>OX459003.1:12365978-17565978 GCA_949774965.1 Diarsia brunnea
AGAATGAGAATGAGAATGAGAATGAGAACGAGAATGAGAATGAGAATGAGAAAGAGATTGGGAAAAGATATTATATAGAATGAGAAAGAGAAAGAGAAAACTAGATACATAGCCAGTATCATAGAGACAGAAAACCAGAAACCTGACTCCGGTATGCTTTTAAACACGGATGTTTCGGGAGCAACCAGCAACAAATCACACCGTGGAGGTCTGCCCCGCTTGAGCGGAGCCCGGTCGTGTTCTCGTAGCTACGATCGGCGGCGGCGACCTCTCGCGTCCAGCCCTGGTGCAAGCCATGGTCCGGGGCGAGAGGGAATAAGACGCCGTCGCCTCCTTCTGCGAAGCAGTGATGCTAGCGAAGGAGGTGGCGAAGCGTGAGAGGGAGAACCACCGCTCCGGGCGTCGGGGGCCACGAGATGGCTTCCGGCCACCGTATACGCGGGCCTGTGGACGGTGAGTAATGGGCTAGCTCGCCGTTCGTCCGTCTTATGACGACAACAGGCCGTGTCGACGGCGCGTTCGTGTTCCACGCACGCCTAAAAAAGATGTCAGCAATATGGAAGGTGGCCCCTTGGCAAGGGCCGACGCCCGTCGGGGCTGCGGGTTGTTCGAAAGAGATACCGCGGCCTCGGCACAAGGGCTAAGAAGGAACATGGGTGGTTTTTAGTCAGTAAAAGTCTGACATTCCCTTCCTTTAAATTCGTTATTTAATTTTAAATAATACTTTTCTTTTTATTTGTGATGGGTTTGCTCTTGACTTGTCTTGGTCTGAGATGACAGAGGCAAAGTCTACGATGGAGCGAGCTTACCCAGAAGGGGCCTGTTCACTCTAAGTTTTTTACTTACTACTTAAGTATGTCTTTTGTAATTAGGTCTCTGATTTTAGAACCTTAATGTTATTTTTTGGGTTCAAATTATTTTCTGTTTTTATTTGAAAGAATACTTTAAGTTAATTTGTTTCCACTTGTTATAATTGGTGTATTTTGATATTTTTTTTAAGTTTGTTGAAAGAGTACCTGATTACAACACACTTATTCTAAATTTTATTCTACTTTTCTATTTCTTCCTTAATATAACTTTATTAATATCATAATACAGCTTTTTTTTTATAAGAGACCATCATCATCATCTGCCTAGCCTTTTCCCAACTATGTTGGGGTCGGCTTCCAGTCTAACCGGATGCAGCTGAATACCAGTATTTTACATGGAGCGACTGCCTATCTGACCTTCACAACCCAGTTAATCTAGGTAATGCGATACTCTTTGGTAAGGCTGGATGTCAGAATTTCAGGTCACTGACTACCTGTAACGACTGCCAAAGATCTATATATGGCAGCCGGGACCAACAGCTTAACGTGCTTTCCGAGGCACGGAGAAAACTCGGTATGTCGGACGGTCACCCATCCACAGACCGACCTAGGCAAGCACAGCTTTACCTAATGATTGAATGTTAGTGACGGCCATTCGTATATAAATGAAAATGTAATAACCCACCGTCCTTTTGGGCTTTGCCGCAGTCGGATAAAAAAAGACGGGAGTCATCGGGCAGCGACCGAGGCATGATAAATTGCAACGCTATTACAGGAATTTACGCCGTGTAATAGGCCCTATTACGATCCTTTCCTATCATATCGCTATGCAGCAAGAACAACTCTGCCAGGACTAGAAAATAATGCTACATTCACTGCAAAGCCTCAAATTAGTTTGTGGATATTATTTGCCTGCATGGGTTTGTAACTTTGCGGTTGCATTTGGATGAGATGAGGTACGTCTGGGAAGAATAATAGAAATTGTGTGGTAAATAGAATTACATTGATATATAGCTATGTGATTTTGTATTCCCAAGCACTAACATTTTGCATCCGAATTTCAATTTATCAAATAAAATTCGATCATCAGATTTTGACTTGTTTGAACTTATTCATAGTGTGAACTGTAAAATTGAATTCATCAAAACTATTGAAATAAGCGACATCAATGTACTAGTAGTAAGTAGTTAGACCACCCAAGTTTATTACGGTCGCAATTAATTTATTACAAGCAAGTGCTTCGACATCGCTCGCATTACAGCAGTTGAAGAAATTGCTGTTCATTGTAATAAGCTTCGACGTACTCCGAGCCTAATATGTGAGCTACCATCTAATGCATTAGGTAGGTACGGTTGTAAATCATTTAGAAAATTTCTTGATTAACATTTATATTTGTGTGAACGAGTCCTTCCTTGTTTATTTGTTAGGTGAAAGGTCGTTAGACAAGGAGTTACAGGCGGTAAGACGTTCTACGGACATAAAATGTAAAATGGTTGTTACGTGGTCGGTATGCCTGTAAATTATATAATAAACTTAATCAATGTTCAAGGGCGTCTCACCACATTAGACGTTAATTAATTAATTATCTACATAATCTCTAGCGGACATTATTTCGAAACCGTTAATACCACGTTGACACACGAATCGCGGAGTCCTACGCTTATTACAAAGAACCGTTAAAACTCTGCGCGGCGGACACATAAAGATGTCCTTACTAGGAGTAGAATTAATTGATCCCTGGTCGGCTTTGCAGACAGAAAGACATGAGCCGCGTTAGTTACACTCATAAATTGTCATATTAAGTGGCGCTTAATTTATGTACAAATCGGCTTACAACTGTTAGTTTTGCATTAAGACATTATGGGCTATGAAATTGAGTATGATTATACGTTATGTTTGCTCAATGTTTGAAGTATTGTATCTAATTTCCTCGATTTTGTTCCGTTTATGTTGTGAATCAGTGTTCAAGATTACACAAACAAGGTTTAAACTATGTTTATAAATACTAGCATCAGTGCTTCCGTCTCACGCAATACTCGTTTCAAGGAATCGGGAGGTCCATATCGGATGGTGTAGGGCGAGGTTCGCGATTACTCTGCACGATATGAGCTGTCTACGCGGCAGGAACAACATGGCAACTGTAATAACATTTGAAATAGTGTACCAGGGAGCGCATTACGGCTGGTGTATTACCTATCAGATGCCGTGCGGTCCGGAACGTGCGGCGTGCTAATGTGGACCCGGCACGATTCTGATTTGTTATCTGCCGTATTGAAACCGAAATGTTCCTGTGGTAGAAGTGCTTTTATGTAATTTGTATTGAGATTAACTGTTTGATTAGTACAGTTGACACTGGTGTACCTATTTAAATGTTTTGTAGGAATTAGATCCCGTAAATGCCTTTTGACTTTAACTTGAACACAGCGGCTCCTTGAAATCGTTGACCTTTCGTCAAAGGGCTCTGCGTTTTTCTACAACAGCACATCAATCGAAAGTTTTTAATCCTAGCACCAACTTTCTAGTCGAATATTAGGTAATCTAATTAAAACTTATCTGAAAGGAAATATTGTCCTTTCCTTCCTCTACTTTCACGGGAATCATATTAGAAACATTACGTAACTGAAACATGACGCCTATAATCGGCTCTACAATTAGGTACCTACAGCATTTCTATTAAGCACTTCAAAGAAAGAATTGAATATTATGGTTTTTATTTGCACTGTACTTTCATTACGCCACTTGACCCCACTTGATCCTCTTTGCATTAGTCGGATCATGGAGTTCTTTGTCATCATTGGTATCAATGTCATTGTCAATGCGGCATCGATTGTGGGTGAAGTGAAGGCACGCTCATCGGCATCAATTCACATTTAGTTGAATGGCTTTTACATGAATGTATAGCTTCACCAGGCTTCCAGCTAATCAAAATATGTGAACTAGAGGTAGAGGTGATTGAAAGGACTTAAGAGGGAAATGTCTGCCGTTTTGTCGGTAGCAATCTTGGTAAAAAGATTTTGTGTAATGCTCACTGCTTAAAATTTCTTTCGACTGGTTGGCTTTGACTGGGTCTGCGCTAGAATTTCACGATTAAATTTAGGGAATATTAAACTGGTACAAGTGAAATATGTAGACACTAATACAATTGAATGACTCACGGAAAGATCAATCTGACTCTCAATGTAACCACATCTTTAAAAAACATGTTTCTAACTTTTCTTGTATCCACACAAAATGCGAATCATTCCGATACGGAAAAGTTTAATGCTAGCCTTATCAGAAGTTAGTATCGTTTTCTATTGATATCAATCGATCGTTCTTGAGACGCTGGATGACTATCATATTTTATGCTGATAAATGAGCACCTACTTAGGTAGGTAGGTACTTAATTTCATTGTATTTCATCAGCACGATAAAACTAAGTATTACTGCAAATATTTAGTACTTAACGAAGACGACATTATTTATATCATAGACCTCACTTTGGATCGGTCGTCGTTGTGAGCGCTATCCGCATGTACGCACATTATCATCCCCAAAATGTCCATGTTTTCTTAGCTCCGCGATGACTACAATGTTGATATATACTGATTCGTCACATTTTTTGATCAACTATTTAATCCATCATGAATTGATGGTTACCGCAGCTTTTTATTTGCATCCATATTATAATTTTCAACTCCTCGCTTAAGTACAAAATGAATAACAAAAGGTCTGTAATTTATGTTTGCTGTTACTGTCGTGAATTCTGTATCTACTTGTCATTTACATTTTATATTTTGAAATACTTTTACGACTCACTTACTCCATGCGTGTTATATGTATGTATGTTCTTCGTATTACGAAATGTATCAACAAATATTCGATCCACAATAAAATATTTCTACGTTTTTGGTGCCCAGCGGGGGTCTGTGTTGATTCAAAACGATTTCAATTTGTTCCATTGCATAATTTTGGGAAACTAAATAATTCATGTTACATTTGAATGACGACCACGAACATTGGAGATGTTAGATAAAAGTATCCAAATATTGCGCAACTTGTCTGAACGACCTTGTACCTACTGCTGCTTGCAATCAATGTTTTGGTGTTGGGAACGAACGCTCTGCTTTATCGTTCACGAATCACCTACGACCTTAAGTTATGGCACGACTTCTTTAAGTTTATTAGAATTTAACTGAACTTCAACCTCAATTGTGCAGAGGTGACCTTCTGTTTTTGGGTGAGGCCATTGCAAATCCTATGGCAGATTTCTTGTTTGAAGTTTATGGCTGACCGTACCTATGTCATTTGCGGGTCTTGTAAACCTGTTAGATTAGGTTGGAAAGGAAACTCAAAACATAGGTACTTAAGTAGACTGGCATAGGTAGAGAGTGCAGAGACCTATTATGAAACGGTATTAAAGTAGGTAATAAATACGGAAATAAGAGATCAGATGAAGTAATAAAACAAACAAACAGCAACGCTTATAGAAATCTCTAGGAAATGATCACTTCAGTGCCTGGCTTTGTTTCCTTTCCTTTCACTACTCAGCTCGCGGCCGTTTTCATTTTAACACCTGACTCTTTATTTGAGCAATTATTAAATACAGACTAGTTATTACATACAGATATGCCATAAAAAATACTCCAGTTTACCTTTTAGATTGCAATGTAGGAGGAAGGAATTTTGAAGGATGCAGTGGCGTAGCGTGGGTTTTTGCCGCCGGGGGCCGAACCGAATTTGGTCGCCGACATATACGAGACCGAAACATACGTAAGCCGCTGCCCTGTAGCGACGTAAAGTAAAGAAAATTCCACTAAAAACAAAACTTGTAAAAAAAGCCAAGTCGCGCAACTCAGTTCATCTACCGTAAAAAGTAGTGAGATCCATGTAATACCAACCAAGTCCGTTAATTTATTCAGTCCCTACTTTAGGGAGCTTCTATCTTAGGATATTACGTAATTAGCTAACCTAACAACATCTTATAGTGACCATATCAATATTAAAAATCTATGATGTTTTAATTAATATAAATTGACTTGGCCACCGCATCACTTTGGCCAATGCGATGGCGATTAGCCATTTACAACCGCCTGTTTAACATTGGCGAATGCGATGCGATGGCCAAGTCAATCTATTAATTTAAAACATCAAAGATTTTTTTTAAATTTAAAACACAGATTTTTAATATTGATATGGTCACTAAGTATAAGATGTTAGGTTTATATGGAATTCTCGTAGCGGCGATCGGCGGCGCGGCGGCGACCTCTCGCGTCCGGCCCAGGTGCAAGCCATGGTCCGGGGCGAGGAGGAATGGGACGCCGTCGCCTCCTTCTGCGAAACAGTGATGCTAGCGAAGGAGGTGGCGGAACGTGAGAGGGAGAGAACCTCTCGTCCCAGCCGCCGTGGGAGGCGCTCCGGGCGTCGGGGGCCACATGATGGCTTCCGGCCACCGTAGACGCGGGCCTGTGGACGGTGAGTGATGGGCTAACTCACCGTCCGTCCGTCTTATGACGACGACCGACTGGAAGGCGGCCCTTGCGGGCCTGCAAGGGCCGACGCCCGTCGGGGCTGCGGGTTGTTCGCAAGAGATACCGCGGCCTCGACATGAAGGGCTAAGAAGGAACATGGGTGGTTTTTAGTCAGTAGAAGTCTGACACTCCCTTTCGCTCTGCTCAAGAGCGGGAGGGGTTATTTGATGATTTTCCACCCACCAAAAAAAAAAAGGTTTATATGGGATTACAAAGTTATTTATCCAGTTGGTGTATATAGAAAACTCGACTGAAATTGCAAAATATTCTAGTTTTTCCTTGATTTATACACTTAACACTAATAGTATTCTAAATTTGAAGCTTCTATGTCTGCTAGAAGTGCCTTAGAGTTTTGATGATCGGTCAGTGAGTCAGTGAGTGACAAAATTAAGAAACTTTGACTAGTTATAATTTTTAAACTACTGGTTCAAATTGAATGAAATTTGAAATATAATGTCTTTTTACAATGCCTAGTTGGTTACTGAAAATTCAGGTTTCTAGTTTTATCCACTACGAAGTTATAGGAGGTCGAATATGGCCTGAACTGCTTCGAGAAATTGATGGTACGGCCGTGCCGCTTTATTTCTCGACTTGGCGGGCTAAAACTTGACTTGGTGCTGCCGCTTGGCTCTGGTTTTACCACCTGCACCCCCTGAAACGCGCCGCCGGGTGCCATGGTCCCCTTTAACCCCCACCACGCTATGCTAGTGGAATTACTTACCGTGTTTAGTGATTCAGAATTTCGTTCTTCATTAATTTGTGTCATAGATGACGCTGTAGTACGTTTTGTTCTATGTTGCTATAGTATATTCGTGAGCACTTAACCGGCCACTAAAATCGAAAGAATGTTAAGCTCCTCTTACCAAAGTTGTTTTATAAGCACAATTGTCAATTTTCTTTCTAAGATGGTACCTATAACGGCACGGGACTCTAGGCGCTGTGGCTGAACGACTGTTTGCTGCGCTGCGTGTCACGGGTTCGATCACCGTGTATGTATATTGTATGTGTTTGGATTGTGTATGTAAGTTTCAATGATTGTAAACGCATCCACGATACAGGAGAAATTCCTAGACAGAGGCAACGTTTTAAAAAAAAACCATGACTGCTTATAGTTCGGAAAAAGGTTAAGCTACTTCTGCACCGAGGAGTTTTAGGAAGGGTATAATATTTCTTGATAGTTTTAGTCAGTATAACTGGGTAAGTACCAAAATTGGAATAAGTCAAGGGGAGATATTAAACCACTAAACTTCACTTTACAGTCTTTCTCACATCTCCAGTTTATTATTATATTTTGTCCTCAAGGTTACACGGTGTCCTCAATGCAAGGCACGCCGTAGTAGGAGATCCTGTTGTAGACCCCGAAGCCTCCTCCGAAGCACCAGGCCTTGACATGTGACGTCACACCTATCACTGTGTACACGGGACGATAGTTCCGAGTGTACCTGTAGAGGGCCACCGCTGTCACCCTGGGGTTGGAATAAAATGGTTAGGGCTTTTGGGTAAGATTCTTAAAAATATCATCATCTTATATTGTCATCTTGATAACAATATCAAGCCTTGTAATCCCCGAAACGTTGGAGACCTCTCCCTAACCTACGTAATAGTACACACCCACATTACGCCAGTCCTGTTCCAAGTCCCATGTAATGGGGCGAGCCTATTACCATCAACCGGGCACAAAACTCAGACTCCATGGCTGCTGCTGATAAATTCCTGATGGAAAAACCTAATAACACTGGACATAGGACGTCATTTCGCAGCAGTCGCATCATCAGCAGAGGCATCATCTTCTCATCCCTATAATGATTATAAGCGTTTTCTTGCTCTTGCGTTAGATCCTCCTGCCAACCACACAAGGGAGAATGCTAGATAAAAACTTGTACATCACATTCTCATTTAGGACTCCTATTTAATTTTTTCTCATGAATATAATATTAAGGATAAATTAATGAATGTCCTATTTTCTTTCGCTATAGCCCGATGATCGTTTCGGAGCCTATTCGTTACAAACAAACAAACACATTTTTCCTCTTTATAATATTCGTGTAGATGAGCCACCATTGTTCCCAACGTATCAACGTAGGTAATGCATAAGCAGAAGTTTTTTTTTCATAAGTTATTTTTTTTAAGTCACACTAAGAATGTCTTGAAAATACTTACGGCACCTCTTTCGCCCCCTCTCTGGTTTCTGGTTTCAGTTAAGTATGGCTTGCTTAATGTCCATAATATGTTTTTACTAAACAAGTCGTAATAATGTGGCTGCAACCGCTCAAAAATCTGCTATCTTGGGAACAGTAAATTAACAACAATAATTTTACGAAAGCACTCTGCATTCTGGGTACTAAAGCCGCAGCTTGCGCACAAAAACAGGAAGCTGATCTTGCATAATTTGACCAGCCCTGTGTTTGAGGACTCGTAATAAGGCATGATGTGGTGCGTGTAACCACTAGGAACTTTTAATTCACAACCATTCCGAGCCCCATTTACCTTGTTACTCATTTCCATCAAGTTACTGTAATTTTTAAAATGAAGTACAGAGGCGTTAAGGTAAGGCTTTCGATTAGGTCCTTCCCGGCTACTAGTTAAGTAAGGACAGGTACAATGAACCAAGAAATACTTGTTAAAATCTCGGATAATTACTTATTTACTCAGGTTTATGACATGAAGGTAATGCTTGGGAGTTTTATCTCTTGTTTTAACGGCTGTCGATGCATCAATTGTCACCGTATCAACTCTTTCAGTGGGGTCAATTGCTTGTAATGTTATCATTTACCTTCGTTATAATGTGTTTCCTTTGCTTGTTATCGTCGTTAATATTTATTCCTGTATCATTTCATGAGAATTAAAACGTTTCGAATGTAATAACAATTTGTTGAGCTTGAGATACAGGTTGTTTTAATATCACGTTACTTTCTTTGCTCAATTAAAAATGTCATTTATCATTGCATACAACTTTTACATGAAAATGCGCCAGTCACTTTCCAAACGCTAAAAATAACGCTTTTTTTTCAATAAAAATGACGACCTCCTTTCCTTACGTAAACATCCTGTATGAATATTATGCAAAGCGATTTTTTATGGCGGAACAATATCGATTTTATCGATCGGTAAAGAATGGAGTATTTATTGAAAGTCATCATATTATTGGAGTATTTTGATAGCAGTTTAATCTAACGCGTGAAGGGAGCGCTTTGATATTTAAATTGGTCCGGAGATCGGGCACGTCATCTCGCACGATAATGAGGCGTGGAATGACAAACTACCCTCTTTCATCACCGCCCACTAATGGTCAATATAATGAACACTGGGAACCTTAACATCCGTATCCGGCAACTTATGATAAATGTCGATGCCAGCAAACTTCGACTATAATATTGTTTCGAATACTAAGTTTTTTGCGCTCAAGGATTGAAATTTATCACGATTTAACATTCGAAATGACTATTGTATCGTTGAGAAGGATTTTGACAGCTAGGCCAATTCGTGACCGTCTGATATTTATCGTCAAAAAATGAAATGGACCTGGGATTATAAATACCTACCTAACAAAAATATTCCAAGCTAACTATTTACAATTATTATTTCTACTGTGATACGAAAATATATGTTTAATATCATATTATTTATTTATTTATGTAGCAAACTCTGGTTGCAGATGCCAGAGAAAAAATAGCCAATTTAAAGAGGGAGTGGGCTAGCCACCTAGCGCGATTGCACCCGGAGAGGTGGGCGAAGATCGTCACTCATTGGACACCTGACGGAGGACATTGCCGTCGATGCGAAGGTGGTGTCTAATCTTGTTGGCGAAATATCGCACAAGATAGAGAGGTTTGGAAGAAGAAAGGGGAGGCCTTTGCCCAGCAGTGGGACACATGACAGGCTAAGAACAAAAATGTAGCAAACATTGGGCGAGGAATTGTGTGGAAGTGCGACGGAACGGTTGGCGCAGCGGCTGAGCGATTGGACTGCTGTGCTACCTGTCGCGGGTTCGATCCCCGCACAAAACAAATATTTGTATGGCCTACAGATAGTTGTTTCGGGTCTGGGTGTTCTGTGTATGTGAGTTTAAATGTTTGTAAACGCACCCACGATACAGGAAAAGTTCCTAGTGTGGGGCAACGTTTTTTTTTAAAAAAAAAGAAAAAAAAACCACCACGTAACTTTCCCACAGTCTAAAAATATAATTATGAATTTTTTAAACAGCTATTGTAGCCTACAATAGAGCTGTTTAAAAAATCTTAAGATGTCCCCTACAATTTGTAGGGCGCATCTCTTGTAGGACCATGGCTGCTGGACTGTTGGACCTAGTCCTCTCTAAAGTAGCCGTCCGGAATGTCCTGTGCCTACAAAAATAACTTTAATAAATATGAAAGTCTGTTCAAGCAATGGTAATGTGATTGATGAGCCTTTAATTATTTATATTTAATAAACAGAAGAAAAATGTTCAATAAATTATATATTTAATGAACATTTTTCTTTTGTGGCTGAGTTTGTAATTAAACTCCTTGGCTGGATCGATTAAATAATTTTTTTCGTGTGTGGTTTAGATTAACAATAAATAAAATAAAAATCTGTCCACGAGTGCGAAGCCGGGACGGGTCGCTAGTTAGACATTTTTTTTGGCATAGAATAATGTAGATCGAATCTATGAGAACGTCACTCGATGGGCGGCAATTTTCTTCTTAACCGACTTCCAAAAAGGAGGAGGTTCTCTATTTATGTGTATTTTTTTTTTCACCGGAGGTTCTCTATTCGTGTGTTACTGTGTATGTGAAATTCTTTTTATCCGACTTCCGAAAAGGAGGAGGTTATCAATATTATGATATCGCATATCTCCGTCATCAATGAACCGATTTTCAAAATTATTTTTGTGTTCGAATAGACCACCTCGGGAGTACCCGAGGTGGTCCCATTGTCACCAAGTCAGGATCTGATGATGGGATCCCAGGGAAATCGAGGGCAACCCTCAAACTTTATAGGCACTTATGACGTTTTCCATAAGTATATTTTCTAAACCTGTTCAAGTATTTGCGTGTGGTCATCACAATATCATGTGGATTCACTGATGATGGTGGAAGGTACAACTCCTCAACGGTTAGGAGTTGATAGAAAATTCTTTCAGAACTATGCGTACTGGGTATTAGGTTGAACTGATGATAGAAGGTAAAACTCATTAACCGACTTTAAAAAATTAGGTTTTAATTTTTTTTTTTATGTATATTCACCGATTACTCTGAGGCGCCTGAACCGATATAAAAAAATATTTTATATGGAAGGTACTACTCCTAAACGGTTAGGAGTTGAAAGCAATAATAAGGGAATCTTGAAGGTTAGGGGTTAGGGTTCTTGGTTGAATGTTAAATGTATAGTAAATATTTGTATAGGATATTACAACAAAAAATTGTAAAATTAAAAAAACCTTTTTGCAAAAAAACCGACTTGAAAAATACAAAAAAGTGAAAAACACAAAAACGAAAAACACAAAAAAGTGAAAAATAAATTTCACAAGAAAAAGCAGCTTCTGAAGACGGTGGCACAAAAAACGAAATCAAACAGACAAAATGTCACCGACTTCAGAAGCTGCTTTTTCTTGTGAAGTTTATTTTTCACTTTTTTGTGTTTTTCTTTTTGGGTTTTTCGTTATTGTGTTTTTAATTTTTTTGTGTCTTTGAAGTCGGTTTTTTTTTGTATTCTTTTTTTCTTCTTTTCTTTTTAAAAAACGTTGAACCCACTAAGAATTTCTCCTGTATTTTGGGTGCGTTCACAAACATATAAAGTCACATACACAAATACCCAGACCCGAAACTATATATCTGCAGGCCATACAAATATTTATTCCGTGTGGGGATCGAACCCGCGACATGCAGTGCAGCAGTCCAATCGCTTAGCCACTGCGCCAACCGTGCTGTCAATTCGAAAGAGTATACTTCCGAAGTGGTCCCATTGTCACCAAGTCAGGATCTGATGATGGGATCACAGGGAAATCGAGGGCAACCCTCAAAATTTTTAGGCACTTATTACATTTTCCATATATTTTCTAAAGCTGTTCAAGTATTTGCGTCTGATAATCATAATTTCATGTGGATGGGCTGATGATGGAAGGTACAACTCCTCAACGGTTGGAAGTTAAAAGAAAATTCCTTCAAAATGATATGTACTTGGGGACCGATAGTTGTAATCTTTCAGGCTATTAGGTTTACCTGATTACAGAAGGTAAATCTCATTAACCGACTTTAAAAAAGGAAGTTCTCAATTCGTCGGTACCTTTTTTTATGTATGTTCATCGATTACTCGAACACGCCTGAACTGATGTAGATAATATTTTTTTTTTGTTGAAAAGGAGATATCCCAAATGTGATACCATGATAAGAAAATCAGGATCTGATGATGGCATCCCAGAGAAATCGAGGGCAAATCGAAATCAAACAAATAAATGTCACCGACTTCAGAAACTGATTTTTCTTCGGAAGTTTATTTTTCACTTTTTTGTGTTTTTATAGTCGTTTTTTTTTGTAGTTATTTTTTTTCATTGTGCAAAAAAATCGAGCGTTAGAAATGCGCAAAACGAATCTCCGAAACCTTGTTTACCTGGGGTTTAGGGTACCTAATAGCTTCACAATGGTTCGGTTATGGTAGATATTAATTAATTGTGATTTATCTTTGTAAGCAGAGAAACATTTGTTGAATATATTTTTATTTGAAAGTATGACATTGAGTCCAGCGTTCCGATCTTTGGTCCGATAAAGAAGTGCATCCATTGATGTTATCTTCGCATTCCAGGGATGGCCAACATCTCAAGGGATGCATATAAAGTTTTAGGACTCTAGTTACTACATTGTTCTTTGATAGCCTTCTTTACACAGAGGTAGGTATGCAACTATTTAATAAAACTGATGTTCTTGTAGGCTAAACATGTATTGCACTGTCTGTTTTTAAACTCTCGTGACTGATCCCAACATTGAAAATTCAACAATAAGTACAGTTTTTTAGTGTTCCGTAGTCAACAAGGAACCTTACAGTTTCGCCATGTACGTCTGTTCGCGTCGGTCTGTCTGCCTGTCTGTCTGTCCGCAGTGTAGCTCTGTGACTAGAAACCTGTTTTTTTTTGCTTTAATGTACAAATTATTTCTTAAATAAAATCTCGATAAGTAGGTATAGGTACTTATCTCCGGTACCTACACGCAAAGGGGCGGTTTTTTTTCTCGCGAAGCCTTTAGTGTGTAATGTCGTTGGATAGTTCTTTAAAAATATTTGTTCGTTTAAATCCTTTTTCGATTAATCGCTCAAAGTCAGTGAAAAAGGCGTATCTGTAGGTCAGTGTTTCGGTAATCTTAGACCAATACATTAATAACTGCGTACATCTGAATGGCACGTCCATCTACTCTTTTTTTTTGTTCTGGGGGGGAAATCCTCATGTATGTCCTCCGCCCTGGGGCGAGCGTAGAGGTCTGTCAGACTCTGACTAAAAACCACCCCTGTATTCCCTGTGGGGGCGGGGGACATCCCCAGCCCTGCCGTCCCTCTAGACCCGCTTAGGCCCCCCCTAAGCAAGTCTTCAGGGTAAATGGACTCAAAGGAGTTTCTTTACGATTATTATGTTTAAAATTGCAACATTACAAAAAAATGGGTTTGGAACGCAGCTGTGTCGTTCCAATTTACGTAAACAGCTTACAAATTAAGCAATAGCAAAAATATTTTCTATGGTAGTTTACCCACACCAAAATTTTGTCCTTTCCGGGTTATTTAATGTCATTAAATCGAATAATCTATAAAATACTAAAATTTCATGAAATTATTCGCCTGTTTTTGCAAAATCGGTGTTGAGTTACGTAAACTCAAACGTATTTCTGTTAAAATATTGACATTTGATCTGTCAAAATAATCAATGCCGATTTGATTGACTTTATTTTGTTTACATTTACACAAGGGGAATAATATTTTCTAAATAATAATGCTGATTTAACTGCGATTTACAATGAAAAAGTACTTTGAAAATGCATGTGTATGATTCTTTAATTTAAGTATCATAAACAAAGGCAACTTTTATCTGCAAACCATTAATACCGCAAAACGATGTCTAACCTCAATGAAACATTAATTGAAAATATTGTGCAAAACTGTTTCATTGTATACAATAGATTACCGAAAAATGGCAAACCCATCGAAAAAGAGTGGACAGTTTTATCTTGTATAGTAGAATATGACAAAACTTCTGAGAATTTTGAAGTTGTGTCGCTAGGTACCGGCTCAAAATGTATTGGGGCTACGAAAATGATGCCTAATGGAAGTTTACTGAACGATAGTCATGCTGAAGTATTTGCTCGACGCGGCTTTTTACTGTATCTATACGAAAACATTCACAAATCGTTAAAAAATAAAGCATCAATATTTGATCAGGAGAATGGGCAGTTTAAACTTAAAGAAAATATAGAATATATTTTCTATTCATCTCAGTTACCGTGTGGAGACGCGTCTATTATACCCCAACTCGGAGATGAAGAGCATTATGGTGATATACTAAACCCAGCAAAGCGAGAGGCAGATGATGATGCTTGTGAGACAGAAGTCAAGAAGCAAAAAGTTGAAGAGTATGTTAACAAAACGGGAGCCAAATGTCTACCTCAATGTGAACAAGACTTGAAGGAACCAGGGACAGATATTCAGCTACTCCTTGGTCAAGTGAGAACAAAACCAGGCAGAGGAGATAGAACATTGTCAGTGTCTTGCAGTGACAAGATTGCAAAATGGATACATTTAGGTATTCAGGGTAGCTTACTGAGTATATTGTGTGAACCAATATACATCAAACATTTTATATTTGGTGGTGGAGTTCCTTACTCGGAAGAATCGTTAAAAAGAGCCCTTTTGAGTAGATCAGACTGTTTGTCAGTTAAGTTGGATGTTGTGCCACAATTTTATCAAACAAATTTAGTGTTCTCAAGTCTTCACTCTGATGTCAATACTAAACCAGCTCCCGGAAGCATAGTATGGATCAAATTAATTAACCGGTGAGTACTTTTACCAATTTATGCTAAGACCAGCTATAAGCGGCTTGGGCCACGTCTGTTCATGGCTCTGGTCCGCAACCAGGATAAAAAGTATCCTATATGGTAATCCAGGCTATAAACAATTTGTGTGTGAAAGTTCATCTAAATCCTTTCAGAAGTTTTTGTATGAAAGAGTATCAAACCATCCTCACAAACTTTCAGACTTATATAATAACAATAAGATAAGATTCTATGATATTTCTGAGTGTTGTATCTGACTGGACCACCATACCCATTTTTGGTTTAGTAATTGAACTTCTTTGCTATCTCCGACCTCATTTTTTATTTTAATTTAATAAAGACAAAGTATAAAAACAATAACAGTTATCAATAAAATAAAATACTGGTCCTGTTTTGTTTACGAAATAATAAATGAAAGAGTTATTATTCAATTAATTTGTTGCAGACCAGTAGAAGTAGCTGTTCAAGGCAGGAAGCTCGGAGTCACAGTGAAGAAAGCACTATCCCCCGCTTGTAGCGTATGCATAAGTAAATACAAGCTATACAAAACTTTCTTAGATATACTAAATAATAATGAAGATCTCAAAACAAAAATATGTGGTCCAGATAAAATTGAGAGCATACCTTATAATAAAATGAAGCAAAAATCTTCAAAATATTTTGAAAAATGGTTAGATGTTAAGGAGAAGTTTTTTAAGACATGGACTGTGAAACCTGATATGTGGGACTTCTGTGTAAATATTATCTAATATTATATTGTAGTCTATATTGTACATAGGCACATAAATAAAATAATGTATTCATATGAACTTTATGTAATAGTTTTAATGTCAATCAAATTAATTAGCCCTTGAACAATATTTTTTTTATTTCAATGACTTCCAATTTGTTTTATATTCGGGGGGTGACTAAAGCGTCCATGTGGGTAGTAGGTAAATAAATACAAAAGTGTAGACATCGATATATGAATATAAAGTTATTTTTCTTGGCGCACTACTTACGCGACCAAGTCGCACGGTACCTACCGTGCGACTTGGTCACGTATGTAGAGCCACTATTTTTAAACCGACTTAATAAAAAGCGGATATTACATATTCGGAGAGCATAATTTTTTGGTTTATTAACACGAAAAATCGGCGAGAAGGTTGTATGAGGGTGTGTAGAGCGATCGAAGCGAAGAAGATCGAAGCGATCGGCGGCGGCGAAGAAGAAGAAGCCATGCATGGTTCGGGGCGAGATAGAATGAGACGCCGTCGCCTCCTTCTGCGAAGCAGTGATGCTAGCGAAGGAGGTGGCGGAACGTGAGAGGGAGAGAACCTTTCGTCCCAGCCGCCGCGGGAGACGCTCCGAGCGTCGGGGGCCACGTGATAGCTCGCCGTCCGTCCGTCTTATGACGACGACACGGCCGTGTCGACGGCGCGTTCGTGTTCCACGCGCGCCTCAAAGAGATGTCAGCAACATGGAAACCCCCGGGGCCCCGCAAGGGCCGACGCCCGTCGGGGCTGCGGGATGTTCGCAAGAACATGGGTGGTTGTTAGTCAGTAGAAGTCTGACACTCCCTTTCGCTCTGCCGAAGAGCGGGAGGGGTTATTTGATGATTTCCCACCGCCCCAAAAAAAAAAAAAAAACCTGCCCGCCTAGCATGCCACCGTAGAAACGGGTTTTGTCGACGGAAGAATCGACAAAATGACAGATTGTAGCAAAATTTTATGTCAAATTGTATGGAAAAAGCTTTGTCTATTCTTGGTAGAATAGAGATAGAATCGCCATACTACGCGTGCTGGGGAAACCGACTGTAATACTGATATTACGAAAATCATCATGATTTAGGAAAAAAAAACCTGGGGTAATTTAGGAACAGTCACATGCGGTGCTGACGCTGAGAGACAGTTACTATCATTTTTTTTTTGTTCAGGGTCATACCTGTGAAAGTGTGAACCTTCTAGTTATGGACTTGCGTATTATGAAGGTCAAAGTTTTTTTTAAATACATTCAATGCATCCATCGGAACAATGTTTTGAGTGTGTTACATTGAGCGCTACCATCAACTGATTATTCAGCGGCCGATCAAATGACTTGACACGAGATTGGTGGTAACACGCGCTTAATTAGTCTCTCTTAGCGCCTTTTAGTAATCGGGTAAGCAATAAGCATTGATTTCCAGGCAGTTATCAATTTGAAGCTGATTCCAACACAAATATTACCGAATAAACACCAACACTCGTAATTACTAATTTATATTTAAATTAGTAGTACAGCCATAATTAATGTGGACAGTTCGCGATAAGTTTAGCGTTACAAAATAATACAGATTACAGCTACTGCTACGTAATAGAGATATTGCGTTACGAATAGTTAGCGTTTTGACAGACCTACTGTGAGACAACATTTAGGATTATCGATCACCGTAATCGTAATGCTATCGATGTGATCGGTAGACTGTGGCTTCGAAATAAACGGTATATTTACAAACATAATAATATAACTAACGGCACGGTTGGCGCAGTGGCTGAGAGATTGGACTGCTGCGCTGCGTTTCGCGGGTTCGATCCCCGCACGGAACAAATATTTGTATGGCCTACAGATAGTTGTTTCGGGTCTGGGTGTGTTTGTGTATGTGAATTTAAATGTTTGTAAACGCACCCACGATACAGCAGAAATTCCTAGTGTGGGGCAACGTTTTATTAAAAAAAAAAACAAGTAACAATAACATACATAACATCACGCCTGTAATCCCCGAAGGGTTAGGCAGCGGTGTACCTACCCAATAGGACACCCACATTTCGCCGGTTATGTTAAAGTTTCATGTAATAGCCTATTGCCATTAACAAGAAGAGTAATTCCTGATGGGAAAATAAACCCAGGAGTGGACCTTATGCTCAGTAGTCGCGCTTGCGATCACTTGACCAACAAGGCAGTCAGCTCAGTTATAGCGATCAAATTAGAAAGATCAAACCCTTTTTTTTTTTGGCGGGTGGAAAATCATCAAATAACCCTTCCCGCTCTTGGGCAGAGCGAAAGGGAGTGTCAGACTTCTACTGACTATAAACCACCCATGTTCCTTCTTAGCCCTTTATGTCGAGGCCGCGGTATCTCTTGCGAACAACCCGCAGCCCCGAAGATCAAACCCTTAACTTGTTGAATGTCTATATGTAGATACGCCTAACTGCCTTAGGTATACAACTATCCACGAATTGAACTGACAGAAACAGTTTGGTACTCAGTATTGCGTGCCAGGTACCAGGCTAGCTTACGGGAAGAAGTTGTTATTTGTTAGCCTATTTGTATGTCCCTCTGCTGGTCATAAGGCTCTCCTTTCTGCTCCCAAACCTCTATCCTGTGCAACATATATCTGCTCCGCAATCAAAAAGATCAGATCGTCACACCACCTTCGCCGCAGTCTACCTCAACGGCGATTTCCGGGGGAGAAGTATTCGAACTATAATAAACCTTTGAAAATATGCCAATTGTTCATAAACACTTAGCTGGGTACCGAACCCTAAGTTTTATCAACGAAACATAATTTCGGCAGTGCTCGGAGGAGCTCGTGCGTGGCTTAATAATACCAGCCGTTCTGGTCGATCTTTAGGTTAAGCTGGGCTTGCATATGTTAGTCCGTGGATGGGTGACCGCCCATTATATACCGTGTTTTCTCCGTGACTCGGAAAGCACGTTAAGTTACGTTGGTCCCGGTCCCGGCTGTCATTTGTATCTACAAAATAAATGCGAGAGCGATTGCCAAAGATCTCTTTGACAATCGGTACAGGACAGCGACCTGAAAGTCTGACGACCAGTCTCTAAGGTCCCAAGGGTATCAAATTTTCCAGTACCAACTGGATTGTGGATGTCAGAGTCACTCTATGTAAAATATTGGTATTCAACTGCATTTGTTTAAACTGGAAGCCGGCCCACCATAGTTGGGAAAAGGCTAGGCAAGATGATGATAATTTCGGCAGTGACCTAAAACCAGCAACCAGTGCTCATAAAGAGTACAGTTGACGAGGTCAAGGTGTTATTATTGTCCATTACGAATAGCAAAAGCCACAACTATTAGCGTACCTATGAATTGGTTTATAACAATACAATTATCTGCCGAGCGCACCTTGTTTCACTGCTAAGCTTCACTACCTTTGAATGGTTGACGTTTATTAATTACCTTGTATATTAAAATATATCGAGTGATGACGAAATTCAAGTACTCACCAACATAAAGAAGCTTCTGTGGTGCCTTCTGTATCGTTATTTATTAGGAAATCTGACGCATATGACATTTAAACTTAATGCATTAAATGTGGCGTTAGATGGGTGCAAATCTCAAGTAATTAGAGTCTGAACTTTAATTATTGTGTGTAATAAAGATTAATGAGCCAAAACATAGGATAGGTGGTTACAGCTCATCTTGTTAACAAGAATGATTTATGAAGTGGAATTAATAGGAGTTGCAGTGCAACACCTCTTAATTAAGAGGGCAACATTAATGCAACAGTTGCACTAATTTTGCCCTCTATTTTAAGTTGAGCCATAAATAAGACTTCTTCTAACCAGACATCCTTCGCTCTACTGATCTCCCTATATTTTTTTTAATACCTTACTTACATTGACCTAAATCCTTGTGGTGCCTTTTTAAAAAATAATACATAATCTTACGAGCACAGTATAAAAGAAAGAAAGAAAGAAAAAGTATTTATTGGTCTCACACAGGACAAGAAATCAATAATAAAAGATTAACAAAAAAAAAAAAACAAGAGGAACACTTAAAAAATAAAACAGTATTAATTAAAAATAAGTCCCGTACGAGGCCAAAAGGCCACTATCTCAGCACGATGCTGCAACATTTTTGAATGTCACAGCGCTGGTATTCTGATAGGGCCCTAGGTGACGCCACGTCCACGACCTCCAGGTCAATTTTATCAATAACCACCCACACGCTAAGCGCAGATAAAAATCCCGGAAAGGATCACCGTTAAACAATCACCCGAAGTTGGAGCGTGAGTTGGATGCGCATGCGCCGCCACCGATGCATAAGAGCATTAACGTTAAGTAAAACAAATGGGGGCATGTCAGGTACCGCCCACATACGCGGAACAGATTATTAGTTATTGATTGTGGATTATTACAGAGACGAATGACTCTGTTTAGTATTTTCGGTCCGTATGAAGTAACATGTGCACGTTAAAACCGTGTTTTGTAATAACTTTACACGTTTTCCTTTAAGTGTGTAAAGGTGTTAAATGCTTTAAAGTGAGACAGACTTAATTATCTTTGATTTAGTAGATGCAGTATCCCATTCAACATACCCATGCAAGTCTGCTTCACTTTCATTAATTTACCAACTTACTCTATCTAACTTACTGCCGCACTCAGTTTGACAGTTTTGTTATACAAAAGTATGTCAAACCTTTACTAAGTGACGGCTTAAGTAATTATTAAATATCTCTGAGTACCGCAGTTAGAGCATAATAGAAGAGCTGATGGCCTGCCTCTACGAAATTGTTAAACAGTGCTATTTTCCTTTGGATAAAAACTGACAAGCCACAATGAATAATGAAAAAACGGTAGCTTAATCACTGAGGTAATATATTTTTGAAAGTCCCAGAGTTAACGACCGTAAGAGCCAGTAGGAATTAACGTTAATCTGCCAGTTCAGGCTCCCAGTTGTCAGGAGCCCGGTGAGAATCTGACACCGGTCGTCGCCGCTTTGTCATTATTTCGACAAGAATCAAACTGATTCGCCCGGCCCGTTCCGTGTTCAGGTTCACCCACTTTCTACCGGAAGGCAATTAAAAATAATTTGCATTTCTCTTTAGTCGTACAACGTCATCATTTTTGTGCGAATTTGTTGCTGGTTAAAAGGAGATCACTTTTTCTAGGTATGCCTGTAAAGATAGAATAGAGGGTAGCCTCTATTCTCATAGATGTGTAGAAGCGGTAGGATAGGAAAGGAAGTTTAAGCGCTAGTAAAAGAATAGTGATAAATAAAATGAACTTAATAATGTAGCGTTACTTAAGAACGAAACAACATAAAATAGAAAGAATTATACAAAATATTACTTCACGCCATACTATTCGGCATAAGTCATAACTGCCATTTTCAGACGAAAGGACAGTTTAACATATCGCAGTAGGCTTCCTTTGAAGTCATCTTACACAAACAGTTAATCATGATGTGTGTATAAGTCCTAAGCATAGAGCCAGCTTTCAGTAAATAAATTGAGCGATCAGTTATTACGTGAGCTTAAGGATTAAATTTATAAGTTAGATACCGTTATGTTATCACAAACACGATATGGCTTTTTACTGCATTATAAAACGAGCTTCTATGGGTAGTGTACCTACCTATAGTAGGTATAGGGTACAACTGGGATACCGCTTAAGCGAGAATTCAAATAAAAGCTTATTTAAAAATTAAATCTTTATAACAGTCGCATAATAACATAGTTTACTAAAATATTATAGATACTACTACAATAGTCCACATTTAAAATAATTTAAGTAAGTTTAATTCATGTCATTCCGTATTCCGCAGACTGAAACATTGTTATCATCAACATTTCAAGCTGCAATAGCAAATACTCCTGTCGCTCCCGATAAAGATAAAAGTTCCAGATAAATAAATAAATAATTGTGTGCACATGTAGAGTGGTAGTGTTTCGTTCATAAGACATTTGAGGTTAGATAGTTCATAAGTTTCCGCTAGCCTGCCGCGACAGGACAATGGCGGGCCTAGCGCATAAATCACGGCAGGTGAGCGTGTACTGATCGTCCTCAGGTCTAACAGGTGCTTTATATTGTTTGTTTGTACTTATACACTTTGTTGTCACCGATTTTCATTCCTCTAAATGTATACTCTTAGTCAAACTTAAGATTAGGTTTCTAAAGGCTCGGTCACTGTACTTTTATGCATATTACAGTAACTTATCTTTCAGACTTCGGTGTCCATAACAGCTTCAGCAATTATAGTCCGGTCAATTTAGACATTCGAAGTTACATAAAGTCCCAACAAGCTGAATTTCTGTGAAGTTGTTCAAAACATAATTATAAACAATGTCTAGAAGGTCCCCATCATTCCCCTGTAAGGAAAAAAATTAATTCAAGTTCAAAGGTCAAAAAAATTAGTTTTTCGCGATTTTCAGCAAAACGGTAAGTTTTATCATATAAGTACTTCAGACAAAAATTGTAGATCATAAAATTATCTATAAAAATGTGTCATTACTTTTTTTCTTACGAGCCACCGTTTCTGAGATATAACGATTCAAAAAGTTATAAAAGTTGTTATCGTCATAATATGCACACGTTTCCACGCCACCTATGAGGTAGTGTACTTAGCGCGTTTTTTTTAACGTGGTTTGCCCTGTAGGCCTACTCCACGGGTCAGTTGTGATCCTGTTTAATGTAAAACTATTGCAAAATAACGGAAATTTTCAAAGATTGGGAAAGATAAAAGGGATGTAAATGAAAAAAAAGTGTTGAAGTTTATTCGTCTTATTCGTAAGTTTCAAATTCTTGTTCTTCTTCTTGTTCTTCTTCTCCTGCTTCTTCTTCATCTTCATTTTGGATGCAAGTAAATTGCGTCAATACCGATGTATCGCATGATGATGTCGGAGTCAAACGAATCCTCCATTGTTTGTGATTCAATATTAGAGCACGACCGGCCTTGACAATTTGTGCATGCCAAAGAACAAGACAGTCCGACTTTTTTGCAACCACATTTAGCACTGCATCCCTTTTTGCAGTTGCAAAAAATAGTGTTCAGCAGTTTTTCCGGCGCAGGTGGAAGTAAAGTTTGAACTGGCTCTAATATATTGTTGACCAACTTCCAACCCCAGTCTGTAGGGTCTAGCTGATAACCAAGCCACACTTGAACTTGGTAATATACTCGAAAAAGATGTTGGTGAGCAGCAACTGAGGTTGGAGGAAGACAAGCTAATTGAACTTGTTTTTTATTTTTAGTATTTTTAACGAAACATGCATATCGATGCTTATCTAAGCAGGTAGTTTTTTTAGGAGCTCCGTACATAGAAAGAAGAAAGCGGATGCCGTTGGTAATAACTTCTTGTTGAGTTGAATTACTCTTTTTAAAAACTTCAGCACATTGAATTAAATCTTGTTTTTCAAACATTTTGAAAACTGCTGTTTTTTTTTCATCAAAAAGTTTATTTACTTTAGTAAAGTGTAAAGATCATGTACTATTTTTACACGCAATAACTGGCTGTGATACGACATCTGCATTTTACAGGAGGGGTAAAACAGCAGTTTTCAAAATGTTTGAAAAACAAGATTTAATTCAATGTTTTTAAAAAGAGTAATTCAACTCAACAAGAAGTTATTACCAACGGCATCCGCTTTCTTCTTTCTATGTACGGAGCTCCTAAAAAAACTACCTGTTTAGATAAGCATCGATATGCATGTTTCGTTAAAAATACTAAAAATAAAAAACAAGTTCAATTAGCTTGTCTTCCTCCAACCTCAGTTGCTGCTCACCAACATCTTTTTCGAGTATATTACCAAGTTCAAGTGTGGCTTGGTTATCAGCTAGACCCTACAGACTGGGGTTGGAAGTTGGTCAACAATGTATTAGAGCCAGTTCAAACTTTACTTCCATCTGCGCCGGAAAAACTGCTGAACACTATTTTTTGCAACTGCAAAAAGGGATGCAGTGCTAAATGTGGTTGCAAAAAAGTCGGACTGTCTTGTTCTTTGGCATGCACAAATTGTCAAGGCCGGTCGTGCTCTAATATTGAATCACAAACAATGGAGGATTCGTTTGACTCCGACGAAGTATCATGCGATACATCGCTATTGACGCAATTTACTTGCATCCAAAATGAAGATGAAGAAGAAGCAGGAGAAGAAGAACAAGAATTTGAAACTTACGAATAAGACGAATAAACTTCAACGTTTTTTTTTCATTTACATCGCTTTTATCTTTCCCAATCTTTGAAAATTTCCGTTATTTTGCAATAGTTTTACATTAAACAGGATCACAACTGACCCGTGGAGTAGGCCTACTGGGCAAACCACGTTAAAAAAAACGCGCTAAGTACACTACCTCATAGGTGGCGTGGAAACGTGTGCATATTATGACGATAACAACTTTTATAACTTTTTGAATCGTTATATCTCAGAAACGTTGGCTCGTAAGAAAAAAGTATTGATACATTTTTATAGATAATTTTATGATCTACAATTTTTGTCTGAAGTACTTAAATGATAAAACTTACCGTTTTGCTGAAAATCGCGAAAAACTCATTTTTTGACCTTTGACCTTGAATATATTTTTTTCCTTACAGGGGAATGATAGGGAACTTCTAGACATTGTTTATAATTATGTTTTGAACAACTTCACAGAAATTCAGCTTGTTGGGACTTTATGTAACTTCACTCTCATTTTTTGGTCTAAATTGACCGGACTATTATGCGTATCTACTACTTGTCAAAAGCAGTGCCGACAAATAAAGTCCACAAACAACGGTTTTCGACACCGTATCAACTGTATGACCGTAATGTCAAACACCCACAGGTGTCAGTGTCATTTTCAAGACAACCGTCATTTTGCAGTGGGTTTCGATGGTATGGTAGGTAATAATTTTTTTGAGAAGCCAAATTGTCGATTCTCTGTAAGTTGTTTCAGCGCCTGCATTTGTTTCGTTTCACGGACCGTTGTCGCAACTAGCGGTGTCAAGGTTATCAATGTTTGACTTTGACTCACAATAGTTGTAATTGGATTAGGGCGTTGATTAATTAAAACCTCTTATTAAATAGTGTTGCCAAATGGTTGCACAACACCGCTGTTAGTAGGTACAGGGTTAAAGATATCGAATGTCTGTTTTTAGTTTCGCCACATAAGGAAAAAGTCTTTTTGTGAGCTATTGTTCACAGCAGTGGTTGATTGTCGACGTCGAATGTTGTAAACTTGTCGAATAGGTATTGTAAATAGGTTATAAATTGGATACCTACTCGTCGCGGTTCCCGCTATCGAGAGGCGGAGGGAGTGACTCCTCACGACTTATTGTTTATCCACAACAAATTGTTACGGACATATTCTAAGGAAAGCTGCCATCAAACTAATAATTTCAATAGCTAGGAATCAAAATGTTAGATCGATGTTGGGTTCGCATTGTGAAACTTTGTTGCTAGAAACCAAATTGTAGGTATAAATTTATGTTATGAATATCCAATTTTTAAAGCAAAAGAAGTTCGTGTCTAATGTTAGATAACTATAATAATATTTCCAGGAAGTAGGTACATAGCATGGAGGATGATGGGAGCTATTGACCTATTGTCGATATTCTTGTTGAGTTCATGCATTTTGCCATGGCATTGATAGTTTTCGGCTGTTGCAGTAGCACCTTCATAACCAAAACAAACCAATTAAATTGAGCAAACTGTGGTTGGCAGACAGGTCAAGGACTTCCTTCATTGTCATTATGGATAACGGTATGTCCCTCATCATAATCTTCTCTTGTTAAACACAATAAAACAAAACTAGTTATTCAAAAAACACTTCATTCTGCTAAAGTTTCATTAACCATGAAAAACACTTACGGTACAGGGGCCGTATTTTTGAATCAATAGAATTCCAAATCGTGTACGAAATCGCAGAATTCGTATGAGAATCCCTAAAATCGCTATTTTTGAATATTCATACCCGTGAATTTTGCAACGAGTGGTCCGACCCACTCGTTTCCGATATTCTACCAGTAGAAATGAGAATGACACTGACAAGTGAAGATTTGTTGACAGATACGTTACGTTGACTTTATCTAACCTATAAATCAGTGTTTTCTTTCGCCTTTCGCGATGGTTAGCCTCGAGGAGTATATCCTGATGAATTACATCAGCGACAGAAAAAAAAATGTAAATACTAGAGAAAAAAATATCGAAATCCCAATGACAGACGTCAGACAATGACATTATAACTTTTTAATTTACGTTCCGTTCCACCGTAACTCATTACCGGTTTTTAAAATCAACGAGTTATGGCTTTCCGGTTTTTATTTTTCTGCGTGAAATGAAAAATGTTATAAGATTCGAGTTTTAGGGCAACACTAATTTCTATTACTTCAAAAATACGTAAAATTTGGAGCAATCGAAATTCATTTCGTATACGTTTTGCTTTCGTGCATGAATTTAAGATTCACTTCGAGTGATTCAAAAATACGGCCCCAGGTCGCAGTAAAGAGCCATGTAAAAAGTAACACCCATTTAATAGACTTGTAAGGAAGGATGCAATCGCGTTCTGTCCATCTTAAGATAAACAGTTACAATGCTGTTGTCGTGTACGCCGGAGACTTCTATAGCTTTAAACGGTTCATTGGCTAGTGAAATTGTTAAAGAGCAGGACAATATATCCACGGGCCATCAGTTTGCGGGCTGTTCCGTGCCCACGATGACGGTTTTGGGTTAAAGGTATTTATTTACCTAACAAGATACAGCACCAGATAGCCTTTTCCCCAACTTAATGTATCACCTATAAATAACCATTTCACATTAACCTTTCGGTAATCCATTTATCTGAGTTTGAAGACGTCAGGATTTATTAAAGCGTAAATAATGTTTTATCATTGAAAATACTCGTAAGTTTTTACATCGTCAAAAGGCATTACGTTAACTGTTAATCGCATTTCAATACGTTATCTTTATGAATTGCCGTCGTCTGCAATGTGGAGAAAACTCGTACTGAAGTCCGGGCTTCGTTTATTTTTATTATTTGTGTTCCAAATATGATGACGAGGTTGCTTCGCATTTAATGTACTTACCGTTTCGTTGGTACAGCACACAAATCATGTAACAACTCTCCTTTGACCTACTTTTACCTGCATTCGTTATCCCGTGTTTGAACTTGGTGGTACCTACATGTTACCTGTTAAAGGTAAAGTTCCTTGAAAAGGCATTTAGAAAGAAAGAAGAAAGAAAAATATTTATTTGGGACAAGCACAGGAACTACAAAAAAGAATAAAAAAAAAGAATCTAAAACTAAATAATAAAAAGAAGACCTGTGCGAGGCCAAAAAGGCTCCTATCTCAGCATGGTGCTGCGATAGATGAGAAACAAATACCGCAGCGCTGGTATTAGCATTTGCTGTGATAGCCTCTTAGTCAATACAAAAAAGAGAACGACCCCAAAAAGGGATCTATTGCGTAGGGCTTTCGTAATAGACTCTACAATTTCATAATTAAAATAAAATATTTTTCGGAAACTAAAGTCGGTAGCTCAGGACATTAACAAGATGACAGTACATCTTCCTACTATAAACTCGTGATTAATAACATAAATTCACTCCTGCAAGCCCGGAGGGCATTAGGCAGAAGTGCACCTAATAGTACACACACATTTCGCCAGTTATAAAACTCTCATATACAGATCCAGACCCAGATCATTAAATTCTGATAATTATAATTCTTGAATGAGTTATAAGAATGTACAATAAAGCAGTAAAAATCAGTTTCTAAACTAGCTCTACTCTGCAAGGATTACTTTACTTACTGTACGTAGGTACACATAATAAGAATTTATAAATAGCAAAAATCTCGTAGAATTTTAATGTAGTATTAGTTCTCTATTTCAATCAAGAGTAATTGCAGCTTAATTTATACGTAATAAACGGGCTTGAATTGAACACTGTAATCATTTTGATGATAGACGAACATACTTGTTTTTGTGCGGTAGAGTTAATCAGATCAGACGGGTTGGCGTCAATCTTGTCAAATTGCTAGATTTTATAGCTTGTAAAGTTAGTGCGTTCAACTGTGTAGGTCATTTAACTAGGGATAAGAAAATGCATAATCATTTTGGAATATAGTATTAAATCAAACGACATTATTTTAGACGAGCTAATTAACATTTTCCATTGAGGCCAAGCAGTCAATTAAATAAAGAAACAAATAAAAACAAAATGCAGTCAATAACATAAATATTTACACTTTTTTTTGCGGGAGTATAGCCCAAATTAGTTTGTTTTTATACGCCATTCATGCTTAGCGATGAATCGTTCAAAATAAATGTTCTTCTTTGTTGAAATGTTTCGCGAACGCTTGCTCGCGTTTTATAGGTTCATTTATTTAGATCGGCTATTTATTGCAACGAGCAACATTTATTACGGCAATCCATGCTTTCTCCGTTGTCTGGACATCACCGCCTGGTTGCACCTTCACGAACCATTGCATCGTATAAAACGATCGACTAGACGTAAATAGCACAGCTACACTGTTAATTGATCTCTTCTGAGCTTCTGTATTCGTTCGCTAGTTCACTGTTATGTTTCTATAGTAGGCTGATGGTATTTTGAATACGGGTCATGGGGAATGATTTTGCAATGCTCCAGTTGTCTTTGTTAATATTGATGTCATCAGTGAAAAATTCCATTGTACTCGCAGGAATGCAGAATTTAATCTTGGTGTAAAATACCACACTGATTACTCTGTGTATTCTAAACGACACAACGTTATTCTCGTAACTCTCGCGAATTGCGTAGGAATTTTATCTTAGACGCGAGACAGCGGATTATTTATTAATGACATACTTATTTCTTTGTGTCCGATAATGTGTGGAGCAACCGATGTTACTTTAATATTTATTATTATATTGACAATATTACATAACGGTCGAGCTCGGACGGTGAAATCCGCGAGGTGTGGACGTATGGACTGTGACTGTGGACGAGCCGCGCCGCGCACACGTGGCGGACTGGCGATGGCGGTGCCCGGTGCTACGAGGTGTCGACTACACCAAGTCTTTTAAATGTCTTTATCGAGAAACAAACGAACATAACAATAAAATCATCCATATCATTACATTACATACATTAACAGTTTATATAACTGCTCATGTCGATAACGAAATTGAGTGAATTTTGGCGAATTCGGTCGATAGCCGTCGTTAACTCGAGAAAATGACTGTTTCAAAACTTAGGGGGCGATATGTTGGTATTTATCGTAGTCTTTATTATTCGTGCTCCGTATAAGTATTATGACAATAAGTATCCGGCGCAATGTAGAAACTATTAATAAAATTAATTGGATCGTTCACGCAAGCTTCATTATTACGCTTTATGAGGATCTTTGTAAAGCGAAAGCCAGTGAATAAATCTCAAGTTTTTGGTGCTTCTGTTGTGAATTATGGGCTCATGGCCGCAGGATTGTTGACAGTAATTTTAGTGTTGTTTGCTGGCCGATATTTCATGATCATCCTACACTTAAACTTAGTTTTAAAATATTTACGGTGCGACGAAGGTCGAGTTTAAAAATAGTTCTGCGTGGTTTTCTTTATTTAATGATTCGCTCAAGAGTTACGATTGTAAAATGAAGGGCCACTGGTTTTTTATTTAACCAATGATTGCTTTAAATTACCTTCTTTATCACTACCTACATGTTCTATATTTTCTATTATTTGCACAAATAACAGCCTCGTAAAAGATGAAAGGAAAGGATGTGCAAATATTGAAGAGTCAATTTTTTTTAATTAGTGTTCAGGAAGGCCGAAATACAGTGTTGGCAATCAGTGACCCCATCTGAGGCTGTTGGTACATATTGTGTTTTATTTAATGGCTGTGTTGGGCCGTTGGGTGCTCGAGTCGTCTCTCCGTCTGGCCATGCGAACTTTGCATTATCAACTTTGTGATACATACCAAACGACCTTTGTAACGGTTCCAAAGGTGTCCGGACGCGTTTTCGCTTGTTCTGATTGTGATCAATATCATTTATCAATGTTTCTTTGTTTCTTGGTACAACCTACTTTGAAAGAAAAAAAATGGTTTTTACTTTTTTTGTAGGTTTCCTTTACCGTTGATGGTTCCTTGGTTAACATTGAGTTGGTATTATTAGTTTACCCATGTGGAGATGGAATTTTACGAGTTTTCTGTCTTATTGTTCTGCAAATACAACATTGTGATGTTGTATTTGCAGCATGCCTCGAAGTTTATCTTCTAACTAATAAACTTCTAACTTACCATTCCTGAATGTTATACACATTTTTTTTTATAACCTGTGTGAATCTTACACCTTCGTATGCAATGTTAAATAATATATATATATGAAAATTATAGTATATAAAGTCAATTTAACTCCCTTTTCGGTATGGTTTGGCAATCCTGAGAAACATACCGTTAGATTTTTCATCGCCGCCAGTAAGAAACCCCTGTAATTGTTTTGTAACTTCGCACACCGCTCTAAAGAGGTTAAAAGATGTAGAGATATGAATCGTTTAATAGGCAAGTGTGAACAGAACAGTGTTGCCATTGTTGGGCCCATTAACAAACTAGTTTTGACACGCGAGTCGCCTTGCGAAATGTCCAGCTCACGACTAAATAAATAAATGCTTATTTACATCGTTACCCAAGCAGTGATAAGTAATTTAATTAGAACGCGCTTAATTGAATATTGGAAATAATATCGAGTGTCGCGTGTTGCAGCGTGGCGATACTGTTGTAACAAATTAATCAAAATTATGATCCGCTTGTGCGTCTGCGCCGCTTTGTTGCGGTTCAGCCGACCAATTTGTTATTATTGTAAAACGCATTTAGTATGTTAACAAAGGCAATAATTTTCACGCAAATGTGGTAATCTCAATATACCGGAGTAATCGATTTACGATGTGTTGCGATGATCTGGTTCCTTAAATATGCGTTGAACATTAATCTTGTGCTCCTTTCTGAGCTACGTAGATATGCGGCTCCATAAATAATATGATGGTCGGGTGCTAAACTGCGTGTTTATGATGCTATCTTAGTATAATCTAAATGAAAGAGTTGTCTATTAGCGGCTTGACGCCGATTGCATAAATACGGTAAGGTGGCATGTTTGAGGAAGTTGTTCTCGGGTAACGATCAATTTGCGTTGAGTCGACACGGTGCGCGTTTTTTTTCTACGTCACAACCTTCCTTAATGAGTAGAGAAATCCACGGAGCGAACTAACTTCTATGCAAATGCATTTTCTTCTATTTTCGAAAGTATACTTACATATTGTGAGATCGCTAATGAAGACTGACAAGTAATTCATTGGGTTTTACTTTTATGTATGCATGTTGGATTAAATCTATTAACGTTAGCAACGTTCCTAGAAGCAGCGATGCGTTAGAATGAAATGCGTCGTCCATGGAAGTCCACTTGTTAGTTGGAGCCTATCATCTCGAAGAAATAAAAATTATTTTAGTCTACCAATCAGGTGTTAGGTAGGTGGTTATTGAATAATATTTCTAGATTGATAATTTGGTTGTCATTCAAAGTTAATGTACACACAGAGGACATTTACCTAGTTATAGCCGACAGACTGAGGTTTGTAAAAAAAAACATAAAATTACTTCAATGGATGGTTTTCACCTTCCTTTGGTATTTGATCTACTTTTGGCAGACAGCCTGTTTAAACACTAAAAATAAAACATTTAGATCATAACGTGCTATTGAAGTATGAGACGTCTAAATAAGGAAATCTTCCACTCATTAAGATCTGCTATGTGAGAGTGGGAATCATCAATCAAGATTTGCTCCACTTTCCTTCTGAATTTGTTTTAATAAAGTTGTTTCTTAATTATGTTTCTAACTTCCTAAGTGGAGTAGCTATGTGGCATAAAGGAAGCAGGGTAGCTGGCCGTGGGCGGGGCGGATCCAATTATGTCTCAGCACGAACGAATTTATTGCACCGAACGTCTGCACGGCTCTCACCTTGACATGTCGCAGACGTGCGTACTCTGGATTGAGCTAATCGGTTTTCTTCCAATTTTCCTTATTCAGAAATAGGATTAGCTAAGATTTCCATTTGAGTTTTTCCTTGCCTACAGTCCAAATATTCTGAAAATATTTATTTTATTTCAACTCCGATATCCGAAACATCGATAATATTGGCGTCGGTCCAACGTTATGAATATTTAATCAGGTAGGATGTATGGACGAAGTACAAATTCCAACGTATGCATACTCGACTAGTTCGGAGGTTGGAACGGAGGCTGCGCACGCGCTTTTGATCCAAGCACCGGCTAGAGACGCCGGCAGTCGCGCGGGAAACTTCGCGGCACTCGGTCGAGCTTACGGCCGTGAGCAACTCTGTGAAATCTATCTATCGATCATATTTACGATAACTCACATCGATTTGTGCGATATCGAGTACCGTGTTACAAATATAAACTGTGATCATAAACTGATGTGGTTACTGGACACTACTGCAATCATGTCCGGTTAAAGAATTTTCTTGGAATAAAAGTGAAAAATTAACTCTGCCCAAATGAAGATGACTGTGAATCGTATAAGGGTGGTGGTGCTAGGGAGCCCACGGAGCGGCAAGTCTGGTTAGTAGAGCATGCACATTGCACATCCGTTACTTATGATGACCATGTTTTTTAGCTATCAGTTTACGATTTTGAAGTATCCTTCAAATCGCACTTTTATCCTGGACATATGTACATTTTTGTAAGCTTGTTAATGTCGGATTGTTTAACTATCACTCAGCTTAATTTTATTCATTGAAAATTATACAGTTTCTTTTCATAAGTTTAAACAAGTGATAATATTGTCACTGTATTGACAAGAATTGCGTATTTAACGTTAAAAATTCAAGGAGGTCACTTAAAAGTTTTTAAAAACGGTAAAAAACCTTTTAATTATTTTACTGTTTTACGAAAATGGGGCCAATTCATAAACTAAGAGCGTTCATTTTATAAAATGAGACGTTGTATCAGATGCAGTTAATATTTGTTATCATCATCAGTAATAAAATAAGGTATACGTTATTAAAGTCAACTGAGTGCGAATTTGACGTGCAGACCCTGTAATTTCAGTCTTCCAAAAGCAGTTTTTTGTGTGGTTATTACATCAAAGGAATGTATAACGGGAAAGGAAAATTACGGTCATAATCATAGCATCATTTTAAAACGTTGTTTTAAAAGTCATTAACAAAAAAAAAATAAAAGTCGATTTTATGCGTAAGGATTTTTTTTCATTAACGTCCACATGATAGGACTTACCTATTTATAATTTACTTTGATTTCTAAAACACTACGACCATAACGATGAGTTCATCTTAATTTGTTAAAAAATAAGGGTGCCTATTTACATTTCGAGATTATTGGTCCTACTAGATAAAATCTAGACACATCTCTAGACAAAGCATTTTATGCATGAAGGACAACGTATCTATCTACATTGTTTATAATAATTATACTCCAGCCAACTTGTTTACATTGCAAATTGTATCAGATATGCTATGCCATGATGGAGTTTACATTTAATTGCCCACCTCTTATCACTAACTATTCAATAGCCTTCCTTTGTGTCAATGTTTTATAATGATAATACCACCTATTTGACTAATGCATTGTTTTATCTGGAATATAGTTGATTTTATTTGCTTAATACTTAGTTCACAATCTATCTGACGATGTTTAAGCGCCCTGCAAATATTCAACATTGACAGCATTATCGAGAATCTAGATAAATGGTCTCTTTATCTAATCGATCGGTTTAAAGTTTATTTTTATGTTCTTGAAATTGATAGATTTTCCTTATGATTTTTCAGTTAGGTAACTTTTCAAATATGTTAGTAATGTGGTTTCAGAATTGTAGTTAAGTCAGTACCGATACCTATTCAACATCTTAGATGGACTATGAATTTAAATAATTCTACGCCATTTATTTAGCATTAGACAAAAGTGTAGCGGAATATCCAGCTTCAATAATGTATAGAGCCATGTCTTCTATGTATTTCAGGTTAAACTTATTCTTATTTATTGCTAATATAAGTTTTATAACTGTAAAAGGACATGTTGTAGCTTTTTTGTCAATAATGTCATAAAAATATTTTTTCTTCCATCATATTATTGTTACAAGTATAGCTGAAATGTATAGTGCCAGTTTCCTTGCTAGATCGGATTAACTACAAATTCCCTGAGAGGCCAAAGTAAAAATGTCTTTTTAAATACCTTTATTTCTTTACTGCATACGTTATCACTACAAATAATAAAATTGGAGCGTCTTTAATTTTAAAATAACAGCTTTTAAAATTTTAATCTATGTGTTTGTTCCGGACTTCCGGCTATCAGAAACGGTTGGACCGATTTTTAATGGAACATAAGTGGGTAAGGGGTAACTCAATCTACTTTTATTTTGGAAAAAAGATTAGGGTTCCGTGTAATAATTTCAAGCAAACGAAGGTCGCGGGCACAGCTACTAAAAAAATATTCTATGCGAAAGTCGGGTAATGAGTAACAGTAGCGTATATGCGTGAGTCTCGAACTCTCGACAATTTGCTCGTGGTCTGTTTGTAATATGGCTTAACTCAATTTGTCGGCGATTCACGAACGATCATGGCTGATTAATTCTGCATTACAAACATGGGTATTTTCGTGTGATATACATGTGTAGAGCAACGACCTCGACGGCAGCGTTAATGGTTGATCGGACGTTTAAGAGTTACACAACGTCGTCTGGTGGCGCCAGGCGTCGCAGTTGTCGGGAAATCGCGCCGCTGACCCACCGGCCGACTCGCCGCCGACTGGTTGTAATTGCACCGCCCTAATTGTCGGCCGGCCGACGGCTGACGGACCGGCTGTGACCGCTCCGAGACGCATGCGTTTGCAATTCATTACAGACGGGAGCGAGCCGGCCCGACATGCGAAATTGTTTCAATGTTAAGATCCTGTCCACGGACGGCCCCATGGGAGTGGCGCTTGTCTGTCACGGATATGTCGTTCACGTCAGCTTTAAATGCCTTCGGGAGCATTACCTACTCATTCAACCTTTTAGTACTGACGTTATTCACGAAACTCATTCTTCATGAGCCCATTTATTTTTGCATTATACTTAGTGTATTCCGTTACCGCGAAGTCGCTGCGGTGCCCTGCACTTAATTTCGTTCCAGACTATCTGGGTCACGTTAATACTTCGTTCAAAAATATGATAAGTATCTTTGCACCCTGTGGTTATTCGACTGTTAAAATCGAAACACTAAAAATATTAATTATATTGAGTCAATAAAATATTTCAATTAACGCGTCCAGCGCAGAGTGTTACATGTCATCGTGCGTCCGTTTTTTTTGTCTGAAATGAATTGTGTTCGGAGAGCAACGAACTTTAATTTGGAAAGGAGCCATAGCTTTTTGATGGTATATGAAAGATTGCTTTTTGTAAAAGGTCTGCGTGTATGTATTTTTTGTCGCGAAGGTGCCAAAATGGGATGTTAACAACCACTAGTATGAGCTTTAATAGTGTGGTCAAATTCGTCGTATGGTCGGTGCGACGACGGGCGGCGCGGGCGCAGTGCTCAGTGCGTCGTGCGACGACCTTTTCACGGCATGATGAATGAGTGCAGCGAGGAGATATTGAAGCATCATCGACATCCTTACCTCACGGATTCTGACATTCACTTGTAATATGTCCATTTGATTGAGATTCAACATAATTTATTTGACATGAGTTTGAAGACATCATTTTAAAAGCCGCTGTTTATATTTAGATCTTTGGTAAACTTGTGGATCGCAGCGAAGAGATATTTGAATAAACCCTTTTAAGTGCAAGCAAGAAACGAGAATATCTACGACTCTATTCCATCGTTTATAAAAAGTTGTAGGCAATCAATTAATATTAATGGATATATCATAGGTGTCAAAAGTTATCAGAGAAAATGAAAATTCTAAAGATCCCTACTAATTTTACATATTTTTGTTGATGGAAAGTGGACAAGAAAGGTACGATCAGCAACAGAAGTAACTTAACGCTACTCAAAGTTAAAAAGTTGGTTTTTTATTGGAAAAATGTTAGATATATATCTCGTCACTAACAATTTATTGAAGAGTTAGTGTTTTAAAGAATAATCTTCTGAAACATTAAAAATAATAGCTGGAGTCATGTAAATCAAATAATCAAAATTCCGAAACGTTAAGCTACTTCTGTTGCTGACCGTACTCACGGATTAAAACACTTAACATATTGTCTGACAAATGGCAAGTTAGCAGAAGACATTAATAATAATTAGAATGAAGAAAAATATAACCAAGTTTCCGAAGAAATTTATGCAGCAGATTCGGCTCTGATTTGTATCTGTAACAGTCCGCCTAATTTAAAACGTAACTGATTCTTGACGTCAATCAATTAGCCAATTCAGCCTAGTGCAGTCCAATCAGTCATAGTTCTAGAGCTCTCCCAAGTTGCGACACAACATCTGGCGTTGATGTCACAATTATTGTCATGACTGCCCAATAAGTTAGACCGGTATCAAAAGAAACCAAGTCAAAGTAATAATGGTTGCTATTGGAGTCGATGATGGTCAGTTCGACACATGATCGATGTGTTCAGTAATCTATTAATTACCTTAAAGATTCCTGTCGATAGCTACGCTACATCCATTGTTTTTGAAGATAACGTTCGATCTATCAACCCACGTGGTGCCGTGTTGTTTGATCACAGTAATTTGTCTTATATGCCTCGATGATTACAATTTGATGTAATTTTTTATTGGAACCTCGTCAGAGAAGATTCGTTAATCATTTTTTGATCCTCTACAATAAGCGAGGTTAATTTATTACTGGTAAATTGATGGTAAATCGTTTCGAAATTACGTATATTCATTTTGTGAGTAACTATTTTTTGGTACTGTACACGTGTGCGGTCATTACCATAATGGACACTATCTGCTTTTACAAATAATAATTGATAATTGTGTTTTTGTAACAGATACAAATATTTGTCTAAATGTGGATGATTGGACAGGAACATGGAATGAAACCATTGAATGGATAGATGATGTGGCATAAATATCTTATTATAGAAGTCATAACAAATTACTATTTACGCAACTGCACAAAATACTGTTAGTCCTATAAAATGTACGTCGTAAAACTCAGAAGAACGTAAATTGGTCTGGTGGCATGCCAAGGATTCTACAAGTCTAACATAAAAATAATGTAGAACCGAACATAAAACTGCATTTTAATTGAATTCCGCATATTTCAGTTAAAAGTGGATCAATGAAACTTTATCACTTGACGATTGTGTACGTAATCGGATCGCAGAGAAAGTAATGCATTTAATACTCAATGCACACGATGAAAAAAAAATCGAAAGGAAAAATGAGAGTGAGGAATTTCGATCGTGTTTCATAAACTACGATATATTGTGGTGTGTTGTAATTTTTATCAACAACGTTGGAAAAGGTTTTATTGCACGCTGCTTTATTGACGTGACGATGTTTTATCTGCTGCCGGTCGTCAATCAAATATCGGAGATATCGATCTTCTTTCTCAATTATTAATGTCATCATATACGGACGCGGTGTGAGTGTATCTTTATTATGAACCCGTGGATTTTTTTACTTTAGTTGAGCTTCAAATGTTTCCAGTTTCAAGTTTAGTTTAGTTATTTATAAAATAAATTTCGAATGACCAGTTTGCATAAAATAAAGATGTCTAAAGAATTCCATGAAAATCGAAAATTAATTGAATCAGAGAGGACTACGCAGTGGTTTCCTTTTATTGTAAGAAAGCACAGTCGTTTCCATAAAGCTACGTCATCACGCGGGAAAGGCATAGTATTGTAAGGTAATAGATTTCCTATCCTAGCCTTAACCGTCTGCGCCAGAATGCGTACGGAATGCATTCCAAGTCCATTGTCATGCGACAACGTGCTGCAGTTGCATAAAAGCATTGTGGACTCTTGGGTCAAGATTCTGACACAAATCGTAACGGCGATAACTCATTCGGGAGTGTTATCCATACAGTGATGTTGCAAACGATTCTTGTAATGGAATGTTAATTAGCATTTGTTACGAAAACAGATAACTATCTAGAATTAAATATATGGCTTTTGTGTTGTGCTCATGCCTAGTATATCTTTATTTGATGTTGTTCGATCACTTTGTGGCTATATCTTAAGATCAGGCAACATTATATCTATGTGTTTGGGTTTTACTTTGCATTCCTACTCATTAATTATTAAGACATGAGTGCATTAGTACCTAATTAGTGCCCGACTATGAAACTATGCGTTAACATTGACTACCTACATATTTAACGACCACTACACAATGAGCACTAGGGAGGTACCTTACATGTCATTTCTGCTTGGCTTAAGTTATGTGTTCAGAATTTAAATTACTTGTTTTCATCATCCAAATGATAGAAACTGCTATAACGATTACACTTCAAAGGGTGAAGTACGAACGTAATCTCACGTCCGAGCCGGCCGGACAAGCAATCAGCTTGTTGAATAGCGCCACTAGTTCCTTTTGATGGGCTGCAGGATTCTCCACACTTCATTTCGTCGGTAGCTTACGTCCGCCTCTATTCACGCAACTTGCCTTGTCATTGTTGTTGATAACTGTTTGTATTGTGTACAACCCTTTGATGGAAATTCCAGGAGTGAAAGGACTAATCAGTGTTTGATCCACTCGCTTCTAGAAAGTTGGGAGTGACGACCTCTTAATTGTTCGCCTATTTACAATATGTCTTCGATAAAGGCGTGCTTCTAACAATGTTGTTCATTTGGTTCTCTTTTTGTTGCAGCCGTGGTCGTGCGTTATCTAACAAAGCGGTACATTGGAGAATATAGCTCGACAGGAGGTTAGTAAAGTTCACTCGATGAATCATTACTATCATAATAATAATAAAAAGTGTTTATCGCTTTCTGATCATTGTATTTAAAATAATTATGAAGGTTTATCTGTATTATTATCACGATATTGGTAAATTCAATAAACTATCGAACTGACATTTAAGTGACGTCAATTCTTGGATAATTTACAAAAACTTGAATCATGCCTGTCATTTATTATGTATTTAAATTAAAATGTCTGCTTCCTTCCGACCTTAAATATGACATGTTTGCGTCAGCTGGGCGCCGTTTTTCTCAGGACATGAATTAAAATAAAGGAAACTGCTTTCAGTACTCGTTGTCATAGTAAATGCTGTCGTTATCGAGTGACGACAACAATATCAGCACAAAAGCGATCGTTACGCACATTTCTATACCGTACTCTCTTGTTTCAGATTTCCTTTATCAGCACAGAGTGGCTTTCGACGGTGCCGTTTCAGAAGTTGAAATACTAGATACATCTAATTGTTCGGTAAGTAACGAGTCTGAACAATGTTGCTTTTAGCGTTAACACTAAAATATCAGTCACTGCAAACAAAAGGCTCGACGTCGTCGATAAGATTAAAACTCGAAGCTCGAATAGCAAACGTAGAGATAGACGGTCAAACTTAATTTACCATTAAACAATGGAGATGTTAATCTGCTGTGGGCTGTGCTGGTAGCGGACTAGCGGCTGATGGCCGCAGTACAATTTAATTAGACGAAGTTTATGTGGCTTGTATCGGCTTATCAGATGCGATCGTTGCCGTTGCTGCATCGGTGTGGCTGCGAGCTAAATCCTACGTTCGAACTAAGCTCCGCTACTATAGAATACACTGGGAGATTCGTGTTACATAATTGTTATGCTTTTATTGTTGTTGAATAGGTGAGTAGTGATTCTTAAACCAGTTTTGTTTCCTAAACAACGATGATGTTTATTAAACGCATCGATAACGGAACTAAGAGAACATAATAGATTGGATGCTTCGTATTATTGCGCAACCGGTGATTTTATTCGATGCAGCGAGTGGCCCCGATACGAGATTCCGAGTACCAGTTGTGGCTCGCGACTTTATTTACAATTATAAGTTAAGTTCACTGACTTTATTTACAATTTTAGCTATTCCAGATTCTCGGGCTCGAGGTGAACATTTATTTTACATTGAGATTTATCGAGCGCAATAGGGTTTTAAATACCATGCATTATTCTTGGGAATATGTTTTTATTTTCAAAATAGAAATGCTTTCTGAAATTACTTACGTCTGGGCTAAGTTTTTGCTACTTTAAATTTATTTTGCACTTTTTCCTTATTTTAGTATTTACTAGAACAGGAAATGAATTAGTATAGTATTCTCATGCAACGCAGAACAGTTTCGCAACCTAGGCTTAGCCCATTGAACCTACTTGTAATCAACGTGTATTATTTTGACGCTATGATTTGGATTCTTGCATTTACTACGAACAATAAACGAACTAAACAAAATCATAATCTCCAAAACTGCTTGACTGAGTAGGTTACCGTAGAACCCCGTACCCCAGTTACATCTGCTTGCAAGTTTTGTAATAAGTGCACATCTGATTGTATCCTTTACAAATGTCCACGTAGCACATCGTTGGGAACGGAGTCTGGATTAACATTTATTCATCCTGCAGTAGTAAGGGTTCCACCAGTTACTAATAGACATGTTTTTTCGTAGATCCGGGGATGCCTAGCAGAGCATGTCCGATGGGGCGACGCGTTCGCCGTGGTCTACTCTGTGTGCGAGCGTCGCTCGTTTCTCGCTGCTGCCGAACTACTGTCCTTATTGGAACGCACCCGACTGCCCGGCTGTGCCGCCGTCACCCTCTTGGGGAACAAACGTGACCTCGAACACGCCAGGTATTAATCTGTTAAAATTTTGGTTTCATATCAGTGTCTACTGGAATTATTGCGGTCTACGTACTGACAATTGATACCTTAGCGGTGAATGAAATCCGTGACTCTGATAACTAATATCTATCATAAACTAATTTTCATATAGTCGATAATTAATCACTGTCAACTCTGGCAGGTGTGATTGGCACTGGGCAGGCCGAATTTAACTCACACACTTACTAATATGTTTTTGTTTATTAATTAGGGAGGTCCATGCAGAGGAGGGTCAAGAACTGTCGCTGAGATTCGGCTGTCAGTTCTACGAGGTGTCGGCGGCGGAGTCGTGCGCGGGCGCCGCGCTCGCCTTTCACGCGCTGCTGCGGGAGGCGCGCGCGCTCGCACTCTTGTTGCCCGCGCCCAGGCGCAAGCTCGCTGCCTACTCCGTCTCTAAGGTAAATTTCATGATGCTTATGCAGTAACTACCCACCTTACGATGCCTTCTCACTTGTATACTTCTGTCAATACATAAGGAATAAGTCGAAATATAAGTGTGGGGATGGTCTTGGTGCCTCTGAATCTCGCAAAAGATAGCCTGAATGTCCCCCTTGCATCACTGGTGTTTGCCCTTCTCAGTTATTTTAATGTAACATAATTTATTTTCAAAAAGAAGGAAGAACAGACTCACAACCAAATTAAAGTTGTAATCTCCTTTTTAACAAAATATTTTTGTTCTCAGGTAATTGGCACAATATTCGGGAAAAACAGCAAAAGTGTTAGAAAGAAACGACCATCGCTCAGCATTTAAATTATTATAAAATTATTTTTAAGACGTACTTTATAAATTCCCCAGACTGGTTTGTATATAATTAAATATAGTTTAGTTTTATCGTACTTGTACGGCAATCATGTTATTTTTACGTTTGTGAAGGTATCCTACACAATATCTCCATTTGTGAATGTGGAGACGGAAGTTGTTATTAATATAGACGATGAATTTCGGAATGAATGTCAGCCATTAATGATATTGAAAAATGATTTATGTAAATAAACCTGATTTTATATGTAAATAAAAAGATACGGTAATACACCTCGCATTAGAATTACGATGAACTTTAAGCATAACCATTGTAAATAATGAATGAACTATGGATGGATAAAAGTTTGTGTGCCTCTGTAAAGGTCTACAGTTATCTCATTATAATACATTTTTATACTATATTTATTTTGTTTAAATAATACCTATTACCCCTCATTTGCACCCACTTGAGCCAGTTAGTCTCTTTCCAGTCCAGACAAGACACAAAAGTCACAAGACGAATCGAAAATGCCCCGGGAGAGCTACTGATCCATGGAAGAACTTATGAAAAGAGGGTCTTCCTTTGTCACTAAAGCAATTAATCTTGAACGTGTGCATCTTCCCATTTTTACCTATAGATCCCATACTTGGTCTTTGAATAAAAACAAAAGTCCAAACTCAAGGTCCAATGGAACGCAGCCACCTGACACAACCAGAGTCGCGTCAGGCCTCGTTGAACATGGCGGGACGACCTGGACAAGACTAGCAACCAGTGGGCCTTGGATCGAAACAACTGAGAGTCACGAGAGGTCTTTGCCCAACAGTGGGATGATGCAGACAAACAGTATCAGTATATAATCTTCATAAAGAAAAAAGCTCTCTTAAAGCTTATGGGCGGCAGAACTGCAGTTCTTTCTTAATAAATGGTTTCTTACACTGCGACGACAACACTCTAATATGTAGAAACAACGAGGATACACACACGGCAGTAATGCTACGAAACTTAAATCATTGAACATCCTGGAAAGCATATTTTTCGTACAACCTAGCTCGTACATCTTCTGAAACAGACTGCTACAAGGTGCAACACATAGATATTTTACCGACTGTTCCATTGCCGGAACACCATTCCAGCCTGTGTCGTAAAATCGATCCCGATTGTCTTGATATATAATATATTCTTTGGACTTGGAAAGCGAATGAGTACAGATGCCTGACACTTTCTTAGATCATAATGTTGCGATAGCGTCAAATCGATCGCAATGTGTTGCACCTCGTATACATGTCGTTAAAAGCTCTAATGAGTTTCTGTTTTCACTGGCGAAGTGTCCGGGTGTCACATCGGTCTGCGTCGGACAAGACTCGCCCGCGTCCAACTTATATTGATCGGACAGGGTAGTCAATGGCCGGAGAGAGTTTCGCCACGACTCGACCTTGCATGTCGGAGCACTCCCGCACCACGTCCGATCTACCGATAAAACCTATCGCAAAGACGAATGTGACGTTACAACTCCGTTACATGTGAAAGCAACGAGTACAATTTCAAGGTCTTGGAGAAATTACGCAGTCGAAGCCACTATAGACGTTACACTAACTATATCCGACAGACCGCTACTGAGCCGGCAGAGCTGAAAATAATCGGACAGATCTACAACTACTGATAACGAGATCAAGTTCAAGAGCACGTCAATAAATAAATACATTACAATTTACTAAGTAGACGGTTTAGAAACGAATGATTATCCAAGTGACTAGTAATAGGTAAGCATGGTGGTTACGCAATAGGCAATAAAATGTTCCCTTAGTTGTTCCGCTGTGGCATTAAATCGGGCACGTACAGGTGTATCGGCCGATGCAGAGATATGACTAATAAATCGGATCCCTTGATCGCATTAGTGGCGCCAACGTTCCGCTTGCCACAGCGGAGCGGATGAGTCGAGGGTAGCGATCGCTATCTGCTCCGTCGTATATTCCTATGCAGCGCTGTGCGCCTGTGCACCGTGCAGGTGTAGCGGAACCACGTTTAATGCCATCGCTACGAGAAATTCTCGTCTGGTATTTATAAAACAGTCTGTCTTTATCTACTAACAGTATTGACTCACGACTTCACGAGTGGTTAGTAGAATTAATGAAGGAAATAATATTTGTAATGAAAGAATAATCAATGAATGAATGGCATACACAATAATGCCATCTATTCAATAACCACTCGACAAAGAAAGTATTAAATCCACAACAGCTATAAAGGCATTGTCACTAATTCATAGAAGTGAGGTCAAGAACGAATGACCCTTCGCAATCATCGTGATATTTAACGTCAATTAAAGAATTTAATGAATCAGCAATCGACGAGGCGGGTGAAAGCTTTAGATGTAATCGGACAGGATACTGTGTAAAATTGCGATGATGTACACGATGCTATGATAGCACGCCCCGAGCGGACAGCCAGTGACGTACGGACCACTGCAGATAACCTGTTCCATAAAGCTGATCTATTAATATTTACCGTACATGTTCATCATTCTAACCTAATCGGAGTACCCGAAGCGTATTTAATTGAGCGTAATGATGAAATGAAATAAGTACAGAAACGATATCATTAACGACGTACTAAGATGCGGCATCTCAGTGACAGGAATATGACATGTAGTAGGTAAGTCGTAGTGTCTGTGCATCGGGATTCTTGATCCAGTAGATAAACTATCAGCCACTTTCATCTCTCGCTTTAGATTAAACGATTACAAGTTTCGTCTAATTGCTCGTGTTTGTCTCGGATGGAATCGGTCATTGAGATTTATGCATGACTGAGGATCGGACTGGTACGTGATTCGGATCTAATGATAGATAGCCCTGCCAACGAGATGATCTCTGATTTACTTTACTGAATAAGGCTAAAGAGCAGCTGAATATAAAACGTGGACATCATACGTTATAGAAATCTCAATCGACAATAAGACATGAAACAATGATATGAATGACGGTCTCGGCGGTGTATTTAGAATGACATACGCTCTTTTGTCTGGTGATGTTCTTGTCAAATAAAATATTATCTCAACGCATTTAGTATTGTCTGGTGCATTCATGTCTCTTTCAATGTGCTTAAATATTTCATTTCTCGGTGAGATTCTTTCTGAGGAAGTATTTTTTTTTAATGTGAAGAGAGTTTGTTCACAACGTAGTGTGTACGAGTATGTAGCCGCGAAAACCACGACTTGTCCTTGTAAACCGTTTGTGTTTGCGCGTTCGAGTTGTTATACACTTGATTTACTGCAAAATACCCAGAACGGATTATTATCATGTAGTGTTTAATTAACGCTTATGAGTACTTACGATACATTCAAGGTTATTTCCACAATGTGACTGTGGCAATTATCCCGCAGATTTTTTTAAAGACTACAGTCCTTAAATCACATTAGCTTCACAACATGGGTATTAATATAAATACCAGTGGACTTGGCAGACGTGGTTCTGCCCGGACAGCAGCGCCACCTACCAGGTCCAATTGTGAATCTTAACCATTCTCAAATCAACTGGAAAACACAAAAAAGTCATTTAATTCGGTCAAGCCGTTTAGGAGGAGTTCAGTGACAAACACACGTACAGTAGAATTATATATATAAAGATATTCATTCAAAACCACACAGAGGGAAGAGTGGACGGCTATGGGCAAGGCTTTTGAGCAACAGTGGGTCAATATATGCAAAAAAAAAACATTTCTGCCGAAATCAGATTATCGGTTCGCAAAGATGGAAGAAGTGATGAAGAAATTGATGATAATGATGCAAAATCACAAAGATTTTGCGTTGTACTTAGGAAATATACGGTTCTCAGAGCTAATTTAATAAGTCTTTGTAGCTATCAGGCACGCTTAATTTGCCAGCAACATCTCATCCCTTATGTTCTTATCAACGGAAATCTAAGACTTGAAAATATTGGTAGCTATTGTCCAACTAAATTCACAACAAGTTCCCATGTACATAATAACAGGTAGCAAACGCAACATTGCATAAGTGTCGTAACTAGGAAAAAAAGTCGTGAGTTTAAATTGAATAATTGTACAACGTAGAACCGGTAAGCGAATGGTATCGAGTTAAACACTTAATGGAGTCTAATGCTGATAATCAATGAGGCACCTGTCCAACAGTTGACGAATGAGAAGTCGTCGTTAGAGGAGCTATCGGATTCATCGGAGAAAGTGAAATAATTTCCAGAGAGTCATAGAGACTGGAAATGTTAAGAGCGTGACTTATATGAACCGTAGCCGCGCATTGTAATGTGATGTACAGATAAGAAAATGGCCTTTATAGCTCTATCGCTTGTGAATATGAAATCTCAACTCATTCGTATGCTTTGCATGAAGACCATACATCAACGCCCAGTTCAAATAAAACATGCAATAAAAGGATCAATTATATTCTTTCGCGTATTATTATTTCTGGACACGTATTTATAAACACACTTCTTGGCAAAGCAATTTGTTCTCACTTTCATAATTTATTTTTTATGATGATCTTTATTAATTGTCAGAGTTTAAGTCTTATATCGCTTCTAGGCAAGTTTTATGAGTACAAATAAATACGGCACGTCAACTGCTAGAAGCGGGTTTGCAGATAACACTAAACGGCTAATTTGTAAAGCACATATTGCGTAAATCAAGCTTCGTGGTCGTGGTTAATGACGCTGATCCGCTACTGTACATCTGACAGCACAGTTGTGTTATGACTGCTAGTGATATGAAAGTGAGATTCATAATACAAACATGTTATTTTCGTGCGTGTAATGTATTGATTGAGGTGTGAGATACTGTACATGTTTGCATTTTCTCCTTGCGGAAGCTTTGATAGTGATGCAGATAGATTTTACAATGGTACTTCCACCAAGTGACTAGATTTGATTATATCCATCTGTGGTTTTTACTTTAACTTCAATGGAAAAAATAGTCATCCCCAAGTCACTTGACATTTACCATTTTTCGTCCTGTTGCACACTGCCAGGCAGCTGATACGCTAACGTTCTTTTCTTCTAAGGATTACTTGTAACGTATCTGTACAAGACGACATCCATCAGCTTTGTCCCTATTTTTGGCAGGCCCAAAAGCATGACTCTTCTTTCATACATGTCTATTAGCCATCATCTCTGTAGTTACTTCTTTACAAGCGATATATTATGTTTTATGTTATCCGTTTAGCATTTCTTTGATTAGGAAAATCAAAGAAATGCTAAACGGACGTACTCAAAACCATCAGACATTCACACTCAAAACTTTCTTCATGTCGGCAAGTTCTTCAATGAAATGTACCAAACATTGAAACATTTATAACATCCTCAACTCAACTGTCATAGCGACACCTCTACATCTACAAGTAGAACATCAATGTGCAGTATTGACTAAATGAGAATCGGCTATTACAAGCATGTACACCGGCAGACGGGCCGCTCGATAGTGTCACTCAAGGCATGTAGCACGTTACATCTGAATCATGACTCGACCAACACCGTGACTCAATATATCGGCTTCGTTATAGAGATCTCTGCACAAGACTTGTGCTGGATGTAATTAATTGTAAGGCTTAATGGTCATCTGCGTGATATAGGAGAATTATAACTCTGGGCGTCTGAAAAATGGTTTAGCTTCATAATAAGGACAAATAAATTAATGGAAAGGCGAAAAAACTGGGCGAACCCAATCTAAATACCGGATAAGGATATAATGAAGAGCAGATTACAGTGGCTTAGTGTGGGTAGAGTAAAATAGTTCTCTGAAGTTATTTAGCCAAGTTATTGACTGCGAACATAAAATTGATGCAATTCCAAGAATCTAGATAGGAAGACTTCTAAGTGAACCAGATTGATATTGAAAAGGCGAGCTTTAATGGCGCTAACATCGTGCAAATTGCAGCAAAGTATGTACGTAGTCCCTTCAACCGTTCATTATGTGTAGGAAACTATAAATCGCCTATAAACAGTGAAAAGTATGAAACAATATAAACCGGATTCAGACGAGACGCGAAGAATTATGGGGAGTAATAATGAGTTCAAGCAAAGCCTCGAGGACAATGTTGGACTTGCGCTAACAACATTCGTATTCAAGTGCAATTGATTACTAATAATGTAATTGTGAGAAACGTTTCATTTGTGAACCGACTGTTGAAGAACCAGCTTTTACTATGAAATCAAGGCATTTTTTTGACACTTTCGAGTGTAGGATTTTTTCAGATTCATATTTTAAGATAAAGATTTATGCATCATTAAACATTTAATTGTGTAGATCGATCAACCTTACTTATCATAAATCGATGTTGTTGATCAACATCAAAATTATCCCCAGATTTTAACTCATTATTCAGTGTTTTCTGTCACTAAAATCCATAATTAGCATGCAATAAGGAAGTTTATCAGTTGTTAATCAAAAGCGGCTTCAGTGAAAAATTGAGGTCAGTGCTTCGCACGGTTTGCACAGGACAAACTCCCCGTTGTGTACTCACTGGATATGTTTTAATTTTGTTGGCGCATCCTTGTGTTGTCTGAGAACAAACAAAGGGCTGATTACTCACTTGCACTACACGGAACGCCACTCTTGTTTCTCCTTGAGACTTGAACACACATGGACGGGGAACACACATTCTTTAACGAAGGGTCTATTGCATATCTGTCTATTTAAGTTCTCAACTCCTCATCATCAAGGAAAACCCTACAAAGTTGACATAAAAGACCTATTTATTGTGGTAATTTGATGATAGATTTATTTTGTTGATTTGGGTCGCTCGTGTCTTTGTGGAATGTTGGTCATAAAATATTTTGGTCAACGGAAATGTATCTTACGTCCTAAATTCTTACATAATTTTGAGGATTAATTTCTATTTATCCGAATTTCGTAATGTACTAGATACGTTACAGAATTTACAACTTTGATCTCCTCGACATTTTGTAGTAGATAAATGGTTTTCGATTTTAACAGAAATGTTATGCATATCAATATGGTTGAAGTCAACAAATTAGTGATTTCTTAAATAGCGACGTAGTGTTGACGCCTAGAGCTGTGATGTTATCACGCACACGCTCAAAACGACTGGCGCCGGCTTCTATTACCTATATTTATTGCAAGTCTCCCTTGCACAAGATGTAAATGCAGCACCTATTCTGAAGTTTATAAAGGCCAGTTTTAAAGTAACTTTGTACCACAGTATAAATATGGACAGTAGCGAAACTAAGCCTAGTTGATGCGATAACTACCTACGCTCCATTGAAGCCATAGGGTTGTCCCTTTTATGCACAGTTGCTGAAGTCCTATAACTTCTCAACATAATATTTTTATTCTGTTGTGATCAATCAATCGAATTAAAAAAAGCTAGCTTACAAATACAATCTAAATAGGTTATCTTATGGCGTTGGTTAATATCAACAAAAGACATTTATGTAGTTTAAACACGGAAAACAGTTTAGTACACAACAATTTGTAGAACTATAGATCTTTAACTTTGTCATAACGGCGCACGCGGCTTAACCTGTTACAAGTTTTGGCGGGAGCGAGCCGCGGTTGGACGATAGTCGATAACGTTTCGGGCGCTCGTTGGAGTGGGCGCTCGCTATCCACGGCTGCGGCACAGGTTGCGCGCGGGCAATGCTCATGAAAAAAAAAGGAAATCAAACAAACAAAAGTCACCGACTTCAGAAGCTGTTTTCTTTAAAGAGTTGTTTTCATTTTCCATTTTTAGTAGTAATATCCTATACTAATAGTTACGATGCATTCAACATTCAACCAAGAAACCTAACCCTTAACCTTCAAGATTCTCTTTTAATTGCTTTTAACTCCTAACCGTTGAGGAGTTGTACCTTCCACAATCAGCTCACCTAGATAACCTGAAAGAATACAACCCCATAAGATTTTATTTAAGAATTATCCTCCAACTCCTAACCGTTAAGGAGTTATTCCTTCCATCATCAGCTCATCAACATGAGGTAATGACTGCCAGATGTAAATACTTAAATAGCATTAGAAAAAATACGAAACACGTAATACGTGCCTATAAAATTTGAGGGTTGCCCTCGATTTCGTTAAGATTCCATCATCAGATCCAGACATGGTAACAGTGGGACCATCTCGGGAGTATACTTTTTCGATTAAATTTTTTTTTTTCAAATCGGTTCATAAATGAGGGAGATAAGCGGAAACAAATAAGATACAAAAACAAAACCAAACCGACGAATTCAGAACCTCCCGCTTTTTGGAAGTCGATTAAAAATACTTTCTTCTGCTGATGAAGCCGAGTTGATATAGCCGTATACCACGCAATACGTTCGTTGCATTTAAAAAAATATCGGGAGATATGCGTGACCCTTATACGTGACCAACTGACCACTCGTCTCGGCGCGGCACGCACAACTGAGCGCACTGCGAAGTCTGCCGAAGTGCCCCGTCGATGCGCATGTTTGTGTGAGTGTGCGGTTTCGAGCGTTTGTAGGTAGTTTCCGTACTGTCCATATTTATATTGTGTTTGTACCTTACGGTTTCTTCTATATACAATAAAGTATTTTCGACATCAACAGAAATTGAACCTTGACATTTAACGGATAAAGTAAAAAGTTGTGCTATGATAGTGACTAAATTATAAAATATCCCACAATTTTGCTATCGATTCCCGACATCCGCTCATTACAAGGTGCTGGAATGTTGTTCAACACATTTTATAATAAGAATTGACGGTTACTATATGGGCGAGTGAAAATAACAGCAATTTCATACCGTTCTGACCCGGCTCTGAGTGATTTTACTGTGATTGATCATAGGTATTACGTGCTCCAAGAAAACAAAAACCTTTATTTACAAGGGTGATGTAGCCTGAGGGTAGAAATTGGGATCTTAACCTTGAGATGTACTTTTTAAAAGCAGAATAAAATAACAGCATTCAGGAATATAATTATACTCTCCTAAAAGTCTCAAATACAGTGGTCAAGATTAGCAGTCAAGTAGTCGAAAAAAATCCGTATCAAAGATTTTTTCCATTTTATATTAGCATGAACATAATTGGCAAGTCAGGCCGTTATTATCCAATCAGATCATGTTACTGTAGCTACGACTTAATCACTATTACGTGATTTAATAAAACCCGAGCCACTCACATCACTTCGACTTTATAACCAAATTAAGGAGTAATCGATTAAAATTCCGCAAACCGATTCTGCGCCTAAAATGTTCCAGTATGATCGATTTTATGATAGATATTAGTTCAATATAGATCTAATAAAGATATCAAACTTGATGGCCGGTTTATTAAAACATGATTTATTAGATTAAGTACTGTGTAAACAGCTTAGTGTAATTAAGATGTTGATAAAATTGTTGAGACTAGAAGGACAGATTGCAAAAAAAAATCACAGAGGCTTTCATTTATCCACATATTATACCTTTGTCTGTCTCTACGTTCAAGTATGGCATTTTACAAATAGTTAGACAATGATATGGGGTATGGCACAGGGTTACATAGAAGTATTGCTGTCTTAGTACTTTCGTCTTAGATTATTTCTGTCCTCTAATAAGCTATGAAATATGAAACGATTCGCAAAATAAGTGTCAGTTATAAGTGGTATGTGTATAATATGACTGGTGAAAATTGCAAATATTTAAAACCGTATCTGAATAAGTGAAATTTTAATTACCAGCTATTGTCATTACATGAATAGAATGGCTAATACTGTCGGTAATCCTTTCACAATAGTATGTAACTAATGTAACTATAATATATGTATTATGCACCTACACTCACAGCTTGTTTTCCGTTACTTTAAAGATCTTGTGGAGTAAGGGTTGTCAACATTTTGTTTTTTTTTTTAGCAAACAGAATCATATTTCTAATGTTCAGTTACAACTGTTTAGCCTGGAAGCCGACTCTCGTAGTGGTGAACTGGGTAGGCAGATGATGATAATTTTGTTGGACAAGTATAATTAGAATGCATAAAGGCCGCATCTTCAATATTGTGGGCTGGATTTAATGGGCTCATTACGGGTAGAATAAAAAGAGGAACGCCCTCTCCTAATTGGCCTTTTTACTACTTTTATTAGAAACTAACACTTTATTAACAGAATATCAATTTACATCGACACCAACAAAAGTGTTTATAAGCTCGGATGCCGTTTCATTCGGCGGCGTGATTGAAAAAGAAAAAAAAAACAAAAAAAGTCGTGTTCGGACACCTGTCGTGCCCAGCCCTGTTCCCGATGTTCGATAGCTACAGGCGCGGGATGGCTCGTAACTCCGGGATGAGATCCCGCGATAACCATCCCGGATAGTTTGGTACTTTGGTCATCCGATACGCATCAACCTGTGCTTCCTGCCGTGTAAACCGTTTGTCGTTAGTGTTAAGAAAAAAAACTCGACATTATTTTTTGTACTGGACCTCTGTTTAACTTCCGTTATTAAAAGTGTTCTTTATTATTAGCTTGTATCGTAATAAGATCGGATTTATAGAGCAGTTGTTTATAAGTAGAAAAATCTTGAATGGAAGATCTATTTATTTTATAAATAAAAATATGAAAGTTGATTTTGGGTTGTGATATGAATCGAAGGACAATAAAAACTGCATACAAATTGTTTGATTCGACGAGAATCTACAATTAACAGTAACTGTAGCGTTTGACATGGCTTCCTAGAATACTTCTTTCTACTCGTATAAACTCACACCTTTATCCGATGGGGGCAGGCAAAAACTATAAAACGACCTACTGTGACCCTTTCCACTGCTTTTGCTGCTATAACGTTCATATTGTCATGTTATCCCTGTTTTGTATTCTTCAAAAACAATCTTTGCGCAGCTTTGCAGTCTTGGTTTAACTATCGCTATCGATCGTGGATTGCAGTTGTTAATTACAAGACAAACAAGGACACCTCCTTCCAAAATGCATGCACGCTCTTGAAGTAATTGTATTCTGGTTAAAGATCAAATTACTTACTATATTTGAATGGTCCTCCAGACCGTTTTCGAACGCATGAAATGTTAGAGCGCATAAGTATGTGCGCAAACACAGGTACAATATACCCTCACTCCACTACGGACCAATATCCGACGCCATTCGAGAGAGATTATGTGCAGAACTAATCGCGTAACATCATATCATACAGCTTACTGAAAAAGTACGGGCAGCTACTAAAAAAAATGTTATCAATTTCCCAGGAACCGTAGGAACCCACGATCAGCAGTCGAACTTTCGATCACACGACCAACATCAACGGCTTTGGAGTTGGAAACCTAACTTTTCATCATCGGTTGATCCATCGGTACTTGCCAATTACTTAAGTGCGAAAGCGTTCATTAACTATGTCCGTCCATAAAAGTCAATCAACGGAAATTATTTCGTTAGTATTGATTACGTTATTAAGACGCACATAATAGCACTAATAGCCGTTAAATGTTACATAGTAAACGTAAACTTCAATGTTTTGCAAACATTAAGTCAATTGAAGGTACTCATGTGCAATAGAAGGTACTTTTGAGTCAAGGTGAATGTGTGTGATGTATGCCGTGGCTATCGTATCTTAAAACTTAGTGATGGCGCTGCTTGTCAAGTCAAAATGTCTAAATCTGTACATTTTCGCTATTAGTTCACTATTTCACCGTATGCCAATTTATACTGGCCCTATACACCACATGTGAATGACATTATGGTTAAATTACACCTGTATGTGCCTTTAGATCATAACCGTTGCGACATTGTATTGTATGACGGTTCTTTGCATTTTGTCTTGCTATTAATATTTTCTATATTTTCTTGTTTCAACCTTGAGTTTATTATGTTTATTGTCTTGATCGTCTGCAGCGATGGATATCAATGATGCTCTATGGTTTAGAACTGGATGTGGCAATTGTAGGAATGATTTATTTTATACTCTGATCTACTCCTATTGTTAACTAACGGTATGAGTAAGAGGTTCCAGTTGCAATTTATAAGCTTTGTTCTGATAGGAAAATAAATATCTATTACATGATAGAATATTTTTCCGCCTTTCTTTCTTATTCGATATACTTAGTTATCTTTCCTACAAATGCAGAGCTAAAAACAAATGTTTTGTAACATCACGGAAGGTATCACGATTTTTCATAATGACTTCAATGGCCACTGGAAAGCTTCCAGCTGAAAGTTGCAATTCGAGTTACAGGAAATGTTGCAAGATTATGACTTAATACGTGAAAATTTGTCAGATTTTTCTAAAAGCATGATTAAAAGTTAATAAGAGTTAGGGAAGTGCATCACCATATTTGAAGACTACATTTTCACGTAATTATTTAATTTTCTCTTAATTTTATCAGCCATAAACAAGATGGTAATAAGTCTCTACCAGCTCGTTTATTAAAATGAAACTGCAATTAAAAGCGACTTTAGAATGACATTATTTAATTATTCAAAGCAGATAAGCTTTCTTCCTTAGTAGTCACAAGTTTTCGACTTTTACTCGCAAGCTTTTCTGGTTGCTGGAAGAAAAAATCGGTTGATATTTTCTATTTTTAACCGACTTCCCAAAAAGGAGGAGGTTCTTTGTCTCTTATTTTTCTTTGTATGTACACCGATTACACAGAGATTTATGATCCGATTTACGTGATTATTTTTTAGTTTGATGCGGAATAGTTGCCATTTGGTCCCATAAAAAATTGACATTGTTTGGCCCAGTATTTATCATTTTATGATAATTTTTTTAAATTTATGAACAATTTTCGTTTATGTGTGTTCGCTAATAACTTCGTCGTTTATGAACCAATTTTGATGATTCTTTTTTTATTGGAAAGGAGATATTTCAAGGGTGGTACTATGGTATAGAAACAAGGACCTGGTGATGGGATCCCAGAGAAATCGAGGGGAACCATCAAATTTCATAGGCACGTATTACTTGTTTCGTGCTTTTTCTGAAGCTATTCAAGTATTCGCATCTAGCAGTCATCAGTTCATGATGATGAACTGATGATGGAAGGTACTACTTCTCAACAGTTAGGAGTTGAAAGCAATAATAAGAGAATCTGGAATGTTAAGGTTTAGCTTTCTTGGTTGAATGTTAAAAACATAGTAAATATTTGTATAGGACTAAAAATGAAAATTTAAAAAAACTTTTTTGCAAAAAAAACAACCGACTTCAAAAACACCAAAAAGTGAGAAATAATCTTCAGAAGAAAAATCAGCTTCTGAAGTCGGTGGCAAAAAAACGAAATCAAACAAACAAATGTGACCGACTCCAGAAGCTGATTTTTCTTCTGAAGATTATTTCTCACTTTTTGGTGTTTTTTGAAGTCGGTTGTTTTTTTTTACATAAGAAATTTCTCAGTAGCAGCCTCGGAGTCTGGATTTGTACCCGGTCGATGGCAATAGGCTCGGCCTCATTACACGGGACAAAAATAGGACTGGAAACGAAATGTGAGTGTAGTATTAAGTACACCTCTAGCTAACCCTGCGGGAATTACAGGCATGAATGCCCTAAGAATGGAGAAACAAAAGAATTGATGACATGACTCTAGTAGACGTTATGAAAATATTGGCGTAAACCACGACAGAATACAACACATATTTTAATACCAAAACACTGAATGCACTTTTAATATATGCACAGACTGGTTGATGTATGCTGTACCTAATTTAAAACAAACAACATGTTTTTTCTTTCTTTTCTTTCTTATTAAACCTATAGCGCTTCCATTCAGTCAAAGTGGTATTGTTTTCGTATATCTTCAACATAATGACCGGTCTATCGATGAATAGCACCGTTTTGTTGCGCAATTTACTCATTACGTTATTGATTTCACTGAGTTTTGTTTGATGACTCCCCGCTGCGGTTGAGAGGTGGTCCTCGAGTCTCGACACTAGCTCGCTCATTATGTATGGGAAAAATATTCAGTTATCTTAATCTTGTGTTAGATTCTTTAGCATTTATCTCACTCTATTGTAGTGTGTAGTATTCTTCGTCTTCAGGTCTTGTATGTTTGGGTTTGGCTAAGAGATAATTGTCGCGAAAGATGAAATCGCGATGTTCCAAACTTAAAATGTAAATATATAATTGCACAGAACTAATGTAATAGCAACACTAAATCAGTATTGACAACTTGACGCACCAAACGACGCCTCTGTTTGAATGGTCATTATAGCATATTCAGTCTGACTAATTAATGAAGTTTATTGTAAAGTAAATTCAGTGCAAGAAGATCATAAGTAGATTCTTGTCACCCGTGATACGCGCCACCTGGAAAGCTAAGTATTATTTATCTGTTGTTCTAGTAATTAAATATACGGAGGTATTTTTACCTATTCGAATTGTTTGAGTCACCTAAACTTAAATGTGTTGGTCGTGCCTTCAGCGTTGGGCTGGGGGCATAACAGCGACCGCACGCGAGCTACTTGTCCGGACATAAAAGCTCTTGGGAGTTTATAGGAAGGGTCGTGGGCCAACCTCTCTTATAAATCTTCTTGGTCCCCCATGGCCTTTGTGAATGTGCCGACGGGCACAAACGTTGACGAACGTATGGAAAATTACACTATATCATATATATATAGGTAATATAAAGGGGGAGCATTCTAGACGGAGGCGATGGGCCGAAGTTGAACAGGAATGCGTGCTTCTGCAGACGTGGAAAGAATCCTAGTATCTGATTAGCACATAGGTGTCACAAAGACTGTTGATGAGAACTTGAAGTAAATTTCATCATAGATATTGCAATTGAATAACTGTTTTAGATAGCTTTATTGATGGAAACAGATAGGTAGTACTTAACCCAAAGATTCATGGGTAATTAAACTTACAGATATCCTAGTTACACCTGAGAAGTTGGATGGATCGATGGTCGGCATAGTGTTAACACTTCGGTGCCCTTGCGGACCGAAGATAAGAGACTGGATTGGGAGACGCTTGCAAGTCGGAGTTGGATCCGTATTGGTGAGTGTCTCAAACATATCGTGAGGCGGGGATTTCTCTTCACATCAAAGCGAAGCAGTACAATCCTATATTATTATTATAAAACAAAACACGTTGTAAACCTAGAGATAACCAGAATATAATATGAAGAGAGAATCCACGCGCCCTCGCGACATGGTGGAGATGCTGGGATCGCAAAGAAGCTAGCATTTAAAGCATTCCAAAAACGAATCCAAAGACATAAAACCAATCCAGACTCTTATTGTTAAAATTGGAGATAATAATATTGTGTAAAAATCAGGTTGTCAGCGACATCTATATAATCCGATTGGAACTAACGTTCAATAAACGAATGTACATAAAAATTCACCTTTTGGCGCCAAAATTCGAACGTCAAGGTGATGATGAGTAAACGTTCATTTATCTAAGTATAATGAGATGAACGGCAGGCCGAGATGAAAGATTCTCGAAGTTACTGCAAATTGAATGGGTATGTAGCGTGTGTACGTATAATGTGCAACGTTATGAGCCAAGTAAACATTCTAATTTGAATTTGGCGCGGATTTGATAATATTGAAAACTTGCCACAAGTTTGGCAGAATGACTGATGCTCTCTTTGACCGGAAGCAGGAAGTAATATGAGTTGAGCTCAAATAAACATACGATTTTACACTAAACAATTGACAAAATTACAATATTCACGAATTACGAAATTCGACTGTGAAAATTTTCCCTGCTTTCAAAATGGCGATGCCGCGAATGGCCGCGATGATAAACCAAAAGGCGGCAAAAGCGTAGCGTCTCGTGTGTCAGACTGAATATCGAAAAAACTAAAACTTAGTTCGTTACATTCTTTTACAAGAATAAAATTATTAGAAACCTGTACGTATTGTGTGAATAGTACCTACACGTAATTCGTTCAACTGTGAAAAAGTGCTCCTATCATAACCAGGAAGCTCACAATTTGTTTGGGCGAAATAATTCCAAGAAAGTTATAAAGTGAATGAAAGAAAGCTTAACATAACTTAGGAATAATTAAGAAGATTATCAGGTAAACTATTTTATGATTTACAAGCTATAACATACACATATGTCACCCAGGAACGCTCGCGGGGTCAAAACGCAAGGGGACTTTAGTCACCCGAGAGGAAATTACCTAATGTATGCCTTGTCAAAAGTACCTCCCTAAGCGCTCAAGTACACCCGTGCCAAATTCGACACGGATGTCATTGTTTACTATTGTGTCTGCTAAAGCTGAAGAGTAACTTTTGAAAGTTGTAATGTGTTAAAATTTACCTAAAGACAGCATTGTTATGTATGAGTTTGCATAAAACTGTTTATTTATACCTAATACTCTCCATACAGATGGGCTAATGAAGGCAGATGTATGACACTGATTCTACACACCTCCCATCTCATGTATAGATGCTACTATAAAGAAAAGTACATCAACACTCATTGTAAGTTTATTTTACCAGTTACTTTGAAGAACTAAGCATAAAATAGATATGTTCTCATAAAACTAATAAAATATGCTGGCGGAGGAAACTGGATTGTATATTATAACTTGTGTCTGAACTTCTGTCATGTTATACACATCATCCCTGACTGACTGCATCGTTTCATGTTGGCTACTGAAGTGTACCAAGTAACTAGATACTAAGTTGATGTAGGTAAACTCTAATATCATTTATGGATGCATACATAAATGATGTTGGTACCTAATATGTTTATGAATAAGTAATGAAACAACTTATAGAACATCAACCATATAAATGTTGATGGATGAAGAGTGAGATGAAAACCAAAGAAACGATGAATGGATTGTGGGAGAAATGGTATGAAGGAAAAGGTGTAAATAATTGTGTGGTGGTTAACAGGGGAGAATGGAAGAAAAGGTCAGGAGGGGATAATTGGATGACATAGAAATTTTAAATAAATTCAGGAAAATTTAAAATAATGAAACTAACCAGTTTTACCCGTCGAACAGCATGAATATATTCTGAGTTAATACTGAAACTTCATAGGTACAAGGGAATTTTCCTTACACATATAATTCAATGGCTGAGTTTATTACGGAAAATGTAGTATCCTATAGATAGTGAAATATTCCTTGCTTTTAACTTGGAAAACTGTTCTGTTTTACACAAGATGTCAATAGAAACTTTTCTGTTTTATACAGGGTGTCAATAAAAACTTTTCTGTTCTGTACAGGATGTCAATTAAAACTTTCTGTTATATATACAGGGCATTAATAAAATATCATTCCATTATATGTCAGGTGTTGGTATGATTCTTTGTTCATAAGAAGTTTTAGATAAACTTTTGGTCATACAGAGTGTTAACCAAATTTTTATTTTTTTTCGTTTTTATTATATTGCGAACACCACGCAATTTGGAAATTTAACGATATACACGATGTAAATCCTTAACTTAGGATACAGGGTATCAAATTGTAAAATATTATTTCAGAATTTCAAAATGGAACAAATTCTTATAAGACGACTGGAGTCTATATCAAATGCTATCTCTAAACTAACTGAAGAAGCTCTGACCTATAAAGATAACGTTAATAAAGAAAATTCTGAAAATTTAGAAATAGTGCTAGGTAAGCTTGAGGTAACGGTGAAAAGGTTCGGAACTGAGTTTAACAGTAGTCTATCAATAAACGAAATGCAATCTTCTGTGGAAGAGATCACTTCCTTTAGTGAAGTACAGCTAAATGGTGAGGAGGTTCTAGCGGAAATGAATATCAAACTGAAAAGGATAAAAGAAAACTCTGCACCAACTATATTACCGGGTAGGAATACTGCACTAATGGGAAAATTACCCAAGTTAAGTTTGCCAGAATTTTCCGGAGACATTCTGGAATGGCATCAATTTTGGGACCAATTCTGCTCCAATGTAGGAAATAGAGACCTATCAGAGGTAGACAAACTTTTATACCTTAAAGGTTCTTTGAAAGGCGAAGCAAAGAAGGTTATCGAAGGGTTCGAGACCACTAATAAGAACTATGAAATAGCTGTTTTTACACTGAAAAATAGATACGGTAAACAAAATCACGTCATAGACGCACACTACGCTGCGTTATACAAAGTACCGAAAGCCTCCAAAGGCAACATAACAGAGCACTTTGTTATAAGAATTGCATAAATAAAACCGAGGAGGTCAAGACGCTTCATGTCAACTCTATAAGCTCCACTATATTACAAACGGCGATAGTTAAGGCTCAACGTAAAGGCGATAATTCAGGTGAGAAGACCTGTCGAGTACTGTTGGACTCGGGTAGTCAACGTACTTATATAACGCAAGAAGTAGCTTTAAAATTGAACCTTCCTATCGAAGAGGAAAGTACCTTATCAGTTTTCACGTTCGGATCGAAAACTCCCCAAGTAATAGAAAGCCCCGTAGTCAAGTTACAGATACAAACAAAAACAAATAATATTTTACAAATAGAAGCAAACGTTGTTCCTCATATTTCAAATGGAGTTCCTTTCCATGGTATCGACATAGGTAAACACAAAGATGATCTAATTTTGGCGGACGACGGCTCATTGTCACCCAAAATAGACATATTGATCGGCAATGACTTCTACATTTCATTCATCCTTGAAGACAAAATTCAACTGGAAAGTAATTTATTCCTGATTGACTCTAAATTCGGTTACATACTGACTGGAAAAACTAACACGGAATCCACGGACACGTTGTCAGTAATAACTTACTTTCAGGGAGTAGAACACAAATTGACACCACCGGATCTTCCATTATACAATGGAAACCTCAAATGCTTATGAAAACTAGAATCCATTGGAATATGCGATTCACCAAAATTGACTAGGGACGAAAAAGTAATCAACCAATTCAATGATACCATAGAACTAGTAAATGATAGGTACACTGTTAGTTGGCCATGGATAGATTACCCACCTAATTTAGAGACTAATTTTGGCCTAGCCATAGGCAGACTAGTCAACCTACTCAAACGATTAGATTCCGATTCACTAACAGCGTACGATACTACATTAAAGGAACAATTAGCAAAAGAAATAATTGAAAAAGTACCAGACAATGAAAGAAGAGTCGAAGATGTAGATCATCCTATACACTACCTGCCGCATCACGGTGTTAGTCATCCGGGTAAGCCAACTCGCATAGTCTACGACGCTTCGGCAAAGACCAAGCATAGCAAAAGTTTAAATGAATGTTTACATTGCGGACCACTTATGCTAGAAGACTTGACCGGAATGTTGTTAAGGTTTAGGTCGCATCAAATAGGAATAACAGCAGACGTAGAAAAGGCTTTTCTACAGATAGCATTACACGAAAAGGACAAAGACGTAACTCGATTCTTATGGTTGAAAGACATAAAAAAGGCGGCCACGGAGGATAACATCCTACACTTACGATTTTGTCGCGTACCATTTGGAGTGATATCAAGTCCATTTCTTCTAAATGCTACTTTGAAACATCATCTACTGCGTTCCAATAAGGAAAGTCTAAAACGCATAGTGAATGACATCTACGTCGATAACCTTGTCACAGGAGTAGAATCTGTACAAGAAGCAACAGAGATGTATGAGTCGTGTAAGATCACATTTGAAGAAATTTCAATGAATCTTCGAGAATGGAGTTCAAATTCCAAACGATTCTCAGAAAGCATTTCTTCATCAGATGCCTGCAGAGAAGTAGAAGTTAAAGTATTAGGACAGAATTGGAACACAGGAGAAGATACGATCAGATTGAGACCAAGAAAGACTACAGAAGCCACTACCAAGAGAGAAATACTAAAAAACATAGCATCAATTTACGATCCATGCGGATATGCTGCACCCGATTTGTTACCAGCAAAACTTTTACTACAAAATCTGTGGATACATAAATTCAAATGGGATGCCCCATTACCAGAAGAATTGACCAATGAATGGCAAATTATTAGAGAACAACTGGAAGACACAAAAAATATTGTCTTACCAAGGAAATACTTCAAACAAGCTGGCGATGACAATATTCGACTGCACGTTTTCACGGATGCATCAACCAAAGCTTATGCTGCAGTTGTATATATTTCTAATGGAAAAGAATTAAGTTTTGTAATAGGAAAATCACGAGTGGTGCCCATCAAGGATCAGGACAATTTGAAAATCCCAAGACTTGAACTATTAGGTGTTCTAATAGGTAGCCGGTTGCTGAAGTACGTAACCAAGTTCCTGGACTTGGAATTTACAGAAAACACTATATGGACAGATAGTCAAATAGTGATTGATTGGTACTACGGCAACAAACTACTACCACCATTCGTTGCAAGGAGGATAGAAGAGATAAAGGGAAATACACCAGTAACAGTACGATATGTTCCAACAGGATTGAATCCAGCAGACGTGGCTACTAGACCCACGAGTTCTATGGAAGATAAGCAGAAATGGCTATCCGGACCAAGTTTTCTACTGAAACACTCCAGAACTTGGCCGAAAGGTTGTAGAGCCGAAATTTCTTTACTTAATGAAACCGAAGTCGCAGTAAATCCCACATGTTCTTCTGTGGAACATGACTTTTCGTTTCCTGTTGGGGAGGATCTCACGAGTGGAGAAAATATCTCAAAAGAGCAGGAACGGAGAAATCAATTAGATGAGGAATCACGAAACAACACCACAGAACACTGTGAAGACGATACACTATCACATACACAAAAGATCAAAAGGATCCAAAAGGAACATTTCCCTGAGGAAGTAGAGGGTAAAGATACTAACTTACAACGAAACTTAGGAGTATTTACCGACATAGACGGTATCCTACGTTGCAAAGGAAGATTACAAAACGCTGATTGGTCTTACGATAAAAGATATCCAATATTAATCCCAAAGGATTGTGATTTCACTAACAAATTGATCCTAAAAACACATAAGGAAAACTATCATGTAGGGGTCAACCACACCTTAAGTTTGATCAGATTAACGTACTGGATTCCCCAAGGAAGAAGTCAAGTAAAGAAAATATTAGGAAAATGCACAAATTGTGTCAAACATGGAGGAGGTCCATTCAAATTACCAACTACTCCAGCGCTTCCTAAGGAAAGAGTAAACTATAGTTCATCTTTTACATATACCGGAATAGATTATCTGGGTCCTCTTCAAGTAAAGACAAGTAATAAATCAGAAAAAAGATGGATATGTCTGTATACATGTCTAGCAGTACGTGCTATACACTTGGAAGTCGTTAAGGATCTTACGGCTGAGGAATGTCTATTAGCACTACGAAGATTTATATCTTGCAGAGGAATACCAACACGAATAGTTTCAGATAACGCACTACAATTTAAATTAACTGCAGAAATACTGTCAAGCAACTATTGCATCACTAATAACATAGAATGGAAATTCATTCCACAATTAGCACCGTGGCATGGAGGATTCTATGAGAGACTTGTTGGACTAGTTAAACACTGTCTCAAGAGAACTCTGACGAAAAGTTTACTGTCAGATAATCAACTAAGTACAATCATAAAAGAGATAGAGGCAATATTAAACACACGCCCATTGACGTGTGTAGGTTCTGATCTAGAGGATATTCTCAAACCCTCAGATTTTCTAACCTTGAATAAATGCATCGTCACAACACCTTCAGATGCAGAATTTCCACAAGAAGGCACAGTAACAAAACAGAATCTAGTGGAAGGTTGGAAACGTGGACAGAACATGCTGAAAGAGTTTAAGAGAATGTTCGTCGACCAGTACCTACCAAGTCTAAGGGAGAGATACCGACACTCTCTTAAAGAACCAAGGATAACAAAATTAGAAATTCCAAAACTAGGAGATATCGTCCAGATTAAAGGAGATACGAAGAACCGAGAGAACTGGAAGGTTGGAAAAATTATATCTTTGTTGAAAGGAGCCGACGGTCAATGCAGAGTGGCACGAGTAAAGGTGAATGATACGGAATTCACTCGTTCCATCGCACATCTTTATCCGTTGGAAGTTGAAGAAGATATATCTGGAAAAGAAAGGGTTATATTTGAGTTTGAAAGAGAAGATGTTACACCAACATTGGATGACTCACCTCTGCTAGAAGAACTCGACTCAACTATTCTTACCGAAGAAATATCCACAACTCCACAAACCGCAGAACCCATTGACAAACCTGAAACAGAAAAACACATAAATAGAGAAGAAATAGAAAAGAAAATAACTCAGAGAACACTTACCTCAGGAAATGATGAACCAACAATTCTTGATGAAAAACACCTTAATGATAGCATACCTAAAAGCACTGATACAATTGAGATAACACAAACTCCTGAAGTGAGAGATGTGAGAGATGCGTCCTTGAAGGCTCGAGAGAAGATCCGAGAGTGGACGCGAGACTTGATGGAACACATGTAACTTCTGTCGTCGTCGGGAGTGTCGCGAAAGATGAAATCGCGATGTTCCAAACTTAAAATGTAAATATATAATTGCACAGAACTAATGTAATAGCAACACTAAATCAGTATTGACAACTTGACGCACCAAACGACGCCTCTGTTTGAATGGTCATTATAGCATATTCAGTCTGACTAATTAATGAAGTTTATTGTAAAGTAAATTCAGTGCAAGAAGATCATAAGTAGATTCTTGTCACCCGTGATACGCGCCACCTGGAAAGCTAAGTATTATTTATCTGTTGTTCTAGTAATTAAATATACGGAGGTATTTTTACCTATTCGAATTGTTTGAGTCACCTAAACTTAAATGTGTTGGTCGTGCCTTCAGCGTTGGGCTGGGGGCATAACAGCGACCGCACGCGAGCTACTTGTCCGGACATAAAAGCTCTTGGGAGTTTATAGGAAGGGTCGTGGGCCAACCTCTCTTATAAATCTTCTTGGTCCCCCATGGCCTTTGTGAATGTGCCGACGGGCACAAACGTTGACGAACGTATGGAAAATTACACTATATCATATATATATAGGTAATATAAAGGGGGAGCATTCTAGACGGAGGCGATGGGCCGAAGTTGAACAGGAATGCGTGCTTCTGCAGACGTGGAAAGAATCCTAGTATCTGATTAGCACATAGGTGTCACAAAGACTGTTGATGAGAACTTGAAGTAAATTTCATCATAGATATTGCAATTGAATAACTGTTTTAGATAGCTTTATTGATGGAAACAGATAGGTAGTACTTAACCCAAAGATTCATGGGTAATTAAACTTACAGATATCCTAGTTACACCTGAGAAGTTGGATGGATCGATGGTCGGCATAGTGTTAACACTTCGGTGCCCTTGCGGACCGAAGATAAGAGACTGGATTGGGAGACGCTTGCAAGTCGGAGTTGGATCCGTATTGGTGAGTGTCTCAAACATATCGTGAGGCGGGGATTTCTCTTCACATCAAAGCGAAGCAGTACAATCCTATATTATTATTATAAAACAAAACACGTTGTAAACCTAGAGATAACCAGAATATAATATGAAGAGAGAATCCACGCGCCCTCGCGACAATAATAGCAGCCACAAGGGTCTGTATTTAAGGTTATGTCGCGTTTGTGATGGTCGGTTTGTGAACAGGTGACCATCCGTTACATACACAGTTTCCTCCGTGCCTTGAATAGCACATTTGGCCCTTGGTCCCGTGTGTCATTTGTAGATCTTTGATAGTCGTTACAGGTAGTCAGTAGCCCGAAACACTGACAACCAGTCTTACCAATGGGTGTCGTATTATCTAGTACTAACTAGGTTGTGGAAACTAGATAGGCAGTTTGTCCTTCTAAAACCATTGATATAAAAACTAAAGATACGATCGTCCGAACATTTGCTCGACGCGTTCGCCATACAGAGAATCGGTGTAGTCTGCTCGTTAACGTAACCTTGTATAAGCGGCGTGGTATTTTCGAGGTATAAAGAACATAAATAAAGCTTTTAATAAAATTTACGACCGCACCCGAAGAGAGCCGATCGTGGACTAGTTCACTTCGGCTTAAGAAATACCATTTTAGGACCACGTTACATGCCGTCCGCCCAGTCCTTACGCAGTAATATATAAGTCAATGTCTAAAATACTAATAGTTAGCTGAATCGAGTTAAACTGAATGTCGACCCCAACTTAGTTGGGAAAAGCCCAGGCAGATGACTCATTTGTCAGTGAATATGTTCTTCTCAATCTATTCATCTTTGTCTTTAGAACATGAATAGGTGTGGGTTTTTGGCGTTACGCTGAAATTAGTTCATGGCCTGAATGAAATATTCCACAATTTTATTTTAATGTATTCTTAACCTTGATCTTGTTCTATTGTAGTACTAAAGTACTAGAACATTTCACGTTAGTATAATTATGATTCGACATGCCAAAGATGTGTTTGGGTTTTTCGGCATTTCGCATAAATTAGACTATGGCCTTAATTAATACTGTCTGATCTGAATTCCACACGTGATTGGCCATAAACATAGCTAATGGTTCGAATCAAATATTTACCTTTTAACTTTGTTTTTCGTTTGTAAAAGCTCTATTTGCATTCATCATCATCTCCTAACCTAACCGCAGCTATTCAGCTGCATCCGCTATCTTTGAAATACTGGTATTCACCAGTACTTTACATGGAGCGACTGCCTATCTGACCTCCACCACCCGATTAGTGCTGGGTAATATGGTAAGACTGGTTGTCAGACTTTTTGGCCACTGACTACCTGTACCACATGCCAAAGATATATGACACCGGGACCAATGGCTTAATGTGCTTTCCAAAAGCATAACCTCACTCACCTCAGGTAAGGTTTTCTTGACAAAAAAAAATGTAAAATGGTTCCTATCGTCCTGATTGCAAAAGCACTTCCATACCAGATAGTTGATACCAGTCTATCAGTCCATCGTGTCTCGTAAATATAAGTTAATTTACCGGAACACTGTATCCTGGAGTAGTAAAACCGGTATTCCTACCACTAGAGCAATCAAATTGATCCACGACGTTCGAAACCATTTTCGTTATTAATGTGAGTAAAAAATTAAATACCCAGTGAATGCCGAAATCTAATTTATCGCATCTATATCGATTATATAAACAAACTGATCGAAAAGCAATTAAAGATTTCGCTCAATGTTATAACTCTTATAACAAACAAATATTGCCATTCGCAATTTTATTATTTATGGCCATAGATATAATAGATTACTCAATAGTTACGGCCCACTGCTCTCTTATAAGTAAATCATTCTCAGAAATTTAATAGTGCGAATGAAAGTTGTTAAAAGAAAGCTGTTGTTGCAATATTAGATTAAAAATATATTATTAATGTTTTACAAAAGGTAGATTAAGATTTGCATACATTATGTCCATGTGTTAATATCAGTGTACGTTAAGAGTCGTGCACATTGACAGTTTCTTGACATGGAAATGAAAATGTTTGATATATTAACATTGTTTTTGTATTCTACTGTCGGGGGAATATTTCGTAGCCCAGTTCCTTGATTATTGCGATATTCTATACAATACTTTTTAAATGAAGTAGTAAATAAGCTTACAGGTAGTGTGTACGCACACCCAGTGTGTACGAAGACTAAACTGTGAGAGCGCGTGGCCGGCCTACGCCCTCTCAGAATTTAATCCCTCGACATTTTTATATAATTACAGACACGCGAGGCGTTGACTGGAGGCATTATAAACGGATCACGACTGATTCACGCCGAGACTAAACATGTTGCAGCTTTCCTTGGCTCCAGCCCATTGTATGGCTTGAATAACGCAGATAACTTATGAGATTTCCTTATAATAATAACATTTTGTTTGTTTGAAGAATAGAGTAGCGGACGGACGTATGCCAACGGTACAGCACGGCATGCTAAAACAGATCATCCCATTTACGTACATGATAACCTTTGACGAGGTGCCACTGACGAAACTGACGTGGAACTAGTCCGTGAACAATATTTCACGAGGATTCCAGATAAGACATCACAAAAAGCAGTGTCACAACGTGAGCGCAGTATCGCGGAAAGTTTTGCAAGTACACTCAACTTAGCATTGTTTGAGATGCCAGGGTTCGTGTTCCTTTCCTTTGGCGAAAGGTGAAGGACGGCCCTGGTGCGGAATGTGGGATATCTGTGCATCTTCTATGGCACTGTTTATTATGCAAATTGATATATGCATGCATGCAGATTATTTGATGCGATAGTATGCTAATACAGATGCAGGAATGCAAGAATTGCACATTTTTGACGGTCCAGCGGCCGTATGGGAATCAAGACAGCGATTTACATTCCCGCCGAAGTGGGTCGTTTCTCAAAGCCTAGTTAAGCCACATTATGCTGTAACAGAGCCTACGGCGACTCACGGACGGGTAAAAACAGAAACTGCAATGGTCTTCGCGCTACCGTTTTCTAGAAAATTGCATTTCCTTGGTGAAAGTCTGATAATGATGGGGCGCAGGATTCGTGGCGATCTAAGGGCGGTATTGCACAAGCCGGTTACAACTTTCTAATGAATATTTATATAAGTGCTGTTCAAAGATAGAGAGAGTAAATACTCATCTTCCTTGGCTAATTACTGCGAGTTGTACCAGTGCCACCATAAACTTTCTACGTAATTATGCGATATAATAAATATGGAATGGGTAGGTAAATATGAAGATAGGGTGTTCTATCTTTATGGAGAAACAACGATCGTTTTCTAAAATTGATAGAAAAATGTTGTACCTTACCGAATTGTAATTAATGGTAAATAATGTGTGACTGTGAGCGAGATCCTGCGGTGCATATATCTGTGATTAGTTATTTGTCAAAGAGATAAATGATTTCCATCACTGACTTTTTCTTTGTACGGAGATATGAATATGACTGTTTTAGGGATCAGTGGTGCTTAGAGATGAACAAAAAATCTTTTCATCTATGTGGTTTTTTCCATATAAGTTGTTAGAAGCAACAGTGTGTTACAAGAGTTAACAGAGGCAGTGCATGGGTTATTACGGTGATCGTTGCTGGTATTACCAACCTATTAGGGCTGCCTAGCATTACACTACACGCGATTCTCAAAACTAATATTATTAGCGTTATTGCTACTCGTAATTCTATTTCTAAGCTCTATTAGCAATAATTGCAGGATAAGTGTGTTACTCTGCTAGTAAGGTGTAAAATGAGGTTTATGGAAATGAAAGTGAGAATTTTATAATACTTCTTAATAGGTCAGCTCCATGCATTCTTGTTCGCATATCTCGTCAAAATGTAGAGAACTGCAGATTTTTGCCTACACCTTGTTATTTTTAATCTAGTAAATTACGGATGAATACTGGATCTACTAATAAGTAATATTTTATAGACAAGATAACATCATGGCTATGATCTCTAAAGGGTTGGCAGAGACCTTTTGTCGAAACGTTACGCCAGTTACGTTTTGTAAGTCCCCTTGGGGCCATAGACCCCGTATTACTGTTTAATGTTGTTACTGGAATGAAAGAAAAATAAATGAAAGAGTATGTTCGTATAAGTAAAAGCAATTCGGTGAAAAGTTTCTAGGGTACTACGGAACCTCCTTTTATTTTTTTAATAATGTAAAAGTTCCGGCAACTCTGTCTTGTAAACACGGCGCCAAGAAGATAAGTTTATTCGAAGATAAAGCTCTTATTGGTCGCGATAGTGTGAACACAATGTTAATTAATAACCATTACAATTCCATTTAGATACTGTTTGCATCATTATTTTGTTTCACGGCAATTAAGGACAAATATAAATACAAACTTTTGTATTTTTTGTATTGAGGTCATCAAAAAGTAATCGAGCTGTTAGACACGAATGATTCATCAGTCAGTGGAACATCGCAGAATGATTTTAGTTTACCTCGATCTATTTCAAGATATGAAAGGTTCAATTTATTTACAGCTTTATTCTAAGATTCGAACTAGAACTTACCTTAGGCTTTGACAAAACATAGGAAAACTTCCAAAAAGAGGAGGAGATCAACTCCTCTGAATTTTGTTTAGTCTGTATGGTCAGCGATAGGTGATGAGTTTGGTTTTGTTTTTTGGCAAGCTATTTCTGAAGGTAAAGATGTTTTTCCCTTTTTTTTTGTTTTTGAAGTTAGTTTTTATGTTGCTTTTGCCGCTTTTTTCTCTTTTTTTCAGATTTGATTCAGTTACCAAACCAGTCTCAGTTCCAAACCTTCCTTCAACTGTAATACCTTTTATTTATCCATCTCTTTCTTCACATCCTGAGTCTAGCACTTATAATTCATATTTTACCGTCGAACTTTCCGTTTAGTTCGGCTTACGAGCCATTACTTTGTTCACGATGACATTTATCCGTTTGTACTAAATGTATTGCTTTCTAAGTGCATGATGTACTTTTATCGCTCACTGTTAGCCAGTATTGTCTCCTGATTTTATCTTGTCGCCGTTATTCACGAATGATGGCGCTTAATGCTTTCTGTGATTCGTTGGACTTCTGAGGGGTTAAAATGTTTTATGAATTACCTCGTACGAATAGTTTAGGTTCCTTATACACACTCAAGTTTTGAGTATGAATTTGGAGAGCTATAAGAGTAGAGGAGGCATGATATGACAAGAAAGGAGGTGTCTGGTGAGATGACGAGTAAAAGAGAAGTATGGAAGAAGATAACATGCTGCGCCGTCCCCAAATGAATTCGGATAAGGGCAAGAGAATGATGATGAAGATGAATCAGTGTTGGTAAAGCCTTAAATTATCCACTACAGGGCGTAATTGAGCTGCTTCAAAGTTTTGTGAAAACGTCACGATTTATTCTAATTCTTGCACATTCATTTATTGCCTTCTGTAGGATAGCAATAAAGCATCGAGTAAACTCTAAGTAAAATATTAATTTAAAGTCGTAATAAATTCGAATCTGTTTAAAGAAAAAACGCCATTACTCAACAGCAGAATTCACAGACGACAAATCAGTAATTGTGCGGGACAATGAAAATAGTGATACATAGACAGTATATAGTATATAGTGAAAATAGTGCTACATAAATAGTGAATAGTGAACATAGACACTATATAAAACAAATACACGTGTTTAGGAACATAAGATAGCGAATAAGCGTTTAGTTTAAGTGTTTTGTATGGTTTGTTTGTGTACATATTAGACTTAGTGATACTAGATAAGGAAGTTTATTATGTTATGATTTTTGTATGTTTATATTTTTTCTGAACAGTTTTTATGTCATATTACGGTATAATAAAGAGTTTTGCATAGGTTTTCATAATAAAAGTTGGTAAAAAACGCGAAAATTGTAACGCGGTTCTCATTACGGTAAAGTTTCTCGATACTTAAGGTTAGGGCACATTTCTTGGAATTATCTTCCCGCCTTTTTTGCTTATCGCTGATTGGATTTTAGCTTTTCCCGCGTTTTTTGCCTTCTTGTGATTGGTCAATCAGTTAGAGAGAATTGTATAAAAGTAGGAACATTTGGGTCGACCGACACAGTTCACAGTCGGCGGCTCTCAAGATAGAAGCTAAGAATACAAGAAGAATCAAGAACTCAGAAGCTGTTTTATTTCCCAGTGTCTCCACCAACCCGGCATAGTCAAGTGTGCATACATTTGTACATTTAATGGTCCTTCGAGATCCGGATATCGTGGGGAAGATCTGAAGAATTACTACAGTACTGAAGACTCAAGATCAGCTGACAACATGCCAGTTACGCGCTCCGAGGGAAAAGGCCGCAAACCGCCGGTGGAACAGAAACCGTCATCGTCCGATACCACGACCTCGGCGACCGGTACCAGCACAGAAGCCACAGATTCTACAGCAACAGGGACGACCGCCACGGAGACTTCAGAACAGACAGACACCTCTGCGGCAACTGATCCAACCGACGTGACTTCCGCCACCGCCACAACCGCCGCGACCGGCGCCTCCGCCGCCTCGGCCGTAATCGCCCCACACCCCGCCCGCGCCGCCGCACCGTCCGTAACCCCCTCCGCTACGACGACGTTAACTGCGGGTGCAAAGGACAAACAGCTGATGAAGCCGCCTGCTACTGTCACCGAAGAAACTCGCCAAGAAACAACGTCTACAGTGAAGCGAGTAACGAAGAGCAACGCCGCCGGTCTGCCGAAGACGACCGGACTTCAAGACCTCCGCCCCCCTAGCAAGAAGGGGGGAGGGGGGGGATCTACACACAGCAGAACGAAACAATTGAAGATTGCGAAGGCGAAGGAAGAATTATTACGCCTTCAGGTGGAATTAGCCGCAGCACGCCTGGCCACTTTGGAGAAAGAAGACTCAGAAGAGGAAGAAGAAGATGACGTCTCCCTCTACTCAGAAGTTAATGCAAGAGTGGACAACTGGTTGGAGAATCAAGTGACTCGTCCGGTGTTAGCGATCACCAACGAACCCCATCACGCCCCAGAAGAACCAACGGTCGTCCGCACAGAAGAACCATTACCGAAGCAAGAAGAAACACATCAGTCACCGGCGGGAGGTCACACCGACGTGGCCCTCCTAGCGGAAGCGATCACTCGGGCTATCAGCGTGTCCCAGCGACCCAAGTTCGTCGAGCTACCTTTCTTCAGTGGGTCGCATCAAGAGTGGCTACCCTTTCGCGCCGCCTACTACGAAACCGAAGCAATGTTCAGCGCAGTGGAAAACACAAATAGACTCAGAAGAAATCTAAAGGGAAAGGCCAGAGAAGCGGTCGAAGGTCTACTGATAACAAACACGCATCCAGCAGAAGTGATGAAGACACTGGAATCAAGATTCGGAAGACCAGAGTCAATAGCCATGCTGGAGATGGAGACACTTCGGGCTCTGCCGCGCCTTACTGAGTCAGCGAGGGACATCTGCATATTCGCCACTAAAGTATCGAATGTGGTGGCAACACTCAAGACTTTGGGTTGTTTCAATTACATGTACAACCCAGAACTCGCGAAGACATTAGTGGACAAGCTGACGCCGACTCTGCGATATAGGTACTACGACTTCTCAGCCACGCAGCCACGTGAAGATCCTTGTCTCATCAAGTTAGAAAAATTCTTCAAAAGGGAAGCGGAGCTGTGCGGACCTTACGCGCTGCCTGAACAAGTGGCAGCACCTACTACAGCCGCACCACAGAAGAAGACGCAAAGGGTCAACAACGTAACCGAGAAGCCGCAGACATCGAAGTGTTCCGTATGTGAAGAGACGGGACACACCAACGCTACAGAATGCGAACAATTCAAGAAGTTGGATGCGAATGCAAGATGGGACATGGCTAAGTCCAAACGCCTCTGCTTCAGATGTCTTCGATATAGGAACAAGACACACAACTGCAAGCCCAGGCCGTGTGGTGTCAACAGCTGCAAGTATTCTCACAACAAGATGCTGCACTACGAAAAGAAGACTGAGAAGACAGAAGCAAAAGAAAATGAAGAGGCAACAGAAGTCATCAACTCGACTTGGACAGTCAAAAAGCAGTCTTATTTGAAGATCCTTCCGATCCAGGTGAAGGGGCCAAAGGGGGCGGTCAACACCTTCGCGCTGATGGACGACGGGTCAACAGTCACGCTCATCGACGACAGCGTGGTAACCAGCATCGGAGCAACTGGACCCATAGATCCACTGAAGATAGAGACCATCAACGACATGAAGGCATCAGAATCAGCGTCCAGAAGAGTCACCATCAAGCTGAAGGGGCTTAACGATCACGAAGAGCAAATACAAGCACGCACAGTGAAGAACCTACAAGTTTCGTCTCAACGGGTTCCGCAAGATTTGGTAGAAGGGTGTCAACACTTATCTGACATCCGAAGACATCTCACATATGCAAACGCGAAGCCACAAGTACTCATCGGTCAAGACAACTGGCATCTTCTGCTGACATCAGAAGTAAGAAGAGGAGACAAGAACCACCCAGTGGCATCTCTCACGCCGCTAGGTTGGGTTCTCCACGGCAGCCAGACACGAAACCTCGGCCAGAAGATCGACTTCGTGTCACACATCACAGAAGATCCAGAAGAAAACATAGAAGACCTTGTGAAGCAGTACTTCGAGATGGACGCGCTCTGCATAAACCCCAAGAGACCGAAGACTGATCCAGAAGAACGGGCACTTCGTATTCTGGAGAAGACCACAACGAAAATAGAAGAAGGAAGATACCAGACCGGTCTTCTCTGGCGTAAAGAAGACGTCAAGTTCCCGAACAACTATGAAAACTCACTGAAAAGGCTCTTCAACATTGAGAAGAAGATCGACCGTGACCCCGAACTGAAGAAGAAATACGTCGAACAGATGGAAGCCCTCATCGCGAAGGGGTACGCTGAACCTGCCCCGAAACAGAAGACTGCTAACAAGACATGGTACCTGCCTCACTTCGCAGTAATCAACCCAATGAAGCCAGAGAAACTTCGGGTGGTGCACGACGCGGCGGCCAAGACTAAAGGGGTGGCACTCAACGACATGCTACTCAAAGGTCCTGACCTACTACAGTCTCTACCAGGCGTCGTGATGCGGTTCCGGCAACACATGGTCGCGGTCACAGCTGACATCAAAGAGATGTTTATGCAAGTCAAGCTGCGAACAGAAGACAGAGACGCACTGCGGTACTTATGGCGCGGGGAAAGAAGAGACGATCAGCGTCCAGAAGAATACAGGATGACATCATTAATCTTCGGAGCATCGAGTTCACCGTCAACAGCGATCTACGTAAAGAACCTGAACGCCAAACAGTACGAGGAAACTCACCCAGAAGCCGCAGCTGCCATCGTACAGAAGCATTACGTCGACGACTACCTGGACAGCTTCAGAAGCCTCGAAGACGCCGAACGCATTACGAAGAGTGTGCGAGAAGTGCACATGAAGGCCAGTTTCGAGTTGAAGCAATGGAAGTCCAACTCGGCGGCACTTCTGGAAGCACTTGGAGAAGACAACCAGACAGAAGACATGGAACTCTACAGAACAGAAGAAAAGACTGAACGAGTCTTGGGCGTCATATGGAAGATTGATTCGGACGAGCTCACCTTCAATCTCAACTTAGCCAGAATACCTTCAACACTCATCGAGGGAAAACAGCCGACGAAGAGAGAAGCCTTAAGAATAGTGATGTCACTCTTCGACCCGCTCGGATTCGCCTCTCCTGTCACAATCAGGGCGAAGCAACTACTCCAGGAGGTCTGGCGCAGAGGAACAGCATGGGACGACAAGATCGACGAAGACCTGGCTGAACAATGGGAAGTCTGGATGGGACATCTAAAAGGTCTTCACGCAGTAGCAATCCCGCGGCGATACCTCCACTACAGCGACGCCGCCTCCTTGGAACTCCACGTCTTCAGCGACGCCAGCGAGTCAGCCTACTCTGCGGTCCTCTTCTGGAGATCGGTGGCAGCGGACGGCAAGGTGGCTCTATCCCTCATCATAGCCAAAGCAAAGGTGGCGCCATTGAAGCTCACGTCGATCCCCAGACTGGAGCTGCAGGCAGCAGTTATGGGCACCAGACTCGCGGAGACAGTCATCGAAGAGCACGAGAGGAAGCCCGACCGCAAGGTGTTCTGGACAGACAGCAAGACTGTCCTAACCTGGATAAGAACAGGGTCACGCTCCTACAAACCCTACGTGGCTCATCGTCTAGCAGCAATAGAAGAGAGTTCCAAAGTCAACGACTGGCGCTGGGTTCCGACGAAGCAAAACGTGGCGGACGACGCCACACGAGATGTACCAGCAGCATTCAACAGAGATCATCGGTGGTTCAAAGGGCCAGACTTCTTATACTTACCAGAATACGCCTGGCCGATGGAGACCACACAGACAGCAGCAGAAGAACCCTCCGATGAAGAGAAGACGCCTCACTTGAGCGACAACAGAAGACTGAAGCTTGCAGAAGGGCTGCCTGACCCATCGAAATTCTCCAACTGGGACAGACTCCGGTACTCAACAGCACGTGTTCTGCAATTTATTCAACTCTGCAGAGCCACCAAACAAAAGGTCAACTACAGAAGAACAAAGAAGAATAAAGAAGCTGATCCCGTTTGGAAGAAAAACAAGACTACAGTGAAGAAGCAGACGCCCACGACGACAAAGAAGCCGTCACCAGAAGAAAAGAAGCTACGACCAGTCACAGCAGAGCTGCTCAAGACAGCTGAAGAACTCCTGATGCGATCTTCCCAAGAAGAATCCTTTGCAGAAGAGATAAGAAGCCTGAGCAATGGGAAGCCTATCGCCAAAGAAAGCCGCCTTCACCAAATCAGCGTCGAGTCTGTAAACGGCACACTCCGACTCAGAAGCCGCATACGAGCAGTCCAAGACATGAAGGAAGAGTTCAAGAGCCCGCTGGTAATCGACGGTGATCATCCTACAGTCAAGCTCTGGGTGCAGGCTGTACATCGGCAACTCCATCACGCCGGTGTAGAAGCCACAGTCAACGAATGCAGACAGCAATATTGGGTATTAAGATTGCGCCCCATCACACGCACACTACTGCGACGATGCCTGTTCTGCAGAATGAAGACTCAAGTACCACCGCATCCAAGAACCGGGGACCTGCCAGCGTGTCGCTTAGCTCATCACAAGCGACCCTTCACCTTCACAGGGGTCGACTACTTCGGACCTCTCTCCGTGACCGTCGGGCGAACTCGACAGAAGAGATATGTGGCCATCTTCACATGTCTCACGACGCGAGCCATACATCTAGAAGTCGCCGGCTCGCTCAGCGCCGACTCAGCGGTGATGGCGGTCAGAAGACTGATCGCACGACGAGGCTGCCCGACTGAAATGTGGTCGGACAACGGCACCAACCTTAAGGGTGCCGATAAGGAACTAAGACAGGCGATCGACGCAGCAACTGCAGAAGAAGCGGCAAAGAAGACTATCTCCTGGCGCTACATCCCGCCTGGAGCTCCATTCATGGGCGGGGCCTGGGAACGAATGGTTCGCTCCGTCAAAATAGCGCTCACCGCGACGTTACATGAACGTCACCCGACAGAAGAAGTCCTCACCACTCTACTTGCAGAAGTAGAGTACACCGTCAACAGTCGTCCGCTGACTCACGTCTCGGTCAGCCCAGAAGATCCAGAAGCCCTCACTCCCAATCACTTCCTGTTGGGGGGACCAGGGCGCGTGCCACAGCCAGGCACCTTCACCGAGCAAGACACCATCTCACGATCCAGCTGGCGAGCTGCGCAGAGGCTTGCCGACATCTTCTGGCTACGCTGGGTGAAGGAGTACCTCCCTGAGCTCCAACACCGGCGGGAGCCTCACGGACGAGGTCAAACGGCGCGGATCAATGACCTCGTACAGATCGTCGACCCGAACTTGCCACGCAACGTGTGGGTCCGAGGAAGAGTCGTCGCTACGTATCCAGGTCCCGACAACATCGTGCGGACGGTGGACGTGCTGACCAAAGGAGGTGTCCTGCGCCGGCCTGTGAGGAAGCTGGTGATCCTGCCCCTATCTACGGACGTCGAGCCCGCACCGGCAGCTGATGCGACGCGGTCGCACGGCGGGAGTGATGTGCGGGACAATGAAAATAGTGATACATAGACAGTATATAGTATATAGTGAAAATAGTGCTACATAAATAGTGAATAGTGAACATAGACACTATATAAAACAAATACACGTGTTTAGGAACATAAGATAGCGAATAAGCGTTTAGTTTAAGTGTTTTGTATGGTTTGTTTGTGTACATATTAGACTTAGTGATACTAGATAAGGAAGTTTATTATGTTATGATTTTTGTATGTTTATATTTTTTCTGAACAGTTTTTATGTCATATTACGGTATAATAAAGAGTTTTGCATAGGTTTTCATAATAAAAGTTGGTAAAAAACGCGAAAATTGTAACGCGGTTCTCATTACGGTAAAGTTTCTCGATACTTAAGGTTAGGGCACATTTCTTGGAATTATCTTCCCGCCTTTTTTGCTTATCGCTGATTGGATTTTAGCTTTTCCCGCGTTTTTTGCCTTCTTGTGATTGGTCAATCAGTTAGAGAGAATTGTATAAAAGTAGGAACATTTGGGTCGACCGACACAGTTCACAGTCGGCGGCTCTCAAGATAGAAGCTAAGAATACAAGAAGAATCAAGAACTCAGAAGCTGTTTTATTTCCCAGTGTCTCCACCAACCCGGCATAGTCAAGTGTGCATACATTTGTACAGTAATCACTCGTTAAAAGTTGACGAGTGGTCGTGACAATCCTTTAACGCGCACATGTCTAAAATGTACTTCATCGCTCCTTGAGCAGCTTTATGTAACTGTAAGCCACCGGTGAATCCGGTTAATATGGCCTTTACTTCCTAATGGCAGCAATTATTAATTATTTAATCATTGTGTTGTGAAATGGGCGGGTTTGGCATCAGTCGCGAATCGTGACGGCAAGTAAACGACGGCCATTGTTTTGTGTAAGTGGTCTTCTTATCAATTGCTCGTTGTGTAATTTTGAGGTATTTGTTTTTATGAAAAAGTCTAGTTTATTGTGCGAAATAGTTGATGCATCCCGGTGTCCATCACCGGTCGGTATTTACATAGAGTCATGACGGTGGACAAGCCGGTGGTGGACAGTGGGAAGCATATGATAAAGTGACCTATACCAGGCCAGTTGCAACAGCTATGAAGCAGGAATTTGGCTTACGGATTTGCATGTCGTGCTTGTGGCGCAACGTGGTCTTTGTCCAGCAGTGGACTGTAAATACCCGCCATAGCATGAGTTGATTGATAGAGGCCATGACAGTAATTTGGTCAATTAAAATTTCATAGCATTGTAATCAATCAAGCCGATAACATCTATGCCAAAACAACCAAGTGTTTAGGCACTTAATTATGCTATTTATCTACTAAAGCTTTGCAATATAGTGTTTAAGTAGCTGCTTAATGTGCCAGCACTAAGTAAACGGGTAGTTAGCACTGTTAGGTCATATTAATTGCATTAATAATGCCATTTATATAAGCAGCTATTTACTAGAAATTTAATTACTGTAATAATCTTAGTATTACAAGTACAGCCATTTGAAACATAGAATATTATGCAAAGACTTTCTTGTTTACTGAAAACTTGGACTGTTTGATGATGTTTATGTTCCAGAGACAAAATTAAAATAAATTGACTCTCTGGTCTAGTTGGCGCAAGCGCGACTGCTGAGCATTGATACTGGGTTCGATTCCCGGGTCGGGCAAAGTATTATTATCTGTAAAAGGCAAAGCTGACTGACTGAGGACCAAGCCCTTTGGGGTTACAAACTTAAAATTTCGTACACGTTGGCCACCCCCATGAGGGTAAAATTTAAAAAAGGATGCCAAAGACACGACACGGACACGGTTGGCGCAGTGGCTGAGTGATCGGAATGCTGTGCTACGTGTCGCAGGTTCGATCCCCGCACGGAACAAATATTTTTATGGCCTACAGATAGTTGTTTCGGGTCTGGGTGTGTTTGTGTATGTGAGTTTAAATGTTTGTAACGCACTCACGATACAGGAGAAATTCCTAGAGTGGGGCAAAAAGGTGGTATGGAAAATCATCATTTTTGAAATTACCGACATCCACGCGGGCGAAGCCGCGCGCAAAAGCTAGTTATTTATATTTTTTCTGTAGCAGCTACGAAGCTGTGATTTTTGCTCCGTTGATGGCAATAAAGTCACCCATGGGACCATGGCTCACCCTTAGTTTAGTTTAGTTTAGTTTAGTTTAACTGGGCTTTTGTCCGCACTTAGCCTCTTGATTGGGCCATTGTGCGTGTCGTTCAAAGAATACCTACTCCAACCAACATAGGTCGTCCCAGAATTTTAGCAGCCTTCCCAGACTGCTGCAGGCTTCTGGGAGAGTTAATGGGGATCGTAGAGTTTGTGCCCGGTGATCTGCCACGCTCCTGCACTCTAGGAGTACGTGCCGTGGCGTTTCTTCCGCCTCCATGCATCCTCTGCACAATGGGCTATCTGTTACACCTATGTTGTGTAGATGTTTGTTTAAGGAACAGTGACCCGTTAAAATTCCTATGATTTTACGGATTTTGTCCCTTTTAAGTTTGATGAGATTGCGAGTAAACTTCATTGATGCCGCCGGAACTGCATCTTTTGTTTGCCTGCATCCTTCACTGTTTCTCCATTCGGTGAGGTGTTTTTCTGTGGTTCTTAAACGCAGCCATGATTTTATTTGGGCCTGAGGTATGGGCAGTAGTGGTTCCGGTCCAAATACTGTATCCCCTGAGCCTCTCTTGGCCAGCTCATCCGCTGCGTCGTTACCCAGCGAGTTGCTGTGTCCTTTAATCCATTGCAGGGTTACACTGTTCGTGGTTGCAATGGATTGGAGTGCATTGTGGCATTCCAGTATTAGGACAGAAGTAATTGTGTTGTTTTTTTTGGCTCACCGGCTCACCTCCACAGCCACCAGCCACATGGCTCACCCTTAATTAGATACGGATTTAAAACATTATTGGCGGAACGTAGCTGTACCTACTATTAGCTACATTTCTGCCAGACCCTTCGAGGGTTATAGGCGTGATTTTATGTAAGTTAGTACCTACTCGTTTTTTCTAATACTATGCGTGATATAAGTGAATGCCTACAAAGGTGAACTGTTGGATTTCCAATGCTCTGTTCAGCGTAGGATTTTTTCAGGGCTGTCATACTTATATATTGTCGTAGTTATATCTGTGAAAACAACGCACCTATCATAGACATAGGTACTATAACTTAGCTAACGCATCGAAACGACCCATAATTTATCCATAAATAAAAATTATAAAGCGATCAGTCCACAGCTACAAGCCGTAGCTTATTACAAATTATAATTAAACACATAGCCGTGTGCGCACATTGTTCGTCTTAATGATCACTATGTTAGGCGCCTCCTTTTCACTGCCCACAAAAAGAAATAGACAAAACTTTGTCGCTATATGGAAAATGATCGTTTGTCCAGAATCTTTTTATTACACATATTATTTGGTTTGATTGGTTGACGTTACAGTCATGTTAGGTGGGTTAATTTTATGGCAATTTTAAAATGATCTAGCTCGGCGACCAATAGATACTATTTCTAGGTCAACCAGTTTTATTGTATTTTTCCATCAAAAATATCTCAGTTATCATGGGGACACTTCTACTTAACCCCTCGACAACAACATGCATGATGGTCAAATAAGGCCAACGGTTATCTTTACTCATTACAACTGCTCTTGATAAAATATGGATATCGCCTCTTAAGTAGTTGAATTTAGAATCAAGACCACCAGTAAGGTTGATAGCTTTCCAAATGGGAGCAATGTTTCAATATTATTTATAGTTATAGCATTGCGAATCTATCACCACTAGAGCCTTCAGCAGTTGTTTAAAACACCTTCACATTGCAGTGGTTTTAATCTGTTCTACTTTGCAGTTTTTTAGGGTTCCGTAGTCAACTAGGAACCCTTATAGTTTCGCCATGTCTGTCTGTCTGTCTGTCTGTCTGTCCGTCCTCGCTTAATCTCTGTGACCGTTAGCACTAGAAAGCTGAAATTTGGGACCAATATGTGTATCAATCACGCCGACAAAGTGCTAAAATAAAAATTGGAAAAAAATGTTTTATTAGGGTAGCCCCCCTATATGTAAAGTGGGAAGTGTTTTTTTTTTAATTTTAACCCTAATGTGTGATATATTGTTGGAAAGGTATTTAAAAATGAATAGGGGTTTACTAAAATCATTTTTTGATAATGTCAATAATTTCGGAAATAATCGCTCCAAAAGTAAAAAACAAAGCGTCCCCCCCCCTCTAACTTTTGAACCATAAGTTTAGAAAATACGAAAAAAATCTGAAAAGTAGAACTTTATAAGGACTTTCTAGGAAAATTATTTTGAACTTGGATGGAAACAACAGATGGAAACTGCAGTTAACCAATATAATTTGGTCCCTGAATCGTATGAGCGCCTATACAATCCAGAGGTCAAGTTTCATTTGCCCGTATTTTTTTTTTAACTTCGTTTACATAATATTTTATTATCTACGGAACCCTACACTGAGCGTGGCCCGACACGCTCTTGGCCGGTTTTTATTGTGTGGATTTGAATCAGCACCATAATTGTGTACCATACTGTTCATCGCAAAAGATTTTGAAGAAAAATTTCCCAATCCCTTGCTTCATATTATTGAAAAAATTGTCTGCCCGGCAACGTAAATCACGCAATGACTTTTGTTGAACTGTCAAAAATAATAACATCATTGTGATTATGCTTGGGTTACACAATTACACCACTGTTGTTTGTCTTTTTTTTTCAAATTGATTTGTCCAACAAACAAAATAGTTTAATTTATTTTTCATGAACCCATTGAGCTTTCCGAGCGTCACCACGGTCACAAACTAGTGAAACCCCGAGCGTGTCTCATCGCAGCCTGCGTGTTTGTTTATAACATGTTACACGAACTAAACAAAAGAAGCCCCGTGACGTGTGATGCAGGGTGATGCGTGGATGCGCCTGAGCAAGCCGCTCATTCCACCATCATTTATTAAATGAACGTTTTAATAAACGATTTGGAAAGTGCAGTTAAATGCGTCTATGTTATGTGTCTATGGGATCGCCCAAACTTATGAAGGTACTCGTATGTATTAGGGCTTGTTTCACCACCTACCATTACGTTCCCGTCAACTTACTCGGAGGTAATTCAAAGTCTGTTCCATTTCTGAATTTATTCGGTAATTAGTGGCTGCAGTCTGTTTATGTAGTGAATATAGACCAATTTTCTATAAAAAAGCCATAGCAAAGGAAAATCCACGGGGAAAATCAGACTGCGATTTAGAATGGGTCAAAAGAATTTTGATTGGAATATAATTTTAAACTTGAAATGGTCTGTCTATTTCATCCACGCATGACTGAAGTCTACCTATATTTCATATAAAGTTACTGAGAAATTTCTGATTGATTAATCCAATAAAATGCCACCTGGGAATCCAACCCAGGTCCTTAAGCTCAGCGGTTGCCCTTGCGACCAACGAGGCAGCTTAGAGGTGTATAATTTATTTGTGGTGCTCATTTATTACGTTTACTAACTATTATTGTGTTGGCACACACGATTAACTAAACAAAACTACATTATACGTGCAAATGATAGATTGAATTGCGACATTGACACAATAAAACTGTTTAGACGTTAGTTCAATAGTCTTTACTACGCCGAAGGTCAGTAAAGCTCTCCAAATAAATCTCTCGCATTAGAATAATCATTTTGCGTTATTAAGAAATGAGAGGGTGATTAATAATACTTTATCTAATGCACACTTATTAGTGCAATAACTGCTTGTTAGCTAAAGGTACGGATAAAAGGTCAATTTTGAACTTCATAAAAATATTAAATTCATTAATTCACTGACAGGTCTCGCCTCATAAGCCGGAGGTTCTAGAAACATTGAATTTAGAAATCGATTCCTTTTATTAAAGGCGATGGGGTGGTGCACTTCAGATCAGAGTATTTTGGAAACGACTTTTCCTTGAGGGAGATCAGAATCCCTAAATTTGTGATAGGGAGAAATCAATTTAAGACACGATTTTGGTGATATTTGTTTATTTAGGTGATTTATAGTTTATTTATTGACAAATCATAATAGTTTTCAAACTTTCTCGTTCATAGAATAGTGATTGTAATTATTTATTGTTGGGAACTCCGTGGTAATTAGGTGCTTATTAATAATTGGTCAAATTCAAAGTTCATATATTTGTCAGAAACATGAGTATACACACAAAGCATGTAAGATGTATTAGAAAGGATCACAGTCATGTTAAACCATCGTAATTCAATTACTGGTGGTAATTTCACTTTCAAAAGTGTACTGAAATACTTATACATATATAAACTCACGCCCTTATCCCATGGGGGTAGGCAGAAACCACAGAACGCCACTTGCTACGATACTTACATATGAAACTCCTTTTGCCTCGTCCACATTCATACATCGCACGCAACGAAAACTCTCAAAAAGGAATATAATTTCCCCTTTTTGCAACATTTTTCATTTATGCTCCGCTCCTATTGATCGCAGCGTGATGTTATATAGCCTATAACCATTGACTTATATATTACTGCGTAAGAACTGGGCGGACCGCATGTTACAATGACACCTCGAACTTGGTCCTAAAACGGTCTTTCCTAAGCCGAAGTGAACTAGTCCACGATCGGCTCTCTTTGGTTGCGGTCGTAAACTTTATTAAAAGCTTTATTTAACATAACATCACGCCTGTAATCCCCGAAGGGTTATGCAGAGGTGTACCTAATAGTACACCCACATTTCGCCAGTTATGTTTAAGTCATTGTCATATTGCCACCAACCGGGCACAAATCTAGACTCCGTAGCTGTTATTGATAAATTCCTGATGGAAAAAGCCAATAACACTTTGCCCGACCCGGGAATCGAACCCAGGACGTCATGCTTAAAAGACAAAGAGAAAGCTTTATTTATGTTCTTTATACCTCGAAAATACCACGCCGCTTATACAAGGTTACGTTAACGAGGAGACTACACCGATTATCTGTATGGCGAACGCGTCGAGCAAATGTTCGGACGACCGTATTTTTAGTTTTTATATAAATGCCTGTAACCTTCCTCGATAAATGGACTATTCAAGACAAAAATAACTTTTCAATTCCAACCAGTAGTTCCTGAGTTTATCGTGTTCAATCAAACAAACAAATAAACAAACAAACAAAGCGTTCAAACAAACAAACAACTAAACATACAAACTCTTCAGCTTTATAATAATAATGTAGATTAATGTCAGTAGCGTGTTTTCGGGCTATGGGATACGGCAACCCCCTAAGGAAAGCAGGCTGTTCAGAAAATATTTTTTATTTTTTTGGAGGGTGGGAAATCATCAAATGACTGACTAAAAACCACCCATGTTCCTTCTTAGCCCTTTGCGCCGAGGCCGCGGTTCTCTTTCAAACAACCCTGCGGGTTGTTAACGACCTTAAATCATGAAGAACAGTTGGTTTTTAAGGGCCAGGCTTTTAGGCTTGTATGAAAGCTATTACGGCCTTTAATTTATGTAGGTAAGCTCGAGAACAGTAGGTGGCCACGTCCACTGCAGCATTAGAGGTGTTCAGATCATCTAGGGTTCAGGTGAATGAACATTTGGGACACTCCATGAGATGGAACATGGATTTTTCAGAAGCATGACACATTATCCGACCCTTTTAAACCGACTCCCAATAAGGAGGAGGTTCTCAATTCGTCTATGTGTTTTTTTTCCATTTTTTTTTTGTAAAGTTATTCACGTATTCGCATTAACAGTCATCACTTCGTGTTGATGAGCTGCTGATGGAAGGTATAGCTCCTTAACGGTTAGGAGTTGGGGGATAATTATTTAATAAAATATTATGGGGACGTATATAAAGGGTGTAAAAGTACCCTTAACGCAGCCGAAGGGCACTTGTTAGACCATACCTGTCAAAGGTTCAAATTTTTCACAGCTGTTTTTTGTAAAAACTAGTTTTTCAGGTTATAACTTTACTTAAATTACCTCCATGACCTGTTTACTATTCAAAGCATCCACTAGCGCTACGGTTCCCCCAAAAAACCCACGCCATATTTTTGGCGTAGGAGTACTTAGTTTGACATACAGAATGCTTGGTAGACGGTTTTGTGAAGGGTTCGTTTACACCCTGTATGGTTGTGTTCTTTCAGGGTATCTAGGTGAGCTGATTATGGTGAGCTGAAAGTAATAACTTTCAACTCCATATCGTTCCATAATCAGCACAATAATAAGGGAATCCTGAAGGTTAGGGTTAGGTTTCTTGGTAGAATGTTAAATGTATAGTAAATATTTGTATAGGATATTACAACTAAAAATGGAGAAATAAAAAACTTTTTTGCCAAAAAGAAAACCGACTTCAAAAACTTCAGAAGAAAAATCAACTTCTGAAGATGTTTTTGAAGTCGGTTTTGTTTTTCTCTCGCATTTTTTTTTTCGTTTTCAAATTTCCCTTTTTCGTTAAAAACGCAACGGACATGTGAAAATTCAAAAAGTTGTTTTACCAAAAAAAAACTGAAATTATCAGCCAATCAGAAATGTCCTACAAAACTAAACTAATTTCCACACTTCAGCGTTAGTAAATGCATTTCTATCTTACACTACGATCTTGATCTAGATAATTTCAATTTAGAATAGTAGTTAATGGAAATATCATTGTTGCTAGTAATTGTGGTACGAAACCGGTAAAGAACTTCACGGCGTGCTTTCTATGAAAGGCGGTGGGCACAATTGGGTAAGTTAAGTTTATTATTGAAAGCTGCGATCGTATCACTGTTGGTAGTTATTAGTGCGTGATTTAGTGCGGTGCGCCCGCGCCGCCGACCTCCCCTATTTACTGATAGAATATTGGCGCCATTGGCTCGTTTTATAGAAATCTCTATTTTCTAGGTCTAATAATAAAAAGTGGGGTGATTGTATCCGTCCGTTAGTCAGTTGCTTGCGGGCAGGGAAAATACTTTTACCGCAGTGTCGTTAAGCGATGTTCACAATAACTATCTCGAACGTTATTGATCAAACTAACAAACAAAAACGAAAAACACAAAAAAGTGAAAAATAAACTTCACAAGAAAAACTAGCAGCTTCTGAAGTCGGTGATATTTTGTTTGTTTGATTTCGTTTTTTTTGCCACCGACTTTAGAAGCTGCTTTTTCTTGTAAAGTTGTTTTTCACTTTCATCTGTTTTTCACTTTTTTAGTATTTTTGAAGTCGGTTTTTTTTTTGCAAAAATGTTTTTTCGTTTTACAATTTTTTGTTGTAATATACTATACAAAGATTTACTATACATTTAACATTCAACCAAGAACCCTAACCCATAACCTTCAAGATTCCCTTATTATTGTTTTCAACTCCGAACCGTTTAGGAGTAGTACCTTCCATAATCAGCTCACCTAGATAACCAGAAAGAATACAACTATCACTTCATAAGTACGTATAGTTTTGAAAGAATTTTTTATCAACTCCTAACTGTTGAGGAGTTGTACCTTCCATCATCATCAGTGAATCCACATGATATGGTGACCACACGCAAACACTTGAACAGGTTTAGAAAAAATGGAAAACGTCATAAGTGCCTATTTAGTTTGAGAGTTGCAAATCGACTCATTAATGACGGAGATATGCGATAACAAACATACAAAAAAATAAACATACAGACGAATAATTGAGAACCTCCTCCTTTTTAGAAGTCGGTTGAAAAATCCGGGGTGTTTCCCTAGTGAGGCCAACTCAAATGATTGATGATTTCAATGTTCTTGTTGTTCTCGGTGTACAAGGTGTCTGTTATTTTAATGGTACCGTTTTAGGACCGACATTGTAAAAGCATTTCTGACTTTACTCACGCTTAATTCAAAACTGGAACAACGAGATTATTTACCAAGCAAGTTAACGGGAACTTAATCGTATGTGGTGCGAACCCTAAGTCACAGATTGTCGCCTTGCATCTTACGCAACCACCTTCCATCTTCTCATCTAACCTAAAAGAGTTGATGTAATTAAAGTTGATTGCCAATGTAACAGCATAGTCGTAGACAAAAGTCCTCAGTAATCAAACGGTACAATTCAATAAGTTGTTAAAACACATGATAAAGATAGTTTAGCACCCGTGTTAATTGAACTTAATCGAATAACGGTAGCCGTGAGTAGCAATGAACACTTTATACTTAATTGTCAATAAGTCTCGCTTTACACACTGAAGAAATTAAACTGTATTTCTGAACGCTTACATTCCTTTAATGTCTTTATTTCTACTAATATCTGCAGTGAAGTTTTAGTTTACGTGACTTTTATGAGTTGTAAGTGCTGATTTACAACTGTGTTTTATAGTGCGTCCTATTCTAAGGTGTCATCTTCAAAATGAGTAAACCTTTATGAGTAACTGTATCCTGGCCTGTTTCCTATATGACTGAGGAACAGTGATGCGTGCACTGGTTTGAGGAAGTTTACGTTTTATAACTTAGTGATATCGTGCTTGGGTATTACTTCGCTAGGTGCTTAATGTTTGTTTAATTCTGCCATTAACAGCGTGTGGTTATTTAGTGCCTATGTTCCTCTTACTTTCCTATTGTTCTAACTCCCGTTCTTTACAATCGCTCTTTTCCATTTCCTTATGACTTCCGCCTTGCATAACGCACAATCTTTCCTACTCGGCGCACGAGTCGCTCCGTCTTTTTTTCAGTCTGTCAATTAAAAAGGTCATAACACGTGTTGCAAAAGTGTGAACATGTACATGTTGTATTGATAAGTCGGCACGGCTAACGCTGGGGGACAGCCGGTCTAAAGTTACACACATATACCTCGAACATTACGTAACACTGCACAAATTAGACTCACACACGGTAATGTTCTTACGCTCCAATTAATAAAAACCGGTTTATTCTAATTTATTTTATGTAAACATTAGACACGCCCCGAGTTCGTATGTTTACTATCACCAGATTTGTTTTATTAAAACGTCATGTTTAATTTATTTTAGTGTGGATTTATGAATAGTAATTGGTTCGAAGTGAGAGAACGGAATTTGTCTAGCAGGTGTTTGTCATTTCCACGCCGGTGGCATTTTATGTCTATGTGGACATCGACCAAGGCTTACTGAACACCCGCGCGCGTCTGTACGCCATAACGAACCGACTGCTGTGCTTTGTTAGTGCTGAATGGACAATTATGGAAAAATTTGGATTATTGTCCATCCCGCACAAATAAACTTAAGACAAACAAACTTAAGACGTATTTAAGTATAATGTTGATGTGTCTCGGGGTGGATTAGAGCCGATAAATAGAGCTTCACTTTCCTATAATGTTTTAAAAACTTATATTAAAACCTTCTTACTACCGTTTTTGGTCACCAGCATCACATTAGACGACTTGTCACCAAGACAGTCAATTTTCTTGCCTTTATTTTAAGTATCTTCCTCGGAAATTACAGCCTTCGACCCGAATTCTTGTTATTTTATCGAAGTTATTTTTACTTATCCACATTTCACTTACGGATTACGTCGAAAGTTGCTCTGCAACACAATCAAACCGAAATGTATTGTTATGTTCGATTCCAAGAACAATAGTGAACTTTGACTCCCAATAAGAACCAAACTATAACGGGTGTCAAGATTTCCTTAAAACACGAGTCAATTTTCAAAGGTCGTACGTAGCGGTAACTGGGCTGTTTACGTAACAGCACTCGGAGTTCTTGACATTTGCAGGGCGCTGCGCAGGAGTGTGCCGGACTTCGACGGTTCGTCGCCAGCGCCACGCATACGTCACACCACTCAAGGAATTCCCTATTACGTCACACCTTACGAAATTTTGAAAGGAAACAGATGTGTAAATATTTGTGTGGCTGCGACCTGATTTTTTAATGGAATGCAAATTGTTTGTTTTGATAAAAATGTCGCCAATATCTCTCTACTTTGATTTATGTTCGGAGTTATTCGTTACTGGTTGGAGCTAGAACAAAAATAAAGATAACATTACATCAACAGCCTGTCACTGTGGGCCTCCCGCGAGTCGCATTGCTCCACGACACCCACTTCTTCACCTCCCACATCCTGTCAGCGCCAGCTGTTTTCTTCGGGTCAACGTTACACCTGTCTGGAAAATGGTACCTATTTAACATGGAGTTGTGATAATCGACTGAATGAGAGATGGTATTGGTTTGTTGATTCCTATTGCGAAAATATGAACGCCCTGTGTCCATCGCAAAGACTGTCTTTCAGTATTATTTATTCTTGTTATCTTGAGAATACCGGAAAATTTGGTAGTCTTCTCCTAAAGCGACCACCTTATGCACTCAGTGAGCTCATGACATGAGACGTCAGACGAAGCAGTGGGCGTTGCGTCTAAATCTGGCCCGCATTAATTGGCTATAACTCCGTAATAGCGCAGTAAAAGGTAAACAAAATGATTCCGCTTTATTAACTGCTAATTTAATGCAATTAGCTAGTGCGATTTTAATTCTAAGTATTTTTATCTTTTAAATTAAGCTTGACTATCTCATTCGCTACAGTATCAAGCAAAGCGGAGTTTTATTATTGTTTACTGTTTCCTAATTTTTATACTTCACTTCTCTTTTATTGGTAAAAATACAATAGACCTCTCATTAAGCTTAACTGTTACTGCTTTACTGTCTATCGGTACCATTTAACTATTTGTATAAACTCACAATAAAGATTTGGGGTCTTCAGAGTGGGTTAAACAAAACTAGGTTTTAATAACCATAGTCTGAGGTCATATCATATGTAAATGCTAAAGACGTTCCTTTCTATTTTGAAGGCTGTTGGGTAATTTAAAGATGCACGGATGCATAGATGCACGCAGAGAGTAAGACGAAAATAAGTGGCAAAACTTGTTTCTGTTTTCTTCGTGTGTAAAGATAGCGAATATCATGTCTATCTGGGAATAATAAATGCGTTTGTTGAGTACAACGGTGGTACATGGTGTGCATGGTGGCTTGCGGCTTCGCAGTGGCCCGGTGAGGCGGTGCGGCTTGCTCAGAGAGTCGCGAACATTCTACCGGTTGTCTTTTATGGCGTCTCGACGCGACCCTACCTGACAAATGTTCATACCGTAAAGGAGCTGCGGAATGCCGAAAAGATAAGGTTGTATTTTAGGAATTTTCCTGAAGAGAAATAAAAAATCACGTACGACTGTTTGCAACTCTATTTATTTATTTGTAGGTGTAGCATCTTATCTTTAGATGACTAGATAGGTTTGTACTCATTTTTATTCATGATCCTGTATAATCTGAAGCAGGAATCAGAAACTGAGAAAGTGCATCATTGTAAGGACTACTGTTACCAAGCGTAAGTACATTTCTATGCGAGTTTTTCTCCGAATCTATTTTACAGCGTACAGACATACCTTAAGAAAGTAGTAAGCTAAAAAGTATACGAGTGAGCTCCTTATGTAGTGCGGTTACCCGTTTTGGTAAAACGACATCCCGTCGAACGTCAGGGACCGCTTTATTTTGCTCCCAGCGATGCCCGTGTTAGGAAAGAAGACGCGAGTGTGGGATTGCCGCTCCACATTACGATATTTATTGCATCACAGCCGACTACAACGTATCACACTGTCAGTGACCGTAAACTTTACCAGTGAGAGCGAAACGCCAGCGCACAAGACTAAAAACTACACAGTAATTAGCACCACATAAAACGAGTCATATTTTTAATGATGACAACCAACAAAACGTTTTCTGTCAATAGGCCATTAAATTAAAGGAAGCATAAAGTTTTTATAAAAGCATTGCAAAGTCGTGCGGTCAAAACAACAATTTTGCTGTCCACTGCATTAAATTTATTGCCTTGCGAATCATCGTAGGGGCGTGCATAATACGAACAACAACTATTTTATGTTCCTTTCTTAGTTCCAGCAGGGTTTATGCTACAGTTTTACTGTGTTTACGTAGACCGTGGTTCAGTTGTATAGTCAAGACGTTGCTAGAGGAAACAATGAGGGGGAAACATTATTTAGGAGGTGATTGTGGCTGTTTCCATTCATCCGTGTCGTCTATTTTCGTAAGACGAATTTAGGTCTATAATTGTCCCGTCGGGGATGCGGGTTGTTCGAAAGAGATACCGCGGCCTCGGTACAAAGGGCTAAGAAGGGACATGGGTGGTTTTTAGTCAGTAGAAGTCTGACGCTGTGCTATGGGTCCCCATTGTATAGCACCATGCTGAGTGGTAACCTGCTTGTCGCAGTCACGACGTGCAACTTTCGTTTTATTTTCCTTGCTTGTATTTTTTTTGTATATTTGTTATGTGTTGTATGTGTACCTATTGCTTTTTTATTGTCTTGTTGTATGCTCGTCATGTTTCTGCGACAAATAAATATTTTTTCTTTCTTCTTTCTTTACACTTCCTACCGCTCTGCCCAGAGCTGGAGGAGTCATTTGATGATTTCCCACCGTCAAGAAAAAAAAGTTCTATAATTGTGTTGTAGATCAAAGTATAATTTGACGCAACACTTCACAAAAACGAAGTCGGATCAATCAATACGAATAAAATAGCATTAAAAACTCATAAATGTCTAGTCTTTTAATTTAGCAACTAAAGTTTTTTTAAATTATTGATTATTTCCGTTCTGAATAAATATGCTACATTAGTGTTTTATAATCGAATCATAACTATAATTGATAAACTATTTATCTTGAAAACTTCTTGGTTTCCCTAAACGCTGCCGCCCGTACGCTAGCACTCAGATCTCCGGTCAATGTCACATTACCTTGTATTTTCTTCGTATTCCGACTTACGAGTAAACGTTTACCGTGCCCCACTTATCGCTTCAATTCAGGGTACGACTGCGTACTTAAATACTTATAAATATAGAGAGGTCGACGTAAGGGTGAAGTATGAAATCTATTAATTCTGTCGACCTTTCCCTCCAGGCTGAAGTTCTGACGGCCCGTTAACGGTCTCCCAAAACAACAGATGATGGATGCATGTAACTTACGGCGAAAAAAATTACAAATTTCTCGCCTTTTAACAAAACACAACGTATTAAGTTAACGGTGTATCAATTTATGAACAAATCTGTGTTTCGTGTGTGATTATATTCTCCCAAATCACTTGCAGCATGACGAAAGTTAAGATTCCGTGTCAATATCACACTTTTAACAATTAATGTCAGTTACCTACATAACAAAATGATGGCTGTGTACGCTCGTGTTGAATAACGCAGACGTTTTATGTTTCAGGGTTATAATGTGTAAATGCGGACGTTAAAAATTATGATTTACGGAGGTGGTTTTTGTTTTGCATTGTGTAAAGTCACTGACTCCTGTATTGCCCTAAATGGAGGGTGCCGGGGTAAGCGCTAACAATACTACCGATAAGGCTTTTCTTCACGTCGTCTCCTTTTGTGATGTTTTTACTGGACAAAAATGCAAAAAGTTTAACTCACTTGATTTGGTGAAAAGCGAATATCTTCCTAACGATATATTCAAGACATAATTTAGTTTGAGAGCGACCACATTAAGTGAAAACCTCCAACTTAGTGACAGGTAAATTCAAATGATAATTAATTTTGTCTAATTGCAAATTATTAATAGAAATGTGCCGGCCAGACGATGGCTCGATGGCTACCATACAAATAAATTGCCAATTTTTTTTCACAAACGTTTAACCTGATTCCTAAACTTTTACTCAGTCGATGGTCGGCCTCTAACTGTCAATCACGGGTTTTATTACTCTAAACAGACATATGATAATGACCAGTGGCCTCGAAATAATACAAAAGCAATGCGATTAAACTACTTGTAACAATGCTTGTTGAATTTCACCCATTTATTCGAATTATGAAAAGATAACCTCCAAACTTTTTTGACGTCAAAAGCTTTGTTCATTTTTATTGTTGTACTGGTTACGCGGTTGCTAAATCGACTTTTGATGACCCTCTTTAACATACATTAAGTGAGTAAATAACTAGAAAAGGCATAAACGACTGAATTTTTTTATACGCTTAATAGCTTTTGATGCCTTGGTAACAGTACCCTACTTACTTCTTGACATGTTCAGGAAAGGTAATCATTCACCAGGCTGTGGATTCATTTTTGAGGAAAATGTACAAGACACGTGCAATTTAAAGATTACCTCAGTGACATCTGGGGCAACTGTCTGTCAGATGCAAGCTTTATAAAAAACGTGTGAAACTATTTAAGAGGCCTTATATTATGTGTGACATTTTTTTGACGTACACGCCACCTCTGCCGGACTACAGGAGCTGGAGATAATTTACACACGTAACAGCGACTAGTTCTGTCATTATTTAAATTGTATAGAGTTGCAGGGGACCGTTACAAGTATGAATGTGACGGGTTGCGCACGAGTTTGATCTACAGTAGCTGAAGGAAGACAGTAATGGCGCAATGATGGCGATATACTTGGGATCGGCGCAGCAGGGCGCCTGCGCGCGCCGAGACCAATCGAAAGGAATATTCGCTCAAACAGTGAGTGTTTGAGCGAATATTCCTTTCGTTGATGGAGCAGTTTTTGTTTAACATAATTTATTTTAATAGGCTCCAAGTAGTTATTTATGTTTTTCGCTTATTTATATTCACTACGGTGTTTGAATTATCTTATTTTTTATATTACAGTTACATTCAAGTTTCCCAAGTCTACGCTTTAGTCAGTAATGTCAGCTAAACTTTTGGTTAGTTGTAACTAGATACGTTTTGTGCGGAAGTTAGTTGTCCGTTCTAAGCACCGAGGAAAGTAACAGCTTTCAAAAAATCTAATCATGTAGATCCGGAAGGAATCCGTCATCTGTAATCGAAGGTTTGGTCTTAATCACACAACCTGTCAACAGAAATTGGCGTGAAAGTAATATTTTGTTTTAATTTTGTTTCCGAAACTGGTATATTTATTTTTGGTTGATTGATGGTTTCCCTTTCCTTAAATGTAGATAGAAAGGAGAGTCCTTAGAAAGCATCGTATCACTTTTCTCTTTTTTGTTCGTAAGTTCGCTTTTTCTGTGGCAGAATGGCGATGCTCTGCAAAACCTGTCACTGTCACAATTTTCTTCGCTTTTAACCCAATGTAATTGTATATTGCAAACGCGATTCCTTTCAAGTAATGCTCGTAAGCTAATTTTAACTCTAGTTAACCTGTCAGGGATAATGGCCGTGACTTCATGGTACGTTCTGAGCGAATACTCCCATCTGCTTTGATCTTGTATGGTAAGCATAAGTGTTGAAACAATCGTAGGTTTAATTATGTTACACAATAAGAGATAAGTGAGTATGAACAGTTAACCAGTATCAGTTTCAGTCCATGTGACAATGACCACACCCCGCCTAATTGAACGAGACAAAAATATCTTGAAATGTTTGCTACGTAACATGTTGCAACGTCCAACCTAGTGCGCTGTGCGACATACCATTGTATTAATGACCACATTGCCGATACATATCAGATTCGGTTCGTGCTTCTGGCGAAAGTTCTCCGAAGTCCGAAGGTGTCCCGAAATTGATGGGCCTGTCGGTAAGTAAGTGCCGGAATCGAATGTACGAATCTCGTATTGATCATGCACGCAAACAGTACACGCAACTCGGTCCTTCACCTCCAAAAATTAAATATGACCAGAGTCGATGAGTGGTGAAACTATTTCAGAGACACCTACGACCTACTTTCCTTACGGAGTTTTGGCTTAATTACTAGAAACTTGTTCGGTTTTATTTTTATCGAGTGCAACGAGACCGGAGCAGGATGTTTTACGAAATATGTTTCATTTAATGGAAGAATACTGACCACAGCTGCCGTTAACCTTGTTGCCGGGCGTCAAAGTATTTTGTTCATTAGACACAAAATGCAACGAGCTTTTCACAGATTTGTTGGAAATCACGAAATTCTCTTGGAATTGTAACCGACTTCATTCTAGATATGAGACTGTAATTTCGCCTGCAGCGGGTTGCTGTGTCTTACGACATTGGCTATTGTCTGACCAACCATCAGTATAGTTCATTGTAATGCCTTCTGTTCGGTGTGATCAAATACCAAAAACCGGACTACCTTTTTGATAAACTGAGTTGGATAGCTAGCAGACGAGAATGTGGGAGAAGACAATGTTCGCAACAACTCTCAACTCAGTCGCATAGTTCAGCAGCTTTCAGAGGCAGCTTTCGTTATGCGGCTTCCAAAATATGGAATAACCTGCCACCACCGATAAGACTAATCAAGACTATAGACACATTTAGAAGTCATTTACGGCAGTTCCTCATAGAAGCACAACGTAAGCTGGATATGGTTGCTCTAAATGTCTCAGTTATATGACGTTCCTACCTTCCTACCTACCTAAATGATTGTGGCTATATAATTATAACTGTTTGTGGACGAAATGCAAACATAAATAAATTACAGTTGTAATGCGTTAATAGTTATCGTGCCTATCCGTGTTATTTACCTATCTATACATAAATATATATATTATATTGTCTTGGTTTACTTTACACACATATTTGTTGTTTCCTATTTTGTTTTACTACTAGTGCATTATTATTATTATTATATTTTTTTTTTTTTTAATGTAATTTCTATTGTATATTTATTTTATTGTACACATCTCGATTACTTATTTAAGTACATATTCACCACCAACATTGACACAACATATAAAACTGATTTACATCTGTGACCACTCTAATTTAGGTTCAGTTGAAAACCAGCGTCAGGCACTAGTTGCTCGGCATTTTGCTGAACTGGACCTTTTTGGCGCAGCCGTGAGGCACACAGTGGCACGATTTGTTTAGTTTTAAGTTCTTTTTTGTTCTACATTGTGTGTACTTGTGGCATGTGCCAAATAAATGCATTTTCTTTCTTTCTTTCTTTCTAATACATTTTAAACCTGCAATTATTCCCAACATGGTTCCAAGTAGTGTCCCAGCATTAATGTTAACTCTGCTAGACCCGTTAAGTAATTAGCAATAAGTATGCGTTATTAAACGACGCCTCACACTTGGTGGTATGCCTAATTAGCCATTAACTAAGGAAATGTGTGCAAGCTTTCATTAATCAAAGAGGCACTGTTTTATTTTAGCTGAGGTGAATGTGCTTAGAGTTGGAGCTAGTTTATTTTTGAGTGCAACGTTTTGATCCGAATAGAAGAAAATCTTGTCAGAGCATTTCCTATGGGCAATACTCCTGCGAAGGGGCGTGATAACTGGCCCACCGTCTCGAGCTAACGAACGTCCGTAACGAGCAGACAGTCATCAGGAACCAAGGAACCAACTCCATTTAATGTGCGAAACGTGCCGCAGTACTTTATAAAACTTAACTAACGGACACAACAATACCTTACCGTAGGTTCCTATGTTATGATTGACGGAAACAAGAGGGTCAGTGGTGTTCCTATACACTCGAATGTGTTACAAGGTATCTGTTACATTTCTCCGTATCATTGATTTGATTGAGGCCTTCCCGCACCTTTGACCGGTGTTTGTTAGGAACTAGCAGTGATTGACAGGATAAATGGTAGAAATCACTACTTACGGTTATCTTTGAATGTGTCCAGTGAATCAGTGCTTTATTTGTGGCTCGGCCCAAGGTTTCTAGTACTCGTACGTGATGCGGCTGAAGTAAGTGCCGATGCGAAATAATGGGACGTACGACGGGTACTTATGTTGTAGCTCAGACTGTATTTTTATTTACTGTAAAGTATAACAAAGGTTTGCTCCATTAGTTGTCTTACGGTACCCATCTACATGCATGTAATTGTAAATGATGCTAACAACATTGAAATCAATTCAGAATTGTAATTTTCTTACCCAGACATATTATTAATTACGTTCCTCACAGTATAATGTCCCGTTTAGCGGTAATGTCAACTAGTATCTTTGTTCAACAACACAATTAATGATTATGTTTACAAACTAGTTGTTATCAATAGCAGTTACGTTTCACTTTGTCATAAAACTGTTTTGTTACATGATCGGTACTTTGTTGCGATGACTGATTTAAAATAATATCCTTTTTATTGGCAGTTCGCATTGTCGTATCGTAAACTGCTTCATTTCACAATTCCACCCACATATTTTGTGTTCACATCCTTGTATGACATTCAATTTGTTCGATACGTGTTTCAATCAGGGGTTTGAGTGTTGGCGGGGTGTGTAAAGTGTGTTACAGAACTTTACAGCTTCGGGAATTGGATATAACGGGGCTCTGTATGTAAAGCTAGTCGTTTGGAACAAATGAAGGAAATACAATTATCATCACCTCCTTGTCCGTATCCCGTGTCACTTGAAGTCGTAGTAACGGGTCCTATATATTTTTTTCTCGCATTTTCATTCACAGCCAATTATTTCATGTAGGTATACTCTGTACTTAGGCCTCTTTATTATCGCTCTATACCTTTCCGTATATTATATTCATGGATACATACGCATTTGAAGCTTACTTGTAATTGCGCTTACGTGGAATGCTTTGCAACCAGCCTGACTCGCGGGTCGTTTGTGTAAGATGCGGAGAACATACGCAAAATTGATTAGTGATGACTGGCCGTCGACTGCGATTAAGAACGCCGTGAAATGATAGCTTGAATTTCTCAAGTGCGAAATTGCGTCAGTTAGGTTTGTCCGAACACCGGCGCAACGCGATACGTTCGCGAGATTTGGCACTAAAACCAACAGTTGATTTATACGCTGCGTAATTAGTACAAGAACGTTAAGAAATAAACACTTGTAAAGCGTAAATGGGTGTTACAAAAGTGTTGCTGTTTGTTTGCTCAACTATAAACAAATATGTTAGAATTTAAATACCTTAGAACAAATACTCTACGTCGGGGAAAGCTCGCTCGGTGCTCGTTTTCATAATTTACTTTTATTTAGTAAAGAAGTGCGCTTTAGTGTTTGCGATAGGATAAATCGGACGATCCCTAATCTAACTCCATCTCTGACACGTAAGATTGAAGTTGCTATTTTTAATTAACCTCTGGCTCCTCAACCGTGAGTTATTACTTCGGTCGACGTCTGGCTTCAGATCTGACTTATTAGATTAACTCTATCTCCAGTTTCATCTCAGTGCTGCCGCGGCGCGGGCGCACTGCGCTTATGAGTTCGCAATATTTTATAAGTTGCATAAGTGGCAAGCTGGGCCCGGGCACGCATACGATTATCGGCTCCAGATATGGAATACGTTTGACCGACTGTTTTGATCTATTCGTGTCATGATCGATCGCAAAAATCGATACACTCCGATTGATAAATCGACATTATTTTTATACGATTCGCAACAATTGCACAAACCCTTTAAACAGAACAACAAAGCGGATTAAGAAATAATAAATTACTGGTTTTATGTAACTGTTGTTATACAAATGAAAGTAAGAGTGGAGACGTAATTTGTCCCTAATTTCCATACAGGACCCTCGGTGGCTAAATGCCACGACTTTTCGCGGTTGTTTTCGCTAATTACCATCTCGTTTGCAATTTAAAATCCCATGAACATACGCTGATTGCCGGGTCGGGTGACTCTGGTGGCGAAAGTGAGTTTGTATGGGGGTTGTATGTCGCGGTAATTGGCAGTTGTGCGGTGTCTAACAAGCGATGTGTGAACACGGCCTAACTGCTTCTGTCAGCGCGCTTGTAGATAGCCGCTGCCGCTATCAGCGCGGCCATTATGCAAGCCCTTCACCATACCTACGGGTACCCACGGGTACTACGCAGTGCCCGCTACCGTGCGTTGACGTTTCCTGAATGTTTCGAGTAATTGAGTTACGATATTTGAATTGACTTAGAACAACGCATAATTACCAACAATGTATCCTATTACATCATTACCCGTGAATTATTGCTTCAATGAGCAATAGGAAGCCGTTTGTAAAATAAAAGGTTATTCAATCCGATGCATTCGTGACTGTTTCGCCGGGCGGATTTATACAGCTGTAGTAACATAAAGGAAATACATAGTAACAAGAATGATTCGACGACTGCTAGACTGGATATTGCAAAAACCGCAATAAAGTAATGCGGGTCGATATTAAACTTTTCTTAGTTTTATTGCTTTACTGTTACATTGTTTCAGAGACACGTGCTTTTGGTGTTCCGTCGCTTCCACGGGCAGGTGCCAACGCATAGTCACTTAGCGCGTAAGTGAAGTGTTACTAATGTAGTTTTAAGGTTCTATTTACTCTGTGGACGGTGAGTGATGGGTAAGCTCGCCGTCCGTCCGTCTTATGACGACGACAGGCCGTGTCGACGGCGCGTTCGTGTTCCACGCGCGCCTCAAAGAGATGTCAGCAACATGGAAGGGGCCCGCAAGGGCCGACGCCTGTCGAGGCTGCGGGTTGTCCGCAAGGGATACCGAGGCCTCGACATGAAGGGCGAAGAAGGAACATGGGTGGTTTTTAGTCAGTAGAAGTCTGACACTCCCTTTCGCTCTGCCCAAGAGCGGGAGGGGTTATTTGATGATTTCCCACCCCCCCAAAAAAAAAAAAAGGTTCTATTTACTAACGCAAACTTATATCTTACGTATGTTATTCTGTATTATATTTGATTTATGGGCAAAAGTTGTCTTATGTTTTGTTAAAGTGCATAATACTACTTGATTATTTATTTATTTAACCTTTTACATAGGCGGACTTAATGATACGACTCTTTTACAACCAAAATCCCACAGTTTCCAACTAACTTATGTTTACCCCGTCAACAGAATTGGTAGCAAAGGTACCGTAACTTTAAGTAGGCCTTTATTGCCCATCTATATTAATAGCCAATTCTAAGCACTAAGTACCTAGATATACCAGAATGTTGAACGAGATAGATAGCTCTTGTACACCGTGATATCAAGGCATAGACATCAATCATGAGTCTTGCCGGTCGCTAACTCTTAGTCAGTGTCATCATCTCGTCAGGTGGTTACAGTGGCGAGCGGCTTGTACCAACGAGTTTATGTTGCTTGCGTATTCTGTCGATCGGGGTTTTGTCGGTGTCTGTATTTATGGGTATCAAGGTCATGTAATTGCTTTAAAAATTTTTTTCTACTTTTTAATCATCCCTGAGATGTTTTTCAGACTATGTTAGTGCATTAGTGTCAAAAATATAAGCTTTGCTCTGTTTATGATGTGATTTAATCTTTCTAAACTACTTACTGCGTAACAAAATTGATGGGTCGGTACTCTAGCTTCTACTGCACATAGGTCATTACATTGTATTACAGTACACGCTATTATTAACCGACTTCAAAAAGGAGAAGGTTCTCAATTCGTCGGATCTTTTATTTTTTTTTATGTATGTTCCCCGATTACTTGAAGATGGCTGAACCGATTTGGTTTTTTTTTAGTTAGTTTGAAAGGGTATAACTTCCCAGATGGTCCCATGATCAGATCCTGACTTGCTGATCGTGGAGAAATAGAGAGAACTCTTCAAATTTTATAGGCACACTTGAAGTTATTTGAGTTGTTTTAGGAAGAGTACCTTCTCGGAGTGATCCCATTTCAATTTGGTGAAGATCTGATGAAGAACTTCGGAGATAGGCAACGGAACTCCTCAACAAATTATAGCAAATGGACTGGGATTGCTGAAATCTCATGTCTGTCTGTTGTTTACACCAGTTTCTATGAGATGGGGTAAACACATGCAAACCACTAAAAAGTGAAAAATAAAAACTTTTTACCAAAAAATAAAACCGACTTCAACAAAAAATAAAACACAAAAAAGTGAAAAATAAACTTTAGAAGAAAAATCCGTTTCTGAAGTCGGTGACTTTTTTGTGTTTTATTTTTTGTCGGTTTTAATTTTTGGTCGATTGGTTTTTTGTTACAACCAACTCTAGAACTAGACACTGTAATATTTTGTGTACACTATAATACAAGTGAAGCGTCTAGTCACTTCAACACTTGAACAGACCCCTATTGTGTCAAATCAATTCAGCTTTAGCGGCACACCGACGACTATATTGATTGAATATTGTGTTTATGTCATGTATTTGTGTTTTAATGAGGAGTTTTTATCTCTTCTTTAGAATTTCTGTGTTCGAAATCATAGTGTTCAAAACGTGCTTCACCTGCAACTTCCAAGAATCGTCTAGTCGTCTAAGATATCGTCAAAAGTAAGCTTTTGTTTATCGACGACAACGATGATTACGATGGACCATAAAATCTATCCCACACTTAAAATAAAATCAATGAAAATCCATTTGTAACTCAAAGAAAAGCATTGTGTCCGCGCAGAACAAGGATATGCGTTCGATCTGATTGTCCATTCGTCGTGTCCGCTCTGACGGCGCTTTCAACTCGATGAATAGCTTATAAACGTGCACATGCGATGCCCGTGTCATGGACTCTTGGTTGATTCCTGCACAAGTGTTAATAAAGGGATATTGATGTCCATAGTTCGCAATTCTCTTTTTCTTGCATTAGCTATATTGTCTGCGTTCACTCTCGCCTTTTCCTTTGTCCCTGTCGGCTAAAAAGTTAAGGGTTATATTCATTGAGTATGCCTGTCGATGCTGTGACAGTGATGTATCGATTATTAAGTTCAAGGGTAGTAGATAAAGGTTCATTTCATTTAGCATTAGGTATAACATCTATTGTGTTATTTTGTATTTATATCTCCCACGCCTCCTTCTGGATTCATCTGAATTTCGACCAGATATTATAGAGTCTATATTATTAAATTATATTATTATATTATAGTAAGTATAAAGTTCTTTATTCACGTATTCACGTCACCGTGACGCATTATTTTCAGCAGTCCTTTAAAAAAACAGTATTATCCTAAAAGGATAATTTATTGCCCAACTTAATGTACGCTTTAACTTAATTTGGTTAAACTACAAGAGTATGTTAAAATGTTAATTAAAATTTAAAAGTTGTTTCCAAGTGTAAGCAATAAATAAAGAGTGTGAATGTCTTTATCTCCCATTTTAGGGCGACAGAAACATTGCCAGATATTTATGCCAATCAAGTAATCATTGTAAAAGTTTAAGAAAAATAAAAAATCTTATATTGGTAGAGAGCTTGTTTTGTTTACGTATGATAAAGGATATTGCCCGGTCTATCTACTCGTATATCCAGTTTTATCTGTTCATTTTTAGGACAATGTTTTTCAGAGCCTTTAGCTGAAATAAGTTACTGAAGCTGAAACTCTGTTCAGTTGACCCATGAAGTGTTGTTAATGAAGCGATCAAGAATGGTTGGTTGGTTTCGGAGTTAAGAGCTAGAATATAATATCCTTATATAATTATAATTTATCTGAAAATCTACCACAAAGACGGTTACCAGACACAACTCATTTTTCCATCAACCAGTATTGATGTTGACGATGTTGTTCTAATCTAGCAAACTTACATAATTCAACTAGTTTTCTGCATACTCAATCACACTTTTTGAATAGACTAACAGCGCTTAAAAGTGCCAAAACATACTTCCAGGATACTACCCAAGAGCGGGAGGGGTTATTTGATGATTTGATGATAGGAATAGTTGGTCGCTGAGTTGAACACAAGACAATGTTTGTTTGTTATTTATGTTCTTTCTCCAAAATTAGTTTACTGACATGTTATGTCTTTTTTATGTTTTTATTATTATATACATTTTTATTTTTGACTTGTGTCTGTAGTCAATCGTAATATTAAGTTACACCTTTCTATTGTATCGAGTCTGGTTCTTCTAACCAAACAGACAGATGTGGTGCTGGGGAGTTTGTTCCGCCACTTCTTCTTTCCAGCAAAAAACACTAGGAAGTGTCGAAGGGTGGGCGTTTTGGGGGACTGTCACTTGTAAATGAGTAAAGTAAAGTAAAGTAAATTTTGACGTTCGAAAAGTGCTGATTATCAGCCTAGTTTGAATAAATGACTTTTGATTTTGATTTTGATTTCCCACCCCACAAAAAAAAAAAAAAAAAAGGATGTTGTGACGTCAATCAAGGTAACAAAACAAATCTCAAATAACACTTCTTTTAATTTCCTGGTGGGAAATCAGAGAGTGGATTGAGGAAATGGAACACAAATCACATAGCTATAAACAGACTTTTTTTTTTTTGGGGTGTGGAAATTATCAAATAACCCCTCCCGCTATTGGGCAGAGCGAAAGGGAGTGTCAGACTTCTACTGACTAAAAACCACCCATGTTCCTTCTTTGCCCTTTATGTCGAGGCCGCGGTATCTCTTGCAAGCAACCCGCAGCCCTGACGGGAGCTATAAATAGACTAGCTTTGAATTATAGACTCTGGACACAAATTGGCCATCAGGTGGAGATTCATAGATAGCTCTGCCCTGGAGTGTAAATGAAGTGTTGCCCCATAACCACTGAGACACTTGGTATCGTGTTCTGCCTGTTATTTGCTTGCCCATCACTGGAGCTGATGGACGCTATCCAAATTGCCAAACTCATTGCCTTTTGGGTTGATACAATTTAAATTGTCTTCGACACGCTAAGGAACAGAACATCAATAAGCGATGACGCGGCGGACGCGTCGTTGTCACTACATAGGAACCGTGGTCATTAAACGAATAGCTTTATTGAAACATGTGACGTACATGGCATGGTTTGCCACGTGCTGGTACTCGTGCAGGCTTAACTGGGACTACTTGACCTGCAAATAAATAAGGTTGATTGTATTGTGAGTCCTGTTGTAGAGAAATATATAAAAATAGCGACTATTGTTTCAAGGGCCTCACAAAAGTGCTATTTTCATTTAATTATAATGTACCGAGCAATGACAATGTAAGGCAGTGGCCCTACCTGTGGGGGCTGTGGGTTGTTCACCCGTCGGGGCTGCGGGTTGTTCGAAAGAGACACTGCGGCCTCGACACAAAGGGCTAAGAAGGAACATGGGTGGTTTTTAGTCAGTAGAAGTCTGAGTCATTTGATGATTTTCCACCCCCAAAAATGAAAACAAAAAAGGCAATAGCCTAAACCGGACACGAATTCAAATAACGGGCTTACTTTGAAGACGATAAATAATTTCCTCATGCTTACTTATGATCGGCCCTGCTATCTTTTCCCAACTTTGCTGGGATCGGCTTCCAACATAGATGCATCCATGCATCTTAGTCCCAGACTTTTACATGCAGCGACTGCCTATGTGAACTCCACAACCCAGTTAGCACTGGGCTACTGGGTAATACGAAATCCCTGGGTGAGACTGGTTGTCAGACCTTCGGCCCAATGACTACCTCTAATGACTATCAAAAATCTACAGATGCCAGCCTCACAGAGGCAATGCAATGCTTACCGTTCTACAATAAATTCCACTTCTTTATCATCACTTCCTGCGGTGACATAAGAACCATCCAAGGTAACAAGAAAATTGTCCATTTCCCATTTCCCTGAATATTCATTATGTGTTCTCACGGAAGTATCAATTCAAGATAAGCATACGTATCATACTTCCTATTATATCATAGTTTGTAGAGACAGCATCAAATAGATTTGAAAAGAAAATTCGTACCGTAAATAACACTTCGCTACTGAAAATTACAGTGAATATAGATGTATTTACTTAGAAAGTGAAATGAAAAGCATCGGCAACCTTGTTGCTCACAATTTATCGACTACTGGTTTAATTATAATCTATGTAGCTTATCGTACCGCGGCTTTACTCGAGATGTTATGATGTCCTGTTGGGCTCTTTGACTTTCCCTACGTCGTGCATGTGCATAGTTGCATACTTATAGCTAAGGGCAAGGGGCTATTTATGATCTTGTTTAATCCAATGCTACAAAAATACTGAGTTTTATAGCCAAAGTTTAAATATTCTAAATTGATTGTGCAAATTGTCGAACACGTAGGTACTCATATATTGAAACTTTGTACAGTCCCCCCATAATTGTCAATAGTTAAATGAATCATGACGAGCAAAATAAATGCAACAGATGGAATTGATCAATCAGAAAACTAATGACGTGAAGACACTACAAAGCATGGATAAGGATTTGATTTAGAATTTTCAGGAATCAGGAGTAGGTGAAAATAAGTTAAACAGTGTGATGAAATGTTAGACTTCACCTTTGTTTCAGTTCACTTTCTTTCAAATTCACGTGTTTCCAAACACGTGGAAGTGTGGGGGTATACGCAGTGAATTATCGCAACAATTTGGCAAACACTACACAATAATAAACATTTTCATAAATTTTCTTCGGATTGTTTTCTTTTGGCGTTCCCTAGTAATGCGTCAAAGAAAAACGGAGTTGAAAAACTTGACCGCACACGTGGTTTTCAATGTGGGGGGTTCACCAAGGGTAAAATTGTTCCGACTAGACTTTTTAGGAATTGATTCTTTAAAGAAACAATTAGAAGGGACAGCTTCAAAGAGATCCTTTACTAAAATAAATCCAAATTACAACGATTGAACCGTGAGGTATGGGAGAACGAATGGAGGCATATCCTGCAGTGGAAGACTTCAGATCAATATGAGGATGGCAACGATCAAATAATTGAACAATCAAACATCCATGCCGTTAATTTATACGTATGGTAAAGTAAAGTTAATCCTATAGTAACAATAGCAGTGATTTATATATCTTCCCATCTTTAAACGACTCATTTCTCAATCTCAAGAAGAAAGCCTATCTTAGAACGGTAATTACTTTATGATTTAAGGCCCGTGGTTGCTTTGTGGACAGTGGGGAGGTACGTATTAACTATTTATTAATAACTCGGCTCCAAGCGATGTGTAATCATAGTATTATAATAATAGCGACCTGTCACAGGGAACAGCCATAGGACGAGTACGAATGGGGCTGTATGCCCAGCTGATCTAGTACGCTGATATGACGTTGTGTAATTTGTACGAATCGGAAATATTAATGTTTGTTCAGGAAATGCGATGCAAGTTTAGCCATAGAAGATCAACCCAGGGGCGGTAGCAGAATCTATTTATTAGAAAACACAGATGAAGAATGAAAACCATAGAAAATGTATACTTTCGACAATGATCAATTAATTGAAGGGAAACCGTTTTACACTCGATTGTACACGCAGAAAATATGCAGCTGTTGGTTATTAATATCATACTGACATTTAGGAGGCTCCAATCCCCTTAAGCGTGCAAAATCATAATTAGTTTTTTGTGTCGTCTTGTGACATAATACATTCCTGGACCATGCCAGGCCATTGACATGGAACTCGGAAAGGTCAACACACTGCAGGGCCGAGTTCGCATAATTGGTCAATACTTTCGCATTATTTTGCATTTAAATATAATTTAAATGGTGTGACGTCACGTCAGAGATTCAAGTAATTATCGGCACGCGTATGTAACGTCATGCTTGGAATATTCTTTACGTAATTAAAGGTTACGTGCGTGAAACTGATATGAATTTATTGCTATTGTTTCTCGCTTGAATGGCTTTTGTCCAGTCTAGGGCTCTTGAGTCTTAATAGGTCAAAACAAGAATATAAAGTGCAAGTGAGTTAATGTTTTCTGCAAGGAAGTGTAATTATGGTGCTAATTATGAGTTTACCGTTTGTATCCGCTCAAAGAGAGTCCGGCAGAGACATTTCATTAGTTATGTTTAAGTCCCTTAGAATGATAACTATCAACCGGGCAATAATACCGACCGGAATGATCGCCAGCGAACCCATACAATTATCGTGAAACAGCTGTGTAACAATTTTGGTATACAAAGTATATTCTATAATTACAAATAAAAACCCAACAAAGTTTTGCTCAACTTGAGAATGGATAACACGACTTCATGCAGGACAATAATGAGTTTCATTTGAAATAAACTACATCCAGATATCGCCAGTTCTGACCGGTCTACGAAGTAGTAACCGTGAACTTGTCTAATAGAGTAGTTCATAAGGTGGATCATATTGACGTCCAAAGTGTAATTGTTCAATTGGCAGAGTTAATTGTAGGAAACAATTGCTATCACTTTAGAGACGCACATGGCACAAAACGAGCTATTGATAACGTGAGTTTGCATTTTCACACATCATTAGGGTCGTGCTTATAGCCTGAAGGTTTTTTTCTTTTTATAAAACGTTGCCCCACACTGGGAAATTCTCTTGTTTCATAGGTGTGACTGAATTGGACGAGAGTTTTACAAAGACGTTAAACAGGTAGGACCCTAGTTGGTGGAGTAATTCTTTTATATATTATACTAGCTGTTCCCGGCATGCGTTGCAATGCCCTTTTTCCTACCTACTACCTGCCTGTGTACCAACTACCTACCTACCTACTACCTCCTACCCTACCTACCTACTACCCTACCTACCTACTATCTGCCTGTGTACCAACTACCTACCTACCTACTACCTCCTACCCTACCTACCTACTACCCTACCTACCTACTACCCTACCTACCTACCTACTACCCTACCTACCTACCTACTACCCTACCTACCTACCTACTACCCTACCTACCTACCTACTACCCGACCTACCTACTACCCTACCTACTTACTACCCTACCTACTACTCTACCGACTACCCTACCTACTCTACTATCCTACTTACTACCCTACCTACTACTACCCTGCCTAACTACCTACCACTTTCTCACCTTTAAAACCTTCCCTGGACTTCCACGAATAATTCAACACTATAATTAGCCAAATCGGTCCAGCCGTTCTCGAGTTTTAGCGAGACTAACGAACAGCAATTAATTTTTATATTATACGCAAACACCATTTGAAAAATCGTTTTTCTATTGGGAAAGAAACAGTAATTATTTGTGATTATTGTGATAATGTCGTATGGTCTGTTTGAAGTTGTCATTCGTTGACTGAACAACTGAACGTCACTCAATTGTTTTGCCTTCCCGGAACCTCTCCACTAACACTTGAACTTTATGTGTACGGTATTAAAGCTCAAATTGATTTTACGTTTTAGTTAGAAAACGCTTGTATGGGATAAAGAAAAGGGCTGTTTTTAGGGCTTTTCCGGCCATTATTCGAATTTTTCTCGCCGTAAGAACCATCCTTGAACTTCAACGAACATTTAAAAAAAAAAATCAGCCAAATCGGTCAAGCTGTTTTCATGCCAAGTCGTGACAACGGAAAACGGGTTTCATTTTTATATATATAGATTGAATTCTTGAATATTATATAACATAACATCACGCCTGTAGTTCCCGAAGGCTTAGGCGGAGTACCTAATAGTAGGTACCATCACATACACTCACATTTCACCACTTATGTTTAAGTCCCATGGAATAGGGGGGGGGGGGGATAGTTACCATCAACCGGGCACAAATCATCCGCGGCTGCTACTAAGAAAATCCTGAGGGAAAAACAAAATAACACTTCTGCCCGATCTAGTAATGAAACCCGGAACCTCGTGCAAATGTAAACCATCTTTCGTGTTATTATTTTGCAGAAAAATAACAGCTTTTCAAACAGCAGTGTGTCACAGTTAGTCTGACCTGGACTCTTTGTTTGATGCCGCACAAGTCGTAAGTGTCAAAGACCGGTTACCGTAATATTAGTAAAGTCCATTTCACGAAATAAGTCCCGCAGACGCAGCGCTGTATGTCGCGCGACATAATGTTGTTTCACAACTTTTGGCATCGTAAATAAACCTTATAACGTACTAATCCAATAATAAACTCATAAAATATCTACCACAACAAACGCACCTTGAAAACATCGACAAACGACAACATGGCCGATCTGTTAAATTTAGTTCCACAATTGTCCGCGGGACTTCTTTCGTGAAATGGACTTTAACTGACGAGTTGCCTGGCTACTTGTCATTACATTGCTTTTGTTATTTCAGCCCGACTTTTACTGCAAAACGTGGCCACATAATTAGTGTTATTTTCTTCAATGGATATTGGTAACAATGAATTTGAGAAACACAGAATAACACGCTTTGAGAATTAAACATTAATGACTATTGTTTAATAAATATTATTTCCTAGTACATTCACGAATTTTGTATTTTGTAACTAAATTGGCAAGAGCAAAATTTTGTTTTAGCATTACTGAAGGTGCCTCAGAAGTGCGCCACCCACTGTTTTTAGAACGATATAATCATCAACGTGTTCAAATAATTAGATCGGCTTCAAGATTGACTGTTGAAAATTTAGTCAACCAATTTGTAAGCAAATTGTGTTGATTTTCAGAAGAAGAAAGAAAGGCAACATTAACTAATTGTTAATGTTTTCTTTTGTGACTGTCACTGATAGCTTGACGGGTAACTTAACGCCACCCTTGTTATTTTCTAGTTGTCATTTCCTGTCAATCAATATTGATATCTGTATCGACAAATCGTTGCCTATTACCTACGTATAGGGTTGCCATCTCAAAAAAATGGCAACCAGGACAAGACGCGTGAAAACCCCGGATTTTCGAGCCCTAAAACCGGACATGTCAACAGGTTTTTTTCAACATAGTCAGAGTAAACAAAACAGTTGAAAATGTCAAAATCACTTATCATCATTTGAAATGTACAGAATCTTATTAACAAATTGTTTTCATAATCAGTTGAAAATTTTTAGCGAGTTGGTTCGCCGGTTGATCGCGGCGTGCCGATACAGTGTGTCGCGGGTGGCCCAAGATTTTAATTTTTAAACCCGGACTACAAATGAAGGGGCCCGGACGCTCCCCGGACGTCCTCTAAACTAGGACAAATCTGGGGAAACCCGGACGGAGGGCAACCCTACCTACGTACAACAGTGAACTTGCGTAGGAAAATGTATAAGATAATTTCAACGGCATTCGTGAAATAAAACATCATTAAATGGGTTTCGTACATTATGTATTTCTTACTCCTATTCATTAATTACGAGCCTTGCCTTGTTTTCTTACGAGGCAAAGTAAAGTATAAAGAGTTTATCATAAAAGGTTAAAAGATAATCATCTCTTGTTTTTCTTATCGTGTCATCGGTTTATAATTTGGTCTCATCGGCCATTTATCAGATTCATTGTCAATGATGTTCGCTGTCAATATAATAAGCCTTTTATAAAGATATAAAATTTATTTTACAAGACGTCTTACTTTGCGAGGATTTTGAATATGGATGGCATACAAACGGGAACGACACCAACACGGTGTGAGGAGCGTTGGGGCGCAAACGGCGATTCAGTGTTTTTTTTTTTATTTTATGATCAAAGTTTTTGTAAAAAAAGTCGTCAACACGAAAACATTTGTTTTAATTATGAAATCTGAAAAAAACGGAGAACTTCAATTATATTCCTAGTAGGTACGCATCTCATACAAACGAAATGGTAAGGGAAATGGAGTCATAAAAAACAAAATTACAGGAAGTCCTTTCATAAATTATAATTATGGGTATTCTTTTAATATTTTCACAGCGACAGTTTAAAATACAACTTTATAATGTTTTCCTTAAAGTAAAATCATTTTCTAATGTTTGCAGTGCACTTAACTTATTTGCTACTTGAGTGCACCGATGTTTGTTTAGTAACCCAATCAACGGCAAATATTTTTGCGCTCGCACTTCAATTTAGAGGTGTTAAGGCAAAAAAAATACCGTACTTTGTCGTTTGCCTAAACTGCAATTACCACAAGTCATCTTACTAAAGAGCTTTAAAAGGTTTTTTAGAATGTAAGTACCGTGTATAAGTGACCTTATGGGGAGAGAGTGGCTATAACAACTCACTATAATAGTAAATAGAGAAAACGTTATCTGTTTCAATTGTTAATAGAGCTTCGATACACTGCCAGTGTCTAGTCTATACCTCTATCTAGGATTTCGGATTTGTAACTTAGATTAAGGAAATTCTGAAGTAGCAATACGCTAGCAAAAACAGTGTTTTAACTTTTTCCTATTAACCAGATCTATGGCGGCATCTCTAGAAGTTTTGGCAAGACATTTTGTTGAAATTGCGAAAAACAAAAACCGAACAATGATTCTTGAACTTTTTTTAAAGTGTCAACTGGCAGAAAATGTAATATAAATTACTGTAGTAATTAGAATGCACAACCTCCAGCTTTTTTAGAAGTAAATTAATACAACACTTATTGCTATATAATTCCAACAAAAACTGTACGATAAGAAACAGGATCCAATCCCAAATAACGATATCTATCGGCATTTAGGTCCGCAATGACGCGCAGGCGCCGCGCCGCTCCTCACCTCGGAAGGTCATAGTCTCCCCGATTTATGGAGCACGAAGTCTTTGTACCACACCGCCAACATTGCCAGCTCGCCACTCTTCACCCGCTAACGGGCCTGTTCTCAACTAAAATACGAATGTACTCGGAACAACAAACGCATGGATACGCTCCCTATAGCTCACGATTATGATCTGTTAGCCAATATCTGAGTAATGGAAATTGGTATTCAATGCTAAATCGATTTTACGGTCCAGTATCGTTGGGCATTTACTTTTCAATAGCTGGCTGGAATTGATGGGGAATATAAGCTGTTAACGTTTAAGTTAGTTGTTCGATAACGGGTACCTATGTTTCAAGAGTAGGTACGTTGGAAGTTGTGTTAAATTTTAGATCTGGCTGACCAAGGACAAGTCGTTGTTTCGTGCAGTATACTGTTAAAGTTACAGACCTTTTTTCATATCTCGCAATTTCCCCTCAGATCACAGTGTGGGTTAAGGCCTTTGCAAAGTCGTTTATAGGATGGTCCTTCAACAGACTTAAGCTTCTCCAAAAAATCTAGTTATCCCTTCTCCGGAAGAAGAGGCTATGGTATGATATAATACTATGACTCGAATATCACATACCAAACGTCACCTTTACTCCATCTTCTCTTCCTATCTCCAGAAAGCATCCGAAAGTGTCGGTCGGTCTACTTGCGCTAACATTGCAAACGATCGTTCAAGTAAAACAGTTCTCGTGTACCGTATCGAAAGCACTCGTGATCCGACTTAAATGTTGAAATAAACCGATCGGAAATCGAACCTAAATACGAGGATATTTATTGGATCATGCCACTTTAGAGTTGCTGAAGGAAATTCTGCGGTATATAGAAATGTACGGTGAGTGTTACTTGCTTTACGGCTGTTCTACTCGACTGGGGGGGCATGGTCATGATTTTAACAGACTATGTTTCCACTATGATTAAATGACTTGACCAATGAGAAACTGTTTTCATGTTGTACATTATAAGTTTCACTTTCAAAAATGTTGTGTACTCCTTAGCATTTCGTACATTCATGTCTCGTTTTTTACTCATTTGACTTGACCTTCTGTTCCTAAGAAGATAGCTTTTAAGTAAACGTGGTTTTCCGATTATGCTGTTATCAGCAAACATGTGAACTTCCTACTTGTAAGCCATTTGTTGCCCTTTCATACGCACTCAGGAGGACAGAGGACAAGGTATGTTGCTTAATTTTGAAGAGTTATGAGTGGATTGATAAAAGCTAGTCCCAATGACTAGATTTTATTGGCAGAACCCTGTAGCCACAGTAGCCACATATCATACACAATAAAGGTATTGTGTGGTATGTGACCTCCGATCAATATGCACGCAGCTTGGGGCAACACGTCACCTTGACTTTGTGAATATTACCAATAATAATAAGTGACGTGAAAATGGATATAGATCCTAATAAAGAGTTGGCAAACATGACGAAACTTATTAGGTCTCAATTTTATACAAAACGATTAAAGCTCAATGCAAATCAAACCCCAAGGCAATTCTGAACACAAAGCGAAACGAAAAGCATAAAATTCTTTCTAAATGACATAGCAAAATCTAAGTAGATACATTATCGAAGCGAGATCGTTGCGAATAAGCTTTAATGGATGATGACTAGTCGTATCCGAGGTTTCAAGTGTCATATTACCAGCGCTAACTTTATTTCCCGTGACGGTCGATCTAGCCTTCAGATAGTCACGGTTACAGGAAAATAAAATGCGAACGAGTGAGTTTATGTACCAGTAATGTATGTGGTCGGTTCCGTAGTAGATTGAAGTAAGTTCCTGATAAACTTTTTGGATTAAGTTGTTGGAACTTTTGGTGTAAAGATACTAGATACTAACGCTCGACTATTCATTATTTTTTCTGAAGGATCATAAGACTTTACCAAGCCGTTTTTTTCTTTGGTTCATTGAACCCAAACTACATTTTTGCTATGTTAAAGCGTTGTTGTATTAAAACCCACTTTCAAAACGGGACTCTAACGGGATAAATATTAAGTATAGCTGGATCAGTTTATTGATATTGAACGCATTTCAATAATCTATATTGGCATTCTTAATTAAGATGTGTCGATAACCAGTGCTTAAAGAGAATTGTAATAGTATTCAGCTATTATTGGTATCGTAATGGAATATAATAAGCGCTGAGAGCGTGAAGATCTGACTAAAAGATTTCTCGAAAGCAATTTTAGTATTTTAGCGTAAGTTATGGGAGGGATCTGATAATTTCTCGGTTGCATTTCCCGGCGTGTCGATAGAGTTCATGATTACACTCTCCTCGCTCAGTTGCCGGCCACAACGTATATTGCACACTGTTTACGAAATAAATAAGTTCATAATTTGTGATTTATGGCTTCTGAACTTCGGAACTGTAAAAATGTGATGAAAGTTTTTGTAATAAAACCTTCTGAGACCGATGATGGGAATTCCTGGAAATATGTATATTTACAGGCTAATTGAGAGTCTACCTGGTAAAAATTTAATCTTTATAACTGAGGTCGGTAAAAATATCAATACAAGGGTTTTATAGGTATCTATAAAACCCTTGCAAGCATCTGCTTGGAAATACGACTATGGAAGATGGAAAAACGAATGTCAGATACAAAATGTAAGCTCTGAAGTGAGTTAAATTTTATTTATTTATCCATTTTAAACTAAGATGTTGTTAAATATGGTCCTACATCTTAAATTCATGTTAAGAACGTGTATTTATTCGGTAGTTGACCTTAATAAACATGACAAGTATGGCGTCTACCTTATTATCAAAGTCAAATATTAGGTCCTACCGTTATACGTAAATAAGATTTGAAGTTAATGTATTTTTTGTCTTGCCACTAATGGGTTTTAACTGTCGCAGTTTGATAATTAAATCCCGACCAGTAAAACTAGACCCCCAAGAAAATACTCAACTAAATCAAAATGTACAGGATTTGGTGTTCTGTTAGGTTTATTCTTAAACGCAGCGCGAGTAGGAGAGTTCAAAGTAAATTAGCTTAGTAAGTTCGTGGTAATTAGTTTAGTAAATTCGAATTCGCGAATGACTTTAAGACAGGGCTTGTCACTGACCGATTAGGGTTAAGAAGCCATATATTGGCCTTATTTTATTGGCTACTTAAACAATAAATTGACAATCTAGTGGGATTTGGCACATGTTACAGCTATACCACGTGCACGAAGTGTTTTGGGACTAAGTGATGGGTCTTCTACGGTTGTTTCTTGACCTTTGACTGTTTGCCAGGAAAGTATGACAAAGTACAAATGGAATTTTATTGTAACTGGCTGGATTTTGTTGAACTTGAATCAAGGTGTCTCTTTTTAGGATTCCGAAAAAAAAAAAAAAAATAACATCAAACCTATTTGTATGTGGTGTAAAAATGACATTGAGGTTACTAAAACCATTTTTTCTCTAAGTCAATAGTTTAGATATTTCAGATAGACACTTCCAAAGTGGTAAAATGTGTGTGTCCCTTGTCTCTAACTCTTAAACTAAGAGAGTCATCATCTTTATCATCATCAGCCTATAATGTTCCCACTACAAAGACTCAGGCCTCCTCTCTAGGAAAGGGATGGGTTATAATCCACCACGCGGGTCCAGTGTGGGTTAATAGATGTCACATGTCTTCGAATTTTTTGGTTTCTTAATGTTCCTCATGATGTTTTCCTTCACCGTTTTGAGAACACTAAGACAGTGAAAAATCTAAAAAAAATAAGTTGTAGATACGAATGAAAACTGGTTTGAACGAGATATAGTTAGCAGATTATGAGATAATAGCACATTTAAAAACCGCAATTTATATAACTTGGTCATTCATAAAAACACTATGAAAAACAAACTTATTACAGAATGTGTATTTCTGTTGTCGTTATAACAACAAAGAACACAAATTAAAGAGGACTTCCCGACTACGATGGTACGGAACCCTTCATGTGCGAGTCCGGCTCGCACTTTGCCAGTTTTTCTGTCTAGACTTCATTAAACTTGTTCCAAATCCTTATCAACTTTTTATTAACTCAATCAACAACTACACTGCCACTCAATAAATTACCGTTACCCAGTAATTGGCCATTTTGCGATCTGTCAAACAAAGACATCGTGGACAGTCTTTAAAATCGTTTTTTACAACTTCTCACAAATCCGTTAATCCGTAAACAGTTATGTGTCACATCAACAGATGTTTATTAATGTTTTTTTGTAAATTGACATTGGTACGAGTATAAAAAGTGATCTTCGTATTTTATCATCTAGTACTTGATGCTAGTAATGCGCACGCGTTCCACGACCACGAATTATTTCCAACGCAAAAGCCATAATTAAAAAGCTTGCACTTTACAACGAAATCAGAGATGCTCTGAAGTCTGAAGCCGTGTTATATTTATGCCCTCAGAACCTGATACAGTAAATAAATATTTCAGTAACTCGAATTGCATTCTAAGAAGTGATCTGGGCTCGTTCGATATCGTAGCATGAGTTACTAAGGCGTCAGCTACTAACGTGGAGCTTTGTTTATCTCTTTGTGATCCTCCCCGTGCACTCGCGTATTGAGTAACGAGAAATAATCGCATGACTAATTGAAATCATACACAGTAATTCGTCATGTTATCCACGCGGTTCTTTTTCTTGAACTTGTATGTCTTGCACGCACTCTGATTATGATAAAAATATGGATTTGCTCCAACCACTCAATATAACTCAGTGTGCCAAACAAATTGGTTCATATTTGTCATGTTTATTTGATTTGTAATGCTGCTCGTATTTGTGAATGCGCCTTGAATGTAAACAGATTACACCGGTAAGACAGTTTGGATTTGTATTTACTTTACATGTTATTGATTGATCGCAGCTCTTAATTGGAAGGCTATCGCCCTTTATTCTCAGAGCTCCAGCTGCGTAGTCTTCTTATCTTCAGGTGACGTACTACGGTAGTCCAAAGTCTTCATTGTCAACGTTCATACACGTGTTTAAAAATAAAATTGTCGTATCTACTCCTACGTTCAGAAATGTTGCACTCAGAAATCAAATAGTTTCTATCTGAAAATAAAATCAATTTTAGTATCTATGTGCGCATATAAAAACATGTTATCACAGCCAGAGCTTTATATGGCGAGAGCAGAATTATGTCTCCCTGCAGATATTGGTTCTTTTGCAGCCACAAGAGAAAATAAAATTACAATAAAACTATTAGACGGTGTGGCTTTCTCTACGAATTTGTCTCCAAGTGTTACGAGTGTACTTCCATATGAGGTAACATCGGCTAACGCGATATGACGCAGTGGTGCGAAGCTCGCTAGAGGGCGTGTTCGTCGATAGGGCGCTGCGCCGGCGCCGCCGCGCGCCGTATTTATGGCGTTGCCTTGCTCACGCGCTCCATGTTATGTTGCTGATAAACGCTATCTAAAAGTAAAAAGAGAAACAAGTGCGTGGATTTTCAAAATGCTTTCAAATGTAGCATAGGAAAATGTGAAGGGTCTTATAATCAGCTAGTAAATATCTAACTTATGCTGCACATAGACTTTCACTAAAGTTTGTTATTATAACAGAATAATGGTAGATCGGTGCTGAAGACAAGCTTTCAGGCTTAATATTACTATATTTATTTATAGGGTTAAAGGTAAGAGGAGAAATCAACTTTCTCGGTGCAAATAAAAGCAAGACTTATATTGCAATTCTGAAACATTGACAATAAAAAATTATCGACCTTTCGGAGTGGCACGAGGCGATAAAACAATAAGCAATCGATACTTTTGTTTGTACATATTTTAAAGGTCCGGTAATATGTAATGTTTATGTAAGAGAAATTACTAGAAAAAAATTTCCTGATATAAGTTACTATAAGAGGAACAAAATTTCTACCTTACATATAATACATATACGATTACATTTATCAAACTTTACACCAGGCTTATATTAATTATGAAATAAAATAATTTATCACAAGTTTCTTATTTAATTCACATTTTCAATTATTATAATGGTCATATCTCCACTTTGGCATTGTTCCAAAATATTTAACATTTTGCAGAAATTGTATAATTTTCCCAGAAAATGAGAAATAATTGGAGCTACCATTATTACTTAACATGTTCCACATAGCCTGGATATTACTGGGTTAATTATATTGTCAGCGAACAGCTAATCTCAGATCTTAATTGTACTTAGAAAAACGATGTTCCGTTAAACTGGACATGTGAATGAATTTGTCTCGAACCAGTCATGTAGGTTATTTGGTTCTTCGTGTGGTAGGATTTTAATCAAACTTTTTTATTTGATGGTTGAGTCTGAAAATTATAGAATTGAATTGAATTTTTAGATGTAGTTCCTTCACGGCTCAGGTTTCCTGCAGTATGAAACGATGACTGTTTATAGTACATACATGAACATCTACACACTCACACGTCCATGCGGCCCCTCTACTACTACTCCTATTATAAATTCAAACATTATCCCATAATTAAAACTTAACTCTCAAAACAAACTCGCACCGGTGTTCAAGACAGCCAAAAAGAAACAACAAGCTAAAAAACATCAGTGCTAAAATAAATTGAGTATATAAATCCCTTACCACGTGTAGTGACGCTATCTCACGGGTCCATCAGAGCGGGTGCGTGTGCGAGTGTATCGTTTGTTTGGACATGTAAGGTGTCTGGGTACCTTTGCTGGAACATCCGGCACTTCGCGTGACATCCTCGCATTATTTCGCGAATCTCGTCACACTTGTAGGTCTTCTTGTTATTGGAGTGTGTGCTGGAATGTCTGGACGCCATATGTGAGTATTTATAAAATGTATAGAGCTGGTATTTAAACGTGGAATAGAACGCATCTTAGCACGAACATCTGGATCCACCTACTGTGAATGTTTTTTGTTAGCCATTTCCAACTGTTTTTCTTTTTTTTATAAATTATATTTGCGTATTGCAAACTTTTTTGATTCTGACTGTATTTTTTTTGTTTTATGAATGTAACTGCACATAGGGCATCGGAATTTCTTGCACATTCAGGGAAAATACATTGTGTGGCAATGAAATACACAATACTTAGTAAAGTCTGACTGTACAAGCAAATATTCAAATTTCAATGACAAAAGCTGGGAGTATTCCGTTCATTCTTAAAAACCTCACGTTAAACTTGCGCAAACGCAGAGACAAAGTAAATATTTCTTTTAAAATTACGTTATTGGTGGTTTTGCCGTTATTGGAGTCAATGTCGCATTTGGACACAAAATTGGTGCTTCTTTTTGTATCAAAATGTGTTTTTAAAATTAACCATTGACGTTTTTAGCAGTTCATGATCAAGGTGGAAGCTATAAAGCTATCAATCGTTGCCAATTTTTAAAAATATTAGGCTTATTTTTACGAAATCGTGAATTTGTCGGTCAGTTCCAGCAGCTGCCAATACGGGAATATTTAAATAGTGCACCTACTTTTTTATTTTTGGTTTTCCCGATTCATGATTAATCAGGCCTTTGCTTATTGTATGGAAAATCCTTGAAAACACCAGGAAATATTAGTATTACTGGTTTCGAGATTTACTTGTTCATGAATATTCTTTTTGCACGGTTTTTCTTCGTTTTTCAATTTTTCCCGAAAAAAAAAAAAATTCTACTATTCATAAGTTTTTAAACTGACATGGTCACTAACTTTATCCATAACACTGAAATGAACACTGGCATATTTACCAAGGTTATTATTTGTTTTGTGTTCCCGATACTTCGGCGCTGTTGCAAGCACCATGATCACGGTTAAACAAATAGAAAACATGGTGAATATTCTGTTGTTTATAATTAGCGTGTAGTGACCCGCTGCAAGGTACCTTGCAGCGGCAAGGCGGCGGAGCCGTACTCCTCTTCCAGTTCACTTCTGCTCTCCAGAGCTATTAAAGACTAAGTTTTTATCGAATCCTTGCTTTTTGACTATGACTGTTGTTTAAATTAATTTATATAAAACAACATAAATACTTACATAGTTGCTGATAGTTTTCCAACATATAGTTTTTTGTTCAACTTTAACCTTGTACAATTGGTTACAAAGACTGCAACAACAAAGTTATCATTTAAACAAATAGGTTTGTTTGCGCTATTCATCAAAGTATTCAAATATTTGCATAGTCATTACATAAAACAAGAAAACGTTTATTTTGCCCAAACCTGCATTTTTGCCAAAAAATGTTTGCCAATATCCCTCGGTATTGAGGTCCCGTCCAGTGTAACATATTTTCTGACATTTCAAGTAAATTCTTACACACTCACATTTGACCACATAATATTCGGCATTAAATTCTACAAAGAGCAAAAATAATTAAGGACCGCTACTTTAATCACATGGTTGAACTGTGAAATCAGTAAGAAATAATTTCCTTCTTGGAGTTAATTTTCAATTATCGAATCTGTACTCACTTAACATTAACAAACGTACCACTTTTAGTTGGCATCGAACTCATTTACCTACTAACATATTTCATTGAGTAGCATGACTGAATGGATTAGCATGAAAGGAAATTCAGTTAAAATATTAATGGAAAAAGTATGCGGGACCATCAATTATCCTGAATGTTTGTTCTTAACGGGTAATTTGCATGATTCGGTCCATGCTGATGGAGATAAATGCACGTGCGTTGACCCATCCAAAAACTCGACAGCAGAAATTAGGCCAAGTCTGTCACAAAAAACTACCCGCGTTTGCGATGTGGAAGCTGTAACTGGAAGATAATTAAATGTCCATAAATATAAAAGCTTGGCTTCGGAAGTTATCCGAAGCCAAGCTTTTTTAATTATGGTAGTTGCATTGAATGATTGGCGTTTGTCTTATCGAACTCTTTATTACTGAATTCCTGATAACTGAAAAAATTGCGACGTAGAAATCTATTAGTACTGGTGGTTTTGCTTGTTTATAAAAAAACACTTTCAAATTATCAGTTTGATTTTAACTATGCTTAAAATACATAACATTTTACATTAAAATATTTACGAAATCGAAAATCCTTTTCGCTAGATCGCTTCCTAAGATAAGCAAAGATTAAACATAATTACTCGAGTAGGATTCCCCTGTACCGTTATTCAGACATCATTCTCGTAGCTGACAAATACCGTAAAAGTACATACCATCTGTAATTTACTCCCCGAGCCAGCGATAAGAACTTCGAAGAAAATTTCGAGACCGGGTGGTATCATGTCCATAATTGGAAATGTAAATAAATACCTAATTGGACTAATAATGTTTCTAACTTCATACTGATAGTATACTTGAAACGGGACCCTAATCTAATTATAACACGACTTAATTAAGTTTATTGTACCATAACAGCTTTAATCAGAATCCAATAAAATGTAAAACTGATTACTATTCGTCATTAATATATTCATGAGAGTGTAAGCGCCGATATTATTATGATACGAATTTCTACAGGCATATCCACATTCCTCGTTAATGTGAAATTTCTTTGCGTTACATAACTGTTACACTGAATGCATAATATAATTTTCCTATTTAGCATATATCGCGTTCTTATATTTCACCTTTGTCGTTTTTATTGATACTTGGACATTTTATTTATTTTTTATTATCACAATATGTTTTCCTATGCCCGTGTTTCGAAGGCTATAGCAAGAACACGACGTAAATGTCGAAAATGATAAACGGACATCAAGCGCGTACCGAATTGTAGCAGTAGTAGGTAGATCCCGTAGCATCTACCAATTAGGGTTTTTGGGACAGAGTTCCTTATCGCCCGTTACCGTTTTGATTGTTTGCGGGCTAGACCGAAAAGTGTGTAACAATGAAAAACGTCACCAAAAACAGCAATCTTAGTTTGTGACTTTTGAGGCACTTCCGAACCTAAAAAACGAAAACTTTTTTTATCGATACAGCTTGCCGTCCATTTTTTAACGTTTTTAATATCTCGGCATTCTGTTTTACTTGTAAGGAAATCATGAACAGTTGTTCGAGATGCGAATCGCGGGTGCAAGCAGTAACTCATGCAGCATAATGATCACATTCACAAATTCGCGGCAAACTGACCCAATTTCTTTAAACCAAATATAGGTACAGTGCCTTCATGCACCTTTGCCGCTTAACTGAAAATAAATTAAAAATTAAGTGAAGACACGGGCTCGATAAAAACTCGTTCGTGTACAACGGAAATTAGTTTCGAATTTTGTTCTTCCTTTTTTATTTTGCGGCGCGATTAAGATCGGGTGGCTACCGAATAAAATCCCCGTTGGTCGGGTAACAGGATCCACCACGGGGACTCTTGAAGCACCCGTCGGGATGGATGAACACAATCGTATTGTTGCTATAGTACGTGCGTTGTGTATTGCTAAGAGAAAAGTATGGCCAAAAGTATTGTCTATTTGTATACACACAATTATGCAAATCATGGGCTTAATTTTAGTTCAATCCAGAAAGTACATAATTATTAACATTATTTAAAGACGTTGTTTTAAGTTAAACTAGGCTTTATTCATAATTATTCATTTCATTTATTATAATTCGATTATGTAAACATTAGAATAAACCACTCAAAATACAGCTACTATGCACGTATAAAAACGATTCCACTAACAACCAATTAACTGTATTATTTAACATTATATCATTAATAATTCAATAAGACTACTATTGAGAAAAAAATAAAACGACTGAATCACGTTTTTGGCCTAGAACGTGCTGGAACTAGATAATTATGTAGGTAGCTGTGTTGCTTTTAAAGACTTAAATAACCGAAGCAATTCAAATAATTGTTTTGAGTAATATTACTTAACATACATAACGGTTTCTATAATTACATAATTTCCTTCGAAAATAATGTTTACTTTGAAGAACGGGCTCTTCTTTCAAAGTTATTTGCTTTGGTAACACGATATCCATTATAGTGAAGGGGACGAATGATCCTTGCTATTAAAAAGCTTTCAAGTTCATGAGATTCTCAGTAGCCGTCGATTCCCAGAATGACAACTTGTTGAATGAGTACTTACTGCTTCTATACTTTATTTATATTTTTGAGGGGTAGATGATTTACTAAATTGGCAACATTTCAACGTACGATACGTGAAACCGCAACTCTGTGCCACTTTTCATGCTCCATATTATAATGATACATAACTGTAACCATATGTGCCTATTAATAAAATATGATGGTACAGCAAAATAATGAAGTTTTTATTTATTTTCAAGAGTTTTCAAGTATACCACATGGCCAGCCATTTTCAGCGCAACCGATTTGAGTTCGTGAATGGGTGACCATCCATTTCAAATTGAGGATCCTAAATGCCTCGGAAAGTCGTTACAGGTAGTAGGTGCCTCAAAAGTGTGGTGTTAGTCAGTCTTACCAAGGGGTATCGTATTTCCCAGTACTAAGGTGGGTTGTGGAGGTCAGTGTAAAATAAATGTACTCAACCGGTTAGACTGGAAGACAACCACAAAATAGTTGAGAAAAGGACATGCAGTTGATGTGCAAGTACGGGAGGGAACACCGCGGTGCTTTTTACACGACTGCCCCAAAAAAAAGAGTGTTATGTTTTTAGCGTTCATGTATGTATGTATGTATGTATGTATGTATGTATGTATGTTTGTTTGTGAGTTTCTTTATTCCACCATAACTTCTAAACGCCTGAACCGATTTTGATGTATGTGGTATCGTTAGATTCATTGCGTCACTCCGGGTAACATAGGCTAGAGAAAATATCAAAAAACATAATAGGGTGGCCATGGTTTAGAAATAAAAAGAACTTTTAATTTGTTTTTATTGAAATTTCAATGAAAAATATAATCATCGTCTAGAACTTGTTAAGTAGATTACAAAAATATACCACAGTAGTATTCAATATCTATTGTTTAATAGTAATACTACTCAACAAATGAAATGGTGACATTTTAAACCCGGGATTCGATACGAATAAGCTACATATCAATAAGTTCTCTGTAATTAAAGAAATAAAACTGGCTAGGTTACAACTCCCAAATCCATCTACGACGGCACCTAAATGGTTTTTAAGTTTGTATGAAAAGTCAGTATGAGTGAATCAATTTACTTGAAACATGTCAAAAATATAAATTTAAGGAAATCATACAATTTGCAATCAAAGAATTTTCCTAATCTAATAAAGGGTAGAAAAAGAAGATCAGGGTAGATTTTGGTATGGAAAAATCTGACTGCGACATTCAACTTGAAACTCATAACTAACACAAATGAAAAAAGCATTACGTGTGTTATATTATAAAACAATAGTTTAATAAAGCATTACGTGTGTTATAAAACAATAGTTTAAAAAAACCGGCCAAGTGCGAGTTGAACCCACACACCAAGGGATCTGTAAAAGATTTTTGGTACCTACTATACTTACACTACACTACACTTGAATTTCTTAGAATGTTAACAAAATATTCATAGTTCTTATCATTGTATGTAAATTGCATGTAGGTATATATTAAATTCAGCGTAAATTGTTTACAAATAGATACCTACATGAAATGAAAAATGTTTGTATGTATAAATTATGTAATTAAGTCATTCCGATTATTTCACACTTTCCTGAGGAACAGGGTCTTGTCTGACGGATAGGCATACGGACAGACAGACGGATAACAAAGTGTACATATTATTAGGGTTCCGATTTTGCCGATCGGAATCCTAATAAATGAAAAAAACACATTTTATTACATACAACAAACTCAGTAACCTATATGAACAATTCCCCCCCCCCCAATCTATAAAATCAATAAAAATAATTTCGCGCTCGCTTCGCTCGCGCATTCATTCCTTTTTCTTTCTGGGGGCCTGAACACGAATAACCCAAGTCCCTTTTGACTCAGATTACTTTTCTGCAATACTTAGTACATTTTGAGCTTTGTGAAGCTAAAATGAGATTTGGCAATTCGCATTTTCGATCCACGTTATCCCAACTATGTTGGAGTCCGCTTCCAGTTTAACTAATAGATGCAGCTGATAACCGATATTTTACATGGAGCGACTATCTTTTTGACCTGCACACTAAACAACCTAATTAGTACCGGGTAATACGATACTCCTTGATAAGACTGTTAGTCAGACTTTCGAGCCACTGACTACGTGTGACAACTGTCAAAGATGAATAAATCACAGCCACCTGGCGGTGATGTGTAAATTTAAGATCTTAACGTGCTTTCCGAGGCAATGATAAAACTCAGTACTAACATAAACATAATTATTATAATTAAGTAAATCATTACGTCTAGTAGTGTTAATCAATTTACTTCTTACAAGATTAGGTCAGAATGGTACACTTTTACAGATCGAGAAGGTATCAGTCGCATCTTCCAAACCTCCGTCTTAGACGCTTGATTCCGAAATTGGAGGATTAATGTCAATCATGATAAGAGTTCTCTGCAGTTCTCTTCTTGAAACCAAGTGAAACAGTCCTTTATTCTCTTCCCTCCCGATGACAATATATTCCCTCCCCTCCCCCCTCCAATTCTTAACCTATAAAAAGTGTACAAAAAATTTCGCGCTCGCTACGCTCGCGCATCCGGTTTGTTCCTTTTCTGTTCTGTCTCGCTTGAAATGATCATCTACGTTTTTTACTTAATTGTCCATCCAGAAAAAAAAAGTCCAACGCTTTATTACCCTGGATAATTCTCATTGGGTAGCACTTAATAAAACAGTTTAATAATAGCTTTGTGTTTCAAAAGATCTTTCATATAGTCCCTGTTAACGGAGAAGATAATATGAAGCGGCGCTAGCTACCACTCCTATTATGTTGGCCTGTGACAGTGCACACGGTACACACAACATTGGACAGAAGCATAGTAAATCAAGACCCCTGACGCAGTTAAGAAGTTTTCTAATTTACGTGTCACTATAAGAACTAAATCACCTCAGATCTCAAAGTTAGTATCCATAAAAAATTATCGATTTAGTATCGCATTATCCTTAGCGCGACATTGCTTTCCTGAAAAATAAACTAGTATATCGTGCCATATTGGTTATAGGTCAAAATACCGATATATCACTAAAAGATACAAAATAATAAACAAATAATTAAAAAAATTAAAAAACACGCCTGCCATGACAAAAAAAAACTAAAAAATAAAAAACAAGTCAAACCATTTTCGAATACATTTACGGGACCTTGCTCCCATTCATCACTGAATTCGTTTGACTTGTTTTTTATTTTTTAGTTTATTTTTTGTCATGGCAGGCGTGTTTTTTAATTTTTTTAATTATTTGTTTTTAGTCAGTCAGAGTCTGACAGATCCCTCCACTCGCCCCAGGGCGGAGGACATCCATGAGTATTTTCAACCCGGGAACAAACATGGGGATGGCTTCCAGTCTTATGTTATTGTACCAAGTGAAAACCACCGGATGGGAAAATGGTGTCACCAATAAAACCTTTTTATCAAAATAATAAATAGTACAACTATCAGAACTCTAATTACGATAAAAACGTGGGCGTGACTTATCAGTTATCTAATAGAGATTTGATAATATTTATTAACGTTTTGTGGGTCAAACTGATAACCTGCTTGCTAATAATAATATTTTGAATGGAAATAAACACTGTGACGTATTTTAACGTCAATCTAAAAGACAAACAATGCATCACACGATAATTTGTATCATCTCTTTACCGTGAACGTAAAAAAGCGTAAAGTTTGGGCAGGTTTTATTCCGGATTAACCGGGGATCGTGGAAGGCACACTAGTTCCCATGATCCCCAGTGCAAGAGTAGGAACACCAGACACCAGGGTGGTTATGTCAGTTACAGTCTGATAGACCCCTCCGCTCGTTCCAGGTTAGAGGACATTCATTGGAATTTTTCACCACGCAACAAAAAAATAAGTTTTATTTCGTCGCCACCGTTCTGGTAATGGTGAAGAAAAACATAGCTAATAAAAAGACCTGCGACATGAACTAACCCGACATACTAGACCCTTTTATTTATTTATTTTTGGCAGGTGGAAAATCATCAAATAACCCCTCCCGCTCTTGGATAGAGCGAAAGGGTCCCGTGTTAGACTTAACTGACTAAAAGCCACCCATGTTCCTTCTTAGACCTTCATGTCGAGGCCGCAGTATCTCTTGCGAACAACCCGCAGCCCCGACGGGCGTCGACCCTTGCGGGCAGGGGCCCGCAAGGGTCGACGGCGCGTTCGTGTTCCACGCGCGCCTCAAAGAGATGTCAGCAACATGGAAGGGTCCATGTTGCTGACATCTCTTTGAGGCGCGCGTGGAACACGAACGCGCCGTCGACACGGCCGGTCGTCGTCAAAAGACGGGAGCATACTATTCCTTATGGTACATTACGGCCAAACGGGGAACTGTGTGCCATGCCTCAGAAAGCACGCCGTTGGTCCCGGTTGTAATTTATAGACCCCTGACAGTCGTTACAAGTAGTCGATGGCTCGAAAGTCTGACAACCAGTCTTACCAAGGGGTAAGACCGGGGGTTGCCAGTAATAAATGGGTTGTGGAGGTCGGATAGATAACCGCTTCAGAGGAAATACTATTCAGTTAAATGCGGTAAGACTGAGGTCGACTATAGATGGAAAAGCCTAAGCAGATAATGATGGAGAGCTGTGTACGAGCGTCTAACAGCGTCGTAACAGGGTACTAATTTTTATAAATCTGTCAAAATTACAAGATGCTGTCACGAAAGTTGCACGGTGCAGATATTATAGTGTAGTAACATTAGCAGCATCTCCAAGAAAAAATTGGTTGCTTCATAGCTAGATATTAGTCACTGGAGTAGTTCTGGTTCTTGCACCTACGATTGTAGCGGTATTAGGAACTAAAATTAAAAGCATTTTCAAGTAAACATTTCTTCTTGACAGCAAGAGATAATTTAGTTACTGAACTAGTTTTGATTCCTGTACCAATGATTTTGATGCTAAGATCTTGCAACATGTTTTTTTCAAATCAATCTCCTAAACGATTATCAACCTTCTTGCTAATTCCATCCATGCAGGGGTGTAGCTACCGCCGTATCTACCGTATCAATTATACGGGGCTCCCGGGACACGGGGGCCCCCGACGTGCGTAGTCAAAAATTAATAAAAACTTCTTAAAATTTATATTATTTCAGAAATGACAAAAGTCAAAATAAGCAATTTCTTTTTTTTCCGCGTGTTATTTAATAACTCAGTTTGCCGAAAAAAAGGCAAGGAGAGTGTGTATTTAATTTGAATTGCTTGTAAACATTTTGTAAAAAGTGACAGGTAGATATTTATGATGAATAAACATTTCTTTTAATTTTATGCAAACATTTTTTTTACTTTTGTGAGAAATCTTTACCCTTCCTAAGAGCCCCCAAAGAATTGTTTATACAGGGCCGCGCCAGAGCACGCTACGCCACTGCATCCATGCCATCTTCCCTTCTTCAGTAGCTCATACTTTCAGAATGTATTTCATGTAGAACTTTAATCTACATACCACTATTCGTCAGGGCTATTATAAGGCTCAAAGGCTCAAACCGCAAAGAAGTCTTACAATCTCCACATGCATCGTCTGCCTCGCATCTCAGTTTACATTTTTATTTTGACGCCTCTAAACTTACTGCGCGTCTACAATGTTGTATGCCAGCCAGTATTCAAGTTTCGTTTTGAATTCCATTGCGATTTTTCTACCGTACTTTGATGTTTTCTACTCGTGACTTGGCAACACAAAGGATTGTAAATCCAAATGTGAAACAAGGTGTTCCTTGTACTTTTTTCACAGATGATTTCATGTTTTTGTAAGGTTCGTCTACAAAACAGTCGTATATCAACTGCGGCTTTATTTCAGAAAAATCAACAGAAATTGTCGACCATGCTGTTTCAAAAAACTTTATTAGTGTCAATGTTTTTATTGTAAAGGCTGTATTTGTATTTGTTTTAGATTAAAATGTAAATATTTTCATTTCAGTAAATACTTCAAAACAAAACCCGTCTTTGTCAACTTCTCATGCACCGTATCGTTGTTTTCTCATCTATATTTTTATGTTTTCATAGCTATTCAGTCAAGCGGCGACAGCCAGTCTATTTCTCTAACTACCAACACACGACATTAGGAGCACGCTAACAAAGAGCTTGTTAAAATTCTTCTATATGAAACCGTTAGAGCGCCCTATTAAAACAAAACAAAACTGTAGAATGCAAGGAACAGTAAAATCTCCCCATCTAAACTATTTCGCTACAAAAACGGAGAGCAATTTATTCAAATACTAGTGGAATATTGTAAAATAATTTGAAGGTGCATTTGAAGATAAGAACTTGCAAAACATTAGCTGTCAGTCAATTTACGGTTTGTGTTTTAGGCACTGCATGTATACGAATATGTATGTCATTAATTCATTATGTACAGTGTGTGTGAAAAGTGATTCAAAGGTTTTATGTACAGTTAAGTCACTTACCTTATTTCGAGCCGTTATTTTCTTGAATGTTTTATTAGTTTCAGTTTTGTTGTGGATCGTGAAATTTTAATCTTTGTGAAGTTTTGTGTCGAAAATGTGTCTTTTTGCATGCTCCGGCCTTAGTCAGGATGTTTATCAGCTTGATAAATTTAGCTCCACCTATTTTAATTTTCATCTGTTTGGGGCTCGCTGAGTCAGTAGCATGCTCCTTAAGTGGTGTCCTGTTTAAAATGTACTAGAACATTCCGCATTGCTAGTTTCAGTGATGTATTATTTGGCTCTTGCTCAGGTCCATTATCATAAACCAATATTAACAGACATTTGTCGAATTTTTATGTCTGAAGTAAGTGTTAGTAAGTGTTTCTTGACTGCTGTTTAAGAGTAAATATCTCAATTTATAAAATAAGAGCTGCTTATACAAGCTTCAAGGTTAATGTAAAACAATTTACTGGGCAGCTACCGGAGTACTGGTTTTATGTATCACTTTAGTAGTGGACTGTACATTATATCATATCACATGTCGGCGCGTATTGGCTGTTGGCATACATTCCGCGGATTAAGCGCACAGTCTGCTCTCCTAACCGTAATATTTGCTGATAGTACCGCGACAACACCCTGCATTTCTTTATGCCCAACAAATTGACGACTCCAAGATTACTGTCCGTTTCTGACAAACATTTCACTTAAGGCCATTAAACGCTTGTCAAAGTTTTTTGTGCAAACCTCAACGTTATTATTGGATCTTCTGATAGAAATAGAACGCAAAAAATATTGAACGGACAATCATCATTAGCCCAATTACTCTAATAGTTGCTAACGTGTGGTAACTTTCGATCTCGTATGTAAAGCACGCCATGTTCGAGAATTTAGCACACCAAATCTATAGTATAGTAATGACTAGGTAAAGTCTGGCGCCAATAATCAGATTTTACTACTTGACCTGCATCTCTATCAAAACATTAATTATGACCCGTCGTAACAATAGCAAAATATGCAAAATCATTCGATACAGATTATTAAAAAAACAATTGATGTTTTTGTCCTGCAACAACTTAAACTGACGTTTTGGGAACATCACAGTCCACATATAAGTAGTAATGATGACTGGACCAGGGAGTTGTTTTCAATATGTTACTAATCAATGCACCAACTGAACTGCAACGTAAAAAACAGCGAGAGACAAATGAGTTTGTATTCAAATGTCTCTCACTCCTCACTGTAGTAATAGACGTGCCTGAATGCGCCTTGCGCCAATTTCGTTTGACGGCAGTCGCTCGCAAGCAGGTGCGTTGTGCGCGCGTGCGTCCGCCATATTTGAATCACAGCTGATATTGCCGCCAACGCGATCTTGTTTCGAACATTTTGTACAAACGAATACGATTTGCAGCTAGAAGATTTTAAATGCACAAACATTTAAATTAAGTGCAGTGACTTAATAAACGGACTAATGAAGATGACAGTTAATCGAATAAGAGTTGTGGTGCTGGGGAGCGCGCGCTGCGGCAAATCCGGTAAGAATAACCTCAGGAAAACATTAAAATTGTTATTAACAGGTGATTTATGCGCCTGGAATGCTTGGTTTCCCGACTATAGCATATTTAAAGCTTTGGTTAAATTCGGCTTTAACGACTTGTCGATAATTATGGTTTTTTTACTTTTTTAATCGGGCGCCGAAATCAATTATGTCTAATACCCCGAGAAAAGTTTTTTTTATATTATTTTGAATGGCCTGAGGTAGTTATTAGGATTATTAAATTAATTATGGACCAAGCTACAGTGATTAGTTATAAACAGATGTTACTCATTGATGCCTTCCATTTGCCGACTGGTTTAGTTGTGATCTTCTTTAATTGCTTTAGGATTATATTATATTACGGCACCAATCAGAATAGGTGAAATTGATATTATATAATTTTATTAGGCAAGATTAATACCTACTCACTTTGATGATTGTTTATAAAATTGTATTTTTGAATTCATTGGGGCACTTGTTGTTTTCGGCATTATGTAAAACTTTCTACTTTTAACCACAGTGACATAGAGTACCTGTATGAATTGACGTATAGGTGCAACTTTCGCAAGTCCCTTGACACTTTTAGCTTTGCATGTTAAAAGTGGCGCTAGGTATGCGCGGTTTGACTCGAGGCTAAAACTCCACCGAGTTGAGAACTCCTAGTATTTTTTGATGACTAGTCAGAAATCCAGAAGTCGTTTTACTTGAGCTTCTAGTAGTAGGTATTTAATGATTTGAACAAAGAACTACTTCAATGTCAGACTGATGTGAAACAGCCCCGCTTACATACGGTTGTATTTCATGCTTTTCTTACTTAAAGATATTCAGTATCTAGCTACCTGGCTTAACATCCCTAGTCTAGAACATTTATTAGCGTAAAAACCTATTTGATTATACGCATGAGGAATGTTATTTGCGAATATTTACAGGTACTTATCTTATCTGGGAATATTTCGCAGAAGTATCACGTTGTCCATACATTACGGAAGTACATTAAACAGTGCGCAATAATAAAACAGCAACACTACTTACTGTGAGAGCATCCTTGTCACCATAACATTATCATTGTTTGTACTTGGATCAGTTCCATGGAATCGGCCACTAGGCTGTTGACATAGTATGTGCACCGGTTATCAACACCGTGATACGAGACGACTGATAAGTGACATTTACTGGGTGTTGCACCTGATATGTCGCTAACAAAGAAAGTTGCAGCATTGTTATTGTACGTAATCCATATGTGAGTAACAATGATAACGCTGTTTCTACGTAATAACAAAAAGTACCAATGAGTTTTTTTTGGAAAGACATTAGTCAGTACAATGATCGTAAAAGGTGGCAAAGGGGTTTATGACAAATCAAGGAGATAAGAAGTGGATTCTCCTGCTTAGGTACCGTCTGCATTATGACTCAGGCAATTTACTTTATAGGAATAGTCAACAGGACGATAATGGTCATACTGATAAATAGAAATTTACTGAAGATTATATGAACGCTTAAACATAACACATGCAATATTTTCACCGGTTATCGTTTATTCCTGCTTGTACACAGCCAACCTCGTTCAATGACAGAAGATAGCAATCAAAGCATAAGGCTCTGGTTGCGTAGCGAGGATAATTTTACAACTAGACGCTACTATGCGGCTTCTTGCTCATGAAGCATTCATCCTTGATATTAATCAGGGCTTTGCTTAACTCAGGTATGTTATGTAATGTTACATAAAGTGGCATTACATACGCAGGTTGATGATCTTTCAAGTTTGTTAAACTCTGTAATGTCAATGGCTTAGCCTAGACTTTGCAGGCAAAACGACTGTTTATTTTAGATGTGTCTGAGTCTCCTATCATAATAAATGTATCTAGATTTTTCAAATCCAAGCGTTTTCGTTAGGTCGTTGTTCTACTTTGTGACGTATGTAAGCATCCATTTTTAACTAAATTAGTAGTTCCACTCCTACAAAGGGATGTCATGTCATGTTCTCATGATTTATGCACTAGGTATGCTATAAAATTGTGTACCGAGATTTTGTGGAAATTAGCATGTAATTAGCATCCTGTGGAAAATTGAGGATCATTTTGTAGTTTGATTATGAAATAAAAAGGCGTAGCTGAGGGGGTTACTGCAGATGATCAAAGAGATGATGACGATGATTAAAAAATGATGTGGCACAAAAGGGGGCAAGACTGAGATGACAGTGCTGCAGCTCAGAATCGTTCAGCATTTGTTTACACCGTTGTTGTTTGTATAAAAAATGCTGTACGATTTTAAATAAAATTACTAGTCGGACAGAAGGATTATGATGACAAAGATGGGCATTCCAAAGAAATCGGTTTAATACAGATTACTTCTATACACTTTGAAAACCTCGACTAAGATCCGATCATGTGGTCAACCCCTTAAACGTGTTCAGCGCCGGATGTTTAAGCCTCGGGTTATGAAATCGCAAGGATGCAATTAGCTATGATTGGTCGTTACTTCTACGCCCATTAACCTTGTTAACTCTATTTCTTGAGATGATTGATGGCAGACATATTGTTGTGATGTTTTTATTTCCATTTCATCGTCCGGAGTGATTTACTTGTTTTGGATGTGAGTCATAATGCTTGAATGAGCTTTTAACAATTGACGGTTCAACTGGGACCAATTTAAGGTTTGAAGGCGTACCTTTGCGATTGATAAGTAGCTTTTTACTAATTGAACATCAACTATGTGCCAGCTAAGCCGAGCAGATACTTGGTTTTATAATAGAGCTTGAGGCACCCTTTCTGCCAAATTTAGGGATGTGCTGGGGATTCTGATAGTCAAAAGTTCATTAAAAGAAAAAAAACCAATGCAATGATATCGGTGTCCAAATATCTATAATGCTCATGGTTAGTGGTTGTTGGTCGTTGTACTTTGATGGCGTAATATGGGAGAGGCCAAAATCCAGCAGTGAATAAACTGCAATAGGTTCAGTTAATTAATTGAAACTATTAATCACAGCAGGCACCTGGCTGCAGCTTTACCAACCAGACAGTCTCAAATAGCTCAATATTTACTTTTGGAATGAGTTGAGGATAATATAATATTAGCACCATTCTGTAGACATGCTACTCTATACAAAGGTATTTGCCGCAATTTGTTGCGAAGCGCCAGACAAATTTACGCTGATTCTTGAGTTTTAGCCAATTTATGCCAGTGTGGCGACTTGGGTGAAACTGTTTGATTGCAATGTACGCAACGTACGAAAACTCCTGCGTGTTTGTATATATTTGTGCCTCTATCGCAATGATTGTGAAAATTGTTCGCCGATCGTTTATGGCCGAGAAGAAAAAAATACTTTATCTACTTCTGCATTCAGATAAATGCGAAATGGAATGACCTGAATAAAGGATAGAAAGATCGTTAAAATAAAGATGAATTGCTTATTGCGGTCAATGATCTTTTAACTAAGTGCATGTATTTTAGAGTTCCGTAACCGAATGGCAAAAAACGGAACCCTTATGGATTCGTCATGTCTGTCTGTCTGTCCGTCCGTATGCCACAGCAAGTTTATTCGGAAACTATTAAGACTACGCAGTTGAAACTTGGTAGTTAGATATATTCTGTGAACCGCTTTACGATTTTTGTACAAAAATAAAAAAAAATAAAAGATTAAGGGGGGTCTCCCCATACATAGAACTGAAACAAAAAAAAAAACAAAAATTGAATTCATTCATTCATACAAACACTATGAAAAACAAACTTGTCCCAAAAAATGTTTCCTGTTGCCCCCTTAACAAGAAATAATACAAAGTAATGGGGCTTCTCTACTACGATGGTACGGAACCCTTCATGTGCAATTCCGATTTGCATTTGGCCAGTTTTTAATGCCACAATTTATGTAAATAGAAATTGTAGTCGAACAAAGTCAGGTCCTCTAGATAAATTCAATTGTATTTATGAATTTATCTGGATGAAAATTATAGTCTTTTCATTTGTTTGTGAATTTAAGAAAATATGCATTTTTTCATCACTGCTTGGCAATAGTCTATGCTGTTTTGTTATTCAACTCTTACTGCAACTTATGGAGATTATTTAAAGTGTAAACAAGAACCTCCCGGTACCGTGTATAATACGATAAATAGTGTAATGTAAATACAGTGTACTCTTTGAAGCACGTTCGCAGCGTGTAGTAAGTACACGTGACTTTACATTTAAATATTTTTAACAAACACGTTTTATTAAGGATTTCCTCATTTCTTTCTGAGAAAATGAGGAAAACTAGTGGTGCCTGAAAACTATTATGATGTTTATGAAAGAAAGAACACAAGGAAGCAGTCTAAAAAGAAAATGATAACTTAAATGTAAATATACAATAATGCCACACTGACCTCAAAGAGGTGGCTAAAACTAAAATATATTGTTTACGATTGTAGGGAGGTCCTTCTACGATGACGTCATCGACCTGTTCCGATGATGATAATTGGCTGTCTGACCTCCGCTAATCAAGACGAGTCACAGAAAAAAAGATGATTCGTCATGGCTGTTTTATTTTTGAATTGTATTCTATTTATAACCTCACTATTTTTGTTCAGACTCTCGAGTAGTCTGAGGATAGTACATTGACTCACTAATAAAATGTGGGTAGGTAGTTAGGTATGTGCGACTGAAGTCATGATTTTTGTCTCATATGAGTATGAGCTTTATAATGGCAGAGGCGTGGGATTTGTGTTACTTATAGAGTTCGAGCTTAGCTTCCAAAACACGTTAGTCAGCAAACGAAACCGTACTACGACAAAATGTTTGGAGGAAATCATATAATCGTAGTGCACGTTATATTCGTCATCAAAATGGTATCTTTGAATATTCAAAACGCAAATAGAATCACTTGGTTTTGTCGCCAAAACTCAGGAATTCAACGTAAAAAAGTTTTATTACCATTTTGCGATCGTAAAACGGTTCGTAGATTACGAAGCGTAGTTCGTGAGTATATGCGAGCATAGCACTTAATCGTATAGTAGTGTAGTGTAGTGTATGGAAAAATCTTGTATTGTATGATGTTGTGTAAGGTTTATGGCTCCCAAAATAGTTCCAAATATCAGCAATTCATTATTTCGGTGTTCCTAAGACGGCTTGTATAATGTAGTACTCTTTGTTGCTTTATGATTTCATAGTTCGTTTTATTGGGTTGGTTTTGACTGAGAACAAACCTGGTTTTTAAATTTTAGTAGACCATCATATCTTTATATGATGCCCTTTATTACACGAAAAACTACATCGATCTTGAATATTTGGTATTATTATTAACCATTTATTTCGTACAGAATTCATATAAGACTAACTAAAATAATTTATAAAATAAAATCATAAGTCACGTATAAACTAAAGTCAACGTTACATTCGACGTGTTAAATATAGAAATATATTATGAAAATAGAATTACAAGTTTACGTCGACGAAATACTCGTCACGTCTGTATCTTTGTTCGATTCGAGACGGAACTCCGAGGGGAGGAGCACTCATAAATACCCGGTGTGGATGGGCCACACTTCGGAACAACTATTAATATGTACTTACAACAGTTACGAGTGTAGCCATACATAATAAATCGTGCTGTTCCGATAACTGCATTGTAGCCCTCTACTGGTACCATCAGGAAAAAGGATTGTTAAACAAATTGACGTTGCTGGACAATTTGCTGTTTAATAGCTGTTAATTCATCCAACTGCCAAAAGAAAATTGTATAAAACGCTAACTTACAGTTTAATTTGGTGGTCAATTTGCTTATCCAATGCCCTGACTTTATCTTCAATTATCAAGAGGAATACTGATATGCTTAGACGAATTTCTAAAAAAGATTTTTGGCAACTCACACAGTGCGTAATAAAATTTAATGTCCATTAAATTAATCTAAATAAAATATTCGAATGTACTAGAAAGAACAACTCTATATTTTTGGGCGAGACATGAAAATACACTTTGTGAGGAACGTTTAATTTATGATGTTAAAATGAAGTGTCAATTATAAATTAGTTTATTCAAATGAAGTTCAATAAATTAGTCGAACTCCAATAATTATTTAGATGGCGAAACTGAAGAAAGTGCTACACTTGAGCTTTGAAAAGCTATTTCAAATAAATTATCAGCACTGTAATAATCGTTAATTTTATGAGAAGTGTCACATTTACAATACAATAATAACAGTTACAATATAGGGCACAGTTGCTTTTTTGCCTGAACTAGGTTGAACCTGTATTTCAGGCTACAAGGTGTTTAAATTAAAAAAAAAATGTACTTAAAACAAATAAATTAACATTTAGTGTATAGTAAAATACTAAAATTAAAACTTATATGTATAAAAATATATAGATAGAAAAACAGTGTGTAAGCAGTTTATTTGCAGACAACAAGTAGATCCTCTGTCTGTGCATAAGACAAAGGTTGTAAAAAGGTAATTACGGATTTTTTACAGCTAAAAGAGTATAACTTATACATACTTAGTTATCTATTTAATCTATTGTACAAAAATGAGCCTAAAAATGAAAATAATTTTTCCGCAAAGGCATGTTTGGATTTAACATTAGATTAGAAATGCATACTATATAATTCCGTCTTTTGTTAGTATTGTCAGCATACGTGAGCATGGTGTGCTGTTTTAATACTAGGTGCTTAATGAAAAGCTGGCGCACAGTCAACACGTTGCAGGATTTATATAGCTGAGCTGTAGGAAAGAAAAAGGGATGAAAGTTTGCTACCTTTAAAATTGCTCTTTGAGCTCTTTCAAGAGGAAGCAGGATTGATTTTGACGAGCCACCCCATGATGTGATACAGTAATTAATTACACATTGACATAGGGCGAAATAAACTTGTGTGATTAATTTGGTTTGCAAAACTTCGTATTTTTTTAAATACTTATATTAATTTGCGCATTCATTTAACCAGACATTCAATATGATACAGTTCTACATGAGTTTCAGTAGCAACCCTGAAATAATCGGGTTTCGTTTTATAACGTCTTATTTGTTATTTTCAGCAGGTTAATTGTCCAGATGGTTAGGTTAGGTTATGTTAAACTAAACAAATTACTTTGTGAACCACTTTTCACGATAACCTACATGTCCAACCACACCCACTAAATGTTACGGGATTTCATTGAACGTCCATTACAATTTCATTGAACGTCTATTTCAATTGATGTAAATTTTACTCAGCGTACAGTTGAATCAAAGGAAAATATCTAGAGAAAAGTTTTGGGTGTGAATGTGGATGTCAATAAGAGGAGAAGAAGATCAAAGAAACAATGGATGGACTATGTACAGAATGAAATACAACAAAAGAAGTGTTTTGATGAGATGCCGAGTAAAGGAGAAGTAGGTATAAGAGAAGAAAACATGCTGCACCGACCCCAAATTAATTAGGTTAAAGGCAAGCTTATGATGATGTTAAATGTTTTGTTGCCTAGTATATATAACCTCACTTTAGTGACATCAGGACTGGAATGTGGCTCAAGAGAAATAGGCCATGAGTAGCCAATCAAAGATTTTTATTAACACCCTATAACTTAACATCACGCCTGTAAACCCGAATGGGTACACACCTGCCTAACCCAGGCAGAGGTATACCCAATAATACCACCACATTTTACCAGTTATGCTTAAGTCCCATATAATGGGGGCGAGCCTACAGCCATCACCCGGGCACAAATCCAAACTCCGTGGCTGCTACAGAGAACTGCCTGGTGGAAAAACCCAATAAAACATTTCTCGACTTGGTAAATAAACCAGCACCACCCTAATGCTCTATGGAAAGTATTAAATTCCATATCTGACTTTATTTTTAAAAAGTAAGCAACAAACGTGCCTTCACGAACAAGTAACACTACAACAATAAACGTAATAGTTACGCAACATAATTTCTATAACACTGATTTCAAGATCATATCGAGGTTTATTCAATATAGGCACGTGTATAAGAGACGGTTTCAGATACTCGACTGCCTCAGACTCCAAGTCGCAAGTCGCAACGACATATAAATCATACGCAGACCATTAATGAGTCATTCAACATTCAAACGTCACTAATCGCCAATTAATAACGGTTAGGAAACGATCAAATGCTACCATTTGATATAGTATTATGTAGACGTGTTGGCTATGCAATAGAAAGTATAAACAATAACTTAGCGAAAGCTAACACGAGTGAAATTGATTTATAGCGCAGTCGTCGGATGTCGTTTTTCGGAAACACTCCAATATATTAACATAACAATTATGGAAAGATTAGGTAAGAACTGCTAACGGATGCTGTTCATTGAGTAATGTTGCGATCACTTGAATTTTAATCATCATCTGCCAAGATTTTACCCAAGTGTGTTGGGGTCGGCTTCCAGTCTGACCAGATGTAGCTGAACAGCGGTATTTTACATGGAGCGACTGCCTTTTTGACATCTACAACCCAGTTGGTACTTCTGGGTAATAAAATTTCCCTTGGTAAGACTGGTTGTCAGAATTTCGGGCCACTGACTACATGTTACGACTGTCAAAGATCTACAAATGGTGTGTAATTGAGTGGCCACCCATTCATAGACCAACGCAGGCAAGGTTGGCTTAACCTGAAAATTGTTCCGAGCGGGTTTTTTATAAAGCCACGAGCTCTTCATATACGAATGTGACAGTACAAAGAACTTTTACGAGCCACTACGGACAGAAACATCACATTTGAAAGGTTTCTCAGTTTTAATTTTAATGGTGTAGAATATTGCTTTTATAACGCGAACAGATTTTGATGTTCGCTATTTTAAGATTTTTTATCGATAAATTCAATTGAAGTGTTTATAAGAGTTAGGTTGTTTGGAACAGAAATAGGTGTAATGTTTGCACAGACAGAGTTGAATCTATGGATAATTTCCACCCGGATTTTGTCTAGTTTTGTTTTGTTTTGATTTTGTGTAAAGAAAAAAGTTCAACAGGTTAGAAACGATTGAAAGAAAACACTAAGACTTGGATGAACACTTTATTAAATACTTTTATGAACACTATTACAAGCACTTTATATTAGAACTGTACAGCTCGACGGTTACCAAAAGACTGAGTTTACCCACAGTATTCGATTTACTTGAAAGCTCTGTGTCTACATTACCATAGTGGGGAAAGCGCGCCATTTTTTAGCCAATGGTGGTGGACGAATTTAATTCTATTTCGGAACTATTTGCTAAATATAATTTTCATGGTATTAAATCGAATTTAAGTTAATTTGTAAGTATTTCATCATAATATAATATTTAATCAATTTATTTAGAGTTATTGAACTCAAATTGCTTATCGACTAGTCAAATAACGCACTTTTACTACTTTAATTTACATTAAAATCATTATTTATATTGTAATTGCTTACACGATGAAGCTTCGTTGCCTGGAAATTGACCGCATGCTTAAATTACATCAATATTTAGACAGTTTTATTATTTGTTTGAAAGAAGAAATTGCAATCAAGGTGATCCTATTTTGTTTTCCATAAATTAAAAACCTTTTCATCTATAGCCGCGTACTGACTGACTCGCGAGGCATGCGCGCGAGGCAATTCATGCGATCGATCGGTCAGGACGTGCCTCGTCCGAGGAAAACAATGACAAAATTAAAATGATCGTGTCGCGCGGCATACGCCCGAGACTGCCTCGCGAGGCTGCGCTCTCAGTCAGTACGCGGCTATTGCCTTGGTGGTCTAGTAGTCGCAAGCTCGACTGCTGAGCATGAGGTCCTGGCTATTTCCAGTTCGGAAAAAGTGTTATTGTGTGTTCCATCAGGAAATTCTCAGTAGCAATCACGGAGTTTGGATTTGTGCCCGGTTGATGCCAATAGGCTTGCCCCCTATTACGTGGGACCTAAACATAACTTCCGAAATGTAGTTGAACTAACTGGTACACCTCTGCCTAACCTTTTGAGGATTACAGGCGTCATGTTATGTATTATAACGGCTTTGCCAAATCTGTTAATTAACTTTTTATAGGTGCTTCTAGATTCAACTTTGTCAACACGAGTCTTTTCGCAATAGTTCACACGTCTGCACTACATACACAGTTACATGGGTACATTTAATCACGTATGCAAATTGGAACCACTAATCGTAATACCTGAAACATGTATTGACACATGTAGTCATACTCGGGCGACAGCAATCACGTTTCATTTATTTTGTAACTCAATCAGAACTGTATCTGAAGTGATAATGGTAATTAATTATTTTGATAGCGGGTGTTAAATTTTTATCCAAGGACTGTTTATTTGGGTAAAATTAATTAATTAATTTGTTAAGGGTATTAAGGACCTAATGCTGTAAAATGAAAATATTGTAAAACCAAATCGTTTTAAAAGAGTAACCATGGAGTTTCTTGGCGGTTCTACTCCATAGGAAACGACCAACCCGAATCGTGCACCTTTTCTCGACGTTTTATAAGTGGCCATGTAGGCCTATGTGAAATATTAAAAATAAATAAATCATTTTATTTCGGACAACTAAGAGATCCGTAAATTGTTAGTAACAGGTTTGCACTTAAACACTATTGTTAGTAACTTAACTTAAGACGAGTTAATGAGAGGACCACCCACAGTAAATAGGTACCCATAAAAACAACGAACACGAAACACTAATATACAAGTCTTTTCACAAATCGCCTTATTATGGTGGAGTAAGTATCGGAAACCACAGCCTTCTGGATGCTATTGTGACTGCCTCTTATTCTGCCCAGGAGCGTGGTGAGGAGGAAATAAAAATAATGGAAATGGAATGGAAGGGTTGTGCTGGGTAACGTTGAGTCACCTAATTGTGTGGAAACAACTTGATTTAGGATATTTATCATTGATGAGTGTGTTCGGAATGAACCGAAGAGAGAGAGAGAGCTTCTTGATAATATGTGCGAGACTGGGCTGCGTAACAACATCCTGGCTGCCCCTGCTTTAGAAGCAGCCAGGATGTGTACAGACTCGTATTTAGTGGCATTAATCGCAGAAGTAGTTCAATAAGATGATTTTAAACAAAGAGGGCAGCATAATCGGTCTGAATTAAAACCCTTTAAATATATAAAGAACAATCACGTTTATTTGATTTTGTAACTCAATCAGAATCAGAACTGTATCAGAAGTGATAATTTGACAGCGGGTGTTAAAATTTTAAGCAATTTTTTTATTTTAAAAAAACGTTGCCCCACACTAGGATTTTCTCCTGTATCGAGGGTGCGTTCACAAACATATAAAGTCACATACACAAATATCCAGACCCGAAACAACTATCTGCAGGCCATACATATTTGTTCCGTGCGGGGATCGAACCCGCGACACGCAGCGCAGCAGGCCAATCGCTTAGCCACGGCGCCAACCGTGACGTCATTTTTTTGAATATCTGGGTAAAGCCAGTGTAATTATTTCTTATCCAAATTGACGTATGGTATCAATTTTTTACAGCTTTCAAAGAACTACAGTATAGTTCTTTATGGATGATCTGGCACATGGCCATTGTCGGAACTAACGCCGCTATCTTGTTTTTTCAATACATTTTCCACTGTTAATTTTACAAAGGTTTACCAACAGAGACAATGTCAAGTACAAGTGCCAAAATAATTAGGTTGCTACACTATACCTACTTGTAATTTGAATAAATGAATCTTTTATTTGTGGTTAATTTTCGTGTGCGCTTTTAGGTAAGTCGGTGGGTTTCTATTATTGCGTTTGAATAAACGTGCTATATGCAATGTTTGTTTACAACCTGATTCTGAAGTTTGGGTTACCGCACGTGGTGAGCCACGAACTTTGATACTTTATAGGTGAGCTATTTTAGGGAGAATATCTACTAAACATTCGTAACTGAAATTAGATAGTTTTTCTTTGGCACCTTAATAATTCAAGGATGTCTCCCGCTGTTATCGGTACCGACCTTTAAGTTTAGGGAAATCCTTTACTCAAGAATAAAACGTCTCATGCCTCAAAAGTGTTGCTCTGCAACGATTAAACAAAAAGGAAATAAGATCAGATCAATAAAATAAATAAGATGAGGTATCTTCTAGGTACGCTCGTTTCATCGTAGACCTCGTCTGTCGCTTTCCATCAGACATGATCGAGGGCAAGAGCAGCCCCCCCCCATTTAACAAGAAAAAAAAAACTACAAACATTAACTGACTGGTTTATAAACACACAGTGATTCTATTATTTATACTGATAACGGGATATTTACCATGTTTACTGATTGTTTCGAGTTCCCGATATTTAGGCGCTGTTACAAGCACCATGATCACGGATAAACTGAAGTCATTGCGGGTGTCTTTCTTGTTCGTTTTTTGCGTTCGGTACCACTACCATTGTCACTTACTACACGATTCTGTTCCCGACACACAAAACTCACTGTGTCCACTCGCGAGCTTTTTTCCACACTTTTTCGGTTTTTGCACAGTTGATCCACTGGATTCCAGGCTCTCGACAGTTGAAACCCATCCTCCCGGTTAAAGTTTTTGTATTTGGTAATTTCAATGGCCTCTCTAACCAGACGAGGTATATAAGGAGGTATGTAAACATGGTAAATATCCCGTTTTCAGTATAAATAATAGTGCTAGTGACCATGTCAGTTTAAAATCTTATACCAGTGATTCTTCTATACATGTTTGTTAAGATTTCCCATGTATTCATGTTATAAAACATGGATCTACCAAGGGATTAACGAGCCGTTCTAAGAACTGCCAGAAAACCCATAGAGCACTTATTACCAATTTCACACCACTTATTTAGAATCCCAAGTACTCCAAGCTCCAAAATATATTCTCCCATGGTTTAAAGTCATAAAGAGTAACGCTTGAGCAAGCATTAGTGAAGCATGCATTACGCAACCAAACTCGCTGGACAATCAATCTTAAGTGGCTACATCTTGATTATGTGATTAAGTTAAGTTAAACTTAACTTTACTTAAGGCTCTCGAAGCATCTAGTGGCTCACCGGGGACTACGTTGTAATTACAAGTTGTATTTTTGTAATTATAATTGATGTTTACGCAGCTTAAGTAGCGTTGGGAACTTAAATCGTGACGTAAGTTTATTAAGAGGTTTAGCTATGGATGGGTTGTTTGTTATTGTATGGTTTATGTGCGATTATTGTAGGTTTTCTATTTTTTTGTAACTGTTTCTGTGTGTCCATCGAGTTTCTTGCCCTTCTTTTCATGAGACCAATGCTGTGGAATGGGCAACTACAGTACACTCACAGTTATCATGCCTTGTAACTGGGACTGTAGCTTAGTTTATTTAGTACTAGCTGACCCACGCAACTTCGTCCGCGTCACATAATATAGCTTATAACCTTTCTCGATAAATCGACTATCCAACATATTAAATTGAGTTAAATTGTACTCGTAACAAACAAAAATCTTACCTTTCCTCTTTATAATACCTATTAGTTTAGATTGGCTTCGATTATATGATTAAAGTAACAATTACTATAGGTATCTCTTACTGTTTAATATACAGTAACACCTTGTACTTGTAAACATTATGGTGCAGTAAATATTTTGAATTTGAATTTCTCCGGAGCCCCCAGAGCCCAGAATCCCCACGTACCTACCGCACCGGACCGAATGACTGCCACGCGCTTAATTATTTTGTCGCCAGTATATTTTTACATTGCGATATCTTCTAAGATATTCGTTTAAACTGTATAGAGTAAAGGGCACAAATATTCTATATTAAATTTCCGTGCTAACAAATATAATAATAATACCATATGGGTTAAATAAGCTTCGCAAAATATCATTATTTTTAACCTAACATTTAATTATTAAAAAATGGTTACAGTGAGTCAATCTTAAAAGATAAACATATGCTATCGTGGACTTTTTTTTAGAACTTTTAAAGAGGAACAATCCCTTCATACATGGTATTTACGTAACTTAAACTGTTTTCGCAGCGCACGCAACGGAATCTCTCAAAAAGGAATATCTTTTCCCGTTTTTGTAACATTTTTCATTTATGCTCCGCTCCTATTGATCGTAGCGTGATGTTATATAGCCTAAAGCCTTCCTTGATAAATGGACTATCCAACACTAAAAGATTTTTTCAATTCCAACCAGTAGTTCCAGAGTTTACCCCGTTCAAACAAACAAACAAACAAACAAACTCTTCAGCTTTATAATATTAGTATAGATTCGACTATTCAAAAGTCCCTGTAACTGGCCTACTTGAAATAAATGTTTTGATTTTTCTTTTCTGGGGTCGTCATTGGCAAAAATATGGGTTTCTTGAGAATATGCTTAAATGAGGACAAGTTTCTAACATCACGCATCTGTGCACTGATTTCAAAGTCTTTGATTTTTCAAAGATTTTTAGCTTTTAGTAAGCCTGGCGCATAGTTTACCACCCACATTACGTTTTCAGTATAATTGATTGTGCAACAGTTTTCATAACAAAGTCGACCCCGATAACACCCACAAAGTCGATATAGAAGAAAGAAAACCATAACTACGATGGAAATATTATGACACGCGATCAAAACAAAACTCTAGTAGCAGTAATATGTCTTGCCACGTGTACTGGACCATCTGTATAACCGTTATTCATAACTATCGGTGTAAAGGCGTCGAGTGCCAAGAATTCAACATTACAACTATTAAGTACCTATCTATCTGGTTACTGAAGGAGAATATAGGTATATGGTCTCGGCGAATAGCTGAACGATAAAGTGTCTTGAGATTGTGATTGTGACCCTGATACAAGCATGCATGAAATCATATCTTGAGTATAAATGTGCGTACAAACAGGTTGAATGAAGGAGTACGGGACATTTTTGAATTCTAGTTTGACTTGATATTTTGTTCCTACCTACCTATATGTAGAGACGTTTAATTTTGTTATGAGAGTAAACTTGGATTTATAAGGGTCTGAAATCTCTAAAATGTCACGAGCCATTTTGGTAATAAAGCTACAAAAATCAAACGTAAGAGGCTCGTAGTTAGACATAATTCAACTATTACTTAGTTAGACATTAACGTTTCTCACGAAACGAAGTAAACATTCCTATGAAGGAACCTCTTAACTCCCAGATTAACGTCGAAGTTAGTCATCACGAGGTGCACATCACATGCAACATTACGAATGACATAAAACTCTCATTGCGTTTCGGGATCATAGATCGAGAGCGAGTAAATGTCAACTGCAGCAGTATTAATAGCGGCGTGCGCGCAGCTCAACCGCATGCCGCGGCGCGCAGTGAGTCACCCGGTCAGACGTCTGCCGGGACACCCGCCGCACGCACCACGCACACTCACTCCAATACTAAATAACTAAACACAGAAAACCCACAGACGATGGACACTAAAAAATCTGCTGAGAATTTGTTGGCACCGTGTCTTTGCCAGACGGATCATTTTCAATGATATGAGTCACACATTTCGAGCTAGAGGGTGTCTATCCTGGACCGTATTTCTGCTGGGGACTAGGTTAATGAAGCGTTCATAACACAAGTAAGGTTACTGACCAAATCGAAAGATCCTCTTTAGCCTTTCTCACTCCTTACCTCGATACTTATTTAGTTTCTAAAAAGGGATGACTAAAAGTAAACCTTCTGTTTCTTTCAATTTGTATCCCACTCACGATACGACATAATTATACACTGCCGACCGAATATTCGATCGCTCAGTCAGCGTTCCAAATAGAATTCGCACAGTTAGAAATGTATTTATAGTGAAGAAAGAAATATATTCTGATGTTCTGATGCATGTATGTTATGATTTTTGGCTTTTAGAGGTTTCTGACTGGATGAGGTAAACGAATACCTACGGTTTTCGTTTATGAAAAAAAAGGTATATTTACCTGTCTTTTCAGTCTGTCACGTAAAATATACAGCTTCAAATTCTGTACCCAAAAATACACTGTTCCAATAATAATGATTGGTTTTACTTTCGCTATGTGGTTTCTCGCTTTTATATTTGTTCATTGAATCATGATCGATGTTTGCACACATGTTTCTAACTCCTCAATTTGTTTAACTGTCAATATCTGTTTGTCGATAATTTGCTACAACATGCCACCTTAGACCTTTGTTTGATGTGAATTATGAGGTCAAACTTTTCTAGACTTCCAGGTCAGGTAAGCTCATCATTGTCACCTGTCAAAAATAACTGCGGTGAAATTCTAATTAGCATGTCGATACAACAAATTAAGATTACAAGAGAAAGCTTTGCACTATCTCCAGAACTTAGCTCAAATAAAAATTAATTGATGTATTTATTTTTATGTGCTTCAATAAAGCTATAGTGCATATATAACTTTAAAGAAAGACGTGAACCTTAATTAAGTGACGTTTAAGGAAATAAACTGAACGTAAAAATGTAAATGAAACTCTGTGGCGTCCAATTACTGTAGCGTGGCGAACAGCCCGGGATCGCGGCGGTGATCACCTCGCCGATGCTCTTAATTAACATTTAGCGCTACCGTATTCGCTCAGTTCACGTCGCTTAAATCCCTCGTTTCCCCGAGTCCCGTTATGGGTCTCGTTACTATACTCCTGTGTGTTCTGGAAATGAATATAAAAGTTATAAACGTACGAGAGCCGAGCGCTTCACGGTCAAGATCTTAATAAGCCTCGCCATGTATGCACAGTTTCAATCTCAAACCAGTAGTTGGGGCATCACTCATTGTATTGTAGTAAGGAATGGAACACCTATTTCGGACGCATTCATGCATTGCGAATTGAAGACCGTTCTATCTTGTTACAAATTTAACCTAGATTTATGGTATGAGGCGCTATCTGTGCAGAGTAATGTGGCTGTGGATCACCTTGAACTGCCTAGCTATCAGCGTTCAAGTGAAAGTACTCGTTAGTATAATTGGTAAGACTCAAGCTGCATGTTTATTTTGCACGAATTGATAAGGGTTTTCAGATTCTGCAATACTTGTCTGAGTACGCTTTATAGTAAGAGGGCCAGTTTTCTTAATGAAGTTATGGAGTAGTATTTATCTACAATCCGTAAGTAATAAAAGCTTGAATCGTGCATTGGCACGTTGTGTTGTTTCAAAAATGTATCAACAAATAGGTAAAATTCATTTACACATTTCTGCTTCATTTATTTGCTCACATTGTAAATAAAAAATATTGTGGTGCTAAAAGTAGGTACGCTCGACAAGTAGTGATGGCTAACAGCTAATAAAGAGAGCAAAATATTTATACTGAATCAATAAAGGATGCTCACCCAGGAGAGTGCACATAAAAGGAAAGTTCGACAACCTCGATAGATAGCCGTGAAATCGCAATTAACATACATCGATTGTTTTGAGCTGGTTCATTGAATCTGAGCACACATCACAACGCCCAGCGCTCCTGACCTGGCAAGCTTGACGGAACACAAACATAAAACATGTACTTGTATATTTACTGACATTAAAACCACATATGCAGCAGAAGTCCAATCATAAATCCGTTGAAATGACATGTTTATAGTTTTCCCGCTAACTCCTAAACATTCGCTGCAAATCTCAATAAACCGCGAAGCTGATGAGATGTGACACTTTATAATCCATTTTACTGTTTATCGATCTGTGGGTCGATGTCTCGGAACTGATTCTAATCACAGATATCTGATCGATCTGCTGTTTGATGTCGGTCTGCTTATTGATAGATAAATTCAGCTCTAAACGGGCTATTTATTGTTTGTAGTTCAGCAGTTTATACCGGCTAATATTTCGTCTTGAGTATCTTAATATTGAAGTATCTATAGTTCCAGGTTATAAATATTTGTACGACCTATTGCTGGTCTTCGATAAGATTTGTATAATGTTAGCAGAGCGTGAGTCAACCAGGGAAATAAATGGGTTAGTTGTAGTTTTTGTGGGTGGAATAGCAGTTTGATAGTTGTTATGTGCAATTAGGATTTACAGTATGACTAGGTGTGTTGTTCTGACACTATACAGTGCACAGTGGGTCGGTTGTCCTAGTCTGGATATAGCTCCGCGTTCCTCCCGCGTCAATAGAGCATGAGGAAGTGAAGTAACTTGTTTGTGTTTTGAAAATAGACAAAAGCATTTCTTCTCATTGCCGTTTACGGGAGTTTTAGCTACTTAAGTCGAGGTGTAAGGTGTCTTCAATCAAACTTCAAAGTCAATGGTGACTAATTTTCATACTGGCTAAAAAAATATCTAGACTACAGACAAACAATTTTCAGGTAATAGGTAGCAACCTATATTTACTTTATTTCCTGAAATGATTGTGAGTTTATCCAGAACAAACAATGCTCTCGACTGGGCAATAAAAAGCTTTTGATTTAGAGCTTTCTTTTTTCATACGAACAGATTATACACTCCATTTTACTTTCTATTGCTTGAAAGAAAAACAGAGAAATGAGAGGAAAATTGGCCTGATTGTGTTACAGATTAATTCTAGGCTGAACAATAAAGTACTATACTCACGTAACAAAATACATTAGTACGTGTTGTATTTATTAGTATAGAGTTACAAGTCAGTTTATCATGTTTCATTGTGTCAAGCAATGGCTCCGATACACCTTTACACAACCTATAGTAGTGTAGTGTGTGAAGAACACGACTTGGAACGGTTTTAAAAATGTTCGTTTCTGAACTAACCTAGACTAAACCCCTTTTTTTCGGGTTGGGAAATCATCAAATGACTCCTCCCGCTCTGGGCAGAGCGGTAGGGAGTGTCAGACTTCTACTGACTAAAAACCACCCATGTTCCTTCTTAGCCCTTTGTGTCGAGGCCGCGGTATATCTTTCGAAGAACTCGCAGCCCCGACGGGGAGACTAAACCCCTGAAGGATGTATTTTACAAGCACTAGACAATAATAATACAAGCCTACTACTGTCCCACTGATGGACAGAGGCTGCTTTTGTCAAACAGAGAAGACACCAGCATCACCACGCTTGCTCAAAACAATAAAGTCGGTATATCGTAATTATCAGTGCCCGATTTTCGTTATTACTATCATCAATAAAACTCAGATGGTTTGGTGATTGACAGTTTAATAAGGCATTCTTCGATTCATAATAAATTGATAGTTTCTAAATAATAATAGAGGCTATCAAGGGCCTAAACGGTACCATTCATTACGCAATAAACCCGTGATTATATTCATATAAATAAGAATACCCATAAAACACTGATTGTTAATAGAAGCAGGCTCTGTTTCTCGTCTAGTGTTAATTGGTGTGGTAGTTGACCAATAACTTTAGTACACCTTTTAGCCCTTTGTCTACTTTCCCTCTAATTGAACCTTGTAGTTATAAATTCATTGAGGGGCACAAATTTTGTAACACCTTACCGAGTGGCTGCTAATTGCTGCTTTCTCTGTAACCAACTTGTATTTCAATTAATCTATCTGTTTTATCTTGTTAGATAAAGTTTGAACTAAAAGTGTAATCAAATACACGTTCTTTAGTTTACCGATAACGTGTGAAACTGTGTGCAATTGTTTGAATTTGTTTGTTTTGTTTCAGCCGTGGTGGTTCGTTATTTAACGAAGCGGTACATCGGAGAGTACAGCTCTACTGGCGGTGAGTACTTATATTTAGCAACACTTGATAGGTACTATATGAATGAGGTTTGTTTATATAAATGCGGTGCAGAAACAGATGAAACATTTATTGAAGTTTCCTTTGGGATTTTCCTAATTCATGAAAAGGATTACGTTGTTGTTTATGGCAAACACGTTTTACTGAATCTGAACAGGGTAACAAAAACAGAAGTAGATTTTTTACGATATCAAACAGAACTGGTATAAACAAAGTGTCCGTCAGATAAACACCCTTTTTGTGTATTAAGGTCATCATAACAGTAATAATAGTTATTTTCACTGGCACTCCTCCTAATTCTGATCACCTAGTTGATATGCGAAGAGTGTCAGTGTTGTACGAAAGACAGAAATACCAATGAACATGAGCCCTTACAGAGGGCACTCACAAATGCCTCGCATTGAGTGCCAATGGTCGGTTTATTTGCGATATTGGCAAGATGCAGCGCCGGAGTGCCAAGGCTGAGCGACGCTGGCGCCGGTCTACACAGGCCGTCGACCTTTGGAGCATATTACATTATTTTGACAGAAAATAAAAATACGAAACAAAAACGTGAAAACAAAAGTTGTTGGAAGGACGTTGATGTGTCAACTATAAACAAAAATCCTTTTTCTGAATTCTAGCTGCGTATTCATTACCTACTGCGTGAAACATTGTCGCTTATCTCTACACCTAAATCTGCGTTCTCGAAATCCCAATCAATAAGATTTATTGCAAATTTTTTGTACCTATATCAGTGACACTTAATAAGTCACTTGGCGTATCGAGCGAGTGCGTTATTGGTTGTAACCTAGATCTGAGTGACTGATAGCATCTTTCAGAAAGTCAATACATTGCGAGGTCGATATTGAGAACGGGTCGAGTGACTTGAGTGTTGATTGTTGCAAAGTCAAATAAAGATTTTGTTTCAGATTTCCTGTATCAACATCGGGTGGCGTTCGATGGCGCCACGTCTGAAGTGGAAGTCTTAGATACGTGTGGTTGCGCCGTAAGTGTTTTATCTTTACTTGATACCATCGGTAATAGAATACGCACCTCGAGTCCTTTTACGATTTATATCAATACTTTCTACATTTCATATTTTATAAGTAATCGTTTTACGAACACTTAACGTATTGGTATATATTTGTGTTTCTGAGAACGCGTGCGTGACTCAAATGATAAGATATTGCGCGATATGTTACAGTTTATTTACTTTACAATAGGTACCTGAAAAACCCGCAAAATTGGACCTTATCTTTTCGCAACAAGTCTAACCTGTACAATTCTTTACCCAGAAACGTGGATGTCTAGCAGAGCACCTCCGCTGGGGCGACGCGTTCGCAGTGGTATACTCAGTGTGCGACCGCCGTTCGTTCATGGCTGCTGCCGAGTTATTGGCGCTGCTAGAGAGGACCCGGCTACCCGGCTGCACCGCCGTCACCCTACTCGGCAACAAAAGAGACCTGGAACATGCCAGGTTTGCATAACATATATTTTAGTCCATGGATTCAGGCAACCAAGTTACTTAATTCTGTTAGAGTAGGTCAATTTACCGGAAAGTTCAAGAAGAGGTCACATAAATTACGAGTCCCTACTCGTAAATCCTTTCGTGTATTATGTAAATTAATAAGTACTTGACATTTTGTGATTACTACCGACTATTTTCTTAAAATTGGCTGTAATGATAGTGGTTCGTCTGTTACATCAGAATAAAGAATTATTTATTTGTTCAACAGGGTTGTTAAAGCGGAAGAGGGTCAGGAGTTGTCGCTGCGGTTTGGTTGTCAGTTCTACGAGGTGTCGGCGGCGGAGTCGAGCGCGGGCGCCGCGCTCGCCTTCCACGCGCTGCTGCGGGAGGCGCGCGCGCTTGCGCTTTTGCTGCCCGCGCCCAGGCGCAAGCTCGCTGCATACTCCGTTTCTAAGGTGAGTTTATTGAAGCCTCTAGGTCAACTTCTCTGAAAAGTTTCATAGATTAACTTGCGGTGGTTACACCAGCTTCAAGGTTCCCTGAACAGAACATAAAAGTGGAGTGTCATTCGGAAGCAGTGTGCTTCCATCAGTAAAGTAATGTTTGTAATCTGAGAAGTTTTACTAGAGATAGTCTTGTACAAATGCAAAGACGACCCACAGTACTCAAGACAGTCACTCGTGACTTCACTGCGTCGATGAAAAATGTTATAAGCTAAACGGAATATTTTTTCTCACAGGTAATCGGCAGTATCCTCGGCTTGAGCAACAAAAGCGTGAGGAAGAAACGACCATCACTCAGCATATGATCTGCATGTCCCAACACTACCGGATCTTGTTCACTCCGTGACAGGAGTTTTGTTTTTATTTCTGTAGCACTACAGAATGCTTTTGTTATCTCTGACGATACGGATCGAAGAGATTTGTCTGCCGGGCCTGGGACGCAGCTAAGGTGAATTTACGATGGCTAGAAAGATGAGAATACATAAAGATGGATACCAGGATTCTAGGATTGATACGTGGAAATATGGTCCTTTGGTTGCCTGTTTACTCGTTATGTACAGTGTACTTTTATTATACCTACGTAATTATTGTAACTGTTATTTATTGAAGATATTTTGTCTGATAAGCTATGTAATGCTTTGCATGAAAGTTGTGTTTGTATGCTATAAACGTGAGGTCGTGTTTGTACCCTTTAGGTAGGCTGTTAAGTAGCCTTCTATGTTCGGTATATAAATAACGTTGTATATTTGTTCAAATAATTTCATTGTATTATTAGGTACACATTTATCAATTACAAGCAATAAATTAGCTTAATGTACGTAGATTTATTCAGACTGAAATCTTACTCAGTCAATCTTAAAAAGACATTTATTAAAAAAAATGCACACTAGTTAAGTGTGTTTTGTATTGCATAAACTTACTTGAAATGTTAACATAATATGTACTTCATATTTAGAGAGGTTTTAGCTTAAAACTCAAGTACTTATTTATGATTTAAACGTGTTTTTCCATTGAATCTTGATGTTTAATTACATTTCTTTGATACGTAATGTTTGATTAAATATTCTTTGTAAGTACATAACGTTTTTTTCATGCAATTTATTTTTAAGTTATGTGTTTTGATTACTTACATAATTTTTCCATTCGAATTGAAATGCAAAGTCTACTTCGCCTTGTAGTACCTAATAGAAATAAGACTGTCCTACGATTTGAATATTTATGAACCATCAGATGCCTTAAATAAACATAGTTTTATTGAATGTTGATAATGTATAAAGTGCCAATTTGTCTTACAAAATATGATCTTATATTTATCGACACTAATAAAAAAATATCACGTTTATCTGGTTTTTTACTTATACTACGTTAAAACTGACATTAACAACGGGAAGTAGTTAGTACAGTCAGAATATTGACAATTTCACTTCCACATGTCGTATTTTTACTGATAAGTGGTAACAGGTCTATTAGGCATATTGAAACAGCTCGATATCAAGCCTGTAGAAAGGGAAATCAGCAATCCTACTGCTAACGTTACATTTGCCTGCAAATGTCTTTACCAATGTATTATACGTACTTGAGATTGTGCAGTTACGCCTTTATTAAGGTTCGTATACATATGAAGCAGCCTTTGAAGCCATAGACATAATAAGTATGGAACAGTTTTGCATAATGCCTTCTGTAAAAGATATTTCAATAAAGAAAAGTGATGCTGCAATCTGTGGGATGTACAGTAACAAAGTTATCGTAAGAAGTGCTGGCAGTTAGCGTTTTATAACTGACTATCAAAGTAAATGGGTACGTATTTGAATATCGAAGATTAAAATACCTACGCTTAAAATATCGATGTTCAAAACATCGAAAATGGAAATATCGAACGACCATAAAACCGAAACATAAAATATCGAAAGTTTATATTATCGAATGGTTAAATAACCTACGTCCAAAACATCTAAAATCTAAACATCTACAAAAGCTACATCGAAATACAGATTATCGAATGTCCTAAATATCGAAGTACAAACTATCGAACGTCCTAAATATCGATGGGTACATATATTATTTGAACATCGAAAATTTATTTTTGATGTAAGTACTATGAGTGGAAAAAGGTTGCTTCTGCAACGTCTCCGGCGCTACGGGAAGTGCAACCCCTTCGCCCTTGCGTAACAAAGGATAGGCACCCATGTTCACCTCCGCAGCTTCGGCTTGCTGGTCGCCTCCGGCGACCAGCCTCAGCCGCTGCGGCTCCCACGGGTGCCTATGCTTTGTTACAGCGAGCGGGGGTTGCCCTCCCTTCGCGCCTCCGGATTTTTATATACACTCTAGGGGTAACAGCCAAAAGACTACGTAAATTCGGGGTACCCTAATTCGGTTTTGGAACAATTTCGACCTATTTTATCCATGAAAGTCAGTGTCCAGTGTACAAGCATAGGTCAATCGTGAAGATATTATTTAGGTCTTTAAATTAAAATATATTTTTGAAAGTCAATATGTTGTGCTACTAAAGTTAGTGACAGAAACGTATCGCTGCAAAATTGACTCCACGTAGTCTTGTATGCCCTACCCCTAGAGTGTAATTTAGAATCGCGTAGGCGCGGAGGGGCGCGGCAGCCCGTGAGCTGAGGAGCAGGTGGTTTTAACGCCCGCCGCCGCAGCTGAGGCTGGCCGGCAAAGCCGGCCAGCAAGCCGAAGCTGCGGTGGTGAGCGTTTAGATCATCTGCGACGTTAAGCTCGCGTGGGACTGCCGGAGCCCTGCAGCGCCGGAGCCGTGACAGAAACCATGCTTGCTTGCATGTTGCATAATTGCTGCAAGATTGTTTGCTAGATGGTAATCAGTTACTAGGTGAATTACAAAAAAAAAACAAGGAAAACCTCATGTAATGTAGGTACTTTAATTATTTTTACATAATAAAAACCCAAAATAAAACACATTTGTACGCAAATGTACAATATAACCACTGCGATATTTTTTTTGTTCTAGACCATACCCCCTAGTTACGGAGATATTGGGGGTCAAAGTAAAAAAAAATTCCCCAAAAAAAAAAACGTTTCCCAGCAAAAATTTTTGCGAAGGGGTACTTAGTTTGATGTACAGAATGCTTGGTTAACGGCTGTGTGATGGGTTGATTTACACCCTGTATAATTTTTTTTCGGTATTTTAACTAGTAGGTATTTTGAACGTAGATATTATGAACTTAGGCATAATGTCATTCGATATTTTGAATCATTCGAAATTTTAATCATTCGGAATTTTAATTTTCGATGTTTTATGCGTAGGTATAACAATTTTCGACATTTTGATACAATCGATATTTAAATTTTCGATGTTTTGAACATCGATATTTTAAGCGTAGGTATTTTAATCTTCGATATTCAAATACGTACCCAAGTAAATACATTCATTATTATAAATGAAATACACGAATGCTGTTAGATATGCACATAGATAGACTGTAGTAGAGGGCTAACGTCTGCAGCATTCTTACAATGTATTCAAGTTCCAGTTAGATAATAAACTCAAATGTATTCATGATGTTGGGATTGAGTTTGTTTGTATGCGACTTTAGAACAGGAGACAAGTAGGTACACTACTTTGGCACCGTGAGGAGTACATACGAATCAAAGACATGAAAAAAAAAATTGTTGATAAGAATTCATAAGTTATGAGACTGTTTCTTTAAAGTTTTCTGAAGTAGTTCTCCATTTCTGTTCTCAGCTTAACTGCTCTCTTATGTTACGAATGCTGCAGACGTTAGCCCTCTACTCCAGGTAGAGGGCTAACGTCTGCAGCATTCTTACAATGTATTCAAGTTCCAGTTAGATAATAAACTCAAATGTATTCATGATGTTGGGATTGAGTTTGTTTTCATGCGACTTTAGAACAGGAGACAAGTAGTACACTACTTTGGCACCGTGAGGAGTACATACGAATCAAAGACATGAAAAAAAAAATTGTTGATGAGAATTCATAAGTTATGAGACTGTTTCTCTAAAGTTTTCTGAAGTAGTTCTCTATTTCTGTTCTCAGCTTAACTGCTCTCGTATGTTAAGAATGTCCATTTGTCCAATAACTTTAGGTCACGGTATAGTTGCCGCCGATTTGCCTACAGGGAAGCTAATTGGATGTGTGAGAGTCTAATGTAACTGTTGACAATGAATTTATTGTTGAGGATGAAATTTTACTTGTAACAGACTAATATTCAACGGTGGATCACGAGCTAAGTCTAGGTTCAAGGTACCCTATTAATTTTTCTTTCAAGACAATTTTTTTTTCGACTTCACGTCGATGATGGTGGTTTGACCATGGGCTGGACTACCGTAGTACAGAGTCTTAATTAAGTTAGAGGCCAGATTATACTGGCTTTATTACCGCTGATGTGCCACCTAGTGTACCTACAACAAGATAAAAATTAAGTATGCAGGGACAGGTTGCACGCCCATCGGTTATCTTAAAGTTAACCTTTCACCTCCTTTGACTTTTACAACTTATGCTAGATGATAAGCGAGTCATATATTCAGATTTCATTCTCTGTCAGTGATTAGATAAATGCACCTATGGATATATCGACATAAATAAAAAAAGATACCCCGCTATGTTTTTATGTTGCATGAGAAATGCACTTTGTATGAAATTATCCCACGGATATACGATAAAAAATATTCAATATGTTGGGGTATAGGATCTTGGTCTACCGGCATGTGAATTGAACTAAATCTATTCATCTGTTAAGTCATCTTCCTCTCGAATCGATGACTTAGATTTTCTCCGACTAGTACGTAGTAGCCTTGACAGCTCTGTCGTTGGTGTCATTCAAATCCTGGAGGTTGTAGTTTGTCATGCACGACGGGCAAGAGAGTAGGTGTGGCATATCCTGTCTTGGGGCTCCACACTCGCATTGTGTCCAAGATGGGTCGATCATACCCCATCTAGCCAAATGTTAAGTAGTGAAAAGTTGACCGATGGGCAAACATTCAGACAAACAAACAGAGTTACTTTCGCATTTACAACATTGTATGGATGAGAATATGAACAGAAGTTGTTTAAATGATTTCAATGTTCACATACACAAACAGTTGCTCTGTTTATGTTATGATATAGTTAGTAACAACAATGACATGCGAAACCACATCTAGATCACCAGCTGCACAACAAGTCTATAGAATCTTATTATAAACATAGGAAGTCTTGTTGTTCATGCCAAGGTCTTTTCTTCGGACTTATCATGGAATTAGTGAGAAGTATAGAACCGTTCTGCTGTTTCCCGGTACCACCTGTTAGCCCACCAATGGTGAACAATTTCTAAAAATATTTGTTCTGTCCTTAATTTTCGCAGACCTTTTTTTTTAATATACCCGCTCGGAAGCATCGGACCCGTTCAAACCTACTTGAGGGATTTTGTGGTCCCGTCGGGGCTGCGGGTTGATCGAAAGAGATACCGCGGCCTGGGCACAAGGGCTAAGAAGGAACATGGGTGGTTTTTAGTCAGTTGAAGTCTGACACTCCCTACCGCTCTGCCCAGAGCGTAGTCATTTGATGATTTCCTACCGTTCAAAAAATAGAAAGGATGTCTTTGTTCACTCTTCAGCAGTGGACGTCAGAATGATAGCGATGAATATATAAATAAAATGAATCAAAAAATATCAATAAAAATGTTTGAAAATTACATTTAGCGTAATATCCTTCACACATAGGTGTCAGTCATTGGCTTAAAATATCCCTGCAACCTTGATGATCATACGATACTGTCAATTGCACCTATTGGGAAACATAATTTTATCTACAATTTACTAGAAAAAAGATATTCAAAGATTTTATAAAATAGAGTAGGTCACCGGATGGCGTGTCATTGAAACTTTACTACCTACCTATCTAGATAATCTAGTTGATACGCTTCAATCGATTGTCCTACCTAGTTGTAAAATCCCCGTGTTTAGTCTTTACGAAGTGTTCCGTATCCGCTTGTATATAATAATGTTTTAGAGGAAAATCTTCAAATTCATCATTACTAATGGTTCGAGTAGGATGCTCTACCAACAAATATATTAGTGGAAATTCGTGATTTCTTAAAAAACACGTACAGCAATAGTTTTTCCATAATCGACCAGTTTCGATTTATCAATTTTAACAAGGAAGGAACTCTAGAAAATATGAGTGCATTCACTCCATAACATGCAACACCAAACGACTTTCGGCACGCAATCCAAAATCTGCATAGAAACTTAAAACCGTCAAGATTTATTAGAAACACAAGTGTACAAGCATGCTAACGAATGATTAGCTTATCGAGGGAGTCATGTCGTGTAGCCGTACTGGCCGTGCCTTCAGTCACCTCGCCTTAACAAGCATAAATTTAAACAAATGTTCCCGACCAGCCGCCGAGACAGCTATAATGGTAAGTTACCAGTACACTGACGCCTTTCACCGCTCAATAAAGATCCACTTTTCTATAAAACATGATTCTCGTATTGAAGCGAAACCCGCGTCGTGTAACGCGCCGATACATGGAAAAATTACGCTTAATTATAATTTTTATAGCGAATAAATTGATGTTGAGATGAAACAGGCTTAATATGTTACAAGTTACTCGGTAGCGTGGTCTTTCCATTCTGTTACGTTGCGTATATTTTTAGGGTTTCCTTCTAAAATAATATATTATTATGCCCACTCAGCTGTAGATGATTTGTATTCGTTATGGTGATTAACAATGTAAACTTTTTGTGGTGGAAAACTACGAGTTTATAACTTCTAGTTTTATCCTGTTATGAAACATTTTTAGTTGAGATCATCGAAATTCATGGGAACTGGAATCGCCAAACATAGATCCTCGTCAAATATGAGTATTACAGAATTGTCTATGTATAGCAGTGGTAGATCCAAAGCACAATAATAAAATCTTTCTTATCCCATAAAATTTCCCAACCCACATTTGGTCTCAATTACACAATACTCTTAACAGCATCGTGGTAGTAAAACACGATACAAAACGCATCTTCCGACCAGATGAATCCCAACAAATGCGTCCAGGAATACTAAAGCACTGCAGACACCCACACTCGAGACGAGTCGTGCACAAACAATCGCAGAAACGGTAACTAAAAGACAGGATAAATGTTTTATAATTAACACTCGGTTGCAGTTCCCACAGGATTGATGGCGAACCACCCACAAGATTTCAACAGAGGGATTTAAATTACGTGGTATTCATCGTCCGTCTTGTACATCAATAGAAGGCTCAGCGTAGTGATAAATGCGTCGCTTTTCAGTACCTGTCAGGAACCAACGTGAAAGATAGAACCGGTAATTGCGGATGTACAGGTAGAAAACTTATTTGTGATATGTTTAAATTATGCAAGAAGACACTTGGGGATAGCGGTGCTATGTGACAGGGATTTAATTACACGTAAAAAGTAACTATGAAAAAAAGTAAACTATGAATTAACGGAATTGGGAGTTTTGACTCAACGGTTTAAGAGGAAACTTTTAAAACTGAACTCGCAAACGTCTTTAAACACTTCCAAAATCCGGATAGCTTTGCAGAATAGGAAGTCATAAAATTTGTAGGCGTTTTCTTGCACATTTATGAAAACGTTGACCTAGCCCTGATCTTATTTATATCTTATTAGAAGTATTTTCATCTAATATTCTTAGTATATCAGCACATTATCAACGATTAGTCGTAATAACGGCACTGGGGAAACTGGACGGAGTATCAACCTTGTCTTAGATAAATGGCGCCTTGTATGACGGCTGAGGGCGCGAACGTCCTGGCATATCTATTTTATGCTAATATTCTCAGAATTCTCTAATATTCTCGACATGCCAGGTGCTAAATATCTAGAATACGACTATACTCCCATATCGGTATTTAGACAGAAACCCCGCAGCAAAAGCTGACTCATCTGTCGCTTCCCACCTGCTCTCCCAAATATGAACAAGACGTCTGGTTTACATCATCAGTCTTCTACACGCACTGGGCCACTGGGTCCAATGGCCATTGTGCTAATATTCCCATCTATTTATTTATGCAACCACCGTAATATAACGCTGTTCCTCGTTCCTAATAGTAAAATAGGTCTAGTAAACATTCCACAGGTGAAATAAGAAAACATTGTGATGTTGTTTTTCCCCAGATCTATCATACCGGCTGTTATTGTTCCGGTGAAGCAAGCCAGGTTTCATAAAATTTCTTTCGTTTGTTCTTCCTTGTTTATTTGATTGTATAATATTACTATGCGTACGTGTATATTGGGTAATAAAAATAAAATCAGTGATGGGAAATTTACAATGGTATGTTTTGAAACAACACATTGTTTGGTCGATTTCGCTTCGTCGGGAGAAGGTTTCTATTGCCGCCATAACATTACCATAAAAACACCGATTCACATCCCACACGCGTGACTTAATTCCAAATATTTTTGATAAACATCTATGTAATGGATTACTGTTCATATTGTACTGTCACTTTCGTCACCTATAGTACTATAAAGCGCAGTGATATTAATAAAAGTTCCATTCCTACGTCTCGTAATGTAAAGATTCCATGATAATCAACATATTTCCCTATTAAGTCAATGGACCCAACTTGAGCTTTATTGTCTCTATTGGCATGAGGAGTATTCGGATTGCGTGTAGTGTTATCTTTATGGTTGGGGTTATCGAAATTTAGTCTTATTTACATATTGTAAGGTAGTAATTTGTATGTGAAGGGCTGGTGCTTCTTGTGTCTTTTAGTATTAGATGTTCGCAAGCGGCGCCAGAGAGGGCGCGTGCTGCGGCGCGCACGACTTCGATGCGCACATTGAAAATGGCACATTATCATAATGCAATACCGGAATGCTAGTGATGTCCTCATAAGGCATTCCCGTTTAAATATTCTAATATTACTATTTTAAGGAAGCTGATTGTTTCGCAACTATGTCGCAGTGAGAAACGTGAAACAATCGATTTGGCAGAGCCAGCGAGTTTGAGCGGATTGGTTGCCTTGCCGCGTTAATTATCTTCAGTCGTGTGTAGCGGGAGCGCTATTCACTTTGCTCAAAGCGACATCGTTTCTCAATCAAATTGTGTCACTGAAATACACACATAATTCCAAATGCACCAAATCAAACAATTGCGAAATCCATGTTGAACGTTTGCGTATCCTCACTACTGAAAGACATGGAAAATGGAACAAATTACGATCGTATGGAATAACATTACGTTTTTATAGGTCACAATTGTTGTGATATTATTTGTTGCCTTGATTCATCTAGTTGTTATACTAATGGTGATTTTTCCCGTAAATATTATTTCAAATTACATTTATTGCCTGGGTTTCGTAAATAATGTATGGATTGTTACGTCCCACCTAATCACACAAGCGTCTTTGTTTGGAAAACGTCGTAAACTGTTTGTCCCGAATCACCTGGTGATGTTAAGTATTTGCGAGTGGGGTACATAAATCACACAGTTGGAAATGGGACGCAATACCGTAACTAACACAAGGTTAACCGAGCAATCACAATATGTTACAATTTATTTCATTCTAAGCATCGTAGTGCACTTTTATTGCACCCGAGTGAATTATGAGCGGGGTGTCCTTCTGTCTCTTTGAGCGACTTTGAAAGCGACATTTTGTATGGCAGATGCGTTTTAGGTAAATAATGGTATTTGTTTATTTTACGTGTCGTCGCGTCATGGTTGCAGAATTTGTTTCGACCAGGTGCATTGTTAATCAGGCTTTATTTTAGGTTGAGACACTAAGCGTGTGCATTGAGATAGATACTTATTCATTTATCGCAATGAATGAAACCCAATACATAAACATACAAAAGAACTATGTTTACTTAAATAATAACTAAGGCCCGCAAGGGCCGACGCCCGTCGGGGCTGCGGGTTGTTCGCAAGAGATACCGCGGCCTCGACATGAAGGGCTAAGAAGGAACATGGGTGGTTTTTAGTCAGTAGAAGTCTGACACTCCCTTTCACTCTGCCCAAAAGTGGGTGGAAAATCATCAAATAACCCCTTATTTGATGATTTTCCACCCACCAAAAAAAAAATAGGCATTTTTATATAAATGTCATATTTATTACATTGGAATCTTGCAGAAGATTATACAAGTGGTTTTTGCGTTTCGATTACCTCCCAAGAATGTTTACCATTAAAAGTCCATTATAAGGCTACAAAAACCTGCAGCATCGCATTCCTGTAAGATATCTGTCAAGCCGCCTTTTTTCTGCACAAGTATTATAATTGATATCTTGATCACTTACATGGAATAGGAGCGTGCTAAATTCTACTTGAATGGTAAAATTTTCATGTGATTGGTTCCATGGAACCTACCACAATGCTCACGAGAAGAAGTCACTTCAGTGACTTCTAGCACACATATAGCGACTTGAGTGTTAAAATTTTGAAATCGTAGGTAGACTTCTTTTTATTTTAATTTGTCTACGTTGCAGTACGTATATTTTTGATTTGGGGCACTATGGTTTGAAGAGGTACGAAATGTCCATATCAAGTGTGGAAATATTTGTTAACCTCGATCATACCAATAAATAGGAAATTCAGGTCACAGATTAGCAGATAAAAATATAATATCAAGTCGTGAACTCTAGCGGAACGCAAAAACTAAATCAGTGTACAGTGATAAGTAATCAGGTACAGGTGAACTAAATCCAGTTGAATTGAATATCAACTAAATTTAGCGAGAAAGGCGAACTGAAATTAATGCATTATTTGAGTTAATAACATAGCTAAAGTGTATGAGTAAATTATAATAACGGTCGTGCATTAATTACGCGTTGCAAACGGTCGGGCACAATACAATAACATTACTGCAGGAGCTTTAACCTCTTGAACGTCCGCTAACATTGCTTGAATGTCTTATGATCCACCGGGTGATCATAAGGACGCTCGAAGACTTAAACTCTAAATTTTAGAGCATGACTCACACCTAGTCTGTAGATACTGTAGAACATTCAGCAGACTTCATAAATAAGTTCAATACGGGCCGCGCAATGCAAACTGGCAGCTTTATTAGATACTGCTGATATCTATTAAGATGGAAAAAATGTCAGTGAGAATGATAAAAGCGATTAAAAGGCGACAGTTTAATATGTGTTGTGATTTAGTGGTATCGGGTGTGGTAGGAAGCAATTAATTGTGTGTCTTATTTATCATGTTGGTGTCGCAGCAGGTGACTGTGCCGGGTTCCGGGAACGCAACGTGTCGACCCGGTGGGCCGGCCGCACGGTGAGGAGCGGAGCGGTTTAGGGACTTATGTAACAGTTCAAAGGCTGTTCGAAAACATATGCGGCTGAGAAGGTGGATTTCCAATACCTGTTGCTCTAGAAATTGCCAATTTAATATGCTGCAGTGTATCCATACTGATCTTTAGATTTTTGTTGTTTGTCTATAAAATATTCATGGGTGCTTACTGAGGCTAAAGGTGCTTGCGACGAAATTTACTATTATCATAATGACGATTTCGGCACTTGGGTTTTAATAGTACATTTTGATACAAGTGCGGAAAGTTTGTTATTGCATTCGAGGCGGAAGGAAGGTGTTCAAGGGGTCGAGAAGTGAAATAACAAATTCCTACGTGTACCAAACGACATTTTTCAAACACTTTCGTAGAAATAAACTAATAATAAAACGATAAGTACTTTTGTCATACATTTTTAGGAGACTATGATTTAATTTGGTTTTTTTTCCGCGGTTTGATATCGCCCGGTTGAAGGAAAAGCAAAGGCATGAAGCCGCTGAACAGCCTCACAGGAAAAATATAAAATTCAAATATTTTCGAATTAAGAATTAATAAACACAAATACATGTTAATTTGTTCATAAAAGTAAATATTTGTTTAAAATAATCATGTTTATTTATAGTATTCTTTTTATAAACACAATTTAAATATTCAAAAATAGTTTCGTTGTAAAAACAGTAATTGGCGCTGTGACGAAATAAAAAAATCACCGCTTTTATTATTTCCTATGTTTTAATCGATTTGGACATGATATAAGGTAGGTAGTTATCTGTGGTAAAAAAACGCACGTGTGCGAAATACATTACATGTCGAACCTAATAGCAGTGCTAATAAAGCAAAACTGGCTCTTATTGAGCCAGTTTTCGAGGAAGTGTATTAAAGGCTAGACCCTTTTATTTATTTATTTTTGGCGGGTAGAAAATTATTAAATAACCCCTCCCGCTCTTGGGCAGTGCGAAAGGGAGTGTCAGACTTCTACTGGACTAAAAACCACCCATGTTCCTTCTTAGCCCTTCATGTCGAGGCCGCGGTATCTCTTGCGAACAACCCGCAGCCCCGACGGGCTCGTTTTATGAGGCTGACGATTACTTATGATAGTTTTTATATTTCATTTCTTTAGCATGAAAGCTAGAAGATTGCGAGCAGTACAAGCAAAACAATCCAGTTAAATTTTGGCCCACATTAAACGGGTCCAAACCCCGCTCCGCCGTTCTCAGTCCCCATCCCTACACCATAGTTCACAAAACACAAACAGTGCTCATTTGACTAGTATATTGGGTGGGTACGGTTACACGCTACCGTTTCCAGTGATCCACATGATAAGCCGGTGTACGCTTACACCCAGACTTCGCAGAACTTGGCCGTCTCTGCCAAACTTACTGTTGCGAGCACATTAAATACGTAACGTTGCCAAAATAGCGGGATACTGTAACGGTATTTTAGAACTAAAGTTAATAATGGGAACTCTGGTTTAGTTTATTGATTTGATTTATTTCATTCAAAAAAAGGAAATAAACAGCAATGAAAAAGGAGAATACAGAAGTGAAAGATAGTTTGAAGGAATAGAACATGACAGTAATGCAATCCCATAAAATTCTATAATATATCGACGTAGCTTATTGCAGTGATGTACATTTTTGGAGGATCTATTTAAGGGATTTCACTATTATTTTATATACTTTTATTGGATATTTTTTAGACTGTGTATTATGCAATTTCACATTATTATCTAAGCTATTTCTGCGGTATTATGCTGACCTACCTGATAAAAATAATGGTGACCTCCAAGTGGAACAGACGTGACTGTTTTTACATTTTATGAAATGACATTTCTTCATAAATACCGATACAATCGAATTGATGCTTTCTAAGCACGCAGGAAGCGGGAAGGACACGGTGATAGTATTTTTGAATTTCGTAACTTCGGACATAATAATCATTGGTACACTTTATAGCAATATTATGAACAAAGTAATGTAAGAGAAGCCTTGATGTTTACATTCAATAGGTTTTTTTCAAGCTTAGGTCACCTCTCTATCTACAGGGTGTAAACGGACCTTTCACGAAGCGAAAATTATTGCTGGAAAACGCCTTTTTCTTGGAGTGGAAAATCACGTTTTACGGTAAAACTAAACGTAACACACTAGTAAAGTAAATAACTCAAAACATTGTGCTGATAAATGCTTTTAATAGTAAACTGGTCATAGGGGTAATTAAAGTTGTAAACTTAAAAAAAAAATTGAACTTTGACCACCAATATCTATGGTATAGTACAGAGCAAAAAAATGCAATGAACAAGAAGGAGAACCAGTGCTTTCAGCTTCGTATGGTATTTTTACACCCTTTTTATCTTCCAAAAGACCTACTCTCAACATCTACAAATTAACACCACCACACGTCACTTTATTGGTCATACCGTAAATACCTATTCTCAAAACATCCGGCTAACATCTGCGTTCGTTAGTGCGTCCGTCAAGCCGAGTGACAAGGCCTAAACTAGGAGCGAGCGTCCGACTTGCGTCTATCGATTGACAACTGCGACTAGCCAGATCAAAGACGGCATAGCTTAATAGGCCCCCAGACCGAATCTATACTATCGGGGATCTTGCATACGATCAAGGTTAGTGCCCCAATGTACCTGTGACCTCGTGGCTCCGTCTACACGTATGGGATGGGACTGTGTTTATAGTTTGGCAATGCGTAAATAATAATAAACATGGGAACGTGTTAATGGCCGTGTGATATTGATACCTACGGGAATGGATCACTGCACTTTCTTCTTGTTTATGGGTGTGGTAAGTTTCCCTAATTCTACGTCTCTTCTTGTTGTTCTCTTCACTGACAGCCTGTCACTTTTCACGCTTATGCCTTTTTTTTTTTTTTTTGGGGGGTGGGAAATCATGAAATAACCCCTCCCGCTCTTGGGCAGAGCGAAAGGGAGTGTCAGACTTCTACTGACTAAAAACCACCCATGTTCCTTCTTCGCCCTTCATGTCGAGGCCTCGGTATCCCTTGCGGACAACCCGCAGCCTCGACAGAACCCGCAGCCTCGACAGGATGCCTTGAGTAATAAGGTTGAAAAGTGGACTGGGTACATACAGTGAACTTGGTAGTACCTAACTAACACCCATATTTACAGTGCCGACTCCAGTCTATTATTGAATTTGGGTCTACCGCCGTTGTCATTACAACATGGGAGACATCGCCCGCCAAATTAATCTTAGAATTTCTTAGCCGCAATAGGGTAGTTGACTAACTAAAAAAAATATGATTCTGTTTAGTCTGTCTGATAGATTATCGAAAAATATTCGATCCGTGTTTTTTAATTTATCAATAAAAAACTTTTTGGCAAAAAATAAAAGCGACTTCAAAAACACCAAAAAGTGAAAAATAAACTTCTGGAGAAAAATCAGCTTCTGAAGTCGGTGGCAAAAAAACGAAATCAAACAAACAAATGTCACCGACTTCAGAAGCTGATTTTTCTTCAGAAGTTTATTTTTCACTTTTTGGTGTTTTTGAAGTCGGTCAAAAAGTTTTTTATTTTTCCATTTTTAGTTGTTCCCAAACAAATAATAGGTTTTATTTATCCCCAATAAATGGAACATTACATAATATCTTACTGTCCAAATCTGGGTGTACACATCTGCGTACCCCCTCAGATCATACAGGCGTGATGTTACGTCATGATGTTGTCTACACAATAAACATCCAAGCGATTGCAGCAATCACGACAGATTTGCCGTCTATTTTTGAAGAGTTCTATTGTATATCTCCGAAGATCAGGATCAGATCTTCACCAAATTTAAATGGGACCACCTCAGGAGTATACTCTTTCAAATAAAAAAAGAATTTTGAGAATCGGTTCACAAATGGAGGAGAAATCAGGTAACATACATAAAAAAAAAATAAAAAAAAAATACATACACACGAACATATAACCTCCTCCTTTTTTGAAGTCGGTTAAAAATTTACGAAAATAAAACGTGTCAAAGAACGTGAGTGGGGGCTGGTGACGTCACTTTCTGGTAAAAATGTACCAAACTATGACGCCGCGCGACTTTTCGAAGCACTGTATCGTCTTCATTTATTGCTTACGTGAAAAAAGAAAAAATACGTGTCCAATATTTTTTGGAGATCAATAACTGACGGACTCATTAGATTTGTTTAGTCTAGTTGACTAAAAAAATGTAATTAAAAAAATTGAAAGTGTAAATGTTTCTTTACTCAGTTTTTCCACTTCTTCTTTTTACTTTGTGGCTATATTCGTCTTAGTAAGACGCGACGATGTGAGAGGAAGGTCCAGCATAAGAGGACCACCTAGACGACCAACGCCAATGAATGAACTAAGGACCCGTTACGTGATCATACGTTACGAATCCTTAGTTCATTCATTGTCAAGGTTTCTAAATGCTAATAGGATATACAAATAAACACGACACGCGTGTGGTCATATACGGCAGCAATTTGTTTTGTAGGGCTCTCTATTTGCTCATCCTTTTGGCACGCTTTTTCGCTATAAAACTTTTTAGTACCGACGTATTTTTCCGGCCAACACCTTTCACATATTACGCTAATGTTACAGCTATCTATGTGTTTGGTACATCCCTCATCTTTATGGCCAATTTGTAGTCGTTTACACCGAGTAAATCACGTTAACGTAAATATTTTCCTTATTTTCCCAGAACCGTATTAATATTGTTATTTTTACGCCATAGTCGTACAAAAATTTGCGGTAATGTAAAGTATACAGGAAGCACGAGAGTGTGATCTTTGTTATGTCGAAAGTAAAAAATAACGAAAGTCGAAAGATGTTTGAAAGGTATTAAAATGTTTACTTCTCGTCATCCGTGTTTACTTCCACGGCGTGTTGTGTGCTTGTAGTGTTATTGAACACAATAAATTTGTTGCAATACTTAAACAACGTTGAATGAGCAGTTGTTTTGGCAAAACGCCTTGTTCACTGCGGAAAAGTTCTGTCAACAAAAAACATAAAAACGAGAGGAGCCATTTAGTCGAGGGGATGACTTGTTGAAAGCCGTAAGATGTTTATCCCTTGCTTAAAACTCCGATGTCTCATTACTAAATATTTTAACGTTGGTTATTACTTTATTTAAATGATTGTTTTTGCGGTCATCTTCTCATCTTTATTTACTTTCGGCAATACATAAAATGGCCTTACAGGAATTCATTTGCGTTATCTAAGTCATTTATCACGGAAAATGTTCATTTAAATAACTTTTTTAATTTAATTGCCAATCTTAGTGTGCCACTTAAACTGCATCTAATTAAAACTCTCTACTTACGACCTGTTCAAGTTTTTATTGGAGTTAAAAAGCTCGGCTCAGTCCAAAGTACGTTTGTAAAGCTTAACACTTCTGTAGTTTATTGTAGGCATGAATCAACAAAAAATTACACGATCGAGCAATATTATGCAATGCGAAAATAAAGATAACATTATTATAGAAAAATACGATTTAATAGGTTAAGCAGACGGATGTGATTGGCGAATGAAGGCAGGTTCCGCGTTAAGTGCGCCGCGACTTGCACCCATAGAGGGCAACCTGTAGAATGCGCGTGCGACTCCCGCGTAACACGCACCACGTAATACGGGAGAAAAAATGTTACTGCAATTATTTTTGGACGTTTCGTATTACTTTTTATTGAACTTGTTGTATTTTTATTACGATGTTCTCTTATGTGATTATTACTCTTGTACATGTCTTTTGTAAGAACGTTTTTTTAAGTCTGTATAAATGAATTAATTTAATGGGTGTTGAAGAAATATTTCTGTTAAACGTCTAGACGTTCATGGCTATAAAATTACCAAAAGAGATACACCTAAACAACAATTTACTATTACGACTTGAAGTAAACAACCTGCCTTGCAAAATAGGTTACAAAATTTTGTAGTTTTATGGAAATCAATCATAATAAAATGAGGACGACCTAGTATTGAAAGAAAACATTATCTACAACAATATTTACATTACTCACACAACAGATCATCATAACAACAAGTAGGTCAAAGAAAGTAACGTGTCGGTATTATGTATTCGCCAATACATATTTGAATGATTGTGTGAATGATGATTGCAAACAAGTCCTGTCATGGGTTCGGATTTCGGTTTCAACAAGTACAGACGACAAAAGAGATAGGTATGCAGGTTAACTGCTGCTCCTTTTGAACAGAATCTTGCAACGCAGTAAAATATTTTCCATTATTCGTCTGAATGTTAATTATGTTCAAAAACTTGTTACGCACTCAATAATAATGCCTTTTATTTGTGCCAAGATGTTTGTTACCCATATACCTCTACCTCTTTGTTGATAGTACACAGTGCAAATAATGAGGTGGCGCTTGACGGGTTAATTATGGCGAAGTACTGTGAATGTAACTAATGATTGTATCGAGGTGATGTGACCCACATGCATCGGGACTTCGGAAGTCTTGTAAACTTGACCCCCGACAGACAGTGAAAGTGCAGTAGTCTGTTAATGATGCTCACGCAGTTTAACACCCGATAGATCTTTGACTTAGGTGAGTTTTTTGTAGGAATTTTAGGTACATGCCGCATAGATGACGAGATTGATTACATTTCAGACACTGGACTGCTATACTAATAAAGGACTGGAGATACGAGACGAAAATATATTATAAACAGTTTTACCGGGATAAAATGAAATAGGTTACCTAAGGATTTCTTTCACAGGATGGTGGACTATTTTCGTGGTTTGCATGTTAAATGTCATCGAGATTATATCTAACCAATTGCAGCTCGAAGACGGGTCACATACGGAAATGTCCAGTACCTACCTACTACAATTAATGAGCTCAACAACTTTTTATCGGCGCCCAAAATAGCTATTTATCCATTCTTCATGACGAAAGTATTTAAGATGTCTTCTCAGGATTTTTATCAAGTTTATTATTAATTATAATTAATACTTTAAATATACAGTAGGCCCTATCAATACGGCATTGTAATTATTTTACATCTGATTTTATCATCTGAAATCATTTTGATAAATGGCACTTAGGTAATATCATCTACCTATATTGGGGTGGCCAGATGCTTTTCGGGTCAAGCGTATATAATTAACGTGATTTTGTCAACCAGAACGGTTATTTATAAAATATGGAGATGAAAAAGATGACTCATGTGAAGTAATCAGGTTTTATTCATCAAATATGGAACCGTGAAGCATCAGCGAAGATGAATGTTTAGCTATGCCTCTCGGTTTAGTGTGGTCTCTTTGGTTTTATTTGGGGTATTCTGAGCTCAGTGGTATGCACTAATGACGGCGAGGTGAAGCGATAGACTACATTCCTGGGTCCGCAACAAAACCAATCAAATTGTTAACACTGATGAGTGGTCATACAAGGCATTCAAAGCAATGTCTGTGCGTAATTATTTACAACCAGTAGCGCGGTACTATTTTTGCACCGTCTCAGCTTGTATGAAACAACTTTTCATTATTACTTACTACTCGTGTATGTCTCTGGATGTTAATCTTGGAAATCATTGAACCGATTAAGGTGCAGTTTTATCTTGTTATTTTGCAGTAATAAATTAACTATTTAGTGTTTAAGGTAGTCAAGTGTCCTGTCGAGGCTGCGGGTTGTCCGCAAGGGATACCGAGGCCTCGACATGAAGGGCGAAGAAGGAACATGGGTGGTTTTTAGTCAGTAGAAGTCTGACACTCCCTTTCGCTCTGCCCAAGAGCGGGAGGGGTTATTTGATGATTTCCCACCCCCCAAAAAAAAAAAAAAAAGGTAGTCAAGTGTGGAAAGTACAATTGAAGCGTGTCGGGTAATTTCTTTTCTAGACCAATGAATCTGATGTTAGAAAGAAAGAAAAAGTATTTATTGGTTTCACACAGGACAAAACAAATTCAAAAAATTAAACACATCCGTAAATATTATGACGATGAGATGCTTTGCTCTAAATAAATTTATGACAAACTTGGAATGCTGTCAAGGGTTCTTGATTTCCATGTCAGCAATTAGTGTTGTTGGCATCGCGGTGCTGTCCAGAGCAACAGTAGGAAGAGGATAATTATGATAAATGAAGTCAAGATCATTGTTCCCGTTCCTCTTGTGAATTGGCTAGGTCAATGATACTCATGTTTCTAGGAAGCTTTGTTTCGACAGGTCTATCAAAAACAAATGCAACTATAAAATAAACAATAGAAAAGTGTGTTAGTGATACAGACGAAGATAATATTATTAAAAACAACACAAAACACGGATAATATTTATGGTTATAGCAAAATAACTAACGAAGCGAAATAGGCATTATTATTTTTATTATAAAAGACAAAAGATTATAGCAAAACTCGATTCGTAACAAAATTATAAGAATCTTAATGCAAGCACGGTTCGTTAACTTTTCCGATAGATCAAGTTATCGAGCTCCGCAATCTTATATCGGCAGATAACAGTTTCCTCCGGCGACTTCGTGTCTTGCTATCTGTTTGTCTCGATTTAGACATAAATTTAATTTCCAGCCATGTTTACTAAATAACGACGACATCAAGTCGCCAATTTCGTGAACAGAACTTTAGATAAGCATATTAAAGAGTTTAGATCAAGGTGAGATTGGAGTTCACCTTTTTTTTGGCAGCTTGAAGTCACGATTTCAGTTTTGATAGACACGAAACGCCACTAATATCGTAATTAAGTTAGCACATGATAAAATATAATGTTTAAAACGTTCGTGAACTGAAATCTTTGCAGACTGTCTCTATCCTTTATCTGTCTGTGTCAAGATCATGCATTATTTTATTGAAACCGTAACCTACCTGTTTTTTGTCTTTGTCGGTCGATAAGTCAGGCCCGTATTTGGTACGGTTATAATATTAATTTATTAGCATTATTTCATTTTCACGATTTGTTAGTTTACTGGTTATAAATGTTCAATTAAGATTTTATATCTTATTTTAGTATTAATCGGGCTCGTTACTGTTAATCAAACTTTATCATTATGCTCTACTTGATAGTAATTAGCAGTTTACCCCTCGATTAGGCAATAAAGCTAAAGTTATGGACTTACTGATATTATAACAGATAGTATGTTTTTGATTATTTCAAGGCTCATATTTAATACGGATACTTCAATCTGACGGATAATTCTAATCAAAATAGTTTAGTGACGTTACAAATTACAATCAAGGAAGGAAATCCAAACGTAAACAATCAATTTAAGATTAGATAGATCAGCCAATTGTACCTAATTACCGAAGGTTAGTCTAAGCAGGTATTGTAAATAATAATACAAAAATCTGATAATAATGGTTATCCATGTAAGGATGGTGATGGAACGTTGTTTACATTTAGTAAGACAATTTTACACGCCAATATTTTATAACCATATACCTACCAGCATTTCCTAATTGGCTAATTTCATAGAAAAAAAGCCAAAACAAAACATACAGTTATATACAAATATATAAAATTGAAGTATGTATCTGTTTTTAATTTCAAATTAACAGCTATTTACAGAATGCGTAATTATGAAAGTTTGTACGGTACATATAGCAGCAAACATTATTTTTGTCCATTTGTTTGTCACGGATAATGACCGAAATGGCTCGACTGATTTTGACGGGACTTGTACTGGCTATAACATGAGCTATGTAGCTCATGTTATAAGGAGTAACTTAAGATTGAAGAAGGCAAATAAAAAATGACGTAGGTTTTTTCTTCTGTTCGTTCATATCCGTCCCCCTCATCTAGATTCGGCCCTGGTGGACCAGAAATAGCCGGGACGACATAATAATGTAAATAAATGCACCCGATTCTGTGCACCGTTGGGATTTAGCTGCGTTCCTATGCAGCCGTCGACTCGTCATCATTAAGTGTCGCCTGTTGCCCCTACCATGGGTAAATGATGACAGTTTTATTTTGTGATTTTTGTTTTTTGTGATGTTCAGGTCAATATAGACTGATTTTGGGTACGTTTAAACTATTTACAGTTTTTAAATTAACAATAATTTTGCCGTGTAGTGGTCATAAGCGCGACTGCTAAGCACGAGGTCCTTGGTTCGATTCCCGGGTCGAGCATAGTGCTATTGGGTTTTCCCATGAGAATTCTTTAGCCACGGTTTCTGGATTCGTGCCCGTTTGATGGCAATAGGCTCGCCCCCTATAGCATGGGACTTAAACATAACCGGCAAATGTGGTTGTACCTACTACAAGGTTCACCTCTGCCTCTGCTGTTTCCTTCTGGGATTATAAGCGCGATATTTGTTATCTTCGAATTTCTTTAATCCAGTCAAGGAAACTCGAAAGTAAATGAAAATTTGCTCCAACGATATTTTGATTGGTGCAGATTAAGTCCACTGGACGAATCAGCGTCTCATGATCGTCCTTCCTTTACCAAATCCACATACCTTCGTGCAAAAAAGAGATCAGAAAGATTGAACCCGGATCATTATAGCGAAACGTTTACTCTGGTAACAGCCATGTTTTACAAGGAAGGTAGTAAAATTCATTCACGATAAGAGTACGCAATAAACGTCAGAAATTATGAAAATATATAGTAGGTGCCGCTTCCAGACTGGTAACGCTTGCCGAGACTCAATTAGCATCCTCAGTGCGACCGGATTGTTAACATTCTTCCTGTTGTATCCGTTCCCACATCGCGACCAAAAAGAAACTTATTCGCGAGAGAAATACTTAAATAAACATAGGCGTATCTATAGGCGCCTACCATTTTTTCTTTTGTGACGCTATTCAAGGGGAATTTCGCAACTTTGCGAGTGTTTCGAAATGTCGAAATGTTTTAAAAGTCGCTAAGCCAAACAGTGCGGAGTTGGATTTGTCAGGCGAAAGTGTCGTCTTCAGCGCACTGACAACAAAGGCAGTGAAAGCCGGGTGCACACGAAGTGTTGTCGACACTGTAATGACAGTTGCATCGTTTATGTGTTCGCACCTAATCCTGACATCTTTCATAGCTCCTCTACAAGTAGTCATTTCGCAATCGCACTTTATGAATGTACATTGTCACAAACAGAAGCGACTATAAACATTTCGTTTGCAACCTAACGTATTGAGTACATAAATCTTCACCATGCGTGTTTAATGACTACGCAGATATACACTATCTATTTGAGGTACTCAAAGCGCTATTTTTCTTGTTCCTACTCGCAAATATGTGATGTAGTTTTGTCTTTCCAAAGAGAGAAAAGAAACATTAATTTAATTAAGCAATAAATATTTGTGTTAAAAATAAGAAAACAAACTCCAGTCGGCGACCGCTGAGCGATGTCCCGTCTCTTACGCAATTAAGATGTACTGATACCGAACTCTTGCGCTATATTGTGAAGGTTATACCATTTTGAACCTTAAGCTTGTAGTAATAATTGAGTTGATAAAGTTGTATTTGGTATTTTTGTTGGAAATCTGGACAAAGCTCTCGTAGCTTGAGTGACAGCATGAGTGTCCACCACACGAGCCATTGGATCATCGAATTCTTATGAAATTTTGTTATACTGTGTACTTACGTACTGTGTACTTCAATTTCGCGGAGCTTTTGCGAAGTAAATTAAAATGACAATACACACTCTTTGTAAAACAGTTCAAATAAGTATCCTAGGCCCTTTTATATAGAAGAACATGCAGTTTACTTAAAACTGAAGAAAGCTCAACTAAATATGGTCGACACACACACAACGACACGGTTGGCGCTGTGACTGAGCGACTAGACTGCAGGCTGTGCTGCGTGTCGCGGGTTCGATCCCCGCACGGAACAAATATTTGTATGGCCTACAGATAGTTGTTTCGGATCTGGGTGTCTGAGTATGTAAGTGGTACAGGAGAGATTTCTAGTGGTTTTAAAAAAAAATGTATGAAAATACAGAAAAACTTTCTCGATAGAACAAGAGCTTTCTCACACGTTTTCATTTGTTGTGTTTATTAACAGCTGACCAATATCTGGGTCACAAATGATTCACAAACTGAGATTACACAGAAAATATGTAAAACACAACCATGTCAAATATTGTAAACCTTGAACTATTTACGTTGATTACTACATTTCGCAAATCAGTTATAATTTATAGCATAAGACAGTGTTAGTGCCAAGAACAGTCGCAACAACCAGACCGGCTGTCATTTGTGATACTACAGTCACCACTATCTTACTTACTTGTTCATTACGACTTTTCATAATTATGAACTCTGATTCTTTGTTTATTTTATTCTTCATCATCTGCCTAGCCTTTTCCCAACTATGTTGGGGTCGGCTTCCAGTCTAACCGGATGCAGCTGAATACCAGTATTTTACATAGAGCGACTGCCTATCTGACCTCCACAACCCAGTTAATACTAGGTAATACGATACTCTTTGGTAAGACTGGATGTCAGAATTTCAGGTCACTGACTACCTGTAACGACTGCCAAAGATCTATATATGACAGCCGGGACCAACAGCTTAACGTGCTTTCCGAGGCACGGAGGAAATTCGGTATGTCGGGCGGTCACCCATCCACAGACCGACCTAGGCAAGGACAGCTTTACCAAAAGATTGACCCGAGTGGCAGTTCTTATTGTTACTGGCAACAATAGAAGAAACAGTCATTATGACAACAGATACCACCTTTACCAGCCAATTAGACACTTACACGGCTTCTTAAGTTGTATCAATAATGGATTGACGCAATCCATCATCGCACCGCCCGATACGTGTGCGAACATCACTATTAACAGATGTGCCAATAGGAACTTTCTTGTGTACCTTACCGATTCTTAATACTAATTGACACTGACAGATGTTTCTATCAATGCCCTGTCAACGGCAAAAAAGCGCTAATGGTTACCAACTTCAATTGTTTAGAAAATAACATCAACGAGGAGCTTTCTTTGAAGTGACATCAAAAGGCTACTGATCATTTATCGTTTAATCATCTTCTAAGCTGCAGGCGAAACTGCGAAAAAAGTGAGCAAACGTTACGCGGATTACGTAAGCGTAATCGTATTGCGCAATATTTCCATTTGTCAGATAATATCGTAATCGCGGGAACAATAAATACTTATAACAGAAAGTGAAAACAAATTAGGCGATTGGGAGATGATCAGTGACTTTCGCGTGCCTGCGATCTTATCACCCCTGCTTTAATGAAGTGGGGTTTATTTTCATCGTCTCAGTTGCGATAATAAATGACAGATCGAATTAAAATATTTCAATTGCGTGATCGTATCTGCATCCTATACTAATTTACAATAAACTTTTTGTAAATTAAATGTGAAATTGCTTTTATTTAATTAGAGACTGTCTGACAGTTCTGAATGGACTTTCACCTTCAAAAGCAAAGTTCAGTGGTTTTATTTAATTTATTGATTTTGAGATTTTATTGAAGTAGACTAAAATAACATCGTCATCTTGGTTTCTCTATTTTCAGCTTGAAGTGATTGGTTATCAAGTGCTCGACACTTGTGATGGATCGGCAATAAAGATAAGTAAGTATAATGATCCTAACCACTGTATCACTTCAGAGTTAAAGTCCCACATATAGAAGGCAAGCAGAGCCTGCAACGCCTAAAGTTCAGGTTTGCCTTCTATATTTTCCTCAATCGATGCCAGTGATGTTATCACCAGTGTTGTGTGATGAAAAGAACAGTTCAAAAGCAAAGCCTAATAATCCTCATAAAACCTAGTTATCTAAAGTCTCATTTTCTTCCTACCTAGCGGAAAAACAAGAAATTCTCAAAGTGATTCATAGACTGCTATGTAATAATAATAAATTACTGGTATTTATTTAAGCTAAGCTTCATCAAAGGTTACACTGGTTCAGATAATAAGATACTCTTCTATTGTTCTATTCAAAAAGCTATTTACAGGTCGTCTGAAGTCGTACTTATACAATAAAGCTCGGTAGTAATTTATGCGAGTAAAATCATCGCATACAAGCAATAAATAACATTTTATAGCAATCGTAAGAAATTCAACGTAATTTTCGCTAGAAATCAACCAACGTTTCTGATGTATAAAGCGTTTTCGAATTACTGGAGATGCCTGGAGAAGTATCTCATTATAAACGAGTGATTCGAGCGAGCATTTCAAATAGGCGCATAATTGCGTACCCACCGATTTATCAAACAAAACCATTATTGAAGGGGGTGCAATCACACATCACGTGTTCTTTTTAAGGCGTCCCATCCACTACGTGTAAATAGCGTCCCGGCTCTAGTAATTGCGCTTAATGTCGTCCCAAAGGCTATTTATTCAGTCCGTTTTCAATGCGATATTTTATTTTAATTCGCCGACGGTGTTCCCTAGATTTTATCTTGTCACGCCTTTGCTCATTGTGAACTCGAGCATTAACCGGCTGTTCGTTTTTGTTCCAAAAAAACGTATTTCCAGTGTATTCGTGCGTCTTGTGATAGGATAATGATGTACCAGCGCTGTAAGAAACTTCTCTCAATACCATAGCTATTAGACTCAATATTGAATACAACACAATGACCTGAGTGGTATTTAGATAGTCGGTTGATTTGTGTATTATTTTATAGACAGTAAATGCCATGAGATTGTTGACATTCTTCAAATGTGACACAGAAGTGACAAATTCGGCGATCGTATCGGTTCTAAACAATCAACGGAACCCGGACACAAGCTATCAGAATTCGCTATCACAATACGACGAGATTCAGACAATAGATAATGTTAGTAAGGAAGAAGTTCTATGAACTGGTACAAGTCGCTGTATTCTGTAAGTACTAAAGACAGGAGCATAGTTTCACGTAAAGCATACCTCGGGACGGCTGTCAAAAGCGAAACGTCCTACAATTTATGAAGCCGTTCAATTTCGCAATAACATAACTTTCGGCCCTTTTGTTGGCCGCTACGATCTCTCCGAGCTAAGGAATATGTTTAAGATAAAAGTTCTCGTCTCGAATAAACCGACCGAAAGCCTTTCGACGACAAAGTCGTGTACTATCAACAATCGATATTTTATTAATATGTGTCTGTAGACTTATTGGTTCAGTGCGATATATTTTGCTTTTATGTTGGTATGTTGGTTTGAAACTGCTATGAAATACATCTTGTAATATTCAGATATTTCAGTCTACATTGTTTTTGTGCAGGTGTTCTTATGTCACTAAAAGTAAATACCTAAGGTGCAAACGATGGAAAGGACATCGGTCGTAGTTATATTATATTTAGTCAAATAGAAAATTATGTAAATATCTTGTATAACTAATGAAAGTAAAACTAGTAATGTCGGATGTAATTAATGAGTAGCGTTTCGCGTACTCTCCGCCAGTGGCTTCGATACGGGCGGGCCGTCAAAATATTTTGACAGATACTGTATCGCGTAATACGCGAATAACCAAACATCACTTTTGATTGCTATTTATTTAAACAAAAAAACCTTGTGAGAGGCGTTGCTACGTCGCTACTGCGTACACATGTTTGTTAATTGTGATAATTGCTTTACAAACATTTACTTGTCCAACAAACAACTTGTAATTAATATTTGTTAACCAAATATTTTAGTATCGTTATTTATTATGTCCGTAAGCTAAAGTAATTAATGCAGAATTCCAAGCACTCAACACCACACATAAATAACTAATGATGTATTATTTATTGCATCAATCCGATGTTAGAAATATGATGCCATATAACAAGCGGAAAATTGTCCATAAATCGTGCCATTTTGCAAGATGTCCGCCGCAAACATTTATGTAACACTATGAAGAATTTTATAATATTTTTACAAGAATGTAGTAACCATTTTGACAAATGTTTCTCTATATGGAATGTGTTAAGTATTTGCTAACTATCGACATAATGTTTAACGGCTTAAATAATATAGAGATTATATCTCATGCAATATGCTAATGCCATCTAATTACCGAAAACTTATCCTTAAGACATTGATCACGATATGTGACTTGTCTCTTATGTAACACGAAAAAAATTAAACCCCAGTAAAAGTAGTTCGAACGTTGCGAAGGAATAGTTCCATGTCATTAAGTGGGAACTGTTTGTCCGTCACATCTAATTAAACATATAGCGAATATACGAAATACTAAGCCAAAATGCCTATTGCGTCTAAACTCTCAGTTTCACTAACCCATTCTAATTGGTTTCAGTTATTCTTACCGATTAGGTATCTTCGTTCACTTTCTTCGTAAATTGCACTAAGTGAAGATTATTCTGTTGATTTCAGCACGAAGTCCGCACAAAGCCAGTAAACAACACTAGTTAATGTGGGTATATTGATATTTGCGCAACTGTAACGGTTTACAAATTAGCCTCTCAGTTTTATCTGTACATTAAATTATGATCTTAAGGGAGAGCTCTCGTCTCGCGTAAATGTAAATTAATTACTTGATATGCTTTTAAATATTTTGCTATACGTAATACGTGTAGGTAATATAATTATAATATTATCAAAATGCAGCAATTTTTAATAAAATATTTCTGAATCGACAAAGCATAGGAAAATCTTTGTTGCGGTATTGCCCAAAGGAGTATTATTTTAGTGAAATCCGTAACAAGTTCAGATACTTGGCCATATTGAAATAATTAATTATATTTAAGATCAATTTGCACTAAAAAGTTTAGTGATAAAAAGAAAATATTGAAAATTAATTTGAAAGAACTTAGAACTTTAGAACATAATTTACACATTGATCATGTGCGATTTCTATTGTAGTCGTTAACAATCGATGCAGTAGTTACAAATGTTGTAGATTTATAGTAAAAGTAGTGATGCATGACCCAATACTTTACAGTATCGATACAATATGATGTCTTTTTCTTCTTTATTGTAAGGTTCTTGCCTAACCTGGTGTCAGAGTTTGCCATCGGTTATGGGCCTCTGACTTGGCTGACAAGATGTGGTACTCCGATATTTTGGATCGATACGAACGAATCCGCTAAATAAATCCTTTGGTCGATATGAAAGTGTATGCTGGTTAGTCAATTCAAAAGATTACAAAATAAGAGGACACAAGAATTACAACATCATAATTCCGGGTTTTTTAGGACGATACGTTACATTTCGATATTTTTAGAATGGGATTGAAGTCATTCGATATGATCCTAGAATCGAATCGAGAAGATGTGATCCAAATCGACCCAAAAACATCGATACAAATGCAAGTATCGTGCGTCACTATACTAAAGTGTTGCCAGTCACTGCCCACGAATATCGGAATGACCCATCACGACCAGATTATTCTTCGAATTCGTGAAAATTAAAGTAAACGAATTGGTAATCGATGCAATGTTTTGTTTACTTTTTGTTGTAAACGACGACACTTGGGGTAGGCCCATGTCCAGTGGACGTCTTTCGGCTGAAATGATGATAATTGTGATCGTTTTTATTTTTCCCGGCAAATCGCACGGGCGCGGTGTAGCAACGTAGCTTAGGTTTAAACAGGGTACGCGAACGTTACCACGCCGCCGGTAAAAAGATTTTGCAAATACCTAAAAGTCCATATTTAAGTAGGTGTAAATCTTGAACTAAAAAGGATTGCGCAATGCTTCTTATTTGACGAAATAAATCAATCTCTATATTATTTGATTCAACAGTTTTGTCACAACCTCAACATTTTTAAACAAATGACAAACAGCAATAAAACTGCGCCTTAACAGCGGCAAACTTGTCACTTTCTCCTTGCGGTCGCAGACAGTTCTCGTCAGATCTTCTCCCGCGATTATTTCCATTAGTGACCATTAGGCATTTAACTCGATATGATTAGAACACGTCACGACACCACACACAGTTTGCCAACGCCATAAATCAAGCGATCTGGTTCTTCGATTCGAATTCGCACTGGGTTTACGTAACGCAAGCTAACGTTATGAGCGCGTGAAATTTGTGTTACAAAATAGTTGGATCTTTGTTTTTCTTGTTGTCGGTTAGTTGGGAAATGCCGAAGATATATCTTTATTGTGTAAATATTGCACGTGCTCGGTTCATCAAGAATTGGGTTAATTTTTTGTGGAGTTATGGGGTAATCAGGTCTAAATGCTATAAATATTTACGTTGCACGCATGTATAAATGTGATAATATGAATTAAACCATTGATTTACAATAAAAAAGAAAAAATATAGACGAGTGATACATGTATAATATTGGGTAGGTTATTTAATACTGATAACGTTTAAGCTCTTGAAAATCGTCTTTCCAATCATAAACTTCTTTATCATGTGTTGAATGTCAAACGTGGTGTCAGAGTTTGGTTTCCTCACGATGTTGTCCTGCAACAAATTATGTGATAATTATACAATAGATACGCACATGGATCCGAAAAATTAGAGATGGGTTTTGTTAGGTTCGAACTTGAGACCATTGACTTGACAGTCCGACGGTCACGCCACTAGGCTTACACAGTAAGTTATGTTCATAGATAACCCCGTAGTAAGGTTACGAGAAGACTTTTACAGGCTGAAATGAAACAGGTACAAAATTGAAATCATAATCAGGCCGCAACTTTGGCCTCAAATACATCACAAGCTCATCTTTGCATTTATAATAACTGTAATTTATTAATTGAGGCATGGTCTGTCGCCAAGTTTCCATCAGCAGCGACTAACAGCGCAATTAGGCCATTGTCGCTCATTTAACTCTCGATTCGTTTTGAAACAATAATTAAAGATTAGTCTATTTCTTAATGGCTTTACTAATTAGCTCTATTGCGGCAACCATGGAAATACTAGGTGTCATTGGGAAACACGGTGTTTGGAAGGCGTGCTTAATCAGTGTTATAATTATTATTTACTTTTTTATTTTTACAAATAATCAAAACCATCTTCTGAGTTTTATGCCAAAATACTTGCAAGGTCATGAAAATAACCAAATAAGATTTAGGTCTACTTATATGAAAATTATTATTCCTTTATATATTTAGTTCCATATTATTTACATTTTTAAATATTCCTATACAAAATATTATAAAAAAAACATTAAAAAAAACATGAAAATTACTATTTTTCTCATAATTTCAGTTTTTTTAAACCTGGGGGAATAAAACAGTATCCTTCTCGGTCTATGCTAAATAATAGAATATTTTGATTTATTATGAACTATGCGTATACCTAAGTGAAAAATTGCATTGATCTACAATTTATGATGTTCAGGTTTCGCCATGGGCTAGCATGATGAAATCTGTATCTAATAATTCTTATAATCAAGGTTTAAGGCAGGTTTAAGGCAGTCCTAGTTAGATTAGTCTAGTTTCTGAATTAGATAGGAATTCCATAGACCAAAACAAACTTTTTTCAAGACAGTAGCTCAACACTAACAAGTGCACGATTACGAAAAATTACTCTCACTCACTCACTGCCAAAACTAAGAGATCCCCTATTCACAAATCACATAACATCCGTAATGTCAATGACACCTCACGGATGCGCTTACGCAACGTGCACCTTGACAGTTGTACAGATGACGATCAACGTGACGTAACGACTCCGACACGAGAACACACACCTACTACGTATACAACGCTTCTAAAATTCACTGAGATAGCTAAACAAACCTTACATAGGCAGCAATGTATAGCGAACCAACGAGAATATTCCAGCAACCACGTAGGCCGCAGATTGAAGAGCCTCTCGATGAGATGAAATGCAAGTGATAGCATAATTGCACAATAAACTATTGTTCACTAAGCAAACGTAATCCGTATGAATGAACTATCATCAGTATTATGATTACTATCACAAACTCTGATCTCATATCTTTCTCGATGATTGAAAATAGTAAAGAGGAAATGGAGTCCGTTTTTATTACTGTCATAAACGATTTATTGGTTTACAAATAGTTCTCATATTATATATTTTATGAGGGGACGGAACAGGATTCTGAATGTGTTATAGTGCTTCTACGTAAATCTATGTGCATTTTTACAGAAGTAGGCGAACCTAGATAGGTTACGACTTGGTATTTGACCGTCATTCAGCAATTTAAACTTGAGGTGGTAAACTCTCCACCGTAGACGCGGGTCTCTGGACGGTGAGTGATGGGTAAGCTCGCCGTCCGTCCGTCTTTTGACGACGACAGGCCGTGTTGACGGCGCGTTCGTGTTCCACGTGCGCCTCAAAGAGATGTCAGCAACATGGAAGGGGCCCGCAAGGGCCGACGCCTGTCGAGGCTGCGGGTTGTTCGCAAGGGATACCGCGGCCTCGACATGAAGGGCGAAGAAGGAACATGGGTGGTTTTTAGTCAGTAGAAGTCTGACACTCCCTTTCGCTCTGCCCAAGAGCGGGAGGGGTTATTTGATGATTTCCCATCCCCCCAAAAAAAAAAAGGTGGTAAACTCTAAATGTAGTTTAATAGAACACCATCCAAAAATTTTTAATAAAGAAACAACCGAACCACATATTTAAAATTTAAGACTCTTCAGATTGACGGCTTGGTTGGCGCGGTGGCAGAGCGATTGGACTGCTGCGCTGCGTGTCGCGGATTCGATTCCCTCACGGAACAAATATTTGTATGGCCTACAGATAGTTCTTTTGTGTCTGGGTGTGTGGGCTGTGTATGTAAATGAAAAAATGGGCTGTAAATGTTTGTAAACATAGGTTTACAAACATTTAAATTACATACACAGAAAACATTTAAATTACTACGGTTTCGTAGCTGATTTTGTTGAAGGAATTATTTATTCTTGTACGTAACTAGTTTCGATGAAGGAATTAGTTTTCTTTGTACGAAACCACGGTTATGTACCATGGTTACGTACAAGGAATTTACTGTTAAGGTTTCAATGAACGAATGACATGTCGTTGTACGTAACTAGTTTCGATGGAGGATTATTTTGGTGATTGAGGTAATTCAGCAGTAGACGCGTTGGCTGTCTACTGAACTGACCAAAAGTCACCGACTTCAGAAACTGATTTTTCTTCTAAAGTTTATTTTTCACTTTTTAGTGTTTTATTTTTAACATACACGTCGTTTTGTTTCCATGGCCTGGATTATCCCACTTCCGGGTAAAACCCTTCCAGTTGTCTATGTTTAGCTTCTACATGAGGCTTCTAGGCTGGCTCAGGCCTCCAGGTTTGTATTATGTGGCCTTTCCACGGCAGTACAGGCATTCGGCCTGCTAGTCCCATTTCAGTCCAACAGCTTTAAGAGCTACGTCGGCAATTTACGTTTTGGAGCACAATGTGGTGTTTGTTATCTAATATAACATCACGCCTGTAATCCTCGCCAGATTAGGCACACACCCACATTTTGCCAGTTATGTCTAAGTCCCATGTAATTCTGCTCTTCTTTGCTGGTTGTATTTTATTGTTTATGCCAGTACAGAACCCTATCTAACGACAAAACATAGCAAGATCCTTCACATCAACATCTTCTTCATCTTGTAATTTAAATTTTTACATCTTGTAAAAAAATATATTATAATACATATATTTGATTCAGACGCAGTCCTGTCTGAATTAAATACATTATTATATTTTTATTATTTCACTACTTACAAGATCCTTATTGTTGATACCTTTGTTGAACAAATAAATGATTCCGATTTTGATTCATCAACCGGGGATGAATCCAGACTCCATGGCTGCTACTGAGATATCCCTGATGGAAAAGCCCAATAGGACTTGACCCGAACCGGTAATCGAAGCCAGGACCTCATGCTCAGCACTACAACACTGAACTAAACAATCTGATTCTAGAAACCCGCAATGGCCCTACAAGAATGCCCAATATCCTTTCTGAAAATACACTATTTCTAAGTACATTATGATGAAGATCCTAATAGAACACCGTGCCTTCGTATTTTATGAGTCAACTAATGGAAAAAGATTGTTTTTCTCGCTGACAATAAACTCGGATTTATACTTCAAACAATGTGGTCGCAAGTTCCTACAAGGACATGTTTACTATTGTTTACCCAACAATAGCCCAATGGCTAAGCCGTTGGTCTCTCTCTTTTTGTGGGTTCGAATCTCCTCCCTTTGTTTTATAAGAACGATGAATCCGTTTATAGTATAATAATATGTACCGTGTAAGGGTTTAACTATCGTAAATATCGTCATACATGTCTTAACAAAATCACTTAATTATATATTAGCGTTATTGACCCATAAAGTACTCTAACTGCGGTACTCAGAGATATTAAAATTTAATGATTATTTAATCAAAATAAATAATAATAATATTGTTTTATTTGGGACAACATATGATCCATTTTTGTTAGTAAAAGACTTAGTTTTTTGTTAGTAACAAATATGGAATACACATTTAGTGAGTCATGTACTTACGAGGCATTTCCTGAGGATAATGATTCCGCAAGAGATGCCTCAGCACAGGAGCTCTACCCCTGCCGGCACTTAGTAAAGATTTGACATACTTTTGTATGATAAAACTGTCAAAACCTTTACTAAGTGATGGCCTAGGTAATCATTAAAACTCTCTGAGTGCGGCATTAAGAGTTTGTTTTATAGTCTAGCACACCTACGGTTATGTCTTTCAATTATGTAAACGACTTCCGAAAAGGAGGAGGTTATCAATTCGTCTGAATGTTTTTTTTTTGTATGTTTGTTATCGCATATCTCCGTCATTATTATAGTCTTTACGCGACCTGGGGCAATGCAACGACATGACGATCCCAATTTAGCTAGAAAATGGTTCCAGCAAAAAGTCTTCAGAGCAGCGCATTACTCGAAGGCATAAAATTTGCCTTGCAAATACTATTCTGGTCCGTCAGTTGTTCTTGATGCATAACTATTTTTATTAAGTTTTAAAATAAACTGTCATGAAAGCTGACGATTTGTATGCAACAGATATCTGTCTCCATTAAAACTATGGTGGGCTACACGAAAGCTCTTGTAAGATGTTAATGAAATGATGTAAAGGCGAGGGAACACGGTTCTGTCCGGCGCAGGTAGGTGGCGCCTACGTCGACAAGTCTTGCAGTCGCCTTGGGTCGTGTTATTAGCATAATATCGCCTATACTAATGCCGTACAACAGTATCGTTGTTTATTGCTTTAGATTTCACTTTGATTTAGGTAAATATTTTGATTGGTTAGTGTGTTGCTGGGTTTCGATTTCCATCAGAGTTATTAAAGGTCAATGGTTAGCATGGAGGAGTCAAATAGTTAATTTGTTGTTGCTTGGCTTTCTGAGAAAGACTTGCATATTTGAGATTGTCTAGCAAAGAAATATTTTTTAAGTTTATACAAGCTGTTTCCGCGACCTTCGTCCGCATGAATCACTATCACTACATCACTACAATATATAAAACAAAGTCCTCCGCCGCGTCTGTGTGTTCTGTCTGTTTGTCTGTTCGCGATAAACTCAAAAACTACTGATGCGATTTTCATGCTGTTTTCACCAATAAATTGAGAAAGGTTTTAGTATATGTTATTTTTCGAAATTCAACCCCTAAGGGAGTTAAATAGGGGATGAAAGTTTGTTTGGATATTTTTTGACATCCACGCGGGCGAAGCTGCGGGTAAAAGCTGGTTTATTATAAATATATTACTTCCCAAGTTACTCCTTATAACTCTTTCGCCTTATGCTATCTATCAGTCATAATCGGTCCAGTCGTTTCAGAGCCTATATAATTATTCCTTTAAATGTGTAAACACTTAAATCTAGTTGTTAAATTAATTATATACTTAACAAATAAATCATTCAACAGTTGCATAACCAATATTTCTCCACGCAAAGAAAGTACTACGGAATTCTCCACAACTACCTACAATTGAATCATTTGATACGTCCCACGCGCTATTGTTGTTATGTAAAATCACTATTATAATATTCATTCATAACTTGAAGTAGTAACTACTAAATATAGATACTTGTGAATGATTGATAGTTTAGTGTTGAATTGGAGAGAAAATTCGAAACTGAAGTGGCGATGTCAACGACCTGAGTAGTATGGGAAAAGGCATTTATTTATTTTGAATTTTCTTTTAGCGGGTAAGTAAACCTGCACATAAAGTTTTGAGAATAAACGTGATTCATCAATCTTCTTATTTCGTCTTCCATACTCCTCTATTACTAGTCATCTCAGCGGTCAACTCCTTTCTAGCCATATCATACTTCACACAGCCCATCTATTGTTTCTTTGTGTTGCTCTACTCTAGATGTCTTGTCTTGCTATATGCCCCCGAATTGATAAACCTTAATTCGTAGAAGGAATGTTCAGTCAGTATCTACTTACAACACAATAATATTCCGTGAATTCATCCAAGTGTCGCTTTGATTTATACGAATACCACGTTGTAAAAGTAATCTTAAATATCACGGTCTCAACCTGACCTTTTATTTGTAAAAGAATTTCCATTTACACTTTTATGTTCCTTTGTTACGTTCCCAACATATCTACAAATCAAGACGTTATGTTTACCGCACATATGTACGTTTTCACTGAAAAAGGCATGCAGTTATTTACAAGAAATCGGATTCCTTTAAAAACCTGATATTTTTGGTATGATGTTAATCATTTTGACATGAGTATAGGTTGTTACATTAATTGCGTTTAAGGATCTGCACAGACAAAGAAAATGTCAGAGGAGATGAGTCGTGCGTACCATCAAGTGTATACAGCGGAACATTTTGAGTAATTTGAGTCAACTGTGTGTAAGCCCTTAGGCGCCACGACTGCCACAGTGAAGCAGCAGTTTGCATTCGATTAGATGTAAATTTATTGAAAACACGAGTTCATTAGTTGCACTAATTGCGATCTCCATTCCCATGAACTGTCGAATGACCTTACGGTTAATTCGACTTAATATTCATACGGGAAGAAGACGTAACTTACCTCCACCATTTTTCTTAAACCAGAAAGAAAGTAACTTACAAAACAATATGTCATAGGGAGCTAAGCAGAAACTTTCTACGTGGGAGTAACGTGGGAGGCATGGTATCAAGTAGCATCGTTTAAATCATACGTAATCTGGTCTTTTTATGATATCCAAATATTTGTGTTTGCGTAACAGAGTAATGGTCAGTGAGTCAGTTTAGAGCGCCATTACGTTTTGCCCTAGTTACTTTGGTCACAACGTTTTGTCTCGCGGATTATCCGGCGGCGCCTCTACACCTCGGCCTAAATACCAGATCGTATACCTATTTGTTCCGTCAACACTGATTAGTTGCATGAAGCACTGAAGGTGACCTTACGTACAAGGTTTCATGACTTCAGCATTAGTCAGCAACCGATACTAAACATGGGCCTCCCCCGTTAACACTTCGTGCAATTTTTGGCACGCATAGCAGATGACTAGCTGTGCTGCGTTAGTGTCGCTCCTACGACTACTTATGTTTGAACCAATGATGTACTACGGCTAATATATTATATTAATTACTTGCTCATTATTAACACTACGTTTTACAAACTGGAATTCACATGTGATAAATTAATCATGCACTTTCTATTGAATATAATATTGGAAGAAAGTAAATTCCATAAAATGATGAACTAGGTACCTATTAAGTAATGGTTTTTCAAACAAATCGTTTCAAATCGTCGCGTCGTCAATACAACAGAACGTCGCGTCGCCCACCCTTCATCGAACATGTTTAAGTTTTAACAAAGCGGACCTCAGTAACATGCTAGGCATTCTAGGTAAAGTAAAGATGATGAATAGCATTCCAAGATTTATTCTCAAATAACGAGCATTAAATGGCATTAGTTTTGCGATGGTGAAATATGTACGAAGTCTGTTCAAATGGGGCCGTTATGGTGTGTAAAGTGCGCTCATAACTTCCGGCTGTAGAAACTAAAATACTGTAGAAACTCCACTATAAAATGCTGGTAAGTAACGAGACTATAAAACAGGACGTGAGTTTTCAACGCAAAGGTACACATGACAAAAGATGTACCAAAGTAAGTGAGTAGGCAAGGCATGCAGGTAAGCATCTATCAGCTGTAGGTAAGCACTGTGGTGACTGGGTTATTTAAATTGCGACTTTATGCACATGAAAATTCTGGGGAAACGATGAATATGACTGATATGAGAATACATACATTTATACGAGCTAAAAAATCTTTGATTAATTTTCGAGAGAATCATAAGAAGTATTGAGAAGCCTGTATATTTTTCAGTTTCGCCTACTGTACAGCTCAGCTCATAAAATCATAACACCATCTTCTAGGCGTCGCTGTAATGTTCAGGTCATTAATAATTTAAATTCTGGGTCGGGTAAGTGGTGGACATGGATGATAAACATTTGAGAAACTTTATAGACAATGGTGTGCAAGTTTTTCGGCTAAAATTGAGTATGCTATTCACTGGAGAGAACATAAAAGAATAGCACGCCATAGCTCTTAATAACTACTCTAGAAAGCCATCAAATGTAGTCGATGTGGTCGAAATTGGCTAGATTATGTTCTGTTGTACTTATCTCTTCGAAGCTAACGTTTTATTGAGTAAAGACCAGTGACACAGTGACGAAAATTACTGATCTACAAAATCATTGCTCCACATCCTTTTAAAAGTAGTTCTTACTTAGTATTATTTCCCATGGCATTTAGACCCGGTTATTTTTCGCAACACTCACGGGCCAAGTGAGAAGTCGTGAGTCGATGTTACTGATGTTTATATGTCCAGTACAATTCAATAAAGGGCTCAGTGATTGTGTTGAGTTTCGGTGCAAGTATTGAATTCATCGTAGCCATCTGATAGACTAATTATTATTGCATTGTTTCTTGCAAGAAATAGTCTTTTTCAAGGTGGACGATAACCAAGATAGAGAAGGTATTCCAATCGACACAAATTTAAAATCGGATTATTTTTCAAAATCGTAAATCTGCTGCTAAATTTAATTCTGAAACAGACTTCTGAATCTCGAGAAACATAAAGTAAAATCAGTTTCCCAAACCTTGTAATTTGTGTAAATAAGTGAACCAATGAATATTTACGGGGCTTTACGTTTCAGAGCCTATTCATTACCCATCAATCATTATATCAGCAATGACCGATATTACGGTCCGTTCCACGGTGACTCATGCAAATGTACTGCGATTCCGTAGATTCACAGTTAAATAATAACTCAACGTGTTCCAAATAATATAGGTTAAGCAATGTGATACTATTTTAACGTTAATAGCAAAACAAGTTGTAAATTCTGTAGTATGACTCATCATTTTCATTATTGGCAATCACGCCAGCGTAACTGGGTACCACCTTTTTGTCAATTCTTCTTTGGTCTGCGCTAGTCTCAATCAGGTCTTATCCGCGTTCTTACAAATGTCATTTATTCATCTGGCTATTGGTGACAGGCGCTTGGAGTGCTGACTCCTTCTACCGCCACACAGCAACCAACATGGTTGTGAGTGTATGTGTAGTATGATTCGGTGTATCAGAATTTCGTACGTAATTGTTGCAAGTAAGAACTGCAAATTGCGGATCTCCGGCACATTTTATAGTGACGGGACATTTCTTAGTTATGTAACAATGACGCAGGCGCAACTAACTGACGCACTCAATTTTTTTTCTTATTAAGAACAAGCAAATGAAGATCACATTCCGTGTAGTGAGTCAGTACTTTCTCTCAAGTGGTATCGATGATTAATTGTAGTTTCATTGGTGAGTTGTTTGGTACTTAACCCTTTGATCTTATTAATTAGCCATTACTGAGACGCCATATCAAATATTGATTCGACTAGTCTAGTCTCCACTATCTTTTTTCCAAGAAAAAATATTGTTCAGACCATTTTATTTGTGGTGAATCTTGAAATAAGCTATACATATGTTGACGCCTGACCGTTTCCAAAAAGTACTTGAAAATTTCGAAGGGGCTTTCGAAATTTCGCACAATCGTGACAGTAAATAAACGATTCCTAATGAGGTGTTGCGCGTTGAGTAAATAATTACGTCCCAGTGATTTTACATGTAAAAATAAACGAAATACATTTCGACGGTCACGGAACTTCCATATTAAAGACTGGACAAATATGAAACTGCTAACAGATTCCGTGTCTTTAACCTGATGCTAACACACCAGATATTTACCAGAGTGGTTCCTGATTTATCCCTAGTTAGCATTAGTTAGTGCGTTAACACAAGGTACAATCACATCTGTCATTTGAAAACTTTTCATCGTTTAAGGTCTCCGTAAACGGAGATGTTTTCCGGATCCCAGAGGACATACCTACCTTTTGGGATTCCAGCCAAAGTTCTGAAAAATAGTCAAGCTCTAATAACTTTGAGAGCCGAAGAAAGATCTAGAAAAATGAAAGAAAACGAAAGTATTCTTTTCGTATTATTACAAAAAAACACAAAAATTTACAATCTAGGACAGCCACCTGTTCAAACTTCCTAAAGCAACTAGCCTTCTAACTCTAAACCACACTGATCGATGGATCTGCGGTTATGGCTAGTCACCCACTGTTAATTGAAAAATAAGGACCAAGCTTAGATAAACTGTTAATGATATAACTTGCAAATTGACTGTTGACAGCGGTATAGGTGATGATGTACGATGCTAAAATGACCGATGACCCCTAACAGAAGTAGGTGCACACTCATGATATTACGCGAATGATATAAGCGAGCCATTGCCCTGAATACCTGACTAATGCCCACTTACTGTAGAAGTAAGACATACTTATCTAATGGGTATACGGGAAAATTAGGTTGATCCATCACGGAATGAGTACAAAAAATTTCAATGAGATTTTCGAATGACAGAATGTGACAGCTAGTGGACATTTTGGTACTATTCATAGTTTACTTCACTTTTTCGTGGTATTTTATATATTCAAACAAATATATAAAAATTACAACGATGGCGATCTTTTTATAAGAGTCAAAAAGAAGACGTGGGTAAACACAATAATTGAAATAATCTTGGACGTTAAGAAAACATATGTAGGTATAGGTACAGATGACTATGATAAACAGACACAGAAATAGAAGTTCAACATCATCATGATCTTCCTGCCGCTATCCCATTCTATTTGAGGTTGGCGCAACACGTTTTCTTCTTCCATTCTACGATGTTACGCGTAACGGTGGTATTTACTACTTTCCTTTTCATATCATTCCTCACGCAATCCACCTATCTTTTCTTTGGCCTTCCTCGCCCTCTCCATCTATCACTTTTTTAGTCACATGTGTTTTACAAAAATAGAAGTTCAACAAAATGACAAATTATTTGGAAAATATATATGCACGTTACAATAATTGTGGAATAAGATTAAAGTTGCATTCAATAGTACAATTAAGAAATTAAAGTAGAAACCGCTGCAGATAATCAGATATAAGTAGATGTTCATAAAGTACCGTTTCCCACTACGCAGTAAGTAATTGATCGTGAGATAAGATCGATATCTTCCGATGATCGATAGTGCAGATCGGAAGAGACCTAGAAAGTGGGATAAATCGTGATTTTACTAATTATTCGAGTTACGTTAGCCGTTGCGACAAACGTTTGTCTCCTTGTTGCAAATACGAGAAGATTTATAGCTATTAATCAGGCTATAGCGGTAACCGTGTTTGTTTTATTACGTGATCGAATGGATAATAATGTGTTTATCTTAAGAAATTTGTTTCGTAATGACCTTTTAAGTGTTTTATATTAGCCAACGCTAATGTTTAGCACGACAGTGTCGCAACGATGGCGCTACGTTCGCTTGCATCCCTGCACTTAATTAAACCTATATTAGCAAGTCATATATCACAATATATTACTGTGCTTGCTGACTGCGGTCTGGTTGTACAAAAAAAGTAGCTCCGACTATAAAAGGGTCTTTACAGTCGTACCGAGAAGTGACGAGAGAAACATCAGTAACTCAAAGGGACATAGCAATGAGCTGTAAATTTTCTAACAGAAAATTTTTCAAGGGAGGTCCTGGCCTATAAAATTGGAAATAAAGTATAGTACTAAAACTCTCAACTCACAAATTAGTCAAGTTGACATGCTTGTGTACACTCACCACGGGCTATTTCGCATTAATTTAATGGTAGAAGGCGTTGTTTAAAATATTGTACATGCATCGTCGTAAATAGTTTTATGGACATGAATTCATTTGTTTTTATTTTACACTTTTTTGCCGACGACATGTTCCTTTAGACGTTCGGCATTATTTTAAATGGCAGCTTTTAGTTTAAACATTTCTAGGCGTTATTGCGACATAAAACTGTATTGAAGCTATAAAAAGTACTTTTAATGTCTTTTAGGGGTTAGTATACCTATATATTATGCAGTTGGGTACTGAACCTAGTATCTCCAAGACAGGCATCGATAACTTAGATAGATATTATGTAAACCCTATGTCAGCATTATCTGTGTATATTTGTGATGAATATGGAATTATGGATCTAATTCAGAAGATAGTTAAGCAGATAGTAAAGACACCGAACCAGATAGGTAATAAAACATTATGGAAAAAAACAGTCGGTTTATTCAAACTCAGTCATGGGAATTGCAAATGCAATAATAATATAATCAATCTGACACCAATGAAGTTCAGCTCTTAAAGGCAATTGATTCCGGTGACCTTTTTCTAAAACTTAATCAGTAGCGGAAGTGATTTCATTAAACCTCTCTTATGGCTGGTGCTTGTTACATGTCAAACTGTTCAAATGTCCATTTACGGAACTGATCAAACTTCTTATCTATGTGATATTTGAAAAAGCCATAGTGTTCATTGTGAAAAGCGCAACATCATACCGGTGTCGTATTTCCGCCATCCCTCCAATGGTGCGTATGATTTACCCATTGTGTGCTATCAATGGAGACAGTCTCATAGAAATCATTTCCATTTGGAACGGGCCTGGAATTATGAACTCGGAAAAGAATGATTACTTGTATTTAAGAAAGAAAAAAAAAATATATATTTGTATTTGAAATCGAATTTTATTCTTATGGGAAATTTCCTGTAATAAATGATTATTATAGTGAAGTAGAAACTTGTCTGCTACTTCACCTGTGGCAAGCTTAACAGATGCAATTCGCTCCAACTTGGATATGTAATGCTTCAAAGCCTAATATATGTACAACTATTTATTTAAATAAAATGTGGTCACTTTATACACAGGAACATCAATCTGACACAACCCGTGGCGGCCTGTTGTATCAATGACAAGGATAATAGATTAAAGGCCAACATATCATTAATAAACCAATTTATTGACGTCAGTTACAACCTCACATATATCTCAATTATTCTAAACTCTTAAAGCAGACATCAGCAGAATCACTGCAGATTCACTAGCAAAAGAAGCTAACCTTGCCCTTGTGTTATTGTTGTTTTGCCTGACGACGTAGTGTCTGTTTACAGAGCGACTATGTTAAGCAGACGACCATCACTGATTATCGTTGACGACAATGAGATACTACCAAAGACTGAAGAATTGAAAAGACTTCTCACAGACAAAAAAGCAGGTAGCCCAGTAGTTACTATCCCAGCTTACTACTGGTATGGTATTCACGCAGACGCATTAATTTGTGTAATTTATTTTATCGCCACTCCTTTTAAAACAGTTAAGAAAAACATCGTGAGGAAACACTATTCTAGCACCGAAAATTCGAAGGTGTGTGACACTGACACCTATCCACCCGCACTGGAAGAGGAACTCGCACTGGAAGAGAAGAGGAAGCCTATATGGCAGCAGAAGGATCATTATTTGCAACTAGAAATAGTTAAATAAGAACAACAAAGAACTTCTAGTAATTAATAATTCAATGTACCACTTCCTTAATGCACACCAGTATTCATTACACGTCCCATTGAAAAGTCGATCTTTGACTTTGATATATTATCCATGTAAGTGCTAAAAGGACGGACACTATTAAATTACATAGGCAGTAACTTAGATCATAGATACATTGACTAACGTATGATTAACAGGCTTCATCGCATGTGCCTATTCACTGGATCCAGGTATGAGTGTTCCCTGATACGTAGTAGGTACCTACTTGATTTCAACTGGTATCAATCTTGAACACAAATAGAAGTTGTTTCTTGGCCCGTGCAAGACTAGTTCTTTCGTACCAAGCGAGTCATTAAACAAATAAATATATCCTTCGATTACACAGTATTTATATGCGTAACGCGTGGAGATTTGTTTATGGCCGTTTCTAGTAATTCTAGCGGATTTAAAGCTTTCTGTTGCTGTTTTCTTAGAATATTATTATTATTGTTTCTGCTTACTACAATCCTAGAAGACATGTTTATTTTTTCTATTGTAAATTGTTATGCATCATGGTCTACGGATACACTAGGATCATCTATATTTAAATATTAACTCGACGAGTGTTTATTTCTTCGGATCACTTACCATACAGCAGGTATTTTAATAAACTAGATAACTGTCTTCACTCAGTTTCCTTCAGTTTGCCTTCTTTGTCTTCTCTGTTGATTCACTCACAGCAAGCAATAGATCTCATTGATAGATCTCATTATTTTCAGCCGTCAATTAGGGATTTTTGTTATACCTAAAACTTAGGTAGCTGGCAGATCTCGTAGCTGTGGTTTACCTGTTTCTCTATCCGCATTAACCATCAGTGGTGACAAAAATCTTACAAAAGTCATTTAGAGAACGGTAAACACTAAACACAGCATCCGTTATTTCTTTTTCCCCGTAAAAAGAACGCAAACTCGTCCACATTCTATATTTAGCGATAGCAAACAGTTCTGTTAACCAACTGGCGGTGGCCGCGTCGGCGCCGGCGCCGGATTGACATTTACACGAGGACCTTGCGCAGAACAATTTGCGAACAATGAGAGACCTGTCATATGTTCCCGGAACCCGTCGCGAAGGAGTGACCTCAGCCACCGACCTCTACACTTGCAAACGTGCCGAGTTACACAAAAGATTCTTGTACGAAGGAAAATATGTGCATTGTGGACGATGCATAGGAGTGTGTGGCCAATTGATTTGTGTCTCTGAAGTTCGATTGATGCTGCCTTTGTGAAAGTATTCGTGGATGAGACAGAGACAATCGTGCCTTCGGTTACCTATAGAATGATACACATATATACGTATACAATGCTATGTCTACGGATGATAACGATGAACTGCAACGGCATTTGAACCCACCTCCTGGCCACTATAAAGTTTCATATAGGTAGCTAGGTTAGGCGTTGTAGACCATCAACCTTGCCAGGTAAATGTATGTATGTATCTAGCAATAATAACAAGCCCAGGCTCAATGACGTACCTACCTCGTGGTAAACATAATCGATCCATGATCCAATAGACCTTTATTTCTGTTGTAAAGCTTGAGTTTTAGAAGCTATGGTTCCAAATGTGTAAAACTATATCATTGCGTAAGTGCAATCGCTTAAACAACTTGTCATACGACACAATTCAATTTAAAAAGAAAATACTTCCTGAATGAAAAAGTTCAATTTAGCAAGCCGGGGTTTTCTTAGACTCGGTATAAACTGGTACCTACCTCAGACATGTAGATAAATTAATTAATGTAGTTCCAGACTCGCAAAAAAACATAAATTATTTTAAAATAGATTTGCCAGTTGTCTAAACAAAACGAATTTGTAACTTAGTCATTGTACAACATCTGTTTATTGTCTTTATAATTAATAATGATTTCAAGAATACAAAATCTGATATACAAACGCCTAAAATTGGATCAGTAACAGTTTGTAGAAAGTGACAAGAGGCTGTCAGTAAACTGGGTATTGTATGAAAAAATCTGAGTCATATCGAATAATATTTTTTCGGGAAATCTGTGCTAGACTCTGGAGATGATCCCATACATTATTCAAATGTCAGATTTTGTTTTGAAGTTGTACAGTCAGCATCAGAAGTAGATTAACACCACACACAGTTTCAAAGCAGGTGTTTTTAATAACATATTTTTAGGTATTACTCGTTACTAACTAGTTATTCAAGAGTAGGAAATATTTTAAAAAATAATCTTCTGAAACATTAAAAATAATAACTGGAGTCCTGTACATCAAATAATTAAAATTCCGAAATGTTAAGCTAAGCTACTCCTGCTGCTGACCGTACATGTATGAATCACTTTTGCCTTATAGTTTATAGTTCTGCATTTTTTTGGATGCAAAGTTACTTAGTAGGTATGAATGGATCTTCCAGATAGTAATACACCTTGAATTTCTATTAAGCCAATGGATACCTGAAATCAGTTAGAAATCACACTTTATCCTCACAGGTTACGAAACTACGGCTATGCAGGCAACATCGCGATCCAAGATTAGTGTGAAACAAATTGCTTAACCCAAAGTTCCCACAAGTGCGTCAGTGTACCCGATTAGGTAACGATCAGCCGGATCTACAGGCTCATTAAAAGAAAAAAAGATCATATCGCAGACAATAGAGCACTCGGCGACCGAAAGTGATAGTCTAATAGATATTATAGTGAGACGATGACGATAGTGACCAGCAAACTGGCAAGTCATTACTCATTACGGAATACGCGCGGTTTTCCTAACAACTAATTGGTTCCTTTGTATAATAGATCAATAGCTAGATGATGATGATAGTGTATAAGATCAGTTCAAATTTACTTCAACTATACAAATATTTATAGCTCTAATGATAGCCTTTCCTCAGATAATAACATGATAAAACATTTCTTACGCTCCAGGACATAACAGGTGTTTAAGTTTCAATAAACAAAGTCCAAGCAATAGGAACCTTGCTTTCCCTTTGAGTAAATTATCAAAATTATAGCTTATTACTTAGGAAAGGGTTAGGGTGTTACAACGAATCCATTCGGATACACCTGAGTGGCACTTAAACAACAGGTCGTTCGTCATTTGCTGCGAAATTATAGGGAAACGTAGAACGGTGGCAGTTTATGCTGTTTTGAATAGCAAACGGAACGCGAACTTCAAAATTACCGCCATTTGCAATACATCAAGCTGCGCCGGCGGCTGCGCGTCGCTCCCCGGCTTGCGGTCGTTTGACAAATGAAGTTGTTATTCTTCCTGCACGGCGCCACCACATCTTACGACTGGAATGTATGCGTGCCATACACCTTCACGCGTTCACACCTCGCTTTGACTTGAGTGCCCGACCGAGTGGTGACACTTGCACTGATGAGAAATAGCTCAATTGGAACGCAGTTTACAACAATGACATTGATTGATGGTTTGTTAGGAAACATTCTGATGTCAATAACTATATTAGACACAACATTCGTAGCCTAGATATCAAAACTAGGTAAATCTACACCAAGGTATCCAGTTTCAGAATTGTCACTGTTAACTAGGTCAACAGTTAACGGTTCTCGCATTGATTAGTCATTATTTCCTTATAAGGTTTTCTTTAACATTGGAACGGTCGTATATAGTGCTAAGTAGGCAGTAGCGGAACAGTTGCGAGTGGCACCGCGCGGCAGCATTATACATAATTGGCGTCACTGACCTACGGTAAACATTGCGTCTGCGTTCAAGGTCAACAGCCTTGATGTTTTATCGTTTCCAATAAGATGTCAGTATACGTAACGTATTACAGTTTGAGCGAGCTTTATTGGCTGTTCGTGTTTACATTAGTATGGTGGAGTAGAAGTAGGTGTTGCTTCTAGGCAATAAACGGCTTTAGGTTGAACTACTTTACAATACCTTCCTGGTTTTTTTTCCATTACGCATCATCGTCGAAACTAACAATAACAATTTATTGATTGTCTTGCTAAGCAATGTTATGGACGAACGGTACTCAAACATTTGAGTAATTGCCTGAGCAATTGATTACAAGTCTGCCACAATATTTCCAGACCTAAACCACAACAACACCAGAAAGGCGTCGAGACAATGAAGCTCGACAAAGTACCATATAAAAATATAACTGTCTTGGATTCCGCACCGAAATTTGTCAGAAAAGAATAGTGGGAGATGTAGGTAAAACATAATTTCCAAATTAGAAGAAATGTTACAAGCATTTCCTGCATTGGAGCACATCCTCATTCTTATAACAAAATGCGGACACGCTTTCATAACAATATAACACCAAACAGATGAAGACATCACAAATTCCTTTGTGCCACCAAAAATGCAAAAACAAAAAGTGAAAATACTCATCGCCTATTTACATGCATAATAAAATGTAACCTTGAAGGTACCTTGGAAGGCAGACGAAAATACAGACGTAGTGAAACAAAGGGTGAGATAAGGAATCTACAGAGTCCTGGCCATTTAATACATAAGACATTTACATACACAGGGCCACGAGATGTATCGAACTGATTGTAAGAATGCTATTGTGGATTTAAGTAAGTTAAATGGAACCCTCAATGTTTGCACTCCCACATATCCGGAGTAAACATGTCTAGACTTTGCCTCTAATGGATTTTTTGTGACGTTTGTAGTTTATCTTATTTCTAGAGGGTTTGAAGCTTGTGAGTATACTGGCATATTATATTTAGATTTCAATTACTCAAGTGCGATTCTCATGTGTCCAAGTGAGGGTTTTTTCTACTAATAAGTTATGGTTGGTTAATCCTAAGATTCCACAGTTAAACCTAAGATTTAGATACTCTGTGATTATCGTTCATTTTGAAGTTGTACCACCACACACTCGGTAAAGCTTAGGTTTTACCTCACAGGCACGGTAAATGTTGTGGGCGAATAACTGTGATCGAATGCAAATTGTGAAGCACCATCTTCACAATTTGCATTCGATCACACTTAAAAATACGCAAGATAACATCCATAGTTTTTTGAAGCGGCACCTATGGAGCCGCGCCCGCTCGACGCGCTCGTTCGTTTTTAGTCATTGTTCTAACCTAGCCCATTTGGTCGGGGTACCCTAGTTATTGCGACCATTTCGACTCGCACATGGTTCCAAACGTTCCAGCGACCAAAGGTTGATTGAACAATGGTTGGGAGGAATCCCAACCATGGTTCAATCAACCTTTGGTCGCTCGATTTAGTGGTAGGTTCTCTACACAGCTCACAGTAAGTTATTCCCAAAGCCAATATTTAGAACTGTCATTGGTAAAATATAGCATTTCCCAAACAGGAATGATGTGGCCTGAAAATCTTCTGTATAAAAAATCCTTACATTTGCCAACTCATGTTTGGAAATCCTAGAATTTATTAAGTTTAGATCAAATCTGAAATACCTAAAGGATTTTACAATAACAAAACAAAACAGCACGCCTTGTAATCCATCCATCCATTACCCATTTCCATCATCATCATTATTAGCCTATAATATTCCCACTAGGGACTCAGGCCTCCTCTCTAGGAGAGGGATGACGGAACCCATTTCATAGTAGAAAACAATGCCAGTCAGTTTCGCTTTCAAGTCTAAATAGATGCCGCTGAATAACAGCATTTGATATAAACTGACTTTATGAACTCTACAATTTACGATTAAGTCGGTAGGTACCACGTAACACGATACCCTTTGGTAAGACTGGTTGTCAGACTTTTGAACTTCTTGTCAGAGATCTATAGAAATGGCAGAGATTTTACTTTCAGACGGAGGCGTCTCGTTATGTGCCTACCTTGTAGACCCCTACTACCCCGGTCGTCTGTACTCAGCCAAGAGATATTATATCTCAAGGGATATAATTACAATACTTATACATTTATCTAAGTATGTTTTAAGGGGTCGTACGTAAAATGCTAGACCGTAATTCTTGCTAAAGTGACTTATATAATGCTTAATTATCCACAAGGAACCGCTGCTGGGTATGCACTTAGTGTATTGCAGCAAGCTTCAGTAAATCAGCCAACTTTATGACACTGTGTATTTTAGCAAGTCCTGTAGCTGAAAACTTAATGCATAAACCGTACCTATTACCTTTTTTTTTCGGGTGGAAAATCATCAAATAACCTCTCCCGCTCTTGGGCAGAGCGAAAGGGAGTGTCAGACTTCTACTGACTAAAAAACCACCCATGTTCCTTCTTAGCCCTTTATGTCGAGACCAAGGTACCTATCTCTTGCGAACAACCCGAAGCCCCGACGGGCGTTGGCCCTTGCCATTTGCCCTTCCATGTTGCTGACATGTGACATCTCTTTGAGGACGGACGGCGAGCTAGCCCATCACTCACGGTCCACAGGCCCGTGTCTACGGTGGTCGGAAGCCATCACGTGGCCCCCGACGCCCGGAGCGCCTCCCGCGGCGGCTGGGACGAGAGGTTCTCTCCCTCTCACGTTCCGCCACCTCCTTCGCTAGCATCACTGCTTCGCAGAAGGAGGCGACGGCGTCCCATTCCTACCGTAGGTACATATTACCTAAGGCAAGATTTGCCAAAAAACTAAAAGATAATATTAAGTTTTATTTTTAAAAGAAGTCAATCGAACCACGTGATTTAAAATAGTAGGTAGATATTCTGTGGCTGCGGGTTGTTCGCAGATACCGTGGCCTCGACATGAAGGGCTAAGAAGGAACATGGGTGGTTTTTAGTCAGTAGAAGTCTGATGATTTGATGATTTTCCACCCACCATAAAAAAAAAGGTTCTGTGTAGATATGTTGTAACTCTTCTTATGTTCTATTGAAAATGCATGAAACGCTGCGTTAAGTAGGTACCTACCTCCTCCCGTCGGGGCTGCGGGTTGTTCGCAAGAGATACCGCGGCCTGGACATGAAGGGCTAAGAAGGAATATGGGTGGTTTTTAGTCAGTAGAAGTCTGACACTCCCTTTCGCTCTACCCAAGAGCGGCGTTATTTGATGATTTTCCACGTGCCAAAAAAAAAAAAAGTAGGTAAGTACTTCCTTACCTAGTTATACTAATCACGTATCTACCAGAGACTTTCATAGGCTTCTTAATAAGATTAAGAACGTTTTGTTTTATTGCCGCCAAAAAGAAAGGCCCATGGCTAAATTGTGTCGTTTTTACTACCAAAAAAAACCGATGATAAAAAACCGGACAAGTGCGAGTTGGACTCGCGTATCAAGAGAATCGTACCGTCGTAGTAGGGGAGTAGCGTTTTATTTTTATTATTTGTCGTAACAGCGACAAAACAAACCTATCAAAACCTGGCAAACCGTCATCACATTATGAAGATGATGCTGGATATGATTTATTTCATAATCATCATTCTCCTGCCCTTATCCCAATTTACTCGGGGTCGGCGCAGCATGTCTACTTCATAAATACTTACATCTTTATCTCGTTAGCATCGTCTCATCATTAATTTGATAAGAAAAAAGAACCTAGCGACAATGTTCAATCCATCCAGGGATCAAACCTACAGATGAGTCCAGGAAAGGGGTCGGCTTCTAGAAGCTTCCTTACACATAATTGTAATAGGTACGGTAAAATAAATGAAATACATGACCATAAAGACAATGTTAGTTTATGATCGCACCTGAGGTTTCTCATTCGTATAGGTAGGTAAGTACCTACATTCTTTACGAGGTCAATTCATTCGACCTAATTTGTTCAATTTTATTAAATCAAAGAAAGTATCGGCGAATTTTTATGTGCTTCGTTTTATGTAAATTCAAATAATTTGAAAGAAAATTATATAGGTAGGTACTGTAGAATAGTTTTCGGGCACATTTTGGTAGACCTAAGTACCAGCATAAGAAAAAAGTAATGTTAGCATTCTAATTTATTCATGTTGATGTTCACTGAGCGCAACAAAAATAAAGTCTTTAATTATTTCACAAAACGCCATTCTCTTTCAAATAGTTGGGTTTATTACAAGTCAGTGACCGGTGCAGGGAAACCCTGGCTGTACGAGCTGTGCTACTAGTTATACTTTACTTGTTGCAAGGTAAGACATCGGGCGACCCCGCACATGCGCACTTACCCTCATTGATTTTTCTCACTTTGACAGTTCCACCTATGTTTTGGGCCATCGCTCGCGTACCAACAACAAAGTAAACAAAAATGGCTTTAGATTTTTCTGCAACGTATAAATTACTAGTTTTAGGTGATTCTAACGTAGGTAAAACGTGTATTGTGCATAGATATTGTGACGAGCGGTATTACGATATATACATATCCACTATAGGTAAGCAAACTTATTTATTTTTAGTTTTACGAGCCTTTGTGAGACAGGTGATGATGTATTTAAGTGGCGTTTTGTAACTAACGAATCTTTGATTATGTTTTACATTACGGATGTAAAGCGGGAACAATGGAACATGTGATGTGAAATAGCCTTTAAAATATTTATATGCTCAGGACTTCCCTTTCCAGACCATTTTACAGTTAAGTTACTGCCCGAACAACATGACTTGGCTATGTAGTCAAATACATGGGAATAACTCGTTTCTACGAATTGTGTTTTGTATATTTTTTGCTTGAAACTTCGAGAAACTGGCTGCTAAACGATGAAGGAAGTTGGAGATCTTGAGAGCAGCTTTTTGTGTCTTAAGTGCAATGCACTTCGCTAAGCTTTTAGGAGATTAGGTGTCAGCTCAAGCTTTCATCTTAGTTTTCAAAGTGCATTTTATTACATAGAGGTACCTAAGCTTAGACAAAGGTTGGGTATTTTCAGGAATTCCATAAAGATATCTGTAACCATTACACTCCTACCAATATTTAAAATGGAGGTCGTTTCGATTTTCGGTGTACCTATCTGTTATTTTTTTAGAAATAAACATTTGTTAAAATGAATTAATTTAAAGAAACAGGTAGGCCTAATTTTCTGAATTTCTTTGTACCAACCTAGTTTGAGGCATTGTTTAATAAATCATTATTTGTTTATTTTTGTATCGCCTACCTACACACTTTACATTAAAGTAAACGGTATCTACATTATTTTGATGGATTGGAAAGATTTGGTTTTCTATTTTATTTTGCTTTCTTTTGTATCAATAGGTAGGTAATAAATAATATAGTATAGGTACCAAACCATTCTCAAACGATTCATATAGATTTTTTATTAATAAAACAGATTCATATAAGTAGGTACCTAGGTACTTATTTTTAACCCCAAGAGAAAAGATCAAAATCCCGTGTTGGAGTTTTCTCCTTTTCAAACCAAAAAGCATTCTCGTCGCCTATTCTACGACCAGACCGCATCCATCACCACAACAGATAATATTGCAATATAGTAATAAATAAGCGAAAGCTAATGGGCATGTGTGTATTCTCCCCATCTTGACCTACGGTGCACAGACTTGGTCTTTGACTAACATCCAAAAGTCCAAACTCAAGGTTTGCCAACATGCTATGGAGCGCAGTATCTTACGTGTAAAATTAACCAATCGGGTTCGAAACACTACACTGCGCTCCAAAACGCAAATTGTTGACGTGGGTCAAAAGGCTGCACACTTAAATGGGACTGGGCAGGACATGTCTATCGCATGACGAACGAGCTGTGGGCCCGTAAAGCTCAGGATTGGTGCCTTGAATCAGTTACACGAGGTCGTGGCAGACCACGAAGGAGATGGCGGGACGAACTGGATGTCTTCCTTGAGAATTCGAGAGACGTTGCACAGAATCGTGACCGTTGGAAAGAATGGAGGGTGGCCTTTGCTCAGCAGTGGGGCTAGCTATAGCTATAGTATAATAGCAATGAGTCTGCCAGTTCCTCCCTACAGCGAAAACATGTACCATAACCAGTACCTACCTATCTACTTACTTCCCTAGCAACGTATATTAGGCAGTGTATTACGAAATTGGCACACAATAGGCACTGTAGCGTCTAACCACACTTATATAACGTTTCCAGGCATAGATTTCAAACAGAAGATAATAAACTTAGACGGCGTGCCAATCAAACTCCAAATATGGGACACTGCTGGACAAGAGAGGTTCCGAACACTCACCACGGCATACTATCGCGGAGCCATGGGCATAATACTCATGTATGATATCACCAATCTGGAATCATTCAATCATCTGTCGTATTGGCTGAGGAATATTCAAGAGGTGAGTTAATACGACTTCCTTTTTTTGAAAATAACCGTTGATTAGCTGTGGTCCGTTATATCTGATAATATTTTTCATTTTGTTGAGTTGAGGTGCGGGATTCATGGTCGTGATTGTAAAAATCTATAAATATTCAATTAGGCACTTGATAGCCATCCATTTGTCGATGTACAAGGCAAGAACGATTACGGTACCGTTCGATACATTGTAACCTCAAAGGGTACATAATTATATCTAATGGTAATTTTCTTTGATTCAATGACAAATCATAACTCACCTTGATCAAATATTCTATGAAACCGTTTTATCTAAGTGCGTTTGATTGAGATTGATACCAAGAGTTCGGTAAGGTAGATATTCATTCTTCATTGTTGGTGAACGAGTCCAGTCATTTTGCTTTTTAAAAAGCAATTTAATAAAAAAAAGGGTTAGTCTTTGTCTGACTTTGGAAGGCCGACCCGAAGCTTGATTTTGCATCCACTTGTTAACTGCCTAACGAATCCCTATTTAGCCACATGAAAGTAGGAACGTTGTCTGAAAGCATAAGAACTTATTCATCAATTCCAATAAAACAAGTGAGTCACCCTGTCTAGTTCAACTAAGGATAGAGAGAATTTATTTCTATGAAAATAGACCAAGCAACTAGTAATAGTGGTTTTTCTACGTTAAAGAGCTGATGTATGTTTTTTTCTTCAAATTAATCATGTACCTACCTACCTATGTGGTTTTCTATTTCCAGTATGCGTCTCCCGATGTGATCAAGGTCTTAGTTGGCAACAAGTGTGATGTCCACGAGAACCATAGAGCAGTGCCCAAAGAGAGGGGCCAAAAGGTAATTTTGTTGTTTTTTTAATAACCATCCTAGCCATGAAATATCAACGACCTTGTTAACAATTGGAGATTTTTTCCCACGTCACTATATTTAGATAGGTACTAAAAAATCACGCTTTTCCAAAATAACCACCAATGCAAACATGTTTTTTGTAATTACAATTAGTGTTCAAACGCCTGGATATCTCCAAATTGAAGATGATCAAGGCTGGATCTTTTATTCGGAGGCAACACTAACCTTCAACCAATTATAGCACCGTAGCAACCTAACTTTAGTTTAAGATTGTACTAACCTACCTAAGTATAGTGCTTAATCGTCAGAACAAGCACCTACCTGTCTATCAGACTATTGTTTAATGTTCAGCTCTACCAATCGAGAAAATTTCATTTATTTACCCAACTACGAAAATGTGAGTAGGTACCTACAGCATACACACACACAGCACATTTTCTGGTGATATTGGTGTCTGTCTCTGATGACACACACCAATTTATGTTTAGAAACATACTTAAAATTACAAAAATATCAATTTCAGATAGCGGATGACTTCGACATGCCGTTTTTCGAAGTATCGTGTAAAAGCAACATCAACATAGAGGATGCGTTTCTGACGCTAGCAAGGAAAATTAGAGAATACCGGGACAGCAAGGTACGTTATCAACGTTTTCTTTTTATATTTAACCAGATTTATCCTAGACCACTCGTCGATATAATTCGGCGAAGGGGAGAAAAAATTGGTCCCATATAGTAGTCCTAATGGCTTAACTTATCTATTTGATAACACCCAGAAAAAAACCACCAAAAGGAACAGCCAATAACGAAAAAGAATGACACGTCGTAGCCCAAGTTGGCACTGACTCAATTTGAATTGTCATCGACACGCTACGAGAAGCTGACTGAAACCAAAACATAATACCTACTACCTTCTTGTCTTTTCATTTCAGGCGGATGCCTTCGAGCTGAAGGAAAGGGACAACGTAATAAAACCCTCAGAATCGGAGACCGATGTGTCAAAGTGTAGCTGTTAGCCTAATGTACTTGTAGCATTCCTGCGTTCATGTAGACCGCAGCATTTGTTTGCAGGCGAATGATGTGGGCTATGTTTTCACCTGAGATACGGGTTTGACTGATTTATCTTTTTAACTTTATTTGTCGGCTATTGCAATAAAAAGCCTGAAGCTTTTTTAAGAAAATAAGCAAAAGTGTTGCTACTGCAAAAAACAATAAGTATGCCAACAGTGCAGTTGCACAAAGGAAAAACATATTGGAGTGTTAAGGATAAAATGGCAGGCTTTAAATGGAATATTACAATTTTTACGCCAAAATTATAAAATTAAAAATATTTTTAGTGGGGTAGGCCGATATCTCAGTTGTAAACATTGGCAAGCGCCCAAATCATGCGTCAGGACGATCAAAGAAAACCGTTTCCTCACTGGTCAACTATTTACCAGCTCGCTGACTAATCAGAAAACGGTTTTTTGAAGTCTTGAACTAAAGCCCTCTTACCGCTAAAAATAACATTTAGACTTTAGTTCGTTTTTACTTCTTACCTAAATGGTTTTAAAACGTAGTACGGTAAGAGGGTAGGAGTGATCGCTTTATGCATTCTGTGTGCTAACTTGGCCGCATAGTTCGCCCTGTTGTGACAACACATACCTAATTATGCCATGGGATTTATCAATTTATTCTCTCATACAAAATGACTGTGATGTAATCCGTGGGACATGTTACAAGGGTGTGTCCTAGGCCCGCTGCGTGTAAGAACTGTCGCGATTTCTGAATGCACCCAAAATGAAGTATTATTAGGAATCTCATTCCATGTTTTCTGTACCTCGGAGTGCAATAGTTATATTATGTCATGTAAAAAGAAGATAAATGGACCAGCCATTATAAAGATCAAAAGAAATATTGATTTGGTTATTATTGGTGAAATTTTGAGAAAATAATGTGAAATAAGATAGAATAGGGATTATAGTTGTAATTTCATTACTTAATACTGTAATATACCTAGCATAGCGATACTCAAGTTTCATGTAGTTAATCAATATGGTATTAATGTCAATTTTAAGAAAATTACAATAAAGTTCAATTTCACTAATAAAATCAACTCTTATAGTAGGTATGTTGATTGATAGAAGTCCAGGTTCTGAGACCAGTTAGGGAGTTTTTGAAGCTACCAAGGATGAGAAAAATAGAGTATGATGGAGTTGTTCGAGTTCGTAACTTTTATAAATATGAATACGAAGACGTCTCCCCAGATCATACCCTAAATAAATTGGAAGACGGAAATAAAAAGGACATTTGTGGCGGTCAATAGCAACGTCTTTCATTAACAGAACTTGGCCACAATTCGGTAATTTTTTTAGGTTTGTGTTTAAAACCCGTTCATGAAATATAAAGACTATTTAATTGAGAGGGTCCTATTTATCTTCTTTAATTATTACTGAAAAAACTACGGACACTGAGACGGCCTTTAATGTTGTAGGTTTAAACGTAAGTATTTAAAAATAAAGCCTACGCGACTATCAGACTTGCTCAGCAAATATTATAGACTCAATAAAAAGCACATTATTATATCTAACGAATTTAAAAAAAATTAGGGGTCACTATGTATTAGATGCGTTTGTTAATAATTGCATTCCCATTTGGCGGAAGGTTGCAACTAGTGCGTTCGGATTGGAGAAATATTTATAAACTTTTGATGTTAAATAAAGTCATTAGTGTGAAATGTGCATTTAAAGTTGGTAGAGAGATCAAGCTTTACATAAGTCTCGTAAAGTGACTTTGTTTGAGAATGAAATAGTCTGGTCATTAATTTTTAAAGGCGAATAAATATTCATGGACATCGTTTTGCATTTATAAAATGCTTGGTAACTCTAGATGTCATAATAGCAAAATAAAATTCACAGTAAGAAGATAAACCGATCATTTGAAAGGGCTGGTCCCAAAGACTGCTGGACAGTGAAAATAAAGATTGACTGAAGATGTTACAGCACTATTCCATGACACATTGAGGTCCACTTGCAGCAAACACAATTAAAGCTGTTTAGTGAAAAGTTTAGATCATGGTTCTGTTTCTGTCAATCGTTTGAAGATTTCAGAAGCATTTAAACTTTGTTTAGCGTTACTCGGATTTATTGATTTGCGAGTGGTGCAGCCGGGCGATATGACTATCACAGACTTCACAGTGCACCTTCTGTCAGAAATAAGAGTAAAGAATCTACACTCCCAAAAAAAAATGAGAACACAACATAACCATAGGCTTCGTAAGTTAAAAGTACGCTAAATAATGTATGCTATTATACAACGAATTAACTTTTAGCACTAAAACACTGTTTTTTTATATTAATGTAACACACCAGAAGAAACTTATAATGTTGATTTAGTATTGTTCTATATCAGCATAAGAGCTGTATAACTAGCTAGTTATTAACGCATTCAATCATAATAATAACACATTTAAAAAATATATTGAAATTAAGTAACTTGCAAACACGGCGACGCATCAATCTATACATTTACAGTATAACATAGCCTCGCTTTGTATAGATTTCCCGTATAATGAGATATCTGCATAAAATGGTTCGAGTATAACTTGATTGGTCGCCGTGCATACTCACTGTATTATTCATTAAAAATGTACCTATTGCTAAGCTTAGCCTTTTTTTTTTGGGTGTGGGAAATCATCAAATAACCCCTTCCGCTCTTGGGCAGAGCGAAAGGGAGTGTCAGACTTCTACTGAATGAAAACCACCCATGTTCCTTTTTAGTCCTTGTGCCGAGGCCGCGGTATCTCTTTCGAACAACCCGCAGCCCCGGGCCCCGGTCTTCAGTCCTTTTAGCCTTGGTTCCGTTAAATTGTTAGCCGAATCTCCAATACAATGCACTAGATGTAACATTTTTTACACTAGCACAACTAAACTAACATTAGATTTTAACCATTCAATGTATAATAAAAGTTTTCATATAAATAATAAGGTTTATTTTATTTCGACATGTGACAATCTCTATAACTCTATCTAATCTCGGATCATCTGCAAATAGTACAACATCACAAAAACCCTTTCAATAATATGGTAGATCATTAATATAAACCAAGAATGATAACGGACCCCGTATAGAACCTTGAGGTACACCAAGCCGAACCGGTAGCCCGGAAGATTTCGCGCCATTTACGTCTACACATTGGAATTTATATCTATACATATAATAAATCTGTAGAAAAATCTTTTTTGTACATCGAAAATATTTAAAAAAAAAATTGTCAGGGTACTAAAGTATAACCAACAGAACACATTTCCAGCATTTTTGGAATTTTTGTCTGTTTGTCTGTTTATCTGTTTGTCTGTTTCGATGACTAAGCATCACGTCAAATTTACGAAACGAATGTAGATAACTTTTATACATCAATATTGTGCGTAACTTGGGCTATTACTTAGTCTTTGTTTCATCGTAATCGGTGCTCTCTATCAAAAGATATATGCATTTATAGTTTTCAAGAAGAACTTATCATTATGGTCAAGAATGAGACAAGGAACGACATCTATTGAACGAATATGGTACTTATTAATAAATGCCTTCACAAGATAACTTTAAATAAGTAATAATAGCAAAAGGTACGTAGATATTAGTCTAAATGACGCTGTTTTCAAAATCTACATAAAATATACTTAAACCCTATAGTGTGTTTGATCGCTCTTTTTTAGCAGTTTATCTTCGTCTTCGACAGATGGCGTTATTCATTTGATGTCATTTTCTAAACCGCGGTGTTATTAAATAAACATATGTTTCATGAATAGTCAACAAATAAAGATTTACCAATTACACAGTATAAAAATACAATTTTTTTTAAACTAAATTAAAATTGGATAAAACCCACGGCATATTTTGTTTGTACCGTGTGGGAATCGAACCTGCGACACGCAGTGCTACTGTTAATCGACCAGCCACTGCACCAAACATGTCTTTATATAGATGTGGTGTGTTGTTAGCCCTATGTGTCGAGGCCGCGGTATTTCTTTCGAACAACCCGCAGCCCCGACGGGCGTCGGTCCTTGGGAGCCCCTTCAATGTTGCTGATATCCCTTTGAGACGCGCGTGGAACACGTACGCGCCTCCATCGTCATAGGACTGACGAACGATTAACTAGCCCGTTACTCACCGTTCACAGGCCCGCGCCTACGGTGGCCGGAGCATCACGTGGCCCCCGATGCCCGGAGCGTCTCCCGCGGCGGCTGGGAAGAGGGGTTGTGTCCCTCTTAAGTTCACCTCTTTCGCTAGCATTACTGCTTCGCAGAAGGAGGTGACGGCGTTCCATTTCAGATTCGATGTCCCAGACTCGGTACAGGTACCTCTCGAAACAGCCTCTAATCCCCCCTTTTTTGTGGTTCGTAAATTATCAAATGACTCATCCCGCTCTGGGCGGAGCGGAAGAAAGTGTCAGACTTCTACTGACTAAAAACCACCCACGTTTCTTCTTAGCTCTTTGTGTTTCGGGGCCGTGGTATCTCTTGCGGACAACCGTCAGCCCCGGCAGACGACGGCAGCAACAATTAAGGGGCCCCAAAGGACCCCTTAATTGTTGCTGACATATCTTTGAGGCGCGCGTGGAACACGAACGCGCCAACGACAGTACCTGTCGACTATAATGTACCTGTTTCAAATTTCTTCAAGATCCGTTCGGCCGTTCTGACGTGGTTGATTAACAAACACCCATCCATCTAAACTTTAGTATTAGACATAGTCAGTACTTTGCATTACCCTCTTCTTATTTTCTACAGCGGCAGTAAGTTAACGCAGGGCAATGATTTAACGTACTTTTATCTAAGCGACGCATTTTAGTTTCCGACAAGCACGCGAACGAAGTCGCGGGCACAGCTAGTTGTAAATATGAATCTATCACATGTAAGTCCTCATTTTGAACACCGTAATGACGCAGTTTCCGTAAAAGCGTGTCGTGATGTACCTACTCAATCAAAAGCTTCTGAGAGATCACAGAAAACACCGATTGCAGTTTGCTCGTTCTCCCATGCGTTAAATATGTGTTTTAGCAAAGCAACACCTGCATCTAAACGACCCTTTGTAAAGCCATATTGATCATTGTGAAGGAGATTATTTAAATCAAAATGTTTAGTACATTTTAATTTATTCAACTGCTTGAGAATTAATTTTTCAAAAATTTTGCTAAATGCAGGTAAAATAGAAATTGGTCTAAAGTTACTTGACTTTACTGCTCTTCATAAGATCAGGGAAAGTTTGTTACCCACCATGATCTCAAGGTGATCTTGTTTAACAGATTTTTAACTTCTGAACTTTATTTTTAGAATTTTTAATGGTCTCACTTAAGAATTTCGATTTTGCAATAATAAGGTACAGGCGCCGTGTATGGCCCACTTAATTTTAAATCACTGTAAAAATCACTGTAAAACTGTAAAAAAAAAGAGATTAGGAAAAACATATAACATGTTTATTAATGACACATTTTAAATAAATACAAGTTCTTTTTGTACCATCACAACAGAGAAAAATCGTTTTTTTAAAACATAGTGAATGGGCCATCTTAGGAACATAGTAGCCCAAGAAAGCCCGTTATGAATTAAGGAATATCTATGTAATATTAAGACCAGCAAAATTATTTTTTCACAAACTGAATTCAATATGCAGTTTTATTTAATATTAAGTGTTTTAGATTAATTAATCAGTAAAAAAAATGACATTGGGCCTTCTTATGTCTATAGAAACTTGGAATGGCCTTAAAACAAAAAATCAACACTTAAACTAATAATGGCGTATATTTTGAGATCCATCTTCTTTGTTCGTAACTAAATAATACTTATAATATCCTCTAATAGGTCATTTATTTTCAATTGTGGGCCATATTAGGTATATTGAAAACTATTTTTAATAAAAAGGTATACTGTTCGTATACTTAGCTTAAAAACTTATACAAAAATAAAAAATCTAAAACAAAAACAGAACCGTAATCAACAGTAAGTTTTCACTAACAATATTTTTCATTTTCTCTTAAACTAATAACATAATCAACAATAAAAAAGTCTGAACCTTATAATTGCAGGTAGAAGAGAGGACTCTTCCAAGACCAATTATATTGCTCAGACTTTTTAGTTACACATTGGGCATAAGAAAATATCGGTGTCTTCTTTTGTCAAACCTACGCAATCCTCATGGTACCACGCCAAACACACTTTACATTGACGCATATCGGCAACCCTGTCCATCTCACAAGCTTGACAAAACCACACTTCATTTTCAGCAGTTTCAGTCTCCACTTTTTTCTGTTTTTTAGCATTTTTTTTTTCTGTAGATTTACCGTTCGTTTTTTTTTGTTTTAGCTGTCCTTTTACAGGAATTGATTTTTTCTTTTGTTTTTGTAAGCCTTTTTCTTTGGCAGCGTCAAATAAGTCTTTGGTAACCTTTTGCCCGATATAATTTAAAGCTTTACGCCTTGGTTTATTCTTTATTGTTGCGAAATTTGGCGTAGGAATTTGTTTATGAAATGGTGTCTTAGCGCCTGAAGTGCCTGAAGTTTCTTTAATTTTAGAAAGTGGTACGTTATCATCAGAATCCTCAGATCTTTCCTGATCACGTTTAGCAAATGAACTGTATTTTTCTCTCGACTGTGGGTTGATATTTTCTTCTTCCGACTCAGATGACGACGTATAAATGTTAATATTTCTTCCAGGATATTGTGCATGGGTGAAATTCAATATATTTTGATCAAAATCTTCTTGATCGGACACGTCTGACGTAGAAAAATCTAACAGTCGTTGAGGGTGCATACTATTTATACCGGAGGTGGAAGGAATAGGTGATAAAAACTGAGAATTCCTGTCGTACGGAATGCTCAAAAGGGGCTGTCTACGATGCTGTTCTTGATGTTGAGAATCCTCAATGGTAGATTCGGACGAGGAACTATAGTCAACTAACTTTCCACGAGTAGTAGTTGAACACTTTGGAATATCTAATATATTTCTTTCTGCAAGTTCATTTTCTGGGAGATCATCTTGAAACTGGGATAAAATCGATGGTGACAAATCTCGCAAGTTATCTTCATTGTATGTGACATGATCTATCTCAAAGTTATTGTGTCGTCGTGGGGAGACCACTAAATCTCCGAAATCAGTAGCTTGTTGCATTTGAGAGTCGTTTTGATGTTGTATACCAGGTAATTGTGTAAGCGCTGAAGGCGCGTAAGCTTCTTGAGGAATTGCATTGGGATCATAAGGGTAGAGTCCGGTGGCTCTGAATCCGTTAATTATATTTTCTTGGGTCATGCACCTGGGCCATACTTTGGTAAAAATCTTACTGAAGCGCTGTTTTGTAAGTTTGCGATCTGGATATTGATATGCGTACAATAATAGCTCCTCATCCCAATGATGCTCGTACGATTTATTAACTGACTTATCAAGGGGTTGTAACTCGTGCGTTGTGTTTGAGGGCAAACAGTATAATATGATGTCGTGTTCATCTGCTGCATCTACGATCCTGGCATCCAAATGACAAGAAGCGCCATCAAAAATTAATAAGCATTTTCCTGGAGACTTATACTGACCCAGATGTTCGATGAAGTCCACGAAAAGTTCGGTCGTCATACTTCCCTTGGGTGCCATCTTTACTAAGCTTCCAGCAGGAAAATTGTCACAAAATTCTGGTTTTAATCTTTTGCCCTTGAATAAGATCATTGGAGGCACTGCATTTCCCGTTGCATTCACACACATCGCGATTGTCACATTTTCTGCATGTTCATTAGCTATAAAATGCACTCTTTTTGAACCTTTTTCAGCAAAAACTTTCTGCTGATGATGAAGGTTCAATCTACAACCCTTCTCATCCATATTATATAGACGTTCTGGATGATTTGATATATCCAACTCGCTATATATTTTTTTGACAGCTTCAAAGTGTTTTTGAACGATGTGCTTATTAAGTTTTTGTGCTCTGCCGGGATTCATAAACTGAGCTTTACGAAGTGATATCTCCGAATTGCGTTTGAGGAAACCTTTCAGCCATTTCTTCCCTGCAATATTTGTTTTTTCACTGAACATGTTTGATATGCCATTTGCTCTACAGAACTCGTACGCTTGTTTCCGAACAAGTTTGGGGGTCAGCGGCATACCTACGTGAGCAAGTCTTATTATCCGTTTTGCTAAGTCCTGTTCATGTTTTTTATTCAGAATAGGTGGTCTACCAGTTACCTTTTCTGTTTTTCCGGATATTAAGTGGTTTCGCAATGTACGCCTTGGGATACAAAATGCTTCAGCAGCTGCTCGTTGTGACATTTCACGTCTCTTTACTGCCTTTATGGCATTTTTTAGCTGACATTCTGACCACTGGCCTCGAGGTTTTTTCCCAGTTGGCGCCATTTTGTTGAATACCAGCCTATGGAAGAAAAACTACGTTAACAATAACAAAAATTGAAAAGTTTTCAAAGAAATTTTCTTGTCATAAGCAAATTTAATAAAAGGATTAGACATAGATAGAAATGTATGTACTTATATGTAAACTTCAAAATATTATTTTTATTGCAATTTACAAATGTAATATTCGATAGTCCAAAGAAGGCCCGGGCCTTATTTGGGGGTCATGTAGTGGGCTATCTTATGGAACTTTGCCTTATGGCAGTAAAAATCATGTTAAAAATTAAGTGACACCATTAGAATATTAAAACTTACTTTGATTTAATCTTAACACTGTTAGTACTAAGATTTATCAAGGTGTAACGCGATATTACTGTATTTTGTTGTAAAAAAATAAATATACTTACGTGAGTAAGGTTATAACACGTGCACTGCCTTGACGCGTCACTGACAACTGACAATAGTGTTCAAAATGGCCGCGCGTGATTGGCGTGATGACGTTTGCCTTTCGTCTAGGAACGCATTCACAAGATTCCCGCGAAATTTTAAATTGTTCTGGCCACCGAAACTTAAGTATTTTTTAAGTGGGCCATGATAGGAGGTGGGCCTTATACGGCGCCTGTACCTTACAAATCGTTTTAAATAATTTTAATATTTTTAAACATACTATAGAAAAGTTAATTCAAACCTGTATTGTTTAGGACCATACAACTCGTATAATCGGGCTCGACTTTTATAAATACATGCTTGCGTAGCATGACCACCGTAGAAACGGGTTTTGTCGACGGAAGAATCGACAAAATTACAGATTGTAGAAAGATTTCATGTCGAGTTGTATTGAAAGTGTTTTGTCTATTCTTGGTAGAATAAAAATAGAATCGCCATGCTACAAGGCCTGGTGTAGTCCATTGGTTGAAGGCCACAGAAGGTCCATAATGTTAATATAGTGTTAGACTTAAAAATAGATTGGTATTCATTTTGCACAACATCCAAAAGGGCTTTATAAATTTCATTAGGAGTTTCGTGCTCTACTATTGACGGTGTTACTTTAAGTGCTACATTACTTTTAAATTTATTGCAACGATTAGCTGTATGAGGCATTCTATTTTGCGCGACTTTTTTTTTAATGGCATAGGGAAGCTAGTTTCCAAGTAACATTTTCTTTGCAGAACCGCCTACAATTACCCAATGGCTGATAAACCTGACAAGCCTATGGATCTCACGGATCTGCCACTACCTTCGAGGAGTAATGCACCCGTTGAGACGCAAGATGCTGCCGCATCAACGTCTCCAACGCCATTCGTTGAGCCACCAACAATCGCTGCTCCAAAATCAAGTGCACAGAGACAACGTGATCGTACAGACAGCGCATTGCAGCATCCAGAACTCCTGCACAGTCGACAGCTATGAGGATATCAGGTATCGAAAGAAAACGCAACTACAGGCTACGCAAAGCTGATAACTTGGCTCTTGCCAGTGGTTCATTAGAATCGACTACTGCTTCCTCTTCTCATTCCAAAAAATCAACTACCGACTGCAGCAGATTACCCCGGCATATACGACAAACCATTCGGAGGCATCCACGTGATACTATGCGGCGATTTCAGACAGCTACCACCAACGAGCAACTCCATGCTACAGCATGCCGTTCAATTAACTTGGAGGACGGATTCTGTGGCACAGCATTGACTACTTTCCGCTGGTTCGTGTTGTGCGACAAACTGATGAGCAGTTTTCAACGATTCTGACCAAAATTGGAGACGGACTTAAACTAAGTATCGATATGATCACACTTATTGAGTCCAGTCATAAAACTCAGGCTTGGTGCAAGGAAAACGTGCCTAATACTGTCCGGCTGTAATAAAGAAGTTGATTCGTACAACCAAAGCGCAATCATTAACGCATGCTCTGGCACATGATCATATGCTTGGTTATACGATTGAGCGAGAGAAGACACAGTGCCGAGGTAAACTTCACAAGATGACTGTGGCAGAGACCGATGGATTGCCGTACCTGCTACCATTAGCTGTAGGGATTACCTACATGTTAACTTCTAACATAGATGTCGCTGATGGGTTGGCAAACGGAGCTATTGGTGTCTTGCGACATATCGAACGTGAGCAATCAAATGTGGATGACTATTTTGCAGAAGCAGGACCATCGACCAGTACAACTTTGCTGGCATCTTGAAAATAAATCATTACTCTATGGTTCGAGTTTGAGGAAGCAACAACAGGTGCTAGTGCCAAAATTAAATGTCGACTTCACGTGCAAAGCAAGCTAAACACTCTAAGTCTCCCAACTGGGTGCCGGTGTATAAGAAAGTAGTGAATATTACACTGACAAGAAACTGTGAAATACAAACGAAAACAGTTTCCTGGCGTTCCTGCTTGCGCTATTACCATTCTTATGTCACAAGTTGGGACGTTTACTGTCATTGTTTATAAATACTCTTCGAAACAACCGCAACAGTTGGTGTAGGTACGTGGCGCTGAGTCGGGTAACGAATATAGACGGCTTGCAATGATGCTGCTTTCATCTTCAAACACGGACGGGATGGAAACGACTCACAGACTACGCGAGATATCCGCACCGAATACATTCGACTCCGTAGCCACGCACTTCAAACAATCACTGAGAAAACAGTAAAATTCTGTGATGGCGGTAACAACGCTGGACAAACTATAGTGACAAACCTTAATTCTCAGAGTTTGTCTGCTCACTCAGCGGATATTGCAACGGATACAGTGATACCAAGGTCTGATTATTTGGTGTTGACTGAAACGTAGATGCGTGACAATTGTGATCCAGTTTCAATCAATAATTATGAGTGTGTAACCCGGCAGAATAATCGATCGGATTCTGATACAAATGCAGCTGGTGGAGTAGCAATTTATCGAAAATTATCATCGACGTCCACGGCCAAAGTTCTCCACGTTGAATTGCCAGACACAACTCGTCTCATCACAAACACGGGCGACGCGCGCTTGACTAAAATTATATGCTTCACTGCAGATACAACGTTTGAAATTGTACTTTTCGCAGTGCATATTCATCCTGGAGCAAGTGTCTCAAACATTAGTGTATTGCTGCACCAATCACTTTTTCAGGGACGTAGTTTATAGTTAGTAGACGTCTGCTTAAAACCAATTTTGCGACAGGGCCAGATTAGGTAGGTCTAAGGGATCTCACACGTTTGTATGAAAGTCTTTCATTTTTTGTGCTACAATCATTTTTGGCAGGGATTTAGTTTATACTTAGTAGACGTCTGGTAAGAACAGATTTTACCTGTCTAAGGGGTCTCGCAAGTTTGTATGAAAGTCCTTCATTTATTGGGCTACAATCTTGATTTTTGGCAGGGACATAGTTTATATATAGTTGTATGACGTCTGCTAACAACAGGTTTTGTGACAGGGCCGGATTAGAGAAGATTGAGGGCTCGTAAGAGTCTTTAAAAGTCCAAAATTGTTTGTACTACTAACTTGAATTTTGGCAGGGACGTAGTTTATGGAGAGTAGAAGTTTGCTTATAACGAATTTTTCGACAGAGCTGGATTAGGAAGGTGTAAACTCTAGGGGCTCTCGCGGGTTTGCATGAAAGTTCTTTATTTTTTGTGCTACAAACTTTAATTTTGGCAGGAAGGTACTTTACAGTTATTAAACGTCCGCTAAGAACAGATTTTGCGACATGGCTAGAGTATGGAGGTCTGAGGGCTCTCTTATGTCGGGCCTGTGGACGGTTAGTAATGGGCTAGCTCGACAAGCCGTGTCGACGGCGCGTTCGTGAGCCACGCGCGCCTCAAAGAGATATCAGCTACATTGAAGGGGGCCCGCAAGGGCCAATGTCTGCTGGGGCTGCGGGTCGTTCGAAAGAGATACCGTGGCTCCAGACAGAACGGGCTAAGAAGGAACATAGGTGGATTTTAGTTAGTAGAACTCTGAGAATCACTTCCACTCCGCCCAGAGCGGGAAGGTCTTATGATGATTTCCCACAAAAAAAGGGCTTTCACATATTTCTATGAAAGTTCTGATATTTTTTTTTACTACCGACCTGAAATTTAGTAAGATTAGAATCTGACCTAACAGACAGATGTGTTGGTGGGGAGTTTGTTCCGCCACTTCTACTTTCTAGCTAACACACTAGGAAGTGTCGAAGGGTGGGCGTTTTGGGGGACTGTCGACTGCTGATTATCAGCCTAGTTTGAATAAATGACTTTTGATTTTGTTGATAATTTAATGTTAAAATTAAAAAAAAAATGAGCGTAACGGGACAATGAGTCATTCTTTATCGTGCATCATTTATTAGACGTTGTCACGTCAAAAATTAATCTAAATAATTTCATTAAACTAAAAAATATACTACTTAATAAATTTCATGATACCTTAGTAAATAATAATTTATCTGAACCTGTCAAAGGATATAAATAAGTACAGTATCTTTGGTTTAAAAATTAAACTTTGACCTTTTTCTTGGGACATGAGCTCTTGCCGTTTCTTTTTTAATTTTTTGTTTAAAACTCACTGATGCGGTTATAACTGGCACATTAGATTCTTCAGCCACTTCTGCTTTAGGCTCCACTTTTACAGATGGAATGGATTCAGTTGCTGCAGTTGAGTCGGGCTCCATTTTTACAATATGGCCAGGTTCAGCTTTAATAACAGATACAAACTCTGCTTTTGTGCTTGGTCCAGGAGTCGGATCTTCATTTGTTACTTGTTTCCTGGAAAATATAGAGTAAGATTGTAAATAAAGATATTTAAAATTCTTGGAAATTAGAAAAGTCACAGTAAAAGTTTTATTTTTTTTCTAATTTGTATGCAACACCTTTGTGCTATGATGCACCAATAACTGTTAAAAGATGACTGCACTGGGTTAGACTGAAAGCAGAAGGTCGAGGACAAAGTGTTGTGGCACAACTTGGGTGAGGCCTATGTCCACAAGTTAGTGGCCTGCGAGAGGCTGAATTGATTAGAATTGTGGTGAGTTGAAGTTTATAGTTTACTTCCACAAATTGACACGGAAGTGACAAACAAGCAAGGAGGGAGGTGAAGGAGTCGAATGCGCCATCTTCGACAGAGACACCATGGCTGCATGAAACAGCGACACTCTGTGCTTCAAGCAAATCTTCATACAGCAGCAGTAGATTGTAGTCTATTTGTAAGTCAGAATTTATTACAAAAAAAAAAACAGGAGGTTGATTGCTGAATATTATAACATAACACCATAAATACAACCATAAGCTACTTACAGAACATTTTTCTCCAGGATCTTAACAGCTTCCTCAAGTAAACTTGTGGCACTGGATGCACCGAAATTATCTTCATACACTTTGTATTTTTTCATATGCTCTGCATCATTGAAAGCTTTGGTTTTCAGATGCCCTGAAAAGAAATTAAGTATTTTTTAAAACACTGTAGATACATCATATAATTATTATTAAATAATCTTGATTCATCATTCTCCTGCCCTTATCCTAATTTATTTTAGGTCTTTATTATTCACCATTTCACAGTAAAGGATGTAGGCAAATATGTAGTTCCGGCGGCATCAACGAAGTGTACCCGCAATCTCATCAAACTTAAAAGGAAAAAAATCCGTAAAGTCATAGGAATTTGAACGAGTCACTGTTCCTTAAGCAAACATCTGTATAACATAGATGTAACAGATAGCCCACTGTGCAGAGGATGCACGGAGGCGGAAGAAACGCCACGGCACGTACTCCTAGAGCGCAGGAGCGTGGCAGATCACCGGGCACGAACTCTATGATCGCCATCAACTCTTCCGGAAGCCTGCAGCAGTCTGGGAAGGCTGCTGCAATTCTGGGACGAACTATGTTGGTCGGAGTAGGTATTATTTAAACATCACTCACAATGGCGCAATCAAGAGGCTCAGTGCAGATAACAAGCCCAGTTAAACTAAGTTAATTACTAACTATTCGCCAAGGAAAGTAACTGCCAGTTACTTTCTTTTTATTTCTTAAAGTCATATCTAATACCTTTAAACAAGCAATTCTTATATTTATATCTATTTGTTTTTTCTTAAAAAGTTGCCCCACACTAGGTATGTATATTATCTGAAACTCGGAAACGGCTCCGATTATCATGAAATATAGTATGTAGGGGGGTTTCGGGGGCGACAAATCAATCTAGCTAGGTTTCATTACAAAACTCGGTCATCCAGGTACTTAATATTCATTTTATCCATCCATCATTTCTTACTGTGGATACTTACATTGTTGACCATTTTTACTGTGGTTGATCAGTATACTGATTTTATTTTTCTGATGTAGAACTTATTAACCTCACGTATGCTGAACAACATCGCACACTGAATGCACGCCGCGAAAAAGGGCACAGGTGTGTGAATGTTTCATATAATGTTCTGGCACATTCATCATCAGCCTAGCCTATTCCCAATGATACAGGTTAATAGGTAGATTTTGAAGAAAACTTACTCAAGACTATCTCTCCACCCTCACATTTGTACTCTTCTATTTCACTGTCTTTCTTTATCAGCAAGCGTCTCAGCTCACTCTGACTTTCATGCAAGTCACAAATTGTCTTCACCAGTGACCGAGTAACTTTTTGGAAATACTGTAAAGTAGAAAAAGATTTATTATTTACAAGCTAGCTACCAAATCAGATAACTGCAACAGCTTTTTTAAAATGATAAACAGGTTAAGTTTATGTTCTATGTCAGGGATTTGGTTTCCACACTTAGTCCTTATAGTAGGGCATTGTATTTGGATGTAAAGTGTATGTCTACCAATATATTTAATGCACTATAGAGTATAAACTACATGTCCGAACTGATATTGGTTTAATAGTAATCATTAACTGTAACGAGTCTTTTAAGCCTGTTACATACTATTGAATTCTTTGCTTTGATTTGTAGGCTCTGGTTGGTGTTGCCTTATGAAAATTCATTTTTTGTTGACTTGGATTCGTGAAGTGGTCACACTGATTTTTATTTTCGATGCTGTCAAATTGACTTTGACATTTCTTGCTTTTCGACCTACAGCCTGGAATCAATGGAGTGATTTTTGAGCGCTCCAATAAAATCTCAAAATATAACTTGAGATGGGCGGCATCTAGTCCCTAATTATGTGGTAGCCGATTGCCCTTGTCATGATCCTAATTGGATAGCCTTTATTTTTTAAGGTAAGCGAATTCTTTGTGATTTCGGTCCGTTCCGCGTTGTCATGGCTATTTTGATAGCAGACGCTAATAGTTTCCGATATTTAATTGTTTCAGGATCTTTTATCTTCATTTGATAATTATTTGCTTGGATTAATTCATCTACTGATGACCACATTTTGATTTTTGGAAGAAACGGTGAGTTTAATTGTATTTGTTCGTAACGACTCCTGCGTCGAATCGCCATTTTTTATCCGCTAACGATTATTCATGTTTGTTTTCAGCCACAAGGCGTTTTTTTTTCCATATTACTTAAATTTTTGAACGCACGCCCCTACCAAAATGCATATATCTTGGACCGCCGTTGGCAATCTCGGCGAATATCACCAAGATGCTCTTGGATAATCCATCAGGTTCCTAATTTAGTCGACGGAGTTTGGTATGGTTTATGATACATAACTTCAATTTATTTTAAAAAAGTGCAATAATGACAGGTCTTAGAATAACAGCGATGTCATCTTAATTTTACACATTAGAGCTGTTAGCTTTAGAATTAGAAAGGAATTTTCAAACCAGCAGCCTTCGGGTAATAAAGTCGTTCTTACTTTTCATGATTGATTTTTATTGATGCCTTCCCGCTTGAAGATTAAAAGTCTCAAGCTCCCGCAGGTAAGTCTATCCTTGGCATAGTTTTGTGTGTACTCCAGGCGCCCGAATTTTCACTTTTACTTATTTTTATTTGGAGCACACCACACAGTTTAATTTCATTCATCTCACACACTTTTTTTTTTATTATTACAATTGTCGCTCAGCGAACAGGGACTTGAAGTAGGTTTGTCTGGTAGGTACCTATATACTGTCATTATTGCACAATTATTAATTAACTTATGAGTCTATTGTTTGCATTAGTTTGTTCTACATTGTTACTTCAATAACTTTGTGTTTATTTTAATTTTTGACTCATAAGTAGTACTTAACTTAATTTGGTGAATCTTTGTAGACAATATTTGGTGTTTACTTATTGATAATTTTGTTTATTGACCTGTTTGTTTTAATAACATGTTTTTTTCTTAGCAAAACCAACAGAAATGTATAGCATTGACCGTGTTTTGTTGTTCTCAACAGTAAAGTTATTTTAAAAACTAAGTTTAACTTTTAAAGAAAATAATTTAATCTAATTGTAAGTACAATATTGTACATTTAATTTATCTAGATTTAAGCTGCTTGTAAGTGATTATTGCACTTTTAAAACGATAAAATTAACTTAGTAATTTTTCATGGGAATACCACATTGACTTCAATACTTAACCTCAAACTTGAGAATTTATTTTCAAACTTTTAACTTTTTGAAATTTAGTTTTTGCTTTTCGTTTGCTATTCGCCTTGCTGTTTGTTAGTCATGGACAAGGGAGTTCAGTTTCCGCCGCTTCAGGATTCGGGTGATGTCGATACCTGTACTGCTGTTGATGCTGATGCTATTGAGAAAGTCCATGAGATGGTTAATGCCACAGATGTTAACAATCCCTTTGACTCAAGAATCGCTCACTCTTCTTCGGCTCTTACAGCTCAAGCGTTGCCTTCATTTAATTCCTTGAATGCGCTTGTGAATGAAAATATTCGAAAAAACTTTCCTCCTTTCACTAAATTGCCTGACTTGAAGAAAAGTAGAATAGTTTATAGCGGTAAATCTTGTGTTCGGGAATTTATTACTCAAATAGAAGAATATTTTCTTTATAAAAATTTCAATGAAAACCTCCTTGTGGGTTCTTTTTCAGATTTGCTTGATGGCATAGCACTTAAATGGTTTAGATCTATACGACTTCGTATTCCTTCTTGGCATGCACTTAAGCTAGCGCTTTTAAAACGCTTTGATAAGCCTGACTTTGATTATTTCTTAGAGAATGAGCTCCGCACCAGAAAACAGAAACCGTCTGAGTCGCTTCCTGATTTCATCACTGAAATTTCTGATATGGCCAGTCGCCTTTCAGAACCTTTGTTTGACCAAACTTTAATTAATGCCATAAAACACAATATGTTACCTGTTTATACACCTTTTTTGTTTCTTAGGCAGATTGATTCAATTGAACAATTTTTAGAACTTGCAAAAGAACTGGAAGTTGTTGTAGACAGAAAACCCAACAAAGAGTCAGTTAAACCTTCAGTAAAAGTAAATGCAGTTTCTAATGATTTAACTTGTCTGAAATGTAAAAAACCCGGACACTCATATAAAAATTGTAAGTCCATACCGGGTATTGTTTGTTTTAAGTGTCATAAGACAGGGGTCACTTCTAAGACTTGTGACGTTTGTAATTCGGCTGTTAAAGACTCGCAAGAGCCAAAAAACTGATTCGGTTGCATCGAGCCCAAGTTTTTGAGAAAACTTCGAGCGTCTCGATGTGTAGAAAAACAATTAGAAGTCACAGGCCGGAGGATGTTACTCGTGATAAAGATTTTTCAGGCTGGTTGGATTATTTAAAGACCTTTTTTAACATTTATCGTTCAGCTCCTATTCTTTTTACAAAACAAAGTGATGCTAGACCCTTTTTAGAATTTAAAGTTGGAAATCAAATTTTTTCAGGTTTGTTGGACAGCGGTTCCACTAAATGTGTTTTAGGCTCAAATATTCACGAACAATTTTTGCAGTCAGGTTATAAAATTAGACCTTCTTGTGGTTCTGCTTCTATAGCAGATGGCACCTCTCGGAGAATTATTGGTGCCATGGATTTGCCAGTAACTTGTGATAATATCACTAAGATAATAGAATTTTTAATTATTCCTTCTTTTGATCCACCCATCATTTTAGGTTTTGACTTTTGGATTAAATTTAAAATTGCTAGAGACTTGTGGAAAAACATTACACTTGTTAAAGATAGTCAAAATAATAAAATACAAGTTTGTTCTGTTACTCCTATTTCTGAACTTTCTCCTTCAGAGAAACAGAAATTAAATAGCACTATTGCTTTGTTTGAAGACATTTCTTATGAGAAAAGAGGTTTGGGACTCACTCATTTAGTTGAACATAAAATTAACGTTACTAGTGAACCTTTTAAACAAAGATATTGGCCTTTGAGTCCTGCTAAACAAAAAGAACTTTTTGATGAAGTAGAAGTTTTACTAAAAGAAGGCATTATTCAACCCTCTAAGTCTCCTTGGTGTTCACCTGTTTTGGCGGTGGAAAAGAAAGATGGAGGTACTAGATTGTGTTTAGATTCAAGACGATTAAATTCTGTTACTATTAAAGATTCTTATCCCCTTCCTTATACTTCTAGAATATTAGATAACCTTAGAGGTGCCAAGTATATTAGTACAATAGATCTTTCTAAAGCTTTTTTGCAAATTGCACTTGAGAAATCCTCCCGTGAGAAAACTGCTTTTGTGGTTCCTGGAAAAGGTCTGTACGAGTTTGTTCGCATGCCATTCGGTCTCACAAATGCACCGGCTGAGTTGCAGAGACTGGTAGATAAACTTTTTGGTCCAGAGTATGATAATTCTGTATTTTGTTATTTAGACGATTTAATTTGTATAAATTCTGACTTTAATGGCCATATTGAACAATTAAATAAAATTTATAATATATTAAGAGAGGCAGGATTAACCGTAAATTTAAAGAAATGTAACTTTTGCAAAGATAGACTTCGCTATCTTGGTTTTATTGTTGACAGTAATGGTTTGCATACTGATCCTTCTAAATTAGAGACAATAGAAAATTTTCCTCGTCCAGAATCGGTAAAACAACTTCGAAGTTTCCTTGGTTTATGTTCCTATTATCGTAGATTCATTTGCAAATTTGCTGATATTGCTTCTCCTTTAACTAAAATGACTGCAGGTAGTAAAAATTCTAAAAAGTCACTTACTTGGAATGACGAAGCTGAAAATGCATTCCAAGAATTAAAAAATTCGTTGGTAACTTCTCCCGTCTTGCAATGTCCCAATTTTGAAAAACCTTTCTTTTTACATTGCGACGCTAGTTCTGTGGGCATTGGTAGTGTTTTGAGTCAAGAGGATGAGAAGGGAGATCAACATCCCATTGCTTTTTATTCTAGGTCACTTAATAAATGTGAAAGAAATTACAGTACCACTGAACGTGAATTATTAGCTATTTTAGATTCCATAGAACATTTTAGACCTTATATTGAAGGAATGAAGTTTACAGTTGTCACTGACCACGCTTGTTTGAAATGGCTTTTAGGTCTCAGTAATCCTAGTGGACGTTTGGCTCGTTGGGCTGCTAGAATTTCTCAATTTACATTCGATATTATTCATAAAAAAGGTTCATTACATTTAGTTCCAGATGCTTTATCTCGCATAGAAGTCGCCGCTATAAACGCTCAGGACAGTTTAGTCTTACCTGACGATGAAATTACTGACCCTTGGTATAGAAAAATATTTATCCATTGTCAAAAAATCTCCTAGAAAGTATAAGAATTTTAGAGTTGAAAATAATACTTTATATAAATTTTGTAGAAATAAATATAATCCTCACAGTCTTTTAGACTGGAAGATTGTTATACCCAAAGAGCATATTTTAGATACTATTAGATCAAATCACGATGATGTGAATTCTGGACACTTAGGAATACATAAAACTTTAAAGAAATTAAAACAACATTATTTTTGGAAGGGAATGTTTAATGATATTCATCAATACATTTTGTCTTGCGATACCTGTAAAGCTTATAAACATACTACATCTCCACCTTTTGGTATTATGATTAATCCTAAAAAAGTTGATCGTCCCATGCTTATGCTCTCAGTTGATATCATAGGAATTCTACCTAAAACTTATTCTGGTCATAGATACATACTTTCGGTTGTAGACGTTTTTACTAAATATTGCTGGTTCTTTCCAATGATCAATGCTACCACTAGAGTAATTTGTAAACATTTTGAAAAAGAAATATTTCTCAAATTTGGTTGTCCAAAAATAGTAGTTTGTGACAATGGAACTCAATTTACTTCAAAACATTTTGTAGATTTTTTGAAAGGTTTTAATATAACCAAAATATTTTATAATACTTTGTATACACCTCAAAATAACCCTGTTGAGAGATATAATAAAACGGTCGAAACCTGCATATCGTGTTTTGTTAAAGATGATCATAGAACTTGGTCAAGTTTTTTGCCCAATGTTCAATTAGCTTTAAATAATAGTGAAAACTTTGCTACTGAGTTTACTCCTAACTTTCTGATGTTTGGTAGGGAGCTTATTCTTGATGCGTCATTACATCACTTTAGTAGTTCTGTTGATAACTTATCTCAACTAGAAATTTCAAATAGGAATGCTTATGCAGTTTCTCTTAATTCACTTAGTGATATTTTTGTTAAAGTTCAAGCTTACTTGTTAAAGGGGTATAAGCGAAATGCCGCTTATTATAATAAAGGTCGGAAAGTCATTTCTTTTGGTGTGGGTGATATGGTGTGGAGAAGAAGTTTTGTTCAATCTCATGCTCCAGCATATTTTTCAGCTAAGCTTGCACCTAAGTTTGTAAAGTGTAAAATAACTGAAAAGGTTTCGGATAACGTTTATGTTTTGAAAGATTTAAATAAAGGTTCAGTGGGACGTTATCATGTTAAAGATATTATTAAATTTTAATTTGGTTTCCAAGTGTTAGTCTTGATTTTGATAAATTCTGTTTGAAGGTCACTTTTGACAGTGTGATGTACGTGTGGATGGATGATAGGTTATCGGTGATTTGAAAGATGTATGTTAGGTAACTTCTTATAAATTTATTGAATTTGAATTCTTAACATTCTAAAAATAAAACTTAGGCCATTTTTGTTAATTAAATACAATTTTTTTTCCACACTAAATGTTTTTCACACCGAAGGATCTTATTTTATGTTTTGTTCGTTTTTGTTGGATTGTATAAGATCTTATTTTTTTAAGGGTAACCTTTTACCTGTTTATATTTTATTAGGATCTTATATAACCCTACACTTCAGGTTATTTTTACCTTGAGATCAAAAACTTGAACTCAATTTCAAGTTTTTGTAATCTTTTTTTTTCATAGTTTGAAATCATTCTATTTTCTCTTCGTCATAAATAGTAATCGATTTTTAAATCTATTTTGTGCTGTTCATTGACAGAATTGTTTCTCATTTTTACTAGAGTTTCATTCTCTTTAATGATCGGATTTGACTTTGTTAGTAACGCGTTCATCCTGGACTTTACTTTTTAGGGTCATTCTGTAACCTTTGTTACAAAATGCCTTATTATTTTTTGAATCTTGGTGTAACTTTTGACCTTGATTTCGACTCTTTTTTCCATTGTGCTCGGAAAGTCGGTGGTGTTGTGCCGATCACAATGTGGGATTTTTTTTTGACTTTCGTCATTCTTTTTTCTTTGCGTTCGGAAGTTCGGTGGTGATGTGCCGATCGCATTGTGAAACTTTGGCTTTCGCCTTTTCGTTATTGAGATTTCTCATTGGAGATCTCAATGATTTTTTGTGTTTGTCTGTGTTTGGGAGATTGGTAGTGTTGAGCCAGTCACAGCAACATTCTTTTACAGCTATTGTGCTCGGGAATTCGGTGGCGATGAGCCGATCACAGTACGCTTTCCTTTGTTTCGTTGCAGGTTGTGCCTGTAACAATATTTTAAATAAGGTCTTTCAGCTTTATTTAAAAACTTTTGTTTGGAGTTTCAAATTTTTTTGGATTGTTGGATACGGAGTTAGTCAGTGGCAATAGAGCCTAACTGCACTCATAGAGATGGTAGAGTTGGAAGCAGTTGACATAGTAGTCAGTGGCGATAGTGCCTAACTGCACTCAAAGTTGTACTGTTCCAAGTGGTTTGAAATTTTTAGTCAGTGGCGATGGTGCCTAACTGCACTAAAAATTGTAGTTTGTATTGGTAAATTGTTCGAATTCGTTTGAAATTTGTAGTCAGTGGCGATGGTGCCTAACTGCACTGTTTTGGAGTTTAGAAGCGCTAAGAGATTTCTCTCTTCGTTTCATTTAACTAGTTTTTATAACTTATATTTTTTTCTGTTTTTCACAGATTTCATTTTTGACTTTTTGTCATTTGCATGTTTTTACTTTTATTAAATTCTTGAGACCTTGTCGTTTGACATGTTCAGAATTCATTTACACTTCGAATCTTTTATGATTCTTTTCTTTTTTTGGATTTAGAAAGTTGTTAAGACTGGTCTATTGTGTTGAAGATTTCTTTCTAATAAAAGAAAGTTCCTTTCTTTTATTTTCGGGGAGGGATGTAATGTAACGAGTCTTTTAAGCCTGTTACATACTATTGAATTCTTTGCTTTGATTTGTAGGCTCTGGTTGGTGTTGCCTTATGAAAATTCATTTTTTGTTGACTTGGATTCGTGAAGTGGTCACACTGATTTTTATTTTCGATGCTGTCAAATTGACTTTGACATTTCTTGCTTTTCGACCTACAGCCTGGAATCAATGGAGTGATTTTTGAGCGCTCCAATAAAATCTCAAAATATAACTTGAGATGGGCGGCATCTAGTCCCTAATTATGTGGTAGCCGATTGCCCTTGTCATGATCCTAATTGGATAGCCTTTATTTTTTAAGGTAAGCGAATTCTTTGTGATTTCGGTCCGTTCCGCGTTGTCATGGCTATTTTGATAGCAGACGCTAATAGTTTCCGATATTTAATTGTTTCAGGATCTTTTATCTTCATTTGATAATTATTTGCTTGGATTAATTCATCTACTGATGACCACATTTTGATTTTTGGAAGAAACGGTGAGTTTAATTGTATTTGTTCGTAACGACTCCTGCGTCGAATCGCCATTTTTTATCCGCTAACGATTATTCATGTTTGTTTTCAGCCACAAGGCGTTTTTTTTTCCATATTACTTAAATTTTTGAACGCACGCCCCTACCAAAATGCATATATCTTGGACCGCCGTTGGCAATCTCGGCGAATATCACCAAGATGCTCTTGGATAATCCATCAGGTTCCTAATTTAGTCGACGGAGTTTGGTATGGTTTATGATACATAACTTCAATTTATTTTAAAAAAGTGCAATAATGACAGGTCTTAGAATAACAGCGATGTCATCTTAATTTTACACATTAGAGCTGTTAGCTTTAGAATTAGAAAGGAATTTTCAAACCAGCAGCCTTCGGGTAATAAAGTCGTTCTTACTTTTCATGATTGATTTTTATTGATGCCTTCCCGCTTGAAGATTAAAAGTCTCAAGCTCCCGCAGGTAAGTCTATCCTTGGCATAGTTTTGTGTGTACTCCAGGCGCCCGAATTTTCACTTTTACTTATTTTTATTTGGAGCACACCACACAGTTTAATTTCATTCATCTCACACACTTTTTTTTTTATTATTACATAACATAGAAATAATTGACATTTTATTACTTACCAATTCCTCCGAGCCCTTTGAAAGGGTACATTGCAGGTAAAAAGGAAATCCAAATGATTTTACCATAGTAATAAACAAACTTTTACCATTTTCTTTCTTTTCTATTCTAAATGTCTTCAAGTCATCAATATTTGATAGTAATTGAACCCCTTTTTGAATGAAGTCATTATCATGTGGTAGTTCAAGGCCATCATTGCTCTCCTGAAAAAATTAAATACAAAATAAATATGTTTCTGTTTTATTGCTTATTTAATGTAATTTCATGTTAAACCTAGTAGTATGGACATGTGATGCGGACTAATGAGGAAATTGTTCAGATAAATTTTTTTTGCATGCTGTGTCTATCGCTGCATATTGTACACTATGCTTGTATCATATTGTTTGTATTTCTAGAATTAACAGTGTAACAATTGTAGATAGGCCAATAAACAAAAAAATAAAATAATAGAGGGAAGACAATCTAAATCATCTGCCTAGCCTTTTCCCAACTATGTTGGGGTCAGCTTCCAGTCTAACCGGATGCAGCTGAATACCAGTAATTTACATGGAGCGACTGCCTATCTGACCACCACAACCCAGTTAATACTAGGTAATACAATACTCTTTGGTAAGACTGGATGTCAGAATTTCAGGTCACTGACTACCTGTAACGACTGTCAAAGATCTATTTATGGCAGCCAGGACCAACAGCTTAACGTGCTTTCCGAGGCACGGAGGAAACTCGGTATGTCGGGCGACCGACGTAGGCAAGCACAGCTTTATGTAAAGATCAACCCGAGTGGCAGTTCTTTTCACATTCTACACCCACCCTAAATAAATTGATATGGGCCTGCTATTGGCAATTCAAACACTAACTATTGCCAATACAGTGAGGTATGTTGGCCGTTTGTTTTAAGCTCACAATCTTTAATTCGCAAATTATCTACTGGAATCAAACGACGCTTTGCAACTGGAATGTAACTCTTGATGGTTTTAAAACTGTTTCATTAGAAAGAAATTAGGAGAAACCTTGAGTTGAGCAAGAAATGCTTTTTCGGAAAACACTGAAGTCCAGACACTGATATAATCCGTGATGCATATCTCATTTTTACAATCTTGTGAAAACAAAAAGAAATATTGGGTTTCTTTGATTCTTTTCCACATTTTATTGAAAAAACTTGCAATTTGTGAACTTGTTTAACCACAACAATGGTTTTCGTAATGACAGTGACACTGACATGGTATAAGTAAATAAGTGACAGATGTCATGTGTCAAGTGTGGCTACCATTTTGATTAATTTTAGTCGAGTCAAAAAACCAAATTGTTAAAAAAGGTTTTCTAACCGACTATCTTGGTAAGCCTGATTGAATGAGTTTAAAGAAGTGTGTTAATGGGTGTTAGTTAACATTGTGTAATATTTTAGTTTCTTTGTTATTTGTTTTAGATTTTGCATGATAATATTGGGGACATTTCTTGTTTTTATTCTTAGACTAATGTGAAATATCGTTTAATAAATACAAATGCCTACAAAAAACCGTTCATTTAATTTGGATAAAATTTCTTGAAGAAACTCGTGGATAAATATTAATATTAACAATTATCATCATCATAACTAATTTATGCCGAAAGACGTCTACAGCTGGACGTAGGCCTACCCCAGGTGTTACCACTTTGACTGGTCTCGAACATCTCACATCCAACCGGTCCCCGCAACCTTCACCAGGTCAGGGTATCGGTCTACCCTTTCAACGCATCGGTAGATCGGATTAATCAACTGCGCTTACCAACTTTAATCTGGTGATGGGTGACTCATTATAGTGATCGGATTAGGCTGACTATATTTTCTTAAGCTTCAGAGGAAAACAGAGACAGAAAGTGACAATATTTTTGACGACTATATATTTTTTTCCCAGGTTTGGGAAAATAATCAATAAGTTGTAAATAAGCTTTATTTCGCTTCGCCCGCTGCAACTCGAAAATTATACCACAGGAAGGTAAAATCGGGATAAAAACTATCCTATGTGTTAATCCAGGTTATAAACTATCTGTGTAAGTACCAAATTTTATCCAAATCCGTTCAATAGTTTTTGCGTGAAAGAGTAACAAACATACACACTCACAAACTTTCGCCTATTTAATATTAGTGTGATGTATAAAGGCTATTTTTGTGTAAATAGTAGTTTAGTTATTTGAGAAAACAACATTTTACTGGTTTAATGTTTTAAACGATACCGCAGCAAAATCGTTTCAGCCCGGAACCAAATACATGGATAGATAGCTCTTGTCGCGTAGTAAATGCGTGTAAGTACCAAAATTTGTGTGTGCTATGGTTCTCAAGTTATTCAAGATTTTGCTGCGGTAACGTTTCGGGACAAGAACATTCAAGAACCTGGCAGATCTATGGTCCAGTAACGGTATAATAGTCGGTTGCAAAAAACTCACCAACCTTCGTTTCGCTGATGATATCATCTTATTTGCACCGACTGCGTTACAAAAGATGCTCCAAGATCTAAGCACAGCAAGCCTTGAGGTTGGACTAATGATGAACCGGTCAAAGACTAAAGTCATGACCAACAGCACAAAAAGTAGGGTTGAGGTAGATGGGCAAGAAATCCACTACGTCGATGAGTACATTTATTTGGGCCAGCTAGTTTCCTTCGAAAACAGGCAAGACAGAGAAATCGACCGCCGTGTCGAGAACGCCTGGAAGAGCTACTGGTCCATGAAGTCGCTGATGAAGGGTGACCTACCTTTATCCCTGAAGCGCAAACTCATCGACATGTGTATTCTGCCCATCCTAACCTACGGTGCTCAAACTTGGTCTCTGACCGAGTCACAAAAGTCCAAACTCAAGGTTTGCCAAAGGGCGATGGAACGAAGCGTATTGGGTATAAAGCTCAGCGACAGAATACGTAATACCACAATACGCTTAAAAACTGGAATCGCTGATGTGGCAAATAAAACTGCTGGCTTGAAGTGGGATTGGGCGGGCCATGTCTGTAGGATGGATCAGAACCGATGGGCTAGAGTCGTCACCCAGTGGGTGCCAGAAGACGGGCGTCGTCGCCGAGGGAGGCCTAGAAAACGCTGGCGTGACGACCTAGAAGCGTTTATGACGAATTGGACGGAGAAAACCACACAAAGGGAAGAGTGGAAGGCTATGGGGGAGGCTTTTGCCCAGCAGTGGGACAATATAGGCTGATAAAAAAAAAAAAAAAAAAAAAAAAAAAAAACGTTTCGGGATAGGTATCCCAGATCTCGAAAACGGCTCAACACAGAATTATGAAAAAAATACCAAAGAGACCTGAATTTGTTTTGTTAAATAATTAGTTTTTGATTTGGTTGACGTAATACCATGTAATTAAATGGTTTCAAAAATAAAAAAACATCGGATTTGCAAGCAAACCATTACATTTATTGCCATACAAACAGCTGTAAAAAATACCCGTAGACGCCAATAACGTCAGGAATTTTAGATATAATACCTACTAACTTTACAAGATAGGAAGATAAACACATAATTGTTCAGTTTTTGGTTGGTCGTACTTTAGCGATCGAATACACAGTTCTCATTTACAGTAGGAAACATGAAATACTTTAAACAAATTTAAATGATTCATGAACTTTCGTTCCTGTAAATTTCAGCATTCAATTACGGCTTTAACGAAAGTTATTATTAAAAACAAGAATATGTTCACAATACATATACCAATATAATACCAAATGAAAAGATCACCAACCGCAAGAAACACCGACCCCATGTAGTTAAAAAAATTACCTACTTGTAAAAGTGTTATTAAAAATCTTTTTGCAAAATAAAAATCATATAGTTACCAAATAATTTGTGTCTTTGAAGAACAAAAGTGGTTAAAGGCTTCAGAAACAACGAAAATGGCTTTTTTGTTAACATTCTTAACATAATATTATTATAATATTATTATGCTTGTTGGCTATAGATAGGTACCTACTCCCATTTGGCAAGAAAAATACATTGTGTATGTACACTTGTAAGTATCAATTTAATGCACCGCAGTTGTCGTGTAGGATTCAAACGTATTGTGGCGAAGCGCTAAGAACCTTCTCCGCTTTCCGAAATACGAGTACCTAGGTATGTATTTTATGACGCCGCGCCGACGCGCAACGTAAAGAAATAGCAATCTTCACTTCTATTTCAAGACTGCAGACAAGAGCTGGATATTTTTATATTTTTGAATTTGTTGAGATTTCAGAGACTTTATTCAAAGTGTTGCTACTTAAGTATGGGACGGATTATTCTGTAAAATATTTCGCTACATGAGTCTAACGAATGATTTTGCGTAAATGATGATACAATTAACACAATGATTATCACCTAATAGTGACGGCGGCGGCGTTAGTGGACTAGTGGTGCTGACCGTACCTAGATTATTTTTTTTAGGAAAGTGTAAGTGAATACGTCCATATCTACGTATACGGTCTGATCAATTTTCCAATATTATAGAGACTTACATGAAAATCTTAACTTCCAATATTGTTCTCTAACATATTGCCTTCCTTACTTGTCCCTGCACGGAATGACTTATTGGAGGCCAGAGCCGCCCGATAAGCAATTTAACTTGATATGGTTGCTTTCTGTTTAATAATATAGTTAGAAACCGATCAGCGAACCGGTACCAATACCTATGGCCACATCTTATGGCTAGTCTTTGGTTCATATTTTATACTATTTAATACATACTTACCTACTAAGTATCGTTTCATTGTTGACATAGTTTCTATTATTTTAAGAGACTGAAATAATGCTACGGTTAATAATTTAATTACAAACATAAAACTATTTATACGCATTGACGACGTCACAGCGGACCGATTTCGTACAATTTCAAGGTAGGTTTGGAGGCCTTACTTCCAAGGCATCCACAGGATTGTCCGGTTTAGCAGAAGTCAGCCTCATAGGTTGATCGTAACGTGGACATCGCATAGGTACTATGTTTCTCCTCCTATCCTGCCTTATGTGCCCAAAAAGACGCAGCCATGACGATTTATGCGGTCCCTGGGGCGCAGCCATGGTATTTTCTAAGTTTGAGGCCAACAACATTTCAATATTATTGTCATGCGACACAAAGAAGATTTACATGTCAAACAGACCATTACAGTAATGGTTGAATAAGTAATCTGTAATCAAACACGTTTAGATTCTAAGCATGATATTCCGATACAGATCGTTTCGGCATACAGGATTGGATTAATATATCAAGTGCGGACACAGCCGTGCACACGAGGACTGTGGAAGGGTGTGCAGGGTGGAATAAATGATGTCATTTATCAACTCCTATGTCGTATCGCAGGCACGAATGACACCAGTGCTGCCAGCCTCTTATTTTGGATTTCCCTTCTTTTACTAACCCGAACTGTGAACCTTTTCTCAACATTTTATACCTAAGTGCCCGTGTAGGAGGCATATTTGAACTAAAATAATAATCTTGAATTTTAATTCTGAACGTATATCTGACTTGTTTTCAAAATGTTCCCCGGTTCTGTAGTTGTGTTAAAAATAAAACACAGAATCAGGTTTATTATTTCTTACAAAACGATAACTATATCGCAATATTCTTTGATTTAAAATACTGAACAAAACTACTACAAAACTCCTACCACTACAAAACCTACTAAGTAGGTACCAACTATTTAAAAAACTGTGGGGACATCAGTTCTTTTTCTTTTTTCTTTAATATCCTATTTCGGACTCGTACTTTTATCTTTTCCTCATAAATTAGGTACTAGCAAGTTCCTTATACCTGAAAAATCCGTCCATCTAGGGGAAAATACCCTAACGTGGAAACACTGAATGACATCAACGTATGTGTTATTCGTATACAGAAACATACGGTTGGTTTGAAAAAAATGTACAGGAATTCGTAACAGGTGTTGTTAGTAGCAACATTTCATGTGTGACAATGAATGAATGCGCCGTTACTACACACGGCTGGTAATGCTGAAATAAAATTTTACGTTGGAAAAGGTTTAGGTTGTTTGTTTTGTTGTTTGATTAATATTTTGTGGAAGTGCTGATGAGTTTGCCATTCTTCTATGTAGGTAACCTGATACATTATCTTGTTTAAATGTCTGTTATGCTTTGGTAATTGATGAATTGAGAGGGAGAGAAAGACCAAGGAAACGATGAATGGATTCTGTTGGGAATCATCTGTAAAAGGAGTAAAATTTATATGATTACCTACGTGATGGTTGACAGGAGAAATGGAAGAAAAAGACGTGTAGCATGGGAAAACGACAAAGGTAGGAAGGTGTTGATGATAATAGACCAGTGTTGATCTAGTTAAAAGTATTCACTACAGAAAACTTTACAAGATCAACTTCAGAGACGTGCATTTACTTAAAGTATTAGATATTCCGTTTTCGTGCATATCGGGCTGCGTATGCTAAGTAGTAGTATTATACCAGAAGTTCGCCGAGACACGACAAACGGTTCCGTAACTTATAATTAACTCATACCCTGACGTCGAATGGGAATCCTGTGTGAATCCATGAAAGTACAGTAGAGGTACTATAGGCATACATTGCAGAACTTATAAACTTTGTGCTACGCTATACTTACACTGTTTTGATCCCATTAGAATATTTCAAACACCAAGATTGGAAAAGTTCCATCAGTCTTCGTCGACGACTTGATTTATTTATATCGCAGATAAATAATAAAACCTAAAAGAGCCGAAACAAATAAAAGGGAGTGTTAAAGTTAATTTTCGTAATCCTCCCAATAGCTTAACGAAGTTTTTTATTGCTTTCCTCGCTGCAATATAAATTCGTTAAATGGCGACGCTTAAAATTAAGATCGTGGTGCCGTCTACCTACTGTTTGCGAAAGGTCATAAAGAGGTCGAACAATGTGTACAATTTAACGGCAGGATCGTTTATTTATCTGCTGGATTGCCCCGTGTAATGTGCCATCGAAAAACGCTTAGGTGTTATAGTGAATTACAGGGGCCAAGTCGTATTGTTCTCCCTTTAAGGCTTGTATTCACGCCAATGACCTTGTGCATACAAACTAACCCTCTCGGTCGTAGATACGGACTTTAAACGGACGCATTTTTTATTTATTATAATTAAAATAATACATGTTTTTAAAAAGTAACAAAACCAAATTATTTTCCTTTGTATTTCAAAGCAGTAGATATTTTTTTTATATTATTTTGTTAAAAAATGAAGGAGTAAAATGGTTCCATTCAACGATTTGGAGGTGATTTTGTGGATTTTTTTCCTTATTATGTGATACCGATACAAAAATTATGGCTAAACCAAATTACGTGTCATATCATGTAGATTACTAACAATTTTTCTCAGATGTAATTTCTCTGTAAGTGCCGGTGAAAAACTGCTTCATCTGCACGCTGTTTTTAAGCATTTTCGAGAGAGGAGCCTTAAATTGATGTTGGGGACCGCAATTGGAACACCCCGAACTACCTGATAAGGTTGTAATTGCTTTAATGTCCTATGTGGGAAGATAACCATACAAATCGTTTTAGACAAGTCAAGGAACGTATTGTTGGGTCACACAGGCCGTGACTCATGGCATATTCGAGATTAATGATGAACTTTCTGTGAGCACCTTATTAGGTACCTACTGAAAATACGAATTTGACGGCACGGTTGGCACAGTGGCTGAGCGATTGGACTGCTGCGCTGCGTGTCGCGGGTTCGATCCCCGCACGGAACAAATATTTGTAAGGCCTGCAGATAGTTGTTTCGGGTCTGGGTATTTGTGTATGTTTGTGAACGCACCCACGATACAGGACAATTTCCTAGTGTGGGGCAACGTTTAAAAAAAAAAAATACATGTAGTTTCCATGCAAACATGAAAATTATAATATTTGGAAACAAATACGAGGAACCTTTCTGATTATTTCGGGCAACAATTATTCATCATCATCATCATCAGCCTGTAATGTTCCCACTGCAGGGACTCAGGCCTCCTCTCTACGAGAGGGATGGGCTATAATCCACCACGCGTGCCCAGTGCGGGTTGGTAGATGTCACAATGTCTTCGATTTTTTTTAATTCTAAGACATGCCGGTTTCCTCACGATGTTTTCCTTCACCGTTTTGAGAGCAGTGGTGATGTAATAAATTACACAAGAAATGCGCCTGCCTGGATTCAAACCCACTACGTACTGTTCGTAAGTCGGAGCCGCAACCACTGCTCTCAATAACAAATACAAACAATAAAAATAGAAAACCCATTTAATAAAAGCTCAAAAATTGCCATGTTAATTGATAATTCCAAACTGCGAAATTGGTCTAGGATTTGGTACAGCATTCTGTTTTCGTAACCCTAGGTCGGTTATGATTAGGAATTGAACGTATGGAAACGATTTCAATCTCTGTTATTGGTTGCTGTAAAGTGGCCCATGTGTAAAGATTGGAAAACGAAACACATTTAGCTTGCTAATAAATTGTATGACAGTTTTATTGAAAATTGTTTGGGGGAAAGATGTATTGATAATCACAGTGAGTGCTTTTTTGTTGGCGCTGACAACGTGAATCTTATTTTCAGAGATTTGAAATGATATAAAAGAATATTCCGGCAATATATGAATGCTACTTCCGTTCGATTCTTAGGAAAACTTTGTGTAGGTACCTATTTGTAGGAATATTTGAATTAGGTAATTCGAATCTATACAATTTTGTCATATTTGGCTACAGAAAGTATAGATATGCTTGCATTTATTTAATTGAGCTGAACTTGTTTTAATCCCTCGATCAGATTTTATATTGTATTGGTAAAGGATAAGTCCTTTACTTTTCCTAATCTTAACTTTTTCTACAATCGACAGGCACGCTTTATCCTATGTCTTGGCTCTGCAATATGAATCGCTCCGGAGTTCGGCGATGCCCAAAGACTAACGATGCCTTGTTAATTTAACCTTTCCTCATGCACGGGTCCGGACAAAGGCCATTCATTTCGCATTTACCACGCAATCATTGAATTGTAAAATGGGCGTTCATGGTGACAAATTTAGTGCTAACCTGAAAATCCTGTGATAATCTTTCGACCACAAAACTATGTTCAATTTCATGATGTTAAAGAGTGTTGATGGTGTTGGCAGTTTGGCACTATAGCATAGGTAGGTACTAATATAAGGAGTTACCTATTACGTAACATCAAAGAGCAAAACACAACCTGCATAACTGAGATTCTCTAGAAAGACCCGGTGTAAAAATAGTAAAAAACAAATACCGTATACTATTGGTTCTTTGTTCAGTAGAAATTATGGTATAATCTCGTTACTGAATAATATTGCGTGATTTTCCGCTGAAACGGGACTTTGTCGGAAAACCCGCTGTCTGTAAACAACAAATATTGGAGCGGTTATTAGTTTATTTAGTTTAGTGAGCTGTTCAAAGTTACCGTTAGTTTTTTTTATTCTGCAGCTTTGATTCCACACTGTTCTATCTACTCGATTCTCGTAAATATTAGAACTGTTAATAGGGAAATAGGAACGACTCCCTTGTGTGTGATTTTTGATCATTATCTTCGCTTGGAGTGCGAAAAGTATTTTCACGAGTCATAAACTTTGTATGATAGAGGTTCAGATAATGTATGTGCATTATTTATTATCGTAATGGATGTTTCTTTTGTAGATGATAACGATATTTATTTGAAATAGTGTTATGGGCATCAATAAGGCATTTTGGAACTCGAATTGTATTCTTTCAAAGAACAAGGTATGTATCACATACTCACTGCCGCACTCAGAGAGCTTTAATGATTACTTAGGCCATCACTTAGTAAAGGTTTTGACAGTTATGTCATACAAAAGTATGTCAAATCTTTACTACGTGACGGCTTAAGTAATCATTAAATATCTCTGAGTACCGCAGTGAGTATCCTTATTTAAAGTTGGTTCCATTAAGTTTAAAAGTAGATTTGTAGTTTCAATAAAACCATTTTAAAGCGATCTGAAGAATTGAGTAGATACATAAGTACCTACCATCAATATCCCTGTTGCCAAAACTGTGAAACAAAATCAGATTATAATCAAACGGTAGACATTTTAGATGAAGAGGAGGCGATAGGAAAGGAGAATCTCTTTAATTCTCGGCAATTTATCAAAGTCGCCGTAAGGCCGGCGGCGTAAACAAAGTGTTTTAATTAAACGACCGAACTGATTGCTTAATCGTGTCTAAAATACTTCTAAAGTACTTTTTTGGGTTTTCGTATTCACGTTTCTATGATTAAAAGAACGTTGCCCCACACTAGGAATTTCTCCTGTATCGTGGGTGGGTACAAACATTGATACTCACATACACAAACACACCCAGACCCGAAACAACTATCTGTAGGCCTTACAAATATTTGTTCAGTGCGGGGATCGAACCCGCGACACGCAGCGCAGCAGTCCAATCTCTCAGCCACTGCGCCAACCGTGCCGTCAATGATTGTAACATTTGTTACACGGAGCGAGAATGCTTACATCGGAATTTGAAATTGACGATTTTTTTTTTTTTTTTTTATTTGTAATGGGCTTGCTCTTGACCTCAATCTTACCCTAAGGGCAAAGATGAGGTCGACGATGGAACGAGCTTACCCAGAAGAAGCCTATTTACTCGCGACTTAAATAGATTAGGGTTATATGAACTCGGGAAAACCGACGCAGGCAGGGAGTTCCACTCTTTGGCTGTGCGCATAATAAAGGACTTAGCAAAGCGCTTCGTTCGAATGTGTGGAACATCGACTAGGTATGGGTGATAACCTGCAGTACGCCTAGTCTCCCGATGGAAGAAGGGAGATGGTGGAATCAGCCCGTGGAGTTCCTGCGCACACTCTCCGAAGTACAGTCTGTAGAAGACCGATAGACAAGCGACTTTGCGGCGGTGGGCCAGGCTATGTAGCTTGGCAACCAGCTTAGCGTCACCAATTAGTCTCCTGGCTCTGCGCTCTACAGAGTCAAGTGTGGCAAGTTGGTATTTGGCTGAGCCATCCCAAAGGTGACAGCAATACTCCATGCCGGACCGGACCTGAGCTTTATATAGTATTGAAAGCTGTCCAGGCTTGAAGTATCGCTTAACCTTGTTTAGGATGCCCAGCTTTTTTGCCGCAGTTTGAGTTTTTGACTCAATGTAGGCGCCGAAGTTCAGATTTGCGCTCAACTTCGTGCCAAGGAGCTCGAGACTGTCCGTGACTTGTACAGATGTACTCCGGAAAGTAGGGGCCAGATCAAACGGACTCCTTTTGGCGGTGAACAGACACACTTGCGTTTTGGTGGCGTTGAAATCAACCAGATTCTCGTCACCCCACTTGGAGACAAGACTTAAGGCTGAATTCGTGCGCTCTACCATGGCCTCTCTCAATGAACGTACTTCATCACCGCCGGCTTTTGCACTAGATGTATAGCTCTCCATGACAGTGCTGTCATCCGCGTACCCAACAATACCAGGAACAAGGAGGTCATTGATGTGTAGCAGGAAAAGTGTCGCGGAGAGAACAGACCCCTGAGGAACTCCGGCATGGATAGCCATAAGGTCGGAGGAGCAGCCATCAATGACCACTCGGATCGACCGTTCACTCAGGAAGTCAGATATCCAGCAGCAAAAGTCAGCGGGAATGCCGTATGCTGGAAGTTTGCTCAACAAACTTGCGTGCCATACCCTGTCGAAAGCCTTCGAGATGTCCAGCGACACGGCAAGAGCCTCGCCGTGTTTTTCGATGGCCTCGCCCCAGCAGTGCGTAGCAAACACCAGAAGATCCCCAGTTGACCGTCCCCGGCGAAAACCATACTGACGGTCACTGAGTAGGTCGTTTACTTCAAGGTGCGCCAGCAGCTTACCGTTGAGTACCCTTTCCATTACTTTACAAAGTATGGAGGTGATGGCGATTGGTCGATAGTTACAGGGGTCGGCACGACTACCCTTCTTGGGTACTGGTTGTACATTAGCAACCTTCCAGGATTCCGGCACCGTTCTGGTTTTTAGAGAGAGGCGGTACAAGCGTGTCAACACTGGAGACAACTCAGGCGCACAGTTCCTTAAGACCCTTGCCGGTATGCCGTCCGGACCACTAGCCTTATTCACGTCTAGGCTCTGAAGTCCTTTACGAACCTCTTTCATGTGTATTGTGATCTCCGGCATCGAAGAATCACAGTGAGGAATCATTGGTGGCTGTTTTGACCCAGAATCTAGACGTGAATTGCTCGCAAACAGAGATGCAAATAAATTTGCCTTCTCGGTAGCGGAGTGAGCCAGCGACCCATCCGGTTTTTGCAGGGGGGGAAGTGAGGACCGGCAGAAATTGGATTCGACCGATTTGGACAGGGACCAAAACTGTTTACTGCCAGAAGGGCAGGACGCCAGTTTGGCCCCTATGCGACTGACGTGGTCGAAACGCGCCTTCCGGATCACCCGCTTGCAGGACTTTGCGGCAGAGTTAAAAGCTCTTTTCTTCGCGCGAACCCGACGCGCTCGAACTTTACGGTCACGAGCTTGCACCCAGGCTTGGTATGCAGACTGTTTTCGGGCCTCAGCGCGAGCACAGTCCGCATTAAACCATGGACGGGCCTTGTGACCGAGCGGTATGTCGGAGAATGGAATATAGTATTCCATTCCCTGCCGTATCACGGCCGCAACCGCCTCAGCTGAGCAAGTGGGGTCGCGCGCAGAAAAGCAAACTGAATGCCAAGGGAAGGACGCAAAGAAGTGTCGCATCTCATCCCAGTCTGCTGATTCGTACCGCCAGACTCGCCGCTCGCCTTTAGAGCTATCATCTGGAGGGGAGCTGGCAGATACGGACTTCACCAGACAGTGGTCAGATGTTCCCAGTGGGGCTGATACCGATACTGAGTGCCTGTCTGGGTCAGTAGTCAGCAGCAAGTCCAAACAATTGGGTGTGTGTCCGTCAACATCCGGCACCCGCGTAGCTTCATTCACCAGCTGAGTAAGATCTAGCGACAATGCAAATCTGCGTGCCTCTCTCCCAGCATGGTCAGTTTTCTGGAACGGGAACAACCACTCATCGTGGTGGGCGTTAAAGTCCCCCAGAAAAAGAAGCTCCGCCGTTGGGTACCGTTGTTGGGCACAATCCGCCTTTTCCAACAGGTGATCAAAAAGCCTGGTTGTCTCCTGGTCACCGCTGTGCGACCGGTAGACACCGACGTAGAGAGATTTCTCGACCCCGGTGTCCACTAGTATCCAAATTGTAGACAACCCTGAATCCTCAAAGCAACGAAGACGCCGAAAGCAAATGTCATCGCGGACGTACACACAGACCCCAGCTCGCTTTACGAACCTATGTTCAAGCGAGTAGCCTGGGTAGTTGAGGTACGCCACGTCTGACGGATTTGCAATCTGCGTCTCCGTTAAAAAGAATAGAATAGGTGAAACGATGAAAGCATTCTCGCTCCGTGATGATAAAACTATTCCCGAGATCTTTTTTATTTTGCCGGTAGGTTCTTACCTATTTTTTCATCTGTGGTATGGTGGTGTAAAGTTTAAAATATGTAACTTTATTTTAAGAGACTTGCCCGCCGCATTATTTTTAAATCAGAATTGTAGCTCCTGAAAGCCTGAATCAACAGTGGCGAAAATCAGAAAAGTGCCGAGGTAATGAAATTCGATGGACCGAAGAAACAATTTAGAAATAAATTTAATTTTAGTATTGGATCCCGCAACTTAATTAATATTTACAGTACATTTAAACTTTAACTATAGTTGCTGCCTGTTAAGATGTCAATACCTACTTACATCTACAAAATTCTTAACTTTGAAATCCAAAAATAAGCTTGTTCATGTCTTGAATCGTCATCTATCGTGATCTTCAACATTATCTGAAAAACGATACATGGTTACATGGCACAGGCAAAGGGGACTGACCGCTATTGATATCTTAACTGGCAGCAACTCGTATGATTTTATAAGTGCTATTATCAAATAAATCTACATAATATAAGCAAAGCTTTACTATTAGATTGGGTTTGCACAAGCCAAGCGTCGGAGGAGTAATAACCACAACCACCTTAGCGCGAGAATTAATTTCGCGAGCAATTTCAACCGACTAGCCGAATAGTGCAACCGCAATCGCAATATTGGTGAGCACAATTATATCTTTTAATAACATTCAAAGTTTTCCTTATCGGTACTCAATTTTCAGACGAAAATCCACTCAAAATTTGTTGAGTAACAAAATTTATTTTCCATTAATTCCGTTCCAATTCTTTTAATCTGGCACGCCTGGATTTTGTTTAAAATGTATTAACTTGTGTTGGTGCGTAAATGTGAGTGTACTAATGGGTACACCTCTACCTTACCTTTTGGGGATTACACCCGTGATGTTATGTTGTATTGGTGGGTTTGTTGGCTGGTCTTGACGTGAGTACGACCGCGCTTAAAAATGCATAGCAAATACTATCCAATATCGGAATATTGCAAGAATTTCCTTTAGATAGTAATTCTAGAAACTGAAAATACGAGTTCATATTTCAAAGACCCACCTGCTTTGAAATTGTGGTTTGATATTTCAGCATTCCCTCAAAATTATTTGAGTTTTAGTGCGCTATCCACATGCAAAATAAATGTTCTCCGAGCAGAATTGATTATGGCATGCCGCCAATGCTTCGTGGCACAGTTGGCGAATCCCTGTTTCACCCATTTATAAGCGAGAGGTAGTGAGTGAGGTATTTTTCCGCGTGATCAGGTGATCCGTACGTCGCGTCGTATTACTTTTTACCTAGGTGTACGCATAGCAGGGACGTTCGAAATACCCCCTGCCAAACATTTATCACGTTGTTCGTTTATTGCTTTTTTCAGTTCTGTGGAGTATTATAACGATGAATCGAAATGATACGTGCAAATTGAATTCGATATTTTTTGACAACTTTTTCTTTTGGGAATTCCAGTACCTACGCAAGCGTCTCACAGGCATTCGTATTTGGCAAGCTGTTTAAGATTGTGTTGATGTTTCCAAACAAGTTGACGAAGACAGTACGACGGAAACGTTAGGCACGTGGAAATTAGGAAAAGCTTGATAACTTGAAGTTCTGATTTAATTTAAGAAGCTCGAAGTATTGGTGCCAGAGGCATCGTAGGGCTCGAGGCATGAAATGGCTTAAAAGTTTTAAGACGATTTTATCTTTAAGCCTACAGTTTATTTTATGGTTTAGTAAATTTGGATGACAGATGGTTCTTTTAGCTCATCAATAATACTCTCACTGCCATGGGATTCGCTGGCGGGTCCCAAATTTCGAGTGCAAAGTGCCAGGCTTATTTTAAAGAAACATTAACAGTAGGCCGTGGGTGTCATATTTTTTTCTTTATTAGTAGGCCAGTAGTATAAAAAACTGTTTCAATTTAGGGGGTCACAGCGGATCCCACGGCACGCTTAAAGCATTGCCAGTGGACTCCATAGCTTGCTGAACTGGAACTATGCTATATATTGCTGGCAGTGTTAAAGATTTATTTTATAACAGGTATCGCGCAAACTAGATACAGTTGAGCTGACCAAACATTTGCGGAGTCCCAAAAAAAAAATCAATAAAAATTATATTCTCTGACATTTTGAATTCCAAATAAATAATCGCTTTAACAAAAGTCTGTAAAGGGATTGTTATCTACCTAAACTTGAGATTAACAAATATTTGAAAAATGTAATAAATCCCGATAGATCATATTTGAAAGGTCATTTTATTGAAGATAAATGACCCTTGGAAAAGAAAGTTCTCTCCTTAATCTCGATTCTTGATCGTATTAATCTTGGATCTGAAAGGGGAAAGAACTTTGTTATTAGAATGTTCGACAATTCGTTTTATTGGGTTCATAAAAATATAATTTTCTAGACTGTTAAATATAAATTATGTACCTACTTTAAAATAAAACTCCCAATAATAACCTTAACACAAACACGGGTTTGTTTGTTTTAAAATAACCGTTACCTATAAATTTAGATTTTAGTAATATTTTGTTCTCATAAAGCGCTTCGCAGAATGTGCCTTTCCCGAAAGTTGCGGTCAGGAGGCAATTTTTTTTCCCAAAGGTATTTTCGAAAATTATAATAAAACGATTTGATTACAACAGAGAAACGAGCAAATAGGTACACCTGGCCGATGCAAATGGCCTCCTAAATGGTTATTGCGTCATTGGGCATCATATTACGTTTTTGTGTCATTTTGCCGTACCATCACTGATTACTCGTACAATTCTGGCAATACTCGGACTGATTCACAATGAGGATGGAGGATGGGTAATGAAAAGTATTATTTCCTGGAAAACTTACAAAACGATATTGTACAATCCCGCTCTACTTTCGAAGTTGGTAAATTAGTTGTTGTATATATAAGGAATACCTTATTTCGGACGAATGTTTCCAGAATTTAAAGGAATAGCTGGAAGACGATCATGAAGTTCAACTAAAAACTAGAAACGATTTTTTGTTATAACTGTTCACCACGTTCTTTAATGAAAATTAGTGAAGTCACTAGAAATCACTCAATTTGAATATCAATTGCAACCTTGATGAAGCTTCCATTTAGTGGATATTTCCGTGGTAACGCAATTAATAGTTGCAGAACCTACGCAAAATTTAGACCAATAAATTAGAACATTTGCAAAACGTTAGCGTAAACTGAATCCTCCTGCATACATACATGGATGAATTCGGAGAAAGTATGGTACGTTTACTTTTACAGATTTGTTTTGCTTTGTGTAAAAGTTTTATAACTTTATTTATCTGTGCAATATACTTTATGGTAACAGTTTAACGGTTTACGATTTCTTTTTGGCTCTATTTTCGTCATGGCGTGTGCTTGTCTTATACGGGAGTGCCCCCCCCTATTCAGTTTTACTTGCCAATCACAAGTAAACTAGACATCATTTTATTTCTTCTTGTTTCTTTGGCCTTCCTCTACTCTTACTCTTCGTGGATGCGTGGTATATTACATTCGTACTCAAAACTTTCCTCGCAACATTTTCCACATTTTATACCTAATGCTTAGGTTAGTATACCTTTCCATTTGCCTTTTTGAAATATCATAATAAATGTATCAAGAAATATACTTCTACAAGCACAGATTTCACCAATGTTATTATTAATGCCTATGCTGTGATTCAGCCAATTGCCATTTTATCAGGCACAATTTCAAGCTTTGCGGTACAGTGCAGTACCCACTCCACTTCGGTACGAAACCAGATGGTACTCAACTCGGCAAAGTAGGTGATGCTAATTTCGCTCTAAACAACAAACAGTCCTCCACTGCACACAATTTCCATCGCGTGTCACAACCAAACCATATTTCCATTCCGCTAAAAGCACATTCGCTTAATCAGTACATCCACAAACTAATTTGCGTTAACAAAACATGATGCATTGTCATTAAAATGACATAATTCAGCAGTTGTCAGCGCTGTCAACTAACGCGGTCGCTGGTTCAAGCGATGCAGCCGCTGCAATCTGGTGGGGCATAAACAAAACAGTTTTCGTTATGCCATTCGCACATAGTCCGTTTAAGTCAAAACAAAACATTACATCAATTAAATGGATCCAGTTTTGTTCTATGTTAAAATTAATGGAATTTAGTATTCATTGGTGAATATGATAATGTTGTGACATAAAAGGAGTGAACGGCACTCTGAAAAGTTAATAACTTATTAATAGATTCAGTACTACATTAGGACTGTATACTAATTGCCAATGGGTGTCGTATGACCCAGTACAAACTGGGCTGTGGAAGTCAGATAGGCAGTTGCTCCATGTACAATACTGGTATTCAGCTGCATTCGGTTAGACTGGAAGCCGACCCCAACATAGTTGGGAAAAGGGTAGGCAAATAATGAGAACAAGTACAGTCAAGAACTTTAAAAAAAACATAGGTACAATCTTATACTAAATAACTTTCTTAAATTCATTCATTTACTCACTGACATCGCACACGGTGGGACTAGCATGGGTTTTATCCCTTCTTCCTTTTAAAAGGTAGATATGAGAATTAAGAAGTGATTTTTTTCTTTCTAATGGGATAAAATTTAATAGATCGGTGTTGCAGGTTGTTCAAAACCAATACCGCGGCCTCGGAACACAAAGGACTAAGGACTTACATGGGTGTTTTTTTGTCAGTAGAAGTCTGACACTCCCTTTCGCTCCTCAGAGTGCGAGTCATTTGATAATTTCCTACCGATAAAAAAATAGAATAAAATAGAGGATAAAGTATGGTCGTAATGTTTGTCGATAGGACATCTCATTTAGCATAAATGTTACGTCGTTACGTCTTGTTTCAATATAAACTGCTTATCAGTCTCCTGCCCTTATCCCAATTTATTTCGGGTCATCATGTCTTCTTCTTCCATACTTCTCTGTTACTTGTCATTTCAGTAGTCGCCTCCTTTCATGTCATGTCATCCTGCAGGATGAAACACAGTCCATCCAACATTTCTTTGGTTTTCCTCTACCTACTCGTATTTCCACTACATTTTCCTGACTCGTCCGCATCACATGTCCAACCATGATAACCGATTACCACTCAACTTTTCAGTCACCGGCGCCACTTTCAGACTTCCTCTTATGTACTCATTCCTTATTTTATTCATTTGCGTACACCATGCATCCCCCTTAGCATTCTCATCTCAGCCTCATGCAATTGCCTTTCATTCATCCCTTTTGTGTCCCACTATTCACACATAAAAACTGCTAATAATCTTTAATACCTAACTGAGAGATGGTCACGTATCCTGCTTTGTTCCCACACTTAATTTAATATTGTATTGTTGATTAAAGTGTATCGGTCTACAATATAGTTGATCAATTCAATTTTTTGGATGTTAGTATTGCCTCTCGGTGGTTGATCCAAGTTTAAGTTTGAGCAATACGTATTGGGATACTAAACAGTTTCTCAAACCTATGACGTGTAGGGTGTAAACAGAATAGCAGACGAGATACTGTATTGTAAATGTTTTAAAGACAGTTTTAGTAACTTTGACGTCATACGAGCTACAGGGTTCGCGTGAAATGAAGTGCATATTTTTTTAAAATTAAACTCAAACTCAAAGTATTTATTTAAATTAAACCATTACAGGTACTTTTGAATGTCAGAAGAACAATTCATAAAACTAAACTACGAGTGCAATACGTCATCCCGAAAGCCACCACGCCGAACCACACGCCGCCGAATGCCCGCAACAACGAACACTGCGAGCACGAAAGCACGCAGCGACGCACACCGCAACAACGAATGCACGAGGCTCCAAATCACGGAACAACGAATGCACGCCGCAACGCGCAACCGCCGCCCCGCGACCCGGAGCCGCACCCACTGCCACAGCACGCGCCGCCGCGCGCTCCCGCACCCACAGCACTCGCCGCCGCAGACATCCGGCGACGCGCAACTCGACGCAGCAACCCCCGGGACGACGCATTGCACTCCTAAGCTACAGTCACAAGGCATAATAACTTGTGAAAGTACTGTAGTTGTCCATTCCCTAGTGTAGATCTCTATGGAGAACAACGGGCAAGAAACTCCATGGACACTCTTTTAAATCAGAATATTGTTACAAAATCTTGGTACATTATATCATTCATGTTGAGACGGTATATTTTGTGAGAACGATGTGGCAAGATGTGCACGATAAGACGTGTCCACAGTAAAGTCAAAAACGACGATTTAAAGATAAAATAATAATTCAAACAAGCCGTGGCAGCTAAGAGGTGACCATAAACAGCTGACAGCACCCGTTCACGAGCATAACGCATGGATCAGCACCATTCCACTTAACCATTTTGAAGGGAACGAAATGATCCGACACACCCGCCACCATCAGCGAGACATTTAGGTGAGCATGACACACTCTCAATAGCCAGGGCATATCCAAGTCAAATAAATAAATAAATAAAAAAAAAAAAAAACCCTACATGGGTTCCAGAGAATGATAGCTTTCTAGTACATAGTACTCACACAATATGTGCTATGCGACTATATAATTAATTGAATTCATACATTGCAAAGATAGTTGTACAATCTTCTTCTTCTTTCTTCCTCCTATTTACTCGTAATGCTATCAATTTAAGCGCCCTGTTCTTGTGGAGCAGGACTGGCATTAAGCCAAGCATTTTTATCAGCGATATAATCGTCCAACTTGTAATATGCTTGCTTGCATAGTGTGCGTTTGATGCATGTTTTAAATTTCGTCTCATTCAGTTCAAGAATGCTTTGTGGAATTTTGTTATAGCATCTCAAACAGTACCCCATGAAAGATGAGTCTACTTTAGCGAGTCTGAAGCCTGGCTGAACTAACTGGGCCCTATTCCTAGTAACATAATTGTGTCTGTCCCCTCTTTTACTAAAAAGATGCAGATTTTTTTTCACGTACATTATGTTTTCGTAGATGTACTGACAATGCACCGTCATGATGTTAATGTTCTTAAACAGTTCCCACAGAGAATCGCGCCTACGAAGACCATATATTGCTCTGATGGCTCTTTTTTGCAGAATAATAATAGATTCAATGTCTGCAGCCCGTCCCCATAACAAAATGCCATAAGACATTATACTATGAAAGTAACTAAAATAGACCAGCCTAGCAGTATCTAAATCAGTAAACTGACAAATTATTGGTTTGAGAAATCATTTGTTGGACACTTGGGGGAGAAGATCGTAGTGTGAGGATCTACTCATGCTTGTGGGCAAAGATGGTTAGACATCGCATAAGAAAGAGGATTGGTTGTTGTGTTGCTGAAGTTGAAATGGTATTTGCCAAGGAGCTGATACAATGTGAGCTGGCAAAAAAACGACATAATTTCACAACATCAGTTCAGAATGTTTTGTCAAAAATGCCATCTATGCTACTTTAATTACTACTAGACAAATAAATAAAATTAAAGTGTCTGTTTGTAATTTCAAAATAACAGTGTTTCACTGAATGTATATTAATAAAGTATATTACGGCGTATAAATTATCCTAACCTACGGCGCTCAGACTTGGTCTTTGACCGAAGCTCAGGAGTCCAAACGTTCAAACTCAACGTTTGCCAAAGAGCGATGGAACGTGGCATTCTCAAGATTATACTCTCCGATCGAATGGGCAACACCTTAATACGGTCTTAGACAGGCATCGCCGATGTTGGCCTTAAATCTGCCAGGTTAAAATGGGACTGGGCGCGTCACGTTTTTAATATAGGGCTTGACAGATGGGCGAAGATAGTAAAACAGTGGGTGCCTGAAGACGGCTGACGTAACCGAGGCAGGCCCAAGAAACGCTGGCGTGACAATCTGGACTCATTCTCAACGGATTGGACGGAGAAGGCAGATTGTAAAAAAACTTGGAAAGCCATGGGGGAGGCCTATGCCCAGCAGTGGGTCAGGGTAGGCAAAAAAAAAATTTTTTTTTTCTTAATGTTCTCTATCTTTTTGTTTGATTCAATATAATAATCTTCATTGAGTTGGACCAATTTTAAGCTGATGTTATAAGGAGACATTTCGGCTACTTTAATTTAGAAAAAGGATTAGGGTGTTATGAAATTATTGACAAAATCCGATTCGTAAATAGAGAAGTGATATTTGTATACGCAGTATTGTATATACATTATATTATAACACGCGGACGAAGGTCGCGGCCAATCATCATCATCATCATCATTTCAGCCAAAAGACGCCCACTGCTGGACATAGGCCTTCCCCAGCACGCGTAGTATGGCGATTCTATCTCTATTTTACCAAGAATAGACAAAGCTTTTTCCATACAATTTGACATGAAATTCTGCTACAATCTGTCATTTTGTCGATTCTTCCGTAGACAAAACCCGTTTCTACGGTGGTCATGCTAGGCGTGCAGGTGTCGCCACATTGCATCCCGTGCCTCGCATCCAACGGGTCCCCGGACCCTTCACCAGGTCATCGATCTACCTAGTGGGAGGCCTTCCAACGCAACGTCTTCCGGTTCGTGGTCGCCTTGACTTTTCGGTCCCATCGGTCATTCATTCTGTGAACAATGTCCCATGCCCACTGCCACTTAAGTTTGACAATTCTTCGGGCTATGTCGGTAACCTTGGTTCTCTTGCGGATGTCTACATTTCTGACGCGATCCCACAAGAAGACTCCGAGTATAGCCCTCTCCATTGCTGTTTGGGTGACTTTGAGCTTTCTGATGAGGCCCATTGTGAGCGACCACATTTCGCAGGCAATAGCTAGTTGTAATTCTAAAGGAAATCTTTTTCACCTCCACCCATTTCTATCAAACTTGACCCAGTACATTTCCATGAATAAATAGCTCAAGTAAGGTGAGCAAACATAAACTTAATCGAGTGCCAATCCCTGGCCCCTGGCGGTAAACGTTTGGCACTTGTTTAGTCAAACAAATCGATTTGTGTTAGATGTGACCCACCTAACGTTTAATCTTATTCGGACATTTTAGATTCAAGGTGATTTTCTTGTTCCATGGGAAAGTTACAAGTAAATTTAATATTTTGTCAATAAAAAAGCAAGAAAGTTCGTGTTTTGAATATCTTTTAAAAGTAATACAATTAAATAAAAATACCCATGTTATTGCACATTCCCTAAAAAGTAATAACATAAAAAGCCCAACTTAATGTCAGATGATAACACTCGTTTCTTCCACCTACCAAGTGCTAATTATCAGCTGAAGTCCACAATAGTCATAATATGCGAGTGTGCATTGCCAATCACATGAGCACCATGAAACTTGGAAACATTTATGAAAAAAAGCTGCTTTTTATGAAGATTTATAAAGTTCGATTGTTTTGGATTTTCTCAATTTTAATTTTTTTTATTTGTTCTTCTAACTTTGGCAGTCATGGGTAAATCCGTTTGTCAAACGAATAAAAAAAATAAAAATTGAGAAATTCCAAAACAATCGAACTTTATAAATCTTTTATAAATAAGTATTTTTTCCCACAAAACGTTATGTAGGCCTTCACATCGAGCACCGGGTTATCAGTGATCGTGTAAGCGTGACGTACGACCATCCACGTTAACACACGGATGATATTGGTACAGTGTAAATAAAACCAGTAAAACAACAAAGCCCTTTTTTGTGAAACAAAACGCTATGACAAATAAACTTTATTGACGATACACGTGAAACGTCACGTGTTTGTATTGGTGTGTCAGTTCGACCTCCTCACGAGCAACGCATTACCTAAAGCAAGCTTAGGAAATGCTTGGTATAGGTGTGTTAGCTGGTTGCGACCATTTGTTCCTAGTTGAAGTACTGTATGTTCCACTGTGACGCGGATGATATTGGCCCATAATGTTAGCAGTAAACGATCGTTTGTGGACACTGTTGAAATGACGTCATCTGTTACCCGCATATTTGGGACGTATTGAAACCATTTATCGTTTTGACATGAAACAAGTTGTAATTCTGGTTTACAATTGAAAAGGATGGGATTAATGTGGGGACTAGGTTTGAGTTCAATTTGAATTTTTTATTCGTGCGTGCATCACTCTTGTTGTACCTGGGCCCGAAACGAATGGTAAGCAATTTTTTTTGAAGCGCTTGAAATCATCTCGCTCTGGGTGGAGCGGAAGGGAGTGTCAGATTTCTACTGACTAAAAACCACCCATGTTCCTTCTTAGCCCTTAGTGTCCGGGGTCGCGGTATCTCTTTCGAACAACCCGCGCGAAACGTATGAGACCTGGATTTATATACACGGGTGAAGCCTGTATTTTGACATAGACATTTATGAACACCGAAAGCATAATTAAGCTATTTAAGTAGGTATCGATAAACTTATACCTACTCGCATTATAAAGTTGCCATCAAAAGGTTCACACCTGCTAATATAAGCGAGCGCCATTTAATTTGGATCAACTCAAACACACGCAGGCGACGTGTTTAAACAAATACCAAAGTTCTTAACTAGGGGCGTTAGAGCTCGCGGGTTTGCGCGAATCCGAATCATTCGACTAAGTCCGGTAAAAGCTATTTAACTTTTGAAAGAGAAAACAAAATTACGTTTAAAAACTTTTTAAATGAGCAATTTCTTGTTTTTTTCGTTGATAAGGTGTTTTGGTAGACAGATATTAAGTTTGTGAAAGTCAGTCTTATTTACCTTTTAAATTACGTCCACTTAAGACTTCGTGGAGCTTATGATTCCATGAATTCAGTCAAGCAGTCACCTGCTTCTAAAATCTTCAATAATTACGCGTAAGTAAGTAGGAATAAATGGCAAATCAGGGAAGAAAATATGTAACTAAATGACTCATGACTTCGAATTAGGAAAAACACGTATCCAACATTTTTCGAGAATCTAACAGACGGACTACACACTAGAGATGCAAAGGAATTAGGGAGGCCTTTGTCCAGCAGTGGGACAAAAAAGGCTAAACAATAGAAAAAAAAGACCAAGTTCACTTTGCAGTAGGTACGTATAGGAACATTACTGCTTTCTTGCCAAGATTATAAAGTACTACATGATAATATATTCTCAACGAAAATAATGAGCAAATTTTAATACAGCTGCAAAACACTGTGTTCTGTTTACATTACGAAAAGGGGAATTAATGGATAGCGGATGTGTTACGGAGATTATAATTCCAGTGTTCATTGAACCTCAGACTTGGTAAATATTTCATGCACGTAGATATCAAGATAACGTACAGAATAATGTTTATTATGTGCTTCCAGTGAAAGCTCGTTATGCAGGATCTTAGCGAGCCGCAAAAAGGAAACCTTTTAACTCGCATACGATCGAAAATTACGCCTAAATAGATGTTAGCAAAAAGGTACTAAAATTTAAGGACCAGTTAACCCCTTTTTTAGGTCAGCGAGTTTAGAAAGGATGATAATTGCTGTAACTTTTATGAAAAATTGTACACAATTTGCTGGAGAGAGATACAAAATCGAGTTCGATTCGAAAAACATGCACATTAGATGCAATTTATTCAAAACATAATTAATTATTCCTATTTCATTGAACCTTATACAGTTATACCTTAGTATACCAAAAGTCTGTCGTCCACGAGATTCGTAATGTCAACCGTAAACGTATTCGGTTTTCGAATTCAGTGTTTTTCCGGGCTTGCATGAATATTTCATACACTCAAGCGCATTAGCAACTAGACAAATCCTACGTTGGGTAAATAGTAGGTTGTATTTAGTATATTGTTCTTGATTTCTTGTTTGTTTCTACTGCTTTGTGGAACTGCTTTTTATTTCAGGAGAGTGAGGAATAATTATTTATGGTAAGTGAGCATAATGTTGGGCTTGAGGAGCTCGTGGCTTAGTAAGAACTGCCACTGGGGTGGATCTCTAGGTAAAGCTGTGGTGCTTGCCTAGGTCGGTCTGTGGATGGGTGGTCACCCATCCACAGACCGACCTAGGCAATAATAGGCCCGACATACCGAGTTTCCTCCTTGCCTCGGAAAGCACGTTAAGCTGTTGGTCCAGTCTGCCATATATAGATCTTTGGCAGTCGTTACAGGTAGTCAGTGACCTGAAATTCTGACATCCAGTCTTACCGAAGAGTATCGTATTACCTGGTATTAACTGGGTTGTGGAGGTCAGATAGGCAGTCGCTCCATGTAAAATACTGGTATTCAGCTGCATCCGGTTAGACTGGAAGCCGACCCTAACATAGTTGGGAAAAGGCTAGGCAGATGATGATGAGCATAATGTTGGACTAGTAGTTTTATTTTTTTAATGTACGTTTATAAACTTATGTAATAAAACACCCACATCACGCCTGTAATCTCTAAAGGGTTAGGCAGAAGTGTACCTATTAGTACACCCACATTTCACCAGTAATTAAATAGCCAATAAATGGTGTTTTAGTATTAACTTATTTATAAAGAAGTAAATCATATCTGCAATATCTAGCAGAGACAGTAACCGAGCAGATATTATAGTGGGCGTGTATCGGCTTTACCACATTATAGTTAATAGCCCGTCGAACCGGCGCCTATACGAGGAAATTTTTACGATACGGCTCCAGGCCATCAGCGTTAAACGTTAAAGTTCAGTCGGTTCATGTAGGGGAAACAGTTGACGGTTAATTTATTGTTATTTACTTTTTTGCTTCATAAAATAATGAAACTTATTTATGAAATTTTTATGTTGTCTTTTAAAGCATAGGAAATTATAGGCCTCTCTCTCACTCTTCTTCAACCTTTGACACCCAATGTTGAGTGTAGGTCTATTTTAAATTTTCTTATATTTATAGTCGTCTGCTCACCCAGTTGGTTGTCTTCTTGTCTCCCGTCCGTGGTCTCCACTCCGCACTTTCTTCCCCCATCTTCCGTTCAGTCTACTGCATATATAGCCCGCACACTTTCTTGTTAATAATAGGTACTTGCAAACTAATATTTACTCGTATGTACTTCAATATAATTATTTACTTGGTTAGGTGGTAGACTGTAAATAGACGAAGGTGTTCGCAGACAAAATTCTGAGAAATACTGGCTATATTTAATCTGCAAATGGTTGGACTTAATAAAAATGAAGTAGTTTCGTCGTTCATAACGCGATAAATAAACGTTGAAATGTTAAGTGATCTAAATTTTTCGATAAAAACTTTGGCCATCGGAATTGTGAGGAAACGTGAACTTATTTAAGCTTTTATTGTTTCTGTATGAGGAAGAGTCTTTTGATTTGTATGCAGTAGGATAAAAGACTAGAGATCGTTGAAAAAAATTACATATTAATCAGCGATATCCATAAGGGAAAAGTGAAAAATGTCATTGCCATAAAATACCGAAAGTCGAAGTTATGAGCATCACCTTGATAAGGGACGAATGGGAACGGGAAGAGTAGAGGAAAAAAGGGTAAGCCTTTACCCAGCAATAGATGATTCCGGGCAAATATGATGAAGATGATGCATATACTCGTATCGAACATCTCATGGAAATCCTTTTACAAATCGTTGATGAAATTCAAAACGATTCGAAATCTATGACCACTTGAGTTGGTCTTCAGGTATAGGTACATGTTTGCTTGTTGCTATAAACTTGAAGCAACGTAAACCAATGACATATCGATACAGGCTATTGTGTTTGGCTAAGCAACACGTGGTTTGAGGTGGCAAATATCCGGTTCTCGTTCTCCTGTTTGTAATGTAACAAAGACGCAAGTGAGTCTCCTGATATTTACTTTTGCCCGCTAAAACCCCCAACTAATTCTGATATATAGGGTGTAAAAGTACCCTTAACGCAAACGAAGGGCACTTTTTCTCCCCACCACTGCGATAATTTTTTTGTTCTAGACCATACCTGGGAACCCCCTAGTTACGGAGATATTGGGGGTCAAAGTTCGAAATTTTTCAGAGCTGTTTTTGTAAATACTAGTTTTTAAGGTTATAACTTTACTTAAATTACCTCCAAGACCCGTTTATTATTCAAAGCATCCACTACCACAATGTCTTAAGTCACAAAAAAAAGTCATTTCCCAGCAAAAAAAATTGCGTAGGGGTGCTTAGTTTGATGTACAGAATGCTTGGTTGACGGCTGTGTGATGGGTTGATTTACACCCTGTATAGTTAGAAAACGTACCTGTACTCAAATGTTGTAAAAGAAAGTGGAAGTTACTTTAATAAGATAGGTGATTGTAAATGAACAGAGAAAAAATTAGACAAAAACATTGCGTTTTATGACGTGTCAACAATGAAATAGAACAAAAGGTAAATTGCTTTATAATGGAAATAGCACACTGCGCTCTAAAACAGAAATTACTGACGTTGCTCACAAATCCGCTAAGCTAAAGTGGGGAGTACTGGGCACGTCTGCCGCATGTCCAATGAGCTATGGGTCAAAATAACTTTCTGGAGCCCTGACACAGCAAGAAGGCGTCGCGGTAGACCTCGTAGTAGATGGTAAGACGATCTGGGCAAAACTAGCGACCAGTGCCCACATTGGCGATTGATTCAACTGGGGATGGATTCAAGTCATAGGGAGAGGACTTTGTCCAGCTGTGGGGTGACGCAGATTATCAGTATCAGCTTGATAACTTTTAGCCTGGAACCTTCTAAAGCTTAAAAGTCAGTCAATAAGATCCGCCGCTCAATATTTCATTGAACACTTAGGACACATGTCCATTATGGTAATATTCTGTGGGAATCTCTGTGAATCCAATCCGATAGAAAATGTAATGAAAAGAGTCCCGGACCACTACCGCTTTGTGGGACAACCGCCTGAAGTAAAGGTCGACCCACTGAATTTCATGCATTTAAAATTGACATTGTTGTTCAAGCTCCCATTTTATTTGTTAAACAAACAATTTGGTCAATACGAAAATGTTTGTAAAAACAAGCATTCTGTTTTAATAGAAATAATGGTGGTTTGTTATTATTTTAGTTGTGAAAAAGGCTTAACGTGGCTTTTACTATTAATTTTTTATGCATAGATGTTAAATATTAACTAGAAACACTTTTTAAATTCTGAATTGAGTTTTTATTTGACTGCGCAACAGCAAAGGTTTATATTTATTTATTTAACTTTATAAAAGCTTTCAAACGAATTACAATTTTAATAAATATCATGCATAAGAAGGAATATAATTATGTTTCTATGTTGTTTCTATCTATGGCGTATAAAGGTTACACCACCCACGTTTGCCGACTGAGTTATACCTTATCTTGAATAGGATGTACCTCTTTTTTTTTTTTTTTTGGGCGGGTGGAAAATCCGCTCTTGGGCAGAGTGAAAGAGAGTGTCAGACTTCTACTGACTAAAAACTACCCACGTTCCTTCTTAGCCCTTCATGTCGAGGCCGCGGTATCTCTTGCGAACAACCCGCAGCCCCGACGGGAGGATGTACCTCTGCGGTTGTTTTTACATAACCCTTAGTTAATGCACTTGATAATTTATAAGGTTATCATTGTATTTTAGGTCTGGAATCACGTAGTGAGAATTAAATAAATAAAACAATTTGAATAGGTTTCCTGACTGTAGTATCTCAAGTGTTATCACATTGTTAACATTATCAGAAATTCATACTTTTTGTGAGAGCTGAGGGATAACATGACCACTTCCTGGAACAAAATTGTCGCTTTTTACATGGGACTTAAACTTATCTGGCGAAATGTGTATGAGAACACCTTGGCCTAAACCCCTTTCTTTTTTTTTGGGGTGGGAAATCATCAAATAACCCCTACCGCTTTTGGGCAGGGCGGAAGGGAGTGTCAGACTTCTACTGACTAAAACCACCCATGATCCTTCTTAGCCTTTGTGCCGAGACCGCGGTATCTCTTGTGAACAACCAAAAGGATTATAGGCGTGATGTTATGTATGCACTGACGCTTTTATTTCATTTCCCAATAATCTATATTGTCCCGCTTTAGAAAGTGATAAATAGTGCCAAAACAATTCAATGGAAAACATTCAACAATGTGCGGTGGCCAGGAAAGGCCAGATGTGAATAAAAAAGTAAATGGTTTTATGTGTATTGGACTACGGTGGCTCTATACAAAGCAAGTTAGATAACACGTTCATATAAAAATATGTTTTTTTTTTTGTGCTGAAAAAGGACGCGTGTGTGGTATTTGTCATGACAATAGGCCGGACATGGTCATACGTCGACCTATATGGTATGTATGTATGCGATACATACATACCTAACAAAGAGAGGAATGTAATACTTGGCAATGGGTATGTTGACTGATAATTATTTAAATTCTAATAAAATAATTTAGAATTATTAACTAAAACGCGTGTATAAATATCAACATTTACAAATTAATAACATATTAATAAATAGAGAACACTGCTTAAAGGCAAACATTTTGATTAAAAGTTGGTTAAAATCAGTATTAAACATAATACATACTCGTATAAAAGCTAATTAAGTCCAACAAAACTAATTTCAGACATGAAACAAAATTGGCTTCAATACTTCAATTAAAATTAGAGAATGTTGGTTCGACATTGTACCGGACGCCATTGTTTTATTTCAACTAAATTCAATAATGAATCAGAACAATGTTCCAGCGTGTTTCAATGTAGAACATTTGTTCCAAAACACGAAAATGTATCGTGAAAGAGAAACACATTTAGCTCACCGCGCGAATACTTTTATCGGTATTACGTTGGTTCCATTGCACTTTATTGGCTTCAGTATTGGTACACAAACCTTTAAACGTATTACCTTATATCGCATAGAATGTATGAATTCTGAACGTTGTTGAATTTTTCTAGTTTACAATGAAAATGTTGGCGGCTGAATCAAATGTTGTAATGGACTTAAGTTATTTAGGCATCATAGCTATACAATATACATATTATACAGATAAATGAATCAAACCTATAACATTAATATAATATACAGTTATATACTGCCTTTTTAATTTGAAATTAGCATATTAGGTTAAATACAAAATATTATTAGTACCTAGACAGAGGCCTATCATGGGCGGCATATAACTTTGACACCACCACCACACGATAAAGAAAGAAAAAAAAATTTATTAGTTGTAGTGAAAGGTCAATAAAGGGTAATGTGCAATTTGGATAGTGATTGTATTAAAACAATATAATTAAGTAACATCTTCGTACCCAACTATGTATTTTTTTCTAATGGGGTATTTGACAAAAAAAAAATATTAGTCCGTCAGATAGATTTTTTGCCACGTAGTGGCGTCACAAGACCCCACTCTTTGACGCGATTTATTTTCGTCAATTTTTATTAATTTGGTAAAACAAAAAAACACGTATCCAATATTTTTCTATAATCTAGCTGACGGACTAAACAGAATCATATTTTATTTAGTCAGGAAACATCATTATTCACTAATAGACGTTAACATGTTTCCGGAACCCGGTGGCAAAAGGTCCTCAGTCTCCGATTGTATAAAACTCAATTTGTAACTCGTAAACCGCGGTTAAGAAAAGTCGTACCTTTATCGAGAAGACACGACCTTCAAACGTAAAAAGGTCTAAAAGGCCAATAGCTCCCATTTTGTTTTATTTATTTCAGACAATCATTCAAAGAAAACAAGTAAAGAGCGTGTATTTGTAAAATGGCTGCTTGACGAGAACAGCTGCTTTACTTTTTAGAAAATACATAGTAAATAAAATTTGAATAATATATTCTTTGTGTTGACATCAGTCGTGCCTTTGCGAAGTAATTCTTTTTTGTTTCTTTGCAATTGAGTTTAGAATGTGTGTGTCTTTTATGTTTAATTTACGAGTCAAATAAATGTTTCTGCAAATGAGCAGCTCAATATTATGATGTCCAGAATATTCCTAAGGCATACAATTTGATATAGGTACTAATCAAAAACTTATAAGCCTCGATAACACGAATTATCTACTGAGTTCAGCCAAGACTGAATAGAAGTCTAAGCCAGCTACGCGTTAATCTTGTTGAAGTCAATGTCAATATTAATATCATCCTATGAAGGTAAACCGTAGATTAACTTACGTTTCTGAAAGCTAGTAAGATCTTTTGTTAAATGTCAAAGGACATGATTAACTTAAGTAGGTAGCTAATTAAATCCTTTGAGAAAAGATTGGTTAACTAAAACATCTATTGACGTTTAGATGTAGTTTTAGCAACAATTAATACTATTTGTAATTTAACAACAGGTTTATGAAGAAATCTTATTCAGCCGTACAAAACTGATTACACTGAAAACTTTCTCAGAAGCAGCCCGGGGTTTGGAAGTTGGCTGCAAAAGATCGATTGACCGCAATGACCTTAAATTATTTTAAAATAGTACTGTTTTTGCTTCAGAATTTGTCAGCTGCAGCCATGGAGTCTAGACTCGTGCCCGGTTGATGAAAATAGGCTCGCATCCTATTACATAGGTCTTCAAACGTAACTGTCAGAATGTGAGTGGACATACTATTAAGTACACTTTACTCAAACCTACTGTAACTCAATCTCAAAACTCGACATCGTAACCTAGTAAAGGTAAACTGTACCCTAGGCTTAAAATAGATCCAGTAACCTAGGTGTCTAGCGTCTAACCTCAATATTTACGAGTGAGACCACTTGAACTGCGGCCAGTGAATATTCTATTGTTCTAAACTAGTATTTGATTAAGTAATCTCGATGAGCTGATGAACCTCTGTGTTCGTGGTTTGTACTATGAATTCTCAGAGATTTGGAATTGTGAATTAAAACGTAATGATTTTGTGTCTTCAACAATGCCGACTATATTACGTGTTTTCAATGTTTCAACTAGTTATTTGACAAAAAAATATAATTTGTCCATCAGATAGATTTCCAAATAAATATCTATTTTCACGTAAATAAATAAAAAATAAAGACGATACAGTGCTACAAAAATTCGTGTGACATCACATTTCAGTTCATTTTTTATTGAAAAGTGACGTCACAAGCCCCACCCCATCTTTGACGCGTTTTATCTTCGTCACTTTTTATTAAGTTTTATTAAAACAAAAAACACGTAGGTATCCAATATTTTTCGACAATCTAACTGGCGGGCTAAACAAAATCATATTTTTTTAGTCAGTCGTCATCCCTATTACTATGATGAGAAATGTCGTTTTGGATAAAAAGTGAGTCTATGCATAAGGATAAGATAAATTTAAAATTTAAAATTGATAATATTTTGTCTATGATAATTTTGCGACGCCAACACGTTAATTAGGCTGTAATAATTTGGTTTTAGCAATAATCTTTCACAGTTATTTTCGGCTCCTTTAACATAGTTCTGGCCTTATAGCTCCCCGTCGGGGTTGCGGGTTGTTCGATAGAGATACCGCGGCCTTGGCGCAAGGGCTAAGAAGGAACATGGGTGGTTTTTAGTCAGTAGAAATTTGACACTCCCTTCCGCTCTGCCCAAGAGCGGGAGGGGGTTATTTGATGATTTTCCACCCGCAAAAAAAGAGGTCAATCGAATAACTAATATAGTATTATGATAATAATTATGATGGTTGATTTAATTTGATAAAAAAGCTGACTCTTTCACACTTGCTTCAATTCATTAGAAATTCTGACTGGCTGCCTACATTGTAACAGAATAAGAAACTTTCTTTTGCCCATTAAAAGTTGTTTTTATTAGAATTCGAAGTTTTCTTTTATTGGAATGAATGAGTTATGTAAATTGGCTGAAACCAATATACATTTGATTAAACCCGAACAGAAATGTTTCAACGAATAAAAAAAATTTTTGAGGTCAGGACGCTTTAATCATTTCATGCATTTTATACGTAATTGTGTCCTTACATTTTGTTATTCAAATAAGAAGAATATACACCCTTGATTTTTTTCGAAGTACCGTCTGAAAAAAGGGAAACATATTGCTCAACCAATACGCCGACGACGTTACATGCCCACTGAATTTATATAAGACAACTAGCCAGAACATCGTTATAGAAATTCAATAAAGCATAAGTAGAGCTAATATTCTTGTGAATGGTTGTTCTGTTGCTGTTCGTCTGAACTGCTTTGAAAATCCATTAATAGTAGTTTCTAAGGACAAACCCGGCCGACCGGACTGCGGATGGTCTGTTGAAATATCTATGACGTTTGCAGTGGCAACACACCTAGCATGTGGTAAAATCACAGAAAGATTAATACAGCTGATGATGACAGGTGGAAAATATTCTCTTCTTTCGGTTTAGATGAAAGTCCTATGAATGTCCATGCAATTTACGAATAAATAAACAATTGGACCAAATATGGGATATAAAGGAAGGCAAAAATAAAATAAACATAGACCAACTCACAGGCGTATTATTAAGTTTTGAAACACAATAACACATTCAACCGCTCGTTATTCAAAACTAATACATTACCAACGTCATGTTAAAAGCTTTTATTTCATCCTAGGCTCAGGTCGGAGCGGTTGGCTTTTTGAAATTGCTGTTATTACCTACCTCTACCTCTCTTGGTAGCGTGTGCCCTATATTTCATTCCGAGCCCTAAAGCATTACATCCCTAGTCCCTTTCAATTCGCCTAATAGTCCACCTGAGGTTGGTTTCTTTTAAGTGGACGATAAAATTTAGGTTTTTACGTTCTAACTGGCTCTAGATTTGTGTGGTTTCGTAACGCTATTACGAGTGATAAGTGTGCTTCAATTGGAAATTCGATGGTTTATACAAGGTAGGTCCGACAATACGACAATAAATGAAACCACTTTTAGTTCTAGTTCATAGGAACATTTTTAAACTATCAAATAAATCCTAACACCTTCGTGGTGCCGACGATACGACAACAACCTACCTAAATGTCTTTGCCAAATTCTTTTGTTACATTTTATTTCCACTCGATAATCGGTGCAAATTATTCCTAAGGTTAGTAAACCAATATTTGTTTGTTAATTGTAATGTATTTCGTTAACAGTTTTATGCTACTTAGTTTTATTGTTTTTTTTTTCAATTTTTTTTATTTTGGTTTTAAAACTTTTTTGATAGTTTAATAATGTTTCTATGGACTAGAACTACCAGTGTTTTCATTTATTGTCGTATTGTCGGCACCACCCTGTATAACGTCGCGGTACATATTTCAGGACTAAAATGATCAGCTATTGGTATACTTTAATCACAAAGCATTTGATGAAAATATATAAAAAATCACCCAAAATTCGATAACTCACCTGTGGGTGTCAATTTGTAGTCGACACCTCTGCTTAACCCTTCGGGAATTACAGGCGTGATACTGTGTAATTAGAAGCACGCTGCAGCACTACCTTACTACATGCAGTAACATAAACCTAATAGATTTCTAGCATAACCATCACACTAAAATAGTGTTGTACCACGTACATAATCTCCTCCACGAGCCCACAGCATGCACAAGTGTGTAGGTAGCCTAAGCCTATACTATTGTCGATAACTGATGCTGGTGTAACTAAGTATAAATAGTCGATAGGGGAAGCAAAGCCCACTCACTTCTCGACTATATAACGTATCTCTCCGACACTACCCGACGTTCAAAATTTAATGGCTCGATATAATCCTTACCTATCACAAAACTCAACGTCTTGTCCGTTAGTGTGTTTTAACTTGAGAACCGTGTATCAGATTGACGTGTTTTGTTCCTTATCTATGAAATGTTTATTATCTAGGGTTTAAACATTTGAATTTGTTATCAAAAAACATATGTTAAGGTGAATTCTTGCACATTTTTTAAAGGGTTCCGTACCCAAAGGGTAACAAAAGAGATGTCAGCTAAATTGCACGGGCCCGCAAGGGCCAACGCTGCGGCTACGGCTTGTTCGAGAGAGATACCGCTTCCCCTGACATAAAGAGGTTTGAGACAAGAAGGAACATAGGTGGTTTTTGATTTCCCACACTCCAAAAAAAAACTGGTCAAGTGTAAGTCGGACTTGCACATGAAGGGTTCTTATAGGTTTTCCTGTATTCTATACGTGTTGAACTAATTCCTGTTTTTTTTTTCTTAAATTTATGCTCCGTAGTTTCGGAGATGGACTGCCTCGTTGATCTAGTGGTCGCAAGCGCGACTGCTGAGCATGAGGTCCTGGGTTCGATTCCCGGGTCAAGCAAAGTGTTATTGGGTTTTTCCATCAGGAATTTATCAGTAACAGCCACGGAGTCTGGATTTGTGCCCGGTTGATGGCAATAGGCTCGCCCCCTATTACATGGGACTTAAACATAATTGGCGAAATGTGGGTGTACTATTAGGTACACCTCTGCCTAACCCTTCGGGGATTACAGGCGTGATGTTATGGTATGTCATGTAGTTTCGGAGATAAGGGGGGGCCCTTATCTCCGAAACTACTGAGCCTACTGAGGAATGGTCGGACAGACAGACACACGAGTGATCCTATAACGGTTCCGTTTTTTCCTTTTGAGGTACGGAACCTAAAAAGGGTAACTAATGGTCCGTCTGTCTGTCAGTGGACTGTATTATTATGGTCCGTAATAGGTAATAAAAACAAATAATAAAAAATCTATTAAAAATTAAAGACCACTTATCTTTAAGTCTCATGAAATAGGGGGAGGGCCTATTGCCATCGACCGGGCACAAATCCAAACTTCATGGCTGTTATTGAGAAATTCCTAATGGAAAATTCCAATAAAACTTTGCCCGACACGGAAATCGAACATAGGAATTCATGCTCAGCAGATTATTACAATTATTTTACACTAGCTGTTGCCAGCGGCTTCGCCCGCTACTTCTCGAAAATTATCCCACGGGAAGATAAAATCGGGATAAAAACTATCCTATGTGTTAATCCAGGTTATAAACTATCTGTGTACCAAATTTTATCCAAATCCGTTCAGTAGTTTTTGCGTGAAAGAGTAACAAACATCCACACATCCATTCTCACAAACTTTCACATTTATAATATTAGTAGGATAGTAGGATAGTAGGATTAAAAAATTAGTCTCAGAAAAATCACCTTGATATTAATTTTTCTTGACATATGACACACGCACATTCATGCACGCCGTCTTACGGTCAGAATACGCGACCATCTGAAGCGAGTTTAACATTTTTTACCCATCCCAATCCAACGATGCTCAACGCGCTCGTGGAGACCAACCGTGGATTGGATTTGTTTGCTGATGAATGGAAGACGATACTGTTAGAATGTTTGTGGTTCTGCAAGAAGACCGAGTAAAATGATTAATTTAGTGTAAATGGCTTAAGCTATACTAAATGTAATAATAAAAAAATAAACCCAAAAAAAAGTGCATAACGCCGCTAAAGAAGTTTTCACTTAAAAAAAAAAACCCTACACACGTATAGATACAGTCAGAAAAGTTGAGACGAATAAGGTACAACCATGACTTCAATGTATTACCATCAGTGTTATTTCAGGGGTTCTAATTTAAATACTGACTTTGTCATGGAAAAGATGTTCCTACTCATTAGCATTCTGTTATATGTATAGGATGGATAATTGAGCCTTCCAATATAACAAAAAACACATTTTGTCAGATTTTGAAGCGTTGCCTTATTATTATGAAACTTTTTGACTGGAAAAAATGTGTCTTATAAGAAGGTCAGTCCGACCACGTGAACAAGGAAAATGTACCGACGCCAGCACATAAAGCTACCAGAAACTGTATATTTTTCCAATCAACATTAAACCTATTGCTTTAGCTATAGAGCTGAAAACCTATTAAAGAATTCTGACAGATTGTAGTATCTTGCTGTACGCGCCAGTAGCTACATTGTTTTAAACATTTCATATTTCTGTAACGAATTTCAACATGACTTTTGAAATTTTCCTTATCGGTTGTTGAAAGTCACTTTATTTAAGCCTTCAGATAAATGTATAAGACTAATAATAAGACTCCTAAATGTGACGTAATTCCAAACTATTTGCCAAACGCTTACCTCTTCCCTTTAAATATATTCTTTCAGCAGAACGAACCTCCGAAATCCGCCTAAGCGCATCCTACATTTTACATAGAAGGCGGGGTTGCGAAATAGTAGTTTATGCGAGAACCGTGTCGAGTTCCATATTCATGGTTGCCCAACCTCCCTCCGGAAACAATATAGAGGCTCGATGCCAATTGTTATTGGTGTATAGGAACTGGGGCCACCGTATGGGTCTGTTACATTCTTTATTTAAACTAGAGTGTTAGTTGCTGCCAGTACTTTGTTGGGGAAAATAGGTTAGCTGGAAGTTCGAGGTTTTTATTGAAACTGGCTTTTATTGGAAATAGAGGTCGTTGATTATTTTCGGGTGGTGGTTGGGAATTTAGGTCCACACCATGCACCACATTCGGTAGGTATAGGGTGTCTGTGTTGAAGTCTATTGTACATAACATAAAACGCCTGTAATCCCTGAAGGGTTCGGCAGAGGTTCACCTAATAGTTCCCACACCCACATTTCGCCAGTTATGTTTGAAGTCTCATGTATTAAGGGCGACCCTATTGTCATCAACCGAGCACAAATCTAGTATGTTGTCTATGCATTGTATATACGTCAAATAAGAATGTCTTAGGGGAATAGGAATTTTATCTATGATTACTGGACAAAGAAGAGCTGCAGATTTAATAACTTGCGTGTCCCAAATAAGATCACGAGATAGTTCTTCTGATTGATCAAAATTTGATTCTAGTGGTTGTTTCAGTAAGCACCATAGTGTTACCGTTTCTCTTGACTTAATCAATTTCCTACCAGCTGCAAGAGAGCTGCAAGAGAGCCGTGTCTATCAGTTACGGAAATCATCCAGTAGGCTCCAAAATCCACGTTCAAATAGGTTCAACGACCCACAAACCAGCCAATGCTAGCCGACAGTCGAACACACTGCCGGAGAAACAAACAAATGACGTCAGGTTTGTGTGCAAAGCGATCCCTTTAATACAAACGTACATTAGTTCCCCCCAGTTGAAAATAAGGAAAAGGGGTAATATCAACAAAAGAGCTTTCGAACATCACGATATAACGTATTACTTATGAGATTGACGTACTTAAGTTAGCTCATTGGAGGCGAAAAATACAAGATATATGGAGGAAAATCAAGAAGGATATGTGGAAACATACTGTTATTGTATTTGAGAGCGGGTACTCTGACTAAGATTGCTACGGCTTTATCAATGTAGATCAATAGATTTCTATCATAAATCGGCTTAATATTCTCCTTGCCTTTTCTCACGAGGAGTTCGTTCGAACTGGACTAAGCGAATTTCATGTCTGTATGTGTAATAAAAGTGAATACAATAATAATGAATCCGGTCGTTCAAACCGAATGGAAAAACATCGTCTTCAAGTTGTATTTAACGCTAGAATTAAAAACTCTTTCTAATGCACCATCCGCTAGTGCGGTCACCCTATAAAAACAGTACAAAGTTCCCTTGAAAGTTCTTGTTTTGGTCTTTATGTTCAAAACCTATACAAATTACTTGAATTAAACCAATAGCTAACTATGTCACATGAATATAATACACAGTTTACACACCCTAGATTAACGTCGTGCTCAATCTTAAATTGCCCCAAATTAGCTAAACATTTAAATCTTTCAGAAATATGGGTCAATTTTCTAGGACAGATTGCGTCTTTTTCGAGGCACGGAGGAAACTCCGTTTGTAATGGGTGGTCCCCCATTCACGGACCAAGCTCGGTAAGGACGGTTTAACCTGAAGATCGACCCGTGCGGCTATTATTATGTAGCCACGAGCTCCTGACTGTATTTTTTACAGTCAAATATTAAATATTGGATTTTATGGATTAGGCTCTACATTACATAGTGACTATATTTTTTTATATGAGTGTAGTAACAAAGCCCATCCTGTAAAAACGATCACATGCTGCGGTGTGCACAAACGTCCATGACGCGTAACTTGTTTTGTGGGTTTTGCACCTGTAAGCTCGATTATGACAACCAAAAAGTTTAATACCTTTATCAGTATTAACAGAACAAAGTGAAATTTTAACATGAAATAATAATAAAGTAATGAAAAGTATATAAAAAAACTAATGCTGGCCTGATCTTTCTACATTAGATGTAGGTAGGTACGATTATTGTTGTAGAAATATTAAGACAACGCCAGATACGAGAAAAGCATAAACCTAATAAACATATTTGTTTTCCTTTTCCCTGTAGACTGCCCCGTGTCTCTCACAGAGAGTGAAAGAGTACACATTTATTATGTAAATATACGAATAATGAAAACACAAGATAATCCAGAAAAGAAATTGAATCATCTCATACAGCAGAGCAAAACAGTCATTGAACATTACCCATGAGAGTAAAATTAAGGAGAAAATGGATAAACAACATAATACCAGTGCAAAACATATACAAAAGCATGTTAGTGCCAATGGTAATATGATAAAATATCTTGAAACAACTAAGAAGTTATCCACTCAGCTATTCTAGACGTTTTATCTCGCAGACTCGTATATATGAGAAAGTCTGTGTATATTGAGGGTTAGTGACACGACGCAGCCGGGCTGCCAAAGCGGCTGTATCCGTAATGTGTTTCCACTAATACCGAAACTGTTTCGAGTAGCGTGCGCCTTGTAAGAATATCACTTGAAAAAGGTTCGGGCGCAGATGTGCGTTTACACAATACAATTGTTTCTCTCACCATTCGGGAGTTTGTTCTGTTTCCTTCTTCGTGTTGACACCGCGGTTCGCCTTGGGCGATATCTTCTGAATTCCGGCGAAAAGTTCGCGACTAAATCCCGTCGACGTTATGAAGCTTTTCAATGTATTATTCGAATGTTATCGTGAAAATATCTGGTTTATTACAGCTCGCGAATGCGAAGTGCCTGCTTTTGGACGGTAAGAGAATTTTATTAACATCATTTTGCTGATATGAGATATATACTCGTAACTAACGTTTTTATTCCTTTATGGCATCCGAATGATGGTGTGATCGGGTTTTTTTACTTAAAATTAAGTTTCACCAATCCTCAGTGGAAGTACTTAATTACTGGCGCTCAGCTTAGGTTCTGAGTAAGTGTACTTAACTCACACTACTACTGTGTACTTAGTGTACTTTTTATACTTATGGGAAATTTCCTGAAATAAATGAATATTATTAACATTATTATTATTATTAACTATGTATATATAATAAGTAATTACAGTTTGACATCTGGATTAACTACAACACATCAAATGTTTGTCGTTGAAATAATTAAACGCCTATTGCTTAATAGCGCTAAGCGGTTCATTACGAATTCATGATCGCTAATGGCTGATCGTACTTAACGTGCGGTTTTAAGACTTAAAGTACTTTTGCTAACGAAATTGAACGCGATCTAGAGGTGTAAGTAGAGTTTTTGAACTTAGCTTAAGTGTACTAATCGCGTTTAGTTTCATTCGTAATGTCTGAATTTGTATCGAGAGTAAAATGTTTAAATTCGAATGTGACCAAACTCGGTTTATTGGTCAATCGTGAACAGTACAGAATAGATTCGCAGTCACACCGAGTAGACAAAGGTGGCTTTTATGGAACAAAACTCGTTGGTTGGCGGGTAGCCTATATGCCTCGCCCGTTTAGTTTACTGGACCGGCAATGGGGCGCAATTGGAAAACCACACAGCGCCGTCGTTAATGCGAGATTCGTTGTATCGGCCAGTCTAGCTCAATACTCAATGTAGTCCTCTGTACAAAGCAGACATTATTACGTGAGAACTGTGAATATTTTCAGCATAGGCCTTTCAATGAAATGCACGTCTATGACATATTTGTACAAACGGCATAAGTGGTTCACAAGTTTTCACGACAGGCTTTGTTTCTTAAATGGTGAAAATGTTAAAAGGATTTTGTGAAATTGTTTAATAGTCGGATTATCGTCTGTCATCTGTTGCCTATAGGTTTTATGCCGCGAGGGGGCGGCACCCACAGCAGCGGCGGTCTCCGTCATCCCACGTACCCATCAGGTACACACAACCCAACCGAGTTTATAACGCCTTTTTTTTTTTGGCGGCTGGAAAATCATCAAATAACCCTTCCGCTCTGGGCAAAAGGGAGCGTCAGACTTCTACTGACTAAAAACCACCCATGTTCCTTCTTAGCCCTTCATGTCGAGGCCGCGGTAACCTGCAGCCCCGACGGGAGTTTATAACGCCTGGGTTGTTTAATATACCACGCATAATCTTAAATAAATGAGTAGCAAGAGCTACCTCCCTTTTTACTTCCAGTTTATAATAGCCTACTAACTATGCCTAGCACAATATAGCAGAGGATACCCTGGATACACCCCATATAGCCATAAGTACAGGAACTTCACAAACTTGTTCTGGATATGTATTCTAGCATTAGTTTGTACTTGGCTTTATGTAGAGACCAGACGACGCGGCGACGCTTCGTACAAAGACCTCAGAGCACTGATATGTTTGTGAACTGGTTACAGCCGTAAGACCAACCCTAAACTGCGGTAAGCTTTTTTAAGAACATCCGTGGCATGCTTACGGAAATTTAAATCAGTTGTATACGTATAGCCTAAGTCCTGAACCTCTGAGACAATTTGCAGTCGGATTCCGTCCAAGCAATATTAAAGAAAAGAAAGAAAGAAAAATTTTTATTTGGGACAAGCACAGGAACTACAAAAATAATAAAAAAAGAATCTAAAACTAAATAATAAAAAGAAGACCTGTGCGAGGCCAAAAAGGCTCCTATCATGGTCCTGCGATAGATGAGAAACAAATACCGCACCGCTGATATTCTGATAGAGCCCACTGTGATGTCACGGTCATATTGATAATGCCTTGATAAATATAAGAATACTATGCACTGATCATCCAAATAAAAGTCAGCTACCGCACCCATCTCAAGTTACAGTATGCCAAAGTTTAAGGTAACCCCGATACGACTCGTATGAGGTATTGGCGCGGTAAGTAATTGTTTTTTTTGTATTTTTTTTTCTGTATTTCTGGAACACCTGAGGTGCAGACCCCTGCTGTGTTATGGTTAAACTAATATTTGATATTATTTTCAACCTATATAAAGAGTTTTCCTCACGTTAACGGTATCGACTTTTACGAACATTGTATTGTAGTTACACGAATGTTTTTAGTATGTATGTATAATTGTATATTTAGGTTAAGTTAATGGTCTACGGGTCTTTGTTACTTGAAAATAAACGAATTTCATTCTATTCTATTAGTATGTCGATCGAAGTTTTGTCGAAAAGTATGTTTCACAAGTACTTACGCAATTTTGCTCTATGTTTTCAGACGTTGTTATTTTTATGGTATGTCAGAGTAAATGCTAAAGTATATGTAAATTAACTACACTAAAACAATTCCCACTTCGTAACATAATACTCAATTGACTCTACATTCTATTATTGGCATCTTCGGTACGTTTGAGAGCTCTTATGGTCTTTACGAAGCGAACAGGCTCTGTAAGTCTCAATTTGGTCTAATGCCAAATGACATTGCGAAATTGAATACAATTTCCTCTGCGCTTAACTACTCTCGCTTGTTAGTCCAAAAACAATAATCGAATTGCTTTACTAAACTTATTTAAGAAAAGGAAATGGAACCTAATGTTTTATTTATCTTCTTTGAAAGAGCCAAACAATTTTATTTACTTTTGCCTTTTACTAAGAGGACCCAATTACTTAGATAATTAGGTTTTAATCTGGTTATCTTAGTAATTTATTTAATTAACTTTTTCCGTGTATCTACGTGAACCTTGTTTCGGGGTCAAGGCCGTACTAATAGACAGATGAGACGAATAAGTGATTACAGGCGGAACTCCCGGAAAAGCCCTTTAAGCCTGACTGACGGACCCTTCGTGCGGCGGTTTCAAGGTGGAGAAAAATTCGGCTTAGACGTTGCTTTTATCATTAGCTTTAAGTCAAGAAACAGATGATAAAAACTTGGCTTAATAAAAAGGTGTTTATAAGATATTTCTTTAAAATTAGTAAAAATAAAATATCTGAACTTGGCACACGAAGTTGTCGATTTATGTGAAATGTGAACTCGGCTATCATTGTGCCGAGTGTCGTAAAGGCCAATGGCCTTGGCCAAGAGCCTGGACGATCACCTGTCGAAAGTCTCGCTTGAAGAAGGCAGAAGGCAGTACTCCTCGATACGGCTCTCATTTTGAGGAGGTTTCTGTCTCTGGAGACCTAACCACCGATAGTTTGGACCCTGCTCCCGACATCGGTGGATTTTTAAATGTTTTTATTTTAAGTTACAGTTTTAAATATTTATTTTATTAAAAAAATATGTACATTTGTATAAAATATAACTAAAAGACAACTTAATATTAAATAAAAAACAAATAATTTAAAAAATTTAAAAACACGCCTGCCATGACAAAAAGTAAATTAAAAAATAAAAAACAAGTCAAAGGAATTCAGCGATGAATGCAAGGTCCCGTAAATGTATTCGAAAATGGAAAACTGAAATCTAAAACTTTTATTGCAGTCGGGGAACAGTTCGGTGGAACAATTCTTTACAGGTCCCCCGACTGCTGATGAACGCTAAAAACATAACACTCTTTTTTTTGGGGCAGTCGTGTAAAAAATAATCACTCCTGGTTTTCTCCAAAGAGTGTATTAGAGGTATACCCATACTTCAACCACAATTCAAGAGTTGTTCACGTCATTTAATGTAAGGGGGCTATTACGACCAACTGGGCACAAATCTAGGTTCCACACTCATAATGAGAATTTTTCTAAACTCAAAGGTTATAAAAAGACTATCTCTCGAATTTCGAATTTCTTGAACCTCATTTTCAACAGTAGTATCGACCACAAGACGAACGAGGTATTCACGACAAAAAAGTGGTAATTTATTCAAATTATATCTGCTATCATAGTTACAATCCACGTCTCTCAAATTGAGCCTGTTGTCGCTTAAAACCACGTTCGCGAAGGTGGCAAAGTGTCTATTGTGCTTTAAACACATCTATTGGTACTCCCAATTAAGATTACGACTCAAGCTCGTCGCTTGAATAGATTTAATGAACCCCTGTCAGTTCCACTACACTAAACGGATTATGTATATGACGTGCTGTACCTATCTACGAAATTAGTATGCCTTAGTCGTGTTTCAAGTCCTTAGTATTATTCCCAATGACAGATACTTTAGTCAAAGTGACCATTTTAGCAGGATAAGGGGGGGGTCTGGGCTCGACATAAATTCCGATGTCAGCGTTATTGCGGTGTCCTTAGTTTGACGAAGGTACGGCTCGAATTGTTGAGGTTATCTCAAAGCAGATCGAACCCTAAAAACTGTCTTGTGTTTATTGTTTGTGAGAAAGCGGAATTCTTGACAGCGTGTGAGAGATTTTTGGCGATCGGCGGAATGATGTAACACGTAGCTGAAGTTTTTGCAAAGTTCGTGTTGCTTTATCCTCCTAAATTGCTTTTTTTGTGTATTTTTGTATGTTGTTATATAATGTTTGTAATATCCGAAATGTTTGGCAGAGGACTTTAACATATAAACGTTAAACACAAATAAAAGCGTCATCATCATAATATCTCAAACCTTTGCCACAGAAGACTTCTCTAAAAAAAACACAAAATAAGCCGATTCCAAAATCAGCAACTAACACATTTTCAAACCCCATGAAAACGTGATTATAACCCCAAATTCCAGTTTTCCAATTCACAACCAACCCCTTTGTTTCGCGAACATTCTACCGCCTGGAATTGTCATCGCCTTATCTCATTGATTAAGTGAGGATACGATACGTTGCATCGTTGGGGACAGCCTTTGGAAATACGAACTACAATGTACAGGGTTTCGTTGCATGTGTGACGCGTATTAAGCACCGGTACGGCTTGGCTACGAGCTACACGTCAAGCGACAGGCGTCTTGCGACTGTAGGTAAAGGAAAAAAGAAAGTCGTGAGCATGACGCAAGTTGTCACAACGCGGTTTAAGCGGGCATAGACGATAGGTTATGCATGGCAGTTTGAAATGTGCATGCGAAACCATTATGGAAAACCGACTTCCAACCTGTCGGTTAACTTATTTGCAAGCATGGCATCACCAACATGGATCTCGGTTTGGGTTTATTACTTGTTATAAAAATAGAAAAAAACTAAAAATTGGGAGGTGTGTATTGCGATCTGCCACACACGCTAGGTTATGCCTGCGCTGTGCAGCAAAGGAAAAAAAATCTATTTTAATATTCTCTAGGGCACATGCATGTGAAGTTGTGCAGCCATAACTAAACAGTTTTCTCCTACACACGTTCATTGATGCACCACTGTACAGGCAAACCTGCACATGCACATGTTATAGTATTTATTGAGATTTATACTTACACTTTTACTAATCATCCTCATCTTTCATAAAATGTCCTTTTTACGTCTCATTTCGCGCCTTGGCGACAACTATTTTTGTTGGCAGTCTTATAATCGATCTTATTCGATTCATTAACGTTGTTTTTACTGTTTTAAAATATTAAATCTTATAATTTTTCATTGTTTACTTTTCGTGTGACATAACGTCAGTTGTCAATATGTCATTTACTTTTTCTTTTAATTTGTGTCATAGTTTTTCTTAGTGGTTAGAACTATGAAGGTTACATTTGATTTATATAATTTAATTTATTTTTATTAATATATTAGCTCAAATAATGTAATTTATTGATAATTTCTATTAACTGTAACTTATCTCACGCTTATAAAATTAATTAACACGCTCACAGAAATTCTTTGAGGAAGTTTTTGACTGAATAATACAGGCCGTTTTAAATACAGGCAACTCACAATTTTTGATTTCAAGAACTTAAATTCTGGAAAGAATTAAAAGACAACTGGGTGGAAAAAACGGAGAGATGGTTTTATAAAAAGGGATTTCTGAACGATGCCCGCCAGTTGAGATCTGGTTTTTAAAGAAGAATGATCACGTCTACAAGTGGTTATCTGAGTTCTTAAGAAGAACCATCGCGAAGTACCTCCAACGTATCCTCCGGGCCTCCCTAAAGGACTCGCCCGTGATCCTCGCGACGCGAAGTACCTTCAACGTATCCTCCGGACCTCCCTAAAGGAGTCGCCCGTGATCCTCGCGACGCGAAGTACCTCCAACGTATTCTCCGGGCCTCCCTAAAGGACTTGCCCGTAATCTGCTGGCCAGCCTTCGAGATTTACCTACCCTGGAGCTGTTTTATTCTGTGCAAAGCGTGAGTTAGGAAGGTTCGTGTTTTTATAGATTTATTTGTATTTTTTACCTCTTACCTCTAAATTAAATTCAATTGTTAAATTACTTACCCTCTTTTACTTGTTAGGGGTAAGTAACACGACAATGTGCATAAGCTATGGCCGGCTAAAAAAGTTGGTTCGAGCATTCTACGAATCCACGACGCGACTTGCTGCCCGACGATACCTTTAAAAGAAAACCGGTATCGTGCGCGCTCTGCCTGAGCACGTGAGCAGGGGCATGAGAGCGGCCCTTTGAAATTCAAGCTAGAATCTACTAGGGTTTCATTGCATGTAGACGCGTATTAAGTACCGATAGGTGAGATGTTGTAGGATAGTTGATAGCTCATAGCGGTTCATGGCTCAAAAGGCTTCGATGGTCGACACGTCTTGCCACAGATTGTTATCGGAATCTCGATTGGTTACCGTTGTTTATACAGGATACCGATCCCTATCAACCTCGTTAAGCTAGGCAGGCAGGCGTGTTATCTGCGACAGATAGCAACACGATAGTTGAAAATGAGCACATGATTGTTGTTGTATTTTGGTTTAAGAATTTTTAGAAGAATTGTTGAGTTTTGTTCTCTGTTTGTAAATACACACATCAACACTGTCTAGGGATATTTTGGATTTACTCAATTTACTCAAAATGTATTAAAAATAGCATACAACATGTTTATATTTTTATAAAGCCCATTTATCAGACTACACTCCAGAATAACAGAAAACAATGTTTTTTTGCGTAAACAAATTTTTATTCAAATAAAGAAAAAACATGAAATAATGGTAAAACTAACAACGAATGTGTTTCTCAAGAAAAATTTACAAATAAGGAAAAAATAATTTGTTTTTAACAGTTCTGTGAAAAATTTGTAGTCAGTAAAACCACCCATGACGTTAATAACGGTCCTGCAACGGTTTTCCATGCTTTGGAATAAGTTATCCAAGTCTTGCTGCGGTATATTGCACTCTACGTGTATCGGGATGGAAACCGAACCGGGACTCATCGGTAAACAGCACTACAGACCACTGGTTTTCTTCCCAGAGCAAATGTTCACGAGCCCACTCTAGTCGTCGTCCACGATTTCCTCGGTGTAGTGCTGGAGTACGAAGCGGTCTGCGAGCATGAAGGTTAGCTTCATGCAGCCTTCTCCTCACAGTTTGGTCACTCACAAGCAACTGGTGCTCTGACTGGAGCCTCTGAACCAACTGCATGGCCGTAACATTTGGTTGTCTTCTCGCGGCAACTTGCAAGAATCGGTCTTGTCGTTGAGTGGTTATGCGCTTCCCGCCTGGGTGTCTTTCAGCCACTTCACCAGTAGCACGATAACGTGACCATAACCTGGATATCACGTTTTGTCTTGTTCCAAACTCCTCAGCAATACTCCGTTGAGTAGCCCCAGCTTGGAGCATGCCTACTGCCCTTAACATTTCTTCTCTAGTTAAATGGCGCCGCTGCATGATGCACACAATAACATTAATTCGGAATTAACCGATAACTTGTTATAAAACTTAAATTGGATACAAAAAAAAAGCCACAAACTACTGTAGGTAAATGAAACCTTCGGACTTCGCTACCATTATGCCGCGTAAATCTTTTGTTTTTAATGTATTTTTTCAAATTCAAATTTAGAATCGTTCAAAAAGGCTTACAAAATAAACTTTCTTCAAAAGAATTTAAAAGTGGCCAGTATTTTTTGAGTTTAAGAACTTTATACAAAATATCCCTAGACGGTGTTGATGTGTGTAAGACAACATTTCGGGGGTTATTTCTTATTTCTAGCACATTATTAGATTACCGCCCTATAAAATGCAGATTGCAGTTGCACTCAAAAGACGCAATGTTCCATGTTTTAATTATTTTTGAATCTTCATATCAGATGCTGCCTACCACACAAAATAAAGTAGATGATACCCTTAGTGCTAGAGTCTCATACGTTTTTCCGACTTCCCTTTCTTCCGCAAAAGACGCATAATGCAAGGGATAAGAAAAACGAGAAAAAGAAATTCCTATAAAAACACAACTTTCCGCGTTGATAAAAAAGATACGCAAGAAGAGTATGCTTATCGACAATAATTGACCGATACCCGATAAAACTCTTGCCCCGCGTTTGACCCCGTCTCGTTCTACCTTTTGTCCGCCCCACTTTAGAAGCTCCTTCTAAGTATTTTTTATTGTTGTGGACAAGGCATTGTGTTCCCTGTTTGATGGAGCAGTGTAGGGTTGGACTCTTATTGTTGAACATTATGTATTCTTACTTTATAAGATTATTCATCTAATCATTTCGTGGAAATTATTGAATGTAATTATGAGAACTAACAAGAAAATTAGCCATTCAAATTAGTCTGTACAATAACGTTCGTCATATTTGCTGGGTGAAATATAATTAGTTTTCCATATTCCACATAGTTTGTAATTCATGAATTCTATTAAAAAAAAGAACAATGGACTACACCATTGTTTTATTATGCTAGAATTCCAACTACAAACTTATTTATGCAGTTGGATTTCATTAAAATGCACTGAAAAGTTCTTTAAATAATGGAATCCAATCCTTTAAAAATAAACTTTTTTAATTAGGCTAGAAAAGATCCGAGTTTACGACGGCGAAGCCATAAAAAGGCAAAGAAAAAACACGTAATTGAATACGTTTGTAGGTATCTCCTACGAAACTGGGAATACACGCGTCCCGTAAAGGGGCATGCAGGCTTTATAGAAAAGCATTTTGTCAGTGTGCGAAGTTTTTTTTTATATGTGAAAAAGAAAATATCTGTGATGAATGAACCACCAGAGGTACGATAAAGTAAACCGACTGTATTTTATTTAAATCATTTTACAAAGCTTCTATATTATAATAAAAGTGCATTGAAATGTCTTATTTTTTGAGCTCTTATAACATGTTTAATAAGAAAAGTGATATCTGAAAATGCACGTTATTACTACAACAACACGTAGGAGTTATTACAACAAACTTTGGCAGAGTCAGTGTCACTTTTGCAGTGTTTTATACGTTAAAATTCTTTGTCTGCGTCCTCCTTAACAATGGCCTTCACTTGATTCTCCCAAAAATACGTAGGTATAACCTATAGCCGTACAATATCAGGTTATAATAATAACAATCTGCGAAAATGGAAGCTATATAGGATTTTATAAACTATACCTTCCGTCAGCTTGTAGGTTAAATTCCTTTGTAAGTCAAAATAGATAGCTAATTTTCTTAGAATTCGTAAAAAAACAGTTTGGAAGTAAAAGTTCAATGAGCTAAAGATTTTTAACGTTATCTTCTAAGTATCAATTTAAATCATATTAAAATCTCAAAACAAGTAATTTAATATTCTAAATAAGTTTTGCTGAAATTGTAATTTGTAATTGTAATTTTTTGTTATTTAACAATTTGACGTAAAAAAAAAATGAATTGTTCAAGGCGAAAAATATTCGACGTCTTTAGCTACTTTCGGTACAAAGTTTTGTACTATCCCAACGAGATTTAATATTGATGGTGTGGCCAAACAAAATATTGGTCCTGGGTTGAAGCTTAATTAAAATACTTAGAAATTCTCGGTGGACAGAGAGTTTGGGTTAATAACAGAATTTTATTAGATTACTGGAAGATTTTCCTTTGTTTCTCTTGCATTATTTCTCAATGGAATGGTAACACTGTTTTGATAAATTAATGAGCGTTTTTCAGCTTAAGTAGAGCCGTTCTTCATGTTCTCGCCGCTGCGCTGTTCTCAGAAATAGACTGGATTTAACAATACAATACTGTGGACCAATAACATTCATCATTTTGCTTCTTGTGTCTATAATAATTATTAAAGTGTGTCTTTTTAAAAACGATAACAAAGCGCAGTATTATGACAAAGCAGCGCATAGCCAGCTAGCGAGTCGACTAGTTCATAGAATATTATATTCAATAGATTGCAGATTCTTTTTATTCCAGGCACGAGTGCGCTTTCGTTGAACAATTCATTACTCTTTCTGAACATTAATCAAGGACATTTTTAGAGCTGCTGCCATGTACCTGTAAAGAAAATTTATGGTCCATTATGTCATATTTTTATAGAAAAACGTAGTCCACGTTCACCTATATAGCTTTATACAGAGTCACTCCAAGGTTTTCATTTGTTATCGATTTCAAAGACGTTATTTTAATAAAGGAAGCGTCTTTAATTTAAAATAACTCCGTGAGGGACAGACAATCTTATTATAATAATATTACACCAAACTGGTGACGAGAATCGTTGCAATCTACCAAAGGTGTTTTATTTTCGAGAATTCTGGTCGTAAAACTGACGGATTGACGAACGAACTCAAATAAGATATTCTGGTTTCAAAGACTTGGATCCTTAATCAAATTATTCAGAATCTTAAATTAAAGAGGGGAGTTTTGTCCAAATGACCACAATCGTTCAGTTTAACATCGTTTTCTGTTCGAATAATGGAAAAAGTTTCTTAGTAATAGCAATCTCAGGAAAGTCAACAAAATCCAAGGGTGGATTTTCGACTTAATAAATTTTGAGGGATACTTCTGATTTTATTGCTTTCAGCTACTAAATACCGGCAAGAAATTATTTATGGTTATTCGCTCAAGTTTTGCGTATCATAATAATGAGCTTTCTTGAAATAATATTTAACTTCAACTTTTAGGTAATATTTTCATTTATGGGTATTTATTGTTTATATTTTATGTTATAAAATATGTATAGCTTAGCTGAAGATGACAAAAAACACTGTTTCAAAGCTTTTAATAATAAACGAAAAAAGGAGGTTATAAAATAAACCGAATTAATATCATGTTTAAAGAATCGTTTCGAAGGAGAACACGCTATTTCCACGTAAGCTTAGCATGTGCGGCTGTCTACGTGTCTAAACCAACGGATGATCGTACCCACACTAGCAACGCTAACAGCCGTGGTACATCCAGGATCGTTTCCCATTAAATAAATACGCCAGCTCCTTTTTCTTTAACAAACGATCCGTTTCAGCCGCAAGAAGTTAACAAATCAGTGGTTTTTCATAATTCCACATAATTATCTCTCTTCTGCTTCACCAAGTTTCAATTTACGCAAGAGTCTCAGATTAAACTGAAGTTTTCAATTATCGTTCCCATTAAAGGAAGTTAGAGGGCGCTTGTGGAGGCTTCATCAATTTTTATAGCTCCGAGACTCAAGATAAGCTAGCTCATTACCAATGTTTTTTAATGTGATCGACTTTTCTGGCAATTTGTTTTAAATGGAATCGGGGTGAAAATATCGGTAAACCGATATTTAAAGTGAAGATCGAGTAGGTACTACGTAAACGTGTAATTCAAAGTATACCGAGGTCAGATTATTTATTTAGTAGTACCTGGATTATGCGCTATTATTGCAACTTCGTTTAATTGACAAACTACAAGTGCAAAATAATAACGGGATCATGCACAGTGACGCTTATACAGTATAGTATGTTAACAAACTTTATTTACAATATTTACAAACTACAATTTACAGAACTAAAATTATAATAAAATATATACAAGTATCAAAAAGAGTATAGTTGTTATACATGATACTTATAAGACTGCCTCGTTGGTCTAGTGGTCGCAAGCGCGACTGCTGAGCATGAGGTCCTGGGTTCGATTCCCGGGTCGGGCAAAGTGTTATTGGCTTTTTCCATCAGGAATTTATCAGTAACAGCTACGGAGTCTGGATTTGTGCCCGGTTGATGGCAATGGGCTCGCCCCCTATTACATGGGACTTAAACATAACTGGCGAAATGTGGGTGGTACTATTAGGTACACCACTGCCTAACCCTTCGGGGATTACAGGCGTGATATTATGTTATGTTACTTATAAGAATATGAACAAAAAAAAACTGGCCAAGTGCAAGTAGGATTTGCACATAAAGGGTTTCGTGCCCTCTTTAATTTGTATAAGTTTGTTTTTCATAGTGATTCTATGAATGACAATCTTATATTTGCAGTTTTTAAATATGCTATATTTCTAAAACTATTAACTATATATCGTTCAAAACAAGTTTTGTTGAAAGTTTACATTGCGATCTACAGTATTTTTTTTTTTAGATTTTTCACTCTTTCAGTTTAAAAGTTAGAGGGGGGGGGGGACACATTTTACCACTTTGGATGTGTCTATCTTCCACACGATTGACTTTGAGAAAAAATAGTTTTAGAAACTTCAATGTCATTTTTAAGACCTGTCTATAGACACCCCACACGTATAGATCTAATGAAAAAAAAAAATGTTTCAGTTCCATGTATGGGGAGACCCCCCTTAATCTTTTACTTTTTCATATTCATATAAAAATCGTAAAGCGGTTTACAGAATACATCTATTGACCAAGTTTCAACCGTGTCGTCTGAATAGTTTCCGAATAAAGAGGCTGTGACATACGGACGGACAGACAGACATGCTGAATCTATAAGGGTTCCGTTTTTTACCATTCGGCTACGGAACCCTAAAAACAGTGATAAATAAAAGACAGAACCATACCAAATATTTCGGAAAAGTATCGCAACCCTTGCGCTTATCACAAAAAATGTGCGCTGGTCAACGACTTTTAACCATTTTAACAATTTGTACTAAAATGAATTGAGCAATAATGGAGAGAGATTGTCACTAAATAAATATAAGGTTTCAGTAGTCCAATCGCGCCTGAATTCTAGGCTGACATTAATTTATTGGTCTCTTGTAACGGTACAAGAAACGGTTCGAGAATAAGAAGCGTCACTTACTATCATTTATTAACTTTGAACTTAAATTAGTTACCAAACTAAAAGTTTACAATAAACATAAAAAACTTCATTTTTTATGTTTTTGGGGTTTGTCTCAGCAACATTTTGTGTGATGGTAGATTTTTCTCAAGTTATCTTTTGTTTTTCACCGACTTCCCAAAAGGAGGAGGTTCTCAATTCGATCGATATGTTTTTTTTTATGTATGTTCACCGATTACGCTGAGATTTATGATCCGATTTACGTGATTTTTTTTCCGTTTGATGCGGAATAGTTGCCATTTGGTCCCATAAAAATTTAACATAGTTTAGCCCAGTACTTTTCATTTTATGAACATTTTTTCTAAATATTTGTATAGCATGTTACAACTAAACATGAAAAAAAAATAAAAAAAAACTCTTTTGCAAAAAAAACAACCGAGTTAAAAAACACCAAAAAGAGAAAAATAGACTTCAGAAGAAAAATCAGCTTCTGAAGTCGGTGGCAAAAAAACGGAATCAAACAAACAAATGTCACCTTTTTTATGCATAGGTAAAAAGGTGGAACGAAGTTTATAATAGTTGGATTTTAGTAAGAGTTTTTTATGAGTTTCAAGGGAAGAAAGTTAAAAATATTACTCTACAAATATTTTTTTGTCTAATTGCACTGGGCCAATATGTAACAAGCTTTTAACTAATAAAAAATCTAAGACTACACTAACATAAATAATAACATAACTTGAAAATAAATGAATACAAAATTATGTGTATGTATGATACAGATGCGATTCGAAGATCGAACTATATACAGATTTCTCCTAAACTCGACATGTGAGCCTCATAAAAACTTCGACCATTTTGTATGACTGATCAAGTGTCCTGTTAAATCAGTCGAGAATATTTTCCTTGGCCAACGATCCCATAGAGAGTCAGTGTATCACCGTTTCCTGACATCTGGTTACTGCGATCGCTCACACAACTTTTCTAAATCAATCACTTTAGTTTCTTCCACTTCACTTATCACATTTCCTTCTTCGCAGTTGATGTCTAGTGGACTTTTGTCTTGTTGATTAAGTGAATTAGGACAAAGAAGATAGTACGGTTAATGGAGTACCTACATATCTAGTTTATGGTTCTTGAATCCTTACTTACCTATAAATAATTTTCGTTTCTTTTTTTATTTCTATGTGGTATTGTTTCTGAATCCAAACGTACCTGAGATAACAAAAAATTGACAAAACACACATTTTCATAGGTATAATCAACTTCGGTGGAGAAAATAAAACTGTATGTTAATGCTATCTTCTATTTTATCTAGATTTTGATTTCGGCAGAGAGGTCCTAGGTTATTATCCCATGACCTAGGTTAGGGCATCTGATTATTTTATCCCCACCTCCACGCGGGTGAAGCTGCAGGTACAAGACGAATCATATTATATTTTTATCGCAAAATTATCTGGTATGGCCAAACTTCGTGTTCATCAGTAGAATTTCATTTACATATTTTAATTCTCATATAAATTATATAACAAATTTAATTTGCAAAATCATTTATTTTGTAGTGTAAACCTCAATTCTGTGCTTTCCGGTGTTTTCTCTGAAATGGGTATTTATTGTTTGGTTACCGATATTAATTTAATACAAATTGTATGTTCTTTCAGTACCAATCTATTTGTGGCAGATTTAATACCGATCTCAAATATTTGTCATTACGATTAATTACATGAAATAAATATTCTGTGTTATTATATTACCACTTTTCAATTATTATCGGGCCAATAATAATAAGCAGTAAGCCAATTTTCGTTTGTTATTTAGTTTAACCAATCTATACTAATATTATAATCTATACTATATTATAAAGCTGAAGAGTTTGTTTGTTTGTTTGTTTGAACGGGGTAAACTCTGGAACTACTGGTTGGAATTGAAAAATTCTTTTAGTGTTGGATAGTCCATTTATCGAGGAAGGCTTTAGGCTATATAACATCACGCTACGATCAATAGGAGCGTAGCATAAATGAAAAATGTTGCAAGAACGGGAAAAGATATTCCTTTTTGAGAGCTTCCGTTGCGTGCGCTGCGAAAACGGTTTAAGTTACGTAAATATCATGTATGATGAAATTGTTCCTCTTAAAAAGTTCTAAAAAAAAGTCCGCGACAGCATATGTTTATCTTTTAAGATTTACTCACTGTAACCATTTTTTAATAATTAAATGTTAGGTTAAAAATAATGATATTTTGCGAAGCTTATTTAACCCATATGATATTAATCTATATCTATATAAATGTGTTTGTTAGCACGGCAATTTAAAATAGAATATTTGTGCATTTTAGGTACTCTTTACAGTTTAAACAAATATCTTAGAAGATATCGCAATGTAAAAATATACGGGCGACAAAATAATTATCCGTCATTCAGTCCGGTGCGGTAGGTACGTGGGGATTCTGGCCTCTGGGGGCTCCGGAGAAATTCAAATTCAAAATATTTACTGCACCATAATGTTTATAAGTACAAGGTGTTACTGTATATTAAACAGTAAGAGATACCTATAGTAATTGTTACTTTAATAATATAATCGAAGCCAATCTAAACTAATAGGTATTATAAAGAGGAAAGGTAAGATTTTTTGTTTGTTACGGGTACGTTTTAACTCAATTTAATAATTATGTTGGATAGTAGATTTATCGAGAAAGGTTATACACTATATTATGTGACGCGGACGAAGTTGCGTGGGTCAGCTAGTATTAATATATACTTGCCTCTGTGGTGTAGTGGTCGTAAGTGCGATTTGCGAGCACTAGCCCAACGAGGCAGGTACATTGTTACTATTATAAAAAAAATATGTCTTAAACGAAATTACAAAGGAAAATTTACTGCTGAGCATTGGGATATCTATGAGGCTGTGGCGACATCTATCGCAACACATGCGAAATAAATTGGCAAATCCTACATCGCGCTATCAACTTTGTCCGCGACATTAGCGTATATAGGGTGTAAAAGTACCCTTAACGCAAACGAAGGGCATTTGTTCTCCCCACCACTGCGATAATTTTTTTGTTCTAGACCATACCTGGGAACCTCCTAGTTACGGAGATATTGGGGGTCAAAGTTCCAAATTTTTCACAGCTGTTTTTGTAAATACTAGTATTTCAGGTTTTAACTTTACTTAAATTACCTCCATGATCCGTTTACTATTCAAAGCATCCACAAGCACAATGTTTTAAGAGTGCTACTTTGAGTTTTACCGTAAAATGTGATTTTGACCCCAAAAAAAAAAGTCATTTCCGTCGGATGCGTGAAGGGTTCGTTTACACCCTGTATAGAAAATTCCGACTTACATATGTCGGGTAGTTAGCCCATCAGACACAACACCCGTCTGGTCGGAGGATCCTCCCTTTTCTATGGTGGATGAGGAACTTTACACCCTGTTCCTCATACCCCCCAAAAGGCATATCCCAGTAGAGCAGTCACGGAGTTTGAATTTGTGCCCGGTTGATGGCAATAGGCCTCTATTAGGTACACGGGAATTAAAAAGAACTGGCGAAATGTGGGCGTACTATTAGATACATCTGTGTGTAACCATTCTGGGCTTGCAGGCGTGATGTTATGTAATGGGAACCACGTAACGCACTGTTACAAAGAATTTAGGTCATGATTCATAATCCTAGGAAAGAAATCAGTTCAAGAATACTAAGCTGGGTCGTACTTTCTTACTTATAAAAGTATACAATACTTACACGGTTAAAATGTATGAAATAGCTAATATTTTTTTAATTCGACTTAATATTTTTATGCTGGGGGTCAACATATTGTATTGAAATTATGGCAGGAAACAGATTGCGTGTCGCTAACCCTTAAACATTGTTTAAAAAGACAACGAGATTTGACATGTTTTTTTAAATACTTATCGTGAAACCTAATAAGTCCCATTCTGAGAATTTTGTTGCAATTAAAAATTACCTCATTTCGGAGGGTCGAGAGGACCATACAAACAAAGGCTCATTAGACTTGATGTTTTTTTAAGGACTTAAAACCATGAGGGGAAATTAAACGAGTTGTTTTTTTTTATTTTGATAAGGGTTGCCATTGTCGGCACGTGTGTGATAAGGAGTTAGACGAACAGAGTTGCGGGAAGTATCAATCACGTTCCATCTATTTAAAAAAGGGTGGTCGAGTTAATTAACGTATGTAATGTTATACAAATGAAGGGTTATTAAGACCATCCTCATAATTATGACAGTTGCTAACATGATAGATAAAGGTTTTGATGATGATAAGGAGTCGGAAGATTCAAAGAGGTCAATACGCACAGAACAGAAAGAACAGTTCTTCTGTTCTGTTCTTTCTTGTTCTGTGTCAATACGTATTGTCTTAAAAATATAGGATTTTAAGAAATGTATTTTGTATTGAATGACTAGTTTAATTTGTACTTAATTTTAAAGTTTTAGGGCTGATGTTGTCATCTATGGAAAAGATTCCTTTGCTCATTCAACAGTTGCTAAGGGCTCGTTCGGAGACGAACGCTGACTTAAACGTATTGGACTTGCGGATTGTTCGAAATAGATACCGCGGCCTCGGCACAAAGGGCTAAAAAGGAACATGGGTGGTTTTTTGTCAGTAGAAGTCTGACGCTCCCTACCGCTCTGCCTAAGGAGGGAGGAGTCATTTGAAAATTTGTTTTGCACAGTTTTGAAAACTAGAAAGTCCCCATTGTGTCATTAGAAAGTTGTTGTAGGTAGTTATTGGTAGTACATACTTATTTAACAACGATTTGATAAAAGGAGACTAACGATTAGCAGTGAGAACCCTCTGTGGGTTAGTAGATTATTATTTGCAGATTTGAAAGATCATGATCAAAACTTTGTCAGTTTGTCACAGCTTTTAAGCTAGTACCTACACACTACACAGCAATGCTGTTTGGTTGCAGGAATGAAAATGAAAAATGGTTTATTATTTCAACAGCCTTAACTTCTAGTAACGCAAACAATCCAGGAAGCTCTGCACTTTTATACTTAAATATGTTTATACACTTGCTTAATAATTTATAAATGAAAGTAGTAACGAAAATATAATGTGAAAAATAAAATAAAAGGGAGATTTTAATCTAAGAAATAAGTTGATCTATCTTTAGTAGATAGCACGTATTTCTTCGAATTTCTTTGCAGTACTGTGGTAGAAATTACTCGCAAGAAAAAACAATTTTCCACTTAAAGGACAGCAAATAGGTGCTTCGTTATTATATCTATGTATTTATTTGTATAGTGTGACCCATTACGGATATATTTTCGTTACGTTTGAAAGGAGATACAGTCGCAACAAATGTGAGTTCGTTTTTTGTGTATAAACAGGGTTGGATTCCCTTCCCGAGAGGATATTCCTCCTTTACAGCATTATTTTAGGCTTAGAGTGGGAACTTTTTCTCTATACCTCTTATGTCGTCTTTATTCGAAACCGTGGCTTTATAGCTAAGGAAATGTTTCTTTTTTGTATCTATTTTCCAGATATTTATCTTTTTTCGTACGTTTAGTCGAGATCTTTTGTGGCTGAGAACGTAAATCCGTGGCGACGCGACGCTTACGTTATCCTTAGTGATGTCGTTTGGAGAGATTTAACGATACTAAAAGAAAAAAAAATAAAAAAATAGTCGCAGATATACAACGTGCATACTGTTACTTGATATAATAATATAATGAAAACTACAAGCCATTTACCTCATTTTTTGTATTCTTAATATAGTGCATAGTACTTTTAACGCGCCAATCACAATGTTTAAAAATTCGACAAAGCAAAAAGGGTAGATAATTATGTAAAGACCGTAATCCGTCTAATTTCTGTCAACCACCAAGGGAAAAAGGCGTGAGTTTAAATGTAAGTATTAAAGGCCATTAGCGACCCTGTGCGCAAATAATTGAGTAGAGACTGCTCTAGAGTAATGTCTCATCAAAAAAACTTCACCAAAGAAACAACATTACCTACTGCCATTATATTATATTTTTGCACATAGCATAACAAAACATCACGCCTGTAATCCCGAAGGGATAAGCAGCGGCTATTAGCTGCAGCTAATAGTACACTCACATTTCGCGAGTTATTTTGTGCCACCTTTTCACTCAATAAAATAACCACCACACAAAAAAACATCGATTCCAAAAACCCTACCTACCTACTCGTACATACCCAGAACGTATTACGCACATAACAGTGCACAAGAATGATGAAACATGTCGTGTGACAAATGACCACAAAACAGGACCATACGACATAAAACAGCGGCGTGATGTATGCGCGAATGGATTACCATTTGTACAAACAAACATGGAGGTACGAAATGAATACGGAGACAGTTTATTTGTACGAGTATATAGCTTTTTACGTGGCAGGACGCCGATTATCTGGCCGATACCGCGGCCTCGACATGAAGGGCAAAGAAGGAACGTGGGTGGTTTTTAGTCAGTAGAAGACTGACACTCCCTTTCGCTCTGCCCAACCGCTAAAAACTCTGCATGTAACCTGCACGTAGAAACAAATTGTGTGACTAATAAACATCCAAACCATTGCCCCTTTCCAACCATTTTTACAACCGTAAAATACTAAGGGTGCTATTCGCCTATCTGTGCTATAAATACCTCTACGCATTTCTCATATCACCATTGTACCTATGTTAAACTTTAGTGACGATAGGTATCATAGGTTAGCAGAAAAAATCTTTAATCCTAAGCTATAGGTAGGCCGCCAGGCTTTTATTTCTAGATTAAGAACTACACAGTACAATCTTAGTACTCAATGTAAACATATTTCGCGCCGATAGTTCATCATCCATCATTCATCGAGCTTCTACCCGATACTCCTAAAACGAGGCTTTCATTGCATAACAATGTAAAAGGCCCATCAAATCCGACCATCCCAAAAGCTAGGATTCATATTGTTGTATACAACGCTATTTTCTGCTTTCAACATACTTAAGTGACTTACGAAGGCATTAGGGTAGAATGTATAAAGGAAATTGGATTGGCTTGATTATAATTTAGTTATTTGTATTTATTTTCTCTTTGACATTGGACTTATAATTAATTTATACCCGTATCATAACAAAGACTAGTCACAACATAAATGAATTAATGATACTTTAGGCAAAGTTCAAAATTTATTTGGTCATTTGAGCCTGAAAAAGTTCTTATTGTTGTGTACCGTTGACGTTTTTGAAAGAACTGAAACTAAAACTTGAACAAAGTTTAGAAACGCCGCCAGCCAGAAGAGCTAACACGGACAAAATTGAAAAAGACCAACTTACAAAAAATATATTTTTTTATTTTAATGCGACAAAACTTTTGACCACTTCCTAAATATTTTTTGCTCATCGTGACAAATATTCCGCAAAACTTTGGATCATGATTTATGTACATTTGCTCGTTACGGTGTTTTGTAATCCCTCGGTAAATATTTGTACCGTCCATGGCGAATAAATCGTCACATATTTTACGAAAACAAGCCATTGTTGTTCCAGTTACAGCAATATATTTTACACGCTTGCCATGACGGACGTATAAAAACCTCACGGATTCGATTTTGTTTATTTGTTTAGGATGTAAGACTGCTACGGGTTGGTTTAATTGTGTCAAACGATGTAATTGCCCAACACACTTACATTTATGTTATTATAGTGTACATAGGCGGACATAATGCCGCAAGGCTCATTGCTCACTCTAGCAGATCTTTGAGTTAATAAGGACAAGATTGTGATAGGGTACGAAAATACGAACAACAATACTTTCATTTAAAACTATTCGCCAAAATTCTTTGCTTTATTTACGTGGACGCAGACTGTGTGTGTACCTACCGCGCAAACGAATTTTTCAAAATATGTATTAGGAACTCCTTTAAAAATCCTACAGATTGTTATAGAAAGTAAGTTTATGCAATCTAGACCCATCCTAAGCTGCTCCAACCTGAAGCAATAAAAATGCTCAATTACTCTGTAATAATAAACTAAGTTAATTAAAAAAAAATTTGCAAGCTTGAATACCAGCAGTCATTTCAATTATACTGACTGCTAATTTAATTTTCAAATCAGTTCACTTAACGATTTTGCAATGTAAGTTCTATATTTATTTTAAGAATCCGAACATTCTCAGGTACCTAAAATACCGAAGGATCTCCAATTACATGGAAATTTCATAGACGGAGGGCGTAATTCGTGTCCCCGACGAGGCACCATTAATGATATAAAGTGACCCGACTGACGGCAATTAGGCAGACCCTGCCTGGGTATACCAATCTATATCTACGAGTGTGTTTTATTCATATGACAGGGAAATGTACATACTAAGGTCACAGATTTTCTCTCATTTTCAAGAACAAATATTTTTCTTTTAATATTTGCTTGAGCGCGTACTCACCTATTATTATACACTTTTCACAATTACGATGACAAACTAACAAACATAATATATATCAATAATAAAAACAAAACAAAATTAAACTACTAAAACGCAGAAGTTGCCCACAAATAATAGATTAAAAAACTAATTTAACTGAACAAGCGCTCAGGTAAGGCTTTGTGTGAAAGTCTATTCAGATGAATATGAAATGGGTACCTTTGTACTTGTACGTAACACCTACCTACAATCATTCTCATATTTACCCGTTGTTAGTTGCCTACCAGTTCTGTTAGTAACACAGCAACTTTCTTATTTATATCATTTTCAATAAGGACGCTCAGTTGCTAATGATCAAAGTTGATCACACTTTCAATACCATTTCCATTTGCAAATAACAATTTCAATATATTTCTCTATCACAATAGTACCTTCATTAAGTTTAAGAGGTGTTATATATCGTATATAAGTTGCAAATGACGTGTGCCATCAAATGTCTATTTGGGGGGAGTTCCTATGTCGATTATAGGGAAATTCAATGTAGCGGTTACGTAATTTCGGTTTTCCGGGTTGGCGCGCTCCGTAATAGTCCTTATATCTACGCTAGCGTATCCTACGTGTATACTGCCGAATTAGGGGGATAGCGTCAGTCTGGAAGGTTCGTTTGCGTTCGGAATTTCAGGTGGTATTATTAAATGAAGATCCTAGAATAAACCAGAAAATTAATCCATGATAATAATGTTATTAAATTGAAAAGTTTGCACTATTATTGACTAGTTACGGTTGATAGTTGCTTGATCATACTGATCCGTAGTCGGAAAAATTTTCACAGACTTTCATAAGTTTCTTAAAAAAAGAGCAGCTGCTAGTTTAGTCTTTCGTCTCATGATAAACAGATGTGGGTGTGCCAACACCCACATGATACTTTTATAACAAATCTTTTTAAAATACCAGATAATGAACGTGGGTGTAATCGAAGGAATACCATGTGCAATCATCTTTTACAACGAAAAACTTTACTTATCAAGTCCTACGCATAACAAGTCTCTATAAAATTACATCTTACGGTAAATAGATGCTTAAATACTGGAAGGATCGTTTATAATCATTTATTATTTCCTAAAAGAGTACTTTTTTAGGGTTCCATAGCTAAATGGCAAAAAACGGAACCGTTTTAGATTCGTCATGTCTGTCTGTCCATCTGTCCGTCTCACATAGGTTGATTTGACCGTTTTAGACGGACACCATATTTTTTTCTACTTTTATTGATTTGTTGGCTGAAGACAGGAAAATTATAATAAAACTTTATTTTTAAACTTGTTACTAAAAAAAAAGAACAAAAACAGATGTAAAAATTTTTTTTTGTGCCTAAAGCTGTTCGCTGGACTCTTCGAGACCCGCATCAGATTTTGAATCTAAATCGTCATTCCCTTCTAGTGGATTTGCTGGAATCAATATTTCTCTCGTTTCTTTTCAGAATAGGAAATGATCTTTTTTTTTAGTCGTAGATTTTATTGAAAAAAAAAATATATTTCCTGCATTAACTAATGGAATTCTCCGCAACTAAGTGACTCGATATCCTGTTTGTTTTGTGTAGGAAGCTTTTACTACTCTGGAACTAATAATTACTTCTATTTTCACCGTTAACACCTGCCTTTGCGTTCGTAGGAAGCACTAACAACACTTATTTTAAATGTAGAATATGATTTAGTAAAATGTCACTACGTACATTTTACTAAATATAGTAATAAATTAATGATGTTTTCTTTAACAGAAAGTTTTGTGGTCAGTTCTAATCGATTCGTGATCAAACGCTAACTTAGTACTAGTGACACAAAGCCTAGGTTTACTCGCTTCTAATCACCACATTGTAAGTCAGTTACAAGACTGGAATGTAATCAAAGTGAGTATTTCAAAATCTTCGTATACTCAAAGCCGGTCGAATCAGAGAACTGTGGAAGGTGATTTGAAGCACAGTTTAGACAAATCAAAACATTCGTCAGGTAATCCTGACGAATGTTTTGATTTTGATCAAGTAGCTCTCCGTAACTACAGCCAATTTGTTGATACGGACACTTAATACGAATTTTATTGCCTTCCGATACTTAGCTAATGGGAAAACTTCAGCGGAAGTGATTTCCCAAACACGTGTACCCCGGACATCTGCCTATCCCTGTTGTCACCCTGAGGACTTGTGTGACGCAAAGAAAAAACTTTTAATTAGTTTTCGTCTGTAAATCAAGTTTTGAAAGGTAGCAGCGCTTTTATGCCTTCATAGGGAGTTGTTTTGAATAAGCTTAGAACCGCTCGACCAAAACCGATGAATATTTAAACCCAGCCAAAGTTGTTTTGAATTTACAAGAATATTTTAGTTTTAGACTGTTTCTGGAATCTGTTTTGCTTTGTGTGCCAATAAATAAATCAATTTCAGCTGCTTTCTATCCGACGCAGGTCGTAAAAGTCGAGAAAGGAAAAGGTAACAGTTGTACTAATAGATAGTACGATTGGCATTGTGCCATTAGGTACACAGTGAATTCACCAACTTCTACAATAATATTCTTCCAAATCTGACAAAATAAGGATATAGGTACTTTGGAAAACTACGATAGCCTTATTGAAAACTTCATCATCTGCCTAGCCTTTTCCAAACTATGTTGGGGTCGGCTTTTAGTCTAACCAGTTGCAGCTGAGTACCAGTATTTTACATGGAGCGACTGCCTATTTGACCTCCACAAGACAGTTAATACTAGGTAATACAATACTCTTTGGTAAGACCGGATGTTAGAATTTCAGGTCACTGACTACCTGTAACGACTGCCAAAGATCTATATATGACAGCCGGGACCAACAGCTTAACGTGCTTTCCGAGGCACGGAGGAAACTCAGTATGTCGGGCGGTCACCCATCCACAGACCGACCTAGGCAAGCACAGCTTTACCTAAAGATCGACCCGAGTGGCAGTTCTTATTAAGCCACGAGCTCTTCTCCAACCTTATTGAACACTTATCGAACGTTATTTTTTTCATTAAAGTAGCTATAAGACGTCAATATTGATAACCAATTCACTTTTGACCTCACTTCAGTATTTCAGGTTTCAGTGTTTTAATAAATCCAGGCGGTATTTTTCGTTTATGAAAAATATCCTGAACAAATAGAGGGGATGTTTCTGGGCATAAACCCAACTACCGCAAAATATGACGCACGATAAATAAAGAGTGTATCTCATTGGTGTAGACGGGGCATATTTTTTACAACAGTTTTTTCGTGTCTAAATACATATTTCTCGTAGAGGCGGTTGTCATCGTTGGGTTGAGAACAGCGAGGGGTAAAAATACGTGATTTCTTTCGTGTAGTCATATCCGATGGATAGGGAAATATTTTGCCGAGTAAAAGGGCTTCATTTGCAAGTTTTTGGAAATGTTTTTTTTTTATAAAGCCCACAATGTTATCTCACGTAATTTTGTAATGTACTTCCCTTGATGAACCACCTATTTTTCACATTTATTTTGAGTATTAATTGACTTGTAGTAAATACACACATCAAAAGTGTCTAGGGATCAACATATATTTTTGCAATAACTTTTCTCCTGATTGATATTAATTAAAATTTTCTTTAAGCATTCATCAAATAAAGTGTTTTCGTTTGTCACAGTAACGATAAACCAAGTCACCTTTGCATTAATAAAGAAATTTGCCATTTTCCTAATAAAGGGATTTTTGACATTTGAACCACTAACATTAAAGTTCGAAAAAAAGACTGAAATAACAGTTTTCTTTAAAATTTTATTGGGTAACTTAAACAATTAATAATCCGTGTTTCTACCGCGAACACTAACAACACAAGAACATCGGTTTGGCATACTCAAAATGAGTTCATCCAAATCACGCTGTGGAATGGCCGCCCATGTTCGTTGCAACAACAAAAAAAGGTCTTCTTGCGACTGGATACCCTCCATATTCGGCAGAGCTCTTCTCTGTAGCATATCCCATGCATGCTCAATCGGGTTCAAGTCTGGCGACTGAGCAGGCCAGGGCAGGACATTGATGTTAGCTGCGGCGAGAGTCTGTCTTACAACTCTTGCGGTGTGCGGTCGTGCATTATCATGCATTAACTGAAATAAGGGACCGATTTGCACTTGTAGAGGAACGATGACGTCTGATACAATCGTCTCAGCATAAATTTGAGCGTTGAGGTTGCCTCTGATCCAAATCAACTCAGTTCTTCCGCCGATCTAAATACCCGCCCATACCATGATGGTTCCACCACTATAAGGATGGACTTCCTGGCAGGATTTTAATCGCTGTTGGCGTCCAGGGGTTCTCCAGTGTCGTATACGTCTTGTATCCGGTCTCATACCAAAACGAGACTCATCAGAAAAGCACACGAAACGCCATTGTTCTTCTGCCCAATTTCTGTGTTCAAGAGCCCATTGATATCGAATCCTACGATTGTGCATTGCTATAGGTGGTACCCGTAGCGGTCTTCGGGAATGAAGGTTCACTTCATGCAAGCGGTTTCTGACTGTTTGGTCGCTAATTAAGTTCCCTGAAGAGTGATGAAGCCTCACGGCTAACATCATGGCGGTTATTGTTGGAGCTCTTCGAGTTAAGATTTGAATGTATCGGTCTTGTCTCCGTGTGGTGCAGCGATACCGTCCTCCATGGCGCTCAGCCACGGTACCAGTGCTTCGGTAACGTGTCCAAAGTCGACTGATAACACTCTGACTTGTATTCAGAGCTAAAGCCACAGTACGTTGCCGGGAACCAGCTTCTATCATTCCCACGGCTCTGAGCATTTCTTCCCTGCTTAAATGACGTCGCCGCTCCATAATAACGTTGGTTTTAATCAGTAGTAGGGAAACAGTAGCACTAATAATGTCTTCAATGCGTTGTATGTTTTTATAGGGAAAATATTGACAGCTGATTTTCATCTTTTACTCGAATTTGATTCACAGTTCCTGATTCAAATTATGAAATGCACCAAAAAGGATCCATATAAATTTATAAAATCATAAATTTATTACAAAGCCACATCTCAATCTCAAGAAATCCGCATAAAAATGCTTGATCCCTAGACTCTTTTGATGTGTGTAGTTCACTACAACTAAACAGTAGGATACGTTATTGGAAACTTAACGTTACCTTTTTCCGGAACCAACTACGGTAAAACGGTAACATCATACTTCAACCCAGAAAGATGCTTTGCAGTAAAACCAGAAACTCTATAGATGAGTGCTTGCTAAGGAGCGTATAAGTAAGAGGAATAAAAGCTAATCCTTTAAGTCTTTGCCGAGATAAAGGTGGTGCACAACCTTATTAGATATCGAGAACGAGATCTTGTAATAAATTTACAAGCCATAGCTACTTAACTGGGAATTAGGTTGAAAAGTATAAGGCAATTTTATAAACGTGTAAGTCAAACACGTCTGACTTACACGTTTATAAAACGCCTTTAAAATATTCTTTGGAACCAGTTTTTTGGTATTTGGAAAGTTTTCTCAAGCTATTAACCAGTTACGTAGCTAATTGTAAGTTTTCATATCGCCCCCGTTGCTGAAAACATAGTTACTGTAATTAAAAATTTAAGTTAAATTGAAGACACTGAGTTTTCGATTATGAGTGCAGCATACCAGAAGATGAATAAAAATCTGTGCCTGAAATTGCACTGAAACAGCAACACTTCATCTTTATATCTAGGCCGACTTGTTTTTTTTTTGCCTTACCAATTTTGATGAACAAACAGAGCAACTGCCAATCATCCCTGTGATGATAAAGTTACCCTCAGAACAACCCGCGTAAAAGATTAATCTCATAATGAATATTTTTTTTTGCCAGAATGAACTAAGTGTGACAAGAGATACTTGGTTCCTTATATTTTTCCTTCGCTGCATTGTACAGTACACACGTACAAAGTGGCTGTATGCAAATGAGTTAAGACAGGAGTTGCAAACTTATAGCTCCACAGTAGATTTCTTGAAACCTAGGTGTTCTATTGCGTGCATTTATCACATGCACTAGGCAGGCTGAGGGTAAAATATTAAAGTCGTATTGCTGCTTTCATTGCTCGTGTGACCTGTAATATTTTTGACAACACCGAACAAAATATGATTATGGTAAACTATCCCAGTTTATTCACAAAATTCCTTTGGAATTAATCTTGGAACATTTACATAATATTTTTCATTAACAGAAGTTTCATGGTAATGAGTAAAAGAAAAATATATTTTCTGTTCTTAGTTTTTGGGTCAGAAGCTCAACATACTTTGTATATTACAGTATTTGTTACGTTATACAGTTAATCCCTTATCTGTAGTGGACAGCTCGGTGAGCCAATACTTAATCCCAAAACAGTGTCGCCCCGAGATTTATCTCTCTGTCTAATCAAATACAATGTGCGCTCAGCAACACAATCCCCTTTTGTCACTTACAAGAAAAGAAAAAAGAAAACTCCTTACGAGTAAGAAAGCCCCATAAATCATCAACTTTAACATTCTACACAATGCTGTTAACATAAAGCGCTATTGAAATGACTTTGTTTCACAAAGAAAATAAGTTTATTGTGTTATGAATGCAATAGTGAGTTTCCTTATTCCGCTTTTACCTATATCCTGGGGCGAAACGACCTTTCAGCAAGTAGTTATGACGTAAAAGAGTCGCCGCTGGCTACGGCGAGACAAGAATTTATGATGTATGTGCAAAATTCAAGTAATACATAACAGGGAACTTTCCCCACTGTGGAGTTAATAAAGAGTTCTTCAAAGAACTAATGCGGCCGCAATAGGCTTCATTTCTTAAAGCTCTGCTATTGTATAAAATTGTTTCATCTGCGGCCATGTCTTGTCTTCCTATAGAGTAAATTTGTAGAAATTAAAAGATCGTCACCGTTTTACTTAATCGTCACCCAGTACTGTATTGTGCAGTTTTGTCTGTACTATAATTTCACATAAAGGGCGTATCCCCAATTTATCTCTTTTAATACCAAATCAATTTCATCTAACTTTAAATCTTAGTTCAAGTCATTTAGTTTTCTTGCTCGCTGTTGAGTTTTTTCATCAACAAAACTCAACAGCGAGCATGCGATGTTACATCAGATTTACTGACTAGTACTAAGCGTTTGTAGCCCTAAGGCTACAGAAACGGAAGGTAAGGTAGAGCAACAGGGGTCAAATCCCATTAAAATTAACCACACGGGGCAGTAAATGGCCAGCGGCAATAATTTACACGTAGCCATATACCGGCTAGCCGTGAGGACCACCATCGTTGATCGCTCGGCCACGAGCCACGAGTTTCGTAGAAACAAATTTAAAAAATAAGCAGACCAGACCATGCTATAAGTATCTATGGGAATCTCCTTGTGTTCGTGGGAACGTGCGGTGTGATTAGTTCATTCAATAAAAGTATAGGACTTTTGTTTTAGTCGCTAGATGCATTGCCATCCGCACTGCACGGAGCGACGGTTCTCATGCGAAGTAAACAAGTAACGAGCAGACGTGTCATTAAACGCAAGTCGCTTCGCTTGAGGCCCGGTATCCACCAAAGCGGAGACGAGCAGAGCGGAGAGGAGATGTGCCAAATTCGACCAATCAGAGGAAGGGCGAAAGACCAGATGTAAATTTTAACTAATGTGATTGGCCGATTTCCGCACATCTTCTCTCGTCTGCGCTCCTCTCGGCTTTGTTGGAAATCGGGGCTGAGACTGGGAACGGAGCCTAAGACGTACATCGATCGGTTTGTTAAATCAGAAACAAATTGTTTTGCGACGAACGTAGCCGCCATCACGTTTACGTCTGTAAGCTTGGACCTCCTTGTTCTGTCTGTCATTCCGGTAACCTTTTGCACATGTCTGCAACATTCATAATGGCGACGGGCAATGTTTGTATTGTATTTCTTTTGACCAGCTTTCTTGCAATTAGGATCTCTGTGATTTGTGAACACCGGTTTTACGTGGTATGTTTGAAACGTTATATTTTGTATGTGGTTTAGAGGTAGAGGAATCTAAAATTGAGTTAGCTGAAGGGGTCTACTGTCTGAAAGACATTACTTATTTTGTTAAGTGCTTAGTCGAAACTTACCTCCGTTAGAGAAGAATGATGGTACCCAATGCAGTGCGAACTGCAGTAATCAGTGAAACAAACAACCACATACTCCTGCATTATTTCCCAGGGACGTTACAGCTGATGGAGTTTATTTGGCAGATAAATAACATAACTTTGTTTGTATAGCTGCAATACAACAAGAAGAGAAACAACATTTTTCCCCAAACGACGTCACGGTTAAAAGCTTGTATAAAATAAAACAAGAAAGCTATCCGTTTGTTTGATTTATTCGCCAGTGATTGAGTTACAACGCCGTCAGCTGCCAAGTGTGACTGGAAAAGTATTGTAACTTGTATTTTATTCGTCCATTTATCAAAATGACTCGGCGACAAATTGCGTGACAGTAATATTGTTATTTTAGAGATGGAACTTGAAGAAAACAGCTTCTGAGCCCTAACGACAAACGAAACATGAAACTTTTCAAATACATTATAATGAAATATGGCAAAAAGTTGATCCTTGCCGCGTCGACAGTTCAAATATTTGTATTCTCGCGTCTCTCATTCAATATAATTCTGTGAGAGTAAAATAATCAACGAACGATACAATACATTTCAAATGGGAATGACCATGTTGTGACGTCATAGTAAACGCATTATATGTACCGACCGTACCGATATGGTAAGGTATTTTTCAGGAATGAGTAATTCATTTATGCATAATTTAATATAAAAAATATTTTGAACAGAACAATGTTCGTAAAAAAAATGTACTGAAGTAAAACTGGACCAATATATTGATGATAAGAATATTGAATACTTAATTTAAAACATGGGTACCTACGTATAAACATTTTTAGATATATTTGTAAGCAGAGGTCAAAAGTATACCAAAACAAGGCAAACATTACTTTCGACTTCAATTCTTTTAAATCCCAAAATAATGTCACGCAATAAGCTGCTAAACCCACAAAATCACGTCATGTTTCGAGTCTGCCCAGAAAAAGTTAACAACAGACACGAACTTAACATAATTGAATGAGTAATGAGTTTCCTTAACAACTCTACTAAGGAGACAGCTCCGTCTTTTACGAGCGTTGCAGATTCTACAAGCCATCTTGTACTTGGAATTATGTTTGCAGTTATAGCCTAAGATCCCTCTATAGAACGACCTTCACATTTTAAAACATTTAATTTTTTTTAACATTTCACTGGTTTGGTTATTAGAGAAATTCCATACCAATCGAAAGTATGAAGCCCATAGAATATGCAAACGTTAGGTTGACTATTTTTTTCCCCCATGTCACAACTCTTGGGTAGGTAGGTATAAACAGGTAAGTCGATACTAGTAACTTTCACCGGGTCTGGTTAATAATTTAAAGTTAAATTAAAATAAAGATTATTTCATTACAAATTGATCTTTTCAATTTAATTATTATTATTTTTAATTAATATTGGTTGATATGTATGGTTCAACCTGCCCGCCATTTTTTTTTTTTTTAATCGCGGCCTACAATGAAAGTGGTATGTATGGATAGAGGACCAAGATATTTGAAGGTAAAGATCGACGAATGAGTATAACGAAAATCATTCAAATTAGACTTATTACGTGTATAGGCGTTAAATTGTATCGAAACAATAGTTCCCAGGTTGATTATAATTATACGCACGAGAAAATCGCTTTGCAATGCAATGAAACGCTATGTCATGTCATAGAATAGTTTTCTCGTGTTCCTAGTACCTACTCTCTTTCAATAAACAGTAAGAATAATAATCAACGCCAATAGACACGTAAAAGGTCTATTTTTCATGTGGTCATTGTACTCATATGTTACTACGATATATCCCAAAACAGTCAAAAATAAAACCTTCTCTGTCATTCATACACTAAAAACATGGCCGATTATGAAAGCCATTCGTGTGCACCCTTTCGCATATCAGTTCAGTATATTTACCGGTTCGATGTTCAACGTTGGATTTCCGACGGCTATGATCACCTCTGTGCCTACCCTCGCCCCTGCTTCCGGACTCGGGACCGGCAGAGCAAGAGATGATACTTCCGTGTATATTTATGGGACTGAAAATATGTAGTTTGATTTCGTTAGTGATGAAAATGTTAGTACGTTTTTAGAAGGTTTTTTACGCATCATTCTTTATATTGTTTTTTTTTTTCAAATTTGTTGAACTGAATTGTTATTTGAAAATAAGTAGTGAATATCAATCACGTTACACAAATGACAATAAAAACACTAACACTTAATTTTGATAATTCAACCTACTTAAATACTCGTAACTGTTAGCTGACTCAGATTTTAGTTAGGAATTTCAAAGACAAAGTAGGTATAACTAAAAGACTTTAAAGACTCAAGATGAAGAACACTTCACGTATATTCATTCTTCACACCTATGACTTACTTCACAACACCAACATATTATATTATAGACATACACCAACACCAACAACAACAACATACACCAACTACAGACAAGAACTTTGCTCCTTATAAATTAACTTTCCTATACAACCAAGAGATCTTTGCTTCAATTAATTTACACGAGCATACATCTAGACTTTAGACGGAATTGTAAGACTTCAGGTTGTCTACCATCAGTACCCATTATTGTTTGTTCCCAACTAAGACTTGTCTGAGATATTACTTGGACCGATACTTTGGCTAAGAAGCCGATCAATTTCACTATATCAACATTTCGAGTGATTGGACATGTTAAAGCAAATATTGTTTGACGGTAGGTCAGAAAGGGTTGTATAAGAGGCAGTATGCTCCAAAGAGAATTTAAAAACATAGAGACAATTTTTTTGTATGTTTTGAGATTGCTTTCCGATCCGACCGTTTACCGACAGGAAATATGCAGACGTTATCCTTTGAGTAAGCAGTAGTTAGTTCTCTTGTAAAATTGCAAATATCACCGCGAAGAGAAAAATACCTTTTTTTTTTCGTTTGCATTCACATAGCTCTGAAGCATGTTAAATCAGTCTCTAAAAGTGGACATCCCTTTAACTAATGCGAGAAAAATGTAAATTTTATAACACTTATTCTGGTACCGTAACGCCGAACACATTCACAGAACCACGGGTCCTCGTTTACACCGGGCTGGTAATGAAAAAACTTTCAAATGAGTTGGTTGCCCATGAGCTTTAAAATTGAAGTATTTTAATTTAAATACCTCGTTTGCAGTTTTTAAAGCTGTCGTTTGCATTGCGTGTAGCTCTTAAGTTTATTTCATAGAAATACAGCGGGTGCAGGAATTATAAAAAAATATGTGTTAGAATAGTTTTAATTTTCCTGGATGAAGTTATAATTAGACTATGTCATATACTTACTTCACACAGATATTTAGCCACTTTTCTGGTTTTCGTCTAAGCCAGTAGGTGACTAAGCCATCAACACTGTAGTAATACACACCCAGAAGGTAAATGAAAACATTAGACGTTACCGACCTCGACGTCGACCAAAGGTTCGAAAATATGAAATAAGTATTCAGCAGCCGACGGATCGTGCGGTGTATTATGGACATTCCTTCACTATTACAGAGAGATAACATACGTTTTAACATACTTTCCCAATGCTGTCTTTTGTCTCAGCATTAGGAACGTATGTTAAACACAGAGGCACAAAGGTAGGCAAAGGGAGGCATAAACTTTGCCATTCTTGCATTCCACAAAAAAAGTTTGGTCAATCCCCAATAGAATTTGAACTTTACTATTAACAGGATTGATTCAGTCATAGAACATTTTATATTAGATTGCAATTACATTACTATTATTGTTTCTTATGTCATAAAGCCCCGCAAAAAATAAGTACAACAAAAGGGCAATTATCGATAAAAGTAACAACTTTTCAAGAAAACATTTGGTATTTTTACCTTTCTATTTCTTTACACGGAAGAAGTATTTATTACTGGAGTATTGCTCAAGCCTGTGTGTGTGGGCTTGACTGGTGACCCAAACCGTTCTTTATTCTAATGTTATACTAAAATAATACGACCTTCCTTAATACACTCGCATGGCGAGTTCTGTACATGCTCCTGTGACTGTTATTCAAACATTGAGTACCTTTCTTTTGAAATAACAATTCTTATTCTTGTATAAGTTATACGCTTGACTAGTTTAACAGGAAGAGAACGAAATACTTACCTACTTCTAAGAAATGTAAGTAATAGAAATGACGTCAATAAGAAAGTACGAATAATTTATCATTCTAATCTAACTCTCAAATCCACTTCAGATAATATTTTCTCTACTCATTAATTCACTAACAGACAACGCATAGTCCAAACTCGTACTTAGAAAAGTGCATATTAATTTATCCAATGAAATAACTTTGAGAGAAAAAAGATAAAAATTGGATAAAACTTTGTATGGAAGTTTGCTGGTTCTAAAATGACTAACTTTCCATAACACACACACACTTATTTGCAACACTTAATGCTGCAAAGAAACTTGAAAGTTTTGTAATGTTTTAGCTCTAACAAATCAACAAATTACTTCGTCAATGGGGCTCCGCTACTCTCGTATAAAACAGCATCTGTGCATGGTTATGACCTCCACCAATGTGTGAATTCAAACTTCCATGTAAGTAAGTAGGGAAGTTACAAGTGACGTCACAAAACTGAGTGGAGTCGCAGTCCGTAAGTAAGACACTTGTAACGAGGGTACAGAGAAGATCAAGTTGAGTGCTTTCGCTTGATGAAATTTGAAAGTGGAGATAGTGAGATAATTTACGAGAAACGGTAAGTAACGGAAAGATCCGATAGGAGGTGACTTGCCTTTTATTTGCTAGTTCCTCAGAAGAAAAGTTTGGAGAAAAAGGAACACGAATGACGTAATAAGTAATAAGATTCCATGATGTACCAAGTGCAAAGTTTAGTTGTTAAAATAAAGAAACGTAACATCAATAAATAATTTAAATTTTCCTTACGACACGAGGTGCAAGTATACTTTTGAACTTCGCTTGAATTTCGTCATCGCAAAATCGTATTTTGCACAAAGTTTGTTTGAAGTCGTGTCACTTGAATTGGAGGAGGCTTAAGCAACGTTGCCTCGCTCAAACCAGCATAGGTCAGAGCTGTTTACATATCGAGACCCTTCCGGTCTCCGTGTATGAAACCCGGGCATTAGAGCGGTATTCTGTGTGCCGAACTGCGATCCACGATTTGAATGGCTTATTGTACGAGTACCCTGATCGAGCTGATCAAAACTTGATTTGGAATGTTGGTAAGTGCTCCAATTGTCTAAGTTACGACTTTTTTATACCAACTAGTTTTTCAAAAATATCAAGTTTGTGTAAAATGTAATACTTTTTAGTATTCGACTTTATCATAAATACGAGTATGTTACGGTCTTATCGGGTTTATTGGAATTCATAATATAAATAATATGACTTCGCGTGTCAATCAGATGTTAATATAACCAAGTGATGCAAAAAGTAGGTACCATATTATGCTTTATAAATCGATTTAATAATACCGAATTAAAGGGACTATTTTACTGGGTTGGATTGTTTTGCATGCAATATGTATAAAATACAGCCTCATGTTGGAAAAAATGCAAAATAAATTTTGTAGATTTCTCTACCTTAAGCAGTACGGAGTATATCCCTTTTATCCCCTGATGTACCCAAGTCTGTTCGTATTGGGCATGGTTGGGTACACCAGGCTGGCAGTAAGAAGGGACGTGGCGCTAGTCAAGTAAGTGGTGAGCGTATTGCTAGGGTTGCTGCATCACCCCGAGGTGTTGGCTGAGCTGCGGCTGCGTGTGCCGGACGGGTTCGTGGGGGCACGCCGCCGCCCCCCATTATTAGACGTGCCAGCGGCTAGGATTAACCTACTCAAGTTTACCCCTATGTCGCGAGCCGCACGTATTATTAATATTATAGCGTTATCGGAAGATTTGTTTGGGCAAAACCTGCCGAAGTTTCTTCAAGGGGCGCAATTCATCATTGAAAAAGGGGTGCAACTTTAAACTTTGTCATGTTTAACGGATATGTTATGTATGGGTTTTCTATAGTTAAATTTAATTTGACTACTTTTTTTTTATGTTGTCCTTTTTTTTGTTTCTTATAGCATCGCATTGGATCTAATCTGTAATGTTGCTATAATTAGTGGTAAATAAATAAATAAATAAAATAAAAAATATATAATTATGTTAGATGCACAGTAAAATTATACATGGGACTTAAATATAACTGACGAAATGTGGGTATACTAATGGGCCCTTCGGAGATATTGTTGCTTTATTGATGTTGTGATTACTTTTAAAAAAGAGAATATCAGAGGGAAATTTAAATAGCTTTTGTAGGTACATGTGTCGGCAGAGGTTTAGATTATAGTTGCAGATGGACGTGTAGTTGGCTTCTTCTTTCCAATAATGTTACTTTTAGAAGGTTAAGTAGCTATTGTGGATTTCTCTCACTATCTCTGAATTCAGCAAAATAAGGTAAAAAGTGGATAGGCTCTTTCTTTGAAAAACAGTAACGAGTGCCAATTATATTTTATGGCATGTAAAAGGCAAAGTGCATAAATAATCAAGCTATTATGTTATTTTCGTTGTAAATATTATCGCAATAGCATATTCTGGTGAAGCTCATGGTTTAATAATAACTACCACTCGGGTCAATATTTAGGTTAAGCCGCGCTTGCCTAGGTTGCTCTATGGGTGGGTGACCGTCCATTACATACTGAGTTTCCTTCGTGCTTCGGAAAGCCCGTTAAGGCTCCTCTCTCGAAAAAGCTTAAAAACAGCGTGCAGATGAAGCAGTTTTTCACCGGCACTTACAGAGAAATTACATCTGAAAAAAATTGTTAGTAATCTACATGATATGACACGTAATTTGGTTTAGCCATAATTTTTGTATCGGTATCACATAATAAGAAAAAAAATCCACAAAATCACCTCCAAATCGTTCAATGGAACCATTTAACTCCTTCATTTTTTAACAAAATAATATAAAAAAAATATCTGCTGCTTTGAAATACAAAGGAAAATAATTTGGTTTTGTTACTTTTTAAAAACATGTATTATTTTAATTATAATAAATGAAAAATGCGTCCGTTTAAAGTCCGTATCTACGACCGAGAGGGGTAGTTTGTATGCACAAGGTCATTGGCGTGAATACAAGCCTTAAGCTTCTGGTCCCGGCTGCCATATCTTTGGCAGCCGTTACAGGTAGTCAGTGACCTGAGAGTCTGACAACCAGTCTTACCAAAATTGGTATCGTATTACACAGTATTAACTAGGTTGTGGAGGTTAGATAGGCAGTCGCTCCATGTAAAATACTGGTACTCAGCTGCATCCGGTTAGACTGGAAGCCGACCCTAACATAGATGGGAAACGGCTAGGCAGATGATGATGAGCAACGTTTGTTGAAAATTTGGGGAGAAAAAAGCACAAAGTGAATAGCAGACCTACACTTTTTGTCGCCTAGTTAGTACAAAAGTAGTAGAAAAAAACCCAAGCCTTTCTTTTTTTCAAATCTAGTTTCAAAAGCTTGCGGCATTCATTTCAGCGCATAAAATAACTGTGAAATATTCTTACAATGAAAATCAGACTGAGCTGTAATGAGGACGCTGAAAAAATTGCATTTAGACTTTTTATTGCAGATTTTGTAAGAAATGAGAGGTAGAAAATTATGTGGTTACCAAATGAGACTGCTAGTTTAGTTTACGTTCTATGTTTTCGTTTTACGGCTCTAAATTGGATGGTCAGATAAAATACTAACGAAACATATGTGAGATGAAGCTAGAAAACAAGGAACACGTTATAATAAATCCTCCTTTGATTGGCATAAAGCAAGAAACAAGCAAGAAAATTAATCATTCTAGTTTAAATAAAATCTAAGCACACCTCAGATTCTCTTAAGTCAATTCATTTCTTCTTTTTTATCTTGCTATGTAAAGTAATTTTGAGTTCAATTCTTGGTAACGTCCAATGAGAAGCGCCCCGACTATCTTGACCTGCGTTGAGCATTGGTTTAAATTACTACTGTTATTCTAAGAACGAAAGTCACTATACTTTAGGACAGACAAACAAAAAGTTAGTTAGCCAGCTAACGTGCATTTACTTTTAAGATTATACACATATATTTAGAGACTGATGTCAAACGATGTTGTCTAAATGTATCATTCGTTTAATGCGAAATGCTATAAAACAAATTTGCAATCAATACTTTCAGTGCAAGAGAATTATAAAGATTTCTGCCTGTAAACGTATTAGTTCGGTCGACTGTACGTGTAAAAATACGCAGTTTTCTACTACTATCTGAAATATTTCATTTAAACTGTTGTTATAACATTTAATTTTGTACTCAATGAGCACCAACTTAGTGCCTACTTTAGAAAATAAGTACCTTAACAGGTACAGATAACTGAATTAAGGCCTTGCTTAAGAGCATCTTCCCAGCAACTCCGAATAAAATGACTAGAAAACGTTTATCTAATCATCATCAACATTTATTTGACTTGGATATGCCCTGGCGATTGAGAGTGTGTCATGCTCACTTAAGTGTCTCGCTGATGGTGGCGGGTGTGTCGGATCATTTCGTTCCCTTTAAAATGGTTGAGTGGAATGATGCTGACCCATGCATCATGCTCGTGAACGGGTGCTGTCAGTTGGGACTGGTCACCTCTTAGCTGCCACGGCTTGTTTGATTTACTATTTTATTTTTGAATCATCGTTTTTGACTTTACTGTGGACACTTATCGTGCACATCTTCCTACATCGTTCTCACATAATATACCATCTCAACATGAATGATGCAACCAAATTTAAGTTTTGCAACAATATCATGATTTAAAAGATGACAAGAGAAGAACGGCATGAGACCAACGCTTTGGAATGGGCAACTACAGTACACTCACAGTTATTATGCCTTGTGACTGGGACTGTAGCTTAGTTCATTAGTTTATTTAGTATTTGTCCGACTATTCAAAAGTGCCTTTAACAGGCCTACTTGTAATAAATGTTTTGATTTTGATTTTGACAGCCTATTAATGTTCCCACTGCTGGACACAGGCCTCCTCTCTTTGAGAAGGAATGGGCTATAATCTACCAAGTGAACCCATTGCGAATTGGTAGATGTCACATGTCTCCGAAATTTTTGGTTCTAAGACATGCCGGTTTCCTCACAATGTTTTAATATATTTTGACAAATTGTGTGAACATCTTTCCTTGTCTAATAAATAAAAAATAAATTGTTTATTTTATCTGTTTACTTTTAGGACACTGTATGTAGACCTCTCTTTTCTTGTCTGTACCTTCCCTCTTTTGTTTTATTTACACACATCAACACCGTCTAGGGATATTTTGTATAAAGTTCTTAAACTCAAAAAATACTGGCCACTTTTAAATTCTTTTGAAGAAAGTTTATGTTGTAAGCCTTTTTGAACGATTCTAAATTTGAATTTGAAAAAATACATTAAAAACAAAAGATTTACGCGGCATAATGGTAGCGAAGTCCGAAGGTTTCATTTACCTACAGTAGTTTGTGGCTATTTTTTTGTGTCCAATTTAAGTTTTATAACAAGTTATCGGTTAATTCCGAATTAATGTTATTGTGTGCATCATGCAGCGGCGCCATTTAACTAGAGAAGAAATGTTAAGGGCAGTAGGCATGCTCCAAGCTGGGGCTACTCAACGGAGTATTGCTGAGGAGTTTGGAACAAGACAAAACGTGATATCAAGGTTATGGTCACGTTATCGTGCTACTGGTGAAGTGGCTGAAAGACACCCAGGCGGGAAGTGCATAACCACTCAACGACAAGACCGATTTTTGCAAGTTGCCGCGAGAAGACAACCAAATGTTACGGCCATGCAGTTGGTTCAGAGGCTCCAGTCAGAGCACCAGTTGCTTGTGAGTGACCAAACTGTGAGGAGAAGGCTGCATGAAGCTAACCTTCATGCTCGCAGACCGCTTCGTACTCCAGCACTACGCCGAGGAAATCGTGGACGACGACTAGAGTGGGCTCGTGAACATTTGCTCTGGGAAGAAAACCAGTGGTCTGCAGTACTGTTTACCGATGAGTCCCGGTTCGGTTTCTATCCCGATACACGTAGAGTGCGTGTTTGGCGAGTTCCTGGTCGTGAGAGCCGTCTGCAACATCCTCAGGAAGTCCATTCATACCACGGCGGGACAATTATGGTTTGGGCGGGAATTCGTGTTGGTGGAAGAACAGACCTCGTTTGGATCAGAAACACCATGACGGCTGAAAAATACCGTAACGAGGTGCTAGTACCAATAATCTACCCCCATCGACTACAAATGGGCCAAGAATTCACGCTCATGCACGATAACGCCCGTCCGCACACAGCGAGAGTGGTGACGAGCTGGTTGCAGGAGCACGACGTATCGGTCTTAGGCTGGCCCGTTCAATCGCCTGACCTAAACACCATAGAACACGCGTGGGACATGCTCCAAAGAAGGGCTTTGAGGAATTTCCCTGCAAACGTTGCGACGGAAGAGCAACTTTTTTTGCATCTTAGCCGGACCTGGGACAATATACCGCAGCAAGACTTGGATAACTTAATCCAAAGCATGAAAAACCGTTGCAGGACCGTTATTACCATCAAAGGTGGTTTTACTGACTACTGATTTTTCACAGAACTGTTAAAAACAAATTATTTTTTCCTTATTTGTAAATTTTTCTTGAGAAACACATTCGTTGTTAGTTTTACCATTATTTCATGTTTTTTCTTTATTTGCATAAAAATTTGTTTACTCAATAAACATTGTTTTTTTTATTCTGGAGTGTAGTCTGATGAATGGGCTTTATAAAAATATATACATGTTGTATGCTATTTTTAATACATTTTGAGTAAATTGAGTAAATCCAAAATATCCCTAGACAGTGTTGATGTGTGTATTTATCAGAGTTCTATCTTCACAGAGTGAACCAATTATTTGTTTGTCCAACTGCGATTACGTGAATTGAGACGAAACAAACAACTGGTCGGTTCTAGAAGTTTCTTCTATTCTACGATAGTTGAAGTTTTCTTTTGAATTCACGAGTGGATTTGATGGGACAACGGTCTGTTTTCAACGTATGAAACGGGTTTAGAAATGGAAATTTAATTTACTGGCTTATGAGAGACATATTTTTATAACAAAGATTTTCCTTTGCTATATGATAGGGTAATTAATTAGTTTGGTACTCTTCACTAAGTAATTAAATGTGTGGGTGTAATTTTGCATAAGTTAGGGCTCTCATTTACAAGTTTCAATCAAAGTTGAAAAGGTTTTGCTTTCAAAGTCTCGTGGTACAAGGACCTTTATATAGTCTAAATGTATTTTATGCCAGACCATTAAATGAAAAATAAAACACAGTTTCTTTTGAGTTTTAAATTAAATGAAATTTTTTATGCTCCTTTTTAAAATAAGAATTTATTTTTGAGACAAAAATTTGAATTCTATTTTGAACCTATGCCTACACGGAATAATCTAAGTAATCACTACAATTAAACCATGACTAGCAATACGCAAAAATCCAGATATTGATGATTATGTTCAATACTAGCTGTGTCCGCGAGTTCGTCCGCGTGGATTAGTGACTTTTCTGCAGTATTTTTTAGATAATATATCTTTTGGTTTATTTTGGATTAAAAACACCTTCGTTTGGGTAGGTAAAAAAATCTTCTTCACAGTAATGCTTCTATAGCATAACATAACATAACATAACATCATGCCTATAATCCCCGAAGGCTTAGGCAGAGGTGTACCTAATAGTACACCCACATTTCGCCAGTTATGTTCAAAGTTCCATGTAATGGGAGGCGATCCTATTGCCATCAACCGGGCACAAATCCAGACTCCGTGGCTGTTACTGCCGACTGCCTCGTTGGTCTAGTGTTCGCAAGCGTGAGCTGAGCATGAGGTCCTGGGTTCGATTCCCGGGTCGTGCAAACTGATATTGGCTTTTTTTTCCATGCTTCTATAGAATACACGATATTAGACGTATAGCCATTGGGGATCAAAGCAAACAGGCTGCTAGGATTGCTAACTGATGACAGAGCTACATAAAGCTGACCGTGCAAAAAACAACTAATACTTAGATAAACCCACAACTTTTAGCGTCTGACCTTAGGCTTTATTAATTGTCATTGCGACACATAGGTTATCTGGAAACTGGACTCGTTCAAAACTAAACGAAAAATTGTTTTCGGTGCTATTTGCGTTAGTAAAGGTCCCAATAATTATTTTTCTCATATATCTTCCATGTACAGACAGCGATCCGTTACATTTTTAATATATTATTGTGTATAATATATGATTTTATGAACTCATAAACTTTCTGGAATACCTAGTACTAACTGGGTTGTGAAGGGCAGTCACTCCATATAAAATACTGGTGGTCAGCTGCATCTGGTTAGACGGGATGCTGATCGCAACAAAGTTTGGAATAGGCTAGGCAGATTTCTAAATATCACTGAAAACCGCACCAAAATTCGTTGCAAAGTTTAAAAGATCAAAGCGGTCATACAGGCAGACACAAAACATGATTTAACTGGAATTACACAGACATAGATAATGTAGGTAGGCACTTTTATTACGAAATTGGTGTGAAATTAATATGTCAGCCATAAGTCGATATTACAGATAGCTATAAAAAGGCGGCCATTAGAAGCAGATGCCTTGACCCTGTGCCCATAAAGTGAACCTAAGGAAGTTTTACGACTGGACTCCGTAATTGATTCTGCCTTGTGTTATTGTAGCTTAGATCAGATATATCGCAGCGTATTTTATTTCTGAATTGGATAAAAATTTAGCTTTGAATGATTTTACACCTTTCTCAAAACAGTTTTAACTGGACATAGAAACACTGGACATAGGACATCATCATCTGTCTGGCTTTCCTCATTCCTTTTCAGCTCTCCCGGCGTTTGCCTACCTCCTGTGGCTTTTCAGTCAGGAACGAGTCTAAATCGTCATGCCAACGTTCCTTGGCCCTACCTCAAAATAAAAATAAATAATAAACGAAAAAAGTTAATTAAATTAAACATTAACAAAAGATTATACAATATCAGCTAGCAAACGGGTTCACAATTTATGATCATGTTTTATAACCAACATCACGTCACCTCGGTCTAACCCTTCGGGGATTACGGTACAGATAACACTTCCAGATATATTTAAATCCTATGTAATAGGGTGCGAGCCTATTGCTACTGAGAAATATCTAAAAAAAAACGGTTACAACGGTTTTGTTTTTTCTACATGGAACCCAAATTATTATTGTGTTATAAAATAAAAGTTGCATTAAAAACTCTTTATAATTCATCATAAGCAATCTGTCAGTACAACTCCCGTCCAAATCGGTACAGACATTTCAGAGATTAGCCGTAACAAACAGACAGACAAAAAATATTACTATTATTTTCATATGCGTTCAGTAAAAAGCTGTCATTTTGATATTACAAACAAATACTTCAATTTTATTTATTTGTATAGACAAGATGTATATACAAATAAGTCGTTTTATTGAAGTGACAAACGAAAGAGACATAATTTAACTATCTTAGTTAAATTATGTCGTCCTATTACCGTCACATCTCTTTAAATACTCAATACTTTAGTGCATTCCACATGTAGACTGTAAAAAAAAATTAAAATGTAAATAATATTGCGATGCCCTGTTTCCACCCAAATAATTAGTGTTGAAATGTTCTAAAGGCTCTGTTCGGACATAGAATGTGGCCGGCATCAAAGTATCAATACTTGTAGTACTATAGTTTGCAGTGATGTTAAACGGTTGTCGTAAACGCGTGGTCAGTATCGGCTTAAGGTTGATGCTACACTCGTCGGGGCTGCGGGTTGTTTGAAAGAGATACCGCAGCCTCGGCACAAGGGCTAAGAAGGAACATGGATGGTTTTTAGTCAGTAGAAGTCTGACACTCCCTGTCGCTCTCCCCAAATGCGGGGGGTTATTTGATGATTTCCCACCACCCCAAAAAAAAAAGGTTGATGCTGTAACCTTTTTGTTTTTTTAATTCGAATTCGATTCGTTTTTTTTACGTTTTTGCAGGTTGTATGTTAAAATAAGATTCGCGACTTCCTTGAATGCCTTTAATAGTCACTCAAGGAACCTTTATGAACTGAGAGGGTTGTATTGGTGATTTTTTTTTATTACTCGGTAAAATCACATTTGTTACGGTTGCGAATCATATTTTATCTAACATAGAACGATTTTCGCGGGCTTGTTGCCAGACATACTAGCCATAACCTGGTGACATTTTTGCCGCAGTATATTAAAGCTGTGGCGAAAGATTTTAATTGTTTCTAGTGCCCTTAACGTACTTAACTATAAGACTGTCAACGATCTACAAACAGCTGGGACCAACGGCATAACGTGCTTCCCGAGGCACGGAGGAAACTCGGTATGTAATGGGTGGTCACCCATTCTGGGACCAACCTAGGCAAGTGCGGTTTAACCTGGAGATCGACCCAAACTGCTGCTATTATTTAGCCACGAGTTTCTCTATATAATATGAGTTATTGATATAATACTATTCAAATGTCCTGAACGTGACCATTTGTTGTCGCGGTCGAGTGAATCTAACGATTAAAATCTTCGGCTCTGACCCGTCAGCTCAATGCTTAAATAGGTCACGCAGAAGCCACCCAAATTCTGTAACTACGTGATGTGTCCAATATTGTATGTGGTGCTTATTCCGCTACAAGCTAGCGGTATTAGAGAGACCGGTTGCTGTGCTCAATACAATCCTGTTTGCGTAAGGCGAGTGGTCCGTGTACCTATTTACTATACGTACTTGTAAAAGGTTAATCAACCCTATACGGGTATTTAATTAGACTGAGTAGTCGATCTGTTTATTGACTTTATTTCAAGTTGCTTATGTGATGAAATGGAGTAAAATAAAAGAGAGAGTGGTTGAAGATCAATTTTGAGTTGGTTGGTGCTGTTAGTGCGGTTACCACAGTTAAAAAAGAACATAATTATAATTATATTATATCTGTCTTCCAACTTAAGCTTTTGAAAATTCCTCCCGGTACTAAAATTATACCATCGAATAAGTGAATAACATCTTGCAGAGATTAGGCAAATACAGGATCGCTCCAATGAAAAAACGCACTATTTTGTCGAACTTTGACATCAAATTAAGCGTATAGGAACAGTTTTCCTTCCAACAGCTAGTTTAAAACTGCTTTCTACGTTGCACTTACTGCGTTTACTTTTATTTTGTCCCCGAGTGTACAATCGTACCTTTACTTTCTGCATTGCTGAAGTCCTGCTTTTCCCACTGGAAAGGCGATGGGAATCCAATTCAGTCGTATGGAACTTACATTTTCTTCACTCCCTTAGGAGTCATATATGCCTGCCGTGGTTTCAAAGATTCTACCGTCTACGTGCAGAATTTCAGCCATCTCCGTTGTTCGAAACGTTTTGAACTTGCTTGCGTCTGTTCGCACTTTAAGTTTTGCGTTTAAAGTCAAAGTGGAACGCTCAACTAGGTGTTCAAATTCACTGATATTCTATTCACCTTAGTGTCTTTTAGTGCATTCGAGAATTTGTCAGCAGGCTAATACGTAAAATATTGAAATTAAACTTTTGTACGGTTTTAATTCAATCAATTTTACTGGGATAATAAAGCAATAACAGTAAAATCTGAATTTTTTGTTCAAATTAGGCACAAAATCAGGATAAACCGTAACAAAAATAAATTAGAAATGAAAAGGATTCTTTTAGCAGTCAATGAATCTGGCTGGAGGTAGTTTTATCTGTAAACTTTCGTAAGGCATGAAAACTGATGACATTGCCAAGCATCGCAAACGACGCGACGGCAACGTCTCGTTATAAGCCGGAACACGACATTCAACCAATAATGATTGGTTAACCATCGAGAAAGGCCTATGATAAGTATTAATTTGCGTTAAACTACATTGATTGGCCAATGTTAAAGCATTAATTAGGTCCCATAATCAAGAAAATTATTCAATTAACAAGCGAATCGTTTACTGTGATAATAAATTAAAAGAAAATATAACTTTGCCCTGATTAAGTAATTTCTCGAAGAAACTAGTCAGGTTTCAAATTAATGAGCTGTGCTTAGTGGGCCAATCATAGCACGATCCAGGCTCCTTAGATTAAACTCATCGGCTTAACGAACCGTCGCTCGGCAATTATCTTTATATTCACCTTTTTTCTACTCGCTCTGGCGTAAGATAGATAGGCCACAGAAGGTTAATTCCATCATCATGATTTTCTTGCCCATATCTCAATTCATTTGAGGTCGGCGCAGCATGATTTCTTCTTTCATACTTCTCTTTTACTCAACAGCAGACACCTCCTTTCTTGCTATATCATCCTTTACACAGTCCATCCATCGTTTCTTTGTTCTTAGAAGATTAGCTCCAAAAGAAGAGAGAACTCCTGGCTTTATTACCATAGGTTCGCACACATAGACGACTAATAATTATCTATAATATCTGAAACCATCTGAAGAGCGGTTTAGGTTCTCATATCAAACCATCGAATTCTGTTTCTATTCTCACTCTACGAAAATGTTCGTAAGTTTATACTAAAATTCGAACTCAAAGAAAAAAACATACTGCTTTTGTGCTGGTTCTATGTTTATTTGATCTTTAAATCCACCTTTAAGTTCCAGTCGCCAATGTGGTTGCTATTTCTATAACTATGTGTATAAAACGTCTAGTCTACGAAATGTCTGATGCAGCTCGTTATACTGCAGGATCAACCTTCTGTTCCATTAATATTATATGGCTAGGATAAGCTGCAATTAAACATTTAATTAAAGTGCACGCCCTTGGTGTTTTTCAGGAGAAACTGGATTCACGGTGTGTTATATTTTACGCTAAAGAAACATAATTACAAACTAGGAACAGAGTTCCAAGAATTTCAGGAGGACTTTCCAAGAGAGTATGAACTCTTATATATGTAGTAAGTTTTGGCTGTATTGTCACAAAGTAGTTAGGAACGAAACAACGGCCCTCTAGTTTAAAAATGACGTGTAAAACTGTTTGTAAAAACCTATTCGCAAAATACATAATTTATTAGATAGCCGTTTTGAGTCTTCAAAGACTCGCTAAAAGAGGTGTTACTATTGAAAACAAACATAGCCTAATAACTTAAGCAAGTGTTGACAACTATTTGACTAAAGGTCACGTAAATCACGAATGAAATAATCTTGTCAAGCATGATGAACATTACCTGATGATTTATCGAACTACGATTGGCCTTAAATAATTTCAACATTTCTTTCAAATCACCTCAAAATGTGCCCAAATACCAATAACCTTCTTAGCGTCATTTTAGACATCTGAGGAGAGCCATATTGACATAATTTTATTTTCGAAGCTCAAGAAAAATTATACTCAACACATTATTTTCAGTGTCAGTCGGAAAAATCTTTCGCACGCATTTGAACCGTGTAATAGATACCTGAAATATTTTCTTTGTTATGAATTTACACGGGTTGACCGGACCCTTATCACGTGAAAAGCCAGGTTGACGTCACCCACGCTACGCCAACCTCTATAAAAATATGACTTGTTATATACCTTTCATTTATACAAGCCACAACTATAAAGTACCAAGTTGTTTAGCAACACTTTTCGGTGGTAGAATGAAACCAGAATTTAGGTGCTTACTGTCTTGCCTAAGCCTTCTCCAGTTATGAATTTATCCGGCAAGATGTAAGCAACGATATTTAGACCGCCTTGCGACATGAATTATTTGAACGCGGCTATATTTTTGCTGCAAGGTAGCTTTTGGGTGGAGAAAATGTGGTTTCCGTCTGGTGGATTAAAGTTGGGTCACAGATTCTGATTTATTGGAGAACAAAGTTTTATAGATTTACCTAGAATGGTGTTTTTACTGAAAATGTCTTATTTTTTTTTATAAAGAAAAGGTAAAAATTTCAGCAAGACCGGGACTGGGATAGATGGGAATGATCAGTAAAATAAGAGATCGCTGAAATCAATTCTCATTGCATTTGTTTTTTGTATAATTACGCAATAGAAAATCGTAGACCACTTTTTGCTATTTAAATACAGCATAAAAAAAAACAATTTCCACAGTACAGAGTCCCGTTGTTGTGTAAGTAATATTAGTTTAATCTTCTTGTTCAAGTCTCCGGAATTCACCACAGTGCTTTCGAGGTCGACAGCTTGTAACATTCTAAATATTAAACTGCACTCTCGAAATAGCAATTTCTTCGCGAAGTATCTCAACTTCAACTTAATTTTAAATTTATAGTTCGTTGGTGTGAACTACAGTTTCTAGCTTCAGTCTTTTATGTTTAGAATTCTGATGTAAAAAGATTTTATGACGTTAAAATGTGCTAAAGAGAAAATCTCTTGGAAACGGAGCACGTTTAAGTGAAGGGAAAATATTTGACATACAACTTAGCGGTAACTGGTAAACTGTGAGATTAAAACTGTCAGACTTAGCAGTCTTAATAACGTTTTAGGTAATGAGATAACTTCAGATCCTAGACACCGAATCAAATGGTTTTCGAACACAGTTAGAAAACCAGATCCAAACTTTGGAACTTAAGCGTCAGACAGAGTTTGAAATCCGCACAATATGTGTGATGTTATCAGCTGCTCGCGTCACAAATCCCGAACTTTATCGTGTAAAACTGTGATTCGCTTTTGATAATTGTCTCAACTCGCCACATTCGGGTGACATCGGGACCGAGTAAGTTTATCATCCCATTTCGCCACTCATAATAGTATTATGCTCACAACGTATAAACGACACGCGACAAAGGGTGAACTAGATAAGAGGTAATTTGCTCGGATTTCATCGTTATCGGGAGACTTTAAGGCTCATAAATAGTTAAAGAAGTTCTTCCGTCTCGGGAAGGAGAAAAGGTTCCGGAAAAATCTTTTTATACCCGCGGATAAGAGACGCCACTTGTACTCATAACGGGTTGCTAAGTATAGCTACGTTTTCAATAGATTGCTTTAGAGGTATCTTATAATATTTTCATCAAAGAGATCGCGTGGGTGTCATAAAAATCCAGAAAGAGATTACGTTAAGAGCGTACACTAAGCACGAGCGTCGTCTATTGAATAGTGATTCGATTATCAATCTGTCTGCTAGATCTTTTGACCCTTTAAGTGATCACAGTAAGACTCATTTTTCAGCGCTTACGGTAACGCGTATAATATGAAAATACTTTGAAAAACATAAGTAAAAATGTTCGCATTTCGTTGGATTTAACTAGATACAGTTCAAGTTCATAAAACTTGAGAAAGGATGGTCTGACCTTAAAGTCACTTGTGACAGCAATTTTGAACAGGACTAAATTAAAATAATAAGCTTTATAATTTACAAGACAATTTACTAACTGACTTTACATTTAAAATCCAGCTGCAAAGACAAAACCGTCTATTATTTAACTTCAAACAATCATATTTAAATTCTTTTACTAACAACAGGAGCGTTTCAAAAATGAAACATAATTTTATTTATTAGTACAAAGTGACTGACAACGGCGAGTCGACATTATTTTTATTCGAAACAGTCTTGGATTATTAAGACAATTATCTTTGAATAAAATAAGCAGAATTTCCCTCAAAGTGCTTTTCCCAACTGAGAAATAAGATTAGGATCTCGTTTGTTCACTTGCCTTTCATAATCCTAATTAGCTATTTAACTGAGCTCTTATCATTGGTCCTGAACAGAAAGTCATTCATATAAAGCAACTCGCCTTCTTATCTGTCGACTTAATATTCAGTTTTATTTCTTCTGCTACCTCGAGTACGGTGTTCATTTTTATTATTTACGTACTTTGCTTTCAGCTTTTTTTGTTGACTTCCTATTATTTTTGTAAAGGCTTTTGTCTAGTCTATTACTTTTTAATTTATTTGAATACTGCTTTATAGTCCTTTTTTTTTTTTTGCGGGGTGGGAAATCATCAAATAACCCCTTCCGCTCTTGGGTAGAGCGAAAGGGAATGTCAGACTTCTACTGACTAAAAACCACCCATGTTCCTTCTTAGCCCTTCATGTCGAGGCCGCGGTATCCCTTGCGAACAACCCGCAGCCTCGACAGGCGTTGGCCCTTGCGGGCCCCTTCCATGTTGCTGACATCTCTTTGAGGCGCGCGTGGAACACGGACAGACGGCGAGCTTACCCATCACTCACCGTCCACAGGCCCGCGTCTACGGTGGCCGGAAGCCATCACGTGGCCCCCGACGCCCGGATCGCCTCCCGCGGCGGCTGGGACGAGAGATTCTCTCCCTCTCACGTTCCTCCACCTCCTTCGCTAGCATCACTGCTTCGTAGAAGGAGGCGACGGCGTCCCATTCCTCCTCGCCCCGGACCATGGCTTGGACCAGGGCCAAACGCGAGAGGTTGCTTTATAGTCCTTTATGAGCTTTTTGGTCCTTAAAAATAATTTAATTCAAGTTTGCTTTAACAGCTCAAAATTTAAGCAGACTTCACTGAGAGCTGACATCAAAATAAAGTCCATGAATATGGAGTGATGCCAATGATGCAAAATAATTGAACTCAATAATAGTGGACCGAGAATATTTTTGTATTCGATCCCATGTGAGATGTTTAATTGGACGAAGAGTTACTGACATAAATACACGGGCTTAAACTTTTGTTTTCACAGTCCTGGCCCTAGTGGATCAACGGATCAACGGATCAACTCAGGATGGATGAAATGGCGACAGGTCACTGGAACAACTTGCGACCCACGGATGCCCCTCAAGTTAAAGGGGAAAATATACAAGTCCGTGATTAGACCTGTCGTATTGTATGGATCAGAGTGCTGGGCTTTGAAAAAGATGGATGAAAAACGATTGCATGTAGCGGAGATGAGAATGTTGAGATGGATGTGCGGAGTGACAAGAATGGATAAAGTGAGGAATGAGTATATTAGAGGAAGTTTGAAAGTAGCACCTGTTACAGAAAAATTGAAAGGAAGTCGTTTATCTTGGTATGGTCATGTAATGAGGAGGGATGAAACGCATGTGACTAAAAAAGTGATGGATATAAATATTGATGGATGGAGAGGGAGAGGAAGGCCAAAGAAAAGATGGATGGATTGTGTGAGGAATGATATGAATGAGAAAGGAATAAATGCCACCTTGACGTGTAACAGGGAAGAATGGAAGAAGAAAACGTGTTGCGCCGACCCCAAATAGAATGGGATAAGGGCAGGAAGATGATGAGTCCTGGCCCTAGTGACAATCACGTTTGGTAGGTACTTGTAATCCCGGTATTTAAAAACCAAGATAAAGAAAATATGAGTTGTTACAGACCAATTTCTCTTATACCAATTTTGTCAAAAGTTTTTGAAAAAGTTATCTACAACAATCTGTATAACTATATCATGGAAAAACACAATTTTCTTACGGAAGAACTTAAAGAACAAAATTAAATGGGGTTCAGGAAAAACAAATCGATCAACTGCGGAATATACACCTTCCTTAAAACAGAGCTAAAAGGTAAAGACAGCAAAAAAGAAGTCACAGCACTTTATATGGATACGACGAAGGCTTTTGACTGCGTTCACCATAAAATATTACTAGGTAAAATAGAAGCATAGGGGGTCCGAGGAACAGCTCTTGATCTCATAAAAAAAACAGACTTCAAAAACACAAAAAAGTAAATAATTTTTTTGTTACATTTTCTACTTAGTTTATTGGTAAGAAGTTCTAAGTTATTCAAAAATATTGTGGCATCCCGTGTAGGTGTTCTGTATATGCATACTATAATTAAGTTAAATTTTATTATTTCGATGGCACAGCATTCGAATTGAAGTGAATGGGTAAAGGAAGATCTTTTATTTCTTTAAATTGTAGGTTATTTTTTAGAAGTATACACGAGCCTCCTCTTCGTTGGTTAGTTCGAGAGAAGAAGGATACCAGTATAGAGTTGTTCAGTCTAAGGTTTTGTTCACAGCCACTTTTTAGAAACGTTTCAGTTAAACATATAATATCTACGGGACCTAGTTCCTTGTGTAAATTTGAAATGGCCACCTCTATTAATTCCTGTTTGTTCAATACCCCTGCAATATTTTGGTGAATTACCGTGATTGTAGTGTGTTTAGTTTTGTTTACGAAAAAAACTCAGTTTTCGCTTACTTACCGACTTGTTTTATATTCCCTAAGAAGGCAGTAATTTTGGTTTGTGTGGTTTTTCGAATTGTCTTATGTGTCGTTGTTCTGTTTCGGATGATGATTGTTTATTTTTAAACCGATTTAGAAACTCAGTCTGGTATTTTCTGTAGTCAATTATTGTGTTCAACTTCAAATATAAATACGATAGTACTGGTAACTTTTCACAGACCTGTCGTCGTTGCGGCTGTTAAGTCATCTGAATTGTATATTTTTATGTTTTTACAATTTTTATAGTTTTGTATTATTATTTCCAGGTTATGGTTAATTATATTCTCGTTACAGTAAGGATTCTATTGTACGTTAATATTGTAGTAATAAGTACAGTATTGTTTCGTAGTTTATAAAGGATTTTACACAATTCAGTTATCAAAGAGTAAGGGTTTTTGCCATTAGATCCTATCATCAAAACTATAATATCGTTACTTGTCAATGTATTTACGAAATCATCATTGCAGCCGTTAAGAATTTGAGCACTTGTAGCATTGGGCTTGATGAAAGACGTAATCCTGTAGCTGTAATTCCATTTATCTAACCTGGTCCTGGTATTAGTCATAGTTTTATTGAGACCGCGGGCTTGCTGGTCTCCGAAAATAACTATTCTTTTCTGATTCTTCTTTGCTTTGATTGGAGCAATTTCTTTAATGCTCTACTGAAGCGATTGTTGCTGACCGATGAAATCCGTTGCAGTGTTGTCATCAGCGTTCTTCTGGTGGAATTTTTGTTCGTCAATTATTAAAATGTCAGTTTCCGTAGTTTTAAGTGGGGCTTGCGGCTGAGTCGGTTGTCCCTCTAAACTGCATATTGTGTTGGATGGTGTATTTCCAACATCGCTTAGGTTTTGAGCCACCACGGTCGTGTTAGGTTGTTGAGCCGTTGTGTGAAGAAGAATCAACTTGGACGGAGTAGAGAAACAACTCGATCTTATAATATTCGTGATTGTGTATAAGTGTTTTGTGATTAATAAAGTTATTTCGTGTGTTTAATTGGTAGTGTTTTTATTTATCCCATACCCAGCTCAAAACAATATAATACAACTTGCTTCGGATTTGGATATAAGATACTTTTTGTCCTGGTAGTACATTCCCATGGTACAAACCACCGCAAATAGCTCTATTTGTGGTGCATACAAACTCGGGTCTGACATGTAAGTACATGTCAAACCTAGGTTTGTGATCCCGTCTTATGACAGTAGGAGAAATACCTCCGTTCAAATCGGTCCCAGTCGGAGGATGTATGAAGGTTTCATCAGAAAAAAAGTTTAGGCACAGATGAGGCTGGAGTAACCACTTTTCAATCTTATTACTTAGGGGGTAAGAAAAAAAAAATATAAATGTGGATGAATGGAGTGGGAGAGGAAGATCAAAGATAAAATGGACGGGGTGTGTGAGGAGTGATATGAAGAAAAAAGGAATAAATAAAAACGTGACGACTGACAGGGCAGAATGAATAAAAAACGTGCTGCGCCGACTCCAAATGACATGGGATAAGGGCAGTAAGATGAGGTGATGAAGGATAAGAAGTGGGAGACCATCAGCGAGCTCGGTACTACAATCAGATAATCCTTATAATGTAAGTAAGAAAATCAACAAAACGTGCTACGTTCTCTATACGATATAAGAGGTAATTTTTTCGCTCGCATCAAGTGTGGCCGAATGAGGTGTTGAGCACGTTTCGGATACGATGCGATGACGTCACGTTCTCGTTTATAACCCTCTTGGTGCCGAAACTGAGATAGCGACATACTAAAAGAAATATGGGGATTGTTTTTTATCAATTTATGTGCGAGTGTGCCTATGTTCGTTATATTTTGATAATTTTATAAGACATAGTTGCACAGCTGATTAGTACCAAGATTTAATCAAAACTTCTGCTTTAATTATTATTATTAAACGCTATTTTAAACTACTAGTTATTATAGTACATACATATTTTATCAACTCTTTTGTCAAAAAGTGCTAAACCAGCTGTAAATTGGAGCAATAGAACATATTGGTGTTGGCAGTAAATATGATTTCGATAGGTAAAATATTGATAGTCACTTGACATGCGCTGTTAACAAATATACATACATGTTTACTCCATTCTTAAAATAATTCATACAAATGAATTCTGTATTTACAGAATACAGTCTACCGAAGGCTACCTATTGTGACAAGCGAAGAAAAGTATAAAACTTTTATCTACAAACCTGTGAAGAAGTGAAACACGACATTCGAGTTGAGTCCCGCCTTCACACTCGCAACTAAGTGCATCGGTTTTCGACGAATTCACGTCTTGAATTGAGAAGTTTTTACCTGCCTTCGAAAGGGAACAGAGAGCCGTGTTCAGTACATAACAAACTTTAACGTTTCGCCACTCAATACTGCCAGTTTATTTGGCAACAAAACAATATGTTTGACATTTATTGTGTTGTTTGAGCACGTACTAGTCAGGTGGTCGTAACCATTGTAGCTAATTTGCTACGGCGTAGGCCTGTCGTGCTACGCCGTAGACCGACCGTGCTACGAAGATAGACGAGAACGCGTAGGATGTTCTTGACATTACATTGTTAAATGAATGTAGGTAGTGGTGTAATTTTTATGATAATAATATTTATCATAACAACAGCGTTTTAGTCTCAATACCTAGATAAAGGCTACAGATTTTCTTTTATCTGATGTTTAAAATAGAGTAAACATCAATATAATAATACTTAAACCATTATTTACTGAAAGTATAATCTTAAACAAGACACTAAGAAAATAAATATTGCCCTAAGTAAGAAAATAATTTATTTATTGTCTCTAAAAGGAATCAACAAAGAGAAAGAAATCTTCTCAAAGGATATACTAAAGAGTTACGTGAGTTCCAGTAATAATGCCCGACAGGCAATATTATAAATGTCTAGCAAATTGTAAAAAGTAACAGTCCGTTGCACACTTACTTAAAAGTCCACTCTTTTTTTTTTTTTTTTTTTTTTTTTCTTTTTTTTTTTTAAAAAAACGTTGCCCCACACTAGGAATTTCTCCTGTATCGTGGGTGCGTTTACAAACATTTAAACTCACATACACAAATACCCAGACCCGAAACAACTATCTGTAGGTCATACAAATATTCGTTCCGTGCGAGAATCGAACCCGCGACACGCAGCGCAGCAGTCCAATCGCTCAGCCACTGCGCCAACCGTGTCGTCGACTCTTATGTGTATATATTCATTTATACCAGACCTACGACTTTGGCTTTAGATAAAAATATCCTGAAGAAAGAGAGAGACCGACGGAGACAAACCTTTTTGCGAAAATCTTTACTATGTTCGACATTAAGTAACAACTATAAGATTTAGCTTTGACTTTGATGTGTTTTCATATTCTGATATATATCATATACGACACAATGCGATGTTATATCCATCAAAGAAAGTGTAGTTACTGTGAAAAAGCTTACAAACAAGAACCTTACCTTGCTGACCTTATTGGTTTTATTGGAAAAGTCAGTTGCGTAGTAGTGAGTATAATATGACAATCCTTATTTTCGTGTTCATTCATCTAACCTATAATATTCCGATAATGTTAGTATGTAGCAGTTACAGTTCCTTTGTTCTGCTATTTTTATTACATGCCGTTTATTTGATTACATTGATCCACTGTTGGGCTAATGCCTTTCCCAAAGCCTTCTTCTCTATTTTGCCTACTACTATGTGAAAAGTAAATGATCTTACAAACAAGATCAGACAATTTACTTTGAAAATATGCACTACCTACTCAAACTCGATCTCTTACAACATCGCTTCACTACCCACATTGCACTCACAATTTATCACCAACTTAAAACGCCAAAGAAATACATCATGAATACCCCAACGTGTCATGTTATAATAGAATGTAATGCTTTCCTTACGTTCACAAGAAAGCCGACACGACGTGAATATATCGCGTTTACGTTATCCAACACAATGATTGACATTTGATTAACTGTACTGAGAAAAATATAAGAGAGAAAGAGACGGGCGAGAGAAATAAGAATTTCTTGATATAAAATTGTGTTGCCCCACGGGACAAAACATACTCGTAATCTAATACGACACAACAATAACATTAAGAAAATCCCAAATCTGCAATATTCCCGCGACACATTCACATACCCTTGTCATTCAAAGACCGGCCAACTGTAAAATTAAATTCACATTTCATTCCGTTCATTCTTTCTTTTCTTATCATAAGCTTTGTTTGTTGTTCGCTACAAAACGCAAATTCACATTTAAAGTATAATTTGTTTTTAAAACGTAGAATACCATTTGAGACAATTTTAATTTGAACATAGTAGACATGTTTTCGGCGTTTTAAAAAAAAAAGTTTTTGTTGAAATTTTTATGTTTAAGCTATAAGTGATCATCGTTTCATAGTGGTTCAGTCACCAGTTTAGAGTCATAATATGCCATATTATGTTAACACGTAGCAAAATTCAAACCCGATTTTCTAGAAAAAAATCATTTCCAGTTTAAAAGTTAAGACTTATTTCGTAATAGTAGGAATTCGAAAATGTTATGTCCGTAACGATATAAGATAACAATCAATATAGTGGGATAAAATCATAATTATTGTCTTCAGGTGGAAAAATAATTATTTAATTAAAAATAATACATTGCTGAAAATTAAGTTAATTGTTTTCTTTTTACTCGACTGTTGTTTATGTTGTTCAGGGTGCATCATTTGTGATGCACCCTGAACAACATAAAACTATATTGATGGTTCTCTGTAAACAAATAACCTACGTTCTATCAACATCGTCGTATCGTTCTACGTTCTATGTAATGTATTTACTGTATCACAATTGAACAATCAATCGTTATTACCAACTACTGGATTCAAACTGAACCAAATGAACAAGTAGGTAATTGGCATTGCTTAGCATTCCGCTCACGCTACAAGGAAAAAACGCCAACTTATACAAAAGCAAACGTTTCTTTTTGTGTATTGTATAATACAATCATAAGTAAAAGGAACTGTGACGACAAAGCCTACTGTCTATTTGTTCTACTCAATTATTTTGATTAGAAAATCATTTGTAAGTTACGTTCTCTGATATTATGCGAAGTCACGAAGTTAGGTTCATAAATGAAATCGTTTTTCCTTTGACAGCTTTTCGATAAGCTTTCGTTGTTCTAGGAAACTGTTAAGTAATTTCTTTAAATTATCTCGGATAACAATCTAAAAAAAATAACTTACAATATTCTTGCTTCGAGGAATATCAGCAAATAAAAATATAGGGCTTGAAATCATAACTTAATGAAATTGGTTCAGACCAACGCCCGTTTAGGTATATGAAAAATTGTATCTACGATAAAGACCCGTATTCGGAAACCATATTCAAGGTTTATTCCAGATTCAAATCTGACAGATTTTATGCTTATCTCAACTCTCGAGTCTCATCAATAAATCTTCAGTGAAATATGATATTAACTGTAAGTTGTAGTTAATTTTACGAAACAACAGCGGTCAAGCGAGCATACAAGAAATTATGACTAGACATCACGTTAAAGTGATACGGTATAAATCAAGTTTTATGTGTACAGAAATGTACTTAATTAAAACATCGTTACGATTGTGATTAGTTTGTTTACCCTTTTTGCCCATAATTTTGGCCCAAACGGCACCGACATGATAATTTATTGTGATTCTACTAAAGTGGAAACGTGGTGCAAGTTACATGGACATGGATATTGGTATGTTTTGCCCAATTATGAATGAGCTTAGAGTCTGCTGATTTCGGGTGATTTTTAGAGAATATTTCTTAAGATTGTAGGTAGTTAGTTTTTTCTGAACTTACTCTATAAGTTTTTAACACCTGGCAGGAGTGTTTACACTCAAGGCATCCAATGGAGCCTCGCCGTGTTCTCGTAGCGGCGATCGGCGGCGGCGACTTCTCGCGTCCGGCCCTAGTGCAAGCCATGGTCCGGGGCGAGAAGGAAAGCAGTGATGCTAGCGAAGGAGGTGGCGGAACGTGAGAGGGAGGGAACCTCTCGTCCCAGCCGCCGCGGCAGGCGCTCACGTGATGGTTTCCGGCCACGTGACACGGAGACTGATGGGCTAGCTCGCCGTCCGTACGTCTTATGACGACGACAGGCCGTGTCGACGGCGCGTTCGTGTTCCACGCGCGCCTCAAAGAGATGTCAGCAACATGGAAGGGGCCGACGCCCGTCGGGTTAGCGAGTTGTTCGCAAGAGATACCGCGGCCTCGACATGAAGTCCAAATAACTGTGCCGTTCCCTCGAATCAGATTTCTCTGAAAAGCGCTTACACGAACGGCAAAAGCTGGCGTAGTACGGACGTAAGCACAAATACTGAACTTAGCATAATGTAAAACGCGCCTCACTTACAAAGTCTTTATTTAGCAACGTCTGCCGCATCCTAAATTGCCTGATAAGAATTTGTAAAGCCTCCCAAATAAGAGAGTTAGAGTTAATCGCTAACGCGAGCCTCCTGAAAGCAGAGCCTTGAAACGAAACGGTCCTAAATCAACTGAGAGATAGACACAAAAGGTTTTTACTCTAATTATAAATGATTAAGAACGACAACATTTTCTCCGTAATTCAGAAGTAATTTAATATAATTAAACTCATTTTGCAAACGGTAGAATAGATTGAAAGATGAATAATGCAGGAATAATAAAATAAAAGCGGTTTGATAATTTTATTTCATATTTGGTCTCAACTTCGCTGAAAATTTTATCACACCAACTCATATATTTCACAAACACCTTTAACTTATTTTATTTCCCATATTATTTACCTTCTAAGAGGAAGTCAATTTAAATTAAAATATTCGTACTGGTTTTAGTATTCTTTTTCCTTTATGTTTTAAATCAATTATAGGGTTGCGCTTTGAATTATTTCCGTGCCTATCATTGAGCCATTTTTTTTTATTTTAAAATAGTGGTCACACATTATACCTTAATTGATAATCAATAACTGGCATCAGTACAAGGTTGTGCTGATGGCGATAGTCGATGGAAATCTTCCGACCCCTTTTAAATTTAAATTTTCGTGGTTCCAGAATCTTAATAATAATTAAACCTTATTGAATTTTGTTCCAAAACATGTCCGTCCACCGTGTAAGCAAAGAAAAACTAAAAACGTCAAAAACCGGTTGTAACAGCATTGCTAACTAGGTCATGACGTGTAGGCCGTGTATCACGACAGATGTTCATATTAAAGTTGAGGTACGATAGGGATGATACGTAGATCTACATTGTATACGTCAAATGATGAAAAATATGTTGCTTATACAATAAGATTAAACTAACACATTATCAGCTCATATGTGTGTTCAACACTTTTATTATAAACCTCATATTATTTTGAGTTCGTCCGACGAAACAAACTGATAAGTAACTTTAGCTTCAGAAATCTGTGACTGTTGTTAGTTTTAATCCGCTTTTTTTTGCTCTTTCTTTTGGTAGTAGGTTAAAAATATTAATTTCATGACTTGAACCAAATTAGAAAGTTTGCTTCGTGTTCTGACAATTCAAATCTAATGATGCAGGTTTAGTTCGCATCAAAATTTTATTGATTCCGTCAAAACTCAAACTTATTTTCGAATATTTTTTGCACCCTGTAATAATAAAATAATTACCAACTACCACTTCAAAAATTTGTCCAAATGTTTAAATATAGATGCTGAGGACACATAAGCAGTAATTTGTAACTGATTGACGTAGGTAAAGTTTTGATGACTTTGTGGAAGCATGTTTCGCTCAAAGCCGAGTGAATGCCCCTTCCGGTAGACCGCGCTGCTTAATAACAGCAAGTTGCTCTTCAAATTGCGTCAGTTGGCAGAAGCTGAAGTTCATAACTGACCCGAAAAACATTGGCAAGTTACTAGAGTTCAGTATTAAGATAGTTGTGTATTGGTACCTTTTGAATAAGTAACAATCTTTAGTAATGTTGTCAGTTTGAATACAAACAGATCACGCACTGGATAAATATATATTATACTTTTCGTATTTATAAAGTTATTTTTAAGTAGTTGTAGTAAGTCAGTGACAGACAAAATTAATTAATAAATTGTAAATTGAGTAAATAATTAATCGAGATTTTATTAAGTTCAGATTTGTTCACAGCTTTTTAGTTTAGTAAGTGATATTTAATTAGAAACTTAATAATAAAATAAAAACTTAATAGTTTGAAAGTGATCGTTTAATGTTGGTAGATATTCATGCATTTCAGGCACGTATAACTTTGTAGGAACCTATTTATGAGGTTACTTTATGAGGTTGGCTTGAACTACGAGTAACGAAATGTTTGATATCAGGGTCAGTACATCAAGATATTGTAAAATTATAGTGTCAAAATATGAGCTAAGTACGTAGTTAATTTCGTATCGTTAACAAAAATTTCAATCAAAAGTTACAAAGTAAAACAAATTGCAATATGATTTTACTACATACATAATTATAATAATATGATAAAACATACGTCTAATACGGATCTACAGCAAAATTAACTCCTACGATACATGTAGAAGTATGTGTATTTACTAGATAATTAATCAAAACACAAGTAAAAGAACCGAGATGTTGTTGTAAAAACTTAAATTATGAAGAAGAAATTTTCAAGTTAAACGCAATTTTATTTCCTTGGTTGTTTTACTCGTTGCGGCTTCCCCTTGCTCGCGGTTTCACTCCCTTGCCATTTTACAATGAAGAGTCTTTGCAAGTGATGTTGGTTGTAGTTCTCGATATCTTCTGTTGCGGTTTCTGAGGGTTTCCCCTGTTTCTTTTGTGTTCAGAAACACATTTTCTTAACAAAAAAAAACCACGTTTCACAACTTCATTAACGATCTTTTCTGGAAAACTCGTTGACGCTATTAATTTGTATTTACTTAGTTAAAACATAGTATGCATATTATTCTATACATTTTGCAAAGATATCAAGCGTTCTTCGAATAATTCGATTCAAAATTACTTTAGAGAATTAATTTCAACAGGAATTTAGACCTTCCTCATTGATTTAATTCGGCTCGAGTAAATTGTTTAAGACCTCTATTTGCTCTTAGTATAATATAAGAACATAGGCGCTATATTAAGACCAGATAGTTCGGTTGTGTTGGCCTGTGTGGGGATGCCTGTGGTTTCGACATACTTAACTAATAGGTATACGTATAAATATCGATGGGTGTAACGGTTAGGAACTCAATCTTATACTGCATGTTCTGTTTTTGATTGATTGGTGGTATCCATATATTGGAACATACTTTGTAAATCTCGAATAAAATTAGCTACATGTTATTTTTATTACATAGGTATATGTAGGTACTACTCACTTAATAGTCCGAAAATACTCTCCCTAAAACCAAATCCAAATTGTCCCGTCCCTCGTAACAAAAACCCACCTGTTTATGGATGAGTCATTTGATTCCTCACAAAGAAGTGTGAGTGAACGAGATGTCTTGTTAGGCGTACCAATAAAATTCTCAGTGGATTCATAAAATATGTAAGTTGATCTGGATCAGTACTAGCGTCCGAATCCCCAGGGCGAAACAGATCGGCCATCGAGATACATTGGAAATAGAATTGTCTGAATGCCACTGTTGAGGTAACAATGTCTTGATCTATACAACGATACATAAGAAAGTTTTATTGAACGATTTCTATTGAAGAAACCAGAGGAATAAATTCGTTACTGAATTATTATTTACTAATGTGAAATGAGGAAATCTGACCCAATAAATGGATAATGAAGCATTGAAAACAGGAAAATTGGACCAGAATTATAAAGCGTAGGGAGGATTTTTTATTTATTCTTCTCATAATTATTTTTGAGATATTAAATAATAAAAGTCGGCATGAAAATTATGATTAACGGTTTTCCTTTGTTTAGTGTGGTGGGATTAGGGTCTTACTTCTAAGAAGAAGATGCTTAATTTATTATGAAGTAAGAACAGGAAAAGAGCGCGAGGATAATTGAATTGGATAATCTGAGTAACCTAAATTACAGCCAAGAGCCCCGTACGGTAAACAGAAAAACTCTTGAGCGATCTAATTGTTTACACCTACAGAAAGCATGGTTCGCCGTTAATGATTCGATGGCATTTGCGTTAAGAAACATACGTGCGCGTCATCAGCTTCTTGCGCTAAATGCTTCGTTGCTAAAGGTTGGAAAAGGGGCTGCGAATTTCCATACAAATGTATTCCCCTTTTTTATCATATTTTTTATGGAATTAAGGTCTACTGTAGGAAAAACCATTTTCAGCACTAGCTGCTACAAAAATAGCTTTTTCTTTATTTTTAAGTAAAGAAAACAATATGCCTTTCAAAACCGTCAAAAATCCCATAAAAGAAATTGAAAGGAACCTAGACGTGGATAATTATAATACCCCTTTTTTTTCTTTTTTTTTTGGGGGGTGGGAAATCATCAAATAACCCCTCCCGCTCTTGGGCAGAGTGAAAGGGAGTGTCAGACTTCTACTGACTAAAAACCACCCATGTTCCTTCTTAGCCCTTCATGTCGAGGCCGCGGTATCTCTTGCGAACAACCCGCAGCCCCGACGGGATAATAATACCCCTTGCTCAATATTTGAATGTCAAGAATAATTGAATAGGCACAATTTTCGAGGACACTCTCGAAAACTGAGCCGATTCCCCGTATTCTCCTTACTTCTAAAAGGGAAATACGAAACGTCGATCTCGTCAAAATGTTGTTAATATAGTCGGTCTAAGCTGCAGGCAGCTGTCGGTCGGTCGGGATAGTCGGTCTAATAGTACACTTATATTTTGCCAGTTATCTTAAGTATCAATAAAAGTAATAAATACGAAGTACATAAATCTTTTTTCTTTACTTACATGGGCACTGTTATTACCGTATTTTATTTAACACTTAGTTATTTGTTTCACAAACCATGTGAAACTTGATAATGCTTCTAATTTCAAATTGCAATTTAAGTACTCAAACAAAAGACGAATCATATACGGTTTACACTACTTTAACAAAGCCGTAAGTGCTAATTATTCAAAAATATTATTTCATTCTTCTAAAACAGAGATACAAACAATGTTTCGTTTGTAAAATAAATAGTCAACTTAAGTATAATTTTATTCCCAGTGTTGCTAACAGAACTTATGCTAATTGGGCAAAAAGGTACAAAAACTTGTATGCAAAAAATTGTTTTAAAGTGCCATAACGAGTGCTGGATACGTAAGCGGGGATACTTCGCTAACATCATAATTTTAGCCAAAAAGCCTTCCGAGCGACACTAGACTAAGCTTTTTACATACTTTTTTCCTGGATGGACGGAGATTTTTTTAAACCGAAACGCGTGTGTGCATGGGGATTTAGGATTCACATTTCAACAAGAGTCAACTCAAATTTTGTGAAGTTTTCGTGTTGTGCTTCCAGACTATACAAAAATTTTGTACTAGGTTTAATTACAAACCCTCTTTATCGTGTGGCTAGTGCAATCCGGTGTCAATTTCCCATGACCCTCTTTATTTTATTTTTTTGTTGGGTGGGAAATCACCAAATAACCCCTCCCGCTCCGGGCAGAGCAGGCAAGGGAGTGTCAGACTTCTACTGACTAAAAATGACCCATGTTCCTTCTTAGCCCTTGTGCCGAGGCCGCGGAATCTCTTTCGAACAACCCGCAACCGCGACGGGCGTCGGCCCTTGCCGACCCCATCCATGTTGCTGACGTCTCTCTGACACGGCCTGTCGTCGTCATTAGACGGACGGACGGCGAGCTAACCCTTAACTCACCGTCCACCGGCCCGCGTCTACGGTGGCCGGAAGCCATCACTTGGCCCCCGACACCCGGAGCGTCTCTCGACGAGAGGTTCTCTCCCTCACACGTTCCGCCACGTCCTTCGTCAGCATCACTGCTTCGCAGAAGAAGGCGACGACGTATGCATTCCCTTTCGCCCCGGACCATGGCTTGCACAAGGGCCGGGTGCAAGAGGTCACCGTCGCCAATTGCCTCTACGAGAACACGGCGGGGCTCCGCCCAAGCGGGGCAGACCACCATAGTGTGGGCAACCGTGTCCTCCGGCCGATCCTCGCAGTGGTAGCATTCGGGCGTTTCCTCCCGCCTGATTCGGTGCAGGTACCTCCTGAAAACAACCCTATCTGGTGAGAACCTGCGTCAGACGGAAGGTGAGGGCGCCGTGGCGCCGCTCAAGCCACTCCTCAAAAAGAGGACTTACCGCCACTGTCGTGGCGTGCTCTTGCACGGGGTTGCGGCAGTCGCTCTCTCCATGTCGCCATGAGATCGCACCGGAGGTCTGTCCGCTTTGCGGCAATTTGCCGAGTGACCCCTCGGTGTAGCACCTCCGCGCGCCATTCATGCAGGCGCGCGAGGACTATCGCCTCCAGATCCCATGGCAGCAATCCGGCAAGGAGGTTCGACGCCTCGCCGGAGATCGTGCGGTAGCCCCGAACCAGTCTTACGGTTAGTATTGGCCTTTTGGTGCTCATTCAGGTAGTGGGCCGTTAGCTTTCTATAAGCACGCGCCCACCATAAAGGGCCATGGGCCGCACGATTCCAGCATAGAGCGTCCGGCAGGAGGCGTTTGCCCCCCCCCCAGATTGGGCAAGAGCCACCTGAAGGCAGCCCTGGCCCGCTCCAGTCTGGAAGCCAAACGTCGGAAATGCTCCACGAAGTTCCACCGGCTTTCGAGGACGAGTCCTAGGCACTTCAAAGTCAACTCGACGCTGATTGGAGCCCCTCCCACCGTTAGCTAGGATCCCGACGGTGGCATATTCCCACACCCATAGAAGCACATGGCCTCGGACTTGTGAAGTGCCACCTCGAGACATGACCCTCTGACTTGGCTTTACGTGCCGTCAAGAAATATCTTTCTGAAATGCTGGTTTCAACAGGAGGTTTTCCTTCATCGAAGCAAGTGATAATTATACAATATGCACATGAATCCGAAAAATCAAAGGTGTGTGCCGCACAACTAGACTATCTCTGCTTTTGATAATCTTAAAACCTAGTCATTACCTGGTGGTGTTTGCTTTTCTTCTAAGAATTTCCCAGTAGCGATCCAAAGTACAACTTATCGCCCACGGAATGTAACAAGATAAATATGAAAACAGGTATAACACACTGTTCCGAAGAAAAGGTACAGTCAAACAAGCTAATAAGTATACAGGTAGAGTTTTGTATAATTCTAGTACACTTAAAATATTGATTGCAATTTTGTTTTGTAAAGCGTTTCGCATTAAGCGACTGATGTCAAACGCTGTATCGTTTGGCATCAGTCTCTAAATGTATCTGTATAATCTTAAAAATACAAGCTAGCTGTATACTTATTAGCTTGTTCGACTGTACAAGCGCGATGTAAAATCATGTTAAACCAAAGCCTTGTCAACTGCCAACAGAGTGAACACAAGACAGTAATGAATACCTTCTGCCGACAGCTGCATAACGATTTGGTAATAGCTTTGCTTGTTCAGTTCACGATGTCCGTCAGTGTGCACTCTATACAAATTACATAGAAACTTTCTCTTTGACGTGGTCGGTACACATACCTTTTTGAATACTGCGGCGTGTAGTCTCGGCTTTAGTTAAACAACAAACTTTGTGTAACTTTGGGAGTTACGTAATGTCGACTTTGGAGTGGAAAAATATGAACCTCCTATAGAATATGAGGATTATGTTTCACGTAAGTTTTGGAACTTCATATTTATATGCAGTTGCGTGGATATCGGATGAATGAAGTTCCTTATAGTCGGGCTGTGGATGTCAAGAAAACAATATCTGTGGCATGAAATAGGTTTAACCAATAAGCATTTAAAATTGTACTTATACTATTAAATCTTAAAGTTAAAGAGTTGACACATTAATAGCATTGCTGCGCCAAGGATGCAACCACAGGCTACATTTGATTGCAATCCAGCAGCATCCAATAAAAAATTGAGAAATAAATAAACTATCTTTCATGGCTTTTCCTGCTCAAATTTAAGTGAATGTCAAGTTTTGAAAATTTGATACTCCTACGTAGATCACCACAGATACGTACTTTTTCACGGCACGCCCGTTATAGTAAAAAATATGGGTATGACACGTATTTAAACTGAAAATTCGTGAAGGAGGTTTTTCATGTGAAATTGCCTTCATCAAAAATCTGAACACCTAGTGCTTAGTGTCGTGGAGTTTAGAAAACCGGATTTTAGCAAATGTATTGTGTGTGATGCATGTTTCATAACGATATTTACAACACAAAAACGATCCTAGAACAAGGACACTTTAAAAAAATAAGCAGTTAAACGGTTTCATATCCATAAATAAAATAAAAACTGGAAACCAAAATTAAGGATTGAAAGACCATCCTTTAAAAGTTTTAGAGAGGTTACACCCTTTCCGAGCTGAGATGCGCCCACTCTAATCTTCTACGTCTGTGCCATATTTTCGTGACATTTTTATGTCGTTTAGATAAAAAAATAATATTCAGTTATATTTTCTATAGACGTGAAGTGATATTGATGTTTATTGATAGAAAAGGATACTTGCCAGTAGCTTGCACGAAAATGTGCAAGTGGTTTGTACGCTATTATTGTGCCATAACAATATCGTTTTTTTTTTCGAGCGTTTATTACAATCCCATGCAGGGTACATGATAACCTTTGTGCGCGAGACTCATCATAATCTGCTAAACTTTTCCAAACTATGCTAAATTCTGCGTGTAGTGTAACCGAATGCAGATAAATACCAATATTTTAAGGAACTAAGTAATTAGATACCCCATGGAATGACTGGTTATCAGACTTTCAGGCCATGGACTGCCTACAACGGCCATCAAAGACAGACATATAACAGCCAGGCAGAGACCAGCCTGATAGACATATGATAGCCGAGAAGAACGGCTTAGTTTGCTTTACAAAGCACGGGTGGGCCGGTACAATTGATGGTCATTGATCATCAATCCACGAAACAAGCTTAGATCAAACTAAACGGAAAACTAAATAAAAGTTTAAATATTTTTATTTACGTACTGTGTCTAAAATTTTAGCTAATAACAATTGAACAAAAATTTAAAAAATAATTTAGTTGAATTCTATTGACATCCAGTTTTACCAAAGGGTGTCGTATTACCCAGTATTAACTGGGTTGTGGAGGTCAGATAGGCAGTCGCTCCATGTAAAATACTGGTACTCAGCTACATCCGGTTAGACTGGAAGCCGACCCAAACACAGTTGGGAAAAGGCTAGGCAGATGATGATGATTATTGAACCGATAGAAGTTTTTTCCACACCATTCAAATGAAAAAATGGGATTACAGTGTTATTTTACCCGACAGTTACTGCAACGCCAGATTACGACGCAACCAATTTAACTTTTTCTTCTACGTCCTTCCTTTTTTAATAGATTTTGTGGAGTTTCTTTTTCATAATTTACCCGTTCAATATTCATTATTTGCTTAGCGGTTCAACTCAAACCAGGGAACTAGGGCATGACTTTAATATATTTAACTCAGTACTCTAGTACTGAGTTAAATTATGTTGCGAATATTTTGTATATTGGACAAAATATTTCCAATATATATTCGCATTGAATAGCTAATATAATAATAATAAGTTTATTAATGCTTCAGTTTACATAATTGAGTTTAGTGTTAGGAACTGAAACTAGAATTTGTTGATGAAACTGTTTTCTTGGGGATAACGATTGACTCAAGACTACAATGGGGTCCGCATTTAACATCTCTTGCAGGACGGCTGAGTTCAGCAGCATATGCTGTTAGGAAAATCCGTCAATTTACTGACGTAGATACCGCGAGACTAGTCTATTTTAGCTACTTTCATAGTGTTATGTCATACGGTATTTTACTATGGGGACGGGCTGCAGACATCGAGTCTATATTTATTCTGCAGAAAAGAGCCATTAGAGCCATATATGGTCTACGAAGGTGCGATTCTCTGAGAGAGCTGTTTAAGGAAATTAACATCATGACAGTACCTTGTCAATACATCTATGAAAACATCATGTACGTTAGGAAAAATATACATTTATTTAGCAAAAGAGGGGATAGACACCACTATAATACGAGAAATAGGGACCAACTAGTTCAGCCAGGTTTCAGGCTAGCTAAAGTAGACTCATCTTTCATGGGGTACTGTTTAAAATGTTACAATAAAATACCCCCTAACATTCTTCAACTGAATGAGACGAAATTTAAATCTTGTATAAAACGCACACTATGTAGGCAAGCATACTATAAGTTGGGGGATTACATTGATGATAAAAATGCTTGGCTCAATGCTGGTCCTGCTCCACAACCATAGGGCAAATAAATCGATTAAATATCATGTGAAGTTATTGTAGAAGCTGATTCAATATCTTAATATTGTACGATTGCATTGCACATGTGTGAGTACTATGTACCATAAATCCACTTTTTACATTTAGTTATTTTTTTGTGACTTTGATCTAGTGGCTGAGAGAATGTCATGCTCACTCAAATGTCTCGCTGATGGTGGCGCGTGTGTCGGATCATTTAGCTCCCTTCAAAATGGTTGAGCTGAATGGTGCTGATCCATGCGTCATGTTCGTGAACGGGCGCTGTCAGTAGAGACTGGTCATCTCTTAGTTGCCATGTTATATTTTTATTGGTTTATTGTATCGTCTATTCTGGACGCTTTTAACTTGCACGTATTTTTACATCGTTCTCACATATATGTAAGATCTCAACATTCAGGCTAGCTAAAGTAGACTCACTTTTCATGGGGTACTGTTTAAAATGTTTCGATAAAATACCCCCTCACATTCTTCAACTGAATGAGACGCAATTTTAAATCCTGTATAAAAATTATGACTGTGAAGTTATTGTAAAGGCTGCAGAAGATTGTAAAAGTATCTTTGCATTGTATAGATTCAATTTCTTAATATTATATAATTGCATGGCACATGTGTGAGTACTATGTACTATAAAGCCACTTTTTACATTTAGTTACATTTTAGTGACGTTGCCCTGGCGGCTGAGAGAATGTCATGCTCACTCAAATGTCTCGCTGATGGTGGCGCGTGTGTCGGATCATTTAGTTCCCTTCAAAATGGTTGAGTTGAATGGTGCTGATCCATGCGTCATGTTCGTGAACGGGCGCTGTCAGTGGAGACTGGTCATATCTTAGTTGCCATGGTTTATATATATATTTTTTTTTTTTTTTAATATGTTTATTATATCTTTTTACTCCGGACGCTCTTAACTTGCACGTCTTGCTACATAGTTCTCACATATTATACCATCTCAACATGAATGATGTAATGTACCAAGATTTTTTGTAAAAATATTCTGGTTTAAAAGAGTGTCCATGGAGTTTCTTGCCCGTTCTTCTCCATAGTGATCTACGTTAGGGAATGGGCAACTACAGTACTTTCACAAGTTATTATGCCTTGTGACTGTGACTGTAGCTTAGGAGTGCAATGCGTCGTCCCGGGGGTTGCTGCGTCGGGTTGCGCGTCGCCGGATCTCTGCGGCGGCGAGTGCTGTGGGTGCGGGGTTGCGCGGCGGCGCGTGCCGTGGCGATGGGTGCGCGGGGCTCCGGGTCGCGGGGCGGCGGTTGCGCGTTGCGGCGTGCATTCGTTGTTCCGTGATTTGGAGTCTCGTGCATTCGTTGTTGCGGTGTGCGTCGCTGCGTGCTTTCGTGCTCGCAGTGTTCGTTGTTGCGGGCATTCGGCGGCGTGTGGCTCGGCGTGGTGGCTTTCGGGATGACGTATTGCACTCGTAGTTTAGTTTTGTTTTATGAATTGTTCTTCTGACATTCAAAAATGCCTGTAAAGGTTTAATTGAAATAAATGCTTTGAGTTTGAGTTTGAGGAGCCTCCATTTAAGCAAATAATGTCTGTGTAAGGAGACTCCGCTCTTCCATAACATAGCAATAAATACACGTAGTAATGCTAGAATATAATTACAGACTAATATGACTAGACACAGCTTATAAAAATACATGGTATGTACCTTTGTTGTGGAAAATACAATGCAAAATGTGCCCCTTCTTTATTACCAGGATATTTAACCGGCTTTTGTATTAATAAAAGCAATTACCGTTAAGTATCTAAGAAGTAGCGGAGACAGCGAAAAAAAAACAACAAGCTACGGGGAACTTTCCGAAGATTGAAAGAACAAACTCGAAATAAAAAGTCGGAAACTCAGCAAAATAAATACGGAATAACAAACAGGTGTTCAGCGAAGACGATGCTCGCTACCCGCACCCGATCCTTCTTTTATTAGCTGCCTTGAGCCCATTTAAGCTCGTGTGGTACTTAAATGTATCGCATTTGAATTCGTGAGCGTCGTAAACTGCCAACGAAATGTGTTTAAATTGAAAATTTTCTTCAAAACAATAGAACTTAAACGCTTCGCATGAATCTATACGAATATAATAAAGCAATTTATAAACGGTACCACCTGCAACTTAATTAATCATTACACCGCATCGTATTATCGTTTGGCAACGTTGCATGAATTGTGAAAGGCGATCTGGGTTGGGGTGTTCGCAAACTTTATGGTGTTCGACTCGGCCCTGTTTAAGGAAAAAAGAACAAAGTTTCCGACTCCCTGCATATTAATATGTCTGCTGGAGTATTAAACTGTTCAGCATTATTATATCTCGTTGTATTCCCGAGGGGTTCCGACAAAATTCTTATATATAAAAGGATATTTGTTGAATAAGGTTTCTACTTCCATAAGTGAACAGCAATGTGGATGCTTTGCTTTTTCTAATCCGTTCGTGACCCGATCACACAATAGTAAAGAACGTCACGTATCGCAGTAAAAGAGCTTCAGTCGTTTACTTTGAAACACTAATTAGTTAAGTAAACTGTCCCGGTTCTCGTTTCTGCACACGTACGCAGTTTCAGTTTAAAGTGTGTTTGTTTATCGACTCTATCCTCATTTCAATATTGAATAATATTGCTTGCCGGATTTATTTATAAGCTGGGAATAAGATGGTGGAGACTAGTGAAGATCAAATTCGGCTCAAGATATTTAAAAACACATGTCTTCACATAGCTTGAGTCAAATTTGATCTTATAGGATTAAGCTTATAGCTTATCTATTATATGAGAAGATGTCTATGTTCCTAAGATGTTTTCCAAAGAAATAAAAAAGTATGTTCTTGTCTAATGAAGAAAACATTCTGTGAAATAATAGACGCGGCAAGATGTAAGACGGTGGACTTATTAACTTTAGAATTACTTTTAATTTCAGCAAAGTAGGTAGTAAGTCCTCCAGACTTTTTAATTTAAGTGTAACATTTTTCCTGGGAGTGTTTCACAAGATCCCTCAAAAGGAAAATAATTGGCAAATTCCAGCATGTGTCTACCCGTAAATGTTTTCTCTCCGCGTCAGAAATTCTTTGGCGTCTTAGAAATATTTGTTAGACGGTCCTCAAAGCTGCTCTAAAATGTAATACCTTTTTATTCAGGGAAATAACAGGTTTTATTGTATGGGAACAAAGTGCGTGTGGTTTATTAACCTTAATGCCTCGCAAAATTCTGTAAGGAAAAGATTAAAGATAAGGAAGATTTTTCTGAGATATTATTTAGTTCTGCTAAAAATAAAATTTTTCGTTCTTATTCAATTGCTTCATACTGTTTTAACTAATCCGTATTCTTAGATCCGTTGTTTTGAAAAAACAATTAAATACAAACAACAAGCGTTAGTGATAGATTTTGAAAAGCAATCTCTTCGCTGTACGTGCCGAATTTTGGGATAAAACGATACCATACCTTCCTGCTCAACCTATGTTCGTCCCGGATAACTTTAGTTGTATATTTAATTAACTTTATGTATCGTGGTACATAAAAGCTCGGCGGGCCGCATAGAAAGGCTCACCGCAGGTTGAGTATCCCTGTTTCAGACGGCCTTCAGAACTACATAAAGTAATATCACGCTTTTATACAGGGGTTGTGAACATTTAGGTTTGTAATCGTGCTGCGGTTTGTACTGAAAGTTGTAGGAAGGATATTTTTGTTAAACATACTTGGGGAAGTAAGTACAGTACGAGTATAAGTAATTCTCAAACATTTATTTTTGTAAGACATTTCTTATGGAGAATTAAAATTTAAAGCCCGATTGTTGAAAAATCTAAATATTTCTGACCTAGTGACATCATTTTCGACTTCTGTTTCGACATAAAATGACTAAAATTTTTGATAGTCAAACTACAATGTGCGGCCGGAAGAATTGAAAACCGTTCGCGCTAGTTCATATCAGCGGTTTTACGCCATTCAATCAGTTTTCGTGCATAGTTGCAAATCCTTGTGTGAATTCACTGACTTTCTGACTATTGAATTTTGTTGGTTGTTCAATATCATTACTATCAGTGCTACCAGAGTTTGTCTAACTCTGAAGTATCAACACTAAAAGTTTTAGCAGTTACTTTTTACAAAATCATTCATCATGTCATTGTGTTTTAAACACAAGCCAAATAACTAGTACCGCTTTCCGTAACCAGAAATCATGTTAAATCACTGATAGGTTCTTCAAATACCACTTATAAGTATCAATTCGATTTACATAAAAATTCATCATAATTTAACTAGAATTAGATATAGAAAAATGTGTAATATAATAATGTAATGTTCATGATTCACTCAATCGCCTATGAAAAAGTACACTTATCCTTAACTGAAAACAACTTGTTATCTCCCGGAAGATTATGTCAATGATTATGATACTAGCTGTTCCCGGCATGCGTTGCAATGCCCTTTTTCCTACCTACTACCTGCCTGTGTACCAACTACCTACCTACCTACTACCTCCTACCCTACCTACCTACTATTCTACCTACCTACCTACTACCCTGCCTACCTACTACCCTACCTACCTACTACCCTACCTACCTACCTACTACCCTACCTACCTACTACCCGACCTACCTACTACCCGATCTACCTACTACCCTACCTACTTACTACCCTACCTACTTACTACCCTACCTACTATTCTACCTACTTACTACCCTACCTACTTACTACCCTACCTACTATTCTACCGACTACCCTACCTACTCTACTATCCTACTTACTACCCTACCTACTACTCTACCTACTACCCTGCCTACCTACCTAACACTTTCTCACCTTTTAAACCTTCCCTGGACTTCCACGAATAATTCAACACTATAATTAGCTCAATCGGCCCAGCCGTTCTCGAGTTTTAATCAGACAAACGAACAACAATTCATTTTTATATATATAGATAGCTGTACCCCGCGTGCGTTGCAATGCCCTTTTACCTGCCTACGTACCAATTACCTACCACCTACCTATTACCTACCTACCTACATACTACTAATTTCTCACCTTCTCTGGACTGCCACAAATGTTTCAAAACCAAAATTAGACAAATCGGTCTAGCCGTTCTTTAGTTTTAGCGCGACTAACTAACAGCAATTAATTTTTATATTATACACAAACACCATTTGAAAAATATTTTTTCTATTGGGAAAGAAACAGTAATTATTTGTGATTATTGTGATAATGTCGTATGGTCTGTTTGAAGTTGTCATTCGTTGACTGAACAACTGAACGTCACTCAATTGTTTTGCCTTCCCGGAACGTCTCCACTAACACTTGAACTTTATAGTACGGTATTAAAGCTCAAATTGATTTTACGTTTTAGTTAGAAAACGTTTGTATGGGAAAAAGAAAAGGGCTGTTTTTAGGGCTTTTCCGGCCATTATTCGAATTTTTCTCGCCGTAAAAACCATTCTTGAACTTCAACGAACATTTAAAAAAAAAATCTGCCAAATCGGTCAAGCCGTTTCCATGCTATGTCGTGACAACGGAAAACGGGTTTCATTTTTATATATATAGATAGATGTAATCTTTGATCTGACGTTTTAATACGACCACTTTAAGTATGCATTTAAAGGTGGCGCTGCTTGTCAAGAAAACACGCACCTAGTTGTGTCAAACTTGGTACATTTAATTTAGTTCTGTGTTTTCCCGCCTGCACAAATAAGTTGGCTTAAGTGTACGATAAGCCTAAAGAATTTCACAAAGGCGTGAAATTCTGTAAATGACATCGATTCCACACCATTTAGATTTCTTCACGATAGTATTATCTAATAATAAAATTGTGTCACATCGTAAAATGATTCAACAATGTTCCAAAATTCGGTTCCTGAGGTAAACATTATCGATTTAGGTATCGACAGAGACATTCTTAAGATAAGTATATCTATTTCATAGTACTATTAATAGTCTGCTTTATTGACTCAATGAGTACTTAGAAATGTCAGATAAGATTTTCAATTTATAAGATTTTTTTCCTCAATTTCATTAGTTAAGGAAAAATTTGCTTAAATTATAAGTTGACTGTCTTAAACCCGGAACAACTATCAGAATCTGTAGGCCATACAAATATTTGTTCCGTGCGAGAATCGAACACGGGACCCTCCGTGACCCCTTTTTGTCTGTAACTACCGGAGGGTTAGGAAGATGTGTGTTTATAATACACCCATACTTCGCCAGTTATAATTATATTAAGCCTTATACAGGGTGATGCCGACAATACGACAATAAATGAAACCACTGATAGTTCTAGTTCATAGGAACAATAATAAACTATAAAATAAATCTTAACACTGCAAAATATAAAAAAATAAAAAAAACAATAAAACTAAGTAGCATAAAACTGTAAACGAAATACATTACAATTACAACTCTAGGAATAATTTGCATCGATTAACGTGTGGAAATAAAATGTAACAAACGAATTTGGCAAAGACATTTAGGTAGGTTATTGTCGTATCGTCGGCACCACGACGGTGTTAGGATTTATTTGATAGTTTAAAAATGTTCAAGAACTAGAACTATCAGAGGTTTCATTTATTGTCGTATTGTCGGCACCACTCTGTATAGTTGGGCACTGGCACAAATTTCGGCCGCGGGTTACTTCCGAAAAATTCCAAACGGTAATATCCAATAACACGGTAAATCGACCCTAAGACCGCATGCTAAGCCTCATTGGTGTAGTGGTCGCAAGCGCTATTGTTTAATGATCAGGGTAAGGTTAAGTGATTTAAAAACTCTAACACTAGGGGGTGTGGGGTGGGCACGCCACAATAGTGGCGGTAGGACCCCTCTTTGAGGAGTGGCTTGAGGGGCGCCACGGCGCACTCACCTTCCGTATGACGCAGGTCCTCACCGGACACGGTTGTTTCGGGAGGTACCTGCACCGAATCAGTACGGAGCTACCATTGTGAGGATCGGCCGGAGGACACGGTGGAGCACACCATGGAGGTCTGACCTGCTTGGGCGGAGCCCCGCCGTGTTCTTGTAGCGGCGATCGGCGGCGGCGACCTCTCGCGTCCGGCCCTGGTGCAAGCCATGGTCCGGGGCGAGGGGTAATGGGACTTCCTTAGCTAGCATCACTGCTTCGCAGAAGGAGTGATGCTTGCTAAGGAGGTGGCGGAACGAGAGAGGGTGAGAACTTCTCGTCCCAGTCGCCGCGGGAGACGCTCCGTGCGTCGGGGGCCACGTGATGGCTTCCGGCCACCATAGGCTGTCCACACGATAAGAAGAATAAGAAGGGTAATGTACCTCATAATGAATTGCAGTGGCAAATGTGCTATTATACAGGTCATCAAGGGTACATATAAAAGGACACCTGGGACTCTTCCCTTGAATCCTTTGGTATACCATGACCACAACTCTCAAATATTTGCTACGAACATTTCATTATCCTATTTATTATACCTGAACCTCAAAATATCTTCATAGACAGCGTAAAAGGGGCCGTACTTTGCTCATTTCAGCTAATAATAGCAGTCTTTCAAAGAGGCTAATATCATCCTAGATACGCACTTTTACTCATTATTTGGATGAGTAAACACTATTCATTCGCCTAATATAATCTTGGAACAGAAAAATATTTTCTTGGAAAAATATTTCTAACTGTAGTCATTATTTTTATATGAAACTAGCTGTTGCCCGCGATCTTCGTTCGCGTGAAATTATTATGAGAAGATTTCAAGGGTTTTACTTTTTAATGCACAAAACCCTAATTCTCATTCTGAAATAAAACCTTTACTTATTACCTAAGATATCAGATATCCGACAGTAAAAGTCAAAATTAGTCTAACTGTTATGAAGATAGGCCGGAACAAACCGACAGATAGAATATAAAAATGTTTTTGTCATAAGTGCCGTATATATCTTCATAATTATGCATTCGATAAAAACTGTTATTTTGATATTACAAACATACACTACAATTTCATGCATTTCTATAGAGTATTGATAATTGTGTGTAATAAAATCTTGTGTACGGATAGAAAAAGTTTTGTTAGGTTTCTTTTTCCTGGAAATTGACATAATTGAGATTGCTTTGGATTTTCCGTGTTTAGAGTGCTCACCGACCAGATAGGTTAGCATTGTTGGCGTGACGTGTTGACCAAATTCGATTAGTTAGTATTTTATATACTGTTTAATGCATTTTTTGTCTACCGCTTGGGCTGCGGAAGTTTTAGATGCTACAAAATAAATCTAATATCAATAATTGTATTGAAGATTTCCTCGTTGTACTTGCAGCAAAAACTGTTAAAATATTGTCAGAGAACACAGTTTCTTAATAAATAGTTGTACATTATGTAGTAAACAACTAGTTATTAAAACACAAGTGTCAAGTTAAATAGAGCATTCGCGCGTGGTCCGATAAAGTGGGAGAATAGGCTAGGAGCTTGCGTCCAGTTTCATAAAGCAGCTCTCATGACATTTTATTTCTGATTCCGGTGTATTTGAAAAATATGGATGTATGAAGGACGTTTCTTTTGGATTTTAATGTTTGCTTCTCATTATTACAACTAAGGATAGAGTAATTGATCCAAAGGTTCAGACCTTGTGGCATTAAGCCAGTTTATTCAACACTATTGCAAATGAAAATTAAATAAATACCAGTCTTCTTCTTCACGGAGTGTCTATGGAGTTTCTAGTATGTTGTACTCTATTATTATTTACGCTTTGGAATAGACAATTACAGTAGTTTCACAATTTTATTATATCTTGTGACTAGGGCTATAAATTGAAATTTATTTTGACAATCATTCAAAAGTGCCTGTATTTAATTGAAACGAATTGTTAGTTAAAAGTTTTAGTAAGTGTGTATTTTTCTTTCGATAGTGTCGATCGTTACTTAATAAGAACTGCCACTCGGGTCGATCTTTAGGTAAAGCTGTGCTTGCCTAGGTAGGTCTGTGGATGGGTGACCGCCCGACATACTGAGTTTCCTCCGTGCCTCGGAAAGCACGTTAAGCTGTTGGTCCCGGCTGCCATATATAGGTCTTTGGCAGTCGTTACAGGGAGTCAGTGACCTGAAATTCTGACATCCAGTCTTACCAAAGAGTATCGTATTACCTAGTATTAACTGGGTTGTGGAGGTCAGATAGGCAGTCGCTGCATGTAAAATACTGGTACTCAGCTGCATCTGGTTAGACTGGAAGCCGACCCCAACATAGTTGGGACAAGGCTAGGCAGATGATGATGAGTGTCGATCGTTACCGTTATATTAATTAAATTAATTTGATGACTGTTTTCAAATACTGTTAATATATCTGTATTGGAAACAAATGGCACTTAATCAGTGCCAATATAAAAATTATACTTACTTTATGAATACCAGTAAAAGCCCAACTCAGATGATAAATCAAAGTAAAATGCCTGCTCCCCGCCTACACTATAAAGGCTTGCATTGTGCGCCAGAGTGTCGCGATGGGCACGAAATGACTCGTGAACCGATAACGAACAACGTGAACAGCTTATGAAATATACTAGTTTCAGCGTAGACTACCTATAATAAAGTTAGTTAGTTATAAAGTTTTGCCACGGAAATGTAATGAAATAAAACCTTTTTTGAGGAACGTCTAACTTACACTGATATGCATCATAATTATGTTATGATGATGCAATGAATAAGTTGTTCAATTTAAAAGTTAGATAATGTATTGTGTGTAGGATTATGGCAATACTTCATTGAATTCTTTTAATCGCCAATTTACCTATTTATTTAGCAATCCTGCTTCCTACTAATATTATAAATGCGAAAGTTTGTGAGGATGTTTGTATGAATGGATGGATGGATGTTTGTTACTCTTTCACGAAAAAACTACTGAACGGACGTGGATGAAATTTAGAACACAGATAGTTTATAACCTGAATTAACACAAAGGATACTTCTTATCCATGTAATATGATCCCGTGGGACAATTATCGAACTCCACGCGGGCGAAGCCGCTTACACAAGCAAGTAATATAATAAAACTGTGTAACAATTTCGGTGCTCAATAAAACATTTTATTCTATCATTCTACATTCCATCTAGATTACGACGGCTTAACATTGTGCGGTGCACGAGAAAAGCTAGTGGGATTCGGAGTAATGAAGGAAGCACATCGGTTGTACCCTATAAGCTAATGTGGTTAGTCCTAAACCGCTTTAGACGAACTAATTTGTCCGAGGACAATCTAGTTTGTCCGAAAATTGGGTTCGGTTGGGAACATAATGATTTAAAGTTGGAACAGCAGTGTAGTTCAACCTATAACGTTCTCACTATTGGGACACAGACCTTCTATCTGGGAGAGGGAATGGGTCATAATCACCCACGTAGAACTGTGTGGTTGAGAAATGATAAGTGTTTTTTTTTTATTTTAGTTTTAGGACACGGCCGTTTCCTCGCGATGTTTTCTTTGCTGTTTTGACATCAGTGGAGATCATTGTTTGTTTTGTTGGTCACCGATTTAAATCAATGACGTAACTATTCGGTAGGTCTATTCTCACTGGTTCACTCGTGCTCTGGAAATTCCAATTGCACAAATCCCTTACGGAAACAAACAAAACTGCCGTCGTGAACGACTGAAACCGAGAAAACCCACAAAAACTGCAACTGTACACCTTTGCGGTTTACCAAAGATTGATCGAATATGTAATCCTATTCGAATCAACTGAGAAGGGATCTCAGGGGTGTATTTAGGTACACGATACCTCGATCGGGCACTGTGATTGATGGGCGTAATGATATGAGACAATATAATTACCTACGCCTACGTTCACGTCAAATTACTAAGACGAATTGAGGTTTTCGCATGTTCAAGGACTTTTAGAAAAAAATCTTGAGGTCTTGTAGAGCAATTACAGGATAATTGATAGCACACTTAAATATAATGGAAATACCATTAATTTTAACAGTTCAGTAACAGTCTTAGCGTTATTTTGTTTCAAATATTATAGCTATATATTTACAGTAAGTTGAAGAGATTAAGAATGTAGTTCCAAGAAAAATGAAGATTTCAATGACCTTTAGTGTTATATTTTAATAACTATTATTATATATAATGTTAGATTTTAATTCAAGTTCAACTTATTACGGCTATAACGGCTAAGTTATGTGATAATGTTATATCAGCATACGTCTAATTGTTTGTTAGGATATCAACTTATTGTTTGGCATTACAAAGCAATAACTTGATATCCTAAAAAACTATTTCGTGTACCTATACTTACTTTCGTGTATCGTTCCATGCATGAATAGAACATTTGCATTGTATTGAAACCATTCAATATCCAGATTGAGTTTCATTTAAGTCGTTGCCCTACACTAGGAATTTCTCCTGTATCGTGGGTGCTTTTACAAACATCCAGACCCGGAACAACTATCTGTAGGCTATACAAATATTAGGTCCTTTTTTTTTGGCGGGTGGATAATCATCAAATAACCCCCCCTCCCGCTCTTGGGCAGAGCGAAAGTGAGTGTGAGACTTATACTGACTAAAAACCACCCTTGTTCTTTCGTAGCCCTTCATGTCGAGGCCGCGGTATTTCTTGCGAACAACCCGCAGCCCCGACGGGCGTCGGCCTTTGCGGGTCCCTTCCATGTTGTTGACATCTCTTTGAGGCGCGCGTGGAATACGAACGCGCCGTCGACATGGCCTTCATTCAATTCATGAGGTATCCATCGTTCAAGTCTTTTTACTTTCCCGATTTGCTTCAAGTGGATTAATACAGTTTTATCACTAACCCCGAAGCCCCGAACCAGTAGTGAATATAAAACATAATTTATGGCAAATACTCGTAGCCACAGCATTATAAAATGTTTCAAAACATTTCTGTTTACATGTTTTTACTGCTCTATAATAATAAGAACGAATTCTACTTTTTTGTAATAACTGGGAGCACAGTTTGTTATCTTTGCTTTAAGTCTATATATATGCAAATCTTCTACATATTACGCAGTTTTACTGGATTAACTACCAAAACAGCAGAGTTTATTATCGTGGTAATAACACGCTCTTGAGGGTCTAGAGTCTAGACAATTGGCGATACCTATCAAAGCCTTTTCTACTTCTTTTTCTTTGTCGTGTAGACGATTCCCATTCTTATTAGGTTCAATTTATTTGACTTCAAAGTGCAGGTGGAGTCGCACAAAGAGCAGGTCAGGAGATGGGCCATGGTTTGGGAAGAGGGCCCATATTCGCTCTCAGTTTGGTCGGAAATCTCCCACCGGAGCAAGTAGTATCTGCAGCGGCTCACCTGAATGACTTCCAACAAAATTGACATCAATAAGGTAGGTTATATCATTCCCAATCCTTTCCTTACCTTATTGACCTTTGACGATCACCGTTAACACTCATAAGTATAATAAAAATGCTTTTTTATCTGGACCCCTGGTTTTCTTGTGTAGTTCGTTATTTATCATTAACAAGCCTGCCTATTCTTAATACGACTAACTGCCGCACTCAGAGAGCTTTAATGATTACTTAGGCCATCACTTAGTAAAGGTTTTGACAGTTTTGTCATACAAAAGTATGTCAAACCTTTACTAAGTGACGGCTTGAGTAATCATTAAATATCTCTGAGTACCGCAGTAAGATACTTTTTTAGATGAGAAATCATTTTGCAGAACAATGAACTGAAACATCCTACATATTTTACGTATCTAAAGGCCCTTCAACACAAAAAGTTCTTTGAAAAAAGATTTTTGTGTCCATCTGTGCGTTTCCTCTTAATTTTTTCCTTAACTTTGGGGATATTTTAGCAAAAAGAACTTTAATTAAGTAACAGCTGAAAGCTGCTCATTTAGAAGATGGCGGGAGGGAGAGTGACCAATCACTGTCACTTTTTGCGTTGTATTTTTATCGTATACGTATCATTTAAGATAATAATCTTCAAGGCTGTATCGATACTGAATATTTGACGAAAAATAATGTACTTTTTACTATCATACATAATCAAGCCTTAAAAGGACTGTATGAATGAGAAACCTCAATCGTTTACTTGATGATAAGACATTGACAGGGGCTTTCTTTATCGTGTGTTTAGTGTCTTACCTGGTATCGAGAGTTTCATGCCACTGGACCTCTGACAGGTTTACATCTCAGCCTTACAGTCAGCAAATATCTTTCTGGTTTCCTTAGGATGTTTTTCTTCACCGAAGTGATAATTGTAAAATACACACATGGATCCAAAATATCAGAGGTGCGTGTGTTGGGCTCGAACTCGAGACCATGACTATTTACAGGGTGGTAAAGTGTCACACCAGTGGAAATCTTTGTAGGAGGCCTTTGTCGAGACATAAGCTGTAATTGGAAAAATCGATCTTTTGCGACGACTAGACCAACAAAGCAGTTTATACAACAAGTAAATATACCGAATAAAAATAAATAAAATGCTGCAAACTGTTGTCCGCCTAACTTCTAAATAGCAAACGAACTTAAATTGCATTGCGGGACTATCGGTGGCCATTGAACGGAGAGTGGTAGCAGTGAATCGCCGTCGCGTCACCGCTTCTATCATAAATCGTTAAAAGTTTATCAAAACCGATGCAGTTACCGCCGTATCGGTATATCGGTTTGGAAAGTCACACAAGATGTTGTTCCAAAAATATTTCGTTGCGCAATGTTTGTTCTTATAATGTTTTATATTTGGGTTGAAGTCAAAACGCAAGTATACTATAATAGAATATGATATCGTCAATCTGGATAAACTAAGCGCGTGGGAGATGGTTTTAACATTGAAGATATTATTATGTTCAAGGCAAATAAATATTTGTTAGCATAAATTAGAGATAACGCAAGAATAGTTATTCAACAACCAATATTTAAATGTCAACTAATTCAAGACTAACACCAGTCTCTAAATTCCACAAAGGTGTAAAATTCATGATCTCCAAACACGCCCTTTATGACGTACTCACTATTCTAAGCTATGTTAGTTAGGGCAACGAGATTACTGTAACGGAATACCCCCGTCCACGTCTAGACACATAATTTTCAACCAGATTAGCACACTTTGTCCAATTAAACAGGCCCTTTACAAATTAACGCACGTTTTAGAAATGTCCAGTTTAGCCAACAGTTTGCTCACTTTATACAAATATGTGGTGAAACAACAGCCTTTCCTACACACCCAGGTAACTCAGACCCCATCTTTGTTTGTGCCAACTATTTCGTTCAGCGGTTCCTAACTTAAACTTTTATGTCAAAACAGTAGTGGAATGTTTACAAACTTCTCCTGAGACCTCGCTCAGCTACCAAAGTATTCCGGAATTTTGTATTATGTAGTTCAAGTCTTCAACATAAGTCATATGAACTTGTGGATGTTTATTAAACGGTACTTTTGCAAGGTTTCCATCAAATGAATGAAAATCTAAGTTTAAATCCAGTACTTGGAATGATGATTATAAACAGAATATTTTGATTACGATTTCTCAAGATGTCTGGCATTCTGTTCCTTTGAACTTCAAATTGATGTGGCTTTTCACTGAGACAGACCGTTCATTTTACTCTAGTAGGCATACTCTAGTAGACTAAGAAGAATCTTAATGGAAATTATGTTTTCGTTTTTTACATTATAATATTTAAGTTGAATGGCGTTGGCCGACACGTATAAAGGGGTCGGAATGAGGGTCACAATAACTTAATTAACGAGACTTCGTTAGGGATGGAAAATTGATGACTAACTAACAACTTGAATGTTAAGTGAGTAGTTCACGCGAGGGCTGCCTCCGACCTAAAAACGAGGTCACCTTTGACTATTATTTATTGAGAACCTTTCGTTTTAAATGGTTAGCTCGTTGTTGAAATTTCGCACTCGAGATTTCGCTTTGTCGGTACCTCGGATGGGTTGAATAGGGATATCATTGTTACCAGCCGTATTTTGATGTTAATACCTGTTCATTCATAGATGTTACAGGTAATGTATTTAAGTGTTAAGTGAGTAAATGAAAGTTTATTTGTCTATTATTATGTTTGTTAAATTAGTAGGTAAATTAAAATTAACTTTATGTTTATTTCTTTGTGTTTACTTTATATAGCGCATCAATCCTTATTACAACTTTGATTTGACTAGACGTGAAATTCTGATTCAGCTACTTGGCTCGGAAGAAATTCTGGCTAGTCAGCAGTAAATTTTAGAATAGCTTAGTTCGAGGAGTTACAATTTGCATATGGGTTAGTTCAACGATCAAAGTCTTTAAATTTAAATATACGACTTAAAGGAATTAATATTATGATTCCTGCTTGAAGACATTTTGTTTAAATAAATGTCCTCATTCTTTACATAGAAATTCTTTTTACAGCGTATATATTAAATAAAAATAAAAACACGACAAAATATTCAAGGCTGTGATAAGCCACTTCAAAATTTAATATTTGTTTATCGCAGATTACAATCAGCTAGGATTTTAGAACCTACTCGTTGTAAATGTTAGAGTACACGCGTGCGTACTTAAAGGTTTTTTGAACCTCGTTATAATTTTATTAAATTACAAGCTGTAGATAGTTATATTATCGGGCGTTTAGTGATAATGCACGATGGATTATTAAAATGATGAAAACTTTCTTGCCAACTTTTGATTCATAAGCACTTGGGCCTATTTTTCAAAAACGATTCCTTAGTAGTTCACCTTCGATATTAAAAAAATCGTGATTCTAGACTTAGTAGTTTAAACAGTGCGCATTTATCATTACGTACATTTAAATCAATTGATATCAAAATTGGATCTTTTACGTAAGAGCTAAGAAATTTAATCTAGAAAGATAGTTATGTATGATTCTGAAGTAAAATCTTCTAAGTTTAATAAATGTCTGAGGCATTGAAGAACTAGCATCTTTGTTGCGAGTCGTTTCGTAGAAAAAAATCTGAAATGGAGCAATAGATTAGAATTGACGTTCGAGTCAATTTGAATTCAAAGATTGAGTGGTTTACGAGTATCAATCTTGTCGTTCAAGATAAGAATAGTAGACTGAAATATTACATTATTATATTACGCCCCTATTTTCTTTAAGAGTAATGCAGAAGAGTAGAACTATCTAAATATACCCACATTTTATCAGTTAAGCTTATGACTGCTTATGTCACTTGTAGGTAACCTATTTGCTACCTATAGCCGGCCACAAATCTAGACATAATAGGATTACTGAGGAATTCCTTAAACTTTAATAACAGCCTACGTGGGACTTGGACCTCCTCGGCTGGGCCATGATGGTTTTTCTGGAGTTGGCAGATCTTGTTATGTTTAGCGGAAAGACCTCTGCAGAAGCACATTTGGAATAAGTATTTCCGACACAATTTTCATCTCTCAATATCCTAAACCAGTGCAATTTACATCAAACAAACCCAATCTAAAGGGCCTCCAAAACAAACATTCTCAATGGTAATGGCTCGTAGTGCAAATAAATCAAGCTTCAGGACTGTCCTATTGTTTCCATCGGCGCGCCTTCCGGTGATCTATCAAGGAACTCGCTAATTACGGCCGTGCGTGCGTGTTGATTGATTATGAGCCTTAAGAACATTGGGGTTAGTGTTACTAATCCTGTTTGTTAATTCAATTTTCTTTTGAACTGTCGAAACAATTGTTAACCCATTTCTGAAATGGTTGACTGGTCTTTTGAAAGGTTTATTTATAGAGGCTTTATTTGTACTTGTAATCGGAGAATTTAATGGTCAACAAGGTCTCTTATGAATACTGCTGCAGTGGTAGCTATGCTTAAATCTGTTGGTACTAAACAATAACCACCAATGATTAAAAAAAAGCCGAGAGACTGCTTATTAAAAGCACACTCAGGTGCATAAATCAATAGTACAGTCGCCAGCGCTGATATATGATTTTAAAACATAAAATGTAGATGGTTAAGTTCAAAATCGAACGAGAAAATTTGACAGCTTGTGTTAAATTGATATTGAGCGACTGGCGACTGTACATTAAACACACAACTTAAATCTACAGGTCAAAAAGTTCCACTATAACCAGCCAAGTACCTACTTTATCCATCGCAAGGTCAACTCGAAAATCCACCCAACACTTAATAGGACATTTCGACCCCAAAGAAATAGAACTTTATATTTTATCTATTTCTTATCGCCATCATTCGGGCAATAACAATATTACACGGCCAACTTTGAACGTAACATTATATTTTACGCCCTTACCGCTAATAAAGGTAACCATTTCTTTTTTAGGTTATTTTCATGTCATAAAACCTTCGGCGGCATCAAGAAACACTAATTTTATCGCTCTTTTGTATGTAGCTAGTTAGTACGAGGTTTTAGGTTGATCGCGGTCAATTCCGCCTAACGATAATGCTGTAATAAAATGGGCATGTTCCTTGGGCCTCTATTATGTCAGTACCTTATCTACGGCTGTCAGTGGGTAGTTATTAATAACAGGCGTTATTACCACGGTGTTATAATATCATTTGTTATTGTTCGCTCAATTGATTATATTATTTAGATAGAACTTACCCAATCGCAGCTGAGTTAAAGGACTGGTAATTATTTCGGTGGACGTATGTTTGTGTTTTAGGTGGTTTAGCATTTATGCTGTACTGATTTACTAAAAGTGTTTCATGAAAATTGTATAATACTTTCGCTTACTATGCACCAACAAACATATTATAATAAAATAATAACAATATATGTTATGATAATTTGGACAGTAACATGGACATGAAATTTTTTTGCTCAATTGATTCCTATAAAATCTTATCTTATCTTACTACAGAAAAAATCGCATTTTTTTTTTCTGTTAAAAGAATAATTTTTCAATCTCTCTCCTTGTGTTTACTTTTCTTTGCCCATGCGATGAAAAAAAAAATCCAATAAAATATTTGCTCAGTGTTTCACAACTCCTGCGTAACTTAAAGTTTATAAACAAGTATTTCGTGGCTGATTATACGACGCAAGGTGTGCGGTAACTGCTGGCCCAATTTAGAACATCAATCATTTAGAAAAGGGATGCTTATCGATTACTGTGACGCGAGCCGTCGGGACTCCGAGCGCCCTTCGCATAACACATTATAGAGGATTCAATCATTGTTGGCCATACCTGTTTGTTTCTATTTGTTCATTGAACAGAGCAAACTATTTAGATAGGGTACAGTTACGTAGCTGATGTTGAAGTACCTACGGTATCCCCAAATGTTTGTTAAAGTTATCCTCTTCAGACCAGCACTGAAGAGGTCTGTACGCGGCACTATCATCTAAATTCCTAGAACTCCTAACTTTTTCAAATATTGCGTGTTCTTAACATTTGATTTTTTAAACCCAGCTCTTAGAGGTATCATTTTTATTAGTTCAATAGTCATATTACTATCCCTGTCAGATACTAAACTTGTAATGACGTAGCTTTTGTCAGAATAAAAAGAAAAATACCTCAAATATCTCTACTGTGTGAAGTTTATTTGTTTTCAGTACTTATTGACAAAAACAAGACCTTCTACTACGATTTTAAATTCGTAACCTCATAGTAATCAGGTTAGTCCTTACGATACCTCCGGACAACCTTAAACCTACCGACTCGCCCTGACCACACGAAACAATTTTCTTGGTAAATATTATGAAATGCTGATTCACGTATCAGGCGACGCGACGTTTGCAAATCCGGCCTCGCCATAATATCTTTTAATAATCAAGATTATCTCTAATGAGGAAATCAGCAACGGTATTAAAGATAAAGGTGCGAACACACGCCCCAAGCAACCCAACGTTACGCTTAGGAATGTGTTGGGTAATGGGTATTACAGATTCCAATCATCCGCTAAATAGCATTGTGTAGTCGCCCTTCGCCCACAAATATCATTATAGCGCAAACCGATTTTCTTTAATCGCCTGTTAAGACTTCAGCGATAAACAGGTTTTTGTCGCCGTGAGCGTTTTCCGACACGCAATTGCAGATTTCAGCTTGCGAGCGAATCAGTTTTGTCGCACGACTAATCGCCATGAAGTACCGATCAAGCACCGTTTTGCAGTACTCGAAATACACTCGAGCATTTGAGCAGACTTAAGCGCCTTTACGCGATGGCATTCTGCGTAGTTATTCGACTATGCGAATGATGCTATGGCTCTGCATTTAAGCGCTATCACGTACGGTATAGTTGAGTGGCCGGATAGATCAGACCGGGACATGTAACCGCGCGTTAGTTTACACGGACGACGCATTGAGATATGTTAACAGAACACAAATGATGATATTGCAGTGTTAGTGTACGTAATTTGTTGTGTAAGCCCTTGCCACAAGGGTGATATCATCACCGACTAGGTTAAAAATAAATTGTATTTAAGTACACACATCAAAAGTGTCTAGGGATCAAGCATTTTTATGCGGATTTCTTGAGATTGAGATGTGGCTTTGTAATAAATTTATGATTTTATAAATTTATATGGATCCTTTTTGGTGCATTTCATAATTTGAATCAGGAACTGTGAATCAAATTCGAGTAAAAGATGAAAATCAGCTGTCAATATTTTCCCTATAAAAACATACAACGCATTGAAGACATTATTAGTGCTACTGTTTCCCTACTACTGATTAAAACCAACGTTATTATGGAGCGGCGACGTCATTTAAGCAGGGAAGAAATGCTCAGAGCCGTGGGAATGATAGAAGCTGGTTCCCGGCAACGTACTGTGGCTTTAGCTCTGAATACAAGTCAGAGTGTTATCAGTCGACTTTGGACACGTTACCGAAGCACTGGTACCGTGGCTGAGCGCCATGGAGGACGGTATCGCTGCACCACACGGAGACAAGACCGATACATTCAAATCTTAACTCGAAGAGCTCCAACAATAACCGCCATGATGTTAGCCGTGAGGCTTCATCACTCTTCAGGGAACTTAATTAGCGACCAAACAGTCAGAAACCGCTTGCATGAAGTGAACCTTCATTCCCGAAGACCGCTACGGGTACCACCTATAGCAATGCACAATCGTAGGATTCGATATCAATGGGCTCTTGAACACAGAAATTGGGCAGAAGAACAATGGCGTTTCGTGTGCTTTTCTGATGAGTCTCGTTTTGGTATGAGACCGGATACAAGACGTATACGACACTGGAGAACCCCTGGACGCCAACAGCGATTAAAATCCTGCCAGGAAGTCCATCCTTATAGTGGTGGAACCATCATGGTATGGGCGGGTATTTGGATCGGCGGAAGAACTGAGTTGATTTGGATCAGAGGCAACCTCAACGCTCAAATTTATGCTGAGACGATTGTATCAGACGTCATCGTTCCTCTACAAGTGCAAATCGGTCCCTTATTTCAGTTAATGCATGATAATGCACGACCGCACACCGCAAGAGTTGTAAGACAGACTCTCGCCGCAGCTAACATCAATGTCCTGCCCTGGCCTGCTCAGTCGCCAGACTTGAACCCGATTGAGCATGCATGGGATATGCTACAGAGAAGAGCTCTGCCGAATATGGAGGGTATCCAGTCGCAAGAAGACCTTTTTTTGTTGTTGCAACGAACATGGGCGGCCATTCCACAGCGTGATTTGGATGAACTCATTTTGAGTATGCCAAACCGATGTTCTTGTGTTGTTAGTGTTCGCGGTAGAAACACGGATTATTAATTGTTTAAGTTACCCAATAAAATTTTAAAGAAAACTGTTATTTCAGTCTTTTTTTCGAACTTTAATGTTAGTGGTTCAAATGTCAAAAATCCCTTTATTAGGAAAATGGCAAATTTCTTTATTAATGCAAAGGTGGCTTGGTTTATCGTTACTGTGACAAACGAAAACACTTTATTTGATGAATCCTTAAAGAAAATTTTAATTAATATCAATCAGGAGAAAAGTTATTGCAAAAATATAAATGTTGATCCCTAGACACTTTTGATGTGTGTATTTGCGAGGTTTTACGCGACTAAGCGGTGAGAAAGCAAAAAATTGATCAACTCATTGTTTGATACTTAGAGGTGACTTGATAACACGTGTGAAATATAGGAAACTTCAATAAATTGCCCTTCTGTATAACATAACATCACACCACGCCCGTAATCCCCGATGGGTAACGCAGAGGTGTACTAAATAGTACACGGAAATTTCGCCAGTTATACTTCCATGTTACAGGGGTTGAGCATATTTTCATCCAAATCCTGACTCCGTGACTCCCTTAAATATATGTATCTATGTACATGAATATATTAGTAATTTCTATACCTGTGTCATCTCCATCTTTTGATAGTTATACATAAGAAATAATCATCAACGATTACAAAAAAATAAGTGACGATTCAATAAGGATTAGATTAAAATCTTTAGCCTGTACTAACACTAACTCACTCATAATAATAATAATTGGTTTTGGAATATTCTTTGTACAGCTAGTTAACCCATGCCATTAAATAGACTACTATATATAAAACACAATGTATATTTTGTCAAGAACAAAGCCAAGCAACTGGATATTATCTAGAATTCATGAACCTTTTCAGAATTAGGTACTATATCAAGAATAGTTATTTTTAGTTCTTTTCAAGCATACATGTTAACTAGGTCCACATGTTACTACACAAACAAGTTATTTTGAGAACTAGTTGGCCCTTTCATCTTTTTGTACATGCAAATGTAAGTCCCCACTTCTCGGAAAAGTCAGATTTGTAAATGAAGACCTTGATACATTTATGAATATTTTGAAGCATGGTCGTATTTTCTAAAGTAGATATAAATATATGACGTCCATTTGAATATTGTTTTCTCAGAACCAAGATATTAAAATTTACGTAAACATTGTCGTATTGTCGGCACAACCCTGTATATCTACGTATGGCAACTTGTGACGGAATCTTGAAAGGGTACAAATACACGAGACATTGATTTTACAATGAAGAATCGAATGTGGATCTTACATCGCTTAGTTTAGCGTAGATATAAACATATAAGCGTTCGAGTGAATTTGGATACATGTTGAGACAATGTGCAGGGCATTATCGCACTTCTTGGTTTTGGCAGGTCTGTACTCAAATGTACTTGCTCACGTTTCAGCGAGGTACCAGTATACCCTAAATCACACTTTAATCATTTTCGTCACGTCACTACGAAATCAGTTTCAGTCAACTGCTGTGTTTCCGTCTTACGTCTGAAAAAAAATAGTTGAAGTTCATTATTTCAATTGTTTTATTTTCTTTAGCCTCCGCCAAAAATAAATAGAGTGGAGTTAAAAAGATCAAATATAATTAAATAAATGACCTACCGACTAACTCACTCTCCCCTAATCCAATATGTCCAACATAACAGGTAAAACGCAGGTATTCGAGATTTTAAATTGCTAGTTTTAAAGCGAGTTAATTCATTCTGGGGTAGCGGTCATGACCGTTGAGCGAAGTAAACGTTCTTTGTGTAGAGGACTTATTTATTTACGTATCTCGTTCCAAATTCACACAAAAAAGGCCAACAACAACGTTCCATGGTTATTTAGAAGAATTTCGAATGGGTTAGGTTTGTTGTATAAGCTTAAATTGGTTTTCGGGTTGTGTTTCGTCTTCAACCCGAAAACCAATTTCAATCAATAAATTCTCAACCAATTTACATCAAATAATGTAACATAGATTTGTCTAGTTTTATTTGAGAAGGTATATTTCCTAACGTTATACAGAAGGGATCCCTTGTTTTGCATAATGTTCTATTTCTTAATATACCTACTTAGGTTTAACGATTTTGCCATAATAATATTTTGCCATATATTTTTTTGGTATACAGTTTATGTTGGTATAATTATCTTGAAGGCTAATTTCTTTTGGCGTACATTTAATACGCATAATGTTGCAAGGCTTAATGAATATTAGTATAATAGTATTTAGGCATACAATTAATATAATATAACGGAAATAAATTTGAGTTAATTTAACTTCTTACCTACCTACTCGTATATATTTTTATTGTGAAAAATTCAATATGTTGTGCTACAAAAGTTTTGACGACAGAAACGAATCGCAGCAAAACCGACGCCACGTAGTCTTGTCTGCCCTAACCCGAAAGTGTACTTTAATTCCGCGTAGGCGCGGAGGGGCAAGGCGGGCCGCGTGGCTCGCGTGGCACCGCCGCACTATGGGACCAAACAGTATTTTCCGTCTCAATGGATTAGACAAAAGTCGTGTTACTGAAACCGTTTTGATGGTTTTACATTCATAGATAATAGAACTATCCGAAAGCAAAGCAAAAAAAAAAAAAAAATGTTTTACTTGCATAAAATAACATTCAAACTTTTTACTTTGAAAATTTCATATTAACTAGACTACTCGTTATAGAAGTTCAACTTAAGATACTTTCTATGTCTTTCAAGGGAATATATTAGTATTATACATTTTTGAATTGCTCAAAACTAGATTTATTGTAAGAGTATGTACACAATAGTTTTTATTTACAATATTTACAAACTACAATTTACAGAACTAAAATTATAATAAAATATATACAAGTATCAAAAAGAGAAGAATTACATGGCGTCAAAAAACTCATCCACACCGCTGTCAACAGGAAAAGTGCCCAGAAGGCTGGCAGCATTCCCACGTTGGATGGCAATGCTGATTCTTTGGCCAAAGAACAGGCCAGCCCTCTGGTCACGTGAAGAGTCGACCAACCGCTTAGCAATTTCTTTAAATATTAGGTGAGCACTCGGACCCCAAGGCCCTAGTGTTTCAACCCCAAACGGCTCAAACACATAACTGCCAATTAAGTTGTTGTATTTGCGCCGTTTGAGGTTTTCAGCACCTGCAGCAGCCGCCCCGGCACAGGACACCGTGCTAGGAAGATGGGATGGCGCAAGGGTGTCGACGCAAGTTGCGTCCCACACCAAAGGCCTACCCAACTTCCATGGCATTATGGTCATACCATCTGGTCTCTTCCCATCGACGCGTGCCAACCCATTGGGTTCCAAAACAGCAGGCACACCGGCGGTGGCCAGAGCACGTCGAATGAGATCATTAATGCTGGCGTGCCGGGCAATTCGACCTGCGCTCTTACTGCAGGAAAGGCCGTGGTGTCCGAGGCTATCGACTACTTCACCACATTGACAGCGATGTGGAGCCCCACACGGAGCACCCAAACGCAAACATGTAGCGAGCCGGAAGGTTGTGTCACCTAGCATAGTGCCTATATTAGGTGACGGTAGTGCCTGAAGCCAGAGGCCCGACTCCCATTCACCCACAGCCAGCAGGCGGGCACGCTCGGCAGTATTGGTAGACGTATTAATAAGGTTATTCCGTACCAACCTGCAGAGCGGCTCATCCCACTGTCTTTGGGAAAATGGGTTCTCGGGCCGATCCGTGTTCGGGCAAGCCATTTTCCAGGCGCTCTCTGCATCGGTCAAGTATGGCACTTCCGAGTCAACCAGGGAGAGGGTTAAAATTTTCCTGGTTAGCTTTTCAGTGCTGTGGACAGACGACAGAAACGCCGGTAAGCTTATACTAGAAATTTTGCGGACGCCGAGGCCACCAAAACGAATTGGAAGGGTGGCTTGCTGCCACGCTCGGTCGTCCAGGGCCACATTAAGAATGGATGTTAAAGTGTTGTGAATAATTTGGTCAATTTTGTCCAAAAGTTGTGGTTTCTTCCAAAGAGGAGAAGAACGAAGAAAATACATAAAATTTGGACCAAAACAACAGTATCTGATAAGAGTGAAAGCCGAATGTAGGTTAATATTGGAAAGTCTATCCGAAATATCATGAAAATGTTTAATTTTGTCATCGATAAAAAATGAAAAACTTTCTTCCAAAATAGGGGAACCTAGGAGGTATAGGGAACTTTTGTCTAAAACTTTTATTTGTGGGGCTATTGAATTAAATTTATCTATTGTCGAAAGTCTGTCGGTAATGTCAGGGAGGTAAATTTCGCATTTAGACGGGTTAAGGTCCAGGCCAATAGATTTAAACTGCTGTTTCAGGAGTTGTAGGTCATTGAAAACCGTGTCAATATCACCTCCTAGTGTTCCATCATCTAAATACCATACGTTGAATTTTGAATTTAGTTGTTGAATTATGGGATGAATAGCCAAACTAAAAATGACCGGCCCGAGGGGGTCACCTTGTTGGCAACCAACTGCAGATTCCAAAAACTTGTCCTTATATAATAATTTTGTAGGATGCCTGTAACATTGCCACATAAAACCATAAATTTCGGGAAGTACTTTTTTGACTTCAGCCAACAAAGTGTCCCTGTTCACGGAGTTGAAAGCATTTTTAACGTCAACCTTGAGAATGACCTCACCTTTCCTTGAATTTAAAAAAGAGGATAAGGCATGTACGGCAGCCTCACAGCCCCCTCTGGAGCCAAAACCAAGTTGAAGGGGCTGGAACCTAGCTGCAAGCGGTTCGCTGTACAGCTTGCAGCAAATTTTGGCTGCCATACGCCTGTAGGTGCAACCAACAGCAATGGGACGAATGCCGCCGTCCTTCTTGCGGAGGGCACACAGGTTAGCCCCATACAGGACATCGACGACGGCATCGTTCACACCGCCGGAGAGCATTAGGTTGATCAGAACCGCAAGCTCCTTCAAAAGCGACTCACCAGCTGCCCCGGCGCCTGAGCTTAACAAATCTTTCAAATGCTGTGGAGTCAGGCCGTCGAGGCCACCAGCAGAACCACTTCGGAAAGAGCTCACGGCTGCGATCAACTGCGGGGCTGTAATTTTAATAAAATTTGAATCCTGAACGAGGGGGTCGGGAAGGACGGGCGGGTCGGGGAAGGTGAGACCATCCGCAGGCGCTGGATGTTTACTCTCCAGGGCTGAAAATGTCTCAGGAGAGTAAGGCGCCACCACATCACTGCTGAACAGAATTCTGGCTGCCCCCCTTATATCACCCTCACTTAACTTGGATTCTACATGGGCGCAAATGCCTTTCTGAGAAAAATTGTAAAAAAAAGGTAATTTTGAATCCAAAATATGAGCCGAATTGTTACAGTTGTCTTTAATTTGGTTAGTTAAAGATTTTTGAGTAGCCAAATTTTTTTGAACATGCAGAATCCTGTAAGGGAAGGTGAGTAACTGCTCCCATGCACGTTCTGAGTTCTCCTGGGTTGCGAGACGGATACATCGCGCTAAACTCAGAGCAACGGAGTGCCTCGCGCCCCGGGGAACCCTTTTTAAAACAGGAGTGGAATTTTTGAATTTGGACAGTGTTTTCCACAAACTTTGATCTAAAAGTGTTGATGTCGGGGATGTGACTGGGGTGCAAAAAGGTACACTATGAGGTTTGTGGACCTTGCCATAGTGAATCTTAAGCCCCCGTTCGCCTTTAAAAAAACGAGCCTGGGAGCAGTGAGGACATCTTACCAGCTGTTGTACATCAAGAGATGTGACAGGTTGACTGGCACTAATTCCGGCGACGCTACAGCTGGCACCGAGCATAAAGAGTAAAGGTTAAAATATTAAAATAAAAAATACACGAGAACTTACCAAGTACCTATCACAAAAGAAAAATAAAATTAACACTAATTATTAAATACACTTTAAAATCACAAAATAAATAAACAAAAAGTCAAATACGTTGCTAAGTGACACGTAGAGCGGCGCAGTCGCGCTGGCGGCCTAGGGCGACGCGCCGACCACGACGTCATTTTGGCGCAGCCCTAGCAACCGTAGCTGTGTCACGACGTGTCGTATGTCCATCGTAAAGAACAATGGCAGGATTTTGTCAAGACTTTTTTTAGTGTCCATAGATTTCATATAAATGAATCAAATTTAAATAATTTTCTAGGATTTTTCAATTATTCACTTCTTCTCGTAAAGGCCGGAGTTATTTTATGTAAAAGCTTATCAAATGATGTTCGGATTAGTTCGTTATTATTTATTCGTTCTTCTTCTTTTCTAATCCAAAACTTATAATACTTGCAAAAGACAGTATGTAGTACAATCTTATTTATTCCCAAACTAAAATCATTTCTTGCTTATATTTTAAATCAAACTTGTATTTAGATGAATACAATATTGGTTCAAACTTGACATTGACGGCCATCAAAATGTCAGACCAGATTTATGAATGTGGGTGGTATGTGGTAGGCAAAAAGAGTATGTAGGGATCTAAGCAGGTGGCGTTCTTTTGCTTACCCCTATGGGAAAAGGGCGTGAGTTTATGTAAGTATGTAAAATAAATAAACAAACACATAGATAAAATGAGAGGCCAACAAAACTTACGAAAACACTCGTGAATTAAATCGAAAGTTTTCTTGTTGTTCTCAGGAAGAAGCCTCGTTAAGCTGTCAGTTACCAAAATACCTCATTTCGGGCCAAGACGATGAATCTTTTGAGAAAAATGTCTTGATTTTGTTGTTCATTACTTATGCTGTTCATGAAAACTCAATCTACTCAGCTAATTGCAGTCCATCGCTGGAGATATATCCCTCAAGCTGTGTGCCATGATATTCTGTCCGCTGCATTCCAATTCCAGTCTTGGCCACCATGTGTCCATATAGCTGACGTTTTAGTAGTAAATATTACTGTATATTTAAATGATAGCGTGAAAATTGACAGGATATAATGGAAGAACATAAATTTGCACCGGCTCCAAATAACATGGGACAAGGCAGGAAGAAGATGATGATATTGTAGTCTTTTGCTGAGGATACGCATGGAAACGAATCCAATGCAAAATATTATTAATTATTTCACAAAATTCTTCTTTGTACGTTCGAATGTCTTTTTGCAAGGTAAAAGCAAAACTCAACTTGATCCTTAAATCAATCCTTAAAGAATTGTGGGCATTTCAGATAGTGCCTACCTAGGTGAAATAATCGTGATTTTGAACCAAATATTCTTATTTTCCCTATCCCTGCTAAATAACAAAAGTTTTTAAACAGTATGCATACATATATTACTGAACCGACTTTTCTCATAAAAACCACTTATATTCGAATTGGTGACGCGAGAACGTCGAAGCTTGACAACTTGACGCGCCTGTCCATGTCGTACGTACGCTTCACGTTACTGTCAGACATACCCAATTCCACGTAATAATTACGTGACGTAGAAGGCAAACTGTCAGTCAGTATTCAATATCTGCTGCTGGCAGGATCAAACTCAGCAAAGGCGTATTTACTTTATTAATAGGGAAAAGTATCGATTAAAAATGTAGACTTTGGTAACAAAATTCGCACATACAGATGAGATATTTACCGTACAGACGTACCTTTTATACCTTTTGGATTGGCCGAAATGACAAAACTACAAATGCTATCAATCTAACATTACTCTCAAAACAGGATTTTATAAATTTTTTTGCTCTTAATTTTTAATTATTATTTTTGTTCCTTTTGTTATGAAAGTAGTCTCAATCAAGTCTTGCGTCACTGATGATTTAAACAAAGAGTTTACCAGATTGTTTTTTTATTTAGTTTTAATCGCCTGGTAAATTGGAAGGCGATCTACTGTTTTCACTTATTACACCCCAAAAGTGTCCCGGTAAGTAGGTACCATGGAAAAGTACCAAGATAAAAATTATGGTTTCGTAATAACTGACTTATCTACTCGTATTATGTGCACTCAGTGTCAAACTGCATTTTTAACCGACTTCAAAAGGAGGAGATTCTCAATTCGTCAGCGATCTTTTTTTGAGAACAAAATGTGTGAGGGGTATGAATCATTTCCATAAATTATAAAAGTAATTGGGAATATATTATTTATAATTCAACAGAGTCATATTTTATACCCATGTACACTGCATTATTTAATATCGAGGAATGATTAGACCAGGCGAAAACGTCAAAGCAAGAGCCAAGGCACCGAACTTTTTTATGAACATTGTACTGCTAATAAATTTATAGATCGTTAGTATGTTCTTTGTTTTATATCTTAACAGCCTTCATATTCAATGCAGCACAAACATGTACAAACATGTATTCTAACTTCTAGTCTAGACTGAGTCTCCAAACTAGTTGTTAACAGCTCTAGTGTGAATGCGTCTTGTAGTTGACTAATTTAACTTTTTTAACGTTTGAATACATTTACCTTAGGAAAAGTTGACAGACTATGCTCGTCAATCCTTTTACATATCAATCTTCCCCTGATAGCTCTTCCTTTAGAACTACATAAAGAGTATCACAATTTTTCAACGAAACTAATTCTGAATAAAGGTAATCGATCAACGCTTCGAGAACAGAAGTTGGTAAGTTTGTTTGTTTGATGGTTTGACGCTAATACTTTTAAAAGATTCTGGTTGGCATCAAAGCAAAAGTTACAAAAGCCTTCAGATCGGTCGTCGGACGTCTCTACTTATACACTTTTGGTGGGTAATACGAAACTCGTGAGAAGAATACAGCCTCGTCTCAAATGCTGTCTGAAAGGCGTCCCTTTATTTATCTAAGGAAAGGGTCTATTTGTCGTAAATCATCTCCCGTTATGTTTTCAATTTAAGTTTTGCTGAACGATTGACTTAACAAATTTGAGGGATGATAAAGCGCTTTGTAAGTCTTATTGTTTCGACCAATTTGTTAACAGACTAATCTTTGTTTGAAAATAACTGATCTTCTTAGAATTCTCAAATTATGTCTGTACAGTAGTTGATTGTTTGATAGAAGTTTCTATTTACAAATTACGAGCTTTACACACGTTTTTGCTTCCCTTAAGGACGTATTTACAAAAACGATAGGCATAGAATTGAACTACTACATAGACACGAGTCACACACACAAGCGTCGGCTTGTTAGCTGCGGGAATAAGTAGTCAAGTGAACTAATTTTGATACGTTGAAAATATTTGTTTTTTTTTTTTATGTAATATGTACTTGTTAGCTAAGATGAAACCTCACCTGCAAACTTGATGGAGTGACCTGAAGGTCTACATCGGTGACTGCTACTGGAACTCCTCGACGGATCGATCTAGATGCACCGAGTTTGGGCTTGATGTGTTAGTTATGATGAGACCTTACCTCCGGACTTGAAAAAGTGACCTGAAGGTCTACTTCGGTGACTGCTACTGGAACTCCTCGATGGATCGAACTAGATGTGCCGAGTTTGGGCTCGTTTTGTTAGTTATGATGTGACCTTACCTCCGGACTTGATGGAGGAACCTGAAAGTCTACTTTGGTGACTGCTACTGGAACTCCTCGATGGATCGAACTAGATGTGCCGAGTTTGGGCTCGTTTTGTTAGTTATGATGTGACCTTACCTCCGGACTTGATGGAGTGACCTGAAAGTCTACTTCGGTGACTGCTACTGGAACTCCTTGATGGATCGAACTTGATATGTCGAATTTGGGCTGGTTTTGTTAGTTATGATGAGATCTTACCTTCGGACTTGACGAAGTGACCTGAAGGTCTAATTCGGTGACTGCTACTGGAACTCCTCGACGGATCGAACTTGATATGTCGAGTTTGAGCTCGTTTTGTTAGTTATAATGAGATCTTACCTTCGGACTTGATGGACTGACCTGAAGGTCTACTTCGGTGACTGCTACTGGAACTCCTGGACAGATCTAACTAGATGTGTCGAATTTGGGCTCGTTTTGTTAGTTATGATAAGATCTTACCTCCGGACTTGATGGAGTGACCTGAAGGTCTACTTCGGTGACTGCTACTGGAACTCCTCGATGGATCAAACTAGATGTGCCGAGTTTGGGCTCGTTTTGTTAGTTATGATGTGACCTTACCTCCGGACTTGATGGAGTGACCTGAAGGTCTACTTCGGTGAGTGCTACTGGAACTCCTCGATGGATCGAACTAGATGTGCCGAGTTTGGGCTCAATTTGTTAGTTATGATGAGACCTTACCTCCGGACTTGATGGAGTGACCTGAAGGTCTACTTCAGTAACTGCTACTGGAACTACTCGACGGATCGTTCCTGATGTGTCGAGTTTGGGCTCGTTTTGTTAGTTATGATAAGATCTTACCTTCGGACTTAAAGAAGTGACCTGAAGGTCTACTTTGGTGACTGCCACTGGAACTCCTCGATGGATCGAACTAGATGTGACGAGTTTGGGCTCGTTTTGTTAGTTATGATGTGACCTTACCTCTGGACTTGATGAAGTGACCTGAAGGTCTACTTCGGTGACTGCTACTGGAACTCCTCGACGGATCGAACTAGATGTGTCGAGTTTGGGCTCGTTTTGTTAGTTATGATGAGATCTTACCTCCGTACTTGAAGAAGTGACCTGAAGGTCTACTTCGGTGACTGCTACTGGAACTCCTCGATGGATCGAACTAGATGTGCCGAGTTTGGGCTTGTTTAGTTAGTTATGATGTGACCTTACCTCCGGACTTGATGGAGTGACCTGAAGGTCTACTTCGGTGACTGCTACTGGAACTCCTCGATGGATCGAACCAGATGTGTCGAGTTTGGGCTTGTTTTGTTAGTTATGTTATGATGTGACCTTACCTCCGGATTTGATGGAGTGACCTGAAGGTCTACTTCGGTGACTGCTACTGGAGCTCCTCGATGGATCGAACTAGGTGCCCTGAGTTTGGGCTCGATGTGTTAGTTATGATGAGACCTTATCTCCGGACTTAATGGAGTGACCGATTTACTGACTTGAGGATGTACAGACGCCAGTATAGTGATGTGCTGGCCTCTTTAGTTCGATTATAATTAAAAATAAAAACAAAAATTTAAAAAAATACATTTATTTCAACTACGCCAATTACAGACACATTTGAATTTTCAAAAGACAAAATGAAACTAGTACAAAAATAATTAAGGTGCTACAGTCCCAGTCACAACTTCACAATAATAACTGTGAAAGTACTGTAGGTGCCAATTCCAAAACGTAAATTTCTATGCAGAAGAATGGGCAAGAAACTCGATGAACACCCTTTTTTAATCGTCAAAATTATTACACAACCTTTGTTACCTCGTTTATCTTTAGATTGTACATTATGTGTGAACGATGTAGGAATTAGTCCATAGTGAATATAAAATAGACCGTAACGCCTTAGAGATGACCAGTCCCAACTGACAGCGACCGTTCACGAACATGACATGAAACAAGCCCAAACTCGGCACAACTAGTTCGATCCATCGAGGAGTTCCAGTAGTAGTCACTGAAGTAGACCTTCAGGTCACTCCATCAAGTCCGGAGGTAAGATCTCATCATAACTAACAAAACGAGCCTAAACTTGGCACATCTAGTTCGATCCATTGATGAGTTCCAGTAGCAGTCACCGAAGTAGACCTTCAGGTCACTCCATCAAGTCCGGAGGTAAGATCTCATCATAACTAACAAAACGAGCCCAAACTCGGCACATCTAGTTCGATCCATCGAGGAGTTCCAGTAGCAGTCACCGAAGTAGACCTTCAGGTCACTCCATCAAGTCCGGAGGTAAGGTCACATCATAACTAACAAAACGAGCCCAAACTCGGCACATCTAGTTCGATCCATCGAGGAGTTCCAGTAGCAGTCACCGAAGTAGACCTTCAGGTCACTCCATCAAGTCCGGAGGTAAGGTCACATCATAACTAACTAAACGAACCCAAACTCGGCACATCTAGTTCGATCCATCGAGGAGTTCCAGTAGCAGTCACCGAAGTAGACCTTCAGGTCACTTCATCAAGTCCGGAGGTAAGATCTCATCATAACTAACAAAACAAGCCCAAACTCGGCACATCTAGTTCGATCCATCGAGGAGTTCCAGTAGTAGTCACTGAAGTAGACGTTCAGGTCACTCCATCAAGTCCGGAGGTAAGATCTCATCATAACTAACAAAACAAGCCCAAACTCGGCACATCTAGTTCGATCCATCGAGGAGTTCCAGTAGCAGTCACCGAAGTAGACCTTCAGGTCACTCCATCAAGTCCGGAGGTAAGGTCACATCATAACTAACAAAACGAGCCCAAACTCGGCACATCTAGTTCGATGCATCGAGGAGTTCCAGTAGCAGTCACCGAAGTAGACCTTCAGGTCACTCCATCAAGTCCGGAGGTAAGGTCACATCATAACTAACAAAACGAACCCAAACTCGGCACATCTAGTTCGATCCATCGAGGAGTTCCAGTAGCAGTCACCGAAGTAGACCTTCAGGTCACTCCATCAAGTCCGGAGGTAAGATCTCATCATAACTAACAAAACGAGCCCAAACTCGGCACATCTAGTTCGATCCATCGAGGAGTTCCAGTAGCAGTCACCGAAGTAGACCTTCAGGTCACTCCATCAAGTCCGGAGGTATGGTCACATCATAACTAACAAAACGAGCCCAAACTCGGCACATCTAGTTCGATCCATCGAGGAGTTCCAGTAGCAGTCACCGAAGTAGACCTTCAGGTCACTCCATCAAGTCCGGAGGTAAGGTCACATCATAACTAACTAAACGAACCCAAACTCGGCACATCTAGTTCGATCCATCGAGGAGTTCCAGTAGCAGTCACCGAAGTAGACCTTCAGGTCACTTCATCAAGTCCGGAGGTAAGATCTCATCATAACTAACAAAACAAGCCCAAACTCGGCACATCTAGTTCGATCCATCGAGGAGTTCCAGTAGTAGTCACTGAAGTAGACGTTCAGGTCACTCCATCAAGTCCGGAGGTAAGATCTCATCATAACTAACAAAACAAGCCCAAACTCGGCACATCTAGTTCGATCCATCGAGGAGTTCCAGTAGCAGTCACCGAAGTAGACCTTCAGGTCACTCCATCAAGTCCGGAGGTAAGGTCACATCATAACTAACAAAACGAGCCCAAACTCGGCACATCTAGTTCGATGCATCGAGGAGTTCCAGTAGCAGTCACCGAAGTAGACCTTCAGGTCACTCCATCAAGTCCGGAGGTAAGGTCACATCATAACTAACAAAACGAGCCCAAACTCGGCACATCTAGTTCGATGCATCGAGGAGTTCCAGTAGCAGTCACCGAAGTAGACCTTCAGGTCACTCCATCAAGTCCGGAGGTAAGGTCACATCATAACTAACAAAACGAGCCCAAACTCGGCACATCTAGTTCGATGCATCGAGGAGTTCCAGTAGCAGTCACCGAAGTAGACCTTCAGGTCACTCCATCAAGTCCGGAGGTAAGGTCACATCATAACTAACAAAACGAGCCCAAACTCGGCACATCTAGTTCGATGCATCGAGGAGTTCCAGTAGCAGTCACCGAAGTAGATCTTCAGGTCACTTCGTCAAGTCCGAAGGTAAGATCTCATCATAACTAACAAAACGGGCCCAAACTCGACATATCAAGTTCGATCCGTCGAGGAGTTCCAGTAGCAGTCACCGAAGTAGACCTTCAGGTCACTCCATCAAGTCCGAAGGTAAGATCTCATCATAACTAACAAAACGAGCCCAAACTCGACATATCAAGTTCGATCCGTCGAAGAGTTCTAGTAGCAGTCACCGAAGTAGACCTTCAGGTCACTCCATCAAGTCCGGAGGTAAGGTCACATCATAACTAACAAAACGAGCCTAAACTCGGCACATCTAATTCGATGCATCGAGGAGTTCCAGTAGCAGTCACCGAAGTAGACCTTCAGGTCACTTCTTCAAGTCCGGAGGTAAGATCTCATCATAACTAACAAAACGAGCCCAAACTCAGATCAGATCACTGCGTCAAGTTGTTGACGAATAAGCATTTGTTTTGGCGAAATAAAATATTGTCATATAAAAATTTAAATCTTACCTTGTCAAGTATCAAATTTGGTTTATCGAATATTTCGTATGTAAACAGCGATCTTTTCAACACAAGCCGCTACTAACAGGCGACACAGCGTCCACTCACAACGGCAGCCGAGTGCGGAGTGTGCGGACTGAGATTTCATTCGAAATGTTTGTGCAATAAATCAAAACTGGGACAACAAATAAAATAACCCTTATTGCAATCACTTAAGATTCACCCATAATAGCAAAATATGTAGAAAAGTTAGTTTCGGCATTTATTTTTTCTGAGAGTATTTATGACACTGCGACATAATTTTTTTTCTCAGATTTAGAACAGACTATATTTGCCTACTTACAGTATTTTTAGAAATCTTAAAATATGTTATTGGTAGAACAAAAAATGTACCTAAACACAATACCGTTTCGAAAACATTGTGGTTAATGGCAACGACAGATCGTTTTTACAGTATCAAAAACTATCATTTTCAAGAAAAACGTTTCTTGCGTTTGAAGATAAAGAACCAATCTATTTGTGTTAGTTATAAGTTTTATTTGATTTGATTCAGTTTAGTCAGGAAATGTACTGAAAAACAGCATAATTTTGTCCGAATTGCAAACGCGCCCTTAATGGTACTTTTTTTTTAAAAAAAAACGTTACTAAGGGCAAAGTTTTTTTAAAGTAGGAATTTAAACACTAGGAATTTCTCCTGTATCGTGGGTGCGTTCACAAACATACACAAATACCCAAACCCGAAACAACTATTTGTAGGCCATACAAATATTTATTCCGTGCGGGGATCGAACCCGCGACACGTAGCGCAGCAGTCAACTTGAGCCACTGCGCCAACCATGCCGTCAATGATTAATTCCCAACGTTGAATATGATTAATTTCCAACGGTGAAAGAACTTTCGAAATCGGATAGTTCCGAAGATTACTCTCTACAATCAAACTTAATATCTTTATAATAATACTAGCTGACCCACGCAACTTCGTCTGCAACAGAATATAGCTTATAACCTTTCTAGATAAATCGACTATCCAACTTATTAAATTGAGCTATATCGTACTCGTAACAAACAAAAAATCTTACCTTTCTTCTATAAAATACCTATTAGTTTAGATTGACTTCGATTATATTATTAAAGTAATAATTACTATAGGTATCTCTTACTGTTTAATATACAGTAACACCTTGTACTTGTAAACATTATGGTGCAGTAAATATTTTGAATTTGAATTTCTCCGGAGGCCCCAGAGGCCAGAATCCCCACGTACCTACCGCACCGGACCGAATGACTGCCACGCGCTAATTATTTTGTCGCCCGTATACTTTTACATTGCGAATCTTCTAAGATATTTGTTTAAACTGTTTAGAGTAAAGGGCACAAATATTCTATATTAAATTTCCGTGCTAGCAAACACATTTATTTAGATATAGATACCACCATATGGGTTAAATAAGCTTCGCAAAATATAATTATTTTTAACCTAACATTTTAATATAAAAAAATGGTTACAGTGAGTAAATCGTAAAAGATAAACATATGCTGTCGCGGACTTTTTTTAGAACTTTTAAAGAGGAACAATTCCTTGATACATGATATTTACGTAACTTAAACCGTTTTCGCAGCGCACGCAACGGAAGCTCTCAAAAAGGAATATCTTTTCCCGTTTTTACAACATTTTTCATTTATGCTCCACTCCTATTGATTGTGGCGTGATGTTATATAGCCTAAAGCCTTCCTCGATAAATGGACTATCCAACACTAAAATAATTTTTCAATTGCAACCAGTAGTCCCTGAGTTTACCCCGTTCAAACAAACAAACAAACAAACAAACAAACTCTTCAGCTTTATAATATTAGTATAGATATAGATAGCTGTACCCCGCGTGCGTTGCAATGCCCTTTTACCTGCCTACGTACCAACTACCTACCACCTACCTATTACCTACCTACATACTACTAATTTCTCACCTTCTCTGGACTGCCACAAATGTTTCAAAACCAAAATTAGACAAATCGGTCTAGCCGTTCTCTAGTTTTAGCGCGACTAACTAACAGCAATTAATTTTTATATTATACGCAAACACCATTTAGTGGAGTGCCGTAAGATTTATACCTCGGAATCCAGGGCCGGTCAATGAATCTTCATAAAAATTTTTGGACTGCATTGGTATAAGCCCAAATAAAGAAGTTAAAAAAAAAAATTTGCGCGCTCTTCTTTTTTTTTTTTTTAATTCGGCAATTTACTGAAAAATGAGAGGGACAAGGGAAAAAAAATGTTTAGAGCTACTAAATAATATTTTCACCGTGACTTTAATGTTAATTAATTAATATTCCGCAAAAAAGAACGCCTTACAGCAAAAAAAAAAAAAAACGTATCTGTCTAATACCTTTATAGGAGCAATTCTTGTAATATAGTATAATCTGAATCTCGGTTACGGCTCCAACGATTTTCATGAAATTTAGTATGCAGGGGGTTTTGGGGGCGATAAATAGGTCAAGCTAGGTTTCATTTTAAAAAAACACGATTTACCAAAACAACCAAGCAAATTTCGGTCATCCAGGTACTATACATTATAATAACATTATTGTTAATTACTGTCGTTGTCATCGTTGAGTTAGATTGTTGGTGAAGGATAAGTACCTACTGCTGTCACAAAAGCATTCTAAATTTAAAAAAAACCTGTGGATGCCTTAAGTTTAAGGCCTCCTGCCAGAGTCATATCCTACTAATATTATAATTGCGAAAGTTTGTGAGGATGGATTGATGGTTGTTCCCCTTTTTACGCAAAAACTACTGAACGGATTTGGAGGTTAAATATCGCAAATAGATAGATGGTTTACAACCTGGATTAAAACATATGACACAATTTTATCTCGGTAGTATGATCCCGTGGGGCAATTACCGAGCTAGTAACTGATATACCATAAGTGACAAATCGCTAAGGAAAGCTGCTGTGGGGTACGGACCTCGGTTTAGGACGTCACTGAGGGGGGGGCAACAAAGGGACAGGCTGAATCTGAGAGATATTAGGTATTTAGGGTCTGGTTTAATACTACTGTCTCAGCTTCGCAGGCTGGCTCTAGCAAGGGTCGGGATATTTGTATTTCTTATTTCTAAGTGTACTGGTTATCTACTACTTTGAGGTCCATACCCCACAGGAGGTGCCCTTAGTGATTAGTCACTTATAGTACCTATATCAGTTACTAGCTGATGGCTGCGGCTTCTCCCGCGTGGAGTTCGATAAACCATCTATATACGTTATCCAAATCCGTTCAGTAGTTTTTGCGTGAACGAGTAACAAACATCAATCGATCCTCACAAACTTTCACACGTATAATATAAGTAAGATTGCCTCTGGCAGGAGGCCTTAAACTCAAGGTATCCACAGGATTTTTTTAAATTTAGAATGCTTTTGTGACAGCTGTAGGTACTAATCCTTCACCAACAATCCACATCAACGATGACGACGACAGTAATTAACAATAATGTTATTTTAATGTATAGTACCGTACCTGGATGACCGAAATTTGCTTGGTTGTTTTGGTAAATCGTGTTTTTTTAAAATGAAACTGATTATACTATATTACAAGAATTGCTCCTTTATAGGTATTAGACAGATACGTTTTTTTTTTTTTTGCTGTAAGTCGTTCTTTTTTGCGAAATATTAATTAATTAACATTAAAGTAACGGTGAAAATATTATTTAGTAGCTCTAAACATTTTTTTTCCCTTGTTCCTCTCATTTTCAGTAAATTGCCGAATTAAAAAAAAAAAAAAGAAGAGCGCGCAAATTTTTTTTTTTAACTTCTTTATTTGGGCTTTTACCAATGCAGTCCAAAAATTTTTATGAAGATTCATTGACCGGCCCTGGATTCCGAGGTTTTACAATATTTATGCCTTACGGCACTCCACTAATTTGAAAAATCGTTTTTCTATCGGGAAAGAAACAGTAATTATTTGTGATTATTGTGATAATGTCGTATGGTCTGTTTGAAGTTGTCATTCGTTGACTGAACAACTGAACGTCACTCAATTGTTTTGCCTTCCCGGAACCTCTCCACTAACACTTGAACTTTATAGGTACGGTATTAAAGCTCAAATTGATTTTACGTTTTAGTTAGAAAACGTTTGTATGGGAAAAAGAAAAGGGCTGTTTTTAGGGCTTTTCCGGCCATTATTCGATTTTTTCTCGCCGTAAGAACCATCCTTGAACTTCAACGAATATTTACAAAAAAAAATCAGCCAAATCGGTCAAGCCGTTTTCATGCCAAGTCGTGACAACGGAAAACGGGTTTCATTTTTATATATATATAGAAGATAGATAGATATAGATAGATATAGATATAGATAGATAGATTGGTTACGACCCTTAAATAAGTATTACAATGAATACCTGTTGTTATTGTACATAGCTACGTACACGTAAAAATGAAAACAAAACCTTAGAAGGCATTATGTTTCATGCGATAAGGTTGTGGGTCGGGTTATAAAGGACGAATATGCCCAAAACGACGTCTGTGGGTCAGATTAAAGCAAATTTACCGTTACGTTTTAGGATGTCAAGTAAGATATAACCTGCGTTAACTTTAATGCTGTGCTTGATTAATATTAAATTAAACTTGAGAAGAGCTTGTTTGGTTGTCATAAAAATCGTTACTACGAGCTAGAAATAATGTGGGTGTGCTATTAAATACACTTCTGCCTAACCCTTAGGGGATTACAGTCGTGTTGTTATGTTATGACACAAAAACTAGTTATATTATTATGTTGTGTTCATTATTAGCCTGACACAACACAAAGGTCTCTGATTTATTCGTTACTGCCGCATCGTAGGGTTTACTTAAATAATTTGGTGAAGTAAAATGGCAGTTTCAACAAGCCTTTTATTGTTTTTTTTTGGGGGTGGGAATCATCAAATAACCCTTCCTACTCTGGGCAGAGCGGAAGTGTCAGACTTCTACTGACTAAAAACCACCCATGTTCCTTCTTAGCCTTTTGTGTCGAAGCCGCGGTATCTCTTTCGAACAACCCGCAGCCCCGACTGGACAACCCACAGCCCCGACGGGAGTCAACAAGCCACACACGCATAATTATTTGTTACGAAAATAATTAAGCGCTAAGAGAAAATACTTATTGAAATGATCTGGTTTGTAAGTTTGTGTGTTTGTGGGTGTAGGGGGAAGTCTTTGAAACTTCTGATCCGATTCTGAAAATTCTTTTACCTTATACCAGCTCCACTATATATTTAAAATATTCCCGTGGACTAATTTCAGCCATAATGCGAGCAAAGTTACGGGAAAAAGGTAGTTATTTATAACGACGAAAACACTTTTGGGACAATTAACACAGTACAGAATAACAATACCTTCATTGAATATTATTTGTTTTTAGTTTTCTCATTCTTTTACTCTTAAAGGGAGCTCTATCAAAGCTGGCAGCTCAAACAATAGCCAATAATATTGCTTTGACGTACATTGACGCAATCTTAATTGACGTCTTGAATACAAAAGGATCAATGGATGCCAAAATTGTGATGGTCTGAGCATTGATTGATAGATTTAGTTGTTAGTGACAGTACACACTTATGTATATTAGTTGCACTTCAAGTTACCCCAAATCGTCGAATTTTCTCAGTCAACCTTGAACCAAATGATTTAGCGATAAAGTTGAAAACCTATTAAAGAAAAACAGATTATTGTAGTATAATGTGTTCGCTATACTATATTGATTTAAGGTATGCAGCCTTGCTGCGAGTTGTCCGAAAGACTCACCGCGGTCTCGACACAAAGGGCTAAGAAGGAACAAGGGTGGTTTATAGTCAGTAGAAGTCTGACACTCCCTACCGCTCTGTTCAGATTTCTTGATTTCCCACACACCAAATAAAAAAGGTATGTAGGTGTTTAATATTCTAATAGTAACAATATCAAGGAGCAAAACATAAACTTTCATTGTACATAAACTGTAACTGCTGTATATTCATTATTAAATTATATTGTTAATATTTCTTAATAGTTTTATTTTTATTGTTTTTCTTTTTTTGTCATTTTGTATGCACGACAATTCCCTGCGACTTTTTTTCGTTTCGTGCAGTGTATTTATAGGGAAATAGTTCAATCTGTCTGTCTGCTATATATTTTATTACGACTAAGCTATCAAACCGATTTTATTTTTGCAACGAGGTATTCGAAACACTTGTAATACCGTATTTATTTGACAGATCTGGCATAAACGTTTCAACCAGTCAAATAACTATAACCATTTTAAAGTCAGTCTGCGTTCAATGTGTTCTTAAAATCACTCAAGTTCTATCGGGGGTTAAGTCGTTGACCGAGTTTAAGCAATAGATCCTCATAATGATGCCTGTGAGCTAACTTTATGGGGTACTTCTCGATGAACTATCTTCAAGTTTCCACCAATAACCTGAATGCATATTAATATTGAAGATGTTTTCATTACAGCAGGATGTTGTTCCAACGGCTATCGTGCTGCCCTCTATAGTTTGCTCTCAGAGATTATTGGATGTAGTTTATTACAAGAGATAGTAAAATATTTACGATATACCCATTTAATTCGCATCAAATAAATAAAAACGTACAAAACAGACTCAAACAAAATAAATCAAAGTGCAATATTATCACGATGGTTTCGTTCGTGACATTAATAAAAATGATATTTTTATTTTGTACCACAAAATGAAATTGCCTCTTTTTTGTTTCAATAAATAAAAATATAAGGGTTTAAATGAGTGTGTGCAATATTTAATATAAACTTCCTATAATAAGGTTTCTGTTTGTTATATTTTGTATACTTTTTTTATTAACAGGGATCGTTTTAGACTGGAAGCCGACCAACATAGTTGTGAATATTATGTTCCCTAAATTTTCTTTCATTCAGAATCAGAAAAGATTTTTCTGGAGTTCATTTATTTAAAAAATTAAAAACAGTGCCATACTGCAAAGTTTTAATGGATAAGAAAAATCCTCTTCTGTTAGGTGCGGACCTGACTTAATTAGACTCTGGGGCATCGTAACTTACCAAATGAGTGTCATTTGCCACGAGTAATAATATTATAAAATAGTTTAATGAAGCCATAACTTAAAGGTTTTGTGACCAACATTTTGCTAAAGTTTTGAGTTATAAAGTGGTGGAAGAAACATAAGGTAACGTTTTATTAGTGAAGCAGTTCTAGAAAGTAGTGCCTTCAATGGATTTTTTATGAAGTAATAACTAATTTAGCATAATGAGTGAAGGTTGATTAAAATGTAATTTATTTGGAAAACAACGACAAACAAGGACTCGTGAGTGGTTGAATTTCTGATAAGGAAAATGTGAGTTATGTTTTGAGTAAGAATATTTGGCCAAAATCAATAAAAAAAAAAAAAAAATTTTTCAAGTAAGCCAGTTACAGGCATTTTTGAATAGTCGAACAAATCTATACTAATATTATAAAGCTGAAGAGTTTGTTTGTTTGTTTGTTTGTTTGTTTGAACGCGGTAAACTCAGGGACTACTGGTTGGAATTGAAAAAATCATTTAGTGCTGGATAGTCCATTTATCGAGGAAGGCTTTAGGCTACATAACATCACGCTACGATCAATAGGAGCGGAGCATAAATGAAAAATGTTGCAAAAACGGGAAAAGATATTCCTTTTTGAGAGCTTCCGTTGCGTGCGCTGCGAAAACGGTTTAAGTTACGTAAATATCATGTATGACGGAATTGTTTCTCTTTAAAAGTTCTAAAAAAAAGTCCGCGATAGCATATGTATATCTTTTAAGATTTACTCACTGTAACCATTTTTTTATATTAAAATGTTAGGTTTAAAAGAATGATATTTTGCGAAGCTTATTTAACCCATATGGTATTAATCTATATCTAAATAAATGTGTTTGTTAGCACGGAAATTTAATATAGAATATTTGTGTCCTTTACTCTATACAGTTTAAACAAATATCTTAGAAGATATCGCAATGTAAAAATATACGGGCGACAAAATAATTAAGCGCGTGGCAGTCATTCGGTCCGGTGCGGTAGGTACGTGGGGATTCTGGCCTCTGGGGGCTCCGGAGAAATTCAAATTCAAAATATTTACTTCACCATAATGTTTACAAGTAGGACAAGGTGTTACTGTATATTAAACAGTAAGAGATACCTATAGTAATTGTTACTTTAATAATATAATCGAAGCCAATCTAAACTAATAGGTATTACAAAGAGGAAAGGTAAGATTTTTTGTTTGTTACGAGTACGATTTAACTCAAATTAATATGTTAGATAGTCGATTTATCGAGAAAGGTTATAAGCTATATTATGTGACGCAGACGAAGTTGTGTGGGTCAGCTAGTATTTAAATATACGAATATAACGACTTATTGAGGAATATGGAAGAAAAAACAGGCTGCACGCACTCTAAATACATTGGGTTAAAGGCAAGAGAATGATGAATGTAGTTTTCATCAAATTACTTGCGTTAGTACTTGTGTTATATAAACAAGCGGAGGGAATAACGATTCATTCATCTTTGTTGCGGGAAATAAAACCAAACTCCTAAGCCGCTATAAAATAAAGTGAAGAGTTATTTCTTACTGTTAAATAATGGCGAGTGCTTGCAACGAACAGAGGTTACGAGGTTTATTTTATTAATTGAAAGGAAATGTTAGCTGTCTGCTGAAAGAGAAATTCTCGAGTAATAATGGGAGTTAGAAAATAGTGATTTTATGAAGTTTTCATCTGAAGTAGCTGTGTTCCTTTTGTATTTTTGAAGGTAATGTTGAACTACTTTTTGTCTGGCAGTTTTAGTACTTTATGCAGCCTACCCAATATTGTCCTCTCTTAAGAACAGTTCATCGTGTCGTTGAGCTCCTAGAGTTATGTGTAGGCCTACACGGTAACTGTCAAATAGTTACTTGCACTGACTAGGCTGATCAATTCAATGCTGTGTGGTCTTTTGTTTAAAATACCATTTCAGATACTAATGTTCATGGTCCTCATGCGACTTGACTAAGATGATGTCATTTGGTTTTAAAACAACCTGGGGTGTGTTGTAAAAGTGCTTTTGAAAACAAACTTACAGAAATTAATGATTTATGACCATTTGTATACCTGTATGAACAGAACGCAGACTAGATTCCGAATGCTTTGATTTTGGCAGATAATGCACGGAATATCTATCGAAATCTGATCACAGCCAGTTCGCTATCTGTAAATACCCGGTTTGAATAAACCTTGATTGTGATAATTTCAGGGAAGTTTATTAGCGCAAAATTTTGATGCTAATATTATTTTGAGCTTTCTGCGAATTTTATTATCACTACAGCCAGTGCAACACTGCACTGGATGTACATTCTGTTCAAAATGATACATGTTAATTACGTGTTAACAAAGGTTATGAACAAAAAACTGCCGTTACTATTTCAATACACATGAATACAGAAAATAAGCAAAAATGTGTTATCGCCTACGAGAGCCTACGCTGCACTGGCTTCATCTCGACGGCTACGACGTAGCCCGTAGCCTGCGTATAACATAGACGACTATCATACAACTTCTCAGTTTCTTCAGATTCATAACAACGAAATTGATGAGTTTGATTTTACGCAACTTGAAGTTCTCGGAAAGACTAAATATAAATATTATTACTTTTATTGTAAGGGCGTCCTATTGATATGTTAGAATTTATTAATTATTCATTTCTTACCATATAATTTTTGCTGAAAATTTCGATTGTTTCAATTTAGTTGGAGATCTTCCTAAAGAGGGATTATTCAAACATTATAACAATCGTCAGGGTACTCGGGTAGGTAACTTGCTGATCTATGGAATAGAGCGGTGCTGTCCGGAACATGATTGACTTATTGAATTACCTTAAGCGTCGGGACAACTGCACTTTTGTGCACCGTTATACACCGTAAACACTACTATGACGAGGCAACTATCTGAGCTCAACTGTTTTAAATAGTACCATTCATTGAATTGGAAGGAAGAAGAAGCTTCATCTTAAAATAACCTAATCTAACCCATCCGTTTCACTTGTTGAAAATCTACCTCCTTGACATGAGTTGTCATGGCCAACCCCACCTGGAAATCTTTAAATTGACTCTGAACCCAGGTTGAAGCAAGGAAAACCTGCTGAGGTGGAGATTTCATTAATGACTCTGCCCTGGAGTGTAAATGTGGTGCTGTTCCACAAACTGTTATTTGTCCACCACAGAAACTGATGCACGCTACCGAAAGTGCCAAACTAGTAGTTCAGTTCCAAGCTGACTCAATTTAGATTGCCGTCGAAATGCTTAGAAGAAAAAGATCTAAAACTGGCCAAGTGCAAGTCGGACTTGCACATGAAGGGTTCCGTACCATCGTAGTAAAGATCTTTAATTTGTATAAGTTTGCTTTTCATAGTGTTTCTATGAATGATAAAGTTAAATTTGCGGTTTTAAATATGCTATATCACAAAAACTAATAACTAGACATCGTTAAAAAAAATTCGGATGAAAGTTTACATTGCGATCTATAGCATATATATTTTTTTGATTTTTTCACTATTTTAATTTTAAAAGTTAGACACACATTTTACCACTTTAGAAGTGTCTATCTTCCACACGATTGACTTTGAGAAAAAATGGTTTTAGAAACCTCAATGTCATTTTTAAAGACCTGTCTATAGACAACCCACGCGTATAGGTTTAATGAAAAAATTTTTTTGTTGTTTTAGTTCCATGTACCCCCTTAATCTTTTACTTTTTTCATTTTCGTATACTGACCAAGTTTCAACTGTGTCGTCTTAATAGTTTCCGAGTAAAGAGACTGTGACATACGGACGGACAGACAGACATGACGAATCTATAAGGGTTCCGTTTTTTGCCATTCGGCTACGGAACCCTTAAAATAGACCAATATCTATCATAGATAAATCTTATACAGCCTCCTATATCTGCACAAGGTGGCTGGGTGAAACATATCTATTTTACACTAACACGTGTTTCTCGATGCGAATGCAGAAGGGTAGGTAATCTACTTTAGCTTCTGGAAACTTCGCACAAACGTTGTTCGGGGTCTATACCTTGTACAACTCTCGTGTTACTAGCCACAACCAACTATTATATTGCAAACTCTATGTTTAATTACTTTGTTTGGTGGGTAGTAGTGGAGCTTTATGGTAGCAGGTTCTGCGTGCTTTTCACCACATTAAATTATTATTACATTTAGCTATGCAAATAACCGGATAAAATACGTATCTGATGGAAGCAAAACGACTTTAACCAATCCAAAAATGATGGCGGGTCTCAAGCCGACGCAGGTGTATTTTTGTTATCAAATTTTAAATAGTGAAAACTATTTATGTAAAATCTAGGTTATCTCTCTTAACAGACAAAAAATATTTATATACCAAACTTCCTGCAAAATACAATTCTGCTGAGTCTTCCCAACTATCTCAGGACCGGCTTAAAGTTTAACCGGATTCTGCTGAATATAAAAATAGAGTGTTTCTGTTTTTACTATCTGTCTGTCCCTTCCATCTTTTTCGTATAATTAGTGCCTAACCTGGTTTTATGCCGTCCCTGGACCTCTGACTTCACTTGTCATGAAACTGAGAAAAATATCTCTCAGGCCGGTTTGGTATCTTCATGATGTGTAATGTGGTAATTATACAATACGCACAAAAATACGATGAATCACAAGTGCACGACTTGGATTTGAACTCGACACCAATGACTTGGCTGTCCACACCACTAGACTATCATTGCTTACTACAGCCCTGTCACTGTATAACACAATTCCCTATAGTAAGGCTATAAAAACCTCCTGTTAATAACCAAAATTAATTACAAACGGGACTGTTTTAATCTGTACTAGCGCTTGCTAAAGACGTACAGAATAAAGGTAGCTACCGATTACACGAGACGAGCTTCTTAACACCCATCCGTGTGCCATCCCCAGCTATAATGTATAGCTGTGAGAAGAATCGCTGTTCACACACCTGACGCCGCGCCGGGCGTAAAAGTAAACTTAACACTTTATGAATGTTACCGTGAAACACGAACATCAGAAGTGGGATTTTCTAGTTGGATTTATGATTTTGAGTGAATTTCTGTTCTGAGAAGGTTAGGTGGGGTTTAGGCAGAGGTGTACCTGTTAGTTCACCGTCATTTCGCCAGTTATGTTTCAGTTCCATGTAATAGATGGCTAGCTTATTGCCATCAACTAGGCACAAATCCTGGTTCCGTGACTGCTACTGAGAAATTCCTGATGAAAAAAAAAAAAAAACTTCATAAAACTTTGCCCGGTTGATGGCAATAGGCTCGGCCCTGTTACATAGAACCTAAACATAACTAATACTACAACTACTAATGGGCACACTTCTGTTTATCCCTTCGAGGATTACAGGCATTATGTACTTGTATTTTTTCTAAAAATCTCGTAATTTAGACAAGTCCCGTTTTCTAGCTTGTCCTGTAACACGGATACGAGCATTAACGAGCATGCCTTACTAAGGGCAGGAGTCGAGTGGAGCCGCGTCAAATGTCCTGTGAATGTTGAATATGCTTTTACCATCCTCCTTTATGCGCTAAGCAACCCTAATTGGTAATTCGTGACGCCAAAAGACGTGTTAAGGAAAAGATCTTTTCCTGTAACACAGATAAGGAGTCGAATCGTGTGAAATGTTCTGTAATAACTGTCTGTACTTTAAGAAAATTGCTGATTACTCTGTAGATTGTAATGGTTTTGTCCGTGATTAGGCTTAGGATGTGTTCTTTGAAAGGGGATTTTGTTTTTGGAATTGTGAAAAGTCTTAAAATTTAAATTTCTTTTATAAAAAATCTGAGTTTTCAAAGTGTTTATTGTGTATGTCATATTTGTAGATTTCGCAGGATAATTGAATATATAGTTCATTTTTCTACACTGTCACAATCTTTGCAAAATTAATAGCCTAATTAATTTTGCAAAGATTGTGAAAGTGTAAAATAAAGAAAAAATATATCATAATGATGTCATGCACCCTAAAAAAAATTTTTTGTTTTTCAAAACAGTGCCATAGGCAGTCTACCATCTACCATTATAAATTATACTCTACAAATTCTTGTCTACATAATCTCAAGCAATAAACTTACACAAATCTATCTACATGTCTCATTCAAAACATTACGCTGGAAAGCACAGCAAACAAACCGAATTGTTATTAGGCAGCAATATTTAGTCACCCGAGGTTTACACCGTTGATTACATTCCATTTCATATCGCTACATTTTCCATTTAGAAATTGAAATGCAAATAATGTTGGAGTAGACTGTGGAGGGTTCTTGGTACGTAGAAAGATGCACGATGAAATAAAACTCGTAAAATGTTTGAAATAATATATTCGTGATTGTAAAATAATATATATATACATTGTTGTATATAAGTAAATGTTAAGTACTTTGCCGTAAATGACATACGTGAACACCGTCTCTCCGTAAATCGCAGGTCAAACCAAATTCATTTATTTATTTTTGCATCTAACATTACTTTTATCCGGTGATGTGACAGGTTAGCGACCGCTGTAATCATCATCATCCACGGCCCGACTTCACCCACCGCTGAATACAGACCTCTCTCTTCTTGTGCCAAGGTCTACGTTATTGTTCCAGCCTCATCGAGGATATTCGCAGTTTAATTTATAGTCGTATTATCGTCACCACCTTGTGAAATATTTACGTCCGGTTCAGATGACTCAGAGTTCTAAATGCTGGAATTCCGAAAGCTCTTATTGTTTACCAGATTAGTTTATCGATATCGTGTTTGATAAACTGGTCTTTCCTATACCGACGATAAGTACATAATGATTCATGAACACAATATGATAATGTAGGGTTTGTTGCTACCTTATTGTTTTCAAGTGTTTTTGTTTACTGAAATACCGTTTTAGCAAGAAATGTAGCTACCGATCAGTGATAGCTTAGAGGTGTGAGCGTCGGACAGAATTTTGGGTTCAAACCTAAGACCTAACCTTTTCGGATTCATGTAAGTATTGTATAATTATTACTAGTTCGGTGAAGGAAAATATCTTGAAGAAATCAGCATGCCTAAGATGGCTTCACGGCAGGCGACCAAGTCAGAGACCTTTGGGCGGCATAGAAACTTTGACACTAAGTTAGGCAAAATCGAAATCTACGAAAAACAATAATAAAAATATTAGGTAAGAAGTTTATTATAAAATCGCACATTGTTTACTATGTGAACAATAGTCCAATCGCTATGAAAGATGTAGTTATGGTATTTACGGATCTAGGAAAGCGTTAGACAACACAAGATTTGAAACAAACACGCCGCACATTTATTGTTCGTCTTCATAACTGTCGCAAAAGGTTAATTTGTTTGGTAAGTAACTGCGGTCGAGATAAAGCCGAAATAAGGAGATACGTCAAGAGTTTGCCGCAGCGGCCCTAAGATTTACCAAATATGTATGTGTATGCACATTAATTAGTCGGTTTACCTCTACGGAGACATAATACATAAACTATGCCCTTTGACCCCGTATGGGACATGGGATTTATGATGGGGTTTATAGGGATTTCGACAAAACAGGTAAGCGAAGGGAAAGATATTGCGTACCCTGGAGTATTTTTTTTAATCACATATTTTATTTTTCTACAGCCTTTTATACCTCTTTTGCATTGTTTATTTTATATCATGTCTTTTCACGAAATAATAAAAAAGGATTTTTTAATCTACTTATGAACGGATTAAATTTTCAAACCGATATAAAACCCGCAATCCGGCATGGAGATTTAGAATAATTATCTTTCGTATAAAATTTCCATTATGTTTTTCATTAATGAGAACGGTTTCTGACAACAATAACCTGCAGTATAATTGTCTCATTGAAGCGTATTTGCGAAACATTGTTAGGGTTGTTTGCAAATATTTACTGGGGTATTATTTTGTGTAAATATAAGCTGCCTTTACATCGAGTTTATGTACACGAGCAGGTACAAGTTCTCAAGCACCTCAAAGACTTGACTGTGCAATGAGGTGGGGTGTGACATGATTAAGTAATTGCTTGCACTTTATGTGCTACATTCTGGTGGATTGATCAAAGTGGAGGCGAATTAACACGCTGCTGGTACGAGACGGAGTCGAATAAACACATCGAGCTTTATACTTAGTGCTTGTCGATGTTAATTTATGCACAGCTCCCAAATTTTACTTAATATTTACACTAAAAAATACATTGGAATACTTTCAACATGAAAATTACAGTTTCTACGAGTTGAAAATTAATTTAAAACCAGACCAATAGAAGCTAATTAAGAGAGTAGCACGTCGAGTTAAAAACACGTGCCACGAATATTTCTAGTTCTAACCCCCAGGGTTATCACTGCTTTTACACTAACTAACACATAAAACAGAAAATATGAAAGCTTTTAGGCAGAAACCTAGGTAATAAGTTAGACATGAGCTTACTTCGCACTTAGCCATGAATAATTAAGATTAACTTTAATATAAACAAAGTAGACTTTTAATTAATTTGTCGCGAACAACACTAGAAATTCACTCAGCTTGGAATTAGGTGAATTTATAATACATAGGGTTGGGCGACTGTAGCCAGCAAAGTCACGTCGCACGGGGCTCATAAATGGGGACTGTACACCCATTTACCGTAAGAACTTGCTCCGTGGTTTTGTTATTTAACAGAATAGAACAGCCACAGTACTATAAGTGCACCAAATGGATGGTAATGGCATAGCTGTGTGCTTTGTCGCGTTATAAATTTTGTAAAAATGCTTTGGAGCCGCTGTGAATTAAATAGTTAAAGGTTTTACAATCTTGTTAGCTTTTAGATTGTGTATTTACGGAAAATGTTTAAAGATGCTACCAGAGAAGTTAATCGACTATATACTAACTTTTCAAGTACGTAGCATGGAAGAAGAAAACGTGTTGCGCCGACCCCAAATAGAATGGGATAAGGGCAGAAAGATGATGATGATGATGATGATGTTCAAGTACGTAGCTTGTACATACTTCAGAAGACCAAAAAATGGTTCTACTGTCTTTCCAATGTTATGAACTATTTATTTCATAGCCACATTAATGGTAACGCCTGTGGTATCTCAAATAAAATAAAGTATGTGTGGTGTAAGGACACATTCGACTTTCGAGCATGTGCGCCAGGTCTGTCTCAGAGTTTACTAAAGGCCTAGTTGGGTGTGTAATCAATAAAGTGCCTTCCATATGCCACACTGCATTCAATTGTTGCTTGGAATTGAAGAATTCGGGAAGTGGAAGTGGATATTCTATTCTCTTCCCATTTATTTATTTTTATTTATTTATTTTACTATTTATGTACACACAGTAAATAGCATAGGAAAAATACAATAATAAAAACTGTGAGTACAAAGGTACTGCTTATTTCTAAAGAAATTTCTGCCAGCAGACCTGCAAAAGGAGAAATAAAAAAGAAATGTAGACAATAGTGTGTGAAATAATAAATAATAAAAATGATATGAACAATGAGTTATATGCTTTAACTAACCTAACCTATAATAATAAATACACACATAAATAAATAAATGGATATATACTTATATAAATACATAATGCTAAGATATATAAACATATAAAATATAATGTGTATATATACAATACTCATAAAGGAGAGGAAAGGTAGTGATCTTTCACTCTATTTTTAAATAATGAAATTGTTTTTAAGTCCCGAATGCTAGGCGGAAGTGAGTTCCACAACCTTACAGCGTGCACGGAGAAGGAATAGGAGTAATAGATGGATTTATGAGGATGGGATTTAAGTAAGGATCGAAGGTGTGATCTACACGGTGCATCAGTAGGGCGGGCATACGAAAATCGCTCGCGCAGGTATGAAGGATAGGACGGGTTGTGTAGAATTTTGAAGAGGAGACATAGGATCCTAGTGTTCCTGCGAAGGCGGATTGGGAGCCACTTGAGTTCTTTGCGAAGGTGAGAAACGTGGTCATACTTACGAAGACCGAAAATAAAGCGAATACTTAAATTTTGCAAGCGCTCAAGCTTATTTAATAGCTCCTCAGTAGCATCCAGGTAGCAGGCGTCGGCATAATCTATAATCGGCTGAATAAGTGTCTGGGCCAGGGAAATTTTGGTCTTCAAAGGCAGGAGACTCTGAAGGCATTTCAGTGAATGAATGGAAAAGTGAACTTTCCGGCTGACCTCGTTAACTTGAGCTCGCCACGACAGATTGGAATCGATAGTTACACCCAGATCTTTGGCAGTATCTGTATAGTCGATGCGAACACCATCGAGGTACAGAGGCTTCAAGGACGCAACAACAGCCGCACCACGAACAAATCGGCTGCCTATAACCATGGCCTGAGATTTAGATGGGTTAATTTGCAATCCAAAAGACTTAGCCCAGGCGCTGATACAAGCCAGGTCATGGCTCATAGCAGCAATTGCAGAATCCGCATCAGCAACAGTGAAATGCCGGTAGATCTGCAGGTCATCTGCATAAAGATGAAAATTGGAAGAGATTATACTGGTAACCAAATTAATAAAGATTGAAAAAAGAAGAGGAGAGAGAACGCTACCCTGAGGAACACCCTCGGTGAGGCTACACCAATCAGAGAAAGTATTATCAAGGCGGACACACTGAGAGCGTCCCCGAAGATAAGAACTGAACCAGGCCAACGCAGAAGAAGAGAAATTTAGAGATTTAAGGATACCTAGCAAAATGTCGAAATCTACTGAGTTGAAGGCACTACTGAAGTCAAGCAGTACAAGGACGGTAAGTGACTTACTCTCCATAGCCCAGCGGATATCGTCAGTTACTTTCAAAAGCGCAGTTACAGTACTATGACCTGAGCGGAAACCAGATTGGAAAGGTGATATTAAAGAGTTCGACGTTAAGAAAAATGTTAATTGTTTGTGAACTAAATGCTCAAAAACTTTAGAAAGAAATGGAAGAATAGAAATAGGTCTAAAGTGGGATAGCGAGGATGGATTGTTAGTTTTAGGTAAAGGTATAATGTGAGCCTTCTTCCAAACTGAAGGAAAAGAGCAACAGGAAAATGAATTATTAAAGATGTAAGTAAGAACAGGAAGTAAAGAGGGTAGGATAAGGGTAAGCATTCTTGAACATAACATATCGTTACCGACTGCAGAAGATGTAATTGCAAGTATAGCTTTCTTAACGTCATCCTCAGAAACATCGTTAAGGCTAAAAGGAGAACATTGTGGCAACGGCAATCTAGAAAGGCTCTCTAAGGTCACAGCTTTGACAGACGAATCGAGAGAAAAGGGAAGGAAAGAGAAATGTTTATTTAAATCGTTGAGGTTCACATCTTTGCACTGATTGGTAGGTGATTTGCCTATGCCTACAGACTTGAGGAATTTCCAAACATCGGAAGAACTCCGGTTGTTGAGTTGTTCGTGGAAATAGCGTCTCTTGGCATCTTGACACAGATGACTGCAGCGATTGCGTAGCGATTTATAATAAGAGAGATTCAGCTCAGAAGGTCTGCGCTTATATCGACTCTTAGCTTTATCCCTTCGTGCCATAAGGTCTTTAATTTGGGTGGTAATCCATGGGGCAGGGTTATGTCTCACCTTGACACGACGGATAGGTGCATGCTGGTCAAATAAGCCGAGGACTTTAGTGTTAAAATAGCTCACTTTCTCCTCGACACCTTCCATCTCGACCAGAGGGGACCAGTCAAGACTGTTCGCATCACACTGCAATGCCTCCAGATCTATGTCTTTGTAGTTACGGAGATACAAAAGCTGAGGCTTACGCTTAGGAACACGGATGCGATATGACAGATAAATGAGATCGTGGTAGGAGAAAGTAGCAGTAAGTTGACCATGATATTTAACATTTTTAGGAGAAGAAACAATCATAAGATCTAGAAAAGAAGGTGCACAATTGGGAAAATAGTGAGTTGCATTAAGAGGCAAAACTTGAAGATTAAAGGAAGACAAGACGGAGAGAAGTTTGAGAGAGCGAGCATCGTTTTTAATCAAGCAAGTGTTAAAATCACCCATTAAAATAACGTGCTCGTATAACGGACAAAGGTCACTGAGAGAGGAGTCAAGGGAATCGAAGTAGTCAATATGCAAATTAGGACTATAGAGTACTGCAAGCAAAACTTTAGTATGATGAAAAGAAATTTCTAAAAACAAGTATTCAGCCGTTCCGGAATATAATGAAGGAGATGAGCTGACCACCTTGTAGGGTAAATCAGCACGCAAGTATAAAGCAACACCTCCTCCACCCTTGCCAGTTCTATCATTCCGGATCAAGACGAAGCCAGGAAGAGAAAACTGAGTAGAAAGGAGGGAAGGCTTCAAAAAAGATTCTGAAATCAATAGTGCGTCCAGGTGAGCACTGCTAAAGGATGCCAGAAGATCAGAATAGTGTCCAGGAACACTTTGAGCATTGATGTGTGCTATATGTAGGTTCTTAGGGTCATTGGAGAAAAGAGAAGAAATTTTATCATGTAAGGTAAGTGGTAAGGAACAGTCACTGTCCGCGCTAACAAAACTATCAGAGGAAGAACACGAGAAAAAGCTGTCGTTAAGATCAGCTATATCATCCATAAATAAAAATATAATAAATAATTATATACCTAACTAAAGTTAAATTTAAAATTAAAACAAAAATATAAAAAAAAAAAACAAAAATAAAATATTATAGGTTTTCCTAGAACAAGAAAACCACCCCAACTTGCTAGTTTAGTGACAGAAATTTTACAATAATTTAAGTTACACTAAAATTAGTAAACCGGTTAAACGAGAAACATTTTTAAGTAAGAAAAAAAAAACTAAGCTTATACAATTAAACAAAACTTGATTTAAAGATAGACTTGAGCGTAAAACGAAACGTTACAAGTGACACATGGAATGGCAATGACAGCTGTCTGCAAATGACATATTTACGTCAACAATAAGTTACAACAAAAATTAAAAGTGAAAAAGTTCGGCGGTAAACCGGATAAAATTACTTATATAACAACCGGCCGACAGCAGAAAATAAAAATTATTCTATCATATAAAGCGGCCAAATCACGAAGCGGTGAATTAAATAAATTATATCTACAAAAGTTACTTGCGCAGGCGCGTCTTCCTCGATCTCCTGCTAGGAGTAGCCGTCGTTACGATATTTGGTGACCCAAGTTCTTCCGACTGTACAGACTCCCCAGTGTCGGCTGCAGTGGAAGGGAATTTAGTAATCAAATCGTGAAGTTCGCTTGCCATTTCAATCTTGCGGCGGGATTTGTCTGGGCAGATAATAACAATCTTGCCTTCCATGGACCAGCAATTAGGCATGCCGAAATGCTTGCCCATCGTATCTTTTGTCGTGGACAACGGATGTGAAAGATTGTCAGTTCTTTACTAAAAAATTCGTTATCGTAATCTGCTTTGCACCTATGTATAACCACTTTACTTATAAACATGAATAAAATATCTTTACCTATCTAATATCCATTGCTAAAACAATTCGATTATAATGCGATTGCGACTTTTTTGATCTTAATCGAGTACATCCGATACTGCGTCATTCTGAATGCTAATTTCCATGTATTAACTTAAGCTGCTTATCCGTAATCCAGCGAATAATTTAGTGATCAATAATGATACATATTATTATCTGATAAGATAGGAATCTACATGGATGGATGGTTGTGAGGAATGATATGAAAGAGAAAAGGATAAAATAATGCCGTGATGTCTGATAGGGGAGAAAGAAAGAAGAAAACGTGTTGCGCCGACCTCAAGTTGAATGGGACAAGGGCAGGAAGATGTTAATGATAATGATAAAATAACAAACTAAGTTAACATCAGAGTTTTTCAATGAAATATCTACTCTATATCTATCTGTGGTGGGTATATTTTGACTAGTGTTAATTTTTCCAATGTCTATACATAGTGGGCTTTCAAATAATTACTTTTTCTCAAATTATGTAGAATTGATTTCCACCAGATGTCTTTCAACTTCACGTCCAAACTACGTATTTTCCGGTCAGGTGGGATAATTGATCATTCGATTAAATGGATATCACATTAAGTCCGACCTTTGTGCATACATTTGTGCGTTAACTACAAATAAAGTCCTTGATTTGTACGCGACGATCACTAAGCCATTGAAAAGTACATGAGGTGCTGGTGGTGATCGGGGCTGCGGGTGCCCGTCGGGGCTGCGGATTGTTCGCAAGAGATACCGCGGCCTCGACATTTAGGGCTAAGAAGGAACATGAGTGGTTTTTAGTCAGTAGAAGTCTGACACTACCTTTCGCTCTGCCCAAGAGCGGGAGGGGTTATTCGATGATTTTCCACCAGCCAAAAACAAAAAAAAAGGTGCTGGTAGATGGTGGTTATCAAAGAACGAACATCAGGTAGGCCCTCTGCATGTTGGCCTCTCAATGACCTAACTACTGAACAGGTGATTCTGGGTTGTATTCCTAAGAAGGATAAGAATCATTAGGTTTTCCAACAGGGATAGCCCGAAGCTGGACTTCTGCCCAATATGGCGAAATATGGGTGTACGATACCCGGGAATTAAAGGTAAGATGCCATTTAATGTTCCTTTAAATCTGTATCAAACATTCAACCACAATATGCATGTGACAGTGGTAGTAGAGCCTCAATTACTTTACTCTCAGACCGTGCTTTCACAAAAAGATTCAATTTTGATGCACTTTGCAGCGAAATGTGGAATACTTGCATGAGAAAGCTCAACAAAAACAGATGTTCGAAATGTTGATGGTGTGTTTTAGACAACTGTGAAGAACGAGAGACAGGGAACTCCAAATAATTTATCGCTGATAGGTTTATTTACACACTGAATTTATTAAACCCTAGAAGAGGAGACAGAGATTATCCAGAATTAAAGTAATTCAATTTAATACAAATGGTTTTATATAAAATTACAAGTTGTCGTTTTTTTTTGTTATCCAATATCCTTTCTATTTTGATTTCTAAGTTTGTCAATATTTTTGGATTGTCTGTCCACTGTGAATTACTAATATGAGAAACTCTGAATCTAATAACATTTTTCAAACGGAGGACCAACAAAATACTAAGTGCCCTTTAGCTAACATTTTTGTTTTGAATCCAGTCGATTTACCCCGTCATTGAGACCATTGATTTGTTTGGCCCAGTTTCATTTCATTATTTACGGCTAACGACTTTTATTAACAACGTTATGAAGATTTACGATGAACAAAGTCAATCGCCAATGTATTAATAAATCATTAATGGAATGTAAACTGTGTGACGGAATCGATTCCCTGTTGTATTCGTTCTCGGTGCGCCGTGAAACTTAGTTGTGACTCGGTTTCGATTACTTCCTGGCTTCATACTTGGGGATTGCTTTAATTGAGGTCAACCACTATTTAGAATGTGGTTTAGTGGAGTTGGACAAAACCAACGACTAGTGATTCACATTAGTCTTGGAACGAAACAACTGTAAATCATGGGCATAAGGCCTCTGCCCTTTGCTATGGGTTGAAGTGGGCTAACAGTATCAATCAGTATGTTTCTTGCTTGCAGTTCACAAGGATGTCGAAAGCCTTTTTTTTAAACCAAAAAGTACTGTACTGCCGGGATGAAAAGTAGTCTATGTCAATACAGAGGTCATGTTATGCGTCGGTATACTTTTAATCCGAATCTTTTGAGCCCATAATTATTATAATATATCTATATTTGAGCCCCTCAGTCATGAAAACGTTACGGATAGACATGCAGGTTTACTGTCATGTTTATCTTTTATCCTAGAATGGATTATTATGTTGCCGAATTGGATCTTGGCATTCATGTCATCTGTCTCCTGAAGTTCAAGATCAATCATTCAGTTCTTCGTATTTTTAGAGGTCTACACAGGTTGAAATAATAAACGTTTATACATGAAATACTATCAATATCAATTGTTTATTGCTTATCAATTAAAAAAAAGACCTGGTAAACATAGAATATATAGGTATACAACCGAATAAGGGACAAGTGCTATGTCATATTCAGGGACCACTCTTCTCAATTCAATTCTCAATTCTTTATTGCGTACCTTAATGTATATAGTTGGTAGGGAAGTAATTATATAAGTCATAATTATAATTCACTACACGGCCCGTGCCCGGTTGTCTTGTTATTCGTATTGAAGCTTTTGACGGTTGCTCCCTGAAAGGCTTTCAATAAGCCTGTACGTTAATAGTCATGTGTGTTAAACTCATGTTTGTGTTGTAATGAACATTTTGAACCTCTTGAGGGTTTACCGTTCAATCGGTTATCAGAATGCTTACCCTTACACGTTCCATTAGGGTAACCGAATGGATCGCTAACCTTTTGAACTACTTAACACTCAGGTGGGGTCGTATTTGAATGCTCCTGATATATTATTGAATTTCACTACATAGTTTAAAAACAATAACAACTTAAATAAGGACAATTAGAGGTTAATTTGAAAATAACCCAATATGGCTAATATTGCAAATCCAGGTAGAAGAATTGACGCTGCGTTCGGGGTGGGTGCAGGAGGTATCTTATTGATGACCTGGTGTACCCATCCGTAGTAGGCGTTAACCCGGGTATATATTTCAGGGTTATCAGAGTCCTTGCAGTCATTGGTTTTGGTGAGAAGACCCATAAGACGGCCCGGATGTATGGGGTGCCTTAAGCATTCCAAAGGGTTACCGCCGTCGCCCTGTAAATAGAGTTTATTATCACAGGCTTTTCCGTTTCTTCAAGTTCCTTTGTAACCATTTTTGGGTTTAAGCATTGACATGTAATAAATTTGCATTAGCTTTTTAATAATATTATAGTAATCGTAATCATGATTATGAAAAAATACTGTCAAGAATGCATGTACAATTCCAAATTCTCAGACAATATGAGTCCCACTAAAGAGACATACAAAGATATAATTTTTATGTCTTAGTTCTTACCACGCATCCAGAGGGCGCCAGTTGTCTTGTGGTCGCGCAAATCATGTTTCTTTCTACGTTGATATTATCCAGTTCACTGTAGATCTCAGCGCATAATGTTTGATTAAATATCGCCTTTGGCAGGTACATCAACTGTGTGCTCGCCTATGCAAAATATAGAAGTTTTTGTAAAACAAAAATTATGTCATATTTTAAGGCATGTCCACCCGATATAAGTTACACTTTTTGTTCATTTATTGATCATTATTTTGGACTAAAAGTGACAAAAATATAAGAAGTGAAACATTTTTAAGCCGATCAAAAGATATTGGACCGAATATTAATACGTCTGAACACAGAGAGAACGATTATTCAGATTTGGTCATGTTATAAACAGGTATCAATAAAGCAGCAAAAATAACAACTTCGCCTGATTTACAATGAAAGTAAACCTATCGTCAAGAAAAGATTAACTACTTACAGATGTTGATCCATTTTGGGCTCCCCATCCTGCAACTGAGCAACTAATGATTGATGTGATGGCATCATCTGCAGAAATTGACATCCCGATTGGTACAACTACGGCTTCAGAGAAAGGAGTGGAGAGCTAGAAAATGTGATTTACATGCATCATAAACTCATAATATTTTTATTTTACATAGGCTATGCACGATTCAGGTTGGTCGTTTCCTATGGAGAAAAACTGACGAGAAACTCCATGGTTACTTTTTTAAAGTGAATTATGTTTACAATATTTTCATGTTACTGCTCGTCCCTAAGCACTAAGGTTTGCGGGGACAACGTAGGCCCAACAATAAAGGCATGGGGTACCTACTACATAAAAAACGAAACGAACATAGTATAATTTTTTCACGTTGGAAAGAATAATGCTAATAGTGTTGAAGGTTTTATCACTCACCGTAATAACAGCAATATCGTGATTAAACCGCCGACCCATTTCAAACATGGGATGTATTGTAATGTTAGCTATACTCCGGTACCGATCAGCAGAAGTGTCGTTGTATAGAACCACTGAACCAGCAAATACCCTGTATTCGGCCGGGTTGATTGGCGAGACAACCCTGCAAAACATGCGACTCTTTGGTTGAAATGCTATACAACTTAGGAGTTAGTGGGAGGCTACAGCAAGAGCGGACACAATAAAGTCAACGTATTGTTGTATAACCGCTCAGATCAGTGCGTCGTGCCCTCTACTCATTTCCCCGTGCTTTATTAATACGTACTCTATGATTAGTATGATTTGCAGTATAAACACCCTCTGCAGCCATTACAACGTCTTGTTGCACGATCGGCGGCAAGTGTTGCTAAAACTGATGTTAGAGGCAACCGCAAAGTGCGTGGTATTGCTTATAAATAAATAAACGCGTCTATTTGGTCGGGTAGCAACTGCGATCAACTTAGTGTAGTGTTCGTTTGCCACTGCCGAGGCTAAGCTCACTTTGTTTGCTGGGTCTTAACCTTAACATTTTGCTTGACATTCCCTAGGTCAGCTACTACGACCAATTTTGAAAAAAGGCAAAAATGGAAGGCACCATCTTTTTCAAAATAACGAAGTTCAAGTTAAAGATATAAAGGGATATTTCCCATTAACAAAGTCTACTAACCAGTTTTCTTTGTTAAAAGTGCAAGACGCAGTGGTCAATACATGCTGGTACGTAATCAGTGCTCCTCCACATCTGTGCCCTCTTGTAGGACTCTCAATTTCACTTAGTTGTTGTAACGAAATCTAAAATAATTTCAATAAAACTATAGTTTTTATTTATTTGACCTTATTCACATATAAAAAAGAAGTTTACCATATATTGGAACTGGTTTTCTTCAGCAATAAGCGCGTTTGAAATTCTTATTGATCCTGTGTTGTAAGTCGGGTTTGCAGCTGTTGATTACATTAACAAATTAAAAAATCGAAAAGCAGTTCAGTTTATTTCAAGTAGTATTGTGAAAGTACGTCTTATTATCATGTTAGGTTATATCTAGAGAATAGAGAAATATCAAGTAATGATAAAGATGTGATCATAGCAAATAAAAAAAAATTGGAAGATGAGAAATCAAACGTACTTCCGTACTCAGAGATATTTAATGATTACTTATGCCGTCACTTAGTAAAGATTTGGCATACGAAACCTTCACTAAAGTATCAAAATCTTTACTAAGATGATGGCTTAAGTAATCATTAAACGTCTCTGAGTACGGCAGTGAGACTTTATTTGCTTCATTCCTAATTCCATAAATAAACAATAATTGTACACACCGCGCCACAAGAAGCTATATTTTTGGTAAACAAAAATCTTCCATTAACTTACGTAGCGACAAATCAATCAACAAACAAAAAGTATCCAAATTCGATTCGATTGAGACAGAAAGTGCTGTCGTCTATTGTTTTGTGGCACTGGAACGCGTCTGACACATGGAACGTTCCAGTACCACAATCATTCTTCTGACACATGGAACGTTCCAGTACCACAATCATTCTTCTGACACATGAAACGTTCCAGTACCACTATCATTCTTCTGACGCATGGAACGTTCCAGTATCACAAAACATTAAACGATAAACAATATAACCCGACCAAGTGAAATTGCTCGTTAATTTCATATAACACGATATAATTTTCAATTTTATTTCGTGGTGATCTTCAAAAAATTATTATTGACATAGGTAGTAATTCCCTTACGACGTATTAACACCGCGATTTTAGATTAAAGAAAATGAATATTTTTTAAAGATTGCAACATTTGCATCGTCCTTTCCCGTTTTGACATATGAAACGTCACTTTTCTTTTTCGCGCGTTAACGACACCGCAAGAAAAAGTTCTTTCTCGTCAAATTATTCGCTTAAAAGTAAGTTTACGTTATATTCTACCGAAATAACAAAATACTGAGTGACAAAAAGTGTAATATGTGCAGCATTAGTGAAAATCGTAAACCTGAGACGCAGAAATCTGAGCAAATACCTACAGACAACGCTCGCGCAGCCGACCACAGCGGTGAACTTGGATGTAACCCTACCATTAGGCGTAAGAATGCCTGGCTATAACTGACCTCCGGATACGTGATATCTACAGTACTTATTCAAGCGATACGATGGTCATTAACACTGTAAACCACATGTGTGCTGTAAGCTTCTTAAAGCTTTTTCCAGTGGGTGCGCGACACCCCAGTAACATATATTTCCTATGTACTAGCTGGAATTTGAACTATCAGTGCGTGACACGAGATGTCCTTAGCAAAGTCATTGGACTATGCTTACACTGAAAATAACTATACTGGGTATAGCAGGTGAGCTACATTTCCATGTAAGCATATACCCTATGTTATTAACTGCATAGCAAACTATCAGTGTGTGGCACGAGATGTCCTTAGCAAAGTCATTGGACAATGCTAACACTGAAAATACCTATACTCTGCATATCAGGTGAGTTACATTTCCGTATAAATTTTAAGCATATACCCTGAGTTATTAGCAGCTTACCAAACTATCAGTGCGTGGCACGAGATGTCCTTAGCAAAGTCATTGGACAATGCTAACACTGAAAATACCTACAATCGGCATAGCCGGTTTTCGGAGTTTCATCTCCATGTGATGTTTGTGTGTTTTGAGTCATCATCATTCTCTTGCCCTTATCCCAATTCATTTGAGGTTGGCGCAGCATGTCATCTTTTATACTTCTCTATTACTTGAATGATTCCAACGGAAAAACGACCATCCAGAAATATACTTTGCATGAAAACATATATCCGACGTTACTAGCCACATAGCAAACTATCAGTGCGTGACACAAGATGTCCTTAGCAAAGTCATTGGACAATGCTAACACTTAAAATACCTAGAATAGACATCACAGGGGAACCCTATTCTACTATGAACTTCGGTCAGCTAAATTTATAAATATGCTTTTTAACCTATGAGCATGATGGTTGCGAGACAACCTTGCTTATCCAATGTGCAATATAGTCTTGCTAATGCATATACTCTTGCAGTGAATGGGGACCATACTTTGCCACCTGGTTTCCTATCAGCAAGTAAAAGTTAGGTCAGTGGGTCGTCTTAGGGGCGGTTACTTGGCTGCCTTATTTGTATTCTACTGGCTGTTGTACATTTGTCATGATTGCACATGCTTTAGTATGAGATATTCTCTGCATGTTATGGCCACATTAAGTGAAATCTTTTCATAGCTTCTTCATCGAGTATGATATTATGGAAGCATCATTGGTTATAAATCAAAGTTACATAATTATGCACGTAACCAACCAAATGCAGAACTGGCGAAATGTGGGTGTCTGACACCTCTGCCTAACCGTTCGAGGATTACAGGCGTAATGTTATGTTATGCAAACAATGTTTGTATAACTGTTTATTTTCTGAATAAATTAAATAAAACATGGTGGTAAATGCACTGTAATGTCCCAATACATAAAAACTATTAGTATTGAGAGGAAAAAGGTTTATAGACTGACAAAATTTCGAGGTCTTAACAGCCTGTCAATGTACAGATGACCTTATCAACCAAACCCTTTTTAGTTCCAAATCAAATTATTTCCACTCCGAGACCCGACCCCCTCTTAGGAAAAGATAATATTACCATTATATTGTAAGGCCCAATGTAAAATAACAACCCTAATAGTAACTCGTTGCTATACCTAGCAATCTATGGCTTCAATATTAAATTAATCATGTTGTAATTTATTTATGCCTAAGAGTATTTTCAGAGAAAATCACTTAAACCATACTTAATAATAACAGATAACTTGTTATGTCTGATGAATTTATCATAGATACGCTAGATATTCATAGATAACACTCAAATATTGTATGCAGTAAGCATGTAACCTGCATTAAATAATATTTAATTCCTAAGGAGATGGGCAGACCTAAATTACAGCATAGTAAAGAAAAATTTTAATTTGTTATCTGGGCACAAAATGTACACACTTGATAGTACAAGTAAGTACTAAAGTGATATAATTCAAAACAAGGGGGGGAGGGTGCATGGGAGTGCTAACATGAAGGGATTGTGGTTAGAACACCAAGACATCAGGTGCCATATGTTTTACGTAACAAAATTGCTGGAGCTTTTATTGATAAGGATATTATGTCAGAGAACTCTAATAGACAATGTGTGGGGGAAACTTAGTAAGTTTTCCTACATTCTTTATAATATTATGCTGATTAAGATTATAAATAAAACCACACTGCTGGTAGCTTACCACGGTTTGATTGTCTTTACTCTGCAGTATAGACTTATATTTTGGGGTAATACTTTTATAAGTATTATTAAGATAAGTAAATCATGAGCCTGATTGGAGCTCATTCAAAATAAAATTCACAAAATCATGCAAGCAGAATTTTTAAAATACCGACAGTAGACACTGTATATTTATGAATCATGTATTTTTGCTAAAAACAATATGCATTTATATAAATCTGTCGAAAGCCTATGTTGCTCAGATAAACTTCACACATTACTGCATGCATCACAAAAGTGTATATTTTTGCAATGATGACAATCTGGGTGCAGATTGTACACTAAAATATATATACGCAAATTAAAGACAGTAAAAGCCTCAATGAATTTAAAAAACAGATTCTTACCATTATTGATAGACAAAGTGAAAACTGTTACAGTATTGACATTTAATTTGCCAAGTTGTTGGTCATCTGTCTCGTTGAGCTATGGTTTGCAAGCACCGCTGAGAATGAGGTTCTGGGTTCTATTCGTGGATCATGCAAAGTGTTATTCCATCAGGAATTTCTCAGTAGCAGCCACAGAGTATGGATTTGTGCTCAGTTAATGACAATAGGCTCGCCCCTGTTACATGGGACTTAAACATGATGATGATGAATGTGATGTTATGTATACTTATGTGTCTATTTACATTAACATTTTTACTAACATCGTCAAAACTTTGACATTTGATGCATGTAATTTTAATTTTTAGTGAACCAGATTCTATTGTAATGTTTTTATTTTACTTTTTTGAAGCAATTTAATTTTATGTACCTAATTGGAGAAACTTTATGTGTGCCCAATAACATAGATAGTTTCTGAATTTTATATATTATACCACCTACTATTTACTTATGATCACAAAATTAATGAATTTTAATTCCGATGGAATATATTTTATATATTATACCACCTACTATTTACTTATGATCACAAAATTAATGAATTTGAATTCCGATAGATTCAGGGTGATAATATAGAGCAAATTTTAAAACAAAGATATTTGTTATTCTGCAAGCTCTAATTTTTACCCATTGGAGTAACGAAACAGTTGTTAGGAATATCAACCACAAATATTTTAAAGTTTCTTATATTGCAAGTGAAACTGGTTTTTGAACTCCATATCTAACTTCATACAGTACAACACAAACAGCAGATCAAATCAGAGCTGACATCAGACATATAACAATCTATAATTATTATTTTATTATAGTTATTAATTCAACATGCACTATATCCTTAAGGTTATAATACTAAAGCTCTATTGTACCTAAAGTAAGGAAGTCATAAGTACCTAGGCGTTTTATCACCAAAGAGTGATATAGTAGGCCTATAATGGTAACCATTGTTACTGCTTGTACTATAAAGGTTTTTAACAGAGCATTTTGGTTCTATAAGATTAAATAGAATTTAATTTTTATAGTTTACCTCTTAGAACGCTTACAGGACCATACGAATCGTTAAAGTGTTGCATAGTAAAAAAAAAAAAAAAAAAAAAAAAAAAAAAATTCATTAATATACTCATTTGGTGCTACTTAGTACTAAAGACGACCTAACAAACACTTTTATTTATCTATTACGCACTAATAATGCGTCAAAATAAGTTTTACAGTTCAAGTACTGTAACAGTATCGAAAATACTATTCAAGGATCAATCTGCACTGTACCTTACACAACCACTACGCAACCTTTTAACTTCTTAAAAGTTCTCTCAACGTCGCTATGGGGCTAGTTCTGTAAAAGTCATAACAACTCTTCTAGAGTACTAAATAGGACCCCTGGTGCAGCTGCTACATAACTTAATAGCTCTATACGTGAGTTTGTGTTACTGCTACGAGACAAGAGATGATCTAATTCGTTTTTGGTGAAAATATGGCTGCTATTTTCTGCCATGATAGCACATTGACAACACGGCAGGAGCCAATGTGTAATAGCAGCCTGCATAGTCGGGACAAGTACTTATTGTATTAATTTAAATTTAATTAAAACATAAAAAAAAATATGAAGGCGCATTGTCAAATTTGAAATCAGCGTAATGATTTAATTGATACAATTTTTTTTTCGCAAGTGCAAGTTACGGCAGAGTAACGGTCCATGAATGTTTTGTGTTTTATCCTTTTACCCTACTGCAAGGGAAGGGTTTTTCAATACAAATGTTACGTTTAGCAACAATGGAAAATGACTAAAGCATATGTTACCGATATTATTTGTTTTCTTGGGGAACACTCACGACAAGTGTGATAAAACACATCACTGGAATTGTTTACAGTGCAAAATACAAACATGTTTTGGTTGCTTTTATAGTGCAAATTTGTCGCCATGAGACCCTTTATGTAATGTTTATTTAGGGTTTTGTAAACGTTTTTCATAGTAGTAGTTAGTACACTCTAATACATTATCAGGACTTTTATAGTACCAAATTTCGTTACTTGGGTAATGCTCACAAATTGACATCCAGAATTATTTGTGTTTTAATTACTTATTGAATTATTGCAGCAAACTCTAAACATCTACCTATGTCAATAATAATTATTTGAAGATCACCACGAAATAAAATTGGGAATCAAACGAGCTTACCTGTTAAGCGAAGTCTTGATTCTAATTTTATGAGTGGTGATCTGAAAAATAATTATTACCCACCCACCACTAGCTAACAACCCCAAAGCTGCAATAATTAATCTACCTAATTCAATGTTAACCTTTCAGGAAATCAAAATGAATGTAGGCATTTGGAACTACTCTGTATAGGAAACAGAGTTTGTTCCTAATGTTATGATCTCTAAAATAAGTGACGTTTCATATGTCAAAACGGGAAAGGACGATGCAAATGTTGCAATCTTTAAAAAATATTCATTTTCTTTAATCTAAAATCGCGGTGTTAATACGTCGTAAGGGAATTACTACCTATGTCAATAATAATTATTTTTCAGATCACCACTCATAAAATTAGAATCAAGACTTCGCTTAACAGGTAAGCTCGTTTGATTCCCAATTATTTGTTGTTGATTGAGTTGTCACTACGTAACTCAGTAGAGTTCAGTGTTTACAAAATGTATAGCTTCTCGTGGTACGGACTATAGATTGTTTACGCTGCAAGAGGGTTATTAGAAAATTCTCTTTATTTTTTTTATTATTCTCTATATTTTATTTTATTCATCATATTACAGACTGCCTTCTTAAACATTGTTAAAATAAACACGTATTTGCGTCTTGCAGTACACTTGAGTATCTAAGACATGCATAATACATTTCGTGGCTACAGTGTTACTTTGTTTGTACGTAAGATGCAAACAATACGTATGCAAGCGTATATTGACAAAAGCGTGCGTCTGACATGCAGTTTACGTGGAAAAAGCGTGGTCCAAATGATTAATTTGCGACAACCTCAAATAACTTGGTATGAGGAGTATGAATATGAGAATGTCACGATATTTAGGTTTGAACACGATAATTATGTGAGTATGCAGGGAGAATGCAAATTACACAATTTCACATGTTTCAGTCACATAACCTATTTCGAAAAACAATGTATTGTTCAAAACATAATGAATTTATATATTAAAAAAACTTACCACTTATAGCAACTACAAACAGAAACAAAAGTCTTTCCATGTTTGTTATTTACAAACAAATCGTTTAGAAATAAACACAAAATGTATAAAATTTACCGTTTTACACACTCACTGTAATTAAAGAATCACTTATTTGTTGTGTCTAAAGGCACATGCTATCTTATCTTACCAAGGAGCCACAAAAATAAGTAAAAGACATGAAACGCGTCACATAGGCGTTGTACATTGAGATTTGCGATAAAATATATACTGATTCACTGATACTGATTCATACAAAGGGTATTTACGCAGTATTTTTATCACTAGACAACACTGTCATTGTTTTGTTAACCCATTTTGTGTCCCACTGATGGGCAAAGGCCTCTCCTTTCTCCCACGAAACCTGTTTAGTGCAATTTCTGACCACACCTTAAAAATAAAATAAATAAATTTTGTTTTTTTTGGGCAAAATACCATACAACAATAATAAAATTAATGGAACGGAAAAGTAAAAAGATAAATCACAACCTATTTTTGTTTTATTGTAAACAATGTGAGTAACATTATACCAATCCTCGATTCAGCAGTGTGTCAGATTTGACAGTGGATATAAAATATGCCATTTAATTTCAGGAGGTGCATCAGTCTTCACAGTGGATAGTAAATAACAATTGATGATATAAATAAAAAACAAGTTCTTTGTTGCATTTACTAGTAACTCTTAGTTTTAATTTATGTTCTTTGATTAACGGCATTGGATATAATTTGAGCAATAACAATCAATGCTAACACTGCAACTCCAGGTTGTAAAGTGGATGCTCCATCTGGAGCGGGCGTAGTTGAAGGCTCTGTCGAAGTCACTGGCGTTGTCGTTGATGGTGGAGCCTCTGTTTCAGGTTCAGGTCCAATGTCGGGTATGGGTTGGGCGACGACTTCTCTTATCCATGTCTCGAAACTGTAGACCCGGGTGTACACTTGAGGGCTGTAAGGGACAGATGAACAGTCACTGGTTTCGACGAGAAGACCTACTAGGCCACCGTGGCAGACTAACGGGCTACCTTCGTCACCCTGGAAAAACAAAATATAGTCACGCCCTAATAAAATAATATAGTTTCTAGAAAGTGGGTTTACCTGATTTTTTTAACTCTAAAATAAAGATTTCGGTTTCATTTTCATTTTAAACAATTATTATGGAAAGCAAACCTAATACAGAAATCTCGATATATTGAAATGTCGTCAGGCATATGGAAAAATAGGACCCGGCTGCTAGTTTTTATTTTTTAATGACCTAATATACCATAATGTCATGCTAGTAATCTTCAAGGTCCAAATATTGCCCGTAGCCGTGCCGGGCTGCCAATGAAACAACCCATTAAAACTTCACCTAACTACTCCAAAAACTCTCTGCTCCCCCTAACCCAGAACCCCATACTTAGCAGTATACTAGGGCCTCATAGAAGTAACCTATGACAGTATTCCCCAACCTAGTACCATTATGTTCCTACCATGCATCCGGCCGCTCCTTCTATTATCCCGGCGCTTGGTGCTGAAGCACACAGCATGCTTAATGTTAAAAAACCAACCATCGCACCACACACGAATTGGTTGATCAACAGCTTTTGTGTATGCATCAACTGCGTACTTATCTAAAACAAACGAATAGAATCGATTAAATTATTTATTAGTAGGGTTGAACAGATTTGCCTTAGGAAAAAGTGAAATGACGGGTGGCAAAATGCAACTGTTCCAGATGGCTAGCCTATTTTTTTTTATCAAAGAATCAGTATTCCTGTTGCCAGCAGTTTGGATAAACATATATGCTAGCAGTTTGGGTATACATATATATAGAGTTTATAAATCAATATTATTATAATTATGTATGTAAATATTAAAAAATTGAGGACGAAACTCACGGAGGAAACTCGTTATGTAACGGGTGGTCATGACCACCCGTTACATAACGAGTTTCTTCCGTGCCTCGGAAAGCAAGTTAAGCTGTTGGTCCCGGCTGCCACATATAGATCTTTGGCAGTCGTTACAGGTAGTCAGTGACCTGAAAGTCACAACCAGTCTTACTAAAGGGTATCGTATTACCTAGTATTAACTGGGTTTTGGAGGTCAGATATACAGTCGCTCCATGTAAAATACTGGTATTCAGCTGCATCCGGTTAGTACTGGAAGCCGACCGAAAAATTGTTGGGAAAAGGCTAGGCAGATGATGATGATGTAAATATTCAAAAATTAAAAAAGTTAAACTCAACACTAGGAATTTCTTCTGTATCGTGGGTGCATTCACAAACATTTGAACTCACATACACAAATACGCAGACCCGAAACAACCTATCTGCAGGCCATACAAATATTTGTTCCGTCCGGGGATCGAACCCGCGACACGTAGCGCAGCAGTCAACTGCTTGAGCCACTGCGCCAACTGTACCGTCAATTTAATGAGAATACATAAACGTAACTTCAAGGCTCAGGTGTTTATATTATATTTCAGAGTTAACCCCGTAGTAAAAACTGTTTAAATTGATGTTAATATTTTCCACCATTTTAATTACAACCTGTATAATGTAAAAACTTACAGTGGCCGGTGAACCTATAGCTCCCCAGCCGGAAAGAGTGCATGTTACTGTATCAGTAAGGCCATAGTTTTCCAACGGCAGATATCCCACTGTGGAGTTTAAGAATGGGTTTCCAAGCTGAAATAATAATTGATTGTAAGAAGTCATTGTTGATAACAATTTTACTCGCCTTAAGAAGGTTCGTACTGATGATGGATGGTGTCTGCCAAACTATTATTTTACGGTTTTTATACAACTACGCACTTAAATATAGATTATAAATTGTAATGATAGTAATATCCTCTGACGCAATTCAAACGGAGATTGGCAAACATAGGTGCACTCCCTAAGTGATGCTAGCGAAGGAGGTGGCGGAACGTGAGAGGGTGAGAACCTCTCGTCCCAGCCGCCGCCGGCCACCATAGACGCGGGCCTGTGGCCGGTGAGTGATGGGTTAGCTCGCCGTCCGTCCGTTTTATGACGACGACAGTTCGTGTTCCACGCGCGCCTCAAAGAGATTTCAGCAACATGGAAGGGGCCCAAGGGCCGAGTCCCGTCGGAGCTGCGGGTTATTCGCAAGAGATACCGCGGCCTCGACATGAAGGGCTAAGATGGAACATGGGTGGTTTTTAGTCAGTAGAAGTCTGACATTCCCTTCGCTCTGCCCAAGAGCGGGAGGCGTTATTTGATGATTTTCCACGAGCCAAAAAAAAAAAGTGCACTCCCTATCTCTTTCCTCTCATAGTCGGCAATCAGACGTGGTACAACAATGACTTAACATTTTCAATAGCATGGAGGTGTTTTTCAAACTTGAGTCGATACTGAGGAATCCCTAATAGTAACGCTTCACCCGACCCAGGAAACAAACCCAGTACCTCACGCCGAGGAGTCGCGGATGTGTTGCGCAAACTGGGCAGTCTATAAAGTATAGACGGTAATACTGTTTCAGCACATAAATCAGTATTCTTTGACTAAATCATAATTTTCAATATTTGAATGCACTTTAGATTGAAAGACAAAATATGAACTCACGTACAATAATGACGGCAATGTCGTAAGGTAATCGGCTCGTGGGTATAATGCTATTATTGTACTCTGGGTGTATGGTGATGCTAGCTATGCGGCGAATGAAATCACCCGAAGTGTAGTTGGTTAGATCCGCTGAGCCAGCGAACACTCTATATCCTGCTGGAGCGATTGGTACCCTGCGGAACAATATTTATCTTATTTTTTATTCGAAATCAAGCAAGGACGTTTAATCGAACTATAGTAAAGTTGATATAAGAAAAATGACTCCTCAATGCTGTCTACTGGTAATGTGCCCAAGAAACTGGTCACGTTGTATGGCAATAGTTAGCCTCTGGTGAAGGTAAAATATATTCACCACTCAAAGAGGTTAAACAGAGAGCAGGAGTTTGATAAGTGAAAAGAGGGAAAAGAGGCTTTTGCCAAGCAGTGGAACACAAATGGCTGATCACTATCACTAAATATTATAAAACGAAGTCCTGTGCCGCGTCTGTCTGTCTGTCTGTTCGCGATAAACTCAAAAACCACTGCACCAATTGCTGTTTTCACCAATGGATAGAGTGGTTCTTGATGAAGGTTTTAGTATATAGTACCGACATCCACGCGGGCAAAGTCACGGGCATCAGCAAGTAATAACAAAACATTGAGTGGAAGTTCGTAACTTTTTCCTTATGGGAAGTCCCATTGGTCATACGACTTGTTCTGTACAAAACTATAATCTTATTATGCACCTGTTAAATGGACCGTATGAATGTTACTGACATGTTATCACCAACGATGTCGAGGGTACAAGATGCAGTTGTCACTGCATGCTGTAGCGTAACTAAGGCTCCGCCGCATCTGTGTCCTCTAGTAGTTGTCGGTGACAGACCTATTCGTTGCAAAGAGATCTGAAAGGATAACAACGTAGTTGTATGGTTTGGCTTCTTTTAATTATTATAATTTCAAGTTCCTCTTTCATACTGTTAGCCGTGCAGCAGCGAGATGCACAGTCCTTGGGAGAGGCCTTTGCCACTCCCAAAGACAGCCAGTTTTAGAGATCCAGGGGTAAGGTGGTTTTGTCCAACTCATCCCGCCAACTTTTATTAGTAAAAGTTGGCGGGATGAGTTGGACCAAGACTTAGGTCTTGGGCCAATCAACAACAACAGGCTGGCGATTAGGTTACTTTCATGTTATAACCGGTTCATAAAAAAACACTGCTTTTAGCATGCATCAAAATAATCTGGCTACTGTTGTGTAGGAATTTGTTTTTTTTTTGTCTCGAATCGCATATGAGTTTATATGAAAAATTTATTTAATATGACTGGTAGACTCTAATCCTTGAAGGATGTTGGTGACTCTACCGCCACTTACAATAAATATCTCGTTTAGTCTAAACTAAACCAACACTTAGAAGAAGACATCTTGTACCAAACATCATCATCATCATCATTCTCCTGCCCTTATGGCCTCCTGCCCTTATCCCAATTTATTTGGGGTCGGCGCAAAATGTCTTCTTCTTCCATACTTCTCTATTTCTCGTCATGTCAGCAGTCACCTCCTTTCTATCCATATTATCCTTCACACAGTCCATCCATCGTTTCTTTGGTCTTCCTCTACTCTTATAGCCATCTACATTCATACTCAACATTTTTCTCACAACGTTTTCTTCATTCCTTCGCATCACATGTGCATACCACGACAATCGATTACCACACAACTTTTCATTTACCGGCGCCACTTTTAGAATTCCTTTTATGTACTCATTCCTTATTTTATCCATTCGCGTCACACCACACATCCCCCTTAGCATTCTCATCTCAGCCACATGCAATTGCCTTTCATTTATCTCTTTTGTGGCCCAACATTCTGATCCATACACGACAACAGGTCTAACCATGGTTTTATAAATCTTCCCCTTGAGTTTAAGGGGAATGCGAGAGTCGCAAATTGTTCCCGTGACCTGCCGCTATTTCATCCATCCAGTGCTAATTCTATGCTTTACACTACGATCTATTTCGCCATCGCTTTGCACGAGAGAACCGAGATACCGAAAGTAGGAGTAAACAAGGTTTCAAAATAATTATAAAACTTACCATATATGGGAACTGGTTTTCAGATGCTGGTGACCCATTAATTATTCTGTTTTGCCCTTCAGCATATACAGAGCAGGTACATGTGACTGTTAAACAATATAATGGAACAATATTTATTAAATGCAAAGATTAAATGCTATTCAAACGATGAAAGGTATCAAATACAAACAGGTGTAGAGGCGGATCATAGATGTATCTATGTATTTTACCAAGGACTTGATAATTTAAATCATTATGTATTCATATTATTATATAATAATATGATGTCTTTTGTATGGTAGTGTATCTAATTCTATATGTAAAGGCTTGTTGATATTGAAAGACAGGGTGAGGAATTGCGAAGTCAACTACAATTAAACCGCTTGTGTGATACAATATCTCTTGGTCATGGGAAAAAAAAGTTGCTTTTGTATCAGAGACGTGACTTACGGAGTGACGGTACTCGCTTGTAACAAGTGACGCATGCGTGTGTAACTAGACGCAATCCGCGTTATTAGTCACCTCACTTAAAGCCGTGAATATTCAAGCAATTTTCCCATTATATGGTGGGTGTTTACATTCAGACAGTCCATGTTTCTGCTGAAGCGACTTCGGGAAATTTGGAGGATAAAGTCACAGCAGTATATCGTATAAATAAACGATTTATTATTAAACAAATACTTACCCAAAGCACTCGCGAACAGAAACCAAAACTTGTCCATGATTTTGTTAGTTGTCACAAAGATTTATCAAACCAGCTCTAATATTTTTTTTTATTAAAACCAAAATAATGGAACAAACTGCTTTACGTATTGTTCACTGCGTTATGTTGCTTATCACAACGTTATCGTGTAGATAATACGTTATTAGCAATATCTATATTTTTATCAAATTAAACTATGCAGAAGAGGTGCCTAATAATGTAGTATCCGAACATGGTCATAAAATTTGTTGCGAAAACAGCTATTTCAAAGGTCAGCTGAGCATTTACGTCGTTTGATCCCAAACGGTACCTTATATTCATTGTATCATTACATTTTCAAATTAGTGGTTTAAAAATCTGTAAGGTCCGTGAAAGCTGTTCATGCTCAAGTAATCGTCATTTGCACACGATTGCATGCGTTTTCCTTGCTTTTTACCCAGAAACAAAACAAAATTTTGTCCACGAAGTCGCAGATTTACATTTTTGAAGGGGTATGAAATCGACTTCATGACGATTTCATCGTACGGCATCATGTCACTACTCACAATTAGTCACAATCGTATTGCAGAGACTTCACCTCATAAATATTTTTTCACATGGGGGTAAGAAAGTTAAGTTAAGAGAAGTATGGAAGAAAAAGACCCCAAATAAATTGGGATAAGGGCAGGTGAATGATCATGGGGGTAAGAAAGTTAGCGCCGCATTCATTCATTTAATTTTTGCTACTGACAGCAAAAAGTTGTTTCGATACCTCATTCTAGTATTACTGGTGAACGGGCTCTCTGTTCTGGTCATGAGAATAGATATGGGGCTCAGTTTTCATTTCAGCGGAACTAGACGGATGAAAGTCTGCCACTGAGGGGGGAGGAGAGGCCCTACCGGTAGGTTATGGTAGCCTGCGTTATTGGCGTCGGCCTCTCAGGGGCTGTGTACGCAGACGTCGATATGATCCATCTATTTATATTGAACGTGGAGGGTGTTGTGGCTTTTCTATGTGTGGCTTAAGTATATCTTATCTAAAAACAGTGTTATCATTGGGCACTTTACTATTATATTACCTGGTTAACCGAGCTCTGCTCGCGTGAAAATAAGGAAAATGATTTTTCCCAGTAATTAGATCTAGCTATCCAAATATTACTCATTTACTATCTATTATCATTAGCCGATAGAATATCATGTCACAAAAGATAAGCACTATGAAAAAACTGTCGACTGAAATTAACATAAATTCATGGCAATATACCTACCAATGGTTATGACAATTACTAAAAAAACAGTTTGTTTTAAATCCAATTTACTTAAGTTTTGACTCACCGTAATCATTTCGGTGGATCAAATGAAAAAACCGGCCAAGAGCGTGTCGGGCCACGCTCAGTGTAGGGTTCCGTAGATAATAAAATATTATGTAAACGAAGTTAAAAAAAAAATACGGGCAAATGAAACTTGACCTCTGGATTGTATAAGCGCTCATACGATTCAGGGACCAAATTATATTGGTTAACTGCAGTTTCCATCTGTTGTTTCCATCCAAGTTCAAAATAATTTTCCTAGAAAGTCCTTATAAAGTTCTACTTTTCAGATTTTTTTCGTATTTTCTAAACTTATGGTTCAAAAGTTAGAGGGGGGGGGACGCTTTGTTTTTTACTTTTGGAGCGATTATTTCCGAAATTATTGACATTATCAAAAAATGATTTTAGTAAACCCCTATTCATTTTTAAATACCTTTCCAACAATATATCACACATTAGGGTTAAAATTAAAAAAAAAAACTCTTCCCACTTTACATATAGGGGGGCTACCCTAATAAAACATTTTTTTCCAATTTTTATTTTAGCACTTTGTCGGCGTGATTGATACACATATTGGTCCCAAATTTCAGCTTTCTAGTGCTAACGGTCACAGAGATTAAGCGAGGACGGACAGACAGACAGACAGACATGGCGAAACTATAAGGGTTCCTAGTTGACTACGGAACCCTAAAAAAAGGGTAGTTTACACGGTTTATCAGAGTCGAACTACATAGATTTTACGTTATCTACACAAGTTAGATCCTAATTTGTTTCGAATTAATACAGGACGCGGGAGGGGTACATGTGACTAGTCACATCTCTACTTATTTTACTTTTTCTACAGAAACAGACCGTACGTCAATTTTTGAGGCGATCTATCATTTATTTACGATCTCAGTATATTGCTAAAATATTTTGTGAAAAATGGTCTTATGGCAAACAAGAAGATGGTTTCTCTTTTAATAATAAAAAAATGTTAAATTATTGACAAATTTTATTTTGTTTTGCAATTTTACATTCAGGCTGATAAAAAGTAACCATTGCATTCGACATATCTAATAAAACCCATGGTTTTAAACATCTTTATTAAAGACATTGACGCTTAAAATTTGAGCTATGGCGACCACTGCTAACACTGCCATTCCAGGTTGGAAAGTGGATGCTCCACCTGGAGAGGGCGTAGTCGTAATCACTGGCAAAGTCACTGGCAATGTCACTGGCGTTGTTACTGTCGATGTCGTCGTTGGAGCCTGTGTTGATGTTTCATTTCCAAGGTCTGGTACGGGTTGGGCGGCGACATAATTTATCCATGTGGTGTAATTGGCTACACGGGTATACAAGTCAGGGAAAAGAAATCCGTTTATGTCAATCAAAATACCCAGAAGATTACCGTTGCAGACTAATGGGCTACCGTCATCGCCCTGGAAATAAATTTTAACTCAATTATTTTATGGATTGACCTATGTAAATACTCTAGGGGATAATTCCTGGTATGTTCGCGGAGGCGCGAACGGACGTTTTGCATGCGATTATGCACAAAATAGTAAAAAGTGCAACACAACTTTAGTCTAAGAAGTCGGTGTCGTTTATTTATATCTTTTGCCACCGGCTTCCAAAGGGTAACTTAATTTGCAGTTACAATAATAAACAAAGAAATTGTTGCAACAAAAGATTGTATTAGGGTTACCCGAAATTTAATGAACACTTATGTTAGTAATGGGGAAAGTCATTACCAAACACCGGACACAAGTCTATTGTAAGTCATTGGAAAATCTCTATCATTACAACTTGATTCGACTGTTTTTGCTATTCTTAATTTATATCCAGCTACCTAGGCTTCCTTCTGTTATTTAACTTAATTGTTACCCAGGTTGGTTTAGCTTCTGGTCCTGTAGTTGTATCAATCCCGCACACCATACTCGATGATAATATTGTATTACCAGGGAGATAGGGACGACACGTCGCTTCATTCATCGCCGTCATTTGTGCAAAATGCAACTGTGTACCGCTCTGTAACAAATAAAACCACCAAGTTTAGTTATTTGTCATTCACATAGATATATTACCTACAAACGTCAAGTATGTAATGGAGGTGTAGATGTTAAAAGTGCACTTTCTCTGAGAATCAACGGTTAACTAACGGATGTTGAGGTGGTAAAAGTAAAGAAAAGGTGATATTTATCCGAGCTGGCCATCCTGTTTATATCCATACAAAACTCATTCCAACACAACCTCAAGTAAAATGAGAAGAAAACCAGTGGATTATTTTGCGGAGGCATCAAAGGCGCTTTGCGTTTGAGTTTTTTGGGGGTATAATTTGATACTGCTTTCACTCCATTCTTATAATTTAGATTTTATACAAGGTCCCATATTCCTAAGCAACAATTGTGTTGCTATTTTAATATGAAATGTTAACCTTGGAAGAGCATTTTAAATTGAAAGAGCAAAATGCGTTTTTTTACAATGTCTCAACAGTTTAATAATAGATTATGTCAGATGTATGCCAAGATAATAACAACATAATTTTATCAAAACTGCTTTAACTACATCTTTATAAGACAAAAATACTAACAGAATATATTACAACGTAACTATGAAGTCGATAAAATATTTGAATGAGAGAAGAATAACTTACACCCCAGCCAGTAAAAATGCACGTCAACGAATTTACGCCAATGTCACCAATCGGCAGTGTTGCCACTATGGTGTTTAAAAACGGTGTGCCAAGCTGAAACAATTTGATAGAAGAAGTTAATATAGATTTCAACGCCTATCACTTGAGTAGCAATTCCATTAAAAAACTTTCTACTCACGGTAATAACAGCAATGTCGTAATTGAACCGGTTATTGGCCAGTCCAATGTTGGTCCGATTATACTGTGGGTGTGCGGTGAAACTTGCAATACGCCGAATGCGATTAGTTGAAGTATCATTGGACAGAAACGCTGAACCAGCGAAAACTCTGTATTCGGCTGGAAGCATTATCGGCACCCTAAAAAACAGCCGTAACGATTTGGATTCTGTTTAACAATTTATCATTTAATTCGTCGGAATCAGATTTCTCCTCAGGAACGATGACAATCTCCTCATTTCTAAATCTACGTAAAAAATATTCACATCTCCTGCCTTCTATTTGATAGAATTTAAAGAAGTGCTGCATTATTCCTATTTGTTCTTTTTTGCAAGAATAACCATGGCTACAAGGCTAGCAGGAAGGGGGGAAATTTTACAATCTCAGCGACGTATTGACACTGTAGCAGTTCACCAAAAAATATATAGATAGGTGCCAACTACGTTCAATACCAAGTTTTTACATATTAATTTAGGGATGCTTTGAAAACTCTGTATTTTTTATAAAACTAAAACACACAAAACGCAGCTAAATTAACTTTACTAACGGTTGTTGTGCAGTGACTCTTTCGAAGTCAAGAACGCAAAATGCAGATGTCACTGCATGCCGTAGCGTCACCAAAGCTCCTCCACATTTGTGTCCTCTAGTGGGAGTATGTATTAGACTTAACTGCTGTAATGAAATCTGAAACATATCAATATTCATTAAGGCATGTGGTGTCACTTATACGATTTTTTTTACAAAATCAAATGGTATTCGATCACTGTTGTAATTATTTACAGTGTAAGCAGTTCTTTGAAAATAGTCAATTTCATCTATTTTCACAGGTCAATTATTCAAGTTGGCGTTATTTGACGATTGGATGCAAGCTAGCTGTAGTGTAAATGATGATTATGACAGCTGTATTTTGTATCTTGTGTCTACATAATCGTCAAATAATTGACATACAAGTTTTACAACGATTCAGTTTCCCTTAAGTAACATCACGAAGGATGTCATTTCATTGGAAGAATTTAAAATGATGACGACTCAGTCGCTTGTCACAGTTTCATTTGTTTCTTCGGAACAAGCAAGTAAGCAAGCTGTGAGCACGCGTAATATGATGATTTCGTGGTCGTGACGTCGTGACGTACAGCTTCCGTGGACAATCATACTCGTAAGTCTGAAACTTTAATTTTGATTCGTAGCAAATAGACACTTGCTGACAGACATACACACGAGTAATCATAATTATAAGGGTTCCGAATTTATTTGGATAAATGACACACTAACCAAATTGGAAAAGTAACTGAAATATTATAAAACTAAAATTACCATATACGGGAACTGGTAATCAATGGCAGGAAATCCGTTGTTGATTCGAGTTGGCCCTTGAGCGTATAAAGAGCTCGTGCTTGACACTGTTCACAAAAATAATCAGAAATAATTATGTAATTTATGCAGGAAATTATTTAAAATTTAATTAGCTAGTGCCCTGCTACCATATCTATTGATTTACTATAAATTTGTAGAAAAAAGTTAGAAACAGTTCAAAAACATGTGATCGTTGGACATTTATTTCTTAACTCTTTTTCAAATTATCCTAAAATAAGGTTACCTACAGATTGCTGTTAGTTGTTTAGTTAGTTTACTATTTTTCAGTTCATAATAATTAATTGTAAATGTGATACGTATTAAAATATAGATTATTGAACAAATAGGTACTCACCACAAAACACAATTAAAAGTAGACACAAAAACTTGTCCATTTTGACAGAGGAACAAATTATTTAGAAGAAAAAAAATCTAAGCTCATTTATATCAAGCCGAAATAATAACTGCTTTGCTTATTGAATGAGTGCTGGATATTATTCTTGGCTGTCTATATTTATCTTATCTTATATATAATATAATATAACTATCACTAAACAATGCATTATCGTCAGGTTTTTTACATTTTTTAAGCGGTTAATCCTTTAGGATTTCATGTCACTAACGATAAACACGAGGAAACACTAAAACACTTCTAAAGACCTTTGCCCAGCGGTCATCGTACATGTGACTGATGTGACCCGCCCGATCCCATTTTAGCCTAGTACGAGTAGCAGCCTTCTTGCCAACCTTCACTATTCCCGTTTTGGAACGCATCGTGGTGTTTCGAATCCGACGTTACCTAAAATAAATTGATGGTATTTGCTTTATTAAAGTAGTTGTTATAATATTATTTTACATGATTTAATAAACCAACAAGATCCAAATTGTCTGAACATTGTTAAAAAAATACCAAAAATAGTGGTCGTCATAAAAAGGAACTATAGAACACATCAAAAACACTTTTAATTTTTTGTTTGACAGTCTGTCTGTCTGTTTACTCTAATCTCCGAAGCTGCTGAACAGTGTAGTTTTTTATAAAAAATTGCTGAATGAGAAAGTACGTTTGTACTTTTGGCTTTATTACTTTAATTCTTGGGTTTTTATAATTAGATTATGTCGAGTCCATAGTTTGTCCATAAATACCTCGACCAGATAATCTCTTTCTAGACAAGACAAGCTTAGGAAGTTGCCCGACGCATCGAGAATGCCTGGAAGAGATACTAGTCTTTAAAACATTAAATGAAGGGATCTCTCTCTGTCTAGAGCACTAGTGGACCATATTACGCATTCTATTTTCTATTTTTAAGTGTTTGTAAAAACAACATTTAATAATCGTCAATTTTATCTGCCACCGAAAAAGTTTACCACCGAACTTGATAGATGGCGTTGTTCAAAATCAAAATCAAAACTCATTTATTCAAACTAGGCTGATAATTAGCACTTTTTGAACGTCAAAATTTACTTTACTTTACTTATTTACAAAGTGACAGTCCCCCAAAACGCCCACCCTTCGACACTTCCTAGTGTTTTTGCTGGAAAGAAGAAGTGGCGGAACAAACTCTCCAGCAACACATCTGTCTGTTTGATTAGAAGAACCAGACTCGATACAATAGTAAGGTGTAACTTAATATTACGATTGACTACAATCAATAATAAAAAGTATATAATAATAAAACATAAAAAAGACACAACTTAGCAGTAAACTAATTTTGAAGAAAGAACATAAATTACAAATTTCATTTGATACACGTTTCTCAATAGCGGTGCTAAGATTGTCCGCGTCTGCATGACCTTCCTTTGTTCTGCCTCCAATATTACATTGCATTTGCTGCTTCGAATTATACTATTCGATTATTAATGTCAGCTCGCTTTGATACAATTCAATAATACCTATCATTTTGACCTGCAAGTCTAGATACAATTGTAGATGCTACCGGCCAAACCTGATTTGGATAAACCAGTTCTGCCAACCCGCGATAGGACGAACCAGTATAGCCTAGGCCAAACTCGTTCATCCTCTTAGCGATAGGATAAACCAGTTTAGCCTAGGTTGAATCGTTTTATCCTAGTTAGAATTTACATGCTTTAATATATACGTCCTAGTCATGAATCTAATATTTTCTTGAAAAATTCCCCAATTTTCAAGGCAGTTTTCTCAGAATGAAATTTTCGTGAAAATTACAAAATCTACTTTTTTGTTTCATTCGCTTTCTAAAAAGGTGGCACAGTACCTACTCGTCTTAAGTTAGTTAGATGTCAATAAAAGTAAAATTATATAAATAATTACGATAAGAAAGATGCAATCAAACAATAGGTATTAATCTTTTCAAAAGCACTTTTCTATCTTAATCTTAAAATAAATGGATAATGATTTGTGAAATAAAATAATCTGTGTACTGGTACTCATAAATAATTTATTTACATCCTTTTATTTCTGTATTGGAACCGTATTTTTATGACAATACCAACTACTTTGCCATTTTGCAATTTACCTAAAAAAACATTTACACAAACATTTTATTTGTAATTTTAAATTACATTGTTTTTTTATTAACATAATTATATTAGTTGTATTTGTTTTCATTACTTTTTGTTTACCTTTGCCACTTCACTTGTTTGACTTGATTTGAGTACTTAAACCTAATGAATAGTGAAAATTCAATTAGTTAATGATTACTTATTTCATTGACAGGATAATTCGTTATTGTTAATTATGACGAAATTTAAGACATGCATTAAACTCACTCTATGCAAGCAAGCATATTACAAGTTGGATGATTATATCGCCGATAAAAATGCATGGCTCAATAACGGTCCTGCTCCACAAGGACAGAGGCGCTTAAATTGACAGCACTAATTATTGTTAGAGCTGCTGAAGATTGTACAACTATCTTTGCATTGTATAAATTCAATCTCTTTAGTATTTTATAGTCGTATAGACCGTATTGTGTGATCACTATGTACTAGAAAGCTATCACTACATAATATACCATCTCAATATGAATGATGTAACCAAGGTTCAGTAACATATTCGTATTTAAAAGAGTGTCCATGGAGTTTCCTGCCCATTCTTCACCAGAGAGATCTACGCTAGGGAATGGGCAACTACAGTACATTCACAGTTATTACGCCTTGTAATGTAACTGATACGGTTTGTGAAATGGTTTCTCACGCACGCCGCACTGTGATGACTAATGTGCGGCGTGAGAAACCATTTCATAAACCGTAAAAACGTAAAACTGTATTAATTACTATGGTTTTGGCTATTAATTAATATGTATCAGCCTGTCGAATGAGTCTGATTAAACTTAATTTAATTTTTGACATCTTTGTAGTTATTGATACATTTTAAAAAAATTTCCTAATTTCGAATGTTGCTAGGTGAATGCTTTTTCTTGCCAGCGGCGAAGCCCGAAAGAAGTGTTATTTTATGTTTGTTTTTGTTTTTTTGATTGGTAAATGTATTAAGTGAAATAATTTTGCATACCGTGAGGCAAAATGATCAAATGATCATCATATCTGTATATTGGTTATTTATATTTAGATGAGAGTGCCGATACATTTTATAAGCTAATCATGTAGTTAGTAGAAAATAACTTATTTTTATTTCTTAAAATATGTAGATGTTGACTGGTGTGATAAATAATAAGCTCGTGTATTCTTCATTATTTTTATTTACAGAAAACAATAAATTAAATTGACACAAACACAACTTTATCGAGACGTAATCTATGATTTTATTACACTCCTAAATATTATTATACCTGGACCTGTACAGTATTTGTCATGTTCTAGTAGGAACATATAGATTGGTGGTAATCTAATCAGCCTATTTCTGATAAGTGTCCATGTATTTTATTTTTTATTATCTATTTCCTATTAGATAAGGTTGCAAAGTACTTTCTTGATCTTTTTTTATACAAGGTGAGTCAAAAGAATAAGTAAGTATTTACAACCATAAATAAATGTAGGAGTGGTTTTATTTTTCAATTATCATACATTATTTTATTATAATATATTATGAAATCAAAAAAAAAAATTTTTAATTTACAACATAATTTCTTATTACAGTAATATTTTAGTTAGATACTTTAGTGATTAAAATTTGAGCAAAAGCGATCACTGCTAACACTGCCATTCCAGGTTGGAAGGTCGCTGCTCCACTTGGGGTAATCGTATTGTTTATCCATGTGTTGTAGTTGGAGATCCGGGTATACACTTCAGGGATTGCAGAATGTGAACAATTTTTGCTTAGAATCAGAATACCGTTCAAGTAACCGCTGCATACTAGTGGGTTCCCAATGTCGCCCTGAAAATAAAGTTAATTATATTTTATTTTTGCATGGCATCTTTGTTGCTTTGGTTTGGACGACCAAAATAACGTATATAAGTCAACTCAAGGATTGTATAATTGACATGAAATGGCTTAACAGTATTAGTTATACCTATTTGGCGCAGCCGTAAGATGCACACACTCTCTTTTTTTTGTTAATTTCTAAATATATATATTTTTTTTTTTAAATAAATGTGAAAAGTGGCATGTGCTAAATAAATGTGTTTTCTGTCTTTCTTATTTTCTTTAAATATTAAAATCTAACGTTCGTTAGGTTTCTTAGTTATAGTATAGTTATATTATTATGTTAACATTAATACATCTCAAATTATTACCGTGCATCCTGCAAAGTCCGCCTGATCAACAGCATTTGCGCAGATCATAGTACTATTAACAATATTAACTTGACCGGCGTATTGTGTCTGGCAATAGCCCGGGAGGGAAATCCTCTTATTTAACTGCATCAACTGCACACTAGCCTGTAAAAAACGAATAGGAATCAGGTACACGTCCGTGGAAAGAAAAAAATGTGTTTTAAACTTACGGACCGAAAGTTTCGTATTTTGAATGTTGTTTTTTTGTAAGTTAAATTTTATCGTTTACCCGTGAGACATTCAATGGGCCAATAAAAAAAAATTTTAATAAAAAGTATTTCCAGGTAATCATAATTTTGACCCATATGCTGCATGGATTTCTGAGCGACCTTGAGAATATATCCAATTGAATGCAAAATAACTTACCGTAGATGTACCGTTTTGAGCTCCCCAGCCGGCAACATTACAAGGAGTTAACTCGGTTTCGGTAGCATCCCTGATTGGCAGAAGAACTGGTGCACTTGTGACATCAGAGAACGCATCAGTGAGCTGAAAAAGAAAAAGGGTAGTTTAATGTCTTACTTTATACGTTACTTTTTTCGCTTATCGTTTCGCTTGCGATATGGTCGAAAATTATTGCATGGGGAACGTTTTAAATATAGCCATTAATAAAACAATTTTCGGAATCAGATTTGCAGTTAAACACGTCTTAAACAGCCTAACTTATTCTTAATCCAGTGTGGAAAACAGATGGCGCTAGACACCCTGTATAGTTCTGTCACGATTCCACACTGGAATAAGATTAAGTTAGGACTGTTTTAAGACGTCATGGTAGGCCTTCAGATCTAATGAAGAGGTTTTTTAATAAAGGAACATCCAAACTCCTCATCATAATATTGGTAGTTACAAGCATTTTTTTTTAAATGGTTGGTTGGATAAAACACAAATATTATTGATGCGAAAGTTACTCGGTTTTTGAGTCTTATCGTGCATAATCACCAAGTAAGCTCCTAGGCTACTTACTAGATAAACCTTAAAAAACAATACAAAAACATACAACAGACCACAGCCTGTTGTAAGATAATACATATCGTAGCTTTACGCCCGTTATAAAATCCTCACACATTATAGAATGCAAATAAAGATATGAATATTAATACTCACAAAGATTATAGCAATATCGTTCACATACGGGTTACTCGAGAAATACTCAGGATGCACGGAGATACTTGTTATACGTCGAACGGTATAGCCAGTACTGTCTGTTGTAAGAGTCGCTCCACCAGAAAACACTCTGTATTCAGCTGGGTTAATTGCTATGGAGATCCTGTGGAATAGTTCAAAAATTAAGAAAGAAGAAGACTTACGCAGCTCAGTCACGCGATGAGCAACGACACATAATCAATGTTGACACTACAGTGCTAAAAAATGATTAAAGAAGTTGTAGTCGAGCTGACTGCTCAGAGCAATGGATATGCAAGTATTTGAATAAATGAAAAAACAAACTTGAATATCCATATACCTCTCATACTGCAGCATCTGTGATAAAGATTGCGTTATGTTATCAAGCATTTGATAACATAGGTAGTGACGTAAACTTCGCAGCAATTTTAAGAAGTTACTGACATTGGAAACACACTCACACATACGTACCTATTTGGGACGTAACACTCATTCATATTTAGAATAGCTGAGGTGAATAAGCCTGTCAGCAGACTTCGATAGAACTTAGAAGGTAAAAGATGAATTATTTTTAATACTTATTTCCTTTTCCAAGTCTACGTGTGTATTGTTTGTATTATAAACGTTGTGGCGGTTTGCAAAGTATATAAACGTAGGTAGGTACTGACCCATTAGTACTATCGAAAGTGCAAGACGCAGCTGTCACTGCATGTTGTAGCGTGACCAACACTCCACCGCATCGGTGTCCTCTAGTGTAAAGGTTTCCTTCACTTATTTTTTGTAACGAGATCTAAAAATAATAAAACGTTTTTTTTAATTACTGGTGTGCTAAGTGGTGAAGTTTATTTTTGGCTAATTTTGAAGCTTCAAATAACTTTTGGAATAAATACTTTAAAGATCTTTTGGCATTCGTATGACATTTTTTTTTAACATTTAAGTAATGTATTTAAAATTAAATGATATCTTCGATCGATCGATCTGATTCGTGATGTGTTACCGAATTAAGAATGAACGCCCGTTCATTCTTAATTCAGTAACGCATCAAAAGATCTTTGTACTTATTATTTAATACGAAGTATGAAAGGATTTAATCCCTTGTGCCAATTTTTTTAAGCTCTCGCACTTATATCAATATAAATAATATAGGAAAAATATTTCAAGCGTGCTAGTCAATAAAAATTACTAAAATTTAATTTTATAAACAAATACTGTGCTTACTGTTTCAAAAAAAAAATTACAATAATTATTTACTTTTAAGTAGGGACATAAAAAAGTTGATTGAGATTATCCAGGATAAAACGTCAAAAATATATGAATTAAATAATAATATTTTTTTAACATTTATGAAAAATATAATATGTATTTACCACATATTGCATTTGGGTTGTTGCCGCCGTTCCATTTATTATTCTGCTGGCTCCTTCAGCGTTGCTTTGGCTTGCGATTGTGCCTGTTCATAAAATTAGCAACACAATTAAAATAATATTAAGACGAAAACCTTCTAAACTGTAAATAAACATTTTTGCTTTCACTTTAACAATAGTGTTTAAGTGCAAACTTACTAACAATTTACGGATCTCTTAGTGGTCCGAAATAAAATGATTTATTATTATTTAAAAAAGTTGAAAATTATGTTTTTTTTTTCAATAAAAGTTTTGTAGTTTTTAATCCTTACCACTTAAGGCAATCTGAGCACACAAGGCAATCACAGATAAAAACAAAAACTTTTCCATTTTTTAAAAATGCTGTCAGGAAAAAATACACAACCGAACAAAATAACTTAACACACTGCAAAATTGTCAACTGAATTCTGTGGTTTTATCTAAATACTATATATATGATGAAGGTTTACCAATCTTATCCAATTTTGAATTATCTACGATAGTAGGGGTAATAAATATGTCGTCGTTGAAGTTCTGACACAACGTAAGTCAATTTTTGGTGGTATTTGGTGCTGTTTGAATAAACCAACGGGTCTAACTCTTATGAAGTAAACACAAAAAAAAGATTTTGTGCTATTTGCGTATTTCTACTTAGATTTATAATATTACATTATTATAATTATACTACATTACAATACTACTACATTACTATAATTTTACATTTTTCCTCTCTTCTGTAAATCTAAAAAAGGAAAGAAAAAGTATTTATTTCGTCTCACACAGGACAAAACAAATTGATAAAAATTAAACATTAAAAAAAGTAAACAAGAGAATCTCTTGCTATTTTTGATTTGCGTTATGTTAGAATTTCAGCGACGATATCTTATACTTGTTTTAAGAATCCTTATCGCATAATAAACATTAATCTCGAAACAGGATGCATGAATCATATTAGGAAAAAAATGCAAAAATCTAAAAAAATGTCGTTCTTCGTAATGTCGCTCACTAATGTTTCTACAGAATACTTTGACTAATTTTGAGTTTACAACCACTGTTAAATGTACTCCCTATTTCACGAAACATTTATTCTATAAATGTTTTATTTAGTGAATACTCACCTTTACAAACATTCATTTGGTAAATGCTTCGCATTATATATTTATTCATTGAATCATTAAGACCATTTTCATTTAATATTACTTGAATTATTTTGGCAAAATCAATTTAAGTTCAATATCATTTCATAATAAAACTAGTCCCAAAAATTAGAATATCTAAAACTAAAAGTTTGTCATTATGACGGCTGACTAACATAATGGCCTAATAATATATCTATTCTTAAACCTTCAGGGATTTTAAAGGCATGATGTTATGTTATTTTACTTATGTGTATTTTGTGATAGTTATGTAGTAAAAAGTTGATCCCTTTATGACTTTATCAAATTGACTCGTTCATTGGTGCGTCACTTTTTTGATATCGTCATTTGCATTGTTCAATGTGACAAGGTTTTACGATCAAGAACCTACATTAAAAAAAAACCTGTGTAGGTCAAAACGTTCAACACGGTCACTGAAGTTTAAATTACTTTAAATTCTGAACCGGATTCTAACAGATAATGTGTTGAAGTAGCTGTCAGTGCCTGTTGTCCACAGCTGTACCGGAAATCGCGTGATACTTCCTAGCCACAGTCGCATTTATAGACTGTACTATTTTGCACGAACCTTTGAAAAGTTGACAACTGAAAAAAGTAATAAATAGAAAGTTCTGTATTTAAATAGTATAATTTTTTCATTTCTAAAATATCTTTTATTTAATGATTATTGATTATAATTTGAACACTAGCAATCACTGCTAAAACGGCCATTGCTGGTTGGAAAGTAGATGCTCCTGCCGTGGTGCTTATCCATGTGCGGAAACTGGTGATCCGGGTATATATTTCGGGTCGCGAGACTGTGGGGAAGAGTGCGCAGTTGCTGTAGGCCTGGCGAACGAGAATACCCTGGAGGTTACCGCTACATACTAACGGGTTACCTAAATCACCCTGAAAATAACGCAAAATTATAAATTAATGGTGTGTTTCTCTTCATCGGGGTCCTCATCTTGGTATTCTGTTATTGTAGCTACACGGATATAGGTGTCCTAATAATTCCGTTTATTATGCAATGTCTCAACGTTTTGAGTAGTGATCGGATAACATACAAATGCATCTGCGTGTCATGGCTGTTATTTAAAGATAACGCATAAATCAGCATATTATCGTGCCTTAAAAAATTGTGACGCCGTAGAAGAGTCTTCGGCCTTCACTTTTGGGTATTCCGTTATAGCAGTGACGTGAATATTTAGTGTCATTACAGCATAAGTTATTATGGAACGTTTGAGACATTTCATTGTAACGATTGAAACAGTTATGAGTAAAAATTTGTTTGTGGGTATACTATAGAATACACCTCTGTCTTACCCTTTTTTTGGAGGTTTAGATCATCAATTGACTCCTACTAACTAAAAACCACCCATGTTACTTCTTAGCCCTTTGTGTCGAGGCCGTGGTATCCCTTTCGAACACCCCGCAGCCCCAACGGAACCTCTGTCTAACCCTTCGGTCATTACAGGCGTGATGTCACGTAGTTTATTAAAATATGTCGACACTCGTTACTCCTGCACTAAAAGCTCATGGCTCAAACTTAAAAAAGTGGTAACAAAAAAAAAATACAAATTAGTTATTACCTCGCATGAAGTATATGATGCAATTGTCGTCGCGCAGATCTGCGTACTTTGTAAATCGATTTGAGGCACTAAATTGTAAAAAGGTTGGCAAACTTCATTAAGCGGCATCGCGAACTTCTGTATACGTAGCAACTGCGTATTGGGCTGAAACAAATATAGCGGTTAAATCGATATCTATTTAGCGTGACAAGTGTTTATAAATAACATTATTTTTTAAATTGATAAATATAACTTTTTAGCGTGTTGATGATAAATTTAAGACTTGGCAAAATTTTGCCTTGTGATCTCCGCTCACCGATGGAAGGTGGGCTATTGTCTGTGGAGACACGCCACATAAAAACTTCACAAACACGTCCATATTGTACCCACATCTGAAGAGATTATCTTTGGTATGGCAAATACAAATATAGCTTACAACACTGGTGTCGTTCGAGGATCCCCAGCCAGCAGACGTGCAAGTACGAAGCAACGGTTCATTGTCATTCGGCGCCAAATTCACTACTCGTACAGTAGTGGGTAAGAACGGCGTCGTAAGCTGAAATAGTTAATAGGGCAATTAACTTCACATCTGATACTGAGGTAAGAGAGTACTTCTAAAAACATTCGTCGATCGTTTTGATCTTGTTATTGGCCATTATTGTTTTCCCAGATAAGTCACTTTTGGCATCTACAGAGTTTACTAAGGCAAAGTTTGAATACTGATTATCATTAGTCTAAGCAACAACGAATCTCTTTTGTCTATATGTTCATTTTTTTTTTGGAAAATTGTTTTTGTGAACCCTTGTGTTTTTTTCTGAAAATAAAAAATATTATTTATTTATTTATGTACACACAGTAGACAGCACAGGAAAAATATCATAATATAACATATGAGTACAATAATTTCATCTATATCTTAGTGATAATTATGAAAGTCGTACATTTAAAATTTTATATAATAATAATATATAATAATAAAAACGTTTATTCATCTCCACAAATTACATTGTTATGATTGATTTATAAGTTGACAGGTAATTTGGCAGAAAGTTGTAATTTGTGGGAGATCTGGAGTCTAAACTAAGCCTAGGCCTGTATTTTAGAACTCCAGGCCCCCCATCACATCATAAATAGTTATTGTCAACAAGGAAATAGTGCGAAATTGTTGACGGTGTGTATATGTATGTATAATGCTGTGAAACACCTTTAATAATAATTATAAGCCTTTACCAACTAGTCTATTTCTAGACGAGGCAAGATAGAGAAGTCCCAAGCCTAGAAGAGTTCATGAAGAAACTATTTAAGGATGAGTTGCCCATGACACTGAAATGCAATGGACATGTGTATTGTCCCCAACCTAACCTGCGGTGCACAGACTTTGTCTTTCACTAACATCGAGAAGGCCAAACTCAAGGTTTGCCAACTAGCAATGGAGTATACTAGTAAATAAGTTCCGCTCCATAATGATAGCTAACAGGGCTCAAAAGGCTGCCCAACTCAAATGGGACTAGGGAGGCCATAATATCTGCCTCATGAGGCATGTCTGCCGCGGACAAACTGCAGTTCCAACTGGTGCCCTAGCACAGTGAGGCATTGCGCAGGCGTTCCGCAGGCGTTGCACAGGATAGGTAAGAACACGGCGCTGCGGGGTGAATAAGACAGGTTCTATCAGAACTGGAAGGAGGACGCGCGGGTTTGCGAGAAATGGATAGTGTAGATTGAGGTTTTTGTCCAGTAGTGCTACAAAGCAGGCTGTTGGGAAGGATAAAATAGTAGATTATGCACCGAGGGGCTAAAGTTGTGTCTTATGTCACGGGCGTCATATTGAATCTCGAGCGCAATGAAGGATTCGGGATTTAACTCCCGAGCGCAGGGAGGGAGTTAAGAGTTTAACTCACGAGCGAAGCGAGGGAGTTAATACAAGAATCCTGAATGCAGCGAGGGATTCAAGCTAGCCCAAGGCAAAGACACCTTTAGCCCAGAGGAGGATACTCTACTTTTTACACTTACTGTGAGAAAATAATAGCCATAGTACGAAAAACAAAGTATTTATTAAATAAACAAACTGTAAGAATAACATATTTAGAACTAGTTAGTTATATGCACAAACGGGTTAATGGTAACATTATCACAAACAACTTTTAACTAATGTTACAGCCAAGTACTATAACGGTATTACGGCGCGGTACGGTATTTGTAATTATTAATGCCAGTTTTAATGTTATTCCATTCCTTTTAAAAAATGGTTCGTAGTTATCTAATTATTCTTACAATATTATATCTTCGAAAACATGGCAACGATATAAAGAAGCAGTCGTTATGATTTTGTAGGAAATCGAGAATATCATCCACGCGTAGTAAGGGTATCGAGAATAGCTTTCCTCTTTCTGGGTGTTTGTTAGTACTATACTGCCAATTTAGCTGAGCATGTGAGATTCCAAATTCAAATCACATTATTGACCAGCGGGTCATAATGAAATCCAGTACAACATTATTGACCGGCTGTGCCCCGGCCACTAATGACTCACTTTAGGTTAAGGTTGCTTGACATATAATTTGACATTTTCGAGCAGGTGGTGTGAAAATATAATAATAAAACAGTGGAACTAATACTTACGGTAATAACAGCGATATCATTAAAATACGGGTTACCCGTAATATAACCAGGGTGTACTGTAAAACGCTCTACATCACGATGGTGATCAGAAGTGACGTTTGTAAGATCAATTGCACCAGCGAATACCACGTAGTCGTTTGGGTTCAAGAGCGTGTGGAGCCTGAAAAACAGTCATTGTAATTTTTTTTCTTATTTTATTTTGATAAACCTTTTGTTCCAACTCCAAACAGAATGGATATTAATAATTTAATTACTAATCTATAGGTACTACCAATATTATAAAGAGGCAGTTTGGATGTAATCTTCGAAATTATTGATCCGATACTACTAATTTCAATGGTGGGAGGTTACATTATCCCCGAGTGACATTAGATTTATTTAAAATGTTCCCGTGGAATTGTTTTCTTTGGGAGGCAACGCAAGCGAAGCCACTGCTAAAAGCAGAATCAGAATCAGAATCAGAATCAGAATAACATTTATTTGCCTACTTTGTGTTACAAAATATCTCTGTGGCCGGTGGGCCGTACAGAGGTGAGTCAGCTAACTTATGTCCTAATGGATCTGTGTTGGCTGTGTTCTGTTAATTCGCAATTATTGAGTCTATACAAACAAATTACGTGCTTTATCTGTTTAAGTTGTATGCTTACAGTTTCACAGTGCGGCATTATTATAATTTGTAACTTAAATCAAAACAATATAATTTAATTCAGTTTAATTTAGTTTACGGTAAGTAGTAACGGTAAAAATTTTTCATTTTTACCGTTGCCAACTATTGACGAAAGGTCAATTTACCACACAATGCTTTTACTTTTAGTTCGGTTCACAACAGCTGTCCAACCGGGTTGTTATTCATTTTTAGTTCGGGCCTATAACTAATCTAAGTGCGTAAGTTATTGGGAACGTGCACGACATCAGCGCCATTTCGCAAAAGCAAATCGAGAGCTGCGGGTTGTTCGCAAGAGATACCGCGGCCTCGACATGAAGGGCTAAGAAGGAACATGGGTGGTTTTTAGCACACAATGCTTTTACTTTTAGTTCGGTTCACAACTGTCCAACCGGGTTGTTATTCATTTTTAGTTCGGGCCTATAACTAATCTAAGTGCGTAAGTTATTGGGAACGTGCACGACATCAGCGCCATTTCGCAAAAGCAAATCGAGAGCTCCGGGTTGTTCGCAAGAGATACCGCGGCCTCGACATGAAGGGCTAAGAAGGAACATGGGTGGTTTTTAGTCAGTAGAAGTCTGACACTCCCTTTCGCTCTGCCCAAGAGAAGGAGGGGTTATTTGATGATTTCCCAGCCCCCAAAAAAAAAGGGGCATATGTCGCAAGGGCCAAATGTCAGTGGCTATCATAGTGTCCATCGAATAACTGTCAAATGGCTCCATTTTGTACCAAACTATAACCATTTGACAGTTAATCGATGGACACTATGATAGCCACTGACATATAAAAAGATACGCAATAGCCCTGCAGAGCGGCAAATGCAAACATGTTGCTGCTTTAATCATTATGTCCTATTTTATCAATAATAAAGCTGGTCATTCAAAAACAAGCAGTGAACAACAATGGAAAAAACCCAGTTTTCGTCTATTTGTGCATTGTAAATATTCCAAAGCGATATAGATTTCGCGAGCGAAGCGGTTTCAAGATATTTATGTTTTATCATCACAGTGATCAGTATAAATAAAAGTATTGCAAATAATAGTGGTTTCCCTTATTTCAGAGAATATATTGACTTGACATCCTTGATTGACCAGACGAGGTTGAGTTTGATTTAATTAATTTCCTTCTTCCATTATTATTTTATTTGTTGTGGTATCCGAGACTTCTGTTGTTGTGGTATCTTCAGCTTTTTGTGGATCTTCGTTTGATTAGGCGTGTATATCTAATATCTAGCTAGAACATGTGACTCTTAAACCTTCTGCTTTCGAAATACGTTTCGGGTATATCGTGGGAAACTGGGAACATAACTCTGACTAGGTTGCGCGTCAGATTTGAAATGTTCTCGTATGAAATGTTCACTGCAAATTTTATCGTGTGGTTTTGGATACCATGGCAATCCATCAACACTAAAACAATGGTATAATAATCCTATAAAATGCAGAGCAAACGAAATTGATTTAATTGAAATTGTTATTTGAGAATGTGTCCAATATCATTTATTTCTTTGTTTTTATAGCCCTATTACATGGGTACACCTTTGGGTTAGGCGAAGGGTTAGGCCCTTCGGGGATTTCAGGCGGGATGTAATGTTATATTCATGTTATTTTTTGGAGTTTAAATACGCCAACAATAATGACCTATTGCCAAAACAATATTGGCAAGTTTCACTATGCACCTTCTGTTGCACATTTCTTTTTGTTGCACATCGTGTATTTTTTCCCTCCATACCCTATGCACGTTCCCAATACAGATTAAGAAACGCCCGTATCTTCGGCCGAAACGATGGGTTTTATGCTTAGAGAGTAGACGCCCTGGGACGGGCTTCTAATTGTAGCAATAAATGAACATTAGGTACTAACCCATTTAGGTCATAAAGACAAGTCGCAGCTGTCACTGCATGACGTAGAGATACCAATGCTCCTCCACACCGGTGTCCTCTAGTCGGAGTAATTATTAGACTTCTTTGTTGCAACGAAATCTAAAAAACACAAAAATATCAGAGTTATTTTGCTGTATAGGCCACTTTAAGTACAGTAGCGTATGAACTGTTTCATTACGCATCGATAGATTTTAGTTTTCAGAACTGGTTCTATTGTAAATTAGTTCATACAAATTTGTAAAATTTCAAATAGACTTTAGTTTTCAGGACTGATTATAGTGTAGGTTTAGATTGATGTAGACATTTCAAATTCCTACTGCCATTTAAATTTAGCAAATCTTGAAGCTAAAGCGGTCACTTTAGTTCTTTTACGAATCTCTTCATTCAATCTTGCAGAGTCACTAAGAGCATAGCCCCTCCCCCCCCACTGCTATGCCATCCCGTTGAGTAACTTTGAGTCTTATAAGCAGATTAACTAAATCGAATGTTGAATGAAGTAAATGGTGTTCTTACTAGTCTCAAAGCAAAATTATATTTACCACATACGGGAACTCGTTGTGATCTGTTACCGGAAATCCACCCGCTATTCTGTTAGGGCTTTCCACATTTGAAGAACTCGTGCATGTGCCTGTTCATAAAATCTCTCGATCAATATAAAAAATAAACTATTAGTTTATGCATAATAAACCTTTAACGTTTCCACTGCTGGGAAACAGGCCTTCTCACGCTTTAGAGGGAGTGGACCATAATTCTCTAAGAGGGTTAAGTGTGGGTCAGTAAATGACTTCAATTATTGACATTAGAACAAACCGGTTTCGGTAAATATTCTCTGGTTTTTCGTTTTGTTGTAGGTGAAAGTTATATAATAATTGTATCATAGGAGATGGCCATCAACTCTGAGCACTCATGACGTAATCGTGACTCACTTGAGACCACTCAACTGGCTAGGAGAAATCTTCTATATTAAAATTAAAAAAGGAGCACTCCTCAGCTGTCATGGACCAAAGTTATAAAATTTTGAAAGAGTTGTTTTTGTTACTACTGCTAAAGTATTTTTATGTATAACTAGCTGTGCCCGCGACTTCGTTCGCGTTCTTGTCGGATACTAAAATGCGTCGCTTAGATAAAAGTACATTAAATCATTGCCCTGCGTTAACTTACTGACGCTGTAGAAAATAAGAAGAGGGTAATGCAAAGTACTGACTATGCCTAATACTAAAGTTTAGATGGATGGGTGTTTGTTAACCAACCAGGTCAGAACGGCCGAACGGATCTTGAAGAAATTTGAAACAGGTACATTATAGTCGACAGATACTGTCGTTGGCGCGTTCGTCATCCACGCGCGCCTCAAAAATATGTCAGCAACAATTAAGGGGTCCTTTGGGGCCCCTTAATTGTTGCTGCCGTCGTCTCCCGGGGCTGACGGTTGTCCGCAAGAGATACCACGGCCCCGAAACACAAAGAGCTAAGAAGAAACGTGGGTGATTTTTAGTCAGTAGAAGTCTGACACTTTCTTCCGCTCCGCCCAGAGCGGGATGAGCCATTTGATAATTTATGAACCACAAAAAAGGGGGGATTAGAGGCTGTTTCGAGAGGTACCTGTACCGAATCTGGGACATCCAATCTGAAATGGAACGCCGTCACCTCCTTCTGCGAAGCAGTAATGCTAGCGAAAGAGGTGAACGTAAGAGGGACACAACCCCTCTTCCCAGCCGCCGCGGGAGACGCTCCGGGCATCGGGGGCCACGTGATGGCTTCCGGTCACTGTAGGCGCGGGCCTGTGAACGGTGAATAACGGGCTAGTTATTCGTTCGTCCGTCCTATGACGATGGAGGCGCGTTCGTGTTCCACGCGCGTCTCAAAGGGATGTCAGCAAAATTGAAGGGGCCCCCAAGGACCGACGCCCGTCGGTGCTGCGGGTTGTTCGAAAGAAATACCGCGGCCTCGACACATAGGGCTAACAACACACCACATCTATATAAAGACATGTTTGGTGCAGTGGCTGGACGATTAACAGTAGCACTGCGTGTCGCAGGTTCGATTCCTACACGGTACAAAAAAAATATGTCGTGGGTTTTATCTAATTTTAATTTAGTTTAAAAAAAATTGTATTTTAATACTGTGTAATTGGTAAATCTTTATTTGTTGACTATTCACGAAACATATGTTTATTTAATAACACCGCGGTTCAGAAAATGACATCAAATGAATAACGCCATCTGTCGAAGACGAAGATAACCTGCTAAAAAAAGAGCGATCAAACACACTATAGGGTTTAGGCTATGTAGATTTTGAAAGCAGCGTCATTTAGACTAATATCTACGTACCTTCTGCTATCATAACTTATTTAAAGTTATCTTGTTAAGGTATTTATTAATAAGTACCATATTCATTCAATAGATGTCGTTGCTTGTCTCATTCTTGACCATAATGATAAGTTCTTCTTGAAAACTATAAATGCTTATATCTTTTGATAGAGAGCACCGATTACGATAAAACAAAGACTAAGTAATAGCCCAAGTTACGCACAATATTTATGTATAAAAGTTACCTACATTGGTTTCGTAAATTTGACGTGATGCTTAGTCATCGAAACAGACAAACAGACAAACAGACAAAAAATCCAAAAATGCTGGAAATGTGTTCTGTTGGTTATACTTTAATACCCTGACAATTTTTTTTTTAAATATTTTCGATGTACAAAAAAGATTTTTCTACAGATTTATTATATGTATAGATAATAGTGCATTATCTATAAATGTCCGTACGTACAAGCATTTTTGCAGTACCTATTATTGGAATCAAATGTAACAGCTAATATTTATCCGTGGTACAAGGCAATTAAGTTTATCTCAGTTGTAAACGTCCTTTTGTGTCTATTGGCCTTTATTAGTTCTGTCTCTTGCTGATATGGAGGGAGGTGGGAATTATATTTTCCTACTCCTGTGATAAGCTTTTCTGGTTAATTTTCTAAGACAGTACAATTCTTTATCTGTGAATTTGTCGGGTTTTATTGTCTCGGCGCTTTCTTGGTGGTCGCCACTGTTGATTCTGACTTTTAGGAGTTGCAGTGATTTCGAAATAGTGTGGCGGGGTGCCGGGTGTCCCATTTTATAATGGGACAACCATTATATAATATATATATTATATATATCCAGGAGACAATTATTTTTCAATGTAAAAATCTATTCGTTTGTAAAAATAAGTTACAAAATAAAAAAACACGGTAATAAAATCTCGTTGCTTTAAGTTAAAACGATTTAAGTTTTGAAAAGTCTGGCACAAAAGAAAACACATTCAAATTATAACAACAATGAATTTCATAGAATGAGGTAGCATAATCAAAAACCACACCCAGCTTTCTTTGGTTTTATTAAAAAAAAAATACACACGACATAAGCAGTCCTATCAGGAGGTATCGTGTTACTATGTAAGTCATTTATGGAAGTCAGATAAGTAGTCACATTTTATTTAGGATTATGCAGTTGCATTCGGTTAGAATGTAAGCCGACCATGATTTTAAACCGACTATGTAGATTATAATTCGTAATCTAAATGGTTTATTAAAATTTTATGTATTTCATGACAATCTGAATTATGACGTGGATGCAAAACTGCACATTGTAGCTATATGTATTTAGAATCTTATCTTATTAAGGGACGTATGAAATGCTTTTTTATAGTATGTCATTACAACGCTTTTAGGGAGTTTACCTACCTAAGGGGATAAATCTAAAGATAAGCTATCTTCCGTGTTTCTGGAACATATTTTTTTTAACCCCCGATGCAAAAACGACGGGGTGTTATAAGTTTGACGTGTCTGTGTGTGTGTGTGTGTGTGTGTGTGTGTCTCTGGCATCGTAGCTCCCGAACGCATGAACCGATCTTGATTCTGTTTTTTTTGTTTGAAAGGTTAATTAGTCGAGAGAATTCTTAGCTATGTTTGATGAAAATCGGTCCAAGATGGCCGCCGCCACAAAATGGCAGATTACATATTTTTTCACAACTTTATTAATATGGGTATCAAATGAAAGGGCTTGATTAGTAGAATACTATACACTATGACAAATTTCAAATCCAAGATGGCCACCAGCACAAAATGACGTATTTTTTTAAACTCCCTTAGTATGGGTAGGAAGAAATAAAAGGGATTGTAAAATAATGCACACTGTATTGAAAGGGAATGAGGAATATAAATTAACGAAATTAAAACTAAAACCGTTCTAACAATCATATTTATTTAGACATAGATTAATACCATATGAGTTAAATAAGCTTCGCAAAAATAATTGAGACGGGGGTTTAATAAATTTTTAATTTATACTTGTTTAAAAGAAAGTTCTGTGTAAAGGCCGTATTCTTTCTTGTACGGATCTTTTCAGATTAATAAATAAATCAATGTTTTCTGCAAGTGATAATGAGCATTAATCAAAATATAACACAACTAATCCTCGATAACCTGGTCCTTGATAAGTTAAAAATCACGTGGTCGCTCCAAGGGAAAATTAAGTACAAAATAATAATATTATAATAAATAGTAATAGTATTTTAACTGACTTCCAAAAAGGAGGAGGTTCTGTATTCGACTTTTGTTTTTTTTATGTATGTTCACCGATATCGCAGTCAATTGGGTAATTGACTGTTATAAATTTACGAAAATGTTATTGTCATTTCAAAGAACTAACAGAAATAATACAATGTATAAAAAGTAATAAAATCGACCAAGAAATGGAATAGCTACACGCTTTAGAAGTTTTTAGGGGGGGCATTTTCTATCCTTGTCACGCGAAACGGCCATATTTTTGTACTACGTAATTATGGTGGTATGAGTTATGACCTCACATCTTCATAGCGCTGTCTTTGTCTAGCAAGTCATTTATAATAGGTTAAAACTAAGTAATATTTTTCTTAAAAAATTACTTAGTTTTAACCGATTTTAAATGACTGGAAAGGAAAAAAAACTAGTGTAATATTTTTATTACACTAGTCCCTATCCCTATCCTATCCTATCCTGTGCCTATCTTTTTATAACCTACCCAATTAGTTTAGTTTAGTTTAGTTCATTTATTAATAATTATAAAAAATTACATGTCAGGTTTTGAATAAAAAATAAGAACACAAAACATAATCCATTTCAACAAACATACACAAAATAATCATACATTAAAGAAAATTAATAATAATAAAATTACCCAGGTCATAATAATAATTCAGAATACAAAAATAAATAATTTTAAAATAGAAATAAGACAGTAACATTTAACTATCTAAAACCATTCTTTTAGGTCATATAATGCCTGGTCGATTAACCAGTCTTTCAGTTTAGCTTTGAAAGCATTTTCAGATGTCGCACTTAAAATTTTATCTGGTAGCCGGTTATATACCGCTGGACCCATAACATGAATTAGCTTTCCAGACTTAGTTAGCGAGTGTGGGAATCCTGCTAATTTGTCTCGACCACGAGTACAGTAGTTATGCCTATCTCCACGTTTATTGTAGTCACTCAAATTTTCTCTAACATATACTGCCGCCTGCAATATCACCATAGCGGGAACAGTCAGTATTTTTAAAGTTTTGAAAAGTGGTCTGGCGGTGTCATCCCACCGTGAACGCGTAATTGCCCTCACAGCACGCTTCTGCATTCTAAACGCTCGCTCCCAATCGGCAGCTCGGCCCCAGAACTCAATACCATACTGAAGAACCGAGTGTACCAACGCAAAATAGCACCCTCTCAACATTTTACGTGGGAGCGTTTGCGCTAGTCGTTCCAGTGCGAAGCATGCTCGTCCGAGTTTGCCGCACATCTTATCAATATGCGGCCCCCACGTGAGAGAACTGTCCAGTTCGAAACCGAGAAATGCGGTGACCTGTACTTGTTCGACCAGACTGTCTCCTACCCGAAGCGACAGTGGTGTACACATTCGACCGGAAAGATTAACGTGCATGTAATGGGTTTTGGTCGTGTTCAGTATTAAGCCATTTATTTAAAACCAGTTGTTGATTTTACCCACTACCAAGTTGAGCCTTTCTTGTAATCTTTCCATCGACGGCGCGCACACCACCGCAGCCACATCGTCTGCGTACATAAAGACGTTAGCCTCACTTATTGCACCAGGCAGGTCATTGAGCAGCAAACTGAACATGATGTTAGAGAGGGAGGAGCCCTGCGGTACACCCGTACTGATGTTAAGAGGGTCCGACCTGACCTTTCCGCCGTCACCTATCACCACTTGCGATCTGCCTTTTAAAAAGTCGAGCAGCAACTCCAACGCTTTTCCCTCTACCCCAAGATGCCTCATCTTTAGTGCCAGCACCCCGTGGTCCGCGACGTCGAAAGCTTTTGAGAGGTCGCAGAAGAGAACTGCTACCTGCTGTTTTTCCTCCCGAGCCCTCATTACATCGCGGACGACCAACCGTGCAAGGGCAGTTGTTGATCGCCCCTTCCTGTAGGCATATTGTCGGTCGGTGAGGCAGTTGGTCTTCTCAAGAAAACCCAGTAATCGGTCACATATTCCGCTTTCAAAGACTTTGGCAACAGCTGGAATGATCGACACAGGCCGATAATTGTTTGCATCACTCTTCTTGCCTTTGCCTTTGTACAGCGGAGACACCTTAATCCTTTTAAAAGTACTGGGATAGCAACCACTACGCAAACACCTATTGAATAACACCGCCAGAACACTCGCAAGTGATGCAGCCGCTATATTCACTAGCTCCACTGATGTATCGTACAAGTCTTTTGTTGGTTTGCGTGCGATCCGTTTAGTAATGATACGGTACACCTCAACCGGTGAGAAAGGTTGTAGCCAAACACACTGACCGGCTGGGAGTCGCGTCTCCAGAAGCATAGCCAGAGCTGTAATCGGGTCTGCTTGAGGAGCGCCACATGATATAGCCGCTTGAATAAATTTGGCGTTGACCATATCTACCAATTCCTTTTTTGTAGAAAAAAACTTACCATCCGCCTGCTTTATACTCTCCGTATAATCCGATCTCGATTGATTTTTCCTACCAGATTCTACATTTACTACGCGCCACATACTTTTATTCGGGTTGTTTGCCGTTTTTATATGGTGTGTATAATACTTAGACCTCTTATTTCTAAGCATCTTAGAGTACTTTTCCTGAAGTAGAAATGCAACCTCGGTTAAATATGGAAATGGGTATTTATTTATGAAGCCTATAACGTCAAACAGCAAAGACTTAGTGTTTAGTATATCTTCGTCGATCCACGAATTCTCAACCTTTCTTTGTGGTACGCGTCTCATTGGAAAACAAACATCTACCTTGTTCTGTATTGTTAATACGATCGAGCGAGCTAACTCGTCCGCAGCCGGGCAGCGCGCCGCCACCTCTTCCCAGTCGACGCTGGCCAGCGATGCGGCGAAGTTGTCTTTATTCATTTTGTTGTAGTTCCGCGCCATATGTGTTACAGGTATTGATGACGGGACAGTATATACAATTTCACCGCGAATTGCAAAGTGATCGCTAAGGAGTGTATTAACACAGGAAGTCGCAATCAACTCTGGTGACATATTAGTATACAAGTGGTCAAGGCATGTAGAAGAATTCCCCTGTACCCTCGTAGGAAAGTCAATTTCACTAGAATAGGCATGGGCCGATAGCGTGTCTTTAAGTCTATTTTGGCTAGAATTCATTGAACACAAAAGGTCAATATTTATATCACCTAAAATTATGGTTTCTTCGTCATATTTGTTAAGTTCGTCAAGGAGTGTATCAAAACAATTTAAAAAGTCATTAACATTCGTCAAGTTTGATCTGTATATGCAAATTATTAGTAAGTTGAAGTCTATTAATTTAATTCCTGAGATCTCACACACCTGCTGTACTGATAGCTCGGTAAGTTTAGGACAGTCCTCGAATTTAACATCACTCCTGACATAAATACATGAACCTCCGTGAGCTTTGCTATGTCGACAATAACACGACCCTAGCACATAGTTACTAATGTTTACAACCTTTAGTTCTTGCTCCTTTAGCCAATGCTCTGTCATGGCCAGCACGTCACACTCGAGTTCACTCCTAAGCAGTACTTCAAGTTGCCTCGTCTTGTTATTTAGCGATTGCACATTCTGGTGGCATACAACAAGTGATCGCTCGATGTGTTTACTCGCCGTAACGTCGTGATTTCTTGTTGTACCGTCGTCGCTGCGCGGGCTGTGTTGACTGTAGTGCGTGTGCGCCCCACTACACGCGGGGCCGCGTGAGAAACCACTCGGCGAACCGGACTCCTGGTGGCCACACAGTCGGAATGCATACAGATTCATACAGCGATTCTGGGACACCAATCACGAAGGATGCATGCCTATTTGTTTTAATGTTCCGTTTCTCAACATAGTACAATTCCGATTTTGCAATTTTGTTTATAAAATTGATAATATTTTCGACTGTAGTGTCTGGTTTGAAAGACCATGCCTGGATATATTTCATTTTCTCTACAGTCTGTAGTTCATCATCCTCTTTCCCCGCTCCTACTGTAATTTTACGTCTTTTACGTTGTTTTTTCAAATTTACTGTTTGCCAGTCATTTTCAATATCATCATTAATGTCATCTTCGTAAGTCTCCATTCTTCCAGTATTGGTGTCTTGTACCGAAACCTTCGATTTTTTACCATCATCCATCGTTATAATGATGGAGTCGTCCTGTTTTTCATCGCAAATCGCGGTTTTAGTGGCCTCAGCGTCCGAAACAGCTGTTATTTGCATCGGGCTCGATCGGCTAACTTCGGGTGTTTTCGTCAAATTAGTCGACGGCGGCGGCGTTGTGCTCAGCGTGCTTCCAGCGGAAACAGCGCTACGCTTTTTTGGGACAGATGTAATAGCGGCCGCTGCGTTTACGTGGGCCAAGCGCTTTAATCGCTGTTGAGGAGCACTCGACACGTTTTCGACAGATTTTCGGGTAGATTGGGTCTTCGCACTGTCATGTTTCTGAATCCCGAGATCGGCTAAGATTTTACTCTGGTTCACTAACACTTCGTTTTGGTTACAAACTTGGCACTCCAATGCACTGATTTTGCTCACTAACGACTGTACTGTTTTTTGTAATTCGCGTATCACTAGTTCAAGCGATTTGCTTGCCATTTTATTATTAAATCGAATTAATAGTTCCACGAACACAAAGAAACGCGCCCGTGCTTATATAGGGTCAACTACCCATTATAAACCGATTATCAATCTCTTTTTTATTGGATAGAGTATACTTCCGAATATAATTCCGAGTATAATTCCGAAGAAAAGTTGTGTGGTAATCGATTGTCGTGGGATGGACATGTGATGCGAAGGAATGGAGAAAATGTTGTGAGTACTCCCCGTCCCTCGCTCGAGCCAGTCCGCGATGCTGAGCCACTAGAGCAGGGATGGCGAACTAATATGGCTTTTTTTAAATTTGGGACAAGCCCGCCACACTATTCCCAAACCACTGTAACTTCTGTTAGCCAGAATCAACAGTGGCGACCACATGAAAAGCGCCGAGACAATGAACCTCGACGAAGTCCCAGAGAAACGATTTAACCTTTCGTATGCCGAACGTAGATCTACGCAAGACACAATGGCTTTTTAATTGTGTCTCATTACACGGCATACGAAAGGTTAACTGTCCCAGGTCCTCGCAACGAAATTAATCAGAAAAGAATAGCGGAGGTGTAAGAAAAACATAATTTCTACTTCCCTCCATAACAGCAAAAGACAGAACAGAACAACGCCAATAGCCACACAGAGACGTATACAACTTGGATAAGCCCAGTTGCCTAGCACCACGGGTATTATTGTCATTAATATTACTGGATTCTTAGTTGTGAGTGTGTTATATTTGATTCCGATACAGTTTGACCTGATAATAGAAGGTAAATCTCATTTAACGACTTTAAAAAAGGAGGTTCTTAATTCGTCGGAAACATTTTTAATGTATCTATGTTCACCGATAACTCAAAGACGCCTTTTCCAATCCGAAAAATTCTTTTTTTGTTTCAAAGGGTATACTTCTCAGAAGGACCTTCGTACCTTCTATTTATAGTCCACTGAAAAGTTACATTTAGCGTGCATTTGGACGCAATTGATGCCCTATGCTCATGCACGACAATGCTAGGGCTCACACCGCGAGCGTCGTACGAGGTTATGTTACCGAAGTCGGTCTCGGATCTCCATTATGGAATGGCCAGCAAGAAGCCTGAGGATAAATTTAATTAAAGAGGCGAGTTCGTATGGAAGCAGTAATAAAAGCTCGGTGAGGGAATATAAGTTATTAAATAAACGTTTCTTAGCATTTTTTTCATTTTCGTTGATTGTTTTATCAATTTCCTTCATACTCCACACAGAGTAAAAATGACTTGTTAAACAAAATAAGAAACCTATGAAAATTGAGTTTGAATTATTATTTAAAACATTATCATTAGAATTTGAATACCTCATATTATTATTCACTATTAAACGACATTTGACATAATTACATTTTTCTGTCAAACTTTACAAAACATAAACTTGCAAGGTGTTTCGATTTTACTGATGAGAAGTGTATTTTGAAATTCTTACCACACAGGGCAATCACAGACAATAACAAAAACTTTTTCATGTTTTTCAAGTGTACGAAAAAGTACATAATCAAGCAAACTAACGTTACACACTGCAACACTGTTGGCTGAGTTGTGTGGGCAATCTCAACTTTATCACTATAATATTATGTTGCTTTACTAATTATAATCTTATCTATTTGGGAACGAACATAATGTTCATTACCACGTTAATGAGCACTTAAATCAAAACAAATCAAAAGTATGTCTATCAAACTATGGTGAAAATCAGCACTTTTGAACGTCAATTACACAAGATAATCTCCAAAAACGCAACACCTTTCGTCAGTTCGTTTAGTTGGAAAAAAGTTTTTAATTAAACCCCTAAAAAATTAACTGATTAAATCTCTATACGTAGAGTACGTAGTACATAGAGGTTTTAACTTTGCGGTATACGATTGCAGGATAGACGAATGTTGCCCAAAGGGATTGTCAAACGCGAAAGACAGGTAGACCATTGGGTAGACCTGCTATGATAAAGTCGGCGAACAATGACCATTTTTAAAAATCACACAAAAAATAATCATACGCATGAAAATGTTTAAAATAAAATAAGGACGATATAAAAACACACAACCTATGAGTTTCGAGTTTCTCCAAGAGATTGATATTCTCATTGTGGCATCACAATTCAGCTTCGCCAACACTATGCATAATAATATTCTGCCTAATGATTTAGGCAGAATATTATAATAACACATAAGTACCTAAACTAAAAACATTGAAACTGGCCTTTTTTTTTTTGGGCGGTGGGAAATCATCAAATAACCCCTCTCGCTCTTGGGCAGAGCGAAAGGGAGTGTCAGACTTCTACTGACTAAAAACCACCCATGTTCCTTCTTAGCCCTTCATGTCGAGGCCGCGGTATCCCTTGCGAACAACCCGCAGCCTCGACAGATTGAAACTCGCTTTAATCATCAAACCACGTGCTCATCATTTATAGGACTCAGTATACCATTTAATAACAAACTACCATCGTCTTTACTATAACCCAACCTCTGTTTAAAGGCATACTATTTTATATACGACTACTTAGACATGTAATTGGTTGCTGTGTTCAAATCAAAACACACAAAACTCACTGTGTCCACTCGCGAGCTTTTTTCCACACTTTTTCGAACAATCAGTAAACATGGTAAATATCCCGTTTTCAGTATAAATAATAGTGCTAGTGACCATGTCAGTTTAAAATCTTATATCAAGACAATGTTAATGTTCTTTCTCCGGAATTTGCTGACAGATTATAATTATTAGCTGTTCATATTAATTATTTATTAATTTGACTATGTTAGTCAATTTGTTTTTGTCTTATTAACCCACTGATTGACAAAATCAATTCATAATGCTTTTAAATAGTTTTTCAATGATTTTTATTGCAATGTCGTTAATAGCGGCCTCGTCAATTTATCATAATTTATTTCATGCTCCCTATTTTTAGTTTTTTCCCTGGGCCGAGTGGAAAGGAGTGTCAGACTTCTACTGACTAAAAACCACACATGTTTCTTCTTAGCCCTTTGTGTCTGGGACCGTGATATCACTTTCGAACAACCCGCTGCCCCGGCAGGTAGTCATGGTCCTTTACATGTCACTGCTTGCAGTGGCGTCGGTCCGGTAGCATCTTTCCCCCAAATATGTTGAGGGGGGCAATGGCAGGTCGTAGTGGTATGCTCGTGAATGGCAGTGCTTATGGCGACTGTTCGTCTTGTTGACTTTTTGTTATTCTTATTCAATTAATTTAACTTCGACTGATTTGTTATATAGCGATGATCTTGTTTAAGGTTGAACTAGCCGGTCATTCTTCCATACAAACGTAGTATGGTGATTAATCGTCTGTTTCACGGTGAAGATTCAAAACTAAAAATTGCATCAACTGGTCTTGTCATTATCTAGCCCTGTGTGGAAGCAGAATTGGAAAAAAATCATTGGTTTAGAAGTTATGAGCGTCGAAACTTCCATATATTAGCACTTATTTGAACTCATCTTTCAGCGTAAATAAATAACTTATGTAGTATGAAAATAGAAAAAGTGAAACCATACAGGGATAGATAATTTATTCAAAAGTTCAAATAAATTGTTTTAAGTGGATACATCCAGTAGTTTTTCCATAATATCTATACGCGCAAAGGTCAATTTATGAAATTTCACGCGCTCATTTTCGTTATAAATCGTCATATAGTTCATTAAATAAATAGAGAAAAACTAGATAAATGAATACTAAATGAATAAAACTAGATAAATTAAAAACATTACCAAATAACATGCATATTAGTCACGCCCGGCAACGAGTTCGAGCCGTCAACTAGTGAATAACCCTCTGCTTCGTGAGGGTTAGGGGTGGTGGTGTTCCGACTCAAAAATAAGACATTTTGAATTTACTAAATATTTAATCCACATGTAGTGCTTACAGTGGTTTGCTTGAAAGTGACTGACAGATTTTCTCGTTTCTAATATTTATACCATCGGCGGAAAATCTCGACACCGCGATTCAGAAAACTGTCATAAACCGATCATCGCCATCTAGTTACAAATGTATAAACTAATATAAATTTGATACATGACAATAAACCTTTTTATTCCTATGCGGTTCAACATTCCGCCCACCAAGGACATTTTATGCAATATTATGTCCTTTCAATATTAAATGTTACATTAAAATAAAATAAAAAAACAAACTTATTTTTACTAATCTAACAGTTTCAATTACCCTAAACAAGATTTCATACAAATAACTCTAAACATAAACAATAAATTATCTCTAAACAATTCTTAAAATTATCACCTAATGCTACCAATTACATTAAGCAATAGGCAAGACACACAGCTTTGACGTTGGTCTTTTAAATATAGAACCATTACTGCGAAGTGTGACCACTCGTGTAAGGTTATCTAACCCCGGATGTTTGTCAACCACTCTGCCAAGAAGCCACCGACAAGGAGGTAAATTGTCCTCTTTAATTAAAACTATATCCCCTATGTTTGGTTCAGGATTTTGTTTAGACCATTTGTGACGATGGAGCAATGTGGTTAAGTATTCGTCAGACCAACGACGCCAGAAATGTTGTGTCTTCTGTTGCACTAAATGCCACCGCTTTAAGCTAGAGATATTTGCCTCTTCGTAATTATGATCAGGTGCATTCAAAATAGGTTCACCCACAAGAAAATGCCCCGGTGTTAATGCATCAGTAGTGTTGGAATCGGTCAGTCTACACAAGGGACGTGAGTTCAAACATGCTTCTACTTGACTTAATAAAGTGGACATCTCTTCAAAAGTTAAAGTAGAGCTACCTATTACCCTATTTAGATGCTTCTTACATGACTTTATTCCAGCCTCCCATAATCCGCCAAAGTTGGGAGCATGTGGTGGAATAAAATGCCATGTGGTACCGTCAGTAGCTAAGGCCGCAGCTATCTTCCTCTCAGCTTCCAGGATCACCCAGCTGGAGCGTATGGGGATGATGGTTCTCCGTCCTCTGGAGAACTCACCTGATGACGCTGGAACAGCCCTTGCCACATCCGGCTCGAAGGACCATGAATAACCCTCTGCTTCGTGAGGGTTAGGGGTGGTGGTGTTCCGACTCAAAAATAAGACATTTTGAATTTACTAAATATTTAATCCACATGTAGTGCTTACAGTGGTTTGCTTGAAAGTGACTGACAGATTTTCTCGTTTCTAATATTTATACCATCGGCGGAAAATCTCGACACCGCGATTCAGAAAACTGTCATAAACCGATCATCGCCATCTAGTTACAAATGTATAAACTAATATAAATTTGATACATGACAATAAACCTTTTTATTCCTATGCGGTTCAACAACTAGTGCAACCTTAATCATTGACTTCTAGTTACAGTTATACAGGGCGAAAGAAACACCGACGCACAGACAATTACCACCATATTCACACGTCGAACTTTTTAATCAGTACTTTATGAAAATGTAGGTATATGTGGCCGGTTCAGAATATACTGAGTGTCAGTCATGTACCGTACCTTCCACCATATGAGTTTGTGTTCCGACAATGTACATATAAGTTAATCTTCATGTAAATCTTCTGCCCTTTTCCCATTTTATCTTCCATTCTATTCTGACAGACGTCAATGCATAATTTTTTCATTTCTCTCATAATTAGTTTTCCTCACGAATTCCATTCATCTTTTCTTTAACTATCCTCTCCCTATCTGCCTAACCTTTTCCCAATTATGTTAGCGTCGGCTTCCAGTCGCTTCAAAGAGGTTACGAAGGAGAAAGGAGAGCCTTTACCCAGAACTCGACTCACAATTAGCTACCAAAATTCTTTTAAAATGTTTTATGAAAAGAGCTCGTGGTTAAATAATAAAAACCATTTTTTTTTTGGAGGTTTGGTATTCATCAATTGACTTTTCCCACTCTAAGTGGAGCGAAAGGGAGTGTCAGACTTTTACTGACTAAAAACCACGCATGTTCTTTTTTAGTTCCATGTGTCCGGGTCCGCGGTATCTCTTTCTAACATCCCGCAGACCCGGCAGAATAACAGCCACTTGGATCGATCTTTAGGTTAAACACACTTATCATTGCATTGTCAACCAGAGCAATTTTGTGCGGTGGTCGGGGTCACTTTCGGTTGAGTATGGGTTGGAATGTGGTGTGAGGCAAGGCGGGCTTACCTCACCGACACTCTTCAATTTATACATTGACCGTCTGATCCGTGAACTCAGTAGTGTCGGTGTGGGCTGTTCGATTGATGGTGTTCTTGTCAACACCATCAGTATGCGGACGACATGGTGCTGCTGAGTCCATCGATCAGTGCCCTTAGAAAGCTGATTTCGATCTGCGAGCGTTATGCAGGGGCCCACGGGCTCAGATATAACGTCATTAAAAGCGAGCTCATGGTGTTTAAGGCGGGCTCTAAGACTTATGACAGTGTCCCACAGGTCACGTTGAATGGTAGTATCCTTAAAAGAGTCTCGAAGTTCAAGTATCTGGGCCATTGGGTCACCGAGACGCTTGTAGATGATATGGACATAGATAGGGAGCGCAGCGAGGAGCGTTCGCTTGGAGGATGGATCTGGATCTCGACTGCCCAGTAATGCGGTACTGGACCAGGCTGCATGTTGAGCATTCCGGATCCGGACCTAAATTTAGACTAACGTGACATTGTGTATTTTAATATTGTTTGTATTTTAAATTTTTACGTGTATTTTAATATTTATGTTTGTAAATGTTTACCATTTTGTTAATGTGAAATTGTTATTAATGTGTTTTGTATTGTATTATTTTAATTATTATTTTGTTTTCGCGTGTATGCATATGGACAGTGTTTCTGAAATAAATGGATTATTATTATTATTGCAAAATTCCTCCGTGCTTCCGACATTATCAACATCATTATTATTACGTTAAACCGTTGGTCCCGGCTGCCATTTGTAGATCTTTGAGTCATGATGTGAATGTCTTTACAGGTAGTCAGTGACCTGAAAGCCTGACAATCCGTTTAACCAAACGGTATTGAATCACCTACGAGTACTAACTGGCTTGTGGAGGTCAGATAGGCAGTAAAATACTGGTAATCAGCTGCATCCGATGAGACTGCTGGCTGACCCTAACATCGTTAGGAAAAGGTTAGGGATAGGCAGATAATGATGGTTTTATTTCATAATTATAATTGTTTCCAATGCGAAAGATGCATCTTTACTCTGGGACAGTCTTGTGTAGCTGACGTTAAAAAACATGCTGATTTTTAGCCTACTTTGAATAAATGTTTTTTTTTTCAGACTTTAAACAATCCAACGATAAGCCCATATAGATTCATTTAAGTCCATAATAACGGGCCTATTTTTGCCAATGTTCTAAAATTGTAATATCGCAAACCACTTGCCATATTATGCCCTTGAAAATGTTGAAGCCCGGAAGCTGGATTTTTGTAGGATAGATGACAATTGGCTTGCCCTTTACCACATGAGACTTATACAGGGTGGTTCCGACGATACGACAATAAATAAAGCCACTGGTAGTTACTGTTCTAGTACATAAGAACATTTTTAAACTATCAAATAAATCCTAACACCTTCGTGGAGCCGACGATACGACAACAAACTACCTAAATGTATTTGCCAAATTCTTTTGTTACATTCAATTTCCACTCGTTAATCGGTGCAAATTATTCCTTAGGTTAGTAAACCAATATTTGTTTGTAAATTGTAATGTATTTCGTTAGTAGTTTTATGCTACGAGTACTTAGTTTTATTGTTTTTTTTTTTTATTTTTTTTTTATTTTGGTGTTAAAACTTTTTTGATAGTTTAATAATGTTCCTATGGACTAGAACTACCAGTGGTTTCATTTATTGTCGTATAATTTGCAAAATGTGAGTAATATTTTTTTGGAAAAATTCTTTGCTGATTAATTATTATTTTCTGATTAATTTAATTGGGGGTCCAACACAGGTAAATTGTTTCTCTAGGACTTCGTCAAGCTTCATTGTCTTGGCTCTTCTCTGGTGGTCACCACTGTTGATTCTGGCTTTCAGGAGTTGCAGTGGTTTGGGAATAGGGTGGCGGACTTGGCCCAATTAAAGAAATTGGTACACCTCATCGTAATGTAATTTACTAAAATAATTGTTTACTAAAACGTTGAATCCTTAAAGATTTCATTTCATTGAACTTGATCGCTGTTGCGTCACATTTAAGGTTCTGAACGTCAACTGTCTCGTTCCTATCTCCAAGCCAACCTGTGTGCCAGCCACCAACATGGCAACTGAAGTAAAATTTACTTTTGGAACTTTTTAAGAATCGGTCGCAATGCTTGCGTATCGGTTTGAAGTAGCCTTAATATAGCAAAGAGAATATATTACAGAAATAGGAATAAAAAACAAGTTCTATATTTAAATAGTTTAATTTACTTATTTCTAAAAAAGGTTCCTTAATTTAAAACTTTAGTAGTAATAAATTGAAAAATTGTAATCACTGCCAATACTGCCATTGTTGGTTGGAAAGTAGATGCTCCTGCCGTGGTGGTTATCCATGGGCGGAAACTGGAGACCCGGGTATATAATTCCGCTCGTGGGTATAGGATTGGAGCTGAGCAGTTGCTGAAGGCGGGGCTAATGAGAATACCCTGAAGGTTACCATTACAGACTAATGGGTTGCCTAAGTCGCCCTGAAAATAACGCAAAATATTTAAAAACCATTTTCCACTTCTTTAGCGTTCCGCTTCAAAGCTATTTAGTAACAATTCTATAAAATGTGTCGTCACAATTTACTGCTTACCAGTTTCTCTAAATAGAAGTTGGCTAACTGCCGCACTCAGAGAGCTTTAATGATTACTTAGGCCATCACTTAGTAAAGGTTCTGACTTTTTTGTCATACAAAAGTATGTCAAATCTTACCGCTTAGTACCGCAGTAAGAGGAGACGACCAAAAAGTAATTCAAGTTATTACCTGGCATGAAGAATCTGATGCTATAGATAACCCGCAGATCATAGAGCTTTGTAAAGTGACTTGTGGGACAAGGTTAGCATTGCCTTCGTAAAAAGACTGGCATTGGTTGTTATCCGTCATCGCGTACTTCTGTAAGTACATCAACTGTATACTGGGCTAGAACAAAAGATAATTAACGATTAAACCTATGTCCATTATAAGTCGAAGAGTTTTCGAGTCGGTCGGACAAAGTGTAATTAGGTTTTTACGTAAGGAATTTCTTAGTAGCAGATATAGGATAGACTAGGTTTGAGCTCGGTTGATGGCAATAGACTCGCCCCCTATTACATGCGCTTTAAAAAATTAAGCGGTGAAATTTTGGAATATAATTTTGAATACTATTAGTTACACAGCTGCCCAACCCTTCGATGATTACAGGAGTGATGTTATGTTCAAAATCAAAATAGTTATTTCAAGTAGGCCAGTTACAGGCACTTTTGAATAGTCGAACAAATACTAAAAAACTAATAAACTAAGCTACAGTCCCAGTCACAAGGCATAATAACTGTGAGGGTACTGTAGTTGCCCATTCCAAAGCGGACACTCTTTTATATTTCATGTTATACTTCGCTATCACGTAGATAACTTATTTCAAAGAAAAACAAAACTGGTTACCTATTATCTGAATAATGGTTTAACCTTACATTAAGTATCTTTAAAAATAAATAACTTACAACATTTGTGTCATTTTGGGATCCCCAGCCAGAAGAAATGCAAGGCTCTCGTACGTCGGTAGACGCCAGAGGTACAATTTGTACATTGTTAGTTGAAAATTCACTCGTGAACTGAAATTGGTAAAGACTTTATAATAACTTTACAACACAAATACTAATCAAGCTATAAGTACATAAACAGTTTATGCGGATATCTCATTGTATGGAAAATATAAACAAAACAAGGTCATTTTATACTGAAAATGTATAACTAGATTTGTCACCATGTGTACCTAGGTAAAAGAAAGTAGGTGTCACAATAAACTCGTTAATTACCAATTGGTTTACTTATTAAGTCACTATTTTGTCATCGACATCGTTTACTTAGACAAAGTTCGAATAGTGCACACTATACAAAATAAAATAACAACTTTAACAAGTGAATAATTTATATTGTTCACTTGCATTTAGACTTAAAAGAAACACAACTTTTAAATCATAGGGATACTGATGATATCTATGTAAGTCCATTTTTTTATTTCATATAAAATATACAATGGACCAAATACTCACGGTTATAACAGCAATATCATTAACGAAGGGGTTACCCGGTGCATAATTAGGGTGCACGGTAAAGCGCTCTATATCACGTATAAGATCAGCAGAAGTGTCGTTGTTAAGATTAATTCCACCAGCGAACACCCTGTATTCGCTCGGATTCAAAAGCGTGTGGACCCTGAAAAACAAGTTAAAAACGATTTTGGTTCTTATTTGAATTTGCTTAAAAACCACTCTGAAACGAGGAAAATCTCGCCAATCACTGCATTCATCTAGATCAAATAGATAATTTTAAATTCTTCTATTACCAATCAGTTTATTATTAATATGATTCACCTTAAATGATATCTAATATGATTCGTAGATAAGTTTTAATTCCGCGAAAAACAATATCCTGTTTTGGATGCAAAATCCATCGAAACCTCTCCCCTGCAGAAAATATACGTTTGCAGAGATGCGATAATTATTGTAATGCAATATATATGCATGCATGTGTATAGTTTGAGTTGCATTTTCTGCAAAGAAACACCAGATTCCACCTTTTGGCTAATCAACTTACTTAGATCATCATCATCTTCCTGCCCTTATCCCATTCTATTTGGGGTCGGCGCAACACGTTTTCTTCTTCCATTCTTCCCTGTTACACGTCAAGGTGGCATTTATTCCTTTCTCATTCATATCATTCCTCACACAATCCATCCATCTTTTCTTTGGCCTTTCTCTCCCTCTCCATCCATCAATATTTATATCCATCACTTTTTTAGTCACATGCGTTTCATCCCTCCTCATTACATCACCATACCAAGATAAACGACTTACAAAATCAACTTACTTAGATAAGATATCAAATTAGGTGTTATTGCTAATAACTGATATATTGACATATCTTCGCACCTTTAGCTAACAGCCGTACGAAGCGTGGACTGGTCGTTAAAAATACTGTTGTAATCAGAGATCGTAGTAGAGTTTATTTGAGTAAACTCAAGGGATTAAGTAACATGTGGATACTGCCTGTGGGTGTCTGCTTCTTTGGTCTAGTGGTCGCAACGACCACTGAGCATAAGGTACTGGATTCGATTCCTAGGTCTGGCAAAATGTTATTGGGTTTATACATCCAGGTATATCAAAGTAGCAGTCACGGAAGCTGGATTTAGCAAATAAAATACCTATCTCTTGTTATACTTCGATACTGACCGACCATAAATAAACATTAGGTACTCCGTACTCACCCATTTAGGTTGTTATGAAGGCAAGCTGCAGATGTCACTGCATGGCGCAAAGAAACCAGTGCTCCCCCACACCTGTGTCCTCGAGTCAGAGCGCTTGCTAAACTCTTTTGTTGCACCGAAATCTAAAAGAACATAAATGTAAAGGTTATATCGATGTACTGACGCAATGACATTTCAAGCCTCGAGATTTTGTAGTAGTTATTTGTCAGAAGATCAGAATTAGTCCCATTCTAAAAAGGAGTTTATAACAATGAGTAAAAGTCTTACTAGTACGTAGTAGTTGGAAGTAAAAATAAGATTACCATATACGGGAACTGGTTGTAAACTGATGCTGGAGTTCCATTCGCTATTCTGTTAAGGGTTGAGCTCGAGCATGTACCTGGTCATAAAGCATATCATAATATTAAAATAAATAGAAGACAAGAATAAATCGACATCGATGACATCATTGTCATCTAGGCGATTTCTGCCACAGCGACTGCATACGATGGGTTGAGATAATTATAATAAGTTCGAAACGTTCCCTATATTGTGAAGAAGTTTACCTAATTCACCATGTGGGCCAACAACCTATGGGTTGTCGATTTTTTTTTTTTAGAACATCATACCACTATTTTGAGAAAATAATGTCTACATATCAAAAAGATAAGTGATACGGCCTCAAAATTGCGTCCCCATTACTGCCAAGAGGAAGTGCCTAAAAGCCTACTAGTATTGCAACGTTCGATATAATTGTTTTTGGCCAAAATTAGGTCATTCTGGTCACATGATAAGTTAACCTACTGATACCAATGTCACAAAAACCTTGGTGTGCCTCGTGCGCGCACCTAGTTGCTAAGGCACACAGATATAAATCGACCTAGATAAGCACGTACGCAAGTATCACGATTAACACGATACACGATGCATAATGTGCAGAATTTCGTAAATTTAAATTATTAAGTATTATAATTTATCCCGATCCACTTTTATAATTTAGCAAAATTTTTTTTATGTACCACATATTCATTGTGTACATACATTCTAAACAAATAAAGACCTATTCAACGAAAATCAAGCATGTCATTTTTTGACTAACGAAAATGACTTCATAAGCGTTATTTATTTAATTTTGAAACAAAAACTAAACAAAATTATGTGTAAGTAGTTGTATTGTAGTTGATTTAAGGTGGATGTGTCAACCGACCCTCCATACATTTTTGAAATACACCTTTACACGACACACAGAGACTTTTTCTTCAAAATTTATCATTTTATCACTTCTCAACAATGGAAAGTGTCCGCAATCGACCTTTTTGGGCATTATCTTACATTATTTAGCGAGAAAAACAATAGTGAAATCCCGGCAAAATTTGACACTTCTTTAGTAGTGTGCGTGACTTTTGACAAATAATGACAAGTAAACTTGTTTAGACTATGGCACGCTAGATGGCGTGCAGGTGCAGACGATCTTATAATAATTCTGTTAAATCAATAATTAGTTTTAATTATTTCCTTTCCAACCGTTCAAAAAAATAACAATATAAAATAACATAAAACTGATGACATCAATGTTATGTTTTTTTTTTAATGTAAACAATTTTATTGTTGTATGGCAACATAAATACCAGTAGTCGTAGGAAGGTTTTATGCAACGATGCCGTTCTTCGTAACCTTGACCTACATGCAATATGTGGACGAAAAAAAGGCGTTGCCAAACTTCGTTCACTTGTTTGACTGTTAGAAACTTAGAAAATACATTCCTAGCTCGGTTGTCCCGCGCTATATGATTTGCGCGCGGAAGTTCTTGCGTACTTATTATTTTGTATGCTATGCATTTTCATTGATTTAATTGCAATATTTCTCCAGTATACATTTGATTCATATTATCTATTATACTGTATTATTGTAATTCTAATTTATCGTAGGTATAATAGTTAAATATTCTAAAAACACAATTCTATTTTCGGTGGTATTAGAAACATCAAGTTGGCCCGTGATTTTTATGAAATCTCGTCACAATACTAATTACCTACGTCATACGTGTCAGTGATGAGTATAAAGTCAGTGTTTCTTAGTATTATTTGAATAATATGTTTTTGGTCAAAATTATTTTAAATCGGTAAACTACCAAAGTAGGTAATCACAAAATTAAACTTGCAAACATTTGCAAAATATGGTTTTGTCGGATTACGTCACCTTTTACGCATTTTGCAAACAGTTTCAAACAGACACACATATTTAAATCTATATAGTTTGTTTTATTTTGTAGTAGATACCTACGAAGCTTTTTCACGTCGAAATTTGTTATGGTGCGTTCAGAAACAAATATAATTCAGTTACAATCTGTTTTTTTTCTGTTCCGTGCTTTATTTTGAACAAGTTATTATAATCTGTTTTTTTTTTCTTATTCGTTGACCAGTTCTACGAGGAATCTAAAGGTAACATTGAAATATAAAGATAAGTAAAATTTTATTACGTACTATAGCGGAAAACGTTTCCGAACGCTCCCATTTCCCTGGCCGTAAGAGGGCCAATAGAGGACAGCCGCCTCAAAGATATTCACCAACGCGCTAGCATGTTTGCTCCCGCGCCTCGCGCCGACCAATCACTGATCTGTCGTCGCGCCGCTACTCGGCCGCTGATTGGCTTTCGTAGCGTTATAGTTTTAAGTTCTTTTCTTCTATGATAATGTTGTTTTGAAGAGAGATACTTTTGAGTTTTTGAGATGGCAGAGTTTTAACTCGTGTAATGTGTTTATTCCTGAGTTTCAATTAAAGTTTAAACCGTGAACAAGGCTTTATTTTAAGAACTGACCCACCCCGACTATAGTACATCTTTTGAACGCAACCCAATTGACATTGAGAGTTGAAGGAAAATCCGTCTGCACTTCTCCTGCACTTGCGATCATTTTCAATTGATTGTGGAAGCTGGTCCAAATAAAGGCTTATCTGAGATATCTGGGTATCGCATAGTGGACTTGAAGCATGTAATAGAGTGGGCATTTCTTCTGGAAAGACATCGAAATATGTGTGAATCTTCACAAATTGAATTTGTTAGTGAAAGACATGATGGATTTCGAAGTGAATTAATTTTCAAGTGCTGTGATCGAGCGTGGAAACATTGGTAGCAGTAATAAAACAAAAACTGCATTTGTGTGGGCAACTGTGACTTCTGGTAGCTTTTACACTCAAGCAGCTCACATAACAAGTCTTATGGATATTCCAACAATGTCAGCCAATAAATTTCGTCGAGTTGAAAGAAAATTAGGCAGTGTGTGGTTAGAACATTTGACAGAGGAAATTAAAATTGCTGGTGAACAAGAAAGATCAATTGCTATTCAAAAAGGTCATGTGTCTTCAGACGGTGTGCCATTCGTTACAGTGTATGTAGATGGAGGATGGTTAAAAAGGTCATATGGGCATAACTTTGACTCGTCATCTGGTATGGTAAGTCAATATTTAAAAAAACAAATTTGGTTCTTTATGACTTTTTTATTATGTGTATTATTTACAAGTGTTGCTTTTCATTTCCAGGCCTGCATTATTGGTCAAGAAACTAAAAAATGTCTATTTCTTGGTGTAAGAAACAAATATTGTTATACATGTCAATATTATGAGAGGAGAAACATGGATATGAAAGCACATAATTGCTGCAAAAATTTTACTGGACCATCTACAGCAATGGAATCGGAAATTATTGTGGAAGGCTTTCAAAAGAGTGAAGAAATACATCAACTTCGCTATTTGAGTTTTATTTGTGACGGAGACTCCTCTGTGTTTGCAAAATTGAAAGAGAAAGTGTCATATGGGAACATCATAAAAAAAATTGAGTGCAAGAATCACGTAATCAAAAACTATACCAGTGCACTCTACAAGGTAAATGAATAAATCAAATTTGTAAGTCATCCCAGGATCAGTGAAGCATATTATTCTGTATTTATATTTTGTTCTTTTTAGATCTTGGCCAACACGTGACTAAGCTCCCTCTTTCTGGGCGAAATATTTTGAAGCGAAAGATTATGAAGCTTACACTAGTAGCACGGAAAATTATCATCTGTAGCAGTGAGCATGCTATTAATATGGCAGCAGATTTGAGAAATGGCCCGCTTCATGTATTCGGAGTACATGAAAACTGCAAGGATTATTACTGCAATGTAAATAAAACATTGACAGATGGAACTGAAAAGAAGGAAGAAGATCTCGTAGAAATTTTGAAAAATACTGCTCCAGAAGTGTGGGCTCTCATTTATGCAGCCAATGAAAAAATTGCTTTGAAGGCTGGTCGTTTGTCAAATGAGACAACAAATGTGGCAGAAAACTTTATGAGCGTAATAAACAAATTCAACTGTGGTAAACGAATTAGTTTAGGAAAAGGGGGTTCTTACCAGAGACGTGTTCATGTGGCAGGTAAATATAAACAGAAATTGTTAGAACCAGTAAGAAATTCTTTGATTATCATCGACATGTCCTTTTCTTGGAATGTAACATTCAAAAATATGTTTTCAGGACTATCGCTTGCTACTGGACACAAATGGCATGAAACTGCATGGAAAAAGCAGACCACACAGAGCCCAGGGACACATTTTAAAAAATACTTAAAACGGAAAGAACAAAGCAGAATACAACAGCAATCTTCGAAACGCAAACGATTGTTTGCTCCAAAAGAGAAAACCCATCCGGATAAGCACTATGGACCTAAGGCTTGTGATCCTATTGATATTGATGAAGCACAGTTGAAAATTCAGTGTGAAGAAAGGTTACCAGAATTCCAAAAGTCACCAGAAAACATTGCTTTGATTGAAACCTCTACTGTAGGACAGCATGAAAATGATTTGTATACTACTCATAGGTGTGACCGTTTGACTGCTAGTCAATTTGGAATGGTGAGTTGTGTGGTATGATAATGATGTTAGCAGATATGTATATATACATACATTTCTGGTAAAACTGCCGTATTTAAACCATATTATACATTTATTTTATCTGGACTTTTTCTCTTTACAGGTTTGCAAACGCCGTATGACGACCCCACGTCACAATCATGTAAAGAATATTCTGTTTATAAGGAATATTTGTACAGAAGACATGTTATATGGACAAAAATATGAGAGTGTAGCAAAAAGTATGTTCATGCAACAATATGATAAAATTGTCAGGCCTTCAGGCCTTTTTATTGATGAAGAATTTGGATTTTTAGCTGGTAGTCCAGATGGTAAGTTTTTTATTGATCAAACTTCAATTTTATCTTTGTGTTTGGCAAATGTGGTCACCGCATCATAACACTAGTTTAATTGCGAGAAACAAAGAACAACCAGCACTAGAGACGATTGAATTTTTTTATATCAAATCTCATAAAAAGCTCCATCTCAGTGTTTTATATTTTACCAGCGACATCGCCCGCATGAAGTTTAATAATTGTCCCATATGATCTTACTACCGGGATAAAAAGTATCCTATGTTTTAAATCCAGGTTATAAAATATCTGTGTGCAAAATTTCAGTAGTTCAGTAGTTTTTGCGTGAAAGAGTAACAAACATCCATCCATACTCACAAACTTTTGCATTTATAACATAAAAGGATGGCAATTTTTACAGGTATAATTGAAAATGAGAGAGCTGTTGTTGAGATCAAATGCTTTCCATCATTGGATAGGACTGATCAAAGCCTAGAGGCAGCTGCATCAAAAAAGAAGAACTTTGCTCTAGAACTGGATGATAAAGCTTTAGTGATGAATAAAAAGCACGATTATTACTATCAAGTAAATTGAAAATTCTACTGCATGTCCACATTTTAATTAATTTCAGTATCTGGATTTCTCTTATTATAATTAAATTTTATTCCAGGTTCAAGGACAAATGCGTGTCAGCAAAATGGACAAGTGCTACTTCATATGTTTTATTTCAGTCACTAAACCTTTGACTGTAATAGAAGTTTGTCAAGATAATGAATTTATCAGCAATATGATACCCAAATTATCAGCCTTTTTTAAAAACTGTATTCTGCCAGAAATAATTTTAAGACGTGTTCAAAAAAATGCTAAATGTATAGATTTGAATAGTATGTACACAACGCTTTTACTTTTACTTTCTCATCTTATAATAAATCGTTTTAGATTTGTAGCTCTTGTCTAGGAATTATAGTTTCTTACGTGTTATGAAATGTATAATTATTGTAATAATTGGTACTGTTACAAATCATAAGTGTTATTAGTTTTGAGTGATTATGCATGTATCAGCATTTAATTATGTTACTTCAAATTCTTCTGGTTTGATAAAAAAATCAATAGTGTACCTAATGTAGTTTGTTCAAAAGCTTACTATTCCTAAAATGATAAGAATAGCTGGTCGTTGAGTTGAACACAAGACAATGTTTGTAATTTATGTTCTTTCTCCTAAATTAGTTTACTGATAATATGTTATGTCTTTTTTATGTTTTATTTTTATATACCTTTTATTATTGATTGTAGTCAATCGTAATATTAACTTACACCATAGTATTGTATCGAGTCTGGTTCTTCTAACCAAACAGACAGATGTGTTGCTGGAGAGTTTGTTCCGCCACTTCTTCTTTCCAGCAAAAACACTAGGAAGTGTCGAAGGGTGGGCGTTTTGGGGGACTGTCACTTGTAAATAAGTAAAGTAAAGTAAATTTTGACGTTCGAAAAGTGCTGATTATCAGCCTAGTTTGAATAAATGAGTTTTGATTTAGATTTTTTTGAGTAAAATAAAACTGCGTTTTATTGTAATTATTGTTGACATAATTTATTTCCCAAAATTAAATAGTTTACACCAACAAATATACCTTTTATTTTTTAACAATCGTACATAATAAAATATACCGACTCACGAACAGTAAGTCGTGGGTTCAAATCCAGACAGGCGCATTACTTTGTGGAATGTATTGCATCACCACATGCTCTCAATAAATATGAAGCAAATCATGGTGAGATGTCCTAGAACCAAAAATTTGAAGACGTGACATCTACCCCACTGGGCCCGCGTGGTGGCCGTGTCCCAGCAGTGGGAACATTATAGGCTGATGATGATATACCGTAGCAGGTGGCGTTCTGTAGTTCTGCCAACCCAATCTACCCATAAAGAAAAATGAAAAACATTTTTTTTCATTCACGCCATCTAGTGTTCAATCTTCGTAAATGTACTCGCTCACGTCTACGTCTGTGTGTAAACGACGCTATATTCAATGGCAGATTTTAAATTACACCTTTGTGTCGAATTAGGTGGATATTATGACAATGATGTGACCCAGTTCGATAAGACGTAATGTCCGATAACCGCAATTGCTACTCCTACGACTTAATAGTTTTCCAATTACACAAAAACACAAATAAACTAAAAATGTTGACTTCAACGCCATCTAGCGGGAAAATGGCTGGGAGCAGCCTGTATCATTCACCTTAAACGAAATAGCTTATATGCTTAAACCGAGTATACAGAGTAGAACCTCTTACGTTAGGTGTATCTAAATTTATGGTAATCCTTCATAAAAAACAAGAGCTAGTTATTCAAACCTCAAACTGTATAATTACATACATTTGGGCGAACAACGTTTTACGTAAATCAATAGAAAAAATAAAATAAAAGAAATCTCTTAAAAATATACATATTTTTAAGATAAGTAATTCAAATGTAAAAACAAAACTTACCACAAAGAGCAATCACAAATAAAAGCACAAACTTGTTCATTGTTGTACTTAAACACCGACACTTCTCATATGTTTAGAAAGCGACAATCGTATAACACTACAAACAGGATGACTGATATATATTGCTAATGTGGGGCAATATAATATAGGCACTTACAATCTTATCTTTTTAAGGGACGTATGAAACATTACTTTATCAGGAAACTACAGCTTTTTAGCATTCCGTGTCAAAACAGATAAAACCTCGCACTAGCGAGTGTTTCACAGTCAAAGTCATCCGCCACGTCAGTCTGTCTATGGCCTGAAAGAATTATGATTTTTCTTTGTAATTTTGTCAAAGAACCATTTTTGCCAAAAATGTCACTTAGATCACTTTGGTTCCAGACATCGTCTATGTATTCGATATGACATTTAATTTTTGAAGTTAGACACAATGACTAGGTATCGATACTTTTAATCTTAAGGTATTTAAAAAAATAAAAAATCTTACAAAATGTGGCAAAATTTAAAAATATATATTAATGCTTCATTCTTTCTTCTACGGAACCCTCTATGAGTGAGTAATAAATGAATGTATCTACTCTACAAGTGAATTTTCTAGTACATAAATATTGGGTCATCAACAAAAATATGGCATCACTAACCTTCACTAACTTAATCAATTTATTTTCCACAACAAATATACAACTATTTACTGACTGAGGAATGGAATTATTATGGTTCAGGAAGATTAGCAACATAACAATTACAAAATATAACATCAGGTCGGTCACCACGATCGTTTAGGCAGAGGCGTTGTAGGTAATTCATCATTACAATAACGTTTTGTTCTGGACCATACTGGGAACCTCATAGTTACGGAGTTAGTTACCAACAGATTACTTTAGTTAAAATATCTCCCAAAGATTGTTCTGATGGATGCATTCAATAGCACAGGGCACCGTTTTTTTTTTTTGGGCGGGTGGAAAGTCGTCAAATAATCCCGGTCTTGGGCAGAGCGAAAGGGAGTGTCAGACTTCTACTGACTAAAAACCACCCATGTTCCTTCTTAGCCCTTTGTGTCGAGGCTGCGGTATCTCTTTCGAACAACCCGCCAGCCCCGACGGAAAGTTTTTTTCGCCTTGAAATGTAAATAATGTTGTTGTTCCACAAACAAAGGGTCTATGGTCAAGATTACTATCAACACGCTAAGTATAGGAGTGATATCAAAACGTACTGAATCAACTCTCTTTTTAAAAAATATTCAAATCTTTCAACGGGTCAGGTCACTCTAAAGGAAATTGAAAAACTTAAAGGATTTTTCATATTTTAATATTAAAATCGAATAGGACTTGGAAGCTATACGAAACTTTTTGATATCATTCATGGAACATTTTTGCATTAAAAGGTTTTGATACTTGCTGTTTGTTAGACGTTTAAATAACTTTCAACAAAACCTTTTCTACAAAAACAGTTCCGAGAAGAAGTAAAGATAATTTTCTAATTGAAAATAAAACCTTATATCTCAAATAAAAATAAAATAGTTACATCGGAGCGAGAGGAACATCTTATTGCGTTTTTTGTAACACATTCGTATGCTGATATCAGACCCGTAATAAAAATAAATGGGATCTCGGCTGATCTAAATATTAGGATACAAATTCAAGTGAACCAAATAGATCTTTCCACATACATAAACCATTCTACAATCGATGTAACGTTCCGTTCGGTTTCTTTTTAGAAATCTTTGCAACGTCGGGATGCTAAGTCAGTTTATTTAATAAAGCTTGCCTGCTTTAAGTCTGTATCTCGTCTTGTAAAGAATCGGTTGAACGTTTAGCGCATTGATGAAATGTAGAGATCCGTTGACTGATATACAAGATTCATAGACAATCTTATGAAGTTATTGGGTCAGATAATATAGCTATAACGTGAAAGGTTGGTATTGTTTAACAAAAATAATACTGGTCTTTTATCTAGAAAGAAACTTTCTGAAATAGGTTTGTCCAAAGTAAAGCGACGGCACGGTTAGCGCAGTGGCCGAGAGATTGAACTGCTGCGCTGCGTGTCGCGGGTTCGATCCCCGCACGGAACAAATATTTGTATGGCCTACAGATAGTTGTTTCGGGTCTGGGTGTGTTTGTGTTTGTGAATTTAAATGTTTGTAAACGCACCCACGATACAGGAGAAATTCCTAGTATGGGGCAACGTTTTTTCAAAAAAAAAAAAAAAGTGTAGTAAGGAGGCAGATAACGCACGTATAAACCTTAAAATCTCGCTACTAAACCCATTTCGAGGATTATTATGGAAAACTGCGGTCGCTACGATACGAACGAACGAGTGTGGTCGTATACAGAGGCTGTACCATGCCTTTTTTTTTGTAGGGTGAGAAATCATCAAATGACTCCTCCCGCTCTGGGCAGAGCGATAGGGAGTGTCAGACTTGTACTGTCTAAAAACCCCCTATGCTCCTTCTTAGCCCTTTGTGTCGAGGCAGCGGTATCTCTTTCGAACAACCCGCAGTGCTTTACCATGCCTAATTAATATTGTATGCATTCATATTATTCGCACTCTGTTCCACTCTAAACGAAATTCGTAAAGTACTCGTATCTAAATTAGGCCACAAGTTCATTGAGATTTATTTCTTTGTAAATGTTGGAGAATTGGAGCCCAAGACTCGTTCTCAAACAGACGGATGGCATATCTCCTGACAATCTTGTTCCGGATACTCGTCATCGAATGACGATGGTGACTTTATCGTTGATCGTCATACTAATTCCAAATATTGACTTATCTTACCTAGAAATTATTGATATGGCTGGTCATAGATTGCCTGGTTTTAACAAAATGTGATCACTTCAATGATATTGAGCTTTAGAATTTTTTTTGAGAAATTATTGATATGAGCAGTTAATTTATTATAATTTGGCATCTCCCTACTCTATACATACCTATTTGCATACAATTTTAAGACAGAATATAACACGGCATACTTTTGTTTATATTTTATTAAAGCATAATAATGGTTAAACGTTACATTTTGAAGCAGACATTTATTGACAAAATCATACAATTCTTTTATAGGCATAGCAATAGCAATTATCACAAGCGCCTCTAGATTAAAAAAAATAAATATACGCTATAATTTTATTGATTATGAGAGTAAACTAACTATGTACATTAATTAAAAATGAATAAATAAACTAACAAGAAACTATAAAAGGCATCAAAAAACTGCTCCTCAACGCTGTCATCCGGTAATGTGCCCAAAAGACTGGCGGCATTGCCACGTTGTATGGCAACACTTAGCCTCTGGCCATGATAATAGCCAGCACTTGGGTCACGAGAAGCGTCAACTAAGCGTTTTGAAATTGCCTTTAACAGGCTATGAGCACGCGGACCCCACGGCCCCAGAGTTTCAACCCCAAACGGCTCGAAAATATAGTTTCCACAAAGGTTACTATATTTACGCCGTTTGAGGTTCTCTGCGGCCGAAGCGGCACCACCTGCGCAGCACGATGAACTTGGAAGATGTGATGGTGCAAGAGTATCGACATAATTATGTTGGGTCCCACACTAAAGGCCTACCCATCTTACAAGGAAATAAAGACATGCCTTCCGGCCTTTTGCCATCGTCGCGTGCCAAGTCATTGGGTTCTAAAACAGCTGGTACGCCGACGGCGACAAGAGCACGTCGGATGATGTCGTTTAAGTTCGCGTGCTGCGAAAAACGGCCAACACTACGGCTGGATGATAGGCCGTAGTGACCGAGGCTGCTGACAGCTTCACCACATTGACAGCGATGAGGAGAACAGCAGGCGGCACCAAGGCGCAAAGAAGCAGTGAGGCGGAAGGTCGTGTCGTCGAACAAAGTGCCTATGCTCGACGACGGCAGTGTGTGAAGCCAAAGACACAATTCCCATTCACCCACAGCCAGCAGGCGCGCACGTTCTGCAGAAGTAGCAGACGTGTTCACTAAATTGTTCTGAACTACTCTGCAAAACGGCTCATCCCACCGTCTCTGGGAAAACGGATGGTCGGGTGCTTCAGTGTTTGAGCAAGCGACTTTCCAAACCTCGATAGCCTCAATTCTTTGAGGCTTTGAGGATATGAAAGCCGGTAAACTACACGCTATTCCGAATCGAATGACAACTCGATCATATTTTTCGGAGGCAGAGAAAAAAAATTGACCCTGTTAAAAATTTACCCTGACAGACAGACTGACAAACAGACTGACAGACAGACTGATACTTTCCAGTGAGACTGCAAACGGACAGGGCTCTGTTTAAAAAAGCTAACAATCCGTCGAGTCCGACATGTTTATGTCAAAAAATTACAGTATCAAACTGTCCATTTACACAACGTGTCTTTAGTTGGGGTCAAAAAACGTTTAAAATCATAAAATACTGTCAAAAAAATAAATGTACAAAAGATAATAATATCATCAAAATAAATCTGACTAAAAAAATGGATGGATTTCAAAAATATTTAGTGTAATGACATAGATTAGTGCCAGGAACCCTGCGCAGGTACTCTCATTTCTGGGCAGCATTTGGACCTTTGAGCTTTGCGTACTTTTGGCCCTTGAAAAATATGAAATCAAGTTAAAACTAAATACAGTATATTATATGTAAATAGTTTTATTCTTTATGCTATAATCTATATAATTAAAATGAATTGCTGTTCGTTAGTCTCGCTAAAACTCGAGAACGGCTAGACCGATTTGGCTAATTTTAGTGTTGAAATATTTGTGGAAGTCCAGGGAAGGTTTAAAAGGTGAAAAAGTGGTAGGTAGGTAGGCAGGGTAGTAGGTAGGGTAGTAAGTAGGATAGTAGAGTAGGTATGGTTGGTAGGTAGGATAGTAGGTAGGTAGGATAGTAGGTAGGTAGGGTCGTAGGTAGGTAGGGTAGGAGGTAGTAGGTAGGTAGGGTAGGAGGTAGTAGGTAGCAAAAAGGGCATTGCAACGCATGCCGGGAACAGCTAGTTAATAATAAATGTAATTGAGATTTGGAAAAATTTCACTAATATCATCAACCCAAAGAGATTTACGACGGCCCTGGTTTCTTTGGCCGCCACTCGGTCAAAGCCTTGCTCCATCGGCATCGGCCATCTCCGCGTCTGGCCAGATGTCCTGCCCAGGTTCACTTGAGGCGCACCGACCTTTTCTCGAAAACGTAAAGTTTCTTCGGGCGCGACGCGACGCGGCTACGGCGAATTATATACAGTGACATATAAGATGTTTAAAAAGGACTTAGTCAATAAATGCTTAATTCTTAAAATGCCTCACAGCTTGTAAAAAGGACTAATTCTTAAAATGACCAATTCTTAAAAAGACTAATTCTGGAAATGCCTAATTCTTAAAAGGACTAATAAAAAACTTAAAATGCCCAATTCCCAAAAAGGACTACTTTTTTCCAAATAGACAGATAATTCGAATGTTAATATATAATGTTATCCGTGACTTTTTAGTCGTCGTACAACGGCAGTTTACTTCTTGTATCCAATGAATAGAAAACGTTCATGGAAAAAAATATGATTTGAATAATTTTAAAAAAACATTATGATATTTTATAACGAATGACGTACCGTATTTAGAAACACCCTGATACGAGTGCGGTCCGAGTATCGTAACAATAATTATTTTTAAATGTTTTTTTTTTGTAAGTAATTTATTTTGTAAGAAATATTTAAAAATGTATTAAGTTTGTAAATAAATTTATAAAATAAATACATTTGCATTTTTGAATGATTCTGATCTCGTAAATACGATTTTTTTTATGATGAATGTTTTCTTGTCATTGGATACATAAAGTGAACTGCCGTTGTAAGACGACTAAAAAACACGGTGTAAGATATATATTATTACTCGAATTATTTGTCTAATTGGAAAAAAGTAATCCTTTTAAGAATTGGGCTTTTTGAAAATTGAGAATTTTAAGAATGAGTCCTTTTAGAAATTGACCATTTTAGGAATTCGTATTTTTAAGAATTGGCCATTACAAGAATAAGGCATTTTAAGAATTGGGCATTTAGCGACTAAGCCAAGTTGTTTAATGAATGCTATCGAAGTATGTAAAGAATTTAGACCATGAATTGCTACAGCACAAGCTATATTGTCTAAGTTATATTGGATGCATTCTCATTGTGACTAAAATAAAAATGATTTTGTAACTCTTTTAACTCGGTTTAATCGAACCTTATTAATATAGACTTTAGTACAGAAATAGGAATGAAAGAAAGTTCTGTATTTGAAAAGTATATTTTTACAAATTTCTAACATAAGTATCTTAATTTAAAACATATTAGTTATAATTTGGACAATAGTGATCACTCCTAACACTGCCATTGTTGGTTGGAAAGTAGATGCTCCTGCCGTGGTACGTATCCATGGGAGGAAACTGGAGACCCGGGTGTATAATTCAGGTCGCGGGGGCTGGTTCAGAACTGAACAGTTGCTGTAGCCGGTGCTAACGAGAATACCCTGGAGGTTTCCGCTACATACTAACGGGTTGCCTATGTCACCCTGAAAATAACGCAAAATATTAAAATTTCGTGTTCCACTTCTTCTTTGGTGTTCGTTCTTGGGTATAGTGATAAAATTGGCGTAACACAATTCACAAATAAATGTCTCACAGATATGAGTTAAATTATTAAGTGGGTTTAGTTGTGAGTGGAAATTTGCTAAAATATACTACTACGTTACTGCTACAGTAGCAAATTTTCTTAATAGAATTTGGCTAACGCCTTAAGGAGGTGAATACCGAAAAGTAATTAATGCACATTAGTTATTTACCTGGCATGAAGAAAATGATCCAAGAGCCATCGCGCAGATCATGGTATTTTGTAGAGGCATATGTGGGACCCAGGGAGAATTATAAAAAGGTTGGCAATTTGTGTTATCTGGCAGCGCAAACTTCTGCAAGAACATCAACTGTGTGCTAACCTGAAAACAAAATAAAAGAATCAGTTAAATGTTTATCCATACATGTATATCTTAAACATTCAACGGATTTTGATGCGATTTTCACCATCAATTAGAAAACGTGTATTTGAAAAAATATATACATTACATAGTTCCTAAAAAAATGGCTTATTCAAAAACTCTGATTTGTTAAGTTAATTAATGATTGCTTTCTGTTATTCTATACATTTACAAATGTTTAAACGTCACCTTACTTAAACCATCGCGTGCATCGTTCTAAATAAATCTTATGGTGCGAAAATTGTCGGGACAAGAGATAATTAGTAATCAGATAGTTAATTCGGCTTCAGACTCTACACACAGAGAGTGCTATTTTATGCATCATCAACTGACTGTCAATCATATTTCTTTATGAATAAATATAACTTACTTGATTTAAGTTGGTCTGGGCTCCCCAGCCAGCGGACGTGCAATAAGGTAGTGACTGTGTGCTGCTGTCGAAATTCGCCAATGGCACAACTTGTACATGGTTGTTTGAGAACGCACTCGTGAGCTGCAATGGGTGAAATATATAAGTTTTTGAACTGACATACCATGGTCATGAACATTATTATTTATACTTGTGACGGAATATTCACCATGTTTGTTATTTGTTTCGAGTTTTCGATATTTCAAATATAGTTGAGGACCGATCAAAATATCCCGTTACAAGTGTTCAAAAATAATGATTAGGAGATATACAGAACTTCACAACATCGTCAGTAAACATTGATCGCTTCGATTATGGCACAATAAACTGGATAATGACCAATTGGGTTATCAAATCAATTACTATTTTGACATTGACATCGTTTACAAAGACAAAGTGAACAATAGTAGAATATTCAGATTAAAAAGGAACGAAAATTATATATTTGTAATATATGGATATTACAAATATATAATTTTCGTTTCTTTTTAATCTGAATATTCTACTAAGTAAGTTCAATTTTTTTTTAGCTAAAATATGCTGTAGAACAAATACTCACAGTGATAACAGCGATATCGTTAACAAACAAGGTTCCCGGGCGATAATCAGGGTGTACGATGAACTGCTCCACATCACGGTGGCGATCAGCAGAAGTGTCGTTGGTAAGATCAATTGAACCAGCAAACACCCTGTAATTGATTGGGAGCAAAGCTGTGTGGACCCTGGAAAAGACGGCATGGTTATTCTTTTTGGTTCAATAAGTTAATTTTGGCTGGAAACGACTTTAAAAGGTATAAATAATTCTTCTCAAAAAATGCTAATCAGCTATCTGCCAGTAAAAGTCCCATAAAAGTCAACCGTCAAAATAGTAGGAACAGACAGACAGAAGTTTTATTGGTTTAACACCGTATAATTTATATACAGAGTGGTGCCGACAATACGACAATAAATGAAACCAGCGGTAGTTTTAGTCCATAGGAACATTATTAAACTATCAAAAAAGTTTTAACACTAAAATAAAAAAAATGAAAAAAAAAACAATAAAACTAAGGAGCATAAAACTGTTAACGAAATACATTACAATTTACAAACAAATATTTGTTTACTAACCTTAGGAATAATTTATTTGCACCGATTAACGAGTGGAAAAAAAAATTAACAAAAGAATTTGGCAAAGATATTTAGGTAGTTTGTTGTCGTATCGTCGGCACCACGAAGGTGTTAGGATTTATTTGATAGTTTAAAAATGTTCCTATGAACTAGAACTACCAGTGGTTTCATTTATTGTCGTATAGTCGGAACCACCCTGTATATCGCAAATAGTGCATGACGTGGTGTTAGCCTATTAGTAATTGGTTCACTTATAAATGTACCTATAACCAATGTTTTGTCAAAAATGTATTGTGTAAACAATTGCTGGTTATCCAAATAAATAAATATGATTTGAAACACGTTCACTAAAAAGCTGCTGCTTTATATGTATGAATACATAATTTAGTCTGTTTTGAAAGGTTTAGATAGATAATAGTTTAATTAACATAGAAGGAAGATATTAGCCACGCTATTCAAAGGTAAATTATTATTTAGGTTAGGTAATTAAAATTCCGCATATAGATTTAGATGCAATTTGCAATAGCTTGTATCATAATTTAAGCTTCATTTTCCGCAAAGTAACGCCTGATTCCACACAGTTTTATTGATAAGTTTTCGAATAAATATGATTTCATGATGATTCATGTTGATATTTTGACTTATCGTCATATTAATAGGTAGTTGATAGCCGTACGAAGCGGGGACTGGTGTCAATACTCTATCCATTCGGAATTCTGATAATAATACCGACCATAAATTATCATTAAGTACTCACCCGTTTACGCTATTAAAAAGGCAAGTTGCAGCTGTCACTGCATGGCGTAAAGAAACCAATGCACCCCCACACCTGTGTCCTCTAGTCGGAGTGTTTACCAAACCTTTTTCTTGTAACGAAACCTAAAGAAATATAAATATAAAGATTATTTTATTTAATACTAGCTGACGCCCACGGCTTCGCCTGCGTCAAATTATATACTAAAACCTTTCTCAAGAACCACTCTATTCATTGGTGAAAACAGCATGAAAATAGGTGCAGTAGTTTTTGATTTTACAGACAGACAGAGTTTGCGAACAGACAGACAGATAGACAGACGCAGCGGCGGAGAGCAATCAGTATTTGGAATGCAATAATAAAAGTAGTTCGTAACAATGATTTAAAATCTTTCGGGTAGGTTAGTCGTTGAATGTGTAAAAAATGTTATTACCGTATAGGGGAACTGGTTAACTGCTGCGGGGGATCCACCCACTATTCTGTTCAGGCTAGAGCTCGTGCATGTGCCTGTTCATAAAATATATCACAATATTAACATTAATAAAACCAATACGTTCCTCGTTTCGAAGAGGTCCTCTTAATCCATTACGTGGGCACAGCGCGGGCGAAAATACTTGATTTTAAAACATACCATTTTCTTCATTTTACATTAATAATATAATATGTTTAAAAAAGATTTTGAGTGAATCAATAAAAAAATACAAAAAAATATCTCTTTAAAATGATTATAATTTAAATAAAATATATTGAACTATGTGACATATTTTTTTTTTATTAGCCTGTGCTGTCACACTGCTTAGCAAAGCCCCCTGCGATTTCTTCTAATATTTCTTTTCCTGTGCCTCTTCTTTCTTTCTTTCTTTGACACTAATTACAACTGTAAATGAGAACAAATCTTACCACAAAGGGCAATCACAAATAACAACACAAAGTTGTTCATTGTTCTTCTTAAGCACAGACACTACTTATATTATAACTAAACAATCGTACAACACTAAAAACAGGTAATGACTGATTTGGACTGCTTATGTGGGCGCTATATTATATGCATCTACAATCTTATCTTAATTTTTATCAATAAATTACAAAAAAAATTAGCATTCCTTGTCTAAACGGATAAAACCTTTGATCGGCGCGGGCGTCACAATACATAATCTTTAAATAGTATAAACAAAGACGCTCCCGCTGTTTGTATGCTTAGATCATTTAAATTACGCGACGGATTTTAATGGAGTTTTCAGTAATAGTTGTGATTCGAGAGGAAGGTTTATGCTTAGCACATTCCACCCGTGCGAAGCCAGGGCGCAGATTTTTTTTCAATAAATATACAGTGATGCAAGAACAGGAGAACTTAATTACTAATATTTAAACTCACACCTTTTTCCCATGGTAGTAGACAGAAACTACAGAACGCCATCAGTTACGATTATGATCCTTACTCATTCCTTTCGTCTCGTCTACGTTTGTATCGGTCTGGTTTGGTGAAAAATCTCTAATAACTTGCCTATTGCAAATCGTAAATTATGAGAAAATGCGTTCCGCCAAACATAGTGAAGTATTTTGTTACTGTAATAAAATACCCTTAGCTATAATTGTTACCCATTCAACTGATAAGAATACTTCACCGTACTTTAGTTAACGTTATCTGACAATACACGATGCTTCATCAGTTCACTGACCTGAACATGGCCTGGCTGTGTCTGCTCTACTTTCTTTTTAAACCACAAACATCAACAGCGCGATGATAAACTCAAATTCAAATTCAAAGCATTTATTTCAAATAGACCACTTATAGGCACTTTTGATTTGTCAAAACAAGAATACAGACGTAATAATAAAACACCAAAGCATAGATCTCTATAGAGAAGAATGGGTGAGAATCTCCATGGACACTCTTTTGACCAACTTGCACAACAATCCATTACATAAATTATCTTGAAATCATCCTCTCTCTTTCTTTTTAGTGTTCTTGGTCATGACTTATGTGCCACTCTGTATCATCATTATCATTTCAGCAGAAAGACGTCCACTGCTGGACATAGGCCTCCCCTAAGTGTGGCCACATTGACCGGTCCAGTCTCGCATCCAGCGGTCCCCGCAACCTTCAACAGGTCATCGGTCCACCTAGTGGGAAGCCTTCCAACGCAACGTCTTCCGGTTAGCGGTCGCCACTCCAGAACTTTTCAGCCCATTCTGTGAGCAATGTGACCTGCCCATTGCCACTTAAGTCTGGCAATTCTTTGGGCTACATTGGCAACCTTGGTTCTCATGCTGTCTTCATTTCTGATTCGCAAGGAAACTCTGAGCATAGCCCTTTGGGTGACTTTAAGCCTTCTGATGAGGCCCATTGTGAGCGACCACGTTTCGTCCCAGTAATCACTGGCAACACACACTGGTGATAGACTTTCGACTTGAGACACTATGGTAAGTTGGACGAGAAAATACTACTCAGCTTCCCAAACGCTACCCAGCCGAGTCGGATTCAACGATTCCACTCCGTATATTTGCAACAAACTCACGTGTTCCAGCAAAATGTAGCAAAATAAAAAACTAAAGTTCTAGGTGCACGCTTTCTTCCACGGAACCCTTTATGATTGTAATAAGTGATAATGTAAGATTAATGTACTCTGTGCAAGTGATAATGTAGGTAATTACATAAATAAAAATATAGAATCACATGGGCCCCTAGCACACGCTGCACACGGCGTATTTTAAATGCGCCGGCGCCGAAGATGCGATTTGCTGCCCATTGTGCTTCCAGACTTCCACTAGAGGCAGATCAGGCAAAGAAAAGGCAAGAGCAAAAGGTAGAGGGCGGGTTACGGGAAGAGGACAGGCTAGAGGAAGAGGTTTAAAAACTCATTATTAATATCGTTATTAAATGACTGATGATTAAACAGGCTGTTTAATTAATTAAATTTTCATTTAATATCTACTACCAACGCGTAGGCATAAATGGAAACATGGTTAAAAATTCGGTGGTGTGCCTAGAATATTGTGTAACGTGCTATTGTACATTACATATTACATTAATTACAATATGAACAACGTCGGTTGCTGTAGCAATATGCTTGTCAAAAGTAATCCGCAGTGGAGGTTTTATAGCTAAATTATATTTTTTTTTTTAATTTGTTGCTGGTTGCTCCATTTTAAGTTTTTTCGGTTATTTTATAGTTAACAGCTGTAGTCTAACATCAAATTTATTGTAACAAGAATAAAAAACAATGTAGTTTAGACAGCCTTTTGAGAGCGACCCAATAGCAACCTTACTGGATAATAAAGAATAACCGCCACAGTGATTTTGAAAGGTATGCAAAGTCTGTATGTTGACTATCAACACGACGACAGCTTAGATTGAGCCAATGCTAATCAGATGCAAAGCATATCAACCGGTTGAATGGCCGATATTCCTAATTCATATTATGGCCATAACGGCAACTTGCTCCGCGAATGACTTATAACATCTGTTGGACAATTTAGGTACAATAAAACATGGACGATAAGACGTGGTACATGGTACAAAACTCGGGGAAGTACCTATTCACTTATTTTTAGTGGTAAACAAAAGAGAGACTCTTGACAAGAGGGCCTCCTAGCCAAATAATAACGCTCGTACGGGTAAAATTTCAGGGTTTGGCAACGCTTCCCAAGTTTGGTTCGAAGATGGGTGACCCAATACAATACAAGTTTTCTTCGTGCCACGGAAAACACGTAAAGCCGTTGATCTCAGCACTCAGTTAGAATTTTTTTATAGCCGTTACGGAACGGTGTTCAGAACTCAAAAGTCTAATAACCAAGCCTTGCCAAGGTATATTACCCAGTAACTGAGAAGGAGGTCAGGTTCAGGTCAGATAGGCAGTAACTTCATATAAAATTCTGGTGTTCCGAAGGATACAGTAAAACTGAAAGCCAACCTCAGTATAGTTTGGAAAAGGCAGATGATGACTCTGGAAAGGTAGATAATAACTCTGGTAGTAAGCATGGTTGCAAGAAAATTTTAGATACATTGAGGCTTATTGTTGGTGTATGAGGATTATAATTTTATAATCTTAACACATCCATCACACACACACTCATTCACATTAATCTCCTTCATATTTTTTGTGACTAATTTAAATCACAAAAAATTATAATAAACCCAATCATTTTAGGTATTATGTGTCCTGAGAATTGTAAAAAGGGTATACCCAGAAATTACCCTTTTAAGATTCATCAAGATTTTGCGGTTTGTGTTCTAAATTATTAACGGGCTATGCCGAAAATAAGTCATAGCTCGATGGGCGTGATTTCCTCGGCGCCCCCGCGCGCGCAATGCAGTTTACGAGGGTTTACGCGGTTGTCCTTGTCACTCTTGTCCTTGTCCTCACCCTCAGGAACTTCAAACGTTGTACTTTATTTAGTTTTGGTTTCATATTTCTTCACATTTTTATTTATAAACAATTAAATACTCATCACAAATGGAAAACGATACGTTATAGGTACTGTTAAATCTCAAGAATAGTCTTTATATACCTATTCAACACTAATAAAACAACGTATGTGCCAAAAAGAATTTTCTCCATTTTTAACAGAAAATTTAAATAAAATTTTAAATTACTTTCGTGGATACTTGATATAATAATTCTCTATGTTTCAAAGTCCATTGAATAATTCTTAAGTGTTACACCGTGATTTCTAAGAAAGGAAAAAAATTGATATAACTTTGCAATTTTTTTGTATCGAGAAAAATTCATTGAATCGTGTATTCATTTTCGTCGATACTAGACCAAAGAGTCAAAAACCATTCACCAAAATGTCAAATCCCTATTCTACATACTCAACAAGTTCCTAGACCTAGAAAAACCACATTTTTCTCAATCTATCACCTTAATATTGCTATCCAATAACCGAGTGACATATTCATTGCGTAGTTATAATTGTACATTATTCATATGCATTACATGACAACGCAAACCGCATCGCGTATGCTAAGATCGTGCGGCGTTTGATATATGTATATTGTATGTTGTAGGAGTACATCACATGTATAACACGATCTCAACATCATACGTCGGGAAGTCGCGCCGAGAACGCGGTGCTCACGTAAGTTTAAGTATTTAGCAGACGCTCTCGCTAAGTACTGCAGCTTCGAGACTGCTTTTTATGCAAAACTAAAGCTATGCGTGTACTGTTTGAGCATGGGTACATAAGTACTGGCGAAGATAGAACTTATGGCGCATAAAATAAGTAAGATGTATATTTCAGTTTTTTGTTTAAACGGATGTAAATTGGCTCAAACACTCTTAATCGAACAATGCGATAAAAACTTAATCTAAAAGGATTCCCAGATAATAAACTAATTAAACAAGTTGACAACAATAAAAATTATAAGAGGAGCTCGTGGCTTAATAAGAACTGCCACTCGGGTCGATCTTTAGGTAAAGCTGTGCTTGCCTAGGTCGGTCTGTGGATGGGTGACCGCCCGACATACCGAGTTTCCTCCGTGCCTCGGAAAGCACGTTAAGCTGTTGTTCACGGCTGCCATATATAGATCTTTGGCAGTCGTTACAGGTAGTCAGTGACCTGAAATTCTGACATCCTGTCTCACCAAAGAGTATTGTATTACCTAGTATTAACTGGGTTGTGGAGGTCAGATAGGCAGTCGCTCCATGTAAAATACTGGTACTCAGCTGCATCCGGTTAGACTGGAAGCCGACCCCAACATAGTTGGGAAAAGGCCAGGCAGATGATGATGACAACAATAAACATTATCAATTCTGGATAAGAAAGTAGACAATGTGGCTGTGACTAATGTATTACATTATTTTTAACGTTGGGCAACATCAACCAAAGTAAGGTGACGATAACTGGAAAAAAATCTGCTTAAAAGACTGGCCCGCATTAAATAGCATAATTATATCCTTTACAATGTACTATATTGGTCAAATGTTGTCATGTGAATATGCAAATTAGCTTTGACCAGAACTCTGCCACTTCGACGGAGTTGGCGGCGGCTTCGGTCTGGTCCCTCAAAGTGCAAGAACTACACATACAGCAGGACAGGATGTGTCTATGGTTTTCATCATCTGAGCCACAGTTTGTGTGAGGCACCGCAATCACACCCTGATTCAAGCTTGCTTATTCATGAAATGTATTTGTTTAGAATTGACTCTCTAGATAAGAGAGGTTTATAATAGGGCGACACTAGAAGTCGTCGAAAATACTGTTTTAATGGGGATTAGGCTTGACTCGAAACTGAAATGCTGTCTACCATAGCTTTATGTCTTAAGGTAGTTTGGTGTGGGGTCGGGCTGCAGACATAGACTCTATAGGTATTTATTCTGCAAAAGAGGGACCCATCTACAATCTACGCAGACGCGAAACTTTAAGAGAATGGTTTAAACAATTTAACATCATGACGGTACCTTGTGAAAATAATTTATTGTGTACATAATGCTTTACTTTCGGAAAAAAATTACATTTTTAGTTAAATAACTAACAGGTATAATGATAGTACTAGAAATAAGAACCAACTATATGAGCCACGTTTCTGACTATCTAAAGTACGAACTTCTTTTATAGGGCAGGTACTGTGTAAAATGTTACAATTACATAACACTTGAGATTCTAGAACTAAATAAGACGAAATTTAAATCATGCATAAAACGCACACTATGTAAGCGGGAATTTATTAAAAGTTGAAAGATCGTATTGTTGATAAAATGCTTGGTTCAACGCTGTTCTTAGTCCACAGCCACTTGGGCTCACGAACGAAGATTTTAATGTATCCCTATCCAGGAAGAGATGCTTCCCCACAAGTTTTGTTTTTAATACTAATGTACAGCAAGCTACTGCAGTTAGTCAAATTTCTTTGATAGAATTTCAGCTTTATTCCATTAGGTTCAGGGTTGATTTAGAAAATTTGACAGTTTTTAAATTAAACTCATTATTTAAGTTTTGTAATTATAGTTTTAAATTTTGGCTAGTAGGGCATGGGGGTTGGGGCTTGGTTGGGGTTGGGTTTTTCTCTTTTCGCATTCTGTTTGCATATCGCAACAATATTTGTACCCTATGTAATATCGAAGTTAATTTGAAATAAGTATTCATAAATGTTTTTAGTTTGAGTATATCGAGAAGGTTGACAGATATGTAAGCAAGGATATTCTATTGTTAGCCTGTTTTAGAGAAAACCGGGTAAGATTGAGTTCGTTATATCCATGTTTACTCGAAAGTTTCTGATACGACAAATCGTTAAAGTTTCCTCACTCAGTAATCTCCAATGATTTGTCATAAAGGAAGATCCGCTTCAAATTTTTTGATAATAATCCTAATAATGATATACCCGAAAGATAATGCTTCTCCTAAGTAACAGCTATGCAAAGTACATAGAAGTGAGTCACTTATTTTTTACCGAACAGGAAAACACGTGCCCGAATACTTTTGGTCTATGTAAAAAAAATGTCGATAAATTCTTTTTGATAGTAAATGTTCACGTAGACAAGACGATAAGATAAAGTGCGTATTGTTTTCAATATATCTCAACTAATACCACAGATATTTCAGTTGCGCTAAAGTAGTGCGTCATCAGGGTTTTATATTAACGCTGTGATTTTTATTGTTTAGTTATGAAGAAGATTTTGTGTTTTTTTATGGTAGCCGTTTGCGGTAAGTGTCCTTATTTACTTATTTGTTAATTATTAGGAAATGTTTATGATGATAAAATGAAGTAGGTGGGGTTTTTTTATAGCACAAGTGCCTCAATGAGATGTTTTTACTCATTCCAAGATTATAATATAATATTATCTATACTAATATTATAAAGCTGAAGAGTTTGTTTGTTTGTTTGTTTGTTTGTTTGTTTGTTTGAACGCGGTAAACTCAGGGACTACTGGTTGGAATTGAAAAAATCTTTTAGTGCTGGATAGTCTATTTATCGAGGAAGGCTTTAGGCTACATAACATCACGCTACGATCAATAGGAGCGGAGCATAAATGAAAAATGTTGCAAAAACGGGAAAAGATATTCCTTTTTGAGAGCTTCCGTTGCGTGCGCTGCGAAAACGGTTTAAGTTACGTAAATATCATGTATAAAGGAATTGTTCCTCTTTAAAAGTTCTAAAAAAAAGTCCGCGACAGCATATGTTTATCTTTTAAGATTGACTCACTGTAACCATTTTTTAATATTAAAATGTTAGGTTAAAAAGAATGATATTTTGCGAAGCTTATTTAACCCATATGGTATTAATCTATATCTAAATAAATGTGTTTGTTAGCACGGAAATTTAATATAGCATATTTGTGCCCTTTACTCTATACAGTTTAAACAAATATCTTAGAAGATATCGCAATGTAAAAATATACGGGCGACAAAATAATTAAACGCGTGGCAGTCATTTGGTCCGGTGCGGTAGGTACGTGGAGATTCTGGCCTCTGGGGGCTCCGGAGAAATTCAAATTCAAAATATTTACTGCACCATAATGTTTACAAGTACAAGGTGTTACTGTATATTAAACAGTAAGAGATACCTATAGTAATTGTTACTTTAATAATATAATCGAAGCCAATCTAAACTAATAGGTATTATAAAGAGGAAAGTTAAGATTTTTTGTTTGTTACGAGTACGATTTAACTCAATTTAATATGTTAGATAGTCTATTTATCGAGAAAGGTTATAAGCTATATTATGTGACGCAGACGAAGTTGTGTGGGTCAGCTAGTCTTAAAATAAAGTTTTTGAGCCCTGTTTTTCAAAATGCTTTGATTTAAATTAACTGCCTGCACTTACAGACCTAGATTATAATTAGATGAGTCAAGAATAAATTAAAACTTTTAAGTTTAAGGTAATTTGGTACGAAGACCAATATTTAATATTTACCATTAAATTGAATAGATCGTAATACATAATATCGTGATCATCTAATAGTGTTTTAAAATTTTTCAACAGCTATTTCAAGTGCGAGCGTAATTAACTACCAGCCGGGAAGCCGTATCTCAGGAGGATCGAACTCAGGGGAAAATGTTTTTCCATATGCTGTAAGTAATTTTACCAGCAGGCCAGAGAGATATTTCTCGACGGTATGTGATGAGAGCCAGAGGCCGATGAGCGGTATTAAAACTCTGACACCAGGTTAGGCACTAGCCATACCTGCCATCTAGCCATCCTACTTCCTACTTTTATATATAATATAATATAAAGGGTGTGAGTGTACCTTTAACGCAAATGAAGGGCACTTGTTCTCCCCACCACTGCAATATTTTTTTGTTCTACACCATACCTGGGAACCCCCTAGTTGCGGAGATATTGGGGGTCAAAGTTCAAAAATTTTCACTGCTGTTTTTGCAAATATTGGTTTTTTAGATAATAACTTTACTTAAATTACCTCCATGACCCGTTTACTATTCAAAACATCCACTAGCGAGTGCTACATTGACTGTTACCGTAAAATGTGATTTTTTGACCCCAAAAAAAAAATCGTTTCACAGCAAAAATTTATGCGTAGGGTTACTTAGTTTGATGTAGGTACAGAATACTTGGTTGACGGCTGTGTGATGGGTTATTGGATATTAAATAATAATATTATTATTAATTATGTACTATATATTACATCATATACTAATATTATATTATATATCACACTAATATTATAAAGGCGAAAGTTTGTGAGTGTGTATGTTTGTTACTCTTTCAAGCAAAAACTACTGAAGGGATTTGGATAAAATTCGGTACACAGATTGTTTATAACCATATATAAAATATTTATAATTTTATCCCAATTTTATCTTCCCGTGGGATATTTTTCGAGTTGTAGCGGGCGAAGCCGCTGGTAACACCTAGTTATAACTAAATACATAAACTCACATTTTTTCCAATGGGAGTAGTCAGAAGTTGCAGTTACAGAACGCCACCAGATCCTTAGCATCCACTACAATATGATAACTATCCTAAATTAAGTTTACTTATAATATTATTGTAAATAAACAATTACTTAACTTTAATGCTTTAAGTGTGCCTACACTTTAAAGCATTAAAGTCAGTAATCGTACAACTCAACTCAGAATTCATAATTGTTTCATCATTCTCAGACATTGCTGAGTTAGAAAGATTAAACACTTTTTTAGTTCATATTTTATCTATTTTTACACGTAATAACTCAGCTAGCATGTAAAAGTGATACATAATTTGTGCCTTCATTATCGAAATTATTCATTGCAGCTTTCTGATAACATATCAGATAGTACAATGAAACAAAAAAATGCCTACATTAGCGGCGGTACAACACAATTCTAGGAAAAAAAAGTTTATACATATTTTTTTTGGGGAATGCCATTAATGTCATGTTTGAATAATTGCGAACTCTAATATTTTGTAACCTTTTTGATATCAGTTTGCGTGAGTAAACGTCAAGGCTGGCCAAGATATGGTTATAAATATCTACTGATTTTAATGTTTAGTTAGATAAATCCGAACGTATTCACTGATATGCGTTGATATTCTGGTTTTATCTAAAACAGGCTTGTTGGTTACCTATAGTTTTAGATAACTATGTTGTGTACCTATGTTTGGGATGGTCAAAGTCAAAGCACAGTCATATGTTATTTAAGCACCACACGGGTTCATCATCACCTCAACTCTATATTTAGGTGGTGTGTTCGCGTGCGTATCATTTTGGTTAGGACACAATCTTCAAATACATTGACATTGTGAGAATCAAAACAAAGGGTCACGTAGGTATCGAATTAAATGATAATAGAATTATAGTCTAAAGATTATGCAGGTAATGATGATAATCTTCTGATTAATTCATAATAAAGTACGCACTTGATCAGTTGCCCAAAACGCTCCAATATCTTATAACATTGAAATTTAATATGGTGCATTAGCACAATTACTAAAGTTTGCACAACTATTAACGATTTTTAATAGTCGTAAACAGTTGTATACCTACCTAAAAACAACGGTTTTATGACATAACACATGCACGAAGAACTCATCGTGGCAATAGGTATCGTAATAGTACACCCACATTTAAGTGTAAGAAGCCCCATATATCCACTGAAGAAATCAGATAAAGAAAAATCCACTATTCGAAATTATTGAACTTTATTTAAGGCTTCCTTAAGATCTATGATTAGGAGGATATGTTTTTTATTGTTGGCCTTTACTGTCCCTCTCCTGGGCAAAGGACTAAGAGATGTGAAAAGCATGGGGGAGCCCATGATTTTCATATCTCTTAGTGACTTGATGTCACAACAAAAATGAATGAGACATTCATCATTTGTTTTGTATTAAACAAAAGAAGAGCATACAGAACATTGGCCGTTTATCATCCACCGAAAATCATTGTGAGAGCTAATAGGTCATAGTCGAGGTATTTGTGGCGGCGGGCCAACTGCCTGCCACCATGTTTTAATTGCCCAGTTTCTGATACTACAACAAATCATTTGAACTATCAATGGGTGCTGTTTTATTGCAGAATAGTTAAGGCAGTTATAACTATGGAAGAGTAGTGTAAAATTCAAAGTTTAGCATTGTTTAAAGGACTATGGCCAGTAGAGTAAACTCTGAGATTTACTGATACTGTTAGCCTGTATCATCCCACTGCAGGGCAAAGGCCTCTCCCCATGAGTTCCAGTTATTTCGATTAAGGCCAATGTGGACCATTGGTCGTTGGTCTTGTCCAGATCGTCTCGCCATCTTCTACGAGGTCTACCGCGACGCCTTCTGACTGTGTCAGGGCTCCAGAAAGTGACTATTTTGGCCAACAGCTCATTGGGCATGCGGCAGACGTGCCCAGTTCAGTCCCACTTAACCTTAGCGGCTTTTTGAGCAACGTCAGTAATTTGTGTTTTGGAGCGCACCCTGAGATTTACTTGATTTAAAAAAGAAATAGGTTTAGTATTTCGAGGTATATACCAAAGCAAAAGGATTGCGGTATCTACAGTAGGTACATCAACTGTTATTGCTGCTATATGATTAGGAAGGAGGCTGTTGGAAGAAAGCCGTGGTAAAAATAAGTTATTCAGGCCTTTGAAAGTGTTTAGACTTAAAGTTAAATTAAATATTATTTATTTTTGGAGATCAATAATTCATTCGGACACATTCAAGAAGTGAAATTCCTAAATATTATTATAGGTTTCACTAAAATAATTTTGGATTTCATCATGGATTGGGTATGGATGGTGATTTGGATATCATTAGATAAGATAAATTTTTTATCTGATATAAATACTTAATTATAATCTCTTAAAAAACCAAACACATGTTGAACCACGTGTTGATAATAATCATTAAAACTCTTTACTTGGTAATGAAGCGCTAAAAGATTAACTACGATAAGAAAACAAAAATCTACGTTTTTTTTCAAACTACACACATCAAAAGTGTCTAGGGATCAACATATATTTTTGCAATAACTTTTCTCCTGATTGATATTAATTAAAATTTTCTTTAAGGATTCATCAAATAAAGTGTTTTCGTTTGTCACAGTAACGATAAACCAAGTCACCTTTGCATTAATAAAGAAATTTGCCATTTTCCTAATAAAGGGATTTTTGACATTTGAACCACTAACATTAAAGTTCGAAAAAAAGACTGAAATAACAGTTTTCTTTAAAATTTTATTGGGTAACTTAAACAATTAATAATCCGTGTTTCTACCGCGAACACTAACAACACAAGAACATCGGTTTGGCACACTCAAAATGAGTTCATCCAAATCACGCTGTGGAATGGCCGCCCATGTTCGTTGCAACAACAAAAAAAGGTCTTCTTGCGACTGGATACCCTCCATATTCGGCAGAGCTCTTCTCTGTAGCATATCCCATGCATGCTCAATCGGGTTCAAGTCTGGCGACTGAGCAGGCCAGGGCAGGACATTGATGTTAGCTGCGGCGAGAGTCTGTCTTACAACTCTTGCGGTGTGCGGTCGTGCATTATCATGCATTAACTGAAATAAGGGACCGATTTGCACTTGTAGAGGAACGATGACGTCTGATACAATCGTCTCAGCATAAATTTGAGCGTTGAGGTTGCCTCTGATCCAAATCAACTCAGTTCTTCCGCCGATCCAAATACCCGCCCATACCATGATGGTTCCACCACTATAAGGATGGACTTCCTGGCAGGATTTTAATCGCTGTTGGCGTCCAGGGGTTCTCCAGTGTCGTATACGTCTTGTATCCGGTCTCATACCAAAACGAGACTCATCAGAAAAGCACACGAAACGCCATTGTTCTTCTGCCCAATTTCTGTGTTCAAGAGCCCATTGATATCGAATCCTACGATTGTGCATTGCTATAGGTGGTACCCGTAGCGGTCTTCGGGAATGAAGGTTCACTTCATGCAAGCGGTTTCTGACTGTTTGGTCGCTAATTAAGTTCCCTGAAGAGTGATGAAGCCTCAAGGCTAACATCATGGCGGTTATTGTTGGAGCTCTTCGAGTTAAAATTTGAATGTATCGGTCTTGTCTCCGTGTGGTGCAGCGATACCGTCCTCCATGGCGCTCAGCCACGGTACCAGTGCTTCGGTAACGTGTCCAAAGTCGACTGATAACACTCTGACTTGTATTCAGAGCTAAAGCCACAGTACGTTGCCGGGAACCAGCTTCTATCATTCCCACGGCTCTGAGCATTTCTTCCCTGCTTAAATGACGTCGCCGCTCCATAATAACGTTGGTTTTAATCAGTAGTAGGGAAACAGTAGCACTAATAATGTCTTCAATGCGTTGTATGTTTTTATAGGGAAAATATTGACAGCTGATTTTCATCTTTTACTCGAATTTGATTCACAGTTCCTGATTCAAATTATGAAATGCACCAAAAAGGATCCATATAAATTTATAAAATCATAAATTTATTACAAAGCCACATCTTAATCTCAAGAAATCCGCATAAAAATGCTTGATCCCTAGACACTTTTGATGTGTGTATTATTATTTGCTGTCTTTGCTTTCCGAAAAAAAGTCGACTATTTGTACCAACATCATTTTGACCTTCTAAAACAAAGAATGAACAAGTAGGGAACACTTTTTGACTCCAAAAGCCTACACACAAACTCATATTATCATTTTAATTTGGCTGCGTATTTTATTATCAACATCCCGAAGGTCACAAATACAGTCAAACAAACATACTATCTTCATACCATATTTGAAGATAATATATTTTCTGGTTAGACAAAAATTCAAGTACATTGATAGAAGATACTACAGTGTACTAACCCACAACAACATTGACTAATGATTACCTTATCTTTCCTTAGGTTTCCATGCAGCAAATGAATCAACTAAGTACTTATACAAGAGGTCACCGATGCGGAGGGGTACTGGTAACACCGCAGCATGTACTGACAACTGCTAGCTGCACTTTCATAACCGGCCAGTAAGTTTTTCTTTTCAAATTTTAAGAGGATTTGAATCTTGTAGTCTTGAGAAATGAGGTCATGTTGCAATGGTGTGGTGTGTTTTCGTAAAATTAATTTGGCCAAGTCAAGTCACATAAAGTAAAAATAAATCTATTGAGTGGTTTGGAAGATATGAGGAAATAAATAATAAACAAAGATAGTCGCGAAAACATTACCCTTTCCTTGCAGTCGGGTAAAAAGGAGGCAATGATGCCATTTACGAAAACTACTGTTACTCATGTAACATAGAAGTAATCGAGTATGGAAAAAGACCGCCGACCCCAAATAAATTGTGTTCGCTTTACAGGCTTTTTCTTCTATAATTTATTAACACTTTTGTTTGGCTCCGATATTTAATTTTGACTACGATTATCCTGTTTCCAATTCCCTGACAAACTATCAAATTCTAGCCATTAATCAATATTACTAACACAATTGGCTTCCCTATTCTCAATTACCTTATACTAAGCTTTGTCGATGACAAAACTGAGTTCGAAGTAATAAATCTTGTAGCGTCTCTAATAAACTTAGCGAAGATTCTGTGAACTTATCTGATTAACTTACGGATATCTGTTTCTACTTGTTTAGGCGTTCACTTATCTTTAGGGATGCATGATCAATCCAATACTTTACTGTATCGATAGAACATGAACTTCGATATTTTGGTACGATATAAACGTATACGCGATCGGTACAAAGGTACCGGTATATGAATAGATGTGTAGTAATCATCTATTCATTCTTTTGTTCTAATCCCACTTCAGTGGGGTCAGCGCAACATGTCTTTGTTCTTTGTTCTTCTTCCATGTTTCTCTGTTGCTTGTCATCTAGCTCGTCGTCCAGTAATAGTATTTTGTAGTATCGTACCAAATTGTCATAAATTTATGAGATATTATTATTTTAAAATATCAAAAGAGGACAAAGAAGGAGTACATAGAAGGAGTACAAAGATTTTCTGTGGCGTTACCTTGACTGTTGCTGGTATAAAATAAGTCCGACAAGGTATTTGTATCAAACTATTATAGGGATATAAATCCAAATAATAACATTGCAGAGAACACTACAATACTATTCGATATGTGAAGAATCGCATCAAAGCCGATCATACCATAATTATGTATTTGCGTTCCGGATCGATTCAAATTATCGATACAAATTCAAGAGTAAGTGTGCATCCCTATTAATGTTATACATCAGATTAGTCTTTCGTTGTACTCCAATGTAAGGCGCATTGAACTGATAAGATATCAAACTATTGTATCAATTCTCTATGCCTACTCCTAGATTATCCTGTCTTCATTGTCTTTTCAAGACTGTTTCTACTGAAATAGTTCGTTTGTAATGTTCTGGTTTGATTCATCGTTTATAGATGACAGATACATAATGTCGTCGTCGTTATAATATAACTATTCCTTAATGATTGAGTTTTAAGTTTAAAACTTTAAAAAATACATGCAGTCGGCGGGGTCTGAACGCGCGACACATAACACCGCAGTCCACAACCAGCGTTCCTATTTCAAATATTAATTTAACATTGAAACTTTGAATGTCATTACAAAATGCTAAAATAAAAGCGCGCTGTTCGATTTTTGAGTTGAAAATTAAATCGACCAATAACATTCAGGCTAACTTATGTCGCTTTGTGTTAAAAAAACACACATTAGTTTACTGTGTATTTATTTAACCAACTCAATTTTGCAGGACCGGACCTCCAGAGCCAATAGTTCCAAGTGACTTCAGGATATTCGCTGGTTCAGTGTCCCTTGTAAACGACTCTAATCCTGAACAATTTCGGATCATAGTGGCGGTCACTAGACACCCCGATTTCATTGGTGAGCCGGCGTATATCAACGATATTGCTGTTCTCACTGTAAGTGTCAATACGTTTTCTGTTTTTTAAATTATAGAAATAATAAAGGAAAAGCCTTTATCTAGCAGTGGAACTAAGAGGTAGGTTAGCTAAAAACATACATACATAGACTACCAAAATTATTACCCTTCCTTTTGGTTTCACTGTAGTCGGGTAAAAAATAATTGTCTTCTTAGTGCTGCAACAAATCGGACGAAACTAGCGTCTGCGATGGCAGTATGGTATCCTGTGTCCCACCTAGGCCATTTTGTAAAATCAAACACAGGAGTGTTAGGATTCTGCCGGGGCTGCTCAAAAAAGATACCGCGGCCCCGGAACACTAAGAAGCTAAGAAGGAACATGGGTGGGTTTTAGTCAATAGAAGTCTGATCCACCTTATAAAAAAATAAGTGTTACGGTTGTCACCTAAACTTTTTGTTGTATTGCAGTAGGTGCACACCAATCCCGATTTACTTTGCCACGAGAAACCTGTTGCCTGAAGCTAGCTTAGAATTAGAGTAAACGATTTTCATGTGTTTGTCAGCCGATACCAGTTATTTGTTTATATGTGTGCCTAGTAATAATTATGTCAGTCACATTATTGGAAAAAAATTTAATCTAATCTTAATATTATAATTTCAGCTCAACAATCCTTTCAACAACACTGTAGCGACTCCTTTGCCACTTCCATCGGAATCTTTCGTGCCTGCTGAAAATGCAGAGTGTGTTGTCGTTGGATGGGGCAGTGAAAATATAACCTCTTCTGTAAGTCTTGCACCTATCTAATGATTTTATAATCTGGTGATAAGTAATCTGGGTTATGCCCACGTATCTGGGTTTTAACTAAGGTTAACGAACGTTCCGTATATGCGACTCCAAAAGATTTTATAACAAAACATTGGACCTAGGCGACCCTTAGTGGTCGCACTTGAGACCACGAAACAAACGGGCAGTTCATTATATTTTTATAGTGAGTACATGTAGTATCGAATTACCAGAACATTGTAAAACAGGTCTTTATCCTACGTAACCACAGGTGTTAAAAATGTTTTATTTTCATCCTCAGGCCAGCATAACTCAGAGGTACGCAAGAAAGTACATCTCCAATATGGATGCTTGCAGACTCCAGTACAATTTGAATGTAGGCCCTAATATTTTACCATCGATGGTTTGCGCGTTGCCTTTCGACAATTTATCAGTTGGATGCACTGTAAGTACTATTTTTTACACATTTTCAGTTACGGGCATTATGAGTAGTAAAAAGCCCGACAGTCTTTGCCGGTCTTATCTAGCGTTATTATAAAGCTCCTCAATTACTGGGTTTTGCAGATGAGACTTTGTTTGTTACTGTTATTCTGCATTCGAATACACTGAAAACTGACCTCAACGTAGTTGGAATAAGGCTAGGCAGTCGATGTTTAATACCTTTCGTGTAGTTCAAAATAAAGTTATGTTAAAACAGAAACGGAGGATTATAAGGCAACCTTGTTCCGTGTCATTCACGTTTCAATTTGTCCTAGATCCAAATAGGCCTTCTTATTATTCTCGATGATGCAGAAAGTAAATCCCTAGGATTTTGTCTTTTGGCCTTATTTTATCCCAATTATCTAGGGATCAGTACTTTTCTCCGAAAAACTGACGTGTCGTGAGGTAGGCGTGTCGCTAAGATAAAATCTATGTTGTTTATTGTTTCACAAAGCATTTTCACTCATATTTTTATTTACATTTGGCACTGTTTTAAAAAAAAATATAGTAACAAATCATTCTCCCTTTGGGACCTAAAACTATTGACAGGAATTAACGGTATTTTCAATACGTTTAGCAATAAACTCATTTAATGATTTGTAGTGCAATGGAGTTTAATGGTATAATTTTATTACTACCGATACGAAAATTTTTATTTGTACAAAAATTTATTTCTTCAAGTCTTCTCAGAGAACGACTTCCATCTAATTTTATGCGATTTATTAGTATTGATGAAGTACTAACAAAAGTATTCGTCCGTGTCGATGTCCTTTTACTTTTCTGAAAATTGATATGAAATTATATGTTTTTTACAGGGTGATAAAGGCAATGGACTAGTCTGCAACGGAGGACTGGCGGGTGTTCTGTCATTGTATAACCGCTGCGCTAGTACTACTTTCCCTGAAGTATACACTCGTGTTGGCAACTATACAAGATGGATCAGAAGCATCACCGGAGGAGCGTCTACCTTCCAACCAGGACTTGCTGTACTCGTTATGTTTACTGTAGTTCAACTTTTAACCGTTAAGATAATAAGCTAAGGGGTTATAAAGATTATTTTACACAAAAACGATTCACTATTTCTATCATTTTTCTGTTTGTTATTGCGAACAAAAATAATGACACAAATAGAAATAATAATAAAAATAAAAGTTAGTTTGGGCTTTGCGTACAATTGGTAATTTTCCATTCAGTTGTTGGTTTTATTAGAAAATAAGCGCATACAATGTTGCCCTCTATTAGTTTGTTTGACCTAATTGATACTGGTAACTATGTAGTCAGTAGGTAAGGCTATTTTCTCAGAGTAAAATAATTCTGTACCTGAGCTGTGTATTTGTATAACTTTTAAATAAACATTTATGAAATTAACAATTTCGAAGTTTAATTGCCTATATTCATAGAACGTTCATGTACCTGTCTAAATTAATACCTATTACAGTTACAATAGGCTTTGATAGCAATATCACGGTCGACAACACGCCTATAAACGTTTGAATATTCAGTTACCACGGAATACATGTTACGAAATAAATTAAATTAAACGTTTCCTATCTCTCGCTTAACTTTTATTACAGTCTATGGCCACAGACAATAGATTTAACAAATATGAATGTTTATATGGAAAATATTTCACTGTGTCTGTCGGGAAAAAAAAGAAAATCCAATAAAGATAAGCTTCATACCAAAAACAACAAAAACACGGTTAACGGAGATCAGACTCATCGCAGAAAATAAGGCACTTTATTAATGGGTTGACAACTTGACAGGCTTTGCGTTTATTCCGCGCACATTACACCAGTGATATGTACAAAATATACAAAAGTTATCGCCCATTAAGGTAAGCGCGTTTGAGGTCCAATTTACTTGCAAAGTAACTAAAAGGTTAAGGGTGTTATAAATTTTGAGCACGTTCATTAAGGCCACACGGATCCCCCGCCCTGGCTTTTAGCTTGCGACACATGTCGGAATTTCGTAATAAGATTTCCTTAATTTAAGATCTCAAACATACCTACGTAGATTCATTGACGGAATTCCTGAATCAACACCTGCTAGTGGAATAAGCTACGTAAATTGGAGCTCCGTGTTAATTTGTTGTATTGGAACTGAGCATAGGTACACTGCTTGGTATATTAAATTAATGAAATCATATTTACCTCTTGGAATTATAATATTGGGTTGAATAGCCGAAATTCTCTTTGAATTTCGGTTTACTTGTTAAAGGCGGTATTTGGCTTTTATGCTTTTGTATACAAATTAATAGCCGAAATTGTATCGTGCGAACGTGTATTGAATTATTGTCACCTTTCTATTAGATGTTTGATAGCAAATGTAGGTGTAAAATACGTGTTAAATAGGCCTAGAACTCTGATGGGTGAGCATAACCGCAATACCTAAACGGCAAAGTCTTTCAATCACTAGCACGGACCACAGCACAGAACAGGGCCTAGGTATTACCCGGTAGTAGGTATTCAAAGAAACTAATAATTGCTGTCTTACTCCCATAGAGTGCAGTAGGGACAGCTGCAGCTCTGACAGATTATATCACAAAAATTGTGATCGACGTTTCGAATTTCCCTTTGTTCTCCTCGAAAACTGTACCATTAAAAATGTACCGATAGTGTTTTTATATGCCAAAAGTTTTGTATTTATAATTTTGGAAGATCTTATTTTTAACATGTGGGCGTGTCAACAGTAGACCTTGATTTTATAAAAAAAAATGTTTGCTTTAAAGGCATTATTCAGGAAGAAAAGAGGTAATACATTTGTATGGAGAATCGCAGCGCGTCTTCTGAATTTGACCTAAAATATTTTAAATTTATTTATGTAGATATAAACATATATTATTTTAATTTGTGGTTTCAAGTTATAGCAATCAGAATAAAAACCCGTTAATGTCGTTATATAAATAATACTCCACATCAAAACCACCTACTTTGTCAGCCGTGGGGTGCTAATACCACCAAATTTGTTGGGCATTATCATCATTAATTGTCATTCTGGTAGGCCCTGCAGAAAATCTGACGGTTTAGGAAGCTTTGCCCTTAACGCGTTGGGTGTCAGTATGTTTCACCCTTGAGGCAATAAATGGGTTATCATAAAATTAAAGTACTGACCATTGAGTTTCATTCATTTTCTCTTGTTGCTGCACAACGTCAACCTTTTCCAGCATGACTTTAAGGACTAAATTGTATTGCTGTATTTCCTTTTCGTCGTATAATATAAAATTTAAGTTTTTTGTTAGGATAAACTTAAATACAAAAAACCGACCTATTGTAGACTAGACGCTTTAACCATTTGAAAACAAAAATACACAGCAAAATATGTAGCAAAATCCTCAAAGGTTTTAAAACAGGCATCAATATCCATTTATATCAAAATCTTCGGGCATCTGTGGATATGCCCCGTTTCCAGAGCCACGCTAAGGGAACATGGTTTATGAACCAGAAACATAAAAGTAACGAGGCTATTAAGTCCGAGCCGTTGCACTCGGTCAGATTCGGTCCTCGGTTTATTTAAATATTTTAAGCATTTTTTTCGGTTACCTTATTGACTTGGTATTAAAGCTGTAAAGTAAACGTATTCACAATCATGTAGATTTTCTACTATTAAGCGCTTTATGTGCTTGATCCTGCACACAATGTATATTTTGCAGATAATTTATGCGGGGGAAAAATAATTAGAGCTCTTCTAATAAATTCTCTATCGTAATTTGCAATTAAAATGTTTTTCTATTTAGTTTTACGATCTGCTTGTTTGTTTATATTGTATCTAGGTTGTAAATCTTATGGTCTCGGTAATACCAATATTAAATTGAACATTAATAATATATTATCTTCTGCTGCGATGTTTACTCGAGGCTTACTTAGGAACGAGTATAAAATATTCCCATTAATGAATATTCAAGTGATCCGGTTACCAGTATCATTAGCTAGAATATTTCACCAAGCGTTATAAATTACATAAATTAATTAGTAGAAATACTGATAGCTGCTACAGGTGCTGGTGACACAATTATTAATACAATGGTGAGCGTTATCACTGCGTCCGACAACACTTTAACTACCCCAGCGGAAGATGATAAAATATTGTATAATAAGCGGCTGGGTAAGACAGCCGCATTTACTTTTAAACACAACATTTCCCTCTCTCGGGGTAATTCCGCCTAAACAAAGCTAACGTTGATTCGCTTCCCTCTTGAAGGAATCTGCAAATCTCCGCCGCGGTAAGACTCCCGTTCACTCCCGGGAAATAAAAGATTACTCTATGTGAATAACTCTTCGGAGCTCGAGTCGGCGATGTTTTTCAAGAGGCACGATAATCTCTTCCATTATTCTTTTAGTGAATTTACTTTGTTGGTATTGCGTTTGAATTCATAAGTTGATGGTTTAAGGTTTTATCTAATTGTACTGATAAATCATAAGTTTTGTTGACGGTATACAAAGTTTTATACTTACAGTCGATGTTTAAAGTGTCTTTTAACTGGTAACTGTATTATTGTTTACTATTTATGTACGCATAGTAACAGGAAAATAGCATAATATAATGTTTGAGTACATAGAAACTGTTTATTACTTTAGAAATTTCTTTAAGCAGACCTGCAAAAACAGAAACGAAAAAAACTTTTTTGCAAAAAAAAACCGACTTCGAAAACACAAAAAAGTGAAAAACACAAAAACGAAAAACACAAAAAAATACCCTGAAAGAATACAACTATTACTTCATAAGTACGTATAGTTTTGAAAGAATTTTCTATCAACTCCTAACCTTCCATCATCATCAGTGAATCCACATGATGTTCTATTAAACAGATGCAAATACTTGAATAGGTTTAGAAAATGTATGGAAAACGTCATAACTGCCTATAAAGTTTGAGGGTTGCCCTCGATTTTCCTGGGATCCCATCATCTGATCCTGACTTGGTGACAATGGGACCACCTCGGGTCAATCTAATACCCTGAAAGAATACAATTATCGCTCCATAAGTGAGTATAAATAAGAAAGAATTTTCTTTCAATTCCTAGCCGTTGAGGAGTTGAACCTTCCATCATCATCAGCGAATTCACATGATATTGTGATGGTCAGACGCAAATACTTAAAGAGCTTTAAAAAATTATATGAAAAACATCATATGTGCCTATAAAATTTGAGGGTTGCCCTCGATTTCCCTGGGATCCCATCATCAGATTCTGATTTGGTGACAATGGGATCACCTCGAAAGTATACCTTTTCGAACACAAAAATAATTTTGAAAATCGGTTCATTAATGACGGAGATATGCAAAAAAAAAAACAGACGAATTGAGAACCTCCTCCTTTTTGGGAAGTCAGTTAAAAAGGAATTGAGACGATAGTGAGATTAATTTTAATTAGATGTCACTTATCTGAAGATTGTAAAATCTGCTCCTTACATAACAAGAGGCAGTATTCAAATGTAGGTAAAAATAACTAACGACATACATAGTTATAGTAAAGAAAGAAACGTAGATAATAAAGTAACCTAATTTAGATTATCAGATAGGTACACTTAAAGTTACATTAAATAGAATAGACCACGGGTCCGTTAATCGCACCAATTGGCAACGATGAAATCCAGAAATAAACATTTATTATCAAATTAAATATTTAACAGGGAATTCGCGTCTCGGGAAAATCCGAATTAAGAAAACTTTAAGCCGTTTTTGATCGCTATTTTGTTACTTCTCAAGGGGAGACTTTCGAGTTACCGGAAAGGATTGGACGAACAGGTAAAGTCAAGGGTAAATATTTAATATCCCAGAGGTCCAAGGCAATTTTAAGGGTTTCCTAATTGGATCAATATCAGAATCTGTTACGTGATCTTGAAGAGGTGATTGGTTCAATTACTTTTTGGGGTTAAACATAACAAGCTTTGATTAAATTGAAAACATGTTTTTGTATTATAGAATTCATTTTATTTAAATTATTAAATATTTTCATTTCATTTCACCAAAGTAATGTTGAAATAATAAAAAAAATGTGTGAATACAACTTTTAATAAAAAGTAAATCTGTGTTTTGACGAAATTAAAAAAAACCTAATCGATACAAATTCCTTTCGTGGTTTCAAAGAAAACTTGTTAATGCAAAATAGTATGTGAACCTATTCATTCAGTTACAATATATTGCTTAATTAATAGTGTCATGTCGAAAATTGTATCGAAAATTTACCGTGAGCATAGCGGTACGTTATTCAGCGAGCTTAAATTACTAGGCACGAGCCTTAAAGTTTTACGGTTCATTTAGATCGTATTAACACCCCAGCCGCTTTCGAGGGACGACTAACGTTGCCTCCGCCACAGATTAGGACTTTGTCACTGAATATGGGTACGAGAAGGGTAGTTTAAAAAATAAAACTATGTATTTTGTTCTTTAACCAATTTTGTTTAAATATTTTAAATTGATTAAAAACATTTAAACTTAAAGAGACAAGGAAGTAACCAGAGCCTTCATTTCATTAGATAAGTTGTGCGAAAAAGGTTTATTACAAAATTAATTAATTCAAATTTCAGTACTAAAACATTCTTGAGACATATTCCAGGTAATGACATTCCATCATACGAATTTTGCAATTAAACATTATGACTATGTTCTGATCAAAGGAAATCCCTTCACGTGGTATTTCCGCGTTGCGAACAGGTGATACATACCTACATTAGGAGTATATAATATCTTTACCATATTACGTGAGTAACACAAAGAGTAGGTACATTCATGCTCTCATTCGACAGTAATTGAAACGCATGACCAAAAAAGATTTTGAAATGATTAGCAGTGTTAATAAACCAGGTTGTTATACCTAATTGGAGAGGCTTAATCCCCTAATAACAGAAGTTTATACAGGTTAATGCTACCTCGGATTTACATCTCATTTACGACGGTTAAAATACATAAAACGAGCCAAACAAGGGCAATAAGGTCGGAGGATGATAGAATTTGTTAGAACTTTATAGCAAGATTTGCAATTTTGCTACCGTTGAGACTACAGCAGTTACCTTTTAGGAAGGGCCTAATACTTTGTTACGGGTTGTTGAACATATTAACGCGGAGTTGGCATAGACCTGTTTTTTGGAAATTGACCATTACCAACTAAAGGTCGCAGTTATTTGATTATTAATTATATAACATTAACCACTGCTGTTGTTGACATGACCGGAATAGGGATGTATACCGACTAAAAAAAATAAGATTCTAATTAGTCCATCTGTTAGATTATTGAAAAACATTAGATACGTATTTTTTGTTTTATCAAATTAATAGAAATTGACGAAGATGAAACGCGTCAAATATTTGAGTGGGGGGTTGTGACGTCACTCACCGGTAAAAAATGTCATATCTTAGAATATGACATCACACGAGTTTTCAAAGCACTGTAGCGTCTTCATTGTTTGTTTACGTGAAAAAAGAAAAAATATGTGTCCAATATTTTTTGGAAATTAATCTGACAGACTAATTCGATTTTTTTTGTTAACTACCTTATTATTTTGGATGATAATGATTGGCGGTGGAATAAAGATCTTTCCAAAATCTGTTAGTGTAGTCTGTTAAATCCCTCTATAGGAAAAAGTCCACAAATCCGCCTTTGCACTTTTTTCTCTTTACGTAGGAATGTAGCCCGTTACGCCATTTCCTTCCGGGTCTACCACATCGAGTTAAATCGGTTACTCTTGCTATTTTTTTATCACCATCAATAATCGGTTTGTTGTTCTTCTGCAAGCCCGCCTGTAGTGAACCTACATTACTCACAGAGAATGCCTGCGCCACGTTGCATAAAGTTGGCACACGATCATCGCCGCTGTTCACTTATATTGCAGTTTTATTACCACTTCCCACGACCCAATATTTTACTTCCTTTTTAACATAAGCCATCAATGACAAAACTACTTTATAAAAGCAATCAAAACTTTTATCTTTGTATAAAGTGGACGCATTAACGGCATATGTCACGGCAAACTATTCTAGTCCTCACTTAAGTAGGGTGGGAAAAAATGATAGTGTCGTAAATTCATAAATGACACTTTTCGACTACACTAGCAAACTTTTTCCTAACTTTAAGGTCACAATAAAAGTGTCACATTGTAGGCTGCGTCGTAATTTATTAAGGGTAAAATAAACATGTGAAGTGCGAATAGGAACTTCTGAAGTGGGACTTGACTTTATTAGTTTGATGCTATCTTTGCACTATGTGGGATGTAATTGAGTATAACGTTATATACTGAACATAACGATGGTTTTTACTTTAAGGCGGTGTGCCTGTATCAAATAATTTTAATGGGACTCCGTTTACGTTAGTGGTGAATTGGTGACAAGTCATTAAATTGCAAGAAGTTAAATAATGTTATTTCGTTATAAAGGTTTACGTAATTGATTTATTATCTCAAATCGGCAAAAGTAAATCAAAATACGTATGAAGTTAATTGCTTTTCTGTGTCATAATGGAATAATTAAATCTGGCACGTTTTTCTCTCACATTAGGACGTATAAGCAATAAAGACAAAAAAATACCGTACACAAAGGTTCCGTTGAATTCACTAGCGACACACGACTATCAAGTACTAGCACATTACAGTACATTCGGTACAGTAATCAAGTCACCCGCGGGAAATACACTCAAATCCAGTGGTTCACAAACTTGTTTGACTTACGACCCCTTTACTTCTCAAAAAATAATATATTCCTAAGAGTTCTCGGGGGAAATCTATTGTATACTACAAATAGAATACGAGTGGATGTGTGCCGAGTCTATGATTGTTAATTTCCTAGAATTTATAAGTGTTTCTCTTTTTAGGTGTTAGTTTATTTATATGGGTTAACGCTTTTCTGAAATCAGGTAAGGTTTAATAACTCTCTTTCAATATTTACCACATTCATGTTAGGTTTTCTGCTTTGATATTTGTTCAACTTTGCTTTAAAAACGAGATATATTTACTGATAAACGATTTACAAAACTTATCATTGTTGTATGGATATAATACTGTCTTCGCAATACACTTTTTCTCCAAGTCACGCAACCCCGATGCCATTCACTTTGAGCTCCGCACACATAGAGCCGGTAGGTACAGTGTATCACCGCGGTCGATCAATGGCCAAATTAAATTTACTGCCGCAAGCCCACCAGATCGTCGTAACGATACAGCGGCCGCCATTTATTGCCAATAAATATTTTTTACTAGCAGCTTTTACAGGACCCCGTATCGTCTTTCAAGAGGATCTTACACCCAGTATTATTTCATAACTGATATTTTATTACGGTGACGTCAGTTCTACGATATAACATTTAATTTGTTCTTGTTATTTCGGTGTCGGGTTGTGGGTATGACGGATTTTATGCTGCTTTTCCTTTTGGACGTTTGACCTTTTACTCAAAGTAACTGTGCCACCGGCTGAGATATTATTGGACCGATCAATAACGCTTCTGTATCTAGAATGTTCTTCTAAATTTAACTTTTGAGTGTGTAAACCCAAAGTTTCTACCTTGTTATAACAACGAATTATAACTTGCGTAACTTAAATAGGAGTGTTAAACTTTGAAGTATTTACTTAAATCAAAACAAGAACTAGCTTGGGCGTTTAATCGGCCATTTAAGAAACTGATAGATTTGTACAAAGTACATTGTTGTTAGTTATTTTGTTCGAGAGTTGTGTTAGCCTTGTGATAACGGTCTCAACATTATAGTATGAAAATGCTATGCTTGGCTAGGTATTTTGTCTGTTTATTTTAATTTTTCATCATAATATCTCAATGAGTGTTATGCAATAGCCTATTAAAATGGAACAACAAAGGGTGTTTTCCTTTGACGCCATGTTTATACCGAGGGAGTTTTTACCCTTACGATTTTGTTAGTGCGAATTTTATGAACCCTTTCCAAAACCCTTTGATAAAATAATCCGGATGTCGTAAATTATTCGCTATGGACGTTTAAGGGTGGTATAAATACGACGGTGGTGTGTATAATTAGACTACATTGCTTATATATTTTACCCGAAAGTCAGACAACCAGGTTTTGAAACTGAGTTGTGGAGATCAGATAGGCAGTCATTCTATGTAAAATATTTGTAATAGGCTGCATAATATTGAACTGAATTCAACGCCAACATTATCATCGTCTGCCATTTCCCAAATACGATGAGGTCGGCTTCGAGTCTTACCGGATCAGCACCAATATTTTTCATGGAGTGACTGCCTGTCTGACCTCCACAACCCAGTTAGTACTATACGAATAAAAAAATGAATAGTATATATGTTTAGTATATATTTTCAGTCCATTCTGAGAATAACCCAACATATCTGCAGAACCATGGGTTAGGTTAAGTTAATAAACCAACAAACTATGAATAATAAAAAGATGATAATAATGTTTACATTATTTTAATGGCTTATTTATAGAACCACGGGTTAGGTTAAGTTATTTTTAGAGAGGCACTCCTAAATTAGATTGACCGACATAGACAAAGGGGAAACTTTCATAACATAATTAACAATTTATAATATTACAAGTTTTACAGCACAAGTTACAATAGATAATGTACGTTATTTTTGATAAACCCCGAAAAAGATTAGTTAACAAGAAGCGTACTTAATTTGATCGACTATTATAAATTATTGATATATTCGATTATAAATGTGTTACCACTGAAACGTAAAGTTAGACATGTTTTATCTTCTTCTACCTACATCTTTTTAAAAATTTTGATTATTATATCAGACTAGATGTTGCCAGCGGCTTCGCCCGCTACAACTCGAAAATTATCCAACGTGAAGATGAAATCGGGATAAAATCTATCCTATGTGTTAATCCAGGTTATAAACTATCTGTGTACCAAATTTTATCCAAATCCGTTTATTAGTTTTTGCGTGAAAGGTAACAGACATACACACTCACAAACTTTCGCCTTTATAATATTAGTGTGACAAATGCTTTTGTTTTTTTTCTAAACACATAATTTTTTCTGTAATTTTACATCTCTGCGTTTTATACATAAAGCTGGTCCTTTTTCTCTTTCAACAGTCGTCGCTTTGTCTGCGCCTTTATTTAGAAACACACAGGAAAGGGAAGTGACAGCGATAACGTCAGTGCAGTGCTGTGTAGCGCTGTAAAGCGCTGTATTGTCCGCGATGCGCTTTCATAAGTATGCCTCCACGATAACGGGAAGAAAACTCGGACAAACTTTGTGCTTTAGATGTTTTATCAGAATAGGATTGTGTTCTTTAGTTCAACAATTGTATCGAATTGTTCTGTCCTTTTTTATTTCCTGATCTTCGGTACGTCAGACTGTATGCGTCAGGGTTTTATTACGCAGCTTACACCTAATACAATTGAGCTTTATTAAAAAAAATACCAAGAATAAAAAGAGGACTTAATCAGGCTTACAACGCCTCCACAAAATAAGCAAAAAGAGAAACACCATAATCTGGAGAAAACCCAAAGTGTTTCCACGAAAATACATAAATAGTAGCAGGGTGTATCTTATGATTGTACGCACGTGTAAATAACGAGATAATTAAGGTTAGAAAATATTACATGAAGCAACTTTATTCGATCTTAACTTCATATTAACTTTGGCCAGAAATGATAAACCTATATAAGTCCACCGCTAAACTATGTCTGGTTGGAATGGCCAGTAATGGCTGCAATACATCACCTTGAAATCAGGGCAGGATCCAATTAAATCCGGTCAAGCAGAGACCTAAATGTTGTGTGATATTGGTCTAGTGACCTTTTTTGTGAAGGTTTAACAAAACGAGGTTCTGCTATGAATTTGAAGTTTTTCTTACGGCGGAGCTTGTGGATTATCAATAACTGCCGCTCGGGTTAATCTTAAGGTTAAACTATGCTTGCCTTGGTTGACGACAGTCAAAGATCTGTATATGGCAGTTGTACGGAGGTGATCACTCATCCATACGTGGATGAGTGACCGCCCATAATATCGAATTTCCTCCATGCCTCGGAAAGCACGTTTGATTTTGGTGCCATATATCTTGGACAGTCATTACAAGTAGTCAGTGGCCTTAAAGTCTGACAACCAGTCTTACCGGGAGGTATCGTAGTCGGGGTCAGATAGGCAGTTGATTCATGTGAAATATGTATTCAGTTGGATCCGGTTAGACTGGAAGACGACACTAACATAGCCTTGGGAAAAGGCTAGACAGATGTACTTACGACTGGGGACATTTACGCAACATGCATTAACTCTGTCTGTCGGATGTTTGGTTAAGCTAATAAGGTTAGTCGGTAGTAGTAATAAGGTTAGCTGCGGGTTGTTCGCAAGAGATACCGCGGCCTCGACATGAAGGGCTAAGAAGGAACATGGGTGGGTTTTAGTCAGTAGAAGTCTTACACTCCGTTTCGCTCTGCCCAAGAGCGGGTTTGATGATTTTCCACCCGCCAAAAAAGAAAAACAAAGGTTATGTGAGAGACATTTGAAGTTTATTAGTCTGGGGCACATACAAAATAGAAATAGCGCCACAAAAAAAAATGTCGTAATTGTATTTGGGCTATTAAGGTTCTGTGAAAAACAGCTCTGCCTATGAAGTATATTTATGTACTTGAGTTTAAACACGTTTCGTTATAATTTAACTACTCATGGTATAAATTATGTTTTCGTTGCATACAGTTGTAAAATATAAACGATAGTTAAAGTTATTATTACTAACTAGTGACCCGCCTTCGTACGTGTTTAAGGACTTGACAAAATATCGTGGTTTCCTTATAATACCTTTTTTTTTGTAGAGTGTTAAATCATCAAAAGACTCCTTTAGCTCTGGGCGAAGCGGAAGGGAGTGTCAGACTTCTACTGACTAAAAACCACCCATGGTCCTTCTTAGCCCTTGGTGTCCGGGGCCGCGGTATCTCTTTTGAACATCCCGCAACCCCGGTTTTTATAATACCTAACTATTAATAATTATAAAGGACGAAAGGACATTTAATTTTCTCGTATGATATTTTCAACGATTTTATAGTTCTCGATTCGATGGTCCTTATGTGAGTCGTTCACTTCGTATTTATTTATAATAAGCACACCAACAGCACAATCACTTACAATTAATTCAAATTACATAACAACAAAAATTTACATTTCAGTAACCATGCAAATAACAGGTGTGCATGACATTGATACATGAACTCAGAACAAAAGAAAACAATAAAAAGTGTGCCTAGTAGGCCTTAATCTAGATCACTACAAAACAAACCAGTTTGAACTACTTAGACATGAACTCTTCACATTGTTTAAATACGGAACGTATGTGAGGTATGTAGCATACCTTTTGTGTAGACTTGCAAATTATTTATTGTATTCGATGAATAGAACTTCACCTACACCAGTTAAATGCTATTTTTAAAACTATGGTTTTAATTATTATAACTAATTCTACAAACTATTACGCTAACATTGAACAGATGCATATAGCGTCTCTTTCCATCTAGCATCTATTATACATAGATCAAATTTGAAAGTAAAATAATACCTATATTTATCACCCTTTGAGCCGACTACATACGATCCTACGTTATGGTCTCGGTAAGCCACGGAATTGATCGAATTATTTTAACTACTAACTAATAAATGTCTTGTATTTGAATTGCACGAATCGACATCGTTTTTAACCGACTTCCCAAAAAGGAGGAAGTTCTCAATTCGATCGGTATGTTCTTTTTTTTTTACACTGTGAAGTTCCTGAGAAGTGCTCATAGTTGAACTCTTTTGGTAATTGACTATACACCATATTCTTGAAACCCGGTAATTTGATCCAGTTTCTTAACAGTTCAGGAGCTATTAATAATAGTAAATACATTTGTTTCTGGAATTTTGATACCAATGTCGTCTTGAAACAGTTGAGTTTATTGTATTGTAAAAAAGCAGTTTTAGAGTAATTATATATTGCTATTTCAAAAGTAAGTAACAACTATATTCGTGACTTTGTATCACACTGAGAGACACTGAATCTGAAGAGACTACGTTTCGTAGCACTGTGCTACGCCGCCGCCCCGTAGCGCTACTTTTGGCGTAGCCTGGCGACCACGTCTGAGGCTTATTACTGTTATCTTACGATGCCTACTCTTTTTGACATAAGAGTGTTTTGTGAAAATAACGTTGAAACACAGAATTAATAAAAAACAAATAACGTCGGGTTCTTATAATATTTTTTATCGATGGAAAACAATAATTTTATGACATGCTGCTTATGATATGATGACTTTGGGCTACTAAAACCGGTAGTTTGGTTTTATTACTTAGAGTCATTTTATATCTTCTCACGACATTTCACAGACCTCTAATTCCGAGTCATAAAATGGCTCACGGTTATTATTATATCATTGCAAATAGATTCGAACGATTCCTTAAACGAATACACTGAAACATACGCGAGCAATTGTACCGTACCAATATTGATTTCACTTATTGACGTATTGTTTCTTCGGATAACCAGATCTTTGATTATTAATAGTACGCTAACTCCGACATGAAAATAAAGCACTGGCAGAACCAAAAACTTGTGTATTAGAAACGAATCCACCTCGAAGGACCAGAAAATGTGAAATACATACTCTACTCAGCGTTTTTATACATTTTATGCATGTTTTAAATAAATGTGATACGGATATAACCGTTGGCTGACCCTTTTGCTAATAAATAACATAAAAAAATTAAGTTTAAATTATTTTGATCAGTCTTTCGGATGATTTAAGGGTTAAGCTAGTATGAATGTATGTTTCAAATTAGTAATTCACTGTTAGGACAAGACTCATCATTATAAAAAAAAATGTTTGCCCCTTTTAGTTAAAAATTTGCTCTTTCAGGTCTTTTTCCACACGGCAACGTTTCGTTTATTTCAAAAGGAACTTCTTTTGTTTTACGTTATTTAACTTAAAACAAATTGCCTTGTGACTCAATTTTTTTTTATGTAAAGAACTGTGGCAGATTCACATAAAACATAATGTTCACGTTCGTCAATATTTTTCATATCACGTGAACGTAACTCACCGTGCTTTAAAAGCGGAATAAATCTTGGACTGACATTTACGTCCATAAAATTGTATTGACAAGTTATTTCAGCATAAAATTATTTTCTTCGGCATAATATAGGAATGCCAGCACCAGGTTATGCTTTGTGTTAATTACCTATATTCTATTGTACGTGATCCATTGTGTTAGTGACAATCTAGATTCTAGATTAACTAATAACTTCAATGTAGATACTTCTCTCGCTCTTTCTTTCACTATCCCCTTTGTTTCTTTTTTGGCGTGTGGGGAATCATCAAATATCCTCCCGCTGTTGGGCAGAGCGGAAGGGAGTGTCAAACTTCTACTGGCTAGAAACCACCCATGTTCCTTCTTAGCCCTTGTGCCGAGGCCGCGGTTTCTCTTTCGAACAACCCGCATTATATTTGATTTATGATTACATGCATGTGAAAATTTTTACTACAACTGCAAATTCAGAAAGACCTTCTGGGCTTGAATTTTCACATTCAATTGTCTTTATTTGCCGTTTGATTGTTAGTGTCTAACCCGGTGTCATGGTATTTATGACAACCATGAGCTACTGACTTGGTTTATCTGTGGATTAACTCTTGAGGAAACCGGCATGTCTTAGAACCAAAAAATTCGAAGACATGTGTCATGTACCAATCCGCACTGGACCCGCGTGGTGGATCATAGCCCATCCCTCTCCTAGAGAGGAGGCCTGAGCCCCTGCAGTGGGAACATTATATGATGATGATGATTGACGCATATTAAAATCACCAACGTTCGAACGTTACGTTTTATCAATCCGAAAATGTTGTAGTGTAGTTGTCAGTGTTGCGAGTTCTGGGTTTATTCGATTCGATTTACTTCCCTATGGTTTGACTGTAGACTTTGATCCTCCAAGTGATCTGAATTTAATCTCTGAATTAAGCCTCTGCGTTCAAAACTTATATATTGTCAATTGATCGTTGTTCAGAGAGTTTGTGGCCTAAAAGTAGTTTATTGGTGTTGTAAAAGATTAAAGTATGTAACCATTAACAAAACCGTTTGGTACTGAACCCAGTATCGCCGACGGCATCACAATATATTTTAACCGCAGCCAGCTCATCGTCAACGGAAGCAATAGTGCCATTATTTGCCACCCAACACAAGCGGATACAATTATGTTTCCAATCACGATCTTGTAAAATTGGGTTCAGAAATTTCATCTGTAAAATGTTGTGCAAATGCAGAAGTTTAAATTCGTATAAGCATCGATTTATGCTTTATATAAAATATGCCTATTGACATATTTTCTTGTTTATCGTGTGCATGGTTAGTGTAGACGAGAAATATCTTACAGGCATGCTGGTTTTCTCACGATGTTTTTCTTCACCGAAACTGACTGACTACGCACACATGCACCCAAAAAAATCAGAGGTGCGTGTCTTGGGAACTCGAGAACTGTAACTTGGCAGTTCAACGCGACGGTAACATTATAAACATACTTTTTTTGGGGTTGGAAAATCATAAAATAACCCCTCCCACTCTTGGGCAGAGTGGAAGGTAGTGTCAGACTTCTACTGACTAAAAACCACCCATGTTCCTTCTTACCCCCGAGGCCGCGATATCTCTTTCGAACAACCCGCAGCCCCGACGGGGTTATAAAACAGTAGGAAGTGGCGATGGGTGGGCGTTTTGGGGGACTGAAACTTGTAAATAAGTAAAGTAAATTTTGACGTTCGAAAAGTGCTGATTTGATAATCAACCACAAAGTATGTTTTAAAATCAAAATCAAAAGTCATTTATTCAAACTAGGCAGCAGCCTAGTTTGAATAAATTACTTTTTTTTTTCTTTTTGATACTTTGTAGTTGCTTTGAAAGTTTATGTCATTAAATCATAATTATGAATTCGGGTTGCCTATTAAATTCGTCTTCAGTATAACCTTCTATAGTATTTACATCAGTACTGTTATCGTAAACAAGACTTCAGCATTGATGCTGATGTGAATCACCGTTATTGACATACTATAGCACACGCATACGCCAATTCTATTGACGCTAATTGCAATACCGCTTTGTTGCATAAATTCGATTCAATATCACATTACTGCAATAAACTTACTTGCCTAAGCACCATTCCGTGAAGGAAAAACTTTTTGGCAAAAAATAAAACCGACTTCAAAAACACCAAAAAGTGAAAAATAAACTTCTGAAGAAAAATCAGCTTTTTGGTGTTTTTGAAGTCGGTTTTATTTTTTGCCAAAAAGTTTTTTATTTTTCCATTTTTAGTTGTTTCCAAACAAATAATAGGTTTTATTTATCCCCAATAAATGGAACATTACATAATATCTTACTGTCCAAATCTGGGTGTACACATCTGCGTACCCCCTCAGAGAAACAATAAACATCCAAGCGATTGCAGCAATCACGACAGATTTGCCGTCTATTTTTGAAGAGTTCTATTGTATATCACCGAAAATCAGGATCAGATCTTCACCAAATTTAAATGGGACCACCTCAGGAGTATACTCTTTCAAAAAAAAAAAGAATTTTGAGAATCGGTTCACAAATGGAGGAGAAATCAGGTAACATACATAAAAAAAAAAAAAAAAAAAAAATACATACACACGAACATATAACCTCCTCCTTTTTTGAAGTCGGTTAAAAATTGCAGAAATTGTAGGGTGTAGTAGCATTTTTCTTTAAGTACCGATGCTTATCGAATGTCAGGTACCATTAAAGCAACTCTTCTGTGCTGCTGTAAAATATTCCGGACAACTGCTGCTATATTCGTTTCATCTAGTGCGAGATTTTACATGGAGATAGAATTTCGTGAATCGTACGTATAAGGATGTAGGAATTATTTGTTGCAATTTTTTTAATTACTTTTCGTAATTAAGTTTCTTGTACATTTTATTGGTCTATTCCAAAGATAACATTACGAACTTCCTCTAAGTAACTCTTTGGGCAATAAATTTAAGAAAAAAAACTTCAGTACCTACATAATTTGCTTGCCATTCTATAGGTAACTGTGCGATATCACATTGTGTGTCAGTCAGAGAATTGAAGATTTTATTAGGTACCTAGTTAAATAAGTTTTAAAACATATATAGCACCGTCACTAAATTGAGATTGACAATACAATATGTAGTTGCGATTTAAAAGAAGATGTAGTGACAAAAATTGAAAAGAGTATGTTAAAGTGGTTCGGTCATGTGGAGAGGATGAATGAAAGTCGATTAACAAAAGGTAGGTATTTACAAGGCAAGTAAGTGGTAACGCCGGGAGGGGACGCCCTAGAAAGACATACACTGATATTATTGGTGCAGTTCTTCAGAAAGGACAGGTGCGTAGTACTCGTAACCGGCGTGCGTGTATGACCAGATGTATGAATGTGGAGGAGGCAAAAGGAGAATATAAGGATTGTAGCAAGTGGCGTTCTGTGGTTTCTGCCTACCCCCATGAGAAAAAGGCGTGAGTTTATGTATGTGTGTATTTTTAGATATATCTAAATACCAAACAATTATTCATTTAGCAGATCCGCACAAAAAATATTCAACAAGAAACATTCTGAAACTGACGTTTTTATTAACTCACATGACAAATGTTTGAAGAAACAACCCCAAAATGTGTCATTCAATTCCGAACATGGGCACTCCCTTTGAAATTTTAAACATGTTTGTAGAACGTAAACATCGCGAACGAACGGGAGTTAGGAAGAATTTTGACAGAGTGACGTCAGAGTTTCAGTAAGAGGGTACGAGTTTGTCGAGAATATATTAATTCGTAATTCTGTAATAAGATTGCCTTCTTTACCCTATCCCTTTTATTCATCAAAAAGTTTTGCATCTGAACTGTGGGGACCCTCTTGCTTTTAAAATCGGTGTTCTTTTTGTGCTCGAAAGTATTTTCGAGATGAAATCGGCTATTGGCAATGCATTAATCATATTATCCACGAAAATGTCAAGGAGATTCTTCATGACTGGTCTGAAAATTATTGGCTTCAAGATATTGCTGACCAATCAAATGGTTGTTTCTTTTGTACATTGGTGTAGTTACTATGGCACCCAGTGAACGAAAATAAACATGGAAGCAGTACTTCAAGGAAACTAAGCGCGCATCTTGACACAAAATCCCAAACAAACTCACACATCGAAACCCTGTCACTGATTCGCGAAATCACACAAACAATATTATTACTACTCTGGATGCACAGTTAAAAATGGACCTTATTTTCTGACTGTTTGGGTTACAATTATCGTGTAACGTATGGGCCGCTAAAGACATTTCTACGACGCCACTGCGTCCACCATTCGTCGCCCGGGATGTTTTATGTAATAAGGTGCAACGCAAATAATTAATCGTGACATTGATGGTATTTAACTATAGAATTATGATAAAACATGATTATGTTGAATGAACTGTATGGCAACAATTGATATAAGATTTGTAAATAGATCAGTATTTAGGCAGTAATAGGTAGGGTAAAATTATAAGGTAAATAGAAAAATGTGTGTTCTATTTTTTATTTATTATTATTGACAATTTAGGTATCTTTAAATTAAAATCAGTTTTTTACGTATTATTTCGTATTAAATTGCGAAATAACATAAAAATATATTTTTTAAAGATTTGTGTGTTTATGTGCATACAAACATATTTTACATTCTGACATTTGACTATTACCTACGTTACGTGGCTCGGAAATCCTTTTCTGGTCACATAAAAATCGTCATTTCTAAAATGAACCGAGCATCCTTGTCTTTTTACTTGGGATCCATTCACAGGCTAGGATGGAGGATTCCATGCCATTAAAAAAAAATTTATATACCTTCAATAGGTTAGAATGTTTTGCATAATGCCGTCCCCATAGAAAAGAAAGTTACAGTAGGTACCTATTGTCTATTAGATTGTAAACAAAATACTTAATAAAATAAAATTTGTCATTAATGTCAGGTAGAAAAGTAAATTGTTTGTTGGCATAACATCATCCCCATAGACTCCGCGTGACATAATTCAAACAGACTTCATTTTTAAAATAATAGAAATATAATAAATAGCGGTGTACTTACACGTGAAAACTAATTCCAGCATTCTTTTTATGCAAATCTGATTTATTTATACACCACTTCACTGCACAGGAAGGCATTTTAAAATATTTAACACGCAAAAACCGTTAAATAAGTCGACCGCCGCTGTTGCTTACTGCGGACGAACTAAAAGCGTTAGCGGCGCAATCGGTAAGCCCCGCCTACCGCGGCGCAATCTACGTTGGGGCATTTTTGTGAACTAGGAATGCTTCCATGTTTATTTTCGTTCACTGATGGCACCCAGTTAAACGCTTATGTACTCTAATATTTAGAAACTAATCAAGGAACTAAGAAATAATAAGTCCAAAAATCTTTCCAATGTCGTATATTCAGTTTCAATTTTACCGTACAATGACAATACGAACGTTAATTTAATATCACAGTCCAAAAAGATTACGTGTAACAACTTACATTGGAAATAATCTTAGCTAAGAATTTACAGTGATTACAATACATGAAGATTAAAAAATCTTCCGAACAGTATGTACAAGTTTCTGTTAAGAGGGCCACCTCTTACAACACAAAAAACAATTATTGAGTTTTATTTCAAACACATTTTTTTAAAACACCTGTTTACTTTTATATTATTATTTACACATTTCAAAGACAGAAAATCAATCTGAAGTTATACTGCGTTTTCCAATACGCTGTGTCAGAATTATTTACATAACCGAAGCTTACGCCCTTATTCAGGTATCGCCGATGTGGGCAATAAGTCAGTCAGGCTCAAGTGGGATTCAGGGGGACACGTCTGTTGGATGTCTCGGGAAGTCGGGGAAGATTGGGTAGGGTTGGCACGCAGACGCACGAACGGCTACAGGGCCCGCTGGTATTTATATCTTCATTTCAAACAAGCTTTAAGTTGCGTATTGTCAAAACATCTTTGCAAACACATTTGAAATGTTTTATTTTAATTTTGGATACAGTGGCATTATTTTACAACAATGCACTAAAATACCAATTCCTGTAATTTAAAACCCGCTCGCAATCTCATCGTATTTACAATCAATTTCACAAAGTAAATGACGTATTAATGACTTTGACAGTTTGAAACTGAGATTAGGTTGCGAACTTTTTTAAAATGCGAGAATTGGTAGTAAAGTTAGCTAAGTTGGCTTATGATTATGATCGACGTATCGACACTATGTGACTGTTGTGTTATGTATGGGCTATGAACTTATTATAAAAAGAAATGCTAGTTGCAAAGTCTCATTTAAACAAGAACAAGCAATGTCGTAAATAGCTACATAGGAACTTCATACATTGCAGGCTATAAAAACAATAAAAAATCTTGTATGAGAGCCATCAAAAACAAAGGTTTTATCAATAAACGGGTTGATAAAGAGAGATGCCACATGGCCACATTTATGAATTTGATATTTTTTATTGTTTAACATTACATACTCATAGGTAGTTATAAATTTTTCACTAACTAGTATTCAGTTCTCATCATATGGTCAGTTTCACAGCCAGCTCACTGCTACCTGTGAAATAGAAAGAGAAGGTTACAAATAGAAATTGAAGATAATTAAAAAAAACGTACAGTGACTGTCCAGCATAACCTGACCCCTCGTACAACGAAGATTAGAGCAAGTGGTGTAAAAAGAGGGGTCAAGTAATGCTGGGCACGAATGTACGACCGCGAAATAGAAACTTTTTGTAAAAAGTCCTTTAAATAATAAATCAATGTCAATTCTACAATATCACAATTTACATTTGACTAAATTCACGTCGTGAGTGTGACTTTTCAATTAATGTTTTTAGCTGCCCCACATTGTTTGGGGCAGCTCACTAATTTACATTAGCTGAGAAACACATAAACGTAGCATCACGCCTGTAATTCTCGACGGTTTGGACAGGAGTGTGCCTAATAAAATATACCCACGTTTCGTCAGTTATGTTTACGTCCCACGTAATAGGGGCGAGCCTATTGCCATCAACTGGGGACAAATTCAGACTTTCCCAGAAACCAAAATCAATTTGCCCGACCTGGGACCTCAAGCTGAGCAGGTAGTCGCGATTGCGACCACTGGACCAACTAACGAGGTAGTTTTTACGCTGAAAATCATGTGAATTTGTTCTATACATTGCAACTCACATATCCCAACAGTGTAAGCTCTTGCAAAACACAGCTATGCTATAATGGAATGTTGAACTTTAACTGTACACATATATAACAACATAATATGTTCTAAGTTCAAATCAGTACTTCAATTTCGGTTAACATGCTCAGCCAATAAGCTGCCCACAATGCGTTATCAGCAAACCATTGCCTGCCAGTACAACGAACAGTCCACCACGTATCAGAGTTATATGAAAATTGACCTTAATGCTACGACATAAAGTCGCTGTCAATACCAAATTATTACCACTCATGTCTCTACATGCCAATAACCATACTGAACTCGACCACTGAAATAGTTAAGATCACAAGCAGTCTCACTGTTTAAGCATCTGAACGCTGCCACAATCGAATTAATTAATCTGTCTAATCAGCCTTTCACAGTTACTGGCATAGTCCTTTGCCAATTTGATCATAATGGGTTCCTGTGTATCAATGCATTCAGTTCAATACAGTCTTAGTACAGTAGTATGACTATTGAAGTGGTCTCAAAGATCTGGTTTGGATTATTGGCGTATTATTCCTGCCCATGTCTCATTGTCCTGTGGGAGACTAATAAATACTTTTTCTTATTGGTTATTTCTCTAATATTTACATAGAATCGGTGCATTTAAATGTATACCAGTAAGTGTACCAGTTGTCATCTCAGTACACTCTCTCACACTCTTTCTAGCCATATTATATTTCACACAATCCATTTATCTTCCTTTTAATCTTGCACTTTTCTTACTACCATCCACATTCATACATTAAACTTTTCTTGTCACATGCCCCTCATTACTCTATATCACATGTCTGCAAACTATCGCTGCCAACAAAAACTTTGAATAATGTAAAGCTTGCGTTTAGTCGTGAACGGTTTAAGCATTTGAGAATTGGAATCACCTAAGGGAGAGCAAAACCGATGAGATTTACAAACTATTCTAACTATTTCGTAGTTAATCCAGTAAAATAGAGTGGTAAATATATAATTATTGTATAATATGTGTCTGCAACTAGTGAGCTCACGTAATCATTAATAAATGTAAATGGGACATTTACCATGTAGGTACTAACTGCCGCACTCAGAGTGCTTTAATGATTACTTAGGCCATCACTTAGTAAAGGTTTTGACAGTTTTGTCATACAAAAGTATGTCCAATCTTTACTAAGTGACGGCTTAAGTAATCATTAAATATCTCTGAGTACCGCAGTAAGAGTGCCTGATATATAGGGTGTAAAAGTAGGTTTAACGCAAACGAAGGGCATTTGTTCTCCCCACCACTGCGATCATTTTTTTGTTCTAGACCATACCTGCGAACCTCCTAGTTACGGAGATATTGGGGGTCAAAGTTCCAAAATTTTTCACAGCTGTTTTTGTAAATACTAGTATTTCAGGTTTTTACTTTACTTAAATTATCTCCATGACCCGTTTACTATTCAAAGCATCCACTAGCACAATGTTTTAAGAGTGCTACTTTGAGTTTTACCGTAAAATGTGATTTTTGAACCCAAAAAAAAGTCATTTCCCAGCAAAAATTTTTTGCGTAGGGGTACTTGGTCTGATGTTCAGAATGCTTGGTTGTCGTATGCGTGAAGGGTTCGTTTACACCCTGTATAGCTTAAAAATACATAATTCAATTACTAGATTTCTAAACTTCCACTTTGGTTGTAACTGGTTGACAGAAAACATAATGTAATAAATAGCTAATTTGACATAAAATTCGACACAAAAGATCCTTCGAGGCAATTCTGTGACACACTTACAATGGCAATGCCTTTCATTTTGACTATTCAATAACATTTATTGCGTTAATAATGTTGTCGAGCAGACGAAATAAAATATGATGACGCAAAATAAATATATTAGGAATTTCAAAGCGTTTACGCAGTCGGTGCGTGGTGAATTATATTCAGTTCTTCTTCTTCTTATAACAATTTTTAGATTTTGTTAACTCAGTACTTTGCCACTTCCACCTCGTCATCGGTGGTAATGTAAAAGTCACTTTGGTTGCAGGTATTTGGGCTAAAAAGGCAGGACAGGAGGTGACACATGGTTTGTGATACAGCTCCAAAACCACACCCCGCTGTTTCTATTAAGTATATTATAAAGAGTAGCAATAAAAACTGCCTCAAAGGAAATTGCAAAAATTCTTTATATTACATGCTATTTAATTTAATTTCAGTTAACCAAACACACTTAGTTAAACCAACATGACATCTCAACATCGCCCCAAACCAACACATAAAGATGGTTTAACAACATCTTACGCAACGGTTGTGTATGTCGAATGTCAAGCGTGATTTTCGTTCCGAGTTTCAGTAATTAATCGTCACTCGAGCCCGGCTAACCGGTTCGTGACTTATGACCGGGTGACAGACAGATGTATGGTCACAGCCACAAACAATAATCTCCTGAGGGCTTTCATTTACCGATTAAGAGTGAGGCCAAACAAGCGTAATTTTGTGAGTTGTGAGTGGCAGAATTTCGGTCACAGAAATTATGCTGCGTTAGGTTTCATAAAAAAAAGTCCTATTTGATTCACACGGCGACGCAAAATGAGGTCTTCTGCGCTCGTCTGGATCCCAATAGAATTTCTGCCGGGCAGAATTTCTGCGACTCACGACTCACAAAATTACGCTCGTTTGGCGCACCCAAATTCCAGAAACAAAGTTTGAACTTATGAGTTAAAGTTCATCTAGCTCGGGTAAGTTGTTTGTTACATTTAGTTGGATGTAGCACTTGTAGGTAGTTCTTGCTCACGAGTTATTGAGTTTAGATAAATTGCATAACATATTATAAGCTACTTTATAAGCTATGTGATCTGATAAGTAGATTAGCGGGTGTCAACCGGTTTAAGAATAACACTTCAATTATTTAGTTTTTATTTCTTTGTTATAGAACAAAGAAATAAAACAAAATTTACACATTTTTTTTTACAATTTTCTATATACAGGGTGTAAATCAACCCATCACACAGCCGTCAACCAAGCATTCTGTACATCAAACTAAGTACCCCTACGCAAAAAATTTTGCTGGGAAACGACTTTTTTTTTTGGGGTCAAAAATCACATTTTACGGTAAAACTCAATGTAGCACTCTTAAAACATTGTGCTAGTGGATGCTTTAAATAGTAAACGGGTCATGGAGATAATTTAATAAAAGTTATAACCTGAAAAACTAGTATTTACAAAAACAGCTGTAAAAAATTTGGTAGTTAGACCCCCAAAATCTCCGTAACTAGGGGGTTCCAAGGTATGGTCTAGAACAAAAAAATTATCACAGTGGTGGGGAGAACAAGTGCTCTTCGTTTCCGTTAAGGGTACTTTTACACCCTATATAGTAGAATCATAGAGATAAAAAATTTGTTCTACTTTTTACATAACGACCCAGAATCAAACCCAAACCTCAAGTCGAACTTGAAACTTGTAGACCAATGAGGTAGTCTCTTTTTTACATGGATAGCAAAACCAATGTCGCTAATGTTCAAAAAAACTTTTTTGCAAAAAAAAACCGACTTCAAAAACACAAAAAAGTGAAAAACACAAAAACGAAAAACACAAAAAAGTGAAAAATAAACTTGACATTTTGTCTGCTTGATTTCGTTTTTTTTGCCACCGACTTCAGAAGCTGCTTTTTCTTGTGAAGTTTATTTTTCACTTTTTTGTGTTTTGAAGTCATTTTTTTTTGCAAAAAAGTTTTTTTATGTTACAATTTTTAGTTGTAATATCCTATATAAATACTAGCTGATGCCCGCGACTTCGTTCCCGGTAACTTTGATGGGTGACTAAAAAAATGTTTGGTGTGGACAACCCTTAATACTTAGGGGTATGAAAAATAGATGTTGGCCGATTCTCATAGATACCGGATAAGCACAAAAAATTTCATCAAAATCGGTCAAGCCGTTTCAGAGGAGTATGGCAACGAAAACTGTGACACGAGAATTTTATATATTAGATGTACTATACATTTAACATTTAACCAAGAACCCTAACCCTTAACCTTCAAGATTCCTTTATTATTGCTTTCAACTCCTAACCGTTTAAGAGTAGTACCTTCCATAATCGATCACCTAGAGAACCTGAGAGAATACAACCATATATACGTCCCTATAATATTTTACTAAAGAATTATGCTCCAACTCCTAACCGTTGAGGAGTTATACCTTCCATCATCAACTCATCAACATGAAGTGATGACTGCTAGATGCAAATACTTAAAAAATTTTAGAAAAAGCACGAAACACGTGGTACATGTCTATACAATTTGAGGGTTGCCCTCGATTTCTCTGGGATGCCATCATCAGATCCTGATTTTCTTATCATGGTACCACCCTTGGGATATCTCCTTTTCAACAAAAAAAGAATTTTCTAAATCTGTTCAGGCGCCTCCGAGTAATCGGTGAATATACATAAAAAAAAAGATCGAGAACCTCCTTTTTTTAAAGTCGGTTAATGAGTTTTACCTTCTATCATCAGGGCAACCTAATACCCTGAAAGAATACAACTATCACTTTATAAGTACGCATAGTTCTGAAAGAATTTTCTATCAACTCCTAACCGTTGAAGAGTTGTACCTTCCATCATCATCAGTGAATCCACATGATATTGTGATGACCACACGCAAATACTTGAACAGGTTTAGAAGATATATGGAAAACGTCATAAGTGCCTATAAAGTTTAAGGGTTGACCTCGATTTCCCTGGGATCCCATCATCAGATCCTGACTTGGTGACAATGGGACCACCTCGGGTCAACCTGATACCCTGAAAGAATACAATTATCGCTCCATAAGTGAGTATAAATAAGAAAGAATTTTCGTTCAACTCCTAACCGTTGACTAGTTGTACCTTCCATCATAATCGGCGAATTCACATGATATTATGATGGTCAGACGCAAATACTTAAACAGCTTTAGAAAATATATGAAAAACATCATATATTCCTATAAAATTTGAGGGTTGCCCTCGATTTCCCTGGGATTCCATCATCAGATCCTGATTTGGTGACAATGGGATCACCTCGGGAGTATACCTATTTGAACACAGAAAGAATTTTGAAAATCGGTTTATTAATGACGGAGATATGCGATAACAAACAAACAAAAAAAAAACAGACGAATTGATAACCTCCTCCTTTTTGGAAGTCGGTTAAAAAGTAGTAGTAGGAGCTGTAATATAAAACTACGTATTACTAGACAAATAATTAAATCCAGAATATTTGGTAAAAGGTAACAAACTCGAAAAAACAAAGGGTTCTAAACATTGAAGCATAGCAATTAAAGTACCAAAAAGTAGGAGGAAGAACCTTATAAGACCGAGCCTGAATTTCCTTAAAATGTTCCTTAATTTTTAAGAAAAAAAAACGCCAGTACAGTAGGTACTTTGCCTCGCTCAATATTTGACATTACCAAGAACCGACGGATGAGAAAAATTAAATAGACGGAGATGAAAAGGTTACACCGTGCTCCGGGCTATGGCCGTGAACCACAACGTGACCCCATCATACTCATTAATCATTTTACTGAGTATAAGGTCAAGTTTCATATTCATGCTATTTACACAAGAACTGTTTTCTTCCATTTCAATTACGTCGTTGGTTTGCTGGTTGCAAGCGCTACTGCTGAGCGTGCGAACCAGGGTTCGGTTTTTAGGTTGGGTTGGTACATGAGACTGAAATAGGTACTTCTAACTGGTAACATGTGTATCTGCTGTAAATCTGTAGGTATACATCTCCAAAACCCGTCATGGAATACAGGAGATACACATACATACATACATAAACTCACGCCCTTTTCCCATGGGGGTAGGCAGAAACCACTGAACGCCACTTGCTACAATCCTAACATACTCCTTTTGCCTCGTTCACATTCATACATCTGGTCATACACGCAAGCCGGTTACGAGTACTATGCACCTGTCAAACAAAACAGGAGTTATTATGATATTATATGCTATGTTCAACAAAAAAGCTTATTCTGTAACAGTTGTTATTAAAAATTTCAATAATATTTGAAAACTGAATAAAGAGATGGAACTTTTGCATAATAAAGGTTATTTCAATGTAGCAAAACTTTATAAAGAGTACTAAAGAAACAGTACAATAGAAATGTACGTAAAGTATAAAAGGTAAGGTAACCCTTATTTTGCTGTTACAAATTTTAACCCGACGCTCGCACAATCTAATTTCCGCAACGTTGATAGAATGTAAGTACGTGTAGTGGTTTCCTAAGATATCATTTTTTACGTTTATACCTACAGCAATGTTTATTTACGGGAACCTTTCATATCTAAGTACATTTTGTCTCTATCTATATGTCTTTCAAAAATGCACAAGAGATTCTGGAACGATGTTTTATTAGAAGTTTTATTAGACTTTACATAAACATTCAACTTAAAAGGTTTCGTCTTATTACCATAACTTACATTCGTATGAAGTTATAACAGGTTGCTAGTTTTCATAAAAGAATATCAAAATATTTCTAAAAACGAAAGCATAAAGTTACTGTGATTCATAAATTCTTGTGTAACAATGCAATTTAACGAATTCTATAGTAGGTACTACGGTTGTAGTTGTTTACAACGCTCGTTGAGAGTTTCATTTTACTAAAGAATGAATAACATATTTCAAACAAAGTGCCCTAGGAATGGCGTCAGAAATTATAACATAATGTAGAATGGTCTCGTAAAGCATGCGCCATACTAAATTGTAGTTCCTAATGAAGACGGAATGAGATTTTCCGGAAAATCTGGAGTGAAGCCAACAATTTCTAATGTCAATACCGACTCGAGTGAAAATTCCAAATGTGTGCTTTATTCCTTCCCGCTCATTTATTCATGTAAATTATTTCGTTTTGTTGCAAAATGTGAAATAGTGAAAGAAGAGAATGTGTATTTTCACGGATAGTTTCCCTAATGTGTAAATAAATATCTACTGCGTGCGTTATTTAATAGCACCACAAAATAATACAGAAACTATTCAAGATTAGTTTTTCATAGAGATTAAATCCGAGCATTGCGTTTTATTGGTTTTTCCCGACCATTTTCCTAATTTGAATAACATGATAAGTTTTCGCCCTCTATTTCAACATATACTATCTATTGGTATTCATTTGTGATATAGAAAGCAAACACACCTATTCCCATTTAAGAAATAAGTTGAAGAAAATTTATTCTACATTTGTTCTCCCGGGGAGTTCGATACGTGTTTATTTGCTACCGATACTGTCGCGCCCGCAGTTTATACCGTTTCTATAAATACAGAAGCGGACATTTTAGAATTGGAATCTATTTCTTATTCTTCTCTACGATCTTCTATAAAACGGCAAATTCGAAAGCCCAAGGGTGATATTTTAAACCTTTTCTTAAACCTAGGAGTGTGAGGTCAGGGTTTCGTACGTGGTTTGATTATTTCTCGGACATGAGGATCTAGCTCAGGGGACGTTTTTGAATGGTCAAGTTAATTATTTATTTAAGTATCTTAAAAACACTACCATGTCTGAAAAGAAGTTAGCTGAATTCATTGTTATTTTAAGTTTTCTAACTAATTTTATTATTATAATTTTCGGCTTCAACTTATAAAATTAGTGAGGAAAGTTCGTCCAGAAAAAAGAGGTTAACGAAGCTAGTTAAAATTTACATAATTAATTATATTTTTTGCCGAGTCTTTGCGGCTCAAACACAAGGCTGAAACTACCGCTTTAGACACAGTAAAGTGTAGGCAGTGCCCGGTAAAATAATTATTTACTTTGTGACCAAAACTTAAGACTACTATATTTTTATATCAAGTGACTCTTTAATATAACGTGACTCGAAGACCAGAACTTTTATCGTCAACAAAAAAATTGTTTAATCATCTTTTGTTCGGGACTCATTCTTAAAAAAAAACAACATAGAAATAGCAAAGTTTTCAGTAGAAATCTACACAGCAAGTATGTAAAAACATTTTAATTCATTTTATACCAGTTAAACATACGACCGACGCAGCTGGTCTGCCAAAGAACCATATTTAAGCCACGTCATAAAAAGAATACCGCTTTTATTTCAGTCGCAAATCACAGAAAAGGGACCAAGCTTTACCCTTTGTATATATCCCGTTTATGTCTTTATATTACGTGAAACTACGATTTGACGTTTTCTATTACATAATTTTATTATTTAGGTTTTAGTCACGGAGTCTTCGAGGCCAAACATAAGTTAAGAAGTAAGAGTAAGTATGGATGGCAGGTAAATTAATTTATCATAGCTATTTTTTCCAAATGTTGCAAAATTGCGACTACTTTTCCCGGGTAGAGAAAACTTTTCTAAGGTTTTTATCGGGAATTTCTCTGTAGCACCCACGAAGTCCGGATTTTTGCCCGGTTGATGGCGATAGTTTCGCCCCTTTTTTTTTTGGCGGGTTGTAAATTATCAAATAACCCCTCCCGCTCTTGGGCAGAGCGAAAGGGAGTGTCAGACTTCTACTGACTAAAAATCACCCATGTTCCTTCTTAGCCCTTCACGTCGAGGCCGCGGTATCTCTTGCGAACAACCCGCAGCACCGACGGGCGTCGCCCCTTGCGGGCCCCTTCCATATTGCTGACATCTCTTTGAGGCGCGCGTGGAACACGAATGCGCCGTCGACAGCGGCCTGTCATAAGACGGACGGACGGCGACCTAGATAGTTTCGCCCCTTATTACATGAGACGTAAACATAACTGGCGAAATGTGAATGTACTATTAGGTACACGTCTGCCTAACCCTTTGGGGATTACAGGCGTGATGTCCTGCGGTTATGTGTGCTATTTTATAAATCTATTTAGCACATAACATTACGCCTGAATTTTCCTTTAAAAATATGGTTTTTATGATCACACAGTAGGCCTACCTACCCCATACTCACATTTTAATTTTTCAGATAATCGTCACACATGCGTGTTACGCGAAAAACCGTTTGGTGAACAGATACGTGATTTCAAACGCAAAAATACATTTTTGCACGCAATCTCGTGTTCGTTTTGCGAATGAATGAAACAAAAGTCACGTAAAGATTTTTTCAAAAACAAATATTCTCAAAAGAATAATACGACGACTGTAGGGTTTAGGCAACAATATACCTATATGCACCACATTTCATTCATCAAACCAATACTCCCGGTAAGGACAGTGCGACGTATACGACTTAGAATTTCACGTACGCACGACGCAATATTTCGATCATTGATCACTTTGAATAATTATTAAAAACATCATGATCTACATAAGGGGATCGGACTGACTGAAAAAAATAAGATTCTGTTTATTACGTATTTTTGTTTTATCATATTAATAAAAATTGATGAAGATAAAACGCGTCAAAAATCATGAGCGTGTGGCGTCACTTGTATGTAAAAAATGTACTGACATGTGACGTCACTCGAGTTTTCGAAGCACAGTATCATCTTCATTTTTTGTGTGAAAAAAGAAAAATATGTGTTAAAATATATTTTTTGGAAATCTATCTGACGGACTAATTAGTTTTTTTTTCTGCGATCCCCTATTGACTGATTGCCTCGTTGGTCGAGTGGTCGTAAGCGCGACTGTTGAGCATGACGTACTGGGTTCGATTCCGGGGTCGAGTAACGTGTTTTCATTGTGTGTATCCATCAAGAATTTTCTCAGTCGCTGCCATGGAGTCTGGATTTGTCTCGTTGATGCTCGCCCCCTATTACATGGGGCATAACTGAAACGTTGGTGTACTACATACAATAATTGGGTACACGTCTACCTAACCCTTCGGGAAATACAGGCGTGATGATATTATCTACATAATTTAACCCATAACTGATAGACTGACTAGATAGTTTTATTAACCACAATACATCTCTACTATCATATCAATATCTAACCTCTGTAGCAATATTACAGAACAGTTAATTTGCATGATAATCATTTCTAATAGGGTCTCATGACCTGCAATCCTAATTACACACATACGGTAATTAGTATTCTTAGTGAAACTCTCATCGGATTTAAGTACATATTTTATATATAAATATTTTATCGTTTAAACGTAAAACCGAGGTCTATTTCGTATTATATTCTCAGGTAGAAAAGGGCCTGCATCGACAATTAGGTAATTAGGTGTTTAAATATTGAAAGTGAGAAGCTTGTAAACCCTTTTCTTTTTTTTTTTTAGTCTGGTGGAAAATCATCAAATAACCCCTCCCGCTCTTAGGCAGAGCGAAAGGGAGTGTCAGACTTCTACTGACTAAAAACCACCCATGTTCCTTCTTAGCCCTTCATGTCGAGGCCGCGGTATCTCTTGCGAATAACCCGCAGCCAGCTTGTAAACCCTAATTCTCGAAGGTGTAGGCTGGCTGATGTATTTAGTACACCCAAATTTCGCCAGTATTTTTACTTATTTTTTTTATTTGAAATGGGCTTACTCTTGACCGCAATCTTGCCCTTAGGGCAGAGATGAGGTCGACGATGGAACGAGCTTACCCAGAAGAAGCCTATATTTGGGTTATATGAACTCGAGAAAACCGACGCAGGCAGGAGACTCTAATTAATGATCAGTTATGTTAGGCAGGGGTGTGCACACCTATATTTCACCACTACGATTCCAATTTAAAAAGAGTGAAAGTGACTGTGTGTTGTCGTTAATTGGACTAAACTTAGACTCCGGACTTAAAAAAATCACCTAACCAAGCCAAACGTAGTTCAGTTGCTTGCTTATGTCTATCGTACTAAAAATGTTCTTATCGTATCTCTAGTCTTAACATTTGTTAATAAATGTTCATATAATAATCGGCGGTAACGTTTATACTGTTATTTTGTCTCGAGAATGTTCCCCGAATTGATGCTATTACGGAGTTTGTCCCCCGAGGCATATTGGTAAGCTTGCTACTTCGCCAACAAATATAGGTAGTATTATTTTCTAATTTATGACAATTTATAAATTAATTTTGTATTTTCCATAGTTTGGTAATAATTACGTGGGTATTCTCAGAGGTATTACATGAATATTCTAAAAGTTCAAAATAAACCTATTACAGGAAAATAGAGTTCCGAATACGTTTGGGTAAACTTTACCATTTTGGTAAAATCAGATACCTATCTGTCCAATAGAAAGTGCTCCTATTCTTATATTCGTTCATAAATCTAGTAAAACATGTGACATATCTTTTGAAGGACGTCATCAATAAGATCAGAGTGGTGTACTTACATGACGTCCTTCAAAGCCGGCTTTTCTGTGAACATCCATCTTATACATTCCTTTTGTTACTCGCCTTTCATTCATCGTCAAAACATGACCAAGTCATCCTAACATACTCTTTTCAATTTATGATATTGGTTTATCTATAGTATTACGAAATATGTCCATATTTTTGTCTTGACGATACTAGAATCGTTGCAATAATAAGAGTAGACATTATAAGTGTAAATGTCCTGGGCGCCGGAATTGTCATAGATTTTTCACACTCAACAAACTCAAAAAGTAGAAAGAGCTGCTATTCTTGAAAACATCTACTCAGACTGAGTTCGAATTAAGCATTCATATTTCATTATCATCATCATTACAGCCAAAAGAGATCTACTGCTGGACATAGGCCTCCCCCAGGTGTCGCCACATTGACCGGTCCCGTGCGTCCCGCATCCAGCGGGTTCCCGCAACCTTCACTAGGACATTCATATTTAGTAACTCTGAATCACTGCCTTGAAAAGATGGCCAGTATTCAAGTATTAAATACTTGAATACTGACCTTGTTGTCAAGACCCAAATTCCGTAAATACAATTTCATTAACATACACAATTGCCGGTTACCTTGGATACATAGCATGTAAATCAGGATGTACAGGAACGTGTCTTGAGCGAGGCGACATAGAAGCCGCCGCGTTGATCGCTCGTATGCGCGCACGCAGCCTCTCGTACTGCTCCGGTTGATACTGCGCCGCTATCGTCACTGTGGCCCCTGAGTACTGCTTGAGTGGAAAGAGAAAACAAAAACAAATAAAGTAAAGCACTATTAAAAATATTGATGTTGTTAGAACTAATGGTATTACTTTCCAACGACGGGTTTCAAAGATTAAAAAAATTAAGAGAACTTTCAACTGATAGATGACACAGATAGACTGACAGTTGTATCAAGAGATCAAGCCAATAGAACACGATCGTCATGAAAATATTAAATAGATACCTTCAACGCAGCAGCGGCTTGTTCATGTGTAGCCCTTGTAAGGTCCCTTCCGTCGACACTCAGTATCCTGTCGCCTCTATGAAGCATGCCATAGGCAGCGCCTCCCACGGAAACACCCGATACGAACACACCACAAGCGTCCTCGTCCGTGCTCCCCTCCACCTCACCTCCTAGTCCGCCGACGATGTCCATGCCAAGACGTGAACCCGATCGGACGAGTCGAACCATGCGGACACATCTGTGTAGTGGAGAAATTATGTATTTGATGTTTATTGGAAAGCAAGTTTAAACCTGGAGGGATTTTGGAGCATTTTCAGTTGATACCTAAAAATCATCTGTACTTAATAAGTAAAGCAAAAATCATCTTTTTAGATGTAACATGATAGATAATATAGATAGAATGTGTACAGTCTCATACAAATAATGGAAGGTTCTGAACTGAATAAATGAAGCTGAAAGTACAGCAACATAAGTTTGGTTTCCATAAAAACTGAAATTACTTTTTAACTAAAGATTTGCAAAAGTTACAAGTACCAAAGACGTATTCAGCGGTTTTGCAGCAATATCAAAAGGAAGCGAAAGTTTCAATGTCCGAAACTTATTGTCTTTGTTCCTTAGTTGGCGGCATGATTAATATAATAATTCTTACCAGCACTTGTAAGCTCTTTAGTGTCTTATTACGAGTATTTTGCTAAAATATTAAATAACTTTGAATGGAATTTCGAGAAGGGTGTTTTTGATTACATTTCGCAAGTATCTATAAATACACACACAGACAGAATTCTAATCGAGTTTTTAAAGCGAAGGCCATACTGATGCGTCGTATGAAAAGAGATCAAAATGATACGGAAAACAAATTGATAAAGTAAAATAATACAAGGCACTACCGTTGCCAAAACAAGGCTAGCTAAAAGATTTAACGTCTTGTAGTTTACAAGATTAGTGCCAAAAATCGCCTCGTTAAAGTAATGTCTGGAAAATGTTGCGATAAAAAATACACTTAGCCTTTGGAAGGTAGACTTAAAATGAATAACTTAACTGTTTTACTAAAGGAATATTATAAAATATGAGATATAAACCTCGAGAGAGTCTCCATCAGGAATTTCTCGGTAGCGACCACGGAGATTTGTGCCTGGGTTATGGCAGTAGGTTGGCCCCCTATTACATGGGACTTAACTGGGTAAATCTGCCTAACCCTTCGGGGATTACAAGCGTGATGTTATGTTAAGAGAGATAAAAGAATGTGATTTTAAAAATATACTGGTAGTTATGGATAGAGTGTGAGATAATTTTGACAAAAATTTCTAGACTTAAAAATAAACACGTCGTAGTTACAACTAGAAGAAATTCTAAACCTGAATGTGGATAAATGTATCATCTTCATAATACCAAATCTGTCTCAAAAAGATGCTTTATGATAACGGCGTATTTGGGTTGAGAAATTCATGTAATAAATCTTGCCCACAAAATGTAGGTTACCTTGAAAGTGAATGTATAAGGGTCAACGTTACCTCGGTATTTCACTTGGCTCCTCTTCTAATAGCTCATGAAGCGTTGAACACGATGTGGCTTGAGTTTTAGCTGCACAAACAAAATATTGAGTCGTGGAAGCGTTTAGTGATTTCATTTTATTTTCCTCTTCTATTTTTGAATGTCATTTACAATTTCTATTTTTTCACTATCGTATTCATTAAATGAATACGATTTATAGATTAGAAAATAGATTATGTGTAACCATTAAATTTTAATTCTTACACATAAACGCTGCTTTAAGTTAAGTTATGATTAACGACTGCTGAACTGGACTAAACGTCTCTCAATTTAAATTTGTGTTTACCTTTAAACCCTTAATGATTAGTCAGTCGTAGGTAAACTTCCAAGCAAAGATACAAAATTAGGGATAATTTTATTACACTTCATATCACTAAAGAGTATGATACTGATACTAATGTAAATATGTACATACTTGAATATAGTGGAGCTGTTTTAGCGACCGGTGGGACAACGCTGCCAGCTGATAGGACGATAAGCGTTACTTGATCTCCTGTACTTCTTAACGCTGACACCGCATGAGCGTGCGTTGAACCGATCAGTGATGTTTCTATTCCCTATAGAAAATAAATTAGTTTAGAATATGTCGTTTAATTTGTTATTTGCTTTAAAATAATCACATGTTGGCGTATTGATGGAGCGATGGGAGACAACCATCAAAACTGTACCAATAAAGCGGTTCTTCTTATTATTTATTTATTTAAACTTCATGCACAAACGTGGTACATAGGCGGACTTAATGCCACAAGGCATTCTCTACCAGTCAACCTTAGGGTAAAATAGGACAGCACTGTGGTAGAGTACAAATATAAATAAATTAGGATTCTTGTCGTCATCTTAATCTTGTCTTATCTTATCTTCTTCTTTGTCATCTTCTTTACTTATGATTCTGGGTCGGTGAAGCTTGCTTAATCTTCGGTGCATCTCTATCAATCATCATTGAAATATTGACTTCCTTTTATGTCATCATTATCTTTCGTACAATCCATGCATCATATTTCTTGTATAAATAAAATTAGAGTCATCGTTTTTATTTCCAAATTGTTCAATACTTACATCTTTATCTCTAACAGCCAAAATTTTATCGCCTAATCTTAGTCTGCCGTCGTGATGGGCTGCCCCACCAACGGCAATATGGGAGACAAAGATGCCTCCACCGCCCGCTGCATCGTCCGCTCCGCCTGCTATGCCAAGGCCTAGTCCGCGGACGCCTCGCCACAGTGTCACCACTCTAGGTCGGCGAGCTCGACGGACTCGCTGTTTGGAAATGAAGAGTTAAATCTTTATAATAAAGAGAGGTATTGCAAGTACGAATAACATAGGAAATGGGTCTCATAAAAACCTGTCAACATGCCTTATTTGTTGTTATTTAGGTAATCGATATATTAAAAAACTGATAAATTAAAAAAAAATTGTGTGGGAAATTCTTACAGAATTCTTCGATGTTTTTTTGTGTTTTAGTGTGTTAATTGATGTACTGGTTACATGTTGGAATATTTTAGCAAAAAAGTTTTCAATTGTCATGTTCAACTACCATCGGTTTAAATAAATACCTCATGCTGAAAATACTTTCCTTTACCGTACGCAAAATACACGATTTTGGACATGGAGTTGCGAACACCGGCCCGTTATGTTTACAATACAATACAAAAGACTCTTCCTTTCAAAAGTAATCATAGTCTAGATGTTTATTTCATTTTGGCCGATGGCAATTTTTATCGTGGCATTACCTTCCACTTGACTAAATTGCGTGCCTAATCTCATTATGTTAAGAAAATCATGCTCAAAACCATTTTTAGGATTCAGAGCTTTAAAGGACGTAATTTATTTAAGTAACTGGCACATTCATTTCAGACACCATTATACGATGATGATAAGACGATTGTAAGCAAAGTAACAACAAAAAGTTGGGATTTTTATATAGTATTGGTTTTGATAAAATTAAATTCAGTGCTGCCAGTAATGTTTGCTCCAGCAATTTTTCAACTGGCGAAACGCCAGCTTTCCTTCGTCAGCTGTAGAATCAGGCATTACAACTGTTGTTGCAGAAACAGTGTATTTTGTATTCTCAGTATTATTTTTATACTGAATTCCTAGTGTGTTGACTCTAATTGATTTCCTTTATTGTCTTTGTTTATTCACGAGAACATTTTAATTTGTAACCTACCAATTTCGAGTATATCGGTTTTTGTTATTTCCCTGTTAAAACTCGATCTCTCAGTTTTTAGAATTCCATAAAAGCCTCTAACAAAAGCAAACTAACTCATTGCAGATTGAATTGCAGCAGCTTTTACGGATTTATGGCGTTATTTTTATTTTATATGTTTCCAGTTTGCGTACAGGCAAGAGCAATAATATGTATACACTTGGCCAAGTTCATACGCGAATTTCTGGTGAAATAACGATTGCAACTTTGAAATATGAACTACTTTATGATGATATGGGTTCCAAAATATTAGTTTCGTTTCGTAACATGAAAATGAAATCATTACAGTAGGCGAAAATTGCTTCTAAAGTTTGTTAAGTGTATACATTGGTGCTGCTGACTGTACCTATTAATACATCTATCTATATATATAAAAATGAAACCCGTTTTCCGTTGTCACGACTTGGCAGTAAAACGGCTTGACCGATTTGGCAGATTTTTTTTTTTAAATGTTCGTTGAAGTTCAAGGATGGTTTTTACGGCGAGAAAAATTCGAATAATGGCCGGGAAAGCCCTAAAAACAGCCCTTTTCTTTTTCCCATACAAACGTTTTCTAACTAAAACGTTAAGTCAATTTGAGCTTTAATACCGTACTATAAAGTTCAAGTGTTAGTGGAGAGGTTCCGGGAAGGTAAAACAATTGAGTGACGTTCAGTTGTTCAGTCAACGAATGACAACTTCAAACAGACCATACGACATTATCACAATAATCACAAATAATTACTGTTTCTTTCCCAATAGAAAAACGATTTTTCAAATGGTGTTTGCGTATAATATAAAAATTAATTGCTGTTAGTTAGTCGCGCTAAAACTAGAGAACGGCTAGACCGATTTGTCTAATTTTGGTTTTGAAACATTTGTGGAAGTCCAGGGAAGGTTTAAAAGTGGTAGGTAGGTAGGCAGGGTAGTAGGTAGAGTAGTAGGTAGGATAGTAAGTAGGTAGGGTAGTAGGTAGGTCGGGTAGTAGGTAGGTAGGGTAGTAGGTAGGTAGGTAGGGTAGTAGGTAGGTAGGTAGGGTAGTAGGTAGGTAGGTAGGGTAGTAGGTAGGTAGGGTAGTAGGTAGGTAGGTAGGGTAGGAGGTAGTAGGTAGGTAGGTAGTTGGTACACAGGCAGGTAGTAGGTAGGAAAAAGGGCATTGCAACGCATGCCGGGAACAGCTAGTTTATCAAATAAATATAGTATAAATATAGTATGACTACGAGTCATACTATTTATACTTAGTATAGGTACTTGTACTTTTAAATAACAATCAACTAATTATTAACTAATTAGTCGTTTTCAGAAAAAATATTTTAATGCCGAGCTAAAAATAAAACAATAATTAAAAGCAGACAACCATAAAGTTTACAAAGTTAAAGCAAACAGAAACCAAAGCAATGTCTTCCTAGAACTCTACAGACATCTCGTAAACAACTGAGCGTGCCAATCTCGTCGTCACACCATTAGTGAACGACAAAAGTGCTAGTGAAGCAAAGGATAAAGAAACCAATTAAACAAGAGCATTTTAAACAGAGAGCAAGCAATGCTGGGATGCTGAACTTACTAATCTAACGACGCTCCCGGCTTTCTGAAGAGCGTCAACTGCGACTGAATGCGGCGCCCCTTCCACGGAAATGTCGTTTACCTGCACAAAATGTGGGTTTAAATACACTTGGAATATATATTTAGATATGTCGCCGACAACGTACTGTGATTGGAGATATCGTTATTTTGCGAAAATCCTAGAATATTTCCAAATAGCCCTTTTATTAGAAAACGGAAAAGACATTTTCTGTGTTATTCTTAGAGGTTCGCATAATATAAACTTATTTGCCAATTATCCTATGACAGAGTTGACATTATGACAATGTTTCAAACAGTCAATTAAATTGCATTTTGACAAATGTTTTATGAAATTTCTAGAACATGATATCGCTGTTTTCGTTTGTAATTAAAAAACAATTAACATAGCAGGTAATTGATTGAAATAGGAACGGGTAAAACAAAGCATGCCAATAAAATGAAATCTGGCAATTACTGACGTCAAATCGTGAAGAAATGGTTGTTTAGTAATTCATTTAATTTTTTTAGCCATATTTTTAATTATTTCCAGGTTTACTACTAAACTATCTACTTATTAAAATTGTGAACACGCAAAATAGCAATGTTTTTCAAGCTTTTCATGCATTCATTGCATTCATCTACCTAATTTGCATTCACATTGTGAATCCCATTGAATAAATAGCCCAGTCGGATTTATTTATGTGTGTTGTTGTATGAATATTTTGTCGGTGTAATCGCTAAACATAAATATTGATTCAGTTTGAAAAACGCGACGAATCCAACCAGTCAATCTAACAAATAAACAGAAGAGTTTTTTGTAACGTAAAAGAAAAATCTTGTGTTGGTAGCTTTTGATATATTTTTGTCTGGTTATTTGTCGCTTAAAAAGTATGTAAGGTTCGAAATAGGTGGTGTTCTGTGGTCTGCCTACCCCTATAGGATACCGCGAGTTTATGTATTAGTCGCTTTTTAGGTGCTGAAAAATACAATCAGTCCTCAACGAGAAGACAGAATCACGATCACATAATATATTTGATTCAATTTTGTGCAAAATATTATTAGTTCCTACCGACCTTTTTTCGTTAATGAACTAGTATAAATCACTCACAAATCCATCCTATACCTACCTACAAATGTACAAGTAGGTACTCGTATTCATAGGCAACGAAAATGCGATGACCATTAGGGCTCTAAGCTTATCCATTAGTTACGCCATTCATTGAATGAGTCGTTAGCGTATACGCATTTATTTCCACCCAGATAAACATAGACAATTAAAGGTAACCTATATAGTGTACTACTTTATGTTTACATTTTGCCTACGGCTTTACTCGCGATATGATTTGAAATTAATCTACAGTTTTTAAATATAGTCTATGACACTCGTCGTTTTTTTTTTGTAAGATGGGAAATCATCAGACTCCTCTCGCTCTGGGCGGAGCGGAAGGGAGTGTCAGACTTCTACTAACTAAAAACCACGAATGTTCCTTCTTAGCCTTTTGTCTTTGTTGTGTCTTTGTCTTAGTATTAAAGTATAGAGGCTAGTTTTATCTCTTTGTAATATTTATTATAGATTAGAGAACATACAGAACAAAAATTAACGTTTTAAGTGTGTCATATCGATGCATTTTTGCTTGACAAGCAGCGCTGCTTTGAACTGAAAAGTAAAGTAAATCGACATTTCTCAAACCCTTTCAAATCCCGTCAAGTATATGAGTGTTAGACCACACACTGGGTTCGCCGTGCTAACAAATAAACACACGTTTCTACAATCTCCGTAATAATCTACTTATTGTAGTCGTAGTAATCTACGTACTGTTACATAATTACAGTGTAATCTACAATAGTTTAAACACTATAATAACAATATTGAGGCAGAATCTTATCTACCGGTACAATTTATTAGCGACCTCACTCACTAGGGAGTTACTGCTAGTGATGTCATTGCAAATCTGAGCTCAGTAAAACAATTAATTGTTATTTATAGTAGAAATAATAATAACTGAGATTTATTTTAATGGATTCTTGTTAGTAACAGTATATACTTTACGATACAATAATAGTTAAATACACAATAAGTACTCCCTTTTGCATACGGCTTTGCTACTGTTGTGTACGGAAATTAAAGTGCAAGAACGTTTTAAATGGCACTTGGGAACATAGTATCTCGTTTGTGAAAGATTTTTTGGACTCTGATCAATAGTTCCGAAGATTACATGCAAAATTGCAAATAAATACTCTTTATAATAATAGTATAGACAAGGTACTTCAATTTGATTCTCAGAAATTTCATTATTATTTTATTTAAGCCTGGTACCTATATTCAAATGTGAAGTAGAGCTATTAAATTGTTGTAAATTTTGTGAAATGAAATTAGGATTTCAGTCCAAGGAGATGACTAAGATTTTGATCGGTTTATTAACATGTCTGTGCATCTGAAATAACTGACACACAAGTTACAAACAAAAAAAAAAACTATACGTTACGTAGTAGACATCTTCAATTTTTCTAATCTGCAAAATAGTCTTAAAACGTAGTAGGATTTATGACAATAGAATACATAGTTCTAATCTGAGTAATACTAATAAATAACAATCCCAGGTTTTACTGTAATATTTTACTACCGAAAATCTAATTTAACGGTCGACGAATTTTAGTATTCCTCAGTTTAATTAAGATTTTTACAACCCCTCAGAAAGTTCAATGTACCTTGTGTAAGGTCAAACTCGCTTTTGACTGGACTTTATCATACTCCAAATAGCAATATCATAATTATATCCTTTCATAATTAAAATATCAACAACTCAGATCAGATTTACTTTGAAAGTGCTCTGAAAATTAACCTTTACGAAGTTAGGGTGACACTTAATAGTCGTATCTCGGTATTCTGAGTTCAGCGACTGTAACATAAAGTACGTCTATTCACTTTAATCAGTTGCTGTTAATCTGCCCCTTTATTGCTTCTAGTTCCATCATAATTCACTTCGAAACACCGGCACAGTTTAATCATTTATTTATGAGGACGAACAGTTTACAATCAGGTGAAAAACAAGGCATGGAAAACAGGTATTTTGAAGCTTCATAAAAATATGAAAATGAACCTGTCGTATTAAATATTCGACCTTACGCAGAATTTTGATTAAACAAGAAAAGTTTCGGGAATGTCATTTAAAGAACTTCCATGAGGAGTGTTTTAAATAGCTATGTGAAAAAAAATTGTTTGGTCTCATATTTTCTGGCAGAAAGTTTATTTTATATATTTTTTCTTGCCGGAAAATGTTTACATGACATCTTATAAAATTGGATACAATGACATAATTTATTGGAGCCTTATCATTTTTCCGTTAAGGCTTTCCCGCTCTGTTCCTTTGTTCTCTGCGGAAATAAGCGGTACCGAGTATATTCCCAGGATATTGATCCTGACAATTACATTATTTATTACAAGCTCGCGTAAGAGAGGTTTAAATGAATACGCTTCTTGCGAACCCGGGTAAAAGCGCTTATTACGTAGATACAATTAATAGTAAATCATTTTTTGCATTAGTTAATAAGGAATAGCACAGAAAAATAACATGATTTATCGTCTTAACTATATGTTATTTTACGTAATATGTCATTACGGACGTGAATTTAGATTACAACTCGAGCCAGAAATACGATATTCTTTCTTTTATCCAGGAATAAGTTCAAAACCAATCATAAAAATGCGGTACCTGTATCCGTAATTTAGCTCACAATTTCTTTCCCTAGTTCTAAAAGCCTTATTATAATTCCGGCCGAGTCTCTCCACCAATTGTAGACCATTGTTAGTTTGAATCCAATTCTTTCAATAGCTTAGGTATTTCATTTTTATCGTGAAAAGTTTCTGCCTTTGTGCGGAGGGAATACATAGGTAATTTTGTACCTAGTTGCTCCTATATAAAAGGTCGTCCTTCGTAGAACGGTGATGGTGGTGTAACACTATAACCTTGAGCTAGCCTGACGTATTTCGTATTCAAAAAAATAGCCGAGCTTTAACTGGTTGCATAGCCAGCCGCTACTCACGTGCGGTCTACCGTATATTTCATTTGGTCAAATAACGTAATCAAAACTTGTGTTACGATATCATTTATATTCGGTATTTATTGAAATCCTATAATTACGTTGAGGTTTTAAAGCCTTAAAAGATTAAAGTAACAAGAGTCTTCCCGTACAAATGCCGATTTTAAACCGTTTATTTATTATAACTTTGAAATACGCCCCCTATTACGAAACCAGATACAATTTAATTAAGTTTCGAACTTGTTTGTTGGATATTTGTTTAGTTCCAAATCCAATGGCACGTGTATGAGATAAAGATGACTACAGATAATAGTCTAGTCCTGTCGGGGCTGCGGGTTGTTCGAAAGACATATACCGCGGCCTCGGCACAAAGGCTAAGAAGGAACATGGAAGGTTTATAGTCAGTAGAAGTCTGACACTCCCTACCGCTCTGCCTAGAACAGGAGCAGTCATTTGACGATTTCCAAACACACAACACGAAAAAACTGGGCAAGTGCAAGTCGGACTTACACATGAAGGGTTCCGTACCATTGTAGTAGATATTCAGAGATTTTACATGTTATTTTAGCACCATAGACGTCTTTGAGTTTTTTCTGTAATATATAAGTGTTGAACTAACTTCTGTATTTTTTCCAAAATTTTAGGCTCAATAGTTTCAGAGATAAGGGGGGGGGGGGAATGCTCGGACAGACAGACAGACACACGAGTGATCCTATAAGGGTTTCTTATTTTTCCTTTTGAGGTACGGAACTCTAAAAAGACAACAGTCTAGTCAAGAAGTTCAAAAACGTGTTAATTCTTGATAAAGTTCCTAAAAATATGAGGGATGGCTCATTCGATGCGGAATGACGAATAAATTAACACGTTTTTGAACTTGTTGACTTGACAACTACACTAATTTGCTAAAAGTTCACACCATGTTTACTGATTCATTTGCCTACCTATGTTTAACATATTATGGTCGTACGTTGCCTTTACAAATTTACATACACCTATGTTACGAGGTGGTTTATTTTTAGCTGTGGACCACACGGCTTTTACGAAGGTTCATGAAAAGGTTTGTGGTAGATAGAGGTAAAATATTTTACGATTGAATTTTACAGGTAGACGACTGACATTTAGGACCTTTTTCAGTACTAAAATGGTTTCTTTTTATTTGCCAATTGTACGGTTTCTAGGTCATTCCTACCTACTGGTAACAAAAAAGCCTGTAATCAGTACACAACTTACTACTTTCCATGTCTCGAAAAGCACGTTAGCCGTTGGTCCAAGTTGTCACTTGAAGATCTTTGACAGCTGAAATTCTGACAACCAGTGCCCAACGGGTATCATAATTATATTACCCAATAGTAATTGGGTTGTGAAGGTCATGTCTGATTTCGTTGGGAAAAGCCTAAGAAACTGATGACACTTTTTCGTACTTAAATTCACTAACATTAGGATATTTCATACACAAACTCACGACTTTTTCCCATGAGGTAGGCAAAAAGTACAGAGTTCTGAGAATGCTACCTGCTACACAAAATATATTAGATTTCTTGTTTCCAGTGCTATCTAAAGATGCCTTACAGTCAAAAAAGGTACCGCCCAGTCAACTGTTTTATCGCACCGCACAATACTCACATGCAATAAAATATCTCCTATTTGCAATCTGCCATCTTTTTGTGCCGCTCCACCCACTGCTAGTCGCGTTATGCTGACGTCACTACCGGTTTCCCCGCCCGCTATGCTGAGGCCGAGCCCGCTCGCACCCCGTTCCAATGTCACATCAGCTGTCTCCCACACTGCTTCGCTGTCTGCATCCGAAGGACACTGCCAACAATGACGTATTGTTAGTCGAGTGAGAAATGTCTTGGGGTGAAATAGTGCGTTTGTAAAATGGTAAACATAATTTCATGCATGATGCTATTATAACTACGTGTATACTGTCAAAATGGCAAAAAAATTAAACGTGGTGAAATCTCCATAATTTCTTTTTTCTCTTAGTTGAAATGTTTGTATAATCAAGCGATATTTTTTATGTGAAGGTTTTACCATTTTAAACATACAGTATTGTAAAGTATCTTTATGAGTTTATTTAGACTGATCCCCAGTCTCAATCTACGTGCCTACTCAAAAAAATATTTAAGTTAGCATTGTGATGTATTATCGATATTGTAATTTTATTGACTTTTTTTTCTGTACAACAAGTTTTGCACGCAAATACTTTTGTGTACTTTTAGTTTAGATTAAGCACTGTAACTGTAAAAAATGTACATACTTATTGTGAATATGAGCCACGCCTGTATTTCTTGAAGGGTCAGGCAAATGTGATATTTAATTAGTAAACCCACATGTCACCTCTTACGTTTAAGTCCCGTGTAGAAGGTCTATTGATATCAATCGGGCACAAATCCATACTCCAAAGATGCTACTCAGAAATTCCTGATGGAAAATTCCAATCACAATTTTCCCGACGCTTAATACAATTTTAATCAGGTACCTACCCAGAAATCGCTTTGGATTATCAAAATCCAAATAGCGATACCTCATTTTGATGAGGTTTCTTTTGAGAAATAAGAAACGAATAAATAAAGGGAACACGAAACAGAGTATCGAGCGCTAAGGGCTTTTACGGTTTCGTTACCCCAAACAACTAAATAAGGGTATTATACAAACAAGTTCTCAAACTAAACTTTAACTGTTTCGCACCTAACTAATATTTAGTTATTGGTTTAGAAAGCTGCAGGTTAGTTATAGTTAAACCAGATAGTTATAACATAAATCGTCTTTTGTTTGTAAGTACCTACTCAAATATTAGTAAATGTAGGTATTGTTTATAATGAAATAGGTACCTACGCTGACGTCATTCTGCTAGAGACTTTTTATGTGTATTTATTAGATTAACACTAAACTCACTAGCTTTATGTACTGTGAAGAATACACAAGTAGGTATGGAAAATATCTATTCCAATTTATTTTTCTTAAACTATAAATGAGACGTCATTGTGTATGTCGTCAAATGTGTTAACTTGATTAACTTTATTCCACATCCACATATTAATTATTTCTGTATCTGCTGCCTTCCCATTTCAATCTATCAAGACAAGAATATATTCAAGTCTCCACGAATTTTAATCGGTTTAACAAAGGAACCTTGTTTGGAATATAAACACTGCCCTGGCCTTGAATAAACGTAGATTACGGAAAATTGTGACTTTTTCCTGTTAGATAAATTGTCATTTACGGACCAAAATCGCAAGGGTTCAGCTAAAAGGCCGGGTAAAAGTAAAATTTCCATAATATTCATTTTTTATTTTATTTCGCAGTATAATATCATCAAAAATATTTGAACTACTATCGTTTGTTTGATGAATGAGAAAACTCGTTATTAGTAATTATCCCTTTAATTAATTTTTTTTGTGAATTAAGTCCAACTTTATATCGGTATCTACCGCTACTAGATATATTATAATTTACAAGTTTTATTAAACCAAAAATTCCCCATTCCAATATTTATCTATTATTATTTTATATATATTAATATCTTACCTAATAGTTTGTAGGTAATTAAATCAAACAACATTCTAAAACAGATAATTTAGAGCCACGATCTAGGTGCTGCAATAAAAAGAAAACTTTTTAATATTTCTATCCCAGCCTATATTATATAAGGCTGTGAAACGTGGATGTTATCTGCTTATATGGTATGCTATATAGTATATGCTTATGGCAGCCCATAGGAAAATGATTCAAGTATGCCAAAGAGCAATGGAAAGAAGAGTTATAGAAATAAGAAGATAAAATAAGAAATATAGATATTACGGATAAAACCAAAGTGACGGATATGCTTGCACGTATAAACATATATATATAAACATAAATAGAGCTGGACAGTGGACCATAATTATGATGAGAAACAAACAGGAAAAATTGAGCAAATAAACAACAAGTTAGTATTCATCATCATCATCAGCCTATAATGTTGTCACTGCTGAGACACAGGATCTAATGGGCTATAATCCACCACGCGGGCCCAGTGCGGGTTAGTAGATGTTACAATCATGTCTTCGAATTTTTGGTTCTAGGACATGCAGGTTTCCTCACTATGTTTTCCATCACCGTTTTTGAGAGCAGTGGTGATGAAATACATTACACAAAATAATGCGCCTGCCTAGGTTTTTGTACTTGCTGCTCGTAAGTCGCGACCGCTACCAATAGGGCCACCGCTACTCTCCTAAGTTATTACGGAAAAAGTAGAAAACATAATAGCATAGAAGATGGGAAGACAAGGTTAAACTCACAGCGGGACCTATCAAACGAAACCAGGAGCATTCTCTATTAGAGTACTTACCAAATTATACCTATGATTTTACATTTGGTGTAAGTATTATTTTGTTTTAATGTCTTTTTTTACCGCTTAATTATAATTATTATCTTTTATGTTTTTACTTATTGCTTAAAACAACATATAAAAAATAATAGCCCACCAGCATCGGGAACAGGGTTCGAACTACCGATGGTCTGGGCTATTGAGAGAGGAACCTCCCAACAATACGTGTCGTGTCCAGAAGTACTGCTTTCTGAATCAAGCCTATGATCCAGTTGCCAAGCGTTAATTACTTTTCATAATTATGTTATCTTGTAAGTATATCCTGGGTTCAGTAAATAAAGGATATTTCATTTTATAAAATGTTATTATTAAAATAATACATATTGATTATTAACAGTAATATGACTATGAGGGCCTTGAATAGCTGAAAGAAACCACAAAGTCGTTGACCTTTCAATGCGACGTCGCTTGTCCCTTCAAGTTTGAATGGCGTAGGAACCGACGGATGTAAGCGGTCGTAGTTCAATAGAACAATCTGGCGAGAGGCTGAAAGTTTTCGCACTTCAAAGGGTAATTTATGTTCAATTTGACCGTATGCTTTAGGGCATTTTAGGTCAAATTTAGGACATCTAGTTACCGTTACGGAACAAAATCGATCAAAAGTTCGTAACGACTTCAAATGAGCAAAATGTGTCTCTAATTTTAAAGATTCACTAATTTAAGGGGGAAGAGCCAGAAACTTATTTTGTCGTTTCCACTTTACATAAAATTGATAGCAAAAGAGCTGTAGATTCCTGTTTCTTCCTATGTCTCCCCCACAATGTCCGGATACAGCACACTGCATGGAATCAATTAGTACCACCTTAAAACCTAAAAAGGTATAAGCTGGTTTCTACCTACATTTTTATAATTATGGTTTCTAAGTACAAGTTATACTTATGTACAATGACATGCTTTTTTTTTTAAGCAGCAATGCAGCTTTTTCATAAACGTTTGCTTATTAATAGAACCTCAAATAAATCATTGCTAATATAATAACTGGATACAAAAAAACATATAATTCATCCGAACTTTATTATAACATACATATTCCAGTGTTGGAACAAGTTTAAAATATGCAGTGTAAAGTATTTGCGGTGTGACCTCGTTGTTTCAATAAAAACTATTAAATAGTGAAATCCGTGAGTGATCAGGAAAGATTAAAACCAAATATGCATGACTGCCACCAACAAAATTCGATATGGCTGGACGAATTTCCGTAGCGAGCCAGGGTGAGTCAAAAATAGACGTGTAAGTTTCATCGGTTTTTGAAACCCGGTGGTTCCACATGTAGTTTTGATGTCACGCGTACTAACTAGCGCAGCATAGGCTAACTGGTGAACTTTATAATTGGGTAGATGGACATGGTAACGCGAATATGGGTCTGCAGAGAATTTTGAGTTTGCACGAAAAATAACAACTAGGTTGTGTTTGGTATAATAAATCCTAATCATTTCAGTGGAAAGATCCCCCTTCCCAAATGTCACCACGTTGTCTGTTTCCGTGCGTCTCGCATGCAGCGGAACCCCGTAAACTTCACCGGGTCATCAATCCACCTGGTGTGAGGCCTTCCAACGCAACGTCTTCCGGTTCGCTTTATAATAATACACAACTTTTATATGAAGTTATAATTTTCCTTATTATTTATCCATCAAAATTAACAAGGTGTAGCAACAAGAAGCAAACGAACAATGTACAGGTACTAAAGCAACACCTTGTGTGCAACCGCTTCTCAAAACAAGAAAAAGGATAACGGAAATCTTTACAAAGATCTGAGTGAATTGAATCACGGAGTATTGCGGGTACATTCTCAGCTTCCGAGAGTTCCGTATGTATATGTGTAGACTTGTAGAGGTTTACAAATGCTCTTTGGAGGAAACCGCTTTTACCATCTTGTGAGATTTCCTTCCTTAGCTGAAGAAAGTTTGTTTTACTTGCTGGTGTCAAGGTTTCGTTGCTTGAGTCGAATAAAAATACACGCAATTTTTTTACAATTAATTCTCATTTTTCTCGAAAGAGACATGATTTCTCTATATCGCGTGGTTAGATCCTAACCCGGTATCCAAATTTTAATGCCACCTGCATGGGCCTCCGACTTTGCTTTACATATCAATAAATATATTTTAGGCATGTTGGTTGGTTTACCTATAAGTTGACAGTCCAACAGTCGCAGCACTGGGCTATCATTGCTCCCACACATTATATATATGGATGGATGTATATATATATGGATGGATGTATATATATGTGGATGGATGGATACATAAACCGCAAAATGGTTTACACGAATTAAAAAACTACATTTTCTTTGACGAAGCTAAACATCACTCCTGCATCAGCATCACACATGCAAGCTGGACCTTTACTCGTGCACGTCAACTCCTCAACTAACAAAGTTCAGCTTGGTGTTAGCCTTGAGTTAGTAAAGTTTACATCGACATCAAAGGAAGTAATTGCAGATTATAACGACTTACTCCCTTGTTCATAAACAGCTTAGAGCTAAACTAGTGTTTTGGATTAGTCATCGATCGACATCGCGATGACAATTGCAAGAGCTGGTAGGTATGTAATTATTATATAAACGTTTTCCAGTCTTACCAAAGGCCTGAAAGAGACACCGTCGGGGCTGCGGGTTGTCCTTCGCAAGAGATACCGCGGCCTCGGCACAAGGGCTAAGAAGGAACATGGGTGGTTTTTAGTTAGTAGAAGTCTGACACTCCCTTTCGCTCTTCCCAAGAGCGGGAGGGCTTACTTATTTGATGATTTTCCACCCTCCAAAAAAAAAAATAGGCCTCAAAGAGATGTCAGGAACATTGAAGGGCCCCCCACCCTTCTATATATCTCTTTGCATGGACCGACGGCCGTCGGGGCTGCGGGTTTTTCGAAAGAGATACTGCGGCCTCGACACAAAGGACATACATACACATGGCATACTTAACATGGGTGGTTTTTAGTCAGTAGAAGTCTGACACTACTACTACCTACTGCTCTACCCAGAGCGGGAGTAGTCATTTAATGATTTCCCAACCTCCAAAAAAAAATCCGTTTACCGAATACCGTTGCTGGATACGCTGGTTTATGGAGGTCAGAAAAGCAGTCGCTCCATATTAATTACTGGTATTCTGTTGAATCCCGTTACACTGGAAGCCTGGAGCTATAAGGCTTATTACCACCCTATACATTAAATATTAGTCAAGTTAGCTGAGTGATCGGATTTTAAGACACAGTTTACTCAAAGTTTGATACATTTCGTATCAATGTTTAAAAGCATGTTTAGTAGGTACCTAAAACAAAAGAACTTACGCTTATATCTCATTGTAATAATTAAATCGTTTTTATGCATTGAAAGAACAGTAGGTAAGTAACACTAAAGGGTCACGACTTTGCCATATAACCTATTTTACTTTCTAAGCCCAAGTGATATTGGCTAGGCCTTGCTTACGAAACAAAAAAATACGAAACACAGCATTCCCCTGATTAAAAACATCAAAAACTACAAGCAAAACAGAAAAGCTGAATCAAACGAATTGTTACAAGCAATTTCATTACACTTTCCTCTTTTTATTCGCTCACAAAATTTATCCAGTTCTTCGCGTTATTTCGTAAAAACCTTTATCACACCATCATATTTACGTAATAAAATGTAATGGCCGACTCTTAGTGGTATTATGAATAAAGTGGAGTTGAATCATTTATTATTTAAAAGCATGTGCGTTTAAAAACAAGATTCCTTTTTATGGGTAATAGATGTTTATCCCTGTACTTGTATCCTGACATTTCATTCCGTAATTTTGACCATGAGTCGAGGAGCTTATGGCTAAATAATAACAGCTGCTCGGGTCGAACATTAGGTTAATAATAATAATCATTTATTTAACAGACTACAAAGAAGTCCACTGTGTTAGTAACAAATATAGCTTAGCCTATGTTAGTACTTAATAACTAGGACTACAATGAGGTTCACTGTGTTAGTAACAATGTAACTCATGAGTCCGATTGGTGAGTGCCCACACTAGCGGGCTGTCTGCCCGGGCGGCTATTGATTGCAGGATAGAAGAAAGAAAGAAAGAAAAAGTATTTATTGGTCTCACACAGGACAAGAAATCAATAATAAAAAATTGACAAAAAAGAAAACAAGAGGAACACTTAAAAATAAAACAGTATTAAAAATAAGTCCCGTACGAGGCCAAAAGGCCACTATCTCAGCATGGTGCTGCAACATTTTTGACAAATGTCACAGCGCTGGTATTGTGTATTGTGTGTGATAGGGCCCCAGGTGACGCCACGTTCACAGAAATAAAATATAACAAAAACAATGGTATGCGAGGATAAATATGTACTTAACTAATGTATTATAATTTATAAATATCAAAATAATATGTCACATACAACGAGCTACAGTATTTGTCTATGCCAAGAGTGTAAATGGCAACACTGACAAACGAACGGACGCCGCCGGCGCAGCATTATCTATGCTCTCCATAATGGAACAATAGTTAAATTTAGAAATTACATACCAAGTTTTCTCCATGCCATGGACAGCACGTGAAGCCGTTGGTTCCGGCTGTCATGAGAAAATCTTTAACAGTCATTAGGTACATATTATTATCCAAAACTAAATTTTGGGTTGTGGAGATCAGATAGGCAGTGACTCCATTAAAAATACTGGTATTCTTCCGGTTAAACTGGAAACCGACCCAAAAATATTTGGAAATGGTTAGTTAGATGATGATGAATTTTTCGCATGCATAATTATTCTTATTCTGATTTATGAATCAAATCACTACATAATAAATATTTTGAATAAAACTCATACCCCAAATGCTACCTCACCAAGTGTCAAGGAATTATTTTATGAAAATATTCATTTTCGAACGAGTGAATAGAAAAGCCGTATTCGTTCACCAAATAGATGTGCCTTTATACAATGAACGAACGATAAAACAAAATGTTGTGGAAAATATTTTGTAGGCAGCGAAAAAGTGATAAAAGAAGTGCTTTTGGCAAAAACCGGGGTCGCACTTTCTAGTCGGAGGAAAAAATATTTTAACAATGAAAAATATTGTTTCCCTACTGAACTTTGCAAAGGAAACGGGCTATAGAAAACGGTAACGATTTTTCGCACGGTAAAACGTAATAAGATGCAAATTGTATAATAAAATTAAGCATTTATTTGGTGCCTTTTTTGTTTTTTTTTTTTTTTGCGTTTTATTTTGGAAAACTTGAAAACAAGGATTATCGGGTCCCTATCGAAGAAAAGACAACATGCACGTCGTGCCTTTTTTCCCAAGGAGTTTGGCAGAGTATATATTTATTTGTATTGAATTATATTCTATGAATTAGCATAGGCTCCAGGTTCGAACATTTTATCACCAGTTTTAAAGTTCACAAACATTTTACTGCAAAATAAAACTATCTTTTCTCTGCACATCTTTAAACAAAAGTTCAGGTGTGACACATCATTAAGTTTCTTGTTTCAGAGCCAAGAAAACTAAAGAGAATATTAAAATAAGTAAAATTTTGTACACTAGTAAATTCTACGAGCTGCTATACATGTTGGCAAGGCCACCGTTTTTATAGCAGTTTAGAAATATTTCTCAAGTAACAGGTTTGTAAATGTACAATTTGGCCACTGAAAAAGCAATTTATTTTATGTTCGAAAAATATATTTAACTTGTCTCACAGTTAAAAGAAAAATACACAAGAAGAAAAACCTTTTTCTGGCGCAGTCGGGTAAAAAGGTTTGTTAAATCTATGTAATATGTAAAACATACCGGGGATCTTCAGCTGGGTTTTTCTACATTGAACGCTCTAATGACATTAGATATTTTTACTGTATTGATATATAACAGATTAAGAATTATCAGGAGCCTTTTCCACGGGTAGCCCAATCGCAGGTTGGTATTCAAATCTATTTAGCCCCAAATATGTAAAAAGTTAACAGACGCACTGTGACTAGTGGTCGCGACTGCAGACCAAGAAGTTCTGGTTTCGATTCGTTCGTTTCCAAATTTCTCAATAACAGCCACGGAGTCTGAATTCCTGCCCTGTTGATTACAATAGGCTCGCCCCCCACTATTAGGTCCACCTCTGCTTATCACTTTACAGGCATATTTTTATGTTATATAAAAGACAGACTCACTTTTACGTTAATAACATTAATATAGATAAAGGCACTGAGTTCACTTTACTGTACTGAATTGATATCCCACTGTATGATTTTAAAAATTTTCAAGAGCATTCAACTTCATAACCTTGGCTTCCTATTCCTTAGAGGCAATATGCGGCAGTAACCGATGCAAGCTTTTATAGGCTACCTTGGATCATTGAATCGATACTGGAGCCGGCCGATGGAAAATATCAACTACATTTATATTTCGCAAGGCAAAACGCTGACTACAAGTTCTCAGAATTCTACGACCAGCCAATATTATATTATTTGTCCCTATAACGTAAATAATGGCGGACCGAATTTCGTAAGAAACTTGGGCTCTGTAGCTGTGTACAAAGCTAATTTGATTGATTGAACAAATATTTAATTACAACGTGGGTTTGATGAACGAACAAAGGTAAATTATAATTATGTTCATGACGGGGAACGACTCTGTTACCCCAAGGACGTGTCGAAAGCCTATCAGGGGTACTGGAGCGTTCTACCGGAGATCCTGTACCCTTCTTATATGATTAAGTCGGTACAAGTCCGACCCACCGCCTTCCGGATATAAAGAATATCCATGTGGATTTCCACATGAAAAAAGTCAACATTTAACCGAGAAAAGTTTGTAAAGCTGACACCAGACACTTCGAACTAGTGATTTTATTACGTTTTGTTACATTCCACGATCATTCGACTCCGAAAAATTATGCACAAAGGAATTAATGTTCATTTACTCTTATTTTTCAATAAATCTTTCGGTATACTAGTGAAAAGTACTAACAATAACAAACACAAAAAAATCCTCGAAGAATAAAAATAATCTTTCAATCTGGTGCTGTAGTTCGTTAACAATTGAAGTTATGCGCGTTCATATATTTCGGCGACTCATGTTTATTATAGATAGAGGACAACACGGTATATTTACATAAACTTTTACATGAACTTTAATATCAAAACGATTAAGGCAAAATAAAACCTTAGTATAAACAAAAATAATTATAATAATAAAACAATTAAAATTCAATAGCAACTACGATAGAAAGTGTGTTTCGACACGTAATATGGACTCATAGCCTCGATATTTTTTCAGATTACCCTAATCAAGAAAAAAATATTAAAAAACCTACCTTCAAATCTCGTTCTCTTTCTCTTTTAGCATAGTTAATTTTACTTTATTTTACTAACATAGTGATAAGTTAATGATTAACAATATTGTAATACCGTTCCGATACTCGTTCCAATGAACGTTTAATTTTGTAACCTGTGTTTCTCATCCAAGTGAATTATTGTATTCTGTTTTTGAGAAATAAATGTCTTAAACCATAAAGTACCGAGTAAACTGAATTTTATGATTAATTATATATTAATGTTTTACTTCGAGTGATAGATGCCGAATAAAAGACAAAAAACTAACGCGTCTGATATCTGCTTAAGTATTCCAATAATATACGAAACGAAACATTCTCAATGTATGTATTGACTGCTATTCAATACTGAGATACAGAAAATATAGTAACACAACCACACCTGGGGCATTGCGAGAAGGTTACTAATTATTTTCCATGTAGGTACGAGAAAATCCTAGAACCAGTCGTATTAAAATAAGTTAGTTTCAGTACACATTTGAACAAACAAACAAGGAATTAATACGCATGTGTATGACGGTTTTTGTTACGCTCAGTAAAGAGGATCTGGGTTTATTACTTGGAAAATATAGTGCTGTCTTTATGAAACCTACCCTCGTAGTACATACGAGTGCGACAATTATTATTCTTGTATTGAGGCATTGTAATGTAACAAAGCTTAGGTTAACTTTGACCATTACGTTATATGTAAACGCTTGCTTATTCACCTGTAATAATACAATTCAAAATAGGATTTGGCACAGAAACGGGGTACTGTTACTGTATCGTTACAAGTTGCGTATTGCTATGCTCGGTTTGCCACACTCAGTAATCTAATGCTCGCAACTCAACTGTTACATTACATGCGAATGCTACCGGTGGGAGAGCGTAAATGAAAAGCGCATTAAAGCAAGAGAGGTTTTTTTTTATTACGTTCCCACAACTAGGACTCAGGGCCCTAATACTTAAGGAGTTTATAAAACCACTACGCGGGCCCAAAGCAACTTTGCAGTTTTTTCTACCCAAAAAAAGAGATGGATGATTTCATCATCATAATCTGCCTAGCCTTTTCCCAACTATGTTAGGGTCTGCTTCCAGTCTAACCGGATGCAGCTGAATACCAGTATTTTACATGGAGCGACTACCTATCTGACCTCCACAACCCAGTTAATACTAGGTAATACGATACCTCTTTGGTAAGACTGGATGTCAGAATTTCAGGCCACTGACTACCTGTAACGACTGCAAAGATCTATATATGGCAGCCGGGACCAACAGTGAGTTAACGTGCTTTCCAAGGCACGGAGGAAACTCGGTATGTCGGGCGGTCACCCATCCACAGATCGACCTAGGCAAGCACAGCTCTACCTAAAGATATACCCGAGTGGCAGTTCTTATTAAGCCACGAGCTCCTAAAAAGAAAAGAAAAGATGGATGATTTGTGTAAAGAATTATATGAAGGAGAAAGGAGTACAAATGATAGCGCGACGATTTCCAGGAGAGAATGAAAAAAAAACGTATTGCATTGACTCTAACGTTCTAACTCTTCTCGTTGCTGTAACGAACAATAATCTGGCAAGCATCATCTCATTTATTTTATTTATTTATTTACTCATAATTGAAATCAAACTCAACATAGTTAGCGATATATATACGCAGCCACTGTGCATGAAATGTTGCACTACAAAGCATAATATTGCTGTATTGCGCCTGACAACCGTAAACACGATAATTAGCATTTCAAAATAATATCAATGACAGACGTCCCACGGATACAAACACAATAATGCCGCGGTTTCGACTGTTGATTTCAATATGTCGCACTTCTATTTAATTATAGATATTAACGAGCATAGCAAATTTAGTCTATTTGTTAATATAACCGTAAATAGACAGACAGCCTAATTGATATATCTGAAGCGTTAGTTGTATAAATATTTTAGATCGTAAATGATAACAAAATGTTATGCGGATAACATCACGACATTCACGAAATGTTAGTCAGAGGCCTTTTTTATACGAGGCAAGCCTAATGCCATCAATCTGTCACGAATTCAGAGGGCGTGCTACTATGAAATTATTACTGATGGAAAACCCATAACTATAATACATTGCCAGTCCCAGAAATTCAATCTAGGCCAAAAATAAAATATGCCAAGCACTGAAAATAGACAGTCTATAATACAAGTCAAGACATTTGATATTTAATCAGTCAGCCCTAAACAACGGCTTATCATTTTAAGATATACCTTTAAAAAAACTTAACGCTTCCACACCATGAAACTGGAAAGCAAAAAAGATGACCAACAAATTCGCTAGCAACACGTCACTATGTTTTTTTTGTACCTTCAGCCCTGCCAATTTGCCTGCAAGTAAGGTAAGGTACAGTAAAAGTTCAACCGGTAATATTTGTTTTTTCAGCTGAAAGGTAATCGAAATTCATCCTGCCGTTTCATTTTCGGCCGAAAACTGAAAATATATTTTTAAATGATGCTTGTATCGATGGCTTTTAACTTATAATATATGATTATCTCAAGTATTGTTACTGTTTTTATACGAGATTTAATACGAATTAATAAAGAATAAGTTTGCGAATATGTTTTGTTTTTATTATTTGTTGAGTCGAAAAACGAAAATGGATTCCTTTTTTGTTCGAATATTGCAGAAAACCGTGAAAGAAGCTCGGATGAACTTAGTCATAGTCGTTTCCTTAGTTTTATCATATCTCTATTTTATATTTGCTAAAAATCTGTCATAGTTCGTCCTGACATAAATCGATTGGATCGCAAAAATTGAAACTGCCATTTCAGACAGTGTCATCATCTGCCTAGCCTTTTCCTAACTTTGTAAGGGTCGGCTTCCAGTCCCGGAAACCGAATGCAGCTAAATATCAGTATTTTACATGGAGCGACTGCCTATCTGACCTCCACAACCCAGTTAATATCAGGTAATATGATACTCTTTAGTAAGACTGGATGTCAGAATTTCAGGTCACTGACTACCTGTAACGGCTGCCAAAGAATTATGTATGGCAGCCGAGACCAACAGCTTAACGTGCTTTCCGAGACACGGAGGAAACTCCAAGCACAGCTTTACCTAAAGATCGACCCGAGTGGCAGTTCTTATTAAACCACGAGCTCCTCCATTTGAGACAGTGTATCAGAATAAAATAAATTCTGCAAAAATAGACTTAGCTTCAGTAAAAAATAGACTTTATGTAAGATTAGCAATCTTGTAGATGCGATATAATCGATGCAGGTATTTCAAGCGCAATAACACTTAAAGTGTAACGAGAATCTCTCGATAATATTAACGAAGTAAGTTTAAATAGCTGGTATTTTTTAGCCTAACAAAGAATAAATTTAAAAACAGGCTGACTGATTGGCTACTAAAATTAAACTATAATGATACTGAAAACATTCTTAAAATAATGACCTAAGCACACAGTCTCTTACTCTCACACACCCACACACGCATACACCTACAGACTCACACACTACACTCACACACAATCACCCATACTACATATCTACTAACATTCATGTCGCATACGTAACCTAGATTTTAATAATTGTAATAGAAACTATGAAATGCCGTATGATTGATTAGTCACTACATTCTGTCAGCGCGTCTAGTACATAATGTGTAAAATGAAAATGTAAAGGGGTGGGATCCTGGTGTCCTGAAACACAGGCCATGAGCCTAGCTTAGGCACCAGTCTCCCACCATATATACTTACCTGAATTGTGTATCTTGTCGAATCTGACCAATGTTAAATAATTTATGTATATTGTGGTGAGAAAAATAAAGTTTATTATTATTATTTAGATTAAGATAACAACGTGTGTCAGAGCGATAGTTTATTAAATAACGTTGATATTGAAAAGGTGACAACTAACAGGTGTGAAAGATGGTAATGTTATTATGCTGCGCTGAAGAGAAATCAATTGGATAAGGGTTAGAGTCTGATATTAATGTTGACATTTAAAAGATGATATATTTATTATGCATAGAAAAACAGTTTCAAATGAGGTTCTAATCTACCTACAGATTAGTGACTTCGTTCTAACCTGTATCTACATTTAGAGACGTCGGAAACAAACCTTTTTTTTTTTACGGGTGGAAAATCATCGAATAACCCCTCCCGCTCTTGGGCAGAGCGAAAGGGAGTGTCAGACTTCTACTGACTAAAAACCACCCATGTTCCTTCTTAGCCCTTCATGTCGAGGCCGCGGTATCTCTTGCGAACAACCCGCAGCCCCGACGGGAACAAACCCTTAGGATATAAGTCTGTCCTGAATAGTGACGACGTCAATAAACTGAAACAGAAGAATAGAAGCTAAAATCCTACAAAACCAATTTGAAGTAGGACAGGACACAACAAACGTTAACAGAACCATTATTACTACTCGTAGCTAGAGGAAATCAAAAAACGTAAAAGACTAGTAAGTAGGTTGTGCGACAAAACAAAGCGCGACATATTTTGTCGTGATAGTAGTAAAGGTCGAACCTGGTAGCTAGACGCTTGTGGGTCACTTCCTGGACTGTGTGTTGACTGCTCTCGCCCGCAATCGTAGTTCCCGACGTTTGCTGAGGACAAAACAGATTGTTAGTAAAGGTCAGTTTTTAAAGGAGTTACCCTCTTCTTTTTAATAGTTATCTATCTATACAAATAAATAAAATTGATAAGGCTGTTTGTAAGTTTCAAACATACAACTTTTTACTAAATACATATTATGAAAGTATACAGGGTGTAAATCAACCAATCACATAGCCGTCATCCAAGCATTCTGTACCTACATCAAACTAAGTACCCCTACGCAAAAATTTTCGCTGGGAAACGACTTTTTTTTTTGGGTCAAAAATCACAATTTATGAAAAAAAAAAAAAAAAAATTTTTGTAAAACTCACTGTTAAAACATTGTGCTAGTGGATACTTTGAATAGTAAACGGGTCATGGAGGTAATTTAAGTAAAGTTATAACCTGAAAAACTAGTATTTACAAAAACAGCTGTGAAAAATTTGGAACTTTGACCTTACGGAGATATTGGGTATCTCCGTAATTAGGAGGTTGTATGGTCTTGAACAAAAAAATGATCGCAGTGGTAGGAAGAACTGTAACAAGTGCCCTTTTTTTTTGGGGATTGGGAAATCATCGTCTCTCTGTCTGTTTTCTTCCAGCTAATCTCCGTAATAGCTGGACTACTTTTATTTTAGAATAAGAATTAGGGTTCCTTAAAAAACTAATTAACCCTTCAAATTTTTAACAAGATCCAATTCAAATAAGGTAGTGTTAATAATTTTACGCGGACGAAGGTCACGGGTAACAGCTAGTTTCGAATAAATTGGGTTAGCTGTAGACAGGCAGGTGTTCAAAGATCTGCGATGACAAAATAGCATTACAATGTAAAAGGATTCGTATTAAGATGGCAAGTAGGTTTACTATCTGTTTTCCAGAAGAAAAAAAAAATCTATTTTCATACCTAATAAAACAATTTAATCATATCTGTTTGACGACTGAGATCTTCCCACTTCAAAATCCAATAACATAAGTTTCTATGGGAAATGCCAACTGAATAATTTAATACTGAAACCACAGCGTAACGATAGGGGATCGCTATTGTTTTCTTATAGTTGAGTTAACCCGACTTTTGTAATATGCACGATCTATGGGCCATTGTCTCTCACCTGTTCCTGGACAGACTTGATAAGGTCATTGAATTATAACTATGTCCTGGGTTCGATTTACAGGCCGGGCATAGTGTTATTCGGTTTCTTGATGTAGATTTTTTTAGTAACTGGATTTACCCCGCTTGGAACTTAAACCTAACTGGCAAAATATGGGTGACCTATAGAATACATCAATACCTGCCTGACCCATTGAGCAATTGGGTACTTGACAATTTATTTTTACTAGAGGTCTGGAAACAGTAAATAAAAAGATAGGTAAAAGAAAAAAAAGCTAGTGTAATATCCTAAAAAATGGCTTAGTTTTAACCGATTTAAAATGACTTGCTAAAACATTGCAAATAACACCACTCTTTTTTCTTCAGAGGTTGAAAAGAAGAGTTACACGACACGGCTCGTTCGTTGCAGCTGTTACATAAAATTACGCAATGTAAGTTTTCATCGAGCAGCATTAAAAATTAAAACTAATCGTCTTCCATGCCACATAAGCACGGCCCAGGGGCCTTGCAAACCCCACTACTGCTAAGTGTGTGGCGGACAACATAACCGGTAACATTGTAAATGCAAAACTAAGTTGTTTGAACTAGTTTCGCAACTAGGTTGTTACTATTTCAACAGTTATCCTACATGCCATAGACTCTCATGCTTAAAATATAAGTCTGTAGTTCAGTTTGGCTCCGTAAAACAAATTAACAAGTTCTTGAAAGATATACAGAGCTCTTTACAAAAATAAAGACAGCAAATGTTTCGAAATGTCACAGTAGGCGACAAAGTTTGACCCAGATCGGCAAAAAGTGGTGTAGATCAAACTACGATTCATAATGGTGGCAACCCAAAGTTTCCTGCTGCCGAATTTACCAGTGCTGGCATTTTCTTTGACGTTTCGAGGAAAAACGCGGCAAAATATTTGACACCTACTGTAATTCGATTCGCAAAATGTGATAGAACCTTCTTTTGTTTTGTAATGGTGCCGCTGTTGTTTGAAGTTTTATTTTTAAGTAACGACTCTACTACTCGTGCTGGCACCATGTTTTGAGGTTGTCATAAAATTTTATCAGGTCAGGAGTCGATGAACCGCAAAGCAATACACAGTTTAACTTATTGCAATGTACCCACATCCGTTTGAAAGTTGTATGTAGAATACAAAACACTTTCAAAGTGATCGCTACTTGTTGTCACAGCTGACATAATTGCACAGAAACTCTTTTGTAAATACATAATTATATTACAATATTTCATTAATATTTCTTAAAACAATAGGTATTTCATCATAATTATACCCGCAATCCTAATATGATTGAAATATTAAAAGATTTCATATTTTTATGATAAAACCAGTTTGAAGTACCCTGTTGTTCATATAGGAAATGTTATAGGTCTACATAACAACCAGCTCAAAGGATAAGTATTGAACTTTTACGACTTTCTTACGGAGATGAAAAGAAAATATAGCCCAATAACAGCAGAAAACCCCTGTTTTGGTGTTTGTCAAAACACGAATAGGTTATCGATATAAACGTGTATTTATATCATCCGTCATAAATGTAATATTATCGTCTATATGTACACGGTGGAGCGGAAAATAAATCTATCCAATAAGTTATAAAATGTTATAACAAATTGTGGGCATGTCAACATGTTTTTGTAAATCACGATAATCTTAATACTCGAGGAGCTCGACGCTGGTTTATAAATAGCAGGTCAGATAAGCAATCGCTCCATGTAAAATACTCGTATTCAACTACATCCAGCGAGACCAGCAAATCAAACGGCAAACTCTTGAGTCTTGACAGATTCGTCCTGTCTGTCGGTCCGTCCTTATGTTTTAGCTATTTTATTCCTTGACTGCTCCCACCACTCACTTGAAATTCGATAAGCAGGTATCTTTTATGAACCGAAAAATAAAGTTAATTTACGAATAAAAGAGCAGCGGTGGCCTAGTGGTGGTGGCTCCGACTTATGAACAGTAAGTCGTGGGTTCGAGCCCAGGCAGGCGCATTAATTTGTATAATTTATTTCATCACCACTACTCTCAAAACGGCGAAGGAAAACATCGTGAGGAAACCGGCATGTTTTAGAACCAAAAAATTCGAAGACATTTGACATCTACCAAATTGCACTGGGCCCGCGTCACCACGCGGGCCCAGTGCAATTTGGTAGATGTCATAATGGGCCATAATCCACCGATTATGGCCCATCCCTCTTCTAGGGGGAAGGCCTGAGTCCCTCCAGTGGGAACATTATCGGTTGTTGATGACGAATAAAATAAGGTGGGCCATTCATACATATGATTATAATTATGTTGTTGGTTGAAACAAAATCGATGTTTCTAAAATCGACAGCTCTTAAAAAATTATATCTAGGTTCCTCAAATACTTTGGTCGAATAGATGAATAGTGTGTGTCTAACGGATGACACAAAGCTCTCTTCGGTCCAACGGCGCTGACGACTTACACCGAAAGCATCCCGATATCTTCATGGATATGAAGGGAAAGGGTTTTTGAATTTCGCTGAAATAACAATGACGAAGTTAACTCTTCATAACTCTCAGATACATCTTATATTTAACACGAAAGTGAGCCACTCGTATCATTTTACTTCATACTAGAATTTCATATTTGAGAAATCGGAATTGTAATTTATAATGTCGGTCGTCGTCGCCGTCTGAATTTCATTGTAAGTGGTTTCATTATGAGTACCTAATATTAGCCGTAGAATAAAATGGATTTTGTCAAGATATTTTATTACTGGGGGCGGTATTTTATTTTCTGCTGAAACTTTTTCACTTAACACCTTTCAAGAGTTTGAAGTGAAATGTACGTTAATGTTTTTTTTGGAGTCGGTCTCTGATATTTAGTGCTCTTTTGGAACTCAAAAAGACTTTAATAAAATAGAGTTTTCTAGCCCAAAATAAAATCAAATAAGATTATAATTAACTATATTTCTCTTTAAAATTTTAAATCTACAGAAATATTCTATGGTTATAAATCTAGTCTCTGTGCAATAGGTTGCACAGAGACTAGATATGATATGCTTTTAGTTAATTCAAAATTAATTCATTAGCCGTAATGTCATCTTTAAATAGACTAATAAAACATGCTGATATCATCTACGTTTTTCCCAGTTAAGTTTAAGATAGGGTTATATCCGGCTTTCTCTCCTTATTTTCGTACAAAAAACTACTAGTTGACTGATAAAAATGCGAAATCACCAGCACCGTAGTTCACAATTTAAATTGTGATCTGATTTTGAGCACTACTGCACTGGTCATAGAACTGAACGAGAGGCAACTCTGTCAAAATCTACTATCATCATCATCATTCGGTTGCCCTTATCCCAATTCATTTGTGGTCGGCACAGCATGTCTCATTCTTCCATACTTCTTTGTCAAAATCTATAATTACAACCATAGCAAGACAACTCCGTTACTATAGTCAGTTACCTAAATTCAAAATGGTAGCGTGACAGTGTTGTATTCTATTTGTTTTCCAGAATGAAACCAGTTATTAAAATACTTTTACAAAATCAAATATCAATGTCCGGCTATTCTGACACAATCTCGGTATCTACTCTAGTTTCCATAATTATAGGAAACCAGTTTTATTTTGCATAATTAAATATCCAAGCGTGTCCTGATTATTTAACTCAATATCTATAAAATCTACTAAAAGCAAATCACACAATATTTTAAGTAGGACATTATACCCACTACTTACAAAATAGGTATCGCTTTTAATTGATCACAAAAGTGTCGCTAACTAAACCTAAATATCAGTTTAATCTACCAAACGAGCCTAATTAACCACCACTAATACCTAGTATCGAATAAATTAATATGGTATAAAGCTCGAGTTTAGTTTAATAATTACAACGAGCTTTTGTACAATGCCTATTTATTGCAGAGGAGCTTTCGATATTAATTTTCTTTGGAGAATGCGGTACGATGGTAGGTGGAAACTTTTACAAATACGGAGATTTTGTGTTAAAATCAGGTATTAAACGCATTGCAAACATGGAAAAATAAATGTATGAAAATCAGAGTCCTGTTTAAATGATTAATTCTATTAAAGTCATAAATGTTTTGCGCTTTAACAGAACACAGACTTTTGGTACAGAATTTAAAAACTAATTAAAATAGGTGTGTCATTTTATGCTTACTTCCAATATTAGTTAAAACAACAACAATCTGTTTTGTAACAAAACCAGCACAGAGTAATCCTTGGCAAAAAAATATTATGTAAAATCGCCAAAGCCTCTTACCACCGATATACTATTCATTTTGTACTGACCTCTCATGTGAGTAAGTACCCTACTAAGCTGACATAAGACTTTCACTGCAAACAATAAATAAAGGAATAAATACTCTATATTGGACGTCGCTGCTCGGTATAACAAGCACATTTTAATGAAGCTTCATGCCAAAGAGTCCCGTCGAGGGAGATTGCGACTTACTTACATAAAAATAGTTGTTGTTTACAAAATTATCGAATGACTAGGATTCTGAAAGTCTTCTCAGAAAGTGCTATCCTGTTACAAACTGGATTCAGTATGTACACTACCTACAAGTTAAAAAATCTCAGTGAACAAGAATTTAAATGTTTGATACATTTACCCACAGTTTTGATTTGTAATAATATTTTATTATCTAATTATTTTCTCTCAAATCGGCAATTATAATATTGGTAAAGTAGAATGAGGAAGCCTTCAAGCCTGTCCCACCGTAATACAGTTTATAACTAGTACGGGGGTCAGCGTGAATCGGTTCGTAACAACCAGAATTTATTATTGTGTACTGAGTAATTGGGTATCTAATATTTATAGCTTAATAGAAAAAAAAAAACGAAAAAAAAACCGACTGCAAAAACACAAAAATGAAAAACACAAAAACGAAAAACACAAAAACGAAAAACACATAAACGAAAAACACAAAAAAGTAAAAAATTAACTTCAGAAGAAAAAGCGTTAAATTTTCGTCTTTGTGTTTTTCATTTTTCACTTTTTTGTGTTTTTGAAGTCGGTTTTTTTTTTTGCAAAATATTTTTTTTTTATTTTACAATCTTTAGTAGTAATATCCTATACAAATATTTACTATGCACTTAACATTCAACCAAGAACCCTAACCCATATAATACCCATAGAAAGCAATAGGGGAATCTTGAAAGATTCCCCTATTGCTTTCAACTCCTAATCGTTTAGGAGTAGTACCTTCCATAATCAGCTCACCTAGATAACCTGAAAGATTACGTATATACGTCCCCATAATATTTTACTAAAGAATTATGCTCCAACATTAACCGTTGAGGAGTTATATCTTCCATTATCAACTCATCAACATGAAGTGATGACTGCTAGATGCAAATAATTAATAAACTTTAGAAAAAGCACGAAACACGTGATACATGCCTACACAATTTGAGGGTTGCCCTCGATTTCTCTGGGATGCCATCATCAGATCCTGATTTTCTTATCATGGTACCACCCTTGGAATATCCCCTTTAAAAAAAAAAATCTATATCGGTTCAGGCGCCTCCGAGTAATCGGTGAATATAACATAAAAAAAAGATTGAGAACCTCCTTTTTTAAAGTCGGTTAATGAGTTTTACCTTCTATCATCAGGGTAAAAAGAAAACAACCCTGAAAGATTACAACTATCACTTTATAAGTATGTATAGTTCTGAAAGAATTTTCTATCAACTCCTAACCGTTGAGGAGTTGTACCTTCCATCATCAACAGTGAATCCACACGATATTGTGATGACCACACGCAAGTACTTGAACAGGTTTAGAAAATATATGGAAAACGTCATAAGTGCCTATAAAGTTTGAGGGTTGCCCTCGATTTCCCTGGAATACCATCATCAGTTATTGATTTCGTGACAATGGGATCACCTTGGAAGTATACCTTTTCGAACACAAAAAGAATTTTGAAAATCGGTTGATTAATGACGGAGATATGCGATAACAAACATACAAAAAAAAACATACAGACGAATTGATAACCTCCTCCTTTTCGGAAGTCGGTTAAATAAGTACCTAATAGTGTTAATTTTTTGTAAGGTGGTTATTGTTTTGGAAAATAAAGATGATGATGATGACAATATTCTGGAAACAATCAGTTTTTCCATTCTTAATATAGGTATTATATATATGATAAAGTTTTATGCCACGATCACTTTTACCGTTCTCTAATGTATGTTATACAAAATCTTATCCTATATGTTCAAAAATAGCAACACACAAGCAGCAAGTAACTCCCTGCTTAGTAAGATGTCGGACTCATAATACCCGATAAAAAGGTACAAAACACTGTTCCACTTTCACGATGTAAGGTGAGATTTATGTCGGGAGGCGCTCCGGGCGTCGGGGGCCACGTGATGGCTTCCGGCCACCGTAGACGCGGGCCTGTAGACGGTGAGTGATGGGTAAGCTCGCCGTCCGTCCGTCTTATGACGACAACAGGCCGTGTCGACGGCGCGTTCGTGTTCCACGCGCGCCTCAAAGAGATGTCAGCAACACGGAAGGGGCCCACAGGGGCCGACGCCTGTCGAGGCTGCGGGATGTCCGCAAGGGATACCGAGGTCTCGACATGAAGGGCGAAGAAGGAACATGGGTGGTTTTTAGTCAGTAGAAGTCTGACACTCCCTCTCGCTCTGCCCAAGAGCGGGAGGGGTTATTTGATGATTTCCCACCCCCCAAAAAAAAAAAAAAAAAAAAAAAAGGTGAGATTTATGTCGTAATGCAGGGCTTATATACGTGGATAAGCGTACTGGGAAATGGAAAATAGAAGTGGCTAGTACCCACGTAGAATTAGTGTGAGAGAGAAAGCACAAGGATAACATTTCTTATTTCACTACGCGCAATTATTAGGAATTATTATTATTATTAGGAATTTGTTTTATAATATGACATATTATAAAACAAATTCCTCTGCCACGTCTGTCTGTCTGTTCGCGATAAACTCAAAAATTACTGCACCAATTTTCATGCTGTTTTCACCAATGGATAGAGTGGTTCTCGAGGAAGGTTTTAGTATTTTTTTTTCTGTCTTCAACCCCTAAGGGTGGTTAAATAGGGTATGAAAGTTTGTTGGGATCGTCATCCACACGGGCGAAACCGCGGGCAAAAGCTAGTCATTCATTAGGCCCTTTTTCTTTCATGTTTGACGTGTCATACAAAACTACACAGATCCAACAAATTGATAAATTATAATAAAATAATTGTCATTTAGTTAAATAGGTCAAAGTTATGAAAACTTATGTTATATACAACACACACACAAGTTGTATTAACTTATGTTGTATACATGATGCAATTTCGGTGTTTCAGCTCAGCTGAAACGCCAATAAGTGAACCGAGTAACATATTGTGTGACATTCCGAATGCGGGTGCATTCACAAAATTTTGAACAACAGACGTATTATGAGTATACAAACATAACATCACCCCTGTTGTCCTCAATGTGTAAGGCAGAGGTGAAACTAATGGTATATTTCGTCAGTTATGGTTAAGTCCCATGTAATAGGCGGTGAGCCTATTACCATCACCTACACTGCAACTTAGATATTCCTAAAGAAAAAACCTAATTCCACTTTGCCCAACCTGGCAATCGAACCCAGGACCTCATGCCCAGCAGTTGCAATAGGGTAGTTGACTGACTTAAAAAATATGATTCTGTTTAGTCCGTCTGTTAAATCGTATCGCGAGAAAGATCGTGAGTGGGGGTTAGTGACGTCACTTTCTGGAAAAAAATGTACCAAACTGCTGCAACGTCGTGCGACTTTTCAAAGCACTGTATCGTCTTCATTTATTGTTTACGTGAAAAATGTAAAAATACGTGTCCAATATTTTTTGGAAATATATCTGACGGACTAATTAGATTTTTTTTGTCAATTACCCTATTGCGACCACATACCTAGACTAACGATGCAGTTATAATGAGTATCCTGTATTTGCTGTATTTGCTAGTAGCGTTAGTACGAGTATGTACTCGTAGTTAACAAAAATGTAAATAAACAAAATTCTTTGAATGTCGCACTCATAACAAAAGTATCATCAGGTTATGACAACAAAATAAAAAATAAAAAACTTAATAATAAAATAATACACTTGGAACAAACATGTTTTTTTCTGAAATGATAATGAATAAGGTGAATGCTGTGTATACCTATTAAAGGCTTACATACCAGCACTTTTAATCTGTAAAATTGTATGTGAAACTTTTAGTATGTATTACTGTTGGTGTACCTAATAAATAAATAAATAAAGTATCTGATGGTTTTTTTTTATTATGGTTTAAAATTTGAATGCGTTAACTGATGAGTTTACAATTTTGTTATGGAATTTTTACATTTGCATTTTTATAAACGAATTACTCTATTGTAGCTACGTTGAAGCTTACCTTCGTAAATGGCGGGACAGCGCTAACAGAATTTCTTGTATAATTAATTATGCACCTCATACCTAATACATGCATGTTCAAGCTCGTGCCAGCACTGGCATAATTGTGTAACGATTCAACTGGCATAAATGTGTAGTTTTAATAGGTTTTCGAGCTTGTCCACACATTATTTATCATATTATTCATCAGCTACGAGTTTCCGTATCCGAGAGAAATCCGTATGTGGATCCATTTTAGTTTGGAATTTTAATTGCATTTGTTTGGAGAAAACAAATTAATATTCATTGGTGTTCTTTTAGAATTTACGCACATTCCCACATTTCCGATAGTTATATGAAACTGTTTAGCAATTAAACGCCAATTTTGTTTTTTGTAGAATTTTAAATTAATTATAAATATATATGTTGTTTATAACAATAAGTTTAATTATGATATTCAACTACAACAAAATAAACAAAAAATGAACTCAAGGTCGACTGCCGCAAGAAGAGTAGTAAACACAATTTGTTTGGATCTACGAGTATTTCAATTCGGACGGGACTTGAGAAAAATTCAGCTCTAAATATGTGGACCAACGCTTTATCAATGACAAGTGCTGCTTAACCGGAGCAAGTGGGCAGGCTCAAGGAAAGTGTCCTCTTTCCTGGAGTACGGAAAAATCCGGGCACATTTAAGCGTAAATGTTGGCAATATTATTCACAGCAATTCAATGATCGCTCCTTGTTAGCTTGTAAACTTTTTTGTTTTATCGAGGCAAATCCTTACACTTATTATAATAATAAAAATGCGAAAGTAACTCTGTCTGTGTCATACTTATTAGCTTGTTCGACTGTACATACTGGGATAAAAAAAAATCGTCGACTGCCTCGTTGGTCTAGTAGCCGCAATCACGACTACTAGGCGCGAGGTCCAGGGTCCTTCAGGAATTTCTCAGTAGTTACTATACGGGGCTTGAGTTTGCCCGGTTGATGGCCATAGGCTCGCCCCCTATTTCATGTGACTTAAATATAACTGGCGAAATATGGGTGCACTATTAGGTATACCTTGACCTAACCCTATGTACGAAACAATCTTAATCCCGAAAAAGGTCCCGCAACTGTGGATTTCTGTCTTTCCATTGCAGTGAGCAATGATCTATTCATATACAGAAACCTACTTATCAAGCCTGCCAATATTCTATGAAATTTATCCAAAACTTTAATACATATTTCCATTATAAAACAACAGAAATCAAAAAGCAATAGAACAAAAATATAAAAAAGAATCCAATTGTTTAAGAAGCCAAGTTGGTATACTTTAGTGATTGAAGTCTAGATCGTAAACAAAAGAATAAGTAAAGAAAAACATGGAGAACACTTTGACTTTTATTGGAATTTTCTTTGATACTTACATTTTTATTTAAATTTATTTTTTGTTTTAGTTTAAATGATTGTTTGAGTTTCAGAAAAAGTGTAATAGAATTTCTGTATTATAGTTTTATTAAAAAAAAACTGTAGCATGATGCGTGTAACTTGTATAACTTCAGCGGTAAAGTCAATTGTTATTCAATTTTTGTTCATGCATATAATGACGTTATTCATACAATATTGTAAGTCATGATCCTTCTGAAGATATTTTTAAATTTAGATCAATGAAAAATTGAATTAAACAGTACCTCCTATATAATGACGATAAGTCTCATGCCCAGGCAATTTAACACAAGTACTTTTAAGCAGAAAAGTATTTCTACACAGAGACAAAACTACTTACATTCTTCAGAAATCTGCATCTCGATTTTATCAAGATCTTCAACATCTTCATCATCGAAGTCGGTCTGGACGGTGGCGTCACGTGTGTAATGTTCGAGTGTGATGACGTCAAACGGGGCCTGTTCTTCGGGGCTGGGCGCGCGCGGGCTGGGCACGCTATGCGACTCCTGCGCATCGTGGCGCGCGCGCCTGCACGCCGCGCAGCCGCAGAGCGAACCACGCACGCGAAGCAGCCACACTAGCCCGAACAGCGCCATCCACGTGGTCATGCTGCGACTACTACTGCCACCATAACACGCTACCCTTCATCTAAAATGTTTCTTTACTTTTTATGACGTCTATTCTTTTATAATTATGTTGTTTTTGATTGTCGTTTTAAAATTTCACGCACATGTTTGATTGGTCACTTCACTTTCACAGAGATTTAGTTTTTTTTTCACTGCACTGCCACTGATACAGTTTTAGAAATAATGAGTATTACGGATTATTCGTTATATTGTTGTACAATTGTATTATTCTATTGTTTTTTTTTAATGTGCTTACTACGCTTTCTGGTACCTTCACTGAAATATCAAACGGGTTAAATGGCGTACTTTTTGAACAAATAGACAATGAGATATGCCTGCTGACGAGTTAATGATGATTTAAATATTATATTGGGTTACAATAATAATGATCGACAGTTCATTACTGCCTTAATATTCACCCAAAGCTCTGAATGACGAACGAAAATTCACAGAAATGTTTTCGATTTTAATGTTAATCCCATTACATACAGTGCCGAATTTTGTTTATCACAAAACAGCCAATTTAATCCCAGACCAGTTGAAAGGACTTATCAGATATAGAGCATTAATTAGGGCGATATAAGGGAGGATAAATAAAAGGGCAACACACAATAGACGGCTCTCCGCTACGATATGTTAGGGCGCTCTCACTCGATGAAATGATAAATGAGAGTAATAAATTGCAGAACCCATGATATAAATGGCCCTCCTTACCGAGAAGGACTCATGAAAAATATCAATTCGTCACAACCAATCGTCGAAATTCTCTTTCCAAATAAATTAATGATGGAACACTTTACTGGGATAGAATATTTTTTTGGCTATCCGTGTTTGGAGTTCCCGAGGGCTCGGTTACGCGCTTAGCCCTCTGAAATCAATATTGGCGACGATTTTTCTCCTCACGGGAAAGTATTTGATACAAAAGTAATATTGGAAGTCAAAATCTCTAAGTAAATTGTATTTTACTAAAGGATTCTGCAGATTCTATTTTTTTATGGGAGCGTTCGTTGGAAGAACTGGAGAATTGTGAAAATATTCCTTTAGGTATTTGTACTTAAGTAGAACACACAAGTATTAATATAAAATTACCAAGCGAAGCGAAGAACTTATGAAATATTCAAGTCATGAGAACACGTGTAAATTCATTTATATATTTCTTTTGGATCTGTATTCAATATGTTATTATATAATTCTATAAATAAATAATACTCGAAGCTTCTTTATCTAGTGAACCACGACAGTATCCTAGTTGCTTTATTAAAGTCAACATTTCAGTTTGGAATGCGCATAGTTTCAAATTATAGTCCGTAAGTCACATGTTTAAACAAAGTTTAATGTAAATGAGGACTTTGTCTGTCCTCCAGACTACAAGAAAAGCCAAATACGTCCTTGAAGTTCTTATTTTATTGTTTGTTTTCGCTAGGTGATTTGTAATGCCTGTTTTTAATTGAACTTTAAAAAATTATATGTCGACTTTGAAACGAGTGATGGACATCCAACAATGTGCTTTCATTTTGGAACTAAATTGAGTAAATGTATGGTAACTAAATACTTCGCTCCCTAAAAAAACCTAGAGAATCTCACCTTAAACGCGTACCTTAAACGCGCTCCTTGAAACGTAATAATTACATTTATTGAGATGTTAATTACTAGGTATTTATTTAAGGAATCTTAGATAGTATTATGTATTTAAAGCACTTGAGTGAGTACCTGAGATACAGGTTTAATCCTAGTTCAGGTAGAAACCAATAAACTGTATACATATCTATAGTTTTTAAGGCCATATTGTAAAGATTTTTGTATTTCAATAAGCAATTTCAATTTCATACTAAAACCTTGCTAAGCTTTTTGCTACGAGTATGATGGCACAAAATACAAAAAATAACTGGGTTAGCTGAAAAAACTTAAGTTGGTAAACAGTGTTTGTTATTCATGAGAAGAAACAATATTTCACTACATAATAATATTATAAAAGAAAGTCCTTCGCCGCGTCTGTCTGTTCGCGATTAACCCAAAAACTACTGCATCGTTTTTCTTGTTGTTTTCACCAATGAATAGAGTGGTTCTCAATGAAGGTTTTAGTATATAATTTGACCGACACCCAGGCAGGTGAAACTGCGGGCATCAGCTAGATTTTACTAAACGGCTTCTCTAAAAAATATTCTGTCTGATATAATATACCACTAGCCGCTAATACCGTTATTTTTTTTTTTGGTTACTCGAACTTTAGCAGAAAAATGGAATTATGAGATAGCGTACCTAACTGGAATGTGCTTTGCATAGTTTAGCGTTGTGCCAGATACTTACTTACTCTTAGCAACTCATCGTTTTTAGAATTTCGTTTCGCTTTGTGTTCAGACCCATTTTTTCTTTTTTTTTCGCTTAACCTAGTACCTGGGTAACACGATACCCCAACGTAAGAATGGTTATCACATTTTTAGGTCACTATCTACCTGTTACGACTATATAATATCTATATTTCATAAAGGGTAGGTAAGTCTAATTGCCACTAGCTTACGTTTGCTAATGGACTGTATTTATTACTGAATATTGATACAGCACGACTGCTCCCGTCAGTTTAATACTTACTACAAGATGCTTTACAGCTGCAGGTTCTGATTGAGCACAGTATTTAATTGGATTCATGCTTTGATTAACACGGAAACTAATAACGTATTGTCTGAGTACGAAATAGGTTTCAACAGTTCACCCCCGTTAAGCTTGTCAAAAGGTAACTTTTGAGTAGGTAATCTCAAATCCCCAATGTAGCCGCAACGATACAGCACTAGTATTTATTCAAATGGGGGTCTGTCCTCGATGCAGCTAACCAGTTTATTATAATACAATGTGATTTTTTCAAGTGAGTGGGTATGGCATATTCCGAAACTATAAAGAATAGCGTATAATACTCGAAGGAGTCCAATATTGAAAAATACTAAAACTGCATCACTGGATTTTAGAAAATCTGTCGTAATAAAATTGTCGTAGCGTGGAGGTAGGCAGCATGGATGATATATAATTTATTCATACCGCCAGCAAGTACTAATCACGTGGAAAGTTCTAGTTCTAATAAAAAAAAACCTACAAGCCTACGTAATTAAATATAATAAAAGTACAGCATACATTAAAAAGTTAAAAACAGCCTTTTCACATCTGACGCTGGCTGCTCGTTTGAATTATTACGCGTAATTTAAATTTCCCACCTAATATTGTGTCATTGTAACTTTGTTTCATTTCGGTCGCACGGGCAAGCCGGAAAAGTATGAATACGGCTTGGTATTAAAGATAAATTCTCATGTAACTCCGGCTGAAATAAAGCTTGCTTTTTATAAGCCCCTTTGTTCCTACACGTTCCCTGTCGTTTGTTTTGTTAATAACTATGAAGTATACGGTTTACGGTGTTACACTATCTCTTCAGGAGTTAATGGAAAGAGACTGTTTGTTTAGGCGACGCTGTCATTTTGTACTTAATCATTCTTATCCACGTTTACCGCTAAAGAAGAGCTTCCGTGTATATTTAATTTTTAATATGGTCTCATCCGTTTTTTCCCATGAGGGTGTGGGTTTCACATGGACCAGAAAATTCCGAAAGTTACCTTCTACCATCCTAACATAATCCTTGTCTTTACTATAGACTATAGTAGGAAAATGGCAACATGTTCTTTTCCACTAATTACTTTTAAGTAAAGAGTTAATAACCACACGTGGTGGATTATAGCCCGGCCCTCTCCTAGAGAGGAGGCGTGAGTCCCTGCAGTGGGAACATTAAAGGCTGATGATGGTGATAAAGAAAGAGTTTTAAATGTGGAAACTTGTAATTGGCCTTCTTCTGCATGTAAATTAGACTACTCAAATGTTTTAGCTGTAAGTTTTCTTAAAATTAATAAAATAAAATAAAATAAACTAATGGAGATTGTCAAAAAATTTAACTAGAATGTACAATTTTTTGTAGTATTTGTGACTACTTATATAATAACTAAAAAAAATATAAAATCTAACGTGTACTTGTTGGAATGAAATGGCTACTTTATTTTTTTTTGGGTGGTGGGAAATCATCAAATAACCCCTCACGCTCAGGGTAAAGCGGAAGGGAGTGTTAGACTTCTACTGACTAAAAACCACCCATGTTCCTTCTTAGCCCTTTATTCGACGCCGCGGTATCGCGGTTGTTCGATTTCTTTCAAACAACCCGCAGCCCCGACGGCGACGGGCAAATGGCTAGTTTAATTTTAAAGTTGATGACGTCATGCTACTATTTATCGAATTTTCCGCGAGTCTCCTCTCACTTTAATGAAAAACTGGTCCACTCTATTTATAGAGGCATTTTACAGTCAGGAATGTTCCCTTCTATATTCCATGAAAGCAGTATTTCTATATTCCTTAAAACCTTAATAAATAACCTTTGTGGGAAACTAATGGTTTTATAATTTTGTTTACATAGATCAAAACATTTATATGTTTTTTTTTCTTAAGTGACGGTATGAGTTGTACGATCTGATGACAGATCTGTAATGGCTAATCCACATGAGACTTACGTGATATTTCGCCTTGAAATGATATCATTGAAGGTCAATTAAAGATAAATACCATTTCTTCGAAAATATAAATTAATTGGGCGTATTTTCTCATTTTAACTAAAATTAAATGATTAGGGTCCTTATGCTTAGAAATGGTTTTGCAATTATCACAATTATTGAAAAATAAATAATTCCCATCCCAGACGATAGTCATGAATATCTAAATATTTAATGAAAACAGTTTCAGTGGAAAAGAGGTCAAACACAATTTAGTTTGTTATTTTTATCGCGGCTAGTTTTCATTTGTGTCGGTTTGGAAAGCTGGATGGTCAATGGTTTGAATTTTATATCTTTGTTAGCTTTGCTCACCAAATAAATACGGGTATGAATGAAAAATCAATCAAAGCAGATTGTGGTTTTGGTTTGGTACAAAAATATTGAAGCTAAAAGTCATACTCAAATATTCATTGTTTAACATAACATGTCACCTAACTTGTTGCCTATAATCCTTAAAGAGTAGGCAGAGCTTACCTAATAGTATATCCACATTTTGCTAATTCTGTTTTTTGGAGGCGAGCCTATTTTGGCATTAACTAGGCACAAATCCAGACGCCGTGGCTGATACAGAGAAACTCCTGATGAAATAGCTCGATAACACTTTTTCCGATCTGGGAATCGAAACTACGACCTAATGCTCAGCAGTCACGATTGCAACCAAAAAACCAACGAGGCAGTACCAATGGTGTGCCTTCTACACGTTTTACGATACTCCACCGACTTAAAGAAAGAAAAAGATTCTAAGATAATTCTGAACTGAATGGTGTGCACGTGCTTTGAGTATACGTGGTTATTAGTGCTTTTGTTGCTTCTTTGTGTGAAAGGGGAGTCTTTTGCAATAGAACTGTTACAGGCAGGTTTAGTAACTTGGTTGCTTTTTTTTTCAGGCAGTAGGTATTCTGAGTTGCTTTTGCCAACTAACTCGTAATGCCGACAGAAGGCGCCTTTCGATTATCTAACTTAAGGGCTAACGTTGTCCCGTCGAGGCTGCGGGTTATTCGCAAGAGATACCGCGGCCTCGACATAAAGGGCTAAGAAGCAACATTGGTGGTTTTTAGTCAGTAGAAGTCTGACACCCCTCTCTCGCTCTGCCCAAGAGCGGGAGGGGTTATTTGATGATTTCCCACCCCACCAAAAAAAAACAGGGCTAACGTTGTAACACAATACCTTTGTAAAATCAACTTATTTAAGGCTTGTATTCACGCCAATGACCTTGTGCATACATACTACCTCTCTCGGTCGTAGATACGGACTCTAAACGGACGCGTTTTTAATTTATTATAATTAAAATAATACATGTTTTTAAAAAGTAACAAAACCAAATTATTTTCCTTTGTATTTCAAAGCAGTAGATATTTTTTTTATATTATTTTGTTAAAAAATGAAGGAGTAAAATGGTTCCATTCAACGATTTGGAGGTGATTTTGTGGATTTTTTTTCTTATTATGTGATACCGATACAAAAATTGTGGCTAAACCAAATTACGTGTCATATCATGTAGATTACTAAAAAAATTTCTCAGATGTAATTTCTCTGTAAGTGCCGGTGAAAAACCGCTTCATCTGCACGCTGTTTTTAAGCTTTTTCGAGAGAGGACCTTTAAAAAAGAAGTCATGAAGATTCTTGCCCATTCTTCTCCATATGAAATGAGTAACCCGAACCGTGCGCTAATCACTACATATTATAAAACAAAGTCCTCCACCGCATCTGCCTGTCTGACTGTTCGCGTTAAACTCAAAAACTATTGCACCGATTTTCATGCTATTTTCACCAATGGATAGAGTGGTTCTCGAGATAGGTTTAAGTATATAATTTTCAAAGTTCCGACATCCATTAGCATTAGCAGGCATTAGCTAGTAAGAAATAATGTAATTTGATTGAGTTTGTTTAGTCACATAGTCTTTTGGAAATTTATTTAACTTTTCTACGATGTATAATATATCCTCATCCAGTAATCCTCTTCACACTAGAAAAAAGTTTTTCCACAAGTTGTAAAGTGATCGGGGCAAAGAAAAAGTGCTTATTGGAATCGAATTGACCTAATGTGAACTACGAAAAAGTTTTTCTTTGAAACCTTAAGCTCCTCAATATAGAAAATTGTACTCTACTACCTGGACGAATAAGATTATTTTGTAATTGCATTTTTGAGTACCTACTCAAACGGATAAGTTTATTATCAAACTTTTATGACATTGAACCCTACTGTCAAAACTTATTATCAAAGCATTTAAATCAATAAGACCATTAAAGTCACTTTTGAATGTCAGAAAATAGAGAAGGCGAAGCTACAGTCATATTCACAAGGTAAAATAACGTGTGAAAGTACCTACTGTAATCTTCCATTCTAAAGTGCCATCAGTGAGATCAATAGTTAATAAACTCCATAGCAACAAGCAAGCATAAGACCGGTCGATATGACTTAATAGTATGAATGACGAATTTTGGCAGAAAAGGGTAAAAAATAGCAAATGGGTGAATCTAAAAAACGTTTTTATTAACATCAATCACCCAATAAAAACGCTCAACTCAAATTACTGTTCTGTACTTAAATATCATACGGCTATGGGTCAACAAACATTAATACAACGAATAGGCAATAATATTCTAACGGCCACGACGCTGAATGGCCATCAAAAGGTCACCAGCTCAAATGCTATCCCATTAAACTATTGTTGGGAACTCACTTATAACTCGGCAGTATATTTAGCTCGGTTTGAGGGTTGAAAGGATTATTACGATGCGAGGCACACAGTTATAACGTGCTGGCATGAAATATGGTGACCTTCAAGAGTAAGTTGTTTTTTTTTTCAAATATTCTGCAGTACCAAAGAAACCATAGTTGGACTGTATTATGAAGGATGATTATGGCTCTAATGGAGACGACTGGTGAATGACGAGTAATAGAGCAGTATGGAAGAAGAAGACATCCGGCGCCGACTCCAAATAAATTGAGGTAAGGGCAGGAGAATTATGATGTTATCATTTAAAATTCTAGTTTGAGCTGTCTATTAAAATACGATGTTTATTGAATCAAAATGAACTGGAATTAATTTGGAATTTACTGAAATTGGTTTTTTCCCTCAGGAATGTCTTGGTGGCGGCTATGAAGTCTTGATTTGTACCCTGTTGATGGTAAGGTCTCCCAATTACATGGGGCTTAAACATTTGTCACCACACTTCTCGCTATAGCTTCGGGGATTACTATCATGGTATTATATTATGTTTTCTATTCAGAAACTTCTTCTTTGCGTGCCGATGACTAAAGTTCAAATAAGTTAGTCCCAAAACACAGCTTTCTACGTCGACTACGTTTACTTAAGGAGTTACAAGGTCATCAAGTGTGAACGTGTCTTGGCTTGGCGTATCATGGAAGACAGACGTTGGCCTAACTTAAAAGATTATGTCTGTTATAAAATAGTAAAGAATAGAACGAAACATTCAGTTAGTCGTCCATAGAGGTAACAATCTAGGTAAAATGGTAGCAGGAGAAGAACAACTTTTGCGAAGGACCCAAAGTTTAAGTCAGACAGACGGACAAGGTGTTGACAATGCTATTGTGTAACTACATTGTATGCTCGCTTCACAGCCCGAACGGAAACCGTTTCCGTTGAAAGCTATAAAGCCCGCCAGCAGATATGAACATTTCTACGACATTACGGTACATTGTTTATACTACAATTTCTGTTAAAATCTGTAAAATACTCTAAATAAGTCCCTCTAATTAGGACTCTTTTTAAGCATGAAAACATCAAATCCCAAATGTACCTATGCGGTCGGGTTAGGGGTGAACTTTCATAAATCTTTAAATATCTCATTCTAGCCAGCGCTTGCGGATTTTGGCTACTTATTTTGAATGTGTTTTACTTTCAGTACTTGGAATTGTGTCCGGGTGATGACAATAGACTCACCCTCTATAACATATCGTCGTGGGTGTAGTTACTGACTTGCACTTCTCTCTAACCATTGGGGGATTACAGGCGTGATGTTATATTATTTAGGTCGCGCGTTATCTGTTAATGAGATATATAACTGAGCAACATGTAAGATAGTTTATTTATTTTAATTTTCGTCTTCTATAAAGGAAAACAAAATGAATAAACAATCCAAAGAAAATCTCTTTATCAAATTATTTACCAACTATACAAATTATTTTGTGTAACAATTCTGCAGTCAGAGTACAGTAGCAAAATAATCCTTCATGCTCAGAGAGTATCTCACTCGGAGCGGATTAATGCCGAATTAGGAGTAAAATATTAAATTTACGTGCCACGCCTTTTCGTGCTACACGTACATACAGACGAAAAATTCGTTCAGCTTTTGAAAAACCTGCACAATTCAAACCAGGAGAGTCGTTGAGTCCATTGTATTTTATTATCGTCGCTCTGTTTACAGGGTTTAAGTCTTTGTGGTCGACAGAAGGATCTATTTATTTGTTCTACTCTGCTTTTGTTGTGTTCGTATCATCCCGGAATATTTACGTTTCAGAATTTAATGAAGTAGGTTTGAAATGTAGGTTACAATCGTTTTGATTTTATTTGTTTTTAAGGTTCTTGTAATAACGCGTCATCGATTTGTTCCTTATTATGCTAGACTACAAATAAATACATGACACTCACGCCTTTTTCTCAGGGGATAGGCAGAAATTATAGAACGCGTCGAACCTTACTTTTTTTTTTGGTTTATACACTTTCATACACCAACGATATAATTGTGTCGGTATAATCGGTATAGTAAAGTGTAAAATTTTCAGTTTCCAACGTTTTACAGTTTTGGAAACTTAAATTATGTGATGAAATCCAATGTCATAGTAAAATTAATATACTCATAACATAGTATTTAAGTTAATCTTAAACACCAATAAAGGGAAAACATCTTGGTAACTTATATTTAAAGTCTTAAGTTGCCAAATAATCATAAAAAGTAACAGGTGCTAAAAATCAATAGGAAATTATTCGTCCCAAATTCTGTCTGCGGTAATGATTTTATCAATTCTGCGGTCCACAGCCGTCGTGAGATAAATTGATTCCGAAGGGCTACTTGTTATTTTCCTAAACCAAAATAGACATAAAGCAGGAAACGAATTATGTTTACCAAACCGATCAGCTTGCCCCCAAAGTTTCTTTTCCTACCCAGTAATATCCGCCTTCATCGTCTCGATTTGAGCCCTTATCTTGTTATTCAAGGTTTTCCGCGTTCATATTTTTTCTTTAAAATTTTTTTGAAACCCCATATTTTATAATTTTACCGCATTCAAAACCTTGTAATCAACTTGACCACATGCAAACCAATTAATTTACTGAATGCACCAAAAGTTGGACAAAGTGAAAAAAAAATACGAAAACCCCGCACAAGTTTTGGCAAAGAGCCGAGAAAAAGTCTGGTAAGTAGAATAAGTGAACATTATTTCAGTACAATTTAGAACGTTACTCAAATACGGGTATTGCAAAGTTTGGGAGTCGGCTGTTTGTGTAAAGTTTGCTAATCGGCACGTCAAAACTCATAACAGTATTTCGCTTTGGGAGCTCGCTTACCCAAAACGTTGAATTGTGGGTGTCATAAAGATAACACGATTTGTCTGCGCTCTTTAAATTTGCATAATGAACATTTGATGCCTGAACCCTCGTAACCATGAATTAAAGTTATATGTTCCCATATTTCTACATGGCACCCAAAAAAAAAGTTAAATAACAACCACCCTCGTACCAAAGCACCTAATATTTTAAGCATTAAAACGCAATTTTCATATTATACCTGCGTTATTTTGCCCAAATCCCTTCCGCGACCCTTTCAAAAGGCTTATAATATTGAATGTAACTGTGAAAGCATTTGCCATAACAATTTCGAAGGCATTTTCATAAACGGGAGATAACTTATTCTGTTCTGTAAATACGATTGTGTTTCGAGACAATTTTGCTAAAATGGTTTGAGCAACTGGCATGCTTGATATTTCCTTGGGGAGAAAAAACATTTTGTCGGATTTGCTGTCGCCTAGAAAAGTGGTCTTGAATAAAAGGATGTCAGAATAGGTTATTTGTCGGGATTCGACATCGGAATGACAATAGATAGATTAAGCCGGTGATAAAGTAGTGAGCGAAGAGAATGACAAGTAGGGGATCATCGCTGTGCAAACGACTTGCGATGCGATGGATGGACCTTATCGTTACGTAAAAATGAAAAAGAGCTTTTGTTTGGAATGACTATGGATTTAACGGTAATACCGCAATTTGCTAATAACATAATCTATTCAAAAATATGATTTGTTTCAGTCGAATGCACTCCGATATTTGCATGTTGTCAAGCAAGTTTTACCTTTAATTTTTTTCTGTTCACAATTAAATTTGTAAATTAAATCTTAAATCTACACCACAATTCCTCACAAAATGGTTTTTTATTAATATTTTTAAAACAGAAGTTATTTAATATTTTAAAATCACTGTCAAGTTTTATTGTTGATTTCACATTCACTTTTCAAATTTGAATTATCACAAATAGTTGTAGTCTGACTTGGATCGCGTTCGCGTAATATATAAGGTTGGTTAACCCAGGGACGGGACGTGTTCCCGCCCCGGTGTCTGTCTGGCACTGAATGTTCTGATACGGTAGCGAGGTTTACGCATGCGAATAATAACCCTGACGAGCGAGCTTCGTCGAGTGTCTGATAATGAAACCCAACTGTTAAACGATTTAAGAGATGCAAACTTGCCTCGTTCGACAGACACCTGCTATTTAGCTGACTAGTTTAACTATGGTGACGTCAGCTATGAGAAGCTATTTATTTGCAGGAAAAATCTCGAAGGATGAAAATATTTTTATGAACGGTTATTTTTGCGGCTTTTCCTCTGATGGACTTTGAGGGTTTATCTACTTAATTTTTCCCGTTACTAAGCTTTTAAAAGGCGTAAATTGAGTGTAAAAAAAAACTGCATGCAACATTTTTTTATGTTACAGAGTGTTCCCAGAAAGTTGAAAACGAGAGTTTCCTGAATTACGAGACACATAAATTATTCAAAAGCTACTTTGGAGGTTTTTATATATTTTTACTTATCGTTAAAACTGATGGATAGAGCTAACCGTCGCGTCGTCGGAGCGCATTTTGTTTTGGAATACATACATTTTAATATTAGACACCAAGACTTGTAACGGCTCTACTTTGTCGTGTTACTACATAACTGACTAATTTGGCTATGCTTAGTAGTTTGGTATTATCTAGTTAGTACATGTTTAGTTTCGTTTAGCATGAAGTACATAACCTACAAAGTAATTAGCTGTTCTGCACCGTCCCAAATGTATGGGTCAGCTGATTATTTTATAGCGATTATGATATTGGTCTCGTAGACAAAGTTGTAAAGTTTGATGATCTGTACCACACCCTTTTTATATAACCATACCTTTCTGTTACAAGCTGCAGAATATTGAGGTGATAGAAGAATGTAGGAAGATATGTATGGTACGATTACACCAACCTTTCGCAAGCATTTCCTACATTATACACACGTCACATTGCAAAATAACTAAAACGAAAAATCATGTGGAAATTTAAAAAAGGAAGATACAAAATCTAATACATCAAAACCGTTCAGAACTAACAGACAGACATTCTTGCAGAAATAAAATACAACGCAAACACTCAAATTTTTCATAAAACTTCAATAGCATCAGAATATTTATCAAAGCTTTTGAATATCAATATTGTTGGTCGTAAGCTTCAATAAATCTTGGCTGAGTTTTCGTTGACACAGAGCTGTGTTGTCCTGGCAAGTTTATTTCCGGGAAAAGAGTGATGTGTTGGTCCCGATACAGATCTGCAACTGTATGGAATATTGCTACATATTTTCTATTGTATGTGTTCGGTATTCCAATCACCGTTTCAGCTGTGTTACGAAAAAAAATTTGTGACCCCGATATTAGAGAGTGTATTGTATCATAGAACACATATCTCTTTTTTTTTAAAGCTGGTTAACCCGTAATTGGCGGCTGTATAAGTCCGAGACTGTTAAACCAATGTACTTATGATGTGTTGTACACAGAAGATGTTGGTGAACCTATATCAGTAAATAAATAAACATAAAAAAAGAAAATAAAACATACAAGTATGTAGATATCTAATTACTCAATAAATCAGAAGTAACATTTATTAACAAAAGGCTAAAAAGGAAACCAGTTAAATAATTCCTTTGACCGACAAGTACAAAACCAAAGGATATGATTCAACGAACGCTATGCAAATTAATTCATTCGCTTTACTAAAAGCGGGGGAGATTTCATTTCCCTAAGGAGTTAAGGCTCAAAATATCCAATCTCCCAATAAAATTGAAAAGCTTACCAGCTCAGGCTTGTAACTTATAGCCCGATTACCATAACTTAGTTTTGCAACCGATGCAAATCGTTGAAAATTCTCGGCCCATCTGCATGTCTCTACCATCGGACTAAAGTGCAAGATTGGAATTTGAAATGTTCTCATCTTGGAAAATATTTGTGAAAATTTATTTCCCTTTCAATTTGAATCTTACTTTACAATTTCATATCTTTGATTTCATTCGACGGAAATTTCTTTGAATTGGGTTATATTTTATTAAAGACGAACGTGGATAAGTTTTGGTTTTGAAAAAATAGGAGATAAAGTCTTCAATCTTAAATTCCATTGGATATGAAAAGATCAATTAACTTTAAGTCCAGGTACACGTTGTCCAGCAGCTGAATAATTATCTTTTGTTTGAACCACCGAACCGAGAAACACGATACCTTAGAGTTCCTAGTCAAGTTCCAGTGGGTTTTTCAATGCATAAGTTTTCGGAGGAGACCGTTGTAAAAACTTTCCTTTTAAAATTTTCAAAAAGTTATTCTACTAACTCTCTAGAGATGCGCCGAACTATTTGCAGTGCGCAAGACGTCTAGATGCAAGTCACCGAAAATTCGCCATAAATAGTTTTGGATGACTTCCAAGATGTTTGAAGTAGTTGAAGGCAGAAGCTCTTATGAGACTTCTCTGATCATGAAAGGCTTTTATTCGAGTAAAAATGTCTAGCTTTGAAATTTTTTCGACGATATCTTTTATTTGGCTTGGCACCTCACACACGGTCTTACAATTGTATATTCATCTAGGTGTACAATCTCGTCCGGAAATCGGGTAATCTTTTATTGTCAAACAAGGGTTATGATTGCTGGGGCTGCGGGTTATTCGAAAGAGATACCGCGGCCTCGACACAAAGGGCTAAAAAGGAACATGGGTGGTTTTTAGTCAGTAGAAGTCTGACACTCCCCCTACCGCTCTGCCCAGAGCAGGAGGAGTCATTTGATGATTTACCACCCACCAAAAAAAAGGGTTATGATTGCTACTTACTTAAAGAGTTAATAATATAGGCTGCGTTAGTGTTTAAAAATAATGAATAACTGCTTATTTATTAACATTAATCCCGTATCTGATAAATCCATTTAGATAATTTCCAAAGTAATGGTAGAATTTTGTATGGAAATAGTCCTTTTTAGAATTAATTGGCTTAACCTCGTTCTTCATCGTGTGGTTAGTTACCTTACCCGGTGTTAGGATTTTTCCGCCCATGGGTCTCTGACTTGACTTTATAGGCCGTCGAGAAATATCTGGCAGGCAAAAATATTTTAAACACATTTTCAAATTCTATAATCAAGAATATTGCTTGACATATTACATCAGGCGCAATAAAACATAGTGGGCATGTTTTAGGTACCTACGTATACCAGAGACATGCTTGTCAAGGCACATACTGTCTGTATTTTTTCTACTTATAATAATATATTTTTGGCACGTGCCAAAACTGTGAGCCAACCTTTTTTTGTTAAGCATTTGATAGCCCCGTGTCTTTGTTAATTTGCTAATTCCTCGAAATAAAAGAAAAAAAAATGTTTCGTTCGGAATATAAACCAATCTACTATAGTGACTTTGATTTCATTACGAAATTTCTTTTTCTTTTTTTGTTAACAAACTGTTAAAGATATATTTGCAAAAAACCAAAGCCCATTTTTTTTGTTTCAGTTCATTCTCCAGAACTTTTGAAAGTTTTGCAAGCGGCTCTTGAATATTTTCACAAAATACCTACACGCTTTGAATGACACCTCGTCCATATTTTTCGGAGGCGGAGAAACACAAATACCCAAAAAGTACCCGTTGGCTAGACTAGTTTTTAAAATCCATTATGTTTTCTGACAAGCATTTAACTTAACTCCTATTATATATTAATATTTATGAAGTGTTTGTTTGCGTCTCCTCTTGGCCGGACAAGGAACGACAGTTTACGGAAAAATGTAATGGAGATCGGAGCTGCTAGACATAGGGGCCTGGGTACGATTTCCAGGTTGGGCAAAGTGTTATTCAGTTTTTTTCATCAGTAGCAGCCTAGAATGCCTAGATGCTGTATTTGTGCCCGGAAGATGTAAAACATTAGTCAGAAATATAATTGGCGGTATTGGTGTGGGCGGTAATGCCATGGTCCTGGGTTCGATTGCCGGTTCGGGCACATTGATACCTATGTTCGAAAAACGTTTTTCATTTGGAGTTGTACCAACATACGGCCAGGATTAGTGAGTACCCTATGGTACGTTCACACTACAATGCTCAGTCTGCCTGTCTTCTGTGTCCGTGACTTGTCCGACAAAAGCTTATACCACAGAATCGCATATACAATAATGATAAGTCAATCCTGAATCTCCCCACTAAAGGCACAGGTGACACTACCATCTATGTTATTTTTATCGTTCCCAAACCGCCATAGAGATGGTACTTTACAGCTGCTATCTCCTGCATTATTTTGCCCACGGCTGTGCCCACCTGAAATTATGTTGTAACTTAACCCACGGGAACCATAAGTTTCGCCCAGATAAAACAGACGGCTTTTCCATGGTATCAAAACTGAATCTACTAGCGTTAGAGTCCCATGTTTAAAGGAGATTATTATTTGGGCCAATTATCAAAAGCTGTCGGATAATGACGATAAAAGGCTGAATTATTCGTACAGAAAATCAACAAAACATTGTAAGAAGACAAGAGTTTAAAATAATTTTTAAAATTTAAAATAAAGTAACAGAACCAGTAAAATTATAATTTATTCCGTAATCATTTATTTCTAAATTTTACTTACATTTTAATCCTTTCTTATCATCGTTCAATGAACGCCAATACAATGATGAAAGGAACAACCACGTCCTTTATATCAATACTGCCGCCAGTGTAGAGACTGAGTTTGCGGTATCTCTATCATCAAAGTAAAATATTCTAGACTAGGAGGTTTTTTAATGAAAAGCCTCTATTCATGGGTAATAGAAAGAAAAAAAACAGCGTCCGACTGTTTTATTTGTTTGGAACCTCAAGAAATCGTAATGATTTGTAGAACAGTTTCTTTCAGAATTTTCAGAAAAATATCAATACCCAAACTTATTCGCACTCAACTTGCATGAAAATGCTAATTGTAATTGCTTTTCCTGAATATGTGTACTTTTTCCAGCAACCAAGGGAAAATTTTTATTCACGGAATTAAAACAAAAAAATCATTTAATGTCATTTATTATCTTAGATTATTGCATGCCATAAGTAAAGCAGAAATCGAAGCAACTATGTAAACCAATCGCATAATTATCAGAATGATACAAAAGAAGAATAGTTAAAATGGTGTTGATTGAAAAACTTTAACAGAAGCGTGCTACTATTTCAGCGGAGCTTGAATAGGATTTGTAAAGTTAGTTACCCGAGTTTCGATTAAAACAGCGTATGTGCCTTCAACATTGTATCTCACGTCATTCATTTGTGTAACAAATAATTTGGTTAGGAAGCCAACCCACAATTTATTAATTCAGTTAAACATGTCAAACTTTGGACAAAACTAGCTGTATTAAGTTACGTTTTATACTCAAAATTTGTCAGCAGAAATCAGTACTTCGAAAAATGAGATATTGAACGATCATCTTAGATCTGGAAACCAACCAACTTTTATGGCAGGCGTACCGCTTCCTTTACAATACCCAACTTACTAAACCAAATACCTGTAGACATCAGAGACTCAATGAATAGTAAAAACGTAAAGCGTAAGCTAAAAGAATATAAATATATATATATAATATATACACTATATAAACTCGATTATAACCTAACTGATAACAGCGCGTTGACCAAATCTCAGGCCATGGCATGCTAAGACAGACCCCAGAGGTCTAATTGTGTGCTTTGTTAAAATGTAAGAAACTTGTAATTTTTAAATAAACAAAAAAAAAACAAATGTACTCACAACCATTACCACTCTAATTCACTACACTGATAATTGCTATTTCATTGATCCGAATCCTGAAAGGTTGACTATCAGGGTCATTAACACTAGTTTCACCGGTAATTAGACGTAATAGAAAGTTACTGTGTGAAAATCACATTTAAAAAAATATATACGTATATAATCAACTGCATTCGCTTGAATAGAAGCCGACTACCCAGACGTGAGCTTTGGATCTTAAAAAATTAATTTATCTTAATGTAAAAATCCACCATTTACTTGGAAACATTTTGTACAAATTGAACCTCGTAAACGTTTTATCTCAAGACAATCCATATATTTCTCTCGCTATCTTAGTTCATAGATCTTAGCACAGCAGTCGGATGTAAGCTGGGCAATATAAATTATAGAGCGACGTGATCGACTGTCCCACCAAGATGTTTATTGCTCCTAGGATGAATAATAAATAGCTCACTGGATATTGTATTAATCCTTCCGATCCTGTAAACTTTACCCTGAGCAATATGTTGTAATAATCGAATCGGTTTTCATTTTGTGATGAGCACCGTAACTACTGTATGTCTCACGGTACCCCTGGTAAAAAATAAATATTGGCAGTGTGCTCATTAGCTTTTTGTAGAAAAAAGACAATTCTGTGAGCGATTGACCATCTTCCTGCCCTTATTTAAACGTGGTATGCAATCCATCTAATAATGTATAACATTTTTTTAGTTGATAAATGAAACATAGGACATTAATTTTATAATGCACTCAAACTAGAAACAGTATTCTGGGCCACGGGCGGCTCCATCAGTCCATCGGTCCATGAGTCCATCAGTCCATCAGTCCATCGTAGATCGCAGATGTAAATTTGATAAATAAATAATTGTTTTCTTTCTACTAAGTCGCAAACGATGATGGATTGTTTTATTTATTTCATTGGTGATTTATTTGTCATAAAACAATGCAAACCCGTGATTTTGACAACAACTTTATCATAAACCCAAATTAGTTCAGGTTTTTGATCAAAAACCTAATTTTATGAAAAACCTGCTGCTGCTCACTCTAACGTAGATTGGTAGAAAATGCCAAAGGCATTAAGTCCGCCTCTGTACGATTTTTGTGCATAAAGTTTTAATAAATAAATAAATAGACCTATCTGACCTATTTAATACAAAGCATATCCCATTGCGTAGGGGGGTGAGACAAGGGGATGTAATTTCCCCGAAACTGTTCTCAAACGCACTGGAGGATGTTTTTAAGACGCTGAACTGGGAAGGACGGGGCATTAACATCAACGGCGAGTATATATCGCACTTGAGATTCGCAGATGACATCGTCATACTGACTAAATTGTGGCACGACTTACAACAGATGCTGGATGGCCTAGTGGTTTCTTCAGTGCGCATTGGTCTCAGGGTGAACTTGGACAAAACCCAGGTTATGTTCAACGAACACGTCACCCCAGGACCTATTGTTGTCAATGGCGGTCCTCTCGAGGTTGTTCGAGAATATATTTACCTAGGGCAAACTTTGCAGTTTGGTAAGAACAACTTTGAGAGAGAGGCTAATAGAAGAATCCAGCTGGGCTGGGCAGCTTTTGGGAAGCTTCTTCGGGTATTCTCGTCACGCATTCCGCAGAGCCTAAAGACTAAGGTCTTCAACCAGTGCGTCCTGCCTGTTATGACATACGGGGCTGAAACGTGGACACTCACGGTACGGTTGGTCCATAAATTCAAGGTCGTTCAGCGAGCTATGAAGCGAGCTATGCTAGGAGTCTCCCTCAGGGATCACGTTCGAAATGAGGTGATCCGACAGAGGAGCAGAGTTGTCGACATAGCTCACAGAATAAGTCAGGTGAAGTGGCAGTGGGCCGGCCACATTAGCCGCAGAACCGATGACCATTAAACTAGACGTGTTCTTGAGTGGAGACCGCGAATTGGCAAGCGTAAAGTTGGACACCCTCAGGTTTGGTGGAGCGATGATCTTCGCAGAGTGGCCGGTAACAACTGGATGAGAGTTGCCGAAAATCGAGTTGAGTGGCGCAAGATTAAAGAGGCCTATATCCAGCAGTGGATTGCAATAGGCTGATGATGATGATGATGACCTATTTAATGGTAAAAGAAATAAATCATACCGACCAAGCGTAGAACCAACGCCTTATAGTGCTTTCCAATATAGCCAACTTCCAAGTTTGTTGCTGATGCTGAGAAATTCGTAGTCGAAAACAAAATGGTATTCATACCATTTTGCCAAACTGGGTATTTGAACATAGGACCCGATTCTCCGCAGCCGTACTTGCGACCAAGAGACTAACAAGGCAGTTAACTTGAAATAATGCTGAAGTAGTAGCGCATTCGACTGATTTGAAAAAGAAAGGAATAGCTGAACCGCAAGTGGACAAGGGTATGAAGATAAAAAAAACTTACACACGAATAGAGAACCGACTTCCAAAAACGAAGAGGTCGTTTTTGGAAGTCGGTTAAAAAGGGTATTCAACTTTACGCATAGTTCAAATTACATACATATAAATAACTAGTCAGCATAGACTGTTCCTAGTTGGGACGCAGTACTCTTCTCTGTGTGAAGGTATAATGGTTGTAATTCATCAAAAAAAAAAAATGTTTATTGCATAATAATAATATATGCATTTGTACATGCCAACATTTATAATTCTATATCAGTGGAAACTTCTAAATGACCTTCAAATGACAGTAGTTTAAGAACACTGCTTGTATCAGCGGTAAGTTTCCGGAAAAGAATAAAATAAAAAAATCCGTTGACATAGAATATAAAGGTCGTGCTTATATATTTCTTAGTTAGTATTTATAATTTTAAAACATAATGTTATCAGCCTTCATTATTAAGTTAGCCAGATTTTATTTTGACATTTTCATCTATCTATATCTATCTATACATATAATAAATCTGTAGAGAAATCGTTTTTGTACATCGAAAATATAAAAAAAAAAAATTGTCAGGGTATTAAAGTATAACCAACAGAACACATTTCCAGCATTTTTGGAATTTTTGTCTGTTTATCTGTTTGTCTGTTTCGATGACTAAGCTTCACGTCAAATTTACGAAACGAATGTAGGTAACTTTTATACATAAATATTGTGCGTAACTTGGGCTATTACTTAGTCTTTGTTTCATAGTAATCGGTGCTCTCTATCAAAAGATATATATATTTATAGTTTTCAAGAAGAACTTATCGTTATGGTCAAGAATGAGACAAGCAACGACATCTATTTAACGAACATGGTACTTATTACTAAATGCCTTCACAAGATAACTTTAAAAAAGTTATGATAGCAAAAGGTACGTAGATATAAGTCTAAATGACGCTGCTTTCAAAATCTACATAGCCTAAACCTTATAGTGTTTGATCGCTCTTTTTTAGCAGTTTATCTTCGTCTTCGACAGATGGCGTTATTCATTTGATGTCATTTTCTGAACCGCGATGATAGTAAACATACACACATTATGTTTTGTGAATAGTCAACAAATAAAAATTTACCAATTACACAGTATTAAAATACTATTTTTTTAAACTAAATTAAAATTAGATAAAACCCAAGACATATTTTTTTTTGTACCGTGTGGGAATCGAACCTGCGACACGCAGTGCTACTGTTAATCGTCCAGCCATTGCGCCAACCATGTCGTCATATAGATGTGGTGTGTTGTTAGCCCTATGTGTCGAGGCCGCGGTATCTCTTTCGAACAACCCGCAGCCCCAACGGGCGTCGGTCCTTGGGGGCCCCTTCAATGTTGCTGACATCTCTTTGAGACGTGCGTGGAACACGAACGCGCCTCCATCGTCATAGGACGGACGAACGATGAACTAGCCCGTTACTCACCGTTCACAGGCCCGCGCCTACGGTGGCCGGAAGCCATCACGTAGCCCCCGATGCCCGGAGCGTCTTCCGCGGCGGCTGGGACGAGAGGTTGTCTCCCGCTCACGTTCCGCCACCTCTTTCGCTAGCATTACTGCTTCGCAGAAGGAGGTGGCGGCCATTTCAGATTCGATGTCCCAGATTCGGTACAGGTACCCTCTCGAAACACCCTCTAATCCCCCCTTTTTTTTGTGGTTCGTAAATTATCAAATGATCCCGCTCTGGGCGGAGCGGAAGAAAGTGTCAGACTTCTACTGACTAAAAACCACCCACGTTCCTTCTTAGCCCTTTGTGTTTCGGGGCCATGGTATCTCTTGCGGACAACCCTCAGCCCCGGCAGACGTCCCTTTGGGGCCCTTTAATTGTTGCTGACATATCTTTGAGGCACGCGTGGAACACGAACGCGCCAACGACAGTACCTGTCGACTATAATGTACCTGTTTCAAATTTCTTCAAGATCCGTTCGGCCGTTCTGACGTGGTTGATTAACAAACACCCATCCATCTAAACTTTAGTATTAGACATAGTCAGTACTTTGCATTACTCTCTTCTTATTTTCTACAGCGTCAGTAAGTTAACGCAGGGCAATGATTAAATGTTCTTTTATCTAAGCGACGCATTTTAGTTTCCGACAAGCACGCGAACGAAGTCGCGGGCACAGCTAGTTGAAAATAAATACCAATAAGTAAGTAAATCTTAATGTGTAATAATATCACATTAGACCCATTTACAATAACTGTAAAAGGTCCTATTTACGTGGGTTTTTCCCAATAAAATCACCACGGTGAAATCCGTGGTGATTGATGATCCCCAAGAACGATTTAAAAAATAAATAGGTATGAAATCCCAATCTACTAACGCTGATTAAAAATATCATTAATTGCAATGAAAACGCTTAATGACGTATCGTATTTGATAGCAAAAATTTATAATATGGGTGTCTAATAAGTAATTACACAGTGGCACACACAGTGGTACTTTGCTTTCAAATAGGTTTTCAAGATCACGGCGTATCTGCACCTGCAACTAGTCCTTAAAATTTCTTACTTTAAAAGCGATGTGATTAAAATCATCGGATAACTTAGATGAACGTTATTTTATAGCTATTACAATGCGAAGTTTAGAAGAAAGTCAGAACAAAGTACTTTTTATAACTCTAAGGTATGTTCAAACTTGATTGGTGGTTTAAATTACTATCTAGATTATTTAAGGCCGATTATTAACATCGTCTTGCCTCCAATTTATTTGAAGTAGACGCTGCTTGTCTTATTCCGTACTTGTCTTTTTGTTGTCATCTCAATAGTCGCCCTCCTTTTGTATCATCTTTCAGACAGTACATGTACGTAATATTTCCTACTGTTTCATACACTCATAGTCCACCTATACCATACCATGCACATTAATTTATTTGAGGTAGACGCTGCTTGTCTTATTCCGTAGTTGTCTTTTTGTTGTCATCTCAATAGTCGCCCTCCTTTTGTATCATCTTTCAGACAGTACATGTACGTAATATTTCCTACTGTTTCATACTCTCATAGTCCACCTATACCATACCATGCACATTAATTTATTTGAGGTAGACGCTGCTTGTCTTATTCCGTAGTTGTCTTTTTGTTGTCATCTCAATAGTCGCCCTCCTTTTGTATCATCTTTCAGACAGTACATGTACGTAATATTCACTACTGTTTCATACTCTCATACTCCACCTATACCATACCATACACATTAATTTATTTGCTATCTATTAGTTTGAAATTATCCTTTCTGAAACATAACATTATTTAATCGTTAAAATTGTATTTTATTTCTTTTAAATTATTTTGTATATATTATTATAGTTAATTAGATGACTTCTAAGAAAACAAATTATTGGTCAATGAATAAGCTGTCGGGTATTATCTAACCCATCGACACGTCAAAATAATACATTATTACACATCGTTTTTCAGTGTCCTGCAATTAGCAAGAATAAGCTTAGGAGAAATCTTCACACCGAAAAACTACTCGTTCCCAGAAGATTTTATGTTTGGAGTGGGGACGTCAGCCTATCAAATCGAAGGAGGATGGAATGAAGGAGGTATGGCTACGTGTTCAGTCGTGAATACTACCAATTTGAATCCACTGTAATATAAAAAACAACTAAACTTAACACTAAAGAACTATTACAACATGTGTTAAACAAGTTGTTTATAATTTAGACCGAAACAAGTAGTAAATATACGTTTCTATTTTGTTCCATAGGTAAAGGTGAAAGTATATGGGACACATATCTCCACAAACACCCTGAATTCGTCTTCGACCGTACAAACGGGGATGTTCTAGCTGACTCTTACCATTTTTATATGGATGACATCGAAGCTCTCAAAAGTTTAAGTGTTCCCTACTATAGATTGTCCATTTCGTGGCCCAGGTAAGATTGTGTTAAAAGACATGTTGTCATTCTTTGGGTTCTGTTCTTAAAATGCAAAATTGAAAGCCATTTTACTCCGGGGCTGCTGGCACCACACAGGTTAAACTTGGAAAGTAGTTGTTTTCTGTGAACCGCTACACAAAAATGAGACATTCATCATCATTCTCCTGCCCTTATTCCAATTTATTTGGGGTCGGCGCAACATGTCTTTTTCTTCCATACTTCTCTATTTCTCGTCATGTCAGCAAAATGAGACATTATAAATTGAAAAAAAAAATGGTGGCCCGACATGTACCCCATATGAAGAAGGTTGGAAAAAATACTCACCCATTGTTTATCGATTTTAGTTCTTGAAAGAATGATTTTAAAGTCCTTTAATACTTTTTTTCTTTAGTGAATGTTTGATGAGTAATTTGCATCTAAAGCCGTAAAAATCCTGGAAAATTTTAATATTGTAGAACGAAAAAAACTAAAACTACTGTATGCTAATATTCTGATTATTAAAGTAATAACAAATCGAATAAATTATATCAGTACATTGAAGTTTCGCTTTTGTTTTTAATTAACAATACATGAATATATTTTTTGGTGCTACGGAACCCTTTGTATACCACCGGTTTGCTGGCTTGGCTGGTTTTTCTTTTGTTTGCATTAATTACACAAAGTACTTTTTATCGCACTTCATGAGATAAAACCTTTAGCCTTTTAGAGGCCGAGAGTAGAGCAGCATAATGGCGTAACGGTTGACAGGGAAGAATAGAAGAATAAAACGTATAGGGTTTATCATCATCATATCAGCCCGGAATCACCCACTGCTGGGTATAGGCCTCCCCTTTCTTCCGCCACATGTCTCGATCCTGGGGTCTATAGGGTTTATACGTCATGTTATTTAGGACAAGGGGAGACAGATGATGATGACAAAATAAAAATAGTATATTTTCATCAGAATTATATTAAAAACATTTTTTTTGCAGGATTCTCCCAAACGGTACTGACGACAATATAAACCCAATAGGCGTAAAGTACTACCGCACATTATTTGAGGAACTCCTGAAGGTCAACATCACTCCTGTAGTCACGTTGTTCCACTGGGACATGCCCACACCACTGATAAACCTCGGTGGCTGGACTAACCCAGCACTAATTGACTTTTTTGAGGATTATGTGAAAGTGGTATTCAAACTATATGGAGATATAGTCAAAATGTGGACAACGATTAATGAGCCTCATCAGCATTGCTACAATGTAAGTTTGTTTTATAAGAACAGCTTTTGGGTCCACGTTCGTGATTATTGATACAACGTTTTCAATAAAAGTTGTTAAATTGCTAGAATGAAGACCGTTGAAAATTTTGGTACAGCACCTATAATCATAATCAGCATACAGGGTTAGGTACTGGTAACGACGTATTCCTTGCAGGACGTCATAGTAGCGTCAAGATACAACAATTCAGTCACCAAATAAATGTTCTACCGAAGCCCTGTGATTATGAGTTAGTAATACCAGATTAAATAATTTAAATCCTATTTAAGAATAATTTATTAGATCATTTAAGTTATAATCATAGCTGAAGCCGTAGCAGAATTCTTTATCACTTCACTACATAGTATAAAACAAAGTCGCTTTCTCTGTCCCTATATCCTTATGTATGCTTAAATCTTTAAAACTACGCAACGGATTTTGAAGTGGGGTTTTTTAATAGATAGAGTGATTCAAGAGGAAGGTTTTAGTATATAATTTGACCGACATCCACGCGGGTGAAGCCGCGGGCATCGGCTAGTTATTACATAAATTCAAAAATGGGAACTCTGGCAAATTGAACTAACTCATGATTTTGGTAGCAGGCACCATATATTTTATTTTTTGTTTTTCCTTTAAAACGTTGCCCCAAACTAGGAATTTCTCCTGTTTCGTGGTTGCGTTTACTATCATTTAAACTTACATACACAAACCAAACACCCAGACCATGAGCCACGGTTTTGGTATATACAGGACACCGCGGCTGCGACACCGCTACGCACCGTGTGTATGGGCCCTAACCCTGTATAACTGTGCTGCTTAAATTTACACCTCCTCTCCGAAAGAGGAAGCGAGTTATCCAACATGCGTGTCCAGTGCGGGTTACTTTTTCCTTTTTATTTTAAAAATATAAATATTCTTTCTTGAAACTTGTTTCTTTCTTAGAGTTACGGTTATACGATCTTCCTACCGGCAATTAATTCACATGGAATTGGGGAATACCTGTGCGCTCACAACATCTTGCTAGCCCATGCTCGAGCTTACCGACTATACGAAAAGGAATTTAAACCACATCAGAAAGGTATACAGTTTTAAATATGTAACCGATTTTTAATGGTATTTTTATCATAATATGCCAAGCCTTTTCCTAACTATGTTGGGGTCGGGTTTTAGTCTAACAGGATGCAGCTGAATACCATTGTTTCACATATAGCAACTGCCTATCTGACCTCCACAAACGATGACGACTCTCTGAGGTCTATCAACGAGAACCGTGAACCACGGCTTCACGTGGTTTTCGAGGTATGCAGACAACTCGGGGGTGACCTTCCGATACACACCCATCCATAGACCAGTTTATACAAAGTGCGGTTTTTGACTAAAGCGCTGTTTAATCTGGAGATCGACCCGAGTGACTGTTATAATTTTAGCTACGAGCATCTCTCTATAAAGATATTAAACTAGTTTAGTACTATATACTTTTGATGTGTTAGTAGGTATTAAGTGGGTCAAGTACGCCACACTATTCCCAAACCACTGTAACTCCTGTAAGCCAGAATCATCAGTGGCGACCACAAGAAAAGCGCCGAGACAATGAAGGCGATATCCCAGAGAAACGATTTAACTGTCTTGGATCCTGCAACGAAATTATCAGAAAAGAATAGCGGAGGTGTAAGAAAAACATAATTTCCATATCAGCCGGCGACAGAACAGAACAAGGCCAATAGGCACACAGGGACGAATACAACTGGGATAAACCCAGTTGCCTAGCACCACGGATATTATTGTCATTAATGTGTTAGTAGGTAGTATATAAGTTAATCATATTGATTGAATAACAAACGGGCTCGTTTTTCAGGTAAAATTGCTATAACTCTAGATTCATACTGGGCTGAACCAAAAGACCCTAATAAACCAGAAGACGTCCAAGCGGCAGATGACTATCTTCAAATGCATGTCAGTTCCAACTGTAAAATATTTTAGTTTACAAATACCCTTATACAAAAACGAATAATAATTATTAACGTAACGAACGATTTGTAAGAATGAACCAGTAGCAGATAGTGGAACGAGCTTGGAAAACGACTAGATGGTTCAATTATTCCTAATGAGAAATACTAGATATTTTGGGGAAGGGTCCTTCCACAAAATGAAACCTCTAAACAGAATTTTACGTAATAGTAGGTTAACAAATTCATCTCTATTTCAACTATGTTTTGTTTTTCTTCATCAGCTGGCAATGTATTCCCATCCAATATTCTCGGATGTCGGCGATTATCCTAAGTTTGTTCGTGAACGGATTAACAACATGAGCCGTCAACAAGGATACTCGCGGTCACGTCTCCCATATTTCACTCCTGAAGAGGTTTGTATTAAAACTATTTATTGTCACAAATCACAACTACACCGTCCGCGTAAATGTCGAAAAACAATAATAGAACGTCCCGGTTTCTACTTTGCTTAGGGCCACGGCATACACGCTACCTTTAGGAAAGGCAATCGGCGATTTTACCGGTTTTGAGAAGGAAAAGCACAGATACAGTCGGAAAATTGACGATCGTCGATACCGTGTATACTGTGGCCCTTACGGACGAACTGCATCAATAAAAAACATCTAAACCATGTTATAGAGCTATCCGTGTCAATATCACAACAACGATGTGTTTTCAGTATCATTGATGAAATTGATCCTAACGGATTTAAGTTCACATTTTTATTTTTCAGGTAAAAGCTCTTCAAGGAAGCTCAGATTTTTTCTCTATCAACCACTACACGACGTATTTAATGTCTCCTTCAAAAATGGAACGAATCTGGAAGATCCCTTCTTTGGATCATGATACTGGCGTCAAATCAGAGCACAACAAATCCTGGGCAACCCCTGGTTTGCCTTCTTCAACTTGGTTATGTGTAAGTTTTTTTTCATATTGGGAATAAAAGAAATACTTATTAATTGATACTTTTATCCATTTTTCAAAGCAAGACAGGTTTCTCGTGACTCGTCACCACCCCCTTTTGCACCGCACATTTGTCTAAAGATGTCAGGCCGTCTCTTCACAGTTAAGGAGGCTTAGGCCTTCCGCTAATACATAGTTTCAAGGAAATATTTTATGAAACCCATTAGGTTTGAATTAAAATAGTAGTATTAATCTTTATTCAGCTTTAGTGTTACAAATTAGGCGACTAATGTGAATAAAATAGATAAATATTCTCATGTCACTAATTATGTGTAATATTATTAGTGTGGGGTCGTATACAGTTTCTGTTATTTGTTTCCGCGATAAAAATAGAAAACTTCGAAAATCTTAAAAAAAATATTTTTCATAGTACATCGGTTTTTACACGTCTCGAGTTCTCGACCTATTCTTATCCTTCTCTCTCTTTCACTCTTCTACACCTTTCAATCGCACCTTTGCATAAGTTCCCTTTTACTCAAAATTCATTCTACATTAATGTTTTGCACTTGTTCATATCGGGCAAGCGCGACAAGAATCCAACTTATCGAGAGCTCTTTATCGTCATTTAAACCTGGAATGACTTCACAGATTTCATAAAACGCATTAATAAATAATTCGCAGGTGTATCCGCCTGGACTCCGCAAACTCCTCAACTGGATCCAAAATCAATACAGAGTGATCAAAGAAATCCCAATATATATAACTGAAAGTGGATTGACTGACAGGGGACAAACAGAAGACTACGAGAGGATCGCTTACTACAACGACTACCTCTACCAAGTGCTGCTAGCTATATACGAAGATGGGGTCAATGTCAAAGGATATTTCGCTTGGACCTTATTAGACGATTTTGAATGGAAAGAAGGTTTTTAGTAAGTCTTAAAAGTCTTTTAAATGGGATTTGTATACACACAGCCTTGAAGAAATGGACCAATGTTACCACATATTTATTTTGTAAAGTGCTCAAACCTGATGTTTTTTTTTTTACATTTGCAGTACTATTTTCGGCTTATTCAAAGTGGACTTTGACAGTCCGAATAAAACTCGGACACCGAAGTTGTCAGCGAAAAGCTACGGCAACATTGTGCGCACACGCAGAATTGACTTCGACTACATCAAGCCACCTGCGGTCCAGAATACGAGTAGTCTCGTAAAAAAGATTTCGGTTTAAGGACTTAACACTAATCTAAATTAAATAAGAATTAATATTTAAACAGTCTGTTTAGAATCAGATCATTTATGGTCGTAAAAATTATTCAGTTTGTCATTTACTAACAAATATTAATTTTTAGTGACAAAATGTATGTGTAATACTTTTATACACAAGCACGACATAATAATATATATGATCATGTTATTAAATACTATTTTAATTAAATTCCATCTTTTTTCTAATTAATTTAATCACCTCAACGTCTCCTGCCAATCACGATTCTAACTATGGTTGATGTTCTTAACCAATATTTGAAAATATTTTCAAACCACCACTCTTTTCTTTAAACCTAACATCATTTTAGTTACAATTTACAAACAAAGACCCTACTATACCATCTTTTTCTTTTCATATTTAGTTGTTTTAAAGATGGAATGAACTGTTACACTATTCGCCAGGTAGGTACCATTTCTTCCTGCAACAACTTTTAGAAAAACAAAATCCATAGTCACTTCCACACTTAAACTGGTATTTTGACAGGTCTTATTAACCATTATTTATACAATCCCGTTATTCTCTTTTACCTAAACCGTCTTTCACAGGTTTATAGTACACCTCACCACATCAGCTTTTCTTTTCATACATCAATCTTCTAAAGTGCCTTTGCCACATATCCTTAATTTTTCTCATCATTCGAAAGAACCATTCCAGCTACAGCTTTTACGCATTTTATCTGAGATACATCCCTCGCCTATCTTTCTCTAGCTCTAGGTCTTTTTATCCTGCTGGACTATCAAGAACGTCATAAAAACCTGTCCTGGTCCCCTGCTCTTGCGATGGCCAAAGCTTTCTTTGCAAAAGGGATTACATTACTTACTCTTACTTTTAGCCTTCAAACTAATCATTTTTATTTTAACACTCTGCCGTTCCTTGAAATTCCTCTTTTATAGTCCTGTCCTTCTTCAGACAATTTGTCCTCCAAACATCCCCTTTAACTATCAATTCCTTGTACATCGGGATATTCTGTTATGATTTAGCCTATTGCCATCAATCTGGCACAAAAAACAGACTCCACGGTTGCTACTGAGAAATTCTTGATGGAAAAAACCCATTATCACTTTCCCAGACCCGGGGATCGAACCCAAGACCTCATGCTCAGCAGTCGTGCTAGCAACCACTAGACCAACGAGGCAGACAATTTTTAAAACGTTGACACATTATGTTACTACCTTTATTAATACCCATGCAATGTAACTGATAATGTTTTCATTGTTGATTGATTTCGTTTCAAACATTAATTAGGTACGTAAAAGGTTCAGTTACTAACATGTCCAGCTCAAAAGGAGTCGCCCTATACCGACTTTTGGTGACTCTTAGGTAAGACCGCAGTGATTTGTGATTTTTTATGTACCTGAACCTGTTTTTAATTATGTTTGAATTTTGGTGTGGTGACCACGTATCGAACGGCTCGGCAGCTTAGCCATTAATACCCGCAGACGCAGGCATTAGCCAAGGATCGTGGAAGGTTCCCATGATCCCCAGTGCAAGTGTGGGATGGGAACACTGGGGTGGTTTTTAGTCAGTTAGAGTCTGACAGACCCCAACGCTCGCCCAGGACAGAGGACATCTTTGGAGATTGTCCACCCTATAACAAACAAAAATGTAGGCATGACTCCTATTTAAGGTTGGCAGATGACACAGTGAGCTTCTTGGGGATTTGGATGCGCTAAGAACAGGACCGGTTTACCTTTGTTTGATAGTGACGAGTGCTGACATTCGGCTGAAATAATGATTATTTTTCACTATTTCGTTACAGGGCTGTAACGAAATAGTGAAAAATAATGTTAGTTAGTTATTAAATAGTGTTAGTTATTTCCCAAACTGATTCTCATCCATTCAGTTCTTTTCCATTTAGTTTTCCGTGACGTACTTGTTAAAACGGAATGTTACCGATAACGTCATACCGTTTTATGCATATTAATTACATAAGGTAAACTCAAGGTGATCCTTATTTATTTACGTAAGTACTTTAATTTAAAAACTTATTACATTAATTAAATACACATTCATAGCAAAAAAAAGTCAGTTAAGTACTGTTATCCAAAGTGTTCATAAGCAGGTCATTTCGCTAAATAATTATAATTAGAAGAAAAGTGAGTAAGAAATAACGGTACGGTTGACACGGGACACGGGATTTAACAAGAAAATATTGTTTCGCCAACCCTGAGTAAAATGGGACAAGAGCTGGAAGATAATGGTAACGACTGTTGCACTTTCCTTAACAGTATTTCTCTTAATACAGCTTGCTACAATTTGCAAGAGGAGGACCAGTCGTGAACTCCGGGGTGAGCAACTACTCCTTCCCGGATGATTTCATATTCGGAGTGTCTACGTCCGCATTTCAAATTGAAGGAGGATGGAACGAAGGAGGTACGTTTGTTCGTATTCTGATCCAGTTGTACCTAGTTTCTGAGGATCTTTGACGTCTTTCTAATAATGCGATAAAATTACAACCAAAATACGCATTTAGCCGTCTTATTACCTATTATTCGATAGGGAGAGGCGAAAGCATATGGGACACATACCTCCACGAACACCCTACATTTACCGCTGATCATGAGAACGGAGATATTGCAGATGACTCTTACCACCTCTGGAAGGAAGATATTAAATTGATTAAAAGTTTAAGCGTCAGTGGATATAGAATGTCTATTTCTTGGCCCAGGTAAGACGTTTATCTTACTAAAAACAAAACTTGTAAAAAAAGCCAAGTCGCACAACTCAATTCTTCTACCGTAAAAAGTAGTGAGATCCATGTAATACTAAGTCAGTTAATTTATTCAGGCCCTACTTAAGGGACCTTCTATCTTAAGTTATTACGTAATAAGCTAACCTAACTACATCATAAAGTGACCATATCAATATTAAAAATATTTGATGTTTTAAATATTTACTTGTCCATCGCATCGCATTCATACTATTGACATATATTTTTTTACTTCTCTGTTATTTCTTGCGCGTGCTCTAATTTTACATGTAAATAACTACCTAGTTTTTATTTCTAGTATGAAGACTTTCTTTCCACCCATAGACAAAATAATTACTTTTACATTTTTCATTTTCAGGATACTTCCAAATGGTACTGACAACAATATAAATAAAGAAGGTGTAAATTACTACCGTAACATTTTCGAAGAACTCCTTAGAGCCAACATCACTCCTGTAGTCACGTTGCTCCATTGGGACATGCCCACACCACTGACGGACCTCGGTGGCTGGGCTAATTCAAAACTAGTGGATTATTTTGAGGACTATGTAAGGGTTGTATTTAAGCTATACGGAGATATAGTCAAAATGTGGGTAACAATAAACGAACCTTATGAGAATTGCGTGAATGTAAGTACATTGAGCGGGCTCGTAATTTTAACTCGCAATTTTATCATTAGTATTATCATCGAAGTAATGTATCATGACAAACATAATTCTCTATCTTATAGTTTATATTTTTTGTGATTTAACTTCGAGTTTATAAATGTAGGGTTTAGATGCCGTGGAGAGTGGAAGAGTGTAATTGATAGCAAAGCTAATTTAAATTGTTGTTTAGTACATTTCCTCATAAACTGGCTCTTTGCGTACCACTTTTAGGTTCAGAATCCAATTGATTTTTTTACTATTGTGTTTTTTATTGTATTCATATAAAGAAACGGATCAGTAAAATTATATTTTCAATTCCCCAGAGTTATGGGCTTAATATAATGGCACCAGCTTTGGATTCGCACGGCATCGGAGTGTATTTATGTACCCACAACAGTTTGCTCGCTCATGCTCGAGCTTACCGCTTGTATGAAAAGGAATTCAAACCACATCAGCAAGGTAAAAAGTGGTTGTCTCATACTAATCCTTTTTTAAATATACTGCCATTAAGCACCTAGGCGTGCTGTATACGTGTTGGGTTCAATATTAACCGGTACTGCCGTAATTGCTTTGCAGCATTATGTCATTGTCGACCGGAACAAGTTTCCTGCCCTTGTCGCCAATTACATTCCATAACTGTATTTGTTTTTCAGGTAAAGTATCTATAGTGCTAGATGCCGCTTTTGCTGAACCAAAGGTCTCTAATAAATCTGAGGATGTCAAAGCGGCAGAGGACTATCTTCAAATGCATGTTAGTACACATTTACAACCAGTTTAGCTTTAGTAAAGTGCATCAAGTTGAATATGTTAACATTACGCATGACAATTATGTATTATTTTAGGGCTTATTTTATGACAATCTTTAGAGGGTAGGTAATGGAAATCTTAACGAAAGCAGCAATTAAATTGCTGTTAGGTCGTTGTCAGAGACAAGTCTGTTAAAATTACGGCGTGTTTTATTTCACCACCAAGTTGCTAGTGGACTGCAGTTGTTGTTGTGGTTTAATAACTTTGAACGGAATGTCGAGCAACCCGTTTGTGTCACACACCAATAATAATTTTGATGTTTTCAGGTGGGAATGTTAGCTCATCCGATATTCTCTGATGTCGGTGACTATCCTAGTTTTGTTCGTGAACGGATTGACAACATGAGTCGTCAACAAGGATTCTCACGATCACGCCTTCCATTATTTACAACTGAAGAGGTTCGTATATCTAACATACCATTTGGTTCTTGTATTTTTGTTTCGAATATTATTGTTTCAAAAACTATTTATTTTAATTAAACATATTTTATAGAAACACAATCCAATGAATTTTATAAGCTCATTTTTTACTTCACAAACTTATCAAAGCGTTGAATTATTTTTTAACGAATATTACGACTTTATTTTACGATGGTATTTGATATCAACGATAATGTAAATATAGACGGTATACCTACTATCCATAATTTATAAATAAATATGGGTACATATTTTAACGTCATACTACTACGACGATACTGATACGACCACGATCTAGGTCACTTCAACCAAATGGTTAGGTTAGGTTAGGACCGTGACCAACTGCGCGCGAGCCGAGCGAGCGAAGCGAGCGGTGCCACGGCAGCGGCCGGCGAGCGCTACATCGGAATTTGTCGCAGTACTACGGCATTCCAACAGTTATGAACCACTCGCATGCTATACAGATGTCAGTTTTTAATATATTTGTTAAATAAAAAATAGATTATAAAATTTATAGTTGTAATAATATGACTTGAAATGTTTATAAACTGTCACTCGATAAAATGTTATTCTATACCCAGAAAAAGGGTGGCTCTATATATCAACGATAATGTAAATATAGACGGTATACCTACTATCCATAATTTATAAATAAATATGGGTACATATTTTAACGTCATACTACTACGACGATACTGATACGACCACAATCTAGGTCAGTTTAACCAAATGGTTAGGTTATGTTAGGACCGTGACCAACTGCGCGCGAGCCGAGCGAGCGAAGCGAGCGGTGCCACGGCAGCGGCCGGCGAGCGCTACATCGGAATTTGTCGCAGTACTACGGCATTCCAACAGTTATGAACCACTCGCATGATATACAGATGTCAGTTTTTAATATATTTGTTAAATAAAAATTAGATTATAAAATTTATAGTTCACTATAAATTTAATTGTATTGTATTTATAGTTTTAATTTAGAGTCACTCGATAAAATGTTATTCTATACCCAGAAAAAGGGTGGCTCTATATTCAGCAGTTAATTATTCTGGGCTGATATGATGATGACGATTGTAGGGTAAGCTCTGCCTAACACTGTCATTGTATATGTTCAGGTAAAAGCACTTCGAGGAAGCGCAGACTTCTTAGGTCTTAACCACTACACAACATATTTAGTTTCTCCATCACCAATGGAACCTGCCTGGAAGGTGCCTTCTTTGTATCACGACACTGGAGTCAAGATGGAGCAAGATCCATCTTGGCCTAAGCCTGGTACTAACTGGCTAACGGTAAATAAATGCATAACTTACCATAATATTACAGATTTGAAAAGACTCTGTCCATCTGTTACATTTTCTTGCCGTTATAGATTAATTGTATGTTTGGGAAATGAATATAACTACCATCATCGGGTCTATAAGATTAATTGTTCCGAAAAACATGTGTTTGAGGGATCTTGCACCACGCAGGTGTAGCCCTAAGTAAAAGTTAGTTGTAATATTATATCTAATTTGTGTTTCATTTAAGCGAAGTTAACATGGGCATTGGGCAATAATGATGAATAATTCAAGATATTTAGTACAGTTTTGCTCTTACAACAGTGAGAGCACATTTGTATGTGTACCACAAACAAGTTATTCATTTGTTGGGACGAATAATATAAAAAAGTGTGCTTAAAACGCAATCGATTCAAAACTTTCCAAATGGGCCACTGGAGTTCTCTACTGGGAGCCAAGCGTTTCTGGGGCTCCACAAATTTGTGAGGTGGTGTATATACCTCTTTAATTCACCCTCTTTTGACTTGCCTTGAAGGTTTCAATTAAATAACTTAACGTGTGTATTTTTTGTACCTATCGCAGGTTTACCCACCAGGTTTTCGAAAACTTCTCAACTGGTTTCAAAATACTTATAAAATATTTAATAAAATTCCAATCATAATAACTGAGAATGGAATGACTGACAAGGGACAAACTGAAGACTATGACAGAGTTTATTACTTCAATCAATATCTCTACCAACTGCTGCTAGCTATACATGAAGACGGGGTCAATGTCAAAGGATATTTCGCCTGGACTCTAATGGATGACTTTGAATGGACAGACGGCTATACGTAAGTTTTTCACTTACACTCTATAAGTGTACTAAAATCTATGTTGTAGGACCTTCTTTTTTGGAGGGTGGACAATCATCAAATTAAAAGAAGGACGGACGATGAGCTAGCCCATTACTCACCGGCCACAGGCCCGGGCCTACGGTAGCCGGAAGCCATCACGTGGCCTCCGAAGCCCGGAGAGTCTCCCGCGTTGGCTGGGACGAGAGGTTCTCTCCTTCTCACGTTCCGCCACCTCCTTCGCTAGCATCACTGCTTCGCAGAAGGAGGCGACGGCGTTCTGTTCCTTTTTGCCCCGGACCATGGCTTGCAACTGGGCTGGACGCGAGAGGTCGCCGCCCCCAATGTTGTAGGGCCCTGAATTCAGGATAACTCAGGTCGGTTTATGACTTATAATAGTCCTATAAACCAACATGATTATAATTTAAGTATTTTCAGTTTTCATATTTTTTGTTCTATTTCCCAGAATACAATTTGGCTTATTCAAAGTGGATTTCGAAAGTCCGAATAGAACGCGAACACCGAAGCTGTCAGCGAAGAACTATGCCAACATCGTGCGCACACGTCGAATTGACTTCGATTATATCAAGCCACCCTCTGCCTACAATACTTTTACAAGTCTAACCACAGTATAAACTCCCTATTAAGAATAAATAAAGTTCGCTTCAAACATCGAAGTTTTTTCGTCATGCAAAAATGTGTCTTTACTGAGTGAAGCTTGAGTTTACACAATAATAATGGCGTCACAATGACAATCTAGCCAAGTCACTTAGTCATTGTGTTTTAGGTCCTTTCCTGATTTTTTATTTTGTTGTTGCGTCAGCAGCAGTGCGGAATTAGCATGCTAAAAGCTCGGCGAGCTCAGTTATTTCAATGAGTGATAAATAATTGTCGCAATAATATACGTGGGAATTAGTCCATTTAAATGTTTAATTTAATTTAATATCAAGGGGTCAGTTTACAGTTAAATCCAAGTTTGTGGGGTTCAAAGATGGGGTTGCAACTCTTGTTCCACTGCCGCCATCTTCTAATTTGAGATTTTTGGAACCTTGAAAAAATCATATCTCCAAAAATATTAACTTTATCGTGAAAAGTCATAGGACTTTTAAGCTATTGCATAGCTTCTATCGCGGGCCTTGAGCGTGGGGACCGAATCCAAAAATTCCGTAACGAAAATAAAAACCTAACAAATTGACACTTGACAGTGACTTTTTGAAATATCACGCTTGTCTCTTTAGTTCAGCAACCCGCCTTTAGGTGGCATTGGTTGTATTGGAAAACTACCGTAATCAGCTGTTTGTGAGAAAGTATATAAGTGTATAGGTATTTATCATCTATGTGCAACAGTGAATATCTGTACTCGTATAATTTGTGTACAAAGTGTTTTAAATATGAATAAACAAAGTGCATTTATTAATGAAGAAAGTCACGAAAAAATAGTGAAAGAAAATGAGTTAGTACTCTACTATATACAAATGCAGTATTATTTTTTGTTTTGTTAATTTATATATAATACTGCTATAAAGATAACCAAAATGTTGGGGAAATATAGTATTTATACTTACACTTTTACTAATCATCCTCATCTTTTATAAAATATTAAATCTTATAATTTTTCAATGTTTAATTTTCATCTGACATTACGTCAGTTGTCAAGATGTCATTTACTTTTTCTTTTAATTTGTGTCATAGTTTTTCTTAGTGGTTAGAACTACGAAGGTTACATTTGATTTATATAATTTAATTAATTTTTATTAATATGATGAATAAATAATTATAATTGCATAAGTTGATAAAAAATGCTATGCAATAGCTTAACCGCGGCAGTCTCCGAGTGCCACACGTCTTTTTTTATCTGTATTTCAATAAAGTATAATAATATAACAAAATTTTCCAGTTGGAAAATAACAATTCCTTGCAATTGTTTACACAATATGACACGGGGTTACCCCATGGCGACTTGCATAATATATTTCATCAGTAGGGTAATTAAAAGACGATTGCAACAAAAAATGACGCGGAATAGTTTTCGTTACTCATCCGCTGATTCCTTCTGGACCATCTCGCAAGTTGCAGTATACGTAGCCCTATTTTTGACATAACAAGATGGCGGTGCTAAAAGATTCCAAGCGTCTTAAACAAACGTGAAAAATTTACGTATAGAATACATAAACTTACGTATGGAATACTGAACTACATACTTGTAGATTACTATTACATATAATAGTAATCTACAAGTATGTAGTTCAGTAATATTTGCAACAGCTGGATAAAGCTGCATGTGTCAAAATGTTTTACAGGTACTCCGAATTTTTTGCGCTTGTGTTTTGGAAAATGATAGGCTAGGCAGATGATGAGACCTGCGTCTCATCATCTGCCTAGCCTTTTCCCAACTATGTTGGGGTCGGCTTCCAGTCTAACCGGAAGCAGCTGAGTACCAATATTTTACATGGAGCGACTGCCTATCTGACCTCCACAACCCAAATGATGCAGGTCTAATGACTGTAATAATACCTTCTACCTAATTGGTGTGTGTCAGATCAGTAAGCAAGATAGTTAAAGTATATACTTTCCTTGAACTCAAAGAAAACAACTTATCAGAAGTCAGTTATAAAAAAAAAACCTTCAACGGTTTAATGGTTGACGGATTTGTGAAGCTAATGTGGCATACCTAAAGAATAATGCTCCTATTGTTGTAACGCAAACTAGCATAAAATATTTTGAATTATGAATCATCATATTTGACGAATGTATACAACGAAGGATGTAAAAAAAGATATGTTCTTTCACAAAAAAAAAAAATAGCATTGATTAGTGTTTTGTTTTGGAGGGGGGGAAATCATCAAACGACTCCTCCCGTTTTGGGCAGAGCGGTAGGGGGAGTGTCAGACTTCTACTGACTAAAAACCACCCATGTTCCTTCTTAGCCCTTTTTGTCGAGGCCACGGTTTCTCTTTCGAACAGCCCGCAGCCTCGACGGAAACATTTACTGGTAGATATCTAATGTTGTAAGGAGTAACTTAAGCTACATGAAATTTAGAAAAATACGTTATAATTTTTCTAAAATTAAAGTAGCCTTTGTACTGCGCAAAAAAAATTAAAACTCTTCAAATTGTTATCAGAAACCGATTCAAATAGGTTTTTATTAATTATTTATATATTTATTTAAACTTCATGCACAAGAGTGGTACATAGGCGGACTTACTGCTACAACGCATTCTCTACCAGTTAGTTATTTCACGTTCACTAAGGTCACGGGCAGCAGATCATGACCATCATAAGCCTACAATGTTTCACACTACTGGGCATACAGGCCGCCTTTCTATGAGCCGGCAGCAGCTGTAGCATAATATAGTGAAATATAGGTACATGATTTTATCTATCTAACTTTTACCAATGGCCTCGCCCGCCGGTAGCATGTTTTTATCCATCAGAAACGTATCAGAAGTCTCCCGAAACTACATCGTACCTTACCATGACCGTTTCAAAACTGAAAACTACAAATAATAAATATAATATTTATTTAATCATCATTACTTACAACTATTATTGCAAGCATAACCCAATACAATAGTGAAGCAAACTATAAACTTTTTAATTATCTGTAACAAATTACATTTCGCACATAATCTTTCAGAATTAAGATTAAGCGATGTGTGATTAACCAAAATTAATGCAATGTTTTTTGAAATAAAAAGTTTTAAATTTTTTGACATGGCATACTTATAATGTAATCCTTGTGAATTTAAAGTCCTAACAAAAATGTCTATCTCCTCTGCTTCAAGGTTAAGATTGCGAAGCACATGCGTCAGCGGCGCCTCATTCAACAGACCTATCACAGACTTTGTCTGTGATTGGTATTGCAATAAACAACGTTTGTGAAAACTATAAAAATTGGTATAAGAAAAAGGTCTGGCCATAAATGGCTTAAACTTGAGGCAGTATTATGAACCGAGGGTGGTTTGATGTAGTCGAAGTCAACTTGACGTGTGTGCACGATGTGGGCATAGTTCTTTGCTGACAGCTTTGGTGTTCGCGTTTTATTTGGACTGTCAAAATCAACGTGGAATAAGCCGAATTTTACTCTGGAAAAGAAAACAAATAATACATTATTTTAATGGCGAATTTATTCTTAAATTACATTTTTGTTTATGGGAATATTATAAGGTTTGGAGGTATTTTAACCAGGGATTGAAGTCTAACTTTCAAGATAAATTAAAACTCGCCAGCTGCATTTCCAATTACAGCGCTATTTTTGAATACGCCTAAAATTAAATATATTTTAGCTTTAGGAGATATCAGTGGTGTAAGTTATCTCCTCAGAAGCTCTCGCGTCATCTTTTTTTTTCTGGGTTCAGGGTCCTACAAACTAAAAACTTACGTATAGCCTTCTATCCATTCGAAGCTATCCATTAGAGTCCAGGCAAAATATCCTTTGACATTGACCCCGTCTTCATGTATTGCTAGCAGCAGTTGGTTGAGATACTCATTGAAATAAGAAACTCTTTCATAGTCTTCTATTTGTCCCTTGTCAGTCAATCCATTCTCAGTTATAATTATTGGAATTTTCTCAAATATTTTGTAGGTGTTTTGAATCCAGTTGACAATTTTTCGGAAGCCTGGTGGGTAAACCTTAGACAATTCAAGAGAAAACATTCGTGTAAATATTTAAATTCATAATCATAGATCATAATTTATCTCGACATTACAAAATACAGGAGCAGTTTCACATATTATGTATAATTTTAAATAGAGCAAAGGAGTTTGAAGTCGGGTAGTAAATCACCTCTCCGGGTTAGATAGGTATAATATTTCATATAAAGCAATAATTTAGGTCAAGGTACTAAGGTTCCCGTCAGGGGTGCGGGTTGTTCGACAGAGATATCGCGGCCTCGGCACAGGGGCTAAGAAGGAACATGTGTGGTTTTTAGTCAGTAGAAGTCTGACACTCCCTACCGCTCTGCCCAAAACGGGAGGAGTCGTTAGATGATGTCCAACAATTCAAAAAAAATTGTCTTTCAAAGTGGATGACGACAGTCCAAATAGAACGCGAACACCGAAGTTATCAGCGATGAACGATGCCCACATAGTGAGCACACGCCGAAAATTGACTTTGACTACATCAAGTCACCCTTTTTTTTAAAGGAACTAGGAAGGATTTTGCGAAATTCAACTCCTAAGGGAGTTAAACAGGGGATGAAAGTTTGTACGGAAAGCAGTAATTTTCACGCGGGCAAAGCCGCGGGCAAAAGCTGCTGTATAGATATATTTACCGCTAGCCAATCCGCACCAGGATGGACCCAAGATGGATTTTGTTCCCTCTTGACGCCAGTATCCTGGTCCCAAGAAGGCACCTTCCAGCCAGGTTCCATTGATGATGGTGACATTAGGTATGTAGTGTAGTGGTTGAGTCCTAAGAAGTCTGCGCTTCCTCGAAGTGCTGTTACCTGGACACATATAATAAATATAACATAACACGTAATTTACACTTACCCCAAGTGTAAATTAAGTTTATTTCAGAAAACAGTCTATCAAAAATCATTTTTGTACATTGCAAACAGCCATAAAATATTTGAAGCAGATGTACGAGTATCTATCATGTTTACTGAAAGTTTTTGCGAGATACTAATATACGAACCTCTTCAGGAGTGAAACGTGGAAGTCGTGATCGCGAGAATCCTTGTTGGCGACTCATATTGTCAACCCGTTCACGAACAAAACTAGGATAGTCACCGACATCCGAGAATATCGGATGAAGTAACATTCCCATCTGAAACAGACAAAAATAATGTAAGTAATGTATAAGATTTAAGTTTTGTAACTCTTTGACATACAGGGTGTAAACGAACCCTTCACAAAGCCGCCAACCAAAAATTAAAACGCAAAAATTATTGCTGGGAAACGACTTTTCTCTTTGGGGTGAAAAATCACATTTTAGGGTAAAACTCAATGTAGCACTCTTAAAACAGCTGTACAAAATCTGTAACTTTGACCCCTAATATTTCCGTAACTACTTAGGGAATTCCCAGATATGGTATTGAACCAAAAAAATATCACAGTGAAATTAACTTTCGGTTTTGTTAACGGCACTTTTACATCCTTAATACCTAATCCTTAAACCTGTATTAAGTACCGCTTGCAGCCTTTTTAGGGTTCCGTACCTCAAAAGGTAAAAACGGAACCCTTATAGGATTACTTTGTTGTCCGTCTGTCTGTCTGTCTGTCTGTCAAGACCTTTTTTCTCAGGAACGCGTGGAGGTATCAAGCTGAAATTCATATCAAATACTCAAGTCTATGGTCTCTTGGAGCTGTGAAAAAATCAAACTTCTAAGTCAACGCGATCAAAAGATACTCCCGTTTATGCCGCAAATTTTCGACACTCGCAAGGGAATCAAAACCTACAGGGTACTTCCCGTGAACTCAGAATCTTGAAATTTGGTATGAAGCAACGTCTTATAGCAGAGATATAGGAAAAATTGCGAAAAGTATACATTTTTAGTTATATCATATAATAAAAATATTTTTAATAATTTTAAACTTACTACCCCTTTCCTCATGAACGCGTAGTGGTATTATATTGAAATTCATATCAAATACTCAAATCTATAATACCTTTAAGCTGTAACAAAATCAAACTTCTATGTCAACGCAATCAAAAGAAACAGGAATTAAAACCGCATATTTTGAAACTCGCCACTACTCGCAAGGGAATCAAAACCTACAGGGTACTTCCCGTGAACTCAGAATCTTGAAATTTGGTACGAAGCAACGTCTTATAACACAGATAAAGGAAAAATTGCGAAAAGCATAAATTTTTAGTTACATCATATAATATTTGTACGGAACCCTCGGTGCGCGAGTCTGACTCGCACTTGGCCGGTTTTTAAGTTACTAGCTGATGCCCGCGACTTCGTTCCCGGTAACTTTGATGGGTGACTAAAAAAATGTTTGGTGTGGACAACCCTTAATACTTAGGGGTATGAAAAATAGATGTTGGCCGATTCTCATAGATACCGGATAAGCACAAAAAAATTCATCAAAATCGGTCAAGCCGTTTCGGAGGAGTATGGCAACGAAAACTGTGACACGAGAATTTTATATATTAGATTTTACCTGTGACACCTTTAGTCCAACATAAACTTAGTGGTCACGAGATTAGAAATCATAGTTATTTAGACAAACTTGACATTGACAGTGACAATATAACAACTGTACGATTAAATCGCACATTTATTGCGGTCGCTAGCATAAACATTTTTACCGTTTGTAAAGTAACTATGGAAATATATTTGAGTATACTTTCATTAGTACTTAAGAGCAGCACTTAAGAGCAATGGTGGCCCAGTGGTTACGACCCCGACTTACGAACAATAAGTCGTGGGTTCGAACCCAGGCAGGCGCATTACTTTGTTTAATTTATCTCATCACCACTTCTCTTAAAACAGTTAAGGAAAACATCTTGAGGTAACCGGCATGTCCTAGAACCAAAAACTTCGAAGACATGTGACATCTACCAACCCGCACTGGGCACGCGTGGTGGATTATAGCCCATCCCTCTCCTAGAGAGAAGGCCTGAGTCCCTGCAGTGGGAACATTATAGGCTGATGATGATGATGACCCTTTCATCCGGTTTATTGTAAACACTTTATAAATAATTTATCAAGAAATTACTAAGAATATATTTTTCTTACATATGAACTTATCAAACTCAAAGTATTTATTTAATTTTCAATAAGACCATTTCAGGCCCTTTTGAAAGTCAAAAAACAGTCATAAGGCATAATAACTAAATATTATGATAGTACTGTATTTGCCCATTCTGATGTTTTATCAGTCCCATTTCATACCGTGGATCTCTATGGAGAAGAATGGATAGGAAACTCCACGCACTCTCTTTTAAATCAAATATAATAATTGTTACAAAATCTTTGTTCCAAAATTAATGTTAAGATTTCATATCTCATAATGAGAACGATGTTTAAGATAAGTACCGTAAGATATGATACTATGAAAATAATTAAAATCGCCTCGCGGTATCGACGTCAATAAATCAACGGTATTTTACACGACTGCCCCAAAAAAAGAGTGATAATCTAACAGCATCTGCTACTGAATTCAGCCGTTTATGTTATATGAGGTCCCCATTGTAGTCTTGAATCAAGCGTAATTCCGCGGAAAATTCTATATATTATCACAATCATAATACTAGAAAGAGGAGAGGACCCAATGTGTAGCCTTGCCGGACCACCATTTTGCTTTTAAACCTACTGTCTATCATTAAAAATACGATATTTTAATAAACTAAAATTTCGTGATTTACGCAATCAAATGCATTCGAAAGATCGTAGAAGATTCTTATGGTATCTTGTACCTCTTACCACATTCCAAATATTTTTTTATAAAGTAAGTAACTGTCAGTCGGACAACGATAATTGGTGTAACCGTACTGTTGCTCGTGTATGATTTTATTAGTGTGAAAGTGAATGAGCATTTGAGAAAGCATTACCTTTCCAAACCCCTTGTTGAAAACCCGCAACACGGATACGGGCCAATAGTAATTGGTGTCTATACTGCCCCCGGATTTAAAAGTCGTTTTTAATTTACGCGCTTATATTTTATGAAATCTGGGAAGACCCCTTGATTTATTTAAAATGCTACACCAACATTACAGTTGGTACTTACATTTCAACATTAAAACAATGATTGATCACGCACAAATTAAACACTGTAGGTATACTAACGTGCATTTCAAGATAGTCCTTCGCCGCTTTGACATCCTCAAGTTTATTAGGGTCTTTTGGGTCAGCCCAAAAAGAGTCCAGCGCTATAGATACTTTTCCTGAAAATCAAACGCAATTGAATTATTGTGAAAGGCGTACGAACAAAGCATGTTGCACGGTTGCACCGCCGCGCCGCCCGCATCAAGTCATTTGAGACAGAGGCAGGAAGATTATTCGATGCGAGCATGTTCGGGTTGGCATTGTCATTCCTTGTGGTTGTTGGTCATCTCTTAGTTGCCATGGTTTATTTTATTTTGAACTCATTGTTATATCCGTTTACTTTGGACGCTTTTAACATGCACGTTCTTCTACATCGTTCTTGCATACGTGTATGATCTCAACATTAATGGTGTAACCAAGATTTTGTAGCAATATATTAACTTAAAAGAGTGTCCATGGAGTTTCTTGCCCATTCATTTCCATAAAGATCTACGCTTTGGAATGGGCAACTACAGTACTTTTACAAGTTATTATGCCTTGTGACTCGTGATTGTAGCTTCGTTTTATTTTATTCTGACATTATAATGGTCTAATTGTAATAAATGCTTTGAGTTTGATTTGTTGAACACCAAAATCTACCCGAAGCAAATATGGCAGTGCCGATTAACCGACCTAACCACAGGTGCGTAATGAAAGCATATTGTACAGAAGTAGAATTCAGATAAAATAACACTTACCTTGCTGGTGTGGTTTAAATTCCTTTTCATACAAACGGTAAGCTCGAGCATGGGCTAACAAGTTGTTGTGGGTACATAAATACAATCCAATTCCCCGTGAAACATATGTCTAAGGAAATAAAAATATGATGTGATTTATCTGTTTCTATCAATACCTAAACAATGAAACTAAAATACAATAAAGACACATTTCGGTTTCGTCTGACACACACAATTGTTTTTGTTTTGGAAGGTTTTGTAAAATAAATTGAAAACAGTTTTTCTGTCAATAGCCGGCGTGCAGAAAGTTTTCCCACAGAAAGCTCGGTTAAACCTTAATGGTATGGCATCCTAGACTCGTATATACTGGCGAGGAGTAAAGTTGCACCCAGTTTAAACTTCAAAATTTGTATAAAATTTTCAAGGCGTAAGTTTGGCATAACTTTACGTCTACAACAATAATAATTACAAAATTAACTGTGACATACAAATTATCAGGCCGCTCAATATATAATACATACATTTTGGCAATTTTCATGTGGCTCGTTTAACGTTACCCACATTTTAACAATATCTCCATATAGTTTGAATACGATCCTCGCGTAGTCCTCAAAAAAATCTACTAGCTTTCGATTAGCAAAGCCACCGAGGTCATCCAGTGGTGTGGGCATGTCCCAGTGGTATAACGTGACTATAGGAGCGATGTTGGCTTTTTGGAGTTCCTCGAAAATTCTCCGGTAGTACTTCACACCTTCTTCGTTTATATTGTTGTCAGTACCATTTGGAAGTATCCTGAAAATAATATCAAAAGTAATTATTTTGTCTTTGTGTTGAAAAAATAATCATCTAAGACGGAAATAAAATTGTGGAATACACGGAAAGTTTTCTTGCCCACCAGCATTTGGGATGTTCAGCCCTACCTAGACATGCTAATAAAGATGATCATTCTCTCGCTCTTTTCCCAATTCATTTGAGGACGGCGCATTAAGTCATCTTCTTCCATACTTCTCTGTTTCTCGTCATCCAATGAGACACCTCCTATTTACCAATTACCATTCTTAACACAGTCCGACGAACGAACTGATAAGATGCCAATTGAAATAGTAAAGTTTACTATAACATTTTATTTCTGGATTTATTTTAATAAAATTCGAGTGTTACACATGAAAATAGTAAATTATAATTCGGCATCGGCACGGGCCAAAAAAAATTGCTAAAGACGAAAATAAAACATACTTCGCGGTGAGACAACCTTAAGATTAAAGAAGGTTTAATAAACGTCTAACCTGGCCCAAGAAATAGACATTCGATATGCACTGACGCCTAAACTTTTAATCAATTCAATGTCTTCTCTCCAGAGGTGGTAGGAGTCATCTGCAACATCTCCGTTCTTTTGGTCATAGGTAAATGGGTATCCGTGAACTACTTTGTCCCAAACACTTTCGCCTTTTCCTAAGGTATAACAGATAATAAAAAGGTGAATGTGTGTTTTAGTTGTAATGTTATGATTTAATTAAAAAAGGTTAAAAGTACCTCGAGTACGACCAAAGATAAGCAGTGGGTGAAGTCAAGCTGTGAATGATGATAATGAAACGAACCTTAGAAACTAAGCAAAATTTGTTCAATATGTTCGAATAATCCTACCTCCTTCGTTCCATCCTCCTTCAATTTGATATGCGGACGTAGCCACTCCGAACATAAAATCATCCGGGAAGGAGTAATTGCTGACCCCGGAGTGCAGGAATTGTTCTCCTCTTGCTAATTGCAGCAAGCTGTATATTATTAGAATCCTGTTATGAAAAAAGAAAGAAGAAACCGGCTAGTGGCAATAACGCATCTTCTCTAATGTATGGTATAGGTGAACTATGAGAGTAAAAAAACTGGCCAAGTGCATGTTGGACCTCGCACAATGTAGGGTTCCGTATTGCCCATCAAAATATTATGTGAACTTACTAAACTGATAAACCACCCTGCCTACGATTTTTATTATATTTATTACTGTTATTGTAAAAATATAACAAACTTACATTTGCAGTTACAAGACCTGCGCTTCCCATGCATTATGTAAAGAAAAATATTTTATACAAGTACATTTTTTAAGTTGGTCGACTATTACTCGTAAACTTGTAAAGTCTTCTTAGCTGTGATAGGTTTCCTTTTATTTTGCTACGACCATGAATTTTTTCACACGCCCAAACACAACCCGTATAGGTGGTTTAGATAGCCTAAAAATTTGCATTTTAAAGCCTAATATTTCACAAACGAATCTCTTAATCAAAAAGTGTGTGAGCAAAATCGCAATAATCAGACCACTTTTATGTATAGGTACTGGAGATACCCTAAAAAAAATAATTAACATTTGTATTTATTTATGCCAAATTACAGTTTTCTAGTACTAACAGTCTTTGAGATGTAGTGCGGACGGACGGACAGACAGACAGACGGACATGGCAAATCTATAAGGGTCCCATGTTGACTACGGAACCCTAAAAACGGTGTTCTGTCATTTGACCGAAATGAGTGTTTCTTATTTTATCATGAATTTCCTAAGAATGTAACTGAAATGTAAGAGCAAGCGAAGCGAGCTCGGGACTTGAGACAGGTTAGGATTGAAGGGAATGACAAAGCTAACCTTGCCATCCTCTTCGTGATTATTTTGTTACCCCAATCTCGGCAAACAAACCCCGTGCAGCAGTGCTACATCAACTAAGTACTATTAGAAAACTTATTAAATTACATTCTAACGAAAGATATTTAAACAAAAATACCGTCGCGTATGTTATACTTTTTGGTTTTAAATATTGATATTTTAATACTTACCCGTGTGACTGTTTTACAATTATAAATTGATATTTCAGTTAAATGTGATTTCTTGAAAGAAAACATTTGTAAAGAGAAGCATTTAACAAATTAATGTTTTATAAAGTGACCGATTCAGTGTACGTTTAAAATAATTTGTTTGGCAAATTATTATTATAATATAAAACATTTATTGTATATTAAAAAGTTTGCATAGGAGTTTTGGTAAAATATTACTGAACCAGAAAACCGCGGTTGAATCTTTGATTTTACCGTCTGAAAGATTCAAGATTCAAGACGATTGCTGAGATGACAACAAATAGACAAGTACGGAAAAGGAAAACACGCAGCGCCTTTCCTAAATATATTGGAGTTAATCTATTTTTAAAGTAATCTAGATAGTAATTTAAATAATCAATCAATTTGATCTTACCTTAGAGTTACAAAGACAAAATTGTTCTGGCTTTCACCCAAGCGCCGCATTGTGGTAACTAAAATAACGATAGCAGCAGCTGCATTCTCTCGTCTGCATTTAAATCAAAATCATTATAAACTATTCGAAAACGAAGTACGTGCCACTGTATAAATACTTATTAGACACCCATATTATATAATTATGTTTGCTATCAAATACCTCATTACACGTTTTTGCTGCAATTAAGTTTTTTTTTTTTGCCCGTGTGGTGTAGGACGTAAAGAATAGCACCATCCCATATCTTCCCGTGGGTGTCGTAAGAGGCGACTAAGGGACTTACCAGCGAATGGGCAGCAGCGTTCTCTGTGCCTTCGTAACAACCATAATGCTATCGCCAACCCGCCTACCAAGCGTGACGATTATGGCAAATTCCCCCCTTCTGAGGGAGGCCTATGTCCAGCAGTGGACGTTTTATGGCTGAAATGATGATGATGAATGAGATTTTTAATCAGCTTTACAACATTGGGATTTCATTTCAATTTTCTGGGATTTTTTTTGTGGCTACGTGTAGGATATTTCGTAGTTATTGTAAACTAGCGGACGTCACGCGGTTTCACCCGCGTAGTTCCCGTTCCCGTGGGAATACAGGGATAAAAAGTAGCCTATGTCACCCTCGGATAGTGTAGCTTCCCAACGGTGAAATAATTTTTGATATCGGTCCAGTAGTTTCGGAGCCTATCGTTACAAACAAACAAATCATTCCTCTTTATAATATTAGTGTAAATAGACTTATTTACTTTGTTTTTGGATTTTATTTAATGTCTTACTCATCAGACGCCATAATACTAGTAACTTATTACTTTTTTTTTTGTGTGGGAAATCATCAAATAACACCTCCCGCTCTTGGGCGAGCGAAAGGGAGTGTCAGACTTCTACTGACTAAAATCCACCCATGTTCCTTCTTAGCCCTTTATGTCGAGGCCGCGGTATCTCTTGCGAACAACCCGTAGCCCCGACGGTTATTACTTTAACTTGCGGTTGGGTCATTTCGTGCGTGACCGCGAAATAGCAAAACACAAATAGACAAAAAAACCAAGCGATAATCATTTGTGTATAAAGTCTGGGTTATATCGTCCATTTTTTAAAGTATAAACATAAAAAACGAAACCTGGGAAAAAATGCTCAGCATGTCGTTTTCAGAGAAAAAATGATTAGAATTTTAATAGTTAATGTGGCAACCCTGTTTTTATTATAGGTTTCCAACTTCGGTAACGTATCTACCTTTCAAAATTAGTTCAGCAATAATACTATAAATATTCGTTAACTCATTGTTTTTTTTTTTCTAAATATCAGTTTACATAACTTTATTTATATACAGACTAGTTCACGACTTTGTACGCATGGTAACTTGTTGACAGCAATGTGGACGAATTTTTTTGACGCCCTGTAATTCTTCTCTTTTACCCGACTACGGCAAAGCCAAAAGGAAGGGTAATGATTTATTGATAATTGTATAAATTTTAGTTCTGTCATTTGTAGTTTGTAAATAAAACTAAAATATTGCTGAACTAATCTTGAAAGGTGCGTAACAAAAGTTGTAAATCTATATAAAAAATAAGGTTGACAACAACTTTCTAAAATCTAGCCATAGCAGTTTTTCTCTAAAGATGGTATGGTTTGCAAATTTTTCCTGGTCCTTATTCATTTTTACGTTTGTAATGAAATGAAATATGTCAAACCAGGCTTAGGTAATCAAAAGGTTGCCAGGTTTCTTTGACTATTCGTGTATTGCGTGTTCACGCACGACACGATCTAACCAGAGTATTAAATGCAAATTATTGTAACAAATTACTAATTATAATGATAATGATTACGTATTTCTTTTGTTTTTTAAACGTACTTTATTTTCGAATAGTTTATTAAGATCACGATTTGAATGCAGACCTGCAGCTGCAACTAGTCCTTCGAATTCCGTTTTTTAAAAGCTGAAATTAAAATAATCAGATTGATTAGGTGAACGCAACTGAGCGTTATGTAGTTAGTACAATGCGGAACTCGGGAAAATGTCAGAAAGTTTCAGTTAATAACTTGTGGACCTCAGAGGTCACCCTAAGCAGCGCAATATTGGTGACTCTTAGGTAAGACCAAATCGTCTAGTAATATTTCTTATATGAACTTACACAGTAACAATGGATATAAATGTTGATGAATGGAGAGGGAGAGGAAGGCCAAAGAAAAGATGTGTAAGGAATGGTATGAAAGAGAAAGGAGTAAATGCCACTGTGACGTCTAACAGGGAAGAATGGAAAAAGAAAACGTGTTGCCCCCATCCCAAATAGAATTGGATAGATGCAGGAAGATGATGATGTGCTTACACAATATATTTTTCTTTCGCTCCTCAATTTTACGTAATAGGACCTAGACCGAATGGCTATTGGGGACCGAATGGCCGAAAAAGTGAAATATTCACGTAGTATAAGATTTTAAACTGACATGGTCACTAGCACTATTATTTATACTGAAAACGGGATATTTACCATGTTACACGTAGTACGTACGTTGTTTTCACGTAGTGTAAGACACAGCATAAGAAGGTCAAAATGAACCAATGAGCAATCAGCTTCTGGAATCGACGTGGCAACGCTCAATAGACCTATGTCCAGCAGAAGACGTTTTATTACGTTATCCATAGTCAAATGACTATGGATAACGTAATAAAACGCGAACAAAACAAAGCAGGATAATACATCTCCATAGCATTTTTATACAGATTATTTATGTGACATGAAATTAAGTAGGCTTGGATACATTTTGTTAAGCATAGAGTTCTCCCTGTTTCACTGAAATGAAAGCTCATGGACATGTGCATTCTCCCCACCCTCACCTATGGAGCGCAGACATGGTAGCTTACAAAACGTCAGAAGTCCGCACTTGGGGTCTGCCAACGAGCTATGGAGCGTAGTATACTCGGTGTCAAACTTAAGGACCGCATCATAAACACCATACTTCGCTCCAAAACCCAAATAGCTGATGTTGATCTTACAGCTGCGAGTTTAAAATGGAACTGGGCTGGTCACATCTGCCGCATGTCGGAGAAGCAAAGATCAAAAGTTACCACTCAGTGGATACCAAAAAGCAGGAAACGACAACGCGGCAGGCCCAGAAGGAGATGGCGGGACGAACTCGACTCGATGACTCGATGAGCTGGACTCTTTCACAAAGGATTGGCCTACAATCGCACTAACTCGCGAAAAGTGGAAAGAGAGAAGGGAGGCCTTTGCCCTGCAGTGGGACAATAAAAGCTTATACTCGTAATTATAATAATAGAGTTCTCATGCAGTTACTTTTGGAAAGGAATGATAATTGAAATAAAAGGGAATAAATAATAGTGTGTCGGTTGAAACTGGAGGATGGGACAAGACGACAAGTTACGCCGCCCAGAGTAACACGAGACAAGGGCAGGAAAATGATGATAACTATACACTTATCTTAACAGTATTTTTTTTATATTACAGCTTCCTGCAATCAGCAAGGGCAGGATCAGTCGTGCATTCCGGGGTGAGCAATTACTCCTTCCCGGATGATTTCATGTTCGGAGTGGCTACGTCCGCATTTCAAATAGAAGGAGGATGGAACGAAGGAGGTAAGGTTATTTGAATACAGTAAATAATTTATTTTTATTCAGCTTCTAAGGCATTTTTTATCTCCTTTTAATAAGAGGATAAAAGAATAACCAAAACATAAAATATATTTAGCCTTCTTATTAATACAACAACATATTTTATCCCATAGGCAAAGGTGAAAGTATATGGGACAAATATCTCCACGAGGACCCTACACGTACCACTGACCATAAGAACGGAGATGTTGCAGCTGACTCTTACCACCTCTGGAGGGATGATATTGAATTAATCAAAAGTTTAGGCGTCAGTGGCTATAGAATGTCTATTTCGTGGCCCAGGTACTATATACATATTTTTGAACTTCGTCTTTAACTAAAATTTGTTTTTATTTTAAACTCTCTTGATATTGTCGTTTAAAACTAGCTATTGTATTACTGTTACTGTTACCCAATGTCATCCCACTCCCACCTTCCCCCATGACTTTCAAATTTTGAGATCCAGGGCCAATGTGGACCACTGGTTGTTGGTTCTGTCCAGCTCGTCTCGCCATCTCCTGCGAGGTATACCGCGACGTCTTCTTATTTTGGCCCACAGCTCGTTAAGCATACGGCAGACACGGCCAGCCCGATCCCACTTCAGCTTAGCGGCTTTTTGGGCAACGTCAGTGAATGGTGTTTTGGAGCGTAGTGTGGTGTTGCATATAATAATATGGTCGATTAGTTTAAAGCCCAAGATACTACGCTCCATTGTACGCTGGCAAACCTTGAGCTTGGACTTTTGAATGTTTGTCAAAGACAAAGACTGAGATTTATATGTCAAAATGGGAAGGATGTTCATGTCCATGATTTTTTGTTTGAGAGACTATGAAAGATCTCCATTCATAAGATCCTTTATGAACCAGCAGCTCTTCCAGACAATTTCTGTTTGTCTTATGGCTTCCTTGTCTTGCCTGGACTGAAAACAGAATAATTGGGCCAAGTAGATGTATGACATTGGACATATTGCAATTCTTCACAATTTTCTCGGATCTTGTATTTGGTGGTGCTTGACATCAGTTTGGTCTTTGACATATTCATCGCGAGTCCTGCCACCGTGGAGGAGAAAACGACAATGTTGTCAGCGAATCGAAGGTTTGCTAACCTCGCCTCTACGATTTCAATGCCGTTTCCCTCCCAAGCAGACGTAAGCGGTTTAAACACTTCTTTAGGAGAGCTATTTAGCACCTATATAAAAAAAATATATAACTGTCATGTTTTTGAAATATGTCTGCGCGTGCAAGAAATGAATGAATGAAACGTGAAACAACTTGCTAGTTATCTAAGCTAATTAAAATAAACCTAGCCGACTTTAGCTATTTATTTATTTATTAATTTCCAGAATACTTCCAAATGGTACTGATAACAATATAAACGAAGAAGGTGTTAGGTACTACCGGAGAATTTTCGAAGAGCTCTTAAAAGCCAACATCACTCCTATTGTTACGTTGTTCCACTGGGACATGCCCACACCACTGATGGATATCGGTGGCTGGAGCAACCCAAACCTCATCGACTACTTCGAGGACTATGCTCGGGTATTGTTCAGGTCCTTCGGTCATTTAGTCAAAATGTGGGTGACGTTAAACGAACCTGACTGGAATTGCATAGATGTAAGTACATGGATCGTCTCCCAGTATTAGTGGAGACCGCATAAAAATTATTTGTGTGTTTCAGATACTAATGAAATGTGTCTTTGTTCTCATTTAACTTCAGTAATTAGATATTAATATTATTAAGAAACAGATTAGTTACATGATTATGTTGAACTCATCAGATCTATGGACTTCGAAGAATTGAATATTATCATTGTATTCACAACAACTTGCTAGCTCATGCCCGGGCTTACCGGTTGTATGAGAAGGAATTTAAACCACATCAGCAAGGTACGTCATCATCTGCTTAGCCATTTCCCAACTATGTTGGGGTCGGCTTCCAGTCTAACCGGATGCAGCTGAATACCAGTATTTTACATGGAGCGACTACCTATCGGACCTCCACATCCTAGTTAATACTGGGTAAATACGATACCCTTTGGTAAGACTGGTTGTCAGACTTTCTGGTCACTGACTACCTGTAACGACTGCCAAAGATCTATATATGGCAGCCGGGACCAACAGCTTTACGTGCTTTCCGAAGCACGGAGGAAACTCGGTATGTATTGGGTAGTCTTCCACTAAAGATCGACCCGAGTGGCAGTTATAATTAGGCGACGAGCTACTCATCAAGTAAAGTATTTTATTATAATAAATTATTATCATTCTTTAAAACGCCGTTACCTTAATTGCTTCGGGTCAGTTTTGTTGTGCATTAAGTACAGTCAAAACGATTGTCAGTGCCAAAACGAACCAGCTTGTAGCACGCATTGAATGATTTTCCTGCCTCTGTCTTAATTCCTTTCTTATATGCCTTACAATGAAATTCAATAGAGTTTTATCTTTCAGGTAAAGTATCTATAGTGCTATTAGCGGCTTGGGCTCAACCGAAAGACTCAAATAAACCGGAGGAGGTCAAAAGTTCAGATGACTATCTTCAAATGAGTGTCAGTACCTTTAAATTTCCTTTTACAAGCGTAACAAGTTTTTGGTACAACATAAAAACGTCAACTTTACGCATGACAGTTTGGTATTAGTTTTCATTAGTTGCTACCCTGTTAATCATAATTATTAAACATGACATTCTTTCGAGTCTTAGAGAGGGATACAAAATAATACACTACTGAGCTAACTCACAATATTGTTAAGATGTAACCAAATGCAAGGTATAGTTAGTATAGTATCAATGCATAAACCCCCACATAATATTAGGTAAAGTCCATTTCACGAAAGAAGTCCCGCGGACAATTGTGGAACTAAATTTAACAGATCGGCCATGTTGTCGTTTGTCGATGTTATCAAGGTGCGTTTGTTGTGGTAGATATTTTGTGAGTTTATTATTGGATTAGTGCGTTATAAGGTTTATTTACGATGCCAAAAGTTGTGAAACAACATTATGTCGCGCGACATACAGCGCTGCGTCTGTGGGACTTCTTTCGTGAAATGGACTTTACAGTCCTTTCACAGTCATTCTACCTGCACTCTTACATCGCTGTCAAAATCACAGTGATTTTTACTATCGTAGTAATTAGGTGGCTTTCAGGTGTCACTGACAAGTTTGTCAAACCTGCAGCCAATTTTATTCCTGTAAATACTAAGTTTTTGTTGGACGGCAGCTGTCACAGCTTAAATAAGTGAGAAGGGACTGCAAGCAACCCGATATCAAAATTTTAACAACGTATTGTTTTGAACATTTTTTTGCCCCTTTCAGGTGGGAATGGCAGCTCATCCGATATTCTCGGATGACGGTGACTATCCTAGTTTTGTTCGTGAACGGATTGACAACATGAGTCGTCTACAAGGGTACTCCCGGTCGAGACTTCCATATTTTACCCCTGAGGAGGTTCGTATACCTAATATCTCGCAGAAACCTTCCGTATGCAACGACAGAAGTTATTGTTTTAAATATTTTTAAGAAAACTTGTTCTAAAATCAACTAAAGGGGGACGGGCAAAAATGTATGGAAGCTGGCTTAGGAACCAATAACAACATGCGATATATCATTGGAAAAGTTATTTTATATACTTCAACAGCTATTGTTATGACGGGAAGTCTCAAATTGCTGTGTGTATGAAGCAATGATGAGATTTATTATCAGTAAAAATAAAAATAAAGTTTTACAATACTATACTTTGCCATAATATTTGAGATGGTCACTACTGACAATAGACAATTTAAAGGATTTAAAAGGAAAACAAAAGTATTAATGCTCCAGTGCACCCTAGCACATCCCTTATCAAAATAGAATACAACAATAAATCAAATACATAATACATTATTTTCATTACTTCGATAATACTAATAACAGTAAGATAACTCCTTTTCAATATCCATAAATTTTTACACCAATTAAATCTGCGGCTGGAGAATTAAATGGGTCATGCCTTTCTACACTTATATACCAGACAATTGAGGTCATATCGATACAACTCCCTATTTTCATAACCGTCTGAACAAACAAATAGAAAGGGTATTTATCTTGCACGTTAGTAAAATTGGAACTTATCTGAATGTATGCATACGTTCCATCGCAAATAATTATACCTATATAGATTTAGTATTTTCGTGATTTAAAAATATTTATTTATTTATTTAGTACCTACTTGGAGGACTTACAGCTGATAATAACAAAGAAAAAAAAAAAAGAAAAGAAAAAAAAATATCCATTATATACCTTCATATTCCTTTATGAATTGTTAGGTTACGTTCCAAAACATCATTCTTTTGCATATGGGCAAAACCTAAGTGCCGTGGCACCAATTCTCTAAGTAAGCAATGTCTAACTAGCTTAAATATTCTTTGTATACTTCGTGGAGATGACGTATTAAATTGACTGACTAGTCGTTCGTTTGACCCTCCGGTTCGCAGTTTACAAAGGTAACCCAATGTCAACCACGGTTTTCTATGATTTTCTAGCAACGATTAAGTTTCTTCTAAAATTATGTTCAATTGCCCATTTTTTAACCCGGTTCAAAAATGCATCTCATCATAAGTGATAGCATCTACAGTTTCAAATTCTTATTGTTTACAGGGCCGTGCTTTGGTTGATATGTGGCAAATATCGTCGGATTGAGGACCGTACATTGAACACTCAAATTAAAATGACTACTAACCAAAATGCGAGCATGCATCTGACGTGCCGCCGCGCGGTGGCTCACTTTCCCCTGTCTTCTACAAATACCTCTTGCCACCCGCCCTTATTGGCTGTCTGATCGTACGCGATAAGGAAAAACACAAGATACCGTCACTTTATGTCTCTTAAGTCACTTTTTGTTTGGTGAACCGGAACGCGTAGTTGTGCTCACAGAGAGCGCCTTCCCGTTTTCTGTGAGAAAAAGTGACATGAACGTGTTGATCGCTTTATATTACGACGCTTCCTTACTACAGCTATAAGTTAATTTAAAAATGTTGAAAAATGTCTTTTTCTCAAGTCTAGTTTTATTGTGCAATAACTTTTTCCACGCAGCGATTTGGGACTTTCCACCATAGAAAAAGTTAAAGTACTCGTACATAAAAACCCTTGCCAATGATATAATATTTTGCATGTTGTTATTGGTTCCTAGGCCATTTTGCCCGCCCTCCTTTATACTCACTCTCCTTTATCAGGTGCACTTCCATATAACCAGCGAAATATGTCTATATAAGTAAGTAAGGTAACTTAATCTGCCTCCTATAGGATATCCTATTTTTTTGTCCCGGATGGGAAATCCTCATTGATGTCGTCCACACTGGGGCGAGCGGAGGGGTCTGTCAGACTCGTACTGAATAAACACCACGCCGCCGCCGCCCGGTGTTCCTTTCCCACACTTGCACCGGGAATCATGGGAACTACTTTACCTTCAACGATCCCCGGTTAGTGCCGAGCCCCCCCTGCGGGCCTCCTCAGGTTAAAGGGGCCTAACCTAAACTAATATACCTAATTACCTACCTACCATTAATTATGTTCATTCTTTAACCAGGTAAAAGCAGTTCGAGGCAGTGCAGACTTCTTAGGTATCAACCATTACAGTACAAACTTCATCTCTCCAATAAATATTAAGCATCTCGGAGCAATGGAGGATCCGTTTGACTTGAAGATGCCTTCTTTTTACTATGACTTTAAGGACATAATGGAGGACAAACACGGCTGGTTTACGGTAAATAAATTCATACGCTAATCCGAAAACGTCTGTCTCTGTACGTCTGTCACCTTATCACTCCGAAACGGATTTGAATGTTTGGTAAACGGATACACCTACTTTACTTGGTTTAGAATATAAAAAAATTCTGAGTTTTCCCCGTCATGGATATCTTTTTTAGGGTTCCGTGTCCCGAAAGTAAAAAACGGAACCCTTATAGGTGTATACCCGTATCAGTGTCCGTCCGTCGGTCTGTCTGTCTGTCAAGATCCTTTTTCTCAGGAACACGTAAAGGTATCAAGCTAAAACTTATACCACAGATAAAGGATAAAGGAAAAATGGCGAAATTCGTGAATTATTGGTTACATCATATAATGAATATTATCAAATAAAAATGATTTTATTAAAAATCGTTTTTAATAGGGAACCCACACGGTGCGCTAGTTCAACTCGCACTTGGCTGGTTTTTTTTTGTTCTGGGTTACAACTGGATATTAGTAAACAGCTATGCATAATAATTATATTTTTTTTTAATTGGGACAAGCCCGCCACACTATTCCCAAACCACTGTAACTCCTGTTAGCCAGAATCAACAATGGCGACCACAAGAAAAGCGCCGAGACAATGAAGCTCGACGAAGTCCCAGGGAAACGATTTAACTGTCTTGGATCCCGCAACGAAATTAATCAGAAAAGAATAGCGGAGGAGTAGGAAAAACATAATTTCCACTTCCCTCCATATCAGCAGGAGACAGAACAGAACAAGGCCAATAGGCATACAGGGACGTATACAACTGGGATAGGCCCAGTTGCCTAGCACCACGGATTGTCATTAATATTACTGGGTCCTAAGTTGTGAGCTGTTATATTTGATTCCAATAATAGGTATGACAAAAATGCTTGAACGCACGGAAATTTGTTCTAGTTTCTACAAGGTCCGTATAGTAAATAACTCCGGATGTAACCCGTACACTATTTAACATAATATTACGTTCATTCTGCCAAAGACTACACTCCCATAAAATGTGATGTGCAGATTGTTCAAATTCGCAGTCAGATGTAGAACATTGACAAAAAGGTGAGTCAACAAGCTTGAAGGAAAATAATTTACTCTTAAAGTTACCATGACCTGTGAGAAATTGGGCAACACAGTGATCCACCTCCAGCCATGTCCTGGCCAGCCGCTCACGAACGGATGGAAAGAACTGATGGAGGTGTCGGCCTTTGATGGAATTATCCCACCTACATTGCCATTCGGACAAAAGTTCCTCCCAGACGTCAGCCTGTGGCTTATAATAATTATATTCTTTGAAATTACGGCAGATTTACCCACCGGGCTTCCGAAAACTTCTCAACTGGCTTCAAAAAACCTACAAAATATTAAAGGAAATCCCAATAATTATAACTGAGAATGGATTGCCTGACAAGGGACAAACTGAAGACTATGAAAGAGTTTCTTATTACAACAACTATCTCCATCAACTGCTGTTAGCTATACATGAAGATGGGGTCAATGTCAAAGGATATTTCGCTTGGAGTCTTATGGATGACATGGAATGGGATACCGGCTACACGTAAGTTTTTCACTTTATGCGCTACAAGTTTACTGAAAGTCATGCTGTAGTATCCTGAACCCAAGACAGTTGACGCAAGCACTTCCGAAGAAGTAACTTTCGCTATTATAGACATCTCCTGAAGCTAAATTATATTTAGGCGCTTGGCATTGTTAATTATAAATGTATGTAATAGACGAATTTAAAATCAATTGATTCTGTTTAGCGTCCTACATCTTAAATTTGTACGCCGTTCAGGCAAAACGTGACTGTCAGATAATTTAATGTAACATCTTGCATTCCATGTGTGTATTAGTTACTCATGTTTTGAACAAATAAAATAATCTTTATCGTTATCTTATCTTTTTCTTTATCATCTTTTACCGCCGCCATCTTGTTATTTCAATACATTTCATAAAACAGTGTCACAAATAGTGCAGTAATTGTCATGCAACTTGCCAGTTATAATTGAGACAAATACGGTTCAAATACATTCAAGTCTTACAGTATTATTTGTTTTATTTTTCAGACAAAAATTCGGTTTATTCAAAGTGGATTTTGACAGTCCAAATAAAACGCGAACACCGAAGCTGTCAGCGAAGAACTATGCCAACACCGTGCGCACACGTCGTGTTGACTTCGATTACATCAAGTCACCCTTGGTCTAGAATAGTGTCTCAAGTCTAAGCCCATTATAAAGGTGGTCATTTTATTGATTCAAAACTATACATATTTGTACGCCAGAAATGGCAGAATATTATGATCTTAATATATAAAACACCTTCCTGCTTTGTACAATATTCTGACGAATAAATGAATTCTATTGTTCTCTCCTGTTCTTTTCCTTTAACTAAACTTGGTCTCCCTCGAGAAATTCCTATCGATCCATACAAGTTCTAGTAAAAGTAAAGTACTATGGCCCAGGCCATAGTACTTTTTTCACTCTTTCTCACATGACCCGTTATTCGCTATAATGAAGCCTAACGGTACGCGTACACTAAAACCGATTCGTCCGTTTTCGGGCGTCATCGGACGGCGTCGGTAGTAGCAGTGTATGCGCTCTCTTCCATTTACTTACGTTTTATTTGATCGGCCCATGACGCCCGAGCATACTTCGGCCGATGACGGATTCGGTGTACGCGTACCGTAAGTGTGTGAAGTCCGTTACAATTTTTAGGTTATGTCTGATAGTCATGGTGAGCGACATGCTACGATTGACTGTCATGACTTTTGTCTTGACTCTGTTTATGAGAACCCTTGAAAGAGAATTTACTTACCTTACTCGAAGCTTATGTTTTAAAGTCTGCCTGGTGATTTTCGACTCAATGAGGCAAAATGATTGTGGCCGACTCAGTGCGCCCCCACACTGCTAGGTGGTGGGGGTTCGAAAGAGACGGATATAGATGGCGGGAAACGTAGTGCCTAACTTAAATTAAATAAGCTTCGATTATGGTAAGTAAATTAGTATGCGTGTGGCGACAGCGACATCTATCGCAACACATGAGAACTAAATGACAAATCCTACATCGCGGTATCAAAGTTATCATTAGCTCATATAGAAAATGCCGACTTACATACGTCGGGCAGTTAGCCCACCAGATACAACACTCGTCTGGTCGGAGGATCCTCCCTTTTCTATGAGGGATGAGGAACTTTACACCCTGTTCCTCATACCCTCCAAACTGGTGACCCCGAGCACGAACGTCAGCGCAGCCTTCGTGCAGCTACTTCATACGTCATCAGCAATTCCTCAAGCCTTCGAGCAGCGAGTCATAGGTACCGCCAGCCAGCAACCACAACTTCATCTGGTGTCCTGACATATGCCGATGGCGTATCTCCGCAGAAGTTGGGTGCCATTAGCGAAAATAGACAGGAGCTCTATTATTAAATGAAGTATTGCTACCTGTTAGTAAAAAAGACACACTCGTAAATGCTGTATAAATCAAATGATTTTAGTGCTAGAGTTAAACTTAAGTGTTGTCGTTGACTCATTATCTTATTCAATTTATACCGCGTATAATTAATGCGTGTAATTTATGCGTTGTAACTTATAATATGTTTCAGTAACCAATATGATTGATTTCATAACCGACTTCTTTTAAGCATTCAATAGGTAAAATCATCTGACCCACGTTTCAGTTAGCAAAATGTATACCTGGAGAATAGTCAATTTAAACAGAGCAATATTTTTGGTGACTCTTAGGTAAGACCAGCACGACTACAGATATTTTTTCTAGTACCTAAACCGCTAGCTTTCTTTTATTCTCGTGCTTGAAAATGTTGTACTGGATACAACCCAGACTGTCCATTGTCCTTTGGGCTTAAAGGTTCTGGAGTAGTAACCCCGTACCGTAAGACACAGCATTGAAAAGCCAACGTGGACCAATGAGATGGTTAAGGCTTTTGGAATCCATTGAATAAGTAAAGCCCAGTAACGTTCCGACGCACGCTTAAAAGACCTATATATGTGTAGCTGTTGTCGTTTGTCGGCTGAAAATGTTGCTGTTGTACCTTAATGGTCTTAATATGGCACTTACAAAAGTTGTTTTAGAGATAGTTTATTGTTTTACTAACTGGATTGTGGTTGTTGCAACATTACAAAACAGAATATACACATAATTCAATTGCATCGTTCATTTTATGGAAATGAATTATGTTGTGAAATTAAGTGTTAAGGTTAGTTTTGTTAAGCAAAGAGTTCTCATGTAGTTACTTTTGAAAGAAGTGTAACGATTGACACTGAGTGATGGAACAAGACAACATTTTACGTGGACTCCGAGTAAAATAAAACAAGGACTGGTGATGATGATAACTATATACACTTTTCTTAACAGTATGTATTTATATATAGCTTGCTGCAATTAGCAAGAGGAGGCCCAGTCATGCACTCCGGGGTGAGCAATTACACCTTTCCAGATGATTTCATATTCGGAGTGTCTACGTCCGCATTTCAAATTGAAGGAGGATGGAACGAAGGAGGTAAGATTATTTGGATTTATACTGAACAATTTATAATAACATAAGGGGATAGAAGTGCAACCAGGACACGTATTTTACTTTCCTAATATTTTTTATTCCATAGGCAAAGGTGAAAGTGTATGGGACAAAATACTGCACGAGGACCCTACACTAACACCAGACCACAAAAACGGAGATATTGCAGATGACTCTTACCATCTCTGGAGGGAAGACATTGAATTAATTAAAAGTTTAGGTGTCAGTGGCTACAGAATGTCTATTGCGTGGACCAGGTAACATGTTTATTCAAACTTCTACTTAATTACACCTTTAGGTTGCCTTACCACGAAGTATGTATTATTTTCGCTGATGTTAAATAGGTTATGCTATAATAAAACTTGGCATTATTACCTTACCTTAGCACCTTAAAAATAAATAATATTTTTTAACTTTCATGTCTGTATTATACTATTAGCTTGCTTGTAAAGAACTATCTAGTTGCGTTTCATTCTTTTAATTTTGTTCTTTCAACTTAAAGACAAAATAATTACATTTACATTTTTTTTAGGATTCTTCCAAATGGTACTGACAACAATATAAACAAGGAAGGTGTAAAGTACTACCGGAGAATTTTTGAAGAGCTCCAAAAATCCAACATCACTCCTGCAGTCACGTTATACCACTGGGATCTGCCTACACCACTAATGTACCTCGGTGGCTGGGCTAACCCAAAAATAGTTGATTATTTTGAGGACTATGCGAGGGTCGTATTCAAACTATATGGCGACATAGTCAAAATGTGGATTACGTTAAATGAGCCTCACGAGAGTTGCAAAAATGTAAGTATATTGAGCAGCCTCCTAATTAAAACGCACAGCTGGTTTAGTCATTAGTATTTTTGTTAATGTAATCTCATGCTTAACTTAAATAAATCTCGAAAAATGAATAGAAATTCAGAAGTATAAGCTGGTTGTAACTATAGTCCACGTTTATAAATAAGGGGCTAGGATGCCATACTGTTATATAATAAATGTAGATTAAACCGAGCCAATTTCTGTGAGGAGACATTCTGCAGACAGGCCATTGACAGCAAGGCTATTTTAAATGTTGTTTGTATCTTTGAATAACAACCGTGCGAACCAAGGGTAAAGACTTGAACGGCTGTTATTCGACTTGAAAGAACATAATTACAGGATTTTTAGATAATAAGTTAAATTTGAACATATTTTGTATAAACCCTGCTAAATAAAGTCTACATACATTATGATAGTGACAGCCGCATAGTGAAAACGAAATAAATTATGTTTCTCAGAAAAAAACGAAATGGTGTCTTTGTTCTCATTCAATTTCACTTATTAGATCTAATAAGTGGCACACAAAATGGCTAAGAAGGAACTTAAGTGGTTTCTAGTCAGTAGAAGTCTGACACTCCCTTCCGCTTCGCCCAGAGCGGCAGGAGCCATTCAGTTAGCGGGATGAATTCCCACACTATAAAAAAAAGATATTAGTAAATAGTAACATGATAATATATGGTTATTCCCTCAGGACTATAGGTTTCAGGGAATCAGAGTATATTTATGTATTCACAACAGTTTGCTAGCCCATGCTCGAGCATATCGCATGTATGAAAAGGAATTTAAACCACATCAACAAGGTAAGTATGATCATCGTAATTATTATCCTTCTTCAAAACGCGTTGTCATTATGCACCAGTGCTCGGGTTGGCATTAGTCGGCATTGCCGTAATAGGGATGCTTCCTGACTAAAAAAAAATATGTTTCTGTTTAGTCCGTCTGTGAGGACGCGTACGTGTTTTTTGTTTTATCAAATTACAAAAAAAGTGACGAAAATAAAACCTGTCAAAGACCATGAGTAGGCTTTTGAAAGTGACGCTTTCTGGTAAAAAATGTACCAAACTCTGACGTCACACGACTTTTCGAGACCCAGTATCGTCCTATTTTTTTGTAAAAGTTGTTTTAAAATATGATGAGAAAAAGTATTAAAAAAATATGTGTATGTAGAACAACAAAGAACCTTTAATGAAAGTTGTATTTAGAGCGATTTGATTATTTATCTTTTGAGATATGGGCCTTATTCTGAAATAGCAGCAGTAACTTGAATTTTCATTGGCATAGTATGGAAAATAAATTTAGTTTTGTTGTTGGGCGTAGATTGGCTGGTATGAATGAGCGTTAAAAGTATTGTAATTAAATTTTTTAATGCCTACCTTTGAGCGCGAGACCAATTTACACTTGGCTACATTTTTCTTTTGCGCTTTTCTCAAAAATTAAATAGCATTATTTTACAGGAAAAGTATCTATAGTACTAGACGCACCTTGGACTCAACCAAAAGACTCTAATAAACCAGAGGATGTCAAAGCGGCAGAGGACCATCTTCAAATGCATGTTAGTATCTTGACAATCAGTTTGCTTTAGTAAAGTCACATAGGCCTGCAGGGGCACTTGTAAAACTTCGGCAAAAAGGTGCACAAACAAAGTGTTACAAATTGTTTGAAATACCAGTTAAAACATTTCTTTACGCATGATCGTACTTGATTATTATTAAAGTAACGGTACATCAAATGTCAAAGAGTTTTAAGTCCTTAATAAATTAATTTACTTCCGCCCTTGTATCGCTGTCAGTATTACTAGTTTATCAAAACAACAGTAATTTCCATGTTCGTAACCACTAGGTTACTGTTAGACAGCAGCTGTGACTGTGACAGGTTAAATAACTGAGAAGGGACTGCAAGTGACCCGTATAATTATGGGAAAATGTACTAAAACTCAAATCTTGGTACCTAAATATTTTTATTTCGTTTTCAGGTGGGAATATTAGCTCATCCGATATTTTCGGATGTCGGCGACTATCCTAGTTTTGTTCGTGAACGGGTTGACAATATGAGTCGCCAACAAGGATACTCGCGTTCACGACTTCCATATTTTACACCTGAAGAGGTTTGTATACCTAATATCTGGCGAAAACCTTTTCTATTAAATAACAGACGTTGCGGTTTCAATTACTTATATGATTGTTCCATGAAAAGAGTAACTGTTATCCTAAATTAATTTAGTTTGATATTGTTAGCTCGTGGCCTAATAAGAACTGCCACTCGGGTCGATCTTTAGGTAAAGCTGTGCTTGCCTAGGTCGGTCAGTGGATGGGTGACCGCCCGACATTCCGAGTTTCCTCCGTGCATCGGAAAGCACGTTAAGCTGTTGGTCCCGGCTGCCATGTATAGATCTTTGGCAGTCGTTACAGGTAGTCAGTGACCCGAAATTCTGACATCCAGTCTTACCAAAGAGTATCGTATTACCTAGTATTAACTGGGTTGTGGAGGTCAGATAGGCAGTCGTTCCATGTAAAATAGTGGTATTCAGCTGCATCCAGTTAGACTGGAAGCCGACCCTAACATAGTTGGGAAAAGGCTAGGCAGATGATGATTGTTTTACTTAGGTAAGTAAAGTGCGCACTATAGGGTGTTTTTTTTGCCTTTCCCTACGGAGGCAATTGGCGTAATTGTGTCTTATGTTCATTCTATTTCCAGGTAAAAGCAATACGAGGGAGCGCAGACTTCTTAGGTGTCAACCACTACACTACATACGTAGTGTCTCCATCACCAATGGAACCTGACTGGAAGGTGCCTTCTTTAAACCAGGACACTGGCGTTAAGGTGGAGCAGGATCCATCTTGGCCCAAGCCTGGTGCTAACTGGGTAGCGGTAAATAAACCCATACTTTATAAATCTTACTAATATTATCGAAAGTTTGTGAGGATGTATGTATGGATGGATGAATGGATGGATGGATGTTTGTTACTCTTTCACGCAAAAGCTACTGAACGGATGTGGATAAAATTTAGAACACAGATAGTTTATAACCTGGATTAACACATAGGATACTTCTTATCCCGGTAGTGTGATTCCGTGGGACAAATATCGAATTCCATGCGGGCGAAGCCGCTGACAAAAGCTAGTATCATATATTTGATGGTAACTTTGTCTATTAATGTCATAGATTATAAAATAATATTTCCACGCCGTGACGGATTCGGTATTTGGCATACGCATAAATTTAGCATTACCTAGTTTAGAATATAAAATTGGGGATGAATATAATGACCACCAAAAATAACATTCTGTTACATAAAATATATGCGATGAACCAAAAGGAAACAATTTATTTTAGGCCCACGAAATCGGAGCGTTTGAATGACTTAATCTGGGATTTCTCTTAAAAAATCTACCTCACTCAAAAACTACTGAATTTCGGGGGAACATTTGGTGGCTTAATTTATTGCATTTTAACCCTCCTATGACGTCCTGCAAGGACTACGTCGTGTTACCTATAACCCTGTATATTATTGTTTTCTTTTTTATTAAATATAGGTTTACCCACCAGGCTTCCGAAAAGTCGTTAACTGGTTTCAAAATTCTTTCAAAATATTTAAGACAATCCCAATAATTATAACTGAGAATGGATTGCCTGACATGGGACAAACAAATGGGGAAGACTATGACAGAGTTTCTTATTTCAATGAGTATATCTACCAACTGCTGCTAGCTATACATGAAGACGGGGTCAATGTCAAAGGATATTTCGCTTGGAGTCTTATGGATGACTTGGAATGGGTTGACGGCTATACGTAAGTTTTTTTACTTTCTGCGTTATATGTGTACTCGGGTCAACGTTGTAGTACGCTAAATCTAGAACAACACAAGTTGAGCACTTCCGAAGAGGTAACTTTCACCCAATGGTGTAAGTTACCTCTGGTGGTGGTATATCTTAAAGCTTAGGGATATTATGATGTTTGACTGCATTTACCGCCTCCATCGTTTTTTTGCATATATAAAACATTGTCACAAACATCTACTTATAAGCTTTAATTTATCCAGAGGACCTTAGGGATATTTAGGTCCTACTCGCTGAAGGAATAAAAAACAAGGTAAGAAAAGAACTATAAAAACGAATAATTTATAGTTCCTTTGTTACCTTCGAGTTTTGAAAGGGTTGAAAGTAATCAAAGCAGCCTGGAATCGACTTTATATATGCTCCTATTCTTTCAGTCGTTCTGAACTGTAATAAGCTAAAACGAGAAGCAGAGCGTGCTGCCGATTGCAAAGTAGATCCTGCCGCGACGAATAGTACCTATACTAATAATAAACGAATATGACTATAATATAAACAAGTAAATAATCGCAATTATAATATCATTGTTTTATTTTTCAGTTCAAAATTTGGTTTATTCAAAGTGGATTATGACAGTCCAAATAGAACCAGAACACCGAAGTTGTCAGCGAAAAACTATGCCCACATCGTGCGCACACGTCGAATTGACTTTGACTACATCAAGCCGCCCTCGGTTCAGAATACTGTCTCAAGTCTAAGCGAACATACCTAAATATTATAGGTATAACATTTGCTTCAAAGATTTGAATAGTTCACCGTTCTTCATCGTTTTTATGTCGCGTGTCACTCGGGTGTCCGACGTGTTAAAACGATTTAAATAAAATAGTTTTAAAAAGCCCTTTGTTTTAATATCAATAAAAAAGGAAAACGTATACCTTATCAAAAGTATATATATTTTTTATTAAAACCTAACTTTCCGAAGATTTACAGCTAAACAAAAGAAAAGTAGCAACTGGTAGTTTGGAAGAGGGCGGTGAGATACCCATTCCTACGTTAAGCCTTTAGACCTTTGCCTGATCTGTTTGGTCGTATCGGATTGCCGTCTTATCGGACTATGAAAGTGGGTGAAGGGAGAGAGTACCCCCGTCGGGGCTGCGGGTTGTTCCCAGATACCGCGGCCTCGACATGAAGTGCTAAGAAGGAACATGGGTGGTTTTTAGTCAGTAGAAGTCTGACACTCCCTTTCGCTCTGCCCAAGAGCGGGAGGGGTTATTTGATGATTTCCCACCCCAAAAAAAAAAAAAGGGAGAGAGTACCGGTATCTGCTCATTAGACTAATAAATCTGCAGTGCTGATGGAAAATCTCTGCAAAGGTTGGCTGCCATGAACAAAACGGTCAGAACTATAATATTCTTTGAGGTATTGCCTACTCTTAGTGAAAAATGACATACTCGTAAGTGCTCTATAAAACAAACGATTTTAGTACAATAGGTAAACTTTAGCGTTGACATTGGCTCATTATATTATTTAATTTATATTTATGCAGTTATTTATAATATGTTTCCGTTATTGATATGATTGATTTGATTTTAAGCATTAAATAGGTAAAATCTTCCAAGCTTCGTTTCAGTTAGTAACATGTGGAGCTCGGGAGGAGTCGTCCTAAACAGAGCAATATTGGTGACTCTAAGGTAAGAACAAAGCAGCTAGCAATATTTATTTTATGTTCCTAAGCCGTTCTACTCTTGGTCTACAATTTGCGGATGGGGTACGACCCAGATCGAATGGCCATTGGGGCGTCAAGAGAGCAACAATCACGTAACCTGAGATATAGCATTGAAAGACCGTGATACTTAAACTAATTGAGCTGGTGCAGACTTCGGGAATCCGTTGGATGCGAAGGGCACAGGTCTGGTCGACGACGCGTCGTTGACCCCTCGCGACGTGTCAACCCTTAATAGACCTATTAGACTAAGACTTAATAGACCGTAATAGTCCAGCAATTGTCGTTTTTCGGCTGATAATCTTGCCGTAACCACTATGGTTGGTTGGTTCACAAAAGTTATTTCCGTGTTAGTTTATAGTTTGACAAACATCAAACACAGTTTTCAATTGATAATAAATTGTTTGTATTATGTGTGCAACACATTTAATAAGCAATAACAAATTTTCATTATATTTTAATGCAGATTAATATTTTTTCATAAAATGAAGTAAGATAAAGTAAATTCTGTTAAGCAAAGAGTTCTCAGGCAGTTACTTTTGGCTTTATGATAATAGAAAGAAAAGGAGTGACAGCTTGTGTGACGATTGACACTGGACGAAAGAACGAGACAACATGCGTTTGGCATACCTATTCTACTCTTTGACAACATGTTACGTCGAATTAGCGTATAATAGAACAAGGACAGAAAGATGATGATGATGACTTTACTCTTTTCTTAAGAACATTTCTATAAACAGCTTACTCCAATCAGCAAGAGGAGACCCAGTCGTACACTCCGGGGTGAGTAATTACTCCTTCTCGGATGATTTTATATTCGGAGTGTCTACGTCCGCATTTCAAATTGAAGGAGGATGGAACGAAGGAGGTAGGATTATTTTAACCGCTTTTAATACATGGATCCCTTAATTAAAAACAAAACACATAATATGACCTTTTGTGATATTTTTATACAATAGGCAAAGGCGAAAGTATATATGACACATACCTCCACGAACACCCTACGTATACCACTGACCATAAGAACGGAGATGTTGCAGATGACTCTTACCACCTCTGGAGGGAAGATATAGAATTGATTAAAAGTTTAGGCGTCAGTGCATACAGAATGTCTATTGCGTGGACCAGGTAACATTTTTATTCAAACTTCTATTTAATTAAATCTTTAGGTTGCCTTACCACGAGGTATGTATCGCAAACGTATGACGTGACAAAACGTGGTATTAGGATCTTTTTTAATAAATACATTATACTGTTTTACTTTCATGTCTGTATAATTTCTTGCGAGTGCAAGAGCATTTGCAACAAATAGCACAAAATAACATTTTATATAGCTAAATTTTTAATCTTGAATGTACGAGTAACTGTAGTTCTTCCAATGTAAAGACAAAATATGTACCATTACATTTTCATTTCCAGGATTCTTCCTAATGGTACAGACAACAATATAAACGAAGAAGGTGTAACGTACTACCGGAGAATTTTCGAAGAACTTCTAAAATCCAACATTACTCCTGTTGTCACGTTGTACCACTGGGACATGCCTACACCACTGATGGATATCGGTGGCTGGAACAACCCAAGAGTCATCGACTTTTTCGAGGACTATGCGCGGGTAGTGTTCCGGTTGTTCGGTCATTTAGTCAAAATGTGGCTTACGTTAAATGAGGTTCATGGGAATTGTATATCTGTAAGTACATTGAGTGGTCCCGGTCAAAATAAACTGTGAGGTTCAGACAAAAACATATATGTGTTTGTTCCTATTTAATTTCAGTGATTTGGTTTTGATAATAAGAAACAGATTATTCACATGATGTGTTTATTTCTTCAGAGCTACGGAGGTGTTGGCTACGGGTTTCGGGGAATCGGAGGGTATTTTTGTATTCACAACAACTTGCTAGCCCATTCTCGAGTTTACCGCTTGTATGAAAAGGAATTTAAACCACATCAGCAAGGTAAAGTGTGATTATATTATAATGATCCTTCTCTAAATCGTGCTGTTATTAAAGACCTCTGGTCGGGTCGAAATACATTGGTACTGCAGTAATTGCTTCGGGGCAGTTATGTTGTTCAATTAAATAAATACATAACGAAGCTTGTGGCATGCATCGAATCATTTTCCTGCCTCTGTCTCAATTTATTTTTTGTACGCCTTGCAGACAAATTCAAAAGCATTTGGTTTTTCAGGAAAAGTATCTATGGCGCTAGACACCCACTGGGCTGAACCGAAAGACTCTAATAAACCAGAGGATGTCAAAGCATCAGAAGACTCTCTTCAAATGGCCGTTAGTACTTTGAGAGTCCGTTTAGTTATAATGAAGTGCAATAGTGCTTCCCTTTTAAGCATATAAGAATCTTTGCAGATGGGTTTAACAAAATTTACTACAATACTAAGAAGTATATAATTACAAGGCACAGTCATCATCATCTTGCTGCTCTTGACCCATTATATTGGGGTCGGCGCAACACGTTTCCTTCTTCCATTCTTCACAGTAATGGTACATAATCTCACCCTTAGAATTAGATATGGTACTTTTTTACTTCCGCCTTTAATTTGCTGTCCAACTGTGATTACTTAGGCCATCACTTAGTGAAGGTTTTGACAGTTTTGCCATTCAAAAGGATGTCAAATATTTACTAAGTGACGGCTTAAGTAATCATTAAATCTCTCTGAGTACCGCAGTTAATCACATTGATTTAAAAAACTAGGTCACTTTTTAAGTTGCTGTCAGCGATAACATTGTCAAAATTGCAGTAAATTCTTTTCTCGTTACCACAAAGCTTGAACTGCGGTTATCACAGCATAAATCAGTTAGACGGGACTGCAAGCGATCCGATATCAGAGATGTCCATAAACTCAAATCTCAATAAGCAATAATGCAACGTATTGTTTCAAAATATTTATTTTCCCTTTTCAGTTGGGAATGTTAGTTCATCCGATATTGTCGGAACTCGGTGACTATCCTAGTTTTGTTCGTGAACGGATTGACAACGTGAGTCGTCAACAAGGATACTCGCGGTCACGACTTCCATATTTCACTCATGAAGAGGTTCGTATACCTAATATTTAGCGAAATCTTTATTGGTACATTGACAGAAGTTTCTGCTTTAAACATTTTTATGACTGTTCCGTGAGTGCAAGAGTTGGTATAAGAAAAACTGTTTTCTAAATTCAACTTAATTTGAACTCACTCCCAACCCATATTTCGCTAAGCAAGGTGAGTTAATCTGCCTAACATAGGGTACGTTAACATTTTATATCATGTTCGTTCTATGTCCAGGTAAAAGCACTTCGAGGAAGCGCAGACTTTTTAGGTGTCAACCATTATACTACATTTTTAATCTCTCCATCATCAGTGAAACCTGACTTGAAGATACCATCTTTTTTCTATGACATCCCAGTCAAGATGGAGCAGGATCCTTCTTGGCCCAAGATTAATTCTAAATGGCTAGCGGTAAATAAATCTATACTTTATTAATATTAAAATAGATCCGAAAGTAACTCGGTCCGTCTGCTACCTTTTCACTCCGTAATGGAGCTCGATGTTTGCAAAAGATATACCTACTGTTACCTAGGTTAAAAAAGAAGATTTAAAACATTTCTGAAAAATAATCACCTTTCACACACGGTCGAAGTCGTAGGTAAAATTAAGTTGTAATATATAAATAAATGAAACATAAATAAGGTAAACAGATACCTTATTTATGTTTCATTTAAACGAAGTTAACATAGGTCTCTTATCGTCATCATTGGTCACTCGTGGAAGTCGGTCAAATTATATACTAAAACTTTCCTCTTGAATCACTCTATCCATTAAAAAAAACCAAGCATACATAGGGACGGACAGACAGCGACCGCGACTTTGTTTTATACTATGTAGTTATTATAATATTAGTGTAGATTGAAACATAATATTGTACTATTTTTAATTGTCGCAGGTTTATCCACCAGGGTTCCGAAAACTTCTCAACTGGCTTCAAAACAACTACAAAATATTAAAGAAAATCCCAATAATTATAACTGAAAATGGAATGAGTGACAAGGGACAAACAGAAGACTATGAAAGAGTTTCTTATTACAACGAATATCTCTACCAATTGCTGCTAGCTATACATGAAGATGGGGTCAATGTCAAAGGATATTTCGCTTGGAGTCTTATGGATAACATGGAATGGGAAGCCGGCTATACGTAAGCTTTTCACTATTGCATTATGTACTAAGGGCAATTTTGTAGAACCCAGAACAGCACAGCGTCGCACTTTTCCACGCTCCTATCTTTTTCTGTTAGAAAAGAACCGGCTCAGAACCACATTATGCTAGGGCGACACACATAGTGTGCTGCTGATCGCAACGTATATGCTGCCGCGTGCGATAGAAATAAACGAATATATACTTTAAGTAAATATTCGCGATTATAAATTTTTTGTTTTATTTTTCAGTTCAAAATTCGGCTTATTCAAAGTAGATTTCGACAGTCCAAATAGAACGCGAACACCGAAACTGTCAGCGAAGAACTACGCCAACATCGTGCGCACACGCCGAGTTGACTTCGACTACATCAAGCCGCCCTCGGTCCAGAAAACTATCTCAAGTTTAAGTGCATTATAAACTCTATATAAAAGAATATAAATGTTTTCTTCAAAGATTGAAAGTGCTACCAATATTTGACCTAACAATATTTATTTTGCATGAAAAAGTGTTCATAATTATCTGTGTGGAGTTAAACCTCACACGTGGGTGTCAGAGGTGTCAAAGAAACCAAAATATTGAATCATCAAAACGATTTTGATTCGAAAAGATTTTAATCTTTATAAAACTTGGTTTTACATAACCGCTTTGTTTTATTTATCAATTAAATAAAAACTAAATTATGTTTTTGATTGGGCTGAATTGGTAATAGATTAGATTAACTGTCATAAAATTTGCCGTCTGGGTTCGATCCTAAAATCGGAAAAAGTGTTATTGGGTTCTTCAATCAGGAAATTTATGAGTAGCAACCATGGAGTATGGATGTGTGCCCGGTTGGTGGAAATACACTCACCCCTTATTACAGACGACCTAGAATATAACTGGCAAAATGTGGTGAACTATTAAGTTCTCCTCTGCCTAACCCTTAAACTGAGACTTGATATCGGGCCACTTGAAACCAATTGATTCTTTATTGAATGGGGAAAAACACTAAGGATACTATAACTGACCAGTCAACAGGTTAATTGCAATTTTTCAACATTTGTACCTAAAATATTTTATTCCTAAACCCAACTTATAATACTAGTAGAGATTTACCAGCACCAAAATGGAGCTTTTGAGCAATTAAGATTGCACACAAAAGGCAATACTCGAATCCTGTGAAAGTATATGGGAATATGGGTCCGTATATTAAAAATTCGGGTGATGAAGATGAACAGTTGATGTATGGTTCGGTGATAAACCTGTTAAGTGGAAGAACGTCCTAGTTTACGATTGTCGTAAGATAATGATAAGCTAAATATATCTAAGTATGATCAATTTTGAAAATTCTTTCACCGTTAGAAAGCTACATCTCCGCCGAGTAACATAGGGCTATTTATTTACTTCCAGAAATAATTAGCGTGAGTTTATGTATGTATTGACATCATCTTCCTTTCTTAGGGGTCGCTACAGTATACTTTCTTTTTCAAACATAACTATCAACACCGTTGTTAAAGGCTAGGTTGGATTTAACTGACACTAATATTAGTTTAAAAGTTATCATATAGTCATATCCTTATGTATGAGGTTAAGCACCTAACATGTTTACTGGTTATATCCCAAGGTTCACAATTTATAGGCGTCTAGCGACCTCGCAACACCCTACGAATATTGGACATTAGCCATTCAGGAAATATTTTCTCTAGATTGACCTTCCAAAACGTTTTATCTAAAGATAATCAATGCCTCTTGCTATCTTAGCTCTTAGATCTAAACACAGTAGTCGGATGTAAGCTGGGCAATATAAATTATAGAGCGACGTGATTGGCTATCCCACCGTGGTTTATTGCTCTGGGGATGGATAAAAATAGCTCACTGGATATTGTATTACTGCTTCTGGTCCTAAAAACTAATCAATTTGCATTTTGGTATGCGTACCGAACGTAGCACCTTAAACAAGACGTCACTCATATCAGACATCTACATTTTTTGTAGAAATGTAACATTCTTAGTGGTCTTATTTCACAGAAGTTGTGATTCCATTGTTAGTGTACTACTGACGTTGTTTGTGTGCACGACTAACGCTGTAAGTAAATCATTTAATAACGTATTACTCTTTTTTAGTTGATAAATAAAACAATGGGTTATTTTCATCTATTTAAAGATCAAAATCGTTTAACGATTCAAAGATAGTCATGTTTCGGTTTCGCATTGACTTGATATTAGCTGTGGCATTATTGTTTGAGCTCTCAATCCTCGTAACCTGGATCACACAGAAAGGGGGTACGGGTCAGGTCGTGACCGTCGCGTGAGACGCTCTGTTCATTACTTTACATTCAACGCAGACGTGTGACGACAGCGGGTCGGGTGCGACCTACTTGATAGAGGCAGATGTTGCTTCGGCGAACTAGCATTTTGCAACTATTTATAGTTTGCATTGCATCTATTGGGGAATACGTGTTTTACGACGCAATGTTACGCGCCGCTACACTCGCTCTCAACTGGATATACATGAGATTCGACCAGGGTACCTACTCCTGACCCGTCCCGCGTCGGACTTGACCCACACCCTCTGTGCGCTTTAATATAGACACATTTTTGAGCAACATGAATACAGTAACGGCAAACCAACGATTTAATTCTTGAAACTTTATTATTTTTATATATATTTGCTTAGACTTTAGACATTATTTTGGGACCGAGGGTTGCTTGATGTAGTCGAAGTCAACTCGGCGTGTGCGCACGATGTTGGCGTAGTTCTTCGATGATAGTTTCGGTGTTCGCGTTCTATTTGGACTGTCGTAATCTACTTTGAATAAGCCGTACTGTATCCTGGAATTTAAACATTTTTTTTTCATAAATAACAAATATTTACTTATTACTAGTTATATTTACTTATTACTATACAGGAGATCATGAATACACTTGGTATTTTATATAAGCTTAGTTATTCAGTATTACCGGTAGGTAATTTTTATAGCTGATGAAGGTCAGGCTGACCATCAATAGGAGAAAATAGAATAAGAAAACTTGTAGCGCCAACTCCAAGCAATATGGGATAAAGACAAGAACATGAAATGAGGCTCAAGTTATTTCCGGCCCTGGTGCAAGCCATGGTCCGGGGCGAGGAGGAATGGGACGCCGTCGCCTCCTTCTGCGAAGCAGTGATGCTAGCGAAGGAGGTGGCGGAACGTGAGAGGGAGAGAACCTCTCGTCCCAGCCACCGCGGGAGGCGATCCGGGCGTCGGGGGCCACGTGATGGCTTCCGGCCACCGTAGATGCGGGTCTGTGGACGGTGAGTGATGGGTAAGCTCGCCGTCCGTCCGTCTTATGACGACGACAGGCCGTGTCGACGGCGCGTTCGTGTTCCACGCGCGCCTCAAAGAGATGTCAGCAACATGGAAGGGGCCCGCAAGGGATACCGCAGCCTCGACATGAAGGGCTAAGAAGGAACATGGGTGGTTTTTAGTCAGTAGAAGTCTGACACTCCCTTTCGCTCTGCCCAAGAGCGGAAGGGGTTATTTGATGATTTCCCACCCCCACAAAAAAAAAAAAAAAAGGCTCAAGTTATAATATTCCATTATACAGCGTCAGGTTGTCTTGTTCTGGTATTTTTTGCCGATTTTATTACACCGATAGTTTAGGATGTGAAAAACTTACGTATAGCCGGCAGTCCATTCAAAATCATCCATCAGACTCCAGCAGAAGTATCCTGAGACATTGACCTCATCTTCACGTATAGCTAGCAGTAGTTGGTTGAGGTACTCATTGAAATACAAAACTCTCTCATAGTCCTCAGTAGATTTTCCATCGTCAGTCAATCCATTTTCAGTTATAACTATTGATATTTTCTTTAACATTCTATAGTGGTTTTGAAGCCAGTTCACTAGTTTTCGGAAGCCTTCTGGGTAAATCTACGACAAATAAAAATCATCATCATCAGCCTATAATGTTCCCCCTGCAGGGACTCAGGCCTCCTCTTTAGGAGAGGGATGGGCTATAATCCACCACCCGGGCCCAGTGCGGATTGATAGATGTAACATGTCTTCGATTTATTTGGTTCTAAGACATGCCGGTTTCCTCACGATGGTTTCCTTCACCGTTTTGAGAACAGCGGTCATGAAATAAATTACACAAAGTAATGCGCCTGCCTGGGTTCGAACCCAAGACTAACTATTCGTAAGTCGGGGCTGCTCAAAATGAAAATAATAAGTCAAAATAGGTAGAAATACTGGACCAAAAGTCAAAGCCAGATCATTAATTTAAATTAGGCTATTAAATGGTACTTTTGAATATCGAATGGTAAAACAAAGGAATTTCAAGTCAAGAAACTGCATCGATACTCTGTTAATATTTTTTTATATTTTGAAATATGATCAGATTTAGATCCTCAGTTCGATTATTGGATTGCACAAAATATTGTCGGGTTTTTCCTTGAGGAATTTCTCAGAAGCAGCTACCGAGTTTGGATCTGCACCCGGTTGAAGTTAAATAAGTTCGCCCCCTATAACATGGGACTTAAACATAACTGGCGAATAGTTTTATTTACCGTTTGGCCGTTAGGCACCGGCATGGTCCAAGATAAATCTTTTTCCACCCTGACGCCAGTATCGTGGGCCCAAGAAGGCACTTCCCAGTAAGATTCCATTGCTGATAGAGACACTGACAGCGTATCGTAGTGGTTGAGACCGAAGAAGTCTGCGCTTCCTTGCACTGCCTTTACCTGAAAATTAAATATAAGCGAATATAATTCCTTCGTCTACAAATGCTTAAATGTTCAAGAACCTTTTGCCATGCTTTTCTTTTTCAATATCATCATAATTATGTATTTCAATGTGAAATCATCAAATGGCTCAGGGCGGAGTGGAAGGAAGTGTCAGACTTCTACTGACTAAAAGCCATCCATGTTCCTTCTTAGCGCTTTGAGTCCGGGGCCGCGGTTTCTCTTTCGAACAACCCGCAGCCCCGGTGTCAGGCGCATACAGGCGTCGCCTCTGCGGGCCCCTGCAATGTTTGTGACACTTCTTTGAGGCACGGGTGGAACACGAACGCGCCGTCGACACGGCCTGTCATCGTCATAGGATGGACGGATGGTGAGCTAGCCCATTACTCACCGTCCACTGGTGCACACGCGCCTACAGTGTCCGGAAGCCAACACGTGGCCCCAGAAGCGTCTCCCGCGGTGGCTGGGACGAGAGGTTCTCTCCCTCTCTTGTTCCACCACCTATTTCGTTAGTCATAACAGTGCCTTTGTTAACTTTATTCGAGCACCGAAATGTTCAGATGAGCACATCAAGTTACTACAAGCTGTCAAAATTCTTGGTTAAAGGTTAATTTGGAAAATTTGTCAGTTTCGTGTAACTTCCGCGCTTTGCTCACATTTAAAATTTTTGTTATTTCCACTTAAAAGAATGTAATTTTTTTTATTAAGCTTATTTTAGAACAACAAGTTCTTTTGAAAAAGGTAATTAAAATACTTGATATAAATAAATATGAATCTTATTGTAAACAAGACGTTTAGTCAAGTTACAAGTTATGCGAACCTCTTCAGGAGTGAAATATGGAAGTCGTGACCGCGAGTAACCTTGTTGACGACTCATGTTGTCAATCCGTTCACGAACAAACTTAGGGTAATCGCCGGCATCTGAGAATATTGGATGAGCTAGCAATCCCACCTGAAAAGGACAATTTAAAAAAATCCTTCTTATTATCTAATATTGCTACGAACAAGCTTTATAGTTTATAGGAATTTTAACATTCAGTACTTTTTTAACCGATTTTTTTACCAAAGGTGTATGTATTTTTGGCAATCTAGTGAGCGTGCGAAGTAGAGAATTATATTTCAGTAGATCAATCTCTAAGGATTATCATAACTATTCTTATCAGGAAGCACACAATATTATGTAATACCTATTTTCATGCGTAAAATGACTTTTTACACTTTAACTATTATTTATACTGAAAACGGGATATTTACCATGTTTACCATGTTTGTGTTTTGTGTGTTTGTGTTTTTGTGTTTTTTTTGTGTTTGTGTTGTGTTTTGTTTGTTTTTGTGTTTTGTTTGTTTTTGTGTTTTTTTGTGTTTTTTTTTGTGTTTTTTTTTATGTTTTGTGTTTGTTTTTTTTTTTTTGTTTTGTGTTTGCTGTGTTTTTTGTTGTTTGTTTCCCGTTTTCAGTATAAATAATAGTGCTAGTGACCATGTCAGTTTAAATTTTTTTTACACTTTACTATAGCAAACTAATTATCAAGGTACTAACATTCATTTGAAGATAATCCTCTGACGCTTGGACATCCTCAGGTTTATTAGAGTCTCTCGGTTCAGCCCAAGAGGCGTCTAGCACTATCGATACTTTTCCTGAAAAAGAAACGCAATTTAATTACTAAGCACAAATGAGACAAGAGCAGAAAGATGATGCGTGCTAGAAACCTGTTCGTTCTAGGGATCTGGCCAAGCGCGAGTCGGACTCGCACATGAAGGGTTCCGTACCATGGTAGTAGGGAAATGCTATATCTCGAAAAAACTTCTAACTACATCTCGTTCAAACTAATTTTGGTTGAATGTTTTCATTGCGGTGTACAGCATAGATATTTTTTAGATTTTTCACTCTCTTAGTTTAAAAGTCAGAGGGGGGGACACATTTTACCACTTTGAAAGATAGCAAATCAAACGATTGGCTTTGGGAAAAAATGGTTTTAGGGAACTCAATGTAATTTTAGACCTATCTATAAACACCCCATATGAATAGGTTTAATGATTTTTTTTTTGTGTAAACTTCGTAAAGCGGTTTACAGAATACTTCTACCTACCAAGTTTCGACTGTGTCGTCTTAATAGTTACGGAATAAAGTGGCTGTGACGTACGGACGGACAGATGGAGGGACGAGCAGACAGACAGACAGACGTCAGACAGACGTGACGAATCCATCAGGGTTCCGTTTTTTTGGAATTCGGCTACGGAACCCTAAAAACAACAATAGTACAGAACAACAGAATTTTCTTTATTTCTTTCAATGACGTCAGTGTAGATTGATATCGACTCAACCTTTGTCAGAAGAAACACATCACAGACGAACATCGCAACAAAGTTAGGGTTCAAGACATTTTTAAGTTAACGAAAAACACAAGTAAAAAGAGTAACCCCAGCAAACGACATGTCACTTAATGAAGGTCACCGGCGACCAGCGAGAGTTCCCAGCACCAAATTAAATCACAGCCAATCACATAGTTCATCAACTTTTTAAAATGAAAAAAAAAACCCAAATTTAGGTACTACCTAACATCTCCAAGAACAAAACAATCTAGTTACAGCAAGAATATTAGCAAACTATTTCCGATTTCCAACAGTAACCAAGCAAGAAAAGCGCTTAAAAACACATCTTTGAAAAATGGATACTTTACCTTGCTGTTGAGGTTTAAATTCCTTTTCATATAAGCGGTAAACTCGAGCATGGGCTAGCAAGCTGTTGTGGGCACATAAATACTCGCCGATGCCGTGCGAATTCAAAGCTGGTGCCATTAAATCAAGCCCATAACTCTGAGGAAATAAAATTTCATTATTAATAGTCTCAATATCAATACCTAATCAATTAAAATGTGAACAAAGTCACATTTCGTGTCTATCTGAAACACTTGATTTTGGTGCGATTTTCATTAAAACTAGGAGGACCTCTCAATATACTTACAGACATGCAATTCCAATGAAGTTCATTTATCGTCAGCCACATTTTGACTAAATGACCGAACAACCTGAACACTACCCGCGCATAGTCCTCGAAGAAGTCGATAACTTTAAGGTTGTTCCAGCCACCGATATCCATCAGTGGTGTGGGCATGTCCCAGTGGAACAACGTGACTAAAGGCTGGATGTTGGCCTTTTGGAGTTCTTCGAAAATTCTCCGGTAGTACGTTACACCTTCTTCGTTTATATTGTTGTCTGTACCATTTGGAAGTATCCTGGAAATAAAAAAAAAAATATTTTGTCTTTGGGCTGAAAGAACTACATTTAAGGAATTAAACATAACTAGTTGAATATTCGATGTAACACCGATGTGAATGTTTTACATTGTTATTTATTCATTTAGATAAAATGGAGGTACCTCCAGGTGAGACAACCTACAGATTTGCAGAAGAATGAATAAACATGTTATTATTATATTATTATTACCTGGTCCACGAAATAGACATTCGATATCCACTGACGCCTAAACTTTTAATCAATTCAATATCTTCCCTCCAGTGGTGGTAAGAGTCATCTGCAATATCACCGTTCTTGTGGTCATCGGTAAAATTAGGGTGTTGGTGCAGGTATGTGTCCCATATACTTTCACCTCTACCTGTGGAATGAAAGATTAAAAAAAATTGAAAAACATAATATCTTGGTTGTATTTCTATCCCCTAAGGAATATTATTTTGTGTAATTTATTTCATCACCACTGTCCTCAAAAACGGTGAAGAAAAACATCGTGAGGAAACCAGCATTTCACCAATAAATTCGAAGACATGTGACATCTACCAACCCACGCTGGGCCCGCGTGGTGAATTATAGCCCATCCCTCTCCTAGAGAGGAGGCCTGAGTCCCTGCAGTGGGAACACTATAGGCTGATGATGAAGGAATATTCAGCAAAGAAACTGAGAAAAAACTGTTCAATATTCAAAAAACCCTACCTCCATCGTTCCATCCTCCTTCAATTTGAAATGCGGCCGTAGACACTCCGAATATAAAATCATCCGGAAAGGAGTAATTGCTCACCCCAGAGTGTACGACTCGGCCTCCTCTTGCTGATTGCAGCAAGCTGTATTTAAAACAAAACTGTTAAAAAGAGTGCAACAGTCATTATCATTGTCTTCCATCATTGCCCTTGTTCCACTTATGGTCGATGTAACATGCTGTCTTGTTCCATACTCCAGTGTCAACCGTCACATTATCAATTACTTCATTTTTTTTTAATGATCATTCCCTTATAAAAGTCAATAAAGAACTCGTATGCTTAAAATAATTAACCAAAAGAAGTACCCCCTCCGAAATTGACTAGCAAAATAAAAAAAACGGTTTAAGTACATAAAAGAAATATCACTAGCCTCTTTGGTCTTACCTAAGAGTCACCAATAGTACTCTGTTTAGGACGACTCTTCTTGAGCTCCACATGTTACTAACTGAAATGAGGCTGACATGATTTCACCTATTTAATACCTAAAATGAAATCAATCATATCGATAATTGAAATGTGAGTCCCATACATAATTTAAATAATATATAGAACTAACACTTAACTTCTAACTATGGTACTAAAATCGTTTGATTTATAGAGCACTTACGAGTATGTAATTTTTCACTAACAGTAGGCAATACCTCAAACAATAATGCACTAAAAATATTCTAGTGCATAAGGGCGTGCACAGACACAGGAACTCTCTCTGTTTTCTCACTTTTATAGTCCAAAGGAACGGCAATCCGCCACGGTCAGAGGGAGATGTGAAGTAGGACCGAAGCACAAGGTACTGAGAAATTAGAATAAACCTTACAGCATATCGCCCGATCAAGGTATAGGACCCAGTACCCCATTCTCAGCTTTTTTTGGGGTTGTAGGAAATCATCAAATAACCCCTCCCGCTCTGGACAGAGCGGAAGGGAGTGTCAGTCTTCTACTGACTAAAAACCACCCATGTTCCTTCTTAGCCCTTGTGCCGAGGCCTTGGTATCTCTTTCGAACAACCCGCAGCCCCGACGGGCGTTGGCCCTTGCGGGCCCCTTCCATATTGCTGACGTCTCTTTGAGGCGCGCGTGGAACATGAACGCGCCGTCGACACGGCACCCCATACTCAGCTCATCACGCTTTCGACCACGATACCAAACGACAAGGCAGTGAATCTAAAATCATGTTAGCAAATGTCGCATGTCCACAGTATTGGTTCTAGTGTAGGCATTAATTAATTCAGTGTTTAGAACTACTGAAGATGTGCACAGATCACAGTGTTACTAATGAATCTAAAATGTATGTGCTTGCACAATAACCACAACATCACATGCTTCTTAATTATTAGCATTGTGATAAATGATGAATTACCGACCTTCGCATGACTAAAAGAGATAAATTACTATGGTGAGTATTATACCATAGTTATTAATCTCTTACTGTTCATTTTTTATTTTGCTACTACCTGCTTCTATTTTCTGGTAAGAAAATAATTATTAGTTATTTTTCCCTTTATTAAAAAGAGAATCTGTGAGTTTCCACGTGGCCCAACATCGGGTATCGGTTTAAGGGTTAGGTTGACACAGAGGAGAATATTACAGTACACCCACATTTTGCCAGTTAAAACGATCATTTATCAAGTAGGTAGTCATGATGTCTTGTGATAACATGTCTTATACTATTTGTGCCTTGTGTATTGTCATAGCAAAACACATTCCCACTGAATGCGCAGGCGTTATTAAAACTGCAGATTCGTTTGTATCATAGAAAATCGTGGAATTAATAGGTAGTTTCGGGTTTTTAAGCGGAACGGAAACGGGTGTCGGACTTCTACTGACGACCCTTGTTCCCTCTTAGCTCTTTGTATTACGGAGCCATGGTCTATCTTTCGAACAACCCCCGGAATTTCAGGGCTTCTCCAGTTTTGCAACGAAAGTTATACCGAAGTATTGATACTCTAATTTGCGAGAAATACTCGTAGCTTGTGGTGTCCCTGCACTCGTTCAATTGTATTTTTTTTACAAGGCAGTGATGTGTATTCTGTGTTGCGGGCAGCAAACTAAGTTTTTTGCTGATCTCTAAGTTTTTTTAAATAACTGGATAGTACGAGAGCAATCACCATCCGATTTGAAATTTGAAACGAAATTCGAACTTTGAAATTTGTTAAATATTTGAATATTTCAAAGTGTTCGATGCTATCAGATGCCTTCGATAAGCTACGAAAGCATAGCATACAATGTATAACATAATAACAGTAGTATATTATGTTTAAAACGGTTTGATTGTTTCAGATGTGGTTTTCTGTAAGGATTTGCTGTTTGTCTTCAATAGTTTCTAGATAGGTGTTATGGTATTAATCCCCCAGGGGGCGCTACAGTTAATATTTTTCCGTAACTTTGAGTCGGGAGATTTTCTTAAAAATTATTTAACTCTTTTTTACCGTCTGCAACGTGGGTTTTTTTCAAAATTTTTAATTCTGCTTTTTGTTCTATGACTTTTGGAAATTCATTCCTTTATTTTTGTTATACCATATACCATGTTGAGCTGAACGCGTCAATGCATATAGGAAGGCCTAACTTTTTTCGAATTTCTGGAACTCATACAATAAAAGTGTTCAGTTTCATTGTTCGAGACCCCACAATTAGGACACCCATGTTTTGCGTTTATTATGTAAATGAATATTGTTACATAGCATAACAATCGTTTATATACCTTAGATATATAAGTTTATACCTTACCTAAAATAGAGCCTAATACCACTTGTGCACTATGTCACTGTGCGTTCGTGTGGTACTTGCTCATGGCAGCGACGGAACACCACTCCCTCCGTCCAAACTCCTCTTCCATACTAGTTGAAGATACATACACAACATCACGCCTGTCATCTCCGAAGGGCGAGGCAGAGGTGTACCTATTGGAGTACCAACAGATGCGGATAATACGTTGGTATTTGCACTTGTGTCGGGGTTAATTAAATTATGAATATTTTTCCTGTCCTGTTTCAAGGTCTGTAGGTGGATAATTGTTTCAAAAACTTATTTTAAACTCAAAGGGTCAATAAAATAATTACCCATTTTATTTATCTTAATTTTTGAGGAAGTAATTATTTATTGGGTTTTTTATTTAATTGTGAGTTTCCGTTATAATTGTTGGTAGAATTGTTTTGATGTATGTATGAATCAATGAACATCGGTCTAAAGGTATCGGTAGTTCGATATATTTAATTAAATTAAAAGTAACAACTACTTAGTTTTAGGAAAGTGTTAGATCTCTTACTTTGTTCTAAAAGTGAAAAAAATAAATCATTCTAAGAAAACTTAGTCAACAACATCATAAATTAATAATAAAAATATGGTACAAGTATTAAAAAGGGAATAGAATCACAGGGCGTCGAAAAATTCGTACGTATACTCGTATCTGTCAACAGAAAAACTGCTAAGAAGGCTGGTAGCATTGCCACGTTGGATGACCAAAAAAGACAGTCTTCTGATAACATGAAGAGCCATGCAATGACGATATCCTGAAAGACTAGTTGGGCACTTGGACCCCGTAGCCATAGTATTTCAACCTCAGACATTTGTAGGTAAATACAGTTTTTTGATAAAGTTATAAATTATAGTTTATTTAAAAATGAATACAATGCTTTCTTTTATACTGCATTAAATAGTTTCAATACCATTATTTATCACATTTCGACATTAACCTCACTACCTACCATAAAATTTGCAAAGACTATTAAATTCTTGAGTTTGACGTTAGACACTGTTTAGACATGGATGTACATTTTTGTTTTTAAAGTATTCCAAAATTTTACAAAATATTCTCGTCTGTAATCCTCCAAAAATGTTCCTGTAGTACACCCATATTTTACCAGTTATCTTTTGAGGATCCCAATATGTGCAATACATGTTAGTATCCTGCCAAACAGGATTAATAACATCATAAAACGAGAAGGACAGAAAGACGAAGTGCAATGAACCTACTCCCCAAGGTTTTGCAGATAGCTTCCTCCAATCATTCGACCTGCATGTGCCACTAGAACATTCCTCCAGTATTGGGAAACCTTGTTGATTGGTGCAATCCGGAAATGTCAAGTTCCTTCGAACATTATGCGGCTGACGTAAACTTATCCTAAACTGACGCACACAACCGCAGAAAAACAGTCCAAACAGTAATAATTTTATCGGAAACCAATCCTTCGCGGTCACATACATAATTTTTAAAGATATCGATTCATTTGCCGCTGCAACTAGTTCCTTTTGCCAGGAAGCCCCGAGAAGGTTATTCCGTAGTTATAAGGTTATAATTAAGATTGTCGCATTGAGTAGGTTGAGACACCTGTGCCTTGTTTTAGTTAGCACAATGCGGAGCTCGAGTGGAGTCGCCATGAACAGAGCACTATTGGTGACTCTCAGGTAAGATCGAAGTGACTAGTGTTTTTTTTTCGAATATTCATAAAGTGTCGTGTTTTAAAAGTGAATTGTTTTGATAAATAGCGTGAATATGTGGATTGAAGTGTTACGAATTCGTAATTTATTGTTAGATAAAACGTTGTTTTGGTGTTATGTTAATCGGAACCTTGTTTGTGTTTATTTTTTTTCGTGTTTCGTGCCAAAATTTGCTAAACGGAAAACATAATTATAGAATCACTTGGGTATTTAGTGAAAGTGGGAGAGCCTTTTACTATCACAAATTTAGACTGAGGCTACTATGAAATACCTTAAATAAAAATCGGCCAGTAGCTTGTCTTAGGGTCGGATTTAAATAAAACAACGTTTTGTTCAAGCTGAGCATCAAACCTCGTGAAATTTTGTGATGTTGCACGGCTGAACTAACGTCAGGGGCAAATTGGAATAGTATAAAAACGTTTTTCTTGTCTCTCGTGTATGGTGACAATTAAAATTTTCTCAAAAATAAAAATTGTGTGGTGATTAACATAATGCATTTGTTCGTTCAAAAGAAATGTAAACAGCATACGAATCGCGGACTATTTTATTTTAGAACTGCCTAGGAGCTCTAACGGGTTTTTGACTTCCACCATACTGTCGAACCTTGAACCTCAGTTGAACCAGATATACGAGTATAATGTTAATACAATTTATAGGAATATCCATGGTGGGTTACATCATCCAGTAACTTATTATTATTTTTTACAAATATGTTAAACATTAAATAACACTCTTTTTTTTTGGGGCAGTCGTGTAAAAAGTCGCTATTGTTATTCGTTTAATCGCTTAGATCTTTTGAACCACACAATCGATTTCGATACAGTTTTTAACATCATTCATAGGCTGTAGTATCCTGGAAGGTTTAACGTGTTTTGTTTATGCAACTGAAATAATATATTGTATATTTTACACATAAATCTCGATATTTTCCCATGTAAAGAAGAGGCGGGTAGCTAATACGTTTAAAAAATAATTATAATTATTGATCGCAATCATCATTCTCCTGCCCTTTCCCCAATATATTCAGAGTCGGCGCAACATGTCTTCTTCTTCCATACTTCTCTATTACTCGTAACCCTAAAAGTCACCTCCTTTCTAATATAGGGTGTAAAAGTACCCTTAACGCAAACGAAAGGCACTTGTTCTCTCCACCACTGCGATCATTTTTTTGTTACCATATGTAGACCATACCTGGGATCCCCCTAGTTACGGAGATATTGGGGGTCAAAGTTCCAAATTTTTCACAGCTGTTTTTGTAAATACTAGTTTTTCAAGTTACAACTTTACTTAAATTACCTCCATGAGACCCTATTACTATTCAAAGCATCCACTAGCACAGTCTTTAAAGAGTGCTACTTTGAGTTTTACCGTGAAATGTGATTTTTTGACCCCAAAAAAAAGTCATTTCCCAGCTAATTTTTTTGCGTATGGGTACTGAGTTTGATGTGCAGAATGCATGGTTGACGGCTGTATGATGGGTTGATTTACACCCTGTATTTAATGTTTTTCATATATATATTTATATCATCGTTATCACAGTCCATCCATAGTTTTTTTAGGTATATTCAAAACATTCCTCATGACATGATTGATTGATATGATTCATGATTGTTTTTTATTTGATTTTACATTTTCCTCATTCCTCCGCATCACCTGACCATACCACGTCAACCTAACAATTGATCATTATCATAAAAAGAAATCTAAATCCACACCACACTTTTTTAATTGAATTACTGTCATTACTTCTATTCAATTCAATTTCAATTAGCTGGGTTAGCTCCGTAAATGGGACGATTATAGATATATTAAAACGATAAAACAAATAAACAGGCAAACTTTAAGTAACGACACTACCAGCGATCCTAAAAGAAAATGAATAACATAATATATTAATATTATTTATTGTTTTTAGATACGAGTACCTTATGACCCATCAAGTTTGTTGGGTATCGCTAGCTAGTTAAAGCTGACCTCGTATAATATATGTTTCTTTTGTACTGTATAGCTTGCTCCAATGTGCAAAGGCGAGCCTAGCTGTGAACTCCGGGGTAAGCAATTACTCCTTCCCGGATGATTTCATATTCGGAGTCGCTTCGGCCGCATTTCAAATTGAAGGAGGATGGAACGAAGGAGGTAAGGTTATGTTTTCATTCGTGAACCGTTGCGTTCTTTAGTGCGAGATTATTGTGTGCCACAAAAATGATAATCTGAAGTTTTAATTTTTATGCTAATTTTAATTTAGAAATTGGAATTTATAACATTATTTTATTTTTTAACTGACAAAATGTGGGTATTCTACTAGCCTTTTTTACTCTTCGGGGAATCTAGACGTGATGTTAAGTTATGTAATTTATGTTTCTTGAGACTTTTACATAAAACCTTTGCGGACACCTGGGCAATACAAATTTCTACAAATGATTCATATTTGGTTGACTGCTTCGTGTAGGGTCCGTTTACACCTTGAATTAAGATAAAGGTTAAGCTGAATATTTTTCCTCAGGCAAAGGCGAAAGTATGTGGGATACCTACCTCCACAACCACCCTAACTACACAGTGGACAGTACAAACGGGGATGTAGCAGCTGACTCTTACCATCGCTTCATGGAAGACATTGAAATGATCAAAAGTATAGGCGTTAATTATTACAGATTGTCGGTTTCTTGGCCCAGGTAAGATTTTATAAGGATTTTATTTGAATTCGAGTGTACTATTTAATTTTCTTCGTCATATGAATATGATATCTTTCAAAAGAAATGTCGGTTATTTAAAACAACGTATAAATAAATGTAAATCCTGCATAATTATGAAGTCGGGGTAAATATATTTTTTTTTAAATAATTAGTGTTCAAAGTATAATAAAAATACTGTGGAATATTATTTTAATTTAATAACAATTATTAAAAATTTGGACAAAAGAAGTGAACGTCTTAGGGCTGATGATGATGATTAACAATTGTATTATTGAATAAACACACTTTTGATTTGCTTACGCCCAACTTTTATGCAAAGTAAACAAAAACCTCCGATCAATAAAAAGTTGAATGATTTCTTTATTTTTAATGCTTTTTGATACTCGGACACGTAATGTTATCTGGGGTTAACGCGACCCCAGAATGAACAGCAAATTGCCTATATGATAAAAATAAATATGGATTCTAAACTGGACCCTACCAGTACCTAGGCGATCTTGGACCTGATACGGAAAACCTCTGTTTTTGACAATTATTTTTAACATTAATTCTGATGTCTAGCTCGAGTCGTCTAAAATATATTTATCCTTATTAGGATAAAGAAATCAATAATAATGCCATCAATGTCTATATTATGAAGTTGACCCACTGAGGTTGTACTTAATCCATATTAATAACAGCATTTTGATTATAATCTATGAAAATGTCGCGTTTTATTATGTCGTATAATGATCTTGACCAAAAATTTCGGCTCATCTATAATCCAATATCTTTTCCATATTTACATTGTATAAATTGAAGTTGCTTGTGTCTGTGTGTCCCGTTGTTTTTTTATAATCCGTAAAAGATATTGATGCTACTTTCACAACCATCTGGAGAAACAGTGATTTTATTGGTTAGGAATAATACAAACATAAATTTATATTTACGGATTTCCGTTTTCATATCCTTTACGGATTTTAAAAGAACAAAAGAATCACTCAATCTACTTACATAATTATTATAAAAATCTGATTTATATGTCAGAATGTATAAATCGTGATAAGTAGGAATCGACTGCTAGTGATAATTAAAATGTATGTTTTATATCTAACAGATATCTACTTATTTTATATATTTTTTTGCAATTTCATACTTTTTAGTAAAATGATAAATTTAAGAAATTAGCATATTAATAGATTAGTTCAGAGGTATAATCACGCCAACAATTCTGCACTTTGATCCTTTTCCATTAAAATTGCCAATTAGCTTGTTTGCCGTATGCAGTTTTGTCGATGTTCTTCAATGAATATTTAAATATTTTGTATTTACGTTAAAGAATAATAGTGGCGTAAAATGAATGTACTGCTTTAGTTTAATCAAATTATTTTGTCATTATAAAAAGTACTGTGACTGAATATTACGCAATCTCTAGTTCTTTAAAATCAAATTCCATGAAAATTGATATTTTGATAAGACCATAATTTTATAAAGTAACATTTAGATTTGAATTTTATACCATGATCATCTCAGCATCTGCCTAGCTAAACCAAAATCCCCATTACACCTTGACCCAGTGCCCTGGTACCGAACCAAAATAAAACATTAATCAATGTTTCTCGCAGGATACTCCCAACTGGTATGGACAATTACATAAGCAAGGATGGCGTAAAGTACTACCGCACATTATTTGAAGAACTCCTAAAAGCAAACATCACTCCTGTAGTCACGTTATTCCACTGGGACATGCCCACACCACTGATGGACCTCGGCGGCTGGTCCAACCCGAAAATCGTCGACTATTTTGAGGACTATGCGAGGGTCGTATTTAATTTGTATGGGGATTTAATCAAGATGTGGACAACTATAAATGAACCTCATCAACAGTGCTATAATGTAAGTATACGTGTTTAATTAGAACAGTACAGTCGTAGAAACTCATTTTAAATGGATTACAAAAGTAGCGGTAATTTTTCGGATTTTAATATTGTTGGCAATGCAATTATAAAAATACTGTAAAAATAAGTGAATTAATTTTCACGTAAATATCTAACTAAAAATTAGGTATAATAATATTCTAAATATGAATTTGAGGTTACTCAAACTCAAATCGTAATTTCACAATTGGCCTTTGGTTTGGTTACATCTTTTATTATTTCCCTAATTTTATCTTTGTCCCAGGGTTATGGCCGTGATTACTTCGTGCCAGTATTAAAGTCAGGTGGAATCGGCGACCATTTATGTACTCACTACACTTTGTTATCTCACGCTCGGGTTTACCGCATGTACGAAAAGGAATTCAAACCCTATCAAAAAGGTACTGTGATTTATTCTTCTTTGTATAGATAACTAGTTCACTTTCTTTATCATTGTTGCATTGTTTCATAATAATCTGTTAGAATTTGTTATCTAATGTTTTATAACACTGTCTGATCCTTTATTACCCACAATATTATTATCTCCTTGTATTATAAATAGCATTAATTGGATAACATTGTTGTTTTTAATTAACTGTCTGGGAAAATGTTTATCATCGCTTTCACTGAACACCTTGAGCCCGTTATGGGTTTTCATGGAAACAATAGTGACCCAATTTTCAATTACGTTTGTTTTTCAGGAAAAGTTGCTATAACGCTGGATGCTTTTTGGGCTGATCCTAAAGACCCGAATAGTCCTGGAGACGTTCAGGCTGCAGAGGATTACCTTCAAATGCATGTGAGTGATTTTAGTAATAATAATAATCGCCGACTGGTGTCTCATTCTCAATAAAGTGTCAAATGCAAATTAAGATCCGGAACACTAGTCCCAAGATATGTGAATTATGTTTTAAAATAATATTACTGATAATGACCATGATTTTTGTGCACAAAAACTCTTATGCATTTTAAATAATTATATGGATTGAGGATGGATGACGATACGATCCCAAAATCTTTTTGCACTTAAGAGTCGATTGATTTATTTCGATGATACGAAACTTATTAGGTTCATCGAACTTAGAGAGACACAAAACGACGCAGTAATATTTATAATAAGGTAGTGCGAAATGATTATGTTATGATTTTTTTTTACAGTTAGGCATATATGCCCATCCAATTTACTCAGATGTCGGCGACTATCCTAGTTTCGTTCGTGAACGGATTAACAATATGAGCCTTCAACAAGGATTCACGCGGTCACGTCTCCCATATTTCACTGATGAAGAGGTTTGTATAAATTTTGTATGTTGTGACATACTGTGAATTACATAAGGAGATGTTAGTCTCGCTTAATTGGGTCAATTTGTGAGTGCATACGATTTTCTGCTAAATGATGCTATCTAAATCTGCTAGAAAATTTGTCCAAACATATTATACTACTATTATTTAATCAAAGAGCGGCAAGGTTTTGTACCCGAGTATTTTTTTGTTAAGTTGTAATAATCGATGCGAAAATTAGACGTTGGAAAAAAAAAAAAACTCATTTTTGTATTACAGATAAAAGCACTTCAAGGTAGTTCAGACTTCTTCGCTCTCAACCACTACACAACATTTTTGATGACTCCATCATCAATGGAACCGGATTGGCATGTTCCTTCATGGGACCAGGATACTGGCGTCAGAATGGAGCAAAATCTGAGCTGGCCCAGGCCTGGTGCTGACTGGCTAACAGTAAGTTTAATTTTATGCGATGTGGGGTTCAGGAATGTAATTCGCGATGGTTCACTTAATACAGCATAGTTGGTTAGTCGCCCTGTTCTTAACTATAATCAGAGCTCACTTCAAGCTTCAGAGCTCAGCTGGTTCATGTGATAAAAAGATAAGACTGTCATTGGTTTGGTAACCAGTGAAGGCCTTTTAAATGCCCTTAGGTGGTAATTTAAGTAAAATTATACCTTCAAAATAAATTTAGCCCATTAAATAAAAAAACAATGGATATAGAATTGTTTACACATCAAAATGTGCGCCAGGCAGTAAAACAAAACATTTGGCCATGCAGTCATGTGAACTTATCGTACATGTGAAGGTAATTTTAAATCCCTTATTAGGTATGTTTTATATCTCTTTAGTTATCAGTCTTGCTTACTGTGACGTCAGATGCAAATGGAAAACGGTATGAAATACTTTCTTTTGAATTTTTTTATTCCTGGGTCCATTTATTTTTAGGTAGGTACTACTACTATCCTACAATAAAAAACACAAATGTATTTAATTCCTTTTGTATACACGCTATATTATTTGAGTTAGTTAGCAAGAAATATTACAAATAAAAGCAATATTGCATAAAATTTCGCAATAAATGTTGTGATCAATCATTTATAATTGGAAATTTTGATGTCCCATGTAATACGGGGGCTACCCTAATGACATCAACGGAGTACTAAGAAATTCGTAATGCTTTTTCAAGATAATAATACCTCTGTACGGTAGGTATATTAAACCTTACTGTTAATGAGTAATTCCTATCTATTAGTTGTGACCAGGATGTAAACATCATAACATGACTGTGATATTGAAATCTATTAAAGTACTTCTAGGTTTTTTATTGATACTTCTTGTTATAGGTAACAAAACAATTGTAAAATGAATAATGATTATTTTAAAGTATAGTTGGTGAGCTACACGGTTACTGATACTTGATTTAAATACGTGAACAGGTGGTCAGCTGCCGTATTCCTAAACGATTCGATTCAATTTTGTTTCGACAAGTAGCTCACTCTAGTGAGCGAGATAGACATGTGACTTTCCAAATCGAAGCGTTTGTAAATACGGAACCATGTTCAATCAAATCTGTGCGGCTCTCTCCTCAAAAAACATCTCCGAAACCTCACATAATTTTATTGATTCATCATCATCACCCTTCTGCCCGTATCCCGTTCTATTTGGGGTCGGAGCAACACGTTTTCTTTCGAAGTTTCTAATCGATTAGGTATATCTTAAATTTTACAAAAGTCTGTTAAATTAGAGTGTGTTTCGGAGTTATTTCTCAGCGAATTAAGATACGACTACTGTAGTTAGATAAAAACCTACAGACTGATATGAATAAAATAACCATACAATAAAACTGAAGAGTCTGAATGTTTGTTTACTTAACATCGCGACTTTTAGGATAAAGAGAAATGACAGAAACGGCGCGCGGCGGGTAAAAAGCCGCCTGCATTTAAACAAAAAGTCCTACTTACATTTTAAAATACATCGTTTATTTTTCACAGGTTAACCCGCCAGGCTTCCGCAAACTCATTAACTGGATCCACGATAACTACAGAATGGTAAATGATATCTCAATAGTTGTAACTGAAAATGGACTCTGTGATTGGGGCCAAACGGATGATTATGAGAGAGTGTCCTACTACAACGAATACCTTAACCAACTACTACTAGCTATGTATGAAGATGGGTGCAATGTTACGGGATACTTCAGTTGGACCCTCATGGATGACTTTGAGTGGCCAGACGGTTATTCGTAAGTATACGCAATTTATGGCCGTGCCTATAGGCCCCTCTATGGGCCCTGCCTATAGACTCTTACTGTTTTACAATAAAAGCGAAAGTTTCTCTGATGTTTGGCACACAAATAGTTAATAACCTGTATACATAGGATAGTTTTATTTCGGTAGTACGATCCCGTATCAACCACTGAACTCCACGCAGACGAAGCCGTGGGTATAAACTAGTTCTTGCGTAAACATACAGTTTCCTAGTATACAGATGATGGGAATGAATCAACCAACCGGTGTGATAAAAATAGACTTATAATTTATGTAGGCATTCGCTGAGAAACATGTTCATAAAACTGATATCTAAATCATCTTTGTGCATTTACCCCTACGAGTTGTAAGTATGTCTTCGGGGCATAAAATGCTCGCTTTAACAGAATCATAAATAGTATATGGTAATAACTATGAATTACGTTATAAGTCATAAAATGGTACATAGTGACAAACCATAATATTAACTGCATCAGTCAGAAATCATTTTAACATTTTTGAAGTGTATCCTATTTTATTTCTACTAAAGCGGCCACTTTAGGCTTTTGTTGTGGGTTAAGACCTAACCGGACATTACATTGACACCACGGGTCTAAATACGATAAAGTTATAACATCGCCAGACTATAAGCGGGATGTACGATAACTTACATTCAAAACCAAGTGTCATTCGGTCTTCCTCATCTCCCCCGATTTGGAAAACAGCTTACACTCGTTTTCTGTAATACTAAGCGCCGTTTAGTTGTACTACTTTCATACTAAAAAAAAAACCGTAAGTCTTGGCATCCCCTAATAGCTGATTGCCCCTCATGATGTTAAGGTCAATCTCCTTGTCTTTTTGTTGACCCCTAGGCACGCAACTGAATACTTTAAGGAATCTGCCCACTACACCGTATCATACGGTGACCGTGCTGGTCATACTATGTCGCTAACAATAATAAGACAAATTAAATTATGTCAGCTTGTTTGTGTTTTAGGTATTTGAGCTAAGACCAAAGAAAAACTACGAAGAAGAGCCACTCGTTACTTTTAACACTGGCTCAACCGCAGATAAAATTAAATACCTAAAATATGAAGCGGTCCCTAAATATAAATGGCGATCCATTTACACAGTCTGTCCATTCATGAATAATATTACTAAACAAACAAACAACCAATGTTTATTTGAAACCGGTCCGTGATATTAGTGAAGGAATGCAAATTAATTTGAAAATGCCAGTAGTCTAAATATTTATGTTTACAAACTGCAGTGCAATGAATCTATTTGCAAAACTTTTGGACTGTGATTGTGTAATTAGTACGTATAAATTGCTTAAGCTCTGGTTTAGTTAATCGACGACATCGACATAGTAAATTGGTGTATCTATAAGATAAATATTGACTTTAAAACAAATAATAGTAAATAGTAATTAAGAGTTATTATGAAACAACACTTAGATAGAGCAACTAAAATGCTACTTTATGTGGCTATCAAAGGAGTTTGAACCATTTTTGTTCTACCTTACTTCCGCGATTAAACCCAAATTCATTAATGATTCAATACAAACAAGTTTAGAATGAGACAAAATCACTAAACAAGTTTTGTGCATGACCGCTCTATCGAAAAAGAATTAAACAAAAAAAAAAAAGAAACCCCTATCTATTGACAATTATTTCAGTTACCTAGTTCTTTCTTATTCTTGATCTTCAAAGAATGAAAAATTCATTATCAGAACATAAAGGTACAATTCTATTATGCAATTAGAATACAGTCGCTGCGGTCTATTTTAGCGACAGGTGCCTTTGTTGCTGCGGTTATTGTTTGCGGTTTGGAATTGTACTTTATAGACACGCTCTTAAGAATTAAAAAAAATATATCGATATAGCAGGCACTTTAATAATATTTTCTTTTATTTTCAGAACAAAGTTCGGTCTCTTCAAAGTGGACTTCGACAGTCCAGAAAGGACGCGTACGCCGAAATTGTCTGCGCAGAGTTACAGCAACATTGCGCGTACGCATCGTATTGACTTCGACTATATCAAGCCGCCCTTGGAGTTGAATAGCCTATTACTTGAGTAGATTAATGTTAGCTTGTGATAATTTATAAATATAGTCATAGTCGTTATAATACCTATTTATGAAATAAAAATAAGCAGGATTTTTTTTGTTTTATTTGTAGTGATAGTGATTTATGGTTTTTTGTTGTTGTGGTTTTTGTTGTTGTTGTTGAATAGGGAAGGTGTTCCTGTCCTTGTCCCATTCTTCTTGGAGTAGGCGCAACACCTCATTTATTCTTCCCTGTCAAATGGCAAAGCACAATCAAGGCAGATAAAGTTTCCCGTCGGGGCTGCGGGTTGTTCGCAAGACATACCGTGGCCTCGACATAAAGAGCTAAGAAGGAACATGGGTGGTTTTTAGTCAGTAGAAGTCTGACACTCCCTTTTGCTCTGCCCAAGAGCGGGAGGGGTTATTTGATGATTTCCCATTATTTTTATCATCTCATCACAAGTGTAATCCTCGAAGGATTAGGTAGAGGCGTGTGCCTAATAGCACACCCACATTTCACCAATTATGTTTATTATTACATGGGTAATACGATGCGAGCCTATTCCCATCCACCGGTCGCGAATTCTGACCTCGTGGCTGCTACTGAGAAACTCGAGAATCGAACCTCAAATCTCTAACATGACCATGATCAGCAGCTTTGACCATGGTCAGCAGCTTTGACCATGGTCAGCAGCTTTTACCATGGTCAGCAGTTTTGACCATGTCAGAAGTCGCGCTTCCAACCACTACATTTGCATTTTGTGTTTATAGCCATGCGGTTTAAAACTTGATTGACTTACTTGTCAACACCAAACAAAATGAAGACGAATGCTATGAATTATCTTCAGTCGGTGTTGATACCATTTCAACATATTGTTATCCCTGTGTGTAAACAGTATGTTAGGTTAAAGGACGGACATATTGAGGGAAAGTATTCAGTATTTGATTCTAGTCCCAAATATGTAGAAAAACGTTGACCTTAATTCGTGACGTAATTGTGCCACGACCCGCACGCTCTCCAGATCTTTTTTTTTTTTTGGTGGGTGGAAAATCATCAAATAACCCCTACCCTACCCCTAGCCCGAGCGAAAGGGAGTGTCAGACTTCTACTGACTAAAAACCACCCATGTTCCTTCTTAGCCCTTCATATCGAGGCCGCGGTATCTCTTGCGAACAACCCGCAGCCCCGACGGGCGTCGGCCCTTGCCTCTTCCATGTTGCTGACATCTCTTTGAGGCGCGCGTAGAACACGAACGCGCCATCGACACGGCCTGTTGTCATCATAAGACGGACGGACGGTCCACAGGACCGCGTCTACTGTGGCCGGAAGCCAGCTCGTGGCCCCCGACGCCCGGAGCGCCTCCCGCGGTGGCTGGGACGAGAGATTCTCTACCTCTCACGTTCCGCCACCTCCTTTGCTAGCATCACTGCTTCGCAGAAGTAGGCGACGGCGTCCCATTCCTCCTCGCCCCAGACTATGGCTTGCACCAGGGCCGGACGCGACGCTCTCCAGATCTCACTTCATAAGACTTTCTTTTTCGCCATTGTCCTACCCCAGTTTTAAAATATGAAGGGAAAATGGATTACACCTAAAAGTCATTGACCCGCGCACATGCTCTGCGATAAGCGCAAGGGTTGAAGTTGTGGAACTTATGCGAACTGTTTGGTATGATTCTGTTTGTTATTTATCACTGTTTTTTTTGTTCATATTTTTATTAGTGTCATGTGAGCCCATGCAAACACATTTGCGTATTTCAATATGTCCCTCGTTCAATCTAACATAGGTACTGTATTTCATAAACCATTCATGAAACTATAACAAATATTTTAAATATTTATCCTTATTCATACTATTGCAGAATAATTTAAAAATATTTTCAGAAAAACACCTACCATTGTCTCTGCATCAACCTGTAGTTGACTGGTAGAAAAAGGCTGCGGCATTAAGTGCGCTGCAGTATTTTGTGCTTGAGGTTTTAAATAAAGGAACAAACTAAACAATTTAATCTATCCATAATTTATGATAATGACTATCATTATTATTAAGTACCTGTGAGAACCACTAGTCAATTCCCAGGTTTTAACTTAAATATGCGAAATTAAACAAACGACATATCAATTTTAATGCAAAAATACCTTAACTGAGATTTGTGTTAACAAAAAACTGTGTGAACATTTTAGTATTAATTTTAAAGTTATGTTATAATCTAACATCATCATCATCATTCTCTTGCAAGCCTTATCCTAATTTATTTGGGGTCAGCGCAGAATGTCTTCCTCTTCCATACCTCTCTGTTTCTCGTCTTCTCATGAGACACCTTCTTTCTGACCATATCATTCTTAACACAGACAACGATTGTTTCTTTGGGTGTTCCTCTACTCTTATACCCATCCACATTTATATTCAAAACCTTTCTCACAATATGTTCCTCATTCCTCCACATGACATGCCCAATGCCCATACCACCAACCACTACAACCGATAACGACCACCGACCACACAACAACCGATACACCACTTTTCAGTCACTGGCGCCAGTTTCAGACTTCCTCTTATGTATTAATTTCTTATTTTATCCATTCGCGTAACACCACACATCCCCGTAAGCGTTCTCATGTTAGAATCTAATATTTACATAAAAATCTCGTGTCATAGTATTTGTCATCGAACTCCTCCGAAACGGCTTGACAGTTTTTTATGTCTATTTTCGTGTATTTTTTATAGGTCTGAGAAAAGGCAGAAGCAGAGTAAAAATTGCATTGCTATGCATGGTACAGCTAATGTTTTATAGAATTCTTGATGGAAGCATACTTTTTTTTCACGAGGGAAACCCGAATGGATTTCCTTCGACTCAAAACAATGGAAGGTCACGTAGGATATAATTATATTGAGTTAAACTTTTTTTTCGATAAATACTAGCACTGTATGAAAAGTTAACGGTTCTTATGAATTTTATAGATGATACAGAACCGTCACACAGTAGGTGCCTGAAGAAAGACGGTGGTCGTCGCCGAGGTAGGCCCAAGAAACGCTGGCGTGACGATTTAGACTCGTTGCCGACTGATTGGCCAAAGAAGCACAACACCAGGAGAGTTGGAAAGGAGAATGGGGGAGGCGTTTGCCCAGCAGTGGGACACCATAGGCTAAATAAAACAAAAAAAGGAATTTTTAATCATAGGTGGTTTCGGGGTCGCTGATGTCAAAAATCATCATAATTATGCCAAGCCTTTTTCTAACTATATCTGGGTCAACTATCAGTGTAACAGGATGTAATAATGAATATAGTATTTTACATTTAGCGACTGCATATAATAAACTCCACAACCCAGTTACTACTACTGGGGTACGAGTAGTTAGTTAAGTATGGTTATCTGACATTCGGGTCATTGACGGCTCCTAAGACAAAGTTTTCTTGCCTAGTTTAGGAGTCAAACTTTCGATCGTAAACTGTCTCTGTGGTACAACTTAATCCTGATCACGAAATGCGGTCGGTAAAAAATCTAATTAGTCCGTCAGACAGATTTCCAAAAAATATTGACGTCAAAGTTTGGTACATTTCTTACCAGAAGGTGACGTCACAAACCCCCTCATGATCTTTGACACGTTTAATTTTCGTAAATTTTTAATAATTTTATAAAACAAAAAAAACGTATCCAATATTTTTCGATAATAATAGACGAACTATCAGAATCTTATTTTTTTAGTCAGAAAACATTCCTATTGTATCGTTTTTGTTTATAAATAAAACATTTATTAATTGGCTTGATAAAAATTAAATAACAACCAATAAAATGAAGAATAAAATAAACAGTGATCATACCTATATCTTTCTAGTCCGTCTGTCTGTCTATACCAGTTAGAACTCAGCCCAATGCCAACCATGCCAAGTAATATCAGGCATAATGCTATGTTCTGTCTTTAAGGTATCTCCAAGTGTCCATTTGGGGAAGTCAGTCAAAGTGTACTTAGATAGATTGTATCAATGTAATGTGTGAGACTCGATGTCTCAACAACAAGTCTTATATTTTAAAAATGTACTAATGATAAGTCATGGAGGCCTCAAATGGATGCTTTGGCAGAATCATAATAGGCTAATAATCATAATGGGTTAATTACGTTATAATTTGTGAAACGTGACAATAATCCATAATATTAAGTGCGTCTGTGATCATTTAAATACTTTTCTGCTAAAGCAGGCTTTTAAGCCCCCTGAGCTTCAATTGATAAATTAAAAAAGGGCATAATAATATATTCTATGTATGTCACGTTTAAAATGGGATTTAGCGACAGAATCAAACAGACGCAACTCGCTAGAAAAAAAAGATAGATTGTCAAAATTATAATAATCTATACTATAGAAACTTGATCAGCTAACCGGCAGATAACAAAAGTTTGAGATAACAAAAGTTTGAAAATCTATCGACTATTTCGTGCTTTCACGCCAAAACTACTGAACCGATTTCAATGAAATTTGGTGCACAGATAGTCTACAGCCTGAGAAAGGACATAGGCTGCTATTTAATGTTAAAAAATGGTTGTAAGGGGTTGAAAGGGGTGGGATGAAAAAATTACTTTTGGTCACGATAACCGACATCCACGCGGACAAAGCCGCGGGCATCAGCTGGTTCACTATAGTTGTAATACTCGTAAGTACATTAAGTAACTAACACACACAAACAAAACAGGTTAATAAAAGTTTTAAAAAATCATAAATGTGAGACCATCACGTTTACAATAAAATAAGTGAGTTTTAATTAAATTAACTAAGAAAAACCAGATTTTATTATTACTTAAATATTAATGTACCTTTTCAAAATATAATGAACTGGGAAAGATTTATTAGTTTTTATCTGTTCAAATCTAAATCTACATCGTCTTTATGAGGATTATTTTAGGTTTTAAATTAATTACTTCTCTTATGAGTTTAGTTTGCAAAATGTGGGCGTCAAGTGAAGTCAGCTTAAATGTGGCTATTTTAGCAATTTTTAGGTGAGAATTGTCATTATGATTAATTTACCAAAAGTCCTTAATCCTACTATTATATAATACTAGCTGACCCACGCAACTTCGTCCGCGTCACATAATATAGCTTATAACCTTTCTCGATAAATCGACTATCCAACATATTAAATTGAGTTAAATCGTACTCGTAACAAACAAAAAATCTTACCGTTCCTCTTTATAATACCTATTAGTTTAGATTGGCTTCGATTATATTATTAAAGTAACAATTACTATAGGTATCTCTTACTGTTTAATATACAGTAACACCTTGTACTTGTAAACATTATGGTGCAGTAAATATTTTGAATTTGAATTTCTCCGGAGCCCCCAGAGGCCAGAATCCCCACGTACCTACCGCACCGGACCGAATGACTGCCACGCGCTTAATTATTTTGTAGCCCGTATATTTTTACATTGCGATATCTTCTAAGATATTTGTTTAAACTGTATAGAGTAAAAGGCACAAATATTCTATATTAAATTTCCGTGCTAACAAACACATTTATATAGATATAGATTAATACCATATGGGTTAAATAAGCTTCGCAAAATATCATTATTTTTAACCTAACATTTAATTATTAAAAAATGGGTACAGTGAGTTAATCTTAAAAGATAAACATATGCTATCGCGGATTTTTTTTAGACATTTTTAAGGGGAACAATTTCTCTTTACATAGTATTTACGTAACTTAAACCGTTTTCGCAGTGCACGCAACGGAAGCTCTCAAAAAGGAATATCTTTTCCCGTTTTTGCAACATTTTTCATTTATGCTCCGCTCCTATTGATCGTAGCGTGATGTTATATAGCCTAAAGCCTTCCTCGATAAATGGACTATCCAACACTAAAATATTTTTTCAATTCCAACCAGTAGTTCTAGAGTTTACCCCGTTCAAACAAACAAACAAACAAACAAACTCTTTAGCTTTATAATATTAGTATAGATTATAAATGCGAAAGTTTGTCAGAATGGATGGATGGATGTTTGTTACTCTTTCACGTAAAAACTAAAGAACGGATTTAAATATTTAGCATACAGATAGTGTATAACCTGGATTAAAACACATAAGTAGGCTGTTTTAATCCTGTGCTTCACTTAGAAAAACAAACCACGGTTTAGAAATAACTGCGTGGTTAGTGCGAGAATGTGTAGTGCGCTCTGGGCGGAGCGGAAGGGAGTGTCAGACTCCTGCTGACTAAAAACCACTTATGTTCCTTTGTGTCTGAGGCCACGACATCTCGTTCGAACAACCCACAGCCCCGACAGGCGTTGGACATTGCGGGCCCCTGCAATATTGTTGACATCTCTTAGAGGCGCGCGTGGACAACGAACGCGCCGTCGACACGGTTTGTCATCGTCAAAGGACGGACGAACGGTGAGCTAGCCCATTACTCACCGTCCACATGCTCGTGCTTACGGTAGCCGGAAGCCATCACGTGTCCCGTGCCACGAGGTGGCTGGGACGAGAGGTTTTCTCCCTCTCACGTTCCATCACCTCCTTTGTTAGCATAACTGCTTCGCAGAAGGAGGCGACGGTGCGGGCGGATAGAAAATCATCAAATAACCCCTCCCGCGCTTGGGCAGAGCGAAAGGTAATGTCAGACTTCTACTGACTAAAAACCACCCATGTTCCTTCTTAGCCCTTCGTGACGAGGCCGCGGTATCTCTTGCGAACAACCCGCAGCCCCGACGGGTTCCTGTCACCCTTGACCATGGCTTGAACCTGCACCCTATACGAAAGGTCACCACCGCCAATCGTCACTACGAGAACACGGCGGGGCTCCGCCCAAGCGGAACAGACCTCCACGAGGTGCTCTACCGTATCCTCCGGCCGAACCTTGCAGTGGAAGCATCCGGGCGTTTCCTTCCACCTGATTCAGTGCGAGTACCTTCCAAAACAACCTCCACTCCTCAATGACGGGACTTATCGCCACTGCACGGGGTTTCGACAGTCGCTTTCTCCATGTCGCCATGATATCGCACCGGAGGTCTGTCTGCTGAACGGTGATTTGCCGCTACAGCGGAGTGTCCCCCAGTGTAGCGCCTCCATGCGCCATTCGTGCAGACGCGCCAGGACTATCGCCTCCAGATTCCAAGGCGGCAAGGAGGCTCGTGCGGTACCCCTAGACTAGCTTTATGGCTACCATCTTCGGGGCGCGTTCTGGTAGTGGGCGGCTCACAACCTCATAAGAAATGTATGTAAGGCAAACGATTGCGCGCGATGATTTATAGTGTTTTATAAATAATTTTGTAAAGTAAATGAGTTCATGAAACTTACTGAAAAAAAAAACATTGTATAAATCAATACCTTTACTTTTAGTAAAAAAATATGTTAGCTAAGTTTCAATTCTAAAACCGGGAAAAAAAATGTTAAAGTGAACCGATTTCTTATTATTTCCAATATTTAAAAAAATAATAATTAGTCATATTTTTGTAATTGGGCTCTGTGTTGCACTTGACTATGTATTCTGTTGAACAAACGGATAAAACAAAATGATTGTTTGAAAAACTGTCAATAAAATATATAATTTTACACTGCTTTGCACTAAATCAAGACTTAATCTTTCTATTACTGTGATAATCTTTGAATAATCTGCCAACATCATTGCGATATTGCTCTTGAAAAAACTCGGAAGGAGCTCGTGGCTTAATAAGAACTGCCACTCGGGTCGATCTTTAGGTAAAGCTGTGCTTGCCTAGGTCGGTCTGTGGATGGGTGACCGTCCGACATACCGAGTTTCCTCCGTGCCTCGGAAAGCACGTTAAGCTGTTGATCCCGGCTGCCATATATAGATCTTTGGCAGTCGTTACAGGTAGTCAGTGACCTGAAATTCTGACATCCAGTCTTGCCAAAGAGTATCGTATTACCTAGTATTAACTGGGTTGTGGAGGTCAGATAGGCAGTCGCTCCATGTAAAATACTGGTACTCAGTTGCATCCGGTTAGACTGGAAGCCGACCCCAACATAGTTGGGAAAAGGCTAGGCCGATGATTGCTCTTGAAAAAACATGTAAACACTGTCGTTTTTGTCGCGCATCGAATAAACGCACTTAAACTGTCTAGACTTACAGGTGTGAGATTATATTTAAAAATAAGCATGAAAAGGTTCCAAATATATGTTTTTCACAACTGCCCAAAATAAAACTGTGTTTTAATTCTGTAAAATAATTAACTCTAGTACAGGCATCTAACATTCTAGACTTCATAGTTTGTTAAAGATTCAGTCCCATTTTCATTCTAAATAAAGATTTTTATTTATAATTCGTGTTCCAGCTTGCTTCAGGTAACCAGTGGAAGATATTTGGAAGCGGAGAGTAATAAACCCACGTCTGACGAAAAGAAAACTTATTATTTTCCAAAAGATTTCATGTTTGGAGTATCGACTGCAAGTTACCAAATTGAAGGAGCGTGGAATGAAGGAGGTATAAAACATCCAAACATGGTTATACCATTTCGAAACGAGGCGGAGAAATGCGAGTTTTGATATACTAACAGGGATCCAAATAGTACTTGTACAGTCACGAGCACAAAAATGTATATAATTAGCGAAATTAAAAAGCTATCGTCTTGTAGAATAACGATTTCTAATTTGAGATAAGATTATCACACAGAGAAAATCACTTTTAAAAGTTGCGTTGTTTTATAATATACTAGCTAATGCCCGTGGCTTCGCCCGCGTGGAATTTGATAATTGTCTCAAAGGGTCATACTACCGGAATAAAAAGTATCTTAAATGTGGGAATCTAGGTTATACACAATCTGTGTGCAAAATTTTAACAAACATCCATTCATCCATCCTTACAAAATTTCGCATTTATATCATTACTAGCTGTTGCCAGCTGCTTCGCCCGCTACAACTCAAAAATTATACCACGGGCAGATAAAATCGGAATAAAAACTATTTTATGTGTTAATGCAGGTTATAAACTATCTGTGTAACGAATTTTATCCAAATCCTTTTAGTAGCGCTTTATTTTTAACAATTGTTATGAAAAATAGCTCATTTGCTGATTTTGTCTCAATATACTTGGGAAGTCAAGTCAAAGTCAAAGCATTTATTTCAATTAAACCATTACAGGTACTTTTGAATGTCAGAAGAACAATTCATAAAACTAAACTACGAGTGCAATACGTCATCCCGAAAGCCACCACGCCTAATCACACGCCGCCGAATACCCGCAACAACGAACACTGCGAGCACGAAAGCACGCAGCGACGCACACTGCAACAACGAATGTACGAGACTCCAAATCACGGAACAACGAATGCACGCCGCAACGCGCAACCACCGCCCCGCGACCCGGAGCTCCGCGCACCCACCGCCACGGCACACGCCGCCGCGCGCCCCCGCACCCACAGCACTCGCCGCCGCAGACATCCGGCGACGCGCAACTCGACGCAGCAACCCCCGGGACGACGTATTGCACTCCTAAGCTACAGTCACAGTCACAAGGCATAATAACTTGTGAAAGTACTGTAGTTGCCCATTCCCTAGCGTAGATCTCTATGGAGAAGAACGGGCAAGAAACTCCATGGACACTCTTTTAAATCAGAATATTGTTACAAAATCTTGGTACATTATATCATTCATGTTGAGATGGTATATTATGTGAGAACGATGTAGCAAGATGTGCACGATAAGTGTCCACAGTAAAGTCAAAAAACGACGATTCAAAGATAAAATAATAATTCAAACAAGCCGTGGCAGCTAAGAGGTGACCAGTCACAACTGACAGCACCCGTTCACGAGCATGACGCATGGATCAGCACCATTCCACTCAACCATTTTGAAGGGAACGAAATGATCCGACACACCCGCCACCATCAGCGAGACATTTAAGTGAGCATGACACACTCTCAATCGCCAGGGCATATCCAAGTCAAATAATTAATAAGTAGGTTTCCAGAGAATGATAGCTTTCTAGTACATAGTACTCACACAATATGTGCTATGCGACTATATAATACTAAAGAGATTGAATTTATACATTGCAAAGATAGTTGTACAATCTTCTTCTTCTTTCTTCTTCATATTTAATGCTATCAATTTAAGCGCCCTGTCCTTGTGGAGCAGGACCGGCATTAAGCCAAGCATTTTTATCAGCGATATAATCGTCCAACTTGTAATATGCTTGCTTGCATAGTGTGCGTTTGATGCATGATTTAAATTTCGTTTCATTCAGTTCAAGAATGCTTTGTGGAATTTTGTTATAGCATCTCAAACAGTACCCCATGAAAGATGAGTCTACTTTAGCGAGTCTGAAGCCTGGCTGAACTAACTGGTCCCTATTCCTAGTAACATAATTGTGTCTGTCTCCTCTTTTACTACAAAGATGCAGATTTTTTCTCACGTACATTATGTTTTCGTAGATGTACTGACAATGCACCGTCATTAAACAGTTCCCTCAGAGAATCGCGCCTACGAAGACCATATATTGCTCTAATGGCTCTTTTTTGCAGAATAAAAATAGATTCAATGTCTGCAGCCCGTCCCCATAAGGTTTTCAATATCACTATTGCTAAATATAACGTTATCAAATCTATTTGCTTAGCCTTTTCCTAAAATTGGATCCGACTAACAGACTCACTGAATACCAGTATTTTTCATGAAACAAATGCGCCTACCTAACTGTCACATGCCTATTGCTTTTCTACACGATACGCTTAAGATACTGGCTGTACTCGGAAAACACAATTTCCGAGATATGAAAAGTGCTTGTAACTTGGTCTACTTGAAATGCTTAGATTTCGATTTTGACACGTCGAGCTGTTGAGGGATCTAAAGTATGCAATAGATGGTACCATTGCATACCATCCACTGACTGTCTTGGGCACGCATTGCTCAAATATGTTTAGAACACCTACCCGGTCTGACTTATTATTTAGCTAGTTTTATAGTGTGAAGAAACCTTAAAACGCTTTTTTTGTTAAAGGCAAGGGCGAAAGCGTATGGGATAAATATCTACATGACCATCCACATTACACGAAGGATGGTTCAAATGCTGACGTTGCAACTGATTCCTACCACAAGTACTTGGAAGACATAGATATGCTCAAAAAACTAGGCGTTGGTTATTACCGTACCTCAATATCTTGGCCACGGTACAGTTACTTTCTTATGAAATATCTAAGTATTTCTGATCAGATTAAATATTGTTTTCTTTTTCTTAGTCACTTTTGATAGAACAGTGTTGCAGTCTAGTTTAGCATTCGTACATATGGGCTGGTTGTTTGAAACCTTGATTTGGTCTGTCACTTCTGCTCTCAGCTAATATGGGCCTGTCTCAAGGTATTTTGTCCTTATCCCAATTCATTTTAATGGGGCCAGCACATCTTCAAAAACATTCTCTAAACAGTTCATTCTCCCATCAATCAATTATAATTATCTGATATCCGTTTCAGTATTCTACCAAACGGGACTGATAACAACATAAACAAAGAAGGAGTGATGTACTACCGAAGGTTTTTCAAAGCACTTTTAAAAGCCAATATTACTCCTATAATAACTCTGTACCACTGGGATATGCCACTAATTTTTGTAGACCTTGGTGGCTGGTGCAATCCGAAAATGGTGGACTACTTTGAAGATTATGCACGAGTTACTTTTAATGCTTTTGGTGATTTGGTAAAGAATTGGTTGACAGTAAATGAACCTCACCAACATTGTCTTAGCGTAAGTTAAAATTTATACTACCAATGTTTCGTTACACAGACACCCATATTTTTAGTGTCGACTCAAGTCCATTTTTGAAATTGGGTCGACTGTCTTTGTCAATAGGGAGACATCGCCCAATAAATCAATCCTAGATTCTCTTGGCCGAAATTGATAGATCTTCGAAAAAGGTACTTCTTCCGTATATGTACCTATAACATTATCTCCTACACCAGCCATCCTTGTCAAACCCATAGCTGCATTCTACTTTAATCAATGGTAAAGATGTGCGGCGTATCTCCACAGATAATGTCCCACCTTCGATCTTGCGCTGCATGCCCTGACACCTGCACACTTGACGACCTTTTTTTTTATGGTGGGTGGAAAATCATCAAATAACCCCTCCCGCTCTTGGGCAGAGCAAAAGGGAGTGTCAGACTTCTACTGACTAAAAACCACCCATGTTCCTTCTTAGCCCTTCATGTCGAGGCCGCGGTATCTCTTGCGAACAACCCGCCGACCTTGTGACTGCATCAGCGAGTGGATTTCGCATAGCTGAATTTTGGGCCAAAACGATTTAATCGAATAGAAATTTTCCATCGACACACTAAGAAGAAGAAGCGATTACAAATCAATCAGTGCGCTTCTGTTTATTTCGCACTGCTTCAATGATTTCTAAGTTCTTTCCCTAAAATATTTATTTGAATCTCGAATTTTAAAACAAATGTTTTTTTTTTTCGTCACGTCTTGAGTGTTTGTGTCATTGAACATGATAGTGGTGCGTTTGTTTTAGTCTTATGGGGGTACAACAGTGCCGGGATTGCAGTCACCTGGTGTAGCCTTGTATCTTTGCACCCATCACATGCTTTTGGGCCACGCTCGAGCTTACCGTTTGTATCAACGGGATTTTCTTCTTGATCAACAAGGTAAACTTTAAATAAACTGTATTTTATTAAGACAGTCATATTTCCTAACAGAGGACAAAAATATCGGGAATAATATTTTAATATATTCAATAATATAATAATATTTGAATAATATTTCAATATATTAATTATTATTTATATATTTTTTTTATATTAAAAAAAATGAAAATATGTGAAAAACAAGTTTTGTAATATCTTAGTTTATAGTATGTAACACGACCGATTCTTATTTCAATAGGTAAAGTAGCCATATCTTTGGATTGCAACTGGAGCTTGCCAAAAAATTACGAGAGTCCAGAAGACCAGGAAGCAGCAGAACGTCATCTTGAAATGCATGTGAGAAAATTAGTTTTTTTACAAATTAAAATTTGCAAAGAACTGTTACAAAACAGGATGGATGGACAGGATATACAGGGTGTTTGGAAGGGAGCTGTACATACGCCTAGGGTAGAAACTAGGGATAGTCTGCTACCTACCCCCGCCCATTATATTGACCTTGGCCTCAAGGTTTTTTTTTAATTTATTTTTATTTTTTATTTGACTTTTTTGTGATTTTTTGACTAAAACTACCTGTAGCTCAAAATCTATCCATGGGACCGGTCGGCTAATGGTCTTGTTTTAATCGTTAGAGTCTTAGGGTCCTGCAAAAAATTATTTTACACCAGAAAATTGTGGAGAAGAAAAGTTATGGGGCCTGAAGTATCATAGTAAGGTAAAGAAATAATTTTAATGGCAACTTTCTATGGGGTTTAAAAAAAACTAACAGGGTTGGAGTTCTTCTGATTTTTTTAAAACATCCTCAGTCCATGCCCTTTCTAACGATATGCTAAAAGTGTATTTATCACTTTTAGTTTTAAAGTTATTAATTAATTTCCGGGCACTTTTACCACCACGAGTCGACATTTGTAAGACAAATGTAATTTCCAGAAATAATTTTTTGCAGGACCCTAAGACTCTAACGATTAAAACAAGACCATTAGCCGACCGGTCCCATGGATAGATTTTGAGCTACAGGTAGTTTTAGTCAAAAAATCATAAAAAAGTCAGATAAAAAATAAAAATAAATTAAAAAAAACCTTGAGGCCAAGGTCAATATAATGGGCGGGGGTAGGTAGCAGACTATCCCTAGTTTCTACCCTAGGCGTATGTACAGCTCCCTTCCAAACACCCTGTATACTTGTGATGTGGTTATCTCCCAACTTCCCATGGAGTACTTTCTATCTTCATTGTTGAGACATACTTCACAAGAAAAAATACATACAGAACATACATAGAGAACCTCCTCCTTTTTGGAAGTTGGTTAAAAATAAAAGTTTTATAAATTAACATGTTTCTAAGGAGTTCTGTCACTATCAATTGCTTAGCCTTTTCTCAACTATGTTGCGGTCGGCTTCCAGTCTAACCGGATGCAGCTGAATACCAGTATTTTACATGGAGCGACTGTCTATCTGGCTTCCACAACCCAGTTAATACTGGGTACCTAATACTAATAATATAATATACCCTTTTTTTTTTTTGGCTGGTGGAAAATCATCAAAAATAATCGTTCGTTTTTTATTTGCACCAGGTTGGAATGTTTGCTCATCCAATATACTCCAAGACCGGTGACTATCCAGCATTAGTACGGGAGAGGGTTGACAACGCTAGTTGCGAGGAGGGCTTCATGAGGTCACGTCTTCCAAGTTTCACTACGGATGAGGTTTGTATTTAGACGTATTTCTTTATAAATTTCTGATATATTGACAGGGAAACAAGAACGAGTTTTACTTTCTTAGCCTATTTTATCCCACTGCTGGACAAAAACCTCCACCATAGCCTTCCATTTCACTCTTTCCTCGGTGCGGTTTTTTCTGGCTAATCTCGGACAAAAGCCTTTAAGCCATCACGAGGAGATGGAGCTTAATGCAGTATTCATCGTTCGGTTTTGGGAAGAACCAAGGCGGCAAATCAATTGCGTTCTAACTTTGAATTTGAATGTAACCTTTCATGTCATCAATTTTGTTTCACCATAACTGTCAAATTCACGGTCTATGTTATCTGTTGCCGTCTCAAAACACAAAGTAAGTACGAATTACAAAACAACTTTCAAGTGGATCGAGTTATCGGATACAATCGAACACTCCCATTTTCTATTATCGAAACGAGTTTCTTACAATCTATGGCAGTGGTGAATGAGGACAAGGTCAAGCTGCAGTGGCTTATCCAACATTTATTACAATTTATAACCAGTTAACACTAAGTGCGCAGTTGGTCTCTTTACCGAAACTGGTCTCTTTGTTTCAAACGGTATGCAATAACCTATAACTGCTTTTGAGAAGTTTAGAGCCAAGAAAGATGCATTTAGTATTGTTTACCTTTTTGAAAACCTTGGAAATCCTTGTCTTGGTGACAAACTATGATAGTTGTTGTTTTATGAAATGTAGTTTCACAACAGACAGTCATCATCATTGTCCTGCACTTCATCATCAGCCTATAATAATTTGATCCACCACGCGGCCCCAGTGCGGTTTGGCAGATGTCACATGTTTTCGAATTTTTTGGTTCTAAGACAATCGACCGTAGGTTCAATTGAGGTAAGGGACAAAATACCCAAAATGAGTTAAGTATACAGTTTTGTTCAGAATTTTTCGCTCTATCGAATGGTGTATATGAAAAAATTCTAGCTTAAGAAAAATGTCCCTTACCCTAATGATTTTTGGATCCAAATTTCGAATCAGCCCCATAATAACAATGTATCTGAAAAACTATGCATTAAAGGAACTTGAAATGATGTAATTATTGCCGCCAATCCACTTGAAATAAGGTAAGGGTCTTCCCAATCAACGAATTACCATTACATGGTTTATTTTTGAAGAAAAAATAATAAAACTGGCCTTACACTAATGTCTTTGTTATCTAAAAAAATTAATATCATCCATACTTTAAATGGATTGCACGAGTTTTGACATAGTTGTCCCTTACCTCAATTTGCATTGTCATACTTTAAGCAGTGTCAACGTTACACCAATTTGAATCGAATTATATTTAGGTTCGGTGTCCGTTACAATAATTTGCTGATGAGAAATATTGAATTGTTTATCCCTGTTACCTTTATTTACACACACTTCTAACTTCATAACACAAGATAGCACGTACTTGCACTATTACCATCCTTTTCTATCTCACAACGTCTTTCTTTGTGCGAAAGAGAGGATGATACCAATGCGAAAATAGCGCGCGGGCATCAAAAAAGTCGCTATCAGTGCGAGTTCATCTGTTATTTTTTGTCAATATCCAAGAATGTCGAAATGATTCAGATTAACTTTTTTCTGACCGGTCATAGTTACATGCCAGTTGACAGCATGCACTCTGTTATTGAACGAGAAGTGCGAAAATTGACTGTTTGGAGTTACACGCAATGGCCTAGTTACATGGAATGTGCTAGAAAGAATCCTCGTCCCTACGTCGTAACCGTTAGGAAGCACAAGGATTTCATTGACTGGGACCCCGTTACAGAAAAACTGTTTCCACAAAAGACGAAGGACTTGCAAGTTACGAAAATTAGAATAGCTACGTTAAAGAAAAAAGACCTTAAAACCATTTGGACTAAACACTCTATGAAGGAGGAAGCGGTTGTTTATGTCATCAAAATAAATGGGGAAATGGCAGCCAAAAAGATAGGGAGTAATGCAGAACGTAAAACGAAAAGTGGGAAGGGAAAAGGAAAAGGGACGGGAAAGGGTAAGGTTAAAAGTAAAACATCTGTTAGTGTGCCGTCACAACTAGCAGACTCGCCTGATATAACAGTGGACAATAATTGCATAGACCTAAGACCTTTGTATAACTCCAGGCTACCAATATCGTTCGCAAAATACAAAGATTTAAAAAAATTGTGTGTGAATGCTATGCCCAGTAGATTTCATCAAGATTATTTGAAGCTACCATATTGCACTAAAGTGATTGACAATTTGAATCAAACGGACGAAGAAGATAATGTTGATGAAAAAAACGTTTAATGCTGAAACATTTATTGATCTCAATTTTATTAATATTTTTTTTAATGATTATAATGATGACGGATGCCATTTTTGCTATCCGCCAGTTGTGCGAGAAATACAAAAGTGCACATAAAAACTTGCACATGGTGTTCGTCGACCTCGAAAAGGCATACGACCGAGTACCACGTGAGGTTCTGTGGTGGGCCCTTAAGGAGAAAGGTGTGCCTGGGAAGTATGTGCAGTTGATCCGTGCGATGTACAGTCGATGCAGTACGCAAGTACGATCTACAGCGGGCACTACCGGCAGCTTCAATGTGGCTGTCGGCTTGCACCAAGGGTCAGCCCTCAGCCCTTACCTCTTCCTGACGATAATAGACGCTCTCACGTCAGATATCCAGGAAGAGGCACCCTGGTGTATGCTGTTTGCCGATGACATTGTGCTGGTTGCCGAGAGCGGCCCAGAGGTCCAGAGCAGATTGGAGGTGTGGTGGCAAAGACTGGAGAGTGTTGGCCTGAAATTGAGCAGAACCAAAACTAAATACCTGTTTTGCGATTTCGGCGGTCTCTCTAGTCCTGTGCCTATAACTCTTGCCGGAACTCCCATACCGATCTGCTCCAACTTCCGGTACCTCAGGTCGCTTGTCCAAGGGGATGGTGAAGTAGACCGGGACGTAACGCAACGGATCAACTCAGGATGGATGAAATGGCGACAGGTCACTGGAACAACTTGCGACCCACGGATGCCCCTCAAGTTAAAGGGGAAAATATACAAGTCCGTGATTAGACCTGTCGTACTGTATGGATCAGAGTGCTGGGCTTTGAAAAAGATGGATGAAAAACGATTGCATGTAGCGGAGATGAGAATGTTGAGATGGATGTGCGGAGTGACAAGAATGGATAAAGTGAGGAATGAGTATTTTAGAGGAAGTTTGAAAGTAGCACCTGTTACAGAAAAAATGAAAGGAAGTCGTTTATCTTGGTATGGTCATGTAATGAGGAGGGGTGAAACGCATGTGACTAAAAAAGTGATGGATATAAATATTGATGGATGGAGAGGGAGAGGAAGGCCAAAGAAAAGATGGATGGATTGTGTGAGGAATGATATGAATGAGAAAGGAATAAATGCCACCTTGACGTGTAACAGGGAAGAATGGAAGAAGAAAACGTGTTGCGCCGACCCCAAATAGAATGGGATAAGGGCAGGAAGATGATGATGATGATGATTATAATGATTAAACATTGATCTCATGTTGAAGGCTGATTAAGCGGTGAAGCGGTAGTAAGTAAAATTGATTATTTTAATTTGATTACCAATGCCTTAGAGGCTCTATTACGATTGTTTGCAGCTACTTTTTTATTTGAATAAAAATTCAAAGTAATTATAGGTAAAATTGTTACCATTTCTTTTAATAATTTGATTACAATAAACATATTAAATGAAATATAAATTGTTTTATTAAATCTATACAAATTAGCTACTACAATGTACAAAAATTTCTATTCATTGTACTATGTAAGCAACACACAAAAAACAGACACACGGTTCTAATACATTTTCATGTCTCTTAAATGATTTCTTGTAACAATAATAACGATTTCCAAATTTATGATATCCGTACGTCAAAAGTGTGTACTTCATTTTATGTCAAAAATCTCTTTACACTGTATTTTTTCCATAATTTTTTTCAACAAGTGCTTTACACTATTTTTTCATTAATAAATTGAATCCAACGCAGAGGTCAATTTAATGTAAGGGACGAGACTACAAGATACTTGGTCAGTAATGGACATTACTAACAAAATACGTTGTTGTAAGGGACATCTATTTTCTTAAATAGCTAATTTATTTAAATAAATGTTACACGTGTAGATAGAGCACTAAAATACAAGATTATGTGTGAAATCAGACCCGAAAAAGGTTAATAAGAAAAAAAGTTATAGGCGATTTAGTCCGAAAAAAAACTTTGTCGGCCTCTCCTGAAAAATCGTATTTTGTCCCTTACCTCAATTGAACCTACGGTCGACGACATGCCGGTTTCCTCACGATGTTTTCCTTCACCGTTTTGAGAGACTGCTCTCAAAACGGCATTATTTGTGTAATTAAAAAAACAAAAAAAAAAAATTATAATAATGCGACGACTCACTGTTTGTAAGTCGGGACCACAGCTACCACTGAGCCACCACTGCTCTCCTCTTTCCTGCCCTTATCCCATTCTATTTGGGGCATTTTGGGGTCGGCGTAACAAGTTTACTTCTTCCATTCTTCCCTGTTAGAAGTCACGGTGGCAATTGCTCCTTTCTCTTTCATATCATTAGTTTCAAAACGGACAATACATTACCACAAAAATATAAGTACCTACACAAAAAAAAGAATAGCTAAGAGTGACTCGAATTAATTGGCATTAAAATGTACCGACCCGCACTGGGCACGCGTGGTGGATTATAGCCCATACCTCTCCTAGAGAGGAGGCCTGAGTCCCAGCAGTGGGAACATTATAGGCTGATGATGATGAAAATATATTGTGTGCGTGCGGGTATCAGTACGGGGGGGTTTCCGTGAATGTGTATGATAATACCCATAAGTTTACCAACCTAATTATTCTGGTGGATGTCGCTAACCTTTGTGTCGTTTGCCAACTCACTCTAGTCACACTGGCTGATGGATTACAAGTCTAGCTCTTAAAAAGAGGAGACTGTATCCCAACAGTGGGAATTAATATCATGTTTACTGTTCTAGGTTTTTTCTATTTAGACGTTTAAAATTACTGATACTTTTTTCATACAGATCGAATCATTGCGGGGAAGTTCCGACTTCTTCAGTCTTAACCACTACACCAGCTACTTGATAACAACGCCTTCTGTCGAGAATAAATGGCAAGTTCCATCATACGATCACGACACCGGAGTACAAGTGGAACAGCATGCTTCATGGGCTGTTCCTGGAGTTTACTGGTTATCTGTGAGTTAATTCATATACAGCAGTCACTTTATCAATATAATATGTTTGCACTGCAAGGACACAGGCTTTCTGTCTTAGAAAGACCTGCACGAAGATTGAAGATTTGTCACGGGCAGATGCAGATGTCCCTAAATTTTTGGTTGTACGATTAGATATTTATTCGATGTTTTCATGTTTTCTTTCACCATTTTGAGAGCAGTGAGGATGAAATAAATTACACAAAGTAACACACCTAGGTTTGAACTTGCGATACTGCAACTCGTTAATGACGGAGTCCTGGTGTCCTGAAATACAGGCTTGCAGCCTAGCTTAGGCACCAGTCTCCCACGATATTAAAAGTGATACTTAAAATGTAAAAACAATGTATTGTAAACTATTGTGGTGAGAAAATAAACATTTTTATTATTATTATTAATGAGAAACTTGGGGCTGATACTACTGTTTTATGAATAAGTGTAAGTTTTGGATTTGGTTGAAATGTAGCACACACATTGTTTATAACCTGGATTTATGCAAATACCTTTTTTATCCCGGTAAGGCGATTGTCCTGTGGGGTGATAAGCAACTTTCAGGCGGACGAAGCCGCGAGCATAAACAAGTAACGTGATAAAACATTATCTAGCAAACCAAGGCAAAAGTGGAAATATCTGTTACGCTTTGTAGTCACTCTTTATAGCCCAAGGTTTTAAGTACCGTTACTGTGCATAAATGAAACAGAACTTTTCAGCAACTTCCCAGTATTTTGAATCTATAGCCGCAAACAGCTTTAATTTATTTTATATGAAAGACCTTTTTATGAGAAAAGTTACTCTCAAAGTTAAATTGACATCAAACAGAACCTTTAACACCTTTAAAAACATATTTTATTTAAAACGTTACTTTCAGGTTTACGCACCAGGCTTAAGGGAAATGATCAGCTGGTTAACAAAAAAATACGATTTAAAAGTACCGATTATTGTAACTGAGAACGGTGTGGGAGATCGGGGACAATTGGATGACTACGATCGAATTTCTTACTTCAATGAGTACCTTCACGAGTTGCTGCTGGCTATACATGAAGATGGCAGCAATGTCAAGGGTTATTTCGCTTGGAGTCTCATGGACAACTTTGAATGGGAAGATGGGTATCGGTTAGTATTTTATGACCTTGTGTGTATTACGTTTCCGAAGCTGTCACTTATTTTTCTTCTTTTAATTCCGACCTTATTGTTTATTTTATTTTTAACCGACTTCCAAAAAGGAGGAGGTGGTTCTCTATTCGTGTGTATGTCATGTATTTTTTTTTATATGTATGTCCGCGCATATCTACGTCAATTGTGGACTGATTTTGATTTTTTTTTGTATTCGAAACGGTTTTCTTCCAAGGAGGTCCCATTGTCACCAAGTTAAGATCTGACAATGGAATCCCAGGGAAATCGAGAGCAACCCTCAAATTTTATAGGCACACATTACGTTTTCCATATATTTTCTGAAGCTGTTCAAGTATTTCCGTCTGATAATCATAATTTCATGGGGCTGCGCTGATGATCAAAGGTACAACTCCTCAACGGCTATGAGTTGAAAGAAAATTCCTTCAAAATTATACGTACTTTTGGACCGATAGTTGTATTCTTTCAGGCTATTAGGTTGAACTGATGATAGAAAGTAAATCTCATTAACCGACTTTTAAAAAAAGGAGGTTTTCAATTCTTTGAAATCTTATTTTATGTAAATTTTTATGTAAATCCGATTACTCGAGGACACCCGAACCGATGTCGATTTTTATTTGAAAGTAGTTTGAAAGGAGATATCCCAAGGGTGGTTCCATGATAAGGAAATCAGGATCTGATGGCAGCCCAGAGAAATCGAGGGCAACCCTCAAATTTTATATGCGCTTATTATGTGTTTCGTGCTTTTTCTAAAGCTTTTCTAGTATTTGCATCTAGCATTCATCACTTCATGTTGATAAACTGATGACGGAAGGTATCCTACTCCTCAACGGTTAGGAGTTGGAGGATATACTGACTCCTCAAGGGTTACGAGTTGGAGGATAATTCTTTAATCAATTATAATGGGGACGTTTATAATATGGTTGTATTCTTTCAGGTTATCTAGTTAAGCTGATTATGGAAGGTACTACTCCTCAACGGTTAGGAGTTGAAAGCAATAATAAAGGAATCTTGAAGGTTAAGAAGGGTTAGGTTTCTTGGTTGAATGTTAGATGCATAGTAAATATTTGTAAAAGATATTACAACCAAAAATGGAGAAATAAAAAAACTTTTTTGCAGAAAAAAAATGACTGCAAAAACAACGACAAAAACACCTTTTATGTGGCAAAAAAAACTAAATAAAACAAACAAATTTCACCGACTTCAGAAGCTGATTTTTCTTGTGAAGTTTACTTTTCACTTTTTTGTGGTTTTCGTTTTTTTTTTACTTTTTTGTGTTTTAGAAGTCGATTTTTTTTTTTGCAAAAAGGTTTTTTTATTTACAACGTGCCAAAGTTAATTCCTAAATGACTGCCATGCTTAAGGTACAGAACCTACAATCAATGCAAAGTAATTTTACCTAATGAAATGCAAAGATCAAATGAATTCAACCAGATTATTCTCAATTCTATGAAATAGAGAAAGATTCATTCTGATTCTATTAATTATTAGAACGATGTATTACTGAAGATCAACCAGTTCAGAATGCAAAGCTGTTATTACCAGAACGCGTATTGTGAAACTCGACTATATACCAATCAGGGATTAGCTTCATACAACGATGAAGCTGAACTGGTTGATCTTCAATATGCACATGGTACAGATATTAATGTGTTAAACTTTAGCAGCGTACGTAATCGCATAATGGATATGGTTTTTATTCTGCATACATTTAGTTTCGAACATATCAATCTCTGATGAATCGAAAATATCGACTGTCGGTCTACGATGACTGACAGCGGTTGTCTTCAAGAGTAGTACGGAAGGTGTAGTTTTTCTCATCGCTACTAGTACGGAGGAGACCTATAATGGGTTCGGCCATATTGACACTGGCAAATTGTGGATACGGCTCAAAACAAGGTTGTTCGAAAGAGATACCGCAGCCTCGACACAAAGGGCTAAGAAAGAACATGGGTGGTTTCTAGTCAGTAGAAGTCTGACAATCCCTACCGCTCCGCCCAGAGCGGGAGGATTTATTTGATAAAAAAAGAAGGTCATCTCCATACTTTGCGGTTCACTTCTACCTGATCCGTAATTAATCCATACAATTTGATTGATCCTTACGTAGTTATAGTAAATTAATATTTAATGTTTTTCTTATTTCAGAGAAAAGTTTGGCCTCTATCAAGTAGACTTCAGTAGTCCAAATCGGACGAGAACGCCGAAACTGTCTGCGAAGAATTATAACAACATTATCCGGACGCGTACAGTTGATTTCAACTATCTAAAACCACCTACGGATCATCATCGATTCCTGGATTTGATTTAATTATTTTTTTACCATCTGCTTCATTTTTTAGTTTATTTATTTTAGTTGATAGTCTTGTTATCAGAATTCTTATCAGAATATCAGACAAGAATTATTTTCTTGTTTTCTACTTTTAAGACCGTGGTTTTATTAGTCTGCGAGTTTTTTCATAGTTTTAGTTTTTCAAACTTATTTTGTTATTTGAATTCTATTTTAGTGTTCTTTAATTAATATAATACGTAATAATATTATTACGTTTCATATTGTAAAATTCTACTTAACGTTGGTGTGCTATTTACATAGTACATACCTACGAGTAAATACCACAGACTAGACCGCGAGAGCTTTTTGACCGCATTTTAACGTATATGTTGACTAAAACTATAATATAATACACATATTAATTGTCATATGCTCGCCAAGACCTTTCATTTGATACCAAACATGTTATGATTACCTCAATTTAATTTTTTTCGAGGATAGATTCTGGCATTTAAATTCCGTCATACAAAAAAAATAAAAAAATTATACAGCCTATGTCACCCGGGCTATTCATACAAATCTATTAACATCTCATTTATTCAAATCCGTTAAATGGTTTAGGCGCTATGGTGGAACATACAAGCATTTATACATAGACTGTCAAAATCATTACCCTTCCTTTTGGCTTCGCCGTAGTCCGGTAAAAAATACAGTAGCAGTAGCAGGTCAAGTTCTGATGTTGCAACCACTGAAAAAAGGCATGTATGTCATATCAAGGAATAATTATTGCAAAATGAACAATTTTATTTCAGCAACCTCTAACTACCATACTACTATCCTTTTAATCTTAAAACTATAGATATTTTCAATTTGTGGAATAATTTTCGTGCTCTCAAAAGGTTTGTTTTTAACCGACTTCAAAAAAGGAGGAGGTTATATGTTCGTGTGTATGTATTTTTTTTTTTTTTTTTTTTATGTATGTTACCTGATTTCTCCTCCATTTGTGAACCGATTCTCAAAATTCTTTTTTTATTTGAAAGAGTATACTCCTGAGGTGGTCCCATTTAAATTTGGTGAAGATCTGATCCTGATCTTCGGAGATATACAATAGAACTCTTCAAAAATAGACGGCAAATCTGTCGTGATTGCTGCAATCGCTTGGATGTTTATTGTTTATACAACATCATGACGTAACATCACGCCTGTATGATCTGAGGGGGTACGCAGATGTGTACACCCAGATTTGGACAGTAAGATAATATGTAATGTTCCATTTATTGGGGATAAATAAAACCTATTATTTGTTTGGGAACAACTAAAAATGGAAAAATAAAAAACTTTTTGGCAAAAAATAAAACCGACTTCAACTTCTGAAGTCGGTGGCAAAGAAAACGAAATCAAACAAACAAAATGTCACCGACTTCAGAAGCTGCTTTTTCTTGTGAAGTTTATTTTTCACTTTTTTGTGTTTTTGAAGTCGGTTTTATTTTATTTAGTGTGCTCTGGGTGGACTATCTCATATTTACTTGCCCATCAGTCATGCTATGAGGAAATTCCATTAATGAATTCTATAGCCCATTATTTAAGCCTTCTAAATTGTTATTAAATTACACATTATGTTGCTACCCTTGCTTCACATAATCGCTTATAAGACCCTAACAGGAAGGTGCGGTTGACCTATCTCTCCGTGATCACATTATGCAAACTAATAACTTTACTACCCAGTATATTGCGTACATTGCGGTAGGTCATGTATATTCAAAACATTTAATTTAACTAAGCGAAATAGTACCTCAATATTGGAGGCGTGGCATTTCATCATTGCCGGGCGACCTTACTGCAGACAAGATTCTAGGAACAGGATTGTTTCAGTAATAGCTACGAGTAGTTTGTGGGTGTGAGCTTGCTGCAAGATATCGACTTTCGAGTAACATTCAACACGACCTAGCTAGGGGGTCGTGTACACACGTCTTGCATGACGCATTCGGATACACAGGTCATCAGAAATGTCTGTTATCACACTCGTGGCTAGCTCGGCGTCAAGGATCGTACAGGCCCGGCCGACGGACAATCAAACGCAGCACGGATCGACAGTGCAGCTTGAAAAACTTCTTCAAGTACAGTTAACCAGTATAGTAAATTCTTTCATTCTCGTTGGTTTTATTAGGCGCTTTGGTTATATTAGACCTTCGATCTTGCCTTTACCTTTTAGTGTGAAGTGACGAGACGATCTCTTTTTGGTAACTGATGAGTAATAGCTAGATAAGAGTGCCCGAGTATAAAAAAAAAATGACGTGCAATTAGCTTGTGTCCAGTAGGAACTAATAATAGGATAGTTGACAAAAAAAAATCTAATTAGTCCGTCAGACAGATTTCCAAAAAATATTGGACACAAAAAACAAAAAAACCGGCCAAGTGCGAGTCAGACTCGCGCACCGAGGGTTCCGTACAAACCTGTAGGTATATAAGTAAAAGTTATGGTATTTTTATTGCTAAATGAAATCCATAACATAACAATGTGGAAAGCTGACGGTACCTTGTCAATACATATATGAAAACATTATGTATGTTCGGAAAAATCTTCATCTCTTTAAGAAGAGAAGTGATAGACATAATTTTAATACTAGAAATAGGCACAATTTGGATCAATCTCGGTTTGAATCCTTCATGCCAAATTTCAAGATTCCAGGTCGTCTGGAAGTATCCTTTAGGTTTTGATTCCCTTGCGAGTAGTTGCGAGTTTCAAAATATGCGGCTTTAATTGCTGTATCTTTTGATTGCGTTGACGTAGAAGTTTGATTTTGTTACAGCTTAAAGATATTATAGACTTGAGTATTTGTTAAGAATTTCAATATAATACCACTACGCGTTCATGAGTAAAGGGGTAATAAGTTTAAAATTATTAAAAATATTTTTATTATATGATGTAACTAAAAATTTATGCTTTTCGCAATTTTTCCTTTATCTGTGTTATAAGACGTTGCTTCGTACCAAATTTCAAGATTCTGAGTTCACGGGAAGTACCCTGTAGGTTTTGATTCCCTTGCGAGTAGTGGCGAGTTTCAAAATATGCGGTTTTAATTCCTGTTTCTTTTGATTGCGTTGACATAGAAGTTTGATTTTGTTACAGCTTAAAGGTATTATAGATTTGAGTATTTGATATGAATTTCAATATAATACCACTACGCGTTCATGAGGAAAGGGGTAGTAAGTTTAAAATTATTAAAAATATTTTTATTATATGATATAACTAAAAATGTATACTTTTCGCAATTTTTCCTATATCTCTGCTATAAGACGTTGCTTCATACCAAATTTCAAGATTCTGAGTTCACGGGAAGTACCCTGTAGGTTTTGATTCCCTTGCGAGTGTCGAAAATTTGCGGCATAAACGGGAGTATCTTTTGATCGCGTTGACTTAGAAGTTTGATTTTTTCACAGCTCCAAGAGACTAGACTTGAGTATTTGATATGAATTTCAGCTTGATACCTCCACGCGTTCCTGAGAAAAAAGGTCTTGACAGACAGACAGACAGACAGACAGACAGACAGACAGACAGACGGACAACAAAGTGATCCTATAAGGGTTCCGTTTTTACCTTTTGAGGTACGGAACCCTAAAAATGAAAACGATACAGTGCTTCGAAAACTCGTGTGACGTCACATTGCAGTACATTTTTTACCACGTAGTGACGTCACAAGCCCCCGCTTACATTCGTCATTTTGTATTAATTTGACAAAACAAAAAAAACACGTATTCAATATTTTCGATAATGTAACTGACGAACTAAACAGAATCATATTTTTTTAGTCAGAAAACTTCCTTATTGTGATCAACTTTTATATCTTTTATATCCTCTACAAATATTTGGTTCCCATTAAGACCACTGTAAAGGCGTCAGCTGGAAAGTTTATATCAATAGTTATAAACAAAAATCCTTGTTTTTTGTGCAGAAAAACAGTTTTGCATAAAGTCTTCCATAACTCAAAAACCAATAGGAAAATGTGTGGACTTTATTAAGGGATATATTTATCTTACTATTGGCCTTCATTTTGTTAACAAACAATCTCATTATTTAATAAAATTTGCTTAAGACAGTCTTGTATGGACTATTTCCCAAATAGCAGAGAAACACCCACCTACCAATCTAAAAGCTATCGGGATGCAAATAAATGAAAATTCTGGGACAACAGCGTCCACTACGATCCCCCAATTGCACGGACAAGATATTTTCACTAAAACGCCCGTTTACAGTTCACTGGGAATTTCCGGAATATTTAGCCACTGGGTTTAACAAGCGGAGAGTGGTTTTTATAGCTGAAAACGAAGAACTGTTCTCGGGAAACCAGTCAACTGTGAGCTTAAAACCTGGTTGCTCTTGGATTGTAGCAGTCCACAGCTATTTAATATTGTAGCTGCTACTCACGCAATATTACTGGCCAAGTTACCATGTTACTGGTACTCGTAAGTTAGTGAATTGTTCCCGTACTAGTTAGTTTTATATTATGTGGAAGCTTGTTATTAGCAAATGTCCCTACTTATGCATGATATTTATAACTGTTATTAGTCTGTAAGCTTTCTTTAAAATAAAATAAATAAATAAATATAAATATAATATATATAAATAAAATAGTATAATCACACTATGTAGTATTTTCAAATCTGCACGTCTTTAATGTTTCATATTCAATCCTAAGTCCCAGTATTAGTGGTCGCGGTATGGGTATGTGATGCAAAGTAATGAGGAAAATGTCGTGAGGACAGTATTGTGTATGAATGTGGATGGGTATTAGAGTAGCAGAAGACTAAAGAAAAAGATGGGAGACTGTATAAAGGATGATATTATGGCATAAAAGGAAGTATTCCATGGAATATCGAGGAATGGACAAACGTGGAAGAAAACACTGCTGTGCCGACTCTTTATGATAAAGGATAAGGGCAAGAAAAGGATTATGATTCAAACCTAAGTCCCAGGTTTTCGTACATATCAACGATACTGAAATTAAATGAGATTGTTAAAATACAATATAATATCTATAAAAGCATGAACTTTGGATGGTTTGTTTTAACCATTCCCTAATGACATGAAATTTTAATCTGTGTCCAAAAATCACTACCGGTAAATTGCCTAGGAACGAGTATATTATTCCAGCCATTTAGTTTCAAACAGCTTCGATTGTAGCACTCATAATAATTGTTCGGCGGTTGCAAAACGGACAGCTTAACACGGCTTGTGGGGCCATTAATAGAAATCTGTTTATACGACCAAACACGGTCGGTAGGTACTTAATACGATCGTTATACTACTAATTGCTTCTCTGTTTAGTCGGTTAATAGACTTGCAACAAGTTCGTGGCTATTGTTAGCTCATTATCGCTCTTAAATGGCTCTGTGGTTCTTGCAAGTCTTTATCTTTCGTTTGCTTTTAAGTCAGGATTGAGGTTTCTTTTTGTTACAAAGCTTCTATTTGCGATAAAAACAGTGGTTAATTAAATGGAAAATGAAGTTTTAGTTAAAAAATCTTAAATGTTGGTCCAGATTCGAACAGTTGAATTGGAAATCGTGGTGAAAAACCACAAATCTGATACTATTCAGATATAAAATTATTTTTCCCATAGGTATCAGACTAGGGCCGTATAAAACATGCAGCAGGAAAAAGCTCATTTAAAGATAGGAGCAGTACGATTCGAGTTGGTTCCGGCAAATGGTGATTGGATCTCTTCGTATCACATGTTTCCCTAAATTGTGCAAATGACGCGGCCGCCAATGACCTCTACGGTTCCCTTGTAAATATGGATGTGGAATGAGAAAATGATGTCATGTGTTTTAAATTCATTTTATAATATTAAAATATTATTATAATTTATTTCAGATTTATAAAGATAAAGCTATTAGCTATATTAAAACATAGTAACACGTGTAGGCTCGATTTATAATCGGGCAATCAAACTTGCCCGTAATGACATTCAGGAGACTGTTCGAGTTGCCCCGGACCCTCTGCAGCAGCGACGCGGCACGCTTACATCTGATCGCTCCAAAGCCATCAGTGTGCGCCTCAGCAAACATTCCGGACGTACATTTTAATGTTATAAATGCAAAAGTAGCTTTGTCTGTCTGTAAGGTTTCGTGACTACAAGTTACCGTGTATCTGAGATACGACCAAATATCTCGGTATAATATTACTAGCTGGAGGCCTGTAACTTAAGGCATCCGTAGGACTTGCCTGGTCAAGCAGAAGCGAGCCTCTTAAGACCTTCGAGATGCCCTTTCGAAAAAAAAAAGATTGTTCTCGACCTAATAATGATACAAAGTAATAAAACAAAAACAACTTACAAAAAAGAAAAATCTAACAAGCCATATAATGCAGCATATTCTGACAGCGAAACTGGAACAACAGCAAAAGTTAAACTTTCTCAAGCCGAAGATATAGTTGTCTCAGTATAAACACAAAACTACAAATGTTAGTTCCAGTTAGGTCAGCTATTTCGAAAGTTCACATTTTCTATTCTCTAAGCCAGACTGGGATCGCTTGGCAAATTTTGAAATAGACCGAGGACTTCTGCATCGGGAATCGGGGTCCATATTTTAGTATTGGGGCGATTGTATTCTGACACGAGTATTTTTGATCGTGACCTGATTTCGATGAGGAAATATATCGAGGCTTGCTGAAAGGGGATTGAGTGAGATTACTGCTAGTGGATACGGATTCATTTTTGAACGTTTTACAAGAGCTTTTGGTTATCTTTTTTTGCATTGTTATGTACTTGAATTGATGGACTATTATTATTAGGTACTAAATATATTAAAGCAAGAATGAACAGGCCTATTCTGGGCACGCTCATTTCGCCCATTTCGAAACAAAAAAATATGACCTCTCTTGCAAAAAAGAGAGAGGTAGAAGTTAATAATATAGGGCGCTCTGACTGATGCATAAATCTTTTTTTTATTCTAAGGTTTCCCATATATTATCTCCTTCGAACTCGGACTATCAAACATCTCGACAGCTCGAGAACGTTTTCGAAAACTCAACTAAATAATTAGTACCTAGTAGTAGTTGTCACACGCAATAAGTAAGGGCTTGTCTTCTAATGTCAGTCAATCAGTTTAAATTATTTATAACATCGCCAACCTTCCATTAAGTGAATGGCTGTATATTGATACAAACATAGTTAACATAGCTCATTCAATTATGACAAAGTGGGCTTTAAAAATTATGTGCTATTAATGTTTCCTTGTGCATTCTGCCCATCCTAACCTACGGTGCTTAAACTTGGTCCCTGACCGAGTCACAAAAGTCCAAACTCAAGGTTTCCCAAAGGGCGATGGAACGAAGCGTATTGGGTCTAGAGCTCAGCGACAGAATACGTAATACCACAATACGCTTAAAAACTGAAATCGCTGATGTGGGAAATAAAACTGCTGGCTTGAAGTGGGATTGGGCGGGAGATGTCTGTAGGATGGATCAGAACCGATGGGCTAGAGTCGTCACGCAGTCTGTGGGTGCCAGAAGACGGGCGTCGTCGCCCAGGGAGGCCTAGAAAACGCTGGCGTGACGACCTAGAAGCATTTATGACAAATTGGACGGGGAAAACCACACAGAGGGAAGAGTGGAAGGTTATGGGGGAGGCTTTTGCCCAGCAGTGGGACAATATCAGCTGAGAAAAAAAAATGTTTTCTTTACATACAACAAAAACAATGTGAAACATTCAAAAGATATTTGTTCGTCTTATCGTATCGATAACAATTAAAATAGAGTCAGCCCAAATTTTGGGGATGAATTTGGCAATACGGCTATGATTTAAAGCTAGACGGGGCCAGTGTTTTGTACCCAAATAATCTGAGAAGAAACAGCCGAAACAAACCTCTAGTAAAGTCCAGACATACTCAGTCAAGTGACATTTTTATATCGATGTTATTGAAGAAATATCGAATTTGTTAAGCATTCACGGAAAACGATGCGACCTTGCTGTGTGATTAACATTAAGCAAGGGCTCGTTTAGTTCCGGAACCAATCGGATAATTTCCGATAGTAACTAAGCTACGCACATACATAATAATAATAATTATGTTAGTACGAAAAATACTTCCTATAACATGTATTAAGGCTGGGTGGACCCGAATTTAAGTTTTTTAAAACAATCTGAGACAAAAAATACAGTGTTTTAAATTTAATAAAAAATATATGTATTAGTTAAGGATCTTATCTAGTCAAAATCGCATTCAGTTGCAAGACCTGATGAACTTCACTCGATAGAAAAAAATACCAAAGTTACCCCTTTTTAGATCGTTTTTTCAATATTATGACTATATTACTGATTTTTTACATTTAATTTTTGTACTATAATTAAGAAACTAATTAGTTTAAGACAAATTCGCAGAGTTTGAATTGATAAAATGATTTTTTCAATTACTATGTTTAAATAAGAATTAAAAGCGATCGCGGCGGCTCGGACAGGTCCGTTCAGTCACAGTATAAATATGGACAGTAGCGAAACTAAGCCTAGTTGATGCGATAACTACCTACGCTCCATTGAAGCCATAGGGTTGTCCCTTTTATGCACGGTTGCTGAAGTCCCTAGATAACTTCTCAACATAACATTTTTATTCTGTTGTGATCAATCAATCGAATTAAAAAAAGCTAGCTTACAAATACAATCTAAATAGAATACTTAAATAGCATTAGAAAAAATACGAAACACGTAATACGTGCCTATAAAATTTGAGGGTTGCCCTCGATTTCGTTAAGATTCCATCATCAGATCCAGACATGGTAACAGTGGGACCATCTCGGGAGTATACTTTTTCGTTTAAAATTTTTTTTTTCAATTCGGTTCATAAATGAGGGAGTTATGCGGAAACAAATATGATACAAAAACAAAACCAAACCGACGAATTCAGAACCTCCCTCTTTTTGGAAGTCGATTAAAAATACTTTCTTCTGCTGATGAAGCCGAGTTGACACAACCGTATACCGCGCAATACGTTCGTTGCATTTAAAAAAATATCGGGAGATATGAACTTATACGTGACCAACTGACCACTCGTCTCGGCGCGGCACGCACAACTGAGCGCACTGCGAAGACTTGCCAAGTGCCCCGTCGATGCGCATGTTTGTGTGAGTGTGCGGTTTCGAGCGTTTGTAGGTAGTTTCCGTACTGTCCATATTTATATTGTGGTTCAGTCGCGTGTTGGCGCTTATGGACAACGGACCTGTGTCAGTTTGACAACTACGCGCACCATACTATCTCTTTTTGAGAATTTGTTGCTTGTTAGTTATAAATTATAATGGGCAATAAACAACGCAGGCGAAAAAAGTCGTGTAAAGCAATAAAAGACACAAATAGAAAGAATGCACTCCAAAGATATGTGAAGAAGTAAGTACCTACGTAAATGTTTTATTTGTATTGTAATGTAATGGTCTCAAAATTAATTTTTATTTTACTTCAGTCTCTGATTGGTAAATGTCTAAAACTTACGATCACCGTACTATAGTTTATGAATATTAGTACCGAGGATCGGTACGATTTTTGATAATTCATATTTTGTCTTTTCGTTCGGTATCCTGCCTGGCGAGTGGCGAGCCACAATATAAAAATATCAGTACTACTAGAGAACGCTAAGATTTTTGATAAAATTAAATCATATTTTGTCTATTTCGATATCTCAACCTGGCGTTTGCTAACGAACAGTAAATTACTATTTCTACCTATCAATTTCATCTGTGAAATAGGTACTCCATTTACTTTTTGTTATAGGTTAGTTGGGCAGCCTGAAGAAACTAACATGAACACTGCCGCAGCAACAAATCTGATACCTGAGGATTCAAACGAAAATAGGTATGTAATTATCTTTTTTTTATCGTGTGGTAAAATCATCAAATGAGTCCTGCCGCTCTGAGTGGAGCGGAAGGGACTGTCAGACTTGTACTAATTAAAATCCACCCTGTTCCTTCGGTTGCCCTTTGCGTTCCAGGGCCACGGTATCCTGGTAAGACATATTCGTGGCCCCGGCAGGCATCCCTATTTGGGCCCCGTCAGTTTGCTGACAGCTCTTTGAGGCGCGCGTGGAACACGACGCGCCGCGGACCCGGGCTTGGTCCTTGATCGGACGGCGAGTTACCCTTACTCGCAGTCCGCTAGCCCGCGTCATGTAATTACCATAGATCAAGATTAGGGTTCCGTACCTCAAACGGAAAAAGGAGTCTGTCATTCGGTTGAACGACGTTCGGATAATCGATGCTCTACTGTATTAAAGTCCTGGATACTCATAATGTACATTAACTAACATAATGTGGGTGGGTTTTCAGGTACTACATGGATAATGCATCATGTAGAAACACGGCTGATGTATCCAAAACCTCTTTTATTGGATTGGATCCTGTTGATACACAAAAAACTGTAACATTAACGTAAGTACCACATTTTATGTTTTTACCGCATTTTACATACAATGCTTTTACTCGGATGTGTAAGACAAACTTGTAAGACTTACCATATTTCTCTTTTTTAGAGAAACTGAAGACACAGAAGACTCCTTCATCGTAGAAAAAGTACTCAAAGATGAATTCCAACCACGGCTTCAAAGGGTATCCTGACCACCAGCATGCAGCAGAAGCGCATACCTGGTCATCACCCTCAGCCTCATCAGCGACCTTGGCACAGCACACTGCACTTCGGCCGGTCAGCAAGCAGAGACGCACTTCTCTCCTGGTCGACGCAGCAGCCAGCCACTACGCAGCACAGCATCACTCCGACTCACTGGAGCATAATGCAGCATCACCCCGACTCACTGGGGCATCACCGCAGATAGTTCCGACTCACCGAGAACTACGCGGCATCCGGTTCCGACTCACTGGAACCTTCCACTGGCCTGGCAAGCATCGAGACTCAGTCTGCTATCGACCTCCGGTCTCGGAGGGGAGTGATGTGGCGACAGCGACATCTATCGCAACACATGCGAACTAAATTGGCAATTCCTACATCGCGCTATCAACATTATCCGCGACATTAGCCTATATAGAAAATCCCGACTTACATATGTCGGACACAACACCCGTCTGGTCGGAGGATCCTCCCTTTTCTATGGGGGATGAGGAACTTTACACCCTGTTCCTCATACCCCCCCGAATACATGAATAATAATTTTGACACATTTGGTGATTATCATATGCGTGAGATACAGAGTTGATAATATTATCGTTGTTGTATTAAAAAATATACGATTTTCCATTCAAATATCGAGTTCTTTTTAATATATTTTTTTTTAATTTTTCGTATTTGTTCTTTTAGAGGCAACAGAGATACACATTCTGTGAAAAATTCAATAGTCTACTTATTATAGATCATGAGATACAGACCGCTGACAGACGGACGGACGGACAACGAAGGCTTATTAATAGGGTACCCCCCCGGTTCCCGTTGGTTACCCTTCGGGTACGGAACCCTAAACAAGGTCGACTAAAAAGCTACGATGATCACCCTAATCTGTTCCGTAAATGATAATAATGACGCGATCTTTGCGGCATTGTCGTCCTTGCGTTACCTATTGCATTTGGAACACCCGACCTAGAAACTAAAACATCAATTAATGTAATAAGTATAGTTCAGAGTTTATTCCATTTAAAATATCTACTCAAATTAATTTATTACAAAAAAACGAAAGACTTAGCTATTACTACAAATTATAACAAAACGAGTTTTTAATTAATCAAATCTCTTATTTTAATTTAAAAATAAATCAATAAGACAAGTTGACCTACTGCCTGCTTATCTGTAATGTGACACAAGTGACACTCCTCGCGACGTAAGCGCACGGCTCGCTTTGCGGCAATCGCGGGCAACTCTTGGTAGCGTTAAATGCCTATTTCGCTTGGTCTACCTGCCCTTAATATAAATGTGAGTGTAGTCTTCCTACTTAGTCTAAATACTGCTGTCACAGAAGGGATTCTATAAAACCTACCATAGTTTGATTTTCTTTTGTTAAAACATTTTTGCACTTTTTATGACTCGTAAGGCCACTGCCTTAGATATGGAACAAAAATTAAGAGCGGCCCTCCAAGAGCTGAAGGATTCAAAAGTCCAATGCCAACAACTATTACAGGAAAGAGAAGACAGTGAGGAGGAGGTCATTAACGTTAATAATAAAAACTCAAGCTTAAAACGGGAGCTAGTAGACCTTCATCAGGAATACATGAATGTTGTCAATGAACGGGATCAACTAAGGGTGGTCACGGATGGGTTCAACCACTGTAGTAACTTATATGAGGAGGCTTTATGTAAAATTAGGGACCTAGAGGATGAATTAATCCATGCTAATGCAAAACTTTTAAATTTGAAAAGGGAAAACGATCACACTCAGGCTATAGAGACTGACCATTTATATAATGAATTAGTAAATAAAAAGTCTAACCCTCATTCCATCATTACAATTGACCTAACTGAGGATTCCTTATTGAAACATAATTGCCATAAAATCAGTTACAATAAAATTAAGAAATATGCGCGACTAAATAGAATCATTAAAAAAATTAACAAATATAAGAAAAACCAAAAACATTATTCCAAAAATATTCAATTAAGGAAAGAACGTGTTTCTCTTGTTAATACTTTAAATAACTATCAGATTAAATTAGAAGATAGTATAAATATTTATGAAAAGGACACTCAGCGCTTACAATCAGAAATACAGGCCCTGAATAGGTCATTAAACTCTATATCTTTTAAATATGATCGCTCAAAAAATCAAATTAAAGAGCATATTCTTGCTACAAACGAATTAGTTGACAAAGTGGACTTGATGACTGTCAGTAGTACTCTCTGTACTTGTCAGAAGACATGTAACCCTGATGCCCTCCAGCCAGTAGCAACGGAGGGCTCGTCCCTGGCTGTGCGCACTCAGGACTGTATCATTAGCCAAGAGGCACAAGTAGCACAGCCTCAGATTGATAGTTTTGTATTTCCTAATAGTTATGATTGTAATCATTCAGTTATGTTTTCTGATGGTTTAGGTAGAGGGCTAGGAAAATTAATTAGTAATAACCTGAGTTATTGTACACAAAATTATTGTATGACTGGGTCAACCTTTAAACAGATTATGACATCAGCTTTAAAAACTGTTTGTGGTCCTGATACTACCATTACTATATGTGTTGGTAACAGTTCTAAAATTAAAAAGGAAGACATCACTGACTGTGTATCAGAGTTGTTAAAGTTAAATTGTAGTAAAATTATATTGTGTGCTTTTCCATATTTTGAAAGACTAAGTGACAGGAAAAACAATTATATACATATGTTAAACAATCATATGCATTTCTTAGTAGGTCACTATTGTGACAAGCTTGTATATCTTGATATCAACACTTTTGTTGATAAGCTTAAGTCGACACCGGGTAATGTTTTTCTACCTGTTAGATTTAGACACAAATTAGCTAGGCTATTAGCTTTTAAGATTCACACAGACATATGTAATATGTCAAAGTTTTCTTATATTGTTAACACTGCGACTATTAGTCATGGTACTAATGTACAGGAGGTGACCTTAGATAAATATAGCACTAGTGCTATAAATGTTTACAAACATTGTATAGAGGAGCTTCCATATGTCACCGTGGAAAATTCTCATTTAGGAGCTTTTAGTGATAGTATCTTGTTGCCTGGTGATGGCACAGGAGACTCTGGGCTCTCTCCAGATAATATTAGTTTAAACTAGGTAGTAAGACAACAGAAGGTACCATTAACAATATTGTTAAACCTACCAACAGAAAGGTATCTTCTTGCACTAAATTAGTTAGTAAAAAAGGGCCTCAGCAGAACACTTTGAATTTATTCCACCAAAATATCCAAGGCATTTCTTCCAAATTATTAGAAATAGAATTGTTTTTAGAGAAAAGTAGGTTTGACATTATTTGTTTTACTGAACATTGGCTTAAGGATTACCAAATGCTCATTAATTTTGAAAACTATACGGTGGGTAGCTGTTTTAACCGTAAATCAATGCTGCGTGGAGGTTCCCTAATATTATTAAAAAAATGTGTTAAATATAAGCAACGTAATGACATTGTAGGTCTTTCGGTTGAACATTGCGTCGAACTGTCCTGTGTTGAGCTAGATAAGCATGTAATTGTGTGCGTGTACAGACCCCCAAACTATCAAAACTTTTCCTTATTTGAATCAATAATGGAAGATGTCCTGGCAAAACTTGCTGCCAGTAATAAATCTGCAATTATTTGTGGCGATTTCAATGTCAATATTTTAGAAGAAAATTCAATTAGCAGTAGGTTATTAAATCTTTTTAAGTCATTTAATTTAACCAACATTTTTATAGAACCTACTAGGGTCTCTCCATTTTCTGCTACTTGTATAGATAATGTTTTCTGCGATTGTGATTACTTAGATAAAACCATAGTAAATTGCCTGCCATCTGATCATAGCGGACAAACCGTAACTTTTAGGAGTAACACACCATTACAAAAAGTTCAGATTAGATTTAGACCTATAACAACTAGCAAATTAAATAAATATAATATTTCCCTACAGAACAAGTTAGGTGAATTGAACCATCATATGGATGATGTTAATATAAATAAATTGTACGATAATTTCTTTTCAATAGTTCACACAGAATTCAATAAAACTTTTGAGAAGAAGATTAAAAGTATTAGTCCTAAATTTATATTTAGTGATTGGGCAACTAGAGGTATCAGAAAAAGTAGGGAAAGACTTTTTGAGCTATATGGCCTTAAGCCTTATATAAACACTGAAACTTTTAACAAGTATGTTGCTAAGTATTCAAAAATATTTCGAAATACTTGCAAGGTTGCTAAAGCCCTGCACATTAGCAACAAGATCAAAACAGCAGAAAATAAAATAAAAACAGTTTGGAAAGTCATAAATAACGAGACTAACAGGAAAAAAATACATAACACTAGCTATACATTAAATACAGCATGTGGTCCTAAAAGCGCTAATCAGGAAGTAGCTCAAGAATTTGTAAATTTCTTTACTGAAATACCATTGAAAACAACGGAGGCTCTTAATTCCTCACCTGAAGTCTCAATTGGTTTATTAAAGGCGAACGTGCCTGGCTGTCTTGCTGAATTTAAATTTAAACATATAAGCCCTTTGGTGGTAATTAAAGCTTTCCGGCAAATAAAAATTAAACTGACCGAAGATTTATGGGGAATGTCAATCAAAGTTTGTTCATCAATAGTTGAGACTATTGCACCATACTTAGCTTCAATATTTAATTTGTGTGTAGACCAAGGAGTTTTCCCTGATTTAATGAAACACAGTAAGGTCATACCTCTTTTCAAATCTGGTGACAGTAAAGATACTAATAATTATAGACCTGTATCCGTGTTGCCAGTTTTTAGCAAAGTTTTTGAAAAAATAATGCTTAACCAAATGCTCAATCATTTTAACACCAACAGAATCTTACACGATCAACAGTACGGTTTCACTAAAGGACGTTGTACAACTGACGCCGGTGTAACTTTATTAAAGCATATATTTAATGCGTGGGAAGAATCCCAAGATGCTGTAGGAATTTTTTGTGACCTCTCAAAAGCATTTGATTGCGTGAATCACGACACATTGCTTTTGAAACTTGAGCATTACGGACTAGGTAAACTTGCACTTAGTTTAGTAAAATCTTATTTGAGTGAAAGGCAACAGCATGTTCAAATAAATGGTGTTAATTCACAAGGTTTAAAAGTAAAAATGGGGGTTCCGCAAGGGTCCATATTGGGCCCTTTCCTTTTTCTGGTATATATTAATGATCTACCCTATTTATTGAAAAACCAACCTCAGAATATGGTGTTATTTGCTGATGACACTTCCCTAATTTTTAAGATAAATAGACGGGCTCAAAATTTAGATGACGTGAATATTGCCCTTCTTCAGGTTCATAATTGGTTCACAGCAAACAATTTAGTATTAAATGAAAAAAAGACTAAATGCATAAGATTTGCTTTACCGAATGTTAAAAGTAGTGATTGTGATATACTATTAAATAACGAGAAACTAGAATTCGTAGATAAAACGGTTTTCCTAGGGATTACGCTTGATTCACGGCTACAATGGGGTGCTCATTTAACATCTCTTGCAGGGCGGCTAAGTTCAGCAGCATATGCCATTAGAAAAATCCGTCAGTTTACTGATGTAGATACCGCTAGGCTGGTCTATTTTAGTTATTTTCATAGTATAATGTCTTATGGCATTTTGTTATGGGGACGGGCTGCAGACATTGAATCTATTTTTATTCTGCAAAAAAGAGCCATTAGAGCAATATATGGTCTTCGTAGGCGCGATTCTCTGAGGGAACTGTTTAAGAACATTAACATCATGACGGTGCATTGTCAGTACATCTACGAAAACATAATGTACGTGAGAAAAAATCTGCATCTTTTTAGTAAAAGAGGAGACAGACACAATTATGTTACTAGGAATAGGGACCAGTTAGTTCAGCCAGGCTTCAGACTCGCTAAAGTAGACTCATCTTTCATGGGGTACTGTTTGAGATGCTATAACAAAATTCCACAAAGCATTCTTGAACTGAATGAAACGAAATTTAAAACATGCATCAAACGCACACTATGCAAGCAAGCATATTACAAGTTGGACGATTATATCGCTGATAAAAATGCTTGGCTTAATGCCGGTCCTGCTCCACAAGGACAGGGCGCTTAAATTGATAGCATTAAATAGGAAGAAGAAAGAAAAAGAAGATTGTACAACTATCTTTGCAATGTATAAATTCAATCTCTTTAGTATTATATAGTCGCATAGCACATATTGTGTGAGTACTATGTACTAGAAAGCTATCATTCTCTGGAAACCTACTTATTAATTATTTGACTTGGATATGCCCTGGCGATTGAGAGTGTGTCATGCTCACTTAAATGTCTCGCTGATGGTGGCGGGTGTGTCGGATCATTTCGTTCCCTTCAAAATGGTTGAGTGGAATGGTGCTGATCCATGCGTCATGCTCGTGAACGGGTGCTGTCAGTTGTGACTGGTCACCTCTTAGCTGCCACGGCTTGTTTGAATTATTATTTTATCTTTGAATCGTCGTTTTTTTTGACTTTACTGTGGACACTTATCGTGCACATCTTGCTACATCGTTCTCACATAATATACCATCTCAACATGAATGATATAATGTACCAAGATTTTGTAAAAATATTCTGATTTAAAAGAGTGTCCATGGAGTTTCTTGCCCGTTCTTCTCCATAGAGATCTACGCTAGGGAATGGGCAACTACAGTACTTTCACAAGTTATTATGCCTTGTGACTGTGACTGTAGCTTAGGAGTGCAATGCGTCGTCCCGGGGGTTGCTGCGTCGGGTTGCGCGTCGCCGGATGTCTGCGGCGGCAAGTGCTGTGGGTGCGGGGGCGCGCGGCGGCTCGTGCCGTGGCGGTGGGTGCGCGGGGCTCCGGGTCGCGGGGTGGCGGTTGCGCGTTGCGGCGTGCATTCGTTGTTCCGTGATTTGGAGTCTCGTGCATTCGTTGTTGCGGTGTGCGTCGCTGCGTGCTTTCGTGCTCGCAGTGTTCGTTGTTGCGGGCGTTCGGCGGCGTGTGGTTCGGCGTGGTGGCTTTCGGGATGACGTATTGCACTCGTAGTTTAGTTTTATGAATTGTTCTTCTGACATTCAAAAGTACCAGTAATGGTTTAATTGAAATAAATGCTTTGACTATGACTTTGACTTTAGATTTGAATTTTTTTATATTTTCTGTAGCATGTAAATGTTTCACACTCTAATAAATAAAATAAAATAAACCAAGTTTGTGAACAGCGAAAGTTAACCCACCAATCTAAGTGCCAGTATTAGTTACCGGCCAAATGTGTGTCGGGTCACGCAGTCAGATTTTTTGTAATCAGGATGAATTTGAATAATTAGAATTACACATTACAACACAACACAGACCAATATTATCTTTTTGCTGCGGAACCCTAAAAATCACACAAGTGTTAACTTGTAAAAAACATACACACCACACACGTCACATTGATCAAGTGATTTTTAATAATCACTTTACCGGTGATCATTTTTAATTTGCTCACATGTTAATATTTAATTTTGTAAACAACTTTAAAGTTATACCTGTATAATTGCTGGTAAACAAGACAACATCAAGCTATAATAAACCGGTATACGCTGATTCCTCATTGTACGAGATTCGAGAAGTTCATACAAAGCCAGGTCAGGTTATACAGGGAGTGAGTAGTTGGCTGTGACGCCTTTTTTTTCGGGGGGGAGGGGGGTTAATAAACAATTTATCAACGGGTGACAGCTTTTCTTAAAGATAATATTTTATACCTAAAGAAAATAAATAAGATATCATTATTTTGTATCTCGACAGCTTTTGATTGAATGACGTTTTTATAAGTGTCTAACTAGCAGGCCCCTTATAATTATTTGTATTGTTATTAAACTTTCAGAACACCCATTAATGCTTGGAGTTCGATGCTTGGAGTTATACCTTATTTTTTTTGGGCGGTGGGAAATCATCAAATAACCCCTCCCGCTCTTGGGCAGAGCGGAAGGGAGTGTCAAACTTCTACTGACTAAAAACCACCCATGTTCCTTCTTAGATCTTTGTGTCGAGGTCTCGGTTTCTCTCTCAAACAACCCGCAACCCATTGATTTGACGCCTTGTGTAGATTATTTAAATACATTTTTGTACAACACGGGTTACAACAATAGGATTTTACAAAAGGTTCATGGTGTACATACAAGAGAACCGACGCAGTAATCGATGTAACACTAACGTTGTACTATTATGTATTCTGTGACTAAACTAACAATCAATAATACTACGGAATAATAAATAAATATACTTAAAATGCAAATCCTATAAAAACTGATCATTATTGACAATTCAAGATTACCGCTCACATAACAATTATTGCAACATTGTTGATAACTAATGACCAGCTGGACGGTCATACATAAAGTATTGATTGATTATTATATAAAACTCTTTTAATAATATTTACATAGCTTGGTATGTCTATAATTGATTAATAGTGGGAATATTTATATTGAGGTCAACCAGTACTTTACCTTCAAATGAGACTCAATCAATTAAGCCTGTTGGAGTCCACAGCTGGACATAGAACTTTCCCAAGTTTAACCACAACACCCTGCATTGCCCAGTCTGGCCCAGCCACCTTAATAACATAACATAACATTAATTTGGTCATAGAGTGGTGGGACTTGTTGTCAAGACTGGAATGTATAACATTTTGGGTTAGAACAAGTTATCCAAAACAAATATTGAGGAGTCAGTATCTTCTACTTAATGGATTGTCTTGAGATCTAGTGGATATATATACCTTACAGACTAACATAAATATTATAAATAAAATATGTGTTGGTGAACCTTTAAACTATGTAAGTACTACACAATTCACAAGTGCACTATTTCACTGTTCGTTCATGTGGCGCTGGTCAGTGGAAGCAACTGCTGCTCCCTGCCTTATCAAGTAATCGGTCCACGTAGCTAGATGACATCCCGCGTTTCACTTAATAATTAATATAAAAGCAAGCAACGGCTGTTCTTCAAATTCTGACCTCAACAATACAGTTGCTGGGTTAAGGTGAATGCTCCAACTAGCCCGCGAAATTCAAATTTTCTTACGTTTTTTGCAATTTGCAGGCCACTGCTAGTTTGTATGTTAATTAAAATATAAATTGCGGCTGTAAGACGTAAGTATGTAGTTACAGAAATATAATCATCGAAATCATCAATACAAGCCTCCAAGTTCATAAAGGTGCAGGAACTTGAAAAAGTCATTTTAGGCCTGCAAATTGCAAAAAACGTAAGAAAATTTGAATTTCGCGGGGTGGTTGGAGCATTCACCTTAAACGAATCGCCTTGGTAGCACTCGTCAGAATTTTGAGAATGACACTTTGGCTTTTGGGACACGTAACGGCTGTTATAGATCTGCCGACTGACAAATAAATGTCGAATCATTCTGAAACGCGGACGGAATGTGGTATGCAATACTGATGGTCACCCATCCACGGACCGATGTTGGCAAGCACTGCTTAACCGTGCAGATCGACAGCACTGTGACTGTTATTGTTTGGACACGAACCCCTCTCAAGTCCAGGAAAAATGGACCAAAATTGATAAATTATATACAATCGGTCAAAAACTTGATTTATTAGCTTCCTAAACATTGCTTGGGGAGGCCAAGCAACGTTTTATTTTCGTATTAATTTATTTTTCCTTAAACTATTTACTTACTTACCCTTAGGGAAAACCTGATCCTTCATTTAATAAACGTAGGGAACGATTGGTTTGGAATTGAAAACAAGAGGTTTAGGTAAAAATAGTTAAAACATTGCGGTCTATGGAGGATGGAAGGGACACCGATGCACACATGGTTCCCACATATTTAGAACATTATTTTGAATCCCCACTTACGGAAATTTTTCATCGATTTGAAAAATAAGTCATTTGTTTCCTACAAGTTATCATCATCTGCCTAGCCTTTTCCCAACTATGTTGGGGTCGGCTTCCAGTCTAACCGGATGCAGCTGAATACCAGTATTTTACATGGAGCGGCTGCCTATCTGACCTCCACAACCCAGTTATCATCTGCCTAGCCTTTTCCCAACTATGTTGGGGTCGGCTTCCAGTCTAACCGGATGCAGCTGAGTACCAGTCTTTTACATGGAGCGACTGCCTATCTGACCTCCACAACCCAGTTAATACTACGTAATACGATACTCTTGGTAAGACTGGATGTTAGAATTTCAGGTCACTGGCTACCTGTAACGACTGCCAAAGATCTATATATGGCAGCCGGGACCAACAGCTTAACGTGCTTTCCGATGCACGGAGGAAACTCGGTATGTCGGGCGGTCACCCATCCACAGACCGACCTAGGCAAGCACAGCTTTACCTAAAGATCGACCCGAGTGGCAGTTCTTATTAAGCCACGAGCTCCTTGTTGTTTCCTAAAAGTACACAGACAAAATGTATGGAACAGCTGTTATTTTTTTAATGAAAAATGTTTTGACGGATTCAGAATGATAAACCGAATATGTGGGACCGGTTGTGCATCGGTGTCTCTTTCGCCTCGTATAAACCACCATGTCTTTTCTATTTTTACTTTAGAGAAGCAGTGGCTCACTGGTAAAAACCCCGATTACTTACAATAGCATATTGGTCATTCAAACCGGGATGCACCACTGTTTCGTATTTGAATTTCACGTGCTACCTAAGCTGATCCTCCTTAAGACTTCAAATGAAATTAAATTGCACTATGTATTAAGTTCTTAGGTTATACGGTGCTAAAACCTTATACCTTATAACAAATTGTAATAAAAATTGCAAATGGTATGGCTCCTAAAATGCAAGCACGCTGCTGTTATTAAACTTTTGCTGTCTTACATAAAAAGATACAAAGTCGTTGATAATATTAAATCAAGTATTAGTAAGCGTCCTTAAATAAACTTCTGAATACGTTATTCGTCATAATAACCATTCATAGTAAATCAAACTTAAAGACATTTTTGAATTACAAGCTAAAGTGGAATTCAAATAAAACGAAATACAGGTATCATTCATGAACTCCACGACATTTTTGAAACTTAAGATTCTCACTTGATTTTTTAGGTGGATATAAAATAAATGCTTGGTTAATCAATTCACACTTTGTAATCACTGGTCATTTGTCATGGCCGTGTGTTATGATTAATAATAATAATAATTTTATTCTGTCTTTGGGATAAGAGACTAAACTGATACAAGCGTCGTGTTATAACTGGCAAAATGTGGGTCGTATAGCTTTGCTTCAGCCACGTGTAGTCGGAAAACATCGCACTGCCGATATAAAAAGTAATCCATGTCCTACCTTAATGCATGGCACCATTCGTTTAAACTTTAAACAGATAGAGTTATTTTCGGATTTAAAATTAATTATATTTGTATGCATGGGCATACCTCCATATACTTTTCAGGAAATATTGTTTTGTTATTTGTTGTGTTACCTACCTATAATATGTTAATTTATATTACCTAATCAACTGTTTTCACATTCAAATATCGTACGTCAATCAACTGGATTAACCGGACTGATTTTGTTTGTGTACGTTCAAAAATCATACAGAATTAATGTTTATCCGTTTTGCTGTGAATTTAAAGCAAACAAACCATATGAAATCAATCGTGGATCTGTCGGAATTTACTCACAACAAGGTTTAGCGTTTAGATTGTAGCAAACATTAATAAATCGTATTAAATTAATTGCTGTTGGTGGCAACTTTTCAAGGTTAGGCAGTTCGATTTATTTGATCGATACTGTATCAGCGGGCGTTGTCCCTGAATATGTTTGACGTTTTTTTTAGCGTCAGAGGTTAAAAAAGGTTTTTATAAATAAACTTAAAAAAGAAAAAGGTATTTGGGTTTTACTTAAAAACTTGAGTTTGTTATCCTTGAAATTAAATAAAAAATCGGCCAAGTGCGAGCCGGACTCGCGCACGAAGGGTTCCGTACCATCTATAAAAATCGCGTTATGGGAGCCCTCCCTAAATATTTATTTTATTTTGTTTTTAGTATTTGTTGTTTTAGCAGCAACAGAAATACAAAATTTGTGAAAATTTCAACTTTCTAGCTAGCACGTTTCTTGAGATACAGCCTGGTGATAGACAGACGGACGGACAAACAGCGAAGTCTTAGTAATAGGGTCCCGTTTTTACCCTTCGGGTACGGAACCATCAAAACCAACATTTTCCTTAATCTTTCCTAAATCGGCTGACCGTAATAAACAGTGACAGCAGAAGATGCAAATACCATCACCAGTGTGAGTTCACCATAATTATCGTGAGTTGCCATTCTTCTTCTTCTTCTCGAATCGATGTACTAACTAACATTATTTAGTAACTGGGACTCAGCTTTTGTTCGACAACATCCGAGTCCCAGTTACTAAGTAATCTTAGTAACCGGGACAGCTCTATCGTTTTTCATTCAAGTCTTGGAGCGTGTTGTAAGTTGTGCACGACATGCACGAGTTGAGGTATGGCATATCCTGTGTTGGGGCTTCACACTCGTATTGTATGCGAGATGGGTGGAAACGGCGTAAAATCGTTTACGCCGTTTAATTATATCGGCAGCGGTCAAATTGCCCTAAAAAGTGACTTTATTGTCAAAAGGCCCAATTTATGTAGGAAATAGCTACTTGCCCCTAAAATTCACTTCAAATAAAAATTACAAAAGACATTACAAAAAGTTATTTTATAAGGCGTAAATCATTAAAAGTGAGAGATTAAAACCCTCAAAGTTCCACATTTTTCATTCAATTAAACACTCAACGCTTCTTAAAATCATCTTGATAACCACTTTACCCTTTTAATGAAAATTTAATCACTGACCGAGAAAATTATTTTAGGCGGAAGAAGCGCCCCATTGTAATTTTTATTATAAACCACTTTTAAAATTTTAAATGACTGTTATTGTAGGTACTCTGAGAAATGTATTATTATAGTTTATAAAAAGGTTAAATTTACGGTTATTGATGTAAAAAACTTTACTTACTTATTGATGTAAAAAAGTAAGTAAAGTTGTCCGCCTATGTACCACGTTTGTGCACGAAGTTTAAGTAAATTAATTAATTAAAAATTAAAAATTCTTGATCTATGGTGCACAGACTTGGTCTTTGACTAACATCCAGAAGTCCAAACTCAAGGTTTGCCAACGAGCAATGGAACGCAGTATACTAGGTGTTAAATTAACGGATCGTGTTCGAAACACAATGCTGCGTTCTAAAACAAAAATAGCTGACGTGGCCCAAAAGGCTGCTCAACTCAAATGGGACTGGGCAGGACATGTCTGCCGCATGCCGGACAAACTGTGGGCCAAAATATCAGGAAACTGGTGCCCTGACACAGTGAGACGGGGTCGCGGCAGGCCACGAAGGAGATGGCGGGATGAACTGGATCGATTTCGTCAAAACTGGAAGGAGGACGCGCGGGTTCGCGAAAAGTGGAAAGAGTGGAGGGAGGCCTTTGCCCTGGAGTGGGACAGAGTAGGCTAGCAAAAAAACAAAAAAAAAATTAAAAAAACTATTACCTTAATTTGTGACGTAATTAAGTCATGGCCCGCACGCTCTCCAGATCTCACTTCGTTAGACGTTTATTTTTCCTCATTGTCCTACGCCTGTTTTAAAATACGAAGGGAAAATGGATTATATCTAAAAGTCATTGACCCGACCACATGTTCTGTGATAAGAGCAAGGGTTGCGAGACTCTTGCGAAATATTTGGTATGGTTCTGTCTGTTATTTATCAGCATTTTTTTTTGGTATTATTTTTATTAGTGTTTAGATGATGGATTATTTTTTTAATATATTAGGTCAGTTTAGGGACTTTTGGCTCTCTTGTTACATTTTAAGGTTGGGTTTCGAAATCAGTGTTCAATAGCATCCAGTTTGGAGTTTAAATTTAATTTGTCTCTATGATCTTGAATTAGTCTTGAGAAGCTCGTGGCTTAATAAGAACTGCCACTCGGGTCGACCTTTAGGTAAAGCTGTGCTTGCCTAGGTCGGTCTGTGGATGGGTGACCGCCCGACATATCGAGTTTCCTCCGTGCCTCGGGAAGCACGTAAAGCTGTTGGTCCCGGCTGCCATATATAGATCTTTGGCAGTCGTTACAGGTAGTCAGTGACCTGAAATTCTGACGGAACTGTGGAATTTAACGAGGAACTTCGCACGCAACTTGTAACCGCCTAGGGAGTAGGATCACTTATATAGGTACCTATCCTTTAATCATTAACTCAAACGGAATTGAACTCTCTTCGCATTGAGTTTCACTGCTCAGTCAATGCAAATGGTTTGAAACGTTCCAATGTCGGGCAGAATTTGCGTATTGGTCGTGATTCGGGTTCTGTGGATGGGCATTTGTTTTTACGCAGCTATTGTTGTCAATGGGAATTGAACTTTCCTAAAGGTTTTTTAAGAATGCAAACCGGTTGTCTGATGGCAGTTCCCATCGGTTAAAGTTACGAACTTCCGTCAAAACTATCACAGCCAATTTAATTCCACTTATTTTCTTTAAATCAATTTGTTAATGAATTCTAGCGTTAAAAGGATTGTAGACCCAGCGATTTAGGTTGTGTGTTGTCTATCAGAGGTGCAGAGTCATGAACGAATTACGCCAATGGTATTGTTATCAAATACTTCACATTATGTTATATCCTATACCCAGTGTGGTATGCCTAGAGGTCATCATTACAGCACGCTAGGGCAATCTCATAATGCAAACAGACTATCCAGGAACCTATACATAATGTGGAGTGCCATGTTAAAGACAAGCCAAGTTTTTGGGCTTTTATTGAGTCACCGCCACCGGGTATACTTAAAAAATAATTAGGAATTTACCTTTCATTATTCAGTCATAAAGCCTCTTAGATTAAGTTCAAAATCAAATGAATGGCATAGGAAGTAAAATGATAGCGTAGATCACTAATAGTCGTCTCACAAATTCACAGAAAACTTCAATAAGATGGTAATTTCTACAAAGATTTAGTCTACACCGGACTAAAGGATCTTGCTTGCTTTCATGCTTTAAGCTGTTTGAGTTTCTCGTTGAGAAAATGTTTTACTTCATTCCTCTCTTAATTAGTGGGTATTAGTGGTTGGGTGCGCTAATGACACCAGGCGTGTAATGGTCACAACTAAAATGAAAGCTTCTGTGGAACGCTGTAAGTCGTTTATTATCGGAAGGGTAAAACTTTGTGGCCGCATCAGATCATATTATTGTGTTTGTTTCTGGAAAACGTCATAATTTATTTTGAAGCAAGTTATGTATCTACAACTACATTAATTGTTGAGTTTGATTGTGTGGTATGAATAGGTATGGGATCTCTCTAATAACTGTTAGAAAATAATGGGGAATGTTGTTTCCAACCCGTCAGCTTTCAAAGAGTTTTCTGTTCTTACTCCTCCGCCGTTCATTTCGTTCCGGGATACAAGAGAGTGGAATCATTTCTCCAGAATCTGTCCAGCTTCATAAGTTCATTTTTTTTCTGTAGGATCTTTCTCTGTTGATTCCGGTTTTCAGAAGGAGTTGTAGTGATTTAGAGTACTGTATCCTTAATCGAAAAAAGACAAGCACAGGCTGAGCTAAACCACCCAGCAATATAGCAGCTAGTTTAACTACACAAAGAACGCTCGAGTCACTTCTATATATAGCCTCAGACTAGGAAGAGTTGATCAGTAAGCTATAAGACTTAGCCCATTCATTGATACTTCCCAGATCACGGATTCATGGCATATTTAACATTCAAATCGTCGGCGTAGAGTTGAAAGTTAGAGGTGACCACATTTTTTTTTTTTATGGTGGGTGGAAAATCATCAAATAACCCCTCCCGCTCTTTGGCAGAGCGGAAGGTAGTGTCAGACTTCTACTGACTAAAAACAATCCATGTTCCTTCTTAGCCCTTCATATCGAGGCCGCGGTATCTCTTGTGAACAACCTGCAGCCCCGACGGGCAGAGGTGATAACCTTAGTCACGGTATTCATGAAAATGGAAAAGGAGAGACGAGACGGAATGCCACCCTGAGAAACACCAGCTGTAAACAAACAAAGAGATTAATATAGGTACCATAAAGTATCAACACACGTGTGTTTAATTTTGTTTTTATTGCAGCCTTAATTGAAATTCTGAACCATCCTAGGTTTGTATTTCACATACAGCTTAACATAATGATATTTAAGCTTGAATAAATTGACGTTGTAATAAATCTTTCAAAAGACTATCGAGTGTGTTATAAATATCAACTTTTCGTAAATAAATTACATATTATTCATTGTATTATTAATAAACAACAACTACTACATAAAATTATATTTCATATTTTGCAGTAAACAAAATGTTGTTCATGACATCACCTTCTGTTCTTTGACATAATATAAAGTTGAGGTATAAAATTGCTCCAATCATTCCACTGCCCTTTATCAGAATTTATTTGGGGTCGGCGTACTCACTTCTCTATTAGTTGTCACCTTCTTTTTGTCATATTATCGTTTTTATGAAATTACTCCTTTGATTTTACCCTTTTTTTTTTGGTGGGTTGGGAAACCATCAAATAACCCCTCCCGCTCTCGGGCAGAGCGAAAGGGAGTGTCAGACTTCTACTGACTAAAAACCACCCATGTTCCTTCTTAGCCCTTCATGTCGAGGCCGCGGTATCACTTGTAAACAACCCGCAGCCATTTCCCCTACCTATTTACCCTCGAGTAAGTATCCCTTCCTATCAATGTTCTTTGTATTGATAGGCTAAAAATAAGTGGGATTGACCAGAACTTAGTATGTTTGATAAGAAATGAAATGGAATAGGTCCGCCACATCAGTGGCAAAATCATAACCCGTGTAAGCAATTTTGCACACCTGTTAGGGTAGGATATGGTTTAAAGGTCTATTTTTTGTATTTTTTCATCTATAAGTGTTTCATTTTTCATGCAATAAATGATTTGATTTGATTTGAAGCTTTCAGATATAGGTAATGAATGTATCTGATTTCCATTTTCTCTGGCATTAATGCAGCCGTTACTGCCAAGTACAACATTAGTTTGTATGGTTATCAGTTCTGTCAGATAACTGTTTAAAGCAGAACTGTTTCCAAAGGCATGTGTTTCAGCAAATTAGTACCTGATATTTTCTTACATGGATTGAAATCTAACAAGCCATGTTAGTAAATAAACATTTTCATCATTATCATTTCAGCCAAAAGACGTCCACTGCTGGACATAGGTCTCCCCTAGGTGTCACCACATTGACTGGTCCCTTGCGCCTCGCATCCAGCGGGTCCCCACAACCTTCACCAGGTCAACGGTCCACCTAGTAGGAGGCCTTCCAACGGAACGCAAATAAATATAGTAAACTATAAATGTGACATAAAGAGTATCTCGATTTGTCTGCCTAGCTAGTCACGAATTAAGGGCTGAAGGACTGATGAAATTGACATTGGTAAATATTATACGTACTCGTACCTATACAAATTCCGATCACCACGAGGATGAAACTGCGAGTTAAAGGTAGTTGATAAAATTAAAATAGCTTGCGCAGAAATAATTTCCCCGTTCGCGTTCGTTCGTTCGTAGTTCAGCTCGTTCTGCCACTAACCCAAAGATGATTAAGATACTAATAAATATTATATAATTATTATGTATGAAACGTAAACCGTATATGTACTTCAATATTTTTGAAACCAAATAAAAATGATAACGGTCGCAAAGCTTTATTAGATCAGTGTGTCAACCCAATCGACCTTCCCTTCATTGTTTGTGTTTGAACATGACTTGTCCGGCCCATAATCACAGTCACGAATGACTTAATAACATAGCAAACAGGGTTCCGCCTGCGTGGAATAAATTATAATTCCGTTACATTTTTATTGCATATAGTTCCGTTCAGATTATTTGATGGCTTATATCTCGGAAACGTGACGTTTCAGAAGATTTAGTCTCTTTTAAAACTTGTTTGGATAGATGTGGGTGGAATTTTAAAAATATATTATTTAAATAGACGGAAGTTAGGTAGGCCAAATAATTCAAGTCTGACTAACTTTATTTAAGTTCAAGGTGCACTAACTTCAGCTAATGTCAGACGATTAGCTGAAGTCATAGGATTGAGAAGATTCTCAATCCTATGTACAGTCGACGAGTGGAACTGATACACTGATACCTATTCTGAGCAAAACCTCGCGACTGTGCAATTCCAGAGGTTGACAACATCTTGTTTACCAAACATATCATAATATTTAATATTCTGTCACTGCATTGCACGTTTATTTTTCCTTATCAAAGTGCCGAACATCAGAACGCTTTTTCAAGAGGTCCTGAAAAAGAACGCTTTTTCAGGACCTCTTGACATGATATAATTAAATACAGTATGAAGCGATGAGTTTTTTAAGGATGTACTTGAGATGAGGAAAGGTCTCATCACATGCTTGAGAGGCTTGAGAGCACTTGCTTGCTACAAAATTTTTTGAAGTTATTTAATTAAAACCTAATTTAATTTGCAGTTGCCCCCGAAATTTATCGTCCACCTTTGTACGCACGCACGACGACTTTAAGCTGATCTTTCATTGTACGAGAAGCTAGTACAAAGCAAGGACAGGTAATATTGGATAAGTGATAGCTTGATGTGCCGTCTTGTGTGCCTACAAAATAATTTTGGTATAAGTATAAAAAAGTGTAAGTTTTTAACCTCAGAGCGGGCGAAATCTTCCAAAAGTAATAGCAAGAACAACAAAAATCCATTTTTTTAAGGACCGGTGATAATCGATAAGGCAGCCAGCCACAACCTGTTTTAAGACCAAATAAATACCTAATTTTATGAACAATTATCTTCTATCTCCTGATATACAGCGTACTTTGGTAACGTACCTAATGTAGCTTGTTCATAACGATAACTAGGTTTTTAATCCATACAAATTGGTGGACCATCCGCTTTTCACCGTTATTCAAAGTTCACTTTCTGAAGACAAGGTTAGTATTTGGCCCAGCTTTGCACTAACATCTGCCTTGTAAAAACCATTTATTTGTCACCTTTCAGTCATCCTCTCCACTTGATCAAACCATCTAGGCATACTAAAGCAAATAAGAATTCCAGTCCACTAAAAAAAATCTACCAGAAATATAAAAAAACTATGAATAATCAACCTATTTCCAACAAAAAACAAAGCAAAAAGTTTTCTATAAAACAATACTGCGACCTACTCCGCAATAATACGGAACCATCCGGTCATAGGTGTGAACTGGAACTCGTGACCGGATCCGAACTTGGCTCATAACTACCGCCTTTGATTCCGGGTTCCGATGTTTATTTATGGTATTCAAATACCTATATGAAGCCAGAGGTGTTTATGGATCAAAAATGTTAAACAAACCTATCGATTAGAGGCTATTAATATTCAAATAATATGAATATTATTATGAGTTATTAAAACACGAGGCGTATTATATACTTGTTTGGATCTGCTTAATGTGGTATTGCGTGTGTTAAATTCACCGGAGGATTTCGCCGGCCACTTCAGGCCTAATTTCGATTCGCTCATTATATAGGTCAACCTAGAAAGTAAGAAAATAGTTAATTTGGCACATGACACAAGTGTATTCACATAACATAAAACAACAAGTTTCGAAGACATATTATGACACTTATCAACACGCACTGAGCCCGCGTGGTGGATTATAGCCCATCTCCTCTCATAGATAGACGGTCTGTGTCCCAGCTGTGGGAACATTATAAGCTGATTATGCTTATGCATATGATAACCAGCGCTCGACACTGGTTTTAGACACGCCATGTTCGGTAAACATTAAGGTAGATAATATATTACTAAAGATTATGGTCATATAAATACCAAAGTGTTAATGTCATAAAATGAGGATTGAATACTAGGATAGTTTGTATAATCTTTCATTGCTTGAGTAAAGTGAAAAAATATTCTCTTAAAATATCCGAAGAGTAATAGTATAAAGAACAACGTATTATGTATGTAATAGTAGCACGTGTTGATCATACTTGGTATGGGAGAAACCGTGAATATATGCTAATCGGTAAGTTTTTGTGTACGTACACCTTGTATATTTTCTCAGACAACGCAGTGTTCTTGACTTGATTCCACGACCCACGAGTCATTCATACATTGTCTTTTCATTGATCTTCTTGTCATTGATTAAAATGATTATCTGATCTTATCTGGTCTAAGCAAATTCATTATTATCACATTGCAAGTGTTTACGTGCAAAAGTAGTAATTAATCTATGCAAAATGTTAATAAATATATTTACACGGTTATGATACCTTATTGCTTATTTGATTCTCATAATAAAACAATAATTGGTCGTTAAATGGAATTTATATGAATCTATATACATTGGTACCTAAACAACACTATTGAGAATGGCTTTTAATACTTAATTAATATTCAAGCAATGATTTGAATTAACAAATTGATTTATTTAATAGAATGTTACATAGGTATGCTTGTATAATTGTATGATTGGAAAATGCAGGCATAATATTTATAATATTTGAAACTACATAGGTATAGTTTTAAAAAAACTTACAACAAAAACCCCAAAAAAACACGTTTGTCGCATCAAAATCGAAAGTAATTAATTCAAATGAGGCTGATAATAATCCACACTTTTTGAACCATGCGACGACGCTTCCTAGTGTTTTATCTAAGAAGACGAAGTGGCGTGTAAGATAATATTAACAAAGAATCTATTACCTACATTAAATAAGGCAATGAAAGGGGGTACTATCTTAGCAACGTTACTTTATTTTGTGATGTTGATAAAACGGCCAAGTACCTAATCCAAGTCTTTGAATATTTCATCAAGTGTCTACATATTACAGTTCCAAAGAAACACTCCAGTACGGACGGACGGGCGGACAGACAGGAAACGGAGAGTTAGAAGCCCCGTTGGCACCCTTTGGTCACAATATAAATATGGACAGTACGGAAACTACCTTCAAACGCTCGAAACCGCACACTCACACAAACATGCGCATCGACGGGGCATCTCGGCTGACCTCGCAGTGCTCTCAGTTGTGCGTGCCGCGCCGAGACGAGTGGTCAGTTGGTCACGTATAAGTTTATATCTCCCGATATTTTTTTAAATGCCACGAACGTGTTGCGCGGTATACGACTGTGTGAACTCGGCTTCATTTAACCGACTTCCAAAAAGAAGGAGGTTCTCAATTCGTCTGTTTGGTTTTTTTTTTGGAAATTTGTTTCCGCATAACTCCCTCATTTATGAACTGATTTGAAAAAATATTTTTTTAATCGAAAGAGTATACTCCCGAGGTGGTCCCACTGTTACCATGTCAGGATCTGATGATGGAATCTAAGCGAAATCGAGGGCAACCCTCAAATTTTATAGGCACGTATTACGTGTTTCGTACTTTTTCTAAAGCTATTTAAGTATTCACATCTGGGAGTCATTACCTCGTGTTGATGAGCTGATGACGGAAGGTATAACTCCTTAACCCTAACCGTTAGTTGGAGGATAATTCTTATATAAAATATTATGGGGACGTATATATGGTTGTATTCTTTCAGGTTATCTAGGTTAGCTGATTGTGGAAGGTACAACTCCTCAACGGTTAGGAGTTAATAGCAATAATAAGGGAATCTTGAAGGTAAAGAGTTAGGTTTCTTGTTGAACGTTAAATGCATCGTAACTATTAGTATAGGATATTACAACTAAAAATGTTTTTTTTTAAACTCTTTAAAAAAAAACAGCTTCTAAAGTTGGTGACTTTTGTTTGTTTGATTTCCTTTTTTTTGCCACCGACTTCAGAAGCAGAGTTAATTTCTTCTTGAGTTATTTTTTTACACTTTTGCGTTTTTGAAGTCGGTTTTATTTTTTGCATAAAAGTTTTTCTGTAAATAATTTGTAATAACGAAGATATTATTTTAAGTAATAAAGGTATTTTTTTTTGTAATTCTTTTTTAATTCCTAGGTATCACACGCATTTTCGGGTTGAAACGCGGTACGGTTCGCAGCCGCTCATGAGCCCTGCTCGCGCGCCACCTGTGCCGCGACCGCGGATAGCGCGCGCCCGTCACTCCAACGAGCGCACGAAACGATATCGACTACCGGCCAACCGCGGCTCGGTCCCACCAAAACTTGTAAAAGGTTACGCCGCGCGCATAGGTCTACAAGTTATTGTGTATTAAACTGTTTTCCGTGTTTAAACGACATAATGTCTTTTGTTGAGATTAACCGACGCCATAAGATAGCCTATTTAGATTGTATTTGTAAGCTAGTTTTTTTTTTAAATTCGGTTGATTGATTACAACAGAATAAAAATGTTTTAATAAAGAAAAAACAATATCAACAACAAGCTTAATTTTATTGAATCAGTAGTTAATTTGATCTCTCGAACTGTATCGAGAAGTTATCTGGGGACTTCAGCAACCGTGCATAAATGGGACAGCCCTATGGCTTCAATGGAGCGTAGGTAGTTATCGCATCAACTATAGGCTTAGTTTTGGTACTGTCCATATTTACACTGTGCTTTGGTTACGGAACCCTACTCTCAACTTATCTTAAGTTAATGACGGTAGGTACAACATCGATGAGGATAAATGCAGATAAGCAGCTTTTTAGTTTCCAATCGTCCTAAACCGACTGGATATTTTGCGGTTTTTGCAATTATTGACAAACATGATAATAAATTGAAAACAATGATCTCATTTGAAACCAAATATAACAAGATTTATTTATAAAAAAACCTTTCCATACGACATACTTAAATATAGGGGATAATGTATGAAATCCTCTCAATACATATTTCAAAAGAAGAGTAGAGTAGGTATGTCCATGAGAGACTTTTTCTCATAAGCATCATCAATCAAACACTGCCCGCAAATCGGTGAAAGAAATTCACATAACTGATGGCTTACAATTCCGTCTTACAAGTATATGTGCCCGTGTTGAATACTCTGGAAATAGGTCACAGACAGCACGTAAATGTTCGCTTTACTGGATGCAAAAATATTGTTCAAGGTCATTGCTTTTTATCTAAAGGAATCGATAGAGAAGGGGTACCAATGCCAGCGTTTATTCCAGTTGAATATATACTGTAATTTTTTTATAAGACCATGTTACGTTTTACTAGGATATCGCAAATAAACGTGACAGCGGTAATAAACCGATCAGCGCGCCGCTTAATGTTATAATGACGAATCGGGATATTTGATATGAAAAAAAAAAACGGTGTCCAATCGGAATAGTGAACATAAATGTGACCATTCTGCATGACGAGGACCTCCTGAAGACTGAAAAAGAGAAACAAATAAAATATCTGGACTTTGCGCACGAGGTTGTCGACATGTGGAAAGTGAGCTCGATTATAATTGTGTCAATTTTCGTTACGCCCAATAGCCTGATGGCCAAGACCCACCAAAATCTTTCTTGGCGGGAGCCTCGAAAGAGCTTTGAGGTTACATCAAAGGGCAATCAGCCCTTTGATCCAACCTCACAACTAGTCACAACACACAAGGCAGTACTAACTGCCTAAGTAAATATGTATGTCATGTGTATACAGCTATAACATATATAGTTCTATGCCACCACTGCTTTTAGTATATTACACGAATATAATCTTCATCATTACGCAGATGTATAGACACATCACGCAGGCAACACCATCGATCATTGTTAGCAAACACAACTTAATTAACACGACGAACGCTAAATGTATCCATTCAACTTTGACTATAAATACTCACAATGCTCTGAGATATAATATTACAAATGTAATATAATGTGAAGCCACGTCTACAATCCCTGCGAATATGAAAAGTTATATTTAGAGCCGAATAATGTAATATCAAGAAAAAAGGCCTTAGTATTTATAAAAGGGTGTATAATACGTGTCTTGAAAGATCATTCAAGCGAAAGATTGGATGCGACAGCAAGTAATATAAGTAGGTAGGTAGAGATAAATATAGATTTAAAGAGATGAAAGAGATTTGTAGAGATAAATATGATAAAAGAATGTGTCGGTGACTAAGATTTCAATGGAGAAGAAATATACATGTCTTAGCTCAATAAAATGCTTCGAGAACTCTAGTTTATAAGTAAGGATTTCTAAGATCTCAAAGATAAACAGGTACATAATATATGAATCTTGGGGGAATTGCGGTTTTGTACTAACAACCGCAAGTGACAATGCGAAAAGACGTTTGTGAAGCAATTAAAATTAATCTTGTCACTCTGCGCGTGGCATCAGTGATGTCACTACTAATTTGCGGCCTGCGGTCACCGGTGGACCACCATCTCAGACGGGAATGCCCCCCTATATTGTATGGAATCGTTTTAGACAAAAAGTTAGTCAGAAACGAGTCTAACCGCCTGATGTGCCAGCGATTGGCTGATTTTCCGCTGTGGTTTCCAGTTATGGTCGCTTTCAGACCACTACATCATAACATCAGGAGATCCAATCCTCTAAGAGTAAGGTACAAGTGAAACATTATAGAGTATAGTATAGTAAAACGGCCTGGTGTCCGCAACTCCACGTCTAAAGCGAGTATGTTGCGTACGAGTGGGAATATTATTCGATCCACCCCAGCTCCCCGAGAAAGGCCAGCAACCCCTTTGTGTTACTGGTAATCTCGCGGAGAGTACATGGGTTACCTAAGAACTTGGCCCTGTATGGAACAACCCCCGGACAGTGCAGAAGCACGTGGGCTGCTGTTTCTTCTTCCTTCACGCAGGCTCGGCACGGAGCCCTATTTGTGACTCCTATAAAAAAGAGGTGCTTGTTGAAAGTGCCGTGTCCAGTGATAGCGGCAGTCACTGAGCGTGCCTGCAGCTTAGTCAGCCGGAGCGCTTGATTCATGTAAGACACGAAAAAAAAAAATATATATCCTATTTAGATTCTGCTAAAGCGATTTTAGGGCCACATCACATTCCACCAAAACCTTCCCCTTTCTCCCCCGCCCCCTTTGCCAGTTCATATATTTTAACTGAGAAGCTAAGTGGTGGAACAAATGCTCTACTTGTAGCAACACATTTATTTGTTACGTTAGAAGAACCAAATTTTGAAATATGCGTAGTCCTTAATATCTTAAAAAATTAAATACACACACACAGATACACACACACAGATACACACATAGACACAGAGGTTATTTTTGCATTATATGATGATGAAAAATATAATTACATAGAAAACGGTTCGTTACTTATTCAACTTAAAGTTTGAATATTTTTTATTCATTTCAGTTTATTATTTATAAGTTATTTAATTGAATACAAATTGGAAAACATGTATTTTTAACAAAACTATTCACGAAGATTTTAAGAACAATCTCATTGGTTTAGAAAAGAAATATAACCCAAGGTTTTTTAGTAAATACATAATATGTATTAGTTGTCGCAGGTATGTTGGCAGAAATCGCGTATGAAATAAGTAAGAGCTTCGGGTTCTTTTATTTTGAGTAGCGACCTGTTTTGAGTATTTTGAGCACATTTTTAAATATAATAAAGACTGCCTCGTTGGTCGCAATCGTGACTGCTGAGATCTAGGGATCCCCGTCGGGGCTGCGGGTTGTTCGCAAGAGATACCGCGGCCTCGGCATGAAGGGTTAAGAAAGAGCATGGATGGTTTTTAGTCAGTAGAAGTCTGAGCGGGACGTTATTTGATGATTTCCCACCCCTCAAAAAAAAAAAAGATCCAGGGTTCCAATCCCAGGTCGGGCAAATTGTTATTGGGTTTTTCTCTCAGCAGCAGCCACAGAGTCTGGATTTGTGCCCAGTTGATGGCATTAGTCTCCCCCCATATAACGTGGGACTTAAAACATAGCTGGGGAAACGTGGCTTTACTGTACACTATTAGGTACATCTGTACCTAACCCTACAGGGATTACAGGCGTAATTTTATGTAATTTTATCAATAAATAGATTCAATTGGTTCTAGTTGATTAAATAAAAATGATTACATACTCGTACCTGCGATTGAATGAAATCATGGTAAAAAGCTAAAATATTTTATCAAAAGAAAGTGTAAAAATAATATCATCGTCGAATACCTCTACAAACCACTTCTAAGCTAGCGTAATACCTTCGTTTATAGGAATAAATCCACGAATTTCTATCTGATTTATTAACCGGAAAATACTGATTTATAGCGAACCTTTTCCTCTCAATACCATTCGATATTTTTCTTCTTTTAGCATTAGCCGCATAACTGATTGAATTCTAAATTTATATCGCTGCGATTTTTCTATTATTATTCATTCATTAAAAAAATGAATGGACCTTCAATTTTATAATTGTAACAAGTAGGTAATAGGAAAGTCTGTCAATCAGTCGTATCAAGGAATATAATGCTACCTAGTGATTGTGGTCAGATGGGCATTGGTTTCATGTTGTTCACAGCGCGTCAAAGACAATTTTAATTGAGTCTGCTCAAAATTTGTCGACCAGTTTGGCACATTCAGTAGCGTTCATCAGCTCTTGTGTTGTGCAATCAACAGCCAGATTACGATATTAGCTATCCCATCGTTTGTCGGACAACACCATATTCACGCTCCAAAGCAGAGTCAGCAATTAATGTCCACTTGAACAGGGTTTTCTTTAAATTAAATTTTGTAACTATCACAATGATGCATGTAAACGAAATTCATTAATATTTTACACGTCACCGATGAAATTCGCGGAATATTATAATGATTACTGGAAACTGCTAAAAATATTACTTTCTGTAATAATTTACAAATATGCGTCGATAATGATCGCTTTCAAGTCGGATAAAATTTTAATGAAACCAATATTGTCGCAATGATTCATTGAAAGCTGTAAGTTAATAAATAAAATATTCATGTTTAAGAATATTTACGGGTAAATACTTTCTGTTTTGTCACGACTTTACTTATTTATACTTTTATGAGACATTTGGCATAACACATTCCCAAAACACCATGAACGATCAATGTAAAAAAAAACTAGTTCTAAAAAGAAAGTCTTGCATAAAACACCCTATTTTGATTGTTCCAGAAAATTACCACTGATGACTGCTTTTGGTATGATCTTATTTTCAATCTGAAGATTTCTCTTTCAATCTTATTACACTTCCAGTATAAAGATTAATCGCTTTTAACTATTCCATTATTCCTTTTCTTATAAAATCCTCACTTGGGTACCATCTCCCGTACACACAGCTAGCGCGTAGCTTTATGGACACTTAGATCATGAACTACCATGGAGACGCCAGCGTGTAGGATCGTATGCAGTAAATCTCCAAAGATTTACGACCCATCTAATGGACAGGTAAAGTGACAACACAAACATGGTCGGAGATTAGTGCCGACACTTAAAGGAAGTATTCGGAATTGTGCGCTTTTTCTAACAAGACGCATAAAATTGAGTAACTCGTTTGAAAAAGATGTAAAGAATTTAGCGATAGGTACAATAGTTCAGAAATTTTATGTTGGATTGAATCGGATATTCGTTATTTACTTATAAGAAAATAAACAAAGAAAGGTTCTCAGAAATCTTGCGCTCTTCAGAAATAGAAAAAATATTACCCATGATCAACTACCAAGTATTATTACAACATTACAACTATTATTGTGTACCTATATCAACTTATATTTTCATTTTTAATCTAAAATGACGTGTCCCACCGCTGGGCAAGGCCTACCTCCCCTTTCTTCTTTTATTGTTCTGTGCGATCTTTAGCCATGTTTGCGCCATAACTCAAAACATAAAGATTATTCTTCACTTCTACAGTAATGGCTAAACGTCATAGCTAACGATTGCATAGTTTTCCCGCGAAAGTGCTTAGACTCAGAAGGCACTTTGCCAACTGAGAAATTTTTCAAAAGAAAATCTTCGTGATAATCGCAGATTACAATAATGTACCGGCTGCAGATGAGCTACGTCTGGTTCCTCTATGATCAGGACTTCCTCCAGATGTGCCATTGTTTTTAACCGACTTCCAAAAGGAAGAGGTTCTCTATTCGTGTGTATGTATTTTTTAATGCTTCATTAGTTTTAAAATTATTATTATTATTATAGCTAGCTCAAATTGTCACACTGCTGAGCAAATGCCCCCCTCCATTTCTTCCAACGCAACGGTCACGATTCTGTGCAACGTCTTTCCAGTTCTCAGGGAAGACATCCAGTTTAAACCGCCATCTCCTACGTAGTCTGCTTCGACTACGTGTCACTGTTTCGAGGAACCAATCCTGAGCTTTAAATTACATTACAATCATTAACATGGCCACAAATTACATTACAATCATTAACATGGCCACAAATTACATTACAATATTTAACATGGCCACAAATTACATTACAATCATTAACATGGCCACAAATTACATTACAATCATTAACACCGAAAATTGGATTACTTACCATGTTTACTATTTCTTTTGAGTTAAGGTTTTACATGGTGGTCAAGTTAATTATCAATTAATTTACCTAACTTTGCTTTCAAGTAGTAGTCGGCTTCAATGCTCGTAAACAGTGCAACGAAACTTCTAATCAGATTAACTTGTTTGTGTCTATTTGCAGCTCTGATAATCGTAAGGGGCTTTCTTACTGCTATGTCTTCAACGTGGGCGAGGCGCGGCGTTCTGTAGTTTCCAATCACTTCCAGTATCCACCACCACCTTATCCATCAGTGGTATCCATAAGGAAAAAAGTCGTAAGTTTCTGAATAAATGTGAGTCCCAAAATTAATAATGCCGAACAACCGCACAATTACTGCACCCACTTCACAGTTTAAAAAATTTCCTTAACACATGCAAAGTAATACGGTAATACCAGTGAGCCAGGAGGTCTGCCGGGCCCATTACCTCAGAAAGGCAAGTTAGCGATGTTTCATTAATCACGTCGAGTTAAATGCGCCAGTAATTTGGTTTCGTTCTACTTGCTATGGAAGTTCGCGGTTTGCTGCACATTTGCCACGTAGACTTTACTTTTGACGTCTCGTTTAAATACTTTGAAAGTTTTAGTTCCAGTTCTTAAAGGGGTTGTTAGTGGTTGTTTATGGGTTGTTCATGGTGAAGGTAAGTATTATGTAGTTCATTGATTTTGTTTTGAAACATTAATTTAGCTCTTACCTAATTGTGTTTTTACTTATGGCAGAAATTAGAGTCATGTCATGAGCAAGTGTGTTGGAAAATAAATTATGTTGCTTTAATTTCACATTCCCCAAAAAACGAAACTCCCGAAAATTAACATGAACTTCGTAAAACAAGATTGAAAAAAACTTACAGCTACAATTTTATACTGTGGCTCAAAGCGGGGTCAGCGAGTTCATTTAAAATGTGAGTTTTTGAGACTTGCAAAACCGTAGGTAACTAATAGCTAAATGCCTACTAAGCTTGAACTACCTGCCCTTAAGGTATAACATAATCTAAGAGCGAATTCCATATTCCAGTATAACATAATTATGAAACTGTGATAAGAGATTATTGTCTCTCATAAGAGAATTAAACATGATCGATTGTGTGTTGGTCGCGTTCAAATCTCCTTAACGGCGTTTTAGAGCTTCCAATAGTTACCTATAATTATTTATTATATTTTCTTATTCCATAGCAATTATGACACTAACGAATGTGCTTTTGCTGTGACGCGGTTTTGATGTGTTGATCATATACAGGGAGCCTAAAATGACCGCTTTATCAGAATCATAATAGGATACTGATATGATTCAAAGCAAAATAAAAAAAATATATATATAATATATTGATGGAATTCGCTATGCCACAGAAAATAGGCTATATCGTTTCTAATGACGTGCAACTTTCAACCTTTAGGTCATCACAAAGTCGACCAAACGTATTCATGTATCACACAGACACATAGAAATACCCAATGCTATGCTTATAGAATTCTATTAAACTTGTCTATCTATCTAGAAAATTATATCCTCTAAACTGCTTAGTCAAAATTTACTTTTCACTAGAGAAAAAAAGAAAGAAAACTGTTTACTAGAGTATGTAAAACTCATTCTATGAATTGTAGATATTATAAAATCCGTATCCCTTTTGAATGATAATCCGGATATTTTATACAAAGGAACAAAAAGACATTGCGCGGAACTTCGGGTGTGGAACCCGCATTTATCTTTGCATGATATTACTAAAACAATAAAGGGCGAAGGGCTCCATATCATAAAAACAAAGACGTATAAAAGTGCTATCTCTTTGATTTGTTGTAGCCTTGAGCGTGGGATATTTTGGATTTTAGTTCTTTAATGCTTTGTTTTGCATTGTCTTAAACTGTGTAATACACATATACACATAAGACAATTACGCCTGTTTTACGTAAGGGTCAAGCCGAGCTGTACAGTCCGCAGCACCAATATCGACACTTAGCAACGTTTCTAAGGATTTTTTGCCTACTGTATTGATTTCATTTTCAAGTTACGGAACGAAACTAATATTATGGAACCGAAATTCGCGTCTGAACGTTGCCACGTGTTTACATAATTATTTTTACTTGTGACTGAACCAATAGTACAAACAATTCACCAGTTATGGTTAAGCCCGACGCAGTTAGGGGACAAATCTAATTGCCATAAACTACAAGCAATAATATCTAATGAAAAAACTTAATAGCACTTAGTCCGGTTTGGGAGTCGAACCCAAGAGCGCTTGCAAGTTGCGACCACAACATTTATTATAGCGCGAACTCGGTTTGCTTGCATTGTGAGATTGGTTAAAAAATCCTTAGCTCATTTAAATAACAACAAAGCATACAAGAAATCTACATAATCTTTACCAAGCTTCTTCTAATACAAATAAAATGAGTTTAATCCGTGAGTTCAATTTACTTTAGTTCTCACTGGAGAATTACAGACTTACCTAACTCCATTTCATACAGCAAATATCCACACCTACGAGTAAGTACCTTTACTCACCTACTAAGCTTTTAACGTAAAGAAGCTTATTATCCCGACGTACAACTTAGTACTTCAGGGGCTAAAAGCTACGTCGAATATAATCCAAAACACAAGTCTGAGTATAAATTATAATACATTCGTAAATGAGACTAAAGATGCTGCCTCACTGACTGAAATGCGATACTTATATCTGTTGTACTCACACGTGTTTGTTGCCGTACCAAAATCTACGGTCGTCGGTGCTGTATGGGTCACTTTCATAGTCCAAAGGACGCATACTCTGCCGTAGCGCCGCTATAAAAACTTTATTTCAGCGTGTGTAGGTGCATGAGGCTTTATCCCTTTAGGTAGATGCGCACCTACACGCGCTGCAACATCACCGCATTTTCGGATGGTCCGTATCGTACGCACCGGACGTGCTAATCGTGCGCCGTCACGGTTTGAGGCTATGCAACTTGCGTCAAGCGATATGCACGTACGCATTACTTGATCATTCGCAGGATTAAAGTCGCAGTGATCCTGACTGACATGTGCTACAACTCTTAGTTTATTTTCTACGCAGTCGTAACCAGACTCATGTCGCTCGACCATGTAGCTCGTGTGCTCATACATTTTGTTTTCCTGTTGTAAGTAAGCGTGGTTCTCGCCAAACCGTGTGCTAACAGCATAAAAGACACTGAGTAGAAGTCAGTGTTTTACAACCTCACCTGTGGCTGTAACTGGCTTACCGCTGGTTTAGGATGATGTAAGACTGTGCCAGATTTAGTTGGTGTTAAACCGCTGGCTTCAACTGAATTATGTTTAAACGTGTTTCGTGCAAATATGAAAATGGTTTGAGATGTATGTCTGGGACTAGTTTGTATTTAGATTTTTCTCGTAGGTCTCTTGGTCGCAAAAGCGACAACTGTACTTCAGGTACTGGGTTCGATTCCAATTTAAGAACTACTGTTTCATGGTTCTGCAATGATGGTCGCGAGCGCTACTTTAGAGGTCCTAGGTTCAATTCTCACGTGTGGCATAGGGTTATTGGGTTTTCCAACAGAAATTTTAAATAGCAGCCACGGAGTTTAGATTTGTACACGGTTGATTACATAATGTGCTTATACTAATAGATACACCTCTGCCTAACCCTCGGGGATTACAGGCGTGATGTTATGAAATGCTCTTCTAATTCGCGTATCGATAATGTTGACTTAAATGTTGTCCAACAAGAACGTAGCTACCTCACTCTTTTGAATTCAGGATGGTTCAGGTAGTTGTGCACGATGTACAGGACAGGCAATGTAAAATATCTTGTGACGGGGTTTCACTTTCGCACTAAGTTTGAGGAAGGGTCGATACTAGTAATAACCCTTTTAACAAAATTAGTTTTAGTACCTTTTTCTTGTCTAAAAATATGTTAGTTTTTATCACAACGTCGGATAATAATTAAGTAAGCACATACCATGTTTCTAAAAAAAATTACGATTAAAACGGTGGGCATTCACTCGTGTTCGCTTTAATAGTTTCAGTGGAATTAGAAACAGGTATTGTTATTATTACAAAATTGTTATTCAAATAAATGCCCGTACTGATTGTGTTATCAGTTACAACGTATATTATCACAAAAGCCTTTTAAACTAACACTGAATATTTGTATAACAATTACCTACTGTTCTGTCAATAACAGCTATGAATAAAACTTAATTAGATCCAATAATTAGTAACTGGAAGAATATCTATTGAAATCATACGGTCCTTCAACAGAAATTAAATGAACATAAATAGTTTATAGTAACTAAATTAATGTAGATCATGGAATACATCATGCCCGTTTCATAATGATAAGCTTTTAATGCTATCAAAGTTAATTTTAGTGTAATTGACTGTGACAAATTATTGAGGAGCTCGTGGCTTAATAAGAACTGCCGCTTACCTAGGTCTGTGGATGGGTGACCGCTCATTACATACCGAGTTTCCTCCGTGCCTCGGAAAGCACGTTAAGCTGTTGGTCCCGGCTGCCATATATAGATCTTTGGCAGTCGTTACAGGTAGTCAGTGACCTGAAAGTCTGACATCCAGTCTTACGAAAGGTATCTTATCGTATTACCTAATATTATAACTAGGTTGTGGAGGTCAGATAGGCAGTCGCTCCATGTAAAATACTGGTATTTAGCTGCATCCGGTTAGACTGGAAGCCGACCCCAACATGGTATAACAAATATATTACTTTTATATGTACACTTATAAAGAGAAATTACAGTATGATCTGTGACAGAAGAGTTCAGATTCCATTCGTATTATTATCCAACCATTCGTAATTGAAAGAATTGGCGCGAGGATAAAAGTACAATCATAAACAGAAACCAGTAGAGGTTTAACTTGAAACTGTATGCTAAGTTTAACAAGAGTTAGTGTTAAGCGGGTTCAGTGGCCTTCACGTAGCCTTCTAAAATCCTATAGACCTCCCCCATTATTTTCTAATTCTCAAGGACTTAGATTCGTTCTTTACAGATAGTCCAGTGACAGCAAAACACCAAGAGAGTTGGAAAACATACTATAAACGTTTTCTTAAAACGAAAATAAAAATCGTCATACACAAGTCGCTCACCGTACAGACAAACATGAAACATGAAACTTGTCGAGAAACGAGCGAAACACATTGGTTTGTTCTGCATGACTGACGTGAGACGATTCACAAGTTTTGCTTGAATCCTCATTGCGTCTTATATGTATATTCTGTTCGCAATTTAGTTTCCGAACTTATAAACACGTGTCTAAATATACAATAAATTGTTTCTCCTAATAATAAAACAACTTGAATCCTAATACATACATTGTTTCTGAAGAAATAGTTCCAGAAACATTTTGCCCGACTTGGGAATCGAACCCAGGAGCTCATGTTTACCAGTCGCGCTTGCGACTAGACCAACGAAACAACATCTCAATCCAGTATCAACATTAACCCAACATTGATTGGAAACAAAGATTTGAACAGACTTTACAAGCTCTGGTTTTGTTGTAGTTCCATTCATGCGAAAAAGATCCTACTTTTGCTAGAAAACAAATACAAAATGTTGGTTTTTATACTTATGCTAATATCCTAGATAAATCCTCTGTAGTGCAGCCAAATCTACGTTACGAGGTCGTATAGCTCCATTTGAACAATTACATGCGAGTTTTTTGCAGCTCACTTAATCTTTGTGTTTAGTTACTATGTAATCCCTCAACTCCCCATATTTTTTATGTGTTCTTACTTCCTTCTTGTCAATGGCAATCTAAATTATATCGGCCCAAAATTTGGGGACCAGTTTGGCACTCTTAGTAGCGTCCCAAGATAGACAGCTCTCGATATTAGATGTTTCATCGTTTGTGACTCTACACAACATTTCAAAGCACAGTCACCTATGAATTTCCATCCGACCAGGTTCTCCTTGCTTTAAACTAAAACCGTTTACAGTTAATTGCATTGACTCCCCTTCACAGCCAATCAAAAGTAAACAAGCTCCATCTTTAGAGCGTACTCAATTTTCCCACATTCCCTTGAGACAGGTAAAGGCACGCTCCTCCCATACACATGCGATGTTTAGCTAAAAATATGTAGCAACAACATCGCTGATGACACATCGTAACGCACAGCGCCTCACAAACCACTTCGCCGAAGGTTACCGAGAAAATTGCCATCGAAATACGTTACATATTGGAAACTGCCGTAATTTGTTAACGTTATGTGTCCCAAAGGCACTACATACTCACATTTTTTAAATTTATTGCAGCATTTTTTTTTTATCTACTCCACACTACCTGCGCCGGATTTCAAGTAATGAGAAACGAAATGAGCTCCAACGTTCTCTTGACGAGAAATTGTGCTGAGTTTTTTCTTCTTTTATTTTTGTTTCGCAGTTTAAACGGCTTATTAGGCACCTCGAAAGCTCGGGAAATGGCCAGCAGACAGTTAGAATTTATTCGAAATAGTTTCGTGTATTTTCTACGTTACTGGGCTCTTATATTTTATCTAGGGGTTTAGGGACGACTAACGAGGAACGAGTGCAGTATGTTTCTGTGTGTGAATATAAAATTCAGAAATATAGAAAGTTTTGAAAAATCTCGAGAATTAGAATTTCATCGTGTATTTAATTATTTTTAGAATCTAACTTCACTTGTATCACCACCTTGAATGAGTCAGTGAAGATGTATAATATTTTTATGTGGTACTTACTTTTAAATAACATAAACAAAAATTACAAACTATGCAAAAAAAAAGAAAAAAAAAGTCTTTTGTTTACTCAGGCGTAATTATTAAATACGAAAATTATCCTACTTTCAAACTGAGGCAACGCAATCTTTCAGACTTCTAACTAATAATAGATCTTGCGGAAATTTCCTTTGAGCGTAATTCCTGATAAATATCATCACATTTCCGGGAAAACTGGTATTAAAGTAATATTACTGGAGATCAAAGTATTCATAAACTTGTATCTGAGGAAAGTTATCTACAACGTGTAACATAATAAAAACAAAATCTCTCAAACCATGAAACTGAACAACATTAAAGTTTGTTCGACCACCTTAGGAAATTCATAAGTTATATATTGATCAGCTGATTGCATCAGTTTCTATAGAAAAGCCCATTTATTTCTGTATTACAACGATTTTTTGTCCAACGGTAGAACGCAACACCTCCCGTGTAATCACACGGGATTCTTGGATTTATTGTGTTAAATAAGAAATTCTCTAATAAATATCATCACGCGTGTTCGCTCTAGAGGTTTATAAAACCGGTTCAACCATTTCGGTTACTACCAGCTACAAACAGAAGAGACTACGACCCCTGAGTTTGTTTCGGGTGTTTCATCTCAGAGTAGTCAGGTACCAAACACCGACCCCATCTAGTTTTAAAAAAAGTGACTTGTGAAAGTGTTTGTAAAAACCTATTTGCAAAATAAACATCATTTATCATTTATAGACCGTATATACTTTTATGAATTATGAAAGTCGCAACTCAACTTATAAATATTATTTACTCACAAGTTATGTGACAAACGTCACTTATTCACAGTTTGCAGGAGATATCATATTCGTCCGAGCGTAAAATTGAATTCGTACCACGGCGGGCCAGAGTAAACACTAGGAAATCAAAACGCGTAACAACGTTTGTTTCACATTTTTATTTCTACTTGTTCACTGTTGAGGGAAAAATGGAAGAGGATTTAAACTAGCACCATTTTCTTCATAATGTAACAACGAAAGGTTTTTAATCGTCTACTTTCCAATCAATAAGTATTGTGTTTTAAGATGTAAGTCTTCATGATAAGAACATTGTTATATAATTTTCCTGGTAAAAAATAAACAGATTCCGTTGGTCTAGTGGTCGCAAGCGTGACTGCTTAGCATGAGATCCTAGGTTTGATTCCTGGATCGAGCAAAGTGTTATTTGATTATTCCATCAGGAGTTCCTCAGTTGCGTCGCTGCTACTTTATTCTTAAGTCTGGATGTGTGCGTAGAGGGTCGCAACAAGTTCGCCTAATATTGCATGGGACTTAAACATAACTGGCGAAATGTGGGTATACTTTAAAACACCCCTGTATAAACTCGAGGGAGTATAGTCGTGGTGTTATGTGTGATACCCGCTAAGCTACACAGCTACGATATTAGCATACTACTACGCCATTAATAAATATACTTATGATATTGTTAGTGTTACTATAAAGGCTGGGAACACAAGAACCGATTTCCTAACGTAAGCAAAATCCGAACAGTATCAAAATACGTACTCAAGATTTCCGAAGCCTTCTTATCATATAAAGCTATTGGCTATAATTAAGCTGCTTAAGCGTCTCTAACAACAGTTTGCTGACGCAAGAGGCTTCTCTTAGTCACGTTTTTGCTTCGTCATAGAGTGTTGAAGACTCTACAAATTGTGCAGAACATTGGAACAAAGCCAACTGTTTATGAATGCAGTGTTTCGCGTAACGAGCGAAATATCTCTCTTACTAAGATAATGTATTTTTCAAGCAGTTGTATCATCAACACATCGTAAATATCGTTTTGTAATTAACGACTCGAGGCATGGTGGTAAAAGATTGCTTAATTTTTATTTATTCATGGGGACACATATTTTTTATTATTAGTAGGCAATACGTAATAATAATAATTAATTCTCAGATAACACAATGATCCATAATGGTTAGTAACAATTGGAACTTATAAACTATGTTAATAGGCAGGTAATAATTTAACAACAAGTCTGATAGCGTTAGTAACAATGTTCTTATAAACTATGTTAGTAATACACTTACACTTATTGGTATCATTGCTGCCCTTGCCCCACACCCTACGGACCAAGGACACGCATCGCTTACGCATCACGGTGTGGAAACAATTCACGTGAGCTTCAGCAAACATCCCTAATGCGCTGCAGTATCGGGGCAAACCCATCAGCACCCTGAATGCGTTATTGTATTGGATGCGAAGGGCACTGGATGATTTTTGAGTAAAATGAGCCCACAGGCTGCAAGCGTAAAAAGACGTGCTGTAAGCACTAAAAATAGATATTTAATATACACTTTACCTCTTTAGAGGCACGCCTGAATCTGCAGAAATCTAATGGAACTCATTTTTTTCCTTAATTTGGGTTCATGGGATGCAATTAGTAATTTTGTCATCTGACTTTGGTTGCGATCTAAATCGCATAAGAAGCTTTTCGGCACTTTAATACGGTAATTTTCTGAGCATACTTATGCCAATAGCATCCAGCATTCAAGATTGCGTATCCACGGTCTTAGTATTAGTTAGTGTGAAGCAACTATTGAAAAACTGCGAAACTTTTTTTTTGTCAAGCGTGAAAAACCGGTATTTACGAACAATGTAACGCACGAAAAACTTTGCGTTTTCAGGTACGAGTACATGCATTTCTGTGCAGTATTGGGTGTAATTAAAACTTAAGTTATAACATTTAAAACTTGTAATGTATAATATATACCGTCTATGTATCCCTATTTTACGATTAAATGATTAAATTTGATACTGAAACCCTCGTATTGGTGTCTAGTTTTAGGGCAAATGTAAAACCTTTTTGTTATAATTTTTGGCAATAAAGTTTTTGTATTTTCAAACACTCCCATATTACCTAATCACAATCACATACAAACTATGAAAATGGAGGTTTATACCCTTTGAAAATATCCAATACCCGTATGCGGCCCACGTAGACGGGTGTTGTGCAGCGTCCCACACACAGTTTTTATTTCCGGACCAATTCCAGTCGCAAACAAACTTCGCAGCGCCCATTCTAATGTACCTATATTACGAATACGTGCTACATAGAAATTGTTTTTAATAAAGGTTTTTCTATTACGTTTTGTGGTATTGATAAAAAAAAGTGTGTTAGAATTAATACCTACCCGGAAATTATGTGTGTTGACTATTGTCCTGGTGTTGCATTCTTTTAACGTACGCTTGCATGTTTATTGGGACAAGCCCGCCACTTTATTCCCAAACCACTGCAACTTCTGGCCTAACTTTTTCTCTAGATCTATACCAATATTACAAAGAGGAAATACATATTTGTATTTTTGTATGTAACAAATAAACTTAAAAACTACTGGACCGATTTGAAAAATTCTATCTCCGTTGGGAAACTACACTATCCCCCGGTGACATAGGCTACTTTTATTCCTGTATTCTCACGGGAACGGGAACTACGCGGGTGAAACTGCGTGACATCCACTAGTTAGTTATATGGTCCAAGACACCACACGATTATGCGTTTATCATGTTACACCTTTTTTTTTTTCAAATAACCCCTCACGCTCTTGGGCAGAGCAAACTCAAACTCAAACTCAAAGCATTTATTTCAATTAAACCATTACAGGCATTTTTGAATGTCAGAAGAACAATTCATAAAACAAAACTAAACTACGAGTGCAATACGTCATCCCGAAAGCCACCACGCCGAGCCACACGCCGCCGAATGCCCGCAACAACGAACACTACGAGCACGAAAGCACGCAGCGACGCACACCGCAACAACGAATGCACGAGACCCCAAATCACGGAACAACGAATGCACGCCGCAACGCGCAACCCCCGCCCCGCGACCCGGAGCCCCGCGCACCCATCGCCACGGCACGCGCCGCTGCGCACCCCCGCACCCACAGCACTCGCCGCCGCAGACATCCGGCGACGCGCAACCCGACGCAGCAACCCCCGGGACGACGCATTGCACTCCTAAGCTACAGTCACAGTCATAAGGCATAATAACTTGTGAAAGTACTGTAGTTGCCCATTCCCTAACGTAGATCACTATGGAGAAGAACGGGCAAGAAACTCCATGGACACTCTTTTAAACCAGAATATTTTTACAAAAAATCTTGGTACATTACATCATTCATGTTGAGATGGTATAATATGTGAGAACTATGTAGCAAGACGTGCAAGTTAAGAGCGTCCGGAGTAAAAAGATATAATAAACAAATAAAAAAATAAAAAAAATATATGTATATAAACCATGGCAACTAAGATATGACCAGTCTCCACTGACAGCGCCCGTTCACGAACATGACGCATGGATCAGCACCATTCAACTCAACCATTTTGACGGGAACTAAATGATCCGACACACGCGCCACCATCAGCGAGACATTTGAGTGAGCATGACATTCTCTCAGCCGCCAGGGCAACGTCACTAAAATGTAACTAAATGTAAAAAGTGGCTTTATAGTACATAGTACTCACACATGTGCCATGCAATTATATAATATTAAGAAATTGAATCTATACAATGCAAAGATACTTTTACAATCTTCTGCAGCCTTTACAATAACTTCACATGATTTTTATACAGGATTTAAAATTGCGTCTCATTCAGTTGAAGAATGTGAGGGGGTATTTTATCGAAACATTTTAAACAGTACCCCATGAAAGGTGAGTCTACTTTAGCTAGCCTGAATGTTGAGATCTTACATATATGTGAGAACGATGTAAAAATACGTGCAAGTTAAAAGCGTCCAGAATAAACGATACAATAAACCAATAAAAATATAACATGGCAACTAAGAGATGACCAGTCTCTACTGACAGCGCCCGTTCACGAACATGACGCATGGATCAGCACCATTCAGCTCAACCATTTTGAAGGGAGCTAAATGATCCGACACACGCGCCACCATCAGCGAGACATTTTTTTTTTTTTTTTTTTTTTTTTTTTTTAAATAATAATAATAATTTATTTGCAATAAAAGATGTACATTTCGACAACATTAGGTTACAAACAAACAGATGGAGACGTTATACACTAATGTTTGGAGACTCTAGCACCCTTGCTAAGTTGACAAGACAACTTGTATTAAAGGTGCTAGGCCCAACCCTTTCATGGGTGCTTTGTAAAGAAAGTTTGTCTAGTTTACGAGAACTTATTTTAATTTTTTGCAGCAGGTAGATGGACAGACAAATAAATCATTTAGTAAAACAAGGAAACAAAACTAAAATAAAAAGTGATAAAAATGATAGATGTAGAGTGTGTGTGTGAGTGAGTGTGTATATGTGTGTGTGTGTGTGTGTGTGTATGTGAGAGGGTGTGAGTGAGTGTCTGTGTGTGTGCGCTGCGTAGAATTTACCTAGTTGATTAAGTCGACAATAATACTTCTGTGTTGTTATAGTTGAGAGTCTGGAGCCAAGTAGATAGTTTCTTTTTAAGAGATACACTTGGAAGTGAGTGGAAGTTTAATATTTTATTAATTTTATTATACAAATGGGGGCCTTGAAAACAGGGAAACCTTCTTGTAAAAGAGTAATGCGAACGGTAGGGTTGGCCTATTTTGTCTTTGCGTCTTGTGGTGATTACCTCGTATGGAGTTATATGGTGCTGAAGTAGTACAGTGTTAAGCACAAACAATTGCCTGACTGTAAGGACTTTACAGTTCTTATATAATTCTTCAGTTGGAAAAAGGATAGGTCGAAAGGTGCTGACTTTTAGCACGGCTCTCTGAGCTCTTTCCAACTTTAAGAGGAAGGTTTTGGGAGCACCACCCCAGGCGCATACACAATAATTTAGGAGAGACTGACAGAGAGCGAAGTACGTACATCTCATAATTTGAGGTTCTGCAACGTGACGAAGTGTTTTAGCGACAAAAATAAGTTTTCTGACTCTTTTTGTTAGATTCTCTATATGAGCTGCAAAACTCAGACCGTTGTCAACTGTCACTCCGAGATATTTTGTACTCCTACATCGCTCTAGTTTAGGGCAGGTACAAGGTGCCATACCCGACCGTAGACACGAGTGTGCTGTTAAAGTATGCGTGTCAGAAGGTTGTGTGGAGCTTCGCATAGAGAAGGTAAGTATTTTGGTTTTGTCAGTGTTTAGAGTGAGAGCATGTGTCTTAAGCCACTGCAGAACAATATTGAGTCCTTTTGTGCTGAGTTAAAGGTGTCGTGCCAAGAATCGCCGGAAAAAGTAAGGACGGTGTCATCGGCGAACGCTATTATATTTCCGTCTCCCAGTTTTATGTTACAGAGCTGGTTAACGTAAATTAGGAACAAGGTTGGCCCAAGCACGCTGCCTTGGGGGACACCAAAAGTGACAGGTGCATCTCTACTGTAGTGCTCCTGTATTTTTACGCACTGAGTTCGATGTTGAAGATAATCCTTCATAAATTCAAGAGGTTTACCCCGGATCCCCAGTTGCTCCAACTTTAAAAGCAAGTTAGAAATCGAAACTGTGTCGAATGCCTTTTTCAGGTCCAAAAATATTGACAATACTTTTTTCTTCTTGTCAATATTTTTGACGACGCAATCGACTAGTTCCGTGACGGCATTGCTGGTTGATTTGCCACGCCTAAATCCGAATTGATTGGGTGAGAGAAGTTTTTTATCTTCCAGATACTTCACTAGCCTTTTATTCACAATACGTTCGAGAATTTTGGAAATGGATGGCAGGACTGCAATAGGGCGGTAATTATTTACACAATGTGTGTCCCCAGTTTTATGTATTGGGTGGATGATGGCTTTCTTGAAGTGCCGTGGGAAGGTGCCAGTATTAAGGGAAATATTAAAAATGTGTGTAAGCAGAGGAACAAGTATTTGTGTGTAGCGTTTTAGAAAGTTAGTCGAAATGTTGTCCCAGCCAGTAGCAGAATCTGTTTTGAGTGATTTGATTATTTCATCCACCTCAGCCTCATCGGTGCTCAACATGACGAAAGATTGTAAGGTCGAAGATGAGGAGAAGGTCATTTCATTAGTAAATTTTTCACAACCTGGAGTAGATGACAAGTTCTGAGCGAGATTCCGACCTACACCTACACCCTGCTGGGGTGAAGTAGAATGAGCTAACAAGTCAGTATTGGGTGTATTTGGCTTTTCAGTATGACTTACTCTCTTTATTATTTTCCAGATCTTCTTACTATCATTAGCGGCTTCTCTCAGTTCTGTCCTGTCATAGTCTCTTTTTAGCTTTTTTAATAATTTGGAGCAAAAATTTCTATACCTTTTGTAGGTAATAGATAAAACACTGTTGTTTGGAGTTTGTTTGAGTTTATAGTGCATGGCGTCTCTATTACGGATACAGCGGAGCATACCGATGGTCATCCACGGTTTGATCAACCGTTGATTGCTTGGGAGCTTGATAATAGTGAGTGAGCATGACATTCTCTCAGCCACTAGATCAAAGTCACTAAAAAATAACTAAATGTAAAAAGTGGATTTATGGTACATAGTACTCACACATGTGCAATGCAATCGTACAATATTAAGATATTGAATCAGCTTCTACAATAACTTCACATGATAAGTAATCGATTTATTTGCCCTATGGTTGTGGAGCAGGACCAGCATTGAGCCAAGCATTTTTATCATCAATGTATTCCCCCGACTTATAGTATGCTTGCCTACATAGTGTGCGTTTTATACAAGATTTAAATTTCGTCTCATTGAGTTGAAGAATGTTAGGGGGTATTTTATTGTAACATTTTAAACAGTACCCCATGAAAGATGAGTCTACTTTAGCTAGCCTGAAACCTGGCTGAACTAGTTGGTCCCTATTTCTCGTATTATAGTGGTGTCTATCCCCTCTTTTGCTAAATAAATGTATATTTTTCCTAACGTACATGATGTTTTCATAGATGTATTGACAAGGTACTGTCATGATGTTAATTTCCTTAAACAGCTCTCTCAGAGAATCGCACCTTCGTAGACCATATATGGCTCTAATGGCTCTTTTCTGCAGAATAAATATAGACTCGATGTCTGCAGCCCGTCCCCATAGTAAAATACCGTATGACATAACACTATGAAAATAGCTAAAATAGACTAGTCTCTCTCTAAAGTTAGCGATGAGATGGGAAAAAACATGAAATAAAAAAAACTAAAACAGGGAAAAGCCTTCAGTTATGAAAGAATTGAGGCAGGCTGCTGAATTAGGTTTAAAAGATTATCTTTAAATAAATTCAATTTACTTTACTTTGACAAGAGGGTAGATGGCTTGGAAAAAACAAAATTAAACTTAAGTATTACTTTTTTAAAGCAATAATGCACAGTTATGATCATAAAAAATAATTAATATTTTAAAGACCGATCGAACAAACAGAGTTATCGAATTATTCCGTTTTGTTTCTTATTACGACCGGTTGTCAACAAAGCGATTTAGAACCTGTATAGGGTAATAAATCTGCAAAAAAATATACAAAAAATTGGCATAGATGTATTATAGAGTTAAAAGTTACGTTTGTGTGTTGTTATTATATATAATATAACGATACTTCCCCTAAATTATCCGTTAAACACTCCGTAGCCAGAACGTCAGCTGTTGTTTTTAGGTTACCGGTGACGTTAAGTTACCGAAAACTTTACTAGTTATCAGGAAAACAATTTTCCTGAGTAATTACGTATTTCTAAGACGTTTACACAGACAATTACACCTTATTCTAACTTAATTACTAATTAAAATTAATTTTTTCGAGCGAAAGGAAGTGTCAGACTTCTACTAACTAAAAACCACCCATGTTCCTTCTTAGCCCTTCATGTCGAGGCCACGGTATCTCTTGCGAACAACCCGCAGCACCGACGGGATTATGTTACACCTTGTTCTACATTCACAGTCAATTCTTTTAATATTAGTTTAGTCTTTAGTATATAATTTTTTTCATAGAAGTTTAGCAATATATTTTTAACAATTTCATTAGTCAGAGGCCCATAAAAACTGCAACACCAGGTTATGCACTAGCCACACGACAAAGAAAGAACAACTCCGTCATTTAATTGGTTAGTAACACTATCCGCTGCTGCTAAAAGAGGGCCACTGTAATTGATATTAATTAAGTAATTACTTCTTATTTTCTAAAACTACAAGCACTAGTGTACCCACAACTGAAAAAAGGTTGCACAACTTTTAAACCAAACACAATACCCTATTGTTTCGTGTTAGCCGTGGAATCTTAACTGAACTACACGCGTCTCAAAGCAGTCACAAGGAACAAACTTTAACTCCGTACCGAACATTCTTTAAAACCAAATACTTTTGAATCACTGGAAGTTGTATAGTTTCTTTGAATGGAAGGACTTTTGCAGTTCCTTTTAAACTGGTTGAACAAACAACTCGTTACGTTTATACTTTATAATGATACTTGAAACACTTAAAATAATAAGCTATTATACAATGAAGTACTCTTAACTACTTAGGTAGGTACCTAATGTAATTCAAAGTGCACAATGCACATCAAATGCAGACGTTAAAAAAACGTTTTAAACTTATTAAAAAATTAAAATACCCGACTGAAAAAACTGATTAGCAAAAAACAAGCACATTTTTAAGTTAATTTTATTCTTAATAAATATTCATTTTTCTAAGAACACCTGGGCTAATGAGACGAATCTAACGATACCTTAATTGGCCTTTAGCTTTCAGCCTTTTTAACCGACTTCCCAAAAAGGAGGAGGTTCTCAATTCGATCGGTATGTTTTTTTTTTGTTTTTTCTGTGTATGTAGGTACACTGATTACGCAGAGATTTATGATCCGATTTACGTGATTCTTTTTGAGTTTGATGCGGAATAGTTGCCATTTTATCTCATAAAAAATTTACATTGTTTGGCCCAGTACTTTTCATTTTATGAACATTTTTTTAAATCTATGAACATTTTTCGTTTATGTGTGTTCGCTAATAACTTCGTCGTTTATGAACCAATTTTGATGATTATTTTGTTATTTGAAAGGAGATATTTCAAGGGTGGTACCATGATATAGAAACCGGGACCTGGTGATGGGATCCCAGAGAAAACGAGGGCAACCCTATAATTTCATAGGCACGTATTACTTGTTTCGTGCTTTTTCTGAAGCTATTCAAGTATTCGTATCTACCAGTCATCACTTCATAATGATGAGCTGATGATGGAAGGTACTACTCCTCAACGGTTAGGAGTTGAAAGCTATAATAAGAGAATCTTGAAGGTTCAGGTTTCTTGGTTAAATGTTAAAAACATAGTAAATATTTGTAAAGGGCTACAACTAAAAATGAAAAAATAAAAAAACTTTTTTGCAAAAATCAGCTTCTGAAGTCGGTGGCAAAAAAACGAAATCAAACAAACAAATTTCACCGACTTCAGAAGCTGATTTTTCTTCTGAAGTTTATTTCTCACTTTATGGTGTTTTTGAAGTCGGTTGTTTTTTTTGCAAAAAAGTTTTTTTCCCAACTATATTTGAGTCGATTTCCAGTCAAGCTGAATGCAACTGAGGGTACCTGGTCTGTATTTTATATGACAGATAATTCTGACCTCCAAAACCAATTCAGAACCACGGAATACTTTAGTAAGACCATTATTATGCGACTAACATTAAAGTTTACAACTCAGAAATACTAGAAATGGAATAAAATCATTAAAGAATTATTCTTATAACAATTCAATGAGCAGATAGACGTGGCCATAGAATGGTTATAGACACAGGGTTGGCAAAATAAGATATTACTCAACAAATGAATATTTATTTCATTTCATTTTAAAACTCTACCCAGTTTAGAAGAAAATTAACTCGAATATGTTGCAAATGGTTGGCAAAAAACGAATCTTAGGACTTGACGATGTCTAAAAAGTACAGTGCTTATTGGTTTAAATAGTTGATACAATTCGTTTTCCTCAGAGAACGGCAATGTTATTGTAATAACAGTTAAAATCACTGTAATTTTGACAGAAGCAAAAACCCTTGATAAAGGAGAAGTTATGTTGTCCTATTTTACCCAAAAGTTGACTGATAGAGAATGCCTTGTGGCATTAGGTTCGCCTATGTGCCACTAGTGTACATGAAGTTTAAACAAATAACATAACTGAGGCAGGACTATAAATCATCAAGAAAGGAATAATGATGTCAACAGTGTTAGCACCTCTACGTTTTGCTTACCCACTGTTACACTTGAAATTTAATTATTGTGTCTACAGGAAGCAAGGTCGTTTTAATCACGCCATTTTTAATCAAGGTTAGACAAACAAAATCAAATCAAAGTTGTATTCATTTATATCTTAAGATAATAATTTTATAAATGAAGCGTAAATGTGTTGTGTGCTTTCCAAACAATTAAATAGGTTAAAGTTAACAAAACAAAGACGAGGTGGTTATTAAAATACTTTGAAAAATGGAGGATCACAACTCTTGTTGTTACAAGAGTTAGATAAGATACCTATCTTTCTAAAGGTCAAGTCTGAATCTTCACAACAAATCAACTACATTAACGAATCGACTAATTGTAATGTCTTAGTTTCTATCAATTTGTTTTGTCCTTGTGAGACCAATAAATACTTTTTCTTTTTACGGACTAAATACTGGATTATCTATTGTTAAAGTAAAAAAAATCACAAGTAGCAAAAAGAGGTTCCCTTTCCAGATATTCGAGCAATCCACTTGCGTCGCTTTGTACTAACTTCTGGCACGTTTCACCCAATAGGGAAAAACTAGTTGGTAACCTAGTCTCTAACAAATTAACTTTTCTTTCATTTAATTAGACGATGATCCTTTTGGGTCTGCCGATCCCATAATATCCTAATTGTATCACGTTTCTCGTTAAGTTCGCGTAAGTTTGGAGAATAAGAAACTCTGGGGGCGTCCTTTTGGCTTTAGAGTTAAAGTTTTACAGTACAAAAAGAATAGTTTTATACGTTACTCAGCATTTAATTACTGTTGAATTCTAATCTTACAATTTTATATACCTGTTTTAGTTGGTAACACATACTTTTACCAAAACCAAAGAAATCCTGGTCCCAACCTGACCCAAATTACAAAATAATTTCAAGAATTATCGAAAAAATATCAAATCGAATAACTAACCAAAACATAAATTAGAAGAACTGTAATTACGTGAAACTGCCTCAAATTAAATCATCATCATCGTTCTCCTGCCCTTATCCCAATTTATTTGGGGTCGGCGCAACATGTGTTCTTCTTCCATACTTCTCTATTTCCCGCCGCCATGTCAGCAGTCACCTGCTTTCTAGCCATACAATCCTTCAAAGGGGTTGTTGTACATTCGTCACAAAGTAAATTCGTCACATTTTGAAAACTCCATACATTGAAAGTATATTCGTCACATGCATAAAAAATATGTGTAAATTCGTCACAAGTCTACTCGTATATAGGTACATATTTTTTGCTTAAACAAACAAAAAAAAACAAACAAACAAAGTTATTGGTTTTTTTATATTTTCATTTTGTATGTACCAGGGTGTCATGATTCAGTTGAAGATTAGCTACGGGGTGACAGCCCGAAAGAAATGATTAATCTCCTATTAACTTATGATACCCTAGTCCTACATAACACATTACAGTACTCCTGTTAACTCCTGTATTTGGTGACAGCCCGAAAGAAATGATTAATCTTCTATCCACTTATGATACCCTAGTACTACATAACACATTACATTACTCCTGTTAACTCCTGTATTTGGTGACAGCCCGAAAGAAATGATTAATCTTCTATCAACTTATGATACCCTAGTACTACTTATCATATCACATTACTCCTGTTAACTCCTATATTTGGTGACAGCCCGAAAGAAATGATTAATCTTCTATCAACGTATGATACCCTAGTACTCATAACACATTACATTACTCCTGTTAACTCCTGTATTTCGTGCAAAAGACAATCTGCACAAAATTTATATAGAGTATAAAATATCATACCGGTGTTAAGGTTAGTAAATCTTATTTCCTATCCATAACACTGGTGTGATGGTTAGAAAAAAAATCCTCATCGTCACACCAGTGTGACAGAGCAGTGTGAAGGTTGGTCAGGCGACGATTTTTCTGCTGTCTGTACGGAAATAACCAATATGGCGGATTTTTATTCATGAAAATAGAGCTGTGGCGAGTTTACACATACTTTTTTTCGTGGCGAATTTACTTTGTGACGAATGTACAACAACCCCATCAAAGTAAATATCCTATTTAAATCACTTCCACAATTTTAAAAGGAGAACACTCAACAGTCCACAGCCCTACGGTAAGAATAGCGCAGGTTTGAAGCGCAGCCTACCGGAAACAGGACGTGCTAGTGACGTTTGCCTGACTACACAATGCAGCCTCCCCCGTGAAACAACTACAAGCCGTACAATAGCTTCACATCTTTAAAGTGTCGCTATTCAGTGTGTTATGTGACGGCTAGTGCTGCGGCAAGAGAATCCAAAGTTACGTGGCTTTTGGTACAAAATAGGTTACCTTTTTGCATTTGGCAACTAATTGGCATAAGGTTTCGGTACGTACGTTTAGTACGTAGATAGTATTAGGGTAATATGCGGTTTTGGTTGCCCTTACGGTACCTGAGTGTTTTGTTAGCATAATATGAGATAAGTCAATGATCAATAAACAGAACATAAGTAGAAAAAAAAATAGTAATATATGGTGGGATAGAAAATCACACAGTTCTTTTGACCAGCTGCTGATCAAGATAGACCAAATAAAATAAAAAGATAAAAGTACTAAGCAAGTTTTGTTCCCATTTTTATCTTCGGATTGGGATCTGTGAAACTTATTATCAGCTTAATCATCCAACTTCCTCGAAGTTAGATCTAGGATACGAACTACGAACTTTAGCAGACGTTCGCAAAGTGCTAAGTTTTCAATTTACGTAATTGGAATCAAACTTCGCACTTAGTATCAATTGTTTATCATTCCGAAATTCTAGGGAAAGGTTGTTTGTTATAATTGTGATATTTTGTGATTTAATTGTTTTGTTCAACTGGCTGGAGACTTTTGACTTTGGCTTTAAATTATCTCTTTTTTAGGAATGCTTTTTAAATTAACTTTTTATTACATGGGACTTAAACATAACTGGCGAAATGTGGGTGTACTATTAGGTACACCTCTGCCTAACCCTTCGGGGATTACAGGCGTGATGTTATGTTATGTGTGTGTTGACAGCAGAGGTAATAAATTTCTTAGTTATTAAATTCTCAACACGTGACAATTTTAATATCCGAGTTTAACATCGGGGAATCTTGGAAATTTTTAATAGCTACGAGTACGTTACGTGAAGTGACATTGAATCTCAATAATATGTGAGCGATTTATGTGAGAACCCTGCATATTCTATTTAGGTAAGTCGCGTGTAAACAGGCTTCTTCTGGGTTAGCTTGTTTCATCGTCGACCTCATGTCTGCACCTTTTTTTTTTTTTTTCCATGTCGAAAATCATCAAATAACCCCTCTTGGGCAGAGCGAAAGGGAGTGTCAGACTTCTACTGACTAAAAACCACCCATGTTCCTTCTTAGCCCTTCATGTCCATCATGTCAACGGTACCCGCAGCCCCAACGGGGCATGTCTGCCCCTTAGGTCAACAGTATGCCCTTCTTATATAAAAAAAAAAATTAAGGTATTTCTATCACATTGAAAAGTGACCTAAACAGAAGGTAAAAAGGCCCTAACATTAATATTTTTCTCCTTAAAAAGAAAAACAACCCGACAAAACAAAAATAAGATTTACAGTTTCCTTAGCCAAAACTTAAGGTAAAGGCTTACTTTGGTAGACAATAAAGTATTTTGTTTTGACAACAACTCTGTATTTCATACAAAGCCAAGCCAAGTCCAGGGTATTAACATAAGTATTTGCGCGTGGTTCAGCAACTATGTGGGCGCGGCTAAGCTCCATATTTTCTGCTGTTTTCTCATAATAGACACACGGAACTCCCAGATGGAAACAGGTTCTTTTTTTTGGTTTATGTTTGGTTTACCGTTTTTGAATAAACGAGGAAAACAAGATTAGAGGAGGTTAGTATGTGCTCAGAGCATATTTACAAGCACGCTGCTGTACCGGATTGGCATCACCTCTCTTCACTTTTTTACCGACTTCCAAAGAGGAGGAGGTTCTCAGTTTGTCTGTATGTTTTTTTTTGTATGTTTGTTATCACATATCTCCGTCATTAATGAACCCCGATGTGGTCCCATTGTCACCAAGTCGGGATCTGATGATGGAAACCCTGAGAAATCAAGGGCATCCCTCAAATTTTATAGGCACACATTACGTTTTCCATATATTTTCTAAAGCTGTTTAGGTATTTGCGTCTGATAATCATAATCTCATGTGGGTGCACTGATGTTGGAAGGTACAACTCCTCAACGGTTTGGAGTTGAAAGAAAATTCCTTCAAAATTATATGTACTTATGGATCGATAGTTGCATTCTTTCAGGTTTTTAGGTTGACCTGATGATAGAAGGTAAATCTCATTAACCGACTTTGAAAAAAAGGAGGTTCTCAATTCGTGGGAATCTTTTATGTATTATATAATCACCGATTATTTATTAGTTGAACTTGTACAATCTTTTTGTATTCTGTGTCTAAACCCAGATGTTGATTTTACGATGCTTAAAGGTAGGTACTCGTAGTAATAAGTAATTACTGCAGTATGGAGTCGCATAAAACAATTGTGCGCTCGAGTTGAGTCGATGCCTAATCCGGTACTGTGCTAGCTTATACAAATATACACTTGGGAGCAAATAAATCGAGCCACTTCCTTTTTCACGCATTATGGTAATTATTTTTGGTATTATGGAACGCATCGATTCGAAACATATATCGCCTAAAAGGGTATTTAATAACCTTTACAAAGAGGGTAGTAAGTTGTCAAAATTTCATTTTTTTTTTATTTAAATTAAAGTTGAAAGGGTAGAATAAAATTATCGCATTTAATTTGCTTATGACATTTTTATTGTACTCTGTTAAGAAAAGATTAAATTTGAGGTTTTTGTTAATCATACCCATATTACTTGTTATTGTTGTCTTTATCTGTGTCTGTGTAATCAAAATAACCTGATAAAATGGATACTACACCGACGGAAGCTGCCCAAGTTGTAGCTTTACTTGAGGTTGGACACGGACAACGTGAAGTGGCACGCAGACTTCATTTGAGTCGTTCAAAGGTACAGCGGGTATACCGCAGGTATCTGGAGACTGGTGCTTTTGTTCGGCGACCTGGAACTGGCCGACCACGGGCAACAACAGAACGTGACGACCGCTTTATTGCAACCAATTCGTTGCGCGACCGTGGACTTAATGCTGTTCAGCTACAGCAAGCGTTACGTGACGTTCGAGGAGTCTCAATCAAATTCAAATTCAAATTCAAATTCTTTATTGCAATCCATAATGTACATTTTCAGGTAATAGGTAAAATAATTCTAGACACAATTATGGACCCTGTCGGGCACAGCAAATGTTTATAAGTAGAGAGAGGAAGAGCGGTTTGTTTTTTTTTAATTTATTATTAACTTGGTATTATTTATAATTATATCCTGTTAATCTATATCGCTATTTATATTATACTTATTCTATTAATATTTTATATGCAGTCTATCTATTCTTTTATTATTTATTTAGTTATATTATTTAATTGCTTATTTGTTTACCTCCTTGGTACAAAACTTTTTTATTTTTATTAGTATAATTATAAGTAATTATGTATTATTATTGGATTTATCAGTTAAATATTCCTGTATTGTATAATAGCTTTTTTTAATTAAATATTGCTTTAATTTATTTACAAATATATTGGTTTTCTTTAGTTGCTTTATGTTTTCTGGTAATTTATTATATATTTTAATGGACATTGAATATGGACTAGATTGGTGTAATTTAAGACGGGAAGGGGGCAAGTTCAGTCTATTCTTATGTCGTAACGAATAATTTGTTTGTACGTCTCCCCGTGTACTGTAAGAATCCGGATATTTGCGGACTAGTTTACATAATTCCAATATATAAATACTAACTAACGTTAGGATCTTGTGTTTCTGGAAGTAAGGTTTGCAACTGTCTGTTGATTCTATATTAGTAATTATTCTAATTAACTTTTTTTGGAGGGTAAATAGTGAGGGGGCGTCTGTGCTGTTTCCCCATAAGATGATGCCATAGTTAAACCAAGCGTGGGCATACGCGTAGTATGTGGTTAATGCGGTTTGTAGGTTTGTAGTCTTTTTAATTTCGCGGAGGGCATATGAAAACTTTGAGATTTTTGATTTAACTGTCTGTATGTGTGTCTTCCAGTTTATGTTTGTGTCTATTGTTAAACCTAGAAGAGTGAAATTGCTAACTGTTTCTATTTTCTGTTGGTTAAAAGTAAAATCTATATTTATTTGGTTTTTCTGCCAGGGGTGAAATGCTATTAATTTAGTTTTAGTAAAATTTATTTCGAGATTATGGTCGTGCATCCAGTTTATAGTTTTCTCGAGAATAGTTGCAAGCTTTTCATTTAAATTAGCATTTGTTTGGCATGAGGTCAGGATTGAGATATCATCCGCAAAAAGAACACAAGGGCCGTCTATGGTTTTTGGGAGGTCGTTTATATATATTAAGAAAAGGAGGCAACCTATTACACTTCCCTGGGGAATTGAAGCGTGTACTGTTTTTACATCAGATCTAATGAGTTGTACTTCTTTTGATTTTTTATTATAATATTCAATCTCGACTAATTGCTTTCTATCCTTTAGAAAAGATGCGAACCAGTCGTGGGCTTTACCGCGTATTCCTATTCCATTTAGCTTATTTAATAGTATTTTAAATTGAACTTTGTCATAGGCCTTGGTCATATCGAGCAATATCCCTATTGCATATTGTTTATTATTTACAATATTTAATGCTTCTTGGATGTATTTATAAACTGCTGGCGTGGTAGATCTGTTTTTTCGAAAACCATTTTGGCAGTCGTCGAAAATCTTATATTTTTCACAAAAGGAATACACACGATCACACATTGCTCGTTCGAAGATTTTGGATGCTGTTGGAAGAAGGGAAATTGGTCTATAATTACTTGGGTCTGTTTTAGCGTTCTTTTTATGTATGGGTTTTATTAAAGCTTTTTTTAATTGGTAAGGGAAGGTGCCTTCTTCGAAGGATTGGTTTATTAATTTAAAGAAAGGTAGGGTTAGTTCATCAGCGCACTGTCTGAATAGAGTCGGAGGGAGTTCGTCTATGCCGTGGCTATTTTTATTTTTAAGGTTTTTTAATATCTGGTTTACTTCATATCCGTCAACGGGGGTAAGAAACATGGTGTTTTCAGAAGGGTTCATCACTGATGTTTTTATCTGGGTACTGCCCGATGTTTGGGTGGTACTCTCCCCAATGGACGCAAAAAAGCTATTGAAAACATTAGCTACTTTTTTGGGTTCACTTACTAGGTCTGTTGTTTGTAATGTTATATTTTCTTTTTCTTTTTTTGTTTTTTTATTTGTCCGTTCTTTAACAATGTTCCACATGGTTTTAACTTTATTTGATGATTTATTCATTTTACTTATGTAATGTAATTTTTTTGCCGCTGCTACAGATTTTTTTAGGATTTTTTCATATTTTTTATAGTATTTCGTAAATGTTAAATTATTCATTTTTGACGAAAGAATTTTTAGTAGCCTTTTGTTTTTACAAGATTGTTTAATACCCACGGTTAGCCAGTGATTGTTTCGTTTTGTTTTTAGTTTTATTCTACGTTTAGGGATACATGCATCTAGGATGTCTATCAGAGTTTTATGAAACGATTGGTAGTTCTCATCGACATTTCTATTCGGCTGTATAATATCGTTCCAGTTTAGGGTCTTTAGTTTGGATTTGAATTTTTGGATATTAGTTGTATTAAACAGTCTTTTATTAGCATACCAGATTGATTGTTTACTTTGCTGTTCCAGTATCATATGTATTATTGTTCCGCAGTGGTCCGAAAAGCCCAATTCTTCTACGGTCGTGTACATTTTACTATCTTTAAAATTAGTAAATATCAAATCTAAGCATGTTGACGTAGTTTGTGATATACGCGTAGGTTCCTTTATATGTTGTAAAAATTTAAACTCTAGCATGAGATCGATCAACTTGTTTGATTTTACGTTATTTTCTAAGGTATTTATATTAAAATCTCCTCCTATTATGACGTTATATTTTTGGTATTTATTGTTTATGTATTGCATTATTTTTAATAATTGACTAATAAAAATTTCTTCCTCTCTTCTATTCCAGTACATGGTAACTATTAACAAATTTTGTTTTGGTAGCTTACAGGCACATAGTTCTATACAATATTCGATAGTCATATCTCTAATATCACAACATTCTATACATTCTATACTATCGTCTAAAATAATACAGACACCGCCACCACCTCGAGAGCGGCGACAATACGATGCTGCAGTTTTATATCCACTAAATTGCACAGTTTCTAATTTATCATTAGTGAGCCAGGTCTCGCACATGGATATTGCTTTGAATGTGGGTTGATCATTGATGAAAGCCTCTATAAGGTGTTGTTTGTTATAAATGCTTTGAATATTCTGGAATAGAATTTTAAATTGTAGGTCTGGGGTTTCGAAATCTACGAAAGTTTCGTTGTTGTTCGTTGTTGTATGTTGGTCTGGGGTTTCGAAATGTACGAAAGTTACGATCATCTATATCTTCGTTTAGATTATGTTGAGTTAGGCTCTGTTCGTTATTTACTCAGTAGGTGGACAGTGAGACGAAGACTAAAAGAACGAAATTTAACATCACACAAACCAGCAACTAGCCCAAAATTGACTGTAGCTCATCGCCGATCTCGCTTGGAGTTTGCTCGAGAACACATTAATTGGACGTTAGAAGACTGGAGGTCAGTTTTGTTTTCTGACGAGTCAAGAATCTGTCTTTTTAGCAATGACGGGAGAAACCGAGTGTATAGACGTCCTGGTGAAAGATTTGCCCAATGTTGCATTCGAGAAACTGTGAGTTTTGGTGGTGGTTCTTGTATGGTGTGGGGAGGAATTTCTCTAGACGGAAAAACGGAACTTGTCTTCGTCGACCCCGCCAACGATGGCAGTGGTAGACGTGGATTAACAGCTGACCGATACATAACTGACATTCTTGAAAACCACGTAATGCCGTATGCTGGTTTTGTCGGAGAAAATTTCTTGTTTATGCATGACAATGCGAGACCTCATACCGCGCAGATCGTTACGGAATACTTGTCTGCGATCGGGATTCAACAAATGGTATGGCCAGCACGAAGTCCCGATTTGAACCCGATCGAACACCTATGGGACGAGCTAAAACGGAGAGTCCGAGCCAGGGTTCCCGCTGTTTCATCCATTCCCGAGCTTAAAGTCGCTGTGCTTGAAGAGTGGGAGAACATACCACAATATGTCATCGTAACGCTGATCAGATCGATGACTAATAGGCTACAAGAATGTATCAGGGCACGGGGGGGTAATACCAGTTATTAAGAATATTTTTTTTGCAATAATTTTGTTTTTTATTGTTTTTATGGACTGTTTTAGCCCTACTAAATTTTCTATCAAAATTACCATTTTTCTTGCAGAGCCAATAATTTATCATTCAATAAGGTTATTATTCAATAATTTACCCTCATTGTAAAGGTTATTAACTAAACTTTTAGGCGATATATAGTTCGAATTGATACGTTCCATATTACCAAAAATATTTACCATTTTACGTGAAAAAAGGTAGTGGCTCGATTTATTTGCTCCCAAGTGTACATGTTATATACATTGACAAATAATAGAAACGGTTAATAACACTGTTCTACATTTTTAAATCTACAGTTATCATTTCAACGACAAGAATTTCAAAAGATGTCGACGTACCAGTATTGTTCATGAAGTATAAATCTGATTAAAAATAGTAACAAACTCATTTTACAAAAATAAACTTAGCCCAGTGATACTCCATGGGTCACCGAGTACAAACTAGTAATTGGTATCCTGATACTGAAGCTCTTTTGTTACTACTATGCGAAGTTTAAAAACTTAAGCCAAAGGCTAAAGGCTCTGCTACACTAAAAGCACTGAGGCTTTACGCCCGCTGCACTTGACTCGCCAACTCGTTCACAATACTACGTGAATGTGGCACCGACACGAGACATATTGTAATTATTAGTATTGGTGATACGAATCAAATAAAGTCGTTACTTCAATCTGCCACTACTAGTTGACAACCAACATAAGGGCTATAACTGTCATGACATGACTCCCGCGCAAGAATTATTACCTGAAAACAAATGCGGAGTTAAGCAAGCCAACAGCCCATCTTTAATTAAATAACTTGAAAATTTTGCATTCCAGAGACAAAACCGAACACTGGCAACCATTTCTTTTTGACAAACAAAGGTAGGTGTTAATAATTTCCCGCACGACTTACCTTCTTCTCAAAGAGCACATCAACGAGAATCATAGCCAAGCATTCAGCGCCTCACCTAAAGATTGTGTCCATTGCAATTTCTCCGGCCAAAACTGAGCCTTTATCCCAATTCATTGGAGGTCGGTGCAGCATGCTTTCATCTTCCAGATTTCTCTATTACTCGTCATCACATTCGACACCTCGTTCTTTCAGTAATTCTTACTTTTTTAATAAAATTTGCAAATTTTCAACTCGCATTTGGTGTGGCAAAGCCTTTAGTCTGACGTTTGAACTATCTTCCGTTACCAAGAACATCTTATATTCATGCTGTTATACTCCATAGTTGAAATGTTGGATTCTGTTTGCACTTTAGCTTACACAATAATACTAGCTGTACCTATACATGTGTATATTGCTTGTGATTTGTATTAAGTATGTAGTTTCCATGTTTCTACTCCGTGTATTTCACTCTGTTGCATGTAACATGTGTGTGTTGTGTGTTGTGTTTAATTCAAACGACTGCCTATCTGAGCATCTTACACAATGGGTAACACGAAACCCCTTGGTAAGATTCGTTGTACGAATTTCTGGCTTCTGACCACACGTAACGTCCGTCAAAGAGTAGTGCAAGCTGTGCTTTGTAAATACACTCTGCCTTTTCATGTCCAAATTAAGGGTGATTTTATTAGCTTAGTTTATAACTTTATTATGCACTAGCTGATACCCGCGTGGATATTGGTCAATACTTCCTCGGAAACCACTATATCCAAAATCAAATCTAATCTATATGTTTTATTGGTGAAAACAGCATGAAAATCGGTGCAGTAGTTTTTGAGTTTATCGAGAACAGACAGACGCGGTGGAGAACTTTGTTTTATAATAATTATGTAGTGATGTAGTGATGATCTGTGGCAATGAGCTACTTAATACCTTTTATTATCCTCCCTTAATAAGTAAGACAAAGTAATAATAATAAGTCCGTAAGGACCTCTTACGTGTGTACTAGTCTCTGCAAACACTCCACAATATTGAATTAATGGGCTATACATAGTTGTATTAATAGCATTAAGCAACAATAATACCAATTATTATTATTAATTCAACACAGACATTTGATCACGATAATTATTGGTATTAATTAGCATCAAATAAGATATTACTTAGGTAAACCGATATTAGTTAATAATAGCCCTTTTTTTTTTTTTTTGGGGTGGGAAATCATCAAATAACCCCTCCCGCTCTTGGGCAGAGCGAAAGGGAGTGTCAGACTTCTACTGACTAAAAACCACCCATGTTCCTTCTTCGCCCTTCATGTCGAGGCCTCGGTATCCCTTGCGGACAACCCGCAGCCTCGACAGGCGTCGGCCCTTGCGGGCCCCTTCCATGTTGCTGACATCTCTTTGAGGCGCGCGTGGAACACGAACGCGCCGTCGACACGGCCTGTTGTCGTCATAAGACGGACGGACGGCGAGCTTACCCATCACTCACCGTCCACAGGCCCGCGTCTACGGTGGCCGGAAGCCATCACGTGGCCCCGACGCCCGGAGCGCCTCCCGCGGCGGCGTCCCATTCCTCCTTGCCCCGGACCATGGCTTGCACCAGGGCCGGACGCGAGAGGTCGCCGCCGCCGATCGCCGCTACGAGAACACGGCGGGTCTCCGCCCAAGCGGGACACACCTCCACGGTGTGCTCCACCGTGTCCTCCGGCCGATCCTCACAATGGTGACAACCGGGCGTTTCCTCCCGCCTGATTCGGTGCAGGTACCTCCCGAAACAACCGTATCCGGTGAGTACCTGCGTCAGACGGAAGGTGAGGGCGCCGTGGCGCCTCTCCAGCCACTCCTCAAAGAGGGGACTTACCGCCACTATCGTGGCGTGCCCTGTCTATAAATAGCCTTATGAAAAGAATATGAATATACTTGACTAAGGCATTATCCTATATTTCAAGTACCGCACGAAATAGACAACCGATTTTAATCGGTCATCGGTGACAACTGAAGTAGGTATTAGGGGTACTCTCTAAGTCCATACCAAGATAAAAGTCCTTTTTTTTCGAGGGTAGGAAATCATTTATTTATTTATTTATTTATTTTACTATTTATGTACACACAGTAAATAGCACAGGAAAAATACAATCAATCAATCATCTTGCGGACAACCCGCAGACAACCCCTCCCGCTCTTGGGCAGAGTGAAAGGGAGTGTCAGACTTCTACTGACTAAAAACCACCCATGTTCCTTCTTAACCCTTCATGTCGAGGCCGCGGTAACTCTTGCGAACAACCCGCAGCCCCAAGGGGAGTCGGCCCTTGCATGTTGTTGACATCTCTTTGAGGCGCGCGTGGAACACGAACGCGCCGTCGACACGGCCTGTCGTCGTCATAAGACGGACGGACAGCGAGCTAGCCCATCACTCACCGTCCACAGGCCCGCGTCTACGGTGGCCGGAAGCTATCACGTGGTCCCTGACGCCCGGAGCGCCTCCCGCGGCGGCTGGGACGAGAGCTTCTCTCTCTCTCACGTTCCGCCACCTCCTTCGCTAGCATCACTGCTTCGCAGAAGGAGGCGACGGCGTCACATTCCACCTCGCCCCGGACCATGGCTTGCACCAGGGCCGGACGCGAGAGGTCGCCGCCGCCGATCGCCGTTACGAGAACACTGCGGGGCTCCGCCCAAGCGGGACACACCTCCACGGTGTGCTCCACCGTGTCTTCCGGCTGATCCTCACAATGGTGGTATCCGAGCGTTTCCTCCCACCTGATTCGGTACAGGTGCCTCCCGAAACAACTGTGTGTGAAGGTGAGGGCGCCGTGGCGCCTCTCCAGCTACTCCCCAAAGAGAAGTCCGAACTTCTACGAACTTGTAAGATACAAGTCCTTCCGAGAGTTACCCGAAATTAATGTGTGAGTGGAAGATATACGTATTCGTGTATTCTTTGTTATTAAAAAAAAAAAAAAAAACGTTGCCCTACACTAGGAATTTCTCCTGTATCGTGGGTGCGTTACAAACATTTTAACTCACATACACAGAACACCCAGACCCGAAACAACTATCTGTAAGCAACACAAATATTTGTTTCGTGCGGGGATCGAACCCGCGACACGCAGCGCCAACCATGTTGTCAATGTAATAAATGGAATATATCTTAGAGAAACTTGACATTTTGGATTTGTAAGGTCAAGCTCCTAACACTAGTATGTAAATGATATAAAAGAGTAGTGTTTAAAAAGGGGCCCGCTAGTTGGACGTTTGTTAAAATAACGAATATCTTCTGAAGTATAGCTCGCAGGAAGTCGAAATTTTTGAATAATATGTAAGGTATATAATGGTTCCCGTCGGAGCGGCGGGATGTTCAAAAGAGATACCGTGACCTAGACACAAAAGGCTAAGAAGAAACATGGATGGTTTTTAGTCAGTAGAACTCTGACACTCCCCTACCGCTCTGCTCAGAGTGGGAGGAGTCATTTGATGATTTCCCACCGCCCAAAAACAAAAAGGTATAATAATGGTTTCAAACTCTAAGCACTATAGGGTGTTCTGAAAGTTTAATAACAATAAAAATAATCATAAGGGGCCTGCTAGTTAGACACTTATAAAAACGTCATTCAATCAAAAGCTGTCGAGATACAAAATAATTATATCTTATTTATTTTCTTTAGGTATAAAATAATGTCTTTAAGAAAAGATATCACCCGTTGATAAATCTTGTTGAGGCCTCCCAGATAGACTGACACAAATGTATCATACTCCTTTTTTTGAATTTATGAGAATTAACATGGGAGTAGGAACAACAGTCCAATTGTGTTTTCATTTATTTTCAGTTCGGTGCATGGTATTTAATTTCCATAATAAGTGATACGGAGTAGAAAGCGCTCATAACTTCGGCTGAAACTATACGTAGGCCCTAGCACAAGCGCGCGGTGTACGAGTACACGCAACGTAGCGACGTCGATTCTTGGATTAAAAATACAATAATTATATGAGCATTTTAGTTAAAGTTTGTAACAAAAACAATCATCATCATTCATAGATCTATGAATTTTAAGAATATATTCAAATCATTATTAAAAAACTCTTAAAATTATGAAAATATGTGAAAGTAGTATTATTAGTTTTAAAATCGATGATTTTAAAACCATACTTCGCTCCAAAACCCAAATAGCTGATGCTGGCCTAACAGCTGCTAGGTCAAAATGGAACTGGGCTGGGCACATCTGCCGCATGTCGGAGGAGCAATGGGCAAAAGTTACCACTCAGTGGATACCACAAAGCAAGAAACGACAACGCGGCAGGCCCAAAAGGAGATGGCGGGATGAGCTGGACTCTTTCTCTAAGAATTGGTCTAGTGTCGCACTGGATCGCAAAAAGTGGAAGGAGGGAAGGGAGGCCTTTGCCCGGCAGTGGGACAGTACAGGCTCATAATAATAATAATAATAAATAAACCTTAGGCCTTGGATTTTGTGCCTTGAAGGAGGTCTACTCTCCTAGATTAGATATCCAGTAGTGGACTTGATCAATGCAGGTTTTCAAATAATTTATACATTATGTAGCTGTTTTCAGTCGTCAAACAGCATTACGGCTTTCCATTTGGAAGATTTTGGGCACTGGTCGGTGTTATTACAACACATGGTGACAAGAAGAGCTTTGTCTGAAATGCCAATAGTACATCCGTTTGAGAAACACGGACTTGTTTCAGAAGTATGAAACGGCTCTTTTTGCGTTGGGCCTAAAAAAATAACAAACGCAGTAAAAATACTATCGGGAACTGTTTTAATAAACATTCTTCCCTTGTTTTTATTGTCCACTGCATGCACCAGAAATCTATATCCACACAATTGATGCTTCCCCAGATTCATTTCCATCGTAAATCAATTAAAATTCAAATGAGATTTTTCATTGCCTGGTTACCCTATCCGCCTATCAATGAATTTATAAGCAATCAAAGAGAAATGGAGTCATTTATTTTTTGTTGTTTTATTTTTAGCTCTTTTGCAGCTTTGTACGGAAATTTGAATACATTTATTGGGTAAAGATAGTCATTATAAGATGTGAAGCGTTGAAATGATTTCCAGTTGTGTTGGAATACTATACAAACAAGTAGTGGTGTTATAATTACCTACTTACTGCTTTTTTTTTTATGGTGGGTGGAAAATCATCAAATAACCCCTCCCGCTCTTGGGCAGAGCGAAAGGGAGTGTCAGACTTCTACTGACTAAAAACCACCCATGTTCTTTCTTAGCCCTTCATGTCGAGGCCGCGGTATCTCTTGCGAACAACCCGCAGCCCCGACGGGCACCTACTTACTTCTAGCAATTCGAAGAAGTTAGCTTTGTATTGTTCTATATTCACGAAAATTAAACACAAAATCAGTAGGTAATGAGTTTATAACTTATACGCGTTAAACATTGGAATCAGAACCCTTAGTAAAAGATCACTGATCTTTCGAACAGCACTAAACCAAAATCTAATTTCCTATAAACCGCGCAAATCAAACCACTAAGATTTCGTAACACGAACTAAGACCGGGCAATCCTGCAACTATTACCCCATAGTGTGCAATATCTAGATTACTTCCCAGCTTGGCTAGACCTAGATATGCGGCAAACTGCCCGAGTCTGCCCGATTCCGCCCGACTGATGCACAAACTGAGGCACGAAATCTGTCTGTACGGGCTAAATTGAATTTCTGGTGTTTAATAGAATTTCCGAATCAATATTGTAAGGATCCCGCTTGGAAATTCTGGGAATGGAATTTTGTATGAGCATTCTTTAGACAAAGGATGCATGTTTCTGCTTTGACACACTTGTAAATAGAAAGTCCGCAAGTATCGGTTTAACTGAACCTTCAATGAGAAAAGTATTCCCTTCAATTGTTTTAGGCCAGGTAACAATCATCTCAATAGATTAAAATAGTTAAAAAACTTACAACAAACTAAAAAAACTTCTCAACTTTATTTAGGCGGTAATGTGTGCCCAAGAGACAAGAAAGAAGAAGTTGTATTGACACGTTGTATGGCAATGGTTAGCCTCTGGCCAAGGATTGTTGAAAATATATAAATCCAAGGTTGCTGGGATTTATATATTTACTTAGTATAACTTTATCGAGATAACAAACTGAGAATGAATAACTGAAGCTACTTCACACAATCTTTGATTTAATGTTGTTTTGTTCCTATATGGAATCATCCAAGTTTCATTATTTATGAGAGAAGTTCTATGAACTTACCTAGGAGTTTAATTATTATTGTACTTAGGAGATATTCGGGTTATAGATGATCGTTTATTTGGATAGTAGGTACGCATAGTGTGATATATTATGATTAACAGAAGCAAGCTTGCAAAGTCACGGGAGTGGAATCAGAGACAGAATTATCAGTGAAGAAATGTATGGTCATTGTGCTGTACCTGGTTTATTGTATTTTGATTTAGACCAGAACTAGAGCTAGAACACAAAATATTTAAGAACTTTTAGGACACTTAAATTCAAAAAGTTTACAGAATGGATTAAATAAATGCTAGTACATGCTGTGTTTTATAAATGTTTAATATTGATTGCATTATCTTGTATTTGCTTCGCTAACTACCATTTTGATTTTTATTCATTACTTATTTATAATTTTATCATCAACGTTTATACATATTATTATATAGTACAGTGGTTTCCTTCTTTATATAAGTATTTTTTCTAGAATAGGCTGATGCCACCTACCTATTGCACAATTTACCGTACAAGCCTTATACAGTTTTAAATACCTAATGCGTCTGGCAGTGCATCGAGATGGCTACTGATAGCCGTCTTTCATTTCCGGGTAGCCCTAGTGGAAATTGCGAGTCTATCCGATGTCGATGCGTCCAATGGTTCGCCCCGAATGACATAGTTTGTGACAAACATTTTATAAAGATCTTTTTGTTTCTGGTACGAAGGCTTTTTAATTAAAACTTGACATGCAGATCCTGTTGAAAATTATAAAAACCTATTAATAATTTTCAACAGGATCTGCATGTCAAGTTTCAAATATATATTAAGTGAGATACATTTTGAGGGTGTGTGTGTAGCAGTGTGTGGTACTCATATAAATGTAAATAACGGGATTAATTCTGAAAAATAATTAGCCCCGCTCTGGGCGGAGCGAAAGGGAGTGTCAGCTGACTAAAACCACCCATGTTCCTTCTTAGCCTTTTGTGTCCGGGGCCGCGGTATCTATTTCGAACAACCTGCAGCCCCGGCAGGCGTTGGCCTTTGCAGGCCCCTGCAATGTTGAACACGAACGCGCCGTCTGCGTCGACACGGCCTGTCGTCGTCATGTGACGGACGGACGGTGAGCTAGCCCATTTCTCACCGTCCATAGGTCTGCAATGTAGTCGGTACCTCATATGGGATTTTTAATCGTTCATCATCGCTCTAATTATGATGAATAGAATACGAGCATCTCTTGAGACTGCCCATTTAAAAAATCGTAATTCGATGACTGATTTGTTTCGTTTTTAATTGAAACCAATACGATAGCTTCAAAATAGCATAATCAAACAGTATCTCTATATATACGGTACGGTTCACATATAAATCTTTTACAGACGACCTAATTTGTTTGATATTAAGGCCATGTTATTTTCGTACCTTTACGAATTTAATCCTTGAATATGTCGGAGTAAACAAAATGATTTGCAAATAAGCTTTTATGTCAACTCGAAGATATAAGAATGTTCTTGGAATTATCGATGAATACAGAATTTCAATTCATCCGGGTCGGCTATACATATGAAATTGAAATGACTGAAACGTGAGCGCGCACTCCTAAGCCATAATGAAATCTTATTATGACGAAGTTGCGTCTTAGATTTCGAATCACTTTAACGTGCGTTTCGATTAAGGCTTTACATGTTATTACGGAAGAGAAAACAAAAGGAAACCATTTACTTTTTGGGCAGAAAATTATAATCAACCTTGGAAATTTTACAGTGAAAAAGTTGAAAGAGTTTGTTTGTCAAGTCATATAAGAGCAATATAATCACATTTCAGAATTCTAAATTTATCCTTAATAGAGACACGCAGATCTTTTAATTAAAATGTAAAAGAGACTCTCAATGTTTTCTTCATCACCTTACTTAAAAGTTGGCAGATAACCACAGACGTGCGATATGAGACACGTTTGACAAAGATGACATGCGTATTATTTAGGTCACGTGCCTTTGCGCAAAACATTTGCCTACACTTACTATAAAAGCAGAGAAGGCACTAAAGCTTACTGAGTACCCACGGCGAGTACTTATTATTGTCATAGACTGCCCCAGAGTGGGATTTTGTTTTATAAAACTTTTTGCTTGTTAGCGTGGCTGCGAGTGCATTTTCCTGATTCCACGCCTAATGTTATGGAACTCTCTCTGGCAAATTTACGCTAGAAAACACTCACACATTCGCAACGTACTTAGAATGCTTTGTGGTTTTATTTTTACGTCCACATTTTAAGAGTACTCAGTACGGTTGGGTATGCAAATGGAGTAAAAGGTGTGTCAGCGACAGGTAAAGAAACAGTAATGAAAGCTCTTAAAACGTAAATTTTGTTTTACAAGACGTAACTTATGGTGAGCTAAAAGAAGCGGGAAGCCAATAAAAGCTAAATGAAACTTTGTACTCATTTGCCCAACATTCAATAACATTGTCCCAAAAGGTTTAATCGTACAGAACGATGAAAATCGCTTTCAAATCAACATAATAAAATGGCGATCAAAACTCAATATCGCCAGCAACACGTCATATCCTGTCATATACATCCATTTCCTTCCAGAGAATTCGCCTTATTTGAATGCCGAGTTCAAATCATATTAATGACAAAATGCAAGTGAAGCGTAGAATTTCGATTCCTCGATCGGAGTGAATTTTCACAATGTCTGCGCTTTGGCAGATATTCAACGTTTAATATTCATGTCTAGTGTTACGGCAGCTTTGCTTCCTCAGAAATTAGATATTCGTTTCTTAGCAGAAACTTCGCCATTTAGCCACTAAATACTGAAGTTTGTTTTCGTAACGTATGTTCTTGGTTCGTAATCATTGTTGGTCCTCCCATGTGTATTAAAGTCCAAGAATCTCTTAAATTACTTTCGTGTTTTCTCCATGCTTCGATTGTGATTACAATTATTGTTCTAGTGAATGTTCGTCTTTCTTCATTTCAAAGATAAACATAGACGCAATATTCCATACAGTCCGACGCGTCCAATAATTTTATTGAACAAAATATAAGTTTTAGTTCGCCTTCACGTCAAAGCATCCGATGGATACGTCTAGCCTGAGGAATACAAAACATCCGATAAAGGTCTGCAAAGCAGAAATCCAACACTTTAATATTCATACATGGGATCGGTATCACAGGAATACTTCTTTTTCCATTAGAAACTACTGCAAAAATAATCTAAGAGCATACATTTACATTTTTAACCGACTTCCAAAAAAGAGGAGGTTCTCTATTTTTATTATGTCCGCGCGTATCTCCGTCAATTGTGAACCGATTTTCAAAATTCTTTTCGTGTTTGAAAGGGTGTACTCCCGAAGTAGTTCCATTGTCACCAAGTCAGGATCTGATGATTGGAACCTTGCCAAATCGAGGGCAACCTGCAAATTTTAAATGCATTTATCACGTGTTTCGTGCTTTTTCTAAAGCCTTTCCAGTATTCACAACTAGCAGTCATCACTTTATTTTGATGAGCTGATGATGGAAGGTATAACTCCTCAACGGTTAGGAGTTTGATGATAATTCTTTAATAAAATATTATAGGGACGTATATATGGTTGTATTCTTTCAGGTTATCTAGGTGAGCTGATTATGGAAGGTAATACGGGTTAGGTTTCTTGGTTGAATGTTAAATGCATAGAAAATATTTGTATAGGATATTACAATTAAAAATGGAAAAATAAAAAAACATTTTTTTTAATAGCTGATTTTTCTTCTGAAGTTTATTTTTCACTTTTTTGTGTTTTTCGATTTAAAGTCCGTTTTATATTTGCAAAAAAGTTTTCAGATTCTACCTACATTTGGGTTGGTTACTTTTCAATGTTATTTGACGACTTTATCTATATTCTAGTTTATTACGTATAGGTAATGTAATACTGGTTCCAGATACGTTTACTTTTCTGCTTGGGAAAATTTTATTACTAAAGGCAGTTCATTAACCGAAAATTATATTATGTTCGGTCTACATTATTCATATTTCAGGGTACCAACACTTTAATTTTCTTAAAAGAATTTCACAGTTCAAACGAAGAAAATGAATTCACTGAAAATAAATATCAAGGAAAAACATAAGCAGTACAATATGAAAATTTGACGAGGTTACAGCAACAATAATTAAAAAGCACTTAATTTATTCATCGCCATCGGGTTCAGGTCCCTTCCATTGTTCCATATTATCTTTTATCACACAACCATCCCCAAAATGAGTTATCTATTCATGTTTTCTCTTTGCGAATCTTTCCTGTATGATAATTTTGTTTACCTTTCAAATTGAAATTCTGTATATGAACTGTAGATACATCTTGCCATTTGTAAAAATGTTAAGTCCTGATGAAAAATGGCCCTCAACGACTATGAAATGAACAGACTAAATTATTCAAAAATTTGACAACGGTATGATCACAAAATGATATCGAATGGGAAACAAATGATCATTCGATGACATGGCGGAAAGGCTTGGATATTGTTCCCGGAAAGCTATTAGATATCGTGATCAATCTTGCTCAATATAGATCCCTGCGAATCATTACTTGTTGATTGCTTTGTGAAATGAGAACAAATGAATACTGTTGTACTTATAAACTTTCCCTATAAACAATCGTTATGGCAAACAAATTGGGTCTCATCATTTGCTTTTTGCCTGGTATTGAAAGAAAAGTAAGCGAAGCTGATTAAAACCGGCTCGATTGGCGCCGAGAATGAGCAGTTGGTTTCCTGCGCTGCGTGTCATGGGTTTCATCCCCGCACGGAAAAAATAATGTTTGTATTAGTTTTTCCGGGTCTGGCTGGTTTGTGTACTTATGTGAGTTTAAATGTTAGAAAATGCACTCACAATACAGGAGGAATTCCTAGAGCGGGGCAAAGTTAATAAATAATTACAATAATTAAGCTAGTTGTCGCAAGCGCGACTGCTGAGCATGAGGTCCTGGGTTCGATTCCCGGGTCGGGCAAAGTGTTATTGGCTTTTTCCATCAGTAACAGTCACGGAAGTCTGGATTTGTGCCCGGCTGATGGCAATAGGCTCGCCCCCTATTGCGTGGGACTTAAAAAACATAACTGGTGAAATGTGGGTGTACTATTAGGTACACCTCTTCCTAACCCTTCAGGGATTACAGGCGTGATGTTATGTTATGTTATATATAAATATACAGAGAGAATTTTTTCAACCTAACCTAGCGGGAAAATACTCTAAGTAGGTAGAGAAAACAAATATTCATAGGATACATTTCTTTAATAATAAAAATTAAATAAATCTGCATTCAAAGATTTTCGAGATTTTGCTTGCTACACTTGGCAATCTGTCCGGTTATAATCCGAAAAAATAACAACTTATTATCAACCAACCACCATTATTCAATCACAAGAATACAATTCTAAAAAAAAAAAACACAATTCAAAAATAATAGCGAAAAGTTATTGTGGATCTCAAAAGTTCTGGTTCGAATAGGAACACAAACCTCTTTAGTTGGCAACGCCAAACACAATACCTGTGTAGGTTTGATATTATTACTACAGTTTGGGGCTTAATATCAATAAAGGTAATATCCGTTACTAGGTCCGTTCCTTACCCAAACCTGTCCATTTCAATGTGACAAGCGACCGAAACTTAACGCAAAATGTTACGTTAAAACGCGTAATTTTCCGTTTATTACAAACAAAGGAAAAAGCCTAATTAACAGGATGAAGTGGGAGCTGTCAGTGTCATTTGAACAATTTTAATATATTTCTAATGAGCCCGAAAGTTGAGTTTATGAGTTTTATGATCCTTTTGAGAATTAACGGGTCACGACTCGCGAACAATAATTTTACTTAACAAACGTTTGATGAAATGAAATAGGGTGATAAACAACCATTATTATAATTTAAAACCATAATAAAATAATTTTGTTTGTAATGAATATAATGAAACCGTCTGCTGAAGAAATTAATGTGAAGAGTAATGTTATTCTTATTGATAGTAAGTAAATGTTGTTAGTGAAATGTGTATTTTTAGTTAAATCACACAGTTCATAAATATTAAAAAAAAGAAAATACTGCGCAAAACGATCGAAATTGTCATGGCGTCTTCAATGACGTCACGCCATGGCAAATAAACAACAAAATTAACTTCTTAATCTTATATTGATCCACCGTAAGAAACTACACTCAACTGAATTCGATTTATTTGGCCTATTCGTCCGATTTAAGATGTTTTTTGAAGATGTAGAAAATAAAAATATTAATATAGAGAATGTAAATAAACCCATCACACAGCCAAGCATTCTGTACATCAAACTAAGTACCCCTACGCAAACATTTTTGCTGGGAAACGACTTTTTTTTGGGTTAAAAATCACATTTTACGGTAAAACTCAATAAAGCACTGTTAAAACATTGTGCTAGTAGATGCTTTGGATAGTAAACGAGTCATGGAGGTAATTTAAGTAAAGTTAAAACCTGAAAAATTAGTATTTACAAAAACAGATGTGATAAATTTAGAACTTTGACCCCCAATATCTCCGTAACTAGGAGGTTCCCACGTATGGTCTAGAAAATAAAATGATCGCAGTGGTGGGGAGAACAAGTGCCCTTCGTTTGTGTTAAGGGTACTTTTACACCCTATATATGCAATAATAGCTGCACTGAAACGAATAATTCAATCGGTTTATGAAAACACTTTTACACGTCATTGCACGTTTAACTGCTGCATTTTTTCCACGTGGCTAGATCGGTAGATTATTCAGCACGCAAGTCCATCAAGCATAAAACCAAATTAAGCTAATCTCTTATAGTACAAAGCGAAGTCAAGCTATACTGGTAATTCATCGATTCAATCCAGTTATATATAGTCATTGTCACGTTAGTAGGAGGTCACTATTAATACTAGGACTAATTGAAGTGCCGTGAGGCCCACATTTTACGTGAAAAGCCGATTTCCCTCGTTGTTTACGATTTAAATTTAATTGGTTGTGACATTGTCATTGTTACTTTTTACTACCTACGTCAATAAATACATTCTTGTAATATGATGATTTTAATGCCATAATTTTGCTCACAGCTACGAATTTTTTTTCAGTTGTTTTCATATCTGTACTTGTACGATTTATTAGCCAGCTCTCTGCTTATTTTGAGGCTCACTATTAAAACTACCTATGTAGATTCTGAAATTATTTTTGTTTAACCTGTGTACATTATTAGCTTGCTTATTTTTATGTGGAAACAAACTTCTATTTCAATTTAAACTGTATTAATGGTTGGGTAAGACAAAATTTATTTTAGATTTTTATGAATAACCATTACAAGGAGAGCGGCAAAAGGATTTATAGAGTTTACTAAATTAAAACTTAGGCAATTTAACTTTTTGTGGTTCTTCGATTCTTAAAGTTAGTCGGAGTTAATCTTCAATAAGTTGACGTTGAAGGTTGTGACACCTTCCCTGACGTGAACGAATCCTCTTGTCAGGTGTTATTCAAGTAATGGAAAAAACTCGTAAAAGAACTTGATTTATTTCCCGTACTTATTGGTTGTGTTTGTATAAAATATTACTTAATCATTGAAACTGCTTTTTGTAATAGCTAAAAAGAAAACCTGCTCTTATTTGCTTTAAAATATTTTGAAACGAAGCAGTTTTGTTTTTCAGTAGGTAAAAATGTTTCAGTGGTTTACACAAAACCAGTAAATTAGTGTTTTCAGTAGTTATTACCATATCATTGTCTTCTTCTTCTTCATCTTTACGTGTCAATGTGTTCAAATTCTCATAAACCAGTATAGCCACCTTGCACAGTGGAAGTAATTGTGCAGGATGGGCAGGATAGGAGGCACTGCAAACCCGCAGAGGGGCTCCACACTGGCAACTGGTTTGAGATGAGTTGAGGATACCCCATTTGGCCAGATTATATCTACAGCGGCCAACCTGACCTCGCAATCGGTCATAAACCCTGGTTTTTTACTATGTGTTATTATTATGTCGCTTTAGTAACAATGCAATGAGACAGGTAGTCGTAAAAAAAAAAACAAGTAAAAGTAAAAAAAAAAAGTAAAGTAAAGTACATATTCAGCTGCATCTCATTAGTCAGCGGCAGTTGTTTAAATGGCTCTCCTGACCGCAATCTTGTCCTGAGGAAGAGGAGATGATGTCGACGCAGATGATGCTGATATATTACTATTACCTCATCATCTTTCTGCCCTTGCCCCATGTTATTTGGGGTCCTCACGCTATAATTTTTTTTTTTACTAGCTGATGCCCGCGGCTTCGTCCGCGTGGATGTCAGTTATCGTGACCAAAAGCACCTAATCTTTTCATCCTCCACTTTCAACAACTATGTTTTTTTTTTGGAGGTTGAGAAATCATAAAATGACTCCTCCCGCTCTGGGCAGAGCGGTAGGGAGTGTCAGACTTCTACTGACTAAAAACCACCCAAGTTCCTTCTTAGCCCTTGTGTCGAGGCTGCGGTATCTCTGTCAAACAACCCACAGCCCCAACCGGACTTTCAACCCCTTACAACCCTTTTTTCGTACTAAAACGTAGCCTACGTCTTTTCTCAGGCTCTAGACTATCAAACGGAATTCTATTTATATGTGTACCAAATTGCATTTTTTTTTTAAATAATAATAATAATATTCTTTCTTACTTATCATATCATATCATTTCTAATACAATCCATCCATCTTTTCTGTGGTTTACCTCTCCCTCTACATCCATTAAAATATTCATCACTGTTTTATAACGTTTTTCAATTTATTACTTCCTTACTTACAACAATCTCCTCTTCAACGTACACAAATGTGTTGTTCCAAACTGCGTTACACATCAGGAATACATGATTAACTGGCGCAAGTACATTTGGGCAGCGTGACAGCCGGTGTCATGTTTAGACGTAATGGTTTCGAACACCGTGATCGATGAATGCTATACTTCAGTGTCAGTGTTGGATTACTATTGGATAGGAATCTTGTATTCAGATTGGATAATAGATAGTACAGTGATATTTGATTAGGATATTTAAACAGCAGGCATGTAACAGACACGCATAGATATAACAACTTATACATTCAAAGATACGCATAAACACACGCACAAACACTACAAAAGAGCACCCATACATTTATTTGAATGTTTTTGTTTTTATTTTTGAAAAAAAAAAAGACAAGTCCTGAAACACAGGTCGCACCTAGCGCAGGAGTCAGGGTTTGAACTGGAAATGTATAACTTTTTTCTTTTTGTTAAAGTTATCAGTAGCAACCTCGTCTCTGCGAGAGGAAGGCAAGGTATTCATAAAAATCAAATAAAAACACCAACGTACAATGTACATATAAAAAAACAGGCTTTGATGAAAATACTAATCATAAGACATAACTGTGGAAGCACTACGCTCTCTAGCGAGTGGACCTATTCTGATTAAAGAAAAATATGAATCGAATTTTTACCGAATTAGAGCCTTTATGCTCAGCACCTAAGGTACTTAATGCATTTTTTCATCACGTTTTTTTCATGCATTTTTGCAGTTCTTTTACTCACAAAACAGTCTAAAGAAGAAAACCTTACTTTTGTGCTCGAAAACCTCACTTAGTTATTCAGTACGTTTCAAGGCATTCTTCTCAACTAAAATAAATTGAAAGCAGTTAAATTCTAAGAGTCCCTCCATCTCAAGCTACCAACATGAGCGGAAAACTCATGAATGAATTTAAAAATACCTCGCTCAAACCAAACCAACTGTAGGTAGTCTTCTTAAAACACGACCCTTTGAGGCATTATGACTGCAAGTATTTAAAAAAATATCCCAAAGGTTGAAAATAGAACAGCAGGATTAATATATTACCATTGAATTCATAACTTTACATAAGCTTGTTTATTAAGGTAGAGTTTCATATAATTCTATCGTAGATTATCAAAATAATATGTACGAAGCTGTAAAATCCTCCGCTTGTATACACATTAGTCAATTTGTAAGGTACAGATGACTGCACAAGCAAACATTTTAAGCCTCAAAATCAGAAAAACATACGACATTATGACATTTACGATAACAAACGTTAAGACGTTTAGTCATATTTCAGAATACCAATAAAACTTAGAGCACAGACAAAAACTTATCTTAATGGAAAACAGAAAGTCTTATAGTAAGAGTACTAAGGCTTACTATTCATTGTTGTCATACGATTATAAATCTCCATTTATCAGGAATATAAAAGAGACTAGAACCGTTTCCAGTCCATTAATTGCGTAACAAGAGAGGCCGATATTTTGTTCCTCAAGTAATTCTGTTAGGCTTTAAAGAAACAACTTTTTAACATTTCTATCACTTGCTATTTTAACATTTCATTCACGTATTTCAGAAATCGGGACAAACGTGATTCGGGGTTTTATTGAAAAGAGAAACTGTTTTTTGAGTATTGAAAACTTGCGGTCGACCGGTTTGTTTTGCAAGCTGTGTTCTTAAACTTTGGGGATAAAAATAAAAGGAAATAAAGGAATATAAATGGAGGGGCATTATGTCCAAATATATAATGATATAAAGTTTTCGGTTAAGGTCAGTCACAAGAGGAAGTCGTGGACGGTTGGTTGGACAAGAATGTGCGGGCGTCGGGAATGTCATTACCTTCGAAATTGGTAGAAGTTTTTGCTGAATTGGGAGCTAACATGCGGGAGCATTGATTCTAAAGGAATCATTTGTCTACAAATTTCTGGTAGTTCGAAAGAATAAGAGATCAAATAGTTTCTTTGGTGACACATGATATAAAGAATACAACACACATCTTTAAAAAGCGTCATCATTGGAACAGACTGCATCATATCATAATTTTTCAGCAGAAAAGTCCAACCGTTTATAGCAAAAGTCAGCTCGTCTGATGGTATAGGACAGGGATGGCGAACCAATAGCACGCGTGTCATTGATGGCACATTACACTATGTTTTATACACACCACCGAATTTTGGACCATATTTTCATCTATGCCTACGAGCAATTATTTTCAGAGATGAATAACATAAGATTCGATTAGAAACCGTTTGGTAGAGGAGTCCAGTTCAACATGCAATCTACTAAAAGTATAACCTCTTACAACCCTTATTTTGTACATATAAGTTACTTATCATCTAATCAGCAACAACAGAAGTTACACTAATGTTACTTTAATCTACAATTACACGCAGAATTGAAACATTTATTACGATCTGGGTCAAGTTTTTTCTTTTTGGTAGTAAATAAACAGTTTTAAGTTGAAAATATTTAGTTTAATTATCTGTCAATAAAGGCTAAGTAATATTATTGGACGGCAAGTGCAAGGTCTAAATAAACATTGCTTTATAAAAATGGCGCGTTGATCCATGAAGGTTGCATAGGAGAACATACACTAACATATTGGTGACACAAAAATCAGGTGCGTTTTACTCGCAACCAGGGTACCTGAGCTTGAATGAGTAGAGAAGAAAGGTGTATTACGTAAGTATCGTAGAAGGTGGCGCTCTGTAGCTTCTACCTGCCCCAATGGGAAAATGGCGTGAGTCTATTTATTAAATTAAAAAAATAAAAATATATAATAATAAGTCAGTCAATAAAATACAGCATAAATCAATTTTACAAATTTATTATTTCGTCAGTTGCATCGACGTGCCACATGTCGCTTAAAACAATGGGAGATGATGACGGGTTTATGTCTATAGGTTTTAAAGTCCTTGCTTTTTTCCTCAACAACAACACCGCGGCAATTTCTGTTTAAATAAACAACTAAGTGCAAAATTACGTTCGCAAACTTAGTTAAAGTGACAAGCCTATGGAAATTATTTTGAGCGAGCGCGTTACAGGTTACGGCAATATTAATTGAACATTGCATGTCAAGCCAATCACTATAGTGTTTGCCGTCCTCGTGTGTAACATCAACCAAGAGTGAAAAGTCAGAGGATAGATCTCATTTCGTGAATTTAAATGAGCATAGACTATCGTGTAATTAGCTGATTCTGATTGAATTACTATTCAAGCAAAGGGTGCTTACGTTATCATCATCTGCCAAGCCTTTTCCCAACTATGTTGGGGTCGGTTTTCAGTCTAACCGGATGCAGCTGAATACCAGTATTTTTCATAGAGCGACGGCCTATCTGACCTCCAAAACCCAGTTAATACTAGGTAATACGATACTCTTTGGTAAGACTGGATGTCAGAATTTTAGGTCACTGACTACCTGTAACGACAGCCAAAGATCTATCTATATATGGCAGCCGGGACCAACAGCTTAACGTGCTTTTCGAGGCACGGAGGAAACTCGAGCCCGCTTTTGATCAATATTTACTACACACTACAGCAATCGACTTTTAGCAATTGCTGTAAGTACGAAGGATAATCACTAAGTAAGTTATAAAAATTAAGGTCTATATTTTTAGGTCCTTTTATTGAAGTTTGGTCGTTTGACCCAAAACCTCAAATACAGAATCCAACTTTCTACCTCAAAGCCGAACAAGACTCCCTTAAATCGTTAGGCCTCAGTTTACACTGATATTATAACTTGATTAAGTTTCAGGTAAACTTTAAACTACTTGAACAACAGTGAAATAACAATCTTAACTGTTGGCCGATGCTTTGACCTAGCTCTAAGGCCTTGTACAAACTTCGTCTGAAAGCATTCACTGACTGTTGTTAGGCAATAACATTGTAATATTATAATGTTGGTACTGAATCTTGGAAGTAGGTTCCTGAATAATAAATCGAATTGTGTAGTTCTCTGTTGAAATAATTTTCGTGCGTAAACATAGTTTTCCAGCGATTTTGAATTATTTTGTAATATTTGTCTGTTTTATATCCTCTGCGGCGGCAAAAAATCTCTCTCACCTGGTAAGGCATAAACCATACGGCAAAGAAATAATATTTTTCTGCTAAGAAACCACTATTAACTAGTGCCATTGGATATGTTCGTGGTACCGGTTACTTCCTTGTCGATGGAACTATCCGGCAGAACAAAGAGGAAATTTAAAGCAAGACATCGACGGCCAGAAGCATTTTTACAACACTAGCAAAAATACCTAAACATCTTTTGATGTTAGTCAGCCAACTATTGACTAACGACCGGTAGAGTCTAGTAAATGCAAATTCCAATTCGTTTATTTAGCTTACAACAGAAAACTGACAGGATTAACAGTGGGTCCCAAACTAAGCAGAGCCTGTATCTTGGTGACCCAGACACTACACAGAGTTAACATCCTCATAGTTCTGCTAGCGCAAGCGAAATATCTAACATTAATTATTAGGATTAATAATAATAAGAAAAAAAAAATCACATTGAAGTAAACATAAAATATCGGTTTGTATAAAAGTAAACATCAACAGAATTCTGCATCAAGTCGTAGAATGCCTATTGATCGTACTTTGAAGAATGATTTCGGAAATGTTTAAATCTTCAAACAGGATTGGTCGATATCCTTCCATTAAATTGGACATCGGAATAAATGCGCGTTTTCATTAGACCCAGCTCCATGGCCAGCGGAAAGGCTTCGCGTTGATGGAACTACATTGTCATGCAAACAAAAAATCAATTTAACAATCCATCACTTACGAAAATCACGAAATTTAAATGAACGCAAGTATGAATATTTTCCTGCGCCTGTTTTCAGTCATCACCATATTGTTTTGATGATAAGGACAGCACCACTCTCACAAAGTAGGCAAGGCATGGTTTTACAATCCCACCACGTCTCAGCAAGGTACCCACCAAACATAGTTAGTAATGTTACTATCCTAAGCCAGTCGTAAAACCCACCTAAAGATAAGGAAGCCTAATTAAATACCTACTTAATTAACGCTTAAGGACAACAATATCCCTCGCGGCTGTTACAAAAGCACAATGGCTTTTGCTATTGCAATCTACAAAATAGTAATGGGAAGTATTTCTAACAAAGCGTCCGGTGCTAACTTTTAATTCTGTCACTAAAACCTCCACGGAAAGTTTTTCGTTCGACTAGGTACGCTAAATAATTGACCTCCTTTAAATTTTGCATTTCTCTCTTTCAGCTTTTCATGCAGTTTTTGAAAATTGCACAAATTCGATGCCTGGATATGGTGTAAAGGTTTTGTGGGGCGGAATTGGGACGTGTGAATGTATATAATATGTATGTATGTATACGCTGCCGTTTACCATTGTGTGAAAATGCCCAACGTTTACACTGGCGTTCAAGAAATCAAGGCAAATCCATTTTTTTGTTAAGTTGTATAAAAAGAAAGTTCGTTTCTCACAATGAAATAAATATGAAAAATCTGCTCCAAAACACCTGCAACAACATTGTTCATGTTATTGAAAATCACATAATCTAGGTCCCAATTCATGTTTTTCAACATGCAAAAATCTGTTTCAAAGTCACAAAACCAAAAGTGTTTTACGACACAAAAACGTCATTCAAACAAGACCAAACAATTGCTTTTTGACAACGTGGAAACTCATTTATGTAATGAAAAAGCTCGGAGGTTGCACACCTATTGTAATTTCCAGCGCAGTTTTTCACGCTCTTTTTGTCAGCATGCATTTAGTAGGGACAGCATTTCCGTAAGAGGTGGGGCCGGGAAAAGCACACTAATTAAACTAGACGGTTCAGAGAGCTGTTCACAATGCTGTGTTAAAAAGCCATCCCTTTTAGGAAAATTAAAGGTGGATTATTAAGCGTTATTATGCCATGCTTTTATATTTATGAAAATATCATTAATTCTGACTTGATGATATAAAACAAATCACAGTAGGTTTCTCGAGCCTCGGAACTAAGAAGTCGCCGTTGTGCTAAACCCGTGTTTCGGAGAGCTCGTTAAACCACCTGATTTCACTCTGGTCGTGCTACCCCATCAGACTACGAGTGTCAGGAAATAAAGACCAAACCTGTATCGGTGCACAATACTATTATAATTGTTATGACCATTATCAGTCAGTATGATGTAGCTACCGTGTGCACTCACTGATTTTTTATCCATAAACGTGTATAGTTTTTATACTGGAATATTTTAAATCAAATTTCTACCAAGCATATAATATGTTTTAATGGTGGTTATTTGCACCGCCAGTGTACCACGTCCGTCAGTGACTGCTACAAACATGGGCGGGAACACAGGGCCTGGTCGCGCCACCTCGAATAATGAATTCCAACGACTTCTATTCCATTGTAATGCCCCTGACATATTCACCCAAATTACCCCCATGCTCCACACACGTGCCGGAAGGGAAACACGTTAAAATCACTCGACATAGAAAAAATAAACCCTCTTGTAAAATTGTGGGAGAGAAAATGTTTCTCGGGTTTTTTTTTTGTAGACTATGAGATATTGTCGAATACGACAAAAGTTAATAAAAGATTGTTTACTAATCTCGTTGACTATATAGAAGCTGTTGCTCTTGCATGGAGACAGCAGTCGATCAATGGTCTTTACTTTACAACGACCTCAAGACCTCAAGTGTGTATGCGGCGTATCTCCACAGATAATGTCCCACCTTCCATCTTACGCTGCATGCCCTGACACCTGCACACTTGACGACCTTATGACTGCATCAGCGAGTGGAGTCCGCATAGCTGAATTTTGGGCCAAAACGATTTGATCGTATATAAATTTGCCATCGACACGCTAAGAAGAAGAACGACCAGAGCCATGAGGCCTTCGATCTTCAGTTAATCACTAGAAGATAATATTATTGCCTCGATGCAGAGTTTATGTGACGTAAAACATCATTCGTTAACAAATGAAATAAGCTAGGGAGCTGGCGAGCATTTAAGTATATGATTTGCTCGTACTTTGTATTGATAGGCATTAAAGTTCGGATCAAAACAACACAATTTTCTTAATTAATTATTATTAAGGTCGTATGTTGCTGCGTTTTTTAGCTGCAGGGCTTTAAATCTGTAAAAAAAAATCGGTACTAAATCATTTGCTCGTGTCTGCCTCTGGGGTTCATGGTCAATACTATTTTGATAGGTAGTGAAGAAAATCTATGAGGCAGACATCCATTATCCGGCTCTGCATTATCACAGGAGGTAATGTACTCGTAAATATGTAAAAAAAACCTCTACTAAATCATTTGCTCGTAGCTTTAATTTTTTTTCATTATTTTATTTCATTACAGCTTGTTGAAGTCTGCGAATCTGAGGAAAAGCGAGTATACCGGCCGCCCTACACTAGCGTCTTATGTTTCGATGCTAGTGTCATCTTTAGGCCCTGTGTGCAAACGTACGAAATACCCGTGGTTTCAGAGCCTTTTTTTTGGGAGGTGGTAAATCATCAAATACTTAACCCCTCCCGTTCTGGGCAGAGCGAAAGGGAGTGTCAGACTTATACTGATTAAAAACCACCCATGTTCCTTCTTAGCCCTTTATGCCGAATCCACGGTATCTCTTGCGAACAACCCGCAGCCCCGAAGGGTAGTTTCAAAGCCTCAGGCATAAGACACACCACCATGGAGGCCTGCCCCGCTTGGGCGGAGCCCCGCCGTGTTCTCGTAGCGGCGATCGGTGGTCTTATGACGACGACAGGTTGTGTCGACGGCGCGTTCGAGTTCCACACGTGCCTCAAAAAGATGTCAGCAACATGGAAGGGGCCGGCAAGGGCCGACGGCCGTCGGGGCTGCGGGTTGTTCGAAAGAGATACTGCGGCCTCCACATAGGGCTAAGAAGGAACATGGGTGGTTTTTAGTCAGTAGAAGTCTGACACTACCTACCGCTGTGCCGAGAGCGGGAACAGTCATTAAAATTTGATGATTTCCCAACCCCAAAAATAAAAAAGGCATAGTACACACAGGGTACTTTGAATCACGTTTTGCTAACGCACACTAGAATCACTTTAAAAAACCTCTTAAAAGTCGAATTACTTTAAAACTCCAAATACTCCAAAACTCCTAATGAGTGTTTTGGAGTACGTTTACTATTATGTATTAAGCCTTAAAAGTCTCGAAGAACTTATAAAGCGTCCTTTTTCGTACGAGAAAACGTGCCATAGAGAGAAATAACGGCAGCGTGTGTGGCTGTGTGCGTGCGTTACACACGCACGCACACAGACATTATTTACTTCGATTAATATTTTGTAAACATAGACCTGTTGATTGAATGCTTGACCCCAAGCGTCGAATAAAAAAAAAAATTCAAATGGTCTGCTTTCGGAATATCAGTGGCCTGGGTATCTACCTCATTTATGTTCTTTAACAACGGTCAAAGAGGCAGACACGAGCAAATGATACAGCACGTTTTTTTGGGCGACTTTTCTGGAGCGCTGTTAATTGAAAACGCAGCGCTGCGATGGTGGCAAACTATTTTTCTGCAGTTGTTAACAGGGTTTATAAACGAACACTGCAGGTCTGCCAAACGTGCATTTCATAATATATTTTTTATGTTATAAAAAAATCTTTAAAAATTCATAACTTCAAAAGTCAGAGTCCTAGATTCGGCGGGATTTGTGGCCTTTTCGTTTTTTTTTCATTTTGACAAGGTTTCTAAACATCAGCCTTAGAGGCAGACACGAGCAAATCATATAGTATACCTGTTTTTTTTTAAGTGGTTGTCAATTGACAACGCAGCGCTACCTTGGTGGCAGACGCGGTTCTTAATAATTCTTATCATATAAGTACCTAATTATCGCTATTAATAAAGTTTCCCACGTGAGCTAATCATATACTCGTAGATTATGTGCTCGCGAGCTCCAGCTATAAGGTCCAGCGAAATTGTTATTCTAGTCACATAATTTGTTTCAGTGAGTTATGAGCTGAACAATAAATTCTGTGAAACTTACGATCTGCATTGTGCAACTGAAATCTGTAGTAATATCATATGTTACTGCATAAAATTTCCATGAATATACGTTTTAAGCCTTTGTTGAGACTGAAAATAAATACGTATTATAACTATGTAGTGAAATATTAAAAATGAACATCAAAATTTAGGTAATAATACATTGAGCTGTTAATAACATTAGTTGTATAATAAAAAAAAACCCTTGTGGTAATAAATACAAAAATAATATTACTGCTATTTAATTTAATATAAATTGTAGGCGTACGCTTAATCAAAAAACCTAACCAGATGAAAATTCTGAATGAAAAGGAACGTAGCAGATAGAGAAAAAACACCGTAAATGTGATTTTTACCGCTCTCCAAAAATGTTCTTTCTGTTTTTCTAAGAATGTCTGCTCTTTTCATGTCTCTTATGTCTGGTTTTTATTACACACCATATTTGCTCACGTCCCATTGTACCGACACGAACAATAATAGCCACAGATGAGTGGTTCAAATGCAAATTGGTAACTACAACGTGAATATGAAAATTTTATGTAATGTTCACGAAAAAGGCGGGAGGGAAGATATAAAAGAATTATTCATAAAGCTTCCGACTAGTAGATGTTGGCAAGAGGCGCCGGGCCTTTAAGAGGGCTGCATGGCTCCTCCTTATTTTATACCTCGCTTATCCCGAGAGCTGCAATTCTTCAATTTGCCAGTATTACAGCCGGGTCGATGGAGTGGTGAAATGCGATAGATTGTTTATTACAATCTTGCTGGGTTTCACGATACTTTTGTTTTAGAATAAAACTGCACAGCAAAACCACTTCTTGAAAGGTGCATTTTCAGATCATGAATGTTCTATCTGCTTTATGCTATTGCGTTTTGTCTATATTGGCTCAGATAACTTTTAGAATCGAATCAAGAAAACGATACAATAAGATGGTTCACAATTTGCAATATAGCCGTGTTAAAACAGCTGCGATTGGGCAATCAGCTAACAGCAACTAACAAACGTTTTGCTATGTTGAGTTTTTCCCTTCCAAAAAGGTCTTAAAAACCTTATACATTTTCACAATAAATAGGTAACCCACTAATTTTCGCGAGTTACATAAAAAAAACAAGATTTTTAATAATAAATCACTACACTTCTTCCTGTCTTCCACAATGTTGACAAAAACAAAACAAAAAAAATAGACAAAAACAAATATCAGAAAAAAAAATCTTTACATAAACCTGCGGTCTTCTTTTATTTTAATAGGCCTGTAGCGACATTTCCGAGGTCCCTCCATGATCCAAATATTTACTTTCACGTTCCGATGAATGATTTATTCGGGTATAAGGGTCCTCTTGGTAAACAAAAATGCCACGATTACCTTCCTCGTGGTTTGGGTTAAAAGCTCTCGTGTTAACCGTTTAATCGGAGGGAATTTTGAGTTCATTTTTGTGGACTTACAGGAAGATGGTACTAAAAGGTTATTACATCTTCCAGTAAATATAAAATTAAATAGTCAACAAATATCACTTAATCAAATAAGGAGATGGGGTTGTTGCAAATATTTAATTGAAGGCTAATTGAACGCTTTAAGGCGTAACCCTTTTTTTTTTTTTTGGGTGGTGGAAAATCATCAAATAACCCCTCCCGCTCTTGGACAGAGCGAAAGGGAGTGTCAGACTTCTACTGACTAAAAACCACCCATGTTCCTTCTTAGCCCTTCATGTCGAGGCCGCGGTATCTTTTGCGAACAACCCGCAGTCCCGACGGGCAAGGCGTAACCCTTAAGTGCCAAAAAAAATCGTTAGTTCCTTTACACATGAATAGTGTAATCCCACTCAGTCAAACAGAAAACTGTATCTATCATTGCAAGTGGGATGCGCGTTTTTTACGGTTCCGTAGTCAATATGAAACCCTTATAGGTTCGCCATGTCTGTCTGTCTGTCCGTCCGTCCGCACGATATATCAAATACTCTTAGTACTAGAAAGCTATAATTTAGCATGAGTATACAAATAAGTTACGCCGACAAAGTGCTAAAGGTATTAAAGTTATTATTAAAAATTATCTTTTATTAGGGTATCACATTCAAGTGGGAATGATTTTTTTTTCTCGCGAAGTCCATTGTGTGGAATGTCGTTGGATAGGTCTTTAAAAAGTATTGCTCAAACTTTTTTTCGATTAAGGGATTAGTTTGTGAAATCTTAAGCTTTAAAGTGCAATTTTTTGTTGCACACAAGCGTGGCAACCTAAACCACCTTGTGGGTTGTGTTTGCGAGTGTGAAAAAATTCATGTTAGTAGCATAATATGTAAAAAAATAAAACAAAATCTATCACAGCTAAGTAGGCTTTACAAGTTTACGAGTAATAGTCGACCAACTTATAAAATGTACTTGTATGAAATATTTTCCTATACATAATGTATGGGAGCACAGGTCTCAAAACTGCAAATGTAACTTTGTTTTGTATCTACAATAACAATCATCGTTCGGAGACAGGTAGGCAGGGTGGTTAATCAGTTTGGTAAGTTCACATATTTTGATGGGCAACTACGGAACCCTTTATTGTGCGTGGTACGACATGCACTTGGCCGGTTTATTATGTAACTTAGGTCTGTGCGGTGAACGTGTGCGCACATGTAAGAATACGTTCCATCGCTCTTTGGCAAGTAGTTCATTGTTCTTTTACCATAGAATTACAGTTCTCTCCCGTAGTTTTCTATAGAAAGTACAGTTTCGACACGAGCCTATTTTCAGCGTGCGATATAAACCAACTCAACTGTGAACTTTGACGAAACATCTTGGCGTTCTATATTTGTATCTTATTGTAAATCTGCTAATAATATGACTCGTGTGATATTAACTTTGGTACCTTTTAGTATATTTTATACAATTTTGGAGCCTCTCAAATATGTTGGTAATGGAAAATTAATTTACCTACGCTCACCTTCATTTTACTTAGTCAAAGCCAAAACGTTTATTGTGTTGCGAATTAAGTGTACCAAAATAAGAAAGGTGTGAAAGTCTTGTATTGTGTTGTAGAATCAAATAAAATACAAAAAAAGCTTTATAAAACCAAATTTTCCGCGGAACACTAAGAATGTGCCAACTTTTTTCAATATGGTACCTGTTACTTTGTGCAGGGCCGTACTACATCGCAAAAATCTTTCTATTCACTTTTGTGGAAACTCGAATTTTGTGTCACATTCTACAGGCAGGGTGTGTGAGAGCTCAATGGGTACATAACACATAATGTGTATAAATAAGATTGGATTTCATTTAGAAGTTAGAGCCTCAACTTTTATTAACGTTTCCTGATCTAGGGTACGGAAGTGTCCCGATATGACAAGGTTACCCCTGTCGTATCGGGAAACACGAGATATCCGTCATGTTCAAATCAAGTGCTCAAATCAGTGGAGTTATGTATAAGTGATTAATCTATATCTACACGACTGATTATGTCAAGTACTTTCTATGTTGGGGCGGCCCCTAGTTATAAAAAAAACAAAATCCCGTCGAATGCATCACTACTTCCTTCTTACGCTAGCTTAGTAGAAAAATACGTAATTAATTATAAAAGAGTGAACATCACAACAAAATCAAAAAGTTTTCCTCTTAACTATCAACTAATTACTACTATTTTAATTTTAAATTATTAACATCAATAAGTATGTAACACTATCCTGTAAGCCCGAGGTGTTATTCAGAAGTGTTCTTGCTTAACTTAAACTGTTTAGGTACACTTAATAATAATAGTACACACACATTTTAACAGTAAAGTTTTAAGTCCCATATTATAGGGAGCAATCCTATTACCATCAATTAAGCACTAATCCAGACTCCGTAGGTCCTACTGAAAAAATCCTGATGGAAAAACCGAATAACAATTTGCCCGGGAACGAACCCAGGACCTCGTGCTCATCACTAGATCAACGAGGCAGTAATTTACTACTTTACTATACTAGACATCCAAATAAATAAGTACTACATTGAACATACTATATTACACTCAAACAATATTACCGAAAGGCCGTAAATAACCCAAAGTAATGAGATCGTACAGCCTCAATGGAGTTCATAAATATACATAAACAATTACTCGTTATTGCGCAAAGGAATTTATTCTTTAAATCTGATATGGTAGGCATACAACAGTATTGGTTCTTTCTCATTGACTTACAAAACAAGTGTTGATAGGCCGAATCCCGTTTTCGTATCACGTACCAAGTTTACTTTTTTTTTCTATCTTCTTTGTTGGATTCAATTACCAGTTACAGACATTGGCGGGGTAAACGATTTCGCCAGAAATGGATGACTTAGTTTCTTTTGTTAGTTCGGCTTCATAAAACGTACAATGAATGTTACTTTTGTTGGGTTTTAGCGAGAAATTATTGAAGTTTTCTTGGAATCTGAATATTTATAAAGTTGTTGTTTGCTACGATTAGGGAGGTCTTGCGTGAACTCTGTTTATAGAAAGATGGCTCTATCAAATATCATTACTATGTTACTTCATTCATTCCTGTTCTTTAGAACTCATTAATTTTTCATTTGTAACTTTATTATAACACCTAGAGAGTTTGACCTGACAAAACTAAAAGATGCGCAAAAGATGCGCATCTATCGCCTTGTTCGCGCCAGAGTGCAGCCCCAACACCATTCTTAGAACGTTGACTGACAGGTTGCTCCGGTGGTTGGTGGTGGTTGGTCTCCGATCTTAGGGCGTTGGATTGTGAAGTAGAGATTGCCCAGGATCGGTATGCCTCATGCAGCTTCGAATTAAATGTAACTTAAAATAGTTCATAAGTTTACATTGTTACTAACAAATATGGAAGTGATTCTTAAAGAAGTGTTTATTAACCAATAAAAAAAAACTTGAGAGGTGTCAAGGAACACCCGGATGGAACGAAGTTATTGTTATTATTTTTTATTATGTAAAAAAAAATAAAAAAATGTAGAAATGAAAATATCTGGCTTGCTTTCTATAAGAGAGAGAGAGACAGACAGAGAATCATGCGACGCCGCACAGCATAGCTTACTATAGCAAAAAGTGTCGTGACAACTTTTCGTAAGAATTTTTTCCGTCTAGCCCGCGACTCCTTTCACAACGCGCGATAAGGAACTTCGTTCCAATTATACTGAGCAGATGGTCCACCACCATGACTCTTTCCACTTCTTCCTAATCATTGCGGAAGCGATCAATTCATAGACCTCAGGTTGCTTTTGCTCCTTAGTCGCTAACTCTTGACAGTTCGGTAGTTGTCATGAGGGGTAGCCAGGGGTAGCCCAGTCGGTCCACCGGTCTTTATTGGTCGCACTTGACTTAATGTCCTATGTCCCCTAGATTGGGCAGAGGGCGTCCACAGATGTCCTCTATCTCGATCGGTCTTGAGCTTCACGCTTCACCTCACTCCACGTCAATCCGGCGCCAGGTTTGACGGGGACGGCCACGCTTTCATATTGGTCGCACGACGAGCATATTTTGCCAGAGGTGACAGATTTGATGGAATTGGCCATCAGGTTGGTGACCGACCACGTGGTCTCATGCCTTCAAATCTACGCTGAATCACAAACCCCTCCACAGAATCATTATTGCGGGTTTGTATCTCTTGTAACCACTACATAAATAAGATAGCCGTGACTACTAAAATTAACAAAGTATATCTTTTTGACTGTATGTACACAATAATTTAATAATTCCTTCAGAAGTTTATGAAGGTATCAGCTGCTAGACAGCTTATTATAACTTCAGTAGTTTACTAACTAATACTTCAGTTGAACTGGGTGTCTAAGTTTTAATATTTTCTTAATTATAATTACTATCAGAAAGTCGCAAGTTAGCATGAATGGATAGGTATTTGTAACTCTTCCACTCAAAAGTTACTGAACGGATCTTGATAAAACTTAACACTGCTTCTAATATGTATGTATTAAAATAACACAGAAGCTATAATTTAAAATGTATAATTTAAAACAAATTAATTTACGCGGCGGAAGCTATTTAAACTTTTTAAAGTAGATAAAGAATATGAAATCTTTCACAGTAATTGTAAATTTACAGAATTGTTTCACAAACTTATTTTAATTCTAATTCATCATCATCATCTACAACCTAACTTCACCAAGCCATCTTCCTCTTTTTGACCATCTCTGAGTTCCCCCGATAATCCCTCTGCCAGTCCCATCCACGTTCTTTCCGTGATAGAATAATTTAACGTTCTTCTTCACTTTACTTACTATTATTTTTACATCAGCTTATTATTTTAGTACGCAGCCTACATGTATTCGCCGGCACACCTGTACGAGAAAAGGTTAGGGGCATAGTTCATTCTATGGTGAAACTATTGCCTAGTCAGCAAAGATAAGGATGGCCGGGGCACACTAAATCCTGCGTTTGCAACATTCGACACAGCAGACCTGTGTGTGCTCACTCGCGAATAACACGTTGTTCAATATTAGCTACGTTAGAACCTCGATACAAAGGGCTATGAAGTAACATGGGTGGTTTTTAGTCAGTAGAAGTCTGACACTCCCGTTTGATGATATCCCACCCTCCATAAAAAAAATCAAAAAAAGGTGTACCTAATAGTTTCAACTTTTGTTAAACTCGAGTCTTTTTCCCAAGGGGGTAGACAGATACCATAAAGCTTCACCAGATGCTATCCTTGCATACTACTTTTTCGTCGTCCATGTTCATACATCTGGTAATACATGCACGGTTGAGGATACTACGCACCTTATCTTTCTGAGGAACCTCACCAAGTTGTTAAAGTTTCATGTAATAGGGGCCAAGCGTATCAGCCATCAACCAGGCACAAATCCAGTCTCCGTGCCTGCTACTGAGAAACCTCAATAGAAAACCCAATACCACTATGTTCAATTTGGAAATCAAACCAAGGACCCCCCCTCCTCACTCATGCTTGGTAAAACACCATCTAAATTCAACCTTTATTTCGTAACTCAAAAGTACACGCCTCGTCTTCACATGCTTCATTAAACGTCAAAAGCTAAATCAAACACATTAAAACATACTTCTTTTTACGTCTGTATTTTCAATTACAGAGTGAAGCTACATGTCTTTTTGCAAGACTCCTTTTTAAGTCTGTTAAAATGGTTAACGAACCACCAAATGAATTACAAAGCAAACGAGCCGTCTCGTTGCATAATGTATTCACTCCCAAAGTTCGTATAAGTAGCGAAGCCACACGTTAAAATCACACAGGATCGAATTTATGCATATTTCATGCCTTCCCGAGTTTATTCCGTAGTCGTGTGGATTTTTGTTGGCAGTTAAAACTTACTTGATGTTGTATTTCGTAATATTTTGCATAATGAATGGCCAGGCATTCAATATTTTCATTTTTAACTGATTACACAATATTCCATACCAAAGACTGGACTGGCCACGTCGGCTGTTTGCGAGCCATAGAGATGTAGAAAGGAGAGGACTTTATCAAACAGTGGGAAACGACCTCGACGTACATGTTGTAGTTTAACTCCAGGCGAGCACTTTCAGTAATTCATATTATCTCACTACTTATATAATATGAATACTCTTTAACGCAAAAAAATCCTGAACGGATTAAGATATTGTTGTTGTGTATGTTGTTGTTAGCTAACTATACAAAGGCTATTGTCTCCCCACAGACAATGCTCACCTTCTATCTAGCACTGCTCCGCGGCACACACCGCGATCTATTTACTTCATCAGTGAGCGGAGCGCGTGGCAGAGTTTTGGGATTAGCATCTGAACTTTTCGCCACCGATACACAAAAAAGGGGAAGCAAAAGTTAGTTCGGTCATGCACCAGAAATCGCAATACAGGTTAAAAAAAACTACATATTAAACAATTCATGTCATTATTGTAACTGCAGGTTATAGTGCAAATTCATCAGAATAGAGCTACTAGTATGGACCCAAAGCCATGAATAGCATGTGGCGTGGTAGTTGAAATATGGCGCAATATCTTATACCCTCCATACTGCTTACCTTACGATCGGGGACCGTTTATTAAGATACTAGAGGCTTGTAAAAATAGAAAAATATGCCTCGGCCAGGTTTTATTGCGTAAGCAGATTCTAATTTAACGTCGAACATAATTATTAATAGTAAATAAGCTGGTAACTTTCCAGCTATCTTCAAGGTCTTGGAGCTTAGCTCTAGCAAGTGAACCAATGAGTCAATAATGTACGTCATACAAGCTATAGATACTACTTTATGGGAAATTAAACGTTAAATGAGTGGCTTTACCAACCCAGTGACTTTCGAGTGGTAGGTCATGTGTTCAAACCCTGGCAAGCGCATTACTTTGTGTGATTTATTTCATCACCAGTGCTCTCAAAACGACGGCGAAGGAAAACATACTGGTTGTACTCAAGTCACGATCACAAATATGTATATCACACCCAGTAAACTTAAAAAAAAAATTCTTAGGATATAACGGTTTCTACTTTGAGGTAAGAGTTATTTCGTAAAACTACCGCTTCCAGGTGTATGTACCATGTTTGTAAAAACGTAAAACGTTAAACAACACAGTAGCAGAAAATCACTTTTAAAAGATGCTTTTTGTATGTGGTCGTGACTGTAGTAGAGCCAAAAAAAAAACAAAGATAACATTTAACGAACCTGATTTCGGATCACCACGTGGTGAATTATAGTCCATTCCCTCTCATAAGGAGTAGAAATATTTTTTTTTTGGAGGGTGAGAAATTGCCAAATGACTCGCTCTGCGGTAGGGAGTGTCAAACTTCTACCGAGTAAAAACCACCTATGTTCCTTCTTAGCCCTTTGTGTCGAGGTCACGGTATCTCTTTCGAACAACAGTAGACCTGGGGTTGGTTATGCTAATGATATACGTATGCGTACAGTAACCATGATGATTTATCGTTATTAAAACAAAGTTTGAACACTAAAACAACTTTACTAACTACAGTATGACTAAGTACAGTAATAGTTTTGCTATTTAACAAGGAACAAGAAAACGCGAGTAAATCATTCTACCAGACCCAACACTTTAATAACATAACAGAGTAACATTAACATTGTAACATTACCCGTGTACAAAGCGAGTACATGACTAATACAGATGATATTTTATAAACTTTCTCATATTATTAATTTATCACAACTTCATGCACAAGTAAAAATAAGTACAAAGACAGTTTAATGCCTGGTAGGCATTTTCTACCAGTCTACTTTTTGTGAATGTGAGTTTATTGTATGTTTATTTGATCATAAATATACTGGAACGGTTACGCTATTTGCTTATTATTTATACCCTATTTTTCGATTTACATTTTCGGTTTGCAACTTATGGTTCCCGGTTTTAGTCTATGAATACTCTTTTCTGCTGCATAAATAATATTTCCGTTGTTTTCCACGACAACGCCATATATATTGGCCATGTTAGCAACATGTTGGACTTGCTTCAATGCTATATTAAGATAATAAATTCCGTCTAGAGCTGAGAAGACAATGTTACCGTAGCGATCAGAAGTGACGCCATTAGCAACAATGTCACTTAAAAATACGGTGGTTCCATTAGCCCTTTCATACATAAACACTCCAGTAGCATTGAAAAATATAAGATCATTGACTGTATTAACAGCAATTAGCGTGACATTGACGTGTTCTAATGCATGCAGTTTCACGAATTGATTTTTTTTAATGAAATATACCTTCTCTTCTGGGAAAGTTGTAAAATATAATCCATCTTTGTAGAACATTTGAAAAATATTTAGTTTCTCCTTGAGGTGGAATCTGGTTGCGTTCATCGTTTTATAATTAAATTTATACAATCCGTCTTCTCCACCCATAAAAACAATATGATTGTTAGTGTTAACAGCATGTGCAAAACCTCCTTTAATGCCATAAATTGTGCCGAAAGCACCTGTGTTCAAATTGAGATAAGCCGATTCAAACAAATATAGAGCTTCTGGTGCTGTGTAGCTGTAGAACAGCGTATTCGTATTATGATCGATGGTTAGATGGTATGGATTTGCAATATCGCCTTTAAGGATTGTGTCCTCGTAATCCGTGCCACCAACGCTAACACAGTTACTAATAACATCGTCTGCAAAGGCAAATATGATTGCCGCAACGAAGAACTTCATCTGTAAAGATAAAAGATTAGTAAATACGAAGATATGAACTTTGTATAGGGTCGCTATATCTCGAAAATTGTTAACAATATCTCGTTCAAACCAATTTTAGTTGAAAGTTTTCATTGCGATATACAGCATATACACTTTTTTGCAAAATAAAAATGGGCCCTTAAGAAAATTTACGTTCTAAGATCGATTTGAGTTAATTAAATGAAATTTAATGGTTTGACGTAGTCTGTATACTTATAATCGTGTAAATTAATACGCGTAAATGACTGTAAATTTCTACTCCTCTTATTTCTTCAAGGCTCTTCTTCAGGTCTACACTTGACACTTTACGATCTCTTGATTCTATACATCGTTTTCTTCCCGAACCGGGTCTTCTTTTGACCGAACCTCTCTTTATACAGTTACCAAGTCCTTTTTTTTGGGGGGGCTGGAAAATCATCAAATAACCCCTCCCGCTCTTGGGCAGAGTGGAAGGGAGTGTCAGACTTCTACTGACTAAAACCACCCGCGTTCCTTCTTAGCCGCGGTATCTCTTTCGAACAACCCACAGCCCCGACGGGCGTCGGCGACTTGCGTCGGGGCCCCGACGGGAGTTACCAAGTCCTCTGGATAGTTTTTGAACGACTCACATTTAGCCGCTGAGGAGACACGTGTTTGCGAACAACCTTCTTCAAGCAGGGCTACAATTTTACCGGTCCTTATCGGTTTATCACTCATATCAAAAACTGGTATTTAATGTAAAATAAAAAGAAAGATTAAATTGTTTTATTTGCAGAAAATATCCAAAAAGTTTTAAATTTTTAGTGTTCAGTAAAAAATATTTTCAGCAATTCGCGCCATTAGTAAAGCAATTTAACAACAATCCACCATTATCAATATTTTTCTGTCATCATGAAAGAATCACGCCAGGATGCTTCAAATGACACGCGAATACCTACATCATCAAATTAATAAAACCACTTTCTTGTTCTTCTTCATTGAAGTAGAGAAAAAAATCTGAAGTGCCCGTTTTTTTTTTGCAAAATAGTTTTATTTTCTTTTTGTCAACCACTTAGTTTATAAGTTAGAGATGGCAGAATGTGTGTCGGACATTTTGCCACTTTAAAAGTGTCTATCTTTCAAACCGCAAACGATTGACTTTGAGAATGAATGGTTTAAGAAACCTCCATGTCATTTTCAAAGACCTATCTATAGACATCCCACACAAGTTTCAACTGTGTAGTCTTAATAGTTTCCGAATAAAGTGGCTGTGACATACGGACGGACAGACATACATGACGAATCTCTAAGGGAAGACGAATCTAATATTTTGTAGATTAGATAATCAATACAAGTTATGATTTCAAGATTCCGGTTACATCTAAATGTAATCTTTCGTTAATTTACTGTAATAATTTGGTTACTTTTTTTGGCTTTATATAAATTCCTACCCAAATGATCAGTGACCCGAAAAAAAATTGTCTCCTTTAAGTGATTTGTTACTTTAATAAATTCAGTTAGACCTGTGTGTTTTCCTTGTACAAAACCCATCTGCGGCCTACATGATGACCGAGTCTAACAAAATAATGTCTGGCAATCCGACAAACAAGATACTGACTTTTTCATGAGGCAATTGAAAACGGAACACGTATTCTTCCAAAAAAATAATGAATTTAAACATTAAAAAATCATCATCATCTTCCTGCCCTTATTTCATTCTATTTGGGGTCGGCGCAACACGTTTTCTTCTTCCATTCTTCCCTGTTACACGTCAAGGTGGCATTTATTCCTTTCTCATTCATATCATTCCTCACACAATCCATCCATCTTTTCTTTGGCCTTCCTCTCCCTCTCCATCCATCAATATTTATATCCATCACTTTTTTAGTCACATGCGTTTCATCCCTCCTCATTACATGACCATACCAAGATAAACGACTTCCTTTCAATTTTTCTGTAACAGGTGCTACTTTCAAACTTCCTCTAATATACTCAAACATTAAAAAATACACACCTTTTAAAAACTATGAGTCCTTCAAAATGCCACGGAATACTTTCATTTGCAAGCAACACTCCTATTCCTATGACTTCCAAACTACAATTAGATTTTATTCATGTATTCATAGCAATGCTAGAATAGTTATTATAATAACTGTAAAAATATTACCATTGTAGAGGTTGTGAACCTACAATGTTCAGTACCTACTAGTTGATAATATAAATATTATAAGCGTAACATAACTATTATTAATCAGTATTTCAGGACTTCTTTCAGCCGCGGCTACACCCGCGTGGTGTACATGGAAGATGTGTTTTTTTTTTTCAGAAACAAACATTATAAGCGCTCTCACTCGAATTGAATTTATACGAACTGAAAATATCCCAAACCAATAAGGACGAAGTTCTCCGTAAAACTAAAAATCTAATTAAGAGAACCAGATTTGTAAAATAAATAATTAATATTGTTTAGAACGAAATAGTTTAACCACATACTACAGTATTTCTATGTGAACCGTTTTTTTGTATTTCCTTCAGATGCGAGAATCACCAGGGTGCTCCGAGAGCTTACTCTAAAGCAGGACACGTATAACTGGGAGTGTGAAAAGTGGTTCTCCCTTACGTCTATCCCTGCTAAACTAAGAGTTTGGGCTTGCGATTTACTTATGGTCATGTCAAAGCAAACTTTGAGAGGAAACTGCACTATTTTGAATTTTGCTGTGTCACTGCAGTTTGCGGCTGCTTTATATCATAACTAGCTTTTGCCCATGGCTTCGGCCGCGTGGATGTTAAAAAATATTCAAACAAACTTACATACCCTTTTAAATTCCCTTAGGGGTTGAATTTCAAAAAATGTTACATACCAAACCTTCCTCGATAATCACTCTATCCATTGGTGAAAACAGCATGAAAAGCGGTGCAGTCGTTTTTGAGTTTATCGCGAACAGACAGACAGACAAACGCGGCGGAGGACTTTGTTTAATAATATGCAGTGATAATAGATAGCCGATAGGTCGAAAATCACTTCCCGTCGAAAAGGTACCACGTTTAGCAGTGGAATGGTTGTATAAGTCAGGCAATCGCCATATGCAAAAAAACTGCGTTTATCTGCGTTTTATGAAACTGGAAGTGTTGCCATACAACGTGGCAATGCCGCCAGCCTTTTGGGCACATTACCGGCTGACAGCGTTGAGGAGCAGTTTTTTGATGCCTTTTTATAGTTTCTTGTTAGTTTATCTATTAGTTTTTAATTAATGTACATAGTTAACTCGACATTAAATAAATATAAACTTTTTTTACCTTTTCGGAAATAGGTTAAGGAGATGATGATAAAAATATCCATACATAAACTCACACCTTTTTCCCATGGGGGTAGGCAGAAACCACAGAATGACACCTGCTACGATCCTTGTTTTATTTTTTTGGAGGGTGGAATTTCATCAAATGACTCCCCCGCTCTGGGCAGAGCGGTAGGGAGTGTCAGACTTCTACTGACTAAAAAACACCCATGTTCCTTCTTAGCCCTTTGTGTCGAGGCCGCGGTATCTCTTTCGAACTACCTAAAGTCCCGGCGGGCGTCGGCCCTTGCGGGCCCCTTTAATGTTGCTGACATCTTTTTGAGGCACGCGTGGAACACGAGGACCTGCGTCAGATGGAAGGTTAGGGCGCCTTGGTCGCCTCGCCTCAAGCCACTCCTCAAAGAGGGGGGGGTTGCGACAGTCGCTCTCTTCATGTCGCCATTAGATTGCACCGGAGGTCCGTCCACTGAGCGGCAATTTGCCGCGGCAACGGTGTTACCCCCCGGTGCAGCGCCTCCGCGCGCCATTTATGAAGGTGCGCGAGGACTATCGCCCCCAGATTCCATGGCGGCAATCCGGCAAGGGCACCTCGCCGGAGATAGTGCGGTACCCCCGGACCAGCCTTACAGCTACCACCTTTTGGGGCGCGTTTAGGTAGTGGGCGGCTCGCCACCTCAAAGAACGCCCCCACCCTGGGGCCCCGTAAAGGGCCATGGACCGCATGATTCCCGCATAGAGCCTCCGGCAGGAGGCGTTTGGCTCCCCCAGGTTAGGCAAGAGCCACCTAAAGGCAGCCCCAGCCCACTTGCTACGATCCTTACATACTCATTTTACCTCGGCGTTCATACACCCACGCCGCCGGACACTAGGGCATCACGTCAACCTCGTAAATACCTCTTGTAAGCTGGCTTTCACCCTCATCCTCTCCACAAGACTAAACCATCTACGAATATTTATTTCTATGATGATGCAATACATTCTAAGAGAATATTAACATCGAGAACTGATCTAAAGAAGACGTAGCATTAGATCGCACAGTTTCTAACTTTCCATACCCGGCGTCAGACATAACGAAGTGTCCAGAAAGCAGGAGCACAAAATCGACTGCGCGCGATAATATAGTAATTTATTGCACCATAATTCACCCCGCGTGGTCCGGCGGGACCCTCGTGACGACCGCTCTGCTGCGAATCCGAAATGCGCTGAAGGTATTACGTGTAATGTGGGAAAATACATTGTTTAATTATTATGGTTGCTTTTGAAACGTCAATCACTTGAACTGAATTTATGAGAATTACGACTGAGTCGTTATCAGCCTAGCCTTTTCCCAAGTATGCTTTTCTTTTTCTTTTTTGGGGGGTGGTAAGTCATCAAATGACTCCTCCCTGGGCAGAGCGGTAGGGAGTGTCAGACTTCTACTGACTAAAAACCACCAGTGTTCCTTCTTAGCCCTTGTGCCAAGGCCGCGGTATCTCTTTCCAACAGCCCGCAGCCCCGACGGGGTGGGTTCGGGTTCCAGTCTAACCAGATGCAACTGAATACCAGTATTTTGCATGGACTGACTGCCTATCTGACCTCCACAACCTAGTTAGTACTAGGTAATAAAATAAGATACCCTTGGTAAGACTGGTTCACGGATTTTCGAGCCACTGACTTCATGTTAAGACTGTCAGTAATAACATAACATCACGCCGGTAATACCCGAAGGGTAAGGCAGATGTGTACCTAATAGTACACCCACATTTCGCCAGTTATGTTTAAGTCCCATGTAATAGGGGGCGAGCCTATTGCCATCAACCGGGCACAAATCCAGACTCTGGAGCTGTTACTGATAAATTCCTGATGGAAAAAGCCAATAACACTTTGCCCGACCCGGGAATCGAACCCAGGACCTCATGCTCAGACAGACTGTCAGACTGTCAGAAATCTACAAATAATAGTCGGGACCAACAGCTTAACGTGGCACGTAGGAAAAGGTATGTAATGGGTCATCAACCATTCACAGACCAACCTTGGCAAACGCGGCTTATGATTGATCTGAGCGGCTTTTATCATCAAGTAACGAGCTCCTATGAAGTGTGTAAGAAACCCTTCTTATATAATAGCATGTGCAGGTGCTCATTGCACATGCATTTCACCAGTGCATTTCATTTGTAAAGTGTCAATAAAGAGACCCTGCCTGCCACCTACTAAATGGTTTATAAACTACAGAACATAACTGAAATAATCTTTACTTCGTTATTTGAAATTCTTTCAAACCAGTTACTAAGTAACCGGTACGGACTAATTTCGGAAGCGGTTTCGATCACAGAAACTGATATATAGTTCAGCAAGCAGTATGATCCATATCTAGGGACACGTCCATTTTTTTTAAACGGTTGTATTTATCTTCGGGGACAAAATCTTACTCACTTACAACCCAAATTATAAATGGTTAGAGATAAAATCTGAAATCACACGCCCAACATTTTGATTTACCAAGTAATTTGCTGTAAAAACGTTCCTATCAAATCTTATGAACAAGATGGATTGTTTCACGCAGAAACACAAATCCCTCAGACATTTCTTCACCGACAAATACGGGTTCCGCATTGTCTCATCCATCATTTCTTGACAACTTATGGCTGTAGTGTTCCCACTTGAATAGTCGACATAACATATCGTCTACAAATCATTCCTTGTTCTAGATTCGATCACTGTTTTCTTGAAATGTTGTATGTTTGTGTAAAAGGAAAATAGGTTATCGAATTGCGCAATAATTTATCATGGCGAATTAACAGTCTTCGCCTGATAGAAAATTATATTTCGTCTATATCAGCAAGAATAACTTTTTTTTTTAAACTTTGCCCCACACTAGGAATTTCTCCTGTATTGTGGGTGCGTTTACAAACATTTAAACTCACATACACAAACTTCCAGACCCGTAACAACTATCTGTAGGCCATAAAAATATTTGTTCCGCGCGGGGATCGAATCCACGACACGCAGTGCAGCAGTCTAATCGCTCAGCTACTGCGCCAATCATGTCGTCAAATTCAAATTATGAGAATAGATCATGTATGTTTGTCTGTTTAGCACCCTTAAACACACAGACAGTCAAAAGTAATTTTGAACGATTAATAGTTTTGACTGCAACATATTATAATATGGTGACTCTAAGAAAAGAAATGATTAGCTGGTTTCCTAACGCCTAAGAATCTATTTAAAGTTTATTTCTGTTAGTACTTAGTCGAGCAATTCAGGCCCTAAAACAACTAACTACCGTTAAAACTTTACGGTATAAGAAAGCGAACATTTTATTTCAATTTCTCAAGGGTGCCATTTGCAATGTTAGTCCTTACACTTTTAGAACGGACATTATCTTTTATCATATATATATTATTTTATCCACCACTGCGATCATTTTTTTGTTCTAGACCATACCTGGGAACCTCCTAGTTGCGGAGATATTGGGGGTCAAAGTTCCAAATTTTTCACAGCTGTTTTTGTAAATACTAGTATTTCAGGTTTTAACTTTACTTAAATTACCTCCATGACCCGTTTACTATTCAAAGCATCCACTAGCACAATGTTTTAAGAGTGCTACTTTGTGTTTTACCGTAAAATGTGATTTTTAACCCCAAAAAAAAAAGTCGTTTCCCAGCAAAAAATTTTGCGTAGGGGTACTTGGTTTGATGTACAGAATGCTTGGTTGTCGGATGTGTGAAGGGTTCGTTTACACCCTGTATAAACATAGTAATGTACTGCTGTAACTGTAGGCCAAGCGCAGTTTAACCTCAAGAGCCCGTGAGGTTAAACCGTGCTTGCCTAGGTTGGTCCGTGGATGGGTGACCAGTCTGACTACCCATTATATACCGACTTTCCTCCTCGTTAAGCCGTTGGTCCCGGCTGTCATTTGTAGTCGACAGTCGTTACACGTTGTCGTTGTTGTAATCTGGCAAATTTTGAAAGTAATTTATAATCCATTGTTTCATATTTGTATGTCTCATAACGAATCTCACTCTGCTTCTAATAAAAATTGTACGTTTAAAAGAAAAATGGTAAGTTTATTGATAAGGTTCAATCCGTATGTCTAAATAAAAACGCCAATAGGGGATCGGACAAAAAAAAACTAATTAGTCCGTCAGATAGATTTCCAAAAACTATTAAACTCATATTTTTTTCTTTTTTCACATAAACAAAACATGAAGACGATACAGTGCTTCGAAAACTCGTGAACTCCTCGAAAACGTCAGATGTCAGTTCATTTTTTACATACATATGACGTCACAACCCCCACTCATGATCTTTGACGCGTTTCATCTTCGCCAATTTTTATAGATTTGATAAAACAAAAAACACATATCCAATATTTTTCGATAATCTAACAGACGGACTAAATAAAATCACGAATCTAATACGCAACAGATTAGGCAGAGGTTTACCCATTAGCACATCCACATTTCGCCAGTCATATTGTAACAGCTTGAGTGAGCTGGACTCTTTCTAAATGGATTGAAAAAGTAAGGTGGAAAGAGGGAAGGGAGGCTTTTTCCCTGCAGTCGGACAAAATAGGTTTATAATATCAAATGTTGTAACATAATTGACTGCCTCGTTCGTCTAGTGGTCGCAAGCGCGACTTCTGAGCATGAGGTCCTGGGTTCGATTCCCGGGTCGGGCAAAGTGTTATTGGCTTTTTCCATCAGGAATTTATCAGTAACAGCTAAGGAATCTGAATTTGTGCCCAGTTGATGGCAATAGGCTCGGCCCTATTAAAAAAAAAAATGTTTATTGCTTCATCTTAAATAACTTTTTGCTTAAAAGGATTCTCCCAAGTGTAACTAGACACTTGGGAGAATCCTTTTAAGCAAATAGTATGCTAAGTAATAATAATAGTGGTAGTAGTAGTAGTAGTAATAGTATGTATGTAAGTAGTATGCTATTAAATGGGACTTAAACATAACTGGCGAAATGTGGGTGTACTATTAGGTACACCTCTGCCTAACCCTTCGGGGATTACAGGGGTGATGTTATGTTATGTTGTAACATAATATGGCGAGCCATACTTTAACTAAAGCAAACACTACCTACACTTAAAAGAGACTATGACCTCTGAATTTCTTCTCAGAGTAATAATCAGGTACGAAACACAGGCCCCATCCAGTTTAGAAAAAAGTGACTTGAAAAAGTGTTTGTAAAAACCTATTTCCAAAATAAACATAATTCATCAAGTGACTTTATTTATCTTTACCAACCACTGGTTTAAAGGCTTATTGGTTATTTTGGCCCTCAATGCAGTCTAGTAACAAATTCCATTTCCGCAGTGCAGTCGAAATGCAAATTCAACAGTGTAGTTGCAATTAGGGAGCCCAATCAAATTCAACAATGCATAGACAAAAGGGAATCTTCGCTTCCAATTTACTTTATTATTTTAAATGTAACGAAAAACTGTTGGAGAACGGAGTATCTACTGATGGAAATGATGGGTATTTTAATTTAGGTAATAAGCTACAAGCATGTGATTTAAAATTCAATGTTGTAAAATTATTTTGTAAATGCATGGAATAAAAGGCTTTTTATTTTAATTTTATATTATTTATTTATTTATAATAAGCTACAACAAGCAATTAGCTGAGCGACATAAGTTAGGTTCAGACAAGAAAATATTCTGGAAATCTATTAGTCGCGTGAGACGCTCCGGGCATCTGGGGTCACGTGATGGCTTCCGGCCACCGTAGACCGGGGCCTGTTTACGGTGAGTAATGGGCTAGCTCGCCGTCCGTCCGTCTTATGACGACGATAGGCCGACGGCGCGTTCGTGTTCCACGTGCGCTTCAAATAGATGTCAGCAACATGGAAGGGGCCCGCATGGGCCGATGCCCGTCGGCGCGGCGGGTTGTTCGAAAGAGATACCGCGGCCTCGACACAAAGGGCTATGAAGGAACATGGTTGATTTTAGTCAGTAGAAGTCTGACACTCCCCGCCGCTCTACCCAGAGCCGAAGGAGTTATTTGATGATTTCCCAACCCAGCAAAAAAAAAAAGTTCCACCGAAAATAAATGACTGATACTTAAAATTTCAATTTTACATTCTAAACCGTGGTAATATCATGATACCTCACGTTTTCTAATAAAAAATACGCACCCTAATTGCCCATAAAGTTCAAAATCTCATTACATTAAATAATTAGTTGAAGAACATCATAAATCTACGAAGTAAGATTAAGTATTACATTCAATTTAAGCTCGGTAAAATAATATCTTGGAATAATATTAATAGTCAGTTAGCTACTCTAAATTCATGGCGTGTCTTCAACTGGGACACTGTTAGCGTCACACCGATCACTGGATGGTGATAAAAATATTGAGTTTAAGAAAAAAATTTCATTGAACTTCAGTATTTTTCTTAGTCTACTTTGTATTACTGAAATAGTTCTTAAATACCACAAGCGTGAGCTCCTGGATTCCTGGGGCATAGTGTATTGGGTTTTTTCTATCAGAAATTTCTCAGTAGCGGCCACGGAGTCTAGATTTGTGCCTGGTTGATGGCAATAGGCTCGCCCCCTTTTACATGGAACTTAAAAATAATTGGCGAAATGTGGATGTATTAATAGGTAGACCACTGCCTTAAACTTCGGGGATAGCAGACGTGTCGTTAGTATATTATGTTTATAGATAACAGACCTCTAATTACCGAAAAGCTAATCTTTTACACTTTGCACCCACACTTTTGCATCTATATTTTGCCAGTTATGTTCAAATCCCACGTTATAAAGGCGAGTATTTTGCAACCGCCAGTAGTTCCTTCGGATCCTTACAAATTTCTGTTATAGAAATATCGAGTCAATATAACCCCCATCTCCTTGTAACAAATGGAAAGCTGATGTTACACGGAGTGTTACAATGTGCGCTCTTATCGCCTAAAGTGATCTTTTATAGACAATCTTTGGGTGAACCGGAGGAAGGCGACGGTGTTCATAACTGAACGATATTTTATACTTTAGGTACTAATACTTATAGGCGGGTTTCGAAACGAGGATGAAAAATAATATGATAAAAAAATATTCGGAAGTACCTAACAACTTTTCCAATATTACAGGTTACCTATATTTCACAGAACACTGAAATATTGTTACAAGCAACGAACAACATGAAAAATTGACAACTAGAAATAGGGACAGCGAAACAGAATGAATCCAAATACACTATCACGACCCTCACACGTCAGAAATATGTTTATACAATGGGCAAACTGGAGCACAACGAAAATCGATGTTTCCAGCAAATCGAGGACACATCGACTGTGTCGATTTACCTTGAAATCGCAGCCCGCTATCTAGAATTTAAACATGGATTCAAGTTGAGAAAATCTTAGAGCGAACCACGCTTTTATTTTCTGTGAATCGGTTTTCGATTGTACAAACATGACGCGTTATTTTTCATTCTCGATCTGAGAATAATGTGAAGATATTTAAACTTTGCGTATTTTCCTGTGCACTCATACATCACACGTATCAGACATCTGGTTCGTTTTCTCTTGAATATTTCCGGGATAATATTTCTTTTTCCATTTACAAATGCTTTACACTTTCGTTACACGTTCAAGGCTCTGCACTGCATATGTTTTGTTGACACGGTATGTAAATTTAACATGATACACGAGGAACATTATGCGGCGAGGTCATGCCAGATTTCCCTACGGGATGCAAAGGTCAAGTGACAACACTACCATTCAGGTATTAACTAAGAAGCAAGTGGTTCAGGGTTGATTAAAGAGTTGTTAATTAGTCATATAATAGTGGATAGTCAAGACACAAAAGTGCATGCAGCATGGGGTGGTCAAAGGTTGAAAAACAGAAATAGAGAATACAATAGTTTGAAACGTGTAATTATTTATAACAACAATTATAACAAAATAATAATGATAATGATTCAATAAAATAAATTCCTCTCGTGCAACCATTGTGTTAATTCAACTCTCTTAATTATTTTAGTTTTGATAACAGGATTAACAGATATTCTAATAAATTAATTAGAACCATGGAGTCACACTCCTAAATAATTATTAGGTAATCATAAAAATAGCAAAACTATACCTTACTTTCCATCACATGTCCAAACTTTTCCGCAGTTGTATTTTTCAGGAGATTGAGAAAGTTGACATTAAATGACTGTAAATGAACGACAATTCAGTTATGATTTGAAGTCCAACTATATCGTTACATTTTACTGATTTAGAGACCAACCCTAGGAATATTGCAGCTCACACTAGATTGGGAATTCCACAATGTTATTAGTACACAGTCACTTCTTACGACACCCAAGGGAGAAGATGGAATGGTCTAGAATTCTAGATCTCATTACAACAAACATAAATCTAAGTAATAGATGGTATATCACTAGACGGGCGTAGTTTATTAAATAGAAGAACTAGGTCTTACCAACAATCCTGCTTCTATTTAAACAGTCTTGAAAGATATAAACAAAGACCGTGCTCTAGCGCAGAAAATCGATCAAATAAGATGCTTCGAGGTTACGTTAAAACATCATAGTATTTGACTTATTCTAATTGTTTGCGAAAGTGGAACTATTAATAGTAAGTATAAAAGCGCATTGTCATCTTAGTTTCCATTACAAATAATTGCTTTTGCACTGAGTTTTATTAGTAAATATAAACAATCATGTTTTTCTAATCAAAATGGGATTAGTAAACAGGAAACGAAAAGGACAACGGCAAACAACAGAAAATAATCCAAGATATAATCACGTTCACCATTGTTCATTTGTAATGCTAATTCAAACTCCTGATAGCTTTATGAATTCAAAATTAGGTCGTCAAGAAAAAGTGGGTAATACATTAAAAAGCTTTGACGTGACGCGGTGTGCCACGAACTTTTCTTTATAACTTGGAACCTTTTCATTACTTCGAATTCAGTGTCGGCTCGAATAATTACTACGTGCAGAGAATAAACTTCAATAATTAGTGAAAGCTAATGAGTGAAAACCTGGCTCCCCAAATCGTTTAATAGCAACACAGTTATTTAATTATTTTCAACTTATCCTAATTATCTTGAAACGTAAAATGGCTCCTTAAATTATTACATGAACAAATGAGCTGCAGACGGGAGTTGTCATAGTTTTGAAGACGTATAATATTGTGGATTGAGATTGGACCTAAGACCTATTTCACTTGGTTGCTCTTGTTCCTTGTAAATAAAATCTATACAAATTAATAAAATAGTAGTGTCTGTTTGTAATGTCAAATAACAGGTTTTTATAAATGCTATGAAAGTATATATCGACGGTACTTCTAATAAAAGAATCCACAACACAGTGCAATCATAAAATTCAATTAAATTAATATAAATCGACAAGCAAGATAAAAACTACTGCACCTTCTATTGTCTAGAGTAACATGTAAACTAAGAAGCTAATAAGTACTGAATGTTTAGCAACCTAGAAACAGTAACTACATCATTACGAATCAATGTTAGTTGTCGTCACGCCTACTTTCAAAACATAACATATTATACAATATCAAGTACGAATAGTTTACCTAAGTATGAACTTCAATAACGTAAATAAGGAATACTAACTTTATTGAAGTGGATATGTGGGGCTTTTCCTGTCTAATAACAAACTGTAAGTCACTGACAACGACAAGTGATAAAGTGGTTAGAGGGCCGGCTTAGACGTAATTGCTATTCAAAAATTTTCAGGCGTCACAGAAATCCCGCGTATAATTATGTTTAACATTAGATGATATCATAGTTTGTAGAATAAAAACCTCTATGGATTTATTTTCTATGACTCAGTGTAAGGCAAAGGGATGAGTTTTTGGGTCTTTACGTGGTTGGAATAGACTGGACGCTAGTGGTGTACCATAGGAAGTTGTGACTAGGAAGGTATATGCTCAGCAGTGAATTGGGATTTTTATCGTGACGAAATCATAAAGATCAATACATTTCATTTTTAATAAATACAGATAACAGTTAATCTTGTTCTTCGTCGTTTTAAAACGGATATGTCCTAAAAGCAGAAGGAACGCTCCAAGCGAATAGTGCATAGCTGTTGGTGATGTTGACCTCCTCCAGTAAAAGTACAACATTAAACATTTAATGATCTGTTAAAATTTCAACAAAATTAAAAGCACTCCCATACATAACGAACATTCCCCTATGTCGATTTCTATCAGCGCCTCCAATTAAACGGTCCGCATAATGTACGTCGTTTGTGATTACCGATTATGTAGCATGTGGTAATTGCTTTCATCATCACACGGATTATAACGTTCTATGTGAATTCGACGGCACGGTTGGCGCAGTGGCTGAGAGATTGGACTACTGCGCTACGTGTCGCGGGTTCGATCCCCGCACGGAACAAATATTTGTATGGCCTACAGATAGTTGTTTTGGGTCTGGGTGTGTTTGTGTATGTCATCAGTTTAAATGTTTGTGAACGCAACCACGATATAGGAGAAATTCCTAGTGTGGGGCAAAGTTTTTTACAAAAAAAAAAAAAGATATTTCCTTTTGGTCTAAATATATTATAGTCGACCCCAGTATAGTTGAGAATAAGCTAGGACAATATTGATGGTCCTAAATATATTTTGCTATGTTTGTAATTTATTCGTTTTCAGTGCAAAAACCATAAAATGGCGTCGTGCTTGTAATCCTCAAAGGGTACGAGTAAGTAAGAGGTGAATCTATAATTAACCCAAAATTTGCCCGTTATGTTACAAGTCCCTTGTGCGCAAGCCTATTGTCATTAACCAAATACAAATCTAGACTTTGGATTACTGAGAAATGTCTGATAGAAAACCCTAGTACTTTACCTTCACCTGGAAATCGAATTAAATACCTCATTTTCAACAGTAGCGAGGTAGTTCTTGGTGAAGAGCGATAAGTAACACACACATGTGTGTGTGTGAATAAATTATTATTACACATAACATAACATTACGCCTGTAATCCCCGAAGGGTTAGGCAGAGGTGTACCCTAATATGCAGTACACCCACATTTCGCCAGTTATGTTTAAGTCCCATGTAATAGGGGGCGAGCCTATTGCCATCAACCGGGCACAAATCCAGACTCCATGGCTGTTACTGATAAATTCCTGATGGAAAAAGCCAATAACACTTTGCCCGACCCGGGAATCGAACCCAGGACCTCATAACGATAAGTACTTATTCTAATTTGGGATTTTTTATCGAGACTTCCTCAAGCTATTTACTCCTATGCATATTATATAGAGGTAGTGATAAATGAAGTCCCTAGCGGTTGCTTGAAAATTTATTGCCTCCACATCATAGTTTCCCATGGGATAAGGAAGCGGTGAGTTAGAAATTAAATAAACAGAATGGATAGCAAAACACACCTGTGCATGGATATACTGCGTAATTCTGGCAAGCCAAGTGGAATAGGGTAATTTAAGTCTGTGGGGACTTTGAAATAAGAAAGCATTGAAAAAATGAGGTTGGCAACGATAATATCTTGTCACTTTAGCAGAAGCACATCTGATAAATAACATCACTCCTGTAATGATCGAAGGGTTAGGTCTAGCCTAATTCTTTGATCATTACACCCGGATGTACCCAATTATACGCACACGTGTAAAATATTAGTTATTTATTAATAACTCAAGGGTCTAAAAAACATGCCTGTCGAGGCTGCGGGTTGTTCGCAAGGGATACCGCGGCCTCGACATGAAGGGCGAAGAAGGAACATGGGTGGTTTTTAGTCAGTAGAAGTCTGACACTCCCTTCCGCTCTACACAAAGCGGAAGAGGTTGTTTGATGATTTCCAACCCCCCAAAAAAAAAAAAAGGGTCTAAAAAACATGCCCGTCGGGGCTGCGGGTTGTTCCAAAGAGATACCGCGGCTTCGACACAAAAGGTTAAGAAGGAGCATGGTTGTTTTTTAGTCAGTAGAAGTCTGACACTCCCTTCCGCTCTACACAAAGCGGAAGAGGTTGTTTGATGATTTCCCACCCCCAAAAAAAAGGGTATAAAACATATTATTGCTTAATTGCTTGAAGTATAATAAAAGTACCTGTGTGATTGATCTGCTCAGTTAAAATTAGAGAAAACGAATATTCCCAGATATGAGACCTAGATAGATATGAGAGCTACTTTTCGCCCCCGTAAACCCAAGAACGTGATTAAAAAATGTAAGAATATTGCTTATTTTACAGTATAGGGTAGGATATTGCTGTAACTCACGAGTTACAGCAGAGTAGGATATTGCTGTAACTCACGAGTTACAGCAATATCCTATTAAATCACAACATCACAAATCATAATCTCTGGGCACGCCCAGAGATCATAGTTTGTCAGGCATTATGCTGCGTAACCAATTAAAGGTAGGTCAAAGAAACTATAGGTGGACTGTCATGTGTAAAGCATAATAATTATGTCAAGAAAGGATGTGACCGATGAGATGACGAATAATAAAGAAGTATGGAAGAAGAAGATATGCTGCAGCGACCCCAAATTAATTAGGATAACAGCAAAAGAGTGAAGATATGCTGCGTAACCAGAAATAATAGTTACAACAGATTAATTAAATTAATTAATTAATAGCCATTTAATTAATTAGTTAAATGGCTATTTAGGGGCTGTATTTTGTAGTAGGACGTCGAAAAAATATCACTGACTCTTGACCAGTCTTTTTTTAAATTTTACTGTCCAAACGTCATAAAATGTTATTTAATAATGACTTCTATTTTGTATGTTAAAAGTCAAGATAGTAAAAACTGAACACGTGAAATAAGTTGGTTGAGACAGCGAAAGCAAAATATTATCAGAGTAAATTTTCCTACAGCTAATAAGATACAATATCTAATCTTGAAGTTTATCGACGAGAAAATTTAATCAAAACCTGAATTTAATTTATTAAAATAACATCACTTTAAGTTATCCATGACTGAACTTCAGGCCGTCCGTTTTCTCAACGCCTCCTGATTAAAATCTTTCATCTAAATTAAAATTCAGCTATCTTGTGCTTGCTTCCAGTTTATCTAAGTTTTAGAAAATGATTAGAACATTTTATATGTTCTTATTTTTATTTCTAAGTTCTTGCAAAATTTCGTTTTTTTTTAGTATCCTTACCGACATTTCTTTTTTCATTTTCCAAATGTGTTATGAAATAAGATGAAATTTTATAGAAAAGAAGATTATTCATTCAGTATAATTTGGTCTGAAAATGTATCGTTCATAATAATATGCAGTATTTAGGTGACAGTGCTCTGTCCGAGTGAAAATGGAGAAAACAAAATTTGTCAGATATACTCGTAAGACCTAGCTAGATTGATTTTTCGCCCCCGTAAATCACTAAATTGTAACTTTCATTGAAATGTTTTGCGCCGTTTTCGAGGACGTAAATACAAATATACCTACAGCTATACAAATATTGCTCATTTAATAGCATAGGATTATACCTACAAAATAAGTCATGTTATTATGACGAACAAACGACGTGCAGCAATCCGTTTTGTACTGCGGAATTCACACAGAAAGTTCACAAACATCAGAAATAATTATTATATTTATCAAACTTACTATCAGTTCGTCATATATTTTTTACCCGAAATGAACGATTTTGCAACGCAAAGCTTTATTTAGTGGGTACACACCCAATGTATAATGTATTTACTAAGGATAGCAAAAGATCAATCTTCAAAAACAACTTCAGAACCATAACTTGACTCTGGAACTTAATTATGGCCAGTTATATACCCGTTCTAGCGAGACTCTTCTCGATTCGATGTAAACATACTGTTACGTCGGTCATCTAGAATCTTCAAGAAACCTCGCTTATAATTGTGTAGTGCCTAAAACACTCCAGTACATTCTGTAGGTATAATTCCATTATGTTTACAAGGTCAGCACGGCGGGCGTCGGTGACATAATTGCCATTGTAATTTCGACCGTATGCCGAGTGCGTAACGTAACTTCTTCCTTGCTGGTTCTTTTATCTTTAAGTTTATTTTTTAGTTATTTTTCTTTGTGAATATTGTATTCATTTTTAGTTAATAATAGGGAATTTTCTCGAACTTCTTTTGTGTGTTTGAGTATAAAAGGACCAACAGAGGTCGGAGCAGGCAGTCTACTTTTGAAGCGAGACAACGAGAGGTTCGAAGAGATATCTAGTGCGATAAAGTGTTCAGTAGTGTTCCCAGCTCGTAACAATTTGGTGTCAGAAGTGAGGGATAAATAATGCCGATTCTACCAAAGGACGACACGGATAGTATCCGTACGAGGAGTCAGCGACAGCAAGGTATGGACCAAAGGCGATTTGGAGACTCTCCCACACAGACACCGGCTGGTGTCCAGCCTACGTCAGAGCCAGTCGCTGGCTCATCTGGCGTTTCTCCCGTATCAGCAGTGCCAGACATGTCTGCTTTAATGGCGCTGCTGCAGGAACAGGGGCGCCAGCTACAGGAACAGCTGCAACGGGATAAGGTGGAACAGGCTCGCCGTCAAGAGGAACAGGCTCGCCAGTTGCAGGAACAGTTGCAACGGGATAAGGAGGAACAGGCTCGCCGTCAAGAGGAACAGGCTCGCCGTCAAGAGGAACAGATGCTCCTGATTAAAGATCTTCACGCATCAGTTGGCAAAGAGCTGAGCGTGATGAAGGAGCAGGTACAGCAGCACGACAACCGTATCGCAAAGGCCGAAATTCAGATCGCCGATGTGAAGAAGGCCTTGAGTGAAATTAAGGTTGGAGACGGGGCTGTGACTTCAGTGATTGCTGCTCCTTCGGTGCGCGGGTTTAAAGTGCCGCCATTCGACGGAACATCTTCGTGGTCGGCCTATAAAATTCAATTTGAGGCGGTTATGAAAGTGAACGGGTGGACCAAAGCGCAAGCCATGACCGCGCTCACTTTGGGTCTCCGAGACCAGGCCCTAACCATTCTTGAGGCCCTCGGCAAGGATGTGACCTACGAACAGCTGCTGGAGGCATTAGAGTCCAGATATGGTGACGCGCACCTGGAGCACGTCTTTCGTGCTAAATTAAGGGATCGCGTTCAACGTAGTGCCGAGAACTTACAGCAGTGGGCCCTGGAAGTTGAAAAACTGGTTCGGAAAGCATACCAGTCCGCCCCTGCCCTTATTGATGGAAATCTTCTCGTTTTGAAAGAGCCCCGAGGATCTCGATCTCACAAGCACATGACGGGAACAGCCTGACCATTAAGGGCGAAGTCAACGGAACTCCATGCAAACTGACGTTGGATACTGGAGCTTCTCACACGGTCGTCAATTCACACCTAGCAAATCAGTTTCTTGGGGACTACTTCAATAACCACGACCGTATACAATTACTAACAGCAACCGGTCAGCACATAACCGTCCGAGGCAAGAAGGAGGTGGAGTTAAAATTGGGTGATAGAATTTACCGGCACAATGTCATCGTGGCCGACATAGTGGACGATTGCATTTTGGGCTTGGACTTCATGCGGAAATATCGTTGTGAGATCGACATTGACCAAGGAGTGTTGAAATGTGGTTCCGAGGAAGTCTTCATGGAAGGTGCACCATCAGGGAAAGTGTACTGCTTGTAGGAAATTGTTCTACCTCGCAGATCAGAAACGATCGTGCCAGTCAAGTTACCACAGAACTCTGGACACAAAGATCGAAGTGTTCTGATAGAAAGGGTGAACAATGAGTTTTCATGGAAGATGGCACGAACTCTGGTAAAGGCTAACAACATCTCAGCTGTACGCATCCTAAATCCAAGTGACAAGGAGCAAGTGATTAAGAAGGGCACTTTGATCGGCACTTGCGAGGAAGTAGCTTGGATGCGTCAATTGCAAGAGCTACCTACCGGAAATCAAACTCGTAGTGCAAAATTTGACGTGTCAACGCTTTTAGAAAACTGTCATTTAACTGAAGGAGAAATGGACAAGGCTAAGAAGATGTTACTTCAGTACGCCGGTATTTTCTCTACGAATGATGCTGACATAGGGAGAACTGGACTGGTTCAGCACAGAATTAATACAGGCAACGAGTTACCTATCCGTCAGCGACCAAGGAGACTGCCAGTTGCACGGGAAAAAGAAGTGGAAACCATGATTGAGGGAATGGTGAAGGACGGTGTTATAGAGCCTTCATCCAGTCCATGGTGTTCTCCTGTGGTCCTGGTAAAGAAAAAGGACGGCAGTATGCGCTTTTGTGTGGACTATCGACGACTGAACAACGTCACGAAAAAGGACAGCTACCCACTGCCTAGGATCGATGACACACTGGATACGCTGACGGGAATGAAGTGGTTTACTACACTAGACCTGAAAAGTGGTTACTGGCAGGTCGAAATAGACCCAAAGGATAAAGAAAAGACTGCATTCTCAACAGGAAAAGGGTTGTGGCAGTTTAAAGTTATGCCTTTTGGATTGTGTAATGCTCCTGCAACGTTTGAAAGGCTGATGGAGCAAGTACTTGCCGGATTGATTGGGGATGCATGTCTTGTCTATCTAGACGACATAATCATTGTGGGCCGTACGTTTGAAGATCACCTTAAAAACCTCGACCGAGTGCTGACGAAGATCCAAACAGCAAACCTGAAGTTGAGTCCAAGGAAGTGCTCGTTTTTCAGAAAACAAGTGAACTTTTTAGGACACATAGTTTCGGGGGAAGGTGTTCATACAGATCCAGAGAAAATAGTCGCTGTCAAGGATTGGCCAGTGCCGAAAGACAAGACACAGGTCAGAGCATTTTTGGGTTTGTGCTCCTACTATCGCCGGTTTGTGAAGAATTTTGCCGACATTGCGAAACCTCTACACAAACTCACTGAGGAAAAGCAACCATTCTGTTGGGACGAGAACTGCGACGCCGCATTTCAAGAATTAAAGGGACGTCTGTGCAATACTCCTATTTTGGGATATCCTGACACTGAAAATGACTTTATAGTCGACACAGACGCAAGTAATACTGGAATTGGGGGCGTGTTATCTCAACGGAAAGGGAATCAAGAGGTTGTTATAGCTTACTTCAGCAAGTCTTTATCCAAACCGGAAAGAAATTACTGCGTAACGAGACGAGAGCTGCTCGCTGTAGTGAAGACATTGCAGCACTTCAGTAAATATTTGTTGGGACGGAAATTCCAATTACGAACTGACCATGCTGCATTGAAGTGGCTATTACAGTTCAAGAATCCAGAGGGGCAAGTGGCGAGATGGATTGAACTACTGCAAGAGTTTGACTTCGTAACTGAACATCGCAGTGGGAGAACTCACGGTAACGCAGACGCCTTGTCAAGAAGACCTTGTCCTGAAGACTGCAAGCACTGTGCCAGGCAAGAGACTAAGGAAGTAGTGCCCGTGAGGATGCTTAGAACGGATCTCAGCGATGAATGGAAGGAGACCCTACAACAGGCTCAACAAAATGACCCGGACATCAAGCCAATCTTCGACTGGATTAAAGATGGTGCTCCGAAGCCCAAGTGGAGTGATGTGGCTGCGATGAGTTCCATCACGAAGAGTTATTGGGCACAATGGAACAGTTTGGAGATCCAGGATGGAGTCTTGTGCCGTAAATGGGAAAACGCTCGAGGGGACAGCTGTCATCTACAAATGGTTGTCCCTAAAGCTAAGGTACCGGATGTTTTACGGCTCTACCATGATGGATGCTCAGGAGGACATATGGGAGTAAAAAGGACTCTATTGAAGATCAGAGAGCGCTTCTACTGGATCCACTGTCGAGATGATGTGGAGGACTGGTGTCGCAAATGTACCAGTTGTGCGGCTGTGAAAGGACCCCACACACGTAGCAGAGGTGCATTAAAAGTGTACAACGTTGGAGCCCCCTGGGAGCGAATAGCGCTGGACGTTGCGGGACCATTTCCAGAAAGTGATAGCGGAAACAAGTACTTCATGGTTGTCATGGACTACTTCACAAAGTGGCCAGAAGTCTTCGCCATTCCTAACCAAGAAGCTACAACAGTCGCAGATAAATTGGTTCAAGAAGTCTTCTGTCGTTTTGGAGTACCCTTAGAAATTCACAGCGATCAAGGAAGGAATTTTGAATCGCAAGTTTTCCAGGAGACTTGTCGATTGATGGGTACACACAAAACCAGAACCACCTCTTACCACCCACAATCTGATGGAATGGTGGAACGATTCAACCAGACGTTGGAAAGATATCTGGCAAAAGTTGTGGAAAGCAGGCAAAAGGATTGGGACAAGCACATACAGCCGTTTCTTCTGTCCTATCGGAGTGCAGTTCACGAAAGTACGACAGTAACTCCAGCTTTCGCAAACTTTGGAAGGGAATTACGATTGCCTGCAGATTTAATCACTGGAACTCCCCCTGATGTCCCACGCAGTGTAACGGATTACGCGAATGACCTGCGTAATAAGTTAAATGATGTGTATGAGCATATCAGGTATTCCGGACAACAGATGTCTGAGAAGATGAAGACTCGTTATGACCGGAAGGCAAACAGTAGTGGTTTCGATGAAAGTTCGCTAGTGTGGTTGCATAACCCAGTGCGGAGCAAGGGAAAATCTCCGAAATTGCAAGCAAAATGGGATGGACCATACCGAGTTGTGACCAGGATCAACGATGTCACCTACCGAATACAGAAGGGTCCGCGAGGTGCTCCTAAGATTGTGCATGTAGACCGATTGGCGCGATACTACGGGACTAATGATGCTCGGGACGAGCATGTCTAAGGAGGGGGCAGTGTTACGTCGGTCATCTAGAATCTTCAAGAAACCTCGCTTATAATTGTGTAGTGCCTAAAACACTCCAGTACATTCTGTAGGTATAATTCCATTATGTTTACAAGGTCAGCACGGCGGGCGTCGGTGACATAATTGCCATTGTAATTTCGACCGTATGCCGAGTGCGTAACGTAACTTCTTCCTTGCTGGTTCTTTTATCTTTAAGTTTATTTTTTAGTTATTTTTCTTTGTGAATATTGTATTCATTTTTGGTTAATAATAGGGAATTTTCTCGAACTTCTTTTGTGTGTTTGAGTTTTAAACTACCAACAGAGGTCGGAGCAGGCAGTCTACTTTTGAAGCGAGACAACGAGAGGTTCGAAGAGATATCTAGTGCGATAAAGTGTTCAGTAGTGTTTTTGTGATTGTGTATTTAGTGTTTTGTGTTAAATAAAGTTATTTCGTGTGTTAAATTGGTAGTGTTTTTATTTATCCCATACCCAGCTCGTAACAATACGTTGTTTTTAAGGAAACTAGTGTTACTGTTCAATGTAAATTTTTAAGTAGCTACATGTTTACCCAAATAAAATATGCATGGTAAGCAATGTGAGCATCTCAAGAAAATAACCGTGCGTATTGGACAAAAGCTTTTAGAGAGCTGCAGCTTCGCATACATATTTGTGGAGTTAGGGGCCTGACACACTGATTATGGCGTTGGGTTACCGCAGACTTTACGTAACTAGGTCCTCCGTTTTCAGTTACTATACAATTCAACTGAATTCAGAGTATATCAGTAAAAAAGTATGGACTTTTTCCGCGACCGACTTTACGACGACCTAAACTTTTAGGATTATTTAATTTACGACCTAACTTTTCTGATGAGCAGAATTTAGGTAAGGTAGCTTGTGACTTGAATAGCTTTTGTTAATTATGGTCTAGTTTTATAGAGACACTATATTCTTGTGAATATTTTGTATTTTTGGTGAAAATACTGACAGAGCTTTGTAGTTATTCAACAAGGTAGAGACATAAAAGAACTACAAAAGTGTAAAACATTTCTAAGAGTTACTACAGACTGAACACGAGTTTCGGCAGTAACGTGTGTAGCACCTCTAGCTGCGAACACGACGACTGAGTACATTTTCATGAATCACATTTAAATGACACTCTCAGACGATGAATGACTTACACTTCGCCCCTACTCCGCATTGAAATATTTATTTGTCTGTCTCAAATGTTTATTTGGCGTGGAGTCTGTACCTCAACGGTTTCTAGCTTTTACATGTGTTTAAACACGAATGGTTCAAAACATTTCAGTGCATTTAACTTTCAAGTAAATAAGAATTTGCAAAATTCTAACGAAATTTTGTTCAAAGCAACACACTCAATGCCCTTTGCAAACAAATTTAAATTAAAAAAAATTAAGAAGTACTTCGTACTTCGCAATAGTGTGTAGCGTTTCTTACACTTCATAAGGTCTGAGTACCACTCAATTGAAGGGAGTTCTTTGAACTCGGCTGCTTAAAGAACTATTCCTCGGAGAGCTTTTCTTTTTGTAGTCGAGGAAACGCTCCGACAAGGATTGTGGGAAATGATGACAATTTCCTTTTCTGTACAGTCGTAACTGTTTTTACTTCCATTCAACACTCGTCTCTTGCAAATGACTCCTTGTTTACACGGTGTTGAATAACATGCAGTGATCCCGCACTTTGAAAGGAATGTGTTTGTTTCAAGTGTTTTTTGACATCGTAAATCACGCGTTGGATCAAAAGCGTACCATTACCAGGAGTCGAATAGGTATCGAAGTGAATTTGTCACGTTTATCGAAAATATGCGAAGTACCGATAATATATTCAAAGAATTCTGATCTCATGAACTTACACTTTGAAAGGTAACGGCTTTGCGCCAATAAATTCAGATAGCAGGCGTAGAATTCTAATACCGAGACTCTACATTGCGAGTATTTACATGCATAGCAGAGAAGTTTTCAATAAATACTTGCAAAGTTCGATGGCAGATAGAAAATTTATTGAACTCGTGTACATACATACTTCCATGGCCAACTTTTTCTAGAATACATATTACGCTCCTGTTTAGACGAGGTCATTTATGAAGATTTCAACGATTATATATTGTTATAATGTTAAACAGAACACAATTTAGGTTTGACAAGAAATCATCAGGCTCGTGATAAAAGGGTCGTTGATTTTCCGATTAAACCCTAACAATTTTTAGACCTAATCAGAGTGTCCAAAAAAATTCAATTCATTTTTGTTGTAAATTTCTGTTGATATAGGACAGACAGGAAATTATGGCGCAAATCCATAAACACCACGGACCCATCAAGGAAATTACATAAAAATATCGTTATCTAAGAAGGATATAAGTTCTCAATTTGTAACACGATAATAAATACTTTTTTAGAACAAACACTTTGGAGTGCAGACTCTGGAGCGCAGTGGGTAGGTACTAAGTATCTCTCGCCGAGAAATAAATTGAGTGCAGGAATAAATCAGGCGTAGACGCAATCAGGACTCCTCCGCTACAGTGAACGATACCTCCCACGTGTGCGCTTTCAGCAGATTTACAACCTTATTTTGTAATAATAGCCACGGTCTTCATTATAACATAAATAGCCCTTAAACACCTTTATAGCCCTCACAGAATTTGTATGAAGTGCCCCCGAGAGGTCAATATGTTTATAATCCTCAAAGCCGGCTTAAATGCCGCTTTCATTAAGGTAATGTGTTTCGTAATACGAGACAGTTCAATCTTATAAAATGGGCAATTAGTACGAGAGGAAATTTAGTTTAGCAACGGACAACATTTTAGAGAATGAAAACAAATAGTTTCAGAATAATAGTTTGGCACGTCAATTACTTGCCTAAGTTGGTCTGTATATGGGTGCCCACCTATGTATATACTCAGTTTCCTTTGTTTCTCGGAAATCACGTTTAATCGTTGGTCGTGGCTGTATATTGTATACTTTTGACAGATGTTACAGGATGTCAGTGGCTCGAAAATCTGACAAGCAGTCTTACTCATTACTAACTGGGATGTAGAGGTCTGATAAGCAGTCGCCTATGTATAATGCCGATATTCAGCTGCATCCGGTTAGACAGGAAGCCGACCCCAACATAGTTGAAAAAAGGCTAGGCAGATGATCAGTCACATTCATCTTAAACCTTGCTATCTAAGTCGAATTTCAACAACTTTTGACTTTGTCATCATCTTTTCCAAGAACAAACAATAAAAAAACATCCTACATAAATAAAAATAAACAGCAATAAATATACAGACAAAGGACTATGTATAATACTGGACATCGAAACGGTTCGCGCCAAATCGATGTGTAAAAACGTTTCCAATAATTAAGTGAGGGTAGAACGAACGGTTAACTGACAGAGGCGTTACGCTTAAAATGTGATTCGGATCCCAGCGGAAATTACGTTTTTCTCCAATTTTGCTTTACAAGTACTTGTTTATTTTAGGATTATTTATTGTGAGACTGCTTCGCGTGATTTCTTATTTCATTTTGTCAATAGATCTGCTGTCGTTTCAATCACTATCCGATAATGGAGGTCTATTAGAATATTTTTGTTTGGTGAATTAATACTTTTTCGCTCGATTTTTGTTTAAGACAGTTTAATATTTTAATAAAGGCGAAAGCACCAGGTGAGCGCGAAAAATTCTTTTTTTTTTTGCAATATGCAGCAGGTCAGTGTCTGGTTGTATCTTGATTAAAATAAGATTCGCGACCGTGATAAATATGGTTTACTAAGTTAACTTCATCAACAGCCCTCAAAATATTCACTTGATGAATTCTGTAAATACGTACATTATTATTTACCAACCATATTTTTTTCTCAATGTCATTACTCATGCAATAGCTTGTACCGGTGAATTTTACGGGCTAACCTGTGACTTCTGCCCTAAGATGTATATTAAGACATACTACCTAGTTTTTGTGAGACATGGACCCCGCTAAACACTTTAAAGAGTATTATCTAAATTCTTACAACATTCTGAATAACATATATGTCCACATTCCTTCAACTAAAGCAATGTACTTCTCCATAGTATAATATGAGTAAATACGAGTAAATCCTGTGAATCGAAATGTAGGTTCAGATATAATTTTAAAGTGTCGCAAACACGCACAGGTGTTTACCACCACCACCAACTTATTCAGACTTATTTTTATTATACTTATTCAGCATAGTTCGCAAGCCATCAGTCCACCACGTATGAAAATAGTGTGCTCAGTGGACGTTATAGCTCTGACATGACATCACATGCAATAACAAACTATCCACAGGGAACGCTTGCAAGCAAAGGCGTTTGTAGCCTCAACACGCGTGTAAACCGTGAATGCTCGCTGTGAGCATTTGCGTGCACATAGAACGCGTACGTAACGTAAATTGAGGTATTCGCGACACATATGTAACGTCTGAATGTGCCTTTAACCAATAAAAATATTTGTAAAACATTACCGCCTTGGTTGGATCATAATCCGGCGAAGTGTTAACCATTCATACAATACCAAGTGCGAGTGTCAATAGTCAATCAATCAATAGTATATTTCCCTCCTGATGGAATATCCCAATAACCCAAATTTCTATTCCTCAGCTCACTTAACCGTCTTCACAACGCTTCTGACGCCGCAATGAACCTGGCCACCTACTTGTCAAACTGTTTGGCAGTTTCAGTAAATAAAAAAGCCTTTTAATTGCAATCGTCTTTACTTAATTAAAATTACATAACAATAGACTTAATCACCAAAGTCGTGCAGACGTTTGGCCAGTAGGTGGCAATAATTATAAGGTGTAATGTCGAAACGAAAAGAAGAACACGTTACCATCCTTTTGGGCTCAGCCTCAGTCCAGTAAACTAAACACGAAAGCAATTATTTAAAGTAATTCTTTTCAAACTTAAATTCTATAAAATAAAATATCCGAACAATGAACAGGTAGAAAATATTAAAAATGTAACGTCTCAAAGCCATTTGTTTCAGTAATGGCATTTTCCATCATAAAAACATTGTATTGAAGTCGAACAAAAAATATTGCTTTCGAACTGATTACATTCTGAATACTAACCAATATTTTTTGGTCCTTCGAGCCATTTTTTGTCAAGATTTCAGAGTTAGTAATAACTTATGTGATTAATGTTACTTTCTTGCAAATTGTAAATCGTTTATTAGATATTAAATGTCACTGAAAAAGAAATCTAGACAAGGTCACTTTTCCTTTTTAATACATTTTATTTATACCCATGGACTGGAAATTGACCCAGACATAGTTGGGAAAAGGATTGGCAGAGAATGATTAATTTCTATAGGCATATTTCATCAGACCCAAAAAAAAATGGGTTTAAGGGCAAGAGAATGATGATGATGACATTGTCTAAACCGCACTGGGCCCACTTTGTGTATTATGAGCCACTCTCACAGATGGCCTGAGTACGACGTTATGGGCTGAAAAACAATATTTTCATAATATTCATGCTATGTATGCGTCATAATCGGACGACACGGTTGGCACGCAGCGCAGCAGTCCAATAGTTCAGCCACTGCTGAGCAATTAGACTGCTGCGCTGCGGGTCGCGGGTTCGATCCCCGCATGGAACAAATATTTGTATGATCTACAGATAATTGTTTCGGGTCAGGGTGTTTGGTTGTGTATGTGTGTTTAAATGTTTGTGAATGCACCCACGATACAGGAGAAATTCCTAGTGTGGGGCAACGTTTTAATATTAGAAATAGTGAATTTCGCCCAATGACCAGCAACATAAGAAAATGTTGGTCAGTTACAATTTATTTGATATCGGCTAGTTCCTACATAAGGACAGGACCGTTTTGTTAGCCGACCCGCATCCATTTGCCAAAGTCCACCGAATCGGGCCAGACGGCTCAAACTCGTTCACCCTATATATTTTATACAATTGTTAAAATATTTTAGTTTACTGCGAGAATCGATCAGTCGTTTTGGAAAACTTGTGTGGTTAAATCATTCGTAGGTAGATACTATGTAAATAATAGAATCATTAAGTTATCAAAAACATCACGTCTATATCCCCGAGGGGTTTGGCTGAGGTGTACCCATTAGTACACCCACGTTTCGTCAGTTGTGTTTAAGTCCCATATTACAAATAACCTATTGCTATCATCCAGGAACAAAAATATGCACATGCAGGCCAAGCAATAAAAATTAGCGTGCACCCAAACGTATACTCGACACGGGTTTCATTCCACAGGGCATCTTTGGGAGATTTTATCTCGATAACTGCTCAGCAGGGCTATTGCGTATCTTTTTAAATGTCAGTGGCTATCATAGTGTCCATCGAATAACTGTCAAATGATTATGGTTTGGTACAAAATGGAACCATTTGACATTTAATTGATGGACACTATGATAGCCACTGACATTTAAAAAGATACACAATAGCCCTGCAGAAGCGTATTAGCCTAATTTTTATCCTCTGCATTCCTGCATCCAACCCTGGATCTTTTTCCCAGAATTTAAACATTGATATTGTGCATAACCTTTAATAGATACTATTAAGGAATCTAATCATATTTCTAAACGTTAAACCTAGTAAATAGTTATAATTACATAAATGCACAGTTGCTCGTGTGGTCGCTAGCACATAATATCTGATTCACAGGTCAAGCAGTGTTACTGGGTTTTCTAATACAAATTTTCTTAGTAGTAGGCTCCCAGAATCTGGACGTGCCCGTTTAAGGATTATAATACCCCTTAATACAAAGGACTTAAACACAACCAGAAACTTTTGTAGGTTATCCTTTCTGCGCAGCCCTCGAAATGATTCAGTGGTTTTGTATTGTAAAATAAAATTCACGACGATGTAAAAAATATCGTAGTATGGTTCATTTGAAAGTTGTAACAAACTTTATCTCGATCATTCATAAATAAACATAAACAATTAAAGCAAGTTTCCAGAGAAAACTTCTCAGACGAATTAAGTAGGTATTAAAATAAACTTAAGAGAAAAAGATTTCTCGTAAATCAACCTGCAATATAAATGTCTGAAACATCTACCTTTATTGTGTTTCTTGAAACTAAATATAAATAAGACAAACATACTTTGCACATTATAAAAGCTTTCTGAACTAAAGCCGTAAATATCGCATGAAAATATCAACGGAATTTTCAGCTTTTTTAGTCATATTTCTCAGAATTATATTTTCTTTTAATGTACATTTTTATGAGATTTTCATAAAAAAATTCCTTTTTCTTAGTCAATGTTGTATTCTATTTCTATTATTACAGGTATAATCCAAGTAATGTAAACTTTGGGGTACTAATTCTGGTAATTTGCAATGAAAATTCGTTGGAATGGTCACTAGATTATAACATTTATAAATAACTTATACAAGGCACAAAAATATTAAACTTTATTTGTCACATTTATTTCATTTAGTAGTTATATTTTTATTGACTTTACTTTAAAGGTCTTTTTAAAAGTAGAAAATATTCACGTAAGACCAAAATAACAACGAACAAAAATCTGCCGTTTTAATTAAACAAAGTTATTGAAGCATCTTACTACTTCCCTATACCTAATCAGTACAACTATCAACTTATTGTGATTCCTCTAACAGTGTGGGATCTTCTTTGACCGCCATTTTAAGCTGAGCAATGAAGAAATCAAACTGTGACGTCAATCTATAGTTAGCCCTGAATTCTTCACAATGCTTCAAGAACACTGGATACAAATGCCTTAAAACCGCGTGGTCCAAGGTCGGGAACAGATGATGAAGCGCATGGTCACCGAAGAAGGTCATAACTTTGAAGAAATTGTCGTTAATGTCATTACGGTCCATCACAGCTTCAAGCTCGTGCATTCCCCAATCGACGGTTGGTGCCCTGAGAAATTGTGAATAATTGCTTAACGTCAAATATTCGGCAAAAAATAAATGATACACGATGTTTATTTTGCAAATAGGTTGTTACAGTTGAACCAGAATAAGGGACATTGACTTTAAAAGTCATCATAATTCATTAAAATCATTGGTTTTAATGAAAAAAGTCACTTGTGTGGACTATAGGTAGTTTATCAATCGCGTTAACCCCAGATTTATTGGGATACGGGCAAGAAAACGATCATGATTGTGAATCAGTGAAATACCCATGAAAGTATGGTTGCTGCTTAAATATTGATAATTCTGTAATAATTATATTCAACTGAATCACTAATAGATGTAATTTAGATAACTGACTTAACATACCTAACTTGATCACCATCTTTGAAGATACTAGGATGATGATGGGCAGCGTTGGATCCAATCGTGAAGAAGATGAGACTGGCGGTGCAGACAATCCAGAGCCACATAACAAAACTGTGGTAGAAAGTAGAGCCACTGGCAAGATACATCCAGATGGGGAGGAGGAGACCAACGCCATCGTGCCATCTGTAGTGGCGGGTGAAGAAGCCTTTACGGATGAAATTGCTGATGAACCTGGGAACACACAAAATCGGGTACATATTTTTTCATGATTTTCGGATACAAGACCAGTTAACAAGACAGATAACGAGAAAGTGAATGAAACCTATTCGATCGCAGTCAAATATTTTGGTACATGACTATCAAAGTCCTGGTATTCAAAATCTTGCCAGGTCGTTTTGACGGCACCATTAGTAGCAATGATTACTTACTGACTTATGCACTGGGCTATCTTTAAACGTAATTCTTTCGTGAGACTAGTGAAAGACTGTGAAATGAGCTGATTCGTAAACTGGTTTCTTAACAGGAGTTCATAAGTCTAAGCAAAGAATATCTTTAAAATACTGTCTTACCTCTTCAAGAAGTTGATTATAAATAAGAACGGGAACAACGCGAATTCTATCAAGAGTGTAAGGTATGCATATGAGGGCTTCTTCCTAGGATTCCAAAACACGAACGGCTCCAAGCCACTGACCTCTAAATCTATCAGTGTGTTTGGATAAATATGATGCGAGAGAGCGTGTGATACTCTGAAGTCCCTGCAAAAACAATTATAGCATTAATATTATCGTTTTTGATAACCTTAGGGTGTCGAGAAGTGTTAAATTTTTTTTGTGAAAATAATTTGACCGTATTATTATTTTTAGTTTCGTCGGTGGCCGGATTTAGTCCAAAAATCCGACGACTGATAACCCCTCCCGCGTGGTGGGTTACGACTGCTAGGAAAAACAGTATAATTGGATTATGATAATTATGTTTAGCCTAAGACGCTTTGAACTTCCAAAGAGGAACATACTATATCGAAGGTGCAGAGCCGGGTGCTATTCCATGGCTTGGTTTAGGCCTATCTCCAGCAGTGGACAGCTATTAGAAAGACAGAATTAAATAAAAAAATATCTGTAATATAATTAGTATAATAGTAGTAGTATAATATAATTATGTACGCCTACATGCATACATACTATTTGTAATACTAAACTTCACTCGCTTTAATCACGCTAGTAAAAATATTGGTTTCACTTCGATATGGAAGTAATGGAAACACTTTTTTACTCACCTATACGACCATAAACTGAAATTAAAGAGGTACATCCTCCAGTTAGTTTTCATGTGGATGTAGTTATGTGCAGCAACTGTCGTCCAAGCTAAAGCTAGAGCCGCTACCAAGTAAGACACCATCACAACCCAGTAGTTTGTGGCCCAACAAGACAAAGCAGATGCTATTAAACACGTCGAAAAAAGTCCGTCAATAATCAGAGTAGTCGCTCTTTTCTCAGATTGAGGAACTGTTTTAAGCACTTCTACTACCGATCGTTTTAATGTCTTGTAAAATCCATCTTCTTCGAAAGTAAATGGAGAATTTCTGGGTGTTTGAGCATCTCTAATGTAATATTTGTCTTTTACTTTTTCTACAACAGGATTGAAGTGATGACTCTCGAATGCTTCTGTAATGTCTGTTCCCTGCAAATGTTATATTAGGTTTATTGAATAATTCTAATAACTATACTTCAAAGTTTTTGAGGAAACTCTATAAAGTTGATTAAAATAATTATTGTGTTTGTGCACTTGTAATTCAAATGGCTATAATTTGAATAGTCATAAGTTCCAAACTTAACATAACATCATGCCTGTAATCCCAAAAGGGTGAAGCAGAGGTGTATCCATAAATGATACCTACAACCACATTTCACCAGTTATGTTTAAGTCCCATGCAATAAGGGAAGCGCCTACTGCCATCAACTAAGCATAAATTCAGACTCCGTGTCTGAGAAATTCCTGATGGTAAAACCCAATAACACTTTGCCAGACTTGAGAATCGAACCCAGGATATGAGAACCCTCACGCTCAGCAGTCGCGCTGGCGTCCACTAGACCAACGAAGCAGTCGAAACGAAAGAAGTTTAAAAACCTATTCCCGTGGTCACTTATATCACAAGAGTATATTTCAACCAAACAGATAAAATCACATTCTCAAATAAAACCTATCGAAACCATAATTCCTTAATGTGAATAGTAAGGGTAAGCTTTGAACTTCTTATTTAATCACCACAAAACTATCTTCGACAATATTAATCTCACCTTAGAAAGCTCCAACCACTCTTCCCCACCAGGATGCTTCTGCAGAAACTCAGTGAAATCGTATAGTCCGTTGCGTATTCTCCAAAGTCCTTCTGCTCCATCATCCATGGCTTTTCCTTCCAACCATTGTACGGGATCCCTAAACCCACCATCTCTTAGCGAGGGGTACTTTAATTGCGGAAAACTAACATGAGTCTTTTTTTCCGCAGCTGTTTTATGGGCCCACTCTATATATCCTGTGTCTTTGGGCGCCATTTTTAATAACTATACTACACTAATTATATTTTTCACTAAACTGCACTTTGATGTGTACTGTCCAAACTGTAAAGACAGTTTAATTCGGGAACCGATCTTCGCTAGCTTTTATATCACCATGCTATTGTAAACAGTTAGTTATCTGTCTTAACAAAACAAGAAAATTAAATAATATTCACTTATCAACTACGAATTATAAAAAAAAACCAACCAAGTGGGAGGCGGTTCAGTAGCACCAAACAATATTATATAATTTTTTTAACGGCTTTCTTACACTCAACAGCAAAACTAAGTTTGCTTTTTATAGCGTGTTGATGTAAAACAAAGTTACGGTTTCATTTTCACGTAATCGTCTTATATCTCAAAAACAAAATTATATCAGTCTTTTACCATCTTTGCCAAAAGACGAAAAAAAACGATTTAATTTATTTTTTTCTTTTTAGTTTTTTTCTGGTAGTTTTGGAAAAATAATATTTTCTGATGACTCGATGTCAAGTGGCTCTATTAAAAGGCAAAGGTGCTTTAAGATAATTATGCCTGTGTAGATGTCCTTCCCCTAACAATTTCTCTAACATGTGACCGTTTGTATAATAAATTGTGTTATTGTTAGGAAAACTTGATTGCGATAAATTATTTATTCATTGACTCTTGATAAGCGAAGTCACAGCACAAACCAAAGGTCATTCTTATCTCGTATACACATTTGTAAATCAAAACATTGCAATATTAATTATAACCACTATAGTCTACAAAATAATAAATATAAGGCTACATCCCGTTACGTCGGGCCTGCGGAATGTTTGAAAGAGATACCGCGGCCTCGGCACAAGGACTAAGAAGGAACATGGGTGGTTTTTAGTCAATAGAAGTCTGACATGTAGGCGTATGTGAAATAAAATATTTAGATTTTGACTCCCTTCCGCTCTGACCAAGAGCAGGAAGGGTTAATTGATGATTTTCCACCTCCCCAAAAAAAAAAGCTACATCCCGTTTGGTAACTTTCCCGATTCGCCTACTTAACAAAGTACTATCACATAAGTACTGCTTCGTAGCTATTTTGATTTTCATACATGGAGTCTCGATGATGTTATTTTGGTACTGTTTTAACGGCCAATCAGAAGTTTGTTTATATCTGACTACGAGTACTTAGCTGTGATAATTGTATTAGTAGGTACTACTACCACCGAACAGCAGACCTTGTGGTAATAATTTGATTAGAACAATGACAATGACCTTTACATCAAACATTTATTTTTCAATAACATATTTGATAACTCTCTTATCTACAACTATTACATTAATGAATTAACAAATATTTAATTATGTTTACTTTAAAGTTTCAGTTCTCCAGTTTGTTGAACGTTTGAAAACAGCGATCTTTACTGCGTAACAATGACAAGCATGGAATGATATCATCAAGGCAATGAACAAAAATAAGCAGTTTGGTAATTTATATCAATTTATGTGAAAAAATAAAAACTACACATTTTAATATAAGCACAGATACGAGTATTCATTATATTCATAAAAGAAACAATATTTTTCTTAAAATATAGGCGTATTTTGCCAAAATTTATTTATTACACCATTACAAACATATCCTTAAACTTCTTAAACTTAATAAGTGCTTCCATAGTTTTTTTTTTTAATAATTTATTTATACATCATAAGCGATGGTAAAAATTCTTAAACTATTCTATAAAATACTATTTTGATTTATCCAAAACATTAGGGTCTTCTTTGACAGCCATTCTCAGCTGTCCAATAAAAAGATCGAGCGAAGTAGTCAATCTGAAATTAGCCCTGAACTTTTCGCAATGTTTTAAGAACACTGGATATAAATGTTTTAAAGTAGCGTGATCCACAGTTGGGAATAGATGATGCAGCGCGTGGTCTCCGAAGAAAGTCATGGCTGTGAAGAGACTGCTGTTGACATCAGTTCGGTCCATCACAGCTTCTAGTTCATGCATGCCCCAGTCGACAGTGGTGTCCCTGAAGACAGATAAATATCGCGTTATACCCAAAAATCCTCTAAAGAAGTTTAAAGTTTTATGATTTAGCTATAAAACTGTCATGAAAACTGTTTCTGTACAGTTGAATGGTCTTAGTTATTTTAAATTAAACAATAAAACTGGTCTTAAATGTATGTCTTTGTAACTAAAAATATCACAACGATACGTCTTAAGTGAAGTTAGGCAGGACATCTGGCTAGACAGAGAAATGGCCGACAGAGTAAGGTTCTGACCAATTGGTGGTCAAGGTTGTAGCTAAGAAATGTCCAAAAGCTCGTTGGGTTGATCGCGGCAAACGGACGAAAGGGACGCACAGAACAGTGAATAATGATAGATGAAAGGGGAGGTAGAAGTCTGACACTCTCTTTCGCTCTGCCCAAGAGCGGGAGGGCTTATTTGATGATTTCCCACCCCCAAAAAAAAAAAGGTAGGCCTGTACCCAACAGGAGTGATTCCAGGCTAAAATGATGATGATGATGATGAGTGATAGAAAACAAGTGAACACCAATTAACCTCAATGAAGTGCTGTTTGACATACATATTATTATGACATCATACAATTTTATTGCACAGATGCAACTATGACTGATTTATTGATGTTCCTTGAGTCTATTTTAAGATGAAGCCACAATTTAATACCGGTTGTAGACAATGAGAAATCGACAACAATGTCAGTGTAAATCTACTATTGAAAATAACCTCCTCAAATTATGGCAATGGAAATGATTTATACATGGACCAAACCAAATCGAAACGACAAATAAATTAGCTAACTTTTTAGCGCAGTCATTTGCTTGGGCCCTGAATTACTACTAGAATACGTCATGGTCTCTTGTGACCAGACTTGCATGCCTACCGTCACCAAACTGCCGAACAAACTATATTTTACTTACTTCAGTTGATCACCATCTTTGAAGATATCGGGGTGATGATGTGCAGCATTCGTACCAATTGTGAATGTTATGAAACTGGTAGTAATGACAATCCACAACCAAGTGGAGACAGCGTGCCAGAAGGTAGTGCCACTGGCAAAGTACATCCAGAGGGGAAGGAGGAAGGCAATGAGATCGTGCCATCTGTAGTGGCGGGTGAAGAAGTCCTTGCGGACGAAGATGCTGACGTGCCTGTAAACATAATTCCATTATTATTTTTTGCAAGCAGAAACTTATTCTTTAGTGTAGATTCGGCTCAAGCGGTAGCATGTTCAAGCACGTTCTTTGGCTCTTATTCTACATGTCTAAATTAAAGCACATGCTACGTAACGGTTATGAATATCAGCCTAAGTATTTGTACATTGAAAGTAGCACTTGCAATGTTAACAATACAATAAACTATTTACGTAGTAAGGAAAATAAACAGTCGCAGTTGCTGGTCAACCTTCATGAATTGGAAAAACACTAAGTAGGAGAAGAATCCCGATACGTAAATGGTAACTTTTTTTCACAAGTTTTTATCAAATTATCCAATTAAAAATATATTTTACCTCTTCAAGAAATTAATGATACCGATGAATGGGTAGAAAATAAGTTCAATCAGAAAAGAGAAGTAGACGTAGAAAGGCTTCTTTCTAGGATTCCAGAAGACGATTGGCTCAAATGCACTGACTTCGAGATCCATTAATGTGTTAGGATATAGATGATGCGAGAGTGCGTGTGATACTCTGAAATCTCTGTAAAATACAACAATATCATTATTTACATATCTTGAACTAATCCTATTATTTTTGAGAAGCAGTTTTTTTATGCTCTATAGTTTCTTGTTAGTTTATTTAATAGTTTATAATTAATGTACATTGTTAGTTGACTCTTATAATCAATAAATCTTGTGTAGAGAAACTATTTTTTTTTTTACACTTTTAACAACAATCGCATCTAATAGCCATAGTTAACAATTCAATTTCATATAATTTACCTGTAAGACATCAAAGTGAAATTGAAAAGGTACATCCTCCAGTTAGTTTTCATGTGAATATAGCTGTGTGAAGCGACAGTGGTCCATGATAGGGCGAGAGAAGCTACCAAATATGACGTCATCACGACCCAGTAGTCTGCGGCCCAGCACGATAAGGCTGAAGATAACAGAACTGTTGCAAACAGACTATCAATAATAAAATCTGCATGCTTTCGTTCAGTCTTTGGTATTGTCTTTAAAACCTCTCTCACGTCTCGTTTTAAAGTTCTGTAAAAACCATCTTCCTCAAACGTGAACGGTGAATTTCTGGGTGTCTTAGATTTCCTAATATAATACTTTTCTATCATTTTTTCTACAGCGGGATTTAAATGATGACACTCAAAAGCTTCTGTTATATCTGTTCCCTGCAAATATTATATTTATTACAAGTTAACATTACCAACAGCATAATTTAGATATTCCATCGATAAGGGTATTTGATTCGTTATGTTAGTCCCAAAATAATGATTCATACACAATAATTCAGTCCTAACTTCCCCGTAAATGGAATAAGAAATCACAAATATTGCTTTCGTAGGACAAATTGACTTTCATATTTTATTACTGCGGGCCTAAACCCTACTTTGCTCACAACAAAAATATATTTCAACGGTAATTAGGTTACCTTAGAGAGCTCCAACCACTCGGCTCCGCCGGGGTGCTTATCTTGAAACTCGTCAAAATCGTAGAGCCCATCACGTATTCTCCATAAACCTTCTGCTCCATCGTCCATGGCTTTTCCTTCCAACCATTGTATGGGATCCTTAAACCCTTCGTCTCTTAGCGAAGGGTACTTCAATTGAGGAAAACTGACATGAGTCTTTTTTTCGGCTGCCGTTTGATGAGCCCATTCTATATAATTTTTATCTTTTGGGGCCATTTTTGTACACTAATTTATAATAATGACTTATATGTATGTTATCACTTCACAATACACACTGCCCAAACTTTAAACACCGTTTAAATGGGAGGGGCAGTAATCTACTGTTTTATATCATAACATAATTTCAAATGACTGATATTTTAACAAAAGATTAGATTATTTTACATTTGCTTTTTAAAATACTTTTCAAAACAATGAACCTGCGTATTTATCCACTCGTTATAACAGATTATATCACAGTACACGATGGAACGATAAATGAACCAACAATCTAAAACGATTTTTTCTCTTATCTTATCTTTTGATGGGAAAGTGACGGACACCTAGTTGAAATACGAATTGTCTATATGTATAAGACCTATGAAAGATATTACTTTAGAATTGGTAAAAGGACAAGGGTAAGGTGCAAACCACATGCTCTAACACAAAATTCACTCGTCAATATTGACTCTTAGTTTTCAGAATCCTCAAACATACCTCCCATGGTAGCAAGAAAGTTTTACAGCAGCATATACATATAAAATTGAGCCCTGAAATTTGCTTTTTACGATTCCTTGACCTTTTTCGAAGAACTATAACCGCAAACTGAAAGCGAGTCAGCTGGCAAACGTCCTATTACATATTCTACGACTGAAACAGAATATTTTATCGTACCTAAAGGTACGTGCCAAAATTATGCACTTAAATTCTTTGTATTTTTCAATAAATTCTTTGTATGATATTATTACCACCGTCACACAAGTTTGTAAACTACATGGATGGCTTATGGTATTAATTGTGCTATCATTTAATTAAAAATTAAATATAGCACACAAATATTAATGGGTGTATTCAGTAAAGATGAAATCTTCACTAGTTATAAGCAGTGTATATTCGTAATCATCATCATCATCATTTCAGCCAAAAGGCGTCCACTGCTGGACTTAGGCCTCCCCCAGAAATATATATTCGAAATGCATCAAACATTTTATGGCATAAAACAAAACGGATTTCATGTATAGAGTTTTAGTGTTTTCGTGTGTTATTTTACCGTAACGGAATAGTTAATGTACAAACATTGTGTAATAAACATAAATATCTGTTATAAAGGTTATCATGATGCACTTGAGAGTAACACGATTACTATAAAGCCTTTATACACTGACCATTAAAAAATATTTGTATATTATGAAGAACAAATTCTGTTTTAATCGATCAAATTCCCACATGCTGAAAGCACCAAGTTGCTAAAATAATAACACGCGCACTACGGTTGATAGTTACTATTGGACGCACGCCACATCAATGGTAGTCATCATGGTAGTTATTACCATGATGACTAACATTGATGTGGCGTGCGTACTTTATTCCTATAATATTCTAAAATAACAGGAATGCAGTTCAGTTTGCTATTTGCAACATGTATCAATCCGAAAGTCAAGCCAATTCGAGAGCAGTCTCTAGTCTAAGTAATAAAAAGAGTGTTTTCAATACACTTCCTCGAAAACTGGCTCTTTGCACTATGATTAGGTTTGACATGCAATGTATTTCGCACACGTGCGTTTTTCTTATTTTTCCACAATCAAGGGCTGAAAAGAAAATGACTACAGATAACTATACTTTATACTAAGTCCAAATCAATTAAAACATAGGACATTGTGTTTTTTTTAATCTCGACATTTTGAGTTGTGTCTTTACAGCGAAAATATTTTTTTTGTATAATTAAATTGTGTTTATAAAAAGAATACTATAATTAAACACGATTATTTAAACAAATATTTACTTTTATGGACAAGTTAACATTTACTTGTGTTCTTATTTAAAAAATATTTGCATTTTATATTTTTCCTGTGAGGCTGTTTAGCGGCCCTATACCTTTGCTTCTCCTTCAACCTGGCGAAATTTATCCGCGGAATAAATGCAAATTAAATCATAATCTCCTAAAAATGTACTTAACTTTAAAAACGCACGTTTATATCAAAATGTAAGATTTCGAAACAAATTCTCTTCCAGAATAATTATGTCGAATAAGTTTAAACTTCTATCATTTCAAGCATTCGTCAGTCACCAGGATGGAATATAATATTCAAAATATATCATTAGGCTAATGTGTTGGTAATTTAATGCACTATTTACAACATCAAAGGAACCAATCAACCATCTATTATTTGTACTAATGATCTGGTCAATAAATTAATAGATCAGTCATTGATGTCGATTGTTGAGTTCAGTGCATTAAACATTACTGGTCGGTCGAGTATTGCGGGAAAATAGTGTTCAATAAAAAATAATGCCCCCCAATGCAGAATGGGAAGATGGGGCTCAGCAAAGAGCGATAGATAAAAATACTCATGTCAGCTTTCCACAGTTAAAATACCCATCTTTACGAGATGAGTCGCTCAGGGACCCGGTGCAATGGCTTGCTGGCAAGGCATTGGACGACGGTGCCGAAGGATTATGGCGCATTCATGACAAACTATACGACTTGACGAGGTTTATAAAGCGACACCCTGGTGGTGAAGAATGGCTTGAACTTACCCAAGTAAGTGATACTTCATTTTTATGTTTGTGCTCATTAAAACGTGTAGTTTCCTACTGTCTTAATGTACGTAGTTTTATTTAAAGAGCATGCCGTTCTTGAGACACGTAGATATTTTATTGAACATCTAAAATTGTCGTGAAAGGAATCGTTCATTAAAATTTGATGTCGCAATTAAATCAGGTCTTGCTCTTTACTCCTTTATCTATCTAAACGATTTTCAAACCAATATATATTAATACTTACTTTTGATATGTCGTATTAGAATTAGGAATACTATAATCATTATCATCTGCCTAGCCTTTTTCCAATTATGTTCCGCTCGGCTTCCAGTTTAGCCGGATGCAGCTGAATACTAGGCGGTCACCCAGGCATGGACCAACCTTGGCAAACGTGGCTTAACCTCAAGATTGATCACAATTACAAATACCATCATTCCAAAACACAACATTGATTTCTAAAGCAACAATTTAAAATTACTGCTTTCAGGGCACCGACATAACTGAAGCTTTTGAATCTCATCACTTGAACCCATCCACAGAGAAAATTCTTACACAATATTATATAAGAGATGCAAAGACTCCGCGTAATTCGCCGTTCACGTTCAAAGAAGATGGCTTTTATAAAACGCTAAAGAGAGCGGCTTTTGAGCAACTCAAGAAAATCCCTAAGGATGCATCTAAAACTGCAGATAATATAACAGATGGCTTGTTTTTATCTCTCCTCATAAGTTCTGCTTTTTCTTGCTGGGTTACAAATGAGTGTGCAGCAAAGTTTTGGTATATTTATGCGTCGGTGAATTTGGCATTTTTGACAGTGGCCTGCCATAACTTCATACACAGAAAAACGAATTGGAGGATGTATTTGTTTAATATGAGCATGTGGTCTTACAGGTGAGTTTTTTAAACGTTTATCAGTTCGGTTAGTTAATAGTCACACTTTGATCTAATCATTTAATAGGGTAGTAAGTAATTTCGACGAACAAGAGGTCAGCCCATACTAGTTTTGGTACCACTGGCGTATCCCATTTATTTCAAACTGAAATTTATGCGTACTAATCGGAACGATATTATCTTTATTTGATGCATGCAGATCAGATTGCTGTTTATGAATATAATTTGTGTTATTACATTATGGTCTAGTGCGCGCAATCGCAACTTCTTTGCATAAGGTCCTGGGTTCGATTCACAGGTCAGGCAAATTCTTATTGAGGTTTTCCATTAGAATTTTTTCAGTAGCAACCACGAAGTCTGGATTTGTGCCTGGACAACTGGCAAAATGTGGGTGTACAATGATATAACAGACGTGATGTCATATTACGTCTGAAAACAGTTCACGAAACCCACGCACAACAGTATAAAAAAAGCAGCTGTACCGAGCTGAACATTTTAACTCCTTTTCCCACCAAACAAAATCTGTTAACCAGCATGATTTCTACGAGCGAACTTCAAACTACGTACTTTAATTATGCTGATGAGAAAATTGTAGAGTTTTTAATCAAGGCGAGACGTCTCGCGCAGAAATTAAGGACTTTAAGCTTTCAAAGTTTCTTGAGATGTCTTTTACCCCTTTGACGTGTAACTATCTATGCTTAAAGTGTGTGACGTCAGGTTGTACACAGAACTTGTTTATACTAATTACCACAGAGCACTATATTAACAAAACATAATGTCGTGATGTGTGGCCATGAGGTTCGGTTCTGGCAAAGTATTCTTGATTTATTATTTTATGGGTTTTCATTTCAAATTTGGTTTCGTCGTTGATCGATATGACATTGTAAAAGATTATGCAATATAATTATGTTTTTACTGATAATTCTGCAATTTTCATAACAAGCAGATAATTTCTGATAGATAGACCTATCTACGGTATCTAAATGATGTGTCTGGACAAACAGACAAGAATTTAGAGCTAAGTAACAGCAATGATATTTGTTTATCTTATCTTATAAATACAATGTTTTTTTTGTTATGTTGCATAATTCTGATATCGAAGTTTTATTCAGCTGTCTCATGCAAAGTCAACATAGTAGATAAAAATTAAACTCTACGGAATTTTAATAAGGTTTAGGTCAATACTGCAACGAACTCAGAGCCCACAATCTCTTCTTCAAAAGTCCAGACATAATCTTAGTCAGATCATACGTGTTTCATGCAAATGCATTAATATCCAAGATGAGACACAAAAGTTTGCAAAAAATATCAACGAAAATATTCTTCTGATGTTTAGTGAAGAAAGTGTGAACGTGACCCAGATGTACCATCACCTGCAATATTGCATGGTTACATTTAGTTAAGACTAAGGTATAAAAATCTACCTCCTTTTTATTTCACCTACAGGTCACACCGGGTAATCCGGGTATTGTCATTACGGAAGGTTAAAACTTTAAAGGTTTAATTTCTCATTATTATTTAGGTAGAAATTTAAATTTAAATTGCCTTTTGGTAGAAACAGAAATAATACTTCTGCCCACCTACAAGTGACACTGGGAATTGAAGAGTTTAATATCATAGTTGTGCCATCTAGTAATTATTTTAGAAAACTTGATTTCAAACGTTCACGGAAAAATAGACCCTAAGGTATCCATGCAACGCCCATCGGGGCTGCGGGGCCCGTCGGGGCTGCGGGTGTTCGCAAGAGATACCGCGGCCTCGACATGAAGGGCTAAGAAGGAACATGGGTGGTTTTTAGTCAGTAGAAGTCTGACACTCCTTTTCGCTCTGCCCAAGAGCGGGAGGGGTCATTTGATGATTTTCCACCCACCATAAAAAAAAAATTAAAAAAAAAAGGTATCCATGCAATTTTGCAGGTGACTGGACCTGTCAATAGATGCTCATGCAAGCCCTTTTCTATTTTCAGAGATTTCCGAGTATCGCACGTGCTGTCTCATCACCTCTACACGAATACCCTCATGGACTTGGAGATCAGTTCTCTAGAACCTATCCTGTTCTACAATCCTAGGAAAGATAAACCACTGCATGCAAGGCTTGGATTCATAACCGAGATCTTCTTCTTCCCTTTTGTCTTCTTGATAAGTTTCACCAAGAGGTAAGTTATATTTTAGTAGGATAATAATACTTTCTGTAAAGTAGTTTGTGTGTGAGTAGTGTGTGTGCAGTTATTTATTACTAACTGATGCCCGCGGCTTCTTTTTAATAAAAAGTATCCTATGTTACTTCTAATCATGAAACTTTGTGCACATATTCTTGGAGGAAGAATATGTGTACAAAGTTTCATGATGATCGGTTGATTTCGCGTGAAAGCTTAAGCGTAACAAACAAATTCATACATTCACATTATTATAATATTAGTAGGGATACCTTGTGACTGGGACTGTGGCTTCTTTTAATTTTGTATTTGTTTCGACTATTCAAAAGTGCCTGTAACTGGCCTCCTTGAAATAAATGCATTGATTTTGATTTTGCATTCCACCAAAGTTAGTTGTCAAATGATGTTCATAAAATTTTCTTTCTACTAAGAATTGACGTTTTGACTATCATCATCATCATCATTTTAGCTGAAAAACGTCCACTGGTCATGTAGATTTACACAATCCTAATTGTAAGAGATTCCGTTTTCGATTATTTTTAAAACATTATCTTATCAAATTTTTTGTCGTTATCACATTGCGCAATGATTATTTCACATATCAAACATGATGAACATAATCGGATTATATGACAACAGCGATAGCAACAGCACGTTTAATTTAGGTACTATCATTTAGGTATTTTTTTGTGTTCTTACCTCAATGTGATTGTCGTTGTGTAGAAATACCGCAATAGCCATTGAGTTATCTAAATACTCTTTAATCGCTTAAAGAAAAACTGAACCGACGAATATCACTATCACTACATATTATAAAACAAAGTACTCCGCCGCGTCTGTCTGTCTGTCTGTCTCTTCGCGATAAACTCAAAAACTACTGCACCGATTTTCATGTTGTTTTTACCAATGAATAGAGTGGTTCTCGAGGTTTAAGTATATAATTTGACCGACATTAAAGCGGGCGAAGCCGCGCGCATCAGCTAGTTAAATATTGTAATAATAAACTATTCAATCAAATAACAAACGAGATTAATGAATAAATCCGTCTACTTATTCCAGGTTCCTTTCAATATTCCTTCGTCAAGGGTTTTTCAAGAGCCATTACCGTTGGCACGACGCCATTGGCTTACTGCTTCCCGTATGGATGGGGTTCACTAGTGGCGCCCCCATACTCCAAGTGATCTCAACATGGCTGTGGATCAATTGTACTGGCAGTTTACTCTTTTACTCTATCGGCGTAAATGCTGCTCATCATCACCCTGATGCTATCAAAGATGGCGACCAACCTGCGTAAGTGATTTATCATTTTGATAAAATCTTCTTGATTATTTATCTTGTTTTGTGATGTGTAATGAAAAGGTATCTTGTTATTGTAAAAAGATTATGGAGTTGATAAGGTACAGTGAATGATCTTAGGTATCATTAATATCATGTCTACCTATCGCTTTTAATCTTATTTTATTAGATGAAATAGAGTAAAATATATATATGTAGTAATGAGTTCGAAGTTTCAGTTGTGATTATGTTGTTCTCACAGCTTAATCAAGAACTAAATAACTGAATATTTCTACTCCGATAAGTCTAGAACAATGTTGAGGAAGCTAGTTATCAGTAACAGTTCAGTGATTTCATAAACTAAAATAGCAAGATGAATTTAAATCATTTTGAATTGAAATCCAGTATTTAATTTGTACTTAGAACTCGATGCTACAATAAATAAACGAAATAGCATAACATCACACGTGTAATTCCCCAAGAATTAAGCAGAGGTTTACATGGTACCTACACCCACATTTCACAAGTTAATGTAAAGTAAATAAGTAAAAAACGTACCTGTGCGTTACTAGGCAAACCATGAGTAAATCTACACTAATAATATTATAAAAAGGAAAGATTTGTTTGTTTGTAATGAATAGGCTCCGAAACTACTGAACCGATTTCAAAAATTCTTTCACCGTTGGAAAGCTACACTATTCCCGGGTGACATAGGCTACTTTTTATCCCTATATTCCCACGGGAACGGGAACTACGCGGGTGAAACCGCGTGACGTCCGCTAGTCGTAAATAATTATAAACGTATGTGTAGCATACGTGTGGTCACACGACGAAAAATCACCCTGTATAATGTCGTATGAAAAAAAAAACACTTAAAAATTTCAGGAGCGAGACACCTGACTGGGGAATGCATCAAGTAGAAGCCTTACTCGACCGAAAGGACATCAACGGCAACGCTTTTGCAGTCATGACGTTATTCGGAGACCACGCCCTACATCACATGTTCCCTACCCTGGACCACAGCCTCCTCAAGTACATGCACCCAATCTTTATCGACCTATGCGAAAAGTACCAAGCAAACTACCGAGTGTCCACACAATTCAAAATGGTCCTAGGACAAATAAAGGAAACAATGCGCATAGAATTCAAAACCAAGAAATAAATTCGCACCTAATTTCACGGAAAAATTAGATTGTAATACTTGTGCTGTAAAATGGAATTAATGTGCCGTAAAACAAGCTTATGATAACATTCTCAGTTAATGTAATGTTTAGATGAGCATTCAGATTTCATTCCTGTTACGTTACCTATATTTATTTTGTTAATAAACGTACGCACTGGATTTATTCTTTTGTTCTTAAAAAGACGTGAAAATAAGAGTAACGACCTTTATATGGAATGTATCTACTAGGTCTAGGGTCTTTTGGCACACGTCATCGTTCGTCTATTATTTATGTCGATTACCAATAGATTCCTAGAATCATACAGAATGATTCTAGGAATCTATTGGTAAGACTAGTTTTCTACTTATAAATAGCCCCTTTTTATAGGAGGGTGGGAAATCATCAAATGATTCCTCCAGCTCTGGGCAGAGCGGAAAGGAGTGTCAGACTTCTACTGACTAACAACCCACCCATGCTCCTTCTTATCCCTTTGTGTCTGGGGCCGCAGTATCTCTTTCGAACAACCCGCAGGCGTCGGCCCTTGCGGACCCCCCTGCAATTTTCCTCACATCTCTTTGAGGCGCGCGTGGAACACGAACGCGCCGTCGACACGGCCTATCGTCGTCATAAGACGGACGGACGGTGAGCTAGCCCATTACTCACCATCCACAGGCCCGCCCCTACGGTGGCCGGAAGCCATCACGTGGCCCTCGACGCCCGGAGTGTCTCCCGCGGCGGCTAGGACGAGGGGTTCTTTCTCTTTCACGTTCCGCCACCTCCTTCGCTAGCATGACTGCTTCGCAGAAAGAGGCGACGGCGTCCCATTCCCTCTCACCCCAGACTATGGCCTCAATCTATCTTTTCATTATACCTGTTTCATCCAGTAAAATGTTATCATAATGTCGTCAATGTATAATTATTTGTTTATTTGACCCCCTACTTATCACGCAGATAATTATAAGAGTTACAATAACAGACTGAGAATTTGCCATTACTCTTTAAAAATAAAACTAAATACCGCAGTCATAGGATTAATTTGAGACATATTGAGACACGGGTAGAGTCTCAAGTCAAATTTTAGGAGATCGTAAGCAAAGCTGCGGACACTGCTAGTTAAGAATAAAATTCCAAACTTCGCTTTCTCTAGCAATCTCCTTCCGAATCAGAGTCACTTTCTCCTAATCTGTCCATTGCGTCTCACCATTAAAGGTACTATTGCTGTCCCCATTAAGGAAATAGAATGACAATTTCGCCCTTAATTCTCTTTACGCGACCTTTTAACCCCTAATTTAAATTCACGCTACAATTGCGAGAGCTTTCGGAAGGCACGATGGTACTGCACTTTAATTTGAATTAACCTCGACAGCAATGTAAAAACCCTGAAGCCGAGTCGAGGGTTCGAACCCTAATTTAAAACGGGATCAGATGAGATGTCGATATCACGCAAACGTATATTTATTAAGGGATATGAATTGTAAGCTGGGTTAAAAATATGCATGCCTTTAAGTGTGGATGAACTTTTGAATATTTTTGATTACTTACTATGATGAACTGCCACTTACAGAAGAGTAGAGTAAGCTATTGATAAGAAAGACTAGCTTTCATGTACAATGGCAAGCTTAAATCAGAATTGAGATTCCTTACAGCAAAGCTAATCTGGATTGCGACGTTTGCAGAAGCGGATATACCTTTTTTTTTGGCGGGTGAAAATCATCGAATTACCCCTCCCGCTCTTGAGCAGAGCGAAAGGGAGTGTCAGACTTCTACTGACTAAAAACCACCCATGTTCCTTCTTAGCCCTTTATTTCGAGGTCACGGTATCTCTTGCGAACAACCCGCAGCCCCGACGGGAAGCGGATATCCATAACAGTACATTTTACTACTTAAAACTGACCGACCACTAGCCGTCGTTGTCGGCGCAACGTTTCGTCATAAAAGAGTCATTATGGATCAACAGGGCCTTACGTATCACAAGGAGGTTAACAAGCGGAGTGAATAAAATTATACAGATTTTCGATACACTAAGTACTACATAGTTTACATGGGGCATATAAAATCATCTCAAACTACACTGAATCAGCTGTATTCCCTCGTAAACTGACTCACTCGCTGATTGCAGTCACAACAAAATTGGGATTAGCATAAAATCTAACCTGTATTAGTAACAAGTACGTTCCCGAAGAGACTCGTTACTTCGTCATGCAAATTAGACGCGTCTCACGGGGGATTGCAAAGAGTTAGCTTCCTCATGTATGACAAATACATTCACACGTGCATACAGAAATATGTCAAAGGTATTGTTTTTTAATATTTTTTTTTCAGGCAGCTACAGAACTCTCTGAAACCAGGATAACATGACTACTTATTGAGTAATTTATAAAATATACAAAAGGTGCTTAAATTTTTTTTTATTGTAGCTTCAAAACTTTAACTTCCTTTGAAGTAGCTACTCAGTTTGGTCGATCAAAGTATACGCAGAAAGATTAATTTAATTCAACAAATAAAACCTTCGTGGAATTATTTACTCCTTCGTAATCCTAACCTAATTTAGAGCACAAATAAATTCCTATTGCCTATGGGAACTCCCATAAAATCTACATGTTTTGTTAGTTTATTACGTAATTTCCGTAACCTGCAAATCCCCTCTTATTTTGAATGTGCAGGTCGAAGTTATCTTCAGATCTGGCAATCCATTCCACGCAAATTGGCTATTTATCCTGACATAAGCGTGAGTTATTGTGGATCGTAATTCCTATGTCCTGTGTAAACATCTTTATTTGGAGATCTTGGAGGATTCGGTGCTAATAATAGATGGGATTCGTCTTGTGATGGAATTCTATTGTTCAGAAGATTATTTGATTTGGATGACGGTATTGATATTGAATTTGGTCTACAAAGGACGATTTAAAAAGCCGCCAAGCACTGTGGTTCTGAACAATTCGAAGAGTATGGGGCAAATACTTTAACATTATCTTTAGGTTAACTGCTTTCCATCGTGAGCCACCTGATTCTTTGCAATGGAATGAAATTATATTTATTTTTATGAGGTATTCAAAAGATATTTACTGACATATATATTTTTTTTGTAACCGACTTCCAAAAAGGAGGAGGTTCTCAATTCGTCTGTATGTTTTTTTTCTTGTATGTTTGTTTCCGGATATCTCCGTCATTAATGAACCGATTTGCAAAATGATTTTTGTATTTGAAAGATTATACTTCCGAGGTCCTTGGTCTCATTGTCACCAAGTCAGGATCTGATGATCGCCGGGGAAATCGAGGGCGGGTAGCCCTCGATTTCCCCGGCGATCATCAAATTTTATAGGCACTTGTTACGTTTTCTACATATTTTCTAAAGCTGTTCATGTATTTGCGTCTGATAATCATAATCTCATGTGCGTGATGCGCTGATGATGGAAGGTATAACTCCTCAACGGTTAGGAGTTGGAGTTAATAAAATTTACGGGAACGAATGTAGTCGTGTGTGTTCTTGTAGTCTTTCCGGTTATCTAGGTGAGCTGATTATGGAATGTAATACTCCTCAACGGTTAGGAGTAGAAAGTAATAATAAGGGAATCTTGAAGGTTAGGGTTAGGTGTCTTGGTTGAATAATAAATGGATACTAAATATTTTTAAACTAAAAAAATGTAAAAATAAAAAAACTTTTTTGCTAAATAGAAAACCGACTTCAAAAGAAGTCGGTTTTCCTTTTTGCAAAAAAGTTTTTTTTTACAAACTACATAGATGAGAAATAGCCAAAACAAACTGCGGCGGAGATCTTTAACTGTCATTACATGTGACCGAGAACCTGACAACCCATTTTACTCATGGTTTCTGTATTACCTGGATTGTGAAGGTCAAGTTAGCTGCATTTATACAAAGGAGTTGTAAATATTTATAGATTACATTTTTTGAGTAGCTTTTAAAAATAACTGTAAGTAGCTAACCCTCTTTGTTTCAAACTATTATTTTACACCTGCTACATTATAATTGGAGATTAAACGAACTTACCTTAAGTGAAGTTCTATCCAAATTATACGAGTTGCTTCGTCCGAAGAGATTAGGATAACAATGTAGTAATACGTCTAGGTACCGCCTTTCACCTACTAAGTTTGAATTTTTTTTTTTTTTTTTTATTGTGGGTACTTTGTCTTCCTTATAGTTATGCCTGCACCATCACTCATTTAGTTGAAAGCCTGGAACCTTTTTTAATATTTCACTTTAGGTATGGGTTCATAGGGTTGGGAGGGAGCTAATCTCTTCGGACGAAGCAACTCGTATAATTTGGATAGAACTTCACTTAAGGTAAGTTCGTTTAATCTCCAATTATACTTCGTTGCTTCGTCCTTCGAGATTAGGATAACAATGTAGATTTTGAAAGATGGTGAAATATTAAAACACGGAATTTTCATTTAGGTACATGTAATTTAATGTTGAATCAAACATTAAATTATTGTTTTCTTGTAACTAAAGTTCTTTAATTAGGGGTAGATAAATAATGTAAGTTACTAGTTTTGAGTAATTAAATCTAACATCAATGAGAGGTTAGGATTGAGAAGATAAATTTATCAGTTTAGTTTACATTGAACATTTCTATGAAAATAAATGAACGTAACTAGCGAAAACATTGGAGCTGCCACTCCACCGAGCTGCTTTTCGTATCGTGTCAATATTGACACCAGCTCTATGAGCTGCTGAAGGTGGCTGCGTGTCTGGTGGAGTGGGCAGAAAATATTGAAGTATCAATTCCGTTTATTTATATATCTTTTATCCGCCGACTGTATTTGTGTATACCGATTTGTATTTTTTTATACTTTTTTGCTAATGGTCTGCACCCTGTGTGCAGTTACAAGTATGAGCAAAGTTACGACCATATTTCGATAGGAACTCTAAGAGTATTGACGGGTCCAAAGCCTGTAAAATGTTGAATTTCAATAGCGTTGCATAGCATAGCAGCGTGTTCATCAGACCTTAATTTCGATCCTAAAATGAGGAGGTTTGACTGTTTTTTTTTTTTTTTTTTTTTAAAGTCCATTTTGAAAACCGGAACGAAATAACTCCGCAAGAAAATACATAACCATCGGAATTGACGCCTATGTATTTTATTATTGTGAGTTTTACAAAAGTTAACTCAAACGTCGAATTGCAACATCGCGCATCGTATTGTTTTATTGACATTTCAGATAAAGAAGCTAACACTTTACCAGAGGGTCCAAACTGAACTAATTCTGAACAAAGTTTTTTTTTTTTTTTTTTTTAAAACAAAGATTTGTCCACTTTAAAGTAAAAGCATTCACAGCGAATGCTTCTGGGTCTCTTTTCCATGAGACGTACTTAGCACATTTGTTATTCAACATTGATGCGAAAAGATCAATTTTTGGTTGCCCAAAGTCTCTTAGAATTCATTCAAAAGCATGATCTTAAATCGACTATTCGGTATCGGGGTGAGATTTCCTAGACTAGCCTAGGTATGTATGAAGCTAATACAAATATACCGCGAGTTTCACACCACTGCACACTGCCACAAAGATTTTGTGATTTTAGTTAAATGTGGAAATCTTACTCCACCCATCGGTTGATGTACGAAATAGCAGTTGTGTTGTCAACGCGTAATAAATAACACCTGACGATTTCTTGTCCAGTTGGTAAACCCCAAGAAAGCAGCCAGGAATTCTAGACAATAAATAATATGTTTGTCAGACTCTTGTGTTACTCCACTGGCTACTGGCAGTCTCCTCACCGCATGCTGCCCCCCCCCCCTTTTTTGTTAGCGTCTGAAAATATTTCTAGACAGTAGCAGTCTTGTCTATAATGGCATTGACTGCGGTATCAATACATTTTAACCACCAGGAAAAATCGTCCAGCAAATACTGTGGTAATGAATGACATGTGGCTATCGAAATTACTCGTTTTACATAATGCAAGGTATTTGCATCTTTCCGTCTGCTTGGTGTAAAGCCGACCGTACTGACTTGCGGGGTAGGGTGAAGTGTGGAGGCCTACCAAGCGAGCAAAATGTCTTATTTTAGAACGAGATTTAAATTTTAAAAATAACTCTTATTTAATTTAACTTCGTTTTTCTTTAGGTTAGGCTAACATGAAATCCGTCACAAAACCAAGGTATTTGCAAACATTACTCGGAATCATAAAATTCCTTTTAATGTTTATTTTGGATCTTAAGGACTCCAAAATATGTTTTGTTTGTAAATATTGTCTAAGCAATCTTGATAATTATTAGAAATGTCATGGAAGTGATAGATGACAAATAGCTTAATGATTTCAGTAAACAAATTACCGGTTTTAATTACGATGTGAACACAAATGGGGCTGTGTTTAAACCAAACGGTAATACATAAAATTGATAATTTTTAGCCTTGTACCTATATCGTAGGTGCTTTTTGTATATCGGTTGTATAGGTACGTGAAAATACACATCCTTTAATTCAGGGGTGGGCTTAGATCTTCATTTTTTATGAAATATTCTGTTATGATTAATTGATTACTTATGAATATAATGCATATGCTTAAGACCTTAAGTTTTATATAAATCCGTTTTTGATTGGGTTTCTTAATCAGGAAATAAATAGAAAGAATAAATGTCCTTCACATGGTTAGCAATATGAAATGGCTTTACGGTTTATAAGATCAGTAATGGCCACCTTGTATTTAAAGGACTCAGATGAAGCTAACGCAGATAAACTTGGTTCGTGTAACGGGTAGGCAGGTTTAGTAAACCTCTTATCCACGATAATACAAGACGGTCATTGGTTGTTAAATTGTCATTGATCGTAAAACCGACGTCTAGCGCCGCGGGGCTTGGAACTGCTGCACAAGTCGCGGGCGCGGTGCGCGTGATGTCCTCCGCGCCGCGCTGTCGGGAACAGCGGCGTCCGGTTTAAAGTCTGAACAGGAGCCTGTCTCGGTCACTGCGCTGGTGCAGGTTCTGATTTTGATATAGCTTTTGCAGCTTATAAATTATCAGTCAGATGTCCACCAAATAGAAAATTATAGAGCTTTGTATTAAATCAGATAGATTGTAGAACATAATTATAAAACTACGGCGTGTCATGGACTCACTGTGTTGTGAGTCATACATCAGTCGACCGGCTTCGATCAGTAATTTTAGTACCGACTGGTCTTTATAGATAATCTGAAGAAGTACTAAGTACAGTGAGTGCTTCACTCACTTATACAAGATATACTTACTTGCTGCGACTTGCACCTGCTTGTTGTTTTTAATAACATCTCCGATAGAGCGGCCGTTAAGTATCTCTGGATTTAACTTCAGTGCATCAATATTTAAGCAGTTTTGTGGAACAAGATGCTTTTTTTTTTAGCTTCTCTTTTCTGACATCCTTGGTCAACCCTGTCGTTGCGATGTGTTCCCAACGAACAGATAATATAACTCGCCTCTAATATCCGGTCCATATTTTTTATCCTTTGATGGAGTTTCGCCCGTGAGAATCAAAATCTCTTCGTGCAAGTTAGTTTGCGTTACATTAACAGGTAGTTCCGACTGCATTGTCTGTAGCAGAAATATCATGTATCGCCGAGGTGGACGTACCCAGATGTGGCTCATCTGAGTTAATAATCGGGAATGACACGACTTCAACTTGAACTTCCATTTCAGCAGGAATATAAATAAATGAACCAAATGTAGGTATCAAATAGAAAAAACAGCGTGGCGATAGTCTTCACAACTATCCACAACACCAAGTTTATCATGCATCAAGTGATTACATTTTGTGATGTAGGTATGTGAATATGATCACTACGTAATCTGTCACTGCGACCAGTGCTCCTAGTATAATAACTAGTGGTTTTAGAGCGGCGATAGTCCTTAAAACTATCCACAACACTATGTTTTAGTCCATACAAGAAATTATTGTTATCTAGGTCATTAAATAATGTGAAGGTAACATTCCTTTCAAATGTACACAATCACTATAATAACCAATGTATTGGGAATTTGGGAATCCAAATTTATCCATAAGATGTAGGTACACAACACTATGTGTTAGTCTGTACGGATATAAAATGCAATTACATATTATTAAGTAGGTCATTAAATAATGTGAAGGTAACATTCCTCTCAAATGTACACAATCACCATGAAACCAATGAAATGGGAATCCAAATTAACCCATAAGATGTAGGTACACAACACTATGAGTGTTAGTCCGACTCCGTACGGATATTAAATGCAATTATTATTAAGTAGGTCATTAAATAATGTGAAGGTAACATTCCTTTCAAATGTACACAATCACTATAATAACCAATGTATTGGGAATCCAAATTTATCTATAAGATGCGGGTACACAACACTATGTGTTAGTCTGTACGGATATAAAACGCAATTATAAAATAGGTCCTTAAATAATGTGAAGGTAACATTCCTTTCAAATGTACACAATCACTGTATGGCCAATAAATTGGGAATCCAAAATTATGTGGAGGTGACATCCCATAAGATGCACACAACACTATATCAGATATTTATGACATCATGTCAGAATATGATACGGATTAGTCCGAACACTATTCACAATAGGTATCTTCTGTTTGTAAAAAGAACACTAAACTTCAGCTTACCTTAATTATTATTGTGCCTTCATGGTCCGATAGTAATGGCGACATAATAATATTCTTTGACGAGGTACTACTCTCGGAACTATTTCAAACACACGACCGTCTGTCGCGTTTATGTTTCATTTCGAGTTTTCGAATCTTCTTTCTTAAAATCACTGCCGTCGTTTATTGTGACTATATTTTAGCATCTTTTTTGTATATTCAAATAAAAGGAAGAAAATAATGTGGTGATCGGCGACGCACTAAAACGCGAATGAGTGATGGTGCAGGCATAACTATAAGGAAGACAAAGTACCCACAATAAAAAAAAAAAAAAAAAATTCAAACTTAGTTTGTGAAAGGCGGTACCTAGACGTATTACTACATTGTTATCCTAATCTCGAAGGACGAAGCAACGAAGTATAACTAAAGGCATCTATTCTAACTACTTACCAAGTCAAAAGTTTTTATTTTGAAAGGTTTTAATCAAGATCAAAAACAAAATTTACATTTTATCCAAATTTTCTGCTCATAAATAAACAGTTTAGTCATTTTCTAAGCCGCTAACTTTTTGAGAGTAAATATTTAACTAATGCATATTTTAGATGAAATAACCAGATTTTTAATTAAAGACTTGACAGTTGTCTGAAAAGGTTTTTACAACTTTATTGTAAAAAAAACTATACTGCAGGTCCAAATTTTAAGAGATAAAAGTAAAACATCGGGAAGAAACCAGCATGAAAAATCAAATTTCGATTTTTCACGATATTTCTCTTTTACAAAACAAATGACATTAAACAATACGCACATGATTCCGAAAAACCAAAAGTGCGCCTTTTTTGTTTGGCGGGTGGAAAATCATCAAATAACCCCTCCCGCTCTTGGGCAGAGCGAAAGGGAGTGTCAGACTTCTACTGACTAAAAACACCCATGTTCCATCTTAGCCCATGCGCCGAGGCCGCGGTATCTCTTTCGAACAACTCGCAGCCCCGACGGGGACCCGCAGCCCAGACGGGAACCCGCAGCCCCGACGGGAAGGTGCGTCTTGGGTTCAAACTCGGCACCTTTTACTTGGTAGTCCAAGGGTCACAGCACTGCGGAACGGAACAGCTAAAGTCATGAGATGACAGGCTTGTTTTTTCGACTCATAAAGAAATAAACGGTGCAAGTGAAACCCAACAAAGGACACAAAGGGCGACTGCCAACTGCCTCTTTATTGTTTGCCTCACAATACAAAACTTCCTTTTACGCCAAAAGACTTGAAGCAAAAAAACGATAATATATTTTTGTAAAATATACGAATTATTTTCTTTCGCCACGAAATTATAGCGGCACCTGTAAATGACAAACGGGATTTCGTTCAGGAAAATAAAGTTAATCTTTTAAATACGTAACGTTACACAATACGCCTGAACTTAGTGAAAGACAAAATATACTACAAAGATCATAATATCATGATTGTACCCGATACAACAACTAGCTGTTTCATTGGTGACTATTAGTAACAATAGTACCTACAGTACCTTAATGGGGGATCGGACTATAACGCCTCAAAGATCATGAGTGGGAGCCTGTGACGTCACTTGTAGGCAAAAAATACACCGACATGTGACGTTTTCGAGGAGTTCACAAATTTTCGAATTTTCGTCTTAATTTTTTGTTTACGTAAAAAATAAAAAAGTATGTGTTCAATATTTTTTGGAAATCTATCTGACGGACTAATTAGTTTTTTTTGTCCGATCCCCTATTGTTAGCTTCGGTGCGCTTTTTTCAGCTATTGCATAGCTTCTATCGCGGGCCTTGAGCGTGGGGACCGAATCCAGAAATTCCGTAACGAAAATAAAAACCTAACAAATTGACACTTGACAATGACTTTTTGAAATATCACGATCACGCTTGTCTCTTTAGTTCAGCAACCCGCCTTTAGGTGGCATTGGTTGTATTGGAAAACTACTGTAATCAGCTGTTTGTGAGAAAGTATATAGGTGTAGGTATAGGTATTTATCATCTACTAGCTGTTCCCGGCATGCGTTGCAATGCCCTTTTTCCTACCTCCTACCTGCCTGTGTACCAACTACCTACCTACCTACTACCTCCTACCCTACCTACCTACTACCCTACCTGCCTACTACCCTACCTACCTACTACCCTACCTGCCTACTACCCTACCTACCTACTACCCTACCTACCTACTACCCTACCTACCTACCTACTACGCTACCTACCTACTACCCGACCTACCTACTACCCTACCTACTTACTACCCTACCTACTACTCTACCGACTACCCTACCTACTCTACTATCCTACTTAATACCCTACCTACTACTCTACCTACTACCCTGCCTACCTACCTACCACTTTCTCACCTTTTAAACCTTCCCTGGACTTCCACGAATAATTCAACACTATAATTAGCCAAATCGGTCCAGCCGTTCTCGAGTTTTAGCGCGACTAACTAACAGCAATTAATTTTTATATTATACGCAAACACCATTTGAAAAATCGTATTTCTATTGGGAAAGAAACAGTAATTATTTGTGATTATTGTGATAATGTCGTATGGTCTGTTTGAAGTTGTCATTCGTTGACTGAACAACTGAACGTCACTCAATTGTTTTGCCTTCTCGGAACCTCTCCACTAACACTTGAACTTTATAGTACGGTATTAAAGCTCAAATTGATTTGACGTTTTAGTTAGAAAACGTTTGTATGGGAAAAAGAAAAGGGCTGTTTTTAGGGCTTTTCCGGCCATTATTCGAATTTTTCTCGCCGTAAAAACCATCCTTGAACTTCAACGAACATTTAAAAAAAAAATCAGCCAAATCGGTCAAGCCGTTTTCATGCCAAGTCGTGACAACGAAAAACGGGTTTCATTTTTATATATATAGATAGATAGATGTACAACAGTGAATATCTGTACTCGTATAATTTGTGTACAAAGTGTTTTAAATATGAATAAACAAGAAGAAAGTCACGAAAAAATAGTGAAAGAAAATGAGTTAGTACACTATTACATTCATTTTATTATTATTATAACAAATGCAGTACCTATTATTTTTTGTTTTGTCAATTTATATATAATACTGCTATAAAGATAACCAAAATGTTGGGGAAACATAGTATTTATACCTACACTTTTACTAATCATCCTCATCTTTTATAAAATATTAAATCTTATAATTTTTCAATGTTTAATTTTCAACTGACATTACGTCAGTTGTCAAGATGTCATTTACTTTTTCTTTTAATTTGTGTCATAGTTTTTCTTAGTGGTTAGAACTACGAAGGTTACATTTGATTTATATAATTTAATTCATTTTTATTAATGTGTTAGCTCAAATAATGTAATTTATTGATAATTTCTATTAATAGTATCTTATCTTACGCTTATAAAATTAACTAACAAAAAAATGCTATGCAATAGCTTTACCGCGGCAGTCTTCGAGTGCCACACTTCTTTTTTTTTTTGTTCTTGTTTGTGATCACTGAAAACCGCTGTGCTATTGGCCCCCCGCAGTCACAATGTGCAATCTGTTAACTTTTTTATTGTTACGTCCAGTGATATTTATAAATATTTTTATGCGTTGTATACTTTTTTTTTTACTCTTTGTATGCACGTCATGTATCTATGAATTTCTGACAACCCAATTAGTACTGGGTAATACGATATCCCTTGGTAAAGCTGCCTTTCAGAATTTTGGGCCACTGACAGTCGACAACCAATGAAGAAGACAGAAGAAGAAAAATATTTATTTGGGACAAGCACAGGAACTACAAAAATAATTTAAAAAAAAATGGAAAACGACGAATGAATGACTTAACGTGCTTTCCGAGACACGGAGGAAACTCGGTATGTAATGGGGGGATCCACTGACCAACTTAGGCAAGCGCGACTTAACCAGAACATCGACCTAAGTGGCTGTTTTTATTTAACCACCGGAAGCCATGACGTGGCCCCTGCCGCCGGGAGCGCCTCCCGCGGCGACTGGGACGATAGGTTCTCTCCCTCTCACGTTCCGCCACCTCCTTCGCTAGCATCAATGCTTCGCAGAAGGAGGCGACGGCGTCCCATTCCTCCTCGCCCCAGACCATGGCTTGCACCAGGGCCGGACGCGAGAGGTCGCCGCCGCCGATCGCCACTACTAGAACACGGCGGGGTTCCGCCCAAGCAGGACACACCTCCACGGTGTGCTCCACCGTGTCCTCCGGCCGATCCACACAATGGTGGCATCCGAGCGTTTCGTCCCGCCTGATTCGGTGCAGGTACCTCCCGAAACAACCGTGTCCGGTGAGTACCTGCGTCAGACGGAAGGTGAGGGCGCCGCGCCGTGGCGCCTCTCCAGCCACTCCTCAAAGAGGGGACTTACCGCCACTATCGTGGCGTGCCCTTTAACGTAACACCCTCGTAACAGCAATTAGCTTGCATTTTGAATGACTGTATGTACTACAATTTAACATTCAGTAGCAATTTAACCACGGTATCTGAATGTGTCCCCAATTGGTGGCAATAGTCGCATCCCCTAATTATTAGAGTGTTTTAAGTCCCATTTATTATACATGGGACTTAAACGTAACTGGCGAAATGTGGCTTTACTAATGAGTACACCTCTGCCTTACCCTACGGGGATTACAGGAGTGATAGATACTGTAACAATTTACTGGGGTCGATTCAGCACGTCTTATTTGTCCATACATCTCATTAGATGTCATATCAGCAATAACCTTCTTTCTGAAGGTACCGTCTTTCTTTTTACTTTTTCCATTCCAACCGAATCCACCTGAATTAAACATTAACAATTAACCATTCCTCTACCACTCATTTACTGGTTTAAATATCCCATAATTACTGATAAAAATCTACGATCTTTCATCTCATTGGTTAATTGGGTATTCTAAAACCTCAATATTATGCTTGATTTTAGTCTGTACTAGTTCAAGTAACTGTCTGAATTAGTATATTCGACATATACTTTTATCCCATGTGTAAGTTCCAACCTCTAAGCGGGTGAAGCCATGATGTAAAGCTAGTTATATGTCATCAATGAAACAACACTAACAACTATCGATGCTTTAGTACATAGAGGCTGAATTTTACAGCAAAATTATTATAATAACTAATAATATTTGCTTTTAATAATTTGTCACCGTAATGCAGTTAAGTAATATTCACGTTTAACCGGAAAATTTATTACGCTTGGTAAATTACAACGACGTATAATGACGTTATTTTTCAACATGGCGGGTTAATGAATTTTAAGCTAATTTCGTTTACGTGGGTTTCCAATCTAATCAGATGGTGCTCTTTATTGGCATTTTACATGGAGAGACTGTATCGATCCCCTGCTTGCTGCAGGCTGCATTCAATTTTCTGTGTTATCGAAGATTAAATCTGTTGCTGTATTTTAGTTTATGTGTTAACAGGCAAATATAAACAAAAATGTTCATATCATGACAAACTTTTACATAATGCTCTCTCTTTCTTTGTAGTCGTATTCTTCATTACTGAAGGTCGTGTCCCTGATGAAAGTCCTTCATAGATCTTACAATCTGTTTCCATTCCTCTCGATGTTCGGCTTTCCTTAGAGCAGTTGTAACAGAGAGTCCAGTGAATGCGGTAACTTGGTCACACCAACGGTTAGGTGATCGGCCGCGGGGTCTCTTTCCTTCGATCTTGCCCACCACGATTGACTTCGACTGCCGACAAATTGCTTTGCAGTTTGGCAGATATAGTATGCACTGTTATTAAATAAATAAATAATAAAAATAAAAAGATTAATTTGTCTAGGTCACCTGGTTGACCATAATGCTAGGCCTACTGGGGCCTAGTCCCCTTGACCCCAGTGTTGTCGATGTTACTTAGTTTGAGGTACAGAATGCACTTCAGTCCTGTGCATCAGGTTGTTTCACCAGCGTGATGTCGAACTTTAGTTTGTCGCACTACGAATATTATTATGTCGAGTTTAAGTACAGTGCAGTACAATTTTGTGGATCTCACGTAGCACAATCTTGAAATTCTTCGTCGTTCATTAAACAGCGACGGTCTAGATTCATGTATTAAATATCTGTTAAAAGTTTCTGCCACAAGAATCCTACGTCTATAAAAGTGTATAACAAATGCAGATTTCAATTTTTATACCTTTTCTTACATATGACACAAAGAACAACACTTACATAAGAATGTTTTTATACAGTTGTAGATAATATTCAAGATAAATTGTTATGGAAAACAGAGAGAGAGGTCAAACTGCGGAAACAATTATGAGATTATGATGACCATAAACATGGCAGTTATCTTGTCACCCATGACATATAAGAGCCATAAGCTAGGGGAATAAAATATCTTCTTTGTCAATACGAAATAATAATATATAAGTAGGTATGTTATTGTTCATAATATTTAAAAAAAGTACTATAAAGTTTTGCGCGATATTTAACAAAATCGATTTTGTTAATATTTTTTTTTTATATTATGAACAATAATGAACATATTAATATTACGAACATTTATTCGCATTAACCCCGATTCAAAATGCGACTGTGCCGCGGCCAGGAAGTATCACGCGGTATTCAAGCATCCAGTAAAAATGGATTGGAAAAAATGCGTAGATGATTACGAGTACGAGTATTTTTTTTTTAACACAAATAATAAATAGGTCGTTTTACTAAAAACTTTTTCATGAAAATTCTCTTATTCTAAAAGGTCGAGAGGCTTTTACAAAAATTCTATTAACAATAAAGATAACGAGAACATTTTTATTTGTCTAGACCCCACAGTTCATACCTCATTATTTTGTAAAGAGGTATTTTATCCCAGTAATGGATTAGGGGCTCTCTGGAAAACCTAATTTTATTCATACTACAAATGACCGCATCATATACGTTGAACCTCATATTTTTCCAACTTTATGTGATGAAATGTGCTTATCTCTAATGCTCGTGTGGTTTTAAGATAATTACCAAAAAAATACTAATGGGTACAGTGTTTTAGGTTTATGAAAACATCATCAGCCCTCCCCAATTAAAGGATCACCTTTTAGTCCAGTCGGATAAAGTGGAATACTAATATTTTTACCTGTCTCACTTTAAAATTCACAGCCCAGTCAAAACCGAATTTGATGTACTTCAATTTGCAGTATAATCAGTACATGCTGTCCCGTCTTCTAAACACACATATCATCATCATCATCTTCAGCCCATCATCACCCACTACTAGATATAGGCCTATCTTTGCTTGTGCCAAGCTCCACGCTCTTGCCGGCCTCATCTAAGATATTCCCGCAATGGCAATAATATCGTCTGCCCAGCTCACCGCTGCAGGACCAACACTTTTCGTTCCATCCCTTGAACGCCAATGAAACGCAGACGCGTCCTGAAATACCTAATTACATCATCTATTCATTATTATTAGCCCAACTAATACTAGTTAACATAAACGCAAAGTAGACCGTAAAAGTTAATGAATAAAAGTCATAATGCTTTCAAAAAATAATTTTAATGAGTAATCAAGGAAGGCGGACGGGCCGGCCATCACTCGGAATAAGGCGGGAGATCTCCCACTTTTCTTAATGAGCAGACTCCTGACGCCGCAGAATGGGTCGGCTATTTGAATTAATACTACGAGATGAGACAGTCTATCAAACTGCTTGATGCGAAGGCAATTAGTGAAATTACAACGCGCATTTACATTATGAAATCGTGAGATGTTAATTATGATTATTGTGATGATTATAATTTCATTACTATGAAGATTAGTCATAGTCACCCACATAATGTATGCTTGGTTACATAGACTCACGCCCGTTTCTCACCGCGGTTGGCTGAATTTATAGAAAGCCTCCTGCTAAAAACTTATAGGTACCTACACTCCTTTAGGTTCGTTCACGTTCATACAACTATTATTTATTACTTTGCATGATTAATAACACAATTTATAGGACATGGCGTGCAAGTTGCTTGAGTTGTTAAATCAGTATTTTTCCTCCATTATAGTAAAAATAAATAAAGTAGCACGTATGATGGTGTATGAATGTAGAAGAGGCAAAATTAGTATGTAAGGATCGTAACAGGTGGCGTTCTGTGGTTTCTGTCCACCTCCATGGAAAAAGAAGCTTGAGTTTTTGTATGTATGTAAAAATAAGTATACTGAATTTTTATCCCCGCAATCAGTCTAACCAAAGGTGTTACCCAATACTACCTAGGTTGTCGCGGTGAGATAGCCAGTTGCTCCATGTAAAATAGTAGTATTCAGTTTAATCCGGTTAGACTGGAAACCGACCCCAACATTGTTGGGGAAAAAGGCTAGGCTGATGTTGATGATGAATGGTAATCACCACAATTGGACCTATAATAAAGTACTGATTAGTGAATAAAAACAAAGATAAGGACTATTTCTTCAAGAACCTTTTCCCACAAAATAAGAAGACAAATATATCCTCCTGTGAAAAATTCCATTTTATCCCCTAATCATGTACTCTGAATTCTGAATTCTCAAGTCTCGATTTCAATTGGACCGGTCCTTCCCTATAAAAGGATAACAAGGTTACTGTCAGCTCCAATGTAAAAGCAAATCGAATATTAGGTTACAGCCATGGAACCTCCCTAATGGAAACCATCGTACACTTAGGTCCCGTACATAATTGGGATAAAAGGATTCCCCATTTCCCCACAATGACTTGTCACGTTATATCTTCAACGATTCTCTATATTTTAGCTTAAAGAAAGACTTGTTGTTCTTCATGTTATTGTTTTGTTTCTGTTCTGTATGAAGACGATTAAAAGGATTTCATAGTGACTAGCTATGGCTCGCCACTTTCGTTCGCGTGAAATTGCTATTATAAAAATATTACCTACTACCTAGTAGTTAATATTTTTTTATTATTATTTAAATCGGATTTTGTTGAATTAGATCATATTGGCACTTACGGTTTTTGGTTTTTCATCGTGGGTGTCATTTTCGTGGTCGCTGTTATCGAAAATCAGGTCAAAATGAAAATAGAATAGGTGAGGAATAAAAACGCCATTCGTTAATGAAACATACATCTTTTGTAGTCCTCGTTTCTTTTTCTCGACCGAGATCTCTTTCTGCCTCTCCGAAGAGCAAAATATGAGTACCGAGGCTATACAAGAGCTAGAGGACAATATACTCCCTCGTACTCATCCAACATCGGAGTGTCTCGGCGAGAGTTTACCATAATCAATTTGAGCAGCTGTTGCCGACCACAATTGTATTATATTCGAATGATTTAAATACGATGACGTTGAATTAGGCTCTCTGTTTGTCTCCACAAACCGCTGTAGAGACATTTGTTACGAAATGAACTGTTTTCACCAGCTTTTCATCCTTCAGAACAATCGGTATTTCTACAGAAATGGTTACCGTTACTATTGGATGCAACTTTGTAACATTGGAAAATGTTCAGGTCATAGTGATATCACAAACATGTTTTGGGGTGGGGACCATGTGTGTCGGCTAGCGTAGCTTGCGGTGACCGACAGATAAATGGACCGACTGGGTGCGAAAGGCAGGAAGGTCGTTAGGGCTCTTCGAAGCTGATTCGAAGAGGCTCAAGCCTAGTATTGGACTGCGAAAAGCAGATTAGATTGATAGTGATCCTCAGCTGGACATGGAGCATTAGACTCCTTAATTGCTGTAAACCAGTATTTGATAGAAACCACACGTTTTGGCCATTTAGTGAGCAAAATCAGTGATGACAACTCAATCATCTAAAGTGTCTTCATGATAACATATCATGACTACATATTATAAAACAAAGTCCTTCGCCACGTCTGTCTGTCTGATCGCGATAAACTCAAAAACTACTGCACCGATTTTGATGCTGTTTTCACCAATGGATAGAGTGGTTCTCCAGGAAGGTTTTAGTATATTATTTGACCCGCCCCAGCTAGTTCTTCATAAATATCGGATATTGTATTCTATGACCAAAGTTAAACTTTCACCACCATGTTAAATTACCTTGCCCTATTTGTAAATGCTCGTACGAGCAAAGTACGACGCTGTAATATAAGCATACAATTTTAATTAACATGCCACATTAATGAGGAGCACGGCCTGTAATCGTATTTGTTGGACCCCCCTCTCCATACCCGCTCCCGCCTATCCGGTTCACGGATGCCCGCAAAACGTATCAGCTGAAAAATTAAACAAGTTGTACATCCAACATTTATAATTTAATGAGAGATCTTGTTAAAAGAATATTTTGTAAAAGTAAGCCTGAAACTAGCATGAAATAAGCTGATTAAATATTAACATAGGCTTGTTAAATTCAAGTTATTATCCTGTTTCCTTCGTACAGTAAAGTGATCTATGATATTTTATTGAAACTATTTGACTAATAGACACGTATAGGTCAAAAAAGTTCATCATTCTAAGGACCTGTTTCACCACCTACGATTAAGTTCCCGTTAACTTATTACTTACCAGATAATTTCATACAAATTCTGTTCTATTTTTTTTATCCAGTTATTACCTAGTAGTTTACCGGAACTTAATCGTAGGTTGTGAAACAGGCCCGAATTCCCACAAGTTGAAGATTTCAAAGCGGTTGTCAAAAGCTAATATCTAGTTTCAACTACTTAGATCTTGTTTGGTTTTTTGATTATTTATTTTATGTATAAAATAAGTTGATGACAGCTCTGAGAAAGAAAGAAAGAAAGCAAAAATATTTATTTATCGCAGAAACATGACGAGCATACAATGGTACACGTGTCACGTCTTATTTTTACATGAATTTCACTACAGATTAATTTTTGTTTTATGTTTAAAATGAACACAATGTAAAAAAAAGGTTTTTCTTAAGTTGGTATCTTTTGAAAAAAATGAAAAATATAATACAAACACGAAAAAAAATACAATCAAAGTAAACCCCACAGAAAGGAAAAAACTATGTAATAAAAATTATGGGACGGAACAAAATTGTTGGCAGCTATTTGCATGACTGCATGAGTGTTGACTTTTATTCAAAATCTTTTTTATTACATTTTACCTCTACCTACATGAAACCAAATTATAATGCTGTTTTTTTACAATTTAACGCGTATCGGATTTATGGAGGCTGGTGATTCTTCCTGGAATTCAAAAAGGAATGGAAACCGTTTTTAATTTCCAGACTTCAACACAGATATGCATGGCGCACATAGTGACAGAGGTGGCGACTGAAAATCCCTCAGATTAATGTCCTCTAAATACATTTTCTGCTAATAATTGGGCAATAATAAGCAGAAAATGTATTTAGAGGACCATGAAGGTACGAATCCGTGTAGCCAGGATAGTTATATTAAAAAAACAGAACCAGTGACGTCTACGACTCCTTAAAAGCCCTTCAAATTCTAAAAGTTATCTGCGGTATAAGAATATTGGTATACAAGAACCTTACAACAACATCCTCCTAGTCGGAGGATCCTCTCGTTTCAACGGAGTATAAGGAGCTTTACATCATGTTACTCATATCCCTAATTACGTTATTCCAAAGAAAAGTTTCAGCAATAATATGAATGGACAATTCCGAAAAATTTTCCACATTTTTTAACAGACCAATGCGATTTCCCTGGTTTTTACGTTAGTCTATGATGCTGCGATTAGCGGCGAATTCCCCTAATAATTTATGGTTCCAGTCCATCCTGTACTTTGCTGAGACGCCCTAAGCTTAGGCTTATGCCCCGCAGGAGGCGCTCATAGCGTGTAGTCATTTAGTTTTTAAGTGGAGGCCCTACTCTCAATGCACCCACAAGATAGTCCAGTTACGTAGACGACAACCTCCTTGGTTACCGTTCTAGATGTTTCACCATCATTAGCCATAAGACGTCCACAGCTGGACAAAGGTCATAAACGCCATAAAGAACGGCAGCCTGCCGTTTGCATCCACCGGTTGCCCGCGATGAATAATTCACAAAAAAACATTAGATGTTCCACCGCGTTTGGACTTGCGGTCGTCGCGTCCTCGCAATTGCACGTTAAGGTAGTCAGACGAATGAGTCAGAGAACTGTGCACACAACAGCGCATCCTCTATTTCGTACTCCATGTTCATTCCCAGGGGCTACAAAATTTATTACTGACCAGTCATATTTGCCACGCGCGGTTATTTAATAAATGGCAGCTTTTAATAGTGCTCATTAAATAGCGTTGGCCGGTTTGAGCTTGATGTATTATTTTCTGATTGAGTAATGACTGTTATGCTAGTATTCACAAACAATAGGCTAAGCCTAACTAATAAACTAACGATTAACTGAAATCGCGCTATTATATTTTCAATTTTAGATACTTGAGTCGAGGGTTGAAAACCGAACAGCTTTCATTGTTTGGGCACTAGTTTAGTCGTCACTTAGTGTATGTTAAAACATTTGTGTTTGTTAATAAGCTCATTTAGGATTCGTATTTGTTGTTGACATGCTCGAATGTTTTATTTTGATGAATGAATTTGCAATGTTTGATGTGTTGATACAACTGTTATTTGGTGAGTTAATTACTACCGCTTTTGTTTACAGCTTTTAGGTATCAGAATTAACTATTAAACAGGAGTTTCAGTTACCTCATTGTTACAATTGTTAATAAACACAGGACGCCTTTATTCTTTGTTGAATGTTTGTTTAAAACTTTACCACCTAAAAGTAGCTTGCTCAGAAAGTAGGTGGTAAGTTATCCTGTTGAAATGTTAAAAACTTGTCTCTTAGAGTTATCAGCAATGTTTATATTTACAACAGACTTCCCCCTTAAGGAAATAAACAAAATTTCAAACATTACTTCCACTGCATTAAGAACGTTGACGTCACAACACATTAAATACAAACTCGAAGCATATAATTAAGTCGTCCGCAAACGAAATCAGTCCGGAGCGCGAGGAAATTGCTTAGAATTACCGACGACGCCGACTCGACGCGAAAAATGACGTAAACTTCACAAAGCGCTAAAAGGGGGTAACACCACAAGTCTAGGTTTTTCTGAAAATAATATGTGAAGCAGTATTTCGCTTATTCAATAACAGTTACTGTTTCTTTTAATGTTATAAAGATAAAATAAACCTACGTTTCGAAATGAAAATTAAAAGTCATAATTATATTCAAATTATGTTCAGTTCAAGCATATCAGCACTTTTTAAACGTCCAAAATTATATACGGTGTACCCCAAAACTTTTCTTCGTGTTTACCTGTGAAAATGAAGTGGCATAATAAGTAAACACTTACATGGCTGTACACACTTACAATGGCTGTGCCTAAACGTTGCCCCACACTAGGAATTTCTCCTGTATCGTGGGTGCGTTTACAAACATATAAAGTCACATACACAAATACCCAGAACCGAAACAACTATCTGCAGGCCATACAAATATTTATTCCGTGCAGGGATCGAACCCGCGACACGCAGCGCAGCAGTCCAATCGCTTAGCCACTGCGCCAACCGTGCCGTCAAAGTGGAGGCCAGATAAATTTAATGAGTCCAACATCAGATAAACTACCAGATGTTTCAAGCTCAAGGTTTTCGATTTTTTGAGATACTGCATTTTGACTTACCAGGTCAGAATATTATGCTACAACACCAAGATAACCTCGCAATTAGACCTTCCACTTAATAAATATTCGACCCACGTCGGCTTATTGTTGTTGCTATGTTATAATGATTTTATTTTCCATGAATTTATGTGGATCGCGTATTTTTGGACCAAATTGGGTGTAATAAAAAGTAATATACGCGTTTTTGAGGGATATTAGCGGAGGTAAAAGCATCCTCCTTGTGTTATTTGACTGGATAATTAAATAATGAAACATAATTTGAATCCTTTCTGTCTTATGTATCTGATGTAAAAGTTTATTTGGAACAGAACTGAAACGACGTATTTTTAATTCGCTGCATTTTATACTAACATATTATCGATGCATACCGGGTGGTCCAAATAGAGACGTGATAAAAATAACTAGATGTCTCATTCCCAGGGTATCTGGAAATATCGCATGTCGGTTCCGCGATTCTTGATAGTTTTCGAGTTTCTTGAACTTTAAAAAGGGTAAGTATCTTTATTTTATGAAGGCTTCTACACATATACCGAGTATTATTGGTCAATTTGACAAAAAAAAAGATAAACTTAAGCGTAATTTTACTTTTAATAATCCTACAAAGTTTAATACATAAATTCACTGAAAGCAAAGGAATTTTTTATTTGAACTGGGCTTACTCTTGACCTCAATCTTGCCCGAGATCTTGAGCTTGATGTTGGCAGAGATGAGGTCGACGATGGAACGAGCTTACCCAGAAGAAGCCTATTTACTCGCGACCTAAATAGATTACGGTTATATGAACTCGGGAAAACCGACGCAGGCAGGGAGTTCCCTCCTTGGCTGTGCGCACAATAAAAGATTTAGCAATGCGCTTCGTTCAAATGTGTGGAACATCAACAAGGCATGGGTGATAGATAACCTGCAGTACGTCTAGTCTCCCGATATAAGAACGGAGATGGTGGAATCAGCCCGTGGAGCTTCTTTTTCTTTACATGTTGACGACCTCAAAGTGTGTCAGACCAGTATGTAGCCACGTGCACAGCTTCGATTCATTCTTGAAAGGTGCAGGATGGGCAAGGCTGGAGTTGGTGCATATCCTGCGGAGTGGTTCGACAGTGGAAACCCCATTTGACCAGATTATATCAACATCGGCCAACCTGGCCATGTTTTATTTCTGGAAACATAACATAAATACGGGTACGGGTTGAATTGATAACCTTTTTTTTTTGGCAGTCGGTTAAAAGGCAACTGTCATTCGAAGTTAATAGACATCAAAACCATTATCAACACAAAACAAAACAGACAAAAACAAACTACTCAAACATTTTCCTTACAACTACAAACAACCATGTCTGATAACTTGCTCTGCATATTGTTAATTAATATAGCAAGATAGGATGCCAAGGCGATGTTCAAGAAGTTTAACCGCTAGCCTATTCAGAGAACAGAACAAGCACTTGTAAACTAAGACCAACAAGATCGTGTTACAAAGTGAACGCTTTATAGATAAGCTTACCTACCTAGACCTTTACGTTGACTGCAATAGAAGAACATCGTTCAAATGATTTTTCAAACAAGGTCAATTAAAATTATCTAGAGAAAGTCCGCAATCGTGATAAACTGACTGTCGATATCTAAATACGATAAAACGAGTGCTTTCGTCTTACTGGAGGCTGCTGAGTACCCATAGTGACTGCCTATCTGACCTCCACAACCCAGTTAGTACTGGGTAATACGATACCCCTTGGTAAGACTGATTGTCCGACCTCATAATGATTTATATTTTAATAAATATGAGATAATGCACCTGTAACAAATATTCGTATTTCAGTCCGTTTTCTTCCATTTGATCTAGATTATAGGGTAGTTAACTTAAAAAAATCTAATTAGTCCGTCAAATAGATTTCCAATAAATAGTGGTCACGTATTTTTTCTTTTTTCACGTAAACAAACAATGAAGACTATACATTGCTTTGAAAACTCGTGTGACGTCATATTACACATATTACATTATTATGACATAATAATATGTTATTAATATTGTACATTAGTATGACATTTATTACCGGTGAGTGACGTCACAACCCCCCACTCAAATCTTTGACGCGTTTTATCTTCGTCAATTTTTATTGATTTGATAAAATAAAAAATACGTATCCAATAATTTTCGATAATCTAAAAGACGTACTAATTAGAATCATATTTTTTTTGTCAGTAAACATCCCTATTGTTAAAACTTACTGGCCTAGTAAGTTTTAACAATAGGGATGTATGAATCAATAAAAAAAATACACAAACAAAAACAGCCTTAAAAGTAACAATATAGATAAAGTCTAGCTAGCAACACCGGTCTTCAGAGAGCATCTTAAGAGAAAAACACAATTACCAAGGTTCCCTTGACCTTGAGAGTGGTAGCTTTTTTAGGGAACATAACATCGTTTGACCAGTTCCTAAATTTAATTAAGAATGTTTTTTTCTAGTATGCCATTACTACTGCTGTTGTTACTGTTGCTTGCTGTTTGCCAATTATTTTTTATTGTTTTTTGTTCACGATACGGGTCACGGGATTATGGGTTCATCGACCTTCTAATTGCTTGACGGCCCCAAAGTCGAATGTAATTTTCACATTATCACACCACAAGGTCTATTTGTATATATTTAAAAGTTAAGTAGTTTTAGTAAAGCTTAAATTGTGTGGTTATTGCTATCTAAAGTGGTACAATGTAATCTCTTGAAGTTTAGTGGTAAGGCAAGACTATAACGAAGTGTACTACGGTAGCGGTTTGACTTGAATCCACCCTAAGCAGGCACTTTACTATACGTAGGTACCTAAATAATTTGTATCACCACTGTGCACTAGTTGATATCGGTGAAAGACAAAATAAGGGAAAACTGGCTTCCACCACCAAAAATCCCAACTCTTAGCACCAAAAATTCGATAGAAGTCATATCTACTAACCAGCAGGGCATTTGCGTATCTTTTTAAATGTCAGTGGCTATCATAGTGTCTGTCAAATGGTTCCATTTTGTACCAAACCATAACCAATTGACAGTTAATTGATGAAAACTATGATAGCCACTGATATTTAAAAAGATACGCAAAATAGCCCTGATCAGCTCACAAAGAGAATGCCCGTGTCTCAACGACAACATGGTCTTATTACTACCTGACCCTCGTGACCTTTGTCCACGTAAAATTATAAATACTCTATTTGAATCGGATTTTGTTAACATTTTTTTATAGATTGTGTAGATATATAGGAAAAGGTAACAACCAAATGATAGTAAAGGTGTGCGCCTGTAAAATCGTGGCCTAGGCGAAAAGCAAGTTGCATCGGGTCGCGTAGGTAAATAACAAATGTTTACCGTGGACGAAGCAACATTGCGGGCCCGGAGAGGACGGAATACACAACTAGTTTATCTTTGGGCCGTTTAACATCGTTCAGCTTAACATAGGATAAGAGGTTGGTAAGGATTTAAGCGCTGTTTTAACAAAGAGTAACATTGTTTGTCATAAAAAATAACCTAACATCACGCTTGAAATCCCTGAAGGGTTAGGCTGATCCCGTCGGGGCTGCGGGTTGTTCGCAAGAGATACCGCGGCCTTGACATAAAGGGCTAAGAAGGAACATGGGTGGTTTTTAGTCAGTAGAAGTATGACACTCCCTTTTGCTTTGCCCAAGAGCGGAAGGGGTTATTTGATGATTTCGTACCCCTAAAAAAAAAGCTGCTACTGAAAAATTCCTAATGTAGAACCCAATAACACTGCCCGACCTGGAAATCGAAACCAAGACCTCATGCACATCAGTCACTTGCGACCAATACACTAACGCGGCAGTCACGATATTTAGTTTCTTCGATTAAATAGCTGTGAAAGTTATTAATAAGGATCCAATTAATTGGCGGCGTAATATCGGGCGGCCATTGTTGATAGGTTTCTTTTTTCCTTTTCTTTGTAAGAGTCCCTTTTATTAACTTACCAAGCGAAAAAAGGTCAAACCATGACCTTTTATTTTTTTCTACTAAGTTCGACAACAATACGTCCTACTATTTGAATATCTTTGGTATTAGTTTTCCATTATGATTATTTACTTGACAAGCTCAAATAAACCAGAAAATTGTTCCTAAAGTATGTACTTCAATAACAGGCATATTAAATATAAAAAATACAGCGCTGCTAATGATGTAGTCTTTACGATTCCATTCAATATAGCTTTGACCCCGGTCAAAGCTATATTGAATGGAAAACATCAAGAATTTCCCAGTAGTAGCTCTGTTACATGATGAAGATATCACGCAGTTTGTCCTAGTTCAGAGGTTTAGACCCTTACCCGTCGGGGTTGCGGGTTGTTCGCAAGAGTTACCGCGGCCTCGACATAAAGGGCTAAGAAGGAACATGGGTGGTTTTTAGTCAGTAGAAGTCTGCCACTTCCTTTTGCTCTGCCCAAGAGCGGGAGGGGTTATTTGATAATTTTCCACCCGCCAAAAAAAAAAGAGGTTTAGCCCATAAATGTAATATTTATTGAAGATATAGTAATAAATTTATCATTTAATTATTTAAGTAGAAATCACATGAGAACTGCATTGCTACAAGAAGTCACCGTGGGCGAAGGGCCTAAAACAAAACAAAGGTGAGATATAAAAGGCATTAATATCAAGCAATGTTTATTTTTTCATTTCACAAACATTGAAGTCTTTCTACAAGAATTTGTTTCAAACTATCGCAGTTAGCATTGAAAGTACGCATTGGAATGCAAAATGTATTCGCAATACGTTTTGCAGTTTCGCTGTGAATACCTAGTCGTATGAATGAGCACGTCTGAAACATTTACATAATTGTATTAGTCTAGGGACAGAGTCAGCTGCTCAGCAACTACTAATTGACATTGACACGTCATTTCTGTGTTATCGCAAGTGTAATGCGTTAAAAGGTTTTATAATTAGGTTTTTATTAGGGGTTTTTAGTCTGTCGTTTGAATTTAATTGCAAGTAAATGAGCTACATTAGGCCTTTGCATTAATTGAGTAATTTTCAGATAAGTACTTGCATGAATCAAAATACTGGGCAGCAGGATGAATGATAGAAGGCAGCATCTGAAATAAGCATGTGCCATAGTGGAGTTCTAGACTCTAACGTAATCTAGAATGCTTTCGTAAATATAATTTGTAACATCAAAAATTTCAGTCCTAATCATCATCTGCCTAGCCTTTTCCCAACTATGTTAGGGTCGGCTTCCAGTCTAACCAGATGCAGCTGAATACCAGTATTTTACTTGAAGCGACTGCCTATCTGACCTCCACAACCCAGTTAATACTGGGTAATACGATACCCTTTGGTAAGACCGGTTGTCAGACTTTCCGGTTTACTGACTACCTGTTACGACTGCCAAAGATCTATATATGGCAGCTGGGACCAACAGCTTAACGTGCTTTCCGAGGCACGGAGGAAACTCGGTATGTCGGGCAGTCACCCATCCACAGACCGACCTAGGCAAGCACAGCTTTACCTAAAGATCGACCCAAGTGGCAGTTCTTACTAAGCCACGAGCTCCAAATTTTAGTCCTAATATAAGTCACATAGTACCAAAATCCTAACCTTTACCAAAATCGTAACATTTTATACTTTTATAACGCTCATTTTATACAGGACCGTAACAAAATAAATCCCGTCAGCAGACACATTGAGTTTTATTGTAATCTTTATTGCACCGCCCTAATTGGCCCCCAGTTCTTTAAACATCACGATCTTAATTGTTATTGTGTAATAGAATTAATTACTGAAGTTAAAACGTTCACGTTAGATAATTATGGATGTTATTGATTAAGAGCAGCGGTGGCCCAGTGGTGGTGGCCCCGAGTTACGAACAGTAATTCGTGGGTTCGAACCGAGGCGATCGCATTACTTTGTGTAATTTATTTCATCTCTGCTGCTCTCAAAACGGAAAAGGAAAACATCGTGAGGAAACCGGCTTGTCTTAGAACCAAACAATTCGAAGACATGTGACATCTACCAACCCGAACTGGGCCCGCGTGGTGGATTATCGTCCATCCCTCTCCTAGAGAAGAGGCCTGCGGAACTGCAGTGTAGGCTGATGATGATGAGGAGGTGAATTGGTGTTGGTACGCACTGTTTGAAAAACTATATTTAAAGTGATTTAAGAGCTTGTTTGTAGAAACCATCAAAAATACACAGTGCTGGACCAGTCACCGTGTAGGTCATACCAAAGCAGACGACTTACTTCACATCTTTTTATGTCATCACCACTGCTCTTAAAACGGCTAAGGAAATCATCGTGAGAAAACTAAAAAATAGAAAACAGCCTGACACTACCCTACATACATGCCACCAACTAACAGTATAAGCTAATCTGATTATGCTTTACCAGAAATGCGAAATTAACGAAGCTTACTTATTAAAATATATCTAAATGTATAAGCATCGTAAATTCAAAGCCAAGACTCGAATATCCTCGAAACCCGACACCTTTTGTCGAGTTATACTTGAAACAACATTCCGTGAAATATAATAAAACTTCGGCCATTCAAAATTCAGAATATCAACATTAAATCAAGCAGTGCTTCCTTCCCAAATACTTTTACTTCGGTTTGTTTATTTGGAGTGCAAAATGGCCATCTCTAGAGATTTTATCGGAGTGGTTTTTAAAGCGAAAGTGATGGCTTGTCCGATTTCTGTTACTAAAGAAAAACGAGCCACCCTCCGCGAAAATAAAAAGGTTGGAACGATAAAAGCAATTCCGATTTTTGACATATATCTCGACAAATTGTAAATAATGATAGGAAGTTGATGGTTACTTTACTAAATAAAAGGGGGTTGTTATGGATATAACAGTTTATTTATGAAGAGTCGACTTTAATAAATCGTGTAATAAATGTTAGTAATACTGGAAAAAATACATTTTATGACTAGAACAATATTGCAATGCTACCCATATTTATACACGAAGGAATATGTCATAGACAGCATAATATTTAAGTCTCAAATATTTACATTGTCATATATATTTACATTTTTATTGTTCATTACAGAAATTATATATCGACAAAGGAAAAGAAAATAAGGAAGACTTGGACTTATAATTAATGTAAATCTCAAATCGTCAAACCATCTTAAGCAGGCGTGGTGATCAATGTTTGTATTCTCTGTATGAGAAGAGGCCTTTGCCCAGCAGTGGGACAGCAATAACCAAGTATTATTTACAATACGTAACATATTTTGTAAGCGGTATAAAAATTGAGAATTTTCCTCGAGCAAAGAGATTTTCCGACGCAGGTCGCCCGTAAGCGGCTTACACTCTCACTGATCCACAATCCAACTACTCTTAACGAATGAAATTGTAAAAACATTACAGAATTTCATGTTCCCACGAAAGTTTTAGATGTAGACGATAGTTATATCAATATACAAGTTCAAGTTTCACGTAAAGGGGATCTTGGTGCATAAATCAAAGTTGAGATCAAAAGAAAATCTTCAAGCGGACTTGCAAATTTGGATTTGTGAACCCTTTTAGGTAATAGTCAGTTTGTAAGGGTAAATGCTACAGTAATAATTCAACAAAGGTGGGTAGCATCGGCCGTTCGTCAACGTCGCCTGGCTAATCCACTTTGGTGCCCAGCAGAGTCCAGTTTGGTCACGGACAACGAAAATTTGGTCAACAGCAGGTCAGTCTGTACATAAATTTTGGTCACGTCTCCTCACAATGCAATTTTCCGTGTATAAGTCGCATGCATGTAGTGTCAGCCCGCAGTTATTAATAGTGGACTTTGTGTATGAAAACGAAAAGCTGTGCTTTTGACACGCTCTTTTGTTTTCTGATTTTTAAACGACTTGCACTATGTGAGAACACTGTAGTTTGTGGTTACAGTAATATCATAAATAAAAAACAGTACATTTTAAATTATAAAAATGTAATCTATATCTAATAAACAAATCTAAAAATGATAATCTGGTAAAAAACATAGAAAAAGGACTTTACTTAGGAATAATATAAACTTCAGCAACCAGTTTGGTCAGGTTGTCCTTCGACATAATAGGTCTCCAATCGCTTCTTCCACACATCTCTGATTTTGATGTAGTTACAGTATTACAGCACAGCTATTAGTTTGAGTTACGAAAATAAGAAGATCATATTTTTTTATGTTACCTTACAGTAAGTGTTGACTGATCAAGATAGCTTACTTTACTTGATAAATATATTGATACTTGGAACTTCTTACCATGCAATATAAGTTAAGCTTTACAATAAAAATATGATGAAAACTGCCAGATCACCTACGCCACAAAACACAACCCCGTTAGATTTCAAACGCAAATTACTTGAGTGACAGTCAGTTTACCATACTTACTGCATAATTACTCCATTATTATTACCTTAGTATCACGAAGCCAAATGGTAAAGCCGCTTAATCAGCAATGGACAGCACAACGACTTAACATGCTGCTCTGCCTAGGCCACAAAGCACTTAATCCTGTAGGGCTTTCACTGAAGAGCACCTAAATGCAATCAGCTCTCTCAACTCTAATTTACCATTGGACTTATTCAGAAACAACACGAAAGTTGGAAAATTATTCTGTGCTATACTGTATTTAGATCTTCATGATTTGTTTTACACGTTAAAATTTTAGTCAATATTTAAAAGTTGTTTCTACATTATTGTTCTAAGCCAGGGCCCAGGTACTGCACGCGTAGCATGCCGCCGTAGAAACGGGGTTTGTCGACTGAAGAATCGACAAAATGACAGATTGTAGCAAAATTTCATGTCAAATTGTATGGAAAAAGCTTTGTCTATTCTTGGTAGAATAGAGATAGAATCGCCATACTACGCGTGCAGGTTAGGATTGTTTCTCCTAATTAAGTATTGGTTCATCATCATCCCACACTGTGGACTTTAACATAATACTACTGGCAAAACTTCGGTAATAACAACATATTTAACATACCATGAATTGTATTATTTAAAAAACTAAAAATTTGATGGTATTTACACACACACATAACATAACATAACATCACGCCTGTAATCCCGAAGGGTTAGGCAGATGTGTACCTAATAGTACACCCACATTTCGCCAGTTATGTTTAAGTCCCATGTAATAGGGGGCGAGCCTATTGCCATCAACCGAACACAAATCCAGACTCCGTGGCTGTTACTGATAAATTCCTGATGGAAAAAGCGAATAACACTTTGCCCGACCCGGGAATCGAACCCAGGACCTCATGCTCAGCAGTCGCGCTTGCGACCACTAGACCAACGAGGCAGGTTGATGGTATTTTAAACTTAAAATAAAGCGAGTACAGGAACCTTCCATGTTTATTTTTATAGTCATCTGTTTTCATTAACCCGACTACCTTATAATTAAATTAATCACACATTAAACGAATTTATTTTCGTCGACGCAGCAGGAGCCACGCCCTCTCTATTTAATTAACTGTAAAGTGCAGTTTTAAGAGCTCAATAAAAATGATAGTTAAAACGATAGCTCAACTAAGTGCTCCTTAGCTTTAAATACAAAAAGGTTATTCTACTTGTATTGTGATATAATATAGATATGTTTATTCATAGGAATAAAATACAGCTACTCATTACGTTAATTGGAAAAGTGAAAAAGCTATCCTGCAATAATTTACTTTATAAGACTATTCACAGCAAAGATGTCAGTATAATCGGGGCTGCGGGTTGTTAGCAAGAGATACCGCGGCCTCGACAGTAGAAGTCAGTCAGTAGAAGTCTGACATTCCCTTTCGCTCTGCCCAAGAGCGGGAGGGGTTGTTTGATGATTTTCCACCCGCCAAAAAAAAAACAAAACAAGATGTCAGTATAGTAGACGGGGCCCGTTAGGGCAAGTGTCTGCCAGGGCTGCAGCATTTTTGTTCAAAATAGTCACCAGTGCCCTGGAACGTAAAGGGCATTAGGAGATACATGGATGAATTTTAGTCAGTAACAGTCCGACACTCCCTTCTGCTCCGCCCACAGCGAGAGGAGTCATTTGATTTCCCATCTTTAAAAAAAAGGCATACTCACGACATTCACAAGATCAATAATATCATTATGTGTATTCGTTTTGAGGTAACATTATTCCCCGTCGGGGCTGCGGGTTGTTCGCAAGAGATACCGCGGCCTCGACATGAAGGGCTAAGAAGGAACATGGGTGGTTTTTAATCAGTAGAAGTCTGACACTCCCTTTTGCTCTGCCCAAGAGCGGGAGGGGTTATTTGATGATTTTCCACCCGCCCAAAAAAAAAAAAAGGTAACATTACTCAAGAGTAATAAGCGGCGTAGCGCAACATAGCAATGACGAAATAAACTCTGTAGCAGCGTAGCTCGTAGCTCGAAAACCGCTTAACGAAGCCGAAAAAATGCTACAAGAACAGAAATATTTTACATCTCGGTACTCTGTTTGCCTGTTTATATATTTATTGTGAAGCTACAGCTTGAAATTCTGAGAGAGCGTGGAATTGTACATGTAGTAAATTAATAATTTAAATTGTTTGTGACGTACAATGTTGGTGTTCAACATTTTGTGTCATGTGAGGGGAATTCGTAGTCACAAAGTTTTGCCTAGTTGGGACACTGAGTATGAACGTTTAACCAGTGAATAATTTACTATGATTTATTGTATTATAATGGTGATTTTTAATACTCTTTGGGACTATAGTGATTCCTTTTTGCTTCATAAAGTGTTTACAATTTATACTATGGTTTGGCGACATTTTATTGTAAACTTACCAACTTAAGTAAAAAATAATAAATAAATACTCAGAATTAATCTTAATTCAGGCAATGAAGTTCTATAATTACAGAACACAATTACAAATATACTAAGCCACAACAGTCCAAACAAAAAAATAACTTTATACATTTATTTGTAACTCAAACTTTGCTGTACAAATACCCTTTGCGCAATAAATGCTAATTTTCATTTTTGTTTCTTCTTTTTTAAACCTTCACATTTTCCTAATGGTTATATTATGCGCCCTTATAAAATAATATCATCGCTTCACGAGTTAGTATAAAACACCCCAAAAGGGTGCATAATTTTTTACACTTACCCCTGTTCTTTTCTAAAGATGAAACAGTTTTATCAATAACCATTTAAAATTTTCCATTTTTTTTTAAAGGGGGTAGACCATTTGTCTGCTCATAAACATCCACCCGCAACGACTTCAGTTTATCCGTGAACATCACCGAAATATCGAGACCACAAAACAAAAAGTAAACATGGTAAATATCCCTTTTTCAGTATTAATAATAATAACCATTTAATTATGGAGCTCGTGGCTTAATAAGAACTGCCACTCGGGTCGATCTTCAGGTAAAGCTGTGTTTGCCTAGGTCGGTCTGTGGATGGGTGACCGCCCCACATACCGAGTTTTCTCCGTGCCTCGGAAAGCACGTTAAGCTGTTGGTCCCGGCTGCCATATATAGATCTTTGGCAGTCGTTACTGGTAGTCACTGACCAGAAAGTCTGACAACCAGTTTTACCAAAGGGTATCGAATTACCTACCTAGTATTAACTGGGTTGTGGAGGTCAGATAGACAGTCGCTCCATGTAAAATAACTGGTATCCAGCTGCATCAGGTTAGACTGGAAGCCGACCCCAACATAGTTGGGAAAAGGCTAGGCAGATGATGAACCATTTAATTATGTCTATTTAATAAGTATCTGCCATGTTTAAACCAACTCGATTCCCGACCCCAACATAGTTGAAAATAAGCTAAATAAACATTGATTTCATTTAAAAGGTAACTTAAAACATCGGGTATGCTGCCAAACTTTCAATTACCTTGATTTTTATTAGGATTAGGATAAATTACTAAACTAACAATTAGAGTATCTATTTACCTCTAACAAAAGGCCTGCAGTAATATCAGACCACACCTAATTAGACCATTAATTAGGCGGTTTGATAACGTGCTGACAGATTATTATTACCTTATAATGTGACGTATGACACACAGCCATTTATTTCCAAATCCACATTAATCATCCGTACAAGTCAAACGAAACTATTATTGCGAGACCCAAATTTCAATTAACGCCAAGTCATAATTAATGAATGTATGTTATATGCATAAAAATCATTTTATATTGCGACGAAATACTAATGAATAATGAATACTATACCACACTGTCTTTACCTATTGATGTCCGATGCTAAAAAGTTCAGAAGACTTGAAGACACGTCATCTGACTTATAGATACGACTGAATTATAGGTCTAAGTGACTACTTTTTTTTTTTTTGGTGTTGGGAAATCGTCAAATAACCCCTCCCGCTCTTGGGCAGAGCGAAAGGGAGTGTCAGACTTCTACTGACTAAAAACCACCCATGTTCCTTCTTAGCCCTTGCGCCGAGGCCGCGATATCTCTTTCGAACAACCCGCAGCCCCGATGGGTAGGAAGTGATTACTTGACTTAATTCATTCGTAGGGCTCGGTATAACATTTTATAACAAACTGCCATCTTCTTTTGACTTGCCATTTAATGCATTTAAAGCCAAAGTAAAACCTAATCTTTGTTTAAAAGCTTACTATTCCATTAACGACTACAATGATAAGAATAGTTGGTCGCTGAGTTGAACACAAGACAACGTGTTTGTTATTTATGTTCTTTCTCCAAAATTAGTTTACTGACATGTTATGTCTTTTTTATGTTTTTATTATTATATACATTTTTATTTTGACTTGTGTCTGTAATCAATTTTAATATTAAGTTACACCTTTCTATTGTAAAGAGTCTGGTTCTTCTAACCAAACAGACAGATGTGTTGGGGAGTTTGTTCCGCCACTTCTTCTTTCCAGCAAAAAACACTAGGAAGTGTCGAAGGGTGGGCGTTTTGGGGGACTGTCACTTGTAAATGAGTAAAGTAAAGTAAAGTAAATTTTGACGTTCGAAAAGTGCTGATTATCAGCCTAGTTTGAATAAATGACTTTTGATTTTGATTTTTGATTTTAAATTTATTATTTCAGATAAGAATTTTATTCTGTTTACTAAACTAAACTACAGACAAAACATAACTTAAAAAAATAAGTCATAGAAAGCAGAGCTAAGAAAAAGATGAATTTTATTAGCCTATTCAGTCCCACTGCTTGGAAAAGACCTCCTTCCTTTCCAACCCTCTCGGTGATTTGCTCTCTCTGGCCAACCAGTCAGGAACGAATCCAAAATTAAACCATCACGTTCTAATAGTGTTCAATTTCTTGTGTATAGCATAAAAATGCATTAAGCAATTCCTTTAACTCAAGTTGATAATCACTTTCGATTGACTATATGTGTTAGTTGAGTATTTAACATCCTCATCTAGAGCACAATCAATCAGTATTGAATCAGCACAAAGAAGTGGGTGGCTCATTCATCAATAAAATATTAAAACGACGCAATGAAAAAGTCAATTTATATAAAAACAACATCAAAATAAAACGTCCTTTTAGCTATTCGCAACCAATTAACCAAAGCTACACAAAAACCAATACGTCCACGCTCAGTTGGTTCACAAAATGGTGCCAGTACCATAATTTGAAATCACGGGAATGCGGGTAGTTATGCAGTGACGTTGCATGAGTGTCAAATAACGAGGAGGGAAAGAACACTAGAGTAACAGTCACTCGTACGAAACGTGAGCATTTCAATGAGCACCGAGCACTTTCCGACTGTGAAGCTGCTTTAATCATAGAAACATCATGAATATGCTGTAAGAGTATGACTGTGTATGTACATCGACGAATGAATACTTTTTTGCAGATGCCATGTTTCGTCAGTCTCTCGTGTTTTCCTATACTTCGCAGGTTTAAAAGTAGTTTCTAGAAAAACCTTTGAAGCGTTGATTTCGACGTTTGATGAGCGGGGAGAAATAACCAAATTAATATTATTTATTATACATTTGTCTCGTAATCAAGAATAACCCTAGCTAGAGCGTACCACTGGAAATAATAGAGATCAATTATTTTATTGTTACCTTTTTTCGCTGTTTTTTCTTTGTTTTCGTGTTTTAACAGTGGAAACCTGTAATTGGCCTTCAAATTCTTATTGTTTAAGTATATTTTCTGCATTAGCTGTAAGTTTCCCAAAAATAACAAAATATTTAAAATAAATATATAAATTATAAAAAAATATTTATAATATATACATATTTATGTAACATGTAATTTTTACTGAGACCAAGACCCATGTCTTTTCCACACCTTTTTGGCCCCATTTTTTCAATTACATTTTTTTCCTCTGTTTATTAATTTATATCGCTCTTCCTAATAACTCACTTACTTGAGAGGAATTCACTTGGTTCAATCTTCAAGTTAAACCGCACTTGCCTAGGTTTGTCCATGGATGGGTGACCACCCATTACATACCGAGTTTCCTCCGTGCCCCGGAAAACACGTTAGGCCCATCGACCAGGCTGAGCTGGGATTTGACAGTCGTAGTCAGTCTTAGGTCAAGTCCGTGGCCTAAAGTGACAAACCACTAAGGATTAACTGTGTTTTGGATATCACATAAGCAGTCGCTCCAGAAAATACTGGTATGCAAATGTATTCTGTTATACTAGGATTCAACTCCTACATAATTGAAAAAAAGGATATTTATTAGAAAAAAAAAAAAAAAAAAATAGAAAATGCCCAAGGCATTAAGTCCGTCTCTGTACGATTTGTTTAATATTTGTGCATAAAGTTTTAATAAATAAATAATATAATAGTTTATAATTTTCTTTTTTTAATACTTCATCCAGCGTTTTAATAAAGACGATCAAACTCACCTACGAGTTTAAGTATAAAGCATCATTCTCGAAGTATCCATTTTGATAGCGCTATATAAATACCCTGAAAACATCACATAAACATTTTCCACGTAAAACCTTCTGTAGTGAATATTGTAGGTCGCTGCCTCCCATAAACTGTCAGAATATTTAATTTCGCAAAGAGATTGAAAAAAGTTTAAATTAGAATTTATCAAGGAAATTGTCAATTTAATGGCTGAAGTGTAGGAGGCGAATGGCCATTGTTCCTTTACCCCTAACTGAAGATTAAGTAAAAAAGAATTTGATGCTCCTTTTTATAAAAAATGTTATGATTAATTCTTTAAGCGATAAGTCTGGTTTATGTAAAAGCCACATTTTATGTCCGTCATTTGTATGGTATAATAATATATTTATACTTAAGAGTATTTTATCTATCTATTGACATTTAACGTTACGGAATTGAAACCTATTCTAGGTAAGTACATAATACAACATGTCATTTTCACTACTACAATGAAAACTACCGATAACTAACACAACAACGAAAATAATTCAACAATAGCCACAGAACACACTGTCGCAGATAACATTAATACACAGAACAATATACACAACGATCTATCATCCCCCAACAATGTGCACCAACCCTAACATTAAGATAAAGACAAATAACCTTCACATCACACGGTCCCTTAACTTCGGACGGTTTTCGGTTTCAACCCTTACGATTTATAACCTATCCTATTCTGAAAGTCAATAAATGCCCCATTTCTTGGACCGTTAAAGTTCAATTAACGTGACCTATGGACCGTAGAATGAAATATAAAAATGAAAGCATCACACCCAGTCGTAAATTTCTGTGCTGTATTTTATGTTGTTGTGTCCATTAGTTCGGTATAAGTGAGGATAAAAGGAACTTGTTGATGCTGTATTTGTTTTATTAGAATATGTGTTTCTTATTATTTACTATTTAGGTCCGCTTGTCTTCAATATCCAGTTGAATGGATGAAAACATGCAGCGATTCGTTAGAAACACCATAGGTACAGAAAGTTGAAATTTCTACCGATGAACAGCTTGAAATTGAAACAAAAATTGTCATGTAGTCATGAAGGTTGTGACGTCATTTCATCATGACGCTTCTTACAGAAAAGTTGACTAAATCATAGCGTCTTCCTCAACATAACGTACATTCAATATATTTAGATCCAAAACCTATTCGCCTAGTTATTACAGCCGCTGCAGGAAGTTTCACATTCTTCCACTAGTTGAGCGAAGAAAAATTGCCGACATTGTATTCTTGATCAATTTGGCAAATGATACAAACGATTGTTCCGAACTGACGGGCAAAATTGTTGCGTGTTCCATCCTTCACCTACCTTAAGGAACCATACACCTCTGTATGTTTCCTCTGTGCGGTGCATTTATCGACAAAACTCCTATATGCTAGCAGGGCATACAACTCGATGTGCCAGACTTATGATCTTGATTTATTCTCCACCAGTGTTGCTAAACTAAAAAAATATTATGTAAAAATTTCTTTGATGTTCACTAAAATCTGTTCAATCTTTTTGAATTCTCTATGAGTGTTTAGTTCTTATTTTCTCTTGCATGTCTACTGTTTCTTGTGCTATCCTTATAATGTCAGTGAAACTTTTAATTGGCCTTATTTCACTAACTGTTATCTATCTGTATCCTAGCTGTAAGTTTTCTTAATAAATAAAATAAAATAAAGTTCTTAATACTAAAAGCTATGATTTTCTTTATACACTCGGAACAATCTTTATGTATTGGTTCTACGCAGACCAATCGCAAAGCAAAGGAAGTACTACCTTTTTAATAGATTGAACTTTTACTCTAACGATATTCTGAGTAGACCGGGATCTTAAACACTCGGAACTTTTTGTTTTTAAGTGTACTTGCATTTGTTTACGATCTGTATAAAAAGTTTTTAGCAATCAAATCATTTTATTTATTTTATGGACAGGTAACTTCAGGTAAGTAAGCTATCAGTCGTCAAAAACGTTTGAAAGTGTTACTATTTTACTTCTTTATTTGAAGAAATGAAGAGACATTTTCAGCTCCAAAACAGTTTTTGGTTCGTTACCAGTATCCTGTTATATTAACATACTATAGGTACCTTTTTGTTGCAAACACACCTAAACGTAATGTTGCTCACATTATTGTGTCACTTATTTTTCGGAAATCTGGAATATTATGTCGTACCAATAAAAATAAATGCTGAGATCTCTGGTTTTGGAACAGAACTTGATACATCCTTATGCCTTATAATTATTTATTTACACACATAACATAACATCACGCATGTAATCCCCGAAGGGTTAGGCAGAGGTGTACTCATTAGTATCCCCACATTTCGCCAGTCATGTTTAATGTGTTCCGATTTGCGCAGTGTCATTACGACCAGAAATATCAAATTAAAACTTAAGTCCCACTACCTACAACACAAGAATTAATAATATGTGAAATGAACTCTCACGTTTAATTAGTATATCACGTAAGATGAAGTTACCAAGTTTCGAAATAGGGTATTATAATGATGTTGTGTTTATTGTTTACCTTGTTTTTGTTTTTTTACTACGATGTAGAATCACATGTAGCAGTAAGTACAAACCTCAGTGGTTTAATAATGCTATTCTGCTATAACAAATGTAATTATTTTTATAAATGGTAAATAAAATGGTAATAAAAAGTCCCATGTAATTTATTTAATATTTATGAAAACTTACAGCTAAATAGACCGTGAGTAATAGTTTAATCAAAATATGGGCAATCACAAGTTTGCACATAAAGTTAAATAACCATATTGTTTATGCAGACACAACTTCACTGGTGCAATAATAAATTATTTACTAGAAATTCTAAGCTAAGCAACTCTAGAAATTCTAACAAGCTATGTTAGTTTATAAATATAATAAACAGAGCAGTTTAATAACCAGCTCTGTACTGTTTCACTTGATACTCTATGCACTCAGAATGGTCTCAAAAAAGTATGTAAACATTTGACTGGAGTAAATATACTATGTAGATTTTTATTTTGTTGTGCAGTCAACGGTGCTTTGCGGCTGGTCAAATATTGTACATCTCTTGATGAAAATCTATATCGAAATGCTGAAATTTATTCTGTTTAAATAGACCACTATGTGGGCAGAGGATGGGTTTCGTGCAATGAAAACTGAAAACACACTCGACTGGTTTGATTAAATCAACAAATTACTTGAAATCATAATGTAATATAATAACACGGGACACCATGAATCGGTTACAGTACCGAGACGTCTCAACTTCACCGAAACACGTAATATCGTCTTCGCTGAAAGCTCAAAAACATCACGTCTCTGTAAAAGATCGCTGTGGTGTAGGTAGACTTGCAAGTATGTCGCGTGATGTCACACACAACTGGCGCGCCTTTAATTCCCTGTATGTCCGTACCAATGACCGGATCCCACATGTAATACAGTAAGAAAGCGTCTAACGAATGATATATCAAATAAACACTCTTTTAAATATTCGAATTTCGCAAATTGCTAATTAGATTCTTCATACACTCACCGCATTCAGCTTTATTTTCATCCCTAAACACTTAATAAATAAGTTTCTACTATTATTCTCTTCACAAATAAAACAACAACTCAGATATCAGACGAAGCACGCAACCCCTAGAGTACGTGAGAAGCTTTCACACGTTTCAACTAACAAAGTTCAAGGCCTATTTTAGCAAGAAACAAACCGAGCATTTAGCGAAGAAAACGATTCGTTCAATACAGATCCAGTCATCCGTAAATCGAGCGACTGGTAAGAGCTTCTTCTATAATTTATATTTTGGATTGCTCTACTGATAGTCTACTTCTGGCTTAAGTAAATGCAAGTATCCATTACATATAGGGCTGACATACGTGCGAAATTTTCCAGACAAGTCCGATAGATCGGGGTCCGGAATCCGACCCCCGCATTCCGGACATTTGAAAACGTCCGGAAATTCCAAAATGAGAACTTTTAAGTATTTTTTTAATTTTAAAGTATTTTAATCGTACAATTATTAATACTTACTGTTGTATTACTTGTACGTTTTTTACGTAAGTATTTTTTATTAAAATTAAAAAAAAACACGAAAAGAAAAGTCTGAATTTTTCTATATATTATGTCCGATTATTTTTCGGAAAATTGATTTATTGCTCTGGGAACCCTGATTAAATGTGCACTTGTGCCTGTTGAATAGGCAAGGTGGAATAAGGACCCTTGTGTGGGATAATAATGGCATGCTTAATCTCTTAGCTAATGTTTGTCTTTTCAGGTGCCATCTAGCTGCTATATTCAATCTTGAGTTTCAGCTGGCAATTTCGTGTTGGTAATTTATGCAACTATTCGCAAACTCAACAATAGGTTGTAACCACAGATATACCTAGATATCGCAAGAGCACCTGCTTCGTGTGCCAATAGGGATGTTTACTGACTAAAAAAAATGTGATTCTAATTAGTCCGTCTGTTAGATTATCGAAAAATATTGGATACGTATTTTTTGTTTTATCAAATCAATCAAAATTGACGAAGATAAAACGCGTCAAAGATTTAGGTGGAAGGTTGTGACGTCACCGGTAAAAAATGTCATACTAATGTCTTAGAATATGACGTCACACGAGTTTTCAAAGCACTGTAGCGTCTTCATTGTTTGTTTACGTGAAAAAAGAAAAAATATGTGTCCAATATTTTTGGGAAATCTATCTGACGGACTAATAAGATTTTTTTAGTTAACTACCCTATTCGCGTGCCCGGCTTAAGTACTTTATACTTAACGAGGTTACTGTCGCATTAAGCTAATTTGTTCAAAACAACAACGTTACACCGTTACAAATCTAGAACGTAATTATAGACATTTAGGAAACAAAAACGTAGTCTATTCTGTATCGTAACTTAATTGTATAGTAACTAAATGGTGGTTATGACGTCATAGTAGGTAGTCAAAAAATGGCACGCTTCGTTTTCATAGGGATCGTGTTAGTTACGTTATCTAAGTAATAGGTATACTTAGATAACGTATAATTATGTGGTAATAAGGATTAAGCCTAAGCATCTTTGCACATCGAAATCACACCAATTTCACTTGATAAATATTACAATGTTGATAGTTAATGTGAAATGGAGTAACAATGAAAAAATAGTTCTTACAAAAATCTTTGGTTACTTTAGCGACTAAAGAACATTTTAATATCAGAAATGTACCTTCTTTCCTAGTTAATCTAAGCCACCGGACAATAACAGGATAGTAAAATCCTGATATTACATTGCGACAGTCTGACCTACATAACTAGTCCAGCTATACTTATTACAATATGTGAAACACTAATCAATTCCTTGGATCCTCTAAAGCTGACAACAGACATTTCACTCAGCACATCACTCATATTTCACTCAAAATAAAACGTCTGTTTTCAAAATTCATAATTAGTTCAGAATTAACATTCATTACCTACTGAAATGATCTCACAATTTCGGATTTTAGCATGCCGACACTCTAATGATAGAACAATTTAACTAATCGTGCAAATGAACATTCATAGTGATGTGAAAACGACGAATAAAAATTGATTAGAAAAACAATCTCGTGACAAGAACTAATTTAACTCACTGGGACTGCCTCAGTTTAATCTCAAATTATATTTTGAATTTAAAAAAAACATTTCCCCGAGTGAACCATACACTCTAGTGAAGCGTCTAATATCAGCGTAAGAAGAGATCTTGTTTTGCTGGCAACAAAACAATTGTAGTACAATGTTCTAATAAGGGAACAATAAATCACTTGCTTTGCCCCGGCTGCTGGAGTCATGTTACAAACTTCTTTCCGGTACTCATTAATCAATTTTTTTGGTCCTTTAATTTTTGCTGGGTTCAACATGTTTGTAATTTTAATAAAAATATTAAAGCTTTTGATAAAACAGCCGAAGTATGAGTGTGCATAGTAATTTAAAACGGCTTTCACTACTGAATAAGTATCACCCGTGGGTGATAAAAGTTTCAAAGTTATTTAATTATCATGTGGCCAAAGATAAATATATGTATATATGATATGTCAAACTTGGTCTATACCTATTTATTTTAGTTCTATGTTTTTCCGCCTGCCAGTACCTATATCATTGTGATGAAGCTTTCAGATTAACCTTGTGTTTGTGTTTACGTAGCTCTGAATTTCACCTCTATCATTAACTTTTTCAATTAAAATTATTTACAGATCATCAACGAATATTGAAAAGTAATTAATTCGTTTTCAAAGATAAATAATTTTTGTACTTTCTAAAGTGCCTAATGTGGCATAAATAGCAAATACTTTCAAACGATTTAGCAGACCCTAAGTTTTCGTTAGGCGAACTAAGATTTAGTAATAAAGTTTATGAAGACAAGTCTATAAAGTTAGGAGCTTAGTCCAAGTTGTACAACGCATTTTCAGTAAACAAAAACATAATTATCTTTTTTGTAGTACTTAGTTTTTACAACGGCTGTTTAGTTTTTACAATGATGTAGTTGAAAATGTTTATTCGTTAAAATAAGTAAGATATTAAAACTACTTGCTACATTAAATTCTTAAATGAAAATATATCATTTGTACTTACATGTTTGACTTACTAACAATTTTCAAATTATCAAGATAACATAACATCACGCCTGAAATACCCGAGGGGTTAGGTAGATGTCTACCTTATACCCGGTTTTCACTAAAGCGAAGAGGAGCGGCAACGAGAGGAGATATACGGAAATCACATCAATAACATAAGTTAAAATTAACATCTGGTCTTTCACCGTTCCTGTGATTGGTCGAATTTGGCACATCTCCTCTCTGTTCTGCTCGTCCCCGCTTTGGTGGAAACTGGGCCTTATAGTACACCCACATTTCGCCACTTATGCTTAAGCCATTTAATAGGGGGTGAGCGGATTATCATCAATTGGGCATAAATTCAAACTCTATGGTTGCTACTGCGAAATTCCTTATGGAAAAACCCAATAACACTTTCCCCAACCTGGGAATCGAACCTAGAAACTCATTTGTAGGGTAATAAGAGTAAAAACATAACCTACCTCAAAGGAATGTCGGAAGTTTCTTATATTGAAGTTTTAAAGACTTTGTAGTATTATAGTAAAACATCAGTTACATTATGAAAAACTTGTTTGACTTACAAAAAATATCTTCAAAATTACAAAAATTCTTACTTGATCCATCAATCATCAATATTGTCTCATGACAAACACAGCTCTCTTCACAAACTAATCCTCAAATAGGTTAATAAAACGTATTTCATAAACTCACCGAAACTGAAAGTCGACAGACACGCCGAGGCATAACAAACTTCTACGCTTTGTAAATCTATTCCGCCAGAAGACGCCAATAAGTTCCATTATGAGGCTACACAAAGGAAACCCCAAAAATGTTTACATATGAAAATTATAAAACACTCGGCCTAAACCTTAAGTACGGAGTGATGTAAATTGGGAGAGTGTTCAATTTGAATTGCAGATCATTACAAATAAGTTTAAAGTGGCTACCTTAGTTAATGAATCTGTAACCCTGCCTTACCTTTAAGGCTCTTAACTTAAAGGTAATGTAAAGCTAATTTAATTCTGATTTTTTACGGGGACTAACTGCCGCACAGCTTTAATGATTACTTAGGCCATCACTTAGTAAAGGTTTTGACTGTTTTGTCATACAAAAGTATGTCAAATCTTTACTAAGTAGTGACGGCTTAAGTAATCATTAAATATCTCTGACTACGGTAGTTAGACTTTTCAGGCGTAGCAAATTGTTTGAAAATGTTGGCAAGTACAGTCACTTATAAAAATTCGAACGTGGTCTTCTTGTGGGATAACTATTGCAACTTTGATTAAAGATCTATTTTAATAAAAAACATTAAAAGATAACAAAATACTATGTTGGTAATTACATAAAATTACTTTAAATTAAAAAATTCGCTACGTGTATAAGACTACTCGTGAATGTACACAAAGTTTAAAACATTAATGTTACTGTAGTTAATTGAACAAGGCAAAAATGCTAAATGGAGCCCAACTCGCATAAATCTTAAATCTATCTAGATTTTCTCAAATATTCGTATCTACAAGACTTGTGGCCTAGACAAAGGGAATCTTAATCAAAGAGAGCTTTAAGAATTCACAAAGCTTGCACTAATAGTTAGAATATTAATTTTAGTGACATCACAGAGCAGAGCTGCTCTCTTAATCACTTTATTTTTTTTTATAAAATCTTTTAAATAAAGCAAAAAGGTCTACTTTGAAGTTTAGGTATATCAATTCACCGAACCCATTTTAAACCACTCAGCTATTTTTTTTCTTTCTTTTTGGCAAACACTCTGAAATTATTTAAATTAACACTGAAAAGAATATAATTCAAACAAAAGCTTAACAACATAATTCTCTAAACTTTTTAGATTAATGATAACAATTTCTAAGATATTTAAGCTATTAATTAGTAACTTCGTAAGTGCAATTATTAAAAATCCTTTTAAAGCGGGCAATTAATTTCTTTCTTCGGTCTGAGCTAAACTTTGAAACATACGAAGTTGCGAAGAAAAACGTCAAAGACTTTTTTGCCTGACTTTCGACATCTCATGCTGCTTATTAAAAAGGACAAAATTTCTTGCAGGAAAACTTAAATTACTTTAAAATTAAATAAGGTAATTATGGGGTTTATACAACCGAGAAAGTTGCTCGTACTCGTATATACGTGAGAATATATCTTTATATTTTGATAAAGCAGTTTCATGAAGTAATATTTACTTTAGTAGCATTTAATTCGTGAGCAAATATAAGTTCTATTTTTATCCTGCAATGGCGGAAACATAAAGATGCAGTTTGATGATAACTTAAAAAATTAACATAGAAGCATAAAATTGCACGAAACAGTTCTTTTAGTACTCCTTTACTTGCAAGAGAAGATTGCAATAACCTCTAAAGTGGTAAAATATCGGATGCAAGTTTCAATATAGTAATTTTTGTCAATGGGCAATCCCAGCGGGCACAAGCGGGTCTATTCCTTCATAAAAGCCAGACCTACTTCCCATGTTCAACAACAATAAAACACAAAAATATAACTACCAACACTCTGAAAACAATAAAGCATTAAATACAACTTTGGATCAAAACCGTGAGCCGAAAGTGTCTTCACATTTATACCCGGAGGCGGTGATGAGAAAAACAAAAGTGCACTTAATTCTCAACAAGTCTAGCGGATTTACGAGGAAAGCGCTTAAGTGAAAAATTGCTTTCTTTTATTATATTTTCTGTGCGATCCACGGACGTTTGAGGCGCTTTGTTTTCCACTACACTTGGTTATGTTATGAAGCTACTTCAGCTCATCTGATTTTTCTGCACCCTAGATTTGTTGGTGTTAAGCTGGTGTTGATAGGATAATTGATAATTATGTTGTTGTAAATAATACAGTTTTAAATTGTTACTCGGATCTAACATATTTTGGCCCATTGACACACTAAATAATATAATCATCAATGTAGGTTCCCACAGTTGAGACACAGACCACGTCTCCACGAGAGGGAATGACCATGACTTGGTAAAGTATGAGTACTTCACCAAGCGGACTCAGTGTCATAAAATATTTGACGGGCCATGCTAGTTTCGTCACAATGTTTTCTCTCACCGTTTTAAGCCTAGCCCTACAATAGTGTGACCTTTCTCCAAAACAAACTGGACACGCATGGTAGACTTCGACACTACCTCTAAAAGGCTTTATCATTATTGTCATCCTCCGTTCACGCGCGTGGGTGGTTAATGTTTTTCTTATAAAATACTGATTTACAATTAATGAGTTTTACTTCAGACAATGAGGTACAAGATCTTTTAAGTCGCTGGACCCGTTACACAAATTTATCGGTTGTTCGTCGACCTGTCACTGTGAGTCGCCATTTACCCACGGGCGCCACCCGTGGGCAAGTGGCGACTCACAGTCCGACTTCACCTGCTGGGAATAGGCTTCTGTTTACTTGTGCCAAGCTTAAAGGCTTTAGTCCCAGTAATAACAACGGTATAAGCAGATTATACGCTAAGTTTCATCCTAACACCTACAAAGATCCTATCACCTATTCCAACAAGCAAAACACATCTCACATTCGCTTTCAGGCATGACTATCGTAAACAGGACCGTCGTAGTTTCAAAGAGATCTCACAAATGAATCGTGTTGCCCCGGCTTTCACTAAAGGGTACACTGAACAAATTCAATAAGGTGAGCTGTGTAAATCTCAATTGTGCACCCGACTTTATCTAGATAGTGGACACGGTTCTTGTGAATTGCGACAAATGTACTGAAAGGCTGTGTTCGCTGTTTGTTGACAAAGAAGGTTCTAATTCTTGTTTTATTATTAAAGGACGTATTTTTCGTGATAAATTCTAGTTTAGGAGTGATTTTCCAACAGGATGCCAGCGGATGTTGTATTTTAAATTGATATTTCCCTTTTGATCTATAAAAACAAAAATTTAAAATGGTTTATAACAATCTCGGGGATTAGCGTAGCTTTAATTAGTTTATTCTGAGCTTTTAATCTTAGTTACTAAGTATTATTTCCACAAGAAAAACCGGCCAAGAGCGTGTCGGGCCACGCTCAGTGTAGGGTTCCGTAGATAATAAAATATTATGTAAACGAAGTTAAAAAAAAAATACGGGCAAATGAAACTTGACCTCTGGATTGTATAGGCGCTCATACGATTCAGGGACCAAATTATATTGGTTATCTGCAGTTTCCATCTGTTGTTTCCATCCAAGTTCAAAATAATTTTCCTAGAAAGTCCTTATAAAGTTCTACTTTTCAGATTTTTTTCGTATTTTCTAAACTTATGGTTCAAAAGTTAGAGGGGGGGGGACGCTTTGTTTTTTACTTTTGGAGTGATTATTTCCGAAATTATTGACATTATCAAAAAATGATTTTAGTAAACCCCTATTCATTTTTAAATACCTTTCCAACAATATATCACACATTAGGGTTAAAATTAAAAAAAAAAACACTTCCCACTTTACATATAGGGGGGCTACCCTAATAAAACATTTTTTTCCAATTTTTATTTTAGCACTTTGTCGGCGTGATTGATACACATATTGGTCCCAAATTTCAGCTTTCTAGTGCTAACGGTCACAGAGATTAAGCGAGGACGGACAGACAGACAGACAGACAGACAGACATGGCGAAACTATAAGGGTTCCTAGTTGACTACGGAACCCTAAAAAGGATGCTTCTAATATCAAGATTGCGGACCGGATACTGACAATACGTTAGGCATGTTCTGTCTGAAACCGCGTCTACAAACTGTCCGTTCCAGTTTGATCAAACCTTTAGTCTCAACTTTTTTCGTGTTAAAGACTAAACAGCACTTACCAACGCAAAACAACTTTCAATGGTATTGCCGGCGGCGCAACGCGAACTTTGTAAAACATAAAAAACTGGTTTTCAAGGGTCGAATTTTAGGCACAACTTTAAAAGAAGACAGTTCCCTGAAAATAGGACTAGTGATTTCACTAATCCGGGTAAAGAATCACCTTGTTAGGTAATACAAGACTTAAGTCATTTCTTAAGTAACCACTACCGTTTTACCATTCGTGTCTCGTTTCTATTTCCGGAGTTTGGCTGATATTTTATTACATTATCTGTTAAAGTTAGCTTTCCGCAGTCCAGTCTTTTATCTAATCGCACTGTTTGATCGAACTGTACAGTAAATTGCGGTAAAAATCTGTTGCTAGGCAACCGGTAAGATTTGTCGAAGCATTTGAGAGTGTTGAAAATTTTGTCATAAACTTATTGGTGATATGATTTTTTTTGGGCTAAGTTACTGTTTATCTTTTTAGATATTATGTTTAAGAAAAAACTGTTTTGTTGGAGAAAACAGGTATAAGTAAATAAAATATAAGAGAGAAAACTAATCACATTTTCCGTCATTGTAAACCCACACAGCCCCTAGGTCGAATGTAATCCGTGGAGCTTATGTCGACGACTCGAAACATGGCTCTTATTTATTTTTAATATCAGATCAGAATCTAATGTATATTGTGGTCCATACGGAATTTATGTGTCTTTTAGTAACTAGACAGACAAAGGACTATTATGTGCCAACAGTTTTGCCCATTATTGCCGGACGATTAGGCCCATGATATTGATGGCACCCGAAGTTTCTCAACAATCTTGAGGACGTGACTACAATTCATATAAATAATTATATTTCCTATTAAATGAGTCATATTTGTTTGCATAATTGTAATCAGGGTTTTCAAAACGGCTCTAATGATATCGCTAAAAGTTGAAAAAAAATATATATATTATATCTGGGAAAAACTGTTGCTCTTTCTCATCAAACAGAGACGTTTCTATGATGACATATAAGGCGCTGCGTTGGAAGCGCAGAGTCGCACCAAAACTGATGACCTGGTGAAGGTCACGGAATGTTCTGAGAACGAAAAGCACAGAACCGGATGATATGGGGACCAATGGGGAGCCTCAATCCCAGCAGTGGATATATACGAATATCGTGCACCGGCAGGCAGGGGATATATTACGTGCGGATATCGTGCACGAGGCAGTGGATATCTATAGATATCGTGCAACAGCATTGGTTATCTATTTACTAATATTACGAAGATAATGATAGTTTCACAAAATATCTCTCCTGATTTATCATCTAGTAAATGAAAGCTATCGAAGCAAAATTATTTTGACCCATTTATGTCTCAACTGTTTGCTAAATGTTCAAATATATTTTCCTAACAAAAATATTCTACCGTGCGGTAACTCTTCATTGAATGCGCTAGTCTACCGGCAACCGAGGATCAAATGAAATAAATCCAAAGTGTTCTCACACCTAGGTATCCAATTTATCGACTCAAATAACGCGGGTGATTTAGAAAATGGACTCTGTTAGTATCGTATCGTAAACTAGGTTTTTACTTTTTGTGTGTATTCCTATATTCACACTCAATGTACCACGAAATGTTCGAGCGTTAGTTCGCTTTAACTGGGTATGTTATGTACTGAGTTTATTGGCAACCTGATTAAATTAGGTATTTTCATTTACGGTACTCTTTACTGGAATTTCGTCTGGAGGTTAAACATTAGAGAGTATTAAATTCAAGTGCTCATATCGCTTTACTCTCACTATATTAATATTTTTACCACTAGTGTTGCTATCAGACTTTTTCTCATTATTCCAGTGAAAATTATAATTTTATATTTCACGTTCACATATTTTGATTTATTCAGTTGAAGTTAGACATATAGTTCGCGTCAAATAACTTTGCCTCTCTGAAGTTAGCCATTTGCAAAGATCGCGCAAGTGCAGTTACGTAGAAAATAATTTGAACCATATAAATACATATTTTAAAAGATAACATATTAGTTTTGTATAAATATTGTATAATTTTTGACTGCTTTTTGACTTTTTGTTTCGTAATTTTGACTGGCACTGCGCAGCCACTCGTAGCCAACTTCAGAGGGGCACAGTTATTTGACGCGAACAGTACACGACGTGAAGATGCTGAAATGAAAGACAAAAAATGAAAATAAAGTGAAGGGTATTTCTGTATTATACTTTTTGTCTTGACTAATGCAATATTATCATTATTTTCAAACATAAGAATTTAAGAAAAGACATGATTACAATTATTCAGAATACTGAGATTGCTATCGAGGAAAACCTATTTCCGAAATACCAAAGGGTTGTGCGAAGTTTTACTTACAATTCATAATTTACAAAAGGATGAAACTTGAGCGCTGATGGCCACAAACCCGAATTCATTTTACATCTTTGACGAACTTCGGGTAATCTTGTTAAAATACTGGCTTTAGAACCCGACCCTATTTGAATTGAATGGACTGAGGCTAAGATCTACAAACGTTACTCATCGCGTGGTGTGCTTTTGACATGTTCCGGTCTCTATACAGGAACATTTCAAAGGCAAAGCGAAGTAGTCGAAGATAGGTCTTCGACTTTTAGGTCTCTGACATTTGTGCGACAGAGACGTTAATAACTTTTAGGCAATGATCGTTTTAGTAGCGTTTGTAGATGTCGGTCTGATATTCTGCCTAGCATCTCCAATCTACCTAGATCCTAAATATAGGTCCACTCATCTTTTATGCTGATGGAAATATTATTTGCGAAGAAGTAGGCGACTCTGAAAGGTTTTTAGTGAATTGGAAGTTCACCGAATCCCGTTCCGAACCGTTCGACAGAATATTCCTGTTTCAACTTTAGTTAATAGCGATGTTTAGTATGATGAAATTAATTAGGGTCGCGTACTGAAACGAAGACTTAAGTAAGATAACATCTCCGAAGGAGTAGGCAGAGGTGTATTTGTAGTAACATACACATTTTGTCAGTTCTAGTTAGTTCCGTGTAAAAGGGGTGAGACCTTATTTATAATCAATAACTATATGTACTAGCTTTTTCCAGCAGCTTCCCTATATTCCCTTATTTAACTCCTTTTTTTTTTGGCGGGTGGAAAATCATCGAATAACCCTTCCCGCTTTTGGGCAGAGCGAAAGGGAGTGTCAGACTTCTACTAACTAAAAACCACCCATGTTCCTTCTTAGCCCTTTATGTCGAGGCCGCGGTATCTCTTGCGAACAACCCGCAGCCCGGACGGGAACGATTTGTACCTTGAATGAACATTCAGTTCAGTAAATAACTTTTGTTGAGATATTTATTTATGAGTGGTTTTGAGATTGATAAAAAAGATTACCAGTTTGCTTAGCGGTTTACTCGTAGCTTAGGGAATGGTTTGTGTGCAGTTTCTTTTAAGGATTTGTACCTTTTTTTTGGGGTGGGAAATCATCCAATAACCCCTCCCGCTCTTGGGTAGAGCGAAAGGGAGTGTCAGACTTCTACTGACTAAAAACCACCCATGTTCCTTCTTAGCCCTTTATGTCGAGGCCGCGGTATCTCTTGCGAACAACCCGCAGCCCGGACGGGAACGATTTGTACCTTGAATGAACATTCAGTTTAGTAAATAACTTTTGTTTATTGCAAGAACTGTAGATCATAATCAGATTAACTTAAATATTTCAAACATTGCAATTCACCTTAAAACGTAGTTAGTATGCACTTTTATTACACGTAATTTTTGTCAAGGCTTGTTAAATTTTTACCCCTTCAAATATGTATTACACAATAGGGTAGTGGACTGACTAAAAATGAATGATATGAATCTGTTTAGTCCATCTGTTAGATTATCGAAAAATATTGGATACCTACGTGTTTTTTGTTTTATAAAATTAATAAATATATATAATTCACGAAAATAAAACGTGTCCAAGATCGTGATTGGTGGCTGGTTACGTCACTTTCTGGTAAAAAATATACCAAACTGTGACGTCGCGCGACTTTTCGATGCACTGTATCGTCTTCATTTCTTGTTTACGTAAAATAAAATACGCGTCCAATCTTTTTTGGAAATCTATCTGAAGGCCAAATTTTTATTTTTTTGTGTTTCATATAACGCGATTTCGGTAAAATTATTTTATATATGGACATTCTCAATATTGTGGGACATCTGGCAACACAAGGTTTTAATGTAAAATAATATATTTTCAGTGCGGTCTATTACTTATTTTCTAGTTATTTCAAATCGTGACTGAATTCCGTGAATTCTCTCCTTCATCGACATTATTTTATTTCAGTAATTTTAAGAAAACTAACGGCTTCGAACATTTGAGTAGTAACAATTAATATGCAGAAGAAGGCCAATTACAGAAGTTTATTTATATAAACTTATGATGATTGATATGGACAAAAGAGCATAAAAAATGAAAGAGTTATTATAAAATGCATTACACAACAAAAAGAAAATGTCACCTATTGTTTTATACTGGGTTATATTTGTTATTAAACTAATATCAACATCCCGACACACTATATCGAACCCCTTTAGTGCCATATTTTTGCATAGTTTGTGGAGAAGACGCACAGTCACTATCCACCAGACCAGTTGAGGTTTAGAATTAAAAAAAAATGCGATCGTGTCTCTGTCTAACACACCAACTGCAATCATAAAGAATTACTTCCAGATAACTAGTTTCATCATCAGCCTATAATGTTCCCACTGCAGGGACTCAAGCCTCCTCTCTAGGCTTTTTTTTAATTTTTTAATTTTTTTTTTTTAATTTTTTTTTTTTTAATTTTTTTGAATATTTATTTAAGAATATAAATTGCAATATTGTAATAAAGAATTATGACTAATATGACTTGGAATTGAATTTGTATGTATTAATAATTTGGAATATTTTAATAATGTATCGAGACTAATATGACTAATTGTGTTTTAAAGTCTGATTTATATTTTATTATTGTATGCCTCAACGGCGGGACATAGCTGAATTTATTTTAATTATTTAAGACCTGCATTTATGTGTGTACCTATAGTCCACAATAAAGATTATTTGATTATTTGATTTGATTTGATAGGCCCAGTGCGGTTTGATAGAAAAACATGCCGGTTTCCTCACGATGTTTTCCTTCACCGTCTTGAGAGCAGTGGTGATGAAATAAATTACACAAAGTAATTTGCCTGCCTGGGTTCGAACCCACGACTTACTGTTCGTAAGTCGGTGCCGCCACCACTGAGTCACCGCGTATAGATAACTAGTATAGAGCACGTAAAAACGTTCCAACTCTTTATTTACAAAACCCAGTCACCCCTAAAAGTTCGGTTTATTATACAGGGTGTAAATCAACCCATCACGCAGCCGTCAACCAAACATTCTATACATCAAACTAAGTACCCCTACGCAAATTTTTTTTTGAAGGTCAAAAATCACATTTTACGTTAAATCTTAATGTAGCAATGTTAAAACATTGTGATAGTGGATGCTTTGAATAGTAAACGGGTCATGGAGGTAATTTAAGTAAAGTAACCTGAAAAACTAGTATTTACAAAAACCGCTGTGAAAAATTTGGAACTTTGACCCCCAATATCTCCGTAACTAAGGGGTTCCCAGGTATGGTCTAAAACAAAAAAATGATCGCAGTGGTGGGGAGAACAAGTGCCCTTCGTTTACTTTTACACCCTATATTTCCTACATGTATCAGGGTATCGAAGAAGAAAAGTTTCGACTGATTTATATAATAATATATAACTGTTTTTGTTGCATTTGAGTTATGTGAAACCAAGTTATTTGTTGTTTTTTTTTGTTGATTCACTTTCAAAGTTTACCGTACATACTTTCAGCAAGATTGACATCAGCGGTTCGAAAACTTATTACTAATCACTACATTTACGGTACGGTACTATTAATTAATCCAATACATTTTTGACGTGCCCATAATTTGTATTCACTGATAAAGGGTGTTTTAGATGCAGGGACATTGAAACATGGCACAGAAAATGGTTTCATTTTAATTTTTCCATATCCAATTTAATGAACACTTGAAAAAAAATAGTGTTTTATTTCAAATTAAAGACATCAGCTGTCTCTAAAAAAAAACATCTGCTAGAATGTCACTTTGTCTTGGTCGTCATACGACATTAATTTTCGGGATGATTATATTATTTTATGTTATTTGTGTTTATTAGATCTACAAACAATTGTTTACACTAATCTACACAAAATAATTTGGTTTTGTTACTTTTTAAAAACATGTATTATTTTAATTACAATAAATTAAAAATGCGTTCGTTTAAAGTCCGTGTCTACGACCGAGAGGGGTAGTTAGTATGCAGAAAGTCATTGGCGTGAATACAAGCCTTAAAGCTAGATACGAGTACCATACGTAACTGGCTAAGCTCTAACAGTCAGGCCGCTCGATATATTATAATATGCTCTTCGCCGGGGTCATACGTGTAGACCGCTAAGCTTTATATGCAGACAGCTGAGCAGCCCCTCTTATAAATGACCCCTTATCGTTATAGAGCATGTTTCACTATTAATCTAGATGGACCGACTAGCTGAAAGCATACTGGGTACTGGAAACTTGGGCTTTGCATTCCATTTTGGATTCATTTGATTGTGGAAGAATGAGAAGATTTTATTTTACTTAAGTAATTGCAACGTCTTGCCAGTCAAGTAAGCCAACTAAGCCTGGATATTACAACTTGTTTTTAATATTAAAATTTATTGAATTCAAAAATGCATCGTTTTGATTGTATCAAGAACACTCTGGATATATGAAGGTTTCACACGACAAATTCATTTTCATACAAACCAAACGTCGCATTTTCTTAGCCTGTAATATATATGATTTTATATTTAACGTAACAAAAATGCGACGTTGTCATATTTGGTTGGTATGGTTGGATTGAATATTCTTTTAAATTTCTGAATATCGGTGGACAGCATTGTGGGTTATGGTTCAATTATAAAAAAAATGATTTTGCTCACTCAATTATTTTGAGCTCCCGGTACTTTGACGCTGTTGCAAGTGCCATGATCGCGGGATGACTTGCCTAACCCTGCCCTTTTTTTGGTGGTATGGATCAAATGACTCCTCCCGCTCTGGGCGGAGTGTCAGACTTTCGACGGCACGGTTGGCACAGTGGCTAAGCGATTGGACTGCTGCGCTGCGTGTCGCGGGTTCGATCCCCGCACGGAACAAATATTTGTATGGCCTGCAGATAGTTGTTTCGGGTCTTGATATTTGTGTATGTGACTTTATATGTTTGTGAACGCACCCACGATACAGGAGAAAAACCCTAGTGTGGGGCAACGTTTAAAAAAAAAAACTGACTAAAAACCACCCACGTCTTAGCCCTTTGTTTCCGGGGCCGCGGTATCTCTTTTGTATAACCCGCAACCCCGACAGGCGTCGACCCATGTGGGCCTCTTCAATGTTGCTGACATCTCTTTGAGGCCCGCGTGACGTCGGCACGGCCTGTCGTCATAAGACGGACGGATGGCAAGCCCGTTACTTACTCACCGTCCACAAGCACGCGCCTACGGTGGCCCAGAGCGTCTCCCGCGGCGGGCGGCTGGGACGAAAGGTTCTCTCCCTCTCATGTTCACACCTCGCACCTTCTTCCCTAGCATGACTGCTTCGCAGAAGGAGGCGATGCCCATTCCCCTCGCCCCAGACCATGGCTTGAACCAGGGTCGGAGCCCTAACCCTGCCCTTGCCCAGACTTATAAAAACTATAAATTCAAATACATACGAGTAGGTATATTTGAAAATGAATGTGGTATTTATTATGCTAACATAACATTACATTTTATTTTCACTCGTTAATCGGTGCAAATTATTCCTAAGGTTAGTAAAACAATATTTGTTTGTAAATTGTAATTTATTTCGTTAACAGTTTTAAGCTACTTAGTTTTCTTGTTTTTTTTTTCATTTTTTTTATTTTGGTGATAAAACTTTTTTGATGGTTTAATAATGTTCCTATGGACTAGAACTACCAGTGGTTTCATTTATTGTCGTAGCCCCTGTCTACTCTGAGCTGTAATTCTCTCAAAGCAGAAGTCGAGAGATAACTAAGGTCTCCTAATATATCGAGAGATGCATATCCGTTCGTTTTCTGGCGCAATGACGTCTTATACCCAAACTTGAAAAAAATGGCGCAGAAGTACTTTAGTTTCCAAATCAGCTCTGTCGCATCGGAGAGACTATTTTCCACCGCAGGTCTTATTCAAACAGACTTACGAAATCGCCTTTCACCGCAAAACATAAGAATATTTTATTTTTTAAACAAAAATCTTATCAATGTTAATTTTAATTACTAAAACTATTACCTAATATCAACCTGTCTGTATTTTTATAATAATTTAAAAAAATTAACCTGACTTTGTGTTTTATTATTTTACCTTTATTATTGATTTGAATAAGCGTATCGGTATCGGCATCGGTATCGCCGATATTTTTATAAAAGTATCAGTATCGGTATCGTATCGGCAAAAAGGCGTATCGAGGCATCCCTAGTTTTTTTTCTTGCCTGATCCATTCACTTAATTCATAGCTATTCACTTACTGTCCTGAAAAAAATAAAGTGATTCGTTGACGTTAAAGAATTTTTGCAAAAAAATACAGTTTAATTACGATTCGTAAAGATCACAATATCGGTTTACGTAAAAATAATTAAATTAAACTTGATTAACTTGCTTTCATTTATCGCTTAAATATGTGTTAATGTAGTGTTATTTATTAGGTACTGCAAACATGTTTTAATTTTACGATTTCAGTTATCAATAACAGGATCTTTTATTTAGGTTATATGTGTTTGCGTCATCAGTAACTGACAGAAATGTAAAGGATGATTATATCATTTTTATTTCGTATTAACATAAATATTTCTATCTCCGCCCAGAGCAGGAGGAGTCATTTGATCCCAACCACCAAAAAAAGCTCGTGGCTTAATAAAAACTGCCACTTGGATCGATATTTAGGTTAAGCTGTTCTTGCCTACGTTGGTCTGTAGATGGGTGACCGCCCATTACATACCGAGTTTCCTCCGTGCCTCGGAAAGCACGTTAAGCTGTTGGTCCCGGCTGCCATATATAGATCTTTGACAGTCGTTACAGGTAGTCAGTGACCTGAAAGTCTGTCATCCAGTCTTACCAAAGGATATCGTGTTACCTAGTGTTAACTGGGTTGTGGAGGTCAGATAGGCAGTCGCTCCATGTAAAATACTGGTATTCAGCTGAATCCGGTTAGACTGGAAGCCGACCCCAACATAGTTGGGAAAAGGTTAGGCAGATGATGATGATTTCTATCCATCATCTTACTGCCCTAGTCCCATGTTACTTGTGGTCGGAGCAACACGTATTCATCCATTCTCCTCTGTGAACCGTCATGTCATCATTTTATTCCTTTTAGCAATGAGTACAAGTATGAGATACAAATATACACTTATACAGTTCGGCATTAAAATTCATCATAGGCAATTTAAAAAAAACTGCAATTCTTACACTTCCAAAATAACCGTATGGAACAGTTGTTTTAATTTTTAATGCCTTAAGGTTCCTGGTATTGGTGTGTGCTTCGATGATCTTTCGTGGTCTTTAAAAAAAAATATAATATCATTCTAATACATAATCTAGTCAGGTTTTCCGATAGCAAATCAAGTTTATCAAGAAACGAATATATTTTTAAATTTAAACGAATTTATGAGTTAGTTCTCGCTCCTTAGATTACATCAGATAAATTAGACCCAGAAAAAATTAACTTTTAAATGCAGATTGATTTTCAGAACCTAATAAGGAAACAAAAACTTAAAATTGTTAGGTTAAAGTTACTAAATCTAACCAACTATAGGTCATAGTCAATTAAATTAATAGGCAAAAACAAAATAAAAACGAATAAATTGGAAAATTAATTTAAGGATATTTCATCATTATTTATGTCTGGCTTTTTTCTTTCGGTATAACCGAAAAACAGTCGGTATTTGCCTAAACTTATTCCGACCATGTTGAGGTTGGGTTTCAGTCTAACCAGATCCTCCACTACCCGGTTATCTGGGTAATACAATACCTCTTGGTAAGACTCCAACAAAACCTACTATCCTTCTAATAATATTGTTATGTGAAAATTTGGGAGGATGTATGTCTAGATATCTGATGGTTGGATGTTTATTACTCTTTCACGCAAAAACTCCGGACCGGATTTGGGTGAAATTTTGTGCGCACATATGAAGTTAGGATACTTTTTATCCTGATAGTACGACCCTGTGGGACAATGATCAAACTCTTACAAACGGGCGAAACCGCGGCCATAAGCTAGAGGACATTAATCTCAAAATATTGTATGGAATGAATTTGGTAACCGACTTCGAACAACATGAGGTTAATGCGTAAACCTAAGCCCTTTCATGTCTCAAAATTATTAAAGTACTTACTTTCTCTTTTGATAATAAAGATTCTACTCGAGCTTCACTTGAATTATACTAATGTAGGTAACAATGTCATTGTGCCGCTTTTCGGTCATTATTTCTCCAAAAAGATAACAAAAACTTCTAATATAATACTGTTATAAACATGCATTGTGTATAGTCGTGAATTTTACAATAAAAAAAAAACCTGAACTACTGTTCCGTTGTTCTGGTGGTAGCAAGTGCTACTGTAGAGCTTCCTGGGTTCGATTCTATTTTCGTTCGATATTGAGTTTTACCATTAGGACTTTCTCCGTAGCAACCACGGAGTCTGGATTCGGAACTGGTGAAATGTTGGTGTATTTAATACTATTAGGTACACCCCTGTCTAACTCTTCGGGGATTGCATTGTGTGAAGTTATGTTATGTTTTATTAAAAACTAGTGGACGTCACGCGGTTTCACCCGCGTAGTTCCCGTTTCCGTGGGAATACAGGGATAAAAAGTAGCCTATGCTGCGTGTAGCTTCCCAACGGTGATAGAATTTTTGAAATCGGTCCTGTAGTTTCGGAGCTTATTCTTTACAAACAAACAAATCTTTCCTCTTTATAATATTATTATAGTGTAGACGAATGAAGCGTCAAATTGAAAGTCCTTAAGTTACGAGTACCTACCTATTTTTAAATTGGTTCTTATTTATTTTTACTGAAAAATCAACCTGGTCTTTAAGTTTATTGGACTAATTTGATATTATGTCATCAACATAATACTTAATCAAGAAGATAATATTGCTAGTCATATTCCGTTACCTGTATTCTATTCATTAATCAAATCGGCTACAGGCCTTCCCTGAGTTACACCATGATGACCGGTTACTAAGTCTTCCGGCAGTCCATCCTAGATAACTTCAGGTTACGGTTAGTGGTACATCTTGCCTACGTTCCTGTTCATTATTAGAAATAATGAGTATCTTTACTTTCTAAATCATACAGGGTGTAAATCAATCCATCACACAGCCGTCAACCAAGCATTCTGTACATCAAACTATAAGTACCCCTACGCAAAAATTTTTGCTGGGAAACGATTTTTTTTTGGGTCAAAAATCACATTTTACAGTAAAACTCAATGTATCACTTTTAAAACATTGTGCTAGTGGATGCTTTGAATAGTAAACCGGTCATGGAGGTAATTTAAGTAAAGTTATAACCTGAAAAACTAGTATTTACAAAAACAGCTGTGAAATATTTGGAACTTTGACCCCCAATATCTCCGTAACTAAGAGGTTCCCAGGTATGGTCTAGGACAAAAAAATGATCGCAGTGATGGGGAGAACAAGTGCCTTTCGTTTGTGTTAAGGGTACTTTTACACCCTATATATTAAAATCCTGTCAAGTTCGATTGTAGTCTTAATTGAACTCGAAACGTGGAGTCGTGTGTAAAAGGTGTCGCACCTAGTTTAAAAATCAATATATTTGTAATCAGTTGGACATAGGCCCCCCCAAGTGATGCATAGGACCGGTCAATGTGGTGAATTGACCGGTCCCGTGCATCTCGGAACCCATATTATGCTCCCCGCAACCTTCACCAGGTCATCCCTCCACCTAGTGGGAGGACTTCCAACGCAACGTACTTATTAATCATATTTGTAATCGTTCAAATACACTTCTGGACACATCTATTGGCCCACCTTGTATTTTCAGTTTCGTTTGGTCCTAGCTAAAATTTTGTATTAGGTCGAGCAAAACGTTTTTATGCAGTTTTGCACCTGGCACATTCACAATTTCATTCAATAGTCTTTTTTTTAATTTCGAACACAGAATTTAAAGAAACAAAAGACAATTTGGAGCCTGTTTGTTGATATCAAACAATCGAATACTAAGAAAACTTGGTTTTATTGGTTTACTTGGATTTAATTCTTGAAAAAGTGATTGATATCTTTGGTTTTGCAACAAACATTACTTATTCTTAACATTAAGGTGAGGTTCTATCAATAATCTATGGATACTTCACCTGAAGTCGCCGCCCAAGCTGTGGCACTTATTCAGGCCGGACACAGCCAAAGAAACGTGAGTGCTCGTCGATCTGCGGTCCGAAATGTTTATCGGAGGTACCTAGAGACTGGCGGCTTTGTTCGTCGCCAAGGAAGGCCACGATCTCGGGTCACAACTGAAAGGCAGGATCGATTCATCGTGACGACCAGCTTGAGAAATCGTATCCTTACCTCCATTGAGATACAAAACCAACTTCGCGACTTCCACGGAGTATCTGTGAGCGCTCGAACTGTTCGGAGAAGGTTAAAAGAACGCGATATGGTATCACACAAGCCAGCTAATGGGCCCAAACTAACGCGAGCCCACCGAACAGCGCGCCTTCATTTCGCACGCAGTCATTTAAATTGGACACAGCAAGATTGGAGCCGTGTACTCTTTTCTGATGAGTCTAAAATTGTGTTACATGGCAATGATGGAAAGAAGAAGGTCTACCGACGTAAGGGAGAGCGTTTCGCACAATGCTGCTTTGAAGAGAGGGTTGCTTATGGCGGTGGCTCATGGACTGTCTGGGGCGGTATATCCGCGAGCGGCAAAACTCAACTTGAGGTTGTTACAGGACCACGGCTGCCAACATTAAATGCTGAAAGGTACATTCGTGAGTGCTTAGAACCTCACGTGATACCATACGCGGACTATGTGGGCCCAAATTTCCTTTTTATGCATGATAATGCAAGAGTCCATGCGGCCGGCATCGTCAGGGAATATCTTCGGGATGTAAACATCACAGTTATGGACTGGCCAGCCTGAAGCCCAGACATGAACCCCATTGAGCACATGTGGGACGAGCTAAAAAGACGTGTTAGGGCTCGTCAGCCAGTTGCCCAGACGATGCAGGAGTTGAAAACTGCCATAGAAGAGGAATGGGAGATGATCCCTCAAAATTTCATAGAACGGTTGATAAACTCTATGCCTAATCGTATGAGAGCTGTGGTAGATGCCCATGGAGGCAACACGCGTTATTAAATTAAACCTTTATTTGATAAAACATGTTTTTTATTCAAAAATCAATTGCCTTTAACAAGGCGCATATCCGACTTGTTAGGCGTAGCTCCATGTCGTATGGTATTCTGAATTCAAATTTAAAACAATACGATCGAAAAAGATGGTAAAATGTATCAGGTTTAAAACTGCATTAACAGTTTTTGTTCAATCTAGCAATCATATTTCGGTAGGGGCCATCGAAACCAAAACTCTAAGGTGGGCCAATAGATGTGTCCAGAAGTGTATAATAGGGATGTTTACTGACTAAAACAAATATGATTCTAATTAGTCCGTCTGTTAGATTATCGAAAAATATTGGATACGTATTTTTTGTTTTATCAAATTAATACAAATTGACGAAGATAAAACGCGTCAAAGATTTGAGTGGGTTGTGACGTCACTTACCGGTAAAAAATGTCATACTAATGTCTTAGAACATGACGTCACACGAGTTTTCAAAGCACTGTATCGTCTTCATTGTTTGTTTACGTGAAAAAAGAAAAAATACGTGTCCAATATTTTTTGGAAATCTATCTGACGGACTAATTAGATTTTGTTAGTTAACTAACCCTATTGTAGCTTTGACTAATGTAATTCAGCACTAAAATTTACAAAAAAAAATACGCCGGCTACATTCGCAAAACCCTAATAATATCTTCTTTATAATATTGTTGTCAACATACTAGCTCATTACAATCATTTAAAAAGACAAAGTATTCATCGAAGCAGAACCACTGATATAAGTAATTACGTTTGGTAAGTAACACTTGCGTATCAACGGAACTCGATCGCGTGCGCAGACGCAGTCAGGGCCAACACGCGCTGATTGGCGGACGCACCCACTTTCATGTAACGCTTTTAAAATTAACCGTTTCAACTTAGTGTTTTGTGATTGTAAACAAAAACTTTGGCGGAGAGAAAGGAATTAAATAAGAGGTTAGTTTTTTTTTTGTTTTTGGTGTGTTCTTTTATGATTTGTTTTGTGTACTTTGGATTCGCGATAAATAATTTCTTATCTGTAGTGTTTTGTCAAACTAATTTGGTTTACAAATTATCTACAAATGTAATTTGGTCTTTCAATATCAATGCGCGCACATTAAAATAACATAGACCTGTTATACCTGTGTATACCTGTATAATAAAGAATCTTCTACCTGAATATTGAAGATCTTAAATAGTGACAAAAAATAATAATTCATCAAGAATTTCTCGGTAGCAGCCACGGAGTCTGGATTTGGGCCCGGTTGATGGGAATAAGCTCGCCTCCTTTTATATGAGAACATAACTGGTGAAATGTGGGTGTGCTAATGCATACACCTCTGGCTAGCCCTTCGGGGATTACAAGCGTGATGTTATGTACCTTCTGGATACAATTTTGCTTTCTTATCGGGCAAGAATTTCAAATAAAATGAAACCAAAATACAAAGAACGTACCAAGCTATCTACTAAAAGCAAAAAAAGAAAGATTCAGTTCATTTGTTCTACTTTATTTGCTCTCATTCCCTCACTATCGGATAGAAATGCTGCAACTGCAAGAAATGTTTCTAGCCCTTTCGTTTTGCTAATTACCGCTAGATATTAAAAAAATAGTTCTTAGTTCAATATTTTATTTTAATTTAAACATTAACTTTATACTCTACTAGCTGACCCACGCAACTTCGTCCGCGTCACATAATATAGCTTATAACCTTTCTCGATAAATCGACTACCTATCCAACATATTAAATTGAGTTAAATCGTACTCGTAACAAACAAAAAATCTTATCTTTCCTCTTTATAATACCTATTAGTTTAGATTGGCTTCGATTATATTATTAAAGTAACAATTACTATAGGTATCTCTTACTGTTTAATCAGTAACACCTTGTACTTGTAAACATTATGGTGCAGTAAATATTTTGAATTTGAATTTCTCCGGAGCCCCCAGAGGCCAGAATCCCCACGTACCGCACCGGACCGAATGACTGCCACACGCTTAATTATTTTGTCGCCCGTATATTTTTACATTGCGATATCTTCTAAGATATTTGTTTAAACTGTATAGAGTAAAAGGCACAAATATTTTATATTAAATTTCCGTGCTAACAAACACATTTATATAGATATAGATTAATACCATATGGGTTAAATAAGCTTCGCAAAATATCATTATTTTTAACCTAACATTTAATTATTAAAAAATGGTTACAGTGAGTCAATCTTAAAAGATAAACATATGCTATCGCGGAATTTTTTTTAGAACTTTTAAAGGGGAACAATTTCTTCATACATAGTATTTACGTAACTTAAACCGTTTTCGCAGCGCACGCAACGGAAACTCTCAAAAAGGAATATCTTTTCCCATTTTTGCAACATTTTTCATTTATGCTCCGCTCCTTTTGATCGTAGCGTGATGTTATATAGCCTAAAACCTTCCTTGATAAATGGACTATCCAACACTAAAAGAATTTTTCAATTCCAATCAGTAGTTCCAGAGTTTACCTCGTTCAAACAAACAAACAAACTCTTCAGCTTTATAATATTAAAGTATAGATGCTGTGCCGTCGGTCCTGGCTGTCAATCGTAGATCTTTAACAGTCATAACAGGTAGTCTGGCCTGAGTTTGACAACCAGTCTTATCAAGGGGTATCGTATTACCCAGTACTAACCGATCAAATCAAATCAAATCATTTATTTGCATAGAATGTAGGTACAATACAATAATGTTGTTACAATTTTTAATATAGTGAGCCGGGTACATTCTGCCTGAGTTTAGGCACGCAAAAATTAAACAAATAAATCAATAATTATCTCTACCAATAATATTGTTAGTAATACTCTCAAAAAAATAAAGAGAATGAGTACAATTCTAAATACATAACATAACAAGTCCAGATAAGGCAAAAAAAGAATATTTTAAAAATGTCAATACGAGATTACTGGAATGTCACAAACAGGAATAAAAAATACATTAAGAATCACAAAAAGAAGTTCAAATAAATTATTATATAACGAGTCGAGAGTAGATATTAAAAAATGTCAATATTTATGAATCTGTTGAAATGTCACACATAGGGTCATTCAAGAAGTCACTTACCGAATAATAACATTTACGTATTAATAAAGACTTGAGTTTATTTTTAAATTGATGGAGAGTGTAATTTTTAATGCTGTCTGGTAGTTTATTAAATATTATTGGACCCATGCAAAAAACACTCTTTCTCAGTAATGCTGTTAAACCACCGGTAACTAAGAGATTTTTGTATTGGCTTCTCACGGGACCTTTCTTGGTGTCAGAGACCGATGGAGGTTAGATAGACAGTCGCTCCATGTGAAATACTGGTATTCAGTTGTATCCGGTTAGACTGGAAGCCGACCCCAACATAGTTGGGAAAAGGCTAGGCAGATGATGATGGTCAATAATTGTATCTTTTTTTTTTTTGTTTGTGGGGTGGGAAATCATCATATTATTATGACTCCTTCCGCTCTGCCCAGAGTATGTTTAAGTACTACGTACACAAACAGTAGTTAGTAATTCAGTGGACATGTTGAAAAAAAGTAAGATAGCAGGACAGTTCCGAACTTAATTGAACTTTTACAGGTTTTTTTGTGGGAACACTAGGAAGACCATCGAAATGAAGGGTCAAGTCAAGTCATATGATGAAGGCCCCGCCCGGGCCTTCATCATATGACTCCTCCCGCTCCGGGCAGAGCGGTAGGGAGCGTCAAACTTCTACTGACTAAAAACCTCCCATGTTCCGTCCGAGGTTTGTGCCGAGGCCGCGGTATCTCTTGCGAACAACCCGCAGCCCCGACGGGTCCATAATTGTACCTTAGCTTTAAATCCATTTTAAACATGAAAAGCAGAATACAGAATGCTAAAGATAATATTGAACATCAGTGGTGGAACATTAGAAATTAGGGGTCACTACTGCAAAGAAGATGCTCCCTCCTTACAAAGAGTATCTCTGGTCCCATCAGCGCTGCAGTGTGCATGATATAGCCTTCTTCTTATCGTAGGTCTAACGACCCCACATGATATAGGCTGATTAAACTATTCACGCTTTCATATCGGTATCGCTACAAAAATAATATAAGGAAATCTTATTCATATTTATAACTTTGAAAAAGGCAGAAATGCACAAGGAACATACATACACAATTATATTGCCTTAGCCAAGTTATTATATGTAGTATCATATTATTATAATTTGTGCTTGTTCATTAAAATACTAAACCATAATTATAATGCTCTTTGCGGCTTTAATTTCATTTAGTAGGTATTCTTATTGTTATATTTTGAATGTAAAACCGCTATTAAATTAATGAGTATATGTATTAACATATCCGGTTAGACTGGAAGCCGACCCCAATATAGTTAGGAAAAGGCTAGGCAGATGATGATGATGTACTAACATATTCGTAATTACATGCATGTATTTATTTGTAAGTAACTTTGACATTCATAGAATAATGTAATGTATGTTTAGCGGTTATGTACTTTTACCATTTTTAAATTGTTCAAAGTTATAACATAACATCACGCCTGGTAAACCCCGAAGGGTTTCGTAGAGGTGTACCTGACGACGGTACACCCATATTTTGCCAGTTATGTTTAAGTCCCTTGTAATAGGGCGTGTGTCTGCAGCTGTTCTATGTAAGTTTAAGAGATATTAACTGGAAAATCAAAGGAAGTCCGAAAAAAATATATCCCGCCCCCCAACATTACGATAGTCTTCATAGTGTTCCCTAGTTGTTAAGTTCGGAATACTTTCAAGCTTACATTTTGTCAACATCTCAACTGAATTACTAACTATTGTTTGTGTACGTAGTAGTTTGAACATAATTACTGTCTTATTATTCGGATAATCCTAGTGTGTGTGATAGGACTTCTCGCCCACGCAAAAACTGGCCTGCGGGCAAGAGATGTCCACTTTTAAAAATGTGCATGAGTAGATTCGCCCGGACCAGTTTAGTAGAACGGGCCAGTTGTCTCTAATAAAAATGTAAAGGGATATTTCAGCAAAATGGTATATTCGTATTCTTTATCTGATAAATCTGTAAATAATAGAATCAAAAGACAATTATTTAACAATTAAATGGGTAAAGTACCACCATATTATTATCAAACTTAGTAGCTAGTTTTATACAATTTCTTGGAGATAAGGTTCAGTGCAAAAAAGTTAAACCCTTGAAATTAACAAAATCTGTTTGAAAAGGAAACGTATTTTTTTTATAATTGCACGCAAACTAAGGTCGCGGGCAACAGCTCTCTTAAATATGAGGAAACAAAGACCTGCTCGCTACATTTGTGTAGGTGAACCCCCTTTTTCTTTTTTTTTTGCGGGTAGAAAATCATCAAATAACCCCTCCCGCTCTTGGGCAGAGCGAAAGGGTGTGTCAAACTTCTGACTAAAAACCACCCATGTTCTTTCTTAGCCCTTCATGTCGAGGCCGCAGTATCTCTTGCGAACAACCCGCAGCCCCGACGAGGGCGGTTACCCCCTTTTTTTTTTTTTTTTTGGGGGGTGGGAAATCATCAAATAACCCCTCCCGCTCTTGGGCAGAGCGAAAGGGAGTGTCAGACTTCTACTGACTAAAAACCACCCATGTTCCTTCTTCGCCCTTCATGTCGAGGCCTCGGTATCCCTTGCGGACAACCCGCAGCCCCGACAGGGGCGGTTACGTGAGCATATGGAAATGGAGTTGGTATATGTAAAAGATATTTAAATAAAACCAATGCATCTCTCTTTATTGAAGTCTCTCGTTTAACAAAATACATTTTAATCTAGGAAAAACAAGAAACTACCCAGTAAATTTCCATGACAAATAAGAACACTTTCTGAGTCAGTATCTGATCATTAACGTCTTGATTGTATCCTTAACCCTTTAAGTAAACAGGTTTAAGTATTTACCTGTCGTAATATAAGAAGTTTTTTTTTATATACAAGTAGATACTAAGTGCACTACATATTTTATTGTATACCGCACCTGAGAGCCTTGCTATTCAAGAGCGGCTTGTGAGTCACGTAAATAAGTGGTTATAAAAACGGCTGAATAATGTTTTACTTGAGTTTTTTATTAACAGTAGCAACTATAATTTATACCTAAATGTGGCAAAAATAACCTCACTTAGTTTTAGGGCGCTTACAAAGCGCCAGAAGTCTTCACTTGGGGTCTGCCAACGAGCCATCGAGCGAAGTATACTGTGTGTCAAATTTACAGACCGCTTCAGAACACCATGCTTCGCTTCAACATATACCCCACCCAAATAGCTTATGCTGGCCTTAGAGCTTCTAGGTTGTAATGGAACTGGGCTTGTCACATCTGTCGCATGTCGGAGGGACAATGGGCACAAATTAACATTCAATGGATACCAAAAAGCAGGATACGACAATGCGGCAGGCCCAAAAGCAAGCAAAAGTGGTAATTAAGATATTCAGCACACAAAAAAAGTTCTGCAACACTACTATCTTGCTGACTGATTAACATTTTAAAACAGTAAGACTTAAGCTTGTAAATTTTTCAACGACACGAGAGAAGAGTCTTTTTGTAGTAAGTAGGTCGCAAAAATAATGAACTTTCATTACAACTTTCATTCCATATTTAACCCTTTTGCGGGATGTCCATTATCACATTTATCACACAAACTATTACCACGACCGAAATGAATAACCGACAAAAAAATTATTTGTGTGGGACAACGACATTTTTAAACGGTTATTTAAATAAAAACATCTGTTCTATACATTTTGACTTAAGACTCACTTAGGTATTGGACGTTTGAAGAATAAAGCTGTTTTTCAAATTATCTATTAGAGTTTAGTATGTGAAAAGAGGGGTTGGAATAATGTAAAATTAGGGACCTAGAGGATGAATTAATCCATGCTAATGCAAAACTTTTAAATTTGAAAAGGGAAAACGATCACACTCAGGCTATAGAGACTGACCATTTATATAATGAATTAGTAAATAAAAAGTCTAACCCTCATTCCATCATTACAATTGACCTAACTGAGGATTCCTTATTGAAACATAATTGCCATAAAATCAGTTACAATAAAATTAAGAAATATGCGCGACTAAATAGAATCATTAAAAAAATTAACAAATATAAGAAAAACCAAAAACATTATTCCAAAAATATTCAATTAAGGAAAGAACGTGTTTCTCTTGTTAATACTTTAAATAACTATCAGATTAAATTAGAAGATAGTATAAATATTTATGAAAAGGACACTCAGCGCTTACAATCAGAAATACAGGCCCTGAATAGGTCATTAAACTCTATATCTTTTAAATATGATCGCTCAAAAAATCAAATTAAAGAGCATATTCTTGCTACAAACGAATTAGTTGACAAAGTGGACTTTATGACTGTCAGTAATACTCTCTGTACTTGTCAGAAGACATGTAACCCTGATGCCCTCCAGCCAGTAGCAACGGAGGGCTCGTCCCTGGCTGTGCGCACTCAGGACTGTATCATTAGCCAAGAGGCACCAGTAGCACAGCCTCAGATTGATAGTTTTGTATTTCCTAATAGTTTTGATTGTAATCATTCAGTTATGTTTTCTGATGGGTTAGGTAGAGGGCTAGGAAAATTAATTAGTAATAACCTGAGTTATTGTACACAAAATTATTGTATGACTGGGTCAACCTTTAAACAGATTATGACATCAGCTTCAAAAACTGTTTGTGGTCCTGATACTACCATTACTATATGTGTTGGTAACAGTTCTAAAATTAAAAAGGAAGACATCACTGACTGTGTATCAGAGTTGTTAAAGTTAAATTGTAGTAAAATTATATTGTGTGCTTTTCCATATTTTGAAAGACTAAGTGACAGGAAAAACAATTATATACATATGTTAAACAATCATATGCATTTCTTAGTAGGTCACTATTGTGACAAGCTTGTATATCTTGATATCAACACTTTTGTTGATAAGCTTAAGTCGACACCGGGTAATGTTTTTCTACCTGTTAGATTTAGACACAAAATAGCTAGGCTATTATCTTTTAATATTCACACAGACATATCTAATATGTCGAAGTTCTCTTATATTGTTAACACTGCGACTATTAGTCATGGTACTAATGTACAGGAGGTGACCTTAGAAAAATATAGCACTAGTGCTATAAATGTTTACAAACATTGTATGGAGGAGCTTCCATATGTCACCGTGGAAAATTCTCATTTAGGAGCTTTTAGTGATAATATCTTGTTGCCTGGTGATGGCACAGGAGACTCTGGGCTCTCTCCAGATAATATTAGTTTAAACTAGGAAGTAAGACAACAGAAGGTACCATTAACAATATTGTTAAACCTACCAACAGAAAGGTATCTTCTTGCACTAAATTAGTTAGTAAAAAAGGGCCTCAGCAGAACACTTTGAATTTATTCCACCAAAATATCCAAGGAATTTCTTCCAAATTATTAGAAATAGAATTGTTTTTAGAGAAAAGTAGGTTTGACATTATTTGTTTTACTGAACATTGGCTTATGGATTACCAAATGCTCATTAATTATGAAAACTATACGGTGGGTAGCTGTTTTAACCGTAAATCGATGCTGCGTGGAGGTTCCCTAATATTATTAAAAAATTGTGTTAAATATAAGCAACGTAATGACATTGTAGGTCTTTCGGTTGAACATTGCGTCGAACTGTCCTGTGTTGAGCTAGATAAGCATGTAATTGTGTGCGTGTACAGACCCCCAAACTATCAAAACTTTTCCTTATTTGAATCAATAATGGAAGATGTCCTGGCAAAACTTGCTGCCAGTAATAAATCTGCAATTATTTGTGGCGATTTCAATGTCAATATTTTAGAAGAAAATTCAATTAGCAGTAGGTTATTAAATCTTTTTAAGTCATTTAATTTAACCAACATTTTTATAGAACCTACTAGGGTCACTCCATTTTCTGCTACTTGTATAGACAATGTTTTCTGCGATTGTGATTACTTAGATAAAACCATAGTAAATTGCCTGCCGTCTGATCATAGCGGACAAACCGTAACTTTTAGATGTAACACACCATTACAAAAAGTTCAGATTAGATTTAGACCTATAACTACTAGCAAATTAAATAAATATAATATTTCCCTACAGAACAAGTTAGGTGAAATGAACCATCATATGGATGATATTAATATAAATAAATTGTACGATAATTTCTTTTCAATAGTTCACACAGAATTCAATAAAACTTTTGAGAAGAAAATTAAAAGTATTAGCCCTAAATTTATATTTAGTGATTGGGCAACTAGAGGTATCAGAAAAAGTAGGGAAAGACTTTTTGAGCTATATGGCCTTAAGCCTTGTCTAAACACTGAAACTTTTAACAAGTATGTTGCTAAGTATTCAAAAATATTTCGAAATACTTGCAAGGTTGCTAAAGCCCTGCACATTAGCAACAAGATCAAAACAGCAGAAAATAAAATAAAAACAGTTTGGAAAGTCATAAATAACGAGACTAACAGGAAAAAAATACGTAACACTAGCTACACATTAAATACAGCATGTGGTCCTAAAAGCGCTGATCAGGAAGTAGCTCAAGAGTTTGTAAATTTCTTTACTGATATACCATTAAAAACAACGGAGGCTCTTAATTCCTCACCTGAAGTCTCAATTGATTTATTAAAGGCGAACGTGCCTGGCTGCCTTGCTGAATTTAAATTTAAACATATAAACCCTTTGGTGGTAATTAAAGCTTTCCGGCAAATAAAAATTAAACTGACCGAAGATTTATGGGGAATGTCTAACAAAGTTTGTACATCCATAGTTGAGACTATTGCGCCATACTTAGCATCAATCTTTAATTTGTGTGTTGACCAAGGAGTTTTCCCTGATTTAATGAAACACAGTAAGGTCATACCTCTTTTCAAATCTGGTGACAGTAAAGATACTAATAATTATAGACCTGTATCCGTGTTGCCAGTTTTTAGCAAGGTTTTTGAAAAAGTAATGCTTAACCAAATGCTCAATCATTTTAACACCAATAGAATCTTACACGATCAACAGTACGGTTTCACTAAAGGACGTTGTACAACTGACGCCGGTGTAACTTTATTAAAGCATATATTTAACGCGTGGGAAGAGTCCCAAGATGCTGTAGGAATTTTTTGTGACCTCTCAAAAGCATTTGATTGCGTGAATCACGACACATTGCTTTTGAAACTTGAGCATTACGGACTAGGTAAACTTGCACTTAGTTTAGTTAAATCTTATTTGAGTGAAAGGCAACAGCATGTTCAAATAAATGGTGTTAATTCACAGGGTTTAAAAGTAAAAATGGGGGTTCCGCAAGGCTCCATATTGGGCCCTTTCCTTTTTCTGGTATATATTAATGATCTACCCTATTTATTGAAAAACCAACCTCAGAATATGGTGTTATTTGCTGATGACACTTCCCTAATTTTTAAGATAAATAGACGGGCTCAAAATCTAGATGACGTGAATATTGCCCTTCTTCAGGTTCATAATTGGTTCACAGCAAACAATTTAGTATTAAATGAAAAAAAGACTACATGCATAAGATTTGCTTTACCGAATGTTAAAAGTAGTGATTGTGATATACTATTAAATAACGAGAAACTAGAATTCGTAGATAAAACGGTTTTCCTGGGGATTACGCTTGATTCACGGCTACAATGGGGTGCTCATTTAACATCTCTTGCAGGGCGGCTAAGTTCAGCAGCATATGCCATTAGAAAAATCCGTCAGTTTACTGATGTAGATACCGCTAGGCTGGTATATTTTAGTTACTTTCATAGTATAATGTCTTATGGCATTTTGTTATGGGGACGGGCTGCAGACATTGAATCTATTTTTATTCTGCAAAAAAGAGCCATCAGAGCAATATATTTGACGGCACGGTTGGCGCAGTGGCTGAGCGATTGGACTGCTGCGCTACGTGTCGCGGGTTCGATTCCCGCACGGAACAAATACTTGTATGGCCTACAGATAGTTGTTTCGGGTCTGGGTATTTGGGTATTTGTGGTATTTGTGTATGTGAGTTTAAATGTTTGTGAACGCACCCACGATACAGGAGAAATTCCTAGTGTGGGGCAACGTTTTTTTAAAATAAATAATAAAATAAATAATATGGTCTTCGTAGGCGCGATTCTTTGAGGGAACTGTTTAAGAACATTAACATCATGACGGTGCATTGTCAGTACATCTACGAAAACATAATGTACGTGAGAAAAAATCTGCATCTTTTTAGTAAAAGAGGGGACAGACACAATTATGTTACTAGGAATAGGGACCAGTTAGTTCAGCCAGGCTTCAGACTCGCTAAAGTAGACTCATCTTTCATGGGGTACTGTTTGAGATGCTATAACAAAATTCCACAAAGCATTCTTGAACTGAATGAGACGAAATTTAAATCATGCATCAAACGCACACTATGCAAGCAAGCATATTACAAGTTGGACGATTATATCGCTGATAAAAATGCTTGGCTTAATGCCGCCGGTCCTGCTCCACAAGGACAGGGCGCTTAAATTAATTAAATAGGAGGAAGAAAGAAGAAGAAGATTGTACAACTATCTTTGCAATGTATAAATTCAATCTCTTTAGTATTATATAGTCGCATAGCACATATTGTGTGAGTACTATGTACTAAAAAGCTATCATTCTCTGGAAACCTACATATTTTTAATTTTTTTTTTAATTATTATTTATTTGACTTGGATATGCCCTGGCGATTGAGAGTGTGTCATGCTCACTTAAATGTCTCGCTGATGGTGGCGGGTGTGTCGGATCATTTCGTTCCCTTCAAAATGGTTGAGTGGAATGGTGCTGATCCATGCGTCATGCTCGTGAACGGGTGCTGTCAGTTGTGACTGGTCACCTCTTAGCTGCCACGGCTTGTTTGAATTATTATTTTATCTTTGAATCGTCGTTTTTGACTTTACAGTGGACACTTATCGTGCACATCTTGCTACATCGTTCTCACATAATATACCATCTCAACATGAATGATATAATGTACCAAGATTTTGTAACAATATTCTGATTTAAAAGAGTGTCCATGGAGTTTCTTGCCCGTTCTTCTCCATAGAGATCTACGCTAGGGAATGGGCAACTACAGTACTTTCACAAGTTATTATGCCTTGTGACTGTGACTGTAGCTTAGGAGTGCAATGCGTCGTCCCGGGGGTTGCTGCGTCGGGTTGCGCGTCGCCGGATGTCTGCGGCGGCGAGTGCTGTGGGTGCGGGGGCGCGCGGCGGCTCGTGCCGTGGCGGTGGGTGCGCGGGGCTCCGGGTCGCGGGGTGGCGGTTGCGCGTTGCGGCGTGCATTCGTTGTTCCGTGATTTGGAGTCTCGTGCATTCGTTGTTGCGGTGTGCGTCGCTGCGTGCTTTCGTGCTCGCAGTGTTCGTTGTTGCGGGCATTCGGCGGCGTGTGGTTCGGCGTGGTGGCTTTCGGGATGACGTATTGCACTCGTAGTTTAGTTTTATGAATTGTTCTTCTGACATTCAAAAGTACCAGTAATGGTTTAATTGAAATAAATGCTTTGACTTTGACTTTGCTCTGAATATTTGTGGTCATTAAAATTTGTGCGTCGATGTCCCTTTCAGACTGTATATAATGACCTCTTGTGCAAAACCCAGCGATTAAGTATGTGCGGTGTACGTCAGTGAATTTTTTATTTATTAAGTAGATGTTATTGTTGGTTTTTCCTTATTTTGGCCATATGTATTTTTCCAAAACATTTTTTACCAATGGTCAGCTGCTACAATTTAATCGTTTTCTTTTAAATGAAACGTATTGTATAACTAGCTGTTGCCAGCGGCTTCGCTCGCTACAACTCGAAAATTATCACACGGGAAGATAAAATCGGGATAAAACTATCCTATGTGTTAATCCAGGTTATAAACTTTCTGTGCACCAAAATTTATCCAAATTCGTTCAATAGTTTTTGCGTGAAAGAGTAACAAACTTTCGCCTTTATAATATTAGTGTGATATTTTATAAGTTACGACTGGTTATGCAAATCAACCAGGCATCCAAATATAGAATTAACTTAGGCTATATTTAGATCATTTTGATTATGTTTTGAAATTAAGATGGCCGCGATGGTATTTTTTACTTTATTTTTAGGTTACTTGATTTTTTATTACTTAGTAATGATTTTACTGGAAAGGCTCGTTGTTGAGCTATGTTTGTAGAAGTCGGTGCATGTTTCTTAGAGCACCTTGAACCGTTGATCCTTGCAGTCATTTATAGATATGTGTACAGTACATAGGTAGTCAAATACCAAGAAGCATTTCGCAGTCGCGCCATGTAAAACACTGGGATTATTATGTATAAAGTTTGGAAATAAGGTTAGGCAGATGACGAGAAGGAAGTTTGTTCAGATATTATTTTGAATACTTTAAATAAATCAAGACATTTAATAGATAAATGAATAAATTAAAATTCAAAGGTTAATCTAGATGACTACATTAACTGGTTATATCAACTATCGTTTTACAATTTACAGTCTAGACTAGAATAGTCAAGTTAATTAAATAGTTTCTATTTTCGGAATAATCCGTCTTATGGTAATTTAGGATAATTTTATAGGACCGGTTCTAGTTTTGTTTACCTGCTGTCCATATTGTTGGAACAACTTCAAGTTAGAGTGATTTCATTATGACAAAGCTTTTTCACATGAGCACTTACATGAAGGTTGCAGACAACAATAAGAGTTTATTTCTTTAGGCATATTAATTTTGAATCATTGTCAACTACTTTAAAAAATATCGATTTTACCTGTTGACATTTTCAAAGTAAAAAAGGTTTCAAAAAGATCTTTAAAAATATGAATCCAGAGTTAACATTGGAAATTCATTGTTAATATTTATTATGGACCCAAAATATTGAGCCAGTTTGTTTAAAATGTTTATAAGAAGTCTGAAATCGTTGATTATCGCATTTGTTTTCATACTCTTATCTTTCATTATTATTAATCATGTAATTACGCTTATATTATTTTAATCCAAAAGGATTTATCTCTGAGATGATTAGGTAATTTCAATAGATATCTAATGAGAATGGCTATATGAAATCTATATTGAGAACAAAAAATGTTTATCTACAATGATAATTAGACTAATGGTTCATAGGGTTACTAAGGGCATGCATAACATTAACATCATAACATAACTAACATTATACCTGCAATCCCTGAAGGGTTACGCAGAGGTGTAGGTATCTAAGTAAGTTTAACCTACATTGACATAATATAAAAGAGATAGCAGGTTTGCTTTAAAAACTAATTTATTTAGCAAAAAAATAACGAAATAAAACAGATTGTATTCCGGATCTTGAATCTATTTTTGTACAGCTCGAAAAAAATCCACAGCTTATAAGCTCATCGTTCTCAGATCATGATTGAACTCAGCTGTCGAAGTTCATTATTATGAATTGCATGGGCGTCAGCTCGCAAAAAACTAGCTTAGCAAGAATTCGTGGAATAATTCCAACGGTAGGTAAAAAAAATGGGAAATTCCAAAAGCAAAAACATGATCGGTATTGGTACAAATAAAAACATGATAATTGTATCATAAAGCAGAAACTACAAAAAAAATAAATTAAATAAAGTTATAACACACATGATTTGGAGGTCACCTTTTAAGCAAGGAGATGCTTGTGTTACTAGGTGACTCGGCTCTTCCAATTAGGTACCATTAAAATAAAACAATAGAAGTAAATAAAAATACAGCAACGCAGTGATTTCTGAATCATTATAATTATCATAATGTGACACAACGGTTATTTTTCCCGATGGGTGAGGCAAGGGTATGTATGGCTGTGTTTGATACCATTTACAAACAGGACGAAGAACCTATTGTCCATCAACCAAACCATAAGAAATCAAAAAATGCAACTGAGAAAATCCTTATAGTAAAACCCAATAACACATATTGCACTATTTAGGAAATGAACTGAAGACTTCATTCTTGCTTGATAATAGTGCTCTGCGGCCATTAGTCCAACGACGCAGTCCTTTTTCTTTTCTTGTATTGTGGGAAATCATCAAATGACTCCTCCCGCTCTGAGCGGTAACTAAGCATATTGAGGCATAAACTACCATACAGAACCAAAAGACTAATGTTTTTGGCACTAGCAGATTCAATTACGGATATGGTATAGCTAGCTATGGCAGAACATATAAAACATATTAGGATGTTAAAAATTATAGTTCCATATAATTTTTTTTTATTTTTTTTTTTATAAGTCAAACTAGCTATAATATCACAATATGCTAACGAAATTGATAAAGTAAGTAAAAAAATAAGATCATAACAACTTAAGATGTTTAGAATACCTACCATTATAATTATTATCTGCCGAAATGTAACAATGAATATGGAAGTAGGACCTGGAGGTACTTGTTACCTAACTTGTTGAATAAACTCCCTAAGCAACTAAATAATAAATTAAAATCAACGACAACTTTGCAAATAAAACGAATAATTAAATATTACCTCACAGTGGATCAATACAAAGTCCCTCCAGATCTTTCACAAATAAATAAATAATTTAATCTTGAATTTATAACTACTACTACTAAATACACACATCAAAAGTGTCTAGGGATCAAGCATTTTTATGCGGATTTCTTGAGATTGAGATGTGGCTTTGTAATAAATTTATGATTTTATAAATTTATATGGATCCTTTTTGGTGCATTTCACAATTTGAATCAGGAACTGTGAATCAAATTCGAGTAAAAGATGAAAATCAGCTGTCAATATTTTCCCTATAAAAACATACAACGCATTGAAGACATTATTAGTGCTACTGTTTCCCTACTACTGATTAAAACCAACGTTATTATGGAGCGGCGACGTCATTTAAGCAGGGAAGAAATGCTCAGAGCCGTGGGAATGATAGAAGCTGGTTCCCGGCAACGTACTGTGGCTTTAGCTCTGAATACAAGTCAGAGTGTTATCAGTCGACTTTGGACACGTTACCGAAGCACTGGTACCGTGGCTGAGCGCCATGGAGGACGGTATCGCTGCACCACACGGAGACAAGACCGATACATTCAAATCTTAACTCGAAGAGCTCCAACAATAACCGCCATGATGTTAGCCGTGAGGCTTCATCACTCTTCAGGGAACTTAATTAGCGACCAAACAGTCAGAAACCGCTTGCATGAAGTGAACCTTCATTCCCGAAGACCGCTACGGGTACCACCTATAGCAATGCACAATCGTAGGATTCGATATCAATGGGCTCTTGAACACAGAAATTGGGCAGAAGAACAATGGCGTTTCGTGTGCTTTTCTGATGAGTCTCGTTTTGGTATGAGACCGGATACAAGACGTATACGACACTGGAGAACCCCTGGACGCCAACAGCGATTAAAATCCTGCCAGGAAGTCCATCCTTATAGTGGTGGAACCATCATGGTATGGGCGGGTATTTGGATCGGCGGAAGAACTGAGTTGATTTGGATCAGAGGCAACCTCAACGCTCAAATTTATGCTGAGACGATTGTATCAGACGTCATCGTTCCTCTACAAGTGCAAATCGGTCCCTTATTTCAGTTAATGCTTGATAATGCACGACCGCACACCGCAAGAGTTGTAAGACAACTCTCGCCGCAGCTAACATCAATGTCCTGCCCTGGCCTGCTCAGTCGCCAGACTTGAACCCGATTGAGCATGCATGGGATATGCTACAGAGAAGAGCTCTGCCGAATATGGAGGGTATCCAGTCGCAAGAAGACCTTTTTTTGTTGTTGCAACGAACATGGGCGGCCATTCCACAGCGTGATTTGGATGAACTCATTTTGAGTATGCCAAACCGATGTTCTTGTGTTGTTAGTGTTCGCGGTAGAAACACGGATTATTAATTGTTTAAGTTACCCAATAACATTTTAAATAAAACTGTTATTTCAGTCTTTTTTTCGAACTTTAATGTTAGTGGTTCAAATGTCAAAAATCCCTTTATTAGGAAAATGGCAAATTTCTTTATTAATGCAAAGGTGACTTGGTTTATCGTTACTGTGACAAACGAAAACACTTTATTTGATGAATCCTTAAAGAAAATTTTAATTAATATCAATCAGGAGAAAAGTTATTGCAAAAATATATGTTGATCCCTAGACACTTTTGATGTGTGTATATTGTAATGTTTTTAGTAGTACTAAATATTATATTGTAATGTAAACAACCGAGACGCCTCACTCGCACGTAATCTTTCAGAATTAAGATTAAGCGATGAGTGATTAACCAAAATTAATTAAATGTTTTTGAAATAAAAAGTTTTAATTTATTTTATTTTTTTTGACTAAAAACCACCCATGTTCCTTATGTGCAATCCTTAGTTCGTAATAAAATATTATTATCGAAATATTTGTGCAGTGTTTCTTTCTTATTTAATTAATTTTCTTGACTACAATTGGTGTCTTATTTATTCGCAGTGACAAGACAAAATGGCACCAAACACAGAAAGACACCAGATAAGCTTTCCCCGCTTGGAATACCCAATACTTCGGGACGTGGTGCCAAAATCAGCCCATAACTGGCTGAAGGCAAAGCGGATGCAAGATGGCGCCGAAGATTTGTGGAGGATACATGACAGCTTGTATGATTTAACGGACTTCGTGACTGCACATCCTGGAGGAACCCACTGGATATCTGTTACTAAGGTATGCTTGGTTACATTCTTGTTAGATCTAAGTTCGTTTGCGAGGCAGTATTTCTTTCTTACAAAGATAGCTATAACATTTTTTTTATGTATGCCATAAGGTTGATTTTCTCATTCCTTTTTTAGGTTTTTTCGGCTTATATTTCTTCATCCTTTGATCACCCAATACTGTGTGAAGATTTCTTCCAAATGTCTCCACTTTTAGTGGTTTTGTGTCTCAATTTTTTCGTCTACCTATATTGCCAAAATCTATAGAATATCAGTATGAAAAGGTGATACGAGTAGGTGATCACTATGTGGGAAAAGAATGTCTTTGACATTGTCGTTCCTTGACCGTATGTACCAACATGGTACCAACTCACTCTTCTTGTTTTTATTGTTCGGGTTCATAATTATATTAATTTGCTTTAACTTCCGTTGAATCACTGGTTTCTCCATTTTAATAATTACTTAAAAAAACTAGTCTCAAAGGCTACAAATAAAATTTATGTTGGAGTCGTAAAACCCAGCAGACGTCAACTATCTGAACTTTGGATGTAGACCCCGCGCTTTTAATATTGATCACACTCTAGATTTTCAACTCCTGGTACTGAGCCGAGCATTGAGAAGCCAATTTAGCACATTCCAGTTGTTCAAGAAGGCACGCTGTTGAATTTGTAGTATTTAAAAACCCCGTATAATAAATTAGCATGAGTCTGATAAAGACCAAACAAATCTCCAAATATTTTCCATCTTTTCAATTCAAGAAGAACTAAACCCGTAAATGATTTTCCTCTTTCAACGACCGATAAAAATGACCAGTAGTGTCCGGATTGGGATCTGATCGCGATAAATGGCGACAAGCTCCATTTCTATCACATTGCGAACTGATACTGCCATTTGTGAGCTGCGAGTGTACAATAAATAATACAGTTCTGCTACTGTCACGGTGTCCAATAGACTTCGACTGTTGTTCAGTCATTGGATCTATATGTTTACTGTACAAATATAACTAAAAATCACGCCTGTAATCCCCGAAGCGTCCGGCATAGATGTGCATTAGGACATATCCACATTTCGCCAGTTATGTTTAAGTTCCACGTAATAGGGGGCGAGCCTGTTGCCATCACTCAGGTAAAAATCCAGACTCCGGTAGCTACTGAGAAATTTCAGATGAAAAACTTAATAACACTATGGCAGACTCAGGATTCGAACCCAAGACCATTTACATTGACGTACTTCCTACTTACATAATAACTTCTCGAACGAACATGAGGTCCTGCCTCATACTCAGCACTCGCGCTTACGACCACTGTACCAACTAGGCAGATAAGGCAGGAAGGATAGACGGAGGAAAGAGGGGGGAGGTAATATCTATAAATAAAAACAAAGTCACTTTTCGAGTCTGTGGCCGTATTGTACTTTTTAGTTAAGTTTAGTAGGATCCGCAAAAAACTATTTTTTTTTTTTTTTTAAAAACGTTGCCCCACACTAGGAATTTCTCCTGTATCGTGGGTGCGTTCACAAACATTTAAACTCACATACACAACCAAACACCCAGACCCCAAAACAATTATCTGTAGATCATACAAATATTTGTTCCGTGCGGGGATCGAACCCGTGACACACAGCGCAGCAGTCCAATTGCTCAGCCACTGCGCCAACCGTGTCGTCACCACCCAGTTATCACCAAGGTTATATTGTTTTGAATAAAACTGCGTTCTTATTCCGCGAAAATCTTTTAATATCAATGCAATGCTCTAGTTATTTAATCTATAGTAACAATGGGCTCTCAATAACTCTCTCGAAATTCAATATTTCATGAGACAGAAGTACGTAAATCCTGAAAATATATAAATTATTACCAAGTGTGAAGTCTTTTCTTGTCCCTTCAAACGTCTCACGATAAAATAATACTTGAAACAACGACTTGTATAGGATGAAAGGAACTCCGATACACAAACGAAATTTAACTTCGGTTGTTTAAAAGTTGGAGGTTCCGAATTATGTACTGAAGTCAAAGTCAAAGTCAAGTCAAAGCATTTATTTCAATTAAACCATTACTGGTACTTTTGAATGTCAGAAGAACAATTCATAAAACTAAACTACGAGTGCAATACGTCATCCCGAAAGCCACCACGCCGAACTACACGCCGCCGAATGCCCGCAACAACGAACACTGCGAGCACGAAAGCACGCACACCGCAACAACGAATGCACGAGACTCCAAATCACGGAACAATGAATGCACGCCGCAACGCGCGACCGCCACCCCGCGACCCGGAGCCCCGCGCACCCACCGCCACGGCACGAGCCGCCGCGCGCCCCCGCACCCACAGCACTCGCCGCCGCAGACATCCGGCGACGCGCAACTCGACGCAGCAACCCCCGGGACGGTACTGTAGTTGCCCATTCCCTAGCGTAGATCTCTATGGAGAAGAACGGGCAAGAAACTCCATGGACACTCACTGAATAAGTGTTTGTGCGCCGGTGTCCCTTAAAGCCTGTATAATCGAGAAGTCACTGCTGAATTAACAAACTCAATATAATACAAGCAGATAAGCAGAATAATATAATATAAGCATAGTATAATATTAAACAGAATACAATTAACAGAAAACCTCTCATTCAGATGCTGTTAAATAAACAAGTAGTACTGAAAATTTACACAATAAACATTATTATATAACTCGACATTTGAGAGCACGCCTTACCTTGTTCCTTTAATTATTTACGAATTTAACAGTTGATGTCAATTAATTGTCAATTCCATTTATGTTTAAGTGTCTTGTCATTTGTAATTTACCGTAAACTATTAAGTAATGAGTAATTTAATGTTTGGGGAATTTGTCTTCAAAATTGGCATATCGATTGCCCTACAAATAAGTAGAACTTAGGTAGTCTAGTGGTTGCAAGCGCGACTTCTAAGCATGTGGTCCCGGGTTTAATTCACATGTCGGGCTAAGTATTAATGGGTTTACCATTGGATATTGTGCCTACTTGATGTGCTCGTCCCTATTACATGAGATTTTAACATATCTCACAAAATGTGCGTCTAGTTTTTATTAGCTGCCTTTTTTTTTCTTTTTGGGGGGTGGGAAATCATCAAATAACCCCTCCCGCTCTTGGGCAGAGCGAGAGGGAGTGTCAGACTTCTACTGACTAAAAACCACCCATGTTCCTTCTTAGCCCTTCATGTCGAGGCCGCGGTATTTTATTAGCTGCCTCTGCTTAATTTCGTCTAATAATTAATAGGTTAGAATTACAAACGTGATATTATGTTATGGTAAATCAACGACAAATTAATATACGAGTAGAATAATAGTACTAAAATCAAAACTGTTCAAAGGTCGTATCGTATACTCATATTCAATTGTATGTTAATGAAATTCTATATGAGTTCGAGAATATTGACACTAACTGACGGAAAATAACAACATTACAGAAGTAATACGCATACAATTTAAATAGATTATTATTTTCACGGCAAAAAAAAAATAATGCACAACTACATAATTATGTTAAACTCTCAATTATTTTTCAATACACTTCCTCGAAAAGTAGCTCTTATTGTACCACGATTAGGTTCGAAATGCAACATATTTTGCACGCGTGCGTTAATCTTATTTTTCCGCAACCAAGGGCGGAAAAGAAAATTACCAGTTAACTATACCTTATATTATGTCCAAATCCATTAAAAAATAGGAAATTTTAAAAAAAATCACCACCGACTATAGAGTTGGCGGTGTTTTTTTTTAATTTCGTCATTTTGATTTGCGTCTTTACAGCATAAATATTTCTTGAATATTAAATTGTGTTTGTAAAAAAATACTATAAATAAACATGATTATTTTAAACAATTATTTACTTTTATGACCAAGTAAACATTTGTTTGTGTTCTTAATTAAAATTTATTTGAATTTTATATTCTTCCTATGAGGCTGTTTAGCGGCTTCATACCTTTGCTTCTTCTTCAATCTGGCGAAATCAAACCGCGGAAAAAAAACGAAATCATAGTCTCCTAAAAATTGATGACAAAAATACTTAAGTATCTTTATTAGTTAATTTCTTCGAAAGTGTATTGAAAAACGTCGTTTGATACACGTGGGAATTTGTTATTGCATTTCTCGGCCCCATGAACACCCTCGCCGATAACAAACTTTCCGCACTTGTATCAAAATGTACTATTATTGGTCAACTTTAAGGACTAAGTGCGGAAAACAAATTCCTAACGTAGAACTAACAATTATTTTTTTGGCGTTTCTCAGGGCACAGACATAACAGAGGCCTTCGAGACACATCACCTCAAAGGAGTTGCAGAGACATTCCTACCAAACTACTACATAAGAAAAGCATCAAAGCCCAGAAACTATCCATACACATTTAAAGAAGATGGGTTTTACAAGACCTTGAAACTGAAAGTCATGGCACAACTGCCTGAAATTCCGAAAGATTTAAGAAAGAAGAGTGACTTCGTGTCTGACTTCTTATTATTTGCTTTGCTCATTTTAAGCCCTTTGAGCTGTTGGGGTTGGACCCAGAGCTTCCTCTTAGGAGCCTCCTTGACTGTCTTGAACGGCTTAGTGCTAAGTTCCCTTGTCACTTGTGCACATAATTACTTCCATCGCAGCGACAATTGGAGGATGTACTTATTTAACTTATGTGGAATGTCGTATAGGTGAGTTTGTGTTTACTATACCTTTAAAAATTAATATTGGGTAAATATATTAAAATAAACGTGTTCAATTATGTTGGTCGTACCTACTTAAGTACACGTACAAGTATTAGATTGTGTATTTAAATAACATAACATCACGCGTCTGATCCCCAAAGGGTTAGGCAAATAGTAATTGTGTATTTGGCACTGCGTAATACATTGTGTAATTTAATGTTTGCTCTTTGACATACATTATCATTTCTTGTGACTACTAAATCTTACTAGATTCATTTACATGCACATGAGATGCTATTAGAATTTGAAAAATAAGAATATAATATTAACAAACTTGTCAAAAGATAATGTTCACAATTAATATAAACGAACTACTACATTAACTTTTAAAGCAATATTTATCAGAATTAACTAAGCAAAAGTAAATATTAACTAAATGATCAGGAACAAACATCTAACCAAGAAAGAAGCCATTGTAAAATAATTTATTCACCTTGGACTTGAACTGTTGATTGACCTCCAACTTGAAACCGCAGTAATAATGATCAACTAATTGCGGTGTATCGTGGTCAGCAGTTACATGTCAGTGGTAAACTAGCTGGCCTAGCGTAGTGCGAAGTTTCAATAGAATAAAAGGCCAATATATACTGGTTTTGTAACCATTAACAAGCTGCTCACATTTACCTGTCAGTGTGCATACGGACTGAATTTCAATGTATAGTTTTATCATTCTGTTTTTTGTCTTTTTCTGGTAGTTTCTTTGTTTCATTATACTGGTGTCTGTCGGTATACAATATTATGATGACGGTGTTATTGTGAACTTTTCACGAAATATTTACTGGAGTGCCTTGAAGAGTATTTACTGCTCAAAAAAGCATTTTAAAACGCAGGGCTAGTGGAAAATAGTAAACTTTGGAATTCATGCGAGTGTTATATACCCCGGAAAGTGAGTGTACTAATAGGTACAGGTGTACACATAAGTACACCCACAATCCCACATTCTTTATCCATAGGGATTACAGACGTCATGTTATGATGTTATTTATTGAACCCCACACAACTCCATATTAAAATCAATAAGTGTGCCACAGTGAATTCACTCACACTCTCTCATTCCACTTTGCTCCACCTTTAAGACAACTAAATGTGGCACACTGGAATAACACTCATATAAGCAATATTCTATCTGTACTGCTTTATGATACATGCAATGCAGCCAATAAGACGTCTTTATTCGTTAAGACGGCTGCAATGCAACATAAACTTGGACTGCAGAGTGAGGATATTGCGCATCATAAACCAACATTGCTTACTTGTTGACTTATGAAAACTTTACAGGATAATTTCGCTACTGTTTATTATAATAGCATCGTGGTGCGCAATTTTGATAGTTTAGTGCATGAAAATAATATGATTTTATGAATACGAATATAGTAACAAAAACGTGTGACGCGAAGCATTATAAATTCAGCCGTCATTATTAGGATTAACCATTGTCTTCATTGAAACGCAAAAAAAACATTCTGCATAAATGAGTAAGAAATTATATTTTGTTTACTTGTGCAATTTTTAGCTACCTAAAAAAACAGCCAAGTGTGAACCGGACTCGCACATGAAGGGTTTTCGTATCGAACCCTAAAAACTGAAAATCTTACAATTTCATTTTATTGAATATTCCCCCTTCACCTTCGTGACAGGCTGAATGAATTTGCTGTCTTAAGTTGCTGAACTGAAGACAGCAAATTCATTTACTTAGCAGGAACAATCTTCTTCTTCTGTCGTACCGATGGAACATCTTGTCAAATTACTTGGGCCCGGTAGATGGCTACGTAAAAAAAAAAGTCTGTGTAACTACAGTATGACAAACACGTTTGTGCTTAATTTGGTGTTGGTCAGTTGCGACGAGAAAGCAGGACACACAAACAAACAGACTTTCACATTTCTTTTTATTAGTAAGAATTCTGACTATGAGGTAAATATTTGCTACACCACTTGTTAGTAAGGATTTTGACAATGAGGTAGATCATATAACTTATACGACTTCGTGGAACTGCAGACCCACATTTGACATGCACTGCAGTGGTCTTAATTGGCACCCAATTGATCGCGTTCACGAATAGGCCGCTTGTTTGCTGCCGAGAGAACACTCATTATCAGGCTGCCATAGTAAAGTCGCATTCATGTAAATTTATTGGTTTCGATCGCTCGTGGAGTAGGAGCTTCATGGCTAAATAATAGCCACACGGGTTCATCTTTAAAGTTAAGCTGCACTTGCTAAAGCCCAAAGCCCCAGGTCCATAGATGAGTGACCAACCATAACATACCGATTTTTCTCCGTGCCCCGGAGAGCACGTGAAGCCGGCTTACGTGTCTCGGCAGTACTTGTACCTAGATTTTTTCACAATAGGGTGGTTGAATAAAAAACTATAATTAGTCCGTCTGATAGATTTCCAAAAAATTTGGACACGTATTTTTTCTTTTTTCACGTAAACAATAAATAAAGACGGTACAGTGCTTTGAAAAGTTGCGCGACGTCACAGTTTGGTACATTTTTTACCAGAAAGTGACGTCACCAGCCCCCCACTCACAATTTTTGATACGTTTTATTTTCGTCAATTTTTATTAATTTGATAAAACAAAAAACACGTTTCCAATATGTTTCGATAATCTAACAGACGGACTATACAGCATCATATTTTTTTTTAGTCTGTCAACTGGCCTATTGTTAATGGTTGTCGGTGGCCCGAATGTCTGACCACCAGTCTACCAAAGGGGATGGTATTGCCCAGTGCTAACTGCGCTGTAAAGGTCAGATAGGCAGTCGCTACATGTAAAAAACTAGTACTTAGCCGCACTGGTTAGACTAAACGCCGACCCCAATGCGGTTTGGAAAGGGCAGATGAAGATGCTCGTTTTGTTTACAACAAATACTGTAGAATCCAATGTGCCAATCACATACTCAGTATTACGCAATTTCTCACTTGTCATTATACCTCAGACCTCAGAGCATTTTAGATGATCTAAGAAACGCCACTTGGGCAATTCTTTTGTGGCGGTGCGCCGCCGCGCCGTACGGTCAGGAGAAGTACGCACGACGAGCAATCAAGTTCTATATCTCGTTGTACGGGAAACTCATACAAAGCAAGATTATTTTTTTATTTTATTTTTTTTTGTTTTTTTAAAAACATTGCCCCACACTAGGATTTGTTTTGGATAGGATTTCTCCTGTGTCGTGGGTGCGTTCACAAACATATAAAGTCACATACACAAATACCCAGACCCGAAACAACTATCTGCAGGCCATACAAATATTTGTTCCGTGCGGGGATCGAATCCGCGATACGCACCGCAGCAGTCCAATCGCTTAGCCACTGCGCCAAACGTGCCGTCAAACAATCAATTCGATCAATTCAGGAACCATTCAATTCAGAGATCAGTTCAAACAATTTCGTCAATTTTGACCTATGGTCGTCAATTTTGGCCTGATGCCCGCGGCTTCGACCGCGTGGATGTCGGTCAAATTATAAACTAAAACCATCCTCGAAAACCATTCTATCCATTGGTGAAAACACCATGAAAATCGGTGCAGTAATTTTGAGTTAATGACAGGCAAACTGACAGACTGTTTTAATTGACCAATTAACTGTGTTCATTGCTTTGTAGTCTTTAATTTAATACAAATTGTGTTGAACTACATTCATAAGTTATAACCCTTAAGATTCCCAGTGCGGGGCAGCAGGTTTAAAAAAAAGATGACAGAAATTATAGATCCAACATTCTACCTTTTTTTCTATTCAGGTCTATAAAATCGGTAAATATAGTTCTTACAACACCGGTGTTACACCAGTACCTATAAATAGTAATTGTAGCCAATTATAATAGAAGGAAAATCTTTCTATAGACCTAATAAGATTTAAAACTAGACTATGAACGTACTACACGTACGTTAATACTCGTACCAAAGTGCACTCTAAGCCTTTTTTTTTTTTGGGGGTTGGAAAATCATCAAATAACCCCCCGCTCTTGGGCAGAGCGAAACCACCCATGTTCCTTCTTAGCCCTTGCGCCGAGGCCGCGGTATCTCTTTCGAACAACCCGCAGCCCCGACGGGCTGCACTCTAACTGCGGTACTCAGAGATATTTAATGATTACTTAAGCCATCACTTAGTAAAGATTTGACATGCTTTTGTATGACAAAACTGTCAAAACCTTTACTAAGTGATGGCCTAAGTAATCATTAAAGCTCTCTGAGTGCGGCAGTAAGCCTTAGTTCTAAATCCATTTCTCGTTTTCTTTTTCCAGTGACTGGCGGATATCCCACGCAATGTCCCATCACTTGCACACGAACACAGCTCATGATGTGGAGCTGTCCATGATAGAGCCATTTCTGCAGTTCCTGCCATACAAGGACAAACCCATATGGGCTCAAATGGGTGCCTTCTACTACCCCATTGTTTATGGCTCGTCATTATTGGTGTTATTATTTACAGAGTAAGTAAAGTAATAACCTGCTTGCTTTGAATTACCTGTTTAGGCCTAGAATTCTGTGGTGCATTTTCATCAACAGTGGGCGACACTTAATTTAGTGTCTAAGTAAAAAGGCCGAGAGTTTCAATACCAAATGACAAAAAATATTTAGACATTTATTTACAAATTATATTTGCTAAGAATACGTGAAACTACATAGTTTGTGATAAATGATTTATTTTGCTAACGCGATGTTATTTGATGTTAATTTTAAGTAGCACAAGGTTGAATGTTATCAATATTACCCTCCTACTTACATCACGCTAGGTTCATTGGCTCTTAAATGATACTGAAATTGATTCAAACAAATACATGGTTCACTACCATCCACAAACACTTTTCATTGAATTCTGTAATATTTACCTAGCTTTAATTGGAAGAGTCTTTGGAATTTCTTGTCTGTTCCTTTCCATTGTGATCATGTGTTGGAACATGCAGCTTCAACTTTCCGACTTACTAGCCGATTCCCTGACAATCCAGAAGTAGGTACATGGTTTAATAAGTGTAAATGCTCCGATCTTTGAATTGCATGGATATTAGTCAAAATTAACAAAACGATTGTTGTTTGCAACCAACAAACTGGTATCTAAACAAAGTAACGTTACAAATGGCTCGTATGTTTCGCTCCAAACTTCATTGATATAACCAAACTGAATAATATACAAACCGTTTGTGTTCCCAAACAAACAACTTGTGTGTGCTAATACTGGTTTCCGGAACATTTCACTCAGCTAACGAAATTAGTGTAACAAAGTGGAAAATTTTAACAAAGTCGTAGAGATATTGAGTGTTCTGTGACAGGATTATCCCGTTGACAGGTTATTTGATTGTATTGTACAGGTAGTTGAATTGAGGCAAATAATATTTGGAAACAAGATAAGTTTTTGATTTGAATTAAAATAGGACTCTGGGCACAATACAAGGATTACATTGGTTACGGAATTGAGTAATTAAAAACATTGTTGTGTACGTGAATTGAGTAATTAAAAACATTGTTGTGTACGTGTGTGTCAAACATGTAGAATTCGAATGTTTGTACCTTTTGTTAACAGGCAGGCTATACTATGCTTTATACCTACTATAGGTACAGTATGTTAGTTTAAACGAGGGACATATTTAAACCCGCAAGAGAGCATGCTTATGTGATACTAATAAAAAATATTATGAAGAAAAATAAAACTTAAGAGGTGTCAAGGAACACCCGGATGGAACGAAGTTATTGTTATTATTTTTATTATGTAAAAAAAAAAAAAAAAAAAAGAAATGTAGAAATGAAAATATCTGGCTTGCTTTCTATAAGAGAGAGAGAGACCGACAGAGAAACATGCGACGCCGCACAGCTTACAATAGCTTACTATAGCGAAAAGTGTCGTGACAACTTTTCGTAAGATTTTTTTCCGTCTAGCCCCCTTTCACAACGCGTGATAAGGAACTTCGTTCCAAAACTTCGTTCCAAAAACGCTGATAAATAACAACCATACCAAATATTTTGGACAAGTCTCGCAACCCTTGTGCTTGTCACAGAAAATGTGCGCGGGTCAATGATTTTTAGGTGTAATCCATTTTCCCTTCATATTTTAAAACTGGCGGAGAACAATGGCGAAAAAGAACGTCTAATAAAGTGAGATCTGGAGAGCGTACGGGACTATGGGTCAATTACGTCACAAATTAAGGTTATAGTTTTTTACATACATCGGACGAGAATGAAATACTGAATACCCTCCCTCAAAACGTCCCTCGTTTAACCTGACATGCTGTATTGAATAAATAATGTTTTTATGAAGATTTTCACATCTTTAATTTTACTTTGATTCAAAACTCCCCGACAAGTCTTCTGACGTCTAATAGAATAATTTTCCAAATTCCAGGGTAGCTCTCTGCGCAACTAACCATGGAGGCAAGTCTTTGAGTTGGAAAAACTTGATTCCCTTCACTACACCAACGTGGATGTACCTGATGGGAGGTCTACCCCTGCACTGGACCATCGCTATATGGCTACTGACAATGATACCAGCGAGTTTCTTCTTCGTGATATATGGATTGACAGCTGGCCACCATAGTCATAGGAACTTCTTTGAAGGCGATATGCCGAGGTAAGAGTTCTTAAAACTGGCATTTCTATTTATTCAAACTTTTCACCTGAAGGTTCATAAGAAAATATAAGTATTTTCGGAGATAACTTCCTACATACAAATCAACCTTTTCAATGAAAAGAGGAATGCAAAATTAAAAAATCTTAAATAAGTAAAATATAGGAAAACCAGTCATCAGCTACTAAACTCCTGACTACCTGACAAATATCAAATCCTGACATGAAAAGCGAGTTCTTAAACTTATTTTATTAGTAATGCCTTCTTGTCACATAATTTGATTGCCACAGTATTTAAAATGGAAATGAATTAAGTGGGCTCCAATACAAATTAAATACGAGTACTATTTGTTAAATTATATTTAATACAAGTTTCAACGTCCACAAATATTATAATAATAGACGTGAACTACGACTTTAATATTCACAAGCCTCTATTTTGCTATTGTTCTTACGTGTACTTTACATTTAGTTAACGTCATATTATGTGCGTTGTTAGTGATATTATTATGAATTTGAAAGTGAATAAAGTATATATTCTACACTAACTCCCGAATTGTTGCAATTTCTGAAATAATCTGATCTAAATCTGAAAAGGTCAAGTTTGTCTTAGGTTTATTCACCTCCTTAGGTTATAAAGTTATCAAACTTGACAGCAGAAAATAAATTCAGAAATTTTGACATTAATTATAATTTCGCAATACTCATAGACACCTACACAGTTTTTCTTTATGACTACAGCACAAAAAAAGACCTCGGTGTTGACCTTACAGTCAGTTGCATTAAATCAGTCTGTAAAAAGTGTACATACCTAAGAATGTAGGTACTCGGGTATCTGTGAAATTAACCACTTGTCACTGAAACATAGTCAATATGTATGTAGGAGGTAACCTTCGGAACTTATGAACTAATTCTAAAGATTCTTTCACTGGTAGAAAGCTACATTATTCGTGGATACTAGAATGAGAATGAGTATCAGTATAGAGAATATAATATATTTTATTTATATCATCCTTATTAGCCGAGCCTATTGCAATTTGCCCGACCTGGGAATCATACCGTGGACCATGCCCACCAGTCGTGCTTACGACCACTCGACTACGGGCTCGTTTACGGAGACGCGGGGCGCCGCGCGGCGCGTGCAGAAGGCTCGTCTCGAGCTTTTTATTTATTTACTGAGAGGCGCGTCCTCCGCAACGAACGCTGCAGTTTAAACTAACGAGCGAAAAATCGCTTCTAGTAAAATCGACGTTTGAAATCGTTAACGTTTTCATACATCGCCATGTGTTTGAATTAAAAACGCACAACGCACCGCGCGACACCCCGCGTCTCCGTAAATGAGGCCTAAAGAGGCAGTCATTCATATAGGCACCCTAAGCTTAAACTACATAAGAAATACTAACAAAACTGGTTGCTCATGAATACTTCTCTACCACTCTATAGTTATTTGTGATCCGATCATAGAAAAAAAAGATAACTTGAACAGTTATCGAAAGTCTTTTTGATTTTTGCTGTTAAATAACTAACCTAACGGTTTATTCTGTTGTGAGCGGCTATAGATTTGATCGACGCACAATGTAAATGATTCACTAACTTTCTTTTGCACACTTAGTGGAATTTGATCTCTGGAATAATTTTATGTAGTTTGTAACCACTCTGCCATCATTTCAAAGAAAACCTACGGCGCAATGCAAGATCCCAAAATTAAAAACTAATTAATTAATCAATCTGCATTTCCTCAAAATGCGTCAACTTTCAAAGAATAAACTTAAAAAAAAAATATTGTATCCTCAAAAGGCGACTAATTGCACGTTACAGTAATCAGTACAATTAGCTATGAATTGATAGCCGAGTTTTATCGTTCGAACCTTCCCGTTGAACCGAGGCAAAGGCAACTTCTGGCCGTTCCCAGACTGCGCCTTTGACGCAATTACAATTAACTTTTACTCCAAAACTGTTTCAAACATCCGATTCAGCGAATTTCAATCGGTAAACGTGTCGTTAATTTAATAAAAACTATTCACATTTGTGCATTTTCATTTGGGTATTTTTGTATTGAATGCCAAAGAAACACCATTTTCTTTCTTTTATTTAATAAAAGTTCTGTATGCCATTTGCCTGAATTATTTCTCCAGGCGCAAATGACACGTATGCGTTTCCATTGAAAAGTAAAGTGATGAGAAATATAATATACAAAACGTATTTCAACTTTATCAAAATTGATAACTCGCTTCGACAGACAATAGAGATATAAAAAATGTTCCAAAAATCTTAAATCCTTTAAAAAGAAGTAATCTTAGGAAAATAAATTTTCTAAATCCCTTTCATGTCAATGTCCATTGAAGGCACTGACTTGAAAATAATTTGTAAGTGAACACAAAAAATGGACGATAAATTTTCGGAATTAAATAAAAAAACCGTCTGTGGGTTGCGACTGACATTGACCTTCGATGTATTTGTATAAATTGATAGTATTCACTGATATAATCAAACCTATTTGTCTTTTTCAGAGACGAAATTATTGATTGGGGTCTGCACCAGCTGGATACGATCGTGGAGAGAATCGATTACGCAGGCAACCATTTTAAATCGATTACTCGGTTTGGGGATCACGCCCTACATCACTTGTTCCCCACATTAGACCACGCGGAACTGAAGTACTTGTACCCAACACTATTCGAACATTGTGAAAAGTTTGAATCGCAACTTAAAACAAATACTTTCTATGAAGCCTTGATAAGTGCCAGTAAACAATTGATAAGAAAACGTCCAAATAATTTTAGAGATGGCAAAATATTGAAATAAGATTTTAAAATAAGTTAGCAAATTATTATATTTATAGAATTTATTCGACATAAACTTACTATTTCGACTACAATTTGAGGCTGATGAAAATGTTATATTGTACTTATTTATTTACTGAAAATGTTTAACGAACTTAAAAGAACTATGGCAAAAACTTAGCTTATATTTAAAAAAAATTAATAATAGAAACAATATTAATTTTAGAATACAGTCTGTTGTTTTAAAACTTTATTTTTATAATAGCAGTACTTATAAAATTACCTGTAATAATAGAGAAAAAAACTGACAACTTGGCCAAATAATGACAAAACATGAAAATGTCACCAAATCTTTACAATTTAGTATTATATTTTTATGGTGACGGTGAATGATGCAGTTGGTAAATTATGACTGTGCATAAACTAAGAATGGCTGTGGATTTGGAACAAATAGACTGCTTCATAAACTTTAGATTGTGTTTTTTTTGTGTTCAGAAAAAAAAACTCAATTACTTACCTACTATATGTCTCGAATCTTTAACTGTCATCAAACATTTACCCCAACTTTCAAGGAGTTACCTAACAAACAAAATAGTTGCAGACACAAGAAATCCACTTGCAAAACTAGCAACAAATGTTTAATAAATGTCCGGGCATCCCACAATAACTTACAAGTCTTGCAGAGTTGTTCACAGTACTCGCGAAGCTGACGCGACACATTTGTTCCCCGCCGCAAGTCTGATTGTGCCGATCCTCCTCTTCGGTCGACAAAGTTTGGAAACTGTTTTACACTTGTCCACTTTTAACAGACGAATGATGTGCCGGTTTTTGGACAATATATAATATTATGTAAAATGTAACACTCATCACGCCTGTAATCCCAGAAGGGTTGGGCAGAATAGTACTGGGCCGAAGTGAATTAACAAGAACCATCGATTTGAAAACATAAAGAACTAAAATCTAATGTTACACACAACCAACTTCTCAATTTTGCGCTCAATTTACCAAAGTAACATTATGTGGGGCCCTTTCAACCCCTTTTTTTATGGCGGATGGAAAATCATCAAATAACCCCTCCCGCTCTTGGGCAAAGCGAAAGGGAGTGTCAGACTTCGTCATGTCGAGGCCGCGGTATCTCTTGCGAACAACCCGCAGCCCCGACGGGCCGACGCCCAGCAACATGGAAGGGGCCCCCAAGGGCCGACGCCCTTCAGGCCCCTTCCATGTTGCTGACATCTCTTTGAGGCGCGTGTGGAACACGAACGCGCCGTCGACACGGCCTGTCGTCGTCATAAGACGGACGGACGGCGAGCTTACCTATCACTCACCGTCCACAGGCCCGCGTCTACGGTAGCCGGAAGCCATCACGTGGCCCCCGAAGCCCGGAGCGCCTCCCGCGGCGGCTGGGACGAGAGATTCTCTCCATCTCACGTTCCGCCACCTCCTTCGCTAGCATCACTGCTTCGCAGAAGCAGGCGACGGCGTCCCATTCCTCCTCGCCCCGGACCATGGCTTGCACCAGGGACGGACGCGAGAGGTCGCCGCCGCCGATCGCCGCTACGAGAACACGGCGGGGTTCCGCCCAAGCGGGACACACCTACACGGTGTGCTCCACCGTGTCCTCGGGCCGATCCATACAATGGTGGCATCCGGGCGTTTCCTCCCGCCTGATTTGGTGCAGATACCTCCCGAAACAACCGTGTCCGGTGAGTACCTGCGTCAGACGGAAGGTGAGGGCGCCGTGGCGCCTCTCCAGCCACTCCTCAAAGAGGGGACTTACCGCCACTATCGTGGCGTGCCCTTTCAACCCCTTACAACACTTTTTTTTGCAGTAAAAAGTAGCCTATGTCCTTTCTCAGGCTCTAGACTATTATATCTGTGTACCAAATTTCATTTAAATTGGTTCACGAGTTTTGGCGTGAAAGCGCAACAGACAGACAGAGTTACTTTGGCATTTATAATATTGTAAGGATTATTCGTAGTATGTAGTGCAGTTGGTACCACTTTTATTTTTTACATAAAACGTTGTCCCACACTAGAAATTTCTCCTGTACCGTGGGTGCGTTCATAAACATAATATAAAGTCACATACACAAATACCCAGACTCGAAACAACTATCTGCAGGCCATACAAATATTTGTTCCGTGCGGGGATCGAACCCGCGACACGCAGCGCAGCAGTCCAATCGCTTAGCCACTGCGCCAACCCTGCCATCACTTGAATTATCCACGTGACACGACCTAATAAATGACCAATAAACGTTGAGATAGTGAGGTGCACGTAGGAGGCTTGTGGCTCGTGGCTAGAGGCTAACCACTCCGAGCAGACGACACTTGTACGGGTAACCACAAACCCTGGGACAACCACCCACTTTAGAAGACCCTCCCGTATGTCTTTGGTTAGCAGGTAATGAATTGCCAAAATAATTATGTTACAACGTTGAGTATTTAATTTTAACAGGGGTTATGATTTAGGTCGGATAAGATTGGGCTTATTTTAGGTATCAAATTATTAATTGGCTATCCAATATTAAATGGTTAGAAATTTCAGATTTGTAGACACCTATCTACGGTCTGCCATACCTCCCTGATTCGGCGACATACCTTCTAATAATATCAGAAGTGAGCGTACTTTTATGCATTTCTTTAAAAATATTTAACATGACATTTTAAATTCCTTACAAAAAAGAACAACATAAAAACATTTAAAAAATATATATATTAGCGCACTAGTTGGGAACAGGGTTCAAGCTACCGGCTGTCAAGGCTCCGGAGAATGGAAGTTCAGGAGTATCGCTTTCTGTATCAAGCTCAAGGGCTTTCTAGCTGCCTAACGAGAGCCTCTTCAGGTAATGATCGTAGCTCAGAGAGAGTTTCCTTTTTTTTTTGGGGGGTAGATAATCATCAAATAACCCCTCCCGCTCTTGGGCAGAGCGAAAGGGAGTGTCAGACTTCTACTGACTAAAAACCACCCATGTTCCTTCTTAGCCCTTCATGTCGAGGCCAACCCGCGAACAACCCGCAGCCCCGACGGGAGGAAGAGTATCCTTAAATATTAAAAAGAAAAACAAGTAACTTCACTTTCCAATTATATATCTAGAGTAATCTTTACAGCATAGCACTACCAACAAAGTTCATTAAAAATGATCAATCAATTTATTTAGTTCAGTAAAACTATCAGCAAACAAAAGGTTTCTGCCTATAGTTCGTTCCGTTGATAAATATGATTTATTAATAGGATCAAACGTTCATACACACAAAGAATTTCAAGTGTTTCATGAACTATTTTGTAACTAGCTTTGTTTCGAGGTATTTTATTAAAGAGCTTACAGTTAAAGCGAGATTCTACAATCCTGAGAAAACAACGTTATTGTATAACATTATTTGCGAAATAAATTATTCCCATTTTCATTGAAAACCACTTACGAAACTTAAAATCAAACGAGGTAATAAAACTTATTTTAGCAATTACTTTGAGGCCCTATCGGAATATCAGCGATTCAATAAGCTAAGATACCTTTTAACCTCGTACTGGATTATTTTTAATTTAATTTATGTCGTAGGTAGGTGAGTTTTTTAATATTTTTTAGTTTTGTCCTGTGCGAATCTAACAAATACTTTTTCTTTCTTTCTTCAACGCCGCAGCTAGCAACGTCGTTCAAAACCCCGGGAAAAATCTTTTTTCTATTGGACCTTTGCCCAGCAGTGGGACAGTGTAGGCTGAAGAAAAAAAAAAAAATTGGACCTAAACCCGATTTCGCATGCCCTTGTTCTAACCATTGCTTGAGTGGTCAGGTTCGTAGCACTCACAACTAGCGTGCGTGTATGGCCAGATTTATGAACGTGGATGAAGCCAAAGGACTACCTATGTAAGGGTCATAGCAGCTGGCGTTCTATGAAGGTACTCCAATCGAAAAATGCGCGAGTTTACTTACGTATCTACGTACGTAAGTACTACGTGTTTTACCAGTCGATACTTTGAAATACCCAAGCTTTACGCTGTTTAAAAAAAAACTTCGGAACGAAAAGCCATTCCAAATTCAAAACCGCCTGACACAATTACAGGGGTTCTAAACCCACGTTAATGTTCATTATCCTTTCGTCCTTACGCCGACCTTGGTTTGAGACATACACATGATGACTGTTTCTCAGTGGGCTCCTTACACATCGTTAGGCAGAGTCCAAATAGTCCCTACGGCATCACAAGACCCTAACAACGTTTGTGACGTAATGAAAGAACCAACATATTCGAAGAGAGAGCCCGGAGAATTGAGCTTGTGACCGATTAGTTACAAATACAATTTAGTTGTGCGAACTTCGATGTTTGTTTCGTGTAGTACAAGTGGAATATTGAAGTGAATGAACTTTTAATTGACATGAGGTTGCGGGGCTGCAGGTTGTTCGCAAGAGATACCGCGGCCTCGACATGAAGGGCTAAGAAGGAACATGGGTGGTTTTTAGTCAGTAGAAGTCTGACACTCCCTTTCGCTCTGCCCAGAGCGGGAGGGGTTATTTGATGATTTCCCACCCTCCAAAAAAAAAAGGTTAAATTATACTGATCTGATGTTTGTTTTTCCAAGTTCGATCATCAGTTTTTTCATTACGAACTTCTCAGTAGCAGCTTGAGGTCTGGATTTGTGCCCAGTTAATGATAAACGCGCTGGCCACATGGTTGGGAAAAATATACAGGCTGCGCCTACCCCAAATAAATTGGGATAAGGGCAGGGGAATGTTGAAACTCGCCACCTAGTTCTTATTCTAATTCTTCATCATACCCTCCTCTTGTCTTCGCCGCAGTCAGGTTTGTGTGAAGTGATATAGCAAGTTCATTTAACATGTTTGACAAATGAACTTCATTCACTGACGCAGCTACAATATCCTCAAGTTCACAGGTGCTAGAAGACAGAGCAAACAGGTGCGATTAAATTGTTGTATTAACAGGACAAGACCAATATGAGCAAAAGAGATAAATGTACTATGATAAAGCTTTTAAAACCTGATTAGATTTCCACTTGAAACTAATAAAACAACCAATGTCTGAATTTATTGTAGATTGAACATGGGTACAACAAAGTTTCTAAGGAACATCACCCTTATTTGTTGCGAATTAGAAAATTAATAGGATACAATACTTTGCATTTAAAAGTTCTCGCGGCGACAAGTGTTGTTAGAACTTTATATAAAACAAGAAACAGTTTTAAAATTTCGCTAAGGTTTATAAAGAAAACTGTGGAATATTCATCAAAGAAAATTACATGTTTGTCAGCGGTTTTATTATTATGACATGTGCCTAACTGTGATCATAATTTGCAATTCCTTAGAATTTACATTTGCAGTGGACTGTTGTAGCTGTGATGTTGTGATGATGAATAATTACTACATATCATCAGCTAGCCTTCAACTGTCCACTACTAGACATAGGCATCTTCAATCGCATCTCGGCAACTCTCATCTTCATCTCTCTCATCAGTGAGATTTGAGTGAGCTACATCTCAACCTATCCATGGAGGACTGCAGGCATAATGTTACTTACGTAGAAGTACATTTATTCAAATCAAAAATAAATTAATCTAAACCTGGCTTACAATAAAAACAAGATCCGACGAATTGATAACCTCCTCCTTTTTGAACTCGGTTAGTAATAAACGGTAAGTGCCACATTCCTATCTTATTTATTCCGAATTGACAAATAAAAGTTTTCGTATCAGGCCTCCAGCCAACGCTTCATTTTATGTACGATTCGAAATAATTAATACAATAACGGCAGTAAGTAGATTGTGCAGTTCTGAGTAGACCCGAAAATAATTGGAAAATGTTAAATCTTTTTGTACTTATACTGTCGCTTTTGTACTGCTACTGTAGCATTAATATTTATGTGCAACTAGTCTTTGCCTTCGGCTTTGCTCACGAGGAGACTTGGAAACGTATCTCAAGGTATCGTACTGCCCGAATTAAAATGGATCTCAAACTCTCAAGTCGTCAGGGGACGTAGATCGTGGGCTCAAACACACGCATCACACACTTTTAATATCCCCCTTATTTGGTCCGGGGTTAAAAAGGTGTCAGTTGATCTGGATAGCTACTAGATGAAATTACCTAAGGATTAGATAAATATGTTATGCAGAGCCAAAAAAATAAACCAATAACAGAGTAAAAACGCAACAGAAACCAACCAATTTGAAATTCAAATAGCATTTTTATCATACAAAAATTTGTCACCATATTTCACCCAATTTGCTAATAAAACCCAAAATCTCGACCTAAGCTAACAAAATTAACAATCAACAGTGTAAAAGTCCCTAATTACAGCTACGTGTCATCGGTCAATTCAATAAGAGGTAATTGAAGTAATCACCACGAGTCTGGAGGGCGCTAATTACAAACTGTACACGAAAACAAATAACAACATAGATGCAGAAGGCCCACTTCATTCAAAGAGCGATAAGAATATACAATGTGTATTTGAAAGGTATCTGGGACCATCAAATTAAACAACTTTCTCCATGGGATGACACGGTAATCACAAAAAAATATATCTTAGCTGTTTCATAATAGACTGAGGAGCTCGTGGCTAGATCATAACAGTCGCTCAGGTCGATCTTCAGGTTAAACCACTCTTGGCTAGGTTGATCTGTGGATCGGTGACCTCCCATTCATCGTCGTACCTCGAAAAGCATACCGTTGGTCCCGGCTGTCATATTTTGAAGATCTTTGACAGTCGTTACAGGTAGTCAGTGACTTGAAAGTCTGATAACCACTTTTACCAAGGGGTCTTATATAGTATTACCGAATAAAGAAGCTTATGGAGGGCAGATAGACAGTCGCTCCATGTAATATACTGGTATTCTGATTGGACTGCTGACATGCGCACAGTCCGTACTTCGTAAAACGACTGAAAGTCTTACTTGAGTATTTCGTTTTTTCGAGCATCTGATTCTGTGCACCTATTTTTCATAGTAACATGAATCTTCTGTACTTCTACCTGTCCTGTGGCTAAAGGCACACACGGTCGCGAATCGCAAATCCCAGTTATTAGCAATCAATTTTATACGGACTTTTCAACAGCTGAATACGTTTATTGGAAGAAGGATTTGGAAGTCAAAATGCGCCAAATTGGTGCTTTTTTTGGTACTTTCAAATAACATGAAATATTTTGACCCGTGTGGAAATTTTAATTTCAGCTCCACTAGCTCAGTACCGTTTGTATAGCAATACAAACAAACCAGGTTATTGAAATCCTAAAAGTCTCGGGTGTTTTCTACAGAATTAATTTTTAGAATTAAAATATTTTTTAAACATAACTGAAAACTACGTTGCGTAAATTACACTGCCCTGATATAGTTTTGTGAATACAACATAGAACACATAGGAATAACAGGTATCGACACAAATTAGTAGTCTACATTTTTTAATAACAGTGTTCCTGTAACTGGAAACTCAGCTCTGAATGTGAATATTTTCGAGAATTAGAGTCCAGACAAAATATCATACCGTCGGGGCTGCGGGTTGTTCGAAAGAGATATCTCGGCCTCGACACAAAGAGCTAAGAAGGAACATGGGTGGTTCTTAGTCAGTAGAAGTCTGACACTCCCTACCGCTCTGCCCAGAGCGGGAGGAGTCATAAATGATGATTACCCACCCCCAAAAAATAAAAGACTTAATATCATACATATGTTTGCACTGGCTAAACTCTCACGACAGTCTGTGCTAAGATTAACTGTTTCACAAAAAGCCCTGTGACTACTGCATAACTCTCATGTTAAATAAGATAAAAATAAAGGAAAGCAAAAGCCAAAAGTAAAATCAAAAGCCAGAGACCAGTAGCATCCCAATGTTCATATTTACCAGTGCGGCATGCCACGCCAGCAACAAAAGAAAACGATTTTATAAAGCGCCTTATTGAAGACTTTGACGCTATAGGTTTAAGAGATTGCTACTGGACTTCTGATCGTAAATATTCTGACAGAAAACATTTCAGCAGAAAGTAAAAAAAACTACTGTACGGTAAAGCGAATGTTGTTTAAAAGTAAAACGGCAAAAATAATCACATTATACTTGAAAATTATGTTAACCTCGATTTGACAGCCAGGTAGTACGCAGTCAAAGGGGAAATTACGGCAGGAAGTAGTCGAGAAAATATATTTAATATTAAAACGCCTGTGAAATAACTTTGAGCAATAAACTAGAGGACATCCTTGCTATAAGTAATTTTTAAGTACGGCCACACATTTCAACTTTCGTTTATACACTAAAACCCTTTTACATAAAATGTGAAATGGAATCTTCTTCACACATAAAATTAAAGTATTAGAGAGCAAAGTTGAACGCGTTCATGGCACCCTCATTACGCTGTCTCATAATTTCCACACGCTAATACAGCATAACCCCGACAAATCACCTGTTATGGCTCACAAAAGGAATTTATTTAGACAACTATAAATTCGGCTAAATGTAGACGTGATGGAGAGAAGTTGAGGTATATAAAGTGGGGAGGTTTCGTGTGTTTTACATTTGAGGAGAATGGTTCTTTTAATTGCAGTGTCTCATGTGGTTTACGTTATACCTCATCACTTGTGTTCTCCCCGGTCGTACCTATGTATTTTTTTTTAACAATTGACGGTAGCCACTTCATGTGCCGATATGGCGAGAACCTCCATAAGCCAGGCCGATGGGTCTGCCTATGAAGGTTCTCGCCCAAAAACAAAAATAAATCTAGTCTAATAACTTGTGAGGATGACAAAGCTCTAGTAAAAGAGTCTACTCATTTTCTTGTTCTTTCTTCTACTCTTACGAGTATCAGAAGGGCTAACTAAAGATGAGAATGTCGTAAAAGAGGAAAGTGTTGCTATGGGGAAAGTGTGTGTGTACGGACCAGTTCATCTTGACGAAGTATCTTTCTGCCCAGCTCCTTAGAGAATACAGGTGTGTTAGTATACGTTACAGCCCCGAATTGCACTATCAAAACTTTATGAACAATGTAATCTGCATCGTAGATACTCCCCGTACGTCTGAATATACTTTACCTGTTCCAGTGTAAATATTCATAGTCTTGAATTCTGGACTGCTCACCTCACGTTCCAACTTGGAATATCAAATGGGATTGGATTGTGGTGAGTACACAATATATTTGCAGTTCTATGTACTTGTTGTTAAAGTGTTTTATAATGTAAGCGCACCTGTCTTATGCATGGCATCGGCGTGTGATACGGAGGAATGCGAAAAATGTCGCGAATCTCCGCCAATATTTTGTTGTACGTGATTAAAAGAGTACGTTAAGACCAAAAAAACTGTACATGGTGGTTATAAAATGATGATTTACCTATCTAGGAAAAGAGTGATTTTTGAAATGCAAACGAATGGAGAAGTATGGAAGGTGATTACTGACATACATGTATGGACTATGAAAGTATGGAAGATAAGCAGTGTGCGACAGCCATGTCTCAACAAAAACTATGGCTACCCTGCTGACCTGCTTTATGTGTAATTGTACCTGTGTTTTGTGTGGCCTGTCCGAAGCCACCACCAACGCTGTCAAAGTGGTTGGTACAGCACCGAGGTCTCTAATAAACGAAATATTCGCCACGACAAAAAAAAAATTAGGGTCCACAATGCCAAGTAATTGAATAGATTCTATTCCTTTTTTGTAGAATTGATTACAGCGATTCCGAAGAAAGCAGCGCTATTAAATAAAAACCAAATTGTGATTGATCAATGATAGACCAAATACTCAACGGTGTGAAACAGACCTTGATAAATAAATCAGTGAATTCAGTGAATTATGAATAAATCAAATATATAGTACTGTTATTTGAGCCAACAAGATTTAAGTGATTGATGTGAATTCAAATGAAATTAGCGATGAAAGCGCTTTACGAACACAACTCTGCCTCTCTGAAGTCTGAGTGTAATTAAATATTGGGTATGTGCGAGAATGTTTGGGTTTGTACAGATTTGTTGAAACAAATAAGGGTAATTCTAGGTTCGTTTAGGTTTTGGGACTCAAAATCTCGACTTCCATTTTGAAAATTAAACGAATAAGTACCACACTTTTTTTTTAACTTTTTTTTTGGAAAACCTTCCAAAAAAAAAGTTGCCAACCGGCAATCATCAAATTAATGACTCCTCCCGCTCAGGGCAGCGCGGTAGGGATTGTCAGACTTCTACTGACTAAAAACCACCCATGTTCCTTCTTAGGTAGTTATTGCGAGTTTGATTATGCATCGAGATTCATTTATTTTAATTTTATGTTAGCATAATATCAATGTTTTGTAAAATGTGTGTTTTACAAAACATGGAAAATATTTTTTTTTTGTTTGTTTTAGATATCGATTATACTCGACACGTATTTCGGTAGCGAATTTAATCGCTCAAAAAGACTTCGATGACATACTTTTTTACTTGGTCATACACTAACCAATGAGCATGTTTTCATTTGACCCGTAGTCTTTTCAGTTGAAATCTTTTAACCAAAATGTGAAACCAAAAAACCGGCATAGTCGACTCAGCAAATAGTAGAAAAAGAAGGACCTGCACACGCGCAACGTTGTGTTGATTACAATATCCTCTAGTGGACCACGAGGTAGTGCCACGAGTCCGCCATGTCTGACGTGATTATTTCTGGCCTTTGAGCACACCTTGCAATCTACAACTGACAGAAAATACTTTCAGGTTCAATTTTGAAATCCTCTGCCAATACTGCCTTTGCGGATAGTCAGTTTTTCAGTTTTAAACTTGAAAAGGAATACAAACGTATAACCAATTTAATGTAAGCTCTGTAAGCAGATTATTCAATAATCGACTACTGAAATAAATTAAGTACAGCTTATTGTGCTGAAAACTCAATTATATTCCGGTGACTTTCTTTTATTCCGTTACACGTTGTGGGTACTCTTGGGTATAGCAATTATTAGATAAAAGTTCGTTGAGTAAGCAGCAACCTACTAAAAAACGAGGCAACAACGTGGGAATTAAACCTAGCTTACCAGCTGAGTTGAATTTCCAGCAGGGCTATTGCGTATCTTTTGAAATGTCAGTGGCTAGCACAGTGTCCATCGATTAACTGTCAAATGGTTCCATTTTGTACCAAACCATAACCACTTGACAGTTAATCGATGGACACTATGATAGCCACTGACATTTAAAAAGATACGCAATAGCCCTGTTGGAAATTCAACTGCCAAATGGTTCCATTTTGTACCAAACCATAACCATTTGACAGTTAATCGATGGACACTATGATAGCCACTAACATTTAAGAAGATACGCAATAGCCCTGCTGGTCGGGCAAAGCGTTATTGAGTTTTCCATCAGGAATTTCGCAGTGGCGAAGAATTCTGGATGTGTGCCTTATTTGATGACAATAAGCAAATCTTACACCAGTGATATTTAACTCCCATATGGGAACTGGTGGTGAAGGATTGGCGTACTATTATTAGGTACACTTCTGCCTAACTCTTGGGGGAAAACCGGTATGATCACTGCAAGTTAAGTAAAAAATAATTTACAATGCTCATATTGTAACAGCGTATACAAGTACATTAGTTTCAGCGTACATAAAGTTAAACAGATAACTAACAAACCAACTGGCTACCGTATTGTATGAGAGTGTAATCTGGCAAAATGTGTATGTTAGACAGTTATGAACAACGGCACGAGTTGTATATTGTTGCGAGTAAACATCACAAGACACAACTTATGTAAAACATATGTATGCTTGTGTGTAAGCAAATAAAACTAATTCCGAAGTGCTGCAGCAATTGTAGCTAGCGCAACTCCGTTACCTCGCGGCCACAACTTAAGCTACTCACTCAAGTGACACGAGTCTAATGGTGACTGTTTACTCTCGCCGAGATGCGATGTGAGTGCGAGACTGTACAGCCAAGCGAGGAATACCGAGGCTAGACGAGCACTCTCATATACACATTCATATTCGCCCTACCTCTGAGTGTGTTGACGAGAGTGTACAGTCACCTATTAATAGGTCCCAGCCTCGAAGGCGAAGGCGGTTGTGACGGCGCGGGTTTTGCTTGATGCATCGTCCGAGGCCGTGAACGTGGCGTGGTGGATATTCAGCTGCAAAGCAGTTAGACTGAAAGCCACGCATGAGTATTGGGAAAAATTAGGCAGCTGATGGCATTTTTTCTACTTCGTGTTGCTGGCACGACAATTTGTATATTTTGTTAGCCCAGAACTTCGCCACTCGCGCGCAGAGGTCGCTCTACCTTTTAATTTTACATGTATGTACCGAAGTTTGTAGAATGTAACATTGTATAAGCAACGTAGAAAATACTTTGCAAAATACCTTCTAAAAAGTCACACGTATTGCAGTAGGTAAATAAATTCCATTCAGAAGGGGGACGTGGAAAATGAAACCCGCCCGTGAGGTCACAAAAGTTTCTTCCCACACATTGAATATTTTCAGCTGCCCGTTGTTGCAGGCATCCCAACTTAGCAAAGGCATTCTTTTGAGTATTGCTGCAGCTGAAAATAAAACCAGGGTATAGCACGTTAATATTGGACAAAAAGAAAACAGGCAAGCGATTTTGGACTGTACGAGGTGCAGTCTTAACTGTCACTTTGATTTACCGTATCCTGAAACTTATTAAGACTTGTTATAATAATTTGAAATTAATTTTGTTAAGCACAGAGGCTCGAGTAACGAATAATAATAATTTATTCAGAAAAGAAATATTGGTAAATGAAGGTAATTTATATATTGGAGAATGCGGGTGGATGGTAAATAAATTGTTAGGTCCAGACAAAACAGCAACAGCAAAAAAAAATATCGGGAGTTCATAATGATGGATAATCACGAAAGAGATCCTTTAAGTAACAGTATAAGTTTAATTATAGACCGAGAAAGCAGAAAGGTAAACTTTGTCAGGTCGATTTTTTGCCGAGCAAATCATGATACTAATAGCAACCCTCAATGGCTACAGTATTTCTGGCATTACTCCGTTCGCTATGTGTGTTATCAACCTAACAGGAGAAGCCACAGGCGTAACTTGTACTCGTATAAACACGAGCCCAAATAAATCCAGTGAGCAGTTAAGCTTATCACACACGAGCACACTATGAAAATAGAGGAGATAAAGCAATAAACTGAGAGTTTTTCTTTTATGACAGTAACCGTATAGTTAAGCTGCCTCTTCTAGTTATTATAAGTTTGGCATTTTTATGATTTTTGTGAAAAAAAATATTTTGAGGATTGACAGACGGTGTCTGGATTCTAGGACATTATTCATTAAAGCTGTTCTATAACACAGATTACAACAAAGTGGCGGCAATTATTATCTCGACACATCACGCTTGTGATCCCTGAATGACTTTTTCATGAAATAGTCATTCAATAGGATTGGATGAAGTAAGAGGGTTGTATTGCTGATTTTAATGAGTATAATTCCATGAATGCATATCTTCGTGGTTCGGCCACGATCGCGAATCTATTTGTGTTTAATGAATCTATTTATGGAAATTGCAATAAACCTAAGAATAAACTTTCTTAGGGTTTTTTGCAATTTCCTGCAAATTGCGTGATGTATGCCTTAAGGCACCGCGCCTAAAATAAGGGCGAGCCTATTGCCATCAACTGACACATCTAGCCAGCAGCTGTCGGAAATATCCTGATGGATTAACCTCATTACATTTTCCCGACCAAAGGCCTCAACAATAGCCCTTTGCAACCTAAAGACTAACGAGCCATTAAAAATATTTTCTAGAGTTTTATTAACACAAACATATATTTTAAGCAAGCTCCATCTTCTGAGCACAATTTGCTAAGAACAAAATATAAAAAAACATGTAGAAATTCTGTTGATACTTGAACTTCAACTTCATTATGAAGCTAAACAGTAATAAAGCGTAATAAAGCATTACAATATTTGCAAGAATAACATAAAACGCAAATAAAATTAAAGATGTCGCCGGTCGTTGTAGCAATTAAGTTCCCAAGGGTAATTAGGTCGACGCGTAATTTGGTCGCGTTGTCAGTCACGTCTGCAAGGGAAACTTTGAAATTTCATGAAAAATCTTGACTGGTTTGAAAAAATGAGGAGAGGTGATTGAGACAGTAGTAGACTGTTTATATGGACATATTGGATATCATTTCGTACCATGTTTTCGTAAATATTGGTTCTCGCAACTAGCCATGCGTTTCTGGCAAGTTCATTGCTGAACAATTAACATTATCACGATTTGTATATAGCTCATTATTACTGTAACTGAATATCATTAAATTCAATGTCTCAACCCATTCACCCACTTCATTATTTCAAGTTAAAATAGAAATAAAACTATCTCACATAAACACGAAAAAAGACAAAAATGTTACACCGACAGCTCTCAAACACTCCCATTTAATCTCCTAAATCGGGGGCAACGTCCTCTGTATTGCACATCACTGCAAATAGAAACACTCGACTGCAAATTCCCAACATATCCTGAAAACTACGACCAAAAACGTATGTTTCTGTAACACTAACAATTGGCTCGAGGGAGCTAAACCATCTTACTTTATCTAAACGGCTTTAAGCCAACCCAGTATGAGGTTAAGCTGTCAAGAACGTTTTACAACGTGGACCTCCATATATAATACGGATTTATATTCGAGGAATTGTCCTCTGTTGTGGAGATATCTAATCTAACTGTCACCGGAATAGTGAGCTTCAAGCGGAGACAGAGGGTCCCCGTGATTAATGCTTAATACCTTTCATATACAAGACTGAAATGTACTAGTTTTGAATAATACTGGCCGCCATATAACAAACGGTACAGTTCTCGGATGATAGTAATTATGGTAATTACATCAAATTTTAAGGTTACTGTGACGGAGAAATACATGGCAAGGAGGGCGCTCTACAGAAGTGTATGTACTACCTATCAACTATTTTCCACGTCTCAATACTCTCAATGCATCTATATTACATCGCATCCATATAATATATTTGAAGTATCTTCCAAGACTTCCCGGCTGTTATTCATAGATTGGCTGTCGTTCCATTTAAAATACTGGTATTTTTTTTTAATAATTGAAGCCTGTAAGCTTTAACTAATAACAATTTTAGATATCATGCATAAATAAGGACATTTGCTAAATTATAAGATTCCACATGCTCAGTTCAGCTGCATTTATGTAAGACTGGGCACCGACTCCAACATAATTTGGAATAAACTGGTCAGATGATGGCGTTGTTAGGTAATTTGGTAAGGTAAGGTTCAAGCCATATATTTTAATTGCCAGGTCTAGATATGGAGGTTTAAACCATTTAAACCTTGATGGGTTCCACTACACCAAGCGATAAGGTTAAATGTAAACCAATTTGGTCGGTTTACCCCCAATTTACATAAATATTTCTAGGCTATTAATCTTCTGTAAGGTTGGATCAAATCAATTGCGGCTGGAATTATATGAGGTAAGAAATTAAGGGCACCGAAATCAGTAGTCAACCGTATATTGATTACATTAGGTCTGATTTCCACTGGGACCTTCAAAATCGAAGGTCTGAAGCTAAAATTTTCTATAACATTTAATGAAGGTAAGACCTTCATAATTTCTCATAACTTAATAAAAAAAATCGTCAAAATAAATTAAAGTGTTTACATGAAAACGCTTCGTTATTTCACACGATGTATCAGGCAGGCAACTCTCTTCATTATCATCATCTGCCTAGCATTTTACCAACTATGTAAGCTTCGACTTCCAGCCTAACCAAATGGTAAAACCAGGTGAATACCAGTATTCGACTTGGACCGACTGCCTATCTGACCTCCAAAACTCAGTTAGTACTTGTAATAAGATATCCCTTTTTTTTTTTGGCAGTTGGAAAATCATCAAATAACCCCTCCCGCTCTTGGGTAAAGCGAAAGGGAGTGTCAGACTTCTACTGACTAAAAACCACCCATGTTCCTTCTTAGCCTTTTATGTCGAGGCCGTGGTATCTCTTGCGAACAACCCGCAGCCCCGACGGAAGATATCCGTTGATTGGTCCCTGGTTGTCAGAATTTCGGTACAAGACTACCTGTAACCACTGATAAAGATCTTCAAATGACAGCCGGAGTAAACTGCTCAGCGTGCTTTGTAGGCACAGAAGAAACTTTGTATGTAACAGGTGGGCACCCATCCACGGACCAACCTAGGCAAGTGCGGCTTAAACTTAACAGCAACAATTTTCCTATTAATCAACTCAGTGTATCACAGTCTGCACTGTTGTACAAAGATCTCTCCCGAACTCCATCACAGCATCATGTACTTGGCATTCCACATCCAATATGGCCCAGCCGAAGGGTGGGTGAAGGGCGTCTCCCGCTACGCATCAATACAGGACCTGTTTGCTCCACCGGCCATCGATTTTCGACAAACATAGTGATCTCACTACCTCTTCAGCTTGCTTGCTTACTCTGTTAACAAGTAAGACAAATTTTACCGAGGATATCAGAAAAATTAGACTAAGGGCTAGTTTACGGAGACGCGGGGCGTCGCGCGGCGAATTCGTCTCGAGCTTTTTTATTCATTTACTGAGAGGCGCGTCCACCGCAACGAACGTTGCATTTTAAACTAACGAGCGATAAACGTCCGTAACGCCTAACACAACATAATATCACGCCTGTAATCCCCGACGGGTTAGGCAGAGGTGTAGTATACTCACATTTTGCCAGTTATGTTAGACTAAAGGATATTTAATGAGGAAGCCTGCTGCTGCAATCATCAAGTCGTTTCCGAAACGTCGTTAAAATTCTCGTAGCAATACACCTGACCACAGTTTATTGCAGTTAAGGTTTACAGAGCAAATGCAGTAAATACTAAATAAACAGTGAAGGAAAACATGGTTAGGAAATGCGCATTTGTGATTTCCGTCAACCAACACTGGTCCACTGGATAATGGATCCCTCACTATGAAAAGCAGACAGCCTGCGTCCCAGCAGTGGGAACGCTATATTCAGATAATGTAGCAGTTATGTAGGTCACTTACTTAGCAGTTCTGATATGGTTTAATTATCACTTGCGTCGAATAAGAAAAATATCGTGAGAAAACCAACATGTCTGAGAGATATTTCTCGACAAGTTAGGGACACTAAAACCACAAGATAAAGAAACATAGAAAGAGTAATTAGCACAAACTTACTGGAGATACCCTAACCCTTACTAGACAGCCTAAATAAACAAAATAAAGAGCCAGAGAGTCTCAAAGTTCCAGCCCACACGAACAACAAAAAGACCGCTTCAGTTTCAAGCCTCACTAAATCAAACTGAACAACAAAACCAACTCGGATAATAAAGAACGAGTTTTCAGAACACAATTTACCATAGTAAACGGCTCGCAAAGTGAAATGAGAAAAAATAATGGCGCAGGTTATGCAATTATCCCTTTTCATTGGGCCGAAGTCGTGACGTGTTTAGAAGTAATAACAGAACCCCTCCACCACAAAACACAGAGTATAACAGAAGGTCGTGTCCATACAATGACGGAAAACCAGCGCATGCACGCAAAGAAAGATAATTATACTATGAAGAGTAGAGTAACCTAACCATGACCTGTTTCCTTGGCCATCGTACGGACTTCATCCAGTCTTAAAAAGAAAAACAAAATATACAAGGAAAATACATCGTGACTCCGACAAAAAGACTTCTGTAACATAATGATGTGCTATGGGGGGGACATACAGCACTGCGCTGGTTTCCCGTGGTCATTTGATTTGATGTGACTTTCTTTAAACTTTTCAATAAAAAATTCTTTAAAAATAAAATAGGTAAGCGACTACTTACCGAAAAAAATCGTTAATACTAAAATATGCGAACTTTTTGAGAGATTTAGAGATAGCCAAATTGACCACCCTAGATTTGTGTGTGCGCTTGCAGTCGTTGTATTTTGACGTCTACGTTTCTATCTGTGCGTGCACCACAGCGTGCATTTCCATTGTGTCCTCACTGAGTGAAAATGGAGCCGAACTTCTGTTCTACTCTGTGTCCCCACCCGCACCATGCAAATAAATCCTTAATAGCTGGTGGGGTTCTTCGCATTACATTTATGAGCCCATTTTGTTACGTAAGCGCTTGGAAAGCGCATTTTTTAATGATACGTGTGATAAATATTCTAGGGTAACTGAGCGTTCACATTATTTATTTGCAAGAGATACTGTTTTAATAGGCTCTTAGATTTCTTCCGCTGCTCGAATGTTGTCGAATATTTTCTAGAAAATTATATATTTTAGAGCTAGTCTGGAAACTGAACATAATATTAAAAAGAATTACATTTCACGCTTATAAGTTTTCCCCTAAATTGATGCTTAATTTTGAAGACCTAATTTATGAACGTTAATAAATTAACATCCATATCTTAAAGTACCGTCTCAAGTCTATTTTTGAACTTGGGTTGTGTGGTTGTCATGACAACCGGGAGACATCGCCGTCGGGGCTGCGGGTTGTTCGAAAGAGATACCGCACCCTCGGCGCAAGGGCTAAGAAGGAACATGGGTGGTTTTTAGTCAGTAGAGGTCTGACACTCGCTTCCGCTCTTACTGCTCTGATTACTACGCAAAATTAATCAATAAAGTATCGTCAACTCTAAAGGTACATCATCATTCTCCTGCCCTTATCCCCATTAATTTGGGGTCAGCGCAACATGTCTTCTTCTTCCATACTTCTCTATTTCTCGTGATCTCAGCAGTCACCAGTTCTAGCCATATCCTCCTTCACACAGTCCATCCATCGTTTCTTTGGTCTTCCTCTACTCTTATAGCCATCTACATTCATATTCAACATTTTCTTCATTCCTTCAACTCTAAAGGAACAGAGAGTAGTTAATTTCAAAAGAAAATTAACATACTTACATAAGAAGTTATAGAGTATTAAAGCATAGAAAATCGCACCATAGTTCCGGGATAGTGAGTTATTGGAAAGCTGCAGCTCCTTGCAGCATATTATTGTAGTATTTGTAGTTAGCAGTCTCAGTGGCACTAACAGACGTGCCATTTATATTAATATTCATGCACCCGCTGACACTAGAACAAAGCGTCTGAATGCGCCTGAATCTCTCTATTATATAATAGCTAGTTTTAAACAATAAACTCAATTGTAAAATTAATTTTGTTAATGCAATTTCGGCGATAATATTGATGTTTATGATTCAACGGTACGGTTGGCGTAGTTGAGCACGCTGCGTTCCTTGTCCCAGGTTCGATTCCCGTACGGGGCAAGTAATTGTATTAGTTGTTCCGGGTCTGCTTGTTTGTGTACGTGAATTTAAATGTCATCCTCGAAACGTGTCACTGACTCTGGCAGAGCCACCATCAGGGATTTTCATTTTGAAAACACAAAAAAATTGTCGCTAATTAGTCGAAATTTGTCGCCAAATATCAGAATTTGTCGGTCACTGGTTCAAAAGATATAAGGGTTTATAGGTGGCCGATCTGGAGAGAGTCTCCCCAGCAGGGCCACATTTATATCTCAAAAACTAGGGCACCTAGCAAATATCTCTTTTCTCCCATAATTTGTCGCCAATTAGTCGGAATCAGTCGCCAAATATCAGAGTTTGTCGGTCACTGGTTCAAAAGATACAAGAGTTTATAGGTGGCCGATCTGGAGAGAGTCTCCCCAGCAGGGCCACATTTATATCTCAAAAACTAGGACACCTAGCGAAGATGTGTTTTCTCCCATATTTTGTCGCCAATTAGTCGCAATTTGTCGCAAAGTTACAGATTTAGTCGGTGTGTAATTAAAAAGATATTAAAGAATTCAATTTCCCCATACAGTGGTACAAGCGAGTACAAAATACTTTATGTAGTTTCTAGACAGTATCTATGACGTCTTATGGAGGAATGTTTGTTTCGAATTAAATAAATGTAAACTTATTCTATAATTTCAACCCACCATAGGAAAGCTGTATTCATTACCTATAAACAAATCGAAATCAAAAAAAAAAAAAAATTATATTTATTTATCTATCAAAAAAATTTCAAAATCGGATCAGTTTTACCGGAGATTACCCCTAACATCCAAAGTCACAAACTGTATCTGTTAATAATATTGAATAAGTACCTACTTATAAATGTTACAAATACCTATTTGTAACATTTTCTGAAAGTACAATAATTTTAAGGTAATAAATCATTTTATATTTCGACAACAGAAGTTTTATTATTCTAACCTCAATTAAGATAAAATAAAAACTCAACCCGTCCATACCCACAACACAACACTCGCAATCACCTCAAAATACACACCAACACAACACACATCAAACGAACTTTATGGAAATTCATTTTTATATAATAAAATTTGATTACAATTGACAATACTTTTTCAACGTTTAAGTATTTTAAACATTTTACTAAAGGTACGACATTTATTTATTATTCTAAAGTTAATTAGAGCTTAACATTGTAAAGTGGTAAAACAGTTGCATGCGACTGTACATCTTTCACCAAATAGACCAAGAGCAAGGTTTAATGTTTTCAAAGAAGTTTAAGCCACTCTAACCTAGTAATTTAAAACATAAAAACATGAATTAAATTGAGAATTTATCTCTCTCGGACATTTCTAAAGACTTTAGACCGATAAAACTAGAAGTATATTACACATATTAATAGAAATATTTTTTTCTTGGTATTTTTCGTGAACTCTTCGACCTAGCTCTTGGACTATACCTTACTAATTGAACTCATTATATCTCCTAAACTAAGATCCGATTAAATCTGTGACTTGGCGACAAATTGCGACTAATTGGCGACAAAATATGGGAGAAAACACATCTTCGCTAGGTGTCCTAGTTTTTGAGATATAAATGTGGCCCTGCTGGGGAGACTCTCTCCAGATCGGCCACCTATAAACCCTTGTATCTTTTGAACCAGTGACCGACAAACTCTGATATTTGGCGACTGATTCCGACTAATTGGCGACAAATTATGGGAGAAAAGAGATATTTGCTAGGTGCCCTAGTTTTTGAGATATAAATGTGGCCCTGCTGGGGAGACTCTCTCCAGATCGGCCACCTATAAACCCTTATATCTTTTGAACCAGTGACCGACAAATTCTGATATTTGGCGACAAATTTCGACTAATTAGCGACAATTTTTTTGTGTTTTCAAAATGAAAATCCCTGATGGTGGCTCTGCCAGAGTCAGTGACACCCTCGAAACAGGAGAAATTCTTTGAGTGGGGCTAATTTTACAAAAAAGATGCATTGACACGGTTGTTCTTTGCATGAGGTTAGAAGATGTGAATGGTCACAACCTCTAACGTAACAGCAAGCCTTTTATTTCTCGGAGGGAAGGTAGATATGAAGGTACAAGGGTTAGTTACAGCCACATAACACTGGTAATTGGGGTTAATCCTATGGCCCTTTTTGGGGGGGGGGGGGGGGTTGGGAAATCATCAAATAATCCCTCCCGCTCTTGGGCAGAGCAAGAGGGAGTGTCAGACTTCTACTGACTAAAAACCACCCATGTTCCTTCTTAGCCCTTCATGTCGAGGCCGCGGTATCTCTTGAGAACAACACGCAGGCCCGACGGGACCCGCAGCCCGGAATCCTATGGCACTTAAGACACGATTGTTCTTAATAAGGGTAAAGTTATTACGATATTAGGTAGAAAATGTGTTTCTGAACTAAATTAATAACAGTGTTATTACTGATTAATTAACTAAAGAAATACTAAAAACCACTATCTTCACCATCCATTTATTTACGCTACCTCGAAATTCCTGTAACAAAACACTGCTGTAAACTTATTAGAAATAAATCGTGTAATTCGTACCCAGGAACGCTTAGACCTTGTTTAGGACCAAGGGCACGACTTAATCACAGACATTAAGTTCTGTGGGCCGACAGTTTGCGTGACGAGGAGGCTAGACCTTTCTTGAGATAGAATTAACATTGTCATGTCACACATTTTGATGCCTACGTGTCTCGCTGAGCTATTTTATCGTGTAAGTACGTAGATGATAAGTAGGTCGACGGGTTTGTTTGCTTTATACAGGGTGGTGCCGACAAATAAATGAAACCACTGGTAGTTCTAGTTCATAGGAACATTTTTAAACTATCAAATAAATGCTAACACCGTCGTGGTGACGACGATACGACAATAAACTACCTAAATGTCTTTGCCAAATTCGTTTGTTACAGTGTATTTCCATACGTATATCGGTGCAAATTATTCCTAAGGTTAGTGAGCCAATATTTGTTTATAAATTGTAATGTATTTCGTTTACAGTTTTATGCTACTTAGTTTTATTGTTTTTTTTTTATTTTGCTGTTAAGATTTATTTGATAGTTTAATAATGTTCCTATGAACTAGAACTACCAGTGGTTTCATTTATTGTCGTATGGTCGGCACCACCCTGTATAACATATATCGCGCCTGTATTTTCCGAGGAGTAAGTCAGAGGAGTGCCTGTTATACAGTCGCAATTTGCCAGTTATGTTGAACCCCTATATACAGGGTGTAAATCAACCCATCACACACCCGTCAACCAAGCATTCTGTACATCAAACTAAGTACCCTTACGCAAAAATTTTTGCTGGGAAACGACTTTTCTTTTGAGGTTAAAAATCACATTTTACGGTAAAACTCAATGTAGCACTCTTAAAACATTGTGCTAGTGGATGCTTTGAATAGTACACGGGTCATGGAGGTAGTTTAAGTAAAGGTTTAACCTGAAAAACTACTATTTACAAAAACAGCTGTGAAAAATTTGGAACTTTGACCCCCAATATCTCCGTAACTAGGAGGTTCCCAGGTATGGTCTAGAACAAAAAAATGATCACAGTGGTGGGGAGAACAAGTGCCTTTCATTTGCGTTAAGGGTACTTTTACACCCTATGTGTATGGGGGCGAGTTTATTGCCATCAAAATCCAGATTGCGGGTTGTTACTGAGAAACTACAGATGGAAACACTAACAACAGTTAGCATAACAGGAATCGAAGCCAGGAGATCGCGCTTAGCTGCAGCGCTTGCAAGCACTATAACAGACAGACAGAATTAACCATTTTAACTTTCCCATTAAAGTTCTCAAAAATTATGATGATGATGGGTGGACTCTGTTTTGTCTTGAAATCGCGATTTTAGAATATTAAAATTTGAACTTGTTTTTCAAATAAATCACACATTGTTCCTAAGGCCTTTTTTTTGGGACAAGCCCGCCACACTATTCCCAAACCGCTGTAACTCATGTAAGCCAGAATCAACAGTGGCGACCACAAGAAAAGCGCCGAGACAATGAAGCCCGACGAAGTCCCAGAGAAACGATTTAACTGTCTTGGATCCCCCAACGAAATTAATCAGAAAAGAATAGCGGAGGAGTAGGAAAAACATAATTTCCATATATTTACACTCTTTTAGTCATAATCAATTTGTCCCTTCACATCACATTAGTCGATTCCCTTTCAATCGAAAAATCGACTCCAAAAAACCAGACACGACCAGAAAATCCAACACAAAAATACACACACTCCAACACACCACTTACAAGTTACAATGTTGGTGGATTAAAACAAGTAATAAAGTCCATTCAAATAATATTACTAAAAGGTATTTACTTCGAACCGACTGCAAAAGCAATAAAGGTCTGTATCAGTCGCAGAAGCGTAAAACTTTTTAATCCGGATAACGCCTGTATGTAAGGCCATGGGTTTTATGCCATAGGTTTGCGCACATATTGGAATTTGGAAAAAAATAAGAGAAAAACTTTTTCAATTTTGCTTGCGGTAAAACTTGAGCGCAAAATTTTATAGCACGGTTTGGAAATATTTCGGTTGAGGAATTGATAACCTCAACTGACTGATTGTTCGGTTCCAGTTGACTCCTTATTTGAAAGAACAATGGTGAGGAGATATAGAAAGATCATTCCAACCCATAGCTTGTATTCATCTCCACATTTGTCACATTTCGTTATTTTTTCTTTGCGTAGGTTTGAGAACTTCATTCGAACGGGTACGAGCTAAATTACATCTTTTTCGCTTTTATTTCATAGAAGCTATTTCTGACCGGTTCAAACTAGATTTTCGTCGACAAGTTTAGTGTGGTCAGTGTATTCACTTCCCGAAACTACAGAAAAAATTGCAACTCCCAACAAAGATATAAAATAAAACTAACTAATAGACATCACAGACAAATATTCACAAATTATTTGAAACAAGACCCACACTTTCACACAAACCATCGTACGCTGTCGTCAGTAGCTCCTCAACCATTAGAAGTAAGTTCACGTTCAGCCGGGTCGGCCCCCAACATACAGCTCACGTCAGACGGAAAAGTCAACGGACTATCATATCCTTGTTGTAATTCTGAACCAGATGCTAAACACAATAAAGATACGGGAATGTTTGGTATAAAAGTTATGAGAGACATCGATTCTCTAATACATATCACGTTTTTGTTTTTTGAAATGATTTGTAAGGGGTGTTGCGCACCCGTCAGGGCTGCGGGTTGTTCGAAAGAGATATCGCGGCCTCGACTCAAAAGTCTAAGAAGGAACGTGGGTGATTTTTAGTCAGTAGAAGTCTGACACTCCCTACTGCTCTACCCAAAGCGGGAGGAGTCATTTGATGATTTCCCACCGACAAAAAAAAAGCGGTGTTTCTCTAGGGTAATTTCCCTCTTTGAGGAGTGGCTGGAGAGGCGTCACGGTGCCCTCACCTTCCGTCTGACGCAGGTATTCACCGGACACCGTTGTTTCGGGAGGTACATGCACCGAATTAGGCGGGAGGAAACGCCCGAATGCTACCATTGTGAGGCCGGCCGGAGGACACGGTGGAGCACACCGTGGAGGTCTGCTCCACTTGAGCGAAGTCCCGCCATGTTCTCGTAGGGTCGCTCGGCGGCGGCGACCTCTCGTGTCCGGACCTGGTTCAAGCCATGATCAGGGGCGAGAGGGAATGGGACGCCATCGTCTCCTTCTGCGAAGCAGTGAAGCTAGCGAAGGAGGTGGCGGAACGTTGGGAGAGAAACTGTCGTCCCAGCCGCCGCGGGAGACGAGTGCAGGACGCCATGGGTGGTTTTTAGTCAGTAGAAGTCTGACACTCCCTACCGCTCTGCCCAGAGCGAGAGGAGTCATTTCATGATTTCCTACCCCACCAAAACAAAAAAATGCTTTGCTGCTCTCGTATTCGGGTCGGCTTGATTCAGCAGCACGAATGTAATCTATACCAATAAATAAAATTGAAGTGTCTGTTTGTAATTTCAAAATAATAACTTTTTACTGAATGCATATGAAACATACTTATTATTATATTATTTCGATTTTGTGTTTCTGTTCATTTAGGCTAATCTCTACTGATTTTGGCGGGACTTTTACTGGCAAAATAATATCTGATATTATAAGGACTAAACAGAAAATGGATGGTTCCGTGCAAAAAAAAACTCATGAATTAGTAACCAAATCCGTAGTAGTAAATATTTTTGTAATCATTTCACACGGACAACAGGTGGTTATATATGTAGATTCAAGAAAAAGTTCTTCTAAGGTCGAACCGAACATTATTCAGCGAGAGTTGATGCCGAACGGCGATTGCCGATCGGTACTAGATGAATGAAAGGTTATGTGTGGTGATTGCTACTCCTTATAAGTGTATATAGCAGCCAAAAAGTTTTTTCATTCACTATCTTAAAACATCTACAAAAACATTGTTTAATATAATCCACCTTACAAACTTCTAATTCGTACGTTTATTTCTAGACAAAGTCAGCAAGTGTGCATTTTGACGTTGTGACTGGTTTTTGCTGTACTAAATTCAAACCACTTCAGAAATAAACATAACATCACGCCTGTAATCCCCGAAGAGGCAAAGGTGTACCTAATAGTAAATACACATTTCGCCAGTAATGTTTAAGTCCCATGTAGCAGGGACCAAGCCTGTTGCTATCAACCGGGTACAAATTCAGACTTCGTAGCTGCTACTGAGAAATTCCTAATGGACAAATTCAACAACACTTTAACCGACCTAGGAATTGAATCCAGTACGTCATGCTCAGCAAACACGCTTGCGACCACTAGATCAACAAGGCAGTCAGTACATCAGAAATAAAATAAAATATTGTATGTATTATATTTTTAGGAAAACAAAGAGCTAAACTTAGTGAAGCACTCACACTTCATCTTCAAAACTTCACGTTGCAACCAAAGATTTAACTGAAGCGGGTTCCAATTACACTGGTGGACCACACAATCCAGTCCAGCACAGCAACTGAATAAAGCAGTTCTCGCAAACCACCAAGTCTTCTTCACAAACTATTTCCATTCTTGAGAACTCCCCAAGTCTGGAAACTTTAATTAATTCGGTTTCTATGTAGAACAACATGTGTAATACATTGGTCTAAAGGGAAAAACTCTAATCTACTGACTCGTTTGCCCTGTGATCCTAAAAACAAGTAATTAAGATCTCTCCCGAGAGACCAAACTCGATCTTCAAGAATAAAATAATATTAATAGCACGCGTTTCGTGTTTCGGGATTTACAATTTAATATCTGGAAGATATCAAATATTTTTGTTGTAAAATACGAACATTACAAAATAAATCCAAACCATACAAACAACCTCTGTAAAATCCTATTCGTTATCAAAAACAAAATACGGCTTTACACGATTTTTGTAATGTATTTTTCATTTCAATTTATGTTGGGACATAATCCTTTTAAATTCAATTTTCTTGTTGGGATTACTACAAAATCCCAGGAATCTTTAATTTGTCACAATTTGCATCTATATTGCACACAAAAAAAATATCACACAATTCGTCTTTCGCCATTAAACAATAAGACTCCTAATAGTAAAAAACAGTACCTAGAAATCCATGGACATTCTTCCAAAACTGCTGGTGCCAAAATTCGCATCATTCAAAATAACTAGGTCGATCATACAATATGGTAGTTCACAAAAATGTGTGATCAAAGCAGCCGAACGAGGAAACATAAAACGTGGTGAAACAATGGGGACCCGTCCACGTAACGTTTCCTACTGGTATAGTATGGGGTCCTAGTGACAGCAGGCGAATTACATATATGTACAGAAAAATAGTTCACCGCTCTCTCTTTCTGTACGTGTCATCATTATCACTACTGGATATAGGCCTCTCAAATCCCATGCCACCGAATATGGTATTCAGCCAAGACCGCTGAGCCACCTTCTTCTGTTTCGTATTGACGGTAGGATACATGTTCTGCTTTGTAAGATAGCCTAGCAGTCTGACAAGCTTCTCTTTCTGTGAGAAAACAATTCAATTTTATTTGCCCAATACTTTAACGCTTCCACTACATCGCTAGCAGCAACGTAGCGATCACTTTGACTACAACGTTCATCAATACAAGACATGGGAATCTTCATTGTATTAGTATTATCTCAGAAAAGTCCACAACAAAATATAACAATAGCCAAAATTGTTTTCAATCGCTACATAATATTCTCAAGACTGTTCATTGAAGAGCTAAGTCAGTAGTGGACGTCCTGTCATCTTTGTTTTTCTCATAACTTTACTCTTCCCATAACCAATTGTGTGTTGATTGAAAGTAGGTTCTCACACTTTGTCTATTCCATCACTATCATCTACTCTCTCTCTCTGACCCTCTCTATCTACTTTATCTACAAGCTGAATTAGACCCAATTAACGCTCGTAAGCTCGTCGCTAGTATTCGCACCTTACCTTAAAGCACCCGTTCGCACTCTCCCACGAAATTAACAGACAATTGTTATGGGTTTTGCAAGTGCCACCAGCTATAATAACTTTAAAAAATACGGAATTACACGCACACGTCGTAATAATACAACATCGTAACTTAAAATTAAGTTTAAATTATACACTTTCTAAAATCTCCTCGCATACAACTGTCATGATTCAAGATTTTAACATACCATTTGAAGAATCTATAGTTATATATCAAAGTTAATTCGCATAATAAAAAGATTAGTGAACTTTATTGACACTTATTCAGATGAAAGTAAAGATTAATTGGTATGCAGATGTTCTAACGAGAGTGATGAAAATTTATATTGACATGTTACGGAAGTTTAACTCGGAATTAAGAGCTGAAATGAACTTTATTATGGTTCACATAGAGGTACATATTTTTGTAAGCTAGTGGATTGCCATTCTTAGAAGACAAATCGGACAAATAAAGACAGGCTTACGAAAGACCTTGAACAATGTCTCGGATTTGCAAGGATAAAGAACTGTAATAAATTCTTGCCGGTCTTTTAACACAATTATTATATCCGATTCTTTTTTTTGGTACAACACTAGACATAAATCATAGTAACTAATATAATTTAAAGAAGATGAGAAAGAAGTTCCGACACTAAAAATGAAACCTGAATTTGTTAACTAAAGTATGAGAGATGGTGATGACACTGCTGACAATTATTTTAGAATGAATTTCTACGAAAATGATTCAGACGCGGAAATTACACCTTTTGATGTCTGTGCGAAAGGTGAAGCCGTAGGTGGCAAATGTAGATTGAAGACACATAGAGCCTGAAATATAGGTTCATATATTTATGAACCTATATTTCAGGGATATTTCCCTAGGTAGTAACTTACTCGTTGGTCTAGTGGTTGCAAGTGCGACTGCTGAGTATGAGGTCCTGGGTTCGATTCCCAGGTCGGGCAAAGTGTTATTGGCTTTTTCCATCAAGAATTTATCAGTAACAGCTACGGAGTCTGGATTTGTGCCCGGTTGATGGCAATAGGCTCGCCCCCTATTACATGGGACTTAAACATAACTGGCGAAATGTGGGTGTACTATTAGGTACACCTCTGCCTAACCCTTCGGGGATTACAGGCGCGCTGTTATGTAGTAACTGAAGGTGCAGAATAACTAAAATGTTCACAGGACTATAGCACATCTTACTAGCGATGGGTGCCAAACTACCGCAAGTTGGATGAACTTGCGGATATCAGAATGGCCAACTGTTTACATATTCATGATCCGCCACGCTACGTACGAAACGTTTCTAAAGACTGTTAAACTACAAATAAATAATGCAATGTTTTTCATAGCTTTGCATCTCTATGAATACTTAACTCGGATGGAAACCGGATTCATCAAACTATTCCAGCCCTTTATTAAAAAAAAAAACAGTTTAAAAACTAAAACCCGACTACAAATAAAATCGCAGACTAATAAAACCGCGGTCTTAAAAGTAGAAAATTATTCTTAAATTAATTTTACACTGATACCTGATGCTCCTTCATGGCGTTCTCATTAATACAGAAGTCAGCTGCTAGTTGGTAATTTTCCCCATAGCAAGGCATGCGACTACGACTGTCCTCTATAATAATTTTATTTATTATTAAGTTATTTACTAAAAATAATTAGTTTTTTAAACCAATTTTCATTCTTGATTTTTATAAAATGTATATAGCCCATGTTACCCGGGCTATTTTTACGAATCTATTAACACCTCATTTATTAAAATCGGTTCAGTAGTTTAGGCGCTATGATGGAACATACATACAAAGACTGCCAAAATTATTACCCTTCCTTTTGGCTTCGCCGTAGTCGGGTAAAAAGGCCAATGTCCCGGAGTTCTAAGAAATTTACCAATTACGAGACCTTTGAGAACTTCTTGAAATCTTGTTTGTGAAGTCTATCCTACGCCGGACCTAAATTTGTAAACATCTCAAACTGCGTAATAGAACGGAAATCTTTGTAGTTGGCTGTCAGGCCAGATTTTAAAATACCTATAAAGATGATTGTTGTACTGAAACAATGATACCATCTATCTGCCTAGCCTTTTCCCAACTATGTTGGGGTCGGCTTCCAGTCTAACCGGATGCAGCTAAATACCAGTATTTTACATGGAGCGACTGCCTATCTGACCTCCACAACCCAGTTAATACTAGGTAATACGATACTCTTTGGTAAGACTGGATGTCAGAATTTCAGGTCACTGACTACCTGTAACGACTGCCAAAGACCTATATATGGCAGCCGGGACCAACAGCTTAACGTGCTTTCCGAGGCACGGAGGAAACTCGGTATGTCGGGCGGTCACCCATCCACAGACCGACCTAGGCAAGCACAGCTTTACCTAAAGATCGACCCGAGTGGCAGTTCTTATTAAGCCACGAGCTCCTCTGAAACAATGATAGAAGACTGGTAATATTAAAAATGTAACAAAGGCACAAAAGTTACAAAGTACTTAATGAAAGGTTGTACGACTTACAAAAACTCGAACAACACTTCAAGTGATTAATGAACCGATTATTACACAACAAATACAGCGTTAATTTACCAGAAAATATACCGGAGACCCGTAATTAGTTAACAAAAGTTAGTGCATGAACCTTGCGTAATCGCGATACAAAATGAACTCATTTCATAGTTCCAAAACAAAACTAAACTACGTTACTACCGTGACATAATTAGCTAGCTAATCAGAAGGTAAAAGCAGTTTTTGGGCAATGTAACCAAACTTGGTAATTAACAAATTGCTGGGTTAGCAAACTTCCCTTTCACACTTGTGTAACAGACATTTGTATCCTTATGTTGGGTCGGCCTCGACGTTTGAGTGCAGGAAATCCCTGAAGGCATAAGATCTAATATTGTACACTGGCCTTTAATGTTAGAAACTGTGCGAAGGACTGCCGGTTTGTTTCATTAAATCTTCAGTTAGTTGACTGTCTACATAGTACGAGTACATTGTTTTCTGTGTTATATATTGTAGGACGTACTCCGTTTAATAAGGACTTCCCTACCTAAAGTCTCTCTGGACTTATAAATATGACTTTGGAATTCTTTTCGTAGTCATTTTTTACCCGACTGCAAGGAAAGACTAAGGGACTTACCGGAGAATGGGCAGCAGCGTTCTCTGCGCCTTCGTAACAACCATACTGCGATCGCCAACCCGCCTGCCAAGCGTGGCGATTATGGTAAATCTCCCCCTTCTTGGGGAGGCCTATGTCCAGCAGTGGACGTCTTAAGGCTGAAATGATGAATGATGAGAAGGTTCTAAAATATGGTCAAGAAAAAGAAACACTATGTCGGGATTTCGGAAAGAACAAGTGCTTCTTGGCTCCGTCAAGGGTATTTTTATATCCTTAAATAATGAGCGAATAAAATCAGCAACCAGAATAACATTTTCAACCCATCACAAACAAGGTGAAACTCCAAATAAATATCTACCCTACACTTAAGGGAGTAATGAACAAAATACAAAGCTAAAGTCGTAAGCAAACCCGCATGGGACATTTTTCCTTCGCCAGTATTATCCCGGCTAAGTGGACGGGTCCAATTTATATAAGGATGTGACAGTCCCGTGAATTATGGTGATCGGTTACCGGTTGACGTGATCCCGGTATCCCGGGATTCTATAGGCTTTTTTACTCACTATCGACCGCTTGCAGGTTTGCGTGCAAAATGTTTTTGTCTGGATTACGAATTGACTTACGGCTGCAATATGGTGGCAATAAAAACGGTTTGGAAAATACTTTGCGCTGGAATTGCGCTGTTGGTGTGAAGTTTAGTATTTTCTATTTTTCTTTTAGTTCTTCGGGTAAAATATTTTTCCTTATTTTCGGTAACACTGACTAGTTCTACTCGTAACGAAGCAAACACATCGAATTGCAGTCCTAAACTTACACGTTTTATATTTCCCTGCCACCATCACCGCATTAAATATATACTTTACGAACCCTCACAAAATCTTTATCTTTATATTGCAATTTTTCCCTTTCTCCGTTACTTCGTACAAATGACGTCACCTTTAAAAGTCTTCCCATTTTACCGTGTAAGATCAGTATCAAGTCCACAAAAGTTGGATCAACATTCATGGTTGCACCATAAAAAAAGCATCGAAGTACGTTTGGTTCGTTACTTGGACCCATCCGGACGCCTAATCGGGAGCAGGGTCCAGAATGTAGGTCATCGTACTTTCGCATCCCTTTATCCAAGGAAATGAGTGGGTTGGAAAAATTCTGTCGTCACACATCACATATTATGAAGATATAAAGTTTCCCCTTTGATTCATGATTACAGCCCAGAGATTTGCTGCAAAACGTCCTTGCGTTGTCGTCTGATAAGGGTTTGTGTTTCAAAATTATATTTTTTTAGCAAACGAGGCGTGGTGAAGATAATGGTACATTTTTATGCCCTGAACACATATTATTGTGTTCATGTTTGCAAGAGTAAATAGAAGCTACTTGACAATCTCCTAAAAATTAAATTGTGAATAGCTCTGTACTGCCTCTTAAAATAAAAGTTAATTAACTTACTAATAAAATTAGATACTAGAGTGAGAGTACCGAATATTAAGTTACTAATTTGGTTACTAGGTAGAATTTGTGTCCTTTTCGAATGTGAGCAATTTAATTTTGATTGTGACTAATGAACTCCCACTTCTTAGCTTTTCTTAATAATACCTGTCCTGTGTAATTAAATTAAGACCTATAATGTGATATTATAAGACTAACTGTTTTATTTTGTAGACGGCTAATTTGTTACTAATAATGGGAGAACTTGCGAAAGTTAAAATAATTTATAAAAAAAAATAAACAAAAACACAAACTACCTCAGATCATAGAATTTATTATATCTATGCAAACTACTAAGAATTCAAATTCAAATTCAAATTCTGTATTGCAAGAAAAATATGTACAAGTATCAAATTGGGAAAAGAATAACATCTCTGTCAATAAGGAAAGTGCCCAGAAGGCTGACTGCATTGCCACGTCGGATGGCAATGCTGATTCTTTGCCCAAAAAAGGCCAGCTATTGCTTGACTGAATGAGTCATACTAGGTACATAATGTTTACGAACTATTGAGAATGCATAAAGATTGCACTATAGTCCGTATGATTCCCAACGTTGTCAATGTCATGACGTGTTGATTGACAATTCTTATTTTCTTTTTATGATTGTTGTTCTATTTGTTTATTTTTAGTCCTGTGCATGACCTTCCTGCTCTTGTTCCAGCTTCTCATAAATGACAATGAGTAAATGGAACAAGAGCAGGAAGAATATATAAATATGATGGTATAGACTCTATACAATCATAATATTGTCATATTTTTATATTATCTTTACCTTCCTTTATTTTCATCAAACCTATTCGTGTGAGGTGTCTATAGATAGGTCTTTACTAATGACATTGAGGTTTCTAAAATATTTTTTTCTCTAAATAAATCGTTTGAAAGATAGACACTTCTATCTTTCAAACGATTGATTTAGAGAAAAAAATATCATTTGTAAAGTGTCATTGTAAAATATTTAAAGGGGTAAAAAATGTGTAAAAAAAAACTCTAACTTTTAAACTAAAAAAATGCTATAGATTGTAATGAAAACTTTCAAAAAAAATAAAAGTAGTTTTTGAGATACAGCACATTTAAAAAACCGCAAAAATAACTTTGTCACTCATACAAACACTATGAAAAACAAACTTATCACAAAATATGTTTTTCTGTAGCTGCTATAACAAGAAATAATACAAATTAAAGGGGGCTTTCCTACTACGATGGTACGGAACCCTTCATGTGCAAGTCCAACTTGCACTTAGCCAGTTTTTTTAAAGATATTACACTAGTTTTAATACTTTTGCCTATCTTTTTATTTACTGTTTCCAAATCACTAGTAAAAAAATTGTCAAGTACCCAATTCCGTATTTTTGTCATTCAATAGAGTGAGAGGGACACTTTATAGAGTGTTTTATATAAAATTATATATTTATTTCAACAAAAGTTACATGAGTAAGTAACATACAAATCATCTTCCAAACTGCAGAACAGTTTGTCGGCAGTGTTCTCTGTATTATTGTACAGACAACCAAGGTAAACCAACCAAATTGACGACACGATTGGCACAGTGGCTAAGCGATTGGACTGCTGCGTTGCGTGTCGCAGGTTCGATCCCCTTAAAATATTTATATGGCCTACAGATGGTTATTTCGGGTCTGGGTATCTGTGTTTGTGAGTTTAAATGTTTGTAAACGCACCCACGATACAGGAGAAATACCTAGTGCTGGGCAAGGTAAAAAAAAATATAAGTCAAGCCATTTCAAAATTGTAAGGAGTTTCTCGCTAAATCGAGTGAGATATAAAGATTTTACACTGTGCTGATATTCAGCTCCATCCGGTTAGACTGGATGCCGTGTTTGATAATTGTGTTTGATTTTCATGCTTTCTTTGACCTATAATTACCACGCCTACCGTAGGTGGTCACCTTGTCATAAACACTTACTTGCCTTAGCTGTCATGTACATCCTCTACACTTAACGTTATCTTGTTTATGGTATCCTTGTTGTAGCATGAGTCGTCGGCCTGAATAGTGACGTCACGCCCGGGGAAAGTACCACATTCTTAACCTATTGTCACATATGTACCACTTAGAATGGCTTGAGTAAACGCTCATTCATGTAAACGTAGATTAACTTGCTTTTTTTAATGTTAATGGTTTGTTTGTGGAGGTGATAGGCAGTTTCTCATTGAAAAATACTGGTATTAAGCTGCATCTCTTCAGACAGGGAGCCGAAACTAACATAGCTGGTAAAAGAATACGCAGATATGAATGATTTGATGAATGAATAAACGTTGAAAACATTATTTTATACAAGCTGCTTGTGAAACATAATATTAATGCGTAGTACTGCGTATATACATAAAAGCAATTGTTGATTTAAAAATAAAACCACATATTTGTACATATTTGTTTCAAATCAAATACAATGGAGAAACATTTATAGAAACAAAATTGTATTCAGAGGCTTTGTTTATATTAGGATATTTTTCGTACATTGTGGCATTGACCTTTTAACTTAACGTGGGATGAAAAAAACTTCATAGAATATTTATGAAACGATTTTGTTATATAAAATTTATGAGTCATATCATATTATTAAGCTTAATTAAGATCTTAGCATAAATTGAAGTTCAAGTCTGGGTCACTTATGTGATTACAGTTTTCGGCAGCAGAATATTTATTATTTGTGCTGTTTCAAAAAGATTCGTAAAATTATGGAGTCATCGACTTCAAGTAGATATTAGACTCTAAAATATAAATAAAATATTCTGTTATTTGGTATTTTTTTAAATCTAGTCTTAGTAAGTTGTGTGTGTGCTGTCGTTGTCTTTCGCGTTAACTTGAATATTAAATACTAGCGGACGTCACGCGGTTTCACCCGCGTAGTTCCCGTTCCCGTGGGAATACAGGGATAAAAAGTAGCCTATGTCACCCGGGGATAGTGTAGCTTCCCAACGGTGAAAGATTTTTTGAAATCGGTTCAGTAGATCCCGAGATTACCCCTTACAATTTAACAAACACACAAACTTTACTTCTTTATAATATTAGTATAGATTAGTATAGATGTAACCCACAACTGCTTAGCTTGTGTTTGTTCGTACGGATAGTAGAAGCGCAAGAGTGTGATAGTGGATCGGGGAAGCGTTGCTGTTCAGGTTATCGGTAAAATTTTAAATAATTTTGATTAAGAAAAGTTCTTGAGGAGTTCGTGGCTATATAATAACTGCCACTCGGGTCGATCTTTAGGTTAGGTTGCGTTTGCCTAGGTACATGCCAAGTTTCCTCCGTGCCTCGGAAAGCACTTTAAGCTGTTGATCCCGGTTGTCATATTATTATATAGATCTTTGGCAGTCGTTACAAATAGTCAGTGACCTGAAAGTCTGACAACCAGTCTTACCAAAGGGTATATTACCCATTATTAGCTGGGTTGTGGAGGTCAGATAGGCAGTCGCTCCATGTAAAATACTGATATTCAGCTGCATCCGTTTAGACTGGAAGCCGACCCCAACATAGTTGGGGAAAGGCTAGGCAGGTGATGATGATTAAGAAAAGTTCTAAGTGAGTTAAGCATGAAAACTAATATACATTATAGAGAATAAATAATATAACATTACATAAGGTGAACTGAAATCCTGTCGAGGCTGCGGGTTGTTCGCAAGGGATACCGCGGCCTCGACATGAAGGGCTAAGAAGGAACATGGGTGGTTTTTAGTCAGTAGAAGTCTGACACTCCCTTTCGCTCTGCCCAAGAGCGGGAGGGAGGTTATTTGATGATTTCCCACCCCCCAAAAAAAAAGGTGAACTGAAATTAATATAATTAATAAGATATTATTACATGCTCAATCGCTAAACAAGCTGTAAGAGAGGAGCTCGTGGCTAGCTATATAATAGCCGCCCGGGTCGATCTTCAAGTTAAGCCGCGCTTACCTAGGTTGGCCCGTAGATGCGTTCACCCATTATGTACTGAATTTTCTCTGTGCCTCAGAAAGCACACTAAACCGTTGGTCCCGGCTGTCAATTGTAGATCTTTGACATTAAGTCAAACAACCAGTCTTACCGAAGGGTTATCGTATTACCCAGTACTGGCTGGGTTGTGGAGGTCAGATGGGCAGTCGCTCCATGTAAAATACTGGTAGTCAGAAGACTGGGAGACGACCCCAACATAGGAAAAGGAATGGCAGATGATGCTAAACAAAACAGTCAAAATGACGAAACATGTACCTACAACTGTACTAAATTTGTCGCCACGGACATCACCTTCATTGTCTCCACAAAACCGTTACAAACAAGTTTTCAAACTTATTAGCTCCAATGAAAATCTCAACACTTTAAATGAGTCTAACTTGAGAAGTAAATAGAAAAACACATGCATCAACATTATTTGCTACGCCTAAACTACGTCGATGGCCGAAGTCAACGCACACTGACGTAGAACCTCGTAGCGGTGTGTAGGTAACCGTAGTCTCATTCTTACCTGCGCACGCGCGCGCGTCGTCTCGAAGAAAGCCTCAGTGCTAAACTGGCGGCCGTCGTGACCGCACCGGCCTGCCGACATGTGGCAAACCTTGTGACTCAAGTGTTGTGAATTGTGTACAAGCACAGTGGCCGTGCATTAACCCCAACCCCTGATAGTGCTTAACCGGATTTTTAGTTGGAACGCCCCGCGGCGTGCAAAAAGGTACGTCCTAATCTGTATTATCTAGACGTATCAGTGGTAGCTCAGTCGAGTGTTAATTTAAGGTAATGTGAAAGTTGTGACGATCGATCGTCGAGTTCGAGGAGTCAGCGATGTTGACACACTTTTAGTTCAGGTGTGGTTGCTAGCAGGTGGGCGCGCCGGCTGTATGTCAGTGATACGTGTCCGACCAAAATTCCGATCTCGAGAGACCGCTTTCGGCTGAACAACTTTCTTCCGACGGAGGTTTTTGACTCTAGCGTTCTATGGGGCTATTATGTCGTTGTCAATGAATGCGGCAGTTGACAGAACTGTGAGGTAACTGCCGAATTGCTCGTGATTATAAAAGCTCGGGATTATGCCATCAAACGGAAGACATCAACGCGCTGCGCTGTGTCTTGCATCTCAAGTGCTTTACATTGTTATAGCATATTGTTATCTTGACTTTTATCTGGAATAGGATAATTGTGAGATTTGGCTTAATCTTGATCTTTAAATGTAGCTAGTTCAGGTTTTAGATTTACTTGTTTGATTAGAGTAACTTTTAAAATGATCTCATAATCATCTCATTACTCAAGTTCATAATTAATAAAATTTCAAAGGTTTTAAAAGCGACAATTTTGTTTCTTAGCTATTAGTTTACTTTAATATCAGAACGATGAATTACTAAATAGCAGAATTTAAAACAAAATGAAAAGCAAATAGACTACGGCATTCAAACGAAAATGGCAAACAGTCTTGCTGTACCTTCAAAGAGACCCAAGAGTTAAATACTTAATTAAGAAAAAACAAAAATGTATTTAATGATAAATCAAAATTATTACATTTTAAACATGAAGCGGAGGTAAACGGGGACAGAGCCAAGTATACTAGTGACGAGGTTGAACCGGTCTCTCCCCCCCTCCCGCGCGCAATTCCCTCCGCACCTCCTCACTCGTCGCCTCGGTAACTCGCGATGCGCCTGAGTGCATCCCTCGCATCTCTATTTTCATAATTTATAATAAACCTCTTACATGTTCTGGTGTTGATTACCCAAAACAAAGTCTTTCCACAGACGCAAAACTTAAGAAACGAATTTAGTACTTTTCCGTTTTTGATAAGGACAAAACTCCTAAAGGTACAAAACGGACAGATTGAATGCCAGATGCCAGAGACTGACAGATACATCAGCATAGCCATTTTGTCAGAGTCCAGTATCCGAACCGAATCTTTAGAGAACAATTATAAAACAATTAAGGCGAAAAATAAATACTTCTTGGTAAAAAAAATCCATTAAGTATACCGATAACAAAGCAAGAACTTGGCATAAACTCAATTTGTACTGATAATAACTTAATCAAAGAACACAGCTATACAATAATAAATAAACCACGCTTATGATCCGTACACTTAGTGCCAAAGCACCTAACAGTGCCAAAAGTGGCTTACATTTGGCACAACCCAGTGATATCCTGTTCAAATGAATCTCTATTAAATAACCTGTCTATTTAAAAAGCTTATCTATGAAGTATACCTTCCAAGAAAACTAAAACATTATCAAAACCCTTAACCATTTCAGGAATTAAGAGATAAGCAATAAACTCTTCTAAGATATTTAAAATAACAGTTTTAATCTCTTTAAAAATTGCTGCTTAGCTGGCTTCTAAGAGACCAAGACAATTATATTCTAGATTAACTGGTGTAGTTTCTTCATATTTAAAATTACTACCTCTCAATTAACTCCTATCTTGTACTCTGCCGTGAAATAGAAAATGCTCAGTGCTCACTATTATTGTAACCTTTCCATGTCTCAGGGGCTCGTTCTCATTCCTCGGAGACTTTTTATAAAAAGAAACGGAATTAATTATAATAAAAATATTCAATTCCATATCAATCATACTACTAAATTAGGTTTGTGGTACCGATAGGGTGTTGCGGCGCTCTGATGAATAAATCATTTTCTCGGAGAAATTCGTATGACTGAAACCCGAAGGTTGTTCACAAATATCCTCTTGTGCATAGAAATTGTTATTCTATGAATCGAGAATTCTCGATGAATACCAAAAAGTATGTAATGACGAATATTTTAATGAATACTGTTGATGATGATGTAATTACCTAAATACTATTGATGACACAGAACAATTTGCATGTTCTGTAGAAATATGTCAAAGGAATGCTAATTCTACATTACGTCAAAACAATGCGGGAGTTTAATCAACTAAAGCCCATTCAAAAATAAATCTGAACAAGTAAAAAAAATTGTCAAACCTTCCTAGATGCACAGAGAACATAGACAATAAGCAGGAACTAGACGAAACCAGAAACGCTTCATAACAACGCATTACAAGATGAACTAAAATCCCACGTTAGCAAAAACCTGCACATATTTTATGTTGTGCTATAATTATGAACAAAGAGAGCATTATAAGACGAATACTGGCAAAAAAGGGGCAGACAGGTCATTAAGGGCAAAATAAAGCTTTATCTGATCATCGCTTAAGAATTCTAAAATAAACGTTTAAGATCTTATTCGTTGAACTTCAGAAATTCAATTGTTAAGGTTAGATTTGTACGTGTTTATAGGTAGTATTTATAAATTGAATGAAGATCATATGATACGACGATCGATAGGTTTGGCTTGACGTTTAAAATTTTTGAAAGATAATATGTAATGGAGTGTTTTCGAAGACATAATAGCACTGCAAAGACGTAACACTACTGTAAACTGAAGCGAAGATCAAAAAAGTCTATGAAATACCAAATGAAGAAAGTCCATAAGATCACCCAAATCGTGAATAACACTACGATTGAAAGTATTTTAATGCTTACAAGTATGTGCATGAATTCTGCAGTTCATTTCTCACGATTTTTCCAAGCTCTCACCTATAAAAATCATCTGCCAGTAATTCTCATCGGAAACTATTTAAATACTGGCTTCTAAAACCCATCGACGCAAACACGGATTGGTTCATAAGCCATTGCTTTGAAGAAATTGCGCCAATTACTCGATTCATGTGCGATTATGATGCTCTAATTGACCAAACACCATACCTGTAATTACGCTACCAGATTCGTGTGCAAGGAGAAAGTGTAACATACGCCCAAAGATACTTTAATTTTCACTATCCACGCTTCAAATCGACCCGCATGGAAAGTAGAGTACCTGCATTTTGCCCAAACAACAAAACTATTAGTGTTGCAAAAACTGCACAAAGTAAAACTGTGTCTAATTCTTGCAAAAAACTCGTGAAGAAAACTAAATGTTCTTTTGATTCTTCACATTTATTTTCAATGTTTCTTTGATTTGAATCCGAACTTTTAAGAGGAATTCGTTTATAACTCGTATTTGTATCAACCGGTTGTCGGTTGGTTCTTGACGTCATTTCTAAATATGGCAGGACTGCAAATTGAGTACTATCGTTTTTAAAAAATATCTAAATCGGTATCGTAATATACAGCAAGAATTTTTATGGGTTCTTCTACGTTTGGACTACTATTACCATTCTAGCAAAACACGACATAGCAACAAATGGTTTAACTACTCTCGAAGACATCATCAATATTACGTACTTGAACAACATTATTTCTTGTTAATAAGTAAGCAAATATTGGTTCTAAGCTCTCGACATTTTCTAAGGTCTCGTATCTCCCACGTTGGTCCCTCAAATTACTCAATAAGTAGTTATATAAGTGAAGCAGCTAATACCGCAAAGCGATACGTCTGGCTCCGAAGACGTGAGGCGAGCCAACGGTTACCAGCCCGTTAGTGCTAAGGGGGTCATGCGCGCTCGAGTCGCGTGCGCCTGCGCAACTTTCAACACACCCGACATTACTTACTATTCGACCTGGAATACGCGAATATTTTCTTATAATAGGAAACGTGCATTCACAATTGTAACGAAATCGATCCAACACTAACTTTTACTTGGGTAAATGTAATAAATAATTTGATAGAACATGGAGAAATCAGTCTTATTTTAATATACGCGTAAGTACATAGTGTAACTTACCATATTACGACAATTAAGTAATAAAAACGTCAAGTATGTAAGATGATATTCGAGGGACCCATTTTTGGAAAGTTTTCAGAGTAAGTGAAAGTCGGAAATGGCATTATGCAGAATAGATGGCCGCCATAACTCGATTATGGAAGTACATAATTTATTCAAAGGGATTCAAATATTACGTAGTTGAAAATGGATTAAGTACAAAAGATATTTACCAATAACGAAAAACCGTTAGCAAGAGTTCTTTGAGGAAAAGCAATAAGTTGAAAATGGTGTTCCCTACATAACTGAAATTCTGGGTTATAAGATTGAGTTGTTTCTAAAATTGAATTCACAAACGATGACAACAACTAAGAAGGCAGAAAATCTACAAAAAACTTCATTTAGTTTACTTTTACACATTACAAGTCAAAGAAAATTATTAAAACTTATCAATATTATCTACTATAGTTGCTTTATAGGTCGTGTCCTACAAATTGATGTTAGCTAAGAAAAAGCATTTTCTTTTCACTGTTTCATTAACCATTTATTTAATTTGAGGAAATTGAAGAAGGTTTTCTTTAATATCTTATTAGTTAATGAGGAAAATTCTGTCTTAGAAAGTATAGCATTTAGTTTACCAGAACAATTAGGACGACACGAGCCAAAGTTATTTGAACTAAGGTTATTACACTTAACAGTAAAAATGTTCTAAATATTCCAATTTCGTCAACTTTTACCTAAAAATAGGTAAGTGTGAAAAACCAAAGCATGCACACACTGAAACAGTATTCAAAGTGTCCTGCGTGATCAAGACACAAAGAAAAATAACCTTGACGAAATCGATTTCCAAACCGAAATTTACTGTCTCGAGAACAAATAGTTTTTTTTTGCCACGTCAAAACAGGTCTATCTAATCTGAGCAACATTTTTGGTCATCATGATACAAGGTCCTGTGGCGCAACGGATAACGCGTCTGACTACGGATCAGAAGATTCCAGGTTCGAATCCTGGCAGGATCGCAACTTTTTTTATCCCTTTTGTACTTTTTGTAACATTTTTTATTTTATTTTTATCGTTTTATTCTTTTGTTTTCATAATTCTTTGTTCTATTGTTTTAAATTCATTTAGATTGGGAGAACAAATTGGTCATTCCGCGCTATTTATGATAGCTCAAAGACTGCTAATGAATTCGATTATCCAAAAAGAATTCGCTTCCGTATACGCTTCCGACCATTCAATGTAACATCTAGCTGGGAAATGCAGATTCCCTTCAAATGACAAACAACCTAATTTCAAAGCGATAAGACCGAAAATCGAATGATAATGTAGTGCAAATTTGGGCAGAGTAGTACTAAACTGACGATGTAGCTTATGGCGTTTTAGCACCAAGTTCACAAAGCACATGTAGCGAATTGGTTCACTGAGCTAGGACATAGTATTAAGCGTAGGTAAGTTATTTTTAGATAGGATTTAAGTCTAAATAAGCGTAAAATTCAAATAATTTAGTATTTCTAGATGTTTTAAAAGTTGCAAATTAGCCTATACATACACTAAGAGACGGGTACATACACTTTTACATCAATCTATGTAGAAGAAGATCTATGGTATAATACACCAACTCGTACCATAAGTACTCAAAAACTAAATATCAGCGCAAAAATAACATATTAACTGTAGATCAGAAAACCACAACTAACTCATTAAACGACTCAAGCGATAATACTCTTTTAATTGCCTTCGAGAAACTGGTGTCATTACTAAAATGCCAGCATAAGGTCAAACTGGCGATTCAACCGCAACAAAAGTATTATAAGATCGATTCGAGACGAAGAAGAAGATAATAAAAATAAACACTCCAGGTCCCAATTTTGAAACGATGAGATCCTTAAGTTAGTTACAGGTTGCAAGTAAGAAAAAAATATATAGTCCAGCTTTGCCCAGCAGTGGGACATCATGTAGGCTATAAACAAATATATATGTTAATGAGCTATTAATTAGTATGATCAATTGCTGAAATACTCACGATAAGGAAACAAAATTAAGGTAACTTTATAAATATGAAAAGGTGAATAAAATGCTAAGTTTATCAAAGACACTAACTTTTAAAATAAACCAGTTAAAGCACCTTCCTCCATTCTGAATTCTGTAACCAAAATGAATTACCTAGAGACGCTAAGTGCAGTCAGTGGGCCACTCTAACGAACCTAATTCTCAAAAGCATTTCGAGAGACATCTGTAAATATTCATATTTTGTTAACTGATTAACGAGGTGTTTACTTAAACTTTAAAGTCTTTAATTCAGCTGCAGATTTATTTATTATACACCATTGCTTTTAAATATTTTCTAAAACAATTTTTCCTCTATCTTTGGATCCACCGGGGATTGTAGAACATGCCAGATAAATATTTTAGGAAAGAATATCCAGTCACATAACCGAATCAAATGAATATCGCAGTGCTCGATATTCGAGCAAATACCATCGTTGCGAAGTCCCATGAATATAAAATCAAATCTAACAAGAATAGCAAAACGATAAAGCATTCTTCAACGTATTTTTATCCCTAGACACAAAATCTAGTGTGCTTTACTGATGTGAGTTGGATGTGTTCACGGTTGCCGGTCCACATACAAAACTTGTTAATTTGCATTCGAGCCATCTCGCATTCAAGTGGCATTATTTAGGAAACGCCGAGGAATCTCTGTGTAACGGTTTGCCGACCTGTCGCATCGTAGCGACGCGCGACGGCGTGTCGTCGTGCGATACTTGGACTGCTACTGATTCCATTTAATCGATTAAAAGTCTATTTCGATCAGTATCGATGCTTCGGCTTGCGATTCTGCCGGTCTTAAGTTTGTTAATCTTCACATTATTCAATTCGTCAAAATTATGTATTCCTTTTACTTTAAACCAGTAAATTGCAATTTGTGTTCGGTTATTTTAAGTAAACTGCGTTTTAACCTCTTAACTCGAGTTTTTCTTACTACACTGTTGAACAATAACGTTACTTGGTTCTACGTGTTACCTTGATCAGAAGTTTCTCTGATTTTATTCATACCATGAACAACAAATTGAGTCTCGATAAATATTGTCAAAGTAGTACAATGGCTCTGCATTCTACGCTATCTCGTGTTATCTATATTTATAGCCAATACAAAAGACTGATTTAGTAGCAGTTAACATTTATACTGAATTTGTAGCTACACTTGTAAAGAAAGCTTATCCTAATGGTGCAAATATAGAACGATCGTGAGCTTCGGATGTCGCTAGAGATTAGAACTTATTAAATATTTTCTACGAACTTACGCAGACGACCTTCTTTTCTAGATTGTTTGTTTTACTCGTCTTTATCCAGTAGTTTACCGTCTCATTGTTTTTGATCCTAAGACTTTGGTCCTTTTCTTTAACCATAACGAGATTTTCATTTCAAGCTTAACATCATGCAACGTCATAGTATATTTATCTAGACAAGGTTCGCTTAATGAACCAGTACTGGCACAACAAAAAACATGTGTGGGCGGGTTACTGATAAACTGACGACCACTGAGGCACTGGTTTACAGATAAAAGCATGACGGTTATGATACGTATATTTATTTGATTCACTACGCCAGTATTCAAGTATTTTATTTCCATATTAAATTGCAGTTGCAGCCTCCACAGCTCATTGTTACTTCGAGGGTCGATCAATACCCAGGTCGAGCAAAAAGTATAATTGGGTTTTACGTTTTGTTCACCTCCTTTTATTTCTTGTTAGCCGCACATCTCGTACTCTTGTTGTTGAAAACCTGTTTGGAGGCAGCTGCATACAAATATAAGGAAGTAGGTTCAAATAGCTGAGAAGGCGTTAATATTGGTTCTAGAATACGCTCGTAGACACGTAGGCTTAAGTCAGGGTTGTCTGTTGGCTGACTAGTTATATGTGTATTATAATTATTTGTACGACCAATCTGTTCTAATGGAGCTGTAAAACATAATAGCCTATTCCTAACTATATTGGGGTCGGCTTCCAGTCTAACCGTATGCAGCTGAATACCAGTATTCTTTATGTCTGCCTATCTTTCCTTCACAACCCCGGTAATACATTCCCCCTTGGTAGGACTGTTTGTCAGACTTTCGAGCCACCGACTACTTGTAACAACTGTACAAGATCTACAAATTTCAGCTGGGCCTGGGACCAACGGCTTAACGTGTTATCCGAGGCACGGAAGAAACTCGGTATGTAATGGGTGGTCACACATCCACGGACGAACCCACACAAGCGTGACTTAACCTAAAGATCGACCTCATCTGCGGTAACAGTAATAATATACCATTATAAAATGCCCCCTTTTTTTTATTGGGGGGTGGGAAATCATCAAATAACCCCTCCCGCTCTTGGGCAGAGCGAAAGGGAGTGTCAGACTTCAACTGACTAAAAACCACCCATGTTCCTTCTTCGCCCTTCATGTCGAGGCCGCGGTATCCCTTGCGAACAACCCGCAGCCTCGACAGCAACCCGCAGCCTCGACAGATAAAATGTCCTCTCAAATTCCTTTAACATCGCCCAATTTCTGATAGCTATACGCGATGTGGCTTCTCCTTTAACCCGAAATAGAACTACATTTAACGAGGTAGAAAAAACAGTAGTAAACATAGGACATTATCTGTGTACAGTCGTAATTCTAAATAGAGCGTCGACCCTATTTCAGGTCTCCCTTCACAAATGACCTTGTGTGGTCGCAAGGCCTGCTGTCGTTCGCCTCGTAGGAATGCGAACATAATGCCACCACGTTGACGAACCTTAAGATAAATTCCTGCATAGAATACATTAATTGCCCTACTAGTTGTGAAAGGTTGTTGGGCAGTCTATGTATAGCCCTTTTCATTATGGAGATGCCAGCTAAATATAAATCACCACAAGAATATGTATGAGCTGGCGATATCGTTAGAAAATTTTATCAATGTAGGTTTTTGTATTTAATCTTATCATCATTAGTCATCATTTATTGCATACATGTAGTTTCCAGGTTGTTACAGGTAGGTATATAGGTTTCATACATGAACCCTGCTAGGGCAGAGCAATATACAAAGTTTATTTAAAGTGCTACAGTGTCACATAATAACCAAACTTTAACGAAGATATCAATTTTAACATGTTCATCATAATATGTCCACCATTTGTTATTTAAATAGGTACCTAACTGTCATGAAATAATAAGGATACAATTAGATATTCAACATGTCCATTCATAAATTAGAATAAGATAAAAGAATTAAAACAAATAGCGATAATAATAATAATCAAGATCAAAAATAACATAGGTAGAAATAGCCAAATTTATAGGTGTTGTGTGTATTATGTACAGGTATGAATATGAATGTCAAATGAATGTCAATTTACTTATCGTCAAAAAATTCCTTTAGATTGTAATAGGATTTTAATATAAGAAATTTTTGGAGCCCGTTTTTAAATTTGTTTTCGTAATCTAAGTCTTATTTTAAGTTTAAGGCGTAAATAAGACAGACCTTCTTAGCCTGTTGATGGTAACCTAAATAATTTCAAGCCAAAACATAATTACGATAGACCCTTTAATTATAATCCTAGGTCTTGCAAGTTTAAAGGCCCTCAGAACCTGATTTAACGAGTCCCATCGTTGGCGGAACAGCATCATAAAGTAAACCTTTGTAAAACACTATTGCCAAACGTCATTTTCTCAGAGCTTGTCAAATTGAAATCGTACACCAACGTGACCTTTCGATCTGTTCATTATTGTTATTATATCGTTGTGTCATTCAGTCTTGAACTTTAAAATTTAAAGTAGAATCTTATATAAATACTAGCTCGACATCCACCTACTCATGTTACAACTTGGGTCAAGTTTTAAAACTAGTTTCCAAAGAAATTAGACTGTCCCATGTGACTAATGCAAAATTAACAGAATTTAATGATTCAGCATTCTGAACTCAATTTCTTAACTGTGACGGCCATCATAACGGATATCGAAATTAATCCCTTTTACAGTGGTAACGAAATAATAAACTAATGATTTTATTATCCAAGTCGACCTCCATCAGTAATTTCAAACGTTGCTAAAGAACCGGTTTTGTAGGAGTCGATATAAAGCTTGCTCCTAATAATTTGTGAACGAACTGCAATTGTCGCAATCTCCGCTCAGAGTAGGTAGGTACCATAGATTTCGATATAATTGTGCCTACAGCAATTCTTAAACGAATTTAAGAATTGCTTTACCTAGAAAATACTAATAACAAAGCATTTGACAAAGCGTGTGTTGGCATCCATTCAACACGTGATAAAACTTTAATAGTATAATTGAACGAAGTCTGTCTAGCCCAGGAATTTTTAACATCCAAACATCGATTATAAGTATAACACAAGCATTACTTTAGAACGCCCAATAACGTAAACATCTTTTCTAAACAAAATACAAAGTCAAACAAACCATTACAGAAGTACATGCATTTTAAAGAAGATTCTTATCTCAAAGACAATCCAGCTCATGAATAAAATTACGTTCATAAACGCTTTCGACGCCTCCAATGAGAGCACAAAGGCTTTACACAATATGTTGAACAACTTATTATACGACGGAACGGGTTAGCATTGTGTTCCAGAACACAGTAGGTATCAAAACCACGAATCCAAGGTGATATTACCCAAAGATATTCTACAGCATGTTCGCACTTCAATCAACTTGGATTTACAGCGTCTGAGCCGATATTAACCATAATGTATTGTCGTCGAACGCTTTTGGCAACTCTCGTCGAACAATATTACTGTTTTATGATATTAGTTGTCGATTTAATAGGATCGTGGCGGAGATACCAATGATAAGTTGGCCATTTCTCATAATATGGACAGATATATTTTCTCGTAGATTCTCTTTACCCCTTTAACAAATAAATGTGAATATTTTTGTTTAGAAATTCTTTCATCCTCTCCCCAAGATATTAAATTTCGTTTCCTCTCAAATTCACTTTGCAGTGTTTGGCGGGTTTTGTTTTTTTACAAAAAAAAGAAAGGAGAAAAACTGACCGTAAAGTCGCGCTCACTTAGAATTCGTCGGCCGTGAATATTTCCGTAAAATAAATATACAAAAACTGTATTCCGTGAACAGGTTTGAACGCTTGTTACGAAATGGATATCGTGAAATCAAATTTCTGAACCTACTTACTTGACAAGTCGACAGACAACTGTGTGTTAAAGTATACCACTGGCCATTAGTGACGAAATTAGCAGTCAAGTATCCCCGCCATCCGTATGTCGTTAGAAGGCTTTGAAAGCATATAAATTACATTACGTCTCATCTATCTTAAGTACAAAATAAAATAAATCGTTCAACATCGTACAGTACTAAAACTGCATTCTTGCTGGTGCACTGACTAATTACTGACTCGGTCTCATTCAAATAAAACCTTCGAATTGTCTGGCCGTAACCGCAAGCACTGCAATGGACTCGGAACGCAAGAAAAATAAAATTGAAGCTGTAAACGAGAAAAATCCCTCCGTTTTATTTCAAGTGTTCACGTAACTGTGGGTAACATTCTTCAGAATTATTTAATCGGAACTCCATCGGAGACCCACAGTCGCTACTTATCAAAATGCATACTTGAGCTGCCAAGAATTTGGGTCAGCGTTAATACGTGCATAGTTAGTTATAACGGCGTGTGACCAATATATTGAAATAAAGCTGTTACGTTGAAACACGTAACGTTTCATGCCACTGATTTCATTATTTAGGAAATATTAAACGACTGTATACACGCACTTATGTCCAGTGTTTCAATCACTTGCAAATAAGTAAGCGAGGTAGTGCATTATACAAATATTCTCACGTATACCAGTCAATAACCATTCGTGAGATTACGTGACCGTCAGCTCAGATACGTGTTATTCCCGAGATATATGTTATTTTCAAACAAATGTCTATAAAGTCGTAATTGACAATTTCTTACTCAACGCATGTCATGCTGAAGACACATGTCAGTTAGACGAAATATTATTTTGTCTAAAAATAAATTTAGAAATTCCAATAAACTTTTATGTCAAAATAAAGATCTTTACGCGTTTAGAATTGTTTGACGTGCTCATATTGTGTCAAGAAGACTATAAGAGTTTCATTACAAGTTATCATTGAACTTCAAACTGTTGCAAATCAAAAAGGTGTTTACGCAAAACTAACACTACAGCCAAATATTTTCTAACCTCCTTCAAACTGAGATTGAAGTCATAAAGATGCTTATTATTCTACAGCCGTCTTGCGGCCACTTCCAGAATAATAAATGTTAACACTACACTGCCATTCGCCAAAGAAACTGACGATATCACCGCAGCACTTTCGAACACCATCGGAATATAAAACGACAGGAACCTAGCACAGGTAACAGTTATATCTAAACCTTAAAAGCTAGATAATTGAACCAAATTTATATTGTGGCCGACCTCGATATGACGCCCATTTAGATTTGCAAAACGATTGTGCGTTTTGGATATTGATATTCGATATTTCATCATGTTTTGCCGTTCTGTGGCTAGATTTACCTGACCGAATTTTGTGTAATTTCAAGTGTTTTTCAACGCATTGGCTATTCATATTGTAAAGTCATTAGTGAGTAACATTTTTTGTATCGATTACTGGTCTTACAGTTGGACAAGCTATCGAAGTCGCAAGTAATAGACTTAAACGTAAATCGACATTTAATTTATTTCATTGTGTTTTACATAAACACTTAACGGACCTTAACTTAGTGTTTGCGTGCTCATAATTAGCAGTTGCATGTCTATCTGCACTGGCCATGTGTTACAAATGAAAAAGTTAGCCAATCATAATTACTCTGTGAACTTCTAAGATTAGAAAAAAGCCGTGGAACAGTTTCAATCCAATTTGTCTTCACAACCGCAGTCGGATTGCAGAAGTTTATCAAGTCGCCCGGACCAAGCAAGGTTGTCACTGCCGCACAATTTCTCACCGCTCGTAAAAAAATAACAATTATTGTTAATGTTTTCTATCGATAATCATTAACTACATGCAGTAACAGTAAAATTTTATGCTTTAGTGTGCAGTGGAATTATGAAACGGTATTTAAATAAGCGGGGGTAACTGATATCTTCCTGGTTGTAATCATAAAATCATATGTGATATTCATAATCCTTCGTTACCTCATACTTTTGTATCATTCATTGTAATAATGACGCTTGCGTTCTAGTATGTGATAAAAATACTTGTACTGTATTGGATTGAACAAAAAGTGCTCTATTCAATTCGGCAGCCTTGCCTCTCATGATCGCACTTTATCGAAAGCAGTTTTGATAAACTCCTTCATAAACTGTCAATTTGGGTAATTCAGTCAGCCCTAGAGCAGTTGGCAACGGTGGGTAAAGGCCGGCCGCACCTCTGCGCCATGCGACGTGAATGCCTCTCCAGTGACATCTTTAAACTCTTCCACTCCCATCAAAGGCATTGTGCTTTGACAATACGGAACTTTTCTTGTTTCAGCTCCCAGCTGTATTTTTTGTTAAAGCCAGACATTTTTCTTGTAACTGACTTAGTTAGCGGGTAATCAGTCTTCCAGACTTTTGTAGCTTTAAGAGGATGTTTTTCCTTGCAGTTAAACAGTAATTATAGCTTTAAGGTCTAGAGGATATCATTAAGAACCTTGTTAAGTCTCACAGGTTGTAGACCTAAGTATACAGAAATGACAAGTAAACGTACATTTAAAAATGAATCAGTTTTCCTGTCAGGTGTCTCGGGCTTCTCTTGTGGACTAGGTAAACAAAACATTGGGGTTAGTTACACAGTCCAAGTCAGAGGTCAATGTTTGCTTCATCCTCAACCGTTACTAAGCAATAAACAGCTTGCAAAGGGCAAAAAAAGAAAATGCTGAACAAAATTCGTTTCATTTTCAAACCCCTACAATTTTATCCAAAACTCAGTCATCAGCATCAGCAACTAAAAAGGTAAAATGATCTAATTTTCATATCTCCACAGTTACATTTAAGAGCGCGCATGCAAAACGTGTCAAATGATCTTTGCGCGAAAACAGAATACTTATTGTATTGTTTATAAGAAATGCGCGAACGTCAGCGGAAGGGTAGAACTCGCAAGGTCGTGCGTCGAGCCCGCTCGTGTCCGTGCGCGTCAGCAACTTTACACACAACTCTACTTTAGCACAAATAAGATACGAGTAAACTAACGCTTTAATCATTTAATCCCGTGCAAACAAAAGTTTTGTTTGTTTGTCTAAAGTTGACAAAAAAACTGCTGGAGGAATCTGGGAGTTTCTTGTGTTAGTCCGAGAAAGTCTGACTTAGTTGGATATTTATGTAGTGATAGGATAGAATCCCAAGTAATGTTCTGTACTTTATACATTATTTCGACAACTATTCTAAATGTCTAGCAATCAAATGAACTACGGCCATTCACCTCTACTTGTTACGTGCGCCAGTAATAAACTGCACAAAATTCTGATTACACAAAGAATTACTCGAGGAAAGTTTATTTTAAGAAATATCAAAAGCAAAACTTCTTTCAAATTGAGTAAAAATACTCCTTGCTCCCAGACATTTTATTTAATTGCACGTTTAATTTAATGTGGAGGTTCACGAAGGAAGCGTCGCGTCGTCATTATTAATTTAACTCAGTTTTGCTCGAATCAGAATCAGAGAGGCTACTTTAAGCTCTTTTCCTCATTATACTAGATTCCTTAGATTCTTTCGCGTAATAAAGTTGGCCTTTGTTTTGATAAATTATTAATTTTAATGTTAATGAGTAGGTACAGAATATTTTTTTGTTAGTATATTGCGAAGTATATTTTTGAAACTGACTATCAATCAAGAATGTGACTCCATTGGTATTTGCAACTGTCTATCGTGTATATTGTTCCAATGTTGGGCAAAAGCCTCCTGCTAGCCCACACAATTCTGTCCCCTACAATTAAAAACCAGTCTTTCGTTAGTTGTCGATCTTGTCTCTCCTTTTCCGTCCTGGTCCGCCATGGCCTACTATGACGTCTAGGATACAATATATGAATTAGACAGTTAACATTCTGTAGAATCATGGCACAGTGTTGAGAAGAAAGTGATGACCGTGACCGTTTCAAGAATGAATGCAACTATCAAAATGAAGTAGCGATGGGCGATTGTGAATGACATTATTCGAATAATTCGATTGTACAAGTCATTCAAATTATTCGAATAACCTTACAATTCATTCGAATTTGAAAACGAATGAATATTACTAGTTCTTATATTCGAATATCCGTAACTTTATCTAAAAGTAAACTCTATGCTCTGCTAAAAAATACTCAATTTCGTATGTCAAATTGAATCATTAAACAATCGAATTCAGAATGAGTGAACTAGCGGTTCAGAATCGCTAGTTTGCTACGAATATCAATTGAAAGTAGACTTTATTGTATGTATAAACAGCCCAATTTTGTATAGCACGGCTAAAGCAAACGAATGAACTAGTATTCATTCGAATATGAAACGAATGAAAAGTAAATAATAATGTATAGCGTTGTCTCGTTCCTTCCGATTCAAATTTCATTATTACTAGTTCTTATATTCGAATATCCGTAACTTTATCTAAAAGTAAACTCTATGCTTTGACAAAAAATGCTCAATTTCGTGTGGCAAATTGAATCATTAAAACCATCGAATTCAGAACGAATGAACTAGCGGTTCTCAAATTAGTTACTAGTTGCTACGAATATCAATTCAAAGTAGACTTTATTGTATGTATAAACAGCCCAATTTTGTATAGCACGGCTAAAGCAAATGAATGAACTAGTAGTTTCATTCGAATTTGAGAACTAGCGATCGATTGTTTTAGCATTCGATTGTTAATATTAGTACTATCAAACCATTCGATTGTTGGAATCAGTAACAATCGCCCATCTTTAAAATGAAGGCATTTGCAAATATAAACAACATTTCTAACATCAAGAACAAACGTAAATCAGAGGAGCTAAGATTCGCCTGATTTACAATCCACAAATTCTTTACCAATTTCTTCACCTTATTGATGAGAATCAAGTTTCAGTGTTGTCTAATGTTTATTCAATGGCTCGTTAATGTATGATGTAAGTACCAATACCAACATACTGCAATACACTCGGTGTGCATCACACCTTGAACTTTTCGCCTCACGAGAACTCCGCACCGGTTAGGTCATTTCGAAACCAAGCAGTGAATAATTCACTGCATATTTTTCATATACTTGTTGCACGATCGTGGAATATTGTAGGTTTATTGCTGTGGTGCTGTGCCGTTTCACTGTCATAGTTTTATAATCAAGAAGGAACAACGCGAATGGGTTTATTAAACATAATGTAGACACAATGTAGCTACCTATAATATTATGATGTTACCAGTATTGCTATATTTCTGCATAGATATGCAGAAATATAGCAGTTATTATTTTAACTTAGATATAGGTTATTTATTATTTTATTTTTACTGGTTTCACAATTTGAACTGATTTTGGCTCCATATTTTAAAGTTTGTTTACCCTGCCACGGGTAGTTGAGTTATGCAAAAAAAATCTCCTAAGACTTCGCAAGGGTGAGCATTGATGCATTCATTACAATGTCAGTCATCTTAATTTTTTTTCTGGCATATCACGGAGAATGATATAATATTATTACCTACTTAGTGTTGGCCTATCATTCATGAAACCTGCTTAATCTAAAAACAATGACGAAGAAGCATATTATAGACCATGAGGTAACACAACATATTCGAGATATGAGGTCGATACAAAAATATTTGAGATCATTACAAAGATTCTGACGAGGTGACTCACGCAGAATCTCGAATAACTTTATATAAAGTTAATCATAAATATTAATAAGCATATCCTCAAGCTCTTAGTCATTTCGCTCGTAACTTAATTGTTTATATAATTCTAAATATACTTAGTTAGTGCCATACGCAATATTTTGTCCTTCGCATTCTATATTTAGTCTCCCTCTCCCCCGGATACTAAGCGAAGAATGATAATCCCTACTTGGCTACAGCAAAATTAAAATACCTTAAGTATACAATTTTACCAGCGTTAATAAGTGTATAATTAAATTCTTTGTCTATTGTCTTACAAAGCAAATCCTAAGAATCTCATTATATGTATTGACACAGTCGGTAGGTAAGTCTCCCAAATTAAATTAATTTCGGTAGAGAATATTCAAGTATTTCAAATTTCTAGCGGAATAGTAAACAAAACCCAATGCATTAGAAGCACAGTTCCATTTCTACGTTCCTCGTCTGCTCCATACTCATTTCACCGCTAATGCGCTTAAAAACGCTAGCACATCTAAAGGAAGCACTATGGAGTTTAACACAAAAGGTGTGTTAAATGTGAAAGATCTTTTCTGGTACGCCTCACAAAACAGCGGGCATCATTCGACGACTGTCTCGTTAGCCCCATTCAAACACTCCATAGTTCTACTGACTCTACGAGCTACGAAACTTTTTGTTGCTCATTCAACTGTTGGCTTTTTATGTTTGGATGTCCCACTAGGATTTTGGATGTTCACGTTTGGACTATTATGTCGTGGATCTTTGATTTAAGGCTTGTATTCACGCCAATGACCTTGTGCATACAAACTACCTCTCTCGGTCGTAGATACGGACTTTAAACGGACGCATTTTTCATTTATTATAATTAAAATAATACATGTTTTTAAAAAGTAACAAAACCAAATTATTTTCCTTTGTATTTCAAAGCAGTAGATATTTTCTTTATTTTATTTTGTTAAAAAATGAAGGAGTAAAATGGTTCCATTCAACGATTTGGAGGTGATTTTGTGGATTTTTTTTCTTATTATGTGATACCGATACAAAAATTGTGGCTAAACCAAATTACGTGTCATATCATGTAGATTACTAACAATTTTTCTCAGATGTAATTTCTCTGTAAGTGCCGGTGAAAAACTGCTTCATCTGCACGCTGTTTTTAAGCTTTTTCGAGAGAGGACCCTTAAGGTAGAAAAAGCAACATTCTATTGGCACCGTTTATTAAATTAGAAATGTATGAAATATATTATTTCGTTGTGAATCGATAAAGTTCTCTCCAGAACAAGAGAACAGATTAATTTATTCAGAATAAATATCATACTGGACTAAAGGAAAATGTGCCAAGGAAAATCCCAACGATTAAAAACACATATCTTCGATGACTGTAAAGCCGGTATTTTGAAATGTAGTCGTTTATGTAAAGATAGTGAGTACAATAAAAATCTTTTTGGAGGGATACCTCAAATAATTATGTATACTGGGACCGGTTGGCCTTGAAGCGTGTAAAGCCACAGAAACATTATCTGTAATCTACCATTCCAAACGAAGCTTCTGTTGCTTTTAGTATACGATAACTTGAAGCAAATCTCGAAACGCGTTTTCATCTTTTAAAATTTTGCGGAACTGTTGCTAACTGAACAGGATTTACAGTTTAACGATTTCTCTTTAAGTTGCGAAGATGTTTCGGTTAAACTTGTTTGGCTTCGTTGCACGAAAAACTAAAAAACAGCCTACCTACTTACTTACTATTATTGTATATGGTGATTTGGGAAGAGCTCTGGTTAATAAGCGTAACTCCTCCGTAGTAAAAGATGACAATAAACCGGATACATGAAGAAAGAATGAAAGAAACAAGAAACCTTTTCACTAACTAAACCGTAGTCCTACCACGTAAATCCTCATTGAACACGTATCGCCTAGTATACACGTACGAGCAGGTCCCGAACAAATACAAAGAAACAACAATAAATTACACAGGAATCGCTTTCATAAAAATGTATCACGAGTTACCTGCGTTAGAGGTCAAAACATCAGAAATCCCACGTCTCAAACAGTCCGGTACGCCATCCGAATATAAGGATTACGACAAAAGCTTTATCGGTGACTCAACCCCTCAGGTAAAAGATTTTTTGAAAGGGAATGTCCGCAAAGAACTTAATACACGGTAATTATAGCAAGAATATTTTGGCCATTATAGTTTTTGTTGAAATTTTAAGGTGTTTACTAGCTATTCCATAAATTACCTGTTTTAGACGTATAGCAAAAAAACCTGTTTTATATGCACAGTGACATACCGCACTGTGATAAGAGCCGGTTCATTGTCTGACTCACTGGACATTTTCTTTTGAGTGGGTATTGCTTTTTGTTCCTTAGAAGCGATGATAAGGTTTGAAAAAAAAAGGACAGTCGTATTCTTCTTTTTCAAAACACTGTTTAATTAACAACGCGCCATCTTTAACAGCTATTTCTCTGCTAATATAAATATGTTGGTAGCAGAAGATATTTATGTGCAGTTATAACATTAGCTGGACTCGCATGGTATATAATCACGACGTATATAAAATCATTACATAAACCAGTCTCACAGTTATTCAAATAAAAACTTCTGCTTTGCATGTCCACTGGGTGTCGACTCGGTTAATGTTCTTACATACGGGCCACCGGTACATCCAACTCTTGTTGGTTCAACTCGACAACAGCCAACAAAAAACCTAAAAGATTACTCAAAAATACCTCTTATCTAACATTCGGGATAAAAGACCTCTTTGAGAGTGCAAAAGTTACGAGGTATTTTATGTAAGTCCCTTTTTTCGAACGAAAAGCCTATTGACACGTAACCCTCCCGAAATTAGATGATAAAATATTTGTTCCATCGTTTTTGCAAGTGGTTTGTTCACTTTATAGAAACTTGTTCGTTGAACTCGGCATCAATATATCCGCTGGTTGAAGCGAATCAACCGTCCGTTAGGAGAACAACCGACGTGGAAGAGAGGGGTTGGAACTCATAATCTGGAACTTGTCTCATCTTTTTTAATAACGCAAGGTTTCCATGATCAAAGATAACAATCCAGATGGAAAATTGACGTAAACGCCGAGAAAAAGTATCTCCAAAAGTGCTTACGAAAACTAAAAGACATTCGTGGATCCAGTCAAACCCGTTCTTGTCGAAACTCGTGAAGAAATTCTTCGTTTCTAGTTTTAGCAAGATCGGCAGATAGGTACTGTGATGTTTAACAACCAGTGTTATTAACATTAGACACCGGTTGTGAGCAATTAGAAACCTTTTCATAATATAACCCGATAAGTGAAATAGTACTTTGTATTGGTTCTACAATTTCGGTTGGCAATTCCGCTGTAGGACTGGTAAAAACATAGACATCTACGACCATAATACTCGATGACAAAGCAGAAACGGTATAGTAGTTTCTCTATATTGTTTTTCGATGATAATTTTGCGAGACGGTGAAAGTTCCTTTTGTTAAACACATTGTCAGTTAACCGCATCAATCACGATGGGCAGGGCAAAGGAAGCCGAGATACCTTGCAGTTAAGTTTAAGTGTCATTCAACCATCTCGGGGCACCACGTAATCTTGGTTTCACTTTTGCCATAAAACAAGACAATTCCGCGCCACGACGCCGACGCCTCCCCGCAGGAATACAAAATGGCGGAGCAAAAAAAGCGCGAAACCACAAGCGCGGATGCGTTCATAACTGTCTCGTTTGAATAACAATGTTGTAGCTTGTACCATCATCTGGATTTTACCTCCAACTACTACATCATTATTTTCAGATCACAGGTTTATTAAATCGATTGTATCTCGTAACACGTTTGCACTACACCTGTCGTAGTTATTGAGAACAGTTCGGACACACATCGCACAACCGTTACTGCCTCCTAAGAGCAGCAGTAACCAATTGGCCAATTGTTATTTGTGTCATGTCGTATGGTAGCCGCGAGAGCTAAATGCGTAAACGGAGTAACGGTGTCGGTTCAATGAACGGAAAGTGGTGCTACTAATAATAATAATCACCTGCTCAGTAAGGGAAGTTCGAACGATGTGATCGCCATGTTCAGCCTATCCTTGTAAACGAGGAAGTGCAGCGGGGAGGGAGGGAATGTCGCTGCCAATATGGCGATGCTCCGATTAATCTAAGGTCGTTCTAACCTTTACCACATATTTGGTGCGTTGTAAGTGTGACGGAATATCGTTTTTTGAGAAATTATTGCAGTATTTTAATCTAGTCTGATTATCTGAATGATCTGTACCTAATAGCCTATTCCAAACTATGTATTTGTAATACAACAACGCGTCGTTAATTCCTATGCAACTTTGCAGCAGCGTAAACATTGACTTTCAGAAGTAAAGTAATAAAAGTAAAACCTGGTTGGGTAGCGTTAATGTGCATTATGTCTCCCACCTGACCGCGAATTTCGTTTCGTGCTCGAAATGTTATTTTCGTTTGGACGAACACTTGCTAGTCCAAAAGGCACGACCCGCACGACACAGTCTCCTAAAACACTCATTACGTTGTGTACTTTCGTTTATTTCTTCACTTACAACTATTTAAACATAACTTTTACTTTTTTGGATCACGTCGGCCGTGACTCATATGACAACAAAACTTCCTAGATCCGTCTTCAAATAAATGAGTTAAGTAAACTAAAAATACTTTTACTGAGATCATACTTGTACGACTAGTTTCCAACTGTTAGCTTCCCATTTTCTAACGAGATTTTTTCACTCGATAGGAGCGCGCAGTCGTTCAAGAGTTGGGCTTCTTCCGCACCACCGCACACTGCAGCGAGTGGAAAAAGCCACTAACATTACGCTCGAACAACTTAAGTTCCTGACCAGTGTTCATTTTTATCCAGTACGCTGATGTATGTACTAGTTTTTGCAGGTGAAGTTTAGTAGTCAGGGCGAAAGATAACGGCATTGTTTTACGCGTTTGTAATTATGGTTACGGACTTGCAGAAGTCTATTAAAACTGTTGCACAAGATTAAATAATTCTGCAAAGATTCAGTCTTATGAATAAATGCCCTACTTACTTTGGATGTTTTCTTAATCGATTTACCGAAATATACAAAAGAATGTGACTCCAAAGTTGAGGTCAAAAACCGAATATATCAATCAAGAGATTTCACCAGAAACAATTAGAATAGAATAGAAGAACAATCGCAATTCTTTAGCGTCAATAACTTTCCCGCGGTTCACTAATTACGCTCAGTCGCAGCACTTGAGTCCACATTTCACGTACCCAATAAGAAAGACAAGATAATTACCACAAAGCCACTCAGCCAATCACAGGAAGCTGATACTTGCTAACATGACATACTAACCGACTAAGTCCTTTAGTCCCTAGTCTTGTCTGTACAGAAACTCCTACTTAGTGTCATGTTTGCTTTCTCAAAGCTAATTACTCGCTGCGGACGGAAAACACCTCGTCTTCACTTCAGTTATGATGATACAGGTATGCGGTGTCATGAGGATAATCGTCTAAATGAATCATAGCTTGGATCCGGGCCAACGAGGTGTATTTTCCTGCGCTGCTTTTATAATACGACAATAAAAATGCATAGATGTCAATGTCGATTAATACAAACGCGATAATAACATTGAAAAGTCTAATGGTGACCACTTTCAGTGACCGTTCTCGGTGGCTCTTTCACTTTGGCGCATGAATATTGAAGTCGCGTACATCACCATTTAGGGAGGGAGGTATAAAAGGTTGTAACTGTTAAACAGTCAATGGACGAGTGACACTGGCAATGAGGAGCCGCGTTCCGTTTTAGGCGAGCATCACGTATGCGACATCTATCTTCGTACGTGTATCGTTGCGAGTGTTGCGACCGACTCGACCGGCTTACGTACGACTTTCCACCGCGTCACACACAAAAGGCCGTGAAAAAGTTTTATTCTGCTTTAAAGATTGAATAGGCTTCCTTTGTTGTTTTCCGTATTGTGTACTTTGTTGGTCATTTCGTAAAATTGTAAACCCTGTAGTTTCACAGCTGATCGGAGCCTTTCCCATAAAGAGCAGTCGCAAACATTTTTGAGAAATAAATGTCAAAATTACCTACACATGTCAAGTAAATTGATGACTGCAATATTATGATGTCATCAATGTTCAAGTTAATATACTGTTACATAGTATCACTAATGAGTCAACAAGTACTTGACCTTTAAGAAGGCTCTATTTACAAGAAAATCTCCGTAATTTCTAAGAATCAAATTACTGATATTATTATCTCGAGATTTCAAATACTAAGTTAACGTGAATTTGCGATGGAAAATAGGGAGAAGTATTTATAGCGAATAGAAATTAGTTTCATCACTATGTCGACCTTCAGCCGCTCCTAGATCTTCACAATCCAGTGAAGGTATATAATTAAATAATTGAAGTTATATGCACTTAAACTTGATAACACGATCATTTTTAATGCCTTCCCTCCATATTTAAACGTAGATGCAATGTAATGATATCGTAACTAACTTCCGCCATGCTCCATGGCAATCGCATTCCGTTATACGCTAGCCTCTACTTAGGTCGCCAGCTTGATTAACGAAGCGACAAGTGGCGATAACTTTGAATTGTTTACAAGTCAAGTGAAAAGGCTTTAACCTGAAGAAAAAACGTACCAACAATAAAGAGAAAAGAAGATTTATTTTGATTTTGAAGACGTAACAAATCACCATTTATTATTTTACCAGTCTTCTCATTCTCGTGTCAATAAATCATATCTCGAAATCAGCAATCGAAAATCGTTACAAGAGAACTGACTTTTTGTTTTTTGCAACGTTGATATTTCGACTTAACTATACCTTTATTGTACCAGGTAAGCATCTGTCTTTTTTACTCCTATTAAGAACCAAAGAGACGAGAGGGAACAAAAAAGATTGCGTGACTAAACCCAATCGAACATCGTCGGCCAGCTATTGAAGCTTTTCATAAACAGTAAATTTTTTCGTTGGATCAAAATATGGCGATGTTTTCGATACCACGTTGATTGCTCGCTCGATTCAACGGGATCCAGACGATCGAGTAAACGATTCTTCGTGCAAAATACTTTTTAATATAGCTGTGTAATTCGATCTTCGTCTCGTGGATTTATCTTTACTGAATTTCCTATGTTACCGGTATTTTAATCAAGTTGAATCGCCTGTTTTTCATCCGATTTGAGAATAATGCGTTGTATTTTGTTTTCTTAGAAATCTTCTGAACAAGAGACCTTGGTCGGTTTAAAAAAAATATGCAGCGGTCAAAAGACGTCACTACATTTTATGACTTCAGCAATCCTCACAATTATAACACCTTTCACATAAAGCCTAACAGAATCAGTTAATCAATGGCCACACCACATCGTTAGCTATATTTCTAAAACATTGCAGTTAGGTACTGTTACGCGAACTGGGTCACAGACAGTTTCATACCGTAGAACGATAACATCTTCGCACAATAAAATGCGGCTATGCGCTTTATCGTTGCAACTACATGGAAAAAGAAGCAGCTGATGGAGTGCTACGTCATAAATACTCGCGAAATTTTCTTAAAATTTAACTTGCCTAAAATGTGTTTGTGTAAAACAAGAAAAAAATGTTAACGTTGGTCATGTTATCATGTATGAATAACTAGCTGATGCACGCGGTCGCTCACGTGGGTGTCGGTTATCGCGACAAATTATAATATAATTATTAAAACCCGCCTCAAGAACGACTCTCATGAAAATTGGTGCAATGGTTTTTTAGTTTATCGCGAATAGACAGACAGACACGGCGGAAGACTTTGTTTTATAATAAAGGGTGTAAAAGTACCCTTAACGCAAACGAGGGCATTTGTTCTCCCCACCACTGCGGTCATCTTTTTGTTCTAGACCATACCTGGAAACCTCCTAGTTCCGGAGATATTGGGGGTCAAAGTTCCAAATTTTTCACAGCTGTTTTTGTAAATACTAGTATTTCAGCTTTTAACTTTACTTAAATTACCTCCATGACCCGTTTACTATTCAAAGCATCCACTAGCACAATGTTTTAAGAGTTGCTACTTTGAGTTTTACCGTAAAATGTGATTTTTAACCCCAAAAAAAAAGTCATTTCCCAGCAAAAATTTTTGCGTAGGGGTACTTGGTTTGATGTACAGAATGCTTGGTTGTCGGATGCGTGAAGGGTTCGTTTACACCCTGTATGTAGTGATAGTGATACCTAATGGCGGTTGTGTTTAAAGAGTCCAAACATATCACATCACCGTCCTGTCTAACCGCTTCTCGACTATGTTAGGGTCGGTTTTGAGTCTAACCGTTTGGAGCTAAATACCATTTGGCACGGAGTCATTGCCCATTGCACCTCCACCTAGTTCCTGGGCAACACGCTACTATTTGGTAAGCAGTGACTCATCTTTTACAATACCCATGATTTTTTTAACCTCCCTGTATAAATTCAGTACTTCGCGCTGATCGCTCGCATCGGATTCTATTGGCTCCTTATTCCATGTTCCAAAACTACGCTCAGAAAGATACAAAGTTTTTTTATTAGGTATGTTTGTTCAGTTGCTTCAGTCAGTTTTATTTACCCGCATGTTTGTATCAAAGGTTCTGTCAAAAAGAGGCTTTTTATCGCTTTGGCACGGTCCGACTTTACTTTGTATGGAGGACGAATGTTTTGGAAGAGATACTGCATCAATGTTTACTGAATGTGTATTTGTATAAGTCCTGTCTTTCGAACGTAAATTGGGTTCAAACTATTCCAAAAAGAGAATAGTAGTTTTTCTCGTCTTCGACTTATAGTATGTTAAACCAGTATTAACGACCTGGACATCTCTGTCGTTTGCCCCATTTAAGCCCTGGAGGGTCCAGGTTGTGCACGACGTTCAGGCCATAATTTGCGGCTTATCTTGTCTCGGCTCCCAGGTCAATGTGATTGGAATGGTTCGATGATACCTAATTTGGCCAAATTAAATTTGCAGCGACCAACTTGAACTCGAAGTCGATTCGTATAGATTCAAATTCAATTTGCGACTTCAGAATAAAATCAAATACAGAGTGTATTTGATTTTATTCTGGTCAGGTAAAGAAAGGTATTGTAGAAAAAAATTCAGTACGATCAATCATTCTAAGAGGTATCTTAGTCCTAATTTGGATAAAGTAATCCTGTGAACAATAACTTCTAAGTGAACTTGCAACCGTAACTTGAAACTACTTAATTAATTAACTTTAAAACTTAGCCGACCCCAATTTACGTTTAATTTATTATCAAGATAGAAGCAAAAGTTTAATATTCTTAGTACAGATTTCTATAGCATAGTTTGAAATCGTACTTAATTTTTTAATCGTTATGTTCTCTTTGCAGGTAATTGCTATCTCTTTCGCGCAAAAGTGGAATTGTTCGTGAAAGTTGAGACAGAACCAGGTAACAATGGAATTCTTTAAACAAGTTTAAGAAGTTGTTTAATCATCGATGCAAAAAGGAAATCCTTGTTTGTTCTAAAAGCTTAGAATAAGTACGAGTGGCACAAAAAAAACCACAGAATTTACTTAGCATTAAAATCTTTGACACCAACAAAACAAATAAAGAATTCCATTCATGTTTTTTCCCGGACATCTATACGTACTTACGCTATCAGCCGGCCAGCGGTTAGCAAGTGCACAAACAGTTTGAGTAAAGAAAAAGTTACGCCTCTCACTTTCTTCGAAACATATCTCAAATACAGGCCCCTGGCCCACGTGTCGGTCGAGAAAGTGAATATTCGTCGGCAGACACTTCACTATTCTCACCTATCATTTATTGCCAGCCAGTTATTGCCATTGATTGTCCGGTACGGACTTTCCCATTAACATTGGAATTCAAACAATCTGATTATGTAAAGTTAATTTGTTTGGCGATTTTCTATTTCTGTTTAAATCTACTGAACACCTGTTTTATTTGTGCAGCTTTATTTGTACAATAAACAGTTGGTAACTTAGTAGTTGCATGAAAGAATTCTCCTTTCGTCTTAGTTTACAAACAATCGCATTGAAAAAGTTTTGCGATGTAAATAATTCACGTTTATTTTAAGCTCTTACAAAACCAACAGCTCTACGCCATTCCTGTGGATTTTGGGCAGAATGCAAATTAAGTTGCAGCGTTTTTCATTTAAAATAGCAAGCAGGGTAATTTCAGAGCCAAAATAACGTTACTCAACAACAAATCACGTTGTTTTTACTGCACTTTTTTGAGAACATGACGTACTCGTATTTTACGTTTTTAACTATGTATTTTTTTAAATGTGTATACTTTTCGTCTTTCTTTCGTTGCGAAGTGATACAATATTGAGTAAAGTATTATATTTAAGGGGCGTGAAAGCCCCGTCGGCGCTGCAGCCCGTCGGGGCTGCGGGTTGTTCGAAAGAGATACCGCGGCCTCGGCGCAAAGGGATAGGAAGGAACATGGGTGGTTTTAGTCAGTATAAGTCTGAACCCCCTACCGCTCTGCCCAGAGTGGAAGGAGTCGTTTGATGATTTCCCACCCACCAAAAAAAAGGGGCGTAAAGACCAAGAAATGTCTTATTTAAACGTATCAATATCAAATATAAATCAATGAATGCCAATAGCATAGTGGTTTATCAAATAATGCCCCAATACAAGGTTTTAATGAGACTCATTTGTGAGCTGCTGTTGTTAGCTTCTGTCAAATAAATAATGGATAATAGAAACCAATGATTAATTAGTTATTTTCACAATCAATAAATAATTTATTGAAATGTGTGTGTGTTGTATTAGCTGAAAATTAATTTCGAGTTCGTAATCTGAATCCAGACATATTTGAATATGAAATACAAGCTTTTTACCGTGACTATGCCCTGCGTGGAATAACTGAGATTGTTATAAAACGAAACGCTTGGTTCATCCAATCCACTTCACACAAAGTGTTAGTTTTATCATTAACAATTTTTACAAACTGGGATTTACAGATCTATAATATAATAAATATGTACCAGTATCAAAAAGGGAAGAATTACAGGGCGTCAAAAAATTTGTCTACATACGAGTACAGTTCATATTTATTCGTATAAAAATATTAATCGTTTTTTTGTGGTTTTTGTGTGATTGTAACTTTCAGCATTACAATTAAATTTTGTCACAACACACTTCATTTGTTCCAATTAATTCTCGAATTTTATATTTAGAACATAACACACTTACATGCTTTGTGAGATTTAGTGAAAGAATGTATAAACATAATTGAAACACATTTCAGTCATTCAATTTCATTCAATCACTCTACGTATTCAGTATCACACATTGAGTTTGTATTATCAAGTACAAAATAAACGGATTTAACAAACCAAATAAAGTTCACCGGTTAATATAAATTGCTTGTTTGATGTTAATTGAAATAATTAATTGGAATTTGTATTTATGTTTAAACGTATTTTTGTTTCTGCTAGAGGGTTGGGATCGATTTCTACTTAAGGGTCAGTTTTGATGGTTCCTTCCTCATTTTAAGACCCAACAGAAGTGAAGTTTGACGTTGATGTGCCAATCCGTGCCCAGTACACTGATCTACTCAAATCTCTATATCTCATTCCTTAAAAAACTATAATCTCAGACACTAATCTGCATGGAACTGGATCTGCATCCCATATGACTTGACCAAGACTATGTGTCGACTTCAAAAACAAAAACAACTGGTTGCACTCCGGGAGTGCCGGCAGAAGTGAAAACTTAAACATTAACGTTGTGCATTTTTGAATATTTTGGAATGGTTAAGGAATAATTTCGCACGAATTGCTTTATTTATCAGCATAAAAGTACTATCATTTATGTGGTTAAATCCAATATTCATTTATTGCGGTCTCGTACACAAACATGACAATTTATATTACATAAAAAAATTAACACTTCAGAACTATTACAATTAATTTACATTAAAAAGTTTATGTCTTCAAATCAACTTGACATAATTTTTTTTTGACATTTGACACACGCACATTCGCGCAAGCCCCCTGCGCAGTCTTACGAATTTGCGTCAGGACACGTGACCTGGTGCCCTGGTGGTCACGTGTCCTGACGCGAGTTTTACATTTTTTACCCATCCCAAAAAAAAGTGCACAACGCCGCTAAAGAAGTTGTCACTTCAAAAAAAGCATCGGATAGACAGCAACACCGAACCCATTCAATTTTAAAATACAATTTAAAATCGACGTGTATGAGCGTTATTTGCAACCAATTTGAAAAATAAATATCATTTCTCATTTGGTTGGCGGACACTAATGTTTTTGGAGTCCTTTAGGTAAAGAACGTGCTGTGCCAAATAAAAACACAAATAACGGTAAATAATACAGTGGTATCGACAACAATCTTTAACTAACAATATTAATATTCAAAACGTGTCCGACGACTTTCCTTTAGCATAGTCCTTTACACATAACGGGCACTAATTGCTATATTGGCCTTAATTTATATGTGTGTTAAGAGCTAGAATTCTTAAGCAATACCTTGTCAAATGACATGCTTCGTTCTTCGTTCTAATAGAGTTAGCACTATTTAGTGTTTAAATAAGACCTTGTTAAGGAATGTGACCTTTTTGTTCTTAGAAATATTTCGTGACTTTTGAAAGAAATATCTAGTTTTTTTTCTTAAATATGAATGAGTCTTTAAAGGTCAAGATTACGTATACTATACTATCAACACAATTTAGATAGTATTTTTTATGAGCTGAGATACCAATCAATTGGATTGACAGTAAATTAGTTATGAATTTGTTATTTGAATAAACATTAACATATATATTAAAATTAAGCATACCTTTCGTTAGGAATTTTATTTATGAGACGAACTGTTGCCCGCGAAATTATTCTACGAGAAAGTACTGGGATGAAAAATAACCTATTTCCTGGTCCAAGTTTTGGCTTATCTGTATGCTAAATAATAGCGAAAGCTGTTTATGCGTCAAAATATAAAAGACTAACCGAAGTGCGGATGATTCAATAACTTTTAAAAGAATATTTATACACCTACAGGTTTAGATGATAAAGTAGACAGAGCAACCTGTTGCTGTGGTATATCTAATAAAAAATCTATTAGTAAAAGTGTCAGCCATAACAGAGGAAAAACCAGTATAGAAAGATTCGCAATTATTATGCTTGTATTTCTTACAAAACCTGTACCTCTCGTTTGCATATCAATTTGACCTGCCGGCCGCGTCTAGAATTCTAGATGTTTAGTGTAGAACCACAATTTTATAGTTTTAAACATTGACTTATATATTACTGCGTAAGGACTGGGCGGACGGCATGTTAAAATGACGCCACAAACGTGGTCCCAATAAGGTCTTTCCTAAGCCGAAGTGAACTAGTCCACGATCGGCTCTCTTCGGGTGCGGTCGTAAATTTTATTAAAAGCTTTATTTATGTTCTTTATACCTCGAAAATGCCACGCCGCTTATACAAGGTTACGTTAACGAGCAGACTACACCAATTCTCTGTAAGGCGAACGCGTCGAGCAAATGTTCGGACGACCGTATCTTTAGTTATTATATCAATGGATTTAAACCAACAAAAATAGTACAAACAGAAAATAAACATATTATTTTCTGTTTGTACTATTTTGACGGACATAATATACTGACCATATTAGTGAGGTTCTTCAAAAAGGTCAGGTGCGTTGTACTCGCAACAGCTGGCGTGCGTATATGCCAATGCTAGCCAGTACTCTTTGGCCAGGACTTAAGATAGCTCCATCTTAGACACTTGGCTTTTCAAAAGCGAATAGCGCTAACTTTTACGACGATCATCTGTTTTCATTTTCGCACCGTGAGAAAGCCAAATTAGCCTTGACATGGTTACCAAATAAAGCTCTCGAAGGTGAAGATACACAGTTAAGGTGTCTTCTTAATTAATTTGAATCCAAAATAAACATGAACACTGGTCATAGCAGTTATACGGAGTGTTTTGTCGCAATTATATATTTTCCAACATTACTATAACCATAAGGAACCATAATTTGATGCACGCGAGAATGAAACTATTTGTTAAGATCTTCCGGCATATATTTTCATTTACACAGAAAACTTTTCCCTCTAACTTTTCTACTTTAAATTAGACACAATAAAATATTATTTTTAATATTAAATAAATATATAAATTCCTGCTATGTTAAAGAAAAAAAGCTCAAAACGCTACAATCCTTACATACTCATTGCGCTCGCTCCATATATCATAATTGTTAACGAAAGTTTAATTACACCTATTCCTAACCCATATTTTATTGATCATTGTTTGCATAACCGTGTGTAGGCTACAGCATAGAAGCGTGAGAGTTTATTTCGAAAAACACCTATACTTAGCCAATAAGCAGGTCAGTTCAGCGTAAGATTCCCATTAAGACAATGGTCAATTAACTAGACCATCGGCCTGATGTGGGAGAACTCCAAATTCCATTTTTGTATAAAATAAGATCGTAATCTTTTCACACTAACAAGCTTGGTTTTACTCACACTTTAATTCTATTTTTTTTATGGATGGGCTGTTGACATACATGCATACTTACTTATTGTGCCACATATTAGTTGTACGTACTGCTGAACAAACATAGGCCTTAGGGCGTAGACGCCCGTTACTACAAAGGCCTCCTATTAGAATGCTTTTATGTGTGTCCGACGTTTTGATTGGTGATGGCAGTATATGTATGAGTATACTGTTATAGAAGACTAATGAAGTTAGAATGACTCATATTTAAAATTACAACCATTAATTTCTGTACCATCGATTGATGGTTCTAATTATGGCATTCAAAAACAAAGTTAACAAAAGTTTAAATGAATGTAATGAACGATTTGATTTGATTTGAAAAACCCTTTCAGTTTCAGTTCTTTAGCCGTGTAAGTAGGTGTGCTACTCGTTATTAGTTTCGTAAGTGTTTCGCACTAAAAAGAAGACAAACACCATCAAATACCAAAACAAACTAGCTTACAATGTATTACACTCATCTATCATTCTATTGCAATAAACACGAACTAATCAAACTCCAACCTCAAGTTCCCGTACCCTTTCATTCGGCAATGATACCAATACATCGAAATCATAATAAAATCAGCAATCATTTGACAAAACAATGGCCGCCCGTATTGTTTTACATACACTACATTGTTTTATCGACTAAATTACCGCGTAGGTGCTCAGTATAACACAATGGACGTGTCAGTCTAATTCACCCTTATCTGGGCCTTGCACGTACTTAAATAATTGGTTTCGGGGGAGAAGAATTACGTATGAAGTACCTTATACGTATAAACTTACACTTTATCTAGAAGGATAATTAATCGTTCTTAATCTCGTTCATATTATGTTTTCCTGTAAGACATATTAATATTGACATAGAGTATTTCAAAACGATAGATGGAATGTAATGGAGTATGCTATGGCTAAAAAGGAGGTGACTGCTGACATGGCGAGTAACAGCTAAGTAACAAAGAAGAAGACATGGTGCGCTGACCCCAAATCTATTGGTATACCAAAAGGCAGGAGAATGATGATAATATTTCAGTAGGATTAAATACTCGGAAGTGGCGTACACATTACATATGCAAAGCGTTAACATCAATTCTAAGCAAGCTCAGTATTGTTAAAAAACCTGTAAATATAGGCAATAATTCTTTGAAATTAGTTAATATCAGAATAATTTGAATATAAACTCTAATAGTGAGTAAGTTGGGGTTGTTGTAAGACGATTGCTTACGTTATTATAATGTGTAGTGTAACGTAGCAAAAGATTGAAAATCCTAAAACATTTGATTTCACAAAATTATTTGAGCTAGTTGGTATATTTTGCCAAAGGTATGTATGGATTTCAATCTACATAACCATGAATATCAACCTAGGAATGTAACGGTACCAGACTTTCATGCCCACTTTCGTCTTTCCCTAGTTTACAATGAAAACACGACCTAAATAAACATTATTTAGATTTACTGAACATAATTCAACTGAATCGTAAGCTTACGGGCAGACATTCAAATGGAAATCGTAAATATTTTAAATGTAAAACAATCAATAACTTATATCGATAAATATTTATTGTTGCAGCGGCCGCAGCTTACTATAAATTGAATAAAATACATATTCTCATAAATAACCAGACACAAATTGGTTAGTTCAACAAAACCCATTAATATTAGACGCTACAAGCAACACTGATTATGTTAACAGTAAAGAATAACCTGTAACACAAAAAAATCCCTAATGATACAACAGAGTAACCCACTTTCGCTTAAATAATAAAATTAATTAGAACGGAACAAAATTGTCTTATCTGTTTAGAGATAGTGGCATCAAGCATCAAAGCGTCAAAGTAATCTCACGGTTGGTACCGGCGCAGACGCAACTTCTAAGACAATAGGGGAGGGAGGGGGGCTGTCGCCGCGTGAGAACAGGCCACGGGGGCATACGATACATCACGAATTATGAGGAAGTTGTTCCTATTGGTCTCGTTTCCTCGACTCGAGGTTTTTTGTACAGTCATCATCATTACTGCAGCCGGAAGACTGCGATGCTGGACGGCGATGACTATAATGTTAGTGGTCGTAGATCTGTTTTCCCAGACAGGATTACGAACTTAATTCATTACCCAATACGAAAGGAAATTGTTTAACGTTAACTGTCAAATTAATGACTATTAAACAAACGTGTATTTTTGTCGTTAAATCGGCGTCTAAGTTATTCGCAGGTGGGTTTTAATTAGCCATTAAACTGATAGTAAACGCAAGTGATTCTCAGCCCGCATTGTAGACTAGACTCAGTAATCAGCACGCAGGCATAATAACAACACGACTAGTTCTTTTAAACGCAACGGGATTTAGAACTGAGAATTGGAATAAAGTACAAGACGAACAAGACGTGAATTATAGACCCAAAATTGAACCTTAAGTAGCTGGTGTTAAAGAAACAGAAAACAACATTGCTATATTGTACCTGTACATAATTCTTTTGTAGCAAATTAACCCTCGTCAACCACGCAGTAAACGGCCAACGAATTTGACCCAATCCATCCACACCAATAGTTACCATACGGGCAAACGCATTCCTGTTACCAAAAACGAGAGAGCGATATCCAATTCACAGTTAGTGAGCTATCGATACCGCCAATACGATTACGTACGAATCCGAAAATATTCATGGGAGATAGTTTTTCCGTGAGTGAAGGAAAATAGGATGTATGCTTGGCTAATCTTTCCGCCCTACTAGCTTTCTGTGAGAAAGGTTATTCGATGCTTGTACGCATTGAACTGGCAACATGTCATTTAATGCACTTGCAGTAGATAAAACAGACACATTCGTTTTACTTGACTGAGAAGTTTGCGGGACTATTTTGTGTGTTCTGTTATTCTTGGTTAGTTTTCTGAATATAAATTGAAATTGTGATCTATGCTGGCCCAATGGTAACAGCCCAGACTTATGTGTCTTATAAAGTGGATTAAGCAGGTCTTTCCTTTTTGTGACATGTTTAAACATCACTGTTCACTGAAAAACGAAACTTTTTTGATTCGAAAACAAGAAGCATGTTCTGAAACCAAAATATCAAAGCCATTTGTGACGTCGTTCAACCCGTACCAGAGCAAGTAGTGGGTTATGTCCCACTTCTCCATAGAGATGAGAATTGTGTCCCAGCTGTAAGAATATTATAGGCTGACGAGAAATCCAAGCTCCACTTCTTAAATATTATGATTAGCTCAATCAAGTTGGAAAAGTAGCCGACCCCTGACTTGGTAACAGATCCAGGCAATAAGTTTAAAAGTCTCATTTGCCTCGGACCGCTAACTCCTACATTTAATACCTGGCGCAACGCAATTTAGTTTTTCTACTTGGAATCCTGTTATGGTCCGGAATTGGTAGTCACGATTAATGGCTAAAACTTGTTCTGCCGGCTAGTGTAGTGTCTAATATCGAATATTTAAACAAAATACATAGATAAAACACTGCGAAAATTATTTGAAATATTTTATGTTTTTATCTGCTTAGGCGACTTGATATAGAGAGAGCACTTGGCGATGATTCTCGATCCGTATGTATAAAACAACTTTGAACATGATTGACAAAAACTTTTTGCAGCTAATGTCATTCCAATTTCATTTAATATTTCCTCTCGGTTAAATCACATCTGGCTGGATAAACAGAGCAGGAATGCTATCACACGCAGTAACATCGAAGATGAGATCGGCACCACGCTCTGTTTCTCGTTCTAGCGAATCATGGTTCTGAGCGACAATTTTTGCTTGCAACGAGGTAACGTGAAAAACCTCTGACTTGCTAATTGCACTAGCACTAGGTTTCATATCAAACGCTACCGGCTCTCTAAGTTTTTACATTTTCCTACAACGTAATTGGTTAAATTATAACGAGTTTCTTATTAACTGGCGTATGACTGTTGCAATATCCCTGCAGTAATATCACCTCCTGTAATACCGATTTCCTTTCTTGCAACACTACAATATCCACTTCGTATGTTCGTGAATTTATTTGAACACGTAATTTTGTTACCATTGATACCTATTTCAAAATTACAACCTTGTGATCTTACTTTAAACTTAACCAGTCTAATTTATAAGCTGAAATCCAAGCAAAATCAATAATAAAAATTTCTAAAATGATCGAAAACGTTTAATGAGTAACATTGATATTTGCAGAAACTGCTGTGAACTATGACAACAGCTTTTAAATGTTAATTTTATTGGTTCCACATTCCACGCCTAATTCTTCGATCAACTCAGTTAATTGAACAAAATTATTATTATTAAGAAGGAACACATTTATGTCGGAAATTCTACTTCCCTTTCAAACCCAATTTTTCTTGATTCGGATTTTTATCATTGTGTTCAGTGTCTACATTTCCCCGTTCTTCTATATTTAAATCGAACCCTGACTAAATGAATTCTTCGCGTTCTCGTTAAAGTAAGCCACCGCTACCACTAGGTTATTCATCCGTGACACAGCGATATTCAGGTTTGTAACCAGGCGATTGTCTGACCTCTTCAACCCTGGCAGAAACCTGATCTTCGAGTATTATATTATCAGTATTCAGATAGTAGAATAGTTTCTTTACTTACCTACTTTATTGTGAACCTACTTTGAAGAGGAGGATTTCTAAAATCGTGTGCATATTTGCACACATATATTAGAAGTTGTCAATGACAGTATGAGTCTCTCTAATTTAATTAATGTATTTGTTACCAATTTTTGTTTAATCTGTTTGACTACAGTAAGTAGCTAAAACTTAAATAGTCTTTTTTATTATCTGCACGTGACCATTATACCCGCTTTTTATATATTTTATTTACACTATCCACTGTGTGTATCTAATTACTTTTGAATTTCAATTAAGTGTTAAACATAAATAAACATAAATCCTGTGTGACTACTAATATTATATTGCTTAACATTCGAATTTATGTTAATTAATCGATTGTTAACGTCAAAATAGTACAATTAAAACCGGACACGAATTATGAGATCATCGACAGACAGTTAAAGGTTACTGCAAAGTTACTGAGCAACATTATTTTTGGAGGTACCCTGACTATTAATTAAATATGGCTGACACAATCGTCCGTTGTGTTGATGAGTCAAGATTTAGGCAAAAAATGGGTTAGGACGGCCACAAGTTAGGTGGAGCCGCAGTCCTCGCAGGAAAACTTTAAAAGTACTAGAAACTTAATTAAAGTCGCTAAAGATGAAGTTCAATGATGGGCGATGGGATGCTATATCCAGCAGATACTGATGTTAAGTTGAAAAAAACATACGTTTATTATACGAAGTTCTTAAAATAAAAGTCCAATATTTTATAATATTAGTAAAAATCTGTAAATAGTGTAAACCAAACAACGAAGTTGAATGACGTAAAATACGTCTCTTACTTAATGCCTATTTTATGTTTTCTTTGAAAAGGAAAACTTTGAAAGTCCGGAAAATTCTCATTCAACTTCCTACGACAAAATTGTGTCATAATAAACTTTAATCTAACTTCCTTGTACCAGTCCACGTTAAGTTAGTAATGTAACTAGGATTATTCCCCACTTTCAAGTTGGTATATGGGAGTTAACCTTCATAACTTTTCACATTAAAATTGTACCAAAAATGCACACCGATTCCGTCGTCGCAATCTTCAGTTTAGATATCGATTATTGTGTCAAGTGCACAATTTTATCGATGTCGGTATTTATGTCCGGTATTAAATCACCTCTTCGTTGCTTTTGGTCCGTAAAATCGCGTAAAGTTTATGAGATGTTATCAACAGCCATTTTTGTTGTGATATTCTTCGTCACTAATACTGCTGTCATCACCTGATTTTATAATAAATAACTTCACGCCTGTAATTCCCGAAGGGTTAAGCAGACGTGTATCTTAGAACACGCACATTTCGCCAGTTATGTTTCAGTCCCATGTAATAGGGGGCGAGCCTATTGCCATCAAACGAGCACAAGTGCACCCTCCGTGGCCGTTATTGAATAATTCTTGATGGAAACCCCTATAACATTTTGCCCGGTCCTAGAATCGAACCCAGGAGCTCATGCTCAGCAGTCGCGATCGATGAGGTCGACTCAAGACCAATGAAAAAGCATTTTTTTAAATACTCCACCATTTTTATACTAGCCCAATCAAAAGTAAAATAAAAAAACAGAAATAACCACAAAATCCTTTTTCCAGTATCCTGGTGGTCCATTATATGAGAAAGCGTATGTTATTATGTAATAATCGTGTACATTACGCCATATATGTAAGTACCAATCATTCGTGTTCACCGTTACAAGGAACCCGGCTATTCCATTACACTTTTTATTACTACCTACCCGTAATGACACCAAAAGGTATGCGCGCATGACTTACCTATACAATTTCTGAAATATTTTGAATATTAATGAATTTTAGTGCGTCTAACAACTCAGAAAAATGCATTTAGATTGAGTTACAACACGTTTAATATTTTAATTTCTATTTTTTTAGTCTCTTCATTAATCTAATTATCATGTGTATATTGTTTATGCTTTGTATTATTATGTTTGTTTTTATTTTTGTCATAGCTTAAAACTACCTTTGATATGACTGTGCTTTTACCTGTGTATTATTTACAAGTCATCTTGGAATAGATTTACTTCATTTGATTCTTTGTTTTGCACATAGCAAAGTTAATTTCCTACCCGAGTAATTTCTATTATATTCAATGCAACAGCAATTTGATTTTCCGTGTAATCAAAATCAAGACCACCAAACACTGCCCTTGCTCTACTTACCACTAACACTAATCAACCAAGTATTTAGTCAGTAAAACTGTAGGTACATACAGGCAACTTATTCAGCAACTGTTGGGGACAACAATTGCTGGATATTGAGCAACGGCGCCCGCTTCTCGCCAACATGTGAGTTGTGATCGCATCGCTACACCAAATTGACCCACCTTTTGAGATTTCAAAAAAAAAAACTTTGGTTTTGCATTTGTCTAAACATACAAAACAATAAACAATCTTAAAGATGAATGCATACTTCTTGATATTAAGCTGGCAGAGGCACCTGACAGAAGCATCTTTGCCATATCATAGTTGCGGCGTCAACAGGACGAACTACTTTATTATACCACCACAACTACCGGCAACTTATTGGTGACAATGAATTGTCAAAAACATTGCCCGTGTAAGCGCAACATTATTAGCGGCCACACGACCGGTATTCGTTGCACTATCATAATGAAATAGGTTTACACAATCACCTCATTGTGCTTTGACAAAGCTTTGTTATCTTATCTTTTAATTGTGGTGTACTATTCTCATAATTTTTACTTACGAAAAAATGTTGCTTCAGTCCCACAGTTGAGTCGTGGAATCAAAATAGTAGCGCGATTCGAATACTCTTTAGGAATATTTTCTTTCTTACAGTTGTTATTTTGATTGTTTGCTTAGAGACGTTTTCGTTTTATATAATTTTTTGAACCAACCGCTAATTAGTCGTAATGCGATTTTATTGTTTGACAAAAAAAATAATTCAAACACTGTATTCGTATGTAGATTTGAAGTTGAGACCTTGTCAAACTCTACTTTGGCATTACTTAAGGTGATTCCTTCACTCGTAGGAGCTGCGGGTTGTTCAAAAGAGATACAGCGGCCTCGACACAAAGGGCTAAGAAGAAACATGGGTGGTTTTTAGTCAGTAGAAGTCTGACACTCCCTACCGCTCGCTCTGCCCAGAGCGGGAGGAGTCATTTGATGATTTCCACGCATCAAAAAAAAAAAAAAGGTGATTCCTTCAAAATAGATTCTGAAAAAGAAAGAAATTTTAACCGGGTGTTGATCTAATACCTAAAAATCACCATCAGCAGTCGATCGTAATCGTTTTTTTTCCGTAAATGATTTTAACCTGGGTTAGATAAGCGAACCTAACCCTAACTTTTATCCACATTATCAATCATACTGTCACAGGTTCCAAATAACCGATACAGGTACTAGCGAGAGTCCACAAAAAAAAAAACGACTGGATTATGATAGATTTGAGAACGCGCTGACAGAATCTAAATTACAAAGCCAGCGAACAAAACTGTATAACGCTGTTTTTGCGTTTTATATCCCAAAAATGTCAATATGTTTTTAGATTTTTTTCCATCTTAAATAGAGTTTAGTTTGCGCTACAAAATTAAATTAATTGACACTAGAATTAATTTCATATTACTTTTAACAAAACTAACATCAATTGGAAACAAGTATTTGAATACATTTTAGGTTTGCATGTTTCTCTACTCAGATGCATATCTACATTGTTTTCAGTGTTGATGCTGGCAAAGTAGAATGCAATTGCATTTGCAAGTACAAAACCATCCCGGTATTGCATAAACAGCACAACTTAATACGAACTACGAATTCGTTATTATTTATGTATGGGGTTGGGGCCAAGCGTTTAAATCTTACCATTTAGTTACAAATCGTAATATTTAGTTACAAATACAATCCAATTTTACTTGATAAAGGTTCATATTGATCACAATAGAAGAAAAAAACTGTACCTACTATAAAACGAGTGTTCAGTTCTGTAAATTTTACAATTAAATTAAAAAACAAAAGATGAGCTGCCAAACAAAAAAATAAAAATAAATCCACGATAAAACTGATGACGAACTCATTTGCGTACGCAGACGGATTTAAAACCGGCGGATCAATTTAAAGTGGACGTTTTCCGAAAATTCCAATAACCACTTTGTGATGCATTCAGAATTTCAGACTGACACAACCAGGTAAAGCTTTCGGTCAAAGGGAAACATCGGAATGAAAAATTTTCATTTCTGTATTTCATGAATTCCGAAGCCCTAGTGAGAACGCGGATAAAGGCAGTCTACACACCCTAGGCTGCACCTGTCAGGTTTACCTGTACAAGTACACCTAAGGTGCGGTGGTACAGTATATTAAAAAAAAAACGAAATTACTACTGTACTTTTGGTGTTGGGTTTTATTTTTGCGACAAGCACCATAACAAAAAATGGAAAAAGTCAATGCCTTGTGGCATTAACTCCGAATATTTACCATCATTGTACATGAAGTTTAAATAAAGAACTATCCCCCATCGATATGAATAAGTCAGTCTTAAACTAAGTGCAACTTATTTGCGAAGTCAGTTCAAAATCGTTTCAATTTACGTTACGATTTCGCATATTCATGCGAGGCCTACTGATTCAATTCCCGGAATCTCTGTACAAATATGCTGACGTTAATTTCAATTAATACATAAACGGGTCGAGAATGGATTTTTGTTATTTTACTTCATAAATATTAATCAGTGCACGTCTCGTTGTTGGCTTTTTGATTATATAAAGAGCGAATCGCTGGGCAGAACATGATGTATTGGTACAGACTGTATAAATAATCAGCATGATAATTATTAACTTTCGCTTTAGGGCCATTTTCGTTTTGGTACTTTTCTACTCATTACCTCGTTTGTGGAACTCAAAAAAGTAGTCACCGAAGTATGTAATTAGCTGTATCCAGTTGGATTTGACGCTGAAAAGCCTATGCAAATGATGATGACCACCAAAGATAAAATCAATGGGAGAACTCCGCCGTAAAATCTTTTCAGGACATTTTATAGGCTGCAAACTAAACATTATCTATTCGAAGTTTACGACTCTCGAAGTCTGGAGGAGGGGACTTGGATAAACGAGATATTTACTGCCTTATTCCGTGGTTACGAAACATAATAACGATATTAAGTTGCACAAGCCCTTACTGAATTTGTAAATACTTTTAAGAACCGGAAGACACAGAAGACTGCCTCGTTGATCTAGTGGTCGTATTCGTGATGGCTGATCATGAGGACCTGGATTCGATTCCGGGGTCGAGCAAATTGTTACTGGGTTTTTCCATCAGAAATTACTCAGTAGCAGCCATAGAGTCTGGGTTCGTGCCCAGTTGATGGCAACAGGCAGGCCTCATTATATGAGACTTTAATATAGTATAACTGGTGAAATATGAGTGTACTATTAGTGCCTTCTCGGATTATAGATATGATGTGATGTTATGGTACGGACCAGTATTTATAAATTCAGCAAGGACTTCTGCATAACAAGTACAAAATAAACATTGTGTCTTGTCTATCTAACAAAGTGTGTTGAACTTATCAAAATAATAGCATCGCAGCCATACTAACCGTTTTCAAAGCATTTACAATGCAAGTGTAATAAAACAAAACACTCACCAGTTTTCTCTTGCAATTCCTTTTACGATTATAAGTCTGTACATGAAGGACGAGGGTACACACGGCATAAGAGTTAGATATGCAGGTAGAGGAATATTTTAAACGTCACTTAAACGTGAAATCTGACGCTAGAAGGTTGAAGTTTATAGTGCCAAAGGAAATTATGGTTAAAATTAAGAACTGCTTAATTAAAGACCTTCACAAAAACCTTCACTATGTTAAACGACATTGAATCCCTTTCTTGATTTATTTATTTATCTCCCTGGTATATGAAACACAGCTGTCTCTTCTAAGTATTTATCTATACAAATATTATAAAAAGGAGAGATTCGATTTTTTGTTTGTTTGTTACGATTTAATTAAAAAGCGATGTGATTTTAAAAATTATTTTACGATTAGTAGCGCTAAGTGCTAGTTATTAATAAAACAAAGAATCTTTAGGGGCCTAAGTCGAAGTGTTACTGCTACAGTACGGGCCCTTGATTTTCCTGTCCCTAAAAAAATTATCTACACCGCTTTTCCCTTTATCGACTGTACCATTTGGTACAACAAACGTCTGTAACAGTGTTGTTAAGAAAAGCTAAGCATTATTGTGTTATATTTTATTTTGTTGTTATATATATTGTATGTTTTGTCCTCAGATAAACGATGTTGATAAGGTGTCCGGCGACACTGTGTGTCGTCGTGTTCCTGCTGGTTGCTGTGCAAGCCAGCTCGGAGGTAAGCTTTTATTGTTGCTTTTATTTACTTAGCTTAGCATTTTTGTAGTATGTGAGAAAAAAGATTAAACCTGGAAGGTTTTTTTTTGAAAGGCAAGAGAGATTATGAATTCACTCATTGTGGTTTTTGGACTCACGGCACTCATAAGACGACATGAAATGGCTTATTTTTATCCTGAATTTAGACAAACCCTAGTCTTGAAAATTAATATACACGATGTAATAACCGAAATACAAAATACGTCCCGAATCCTTGGTAAAAGTTTGTGTCACAATGTCCTCTATACCATGTATTTTTATTTCTAATTGCTAGTGCATGAGTGTAATCCTTCTTACATCGCAGCGGATTAGGTACAATGTAGGATTCTAGACGTGGACGGTTAAAAGCTCTTAAACTTTCTGATATTACATTTTACACCAAGACTTTAATCTTAAAAGTGCCACTCGGTCAAGTGGAAATATACATAATCCATTTTAACTTACACTTTTACAAAAGCAATTTGGATTATTCCGTTCAAAGTTACGATTTGTTTTATTACGACACAATAAAAATGCTGGGCGATTAGATAGATTAGTCTACTCAAGCCATTTAAATTGGATTGTCTCAATGACAGCAATATCAATGTTGAGGACTAATCGATATAATCGTTTGCAACGTACTGGCTGTTGACCCAAAAAAGAGACAATAAAAATTTAATTAAAAACTGATCAACGAGTTAAATGGAATTGTTTGGAACAGGCGGACGTACAAACAGCCTTCTCAATCATATTAGCGGAACATCTCATTGTATGTAAAACTGTTTGTTTATTTAGACAATGAAATTTTGCAATACTATTGCAAAAGTCGCTTACTTTTACCTAATTATGTTTAGTACAGAAAATACTTATTGTTCCTTCATGATGTTCAACAATAGTTTGATTTCGAGTTTGAATTAATATTTTAATTTAAAAGTTTTAATATTTATTTGCCTGTTCTGCTATAACCTACTACAATATTGAATGGGCTACTAGTGTCAATCATTGTGTTGACTAACCTACTCCTTGACAATTCAAGTGACTGTAGATGGTTATATTGAAATCGACGTGTTAAGTCGATATTATGACGCTTTGTTTTGTATAACTGCACGGAATAGTTACTTTTTATTGCGATATACGATCAAAATCTACAGACCTATACTACGGGTACTAGGCAATCCAGTTTTCGTATATGACATACGATAGCCCGATATAACGTAGCACAGCCAATCACAATGTGCCATTAGTGTGGCAAAAGAATCAATACGTTACTGAAATGCTGAAATGCATATTGATGTTATTTCAGTTAACATAGTAGCATTATTAAACATACAATAATCAGTCTGTTTCAACCACAGTCATTAGTCGTAATCACTCAGTGTATACTATTCGTGGATAGGGTTACCAATTCCATATGGAAATAGGCCTGACAATTTCCATGATATGTATTTGCAAAGAAATCTGGATTTGGGATTTTCCATCTTTATTCTCCAAAAGCAAATATTTTCTACGAATAATCTCTTTAAGTCGAAAAACCGTGAAGAAAGACAAGGTGGCATATTGAGAAGGGAATACTAGATAGACACCTGTCCGAACAAATCCGGATAGATGGTGACCCTATCCATAGATCACTAGAGTACTACAGCAGAGCTTGTTGGTTTTGCAGCACTCTGATAATAATGGATAATAATTAGAGGTGTTGCGATCATTACGAACGCAACACCTTTGATTGGTATAATTAATAACTCTAACATGTCAACCACATTACATTCTAATAATTAATCATTGAATAAAGTCATAAAGATTCGTTTATTGTTCAAAATTCGATACAGCAACCAATTCTACAAGCTAATTATCCATGAACTTTTTAAATTCCCATAATATCTAGCTGGTAGGCCGTCTCATAACAAAATAATGTCGAGTTACGTAACATTGTCAGCCGGTTCTGTGCTGTGAGATCGATTACAAGTTGATTACATCCATTACACCCAGAAACCATAGAACGTCAGAATACATTAACTTTCATGTCACCGAGTGTCATGTTAGTACAGATTGGCGGCTCTGTGATTTTGTAGTATTGAACAGTTAGACAAATATTGCGACTGCCAGTTTGCGCTTTCGACACACTCTGTTTGATTTGGTAAAAGCAGTGACGAATAATTCCAGCATATATTTGAACGCATCGATGTTATGTGATATTTGCTTGATTAATTCTGAATTCAGATTTTCGAATAGAATTTAATAACATTATTATGAATCGCCACAACGTTGCTGCGTTGTGACAAAACCGCAAAATCGAATCGGCAAAATTCTCTGAAATAAAACTTGCGTCATAAATTCTGTCATTTTCTTTCCTTATCTCACATAAAAGTTCCCGGCAAACACACTAAGTTAGTTACTATGTCAGTTTTAAGTGTTGGAGTACATTGTTGTTAGAAATTCACACTTCTGTTTAAGATCTATGGTTACTCAATTGACTGTACTTTCTACGGTTCGGTATTTAAATCTCGGCTCTCACCATCAATCAGCTGAGTCTTATGTAACAATTAAGTGGAATTGTTCGCAGTTTTATTAATTGTTTTATCCTCTAGAACTTATTGTTTCGTTTATAACTGTTTTGTCCGGTCACGGGTGGCGAGTGTCCTCGCACAAACCCACTTTCCCCACTTTGGCAAGCCACTCGAAATGTTTCATTCTGTCACGACCGCCCGTTATATCAATTTCCGAATGGAAAACTGTGAAACTGACCACATTTCGGATTTGTTTCGATGTGTGCGGTCTAGGAATATCAATCCATTAGTTTTCTGGTCATTTTGATCATTTAGCCGCCGCAGCCACCACGGACAGTCGAGTGAAACGTGTCAACTAACAGTTTTGATTTATTATGATCAATTGTTTTAGAAACAGTCCTAAATGGTTGGATTGTTTTTAAAACAATCATAACTTACAAATTGAAATGTTTGGAAATAGTCAAAGTGATGCTATGATTATATTACATAACATCACGCCTGTAATCTCAGAAGGGTTAGGCAGTGGTGTATCAATTAGTACCTACACCCTCATTTCGCCAGTTAAGTATGTAGAAAGCTGATGATGTTGTATGTTAAGCATGTATGTTAAGTGTGTAGTCCCATGTAATAGGGGGCGAGCCTATCATATTATTTACAAAATAAACGAAATCGCTTTCAGCGTTCAAAAACAGTAAGCGCAAAAAGGTAGAGAAACTATTTCGTTTACCACATTTATTTCGGGGACTTTCCTATTAAAATTAATTTAGCGTGCAACCTCAAACTGTATGGGTACACAGTGGCCTATAACAGAGATTCATTGTCGTAACGTTGTCACATACAAGCCAAATTGAGTGGCTGTGTAACAAGATTCCCAAATATGGGCTCGGTAATATGACGGGCGGCCTACACAAAGTTTACTTCAGCATAAAGGAGGCAATAAGCCTTCACAGGCTTACTAGCCCATATATTAAGACACAAGTACCTAAGTTGCCTAGATAACCGAAGCGGTTCCTATATACAAAGCTGGTAACATAACAGGTTATGCTGCCTGCATTGGAAAGCACATTACATAGCCGACTTAAGTCAAGAACTGAGGCTCTACCAAATAGATAACGTTAATCTCTAATCTACTACAATAAATAACTTCATCCAGAATGAGAGCAAGAATTTAATTAGTCAACAGCCGGTCGTTATAAAATATGCCAGAGGCAAGTTTTTGTAAGAATTAGTCGATATTTATATGCGTGAAATGTCGTGATTTGGACCAAAGTTTTCATGGCTAAACAAAAGAGGATCGGATCGGTGGACTTGGATTATTTATTGACTATTATTACCTTCAAAGCCGCTCTTTACGTTTAAAGGCATACATGGTTATTTATGCAGTTCAGGTGATAGTTGCTGTTTAAATTATGGTAATACAAAAGTTTAAAGCCTGGAACAATTATTGTTTTCTTGTTAGCTAACATATAGGCATAGATAGCTGCGACACAATTATAAGATTTTGTAGCTACCATCGTTTTCCTTGTGATGGTGCCAACTGTCTATCTTCCAAATAAAAACATTTTGCTTTAAAATTACTGAAGCTCAGCGCCATCTAGTTTGACCGAAAGCAATCAAAGTAGATAGTTAAGAAGCGAGTGCTTCGTCGACGGTGATAATTAATATACCCATCAGAGTACCTACAACATCAAAATATTATACGGTTCATCTTAAAAATATACGCCATTCCTCTTTACTCCTGTGAGTGTCGGAAGATATTGACCGGTAAATGAACCGCTTTGATCCTTCTTCCAAATTAGTTATTTATTATGAATTTATTCCTCACAATCGGTACCAGAACCGATTCACGAATACTTCAAAACTCTAAGGGATCAAAGTAACGCCGAATGCCTGTCTGAAACATTGCCATGGAAACTTTTTAGTGGAAATATCTAATAATTTTGTTTTTGTTCACAGGGCAACCTTTTCACGTGTCCAAATGGTAAGTGAAATCTCTTTATTGTTCAATATCTACTTATTTACTTCACATAACTTTTGCCAATACTTCAAATAACTTCGGAGGGGGAACGGAGTCTCTATTTAATTAAAATCGGGGCCAGTGCTCCGGTTACCTTTGGGAAATATAAAACTTGGTAACATTGTTGTTTTAGCGGTTTAATGAACAGCATGTAGTACATGAACTTTTATTGTTTTATTTTGAACTTGTTTTATACATACGACATGCTGTTTTTGAGAATGGGTAAAATATAAAGTGCTACTTAGTAGTGCACTTTATATTTTCCAAAGTAATACATAAACGTAACGTCACGCCTGAAATAGGGATGTTTCCGGACTAAAAAAATATGATTCTAATTAGTCCGTCTGTTAGATAATCGAAAAATATTGGATATTTTTGTTTTATCAAATCAATTAAAATTGACGAAGACAAAACGCGTCAAAGATTTGAGTGGGGGTTTGTGACGTCACTCACCGGTAAATGTCTTAGAATATGACGTCACACGAGTTTTCAAACCACTGTATCGTCTTCATTGTTTGTTTACGTGAAAAAAGAAAATGTACGTGTTCCAAATTTTTTTGGTAATCTATCTGACGGACTAATTAGATTTTTTTTGTTAACTACCCTATTCCCGAAAGATTAGGTAGAGGTGTACCTTATAATGCACCCACGTTCCGCCAGTTATGTTTAAGTTCCATGTAATAGGCGGTATGATATGCCATCAACCCGGCACAAGCCCAGACTCCATGGCTACTACTGAGAATCAGACCCGGGAATGGAAACCAGGACCTCATGCTCAGTAGTCACGCTTGCGACCTCACGACCAACGAGGCAGTCATTTTCCAAAGTAGGTTGTGGTTTACTCCCAATGAATTCTAAGTATCCGACTAATTTGATTTTACATTTGGCTATTTTTTTATTTAAATGGGACAAGCCCGCCACACTATTCCCAAACCACTGTAACTCCTATTAGCCAGAATCAACAGTGGCGACCACAAGAAAAACGCCGAGACAATGAAGCTAGACGAAGTCCCAGAGAAACGATTTTGTCTGATTTTGTCTGGGCTATCCCGCAACGAAATTAATCAGAAAAGAATAGTGGAGGAGTAGGAAAAACATAATTTCCACTTCCCTCCATATCAACAGGAGACAGAACAGAACAAGGCCAATAGGCACACAGGGACGCATACAACTGGGATAAGCCCAGTTGCCTAGCATACATTTGGCTATGTTTAACTTTTTTTATCTTAATTCTGTTAATAGCCAAGTTTTGGTCCTTAATAAAAAAGGTTCCCCTGATTACGTGGAACTTAATCCGAGAAGAAATTAGTAGGCGCGAGGGATACTCAGTAACTTCCTTATATTGTAAAAGGGGGTGGCCAGAAAGGGTCTCATCTCATTATACTGGATTAAACCCGCCACTAATGAAGTAGGTGCGCCCTTTATTCGTAAACACACTTTGTGTATTAAAGCAACTGCATACAAACTGGCTTGTTTCTTGTCTGAAATCGTAAACTATACGTATTATTATGAGGAACTTAATATAGATAAATCTAAAACATACATCAAGCTTGTACTCCCCGTAGTGCTATATAGAAATGTACCTAATTGTGCACCCGCATTTCGCCAGTTATGTTTACGTTTCATGTAATAGGGGGCGATAAGATACGTTTTCATAATAGTTAGTACTCTGTTATTTTCTCAAATAAACACCTATATTTTCATTGCTGCACGGTACAATAAAACTGAAATACGGCAGTTGTAGTCATCCTAAATCCTGTGTAAACTAGCAATTAATATTCAGACTTTAATATAATGAAGTAAATGGCTCAAGTACGTACAGAGTGACAATTAATCAAGTCTATTAACGCATAACGCTACAGTATTTAGGCACTAGCAGTAATTAGGGCTCATGGTTGGTGATAAGCTGAAGCGGGATATCGAGCGGAGGGGAAAATCGCTCCGCCTTTCATGACAATTAGCTGGTAGAAAAATAAAAGGATATGGAATGCACGAATTGTTAATAAGTTTGTTTAATGTTTTATCCCTTACCTCGGTGCATTTTAGTTGGTATTTCACATAAATAGTCCTCTTTGCAGTCTAAATTAAAGTAAATCACTGCAACCTTGTAAACATAAACAACAAACACTTAACCAATCTTTGGGTATAAACGGTTCCGTGCTAAATGAGTTCTTACTGATAATTGACTTAAACTGTAGTTTTCATTCTTTGGGAATTGAAGGTCATGACTATGTCAGCTAATTTTTAAGCTGTTTGCTATTTTTCTGTACCTTTTAAATTATCATACTGTCACACACACTCAAGCTTGTCAATTATGCCACTGCGAGTCTGCGACACGGGGTCACATTTCTTCTAATATCTTCTCCATAGTACTTACATAGGATGATATGGCTAGAAAGGAGGTGACTGCTGACATGACGAGAAATAGAGAAGTTTGGAAGAAGAAGACATGTTGCGCCGACCCCAAATAAATTGGGATAAGGGCAGGAGAATGATGATGATGAGTACTTACATCTCTTTAATTTGAAAATCGAGATGCACCAACCCGCTCCCGCCCCGATTATCAGTGAAAGGGTACCCTAAGCGGGTGCTTGTTCGTACACTGCGTAATTATTAAAGCTGCCTACATCGCTTAGAACAATGTGTTTCGAAACTCGTGGCGCAAGCTTCTCGTGAGCTTTCAAAGCAATCTTTTATCTACTAGTTTTGTTTTAATTGCATTGCTATACGAAATAAAGTGGGTGCATGTAATATATCTCGTTCATGTAATATGTACGTAGGTACGTTTTAGGAGTAAGTTCAATTGGCACATAAAAAGAAAGCCTATGGTTTCTTTTTTATGTACGTTCGAGCAACAGTTCATTAAAAAATTAGTAACCAGAAAACTAATCTCTTGAAAGTTAGTATCCTTTGCCAGAACAGTTACTCTTCATCTCAATAAAAACTATAGTCTTTCAGACTGAATTTCAGGCATGGCGGTCAACCTTAGCAGATACAAGACAAATATTATAGTGCACATCGAAAGAACCAAGCCACAGGCAAAATCTAAGCCAATATTATCGACGGCCCACAATGTATGATGTTCATGCAGTTCGATTTCATAGCGGTTTCTAACGACCTTGTGCTCGCGCATCCGCTTGTCTAAGCTAAATAGGCGGTGACTACATCTTGTGGAATTTCACGTCGCTTGGACTAACGACTTGAAAAACTAACCTAACCACTATATTTGTACATAAACTTACATATAATGTATGGTCTTAGTTGTGGTGTAATGAAACAGGAAAACGTAATACTAAAGTTAGTTATTAGGTGGCGAAGTACTTAATAATTTTGTCTATGGGTATGTAAGACACGGTGCGGAGTCGAACGTAAAATTGCGTCTGACTTCCAAGCCTTGTCTTTTGTGAAACATTGTGTAGGGTAGCAGTCAAAGGCTACATAAATACTCTTTACGGTTTAGGTTTTCAAAACCAATAAGAATAATAGCTGATTTATTTATCAGGAATTTGCCTAAATTACCTGACGATCTGAAATTATACTAAAACGTTTACCGTTTTTAAATTATTTTTACATTATCGGCATTGGAATGCTTCCGGTGGTTAAAGATTTTTAAGCTTTGGCATAATATCATTATATGGTGGAGGCACCCAAAATATTATCTAATTTTACCTAGTAACATGGTCGTTTAGACTCCTAAGAAATGTTCCTTCTATCTAGTAACAGAGAATCGAACTCACAACATTACGACAAGATTAATAATGCGGTCTCAGTAACTTATTATGTCTAGTTGCTCCGGTACGTGTTAAGTTTAGTTAACTTTAAAGTATTTTCCGCGTATGCAAAGAGAAAAGAAAGTCCTTTTCTTATTCGCAATGAGTTTTCTAAGTGCACCTATTGCATATCAAATACAATTTTCTCCCGTGGTGTTCTTTGGTAGACATTAATTAACTATGCCTTTACATAGGGTAAATTGTTGTGGTCCTCAGTTAGATAAAGCCTTGGCCCCGGTATTCTGGAAGTTTATTTTATAGCCATGTCAGTACATATTGTACATTCGATGGTCTAGCGTATATTCTGTTACACACTGTAACCTTTGCTTAACTGTTCGGAAAAATACAGACATGATGAAAAGATCAAATGTCGAACTATTATTTGACTGTATGTTGTTATTTTAGTCCACTTATCATAGTAATCTATAGTAATTGGCATGAGTTTGACATTATACAGGGTGTAAACGAACCCTTCACGCATCCGACAACCAAGCATTCTGTACATCAAACCAAGTACCCCTACGCAAAGACTTTTGCTGGGAAATTACTTTTGTTTTTGGGGTCAAAAATGGCATTTAACGGTAAAACTCAAAGTAGCACTCTTAAAACATTGTGCTAGTGGATGCTTTGAATAGTAAACGGGTCAAGGAGGTAATTTAAGTAAAGTTAAAACCTGAAATACTAGTATTTACAAAAACAGCTGTGAAAAATTTGGAACTTTGACCCCCAATATCTCCGCAACTAGGAGGTTCCCAGGTATGGTCTAGAACAAAAAAATTACCGCAGTGGTGGGGAGAACAAATGCCCTTCGTTTGCGTTAAGGGTACTTTTACACCCTTTATTAATTGGTATAATGTCAAACTCAAATTATTTATTTAAAGATAACTCATCGACCATTTCATCAGTTTCTGTCTGTATTAGAACTCGGATTATCTTAAACCGGATCTAACTCTCTCTCTAAACGGTTTTCATCGTTTTCTATACAAAAAGTTTTAATCAATTCTCTCAGAATATCATTCAATTACTTTTGCAATTAATTATGACAGAGAAATGAGGTCCTTTCATAGCCGTAATTTTATGTCAACCCTTTCAAGCCGCTTGACCTACTAAAGGATTCTATTTCCAATCAAGAGCTGAAAACGAAGGACGTACCTACAAATGAATTGAGTTTGACACTCTGTCGTCGGTTTTCATTCGCCACATAATTAGGCTAGGAAATTGCCTCCCGTCGTGTATTCGGTGCTCACGTACGTTGACAAGCTTGTGTAATCAAACGTTGAGTCCCAGCTTCGTACGTCATCGTCAGGGTGTTAAAATATTAGCTCTGATTGGCTGTCTGATAACGGTTTGATATGACAGGAAGGGGTGGGAAATTGAGACGAAAAAATGTGGTTCTGATTTCGAAATCGGTGTTGATTAACAATCAATCAATTAGTAATAAATTGAGATGATTAAACAGGGTTATAAAAGTGCTTTTTGTTATATAAAACATATATTGTGTAACTTAAAAACGATAATGAAGCAATTTAATTAAGATTTTTAAATCATCAGCCCATTTAACAGATTATTAGGCAATAATAAAAATATTAACCTAGATACGTTACATATGGGATTGATCATTAATACTTACGTTGATTACAAAATGCTCAAGCATCATTAAAAGGTCGTTGACTCCATTGCATTATCTCACCCATTTCCTACAACGTAACACCTACATAATTTAGTATCTGGATTATTCAACGGAATTCTCAAAGAATCCGACATTACCTTCTCTTACACAACATTGCATACACAGAAACCTCGCAGTTACACCAAAATAAGCAAAAAACTTGAGAGGTGTCAAGGAACACCCGGATGGAACGAAGTTATTGTTATAATTTTTTATTATGTAAAAAAATAAAAAAATAAATGAAAATATCTGGCTTGCTTTCTATAAGAGAGAGAGAGACAGACAGAGAAACATGCGACGCCGCACAGCTTACAATAGCTTACTATAGCAAAAAGTGTCGTGACAACTTTTCGTAAGAATTTTTTCCGTCTAGCCCCCTTTCACAACGCGCGATAAGGAACTTCGTTCCAAAAAACATCCACTTTGCATGTTGTGTTTAGATATATAGTTTCGTTTATCCTTTACACCTTAATCAAGTTCTGAAAACGAGTACCTAGTATACAAAACTTATCAAAAAGGCTTCGTATTAGTTAATAGGCAGTAGATTCATGTCTAAAACAACGCCTATACATGTTTAAAACAAGTCTTCTAAGTCCTTAAGTACGTAAGGAGGTATTAGCACCACTATATCCACATTATAGATCTAAAAATAACACTAGGGCGTATACCCAACCTGTTACTTCAATTCCTGTAATTAAGTTACGAGGGATATTGACGCAAGAGTCGCAAATCGCAGTGTTCCTGCAGATAGATTGGATCCTAATTCGCTCCGAGCCGGAATTAACGCGACTGACTTCTGATTACACGTAATTCCATGGAGTTAATCTCAAAAGCTGTTGTTTACAGTTCTACAAGTACATAGATATAGCTATATACAACCTTCGTTACTCAAACAGCATTAACGAACAAAAGTTTCCTCGAAAATGCTTTTAAAGCGTGTTTTGACACAAAATTACGCCTTGTTAATTACTTAAGGAAACAAATTGAGAATAAAATATAATTTGATTACAAAAACTTTTAATGCACAACAGCTTGACTTGATTGAGTTAATTATAGAAGAAAATTATATAGGAAACTTAGAATCAAGGTAGAATAGAGTAAAATAAATAATGATAGTTGAAGCTGCAAAGTATCGCCATTATACTGGAATAAAAAAAAACAATCACAAATTATCTATGAATAGAGAATTAGGTTTTTAAAAAGCGAAGGCAACAATGGCTGACGTCACGTTATCGATGGAAGCTGTGAATACGTTAATTTTACTAACCGGGTTACAATTATATTTGTGTATCTATCTTGAAAGTAAGAGCTAATTAGAACCTAAGAAGGATTTAGTCGTTGTGCAATAGTGTTCATAATGGGCGTTAATTAGTTATGCTTATTACTGACTGGAAACGATGGTGTAACAATTTAAATCTGTGAGCATATAACGTTATTAAAGATGAGATCTTGAACAATTGATTCCTCGAAAAGGTGCATTTAATTATGTTTATAATTAAATATATGTTTTGTACATACAGGGTGTAAATCAACCCATCACACATCCGTCAACCAAGCATTCTGTACATCAAACTAAGTACTCCTACCATTGACTTATATATTACTGCGTAAGGACTGGGCGGCCGCATGTTAAAATGACGCCTCGAACTTGATCCTAAAACGGTCTTTCCTAAGCCGAAGTGAACTAGTCCACGATCGGCTCTCTTCGGGTGCGGTCGTAAATTTTATTAAAAGCTGTATTTATGTTCTTCATACCTCGAAAATGCCACGCCGCTTATACAAGGTTACGTTAACGAGCAGACTACACCGATTCTCTGTATGGCGAACGCGTCGAGCAAATATTCGGACGACCGTATCTTTGGTTTTTATATCAATGACCCCTACGCAAAAATTTTTGCTGGGAAACGATTTTTTTTTTGGGGCCAAAATCACTTTTTACGCTAAAACTCAATGTAGCACTCTTAAAACATCGTGCTAGTGGATACTTTGAATAGTAAACGAGTCATGGAGCTAATTTAAGTAAAGTTATAAAATGAAAAACTAGTATTTACAAAAACAGCTGTGAAAAATTTCGAACTTTGACCCCCAATATCTCCATAACTAAGGGGTTTCCAGGTATGGTTTAGAACAAAAAAATGGTAGCAGTGATGGGGAGAACAAGTGCCCTTCGTTTGCGTTAAGGGTACTTTACACCCTATGCAGGGTGTAAATCAACCCATCACACAGCCGTCAACCAAGCATTCTGTACATCAAACTAAGTACCACGCAAAAATTTTTGCTGGGAAATATTTTTTTTTTTGGGGTCAAAAATCACATTTTACGGTAAAACTCAATGTAGCACTCTTAAAACATTGTGCCAGTGGATGCTTTGAATAGTAAACGGGCCATGGAGGTAATATAAGTAAAATTAAAACCTGAAAAACTAGTATTTATTATTTTTTATTTTATTTATTATAACCAGCTGTAAAAAATTGGGAACTTTGACCCCCAATAACTCCGTAACTAGGGAACCCCCTAGTTAGTGGGGGTCAAAGTTCCAAATTTTTTTGCTTGGAACCCCCAGGTATGGTCTAGAACTCTAGAACAAAAAAAATATCAAAGTGGTGGGGAGAAAAAGTGCCTTTCGTTTGCGTTAAGGGTACTTTTACACCCTATATATACAAAACATATATTTAATTATTATGTTTTGTATATCTGTTTTTTTAATTACAGGTGCACACCTGTGATTAAAAAAATTATACAAAACATATAAAAGATAAATATATCAGTTATATTTTAATAACCATGTTACCAAAAAAGTTTTCAAAAAAAACCTTCAACTAAGTACACTCAATTTGCATAAAAAAGTAATATACAACTCAAATAAATCTCAAAAGATAATTTAAAACTCTGCTCCTCAAGTTCTTAAGCCAATAAACGTGAGATGCTTTAGATATATGATAATCCTTATTATTTACACTCTCTGAGATAAAAGTGAATTATATTATTCATGAAAATATATGAATCGCTCTCTCAATTTTCAAATACCTCATGCTTTTATCTTTCTTGCTCCGTTTAGCTTCAGATACTAGAAGAACTAAGGTATTAAAATATATTTGTCGGATGTGTAGTTAGGGTCATATTTTTCCCGTCGGGGCTGCGGGTTGTTCGCAAGAGATACCGCGGCCTCGACATGAAGGGCTACGAAGGAACATGGGTAGTTTTTAGTCAGTAGAAGTTTGACACTCCCTTTCGCTCTGCCCAAGAGCGGGAGGGGTTATGATGATTTTCCACCCCCAAAAAAAAAAAAAAAAAGGGTCGTATTTTATATTTTTAAAGAACCAAATAAATAAAATGTGTACCTAACATTTTATTTATTTGAGCCAATATTTTAACCTTTTGTATCAAACGCTGGCAGCTGGACAACTTTAAATACTTCTCAAAAAATAATAGCCCAAAACCTCTTTAATTATGTAAATGATAAAACAAGCTCACCATATAGCACACAAAGCTTCTATTATTAAAATCAACCAATCTCTGCCCCAACCGTTACGAACGCGGTTTAAAAATGCGGTACACCCACACGTAATTATGGAGGTCGCCAACATATCTGCATAAATTACTGACAGCTCTCCCTTTTGTTTGTTTTGCGAAGGCAATTAATGGCAAAGGTCAAATAATTACATCAAATAATTTACAGGAATAACTTTTCATTAAAAAAACTGAAATGTTATAGACAGCCTTTTCAACGTTGATAAATTTTAAGGAATCCTATTTTTAAAGTCTATTCAAAAAGTTTTCGTTCAATACTTACACTTATATCAATAAGAAAATTAATTAGGAACGGTAGGTGCCTATAGTGTTAATTTTGTATCATTTATCCTGCCTTAATACCAGGACACAGGTTGATTAAAGTCTTAATCAAATTAAAAATTCGTAATGTGAGCATTTTTGTTCAACAAACGCGCGATTTTTTTTTATTTAGGCACAACATTACAGCTCAGAAATTCTCATTAGCTTATAAAAAAATAATTACCTGGATTTTAAGGTTATTCCGCAAGCAGGGACGTATATGCAATCTCAATTAGTCAATTATTATAACCCTGTTTGAATAGCTTCTGTCAATGGTATCTCTCTGGCTCATAGACTAGGGCAGTGGTGTTCAAACTGTGCCCTTTCTACACGGCATGTTAATCAGTGGGACGCATAAAAACAAAATCCTACTTTTTCAGGGAGGTATTCTTTGAGGCGTTTCACAAAATGGATGATACAGGCGTTGTTAACAAAATTTCTGTTTGATAACACATAACATAACATCACGCCTGTAATCCCCGAAGGGTTAGGTAGAGGTGTACCTAATAGTACACCCACATTTCGCCAGTTATGTTTAAGTCCCGTGTAATAGGGGGCGAGCCTATTGCCATCAACCGGGCACAAATCTTGACTCCGTAGCTGTTACTGATAAATTCCTGATGGAAAAAGTCAATAACACTTTGCCCGACCCGGGAATCGAACCCAGGACCTCATGCGCCCGGATGCCACCATTGTGAGGATCGGCCGGAGGACACGGTGGAGCATACTGTGGAGGTGTGTCCCGCTTGGGCGGAGCCCCGCCGTGTTCTCGTAGCGGCGATCGGCGGCGGCGACCTCTCGCCCAGAGGGAGAGAACCTCTCGTCCCAGCCGCCGCGGGAGGCGATCCGGGCGTCGGGGGCCACGTGATGGCTTCCGGCCGCGGCGGCGGTAAGCGTCCGTCCGTCTTATGACGACGACAGGCCGTGTCGACGGCGCGTTCGTGTTCCACGCGCGCCTCAAAGAGATGTCAGCAACATGGAAGGGGCCCGCAAGGGCCGACGCCTGTCAAGGCTGCGGGTTGTTCGCAAGCTTCGATACCGCGGCCCCGACATGAAGGGCGAAGAAGGAACATGGGTGGTTTTTAGTCAGTAGAAGTCTGACACTCCCTTTCGCTCTGCCCAAGAGCGGGAGGGGTTATTTGATGATTCCCCAACCCTCCAAAAAAAAGAAAAAAAAAAGGACCTCATGCTCAGCACTCACCAACGACCACTAGACCAACGAACCTGTTTGACAGTAGCTATAAATTGTGTGCCAAATTTAACTTGTTAACATTACGTGAACATGCCATTAACATATTTTAATTATGCATACGTAAATATTCAAGGTAAATAGAGATTCGAATAAGCTAATGTTTGCACACTCAAAAATTGTTCATACACATCCTTTAACAAATAACAAAAAGAAATCGCCGATACTCCGGACAGATTTTCCTTTCTTAATGGTCAACAACTTGATACGAATACGAAATCCGGCCTGAAAGGTTGGCAGCCACTGACGGCCGTCTAGGCGTCTACAGAGACAAATTAATGCTGTATTCCACTGAGACACTGCGGTCACTAGAAAGGTGCCGTTGCACTGCATACTGATGGCAAAATCAGTGTATGTCGAGTCTATTGATAGTTCAGTATTGGTCTATCACCGGATCTCGAAATGTGTTGATTGGGTAAATCGATGAATTGATATGGTGATTTTTAGTATAATTATATATGGGGGTATTCATACTGATATCAAAGAAAATAGTTATTTCATTTGCACATCGTTTTATGTAGTTAGTATCCCGGCCCTTTGCTATTTCTTTAATTTAACAGTCAAGTAATGATATATTCTACGAAGAGACTAATTCATATCCTAGGATTTGGAATTACCTGATGACATAATAAGAATCAATTAGTACCTACAGGTCCAGGCTATTACAAATTGACTGTCGTTACGGGTACTCAGAATTAAAAGACTGTCCAGTGAAGTTAAAAGTCTGACCACAGAATTTCCGAGAGAATCTAAAGGGCTGACTCATAACGCGGGCCAGCGCTTGACTAGAGCAAAAGACAGATTTCTTGGAAACGAGAGAAAGGTGTTTTTTTATTGAAGTAGTAGGATAATACAGCCCTCTTAGTTAGTCATTGCTATAACACATATAACAAAGTGTTGTTATATGTATTATAGCAATGACAATATAATGTATATATACGTATATATGTATATTAAGATACTAGTCTTAATATTTTAATCAAAGTTTTTAAAATAACTTGCGAAACTTCACGTATGATCAGGGTAATAGGGAATGGAGTACCCACCATGTCTATAAAGTTTTAGTAAGTTAATACAACAACACCTTGTAGACAGTTTCATTTGTTATATCTCCTTAATATTGTTAACAATACTGACTGTTATTACCTCTTTGGTTCTCGTGGTCCCGACCGCAAGTGCGACTGCTGAATATGAGGTTCTGGGTCCGATTACCGGGTCGGGCATAGGATAATTGGGTTTTCAATGAGGAATTACTCAGTTGCAGCGACGGAGTCTGAATTTGTGGCCGGATGATGGCAATAGACACGCTTCTTTATACATAGGACTTAAAACATAACTGATGAAATGTGGGTGTACACCTCTGCCTAACCCGTCGGGGCTTACAGGCGTGATGTGATGTTTGTATTGTTAACAATACCATATACAACGACACGATGTGCAATATATGTCAGCATTGTAATTTACGTTGGTTTATGATGGTGCAACACTAACGCCTGAGCAATCGCCGACATCCTACGTCTTGTGATGCTGCCTTGTAAATTATAGCTGCGTTCGAATGCTGTGATTAAACATACGCGTTATTGTGATGTGTAAGGTTAGGGGGCGTTCATAAAATACGTGAGATGTTTAAGGGGGGGTGGGGGTCGAGTTAAATCTCATCTAATCTTACGTTGGAGAGAGGGGGGGTCTCGGCAAATATCACGCAATTTTTTTTCTGATTGAAACAAAAAAAAATTGTACTATTTTTGTCCATTTAATCCAGATTGTACATGCTTAAAATTTAATCTTATGCGTAATCGTAATACGACTAAATTTTTATTACACTTATAATTAAACTCTCAGCAATATTGATTACTAGTCTTAACTAGTCGTAAATAAAAGCACGAAGCAATTTTTTTTTTCCTTTTTACAATAACAATCCAACGCGTTTACGTAAGAAACCCACATTTTGAAAAATCTCACGTGAGATTGGGGGATGGGGGAGGGGGTTGAATAAAATCTCACGACATCTCACCAGGGGAGAGGGAGGGACAGAAAATTTAAAAAAACACCTCACGTAATTTATGGACGCCCCCTTATATTTTATACAGCTTGTACTGGAAAAGTTTGGATGCCGACCCCAATATAGTCGGGAAAAGGCTAGGTAGATGATGATGTGCTACAAAAGTTTAGTAATATTTCAGGGTATGATTAGGACAATCAGACTATACCACTTTCTATATAAGGCCAGTATCGAATCAACATCAGTAAACTCTTGCCTTTTCACTTTTAAATAAGTAAATTTTGACGTTCGAAAAGTGCTGATTATCAGCCTAGTTTGTATAAATGACTTTTGATTTGATTGATTTGAAACCCTTTATCCTAATGCATTTGGGGTCCGTGCCTTCGTGTACTTCTCTATTACTCGGCATCTTATCTGAAACCTTATTTCTAGCATATCATCCTTAACACAGTTCATTCATCCTTTCATTGGTTGTCCTCAACTCTTTTATACCAATCCACATTCATATTCAAAACTTTCCTCACAACATTTTCCTTATTTTATTTATTTCCTTCTTATAATGCAAACGAATCCTCTAAAAGCAAAAATAATGACAACGCATTGTTTGACGTAAACTAAAGAATTTTCAATTAAAGTCCCATCACAATTTCTTCAACTATTAGCCGTGACGTTATTGCGATGACAAAGCAAATACTTTTTACTTCATAAGTGAAGAAAATTAACTCAAAATTTTGAACAAACAGACGTGGCTATTGTTCAGTAGAAGACAGGGCAGAATTCCAGCGCTTTCATCGCTGCACCCGAGTTATGAAGCGCTAACATAAATGCAACCGACAGCGCTGTGCTCTCTTTACACACTTTATACGACACGACGTGTTTACGATTTTCTCATAGAGTACTTGGGCTTTATGCTTTTGAAAAAGTAAACAATTATTTCATCTCTGGTCAGCTCGAATTTCAAATGAAAATCAAACTGTGCTTTGATGTTGCCAAACAATAACACGTATTTGGGGTGTTTACTCTGTAAGTCCGCTTTTATTTTGAAACACAATAATCTTTTGTTCCAAACGTAACTATAAAAAACCTTAAAAGTTTTAACATCGAAACACGAAAAACCGCTGTTATTTTCCTTAAGGTATTGAACACGCAAAAACCATTTACGCATTCAAAGGTAACTTTCAAATACATACATAGTTACGTATATAAACTATCACCTTTTCCCATGGATACTAATTTTACCTTTTTATTACTTCTTATGGCACTCATTAATCATACAATTAAAGTCGTCAAGCATAAAAGTAATCCCGTCCCGAGAATGAATGCTGTGTTATCGATCTTCAGTAATTGCAGCCCCCAGTTTTCTATACTGCCTGTATCTAGGCGTACCGTTAGATCCTGGCCTACAACTGGGCTAATCATAACCACAGCTACCTACTCAGTATACATGACCTTCTTTAATAGGTAGACAGCTTTGCATGTAGATGTGGGCTTAGTATGTATCTCTAGAGCATTCTTGTGATGAGCTCAACTCTTTGACAGGTTATGTATAATGGAACTTTGATCTGAAAAGTAAACTATGACCTTCCAGTTGGTTTAAACCTTTGATACTGTTGGGATACAATATTTGTATGTTAATAAATTGTACCCTAAACCCAAACCAAAATAAAGTTTAAGAATAAGATCGCAGTCAAGTAGGAAAACGTGATAAAATACAAATATATATGCAATATGAGTAAGCCTCAAACAAGATGGCTTCTGGAAAGACCTTCAACTTTAAAGAACACAAATATCAAGTAGATACTTAAAACAATAAAATAAAATACTTCTAACACAAGTTAATGGTTGTCAATTCCATTGTGTATTCGAGAAAACGTAAGTAAAATATAGTTTGTTTGGATACATCAGAGAATGATCACTTAAGCGGCGGCGGCGTGACCTTTAGTTTCTTCCGTGAACAATTTTATAAAAATAATCTGTCTGAGAAAAAATGTTAAGGTGAACTTGGAACTCTGTTTTGCTCAATGATAGTCGATTTCTATATTTAGCCGATCGTCATTGGTAAAAAAAACTTATTAATCGACCAATTATGAAATACTCCATGGCTTTATTTGTTACTTAGAACTAGACCCTTTCAACTTTACGGTTCAATTTAACCAACAAGATTAGACTTAGATATCCGTAGACCGGAAAATCTTTCGAAACTTAAATCAAAATTGTTACCAAAGATGATAATGAAAGATTCCTTAAGAAACCTATTCTTCCAGAAAGACTTAGTTATAAGTTAAAACTTTCAGAATAAGTTTTTCGTGGAGACGAAGAGATTTGAATTTCAGGAAATGATTAAGTAGCAGCTGAAATCGTAGGTACCTTAAATTATAATCTCGATTCAATCCAAAGTTTTTTTTTATAGATTAGTAGTTTGTGATCAGTGTTTCTTTTGAAGCTAACCATATATTGACAAAAAGGACTACGTAATGCAGGAAAGACTAAAAACGTTATATTCAGAGAAAACATCGAAATACCATTCAATCTCAATGACAGCTGTCACTCTGACGTTTCTTTGATTACTTACCTGTCAACAACTGTCACACCGTCACATACACGTCAGTTGCGTCAAGCTTAGACCATAACCAAACTATCAAGTGTAGACTAAACTTGGCACGCATCTGCACGACATTTGGAGCATCACAATCTGGGTCAGTTGCTTAGTAAGCCGCGCTTGCTACTCGCCTGCATTTGTTGCCACTAACAATGCATTTGATCGTTCAATTACGACCTACAGGATTACTTCACTAAGTATCAAGTTAATTGTAATTATGAAGCCTAATAAAAATATATTTCTGTGTAATTGAAGTAGTTAGTTTCCCAACTTTGGCAAAGGCTTTTGTTTTCGACTGAGTATTACTAAAATCTCGCAATGCACGGAGTAAGAAGTAGTAAGAGCCTTCTTTTTGTGGATAAATCGTTTGAGACTTATGTATGATACTATCATAGTAATTTTCTGGACACAAATCAGATTAATAGCAGCTTTTAAAGTTTTTTCAGTCTTTGGGCTTGATGATTTTTTTCTATTTTCTCCAATTTTAAACTATTTAGAGCGCCATTTAATTTCGTGATTGGATTTCGAATTCGCATTCTTTAAACGTACATAAAATATGTCGTAACAGAACACGAATATCATTGATTGATCATTTTTTATCTAACGAGAGACAATGTAGGCTTTGTACTGCTATAGTCAATTGAGCGGCAAACTGGTAGCCTTGGAAGTTCACATTTGTAATGAGTGAAAGGCAGCGCCTCGATCATACATAACCCGAACGTGACTCACAGATGACGTTTTATTTACGAATGTATCGACCTCTGCACCTTCAACTTTAGAATAAGTATTAATAGGATATAAAGTTTATACGAGAGCTTTTACGAACTTGGCAATCAGACTTTGATCGATAACACCAATTAAAGATGTATAGAGTAAACAGAAAATAATATCACGACATCACTACGCTAAATTATGAGGTGAATAGTAAAAACACCCACATTAAAGTAAAATATAAACATTAATTAATTTTTCAATGTTGCTACGAGTATTTAACTACCGAGCAGGTAGAGCCACTTTAAATCAGTTAACAATACAACTCGCTAAAAGAACAAACACTTAGAAGTAAAAATCCCATTAAACAAAGTTTGAAACTTCATTGCGTACGATTGCATTTTTCCCACGAACGCTCTGATTAGATTTGCCGATAACAATATAAAAAATAACGCTGCACTCTGTTGCATGCAACTAATGTTCTCTTTTATTTGAGCAGTGCTTCACTGTTTAACCCACAAATCGTATTATTTCGCCTGCCTACGTTGACTCTAGTCAGCGTTCCTTCTGACTTTTTTTGCACGGCCCCTACAGTAGGGTCGTTAAATAGTTTCTTTTAAGAATTGAGGCATCAAATGCAAAAGAACTTTTCAACTGCAACTGGTACTACCAGTACTGGTATAAGTACGTTAAATATTCATTTCAACTCTATTATATTAGCAGAGATTATTAATCTTGTCTAGCAAATGCAGTTATGGTGACAAGATAGAATCATGCTAACCCACAGAGTAGGCGTCTACTTGGGATCTAAATAGAGCAGTAAGTCACTCTCCGATGCAGAGGCATATCCGTATATCCTTCAAAGGTTTCAGGTTTGCCTCGCTAAGAGGCACTCGACACAATTGATCGGCAGCCAGCGTGTCGGTGGCCGGTCGACATTGCTCTCGTCCCGTCTGGTGCAAACCTTATTGACGCATGACTGTTTAGTATGTACAGTCGAAAGCTTTTCCGCCTGCCCAGTTAAAAATTTTTTCGCATAAATCATGCGTAGGCGCCAAACCCCGCCCCCTCAAAGTTTAGGCCTATTAGAGAAGCGTCAACGTAATTAGTTGCAATCTGCACTGCGCAGCTTAGTGACGTATCCTCTGTACACCTTTTGCGAATTTTACGGACGAACTTTGGCGCGCTTCCCGGACCTTTTGAACATTGAACGTCTTCCAGAAATCTCATACAAGAAGAACGAAATGAAATTATAGTTTTGCATGGACAAGGATTTAACATCAGTCAAATCGCTGAGCTGAGTCCCAAAATAAAAAAAAACAATATGAATCACATTAAAATGTTTAAATTCTTAAAATGGACTTTATTTTCATAAACATAAAGTCCATTTTAAGAATTTTAAATTTTGAATGTCATTCATATTATGTTCTGCAAAAGCGGCCATTTTAGGCCCGCTGGCTAGATCAACGTTTCACAGCCCTAAAGCCCCATTATTTCAAATTTTATCGAAATCGTTAAAGCCGATTTAGAGAACACGCTTACAATTGCCTGTTAAATAGCATGGGATTTTATAAGATTCTTATAATAAATTTAAAATTACTCACAGAAATCATTGAGTTTTTAATTTACAATTACCAAACCAACACACACGCACCATTAGTAACGAAAGTCAAATTCAGTTAAAGTTTTTTTTCTAATAATGGCAGTTTAAAAATAACAATAACTCTCGTTCGGCGTGCGTCGGTCTCGTCAGTGTGGTGGAATGGTATTGTATTTCATTCATTATTTCTATACAAAGGCGGGGCTGGAGAGCGCTTCATGTTGTAAGTGCAAGCAAATATGAGCTTAGTGGTGGTCAGGCGGGAGTGCCCGCGATAGTACCTATGTGTTTTGTAACGTGGGATTTAATCATTGTGTGTTGGTTTGAGTTATGACTTGTGTGAAGCAAATGACCTTTATAGAGGTCTATATTATTTCTTAATCAATACAAGCTTATGAGCGTTGTTCTACGATAAAAACTCGGTAACTTAGTCCATCCCAAGTCTTTAGTGTCGTCCATTTCTCAATGATTATTAAAATTATAAACAATTTTCTCAATTTGTTAATTAATATGTAGGTATTAATTAATTTAATATTTTGTGAACACGAAGATTCATCTTCAAATGATGCGTACATGATTTTGCAATATTAAACAAAATGTCAATGATGTCGTAACTCCATCCATATTACATACACGTATAGGCATATTATTAGCGTATCTAACTCACAAAAAAAACGTGCGTAATCGATTAAAAACGCAGCTTTCTCCAATGAGAGAAGTAGTAAACTGGTATGATCCGCGTTGATTGAAAGCCTCGTATCTCGATATTCAACAGTTACAAAGCTCAGTCATCCGAGGCTGTAGACATGGGAAATGAATGCGATCCCCGATGGAACCCATTACCTATGATATTCATGATGTTATATGTGGGAAAGTACGTAAGGAGGAGTAACTGTACCGCTAGTACTATACAAGAACTAGCGAGCAAGTAACTTGACCTTAACTCGCTAATACTAAATACGTTGGTTATTTTATTTAATTAAACACTTAATCTAGTTTCTTAGATCATCCAACGCTACCTCTGATTCTGATTTTTAATCTAGTTCAATTTTGCTATCCATAATAATAGCTCATTCGCGTTTTCAATATAGTTTCAAACTACACTCAATATCCATGGTGATTTATGTAGATCTAATAACGTTCTACTTAATATTGTCTGTGATGTTGCTCTCATGATTATGGCGGATATTGGTCTATAGAGATTTCCTGTAGCCGCAATAAGCTACGAAATCAATGGAGGGAGCCATTCACTTTGATCGTTCCTTTGCGCGTTAGGCCATTCAGTAAAACTCAGTGACTTGTCACTATGTGGGATAATTACGTGCAACGCACGCAACTATGTGTTACCTGCGTATGTCGGTGTTCTCTCGCGAATAGTTTCATGCAATACGGACAATATTGCGATCATATGGATGAACATACCCGGACCCATCATTGTCTCCACACTAAAATACCGTAAATTCGCGTCCGGAAACGTCGAAATTTCAGACCCGTCGATTAGTCATCATCTATGCAAATTCATTCAGCTTTAAAGCTTACATATTTGTGCCACTGGCTGGCCGAAAACTGCTTCCTCTCTCGACCAAATCGCTAAATTTGCATGACCGTGTTTCCGGATACAATTTGCGAAAAAGGCGTTGCTATAAAACGGCGAGTTTATGTTTACGGTTTTAGGCAATAGCGTACAATATAGTCGTATACAGAGTGATTGCATTTTGCTGCAGTAACATAACTGGCTAAGTGGGTCAAACACATTGCATCGTGTTGCGGGCGCGGTCGGTGGAGCGTGGCTGAGGCTGCGTGGATGCGCCGCGGTCTTCGCGATACCTCGTCAAACTCGCACGCTCTATTTATGCCTATTTACTTTTTTATCTTGTACGTTAATGCGCGGAAATCGAATAAAACATATACATCGTTGTCGTTCATTGTCGTTCTTTTCTCGTAGTCGTCTTTGTAGATTCTATCTTTGAACATACAGCTTCCGGGACGGCGTGATTCTAAAGCTGGTCCTATGGTCCACCCAATGGCATAAACAACTATCAGACAAAATCATCGCATTAAGAGAAATCATGAAATTACAAAAGTAATAAGCGGAAGAGTGTCACATTGCGCCCATTCATTAAAAACAGTTTAGTCGTGGATAGTTACAGACGTTGATAACTTACGATGTCTGCAACAACATAGTTTTACTATTTACTTATTAACTTGGTAACAAATCTAAGCGTTAACTTGGTTATTGCCTATCCAGGAACTCAATAAAGAAAATTATAAAAAAATTGCAACAATGCTGTTTTCTATAAAATCCCATTTTGCAATCATGTCGTTAACGACATCACTTCAGTTATCGTGCCATTTCATCTTAGAATAGTAGGCAACTAGGTTTATGATTTAAATTATATACCTACGTAGACTAGTTGTTGGTGCCTTCGTATGTAAATCCTTGTACAAAGCTGTAAGCTTTCTGAACTTAAGCTCGTCTTGACGTCCATTATGCTGAGCTTCAGCTTAAGAAAGGACTTCAGGCTTCAGGGCACGTCAACAAACCGACACATAGGTACGAAAACTGTCCAAATGTTCGTACATTAACACAAGGAGCTTCTTGCTGAGCACTTAACGGAATTCTTAACTGACTTTCTATGTAAGATAATGTTAGGTTAGTTAATAATGTTATGAACAGTGAATTTCAAACTAACTTTAACACCACCTTCCGATTTCTTCAAGCACTGTTAAATACTTCGCTACGTATTGTTCCGTAAATTCGGCAATCTCTAATTCAATCTCCCATTCGACGAGTTTCATAGGCTAGTTAAGAACACCTGTTGAATCACTAAATTCGAATTAGTAATCGCTTTAGACTGGTTGAACTTCACAATCAAGGCGCATTAAACTTTTGCTTGAGAAAACAATTCGATCCGTCAGGGAGTTCTTGAGTAATGCGGCGTTCACGACCCATAGCCGCCCAAACAACTGTGCGGTTACTTTATTACCAAACTTAAATTTTTCGTCAAATTGTTTCTCGGTACTCAAATAGTTTCAGCACACAAAGGCACCAAACACGATTTTGTATGTCTTTATTGCGAAATGAATAGCTTTCTCCGAAAGCCCTTTGAAAGGAGAAAGCCTTCACTTAATACCTGTCCACGTTTACACAAAATTTCTAATCTTATTACATTTTGTATTCTTCACATAAATATACGCTAAGTAATTTGTAGAGTCAACACGTTTCTTTGTAAATAAACTTCAAATTTCTCTTTGATTTGAAACTTATGATACTAAGAGCTTGCTTGTCTTTGTTTTCAGGATGGGAGTTGAAAGGCTTACACTGTTACAAATTCTTCAACATCAGGCATTCGTGGGAGAAAGCGGCAGAACTATGTCGAAGGTAATTTATTTGTTAATCAAATACCAGATTGTTAGCAAGGTTTCCGTTTGCTAATTACACTTAATCTCAAAACAAAATAATGTTTCAGGTATGGCAGCGAGCTCATGGTTGTAGATAGCTATTCGGAAAACAACATGACTGCCAACATGGTCCCAGCCAGTCCCAGTAACAACCACTACTGGCTCGGACTCGCGACGGTCGACGACCTAAGAACGAATACACTCGAATCAGCTGCCGGTGCTCTAGTCTCGCAGTATGCCGGTTTCTGGGATCTTCGACAGCCAAACCCCAAGGCAGGAGAATGTGTCGATGTTCACGTCACATCCGATAGCCAGTCGTGGGAGCTGACCACCTGTGAAACCCTTCTGCCATTCATGTGCCGAGCTACTGCCTGCCCTGCCGGTAAGCAACATCAGCAGACAAATTGTTTATTAATCAACTTATGTATGCTCAAATACAAGCGCAGTCATACAATGTTAAGGTTACAAATAACAATACACAAACAATTTCAATTTGTTTTAGGAACCTTCCATTGTTCTAATGGAAAATGCATCAACGCAGCCTTCAAATGCGACAAGCAAGACGATTGTGGTGATGCTTCCGACGAAATGGACTGTGCTTCCGAATGTCACTTCTACATGGCCAGCAGTGGAGATGTAGTCGAGAGTCCTAACTACCCTCACAAATATCCTCCTTTCAGCGATTGCAAATGGACTCTCGAGGGGCCACAAGGTCAAAATATCGTCTTACAGTTCCAAGATTTTGAAACTGAAAAGTCTTTCGACACTGTTCAAATTCTGGTTGGTGGCAGGACCGAAGATAAATCTGTGAACTTAGCGACACTTTCTGGAAAACAAGATTTATCTAACAAAATTTACGTTTCCGCTTCGAACTTTATGATCATCAAATTCAGTACAGATGGTTCAGTCGAAAGAAAAGGTTTCCGCGCGGCTTGGAAGACCGAGTCATCAAATTGCGGAGGCATGCTTAGAGCAACACCTCAAGGTCAAGTACTTACCTCGCCTGGTTATCCTAATGGCTATCCTGGTGGCTTAGAATGCGTTTACGTTATCGAAGCTCAACCTGGCAGAATAGTGTCATTGGAAGTCGAAGATCTCGAATTAGGAATGAACAGGGATTACATAGTCATCAAGGATGGTAATACTCCATCTAGCCCTGTGTTGGCAAGGTTAACTGGACCAGGTGAAGAAAATCAAAAGGTTGTTGTGTCAACGACGAACCATCTGTACATGTACTTCCGAACGAGTCTTGGTGATTCCAAGAAAGGATTTAACATGAGATACTCTCAAGGCTGCAGAGCAACAATCATTGCAGCAAATGGTACCGTAACATCACCTGCTTACGGTCTAGCAAATTACCCGAATAACCAGGAATGTTTATACAGAATAAAGAACCCTAACGGTGGTCCACTGTCTTTGAAATTCGACGAATTTAGCATTCACCCATCTGACGTTGTACAAGTTTTTGATGGAGTCAGTACAAATGGTTTAAGATTGCATTCTGACAATGGATTTATTGTAAAACCAAGAATAACACTGACTGCATCCAGTGGCGAGATGTTGTTACGATTTATGTCTGATGCTTTGCATAATGGAATAGGTTGGAAGGCGACGTTCTCGGCAGGTAAGCCATTCACGCTACGACGAGAACAAACGAGAAACAAATAAAGGTGTATTTAATTCTTATCTTACATTTTATTTTACAGATTGCCCTACTCTTAAATCCGGTCTTGGTGCTTTAGCGTCAAACAGAGATACCGCTTTTGGGACAGTTATAACATTCTCATGTCCGATTGGACAAGAATTCGCCACAGGGAAACCTCGTATCACAACAAAATGTTTAGACGGAGGAAAATGGTCAACTACTTACATTCCTAGCTGTCAAGGCAAGTAACAACCGAGGAACGGTGGCATTGCACAATGCAGTATTACTTTAGGTTATGTAGGGGTACTTACGAGTATGTGATTTTATTGTTACTTTACAGAGGTGTATTGCGGTCCGGTGCCACAAATCGATAATGGATTTTCAATTGGCTCTACAAACGTGACTTATCGAGGTGTTGCAACTTACCAATGTTATGCTGGATTTGCTTTTCCAACTGGACAGCCTATCGAGAGGATCTCATGCTTAGCTGATGGGCGATGGGAGAGAACACCTACTTGTCTAGGTAAGTTGACAGAAATATATGATTGTATTTTGTTGCTGATATTACTTCACTCTACTCACAATCTGAACAAGCTTTTTGGGGGAAGCTATTTATAATAACTATAATAAATTTTAGGTATTTTAACTGATCTTTACTAAACATATTTTTCTCAACAGCGTCACAATGCGTTGCCCTTCCGGATAGCCCTCACGCTAACGTTACCATCTTGAACGGTGGCGGCCGTAGCTACGGTACTATTGTCCGTTACGAGTGCGAGCCAGGCTACGTAAGATCTGGACAGCCTGTACTACTCTGTATGAGTAACGGAACTTGGTCGGGAGATGTGCCATCATGCTCCAAGGCTCTGTGCCCGAAATTCCCGGAGATTAAGAACGGATTCATCGTTGACCAGACTAGGATTTACATGTTCGGTGATGAAGCTCGTGTTCAATGTTTTAAGGGTAAATATCAAATATGGACAGTATTTTTCTGAAAATAAGATTAATTTGAAACACCTACTAATTATTTTATAATTTCAGGATACAAACTGAATGGACCTAGCGTGCTCAAGTGTGGACCTAACCAAGAATTCGACAACCCACCGACTTGCGAGGATATCAATGAATGTGCCAACAGCCAATGTGACACGGCTTCCACCGAATGTAAGAACACCCAGGGTGGTTTCTACTGCCCCTGCAAAGCTGGTTTCGCGCCAAGCTTAGATTGCAGACCAGTTGGTGATTTGGGATTGATCAATGGAGCTATTCCTGATGAATCCATTACAACTTCTGCTCCAGAGCCTGGTTATGCTAAAGGAGTAAGTGTATTTTCTCAACTAACCTTTTGTTTATCAATTAACGACTTTTTTATTTACATCGAGTATTAATTCCTCAATTTTACTCTACAGATGGTACGATTAAACAACGGAGGTGGCTGGTGTGGTAACAACTTAGAGGCTGGAGCGAATTGGATTCTCATCGACTTGAGAGCACCCACAATAATTAGAGGATTCAGAACTATGAGCGTCATGCGCGCTGACGGCAACATCGCTTTCACTTCTGCCATCAGAATTCAATACACCAACGACTTGACTGATACCTTCAAAGATTACACCAACCCTGATGGCACTGCTGTAGAATTCCGTATACTGGAGCCTACTCTATCTGTCCTTAACTTGCCAATGCCAATTGAAGCGCAGTACGTCAAATTCAAGATCCAAGATTACGTTGGTGCTCCTTGTCTGAAGGTTGAAGTTATGGGTTGTGCTAGACTAGATTGTACAGACATAAACGAGTGTAGTGAAAACAATGGGGGATGTGAGCAGAAATGTCTGAACACGTTAGTATTTTTCTTGACATCATGATCAAGCTTAAGCGTTTAATTTAAAGCGTGTCAGATACATAACAGAGTTGCTTTTCCTTTTCAGACCTGGAAACTTCTCATGCGCTTGCAACATCGGCTACGAGCTTTATTCTACCAACGGTACAGCTGGCTTTGCCATCGAAAAGTCAGAAACCGGTGAAAGGGACGGTGACACATACCAAAGAAACAAATCTTGCGTACCAGTCATGTGCCCGCCACTTGGACCTCCAGAAAACGGAAAACTGTTGTCCACAAAGGATGCTTACCACTTCGGAGATATTGTCCAGTTCCAATGTGAATTCGGATTTGTAATGTCTGGATTCTCGTCACTTCTTTGTACTTCCAGTGGAACTTGGAACGGAACTGCACCTTTATGTCAATGTAAGTACAATTCAAAAAAAAAATAATATAGTAGTTAAACTCTAGTTTATAGTCAATATGTGTTTTATTAGTAAATAGTCAAAGTAAATTAGTTCTAAGCACACGAAACTACTCTGTGTAAAACTTGTATACAACAATAAAGGCTTTTTTATTTATTTATTTTTAAGTACAATTCACGTCAATCATATTTCTTTATTTTAAGGCGTGTCATTAATTAAATAGATCAAACACCGTTACATAATTTATTAACAGTGAATTAATATTTGCAGATGCTCGTTGTGTAACATTATCTGACGACAAAAACGACGGCCTACATGTTATCAGAGATGATCCTGAAAGCGTGCTTGTTCCATACAGAGACAACGTAACAATAACTTGCACTTCACCTGGCAGACAGTTGAGAAATACTGTAACCTCGTCATTCAGACAGTGTGTATATGATCCTAAACCAGTAAGTGTCATCCTTTACTCAGTCATGTTCCTTAACTAAAGTATATTTCCTTAACATCAATTCATTAAAACAAAACACTAAAATAATTAAATTTTTCAGGGTCTACCCGATTACTGGTTCTCTGGAGCACAACCGCAATGTCCCAGAAAAGACTGTGGTGTGCCCATGCCTACACCAGGTGCTGAATACGGCCAGTACATTGACACCAAATACCAAAGCTCTTTCTTCTTCGGATGTCAAAACACTTTCAAGCTCGCTGGACAAACAAACAAACACGACAATGTTGTCAGATGTCAAGCTAACGGCATTTGGGACTTCGGTGACTTAAGATGTGAAGGACCGGTGTGTGAAGACCCAGGCAGACCAGCTGATGGTTATCAGATTGCAAGAAGCTACGAGCAAGGATCCGAAGTTCTCTTCGGTTGCTCCAGACCAGGATATATTTTAATCAACCCCAGACCAATAACTTGTATACGCGAACCCGAATGCAAAGTCATCAGGCCACTAGGTCTGGCATCTGGAAGAATACCTGACTCTGCAATCAATGCAACATCGGAAAGGCCAAACTATGAGGCAAGGAACATCAGGCTTAACTCAGTCACCGGTTGGTGTGGCAAACAAGAAGCATTCACCTACGTAAGCGTCGACTTGGGCAAGGTGTACAGAGTAAAAGCTATTCTCGTGAAGGGTGTCGTTACTTCTGACATTGTGGGCAGACCCACAGAAATAAGATTTTTCTACAAACAAGCTGAAAATGAAAACTACGTGGTTTACTTCCCTAACTTCAACCTAACAATGAGAGATCCTGGAAACTATGGTGAACTGGCAATGATCACACTGCCTAAATTCGTACAAGCTAGATTTGTTATTTTGGGTATTGTGAGCTTCATGGACAACGCCTGTCTCAAATTCGAGCTTATGGGTTGTGATGAGCCAGCCGCTGATCCTTTGTTAGGTTATGACTATGGATATTCTCCTTGTGTTGGTGAGTAACAACTTTTTCTATTAAAAATATGTTCTGCGTCTCTGAATATTACGAATATAACTAAATCCTCTACCTCTTACAGATAACGAGCCACCAGTATTCCAGAACTGTCCTCAGCAACCGATTGTAGTACAAACCGATGTCAACGGTGGTCTTTTACCAGTCAACTTTACTGAGCCTACTGCGACTGACAACTCTGGTGCTATTGCAAGATTAGAAGTCACACCACAGCACTTCAGAACGCCTCTCCAAGTATTCCACAACATGGTCGTGCGATACGTGGCATTCGATTTTGATGGAAACGTAGCCATTTGTGAAGTGAACATCACTGTACCTGATTACACTCCTCCTAAACTAAGCTGCCCACAAAGTTACGTTATAGAACTTGTAGATAAACAGGACAGTTACGCTGTCAACTTCAACGACACAAGGAGAAGAATAAACGCAACAGATGCCTCTGGCGAAGTCTTCCTTAAATTCATTCCGGAAAGAGCCGTCATTCCCATTCGTGGCTATGAAAATGTAACTGTTATCGCTTCCGACAAATATGGCAACAGAGCTCAGTGCAACTTCCAAGTAAGGATTTTTTTTTTCTACTCAAATATATTTCAGAAAAATGTACCCTAAATGGATTTTCGTTTAATATTTTTCTTTTTTCTAGGTATCTGTTCAAGCCACACCTTGTGTAGACTGGGAACTTATGCCACCAGCACATGGCGCTATGAACTGCTTGCCCGGCGATAGAGGCATTCAATGTATTGCTACTTGCAGCCCTGGCTTCAGATTCACTGATGGAGAACCAGTCAAAACATTTGTTTGCGAAACTAAACGTCAATGGGTACCTACTTCGGTGGTACCTGATTGTGTTTCTGAAAGTATGTATAATTCAATGAGTACCAAAATTGTCATAGATTTTTTTTGAAATCTGAGCATCATCTAACTACGTCATTTCTTTATTACAGATACTCAGCAAGCCGCTTACCACGTTGTTTCTACAGTTCAATACCGTGCTCTTGGTGCAGTTTCTAACGCTTGCTTGCCGCAGTACAAAGACTTGATCGCTCAATACGATAATGTCCTAAACGACAGACTTACCCAACGTTGTTCTGCCGTTAACGTAAACATCAACGTAACATTCGTCAATGTTATACCAACACTTCTTGACGAAAATGTAGTCAAAATGGACTTTGTGTTAGCTATCATTCCTGCTGTTCGGCAAACTCAGCTTTACGATCTCTGTGGTTCAACTTTGAACCTTATATTTGATCTGTCTGTACCATACGCTAGTGCTCTTATTGAACCGGTACTCAATGTGTCGTCCATTGGCAATCAATGTCCACCGCTGAGAGCTATCAGAAGTTCAATTACTAAAGGATTCACCTGCAGCGTTGGTGAGGTACTGAATATGGACACGAATGATGTCCCAAGATGCTGTAAGTATTGTGACCTACATTTATGTACATAACTAATGTGTATAAATAACATAATTTAGCGATTTTCCACAAGAACACTTAACTCATTATTAATTTATATTTCAGTACATTGTCCTGCTGGAACCTTTGCTGAAGAGAAACAAAAGACCTGTACTATGTGCCCCCGTGGGTTCTTCCAAAACCAAGCTCGTCAAGGTTCATGTCTCAAGTGTCCTTCAGGAACATTCACTAGAGAAGAAGGCTCCAAGGATATCAATGACTGTATACCTGTTTGTGGATACGGTACATACTCGCCAACTGGATTAGTTCCTTGCTTGGAATGTCCTAGAAACAGTTACACAAGCGAACCACCGCTAGGTGGATTTAAGGATTGTCAAGCCTGTCCCGTAAATACCTTCACATACCAACCAGCTGCACCCGGAAGAGATAGGTGCAGAGCTAAATGTGCGGCGGGAACTTACTCCCCAACAGGCTTAGCGCCGTGCTCTCAATGTCCGCGAAACTTCTACCAAAACCTTGTTGGACAAACGTTGTGCAGTGAATGTCCAACGAACATGAAAACAGTAGGAACTGGAGCAACAGGTTTAGAAGAATGTTTACCGGTGGAATGCTCTAACAGCGCTTGCCAACATGGAGGTCTATGTGTACCTAAAGGACACGGAGTCCAATGTTACTGTCCAGCTGGATTCTCTGGACGCCGATGCGAAGTTGACATTGACGAGTGCGCAAGTCAGCCTTGTTACAACGGTGGTACATGTACCGATCTGCCACAAGGATACCGCTGCTCTTGCCCTTCAGGATATGGAGGCATCAATTGTCAAGAAGAAAGATCTGACTGTAGAAATGACACTTGCCCTGAAAGAGCCATGTGCAAAGATGAACCTGGATTTGATAATTACACTTGTCTTTGTAGATCTGGATACACGGGCGTTGATTGTGACATCACGGTAAGTTACTCAATTATTTTGTATGATAGTATTAATTTTGTCGTATTAAAATTATTATCTCATTTTAAATAGTGTATTCAATAGAAAGTTTATTGATGACATTCATATTTTTTCAGATTGATCCTTGCTCGGCTAATGGAAACCCTTGTACGAATGGCGCAAGTTGCATTGCACTCCAACAAGGCAGATACAAGTGCGAATGTTTACCAGGCTGGGAAGGACAACTTTGCGAAATCAATACTGACGACTGTATTGAAAAGCCTTGTCTCCTTGGCGCACCTTGTACAGATTTAGTTAACGACTTCAGTTGTGCTTGTCCGCCAGGCTTTACAGGAAAACGTTGTCATGAGAAGATAGACCTGTGCTCAAACGAACCTTGCAAACATGGAATATGTGTTGATAAACTCTTTATTCATCAGTGCATCTGCGACCTTGGCTGGAGCGGTCCTTCTTGTGACATCAACATAAACGAATGTGTTAAATCACCCTGTGAAAACGGAGGGCAATGTATTGATGGCATTGACGATTTCAACTGTATTTGCGAAGCTGGTTATACAGGCAAGACATGTCAACATACCATCGATGACTGTGCATCTAACCCGTGCCAAAACGGTGCATCCTGCGTTGACCAAATAGACGGATTTATTTGCAAATGCCGTCCAGGATACATAGGACTACAATGTGAGACAGCGATTGATGAATGTCTGAATGAGCCTTGCAACGCTGGTGGAACAGAGCGGTGTATTGATCTTGATAACAAATACCAGTGCGTCTGTCGTGAAGGTTTCACAGGGGAAACGTGTGAAACTAACATTGATGACTGTGCTTCTGACCCATGCTTCAACGGTGGCTCCTGCAAAGATGACATCGGTGACTACAAGTGCACCTGCCAACCTGGGTGGACCGGGAAACGTTGCGAAAAGGACATTGGCCAATGCATGAACATGCCTTGTCAAAACCATGCTAAATGCATCGATCTCTTCCAAGACTTCTTCTGCGTGTAAGTATTTACAAAAAAACAGCTTTCAATAAAATAAAATAAAAATAAATATTTATGAGTTTAGTAATAATTGTTCCGGAAATTTTCAGATGCCCAAGTGGTACCGACGGCAAACAATGTGAAACTGCTCCAGAAAGATGTATCGGCAGCCCATGCATGCACGGTGGAAAATGTCAAGACTTCGGTTCTGGTCTCAACTGCACCTGCTCTCTGGACTACACTGGAATCGGTTGCCAATACGAGTTCGATGCCTGCGACGCGGGTCTTTGCCAGAACGGAGCCACTTGTGTTGATGAGGGTGAAGGTTACAACTGTATTTGCGCTCCAGGCTTCCAAGGAAAGAACTGTGATGAAGACATTATCGATTGCAAGGATAACTCTTGCCCACCTTCAGCCACATGCATTGATTTACCAGGCAGATTCTACTGCCAATGCCCATTCAACATGACTGGTGACGACTGCAGAAAAAGTAAGATTTTTTGATAAGTCGTTTTCCTGACGATACAAATATCAACTCCACTTTATGATGTACTAAATACCCGATTATTTTTATTCCAGCAATCAGTGTAGATTACGACCTCTACTTCAGTGACCCATTGCGTTCAAGTGCGGCTCAAGTGGTGCCATTCGATACAGCTTCGGCAGATAGTCTGACTATAGCGATGTGGGTCCAATACACGCAACAAGACGAAGGTGGAGTGTTCTTCACTGCATACAGTGTTAGGTACGTAAAAACCCCTTCATTGCTGTCTGGGGAAAAAACCGAGCCACGATGAAAATACATTTTAAATCATTTCTGTTATATTTATTGCTAAATTTATGTAATTTTGTGTTTCTAGTAACTCCCACATTGCTCTAAATAGAAAGCAAATAATTCAAGCCCACTCAAACGGCGTGCAAGTTTCACTGTTCCCCGAACTCCAAGATGTTTACCTAAGCTTCGGTGAATTCGCAACGGTAAATGACGGACAATGGCACCACGTTGCTTTAGTCTGGGACGGTAACAACGGTGGAGAATTGACTCTTATCACTGAAGGTTTGATCGCTAGCAAGATTGAAGGTTACGGCAGCGGACGAACACTACCACAATAGTAAGTTTAAAAAAAACAAAGTAATTTTGAATTTTTTTGACACTTTGTATAAGGGTTCTAACTTTTTAAATCTTCTTTCAGTGTTTGGGTAACACTCGGCAAGCCTCAATCTGACAATCCAAAGGCTTACACAGAAGCTGGATTCCAAGGTCACCTGACTAAAGTACAAATATGGAACCGTGCTCTCGATGTCACAAATGAAATTCAGAAACAAGTGCGTGACTGCAGAACTGAGCCAGTGCTGTACAGCAGTTTAGGTCTAACTTGGGCTGGATATGACGACTTACTTGGAGGAGTTGAGAGGATAGTGCCATCTCATTGCGGCCAAAGAGTGTGTCCTAACGGTTATTCCGGTTCCAAATGCCAGCAACTGCAAGTAGACAAGGAACCACCGCGCGTAGACCGTTGCCCCGGTGATCTCTGGGTGATTGCAAAGAACGGATCCTCAGTCGTCAGCTGGGATGTACCCGTATTCAGTGATAACGTTGGAGTTGCTAAAGTCATGGAGAAGTCTGGTCATCGACCTGGACAGAACCTTGCCTGGGGAGCTTATGACATTGCTTACATCGCGTATGATGCTGCTGGCAACGCAGCTACTTGCACTTTCAAGGTTACTGTATTGGGTACGTCATTAAGATTTTGTATGCACAGATCGACGAATTCTTTATGTTTTCGAAGGTAATAATCGTCAATTCATTTTCTAGCTGAATTCTGTCCACCACTACCCGATCCGCTCGGAGGTTACCAATCCTGCCGCGACTGGGGTGCCGGTGGTCAGTTCAAGGTGTGCGAGATTGCCTGTCGTGACGGACTTAGATTCTCGCAACCTGTACCGCCATTCTACACATGTGGTGCCGAAGGATTCTGGCGACCAACTCCAGATCCTACCCTACCTTTAGTTTATCCTGCTTGCTCACGTAAGAAACATTTTCAATATTTTTATGATAATTATTAAGCTTTACACATGCAATGTCAAAGTATTAACCATTTTTTCTTTTCACTACAGCCGCCTCACCAGCTCAGCGCGTGTTCAAGGTATCGATGTTATTCCCAAGTTCCGTACTTTGCAATGATGCCGGTCAAGGTGTACTTCGACAGAAGGTCCGCAGCGCAATCAACCAACTTAACAGAGACTGGAACTTCTGTTCTTATGCTGTTGACGGTACGTTTACTTATAACAAGACACGATCTGAGGATAAAACTATCAATTATTTCTTCGTCTTCTTTTGCGTTCGGTGCCTTCACATTTACTAAAGAATAGCCATCTACTCCGAATAATTCTTTTAGTTGCTTGCAACGTAGAAAGGCTCAGTATCACTCAAGATACCGGGTGTCTTCTGCCAAGACCGTACCTATACTTTGTTACTTTGTCTATCATTAGCATTACCTATACATTACACTAAGTCTTCTAATATGAATTTTCAACGCAGGTACCCGCGAGTGCAAGGAACTGGACATCAATGTGAAGTGCGACCACCGCGCCAACAACAGACAGACGAGACAAGTATCCACCCCTCCCGCCGCAGCTGCTGAAGATACCTACGTACTAGATGCCATCATCCCCGTTGAAGAGTAAGTTCTACTCCAATCAGTACTTAGAAAACCCATTTAAATAGTAGGAGTCAATTAAAAGGTGACGGCGTAGATACACAGATATTACGCAAATAATGTAAAAATCTCATCTATGTAGTGCACATTAAAGCATGTGTTTATATAACACAGTTACAGAAAGCACTTTGGTTTAGTAGCAAAAATTTGATGTTTCAATCCAAAAACTGCACTTTTAGACTTTCCGTACAAATAAAGCATGATGTTCTTCTATCACAATTGCATGTGTTTTTGTGGCACTTAGGACTCGAAGCAGTAGGGAGGGTCGTCAAGTCGGCGATACGTACAACGTTGAGATCTCTTTCCCGTCTGTCAAGTAAGTTGTTTGCATGCTTTGAAGTAGCACTTAAGCACTTGTTACTTGTAACATAAAGGTTTAATTTGCTTGAATAAATAAAAAAGTTATGCTACCCGGGTGTAAATATGGTACATCGAGCTCAATAAAGAGTCTATCGAACAGGATTGTCAGATACCTCGCATTATAAATTTGAACTTTATATAATGCTCGATATGGTATATTTACAGTTGAATACAGGTAGGTATTCATGCTTGGTGACATAAAGAAATTTTCATTCACACCTAATCTTAAAAGATAAAATAACGATTTTATCAAACTCGCAGCGATCCAGTCATCCACAATGGTAACAATGAACGTTCCACTGTACAACGATTGTTGGAGAAACTGATTCTGGAAGACGAACAATTCGATGTGAGAAGCATTCTTCCTAACACCGTGCCTGACCCGGCCAGCTTGGAACTAGTTTCTGACTATGCCTGCCCTACTGGACAAGTTGTTATGGCTCCTGATTGTGGTAAGTGCAAAGATTGACTTCCTTTATTTCGCGGCAGTTAAGGCTATTTTCGTAACTCAAGTGTTACTTTATTTTGCCGTGCGGTAGACCATACCATCATCAAATTGCAGTACCTACACAAATTGGTTGCTAACCCTGTTTTTGTTCTTTCAGTGGCTTGTGCTGTCGGTACATTCCTGGATGCTGCCAGCGATACCTGCAAGCCTTGTCCTCAAGGCTCCTACCAATCTGAAGCAGGACAGGTGCAATGTACTGCTTGCCCTGCCATCGCTGGACAATCTGGTGTTACACAATCAACTGGAGCCCGAAGCGCTGCTGACTGCAAAGGTAAAATCATATCTTGCTATGACATAACTACACGTCTAATCAGGCGAAATATTGGCCTCTCTACTTTTAGGAAATTGGCAAGAAGCTGCTGAGGTCATGTTTCAGTAGAGGGCGGCGAGTCTATTGCCATAACCTGGCATAAGTCCAAAGTTATAGCTACTTGCTGCAACAGACTACTTTGCCCATTCTTAATATCGAACCTAGGACCACACTTAGGAGTCAGGCATGCGATACTAGATCAACAACTTCGTTGAACTATTTTATCAATTCTGGTTCTCATACCTGTGTGCCATTAACAGAAAGGTGCGCAGCTGGAAAATACTACGACGCCGATGCTGATCTGTGCCGTCCATGCGGTCACGGCTCTTACCAACCACGCGAAGGCGCCTTCTCTTGCATGGCCTGCCCTAGAGGACAAACCACTCGTGCTACAGAAGCCGTATCGGCTGCTGAATGCAGAGACGATTGTCCTTCAGGTAAGCACGATAAACTTGCGAACGAATAACTGAATGTGAGATTTTGGAAAGTTTTGCAATCAATTTGTTCGTACTATTTTACTAATTCTTTTTTATCTTTAGGTGAACAACTAAGCAGTGATGGTGGCTGTGAGCCTTGTCCTCGCGGCACCTGGCGCGCCAACGGCTCAGGAGCAGCGTGCGCGTCGTGCCCACCCGGCACCACAACCCCGCAGTCGGGAGCATCGTCCGCCGATCAATGTTCTCTCCCCGTCTGCCGACCTGGTACGAACCCCTTCCTAAAACTTCGATACAAATAATTTTCACCCCAAACTTTCGCATAGAAACGTTCATAAAATTACGAATTGACTTTGAAACAATTTCCCGAAATGTAAAATAGTTCGACAACGGTATGCTGATCTTCTCTCGAACTCTAAGAATTTCTGAGATGAACAATCTAGGTATTTGGTGTAATTGAAATTTTCTTTTATGATATAAACTTCTAAGACATTTTCTTGTAATTTCCAGGCTCATATCTCAACGACACCTTGAACACATGTGTACAGTGCAGGAAAGGAACCTATCAATCAGAGGCACAACAGACAGTCTGTGTTCCTTGTCCAATCAACACAAGTACGAGAGGCCCTGGTGCTGTAAGTAAAACATACTTATCCTTAATAACGTCCCAAATATGTCCTGAGTGGCTTTTTATCATCGTCAAAACGTTTGGGATGGCAATAAAAAATAAAAGCGCTCTTCTGAGATATTTATTTAAGATCAAAGCGCATGCCAAATTGCTCAACTTGGGGGTTAAATTGGTAGGTTGTTGTGGTTGATGTCCTTGTGAAGTATTTAATATTTAAGATGAAGAGATTTTCGACCTTTGTTTTCGTTATAATAAGGATTAAGGAATGTAATCATTAGGTATTCTCCCACAGATTTACGCTTCCATGTTTAATTAATACGTATTTAATAATATCCCTCATATTACTTCCACAGACAGCGGAAACTGAATGCACGAACCCATGTGAGATGAGTGGCCCGGAGATGCATTGCGATGTCAACGCTTATTGCCTTTTGATACCTGAGACAAGCGAGTTCAAGTGCCAATGCAAGCCGGGCTTCAACAGTACCGGAAGACTCTGTATAGGTAAGGAAGACATTTTTATTCCAGGAAACCGATATTTGAGTGGCTTCAATATTCTTCAAAGAACTTTGACCTAAAAATGGAGCTTCTATTGGAAAAACCTCATTCGAAACTGGATGCCTGTATAATGGAGATTTTTTTTTGTACGACAGCTAATTTGTATTTATCGTGGGAAGCATTCAGCTGAACTGACCAATTTTTTTATACCTCTCAAAACTTCGAATACAGGAATTGAGTTCGAAATCAATTCTGAAAGAATGTTGACAAGTTCCTGACATTCGGAGTTTATTAAGTATTTCTGTAACTTGGATATTGAAAATGTATAAATATCGTAAACCAATGAGTATGTTAATCTTCTTTCAACAGCAACCCTTGCCTTGCTTGGGCTATCCATCTCCATTCATTCCGTAGCCATAGCCGATTCTGCTATCAAAATTGATTTAATTCTTCTTGCGTTCACTTGTAATGTTTCTTCATAGCGTTTCTTGACCTTTATTATCCTAAAATTCATTCATTTTTCGATATCCATTCCACATTAGTATAACACCTTTTATTTGTAGTTTTAGCTTAGTTTGTATTTAGTTTTGGCATTAATTTTGCCTTAGCTTATTAGTTCTGCGTGTAGCATAATATTTCCCGATTTAGCTTAACAATTTTCGATATTTTTCCTATCCGGCAGAGCATGTGAAGATTGCATACCTGTGTGTGCTTACTAGCTTGTTCGCTTGCATGATGACCCGCTTTTTTGCTAGTTGGCTAATTTTGCCTTTTTAGTAGAGAACACGCACTTTTGTGTAGGTACTAGTTAAAATCAACAGACGACTGCAAAAATTAAGACCATGTTACTGTTCTAAATTTTGGTAAACGAGACAACGCTTCAAAGATACAATGTGACATTTTAGCAATCATGGAAACACGGCGGACTTTATGAATAGGGTCAAATATTTTGTAGCTGTACTTTAACCCTTTACCATTCATCTTCAGACGTTTGCCAAGATTTCTGCGACAACGGTGGCGAGTGTGTGAAGGACGCTAGAGGCGAACCTTCCTGTCGGTGCACAGGATCGTTCACTGGCCGCCATTGCAGGGAGAAGAGCGAGTTCGCATACATCGCGAGTGGAGTCGCAGGAGGAGTCATCTTTATTATATTCTTAGTGCTGCTTGTATGGATGATTTGTGCGAGGTACGTTTTGACTAGGTTTGAACTGTTTGAAATTTCATAAACAAAGGTAGGTAAGTCTTAAGCAGTCTTTAATTCGCAATTTCCGTTTCACCAGGTCAACAAAGAAGAAGGAACCAAAGAAGACATTAACACCAGCTATCGACCAAAACGGCTCCCAGGTGAACTTCTACTACGGAGCGCATACGCCGTACGCAGAATCAATAGCACCATCACACCATTCCACGTACGCACACTACTATGACGATGAAGAAGACGGCTGGGAGATGCCTAACTTCTACAACGAGACGTATATGAAGGAGAGCTTACACAACGGCATGAATGGGAAGATGAACAGCTTAGCGCGATCAAATGCTAGCATATACGGGACCAAGGAGGATCTCTACGACAGACTAAAGAGGCATGCGTACCCGGGTAAGAAAGGTCAGTATGTTTAGCACTTAGTTAGTGCGCACTTTCGTTATTGAGAATGCAGCTTTTGCACGTCTTGCTTGGTAATTGCGATAACGCTTTGCTGATTGACAATAGACTGTAGTACCATATATACAACGTATATTTTGATATGCACTTTTTCATTCTTTTTCGAGCACCTGCACCATCCATTATCCCACTGAAAATCATAACTGAACTACCTATTTATTATTTCATGATAGTATTTAGTGTCTATTTCTACATATTTCTACGATTAGTAAAACTATTCTAAAATCTTGCTTTTGTCCCCCGCCTCTTTTCCATTTGTTTTTAAATAATGCAATAAATAAAATAATTTGCACGTTCGTTGTGATAGAACAATGGATTCATGATCTTATTTTAATCCTAGCCTTCTGAAACAATACCTAGGATTTAATTGTGAAGGTGATTGAACCATCGGCATGCCTACATAACACAATAAAGGCCTGGTAAATAACCTCATACCCTTTGTTCAAAACAAAGCGTAACAAACAACTAAAGCCTGATGTAAATAAACACAGAGCTGAACATTTATAACAACAATTTGTTTGTCTTACGCACGTACAAAATTCCACTTGCACAAACAACACTATCGGTCACTGGGGTACACATGCAAAACTGTAAATAACAATGACGAAACAATGATGATATACTAATTTGTGTGTTATTCCTTTACAGATAAGAGTGACAGCGATAGTGAAGGTCAGTAAGTGTAACAAGGGACTGCGTTTTGTCGTATTCTGGTCAATCTTACATAATACTTCGTACTAGTTTAAATTCTCGGTGTACCCGGCAGTAATAGTTGATATTATTGCATACTAAATATACGGCGGACAATATGTAGCGCTCGCGACTACGCGCCGAGAGTTCAGTATGTTATTGTAGAATGTCGTATTCTAATAGCTTTATTAAGAATTATAGTTGTAACGTTACGTGTATTAACACACTCACTGTTTAAATTACAGCCCCCACCAAATATACTTTATTTAACAAAAAATCGTCACAAAAGTCAAAGTTTATTAAAGGCGTTACATTATTTCGAAAACAGTGAATGTGTTGATGTTCTCAAATAATCATCAACGAACAAATGCTCAAGTACTTTTAGGCGAACACTGCCATATCAGAAGCAGGGAGTACTCACAATTTTTCAACGAATATTGTAAAAATTACATTCCAACAACATTCCGATTTATAATCGTGTAAATATATTATAAAATAAAATATTTTTGTATATTTGTTTAGAACACTGTTCTTGTAATGTTAGTAATAATTATATCTTTAGAACAGTATTTAGCGAATAGATTGGTTATTACTAATATTAGGGAAAGCTAGGTAATATAAATTAACGGTTTATGTTTTGTATTTTAAACTGGACTGTATTATTATAATTCTGTGTATGAATGAGAGCGAGTGTTAATGTGACAGTGAAATGTTTAGAATGATATTTTTATAATTATCACGTGAATATATGGGACATGTATTATATATACGTTTTGTAATAAAGTATTTTTAAGCTGACATAATTTATAGTAAATACATAATCTTCCTAACAATGAATATTGGGACCGTACTAGAATCGTAACAAAATATATAAGACAGTTTTAGACTAGTTCTAGATGACAATGTATATGTTTTATGTTATGTACGTACCTAAAGAAATGTTATATATTGAAATACTCAAAGAATCTCCATTGGGTGGTCAACATTCCATCACAATCTATTACCACATTAGTGATTACATAATAAAAATATTTTTTTACAAAAATTTTAATGAAATAAATTTTAATACGTATATTTATTAAGAATTTTATTTACAAACTACCCTCCCCTAACCTCAAGAATCATACCTATAATTCCAACCAACCCTTTTCATATAAATATTGACCCATCACATAACATTACGCCTGTAATCTCCAAAGGGTTAGGCAGAGGCGTACCTAAAACACGTACATTTCGCCGGTTATGTTTGAGTCCCATGTAATAGGGGCGAGCCTGTTGCCATCAACCGGGCACAAATTAAAACACCGTTGCTTTTTATGAAAAAATCCTGATAGGAAAACCCTGCAACACCCTGGGACCTCATGCCCACCAGTCGCGCTTGGTAAGACTTGGTAGAACAACGACGCATCTTGACCTCTTTTGTTTGACAAGCTTTCCTGAGTTACATGTTAAACAAGATCTGGTGGCCCATGACGTCTTAAAGCAGCATTGTTTTAATCTTATTCCAGTGTAGAAAAGAGATGGCACAAGATACCTTTGTATAGCTCGCTTTCCAACACTGGAATAATATTAAAACAATCCTGTTTAAAGACGTCGTAGTAACTCCACAGAGCAGTTAACAACTGGCTCGACCGCTGGGGGTCAAATCTATCTACCTCGTCTGACCAAAATATAAATAACATTCGACAAAAAATCCCCTTATCAACAATCATTTGTGTCAATAAAACCAGTGATTACGTAGTTTGACCCCCGTCTACTTTCAATTAATGTCATCGGTGTCAAGTGCTGAAATAAACCAGTATAATGTAATCTTTTGTGGGCAAACTACCACGCTGTGATCACATGATTGGTGTCTTTGTTGTTACTGGCTAAAGACGTCACTTATGTCTTGTTATCAGAATATAGGTACTACAGACGCCAGGAACAATCTGTTAGATTTCTTTAATAGTTTTTCAACTTTACCACTAAAGCATTAGGTTCAATGTTGATTGGGAAAAACAGCTTGGTGTGCTGGGTCTTTGTTGTTTTTATTGAAGTGTAAGTTCGTCGGTTTGGTTGATGAAGTAATCTCAGGAAACACTAAACCGAACTTACACTGTCGCTTACGGGACATCTTCCGTCATTTTCAACTATTGAGTTCTGCTTGCAAGCGGCATCGTGGAATGACCGGAGAATGCGGGTGGATGATAAATAAATTATTAGGTGCAGAAAAAACTGTCTATCCTCTTTTTTAGTTTCTTGCTACGCGCACACACCATCATCTGCCTAGCCTTTTCCCAACTATGTTAGGGTCGGCTTCCAGTCTAACCGGATGCAGCTGAATACCAGTATTTTACATGGAGCGACTGCCTATCTGACTTCCACAACCCAGTTAATACTAGGTAATACGATACTCTTTGGTAAGACTGGATGTCAGAATTTCAGGTCACTGACTACCTGTAACGACTGCCAAAGATCTATATATGGCAGCCGGGACCAACAGCTTAACGTGCTTAACTAAAGATCGCTTGAACATAGTCGATATTAAAATATCGTTTATACATTCGTCCGAATCTAATGTTGGTACAGCTTTAACCACTATTGGGACTAATAAAGAAAATAAAAATATTTTCACTTAAAAAACTATAATTTATTCTTCAATAAGAATTTCAGCACAGCCAATACATTCAACTTAAATTTTAATAGCCAAACAGGTTGCGATATTCGCCATAGATAAAACAAAGTGAAATACTTAGTACAAACTTATTTACTTAATGTAAGATAAACTACAATTACTTGACATGTTTCTTCTGGAAGTCTTTCATGTATTTCGAGAGAGTTTCTACTTCCTCCACCGTGACGGCATTGTAGATTGATGCACGGATGCCACCGACGTTTCTGTGAAAAGTAAATACCATGAAATTAGCTTGGATAATTCGACAAGATGAGGCCACAATAATCAATGTCAACGTCATTATGGCGTTTCTTAGGGAAGCTTAATCATTTGAGCCAAAATACACCTTCGCGGTATATTTTGGCTCAAATGATTATAATGAGGAATTAAACTCAAATATTGCTATACAAAGGCTAATGATAGACCAAAGTTTCTCCCAAATTGTGTCACGACAACCTATATTCCGTATTCAAAGTCAAAGCATTTATTTCAATTAAACCATTACAGGTACTTTTGAATGTCAGAAGAACAATTCATAAAACTAAACTACGAGTGCAATACGTCATCCCGAAAGCCACCACGCCGAACCACACGCCGCCGAATGCCCGCAACAACGAACACTGCGAGCACGAAAGCACGTTCACATTCTGTCGGATGACGGTGAACGGATACAGACATATAAAAGCTGTAGGGAAAATGTACGAAATGCATCTTGATACCCAATACATACTTTTTTTTTGGGGGTGGGAAATCATAGGGTGTGTCAGACTTCTACTGACTAAAAACCACCCATGTTCCTTCTTAGCCCTTTATGTCGAGGCCGCGGTATCTCTTGCAAACAACCCGCAGCCCCGACGGACCCAATACATACTTCTAATTGTAAACCGTCAAGATATTTATTGACTCATCCATGGTAGTAATTAAGTTGAAGTATGAATTTGACCACCGCCTCTGGTCATCAATTTACAGATAAAGCATAAATAGGACTGAGCAATTGAGCATATTTACCTGTGTCCCTTAAGCTGAATAAGTCCCAACGCCTCAGCACCTTTCAGGAACTCCTTCTCCAAGTCCTCATTGGGTGGTGACCCAATTCTGAACGGTACATTCATTTTACTTCTAGCGTTCTTGGCTACAGGCGCGGAGTAGAATCCCTTGGATTGTTCCACGGTTTCGTAGACCAATGAGGCCTTCTTTGCGGCTAGTATGGCCATGCCTTCGACGCCGCCGTTCCTTTCTACCCATTCCAAAACTCTGCCCATGACGTAGATACTGGAATAAAGAGATAGTTGTTTAATATGCGAGTATTTTACTATAATAATGTTTTTATGTTCGTTATTTATGGAAAAAAAATATTATTTTTATATTATTATTAACTATTTTTATAGGTTTGTCATTCTAGGATCATCAGTGCTGCTGCTGAGCCTCCGAAGTCCTGGGATCGATTTCCAGGTCAGGCAAAGTTATATTGCGGTTTTTGAAAATAAATTTCTCAGTAGCAGCCTGGGACCAGAAACCGCGCATAGGTGGCTCTCAATACATCTCGCTCCTAATACATGAGATTTGAACATAACTGGCGAAATGTGGGTGGTACTGGCGAAATGTGGGTGGTACTGACTTACTGAGTGGTCTACCTAACCTTCCTGGGATTCAATTTTCATTATCTAATTGTTACTACAAAAGCACTTTATTATGTAGCTTGTTATCGTATTCGTTTATTTAACATTCATTTACCTCTTCGTATCAACTTATTATTTGCTTAATGAACATGACCTACCCCAATGTCATAAATGTATACCATTGGTGGATACAAATGAATCGATAACAATAGTACATCAGTTGCATGTCAAAGAGATTTTTGGTTGATATCTGATGTTATTAATACTTCTATTCACAATCATTCAACATAAAACAAATCAATCATTTATCATTCTTCTATTCACAAACCTTCAAACACACTCCTTTTTCCCATTGGGGTAGGCAGAAATAACATTACGTCGTCATAATGGCTTAGTTTTATAAAACTTGCTAATAATTATCATATCTTATTTTGGCTAGAATCATACGACAATTTGGCCGAAAAACACATAAGATAAAAGGTATTGTTTTAACTACTTTATCAGGACATCATAATCTTTATAATATGATCAGGTTTGAACACTATGATAACACTTAGTTCTGCTGATTATTTTAATGATAAAATTCGTTACTAAGCAAATCAATAGACCACATCTTCAATTTATATAATATATATAAAAGGCAAAGCTGACTGACTGAGGATCAACGCACGGCCAAACCCTTAGGGCAAGAAACTTAAAATTTCGCACTCGTATTCCTCTTATGACGTAGGCATCCACTAAGAAAGGATCTTTCAAAATTCAACCCACAAGAGGGTGAAACAGGGGATGACAGTTTGTATGGAAAATCGTCATTTTTGATATTTCCGACATCCACGCGGGTGAAGACGCTAGCAAAAGCTAGTTGTAATGTATTAGTCAAAACATGGTAGGCCGTTATCTAAGTCAATTCTTTGATATTTGTACATAGAGTGACATAGATAATTTCTAAAACTATGTTTTTTTTAAATTGTAAATGATGTCCTGCCATCCTAGTAACTATCAAGCAGGCAGCCCATTTGACGGGAAGCGACCCCTTTGGACATAGGCAATACTAAAAGCATAATTCATGTTTCCATCCTAAAGAAAAAACCGGAAACCTCTCATTACATGTAAATACCTTGGCACCCATAACCCTCAGACCTATAATTTAAAAGAAACTTACGCAAACATAGGTGGAGTGTTGAGAATAGAATCTGCCTTGGCGTTGGCCGTCCAGTCGAAGAGCGAGGGGCATATCGGCAGCGCCTGATTCAGTAGATCTTCTCTAACGATGACTAGAGCTACGCCAGACGTTCCAATGTTCTTCTGGGCACCGGCGTAAATTACACCGAACTGGAAGAAAAAAACATTGCTTCAGTTGGTCACCAGTATTAAGAGGCATGTTGATGCGCCCGTCGGGGCTGCGGGTGTTCGCAAGAGATACCGCGGCCTCGACATGAAGAGCTAAGAAGGAACATGGGTGGTTTTTAGTCAGTAGAAGTCTGACACTCCCTTTTGCTCTGCCCAAGAGCGGGAGGGGTCATTTGATGATTTTCCACCCACCATAAAAAAAAAGGCATGTTGATGCCAACTAAGACAAAATGTTGAGTGTGGTAACAAATTATCGACAATTTTTTAGCTAGGCATCTCGCAGGTCAATCTATGAGGCTGCCCTCAGCTTAACCGATCAATCCTATCTAGGATGCCTTGAGTGTAGCCTCCAGCCAGGGCTTATAGACTAAGTGACAGCGCACTAAAGGCTTCCCCATTGGGGTATGCACCTCAGCTTAGGGCGTCACTGGTGAGGGCAGGGACTGGCTGGATCTGAGAGAGATTAATTAGAGGCTGGTTTAAAACAACTGCCGTCGCGGGCTGACATGAACAAGGGGAGGGGGTGTTCAAAGAGCGGTGGTGTCATTTTAATTAGATTCGGAGCACTTTTAACTTCATGTGAACTTCGTCACTGACTCTGGGCCATCTATTCTACATGCTAACAATAAGAACACACACGGATCACTAATCCTTACTTCCAACAAAACTTCCTAAGTGTAGCAAAAGGCAACATTACAATGTATTAGAGGCCGCTTAATAAGTATTCAGTCAGACAAAAGGCACCTCGCCTTGTCGGTCAAGAGAATATAATAACTGCCATTAAGAGAGTTACCACATAATAACGAGGAATCGGCTTAATTTTTCAAGTGTTTGGTTCATATCAACGCAATAAATAGGCCAATATACAATAATTTATTTACAAAGTTTCGGATAGAACAACGCGACTTACACCACGTGCGTCGGTCGGGCTATTAGTTTTATTATATATATTTATGCATAATACAGCTCTTCCGACCGATTCCACGTCGATGCATGACCCCCAAAATGATAAGGTCAACATTTTATTTATAGTACAACATTAGTATTTCTTATCGGACATCAGTTCACTATCTTATCATTCTTAAAGACGACTATCGTCTGACTGATAAAAAATTAATTCAGAGACAAGTTTGCGAACTGATTCTTTAAAAGAATCCAGTGAAATATTTTTCTTATGTCCTACGAAGAGTAATTTGCGCGACTATTTTTTAATGTAACTGGGTTCCATCAACGGGTAGGAAAAAGTGCCTTAAGCCTAATGTGGCCAGCTAGTACCACAAACATTGTTCCTTTTAGGCAGCCCTTACCTATGCAAAAAGTTCTCATGAAATAAGGAGCTGGTGAAATATTTCTTACCGTTTCGCCCTATCGTTCTCGTAATCTATCTAATTACTTACTTGAAACCACGTGTCTAGTTAGTAACACACAAACGCGATCCCTAACCTTGCACTACACGCATGCACTATGTGTGTTCGCGTCTTATTTTATATTTATTTCATTTGTTTAGATAACCAAGATTCATTGGGTTAGTAACAATATGCGCTGTCGTGACCTGCCTTGAAGCCACGCTAGATGTAAATCTTAAATACATATACAATGAATATGTTATACTATACAAAGAAGATCGAGCCCATGTTTTTGGCTTGATGAAATATTTGTGGCTAATACAAATATATAAGAAATTGATAATAAACATTTCATAATAATAATGTGACCACTGGTTATCAGCTTTTAGGCGCAATTAGAAATAACTGTTATCAGTTTGAACTGGTTTGTTTCATATAGTAACTGATTGAGTCATTAAGAAAAACGATAAGGTCGGGATTTTGTTTTTATCAATATAAGGTGATATTTTACTACCTAAAGTTAAAATTGTAACAGAATTATTATTACGCGAAAGTGAATTGTCTTATGAGTATTAGGCACGCACGGCGTCCAACTTTGACTACTGATAAAGAAACGCCCATGTTCCTTCTTAGCATTTTGTGTCCAAGGCCGCGGTATCTCGTTCGAACAACCTGCAGCACTATAAGCACACCTCTATCTAACCTTTCAAGGAAATACAGGTGTTCTCAAATGTGCAGTGAAAATAAATTAAGAAAAGCTCTCACCTTAGAAACATCCACTTTCTTAGACATAATATTTGAGGACATATCAGCAACTAGAGGTACTCCTTTCGTGTCAGGAACAAAATCGAACTCCACACCTGAAACATAAATACAAATTATTATAATATCTGCAAAAACAAGTACACATTGAATCATTTGAACCTTGAGCTAATTAAGCTAAATTATCTCATTGGAGCATATAAAAGAACCTACTCTCATTGTTGCAATTACTGTAAATACTGTAACACATAATTGGGGTCGTTTCTATAATTAATTATATATAAAACTAGCTGTTCCCGGCATGCGTTGCAATGCCCTTTTTCCTACCTACTACCTGCCTGTGTACCAACTACCTACCTATCTACCTACTACCTCCTACCCTACCTACCTTCTACCCTACCTACCTACTACCCTACCTACTACTCTACCGACTACCCTACCTACTCTACTATCCTATTTACTACCCTACCTACTACTCTACCTACTACTCTACCTACTACCCTGCCTACCTACCTACCACTTTCTCACCTTTTAAACCTTCCCTGGACTTCCACGAATAATTCAACACTATAATTAGCCAAATCGGTCCAGCCGTTCTCGAGTTTTAATCAGACTAACGAACAACAATTCATTTTTATTTATATAGATAGCTGTACCCCGCGTGCGTTGCAATGCCCTTTTACCTGCCTACGTACCCTACCTACCTACATACTACTAATTTCTCACCTTCTCTGGACTGCCACAAATGTTTCAAAACCAAAATTAGACAAATCGGTCTAGCCGTTCTCTAGTTTTAGCGCGACTAACTAACAGCAATTATTTTTTATATTATACGCAAACACCATTTGAAAAATCGTTTTTCTATTGGGAAAGAAACAGTAATTATTTGTGATTATTGTGATAATGTCGTATGGTCTGTTTGAAGTTGTCATTCGTTGACTGAACAACTGAACGTCACTCAATTGTTTTGCCTTCCCGGAACCTCTCCACTAACACTTGAACTTTATGGGTACGGTATTAAAGCTCAAATTGATTTTACGTTTTAGTTAGAAAACGTTTGTATGGGAAAAAGAAAAGGGCTGTTTTTAGGGCTTTTCCGGCCATTATTCGATTTTTTCTCGCCGTAAGAACCATCCTTGAACTTCAACGAACATTTAAAAAAAAAAATCTGCCAAATCGGTCAAGCCGTTTTCATGCCAAGTCGTGACAACGGAAAACGGGTTTCATTTTTATATATATAGATTTTCGTGTCACAATGTTAGTTACCGTACTCCTCCGAAACGGCTTGACCGATTTTTATGAAATTTTATATGCATATTCAGTAGGTCTGAGAATTGGCTACTATCTATTTTTCATACCCATAAGTATTATGGGTTGTCCACACCAAACATTTTTTTAGTCACTCATCAAAGTTACTGGGACCGAAGTCGCGGGCATCAGCTAGTTTGAGTATAAAATTAGCAGTCCCTACATAAGGATAAGAAATAATTGTTATGAAACCATGACATTCTGATATTTCTCTCCTTTTATGTAACCCATTTGTCCCACAACTGGGGAAGTCTACAATCGCCCCTTTGTCTTCCACAAAAAAAAGTGCAGTTCCAATGTAAGACTAAAATTTTAATTTATTACTGATATTAGTATTTTTTTGTTACAATGTCTGCTATTAGTGATTTAATCTAGCATCTGCTATAGTATTGAGTGATAAGAATTTTAAGGTTACTTCAAAACTCTCTAGCGCCTACTAAAAGGCATATATTTTAGTATTGTTATTTATTAAACATAGCTTGCCATTAGAATAGATTAAAGTAAATATAGTATGAGATAAAAGCAGAATATTATCAGTAGATAGTTACCGTGAATAGTTTCATTGGTGCAAATGTGTACATAAGAAGCGTTGGGATCAAGGTTCCACTTTGATTGATCAGGGATGTCAACATAGCTATCAACAGGGGGCAGGACCAAGTTCACTTTGCCATATTTCTTTGCTTCTTTAGCTGCCTTTGCAGACCAGTCACCTGTAAAGAAAGAAAGTCTTGAGTATTTATACCAAATTGTACTCCATTCCTAGTATAATCAACCATCATAAAATAGAAGAATTGTTTATTAGCATGGAATGATGATGGTCATTTGTCTGCATGGAGTAATTGCTGAGTAGCATACTAAGACAATGATTAATCAACTAAGTAATTACTTGCATTTAATTTCAGTTCACCAATATTTTTATTTTCTTTATCAGCCTTATTGTAAATGTATTTTAAAACTACATTACTGGGAGTTACTGTAATAGCAGAAAATCATTGATCTCTGAAGAAAATACAATCCACTGGCAAATGACATTGCGAAAAAATCAACAAATATTTACCAGTTACGACATAGTCGGCTGTTCCAGTTCTGGAGATCAGGTTAAGAGGAACTGCAGCAAATTCACCCGTTCCTCCACCAGCCATAAAGATAATTTTGTAGTTTGCTGGCACATTTCTGGAATTAACATAGTTTGATCATAAAGGGCTTAATTACAAACACTTTTTTAAAACAACCAGTTGAAATATTGAACAAACCAAGGCTTTGGTACTCTTGAAGAATTCAGGAATATTAAGAAAAATGTGAAGGAAAAGAGATTGATAAATTTTAAATTACGGAAAATGTGTCAAGTTTTCTTGTTTACTTTTGCTTTGAACTTTTGAAGTTTTGACACTATTTTTGAAACCGTCAAATGTCATGTTCAAAATTTTAAAAGTCGTCTTCACAGAGTGCATTATAATCTCTTCTTAGTTCATTCGTGAAGGGTCGATTCAATTCAAAATCGTTTACAAGGACACCAAGGACATGAGAGTTAATTAGAGGCTTATTTCGACTTTTATCAGGCTTATAATGTAGGTAACGATGAAAGTTAACATAGTATAAAAAAATACAATTTTGATGGCCTTGACTTTAGAGAAATCGTAGCATGTTACGCGCGGTTTTTATAATTAAAAATGTTATCCGTATTTTATTAACGTGTAGTGTCACCCCCCCCCCCCCCCCATAGCAATGTCCCGTACCGTATTTAACTCGAAAGTCGAAACACTCATAAATTAGTATTATTTTAGTCAATAAATACTCACAGTAATCTTCTCACAACATTTTGTACTTCTGTATTAAACTGCATGTATCCCTTAGTTCTATGGCTTGTCTCGAGTAAACTTATACCAGAGTTGTCGAAGTTTGTTAGTTCATTCCTTATGATTTCGTATACCTGACAAATCAAACATTTAAGTTATAAATTACCCATGCATACCGATGCTAATTAGGCATTCAGATTTTATAGATTAAGTAAGAAATTAATAAACATTGTTAAGCGACTTACTTCTTCGGGCATTTTTGCCGGGCCGGCACCAAAGTTGTGAATTTTCGGCATGTTTTTAATGAAGAACTGACCAAGTACACGAGTAATTTTTCCGACTTATCAAACCACACTGTGTCACAGGGCTGGCACTGAGCGTCAACTCAAACTGAATCGCTGGGTTATCGCCCTGCCTTTAATATGTGCGCGACGACCGGTTTACTGAGCACATGAACGACATTCATTCGTGTGCAAAACACTGAGATCGGCACGAATTTTTGCTAACGTTACGCTAAATATTGCACCCAATGTTGTTTAATATTTTCGGCACTAATACGTTATCGCTCGATCACTATCAATATTATTATTGACTTTAACAAAACGAAACAATTGTATTTTAGAGAATTTCAATTAAATTGCTAGGGTAGGTAGGTACCTACTTTATTTAAAAACTTTCGAATATATGGCTTCTGGATATGCGAGGCATTAGTTATTGTTATGATCATACATTAATTTAAAATTAATTCATTGCTGTCGATTTAGTTCCGAACTGTTTGTGTGCGTTTTGAACTCTTGCTTGACGCAGAACGTCCGATTCACAAAACAACGTTGATAATAAAAAGTTCGATTCTCAGAAAACACACAACAACACAATAACATGACGCACGCCTGTAATCCTCGAAGGGTTAGGCAGAGGTGTAGCTAATAGTACCTACTTAGGTACAACCTACATTTCAGTGTTATGTTTACAATCCATGACATGTAATATAAGGGGCGAGCCAATTGCCATCAACCGGGTAAAAATCCAAACTCCGTATCATGCTACTGAAAAATTAAAAACTCAGACACTAGGGTGCATGGGGTGGTTAGATCTTACTCGCCACACGATAAGAAGATTGAAGTAACCCAGTCAGACAGCTATCCGAGCAAATTCTGACACAAAAAAACAAACACACCTACTGTTAATAAAATCAATGACTTCTTGGATCCTACTCGCCAATCTACTCTTCACACTAGCTGAATTGATTCAAGGTTAGTTGAAGGAAAAAACAATACAACGTATGCAGATACTTACCTACCTCTTATTTTCTGCTCACGTGTCTAATTTCCAATGCCACAACACCTGACTTGACTATCATTATTTTCCGACTCGACTATTATTTATTTAATTGTTCTTCTCCTTATCGTGTGGAGTAAGATCTAACCACCCACACACCCTAGTGCCAGACTTTTGAAACCGCCTCAAAGGCCTTTGGCATGGTTTGCTGACCGCCATTTAGCGGCCGGTACCACCGCGCCGGCTTATACGTGCCTTCCGAAGCACAAAATCATCTATTTATCAGACAATCAGGTGATTCAAGCCTGCAATGTCCTAGCCAAACTGGAAACAACTTTTACAAAGTATGCTTCCCGTGGGAATTGAACCCACGACCACCGGGTCACAAGGCAAACGTCTAAACCACTGGACCACGGAGGCAGTTAAACCAACTCTTTTTTTTTTTGGGGGATGGAAAATCATTAAATAACCCCTCCCGGTCTCTTGGGCAGAGCGGAAGGGAGTGTCAGACTTCTACTGACTAAAAACCACCCATGTTCCTTCTTAGCCTTTGTGCTGAGGCCGCGATATCTCTTTCGCACAACCCGCAGCCCCAGTTAAACCAACCTTTACACCTACATTTTTAGTTTATGTTTATGACTGACACTAGTGACAGTTTATTGCCAGTGAGAGTATAAGTACATGCCATTATAATTATGATCTACGTTCAACAAAATCATAATTTATTTTGCCTTGCCTTCTAGCAGCACCAGCTGCTCCTGCATGTTGGGGTCAGCTTCCAGTCCAAATGTTTTGTATCATTTCCGCGAAACGAAAACCTGAGCTTAGCTAAAAAAAAAGTACAAGCACTGAAATCGAACACTTACCCACCCTATTCCGCAGAGCTTGTACCTATATAATATCTATCTTAAACTCTAATGACAGTGGTCAAACGCAAGCCTATGCGAAATAAAAAGATTCGGGGGGAAATAACCCAAGTTAATTATCGAAATACCTAGTACCTACTTATCTAACATGATAGTCAGTTATTATCAGTGATACCACTACGCCCATTAGTAAGTCGATCTCAGGAAAAAACCGTTAACCCTGTGATCTCTGATCTCTATTTTCGTTCCAGAGACATAATTATGTATGTCGGAGACTGCAGTCTCTGAACGTGGATAGAATCAGAACTACTGGAATGTCAAGCAACTATTGTCGTTAAGTTCAACCTCTTTAGTAGTGCTTGGGTGTGTTTAGTTCTGGCACGATTAACAACGACAATTACTATCAGGTGATGAATGACAGATGCGCTCGTCAATTTGAGAGAGTCGGAGCCAGCGGCAGGGCTTCGATGGCGGACGGCGCTGCGGTTGGTCGTGGTCGTGTTTCCTACTAACCTCACTGCATTCCATGTGGTTGATTTGATTGTTTGTCATGAGCATCCGTTATGATTTTGTAACCGAGGTGTGATTACCAATGTAGACCGTTGTACTGAAGAACCGTTGTAGTGTTATTTTGAGATATCCATCCTGTCTTATCGTCATCATCATGAAGAATAGCGTCTCCTCCGACATCAGAAGTGTGGGATAGAACCATATCCACGTGCTTGGTGCTCAACTGTCGACATATGTTTGACTGAGCAGCCATTGAAAGGCGGAGCCCTAATCATTGCCCTAAGCAAGGCGCTGAAAGGTATCGCGTCGACCTGGTTGTCGCAAGTATCGCATGTCATCAAGCCAAATCATTGAAGTCATTGATTTAATTGAAACGAAAGCACATGGAAGATCATCACGCTATTACAGACGTGAAACGCTTTAAGGGTACACATACACAATCAAATCCATTATTGGGTACACAACCAAATCCATTATTGGGTAAGTATTGCAAAAAGCCCGACGTGTGGACAGCTGTGAAGTTTGCGGCGTTCTTGGACAGCTACAACAATCCGGTGAGTCGTACTCATGTTGTTTGATTCTGGCGTAGAGTGTTCTGTTGTTAAACAGTGTAGCTTCTAAATACTCGGGCAAACGTTCACTTTCAACCGTGCAAGTAATTGGTATCGATAATAACTCGAATGTTTATTTATAGCACTGAACAAATTCTTAGCGTTGTTGTGATTGATAATAAATAACGAAATGACGATTTTATTTTACGTACTACCTGACGACTATATGAAATACGATGTTATAATCGCATGCGACTTTTGGCCATTTGGCTATACGGTACATTTAACTGAATCTACACTAGGTACTTATTTCGTCACTTCAAAATGTAAATTGTTCCGATTTACTTCCTTTATTTGATTATTTTACAATGTTGATTCTGATATTACAAACGAAAATAAATACTGTTCGACGTCTCTTCTGAGTGAGTTTTTGAAAACTTTTATCGATGGTTTACCGCTGACTTGAATGAGTCCTACTGGTGAATTAAACAACTGATTAGTGAATCCAGCTCGTACGGTAAGGTGAACAGCAAATTGTACGCGAGAAAGTCGGCGAGATATTGAGAGCTAAAATCATTTATTTTATTGGGTGTTAAGAAGGACGGAGACAAGCGTAGATGTGAAGACTACCATGAATTAAATCTTAACATAGTGTCTGATCGATTCCCTCTGTCGTTGATGGGCGATTGCTCGATTGTCAGGTGTTAACTATTACGTGTTACTTGATTGCGTGAGTGGCTTTTATCAGAGTCCCATCAGTGAAGATTGTATGACTACTGCATTCGTTACCTCTCACTGGCAGTACTAGCGATGATGTCTGGTCTTCGTAACGCTCCGAGCGTATTTCAGCGTGCCGTGTCTAAAGCGCTAGGTGAACTTGGTCATGTTCATAGTTTCATTCGGTCACGTGATAAGAGGAAAGTCTGACCCGGTTGCAGGAAGTTCTTGAGGCGTTCACAAAGGCAGGCTTTTCTTTGGAATCTTCAAAATGCTCTGTGGAGAGGAATGGGCAGGAGGCTCTATGGGTGCTCTTTTGGATCAGAGTGTTGTTGCGGAACCTTGGTTGCATTATTCATGTTGAGATGGTTTATTGTGCACGATGGAAGTGTCCATGGTGAAGTCGGGAGCGACAATTCAAAGAATGGAGTAATGATTCGAGCGGGTCGTGGCAGCTGGGAGGTGGCCGGTCGCAGCTGACGGTACCCGTTCATGAGCATAACGCGCCCGGTCGCCGGGGCGTATACAAGTCAAATTAAAGTTGATATGGGATTCTGGGGAAGGATGTGTTTCTGGTACATGGTGCTCATACAATATCGGCTGTGTGAGTGTATAATACGGGAGAGTTTGAGTTTATGCATTGCGGGGATGGTTGTTCAATCTTCTTCTTTCTTCTGCCTATTTCGTGCTATCAATTTGGGCCCCCTTGTCCTTGTGGAGCGCTACTGACATTGAACCAAGCGTTTTTACCGGCGATGTAATCGTTCGGCTTGTGATGTACTTGCTTGCATAGTGTGCGTTTGATGCATGTTTTGTATTTCGTCTCATTCAGCTCAAGAGTACTTTGTGGATTTGGTGTTTAAGTGGTGCTCAATGGGGGATGGGTCTGCTGTGGCGAATCTAAGTTCAGATCTTGACAGATTTGTCAAGAATAAGACGTGTTCAAATGCTCCATGGTTCATTCTCATCAACAGTAAAAAGTTTGAATGGAAAACTGAGCAAGAAGTAGTCAGACCGTGTGATTTCGATTATAACGAGTAAACCTGTCCAGAGCTTCCAATCGAACTTCATACTGACGCAAACGCTGAGGGTTATGGTGATACTTTCCAAAGTTCGATCTCGATGGTAAATTATACGTTGTCAATTATTTCAGCAGGCGAACCACGACCGAAGTCAAAGTACCATTCTTACGAATTGGTAACTCTAGCAGTCGTGAACGCTGAGAATCACTTTCGACATTACCTACAAGGTTATTGTTTTACTGTTGCTACGAACTGTACGGCTGTACGTAACAAAGTGGACATGACACTGAGAGTCCACGCTGGTTGGTGGGCTTTCCTTCAGACTTTCGATTTCGACATTGAGTATCGACAGTGTAGGCATATAAGTCATGTTGACTTATTGTCACGAAACCATTTTGCTGAGCCTAACAAGACTCCCGTTAAAGCTCTCATCCAAAAGACAGAGGAAAGGCGTGAAGAGATCGCGATTCTATCTGAAAATTGGCTTTTAGCTGAACAGTTCCAAGACTCAGAAATTCAGGACTTTGTCTCTAAGTTCAAAAACTGCTAGCTTTCAGTGGAAGTAGTGAAAACTTACGAGTTACGTAAAGGTGTGTTATACTTCGTAAAGTTCCGTTCTTTTATTATACCGTGAGCTTTTCGTTGGTCGGTGAATCATGTTCATGAAGCTCTCATGCATCTTGGTTGGGAAAAGAGTTTGGAGAAGCTCTATGAAAGTTATTGGTTCGAGCATATAAGTCATGTCCAAATATGTCACAAAGTTCGTGGAAAATTGTATTAGATGTAGTGTCTCAAAGTCTTCTTCCGGTCTGGTGCAAGCTGAGTTGTATCCAATCTCAAAAGTGAATATCCTATGGCACCCGGTGCATGTTGATTACTCAGGAAAGTTGAGTGAGAAAAATTACGTGAAATAGAATGTAATAGTTTTCATAGACGCGTTTACGAAGTTTGTCTTATTGTACCATAGTCTACGTCTCAATGCAGCCTGCACTATTAAAGCTTTGAGTTCCAGTGTTGCTCTATTTTGTTTGCACTATTATCGCTGATCAAGGTCATTGCTTTGTCAAGAAAGAGTTGACCTCGTACAAAAATAAGGCCAAAGTGGTTAATTTCAGAGCTGATAATTTGGTATTAATCAAAAATGGAGAGAGAAACCAAACCAAATTAGAACCCAAATTTAAAGGTCCTTTCAAAGTAGTAGAGTCGCTTGAAAATGATCGCTATGTTTTAAAATCACTAACAGGGAATAGAACGTACAAGTACGCTCATGACCGCATTCGAAAAATGCCTCAAAGTGAAGTTCCCTCTGAGCTAGATCTTATTAGCGAGAGCAATGAAGACAAATGAAATCTCTTTTATTTGGTTGTATGCACACTTGTAACTATTTGGCCGCACTGCACGTCTTGTCGTAATATCTGTAGCTGCAGTTCGAAGCTGGTCAGTGGCGGTGAGCGGAGGAAGACGTTGTGGCGGGGGCCAGGGTCTCGTAGAGACTATAATGTTTGGTCGACTTGGAGTCACCAGGAAGTCATGGAGACTTTATGAAGGGCTTGGTTGGCCCAGGGTGACATATGCCACTAGACTGTGAGTTTTTGGGACTGGTCAGCCCTGGGTGACATATGCCACTAGATTGTTAGTGTTTGGGCCTGGTTAGCCCTGGTGACATGGGTCACTAGACTGTGTGCTTGGGTTTGGTCAACCCTGGGTGGCATGTGTCACTAGACTGTGTGTGTTAAGGGCTTGGTCAGCCCTGGGTGGCATGTGTCACTAGACCGTGTGTTAAGGGTTTGGTCAGCCCAGGGTGGCATGTGCCACTAGACTGTATGTTTGGGTTTGGTCAACCTAGGGTGACAGGTGTCACTAGACTTTGTGTTAAGGGCTTGGTCAGCCCTGGGTGGCACGTGCCACTAGACTGTGAATTTGGGCTTGGTCAACCCCGGGTGACAGTGTCACTAGAATAAGCTGCCTGGGGCAGCTGGGTTACAAGAGTGTGTGCAATTAGTGTAGTATTGCTTTGTTTGCTTATACACAGTACGACGCGAGTTTTTGATTGTTTTGAATTAATGCGATTGGACCTTTGAATTGGATTTACTTTCATAATTTTACGACTCTGTTGACAGAGACATTAATCTTGGTCAGGTAGGCCGAGTCGACAGTCTAGTTTAAGTTTGTGTTTTAGTTGGTACAGGTACCATATCACCACCACACGAGGACGTGTGATTGTCAGTTCTGGCCGTGTCGGAGACTGCAGTCTCTGAACGTGGATAGAATCAGAACTACTGGAATGTCAAGCAACTATTGTCGTTAAGTTCAACCTCTTTAGTAGTGCTTGGGTGTGTTTAGTTCTGGCACGATTAACAACGACAATTACTATCAGGTGATGAATGACAGATGCGCTCGTCAATTTGAGAGAGTCGGAGCCAGCGGCAGGGCTTCGATGGCGGACGGCGCTGCGGTTGGTCGTGGTCGTGTTTCCTACTAACCTCACTGCATTCCATGTGGTTGATTTGATTGTTTGTCATGAGCATCCGTTATGATTTTGTAACCGAGGTGTGATTACCAATGTAGACCGTTGTACTGAAGAACCGTTGTAGTGTTATTTTGAGATATCCATCCTGTCTTATCGTCATCATCATGAAGAATAGCGTCTCCTCCGACATGTATAATAGGTACGTAATCTCTTTCTTCTTTGTAAACATTTAAATCTTTTCGTAGTTTCTTAAACCAAATAGCCTTTATTTATTTATTTTATCATTTAAGAACACCCAGAGTTCATAAGATAACTTAGAGCACAAAGGTACAGCTTATCTCAAAATAAATTACTTACTACCAGCGCCTGCGAAAGAAAAAAAGAAATGTAGTCAGTCAGTAGTGTGTAATAATAACAGGAAGAGAATAATGTGTGCCTACCTACATAAAATGAATGTCTTAACGTAATTACTAATTTTAGGTACTTACATATACATAAAAGTTTATAAAAATATATAGTAAGATATTATTATTATTATTGCCCTTTTTTTTTACGGGTGGAAAATCATCAAATAACCCCTCCCGCCCTTGGGCAGAGCGAAAGGGAGTGTCAGTCTACTGACTAAAAATGGTTTAAGAACTTTATTATTCTTCATCAAGAATTAACAATAATTCACTTACTGAGAAACTAAATTGAAATAATAATGTTTGAGCGTAGGTACAGAGATTTACGTTCATATTAAAAATCAACAAATTTGAGGGTAAGCGATCACACAAAACAAGTACCTATTTAAGGTGAATGCTCCAACCACCCCGCGAAATTTTAATACCGTGCAAAAATGACTTTTTCAAGTTCCTGCACCTTTATGAACTTGGAGGCTTGTATTGATGATTTTGATGATTATATTTCTGTAACTACATACGTCTTACAGCCGCAATTTATATTTTAATCAACATACAAACTAGCACTGGCCTGCAAATTGCAAAAAACTTAAGAAAATTTGAATTTCGCGGGCTAGTTGGAGCATTCAATCACCAACCAAGCAAACACGGAAACAAACTAAAAGTGCTAGATGTGGCAATACATGGCTTAGAATTAAATAATGTGTCTTTTATTATAACTTGCTCATTATATATGATTTCAGCATTTTTTTAAAACAAAACATACTTTTTGATTCTTTAGATTCAATGGTATTTTATTATTCATGTTAACACCTTCAAATTCAATATTTTTCTTACCGTAATTTACTGTTCTGGGAGGACGCGTCACTAGGTGATTGTGGTTTCGGAGTTTAATTGTATGTACTTACCTGACGTTTTTTTGTGAAATTTAGTGTTATATTAATCTAAGTATTTTTCGTACATCGTTTCATTCAGTTCATTCACTCTTGTACTGCCATACTAAATGATTATGGTTTTTTGCAAAATTGTCAAGTATGTGTAAATTAACGGAACTTGCACTCCTTTAATGAATAACTATAATAATTGACCCATTTTCTAATTAAATCGTGGATTATAATTATAAACAGAGTAATATTACTCAATGTCGGCATTTTGGCATTCCAATCATATAAATAATGTAGTGGTAACACTGTTGTCAACAGTCTAGAGTTCTGTATTTCATTCATTCGTTTCATATTCATTCGGTCGCTTGTCTTCGATTTTCACTTGAAAAAGAGAGAAGGGCATTATCTATCGTATTTTGTTTTTAATTTACGGTTACGGAAACATTTATAATTAAAAGTTATTTAAAAACTGTGCAGTTCATTTGTGCAAAGGATATTATGCCTCCGGTAAAAGACGAGTCGATAAGAGAAACCAACTGTTTAGAAATTATAAACATTGTTGAGAAGAGTCCTGGCAAGAGTACTCTGGTTGATGTGAGAGCTTGTAACAAACCTGCCTCTAAGGTAAGAATTAACTTAAATAATTCATTCGAACGATGTTATTTTATGAAAGGCAGTCCGTGTAGAAAGTATCGAATTATCGATCTAGATTTTTAGTCCGTTGGGATTTACGAACGCTGCTGTGGTATTTTCCGTTCGAATTTCGAATTTATCACTTTCGTAGTTCCTTTGTTTTAGAATAAGAATTGGATCGATATTTTAAATGTTAATAATTCTTTCACTCTTTACACTGGTCGTAATTAGTAGTACATGCACGAATAAAAACAACAGAATTATATCAGCATGTTATGTAGTTTTTACAACACTTTCTCATCAGCACTGTTTTTACGGTTTGCCTTCAATTATTTTTATAAAAACTTTGTAACTTTACACATGCACAAAGTTCTGTTAAAAAAAAACAAACTAAAGTATCCTGTCACATGGTTTCACAGAGTATATCACAAAGTTTTTGATATTTATTGTAATTCAAAATAACTTTAATATTAATCAAATAAACTTAAATCTTCAAGGGATTTCCATGCTTTAGAACAAACAAAATAGACTGAATGGATTGCTTGAACAAACCTATGTCCATGTGTTGATTTATGACAGCAGCAGCTGGTAGCAACTGAAAGTGCCAAACTAGTCACCAATTTTGGGCTGATTCAATTTACATTTCCATGTGGTTGCAGAATTTTAACAGATTAATTAATACTCAAATATTAAAATTCCACATGATCAATAATTTATGAAAATCATTAAGCATAAACAAATAAATATAAATATTATACATATTTTGCAGTACTAATTACTTAAAAGAGTTATAATTATGTTTGTTAAGACGGTCGATGGGACGGTCATGTTTTTGTCAATCTTAGACAGTTATCACCACCCAATTTCTATAACATACCAGCAGATCAAGACCTTTCTTTAAAGTGTGTTTAGTGCCTAATCTGAAGTCAGAATTTTATTCGGCCCATGGGCCCCTGACTTGGCTATACATGCCGTCAAAAAATATCTCTCAGGCTCCTGGTTTCCTCACTATGTGTTCCTTCACCGAAACAAGTGATGATTATACAATACACTATCACTGCTTCTTCAAAGCAATAGCAAACTAGCATCACTAGTCTTTCTAGACTCTGTTCTGTTATTTTTGTTATGCTGCCCCGTGCATTTTCATCATCATCTTCCTGCCCTTGCCCTTACTAGGGTAGGGCTTGTTCTTACTAGGGTACCTAATGAGTGATTAGTTCTAACTTAGGAGAAAACAGCTCAAGGGGTAACAGTATGTACCACAACGATTTTTTTCAATTCCTCAATCAGTAAAAAAAAATTAAAGGATAGGTAGCAAAGACTTCCCAGTACTTTTTAAACCTTATAGACCAATAACATGACTTTCGTAACCTGTATAAACTTGCACAATAATATTAGCTTTCTCCTTATAATTGGATGATCGATCATGAACAATGTGAGTTAGCATATTATAGAGTGAAACATTTGTTGCATATTGCTATCAGATTATGTAGACTCATTTATTATCAATTTAACATCAAACAATTATCATATTTATCATACATGGCTGTAGACAAGAAAGTCCAGTCTTATAGAAATCACACAGTAATAAACTACTTGTTGATGGCTACAAGAATTATAAACTTTCTCCCAGTTACATTTTTGTCTCAAAATAATTTAATATTGTGGGTATTGCCACTTTCACACTGATCCATTTGAGAGGATCAAAAAATTGCAAGGAATGGCCAAAAACAAAATATATTGGGTCTCCTATAGGGCAGTAGGCCTTTGAAATATCATTCTCCTGCCTTTATCCCAATTTCTTAGGGTCGGCACAGCATTTCTTCTTCTTTTTTTATATTACTCCTCATCTCAGCAGTCACCTCCTCTTGTTGCCTTTGAAACATATTATTTGAAAATGTTGTGAACTAATAATAAAAGCTGACTCAACCGCTTATCTAATAGTGGTTTCATATCAATCAGATAACACGCTTTTATGCTAATCCCTGACGAGGCAACATTAATTTTCCCATGTAAAGGTATGATAGAACTTTTGAGATAATAATTATTTTGCTGTAACAATAGTTTTCATTCAAATTATGTAGGCACCATTCTCAGGCAGCCATCAAGTGTTTGGTTAAACATAGCAGTTATAACAGAAAGTAATTAACTTTCTATGTTCATTTACCAGTGAAAGAGCTTTTTCAAGGGTCCTACATGCTTTGGTGAGAACTAGTCCCAAACTCGTGTGTAAACCCAAATACATGTAGTTTATTATAGTTTCAACAGTTAAACATGATGTTTTTTTTTTCAATTTCATGATCAATTAAGCATATTGCTCCCTATCATTATTAAACAGGAAGATAATGCATCTTGAATCAATAACAGACAAAAGCATGAATTATTTATAAATTGAGTTCAATTATGTAAAAAACCCATTTATTTTTGATCACAAAATCTATGATTGTTTTTAACACCACTACTGTAGCCTTTAAAGAAGCTCAACCTGTATAATAGACCAACTACTAAGTAGTTATCCAATCATTTTAATTATTACTTTAGTGCTAATTACTCTGTTTAACATGGAGCTCAAGTACAAGGTGCAATATTATGTAATAGGTGCTAAATAATTGTATCTGCAACAAAGTGTACAAACCAATACAATATTAATAATGTTGTTTTGTAGGTAAACTATAATTACACCTCTGTCTTTCTGGGATTACAAGTGTGATGTACTACAGCGCTTGCTGACAGTCAACCACTTTTCAACCTTTTACCTCAGGCATAAGGGTGAAAAATGATTGACTGTCAGTGAACTTGGTTGTATATTATGTTTTTTTTACACAAACGAAACGTCAATCAATCAATCTGTTCAGTCTATCGTCCACACATGGAACTCTTTACCTTTCATAAAGACAATGATACAATATTTAAGTATTAAACATACACATCAGACTACCAAGCTTTATTTATAACTTTGTAAGGAAGCAATACAATGCAAAAAAACATCCTTACAATATGAATATTGTTTACAAAAAGTGATGTCATAAAATCACACTTCAAACTATGACATAAGTGGTAAGGTAGTTAGGTAGGCCACTTCCATTGGTGGTTAGTTTACTGTAGTCATTCTTTATGTTGTGCTTCGCTGACTATCATGTAACATCCTTATCTTTCGAATGTACCCAGTCGAAAGTGTTACATTATTGCTAAATATTTTGTTTGAGTCATACCGCTTAATTGTACCACTTAGTGTGTTTGGCTTCATAAAGCTTTATTATCAATTTAATTGTTAAATTATGTCCTACATAAAGATAGCATGACATTTGGATTTTATAATAATATTAAAAAAAATTACGTGCGAGTAAAAACATCACATAAAAGTTTTATTGATGATATAACATTTGATTTTAATAGAGGCTGAGTTTAGCGGTGGTGTTGAGTTAAATACATAATTATATTGTAAACTTTCCTAATGCTTTTAATTTACACACATCCACATTATGTAACTTTGTTGCATCATTGGTCGTATTATTTAATTGATGTTCTATCGACTATAATGAATTTGAATTTCTCCGAGAATCGACGACGACAACGACTTTGTGACGAGTCTTTTCACTTTTTTTTCTCGCGCCATTCGAAACACGCGCTTCTGCCGTTAACTTCGTACTCGGAGTATCATTTGGTAGCGACCTAGCGCAGGTCTGCACGACTGTCGACTCATACCAGACCATCTCAGTATTTATTCTATTGCACTTTTTGTTTATTATGTTTTTTAATGCATCCTTTTTGTTTCTTTGGACCTTTCAGTGTTAAGGTACAGTGCGTCATGTTGTGGGCAGCTGATTTTTATGTTATTTGTGTATACGATTATTGTATGTAAAATGCACAGAACTGTATAGTTTTGGAGTGTGCCTCTATGTAGTGCATGTATTGATATTGCACCAGTAGCGCGGAGACATCATGACTAATTCACAGGTATTGTTTTTTTTCATTGCACATTTTTATTTGTAGACCATGTATTTAGACGTACATGGAATGCTTTTTATGCTGTTTTTGTAATCAAAAGTAGTGCGGATTGTGAGACTCGACTATGGGAAATAGATTGTAACTTTGTATTCGTTTTGTACTACCCTTGTGTGTTGCTTCTGATAGTGTTGTCAAGTGCCCGTTATTGACTCGAAATACTGGAACAACCTGTCCTCCCTCCCATTTCCCCCTTTCACGAGATTAATTAGACAGACTTTTTAGCTATGTCCCTGATACCCTAATACTTTGCGGTTTGATGTTTGTAATCGTAAATTACTAAACCAAGAAAAAGAACTTACATGACAATGTGCGCAATATGTTAAGGTGCATAATTATGCAGATATATGACACAATAGATTATAATTACATCGCCAGCCTTACACGTATCTATCTGCATTTCTTTAATTGATAAACGGTACATACCTGATATACACAACAATATGATGATGAACATGATGTACATGGCAAACAAATGCTATTTAGTACAAAAATAAAAACTACTTTTAAATACTTACGTACTTTTTCTTTCTTTCTGATATTTTTTTGTAAGATACAATAGACCGCTATACATGGTGTTACTTAAATGTTTTTTTTTTATTATTTCCTTATTAATTATGTAAATGTTTCCTTGATCAAATGGTAATTAAGTGTTATAAATAGTATAGCTGACGATCTAGACTTTCGGCTGCCAAAGACATTTAATTTTTTACAAACAACATTCTGTATTTAATTCTAATATTTTTAGTAAAGATGCATCGCCTATCACTTGATCGCAAACAATCGCTTAGTGATCTGATAAATCATAGATGAGTTAATTACGCTTAAACTCATTGCCCCACTTCTAAATGTAGAGCGTGTGTATAAGACACTTGATATTAATAATCCGTTACGCAATTATGGTTATTGCTCCTAATTCCCGCGGCATACTCAACACGGTTCATAGACAATTTTAATAAAGCCGTTTTTAGTCGTCTTTGCTTAATTTGACTATGATGCGAGACGTGTATACGAACTCACTCAGCTAGGTTTTGTCGAATCGAGGCTTGTCTATGATAATAATAGTAATATTAAACAAGGATTGAAAGCCACTCATTTCGCTATGATTATAACTTTTCTATTTTATTTCTTGTTTCTCGCGAAACTAAGTCATATTTTTTTCAATGTTGGTACCTAAATGGCTAACAACAATTGGCTATAAAACGTCGTAGTGTAATGAGAGAAATTGATGCATGATAATGATAAGTCGTCAAGTCGTTAATAGGTTTTTTAAATTATACTTCGTAGTTTTAGCTATCAGAGACTAAGAGAAAGTTCTATTATTAATAATTTATTTTTGCAAATATGTCTCGCATTGGTGGTGTATTTCGGTACCTACCTAAGTATCAGTAGTTGCAATTTTATTATCCTGAATATTGATTGCACAAAATACGCATGTATAAACACATAAGATCTAAGTAGAAAAAAAAACTAGATTAAAATTTGAATTTTTATCACAGTGATAAAGATTATTATATCACTAACGATTTGAATAATTCATAAGTTTAGAATTGAGTTCATATTTTCTCTTATTGCGTGTCTCTTCTATCTAATGTCTGACTGTCTGCAATGCTAACAATTAGTAAGTGCACAAATGTAAGTGTCAAACTTAATAAAAAATACTGTCACTTTCCTTTGTTCAACTTTAGTGTTTTGTTAAAAAGAGGTAATTACTTTCAACTCACGTTAAATGCTTCATGTTTGGGTCTAATTGTATCAAACAAGTTTTGGCAATCACATACATAAGTAGCAAAACCTTTTTTAATTATAAATGATCAACTGGGTATGTAATATAATTTTTAACTAGTGAAAAAAAGATAAGGTTCTAAGTAGACTGTTTTTTTAACCGACTTCCAAAAAGGAGGAGGTATTCAATTCGTCTGTATGTTTCTTTTCTTTTTTTTTCGTAAGTGTTTTTAATTAAAGACTTTATAATAATATCATAGTTTAAAAATCTCATGTTCCAATACATTACGTAGATAGTAAAAAATAATTCAAACGTTATAAATGCTACTCGTAAGTTATGATGACCGATCACAAACGGATAGTCATGGTAGGCGTAAATAACAAGCACATAATGATGTCGTTGTTACTCTCACTGATTGACGAAATCATTTATGAGCTCACTAGATGCTGTCATTGCATTCTTGAGATATCTTTAATTTTACTAGCAAAAAGTTTTTATAAAATAGCCAAAATACAAAATCAAAACATTGATTTGAAGTAGGCCAGTTACAGGCACTTTTAAATAGTCGAACAAATACTAAATAAACTAAGCTACAGTCCCAGTCACAAGGCATAATAACTGTGAGTGTACTGTACTTGCCCATTCCACAGCGTTGATGCGTTGATCTCATGAGAAGAAGGGCAAGAAACTCCATGGACACTCTTTTAAATCATAATATTCTTACAAAACACACGCACATTTATAAAGCTTTTTATTTTTCTAAATAAATAATGAACAAACATAAACATTAAATTCTAAAAAACAATAAATTTCTCTTAAAGATAAATAAAAACACACTACAAATAAACACTACTGGCGATTTCATAACCCGTCACGCAAAATACACTTATGCCAACTTAGGTGGCAGTGTGGCTGGCTGCTAGTCAAGTTATTAGGTAATTAGTTAACTTTCGCGTTATGTAGTATTTGTATGTATAACATTATATTTAGTAGAAAAATACATGTACAACCGCCAGCATCTCTAACTACTACAATCTATCAAACTATAAGTAATATATTTTTAAATTTATTGTTGAAGCATTAGGTACAAGGTTGATTAAGAAAATTTGACCGATTCGGGTAGCTTGATATTCTGGCGTCTGTATTATATAATATTATATTCTATGCTTTGGTTCGCAATGATTCTTGCTTTTTTATTTCCCAACAGCTCACACTGGAAAACGTTTTTCAGGTATGGTTCCGTGGCGTAAGAAGCTCCAAATTCCGCCATGTGTACGGGGTTCCGTTCAAACGGGAGCGTTGCTATGACAACATAAAGATCACTAGGAATGCGCACGATTCTAACTTCTGCGCTGTCAACCCTAAGTTCGTTGCCATAGTCACGGAGGTGGCTGGCGGTGGAGCCTTCCTTGTTCTGCCATTGGATAATGTAAGTATTAAACAAAATAATAATAAATAAATGTTATCAACCGCACCTGCACCACTTGGTTGAAATCGGAAAGGGCAAGCAACCTTTCCGATTTTAACCAAGTACAAGGTGCGTTTTTAATCACTTTTTAGCTTATCCATCTAGACATTACTTAATGACCACTGCCCTTTATCATAATTATTAAAAAGTGTAAATACATTCAAAGATAAATTGCATTCCAGCCATTTTATTTACTCGTTCCTGAATGTATTTTATTTTTTATTGAAAAAATCTAGACATAAAATATTGTTATGAAAGCAAAGCACGACTTCGTTTTGTTTTCTTCTATTGTCATTGTAACGTGTTGTTATTGTTTCTGTTATTCAATACTCAGCTATAATATCAATTTTCTAGCTTTCTAATATTTTTAATACGTTGACGTTTATTTCTAAGATCAACGAAATGCCAACTTTTTTATACTTCTGTCCTCATCTTTCGTATTTTAAACCAGACTACGACAAAAACAAAGAGTTACAATTTAAGCAGTTGTTCTAATAAGTGAAACCCTGGTTTCGGCGACACCCGGATTAGACATACTAGCCAAGCAAAAAATAGTTAATGGTTTTTGAAAGAAGTTATATTTTTCCCATCAAGTTCCATCATTTATAGAATAAATGATGGAACTGCTCCAGGATGACTTCAGCCAAATTTGGTGGTTTGGCTGTTATATGGCATAACATACATTTGGTTGGCTTATCCTTCAGGAAAAGTACATTGCTAAGACGTCATCGGTTCGCCAAACACCAATATTTGCGTTTCTTTTACTAACATTGCGTCGGAACCACCCTAGTTTGTGCCCCATAAGCTTTGTGTGCACACCGTGTTTGTACAAGGTGTATACTCAAGCCAGATTAATCAATTTGATTGCTTATCTGACTTAGATATCAGATCCAATACAATAAAAAAGACTAATTAAGTCGATAAACCTTTTTTTTTGCCTGAGGTAGCGTTAGTAATTTGCGGTTTACACCTGTCAATCCAGCATGTGCTTTCCACTTTTGTTGGAACCAGGCCATTAAAAACATGACCTTTTTTTAATCATGTTTTAAATTCTTCCTTTTACTTGAAGATTAATGCGGTATGTTTCTTTGTTTTACAGTGGACATTAATTTACTCAAATCATTAAGTTATATTAGGTCAACCACCTTTTAAAACACCTGTATAAATAATGTTTTTTACCTTGACACTTGAATAATTTACTACTTTCCGCCCATGCTCCTCATTGCGTTCAAAAATACATGCGTTATTGAAACATCCGCTATGTAATCAAATCGTGGTAATCCAACTGAAAATGCGCTGAGATTGCTAATAGCGTGAGAAATGTGTATCATTTTTGAATCATTTGTAATAAAACTGCAACGTTGCAAAATTTCCTTCAGTTTCGCACGTCTGGCGCAACTGTTTGCAACGTACTTTAATTGTTTGTTAAAGCGGTCACTTTGTCTGATGTAAAATGATATGTTTATAAAGCGGAACCTATTATATTTCTTAAACATTCTATTACATCTTTTTTTAAGGCTTGTATTTTGAAATGAAGCTCAGCCATGAATCTCGATTTAAATTTAGAGAATTGAGATTAATATCAAATCTGACAGTTTAAATCGAGATTCATGGCTGACCAAATAGCATTGTTCTAGTTTTGGAATATGGGCCAAGTTAAAGCGTTGGTAGTAAACATTTTATTTATTCTTAATTGAAATGTGTGATGTGTCTTTTCCAGACTGGCCGGTTGGACTTCAACGCAAGTCGAGTGACTGGCCACAAAGGCCCCGTGCTCGACATAAAATGGAATCCTTTCAACGATAACATCATAGCGTCGTGTTCCGATGACTGCACGGTAATTTCGTTTGTGCCTATTTTTTTTTTCTTTTTCATGTTCGCAATTTGTTCATGGTAATTGATGCCTATTACTCGGGGATGTTCCGTTTGAACAATTTTTTGCTTTTTGTTGATATGAAAGCGTGTAGCCTGATTGTCAATATATTATTATGTTGCTATATTATTACGGCAAACAAGCATTGATTCTATTATCTTATCAAGCAGAAGTAGCTATGGTCTCGATTGTACGCTACGTTGTCATCATTTGTCTGGTGTCGTGTAAATAGGTGATATAATTAATTACTGCGGCGTTCTGTATCGTTTATCATAATGTGTGCATTTGATTCGATCGTTTGCATTTCATTAGAAATCCTTGAATCAGCTTTACATAACCAAGTTATGACAACAATATTATTAGTTTGTTTTGAAAGTATTGACACCAATTGGCTGCCTAATTGACAGCTCCACTAATACTTATCTGATATGTTGCTTCCGTTTCATCGAACAACCAATTTATCGGTTGCGCTAAAAGCCAAATACATTATGAAATTAAAAAAAATATTTAAACACTACAATATTTTTTGAAAATTCAAAATATTTACCATCAATTTGGTTCAATTATAATAAAACAAATCAGACACAAAAGATTAATCACATTCCACTTGAATAAGGAATCTTTATTTCATATTAAAATAATGAAAAAGAGATAGTTTTTTCGCGAAGTTCATTTTAAATCTACTTTATTTATTTCGTATTGCCATCCAGTATCCGCTTTTAGTCTACTGTGCTTCGACCTCATTTATCAGATCATTAACACATTTTTTCTCTGCAGGTAAAACTATGGCACATTCCGGACGGAGGCCTGTCCATGCACCTGACGGACTGGTTGGTGGAACTACACGGTCACAAGCGACGCGTCGCGTACATCGAGTGGCACCCTACGGCTGAGAATATACTGCTCAGCGCTGGATTCGATTATTTGGTTAGTAAAGTTTGTAGTACTTTTGATAATTTCTCATGTATCGTGGTCGTACAAACATTTAAACTCACAAGCATCCAGACCCGAAACAACTATCTGTAGGCCATACAAATATTTTTATTTCGTGCTGGGATGGATCCCACAACCTGCCACACAGCAGTCAATCGGTCAGCCACCGCGCCAACCATGCCGTCATAAACCCGTATAGGTAATTATTTTTAAGATAGTTTCTGTTTGGAGCCTTAAAGGTTCCCGGTACAGACAAGTCGGATCGCATCAGTGCGAATAATATACACTTGGGAGCAAATAAATCGAGCCACTACCTTTTTTCACGTAAAATGGTAAATATTTTTGGTAATATGGAACGTATCAATTCGAACTATATATCGCCTAAAAGTTTAGTTAATAACCTTTACAATGAGGGTAAATTATTGAATAATAACCTTATTGAATGATAAATTATTGGCTCTGCAAGAAAAATGGTAATTTTGATAGAAAATTTAGTAGGGCTAAAACAGTCCATAAAAACAATAAAAAACAAAATTATTGCAAAAAAAATATTCTTAATAACTGGTATTACCCCCCCGTGCCCTGATACATTCTTGTAGCCTATTAGTCATCGATCTGATCAGCGTTACGATGACATATTGTGGTATGTTCTCCCACTCTTCAAGCACAGCGACTTTAAGCTCGGGAATGGATGAAACAGCGGGAACCCTGGCTCGGACTCTCCGTTTTAGCTCGTCCCATAGGTGTTCGATCGGGTTCAAATCGGGACTTCGTGCTGGCCATACCATTTGTTGAATCCCGATCGCAGACAAGTATTCCGTAACGATCTGCGCGGTATGAGGTCTCGCATTGTCATGCATAAACAAGAAATTTTCTCCGACAAAACCAGCATACGGCATTACGTGGTTTTCAAGAATGTCAGTTATGTATCGGTCAGCTGTTAATCCACGTCTACCACTGCCATCGTTGGCGGGGTCGACGAAGACAAGTTCCGTTTTTCCGTCTAGAGAAATTCCTCCCCACACCATACAAGAACCACCACCAAAACTCACAGTTTCTCGAATGCAACATTGGGCAAATCTTTCACCAGGACGTCTATACACTCGGTTTCTCCCGTCATTGCTAAAAAGACAGATTCTTGACTCGTCAGAAAACAAAACTGACCTCCAGTCTTCTAACGTCCAATTAATGTGTTCTCGAGCAAACTCCAAGCGAGATCGGCGATGAGCTACAGTCAATTTTGGGCCAGTTGCTGGTTTGTGTGATGTTAAATTTCGTTCTTTTAGTCTTCGTCTCACTGTCCACCTACTGATTGAGACTCCTCGAACGTCACGTAACGCTTGCTGTAGCTGAACAGCATTAAGTCCACGGTCGCGCAACGAATTGGTTGCAATAAAGCGGTCGTCACGTTCTGTTGTTGCCCGTGGTCGGCCAGTTCCAGGTCGCCGAACAAAAGCACCAGTCTCCAGATACCTGCGGTATACCCGCTGTACCTTTGAACGACTCAAATGAAGTCTGCGTGCCACTTCACGTTGTCCGTGTCCAACCTCAAGTAAAGCTACAACTTGGGCAGCTTCCGTCGGTGTAGTATCCATTTTATCAGGTTATTTTGATTACACAGACACAGATAAAGACAACAATAACAAGTAATATGGGTATGATTAACAAAAACCTCAAATTTAATCTTTTCTTAACAGAGTACAATAAAAATGTCATAAGCAAATTAAATGCGATAATTTTATTCTACCCTTTAAACTTTAATTTAAATTAAAAAAAAATGAAATTTTGACAACTAACTACCCTCTTTGTAAAGGTTATTAAATACCCTTTTAGGCGATATATGTTTCGAATCGATGCGTTCCATAATACCAAAAATAATTACCATAATGCGTGAAAAAGGAAGTGGCTCGATTTATTTGCTCCCAAGTGTACTTCCCAACTTTCTTTAAACGAGCACATAAAGAAACAGGTTCATAAATACTGCAGGCAATAAAACAGCTTGTCCGTAATCCTGCAGCAATGGTAGCTGCCGTATTTACTTAGATTCATATTATTTTATCATTTGTATGCCCAAGTGGCTGATCATGGAATGGACATTATAAGCTTATAATTAATGTAATGAACACCTGTATTTAACCCATGCATCACAAATAAACGATTTGATTTGATTTGATTGATGGGTTACGCAATTTTACTGCGCGGCGGTTTGATTCAAAAATATCTATCCAAAACCGCCCATTGTCCTTTATGATAATTACAGTAATGTATAAATAGAACGCAAATTCATTCATGGCCATAAACAAATTCATTCACTTTTATCTCATACTATACAAGTATTTTGTATATTATTTTATGACACAAGTGAACTTGGGCACCAACATGGACTCATCAACAAATTGGATCTCTCAACATTTTGAATAGTTCACAGTGTTTTGTTCTGATTTGTGAACACTTTCATACTCGCGATTGCCGATACATACAGAACTTGATATCATTTCCGTCGGTCACGCGAGCATCAATGTATACAGCCGTTACGAGTCTTCAGTTTTGCGTGCTGCATTGCAATCGAAATAATACATGTTGGGGGACCGTTTGCAGAACAGTTATTTATAAGTTCAAACAATGTTTTAAAATTGATAACTGTCGTTTGCTGTTATTTTTTGCTGATTTACGGATGTTAGAACTGGTTCCAAAATATTTTATATCATTACCATTTGTTTTAACGGAAATCCAAAAAGAGGAGTGACTTTCGTTTGTTAAGCTATTGCATAGCTTCTATCGCGGGCCTTGAGCGTGGGGACCGAATCCAGAAATTCCGTAACGAAAAAAACCTAACACCCCCTACTCCGACCGGCACAGCGGTGATACTTTTTAGTTTTTCCATCTATCGATAAATACCAGAACTTTTAATGACTTTTTGAAATAAAACAAAGGAAAAAAAATACTTCATTAATAAAATAAATAAATAATTATAATTGCATAAGTTGATAAAAAATGCTATGCAATAGCTTTACCGCGGCAGTCTCCAGTGCCACACGTCTTATTTTAATTTAGTTTTTTGCCACCGACTTCTGAAGTTTTAGTTATTTTTAATTTTTTTAAGCCGGTTTTATTTTTTGCAAAAAAAATCATTTCATAATAGACAAAAAAAAATATAATTAGTCAGATAGATTTCCAAAAAATATTGGACACGAAACACTGCTTCGAAAAGTAGCGCGACGTCATAGTTTGGTACATTTTTTACCAGAAAGTGACGTCACCAGCCCCCACTCACGATCTTTGACACGTTTTGTTTTCGTAATTTTTTATTAATTTGATAAAACAAAAAGCACGTATCCAATATTTTTCGATTATCTAACAGACGGACCAAACAGAATCTTTTTTTTAGTCAGTCAACTACTCTATTGCATTAAACATTGTATTGAAGGAAAATGTGCAGATGTATTAAACAAAATAAACTCAATTTGAAAATTGCTTATCTTCGTCCCTACCCTATTCTCAAAATATATGGGGTTGGGCCCCCTTATGCATCTGCGCCTGGATGATATTATGGGTTGTCAATGGTAGCTCTGGGGCTGTATGTTCTGCGCTCTTATAACTTTTGCGACTGGTCCTTCGTGGGGTTGTGGTGTGCGCTTTGCTCCCTGCTTGCTGTTATGTTGTTTTCATTGATAATCTTCAATTTGATAAATTATATTATTTTTTAGCGCCTCACAGTTTCTCATAAAAAATAAAATATTTCATTTAACTTTCAAAACAGTTAACAACAACACAAAAGGTCACACCATCTTCTAATTGAACAGAATCATTGTGCCGCGTGTAACCTCGTTTAACTTTGTTTTTATTCTTATCGTCACCTTGATCTTGTATACGAACGTTATCATTGTGAACACGGCCCGCTCTTACTCAACGCAGATAAATGACTCATTGTGATTGACTGACGGACTTAATTACCTTTTTAAGTACTAAGTATTATTACCTGCTGATATTCTTGGCAGACTTTCGGGCTGGTTACCTGTTATAATCTGTCTGTCTGTAATTGTGTTGTCCTGTGTGAGACCAATAAATACATTTTCTTTCTCTAAATTTTTATGCACTTTATTACCTACTTGTGTTAACTTAGTAGTCGAACTGTCTCGTCTTTCCTTATCGAATTAAATATTTTTATTGCATTTCGATATGACCGATAATATTTCTTGAAAACTTCTAAAACCCAATAACTGTTTCGTTGGTCTAGTGGTCGCAAGCGCGAATACAGAGCATGAGGTCCTGGGTTCGATACCCCCCGGGCCGGCCAAAGTTTTATTGTATTTTATTTTATTTTTATCAGTAATTTCTCAATAGCAGCCACGGAGTCTGAATTTCTGCCCGGTTGATTGTAATAGGCTCGATCTCTATTACATGGGACTTAAACAACTGGCGAAATGTAGGTGTATTATTTCGTACATCTCTGCCTAACCCTTCGAAACTCCTGTTAGCTAGAATCAACAGTGGCGACCACAAGAAAAGCGCCGAGACAATGAAGCTCGACGAAGTCCCAGAGAAACGATTTAACTGTCTACTGTCTGTTGTGTGTCTGTCTGTCTAGGAGTTACAGTGGTTTAGGAATAGTGTGGCGGGCTTGTCCCAATAATAAAAAATAACCCTTCGAAAATTATGGGTTATATGTAATGTTGTGTAAACAATAACTAATGTTTACTTCCACAGATCTTCGTATGGGACGTCGGCAAAGGCGAGGCGGTGAAGGTGATAGACTGCCACACGGATGTCATCTACTGCATGTCGTTCAACCGCGACGGGTCTCTGCTCGCCACCACCAGCAAGGACAAGAAGCTGCGCGTTATTGAACCTAGGAGAGGCATCGTGCTCTCAGTAAGTAGAACTAGGAATCTTTATGGAGAAGCTGGGAAAAGGCAGCGCATCTGCCTAGAGTTTTCCCAGCTATGTTGGGGTCGACTTTCAGTCTTATTGAATGTAGCTGGAAATTAGTATTTTAGATAATCAGACAGACAGACTTTCGGGCTCTTCCATGAAAGCCGTCTTTAGAAAATGGTGTAAATAACCCTCTTTTTGGGCTTCGCCGCAGTCGGGTAAAATATGATTTCAATGCTGCTAGTAAAAGTGATTACATGTCCACACAACCAGTCCGTATTAAGATGTGTGAGGAAAATCGTACCTACCGTTTGACTAAATTGTTTATCAACATCTCAGACACTTTTCCACTCACGTAAACATTTTTTTTTTGTTGTTAAACAATCATGTGTTTGCTTACGCAAAATTTCGCGTGCCCAGAGCAGCTACAATAACACATCTGTGTCGACCGCATCCAAGTTCTACAAATACTTATCTTCTCTTCCTCTAATTACAGGAAGGTCCCTGCCACCTGGGTACCAAGGCGTCCAAGTGCACATTCCTGGGCAGCGCTGGTAAGGTGCTGACTACCGGGTTCTCCCGCTACAGCGACCGTCAGTACGCCGTGTGGGACCAACATGATCTGGACAAGCCGCTGGTGTGCGAGACCATTGATAGCTCGTCCGGTGTCGTGTTTCCGTATTATGATTATGATACTAATATGGTAAGTTTCCATCACTTTTTATGAAGTGTATTTATGGGTCAACTCTGTTTTATCACGGTTTTGGATAACGATCTCGAACCTTGTGGAATAAAGTACAAAATGCAAATTTTCTTTCATATTTTTAATCTAATGACAATTTGACCCAAAGGTCTGGCCTTAAGTCCGCCTATATGTCACCTATTTACCACTTTTATATAATTATGTAAGTTTCAATAAAAAAGTACAAAATTCTGTAACTGGCCGTTATCATATCACATTGCAAAAAAACATGAATTTGCTTTTTACATCGATATTCACGTAGAAAAAGCGATATAAATAAACGACTGTCGGAGTCACGGTTAAGTAAAGACATTACGATGAGTTTACGTAAGATCTTTAATTACGTTTCTTGCTTACCGGTTTGTTGTAAATCTAAATAGTACAGAAATCATCAGTTAGTAACTGCAGTTCGACCCTCACTTAGCATTAAAAATGAAATTAACTGTTCGTCGTGTCCACGCGATAGATGCCATCTACCTGATAAAAACCATTTAACGTTGTTCAATGTTACCCTTGGGAGAAGGAGCGGTTATTAACGTGCTAGTACTTTTTTATCGTTTACTTTGAAACTAAATGTAGGTTCTAGTTGTACTAATTACTTTATATTTACCACAGGTGTACCTCGCTGGCAAGGGTGACGGGAACATCCGATACTATGAAGTGGTGGACGAGGCGCCATACGTGCATTTCCTGAATCAGTTCCTGTCTGGTAATCCACAAGTAAGTCATATTGCCAACTATAAAACGTTTCAATGATAAAAAATGAAAGAAATTGTGTTTTTTACACGACTGCCCCAAAAAAAGAGTGTTATGTTTTTAGCGTTCATGTATATATGTATGTATGTTTGTTTGTTTGTGAGTGAGTTTTTTGTCATTAATTTAGCATATTATTCTTCAATCGATCCCTCATTCATTTCACATCAGGGCACAGGAATTACTACAAAGTTAATCAGATGCGTGTGCTATTGTCCTTGAAACACGTGACATCTTTTATGTTTTATTGTTTAAGGTTAACAATATTATTATTCAATAAACGTATGTACGCGTATAGGGTGATTGATGTAAGCAAGTATTATTAATTTGACAGTAGAGCGTATTGTGCATACTGATTGACATGCTATAGTCACATTGTTGTATAACTTCAGTCATTTATTGAAACTAAAGAACGTATTTTGATATCTATTTGTATTATTTTATATAGCCTAGTTTATAGCATAAGCATAATCTGCCTATTATGTTCCCACTGCTGGGACACAGACCTTCTCTCTATGAGATGGAATGGGCTGTAATCCACCATGCAGGTTCAGTTCAGGCATGCCTCTAAAGTAAGGGAGGGGTTGAGTAAACCGAGGGGGGTGACCGGTTGTTCGAAAGAGATACCGCGGCCCCGGACACAAAGAGCTAAGAAAGAACATGGGTGTTTACTAGGTATGGCTGCATCTAAAGTTTTTTTTAAGAATCTAAAATACTTAATAAAATAGAAATCGATGTTTTTTTTTAAATTGTCCGGTTGCCCTATAGCTAGTCCGGACCTGGTTTGAAGTGTTAAATAAATAAACAGTTTAATTCAAAGGCTGATGTTATTTCGTTTTACTAGCTCAACATAATTTTCAAGAACAACTCAAATATTACCATCGTTAATTTAATCATCAAATAATGCTCATTACTCAGAACAGCTACACCATATACTCAATAACCATGTTGTGTCTTTCTCTTCTGTCTTTCCAGCGAGGGCTAGGCTTCATGCCTAAACGCGGCGTAAGCACTGCTTCGTGCGAGGTGTTCCGTTTCTACAAGCTGCACACTTCGCGAGGACTTTGCGAGCCCATCTCCATGATCGTGCCACGCAAGTCTGACTGCTTCCAGGTAAAATATTTGTTGTCAAACATTGAAGTAATTAACTAAACTTGAAATACTTAAAGGCAATAAACCGAGAGAGCCAGTCTCCGAACTTGTGACCATAAGCACACGCGTGTTGCGACGAGAGCGACTGCAGAGAGAACAGATGAATGAAGTAGAGCATTCCTTGTGTCACCGGGTCTCAACGCAAGTGAGACCCGGTGACACACAAACTTCATTTGTGAGTACCTTCGCTTCACCTCAAACGACAGAAACCATGAATAGGGTCTTCAGTTTATTTAGTCACAAGAGGCTGAATAATGTATAAGTTAATTTAGATCATCGGAGTTAAGTCTCATTTAAGAGACTACTGAGTGACTCAGAGTCAGCTCGCAAAGCTACCAGCAGCAACAAAATAGCAGCATATAATAAAATGTTTATCGTTTGGGAATTTGTAATAATGTATTTGTTTTGCAGGAGGACTTGTACCCCGACACGTCTGCGCCTCTACCCGCACTGACGGCCAAAGACTGGCTGAGTGGCATGAACACGCCGCCACTGCTCATCAGTATGAAGACAGGTACGATTATTTCAAGTAAATGATAGTTTTGCCTATACAGAAAGCCATTGTTAATGCTTAGAAAAGAAAAAAATTGGACAGCAATCAGCAGCAGACATAATTTATTAATTTTTTGTCGAAAGTACTTTTATAATCATTTGGTTCGGTTAGTGATCACGCCAATAGCCGCGTTTGTTGTGTTCATTAGATTCTCAAACAGTCAGTTCCACAATTAGATTTATTGTTGTGGTCGGGTCCACTATTTAGTCAAGTACCTGCCCACTCTCAGTTCAGTCTCACCCTAATTCATCCAGAATTAATAACTGTATTCTTTCGTAGGAGTAACAATAACAACGCACAAGCCGCGCACAAGCAACAACGCGCCGGCGATGCAGCCACAAGACGCTAACAACAGGAAGAAGTTCGCGTTCCTGTCGCGAGAGACCACGCCTGACTACCGGCCGCTGGGCACCTGGCAGCCTAACGAGAATCATAATAATGAGAACGAGCAGGTAGATGTATGTACAAATTTATTTACTTACTATTTTCTTGGAAAGTCGAGAACTCCACCAAATTTAAAAAAAAATAGCGTGGAGTCTTGCAGAATTTTTGTTATTCAACAACATTTAATTGAAAGTTGCATGCACTATAAATACATAACACAACAAATCAACACACATGTTTCTCAGACACTATAAATCTATCAATAAAGTTTTGTAAATGGCTTCTCAAGCTAGAATGTTACCCCACTACTAACACACAAGATTGAATCTCGAAAAATAACTTGTTATCAAGAGTATTCTTTAGTCAGAATAATAATTATGTTGTTACTTTAGTGTTTTGACTATTTCTTACCAAATTAAAAATACTTATTCTGCAGGTGCAAGTCAACGAAAAATCTCAAAAGACGAACGCCAATCAGAACACAAAGTTCCACCAACTGCAGCGTATGTTCGGCAAACAGACGGGCGACGCCGAGCCAGTGCCGCTTTACAAGCAGATCAACCAAGGCGACGTGTTCAGTACTGAACATGAGGTATGTACACTATAAACTATTCTTGGTGAAGCTGCTCCACTAGCACGTTTTGTCGTAGAAATATCATTGATGAAACATTGTCGCTGAAAAAACTGCAGCCAGGCAAACTCGTATATAATCATTATCTTCCTACAAATGTCCCATGTTACTTGGGGTCGGTTGGATCGGTGAAACACAATTTTCAAACTTTCGTACATATGACATGTAAATACCCCTAACCGAATAGTTAGCTAGTATGTTAGTTATCCAAGAAGCAATAAGAATGTTGATCACTCGGATTTGGATGGTGTCTTTTACCATCTGCGCAAGGACTAGAAAAAAACCGCCTTGATATATCTGCGTTTAGTATTTCTTCTTGTACTTGATCAGTGTTTCGTTTTCAGTTACGCCTCGCATTTAACCGCCAAGGGGAGGAGTTGCGGATCGTAAAGCGGCAGCTACAGAACAGCCAACAGCGAGTTCGTGAGCTCGAACAATTAGTCGCCGCGCTTCAAGCGAGGCTGCAACGCGACGGCTCATAAGCAGCCCTGCCTAAAAGCCTTTTGTCTTATCGAGCGAACACACGCTTCAAAATGGCGGACAAGGAGTAAGGAACCTCGCCATCATGAAAGGCTAAGACCACTGGTTGTTTGACAGAGATACTTGAGGCCTGGCCTCGAGTATATTTTTGTGCCACACTATTAGTATAAGAGCGACTGGAGACGGAAATATTGCACGATGGAAAATCGAGTACACACAGAACGTCGGGTCTATGCTACCCATTCTATAAATGCGACCAGTGGTCGTGGTTTTAGCTTACGCAGCGCGAGGAATCGAATGTTCGTTATAAATGCTTGTAAAAACGTCGATCAAGCTTTAAGCACTTGATCTGTTCTCTTAGCCTTCTATTATATTATTTTAGGGTTTAGTTGTCATTCCCTAGTCTAAATCACGTCTTAATGTTGTCACAAGTTAAATACTAATGTTGAAGTTAAGATAGAGTATGTATAAGGAATGCGTTAACACGCAAGTGATGTAAGGATAAAATATTTAAGATTGGAAGAGAAAGCAGGATTTTTCCTTCATGGTATTGAATACTAAGCCTATTGTGCCGGTACTCTTCAGACGTTCGCCGATCAGTGATTATGTACAGCTACGCCTTAAAGCAGTCTATTGATAAGAACTTTGTGTTTTACACACCCATATTGTATTGTTTATTTATACGCGGTTTTTTGGAGTTATTTTTAATGTTCGAAATTGTTATTCAGAACTACTTTAGTTCGCATATCATGACATGCGCGTACATATACTAAGGGGATCAAAATTAATCATTCCAGATTTTGCTTTGGGCTTATTCGGCAGCTAAGCTTGACGTAATTGTGATTTATTTGAAATTTTACATGTTAGGCATCTAATTGTTAAGGCCTATGAACTTTCTTATGAACAAAAGTCTTATATTGCTTTGTTTTAGGAATTTAAATGTGATATAACCATGACATTCTATGTAAATGTCCATGTCACAAACTATTGTTTTTTTTGTTTTTATAATTATTACTTTGTGTATTGCAATTTACTTATTTTTTATACAGTTATGTATATGCAATCAAAATCAGGGTTATGGTTTAAAATTTTTTGACGTGATGAGTAATAATGATCAACGATTAACTTGCCTAATATTATTCAATCAATATTTATAACACAATTCATCTTTATTTGTAGATTGAGATCAAAACGAAATGTCTATTGTAAAGGAATCTTGTTACAAATTAATATTAGGCTGCTGATCTCGTGAAAAGCACTTTTTTATGTAGCACTTCATAAAATGTTATTCCCAGTTTTATAGTTAAGTTGACATCTTTTTTTGTTAGTGATTGTGTTAATAGTCTGATTTATGTAATAGTGTTACCTGTTATTTTAATTGTGTTTTGTATTTCCTATGTATTTCGACTGCATTATTGTTTAAAACCAATTAACGACGATCAAGCATTTACTTTCATTACTTATATAACGCTAGATATATTCATGTATCGTGATGCCAATGTTGCGAATGAAATTGTACAAAAAAGTTACCTGAACTTTTTCTGTACATAATTAAAGTTAAGACTAGATTTCCGAGCTAGCATCATAAAAGTATTATACATAGGTGCTAGGTGTTTTGAAAAGGCTATTAAGCTGTTTTGATTTGCACAATTTTTTGCTTGAATTATAATCATCAAAATGGAAATGATTTCATTATAATATAATAGCTTTAATATTGTATGCAACTTATGTATGAATTGGAATGATGCCACAAAGCCTAAAAACCATCTTTCAGAGTGACATGTTTGAAATTCAATATGTATATTGAATCTATTTAATCGTTACATTCCATGTTCAGTATAAAACGCATAATGTTAGTGTGGTAAGTGAAAATGAAAGTATTATTGTGCATTAGCTGGATTATTTACTTGGCTAAGTCGGTGTTAATATTTATTATTATGTATTTTTATATCATGCTTGTGTAGCACAAATTTTCAATAAATGTTTGGATAGTATTTTGTTTTTTATTAGATACGGACACTCATTTTCTTACGCGTTTTCATCAATTATTAGCAGCACGGAATCGTATTTTTCCAAACTCTTATTCGTTTCCGTCGCTCAGAACCGTCATTTGCTAGAGCGGGTGTGCTATCGCACGTCTTGCTTGTTATTGCTCTACGGGTGATGACAGAATCCACTTCAGGCCTTTATCCATGAGGGAGAAATTGCGATAAGTTTGGTGGAAAACAGATCTCTTAGCTTTTGAAATTCAAATTGGGTCAAGATGCTCCCCAAGTCTGCCAAGTATAAACCCTTCACAAATTTTGAAGCAGTGACCGACAAATTCTGCTATTTAACGACAATATTTCTGTCAAAATATGATTCGTTACCGTAACGTGTGCGTTTCGATGGCGCGGCAACGGCGTTTTTTTTTAAAAAAAAAAACCATTCCAAGATTATGTAAAAGTTGATTCCCAAAACAATTTTGTCAAAGTTATGTTTATAAAGTTGTAAGGGTTTGAACGTAGCCGCGCCATCGAATCGCGGAGAACCAGGGTAGGTGTCACTGACTTTGGCAGCCCAAAGCAGGGCCAAATAGGATATATAGGATAGGAGTGGAACTCCCTGCCTGCGTCGGTTTTCCCGAGTCCATATAACCCTAATCTATTTAAGTCGCGAGTAAATAGGCTTCTTCTGGGTAAGCTCGTTCCATCGTCGACCTCATCTTTGCCCTTAGGGTAAGATTGAGGTCAAGAGCAAGCCCATTACAAATTAAAAAAAAAAAAAAAAAAAATGTATATCTCAAAATCTAGGGCACCTAGCGAAGATCTGTTTTCTCCTATATTTTGTCGCCAATTTGTCACCAAATATCAGATTTTGACGGTCACTGGTTCAAAAGATAAGGGTTTATAGGTGGCCCTGCTGGGGAGACTCTCCAGCAGGGCCAGTCATCTGCTGCAACTCACACGGCGCGCGCGGCACAGCGTGCATTCTAATTAGTCGCAGATCTATAACTCTTAGGTTCTTCCGACTACCATTCACAGGATATTGATTCATGGGCAAATTATCATCCAAAATGCAGTAGTTCCCATAGGTCTTTTGTCAGAAGAGGCCCAATAAAATATGACCAAAGATATTAAGAAATATAAATATAAGTTTTACGATATTTCTCAATCTTATATTAAGATGGTCATATAAATTGTCATTTTTACGCGGGCGAAGCCGCGTGCAAAAGCTAGTTGATAATAAAATAATAATTTAAAGGTAATAAATCATTTTATATTTCGACAATAGAAGTTTTATTATTCTAACTTAAATTAAGATAAAATCAAAACTCAACCCGTATATACCATACCCACACACTAAAGTTCACTAAACACTCACAATCACCTCAAAGTACACACACAAAAACAACACAATCAAACAAACTTTTTAGACAATTGACAATATGTTTTCAAGGTTTAAAAATACCTATTTTAAACATTTAACTAAGGGAGCGATATTTTTTTTTTATTCTAACGTAAATTAGCCATTGTAAACTGGTAAAGCTTTTGCACGCGACTGTACATCTTGACACCAAAAAGCCCAAAAGCAAGGTTTAATGTTTTCACAGAAGTTTATTATGCCACTCTAACCTTGTAATTTAAAACATGTATTTAATTGAGAATTTATCACTCTGGGACATTTCTAAGGACTTTAGACAGATAAAACTAGAAGTATATTGCACATATTAATAGATATATTTACCCTTGGCAATTTTTCGTGAACTCTTTGATCTAGCTCTTGGACTATACATACCTACATACATAAACTCACGCCCTTTTCCCATGGGGGTAGGCAGAAACCACAGAACGCCACTTGCTACGATCCTTACATACTCCTTTTGCCTCGTCCACATTCATACATCTGGTCATACACGCACGCCGGTTACGAGTACTACGCACCTGTCCTTTTAGAAGAACGGCACCAATATGATCAGTGTATGTCTTTCTAATTCTAGGGCGTCCCCTCCCGGCATTACCACTCACATCTGCCTTGTAAATACCTTTTGTTAATCGCCTTTAATTCATCCTTTCCACATGACCGAACCACCTTAGCATACTCTTTTCAATTTTTGTCACTACATCTTCTTTTAAACCGCAACGTTCTCGTATAACCTCATTCCTCAACTTATCATTCAGAGTTACACCACACATGCTTCGCAAAGAACGCATCTCCACAGCATTAATCCTACTTTCATGCTTCGTTTGCCACACCCAACATTCACTGCCATACATAAGAGTAGGCACCAGCACACCATTGTTAACAGCCAGCCGAGCCTCTTTTGACATCGACTGGTTGGTCACCACCACCGCATGCATAGCACCATTTACTCTTATTTCCCGCGTTTACTCTCCTTTCTACATCTGCGTCAATCTTTCCATCTCTTGTAAACATACTGCCCAAATATACAAACTCATTCACTTGTTTCACACTCTTATCATTTATTTCCACATCACACACCGATATATCCTCTTCTCTTTCAAACTATACCTTACTAATTGAACTCATTATATCTCCTAAACTAAGACCCGATTAAATCTGTGACTCGGCGACAAAATGCGTCTTCGTGACGACTAAAAATGGGAGAAAACACATCTTCGCTAGGTGCCCTAGTTTCTAAGATATAAATGTGGCCCTGCTGGGGAGACTCACTCCAGCAGGGCCACCTATAAGCCCTTATATCTTTTGAACCAGTGACCGTCAAATTCTGATATTTGGTGTCAAATTTGGACAAATTGGCGACAAAATATAGGAGAAAACAGATCGTCGCTAGGTGTCCTAGATTTTGAGATATAAATTTAGCCCTTTTTTTTTTGGCCTAAGTCTTGCAGTGGACTTTGAAATGCCGGGTTTGACTGATTAGAGAGTTAGTATGCCTTTTTTTTTTTTTTTGGGGGGGTGGAAAATCATCAAATAACCCCTCCCGCTCTTGGGCAGAGCGAAAGGGAGTGTCAGACTTCTACTGACTAAAAACCACCCATGTTCCTTCTTCGCCCTTCATGTCGAGGCCGCGGTATCCCTTGCGAACAACCCGCAGCCTCGACAGGCGTCGGCCCTTGCGGGCCCCTACCATGTTGCTGACATCTCTTCGAGGCGCGCGTGGAACACGAACGCGCCGTCGACACGGCCTGTCGTCGTCATAAGACGGACGGACGGCGAGCTTACCCATCACTCGCCATCCACAGGCCCGCGTCTACGGTGGCCGGAAGCCATCACGTGGCCCCCGACGCCCGGAGCGCCTCCCGCGGCGGCTGGGACGAGAGGTTCTCTCCCTCTCAATATAAATTTAGCTGGTTCAAAAGAGTCACAAAATTGTTGTCGCTAATTTGTCCAAATTTGTCCCCAAATATCAGAATTTGTCGGTCACTGGTTCAAAAGAGGTGGCCCTGCTGGGGAGACGCTCTCCAGCAGGGCCACCTCTTTTGAACCAGTGACCGACAAATACCCCCAGTGTCCCTGACTCTGGCAGGGCCACCATCAGGGATTTTAATTTTAATAACACAAAATTGTTGTCGCTAATTTGTCCAAATTTGTCCCCAAATATCAGAATTTGTCGGTCACTGGTTCAAAAGAGGTGGCCCTGCTGGGGAGACGCTCTCCAGCAGGGCCACCTCTTTTGAACCAGTGACCGACAAATTCTGATATTTGGGGACAAATTTGGACAAATTAGCGACAACAATTTTGTGTTATTAAAATTAAAATCCCTGATGGTGGCCCTGCCAGAGTCAGGGACACTGGGGGTAGGCTGAAACAACAGAACGCCGTCTACTACGATCCTTACTACTTTTGCCTTGTCCTTTCTGAAAAACCTCGGTCGGTGGGTCATCTTAGGGGCGGATTTACCATACCAATAATTTAAGTAAATAAAACAAACACACATAAGTATTTAAAATTTTATTGTACAAAAAGTATGTACAAATTACAGACATATTTTATCTTCTAGTCAGTCAATGTATAACAGAAACTAAAATATATTGAGATTCATATTTCTAGGTAAAAAAGGAATGTTTAATAAATGCTTCATAATGTATAACAGAAACTAAAATATATTGAGACTCATATTTCTAGGTAAAAAAGGAATGTATAATAAATGCTTCTTAATAAAGTAAATATCAATCTTATTTTCACACATATTCTTAAATAAATTGAATTGTGATGTGATGTTGGACGGACAAATTGTAAATTCTTAATATTTCATTACATTGCACTGATTGTCAATAAACATTTACTTTCTATGAAACTTACATATTAGCTGTTGTATTTGTACATAAGACTATGTACATAATATTATTAATATTTAGGCACTACATAATTATCTATGTATACTATAGGTATTTCTGTATTTATACAATGAAGAACTTTATAGGTCACTCAAAATGTATACCAAGCCGCAAGTCATTGATGCTGATCAGTGATCACAACATTCATATAATCTGGCCTCTTATTTTATTGCTGACACCATATACTAGCTAGGTAAGGTCAAAGTGATGGCTGTTATTTGGCTTTATTTTACATACATTTGTATGTAAAATAAAGCCACAGCTCAGAAACAAAAATATCTGTAGGTACAATTTGATTTTTCTATTATTATTAGATTCTTTGTAGATTTTTTACATTTAGATTTTATAACACAAAACACTTAATAATAAAAAGTAAAATTAGTGACACAACTGAGGTTTTTAGGCTGGTGGCAGCATTGCATCCGTCTGAATTACATGTAAAAATACAAGTTCTGTACTCTAGTTTATCTCCAGGCTGCTGCACGTAGTTGCAGTAATTTCCCAAATCCAGTGATGAACAGTATCTTTTTGTGCTGATGCCCCCTGAAAAATTAATTAAGTTTAATGTGTGATTGAAATTGCGGTTTACAGGATCCAAATCTGATTGATGATGTGACTGATTGAATCAGATGCAGGTAAATGGGTATAGTCATACAAATCAACAAATTAAATATTCTCATAAGTATTGCATCTGACTTATGGACATTGAGATATTAGGATTAAGTTTACAAGAGTAGGATTTAGTGACGCAACCCCAAATTAATTGGGAAAAGGGCAGATGATGATGATAATGAATAGGACATAGGAATGAGCATCCCAGGAAAAATAAGTGTAAAAAGTGCACTACTTACCAATAGCCATTAACACCAAATCAGTGAACCATAATTAGTGCCCAGTGCTGAAAACTCAGAGTAACCCAGTGCATAAATTAGTGTATTTTAAAACTACATAAAGTACCTTTAATATACACAAAAATAAATAAATATATACACTGAAACATAATGTTAGTGATAAAATACCTAGTGATACAGCTTGACAGAGATAACATATCAACAGTGTAAATAATAATAAGTAATTAAGTTGAGTGTGTTCTTGGATATTAAGATTCAGTGGTAACCCAAATATTAAAAATTTAACAGACTACCATGTGCCATGTTTTATTGCATTCCAAAATTTCCCACCATTGATATGTGCACTGTTTAGGGCATGCGAAACCTACTACCACTAGTACCAGTCCAATGGTAAAACCCAGGAAAAACTGACTATGGGACCGACTTACACATGCCCTAGTACTGCTAAGCTTTTTAGGCCAGAATTTTTGTTACAGTAAACACCAAGCCTTTGGCACCAATATTTACATCTAGTTAACAAGCAAAGCACCATATTGTTAGTAGACACCTGTAAATTTAATGCAGTATCGAGCATTGAACACATGCCCGCAAGATGATGGCTTCAGTATCCCACCGTCTAAGGTCATCAGCCCGTCACCACACTCCATGGTTGAGGAAGAGTTGCACTGATAGCACTCTAGTGCTACACCTAAGATCATTGTTGGATACATATTTATTATAAATGTAAAAGAAAATATAAATATTTAAATAAACTATACCATGGCGCCAACTTTAAGGCTTGATATATCCTGAAATTTTTATTTTATTTAATTTCATACTTGTGCTAAATATTAAAAATTGTAAGAAATAGTAACCCTGTGTTGGTATTGTTGTAAATGTTTTGGCCTAAGTCTTGCAGTGGACTTTGAAATGCCGGGTTTGACTGATTAGAGAGTTAGTATGCCTTTTTTTTTTTTTTTTTGTGGGTGGGAAATCATCAAATGACTGCTCCAGCTGGGCAGAGCGGTAGGGAGTGTCAGACTTCTACTGACTGAAAACCACCTATGTTACTTCTTGGCCCTTTGTTTCGAAGCCGCAATATCTCTTTCAAACAACCTGCAGCACCAACGGGAGTTAGTATAGCCTCTCACCATCACCTAATAAGTATCCCTTCTGTGTAAGTATTAGTAGGTCTATTTTGGCTTGTATCATCCCAATAAAATTATTAACAAGCGTTGTTAAGTTTATCTAACCATTATCAAGTTATTTTTTTATAAACAATGCTACCCATTACTGAAGCTCATGCCTGTTATCTGTGAACTCTCACCTTCGTATCTCCCGACGTGCTTGATACAGTACTGAGCATCGTGTATCGTCGCACAGTCGATGGGTAACAAATCAACATCATTCTCTAAAAACTCATTACACTGAAACGGATCATTCGAGTCCGTCCCTGAACACTGGTAGCAGTTTATAGAATAAACTAAAAATGAAAAAAAATAAAGATAGAAATCAAAATAACAAACAAACTTATAAATAATAACAAGAAACAACGCCCTAAAACTCTTACCTGATTTAAACGTTGCGAATGAAACACAAAGGTAAACAAATACTTTCTCCTGAAGGCTCAGCATTGTTATGAAAGCTTTTTATTCATATATCTGCAGGTACTTATTTAGAAAACAATTAAAAATCAATAAAAACCCAAGCCAACAACCAACCACTATTGTTACAACGGCGATTTGTCAAACTGTCAAAAAAGTTATGGTCAGTGTTGCCAATTTTAGAGTCCTACAAATGGTAACATTTGTAGGACTCTGAGGCAAATATGGTGGAAATGGCAATTTTTTATTTTACATATCTGCCTTCTCCTGGTACTAAAATACTATGTGAACTTGAGTTTTTTTTTCCTATTCTCCTAACTGGTTTTTTTTTAATGTATCATCTAGTATACACTGGCCCCTGAGACAGACTTTTCGAAAATTCAGTCTCAAAAGCCAAGTGTAAATTACATGATACCTAAACTACTTTCGCTGCATTTATAAGCTCCTTTTTCCTTCTTTTCTTTGAAAAACAACCATTTGCTCTCTCTGTGTGTAATTTTTTTTACTGTAGACCCTGCTTCCACGAAGTTCACAATAAATAAATAAAAAGGCTGATGATTATTATTATTTTTACTTTTATTTTTACTTTAGTTTGCATGTTTACATTTCAATTGCATAGAAAATGATAAGTGGAAGTGCGGAGTTCCCTAATACAAGCAATTCATTGCTTAAAAGGTGATCTCCAAATACTATGTATCGAAATACCTATTGTTATTGAAATAAACATTTTATTTTCTTAGGAAAAATAAGTACAATAAAATTTATTGTACTTATTTTTGAGCAAATGGTTGTTTTTCAAAGAAAAGAAGGAAAAAGGAGCTTATAAATGCAGCGAAAGTAGTGTATGTATCATGTAATATACACTTGGCTTTTGAGACTGAATTTTCGAAAAGTCTGTCTCAGGGGCCAGTGTACAAGTACAAATAAGTACAATAAAATTTATTGTACTTATTTTTCCATAATCATCAGCCTTTTTATTTATTTATTGTGAACTTCGTGGAAGCAGGGTCTACAGTAAAAAAAATTACACACAGAGAGAGCAAATGGTTGTTTTTCATAAATAAAAAGGCTGATGATAATGGAAAAATAAGTAGAATAAATAAATTAAAAATCTGATGATTATGGAAAAATAAGTAGAATAAATAAATAAAAAGGCTGATGATTATGGAAAAATAAGTAGAATAAATAAATAAAAAGGCTGATGATTACTGAAAAATAAGTAGAATAAATAAAAAGGCTGATGATTATGGAAAAATAAGTAGAATAAATCAATAAAAAGGCTGATGATTACTAAAAATTAGGAGGAAAAATAAAAAGGCTGATGATTATGGAAAAATAAGTAGAATAAATAAAAAAAAGACGTGTGGCACTCGGAGACTGCCGCGGTAAAGCTATTGCATAGCATTTTTTATCAACTTATGCAATTATAATTATTTATTTATTTTATTAATGCAGTATTTTTTTTCCTTTCTTTTTTTTTTCTTTGATATTAATTCAAGTTACACTTTGAGCGTGGTGACCGATAAAAAACATTTTTTTTTCTTTTATTAAATAAATGAGTGTTAGGTTTTTTTCGTTACGGAATTTCTGGATTCGGTCCCCACGCTCAAGGCCCGCGATAGAAGCTATGCAATAGCTTAATAAAAAGGCTGATGATTACTGAAAAATAAGTAGAATAAATAAAAATAAGAAGAATACGTAAATAAAATGACTGATGATTATTGAAATAAAATTCTAAATTACTAGTCGTTGTTTTTTTTTAATTCTTAAAGAAAAACCAACTCCTAAACTATACAACATTTCTATACCCCAGATACACCCAAAGAGTATGTAATATTTGTCAGGGCCAGACCTACAAAATTGCCAAAGAAAATGTTCAGCGCGGTGTATTTTCACCAATACACTGGCCTCTGAAGTTGAGTACTCGAGGTGTTTAACTAGATATACACCGGCCTGTGAGAGTTGCACTAGCAGGGATGGCGAACCTTTATAGATCAACGTGTCGTCGTATCGAAGAATTAAATATGCGACCCTTGTTGTAGTTTATTTAACATTACATTTGTTGTTTTTTTTATTTTTTTTGCCTTACACACTTGTTTTTCCTATCTCACTGGACATTGGCAGAATTGTCGATATCAGCTTTAATTGCCATTAAACAAAAATAGAATAGAATAGATCAACGTGTCATTTTTTCTAAAGCAACATTTATTGAGACCTTTTACGTGCCGTCCAACAATAATACATATTCTAAAGTAAAAACTCTTTATATACTACCAAAAATAAAAAATAAACTTGACCTGTTACTTCTGTTCTTGCTGATTAGATAAGTAACATAAATAAGGGTTGTAAGAGGTTACTTTTTGGAGATTGCATATGAACTGGACTCCTATACCAAACGGTTTCTAATCGAATGTTATGATATTCATCTCTGAAAATATTTGCTCGTAGCCTATACCTACATGAAAATATGGTTTAAAATTCGTTGGCGTGCCTAAAATATTGTGTAACGTGCCATCAGTGGCACGCGTGCCATTGGTTCGCCATCCCTGCACTTAACTGCACTAGGGTGTATACCTTATACACGTGGCGCTTAACGTGTAAACTAAGCTTTCTAAGAAAATTACGAGATGACAGGCAGTGTATTCAATTCTGTGTACAAGCATTTAAAAGTAACGAAATTATAAACATTTATGAATAATTATAAATTAATTGTAAATGTTATCTTGTTATACAATAAACATACATTTGTTCATATTATCACCTGTGTATAATAAGCGTGAAATAACTGTTATTATAAAGTGGTTTTGCTCTGTAGCGTGACCACTTTGAATCGATATTTTCCAAGAAACTAATAATATACAATTATGGGTAATAAGCTACAAAAATATAGACATTATCTACATTTATCATGTAATTTTTACATACTATAGTGAAAGTGGTTCTGATGCGGAGCATGACACCACTTTTCGGGCTAGGTCGGTTTCCTTGGTTTTGAATATACAACTGATTGGTTGTTACTATAACCTGATGGTTATAATCCACATTAATTTCTCCCGAATACTACGGTCGTTATTATTTCAACGCGGTGCCGAGCCGTATTACATAGTAAGTGATTTTAGTCTTCATCATCTGCTCAGTCTTGAACCGGCTATTATTGGGTCGGGTAAAAGAAAAGTGATCTTCAAGTCACAAAATATCACTTTGTTTGTTTTTCTTTCTGCTGCATCTGGACTGGAAGCTTAGTTATTGATAAAATCATTTTCGTTTTATCAAAATCTTCAGAATAGTTTATGTAACTAATAAAAGGGAAAGTAAATATAATACTCAAAAATAAACAATCACATAGACTTATTCAGAATATTTATTTCCAGATTGTTTTAAATTCACAATAAGTTTATATAAAAAAATATTTAAGTTTATATAATAATAAACGAATACATATGAAACGTTCACATTCCTGTTAAGATACGTCTTATATAATTTTATACAAACTACGGACGTCTTAGAGTTGTTATATTTATAATATTAACTTGCATTCCAATTTATTATACACAAACATCTTTTACAATCATTCATTCTTCAAATTTTTATTAAAACACCTAGACGTAATAATCACAATATGCATGAGCTGTACCTTAACTCATGTAGACTTAATTTGTACATTACAATTCTATTTTAAATGCATAACTTAGTTTATATCTAACTATAGGCAGTTTGAAAATTGAAAATATTATTGTCATTAGATACTTAAAGCTATTATTTTAATATTATACTCATCATGGAATGTGTTATACATATCAAAATTAGGCATCTAAATATCAAACAAGTAAATATTTTGATGTAATACTTCTTATGACATAATTAAGTATAAAATAGGTAGGTACATATAGATTTCTTAAGTAATTTATTGGCACTTATAACCACAGAAAAGGATTGGGTACAGAAGTACAGTATATAAGTAATAAAGAGTATCAAAGTATAAGAAAATAGTTTTATAAAATAAAGAATATAGTATACAAACGCCGATACAATACTTTGTATAGATTTCGATGTCATGTGATCATACATACGTAATTATGTATTCAGTTATTTTCCTATAAATTATTATTTAAAGTTAGAGACACAACAAGACGAAAACAGGTGGGCAATTCTAAGAAATAATTAAACTATTCGTTACCGTCACCTCAATATGATAATACAGACATTCGAATCTCGAATTACAATTGTGGAACCCCCAACTCACTGCCAATGGGTAAAATAAAATAAAAAAATACAAAAACAAACACCAAGGTACGGTATTTGGGGTTACCATTATTAATATTATTCCAGATGGCGCCACTGTTACATAAGGTACTGTCGAAAATTAAGATAATCGATTATCACTGCTTTACAAGTAAAGAAATGCTTACAAAAAATTGGCACGATATCATTATTTCACGTATATTTAAGATAACGTAGTCCCCAACGTAGTAGTGGCGTCATCTATGTAAATTGTGTTTCTTTAGAACTGCCCGGTGACGTATTAGTTCAGTTGCTGAGGTTAGGCCGGAGCGGTAAGGAGCCTTCGACCCAGAAGTTGGGTCGCTGCATCATGGTCTGCCATAACGTCACCTCTTTGCCCACGCTGTCCATCCAGTTTACGTTGGCACCCATGTATGTTCCTGTAGGAGAATAGTATCATTAGTAATGGAAGTGTAACATAAGTTCTATCCTGGTTGCCTGTTTGTCTCTGTAAGCTCCACCGATGAGCCGTTCTTGGTTCGATTCTCCGTTCGCACATAGTGTTCCTGTTTGTTTCTATTAGATTTTTTCAGTAATAGTCCTGAGTCTGAATATGTACTCGTTCAGTGACCATATTTCACTGACTTAATACTTCTGCTTGCCTCTTTGGGGAGTACAAGCAATGCTGTTTACTAATAACATAACACCAACATCATTAACAAACCAGATCAATCACGAGGTATTTGTGCAGAATTTACTCTTGTCGTCGGATAATGAAAATAGGTGAAATGTGGGTGTATAGGTCCAACGGGAAAAACGGTCGTGATTTTACGGTTAGGTAACCGGTGCAGTCATAGTTTAGTGAACTTCATGTAGCTGACTTGAAGCATTCATATTTTCGCTAAGACTAAAGTTCTAGTATCAATAAGTATATATTTACCAGTGCCAAGCGACAGTCTGACTCCTCCCATGAAGTCGTTGGAGGCAAGTCGGTCGCGGTCCCACAGCGACAGTTCTAACGCGCGCGCACCCAGGTCGTTGAGCGCAAGCCCGCGGTACGTGAAGCTGTGCTCCCAACGCGGCGCTAGCGTGCGGCGACACACGCCTGTCTTCTGTTTCGCTAGGCGACCTCGCTCTGGGAGGAGGTAGCTAAAAAGATGAAAGTTTGGTTAACTCCTTACAGTTTAAATGATTGATAATAAAACATCGTGAAGAAACCAGCATACTTGAGAATTATTAATTCTTGACGGCATGTAAAGCCAAGTCAGAGGCCCATGGGCGGTATAAAAACTGTGACACGAGGCTAACCTGGTGTGAGTTTTATACCGCCCATGGGCGTGATCGTGACGATAAAGAAAGAAGAATGATTGGCAAAAAAAAAGATCCGACGAATTGAGAACCTCCTCTTTTTTAAAGTCGGTTAATAAGAAGGCCACCGTCGTCATCCGCACTGCCGTTCGTTATGGTGTTCTATTGCTAAGGCCTTTGTCCAACAGTGAACGTCTTCAGGGTGATGATGAAGAATAAAAAGTATGAACTGGTAGTTTGTATAGTGGAAAGTATTCCAGACAGTTGTTCTTGGTTCCGTATACTCATCAACGACTTCCAGTCATGGTCACGAGTTTTAGTGCCTGGCACATTATAGGATGGTTTTTATGGCAGAAAAATTTGACGTGCGTACATACACGCGCTAGAATAGCCATTATGAGCTGTTTTTGCCATGAACTGATTCAACTGAGCTCTTAAACGATCAGGTAACTCCACTATTACAGTCTACTGTAAGACCTACCAAACATGCAAGAATAATGCGAATTAAAAAATACAAGTTGGACTTACCTCTTGCAAAACACATCAGCAAGTCCGCTAGGTTTGGTAGCGACGAGGTTTTTAGCTTCCTTGACGAGTACATGGAGGGTTCCCTTCCCGCGGGTGCCCTCTGCCAGCTCTAACTTGAGGCCTATGATCAGATCTCCGCGACTGCCTTGGTGCTCATCGAATTGTTCCGTCTGGAAATGGTAAGATCCAGTTAGATAAGTGTCTTAATGTTAAGTTATGGAGATGTAGGTTAAGTGGAAAAGCACTCTATGCTGGACATAAACCTCCCTAAGCATGGCTATTTTCAGGTTGTCTGTGCTTTTCAAGTTTTGTGGATTACCGCGACCATTACTAGTTCGTCGTTCGACTTTGTGGGTGACTCTATCTACACTACGTCTGTTAGTACGCTATCGTCACTCCAGATCTTTAGGCTATTAGTTCTGCTACCATTGTCGGCAACTGCCACTTGACTCAGATTGCGGTAGAAGTCAGAGATAGTGGGCGATATTTCAGAATGCGGGTCAAATGCAGGTTACTGGATATTTTCCTTTTGTTTTCGAGAGCAGTGGTGATGAAATTACATAAAGCAAAGTGTTTTCATGGGTTCGAATGATAAAGACAAAGTCGGGGCCGTTACCACTGGAACATTATTGCTCTCTAATAACAACTGCAACGAAGCTAGACTACTAAGCAAAATGCTTAATGTACCGTATTATGCAGTTTGTTTAGTATTATATAATAGTTTGCTTAAAGGTATACTCACTCTCTCATGCAACTTGTACCACATGGGCTCGGGGTCGTCGAACACGACGTCGGCCAGCGGTAGCGTCACCTCGCCCAGGAAGTCGTTCCGGCCGAACATGTCGGCGTGCCACACGCTGAGCCACAGTGTCCGCGCGGACAGCGAGGCCAGCGGCTGGACGAAGCTCAGGGTCTCTTCGAACACCGGGCTGAGAGTGTTCTTCTTCACCTTCGTCTTCCTCTTGCCAGCTTTGGACTTGTCCGGTAACAAGTACACCTGGAAATCAACGAATTGTATGTTATTTTCTGTATGAGAACACCAGTCGACATTTTTGACCTAAAAACTTGTGCAAAGTTGCGCAAGATACTATCGTGAGACCACGGCTTCAGTTATTCGAAATTAAAACATTAACAACAAAGAATAAGCTTTCAAATGTAACTTAAGTAATTTCATGAAAGAAAAATCTTTTACTCCTACACAGGTTCTATGGGTCTTCTCATACGAAAAGTTTGTGGTAGTTAGAGAATGCAGAACCGGTTCCGATACCGTAATAAATCTCGGGAAATCTCTGTTCTTACTACTGAGCCGGTACGGGTTCTGTATGCGGGTTAGTGGTAGGCTTTTGAACAAGATAAGGGTACTTTTCTTTGTCTAAAAGATTTATACGTTTTCCACGATTTGTAGCTATAATTAAGTGCGCCATGCATACATGCCCCACACACGTGATGATCAATTGTTACGCAATAATAACAACTGGAGCTGGTTGCTACCTAGTTGACACATACTCGTGCTATATTATCCGTAATAATATTCTCGTTGGGTATGTTAATCAACTTTGTCGGTTAGCCGTGGCCATGGGACTGGTAAACTAGATTATTTTTAGACAGGTTTGTAGTAAGCCATTAATATTTAGCACCTGCGTTTGGTGTTTATTGAATTGTAAAATTATTCTTTGACATTCAATATGGAGTGAACGGTCACCTTCACCTGTATCAATATATTTCGTATCTTTGGTAACGAAATTGGTGTTTAAAATTCACCTGTTCAGGAAATACCGTTTTATGGTAATATTCTATGGTAGAATTAAAGTGGATGGACAGAACTGGCGATAAAATAACAGCTATAAATAACCTGATAAGTATCTGGAACCATAATACCTATACAATAGCGGTAAATTTTATTTCGTATTCTAAAGCGAATGTTATTTCAGTTGCCATATATGAAGGGTTTATTATTCCATATATCCCGAGCTAGGAAGCTGATGAGAACATTGTATCCGGAAATCTACTGTTTGCTTTATTTATGCGTATGTAAATTTCGAGGCTAAAATCGAATGTTGTTTATATTCTATGTCGGAAGGTAATTTCTAAAAATGATCAGAATACAAACATTATTTTCTGGTACAAAGCTATACTAGCCCTGGTAGGAAAAGGACATCTTTATGTCATGTCAGTACCAAGCACGGTTGGTTCTTGTAGCAATACGCATGCGGATGAAGCCAAGAAATGCAGCTGGTCACTGACATTAAAAGTGTTGTAGTATGATTTTATTTACTGATGCTGTCACAAATAGACTTCAACAATATTAATTGTTGCCTAATCTACAGTGTCATAGGGATACTTTTTAAATCTAAAAACGTACCTTAACGTAAGGATCGGATCTGTTTCGCTTGACATCGACGGACGCGAGGTCGCGGCAGCGCTTGACGCCGACCTCCAGCGCTCCCAACCGGTAGTTGTACAACAGCGAGATCTGCACCTCGCCTCGGATGGTCACGTTGGCGCGAGTGCCCTCACCGGCACCAGAGTACACTGATGCCATTGATTCCGAGCGGACCTGGAACGAGACAAATTGGAATTTTAGTGACACCAAAGAAACACTGGATCGACTGCGTGAAACATGATATGGTTGGCATTGGCAAGGGGTTGACTACTGAGACGAGGACAAATTATTGAGAAGTATGGAAGACGAAAACATGCTGCGTTGAACCCAAATTAATTGGGATGAAAGCAAGAGAGTGAGGATGATATCAAAAATAATCCTGATTTATAAAATAAGTAACAATTTACAGGAGATTGAAGTCAAATATTCAGTTTTCCTGTGCCAAAAACAAACATGAGTCAGCAAGAACACAACATTTTGTTGTGTGTCTATAGCTAGATGCTCACCAGAATTTTGCAGTCACCCAAATTATTATTCCGATTAGACATCTTCATATTAAAACAAAAAAAACCGTCGAAATAAATTCCGATCCGGGAGTAAAAAGCCAACGCGACTGTTCACACGGAATTAGGTGTAATACTATCATCTATAAATAAAGTAGTGAGAGAACACATTGCACATTTTGCTATGATAGCGCGAGACTGCGATCACTACTGAGCTACAATTACGGTACACGGCATGTTTTTGTTTGCTTGCATTACCATTTTGTCACTCGATACTACAATCCCTGCGTGAATACTTGTGTGTGGCATTTATTCAATAAAGTTTTTTTCATTTGTTTCTTATTTTATTTCAATAATTGAATCTTGGGGTAGTTCTCAATAAAGAGTATGCATTTTGAGAATGTGTAATTTTGCGTCAGTTTGTCATTTTGAGAATGTGGCATTGTGCACCTAATCCTCTACAAATACAGTGCTAGGACCTTTTGGTGCTTGAACGAATGACAGGCAAATTGTTAATAAACATTTGAGGAATTTTTTCGTGAACTTATTTGAAAAAAAAAAACAAAACAAGATGATGTTGCTAGTTAGGTTTTGGACAACGCGCCAAAAATGCCTAGTACAAGTTATACAACAATATGTTAGCAGAATATCTACATGAATGAGTATAAAACACGCCATGCCTTTCCAGATTTATCAATAAAAGCATCAGACAATTAAAACAATACAAAAAAAAGGACCGTATCATTATAAATAATGATCCTATCTCCTGGCTAATCGTCTTTGTCTTAATATCATTAAGTTTAATTCAATTCCCTTATACGAAACAATAGACAAAAAAATGTGGTCCAGTTGTGCCCACGCAAGTCTTGGGAACTTGGCTTGCGTAGGCGCAAGCTCATTTTTATGCCCTATACAGCAACAGGCATTTATGTCAAGTTGCCTTATCAAGATCAGGAAATCCATTTATTGTATTACGGATTATTTATTCTGCATCGATATATCATGTTGCCATGTAATTTATGTTTTGTTGAATGACTTAACTGAGCACGTTGTTCAGAAAATTATAATAAAGAGGAGGCTTCTTGTAAGGCACGTTTTATGAGGAAAATTAAGTTATAACTCAAATAGGTTGTAGCGATGTGACTACATAATATTATTGTTTGGTTGGTATTATATATTATAAGTACATAAAGTTGAAGGAAGTCGGTACAACCTAACAGTTTAAGCATTTAGGAACATTTAGTATTTAAATTATAATGATTGAGTTTATGATTAATTTAGTGGTTTTATTTTCATTTTAAACATAGTAGTTTACTTGTTTGTATTTTAACATTAAATAAGTCTAGCTATAGTGCTGCTTTTAGAATTTGATATCCTGCATAGATAGCGAAACATTTGAATGTCACAGATTCAATTAAGATAAAGCTCGTTTTAAATTGAGTCTCTCTAACAAATCAATATAAAAAGAAATGGAACCAGAATAAACTAGCGAGCTATTTATCTATCTATACATTATATTTCCTATTTATTACCAGTCAAAATGTGCATAGAATATTTTGTCGTTCTGAAAAGACAATCTTATTATGATAAACCGGGCCGACACCGCTAGTTTAGTAGAATGTTACCATTTGTTTAGTCTTCGTATGTAATTTTCTAAAGCATTGCGTGTGGAGTAAACGCAAAAGTAACTGTTCAAGTAATGTAAACAACTTATTTTCTAGCTGTATCCGTTACTATGTGTTTTGCTATAAAATGGACCAAATCATCATCCGTATCATTGCTTTTGAGTTGAGTTATTTTCTATGTTATTTTCCCTAAACAACACAGGGAATGAGAGACGACTATATAATTATGTCGATACTCATTATAGAGAATAGGGGAAAAATGTGTTTTTGGTTCTATTGTGTAACATAATAAATGCACAACCTCTGGTGTGGTGACTCATGTCTCACGGTCTGACTAACTGAACTACTCTTGTGTTATGAGAGTTTTGGAAATTGATGAGTTTTTTTAGTTTTACCATATCTACATGTTGATCAGCTGATCGCGTCAATTCCTAGAGGAAGTCCTTTATTTTTTACAAATTTCTAGGTTTCATAGAACAAAAGTTGTTCAGTTTTATTTTTTAGTTTCAAAGGTACAACATAGGTGGATCTCCGCAAATACTCTACCTATATGGTACACAGTAAATGCAGTAGGTATAGTGTGAGCGTACAGACATGTGAAACGGGCCAAACGACCGCATATGGCATTGAGTAATAACGTTTTATCGGATCTACCCACACTACGACACTTTATAAGGGATTAATATTACAACATTTCGAGTGTCGACCACGATAGGCCGAGCCCAGTGAGAATTCATTCGTTTTAAAAACAAAAAACTGTTTGTTGCTTTAATCGATTCCCATTGCAATGTATTACAAAAAGAATTTTGGTGCCAGATTGATCAAGTGTCAACAAAAATTGGATTTTCAAATAGGCTACTACTTTAATAGACTGCTCTTATCGTTTTCAACTTCTCTATGATGAACTTTGTTTTATTTTCATGATTCTAGAATCCCATGAAAAGGTGAATGGATTGTGTAAGAAATGGTTTGAATGAGAAAGGAGTAAATGATCCCGTGACGTCTGACAGGGGAGAACGGAACAAGAAAAACAAACGTTGACGATTGGCAGGGTAAAATGGAAAAAGAAAACAAGTTGCGGCGACCCCAAGAAGTAGAATGGTATAATAGCAGGAAGATGACGATTCTAGAATTCCATGTTTCTCCAGTCATGATTCCGAAACTGTACTCGATGTACAAAATTAGAAGCCATACAAGAAACGCACAGACTTATATGTACACCGTACATATTCGGGCGATCAACTCAAGCGTCAAGTTTACAAGTCCGAGAAGAGGCGCGGGCGTGTTGCACGCACTTACACTATTCATCACATGAAATGGCACAGTAACCTAATAACTAGAGCAATGGAGACATGTAAAAAATTCGCTACATAAGATACTTCTAAACTCTTTGTCTGCTGACCCTGCCGTGTATACATTCAGGTATTCGTTCAAGTAAACGTTTTGCAAAGCCTCCTTGTTCGCGGGCCGTGTTGCAAGACGAAGTAATATAATACAATGGCCAACGCGGTCATCGAGACAATACTCCTACACTTACTGCACCTACAATACATAAAGTCCCTAAAGCGGGTTTCGAAAGGTCGCTTTTTGCTTGCAAAAGTGTTTCTAGAACCACAGAGACGTGGAAACATTTATGCGACACGGTTAATGTAAAAGTAGGTGATTCACGGTGGGTCGACCAAAATATTGATTTTGTTGATCTATTGTGGTATTTAATTGATCGTTTAAAGAAATGTAAAGACGGCAGCAATATATCAGCCTTTAGATTGTTAAAGACTTCTCGATATGGTTTGATGAGATGTCACATATAACATTAGAATTTGATTGAATCAACGTACTACCTCGTTGGAATGCTAATGGATTTCGTGACGCAGCGCACATACGATTCGTCTTTTGTTGTGCGCAGCAGCTTAGCCATGACGTCAGGAACTTAAGCGACTATCTAATGGAAAACGATAATCGAAATACTGAATGATGTTTACCTGTAGCCCACTCCTGTTGAGGGAGAACCTATCCCTGTCCAGCATATCTCTCTCGTGGTGCGGTGAGTTTGAACGCCTCGGCAACGTTGCATGGTTGGGTGACACCGAGTCGGACATGTACACCTCATCTGGAAACAATAAAAAACAACCGTTATCATCATTGTAACATACTGTGCAGTACGAAAATAAACATGGCCGAACATTGTAAAATGAAATCAGACGTCAAACGTACGCGAATAATATAATTAATTATGAATTAAACATGGTTGATGTTGATAAAAGTACAAAAATATACGTAATCAGAGCACCGCCAAAGTATTTTTAACGTAAAATTCATATATCGTTATATAATTTTGGGTAAAATACAAGATAAACTTGAGGATCCTGATGATAGAAAAGATAGTGCAATGAGTAATAGAAAAGATAGTGCCATGAGTTAAAAAACTATTTCAAAAAAACCTTAATTTTAATATAAATTCAACATAACACTGTTAGTCAGTGCTTGGATAAACGAAGTGGAGTTAGTAGTGCAATAATTATTTGTGCTACAGAAACAAGGCGTGCCTCAAGTAGTCGAATCTTATTTCGGTACCATCGTTCTTCAATTCTAGCCATTCGTCAGGTTTGACAAATCGACACCTTTTGCTCCTCGTCAAAGAATTATCACACCACTCCAAAGACTTTAAAAAAGAGTCTCGACACGATAAAATCTCTCGAATGAATGAGATTTTCTCACCAGATTTTAAGGTACTGCAGCGACTGTTGCCGTCTGAATCCTGGGAGGACTCACATGGAACCGCTACCATTTTTTTGAAAGAGTTGTTTTGCGTTCCTAAATAGATTTCACTTGTATTTCGTTCAGAGGCTAGCAAAAGCGTTGTTGTAGAAGTAGAAAATTCATCATCAAGCGGTCTAGTGACAATCAATGCAGGGACACTTGTTTCTTGTACTACATTGGATTTTGTTGCTTCGTTATTGAGAGTGTAACTCCTCCCAGTAGGACCAACAAGAGCTGATGTTGGATTATCTACCGGAGAGTCAAGTTCTTCATCAGATGTTCCTTTACAACACAAACAGCGAGTCAAAAACGAACCAAACGTCATCTTTTTTTCACTTTTCACAACTGTCCTTCGGTAAACGTCCACGTGGTGAAATGGCGCATTTATTTCGCCAGGGTTACCACTTTTATTTTCTATCGACGAATAACTTGGTTCCGATTTATAACTAACTGAATAAACCATTGTTTCACAGTTTATGCCAACGAGCAACACGACTGCATGCCACTGGACTAAATCACTTTATTTAATTCCACATAAAATCCGTATTTTATCGTATCCTACATGTCATGGTCGTTTCCTGTTGTTTTAGTACACATAAATTGTGTATGTATGCTGGCATTGCGATACCACTAGAGATAGAACGCAGTGCAAAAAAAAACTGTTGTAACTTATCCGTTGTTCACAATGCGTAGGATTGAATCAAACCGGAGAGACCTCTCAATAATTTTCTGGTTGTGTCCATAAAGCTGGACGGACGGACACTGTGTAATTGTTAGACTAACTTTTATTTTGCAAACTAACGGGACATTAATGTCATTATTTTCCTCTTTGTAGAATTACGGTTTGGGATTATTTATAGCAATGAACTATAAAACGTCACTCTAGGTATTTTTACAAAGTTTGTATGCCCGACGACCTATCAAGCTATACAAACGAGTTTCTGCGGATCTCTCATTGTACGAGAAATCTATACAAAGTAAGGCCAATTAATACTAGAAATGTATAACTTGATGTGTCGCCTTCGTGTACAAGTTTTTCCCAATTTAAATAATCCCATTATTAGACTTTAAGTTCACAAAAGCAGAGGAGTAAGCATTAGAAATATACGACAATGAGCATATTCGTAAGTTGGCGTTACTATACATACCATCTAGACGTGAGGACCTATGTGGTAATTCAAGTGTACTCCAACGTAAAGATTTCACGGGTTTATGTTCTGTATCACTGGTATCTCCACATAAAGATTTTGTTGATTTTAGAATGTTTTTTCTCTGTGTGAAGTTAAGAACAGGCAAGGAAGATTTGAAATCTTCTTGAGAGCTTTGAGACTGGGTAAAAGGCGTCGGCACTGAAGATTTACTGCTTGCTGAATGTTTATTTGCATACGTCATAGTTTTATTCAATGAATCGATGTCATTTAAATCTCGAACAGATGATCCCTCATAACCAGATTCTGAATTATTGGAACTGGCGATATAAGTTATTTCACTCTCAGTCACGCTTTCGTCCCTTTCAGAAATGGACATATCTTGAATTCTTCCTATAAGCGTTCTTATATCATATTCTTTATTTTTTTGTTGTTCTGACATATTTGTTGTAAGAGGCTGCTCACAAATCTTAATATCTTTTATTTCAATATATGTTTTGGGTGTAGAAGTTTCAATTTGAACCTTGTATTTGATATCAGAGTCATCTTTTCCGGCGGTACGGTCCTGTGAAAAAGTACTTGGAGATTTAAAGTCTTTATTTTGTTCTTTTGCTGTTTGAGTACATGAGGTGTGAGTGTCTTCCAGATCTTCGTTTGGCAAGGGAACATTTAAACATTCCAAAGGCACACTGTCGGTTTTGTCAGTTAAAGTAGATTCATATTTTGAGATTGGCGATTCTTCCTTTCTTTGTCCAGGCAGTGAAATAGCCGGAAGTTGATATGACACGTCGTTATGTTGTTTTATTATTGGGGCGCATTTCGTTTTTGGAGAAATGTTTGAAAATTCAGAAGATGAATGAGATTTCTTATTGATTTGCTTATTCCTTATTGATTTTGCGTTTTCATAGTCCTTCTTATCTTGCTTAGTTAGAGTAGCAGTCGGAGATTCAAAAGCCATGCTTAGTTGTTTTATAATTGGAGCAGCACATTTTTTTTTTTGAGAAATGGTTGAACATCCGATAGATTCATTAGAGTGGTTAATGATTTGGTGATTACTTAATGATTTTGAGTTTTTCGAGTCTCCTTTATCTTGCTCAGCAGTAATAGGGGGAGATTCATAGGACACGTTTTGTTGCTTTATTATTGAACCCAATTTAGTTTTTGAATAAATATTTGAACATTCCAGAGATACATTCAAGTCTTTATTAATTTGATTGTATTTTCTGCTGAAGTTTTCAGAACAATGTTGTCCATCAACACGCGATGTTATATCTGAACCTTGAAAATAACTGTTTTCTTCTGCTACAGTTTGAGACGTTTTTACGTCTTCCAAATACTCATCGTCAGACAAGTCGTCTTCAGGCAAGGCAATACTTGCAGCTTCAATAGCAATAATTTGCTCTTCGTCCACTTGAACACATACACTTTTCTTTTTTTTGGCCTCATTGACTAAGTTTTTCGAGTCTCCTTTATCTTGCTCAGCAGTAACAGGGGGAGATTCATAGGACACGTTTTGTTGCTTTATTATTGAACCCAATTTAGTTTTTGAATAAATATTTGAACATTCCAGAGATACATTCAAGTCTTTATTAATTTGATTGTATTTTCTGCTGGAGTTTTCAGAACAATGTTGTCCATCAACACGCGATGTTATATCTGAACCTTGAAAATAACTGTTTTCTTCTGCTACAGTTTGAGACGTTTTTACGTCTGCCAAATACTCATCGTCAGACAAGTCGTCTTTAGGTAAGGCAATACTTGCAGCTTCAATAGCAATAATTTGCTCTTCGTCCTCTTGAACACATACACTTTTCTTTTTTTTGGCCTCATTGACTAGTTTCTTTTCTAATTTCTTGCCAATGGCATAATTTTCGCGCACTTTCTGTTTTAATGGAACTGCTTTCGGCACCGACACTTCGGAAACCAAAACAGAATATAACTTAAACTTTCCCCGGTTTTTTTCCCGAATTTTTGATAAAGGAACTTCTATTTCACTGTCTTCTTCTTTTTTATCTTCATTTTCCACATTGAAACAATTCCAGCAAGACGCTTCTACATGTTTTTTCTTTACTACTTGATTACTAGCACAGTTCTCAATCATGTTATATGAATAAGTATAACACAATATAAAAATATAGAGCAGGTATTAACCCTCGGGGAACACGAGCTTGACTAAACCTTGTCAAAGGTGTCGAATGCTTAAATAACTTGATCGTTAGGTAGTTTCATAATAAATATATTAATTATTTATGTCAAAAAAAAAAGATTGCGCAACTTTATTCAGAACAAAGTTCTCGAAGAATATTCAGTCCAGTTTTGAAATGTTATGAAATAATAATGTAAGAAACAAAAACCTCTAGTATAATGTATTCATAGTGATAACGAGGTAATAAGATATACTTGATCTTTTATTTTATTTAGATAAAAGCTATTTAGTTACAAATAACAAGAACAAAAACTAAAGCAAAACACAAAAGTGGTCCGACTGGTTTGATGCACACCCGACGGGTAGTTAATTGTTGTTGACACGAGGTCACAAGTTCATACAAATTAGTCCCAAGCTTGATTTGTATAAAGTAGCAGTGTTTTTTTAAATAGAATAAAATTCAAAGCATGAATTTGAATGTAATATTTACTAAAATCTTACATTAATCCATTGAGGTATTACGTACTAGAGAAGTTATTTCAAACAAAATAATGTGCGCGCACTTGATGACAGCGGGGCAGGCGGGGGGTGTCATGTTCTCATAGATTACTATCAATGCGTGCAGATGCGACATAATGTAATTATTCTGCCTACTTGATATTGTACGTGTGTACTTACTCAGAAAATAAATAAAAATGTAGTTAAACTGTAACAATATTGTAATTAATGTCCTTAAATAATTTAAGTTGCGTTAGTTTCTGCAGGTTGTTATAGTTACAGTTGGATCAGTTTCAGCATCGTGATGCAATCTAATTTTTGTATAATGAGCTACCTAATTCGAGGATAAATGACTCGAATTAAAAGAATTCTGTGATTGAATGTTGTGGCTGATTCAGTGAATTATGTTGATTGAAATTTGCAAATACTTCTTTCCTAATTAAATGCTTTAGGGTGTTTACGGACACATAATTAAAATCATATTTCGAGGCAAGACTTCCACCACTTTGCCGTATTAAATTACGTATGATAGATGTGTGATGTGGAAGTTTATAGTATAGACAAACTATCAATGCAATCTTCACATTTTAACTTTTTTGTTAGTTGTCTTGATACATATGCAAATATATATTATACAACCTACAATTAACCTAACTTTGACTCACATGTAGAGGATTCGTGGTCAAGCATTGAATACATCGATAGTGTCAGGTCTGTGCATGGAAATGTTTTATTCTTTGACATTCACGTAAAAATGGCCGCCGCGATGACACATTGCAATTCAAAAAATATAATTGAATTATGTGTGTTTTAAAGATAATAGTTATAATTACTGGTGAAAAGTCACTCCTTGACTTTTACTTATATTTTTTGAATTATTTCTACAGTATCTAAATGCACACGAAGGCATATTTTAGACAAGAAAACTTTACTCAAATGTGTCAGGTCGCAGCAACCGCTCGGCATAGACTAAATGAGCTGGAGTCCACTAGCTCTACCGTGTGTTATAAAAAATCGAGTTGAGGCGTCTCCTCTAGTACGTAGTACATTATACCTCAATGCATTAATCTATGTTATGGCTAAACTAATGATTCTTCTGACCACATAAGGGATTACAACAAATATTTATATTTAACTAAATTAATTCAATTTATCGGTTTTATTTGTATTATTAGAAATTAGCTTGTAGAATGGTGGTGTTATTTATGTTTTTGTTTAAAAACAAAACTATAAATAGAACAGGTTACATTCCTGACAAGGTAAATGGAACGTGTGTGTGTCGTCTTCATTTAAAAAAAATAATAAATTCTAAATAACTAGTTTGAAGGTTAAGGTGCAGTATGTACATATATATATATAATATTCTAATTTGTATTAAAATGTAAACTAGAATATCTGGCGGGTGCTCTCATTAAGAAACGATTTAATGTTTTTTGTTTTTTATTTGCTAGCTAAGTACCTATTTGTTTTAATTTAAATAAGATCCAATAGAATTTGAGTTAATTATTTTAAGTGACTATTCGATAGTTTTATAAGGAAGTTGTATAAATTCTCAATATATTAAAAATTCTGACGGTTTTCTCCCTTTTTGTCATAAATTGGTCTCATTGGAACTGTCCTGTCATAAAATATCAAATTCTTTTCTAAATAATATAATTCATCATCAATCACGATTTGTCTATCAATACTTATGGTAACTGTTTGGTCAATTATTATTTTAAGAAAATTTCTTTATCGTACTTTAAATAAATCCCCCTTCATTGGCACTATCTATTGCGATAGAAAACGCAGGTTCTATCTTCGCTTTCATTCAAGTTTCTGTTTTAATCAATGAATTCGTTTTTACCAACACCAAGAATAAGTTTAAAGTGGTTAGAGTTAAAGTTGAGTTTTGACTGATTTAGAAAGGAGATCAAAACAAAAACCATGTCACGAATGTGTGTGGACATTGCTATTGTTCGCATAATGTTCGCAGTGGCGTGCAACAGGTCCAAAACGATGTCATTGTCACTCCATGTTGCTCTTTCTGACAGACATGTTACCTTTCTAATCATGTTTGTTACTCATAGCGAATCATCAATCAAGATCTCATTACGGCAACAGTATTCGAGAAGACAACTTGTTAGTTTCGTAACATATGTATCATGTATGTAGGATAGAAAAAATGTAACGCTGCGTGATAGATCGTGTCCCTAATATCTTGTACTGTCATCATGAGACATCATCACATAATGTGCCGTAAAATTGACGTATTGGTTGTTGGACCTTGTAATATAGGCTCAGTATTTGTAGGTAGTTAGCATAGGAAATACTGTGGTTACAAAGAATTGATGTAAAAAGATTAATGTCCATGACTATAACTGCATCAGCCAAAAATGTCAGCTATCCACTAAACGACGAACATTTAACATCTTTGGCATTGTTCAACCAATATTAATTACAAAATCTATTAAGGTTGCTATTAAATTAAACGATCGGCCTAAAAACGCGTTCACACAGACAATATTAAACGAGCAAATGTTTTTTTTTTTAAACGACCTCCGACAACACTCCTTATCTGCCTGCGTTTTCTTGGATGCTGCCAAATATCAGTATTTAACATAAACCAACTACCTATCTGACCTCTACATGGACCACACAGGGGGGTGTGGTCGATGTGTAGGTCAGATTAGTCGTCAAGTTAGTTCCGGTAAATACGACACCCTTTGGTAAGACTGGTTGTCAGACCTGTAACGACTGTCAAAGATTTACAAATGACTGCAGGGACCAACGGTTTAACGTACTTTCCGAGGCACAGAGGAAACTCGGTATATGTCATAGGTGGTCACCTACCCTCGGACCAACCTAGGCAAGCGGGGCTTAACCATAAAATCGAACTGAACGTTCTTATATATATATCTGTTATTATTTAGACACGAGCTCCTACAACAACACTAAGCATTACTAATGAAGTAGAAAAATTTGCTTAACGTGTGAAATCTAAACATTATCTACGTGGCCGTCTCGGCACAATGTGTTTGTTTCCCATGAGAAGGTAACCGAGTATATTCACTTTCCATTATTCGATTACAACAGTAGTAAGCGAGAAATAAACCGTGCGATTATTGTGGCGATATGCAAAATCATAGTATTTGTGCAACCTGGTGCATTAACCTAGAGTCGAGACTGCGCCGATAAAAGTTACGACGTTGATTATTTTCCATTACAAAACCGCATGAACAAACGAAATTAATGTACTTCTGTCTTTGTGTGAATCACCCTAGCTATTTTCAATAGAAAGGTATTTAAAAAGATACCAAATTAGCGTCTCATATCGTGTAAATGTACTTCACTGAGTAAGTTACATACAACTAGTATTTGTGTTTATATATAAACAGATTCTGCTATCTAGACTTTATAACAGTCACAACAGGAAGAAGAAAGTGTTTGGGCAACTCCTTTAGTTTAGATATTAATACTTAGATCTGTATCCGGTTACCTGTCTGTAGTTAACTTTCAGAGCTTAGGTACTTGTCATTTTTATAAGTAAAAGTAATAACTACTATGCTTTCATCATTGATCTATTATAACTTGCTTCTAACTGCGGTACTCAGAGATATTTAATGATTACTTAAGCCGTCACTTAGTAAAGATTTGACATACTTTTGTATGTCAAAAAGAACTGTCAAAACCTTTACTTAGTGATAGCCTAAGTAATCATTAAAGCTCTCTGAGTGCGGCAGTAAGTGTCTAATAAATTAGCTGTGATATGACAACAACAAAAACATTTTCTGTTGCTCGCTGCTACATATAATTGAGCGACAATTGTCTGAAATCTGTCTAAGTAAACAGCCACCTATTTACATAGACAATGCTACAGTGAATATTTAGCACTAAGATTTCACTATGCAGAATATTTGTCAAGACTTAGCTAACGCTTAAACACTTGCTTTTTATTGGTAAATGTTTTAGCAATTCTGTATTTGTGATTTTTGTAACAGCAATCGAATGTAATTTCATCAGCTATCTACTTAGTTAAATGCTAATGTGTTGTTTAAACAACTGTTAGTGTTGAGGTGGCCATGGCCTGAAAACGTTATTGACCTTAAGTAGACGTAATTACTTCAAATGCAATTGTAGCAACTTAAGCGGTGAGAGCAGTGGTGGCTCTGTGGTAGCGGCCCCGACTTGCAAACAGTAAGTCGTGGGTTCGAATCCAGTCCGGCGCATTACTTTGTGTAATTTATTTCATCACCACTGCTCTCAAAACGGTGAAGAAAAACATCGTGAGGAAACCGATTGTCTTAGAACCAAAAAATTCGACGACATGTGACATCTACCAGCCCGCACAGGGCCCGCATGGTGGATTATAGCCCATCCTAGAAGAAGCTACCATTCATGCTAGAGAGGAGGCCTAAATCCCTGCAGTGGGAGCATTATAGGCTGATGATGATGATGATGAAACGGCTTATTTATGAATAGGAGTTCAATATTATTGTTTAAGTTATGGCGAAATTGCACCACGAAATGTCATGGTGTGGTTACAAGTAGGAAAAACGTTGCAGTGTGACATCGGTAATTTGTCAAGGGTTTGGCGGAGATGTTCCTATTGTAAAACCACATTAATTTGTCTGAGAAGCAGAGAACATATTCGCATCTAATAATTGTTTCATTGGCCACAATACACGCATCCTTGTATCTGGGCAATACGAATCTTGATGGGGCTCTAAACTTGGTGTGTGACATCATACAAAAGCCTGTTTGTCTCTGGGAGGGTCATATAAGCTTCGTCTTTGGCATTTTAAGGAGACATTTTTGATTTAATAGTTGTTTTATAGTTCTTTGGTGGTTTGGATAAACCCCAAGTGTGAATTATCCATTTCGTTTTTGTCTATTAGGTTTCAGGGTAAAATGTGATGGATGAATGTTGGACACTTATTTTTTCTTTTTTCACGTAAACAAACAATGAAGACGATACAATGCTTTGAAAACTCGTGTGACGTCATATTCTAAGACATTAGTATGACTTTTTTTTTCCGGTGAGTGACGTCACAACCCCCTACTCAAATCTTTGATGCGTTTTATCTTCGTCAATTTCTATTGATTTGTTAAAACAAAAAATATGTATCCAATATTTTTCGATAATCTAACAGACGGACTAATTAGTTTCATTTTTTTTTTGTCAGGAAACATCCCTATTATTCCTGACTTCCAGGCGGGCGTAGGCAAGGGCAAGACCTAATATTCCATATTGTAAAACGTAATCGCATTACAAGAAGCACCGAAACTACAGTAAGCATTGTTTAAAGTTCCAGAAAAAAGAACAAAGTAAGGTTCACCAGATTGGAACGAGGCGTAAAAACTTGCTTCAAGTGATTTACGCTTACTTACCAAAACGAGTTTACTGTTAACATATTCATTTTATAATTTTTGATACACAACAATATAACTAACGATGTTTTAATGTAAGGTTTTGATACAGACTGCTTGATATGCGATAAAGTCAAATACGTATTAAGATATCTGATGGATAATTTTCCTGATAGCAAGAGGTTGCCATGAAGTTATCAGCTTTATTCATTTACCCCGACACCTTCAGTTATTGTTATTGTATAAACGTTTTATTGATTTCATTCACCTCTATTAAAACAAGAATTGTCCTACGAGTTCACATTCAAGTCACCTTTGTTCTTTCAAATAGTCTGTAGTCTGTGTCTGTGTAGTCGTAGTTCTGTCTATATAACTTCATATTATGAAGTTGGTTATGTGCTAATCTAATATCACTGACGTTATCGAAATGCGTGGCGCGTGCCATGGACGCATGTACGACGACCAACTCGTGAGTGACGTCAGCACAGGTAGTCACGTTAATCAGCTGCCTTGACCCTGAGATGTTATGAAGGATTGTATACTCTTCAATTTACGAAAGGAAGTAGCCATGTTAACGTCACAGACTAGCTTCTGATGGAGTGGAATTGTTTTTGAAATGGGTTCCTAAGGTTATTGGAAGAAGTCAAGGAAAGCCGTTGTAACCATAGAATCATGCAAAATCAATAGGTATTGTAAAAGAGCTGGGTATCAATTTTGGTGTACATGATCTAATATTTTATCTATTCGTCTATCTACTTGTCAGATAAACAACTAATAAATGAATGTTTTAAGATTTGCATAGATTTATGACCGAATTGCTTTTTAAAACTTTGTGGACTCATGTTCCTTTTCATAAAAATGTTGTGGCGTAACAAGACTTCAGTAGGATTCAAAATGCATGCTATAAGTACACAAATGCAGTTGAAGTAATACGATAATACGTCTAATTCACAAGGAAATGTTGTAATTGCTAGAGAAAATTAAGTCATAAATTTAGTGGACCAATGATCAAACAAAACAGCATAATTTTATAAAGGGGACGCTTTCATGACAGAACTAAAACTACGTACGTTTTGAATTGAGAGACCGGAACGCATGCTACGACCATCTTACTAATACCAGTATGTCTACATTAGATGCGATTATATGACGTATACTGGCTAGAGAGGGCGAGCAATCACAGTTTCTCTTTTCTTTGCGAGTCTTTGTAAATATGTACTAGCATACGATGCACCAGAACAATGGACTCATAAAACTTAAATAAATTAAAGGGATGCTTGTAATCGTTTTGGGCATTGGATATCATATCAAAACATTGACGAAACATCTATTCCTTTAAATGAACTGGACTCAGGTAGGAAAAGCTATACAATGATGCATCTTTGATTTATTATTAAAGCAAATATATATCTGTAAAACAACGTAAGCTCCGGGTTTAACCCAGGATTTATCTGACTGCAAAATCATCAACTTCCATTTTTGGCTCTCAAAAGTATACTGGGGATAAATACTGATATATTCAGCGGTTGAATTGGTAGCCGACCCCAAGATTTCTGGAAAAAGTTTGGTCAAGAATGATGGTATACTAGCTAGAGAAAAGGAAGTCCTTTTAATAGTTATAACTGATTGTCTTTATTCAAGTCTTGTAAAATGACTGGCGGTGGCGGTAACTCGTTCGAATACAAATAATTATATTCGTGCCATACAGAAGGTTATATATTATGCGTTTATTGCACAGTAGCTGCAACATTATTCTTGTTACTATATCGGACAGGTTACTCACGATTTACCGTTAACGAAATCATTTAAGATCTGTAATAAAGTCTGGCTCGGAGATTCATTTAGCAACGCACTGAATTGCTATTTTATTTATGTAGTGTTTTCTAGATTATTGTCATGGTATGATTTGATTTAAGACCGAGGTCGTGCGCTTAGTTTAGCAGTTAGTGCACGATCGATAATTTCAGTTAAAATATTCTTAGGTCTTACTTTTTGGTTCTGGTAGTTCTGCAATCTTCTGATCAGTTTTCTGTTAGAATTGTCGTGTCTAAAAACAGGAAATAGATATCGTTCAGACAAAGGTCTACATGAAGCAAAATTTTAGTTCAAGTTACTTTTAAGTATGTGAACCCAACACCCCAGATTATCAACAGACTGATTGTTGCCGCAATGCCTTGAGATAAGGTCTGTTTTTCTTGGAAAATGTTGCACTACCTTGTGTTTTTTAGATAAAAATAATCCTTTTAATTACCCGTTTGTAAATTGTTGGCAAATAGTTGTTTTTTTCTACTCGACGCTTTATCTTTATTCTTTGTTAGGAGCATTTTTGTTCCTATTTTTTATGAAACTACATTAACTTATTTATAATTTATTCAATTAATCAAACACCAGGAAGGGAATGAACTCAGAACGACGCGTACGAATTGTTCGCACGTGTACAGTTAGCAAACTGAATCAGAGTACAGTTTGTAATCCACGGAGCATGGCGAAGACAAAACTAAATTGTTAACGAGTTTTTAAAAGTAAAACAAAAGTTTAAATAAAATAGGGCTGCAAGTTATGTTGTTAGATAACTAATAATGCAAACAAAATAAATAAAGAAATATTATATTTAGCACACTGTATAAATAAAATATAAGTGAAGAAGAGGCACTCATTAAGTCAATATTTAAACGTAGATACTTAAAACCTGCAATACATAATTACAAAAATTCAAATTGTCAACGCATTGTATTTCGTTGAAGTCTTTTGTTTGCAGAAGATGTTTCGTCAGTTTGGTCATACAAGTTTTCGGTTTTCTAATATATTATTTTTAGTATGATTAATTAATAATTATGTAATCTTAGTCTCATTTATCGCTAATAATACAAACAAAACTACTTACATATAAGATATATTATGCAAACTGGATGCATTGTAACACAAAATGTTATCACCTTATCACACAACAAAAATTCAATAGGAGTAGCAAATTCAAACAAAAATGTAACTGGCCATTATGAATCCGGCTCCCATAACACAAGCTAACACCTCTCATTTAAACGTAGGTACGCTTTAACGACAAGTACCTCAGCATCAGATAGAAAGTAACAGAGACGGAAACATGGATGAATGTAGTTTTCCCATGGCGAGAAAGTGGTCTCACAACAAACCTTTGCCGACATCCATCAACGTCGGCTGTTACAAAAATTATGTAGTTACACAGCCTCATTATTATTCATAGTTTAGTGCTAAGAAAGTAACAGTCTACTGTTATGATTCACGTAATCTCATTGATGAAACCTCTCTCAATTTTCGCGATGAAATCATCTCGAAGTAACATGTAATTTTTATTATTACATTGTCTGTCTGTATTGTGGCCTATTCTTTTCCTTTGTGAAATAAAATTGCATGTTTTCTAACATTATTTTTTCGATCGGCGGCGATAGAAAGCTAATCAAGTAATTATGTACGTAATTATTTTAATAGCTGTTGGTTAATTGATTACTTATATACATTTTATAGACATGTGTAGAAAGTACTTGAAAACGGATAAATACAGAATACAACCTCAATACAAAAAGAGTAGATAAGGCAACTAGCAGCTGTAGCCATATGTGAGTGACTCAAAGCTCTGCTCTACAGTACTACAGATAACTGTTAATGAGCTAACTGTGATTGTTTCTACTAAACTGTCGAAAGTTCGGAACTCGTTAAGTTTCAAAATCCAGAATATCAGCTGAAGGCAAGCGAGGTAATCTGATGCAGCAGTGCTAGCGGTACTGCAATTGACACTGAATTGTTTACGACAGGCTCTTTACATTGCACACTAAGCATGTTTTGACCTCAGCTTTAATTACAAACTATTAGGATCATTGTAAAACAAAATACCTTTAATTTTACAGATCTTGTTTGAAGCTGACGGCCCCTAAGATTTATAAAGTTGAACAGAAAGTTGCGACAGGCACTATCTCTGATTGCTCTCAGATAACGCGAGGTGTGGGTGGTGTAAACATGTTTCGTAACTTGCATGTCAACAGACAACGACTTTTTTAACAATTAACATACACTCGACATTTGTATAACCACGCACTTATACGTCGTTGCAATGTAATCAAACTATGTATAGTTTGTAAGAGCTGCATAGTTATCTATGAACTAATTTTAGTTCTCTGCAATAGGCAATGTAATGTTTAATAACACACATCTAGATTTAGTAACGAAATAGAAAACAAAACGTGTCGATTTCTTGTAACACATACGGTGTAAAATTCAAATCGATTTTCTACTATCAAGAATTTGTAAATTCAAATCAAGTAGTAATTTAAAATTGCACGTTTCGAAAGTTATTTCCATAATCTAAACTGGTATGCGACTTCGAGTCAGCGGATTTGTGGGCTAATAGGTAAACTTGTAGATATTCGTTGTCAATCAATCATATTTTACGGCTTGTTAAGTCTCGAAAATTGTTGTTTGGAAAAGGCCGTGAAAATATTTCTGAGAATATCAATTAACTAAAAAGTAAACGAATTGGTTTCAACCAGTAAACTTGAACTAATCGCGATTAAGGTGATCTGAGAACCAACTAAGGAGCTGTCACAAAAGTACATTTTATTTCGCCGTGAGTTGAAGTGGTACTTTGGTGTTATTTAGAACCTCCAAATGACGTCGTGTAAGCTAGCTTAAGATTTATCCGTAGAATCTCAGTTAGTGCATTGAAGGATGGTAGCTTTATTGTCTTAGAATGAACTCATCCGGAGTCTTGCGTCATTTGGATTTACGAACCGGTTGGCCTCGCGTGGATCTGCACTTTTAGGTTTTTTCCTTACAGAACAATGTTGAAGAACTGCTTCAATTAGCGTGCCTTTGAACAATATTGTGCCTTATATGAAGTGCTAGTGCTAAGAAATACTCTTTGCGAAATGTAAGGTGTTCGAGAATGCGTCGATAAATCACAATTTACAACAATAATGAAGCTGTCGAAGCAAACAAGCAATTGGCTAAGGTGTTATTACTGTGTACATTGGACCACGGTCCATGACCACCCCTATGTAATTTCCCGACAATTTTCTTTTTAGAACGATTCCTTCCTGTTGTATTGGTGTGCATGAAACCTTAAATAAGCAAAGCCGTTTTGTGGTAAACGTTGGCGCACGCTGATGCGTACTTGCGTTACTCCACACTTTGTACTCATTCCTCGTCTTGGTGCCGTGCTCACGACAATACTAAATACGGGTATGCCTGTTTATAATACTACAATAGTTATTACTCGACCTTTCGTTGGTTGAGTGGCATTTCAACGATTTTGAAACTCGGATCGTGACAAACCGCGCTATGATCGATTTTAGAACCACTCGTCTCGATAGTCAGTACTCTCAAGTTGGTTATTCTTCATTTCGATTATTGTTGACATTACTTGTTAGTGTTTACTTAGAATCGCGGGATGTTGCGTAAATGTGTATTAGCTATGTGAGATGCTAAACACATTGTAGTTGTGGATATCGGCATACCGTTTAGAAACTGGTTTTTAAATTATGTAGGTACGAGTAGTTGTACTGTTATAGGGCGTTAACTAACTAATGATTATGATACACCAATCAAAAGAAAGGAATAAGACACTTCATGTATACAGGCTATGGTAACATTCACCATTTTCCAGTCTAGTCTTTGGAAATAATGTGGTAACATTCTGTAACACACTAATTACCAATAATTATGATCAGCTGATTAATATTTAACCGTGATTACCGACTTTTTTATCCGCATACTTCGACATATCGGTGCAAGAAATAGACAAAGTGAAAGCATCGAGCCGCGATCGTCGATAAAGTCATCGACAACAATTGGTCACATGAAGTCTATAAAAAAATAATGCGGCCGTGCACAATGGTTTCCGAGTTTCATTTCTGTGTGACATGAAATATGTGTACATTTGTATGACATGGATAGAAATAAATATGTAACAGTTTCAAGTGATTAGCCGACTACGGTGCGAGAAATCGATACTTCTTTATTACTTATCTCTGTTTCGACTGATTAGACGATACTCAGAAACAAAAAAAATAACCTAATCTAAATCTCTTTATTACAAGCAGAAATATGTTGTTGGGCCGTTGATATGATTTAAAACATTTCTTTAAAAATAGAATATTGGTGTGAAAATGCAATTCATATTCTTTAATTACCTACCTAACTAAATGATAAATATAAAAAAAAATATCTACTCTATATCGATATAGGTACAGGAAATTCACTGATGTTTATCAATTTAAGTACTTATTTAATTTCTGGGTGCTATCCTGTTATCATGAAAATAAATAATATTCCACGAAGTTGCTCAAATTGTACCTAAATATGTTTCAAAATCCTTGTCTTTTATGGTTGATAGAGAATGGAACATTATTTAATATTGTCCTTGCATACCATTTTTTTTTTTTTTTTGTGGGTGGGAAATCATCAAATAACCCCTCCCGCTCTTGGGCAGAGCGAAAGGGAGTGTCAGACTTCTACTGACTAAAAACCACCCATGTTCCTTCTTCGCCCTTCATGTCGAGGCCGCGGTATCCCTTGCGGACAACCCGCGGCCTCGACAGGCGTCGGCCCTTGCGGGCCCCTTCCATGTTGCTGACATCTCTTTGAGGCGCGCGTGGAACACGAACGCGCCGTCGACACGGCCTGTCGTCGTCATAAGACGGAAGGACGGCGAGCTTACCCATCACTCACCGTCCACAGGCCCGCGTCTACGGTGGCCGGAAGCCATCACGTGGCCCCCGACGCCCGGAGCGCCTCCCGCGGCGGCTGGGACGAGAGGTTCTCTCCCTCTCACGTTCCGCCACCTCCTTCGCTAGCATCACTGCTTCGCAGAAGGAGGCGACGGCGTCCCATTCCTCCTCGCCCCGGACCATGGCTTGCACCAGGGCCGGACGCGAGAGGTCGCCGCCGCCGATCGCCGCTACGAGAACACGGCGGGGCTCCGCCCAAGCGGGACACACCTCCACAGTGTGCTCCACCGTGTCCTCCGGCCGAGTCCTTGCATACCTTTCTTGTATTTTTAACTAAATACATTACCTACCTACTATGTTATGAAATACGATTACGAAATAACGTTTGTTTAAAATACATACGCAGGAGCTGAACGTATGTTAAACAGTGTCCTACAAGAACAATTGTACTAACAAGTGAGCAATAAACATAACAAAGTTTTGTGACAAACTACAATAACAAGTTTGTCGTACGAGTACTATATTCCGAATCTGTCACTATTTCCGTTAGGTATATACACGCAATTTTGCATACCGAAGGTCTTCATTCAGTTTTATGTATTCCGTGTTAGCTATTACAATATGTGATTATACTTTGACTTTGATATTTAATAAGAGTGACTCGCCCCGGCCTCAGGCGCAATGTACTATACAGGTTGTAAATTAACCCATCACACCGCCGTCAACCAAGCATTTTGTACATCAAACTACTTAGTTTGATGTCGTTAAGAGGGCTACATTGAGTTTTACCGTAAACTGCAAACATCCCAGTAAATATTTTTGCGTAGGGATAGGTACTTACCTCTGCGCAAAAATGTTTGCTGGGAAACGACTTTTTTTTGGGGTCAAAAATCACATTTTACGGTAAAACTCAATATAGCACTCTTAGACCTAAGCGTACAAACAGCGGGAGCGACTTTGTTTTATACTACGCAAAGATGCACATGCACATTTAAGTTTTACAGTTACCTCGACAAATTATGCAAAACAGCTTTATTTATTACATTACCAACAAGGTAAGTGTTACTAGACAAGACACAGATAACCAACAATCTATGCAATGACTAAAAAACTTGCTAACAAAAACCTGGCATGTACAAACAGGGGAAACCGATGCATTGTTTCAAAAGCTAAAGGTATCAATGAATAAAGTGTCGCCGGTGCCCTATGTAACCGGATGAAGCTAAATAGTGGCCAGCCAGCGTGAAACCACCATTGGGTAAGCAAGCAAGACACGCCATGCTACAACCTGGTCGAGTTAAGTTTACACTTCGCGTTGATGGCCCGGCTTCCAGCGAGGTGCAAACTTTGTTCAACCGGGTTGTACTTACTGCTCTAGTAGGTCGGCTCATGAAACTGGACACAATCGATTTCTTATGTCGTAATTTATTGTTACTATTAGATTATAATTTTATAAAATAATGGTATAATGGTCGAAGCGGTTTTCAATAAGTTAAAAAAACTAAGTTATTATAGGTGTTGAAACCTGAACTAAACTTAGGAACTGTATTTGAAATGATGTACGAGTATCTACTTCACTACGATAAGGAGTAAACATTTACTACTAATTTGGTTTATTTATGTAACATAAGTAGAAAAAAAAAATTCAGATAAACCGTGTTGTTTTTATAATTTCCTCATTGAATTAGTTCTCCTACATCTGTAGTATTTATTTCTAATGTATTATAATTATATATCTCGCTATGATAATTTAGTTTACCATTAAATGCCATTGCGATGTGAAGCCTCAAGGTTAGCTATTCATCAACATGTGGCATTTTAATATTCTATTCACGATAGACTTAACATACCCAGTAATGATACGTCAAAGTACCTTTTAAATTATATTTACTTTTGGACATACCATGGGCCCAAGGCTCAACACTATAAGTACCTACTTACCGTACTTACTTCATTATAAAATTATTTTGCCTAATGCTTACCGCTTTACTAAAGTAAATAGATTTCGATGTAATATGCTACCATTCGAATTTGTAGTTACTTTAAATAAAAGGTAAAATAAAACCAATCAAGAATAATTATCGTGTTTTCTATTTATTTATCTTTTATGAGACTAACAAAATGAGTCATTCACCTATCAACATATTTTTCTGCACAAAAATAAGAATTTTTTGGACCCCAACCAAACAAGTTTTATCTCTAGTCTAGTAGTATCTAAGATTCTAAAATTAAACGCATTTAACAAAATGTCAAAATTATTAAAAAGATAATTTATAATAACATTTTTAATTCCCTTTAAAAGGACACTGGCCGGATTAATGTTGTTTAAGCATTAACAAAAAAAGAAATATTGAGTAAACATAATGCGCAGTGCCCCATCGCTAATTTGCTACAGACGGTAATAAATCAAATTAATTAATTATCAAGATGATTAGGTTACAATTTCCAATTTGTTTTTACTTATAATACTTTTATCGACAGCAATGTTGAAACTTGAAAGTAATAATTTCTTTGAACTGCTATCAAAATCTGTATTATTGCCGTTTGCAATGACCGTATAGGTAATTTTAAAGGTGATATTTCACGTGTTACAGACACGTGAAATATCACCTTTAGTAGTAGGTTTTCTAAATATGTATATATTTTAGACAGCGTGGAAGAGACAGCGACACACAAACGAATACCACGTAATTAGTAGTAGATCATTCCGAAACCACCGCCGAAAGAAAAACCGACTGCTTGCTACCAAACTGCTGTTTCCTACACGGTCGGAGTGTACGGATCAGCAGTTTTTTCAATTCGGTAGGTAGTTCGGAATGATGTACTGAATACGTGAAATTCGTTCTAAATATACTTGTAATGCTACATACTACTGAATTGATTAATAATTACAGTAAGAAACTGAAAGGCCTTCCAGCAGATTTTGGTGTTTTCCTTTCAATTGCCGTATTTTGCTTTCAAGCGCAATCAAAGGTCGTTTCAAAGGCCGCAAACGATAGTAAACTAAACAGGATACCTAAATCGCAAGCGTAGTCACCTAAATGCTACGTCAACCTTTAATCAATAGCCTACGAGTACTGAATCAAGCGAGAATTGGACACATAATACATTTTCTGTAAAATTAGGACAAGGCCAGTACTTTTCGTTGCTTAAATAGTACTTAGTGCGTAAATGCATCGGCCAATGAGTGAATGGCAGCGGTATAGAACTTTGCATTCGCTCGCAACAAAATGATTACGTCCGATAAGCCGGAAACATTGTAGTGAACAGGTTTTCGAAGTTTTGAAAGGTGTTACTTGGGTTACGTATGAAATCAAGTATCAAAGTTTATTATGAAATCTGTTTAAATAAGAGCAATATGCTAATTCGAGTGATTTTTAGTTCCGGCCTGCTATTTGCGTAGAACCAGAATTTTGCTTTGTTTACCTATTTATGCGTAAATCACGTAGGTTTTTATACCTACCAAGCTACACAGACCAGCTGGTGCCTAGGGTACTGCGTAGCATACAAGCTTGAACAAGGTTGACATATAAACAACACAATATATTTAAAGGTACTTTTGAATAAACTCTCTTTTTTGCAAAATACGAATAACTAAAAACATCCTATAATGGCCATAAAATTCCCAACAAAAGCCTGTACCCTGCAGCAATTTGCATAACATTTATGTAGACATACATACTTGCAGCGAAACGTGAACAATTGAACACCTCTTACCAAAGACAATATAAAATGTAAGTAGGCAAACACGTAAACGCAAGAAAGACATCACAGACCTCATGTAACTTATAAATGCCGATGCGGCCTCTCGAAATGTCTCATTGCTGTACCGATGAGGAAGCATTAAGGTCAGCTGTTTACCGAGGAATGTAGTCAAGAACGGAGAAATACTCTGTCTAAACAGTTAGGCCTACTTTTTAGCAAAGCATTCGGTACCAACCGTGACGCTACAGAAACAAAGGCGGTTTACCTAATGACGCGTTTAATTTATAAAGTTCTAGAACGGTGAAATTGTTTTAGATTAATGTTTTAAAAACAACTAGGTTTCTATTTTAAGTAAAGTGTCAAAGTAGGCGCTTAGCCTATCAACATTGTGCAGTGTTAGTAATAAAAAGTCAATGACCATTGCAACATTATGTATTATTTTCAAAGAAGTAGGGTAGGAACATACGTAAGTGTGAACCTACACTTTTACACTTTGGTAAAAAGGGAAAATAAAAACACCTTTAGTAGTAGTAGATTCAGAAATAGGTCAAATAATAATTTGTCCGTCAGATAGATTTCCAAAAAATATTGGACACGTATTTTTTCTTTTTTCACGTAAACAAACAATGAAGACGATACAGTGGTTTGAAAACTCGTGTGACGTCATATTCTAAGACATTAGTATGACATTCTTTACCGGTGAGTGACGCCACGACCTCCCACTCAAATCTTTGACGCGTTTTATCTTCGTCAATTGTTAATGATTTGATAAAACAAAAAATACGTATCCAATATTTTTCGATAATCTAACAGACGGACTAATTAGAATCATATTTTTTTTAGTCAGTAAACATACATATTGGAGAAAACCTATTCAAAATACATACAACCAACTGCTCATGGGTAGAACTAATATATCAACACAATGAAGTTCTTAGAAACCCTTGAGTTTTACTGGAATCCATATAAATTCCGTAAAAGCATTTTGTTGTCCGTCAAGCGCTCAGCCTATGTGTACGGTCTGTCTGCACTTTCTTCAGTTCACTAACCCGTACTTCTACGAAAGTTAATTAAAACTAATCATCAAGACCATAGGATAATCGATTATGTCATCATAAGGAAGTGAACTACTTCCTGTAGTAAACATTCACTCACCGTTTGTTTTCTTTAATCGATTCATACGTAATCGAAATATAGTTTAATAGTTGTTTGCTATCGCAGAAAATTAGTTTGAGTAGTAGTGATGTAAGCGATTTAATTATTAGTAACAAAATTAAATGTCATTTCATCGGCTTTGTTTTTAATTTTTAAACGTCTCGTCTTCTCGATTTCACTAAGGAATTCAAACTGTTCACTTATTTTGTAGCTTCACTGAAAATTGATGACTTGCTTATTGACACTATTTTGTTAGACAAAAACTGTAAGATAAAAATTGCAACGATAAAATAGAAACAGTTTGAATTTCAAGTATCGATCTAGCTTGATGGTCCTGTTATGATTGGTTTTGATAGTCCGAGCAAGCAAGCATTCAATCACAAGCACAACACCATATAAAAGAAATATTTATGATTGCGACCCGGAATTCAATGGATATAGTTACATCACTTAAGTAATTCAAGTATTTATTTCGTTTTTTGTTAGTCTTGCATTACTTAGATTGCTCATAACCATTATTTTTCAATTTGTATTGGCACCGTATGTGCACGTTTTAGATTCTGTGCATTTTTTTTTAGCACAGGCGAAAGGTATGCAGGTATGCGGTGCATTGAACGTGACATTAAAATCAATGAGTTGCACATTTCGATGAAATTGCTCACCCATTACGTCACAGTAGGTAATCTGAATGTTAACTGTACCAATTTTCTGTGATCTACGGAAATTTGTAGTTTTGGAGGTAACGTAAAAGCTTTTTTCAGATTGTCTTATCGATTTATTTTGCTTCAAGAACTTATTTGAGGGTTAAGACTACGAATACATCCGAGAACAAAGCGTTGTATTCAATAGCAGTTTGGAGTTGATGGGAAAACAGTCACGCAATACTTTAAGTGGGTTAAAGAAATACGAATGCAACAATGATACTTTGTAAACGCGAGTGATTTGCTTCGGTCATGGACACTTGCGAACCATGGGAAATTGAAGAAGGGTCACAGAGGCACACGTTTGTTCGAGCAATTTCAGCTCGCTTCCTGTCTTAAAGAAAAAGTAACCTGATGGCATTGAAATATACGATGTTTCAATATTAAATATCGAACCAGTTGTTTTAAAATAGCTGTACCCCACCAATGCATGCATACGTAGTTGTATTGTCTCGTGCGCAAGCAAAACATTGAAGGTTTATATTTTCATAACAATTCGTGCGTGTGCATTGGATGAACTAAAAATATATTTGTATTCTTTCTTACACATTGTTTGGTTACACAACTTGCTTAAATGTGCATGGTTTTAATTCAAAATGTAGTCGTTTATTCCATAACGAGATGATTTAGTTCAGAGTTAACGAGCTGATTGTCAGAATGTCTCATTCATGTCATTGAGTGCGAGTGAAAAGAAGTTTTGAAATTGTTTAGAAAGTATAAGGCACGATTCATCATCCTATTAACGAGTTTGATAATTATCTACCTCTTTACGTAACAAGGCGTATTTTAATTAACTTTTAGCTGTTAGTTGCTGTTAAGAACAATCGTGACAATTCATTAGCAGCACCATTGTCTTTTTGTGGAGTCTACAACATGTTGAATTGTCATGACAAACACATGAAATTACCAGCACATTAAAAGGCTCATTTTATGCGAGTCGCTAGAATAAATAAAGTGCAGTAATATTTTTCGTCTCTGGCTGTTTCTCATGACCTTACATGTTAGCAAAGTGAGCACATAACGTAATAAACCACATCTAGTAAGTCCGTTTTTATAACTTGAAATATAAGGCAAGTATAGCTTTTTCTGCGTAAGCGGATGTTGTGTTTCACGGACGTGTCTGTGATGGACGATAATTTTAAAGACACTCGGTTTTTCTAAAACATAATGACTTTTACCGATAAAAACCGAGTGCACAAAGTCTTGGTTTTTCATGCATGTCCCCTTCGAACACATGTGTCTTGGTTTGATTTCGATTCGTACTGTCTGAGAATCATGTTGTTTTGTTGATACAACAACCAAATTCTCAGCCAGTACGAAAAAGATAAGCTTGAGCTTATCTTCTATCAAACATTGTAAACAGATACCCTTAAAATACAGGAAAAACCAAAAGACGTCTACGACCTAATGCGGTATGGAACTACAATAGCTGTAGCCGTACAGTCATCTGCAAAAATGCATGGACAATTCAGAACTAAAATCGTGTGAAGCGAGAAATGACGACACTTAACGTAAACTAGTTATCGACTATAAACGCTTACAGGAAAATATACAATAAAGTATCCATGCAAGTTTGCAGGTGATTGTATGTCCAAAAATAATTATTAAATCTCGGGGCACCTCCCCTCTTTCTACCCTATTCGTATTATGAATTATCCTGTATTCTAAGCCTGATACCTAAGAAATACTAATCAAAGAGATAACTCACCCTGTAGGCTAGGTGCCGACGCAGGCGCAGCGGGCGGGGGCTGCAGCGGCGTGGGAGGTGGCCTGCGCCTTCTGGGCGCATGCAACCCTGGCGCTGAGGCCGCCCGAGTCGCCGTACGGAACCCGGGCGCACGGTAGCGGGCCGACTTTACCGGACCAGCCGGCACTGTGTTCGTGCCCGTGATGGACGGCAGCCGGGGTAAGGAACCGGCGCGTTGTTCTTCCTCCGACTGAAATATAGGTTGATGTCAGTTTTCGGATAGGTTCTTCTATTTCGATTTTGTGTGGAGTGTTCTTAGCTATGTTTGAAGATGCCTGAGGATTTAGCCGTTTATATTACAGAGCTTCCGTAGTTTAATTTTAGCAAAGAAACGTGTTGCCCATGGACGGATAAGCTTCAAACTGGTTACATAATTTGGAGTCGTTAGTAAGAATCCTTTTAAGTGTATATATTAAGTGTACCGATTTTAAGGGTAGTTGAGTCATTTTAAACTGCAATTTAATTATGTTATTACTAATGATGATTAGATTATTACCTTATCTGTTAAATGTCGAGTAGTACTTGGCTACAATTAGAAGTTCTGAGCAGGTGCCACATAATCCACCTGTCATTGCCGTAACTATTTACTTATTACTATAAATAGTTATTAGGTAGACAGTTGAGTGACTTTTTGAACATTGTTTTCAATCTGTGATAGCCATCTTAGAAACTTGTTATATTATATTTATGAAACAGTTTTGAAAAAGTATTTTTTCTTAGTTATGTTCATTTACTTACCTATTGCCTTCGCGTTTCTAGGTAAAACTAGAAAATCGTACGTGCTTATCAACGATAAATAATATTATTGTACGAGCATGTGTATACTTTTGTAATTTTATTATCATAGATAATGCAATTGTAATCTAGGTTCAATTCCATAGAAGCATAGTAATCGGTACTTATAGTTCATTAGTTCCGATTACTTTTAATAAATACAAGTAATAAGAACACATTATATTGCTTTATACTTTTATAGTAATCCTCACTGAGATAAAAACTTCATGTGTGCTGAGTATAGAGAAATGTATGTCCTAATTAAAAATAGTAAGTACGTGCGTGAAATAACATTAGTAACTGAAAACTAACGTTAATTGTTTGATTCACCTTCTCCGTATTTACGATTCTTGTAACCAATCTTTGGCGGGGTTGGTTCAACTTTATGATAAAAGTTTTTTAAACGGAATTTCTCCTGTATCGTGGTTTCGTTTACTAACATTTAAACTCACATACACAGACCCGGGTGTCTGTATATGTGTGTTGAAAACTGGGTCTGGACCCAAAAGAACTATTTGTGGGCCATACAAATATTTGTTCCGTGCGGGGATCGAACCCGCGACACGCAGCGCAGCAGTACAATCGCTCTGCCACTACGCCAATCGTGTTATTAAATTAATTAAATCATTTACTGAACCTAGTTTAGCAAAAATAAGTAATGTGCTCTTTTAATGAACTGGCAGAACTGTCGTGCAAAGTTATAATTCAGAACAAGAGTTGCGTTATTGTTTGAAGATCTTTTATGAGTTACTAATTTTGTGTATTTTAGGAATTCATTAGGATCACGGCTAAACTTTATAGGTACTATTGAAAGCTCTTCTTTAAAATACATTCTTAAAAATCAGTTGCTTTAAAATCAGATTGTAAACAAAACAAACGGGTCCACATTGAAACTAGGAAATTAAACTCGCTATAATACACTATCAGTCAAATACTTATTTATTTACAAGTCTGAGTTATCTGTTATGTATTTCACAAACAGCTCTAACAAGCAATCTTTTATCTACTAACGTGCGTTCTTGAACGTAGTTAATACCAACATGACATTGACATTTTCGAAATACTCGCGTTCCAAATAAATTGATATGAAGAAACAGCCTTGAATTGAATAGTTGTCGATGTTTTGTAAAAACTCACTTGAACATAGGTACTTGCGTGACAGAAAAATGTAAACTTTCAGACGAGTATGTGACTACTTTTGTGTGTGCTAATGTTTGTTTTGAATGTTTCTTGTGAGGTAGATGTTTATTTTGATTGCATGTGCTTGATGTGGATGTTTAGTAACGTATAATGTTATTGTCTTACCTCAGCGTCTGGTGCGGAGGCGCGTCGTCTCCCTCGCCACAGCCTGTCCTCACTGCCTCCGATCGCTCCACAACTCCGCGAATGTGACTTTTGTGCTGCCAAGTCAGCTCCGGCCGGCGAGCGCCGGGATTCACCACCACCACCCAACGTGCCACGAGAATCAGCCGCCAGTAGGGCCGATTCAAAACTACCACGCCACGAAAACCTCTCACAATCACTCGCGACACTACCCCTACTGGCCGTCGGCTCCAGTATGTCATGAGATCGACTCCGCGCTAACGCTCCCGGCTCGGATGCACTGTCGTCATCTGTGCTTGGAGACGCACCACCCGACACTTCATGCATTAATGCCACTAATCTGCCACCTATATGCCTCATCACTTTGCCAAACATCGGTGGTGACCCTTCCCCGGCCCTGCCCAGCGTCGCCGCCAGCCTCCGGTACGCTCCAACTGCATCGCGCTCTAACGAACCCGCGTCGTTATTTCCGCGATCGAATTCATCAATTATTTCACGGCAGCTATCAGATATTTGTTTCCTCAGCGCAGATCTCGTACCAGCTGTGTTGCCTTCTAAGTCAGAACCTGCGTAATCTGACGAGTCGTATGAATCACTCCACGTGTCCTCACTTGATAAATACTCAACTATTTCACGCACTTCTTCGTCCCTTATACCCGGAACCGTTTTCATTAACCTTGTTAATTCACTTTCGAAGTATAGAAGTTGAGGTGGCTTCGGCGGACGGGAACTTTCTGTTGAGTTAGAGGATGCCGGTGTAGAGGTCCGGACATTTGTTGTGTGTATCATTGTTTTGAAAAATTGTCTCATTTTTGTCATCATTAAATTGGTTTCTTCATCAGACGACCAATTGTTAAAACTATCTTTACGTACTAATGGACTTTGAGGCGGGCGGGATGACGGTGGAACTTCCACACGTTCTTCAATATCAGGTCGGATTTCTTCGATAATTTCTTCTAATTCTATTTTAGGTTCATGAGATCGTGTAAAATCAGAACTAGAATCTCCATTTCTTAGTAGGTCATCACAGCTTCCAACGAAACCACTATCCCTACTAGTTTGTTTTTTAGATTCAGATAGTTCAGATCCAAGCGGTGGGAACTCAGGTCGGGGTGATAGTCTACCGTCTTCTCCTTCCGAAACAGATCTAGTATCATCACGTGTTTCTTCGGTAAACTCAGCTGATTGTCGTCGTTCGTCGGCGGGCGATCCACGTGGCTTTTTGTTTTGTTTTTTTCTTTTCGTCTCGCCTTGCATGTCAAGCCTTTCAGAGGAGTCATGTCTGTCCTCCGTTTCTGTACTAGAGGCGTCCGAGACTTCCTGGTTCTCCTGCGAAGGTTCGTCCCCCGTTAATAAATTGTCAAGTGAATTTGAGTGGGATCGCGGAGTTCCACGGGCACGAACTAGTCGTTTCCTGCGCTGTTCAGGACTTTGTCTGCCCTCACTATCACTACCGACGCTTCCGGAACCGTCTGAATCACGCCTTTCTTGATTAAATCCCATGAAGCCAGAGAGAAAATATTTTTCCAACCGTGACGAAACTAGATCATCATTATCACCACTTCTTTTAGGTTGCTCGTTATCAACAATAGATTCACCACCTTCACTACACACACTCGATGTTTCCGACACTGCTTCCTCATCATCGCGAACATTCCTGCCGTCACCCAAGCCGAAGAAAAAGTATTTCTCTAACTCTGTTGCGGATATAGGTCGTGGTTTTTTTGTTGTTTGTTCCGTTTCGCTTTCTTCGCAACTTTCTTCGACGATGGTGTGTAAAGTGAAGTCTATTGAACGCCTACAGTAGGCGAAATCCTCTCCCCGCATGGGAAGGGAGGCTTCATCCCCGGAATCCGTGTCAGAAGGCGAGGTGGCCTCGTCCTCGTTGTGGCTGACGTCCTCGACCCACGAGTCATCGTCTGCCAGCCCCTCCTCGAGGCACACGACCGCCGAGAGAGTGTCGGCATTGCTAACAACAGTCACTCCGCCCGAAGGCTGTGGCGTTTCGTCGTCGGATATTCGTTCGTCTGTTTCGTCTTGTTGCACATCCGGGTTAGGGTCCGATTCACTCTGTGAGTTGGTGTGGTGCACTATAACTTCCCGCATGAGACGCGTCGTGTCTGACGTGACGACGGAGACGCGGTCGTGCGTTATCATAACGCGGCTAGTGAAGCGCGCGGAACCGTCCGCACAAGCCGTACGCGAGCGGCAAACTGTTGTCGCGGCAGGTGCGCACGCGCTCCCCTCCGCGTCGGCGCAAACCGGCATGCCGCCGTGCATTTTCTCCTCCTCTTGGTCCTCCATTAATTCTTTCTTCAATAGTTCACTGAGAGTGCGTTCAATACCTTTAAACAGGTCTATTTTTTCTGCGGACGATGAACTTGTTGTGTTATCGTGACCGGGCTCCGGTGAAGGTGCTAATTTAGTTAATGAGTCTGGTTGAATTTCTGCAGAAATTAATTCGTTATTATTATGTGTCTCGCTAGTTAATTCTACGGAGAATTTAACTTTCACGTCCGCCAGTGAATCGTAGTCGGTGTTTTCAGATGATATACTTTGATATCGATTAACGTCACTATCTGTGTTATTTTTCTTATCTAGATCATTACTCGAGCTCGAGCTACAACTTGCATTAAAACTGTTAAATCTTTCACACGTTTCACTTTGAAGCATATTTTTGTCACAAAAATTGAAAAAGTTAGATCTCCTGGATCCTTCGTGGTTGCTGTCATCATCACTATTATTTTCATACGGAATAACAGAATATTCTTCCGTAAAATTAACAGAGTCCAAAAGCACAATGTTTGAGTTTTCAGACCTTGGTGAAAAACTTTCATTTGATTCGGCACTAACATTCGCTTCATTTTGCCCAGCCACCTCAACCGCGATTATTTCTAAACTATCAGATTTCTTGTCATAGGAATCATCACAATCTATGCCACTACTGTCAGCGTTATCCTCGAGGTCTGAAGATGAGTCAGCCGGGTTAACAACAAACACTCGTGAAAATCTGCCGCCGCCACCTCCCGAGTCATCGGAGTCCTCGTCTGACGTCGCCGGTTCTTCAGGAGCGCCGCTTGTGAGGTCATAACTTCTCCGAGCTACTTGCTCGGAGTCGCTTGAGTCAGCTGACTCGTTCGAGGAAGGGAAAGCTTTCTCCGCTTCCAAGTGATCCGGCATAGCATTCGCTGAATCGGATGACAACGATAAAGAGTCCCCCTCAGCAATCACTTTGATTCCGACTGACGGTTCATTTTCAACTGGCCGTTCGATATCCTTATCATTGTTATCGTTATCGCGGGGCTCCGGCGCTTGTGACGCTACGGACTGTATCGCTTTATCAGTTCTTTCGACGGTGGTCATCTCGAGTTTAGCTGTTTGTGGTACGGCAGCGGAGGCGGAGGCGGTTGCGGCGGCGGTGACCGCGACGGCTGCGGCCGTGGTGAACCGAGCGAAGGTTGCGGCATCGAGAGGCGCTAAGCCGGGGTACGTGTTCCAGTGTGGCGTGGGTGGTGTCTGCGTGGGGAAGGCGAGTAGAGCGGGCCAGAGGGCGGCGGGGACGGGTACGGGGACAGGCACTGGGACCGCGACTATTCGGGGCTCGGCGCCGCAGGAGCAAGGTCGCGGGCAAGCCTGTGGCGCGTGCTTGGCAGGTGGGGGGATAGGGTGCGCCGCCGACGCACCCGGCTCAAAGTAGTCCCAGTCGCAATCGTCGGGCGCGGGCGGCGCGGCGGAGGAGGCCGTGGATGACGAGTCTTCCGTGTCCTCGCGACACGACGAGTCTGAGCTCAGGAACACGAGGCGGTAGTCCTCGGGACGCATGCGACCGGCCTCCGGTTCGCTTGCCTCGCCCGGTTCACTGTTGACGCCCCACTCTGAAAATGTAAAGAATTCGTTAATTTATTTATGGAAATATACATGAAATTATCTCTGTTTTACATCGGAAGATTTGTAATAAGGAGAAATAATGAACATCACAAGGGGTAAATGTAACATTAACTCTCATTTCGCTTGTCAAGAAAAGATTGCTAGTCGTAATAAAACACGTTATACAGGTAAGTTCAAACCAGTTCTAAAACTTGTATAGAATACATACACTAACCTGTTATTCAAGTGCGTATGTACATGTATGTATTTATTTTATTACCTATGCATGTTTTATTTGACAAGATATTGTGAAGTGAAATAATAACAAACGCCTCCGGTTTTCTCTGAGCAACATGTCGGCGCCGACGCGACGTCTAGTTATGCGTGAATCACAAGGCGTTCATGATTGGAACCGTTGTCGTTAAGTCTACTAAAATATTGGTAATCAAGTTAGGTATCAGTAGTTATGTCATGGCCCTAGGTAACTTAATAGTTATCAAGGTTTCTATGAGGCTACCCACTTGGGTAGACTAGATTTAATGACATAGTTGCCAAAGCTTATAGCAACTTGTACAAGAACTTTTTCATTCAGATAAAAATGCAATGTAAAGAATATCGAAAACGGAGACACCGGTATACCGTATTGAAGTAAAGCTTCGAACAATTCAACATTTGTTCAGCTCACAAGTCGAAAGATTGAGCCGATATCAGTCGCCTACCGTAACGAAGTCTTATGCTAAGCTGTCGATCGCCTGCTAGTAACAACAATAGTAATAGAATAGCAAGTCCAAGAGTCTGGAATGTCATGTTTGTTTGAGATTGCAATCATGCTAATATTGGATCTGTAGAAAGCACAACGGATGGGTGGCCGAGCAGCGCCGGCGCAGCGCAGCGCGTGTCGTGAGTCGAAAGCGACGTGTTACACGAACCTATCTCAGCAAAGCGGGGTGTTTTATTTGTCCATTTGTATTTAGTAAGAACAATAGAACTGGTCGAACCTGGATGAAGTTATACTGGTAGGAAAAGGTAAACTATGATTTTACGAGTATGACGCTTGTTCTTAGGATTATTACAAGGTGTAAGTAAAGGGAGGGTCGGGGTTTCATGACAACAACCGACGACGTGAAACCAGGCAAGTCAACTCAAAAATTATTTCTGTGAAATGGATTATTTTTGGGGTGAAAAATCACGTTATCGATAGGACTCAATTTAATGCACTCAAAACATTACTTATTGATTCATTGAGTAGGACTGCGGGGGTCAAGGAGGTATTGAAAGTGAAGTTACAACATTAAAAACTTGTGAAAACATTGGAATTTTGATCCATAAATCTCCTAAACTAAAAGATTCCCAATGTTATAACAAAAAGCATTTCATAAAGGTGTGGTGGAGAACAAGAACCTTTGGGCTTCGTTAAGGGAATTTTTACACCTATATTAGTAATATTACAATAAAATTACCTACCAGCCTATAGGCAAATTGTTTGATTCCAATAAACGTTTACGAAACATAATGGGTTACCATTAGAGAGCAATACCGACGAAGCCTTTGTCTTAAACGAAATGTAATGATAAAGTTTACTTTATAATTTAATTTCGTTACAGCAGTCATCATCTGCCTAGCGTTTTCCCAACTATGTTAGAGTCGGCTTCCAGTCTAACCGGATGCAGCTGAATACCAGTATTTTACATGGAGCGACTGCCTATCAGACCTCCACAACCCAGTTAATACTAGGTAATACGATACTCTTTGGTAAGACTGGATGTCAGAATTTCAGGTCACTGACTACCTGTAACGACTGCCAAAGATCTATATATAGCAGCCGGGACCAACAGCTTAACGTGCTTTCCGAGGCACGGAGGAAACTCGGTATGTCGGGCGGTCACCCATCCACAGACCGACCTAGGCAAGCACAGCTTTACCTAAAGATCGACCCGAGTGGCAGTTCTTATTACTATAGCTTATAATTGTATTATATTGCCTGCGGATTTAGTTGACAGGCTGTTAAATATTAGCATACAGCACACCTACAATTTTCTAGATTTCGAGAGAAACGGCATAATATTGTTATAACTTTGACTTATTAATTGTTCATAATTCATTTTTATTGGCGATAATAGCAATATCATATAAATTAACTTTCTATGATGGAATCAGATAGTTTATTTTACTACTTAATTTTATGTTATTCGTCTAACTGGCTAATTAGCAATTAATTTAGATACCTACCTTATCTACACTAATATTAAAAAGAGGTATTTGTTTGTACCAGTGTATGTTGCCAGTGATTACATACGGGACCGAAACATGGTCGCTCACAATGGGCCTCATCAGAAGGCTTGTCACCCAAAGGACAATGAAGAGGGCTATGCTCGGAGTTTTCTTGTGTGATCGAATCAGAAATGTAGACATCCGCATGAGAACCAAGGTTACCGGCGGCGTAGCCCTAAAAACTGCCAGACTTAAGTGACCATGGGCATGGCACATTGCTCGCAGAATAAATGGCAGATTGGGCCGAAAAGTGCTAGAGTGGCGACTGCGAATCGGAAGACGTTGCGTTGGAAGGACTCCCGCTAGGGGGACCGATGAGGTGGTGCAGGTTGCGGGGTTCTGCTGGATACGAAAGGCACGGGACCGGTCAATGTGGCGGCACTTAGGGGAGGCCTATGTCCAGCACAGGACGAGCCCGTCGACGGGTAATCTCCGTAAGTAATGATCCGATTCTAAAAACTCTTTCACTTACTGAAAACTACATTGTACGTGGGTTAGGCTATACATTAGGTACCTATATGTATTTATATCATGGATATTAGCCGCACTATCACAATTTTTGCATACAAAGTCGCGGCCTCGCGGGCAAAGTGCTTGTCATTTATATTCATAATCAATAAGGCCCACTAGATCATAGCGGTGTCGTTAAACTCTGTAGTTTCGTTAAAAAAACCCCACAAAAAAAACTGGGATTAAGGTTGATGCGACAAGGTAGCCCGCGAAGGATTCGCGGCAGTAACAAATGTCTATTTATTTAACATACGACTTGACACTGACCGGTAAATTGCAAAGAACGTAAGAAAATTTGAATTTCGTGGGTTACCTACCTTGTCGCCTTCACCTTAAGCTTGGAATTTACTATTTAACTGGTAGGTTTGGCGTGGGATGTTTTCAGTTTTTCACCATCATTTCACCATGTCAGATATTTCTTCTGTCGAGTTATGATTTTCGGAAACAGACACATTTGGAGAAGGGACAAGGAAAGATGTTCATCATCTGCCTAGCCTTTTCCCAACTATGTTAGGGTCGGCTTCCAGTCTAACCTGATGCAGCTCAATACCAGTATTTTACACGATACATCTTTGGTAAGACTGGATGTCAGAATTTCAGGTCGCTGACTACCTGTAACGACTGCCAAAGATCTATATAGGGTGTAAAAGTACCCTTAACGCAAACGAAGGGCACTTGTTCTACCCACCACTGCGACATTTTTTTTGTTCTAGACCATACCTGGGAACCTTTTAGTTACGGAGATATTGGGGGTCCAAGTTCTAAATTTTTCACAGCTGTTTTTGTAAATACTAGTTTTTCAGGTTTTTCTAGTTTTTCAGGTCCTCCATGACCCGTTTATTATTCAAAGCATCCACTAGCACAATGTTTTAACAGTGCTACATTGAGTTTTACCGTAAAATGTGATTTTTGACCCAAAAAAAAAGTCGTTTCCCAGCAAAAATTTTTGCGTAGGGGTACTTAGTTAGGGCACGCTACGATAGTGGCGGTAAGTCCCCTCTTTGAGGAGTGGCTGGAGAGGCGCCACGGCGCCCTCACCTTCCGTCTGACGCAGGTACTCACCGGACACGGTTGTTTCGGGAGGTACCTGCACCGAATCAGGCGGGAGGAAACGCCCGGATGCCACCATTGTGAGGACCGGCCGGAGGACACGGTGGAGCACAACGTGGAGGTGTGTCCCGCTTGGGCGGAGTGCCGCCGTGTTCTCGTAGCGGCGATCGGCGGCGGCGACCTCTCGCGTCCGGCCCTGGTGCAAGCCATGGTCCGGGGCGAGGAGCAATGGGACGCCGTCGCCTCCTTCTGCGAAGCAGTGATGCTAGCGAAGGAGGTGGCGGAACGTGAGAGGGAGAGAACCTCTCGTCCCAGCCGCCGCGGGAGGCGATCTGGGCGTCGGGGGCCACGTAATGGCTTCCGGCCACCGTAGACGCGGGCCTGTGGACGGTGAGTGATGGGTAAGCTCGCCGTCCGTCCGTCTTATGACGACGACAGGCCGTGTCGACGGCGCGTTCGTGTTCCACGCGCGCCTCAAAGAGATGTCAGCAACATGGAAGGGGCCCGCAAGGGCCGACGCCTGTCGAGGCTGCGGGTTGTGCGCAAGGGATACCGCGGCCTCGACATGAAGAGCGAAGAAGGAACATGGGTGGTTTTTAGTCAGTAGAAGTCTGACACTCCCTTTCGCTCTGCCCAAGAGCGGGAGGGGTTATTTGATGATTTCCCACACCCAAAAAAAAAAAAAAAAAGTGGTACTTAGTTTGATGTACAAAATGCTTGGTTGACGGGTGTGTGGTGGGTTGATTAACCCAAATTAGCCGGGACCAACAGCTTAACGTGCTTTCCTCGGCACGGAGGAAACTCGGTATGTCGGGCGGTCACCCATCCACAGACTGATATAGGTAAGGACAGCTTTACCTAAAGATCGACCTGAGTGGCAGTTCTTATTATAGACATCCAATGAACACATAATTCAAAATTGAACGGTTACTTTTCACCAATCAGAGGCATACGCCATAGGTACTTACTGTATTCAGAAGGCAGATTTTGTTGTATTATTTGGGAAAAGCCCCAGTGGAAATAATGCCAGGTAATAAAATAAGTAGTTTGTGATTGTGATGCATGATTTTAATTGAGTTCTATTTTAACTTTTAACTTATCAATGAATTCGTTGGGTATAATAGTGTCTATCAGATAAAAAAACAAAGTGTATGTAAGCGCCTCACGTGTGGTATATCTAAGTAACTAATCTCCATGTATCTACACTACCAAGTCTATAATTGTTTACGAATACACAACACGCTAGTGCCTTTTACAGAACGACATGCACATGATGTGAATGTAATTACTAGGTACTAATGTGAGCACGCAGATGAGACTTTTAATTGATTTTAATTCACATTGCAGCAGTGAAACTCATAACAACTTGGTTCGCGCCAGTAGCAGCTGCCACAATCATAGACACAAAATTTTCATTCTACCTCGCGTAGATATCCGTTTAGTGATAAATTCTTATTCTTTATTATATGACCACGAGGAAACAGCCAAATATAATTATACATACAAATTGCAATAACAATTGCTTAATAATATGTTGTACATAAACAATTGTTATGAGATGGTAATAAAAGTCTTTTGCTTATGCTCAATGGCGAGTTCACCCCAAAATTGGGTTTTCTTACAGCAAACCTAATTACATCATTTTTAGTTTCCTTATTGTCTGCCATTTTGTTTTTAAGGTCTGAATAAAGGTTACCGTTTAACTACGCGGATCCCCTTTCTCATCAAGACATAAATATTAACTATGCTACCATAAAGCTAATTGAAATGTTATGGCTCATGTATTCTATATTGCTAAACATCAATTACAATTCATTAATATATTGCTCCATAGATAAGCACAATACATTTTTCTATCACTTTTTACAAGGGCTGTAAACTGCAGTTACGGTTCTGCTGACCTCAAAGAGGAATGAGTGCGTGAAGATACATATCTTTACTCTTATTACGTAAGCAAGTAAGGTGATGGTACGTATTAAAACATTACCCACCTTTTATTTATTGAGTTTGGGGAAAAATATCACACAGCGATTTTGATGTTGACTTTGTACGATTTTTTTAATAGCTATATATTATTTGCATTGTCCTCCGAGGTGCTATATTTTTAATTCGCTCTTTGAGCTCGCACCTCTATAAACCTAGGTCCTTCTGTTCTACATTAAAGACTTAGCTTTACTACTTTTACGTCGTAAAGCTTGCCAGCATGATACAGACTTCAGATTTGGTTGGGCCAATCCGATCGTTCCATGGTCAACACATACCGATGGTTCATTTTTATCACATTTTGTAGGCTTCAGTCTGGCGACCATATCGCCCAATAGCAAAAACCACAACACAAGGCAACTTGCCAAAACGATCTTCTTCTAAATCAAAGGAGGTTACTCCACATAGGGCATAAACTCCATCAATCGGATGGCCTCATTGTAATCAAATCAGCATTCAAACGGACAATGAAAGTAAGAGCCGGGCATACGTTGGCGCCGACTCAAGGCTTGGTTGCCTAACTCGGCGCACGTGGGATGCTCAGAGGCAGCGAGGCCGTACCAGATACAGTTCGTACATGTCCTTAACATTACCGTGTGTTACTTAATTCGATCAGTAATAGTTCCAAGTGGTTGAGATAACCTATATGATACGAGTAGTCCTTAAGATCGGTCGCCCTAATTTGTAACAACACTTGAGTCTCGCGATCGTGAACGCCTCGAGTTGTTTTGAGTGGAACATAAGTTTAACTTTGCACAGTGTGTACTGTTTGCCTTTTGTCTCCTTTCTTATTTGAGTTTTTTATTTCACCAGACGACATGGTTTTAGTAGATTTACCAATAGAACCAATATATAGCACGTAATAAGGGAACAGACAAAAGTAACAAACCTGGATGAGATTACAAGCAATAGCAATGCAACCATCGAATAACTTAGAATGATTCCTAGTAATACACCACGTGTGCTTTGAACTCCTCAAACGCTGTCTTACTTGCTTTATTTTGAAAATTAAGACGTTGTATCCATTGTTCGCTTTGTAATGTTAGTTTTTTGTTTGGATTTGAGGATTTTTTCTTGTCATAAAAGAATTGGATCACCAATTTAGTCGTTTAGTTTTATTAACCCAAGTCGGTGAGTTCGAGGGATGCCTACAAATCAAATATTTAAGCCTTATAAGGAAAAAAGTTTATAATATTAATCACGTGTTGCGATTTTTTGTTACACCAGGATGAATCATACTTTTTGGAAATTTGCCTTTCCTGATTTACCAACATCAAAGATTTATTTTTGGCAGATATACCTACACGTTAAGAATACCGAGTTTCTAAAATGTATTTTTGATGCAGGTCTTGGATAGTTTACTTATAACCTCTTCTATAACTTTGCAGTGGTTTGTTCTTTTTTTATGTCGAGATAACCTATCTGCCCTTTCAAGTGAGTCACCATCATACTTTTAGGTCTTCCCAGTCTACAACTTCAAACTTCCCTTCAGTCGGTACTATTCTAGAAAAACCTCAACAGGTCTAAATAGTTTAGTTTCTGACCAGTTCACTATTACGAAACTGTTCGCTTAGCTAACCTAGCCTACCTTTGTATATCCTATTGTTTCACATAATGCTGCTAAACACAATATATGTGGATCAGATGTTATCGATAGACTTTCTAGTGTTCGTGGACTGAACTTATCTGGTAAATAAACGCTCCGATGCTTCAGATAGTTCTGAACCAGTGGGGTTTTATGGTGCGCCATATTTCAACACTGAAACGCACTAGAAATGTTTGAGGTTGCATTTAAAATAACACGTGCTGGAGAATGGGTAATTGTAAATTGCAGGAAAGGAAGCAATTAGATGACGATAATAGACAACTCAATAACGAATAGAATAGCCAATTATTCCTTACTAAGAAAGGGACGACATAAGACAGCAAGCATGGTCTTTCATTTAGCAAGTACCTATTTAGATTAATAATTCCATAATCATATCAGGAGAAAGAATTTCAGTATTCAGACCCAGATAAGTAGTCAAGTGAAAAGTTTACAAGTGAGTATTTCAAAATATGTACCATGATGATAAGCTACAATCTTCAGGAAACACGACCCTCAATAACGCGAAGAGTTTGACAGTCGGCAGTTAACAGCAGAACACCTCCTGGTCATACATAACATTAACAATATTATGTATGTTCATCACTGCGAAACGCCTTTGTTATGGGGCTATTATGTGCTGCCTGTGAGGAGACCCGTATACTAAGGTAAATAACTGACAATAGATAATGATGGACGACTGCCTGTCAAAAGGTTAAGTAATACATCAACAACACTTGAACCGAAATCCGTTCGCCTTTAATCACAGCAAAAATGTGCATATTTGACTAATGACATAGCAGCCATATTTTCAATTCGGTCAAGGAACTCTTTATGACTTAATTGATCATTACGTATAATAGTGATTAATAATTAATTATCCAACTTTTGCTGTACCAATTAGCAAGTCAGACTGTCATAAATTATAAAACACGTAATGCCAACTAATGGTCGTCTGATGCAGACCATTTATCGAGCAAGAAACGAAGTTCTTTTGTTCCATACTAGAAACATCATGAATAAGCAATGGATTGGAGATATCACATTTTCTAAAGAATCCATTTATGTTAGGATTGGCAATTTGGCAACATACGACTCGGATGATTTTATTGAATGATGATTCTTAAATGATTTCATTGAGTAATTTTCCAATATTCTTTGAGGCGTCCAAAGGCTTAGTAGTTTGATAGTATGATGCAACAATGTGACCGTCCACTGGGCTCCTCAACAGACCGTTAAAATTAACGGTCACGGGAGGATATTGTGATAAACACCACGCTTGGCAGACACTCTGTGGATCGAATTATTATTACAATATGTACCTTTGCCAGTCTTAGTACATTTTACTACATATACTTCTTGTTCAAAGAATTCTTTAATCGACTTTGAAAGGAGATTCCGCTTTCAAGTAAAATATCTTTTTACGATATCGTTCACTGCCGCTTATGAAATAGAGCATTACAGAGAAATACGCACGTTTCTCAGATTAGAATTGGCTAAAAGTAACTATGATTAGGCAATTATTTGCTTTTGATAATTGATTGATCAATCAATGTTGCGGTTTTCTGCTTTTCTAAATGCCTTTCTGCAGATTACTTTGATTATTTTGGTTAACTTTATGACTTAATAACGCTGTCTCACGTTTTTTATTGAGATTGTAGATGTTGTCTAATCTTATCACGATAAGTTTTTGAATGGTGTGCATAATTTTGTAAATAAACTCAATAAATTGTGAATTGAATGCCTAGTCTGCAGAGACGATTCCCAAATTGAATATAAAATAAAGGAATCAAACTAACTCGACGACCAAGATCATTGTCTTCGTATTTTTTGTGCTGGTTGCGTTTAGGAGGCATATTATAGGCTGAATTTTAAAACCTTGAGTTCAAAAATAATTCGTGATACGAGTATGTACATTATGAGAGCCTCAATAAATTCAAGACTAGAGGGATAATAATAAATGTTGAATGGCTAGACTTTTTATGAAGTCATCGTGACCATCTCGATATAAAGTTAGAAACAATAACCCGTCTGATGCTAGGCCAGTTCCAAATCTTACGTCATCTTCAGCCCATGCCGAATTGATTCTTAATTTTACGTGTTTGACTTAGCATGAAATAGAACTATTGTTGCTTGCACGCCTGTAATAATATGTCTAATGATGAGAACTCATTACATTTTTGTACTATTCTTTGCCACTATCAAACTAAGATATGTTAACAAAATATTCAGTTGGTTAGTGGTATCATACAATGTTTTTAAATTAAATAAAAATACTTTGCCACATACAAGATTAGTAAAGACGTTGCGCAATTTGATAGCATACATCTAATCCATTAAACCGCTTTTCGATATCCAATTACCTCCATATCCATACCATAAGTTACATACCTATTTTCGTTCGTGAATTGCTAAGGTTTCCTCGCAAGGTTTCGCTTAAAGTTCACAACACGGGCTGTTTTCAAAAACACAGTTTCAACCGTTCATTAAACTGGCTGGAAACATGAAACTTTATTGTTTTAACAAACTATCACGAAGTTATGAATTGGCGGCCTTGTCGATTCGTTGTTTGAAAATTCGAACACATTGTCACAGATAAAACACTTTTCGGTCGTTTTTTGTTTTTTTTTTTGTCAGGCTGGTTAGGGCTCCGGAGTGCGGGCGCGGGGCTGAACGCGCAAGCGGATGTGCGGAGCCGGCCGGCCGACTGCTGCGCTCGACCGACACAGTGTTGCCCCCTACTCGATTGTTTGTGACGAGTTTTTGTCGACGTTGTTGTTTGTAGAAGGTGGAGTGTTTATTACTATGAAGGGAAATGTGTGAATGAAAACTACTTATAACAAGATTAGTTAGGTGAAGTTCTTTTTTGCTGATAAAACATTAGTTATGCTTGCCTGTCATAAATTTGGATCGAAAGAATTATTTTAATTGCTGTGTAGTATATTAAGCTGGTTTGAAAAGAGGTAAATAGAAGTACATAATAGTGATGTTTTACCAAATGTTACGTTAATGAGAAAATATTCTTATTTATTTATAGCTGTTTATTCACTTCGCTCAAACTTAACAGTATTTTATAATTGTGTTATTAAAATACTTTTTACTGTTTATCGATACTAAATATCGACTTTTACGTGTACTACAATGTGACTCACCTCGCGTCTCAACGCCAACAACAAAACGTTAACCAGAGTCAAAGTGACGTAAGTGGCCGGTAACGAGTCGACAAAAACGCTTTACCTCTACCGAGGGCCAAACTTCAGTACAAAAAACAGTCGGAAAGCGCCTGGCGTTTACGACTAATGTAAATTAGGTTCGTCCGAACAATGAACTTGCACTGGCGAACTAGACCAAACACCGCGACCAGCACTTGTATATAGAACAAGTTCGTTTTGAAAAGAATACTTGTTTGTATGTAGGAGGTTCTATGTACCCACGCACACACGCGGAACAGTTAACTGAGTACCCAAAACTAAAACAAAAAACCTTAACTGTACTAACGATACGATGTCACAGTTTCCTACAATTCAACAAAGCGTGAATGATTCAATGTTTTTCAGTCAAAAAAAGACTTATAATTCAAGAATATACTTTTTTGTAAACCTTTTTTGTCGTGTGTAGAGACGAACCTTGTGGAGTTTGGAGGTCATGAAATCAAATTAATAGTAAACGAAGTCGCAAAAAGTACTATTAAATGCTATTATGCTTACGAAGTAAGTATCATCCGTGTACAACCAAATAACCAAAATAATTACGTGTTTGAAACCAGAAATAGAAATAATGAGTAATTATATTTACATTATCTTAAATTATATTAACTTTTAATTATGCAATGTTGTCTTTACTTATGTTTAATAATAAAATGAACTTCAATCTGCAACATATTAATATAATATCGACGAGAGTAATTTTAGCTACTTAGCATCCATACAAAAGACTTCAACGACTTGAAACAAATTGCAGCTTCATTTCTAACCAATCTTTATGACTGGAAGGTAAAATCATTTGGACAATAAATACATAGTTCTAATTGTCAATAGTTCTATTTACTTATTCGGTTTAAAGGATTACAACACTATTAGTGCGCTAAAATTATTTTGGCGGCCACTAAAGTATCGATAATGATAAATTACGTTTATCTTTAAATAACATTGGATTTGATATTGTTATCATAAATTGTTGTGGTTTGTGGATCCCCTAGTCAGTGTAGATAGTACATTTCCTTTAATGGATTATTTCCTTCGTGCACGACCAGAGTACCAGGCAAAAATGGTTTCTAATTTTGTGTCTACATATTTCTAATTAGTATAGTCTAATCTAAATGAAAATGTACTGCCCTAAGTTAAATAAATGATGTATCATACCACATGAGTATTAATTCGCAGTAAATGTGAAAAGGAAAAGGATTAAAAAAACCGGCTAAGTGCATGTCGGACCCTGCACAACGGCACCCTACGTTCCGTAGTTGCCCATCATAATATGTGAACTTACTAAACTGATTAACCACCCTGCCTCCGAACGATGATTATTATTGTTAAAATAAAACAAACTTACATTTGCAGTTTTGAGACCTGCGCTCCCATAAATTATGTATAGGAAAATATTTCATACAAGTACATTTTATAAGTTTGTCGACTATTACTCGTAAACTTGTAAAGCCTACTTAGCTGTGATAGTTTTCCTATTTTGGTTATATATGCTACTACCATGAATTTTTTCACATGCCCAAACACAACCTATACTCAAGTGTAACACTTGAGTCTAACAAAAAAATGCACTCTATAGCTTAATATTTCACAAACGAATCCCTAAATCGAAAAAGTGTTTGAGCAAACTCACAATATTTTTTAGAGACCTATCCAACGACATCCCACACAATGGACTTTAAAATGTAAGTACTGGATACCCTAAAAAAAAACACTTTAGCACTTTGTCGGCGTAACTAATTTGTATATTCATGCCAAATTTCGGTTTTCTAGTACTAGTGCGGACGGACAGACAGACAGACTGATTTGGCGAAACTATAACGGTACGCGTACACTAAAACCGATTCGTCCGTTTTCGGGCGTCATCGGACGGCGTCGGTAGTAGCAGTGTATGCGCTCTCTTCCATTTACTTACGTTTTATTTGATCGGCCCATGACGCCCGAGCATACTTCGGCCGATGACGGATTCGGTGTACGCGTACCGTAACGGTACGCGTACGTGCGAATCCGTGCTACTACCGACGCCGTCCGATGACGCCCGAAAACGGACGAATCGGTTTTAGTGTACGCGTACCGTTAGGGTTCCATATTGACTACGGAACGGAACCCTAAAAAGGTAAAAGATAAAGGATTGGGAGAGGCCTTTGCCGAGCAGTGGGATAGTTAAGGCTAAGTAAATAAAAGACTGAAAACTAGGATTCTCCTCAGGGACAAAAGCTCACTGCTGTAACGTTTCGACATCTTTAATGTACACAATACAAAATTACAAAACCATTTGTGTGATAAGCAGTGATCGGATATTCGGATGCATATTTACCTAAAATGTAGGTGTTGGCTAATATGGAACGCACTTTTGTATCGAAAAAATCCCGAGAATTCGGAATCGACAATTTTAGTTTTTTTTTTACTATAGAATCAAATCGGGTGTAGGAATATATACTTAGTTTCAAGGTGTTGGCTAATATTATGAAATGCACTTCTGTACCGAAAAAATCCCGGGATTTCGGACACAACAGTGACCAAAGCACAGTGATATAGTTATTTAAGTTGTAGTAACCGAGGTAATATTTACGCCCAATCAGGATATCAGTAGGGCTGGTTGGAAGATATCTCTTACTCACTTTTGTACACTTCAATAAAGGATATTTATAGTACTTAATATGTTTTGTATCGTGTACTTACGTGTAATAAAGTATAATTGTATATTTTTTTTTTAAATTAACACCTACCTACTATTCCTCTTGCACTCAACATAGTCATAAATTAAAATTAATTTCAAGTAAATACACATTAATAACTATGTACCTAATACCCCTGTTTTTTTTTTAATAAATACCACATACCAAAGACGACGTTTCCTCACCATGTTACAGACTAGTTTTGCATTCCCGAATTTTCTGGAATCCCGGGATTTATGTGTAAAAAAATATGTTTTAAGAAGCCGCTTCCATAATTTCCTAACCAAAAATGAACTTTAGGTAAATATGCATCCGAATATCCGATCACTGGTGATAAGCTGATAAGTTAGAAAATAAAAACAAAACTAATTTCCACCTGCTTATTTCTGTTCCTCTCACTTTCCGATTGTTATGCAGCACAAAGATAAGGACAATAATTATTGCCTATAAATAATAAAGGTTGCACCTAGGGTTGCCAACTTTTTTTGCAAGAAAAACAGTATATTCAGGTTGGAGAAAGAAAATCAACAGTATTTCAGTAAAATGAACAGTACATTATTTTTTTTGTTTTAAAAACATATTTCTTGGTGCTTCTTGTACAACTTAGCAATTTAGTGTCATTTTTGAAGGCTTCATAAGCTTCACTAGGTACAAGTGAAATCAAAATTAAAGGAAATGAGGAGCTTATTTTTTATTTATTATTAAATTTATTCAAGATCTATTTCTGTCGACCCGCCACTTTGCATTCTTGACAGAAAAAACAAAGATGTACCAGTGATGTCAAAAACGGTATTTTTATACTGTTTTTTTTTGTCCGACAGTAAAAAGTATAATGTAGTGAAAAACAGTATAATACTGTTTTTAACAGTATAGTTGGGAACACTAGTTGCACCAACTCCAAAAAACAAAATGGTTTCTTTGCAGATGTCCAAAACCTTCGCTGTCACTTAAACGCCTCGTCACCGATAGTGATACTCGCGGCATTGACATTAACTGTTCACTCATTACTATCATTACAGCCTACATGCTTCCCACAGCTGGCCACCGAAGGCTGTACTTCCGTTCCTATTGTTTGCCCGCGGCGGCGCATCCTGTCTCATAAGGGGGAAGGGAAGCGATACCGGTGGGTAAATTGTTAGGGGCTTATTGAGTCACTGTAATAGTAGTAGATGAGTTGATTATTTTGAATGGTTAAAAAAGATTAAATTATTTAAAGGCACAGAGAAAAAAACCATCCGTTTCGAGTGATTATTACAATGATTTATCCGATGAAAATACACTGGATTAAGTACGAGTTATAATATTTATTTCAATGAATGTTACATGATTAAGTGAGCTTTTTAACATTCCGATTGAATTTCCGATCCGATTTGATTCCGAAATCAAATTTAATAGTGTGAAGTATTGAACGAATGGCAAACAACGGTTTGAGTGCAACGACGAAATTGGCTGTCAGACATTGCCGACTTCAAATTTGTTGTGAGGACTCAAGAACACTCAGAAGTTCCATCACTGATTCACTGTGGTATTTCGTAATGACTTCTTTCTGTAAATTTTTGATTTATCTTGTTATTTTGTAAACGCTTTGCCTAAAACCCACAATGCATTAGGACCACAAAAAGTAGACCAAATCATGATTTACGCGAACAAAGTCAAGAAAGCGCCATCTGTGATTACAGTCGTACACTGTTGAACTGCACACGCATGCATCGAGTTTCACTGTGCGAAGATAGATGGCATTGCACTCGCCTCTTACAGTTACTATGTCTATTAGTAGCAATAAGCATTACACATAATCTAAAGTGCTGACACGTTAGAATCTAGTTAAGCAGCATATAAAAATACACCCAGAAAAGGATTCTATACAATTTTATGGGACTGTTTTTAGCGCCATCTGTAAAAGCCTTAAAAGTAAGCAATAAAAAGTACGCCCATAGATGCCGCTAGGTTGTTTTCTTGTGATAATCTTATAAGAAAATTGTTGTTACCGTACCGGTATGGATAATTATTTCGCTTTCAGATGCTTAGCCATTATGTTTCTAAGACTGAAAGTTTTATCTTCTTATAAGAAGGATCTTTACGTTTTGCTATAGGGCGTGAGTTTATGTATGTATGTATTTACGTTTTGCTAACTTTACTTTCACTCAAATCTATGGTAGTATCAAATTGAATAGCTTTTAAGTCATTGCAAAAACAAACACAAAGGTGCCGCCAATATTTGCAATTTAATCTATGTTGCATGCAAGCAATGCACGTACTATGTCACTGTTAGACAGTAATGCAACTATGCAAAAATATATTGCACACAACTATTCATTATAATACATAGCTCTAAGTTATAATTATGTCACGCAATCACTGGTAATCGCATTTTAATAATCTTTATGTAACTAACTAACCATGAACATTTAATTTAATTGCTTGAATTAGATTATTTCATGTTTTCATATTCAGAGTTTCATCTAATAGCCGATTAGCTAAGGTTGTCTCGAAATATTTCCTTGTTGTCAATTATTTTATAATATACGAAAAATTGAGAAACAGGGAATTAAATTGCATATAAAACTAAGCTAAATAAATACTACCTTATACGGCGAGGATTACTGTATAACGTTTGGCGTGAAGACTCTAAGGGCCTCTAGCTGTCAATCAACCCTTCAGAATTCGGCCTACGGGAACCAAGATTTTTCATTGAATTTAGTTTTTACGATGAACTAAATGGACGTTTACATTTTTGCTGATCTTAGTTTTGTGCTATTAGAAATTCAGTGTTAAGTGAAACTCAAAAATTGAATATAGAGCAACTAGTGAATATAAACATAGGTAAACTTATTAGATATATTTAATAGTGTATTGCGAAATAGTCAGATTGGAGGAAGGAGGATTTTTTACGGCAAGATTGTTATAGCTGTTCTGGTCCCATGTACACGGAAGAATCTTACCGTGACATTGCAGCTGACTTTTTATCTTGGTTTTTGTTTACATAGCTCCAAATGATATTATAACTACTAATTTACACCACACTTAGTCACGTGTAGGAGTAACGTGCTAGCTTAAAGATTAATATTTTGCATAAATATTAACTCGGTGTAGAACAAATGTTGGCAACATTTGTTGATTTGTTCCATTTAACTTCCTTGAAGTGAATCATGCACTCTCTCTTCATTGGAGACATAATTGTGTCAACATTTGCGGAATTGAGCAGATACGTCCATTGTTCTCTCGTAATGGTGTGTTGGACCTAAATTGTTGGCCGCCGGCTTTTGGAGCAAGTACGCCAATTGCGTGGGATGATAATAATCAGCTAGCGTACTGTTTCGACTGCGATAGATACTTAGAAATAAATCTTCGTGATCCACAACTTTCTTGAAGAGTCAAAATTATTTTTCATAATTTGGTCATCATGTTGGCAAAAACTTTCCGAAACTATCCGCAGAAAGAACATAATCCTAGAGAACCGTTAAATACTTGTATGTTGTCTCTTCACAGAATGACTTGACTTTTTCCATCGTATCTGGTGGCTCTAAGAATAGGTAAATAAAACAGTACATAGACGCAAATAACATGAACACAGCAATATGCATAAGTGATTCTGTAATGATATTCATTTCCTGCGCCAAGTATAATGCTACAAATAATGTCAATGACAATAAGCAGCACATTTTCTTACTCCAACCTTGGTTGTAGTAATTACATACCATTCTATGTAAACAATTTACATGTTCTCGTATAATAATGTTGTTTATACATAGTAATTTCACGTGTCCCATGCAAATGAGTGACTATTATTTGTTAGCATGTAGGTCATGAAGTCGAGAGAACATTGAAATCACGAGAACTGCAGTAGTCACTCACTCGATAAAATAATTCTAACATCCCAACACTCAAATTAGGCTGACGCCATTTTCAGGACAGGACAGGATATATCCGGAAGTTTGGTAGACTAACAGAAAATAGCTTGCGTATTCCTTTGAGCCTTACGTGTTAATTTATGTTTCGTAAAACCAGTTCACATAAAAAGTTTACGATTCGAGATTCTATCCAACGATATTTCTTTCAAATTATTGTAAAATTTTACACAGCGACGGATCGTTACACAAACACGCACGTAAGGCTGCATTGATGTTATCTTAGTTACGTTACGCCTAGTAGGTAATTAAACTTGTTATCAAATAAGACGTTCGTTACGTTATTGTAACAACCTTGAGAGTTAAATTTGAGAACTAACCTGGGTTTGCTGGCGTCCTGCGTCGCCTCGCAGATGCTCTCCTGACCACGGTCGACACGAGGGAGTCCATCTCACTCCCAGAGTCCCACCGCGACCTCTGCGGCGCTGGTCGTGACAGACGTCCATCATCCTCGGTATCCCTATCACTACTGGTAGGCGGCAGATTAGACTCGTCACTCTCCGGAGGAGGATCCACTTTAACACTTCTATTGAAAACACCGATCATGCTAACATCGCGAATATCGTCCGACTCCGTACACGTAAATGGGTGGGTCAAAGTTCGTCGTATGTTACTTTTCCTATGCTTCACTTTCACTGACCCCTCGGATAGCGAGCGCTTTCCGTTCAGCTTGCTATCCGTTTTTGCGTCTCCCCTAGTGCATTTCAAGTCAGATGGCGATAGGGATTTCTTTCTAGAGTTTCGCCTTTTGTTACATCTTTTTTGTCTGCTTGATTCTCTTGTTGTCTGCATGGTGGTTACATTGATGATTGCTGTAACAAAAAAACAAATATGTTACGCTGTGTAGATTGATTTAAGTACCTATTTCTACAACACTTTTTCTAGAATTGTGTAATAGGATGTATTTTTTAGATCTAAGTTTTAAATTAAGCTAGCCTGAATAAAGTCCATCTTTGAATAGTAACTGCGTAATGCTCTACTTGTTCTCATTTTTTAAGCTCGTATCAAAACAAGTTTGCAATCGGGTTCATCAAAGGTGATAAAACAAAAACTGTTATTTTAAAATGGTAAATGTTACAGCGTTTATACCTAACTGAAATCTTATGCGCTAAAGGTCAGCGGAAACTTGAGAGAATTGTGAAAATTGCTGCAAAACACTGGTTTTATCGACTTAGTGCCATTTGCATTTAATGACAGAATGCAAGTACGTAGTCAATTATTCATTCCATTTATTACATTATTTCAGTTGGTACCTAGTGCAGATTTACGGAAAAGACCGAACGTTATGTTAGTACTACTTGCTGTAACCTAAATATTGATAGTTTATCACTCCCTTTTCGCTTATGAAATATTATTCTACAACAAAGGGAAAGAGATAGATCCCATGTATATCTACGTACATAAGCGCCATGTGAAAGTGTAAACCTGTTACCTACTAACATTGGCAAAAAAGTTTTGTTGCTGCATAATCTGTGGTTGTTCTATCTACCCAAATGCGTATATCATGTGAGAGTATGTGGAGTTGATCTCTGGGCCGACCTCAGTAAAATAAGAATCAGTTATTTCTATTTCATTGGGAGGAGCTGATTGCTAGCTTTACTAGTGCAGGAAAATAGTTTAGTAGAAATCTCAAGTGCATGCGCCATAAAACTTCTTGAGTCAAATTCCTCATTATCGGCCATTGCAGATAATGCACTCACTTGAGTGAAACTGTAATTATAATAATTATAAACGTCAGACTACATAATTCAAACAAGGTGCCCTCGACTAGCGACTGTTATCTCAAGCGTAGAATCCCGTTTTTTCTGGCCATAAAATGAAAAACCTGAAGCATAAATTATTTTTTTCTGTAAGACGTTTTCTGCCATTTGGGTAAAAGAAACAAAATTTTATTGCATCAAGGTGAATAAACAATCAGTGAACACGGATTTTCCGGCAATATTTTCCCATGGTTGGAAACAAACAGATACCTAAGATGAGTTTCAGTTCTACATAGTAGAATAGACATGTTTAAGTGTTGCTTAATAATATTTAGGTGAGTGTGTACGTGATAATTAATTATCTAAGAGTAGATAATTAAATAAAAGAAAAAGTTCTTTGAATTGCTGGATTTTACATAGAGATATCTACAGGTCTGGACGTTTAATTTTTATTCATGGGTATTGTTAAATGGCCCATATATATTTAACAGCTGGTAGGTAATTATTATAATAACAGGTTAATAATTATTTTTATGGTAATCTTAAGGAAATAAAACAAGGCTTACGTATAATTAATGGAGAAACCAGTCAATGACAAGATCTCGTTGAAGATTGTAGACAGTCTCATTAGAGAAATAGGCATGGTATTCTTCCGTATTTTGTTTAATATTATATTTAAAGTAAGTAGGTAAAAATATCTAGCAAATCAGCAAGTCTGAGAAAAGTTAATCTAAATGCAATGCAATCATGGAATATGAAATTAACGTTGAAACAAAATATACCTCCAACGGACGCAACCGCAAGCCGAGGAAACGTTATCTACACTGCATAGTTGGTATCACAATTTCGTATTTCACTAAACAAGCACACGACCGCACAAAATTATCTAATGCGAATACTTATAAAAACAAATCACGAATTTACGACACAGATAAAAACATTATTGTTGACGTTTTGGCGCGAATACACATATTGTTTTAAACCGAGCGAAGGCAACTGCGTATTCAGCCCAGCGAGCGGTTTATGAACGTCTCACTTTGAGCGTCGACTCGCGGCAAAGGCGTCTGCTTCAGACGGTTCTGTAAACCAAACTGCCATTGCTTGCTGCTTGCAGGTCCAGGCACACAACAATCAAATTTTGAGCGCGAATATACTTTGCAAAATAATATTCCCACAGGTGTGAACTGACTAAATTAACATGTGCTTGTAGATCACCAAGTAATTCGTATCTAAGTACAATGCTAAAACGTTGTGTAACCAATAATACAGCACAAACAGATTTTTAGATGGAGTTTTCTGAATAAATGAAAGCGAAGTATGAAAAAATTAATTAAATAACGCACATTTAAGGTAGTTTCGTTGCAACATTTTATGATTGAATTATAACATTTTAGTAAGATTTTATTGGAAATTTATTTTAATTGAATTTGTTTTTAATTTTAAATTACTTGGGGCAAAGTTTGGGTTCTATTAATACGATAATAGCACTAGCTATTTCCATTAATTTATCTGTACTAATGGCCACACTTAAATAAAGTGCTTACAGAAACTAAACCAGTAATCTTAGAAATACTAGTGGTTTGTCTTGTTGCACGCGAAAATACAATAAATTATGGTGATTTTCTAACAAGTCTATGTGCTGATTTCACGAAAAGAGTAGATATTTTACTGGCTATTCAAGACTATGCATTGTGAACCTGTGGTATTTCTTATGTAAAATTATTTGTACTAGTTAAATAATTACTAACACTTATATGGATTATAATAAATAGTAACTTAAAACTCGCGGGTAAATGGTGCGTGAAACCTGACCTTACGTCTTCGGAGTAGTTTTTACAAACGTTATAAATAATACCTAGTCTAGTTACGGAGGGGTCACAGTCACAGAGAGGTGTACTTTCATAGTTTCTAGGCCTCAAAATGAAAAATATATACAAGCGTCTCTCTGCCTAGCCTTTTCCCAACTATGTTAGGGTCGGCTTCCAGTGTAACTGGGTGCAGCTAAATAGAATATATTAAACAAGCGTATTCACTGATATGTATTGTTTTTATATATCACAGCATAGACCCTTTTTAGCAGGAGATAAGGGACAAGCCCATCGACATTTTATCGGACATAGTTCCAATTTCGGGCAGTATGAACCAGGGGAATTATACGGGCTATCGGCGACCTAAATACGTAATATGTACCTAATAGCTGACTTCAGAAACCATTTTAGTACCTACATCAACAAACAGCATCAAATTGATCCTGGTTAACAATCAAGATACGCGCGGGCGGTGCGCCTCAAGTGGACCTGGGCAGGACATCTGGCTAGACGCGGAGATGGCCGATGGAGCAAGGCATTGACTGAGTGGTGGCCAAGGTTAGGCCATAGGAACCAGGGTCGTCCTAAAGCTCGTTGGGTTGACGACATCGTCAAAGTCGCGGGAAACACCTGGATCAGAGACGCACAGGATCGAGACATGTGGCGGAAGAAAGGGGAGGCCTATACCCAGCAGTGGGTGATTCCGGGCTGATATGATGATGATAAACAATAAAGATATGAAAATGGAGGTTACTCTTTTGTTTAGACGCCAAGAAACTTGTAACCGTAGTCCTTATGTTCCCATACTAGTAAGTAATAACATACAACTGATAAGTCTGCAATAATCAGAGTATTCGCAGTAACACCAGACCGTGGAGATATGTTGAAGAATTCTTCATAGTAATGTGATGTGATACGATAAGGTCGTTACGGCAAGGAAGGCAACGATAACAGAGAACTTTGTACAGTTAAACCGCTTCCCATTTAATACACATTTCATCGAGAGTCGACTATTGACCCGAATTACGTGGTATTGCGAAACATGCACTGTTGGTAATATTGATAAAATCGACGAGGCCGATAACTATTTTCCCATGAGTTCATTTCATACGTGGCCTGTTTGTGTCATCTTTATTTGTATTTTTTTTTTTGGCGAAAGTGACCTGATTTTAATGTCTATGAATGATCTTCGTGTCAGCTCTTTGAACTTAACTAATTCATTTGTTTGGAGGTTACTTTTTGCTCCACAAAACTGACAATACTGCTTAGGATTAAGGATAGGTATTGTTGATCTATTAAGTGCCAATGTAAGGATCGTAGCAAGTGGCGTTCTGTGGTTCTGCCTACCCACATGGGAAAAGCGCGTGAGTTTATGTATGTATGTGTATTTATAAAACGCAAAATGTGCGATGATTATCATTATGATTAACCAGCTGGTTAATTATAATGATATAACCATCGCATATGCATATAGTTTTAAATTATCCAATCAATAAAAAAAAACATGATGAAGTTACTAAAATGCATTTTAATTTTCAATACAATCGACTATTGACCCGATTTTGAAGATATTGCGAAAGATACGCATTTTGTGGTGTACAGCAAACACTTGTGCGAGTAGGTACCTAGAGACAGAAGTAAAGGAGAATGTTCGACGGAACCAAAACCTTGTATTTAACAACGACGATTACGTTGAACGCGTCCAAGGCAAGCTATTCATTGATTTATATGTGCATAAGGCTGGACTATAAAAGTGCATAACGATTTTAGGAGGTTATTGTAGGTGGTTCGTGGGTACCATCTTATAGAATAGATTGGAAACCTTCCTGGTTATTCGAAGAACCTTGTTTATGTCCCAGAGTCGTAAGGTTACAACAAAATTGCCCGATCATTCCTTCCAAAATTGAAAGGTAATTATAATAATCTCATAATAACGTGCGTAGATATCGTTCACTGTGTACAAGAAGAAGGAAATTTCCTTTGGCTTCTTAGGAAAATCAAAGGTCGTTCTTCTTACTAGCAGTTAAGTCAGCTTTCTGAGAATATTTAATCATTTATAAACATTCCACGGGTTCAATTTGAAATTGATTACATTAAACGAAACAGAAGGCGTCATTAAATGGTAGTGCAGTCACAAAATTTAAAAGTAAAATGAAAGAGAAAACGGATTTAAACGAGTACCTTACTCTGAAGAGTGAGATTTGTATTGCATTCCTATGCTGTTTTTCTTTCCTTTGGTTACTAAGTACATTTTCCTCTTACATTGTCGCTATTGCACAGCTAGAAATGTTACGAAATGATTTCATGGAGAAGCTTTTATAAAAATCCAACGCATGAACCCAGAACAACAGAAGTGAGTGAGTCAACGAAAAATAATATGGATAGACGAAATAACATAAAAGTACCTTATTTGACGGCAAAATAGCTTTGTCACAAGGATGGTTATCACCAAAGGTAGGTTAAACAAAATACCCGATCATGGCGTAACACGTAAGCCAGAACTCCAGGTATCATCAAGGAACTTGAGACGTCAAAGCTGCTTTACTTCCATCTAATCCGCAGGACGGATAGTATAACGGATATACACACACAAGTTATAGAATCATGTTGGCTAACGGACGAGGCTTCAGCTTACCTCATCTATCATCCATAGCTATCAATATACCGTATGCCGCATAAGGTTGTGTTTGCGCGACTACGGAGCGTGCAGCGAGTAGGAATTGCGCAAACTTTTCCTTATACAAATTCGTTGAGTCCTCGTTGATCCTGACAGGTTTATATGCAACCTAAGCCAAAACGGCTGTGTTCAGGCCATTTCCATTATTATTCCACAGAACAACAAGAAAAAGAGAGTTAAGGAAGGCTCTTCAAAAGCCCCCCAGACATCGCAAGTGCAACCGGCAAAGATCTATTGAGACATCCGTATTACAAGTCTGCTCATCAATTGTGGGTAACATGCGTAACGCGACATGTTATGCGGTACCGCATTACGCAATAGAACTTCATAAAACAAGTTCATTAAACAGTTATGTCGATAATGATGGGGAATGCGCGACAAGTTCAACTTCCCATAGCTAGGTGTGGCGTTCCCATGGCCCCAGAGACAATGGTAATGTAACGTTATCGCGTTATCTGTACCTGCTATCTATATAGTTAGGGCGCGAAGAAATATAAACATGCGTTCGTACTCATCAGGGTTAGCGAACCTCCGGCAAGCCACGGACAACTCGCGACGGAATGTAAGAGGTAGGAAATTCAGGTTCATTTGCAAAAAAAATGTGTGCAAGGACTACTTTGTCCATGTAGAAGACACAGCAAAAAACTCTCACTATGGAATCGTTTCGTTTCTTGTTTCCAATTAATGGTAATGCGGTAGGAGCTGGTTTTATTATTGAGCGAACACAGATACATCTACTTAACAATATCACAGACTGGTTAGTCTTAGGTATAGGAAAAGAGAAAAAATACAATTTGCATTATGCAAAATTCAGACTGGTAAAAATGTTGGACATGTTCCATATTAGAAATACTGGAACGTTTCTGATAGTTTCAACTTTTTTGGTGGCTTCTGAATTTGATCACATTCTTTACCACCTACTCATTGACGTCATATTGATTCTTGATGGTAGGGATAACACGCAGAATTATGTTTTGTGCAGGAGCTTATTAACCACAAGAATGTAGAGAATGTCACCTTTCGAGAGAGCCGCGATATTAGTGATTTCACAAATATGTTGATATAGTACTGCTTGATAATGATCAATATTTGTTTACTTGAAATTCTTATCATTGTAAACCTTTTAAAAGGAAGAAAGTTTTCAAGTTAGATTAAAATTGATTTTTAACAGATGTAACGTTAAAGATTTGCTACAGTCAACAGAGGTTATTGTGTTTTAAGGCTGAGAAACGTGCATAACAAAATTGAAGGCACTGGTTTAAACCACGTGGGTCCCATTAAACGATAGGTACATCAAGGTCAAGATTGTTTGCCCTGCAGTGGGACAAAACAAATGCTATCTAATTTCTATCAATTTATTGAATTTTAAATTTTAAATCGATTCACCACTATTTATACAACTCCTAACATGAGAAGTAGGAGCATGACAGTTTGTCATATTTTATTTAAAGCTGGCTTTGTCGAATTATTCAATCAAGCAAGCATTATACGAGTATATCACTAACATAGATTACAATGCTCAACAGACAGGTGTATGTTATTGCAAATAGTATTTCGGTAGCATTTCGATTTCCATTGTTCACATCACGTTCATCCTAGTGGGAAATATTTAATATCTGAGAAAACGTGGAGTTGTTTAATTTGTGGTTCGTCCAGATATTTATTCAAGTTTTGAACTTGATATTAAGGTGTGTGTGTGTGTGTGTGTGTGAAGAGATCAAAAGTTTCTGATCATACCGGGGAGGAACGAGTGTAAACCACAATAGTTCTACACGAATGTTTCACTGCGAAATTGCCTGGTTTTATGTAGAGACTAGCTTTTAATAGACAACTTAGTAACAAACCTCTCTGCCGTACTAAAGTGCGCCTTCGAAATCAATCCTTCACGTTCACGCACGACTTTCGAGCTAGACTTGACTAGATCAAATAGGCAACTAATTACTGTTAGCGAACCAATCAATCGTTTACACAGGATAATTACAAAACCGATCGGTCATAAATCTTATCTGCAACAAAGAACCCTTCACATCAGCTTTGTGCTTTATTGCAAATAAGCTTTATCGTGTTAGCTGCTTACTTGATCAATTACTATCGAGCCACTGATAGTTTCACTACGTTAGGCTAGTCTATATTTGAGTGCTACTTTCCACTTTACCTATACTTTATCTTAAAATCAATAAGTGACTTGCTGAATTCCATAACACGGTACTTTTGCACCCACACGCGGAATTTGTAAACAATGAGTAATTAGGATTCAGACACCTGCTTATTGTTTCAGAATAACACTTGTTATGTAAGTTTTATTTATTTAAAAGAATGCGCATGCGTATGGATGGATTCTCATTAAAGCAATCTTCGACTTTTAAAACAATTGTCATTAACCTTCAACATTCAAAGATCTCTATAAAGATTTTAGTATTTATAGCAACGCAGACAGTATTTTAACAGCAATTAAAGTGTTATTGGATACTTAATCTTTACTTAAATCTATATTAGAAAATAATCTCATATAAAACGGTTTTGTGGTCTACAAAGTTAAGCAGAACAACCGATTGAACATTCACGACTCCATAACCTTTTCTCTTGAACTCCGTACCGTTCAAACAGCTCTCCTACCAGTAAAGATTACTTTGGTCGATGTAACTGAAGTACGCAGCGTGTCCCACTTCTTACAAAACGTAAGATCGGCACTCACTTGGACGACTTCGAGCTATGTGGGACAGGCGAATGGACTTGCCGACTACTTGGGCACAAGAAAACAGGCTGTTATGAAAATACTTATTAAGAAACTAGCTGTGCCCGCGACTTCGTTCGCGTGCTTGTCGGAAACTAAAATGCGTCGCTTAGATAAAAGTACGTTAAATCATTGCCCTGCGTTAACTTACTGCCGCTGTAGAAAATAAGAAGAGGGTAATGCAAAGTACAGACTATGTCTAATACTAAAGTTTAGATGGATGGGTGTTTGTTAATCAACCACGTCAGAACGGCCGAACGGATCTTGAAGAAATTTGAATCAGGTACATTATAGTCGACAGGTACTGTCGTTGGCGCGTTCGTGTTCCACGCGCGCCTCAAAGATATGTCAGCAACAATTAAGGGGTCATTTGGGGCCCCTTAATTGTTGCTGCCATCGTCTGCCGGGGCTGACGGTTGTCCGCAAGAGATACCACGGCCCCGAAACACAAAGAGCTAAGAAGAAACGTGGGTGGTTTTTAGTCAGTAGAAGTCTGACACTTTCTTCCGCTCCGCCCAGAGCGGGATGAGTCATTTGATAATTTACGAACCACAAAAAAGGGGGATTAGAGGCTGTTTCGAGAGGTACCTGTACCGAGTCTGGGACATCGAATCTGAAATGGAACGCCGTCACCTCCTTCTGCGAAGCAGTAATGCTAGCGAAAGAGGTGAACGTAAGAGGGACACAACCCCTCTTCCCAGCCGCCGCGGGAGACGCTCCGGGCATCGGGGGCCACGTGATGGCTTCCGGCCACCGTAGGCGCGGGCTTGTGAACGGTGAGTAACGGGCTAGTTAATCTTTCGTCAGTCCTATGACGATGGAGGCGCGTTCGTGTTCCACGCGCGTCTCAAAGGGATATCAGCAACATTGAAGGGGCTCCCAAGGACCGACGCCCGTCGGGGCTGCGGGTTGTTCGAAAGAAATACCGCGGCCTCGACACATAGGGCTCACAACACACCACATCTATATAAAGACATGTTTGGTGCAGTGGCTGGACGATTAACAGTAGCACTGCGTGTCGCAGGTTCGATTCCCACACGGTACAAACAAAATATGCCGTAGGTTTTATCCAATTTTAATTTAGTTTAAAAAAAATTGTATTTTTATACTGTGTAATTGGTAAATCTTTATTTGTTGACTATTCACTATTCATCATGAAACATATGTTTATTTAATAACACCGCGGTTTAGAAAATGACATCAAATGAATAACGCCATCTGTCGAAGACGAAGATAAACTGCTAAAAAAGAGCGATCAAACACACTATAGGGTTTAGGCTATGTAGATTTTGAAAACAGCGTCATTTAGACTAATATCTACGTACCTTTTGCTATCATTACTTATTTAAAGTTATCTTGTGAAGGCATTTATTAATAAGTACCATATTCGTTCAATAGATGTCGTTGCTTGTCTCATTCTTGACCATAATGATAAGTTCTTCTTGAAAACTATAAATGCATATATCTTTTGATAGAGAGCACCGATTACGATGAAACAAAGACTAAGTAATAGCCCAAGTTACGAACAATATTTATGTATAAAAGTTATCTACATTCGTTTCGTAAATTTGACGTGATGCTTAGTCATCGAAACAGACAAACAGATAAACAGACAAACAGACAAAAATTCCAAAAATGCTGGAAATGTGTTCTGTTGGTTATACTTTAATACCCTGACAATTTTTTTTTTAAATATTTTCGATGTACAAAAAAGATTTTTCTACAGATTTATTATATGTATAGATAGATAACACATGCACTGAGTGGTTAATTAAATGTATTGCTTCGGCTTGCCGTAATCGCCTTTAATGCTGAAAGCTATACGACGCTTAAGGCTTTGATGTTATTGATCAAGATTAAGTAAACCAGAAATCTTGTTGTGAAGATTTGCATCCAAAACATTTAGAGACATGAAAGATCTGACATCCTACATAAGATTTCAAATTCTACCGTCTATCATCTAAGGCAGCACAAAAATTACACGATCGATCTTCAATCTTATTGGTAAGCCTAATAAACAATTTCATCTCAATTACAATGTCTATAGAATCGATGTAGATTTATTGATATAGATCTTTTTGTGGTTGTAGGAAAGTGGAACAAAGTACAAATGCTCTTAAAAATGAAACCGTCTTTTGTAGTCACGACCGTGCTCTTTGTTACTTATGCTCTCACTTAGATCTTTTATGTAAGATTTCACAGTGTGTGCAGATACTTATAGGCACACGGTTAAAGCCAACGACAAAGTAGATTGTCTTACCTGGAAATGAACAAAGCACTTAGTCCAGTTGTAGACTTATTTTAGCTAAAAGATTGATGATGAATAGTGCAACTTAAGTATCCGACCAATTAGAACCAACGTTAACCTCGTTCAATATCTGATGTTGAGCTCTCGGATTTCCTTTTTATTGTTTCGAATTCAAAAAGTTTCATAGGGGAATACACCCCGTATTTAACCTTGAAGCCTTTTGCAGGCAAAGATAACGTTATGAGTACAATGCTTCCTATTTAATTAAATTACAATGTCTGAGAACAACAAATAACACAAGTTCACATTTTCAATTAAAACAAATTGTTTCGTAGGGTGTAATTAAAGAAATGGGTCATTGGTTACTCTACATCAGTTCATCGTAGGATTAAGATGAGAAACAACTGGATAACAATATAAATACGGGTCAGAGCTGAGAGAAAGAGAACTTTTTTTTTTGGGGGTGTGGGAAATGACCAAATAACCCCTCCCACTCTTGGGCAGAGCGGGAGGGAGTGTCAGACTTCTACTGACTAAAAACCACCCATGTTCCTTCTTAGCCCTTGTGCCGAGGCCGCGGTATCTCTTTCGAACAACCCGCAGCCCCGACGGGGAGAAAGATACCCTGGCTAAAACTAGAATCGGTTACATGATGATTCTTAGAAATCATCTATTGATTGCACCGACATTGAGGCTGTAACGAAGTGTGAAGATCAGCATCAAGTACAATTACATCTGTTTTACTTATAAACAGTTTTTGTTTGTCGCTCGCACGTCACGGCTTTGTTGGGGAAATTCACTTCCTACTGGAGGACGTCATATTTTCTTACTTCTTACAATAATTATGAATTTTACTCGCTGCACTTGCACAAAGGCTGACTTGTTAAAACAACTTTCCCTTAGTATGCTAAAGAAAACGGCGTCATGTTGGCCGGTTATTACCCCTGCATACGTTGGTTGGCCAATGCGAGATAACCTCTAGAAATTTAAATACTTTGCCAACCCGCACTCGCGAAGTTTAATGGTTCACAAAGCAAGACAGCAATGGACAGTATTAGTTTGCGTTGGATTTCTAAGCGATACGTTCTGTGGGTAACTGATTTTCGTTTTATTATGAAATGAACGTTTTCTAAGTAAACTCGTATTTTCACATGACGCAGTAATATGCACTTCGTATAAGGTAACTGAACCGTTACACCCACAGTCATGATTTTAAATTAAGAGGCTGATGCAACAGTGAATGAATTCTTCGGAAGCAGAGCTAACAATATCTTAAATTCGTAATTATCACATTGTGCAAGTAATTGCTCGAAAATGAATAGATAAAGAACGGAATAGCTATACTGATGATAGAGGTACTATCTGTTACGGCAAGGCATTTGGGCCAGACTTTTGGAACGTTTAGGCGTAAAAATATAGGTGATGATGTCTAGAATAATGTTTATATTTTTAAAAGACTGTTCGTAACTAGTTGTAGCTAACAGTCTAGCCTTGTGCCAGTAACAGATAAATGACAATTAACGATTTCCTGCGCTCAAAGATACCTGAACGTTAGCTAACGTATGTCACCGGCGCAGGCGCAGGCACCTTTCTATATCATGAGTAAAGACCGCTAATAACCTGATGACCGGTGGTATATATTAATGTTAATTGATTTGGATACGGAGTTTAGTAAGTTTAAGCGTTGAGTAGGACTTATAATGATATTTTATGTTCTAAATTGATGCAGGTTTTGTAGTTCCGGCAGGCACAGAGCCGAAGAATTAATGATACCTATTAATAAAAAATAATTTCTCTATAAATAATTGTCGATTGAGTGGAAGAGTTGTCTACACTTAATCACAGTAATAATCACCCTTAGATGATTACGAAACTGAGACATTTACTCAATTAGAACTTATGTAAGATTTGTCTCAGTCAGGAAATTGGAATACCTATGTCAGATTTACAATTAGGTAAATGGAACTTTGAGCAGGATATATCCAAAGGCCTTTAAATCAAACAGATAATGGTAAACCCGCACATTGCGCCCAAGTGTCATTTAAGACAAAATAATACTATTTTCATTGCTCTATGCTGTTGAGATATTACGTTAAATCTACGTGGGTTTATTAGCTATAATATAACAGGTGATTTATAAAGTAGATTATTATTAATTTTACTGGTGTAGTAATTACTTGTACGACATTTTCAAGATCAGGAAAAGAAGTCGGAAGGAAACGATCATAATGTAGTGTAGGTATTTCTTGTTACATTCTCGTACTTACAATGATATATTATGTTGCACAAGGTAGATAACAAACCTAACTTATCTACCTATAAGGCTACTTTTGTAGGGAATGATTAAATTCCTAGTTCTGTTATTATTCTGTGTAAGTACTTGTATTGGTAAGTAGGTATAATCAGGAAAATAAGTTTCAAAAAATCATATGTACAAACATGTTTTTGAAACAGTTTGCGAAACATTGAGTAAAATTTACATAAATCTACTATAAAGTAAATGGTATTTACGTTGGAAACATATAATCTTTGTTAACTGGAAGTGTTTTATCGTTCGATCTTCATAAACGTAAACGATGCTGATGTAACAAAATAAACACTGAACATCTAAGTGACTTCAGCGCCAGAATGAAGCAACGAACTCGACTCCTACTAAAAGGTGTGGCCATTTCGGGCGTGAGCCCGCAATGGCAGAAGACAGACAGTGTATGAGGAAGAGGGAGATCTTGACCCAGCTGTGGACCATTACAGGCTAGATAGAGCTAGTACGAGTATGAATATACATCATCAGACATTGGGCGGGGGGAGCGCGACGAATTTAACTTCAGCCAAAGTACACCATGATTTCTTAATCAGTAAGAATCTGACACTCTTTCATATATCCCAAGGAAGGCAGGGGGTACTAAGCGGATAAACTCGGGCGTCAGGGTTGCGAATAGCGACCACATAAAAAATCAGGAGGCCGTATTCCTCAGGTCATAGGAACAACAGATGGGTGTACGTAAGCCCACACTAGCATTGTTCATCAATGTCACCTTGATCAGTCGCCTCTCTAAATACAAGGCGCAAGGTTGCAGCCTCATTAAAAATTATTAATAACTACTTACTTACATGATTGGCAAGCTTGATGGAGTTACATGTAGTTGATATTTAAAAGTACCTAACTGACCATTGAAATAGGAAGTAACTTGATTGGCTAGACCACATTAATTACCTATATATAGTTGATGTATTTATGAATGTATAATTTTGTAATGGGAATAAAAACAAAGGGCTCAAGAAGTTACCCCTGAACACAAATAAATATGCGAAATATTACAAAAGGCATGGGCATTCATTTTAAATCCGGTTCCTAAATCGAGTTCAATTTCAAAAGAATTCTATGGATCGTTTATAATTATCCAATGAACTTTCAGTTTTATATTTCACAGAGGTTTTCTAATAACGAAGTTTCGTTTACCTAGTGGCACGACCTAGATACAGCCTTGTTACTTTGACCTTTTTATTGAAAAGTTAAGTTACGGGTTAGTTTTTGGCGGTCCCAAAATAACTACTACCTATATTGCAAAAGAAAAGAAGTTCAAATGACCACGACGAAGAAGAGAAAGATAGATACAATATTAAGGCCTGTATTCACGCCAATGACCTTGTGCATACAAACTACCCCTCTCGGTCGTAGATACGAACTTTAAACGGACGCATTTTTCATTTATTATAATTAAAATAATACATGTTTTTAAAAAGTAACAAAACCAAATTATTTTCCTTTGTATTTCAAAGCAGTAGATATTTTTTTTTTATTATTTTGTTAAAAAATGAAGGAGTAAAATGGTTCCATTCAACGATTTGGAGGTGATTTTGTGGATTTTTTTCTTATTATGTGATACCGATACAAAAATTATGGCTAAACCAAATTACGTGTCATATCATGTAGATTACTAACAATTTTTCTCAGATGTAATTTTTCTGTAAGTGCCGGTAAAAAACTGCTTCATCTGCACGCTGTTTTTAAGCTTTTTCGAGAGAGGACCCTTAATTACAATTTCGATGCAGATAATCCGGCTAGAGATCTATTACATAATTTGATGCTATTCCAACTAATCACAATATCTCTAACACTCTCTCTAATTGGATGTGCAGAATTCTACGTAAACAACATCGTATTACTTGCATTAATAAATATTTTCCTGACATTTAATTAATTGCGTTTATATTACCCCGAGAAAGTAGGAGCGCTTTCCCTGGTGCAAGAACCTCATGAATGGATATTACAGTATCTGTTTTATCGTAATATGCAAATTGAAATTGCCTACAGGTAATATATAGAACTACAAGTACTGCCTGCTACTTTCATCTACTTTAATAGCTTACCTAGTAATTGTATATTATTGCAAAAAAGAAAATGTCAAGATAATACGAGAAATAAATTGTGACCCACTGACTTACTCATTCATCACGAAATCACTGAGACTACAAAGGTTAAAAGTTTGAATCTAATCAATCAATAGGTTTAGTCTTTTATAAACGTAAAACAAGAAGGAAGTCTTAAAACAGTAGCCCAAAAGGGATAAGGTGAAACTTGAAGAATCCCTCGTTAGCTGCCCCCTTAGTCTAGTGGTAGCAAACGTGACAGCTGATTGTGTGGTACTAACTGAATTCGATTTAAAGGTCAGGCACTATTTTTGGGTTTTTCTAACAGAAATTTCTGTCACGCAGTTCAGATTTGTGCCCGATTGATGGCAACAGGCTCGACCCTTATTATTAGCCTAAGTCCCATGTAGTAACATGGGACTGCCTAATCTATCGGGGATTACAGGCGTGATGTTAGGTATGATATGTTAAACATTTCTTTGCCAGTAACGACAGTTCATTCTTCAATAAATCTTTGGCTTCAGATTAACTCTTCGTTTTCTACAATATCAAACAGGTTGTTACTTGATATTGTTTCTTCTATGACACGTGTATTAATTGCAAAAAGTATTCAAACGACTTGTTCGTTGACCTGTCCAGTCAACAGTCGAAATAGCGGCGCCAACATTCAACACCGAACCGCGATTGCCATGAGTATCGTGTTTCAACAACATTAGTTAGTTCATTTACGTCTCAGTTGATATAGAAATAGGTATTATTATAATATTCTAATTATACTTGTCTAACTTGTCCCCAAGGTTATTACAGAGCGCGAGAATGGACCCAAATAATAAGGATCCTGTTTTGAAGTTTTAAGTGTATCATTTTGTAGCTAGGTGAACTTTTGAACGTTCGGGGTTATTAGCAGTTGTGCAATCATTTGACATATAAACCATGTTGTGGTAACTAGTCTCAGTAGAGGTTATGAATGATCTAGATCCGATGAAGACGAAGGTATGAAATACAACTGTAGAGAAAAGAGGATCTACGATCTCAACAATACTAACATACATACATATAAACTCACGCCCTTTTCCCATGGGGGTATGGCAGAAACCACAGAACGCCACTTGCTACGATCCTTACATACTCCTTTTGCTTCGTCCACATTCATACACCTGGTCATATACTAACAATACTAGCAATTAATACAGAAACTATTAATTTATAGACATTAAGTTAAATAATAAGAATTACCTTAAAATAATTGCAAACATTAAACTTAGACGTATCCAGTCATTATCTATGTTAATAGTTGATTGATTGAACGTCTATCCCTTAATCATTAAGTCAAAATCGTGACGATCAGCACGTTATAAATACCAGGTTACCAGTACACGTAGGCGGTTTGCCTTGCCGTACTTGTCACGTAGAAAGCCTGAGACAAAGGTCTGTCTGCCAGTTCACTTGCGTAACTCGAAATCTGCATGTCTAATGATCGCTTTCGGGTCTTACGATGATTGATTGAGCCGTTATGCAAAAGAGGTTCAGAGTGCAAGCTATTTTATTCAGATTACGGTCCCACGTATGTTGATCGTGTGAAATTAACCGTCTTATATTGAAAGCGTGTTTTAATTCATCTTTACTTCGCAATATTGCATGAAGATGATGCATTATTTTCGGACTACGCAATGTACACTCAGGCAGGTTGCACAATAAATATTTATTTCCCTGTTCCTTTCACGCAGACGTTAATAGTCTGAGTTCGAATTGGCACAGTATGGTACACGTAGTAAGTCTTTAACCTTTTGAACGCCATTGTCACATATATGTGACAAACGAAATCTTACCCTGAGCGCCAACGTCACAAATATATGACAAAATACACGTCGCACCATATTATGAAATAAACAATTTAATCATTACTTTTGTGTGTTTTTATTTATATAATTTAAAAGTTTAAGCTTCCGTCTATATTGTATTGCATGAAACTAATATAAATAAACCACCAATATCGAGAAATTTGTTGTTTTAAAAGTAGATGTTAAACGCGTATAAAAGGAGTGTCTCACACGCCGTAGTCTGCTATATGTGACAGCTAGTGTTGTGACGTATGATTGTAAAATCAATAAAAACTTAAGAAGATGAATATGAAATTTTAGTCCAGAGTATATTATTTGTGTATAAGTTAGTATCAGGAGAAATAAAATGTATTTTTAAAACAACTCAGCCTAATACAACCATGCCTCTAGCTACACAATCAAAAATAAAATATGCAAATGTCTAATATCGACACTTGTTAAACTCATCTTTTGCGCATCCCTAGCGCAAACCAATATTATCAGTCCCTTGTACGCCATAGTCATAAATCTATGACACAACGGTGACGTCGTAAGCGCAGGCGATTAACTTTAGTGAAGTGCTTTAATATTTTTTTTGTAGTATTTATTATTAAAATATCGTGTTAGTTATATACCTACTGCGATCATGAGTCTAATGACTACCGAAGAACTTCTTCGAATAACCCGCCTTTACGGTATCTTTTCTTAGCCTTTTTGCTAATAATATTTTTTGTTGAAAGCTTGTGATATTATACTAATTATTATAATCCTTTTGTTACTTCTATTCCTGTTATTCCTCATATTTTGTTTATATTAGGTACTAAACTGATGTTCTTCCTAGTATATTATTAATAGGTACGTTTTGTTAAAGATTTGTGATATTTTAAGACTGATTCGTAATAATAATTATTAGGTATATGTAACTGTTGATTTTTAAATTATTTCTGCGTATTTTTTACATGTAAAAAAAACAATAATTAAAATACTGATTTCAATTTTTTTTTTATTACTACATTAAAATCCTTGCGTATTTTAGATATGGATAGGTATTATATTAGATACGAATACTTATTAGCATCGATAACCAACGTGTACACTGCTACATCCCTAATTCAGATGCGAGAATGTCATAAAATTGACTGGCAAGCAACGCCATTGTCACAATACCAAGACAAGTCATGTTGAATAGTGTTGTAACCATATTGTAATAAAAATATTTTTTTAGTTTTCTAATATCTGCTTTTTCATTGATAGTCTCTGTTAAATGCTGTGTAAAGATTACTATATTGGAATATAGTGGCAGGTTAAATAAAATTTCAGTGTCGTGAGTACGGTTTATTAGAAAATTAAAGACGAAAATAAAAACTCAGTTGTATATCGATATAAGTTTTGGAATCCCTATTTTTTATGAAGGTCATTTGACAGAAAAAGTGGCCTGGCGTCAGGGGTACGGCGATACGTTTTTACTCTGGCGTTCAAAAGGTTAATGGATGTAAAAGTGTTGCATATGCAACTGGGTCTGACCTAAATAATTATAGAACGGAGCTCAGAATACACCATACATAGTTTGTAGTTACGTGTATTCCGTGTTTCCTAGTGCAATGTTTGCGGGAAATTGCAGTAAGTACCTGTTTTCGTTCTCTTGTTTTGCATTCTATAGGTATTATTCTAAGCAAGTTTTTCACAATTCCGTCCTAAGGACCTAGGCAAAGACACCTTTACCTACTGCTTTTTAACGATAAGTCAAAAACATATTGGATTGAAATAAACTACCGAAACAATAATATCACTTCTGCTGAAATTCGTTGCAGGCTTCCATTCAAATTCAACTATCTACCTGCCCATCAAACTATAGTTGGCTAACAAATAATTGATTATTAACATCGTAACTACGTAACATAACATCACGCCTGCCCGAAGGTATAGGCAAAGGTGTTTGTACACCCACTTGTCCCATTTAATAGGGGGCTAGTCCATTGCTGCCAACTGGGCATAAATGCCGACTCTGAGCAACTCCTGATGGCGAGGCCCAATAATACTTTCGCCGATCTGGGAATTTATTCCAGGACCACTAGATCAACGAGGCAGTCATAAGTTCATAACATAATAACTAGTTCAAAGTCATCATCATCAGCCTACAATGTTCCTACTGCAGGGACTCAGGCCTCCTCTTTAGGAGAGGGATGGGCTATAATCCACTACGCGGCGCGGGCCCAGTGCGGGTTGGTAGATGTCACATGTCTTCGATTTTTTTGGTTCTAAGAGATGACGGTTTCCTCACGATGTTTTTAAAGTAACTGTACCTAGTAGTAGTGTTGTCCAAAGTAACTTCAATCAATTACTCTTAATAAGATTCCTGTATCTAAAGCCTTCAAACATCTATACTCTATGAACCACATTCTTACTAGACAGGGTCCTAATTGCGAGCTTAATTTGACGTCACTAATTAACATACATAACAGCATTATTTGCTAAGATATTTAGCATACATACCAAATGAAGCGGGTGATTAGTCGTAATTATAGCCAATGATTATAGACTGGCTGACTTACTGAACTGACGGTAATCAGTTTGAACGTAAGACCTAGCTCATATTAATAAATAGATCTATCTATTTACTTTTAGATCGTAACATGTCACAGGCGAATTTATAATGTAGTGTCGAAACTTGCAGCCCAAGATAAAGATTGTCTTGAGACAACTTAAAAACTGGAGTAGTTTTGCAAGTTTTTTTGTATCTCGTGTATATTTCTGATAAATAATAGGTGTAGCGACCTATGTTGCTATTTTCCAGATATGGACTGGTTTCTCAAGAAATCGTAAGGCACGTAATTTTTCGTTTGAGAAAAAAAATGTACCTACATGAAACTAGTGACTTTGGAGGATTAGGTAACCCACTGCTGATCTAGTTATTATTGAAGTAGGTACCGGGAAATTCATAGACGGAAAATGGTAAACACAAAAAAAACTACTTAAATTTCATAAGAATTGCCTTTTTATCCCTTTTTACTTTCAACAGAAATATTAAACGAAACGGATCAATTTACACCTACATTCGTTTTGGAACATGACGAATCTTCTATGAACTATCAAGCCTTTATTAGTATCGGTTATCGACAGACAAAATGGTAGGCGTAAGAAATGATTGCACAAGGACGCAAGTAACAAATTACGCACAGGGGAATACAACCTGTATACATACTTCTCAAAGGACGATATTTCTATGAGTGCAGGAAGGAGGTGTTAGTATGCGCACCGATTTGTAGGAAATAACGGAACGACCAGTTGGTTGACGAGTGTCTAACTAAAGTTCGCTATCCATGAGTTTCTAAGAACTTGTTTGAATAAATATTCATTTTACATTTTTAATTATTCTATCTATGTTTTTATAACTAGGTTTCACTAGGCTACTTGGCTTTGGCTTGCACAATGCTTTTAAAATTAACTGGCACTAAACATTTTAACTAGTTTCGACAAAATGCCTTAGTAACTCTACTTTAAAATATTCCACTCTGAGAATTGGACATGTATGAGATGGGCATTTTTAAGTACAGTACAGACACTGCTATTTCCTTAAAAGGTATAGATATCAAGAGCCCACACTTCACCATCATTCCAGTTTCAAGAACAAGTTGGTTTTACCACAAAACTCGTAAATGGAAGAAGAGAAATAATTCATTATTAGGTGCATCATTGTTATATCATAGTAGAAATTTCCTCTAAACACAGGACGAATTTTGCTTGAATAGATATTTTTTTTGACTCAATAATCATTGTTTCGGTTTATTTATTATAGATTTACTGGATAAAATTTGTGTTTTCACTCTATGACATTTTAGTGAGAAGCAATGGGGTACTATATTTGCTTCATTGCCCAAGCAGTGATCTATATGGCTCAATAAAACCAAGGATTAATATCTTGAGTCCCCTGACTACCAGCCCTGAATGTTATGTCTTTGCGGATGAATGGAGTAGGCTACGGGATATTTGTGTCTGGTGTTCTGTGAGAGAAAATATCCAAGAGTGTCAGAAACCCTTGAATGTTGTCAACTGGATGTTTAGATTATTTCTTGTTTTTCTTTCTGTTTCCAAGTTAATTATTGTAATTGGTGTAATATTGTTTTAATTAACTATGAATAAATAGATTCGGTATGATTTCTGCTCATGTCAAATATTTATTATGAGTTTTCATAATATTAGCAGCTCAAGAATTTGCATTAGGATTCCAATATGCTAGAGTAGAGTAAGAGTACCTACTCATATGCTGCACATATAATTATGTATAGTGTTAGTACAGCTGACATTATTTATAAATACATACTCCTAAGACAGACAAAACTTTTGTTTTGATTTAACATTTCACAGGGTGTTGATTCCACAGATCTCCGAAGGTCTAAAACATTTGCAAATAAGTAAAATCAGGGCCCTATAAATCCGACAATATTGTTTGGATGAACAATAAACCTGCCCAAGTTCTACATAAAATACTTAATCGTCTACTCATTTGCTTTATTTATTCTTTCAAAGAAGTTCTTTACCAACTTTGGAATTTACTCTCACAATACAAATTCAGTAAAAGTACCTATTGAAAATTATATACAGACATTTTCCAATTGTTGGTCATGTATTGTCTCCTTTCAGAATAAATTCATATTAAAATAAATGGTTATTATCCTACCTGAATACATTGTAGGTAGAGCCGAAACAGTCACACATTGAACACTAACATAGGTACTGCATGTTAGGTTTCATGGCAATTAATTTGCATCTAATTAGCCACAATTAAATAGGTACCTATGCAAACCTGGAACGAAACAAATAATCATGTGGTAGGTATTTTGAGTTTGAAACATTAAAATAAAGTAAACCCCATCCATTTGATAATGACAGTTATGTATTTCTATCCCCATTAATTTAGAGTTAGTTTTATTTAAACTTTCCTAAAATAAAATACTTACTCTTCAAAAAGTTTTCGCAAAAAGAATTACCCCATGAAACAGAAGTAAGTTTGTACTTGTACGTACCGGTGTAAATTCCTAATTTAAATGTTTGCAAAACTAATAGATTATTTATTTATATTCACCTACATACTTACACTAATAAGCAGGAATTGAACATCTATAGTTTGGATTCATTTGGAGGAAATCGGGAAAACAACTCAGAAAAACAAACAACCAACAATTGGCGTCAAAGACAAACTTCTATCTAAAAAAAATTCTAAAATAAACAGCTCTCCGACTCCGAAAGTGTTGCCAGTGGACAGCATTAAAATAACACGGAAATGCGCAAGCGACTATGTCGGTTTTTTCAGGCAAGCCGATAAGGGCACCTTATTATTCTATTTTAAAACACAAATGATAGAGAATGGAGAATCATTAAATTTAATAAAAAAATCTAACAGAAAAACTGTGGTCTCCATAATGTAGAGTAGACTTTTGGGGGGAATGAGGAACAGGGTGTAAAGTTCCCCATCCCCCATCGAAAAGGGAGGATCCTCCGACCACACGGTGTTGTGTCTGGTGGGCTAACTGCCCAACATTTATGTAAGTCGGGATTTTCTATTATGCTAATGTCGTGGATAAAGTTGATAGCGCGATGTAGGATTAGCCAATGTTGCGATAGATGTCGCTGTCGCCCTGTCGACAAACTGTAAAGTCCATTTCACGAAAGAAGTCCCGCGGACAATAATTGTGGAACTAAATTTAACAGATCGGCCATGTTGTCGTTTGTCGATGTTATCAAGGTGCGTTTGTTGTGGTAGATATTTTGTGAGTTTATTATTGGATTAGCGCGTTATAAGGTTTATTTACGATGCCAAAAGTTGTGAAACAACATTATGTCGCGCGACTTACAGCGCTGCGTCTGCAGGACTTCTTTCGTGAAATGGACTTTAAACTAGCCTGATAGAATTGAAAGACTTAGGCGACTTGCGTTGTGTTCCAAATTTGGCTTACGGCCACCGTAGGCACGGACTCTGCTATCAGTGCCGGTTTTAGTATGTACTACCAGCGCCCTGGGCTATTTCTACGGCGCCCTCTAACTACAGATAAACTACAGACAATTAAAGAAATAACCATTTATAAAAATAACTAATATAACTTTTCTAGCCTTTCTTTCGGCAAACTCTTTTATTTATCACAATCAATGTTTTCAAATTTTCTTTTTCGATTGACAAAGTTGCCCGGTTTGTCAATCTAGGTTGAGATGTCGAACGGAGATAGGTATTTATTAGCCTAAGTTTAAAAAACTCCTCTCACCAATATCAACCATTACAGGTATAGAGTTAATAATTACAGACTGATCCAGAGTGAAGTTAGAATATTTTGTAAGAGACGCATTCGGAAAAATGCACACTGTACAGTTTTCAAGTAGTCTACTCATAGGAGTACTCTTATACAGCTCTATAGGTCTTTAAGAACTCGAAAAACAGCACTTTAAATATTGAATTCCATAGTCGTGGTGAACTCGTAGGAAGGACAGCAAATGAGTCGATCGATCAGATTTCTAAGTGAAATCTCGGAAACGGGAATTCCCGAAAACTTTATTACAAGTACTTAAACTTCAATCACCTGGCAACACTTCCTGGCAGCTTTCAATTTCATTAAGTTCAAAGTTTTTCAAATCTTTAGATATCGCGTTTGCCGTTTCTTTTGTTTTCTTGCTTCTTTTAGAACAAAAGAGCTCGGTTATTTCGTGAAAAATAGTTTTCAGTTTGCGTATATTCTTTAGATATTTTGTTTTATTTTGAGGAACCATTGGAGTTTAGAAATGTTATTAAAAACCTCAAATGGTTTGTAACGTAAGTAAATACATGTTGCTGTAATTTTCAGTTCAACAAAAACTATCAATCAAAACAAATACAAAAATCCTCGTATAATGATTGTCTCAAAATACTTTTTCGTTTTTAGATTTATAATTACGTATGAATTGAGATGAAATACTTAATTGTGTGAAGTGTTGCTAAAATTTTATTATCACAACGAACTAAGCTTGCATGCTGCATGTGCTGCTTCTCCCTGACCGCTTGAGCTGCTTGAGTTTACAGGTAGGTAATAATTTAATTATTAATTTAAATCATCCCAAGGGATTGCATGTTAAGCATCCAATGTTCGAAACCAGGTTCATGGTATATCTTTGTTCTAAATTGATTAAATTTGGACTATTGAATAACGATTATGTATGTATGACACATAAGCAATTTAGTTCTAATCCTTCCTTGATCTTGATCAGGGAAGCTAGCACAACAAGGGTTCTTTCTCGGGTTTGATTTTCGAATGGGGCAAAGTGTTATTGGGTCTTTCCAAATATCTCTGTAGCAGCCACAGAGTTTGAATATGGACCCAGTTATTTGATAGGTATATTATTAGGTACACCTCTGCTTTCCATCCCTTTACTTCAGCGATAACATTATACCTGAAAATGCACATTTCTGTTCAAATCAGATTTTTGTAGATTTTAAAAATAAAGGAGCAGGTACGGGCGGGTTGAGATCTATTTTTGATATTTGCTGTAATATCTTATCCATGTACTCAGCTCTGTTACATATATGCATGTTGATGTTACCCTGTTACTGGTATTAATTATTCAGTTATAGACCCAATATTTTTTAATAGTTGGTTATTTGGAAATAAAAAGTATTGTAATGTTTTTAAGTAGGTACCTATTTCAGCACAATTGGCTGGCACCTGGTTAATAAAATTATTTAATTAAGCGGGTTCATATTTAATAAAATTAAATGAAAATTAGAACTAAAAAATTAAAAATTAGACTGCCTTGTTTGTCTAGTGGTCGCAAGCGCGACTGCTGAGCATGAGGTCCTGGGTTCGATTCCCGGGTCGGGCAAAGATTGGCTTTTTCCATCAGGAATTTATCAGTAACAGCCACGGAATCTGGATTTGTGCCCGGTTGATGGCAATAGGCTCGTCCCCTATTACATGGGACTTAAACATATGTGGCGAAATGTGGGTGTACTATTAGGTACACCTCTGCCTAACCCTTCGGGGATTACAGGCATGATGTTATGTTAAATGAAAATTAAACAAAACCGGAAAAATACATTAAGTCTTCGAGCGTCCTTATGATCACCCGGTGGATCATAAGACATTCAAGCAATGTTAGCGGACGTTCAAGAGGTTAATGATGGTTTTGATACTCGGTATTCATCATCAGTAAGTTTTATTTCAGTGCAGGATTTAATTCTTATCAGCAACATTATACTATAATCCACACCAGGAGAAGCTATAAAATTTGTAAACAATGAACTCTACTAAGTTACATAGTGACAAATCAATCAACAGCAAATCATTTTAAAAACACGATTCACTTCTTATAGGTTTTCTCCAGGGCCACAGGTTGCGGGGCTAGTTAAGTTTTGAAAAACCAAAAACAATTTTTTTGATTATGTTCAGAGTAAAGCTCATTAGGTACTTGTTTGTATTTTTGTCTAGTTTTCATTGTTGAGTTTTAGGGTAAAATCTATTATCTTGAATTTCTTTAAATATCACCTAGGTATCTTGTTGCTGCTTTGTACTGTTGCTGATTTGTCTTATATCTAAGACAGAGCTGAATACTCTTATGAAGTTATATCTATTCGTTTTAGTTTCGGAAATACCCCTGACATTTCATTAGAAAGTTATACCTGTATAAGCGACAACAAAATTTTGTAACTTGGGAGTGCTTCATAGTCTGATAACCTAAATTTAAAACAGAACTCATGCTTCTCTGGACTTCTACTACTTTCTACTTCTCATTATATTATGCATTTAGATTTAGTGTTGAAGTTTCATGATTCCATCTGTATTATAGTAACGACTTATCATCTTGGTTTTGCCTTATTTCCACTAAAACCAAGATGTCTTTACAGAAGAAACATAGTATAATCCGATCTATTACTTACATACCTACCTACACAAAAAAACATTGAATTCATCATTAAACCTTGCCATCAATTTGGCTGCTGGCTGCAAACAAAACCGATACTATTTACTACCATCACCACAATTACGGTTATAGTTTCAGAGCTGCGGTTATCGACACAAGTGTGTCAAATTATAATATTTATTTATTGTAAGCGTGTGTTGTACCGGTTGTACGTGATGGACGGGTATTGTGTCGGCCTCATACTTGATTCAGGTCGAGGGTTCGCGCCATTGTAAATTGAATGACATAAAAATAATTAAAGAGGAAATTCATATTTTAGTGTCAGTGTTTTCCGCTGCATAGCCTCGTCGCTATGCAGAGCCGGTAAATGTTTGATTGTTTACTATGGTCTGTTCTCAAATGTGTCCAAAGTTCCCATTACATGTCTGCAGGGCTATTGCGTATCTTTTTAAATGTCAGTGGCTATTATAGTGTCCATCGATTAACTGTCAGTTTGGTACGAAATGGGTGTGCTTCAAGCTGTAATCCTCATATTTGAAATCTTAATGAAAACGAATTTTGACAACGCAAAAAAATAGTCCTGAAATAGTCATAAATAGTCATACATATCAGATAAATAGTCGCATTATAGTTTCGGCGTTATAGCTATAGGTCAATGAGGATTATGGCTTGAACATCAAGCTGTAATCCTTATCTCTAGTGCAAGCAAACGGTAAAGTCTATCGAACTGGTTTAGGTTCCAAAAAATAGTCATGAAATAGTCATAACGATATGCCAAATCTCAAAAATAGTCAATAAAAGAATCCAGAGATATAAAGGTACCCTGATGAGGATTATGGCTTGAACATTTGAAAACTTCAAATTTCTCCGGAACGCCTGCGATTTTTGGTTTGAAGTTGGTGCCAAAAAATAGTCATGAAATAGTCCTATGAAGTGAAAATAAATTTGAGCTGATTTATTTTAAAAATAAAAAGTTTTTATTTTCCCTACATTTCTATGGATGTACAGTCGTGTACAAAATTTGTAACTTCATATAATATTATTCTGAAATATTCCGCTTTATATATTATAAATTACTTCCAATTAGTGTTTTACATGCCAGCTGTTATAATTAAAAAAAAAACAAACATTACAATTTGTATATATTATTTATTACAATCGAAGGCTTGCAAATATGTACAAAACTGTTTAAATCTCAGTACATGTATCACAGCAATTTGTTTTAATCACAATTATCACAGTTCAATATCTATTGGTGTTGGATTAGTCCATTCAGTTTGTTTCTAGAAAATTTCAATAGATGGCGCTGGTAGATTGAGTGCATTTTCTAAAATCACAAATTCAATAAACTAATCAGACACCTAGAATATCAACAACTTTTAATTACTTACATCGAATAAAAGCAAATACTAATTAAAGTGTAAACAATCATAATATCTGTCAGTCTTAAAAACTTACTACTACTAAAACAAGTTTTAATCATAATAATCACAGTTGTTTCATTGGTATAATCACAGCAATGTTCTATTATTATATAGGTATAAAAATAGCACTTTTTAGATAATGAGCAAGTAACAATTATTGGTAATAAATACAATATTGTCATTGTTAGAAACTCTTATGGACTAGTACTGTCATATTCTATACAGATGCAGATTACCCTAAATAAAAAAAAATATATCTAACAATTATTGGCGCCTTCCTAATAGGTCTGTACAATGTACTCCAAAAGTAATGAACTTATCCTAAAGTACAAAAAAAAAACAAATTTTGTATTATTGTTAAGATCTCTAATGCTTACTAATATTATAAATGCGAAACTAACTATCTGTCTGTTATGTTTCACTCCTAAACTGCTCAATCGATTTTAATGAATTTTGGTATATAGATAGATGGAACCCTGAAGAAGGACATGGGCTACTTTTTATCCCGATCCAAAAATTACGCGGGTTACGGGTAATTACGGGTACGCGGATTTCTTTAAAACGTTTTTAACTTTAAAGCATTAAAAATAAAGTTGAAAATCTATTAAAGAACTTTAACAGATTGTAGTAGCTTGTTGTGCTAGCATCTGTAACTAAACCTGTAACATCTATAGAACTTTTTTCACCAATAAATATATTTGTGTGTAGTACTCCATACAAGCTTTATAAATGTTGTACACGACTGTACATCCATAGAAATGTAGGGAAAATAAAAACTTTTTATTTTTAAAATAAATCAGCTCAAATTTATTTTCACTTCATAGGACTATTTCATGACTATTTTTTGGCACCAACTTCAAACCAAAAATCGCAGGCGTTCCGGAGAAATTTGAAGTTTTCAAATGTTCAAGCCATAATCCTCATCAGGGTACCTTTATATCTCTGGATTCTTTTATTGACTATTTTTGAGATTTGGCATATCGTTATGACTATTTCATGACTATTTTTTGGAACCTAAACCAGTTCGATAGACTTTACCGTTTGCTTGCACTAGAGATGAGGATTACAGCTTGATGTTCAAGCCATAATCCTCATTGACCTATAGCTATAACGCCGAAACTATAATGCGACTATTTATCTGATATGTATGACTATTTATGACTATTTCAGGACTATTTTTTTGCGTTGTCAAAATTCGTTTTCATTAAGATTTCAAATATGAGGATTACAGCTTGAAGCACACCGAAATGGAACCATTTGACAATCGATGGACACTATGATAGCCACTGACATTTAAAAAGATACGCAATAGCCCTGCTGCTGGAGTTTAATACCTTAGGTCAAAAAAGTGATTGTGCGTAGGTACCTAACGGGTTTAATACTTAGTGTAATGCCAAGGTAGAGCAGAGCAGTAAAAAAACTTGAGAGGTGTCAAGGGACACCCGGATGGAACGAAGTTCCTAAGCATTTGTTATTATTAAAAAATACTTATATTATTATTATTATTATTTTTTCAGCCTATTGTGTCCCACTGCTGGGCAAAGGCCTCCCCCATTTCTTTCCAGCTCTCCTGGTATTGTGCCTTCTCGGGCCAATCAGTCACGAACGAGTTATTTAATATTATTTATTTATTTATTACCTATTGCTGAATTTTTGAAACGAATTTTATTATTTATTATGTACAAAAAACCTGTATACACTCAACAATATGAGAGAGAGAGAGAGAGAGACAGACAGAGAAACACGCGGACGCCGCACGGCTTACAACTATAGCAATAAGTGTCGTTACAACTTTTGGTCTTAATTTTTTCCGTCTAGCCCCCTTTCGCGCAACGCGCGATAAGGAACTTCGTTCCAATAAAAATATCTTAGATTTGTATTACTTTTCAAACGACAATCACTTTTCACTTTAAACAATTTCTTATTTTGCAATGTAGGTAAGCTTTCTAGTTATAATTATTCAGTTCGATAGGTATAATATAAATACATAATGTACTATAAGTAGTAACTAATTCTCAAAACAAGAAACCGCCAAACCGGTCAAGCTGGAGATAGGTAGATGCAGATATATTTCGTTTTGCTTATCTTCCCGCGCAGGTTTCAACTCGTGTGTGTCAATCGTGGTAAACAGGTTATTCTGGGGTCCTGTCCATAGAGCCACAACTCCACAAGACACATACAGCCTAGTAAGTAAGTACGAGTACATGTAACACCTCTGTCTAATAAACACAAATACATACATACATAAACTCACGACAAACACAAATACATACCTACTTTAAATATTTCGTTCAAATGCTAACATAGCGTTTCATGTAATGTTCCTTCAGGTCCCTGTATCAAAGTAGAGCAGACTGGTTTAAAAACTGATTATAGACTACTTTGCAAAATGTTTAGTTTACTAACAGATCTTGTTTATCGGTTTCGTTGTCGGATGAATTAATTAATCGAATGCGAGAAACCGGTTACTTTTTGCCTTTGCCCGTACCGTCTTTTAAGTGTTGTGTTTAGCATAACACAACATCACGCCTGTAATCCCCGAAGGGTTAGGCAGAGGTGTACCTAATAGTACACCCACATTTCGCCAGTTATGTTAAAGTTCCATGTAATAGGGAGCGAGCCTATTGGCATCAACCGGGCACAAATCCAGACTCCGTAGCTGTTACTGATAAATTCCTGATGGAAAAAGCCAATAACACTTTGCCTGACCCGAGAATCGAACCCAGGACCTCATGCTCAGCAGTCGCGCTTGCGACCACTAGAGCAACGAGGCAGTCCGTTTTGTGTTTAGCTAACCTACTAATAGAATTAGTTTGATGTAGATTTCCAATAAGTGCTAGGCTAACCTGGTTATTATTTATTATTATTCACGCGAAAATTATTATTGGAGTGAAAAATAATACAGGTAGGTAAACGGACTCAAAACATTGTGTGAAGGTATAGTTAAAAATTTGGATTAAACACATAACATAACATAACATCACGCCTGTAATCCCCGAAGGGTTAGGCATAGTTGTACCTAATAGTACACCCACATTTCCTCAGTTATGTTTAAGTCCCATGTAATAGGGGCAAAAACATAAAAAACTGGGCAAAAGTCTCCACATTATGGTTGCCGGAAGACGGACGGCGCCGCCGAGGCCAGCCAAGAAAGAGATGGCGTGATGATCTAGACGCGTATCTACCATGAGGGCTGGTTTGAGGCAGCACAAGAAAAGAGCTTTTGCTAGGAATTGGGGGAGGCCTTTGCCCAGCAGTGATACAGGACAGTGCAGGCTAATTAAAAAAAAATATACAAAAAAAGAACTTAGACCGCCAAAATCTCCGTAACTAGAAGGTTCCCAGGTATAGGACAAAAAAAAATATCAGAAAGACGGGAATACTCCAGAACATTTGCCTTTGGGCTTTGGAAAGGGTACTTTTACAGCCATTATAATACCAACCACCATCACCAACTTTAAAGCAAGGTTACCTTCCTCATTAATAGTTACAACTGAAAAAAAAAACTGTTGACCGCATAACGTATCAAAAATATACTTATTCACAAAAGGTTTGCTGCTGTAGGTATGTACCTCCAAGTCCTTACTCCATATTTATACTGTGTCCTTACTTTCATGGGAAGAGAGAAAACAATTTAATTTCACCCTGTTCTAAATATTCGTAAATAGTTAAGTCACATGTAGTAGCAAAAACAAGCTCGAAGTATGCATAATATCTTAACAAAAGATTCATTTAACCCTTTGACCGCCACGCTCAATCTTAAAAACCTGACCACCAGCGCCATGCCTATTTTTGCTATAATTTCTCGCATGATACTGTAGTGATGTGACCCCTTCTAACGATAAAATTATTGCTAAACGTAATATATTGAGTTTATTTATGATTATACTATACATTATGTTAAATCGATGAATTAAAAACGTATAACAATATAACAGACAGCTAATTGTGCCATGAAATTAAGACTGAACACAATACAATATCAATTTTTGCTTATCAAATATAATAAACAATTCAGAAATTTGACGCAACTAGTCGACGCCCTAAGACGTCAACGGCGACACCAAATGGTAGTTTCAACACATTTTCATTAAATTAATAGTGTTGTTCGTAACTGTTATCGATATTATAATTTAATAATAATGTTTTATGTTGTAGGAATAAAATAACTTTCAATTTTGCTAATGAATTTATTGAATTACTTACTTAACAATGTTCATAAGTAATAGGATTATACATAATCACTATATTGATACAGGTTATAGGTACATGACGGTAAATTGTAACTGTAAGGTAACTTCAAAAATATCGAAAACTGACTTAAAAACTTGTATTATTTTTTATTTTCATGATAAGGGCGGAAGCAGGTTACGCAAAGTGGTATTTTGCACTCTTCACACCAAAATCGCGAGTCACGCCTTTTACGATACACATGAGCGCATAATTTGCAGCGTAGTTTTTTTTGCTGTGGAAGATATGCTGGCATATGTTTAGCAGTATTGTCACCTAATAAACGAAAGAAATAAAATTTACCTTAAATTAATAATAACTAAACATTATAATTTCCTTTGAAGGTAGATTTTATTTTACTCTACCGACATGTCCCCACATTAATAAGAACGAGCCAAGCGTTTATGACGTCACTGGCGGACAACTTAAAGCGTCTTTGGCGTTCGCGATATGGATAAGTGTGCGTGAAATAGTGAGGTACGGTAGATATATCGATGTTTATTTTCATTTACCCACATTCTTGTAATATGTCATTTCAAATACCTACTACACTTGTTTTATAAATAAGTTTATGGTTTGTGATTATATATTTGGTTTAGTTTTTTGTTTCATTTTATTTATTTATTTGGGAAGTTAAGTAGTTCTTAAAAGAAAATAACATACAAATTTGACTCGTTTTTTTTATTTTGTACCGTGACAAACAAATACACAAAATCTATTATTTTTGTGTATTTATATCTATTTCATGACAGTGATTATGTTTAGCTTCATTTAAAAAATTTAAAATTTTAATAAAACAACTGGTACGTATGCAAGGTTGTATATAGCTAAATTCTTCACGTAATAATAGAGAAAAATGCTCATTCCGGTTGTCGTTTGAATTGTATGTTTCACAATCATTACATTTAGAATTTTTTGTTGCCGCCTGCTTAGTTGCAACAGATGCTTCATAAAGATCTTGAGTATCGGCCTCAAGAATATTTGGCGAGGCCGTCCATGCCCTCGGTCTTTTCAAATCTGAAAAAAAAGAATCTCTTCAAAAGATGGCCCATTCTAACTCAAGATAGAAAGAAGTGCAAAGGGATAAAATACTGCACTTGGGTGATACCGGCTCCATAAGTAAAAAAATGTTCTTGATTATTTTTATCTATTAGACAATTACGTACTTAGGTATATCTAAAATATGATTAAAACAACTTACCTCTATTTTTTTCCATATTTAACAATGCACACACGCACCAATTCAATTAGGAAGTTAACAGTTGCTTGTGGAAACATTCAAGAAATGAGATGGAGATCTTTACCTTCTATTTATTATTTACGGGTCTGGTAGAATATTCGAGTTGTTTGGTGGGGATTTTTATTTTAGATCTACCTCCTATATCTTTATTTTTGTACAAATGGCCACATCACTACATGACGATTTAAGTCGTCAATGGCGTTCAGTGTAATGCTTTAAAACTCAAATTGTAGTCTTTTGTTTTTCATGTATTTTTTTGATTAAAATAGGTTTTTTTGTAGACTTTTATGCATTGAGAATAAAGGCCTAGTCTATGCTTAAGCGTGATGTGTTGCTAAAACTATGCAAAGTAGTGTTCATTACTGTGTATTTTAATGTCAAACATAAGGCTAATAACTGACGCTTTAAAGAGTCATCGGCGTCTGAAGTTAAATCGTAATTAACGCTTTAAAGCGTCAATGGCGGTCAAAGGGTTAAGATTAGGTGAAATTTTCAATGAACCAACAAATTGAACAATCTATTATGCTTTTCACTGCAATAGTCCAACACCTCTTTGTATGTTACAATATCTGATATAGCCAACTGGTAGATGTTTTATCCAGGTAGGTATTATAAAATTAAATAGAAAGTGTTAGGCACTTTCACATAAAGCATAGAATTTACAGTCGACTAAGTAACAATGACACGGAAATATGGGATTTCGCGTGACTTTTGCGTGTTTACTCAAAAGCTTAAACAACAAATTGATTTTATCCGATGTATTGTATGTAATACACACTTTGCCTGAGTTTTAAATTTCGTTCTGTCGAAATCAGTGCATTTTGTGTGATTTTGGCAGATCGAAGCGTAATTTTACGCATCTTACTGCTCACATTTGATTGTGTTGCTTTGATGCATCAAAACCATTATCGACGAGATAAACGCAATCGTCGCAAGGATAGTAAAAGAAAACTCCCTCCCTGCCTCCAGCCTAGACAGGGCAACGCTCCCTAACTGATCCTTCTATATACATTATTTTATTTTTAGTCTTGCGCATCCTCAGTGGTCAAGCACGATTTGTGTCTGTATTCCCAATAAAGAACACAGGAAATCTCATTCCCTTGAGTTAAACTAGAATGCTATGACGCCAATAAAACATTCTAGTCGGCTGTGATTAAAAGTCACTGTAGTGCTGCCGACTTTTCACATGCGTAGGAAGAGTTTTCGAAGGGTGTTTGACGGATCATTTTAGACAATTTTCATGTAAGTAGTTTTTATTGGAATTTCAGCAACAAATGCAACTGATCTCTTGCACATTCTTCCATTCAGCATCATTCCGCTACGCAAAAATCTTCGTCTGTTTTATAATTAAATCTTCATTCAATACACATCTCACTTACACGTTTATTCACGGTCATAAAGCATACGTGAAGAGGGGTGCGTGATAAGCCAATATTTTGTATAGAATTCCAAAGCACGCGCAGATATCATAATATTATGAATATGATATAAACATGAATAAAACACATCATCGTTGGAAACAATTAGACTTTTTCTGATGTGTCTTGTCTGTATTGTGTGTAGCTTGTTCATAAAATAATAAGTTAACAAATTAATATAGTTGCTCATATATCTGCCGCTTACGGTCGAATGGTCATAGACGTGTGGAAGGCAGCGTGAGAGGCGAGGCGGGTGCAACGTCCTGCGCGCAAGTCGCCGCTGACTGGCATACGTAATGCGCCCACTACTAAGGGTACGTGCCATTTACACGATCAAACGGATAGTTTTACTTTTATCGATAGTTCCTTAAATAAATAAAAAAAATGGTTTTCTTCATATACTGACTTCCTGAGGCCTGGTGGTTTTGGTATTTATAAAGTATCGATACAATAAATAACTTTAATCATCGTTGTCAAGACTGGTTCCGAAGCCACCAATTCTGGGGCCCAGTGTTTTGATACAGTGTGGTGTTGAATACTAGAGTTCTCCCCTTTTGCTTGGGGCCAATGACTGCGATTGGCTGAGCTAACTGTCGTACAAATCAAGCTAATAAATATAAATTTAAAAAGGATTATAAAAATCACTGAAGTTGACTGACCTCTTAATGTGATGCTAACGTTTATTACGAAACGTCTGGTTCCAAAACGTCAAATCGTTATCAATCCTAAACGAATTTCTTTCTTCCCATAGTCACACAGTTCAGAAGTCCTGCCTTACCGTTTTTATTACCACCCATGTTCCTTCTTAGCCCCTTTGTGTCGAGTCCGCGGTATCTCTTTCTAACAACCCGCAGCCCCGACGGGAGTCCTGCCTTGCCTAACATTAGGTTTGAATTATTCTTTTTTTTAAGTCTTAATTTAGTTCAGCAGTTGGAAAAGTTTTTTTTTTGCACGAAACTTGTATTTATATTAATGTTTTTATGGAAATGCTTTATACAAAATGTTTAAAATAAACCAAAATTATAAGCTTACCGTAAATCCAACTGCCTAGATTTCGTGCGATTTTTATTTCAACTTAATTTTTTTTTTAAATAATAATGCTTTCAGTTTGTGATTGTGTTACATCATTGATAAATGTAATGTTCATTGGATAGAATGTAAGATAATAACAAGACAATTAATTTTTATGTAAAAAAAACCTCAATTTCGACCGCGGGCCAATTATATAGTACTTTTTACAAGTTTGCCCACTTTGCAAAAACCTTAGTAGTTTCTGTATTTTTTTCCTTACGAAAATCAGATTTAGATATCTATACTAATATTATAAAGCTGAAGAGTTTGTTTGTTTGTTTGATTGTTTGTTTGAACGGGGTAAACTCTGGAACTACTGGTTGGAATTGAAAAATTATTTTAGTGTTGGATAGTCCATTTATCGAGGAAGGCTTTAGGCTATATAACATCACGCCACAATCAATAGGAGCGGAGCATAAATGAAAAATGTTGCAAAAACGGGAAAAGATATTCCTTTTTGAGAGCTTCCGTTGCGTGCGCTGCGAAAACGGTTTAAGTTACGTAAATATCATGTATGAAGGAATTGTTCCTCTTTAAAAGTTCTAAAAAAAAGTCCGCGACAGCATATGTTTATCTTTTACGATTGACTCACTGTAACCATTTTTTTATATTAAAATGTTAGGTTAAAAAGAATTATATTTTGCGAAGCTTATTTAACCCATATGGTATTAATCTATATCTAAATAAATGTGTTTGCTAGCACGGAAATTTAATATAGAATATTTGTGCCCTTTACTCTATACAGTTTAAACAAATATCTTAGACTAGCTGACCCATGCAACTTCGTCTGCGTCACATAATATAGCTTATAACAAAATGTCAACATAAATTGAGTTAAATCGTAACAAACAAAAAATCGTATCTTTCCTCTTTATAATATTAGTTTAGATTATATTAAAGTGTGAATTACTATTGGTATCTCTTACTGTTAAAAATACAGTAACACCTTGTAAACATTACGGTGCAGTAAATATTTTGAATATGAATTTCTCTGGAGTCCCCGGAGGCCAGAATCCCCACTAACCTACCGCACCGGACCGAATGACTGCCGCGCGCTTAATTATTTTGTCGCCCGGATATTTTTACATTGCGATATCTTCTAAGATATTTGTTTAAACTGTATAGAGTAAAGGGCACAAATATTCTATATTAAATTTTTGTGCTAACAAACACATTTATTTAGATATAGATTAATACCATATGGGTTAAATAAGCTTCGCAAAATATCATTCTTTTTAACCTAACATTTTAATAGTAAAAAATGGTTACAGTGAGTCAATCTTAAAAGATAGACATATGCTGTCGCGGACTTTTTTTTAGAATCTTTAGGCTGCCTGTCCACAGAAGCGGAGCGAGGCTGCGGAGCGGAGAAACGGAGAAAAATTAACCAATTAGACTGCATAAAATCTTCACTCCGGTCCCAGTAAGCAATCCTATTGGTTAATATTTAACCGTTTCTCCGCTCCGCAGCCTCGGTCCGCTTCTGTGGACAGGCAGCCTTAAAGAGGAACAATTCTTTCATACATGGTATTTGCGTAACTTAAACCGTTTTCGCAGCGCACGCAACGGAAGCTCTCAAAAAGGAATATCTTTTCCCGTTTTTGCAACATTTTTCATTTATGCTCCGCTCCTATTGGTCGTAGCGTGATGTTATATAGCCTAAAGCCTTCCTCGATAAATGGACTATCCGACACAAAAAGAGTTTTTCTATTCCAACCAGTAGTCCCAGAGTTTACCGCGTTCAAACAAACAAACAAACAAACAAACAAACTCTTCAGCTTTATAATATTAGTATAGAAGATATCGCAATGTAAAAATATACGGGCGACAAAATAATTAGCGCGTGGCAGTCATTCGGTCCGGTGCGGTAGGTATGTACGTGGGGATTCTGGCCTCTGGGGGCTCCGGAGAAATTCAAATTCAAAAAAATTACTGCACCATAATGTTTACAAGTACAAGGTGTTACTGTATATTAAACAGTAAGAGATACCTATAGTAATAGTTACTTTAATAGAAAAAAGGGGAGGCCTATACCCAGCAGTGGGTGATTTCAGGCTGAAATGATGATACTTTAATAATATAATCGAAGTCAATCTAAACTAATAAGTATTTTATAGAGGAAAGGTAAGATTTTTGGTTTGTTACGAGTACGATATAGCTCAATTCAATAAGTTGGATAGTCGATTTATCTAGAAAGGTTATAAGCTATATCATGTGTTGCAGACGAAGTTGCGTGGGTCAGCTAGTCCTTCTATAAAAATAACCAATCTATTATAGGAGGACCTTATTTATCTATTATACTATACGTTTATGTGTTTTCCAATACCTGTCAAATTTGATTGGGCAAAGTCACATTATTTTTTTTTGTAGTTTTTCATTGAAATGAAACGACGAACAAGGGTTGTCACTTTTTATTTTAAATCAGTTCAGTGTACGCAGGTAGGCGTTACGATCACGTCACTCTTTTCTTCCTTTTTGTCAGTTAGTTTCTTTTGTCCTCCAACTGGTTTCAGGTGATTTTTTTATTTTGTTTAATATTGTCCGTCGAGGGATTCCAAACCTCTTTTTACGCAACTACGGCGGAGCCAAAAGGAAAGATAATGATTTTGGCAGTCTATGTATGTATGTTATGTAAAAAAAAACCCTAAAAAATAAAAAGAAATAACTTTGGCTCATTCTTAGTCCCTCTAATTATTTTGCAAATTCAGTCAATGGAGGTAGGTACCTACTTTTTACAACGAAATTTACTTTCATAACACTGATTGTAAAAGCGAAATGCATACTTAATACAAAGTACCTACTTATCTCAGATCTAATTTAACATTGTGGTGACAACCCTAACGGTAATATTTTGGTGGGCAAAGTCGTAACAACTGCTTTAGAAAAGTAATCTGACATTGCCCACCAACATATTTTCTAATTTAAAAGAGATTTCGCATTGGATACTTGATCTTTCTAGTGTATTTATTACAAACTATCAGTGGTAAAAAACTTACTTTCCTGCTATAATTACAAATCGAATTTCAAAGAAAGTTTTTCAGGTCACTTTTGGCCCGCAAAATTTACCACCAACTTCGACACAGTTGTGACAGCGACAGAAGTGACATTTGGAAAAATCAGCTAGGCAGTGTTAGTCTAATTTATTACACAGATTAAATAATAAACGCAATTATAAATTGTTGATAGTTTTTTCAATAATTGCGACAAGAACCTTGCTGGGCAAACTCAGATTTGTTGGGCAATCTTGTAAGGTTTGACGGTACCGATTAAGAAGAAATATCGTTAAACATCAAATCCGGAATGATGTGAGTTGCAGGTTCATAGGTGCTTTCGGTGAATCATTCATTTACGTGGCTATTGAACCGATATTGACAAAAGATGTACCTATGTCATTCTTTCAGTTTATACTATACTAGCTGACCCACGCAACTTCGTCTGCATCACATAATATAGCTTTTAGCCTTTCTCAATAAACCGACTATTCAACATATTAACTTGAATTAAATCGTACTCGTATCAAACAAAAAAAATTACCTTTCCTCTTTATAATACCTATTAGCTTAGATTTTCTTCGATTATATTATTAAAGTGACAATTACAATAGGTATCTCTTACTGTAAAATATACAGTAATCCATTGTACTTGTAAACATTATGGTGCAGTAAATATTTTGAATTTGAATTTCTCCGGAGCCCCCGGAGACCAGAATCCCCACTTACCTACCGCACCGGACCGAATGACTGCCGCGCTCGTAATTATTTTGTCGCGCGGATATTTTGATATTGCGATATCTTCTAAGATAATTGTTTAAACTGTATAGAGTAAAGGGCCCAAATATTCTATATTAAATTTTCGTGCTAACAAACATATTTATTTAGATATAGATTAATATTATATGGGTTAAATAAGCATCGCAAAATATCATTCTTTTTAATCTAACATTTTAATAGTAAAAACCGGCCAAGAGCGTGTCGGGCCACGCTCAGTGTAGGGTTCCGTAGATAATAAAATATTATGTAAACGAAGTTAAAAAAAAAATACGGGCAAATGAAACTTGACCTCTGGATTGTATAGGCGCTCATACGATTCAGGGACCAAATTATATTGGTTAACTGCAGTTTCCATCTGTTGTTTCCATCCAAGTTCAAAATAATTTTCCTAGAAAGTCCTTATAAAGTTCTACTATTCAGATTTTTTTCGTATTTTCTAAACTTATGGTTCAAAAGTTAGAGGGGGGGGGACGCTTTGTTTTTTACTTTTGGAGCGATTATTTCCGAAATTATTGACATTATCAAAAAATGATTTTAGTAAACCCCTATTCATTTTTAAATACCTTTCTAACAATATATCACACATTAGGGTTAAAATTAAAAAAAAAAAACACTTCCCACTTTACATATAGGGGGGCTACCCTAATAAAACATTTTTTTCCAATTTTTATTTTAGCACTTTGTCGGCGTGATTGATACACATATTGGTCCCAAATTTCAGCTTTCTAGTGCTAACGGTCACAGAGATTAAGCGAGGACGGACAGACAGACAGACAGACAGACATGGCGAAACTATAAGGGTTCCTAGTTGACTACGGAACCCTAAAAATGGTTACAGTGAGTCAATCTTAAAAGATATATATATGCTGTCGCGGACTTTTTTTTAAAACATTTAAAGAGGAACAATTCTTTCATACATGATATTTTCCTAACTTAAACCGTTTTCGCAGCGCACGCAACGGAAGCTCTCAAAAAGGAATACCTTTTCCCGTTTTTGCAACATTTTTCATTTATGCTCCGCTCCTATTGGACTTAGCGTGATGTTATATAGCCTAAAGCCTTCCTTGATAAATGGACTATCCAACACTAAAAGAGTTTTTCAATTCCAACCAGTAGTTCCAGAGTTTACCCCGTTCAAACAAACAAACAAACAAACAAACTCTTCAGCTTTATAATATTAGTATAGATTCGAAACGGCTCAATGAGGATCACGCACATACCATAATTGGAAGAAATAAGTGTTTCATCTTTTTCCAAAAGATCTAACACTAGTGGTTAAAGTGTAATCATTTCTAATTGTAGCGCCTTAAACATAAACAATACAATCTCTTATGTTGTTTTCTTTAGATAGAAACCGAGAACAGTAGCTAGTGCATTTTTGTTGATATAATATGACAACGTTTATTTTGTCAGTAATTGATAGCCATTCAACCGTGATTCTTGAATGGGTCACTAGTCACTACTATAACTGCTGTAGTAATAAATATGGTTATGTTTAAAATATTGTGATTTGATGAGTCAGTGCGTTATGAAATGTTAACAGTAACTGCTCCGGCCCTACGAGATGTATACAAAACCGAGAAGGATTTGTGTGTTGTGGAATTTATTAAATCACGACTGCTCTCAAAACGACGAAGGAAAAAATGCGGAAATCGGCACAGTCCGAGAAACAAAAATTCGAAGACATGTGATTTTTATCAACCCTCGCTGGATGGCTTAATGTCCATATGTTTCTCATAGAGAAGAACGTTGTAGGCTGAGTGTCGGTTTTTTTGCAAAATGGCGAAATTCGCTTGTGGTGGTGACCGCCAACTGCAGGAGTTTTTTTACATGGGACCTCGTGTCTCGGGCCTTTCTTCAGAAGCATTGGTCATCAAGTCATGATTGATCATTAACAAGTAATGAATTTAGTTAACATCTTGACTAAAAACTCAATCATGATTAAATTAGTCATGAATTCATGATACACACTACGGGCACAACACTACTGACTGTGCAGTCCCATATTACATCACAACAGCAGACGGCTGTAGGCGGCATTGTAAACATTTTTCATATAAACAAAACTTGTTACCGTGTACTCGAACAATGCCAAAATTGGTTCTCTGCCTTTTCGCCGAAAATTATTTTCCAGATTTGCACTTGCCAACTAACGTTTCGCAGAATTTTATTTCGCCGAATAATCATTTGCCAACATCATATAATTTTGTTTTATTTCCCAAACTCACAGTTACCAACTGTACGTTTGGTCTGCTTTTAATAATGACACTTTTTTAAAATGGGCACTTTCAAGTAGCAGAATGTTTTAGTTTGCGTAGTATTCATTTGGTTTATTGTTTAGTTTACCAAATCAAATTATTACAACCTAACCCCTCTAGGCCCAGTCGACGGAGCCCCTACTTCTGGGTGGTTTAAAAAAATATAGTCGCCGAGTCGGGGTGCCCCAACTCCCGTGCTCGCTTCGGTCGCTCTTGCATCCAAGTTTTGCTAGTAGCGGGTTCGCAGGATATATCGGGGTCTCAGTACATACTCAGAGGAAAAAAAAATATTTTTGAGATTCTTAAATAAAAACTGTATGTAAAAATTTGTTTATTTTTTATGGGATGAAATTGAATGACCACCAAATAAACAATCGTTACTCTAAACAGCCTCATCAAAAAAAAATATAATATGTACAAATAAATGAAACCTGTACCAAAATCTTTCGGGCTATTTAAGTCATGTCTGCACTACTAAAACTTTTCATAACCCAAAAAGGCCACGCGTGCACCAAATTTTAACTAGCAAAGTTTTGTGTCATTACTACCCAAATATATCACTACGTTTGCCATAATATGTATGCATATAACCAACTATATTATATTGACCCCGACATACCCTGCGAACCCGCTGCTAGGAAAACTTGGATGCAAGAGCCAGCGAAGCGAGCTCGGGACTTGGAGCACCCCGACACGGACAGGTTAGGTTAGAAGGGGATGGCGGGGTCGAGTGAGCGAGCGAAGCGAGCGAATAGACTTCGGTGTTTTTTTTTAAACCACCCAGAAGTAGTCGACGGAGCCCCGCGAGGCGGGGCTCCGTCGACTGGGCCTATGGCCGTTATTTTGTTGAAAGCTCTAAGAAGCTCAGCCTTTAGTAAACATTTTACGGTAGTATCGGTGACCCTTTAGAATTTCATTTATATTTTTTGGGTAAGCAATGATTTTTGTATATTAATTTACTTTATTAGGATAAAATTGTGTAACATATTTGGATGAAATTTTTAAATAAAATGCGGGTACATATTTGGTGCATTCGTGGCCTTTTTGGGTAGCTCAGCGATTATTCTGAAGGTACTTGCCTTTTTTAGGTTAGCAGACTTTACGTTTATTGGTGATAATTTCATATTAAAATGGGGATTAAATTCTGGTAAGTACTTACGATTTTTTGGGCGTTATATTTCATTATATCTGGTGATTGCTTAAACCTAAGCCATTTTTTATCGTTGTATCAATGTATGAAAAGGGAACTGTTACACAAACGTCATTCGTCCAATAGTTGTGTGGCCTAGTGAAATGTTTGACAAATGATAAATGTCCCAAACGTTTTGTGTCATTATAATAACCAGCTTAACAATAATTTCTACCAAATGAAACGTTGTCATACAAAAATTTGCCAAAGTGAAACATCGGCGAAACGTTGGTTGGCAAGTGATAATCTGCCAAACAATTTTCGGCGAAAAGGCAGAATACCGCCAAAAATAACGTACAGATCCTGAATGCTTTTGAATGGCGATCCATGGTAGCTGTTAAGCACTCGAAACACTTTCAGCACTACGGATTTTATTATTAGTATCGCCTGTGCTAGACGATGCCAGTGCGGCGATTACGTGTTATGTGATGTACATAAATGTTGTGGGTCCATCGTGGAAACACATAAATAATAATTTTGATGAAATTCTTGGACGATCAAAATAGCTAGCTTTGCTTTTCCCTCTTAATGAAACAATAAGAGTTTTCGTTTTAAAATCATTTATTTTTCTTAACTAACTACTAACTATAAGAAATATAATAACTAATCTATATTAAAAAAAAAAAGAGTGCATTACGTCATTGCGAAAGTTACTACGTCGAATTACACGGCGCCGAATGTTTGCAACAACGAATAATGTGAGTACGAAAGCCCGCAGCGACGCATACCGTAACAACGAATGCACGAGACTTCGAATCACGGAACAACGAATGCACGTTACAACGAAAATCGTCACACCGAAACAGGTGACCCCGAAATAACGTAACAACGAACGTATCACCGACAGCAAAACAGTAAAACAAAATCAAATAATTTTTACTATTTCAATTATGCATCGGTTAAATTGCATATTGCACTAATGGCCCTGTCATGTACCCACACGTTTGGTATGGCTAAGCACTTTCACGTCTAGCCGGCAATATTTTCGAGATGGCCCAGCAATATTAACCAATGGTACAAGTTCCGCACTTTGCCAGGAAAGTATAGCTTATACAACCTTAATATAAATAATGCGTCAATGTAAAAAAGTAGTAAAAATTGTTTTCATTTCGTTTAACTTCTTTGCTGTCGGTGATACGTTCGTTGTTACGTTATTTCGGGGACACGAGATTCGGTGTAACGATTTTCGTTGTTCGGTGTAACGATTCGAAGTCGCGTGCATTCGTTAATGACGTAATGCACTCCTTTAAAATACTCGTTACTTCAACTATAATATACCAACTTAATTGTACAGCAAATCTGTTGGCTTTTGGATTAATACACACATCAACACTGTCTAGGGATATTTTGGATTTACTCAATTTACTCAAAATGTATTAAAAATAGCATACAACATGTATATATTTTTATAAAGCCCATTTATCAGACTACACTCCAGAATAAAAGAAAACAATGTTTTTTTGCGTAAACAAATTTTTATTAAAATAAAGAAAAAACATGAAATAATGGTAAATCTAACAACGAATGTGTTTCTCAAGAAAAAATTACAAATAAGGAAAAAATATTTTGTTTTTAACAGTTCTGTGAAAAATCAGTAGTCAGTAAAACCACCCATGACGTTAATAACGGTCCTGCAACGGTTTTTCATGCTTTGGATTAAGTTATCAAAGTCTTGCTGCGGTACATTGTCCCAGGTCCGGCTAAGATGCAAAAAAAAATGCTCTTCCGTCGCAACGTTTGCAGGGAAATTCCTCAAAGCCCTTCTTTGGAGCATGTCCCACGCGTGTTCTATGGGGTTTAGGTCAGGCGATTGAGCGGGCCAGCCTAAGACCGATAAGTCGTGCTCCTGCAACCAGCTCGTCACCACTCTCGCTGTGTGCGGACGGGCGTTATCGTGCATGAGCGTGAATTCTTGGCCCATTTGTAGTCGATGGGGGTAGATTATTGGTACTAGCACCTCGTTACGGTATTTTTCAGCCGTGATGGTGTTTCTGATCCAAACGAGGTCTGTTCTTCCACCAACACGAATTCCCGCCCAAACCATAATTGTCCCGCCGTGGTATGAATGGACTTCCTGAGGATGTTGCAGACGGCTCTCACGACCAGGAACTCGCCAAACACGCACTCTACGTGTATCGGGATGGAAACCGAACCGGGACTCATCGGTAAACAGCACTACAGACCACTGGTTTTCTTCCCAGAGCAAATGTTCACGAGCCCACTCTAGTCGTCGTCCACGATTTCCTCGGCGTAGTGCTGGAGTACGAAGCGGTCTGCGAGCATGAAGGTTAGCTTCATGCAGCCTTCTCACAGTTTGGTCACTCATAAGCAACTGGTGCTCTGACTGGAGCCTCTGAACCAACTGCATGGCCGTAACATTTGGTTGTCTTCTCGCGGCAACTTGCAAAAATCGGTCTTGTCGATGAGTGGTTATGCGCTTCCCGCCTGGGTGTCTTTCAGCCACTTCACCAGTAGCACGATAACGTGACCATAACCTTGATATCACGTTTTGTCTTGTTCCAAACTCCTCAGCAATACTCCGTTGAGTAGCCCCAGCTTGGAGCATGCCTACTGCCCTTAACATTTCTTCTCTAGTTAAATGGCGCCGCTGCATGATTCACACAATAACATTAATTCGGAATTAACCGATAACTTGTTATAAAACTTAAATTGGACACAAAAAAATAGGTACAAACTACTGTAGGTAAATGAAACCTTCGGACTTCGCTACCATTATGCCGCGTAAATCTTTTGTTTTTAATGTATTTTTTCAAATTCAAATTTAGAATCGTTCAAAAAGACTTCCAAAATAAACTTTCTTCAAAAGAATTTAAAAGTGGCCAGTATTTTTTGAGTTTAAGAACTTTATACAAAATATCCCTAGACGGTGTTGATGTGTGTATTACTTACACAATATTGTGACAATGTTTTGGAACTCTTTCTGGTAAGCTTAAACTACTGGGTATTGTTCTCTATTTAAGAACTTATTTTCATATATTATACTGTTTTAAGTGCGCTTGGAGTACTAAAACCAATTTTTCTTTTTTACAGCCGTTATTGACAATTTCGTTTTTTTTGGTCATCTTGAATATGATCTCGTAGTCATTCTTTTCTCTTCACAGCAATCATCGAAAATGATTTTGTCCCTGTTTTGATTACTTAAGTAGGCAACTATAGTCTGAGTAACATTCTAGTAGCATACGCGTCCCTACAAACTATATAAGACTCCTGTTTGTTTACTTTTTTCATAGAAGATTTATCTATATTGGATTGCTTGAACCTTTTTTCTTTGAATTTACTTAGAAGAGCCACTGGATTCGTGAGACTGAGAAGCTATGACTTCAGCTGGTTCTGTTTCAGTTTCATCTTCCGAAAAAGCAGGTTCACATTTTATAAATTCTATTGGAACTTCTGACACATTTTCGGGACAAATACTTGTTTTGAGAACTCGTTCAAAACATTCAATTTGTTTTCGTTTTGTAAATGCGGACAGTTTTTCTAGGACTAAAACCTTATCATGCTTTTGGCAATCAAACTTGTGTGGGACAACACCTTTTTTCAATTTAAGTTGTCCGCCCATCAGCTTGAATTTCGAGTAGTTTGCCATATCCTCCTCAACCTGTGCGAGAAAAACATTAATGAATGTCATAAACTTGTCCAGTTATTGTGCATAGGTACAGCATACATAATACCTGCCTGCGAACCCGGTTAACCCAGCTACCACCAAATTAATTGTAAATGTGATGAATCAATTTCAGTCTAACAAATCGAAATTAAAGTAATACTTACGTCAAAATGATCTTCGCAGCAGTATAAACCGCTGTTATCTGAAAGAGGAGGTTTATTATTCCTCTTCATTTCTACACACCATTTTTTTCTAATGTCTGCATGTCGCGGAACTCGAAAAAACAGTTTGTTTGGTGTAACAGCTGTTGTGTTGATACATTTAGGCACTATGCAATACTTGTATGTCGGCATTATTATGATCACTAATAATCACAGAATATGAAAGAAAATAACAAAGTAATCCACTCTACAGGCGTGAGCACTGCGATAAACTGCGGGCAAGCGCGTAGGGATTGATCGGAACGGTGCAAGGTTGAGCGAGACAGTGCGAGGAAGAGTAGGACGGCGCGACTACGACAACGGCGCGCAGCGGTCTTCGAGAACGATGGAGACGCCAGATGACGTAATGGCCGCCGCCGTAATACAGTGTTCTCTGCGCGCGTATGTTCGAGCACATCACTTTAGTTATAAATTGGCCTCGCGTAGTGTGCAAATATATTTCACTAAGTCGGAGTAGTTATTTTTAAACGAATTTCAGATCGCCATTCCGAGGAATATCTGTCTTGCCATTCGGGGAAAAACTTGTTACAACTAAACAATTAAGTACTCAAACTATATAGGGTGTAAATCAACCCATCACACAGCCGTCTACCAAGCATTCACCCCTACGCAAAAATTATTGCCGGGAAATTACTTATTTTTTGGGTCAAAAATCACATTTTACGGTAAAACTGAATGTAGCACTGTTAAAACATTGTGCTAGTGGATGCTTTGAATAGACGGGACATGGAGATAATTAAAGTAAAGTGAAACCTGAAAAACTAATATTTTACAACTGTGAAAAATTTTGAACTTTGACCCCCAATATCTCCGTAACTGGGAGGTTCCCAGGTATGGTCTAGAACAAAAAAAAATATCGCAGTGGTGGGGAGAACAGGTGCCCTTCGTTTGCGTTAAGGGTACTTTTACACCCTATATATAAATGTAGTTGCAAATCATCAACAATTAATGTAAATGAATTAATCACAAATTGCTTATGTAAGTAATCACTAATTAATTTAAGGGGTCATCCTCCTAATCACGTGAGGTTTTTTAGGCCCCTTTTAGGCTCCCCCATCCCCAGTAACAAGTGTATTTTCTTCGATGGACGCTAAAATTTATCTAATGTGTAACGTGTAAAATAATTAATAAATAATAAAAAAAAAACTTTTATTATTATTATTTCTTATATTATTACTATTTATTTTCTTATAAGTACTTTTTTATATTATTTCTTATTTTATTTTTATCATATATTCTTTTTCTATACTAATATTATAAAGCTGAAGAGTTTGTTTGTTTGTTTGTTTGTTTGTTTGATTGTTTGTTTGAACGCGGTAAACTCAGGGACTACTGGTTGGAATTGAAAAAATCATTTAGTGCTGGATAGTCCATTTATCGAGGAAGGCTTTAGGCTACATAACATACTAATAGACTAATAGGTATTATAAAGAGGAAAGGTAAGATTTTTTGTTTGTTACGAGTACGATTTAACTCAATTTAATATGTTAGATAGTCGATTTATCGAGAAAGGTTATAAGCTATATTATGTGACGCAGACAAAGTTGTGTGGGTCAGCTAGTTTGTAAATAAACAGATTATTATACTATTTTCTTTTTGAGATCTAACACTACTACGTGATATGCCCTTAGGTCTTGAGATAGGGATAAGGTAGTAATAAGGAGGAGAGAGGTATAAAAGTGGCCGAAGCACCTCACATCTTAAAAAAAACATGCTCCGGTAAGCATGTTATGTTTTAATTATAACCTTGTTTGAATCATTGGCTAGTCTTTGTGACTTTCGTGTTATTAAACAAGTAAAGAACGACCGTATTATAATCAGTCATGTTTCCACTGCTGGGACATACACCACGCGGGCCGTTTTTTGGTTCTACCATGGTTTCCTTATGATGTTTTCCTACACTATTTTGAGAGGTTTAGCGATGAAGTAAATTACACTAATAAACAGCCTGAGTTCGAATTCACGACCCTCGACTCTGAGTCGAGGTCGTTCGATACCACTGAGCCACCACTCCTCAAATAGACGATCGATCGATATAGTCTAATGAGACAGGGTTATAGAATATAGGTATTTAACCCTAGAAAGATAACCATACCACGGCATACGTTAAAGATAACCATACGCCTCAGAGGCGCACCCTTTTATAATACGTGTTTTTTAATTGATTTAATAAAAAATATTTATGATTTATGGTATTGTGTTAAAAGGTATAATGTAAACTATCAATTTTAAATACATTTTTATTTAATTTGTTTATTTAAAATAATTTTAAACCAAATGAGTAGACCTCTAACATAAATCAACAGCCTTATGCTTCAGGAACAAAAACACTTATAATCATCTAAAAAAATTGAGTTATTTCTTACAAGCTATTATGACTACAATATAATAAGTATAAAAGAAAAATCTGTCATCAAAAAAAATAATTTCAAATTTATTAATTCTTAAATGTTTCACAAAAGATAACCATACGCCTCGTGAGACTCGTCATATAAACAAAACTATAGAACTTACAGCATGGAAACAGCTATCCCGTGAAAGGGCTAACCGACGACTGAGTTGGCTCAGAAGGACAAACAAATACACGCGTCGGATAAAAAACTACAGTAATATGTTTCCCGCGCAGGCGCCTCTGCGACGTAGGTTATCTTTCTAGGGTTAAAGTAGTAATGTCCTTCATTAGTAACTGTTATGTTTTCCAGTGTGTTTCAGGTTTAGTAGTATTGATACCTGTAGGTACCTACGTTGTAATCACTATGTGCTTTTGAAGACTACTTCGTTTACCAACCGCATTAGTCCACGTTAGATTACAGAACGAGTATAAGCAGACTAAGTTTAATTAATTAAATTCAGTGGTTAATGCGACTGCGCGAAAACATGGTGTGGCGAAACATGATTGGATAGTAAATCACAAATGATTATGGACGATGAGGCTAGAACAATAGAGGTCAGATCGGCTTTGACAGTTTCTAATAGCTTATGAAGTTCCATGGATATCACATAAAAGTTATTTAGTGAAGTGTAGTGTAATCTGCTAAGTAATAAGTTTAAAGCCTTAAAATGTACAGTGCAAGTGTGTTTCATAGGTCATATTATTCGGCTCTCCCATTAAGTAGAAAAAAAAAACAGGTATGTGACGCTTCTTTCTATGTTAAATAAGGTTTTTTTGAAAGATATACAAATATGCCTTTAATACCTATAAGAACAGGTAGTTTGCGACAGTTATCGTTTGTTGGCCAAGTAAAGTTCATAAACATTTACTGTTGTGTAAATTTACAAGTCTTCTGCATTCCACTAGAGTTGCGAGGTCATACTGTGCAGCGTTCACTGCTTGTTGAAACATTAAATACTTCTTGTTTATTTGCCACAGTAACTAAAGCAGTACCATAGTAGGACTATAAGAGTAACGATCTGGTTTGGGTCATTGAACATCGATTGCTTTACATTAAGTAGGACAATGCACGGAGCACAGTTCATTGTAGTTACAGAAGTTATAACATAACATCACGCCTGTAATCCCCGCAGGGTTAGACAGGTGAACCCATAAGTACACCCACATTTCGATAGTTATGTTTAAGTTCCACGCCTATCGCCATCAACCGGGCACAAACCCAGATATTTCATATTTCCTGATGTAAAAACCCAATAACACTTTGTTCGATCCGGGAATTGAACTCAGGACCTCGTGCTCAGCAGTCGCGCTTGCGAACACTAGACCAAAGAGGTAGTCAGAAGAACATTCATTACCATCATAATATTATTTTTATCAATGATAGGCTCCATAAATATATTAATTCTTACGCAAGCACCTGTAACCTTTGTGCTTTTATATAAGCATGGCTAATAGCCAACCCTGTACCTGTCGATGGGAGAGAATGCTTTCGCAAGGCTTAGCGATGAAAACGTAACGCACGATCATCACGATTCGTATCATTTTAAACGGTTGTTGTTTTAAAATTAGCTTTTGCAACGGTTGAGACCGTTTAAGAGCGACCCAGCGATGTGGTTACGAACTCTATGTAGTTGCAGAAATTGCAATTCAGTTCAGTGAATTTGCAATAAGTAAAGCTTTTGTAGCTGTGTCGGTACTCGGTCTGTAGATAGTGGGCAAAAATATAAATGACTCGAACAGACCATAGCATTAGTATAGGTTTTAATTGAATCATAATACTCCTAGTTTTAAAGATTGATCAACGTAAACTCAAGTATGTGCTTTTGCCATGCGACGACGCCTACCATATCCGTGCACGGAATAAACCACCTTTTAACGTCCATTATAAAAATGCATCGATTCCAAAGTTCAGTAAATGGTCTTCCATGACTAATACACCTACAAGGCTGTGGTCATCGCAGGTATATCGATAACTATAGATATGTGGTCGCGTCGCGTATAGCATCATGTTGTTTGCGTGCTGATTGCTCATTATCCTTCAAGTTCTCTGCTATGCCAGCTCATCGAACTTATTTATTTGAGAATCCAAGTGACTGGATGCGAAAAAGTGTTTAAAAGAGTTCACTGCTTGAATTTATTGGTAGTTTCTGTGGGCATCTGTGTGGCAGGTTGGGTTTACGTTATCTTTAATAACATGGGGCTAAAAAAACAGGAAGTCACCTGCTTATTTTTGTGTTTTGATCTTATTTAGATTAGTGTTTGTTAAAAATATTTCGTGCTTTTCTGATAATATCTTACTCAAACCAAAATTAAAGATGCATGAGTACTAAAGACTATCTTGGTTTTTAAAAAGCCATTCAAAACACGTTTTGATAACATTGACCTAGAACATTGAGTACAAGTTTGTGTAGAGATTTTGGCAACAATTAATTGTTCACAAACACGAAGAAGACTATGAAAGTGTAGAAGGCAAATAGTTTAAGAGGCCGAAAGTTCACGCGATCATCACGTTACGTATATCTGCCAAAACTTTACCACTTATAATCAATTCTATTTAACTGTGAAGTGATTCCTGTAAACAGGTTTTACCGAACGATAATTTGTATAGTATAGGTACCACTGTGCATTTAGATTTGGATACTTATAAATAATATTTGGGTAATTAGGGAGCATAATTTGCGGTTTGAGGTCACCTAAAGCTACCAAGATATCCAAGTTTTTAAATACTTTGTTGTAAAGAATTCACAGCTCAACATCCCTCGTACATCGCCATCTTGTGTGAATCAAGATACTCATAAATCATATACCGTAAGTAGACGGTTGGCGTCTAAATAAGTACATAGAGTACATGTGTAATGTCACCATTGTTCGCCAAGTGCGAGTCTTTGTCTGCTTTGCTTTTTTCTTGAAGATGAAGGTTATTGATTTGTTCAACATGTTACATGATCAAAGATAATACACCTGGAGGCATAATAGCGTTGTTGATAACGTTGTTTTTAAAATAAGTGACGTTCTGGGTAAACGTGTGACGATGGTTATTCAGTTGAATTAACATTAATATCTTAATGAGATGTAGGTATCTTCTCGATAGCTGCAGCCAAAATATTTTGAATGGTTAATAACTAGTCCATCCGAACTAGAAACGAAAAATGCATGCATGAACAGTTCCACTTAAATATGGTAATGAAGTTTCGACCTTTTAATTTAGTTGGTATGAGTAGCAATATATGTCTTATTAGAACTATTAGTCATAAAGTTTTGTTAAAGTCAAACTTATTCATGGTATTAAGCGATAGCAAAGTAAAACATGAATAAAGGCATACGTTATCATCCCTCCTCTTCAAAAAAAATTTTTTTTAAAGTAAATTGTTGTAAAGATAATTCATTAGTTTTTGCAATAAACAAATCGGTTAAGTATTATCTTAGCTAATATAGTTGATTTAAAGCCAAACAAAACGAAATACCCAAAATATTAAAATACTTTTTCGTAATGTTGTCGTTGTCCACGTTCGCCGAAAATGAGTCTTAAGACATCTACCTGTTGATAAACCAACCCGACCCTTGTGCTAACAAAAAAGTCCAAAATTACTTCAAAGCAAGATAAGATTCTCAGACCAGGACCGTCGCAGTTATGTTCATGAAACTGTTGCAAACACAAAGAACAAAGTAGGCGACGAAAGCCTTATTTCTAGAATTATAAAAAAAAGAATAAAGTAGGTAAGTACCCTAAACTAAGAGTTTTAAACTTGAGATTTATAATCAGATTTTTTTTTGTTTTTGTATGTCAATCGTTCTACCTATAAGTCTTTGTATCACGTCTAATGTTACAACCAGAACCAGTGTTGTCAACATGAATGAAAATATAAAGAACGTGTTGGAATGCATTGCTGCACATAACATAACGAATGTGTATCCAAGTTTTATCACTTAATTGTTACATATTATTAATAAGCTAGCCTTACCTTTAGTCTATAAGTCAGTCTTGCAGTCTTGACATTCAATACAGGAATAGGTCGACTAAACAAACAACAGGAAAGCTACTTTCAATACATTGAGGACTTAAAATCTGGTTCCGCGATACCGCTATGCACTTAAGGAGAAGTTAACGAACGCATACCTCGGTTGTTTCAAAACCGCACGCACTCCATACGCACTGTTAATGTTTCAAAAACTGTCTTGTTGTTCGTTGTGCTTAGAATACAATATAGTTCGTTTGACGTTGGCGTTCGTTCGATCGTTTTATCTTTGAACCGGTAGGACGGGGCGCGATACCTGCCGCGGACCCGTCGACTAATCGACTGTCTGCGCTATTGGGCACATGTTTACATGAGATCCATTTGTGTGTGTGCGTGCGAGAAGGCTTCGCTGCGCGTGCGAGTGTGCGATGTTGCCAGGTTAATAAAACTACAAATAATCGAGTATAACTAATTCTACGCGTTGGAGGAATGGAGGCCTCTAATGGATAGTTTCGTGTGTCATCTTACCCAATAACCTCCATTAAGTGTTATGCTTGTCGATCGGTCGTCATTTAGGAATTAAAACTCATCACCTGCCCACCTCTTTTCTTCTATGAATTCTGAGATAGTGTGTCACTTCTTACTAGATCAATCAAGCAATCCGCTCTTATTCTGTCGCATTTTGGCCAGTCTTGGTCTGCTGTGCCGCTCTTCGGCCCTCTCCGTCTTCAGCCGTCCTTTTGGGTAGAGACTGTCGCTTAGCTGTCATTGTGCATGTCACATACCTACCTAGTTTCCTTGGAACTCAAAAGTGATTTTGGTTAAAATGCTACACTTCAATGAACCGACGTGAGTTTTCTTTCTGTATTTACACGCGTCGATACCTGAATACCATTATAGATACCATTATACTAAAAGCAGGTAGTGTTATTTTACGCGTATGGCAACATCGATAACTTAGACAGCTACGTATACAAAACTGGAGGAGCTTTAATAAAGCACTGAGGTATCCTTCGGGTTTAGTTTTATTTTCGTTTATAAATAGCCCATACTGGTTTGGCTTCTCGCGAACACAACAGTGTAATGGTTGGACTTCTCAAAACATTCCGCCATATAAACTTTTATAATTAGGCATCGTTTTGAACACTAAACAGGTTTATCTGGTCGTGTCGGATGCCCGTTCGTTGTTCTAAATTGATAAGTCAACTATATTATTTATTATATACGTTTATGTGGACTGCTAAACATGTTTTTCCCATTGTTAGGTTACTGTTACTGTGAAAATTACTTAAGATGCAGTGACATAGCTAGGCGTAACTTTTTCTTAGCCTAACGAAGACTAACATCAACTTTACTTACACTGAATGGTAGTTAACTGTTTTTTTAAACTTCTCTGCAATAGTATGAGTTAAGTAGTTTAGTTTCTTTATTCAAGTCTGGTCTGTATACTTAAAAGATATAGATAATCATCATTCTTAAGGCGTTTTTGGCAGAAGACAGGTGTCGTTTCGTGTCAATCGAAGTTTACTGTTAGGCTAACATTAAATGAAAGTCACATATTATAATTTTTAGATTTATTTTATTTTCAATAACATAAAAATGTTATGTTTTTTCATTTTACACATTTGAAACGAATTCAGTGGGTACCAACCTGATTACTAAACTTTTCACATAATGTTCAAACGTTAAATACGCTACAGTACAGTTTGGCTTTGCATTAACTTCTGAGTCATGGGTCGCATGTTACCTTATTTAGAATTCTTTTTCACTTATTTCCAAATGCTGCTTATATTTGTACGAGCACAAAATCTACTTCACAGCAGTTCATTATAATATTCAACAAAATATATAATATTGTAATCATTTACGCACTTGGATGAATCATTCGATTCGATTTTTGCTATTTTTTTATAATGTGATATGCTATAAATTTTTTGTGATATTTTCAATTTTTATATAAACAAATTCATTACGTTTAAATTACCTAAAATAGGTAAACATGTAAAAAATTACTATTTGGTCACACAAAAATCGTTGCGATGATCCATCCAACAGCAATATTCACTACAATAAATAGATCTAGCTAACTGGAATTGAAGGTCCCTTAAAATTATGTAATTTATGCTAAAGCTGTGATCAACTAAACACACAATCATCAACCACGAACGGACGACAACAAAAACCTGATAACAATTCGTAAATTATCTCAAACTTGTTTGAATAATTGACCACGGCTTTGTATAATACTAATTTTATTGTTTTTTCGTAATAGTTTGACTAACTCTAAAGAGGCGTCCATATTCATAGCATGAAGTAAAGATGCGCAAATCATTAATTTACATAAGATAGTGAAAGAATCGACAGTTTGACATACAACTCTAAGTAAGAGATATCTTTCTAAGCTGTTATTAACCGTAAGTAATGTTTGAAAGTTTTACACCATCTAAATGAATTATGGTGTCACGATTGTCATATTTTATGGGAACTTAATTCCATTTAGAACCGAATATCGTTGACAATTTGCGCCGCGCGTTACTCTAAATATATAGATATATGAAAATTAAATAAGTTACAACAAATGTAATTGATTTTGCTTGCGCAACATTACTCGAAACATCAAAATTGGAACCAAACATTTGAAAATACGTGAAATAAGATTTTGTTAATTCGATGCTCATCGCAATTTTAATTCCTATTTAGTGTATACTTAAATATTTTTAAATAACGCATTTAACTATTTTAAATAAAATTTATTTTATCAGCACTTCATTGTTATTGCTTCTGAGGTGGGCAAAACGAAACAAAATTAAGATGAGCACGGATGTAACACATTTTTCTATTAATGTTTATATTGGCGGTTTGCACTTGTTATTAGAGAAACGTGTCAGAGCACAAATACAGTACTATCAACTTCAACTTTTGTAATAATGTAAAAATATTAATAAATAGAATTATATTGAAGATGTATCTATTATATATTATAGTGAATATTTCCACTTGAAAAAATAAGTAAACCTCTTTATTTCTAATAATTCAAATAAGAGGAACAATACCAATGTAATAGGAAGGGACTAGTTCAATAATTAAATCCAATTTTAATGAAGTGATTCTAAAAGTTGCAGTTTTCAAAGACATTTAAAATAATTGATAATTAAGGGACTCAACAGTTGTTAGCTTACTGTACTGGGCTCCAAACGCATAGACTCGTATAATAGGTATGGTAATTTTGTATGTACATGTAAAACCATGTGTAGATTTTCTTTAATTTAGTAATACTATACTAAACTGGCCGTCATATAAGTATCTGCCATGTTCTTCTCCTATATATAACTAGGTAATATAATATTCTTATCTAGATTCATATTTACAAATAATACAGTTCATTACTATTTATATAGAAATTAAAATATATTTCTATCATTCTTCGATTCACATAACGCAAAATAATTTAACAGAGTTCATTTTTGCACTCACATTTACAATATACTTTTGTAACTAATTTGTTACCATTTATTTGTTGATTTCAAACAACTCATTTAGAATATATCACCCAAAAGCGAGTAGCGTTATACTCACAAATCCTATCATATCTTACCATTTAAAAATGCAGAATATGCGAAAACTTGAAGGAATATGTTTACAGTAAATGGCAATTGAACATTATAGTTCGCTCGCATCCAATAGGAACTATAAGATTCACAATGCCTCCGGACGGGCCGGCCGCGCTCGGCTAGCCTATACGTACAAAGAACCGCCCGGCCCTGCCCACAGTACACAAAACAACTAGCACAAATAAAATAACTCCTCTTTATTATTTACACCCGGTGAACTATTCACAAATTATGGACACAAATCAAAAAACTCTAATCGATTACAGTTATATCGAATAAGAAGTTGAATTATTAATGAAAATTTGTGTTACAGTTTATGCTAGAGTTTAGAATATTAAAGGAGCTCAGTAGCGCCACCGTGTGTGCGGCGGTGCGAGGAACTATACATGCACAACACCGCAGTGTCTATGGCCGTTTGCCTCCAATACTTTACTTATATACCTAATAAATGTTCTCCAACACCATTGTTTCGACAATCGATGCCTCTGTGTGTCGCTGTGTTCAACACGACAGTGCGTTCAGAACTCCTACTAGACGATAACACCTTTACAAGGTGACAGAGATTCTGAAGACATCTACTATTCGAACGCTCTGCGACATTCAACCCAGCGACACGTGGAGAAGGAACTAAAATCTAATATCACAATATCGGGCTTCTGGCTTCATTGCGAGCTGAACAAACGCCTAGTTTGACTCTCAGACGAACAAATCTCTCAGTGTAACAAGCGAGTTACGTAGACGGTAATAGATGTTAGCAAGTATTTTCCCGCTCAATACTGAACGGATAAACCATGAAATGGGCGAAATAGAGTATCTTCTTTTAAGTACAAATCGAGATCTTCAGTTTTCTTGGTAGTGTTGTTTTTAATTGACAATCCTATACGTAATCCCGTCTACGTACTTCTCGGCAGGTCACTGCGTGTTCACTCGAACAGTGCCAGGAGATCGTCGGAGGAAGGCGCGCGCGGTGGATGGCTGCCTGCCGACGACGACGATGACGGGGGCGTGGCTAAAAGCTCACCAAGCGCAGGTGCGTCTAAGTAGGACAGCAGCTCCATCGGGTCCACACTAGTCTCCGGCAATAACTGGAATAAGAAAAATAACAGTCAGGCTTTGCTTGTTTTTAATGGTGTTGGGTGCTTCTTTGTGCTTTGTGTTGTAGCTTGATAAATACATGCTAGCTGATTGTTTGTTTTGCTCTGGTTTATAGTAAAGCGGATGTTGATACGCTTCATTCAGCATGGGTGTATCACTTACGAGCAATTTGTTTAATGGATACAAGGTGGAGGGACACTGACGCTAAACGTTTATCAGGTATTCAAATACATCATTCTGAACCTCATAGTTTTTTTCGTCGAATTTCTAAATGTGTTTCATTTTATTACTTACTTTATACTTGTGGGGTATTTAAAAGTTCGATATAGCAAAATTACTCACATTGAGATTATCTGTCCCTTCTCCATCTATGACGGCGGCGGGATCGAAGTTGAGGTCAGCGGGTATATCGACGTCGGTGAGCGAGTGGTGGTCCACAGAGGGTGGGCCCGGCGTGTGCGACGAGCCCGGCGTGTGCGCGCCGCCGCCGCCCGGCGTGTGTGCGGATCCTGGCGTGTGCGGCGTGTGCGGTGTGTGCGGCATCTGCACAACATATGGACATTAGTCTGCATTCTGGTGCTTTGGCAGGTACGGAAACACTTACAAGTTAAACCCCTAGTCCTATGCATAAAATCAATGTTATCACATTTTTCATGTATTTGCTTGCTATAACTTAACACAGGATATAAAAGTGGGTGGATTCTTTACATAAGCACATTGCACATTTAGCTGTGCGTATACAGGTCTCTAGTCGTAGTAGAGAAATAGTACTCTTACTAAGCAAATGTTGTCTTTTACTTTATTTGTGTGAACGACACAAAATAAACGCTATTGAACTGCTACACAACCGGCTCCAGAGTGATTTGAATCCATTGTAACCTGTGTTCGGTGTTTACTTATCTTCTCATCTATCTGTAATAATTGATAAAAGTGTAATATTTTTTACCTGATCGTTAAGGCTCTTCTCCATCGCGTTGAGAGGATCTAATGAGTTGACACTCTCATTCAGATGCGATAGAGGTCCGTTTCCAGCATACTCGTTGCTGCCAGGCCCGTTGCTCATTCCGAAGTCGTAATTCTGATTGTTCGAACTTGAATTTCTGTTCTGGCCGTTTTGGTTGTACGAAGAGATCATTGAGCCGCTGGCGATAGTGTTCATGTCAGGAGGAAGGTATGGTGATAGTGCTTGATTCATGTCCCAGTTGTTCATTGTAGGCATGTTCATTGATCCCGGTGATACTGCTTTACTGCGTTTTCCTAAGCTGCCATCACTGCTATCTTCTTCTTGCTGCAAAAAGTAAAGTTATGTCTTGGAACCATTTTGAAATAATGTAAGAGTTTGAAATGTGAAATAACAATTCGTATAAATAATAATAAAAATGCATTAGTCGTGCGACAAGTACTCACCTTAATGCCAGTATTGTTGGCGATTTTAGTTGCTTTCCAGTTAGCACCACTGTCAATCGTAACTTCGTCTACATCTGAACTGTTCAAAGTGTTTAGGATACCCCACATGTATTGGTCAACTTCTAAACCTTCTAACTGCGCTGGTTTACTGTGAAGAAATTATATTGTTAGACACTTGTACCATAAAACAAAAATATGATTACGATTGGAATGTAAGGAGCAATACTTACTTGCAAACCGGACACCGCCATGACCCTCGTTCACAGTTAAGTTGTAAATACGACTCTAGATCGAAGCATTGTATGTGTTTGCATTCGTGGCCACGTGCCGGTAGCGTGATCTTCTTAAACGTGATTGGACATTTTAACGATACTTTTAAAGCCGTTTGTTCAACGCTATCCCTATCGTTAGCTGTGTTGGATCCATTGCTACCATTGGTTGGCGTCTGGTTGAAGTTCATCTTGATTTTCGCGATGCAGTGGTCTGCTGTTAGTAGGCGCTTTCTTAATAAACCTTGCAGCACACTTCGTACGCTTGGTCGGTGAACTAATTGTAAAACAAACAGGTGCGACTGGAAAAAAAGGAAGAATATAAGATTTTGTTGAACCGGAATACTGCCTAATTCATAATGTTTTAGGATTTATTTGGTTGTATAAAGGATACACTAGGACTTTAGGAGATACTTACACAGCAGCAGGCTGAGACAGTGATTTGTATCGTGTTTCTGCCTGGCTGGCACACTTCTTTCAGGTACAATGGTTTGTGTGATGTTTTGTTCTCTCCTCTATCTATTACTAATGGAGTCGCGTTGACCGACACTTGAACACTCGCTGGCCAGTTTGTGTTCATTTGCCTATCCTCGTGGTGGAAGCATTTTAATTGTAACTCAAGGTCCGATCTGTGAAAAAATAAATAACTTAAGGCTTTGTTCGATAGTTTGGCTTTTAATTTAGTATGTATTACTTTGCTACAATATTTACCTCCATATTAACGTCGAATGGACCGTGGGTTTTAATTGAAATACATGATTGCTAACTGCTAAATTATGTTCTAATCTAAATGGTGGTAATATAATACCATCTCTTACGGGGAATGTTAACCGGAGCTCGTCATCTGAAAACAAAAATAACCTTTTAGTCCACTTTTTTCAATGCATATGGATTGGTTATTCCACGAATATTTATTGAGTATTCTTACTTTGCATGCCCATTGGAGGTTTCAGCTCGTTGAAGTGGGGTTTCACATCACCATTAGGGCTGATGTAAGGGGGCATACTGCTGGCGGGCGTAAGCGGCGGCGTCGGATTGCCAGGAACTGGACTGTGCTGATAGCTCATGTTAGTGCGCATTGCGACCTCCTGCGCAAACTGTCCGCCGTATTGCCCACCATACTGCGCGTTGCTGCTCTGGTGCTGAGGGAACTGACTTGGCACGCCACCGTTGAAGTACTGCCCTTGGTTTGAGTAAGGTGGCGTTGATTGCCTCATTGTTCCTCTCATTGCCGCACCGAAGTTACCGCTAGGTCCTAATGGTTGCTGCGGTGGGTATTGCCCCTGGAAGCCAGGCCTGCCGCCGTACCCCGCCGGGTACTGAGTGGGCCCAAAGCCGGGCTGCCCAGTCATGTACTGCGTCTTCCTCTGACCCATAAGCATGTTGCCGGCCGGATACGGCGTGTGTCGCCTTTGGTATCCCGGTCCCATCTTCGCTGAGCTGCTCATTTGTCCAGGGCCCATCTGCGATGGCATCATGTTGGCGTGCATACCCATGTTGGCCATCTGGGCCATGGGGTTCATACCGTTCATAGCGGCATTTCCCATCTGCCCCATGCTGGTCATTCCGTTCATCCCGCCGTTGCTTCCCATCCCCATTCCGGTCATACCCGGATTATGGCTGCGTTGTTGACCGTAGCCGTTCATCGCACCATATTGAGGATTTCCCATAGTCATGTTGTTTTGCATCTGTAAATGAAAATAACATCGTATGGAAAATTGTATACGTGACTGGATTCACGTTCCATTTGTGATAGCTTTTCAAGTCCTCTTGATGGATTGATTTATTATTCGGTGAGGTTTACTTTGAGTCTGTGCTTAATTGAAGGTGTATGTGATATGATTTATTCAAATTTTAATAATTTCGTTGTAAGATAGAGAAGTGGCATTTTTAGGCAAAACTTATTGCAATTTGTATGTATGCGACTTCATAAAGGCTTATAACTTGGGTGGTGTTTTACCTGCGAGAAAGGCTGCGAGTCCTGCATCGCGGCCGTGGTGGCCGCGGCGACCATTGCGGCGGTGGCGCCGAACTGCGCGTTCTCGCCCCCGCCGCTCATCGCGCCCGAACCGCCGGCGCACCCATAGCCGCTATAACAATATCAATATCACGTCAACTACTTTGCAAAACTTCTTGTGATCTATCCAACATGTTAATACAGAGGTTGTTGTCTGTAACCATTGTTGTAAACATTCCGTTAAAACACTACAATATTGAAGTTACGGCGTCCGTAAGTTCTCCTTAACTAAAGTATTTACTTCTGTAGAATGGTTGAAGCAAATAGATACACGTGTACGTATTAAATGTGAAATCGGTCCAGTTAATATTATTTCACTCACGATACGAGCAGTTTCTATTGCAAGCGGCCTTGCAGAATCGAACATTCCACACGTTAACGCTTCGATTATTAATAAACTCAGACTCAATATTCAACCCAAATTCTATCGACGCAAGATCTTTTTTTTAATACGCGCCGTGATTTTATTATTTTACGAACAATGAGAGAAAAAATCAATATGGACGTATAGTGACGCGTTGTAACCCCTGTGTTTCTCTCGGGATGTGTTTGATTTTTTGTACGGCGCCGGAGTGGGAGAACGATTCATGTGAACTGCTTTTGGGGCGAATTCCCGAGCCTTGCCGGAGCCCTTTCTAATAATTCTCATTCGACAAATGCACGACAAACACTCGCACGGGCTGCCCATTGTTGCGAGCATCTGTAGTGGAGCAACAATATTGGCCCTTTGTGAGCAAGTATGAAATTATTTTAATGAATATACATTTACGTGTGTGCGTTTAGTATGCACACAAAATGTAACTGATTATGTTTAAAATTAATTGAGTAACTAGTATCTGTCTTTATATTATAACAATTTAATTCAAACTCTCTAAAACTAGTTTGTTAGCAACGATTACATTGTTACGTCAATAGGCGAAGTGGAGACTCCTAGATACTTTAAGTATTCTCGTAAATAGCTTAACATACACTTAGTAGCGTCGACAACCAATAAACACACGAGTCAACAACGCTCATCTCGACATCGTCTCTATTCATCGTCGCTGCAGATGATTTACAAGGGTCCTTCCTTAGGTAAACTCGGCCCGGTCTGCACTTCTTTTTATAGTTTTCTCTGGACCTTTTTCTTTTTGCCGACCGAAATGTGTAGTCAACAAAAAATCTGTGTGTTCTGTATCCTGGTACACTTTTTGTAAAAGTGGTACCACATCCGAATAATCACTTACGGTCTGTTCAAAATATTTGGGTTGTTGAATGCGAACGTTCGTCGCAGGCATTCTTTTGGGACAATTCTCGGAACACCTTTATAAAAGACTTATGTTTCGGCAAATGCGCTTGCACAGACGTATTGACTAGTTTCGAAATGGTTCTAAAGACCGTCAGACTTGATCTGAGCAGAGGATATGACATGATCTTATGTGGGCGCGTTACACCCGTTCTTCGATATACGAAACTTCTAAATAAATCAATATGAATGAGTAGGCAAGCCGCTATTTTGAGAAGCTGGAAGGTGTTTGGCATAGTATTGAGAGATGTGCGAGTAACGCGTAGGTATTTTGATACATAGGCTGCAGTTAATTTTAGATTAGTGCGCAGACGTGTCGGATTCCTGGTTAATTGGCAGTCGAGATAATCGTGTATTGAATCCAACTGCTTAAGAATAATGCTACTGTTTTCAGATTTACCACTCAGATTATAAAACAGGCACTTATTTTGTCGGTACTGTAGCAGTACTAAAATATAGTTATTTTTTTTACTAATCATAAAGTTTTGTAAGCGTGTATAACTGGATGTTTAATTTTATTTGAAGTGAAGTGTTAAATAAGGCATTAATTGTGAGTCTCGTATAGATTACTATCGCGGTAGCGTGAAGCCGTGGCGTGTTCCACCCCTGTGTTTCGACGACAGTTGGTCACCCCCATTTAAATGCCACTTCACATTGTGGCTTGTGCGCACACTGACATAATAAAAAGCGTTAACTAACGTTAGTATTATGGTATCGATTAAGTAAGACACCGTGTCTTAAGTAACTGCTACCTTTTCGTATAAATTGATTTAAATCTTTAAATCGATGCTAAGATTAATTTTTACAGAATATTCAAAGGAATGATTAATTTTTTTTGGACTCTTTGGAAATAGTATGTACGAAACATTTCAAAACTGATTTGCCACAAAAAGATAATATTTACGAACGAATCATATTAATTACCTACAGCGCTATCTATCTCATTCTCATCAATTGACGCGGGGTCCGGAGAATGAATCATGCTTCAAGGAGCGGATTCCGGGGGTTTACAAATGGAGCCGAGCGTTCCGGGGTAAATACGGTACAATGAGCGGGGAAGGGTCGGCTACGTCGCCTAGGGTAAGTGGGGCCGGTCACGTCAATATGGGGCTTTATTACGACGACGTTCCCGATAATAATTTGTTTGGCTGTGATGATATTGAACCGAAAGGAATCACCGATTTAACAGTATTAATAAAATAGATTAACCTCGTATTTATTAGAATATGACATGTTTTTGAAGCTCAGTGAGTGACTTATAATCACTTCGTGACTGCAGTATTATAGAAACATTTAAGGTTTCCAATGAGAATCCGTTCAGGCATGCCGCACGTGGTGTAATGTATGTTGTGTCAGTGCATCCGCCCCCAGACGTCTCGCTCGATTCAAACTGACGTTTTTTCCCACGATCACTTACTAACGGTTACAAATTTCTTTATGTTACACTCGCTTTTAATATTTTTCACACTTTATGATTTGATATTAATTAAATGAGTAACTTTAGTTTCATTTCCCTAACTTCCCGACCCTTAAAGTTAAGTAGACTTCCTGTGTTGTGTTCACACAATCTCGCTGCCGGTCCCTACTTTTATTATTATTTACTTATTGGTTTTGTATAAAGGCAGGCTGCCATCAACAATATGTCGTTTGTAAAGGTGGCTACTAAACAAAGCCGTTGAGCGCTTCGACTTAACACCTGCTCAGAATTTTTTTAACATTGTAATTTAACTCATAATGATGGATCAAAAACGGTTATTTATCCAATCTTTGTTATTTGTTATTCAGAACACTGACAGTTGAAAATATCACGAGTAGAAAGTAGAAACGTAAAAAATACTATTGGAATGAATCTTAAGTGTTCGATGCTCTCGGTGTTGCTAGTTTAAATGTTTTGTTTATTTGTGTTTATTGTAAGCGCTAAAGTGCAGTCACCGCGTGCATTCCCATTACGTGCTTGTGTGAGAGTTCCGTCAGTGTGTGCGTGCGTCTGCGCTAGTGTGAGTGCACCGACGTATGACTGTGTGAGTGCTGGGTGCCCTAAAGCGTTTGTGCGTGTGAATGGAGGAGCACATTTCATTTATAATTGCAGCGATGCGCGGTCGACAATGTCACACTTGTGTGTACTTTTAAAGTTATGTTTGGTTTGTGAGGGGAAACTTAATGCTCGTTGATTAAAAATTACTGATTTATTTTTTAAAGCCTTATCTTATTAGATTGGTTTTGCAACAAGAGTTTCTCAGTCAATTTAAAAACGAATAGTAAGGTAGTTTAAGATATTTACGTGGATGGTATATTTTTGATTTTATTGCTTGTTAACTACGATAACGTGGCACAGGTAAGCCGTTTCACGTTTCAGCGTTTTGTTGAAATGTAAACAAACTTGTTCCGGATAAGATAAAAACAGTTAAGGCAACCAAGTACTACCTACACAAAGCGTCAAGTTTTGGTAACTGATAACAAATTAGGGATCTGTCAGCTCATCATTTTCGATTCGTGTTTTAATTGCTAAATATACCAACAGCACTAGGTACTGCGTATTAGACATTAACGTTTTATTTTCGCATTGCAAACCAGAAATTTTGGAGCGACAATATTATTTCAAACTCAAATCACTATTTTAAACTTTTTGTTATTGGTCGTGTGACCTAAACTTTTCGGAGTTATAATTTAACTCTGGGCAAAGGTTTGCTTTTATTTACAACTAAGATCAAAAACCAAATATTTTTCGACTCAATACAATTTTTTTTTGGACTCACCTAGGGGCGTTGACTCTGTATCCAATGGTCCCTTGCAACGGGTTGTGTTTTCCACTATCGGGAGCTTGTGCTCCCCCGTAGGTGATGATGGAACCCGCGTACCCAGCCGTACTATTGGAGTGCGCCGTCCTGCCGTTCCAAGGCACCCCCTGAAACACGATGCACCTGGTTTGTTGCGATTCAAAAACATTGACGTCAGCTCGAAACTGACATCTCCACCAATTGGCAATTACTCCACGATATTTCCATTATTTGAAATTCTAATTTTCTCCAATATTGTACTCGTGTCAGTCGCAAGCGTGCAGTCGCATTTTCTGTTATCGCGTACCGCGCGTAAATTTCGCTCCAGCCGTTCGTCGAACGTCAACAATAATTGACGAAACGTCCATCGTTTACCTTTGTGAAAATTTCATCACCGTCTTCAGTCCATTCTGAATCGCTTCTTGTTCATTATAACTCAAAACTGATTTTTTTCATTAAATTATATGGCCAATTTCAATAACTCAACACATTATGTAAATCTATACTTTAAAATCGTAACATGATCACGTATAGATTTTCCATGGTTCACAAGTTTTCTTTCACATTTTGCAATCTGTCAACGATGAACGCTTCGCGAATTTTTTCCGTCTTCGAATCAGCTGAGGCAAAATCCAGCGTGTATGTTTTACGACAGGTGGTGTGCCCTAGGTTTAAACCTTCCACAAGTTTTTTGTTTATATTTAATATGTCACCAAACGCAAAACAAAAAAAATTCTCGATTAATTTCTACGGTTACGTTCAAAATATTTTTTCAAAACTTGTAAAAAGTATTAAATCCAGTTCAGAGAGTTTAGAAAAACACTTGTATTTACTTGAATGCCACTTTCACGTAACACAATTCTTGAATTCACTGCAGAAATATTTAATTCATAATCCAATGTTGACACTTAGAAGAAATCCTTTTTTTGGTGATCCACTTCACTGTTTGTTCAAAAATCCCAATAGTCACTAATCACAACTCATCAAAATCCAAATCCAGGGAGTAATGAGATCAAAACTTGTCACTGTGTTCCAGCATTCGATAGCCAATAAGTTATCGTTCACTCACGAGTCCGACTTTGAAGTCACCGAAACATCATAGACGTGTTGCACGAGTGTCGACACCGACGTCACTGGCTACGACGGCGAACGACCGCGCATTCGACCGTCAAAGGTAACACTGGATGATGGCGATGGCGAGCCGGCGACGGTGAGTGAGAGGTTGCGGCGCGGGGCGCTCCCACCCCGCGCGACGTTGCCAGCTCGCCGCGATAAGTGGCGCACCCCCGCTTCCCCCGCTCGTAAGTCGTCGTCTCGGCACTCGGCGATCGGCCGTGTTCGGGCACCATCGTCACCGTATCGGCTCTCTGCCCCACCCCGCGCGCTCGACGTTTTCACGTAACGGTCCTCAATCGAGCGCGATACTGCCACTGCGATAGTTGCAATGTTCTGCCGTCATTGCGATTTCAATGATTGAAGTAGAACGCCTTCGACAAAAATGGTTATAAATGTTTGATAAAAGTCTGAGAAAGTTGGACCCTTTTCAAAAATGTTTGTTAATGGGATTTAAATAAATCATTCCACCTTATTCTCAGGTAGATATTATGTATCTCAGTTTTTGCGCAGCGGCTCGACGCGCTGCGGCGGTCGACAAGCGTCTGCGTTGGGGCATAATAATTAGCAACGATAAACAATGGGCTTGTCGTCCTCTGGCCGCTACCTGCGCATGACGATAGAGGACGAATGACTTGTCCCGAGATGTCCTTGCGGTGTGCCGCCTTGGCGCTGCACGCATTTTGCACACATCTTAAATGATGATGAATCTAATTATTGCAGATTATTTTTTACAATTATTTATACACTTTGTAGGTAATTAAATCTCGGAAAATAGTTTCATTATGCCCTTGATTATTACCCTCCAAGATTTATCGTCATACACATGACACAAAAACATTGACACGTTAAGATGAACATCGTTCACTGTCATTTATTTTACCTGATAGGTGTAACTGTATGAAAAAAACCAGATTATTATAAAAAAATAAATAGAGATAACGTTAAGTACATTTTTAAAATACAATAAATGAGTATTTTGTTTAAACAAAAATAATTAGATACTTACATTTTTTTTAACCGTACATTATAATTTTCCATGAGACTACAACTTCCGTGTTTGACAAATAAGTAGATTTTTCCGCATGCAAAACTATTTCATCATAATGTTAAACAATAGTGTGAAAATGGTAAAGTACTCCCAACATTTTGTAAAATGGTCTACATTAGTTTAGTGCGGCACGCACATCGCCTGCGCCGACTGGAAAGTCGGGAAAGCGAGCGTAGAGCAGCGCGCGCGACGCGTCTCGTCCGCGTTCCGATGCGCCCGCGCCGCCCTCTACTCCATTCATAAAAATAATTAACTACCTATCCGCTCCACCGGCTCCAAATATAAATCTTGTGTAATAATAGACATTTTCACATTTATTTCGTAGTTTACACGTCACTGAAGAACGACATCCCCTTTCGATGTTTTCTTTTATTCATAAAATTCTTGTATGTAGGTACTTAATTGTTTTATGCTAATTTAGTAAAATTATATCTGACGAGTGAAGTCACCTGCGTTTATTTTGTATTTCATCATTTATTGATACAAAAACTCTGAATGATAAGTGGGTACCCTTTGTTTGTCTGTAGGTCCTGACTTCCCCGTCTGTCTAATTCTACGAGAGCGGTTCAGTTGTTTAGTCGTGAAAGTTTACAGACAGGCAGACAGTTCTTTTTTATTTCTACAATAAGTATAATAATAATTTTATTAATAATAATAATAATTGTTTTATTGTAGGCAATTAAGGCCCATAGGTAAAATACACAAATAATATAAAACAATAAACAAACTAAAACATATTAAAAAACTTTATAAAAAGATTGAAAGTATGGGTGGATACACGTATATAGGGTGTAAAAGTACCCTTAACGCAAACGAAGGGCACTTGTTCTCCCCACCACTGGGATCATTTTTTTGTTCTAGACCATACCTGGGAACCTCCTAGTTACGGAGATATTGGGGGTCAAAGTTCCAAATTTTTCACAGCTGTTTTTGTAAATACTAGTTTTTCAGGTTATAACTTTACTCAAATTACCTCCATGACCCGTTTACTATTCAAAGCATTCACTAGCACAATGTTTTAACAGTGCAACATTGAGTTTTACCATAAAATGTGATTTTTGACCCAAAAAAATAAATCGTTTCCCAGCAAAAAATTTTGCGTCGGGGTACTTAGTTTGATGTACAGAATGCTTGGTTGACGGGTGTGTGAAGGGTTGATTTACACCCTGTATAGAAACACAGGCTCTCTTACATCAATCCTGAGAAGACTAGCGCACTGTCTCTTACGGGGGCTCCGAAGTTACTTGCGTCGTCTCTCCCTATGGCACTTTGCGCAGGAGACAATTACAAAGTTTAAATTACAAATTAGTTTCAAATATGTACTAGTGTGGCTTGTTGACTATAGATTACTTCGACTTACACACTCACAGAGTCTCTCATCATTAATTTATTTTTACTATTTGCCTGTTTGAGAGTCAGACATGTTTTTGTTCTGTTACTGAAATAGCTTAGGTGTTGTAAGTAGTTTAACTAGATACTTTTAAGTGATATGTCTTACCAGATTTAGTGTAATGTGTTAGTTGCACAATTTACGAGGGCAAATACCTATTTAACAATTATGTACTTGCCTCAGCATTCTGTAACAGAATCTTAATGATAATCGGCCTGAATTAAGCCAACGACTATTCAACATTCCTGAAACCGGAAAAAAACCTAACAGTGGCGATTAAAACGTGTTCAGTTACCTTTCTTCCGCAGAACGTTATCAATATAGATAAAGTTCGTGACGTCGTCGGACGAAATTGATAAGAAACATACTCCATAAATATGTGTGCATTACACACGTAGCATCCATACTTACCTAAGTACTGATATGATTGTTTTATTCACACTTTTCGGTGCTACGTGACTTAATAAACCGAAGGTCAATAAGAAGTTTTGAAGAATCTAATCAGTGTAGATCTATACAATTCGTAACTTAATACACAACAAATATAAATTGTTACGAAGGTATTTTGATTGTAAAAAAATAACATAAGCAAGAAAGGTTTCTTTACCCATTTTTTTACTTCTCTCAACCTTGGGCGGACGGCTGAAATACTTAGCTTGCCTACTTATTTGCCTATTTTTCATTCGGTTTATGTAACTTAATATTATTTCACCTAATGGGTGACTTCAAGCTGATTTAATATATTTTGTCTGTGATCATTGATTCCTTAGGCGGGTGATGTCGCCCCGTGGGCGGTGGAAGAGAACTCGAAGTTACTTTCGAGGGACGATTCGGGGGTGTACTTAAAGACGTAAAAGGGCAACACGAAGGCGGGAAACCATTTGATTGTAAAAGTAATTATTTATTTGCGAGAGCGAAAATGTTAAAATGTATTTATGTAATAATTTAGTCTATTTATGAGTCTTATTCAGCCTTAATTATGGAGTATAAATACAACATTATACCTACATAACAATATTTTGATAGGCACTTTTGTCTCTAACTATGAACTGTATCCCATTTACCTTTTATATAATAAGATAACACACTCAATTCTTTTAATCATTATATCAGTAACTCTTATTTATTACGCGGGTTTTCCAAAAATATTATCATTATAGCATCGTTTGTATCGCAACCATTACTTCTGAAACAAAACGACATAGAAGGAGAACGACTAAGATAATGTGGCATTTACATGCTACGCGTGTTGTTTATTTACTACATACTGATTATTGTTTATGTTTAATTGGCTTGAGGATCAATTTAGACGTTTTCGCTCCCGAATTTATACGTATTTCGTAAGGACATAAAAAACACGCACGTACGAACTCCACTTTCAGTAGATATGTTAGTACATATAAATAATGAATATGGTGAATCAGAAATCTTGTAAAAAAGTAGAATTGTTCTTGAAAGAATTCATAAGACCATGAATAAGAGGCGTTTTTAATTTTGTCAATTGGTCATAATTAAAATAGAAATTAGTAAAAATAACAAGTAGGTATGTAAAAAAGAAAAAAAAAAAATTTAAATGATTAATACTAGTGTCACACCATCAAGTAGATAATGTAGTGAAAATTAAGTGTCGCAAAGCGTGCGTAGGTACGTACTTTAAATATACTTGTTTACTATCTCAGATGCAGATTACTGTTGAGGTCACGTGCGAGCAGGCAATTCCACTCAGTAATACAACAATAGCTCATCATCAAAGCGTTGAAAGCGGAGAATTAAGAAATCAGTTTTTCCTCATATGTTGACAACAGTTATAAATCACAGTCGCAGTGTTTATTTTATGATCCAGCTATTATCGTCAACTCGGCGGTTTTGCAACGTGGCCGAAACGCCTCAGAGCTGAAACCCGGTTGTAGGGTTGTCGAATTACCAATATATCCGTTATACAACATACAACTCGTAAACAATAATGATATGCTCATCTTCTTTGATAGTACCAAGCGTATAATTTTTGTAGTAATCGTTTTAAATCTTTGGCCATCGTTGTCACCAAGCTAATTTTAAATCAGTTTTACTCCTAAATCTATGCCATCCCTACGTTCGTAGAAGTCGTAAAAAACAGATATATTATATTTGTACATGCATCAGCTATTTCTGTATCGCTCTGTACTTCCATTCCTGTGGTGTTTCACAGCCACATCTTATGGAATTTCATTTTGTGCAGCAATGTTACTCATAATGAAAGACCAACATATATATTTTGAACGTTATTACAAATCAGAAACTTCTGATCTTTCTATGAAATGCTGCCTTCTTATGCTAATAATACCTAATGTTAGACAACAAATTTAAATATTCGTATACATGATTTCGGGCAGGAACTATATAATAATATACCTTATCGCAAGTGAGGACATTTACAATGATAACGATTAGCGTTATTAGTAAAGTAATGTCACGACATGTTGCAATTGTTTTTGTTGATGTTTAATTGTACAAGTCAATAGTTAACGATCAGTTCTAGATTTTGTTTGAATCTTACAGTTCTTACTTGGACAAAACAATTTCTTCCCGGGGCTATAACGACTATATTGCTCGCTGTTCAACGCTCTCTAATACCTGCATTACAATATCAGCCTGATGATGAAATAATACCTGATGTTGCTATCATTCTACCTCTTCAACCAAACCAAATGCTCTATATTACAATCTATCAATGTATCGATGTAATGTATGTGTAATATTCTATCAAGAAAATATGAAATTCTTTAAAATAAATATTGAATATGAAGAATGAATGAAAGTGATGGCGAAATACACCGTAGTGTTAATCACAAAATTGACACTGAATAGATGAAATGGCGACAGGTCACGGGAACAATATGCAATTCCCGCATTTCCCTTAAGCTCAAGATAAAGATTTATAAAACCATAGATAGACCTGCTGTCTTGTGTGGATCAGCCACAATGTTAAGCTACTAAAGGGATGAATGAAAGACAATTGTATGTGACTGAGAGAATGCTAAGAGTTATGTGTGGTGTAACGCGAATGGGTAAAAAAGGAATGAGTACATAAGAGGAAGCCTGAAGATGTGTGGTAATCGGTTATCATGTTATAGACATGAGGTGTGGTGCAATCCCGTCGGGGCTGCGGGTTGTTCGCAAGAGATACCGCGGCCTCGACATGAAGGGCTAATAAGGAACATGGGTGGTTTTTAGTCAGTAGAAGTCTGACACTCCCTTTCGCTCTGCGGGAGGGGGGTTATTTGATGATTTTCCACCCACCATAAAAAAAAATGGTGTGGTGCAATGAGGAAAATGTTAAGTATGAATGGAGATGGTTATAAGACTAAAGGAAGACCAAAAAAGTATGGATAAACTGTGTGAAGGATGACAAAGGAGAGAAAGGAGATAACTGCTGAGATCACTTGTAATAGAGAAGTATGGAAGAAGTAGAAATGCTGCGCTGACTCCAAATAAATTTGTATTAGGGCAAGAGAACGATGATGATGATGAACCATTCAATTATAAAAAATCTTTACAGGAAACATTGTCCTTATTAAATCTGAATTCTTCTTACCTCCTGAAACTTTTCTTGGCATTTCAGAAGAGTTTAATCCCTTAATGTTTATTATAAACTAGCTGTTCCCGGCATACGTTGCAATGCCCTTTTTCCTACCTACTACCTGCCTGTGTACCAAGATTTTTTTTATATTATACGCAAACACCATTTGAAAAATCATTTTTCTATTGGGAAAGAAACAGTAATTATTTGTGATTATTGTGATAATGTCGTATGGTCTGTTTGAAGTTGTCATTCGTTGACTGAACAACTGAACGTCACTCAATTGTTTTGCCTTCCCGGAACCTCTCCACTAACACTTGAACTTTATAGTACGGTATTAAAGCTCAAATTGATTTGACGTTTTAGTTAGAAAACGTTTGTATTGGAAAAAGAAAAGGGCTGTTTTTAGGGCGTTTCCGGCCATTATTCGAATTTTTCTCGCCGTAAAAACCATCCTTGAACTTCAACGAACATTTAAAAAAAAAAATCAGCCAAATCGGTCAAGCCGTTTTCATGCCAAGTCGTGACAACGAAAAACGGGTTTCATTTTTATATATAAGAAGAAGAAGAAGAAGAAGATTGTAGTAAGACTCTTAACTATTTTTGGAAACGAAAATTAGTTCGATATTTTCTTGATAGTCATAACAACTTTTAATAAAATAAAATGAGGTGGAAAACACCTATTTATAAAAAACTTATTGATAAAGAAAAAGTACCTTACCGTACCTTTATATTTCAAATGAAAATTGGGGTGTTCATTTTCAGAATAGCTCTGATTGATTTGATCATCTTTGGTTTCAAGATATTTGCGTTCATTTTTCTTTGAACGTTTTGGCGACTATACTATTTTTTTGTCACCCCTTATTAACACTTTTTTCTGTAGTAATTGATTATTTTTATTTATTTTACGTAGCTTGTATTACTCTTTGTGTTTTGGTGTGTGTAAAAGGTTGACTTGTGATTCTGAAATGAAATACATTAAGATAACAGAAGATTAATAGAGACAGAAAGAACAAAATAAGTGCCGTTTGATGCTTGGAATTAAAATGTGATATTTTATTTTTTATTTTTTTGCTAGCCTACGTTGTGTTGTGTCCCACTGCTGAGCAAAGGCTTCCCCTTTCTCCTTCCATACCTTTCTATCATGTGCGATCTCTGGCCATGTTAAAAACATGATCAAATGTGATAATAACAAAAAAAAACAGATTAATATAAACAGAATATATTTTATAAAATCAGTCTGTTTTAGATCATGATTGTTCAAGTTTATTCATACATATTAAAATATTTACGCACAGGAGTAGCCATGTTGATGATTATGTGTTTTAGTTAGAACTTGTGGAAGTTATAGTTCGCGGACAAATTCATAACGGAACTTGCGCTCGGTTTACTTATCACTAGGCTTCAGACGCAGTTTGGCTTCACATAAGCATTTCTAGTTTGCTATGCACTTTACCTGTGTTTAAATAATATTAATGTGCATGTATAAAATATGATTAATGTATGTTTAAATGTATTTTTAATTTGCAGAAGTATGATAAGTGCGAAGGAAAATGAATGTTTTATTGAATGTTAACTCATTATTTAAGTAGAGTGTATGAATAGTAAGAAATCGCAAGTTCATTATGTATTGTGATAGTGCTTTGTGGTAGGTACTGTTTGTGTAGCTATGCATTATCTTTTTTATTGGCTTATTTTTATTAACTCTGTTCCTGTTTATATTGCAAATTGTGACTAATATTTTATTTCGAAAATAATAGAATGGCTATTGAGCTTATAGGTTATAATAACAAAGTCGAATAGTTAGATCGTTTGCAAGTGGCACATAACGCGGTGTAGCAAGCAGGCGTATTGGCTGCGAGTTACATGCATTTAGGGTTGCCATGACAATCACGAAAGATCAGAAACACCAGGTTCTGCTGTGGTTAGTTGAATGTTTAAAGATGACAGACTCAATAAAGAAAAATAAAATTCCTTTTTTGTTGTAAACTCGACGAATCAATCTTTTTGGGTGGTTTAGAACACATACAATTATTATACACTAGCTGACCCACGCGACTTCGTCTGCGTCACATAATAAGCTTTTAGCCTTTCTCGATAAATCGACTATTCAACTTATTAAATTGAATTAAATCGTACTCGTATAAAACAAAAAATCTTACCTTTCCTCTTTATAATACCTATTAGTTTAGATTGGCTTCGATTATATTATTAAAGTGACAATTACTATAGGTATATCTTACTGTTAAATAAACAGTAACACCTTGTACTTGTAAACTTATGGTGCAGTAAATATTTTGAATTTGAATTTCTCCGGAGCCCCCGGAGGCCAGAATCCCCACTTACCTACCGCACCGGACCGAATGACTGCCGCGCGCGTAATTATTTTGTGGCGCGGATATTTTTATATTGCGATATCTTCTAAGATATTTGTTTAAACTGGATAGAGTAAAGGGCACAAATATTCTATATTAAATTTCCGTGCTAACAATCATATTTTTTTAGATATAGATTAATACCATATGGATTAAATAAGCATCGCAAAATATCATTCTTTTTAATCTAACATTTTAATAGTAAAAAATGGTTACAGTGAGTCAATCTTAAAAGATAGATATATGCTGTCGCGGACTTTTTTTTAGAACATTTAAAGGGGAACAATTCTTTCATACATAATATTTGCGTAACTTAAACTGTTTTCGCAGCGCACGCAACGGAAGCTCTCAAAAAGGAATTTCTTTTCCCGTTTTTGCAACATTTTTCATTTATGCTCCGCTCCTATTGGTCGTAGCGTGATGTTATATATCCTAAAGCCTTCCTCGATAAATGGACTATCCAACACAAAAAGATTTTTTCTATTCCAACCAGTAGTCCCTGAGTTTACCGCGTTCAAACAAACAAACAAACAAACAAACAAACAAACTCTTCAGCTTTATAATATTAGTATAGATAAATGTATTTATTTATGTACACACAAATCCAAAAACGGAAAATACATAAAAAATAGAAGAGCACAAAGGTACTTCTGGTAGGTGCTGCTGCTGGATATTGAAAATAATAAGCAATTATTGTTGAATTGACACAAATTTCGTGTTTCATTAGAAGGACCTACCCCTTTGCTTTTGTAAAAATAAATGGTTTAATGAAGGCATCGAAATTGCATCAATTTCCGTTACACATTTACCCATATTTTGAAAAAAAAGATTGATGTGTATCTATTACTATAGTATTAGTTATAGTAGCTGATCAGGAATCCTGGCAGTTGTCTGTTACGAGTGCGGACATGTAAGTTGTAATTCTACGTGTGGTAACCCTATATTTGACTCGACGGAAACCTGTTCCACACTTCGGGAAATATGTCGCCGATCACGCGTACCCGTGCGTGGTTGTTCGCTCTTCGTTACACTAAAATGCATTTTTTCGCAATTATTATGTTAACTTGCACTTATTTAGTATACAAAATATAATAAAGATCAGGATTTTGATTTACTTATCTTTAGCTCACGCCAGTTTTTCGAAGTTACTGTGTCATCTTGAGGTAAGGAAAGTGGAGCGTGTCAAATACATATTCGCTCTTTTTTCAGCAATGGTTTTTGAAGTTTTTCTTTATGTACTCAGCCCTTCTTATATTTTGATTGCTTATGTTGTGATAACTGTATGTAAAACTTTGTGTCTGCCATCGATATGAATGTCATTAACATTTGGTATTCTTGTGCAGCTCTTGCCCCGCTCTCTCTCTTCATTTGTGCCGCGCAAAGTGTTGAGTTAGACATAACGCGCGTCTATATTTATTATTTACAGGCGAGCGATGATTTCCATTCTTCGCGCTCGATGTCGCGGCTACGAAACGAGAAAGCCACACAACATGAAAATATCACATTCTTTGCTCTACGTATGCGTACGTTCTAAAATTTTAATTGTTTATTATTCTACACTTATACACCGTTTAGTTATATTTGACTAACGCTTGTGACATTCATTCTTTTCTTCTTCGTAATCGTGCTTCTTTATTATTTTTCTTACAAAAGCAACAAGTTATTAATATTTGTCTCTTTGAATTTGCCCTTGACGTACCTGCTTATGTCAACGTCGTAAACATCAGTTTATTAATTGTCTTGTTATGGACGTCAATTGTGTTTATTGTACCTACAAAGGCTCTCACATGCGGCATGTATGTGACTCTGCGCACAAAATGACTCTTAACTTAAAGACATCGTGGTGACAAAACGAATTCATCCGCCGTTGTTATTTTAATTAAGCACTACAATAATTAACAAGAGCGGAGGTAATGAAACAATGATGCGCGTGAGATGGAGTGTTTTACGAAAATAAAGGCAACAGAACGGGCACAATGACTCAGATGGAATTCAGCTTTGCCCGCCATACTGAGCTTCGTCGGAATCAGAAATACAATCCTAATTATAATCGCACGCATCCGTCCAGCACCTCAATCGGTCGCTAACGTTCCGACTAAACCACACCGTGCTCCTGGACGCACTCATCTCTGTGGATTGTGTGCAATGAACGTTTAATAATTATTTTCGTAATACACGTCACGTAAAGTTCAAGCGTCGGCAACACTCGCTGCGAGGGAGCCGCGCCGCGCCGCGTCGCGCTCGCTTTAATAAGCTCGGAGAATAAACACGCTATTGATATCTTGTTAATTCTTATAATAGCTCCACAATATTGTTGACTTACTACATTAGTGGCGAGTAGGTACAACGTTATTAGCCATACGCGATTATGACGGACTTAACATACTCAAATCATACGCGATTTAATGCAGACCTTCACCTATTTATTTACATCTGACAAGGTTATATTAAAAAATTATGGCGTTTAAATAATCTTATCTATTGCATGACCGTTATTATTGTTTAAAACGGTACCTACCTCCTTTTCCCATTCGATGCAATTCTTTAAGAAGTGATATGTCATCGGCACGTCATCAATTGTTTAGTTTGCTCGTTCATTGAATCTAATATTTTTTACATTCGTTTGAACGATACATTTTATAAATACGGTGCGAGTATTAGCCGACGGAGTGGTTCATAATAACGTATGTGTACATAGGAGCAACATTGCCGCATTGCGGTGAGCCGCCCATATGTCGACATATCACTTCTGCCCTTTACTGGAGTGTGCCATACTCAAATACCTTTTAGATCGGACCGCGCGAGATTACGAACTTTTTCTTTAGTCACAATCTATTGACTACGTTGATCATAATTTGATGTGTGTTCTACATATTGTTGAATTAAGGAAATTTAATTAACCGGTAATTAGGCAATTTCTCGCACTAAAAGTGTCAAATAGTACCTATCTCTACTACCTACTACTTGACATTATGTTACCAAATGAGAGTTATTTACTAAACATGATGTTCTGTGTCAAATATTTTAGTAGATGGTTAATTCACCGGATGTCAAAATAACAACGGAGTTCCTTATCAAGTAAATAGTAAAGAAGTGCTTATTGAGAACTCGTTTTCGGGTCAGGTTGTTTTGTTCCACACAATGATTTTGGGCACTTTAGCGCTAACCGAATAATAAAACGCGTTAAGGAATAATAAAAAAGTTTTTTGTTGTTTTTAGTTTAACGCCTCAGACGCCATGTATCGGGTTTGTAATACATTAGTCGGGCGTTGATTTACACGGCTACATATCGTGGGCGCGTCTATTCATAGTACTAATGTACTATATTTAGTAGCGATTCCCTATTATTTCTCGCGACTGACTCAGTATGTGAGTTGTTCCGCTTTAGAAAATGGGTTTTAAATTAACACGGAGCTCTATTGAATATTCCTTATTGTGCAATAACAGTAATTCGGAATTCTACCCACTCAGCTCTCGAATCTGTTAATTAGGTCACAAAAGTTAAGGCATTTAAAATGTTGAATTTGCCTTTACAAACTAATAAAAACATGGTTTTATAAGACGATTCTATTACATAGCTGAGATTTTACAAGATTTAAGTTAATTAAATATTAACTTATGTAAGTGTTTAACTCTGACTTAACGCATCGAGCTGTGGTTTCAAGGTCGGTAGGTGTATGTAAATAGTAAATAAGCGCAAATGGAGAGGCGCCGATGCAGGTAGAGGCAGCAGCGGCGCGTCGGCTGCGCTTGCGCACATCTGCCGGAGCGCGCGAGTGGCGCGCCGAGGCGCGTGCCGGCCGCGCCTAGCACCCGTCCGCCGTCACGTAAGCCACGAGCGACATACCGACACATGTCGATACCTACGATATATGTATAATGATATATCATGCAGGTACTGTACATCAATTATCCCGATACACTGCTGTATTTAAACACGAATACGTCGACTTACTTAAAACAAATCCTAAGCGTTCTGCTATTTACACTTTATTTTCTTACTACCCGTTGCCAGCGGTTTCGCCCGCTACAACTCGAAAATTATCCCACGGGAAGATAAAATCGGGATAAAAACTCGTTAATCCAGGTTATAAACTATCTGTGTACCAAATTTTATCCAAATCCGTTCCGTAGTTTTTGCGTGAAAGAGTAACAAACATACACACTCACACAAACTTTCGCCTTTATAATATTAGTGTGATTTATCCTAAATTCCTATTTAAGTATTTTTTTTTATTTCGACTTCATCTCGCCGTCTCAATAAAAACACCCAGAAAGCTGAAATTCTTTTAATTTTATGTTGTGCACATTAGACCGTGTGTGTGTTATTCTAACACAATAAAATGACAGACCACTTGCATACATAATGTCCTCTCCGTAAACTTGCGTGTAGACAACTGCTACATCGTAGATTTATCATTAACACCTACGTATCATAATTAATCTATGTTCCGCCACTCATTATGATGATGGTGTGACTGATGTGTTTACTATTTCATCTTGCACCTAGCTGCGAAATATTTTATTTAACTAGTACCGCGAATGTTACAGAATAAATAAAGAACCAGACACTATGATTAAAACTTTAGTATATTATTTGTTTACCCACACGATTCACTGCGGGAAGTGAAGTCGCGTTCGCTTATGAAATACACCACTCGCTGTGGGTTGGCAGCGCGGCTAATTATAATCTACTAAACATCATCGAGTGCTTGTAACTTAGGGTCGCACCTTTTGTGTGTATTTTTAAATACATTTTTCTAGTCTCGCTTCCTTAACGTATGCACTGATTTAGAAAATAAAGTTAAAAGAGACTATATATAAAATAAAATAAAAAATAAATGCGATTCGTTTCGGCTTATATACATATAGTGCTAAAAACACTGTTGGCACGCGAGCTTAATATTTTTATATAGATAAGTTGATATTAGAACGTATAGGTACTTATAAAAGGTATAGTATGTGTTAGCAGTTAGCAGCCCTAAACCGGTGTCCCGGAGGCGGGCGCGAGGCGGGCGGTGGCGGCCGGTGCGTGCGACCCGATCACCACATCGCACCTTGTTGAAGACTGCACGATGCGTGGCGTGGCGTATTAGCAACGGCATTAGCATTATTTATTTATTGATTTATACACCCTCCTGCTCCACATCAAGTTATGATTATGTTACGTCTGCTGTTTCAATCAGCACGCGCTAAACTTTTACTAATTGCTCCACGTTGACAACATGATAAAGATCTTGTTATTTAAATGCGTGAATATTAAACAAAGTCATGTGTCATAATAATTAATCTGCCTACTCGTGCTCTATTTAAAATTATCTTGGGCTGATGCCAGCTATTCTAAATACCATACGTGGTCGCGTTCAAATTTGTCTATAACAATAACGAAGAAATTCACATGAAATAGAAAGGTAATCAAATTCGTGGCAAATTACATGTATTCGAATGGGTCCATTGCTGAGACTCGCGAGTCCATTGTTCAGTCCGTAGCGTGAAAATCAAACTTCCGTACTGCTATTAAAGATATTACAAACATTTGTAAATATCTATTGTAGTCTGTGCGATTTTCAACAGATAGGTCGTACCTACATACCTACGCTAGTTGCTAGAGTGTTTTTATTTTTAGTGTTACATTCGCGATTGTTATTGATGTAGACAGGTATGCCACCTACACTGTTTTGCCAAAATACAAGGCACGTGATAAATCTAAAGCACAATCGCTGTTTCTAATAAATGACGTCAAAGCTAAAGCACACTAAAATAATTATGCCGGTTTGGTCAAATCGGCGCGGGCGCACGGTGCTCGGCGCGACGTTTGGCGGTAGAGATTATCCAGCACCGAATGAACGCGATTTTTTAATCTGTCGCGCGTTTCCTTGTAAATCTTAATTCGTATGTTCCGTTACAGTAATTCCAGCGTGAGGGCATGAACGTATATTTTTTTCTCTGGAAACGTATCACCTTGTCGTCGGGTAGCCGGTTACCTACAATTAAAAAGAGCGCGGATTCCGAGGCGAATTTCGAGAAATATCGACGGGGTCAACGAACCATGTCGACGCATCGTGGCCGCGTCTCCTTACTTGATTTTTTTTACATTGTGGTATAATACGGACAATTTAGGATGAAGTTTTATTGACGTGATTAACTTAAAACAGTCAGAAACAAAAGTTCCATGCGAATGAATAACGAGTTTCTGGTCTTTCAGCTAGCTGCGTTAAGTTTTATATTTATATACTTAGTTACTTACAGCAAAATCAATGTGGTTACTTTACCTATGTTTTATACAGATCCGCAAAGTAAAATCTTACTCCTTCAACAGGCATATTAGCTTTTATAAGTAGTCCAACGATCCTACTTTTTGTTAAAGTGCGCAGACGCTCGTGATTCAGAGTCATCAATTTGGAAACAAAAACGCTACTAATTGTGCAGGTATCGACCGGCAGCCTTTGAAGGGTTAAACGTACACCAAATATTAGGCCGAATCTTTTCGATCTGGCCGGTTTTAACTCGGAGATATGTATTTTTTGCGCGCGTCTCGGAGTAAGCCGTGATCGATTCTCAGTAGCTTACGCGGGATGAGACCCGTACTCGTCGAAAATATATTACCAATTCGCAGATAGCTTTGTTCTTTTAAATTTGAATACAATTAATTACTTATGCCTATCATTCTGTTACGAGTTCCAAAATCGTTCGGTATCAATATCAAGTTCAACATTTCACAATATTTTTCATCTTGTTGTAACTACAATAGATACTAAACGCTAAAAATGTGTAGTAAACACTTTATCTAAATGCCCATATGTTTTATTGCATAAAACGCACAACGCATTTTATTTCGTAAACAATTCCGAGTTGACTGCATGCTATTTTAAGAACAGCATAAATATCGAGAAAAGGCTGCCCAGCCTACTTAACATTCCATTAGCACGAGCCGTTGATCGCAATTGCATATCTGCAGCTTTCTATTGAATGCTTGTGTTCTCCAGTAGCTTAGCTTAGCCTTGTAGGATCAATACCGATCCATATTGTATTAATCTTCAAGTCAGCTATTTTTAATCACCACAGCATCATATAATGTGATCGTATGTAGACAATTCAGTTGACGAGTGAACATAAAAAAGGTGCACACACTCGCACCGCATTTCATTTGTGACCGCCATCGCTTGCGAAGGCGAACAATAAAAATATCACCGACGTTGAAATAAATAAAAAGAGCAGCCGGTCCAGGTGCCGCAAGGGCAGGTGGAATAATTGGCAATTCTTTGTCTCAACCCATACACCAGCTACGAGAACCCACTTAAATGTCTCAAGCCGATGTCTTATTTTTGAAAAAACCTTACGCATTCTGCATATGACGATTAGATAAAGTCAAGTATTACCCATTAAGTAAATACGGTAGCGTGATCGTCTGTCGAGTTCTTGTGTACCATTGTGTTGCAAGATATAAGTCGATAAAGGGAGTTCATCTTAGATGATTCGTGTAGATGTAGAGCGATATCATTTTGAAATATATCTACATTGTTGCTATACCTACTACATGTGCAAGTTGAAAATAGACAAGTTTTTCATATGCATCAAGAAATCGTCGTTGAGTTGGTAGAGCTGATCTTACACTTATGTCTACGTACCTATATGGCTGTGTACATTATCCTTTCCTGTACGCATGCAAAAGTGGGCTCACGAAAGATAAATGAAATAATCGTAAATACCAATAATTAAAGCGACTAAAGATCTATAAAATGACAGTGCTGGTGAGATCGATCAAGACAATTTCTAGGGTACTGGCGACGTGGGTAACCGAAGCAACGGTACGTTTTGACAGATCGTGAAACTGGAACTCAGATGCGCACCAGATTAAGCATCAGTAATGGTTCGCGAGGTAGCCAGCTTAAGATATGTCCAAGATAAATACGCGGGAATTTCGAAGTTACCTATATAATTATTTAATACAGTTAACTGATACATTTACTGCAGACAGATTAAAAAGGCATCGAAATAATGAAATATGAATTGCATGTTAATACTACGAAATAATAGCGTCACAATAATAAATGTACAGTGATAAATAAAACGACTTGCGAACGTATTTCAAGTAAATTTACTCTAATCGATTTAGCTGTTTGGCTGCATTGTTAATTTCCATTAAACATCGGCGCAGAATTAATCTGATGGACATCGATAAACACAGTCATTGTATCAGTACATTGCGACTGTCAACGTGAGTGAAATTCCGGAAGGCAGGAATGTGGGTGAGGTAACCCCATTCGGTTTGTGCACATGCGCCATGTTCACAATTTCGCAGCGATTTCTGTTGTAACTCTACCGAATCGAAAAGCGTGCCAGTAACCGTAGTGAGACGTTTACCAAGTTTTTATTTACAACTTGGTTGGATATTAACCTCATTGTGCGAGTAGGTAGCGCAACCCGGTCACTTAGCTAGTACGCATATTATCTCCATTTGCATAGCGCGGACAAGTAGCGGTGTCGACTTACACGCCACTGCCGCCTATAATGCTGTTGCCTTTAACTGTATTTAAATGTAGATTACATAATATAGGTATCATCTACTTTACTGACAGCATTCTTGATTAGACCCATCAGGCCGGATATACTAACGGGTAGGTTTTGTTTACTTCCGACCCCTAATCCACAAAAATAAGAATAGTTTTCTTAATAAGAGAGTCTCTTGATCCAGGTATAGAGCAGTTACCTAGATCAGAATCAATTTTAGAAAACATTTCTTAAGAAACTGGTTGGTTCTGCAGATTCATTCGCTTTCGAGGCCTACCACAATTTTCCACTCACTCCTGAAAATTCTAGTTTCCGTGGATTAAATTATAAATAAACAAATCAAACATAATTTTCGCAGCGTAAAGAAGATGATAGTATCTGTAGGACTTATACAGCAGCGACATTGAACAAAACACGCGATCACAATGGCTATGTATACGTACCCGGATAACGACGTTATTTGCTTTTGCCTTCCGTCATCGAGGATCATTGCCGTAAATACGGACTTGAGATCTTATTGCACTAAAGACGTCACGTTTGTATTTTTTTAATTTGATGATTTTTTGGTTCGACATTCGGTTTTCTGATCTAAAATGCACCGTTATAGACTTCTTTAGTTATTTGTAAGTAAACCCGAAGAAGTGTAAGATGAAGTATTATCTCTACAGTTCTAATCTTTATTTGTAGTTATTATGAGTGTTTTTTAATGACTTTACATTTAGCATGCAGTAATTTTAAGTGCACACTGTAATATTATATATATACTTACATAATTTCCTGTGTTATAAATAAAAATAGTGACTCGAAAACTCAGTCACTCGTTTATCACGATGACAACTTAGGTGTAAATATATCATGGTGATTTTTATATCTTTCATAATGCGATATATCGTTGCGTAAAAAACGTAATACGTAAAATGGCGTAACTAGGATAATTTCATGTTTGATGTGCATTACTAAGACGCTGATGAACCAACAAGAAATAGTGCTCTACAATTACATCTAATTTACGACGGCATTACCCACTCTCATATGATGTTCTATTACTGTTTAAATACAATATTTCAACCTTGAATTCTCAATTGAACCTAGATATCCGCCAATCTTACCATTTCAATAAAACGGAGTCACGCATTTTGAATTGATTGCCCAACAGTTCATATTATCGTATTTAAGCGACCAAAGTGTCACAGTAAAGAACGATTAACATTTGGACCTCGGTAGTCTAAAAGTCACGTGGATTTAGTGTCGGGGTTGTCTCAAACAACAGAGACTCAGTTGCTTATATATATAAACACACATTTTAGTTAATAAAAAGCCGGTATGTATGTATTTAACTAAGTAGTTCAGCGAAATGAAGTCTTTTTCCAGCTTTGTTAAATTTTATAGTTGAATAACGCTTCCCCAGTTTTCCATATCTAAAAACGAGACGCTGATGATGACTAAGCGCTTTGCGAGGCGATATTATCAGTGCACATCAGCACTGATAATATCGATCATAGTTCATATTTTCCTTTCAGGTGCCATTTTCTCAATGCTTGCTTTAAAATAAATAGAATTTCCTAAACCATTCAACCAATTTCAACCATCAATTGAGAATCGTCATAATTTATACCATCTCGTTCGGTTTATGTCGAATATATGACTATGTTTTATGAAAAACTAGCAATATTAAAAAAAATCTATTTACCTAAAAATACTGTCTTCCATAAGTACTTTCTAAAACATAGGTGGCAAAAAGTCAATGAGACACATAGTCACCGACATACGTAAGGAATGAAAGATCGAAAGGAAAATAGGATCATGAACTACTGAAGCAAAGTGAATATATATAAATATATATAACATTTATCTAGGACCCCCGCAGGTTATCGAAAAACATCTCGAATTCAACCTAGCCTTATACCTCGCATTTGTCGATTATTCTATCTAAGGCATTTGACAGTTTATCGCACAACGCCATATTTGAATCTCTTAAAAACCAGAACATTGAACCTCTATACATTAAATTATTACAAAAAACATATAAAAGTAGCACAGCAGGCATAAAAATTAACACTACAGGACCATCATTCCCTATCCAAAAACGGGGTTAAACAGGGTGACCCTCTTTCTCCAAAGCTCTTCACAGCCACGCTTGAAGAAGTCTTAAGAAAACTTAATAGCAAGTGGAGCAACAAGGGCATCAGCGTGGGCGATAGAAGATTAACCCATCTCCGCTTCGCCGACGATATTATCCTTTTCTCCTCCACGGCAGGCGAGTTAAGCCTAATGCTCGACCAACTGAGCAGTGCTAGCCTCGAGGTCGGACTCGCGATGAATATGGCAAAAACCAAGATGATGACCAAATGTCCATGAGTATATTTACCTCGGCCAAATAGTCTCCTTCCAGGCAAGACAAGACGAAGAACTTGCTCGTCGCACCGAGAACAGCTGGAAGAGCTATTGGTCGATGAAGCAAATAGTGAAGGGAGCTCTCCCTCTCTCCCTTAAGAGAAAACTCTTGGACATGTGCATTCTTCCTACCCTCACCTATAGAGCGCAGACATAGCCATAAACCAGTCGTCAAAAGTCCGCACTCTAGGTCTGTCAGCGCCCGTCGGGGCTGCGGGTCTCGTCGGTGCTGCGGGTTGTTCGAAAGAGATACCGCGGCCTCGGCGCAAGGGCTAAGAAGGAACATGGGTAGTTTTAAGGTCTGTCAGCGAGCAATGGAGCGTAGTATCCTCGGAGTTAAGCTTATTGACCTAATAAGGAACTCGATACTGCGTTCCAAAACTTAAATTGCCGACGTAGGTCACACGGCTGCCAAGCTTAAATGTAACTGGGCTGGCCACATCTGCCTTACGCCGGAGGAGCTATGGGCGAAACTAACTTCACAATGGGTATCAAATAGCAGCAAACGGCAACGCGGCAGGCCCAAAAGATGGCGGTACGAACTCGACTGTACTCGAAGAAGTGATGGAATATAGAGCCGTCTTTCTTTTTTAGAAGTCGGTTAAAAATTAAACATGCTTTATCTTAAATGAAAAAACTGATCTCGTTGCTCTAGTGGACCCGATTTCTTTAATTTTAGTGAGATCTTGAAGTCATATGGAATGTCGGATTTGCTTATAAACTAAAAGGGTTCTTTCGCATGATATAAATAATAAAGTTAAAAATACTGCTGCTGATCAGCACAGTTTAGTACTAATCCTGCATGGTATGTCTTTTTATGCCGTGCTGGTATGATTGAAATTCTTACGTCCACTATCACCGAGGAGCTGGGCTTCTTTAGTAGCTACTTTCTTTTGAGTAGGTAGACACTGAAAACAATGTTCACTTTAGTTCACAATGTTCATTTCTACGCTGAATAGGCAAGTAAATGTCGTAGTTTGTATTTGATTGGATATGGGGAGGTTCTCAAGGTCAACGTTACTGATGCGTATAAAATATCTACAAACAAATAAATACTGGATGCATCAAAATGTTTTATGTGGCGTTATTTTACATATCAAATTCGGTTATGTTTGTATAAATTAAAGTTCATTAATTTAGTTACTTTATAAAATTACAATCGTCTGTTAATGCAATATAACTTACCCTTAAACTTAACCTTAGCCGATATACAAGTTTTCATTTCATCTTCACGCGCATAGCCTTTTCCATTATGACTGAAGTATTAATGTTTTTAATTAGTTCTTAATCGGGTCAGGTTCACATTGTGTCAATACTATGTGCCTTGAAAATATCCGCTAAGTATAATATGTGTTGGTTCGTCACACTATTGGCGTCCTTGTCACACTGGCCGGTGTATAGGTACGTGTGTGTTACGACGCCCGGGCCGATTGTTATTGTCAAGTATGTGTAAACAAAACCGAATCATGTGCTGATGTGACTGCGGCACGTTATCCACGTATCGTTATAAATCAAATCACAATCAAATCTAAAAAAAAATCAGCGTTGCTTTAATTTTAAGAAATGGGTAATTTATTTTGTGAATAGGTAATACTAATTATTTTCGATTTTTGTCACTAGCATATAACTTTCAGTAAGTGTAACAGAAATAACAAGTTGAATAGAAACAAAAATTAAAAGTGGCGACGCGTGATCAGCTAACTAAAAGTGATACTTTTGGCACTTAAGAAGTGTAGGTATACCTATCTATGTGGGGTGTATAGGGCGGTAATCGATCCGTGTACAAAATTAATAGAAGTAACGATTGTTTGAATTACTATATCAAAATAAAAACTTAACAATTTATGCTCTGTATTTAAATATAAACGAACGGATGGTAGTTAAAACCGATTTTGAAAACCCGGAAAAAACAAAAGGTTTAGCGACTTTGGGTATTTGTTGCTTATTAAATCCTTAATCTCAAAACGACTGTAACCGTATGAGGTCATATGATTATTTGGAAACATTCTGGTTATGATGACTCACCGAATTCAAGGTACCTACGGTACGGGGACATCAAAGCACAGCCGTGCTGGTGCACGAACACGGTGTGTGCCGAAGTTGGTACTTCGGCACACATCGCCAGAAAACACAATTAGAATTGTATTATTGATTTCCTACTTAATTATGCATGTGTCGTCGCTTTGTCAGCGAAGATCTGCGGCTTGGCGGCTTTAGATACCAGTTGATTCGTAACAAAGTTGAATAGATTTATTTAAACAAGAATATTTTTTAGTAGCCATCCAAATTTTACCACCACCATTTTTGAAAAAAAAAATCGGTACGTATTTCATGTTAAATCATTTTCTCGAAAGAATTATCCGCTCTCCGTGAAACGTTAAAACTTTGTAATGTGATATCTCAATATTTTTGTATTGAGTGATACTAAAAGAAATAACACGTATTCAATGATTTTCGCCAAAGATTAATACGAGTATATCAGAATTTGGACGGCGACTAAAAAATCATCTTGTATATGATTTGGTCGATAATTTTTGAAACCAAACAAAATAATAGTAGGATGAAACCCATTCAAAAAGAAAGAGAATATAACAAAAAATTAAATTAAAAATAATTTACGGGCGATCTGAGATCGAGAAGTGGCGGTTTTTAAGGGTAAAAAAACCCGACTGAAAAAACTGAATAGCAAAAAACAAGCACATTTTAAATTAAACGGGCAGACGGGGTCCGACGAGTCCTAGTCTTGAAAATCTACTCAAGTCTCGATATAAAGACTAAAAGACTCGAGTTTCTTACAACACTAATAATAACTGCCACTCGGGTCGATCTTTAAGTTAAGCCGCGCTTATCTAGGTTGGTCTGTGGATGTGTAGCCGCCCGTTACATACCGAGTTTCCTCCGTGCCTCGGAAAGCACGTTAAGCTGTTGGTCCCGGCTGCCATATATAGACCTGTGGCAGTCTGACAACCAGTCTTACCAAAGAGTATCGTATTATCTACCCAGTATAAACTGGGTTGTGGAGGTCAGATAGGCAGTCGCTCCATGTAAAATACTAGTACTTAGCTGCATCCGGTTAGACTGGAAGCCGACCCCAACATAGTTGGAAAAAGGCTAGGCAGATGATGATGAAGTCAAAATAAGGTGAAAAAAAATTAATAACAAAATAATGCAGTGTTTGGGACGTAAAAAAGTAAGTTTTCACTAAATTTCGTGAAAAAAAAAATGTTTTTTATAAAAGATAAAAATAAAAAACCAAAAACATGGTAATTTGAATTTTTCACATACATGTTGAGGTAATAGTAAAAGTACAAAAACAAAAGTTGTAGATCTTTTTATTACGTGTAACTTTGCCGTAAAACTTTTTTCCATAGGACTTGTAGTTTTGCCGGAACTCGAGATAAACCGTTTTTTACCCCTAAAAACCCCCCTCACCTCACTTGCCGACCTCAGATCGCCCGTAAATTATTTTTCCTTTCATTTTCGTTATTATATATTCTCTTCAATTTCCAATAGGTTTCATCGTACTATTTTTTTTTTACTTTTTACAATTTTCAAAGGCTTTTCAGCCCTGGTCTAAGAATAGTATAGGAAAAACAACAAGTTTCCAAATATTTGAATATTGATAATGCTTCAGATGGGAAGACAGGATGCTCACAGGATGAATAGTCCCAACAGCTACTGCTTGCCTTTCGATACCTGTCTAACCTCCAATCCTCTTTAGCAAAAATATAAATACAGTTGTTATCTAAATAGTCAACCACGAATGCTATAATACGACAGTTTAGGATATCACTATTGTAATTTGTAATGCTCACAAGAGGATGTCGCCACGTGTCATTCGTACCTGTTTATAACAATCCCGAAGATCTATTGTTAATGTAGCAGTTTAACTCGCTGCAAAACAGTTGGGAAATGAGTCATTAGCTCCGTGTTTACAGCTTATGGGTAAATTATCGTCTGTGTGTTATCGGTTAATTTTATGTTCCCATTGCATTATTTTCATCTGCGTTTCCTCTTCCAAAGTAGGCTTAAAGTAGCTCTAGTACATGTCGTGTTCCCTTTCCATCTCGTCTAGATAAGCTCAATGATAAGCTAATCTGTAGTCTTTAGTATACGTTCCTTGAACTTCTCAAATGCAGGACTGATTCTACTAACCTCCTAGGGATACATATGAACACAATAAAAAAATTAACATGGCAATCCAGATGCTGCCAGTCAAAAACCTGTGCTTTTTTTGCTTATTCTGGCTTGTCTAGTGAGAAAGACTGCGCGGCGCGAGATAAACCTGCAATAACAAAGTATAAACGGAAAAACCTAATTTAATAACTGTTACCGGTCAATGACTACTTGCTTAGCACGTCGGCGATAAGAACGTACGTTGCTATTTATCGGGTGTCGGGGTGGGTTTAAATGGGATTTTAACCAGGAAAGCAATCGTAACTTCAGTGAACTCGCTACAGTAGCACCGAGTTCTTATGCATCTATTGTTAATCTAGACTTGGACAGTTTATTGAGCTAGCTGACTCACGAGTGTTGGGACGTAAATCTTGTCTGTGTTTACTAATAATGAATAGTTACAACTAGCACGACAGACATAAAGCGGTTCATACAGTTCGCGAATTTTATTTATTTCTATCTGATACAAGAATACACTAAAACACTTAAAAAATGCGTCTTTGTGTATATAGGTAGGTACAGTAAGAGAGTTGTAATTGTAACATGTACCTACGTGTTATCAGTTAATGCATGCCAATTGGTTCATTTTTCAGTGTTTGTTGTGAAGGTACGTGCGCTAGCGCCATATTAGGTAGTTATTTCATTAATTTATGACATTTCTCTATAGTCTATAATATTGTATTAGTTTATTACTTAAAAATCTTAATCAAAATTTGTAAGTACCTAGACGTAACTACCACTAGTTTTTAGGCGTTGTTTTTCGTCGACATTTGCTCAGCGTGAAAGAATGATGAAATATTTTGATAGTACCTACTGCTAAATTTAGACAAATTGTGACGCAATAAGTAGGGTCAAATGTTGTACCTATGGACGGCTTTACCTATGGACACTATCAATATTTCAAAAACTAAAAGACTTAAATCCGTCATTTAAACGCATCCGTAAACGTTTTTTGACGAGTGGCAACACTGACTAACTGTCATTGTGCTGTCAGTGATAAATCTGTTGTTGTTTGCTGTTGAAGATTTTTAATTCGAAAAGTAAGTTTTTTTGGACATTTTCAAGGTGATTTTCTGTAAGACAACTTAACCTAGAAGTGTGACTGTAGATGCATTACATAATTTAATGTTTCCCATTGATTTTAGGACCATTTTGCGATTCTGTTAATGCTCTTTAAAAAGATTTAACCCTTTCTAGGTTATGTGTTAATATTTGTACCTGTGGACGGGGGAATGAATGTACCTGTGGACTGTCCATAGGTACAAATTATCGGTTGTACTTGTGGACATTAATTGACTAGACAAATAGTTATATTAAATTTATATTTTTCCAGTGCCACGAAGTAAAACCGGAGTGAAGCGGGATAAAATTTGTCTAGAAACTATCTCCGAAGCAGTAAGAGAGGTCAAAAGTGGATGCTCAGTTCGTAAAGTGGCTGAAAAATATAAAATACCTAAATCAACAATTTTTAAATATTTTCAACTCAATAAGGATAATAATCTCAATGAAAATTCTATAGAACTTTTAAAGAATGACGTTAAAAAGGTATTTCAAGAGCATGAGGAGATTTTGTTACGTGAATATTTAGAAAAGGCAGCATACATGCATATGGGTTTAGATTCCAGGCAAGTCCGGGAACTTGCCTACCAGTTTTCTGTGGCAAAAAATAAAGAAAATATTCCTGAAAGCTGGCATCAATACAAAATGGCTGGTATAGGGTGGTTGAGATGTTATCGACAACGTTTTCCAGAACTATCCCTACGAAAACCTGAAGCAACTAGTTTAGCCAGAGCTACCAGTTTTAATAGGGCAAATGTTTCCAATTTTTTTGATAATCTCGAAAAAGTGCTGAAAAGGTATAATTTTCCTCCTGAATCCATATACAATGTTGACGAGACAGGGATATCGACGGTACATAAACCAAGAAAAGTGCTGGCCCCGAAAAAAATTAAGCAGTTAGGAAAATTAACTTCTGGTGAAAGGGGGATAAATAATACCATGATTGCCTGCATAAATGCAGTTGGAAACTCAGTACCTCCTATGTTAATTTTTCCTAGAGTGTTTTTTAAAGACAATATGCTTAAAGGTGCGCCTCCAGGTTCCGTCGGAGCGGCCAATCAATCTGGATGGTCCACAGAACAGATTTTTAGACAATATTTAGACCATTTTATAGCCTTTGCAAAACCTACTAAAGAACGTCCAGTTTTACTTACAATGGATAACCACGAGACCCACATTTCAATTGAAATCATTGACAAAGCTTCAGATAACGGTATAATTCTTTTAACCTTGCCTCCACATACCTCCGACAATTTACATAAATACATACATACATAAACTCACGCCCTTTTCCCATGGGGGTAGGCAGAAACAACAGAACGCCACTTGCTAGCTTTGGATAGATGTGTATTTGGACCGTTTAAGTCCCAGTACAATAAGGCCGCTGACAGGTGGATGATGAACCACCCAGGGAGACCTATCACCATTTATGATATTGCCGAAATCATAGGAGAAGCATACTCCCTCTCATTCACTCCAAAAAATATAGTTAAAGGATTTGAAGTTACTGGCATATGCCCATTTAACAGGGACATATTCACAGATGAAGATTTTTTGTGTTCATTTGTCACTGATCGTCCTCAGAAATCTGTTGTTGATACCACAGTTACATGCTTGGAGCAAGAATCACTTGTAGAGGATATTGGTTTCTCTCTGGCACAGGATATTCCTAGAGAACAAACTAAACCAGAAGTTTTGACACCTGTTGATTGTTTAGAAAATGATTACCAAGATCAAAGTCGTGACTTACTTTTGGAACAAAATTCAACACCTCAAAAGCGTTTTGAGGTGTTGAATTTTGTTCCAAAAGTAGTTAGTTCTCCAACATTGGTATCTTTACGTCCTTTTGCAAAGGCACCGCCGAGAAAGACATGTCAACGTGGAAGAAAACCAGGCAAAACAAGAATACTTACCGACACGCCGGAAAAATTAGCTATCCGAAACGAAGCTATCATAAAATCTGAAAAAAAGAGAAAAACTGAAAAAAGAAAAGAAAAAGGAAAAGAAAAAAACAAAGCACCAAAGAAAAAACCTGCACCCTTCGAACTGACTTCCAAACCAGGCCCTAGTACTAGAAATATACCTTCGAACAAAAAAATAAATATTCTCGCAGACCTTGAAATATCAATTGTAATGTGTGTAGGATGTAGAAAATATGAGAATAAGAAAAATATGCTAACCTGTTCTATGTGTGAAGGACGCTATCATCAGAAATGTGTACCTAAATCGCACAAGGACAATTTCGACTCGGATGATGAGTGCAACTTTGTTTGCGTAAGGTGTTACAAGTTAGACGATGATGATGATTCTGATGATAGCGACGATTCTGCCAAAGATTTATACAATGAGTATTGTTATTCCATAAAATAATAAAATTGTTTTTAATTTCTATGTTTTGACGAGCCTATTTTGTTGTTGTTCTAAGAAGAACTAATTGTTTTTTTTAATAATATATTTCAATTTTAATGCTTGTCCATAGGTACATTACCGTCCATAAGTACAATTGTACTGTCCATAGGTACATTTGTACGTTGTACCTAGGGACATAATAAGGGTTTTAGATTTTTTTTATTTTTTTCAGTAATTTGTTTTTGTTTTCGCATTTAAGACTACTAATTATTAAGAGTTGATTAGTTACTAAGCCGTACAATAAATAATTTCATTACAAAAACGCGAAGTTTTTTTTAAAAAAAACCTTTTGTTTCAAATTTTGGAAAACGTCCACAGGTAAAGCACATGCCCCTACCTACTTGTATCTACATCGGAACAGAGATATCTAGTAATACCTATCCAAGTACCTATGTTAAATGTTGAAAAAATAACATACTTCCTACTTTACCAGTATGTAGGTAGGTAGGTACTTACTTACTTACCTACTAAGTCTTTTGATAAGGTGAGAAAGCAACTTAAACACGAAAAATAAATAGGATTTCGAAACAAAAAAGAATTAGTAAATACAGTACTGTAATTTAAATAACCTAATGTCGAAATTACAATTCACTTGTAGGTACAGAAAAAATGTACTGAGTTAAAGAAATTAATATTAACTTTCTTTACGTTGAATTTCACACATTAAATGTAAAATGTTAGTAGTTGTGTAACTTCGATTGTGCGCGGTGCATCCTACCTACTAAACCAAAAGGTTATACTTAATTACTGGACAGACAGCTATATATGGTTTTTATTTTTATGTTAATTGATTGCCATACTTCTCTTCAATCTTAGTCTTTATTACAATTTTTTTTTATAATTATTGTTAATTAGCTGTAAGCACTCCCGCTGCCTTTATCTATGTCCTTAGATTGGCTCTTAATCATGGATTCGAGATAAGGAGACCAGGAGACTCGTAGCACAGGTTTTACTTAGTATGGGCTCCTGTCTCCCATTTTCAAACTTTTGTATGCTGTGTTACTGTACAGTACATATTATTTTTTGTCGGAGAAAATAAATACATTTAAATACACACTAACGAATTATGTTAAGACTTGTAATGTTAGTAGTAAGTTGAAAGTAAATAAGTAAATAAATATCCTTACAACTTTGGAAAGTAACATAAGTATATACCTACCTGCAACAGAGACAATACTGCTTCCCTTGTCCAGTGGCTGCTAGAGCGAATTCCGAGCCCCGAGGTCCTGGGTTCAGTCCCGGGTCGGTCAAAGTATTAATATTATTTTCCATCAAGAATTTCTCAGCAGCAACCACGTAGTCTAGATTTTGTCCCCGGTTAGTGGCAAATGTGGCATTACGTCGTCGATGTTGCAATACGTTCTATGTCAAAATTTTAATGATTTTATGTTTGATCTCTGAACTGGAGTATTAATATTACTAATAATAGTTTAAAAATATAAACGCTTTATGCGCTTTTTACGCTAAAATGTTTTATGTCTCTCCTAAAAAATTAGGTTTATCTAACTTAGAACGTATTGCAATATCAACGACGATTAGACTCGTGCCCCATAATAACATGGGATGTAAACTGGCGACATGTCGTTCATTTCTGTCTAACTCTTCGGGGATTACAGGCGTTTAATAAGGATTTATAAAGAAACAAATAGAAAGAAAAGAAAAAACACAATACTTATACATGTTTTGACATGTCTGGTGCAGTCCTGTTGATACAGTTCTAGCGAGGCTACTTGGCAAAGCTATCCAAATTGATATAATTCCTGATGCATTTATTTCCCTTGCCTTAGAAATTTATATCTTTCGACGGGCCGGCGCCATATCCGCTACTATGACAAAGAGAGGTCAACCAAGGGTTCATTGAATTAACGAACATGAATTTTAATTAATGTATTTATGTAGGGCTTATTATATTTATAGAAGTGCACTGAGTAGAGACCTAAGTTCTTTAAACCTGCCCTTATTTTCTGCTTGGTGATAAAGTAGTTCGTATCTTACAGACCTAGTCTATCTACCAAACAGAAATAGCTTTCTACCTGTCATGTTTATTATAATTTGGGTCAAAATGTTCGCTTATATTAGAATTAACGATTATTTAAGTGTGAAAACGATACATCAGCTTATGATAATTTGCTATAAAAAGTGCCAAAGCAAGTATCTAAAAGCGCTATTTAATATTAAAATATGCACTATAAAAGTCAGAATATGCAAAACTGTAAAAAATATTAACAAAATTAGAACAATCGTCCCATGTGCTTAGCACTAGCAGGTTTTTAATCATATGTATGTTTTTCAGTTGTACTCGCAATCAACTAAATCCCCATAGCTACTGCAATTGTTTAAAATTAGGTTCTGGAAAGATTAACCATCAGTCCATGCCCGCCTAGCATGCTACCGTAGAAACGGGTTTTGTCGACGGAAGAATCGACAAAATGACAGATTGTAGCAAAATTTAATGTCAAATTGTATGGAAAAAGCTTTGTCTATTCTTGGTAGAATAGAGATGGAATCGCCATACTACGCGTGCTGACATGCAAAGCAGCAAATTAACCTTTCGTATGAGAACGTAGATCTAAGCGAGACACAATGGCTTTTTAATTGTGTCTAATTACACGGCATACGAAAGGTTAATCGTAACTAAATAAAATAATGTAACTCCAGTCCATTTACACTGGACAACAAAAAAAAAAATATTTTTGCCTTTTTTGAAAATTGTTTTTTTTTCTCCATGAGATTAACTAAAATAAGTCCATACATACATGAACACTAAAAACATAACACTCTTTTTTTTGAGGCAGTCGTGTAAAAAACTGAAACAAATATTTTCTTAGAAATATGTGTTTATATGACAAGAACAAATGAACCAACAAGGATTGCAACCGAATTGAAAATACTCAGGTGTAAGTGTAAGGGACTTACTAAAAGCAATTTTGTTTTGTTAGTAACATCAGTTGCAATCCTTTTTTTCATATACCTACCCTCAAAAAATTAAGCCGAATACCATATACCTGCCTCGGCTTCGCTCAGGTGCAATGTAGATAATGATTTTCTAGGCATTTCTCAACTATAACTATACAGGGTGTAAACGAACTCTTCACGCATCCGTCAACCAAGCATTCTGTACATCAAACTAAGTACCCCTACGCAAAAATTTTTGCTGGGAAATGACTTTTTTTTTTGGGGTCAAAAATCACATTTTACGGTAAAACTCAAAGTAGCACTCTTAAAACATTGTGCTAGTGGATGCTTATAATAGTAAACGGGTCATGGAGGTAATTTAAGTAAAGTTAAAACCTGAAATACTAGTATTTACAAAAACAGCTGTGAAAAATTTAGAACTTTGACCCCCAATATCTCCGTAACTAGGAGGTTCCCAGGTATGGTCTAGAACAAAAAAATGATCGCAGTGGTGGGGAGAACAAATGCCTTTCGTTTGCGTTAAGGGTACTTTTACACCCTATATACATAAAAGGTAAAAAAGTAAAATTGGATTAACGGCAAAAAGTCATGTTGTCCAGTCTTATTCATTTTATCTAATCAAAACACATCATACATATCTGAAGCACAGCCTGAAGAGACATTCATCCGATATGTCATCATTGTGATCAATCATAGGAACCTAGGGTCAGAATTGAATCTGATTTAAGCATATTATGTAGTTATTCAATCTAATTCGTAAGCCTAACAATCAAATTTATATAATTCATACTTGCCTTTACGGCATCATTCAGTGTTACCAAACGCAGCTGAAAATCTGTAAGCGGTTTGGTGATCATATGACCTCTTCAACCCAATTATCTAGCTGAGGACACGGATGATGCCGGATAAACTTGTTTTAAAAGTTCTGCTTTCTGAAAACCACATGCCAACAACTTCTTACGTGCTCTCCGATCCAAAGAAACCTCGACGTGAATAAAAATGTATATATCTTAGATGGACTTCACTGAACATGAAATAATCTCATTGCGTACCTTACATTAAATTCTATCTAGCCGTCACAATACTCACATATGAATGTCTTGTTTGTGCTTTGTAACAGTGGTTACGTGAGCTTAGTCAAGTTGCGAAAGCACAGTTCGCACTGAAACGAATGTAGCGCGAGTCGAACAGGAAGCCAAATGCGTGGTACTATTGCCGAGTTACGTTCTACTAGAAGTGGCTTCAGCAGATTCAACGTAAATACCATTGAACTAACGGGCATTATTAAAAACTTTCCTTGTATCTTCTAACTTTGGCCCAGGTCAAGAAAATATTTCATCTATCTAATATTAATTAAAAAAATATGCGACTATCGATTAAAATAGTAACGAGTAAACTGTACATTACTTGTGCAGAAGCCATTTTTGACTTGTGAATATCTTATATTTTTCAAGTTCGAAACTCGTTTCTGGAAGTAAGAATTATAGAACAAACGAACAAACTGCAATGTTGATAACTGTTCTTATGGGTACGTATTGCAATATCTAAAATTAAAAGAACTAACGTAAAATGACCTACGTTCAAAATCCATAAAATCTAAATACCTAATGTTTTTGAATACCTAACACCTACTTACGAATTACTAAAGTTTAAAATAATAAATAAAAATAAAGATTGGACTAAATATCGAATGTTTAAAATATCAACAGTTATTACACGTAGGTTAGATACACCGACATTTGAAATACCAAATGGTCAAAATGCCTAAAATGGTGCATCACTTGTGAGCTATTTGTATGAAGTAGTAGATCAGTCCTAAACTCGAATTGCATAATGTTTATCTACACTAATATTATAAAGAGGAAAGATTTGTTTGTTTGTTTATAACGAATAGGCTCCGAAACTACTGGACCGATTTCAAAAATTATTTCACCGTTGGGAAGCTACACTATTCCCGGGTGACATAGGCTATATATCCCTGTCTTCCCACGGGAACGGGAACTACGCGGGTGAAACCGCGTGACGTCCACTATTTATAATAATAACATTGTCCAGGCCCAGTCGACGGAGCCCCGCTTGGTGGGGCTCCTACTTCTGGGTGGTTTAAAAAAAATAACCACGAAGGGGATAGCCGCCATCCCCTTCTAACCTAACCTGTCCGAGTCGGGGTGACTCAAGTCCCAAGCTCGCTTCGCTCGCTCTAACCGTTGGTTGGCAAGTGATAATCTGCCAAACAATTTTCGGCGAAAAGGCAGGATTTACTTTGACTTTTGACTTAGATGTGTATTTTTTATTTTGGTCAACTAATAAATAATAATCCTTCCAAGCTGGTGTCGGCTACGGCGACTGTTTCATCGTCAACCTACTGGCGTTTCTCTTGGCTCTCATGTGGCTAGAAATACTGGTCAATTAACGGTGAGGTAAACCTATTTAAGGTTTGTACATAGCAATTTCAAGTTTTAGCTTTATGAACTTCAACATATCCATTTGACATTTTAAGCTTCCGGTATTTTGAATAAAAGTGAAACAATCATTAGGTATTTAGATTTTAGGGATTTTGAACGTAGTTTATTTTACGTTAGTTCTTTTAATTTTCAATATTGCAATACGTACCTGTTCTTATGTTAGACTTTTACATGATGAAAACACTGCTTGTTACTAACAAATTTTAAAAAAGACTGCTCTCTCCCCGTCATTTCTAGTCTGCATAACTCTCGGTGCATTTGGTAAGACGCTCAGTGAAAGTGATTGCGCGGATGTCGCGTGCGACGGCGCAGGCGCACCCGCCGACCTTGCCATATAGGTGGCGCGCGCGTCGCGTCGCATCGCGTAGTGCGTAGCTACCGGTTGTACATCGTGCGAGGCTAAGCAGGGATTCAGGGTCTTGAAGACCGGTAGCAAAAATGTTGAGGGTCAAAACAAATATAGCAATTTTTTACGCCTATTTAAAGGGTCAAACATTCATGCGTGAAAATGATTAAACTGGTGTGACGAAATGTTGAATCAGGTTATTGTGGATACAATGCATCGTTACCACCAAATAGAAGGTGGAATACTTATTACATAAGGATATTTCTTTAGCGGCTAAAGTTTCCCTACGCCTGTCCAGCGTAGACATGATGCAGATTGTAACTTGCACCCACCCAGATTTTAGTGTTTTATATATAGGGTGTAAAAGTACCCTTAACGCAAACAAAGGGCACTTGTTCTCCCCACCACTGCAATCACTTTTTTGTTCTACTAGACCATACCTGGGAACCTCCTAGTTACGGAGATATTGGGGGTCAAAGTTCCAAATTTTTTACAGCTGTTTTTGTAAATACTAGTTTTTCAGGTTTTAACTTTACTTAAATTACCTCCATGACCCGTTTACTATTCAAAGCATCCACTAGCACAATGTTTTAGCACAGGGTTTTTGACCCAAAAAAAAAATCATTTCCCAACAAAAAAAATTGCGTAGGGGTACTTTGTTTGATGTACAGAATGCTTGGTTGACGGTTGTGTGATGGGATGATTTACACCCTGTATACACACACAGTACTCAGAAGGAGCTCGTGGCTTAATAATAACTGCCACTCGGGTCGATCTTTAGGTTCGGCCGCGCTTACCTAGGTTGGTTTGTCGATGGGTGACCGCCATTACATACAAAGTTTCTTCCGTGCCTCGGAAAGCACGTTACGATAGATATTTGGCAGTCGTTACAGTTGGTCAGTGACCTGAAAGCCTGATAGGCAGTCGCTCCATGTAAAATACTGGTATTCAGCTGTATCCGGTTAGACTGGAAGCCGACCCCAACATAGTTGGGAAAAGGCTATGCAGATGATGATATACACAGTATTTAGCCACAAGTTCTTCAGCTTGTGGCAAAATAGTAACATCCGCTCGGGTCGATATTTAGGTTAAGCCGTGCTTGCCTAGGTTGATCCGTGGATGGGTGACCATCCATAACATACCGAGTTTTGTCCGTGCCTAGGAAAGCACGTTAGCCGTTGATCCCTGGTGTCGTTTGTAGATCTTTGACAGTTGCTATGTAGGAAGTAGGTAAGTGAGCCGACACTGACAACCTGTTTTACCAAGGGGTATCGTATTACCCGGTACTAAGTAGGTTGTGGAAGTCATCTGACCTCTGACACTCAGTGATAGGCAATCGCTCTATATAAAATACTGATATTCAGCTGCATCCGGCTGAAGACAGACAGCCGACCCCAACCTAGTTGGGAAAAGGCATCTCCTATACCCTTTTTCCAACAAGGTTGGGATCGGAGATGATGATTTTTCACTGAACATGTTCATCAAGTATGCTCAAGGTCTTTCTAGATATTTGGGTCATACAAAAGAACCATAGAATCGGCAACCATTCGTAGCCTTACTTAGTATTTTATTTTTTCTGAAGACGCAATATACAAATAAAGGGTGTAAAAGTACCTTTAACGAACCCCTAGTTACGGAGATATTGGGGAAAGTTCCAAATTTTTCGAAACTGTTTATAAAAAAAAGTCAAAGTTAAAACATTTATTGCGAACCAAGTGTACAATGTGCAGTTATATTAATACTAGTTTTCAGGTTATAACTTTACTTAATTACCTCCATGACCCGTTTACTATTCAAAGCATCCACTAGCACAATGTTTTAATAGTTCTACATTGAGTTTTACCAGTAAAATTTGATTTTTCACCCCAAAAAAAGTCGTTTACCAGCAATATTTTTTGCGTTGTTGTACTTAGTTCGATGTACATAATGCTTGGTTGTCGGCTTCGGTATAATATCTTGCTTGTTGTATACTGAGCCCAAAATAAGGAGACTATAAAGGGCCGCAACAATTTCAGGGCAGTGCATGAAAGTTCTGGTATTAATATTTCTGTAGTGCACGTGTGGTTTGTTTCCCTCAGTAAGATTTCCCTAACAATCGTAAACTACAGCCTTTACGAGCTTGTACTTAGATAAATATGCACAGTTTTGCAATTACAATAGTAAAATAAATACTGAAAGGTTTACCTCACCGCTTGAGAGTACCGGGTGACATATTTTTCCGTGACTTCAGTAATTACGCCTGATACGATCAGGTAGTTTTTGTTCCGGTATACTATTAATATTTATGAATATTACACAATCATTGTGGCGTGGTTCAAAGTGACGTTTCGGTCTGAATTCTGGTCATTCACAATTTTATACGCACTGAGCTGCACCACTTACCTTGAAATTTTGTTTTTGCTTCTTTTTCCACAATCAATATGTCAGTTGTCGTGTTGCCTCAGCCCGGTGCAACGCGACTGGCCACACATGAGCACCACCCGTTATTATTTTCCCTTTGTAATTACCTTAGAACAACTGAACACCTAAACGGTTCATTTTAATATGGGTTAGTCGTGTGCTTTTTCTGTCGAATAGGTTATAATATGTAATGCGAATGCAGATAGATATAGAAATAAAGTCGATAATGGCTCGTACAACTTGTGTATAAACAACATTATTTCTATTGTAATAAAACTTCACGGCTCCTGTGTTAATCACGTGTCGTATATTCACGTCGCATAAGTACCTACCAAGGAAGTTTTACGTACTGTGTTGTCTATTTTTTCGCCTGCACAAAAGCACCTTGACCTTAATGCCAAAGTCTATCTTATGTCATTCATCAAAAGTATTGGCAATACTTAGGTGTGAATGTATTGTAGACTCGGACGTGTCAACAGATTTAATTAGTATCGAGCAGGATGATGCACATGTTAGTTTGCGCGTGTGCTTTGCTGGTCGTTATTGTTATAATTGTCCACGCGGTCACGTGCGCCTTCGAGGACACCCCCACTTCCATGAAAAGTAGAGTCGTTTCAATATTAAACACTACTTCTACATACCTAACATTCAAACAAGTTACCAAATAACTTCCATCCAGATCTAGTTTTCACTTAACCGAAATAACTGGGCATATATTTAGTGCGCTATCGTAAATTCTAGCGATAATGACGTAATGCAGTTTTGTCTAACAGCATTTCGGCAGTTAACCTTAAATGTAGCTGGTAATAAAGGTCCAACAGTGAAATATTTCAACAAATCAGATTAGGTGTGTTGCAACACATTACTATAATGCATTAGGTTAATTCATCGAGTAGATACAGAGACACAGACACAGTATTGAGATGGACGCGTGTTGGCAAATAAGTGCGCGTTTGTTTGGGGGCCGCCGTGTTAGAACGGGCGACCTCTCGCCTCCGCGGCCCGCGTTCTCCTTACAACTACTAGCATTGAGGCATTTACCTTTCTTAGGTCGGACTTGTCCTCAATACAGGCTAGAAGCGTTGATTTATTACGATGCACGGTATGCCGGCTCAATTTAGAGACAAATTTTGTGCAATATGCGCCCAATCCGCGGTATGTTTACATTCCAGTCCCCGTGTGGCGTCAACATTAGCCCCGTTGGCCTGATATGTCGGTTGGTAAATATTCTCTGGTACAAATCAGTCGTAAGTAAATACTTTTATGTGTTATGACTAATTTTACAAGGCTGTTTACGGATAAACTGCTTAGGTACTTTACTTTTAGAATCTGGTGGAAAATTCTGGTCGATTTCTCACACTTAGGCCGCGGGTTTTTTTTTACAAATTTTGCATAAGCTTTGGTGTGAAAAAGTAAATTAAATTGAATATTCTTAGTTATGATGGTTAAAATAATTACTATCGAATCTGTTTTAAGTGCCATTACATTACTAAAACTTTTCATTTTGCCCTAATTTGGACATTTTCGTTCTGTAACATTGCCAGTTCGCCCACGTTGCATGTATTGTTCAAAAATATGTCCAAGGTTGTATATAAAAGACCCTGGACAATATTTAAGTAACTTTTAGCTCAACAAAGATGTGTGATAAGGTTCAACAAATGAAGTATGGCTAATTAGCACATTTTTTAACAGACGAGTTTTGTGGAATTCGAGCACAACAATTAAGTGGCCACGAAATTATTTATACTCATTAGTGATGTGTTATTACCTATTTAATAACTTTATAAAACTACGCAGTCGCAGAAGTTAGAAACACCAGTTTAGTTTTTACCAAATTATATGAGTGTACCAAGACCCGCTTAATTAACGGTAGATTTTGTAGTGAAATGTTAATTAACTGTCCAAACCCTTCACTTAAGTAATCATAAAATTTTAGGTGATCATATTCAAATACTAGACTTTACGAACAATAACTTAAACATTAAAAAAAAAAACGAATAAAAACTGCAATTTACGTCAAAACAACGAAATCATAGATGTTTAAAGTCAAGGTTGTGCGATATCGGCGAGGCATCAGTATTGTTATCAGCCTAAGTGACTATTTACTGTAAACAGATTGTATCGGAGGAAGCGATCTTTGTCCTCTTTGAGGCATTGCCTTGTAAACGCGTTGCCGCCTTCTGGTGGCATTAGTTGTAAACTGAAGCGATTTCTAGAACAAAAACTTCGTCACCCAGTTCGAAAAAAGCCTACATTCTTTTTTTTTTTTTGGAGTTTGGGAAATCATCAAATAACCCCTCCCGCTCTTGGGCAGAGCGGAAGGGAGTGTCAGACTTCTACTGACTAAAAACCACCCATGTTCCTTCTTAGCCCTTGCGCCGGGGCCGCGGTATCTCTTTCGAACAACCCTATCTAGTTAATTTAATGTCGATTTTGTTTTTATAACATTGATCTAGTAAGTATTACAAGTAAATACTTTAATTTAAATCTTTTAAATATTAATTATTTTAAATACTTAAACATCGGTCATTGTCAGAAACACCGATCTATATAGATACAAGAATAGCAACATTCCTTTGCGTAGTATTGGAACCAATACACTAGTATCAAAGATGTTACACAAGATATGACAACACTAATATATTTAAATATTCTTGTATCGCGTGACTGCTATTATTTTTATTATGTTATCACGTTCACTGCTAAATGCTTCTTTTGATGCCCGCTACAATATTATCAATCCCCACGCCTTTTGTATAATCACCACTGTGGGTAATGGGATTGGTGATCGTAGAACTATGGTACCAACAAGGCACATCTAGACAAGCAGGTTAGTAATATCAGACTAGACTACGGTCTTTAATAATGAGAAATGTTTAAGAAAACTCTGATTTGATCAAATTCACCACGAAATCAACAAGGAGCGTACTGTATTTTTACCTTTAAAATTTACTGGCAAAAATCAAAGCAGTCAGTTATCTCGCGACATCTATTGTCTTACATAAGCAGTGACGCGGGTGACATTGAACGCTCGACCCGATTAAGCAAAGCAGACGATTCGCGAGGTCGCGTCGCCAATGTCCACACAGTCCAGTATCCACAGTCGTACTCATTCTCACACCTAATTACAGCTGCATTATCATTGTTCATCAACAGAACTACTCCTATGTTATTGTGACATTGAATTAATTACCTTTAATATCGTCGCTTACTGTATTTCTAATCACTAACAAAACATTGCGAATTTACTTGACTTTCCCTCGAAGTAGTCAAGGTTATAGTTTAAACCTTAGATAGAAAAGTAGATACAAGTTAGCCATTAAGCAGTTGTAGTGCTTCTAGTTCAATTAACGGCACATGACTTAAGATAGCGATCTAAGTTATTCTTATATATTGTCCAGTATTGAGGTGTAAAGGGTGAGTCGCACGCGACTGACTAGAACCTGCGACACCGGTTGCGCTCGGACCATTTCTGATGGGCTCACTGTCGGTCACTCAGTGTGCAGCAAGATGCCATGTTATTTATACATTGCTTGTAATAGTTTTTTGAAAGGTGAAGAATAAAATACAAACATAAAGGGCGGGAAAGATAAGATGTTTATTGATAGTAGTAACTTGAATTATTGTAATTGGGAGCATCAGTAAACTTATTTGAGATACTGTGTAGGTGTAAGCAGCTGAAATAATCCTATACGTGCCTAAAAGGCAATAGGGCAATACACGTAAACGTAAATGGAGAATCTTACATTTAATATAATACTCTAGCTTTCATAAAGTTTTCAGTGCAAATGTTTCAATGATAAAAGTTCATCGTAACACAGACTAGAAAGAGGTCAAACGACGCGTCGCACAACTTAATTTACGATGTCTAGGCCAAATAATACGTTGAATCCAAAATCAACAAATTATTATAACATTTAAATAAACAAACGTTCGGCCGGTTGGTGCCAAAAAGTCTCATTTCTATGCGAAATTTATGGATTTTTTTCAGTCTACAATTTGGCAATGTCATTTACAAGAAAGGACGAATTAGTATTCACACACGTACGGATGCCCACATAAAAATATCAAATATTACACTTGGATACTTAGTCGTATGTTTCAATACAACTGTTACTGACTATTACGCCATTTGTTTTGCAATTTGCTGAACACAATGCTTGTGGTCGGTGGAACGTCTGCTGGATTAGTTCATAGCCACAATGTTACATTTTCAAATTATCTCCACGTTGTAAGCGTGTTAAGCCTCTTCGGATTTCAATTACATTCAATTTTATAGAATAAGTCATAGGGCATTTGTTAGGGTTTTATTATCATCCATATAATTTTGTATCGAGATAAACAATCTCACTGCCATGTTTATAAACTTATCTTTATTTATAGATCTTTCGTTGAAGTTTATTGTCAAGAAACGTAATGCCATGTATGCAAATGCAATACAAACTAATCAGCGTGTTATTTCTCAACGCTATTTCCACGTGTAACGGAAAAATAACCGCAAAACTGATTATAATTGTAATCCGATAAACACTATTGATTTACGAAGCAAACAGTCGAGTTTCCAATTTGAATCCATCCGAGGAATTGACGTGTGCGTCCAATTATATTTGTTAGCACGTTAAAATAGGAGTGTATTATAGTGCTTGTAAATCAATAGGACGATAATGTAAATCGTCTTGATTGTAATCTCGGCTGTCGCGAGCATGATGTCACTTGCCTGCGCGCAGCAAGGCCCCGAGACTGCCTCCTTAGTTTGAGCTATACAGGTAGACATGTGAATTTATAATGATGATGATATGTTTTTATTTCTGCTTTTAATATTTGTGTCGAATTGGAGTTTCGTTTCCATTTCAATTGTAGCAAAAAGTACCTACTGTTGGCACATCTACATGTAGTATGGATTTATAGAGTACTTTTTTTTTGGGATCAGTACAAGCCTTCCCAAAGTTTTTCATGTATGTTAATTCGTCCCTGAAACATCCGGTACTACCTACAACTGTTCCTATGTTTCGTTTTACCATAGCAACGAAATGATTTTGATATATAAACTTTAATCGTATGCACAGATTCATCTAACAAATCAAAAGTGTGAGCGAATCAAACGTTTTTCTTTTATTACCACATCGTGCATCGTGGGAAACATTATGATTTACCTTGATCAGTTGGACGACTGTCGCCTGTCAGCTACATCGAAATGACATATTATTATTCTAATATAAATAACAATTACATTAGCATACCAGTTTGACGCCATCAGACTAAACTTCCAGTACATCCACACATTCTGACCAAATTGAGCGTAACAACTTAATTTAGAAGTTTGTGTGCTCAAGGCAATTTGTGTTTAATTTTTAAGCGGATCTCTACGTATTAATAAGAGGTAGCAGCCAACCTGATGTCATAATCATGGCTCGTTATTATATAACAACTTGTTTCAAGTATTTTTTGTGTTCTCCTTTTGCTTTGTTACGCGTTTATGTCAAATTGTTCGCCGACCGGCCCTCTATTTGTTAGCCATTTGAAAACTTCTAGAAAGCGTTCCGCGGAAATTAATGAGCAGTTAACGTTTTTACTGTTTCTGGAGCGAGAGAACACAGTGATTGAAGTTTTGAGCATAATCTACAATATTATGCGGAACTCGATTATATTCCTGTCACTTTACTAAATATAATAGTTCGTCAAACATCAGTGGATGATGCATCAATAAATTGCATTCTACCTATAACTTAAAGACGTAAATTCTTGATTCACTTATTTTATTCATGCAACGTTGACAGGCTTGTCTTTTTAATGGGTTTTATTGTGCATACTAATATTGTAATCTGTTGATTATAATAATTTAAGGCTCCATCATGTAGCTGCGGGTTGTTCGAAAGACATACCGCGGTCTCCGCATAAGTTTTGAGCAGGAACATGGGTGGTTTTTCGTCAGTAGAAATCTGACACTCCCTATCGACGCTGCTCAGAGTGGGAGGAGTCATGTGATAATTTTCCCAAACCCCAAAAAAAAAAATCAAAATAAGGCTCTATCATGTACGGTAAAGCGATGAATTTTAAACTTTATTCATAAAGTGGTAGGTTTTTTTGGGGTACGCTTATTTTCGGCACGGCATTCCAAATCTAGAAAACTATTTTAAAGTTAAATAGTCTTAACAACGTCAGTGTTCATAGCACCCCGATATTGTACATAACGTACTAAACAAAGCGTTTCTAAAAAACGCACTAATAATTAACGGTTGCGGGGAATTTTCCTACAATCAACACTACACGCTCAAGTATATGATGTCCACTGTGTGTCTGATGACCACTACCAAGAAAATTGTTGTGGTCACAAGCACTACTGCTAAACTTGAAATACTGTAAAGTAAAATTGAGGTTTTCCATCATGAATTTGTCAGTAGCACTCATAGGCTCGGATTTATGCCCGGTTGGTGGGAATAGGTTCGGTGCCCAATTACTTGGGACATAAACGTAACGGGTGACATGATATAAGCCAAAGGTCTCTCGGCTTGACATGACGCCTCGCGTCGATTGCGAGCGTAAGAATATTTGAGGTTAAATAGAAAAATGACAAATCATCAAAGTTTATAAATATTTACAATTCCTCGTACATACAAGGAAAGAGACTTGTTATGTCGCTAATATGACATTACAGTGAATTGTTACTATGATACCCCTCAATTTGACTGCAGCAGAAGCACATAATTTACTACAATGTACCTAAGTAACTATACTCAACTCAACTAACCTAGGTACACTAGTACCCCTAGGTACTAAAATGAATAGTTAGGTCACCTACGACTCCAACGAGTGCCTACCAATTGGCATCTCATTCATGGAGATATATTAAATGCAACAGTCATCTTTAATTATTGTTTAGTCTAGTATTTAAACCTCTATTAAATGCGTGGGTTTTTAGTCTAAATCAGCTTCTGAAGTCGGTGACATTTGTTTGTTTGATTTCGTTTTTTTGCCACCGACTTCAGAAGCTGATTTTTCTTCAGAAGTTTATTTTTCACTTTTTGGTGTTTTTGAAGTCGGTTTTATTTTTTGCCAAAAAGTTTTTTATTTTTTCCATTTTTAGTTGTTCCCAAACAAATAATAGGTTTTATTTATCCCCAATAAATGGAACATTACATAATATCTTACTGTCCAAATCTGGGTGTACACATCTGCGTACCCCCTCAGATCATACAGGCGTGAGGTTACGTCATGATGTTGTATAAACAATAAACATCCAAGCGATTGCAGCAATCACGACAGATTTGACGTCTATTTTTGAAGAGTTCTATTGTATATCTCCGAAGATCAGGATCAGATCTTCACCAAATTTAAATGGGACCACCTCAGGAGTATACTCTTTCAAATAAAAAAAGAATTTTGAGAATCGGTTCACAAATGGAGGAGAAATCAGGTAACATACATAAAAAAAAAATAAAAAAAAATACATACTTACACACGAACATTGAACCTCCTCCTTTTTTGAAGTCGGTTAAAAATAGTTAATTGATAGATTTTAAGCTTCTTAAACTAAATAATAGAGGAAACGCGGAATGCATAGAGCAATTATAATCTCAAAGCATACAAAATATTGAAAGCGTGCTGTCAAGATAAGATATTTTCGTTCGCTACGTAATATACACGTAAAATAATTATGCTTAGGGATTGTTAATATTTCAAAGTCATGGTTACACTTTATTACTTACTAGCTGACCCACGCAACTTCGTCTGCATCACATAATTGATAATATATCATTTAATCTTTCTCGATAAATCGACTATCCAACTTATTTTTTTTTTTGAACTCGAAGTAGTTCCTGACATTAGCGCGTCCAACCAAACAAATTCTTCAGCTAATAAAATATAGCCTATGTTACTCGGTAAAGGTGTAGCTTTCTAATGTTGGAAGAATTTTTAAAGTCGGCCGAGATGTTTGTAGTTTAATCGTAACAAACAAAAAACCTAATCTTTCCTCTTTATTATATTAGTTTAGATTATATTAAAGTGAGAATTACTATAGGTATCTCTTACCACCTTGTACTTGTAAAGATTATGGTGCAATAAATATTTTGAATTTGAATTTCCCGGAGGCCAGAATCCCAACATATCTACATTACGACGACGCGACGCAACGTGCGGCGGCCTGCCGGACCGAATGAGAACCGCGCGCGTAATTATTTTGTCGTCCGTTTTTGCAACATTTTTCATTTATGCTCCGCTCCTATTGGTTGTAGCGTGGTGTTATATAGCTTTAAGCCTTCCTCGATAAATGGACTACCCAACACAAAGATTTTTTCAATTCCAACCAGTAGTTCCTGAGATTAGCGCGTTCAAACATACAAACAAACAAACTCTTCAGCTTTATAATATTAGTATAGATTTGTTTTATTTTATTACCATTACAAGTACAAATTATAGGTACATAACTTATTTATGATTTTACTTATTAACATTGATGATATTACTCGTAGTTCTTATATAGACACAATGATATTTTTTGGGCTACTTGTGCATGCAAATTTTTGCAACAGATCCTATTTGCCTTCTAAATGAGGTGGCATAGTTAGATCTAGCACTATCAGTGTCTATTCAGGCCTAACAAATTGTCGCTGCCTAAGTTCCAACTTGGACCTTGGTTCACTTACTTCCTTTGTATTGTAAAACTACTGTATCTTTAAATATATTGATGAAATATTCTTATTTAATTTATTTGGTGTTCCTACTAAAGCTTCTTGGTTTGAAGCTCGAAACACGCCTCCTGGGGCACAACCTCGACGTTGTTAAAACACAACTGCGTTACCAATAACTTCTCGAGTTAATTCGTTGTATTTCAGGGCGTTTCCCGTCAACGCTTCTAAAACAGTTGTGTGCTCATGCAGCAAGTCTTGTGAAGCTTCTGAAGCAGCCCTGACCTCTCGTATACAACCATTTAAATTAATACGAGGATATATGATCCGAGCCATAATAACTGAGCAATTATGCCCGTAATGTGTCTGTTTTGTCTGGAAACTTGTTATTTCGTTAATTGTTTTGCTATCTGCGTTAATGTCTTTATAGAATTGTGATATCTCAGTGTTAATGTACTGTTTTTATAACAACTCGAGAGTGCCTGAACTCTTACTATGTATGCACGGTTTACTATTTATCACTGACTTGTATCTACTATAGTTTAATGGTCGTGTGGGTGTTATGGACATGATTAGTAATTAATTCAAGTATATCACAGACTTCGATATGTGGGTGTTGGTATTCTGTAATAAAAATGGCGTCCATTTGATGTTACTATTAACATCCCGCTTGGTGTTGCATCAAGTGAAATTCCAAAGAGTTACTAAAATATTAACTGATGGGCAGGTGCCCTTTTTTTCTTTTTTTTATGGTGGGTGGAAAATAACCCCTCCCGCTATTGGGCAGAGCGGAAGGGAGTGTCAGAGAGCCCTTCATGTCGAGGCCGCGGTATCTTATATATATTTTCTTTCTTTCTAGTGCCATTGCTATGTTATATCATTGTAAATATTAACCTGTTCTAGAATTAGTTAATTTTTATTTACTTATGCATTGAATTTCAGCCTAGCATTTTTTCGTCCAAAATTCCGCAGTGTCTTAAAACGAGGGTGTATGACCCCCCCTCGGGGCTGCGGGTTGTTCGAAAGAGATACCGCGGCCTCGGCGCAAGGGCTAAGAAGGAACATGGGTGGTCACCGACATAGCTCTCAGAATATGCAAGTTGAAGTAGCAATGGGCAGGTCACATCGCTCGAAGAACCGACAACCGATGGGGAAGAAAGGTTCTCGAGTGGTGACCACGAACTGGAAGACGCAGCGTTGGTAGGCCTCCCACCAGGTGGACCGACGACATCGTGAGAGTCGCGGGCAACCGGTGGATGCAAACGGCAGGTTACCGTCCGTTATGGCGTTCTATGGGGAGGCCTTTGTCCAGTAGTGGACGTCTTATGGCTAATGATGATGATGATAATAAGCCGGCACTGAACTTGAAGATGAAGTATTTTAAGTGAAGTATTTTAAGTAACCACGTTCACTGAAATTATTAAGAGATAAAAATACAAATCTAAGTAATTCCTAGCAATGCATTCTGCATTCATTATAGCGCAATGTGAGTACTTAGCTGTTATAGTAAGCACAAGTTATTTTATTATTAATTTAAATTGCTTTCGTTAATCGCAATAGAATGGTGGTTTATCATAGATTACATTCTGCCTAGACGATAGTCGTGGTTTATTTTCTGAAAATTGAGATTTAAACTTGAACAAGCTCTTAAAATTAAATCTAAAGCCAATGTCAAATGCCGTATCCAAAAGCCAGAGGTACGCACCTACGGTGGGAAATTGATGTGTAGGTGGGCGTGCTCGATCTACTAAGTACAAATAGCTGGCCGGCTCGGTCACCGCGTGTAGATACACCACCGAATGATCTCTCGCTCCTCTACCAATGTACATTATAATTTCTAGAAAGCATCCACTGACTCGTGTTCATTTGCTTAAACTTTCAATTTGATATGAATTTATGAACGAGTCTGTTTTCTCTCGATACTTTCTCAGTTTTACGGTTTACTCTACCAAGCAGCATTTTTAGATTAATTAATTTTAATAAGTGACTGCGTATGGAATCTTGATTGTTGATAAAGTTATTTATTGGAACAGTGATTGGCAGAACTTACTGTCGCTACATTACACGTGCTATTTCCATGTTTGTTTGTTTGTTTATACATTTATAGTCTTGTTGCGTAGATATACACATATCTACAAACATTAAATACTTAATCGATTTGGCGTTCGCTCAATTGGGATATTGTTGCTAAAATCAAACAGTCAGAAAATTCAACAGGATAATTAAGTATTATTTTTGGAAAACTTGTTGGTTTTTCTCGCCTTGTTTCGTGTAACAAGCTTATTTTTATTCTATATGGAGACAGGTGCCGGACGCGGCTTACCGACTAAAACTATGTAATATCACTAAGTTTGTGTTTACAGACAAGATGCTAGACCACTTCCTTAATCTTAAGCGGCGCTAACATTTACTAGAGATAAAATAAATTAATGATAATCTCATACAGAAGTGTTTGCTTTTTAAAACGCTACAAAACTGTAAATTACAATGGAGCGCGATGAAGAGTGTGTATAAATTTCGCTGGCATTCCCACACACTAACGTCACCCGGCCGCGTACCTACGCAGATGTCCTCTGCGCTTGTGTGAGTGTACGTAGCGTAAATACACCTCCCTTGATTGACTCACCTAACATCCTTTCGACCATGCTACCACGCAGTAGAGTGTATTTTGGCGTGTGTTTAATTTAACAGGTACATGAATAAGGTTGTGTTACTGTACCGTATTGTTTCACGTTTACGCGTCTCTGTGTGGCGAGGTTAAGTAGAGCGGCGTTATCTTAGAACAGAGATTCCGTGGAGTCTGGATTAACGATAAAACAATATGTTGATGTAATATTTGGTGATAATTGCATATGCACGGTACTTAATTAATTTTAAATATTTTAACTTCTCATCTATTTTATTAAAAGTAAACGTGATACTAAAAGGCAGATTTAATACATCAAATAATTTACAAAGTTATTTGTTCTAGAGTTTATTTGTAAATGATTTATTAATAGCCAGACACTCGCTAAGTCCAAATTACAACGCTCCTAAACGAATCGTGATGATTGCACTTGAAAAAGTTATATCACACCATATACCTGCTACACAAATAATTACGTTTCATAATTACCGAGGGTTTAGAGCATTGTCCGTCCAGTCTAAATGTCATCGAACGGGGTTTCGCAAGAGCGTCAATCACGGGCGGTCACCTACTTTCGCGATCGACTCGAGGCAATTAGTCGACTACATTCACCGAGGCCTCGGATCACCTCTACGCAACAATTGTTTCTGTAGGAATCTTTTATTTATGGCAGCGTGGAGCTGCGTCTGTGTGAGTGGGCCGTAAGCGACCGTGCCCGTGTTTTACCTGTATGATAAAAATCTGAATTAATTTAAACCATATTGATATTGTGATAGAGTCTTAATTCCTTCGTGCAGAACAGACACAGAAATGCCCTACCGGCAATAAGTCAACGCTCGAACTCGCCTGTTTGACAAGATTCCAACCGCGTCTGTCCTGTTTGTTTATTGTAATCGGTTTGACAATGAGCTTAAGGTGCGGTTTCGAGTGATCTCCTGGCTCGCGCTCTCTTGTGATTGTTCTCGGCTACTCGGTGCGAGACTGTGTTTGTGTTTGTATTATACGTCATGTATACCGGCTTACTGTAGATTCGCCTCTTAGCATTCATAATTGCTTGGCGACCGAGCGGCTTTTAAAGCTTGCCGTTGATTGGTTTTTATTCGCGGTTTGAATTCAGTTTTAATTTATCTGTAATTATCGAAATGGTTACAATGAGTTATATGCCTTACACGCGTTGTTATTTAAAAGTTGTTATTTAAAAGTTAAAAGGTGAGGTTTAAGTTGAAAAGGCAAGAAAAGGCGGTTGATAAGTCAAAGACAATCCTAGTGCAGATAACGGAAGGTCAATGAGGGATATGTCAGACGATTGAAATGGCGCGCTTCGGCAGTTGGTTTGATGTTGCGTGGCGCGGGAGGAGCGTGACGCGGCGCGCGGCGGCTGCATAGCGGCGTCTCTGTCGCGCGCTCCAGCGACCTCCTTGGATGTGCGGCCTGCAAGGTCGGCCGCCTTAATTAATAAACTCACCGTAAAGTATTTGAGGTCGATCGGAGAAGCGTCTACAATCTTACTCGAACCTTTGTCTAGTTATTGACCCGTACGCGTCGAACGACGAAGGCTTTTTATTGCTCTATGTGGAGTGGGACTAATAATAAATGGTCAGCTAATTAAATATTTTACACAAACATTAGTTTAAAACTCGTGCAGTCTGTTTTCTTATTGTGTAATGAAACTACACACATTATTATGTTTTATAAACCTACAATTGTAAGATTATGGTGAACGATATCACTTTAATAAACGTGCTTGTCGTTTACGAAAGGTATTAAATAGTCATAACAATGCTCAATCTATGCAAATTGTATATCGCATAGAGTTCCCAGTGAAATTGTTAACGGTGAAATAAAAAAATGAAAGTTTTTTTACTTACCCCTGCGGTAGTGTATTAAGACGTTTCGTCACATCCGTGTCTGATTAAATCTTTAATGCATTGCTCTGTCGCAACTAAATATTTATTAACTGGCTAGGAACGTTACTATCACTTACACGTTTTTATTAAACGTCAAGTGATAGTAAGTAGCCATCTTTTTTTATTTTACGTTTGCATTTAAAATTATGGTGATACGATTCGTAATTTTGAGTGTAATAAAAATGTTTTTATGCCTAACAAAACCGCTACTAATTTAACTCATGGAGTCGTATTAAAACAGTAATGTTACACGGTTATACCGTGTAGCTATAATATCTCACATAAAATAATATCAGCCTATAATCATCGCCTCGGCTCGTGGTAAATGCCTCTTTCATAAAGAGAAAGAACGCAGGTACAGGCAGTTGCCATTTATGTATTTTTGTTAATTATTTATTTATATTTAGTTGATGGCTACTTAAGTTGTCTCACGCGTTTACTTCTAAATATTGCAAGCAACAACAAAGCTCTTTTGAATTTTCAAACAATTTAAACTTGAATTTATCTAAACTCCGCTTCATTGTTGTTAATTTCATGATTGAAAGTAATGATAAAAATGCATGTGCTACGTACTGTTGATGTCGCTGATTTGTAAGTAGTTAAGCACCAAGTGAAGGAAATAGCTTATTGTGCTTACAAGTCTGTCGGCAAGTCTTTATTTATGCACTATTGTGACGTATGGGCTCAACTACTTATTGCACATGGCTTTGAAAGGCCTCGATTCCATTACGCACACACGCAAACTTGGTGACATGTGGTATAATGCAATTTATGCTTGGAAAATTTAAATAGAGCTGGATTTAAGCCTGTTTAAATATATGTTCCGGTCCTGGCTAAGCAACCGGTTTGTATATGAGAAGGAGGCTTCGCTCTCAAAATTTTGGCGGCACATCAGAGAGACAAAACGTACGGCGTCGTTCGTCCTAAAGCGAAATTTTTCCGATTTCGGGCATACCATAAAAGCTAAGCTCCTGAATTTAAATGTGTCAATTACTCGGTTTACATCAGCACCTTTTTACATAGTTTTAAACTAGCTAGTTAGTTACCATGTCAATTGTATTGGCAATAGCACTTCCGGTTGTTTGGAAGGGACAGCGAAACAGTCAGGCCGTCATAATGGGAACGAGGCCTTGTGTATTAGGTACTGCTCTTAGATTTACTACATAAGTGTTACTAGGTAGATACCCACTAAAAGGAAATCAAGTATAGAATAATGTAATTTTTGTTATCATACAAAATGCGTCATTCATTAGGAATACATAAAATTATATCAGTTGTAGTGATATATTTTATTGCCTTGATAAGAATGTTTTTATTTGAGTAGGTACAGCTATACGCAACACAAATTAATTTGACTTTGAAATTGTTGCAGATAAGATTATAAACAAATTTTGTTTATCGTCACTTCCTTGACATCATTGATGTCTTTTTCCTCGTAGTTATTTTGAAATCTTAAATATCTGAATAAAATGAGATTGATGTACGAGTGTGTCTAATGTCTTGCTTATGGGATTGCTATAAATAGCGGTTTTGCAAATAACTGGACTGACGCGGAGAACCATGGCCGTGTCGAGACGTGTATTCTGTATAATTCACACAGATTAATGCGCAGAGACGAGTTTAGGCATAATCATTTTCACCGTTTGGTTTTTATTAATATCTACGGTTCTTCATCCGGTGTTTTAATTGATTTAAAAGGATAATTAGAAGCGTATTTTATCAGGTATTAGGAAAACCGGATATTTAATATTTTTAAGAGACTTTAGAGATTTTAGACAACTCGACTAATTAACAGAGACATTACGATTTATTCTTCATAATCATAGGTAATTAACTGACCTGTGTTATGTTCCGAATATGGCGTCACCCGTCTGCATTGACAAATAATTATAATCTATGCGTAGCGTTCGGCGCGGGCACATTGTTGCCTGCTTATGTAAGTCGGAACGTCTTCCACTTTCGAATCAAGTTTATTGACACGGCAAGCTCGACAAACGCAGACGCTTCACAGTTACATCGGCATCGCTTTGATTCTCCGACTTACCTGCCCCGGACACCGGAATACTTCGTATTCATAATTTGGTACCTACTACAATTATGATTCGATGAAATATTCGACGCAAATCACTGGTTCCAAATTTCAGTGTACTTAGCACAGACCATAACTCATCTGGGCTGTTAAACACTAGCTGTTAATAAATTAATTCGCGTACAATTTATATACTTATATTAAGATGTTTTATGTTAATTTTATGTATGGTCCGCCCCCAACTGTATTAATTCTAAAGACTTCAGTCGAAGCGCACTCATTAAGTTTTTTATTAGCAATAAATCTAATAGCGTAAATGGTTTTGTCGCTTCACAATCGCACTTGCTAAATGCTGACTAATCGCTGCTTAAATTGCTAAGCTGCTTTCATCACCAACAGCATCGACGTGCGGTCTACCTATGACGAACATAGGAAATCTGACGATTGACGCGTATCTTACGAAAAAAATGTTTTTCAGTAAATCCGTTCACATTCGGTGTTTGAAATTATTTAAAATATTGGTCATTATTAAGTAAGCAGATACTTACTTCCTATCTCTGAAATTCGCTGTAGATAATTCGAATTATTCATTATCGTATTATTATTGTTCTGTGTTGACTCACAAACAAATAGCATTGCCTAATTTATTCAGTGTGTGGAAAACGTCGTAGAGATCTGTTCTCCGTCACTATTGGTTCGAAGTTCATAGTTTATGAACCGCTATTTTAAATAACTGAGCATGTTTTGGTGAACTGTGCTAACCGCAAAGTGTGCTTAGCGTAGCACTTGAATACAACTCAGGTGTTATGATAAATAAAAAATGTTAGGTCATCCGTATCATGCGTTGTTTGGGTGGCTATGAGTGTACTTATTGCTTAGCACCTGGTTAAACTGGATTCCTTCCTAAACTTGTACGGGAAATGTGTTTTGAACCGAGCTATAAAATACCTCTTCGTTAACTTGTTTACCTATTTATTTCATACTACGGCTAAACAAATTGATAGCGCCATTAACATAATTATCGCAAATTTCAAGGATGATTTAAATTCGATTCAATTAGTTGGTTGACATAGGTTTTTAAACTGACATGGTCTCAAAAAAAAAATATATCGGAAACTCGAAACAATAAGTAAACATGGTAAATATCTCGTTTTCAGTGTTAATAATAGTGTAGTTGGTTGACGTTTAACAGCTGGTACACAATAGCCGATGAGTATTCGTAAAGGTAATCAAATAGTGGATAATATGAACATCAATGAGTAAATACCATCCTACGTTATGGATCACAGTCATACCATACACACAGTCACCATTCACAGTTTTATGACATTTAGCCACGAAAACGTTTTGCAATATAATCTAATGCTGGCTGCTGACATTTTCTAATATCTCATCACTACATTGGAGCATGAATATTTAGTCTATCAGTAGCGTAAAGGCTGGAAGCCTCAGAGGATGTAGATCGACAGATTATAATGACCGGCTGCCGACTAGCGTCCTGTTAATATCCGCCCCTTTAATAGAGGTTACACCAACTAATATATCACGATGACTTATATGCCAGAATCTTAGGTTAACTACACCGCTTGTGAAGATTGACCTTCACAAGCGGCACCCGCTCCGTGTAAAATCTTGATATTTAACCGCATCTGGTTAAACATGAAGTCGACCCCAACTACAGGAAAGACTAAAAGGATAATCTTAACTATATATGTAATTAAAAAACATACAAGTTGAATAAACTTTAGCTGAGTAAATAAAAATTAATGAATCCCCCTCTTGAATATCAATTAGCATGTGATTTTACACATGAGGTAAATAAAAATACTTTCACATTGATTTATGGTCTAAGTTGGAGTACCACGCAAATACGCCATGCCGTAGTGAGGGTCAACGACCTACGCGTGCCCGAGGAAATAGTTTCAGTTACTATGAATGCGATTGATACACTGTTATTAAAAGAAATTGGTATCAAAATCGTTTATTTTCCGATTACCTGGAATATAACAGTCACTTTATGCGGGACACAAAAACTGGGAACGTATATTATGATATCTTAGCGAAATTCTCGGAAATACCTAAGACGCCGTGATTCTTAGTAGCTTGGTCTGTTGACATAATACAAATATCAAAGGCTTTTGGGAAACGGATTATTTCATTTTGCTGATCAGTTTAAATGATTTGGAAACATGTTTCCATTGTTTGGAATACAATTTTTAAACTGGTATTGATGAAAACGTAGCATAAAATGTATCACACGTTGGAAAAAAATTGACAAGATGTTGTATCATGTTACGGTTCATCAATGTGTACCCGGCATTAAAGTCTCAACTAAGTTAGTGTTTAGTAACTATTCATTTGAAATATTCGTGAGTCCAAAGATCAGTTTGGCGGTTTTCAATTCAAATCTAATACCACAGTAATTGGTAAATTTATCAAGAACGTTAGATTGGAATGATAATAACAAAAAATCGGTATAAAAGTTATAAATAGTTAATTGTAAGGCACATAACACAAATGATTGGAGCTCGGGTGAGTGAATCCGCGTATCTTTCACACATAGGTACACACACGAACGTTCTGTTTAGGTATGTATATACAATAGTCTGCGGTGGAAGCGTGTTTGTAAAGTAGACTGTAATCGTTAGTCACTGACATCGAAACGCATAGCCGAGGCAAATCTTATAGATGTGACACTTTTGTTCGTCGTATATTTTATACATTTCTACCTAACTTTGTTCCTATTTATGAATTGAATGCCACCATCACATCAGATACTACCGAGCTCAGTAAGGGTAGACCACATTTTAACATTATTACTAAGGGTTTACCTAGGTAAGGGTGCAGGACCAGCAGTAAACTCGACAGTACTGCTTGAGACGGGCCTAATAATCAGTAGTACACACATACATACATAAACTCACGCCCTTTTCCCATGGGGGTAGGCAGAAACCACAGAACGCCACTTGCTACGATCCTTACATACTCCTACACACAGTAGTACACTATCAAAATAACAGGAGTTAGTCAATCTAAGATCGTTCCTATGATTATTCCCAGTTAATATTAAACTTACTACTGATATAGTATATCTCTTCTTTCATATTTATGTGGAAATCCACTAATTTTATATTTATAGGGACAGGTTAATCACTCGTAATCATACTAGGTCAAAATGCAAATGAAACCAATTTGAATTTCAAACAAGCAAATCAACAAAACACTCGTTTAGCTAATTATTTTATTGCATCGAGCGCTTTATCATAAAAGCAATGAATGTCAATTCTGCGGCCGCGTCATCTTTGATATCATCTCGAAAGCGTACCGAGCGTGTAGGCATTTACATAGATCGCGCCCACTCGGCTTCATCCAGCGCGATTTTTACTGAGATACAAACAACTATTACACGGCCGAGTTGTTATGTTAATAGAATATGAGACAGTGTACGGAGCGCGGGTGCTCCTTAACTCGCGAGTGTTTGATTTCACCCGTTGGGACAGGTTTGAGGCCGGAATGCGCGCCGTGCCGTACACCAGAGGTTAATAAAGCGCGCACTTGCTCGCTACTTTATTGCTTTTTGTGGTCATAAATAAAAACGCTTTCGAGAAATAAACAATTTATGCATTATCGAGTCTGTCAATTTCGGTGCCCGGAACGTTGGATATTTATATGGAGTAAAGCATTACGAGTGTCCCTAATTAATTGAATATTCAGTTAAGAAATATTTAATCATTCCGTATGGACTGCTTAACTGTGGTCTTTATAAAAATTTAATGAGATTCACATTTTACAGGAGACATTTCTTCCAGTGTTGTATTTATATGTAACCTTACACGGAGTGTTTTTACATTGAGTGCAAAGAACTCTGAGAACATGAAAGCGGCAAAATACACACGAAACTTGTGGAAGTCTAATTGAATAGTTATCGCCTTCCTGTTACCGAGGAGCATGCCTACGCGATGTCGTAGCGGTCGTAGGCGCGCACGTCACAGTGACGTCACAGCCCTACGAGGCGCTACGAGCGCTACGCGGCCCACACGATGACTCGCGACACCCTCTGGTTCTACCTACACGTTTAATACAAGTGTTATTAGTGGTAATATTCGCACCACTAATTTAATTGAAGTTATTTTTAACCCTGGTCCCCGTCTTTTTTTCTTCTTCACGTGGGTATCAATGGAAGTGGTTATTTTAGTGAGGCAGCAAAAACATATTTGCATTTGGAATTAAAAATACTCACGTAGATACTTGTCTCACCCTAGAGTCATGTGATGATTTGGTCTCTCGTGCTTAAATACCCGGATTGCTAACCGAGAATACCATTCAGGACTCACGGTCAGTTAATAAATTTTCCGCCTTAGACATGGGGCACCGCCTATAACTTTGACGGCTTGAGTGGTGCAAAGGCACAATGATTGGATTTTACTATGACATTATGACTACCTACGGGTTCCGTGCTCTATTTCCGCACCGAACATGTATGACCTAAAGAAAAAAACTATAAAGATAATGAATTTCTAAGGTGTGACTCGTTCCCGTCGGGGCTGCGGGTTGTTGGAAAGAGATAGGTACCGCGGCCTCGACACAAAAGGGCTAAGAAGGAACATGGGTGGTTTTTAGTCAAGTCATTTGATGATTTCCAACCCTCCAAAACAGAAATGTGTGATTCATTTGAAATTTTGTGTCTGTAAACATAGGTACAGTCAGCGACAAACATCGCAAAACATTTTGGAATGTTCATTGTTGATGCGGTGATGGGCACAATGGCTTAACGATTGACTGGGTTGCATCAGCTACTTGTCGCGGGTTCAAACCCCGCAAGGATTAGGAACTAGTCTCTATGGCAATTAAAGACTTGTGTCAAGAAAAGTGATGGCGTCACCACACTTCTTGAAAAGTGGAAGACGTGTTAAGTTAAACCTACTGATAATAAATCTCATAGGTTTTTTTTAACAATTTTTTTTTTGTTTAGGTATTATTCTTCTGTTAAAATAAGTTTTAACAAAAGATTAAAATAATGCGCTCCTGTACAGTTGCAATACAATATTACTTGAAATAAAAGTAAAAGCTTTTTAAACAGTGTGCCATAAACGTATATTTTACTAGCTGACCCACGCAACTTCGTCTGTGTCACAATATATAGCTTATATAATAACCTTCCTCGATAAATCGACTATCCAACATACATCTCGTAGAAATATTTTTTTAATTCGCGCTTTTAACCAAACAAACCAACAAATTCTTCAGCATTAAAAATTTATTCGTCCTCGTGTATTTTGAAATATAATATAGCCTATGTTAATCGGTAAAGGTGTAACTTTCTAATGTTGAAAGAATTTTAAAAGTCCTTTTTGAGTTAAATCGTAACAAACAAAAAATCCAATCTTTCCTCTCTATAATATTAGTTTAGATTAGCTTAGATTATATTATTAAAGTGAGAATTGATATAGGTTCCCTTACTGTTAAATAATATACAATAACACCTTGTAAACATTATGGTGCAATAAATATTTTGAATTTGAATTTCCCGGAGGCCAGAAACTCCACGAATCTACATTGGGACGCGAGGGCCGTGTAATTATTTTGTCGCGCGGATATTTTTATATTGCGATATCTTCTAAGATATTTGTTTAAACTATACAGGGTGTAAATCAACCCATCACACAGCCGTCAACCAAGCATTCTGTACATCGAACTAAGTACCTTTACGCAAAAATTTTTGCTTGGAAACGACTTTCTTTTTTGGGTTAAAAATCACATTTTACGGTAACACTCAATGTATCACTTTGAAAACATTGTGCTAGTGGATGCTTTGAATAGTAAAAGGGTCATGGAGGTAATTTAAGTAAAGTTATAACCTGAAAAACTAATATTTACAAAAACAGCTGTGAAAAATTTGGAACTTTGACCCCCAATATCTCCGTAACTAGGAGGTTTCCAGGTATGGTCTATGAGTCAATCTTAATAGATAGACATTATGCTGTCGCGGACTTTTTTTAGAAATTTTGAAAAGGAACAATTCCTTCATACATGTTATTTGCGCAGCGCACACAGCAGAAGCTCTCAAAAAGGAATATCTGTTCCCGTTTTTGCAACATTTTTCATTTATGCGTAGCGTGGTCGTAGTAGCCTATAACCTTCCTCGAGAAATGGACTATCCAACACTAAAATGATTTTTCAATTCCAACCAGTAGTTATTGAGTTTATCGCGTCCAAACAAACAAACTCTTCAGCTTTACAATATTAGTATAGATAAACGTCGTCGGTACATTTGAGGTAAAATGTCACCAAAGTATAAAATAAGTAGGTAATAGAAGTCATACATACACGCATAACATCACGCCTGTAATCCCCGCAGGGTTCAGCATAGGTGTACCTGTCAGTACACCCACATTTCGCCAATTATATCCAAGATAAGGGGTGAACCTATTGCCATCAACCAGGCACAAATCCATACTTCGTGGCTGCTACTGAGGAATTCTTGATAGAAAAACCAAATAATTTTCCCGACCCGGGAATCGAACCCTGGACCACTTAACATCGACGTCCTGATGGTACCTAATTGAATAATAACTTGCATAGTTTAGGTACTTTAAACAATAATTTTGTGTTTATACTCGCAGTGAATGCGGTAGGTACCTATCAAGATACCGCACCGCCTGCTCCCCTCCCCAGCCACCTTGCGAGTCACAGCTCGCGCGGCGCGCGGCGCTCCCTTCCCCGCGCCATATTGTCGTCGTGCCGGGGGAAAGAGGGGGAGCAGGGAGCGGGTAGCGGCCCCGCGCCGCACCATTCAGTTCCCCGCACACTGTCATACGAATAGTACGTATTCACGCCTGCAATTTTGAAACTCTTGTAACATCTGAAGGATGCCGCCGGGGGATCAGTGGTTCATAAAAGATAAACAGTTTATCAAAGTACTTCAAGAGTACGAACTTAAACAATCTTTGGGAACTAAGGGTGCAAGAGGTTACGCCGTCTGGCGGGAGATATCGGACAGAGTAAAACATCCAGGTATGCTAATAATTTATTATTTTTGATGGTGGTGGACATTTAATTGCTTTTAACACTTGCACTATACCTACGCCTTTATTCTGCAACCGTGCTCATACGGTTCCTGATAGCTACCGAGCGGCCGCGTGAGTCCCCCCGCTCCCTGTTCCACAAGTGCTCTCACGAGTTACGCCACATTCGCAGTTCGCGCATATTACGATACATACATAGTTTTTGTAGCGGAATATACTCCCGTGCTAAACAAAAGCGGTACCTTAGGTAAAGCAACTTTCGAGAAAATGTAAGTTCTGTAAATATACTTTTCTTTTTACTTTACCGATTGTTTTATATTGGCTTTTTATTAACCCCCGACGCAAAAACGACGTGGTGCTATAAGTTTGACGGGTCTGTGTGTGGCATCGTAGCTCCCGAAAGCTAAACCGATCTTGATTCTGTTTTTTTGTTTGAAAGGTGAATTAATCGAAAGTGTTCTTAGCTATGTTTATTGAAAATCGGTCCAAGATGGCCGCCGCCACAAAATGGCGGATGACATATTTTTTCACAACTTTGTCAATATGGGTATCAAATGAAAGGGCTTGATTAGTAGAATACTTTGACAAATTTCAAATCCAAGATGGCCGCCGCCACAAGATGGCGAACTATGGTTTTTTTTAAACTCCCGTAATATGGGTAGCAAGAAATGAAAGAGATTGTAGAATAATGTACACCACATTGAAAGGGAATGTGGAATATAAATTAACAAAATTAAAACTGAAAGCTTGAAAATTGATTTTTTGGTGACCAAGTTTGATTTAAAGAGAGTAAAAGCAGAGAATCAATGTTTAATCTTTGTTACTTCTCACCGAATGACTGCCGTGCGCGTAATTATTTAGTCGCGTGGATATTTTTTCATTGCAATATCTTTTAAGATATTTGTTTAAACAATATAGCGTAATGGGCACAAATATTCAATACTAGCTTGTGCCAGCGGCTTCGCCTGCGTGGAGTTCGATAATTGTCCCACGGGATCATACTATCGGGATAAGAAGTATCCTATGTGTAAATCCAGGTTATAAACTATTGTTCTAAATTTCATCATCAACATCCATACATACATTCTCATAAACTTTAGTATTTATAATATTAGTAGGATAGTAGGATTGAATTTCCGTTCTAACAATCATATTTATTTAGATATAGATTAATACCAAATGGGTTTAATAAGCTTCGCAAAAAATTATTGAGTCGGGGGTTTTTAAATTTTTTAATTTACCTATACTTGTTTTTTAAAAGGACACTTCTATCACTAGTATGTAGTAGAAACTTGGTAAAGAAATAAACTATTTGTATTTGTATTTGTTTTCCTTAGTTCATTGAGTGCGTATTTCGATTTATAAGCTGTTCATTGCCATAAAAATGAACTTATCGATTTATTTGAGATACCGCTTTTGAGCTTAGGGGCAGTATATATTATGTATCTTAAATTATTTAAATTTTAATGAATAATTAAGTCAAGCATGTTTTAAACTACCTTCTAAACGTTGAAACGCAGTTTATTTTTAACCAACTTTAAGAAGGAAGTTCTAAAATCAAATAAAATATACAGTCGACCGCACTTCAGTAGTCCCTAACATTGTAGCCCTGAGCTGGCCTAGTATAGAATGAAATTTCAATAGAAATACATGGATGTAATTTTATTATGGTAATGATATCAACGTGCGATCGACTGTATGCAAGAAGCGATTTAGTAATTTTTACTTATGAATTTTCTTTTCAGAGGCTTATTGCAGAAGTAAGTGGTACAGTATGAAATATAACTATTTGATCATCAAGAAAATGATCAATAGTGGACGAGTGACTGAGGATTCTGTTCGAAGGAATGCTAAAACAAAGAGATATTTAGATGGGACTCTTGATTTTCTTGACAGGAATGTGTCTTTAATACCGATTTCGGAAATACCTGTTTCTTCACATCGTTTCTTTAATTCAGCTTTTGAATTATCAGCAAAAACTGAACTAGAGCCTACGAGTATTTTGCCAGATATCGTCAATGATGAAACAATTTTAAGTTTAGGGATGGACCAGGCAGTAAGCGAGGTCTATCAAATCAAAGACAATTCAGCTGATATCGAGGTCGTGGATTCAGGTCTTTCAACAAATATACAAATTAATAAGAGTGACGATTTGTATGGAATGAAGAATTATGAAATGAATAAAGAAGACCCATTAGGTAATGTGGAAACGAACACCGACCACACACACACACCGGCGACCACAGGCGACCGTTTGAGAAAAATTTTGATGTCATCTAAAAATGATACATCGAACCCTACTGAAACAGATTCAGACGATGGTTATTTATATAATTTTTTAGTAAAATACCAAAATTCGACAACAGAAACGGAAAAGGACTGCGACTTACAACAATATATGAAAGATTTGGCAGACGTGGCGTGCCGCCGGTTGACACCTGGAACTCGCAAGTATTTTTTAAGCAAAGTTGATTTAATTGTAAGTGAAATATTGGAGGGAAACTAAATTAATTATAGTATTGAAATATGGCGTTGTTCTTTGTGGTAATGAAAAACTAGGTGTATAAAACGATCTGTTTGGTTGTTGTTTGGGGAAAAATTACCGATTCCACTCAAGTATTACCTAAAGCAGGGATGGCGAACCAATGGCACGCGTTACACATTATTTTAGGCACACCACCGAATTTTCAACCATATTTTCAATGCTTAAGAGTAGTTATTTTCAGACATGAGTAACATAAGATTCGATTAGAAACCGTTTGATATAGGAGTCCAGTTCAACATGCAATCTGCTAAAAGTAACCTCTTACAACCATTGATATAAAAACTAAATATACGGTCGTCCGAACATTGGCTCGACGCGTTCGCCATACAGAGAAACACTAACGCCATCTATAAGAACTACAGGCTGCTCGTAAACGTAACCTTGTATGAGGAGCGTGGTATTTTCGAGGTATAAAGAAATTAAATAAAGCTTTTAATTTAAAAAAAATGTTTATTGCACTTTGTTTGTATACATCCTTAATAACATTTTCATTGCCCTTCGAATAAAACAATTTTTTAAACTTTTGCCTTTTTTGACATATTTTCAATTTTTATATTTTCATTCGTATTTTCACTGTACTTATAGATTTTTTACCAGTACATAAAAAACACATTTTAATTTGCTTCTAATAAACAATAATAATTCGCTTTGTTTATAATTAAATATTATTGTAATATAATTAAATCTTTTCATTTCATCGGCTACAACGCACGCCGCTGCAAAGTTATGTCGTACAGCCGTACGGTACGCGGGGGCGGGGCCTCGCGTCGTCTTTGCCAAACGTCACACATAAATGGCGTCGGGCGCGGACAAAGAAAACTGTTTTTAAATAATGTTATAAGTTGATTTACTGACATATTTTGGACTTACCGGTGATATGAAATGTTAGATTTTTTTTTTATTGTGCTTTATGTCATAGTTCACGCAACCCTTTTTTTTTTTTTTTGGGGGGTGGGAAATCATCAAATAACCCCTCCCGCTCTTGGGCAGAGCGAAAGGGAGTGTCAGACTTCTACTGACTAAAAACCACCCATGTTCCTTCTTAGCCCTTCATGTCGAGGCCGCGGTATCTGCGAACAACCCGCAGCCCCGACGGGCAACTCTTAAGCCTGACTGCGGTTTTGAGGCCCACGCAACCCTAACTTGGCATTTTTTCTTTTAAAATTTGCGACCGCATCCGAAGAGAGTCGATCGTGGACTAGTTCACTTCGGTTTAGGAAAGACCGTTTCAGGACCAAGTTCGAGGCGTCATTGTAACATGCGGTCCGCCCAGTCCTTACGCAGTAATATATAAGTCAATGCTTGCAACCCAGATATTATACATATTAGTAACTTATTATATCTAATCAGCAACAACTGAAGTTACACTAATGTTACTTTCTATGTGTAATTTGAATTACACATAGAATTGAAACTTTTATTACGGTCGTCGTCGTATATATGTCAAGTATTTTTTTGGTAGTTACTAAAGAGTGTTTAGTAAAACGTATTTAGTTTAATATCTGCCCATAAAATTTAAGCAATATTATTAGACGGCACGTGCAAGGGCTCAATAAACATTGCTTTAGAAAAAATGACACGTTGATCCATAGGTAAAGGTTCGCCATCCCTGACCTAAAGGGCCCGTGGCAGAGGTGTATAATAATAATAATTTTGCTAGTTTTAAGGCAAGGAGGTTCGAGCACAAGTAGCCGTTTAGCTTCCGGAGGGATGCTAAACGCCTGACATACTGAAATACTGAATTCGCGTGAAATACTGAATTCAGTATTTCAAATGAACTCAAACCATTTAAATCTTAATTTAAATCTTAAATATCACTGTAGTATAAACAACTTAAACTTATATCTACAGTAAAACTAATATGCAACGAACAATAATACGATAATATTTCGATCGATTTGTGAGGAGAACGCAGCGAGCCAGCAAAAGTGCCGCAGGTTCTGCCTAGAAGAGGCCAGGCGGATGACTGGAGGGAAACGCGCTGGCCACTTTGAATTATTACAATTTATAAATTAAAATCTGGATAAAACAATAAAATACATATAATTTTGAGAAAAAGAAAAAAACATCATTGCTTTTTTTATAATTGTTTTTTGGGTGTAAGTTATTGTTTGTTGGTCTACTTCAAGTACGATTTGAAAAACGATCGCGATTTTAACATTTTAAGATTTTTTATGATCGAGTGAAGATTGTAAATGTTATGTTTTGAATCGTAGAATAATCAAAAATGTATCATAAAATGCAACATAATTAAATTTTTATCACATCAAAACAAACAATACTTGATTGTTTAATGTTGAAACAAAAAATGTCGAATCGTAATATCCTGGCCTACAGCTCAAGCCCGTAAAGGCGAAATTATGTATGTACTTACAGATATTTTGATTAATTTTTGTTTGTTCTGTACTATTCGTGTATTCAATTAAACGTTTTAATCCGGATAATATTGTGTTTTTGTGAATTTAGCTGTTACCCGAGAGGCCAAGAACAGTCTTTAATTATGTCTTACTAGCTTAGATATCTGTCACATTGTCAATAAGTAGCTTTTTCTTTACCTTTTTATTATAAATTTGTAATGCTCTAAAATTATTGTTTTATTAAATCCATAATTGTGTAGTTCCTCTCACAAAATATATTAAGAAACTGACTGTTGATATAAATAATGTTATTACTTGAGCTTTGCTGATTTTTAAATGTTTAAGAATATTTAGAAATAATTAATGTCACCTTAGTCGAGCGTATATTTTAACAATAAATGATGAAAAAACGGGTCGTGGGGCTTTCGGGACTGGGACAGCGGTCCCGTATTTCACCTTTTATATAATTATTAATTTGGAGTAATATTTTGGGACTACAAGGAAAACGAAGTTAAAGTATAGCTCACAAAAAACTGACATAATATTATGATCAACAATTATTACAATTAGTACTTTTATTTACAATATTTACAAACTACAATTTACAGAACTAAAATTATAATAAAATATATACAAGTATCAAAAAGAGAAGAATTACAGGGCGTCAAAAAACTCGTCCACACCGCTGTCAACAGGAAAAGTGCCATTATTACATGAATTTTATTTATCAGTAGTGGTACAAAATAAAGGGTAATTTTTATGAGTTGCACTTATGAAATGATAGTTATAGCCACTTGTAGCTAGAAAATAACAAAATATCAGTCATGTAGGTACGCATTGTGATCAAATACTTAGAAAATAATGTTTATTCATCATTATGGTGTAGCTAAGACGAGAGAATTGTCTCCAACGGATCCCGTTATCAGATTGTATTAGCCACGGATCCCGGCGAGTTGTTTCAACAGATACCGGGATCCATTTCTAACAAAAACATAATGTTTTTACCCACGAAACACGGTATCAGTGTCTACAAGAAATAAAAAAAACATATTTTGGAAACTGATTACGGTGTACAGAGGTAAGAAGTTAAGTATAATATTTTTGGATACTGATTTTTTACAATCTAATTTTGTAATGAAAAGCAAGTTATGATTTAAAAAGGACTAGTGTAGTAAAGTCTCACAAACTACCAGGAGGCCAGAAACATGAAGGAGGTATTGTATATTGTTAATGAGAATCTAATTATCAAATCTATATACATTTCTAATAACATGCAAAGAGGACACAACTACTTCACCATTCTGGCCTCCTGGTATTTTGGAAGACTTTACTATCCTTCACACTTCCTACAAAAAAAGATACTGTGTTTAGACTGTTGATTATACTCTAATCATAAGAAGAAATGTTTTCAGTTAAACTTGTGTAGTTTAATTTTGAATCACCAATTATTTATTTTACCAATATATTTTTATTGTTTCCTTCTAATTCAGGGTTTTTTAAAATAGTTTTATTTGTATAACTTCAAGTTTTTTTAGTTGACTGTACTTTTAAAAGGCATAAGTTTATTTATTTTATTTGTGGTCCCGAAATACTACTGAACATAATTATTATTATTGGGGGAATCCTGGACCGCAGTCCTGGTCCACGAAAGCCCCACGACCCGAAATAACACCTGTATTTGAAAATTAAAACATTTGAAACGTTTTTATTTACTTGTTTGTTTTAGTTTTCATCAGAAATTATACACACACACACTACATATTATTATACTTATGATATATTGTGCATAAAAATAAGAGTGTGCGATGTTGAAATATCAGATGTTGTTTGTTAGGAGGAGGCACAGAATGCGGCGCTCACAAGAACCGTGACGGATTGGTCGCCGTGTCTTTCAAATCGCCGTTTCAATTGTTGTGAACTGGTTGTGGCTTAATATTTGTGTTACCAAATTTCTCTGCCCACGAACGAGCCGTATGTACCGTAAGTGGTATGGTTCACCGAGATACAATCAAATGGACTTATGCTTACTACAATGAACTTTCTAAACCATATTTTGTACCTGCAGAATGCTTCTTTACTTTATTTTACTCTGGATTTTAATTATTTACACTGAATTTTTGTCTACGAAGATGTACCTACAATTATTTTATTTAGAGCAGACTACAATTAATTTCGAAAGTTTTATCAAAAAGCGGTCGACTTTAGTTAAAACGATAAAGCGCGTCCAATCTCCCCTAAAGTGTGTGTGGCATAAGATAAGGCTGCAGTAGGTAGGTAAATATTTCCCGTGATAAATGCTTTACTTACCTGTCGCGACCGCAGCGCGCGTTTCAATAATAACCGTGATATTGCGATGATACGGACTGGAAAAACTCGTTTGGCGGATGTCGATATCCTCACAAATCGACTGTTGATTCGTACATACACGAGCTTTTTGTTTCATACATGGCGGGCTGCACAGAAAGTGCGTGTGGGAAGAGGAGAGTACAACGCGCATTGTACGGATGACATATCGAAGAGGTCGATGTTGATTTGGTGCGTGCCTGGCTGCGACTATCATAGTGCGCTGTCAGTGAGCGGCTTTCATTCATGCCGCCTCGGGCCACGTTCCACGAGATCTCATCTCCCAATTACCAGCTTTGCTCAAGTGTTCTGTTCCACAATTTTTGTCATTTTTGCACAATTTAATGTTCCATATTTTTGCGGATTCGCGATGTTCTTTACTTGATTTGTTTAATTGATGCCGTTTAATGTTATTTTTGATCGTTTGATTACGCCTTTTGGTTGGTACCTAACTAAAAGTTTCTGATACCTAGTTACTTAAAAATCAGAATTATGAATATATAGAAGTTTTATTTCGGTGTCACTTCGTTAAGAGTGGTGAAGTGAAGCAGAAGGTTGATTGACGCATAGTTGTCGACGGCTCGTTTCAACACAGGTGAGCATTTTCGAGGGCCAGCTGATTTGGTGGAGCATTGTGCCGGTGTATTACACAAACAGTACTGAGCGCAATCGCTCAGAGTTTCACAATCGCGGGTTCGCCGACCGACACCAATACCTAAATTAATTTTCTTTTCGGTCCCGCGTCGCCGCCGTTCATTGTTCAATTTGAGACTCCGATTTTGGAGCGCCAGTGTACTATTTGGTGACACGGAATTTCGTCTAGAAATTAATCTCCAAAATCGTTGACGTCAAACATTTTCCTTCCGTAACAAATTTCAAAGAGACAAAAATATTTGAATTTCAATTTAAAATTAACGTTTTAAATCATCGACTTGAGACGTACACACAACTTAGAGCGCCTTCACACTAGCGTTTGTCTAGCGTAGGCGTTCGATAAACGTATGCGCAGCGCAGACGCCGCGACTTCGCGGCGCAGGCGTCAAGTGCAAGGGTAAATGCATACGCTGCGTTAGCGCCGCAAGTGCGCGACTCATGCGACGCGTTCGTTACTACGGAATCGTGCACAATCCTGTTCACATTCGACTTCTCCCCGCCACCCGGAGCCGCGCGCCCCTGTGCACCCGTTGATTTGTTCATTCAAGGTCAAGCGCCTGCGCCGCGTAAGAGCAGCGTTCAGTTGACTCCAGAAGAAACGTCGCAACATCGCGACGCCTGCGCCGCGTTGTCGCGGCGTCTGCGCTGCGCATTCGGTATCGAACGCCTACGCTGGTCAAACGCTCTAGTGTGAAGGCGCTCTAAGTCTCACATTTTTTTGTTTACGATAGCACTAACCAGTTCGGGTTGCTCAAACACGAGCATGACATTTTATAACTGTAACAAGGTCATTTACCGTTCATATTGGGGAATAACTATATTATAATAACGTAGACCGCAGTATTGTACCTACATGTTCGAAACGAGAATCTCTGATGAATTCGAATGTCAGAGTGAAGGTCTGTGTACATTTTTGTATCCGCTTTGAATGCGCATGTCATTAAAATATTAAAACAAAATTCGCTCATTTCAATGTTCAGTAACATGAATAGTTTCAAAGTTGTACTTACTACATTCCTAAAAGAAGTAAACGAGTCTTTATTTTTGGTTACTTTAATTTTTGGATTTACTGGTACTGCGACAATATTTAGATCGAAGGAGTAAAACTATATTTACATCGCTACGAATTGGACATCAGAGCTTGGCATAGTTGAGATTCCCGTATGATTGGCGGAATTATGGTGCTTTCCCAGCGATTTGTCAGTTGCGTCGGTTGCAAGGAGCGCGGCCTACGTGAGCTGCGCTTGCGACATTTTGACAATCCGCCTTTACGTAACGGTGCCGCGGCAGTGGCTGTCGCGATACTTCTTTACTGCTTGCTTTGTTTGGATTTAGATTGGTTCCGGGGTGAGTTGCATGGATGTCAATAGTGTTATTTTTTCACGCGATTAAACTAATAATACCTGCGGTTTAATCATCAAAGTGTTTATTTACTGAGACATTTAATACCTAATTACCTACATTATATGCATAGTTCCTAAATCGTAGGTAGGGTACTTATGTATCTTTGAGTGTTTCGCAAGCTTATATAGAAAACACTATAAAGTCATACCTAATTAGAATAACAAAATCATGAAGATTTAGTCAAGCCTCTTTTCTATTGTTAATGAGTAATTTAACATGTTTTATGATCTACCAATGCATGGTAGATACTTATTTATTGTTTCTGGTTATTACCTAATGAGTGCTAGAATTACTTATTGAAACAAAACTGGTTTAATATGCTTGTGAATATTCGTAAATATTTCTTTATGTTGTTTGTGCAATGTTCGTGGTCCTGTTACGAGGTGTATTAGGTACTTGTGTCACTTGTGTGCAAGCGCAAGCGCGGCCAACACCACGTGTGCCCGCGCCACCACTTCTCGCAAAACAAACGGAGAAAGTCACGCTATATTATTTATACGTGCGCTTCGCACTATTTCCTACTTCCCCATGAGGCAAATAATTGTAATAGAGAATAGAAAATTAACAATAGATGTTCAAACTTATACACAATTCTAGCACGCAGCCTATGAAATTACACGATGCGATGTTTTCACTTAGGTACGAATGTTTGATGCACATTATTTTGATTGCTCTTCCTTGTTGCTCGACTTCACTGGCTGAGAAATAATTGAGATGTCTATTAGACAAGCTTGTTTGTTAATTTGTGTGATATATGAAATAAGCGAATGTCTATCTTAAAACTAGGTGTCTTACTGATTTAGGTGTAATGAGAAAAAATCAAGTCCAAGAGAGCGTATGACTGATAATCTTTTTTAGTAGGTACCTACATTAAGATGAACATTACTCAAACAATGGCCACAGGTGATTAGTTGTTTAGTTTCGGAGTAACATTGTGTAATGTTGGCGCGATTAGATTACCTTCCACCGAGAGGTTTCATAAAACGATTGTTACTTTCATTTCACTTGTAACTCCGGTGCAATAGTCAATTACCACTACCATTGTAGTATCGATGCTTACATTTCAGTTTTGTTTATTAATAACTCTTGCCCACGACTTCATGTAGGGGAACAGAGGGTAATGGGAGCCAGAGGGTAATTGGAGCGGTGCGACTAAAGACAAAACTATAGCTCATATTCACTTATTTGCTATGACACAAGAAAAAATAACGAAATGTGGTACCATTGCAGAGGTTGCGGTAAATGGGCACATAAATAAATAAAAAAAAAAAATGTTTATTTCAATAACAATAGGTATTTCGATACATAGTATTTGGAGATCACCTTTTAAGCAATGAATTGCTTGTATTAGGGAAACACGGACATAAAGAATGTTCTGGCTCTGACAGCCCGGTTGAATTTTGGCGTATTTTTGCTTGGATCCTTAAAGCTAATTGTTATACGGTTACGTTTATATTAAAATTTATATGAATAATTGAGATTTCAGACTGACATAGAAATTTTTGAGGCTGATTTAATAATTAAGTAGCTCCCATTACACATATGGGAATTTATAGGCTCATTTCCCGCATAGTCGGGTAATGAGAGCGATACTGTTCTTTTTTAGGGTTCCGTAGTCAACTAGGAACCCTTATAGTTTCGCCATGTCTGTCTGTCTGTCCGTCCTCGCTTAATCTCTGTGACCGTTAGCACTAGAAAGCTGAAATTTGGGACCAATATGTGTATCAATCACGCCGACAAAGTGCTAAAATAAAAATTGGAAAAAAATGTTTTATTAGGGTAGCCCCCCTATATGTAAAGTGGGAAGTGTTTTTTTTTTTTAATTTTAACCCTAATGTGTGATATATTGTTGGAAAGGTATTTAAAAATGAATAGGGGTTTACTAAAATCATTTTTTGATAATGTCAATAATTTCGGAAATAATCGCTCCAAAAGTAAAAAACAAAGCGTCCCCCCCCCTCTAACTTTTGAACCATAAGTTTAGAAAATACGAAAAAAATCTGAAAAGTAGAACTTTATAAGGACTTTCTAGGAAAATTATTTTGAACTTGGATGGAACCAACAGATGGAAACTGCAGTTAACCAATATAATTTGGTCCCTGAATCGTATGAGCGCCTATACAATCCAGAGGTCAAGTTTCATTTGCCCATATTTTTTTTTTAACTTCGTTTACATAATATTTTATTATCTACGGAACCCTACACTGAGCGTGGCCCGACACGCTCTTGGCCGGTTTTTATAGTTTATCAGTGGCCAAATGCCTGATAATGTAACGTTAATGCTGTGATTAGATGATAGTCAAATGAGTAAGGATTTAGTTTCTAATAAAAAGTTTTTTTTATCTTTTATTGAACTTTTTCCTTAGTAGGCTCCAATTTCCCCCGTCTTAGGTACCTACGTAAGTTTTGAATTTCATACTTTTAACACAAGTATAAAATTAGGATGAAAAATAATCATATTTCATATTATATCCTTGCTTAGGCCACGGTGGACAATGATCGAATCAAAAATACTAAATATATATTTTTTCCTTTAATTTGTATGTTTACTCTGTATAACTGCAAGTTTTATACCTAATGTAGGTAAATTAAATAATGGTTGTAAGTACTCTTATAACACCAAAATGATCTTTATCTATAATCTGCAAATAAGCAAAATATGACGACGGCTTAGGTTCGGCACAATAGTACATTATGGTATAAGTGTGTAACGTTGGTGATTACCGCTGAGGCGCCTTTGAGACCCGAGCCGTTAGGTGAGGGTCTTAAGAGAGCCGAGGACGGTAATCATCAATACACACGTGTATCATACGACGTTTTTCAACACACTTGTGAAGAAAATAACACAAAAACATCATTTTTAACATGTTTTCAACAGTTAAAATGACGCATCTAACAATGGCGATCGGCCATAGACTAAAAGGATGAGGTTTCTTTTTTTTTTTGATTTTTTCGGATAGTGTTTTAGCCACGTAAAAAATGAGGATTTCAAAGATTTTTTATTACAGAGAAAACAAAAGTTTTATTTATTGAAAACGTATACACAAGTTGAAATTATCTATTTAAATTAATAAATTATCCTGAGCGCGCATCTAACAATGACGATCGGCTATAGACTAAAAGATTAAGTTTTTTTTTTGGCTTTCCGCGGATAGTGTTGCAGTCACGTACAAAATGGGGAAATCAAAGTTTTTTTTATTACAGAGAAAACAAAAGTTTTATTTATTAAAAACGTATGTATAAGTTGAAATTATCTATTTAAATTCGAAGTTGCATGAAATGAGCAAGGAATAGGTACATTAATTTATTTGTAGTATTGAACACAATCTTTTTAGTATCGAAACTTTTTTAAGAACAGAGCAACTCAACCAAAAAATTAAAAAAAAAACCTATATCTCACTTGTGAATAATGGTAATGAAAAATTCACAGTTTGATTACAGGTGTCATTATATGCCTGATTGCGGTGAAATTAGAGCCACTTTATGAGCAAGTGTGTTGAAAATTTTGTTATTGAGGTGCAATTGTAAACTTAATTTAAATAACGTATAAAATTCAAGGAAATCTTGGTTTTGCAGTCTGCTATTTACGATTTGTTTGACCTTAAAATGGTCTTCCTCAAAAATTCACTAAATATTTTAATGACTCCATATATAAACAAACAAACACCAAACAACTAGATCTCATTTGCATTGCTTGTTTATTTTCGACTATTTTCTGGAGTCAGTTTCTATCATGTTCTTTATAATAAACTTAAACTTTCATAGAAGTCATGAAATCATAAACTGAAAACATGTGTAATCTCGTGCCAAAGCCGCTACAGTACATTTCATACAGTTACCCATCATCACTACTTCATGTTTATGTTGTCAATAACTGTGCAATGGACTCGATAAATGGCACAGAATATAGATAATATTGCATTTATCGAGTTTAAATCTATGCTCGCGCCATACCTCCGGCATAATGGTAGGGGGGGCTATTCCATATCTGTCAGTCACATAATACGTAACTGCCTACAGATCAATTATTGTTTATATATTCGTCAGTCATTCGTCACACTTGCCAATACCAACGGCATACATTATATTTGTGTTCGAACGGCTTTTTTACGCGTTTCTAAAATCTTATGACGTGCAATTATCCAAATTATTGTAGGAGAATTTGATAATTGAATACATCTCAATAAGGTGATCATGTACCTAGGTACATACCTAGCTCGGTTTTGTTAGTAAAAAAAAACGTATAATATCGTCATATTGATATGTATTGTGTATGTAGATTTTTATAATTTTCTACACAGACGTAGCAACTCGTTTTCTAGAGTTGGTTAAAATATGTTGTTACATGAGAATTTTAGGCAAAAACATTTTATGATGAGTAAAGTTCTACCAATACTTGCTAAAGATTACGTGTGACAAAATGGCTATTATGTAAAATAAAATGACAAAGGCCATCTTATGTAATACGAGTACGCATTCGCAATATGTTTTTTTTTTGTCAACTCTCACACTGCGACCTTAGGTTGCAAGGAAGTTCGATGGCAGTATTTCCCTTCTAAAGTGGGCTACAACTGGCTGCGTGCACAGTCAATGGTGCCCACCAGTAGTGTCACTAAGAATAAACAACCGAATTTGCGCACGCACCTGTAATTGCAACGGACGAACCGTTGTATCTAACTAGTTTTGTTGTCAGTACTGTCATAGTGATTACACACTTCATCTCTGTTCCTCTCCATTTCTTATCAGCATCTGCAAGCAACCGCAAAGGCACTTCAAAATGTTTGAATTGCATACCATAAATTAAGCTATTTAAAAGGTTTCTTATTTTGGCCAATTTAACAGCACATTAAGTAACTTTGTTTTTCAGAAACAAGACCCTAATTCCCAATTTTTAAAGCATTGTTTCAGAACACAGCTTAGTTGTGCTACTGTTTACAGATTACTGCGCTACAAGTAAGCGTTAGCCTGCGAATGGTTGGGCTATTAGTCACTGAAAGCATTCCTTGCGAGCCGATGGTCTGGCATCGGTTTTGCCGGAGGGACGAACTGAGAGTCGAGGGGAACGGCCAAAGAAATGCAGCTCTTTGTTTGATTACCAGCAACTCTGTATTTTCCGCAAATGTGCTGTGTTGATTTGTTTATGTTGCTTAGTGCTTGCTGTAGATGATGTTGAAATTATTTTTGGCATAGATGGGTGTCTATTGCTGTTTTGAACTAACGTCGCATGATCGCTCATGGTTTTTACATTCCTATTAGCTAGTAGTATTGCTAAGCTTTTGTTTCTTGCTCTGGAGTAGAAAATTCTCTACACGCAAAACATGATAACAATCACCTGTCCCACTTTTCCGGACCACAACTTGGTCTACATGTCTTGCCAACTCGTCTGCTATGATAATAAGTATCGCACTAACTTAATAAGCCAAACAAAGCAATTGCTTCTAATGTTTATCTGACGAAAGGCGTCAGGAAGCAGCGGCCCGTGAAGGTGGTGACACACTGTGGCGGTTACTCAACGTCAGCGGCGCGAATCGCGGTGCGCCGGCGCAGCGCATACCGCCCGTCCCCGATTATTTATACTTAGAACCAATGGGAATACTAGTTCTAATACACAAAATTTATTATGTGGAAATTATTTTAGAAAGATCATGGTATATGTATGAGTGTTTTCAACTATCTAAGGGTAAGAAGTAAAAACAAAACACCTACCTACCTAGGTAGATAGTGTCAAAACCTCAGTATTTTTGGGTGATAATGGTTTATCTTTGGGGAGGTTGCATACGATTGGCAATTACTTTGTCTTCTGATAATGATCTTTGAAGTGTCCTCAAATTATTGATCTACTCAACTTCAGCCACCTAGACCAGTTTAGTAACTTTATTAGCAGAATCAAAAGGATTAGCTAACACTACAAACAACAGGCCTAAGTAAATCACAGTGTGATTCAAGCCAACAAGCTGTAGATAAACGTTGAGCGTGCGCAGCCGGCACACGGTGGGCTGAAATCGCGAAGTTGGGACTTAAGGATTTTTAAATATATATTTGCATTGTATATACTTATACCATACTTTTATGTTTTGGAACTTTTTTTTAAAGTAGGTTATTACCCTAAAATTTCAGAGATTTAATTTGTATGAATAAAACAAAGAATTCGATGCATGGTGCATATTATTAGGATTATTATTATTAGTTTGTTGTAAATATTTTGTGCAACTGCATTCCACACCACTCTTTCCACAACACCAAAACCGGTTTTCTTATCAGTAGACGAGTCGTCATTAGTGACGTGCGCCAATCAGAGGGCAGTAAATTTGCAGGTAAAAAATATTTGGGGTAGCAAGTTGAAAACAATGATATCAGTTCGTTGTAACCACCCTTTACATACGGACTACCCGCTCGTTACTTGATTTTTGTTAAAAGTTGATTTTCGAGAATTTTGTGAAAATGTTTAGTGATTTAGTTACTAATGTTGATATGTTTGTGAAATTGAAATCAAGTGGTAGTATTAAGGATCATAACTTTTTATACAGTGCTATCAAGTCAAAATTGTGTGATTTAAATCAAGATAATGATAATTTGCTAAAGGAATTCTGCGCAAAGTATTGTTATAATACTTATAAAAAATGGGAAAATGCTAAACGAAAAGAACATACATTTAGAAGTAAATACAGTGATTGGTTGGCATCGGAGATAGTTTGGCCTGAGTTTATGAAAGATTTTGCAAAAAACGACGACGATCCAGTTCCTAGCACATCAACTACATCTCATGAAAAGGTGTCTGTTGGTACATCAACTCAAGTAAGTCCGAGAAAACCATTTACAGAATTAGGTCCTAAACAAAAAAAGAGACGTACGGAACTTACTACGCAAACTATTGCTTCAGAGGAGTTGTCACATGCCCATGTTTTTAACTTAAAAGCAGAAGGAAAGGAAGATGTTGCTGACATATTACAGCATCTGCTCAAGCATCCACAGGACGTGCAAAAAGTAAAAGATTGTCTTTTTGGAAATAAAAAGAAATCAGTATTCTCTCCAGATGAAGCTTTAGGCTTGTTTTTGTCTTTGAAATTGTCAAAATGGCAATATAATACGCTACGAAAAAGTATCGCAGAAGTAACTGGTACCAACGTATATCCCTCTTACTACGCACTGCAAAATGAAAAAATTAAATGTTATCCACCTAAAACTGCTATTGTAGTAACAGATAAAACGGCTACGATAGAATTGCAGGCACTATTGGATATTACTGTGAAGAGAATTATAATGTCAAACGAAATTAGTGAAACTTGTAAAGATTTGACACTGATTAGTAAATGGGGATTTGACGGAGCTTCGAATCAAGCCAATTATAAGCAGAAAGTTGGAAGAGAAAATGAAGAAGATGAGGACTTTGACGATTCTAGCGTATTTATGGGTAGTTTGATTCCTATCAAATTAGTGTCTGGTGACAGAGTTATATGGGAAAATGATTCCCCAAATTCCTCATTATGGTGTCGTCCGCTGTTTTTTAAATTCATGAAGGAAAACAAATTCAGCATTTTGCAAGAAAAAAATGCGATTGAGGCAGAGATTAACAATTTAGTTAAGACAGTGGTTGATGATTTGACCATCTCGCACAACCTAATACTAACCATGATAGATGGTAAAGCGACTGCAGTTCTTCGCGATACATCAACACAAAGATGTGACATATGTAAAGCTACTCCAAAGGAAATGAATGATTTGTCCTTGGTTTTGGCAAAAGAAATTGATGTCGATTTATATAAATATGGTTTATCGTCGTTACACATCTGGATACGATTCATGGAATGCATTCTTCATATAGCGTACAGATTAGATTTGAAGACATGGATGGTGAAAGGTGACAGTAAAGCTATTATGGAGAGCAAAAAGAGAAATATTCAGGAAGCATTTAAATCCGAAACAGAGGACTTTTAATTGATGTTGTGAAACAGGGTCATGGTACAACAAATGATGGGAATACTGCGAGGAGATTTTTCGAAAACCCCGATATTGCAGCTTCGATCACAGGAGTAAATGAAGAATTAATAAAAAGATTTAAAACTATATTAGAAGCAATTTCGTCGGGTCACCCGTATTAATATATTGAAGTTTAAAGATTATACCGAAACCACCATGGAACTATACATTGAATTATATAATTGGTTTTACATGCCTGCAAGTGTTCACAAAGTTTTAGCTCACGGAGCAGCTATTATTGAAAGCTTGGGTATAGTGCCCATTGGAAAATTATCCGAAGAAGCAGCTGAAGCACGCAACAAAGATTTTCGGAGATATCGTGCTCATAATTCGAGGAAATTCTGTAGAAAAGCTACTAATGAAGATATTTTGAACAATTTGTTAATCAGCTCTGATCCACATATTTCAAAGATACGACACAAACTGGTGCGAAAACACAAAGCCTTTTCAGAAGAAGCAACAGCTTTGTTGATCGTTAAGGATACATTTGTTGACGATGATGATCAAGAAAATTTAGGGGTTTTAACTGAAGACCCGTTATTGTCAGAGCATGGTGTTGAGCATGGTGCAGGCCCCTCCTAAAAATATTGGTAAATGATTTGAATTTTGAATTTGTCTTTGTAAGTCTCACACATACAGAACACAGATTTGTAGTCGTGGATTAGGCCTATTGGGGAGACCACTGATAAAAAAAACGCGCCTAGTTCTCTACCTCTGGGGTGGTGTGGAATAGAGAATACAATAATTATCACTGCTAAGTATTCTAAGATTTAGGTGACTTTTAAGATATTTTCGTTCAAAAAAATCTAAAAAAGTCTAACTACCTACTAAGTCACAGTAAACTACAGTAGACGATTTTGCATAAATTGTACTATTAAAATACTTATCCAACAATTGGAAGAAATTTGAGATTTTGTAGACTTAAATGCGATTTTAATAAGAAAAAAAAAAAAAAAAAAAATTTCTCCTAAATCGCAGCAAAGCGCAGTAGCTGACTAGTTGTAAAAATAAGCTAATAAATAGTACTATTTTAATATATACATCGCAGTTGGAGATGTTTTCAGATTTTTGAGATTCTTTAGATTTTATGATTTTTTCTATACAAAAAAATATTTAAAAAATTGTAGTACTAAAAATAATGCGTAAAATAAAAAGTCATAGAACAATAATTTACTGTATTAGATAGTAGAACAAATTTGCATCATTAATCAGTAAAAATAAGATGACTTTTTTTTTAATGTCCTAAGTCCACTACGTATATAAATCAACCCACCGTGCGGCATCTGCATAACTGAGTCGCTCCGTTCTCATTAGCCGCCGCCCGTTAGCCCGACCCAACTCCCGCGCACAACGGGACTGCCCGACCTCGTCGGTGCGCCCGCGTCGCGCCGGTGCGCTAGCTGCCTTCACAGTGTTTACTACACTTTACAATCATAGAAACATAGTTTAAGGGTGTTGCGTTGCTAAAATCCCAAAAACGACGTATGTTTAAAGAAATTTGTTGAGGAATCCTTCCGTACGATTTCCATATAAAAAATATATGTTATACTTAAAGTCATCATAAATAATTCGTATTGTTTAAAATTTTAATAAACCTTCACATTATTTAATAAAAAATCGTAGTATGTCTTAACCTAAATCGAATTTTGTCTCTGTAACGGCTGAATAGTTCGGTATGAATTTTATACCCAAAAATACGTAGTGATGTATTTATCAATCCGTATTGTTTGTTTTCTCTGATTTGTAATAAAATTTTAAAATAATAAATTATATCCCGACATTTTGAGGCAAATGCGGCGCGAGACCCGTCGCGCATACTTGGAACGCGCTGCGCCAGTGTCTCGATGACTGTTGTCACGGGTGGACTGCACGCATGTCATTACTTCACAAATAAAATTCAAAAGTTCACGTTTTTAATGTTTTCTGAATTAAAACATATTGTAAATTGTATAGTTATCAATATTTCGTAAAATAAGAACAGAAAATAAGTTTGTAAATATATTTAAAGTAGTTTGTAATTTCGTTTTGTTGTTTGCACCTATCATAGACTAAGCTGACTATGCCTAATAAACGTTAAGTGACGCGTGGCAGAGCTCTCCAAAACTATTGTTAAATTCCCTACGTTTCTTAGTGGATATTTTGGTATATAGATATATCTATGATATTATTTTAATTTTGGACTGCCTCGTTGGTCTAGTGGTCGTAAGCACGATGCTGAGCATGAGGTCCTGGGTTCGATTCCCGGGTCGGGCAAAGTGTTATTGGGTTTTTCCATCAGGAAATTATAAGTAACAGCCACGGAGTCTGGATTTGTGCCCGGTTGATGGCAATAGGCTCGCCCCTATTATATGGGACTTAAACATAACTGGCGAAATGTGGGTGTACTATTAGGTACACCTCTGCCTAACCCTTCGGGGATTACAGGCGTGATGTTATGTTATCTAACTATTTTGTCTTGAGATTTTCGTTTGATGGAAGATGGAGATCTAGATGACTGATGATGTCTCGTACCTAATGATGGTCTCTCATACTACATGATACATTTTGAAGGTCTGATGAAGACCAGGTAACTGCTTATCGGTTCTCAGTCACGGAAATAGTCAGAATGCTCCAACTTTCAGCTTTTATCTCATTGAGCACGGATGCTACTACATGATACATTTTGAAGGTCTGATGATGATCAGCTAAGTGCTTATCGGTTCTCAGTGACGGATGTAGTTAGAATGACCTAGCTTTCAGATTTTATCTTATTGAGCACGGATGCTACTACATGATACATTTTGAAGGTCTGATGATGACCAGCTAAGTGCTAATTGGTTCTCAGTGACGGATATAGCTAGAATGACCTAGCTTTCAAATTTTATCGATCTGAGCACGGATGCTACTACATGATACATTTTGAAGGTCTGATGATGATCACCTAAGTGCTTATCGGTTTTCAGTGACGGATGTAGTTAGAATGACCTAGCTTTCAGATTTTATCTTATTGAGCACGGATGCTACTACATGATATATTTTGAAGGTCTGATGATGACCAGCTAAGTGCTTATCGGTTAACAGTGACGGATATAGCTAGAATGACCACCACCAGGTAAATGGCACCATCAGTCTCCAAGGCCTCTTCGAGCTCTTTCATATGAGTCCACACACGACGGTTCTACGTGGTGCCATCAATGAGATCCTATACTTACCTTCGGAGTCTACCATCAGGTAGCTGGTATCATCAGTCTCCATGGCCCCCTCGAGCTCTTTCAAATGAGTCCAAACACGATGGTTCTACTCAGTGCCGTCAATGATATCCTATACCCACCTTCGGAGTCCACCATTAGGTACGAGACATCATCAGTCATCCAGATCTTCATCTTCCATCAAACGAAATTCTCAAGACAAAATAATTAAAACGATAAAACAATTAACACCAAAACAATAACATACATTACATAACATCACGCCTGTAATCCCCAAAGGGTTAGGCAGAGGTGTACCTAATAGTAGACGTGATGTTATGTTATGTATGTTATTATTTTAATGATTTTAATTGTTTTATCGCTTTTAGCGATAAAACAATTGTAGTCGTTCTTGTAGCACGGATGCTACTACATTTTGAAGGTCTGATGATGATCAGCTAAGTGCTTATTGGTTTTCAGTGACGGATACAGTTATGATGCTACAGCTTTCTGCTTTTACCTTATTGAGCACGGATGCTACTACATGATACATTTTGAAGGTCTGGTGATGACCAGCTAAGTGCTAATTGGTTCTCAGTGATGGATATAACTAGAATGACCTAGCTTTCAGATTTTATCTTATTGAGCACGGATGCTACTACATGATATATTTTGAAGGTCTGATGATGACCAGCCAAGTGCTTATCGGTTAACAGTGACGGATATAGCTAGAATGACCACCACCAGGTAAATGGCACCATCAGTCTTCAAGGCCTCTTCGAGCTCTTTCATATGAGTCCACACACGACGGTTCTACGTGGTGCCATCAATGAGATCCTATACTTACCTTCGGAGTCTACCATCAGGTAGCTGGTATCATCAGTCTCCAAGGCCCCCTCGAGCTCTTTCAAATGAGTCCAAACACGATGGTTCTACTCAGTGCCGTCAATGATATCCTATACCCACCTTCGGAGTCCACCACTAGGTACGAGACATCATCAGTCATCCAGATCTTCATCTTCCATCAAATGAAATTCTCAAGACAAAATAATTAAAAGCGATAAAACAATTAACACCATTAAAATAATAACATATATTACATAACATCACGCCTGTAATCCCCGAAGGGTTAGGCAGAGGTGTACCTAATAGTAGGCGTGATGTTATGTTATGTATCTTATTATTTTAATGGTGTTGAGACCTCGAGGACGCCTTGGAGACTGATAATGTCATTTACCTGATGGTGGACTCCAAAGGTAAGTAAAGGATCTCATTGACGGCACTGCGTAGAATCGTCGTGTTTGGACTCATTTGAAAGAGCTCGAGGAGGCCTTAGAGACTGATGATGCCATTTACTTGACGGTGGACTTCGAAGGTGGGTACAGGATCTCATTGACAGCGCTGCGTAGAACCATCGTGTCTGGACTCATTTGAAAGAGCTCGAAGAGGCCTTGGAGACTGATGGTGCCATTTACCTGACGGTGGTCATTCTAGCTATATCCGTCACTGTGAACCGATAAGCACTTAGCTGGTCATCATTAGACCTTCAAAATGTATCATGTAGTAGCATCCGTGCTCAGATCGATAAAATTTGAAAGCTAGGTCATTCTAGTTATATCCATCACTGAGAACCAATTAGCACTTAGCTGGTCATCACCAGACCTTCATAATGTATCATGTAGTAGCATCCGTGCTCAATAAGATAAAAGCAGAAAGCTGTAGCATCATAACTGTATCCGTCACTGAGAACCGATAAGCACTTAGCTGATCATCATCAGACCTTCAAAATGTATCATGTAGTAGCATCCGTGCTCAGATCGATAACATTTGAAAGCTAGGTCATTCTAGCTATATCCGTCACTGAGAACCAATTAGCACTTAGCTGGTCATCATCAGACCTTCAGAATGTATTATGTAGTAGCATCCGTGCTCAGATCGATAAAATTTTAAAGCTAGGTCATGCTAACTACGTTCGTCACTGAGAACCGATAAGCACTTAGCTGGTTATCATCAGACCTTCAAAATGTAGTAGCATCCGTGCTACAAGAACGACTACAATTGTTTTTTGCTACAATTGTTTTATCGCTAAAAGCGATAAAACAATTAAAATCATTAAAATAATAACATACATAACATAACATCACGCCTACTATTAGGTACACCTCTGCCTTACCCTTTGGGGATTACAGGCGCGATGTTATGTAATGTATGTTATTGTTTTAATGGTGTTAATTGTTTTATCGTTTTAATTATTTTGTCTTGAGAATTTCGTTTGATGGAAGATGGAGATCTGGATTACTGATGATGTCTCGTACCTAATGGTGGACTCCGAAGGTAGGTATAGGATCTCATTGACGGCACTGAGTAGAACCATCGTGTTTGGACTCATTTGAAAGAGCTCGAGGAGGCCTTGGAGACTGATGATACTAGCTACCTGATGGTAGACTCCGAAGGTAAGTATAGGATCTCATTGATGGCACCACGTAGAACCGTCGTGAGTGGACTCATTTGAAAGAGCTCGAAGAGGCCTCGGAGACTGATGGTGCCATTTACCTGATGGTGGTCATTCTAGCTATATCCGTCACTGTGAACCGATAAGCACTTAGCTGGTCATCATCAGACCTTCAAAATGTATCATGTAGTAGCATCCGTGCTCAATAAGATAAAATCTGAAAGCTGTAGCATCATAACTGTATCCGTCACTGAGAACCGATAAGCACTTAGCTGATCATCATCAGACCTTCAAAATGTATCATGTAGTAGCATCCGTGCTCAGATCGATAACATTTGAAAGCTAGGTCATTCTAGCTATATCCGTCACTGAGAACCAATTAGCACTTAGCTGGTCATCATCAGACCTTCAGAATGTATTATGTAGTAGCATCCGTGCTCAGATCGATAAAATTTTAAAGCTAGGTCATGCTAACTACGTTCGTCACTGAGAACCGATAAGCACTTAGCTGGTTATCATCAGACCTTCAAAATGTAGTAGCATCCGTGCTACAAGAACGACTACAATTGTTTTTTGCTACAATTGTTTTATCGCTAAAAGCGATAAAACAATTAAAATCATTAAAATAATAACATACATAACATAACATCACGCCTACTATTAGGTACACCTCTGCCTTACCCTTTGGGGATTACAGGCGCGATGTTATGTAATGTATGTTATTGTTTTAATGGTGTTAATTGTTTTATCGTTTTAATTATTTTGTCTTGAGAATTTCGTTTGATGGAAGATGGAGATCTGGATTACTGATGATGTCTCGTACCTAATGGTGGACTCCGAAGGTAGGTATAGGATCTCATTGACGGCACTGAGTAGAACCATCGTGTTTGGACTCATTTGAAAGAGCTCGAGGAGGCCTTGGAGACTGATGATACTAGCTACCTGATGGTAGACTCCGAAGGTAAGTATAGGATCTCATTGATGGCACCACGTAGAACCGTCGTGAGTGGACTCATTTGAAAGAGCTCGAAGAGGCCTCGGAGACTGATGGTGCCATTTACCTGATGGTGGTCATTCTAGCTATATCCGTCACTGTGAACCGATAAGCACTTAGCTGGTCATCATCAGACCTTCAAAATGTATCATGTAGTAGCATCCGTGCTCAATAAGATAAAATCTGAAAGCTAGGTCATTCTAGCTATATCCGTCACTGAGAACCAATTAGCACTTAGCTGGTCATCATCAGACCTTTAAAATGTATCATGTAGTAGCATCCGTGCTCAGACAGATAAAATTTGAAAGCTAGGTTATTCTAACTACATCCGTCACTGAGAACCGATAAGCACTTAGCTGGTCATCATCAGACCTTCAAAATGTATCATGTAGTAGCATCCGTGCTCAATAAGATAAAAGCTGATAGCTGGAGCATTCTAACTATATCTGTCACTGAGAACCGATAATCACTTAGCTGGTCATCATCAGACCTTCATAATGTATCATGTAGTAGAATACGTGCTCAGATAGATAAAATTTGAAAGCTAGGTCATTCTAACTACATCCGTCACTAAAACCGATAAGCACTTAGCTGGTCATCATCAGACCTTCAAAATGTATTAAGTAGTAGCATCCGTGCTCAGACAAATAAAATTTGAAAGCTAGGTCATTCTAACTACATCAGTCACTGAGAACCGATAAGCACTTAGGTGGTCATCGTCAGACCTTCAAAATGTATCATGTAGTAGCATTCGTGCTCAGTTAGGTAGCTGAAAGCTCCAGCTTTCAGCTAACTGAGCACGAATTCGCATTCTGACTATTTCCGTGACTGAGAAGCGATAAGCAGTTACCTGGTCTTTATCAGACCTTAAGAATGTATCGTAGGAGTACCTGTGCTCAGTGAAATAACTAATGAAAGCTAGGTTATTACTTCATTAGTCAAAGTGTATAATTTATTATTAAATATTTTATTCATACATTGTACTCCAAGAGGAAAAAATATGTTAGGCAAATACGATTACCACTCTGCGACACGTTTCTGTTCTTTGGTACGTTTTTCTGTAGTACAGTTGTTTGCCGGTAGGGGCCGAAAAGTAAACAAAAGCCAGTACAGAGGTCAAATCGTCAAAGTCATCCACTGCTGTGTTCCCCTTAATGTTACTGCTTTGAATGAGAATTGAGGTTTTTGTGACTAACTTTATGGAGGTTTGCATTTTGAGGACTGTTTTTTGAAGGGAGGTAAGCGAAACGTTGAATGGAAATTTTCATAATTCCAGTAGTTCATGAACGAAAATTGTGTCTGTCTACATTTATTTTTATTTAAAGCTAGTGGGGTGCTGTTCATATGCCAATTTATAAATAGAAGTACAACAATTTATGCACGCAAAGTGCCACAAATACTGCATAGTAGTAAACAAGCCCTGTGGAGGTACAGGTCAAAGGCTTTCTCCGTGGGCAGTTAGGTACCACAGGGGGGAAACAAGAGGGGGGAGACGCACGCGCGAGTAGAAAGTCCTTAACTCATTGTTTTCTTCATTACGACATTTATCAGTCGTCACTCCATGTTCGCTTATTGCATTTTATATGCAAATTAATTTTAGCCGGGTTAGATTAAAGTTGAAGATCTTCGACCTTATTGGAGTAGGTTGGTTACATAATTATATAGGTAAATTAACGTTTTGTTGATTATCTATAGGTACGGTTTTCTAGAAAACTTCCAAATTGTTCAAATAAAGAATTCGTGTTTATTTAAATAATATTTTTTTCATGAAACGTTAATGTGTGAAATATTGAAACATAATTAGGTAAATTCTAACTTGAAACAAATAAATTAGGTAACAACAAATAGGTATGTAAAAACAAGACACGAAGCGTTCTCGAAGGGCGACGGAAGCGTGGGACGGTACTCCACTAGCTGGATTGACGACCTGGGAAGGTCACGGGGAGCCTTTGGTCGCAACTCGTCCAGAACTTCTTTCTGGAACTATGTATCTATTTGACCACTGAAACACTGAGATAATAGCGGTGAACTTTACACAAATAAGTAATGTGTATTTTATAAAGATAGCGATAAGTAGTCCATTAGGTACCTACCAGACAGTCGACACTAATCTCAATAACACAATTAATATATATATCTAGCATTCTAGCTACATAATAAAAGAAGCCGTAGGTAGTAACGTATAAACTAAAGTTTTATAATAGGTAGAAACTACATAAGCGCTTCATTAGAGTGAAGACATAATATCGTTGCGTAAAACGAAACGTTAATTACGAAAATAAAATCGACGAATGAATTGCCCGATCACATTGTTCGGGAGCCGACTCGATCAGGGTCATGATGGAGACCATTTCGAGAGTAAAAAAGGTCATCGTCTAACATAGAATTTAAATCTCAATTCGTTGTCTGTCGCATGCGAGGAGGCAGACCGTGACCATAGGATTTCGGGTAACACATCATTTGTAGTTGCCAAACAGATTGGGTCATTCTTTTGTCCGCGTGGGAATGATGCAAATGAGCCGCTTCGCTATTTCTTTGTTTGATTTCGTGAAAGTTTACACGATCGACGAGGAAACGCGGTCGACGACGGCCCGATGTGAACGCCATTTTTATGTAATTGTTACGTCGTGATGTACGCCTGGCGTAAGTAAGTAGCGAGCGGCGTGAAATCTGCACACGCATGTCTCGAAACTGGCATTTCGGACAAAGGTGGATATGCTGGATCTAGGATACCTGTTTTGGACCGTTTTATCAGACTACTCCCAAATGTTTCCTTTTTTGGTAACTATCGCATTTTGTACAATCGAGTTCGTAATAAATAAATTAAGAAATGAGCCTTTGTATTATAAAAGTAAAAAAAACGGAAAAATGCCAGTTACTTCTAGTTGCCTATCGATTGTGTATGAGTTCATATCAGTTAACGATCATCGTTTAAAAAATATCGTACCTAATTAGTTAAGAACAAACATTAAAACCGCTCACCTCTTGTCACCTACATCACCTCGTGTCGCGGAGGGGAACGCCCTTTATGAAATCAGCTGCACTCGGTCAAGCAGACGGATTTTCGTGCTTTAGGGAATCAAATAATATACCTGTTATTATATCTCATTGTTTATGGACAGCCAACAACATCTTTTCTTACGGAACTCTACATTGAATGCAGAAACAGTTATCTGATCACAATTTTTGATGCTTTTCACGGAAGCACAGAACCCATGGTGGTATTGTAGTCAAATTGGTTTTATTAATAAGCTTCCACTTTACTTGAAGAGACAATGGTGTAGGAATATAGTCACCCTTAGCTGATAGGAAACATCTATTTAGGCAAGGTCCTTTATTACGGTTTTCACAGACTTTAAGCGGTACTTAAGGGAATACCGATGTGTTATTAGACCATTGGAATTTCAAATATTCTAAATTCAATAACGTGCCTTTATTTAGTCACTATTTTAGACAAAAGAAAACAGACATTAGTCTTATGTGCTATACCTTCATAAAAGAAAACGAACACTGCAACTTTCTTTTTACTAGTAACAAGGGATAGGTACCTTTCTAAGTTTCTAATAAACTTTGTTTAGTATTAATAGAGCAATAGAAAGTCACGGTTTAGCGATACAAAAATTACGCTGAGGCTTAGCGCCGTTTATCTTTAATAAGGTAATTTTCCGCATATTCGATTTAAGTTTCAATTATTACAAAATTAGGCCTGCAACACCATTTAAGTACGACATCGTCACTTTTTTGCAGAACTCCAAAAACTGGTCCGTACATCTTACATTGAATATTACATACAGTTCATTACATATAACGTGATATTACGCGAAAATGATCTTTAAGCACAAAAACTACTCGAACTGCATTCCCAAGTTGCTGGTTAAAAACTGGCTGTTTCTTCACAGTGTCTCACCTCTAGTAAGTGCTTGCAATGACACAATGTTTGTTTTCTCAACTCTAAAGACTCACTTAAAGCTATCTGCATTGGAAATGGAGCAAGCAATTAATCGAGCATCGTACGGTTACGAAATGATCGCCAAGACGCCATTCCGCACTACATTATGCAGTTTTTTCTACGTTTTACATTTGTGTACTTTACATTGCTCGCTTACCGGTACACAGTTACATCTCTCTGCGCTATCAGCGCGCAATCTCTACGAAGGTTTAGTAAAACTATCGTTAAAACTAGGTGACCCTTCTGTGTTTGACTAAAAAAAGCTGCGAATGGTATGACACGCATTTATACACTTACTACGCCAGCGTAATTATGTGGATTTATGTACTTAATATCGCAACTGTTCCTTTTTAAGATTTGTTTAGTTTTTCATTGATATTTTTCTGGAGGAAAACACGGCTTCGTTGAACGTAAATGGTGTTGGTACCAGACCCCCCCTGCATCAGGGGTTGGTCTCCTTAATACTCTTGACAGCGTTTTGTTCGACTATAATAGATAATACACTTTTCGATTTGTCCTAATAGAGACCCATGTGGTATTGTGAGCTGCTGCTATAAATATTTCAAAATGTTTGCTTTAACAAACTTTAAACTGTTTGACGTCTGTTTTGCACCTTTAAGAATAGCTAATGCCAAAGGTTAAGGACTATACAGTGTCAAGATCATGGTCACAGCGGCGTCCTTGAAATTGTTAAGAACACTATGAAAACGTGTTCGATTATTGATTTCAGTATTCCAATAAGGCATTGTTGGATCTTTAGCTAAACTGATGAATCTAGAACAAAATTGTTTACTCAATCGGTCTGAATCAACTTGTAGCATATTATGAAGCACGTATGTACGAGCTACATAATAAAACGTCGCTTACCTATAATTAAACAATTTACAACAATGTCAACGATTGTATGCGCTCACGTTATCATATGGACCACGCTCCAACCTTGGATCGAACCGGCACACGCTGTGATTACCTGCCTGTACTGACTCCCTGACCTAATTCCCTATTTGCTGCTAGAGAATATCATTCTGTGACTTGAAGTTGATATGTTAGAACGCCGACTTACTTATCTATGTAGATAAAAATAAACAAAAGATAAAACGGATGGTGTAATATTACCCCGTGCTGTTAAAGGGATGATGTAAATCGTTGCTTGGCACCAAACAACTGAACTAAAGTATTTTTAGCATTAATATTGGAATATTCAATAAATAAATTAAAAAAAACTTGGCATATCTTCCTTGACTTGAGTATCGAAACCAGAATTTAACACACGGGCAGCCTAAGTATCTTTATCTCAATACAACACTAGTACTGGTATTAAAACAAAAATCTAGATGTTCACATTTACAAAAATAACAAAAAAACCAGAGGAGTAATGATAGCAATTTGTTAAAATAATATCTTCATACATATTCAGCCATAAAAGCAAAACATAAGTTCACGTGAGGTCATGGGCTTTCCCCATAACACAAGAACAAATACTTTTGTTCGCCGAGTGCTATTATCTGACGGATTGCTGAACGAACTATTATTATATCGATCGATTATATTGATTGAAAGATTTAAAGGCTGATGATAATTTTTAGTGTGTAGGCGTTTGCCCAGCAGTAGGACGGACAGTCAGTACCTAAATAACGATTTCAATGGGAAAGTATTTCTCTCATTCGTTCAATTTTTCTTGCTGATTTCAGGATTTTAGTAAAACCAACAGCGTATTATCCATTAACTGGGTTGTGGAGGTCAGATAGGCATGCTCGCTCCATGTAACATAGGTACTTACTGGTATTCAGCTGCATCAAGTTAGGCCCGAAGCTGACCTCAATATATTATAGTTTGGGAAAAAGGTTAGGCCGAGGCCGGGCTTGCATTAAGTTTAAGGCTAGGTACCTATAGGTAATGCAAGCCCATAGTGGTAAATCCTGGTAAAAGGTGATTGCAGAAAATCTAATGTTTTTGATACAAGGGCTCTCATGGAAAATCTAGTAGAAAACAACATAGTGGTTTCTAAAACGGAAATGACGGTGCAAATATGGTGATACGCACCTCAGGAATTATTCCGTACAGTATTACCCAACTAGCACACTAGTGGAAATAGCAGCCTATTTTGCATCTTTTAGCTGTACAGTAGCGCTTTATGGGTTCAGACAGTGGTTTTAAGTTCTACTATTGCTTTCGTATCTGCTCATAGCTGTAAATATCACTAGGGGTAACAGAAACTGAACCAAATGCCACTCTAGGTTTTATAAGAGTTCATTTTACAACCCATTTGCCGTCTATAGCTTTAGAAGAGAGTTAAAACATATATGTTAAAGCTTAAAGCGGCAAAAAAGCTTCTATTGCTGCTGCTGTACGCTTCGGAACTGCATAAAGACATTGATTTCAGACTTTTTAACGGAACTGTATAAAAGATATATTTATCACTGTTCTGCCACTGATAGTTTCATTGCAGAAGTGATTTGTACTTTTGCGCAGACTTAAGTAGGAATTTGATCGACTGTTTTACTAATAGCGACATTAAGGCTTCACAATAGAAGCAGGAGAGTAATGGACATTGCCTACTCATTTGGATACATTCTGCTATGTTTATTGGAGAAATCAAATTTTATAAAATATTTGAGCCAGTTCAAAAGAAATATGGATCTGAAAGCATGGAAGTTCAAACAAAGAACTGGTGGATATCGCAAGAAAGTACGGAGAGTTTATCAGAATATGCAGAAATTAAAAAAGGCAACTATGTGTGAGAATTCTGTTATTGAAATATTAAATAACACGTAAGTTTTTTTTAACTCAATTACGTGAGAGTAATTTAGCTTTTATTTTTTGAACTCTATTCATTTAATTTATTCTTTAAGGGATTCATTGGAAACAAACAAAAATAATGCGCCAAGTTCGAGTTCAACAAACACAAGCGAGGGTCCCGTAGATTTTGTTTAAATGTAAACTTGTGGTCACTCGATATGAATCGGATTTATATTTTGTTCCTTTACTACACACATTATAATGAGTACAATCGAATCGCCTCTTGTATAATTGTATTGGTGAATTGAAATAAAAAAATATTTGAGATAAAATCAACTTGTTTTATTGGCAAATTGGCCCATAATTGACATTATTAAATAAGGTAAATTCTAAAACAACAACAGTATAAACAATATTTGCACAAAGACAAATTTAACTAAATCCGTGTATCTTAGCATGTTGCTGTGATTATCTTTGCTTCTGCCAATCTCTATGTTGCCGGGTCAGCTTCATCCAAGTTTCACCTACGGTGGCAGCGTAGCATTTTCTTTTCCATTCTTTGGACTAAAACTCGCCAAACTCCTGTCATTTCCATTGACTACCACTTTCGGACCTGCCTGGGTTTCCAGCTCAAGCCGGTAAGATGCAAAGTTCTTGTTTATTTTGTTGTTCATTACAAGTTTGGATTATTTTGAAAGGCATTCTGAAAACATGGTAAGACATAGTAAGTGTTGACAAACAATTGAGAAAGCGAATAATATAGAAGCAGCTACAAACGATCATCGTATTTTAGGGTTTTCAACGAGTTCTACGGATCTCTAAACAAATAACCATTAGTGTGGTTCGATATCTGCAGTAAGTACGAAATAAAAGTGATTGTAAAGACTTGAACTGCATTAGTGGTACAGGTATTACTTGGACCTTCAGAAGAGTGAAACATACCGCTTTGACGCGCAGAGAAGAAGTATTAAGGTTGAAGTTGCAAGTTAAAGCTGCTTCTCATAGACGCCATGTTTACAAGACAATTATTTATCATTACTTGAGAAATTTATAGGTTTTTATCACAATTTGTAGTAAAATATAACTTAATATAGAACCAGCAACTTACTAAACACAAATGTAGTCAAGTATGTAATTTCAATATCGTGTAGTATGTGATTTAATAATATTTATGTAATAATATTTTACATATTTTACGATATTCTGAGGTAATTATTGAGGCGCGTTAAAAATACTCCAATAAGATCAAGTATATGCACGATAAACTGATCTGCGTTTTTAGCCACTTGCATATAATACAAAATATAGCTCAAAAACACTTACCTTCACTTCACTTATTACCTATTTGTATTCAGTAATGTCTGACTCAGGAACAACAGATGTATTTAATAAATGAGAGACAAGGTGAATGATCAGTGATCCTTTATTCGTTCAGTTAAACCTGTCATTCATTCAATAAGCGCCACAAGAGCTTTAGTGTGGTGTTAATTATTAGTTGCAGCTCCTGTAGCATTTTTATGCCACTATTATGGAGTTCTAATGGAACTGTAGATTGCAAAAAGTTGTGCCCCTTTGGCTGGAAAGCAGCTGCACAAGGTCTGCAGTGCACGCTCTGGCGCTTGAGCTTGGCGCCTTTGGGAATAATCGGATTAGCTCCAAAGTTCTTAAGCAACAGTTTGTGCTAGTTGGGTATATTAGCTGATATCAAAGAACATTATCGCCACAACAGTGATATCGATAGATTAGGCATGTTACACATGATTTCTCGGTTGTGATTACTTAAACTTTTATATGCTGATGATGCTCAGCCTGCCCTTGTCACGTCTTCAAGTTGGTAATACAAGTTAACCTTTGAAAGTAAAGAATAATAAGTCGTTAAATCCCGTAGATTTAACAGACAGACCGAATTACACTTAAACATTGAAACCGTTCATAGACTTAAGGATTTAATTTCGTCTGTGAATATCTTAGATTTCTGTTCTAGTTAATGTAGCTGAATTATGCATTATTTACAAGCCGTCAAGGTACCTCGATAGTGAGACGGGGTCTAGATAATTCAGAGCAAGAAAATTTGAATTTCTGTTAAGAGGCCGACTTTAGTTTATAAGCGAAAGCAGCATTGGTTTTGTTGCTAAATATTAGATAAATTATTCATATCATCTCATTCAAGGTTGACAAGTCATGTCATGTGAATTATTTTTATCCTCTCGTAGCGGAACTAAAGCTTAGGCGTACAATTTACATACAGTTTTAGAGCTTTTATTGCTATAACTTTTTTTTCAACACACTTGCTCATAAAATGGCTCTAATTTCACTGCAATTTGGCTCATAATGACACAAATCTGTATCAAACTGTGACTTTTTCATTCACAAGTGAGTTATAGGTTTTTTTTATTGGTTGAGTGGCTTTTTTCTTAAAAAAGTTTCGATACAAAAAATATCGTGTTTAATAGTACAAATAAATTAATGTACCTATTGCTTCCTCATTTCATGAACACCCTCTGCCTCATTACTCACGTGGTCGTCAAGTCAACCGCTACTGCCGAGGACGAGGACTTGATTTCTATTTCCAAGCCGGGCAAAGAGTATTTGGGTTTTTCCTTCAAATTCCCTGACCGGGCTAAGCGTTATTGGGTTTCTCCATTAGGAATTTCTCAGTAGCAACCACGGAATCTGGATTTGTGCCGATATATAATTGATGATGAACACCTCTACCTAACTCTTGGGGTATTACAGGCGTGATATTATGATTAACACTTCTATTCACACTTCTTCTATGATTAACTCAGGTGTAATGTTTATTTTATTGCACACATCTCATCGTAAAATCGCATTATCCTTTCACGTGAAGCCAGCCTAAAAATGCATCGATTATTTGATAAATCGTATTGTTATCGGTACATAATAGCGGTCGGAGCACGTGCACGCGTGAACTTACGCCTATCACTCATATCACACGTTATCGCTGCGGTGACCAGACGGGAAGGCTTTGTAGGACAACGATTTTCATGTCTGGGTGGATTTACACTCATATTAAAGATTAAGATTAAAGTGCGACTCATTTATTCACACAGACTCAATTTGTGTGTCTTAACGTTTCGATGCCAATATAAATTGAGCTAGTCCAGATCTTGATTACGATTTTGGCGCTTTCAGTAGGGTCATGTAATGAGCAAACAACAGGACACAATATTATTAAATTATATGTATATTGCTTCATTGTTTGTGTCAAAGCATCATACTATAGGTATATACTCTCATCTCTTTTAGAAAAAATTTAGGGCTGGAGTAGATTCTTTTCACGAAAACACTCGGCACTAAAATCAAAGATAAGATCAAAGAGGGTAGAGAATAAATATAAATCGTAGTCCTTACAGTACGCATCAATACTGGATTTGGTAGTATCCCTCGGGAGTCCTGGAGAGTCCATATAAAATAATTTATGTTTTTAGGTACTGTGGAAATTGCGTACAACGATTTTGCTGAAAAGTAGTGGCTCGAAAATCTGAAAATAATTAACCTAAATAAAATCTACACTAAAACAAAACCCCTGGGCAGAAAAAAATGTTATGAATAACTTAAAACAAACCTTAATATTAAATGAATTATAGACGTAAAAAGATAACTCTTTTTACGTCTTGACGGCTAAAAGTAGACCATGGGTTAAGGCCAAGGATATAGTGGAATAATTTTGGACAACAGCTAGTTGTTAATTAGTGTAATTGTTTTCTGTCCTTCAGTAGCCATGTGGAGCCATAGTCCCCCTTAGATTGTATCACCGCATACCATTATCTCAAGTGCTGGCAGTCGAATTTTATTGAATGTGAAATGGGTACCATTATAATTTTTTACCTACTTATTGATTTCCTTCTTAAATAGATAGATAAATGCATCGGGCTAGTGTCCGCAACTCCACGCCTTGAGCGCGTTTTTTGCGTGCGGTCGGGAATCTTATTCGATCCACCCCAGCTCCCCGAGAAAAGCCAGCAACCCCTTGGTGTTACCGGCAATCTCGCGGAGAGTACCTGGGTTACCGAAGTACTTGGCCCTGTATGGGGCAACCCCCGTACAGTGCAGGAGCACGTGGGCTGCTGTTTCTTCTTCCTCCATGCAGGCTCGACACAGAGGACTATCTGTGACTCCTATAACAAAGAGGTGCTTGTTAAAAGTACCGTGTCCAGTGATGGCGGCCGTCACTGTGCGTAGCTGCTGCTGATTTCCTTCTTTTGCAGTTACGCAATATTTCATAATTATTCCAAAACAGAGTTACCGGCTATAATCCTTAGTGCTTTAGTAGTATCAAAATATCTTATCAACAACTTGATAAAAAGGCTAATCATTCACTTAGATCTACACTTATTATGAACGGAATAAGGAAGGAAGAAGAAATCGGACGATATTTCACGACGCGCAATAGGTAGTTAGGTACATTACCTAATTAATCAATTCCGAACATCGTTATCAATCTATTTCCTTGCGGACTAATAAGGAAGTAGAAACTCGGCCACTCAAACGTTTTAAATGGCACAAATTAATAAATCTAACACGGAATGGTATCTATAGATGGCAAACTATAGTTGTGACAACGGATGGATGACGTCGCCTATCAGCCGTGTGCATACTGAAATAAATTGTAAACAAATAACTGTCGAGTTGTCGAGCAATCTGAAATGCAAAAGTTATCAATTAATATCGATTCGATTGTTTTTTTTCTGATTAGATTTGATATTGAACTTTGAATTTTGATTTTACTTTGAAGTTTGATTTTGTACTTTGAGTTTGTTAGTAATGAATTACACCATACATGAAACCGAGTCGTGTACCTAGTGGTTACCAATATGTTGCCCAATATATTCAAAATATCTCCTTTAGTTACTTACTGAAGTTTAGGCACTCCCTATTCTTACTGTCCCAGATTTTGTTGTGCAGCTGCACAACGTCTTTGAATTGATGTAGGTATCTCACACAAAAATATAATCTGGATTAGAATTTAAATAAATCTAAAAACATGACAATCAGCTCACAGTCCAGTGACTAGACTCGAGCACAGCACACAAGTATACCCAGTAGGTACATCTACATTATTTACGATAAAAACACCAAACACAGTGGCAACTAAAAATATAGCACAAAAGTGAGTTGTAACTACGTGGGAAACAGCGTTTTAACGCGTGAAGATCATCGGAATTATTAGCAACCAAGGTGGCGCGTGCACTCAGCAACCTTGCGAATTAGTATGAGTCTACAGTCAACCGCACTCCAGCACACTTCATTTGTAGAAACCGCCCTTAATGCTTACGGAATAACGGCGCTGTTGAAGTCAAATTGTTACCATTTACTAGAGAACGAGCTTGGAACGTGCAATCATGTTCATATCATTGTTATGACGAATAGATGACAACAGCGTTTAATATGTAGGCATGGACGTAATTATATACAAGGTGTTACAGTAATTGGATGGTAGGAAATTGAATGATGCATCTGATTCTGTAGTGTTGAGAACATGACGAATAGGTGAGCGTCAAACGGACATTGACGAGTTAAAACTCAATTTATCAGGCACTTGTTCTAAGTCCTGCTAGAACTATCTGGCGCGTGGTTAACCTTTTGAACGCCACGTCAATAACGAAATTCTGTGTTCTCTACGCCAAGCGACAAATTCCTTCTTTCATACCTACAAAATAATAGGCAAGGAAAAAGTAACTATCGATAAAACATCGATACATTTTATTTGTGCATTGTTTACATGGTTTGGTGTATTAAAAAATGCTTATAAGTACCATTGAATTGTATTTCATTTCAACCATGTTTCACCTGTTTCTAAACTTAGTAATCATTACCCAGAAGTTACAGTGTTAGACAAGAGCAGATATAGAATAAAAAAGTAATTCAAATATTTTAAATTAAGTCACAGCACTAATCTCGTTTGTGACGACATTCACTGACGTTATAAGCCGTCACTGGCATGGGCAGTGTTGCATTTAAAGTCCAATTCACGAAAGAAGTCCCGCGGACAATTGTGGAACTAAATTTAACAGATCGGCCATGTTGTCGTTTGTCGATGTTATCAAGGTGCGTTTGTTGTGGTAGATATTTTGTGAGTTTATTATTGGATGCGTTATAAGGTTTATTTACGATGCCAAAAGTTGGGAAACAACATTATGTCGCGCGACATACAGCGCTGCGTCTGCGGGACTTCTTTCGTGAAATGGACTTTACAAACTTTGCCACCTCTGAGTTAGAGATGTACCAGTGCGATATAATTAGTATTATAGTCACGTAATAGTATTAGTACATGACTAGAATAGTATAAGTAATTAAGTGAATAAATGAATAATATTTTTTATAACAACTTAGTGTTAATTGACCCCGTTTTGGATCATGTAATCCACAAATAAAAGTTCGCAAATTTGTTTTTTTTTACGTATTCGTCCCACTGCTGGGCAAGGGTCTCCCCCATAGCCTTGCACAAGAGTGCACTGAGGAAAGATTCCTCTGTGCAGTTTTCTTCGCCCAATCATAAATGTAAATAAACATACACCCTAGCAACTGGCCTGCCAATTGCAAAAAAACGTAAGAAAATTGAATTTCGCGGGCTGGTTGGAGAAATAAAAACTGATCAAATATTTCCATATTTGTATTATTTCACAGTATCCCTAGTAAGAAAAAACAGTCTAAATTGAGTAAGTATCGTAATTAAGTAAGTATTATGTATCAAAGAAACAAATACATAACTCAATTAGAGATTTAGGAAATGTGGTACTTCTCTATTTGTTTCATGACGTCCTTCTTTGGCTTCATTTCAAGTAGGGATCTCTATCTAAGCGGCAGAACTTTTCATTGTATTTAGTGTTTTTACAAAAAATACTAAGTATTTAGTATTAAAATATTGCATTACACTATCAGTGTCCGGCACCATGCGATGATGTCATAGCGCGACGTCTTATCACGTCTGTGGCGTACAAAGTACTGTAAAAGATTACCCTGACAGGGATGCGCGAGAGTTGCCACAAAATTATCGATTTGCACTTAATGACTTAATGAATAGTGCAGGTTCATAATTGGTTCACCGTTAACAATTTAGTATTAAATGGGAAAAAAACGAAGTGCATAAGATTTGCTCTACCAAATGTCAAAAGTACTGATTGTGACATAGTATTGAATCAAGAGAAACTAGAATTTGTTGATGAAACTGTTTTCTTGGGGATAACGATTGACTCAAGGCTACAGTGGGGTCCGCATTTAACATCTCTTGCAGGACGGCTGAATTCAGCAGCATATGCTGTTAGAAAAATCCGTCAATTTACTGACGTAGATACCGCGAGACTAGTCTATTTTAGCTATTTTCATAGTGTTATGTCATACGGTATTTTACTGTGGGGACGGGCTGCAGACATCGAGTCTATATTTATTCAGCAGAAAAGAGCCATTAGAGCCATATATGGTCTACGAAGGCGCGATTCTCTGAGAGAGCTGTTTAAGGAAATTAACATCATGACAGTACCTTGTCAATACATCTATGAAAACATCATGTACGTTAGGAAAAATCTGCATTTATTTAGCAAAAGAGGGGATAGACACCACTATAATACGAGAAATAGTTACCAACTAGTTCAGCCAGGTTTCAGGCTGGCTAAAGTAGACTCATCTTTCATGGGGTACTGTTTAAAATGTTACAATAAAATACCCCCTCACGTTCTTCAACTGAATGAGACGAAATTTAAATCTTGTATAAAACGCACACTATGTAGGCAAGCATACTATAAGTTGGGGGATTACATTGATGATAAACATGCTTGGCTCAATGTTGGTCCTGCTCCACAACCATAGGGCAAATAAATCGATAATCATGTGAAGTTATTGTAGTCGCTGCAGTAGATTGTAAAAATAGCACATGTGTGAGTACTATGTACCATAAAGCCACTTTTTACATTTCGTTATATATTTATATATTTTTTTTTTTTAAGTGACTGACTAGTGGCTGAGAGAATGTCATGCTCACTCAAAAGTCTCGCTGATGGTGGCGCGTGTGTCGGATCATTTAGCTCCCTTCAAAATGGTTGAGCTAAATGGTGCTGATCCATGCGTCATGTTCGTGAACGGGCGCTGTCAGTAGAGACTGGACATCTCTTAGTTGCCATGTTATATATTTTTTTTATTGGTTTATTGTATCGTTTATTCTGGACGCTCTTAACTTGCACGTATTTTTGCATCGTTCTCACATATTTGTAAGATCTCAACATTCAGGCTAGCTAAAGTAGACTCATCTTTCATGGGGTACTCTTTAAAATGTTACAATAAAATACCCCCTCACATTCTTCAACTGAATGAGACGCACTTTAAATCCTGTAGAAAACGCACACTGTAGGCCAGCATATTATAAGTTGGGGCATTACTTTGATGATATAAATGCTTGGCTCACTATGTTGGGTCTGCTCCACAACGACCACAACCATAGGGGTAGATTAATTGATTATCATGTGAAGTTATTGTAGAGGCTGCAGAAGATTGTAAAAATATCTTTGCATTGTATAGATTCAAAATCTTAATATTATATAATTGCATGGCACATGTGTGAGTACTATGTACTATAAAGCCACTTTTTACATTTTCACATTTGGTTACATTTTACTGACGTTGCCCTGGTGGCTGAGAGAATGTCATGCTCACTCAAATGTCTCGCTGATGGTGGCGCGTGTGTCGGATCATTTAGTTCCCTTCAAAATGGTTGAGTTGAATGGTGCTGATCCATGCGTCATGTTCGTGAACGGGCGCTGTTAGTGGAGACTGGTCATCTCTTAGTTGCCATGGTATAATTTTTTTTTTTTTTTTAATTTGTTTATTGTACCCTTTTACTCCGGACGCTCTTAACTTGCACGTCTTGCTACATAGTTCTCACATAATATACCATCCCAACATGAATGATGTAATGTACCAAGATTTTGTAACAATATTCTGATTTAAAAGAGTGTCCATGGAGTTTCTTGCCCGTTCTTCTCCATAGAGATCTACGCTAGGGAATGGGCAACTACAGTACTTTCACAAGTTATTATGCCTTGTGACTGTGACTGTAGCTTAGGAGTGCAATACGTCGTCCCGGGGGTTGCTGCGTCGGGTTGCGCGTCGCCGGATGTCTGCGGCGGCGAGTGCTGTGGGTGCGGGGGTGCGCGGCGGCGCGTGCCGTGGCGGTGGGTGCGCGGGGCACCGGGTCGCGGGCGGCGGTTGCGCGTTGCGGCGTGCATTCGTTGTTTCGTGATTTGGAGTCTCGTGCATTCGTTGTTGTGGTGTGCGTCGCTGCGTGCTTTCGTGCTCGCAGAGTTAGTTGTTGCGGGCATTCGGCGGCGTGTGGCTCGGCGTGGTGGCTTTCGGGATGACGTATTGCACTCGTAGTTTAGTTTTGTTTTATGAATTGTTCTTCTGACATTTAAAAGTGCCTGTAATGGTTTAATTGAAATAAATGCTTTGAGTTTGAGTTTGAGTTTGACTCATGAGTTTGTTACTACATACGGTAGTTTTATTTTATATTTTGATTTGGATTTGATGTGATGTAAAATGTAGTAGACGAGAACTAGTTTTCGTCATGTAGTAGTGAAGTATTTTAATTTGATAACGTAAAATATATCATTAAGCTTTTATCGTAATTGTTTTCCTTACCCATCACTAGCTGACGTCTCTTCACGTCGGTGGCGTGGATTTGTACGCCAAATGATACATTTTGGATGATGTTCTTAATTGTGATCTTTTCCCAATACAGAGTGGCTAATTGTTATATATCTTTGTGTAATAATATAATAAGTATGTTTATGGAATAATTTTAGGAAAAATAAAAAACTACAAACATATTTTTGTATGTTTATTTTGAACTGTAGAAACGTGTTATTTTCGACGTGCTATGCCGTCCATGGATGGCGTCGTGAGCACGTTTCAAATGCAAGTATCGTCGTATTTTTCTCTGGTCTTCTTAAATTGTAGTTCCTTCATCAGCTCAGTGATTCAGTGCACCATACCTAGTGTGGTTGATACCACAAAACTTATTGCCATAAAACTTTTTTTAAAGTGAAAGTAAAGTAAAAAGTTTTTATTTGTAGGTAACATAAACAGTTGGCACAATTACAAAGAAAACGATGTTAGCTACAAAAGTTCATAACTATTCGATGTATGATACTAGAATTACCGAAAGAGACAAAACCAATTAACTAAAGTCACATTCACGAGTATTTTCAAACAGTAGATAGAGGTCAGTTAATTGATTGCTGATATTTTAGCTGATTATAGATTAATTGGGATCAATATGGACATTTGGACCACCTTGATATTTATTCAAGGGCAGTTTATTTCAGAGAGCAGTTTGTTGTTATTGTGGCATAGAAGCGTGTTTTTTTAACTTCAATCAACTTCGCCAAAAGGAGCTCGTGGCTTAATAAGAACTGCCACTCGGGTCAATCTTTAGGTAAAGCTGTGCTTGCCTAGGTTGGTCTGTGGATGGGTGACCGCCCGACATACCGAGTTTCCTCCGTGCCTCGGAAAGCACGTTAAGCTGTTGGTCCCGGCTGCCATATATAGATCTTTGGCAGTCGTTGCAGGTAGTCAGTGACCTGAAATTCTGACATCCAGTCTTACCAAAGAGTATCGCATTACCTAGATTAACTGGGTTGTGGAGGTCAGATAGGCAGTCGCTCCATGTAAAATACTGGTATTCAGCTGCATCCGGTTAGACTGGAAGCCGACCCCAACATAGTTGGGAAAAGGCTAGGCAGATGATGAATCAACTTCGCCAAAATCCTGTAAACCTACGTCATTTTACAGCTGGGCAAAGGCCTCCTCCTCATGACCAGTTGTTTCAATCCAGAGCTATTGTGGACCACTGGTCGTTGGTTGTGTCCAACTTGTCCTGCCATCTCCGACGCGGTCTATCGCGAACAGTCAATGTGTTATTTATAAACCCAGTCTTCTTCTTATTGTGTGGGAGTAAGGTCTAACGACCCCACACACCCTAGCGTCAGAGTTTTTAAACCGCCTCAAGGGCCTCTGACATGGCCCTCAAGGGCCGACGCCCGTCGGGGCTGCGGGTTGTTCGCAAGAGATACCGCGGCCTCGACATAAAGGGCTAAGAAGGAACATGGGTGGTTTTTAGTCAATAGAAGTCTGACACTCCCTTCCGCTCTGCCCAAGAGCGGAAGGGGTTATTTGATGATATCCCACGGCCCAAAAAAAAAAGGGCCTCTGACATGGTTTGATGACCGTTATTTGGCGGCCGGGACCATCGGCTTATACGTGCCTTCCGAAGCACGGAATCATCTTCTTATCGGATAATCAGGTGATTCAAGCGTACAATGCAACCCAGTAGTATTGTATGAGCATGATTAGCCTGTGTCCTCTCGTTTAGACTTGTTTTGTCTACCTCTAAAATACCAGAAACACTTACACAATTATTTAACATCCAGAATAATGTTCAACAATCAAGCCAGCAATAAAACATACATGGCGGTGTAACCTACTATGAATACAGTTTTTCCACAGTCGTGTCAATTGATTTGAAGTAGATGAGGAATAAAACTAATATGTATCCGCCGCTAAACCACCCACGCTAGTCGTAGGAGTTAATTGGAAGAAATGGGTCATGTGTTGGTGGCTGGCAGAGCAAGCAGTCCGTTTGTTTGTTACGCATCTTTCATTCTTGGTGATCTTTTGTAGGGAAGAGTCCATTAATTGTGGTATGAAAGTCAAATTGGTATTAATTCAGTTAGGTGCAGTTCACTTTTGGTTTACGAACTCAATAGAGGACCAGTGTTGCTGTGGCGCTTGCGTAGGGATATCATTCTTTGTTTGTCAAGATGAACGCTTTAGTGTTTCTTAACAGAATCTATCTATTGTGCAAGTCGATCCGTGATCATAATAAGTAAGTTTATGAATTGGATTAAAGGTGAACGTCATTGTTGCTAGTAGAATAAAGGAGTCGGTTACCAATGTTCATTAGATCAGCAATAATCCATTATATTCAATTTGTCAAAACAGCACGGAAAGTCCTGTGGGTGAACCCTTGGTGAGACATGGGAAACATTCACTGGATGTAAATATAGGGAAATCCTAGGAACACTTGATAATAATAACATGATATCATAGTGTATTGTGATTCATTTTTCTTATTGGTACTATGGAACATGATAGCAGAAGATCAAGGAGGTGACCCAGAATCATGATTATAAATAGTAATACAAACAAAGGATTCATAAATAATGAGTAACATTACTAAGGACGTATTTCACATTGACTAGTTAGACACTAACTGAAATAAAATTGAAGAATACAAATCTATGGATAAGTTAACAGAACAAATATCCGGAGGTTAGACAGATAATGTTATAAAATCAATAAACCTACATAAAATGCAAAAACATGACCAAACGTAGTGTATTTAAGAAGAATAAAATTAGTAATAAACTTATAGGCCCGTTACGATCAATCAGTGGTCGGTACTAAACAGTGTGGGAACGCAGATGACCCGTGAGAACAGCGCCGTCGCAGAGCATTGTTTCCAGTTGCGCCCGCACATGAGCTCATTCTGACTCCACTACTTGAGCGATTCGAGGGTAAATGTGTGGGTTAATTCGATTACAATGGTTCTATCGGATGTTTTTAATTTAGCTTTCTGTTTGTTTTGGAGGTTATATATTTTTCTAATCATGTGTTTGTTTTGTTACCGTATGATATCCACTCTCATGTAACTTTGGTTGAAATAAATAAAAAATAAATAAAAATAAGGTAAGAATAGAATTAGAATAGAATTTACTAACTTGTCTGTTTTTCAAAAAGTTACAGGTAGGTATAATTGATTAGTAAATCACGAAAATACCGCGAAATTGCTGAGTCACCCTTAGTAGTCTTACTGATATTTATAAAGTAGCCTTGTCACTGTTATCATGCCATCATTTGCAAATTGTCATTTTGTAGGTTAGGAAACCAAATAAATGTGATATGGGATTTCTTATCGCTTAACTTTTTTGACGAAGTAGAAGATCCAGAAGCTCAGCTATCGCTGACGTAATCCGTTTATCTTTGCAGCTCTGTCTCGTTGGTCTACTGGTTGCAAGCACGAGTGCTGAGCGTGGAGTTATGGGTTCAATTCCCGGGTCGGGCAAAGTGTTTGTATATCAAGCATTTATCAGTAGGATTTGTGCCCGGTTGATGAAAATAGGCTCGTCCCTGATGTACTGTTAGGTTCACCTCTGCCTAACCGTTCGGAGATTACGAGGCGTAATGTTACATAAGTATAAACAGGTATTACAGGTAGATATTTTGTAGTTTACTATGCAGGTGGAACATTTCTAATAGGTCTTCTTCGTACTAGTAGAGAAGTAGTAGGTACTAACCACTAGTGAGGTGCAGAGGTCAATAGTTGTGGTTTCTTGTAATATACTGATATTCAGCGGCATTAATAAGTTTGGGAAGTGACGCAAACATGAAGGTGGAATAATTATGCAGAAAGTACAAATAGGAGATATGTATTATGTCGTCGCTATGGCGCCAATGAATAAAGCTATATCTTTAAATTAATTAACTTAAATCAGCGCATTAAAATAATCATGGTCGTTGTTATCACTAGACAGCTTATCTACTGTTATAGGGCTCCCAAATTTTGCCGATGACAGTATAGGGGGACCTGTTGCCATTTGTTTAGTACACCATGTTTTAAGCTGGGAGCTATGATAACGTTCTCAAAGATGTACCAATATTAAGGTATCTCAGATTATTCTTCTGTCAGGTTCATAACTTCATAAGTGCTGTAGAGAATAGGGGATCGGACAAAAAGTAACTAGTCCGTCAGATAGATTTCCAAAAAATATTGAATACATATTTTTTCTTTTTTCACGTAAACAAAAAATGAAGACGATACAGTGCTTCGAAAACTCGTGAACTCCTCGAAAACGTCACATGTCAGTACATTTTTTACCTACAAATGACGTCACAACCCCCTACTCATGAGGTTTGACGCGTTTTATCTTCGTCAATTTTTATTAATTTGCTATAACCAAAAATACGTATCCAATATTTTTCGATAAACTAACTGACGGACTAATTAGAATCATATTTTTTTGACTCAATCCGATCCCCTATTGGGGATGCTGTATTCGTCTGGTTCTCGAACAATTAGCCAGTACGAGTTGGCAATCTTTTACCACAACATTAGCTGATATAATTCTTCTATATTTTAACAGATACAACTCATTGCAAACGTATACTAGCTAGATACTATTATTATCTCTGGAATCATAAATGATCGGTTACATTCTCAAATTTAGCAATCACAGTCGCGACCGCCAGACTAATCAATCAATTCTAAAAATATCAATCCATTTATCAGAACTGATTCGTCAAGTTCTAAGTTCGTGCATAGTCGTGAGCGTTCACGGAAGTTTGTCATCTATCGAGGTCTTCAACATTTACGTGTTAATTGCTCTCATTATTATTAAGCAACTGGTTTTGGCGCCGGGGCTCCTCATTTGGACGAGGCCTTACCGTTCACGAGACGCAATGTGTGGAACTAAAATGACGCTTTTTGGTGTTTTGCAAGCTTAAGGTACCTACGTATATTCTATCACTGACCTACCATTGTAGGAGGTTAGGGTGGCTAGTTGGTAGGTGGAAAAAATCGTGATGGTTCGGAAAATAAAGGGTGTAGATGATTCCCATTTTTTATATCCAGTTAATGTACCTACCGGTAGGTGGTGTATGACCAATATTCGAAAAATCCAATTAACTACAAGTACAAGTACAATTGCCTCGTGCATATAAAATAATTATCGTAGCATTGAAACATAAGTATGTTTTATTTAATGCTACTTCAACTCGAGTTTTACGTAGCGACACTAATCAAGCGTTACTTAGATAAAAACAAGTAACATAAATAAGGAATAAAATCTATTTTATTAACCGACTTCAAAAAAGGAGGAGGTTATATGTTCGTGTGTATGTATTTTTTTTTTTTTTTTTTGTTTAACATATTAAACGAAGTACCGATAATCGTTTACACCACAGTAACAAAATTTTAAATAGTAAGGACAGTTATACAGTATTTCGTACCTGGATCCGTGAAGGAGGTGAGTCTATTTGTCATAACAACTGTCTCAAAGAAATTCAAACCGAATCGTGAAAAGAAAGTAGTAAGTAGGTACCGACCTACAACAGTATAGACAGACTGTTTTGGTGAATGTACGAAAAGTTTAATTTTTTATACATGAATTTGATATTTAGTATCTTTGGGAAAGTGGTTTCATATGATAATGAAGGATCATCATCATGGGGCGGCGGGTTGTTCAGAAGAGATACCGCGGCCTCGACATAAAGGGCTAAGAAGGAACATGGATGGTTTTTAGTCAGTAGAAGTCTGACACTCCCTTTCGCTCTGCCCAGAGCGGGATCATCATTATCTTGATGCGGGTAACTTATTCGTTATATTGAAAATGGCAAATGAAAATCCCTCTAGGTTAAACTGCTAGGGAGTGTTGTAAGAGAATGTCAGTAAAGGTAATGTATGCGAAGGTAGTCGCAGGCAATAAGCAAGTTTATAAAATGATTTAATCCGTGATCCTAAGACATGAAAAGGAATCTTGGTGTCAGCAACATTTTAGTGCTCTGGTATGACAGTCAGTGGTCACTTCTATCGACGGCCGCGTCTGCTCCCGCTACTGAAGCCTACGCGAATCGTCGACCAATCACCAAGACCCCACGTGACTGCTTAAAGACTATCAGCTGAAACTAATCAGACAGACCAAGTTACAGTAGTCACTTGACTCTTATCGCCTACGCTGTCAATGTTACTATGGCGCCTTTTTGCTTACTAATTAAACCTATCGGTCTTTGACACCCAACCGATGTTTGAGCAATAATTTAGCTTGTCTATGACACATACTTTCGTCGGTAGCCTCTTCATGGTCATTTTGTACGCGACTACAATACAATGTTACTGTGTAGATTAAGCCACTTTTTCATGAAAGTGCCCGTAACATTGTTGCAGCAACATGTTTTTCTGTTAAGCATGCTGCACTTACAACCTGCAATTCTGTATATATAAAATAACTTTAGGTTGTCAGTACTTGTCTTTTTCTATGGTTACGAACAGACGTGTTCCTATAGTAATGCCACATTTCGCTCATTATAAAAAAAACTTGATGGAAAATCCCAATTACACTCTGCTCGATCTGGGAAACGAACCCAAGACCTAATTTAGATTTTTGATTTAAAGACCAGCGAGGCAACCATAACATGTAGGTAATCTTGCCAAAAACATGTTTTCCAACTACAGAACTCGTTGCTGCAACATGTTGTGCAACTTTTGTTTTCCATGAATACGAGCTTTAAATGTCATATAAAGGATTTTGTTAACATGTGTGACTTGTGTCATTATTGGGCATAATTTTGTAATGACGTACTGTTTACGTCTGTTTACATGTATGGTTATTTGCAGATTCGCTTGCGCATTCGTGTAGCGTATAAAGGATGCGGCGGATGTTATACGCTGATAGCGATTTTTACTCTGAGCTGTTGATAAAAACATTATACTTATGTAAAGTATTTTCAATCGTTCTCAATATTCTCTTGTAACATAACATCTCAAGTACCTCGTAATAAATGAAATTAATTTGGGTTGTGTTTTTCTTCGTAAAATTTCGTTCATATTTACAACTTAATCTTTAATAAATCGCTTGAAGGCCATTACTTGTGCGAAGCGTCAGATATGAGGTCTCTGCGCGGCCATGACCAGCAATTGTGTCTCGAAGTATGTAGGTGACCTCAGACAAACCTTCAAAATTTCGCTCTTTATACATTGACATCCCGCCAAATATATTTATGACCTCAAGGTGTCTCAGGTGACCGTAACGTCTGTTCTTAGAGTTGTTGATGCTTATGGTTCTGGTAACTGGAATTAAATTACCCTCATAGTATGAGACATAATTATCCTGTGAATGTTATTATTATACATTGAGTGTAGTCTCATAATAATGTTTAGTTCGCTTACTTACGTGAATAATCAGTAATTATCTAGCTAGATCGTGTTTCACTTGTTTTAATAAGAATTTGACAGGACATGAATTTCGAAAAAGAAAGAGTATGTTTAATAAATATTTTTCAGATCTTAAATGGCATTGACGGGGGCATTCTGGCGTTATTGCTGTTGTGTTGTGTGTACAATTGCATTGAAAAAGAAGATGGTGACGTATGTCAATGTCTTTTTACCCGACTGCGGTGTTGTTCCAAAGAAGGTTCTGATTTATCGAAGGTTTGCGAACCCAACACCCTGGGTGCATACATAATATTTTCATATTACATACACCCACGTGATAAATAAATATATGAGTCAGAATTTAAAGTTCTTCAAAAGCAAATAAATATTATCGCTCCAAATGACTTGTCAATAAAACGAATAAATAAATAAAGACTAAAGAAGCACTTTAAAAGGTTTATTAGTCATTAAAACCATTTCCACACGATATAAGAGCGAAGAGTTAAATAAAACCTCATTTAAAGGAGAACGAATTTAATGAATATGGCGTTTTAATCATCACTGGTTTGAAAATAAAGTTCCTATTACAAAGTCTTTGGCAGAAATGAATCGGAATAAAACATTATTGCTTATTTAATTAACTCTTTTATTTAATTATTCATTTACGTAATTTTTTGAAAACAATTACAAATTATTTATTTATTGACACACCAACGACTTATTCACTAAATGCTTACATTCATATATTCTGCATAACAGTTTTGCTGTGAATTCGTCACTTATAGGTGTGCACAGCACTTTTATAATTAATAATAAAAACTAAAGGTGAAATAATACGTTAATAACAAAATTAAAATTTACAAAATTTACATTGAATTGAGAATGTCAATTAAATTAAATTAAATACAGTTAATTCAAAATTTTAAATAAACATCAATTAAATTTTAATAGAAAATACCTAATTATAAATTAAAACTATAGAAATAAATTATAATCATAACTGGCTGATTCCTCTCTATGAGTTTTAATCATCAACTCAACATTCTGCCAACCTGTGACTTTAAACGGCGTGGTTTCATGATAATAACATCTTTTAGCTTTCAAATCAATAGATTTGGACCTTGGAATCTTATGCGTGGTTCTCCATCAGTGCCAGCAAATGATATGATGTAGCACGTGTCAGCTCATACTATAAACAGCCTAGATATATGGGGAAACCTGAAATAAATGGATTTTATTTTTATAATTATAACGATCCCACAGCTGGGAAACAGGGCCACCATTCTGAGAGTGACGCCTACGTCACTCTCAGAATGGTGGCCCTGTTTCCAAATCCCCCACGTGCGCTCAGTGCTCAGGTCAAATACTGCGGGGTGAACAGTCTAGTGTGCGCATGACAATCCTACGTCTCCTTTAAAACGGAAATAGGTTATTAATTTCTTTCCACGAACCTTTCTCTCTATATACACCTCTGCCTAACCCCTCGCACTCGTAAACAATAGCAATGTTATGTTGATTGAACAACGATAACACATGCGCGACTCTAAAGGTCGTTATTACACTACGTCCACACTACACAGGCAAAACAACGTAAAACGTAGCTCATTTTTTCAACTCTTCAATTAAGTACTGGCCGCAAAATAGGTAAGTGTACCTGCACCAAGAAGGCATTAGGTGGCAGTTACTCTACTAAGTAGCAGGTCCTTAGCTGCTACTTTGTAAGTACCTATTTCGTTTTAACACACAATATGTTGTGCAAAGCCCTAAGAAGACGTGCATGTTGAAAGGATCCGATGTGGCTGGAGGCCATTTTTTTTTTTGGGTGATGGGAAATCATCAAATAACCCCTCCCGCTCTTGGGCAGAGAGAAAGGGAGTGTCAGACTTCTACTGACTAAAAACCACCCATGTTCCTTCTTAGCCCTTCATGTCGAGGCCGCGGTATCTCTTGCGAACAACCCGCAGCCCCGACGGGCAGGGCTGGAAGCCCTTGAGTAGCAATACTAGCAATGTACCTATGTCTTTCAGGTTTCACTGATTTGATGATAATGATGTACTTTAATTGCATTGTCAATTAAACATTGGTTCAGTGGTCGCAACTTGGGAACCGTACTCGAACTCGAGGTCCTATGTTCCCCTAGTTAAAGTAAACGTTGGGTTTTTTCTTGTAGTAGCAGCCTTTAGGTTTTTTAAAAACAACTGGTCAAATTAAGACCATACACACTGTTACACACCGTTGGTAAGGCTAGGCATCTGCCTAACCTTTCAGAGAATACAGGCGTGATTTTATGTGTAGAACGTTTATATTTTTCCTGTAACAGGCTAGTAGATTGTCTAAGTAAAGCTAACTTTTTTGTCAACGGTACTGGAAACATGGCGGACCGCGGCGACATGTGCAGAGGCCACGTGACGACTATCGCACGTGCTGCACAAATCTGTCGATTCTCGGCCATTACCTGAGAGCTATAACTACGGTTAGGCGTTCTACGCGCTCACAACTTATTTGTATAGATATAATTGGGCTTGGGAGGATTACCGACTGAACATTCTCTTAACAACACGTTGTTAATGAGATAAAACCGCTCCTCTTAGAGAAGAGGGGAAAATTGAGATTTTAACAGGTTTTTTTGTGGATGTCAAGCAGTGGAAATGCATAGTTTAGTATTTCAGTAAGCGAATACCTGATTCTGATTAGAAATCATCCATAGTTCTTGTACATGATGTAGGTACGTTCCACTTAAAGATTTTAAATTGATTCTTAGACGGTATTTCCTGTCTCTTGATGACGTATAAATTGGTATTATTTGCAGTTGAGGAATTCCCCATTTGCCGGGTTAAAATATAAATATGACAATTGATTTTATTGGTTCAGATAGTTAATCAAATATGAATGTAATGTATTTCCCTTGCTTGTGACTCCTGAAGTTCGCAGAACAGTGGCAAGTTCTGGCGAAAGAGCCAAAATGGCTTCAGACACACGACACCCATTACACCTAAACAGCCTTGTATCGCAAAGGCTGAAAAGCCGAAACAGCTTTCTGAAGTGTGTCACCCCACTCACTGGCGAGCGGTCTACGGAAAGATTGAAGCTGTGGCAAGGTAGTGCATCCTTACCTTACCCATTTGTTCCAATTGCTGAACATCTCCCACCTGGACAAGAGTGACCGTGGGTGACCTGGAAGTCTTTAAACAGGCTCCGGACCCAGGTTGGTCGCAGCAAAGAAAACTTGCTGAGGTGGGGAGTTGGGGACACATAAATGACTCTGCACTGGAGTGTAAATGTGGTGCTATTCCTCAAACAATGGGGCACTTAATATCGTGCCCTGCCTGTCCAGCTAGTTGTTCACTACAGGAACTGATGGACGCTACCGAAAGCGCCAAACTAGTAGCTCAATTCTGGGCCAACACAATTTAGATTGCCATCGACACGCTAAGAAGAAGAAGTATCGTCACACACAATGTAATACTCCATTACTACTGTTATAAAATGTATCAATTTATTGACCGTGTGCAGCGAGCCTAAGTTTATTAATAATACCGCTTTGATGTCTTCGGAAACTAATATACGAGATGCAATAATTACGACGTGATCTGTAGTATGTCATAGTTCTTGGTACTCTCTCGTAATGGACTCTAGTTCCGGGAAAATCTAAATATATCACATTCAACCATGTTACACAATATGTACGGCGTCAATATCCTCTTTATAGATAATTTGTAATGTTTAGTTTCGTTCGTCTAAATACATTATTTAGGTACTAACTAGGTACCTACAAATAATATTGTAAAGATTCATGATGATTTTAAAAATTATCTACATTTTATAGAGAGACTACAAATAGACCTAAAATAATAATACAAATTCAGACTAAAAGTAAGTAGGTACACACGGCGACACATCAAGATATACATGTGCAGTATAACCTCGCTTTGTTTGAGTTTCCCGTACAATGAGAGATCAGTTTAATTTGGTTTATCATAATTTAGTTGGTCATATTCACACAATTTCTAGGCTCCGTTCATATAGTAGGTAACAGGCTCAGCCCAGTTTCAGGAAAATCTGTGGGTTTCATAGGTACCGCTAGTTAGTGCCTCGATGCCAATATTCAGTTTCCAGAAGTCCTTTAGGAGCATTTTGGATCAGATAAACTCAAATAGGGTTTTCATTAATAGGTGATACGATAAGGAGAACCTACATAAGAGGAAGTCTGAAAGTGGCACCGCTGACTGAAAAGTTGTGTAGTAATAGGTTATTGTGGTAAGGACAGCTGATGCGGAGAAATGAGGTAAATGTTGAATATGAATGTGGATGGCTATAGGAGTTGAGGAAGACCATAGAAACGATGGATGGACTGCAACGATGAGTAATAAAGACTTATAAAGAAGAAGACATGCTGCGCCGACCTCTAAATTGGGATAAGGGCAAGAGAATGATGGTGAGATGATACGATAAGGAAAAATACCTATTTGCTTTTTTAAGATATTATTTTATCGTAGAACACATAAAACTGTGTAAACAGATGCTGACAATGCGGTCATCTGGAAATTCTCGTGCTCTTATTAGTATTACAACACGGTAACCAACACTATACTTCAGTACCTATAATAATATACCTTATCAGTATAAGTATCGTTATCTTATAGCTAGTGAAGTTAGTGGAAATCAGTGGTCACGCTGTAGGCAACAACGAAGATGGGTAATGTAGTGAGGAAGGGTCTGAGAAAGAAGAATACGCGAAGAGGAACGATGCCCGAATGAACTGTGTGAAGGAAATGAATCCTGGAATGACGGCTGATAGAGATAATGTGGAATAAAATACGCCAAATAAACTAGGATAAAGGTAAAAAGAAAATTATCAGTGGCTGGTGAAGGGTTATGATTTGCTTGATAAACATGGGTTAGCCCATGACATCAGTCATTTATCCAAATTGTGACAAAAAAACAACAATAACAATAAACCGCTGCGAATGAATATTTTTTTGGAACAATACCTTATATTAGTAGGTATAGCATCAGTTTTCATACAGTGATGATATCCAGTTTTATAGGTTTGCGACCGTCTACACCACCAGCACTAAAACAGTTGATATTTAAACTATAATAATTTAATTGTTTCGTTATACGATCGAGTCAAACCAGTATTGTAACCGTAATGATGTCTTTATCGAACAGGTTGCCAGGTTTCAGTCGGTTCACAAAGTCTGTTGTATTATGTATTTATAAAACAAATATCAAAATACTGTTTTCAATAAACTTGCAATACGATTAGGTTCGACATGCAATATAATATATTTTTCAACACACTTGCTCATAAAGTGGCTCTAATTTCACCGCAATTAGGCATATAATGACACCTGTAATCAAACTGTGAATTTTTCATTACCATTATTCACAAGTGAGTTATAGGTTTTTTTTTAAATTTTTTGGTTGAGTTGCTCTGTTCTTAAAAAAGTTTCGATACTAAAAAGATTGTGTTCAATACTACAAATAAATTAATGTACCTATTCCTTGCTCATTTCATGCAACTTCGAATTTAAATAGATAATTTCAACTTATACATACGTTTTTAATAAATAAAACTTTTGTTTTCTCTGTAATAAAAAAAACTTTGAATTCCCCATTTTGTACGTGACTGCAACACTATCCGCGGAAAGCCAAAAAAAAACTTAATCTTTTAGTCTATAGCCGATCGCCATTGTTAGATGCGCGCTCAGGATAATTTATTAATTTAAATAGATAATTTCAACTTGTGTATACGTTTTCAATAAATAAAACTTTTGTTTTCTCTGTAATAAAAAAAACTTTGAAATCCTCATTTTTTACGTGGCTAAAACACTATCCGCAAAAAGCAAAAAAAAGAAACCTCATCCTTTTAGTCTATGGCCGATCGCCATTGTTAGATGCGTCATTTTAACTGTTGAAAACATGTTAAAAATGTTTTTTTTGTGTTATTTTCTTCACAAGTGTGTTGAAAAACGTCGTATGATACACGTGTGTATTGATGATTACCGTCCTCGGCTCTCTTAAGACCCTCACCTAACGGCTCGGGTCTCAAAGGCGCCTCAGCGGTAATCACCAACGTTACACACTTATACCATAATGTACTAATATCGCATGCATGCGTTTTTCTTATTTTTCATAACCAAGGGCGGAAAAGAAAATTACCACAGATAACTATACCTTATAGTAATTCCAAATCAATTTCCAAATCGATAAAAAATAGGAAAATAAAAAAAAAACCACCACCGACAATACAGTCGGCGCGGCGGCGGTGTTTTTATTTAATCTCGTCATAGTAATTTGCGTCTTTACAGCGTAAATATTTAAATTGTGTTTATAAAAAGAATACTATAAATAAATATGTAGGAACATGGCCCTTATCAGCGGTATTAATTGGATCCATGATCTCAATTACTAAGTTGTACATTGTAGGTAGGCGTGGATTGTCGGGCGAAGAAAATAGGGACACTAGTTCACTAGCACAAAATCACTTTTATTCCTTTTAAAATATTCACCAAGTAATAACCGATAAAATAAAATAACAAAATAGATATAGCACAAGTAAGACACTCCACCGAGCGCGTAGCACGCCTGTGCGATCTTGACCGAGTCTCAAACCATACTGCCTGTCTGTCGTCGCCCCACCGCCCGCTAGCGCTCGGTGTTGTGTCAGAGTGTCGTGTGATCGGATGTGACGTAGCAGACATAGATAAGTCATGTTCACGACACTCTTAAACTAAAAGCGACATCTATTAAATCTAACTAAAACTAATTTTAATATTAAAGCGCCGTCACGGCCAGACTGACATTCGCACGTCCTCGTGCGTCTCCATTTTCTTAAGTCACCGGTTGCCCATCGTTCTTTATAGAGAATAAAACTGGTAGATACATTACTTTGTACGCTCGTCCTATCCTGACATGATGACATTTAGGGACGCACACACGTAAAGCGATTACGTTTGACCTCCTGCAAACTAATACTGGCTGAGGCGTCCCTTCGGCCAGCCATCATCTCCTATGATGACGTGGCCCGGACAACCTAGTCCTCGACTAGTCATCATCTCATATGACGACACCTAACTCAGAGAGCGACAGCGTCCCTTCGACCAGTCATCATCTCATATGACAACATGGACCGGACTTACTGGCTCTTTTCCTGTCATCTCGTATGACTACACGTAACTCAAAGAGTGACAGCGTCCCTTCGACCAGTCATCATCTCATATGACAACATGGACCGGACTTACTGGCTCTATCCCTGTCATCTCATATGACTACACCTCAATTGATCTCACAGTCTCTCAGACTAGACGATCAGTGCAATAATATGATCCGGAACATCGGCCTGTCTAAGCCAGTCCCTTAGATCACACTACTACACACACCATAGGATATGATCCGGAACATCGGCCCGTCTAAGCCAGTCCCTTATATCACATTACTACACACACCCTAGTATATGATCCGGAACTTCGGCCTGCATAAGCCAGTCCCTTAGATCATACAACTACACACACCCTACCAAATGATCCGGAACATAGGCCTGAATAAGCCAGTTCCTTAGATCACGCTAAACACACCCTAGTACATGATCCGGAACATCGACCTACATAAGCCAGTTCCTTAGATCACGTAACTAACACATCGTAGGACGTCGGCCCACATGAGCAAGTCCTTTATATTATCCTCACTCAGTTAAGTTAATCTCACAGATTGTAACAATGCTAACTTTAATTACGTTTCTTCACTCTTGAAGGCCGCGAGGGTTCCAGAGCTAGCGGTCAACGTACGTGAACCACACATCGACAAGGTATCACTAAGCTGTCATCACCAGATGATACCCACTCCACTCCCCGATCGTAGACCGCCGTCTCGGCCTCCTTCTCATTATTATTAAGTAACGAGGTAGCTATCGCTACCAGACCGTCTTGACCCCCGGGTACTAAACGCAGATTTTCGTGTGCATATTTTTACGTTCGATTAGGCCCATTAATATTTTTTAGCTCATAATACCAATCATTTTCTACAACCTTGGTAATTAAGAATGGACCTTTGAATTTTCTGTGAAACTTAATCTGATTGCGCTCGTTATTTCTTATAAAAACATACTCGCCTACAGAGAATAGCTTCAACATTGATGGGGCTAAGTATCTGCGAGTCACACTTGACTACATTATTATCTCCATTACCCGTGAGATATACGAAAGAAGTTCGTTACATTTTTATTTTTTTTTTAAATTGGGACAAGCCCAAGACCTAACATAGCTACACGCCTGCAATCCGCGAAAGGCCAAGCTGTGGTACACCACTACTTTCACTTGGTAGGTACAAGCCCGCCACACCACTTCCAAACCACTGCAACTCCTGTAAGCCAGAAACAACAGCGGCGACCACAAGAAAAGCGCCGAGACAATGAAGCCCGACGAAGTCCCAAAGAAACGATCCAACTGTCTTGATTCCCGCAACGAAACCAATCAGAAAAGAATAGCTGGGGAGCAGGAGAAACAACTTCCTCCCCCCTACATATCAGCAGAAGACAGAACAGAACAAGGCTAACAGGCACACAGGGACGTGTACAACCGGGACAAGCCCAGCACCACGGGGATTACTGTCATCAATACCACTGCGTCCCAAGTTGTGAGCCGTTTTACCTGACTCCAACAATAGGCACGACAAAAATGCTTGAACGCACGGAAACCCGTTTTAGTTTCTACAAGGATCGCACAGCAAACAACTCAGGATGTAACCCGTACATCATCCAACATAACATTACATTCACTCAGCCAAAGACCACACTCGCATAAAATATGATGTGCCTGATTGTTCATTTTCGCAGCCAGATGCAGAACATTGACAAAAAGGTGAGGCAACAAGCCTGAAGGAAAACAATTTACTACCAATTTGCTCGCGAGAAATTGGGCAACAAAGCGATCTAACGCCAGCCACGTCCTGGCCAGCCGCCCACGAACAGAGGGAAAGAACTGGTGGAGGCCCTTGACAAAACTATCTCACCCACACTGCCACTCAGACAAAAGCTCCTCCCAGACGCCAGTCTGTGGTCCCAGTAATCCAGCCATTTCAGCACGGTCACGCTGCATCAACAAGTCTGCGGCCGCAGCCCCTCGCGCGCAGCAGCACATTGAACCACGGCGCCGCACCTCAAGATCGACCGGAAGCACCCCTGCCAGTACCGGCAAGGCTTCAGTACCAACCGTCCTACACGCTCCACACAAGAAAATCAAGGCAAACCGCTGGCTTTGAAGTAATTTACGTCGTACCGCTCCTATGGTGGCCCTTTCGGCCCACACCGGTGCCCCGTACGCTACACACACCCCAAGTAAGCAGCCCCATAGATATTTCCTAGAGTTAAAAATGACAAACCCCACGCAGACCTGGACACTCTCGTTAAGGCATAAAAGCCCCCTTTAGCTTTTTCACCGACAGCCTCCATGTGTTCTATGAATGATAAACTCCTCCCCAAGACAAACCCAAGGCAGCACTCGGAGCGCTTCCCTTTAACGGGAACGCTATTAAACCCAATACTAGGCCATGATTTAAGATTACCTTTGAAAAGAAGTTGACAAGTTTCGTGCGGTGAAGGTCAGACGGTTACGATCACCCCACCGGGATATTCAATTTAGGCAAGTGTCAGCCAAACTTTCGAATCCAGCCCGAGCACTTGACTGAACGAGCTGCAGGCCGTCGTCCGCGCAACCGGTTTACGTACAGCCGCATGGAAGTGGAATTGCGAGGAAGTCACGAAAGCCTACGCTCCATACATACGGACCCACAACCGAACCCTGAGGACATCCCATGGTAAGGGACCCCGACATAGAATGATGTCAGAGTTCGTTACATATTGTACCTGGTAGCCGACTAGCCAAGTTGGAAGTCGCCAATAAACAGGCGGAACCACTACCAAAAAGAAAAGGAACGAACTCACCCGGTCGTAGTAATGGTGCCGGTTCCCGGCCCTCACTCACGCAGGTAGACCTCCCTGTCAGCCGGTTTCTCGTTGCCTCCTTTGTGGTCCGGACACGCTGGTGCAACGTGCCTTTGGTTGACCACAAAGGTAACAAGTGACAGGGCGCGGATGCACTTGCATCTCTATAGGCTGCTCAGTTGTCTTCGTAGTTGCCTTAGCAACAGGCTCTTTGCGGCGTTTGCGAGAGTCCATGGTTCGATGAACTGATATACCACAATGATGACAGTTTGAGTAAGACGTGGTTCATTGTAGCGGCTTCTTTACACTTCACCTCACCTCACTTCACTTCTCTTACTTCCCTACACTGCATTTCACTACATTTCACTGTATTTCACAACATATAACCACATACCACTACATTTCACTACTGTTACACGTCACTGACAAAATACTCGTACCTTGGAGAACCCGTAGCAACTGAGTTCTGGTAGATACGTTACAAGAATGCAGCTCTCGTCGTATCATACCATCCTTTTGGCATAGCACCGAAGTAACAAACTCCGTGATGACGTCTTCTGACATTTCCGTGCAAGGGATAATCTCTATCTTGCTCCAGACACGTGTTGCAGCTTAACTCTTTCGTACCGAGTTGGAATCCTAATATCTCGTCGAAGTAGTCCTGCGGTAACATAGGTTTTCAAATTTTGCAAAAAGCAATTATTCCTTTATTTGCCTCCAGGTTAACTGTGAAGTTTGCAATTCGATGCCCGTTCTCTCAGAGCATGTGCAAGCACTTGCAAAAGTTCTGCACCATTTAGGTTCCTGCTATTTACTACTATTTCCGTTATCCTGCACCAACCTTTTATGTCCGCATCAGCAGCATCAGGATTAAACCGTATCAATCGCGCAGTTGCGTTGAAATTTGACGTTTGCAGTTGAGCGGTTGCCACGAGTCGTGATAACAAAGTCTCCATATCTCGCAATAGGTAAGGCGTTGGCAGGGTACTACACCGTGTCCGTTATTTTCTTCAGGTCTTTGCCCTTCGAATCCCACTTCTGATGTAGGAACATGGCCCTTATCAGCGGTATTAATTGGATCCATGATCTCAATTACTAAGTTGTACATTGTAGGTAGGCGTGGATTGTCGGGCGAAGAAAATAGGGACACTAGTTCACTAGCACAAAATCACTTTTATTCCTTTTAAAATATTCACCAAGTAATAACCGATAAAATAAAATAACAAAATAGATATAGCACAAGTAAGACACTCCACCGAGCGCGTAGCACGCCTGTGCGATCTTGACCGAGTCTCAAACCATACTGCCTGTCTGTCGTCGCCCCACCGCCCGCTAGCGCTCGGTGTTGTGTCAGAGTGTCGTGTGATCGGATGTGACGTAGCAGACATAGATAAGTCATGTTCACGACACTCTTAAACTAAAAGCGACATCTATTAAATCTAACTAAAACTAATTTTAATATTAAAGCGCCGTCAAATATGATTATTTTAAACAAATATTTACTGTTATGTACATTTTTTTTTGTTTTTGAAAAAAAACGTTGCCGCACACTAGGAATTTCTCCTGTCCCGGGGGCGTTTACAAACATTCAAAAATATTTGAATTTTATGTTTTTCCTGTGAGCCTGTTTAGCGGCCCGTCGGGGCTGCGGGTGTTCGCAAGAGATACCGCGGCCTCGACATGAAGGGCTAAGAAGGAACATGGGTGGTTTTTAGTCAGTAGAAGTCTGACACTCCCTTTCGCTCTGCCCAAGAGCGGGAGGGGTCATTTGATGATATTCCACCCACCATAAAAAAAAAGGCTGTTTAGCGGCTTCTTATATCTTTGCTTCTCCTTCAACCTGGCGAAATCAGACCGAGGAAAAAAAGCAAATTAAATCTATTTATTTCTTCGAAAGTGTATTGAAGACTTAATTTGATACACGTGGGAATTTGTTATTGCACTTCTCGGCCCCATAACACCCTCTCCATTTTTGCACTTGTATCAAAATGTACCTAACTACCATATTGGTTTAGTGGTCGCAAGCGCCACTGCTCAGCGTGAGAATCTGGATTTGATTTGGTCGGACAGATTGAACAAAGTGTTATGGGCTTTTCAATCAGAAATTTCTTAGAAGCAGTCCTGTTGTCGGCTGATGGCATTAGGCTCGCCCCATATTAGGTAAGTTCTTGACTCTGAACCATAAATGGCGGAATGTGGGTGTGCCTCTGCCTCTGCCGAACCTTTTGTTGAGGATGACAGGCGTGATATTAAGTCATAGGTATATCAAAAGCAGTGCTCTTTATATGCCTGAATGAGTGGTACCTACAGTTTACACGTGCAGTACAATTTTATCATAATATTGATCATCATTAGATAATCTGCCCTTAAATGTGTATAGGTAGAAAGGTATCTAATCATTCAGGATCAATCTATGTTTGATTCATAACGTGTTTAGTTCCGAAAATCTATTGGAAAATGTTGATAGTTGCAGCAGATGCAACCATGCCGAAAAAGCAGGTATGGAGTATACGATCGCAAAATTCGTAAAGTGAAAAAAATTTGAATTCTGTGTGAAATGTGCCACTCCAGGTAGAATCAGTCAAAAATTTGCACCGTTTGTTAGAAATTGCCTACATGAAGTTCTTGAAACGATAACCTGCTAGACATGGTTGGACATCTTTAAGCCACCAGACTACCAAGCAATCGCCGGTGGTACAAGTGAACCTATTGTATTATCAGCATACCTCATTTTTTGTCAACATAATTAATTCAAGAAACACTTCACAGCGACAGCACTTAAAACTCGACACATCAAATTGAAATCTGAACTTTTTTGATGATATGCCGATTCAGAATCATTTAGTTTTTATTTCCTACTTGTTTGACAACGGCCTTGTTACTCCCAATTCGCGAATGTTACAATGTTTTTACAATGACGACCGTTCATTGTTAATATGATGGTAACAAAAAAGTAATAAGCTTAAATGACCTTAGCGTGTGATATTTTTGAAGTTCCCAGCAATACTAGACTATGGTTTTTATCTAGTTTCGGATACCAGGACCAGTTTTTTTATATTCCAATGGTACCTACATATGTGTCTCACATTTACTACTGATATGCAAGACGGTAGCCAAACAATTAAATCTATTGATTGTATAATCATTTTGCATTAAAAATAATAATGCTAGCGAGTTTTTAGGTACCTACCTATTAGCTAAAGCAAAATGTTCGAGAGCGATAGTAAATTAGCAGGAAAATGTATTGAAATATTAAATTTGATTAGAGTTGTAATAAAAAAATATAACGCAATTGCCAATGTTTAGGCAATTTGATTTAGTTCGTTTAATTTAAGCAAATCGAAAGTGCTTGTGCAAATAATAACTGTCAATAAGATTTACCTACATATTAGTACATATCGTTTATACTATAAACGATCTACTTTCCAATCGTTTCATCTCAGTTACAAAAACTTTGAAGTAGATTCGGCCCTCATCACCCTCTCAACTATAGTTTGTAGAGGTATCAAAGTGGTTCCTTCATTAGACCCACTAATCTAACTAATCCCATGTGAAGAGTTAAAGTTCAAGTGTAATAACTATTACACAATGAATAACGCTGGCCTTTTAACGCGTCGCCACAATATGATTATTATTAAGGGGTTTCCCCTACATTGTTTGCAAACAAAACCGTTATTATTTTTAAACCATGTAACGGCTATACATGAAACAAGCTGATCGTCTACCAGCAAGGTGGTCGGACTAAATTTTGCCATCGAAAATAAAACCAGGATAGCAAAGAGGCGTATAGGTACCCAACGATGCGGGGAGTCAGGCTACCGGCTGGTGGTGGTGATAATGATAATGTTAAATAAATAAAAAAAGAATGATGTATGCAATGTGATACAGGTAGGTACTTTGGGTATCTTAAGCCAGGATGCCTTCAGATAAATTGCGATGAACTGATAAATCTGACAGTAAATTTTAATATCTTATTTCATTTCCTGCACGTTCATATTTAATGATTTCATTCAAAATCGATAAAACTTTCATTTTTATAAGTTCCATTCCGTGTTTTTTAATCGCAATGTTTTTGAGAAGGCTTTTTGTTAATCCAGGCTTAATACACATCAACATCACGCCCGAATTTCTCGATAGGGTTAGGTAGAGGTGCGCCAGCATGAGTGATAGCACTCTCATTAGAAGTTTTATGTTATAATCCAGAAGTTCACCAGTTCACTAGAAGTTTTATGTACCTACTTAATCATTCAGACTTCGGTCTAATAAATTACTAAGAATTTCCTGATGAAAAACCACTTTAACACATTGCCATGCTGAGCAGTGTGAGGACTTGCGATCACTAAACCAACGAGGTCTGAAACAACAAATTTTTAAGTTTAATAACGTTAACGTAGGAAGACGTTATAATTTAAATAACTTAATAGACTAGCTGGCGGTGTAAGATGAAGCCCTGCCTGCTGACGCTTCGAGGTGCGGATGCGGTGTCTATCGATCGATTAGGTACTGAGAACTTTGATGACTGCCTTGTACTTATGTGAAGCCAACATTAGATAGACCTACGTCAAAATTATACAGGGTGTAAATCAACCCATCACACACCCGTCAACCAAGCATTCTGTACATCAAACTAAGTACCCCTACGCAAAAATTTTTGCTGGGAAACGACTTTTTTTTTTGGGTCAAAAATCATATTTTACGGTAAAACTCAATGTAGCACTGTTAAAACATTGTGCTAGTGAATGCTTTGAATAGTAAAAGGGTCATGGAGGTAATTTAAGTAAAGTTATAACCTGAAAAACTAGTATTTACAAAAACAGCTGTGAAAAATTTGGAACTTTGACCCCCAATATCTCCGTAACTAGGAGGTTCCCAGGTATGGTCTAAAACAAAAAAAATATCGCAGTGGTGGGGAGAACAAGTGCCCTTCGTTTGCGTTAAGGGTACTTTTACACCCTATATACATTAGGGGTGCAAAAATAAAAATGTAATGAAAGAGATATTTTGGCTGGTTTGCGGCAGGCCACGAAGGAGATGAAGGGATGAACTGGATGGGTTCCGTCCGAACTGGAAGCAGTATGCGGGTGTTGGTGCGGAGATCTTCCAATATTCGTATAAGGGATGAACTTTTTAAATTCAAAATTCTACTCGTCGTCGATTTGGGACATGATGGTCATCTGATCGAGAACTTAGACTTCCCTAAACGACACTAAGCTTCCCTCTTCCTCGGATTTTCTACAACATGATACAAAATGTTGGTTAACTCAGTACAACACTCCTGCCTAAGTCTTTAGAGATTTAGTTGATGTGTTGTGTTTCAATAAAGCAAAATTAACCTGTTTCATTGTGCATAGGGCTGGCCGCAAACATTCGGCATCTCATCAGGAATTCCGCTTCAGGATTCCTGTACCAATTTCCGGATGCAGCATATAATATTATAGATTATTTGATTATACCGCAAAGCATCCGTTTTGGGTTTGTTATGGACCTCATGCATTAGCTATGGGTTTTATGCCAAATTTTCCTTGCTTCTTGCATTTGATTTTAATGTGTTGAAAATTCCCGCATGTGTTTCTACTGAATTCTAACAGTAAGGAAAATCCACGATTTACCTGCTACGTCACCAACGAAATGGTTTCTGATTGTTATTTTTACCAGGTATTCCTACTTCCTCCTGTGTGGTGAAAATAACCGCAGTACTAATTCTGACAGTATTTTTGGTAGTATAACTATTAGTTTTAGCAATTGATTACGAGCGGAAAAATAATTATTTGATTATTTATTTTTAAGATCTTTGGCAGTGGTAGTCAGTGGCCCGAAATTCTGGCATCCAGTCTTACTGTGGGATATCGTTTTACTCAGTACCTACCTACTAAATGGGTTGTGGCGGTCAGATAAGCAGTCGCTCCTTTTAATATGCTGGTGTTCAACTACATCCGGTTAGACTGGAACCAGAATCCAATATAATTGGGAAAAAGCCGACCCCAACATCCTTTACATATCTTTAGGTAATGATGTTTGATAATGCGGAAAATATAAAATTTAATCTCAAACTGACCCTTCACGAGTCTTTTTGTACATCAAACTAAGTTACACTATGCAAAAATTATTGCTGGGACACGAGACTTTAAGGGACTTTTTATCCCCTATAAACAACGCATTTCATTAATGAAACGTTAGTCACAAGTTGGATGTCCTTATTGCTTATTGTAAGTAATATACGTTGTTATTTCTATAAAAGCAACGTATGTAATGAAACTTATTAAAATTGTTTTATCAGATCATATCATGGAAGGAGAATGAGCAATACAATAAGTTCTCGAACTACAAAGAAAAACAGAAACAGACGAAAAAACTATACGAACGAGTAATATCAAAAATGTTCTGCATCTTTTCTTTTGTACACAACCATAATTAGGTATGTTGACAACTTGATCTTAAGTTATTAACTCTAATATTATCTTACACACACTTTGTCATATTGTGTACCTATTAATTACGACCTAAATCATTGTTTAAGGAAAAACTGATTGACTAATTAAAATTACCTACGCATGTGAACACAACAGGATTTGAATAATCGCCAAGCGATTATTAACATTACTAAGTCATCAGATAGAAAATTAGATTCGGAGACTGGAATGAGATTCAATGTACTCGGAACGGTAAATATTTAGACAACAATTATCAGCAAAGCGTGATCCTCTAATAAAAGTTTCTACCTCTTGATTCAGAGCGGAGTTACCACGCTTAAACATTTACCAACGCTTCCTTGGGATCGAAAAATGCTTTGAAACGTACTACGAAGAGCGTAATGGATGTACAGTTGTGCGAACCGTTCTACTGAGCAATACATGATCTGTTGCTGTAGTAACTGGTTTGATTACTACGTAATCGTCTGGTGTTGGTATGATATCATTTGTTGAACATCGTGGTCACGCCCGCAACGAGATTTCAAACGCACCAAGGCTGATCGCTCACTTGGGCACTTGCCTCACTGCAACTCGACTCATGTCGATATCCAAAATATTATCATTCATTTTATTTGTATCTGCTCTTGCGACATCGTTTAGCTAACCAATCGGTTTACAATATTTTTGCGTCGTACTATTGTAAGCGTATCTTAGTTACTCGCGTGGCAAGCTTAGTTTACGTGTTGTTATAAAAATCTATCTAAATAACTATTGATATTTCCCGGACTTCACAAAATGTAGTGCTTAAATAAATCTAAACATACTATAAACAGATTCTGTTTTGATTGCGGTTCTTAGGTTTCATCAACAGACTTGGAACGTTCAAAATAAACATTTCGGAATACTTTTTGGCCAACTTCGGGCCTCAAAAATGTTAGCGGTTTCCTAATACGTTTTGGTAAACTTTATGTCACAATTCATAGTTAGGTGTATGCAAATATCTTATCAACATCCTGCCTCGTGCGTGGCATTCAGAGTGGAGTTAGCTGCTAAATATAGTCGGCGACATAATCGTTGATACCGTCGTGTCTCGTTCCACATCTCAATTGTTATTTAATTAATGTCGTCGCCTATATTACTACGGTTTCGGTGTATGATCACATTGCCTTTTGTTTTGGATGCTACAATGACATCTGCTTCTGTTGTATTCGTATGTTTAGTTTATTTATTTTCCGGTGAATAGGTTGTAACCTTATCATCCTTTGTTTTTGTTGCATTTAAGACAGTCTTTTCTACTAGTCTGTCGTTGCTATCTTTCGCTTCAACATCAAGCAATGAAGTAGTTGATAGCATTTTCAGAATAAGTACTAAGTTTAGTTAATTAGCTTGAAATGTCCTCATTTCTGCCCTTCGAATTGCTATGAAATGGTCTATATAGGGTGTAAAAATACCCTTAACGCAAACGAAGGGCACTTGTTCTCCCTACCACTGCGATAATTTTTTGTTCTAGACCATTACTGGGAACCTCCTAGTTACGGAGATATTGGGGGTCAAAGTTCCAAATTTTTCACAGCTGTTTTTGTAAATACTAGTTTTTCAGGTTATACTTTACTTAAATTACCTCCATGACCCGTTTATTATTCAAAACATCCACTAGCACAATGTTTTAAGAGTGCTACATTGAGTTTTACCGTAAAATTTGATTTTTGACCCCAAAAAAAAAGTCGTTTCCCAGCAAAAATTTTTGTGTAGGGGTGCTTAGTTTGATGTACAGAATGCTTGGTTGACGGCTGTGTGATGGGTTGATTTACACCCTGTATAGACAGGAGTGACTCACTGATACAAATGGTAATAGACATATTTTCCATAGTTTATCTCGCAACAAAGTAAAATTCCTCTTTGTGTCTATGACATTTATAAGAGCATTACAGAGTGTATTGCACATTAAATTATAAACGGGTACAAACGCGATTGAAGTTTGTAATATTGTTAAGTGTGTAAGTAGGTTTCTGTTATTCTATTCCTTGACGCTAGAATGTAATCCGATTACGACACCTAGGTGATAGTTATTGTTATCTTTACACTACGTTTCTGAATGCCGTGTATTGACTCGAGTTCTTTCTCAGAAACGTACTGTAGAAAATGGTTTTCCTGAGATAAGCGTTCCCATTTATTGAATACGATAGTTTTGTTCAAATATCAGTAAGGCATTTTGAAAATACACTGCCCTGGTTTTCATCTCAAGAAAAATCAAATTTATTTGTATTTTGTACCTTTATGGTATGAGCAAATAAAAGTCATTAGGTACAGTAATTTGTTTTAAAGGAAGTTATTATATTAAACTCTATTTGCGGCTTACTTATCTGCTGACATAAATAAAAACTATTGACTTTGACCCGCAGTTTCGTACGGTTGGTACGGTTCACACGCAAATGTCCTTGTGTATGTGTTAATGGGTCGTAAGAAGTCGTCTCGTGTTTGATTGGCGGCAGGTTCCGCGTCACGTCATTGGACCACACAAGATGCGCGCGCGCAGGTACCCGCGCCTTACCGATCACCCTTTATAGCCGCTGGGAACAGCCTGCCGATATCAATCGATCGTTCCGATTATTTAATTGTATCGATTAATTATGTTTGTTCGTAATGTTGTACGCTGAGTTGAAGTTCTATTTTAGTTTTCCTCAACTAAGAATTTCGTGGGTTTTATTGTCATGAACAGGGTAGGTAATTCTTTTAACATGACGCCATGGGAATAACCAGTAGGTACCTATTTTGCCAAATACTTCCAACATTTCTTAACCGCGGTAACCCAAGAACAAACAAAAAATGTTTAAAGACTACTAGCGGTAGGTACCTCTGACGAATCACATACAGTCAGATCTATAAAGTTTTTATTTTAAAGGGAGCAGGTAGTAAAAAAATGTCTTACGGACACCGCTCCGGTGTCGGCATCTATCAAAGTACAAGATGCTCCCACGACACTATTTATAAAATATCAAGAGATTTTTTAAAGGTTTTACAACTCTTTTTGTACCTCGTATGTGACTAGTATTTATTTGTTTTTTGCGTCGCTTGTTATAATAGAATTGGATGGGCTCGCTCTGGTATGTAATTGCTGTACTTGTAGGTACATAACATTGACAATAGAACTACATACATAATGCATGTTTACCTACTTGAGAACTTGAGATCACATTGCGAATTTGCTGCTTCACACGAGATTATGGATTTGACACCTGTTTTGAAGAACTTTGTTGCTGTAACTACTCGTTTACTGTTTAGAAAGGAACCTTCTCAGCAGAAACAGGACCATTTATTTGGTAACAGAATGTATTGAACCGGATGAATAATGTCTAAATTCCACAGAGAGGCGCATCATCATCATATGCCACAATAAAATAAACCACGCTTACTAATCGTTGCAGGTTAAAACCGGCTACAAATGGTAATAAAATAAAGGTACACACATACACGTGAAGTGTCGAAACGCAGTTCTCTCTTTCCGATATAAATAGTGCGAGGCGAGGCGAGGCGAGCGCGGCCTGCGCGGCGCACTGACCGACCATCGACAGCGATCCCGATAATCGGGCGAATGTTTGAGTTTCTCTATTTTCAAATCGGGCGACTGCGAGTCCCTAAACGGAAACAGAGGTAACGCGCGCGTTTGCGTTGTACGTAGTGCGCGTGTAACTTGCGCTGGGACAGGTTAACGCTCGTTACGCGGATGGTGTGCGGGAAGGGTATCGCGCGAGCGGGCGGTCGTGTGAACGCGCCGCGTTAATTGGCGTGCGGAGTGTCCGGCTGTCTTCGCGCCACGCGCCTGCGCGCGCTGTTCATCTTGCGGCCGTTTATATTTGAATTTAGAACAATAAAATATTATTTTATTACGGATAAAATGTAACTTGCTTGTATTTTTATTTGTGTACCGTATAAAATGTTCAAAAGCGTAGATGTAACAGTCGGAACTAAGTTCGTTATTAAATAAAACGCGGAGCTTTGGCGGCGTTTATCTATGCATCATATTATAGAATAGTATGATAATATTGAACAAAAGAACTGTATGGGTATTTTGGTAAACAGGCACGCTTATAGCAGTTTGTTATCAGCGCAGAGCTGTTGTTATCGATGCTGTAAGTCGAACAAGGACGTCGATAGCGCACCGCACTCGTCCTGTTTGGTTACAGAACGTATCGTATAGGTACCATCTGTCATACCTACATACCTAACTTGTTATCAATATTTTAGAAACAATGCACAATGGTTCAAGTATCTATCGTTACGTATGTGGGTACTTAATAATAGCATAATTTGTTTATTAAAAACATAACCCTTTCCTTGCAGTCGGGTAAAAAGCTGTATTTTTCTGACGAACAGCTTTACATACCGTTTGCAATGTTTTTTCAAAAAATAAAAAGAAAATAAAAAAAAAAACACCGCCGACTCTATGTATAGTCGGTGGTGATTTTTTTAAAATTTCCTATGTTTTAATCGATTTGGACCTAGTATAAGGTATAGTTATCTGTGGTAATTCTCTTTCCCGCCTTTGGTTGCGGAAAAATACGTTGAAAACCTAATTATAGTGCAATAAGAGCTAGTTTTCGAGGAAGTGCATTGAAAATAACATTTTCTAGTACTATCTACTTTGTAACTTCAGTGAACGGCGATGCGTCTTGAAAGTTTATCATTTTAGTGGATGCCTATTCTACTATTTGCCTATTAAAACAAAACCACGAGTTTGCTTCAGCTAAAAAAAATTAAAAGCTTAGAAACGGGTTAATTAAGGGAGGTCAGTCTCTGTTTGTCTAAAGAAAGTCGTTTTTTTCACGAGAGGAAAATAAAAGTGGTTTAAGTACATATTCGTAGGTATTACTGGTAATAAAAGGCTCATCATAAACCATTGCATCAAAAGAACCATTAATACGAATGAAGAATAAATCTATAATAATATGATATAATTATAGAAAACAAGAGCTATTCACAAAAAAAAACCAACGTATAAAAATAATTGTCAAAATACAAAAAAAGACTTCATAATTTTTGCATAACTACTTTCTACACATACTCGTACATGAACATGGAACATGTTCCATTTACCTATATCGAACGAAAAGTAAAGTATCAACGAATTATAAACTATTTAATTAGGTACATGCTAAATTTTATTACAAACGCCTAGTTCGTTGACCTGTCACTGGCCATGTATTTTCTTTTGTTTAGCTGTAAGTAGTTCGTTAATTTGTGTCAGTAACTTTGTAGGCTCAGTTTATGCCTGCTTAGTTACATGTCCAGTTAGAACACAACCTCTGTCACAATAACCAGTAATACTTAAGTAGTGGTACTTCGCCTAAGTCATATTGAAACAATTTGAACCACTTAATGCAGGTACAATTGAAAGTTGCCCCAATAATCACATAGGTATCTGTGCTACAGTGCGATATTTGTCATTCATTTGCATTTTGTCAGAATGAATCGCGAGCCCAATTACTTGCGCAACGAATGATTAGGGATGATAAACTTGAGTAAAAAAATCATCTCAGCAGTCATAAATATTAACAGTAGTAGGTATTAGTAATTTAAGTTAAACTCATCGATCTTATAAGGAACTAAAACTACAGACGCAGGTAACTCATAAAGCAGGCAAAAAAATGGTTCTGTGGGCCCTTATCATAAAACTGGAGACAGCTAGACAGGTTCGCGGCAGACCGAGGAGAAGGTAGAAGGTAGCGAGAAGCTTTGGATGGCTTTCTCGTTAATTGGCGAGAAAATACGCCACATCGCCCAAAGTGGAAGGAATGATGGGAAGCCTTTGTCCAGGAGTAGGACAGATCAGGAAACAAAAAAAAAGGAATGTTCGGGAAAACCAAAGTTTAAAATTTCAGAACGTTCCGCATCTTACAAGTTACCTGCAAAAACTGCGTAACTGAAATACGATAATATTTTATAGGTATGGATAAATAAGTATAGGTAAGACTTATCCACCTATTGTAAAAGTGAGGATAAATGAAACCTTTTAAAAACAAATTAAGCAATCGAACGACATGATTCGGATGAAATACGTTATCTGATTAGTGATTAAGTATTAGGGTTCAATTAGTGTGATTAAGATCGCTTCCGCACGGTACATTTCCACGTAAAAGTACATAATATGGAAACGAAATACATGTTCCGATAACAATTACGTGACTTTGTCTTTTTATTTCCATGCACAGGAATTTAAAACAGTTGATGAAAAGTGGTGGATCAGCACAGCTAAGAGCTAAGAATAGGCCGTGAATCATGGGCTAAGTTAGAAGTTAGTGAGGCGTGAGAAATGCCATAGAAGCTGGGGCCGTCCAAAAGTGTGTTAAGGATGAAATGTAATAATGTCAAAGTTCCGCGTGGAATCTGAAAATGTTATGGAGGACAGGCGCGGCCTATCCCCATCAGTGGTGGTTGATTCCTGGATGAAACAATGAGGATTAGGTCCTAATCGCCTTATCAACCGTTCAATTCGTCAACCGAATTGTTGGTCTTTGTGAGATGAATTGATATAACCTGGATGAATCTGGCAGAGGAAAGTGAATACGTCTTGGATTCAATAACCGGGTCGGGTAAAGTGTTATTGGGTTTTGTCTATCAGGAATTTCTCAGCATCAGCCCCTCACTCTGTGGTCCGTGCCCGGTTGATGGCAATAAGCTCGCCCCCTATTACATGGGATTTTAAACATAACTGACGAAATGTGGGTATAACTACTATTAGGTACACCTCTCCCTAACCCTTCGGGGATTACAGCCGTGATGTGTTGTTATGTAAAAAAATATTGAGGCTGTGATAGTGATGCCTCTGCATGCATAGTCACAAACCTTCCTAATTTCCTCCTTCACACACTTTCATTATGAATCATGCGTACCTTCTATCTGCGTATCTAGTTCTTATAAAAAGCTCCGAGAAGCTCGCTTTCGACACTAAGCTCACCAATCCTGTAGTAATGAAAATGAAAACGAACTCCGAATAAAAAAGTGGGAAACACAGGCGGTAATAACAAAGATATTAAAGTCGATAGATGTAGGTGGTCATGTGGAAAATAACCAAGAACAGCTCCTTTGTATATAGACGTATGTATTGAGTCTGTATGACGCAGCGTCTGGGCGCGATCGGGATACGAACACTGATGCTGCGGTGACTTCGGACTTCAGACTGTGACGACGATTGTGAAATTTAGCAGTTTTTGGCAGGAAGTGACGTATTGTGTGTTAATAGGGATCCGATTGCTTTATAATTTTTTGTCTGTGCGTTCCATAAAGTACACTTGTTAAACACGGTTAACTTGTGAAAATTGTTGAAAATATTGTAGTTTTTTATAAATATTATAAGTGAAGGTGCAGGGAGGGAGAGAGATCAACGCACTAACGGCATGTATTCCGTAGTACATCATTACAATCATAAAATTCTCGTCGGTAATGAAACAAACAGCTGTTCCATACGTTTTGAACGTGATGACGATGTTTTTTAGGGTGGTTTTAATTGGCGGTGGAAAATTACTATGTGACGGATTTAGAATGATTTCCATGCTGTATAGTTATCTATTGCAGATACAGGAAAACTAACGGATTCAGTTACTCAGGAAGAGGGAAGTAGGAAGACAGAAAGTCATACACACAATAGATTTTGGAAGTGAAGAAAGCTTTTCTTTTGTCTCTCGAAAACGATTGCCCAAGTCCGCACTCTACACAGTGGTTTCACAAATACTTGTAGTGAAGTCGGTTTTGTAATCTGTATATTGAGGTATGTTTAAGTTCAGCTGTAGTCGTTCACAGAAAACTGAAGCTATTTATATTGATGCAGGCAATTTTGTACTATTTGTTGTGGCGCATCACTGAGATTTGGCGCTAACTATATAATTTATTTACCCAGTGTTTGTTTTTTTTACGATAAAGATGTTTCTTGAAAAATATCTCTGTTTTTCACGGTATTATTTGAAGGTTCTAACGTGTAATCATTGGGCGTTAATTCGGTTGGTACACAGTGATTCACGAGGACGATTGGACGATTCCAACCGTCGCACATTCTCATACTATTGTACATATATTGTACTGATAAAACCAATTACTATTGTAATAAGTATAGTCACCGTGAAGTCCATTTTGGAACTTTTCCATGTTTCGTCTAGTTTTATCATTAGAACCTGATAAACTTAGATCGTGTTATTGTGAAATCATTACGAGTTTATGACATTCATTTGATGTATTGACCTGCGGGATAAAGCCGTTTACTTGGTCAATTAGTCAACATTAATTGCGGTTTTTACATGGTTGGACAGAAAATTTCTTCAAGCTTATCGAAGCATGGAATTAGGAATTTCTTTTTCTTTTTGGCTTGTAATTGGAAGGCTGTCACAAAATTGGAGGGCAGTTCAAATGTAGGCACAGTTTTCATAATTAAAATATTCAATACGCCAAGCTCATTCTGCACAATAAATAATGTGATATGTATATGAACACTGTACACTAATATTAGTATGTGCATGTGTGTAAATGAGCGTCATTGGCGATTCGTGCAACTAGTTGCCGGTTGGCCACTTGAAATAAATTTATGATTATTTTGAAGCGCCGTGCCAACGCGTCGTTCAAAGAAGGATGGCGGACCACAATGTAAGATAAAAGCTCTATAGCTTTGGATAAGATAATCGTCACATAATCTTGTAGATGCCAAACAATGTCTCGTGTGCTGCCAAATATCGTTCTGTGATACTGTTTATTTACTTTTGAAGTCGGAAAGCGTGTTGATGGGGAAAATCTTGCCATGTATTTTCTGGGGATTTTTTTTTGTGAAATTTCGCTTTTTTGTCGTATTCGCCTCTATACAAATTGGATTATGAAAATATTTGGTCACTAAGAAGTTTATTTCTATAATTTTATGAAAGAGAGGAAAAAAATACATAAAGTTTTCATGAATCTAATCTAAATAAAATTATAGTGAATTTATGCCCAGTTGATGGGAATTGGATTGCCCTACAAAAATCGTAACTGGCGAAGTGCGTGTACTATTTACTAGGTACATCTCTATCTAAACTTTCGGGGGTTATGTTTTAGTGAATTTAAAAATAAACACAAAATTACATTTGCTTTAAAATTGCTTGAGTAAATAAATATTTTTATGAGACGCCTTCTCCAATTTCTCGACGCTCATAACACATTTCACACATGCAAGGTGCGCGGTATTGACGGTGCGCAATTCTGTTATAGTTTAACGACGAAGCTGACATTTTGTGCCTGAGGAGATCACCGCCGGATGCGCGTGGAGTACGCTCTAATATCTACTAGTGACATGTTGAGCAACAATGTGTCTTAATTACCCCAGCCCATCGTACTCCACTATTGGACCAGAGACCCCCAGCTCCCAAGCTGCGCACGCTTTCTTACACCTTACGCATCCAGTCTAATCTTCTGGCCACTAAGCCTGTACACTTGTACAGTCGCTGAGTAGTATGGAAGAAGAGAAGACATGTTGCACTCTTCTTCTTCTTCTTAATAAAGAATGCCAATGTTATAAATTGTTGGAAAATCTAGATGATGATTACCTACTTGATAATTGTTAATTGTATTTTTCACGAAAACCTTCATAATAGTCTCACGATTATTAATTGTTTTAATTCTTATAACAAATAAATCAACACTCAATTTTAATGGCCAAATTCATCATTTAAGATAAACAGAATTTCAACACTTACGAATTTTAGTCTAGAAACCAAAGAGACAAATAAAATATTTATTGTTTAAAAACATTCAAAAACGTTACATAAGGAATAATAAAGTTACATAATATTTACCAAGTTACATGCGCCGTAGTTTCCTAGCTAATCTGAGTATAAAAATATGCAACCTTATCAGCTGTTTATCAAAAGAGTAATTTGAAAGAGTAAGTTGCATAAAGCGAATTGCATTATTGGAATTTGTTAGTAACCACTTTATTTCTAAATCAGTCAATAAAGTATAGGTAATCATAAATATGATTCTAGAATGTTCCCAGTTTCCCACAGCTGGGACTCAAGTCTCCTCGTTTTGATAGACTGGCGCTGGGAGTGGGCCTTTTTTCACCACGCGGGCCCAGCGCGGATCGGTGGATGTCACATATGGATGTCCTCGCGTTGTTCCAGAATAACATAACGTTTCGCTGTAATACCCGAAAGGTACACCTGATTTAATAGCAGGAAGGTATACCAATATTTCGCTAGTTGTGTTAAATCCCGTGTAAATTGAGATCGAACCTATTGGTATTAATCAGGCACAAATCCGGACTCCGTGGATACTACTTAGAAATACAAGCTCTTCTTGATATAAAAGCCAAATGATACTGTGAAACCTGGGAACTTTACCCAGCCATCGCGCGTGCGGCGACTAGACCAACGAGGCAGTGGTTTCAGAGTAGTGATGATGAAATAATTTTGTGAAAGTAAAGTTCCTACTGACTGTCATCTGAAAATCGAATCTGAAGTCGTAACCTGCGGCGATTTCCACTAGGTCGTCAGTCAATCAAGGGCTTATAATTTTTTTTATTTTTTATAAAGTTTGCCCCACACTAGGAATTTCTCCTGTATCGTGGGTGCGTTTACAAACACTTAAACTCACATACACAGAACACCCAGACCCGAAACAACTATCTGTAGGCCATACAAATATTTGTTTCGTGCGGGGATCGAACCCGCGACACGCAGCGCAGCAGTCCAATCGCTCAGCCACTGCGCCAACCGTGCCGTCAAAGTAGCACAATAATATTGTTGTCATCATGATCTGCCAAGCCTTTTCCCAACTATGTCGGTGACGGCTTCTGGTTCAACAAGTTGCAGCTGAATACCAGTATTTTACTTGGAGCGACAGTAGTCATCATCATCAACAATGAACTTGTGTCAAGCGTGAAAATTCATCACCAACGGCTGCTAATAATTAGCAATTTGCAGTGGTCTAGTATGGTTTACAGTAGTAGGTGTTTACTGGTTGATGTTGGTAAACATCCTTTGAATAGGTTGCTATGTACTTAAACGGCAGAGTGAACACATCTAGATGACCAGCTATCCTTCAGTGAGTCACAGTTCCTACGCTCCGTATCTCGGCAACTTTATCACGTTTTTCTTCGCCAATTTATCTTTCAGTACCAAGTCATACATTCTTAGTAAATAAGTATAGGTATAAAACATCGTTGCATGTGCTTATCGCTTACTACGTGACTATGTTTGAATGCTTACGCAATAGGAAATTTTACACCGTATAGAAAGTAATGATTTCTAATCTCATTGCTATTGTTATCTTAATTATGTTCGCCAGATGTACGAACCTATGCTATCCTATATAAAAGTATTTTCTTGTTAAATGCTTGTTGATAAAATTCATGTGCTAAGCGGTAAGCCTTCGCCTACTTATTATGAGTCTGCCTTGCCTTACAAGCGATGCATGCAGTTATTATGCCACGTATTAAACGTTTTATCAATTATAGCGTGTGTTTTATGGAAAATTGTGGATTGAGTGATTTTTTTTAAGTTATAAGTACCTAAGCGTTAATCCGGTACTGATGGAACTACATTATCGTAACCTGTAGACCGAGGAGTAGCAGGCGGGACGTCTTGGATGGCTTCCTCGTGAATTTACGAAAAGAAGCACGTCATCGTCAGAAGAACAAGAAATTGGGGGAAGGCCTTAGCTCGGGTGTGGGACAATGCGGGCTAACTAAAAAAAAATCATCTGTAACACAAAAATAAATAAATTAGCCCAACCCATTACAGTTTAGTATTTATCAGACATAGGCCTCCATTGCTTCCAACACCGTTTTTTTTGGAGTGTGGCCAATCTGCATATGATTCCTCCCACTCTGGGCGGAGTGGAGGGGAGTGTCAGACTTCAACTGACTAAAAACCACCCCTGTTCCTTCTTAGCCCTTTGTGTCTGGGGCCGCGGTATCTCTTTCGAACAACCCACAGCCACGGTTGCCTCCATCACCCTATCATCAGCCTTCCGCATGCCTCTTGCGTCCAGTCTGTTCCTTTAATTAGTCTTTCTGATTGGCAAACGACCTACACTGGCCGATACACTGGGATGGCAGAATGATAATTATGGCTAATCTGGAAATGAATTAATTAAAATTGTCGAATTTGAAAATGGATATAAATATGAATTGAATTTAAACTTTTTATATTTTGTTGTTTTCTTTTTAGTCAATTTTGTCGTGTGCAATTCTTACGCAAAACCTACATACATTTCAATATTTTGTCACATTGAGACGTGTTTCATACACAATCATTTCGTACTCTGATATTAGTAATGGTTGTCAAAGGCCTCTCTTACTAATTTAATATGATTGTATAAGTAGTAGTTAGTACCTACTTCTACGCAGTAAAATTTTGGTACGTACTCGACCATACTCTGTCCTTGAATCCACAACAAGAATGGAAATAGCCAAAACCCTACGCAATAAATTAATGTCAACAAGCGTAAACAAATGCAAAACAAACCACACATTCCTGGGAACATAAAACCGCGAACTAAACGGCAAAAAAATCCTCAGTTGCGGTGATATCGATAATTGAGTTGCGCCCGCGTCGTTATCAGTAACGTGTGTAATAATTAACTATGCTGTTAGAGGTGACATGAGTTTTACCTTTACTTCGATTGTTAAGGTGAGAAGTTAAGCAAAGTATGTGATTGTCTATTTGTAAGTGTATGATACCTTTGGATTTTTAGTTGTCCTAAAATAAATAAATTTGATTCGATTTGAAAGCCATTATTTTTGTATTTTCGTTTTTCAGCGTTATCCACCAATCCACTTGGAGAAATCCAAAGGTTTCGGGGAATCCTCATTCTCCAGCTGAGTAATCTATTTGTGGTTTGCGCAGCATGTCTTCTTCTTTCATATTTCTTTCTCTTTTAGCCGTATTTTATTTCTCAGAGGGCAAACTCTTACTTCCTGTAATTATCATCTTTAACAACGATCTTTCATCTTTTCGTTAACTTTACTTACAATATTACAGTGGCTATCAAAGAATTAGAGTAAAATTTTCGTGAGATTAGAGTTGAAGGCCTTATAACCACCCGTCGTCGGGGCTGCGGGTTGTTCGCAAGAGATACCGCGGCCTCGACATGAAGGGCTAAGAAGGAACATGGGTGGTTTTTAGTCAGTAGAAGTCTGACACTTCCAAATTCCCTTTCGCTCTTGGGTAGAGCGAAAGGGAATTTGATGATTTCCAAACCCCCCAAAAAAAAAAAAAGGCCTGATAACCAAGGGTAATTCAGCGACTTAATTAGGTACAACAACGGGTTACTGCAAGTTAATTGATGAATTGATGATCGACAAAAAGAGGCTTGTATCCCAACCTCAAGTGGCAGGTTGCGAGAGGTCCAACTAAGGAATAGAACTCTGACGACTTACTGGTAGAAGGGTTAGGTAACTATGAAAGGTACAGACCAAATACTCCAGGTCAATGACGAGTAGCAGCCTACCAGGGCGAAAGGTCAGACTCTGCGGTCACAAACCCATATGCCGACCGAAGTGATTACCGTCATTATGTCCTTATTTGGTGGTGTATGTTGAATAGAAGAATAGTGAGAGGCTTGATTGATGATCGTGATTACAAAGAGTTGTGTTTGTACTTATTGGTCATAATACATGGACAAAAACAAAAAAAGCATTTTGTAGCGAGAGTTGGTTTTACCTTTAGCTACTAAAAATTTCATAGAAACTTTCAGGTCTGTTGCAATAAGCTCTGATCTTGTTGATAAGAGTTGGCATATTTATTTCAGCCCAGCGGTACCCGGCATGCGTTGCAATGCCCTTTTTCCTACCTACTACCTGCCTACGTACCAACTACCTACCACCAACATACCTACTACCTACCTACCACCAACCTACCTTCTATCTACCTACCTACGTACCAACTACCTACTGCCTACTTACTGCCTACCTACTACCTACCTTTTAGGCACTTTTTGATATTTTTCTCCGCGTAAGAACCATTCTCGTACTTCAAGGAGTATTTAGCGAAATCGGTTCGGCTGTTCTCGAGATTTGCGCTTAGCAACACATTCAGCGATTCATTTTTATATTATAGATGATAGATAGAAGATAGATAACCCAAGTAACACTAGTTTAATAGTCTATTAGCAACGTGTGGGTGAATTAACCTTCCACAGATCCCGGTTTAATGTACGAGCTGCAAGAGAAGCGAACATTATTTGGAGATCAATTATTATCGACGCATTAAACAAGACATCAAATTTTAAAATACAAAATTAATTAACTCAAGTATGTTCAACCGAATGATTAACCTGATGAATACAATCTCAAACGAAGTAAATCCGACATCGTTTAAGTACATAAACATTGGAGAGTGTCGGCGTTTCACCGTTGTCGGCATAACGCGATCTAATTCGAAAGCGATACGCCTTTCACCTTCCGACCGCGTGCGTTATGACTCGAACTGAATACTTACGTGCGGTGAAGCGACGCGCTGGCGACGGGATCAGGGTTTGGGAAGAGATGCTAATTAATGTAACATTAATAAATTAAATAGCCAGGTAGATGACCTATGAAAGATCATAGGCAACTTGAGGATGTGTCCCACTGCCCTAACGAGAAGAAGAAGTTTCGAAATAAAGCTGATAATTATGTCTACCTACATAGGAAGAAGTATTTATTAACTAGTAGACCATTATGTTATGGATGATCTTGGAATCGATTAGGCTTAGGGTTAGGAGGAAGATTATATTTTTTTCAATATAAATTATAGTAGATGAGAATAACAAAAGGATTTTGAGATTTTTTTAATGAAAGTTGCTTTGCTATTCCAAGAATAGTAAGTGACAACTGAGAAGTGAATAAGAGACGGCCATTGCAATGATGTAAACCCATACATGGACTGGCGTCTGTCACAATTTTTTTTTCGTATGACTTTATGTAGAACTATGGTGACTCTTCCGCTCGTCAATAGAATTGGGACTAACAAATCAGAATCAATTCAATCTTTTATCAGTTTCAACAATCAGGGTTTCCTACACGATTGCTCAGCTTGCAACTTAAGCTGAATAATAAGAGGGTGATGCATTGTTTCACTTTCACTTTCAGATCAGAAAAATCTCTTGTTTCGTCACTTCGATCTGGATTGTGGTCAGGTGTCTGTGATAGTTAAAAAACCTATCATAATGAAAAGTGATTGAGTGAGTGATGATTTCGCCTTCCAATGATAATAGTAGATAATTATTATACTTCTTACTTGCTTCGTTTTCGGGGTAAGATAGTTCTTCTCTGTGTCGTTTTACCTTCATTTAATTTCCAACCAACCGGTTTTTTGCAGTGTCATCTAATTTTCTCTTTCTTCTGTTTACGTTGCCAATCCTGGAAGATTTTCAGCCCCGAAGCCGAAACAGCTGCCAGCCAACCATCAATATAAGATGAACAATATTAGTAGCGGAATATTTAAAGTGTTCTAATAATATATAGCGATGGAGCGTAAAGCGCTAATAAATCTGATGCAGGAAGCGTGGGCCGATCAACGTACGAAGCAATAACTGGACTGAGCTACAACGGAACTTATGTATGTAACGTATTAACGTTACATACATAAGTAAGTATAACAATGCTAGGATTTCTAGGAAGAAAAATAATGACTCATCGGTGGATACTGATGACATGTTAGTTTGGTTCACTGATTAATTTAGTATTTGTGATTTCGGAGAAAATAGAGCTTTTGGTCAATGATGATCTAGAAGTATAAATCCTAGAACCGCATCGTTTGGAACCTCAAGAGGAATGTAACTAAATACCGATTAAACAAACGGAATAGTGTACTAAAGGTACAACAAGTACCATTTAATAGCGGAAATAAACTGTGCGCAGAACGCGCAATAACTAAGAATATCAATAGGCTGACAGAGACAATAAGAAAACTTAAAGCCAAGTACTAAACAATTATTTATAGTATGTTTTTAGCGCTGCGCGGACGCTTCCGTGAATACGTTCATAGAATCCATACTCGAATATATGTATACGTTAGAAGTACATCGGCTAATTATAACCTGATGTTTGACTTTGACGTCGGGCTCGATGTAACTCATTGTTACAATATGACACGATTCGTTGGAAATTCGCAGTAGGTAGATCCGACGAGTGGAAATTCAATTGACAAGGTCAGAACAATCGAACGTGAGGTTGTAACTTACTCAGGTAAATGAAAAGAAAAATTAAATAAAACAAAAAAATAAATAATTGAAGATCTATTCGAAAAGATATCGTCTTTTCGAATAGATCTTCAATTATTTATTTTTTGAGACTGGATTAAGAGGAAATGATAAACGTCTGCCAGTTAGAAGAAAAAAAAACAATGAGAGATGTACCGATCGTTAAAACATTACATTTATGGCTTGCAGAGACAAGTACAGAGAATTCTTAGAAAACAAACAACAACAGGCCTAAAGCTTCTCACCGACAGCTTCACATTACAACACCTTGTGCTATGGCCGCTAATACACACACAAATCATTCAGACAAACATTATGTGGATGTTTACGAACAATCATCTGTAGACTATACAAATATCTTTTCCTGAAAATCTTACCTGCGACCTTGCACAACTATGCCAATACGTCATGAACAACAATTTTATATCAGACTAACATTGAAATTAAATTTTAGTTTTAGAATTTGGATATTAAAGAATAACTGATTTGGATAACTTGTAAAATACATGTTTACTATTTATTTCTGTGAATAGGATTTAGAACACAAAACTAGGTGCGTTCGATGGTTCATATTTGACTTCTGTGAAAAGTAACACCAAAACAAACTCACGTCTCTTTTGAAGTCCAGGCATAATTTATTGAATAGGTCATAATAATAATATGATGTCCATGCAAATAGTGTCTGAGATGGCCTTGTGAGGAAGGAACCGCCTAGATTTACCCTTTCTTTGGCATAATTTATTATTCTAAGGAAACTTTTCGAGGACAAAATCTGATTAGATCAAAGAAATAAAAAAACGTTGACACAAAATAGGTAGACATTGATACATTTAAAAACATATTTCATTTTTGTTTGTGTGTTCTACTCGTCAATCGTGATACATTTAGCTGAAATTAAATATTTTATTAAATTTAACCAGACTGTTTGATAGACTATAGTGCGTAATAGAAGCAAAAATAAACTTTTATAGGTATGTTTATTTATGTAATTACAACTAGTTTATTAGAAAAACTCCGCAGTAACATCGAATGATCTTACAGCAAATTTTTCCGATTTATACGCAGTTTTAATTTTATAAGATTTTTATATCGCTGAAATTAGATGACGTCAATCGACAAAGAGCACATGTTGGTCGAAACTAATTACGTTTTCGTAGTTATAAATGAACGTCGCAAGTTTAATCGAAGATATTGGGACACAAAAGCGTCTGATGACCTACAAAACGATGGTTTATAGGCTATTGGTCTAATCGCTGTTTAATACGTTGTGCAATGCGTCTCTATTATTAAGGGAACTGGGTTTTGTAGATGAGTTTTAAGTGTATTTGTATGATGAGTTACGGGTTCATTAGTCTCTGTGGGTAAAAGTGTGTTGTTGAGTGCCGGATTAGATTTTAGAAGTGAAACTTAGCATCTTCTTAGCAGTTTCCGATACACAAAAGAATAGCATTTCCATTTCTATTGACCAAGTGAAAATTGTACTTTATTCAATTTTGATATAATATTTATTGTAATCTAATAACCACCATTGATAAGGATGTATTTTCAGCTAACACTGCAACCCCGATGGGTAATGAACTCAAGATGTTTAACTTTGAACTTAGTATTACTTATAAACCTTCGTTTAAAAACTCCGCAAGTTTTCCTAACACACTTAACTCCCAACAATCACCTACTTATAATAAATCGTAAATATTAATATTTATAAACAATTTCTCTCAATAATTGTGAGTTGTTTACATGTAATAAAACTAGGCCCTTAGAATCAAATGAGGTGTGATATAGTAAGGAGCCAGCATCGACTGACTGAGTGAAAGTCCACTTTCTTGCCGCCTTGTCTCAGTACCGATGATAAACGAACGTATTTCTGCTGGAAGAGACATTTAGACATTGTAATGTGACCAATTGTTAAGTATGTCTGTGTAGTTTGTACTGGGCTCTTTAGAAAATTTAACCCACTTGACGTGACATTTCTGGGCGGAGACAGCGCTTAAAGAAAATTTTGTTTCATGTTGACTTATTTTCAAACATTCAGGCATGCGAAAAATTCATTTGGCGTCATCCATCTTGGATGCAATTTGAGTATATTATCACGAAGAAATTTTGAACAAACCGCCAAATTGAAGCCAAAAATCTTAATTAAGATCTTCTTCAATAACATTAATGAATGAAATGGAAGTCTATTCATCTTCATTTTCCAATTAAAATAATGTCACCGGTTTTTCTTTTCGTTTAAATGCTTCTCTTGTTAATTAGCAATTACTATAACATCTAGCATTTGTAATCCCATGTTGTTTCACTATAATTGAGCAAAACTCGTGTGATGGTTTTCCCTACGACACTGTACTCTGTAGGTTAATGTATTGTCGCTTTCTTACCAACGGCTACGCATCTCTAATTGTCAGACTTCACCTACTAATTTAAATCTCCTACGTATTGGTTTAGAAAATGTTATACCAATTCTAGTTCGACGTAATTGCTATGTTTCACTTGTACGACCGGTGTTTAATTAGTTGGAGAAAACTTTCATGCTTTTGATACGTTTTTATTCGTTTCAATTGCTTCGTAATGCTTGCAGGTGATGTAGAAATAACAGCTGCTAATGTTTCAATACAATTAGAGAATATAAACGAGACTGGATCATTGAAATGACAGATTGATGGGTGCGACTTGAAATAATAAAGTGTTGAATTAATTGATAATTTATTCTGCCTCAATACTCATCAACGCAAAGAAGATGTCATTGCCGAAAATAGTATTGATCTGGTAAATTCACAAACAATAAATTAACAAAACTGAGGTCTCTCAGTCGATTGAAGTCCAACAATCATTGGCATGGATTCAAGTACGTACGATGTACTAAATATTTACCTGTCTGCACATATTCAGTGTGACTCAGCCAAGTTACGTGATCACTATGCCTCGTTCGATCGCTTACTAATATGTCGCTTCTTAATTTAGACGGGTGTTAATGCGAGCAGTACTTTTTTCTGATAGCTGTTTATAATTAGAGTGCTGGTGTTTGGCATACATTTCATTGAATTCGTCACGTTGGCGGGAGACAAGAATGTTTACAAATCGTGGACAGGTTGCCAGGCTATTAATTTTTCACCTTTGTATGTCTTCCCTATCATCGGACGTCGTTTGCTTTCAGCGTTTGGTTTTTTGACATGATAGACATGAAGAGAAACTTTCCTACTTACATGCTGTGCACAAAATGACAAACTATTGTAATTTGACATAATTTGATTTTCAGCTCTTTTTGTAAACGTTCTTGGCTTACGTTTATTTTTACAGATAAAGCTGGTGTTTGGCAATGTTGTTTGACCCGATTCTTATTACAAGGACTCCTGAAAAAATGTTTTTTATTTGTTTTCTCATCGTAAGTTCGTTTCCCTTAATCCGGCTTTATCGGTGATAGCTTGTAAATAGAACAGAAGGATGGACTTGAAGGATTATAGGAAGAATCGATGGACAATGAGGTTATGAGCCGTGGGCCCAAATGGTTCATGCGTCACTGTGTGCGATCTGGTAGAGAGAGACAAGTCGGTTTAGTTCTTATAAATAAAACCGACTGTGAAATGGATACTAAACTAATTGAATATGATTAATATTGAAAATAAATCGTCTCATGTTAATTTATTTTCACAAAAGAGAAAACTTTAATAAGATCGTCTAAAATTAAAAATAGAGTAAACTCCCAAACCCTGTCTTTTAGAACGTTATTTATATGTTCCAAATCCACCGTGCTACTTACAGATTTAAAGAGATCGGACGGAAGTGTTCGATGCTCCTCGTGGTTTAGTATTCGATCATCTATCGTTGAGAATTTGCGAAGTGTCTGTGTGGGTTAGTCACGTTTATATACGTATAAAGTTGAATTACTGTGTATGTATGAACTGTTGAAGACGCGTTGTAATAAGGTCGCGGACGCGGCTGCGTGGCGCCGCGGGTCGACGCCCCCTCCTACTAAGTGAATTATATTGTAATCTTTACATATTTATTATTTTGATCATGATTGTATGGTTGTAGAATGTTAATACAGGTCATGTAATAGGTCCTGGATACTCATGTGCGTGTTGCTACGTTGCAATCAGTTTCAATACAGCTTATAAATGCGTTTGTTGCTTTTAGGGTTAGCTGTATTGATGTCCAAAACTCTTTGTTTCGGCAATAAAGCTCTGCAAAATTGTTTTAATATGTCTCTCGTTTTACGAAAGACAAAACGTGTGTCTGACCTTGTAAATAAACTTGTATGTAAGCTTTGTAGCAGATATCAACTGATGCACCGTCCGTCAGTCGCAACGCATGCTCCACTCGGAAAATTTCGTTAACGATACTTCTATTTTTTCTCATGCTCCGATTAAAATGTCTCTCAACGACCTAGTCTGACCGACGGGACATAAATAATCATATTAAAATAACCCGTCTTCCGTCGATTAGAGGTGAGAAATAATTTCGCCCACATTAGATGTCTTCACAATCATTTGCTGACTGATGTATGGCCAGCCAACTGGAGAGCAGTAGCTTTCATATGTTACACGCTCGTTACATATTTTTCCTAATAACTGTTAGTCTTCTTTACTATCAGATTGATTAATCTTGAATCGAAAGTCGTGATCTATCTAGAAAAATAATTAACGCAGTTGTTTTGCATTCCGACGAGATTATGCAACAGTGTCTCAGTTCGAGGATGGTTTTATGCAATTTTTTGATAATAAAAATAAAGAAATACAACTTCCTGACGTACATGATAGAAATTGATAAAAATAAATGTCTATAAATTAAATAACAACTTGCATAACATCGAAATATGGGACAAGAGACAATCGTATAACTATTTGCTTATTCAAAACTAGGCGTGACCAGCCATTGTTATTGTTGGTGTATTGCAAGCTGCTTGCAAATGACATCTTCGTAATCACAAAATTGGGTTCCATGACCTGCATGTGTGGAACCCCACTTCCGGCGGCGAGGCGCGTGCGTCGCCGTCGAGATCACTTCCGGCCCGCCACTTGCGCGTGCGCCACTGATAATGATAAGAAACTGGGGCGTCTACGAGTAAGTGGTGTTACCTGTTCATTTATTGCTGTTTGTGTTTTTGCGACATGTGAAGACGTGTTGGCACCTCGCGACACAAGAGTGTTTTATTTTAGTTGTCACGTGTGTTCATTTTATTTTTGCACGATGAGCAGAATAATTTTCTTATTAGCATTGATTAGATACTGTAACCTATTCCAAACGATTTCGCATACCTATCTCCATTTCTCAATGACGTGCAAAATTACAAACAATAACTTTGGTTTACCTTTTTCGGTTAGGGGTCACTGTTAACAGATATTTTTTTTGGGTTTCCTATTAATTCAAAACATTATGAGTTCTACGTATTACTTGCGCAGGTAATCTTCATGACGCTGCCGACTCAAAACTCGTGATTATCGACAACATCCTGGAATCATCGAGTTCATACTAAAGGTATGAGTCATTGGGAACCGAGCCTTGATGACTAATGACTGAACCGCTGAGGATGACCGGTGAGTAACTCGCATTTTGGGTTACACAGTGGTTGTATTCACGTGTTTGTGTTTTAATTCTCTTTTTTTTGTTTTTGTTTCATTTATAATTGTAACACCCAGTGATTTCCTAGGTGTCAAATTGCTTTGCTCACCACCGTGCAAAAGTGACCGTACGTTAAACAGTGACCTTGTGTTATGTCCTAATGTAATGACCTTATTGACCTCTAGCTAGACCTAGACGCTAGTTCCCATGGCTGACCTAGACTCCGGACACAGGTTGATAGAGATTCATAGATGACTCAGCCCTGGAGTGTTAATGTGCTGTTGCCCTACGAACGATGGAACAGTTTTGGTATCCTGCCTGCCTGCTTACACATCACAGAAGCTGATGAAAATGCCAAAGTCGACTCCTAATTTTGGGCTGACTTAATTATAATGTTTATCGATACGCTAAGAAGAATCTAGATGATTAGAAACAGCATCTCATCATCACATATATGTGGAAGCTTGTAATTAGCAAATGTCCCTACTTATGCATGATATTTATAACTGTTATTAGTCTGTAAGCTTTCTTTAAAATAAAATAAATAAAAATAAATCTTTATACTTATGCGAATTAACCAAATAACTACGATATGTGACGATCACCAATGTGTCTCTTGTCTATGTATCCTATCCAAGAGTGGTCATTTCGGACTTATCTATACCATGCTTATTGTCAATAAACACATATATTGCGTCTATTTTTTATCTGTCCTACAAATTAGACAACAAAAATGGTAGGTTAATTAATTTTCCGGGTATTCCCCACATTGTTTGATTTTCCGTGTAATAAGTGAAGCGTTGTTATCTTAGCATTTAACTTCCTGTATTTCTGCTCCGCACTTATGTGTTAAAACAAATTATAGAATAAAAATACACAATGAAATTGGCGTATGAGGAAAAACTTGCCGAAATCTTGATGTGGGCGTAAATTAAGGAATAAAAACGTAAAGCTTTGACAAAAATAAGTTATCCTAGTATGGGAAAAGGATGAGTCCAGCCAGAAGATGAAGTAGTGAGTTTCACAAAGCACGCTTATTCATACAGCCTCAACGGACCACCACGACCAAGTTAGTACCTATTGGGTAATACGGTACCACAATTTTTTTTTTTGGTGGAAAATCATCGAATAACCCCTCCTGCTCTTGTGCAGAGCGAAAGGGAGTGTTAGACTTCTATTGATTAAAAACCACCCATGTTCCTTCTTAGCCGGAGGCCGCGGTATCTCTTGCGAACAACCCGCAGCCCCAACGGGCGTCGGCCCTTGCGGGCCCCTTCCATGTTGCTGACATCTCTTTGAGGCGCGCGTGGAACACGATCGCGCCGTCGACACGGCTTGTCGTCGTCATAAGACGGACGGACGGTGAGCCAGCCCATCACTCACCATCCACAGGCCCGCAGTTCGGTACCCCTTGGTAAGACTTTCGGGCCACTGATTACCTGTAAAGACTGTAAAAGATCTAAATGACAGCCAAGGTCAACGGTTTATCGTTGCATAAGCCTATATAATATAGGTACCTATAGCATTAAAAAATAAGGATACAGAGAAAAAAAACATGTACCGCATTGCAGTTTTTACAACAGTAAGTACAGCAGGGAAAACATGATTTATAAGTTAATGACGAATATAGCATGATAAAGAAATAATTATTATTGCAGTCATTAAGTGAAGGTAGCAATATAAAATATAATTAAATATTGCAATTTGTCTAGTCACATAAATCTCGATTTCGCGGCCGAAGAAGCGAACATGCGACTTAAGAAAGTAACTAGGCGATCTTACCGAATCGCACAAATTAAATAAGTTTGAGTAATCTTTAGCGACCGAGCTGAGGACTGGAGGCTATTGAAACAGATGAATTTTGAAGTGGAGACCGCGCACCTTGAAGCGTTAAGTGAGACTATCTATACTTATCTAACATGAACCATCATCATCATCTAGCTCATACATTTCCAATTGACCCACAACCTCAAAAAGCTTAGGTTAGAGGATGTGGAAGCCAGAAATACGGGTGTTGTGGCCCAGTTTTGGAGAAGCGTATGTCCAACCGTGGGCTGCAAATAGTTTTATTTGATTAAATTATTTTAAAGTATTCCTGATAGTTCAAAATAACATCGCCTGTAATTCCTGAAGAGTTAGGCAGAGGTGAACCTAACACCTAACCTAACCTAACAATTTTGTTATTTAAAATACTTTAAATATTTGTGCACGCAGTCGACAACGTGTAAACCCTGCCTACCCCACTGTCAATTACCACACTAGGCTGCGGTATTTATTGTGGGGTCTACATGATGTGTAGAGTATGCCTTATAAAGTCGTCTAGACATTTTCGAAGACTTTCGACGGGCCTAGACCACACCTAACCTATTCAGTTAGTTCAGATCTCCATTATAATTGAAGTAGATAAAGTACTATTGTATTCATGAAAAGTAGAGTGGAGCAGTTAGTTTAGTGTAGGATGAGACCGGGAGCTTAGTGCGCACTTCGGTGGTATGGTTTTGTGTCTTTTGTTCGTCTTTCTGCCTGCTAAGGTTCTATAAGAACGGTTATTGTAAACGTAGATGCTTGACTGATGATAAGATCGAGAGGTAATAGGGTAGTTAACAAAAAAACAAAAAAAATCTAATTAGTCCGTCAGATAGATTTCCAAAAAATATTGGACACGTTTTTTTTCTTTTTTCACGTAAACAATAAATTAAGACGATACAGTGCTTCGAAAAGTCGCGCGACGTCATAGTTTAGTGCATTTTTACCACAAAATGACGTCACCAGTCCCCACTCACGATCTTTTACACGTTTTATTTTCGTCAATTTTTATTAATTTGATAAATTATAAAACACGTATCTAATATTTTTTGATAATCTAACAGACGGGCTATACAGAATCTTATTTTTTTTAGTCAGTCAACTACCCTATTGGATACATAGCAGAAAAACATGGTAGGTACATTGTAAATTAAGAAAACTTGACGAGTTAAAACGGCAGAATTGTCTTTGAAAAAAGTCTCGAGAAAAATCCTTATTTCACAGCAATTTAAGATGGCGCAGTTAAATAGAAATACTTATGTTAAATATTAACATATACGTAACCATGTATTAATGAGTAGAGTACAAAGGTGTGTGACGCAGGTTTTGACAAAATGACGAACAGATAACGACAGATACATGCGCACGTCCGGCTTAACTTATGAAAAGCAGATGGTAATTCAAATAACTTCGCTGAGGATTGAAATATTGTTTAATTGGTATTACCGAATTAACGCCGCTTCTGAATAGATAGATATTGTCTGTTCGATCATCATCATCAGCCTACTATAATGTTGCTACTGCAGGGCCTCCACTCTAAGAGAGATTATAGCCCATGCGGGCTATAATCCACCAAGCGGGCCCAGTGCGGGTAGGTAGATGTCACATGTCTTCGATTCATTTAGTTCATGGAAGTCATTGGGGGAGGCCTTGGCCCAGCAGTGGGATGACACAGGCTAACATTACCAGTAATGCTCTAAGTAACAATAAAAATGTAACAGAACTTCTGAAATAGTTTTTTTTTATAATTTCGTTCAGAAAATATGTACAGAAAAGTGGATTTTCATGCGCAACAAGCATCTTGAAAGTCGTTTTGGAAAGAAACACTTTGTAGACGATTGCCCATTACTGAAAATCCAACATCGTGAGTCAATCTGATCTGGTGAACAAGCAAGGCAGACTTTGGATGACTTAACATAACGAAATTAAATGAAAGAAGCCAGCTAAGCATAACCATCAAGAAGGAATTGTTTCCACAAGTACCCGTGGAAGGCTCGTTCACCCCTTGCACGAGGTTTACCCCGTGACACTGGGACACACGGCTCAATGTAACCAGGATTTATTTTTGCACCACCCACGTCATTATGACGTAACGATTCAAAGTGACGGCTTCAATCCTATTCTTAGTACGTCATAAGTTCGTAAGTAAAACACGTAAAATAACGTGGGCGTCATTCTCATTACGTAAAAAATCTTATGTCTAACAGTCGTCATTCTTAGAACTGGGATGTTCTCGGGACGGTCGGTAACTAAATGAAAATCGATTTTCCTCGAGCGATTTTGGTCAGTAACGAGAAGGTTAAGTTATCGATAATAACTTATTTGCGTAAGTATTTTATGAGTAAGTTTTCCTTGACATACGCTAGTACTATATTATGGGTATTGGTATTGTGTTTGTTATAATGAACGATATTGGGTATGAAGTATTTTTTGTTTATAGTTGAATAGTGTAGTAGAGCACCTTAATTGATTATTTTGACGAACATTATGAAATGTTTTAACATAAGCTTTATCTTTTTATTAACCAACTTCCAAAAGGAGGTTATCAATTGGATTTTTGTTTTTTTTGAGCAATAATTATTTTCACCAATAATTGTGATTTCGACTAAACTTCGCGGTGGTCGCGTTTAGATTTGGTGCAAATTGAATGCTGATCTTCGGAGATATGCCATGGAACTCTTCAATAACAGACAGCAAATCTGTCGTGGCTGCTGCATTTGCTTGAATATGTAATGTTTACACAATTCCATACCATAACATTACGCTTGTTACTGAAACTAAAGTTATTTTTAACTTTTTGATTTTACAAATTGGAGCAAGGACCAAGGATGATCCTATTATCCTTCTAAATTACTCGTATTAACAATTATGAGATTATTTAATTAAAACCGTTGTGCTATTGTTTGGTTCTTAATAAAATTAAAAGGAAAATTTTTCTTTGTCATGTCATTACGGAAGGAAAATCACCCACCCTGTGAGGCTTTACTTTCAAAAACCCAGTATATTGTAGTCCTAGGAAGGCCTACTTGCACTGAGTGCTAAAACGAAATGACACATGCAGGCAGGAAAACAGGGTATCTTGAGGAAACATACCCATTTTCCTAATCGCCAAGTCCCTTAATGTTGGAAAGTTGTTGTCTATGTCGAAACAAATCTATAGTAATAATGAAGTGTGTGTTATTAGTTATTAGTGAACGATCATATCAAGGATCGTGCTTTCGTCACGCGTCGGTCGATTGAGTCATTGCTTGTCGAGTTCGCTTTAACTGTGTCAGCGCGGCCGTCGCGGAATAGAATCAAGGCTGCGAGATATGGATCGGTACGCCGTAAAACACCTGTGTAACGCCATCTTGGATCACTTTTTGGGGCTTTTTGACATGATTCTCCATACGTAAGCATAACGCTTGTTACACCCAAAGAGGAAGGCAGAGGTGATAGCACCCCGTCGGAGCTGCGGGTTGTTTGCAAGAGATACCGCGGCCTCGACATGAAGGGCTAAGAAGGAACATGAGTGGTTTTTAGTCAGTAGAAGTCTGACACTCCCTTTCGCTCTGCCCAAGAGCGGGAGGGGTTATTTGATGATTTCCCATTCCCGCAAAAAAAATAAAGAGGTGATAGCACACTCACGGTTTGTCAGTTATGTTTGTGTCTCATGTAAAAGAACGTGTCTTCAGGTTCCATTAGTATCTCTATTGCTTCCTCATTATTTTTTGGTTATTTTGATAAGCCTATTCTGTCCCGCTGCTGGGCAAAGAGGGATGCCTTTTACCATTCCTTTTCAAACTTTATTTAAAATTGTTTTTTTTACAACAAAGTGTAAGCGATTTTACAAACCACTGTTGGTTTATCTATCCCTGGCATTTTGTTTAATGACAACCATTGAACCTCTTATAAATTCTTGTATAAAAAAAATCTGTAAATAGCTTCATTTTTAACAAATAAAGAGCTTATTGTTATTTTTTACAACCGGAAGCGAAGCATTTACTTTGTTTCTTGTATCCTGAGGGCGTGCGTAACGCAGCTATCTACTATACCCAGTGGGTGGACTATTTCCTCTTAATTAGTTGTGTTTCCCATTAGTGCAGCCAACTGAGTGCTGATAACAATGTTGCGATAATCTTGTTTTGATAAGGGTTGCATAAGATGGCTTATAACGTAGGCTGATGTCCGCTACATACCGCATACGTGACGTTTATTTGAAATGACGAATATTTTTGCACGGCTACCAGTTAATTACAAAGGTAGAAAATAAAATAAAGAAAAAGCTAAATACAAATAAATAAGCTAAAAGCTATATTTTTATTGATGCCAAAGAAACGATGGTTTGACTGTGTAAAGGATGATAATATGGCAAGAAAGGGTCTCTGATGAGTAATAGAGAAGTATGCGAGAAGAAGACGTGCAGCGCCGACTCCAAAGTAATTGGGATTATGGCAAGAGAATGATGATGATATTTTCAGCTTCTTGCTCTAGATAGGTCAGGTAATTGTAACAAAACTCAAAATTTATTGATCACTTACATTTAAGTGTATTTATATTTCGCAAATGCATGCTTCTACGAGCTTTACAGTCACGTTATCAGTGAACATGCAAATCTAACGGAACACAAAGATCCTTCGCCCAACCCGTGACAATCACCGCGCGACCTGCCACCTCGACCTCGATTCCATCAAGGATACACTCGAAATCACCTCACAAAATTCACAGTGAAAGTTGAAAAGGAATTACATACTAACAATTTTGTTTAAATAGTCAAATAAAGGGTAATCTTATAAAGTGAGCTGCCTAGAAAAGTGGAAATCGCTTGCAACGCTTTTCGTGTGCCATCGACTTGTGGCAGAAATTAATTAATTTAAGCTTTTCGGTAGCTATAATAGTCTCAGATACATTTTTGCCATCATCTTTATCGATCATAGAATGTCACTTTGTGTAGACTCAGTTTAAGTTAAATTAGTATCTATAAAGATTGGAACTTAATTCATAATTGAGCAAAATTCCAAAATGTAAACATCATCCAGTTTTACAGACACAGCAAGCATCAACGTTCCTGAAGAGATGTCCTTTTTCTTGTTGAAGTTAAAAATGAGAGGATTACAAAGAAAAACTCAGTAGAAACAGTAGCGTAGGTTGATTAGCTCGCTCGAACAAGTCTGAAAATGTCTGACTTTGTCACTTGGCTAGTCTCCCTGTTAATATTTGAAATATGTAGGTAGAAGAGGGTATTTATAGATATTTTCGGCGAGAATCCGGGTGGCGGTCGAGGGTCCCAAGATTTATGGCAAAGCGGGTGAGTCCCATCCAACAGGGATCTTCGAGTGTTGACCACAAGGTACAAGCGCAAGCGTAAGCGAGTCGGTAAAGCGGAAAGGCAGCGTAAGTTACGTTGACCTATGCTGATCTTCGCCCTTCAGAAGCTATGAAAAGATTAAATTAACGATATTCTGTCTTTGATACACGTGTCTTTTTTAGAGTTTCGTATTATTTTCACTATCTTCTTGCTTTGTTCTCGAAATGTTAGAATTATTCAGTCCAGGTTAGGTCAAAAAACCACACAATATTTTCAAGTTATTTTCTTTTTTCTTACTCTTGTCCTCACTGACTTTTCGTGGAGAAGCCCTGGTTATTATTATTTAGTGCGGTTAGTCGTTAAAACTAGTTACAGTCATCGTTCGGATCGCTATCAACATTACATCGCTATCCGCTCTACAGCTATACCAAACCCCAATCTCGTCTGCCTCACACCCTCTCCAAGTAAGGGCAACTCATCTCGCCGCTCAGTTCAGTGCTATCTGCACCCCAAGATATTTTTCTTTGTAATTCTATTGTTGAAAGAAATTGACGACGATTCTCATGAACCTCGTGCTTTACGATTACTTTGTATCTGTAAGTCCAATGAATTTATTTGCTAATCAGCAACATAATTATTTAGATAATAAATAGTCTTGACCAAAATTAAGAGTGTCTCTTCTGGCCTTAATATTGTCGAGCAGTTACTGTCGTGTGACAAAAACAGGCGTCTTTATTTGAAGTAGTACAAAGATATGGTTCTAATTGTTATGTCAATACAAAAAACAACAGAATGTCGAGGATAATAGCAAGGAGGTGCGTTGTTAGAAACACCGGAGTACAAGCTGCAGTCGCACGTGGCATTGGGCCTTTCCGCTCTTTAACAGGTAAACATTTTTTACAACCAAATTACAATTTTGGGAATATTCCAGACGGGTATTGATCGAGTTGTGGATTTCCATTCAAGTGTAGCGGATTCCCACATTTTGTGAGAATTTGAATCGCCTTGTTACATTGAGAAGGTGGTTTTGTGTCGCGCAAGCTTTTTTCCCACACGATGGAGATCACGTTCATAGTGCTCTTCAAGTTTTGAAGTAGAAATTCGCTGTCCTTTTATTGTTTTTTACTTCCTAAGACTTTAAGTTGCTTGAGACAACTTGTGATCTTATTTGTACTATCGCCACACATTTGTAATATAAGGACCACCTCGTATGCCAGGAACCGGCACACATTTTTTGCCGAATACCCAAGAACACGTTGCTTATCAAGAAACAGCGTCAACACATAATAAACCAGTCATACTTGAACATCAATTACGAAAACAAGGCGCCATCAGCACGGTGCGCGGTGTAAATAACCGTAACAGAATAGTTCCCGATGTTTTTTGCATGATAAAGTTCCATCAATCTAACTTGAGGCTAGGGACAAAAGGGATGCGCCATGCTTCGAGGCTATAATTTCAACGATTTATAATAAATGCCCATTTTGAAGTTACGGGTGCAACATTCCGATGCCGATTCCCTAATTTGAGGTCCTTTCTTTCTGTTTTATGTTTTTTGCCGGCAAGGGTGGCGGTGTGGCTCCAAAAGGCTTTTTTGCTCGCGTCGACAAAAGGCCGCCCTAACGGTATCTTGCCTGCGCCTACGCATTATTCTGCCGAATGGTCCGTCAGCAAGGCTGTTAGAAATATGTGAAATGGTTGCTGTGCAAACAGAAATAAATCAAGTTATTGAACTGCATTGCATGCAAACAATGTTATTTACGGATACCTGTTGCTTGTTAGCAATATCATCCGAGTTAATGTTAGTTCAAAATATGTTTTATTTATAATTAATTATAACATAACGATTCGTTGTAATAATATCTACTTAAATATTATTTCACAAACTAATCGTGGGCGTCTTACAATTAGCAATGCGATCCCGTAATTTGATATATGTACCTATTTATAAATATTTTACTTTTTTTTATGGTGGGTGGAAAATCATCAAATGACCCCTCCCGCTCTTGGGCAGTGCGAAAGGAAGTGTCAGACTTCTACTGACTAAAAACCACCCATGTTCCTTATTAGCCCTTCATGTCGAGGCCACGGTATCTCTTGCGAACACCCGCAGCCCCGACGGTAAATATTTTACCTCAAAGGTAAAATCGTGTGTCTATTTATAAATAAAAATAGGCATCGTTATTTAGCGATACATAAAAATAAACCGAGTTGAGATTAATTTATTTACCGTGGGGAAATCGGATCGGCTCGGAAGCGTTCCCGGAGGAATTCAATCGAGTCTAGACGTAGGGATGTTTGATTTTCAGGAGTGACTTGATGCCACCTCCATGTTTGGCTAACTGTGGGCTCGGTTAGGGCTGCGCTCTGATTTATGTAAAATGTATCTACATTTCAAGCGTATTGTTTTCTTGATATTTTCTTTGTCATAAGTTGGGTAGGTTTCTTGAAGGGTTGTTTTGTTTTAACGAAGTCTAGTTTCTGAGATGAATGAGTTAAAATGAGAGCTTCTAAACCTATTGGTGGGTTAAAAGTTTCAATAACATAAAAATCTGTCTAATAATAAATACACAACTTCGCCTAGCTTGAGAGTGTGATCTGAGAGTTTTAGATTTTTTTTTATTGGGACAAGCCCGCCACACTATTCCCAAATCACTGTCAGTAACTCCTGTAAGCCAGAATCAACAGCGACAAGACAGCGAAGCCCGACGAAGTTACAGAGAAACGATTTAACTGTCTTGTATACCGCAACGAAATTAATCAGAAAAGAATAGCGGAGGAATAGGAAAAATATAATTTCCACTTCCCTCCATATCAGCAGGAGACAGAACAGAACAAGGCCAATAGGCACACAGGGACGTATTCGACTGGGATAAGCCCAGTTGCCTTGCACCACGGATATTATTGTCATTAATATTACTGGGTCCTTAGTTGTGAGCTGTTAAATTTGATTCCTAGGTATGACAAAAATGCTTGAACGCACGGAAATTTGTTCTAGTTTCTACCTGTACACTATCCAACATAATATTACGTTCATTCTGCCAAAGACTACACTCTCATAAAATGCCTTTTTGATCTTATTTGCACGACGTATCTTAAAGTATTTAGACCCAGTCCTATGGACAGTTTCCACAAACCCGTCCTTGTAATCGTCCACTGAGCTTCCTAGGCATTAGAAGCGATTCTGGAGTTCAAGCTGAAAGCTCTCGGGGTTTTGGATTTGGATCTGTGCTGGACGGAGCGTAGACTTTATCAGTCGTGACCTTTCAAGCTTTATATTGATGTTCAATGTGCCTCTTACCATGCGGTGATCGCTCCCGGTTTTCACCGAATTGATCACGGAGACATCATTGAACATTTGCTTGTTGGTAGACATAATGAAGTCAATCTCATTTTTAGTCGCACCATCGGGGCTCTGCCAAGTCCACTTCCTGTGCTCACGGTTTTTGAAATGGAGTTCATCATAAAGAGGCCCTCCTTTTCCATAAAACTAGCCGGTTGGTGACCCCGGTGGTTCCGATGTCCAACCCCAAATTGCTCCACTTGCAGCTCATCCTCGATTCGTTTGCCCAGTTTCGCATTGAAGTCCCCCATGACAACGGTGAAGTAAGTTCTAAAATTATGCATGGCTTTAGAAATATCCTCATACATGGTTTCTACTTCATCGTCGGGGTGTGCCGAGGTCGGGGCGTAGACCTGTATGACCTTCATCGAATATCTTGCAGATATTCTGAGTATAAGGTACGCCACCCTGTTCGACACACTCTCGATCTTCACCACGTTGTTCACGAGGGACTTGTGTACGATAAACCCAACCCCACCACCCTGTGACTGCCGGTCGCCCTCTCGGAAGTAGAACAGGTTGCCGGATTTCAGGATTATCGTGTCCTCCCCCGTCTTCGGACTTCAGATAATCCTAGAGTACTCCATCGCAGCCTGCTTAATTCTTCCTTGAGGTCCGTTATTTTCTCGTCGGCCCGGAGGATGCGCGTGTTAAATGTTGCCAGGTCCAATCGTCGGTATGTTTGGTAGCCGGATCCCGTCCGGGGATTCTTAGCACCCCTTGCCACGCCGTTGCCTCGACCGCTACCGTAGTCGAGGGTAGACGGGCTGCCGGGTACTAGGGGCCTGTTTTGTATTGCGCTCATTTTTTAGGGGGGGTTGTCATAATCCCCACGCTTGGCGCCTGGGTTAGCGATCGCAGTATGGTTATTACAAAGGCACAGAGAACGCTGCTGTCCATTCTCTGGACACCCACGGGAAGATATGGGCCATCCCATACCTTCCTATTCTTTACGTCCGACACCATACGGAATTTTGTTCGGAATGAAAGATTAAATAAGAAACATTAATTAGATAAAATCTCTACTAGCATGTTATCGGATGCATGTTGTATAGAAAATCATCGGCTTTCTCTGTGGTTTCTCCTGCCACCCGTATGGGAAGGACTGAAATAACTTTATTAGTACACAAATAGAGCCGGAGTGATCGCCCTCTTATTACTATTTTCAGTTTTACACTAAAATAACTACGCACTGTTAAACGTAGACAAAACTGTAAAGTACCCGGTTTCTGTGTATACTAACTGGCCATTGTAGAAAGTTGTTATGTGCTGGTAAATGATTAATTTAATTATAGCTGTTTTAGTTGTTCATTCATAGCTTTGTTGTACTGGATCTAAGTTTTTTGATTTTTTGTGACTTTTTAGACATAATTACGTGTATCGTCCCTATTCTACTTTTGTTGCGGGATCCAGTACATGTAAATTATTTCGCCGAGTTTCATTATCTCGGCGCTTTTCTGGTGGTTCGTCACTGTTGATTCCGACTTTCAGGAGTTGCAATGGTTTTGGAATATTGTGGAGGGCTAAACCCGAATAAAAAAAAATGGCATTCTTAACATAGTATGAGGGGTTAATAGGAATATAAGTAATATGCCAGAACATTAATACTAGAAGTCTTATGACATCGATTTCCGTAAGGTAAAGCTTATACAAGGTGCTGTATACGGACCCCTTTTTTTTTTTTTTTTTTTTTTTTTTACCACCCAATTAATGCAGCTGTCGTACAGAACAGCACAATGTTTACCAAGTTTTGTCTACCACACGCATTCAACAAAAGCGTGTCGACGTATAAACGACCCTTTCCAAAAAACTAGTCGTTTTAGCAAGTTTGTAATGACAATAGCATTATGTAGTATAATTGTCTCAAGATGTAGTTAAAGGGCGCTCGTAAAAGAAGTACAAGTAAGTAAAGGCATCCGCGTGAATAAGCGGTACAAACATAACACTCTTTTTTTTGGGGCAGTCGTGTAAAAACAGACGCCACGGGTGTTGCGACTAATTCACTGGATGCTTGTGATGATGGGTGGTGCAAGATGGAAGCGACAGTGTCTTTGATTTCTTGGACCTATTTTAACGTATGCTGTTGGTTAACTGGGTTGTGTCGGTCCTTTAGGCAGTCGCTCCATGGAAATATTGGTATTTAGTTGCATATGGTTAGACGTGAAGCTGATTCCAACATAGTCAAGTTTAGGGAGATCAAGTTGGTAAGACAACTACAACTGATTACCTAGTTTGCTCACTGGTGCTATTGACTGATTGATGCAACAGTCTCAATTTTTTAACCGACTTCAAAAAAGGAGGAGGTTATATGTTCGTGTGTATGTATTTTTTTTTTTTTTTTTTTTATGTATGTTACCTGATTTCTCCTCCATTTGTGAACCGATTCTCAAAATTATTTTTTTATTTGAAAGAGTATACTCCTGAGGTGGTCCCATTTAAATTTGGTGAAGATCTGATCCTGATCTTCGGAGATATACAATAGAACTCTTCAAAAATAGACGGCAAATCTGTCGTGATTGCTGCAATCGCTTGGATGTTTATTGTTTACGCAACATCTTAACTTACCATCACGCCTGTATGCTCTGACGGGGTACGCAGATGTGTACAGGACGCCCAGATTTCGAGAGTTAGGTATGTTAAGTTTTATTGCCATTTTATTGCGGATAAGCCTATTACGTGACATGTATTGTTAACAACGTAAAATTAATGAATATCAAATATTTGTAAAGGATATTACAACTAAAAATGGAAAAATAAAAAAACTTTTTTGCAAAAAATAAAACCGACTTCAAAAACACAAAAAAGTGAAAAATAACTTTAGCTTCTGAAGTCGGTGACAAAAAAACTGAATAGAACAAACAAAAGTCACCGACTTCAGAAGCTAAAGTTATTTTTCACTTTTTTGTGTTTTTGAAGTCGGTTTTATTTGGTAGTGTCGTCATGTAGGTACATATTTTATATTTTTTTACCTGTATCTATTTCAATAAAGGATAGCTTATTTTGAGATTTAATTACGCTACTTATAGGGAACTTACTTTTAGTGTTAGAAAATGTTGAGTTAAAGTTTCCAAGAAGCCTTTGTCTAGTCTTAGATGACGCCTCTTTTAACCGACTTCAAAAAAGGAGGAGGTTATTAAACGTGAGCTACTCATCACTTGCCCCACAAAAACAATAGGCGAAAAATTCCGACATCCTCTGTTTTAAAACAAGTTAATTAGTAGGCCGATATTGTCAAAATAAGCGATCAGTGACGGACACCCCGTGGTCAAGGGTCGCTGTCGTTAACGCTGTTCGCAAACAATTGCTCTTTCACGTCAGCTCAGTTGTTTTGACCGACAGGCAGGTGTTTAGTGGCGATTTCACTGTCCCATTGAGGAGCATTATTTTGTTTTTGTTATAAGCATTCTTTCAACTTTAGTAGACAAAAATTGAAAGGTATTCCGTGATTTTTAAGCTATGGGTACCAAAAACAAAAGATTTTGCTAAATGTCCTCATTGAAAATCTGGAGCACGCAGATTGCTTTGAGGGTTAATTTAAGACGTATTCTTTCTCAAAAAAAAAACCCAAAGATTTAGGGCGCAGTAATTTGATAAATAAATTTTAATTACGAACTGCGACCGCGGCGGTGTCTACCGGAAAAACGAGAGCTAAATAGGGCAGAGAAATGGGAAGCTACCTAATTGTAAATTAAAAAGTTCGCGGAGTTACGACACCACAGTCCACAATGACACCCCACTGGTTGAACGGGGGTGGGCGCCCCCTCCTACACCCCCGGTCACCCCCCGCCGGGGGTGGGAGCAGACACCCGTGGAAAGCGTGTGACATTTTGTTTTAAAATATTGTCCGCGCGAATACATTCACGTGGATCATTTTTAATCGTCTCTTTGCTTTTTCTTTTTCGTCCGTTTCGCAAAACAAAAAATCGTACACGGCAAAAATGACACATTTCAGCGTTTTCATTTTTTTTTGTTGTCTGCGGATATGGTTCAGCTTTTTGCATTGTTATAAAAATGTACCCGGTACTGAAGGGGAATTTTCTAAATGTTGAAGTGAAATACGGTATCAACTCGACTCGACAAAAGTTAGTGTAGGTAGGTATAACACGCGCGACCACAGGGTCTTAATTACCGTGGAGCGATAAGAAGCGCCGGCGCATTGGGCGTGAAAGCTCAACAACTGTATACGTCACCCTTATATCAACGATCACAGAGTGGGGAATACGTCTCCAGACAAGTTGAACCACTGTCACTCCAGCTTTGATTCCAAGTGTACTTTTGTGGTCTGTGTGTATTTAGGTAGGCGCACCAAATATTGTCGTGTCAAGGCCGTCGGCTTTCCTCCGGCATTCCGTTCCCGCCGCCCACAGGGATATCTCACGCTCATGTTATGTAACACCTCACCAAGATTCGGCTACAATTGGTAAACCTACTAAATGTCGGTTCTACGGTCACTTTAGGTATTGTATTGCGGATCGCACCTGTATTATTTGAAGTATATTCCGGAATACAAATATAGATGGCAGTTTTTTTATGGGCAATAAAATTCGCAGGTCATACGGAGACGAGTTTGTCAAGGTCGAATAAAAACTGACTTCTAGCTAAACAACTGACTGGCGACTACACTTTGGACAGTGTATAAAAACGTCGTGATGAAGAAACAAAAGAATATTGAATTTAAAAGTGTATTAGATTGCTCCTGTGTGTTCTAAAGCGCTGGTGTAAATAAAAGAGACACAATTATCCCTAACGGTATTTGAGTCGGTGCGCCTGTTCACACCCTTCGACCCGTGGAGAATTTCATCTTCTCGGAGCGACGGTGTGGCCACATGGCATGCCAGCCTGCCCTACAATGTATTGAGTTTGAAAACATTAAATACACGACAATGAGGGTTAATAAAAGTGTGATTGTAAAGAGTTTTCTTAAAAAATTGGATCACATCTAAAGGATACATTAAAAAAACAAATTTTGTTAATTAACTTTTAACAAAAAAGGTCACTGGAAGATAAAAATCATGAAAATTCGCAACGAAATACTTCTGCCACTTTCTTTCTGAGTGAAGTTTCGCAGCCGAATAAAGATTTCATTTAATAAATATTTTAAGTAAAATCTCATTAATAATAAATATCTTCCGTTACAACAATCTGGTAAAGTAAAACCAAATTGTCGTCATTTACCCTATTTCGCGGGAGATTTTCTCCCCGTCCTCTTGGTCCAGTGTTACGTCGAGTAGGCAACTTGGGGCGGCCAATGCACCTTATTGACTGAGACCGACCGCAACCGACCTCTCCCGACTCATCCCGACCGTTTACGACGATAAGGTTGTCACTACAAGAGTTTAAAGTTATTTGAAAAGTTTGTTGTTGTCCCTGTGCTCGCCGAATTACTAATTAACTTGAATAGTTCGTTAAGTTAAATTAATTGGTTGATTGAAGACAGATTGTAGAAGTGTTGCGTGCGAATGGAGAAATATTGTGAGATAATATTTGAAAGTGTTATTTAGTGTGTGACCTAAGAGATAATTTAAAAAAATAATTACAAGAAATCACAAAGTCTATTACGAACAGTATTGCACCCACACCACTCAATTCGCTTATAATTCGAGATTCATAGCGGCGGCTTATTCTCATAAAAAGTTGTTCCTTCAAAATGTAGTAATTTCACAGAGGGTGGGCCACCCCTTCCCTCCCCCTCCCACCTACTCGGGCTGGCCTTTTAACGTCGGAGATATTGTCTCTTTAGTTAGATCTGTATTTACTGTAGTATAAGCAAGATTCGCAGAGAAAATCGCGTGTGTAATGTTAGTCGTAAGGTATGTACGCTATGGAATGTAAATGTGGTGAATATATGATAATATTGGTTACATATACCTGGTGTTAACACTGGTTTATTTGTGTAGTTTTGTCTTGATGTTTATCTTTATTTATTATTGTTGGCGAGGGCCACCGAGAAACTTTATTGTATTGGTTTTTATTAACTTTCAGAAGCTGCCTGCTTTAAAAAATAACAACTCTGAGAAGAAACTTAAAGTGCTTACCTTATTAAATCTTATTATCACCTCCTTATACGAGAAGGTTATAAATTAAGCCAACACGTCCTATTGTCCATTTTCTTTTTATTCATCATTTGAAACCGAGAAGCCATTTTGATTCATAGAATCCTATTAAACATGAATTGATTTTCACTGACACTGTACTGAAGTGTGTTAAGCGAGTGTTTAACCTTTTAACTGAAAAGTTAATTTATCTTGATATGATATAAAACAATATATATAACTGGTTATGAACCTGTAGCGCCACGACTCATGAATTCAAAATAGCAGTAGTAGAAAGTCATCCGGTACACACAGACACAACGCTTGTACAACCAACAATAATGTTCAGTTAGAATGAGTACTGGTACAAGGCAACAAGACAAGTCTTGGCCTTATTGTCCAATTCCTGCAGCTTTTGTTTTGTGGCGTAAGGCATGATTTGGAGATGACAATTCGTTTTATAGCGACAACAAGTAGATAATATGATTAGGCTACAGTTTAAGTATTGAAGAAGCCATAAGTAAATCTGGTATCAATGTGGTCTACAACTCATAATCATCAGCAGCCTGAAGAAGCCATCGGACACCATTTAAAAATATTTAAAATAAAACAATTACGAGTAGGAAGCCTTTGTACAAACGACGACCAATCAAGTTGTATAAAACCAGATTACGCGGACTCTCATTGTGTGGAAATCTATACAAAGCGACGTCATGCTATAAATATGCAGAAATATGCAGTTCGCTGTGTCACCGTGTGTTCAGTGTTTTTTTTATAAACGCGCATAAAGTTTTAATACTGAAATATTCTCGACAACTTGAGCTGCTACCAGCCGCCCCTTGAAGATCGTCGGTCAACCTAGCTTGCAGAACTTCGTGTATCATTGCTTTACTACTTTATTGTATGTTAATCATCTTCGTTTTCGAGGAGCTCGTGGCTTAATAAGAACTGCCACTCGGGTCGATCTTTAGGTAAAGCTGTGCTTGCCTAGGTCGGTCTGTGGATGGGTGACCGCCCGAAATACCGAGTTTCCTCCGTGCCTCGGAAAGCACGTTAAGCTGTTGGTCCCGGCTGCCATATATAGATCTTTGGCAGTCGTTACAGGTAGTCAGTGACCTGAAATTCTGACATCCAGTCTTACCAAAGAGTATCGTATTACCTAGTATTAACTGGGTTGTGGAGGTCAGATAGGCAGTCGCTCCATGTAAAATACTGGTATTCAGCTGCATCCGGTTAGACTGGAAGCCGACCCCAACATAGTTGGGAAAAGGCTAGGCAGATGATGATGAATCATCTTCGTTTTCACTTTTCTTACTCTACTTACAAAAAAAGCATATTTTACAAAAATTGCACGTAGCAATTGTGTACCCTAAATCCCTAAGGTTTTAACTAGTTTGACCAACAAGTTACAGATCTGTAAGGACAGTGTGTAGTCAGCCTTCACAAAGGACGAGTCTGGTCGAATTTTATTGACCTCAAAGTTCATGACTTTATACCCGTTAGAAAAAGGTTGCGTTCTAGTAGTGGGAGAAAGGGAGGGGGGGGCGTCTACAGAGGAGACGCATAAGTTACTTATAAATCACGAGTGCAACTTGCACACCCTTTCAACTTGAATATCTTTTCAAAGGAATCTAGATCGTTCTGAGGATCAATTAAGGTCATCTAGGCCTAGTGTTGAAGTTTGGTTCTAAAATAACCAAATGTTAACAGGAGACTCGCGTGCTTTCGTGCTCTCAGTGTTCGTTGTTGCGGGCATTCGGCGGCGTGTTTTTCGGCGTGGTGGCTTTCGGGATGACGTATTGCACTCGTAGTTTAGTTTTATGAATTGTTCTTCTGACATTCAAAAGTACCTGTAATGGTTTAATTGAAATAAATGCTTTGACTTGACTTTGACTTGACTTGACTTTGACTTGACTTTGACTTGACTTTGACTTGACTTTGACTTGACTTTGACTTGACTTTGACTTGACTTTGACTTGACTTTGACTTGACTTTGACTTGACCTTGACTTGACCTTGACTTGACTTTGACTTGACCTTGACTTGACTTTGACTTGACTTTGACTTTGACTTGACTTGACTTTGACTTGACTTTGACTTGACTTGACTTGACTTTGACTTGACTTTGACTTGACTTTGACTTGACTTTGACTTGACTTTGACTTGACTTTGACTTGACTTTGACTTGACTTTGACTTGACTTTGACTTGACTTTGACTTGACTTTGACTTGACTTTGACTTGACTTTGACTTGACTTTGACTTGACTTTGACTTGACTTTGACTTGACTTTGACTTGACTTTGACTTGACTTTGACTTGACTTTGACTTGACTTGACTTTGACTTGACTTTGACTTGACTTTGACTTGACTTTTACTTGACTTTGACTTGACTTTGACTTGACTTTGACTTGACTTTGACTTGACTTTTACTTGACTTTGACTTGACTTTGACTTGACTTTGACTTTGACTTTGACTTTGACTTTGACTTTGACTTTGACTTTGACTTTGACTTTGACTTTGACTTTGACTTTGACTTTGACTTTGGCTTTGACTTGACTTTGACTTGACATTGACTTGATCTACACTATATATCGTCCCCGTAGAGCGAAAAGTCACTAAGTCGAAAAATGGCCAAAATAACTTATCAATGTCATTAAAATCAACATTTTCTTCTCTAAATATCTGTCTAACCGTCATTTGTGTAGCTGCTCACGCTTTTGTTTTAGAAAATGTGACAAGTAAGTAAGTCTACCCTTTGGACCCCACAGCTTAATGGGAGAAATAACTAATTTAGTAAATGATTATGCATTTATCGAAAATTGACATCACCCGAAATTAAAACGACTTAATTACTTTTTCTCTTGAATTATCTATGCATACGTACCTGTAGGTAGTCTAAAAATCAGTAACATGATTTAGTGAGTTTTTAAATTCACTAATTTGCTAAAACACACAATAGCAAAAATTAACCAACTCGACTTAGTGACTACTCACTCTTTATTTTTAAATGATTTGTGCAATACTGCAAAAGCGAAAAATCATCAACCCATTTTAATGTTTTTTTTTATTTTAAAAGTGGAACATAAGATCTATTACGAATAATATTCAAAGTCTTTTAATTATTATTTATGCAACTTCGACGTACATTGTTACAATTAAGGTACATTTCACCCGCGAGTTAGTGAGTTTGTCGCGGCTATCGTGGCGAGCGCGGCGCGTGGTGACTCATTCGCGGAGTCGAAGTCGACTGACATAGACACGGGTTTTGCTGTCGTTAAAATTACGTAAACATTAGGCACTCGAGGAGCTCGTGGCTTAATAAGAACTGCCACTCGGGTCGATCTTTAGGTAAAGCTGTGCTTACCTAGGTCGATCTGTGGATGGGTGACCGCCCGACATACCGAGTTTCCTCCGTACCTGGGAAAGCACGTTAAGCTGTTGGTTCCGGCTGCCATATATAGATCTTTGGCAGTCGTTACAGGTAGTCAGTGACCTGAAATTCTGACATCCAGTCTTACCAAAGAGTATCGTATTACCTAGAATTAACTGGGTTGTGGAGGTCAGATAGGCAGTCGCTCCATGTAAAATACTGGTACTCAGCTGCATCCGGTTAGACTGGAAGCCGACCCCAACATAGTTGGGAAAAGGCTAGGCTGATGATGAACAATGAGTCGTGCTAAGTTTATAATTGATTTATTGAATCAAAACGAAAAATCTGTTAAAGAGGTAAGTGTGTTATGTAAATTTTTATTTAGTTTTTATGTATCTTTTAGATGTGAATTCTATTTTAAAAGTTTTTCACTTTTATTGATGTAGGGACGTTAATTAATAACATACCTACATTAATAATAATGTTATTTTATAGGAATCTGCTCAGTTGATGACTTCACGAGATCTATAATAGGGAAAGTAATTATTATTATTATGATACGTATTCGATCCGATCCGATCACCGACTCACTGGACTGACTTGATCAAAAAGGCTACCGAGTCGACCATGGTTCAGTGTACTCGCAACGTCTCCAACCGGCAGAAATGGAAGCACATCGCTGAAAGAGCAGTCCTCGGGGAAGTCAACGACCCATCAAACATCTCGCCGTGTACCTCGTCTGCGCAACCACGACCACTCTGACAAGAGCGTACCGACTAAGAAGAAGAAGATACGTATTATTTGGGTGTTGCTTACCTATTCATATGACGCTTGGATTATTTTCTTTGTTGTGTGGTTTTTCTTAATGCTTGACTTATAAGCAATGAGTACCTACACTCAGTGACATCAGAAATTATTAATTAATTATTTTCTCCCGCACCACTGCCGTAATAGAGGTGCTAGTTGTGTCACTAAGTGTACCTATTGTATTTGTAAAGATGCTTTGTGGCATTTGTTTGTTTATATTTAAGATATAAAATAATTACGATCGACAGGGTTGATCTGCTTGGAATAGCACATTACTTAGTGGTTAAATGGTGTTGTTCTATGATTCATTACATAGTGCTCACAGCCTCACACATGTTCTAACTTTTTTTTATTTGTTCTGTTTTTATCTATTTTGATTTGGTTGCCGAAGGTAACATAAAAAGTATTAACACATTTAACATTTCTCGCTTTCTTTAAGAATTTCCTTGATAAATAAAATGAACCAAAAATGCTTTGTGGAAGCTAGAAACAGTGACTTTTTTATTATTATTGTTTAATTTCTGACTAATCCACTAGTCCAATGGACTGTCATTTTCTCACTGCCCCTTTCACCATTAATATTATTCCAAATAAAAAAATGCTTCATGAGGTGATTTGCCTCGTTGTGAATCGTATAATATTGCTCGTATACCTAATAGATGGAGCTAGATTGCGTCCTTTTTAGTATCTGTATTTTTCATGCCTAACGTTCTCCTAATTGTTTATTTTAGGAAACTGAGCTGCTCGACGAGAGGAAATTTGATCTGTTCCAAAACAACAATCTATATGAATCTGCTCCACCATCCGCGTCAGTTAGTAAGTCCAAAAACAGATCTACCAACTATCAATCCATCATACTCCGCTCCTTTGTTGGCTGATACTTACCATGATGTTGTTTCCATTGAGAATTTGATCACAGAAGAAAATGTGTCATGTAAAACACACCAAAACTACACCGAAGTCAAAAAAGAAGGACCTCATTAATTTATGTGCCAAGGGGATAATCCCACAAGAGCTCCACTTGTGGTACCAGTCTTTACCAACCAGTAAAGACGTAGTAGACAGAATTTTGGAGCCAGACGTCACAGAGGAGGGAGAAGAAGAATTAGTGAACTGAAATCTGCTTTTTTTAATGTTCTATTCGTTCTAATTTTTTTTTTCAGTTTGTGTGCATTTGTGGTTGTTGCACTTTTTTTTGTTTTAGTTTAATACTAATAGAATTTTGTTGATTTTATCGAATAGTTCCGTCAATAAAACTTGATTGAATTTATTACAATAGTTTTATTACTTATTCATGTCTAGTTTAGTTAGCTTAGTTTAACTGGGCTTTCGTCCGCACTTAGCCTCTTTCACTTATTCATGTCATATTTAAAACAAAAACTTACCACACAAGCTTCGAATATTCAGATAAGTAGTATTTACAATACACATTTCGTACATGTAACAGTTAGTTCCACTTTACTTAAGTCTAGTTATTTTACTTCAAATTAATTTAGAACTGAGAGAAAAATCACTAACTACGTTCGACAATTAATTAATTTACAACTAAGTCAGAGATTTTATAGAGAACAATGCATTAGTTTGATGTTTTTAACTTTTTTCAATTATACGAGATTTTTCACGTGGGTTAGCTCTTATTGTATAAAATGTATTTTATTTCCTTCCAATTAAAGCCAAAAACATAAAGATATGTAAAGGCAAGCCAACGTTATAACGATTTTTAATTCCAAAAACTTTAACCGTCAATATCTCTAAACACGATTTTTCGACTTAATGATTTTTCGCTCTACGGGGACGATATTTAGTGCTACAAACTATTTTAAGAACGAAACAGTAATTGAAATTTTCTTTGGCAATCTGAAGACTATAGTGGAGTGTGGGTGTACCTAATAGTACACCCACATTTTGGCCAGCTATGTTTCCTATTTAATAAGGGGCGAGGCAAAAGCCATCAACTGGGCATAAATCCAGATTCCGTGGTTGCTACTGAGAAATTGCTGATGGAAAAACCCAATAACACTTTGCCCGATCTGTGAATCAAACCCAAGTCCTCATGCTCAGCAGTCGTGCTTTCCATCACTACACCAATGAGGCAGTCTATTATAATAAATAATATATTGTAATAAATATCTATTAAAGTAAAATACTATGCCTACAAGAAGTGTCCTTTTTATTGTCTTGTAATTCACAGTCACCTAACCCAAGCCTGCTAGGGTTCAAAATAAGGTCCAACAGAAAGTTCGTTCGGTTCCCACGGGAAGTCGTGGTTTATTCTCAGTGAGGGACCACACGACCGTATCCCAGATCTGTTGCACAATTATATGCGAAATATAGTAGACACTTTGAAGAAAAGCTTGAACAACCATACTTTATATGAAGCTGACGATACCCTTCTAAGGTCACAAAGCTAAGAACAAGTGAGACTCTTACAAATTTAATTAAATCGCCCAATTTATAATCAAGTTGAGGCGCTTTTCAAAGTGAAATATTCGTAAAACTTCAACAAGTTTATATCTCGGCTCAGTGGAACAGTTTGGCTAATTTTAATCTTTACTAATCATGAATCGTTTGAAGTGTTTTAAGATTACTTTTAGTAGCAGAACGGTTGTCTATCAGCGCTTTATTATTATCGTTAAATTTTATTTCTAGAACAAATCTGACAAGATTCTCTGCTAACTATCGAAAGTTTACAAGATGAGGTATCAACCATGACATGCTACACTACCACGATACAATATCCAAAATCAAAACAACTGTAACATGTCATTTAACGGAAGCATTATACAAATTAACACCAAATAAAGTCATTTAATCGTTTAAAATCACGTTGGTTAACTTTTAAATCTGTCCCGAAGCTGGTAATACGTTATTGATATTTGTGAAAAGGCTGGATAATAATATTTGTATACTACTTCCCAGTGTAAATTGAGCCGATTACCTTCCCGCTTCAACTTTAAAGGGGATCAGAGAGGGGGATGATTGTGTTTCGCCTGGGGTCAGGGTATTCTGGACATGTTATAGTGGTGTCCACAATGGATGGAGTGGTAGGGTCGTGCCACAATGAGCCCTGCCGCGTAATTGTTAAACTGAACGGGGGTTGAGCGCCCTGTCAACTGTTCCGTCACAGAATAAGTAATTGAGAATGTTTGGAGATTTGTGCCTACAACCTGGCTAATTAACACGCGTTAGTAGGTTAGTTTGAAATGTCATATTTAGGTCATCAGTAACTTTCTTGTGTTCTTTGTTTTTTAAATGTTTTTTTTTAAGTGAAAAAGGGAACTTGAAAAACATTGGTAGTGAAAATAAGTGTAGTCAATTTTATCGATACGTGATCTTTGACATCACTAATAGCGACATCTGTGTGCCGTTTCATTCATGGAGCCGGTTTAGTTAGCAAGTAGGACTGCGTAAAATTATGATCGCGTGAATAAAAATATTAAAATTGTTGGTTTTACAAATAATTATCTATTATTAGGTGTGTTTATGCACAGTTACAATTAGAGTAGATACCTTTATTGCGATAAAATGAAAACAACAATTTATTATGTGTTGTACCTAAGTAATTAACAGTACTTATACAAAATTTTATTGATACAATTTACAATGTTAGTATGAACAATTTCCATTAAATCATTATTCACCGACACGCAAATTGTGAGCTTTGCAATAAACTCAACAATTCTCATCGGCACAATAGATGTTAAACAATCAACGAAATGCTTAAGTGCTAATATTTTAATTAAACAATGCCGCCACCATTAACCGCGAAGATGGTAATAAACTTTATCGTTACCTTTTTAAATCTCGAACGAGCCGAGTGGCGCGATACCGATCACAAACTCCCGCTCAACAATACACTTCATCCCTTATTAATTATTTTATTGTAAGCATAAAGGATGTCGTAATCGTCAGAATAATAATATCATCGTGCCACATAAAGAACCCCAAGTAGCGACAACACAAGCGTAAAAATGACACGCCGTGCCACCAATATGTTTGTGTGTAATATTAGATTTATTCGACTGGGTCACGCATACAAGCGTAGGCAGGCTACCCCGAGCGGGGTGCGCTCGGTGCCGTGTGGGGGCACGGTACAACACTAGTGCGAGGCAGGGCTGCCGCCCGCCAGATGGTCACGCACACAGGCGCGCCGCGAAAGGGAAAGCTACACTGTGTAAACAAATCGCGGGAGCGAGTGCCGTCCCTCTCGGTTACAAAGCCCGTGTGTGTCACATCATTGTGTGCTGTCGACGCGATCCGACGTAGATCGTTCTGTGAAATTGCCAGGTAATAGGCCGAGGGACTATAGCATTACACTTACTTATCGGCGGGTTTAGACGCTCAACGGCCTAATCGAATTCAATATAGACGTATTGACTTTTAGAATGTTTAAAGGATTGGAACCAAGTTGGTTCAAATTGGACTGATTTACTATGCCTTTGCTTTGTAAATAAACATCTTTCGACACATTACTATATTTTTATTTACAATGCTTATAAATTACGTATGTTAAAAATAAACACGCCAAAACAAAAGCAAAACTCGTTCGAGTACATTCCAAAGTTATTCTAATTTTAAATCCTCAAGAAATAACCTCTAAAATAAAATTAAACAACGTAAAAACTCTCAAAACATCCGTAATTTGAGAAGAAAGAAGCTCAGTTATGATTAGGTGACGTAAATATTGATACAGTGGATGTTTGGGCGAAGTGTCACGACGCCGTCGCTCCGGGCGTGACGACAGAGATTAGAATTGATCCGAGTAAGACGCCACGCCACTGGAGCCCGACTCGACACCTATTCGTGTATACGTTATTGCCGTCTGAGCAATGCCACCCCTGAATTAAGTGGCGTACGCTCCGTCATTCGGATAGTGATGTACACTGGCGAGAGTTGGGTTTATCGATAGTTTTGCTTTGATTATAATATTTGACATTTCAGAAACGATTATTGTTTGCACAATGTTAATCACCCTCAAGCACAATGTTAATGCTTGAGGGTGTTAATAAAGATATACATTAAAAGAAAGGATTTAAGCCCTTTAAATTTTAATAAATTCTATTAGCTACTTTATTGATATCGATGGTTTTTTGTATTAAGTATTGTCTGTAGCCACTAAACCAAATCATCCTTAAAAGTGTATCATAATTAATACGTTCGAGTTAATGAATTGTAAACTACGCCTAATGGTTAAAATGCTATTAAATATTAAAACAATCGTCAAACATCCCGATGAGCGCGCCGCAACAGGCTCGCGAATTATGACTATGGTATTGTTAATTCAGAATCGTCCCGAAATTTATTATGGGTCGACGGAGCGAGACAAAACATACCATCGATACGCACTAACGAGGGAGACAGAAGACGGTTAAATGAGGGGGTGTCGTAAATAAATTTTTGCGCTAACGTTTCAAAGATCTTTAATCAAGGGCTGTGTTCTAGTAAATGTAACTTTGTTTTGTTTGAGGTAGAGTTCATTATTATTTGTACTGCAAAAGTTAAAGAACAATGTGGTAGTCTAGAAAGAGGAAACGGATTACGAGCGAGTGTCGGAAGCTTTCACCGTATTTAACGTAGATTACAATACTTTTTCGATATTATGTTTACATAAGTGTTGATTGTTTTTGATGATTAATTTGTTAATTACTGGTTTATGTGCGATAATAAAACCACCCATAAAGCCGGATTTAATGGGCTGAACTTGCTTTATCCGACAGATTTTTTATTTATTAGCAATTAAACTACACAAGCGATGTGACAAGCAATGTGATCAAAAGTCGAATGATATTTTTAGTGAAGATGTTCTTACCCTTTATTAAGACCTCCACTGAATTTATCGTCATAAACAAATTATGAAATTTTAAATATACATTTAGAAAATTTTACATAAAAAGTGTTGTTACCAAGGGGTAGGCATCGTATTATCCAGTGATAGCTGTAGAGGTTATATAGGATGTCACTCCATGTTATATTTTATTGCATACGAATAAATTTGAAGCCGATCCAACTTAGGAGCGACTGACCAGAGGATATTGATAATTAAACTTAAACAGTACCTCAGGAATCAAATTATTTATCTACACGAATTCTCTGAAACAAACAAATTCAAACTGATCAATTTTTCACAAGCTAACAATTTGAACTTAGAACCCCTCAACGAACATTCACAAGGGACGATTCTCAAATCCGATAGGTGCTAATCATAAATCGAATCTCGCTGGATTCAAATGAAGTGATCAATCAGAGCGCAGCACGCGGTGACATGGCGGGAAAAACCGTCTTTTGTCCTTAGCAACGTTTTTTAGATGTCATAAATACCTTATTATTTGAACAGATTTAGCGAATTATGGATGAGAAAAAAAACTGTGTTTTTTTTTATAAAAATCTGTTAAAATGACGTCAAGCCATCAAAAAAGTTTTTTGATAGGTTACAGATCAAAACAATCTCAAATATAAAATGATAAATAATAATAAACATAACGACGTAGCTAGATACTATACCTACCGTCAATAATGTAATTAACTGAAACCCAAAAAAAAAATAGTACCTCTAACTCTTTTATTCGTAAAGGTTATGTCTACACGTGACTAGAAGGCACAGACCTACTTCTGATACTCCAAGAATTCTTGGAAAGGAAAACTTACAACAGTCCAGACGAAAACAACAAACTCCTCCATGATATAATATTACAATAAGCTGTAAGTACCAAAACATTCACTGGAATGTCTCAACCTGTTACGTAATGTTGTTAAGGTTAAATTAAAAAAAATATGGTTTCTTTTGTCTAGCTAGATGTTTTTCAAACAATATTTTTTTTCTTGCTTGAAGTATACAATCTGTGTAACTACTCTCCAGGACTTAGATCAGGCATACGGCGAAGTTGTAAACAGGGCCTAGGTAAAGTTTTACAGGGTGGACGCTAAAACTGTTACCACGAATTCCCACGAATTCAGTTCATCAATCTGAAAAAAAAGAACAACTGTTACATTTGACCGTGTTATAGGAAACAACAATTTTTTTGTTATAATTTGCAGCGACGATGAAAAAACACAAACAATATAATTATACAACACAGATGGTAACTGATGTCGGTTAAAAGGTTATAAGTTACTGAAAAGTTCTAACTCACTTCATAATCTGCTTAGCTTTTTCCCAACTATGTTGAAGCCGGCTTCCAGTCTAACCAGATGCAGCTGAATACCAGGATTTTACATGGAGCGTCTGCCTATCTGACCTGCACATCCCAGTTGCACTGAGTAATTAGGAGACTCCAAGTTTAAGTAATAATGACCTTAAAATAAAAGATCACACCCACCAGACACACAATAATTGAATAAAACAAGAAACGCTTAAACAATTATTTGTTTAAACCCAAAGAATGGCGCTCAGCACCGGTAAAGAAGAACAATGCTAAGTGCAAGCAATGCTAACTATTTCCATTGCATTTCCGCATCATTCAGGGCGTCATCTCAATTAAACACACAGCTTATAAAGCGCTTTAATCATCGCTCTATAAGGTATAATGAATCTATTTATGCTTCAATCGAGGTGAAAAGTATTTTGCTTTTGTTTCTTTTATAAGCATGACTTGTGTTATAATTGTGCTTAATTATTCTTGTGTTATAGATCACCTGATCTTTTTTTAAACGGCTGTTTTTTTACAAAACAGTGTGTTAGGGACAGCCCCTGCAGACTTACAGGGTGCATTCATTCTCTGTACGCATCACTTTTATCATCATCATTCTCTTGCCCTTATCCCAATTCATTTAGGGTTGGCGCAGCATGTCTTCTTCTTCCATACTTCCCTGTTTCTCGTCATCTCATAAGATACCTCCTTTTTTGCCATATCATTTTTAACACAGACCATCCATCGTTTTTTTGGTCTTCCTCTAACCTTATACCCATCCATAGTCACATCCAAAACCTTTACGACTTTTTCCTCACGACAACCGATTACCACACAACTTTTCGGTCACCATCACTCTATTTAATTTAAATAATATTGCTAAAATCTAAAAATTGTCAATTAATGTTAAAACGACTTAACGAACGACGCGTGAAGTCCACTGTTCACTTCCTGCCTAGCTACAAAGTTCATCGAAGTCGTCGTCGCGCTTGCCGTTCACTACGTGCATTTTGTCACGGTAACGATACATTGTGTATATGAGGAAATCAAATCAATTGGATTTCTGTTATGTTCCTGAAATGAGTTCATCTTATTATGATTTTACTGAATTCACCCCGTCGCACGTCACCGTCGCGCGTCGTCAGTCTGCGGAGGCATATCCTTTACACTCTATTTACTACTACTGCTTTCAGCGAATTTTTACCTAATGCCTGTTTGAGTGACAACGCTTCTTCGGTATTAACACTTATCTTTTCATTTACCTATTATGTAAGTAGCACGTTTCTCTAAGTCAACGATAAGAAGCAAATGCCTTTTGCAATATTTATCAGTGTGCAAATTATCATATCGACTACTTGACGTGAAAAACACGCAATCCAGTTATAAGTCGGAATTTATTTTCGTGTTTTTCCAGTACAATCTTATTTAACATTAACGGTATGGCAAGTGACAAAATACGTACTATCAGTAAGTATAAATGTCATTGACACGTACTTAGAAATTACCGTAAGAACCATTGTTATTGTAGAAAGTGGTTTGTATTTAAATAAGTCTCCTCCGTTCGTACATTGCACTTCAAGTTCAATAATAACTCCTTGAAAATAGAATAAAAATAATCTTTATTAACAAAATTTGCATTCGAGCATAAACTAGTTTTATTTACAATTAATTTCAATGTTTGTACACTTCTCACAATAGCTACTTGATTTATATACTTGATTATAAAATATAATAATAAGAATTTGGTATTATTTTTAAACGGGTCTGGAATTTTCTAGGACCTTCACATTCTTATTAATAAATAAAAATAAATCAATCAATCGTCAGACAACAGTTTACATTTTTGTTAGTATTTTAGTGTTAGTAACCATGGTGGTTAAACAAATAGGTTAGTAGTGTTATTGTTTACAATTTGGATATTTAGTCAGACCTATGACTGTCTCCACCCAGTGTCTTTGGAAGTGGCAGTTTCGATCTGGCAGCAATCACCTTCCTTTAGTAGTTAGTTTCGATGTAATACAATATTAATTTGTGATTCATTCAAATATGGGATCTTTGCACAACCATTCCTAGAGTAAATTTCAAATTTTCAGATCATATTATCCGCCTATATGTAATGCTTGTAACCCTGACGCTATCCAGGAACTGTATGTAGAGACTCTTGTGTACACCCCGGGGTAATTGGTGTTAGCGCAGCCTTCGCCCCAGGACACGATACCGACCAGACTGCTTCCTACAACCAGGGGCCCACCAGAGTCACCTTGACAAGCGTCTCTGGGTGGATTGCCACCTTGAGCGCAGACCATCCCTGCTCCTATGGTGGCAATGCGCAGGTATGCCCGTGCGCATGTTGCTTGGGGGACGATGCTGACCTGTGCAGCCCTCAGAACCTCAGATGAGGAGCCTTCGTACTGAAAATGTTTAAACAAGATTCTTTTAAAGTTGCTGAGGTGAGAACTTAGCTGGTTTAGAAGTTTCATTTTGGTATAAACTTTGCCCTACTCTAAGAATTTCTCCTGTATCGTGGGTGCGTTCACAAACATTTAAACTCACATACACAAATACCCAGACCCGAAACAACTTTCTGTAGGCCATACAAATATTTGTTCCGTGCGGGGATCGAACCCGCAAGGAACAAATATTAATTACAACCCCCTAGCGCAGCAGTCAACTGCTTGGGCCACTTTTTATTTATATTTTTTTAAAAACGTTGCCCCACACTAGGAATTTCTCCTGTATCGTGGGTGCGTTTACAAACATTTAATCTCACATACACAACACAACACTTTGCGCCAATCGTGCCGTCAAAGTTGTTGTAGTCCGTGAATTTTATTTGCTACGGTTTTTGAGAAAGAAATGTTGAGTTACCTGAAGTATTAGAACCAAGTTGGTCAATTTATAGACTCTGTTTTCTTGAAAAAAAAACCGTATGAAAGGTTTTTTTTGTTAGAACTCGACGAGAAATTATTTTCATGTTACTGTTATTTTCTGGGTGTAACCCTGTAAAATTATGATAATTTTCTGTATATTTTCTGGCTGTAGTAAAAATTAATAAAACAAATCTTACCGATGTAGTCCCGAACCCAGAAACAACAGCTCCAGTTCCAGAAGGAAGTACAAAATGTTCGGAAGCGATTGTTATTGGAGCAACAGACTGGCTGAATTCAATAGCTCTTGCAGTTCCAAGTAATGCAATGTCGTGCTCCAATGTCTCTGTAGAGAATCCTTCGTGGATGAAGATAACGGAGACATCATATGTCTTGCCTCCAGAAATACGATACTGAGTACCGACGGAGACTCGTATGTTAGCTGGCTGGTTCACGTATCTGAATGTTATGAACAAAGAAGTTTATTATTATCAATTATTTTTCATTAAAAATAATAACACTATAATGAAAACAAAATTTGAGGATAGAACAAAAAAACAAGTTGTGAGATTAATAAAGAAGACAGAAAGGAAGACAAGTGCAACGATATGAATCCGTAAAGACAGCAGACCCTAGTAAAGGAGTTATCTAACTCTAAAGAAAAACGGTGTTTAAATAAGAATCAAAAGAACTTACGAATCAGCACAATGGGCAGCAGTTAAAATGCCTCGATTGCTGATTACAACTGCACCACACATGTGGGCCCATCCTGATAGGACCCTCCTCCTTATAGTTGCTTGGTAAGGCACCTCGGTGATATCCACTGCTTCTCCATTCACTATCCTTGCAGATTCGGCAATATCAGGTACGGGAACTGACAGTACATAACTGAAGCAAGCTGGAAAAGAAGAATTTTGATTACTGTAGGAATTCACTGATATAGGTCATAAAGTCGGAAAATCAGTAAAATTTGATAAAATTATTGATGATTCCTAGACATCTAATAGAACACACATTAAAAACCAAACAATTGATGACAAATGACTAAAAATAGGAATTCTCAATGATGCTCACTCACCTAAAATGAATATAATTTCCACTGACAACTGCATTTTAGCAAACAAAAGTGTCAACTAAACAATGTTATCGATGACCGAGATGCCCAAATATAAGATACTTTATCTACTATAGTCAAGATCAAGTGTTGTTTATCTTGGGATAAACCAAATTATTTATCTTACCCACTTAAATACGGGAATTTTGTTCGGAAATTGGGTATCGTGTGCGTTTTCTGTGTCATTTAACAGTTTTACTACAGCTGTGTTTGGTATAACAGCGTTATAAGTAAGAAGCTACTTATCAAAGGATAGTATATTTATTTTCACATCAACCTATATTTTTATAATAACCGATCCTGTATTCAAGTGACTTATTTCTAGTTCAATGAAGTCAGGCATTTCCGGGTTATCAAGAGCATTATCATCCATAGATAAAACGATAAATGCGTGTTATAGTTTTTCGGTTTTCCCAAATAGTTATTATTTTCTAACGATTTGAGTTTTATCAGTCCAAGGTTTGATAATGATTAGAAAAATTTAGAAACAGCGATACAAAATACTTCAGATTCTCAATTTATTAAAATAGACTTTCCTGTGACTTAATAAGAGATACGATATTGCCATTACGACATTACCTTTTCTATATTTAGATATTATGATCGTAGAGGAAAAAAGATGTTGACCTTTGTCAAAATTGGTCATAGGCACAGCTTAGCTTTGGTGTCGATTATACCAAACCACTTTATTTATAAATACACCTTTACTATTGAAGACTAAGTTCTTTGAATTTTTTGTATTTCCAAGTGCAAGCTTCTGCAGACATGTTTAATGACTTGAACATAGTTATATGCTTATTAATAGAGGATACAGTAGGTTTAGGTGAACCAACAGTTTTCACAGGATGGCTGGTAGCTGCTGGATGAGTATTGTGAAGATTTAAAATGAATGGCGTGTGGTTGGAGAGGTTATTGCTCAGTTGAGAACTGATATGGGCTTGTGATGATGATACTAGATGTTAAACGATCTATATCGCTTTAGGCACTAGGGATATAATCATAATCCAAATTATCACATGCCCTTTATTATTTCTATCTTAGACAAGGAAACCGTAAAACGTAACACCATGCCGCGTTAATTTCTCATGTAATTCTCAGGACGAGTTCCCGATCATAACGAGGTGCAAATTATATTAACAGCATTTTAATACAGAACTGCCGTTGCGGCCGAGGTTTTATCGGCAATCAAACCGTTGTCCCGGACTCAGCAAATTTATGGACACATTAAACCATCGGAAATTGCTCTGTAATGAGCTTCATTGAGCATAACTTTACAGTATCGTTTAGAGGCAACATACTCGTTATACATGCTTCATATTATCAGCGCTTTTTGTGTGGGATTCGGTTTATGTTGGGGTGGTCGTATTTTAGTTTTTCTTGTTATTGTTTATTGAGTTAGTTGATAAGTGGCAGTGTGCACTGTGCATTGCTCACAGAACGGATAAGCAATAGAGCTTTAAAAGTTCCGGAGTAGATTTTTTTTTGTTTGAATGCTGTTACCTACCAAAAGAAGCAACGTAGGAGCGTCTTACAAGGTGGTGGTGCGGGTATCCCACCGCTGGATGCCAGAAACATAAGATGACATGTTAACCCTTTCAGACCTGAATTATTTTTTTGTGTCCAATGAATCTAAAAAAAATCCTGTAGCTAGACTAGGGTAAAAAGACAAAGGAAAAAATAATGAAAAAAATCCTAGCTGTCAACTTTTAAAGAAAAAATAGTTTTTCTTTTTGTGTACAAATGTGCACATCCGTCCTACATAATGACAACAAGGATGTTTCACTGAAATTATTAAATGTTTAATTTATAAATGTTTTTATTAGGAAATATTAATTATTTTTATAAAATTAACAAAACTAGAGTACAATCCTTATAATAATTAACAAAAAATAGATTTCTTCTTTGGGATACGTAAATCCTCCACAAACGAGCACCTTTTGTGAAAGGCAGCCAGCTCCTGCCGAATCAGGTTCAGAACCTGGTCATCGGCAGCTGGGGGCTGGCTTTGCCCGTGTTCGCGCCCCTCCTGAGGCACCTCCTCTGGGCTCGCTTCTCGGAGCCCGGCCAACTCAGCTCGGAGGCTCCCATTCTCCTTTTGGAGCTCCTTCATGGCAGCCGCCAAACGGGTGACCTCCGCCCGTAATGTGGACATCTCGTCCGACGACGGAGGCCCACAACTTAATGTTTTGGCTGCCGCCAAAATTGAGGCTGAGGCCGCGATAATGGCCTTGGTTTTAGAGGAGTGAATTCTCTTCAAGGCCACATCGCGGATCGCGGCCTCCACCACCTCTGCAAATCCGGCCATGCGTTCCTGGTCCGAGCCGGTACCTGTCCCCGGCTCACCGCCGGAAGACGCCGAGGACAGTACCCTCCGACTAAGGTGAGTACCCCCCCTGGCGCCCTCCGTGGCTCGCCGACCAGTCTTCTGGGACGCAAGCAGCCTTCCCCTGCCACCTTTGCCTCGCCCACTCCGGGGGACTTTCCGGGCCGATTTCATCCCTCCGTTGGAGGATTCGTCCTCCGTTCTGGGCCGCTTACGGAAACGCTGTGCCGTAGCAGACCCCACTTCCTCGCGACCAGAGCTCGCCGAGCTGCTAGACACGGAGTCAGAGTCCGACCCCGCATCGGTCACATCGCCGCTCAGGCGAGCTCCTTTTCCAAAGTTTGCCACTACCGGTCACAGGACTTAATGACCGGGAGCCTCCTCGGCTCTTGCTGCCACTGGCAGATGGTGTCGGACAATCGTTGCCCCCCCCCCAGAATACGAGGGGCTTGACGCCTCCAGCGGAGACGTGGCGGATTCTCCAGCTGCTAAGCAGCTGGTACCGCCCTGGGGTAATACTGTTTCGATAGTCTTCATTTCATTTCGTTTTTCCTTTTAGAGGGTGCGGTCCCTATCTCCACCTACTACTCTCCCCCGCCTACTCACCGCCCTCACAGTCACGTCTGATGAGCAGACGCGAACCAGAGGGCGTCAAGTAGGGTTTCTTCCTCCGACAGGCGCACCGCCCGAAAAAACGAACACTGTTCACGTATCCGGGCGGTGCGCCCCTCGCGTGTCCCTCTTTGTCTGGTCTTTCCCCTTGGACCTTTCCGGCATGAGTATATCTACCGGCAGAGCTCCAAGGATCATTGAGACACACAAGCCCCACCACGACGGCAACGTGGGAACACTCCGGTGGGGACATCGTTTACGCCTGATGTGTACATTTGTGTACAAATATAAAAATTGTGATAATTGATACAAAAATAGAATAACAAAGTCAAATTATATGTTACGTATGACCTTAGGAATATAACACATATATTCATATTTTTGCAGTGCGTATATTTCCATATTTCCTACTTTTTAGAAATAAAAATGATGAGCTTACCTACACAGCTCCAACTTCGGTCAGCCATTGGTCGAAACTTGTCGAAAAAGTCACAAAGAATGCTAAGAGATGGCGTTAGTAGTATAATTTTTTGTAGTTTATAATGTGGACATAAGGATACAACCGTTCTAAATTGCAATTGTTGCGAAATAAATACCAAAACATTGTTTTATATCTTATGTGTACATTTGTGTACGCCAGGTCTGAAAGGGTTAAGGAGGTCCATGAAGAGATAATACTGACGGTTGATAGCACCTACTAGACCAGTTAGGTTGAAGCTGAAGGTGCAGCTACTGGTATTGAGGTTCAATAACGCAAAGTGCCAAAGAATTGCACATCAGTTTTATTTTCCATTGAATTGATTCACTGTAATCACCATTTTTATACCGCATAGGAAGAGAATGATGACTTTATCTTTCTATAAACCCCCCAAAAAATTCAAAACAAAATCAAAGTTACCAATCTGCTAGATCAACCGATTGGGTTTTCCTTTTCAGGATACCTTACTGCATCCGATACCCGAAACTTAAATCAAAAACTCATTAATTAAAAAGTAATATAATGAACATATTATCTTAATAATTATAATATAAATGTAAAAACATCGATATCTAAAGCTCGTCGTGTTATAAATAGTATGTTATAATTAGTTATTAAGTAACCGATCCGCCTCAAATGAACTAAACACAAACCAAACGGACCGAGCACACGCGTGGCGCCATCTGTTATCGTATTAACGCACGATTTATATCGCAATTATTACGAAAACCCATGTAAGTATAATTTTAATGTTCTATTTTACCGTAGATTAATTACCCGATCCGTTCGATATTGCCCCAAGCTCCGTTGTTTCGACCGTTAATTGGATGAATCAACCACGAAACGCGTAAAGTGAGCGTAATAAGCCTATTGGCTAAGATAAGATAGTGTTCATTAAATCAATAGAAAGCCGTGTGCATGGGAGTGTATGGCGGTGTATGGGATCGGTTCGTCCACCCACGCGGGGCGCATTCCGGCGGGAGCCAAAGACCTCTCGCTTCCTGGATGGCACACAAATGAATAGTAGATCAATTTTACCGATCTCTAAAACTGGATTGTTTTAATGTGGCTTGTTTGAACGTTATGTGGGGACACCTGTGGTAATCTCTGTGGTGAACGATATTGGGAAATAATAACTTTAGATTCTGTTAGATGTGTTTGAATGCATTTTACACGTGTCACCGGCCTTTGGTTCTTAAGGTCAACCGTAACTCGATACGGTTGTAAAACAATTATTATCTGCAGTGTCCTTCCGTGTATTGAAAACAATAGGATGTCTATGAATGCACCTGTCAAAGGTTATGAATAGAAAATCATTATTGATTTCAGGAACTACCATCACTCAAATCAATAACCATGGGGTTTTTTTTGGAGTTTGTTTCGGAAATCATCAAATGACTCCTCCCGTTCTGGGCGGAGCGGTAGGGAGTGTCAGACTTATACTGATTAAAAACCACCCATGTTCCTTCTTAGCCCTTTATGTCTCTCTTTCGAACAACTTGCAGCAGAAGGTATCATCATAAGAATTCCGCTTAGGTCTTTGTGACGAATTAACTGATATCTATCGTCATCGGAATTTTCACTAATTACACAAATTGCATGTGTTTTTAAGAATAGGGTATTATTTGTTTTACACCGCAAGATGACGTTCATGATGAAATCATCAATCCGGATGCGGATTCACGGATATTCCAAAGAACCATGGATGGGTGATTAAATATAGGTAGGTAACTACTTATTAACGCAGTCACATTATGACTACTAATTATTAACAACTGTTATATACTATACCATTATATCATTAAGACGACTGCTGAGCATGAGGTCCTGGATTAGATTCCCGGGTCGGGCAAAGTGTTATTGAGTTTCCCACCAGAAATTTCTCAGTAGCAGCCATTGAGTCTGGATTTGTGCCCGGTTGATAGCAATAGGGTCACCCCCTATTACATGGGACCACAACTGGCGAAATGTGGGTGTGCTGTATACCTCTGCCTGTATGTGTAACGCAAGCGAAGCAGCGCAGCGGGTAAAACCTAGTCCGTAATACAAAAGGAAGCAAGATTGAGGTTATTTGTTACGATCTTAGCGATCGTTCTCATGTGCATGTAAAGTTATACGTAATTAAGGAAATAAGTACATGTTTAAATGCTTAGCCATTGACGTCAGTTCAGTTAAGTTGTAATGAGAAATAGAAAACAGGTGATTAAAACAATGCGGTTATTTTTACGTATATTTATGTACAGTTACGAGCTGTATATGTACATATAAACGTAGCAAGAGACTTTATTTAAGAATTTTCATCTATTGCATTGAATGTAATTTTATGTGGCTACGAGGACAGTATTTTGGACCTAATAGTATTTTGGAATATTAATGTTGATGGATGGAGAGGGAGAGGAAGGCCAAAGAAAAGATGGATGGATTGTGTGAGGAATGATATAAAATACGCTGTAACGTCTGACAGGAGGGAATGGAAAAAGCAAACGTATTGCGCCGAAACATAATGGAACAAGGGCAGGAAGATGATCATGATGAGTTTTGTGGAATAGGTCGTGTCTCATAGTTGTAATCGATATTCCACGAGGAAGTCACTTTTGAATTTAGCTATAGTGTAAACATATTAGTGGTCGTTGCTGTACATGTGTGTGTGTGTTGCTATGTGCATGTGGCGCGTTTCGCGTGTTGCCCGTTCAGCCGTGAAGGACGCTCGCGCGCTGTGATTTGACGGCCGACTTCTAACCGCTGCTCAGTTGTGATGCGGGCCAAGTTGGGAGTGAGAGCGGAAAGGAACAAAATGTTGTAGTTATTTCTAGTACAAGGAAAAAAAGGTTGAGATTTATTATAAGTTTTTGCAAGCACCATGATCACGGATAAACCGAAGTCGACTCGCCGAGTAGACCTTACCGTTTAAAGTGTTGTTGATACAACACCATTAACCAGTGGTAATGGAGAATGTTGCGTCGTAGAACCCGTGCTTCAAGGTTTTATGACTTTTCTCAATTAAAATAGCAATACAAACAAAAACTTTAAATTAGCACTTGTTTGTTTCTTACATTTCAGTTTTAACTAAATACTGCCAAGTAAAAAATATGGCATCTTAAACCGCTCGAAGCTTATAAATTAACCGCCCACCTCACTCAGGTATCAGATGTCCAACAACTTGTTAGTATTATCACTATTGCGACTGTTGGACGTCTCATTGACAGTTATTATGTTATTTTGTCATATAAAACTTGCTTTAGATTTATATATTCATAACTTAACGGATTTAATTTAAATCTATCAGCGGGTCATGAGAGTGGTCCAAATTATTTACGAATCACAACATCTAGACCACCCAATGTTTACGATGTGGTGATTTTATATGACTTGATTATGACATTTATTTGAATATTTTATTTTTCTAAGTGGTCTCTATTTCAAGCTGAGATTTCTAGATTTCTCTCGCAAATCTGATGTGTGATTCTTAACATAATATAACATTACGCGTGTAATCCCTGAAGGATAAGGCAGAGGTGTAAGCTTATAGCCAGTTATGTTTTGTTTTTTAAATCCAACGTTATTATAGGGGGCGAGCCTATTGCCAACAATCGGGTACTAGACTTCGTGGTTGCTACTGAGAAAGTTATGTAGCGGAAAACCCCAATAATACTGCGAACATGGGCATCGAAACCAAGACCGCATGCTCAAACAAAACGGGTACTCCCTGATTGTCATTTGTTCATGCAAGAAATTCCCATTAATCTTGCTTGTAAAGGAGACAGATCAAATGACGGATTTGGCAACAAAATGACATGCGTAACAAAACACATAATAACATTGAAATCCTAACTGAAAACAATAATTGCGTCGTTGAAACTGAGCTAATCACCTGACCAATTACTGTACAGCATTATGTACAATCACGACGTGTACGCACGGCACATGACTGGAATATTTATAAAGTAGGTAACCTTTGTATGAAACGTAAGACTCAATGATATTGTCCTGCTCAACGTATCTTCCGTGTAATTAACTGTCTCGTTATAACGTTGTCATACGATAAACATTATATTATTGTGATTGGATTCCTTTATTTGTGTTTTTTTTTTACCATTCTGCAGGTGCTTGCGGGTGTTTATAAGGCGTGATATTTATTTATATAAGGTTCTTTGACAATGGTAAATGGCGTACGTACTTCAAGTTGGTTGAGGATGTGGAATATTCTGGTTGAAAATAAGATTGGCTTGCTTTATTTGTTTATGTCACACAATTTATTGTCAACGTGCAAAATACTGAATTGATACTGCTCATCCCTATAGGTACTAGGTGCTATGCTCATTGCACCCAACGCAATATGAGCTTATTAATCGATCTAAAGAGGTGCTGAAGTGGCCTGAAGAAGTAATTATATTGAAGTGAATGAAAATAACGACGCGCATGATGACAACACATTCAAATGATACAATGAAAACTAATCGCATTATAGCTCACCGCTTAGCTCCTTTGTCTTCAAGTCGACACTGAATTCATTAACCCATTGATATAATAAACAAAACTATCAATCAATGCTCACACTCTGTATTCACACGAGGGACCTCCAAACATTTAGCAGCATTACATTCGAAAACATATGCGAGTCGAATTGCATACTCCTCCTTTTTTATGCATTGAGACAAAAAGGTCATTGTTAGGTACCTACGTAACAACATTCTTAAACGTACGAATATAATGTCAGAGTGTAAATAAAAGGTGAATCTCGTCAAGTAACCGCGGTGAATTCAATTTGCATACAAAATTACGATTTTCATGTGAAACTCTGGCTCTTAGTGAATTATTCGAGTCAGTGGAGCGACGATTTCCTATTTATGCCTCTCCGCTATTGTACCTTTATTTGTATCAAGGTAGTGAGCGTAAAGAAATACAGAGTTGGATAACTCTTACAATACGACCATGTAAAACACCAGCTTCACTATGTCCGCTGAGTAATTTTAGCCTTTTTTTTTTTTGGGGGGGTGGGAAATCATCAAATAACCCCTCCCGCTCTTGGGCAGAGCGAAAGGGAGTGTCAGACTTCTACTGACTAAAAACACCCGTGTTCCATCTTAGCCCTTCATGTCGAGGCCGCGGTATCTGCGAACAACCCGCAGCCCCGACAGGAACAACCCGCAGCCCCGACAGGGGTAATATTTTTAGCCTTGACCTAAGATTATAATCTTTTTCTAAGCGTGTCGATGACAATTTAAATTGAGTCAGCCTAATATTTGATGACGAATATAACACTTTCAGTAGAATCTATTAGCACAAAGAAATATTGCGATAACAAACAAATTATTTATTGCGTGTAAAAAAAGAATTTCCTTGTTTTTTTTTTCCATTTTATTAATCGGTTTGGACTTTCTCGTCGTTGCTCTTTAAACTTTTTATTTACTTGCGTTTACTCCTTTAAGAACGTCCAGGTGTAGCAACGGTCTACAGATTATATTCAGTTCTTCTCCCGCTTATAATGAAAAAAATTTGCAGGGAGAGAAAAGAGCAGTATTGCCAGCAAATCGAGGAAAATACTCTTTTCCTCCTATATTCGCATTTTTACAAAGTTGTTGTAAAAATGCGAATATACGAGGAAAAGAGTATTTTTGTTATTGAACTTACTAGTACCCATATTTGCAATTCTAAGATAGGCCGGGTTATATTATGATTACTGTTTTTCAAAGAATACCAATAAGACCTTTGACTGTGTTCACACGTAAGTAGGTATACCTACTCCCTCATGTAGTCGGCATATTAGTTAACATTAAAAAAAATTAACAATAATGTTCCAAAGTCCGCAGTTCCAGCGGTGCTGAGAGTGGGATCACCCGATTCGCTCTCACAAATGTAAGCGGCTATATAGTGCATGGCGCATAGCGGGAGGGCGACCGATGTCTCCTCATACTCTCACGCAAAGCGGTTTCTAACAATATATAGATTACTCATTGTACATATTGTCTTATTATAATTATTAAAATAATTAGCATTGGATCGGTTTTCAAGAATGTTATTAAGTTGAAATGAGAGAGGTCTTATTTCAGTAGTGTAGGGTGCATTTTAAGGCTGATAATTATGAAGTAAAAACCAGTAGCAGTAAAATAGCGCACTTTTTGAACAGTCAGCCGCAAATCAGTATCTGAAAAAAATACACCAACCCATAGAACATGACCAATAGGGTAGTTAACAAAAAAAGTCTAATTAGTCCGTCAGATTTCATTTCCATTCCAAAAAATATTGAACATATTTTTTTATTTTTTCACGTAAACAAACAATGAAGACGATACAGTGCTTTAAAACTCGTGTGACGTCATATTCTAAGACATTAGTATGACATTTTTTACCGGTGAGTGTTTGATGCGTTTTATCTGCGTCAATTTTTATTGATTTGATAAAGCAAAAAATACGTATCCAATATTGTTCAATAATCCAACAAACGGACTGATTAGAATCATATTTCTTGTACAAGTAGACAGTACTTCCTACCAATATCAACTGAAAAAATATCACAGCTAGATTAAATGAATACAACTAAAATGCGCATCGAATCACACCTGAAGATATCAATTATTTACTGTAAAATAAAGCCATAGGTGGTTGTAGAATTGTTAACTAAAGGCTTTTATTTCTATTCTTGTTTTGTTTTTTTTTTTTTAAAAAAAACGTTGGCCCACACTAGGAATTTCTCCTGTATCGTGGGTGCGTTCACAAACATTTAAACTCACATACACAACAAAACACCCAGACCCGAAACAATTATCTGTAGATCATACAAATATTAAATTTATTCCTGTATAAAGATATACTCCTAATATTTTTATGTATTTTTAAGCCAGTAATGTAATGGTCACTTTAAGGAAGAGCGCTGATGTCTGAGATACAGATTATTTTTATCTAGTTCAGACACAGATGCCTTCAACATAAAATTAAGAAAATAAGAAATGTTACTATATATCTGTATAAATGTAACTTAGGTTGGTGTCAAATAAATTATTATTATAATTATTATTATATTTGTTCCGTGCGGCGATCGAATCCGCGACACACAGCGCAGCAGTCCAATTGCTCAGCCACTGCGCCAACCGTGTCGTCAATTTATTTGCTCAATTGCCTTTCCCTGCTAAGGTTTACCTTGATTACATTATGAGGGCTAAAAATAACCACCTTGGGAAGAAAACAATACCATAAACTCCTACTCACTGTTTCTGAACCCGTGGGAGGTGCGGGAAATAATAACCCACATAGATGCCTATTACTAAGTCATAACTCATAACGTAACTATTTAATAGTCACGAAAATTCAGGCAACTTTGAAAAATTTTTATGCATTATGTGTAACTATGAATGTCCAGTCTTTGTCAGCAAGATCTTCTCTCGAATTACTGCAAATAACGGGAAATAGTTTTTATAACATAATCTAAATAATATAAGCCAGCAGTACCTACCTTTGTACTCACTGGTTTTATTATTGTATTTTTCTTGTGCTATTTACTGTGTGTACATAAATAGTAAAATAAATAAATAAGCCAGTCAGATATAAAGGGTGTAAAAGTAAACGAAGCCGAAAGGCACTTTTTCTCCCCAGTTTTTCAAGTTCTAATTTTACTTGACGTACCCTCCATGACCCGTTTACTACTCAAAGCATCCACTAGCACAATGTTTTAAGAGTGCTACATTTAATTACATCGAAAAATGTGATTTTTGACTCCAAAAAAAGTCGGTCCCAGCAATATGTTTTGTGTAGGGGTACTTAGTTTGATGTAGGTAAATAATGCTTAATTAACTGCTTCGAAAAGGTTCGTTTACACCCTGTATGAGTTGCAGAGCTTACTGTCCTGCCTAGTCTCAGCCAGAGACACATAGACACTGAGAGAGTATTTGAATGCACACTTGCATGAGGTAATTTTATGTAAGAATAAAATACCCTAACCGACAACCCAATCTTGCTTTTCATCAGTAGCAAACTTCATCTCTGGGGGCAATAACTTTCTTTGCCAATGTAAATTGTGTAAAATAAAAATTACACGATACTTTGAAATAGAGAATCGCCCCAGCCCAGACCGTTCATTTCAATTCGTAATAAAAAACGTCCAAGAGATATGCGCCTAAATCCTTTTTTTTATTTATATCGCAGGACAGTTTAATCGAATCACACGTCAGATACTTCCTCCATAGCATAACCGGTGACAGCCTAGTTATTTACATATAGAACATTGTACACCCACGCGTTTTCTATTTTTCAATCGCGTCGTTCCGCCTTTCGATACTTTCATATACTAATACATGCACTAAACCAGGTTCGAAAGACCTGTCCTGCCCCTCTTGTGCACCTAGAATGGATAGTAATGGGGAGAGGAGTCGTGTGAAGTTGGGGGTCTGTGGTGAATGGTTATTTGGAAGCGGAAGGCGCCTGGAGCACGGACAATGGCCGCTTGGCGATCACCGCTACGTTCCCAGCTCATTACGTATTTACTATAAAACTTCTATTAGTTTAGACTTAAGTCTTTATACAATGTTGAAATAGAGTCATAGTTTAAGAGTACTTGCCCCAAATATTACTAATATTATAAATGCGAAATATGCGGATGTGTGTGTCTTTGTTATTCTTCCATGCAAAAACTATCTGTAATAGTTTATAAACTGGATTAACAAATCATCATCATCATATTAGCCCGGAATCACCCACTGCTGGGTATAGGCTTAACACATAGGATACTTTTAATCCCGGTAGTATGACCCCGTCAGACTTTAGATAAATTACCGAATACCAAGCGGTTGTAACTGCGGTCATAAGCTAGTATAAGCTTTTAACACGTTTTTCTTGTTCATAGCTTCCTCGACCCTAAAATTATTTATTTAAATATGATGTTGATTTATATATAGTTTGTTTTTAAGAACAAAAGCCTTCCGTAGTTGTTTTTTAGTTAATTTACAATTGAATCTAAGAAGTATTTACGTAATTTACATTGTCATAATGAATTTAATTTATTTCATCACCACTGCTCTCAAAACGGTGAAGGATAACATCGTGAGGAAACCGGCATGTTTTAGAACCAAAAAATTCGAAGACATGTGACATTTACCAACCCGCACTGGGCCCGCGTGGTAGATTATAGCCCATCCCACCAGAGGAGGCCTGAGTTCTTGCAGTGGGAACATTATAGGCTGATGATGATGATGAATTACTGTGTTCATGAAAGTTACCAAGGACACAAAAACGCAGCGGAGCTATTCGTCCCTGCATCAAAATCATCTTTTTTTTTTTTTGCGGGGTGGGCAATCATCAAATAACCCCTCCCGCTCTTGGGTCTGCGAAAGGGAGTGTCAGATTTCTACTGACTAAAAACCACCCATGTTCCTTCTTAGCCCTTCATGTCGAGGCCGCGGTATCTGCGAACAACCCGCAGCCCCGACAGGAATAGTGTGGCGGGCTTGTCCCATTAAAAAAAAAAGCCCCGACGGGACCTCCAGTAACACCTTAGGAAGGAACTTGGAACTAGCACCACAGTCCGACTTCATCCACTGGTATGCCTCTCTTTGTTTCCTAACCTAGCATCAAAGTGTGGCTAATGATTTATTTCATAATACAGACATTGGAGAGAGGTAATGTAGGGGTTTTAGAAAACAAACCATTTCCATGACTTTCCCGTTTGCTTATCTGATCAACAGGCTACTGAGTCTGATAACTGAATCCGTCAAAATGACCCTGTATGCCTTTTCATCACCATCTGCCTAGCCTTGCCTGCCATCTAACTGGATGATGAATACCAATATTTTACATGGAACTACTGCCTATCTGACATCCAAAACCCAGTTACTACTGGGTAATACCCCTAATGCCGATACCCCTTGGTAAGACTGACTGCGGTACTCAGAGATATTTAATGATTACTTAAGCCGTCACTTAGTAAAGGTTTGACATACTTTTGTACGACAAAAATGTCAAAACCTTTACTAAGTGATGGCCTAAGTAATCATTAAAGCTCTCTGAGTGCGGCAGTGATTGTCAGAGTTTTTACGACTGTCAAAGATCTACGAATGACAGCCAGGACCAACAGCTTAGCGTCCGAGGCACAGAAGAAACTCGGTATGTATTGGGTGGTCACCGATCCACAGACCAACCTAGGCAAGCGACAAAACTTTTTTGTTTTTTTTTTGGGGGGTGGAAAATCATCAAAAAAACCCTCCCGCTCTTGGGCAGAGCGGAAGGAAGTGTCAGACTTCTACTGACTAAAAACCACCCATGTTCCTTCTTAGCCCTTGTGCCGAGGCCGCGGTATCTCTTTCGAACAACCCGCAGCTCCGATGGGCGTCGGCCCTTGCGGGGCCCCTTCCATGTTGCTGACATCTCTTTGAGGCGCGCGTGTAACACGAACGCACCGTCGACACGGCCTGTTGTCGTCATAAGATGGACGGACGGCGAGCTAGCCCATTACTCACCATCCACAGGTCCGCGTCTACGGTGGCCGGAAGCCGTTACGTGGCCCCCGACGCCCGGAGCGACAAACCTGAAGATTGATCCGAGCGGTGTTTACCATCTAGCCACTAGCTTCCGTGTGCCTTTCCATTATCATGAAACATTGCCTGAAGTTCGCAGTGTATGTAATTGTAGCGTATTTGGCCTTAGCAAGTACCCACTCGAACTACCTGACTGCATTGACGGTCTGATCAAACACTTGATAATGCATTTCGTAACTGCAGTTCAATCGATTACCGATCACTCGGTATACTAATCGGTAATCGACTCGTTTTTAATTATTACTAGTGTGTTTGTTTTAGTAATTGTTTCGTCATTTGTTTCTTAACTGTGCTGTTTTTGTTCGATGTTACCCGGTTATCTATTTATAGTTTTATACTGATGTCTTGTATTATACTTATTTACATTTATTTTTAGCGAAAATAATATTTTTTTGTCTAATTAAAATGGTAGGTGGCTCGTACATTCCGCCCACCATTTTAGGGTTGACTAACAGACAACATTTCTTTTATTAACTCGTAATCCAATACTGTGTCTGAGTTACTAATTAATTACAATAGAAGGTATCAAGGTACGCCTGTGACCTCGGAAAGGTGAGCACGTGGAGTGTGTATAATTATTCTCCCACTGTTTGTACTTAGCACATAATCACCAAGAATATCCACGTGTTAAAGTTTACCTATAGGTACTTATTATTTACTTCCTTAAAAAAACAATACTTTAGACTTAAAAGTATGGTATGGTATTAACTCTGAAAATTTTTCTTTTAGAGTTCTTGAAAATATTTTTATTTGGCCTACTTTTTATATTACATTTCAGTACTGTAATATCATTGTCCGAACCAGGTGAATGCCCAGAATTTTTGATATTTATGTGACCTAGATTCAGCTCCATGGATTTTTACAGGGAAATCCAATTGCTCTGAAAGCTACCTTTTTAACAAAACAATACAACATAACATCAGGATGCTCCAGATTTCGAAAAAAGGTTTCTGAAAATCCGTTGGCTTAATCATATTAACAAAAAATTGTATTTACTGTTACACTTTTTCAGAGGCGCTTCTCTATTATCTGAAAAATGAACAGGAGAGCTAAAGGTGGAGAGTAAACAAACTGGTACTGCGATTTGACTAGAATCTTTAAAAGCATAATAATATGTAACTCTGTGTTGCGGTTTTTTCAGATACAGCCCCATGCCAGACATGTTGGCAGCATAGATAAAATTATAGGGTCGTCTTGCGGAATCCTTCTAAACGTACAATTCAGTTTTATCATTATTCTTACAAAAGATTGTTCCTCATCGTCGTCATAATTTCAGCCGAAAGATGTCCATTACAGGATATACGCTTGCCCCAAGTGTCGCCAGATTGACCGGTCCCGTGCGTCTTGCATCCAGCTGATGCCCAGATCCCCTTCAACTTCATCGGTCTACCTGGTGGTAGACTTTGCCACGCTACTTCTTTTGGTTTGCGGTCGTTTTCCAGACCTTTTTGGCCTCAAACTGCTTTCAATAGTAAGGAACTGCAGTGTGAAGTGAAGTGATACTAACATAGTTTTTAGTTATTTATACTAACACAAATGTTATTAGTATGTATATTTAGGTTAAGGTATTTGTCTATGGGTCTTTGTTACCTGAAAATAAATGTATTCTATTCTATAATTTAAGATTGGCGTGATCTTTCGACTGATCCATTCATAAACTTTAACTCAGTTCAAGGTTAGCGATTACATGGAACATTTAATTGATCTTAGACGTACTTATTGAAATTAATATTGTTCAAGAAATTAATCGTATTTCGAGAGACGTGGTAAAATATTTTGTAGAACAGTTTCTTACTAACTCAATTATTTGAGAGCCTTTCTAAAACCGTTGTTCTAAGATTTGATTTTCTAAGTATATCAGAGAAAGAACGTAATTTCACCACCAGCATGCCAGCATTGTCACGTTGCATGGTAATGTTGATTCTCTGCCCCAAAATGAACAACCGACCAACCGCTTAAGGTTTTCAGTATCTGCAGCACCCGTCAAAACACACTTTGAAGGCCCTTTACAGGTCTTAACATCTCTGACATTAGATAAAGGTTGTGATGGTGATAAGTTCGGCATGGAGCTGATTGGAATGTGTGTCCATGGGAAATTATTATTTTAATTAAACTCATCTGAGTCTTACGTACGAAAAAAGATAAAATTATGACCATATCACTGTTACTGAGAACCCATAAAACAAACAATACAGATAAATAATGAAAACGAACCAAAATTAAAGAAATATATGGATGACAGTGTTGCCGATGAACCTACACGAATGACTAATGGTGACCAGTCGATATGTTTACTCGTTAGCAGTTAATTGGGATAGAAGAGTGTATTGAACTCAAGTGGTAAGAAGTTTGTGTTACCTAGCTTGTAAGATAGTAGAGCCTTTAGTTTGGGGATTAGTTAAATATGTAGTTAAATTAATTTGTGGATGGTGATAGCACTTGTGTTTTATTTTCTTATTAGACTGCATAGAGCGCGAAGGTAGGGTCACAAATCTAGATAAATAAGCTTTATATACTACAAAGTACATATACTGTAGTTTTATACTACAAAGAAAACTTTGGAGGATTGCCCCGATCAGGGAATGAATGGGCCTCAGAACCGCAGTCAGGCTTAAGAGTTGAGATTTTACAATGACACGTCGTGATAGTAAACATTATCACATTTACAAATTAGGCAAATTACAAAACAGATTTGTACATTAAACAAATATTGACTTGGAAAGGATAAGGTTTCCAAAACCGAAACACGGAGGCATGGCTACAACTAAATAAGTCTAAACCTAAATGAGATGAGACATAATAAATGCAATTTAGGATATAATAATAAAACTAACACAGTTAAACATCACACATGTAATCCCTAAAGATTTAGACACACGCATATGCCACCACTGACTGGATGCGAAAGGCGCAAAACCGGGAAGAATGGCGTGCATTAGGAGAGACCTTCACTCAGCATTGAATAGTGACAGGTTGAAGGAGAGAGAGGGAAGAGATATACCACCACTTGGGTCGACCTGGGAATAGAACCGAGGACCTCATGTTTAGTAGTCCCACAATTACAAATAGGAAGAAGTCCGCAGTCAATAAAATAAATGACTATTAATGTTTCGGTCATACCCAAGCAATCGGAGCAACTTTACCTTCAGTGCTTTTAATAACAAGTACGACACTCACATTAATATTTTGTACTCCGTATACCATATATGTAAATGTTACGTTTTACGTAGTCTCGTTAAATCGACAGACGAAGGTGCCAGTAGTGGGTGGAGGTAGCTAACTTAATGAACCACATTGTCTTATTACTTTAAATGGCTGTGCGAGTTTTTTTCTTCGTCTGTACTTTGGACACATGTAAATAATACAGTGGGCGGGTCGTATCCGCTATCTTATACGTAGGTAGCAAATTCTGTATTTTATTGTACTTTTTAGGTTTGGAAATGGTTGATGTATCACAGGCAGGCAGGCAGGTTGCCTTGTTAGGAGAAAATATTACCAAGCTATCAGATGTCTTTGGTAACAACATCATGCTTTGTCATCGTCTCATCTCTTCAAATTCGTTATTTGAAGCTGGATATAGGAACTTCCTAAATAACCACCATCAGTTAGGAGTGATTGATGGTAGTTATCATCATCCACATTCACAACGTTCATGCGGTATGGCTTGGCTCAACCAAACATCTTCTCTCCAACCTATGCTGTGCTTCCTGCATCCTGCAAATTCCCACGTTCTACACCGGGTCATATATACCACTCATTTGCTGAAACATCTATAAAAATTAAAACACTTTACAACGCTCCTTAATTCTTCACCAGCCTTTTTTGTGTCACTCCTGATTTCTTTCTCACATAATTTCCCAAAGTTTTGTCTATTCTTAAAGTAGACATTACAGCCATTATTTCGTTGTTCTCAGAACTTTTATGAGCTGTTAGTTATTTATCATTGTTATAATGGAAACGATTAAAATCATTTTAATTATGACTACTTACTTGTAATTACAGTGTTCTGTCTGCGGATAAGATGTTTATGTTTACACGTGTCTTGTCTATCTACGAGATCAGAAGATGGTATTTATTTACACCTCCTCTTCATACTAATAGCCTTGAGGATAAAGTCTTATTGTAACTTGATTGCCTTAAGAATTATGTTTTGTTCGGCGATAATTAAGTCAACGATACTCGTACCTATCAAAAAAGTCCATATTATGTTGTTTTTCCGTTTACTTAAATATGTTTGTCATTGTCAAAAGACTAACAATCTAACCTAACCTAACCAAGGAGTATAGTACTAGTAACTGGGATGTGGAGATCAAGCAGTCGCTCCACAAAAAGTTCTGGTAGCTGCATCTTGTTAGACTGCAAGGAAACAATACTAAGCAGATCGTTATCCCCTATTCCCAAAACATGGGTTTCCACAAGGAGTTCTTTTAGGCCGTGTTTTTTACATAAACAGTACCTGCCGACATTTACTTCAGTCAGTGTTTTAATTTAATTTGCCTTATTTAACTTTATATATTATAAAATAAATCCGTGAACAACACATGTTAAAACAATGTCAACAGATTTATTGGTCGGCTTCACAAAGGGGTTATGTAGTGATATGCCAGTGAGACAATTTTGCCCAATATGGTGTGGGACCTTGGAGCCCACACGAGTTGGTATTGGATCTTTTAATGTACGTAATTGCGGTCATATTAAGACCCAAGTCTGTTCCTCCCACGTTTGACAGTCCAGCTAATTGTGTTTTACTTTTTTATTGGTATTCTTAAGAGACGCGAATGGAAGTGTAGGAACTACTTGGTCAAGATGGCCTTGCAGAGATAATATTGCAAGTTCCATTGCACTGATGACTGGCAATTGTTTGAAACTGAATCATCTGTTAAGAATTTATCCAACAATGAAGTTGAGCGCGTTGTTCTGATTCAACTTAATTAATAATTATTGTTCTTATGGGCAGGGTAATAAAACGCATTGGGATCGTCATTATGATAAATATTAATCAACTCGGAAATAAGCCTCTGCCCAGTTGCGCCATAACGCTACTTGACCTCCGCCTTCTGCATCCAGTCTGACCCAACTTCCATTTTAAGGTGGGCTGTCAATCTAGCCAAGGCTAAGCTTGCTGGTTTGCATTTTTCACTCCCGGACTCGCTTGGTCCATCGGCCAGCGGTCCTAGGAGACACAATGGTCAACTCGCAGCTACTTCAGGTTGTATACCTGGAAGATATGTCAAGTGTAATTTAGAGATATTTTGGAATTGCATTATTAATTCCAGAAAATACCCGCTACCTTTTACCTCTTTATAATACCAGTATAGATTTGTGCATTAAAGCATTAAACTAATCGTAATGAGCCCTCTTATCAGGTGTTAACATTTTTATTTCTTAATTTGCACCCCACTTTAATGTTTACTTTAAACCGTTTATTATTACATTAAATAGGCTGTACAGCACGACATAAAATTTAATTGATATGATACAATAATTTATATTTATTACCTTAGTATATAGGTACTTAAATGTCAAATCAGTTGTTAAGTTATAATTAAGATGTGATTTTTAAAACTATTTTGATTCATTTGCTAATGGTCATTTATTTGTGTTTAAGTAATTTAAATGTCTTGTTTACAGGTTTATGTTCGGTTACTTTAAGCCACAGCTCGACTGTGCCAACCATTACAAAGTTTCTACCAACAGCAAAATCGTAAAAGGTTGCCTTAATAACATTTGCCATAAGTAACTCCTTATTATCTACATAGTTTTCATCTTCAATACAATCCTAAAACTTCAGTGACTGCAAGATGATTTATATGCGAACCTGCATAAATTCTGCCGAAACGAATTGACCCTTCCCGCAGCACATCAATACATTGACACAGCCAGGTAACCACTACACAGATAAAAGGAAACAGTCTGATATTTGCATAGCGCCTATTGTAACTGTGATCGATTACCTGAGCCCATGTGACGTCATACTTAGGCAACGCAGCCCGCTCTAAAGGTCGTCCAGCGCATCTAATCATTCAGCGAAGCGTGGTTATTGCGCAAAAACCAGTTACAAATATGTACCGAATGAATAATTCTGTTTTGACATGTTTGTTCAAGAAGGTGCTATAATTATATTACGTACTTAAACGTGTTGTTTTAACAAAGTAAGTTGAGCAAGTAGGACGGACAAGACCAAAAATAGTGTTGTGTGTAATCTGTGGAGATTCACGTGACTAATCTGACTAAGCTGCTGATTATAGGCATATTGTGGTTCTGTTTTATTTGTTCTTAGCCTATTTCTTTCCACTGCATGGGAGAAACCTCTATTTTCTTATTTACTATTGTTAAGCTCTATTTTGGGCTAGTGTGGACCCACCTTCTTGTAGCTAAGCGTCAAACTTTTCCTGAGAACTGGGACTACCGCGATGTTACCAGACTTTTCTGGAGTCCACATTCTGGTTCCCAAGTTCTGATTAATTTCTTTATAAATACTCTGCTTTATCTAGTACTGGTAGTGTCTACCCAATTGAGATTGCTCACCTTAAAAGACATCATCAGTAACGTCATTACAGGTGTCGAGGATGCCATTCTTCTCCTTGTTCGTGGAGCTAGCACGATAAACTTGCAGGCGTAGAACTTTGTCAAACCACTGAAAAGAAGAAAAATATACCTTAAAAACCTAGCCGAATCTAGCCCTAACATGATTGGGAAAATCCAATCATGTTAGGGTCGGCTTCCAGTCTTACCGGATGCAGCTGAATAAAATATTAGTACATTTTACATGGAACGACTACCTATCGGACCTCCACAACCCAGTTAGTATCATCTGTTCTCTTCGTATTACCCATAACACGATGTCCCCTAAAAAACCTCAAAAACAAAACACAAAAGCATATTTAATATGCTTTAATTTATTTGTCATGGCTTAGTAGCACGACTAATTCTCGTTAAATTGGTTCTTAATTAATAGTCATCGGCCGATCATCGACATATATGAGCAGATAGTAATCAGTTCGGCGTCTAGCAACTAGCCATACACATAAATCTAGTAAACTGGGTCGTCATGCGGATTCGGAGGCACCAATAGGGTAGATATGAATTTCGTATTAAGGTATTGTTTAATTAATGTGTCTGTTATGATTGGGAGCATTTATGTTATTTTGTTGACCAAAGTAAAAATATAGGATATTATTGTAATTTTTTTTTTTTTTAAACAAATATTTAAAATAACATCACGTCAGTAAACCCCGGAGGGTTAGACAGAGGTGTAGGTACTTAATAGCTCACCCACATTTTGCCAGTTATGTTCAAGTCCCAAGTCATAGCTTACTGTCTTCGATCGGACACAAATCCAGACTCCGTGGCTGCTACTGAGAAGTTCCTGATGGTAAAACCCAATAACACTTTGAACCCAGGCCCAGGCCTGGCCCAGGCTTTGGGATTCAGCAGTTGGTTCTTCAGGTTTATCAAGTTGGGAAGTTGGAAATCTTATTCGAAATGTAGAGTATTCAGCCTAGAAGACATACACAACCCGATATGGGCCTTCTTTTTGTTCAAGGGTGAAAAATCCTCATGGATGTCCACCGCCCTGGGGCGAGCGCAGGGATCTGTCCGACTCTAACTGACTAAACCACCCCGGTGTTCCCTTCCTATACTAGCACTGGGGATCATGGGAACTAGTGCGACCCTGAAATTGACCTAAGTTACCTTATTACTACATCCTATAAAACAATGTCCTCCGCCGCGTCTGTCTGCCTGTCTGTTCGCGATAATCTCAAAAACTACTGCATCGATTTTCATGCTGTTTTCACTAATAGATAGAGTGAGTGAAAATTATACACTAAAACCTTCCTCGAGAACAGGAAGGTTTTAGTACATAATTTGCCAAGCGGGAGAAGCCGCGGGCATCAGCTAGTGTCTCACAAATTATGTCCTGACTCGTGTTTTTCTCATTCCTCGTTTGAAAATGATCCAGTATCAAACTCCGCTACGAACACTACGACGCAAACAAACCGGGATACCACCGCTTTAAACTGGAACAAGGATCTATCCCACATGTCTACACGAAGATCTATCTATCATCAGTGGTATGCAGTGTATCTTTGTTATGATCCTTGTGTGAGTTATGCGACGGTCACGCGCATCATTTTGTGTCATTACCTGCCCACGGGACCCGGCGACCGCCACCGGCGCGCGCGCAGCCTGTCATACGTGCGCTTTTAAACGGCCGGCGTATTAGTATGTTTTATTATAATTGTTTTGCGAATAAGAGCAAGGTTTTTAGTGCGAAACTTGCTTGTTTACTATTTATTTGAGATTTTCTGTTTTATTTTTGCAAATAAAAAAATCAATAAGTATTGTTTAGTAACCAAATAACCAACATTTTTTTCCATCATAATATAAAATGTCCTCTTCGTACCTCTAAAAGCACAGACAACCAGCCTTACAAAAGGCTGTCTATTACTCAGTAACTGGGTTGAGCAGGTCAGATAGGCAGCCGCCCTATTTAAAATAATTCATTGTAATCCGGTTATACTGGAAGCTGACCCCTTTGTTTTTTTTTTGCGGGTGGAAAATCATCGAATCACGCTCTTGGGCAGAGCGAAAGGGAGCGTCAGACTTCTACTGACTAAAAACCACCCATGTTCCTTCTTAGCCCTTTATGGGAGCTCAGCCCTTTCCCCATTGGGGAAACCCACTTTAATACTAATATTATGATGATTTAGAAAAAACGAAAATTTTATCAGCCTGGGTTAATTTAGGAACAGTCACATGCTTAGGAAAAAGCTCCTCAGGTTGATGAAATTTTAAATATAGACTATTCGTGATACTTATCAAATTTTAAGATCACCATTTCAAATATGTTAATGATAAAGTAGCATTAATTCAGTTATTTTAAGTGACACACCTCATAAAACACTTAATTATAACTAGTTTTACCTAGGTGTTCAATTACTTAAATATAAATATCCATGAGGAATTCCCCACAGAAAAAAGGTACTAAATTAAATATGACCTACGAATAATAATTTCAAGGTTAGTATGTATTTAAGTTGCAGAATATCATCATATCATTAAACACATACCTAGGTAGGTGTGGAAGTTTTAATTTGTAAATGATTAACGTTCTTCTGAAATACTCGCAAAAATAAATCAAACCAACACTTTGTTTCAGAAAATTCCTGCCACGGCGTCAAAAAACAAACGCAGACACATTCCTGCCGCGTTTCTCGCGCGTCAAACTCACGCAAGTGTACCACCGCCGAATTTGTCTTATTGGGCAATGAGAATGATATGCACCAACAAAAGGGTTCCGAGAACACCCGTCCCGACTTGTCCGTCCCATTGACTCATACTTACGTGTTTGTTAATAATAACCCCGCTTCCTTTAACAGTCATTTCGGTCGGCTAACTATTGTCACGCTCCGAAGGATGTTGCAACGCAAAAATGTTACTCAAACACGGATTCGTAACGAAGTTAAAAATCTTCAGTACCACATGTAATGATTACGTTAAGACCTTTTATAAGACAGGATTTTCGTGTTTCTTATTTAAGTTTTGAAATTGTGTCTCGATTCTGCGAATTTCTATACGTCTTCGATGTTTTAACTAGAGACTCCATTTTGTTTGGTTTCTTAGAAACAGAATTTGATATTTATCCTTCGTGTAAAGGAAAATTTAGAAGTTTCTTAAAAAAATAAGTTCTAAACAAAAGAAAATATCTTACTTTCTGATTTTTCCTCTCTATCTAAATATTATAAAGAGGCATTTGTTTGTAAGTTTAAGATCTAAGAATCTTCGGAAATCCTGATCCGACTCCAAATATCCACTAACGGTATTCTAGATTATCCCCGCGTATTAAAGTCTTCCCGTGGGTTAATTTCCTTACAAAACCGGAGTGAAGTTGCGAGCAAAAGCTAGTTTAAAATAAACTTCTCATGTAACAGCAAAATAAAGATAATTTTGGTTGATGGTTCATTATATCGCAAAGTTACAGGTACAGGTGTCCAGGGGGACCCCTTTAACTTCCGTAGAATGATAAGCAAGTGACAACCTCCATGTTTCATTCCTAATCGGTGTTGGAATAAATCTCCGCCGACGTCCGAGTGTCTCATTTAATAAAGCAATCTCTACAGCACGTTACTATTGAGCAAAAACGAGTAAATAACATACGGTAAAGTGTGTATTTGCTGAAGAAACAACACTGTTGGTTGGATTTACTCGTCATATTAAAAAGAGGTTCGTATGAATTATGTGTGGTAAAAAATTATAAGGTTCTCTAGGTAAAGGCAGAAAATATAGAAAATTATTATTATCAGCCATCTGTGTCCCAATGCAGAGGAAAAGCCTCCTTACCCTCCTTCCATTTATCCCAATCCAGGCATGCCCAGAAGGAGATGGCAGAATGAACTCGACTCTTATCGCAAGGATTGGTGAATAACAGCATTGGATAGGGAAAAATAAAGGGAGGCTAAGTGAAAAAAAAACAGAAGACGCGGACTAATGACAATTACTTTCAAAATATTAACAGGATTTCGGAAGCTTATGTCAATACAATAAGTGACATTTTTTTACTTTGTCATCGTTGCAGCTGAAATAGAATGTCTCAATGCCACTTTGTCTACGCCCTGGTTGGATCTTACGCCTCAAACCAAAAGTTCTACTAGTCCTTATAATATGACAAACTGGTTGCTTGAATCAACACCGTCTGAATCAATGACATTTATCTTAATTAATCGACCTAATAAGTCACAGTCAAATCTATTCCGTTCCATTATTGTGTTACAATGGTTTAGTATCGGGTCCATCTATCAAAAATATCTCATGACATTTTGTTAAATCTCATATTGGTTTTAATAAGGCTGGCTTGAATTACTTGTTTTTGTCTACAGTGACCTGTTTTTTGTATTTTTATCTTCCAATTATAAGGTCTAGATTTTTTTTCGTCTGGGTATTATGAAAATAAGTTGGTATTATTAACAATCAACCTACAATACAAGTATCGCTAATGGAATTAAATAGGTCAGCTGCTTTTTTTTTTTAGGGGGTGGGTAATCATCAAAATTAAATGACTCCTTCCGCTCTGGGCAGAGCGATAGGGAGTGTCCGACTTCTACTGACTAAAAACCACCCATGTTCCTTCTTAACCCTTTGTGTCGAGGCCGCGGTATCTCTTTCGAACAACCCGCAGCCCCGACGGCAGACAGCAGACCTGACAGTTTTCGACAGCATGTATAGGCAAGTCAGAGGCCCATGGTCGGCATAAAAACTCTGTCACCAGTACGGTCACTTACCACACGAAAAAGATAGAAAAAATCCTGCCGTCGCGTCGTCAAAAGACAGACGGACGGCGAGCTAGCCCATCACTCACCGTCCACAGGCCCGCGTCTACGGTGGCCGGAAGCCATCACGTGGCCCCCGACGCCCGGAGCGCCTCCCGCGGCGGATCTCTGCCATACCTTCCGTGTATGGGCGTGATATTTTGTAATATTATCTAAAACTTTAATTAGACACTCTTTTATGCTTAAGCAAAAATAGGCATCACTACATCACTATTACTACATAGTATAAAACAAAGTCGCTTTCTCTGTCCCTATATCCCTATGTATGCTAAAATCTTTAAAACTACGTAACGGATTTTGATGCGGTTTTTTTTAATAGATAGAGTGATTCAAGAGAAAGGTTTTAGTATATAATTTGACCGACATCCACGCGGGTGAAGCCGCGGGGATCAGCTAGTTATATAAATAAAAAGTACTTAACAATTCACAAATCCTTTCCATCGCTTGATCCTTGCTTACATCAGACTCCTTCACTTGACAAAAGGCTGAAAAAGCTTGTTTAGTCCTTCGTATAAAATACTAAAAGGTTTCGGTTCTCAAATCTTTATTTGCCTCTTTACATTGTCACGATATAAAATGAGACAACGTCCTTTTTTAAACCGATTTTAAAGAGATGGATTGTGATGTCCCTTCCGTTGTAATGCGTCAGGCATACCTACGTAGGCGTCTGTTTTAGGTTGTTTTTCATCTTTGGTAGGTTGATTTATAAATACCTGTAAGTAAACAGATCTAAATATGCACTAATGGTCATGAACCTGAACTGATTCTTCTCCTTCCTTTCTATTGGTTACAAAGCGTTACTGATGAGCATAATTACGCTTGTAATCCCCGAATGGTTAGGCAGAGCTGGTGTACATATTTTAGTCTGATGCAATAGGAGGCGAGCCTATTGCTACCAAACCGGGCATAAATCTAGGCTCCGTAGCTGCTACTGACATTCTGAAGGAAAAGCTCAACAACAATTTTCCTGGCCCAGGAAGCTAACCCAGGGACACCCACGCAACCAGCGCACCCAGACCCAGCAACCCAAGTGCGGCCCCAGCAGCAATCCTATTATAGGTCCCGTATTACACGAGACTGAAACAATTAGCGCATATGGGTTTATTATAAGTAAGTACACCTCTCCCTACCTTTTCAAGGATAACCTACTGGTATGGTGTTATATTATTCGTAGGTATTAGCTATTCTTAGTCTAATTTTTAGACGGGATTTTGAGCACTTATTTTTATGGCTTAAATAAACATCCAGTAAATATACCCAGCAATTGAACAATTATCTGAAGACTTAGAAACCGCTCGCTAATTCATTTTCCGGACTATGAAATTCTGCTTAAAAAAACCTTTCGCCATTTTTAATTGCTCATACCCCAAATAATCTAACTTTACTACCATTTCTTTGAAAGTTGATTTCTAGGAAGAACTTTATTGATTTTCCGGAAAGAAACCTCAATGCGACGCAACTGAGAAGTTTACACAAGAAAGAGGTTAAAAATACCGTCAATATTGAAATGAAAATCACCTAGCTTCTTAAATTAAAACAATTCTGCTTAAAATAGATGTTGTACGTAATTAATCCAAAAGGCAATGGAAAATCTACAATAATTATTTTCGTTTTTCTCACCATTCATGAGTCTGCATTTGTGCCCGGTTGATGGCAATAGGCTCGCCCCTATTGCGTGGGACTTAAACTGGCAAAATGTGGGTGTACGTACTAATATACACCTGTGCCTTACCATTCAGGAATTACATGCGTGATTTTACGTTTTGTAACATGCCCAAAATTTTGGCAACATTGCCACCTTGAATCACAGTGATACGACCAAATTCGTTGACAGAGATGCTGACGAATTCTTTGATGCACTGTGATATCTCTCCTCATTCAGTGACATTATTTTAACATTGCCTATTATCTTTTCTAGGAAGTTCAGCGTGTTACACTGTTAATGGAATTTGAAAGCTGGCAAGCAAATTGAATTATGCTCAAGTCCAGAACTCGTAACATGCATTACGGTGCTTGCTATTTATCCATCTAGCTCCGTACTTATTATTGCCTAACACTTAATTTCTTAGGGCAACCATCTTTATCGCGATTACTTATTATTTCCTCACACGGCCGTGGTGTTAATTTCTCGCAATCATGGCAACACTACGGAGGGCAAGTATAATGTTGCCAGGGTATGGCTTTTAAAGTCCTTACTTTATGCATTTTCGGAGATACTGAAACTGTCTTTTGACCCAATTAATCAAGATCTCGCGACAATTTCTTTTATCTTTCAGATTTCTGATTTTATCTTTACCCAATCTACCCAAGAAGATTTGTGTTCTAGGGCAAACTTAACGTGTTTGAAGAACTTACCGTACCCTTTAAAAACACGAAGTAGAAGGAAATCTGCGACCCTACAGTATTAAATAAACAATTCCCCTTACAGCAATAACGCTGCTCTACATCACAACTGTCTCAAATCACTCAAAAACTTTCAATCATAATGGAAATGCACTTAATCTTGCAACACTATCCGTCAATTCTGTGATTTGCGGTATACACGGCAGGGCGCTTACGCAATACACTTTCACCATGCGTTTAAGCGAGGAGAGAGTCCCTAAGATTGCCTATTACTAGATTACCTTGCGAAGTCGGGAAAATAAGAAAGTGTGTAATGTGTCCTCGTCTGTATAGGACGTAAACGCTGATTTCACCAACTAAACATGCAATGAAAACTGTTTATTTGTATAATCAAATTGAGTATTTGTATGCAAATGTCGACGTTGTAACCAGTATGGTGAAGTTCCAATCAATCAACTTAAACGTACTTACTGCTCCTAGGCTATATTGTCGTGAAACCTCTTCAATATTGATTGTAAGCCAAAATCAACTACTTAGCTCGGAATTTAGTGTTATTGACCGAAAGGTCCATTTCAACGGAAGGAACAATTTAGTAATCGGAGATTCCAGGAATTACCCGTTTTCTCGATATCAGAATAATTGAGCAAAAGCTGCTCTATTTCGGATCGAAAATATCGCTATATAAATTGGTAAAGGTGTAGTTTAGCGCTTTGTTTTCTTATAAAAATATATGGTGTGTATGGTGTATGACAGTTATCAGGAAAAAGACGAACACATTATTATGATCAAGACAAAGATGAAAGTTGTAGATATATATATGAAGGAAAAGTTATTTCATTAGGGACATGTTCTCAATAATATGTTATTAGTATCACTCTCCAGATCTGTATTCAAATGCAGCGTTTAAATTAGACGTATCTTCGTATAAATGCTGCGATCAAAATAGTGTGGGAGTATTCTGGTAGTAACTAACTAAACGGGTGGTCTGAACAAAATAATTGACAGTAAATAATTGAGTCTACGACTGAATGACGTCAAGGTGAAGAGTTTAAAAGAAGTATTTGATTAATTTATGACGTTCTCGGAATTAAATACACGAAAAAAAGTGTCATTAACAAACAAAGTACTCGTATGTTGTTGGAGTAATAAAAAAACATAAAATATACGCAGCTAACAAAAAACAAACTAATACGCAACAATTATGAAGGTAGTGTACACAAAGCCTCAGAACTAGCCGAATCAATGTTTACGGGTATAATTACCTATATATTTTATTTTTCGTGACATGACAAAGAACGACAAAAAGTGTTTACGTTTATTTGGGTGGCGACCTCTGTGCGATGAGCAAGGTTGTTCCGCTCCGCTCCGGGTAGGAAGGAGGAAAACTGATTCTCAGTGTTGCCATAAGCGACAGCCTTGCTGTGACACTGGTCATCGCGATGCACACTATACAACACACTTTATTTGGCTGGCAACCTCTTCTACCCACTTGATTGTGCCTTCTGCTATTTTTAAACCATTTCGGTTACGTGGCTTCGAAGTTACGAAAGGTTTTGTGCGCTTCTTTGACAAGTGGCACTTGGCGTAAAAGGTTTTACTAAACCTTAATGTTTACGAAAGACTGTGACGAAAGGGCTGTACTCTCTACTCAAATATTTTCAAAATCCCTTGCATTTCCGCCCTAAATACAGCCAAAACTTAATTGCGAATATTTTCTTACACAAATGAAATTCTTAACTCGCTTGCAGTTTTGTATAATTACTAAAATCTAAAAGCTATGTAAATGGGTAGCCTGATATCTAAATGCTACCTAATTATATGTTCTGTCGTATTAATTACCAACACTTTGGTGGTATTTGTGCAGTATTTGCCGAGCTGTTGGATAGTAGTTATCATTAAATTAGTTGTAGTTATAATCAATAGTCTGCAACTGTTTGGCAAGATATCATAGGTTAGGCGAAACTGGTTTCTGTGAACTACTCTATGGTTTATGCACCAAATTCGTAATAATTGCCTTGTTAACCTTTTAATAAATTTAAAAACCTTTTTAAAGAAGAATCATACCCGCAGCAAGTAGTAAACAGATGTTGCGGAAAAGCAATTTCGAATAAGTATAACGTGACCTTTAACTAGAAATTCAATTTATCTAATTGGCAAACAAGGCAGGATTTACAGCGTACAGGTTCTAAATCCCAAGAAAACTGGTCGTACCTAGTAGCCGCAGCAATGCCTCCGCCACAAATATACCTCTATGTCTCATAATATTAATTAGACAGGTTGTCTAAGACCTACATTTAATACGAGCCGTGTGTGAACGTACAGGCCTCATTATTACCTTACATTGAATACTTACTTAGCAATGCGCTTGCACATATAAGCGAGTCGCAAGCGCAGATGCCGTATGACATTTCGTAATATCATCTACATGCTGACTATTTTAAAGGATTATTTTACGCAATACTATCTGGAAGTCTGTGTTTAACCTCATGCATTCATGAGTTTCTCTTTGATATAGAGTTGACACTTGAATTATTAGGAATTTCGTGTGTAGTATTAAACATTGTGTCTGGTTTTGTATTTACAGATGCAGACGTGACAATTAAAAAGTTACGTTGGTAAATTGAGCTGCCTTAATGAATTCAGATTGCAGAAGCAGGTTTTAATATAAAATATGTTATAATATCTATATATAATATCTATCCAGCAGTATAATATATATTCATCCAGCTTTTCGATTCTGAAAATAACTGAACGACATTGAAACAATATGGTTGAACTAACGTTTGAAAGGTAAAGTCCCGAAAATGGACGTTTACAGTTTTGATGATACACACGTGTATCACTGAAAGTGTCAAAGTCCTTTTCAAATTATTATTCATATAATATCAAAATCAACGAATGATGTAGTAATTTTCATATCTCTGAAAAGGACGTGCGCAAGAGTCTCGTTAATATATACAGCCTCGATGAACATTAAAAATCTTTAAGTGTTTTAAGCCGTAAACAATATATTATTTAAATTACAATGCATGTTAAAATGTTTGATGTTAAGTAAATAAGAAGCTGTTGTAAAAAACGGCTTTGAAAATCGCCGTATTTGTCGGACCATAACATTTTCGTTTTAAATTCGGTCGCTGACATAACCTTGAATTGAAATATTATATTTGGGAGGTTCCAAATCGAGGATATATTCAAGAGCATGATCATATTAATCATAATGCTTGACGTACGGTTAGTATTCAATCGCATTATGATGTGATTAGGGTAGTAGGTAGTTTTTAGTGTTTAGAAGAGCTGTTTTAATATAGGAAGCAGCTCACGTAATACGTTTAAAATTATACGAAAGGATCAGAAAACTTAGCCCGAGGGCTAAGTTTTCTGATCCTACTTATTTGTTGAAGCTAATTTCTTGATAATAAGATGGTTTATTGACGGAAGTTTTGGTCTTGAATACTTTAAAAAGTTGTATCAACACCCATTATAAGTACTACCATAATTACCTATGTTTGTAAAAACGAACCCCGCGTCCTAACCAAGCTAAACCATTTTTTCGGAAAACCGTAGTGCGCCCTCTATTGGCATTACCACGCGTTTGGGTTCCCCTAACGAAATGAACGCAATCCTTACCTGTTCTTGCAACGATTGCTTTTATTAAGATGCGGCCTGTCAGTTGTGAATATCCGGATAGATTCAACTTTCAATCAACGACTGATATGCTAGTCAGACAGAAATTAAGTCGTAAGCTATACCAATCTTTAAATTACTTATATCCTTATGCAAGTCACAAGTACAATAGTAGCAACATTTATATTTACGGTTTATGAAAGGTGATTGTAATCTCAGCCGACGGTCCAACTCTTTCAAGCGTGTCGACTACCGTAATATTTTTTTACTTAAACTAGCGGGTCATAACGTGCATATTAAAAAAGTTGTTTTGTACTAAGATAAAACACTCCATTTCGTGATGAATTGAAAGCTAAAAAGTAACTCTTTGATGTTTAAGGGTGTGTGAAAGGAGATTTGAATGCTTTAGAGATTTAAAACTGCGAACAAACTTAATTGGGAAGTACCAGGGTTGCCCGTGAAATTCAAATTTTCTTACGTTTTTTGCCATTTGCAGGTAATGTTGTATGTTGATTAAAATATGATTCACGACCATAAGAAATTAGTCTGTAAACCCTGACGCTTCCACCTTAAATGACTTTGAGTTTGTTGTTCATGTTGTAACATTTGTAAACGTTAACTTATCCAAATACAATTAGTTAGACTAAAGATAAGCTGCATTGTTACAGATAAGCGAGAGTCGGAACGCAGTGGTTACCAGAAAACAGGAAAGGAGCCGAGGAAGGTCTGACAACGCTTGGGAAATTGGCAGGAGAAGATGGGGAAGAGGTGGAACCGTATACATTGGAATTTGTTAACAAAGCGCAAAATAATAATAAGTAGGTTATGACATTACAGAATATATGATTAATATAGAATGAGCTTTTGTTAACAAATATACTACTATAATAATATCGTGGAATGCACATAAATCTTTTTTAACGCTGTCATTTTCAACCCTGAAACTTCATTTAACCTGTAAAAACCACTGTCAACCGGATAAGTGACCAATAAAGAAGTAGACACAACAATAAGGCCGTGTATATATCAACGCAGGTAGAGCTGACACAAGCCTCACTCACATACAATGAATTAACAGCAATACATGCGTACGCGTCAAATAAACAGATGTCACCGCCACAGCTCTCTTCACGAAATATCGGATTCTCACGGTCGGATCTGTTCCTCTGATATAGGTTGTAAAGTGGAGGAGGACAAAAAAGTAAAAGATTTTTACGTTTGTCATAAATTCATAATACATGCAAGTGAAGCTGACGAAAGTTTTGAACCAAAGGTAGAAAATCAACCCCGTCGGGGCTGCGGGTTGTTCGAAAGAGATACCGCGGCCTCGGTGCAAAGGTAGAAAATCAACGAATACTGGATGAGGTAATGTGACCTGAAAATCAGCAATAACGATGATGGGAAATTAAAAATGTACTGGATTGACATAAACTACCGAAACTGTGAAAGCTTGCCTTAAATTGCTTTTATAACCTAAAATGTTTCATGATGTTAGGGTTTCTGAAAACTCTGATTGCCTTAAGCGCTTACCGTATTGTTAGCCTAGTCCCTAGGCACGCCAATCAAATGTACTAGAGGAAATAAAAAACGCCTTGAATGTGATTGTCACTTGTTTCAGATTATAAGCAGGCACAAATTATGGTTGAGGAAAGACGACGCAGCTCGCAAGTAAAGAATATGAATTCTTATTCCCACTAATCACTACAGATAATAAATTATTATTTGTTGCCTTTTCATCAACAATATTCTTGTCCTTAGTGTAGAATTAAATTATAAGTGATTTTAATTTCATTATTTGCACGCTATTTGATCCTGCTAGGTAAATTCACGTCCCTATCATCATCATTTCAGCCGAAAGAGGTCCACTGTTGGACCTAGGCTAAGTGTCGCCAAATTAACTAGTGGGAGAAAATGTACATATTATTATTTAGCTGCAACTTCAGCCTAAAAACAGTTATTAACATATTTATATATTTCAGAAAAAAACTATATAATGGTGATTTCAGTCGACTCTTGTGCTCGTTGTTTTACGATGACTGTCTAATGTAAAATCTTGTATGGCTACAATTTTAAACTTGTTATAGGTACATATTCACCGCATCCATAACATTTGCAAGTGAGTGTATTTTCCGCGTATCTGCGCGTACGCCTCACAACGTTCTATCTGGGTTTATTTATTTAAATATGCGTGAACTGCGCTTGCCAGTGTTCTTTGTCTTCGTACCTTGGTACTAATATAGCCTGGCTTCCTGCTCATCTCGGTAGCTTTGTCGTCATTCTACTTCGAGGCTGACTACAACATTTTTAATAAGAATATTCCAGCTATAACGAAGTAATAATATTTTTTGTCGCGATTTACTAAACAGAGCGAGACTCTACGAGAAGACACGTCTAAATTACATATTTTCCACTTTGCTCCCATTTCTTGACGGCTCATAATTTGGTTTAGAAAAAGTAGGTACGGTACTTGACTTACCTCGGGCGGGATCTCACAATAGTGAGTTTTACGTCCTAATTAACTAAGTATTTATGTAAATTATCGATAAAGTAAAATACCGATTTCGTAATGTGGCATTCAAAGAATGATCCAAAATACATAACCAAGAGAGACACGCAAGCCTCACACAGTTGAACCATAAAATGCTTTGCATACCGAAAATAAAATAAGACGCTCGAAGGACCAATATTATGAACACGAAACAAATGAGCCAACTTAGATTTGCGCGTTGGTTTTTGTTTTACTTTGCCCTAAACACAACTCCATAAGGCTGGTATTCGGATGTCACGACGAGAAATTCGTTAGGCAGGATTTTTCGAAATGGAACAAGTGCTTTTGCATTTTGTGTACTTTCTCAGCAATACTCACGTCAGAGATATGCGTTTAAAGGGTTTCTTCGGAACCTTCACGTAAATTAATGAATACAGAGCTTTGTAAGTTGCGCAAATGATCCAATGGTTGCGGTAACTCATCGTGGTTCGCTCGTAAAATCGGCCGCGACAATCACGGTTCGGCTTATGGTACTTTACTTCTCTTTTTTCAACTTAGCAACCCCGGTTTTGTACCGCTTAATTTTATATGTGTTTTTGAACTTCGTTCGAAGGTGACGTCATTTGGGTTTCAATGAAATTTATTAGCAAGTTGGATTATAAAATATGGATCCCATATTATTATTGACTTGACCTAATTGTAATAAACTATTTCCGAACATTACTTCAGTTGTGAATTATTGTGGTTACGTTCGTGTTAGATATTAATTATAGCATGAAGTTAAATATTTCAAAACAATTTACAGCCAGCGATAGTTTTGCATATTATTATGGATACCGCAATTTTAACTTTGGGTTTGGTCCACAAAATTTCATCACAAAGGACTCGCGCGACCCTGGTTGACTCTTCATAATAATGCAGCATACTATCTAAGCCAAAAAAAACTGACCAATATCACTACAGGTAGTTTGGACATGAAAACGAAGCTCAAGCGACATCCATTTACTGCGATGACCAATCCGCCCCCGTCCTAATTTGTTATTATAAACGACCTGATATTGATATATCTACAGTATATTAACTGGTTATGTTTTGTACGCAGCTAATAACTTAATAGCGGGACTAAACTAAATTACTCCTCGACATTGTTAACGTGCGCTTTTTATAGTTTTTTTTAGTGACATGATTCAGAGCGAGTATTTCGTCTCCGGGTCAAATACCCACAATCGTTTAGCTGTCTTTGTTATTAACCTCTGCAACATATTCCTTATATTTTAGCTGTCTTTGTTATTAACCTCTGCAACATATTCCTTATATTTTACAACTTATTTTTAAAGCCTTTTAATATCTGTTTAAGTGTTAAGTATAATGCTTTGTACGTTAAAAGATCTCAATGATTTTTATGGCTAATTAAATTTTCCTTAATGAGATGTTTGTCATCTTGTTTTGAGAGAAATTTGATTTTATTTCCGTTTACTTTTAATGATAGAGTAATATGGCTTAAGGCTGTTGTTTGGCGGTTGCGATAGATAGAATTACTTTGGTATTATTACCATTTGACGCAAATTATAAGCGCCACCGCAATGTATTTAATTTTGAGTGCATTAATTGTACATTTAGTTTCCAACATTAATAAATGTCATTTTCACATTGTAATAACAATAAAATCTTTAGCAATATGCATTTGAATGTATTTGAGACGTGACTACATTCCAGGGTTTCATTGCATCAGAATTTACAGCCTTCGTCGTATCGTCACCTATTCGCGTGTGTTCCACACCTATAAGCATAAAATCGGCTACGATTATTGCATCCTGGCGAATGTGTGGGTGAATATTATTGGCAGGTCTCCGACACGACAAACGCAAACTTACCATTCACCAGCCGACTGATTTCTGAACCCCATTTGCTTATTTAAGTCTACCGTACCGAAGGTTCGTTTTTGAACAGTAGGAGAGATCGTTTTGTGCATGGGAGGCTTTAGTCCCCTCTGGATGCAGGAAGGCTCCACAAATAAAATATGTGACTTGAAGGCGACGGCGAGGTGCCGTCGAGATGAGGCTGCGCAAGCTGGTGGGAAAGGGACGGATTGCAGTGTCCTCATAAGTGGGAGGGAGACAGTAGCACGCTTGGCTATCTGGAGAAACGCGAGCACCTCATTTAATCGGTACGCGCTTCGTTTTGTAGGATAAAGGAAAATTTGCGATGCTTTAGATACGTTGGCATTATGCGTGTGGGTGTGTGATAGAACATTACTGTTATCGCTACATCGTCTGTCCAGGGTTCAATCAGTCTATTTAAGATGGAATGGAATGTACAAGTAAACCTCTATTTACTCAAACAGTTAAGAAATAACCGTAAAGTTTTTACAAGTTAGATTTAACGCGAATATGCAAATGCGTTAAGTGACACCTATTCGTCGTGTCATAAAACGTCACGTCGACTGTCTGACATTAAAAGTACCTTTTACTGTGTGTGTCTACATAAAATGGTTAACAAAATCAAATAAGCGTACATTAAAGTATAACTTGTTAACTGGGCTAATTAAGTAGCTTGCCTTCTGTAAGAGCAACTACATTCATGAACCTAATAGTTGGCCGCTGTTTCAAATTCAAACTTACTAAGTGCTTTGATTATTTCTCTTTTTTGTTTTCTTTCTTTGGATTTTTAAGAAAGTACTGGATTTTTATAAGCCTAAAACAACTTCACTTTCCGTGTAAGATGTTATTATGTTTTCGTCAGATTGGTTTTAATAATTAAATGGATTGTTACATAAGTATCATTGATGTTAAAACCTCAACCTACATATATAAAACAAATAACAATTGCAACATTCAAAAACATAGTCGCAGCGTTGTATCACGGTTTATTTTTTCACGAGATATATTCAACGCTTGGGGCTGAAAAAATGGGTTACAATGTTGGCTACGCCTAAGCGATTCATAGCTACGTACCACTAAAAATCGTTACAGTTCTTCTTGGCTTTACAGGACTTAAACCTGTGCTTACAACTTTTCCATAAAAGGAGTAAGCGATATAATGAAACAATTCAAAGATAAAAGGCGTATACATGTCACATTTTCAAGTGTTCTATAGTTTTAAACGCTTACTAACAAACAAAAGTAACTTATTGCCCGATGCCGACGGCCGGGCACAGGTTACATTATTGTCATAAACCCACACTCGGGTGCCCGTCGGCGTAACACGACCAAATACAATCAGGAGGAAACCGCACTGAATCTCTGTTACATCAACAGCCACGTTACTTAGCCGGGTTACGAATAATGATATGTACTGAGAAAACTGAGCGTCTAGTAATCTTCGTTTCGTTTGTACCTTTGCTTATTTTGAGCTTTCGAACTTTCAAATGTTAATGATTGGTTTTGGGTCACAATTTTCTTCTTGCCTACTTATCGGATCCAGGTCAAGTGGGTTGTTTTACATTTGTATAAATTGTAAATTGGCTTTGATGTCGCGGATATAATCATAAATGAAGTCTTTGGTATTACAGACTTTACTGAAGCTTGCTAACTTGATTTAAAGACCACGTTATGCTTACTTACCTACGCAAAGAAACATACTTTTTCACGCTTCTGTTTACAGCTACCTAATCATAGAAAAACTTTCAGGAAGTCGCTGAAATGGTGCAAAAATCAAAATCACATAAGGAAACTGTTACTTTAATTCACATAAGCATGAGGGTTCACATGCCGGTGGTGGTTATTCGCCAAGTCGGCACTATTAGACGACACACACGATATTTACTACCCGTAGCTGCTTTCATTTTAGCCCTATTCCAGTGTTACGACTGAGTTTTATTTAATATTTTACTAGCCTATTAAATTGTTTTCCTTTATCCTGGATAGCGGTCACCTGAGTGCGCGCCTAGAATTAATCAACAAACGCTTTCTGGAAAATTAATTTAAGAAAATTGTAACACATTTTGCTTAGTAGTTTTCCGAGATATTTGACAGATAGAGTAAAAAACTTGAGATTATAACAAGCTTGTAATTATGTGACAACAAAAACATTTTCTTGCTCGTAAAACTCTTTTAGAAAGTGACCAATTATCTGCCTTTTAAAGTGGACAAGATTGCAATATAATCGGGAAACTCAGGCTCACTGGCTGTCGCTGAACACAATACACACAAGAAGTTTCACCACATGATTGACGGTTATACACACCAGTGTGAGAAAATAAAGCCATATCATAATTATGTGTCAATCCGATCCCACAACTTGAGTGCAAGATAATGTTGTTGTAGTTACCATTTTTGGGTTATTCACCAAATAAAGGGCTTGGGTGAACAAAGAGGTCGGATCAATGGTACGGATGCATGCTAATGTGGGATAAATACCGACGCATAGCTTGTTGTCCGACCCACGCACACAGCTACCAACATAACAACACATCCAACAATATGCGTGTGTGTACGTGAGCTTTCCACACACATTGGTAGATTCGCTAGGGTTGAACATAACTTTGCCAAATTAATTTTGTGAGCATATGTAATGTGGTGGTTGAAGATAATAATAATTTATCTGTTTGGTAGTCTGGTTTATATTTTTGTTGTTAAACTGTTTAGATAATGAGGTTGATAATACAAATTGAATCCATTACCTACTTTGGCACTGTTCACACCCGACTGAATGATCGATTCAATTGAATGATGTTGATTTGTAATCGATTTCGAACGGAAAAATAGTAACACGAATATTAGAATTTAGCCAAAAGCCAAAGAAACAGGTTTATTTAGGTAAAGATGCAATAATGTACTTTTTAAGATATTTTCAGTTATTAAAACTGATACATAGTTTCATAGAAAAGGCGAAAGCCTCCCCCTACCTCTTTTTACTAACAAATTTGATGCAATAACTTGTGGTCAACGTGTGTGTACTCATGTGAAGAAACTGTTAAGATTAGGTAAACAATGGGCTGACGTAAGGACGTTCTAGATAATTGTTTACTAGAACTTTGTGTTGTACGATATGCCCTTGTCACAAGATTTTCCTCATCTCATGTCATTGCTGTATCACCGGCATTGAAATATTTATAACTTCGACGAATATTCGCTGTAATAGGTAAAACGTTTTTTTTTTTTTCATGCGTTGATTCATTTTATTTTCAGATATAGCTGAAAAACTGAAGTTCCAGAATATAAATCTCTGACAGCCAAAGCTTGTTTAGTGTCAACCCTGAAAATAATCGTGTAATGTAATGTGTAATGAATTAACAAAAAAGTAATTGTTTTTGCCAAATGTAACCAATATTGCAAACAATTTTAATACAGATTATACACGCCTTATTTTTAAGTAATTTATGAACTAATTAAATTGAAATTTTGGCTCATAAAAATATTTAAAATACACGCAGATGACACGATCGCAGTTTAAAATTTCTTGTGTGGCATATGGCAAACGCTTTATGCAAGAAAAGCTCAGGTGACATGCACGACCAAAACTTCTTGAAGAGCATACATTGCTTACATGATACAATGACTCCTTCTTAACCTCCGAACAAAACCGGTAATGGAACAGAAAAACAGGTTCATTCAGTTTTATACCTTTTTATAGAAGCAGTTTAGTAACTCACGTCGCCAACCTTGCAGATTCACTTTTTTATCTGTTTTTGAGGACACACATTGCCATTTAACAACATCAAAGTTAAGGTCCTCTTGTCATTCATTTTTTACCTGTGAGTGGGGACTTGTGTGGTGGATAGGTGTCTTTTTGTTCTGACCTGACCTTGATTTAGAGGTAGCAAGGACAAATGATAATGGCTGGCACACATGTATTTAGGTTGCTAGTGGACTACTTAACGTGGAGGCGACACTTTCGAATTTGAATGAGGGCTGATTTCTAAAGATACACAGATAGATTCAGTGCAGTAGGATTAAACCTATTATAAGTGCACTCACAAGTTGGCCAGACGCTACCAAGAAGGCTTTTGGGTACAACTTGTATAGAATAGTTGACCATGCAGAAGATCGCGTAACTGTTGTATGTGATCGCTAGCCTTAACATTGAGGGACCGAAGAAGAATGAGAAGAAACATAGAATTGAAATAAGGACAATTTTGTAAAATCTAAGCAACAAAACGCTTGGCTATTCAACTTCAACACCAAGTTATTCAAACCCTCAATACATAAACTACAGCAACTATTTATTATAGGCAAGTGCATGTAGATTAGCGCGTGCAAGACTACACCGATAGCACATAATCCACAACGGTGAACGTGCAAAACAATAAATAGCGCGGTCGGCGCCACTTCTAATTTCCTATGCTCTAGGCGCGTTTGATCCTGAATCGCGATTCCGTATTCCCAGGGAGTTCGGGGTCAGCGAGCTGGCTAGCCCGGGAGGCAAACCAGTTCTAAACATTTCAATATCACACCAAACCTGCAATAAAGTGTATACTTACTATAAAGTTTACAATTTATTTGTCACACCTCTTTATGTTTTTCGGAGATGAATTTTAGGGCTTTTATTATTGAGGTCTTGTTCGTTGTGATGCAATACTTTTCTATAATCTTTGGATGACATTTTTAGTGAGGTATCGAAATATGGTAATGGTATTCAGTTGCATCCGGTTAGACTGGAAACCGACCCAAACATAGTTAGGAAACGGTGGATGATGATTTTTAGTGAGTTATCGCGTCTTCCCTTTTGCGCTTCTTTATTTGTCTTTGTAAAAAACCTTCTAAGGTTCTACTGCTAAGGATAGATGCTCGCATAAAATATATTTAATTTTGTCTGTCGTTTTTCAATTAGTACTTGTATTGTGGTGTTCAGTGTAAACGTACCTGTCATGCGATTTTGTAAATAATGGTATATGTACGTCTTGTACAAAATTACGATATTTAGTAATAGTCTTATAAATATCAAAGTATAAAATTAGGCTCTAAGTCCAAATCTCAGTTCTTAGAAACGATAATAAAACAAATATAGACAGCTTACATTCAGATTTCTGTAAAGTAAAAAAATATGAACCTTTATTGTACTATGTATTCAATTTGCTCTAGAGGCCTATCGTGAGTTGACATAATACTGCGAGTTTCATAAGTTAGGAATTCCGTGATCGTATAATATCAAAGATAATTTGACAATATATGCAGTTGTTGACTTGCTGTCATAAATCCAAGTATTGGTAGAATTAGTGATTAGAAGAGTGGGTAGAAAGGCACTACATAAATTCGAAATTGAGGATCATGCGCTGCTAATGTCAATTAGCTATTGCGTAGAGATTGTATCATGTAAAACCAGCGCTCTCCGCTACCGCTTCAACTAAAATGAGGGCCCTACGGACGGGATGCATTAATAACCGCTAATTTTCTCGTACCCGTTCGCGAACCAATAAGTGCTCGAAATCATCGGCCACTAATTAATTACTAGTACCAACACAATCATTACTCACTGAACGTTTGTAGACCCTACAACTCTCTCTAATAGCTCGAAGAATGTTGATTTTATTAAACGCTGGTCACTTCCAAACCAGTTTTTATTGTTAATATAAAATGTGACGCCTTCGTTGTTTTACGATAGATCTAAGAAACGTTTATCTGGAATGTAAATTTTGTTTGCGTTTGATACTCGAACCTCGGTACTTGCGACCTCTATGACCATAAGCTAACCGTCTGCACCGTTACTGCAGACATTCTCGTGTTCGTATTATTTTGATCTATTTGTTTACATCAGTATAAACCTGGAAACAGTTATTTTGAACATTTATTTCTCAAGATGTCAAGACTATTAGGGTTCAACAGACTTTTGAATTGTAAAATTTTGTTCTACTACTTTTTTAATTCTGGCACGAGTAGGTTTATCTACTTCCGTTTTTTACTGAGTTTGTACCGTTATTAACCACTTGCGCGAATTTTGATTTCCATTGTTGACAATTGATTTTAAAATAGGACCATCACTTTGCAGCTGTGAAAGAAATTATGAAGACTACTTGACCAGCATGCGCGGAAAAAACAGTGTGTTGGAGAGTTCGTCAACATGACGACAACAATGACAAATGTAAAGAGACAGTCATGACAATGGTGTCTCGCAGGCGCGTCCACGATTCGATAATAGTGAATAAACACGGCTATGAGTTATCGGCGCAATCTCGGGTCGTCGGCCGCGGTACCGTTCCACTTGCCCCTGGACAACGAAACTAAGCACCGCGAGCTACGACGCTCAGGGGCAGCCGTGGATGTGGTATTGTGGATGAACGTATAGCTAACCACAATAAAATATATATGTTTATGACAATATATATTTATGATTGTAAACAAAAATATGCCCGAAAATGTTAACAAAGAAAATGCATGAAAATTTAAATAAAGGTGACGAAGTTGTTTGCGACATACATTGATATAAAAATTAAAGATACGGTCGTCTGAACATTTGCTCGACGCGTTCGCCATACAGAGAATCGGTGTAGTCTGCTCGTTAACGTAACCTTGTATAAGCGGCGTGGTATTTTCGAGGTATAAAGAACATAAATAAAGCTTTTAATAAAATTTACGACCGCACCCGAAGAGAGCCGATCGTGGACTAGTTCACTTCGGCTTAGGAAAGACCGTTTTAGGACCAAGTTCGAGGCGTCATTGTAACATGCGGTCCGCCCAGTCCTTACGCAGTAATATATAAGTCAGTGACGACATAGGTAATATATAAAAGGGGTATTCGTACAATCCCATTGACGAGGATTTATTGTACGAAGTTTTTAAAATGGGGACGAAAGGAAGAAACAAATGGATATCAAACACTGCAGTTTATTTAGATAATTCAGCACATACGAATATTGTATGTATCGAAAGTAATTATAATTGTAAAAAAGGAATTCATGTAAAAAGGGAAAAAATTGGTATAACACATACATATATATTTGTCATTGCTTGAATCATGAATTCATGTTATTTTTATTTATTATGATTCAAATTGTAACCTTCAACAAAACTGATGTACGAGTAGTTTTGAAAATAACGATCAATTAAAAATATGTATTGGTAATGTTATCTGTCTTGGTTAAATACCTGTGGCGTCTTACGAACTCTTGAGTTTACGAGACACTTCAAAAGTCAGAAATACCGCATCTATAAACCACGATACTCAACATACCTCACAGTTTTCACTATTAACGTTCATAGACGAATTCCGACGTGACTATTCCGCTAATCAAATTTTGTAACTGCGGTATTGTAACCATTAGTTCTCGAACCTAAACTTTTTTCAGTCGCCGTCTATTATGTGATACCGTTAAGTAGAAACAGATTGTTGCCCCGAACTCATTCCAACATTTAAAATAATACGATGAGAATAAAATCACTTTGTATGAGTTCAAATCTAATACTTCGGTAAATTAAACCGGAGAAAGCGTGGCATCCATTCTTATATCTGCTATCCCCTTTTGATGTGGATCATAAAGATTAGTAACGGATAAAATTAGCACCTCATTTCATTCGTAATTCACCTTGTAATGATTAGATAAGTTCGTTCTTGCTATTTATAAGTTTTGAGGCCAGGTTTGAGGAAATAATTTATATCGAGGCTTTTTTTCTTTTCTTGTATTTACCGTTAAAATCTTATTTTGTCGTATATTTTTGCTTTGGTCTGTATAAAATGGATTGTTGTTGTTATTTGGCCCATGCTGTCCTATTGTTGGGCTAATGCTTTTCTTTGAGTCGTTTATTTCCTCTTATTGGCAGCTTGTCACGTGTTTCTGTTAAAGGCCTTGACATCGTCGACTCACAGCTCCGTTGTTCACGTTGTTCACCCCAAACCGTCTATTAGGGCCTTTATGACACGGCTGTGTGACAGTTCTGTTTCTAATGTGGGTAGTTTTAAATATATTTCAGCAAATAATAGAAATTTTTCATTAAAAAAAATATCATTAGGTAATTTCAGACAAAAATGTCCAGAGCTTCGGGACGGTTGTTAACAACAAAAATATGCTTTTATAACTAACGGTAATAAGCATAGAAGAACATACAATTTAAAAATGAAGAAACTAGCCACACTGTTTACCCCCAAACACAGTAGCCTCTTCGAAAATACTTACTGCTTACTGATAGGTGCTGACAGAAGATGTTTATTTACCTACTTGATTTTAATTAATGCTACTTAAAAAAACTTTGTGTATATAGCAAAACATACAATGTGTTAAATAATGCATTTGAATTTTAAATTTTGGCCGTGTGTTAAGATTAAAAATAATAAAAACATGCAAGGTCTGTAAGATTTTATGTAATTTTGCTGCGTTATATGTTTTTTACTTGAAAGAATAAACTGTAGAGGTTTAATAATTTATGTACTGACAGTATGATCAATGTTACAGCAAGGTACTGTCGTGTTTCCCCCTGAGCGCTCGCGCAGTTTGCCCATGAAATCTTTATGTCTATTGTTTAAGGTTAATTTAAAGCTAAATTGCAGCATAAATTGTTATTCAATAGATACAAATTATGTAACTAACTTAACCTCAATCCTAGTTTTATCTGCAGGTTTAGTTTTTTAAGTATTCGTGTTTGACAACTGGGTCTTCTTTGAAATACTTACAAAAACTGATTAATCAATATTAATAACATCACTCCACCAATTTAAAGTACCGGTGGCAATCACATAATTAATTACGAAAGGAAACTAGAAAGCTGGATGTCAAAAATAAAGTAGGTTTACTCAGTATTTGAATTAAATTGTCAATATATATTTTTCTGACGATTTATCTAGAGTTTTGCGTTAAGTGGGCAAACGGCACACAGCCGTAACTTTACGGTTAGCTCAATCAGATGACTCTGCGCCGGCGCAACGCGGAAATCAATTGGAGTTCCTTTTATCATTTATGGATTGCGAACCCGTGGGCATCACGCTTTTGTTACACAACGTTGATAGGTTATGGGTCTAGTCCTTTGCATTTGTTTTCTTTGTAGAAAAAGGGGAACATTTTCAGGAACATATTTTTTTTTCAAGAAATGTTTTTCTCTAGAAGGGCACTCCTTGAAGGTTATTGCATACGTTAATACAATCAGCTGAAACGTTCCTACTGCTGGGACACAGGCCTAATCAAGGAGTGGGCCGTATTTCACCAGGCGGGCTCACTGCGGGTTAATTGATGTCACATATCTTAGGATTTTTGGAGATAAATGACCAATAGACCGTTGTTAAAAACAAATGAACCGCCTCTTTCCAAATTCGAAAAATACTGTTTACTCAATCTTTTGTGTTTTCAGGGCAATGTAGGTGGGTACTTCGCGGTCTACACGAAACCAGTGAAGAATCCAGGCTAATGCGACACTCGGTGACAGGCTAACGACCTCGCACTTTTCACTTGTTACTTTTGACCTTACACTTCGTCACTTGCTATTAACATACATTGTCGGAAGGAAATTATCGAAGAAATATTTTTCTTCATAAGTATTTTACCCGCATGCGGTAGGTATTGGGCAAAAGAAGGGTAATGCTTTTTCGTATGGGTATCTTTATTTAGCTTGTCTAAGTTATGACCGTCATATTTATTCATGTCGTGGTGCTGAAGAAGGTCGCACTACGGCAAAAGAAAATAGGTGGAAACAGGTGGCAATCGTATACTGAAGGTGGGGGTCAAAATGATGGGGCTATGCTTAACAGTAGTCTATGTCCACTTGTCCAGTAGTGGACTTTTGTGAGGAAGGGGAAGGGTAAGGGCACATTTTCTTGTTAAAAAAATTCGGTCGATTTCTAACCAAGTCTGCGAATTTAAATCCGCGCATCCCAACTCTGCATCCCCGTACTTCCCACATACATATTCTAAGTTAGAATTCTAAGAGTTGCAGAGTTCTAAGAGACACCGAATAAATCGCATGTCAGTTATTTTAACACGGCACTTAGAACAAATAAATTAATAGGCAATTACTTGTAAGGCACCGCTTTGGGCCAACAATGGGCGCAATAAAAGCCATAAACGTCACGATGTTTGGCGTCCTATGGCGCACGGGCTGATCTGTTAACGAGAACGAAACACGTCCTAGTGCTACTAGCCATAGAGTAATCTGCAGAAGCGTCTTGGTGAAGGGTGTGTAGGTACTTCCGTGTCTAACCACTTGACGAGCCGCCAGTTGCACGCACAACCAACAAGCTCATGTGTTTTGAAACTTACTGTGCAGATAAATGAAGTTGGTTAGGCGATGTTATGAGGCCCTTCAATATCACGGTAACTCACGCAAAAACCCAAACCTTCAAATTACAATGTTAGTGTAGGTACTTATAACAGACTGATAGGTGCTAAGGTAGGGATGATCATTGGTTTGAAACTTTTTTGTTGTAAATCAATGATAAATGATAATACCAATTATAAAAGATCTAGTAGGAACCATAATTACAGCAATGATCTGTTTTTTTTTTTAAACCAGCGTTACTATTTACCGCCACTGCACAAAAAATAACAAAAGTGCCGTTTACCAACTAACAGACATTGATAGACATTAAAATTAGACCATTGAACCATTTCTACCTACACACACATCTACGTTCCTACCTATTCTACCGAACAAGTCAGTCGAGTAGGGCGACGACAGGCGCGCGCGCAGGTCGCTGCGGGGTCATTGACCGGCCCGTTACGCGGTTACGTAACAACGTAGCTTACGGCTACGCGTTCACGACAACCCCGTAGCAGCACCGTTTAGCAACCAATCGCAGACGTTGGGTTCATATTTAAGATTTTTTTTTTTATTTATGACTCTAGCAAAATTTTTTACCTTTTTGTATTTTATTGTAAGAAGGTTTAATACAATAGGTACTAATTAAAATTAATAATGTAGTAAGTAGTTTATATTTATGAAGGTAAACCTGTATATTATAAATGAGTGTAAAAATACTTATCAATAATTTGTAACAAACACGGAAATTCCTAAGTAATTAGTAGAGTGCTTTATTTTTCTTAATGAAGCCATATTAATGTAACGACTTTCCGGAACACGTTTATTTTAACAGTTAGATTTAATTTTAGTAAATGCCTAGAGATGGATTTTGCAGTAACATCATATTTTTATGACTGGAAATTAACTGTTGGGAATAATTGCGCGTCTGGACTAATGATAAAATTCTGAAATACCACGTATGAAATCTCGATAACTGATTTCAGAAGCCCATAATTTATCAATCAGCAGATGTGTGCATGATTTAGATAGCTGTTCGTAAGGCAGGAGATCATTGCATCATTAGGTGAAGCAATGATGTTAAAGGGGTGGCTAGTAACAGATGGATGAGAGTCGTCGAGAATCAAGCGCCCAGTCTGGTAGGCCTGTTCCCACTTGCCCAGAAGTGGACTGTTGTAGGCCGATGGTGATGATAGCAAAGATATAAGACTACAATTAAGTATGATGTTATTTTATTGTCATCAGTACCACTTTTCATCCACCAAAATAGCTAAAATATAATGAAATAAAATAATAATCTTGTGTCTTTAAAAAATCGTTTGGCAGTACCAGCTTTATAGTGACACATTTTTTATCTAAATGACATCTCATAGGCCAACCTGTGGGGTCAGCTTCTGCTTAACTATCCCACAGGTGTATTTAGTGTAAGGCTTCTAGCCAAGGCATACAGTGAAACCTAACTACACAATTTAATTATATATTTCGTCAAAAACACATTTTTATTTGAAAAAAGGTTTTTTATCCTATCTTAAAAATTGCAACTTTTTATGAATGTATGTTAGATTTTTTAAGGTAGCAGATATTAGTAATTCATCGTCGATATAATATCACCTTTATCTTTATTGTGCAATATTGATTTGTTTGTATCACGAATTCGATAGTAACCAAAACCCCTCTCAGTTCAACTCGCAAGTTAAACATTCAACGCCATCTACCGGTAACTTGACGTACAACATTTTGTATGTTTGTGTAAAAATTAACAAAAGACGTTAATTACTTCTCAACGCTTGTTATGATATAATGGTTACTTTTACCGGTTCGTAGGTATTTTTGTTGTTTCAAATTAATGTTAATTCAATATGTTTTGTTCTTATATAACGAGGCCCCGGAAATAGCGATATAAAATACGATTTGAGAACTGAAATGATTATTTTTGTCTGGTGATTGTTTATAAAAGACTGGAGGCTCTTGTTCGTTTGGGATTTATTTGAGAAGGAAATTATGGTCATCCTGAGATATTATCCTCTTCCCGATGATACAACACTAGTTGTCATAATCATGTAAAATCTAGCAAGGGAATTAGGTTGATTAAGGTGTGTTGCTGAAGAATCACCAAATAAGTCACTAGCGGCTCTGTCTGATTGATGCAATTAGACCAAACAGTTCGCAGTTTTACAGTAAGATTTTTTTAAACTAAAAATAATAACGTAACATACATCACGCCTGTAATCCCCGAAGGGTTAAGCAGAGGTGTACCTCAGTACACCCACATTTCGCCGTTTATGTTAAACTCCCGTGTAATAGGGACGAGCCTATTGCCATGAACTGGGCACAAATCCAGACTCCGTGGCTGCTATTGAAAAATTCCTGAGAGAAAAAATTCAAAAATAATTTTCCTGACTCGGGAATCGAACCTAGGACCTCATACTCAGTCGCGGTTGCAACCCCTAGACCAACGGAGATATAATAATACAAAGGTATCTTTGTTTTAACCCTGAGGGAAGTTAGAAAAAGATACAAATACAACGAACAAAAAAACTTAAGAAAACTCAATCTCTCGTATGTTAACACAAATCACCGCTTATTTCGCTGCTCTACAATCAGTTCATGCCACGTCTATTTAATTAAATTAATTTCACAATTCACACACTGAGTGCGGATGAAAGATGTTTTTGCGTTAATTACTATGAGTTATTACATCCATTCTTTGTTCACTGTTACTGTAAGCCGTTGACTTCATTAACAACTAATTAATACGCGTGATACGAATCTAATCTCTTTCTGTTTCGTGTGTACGTTAATATTGCACTAAACGAATGTTGAGCATAAATTATGAAACTGTTGTTTTAAGTGATTGTTTTATCGTGTTCATCTATATTACTACAGTAGTTTTGTTAGATTTAAACCCTGATCTACATAACTGAGCCATGTAACTGTTATCGCGGGGCAACGTTTTCACGCTTGCGTTTTTAAACCCGTTATTTTATTAATATTTTGACAAGTTTATATTTCATGTTTTGACATTGAATAGGCCTTTAATGCGGCATGGGAACGTAATAAAAGATTTTGTAGTAGTATAAGCAAAATCAACAATAAAATCATAATTTATTGAACCAAAGATCTTTTTTTTAATTCGGCTATACCTACGTATTAACCATTCGTCATTCCGGTTTGGCAAGTGTTGATGGACAAAACTTCAATTTAAATTAATGTACGTACTATGATTCATACAGCAACCGGTGTGAATTAATTCAATGTATCATTTATTTTTAATTTACTTTTAAAAACACTCATGGTGTTTTATTTGTTTGTTTTAACGTAAATGATGTGAGCATAAACCCCGGGCTAACTGGCGCATTCATCATTTCATCCCTTTTATTAAGACAGTGGACCAGCCGACTCAAACTATTATGGGGGATCAATAACGGATACAATGGGATTGTAAAAGGGGGCTCATATTTTGATATTCACAAAAAAACTAACTCTTCCGCGGGCACCCTCGTACACGCTCATGGCGTACTCATTTTATGTTGTTTTACTTTGTATTAAGAGCGAATATTGTCTAACAGGATATTTTTGTTGTCAGGAAAAAATCATATTTTTTTCTGAATCAGACATTTAACCTTATACCTAGGGAGTCAGGGCTTAAATTCGCGCTGGAGGTTGAGAAGAAAGCTTTTACATCATCTAGTAACGTGTATTGATTGAAGAGACTCCCGTTAGGTTTTTACATAATATCTGTCTTGTATAGGGGGTGGCAGTACATGGATGTGAGCTACACTTTATATTTGCGATTTTCTGTCATTTTTATGGGTATTTTGAACTCAGTTTGTTTTTCCGGCTGGAAGATAAAATGTATCATTTATTTAGTAGCGATATCCTTTCAAATAAAAGATTAATCGAGTAGCAGATTTTCACCTGGTTACAACGAAAACACATGAAAAAGCACCACTTAAGATTGGGAATGGGCACGCTTTGAAATGTTATCATTGAATGTATCTGCTCGATACATTGCCTGGTATCAAGGTGACCATTCACATCATCATCATCATCCACAGCCCGAATTCACCCACTGCCGGGGTATAGACCTCCCTTTGCTTATGCCAAGCTCCACGCTCTTGCGCTAGTGTTATCCAGGATTGGCATTTTCGTAATGGCAGCAATGTCGTCTGACCATTCACAGCTACTTACAAACTTAAACAACTGAAACTTTAATTTCGCGTGAAAAGCTTTACTTTTCACACAAACCCACCACGTTACGGTCCCCACCAGTAGCGTAGTAGCAACATCCCTTTAAAACGCAATGCAACCAACGTTCGTCCCGTACTCCGGTCACACGCAGTAATATTTATGAAACCCATAACATTAATATGAGAATGTTGAAATTTCGCGAGTCCAACACATAAATACCCTCAATGACGTTGATTATGGCAAACACGAGGGCGCCAGCGGTCCTCCTCACATTTTTTACTGCCCCTTTTATTTATTACTGTGAAGATTGAAAGGGGACGCACTGCGAGATGACTGCGACGGCCCTTCAACGTTGCATGCGTGCCGAATGGGTTGAAAAATATTTGTAGATACACACATAAAGCTATAGAATCAAATGCAGTTTGGCACGCACTGATCAAAAGCACTGTAGAAAGAACCGATGAACTTTCAAAGATGATGAACAAGTTTTTGAGAGGGTTGATTAGCAATAGAACATGATTGTGCAATAATCAACCCCTTGAGAAGTAATGTTGGGTTATTGCTGCCATCAACTTAAAAAATCGTCTTAAAACTTTGAAAAACAAAATAGACAAAACATGTTTTTGAGGCAAAGATATAAACAACGCATTGTAAATTGAGCAAATCAAATAACGAATTTTCATCCGCACGAGTAAAGTCCAAGACTAAAGCTAGCTTCTCACATCCATAGCTATACATTTAATGCATGCGATGCGTGCGACGCATGTCATGCATGCAATACGTGCTAATATTTTAATACCGCTGCGGTGACTTCGTTAGTGGAAGTTATACGCTTTGATCTGTTTAGAGATGAATTACTTCGTGATTGAATCGCTTTTTCTATGATAATTAGGGGTGAGGGGACAAGGGTGCCGGGTGACTCATGCTACATGTAGCATTTTTGGTTGTAATGGGTTGTACTTATATTATTATGACGGTTATGAATGAAAATAGATTTGCTCAGACTAACCATAAGCCAACCATGTCACAAAAGGGATCTTTGCTCCGTACTAGGTGGAAAAAGCAGCCAACGATGATAATTATGATGATCTTCTTTCCTAATCGTGTGGTTAGTTGCCTCACCTGGTGATCGATTTTTTTTGTCATGGACCTCCGACTTGGCTTTACATGCTGTCGAGAAATATCTTTCAGGTATGCTGGTTTCCTCACGGAGTTTTCCTTCACCGGAGCAAGTAATAATGATACAATTCGTAGGTACATGAATCCGAAAAATCAGAGAGGCTCGAACTGGTGACCTTTGATTATTATGATGATGATAAATGAAAATACGGAATTCAGCAGTACGATAGTGGGGATAATTCCGATGTGATTAAAAATGTAAAGACTGATCAGAGGAGTTTGACAACAATAACCATAAAGGCCAATAATTATATTGAAAAGTTATAAGCTGTATTTAAAGTACCACATTTCTTTGGAAAGGCTTCAATTCAACAAATCTTTAGATTAACATGTATCTACTTGAATCCGCGAGAAGGTGTATTATTTTACTAATATTCAGAAACAGTGTCATTAAAAGACATAACGACAATATTGAACAATTTATCAAACTGAGAGAGCCTAATATAACAATTTCAAAAAGAACCTGTTTTAATTCCACACAATCCCATCACTGCAAATAAACGACAAAAACACAAATGAACATGTAATCAAACTTGTTAATCCGACAATCTGCAAAATCAATACGTTGTATCAAAGTACCTATAAACGGGGTGCACTTTCCCAAATTTATGTACCGAGGGTGACTCCCCATAAAGTTCACATGTGCAATAACGAGTCGGCCAGTTTAAACCACCGATATTGCTCCTATGAAATATTGATGGTTCCACAACGAAGGTACACCATTATCATGTCAACTAACGTACTGGTTGGGATTTATTTTTATGTCTCCATTCAGGGTCGTGATTGGATTATTCTTTTGTGAAGGTTGAATGAAAAACTTAAGGTTATGTGGAAAGCTATTTAGCTATGAAAAGCTTTAGAGTTATGATTTCAAATATTATCATGGTGCGACTTCTGGTTCCCGGACAATAGTAATCATGACCATGAGGGAATACTGTGTGACTGTTCCTAAATTACCCCAGGCTGATAAAATTTTCGTTTTTCCTAAATTATAGTAATATTAAGTATCACAGTCGGTTTCCGTTTGTTTTTGTTTCGGAAAGGCCATGCCCCGCCCCGCATGGTTCTGTGAGACTCGACCCAGACTGGTCATCTCCCCACCGACTAAGAGGACTGAATTCCCAACTGAAGGCAGCCCAGTCCCGACTTTGAAAGCTAGAGACTGGGAGGGAATACAAGTGACGTTAATATTGGGAATTCATAGTTAGACATATACATTAATAATATTATTTTCAATTGGACAAAACTAGAACAAAGTATAAAACTAATAAGACAAGAGGAAACAAAGGTATAATATAATATGATGAGAAAGTTGGTAAGGGAAACGTTGAGCTTGTGCTTAAGACATTATTTGTTACGTTAATTTATATGTTCCAATATACTAGATGCCGATTCGCGAACGAAAATGGTTCCATGTTGCAACATGGAACCACTTTACAACGTCAACCGCCGCGTACGTTTACTGTTAGACCTAAATGCATAGCCCTACTAAGGACACTGCTACGAACTCTAACAGATCACGTTCCCTAAGCATTATTTACATGTCTCTCCCAATCCTTAGGCAGTGGGTTGTGAGGCCAGTTGCCATTGAGGAAGACAGGTTTTCAGTATTTCCAATTACTCGCGTACTTAATGACACCCTTACGGCAAACTACCCCAATTACTATATTACCACACAACTTGCACAAGCGCACCGTAGATTCGGTCTGTAGCAGAACATATTGCGATTGGATTGGTGAACGCTGAAGTGGTAATTCTATCGTCACTTCACATTTCCTTAATCTGCCCCATGTCGTGTTTGCGTGTCTCGCTAAATAGTGTCGATTCAGTAATATGCCGTACCATTGGCCAGTGTTAGTTTTAACGAGACACAGTCCCTAGCGTTCCTTAGAACGTGGTTATCAATCTCCAGGCTGGGATCCTCCGTGATGACTACCCCCGCTATGTGGAAATGCGCGCCAACAATCTCAACGCAATGTTTCCGGGCTAGACCTTTTTAGGAAGCAGTATTTATCATATAGCGTTTGATTGATTCGTACTTCAAGTACAAGTTGGTATTTTTAACTGATCACAACTGTTTATAATTAGTTGTGTTCTCAAATATTACGGTGCCTTATGGTTCAGTGATTCACCACCGAACCATAAGGATTGTTCAAAATGTGAATATTACGGTTCGGCCATCCATTTGTGGTGCGTCAGATAAAAGTCAACATTCGTCAATAGTCGAGTGTAGTAGTGTATAGTGTGATGTATGACGTGAGTGTAGAGTGTAGCGGCTGGCTGTCTCCGTTCCCTGAGCAAACGCTTATGACAGATATCTACCAAGATAGGGATTTGGAGATGGACCCATAACATACGAGATAATAATATATATGGTGATGATGTAAGCAGTTGCTCCATCATGCTGAAATAAATGATTATTAACAGCTTCTCTGCATTACCATCAAACTGCTACTATGAGCTAAGAGTAAATAATGGTAAACACTTACCGGGTGTTTATTAAAACAGATCAGTCTGTAACTCACTTACAGAATACTTCACACATTACCAGTTTCGCCTCCGTCTCAGCTTTCTCCTTACACGTGTCGTCACTGACTTTAATTAGACTTACTGCTATGACTTATATTTATCTTATTAAATATACCTATTAATCGCTCTCTGACGACACTCCACTGAAATATCCGACTTGGTACCAAGACTACCCTAACTTCACGGGCCTAATCTAGGAACGTCCTAGGACTTTACGTAAGCCTGACGCAGTTCCGCTAATCTCGGCACCCGGGCCCTTCCGTGGTCTGAAATCAACTGCCCCTCCGTCATCTCCAATAAACCACGCTACGCGCACGGCTTGCACCCCATACTTTCACAGGGTTGTTTTATTGCTGTTTTTGTCTAAACTTCTCAATTGTTTTAAGGGTCTCTTTAGGTAGAGTGACCGGGGTTTATTGCAAACAGATGTGGGTTTGCTCTTGTGAGTTGCGCTTAGAAATTAGATATGTTTATTCAGAATTTCTTTGAAACATGACATTTGGCTTGTCAGCCGCCACTTGTGTCTCGGTCCTTTCCCATTAAATAAAGGATTTATTATGCCTTTCTAGGGAGTCCAATATTGCTTTACACTTTAAAATAAGAAAGATCGTTTCGTTATTAATTAGGGTAACGTGTCAAGCTGTCAAGTCATAAAATAGGGACTTTATGTATTTGTAAGTGGCCCGATACCTCGTAGTGATTTCGAAATAAGAATCAAGAGTAAGAGATTTCTTTAATAATTAGGAGTAATATGACAGACAGTCACATTCCCCCCTCTGAAAATCAGACGCTTGACAGAGTAAAGCGTATGAGCTTTCATAATAGGATAAGCTGTGCCTTTCCATGACATTACTATAGAGTTTAAAAGAACACCCATTCGCAATGTTTATCTAATCAGATTATTCTAAGTGATCCAACTAGAACAGTAATTCTAATAGGATATGTCGTCTGCTATAATTTTGCTTTGTTTCGCAGAGGTATATTCAATCGATCCATAATATTTCAAAATACTCTTGTTTAATATTACTCCAGTAGACTTGTGCATGCTTATTAATTGATTTTACATAACAGAGTCTCTTTTAAGAGTATTTGTGCTATCGAGCGACGCTACCTACGGTGCTCCTTCGCTCTATACTCAGTCTACCGCAGCTGCCACCGGACAGAGGCCTTTCCCAATGCACCGCAACGCTGAGTTAGCTTAATCAGCTGCCAGTTGTCGTATCCAAGAGTAGCTGAAATAGTCCGCACATAGACATGTTAGAATTTATTCCAATTAGTCACCCCCCTCAGATCCAAGGACGAAAAAGCAGTTCTGAAATCCAACTAGAGTTGGAATGCTGTATCAGAAAGTGAATGGTATATGAAGTTACTATTATTTGCACTTTTATGTAAGTGATAGGAGCAAACTTAACATTAAAATTGCAAAACATTTTGTGCACCTTAATTGAGTAAATAAGAATCTTGACCTTTACTTTAGATTTGAAATGTACTTGTGTACACCCTAAATCATCTAAATAATAATTGACTTATAGGACACAGTGTTGTAAACTCCCCACTTGGATATTAAAATATTGGCATGAAAGTTATGTTGTAGGTACCAATATTGGAACCGATTAAGTAGGTTTACATAGTGTTATAGCTCAAAACAATGTACAGTTATTGTTGAGATAACAAAGTCATACCACGTGACCATGGTAATTTATAGCATCTAATAAAAGTAGAACTTAGCTTCGTTACTGGAGCCACGCTACAGCCAGCGTTGAAGTCACCCGATGCCAACTGAACTTGACGAAACTTCGACCCAAGCGCAACTCACAACTCAAAGGTTTAGACAAAGTAGTGACAGCCAAGCGAAGATTGATTATCCTGGAATTCGAAATAAGTCCACACGAGTATTTGTCCAAATATATGACATATTAATACGCTACAAAATTGGAAATTTTATGTTTAATTTCCTATGATAACAGTCTGGTATTGTTTTTAGTAAATTGATTGTGTTTTTATTTTCCGTAGTGTATTTACGCACTACAAATAGACAGTTTACACTTAGTTGAGGGCGTGCCCCATAGCCCCATATCTATTTTCACTCTTGCACGCACTCATACTCGTACCGTGCAATCGCAAACATGTTACAAAATATGTTTGCTTACTATCGGACACGACACTTTCATCAACAGGGAATCGAACCCATCATTAAAGTTTCACTGAAACATAAGCCATAATCTCACAAACTGCAAAAGGTACCTTCACGTATAGTATACGGGAATCGAACCCACTTTTACTATCATCGGAACCAAAGCTCTCTAATCCAACAAAACACGCGAGAATCGAACCCACAAACCGTGACACAGGAATATAATTATTTATCAACCATTGCGTCAGGCGGGAATCGAACCCAAAACTAATGACAATGTAATACAAGCTCATCAACAGATAAATCATACGGGACTTGAATCCGGTACCAGTGGTTGAAGAGTTAAATCGTGATAACCAAACCGTTATCTGATTAAAACCATGTTATTGTAGCCGCCGTAACTCCAACCATCTCTCTCAATTTGTAGAATCATAAAATTACGTTGTGTTATTATTGTAGTAACCCATACATTGTTCTTTCTCGTTGCACTGAAGTGAATCAGTACATTTAATGACGAGAATCCTGGTCACGGCACCACATGTGACTGTTCCTAAATTACCCCAGGCTGATAAAATTTTCGTTTTTCCTAAATTATAGTAATATTAAGTATCACAGTCGGTTTCCGTTTGTTTTTGTTTCGGAAAGGCCATGCCCCGCCCCGCATGGTTCTGTGAGACTCGACCCAGACTGGTCATCTCCCCACCGACTAAGAGGACTGAATTCCCAACTGAAGGCAGCCCAGTCCCGACTTTGAAAGCTAGAGACTGGGAGGGAATACAAGTGACGTTAATATTGGGAATTCATAGTTAGACATATACATTAATAATATTATTTTCAATTGGACAAAACTAGAACAAAGTATAAAACTAATAAGACAAGAGGAAACAAAGGTATAATATAATATGATGAGAAAGTTGGTAAGGGAAACGTTGAGCTTGTGCTTAAGACATTATTTGTTACGTTAATTTATATGTTCCAATATACTAGATGCCGATTCGCGAACGAAAATGGTTCCATGTTGCAACATGGAACCACTTTACAACGTCAACCGCCGCGTACGTTTACTGTTAGACCTAAATGCATAGCCCTACTAAGGACACTGCTACGAACTCTAACAGATCACGTTCCCTAAGCATTATTTACATGTCTCTCCCAATCCTTAGGCAGTGGGTTGTGAGGCCAGTTGCCTTTGAGGAAGACAGGTTTTCAGTATTTCCAATTACTCGCGTACTTAATGACACCCTTACGGCAAACTACCCCAATTACTATATTACCACACAACTTGCACAAGCGCACCGTAGATTCGGTCTGTAGCAGAACATATTGCGATTGGATTGGTGAACGCTGAAGTGGTAATTCTATCGTCACTTCACATTTCCTTAATCTGCCCCATGTCGTGTTTGCGTGTCTCGCTAAATAGTGTCGATTCAGTAATATGCCGTACCATTGGCCAGTGTTAGTTTTAACGAGACACAGTCCCTAGCGTTCCTTAGAACGTGGTTATCAATCTCCAGGCTGGGATCCTCCGTGATGACTACCCCCGCTATGTGGAAATGCGCGCCAACAATCTCAACGCAATGTTTCCGGGCTAGACCTTTTTAGGAAGCAGTATTTATCATATAGCGTTTGATTGATTCGTACTTCAAGTACAAGTTGGTATTTTTAACTGATCACAACTGTTTATAATTAGTTGTGTTCTCAAATATTACGGTGCCTTATGGTTCAGTGATTCACCACCGAACCATAAGGATTGTTCAAAATGTGAATATTACGGTTCGGCCATCCATTTGTGGTGCGTCAGATAAAAGTCAACATTCGTCAATAGTCGAGTGTAGTAGTGTATAGTGTGATGTATGACGTGAGTGTAGAGTGTAGCGGCTGGCTGTCTCCGTTCCCTGAGCAAACGCTTATGACAGATATCTACCAAGATAGGGATTTGGAGATGGACCCATAACATACGAGATAATAATATATATGGTGATGATGTAAGCAGTTGCTCCATCATGCTGAAATAAATGATTATTAACAGCTTCTCTGCATTACCATCAAACTGCTACTATGAGCTAAGAGTAAATAATGGTAAACACTTACCGGGTGTTTATTAAAACAGATCAGTCTGTAACTCACTTACAGAATACTTCACACATTACCAGTTTCGCCTCCGTCTCAGCTTTCTCCTTACACGTGTCGTCACTGACTTTAATTAGACTTACTGCTATGACTTATATTTATCTTATTAAATATACCTATTAATCGCTCTCTGACGACACTCCACTGAAATATCCGACTTGGTACCAAGACTACCCTAACTTCACGGGCCTAATCTAGGAACGTCCTAGGACTTTACGTAAGCCTGACGCAGTTCCGCTAATCTCGGCACCCGGGCCCTTCCGTGGTCTGAAATCAACTGCCCCTCCGTCATCTCCAATAAACCACGCTACGCGCACGGCTTGCACCCCATACTTTCACAGGGTTGTTTTATTGCTGTTTTTGTCTAAACTTCTCAATTGTTTTAAGGGTCTCTTTAGGTAGAGTGACCGGGGTTTATTGCAAACAGATGTGGGTTTGCTCTTGTGAGTTGCGCTTAGAAATTAGATATGTTTATTCAGAATTTCTTTGAAACATGACATTTGGCTTGTCAGCCGCCACTTGTGTCTCGGTCCTTTCCCATTAAATAAAGGATTTATTATGCCTTTCTAGGGAGTCCAATATTGCTTTACACTTTAAAATAAGAAAGATCGTTTCGTTATTAATTAGGGTAACGTGTCAAGCTGTCAAGTCATAAAATAGGGACTTTATGTATTTGTAAGTGGCCCGATACCTCGTAGTGATTTCGAAATAAGAATCAAGAGTAAGAGATTTCTTTAATAATTAGGAGTAATATGACAGACAGTCACAACTGCTAATCATTCTTTTAGCCTTCTTAAGAGTTCAAATATTCTTCGTGGTCGCGTTCAGTAGGTAGGTATACCATATTCATTTCTGGCAACGATTCTAGTCTTGTAGATTTTGTTTAATTTCATCATCAAACATTCTTTCCTTTTCAACTAATATAATACAAAGTTATCCAACTAGACATTATTTACTACCACTGCTTACAACTTCTATAACTAATGTATTTTTAACAACATACAAACACGGAACATTTGTATAAGTAATATTATGTTATTATTCAAAATGAGTTAGTACCCTAAACAAGTTAGCGTGTTTGGTGCGAATACATGTTTCATGCGAAGTGGCTGGGGCGATACAGGTTTCAAATGCCAATACTGCTCTGCCTGAATGAAATATAGAAGCAATGCGCGCATAGATTCGAGCGTCGCAGAAGTGGCACATCGTAGTTTGAACTTACGCGTGCAAGAATCGGTAATTAAAACTTTGTCGCTGTTTTGGGGGTGAAGCTTCATTTTACTATGCCACAAGAATGGTTTTTTTAGTATTAAATTAATGATGAAGTAAGCATTTAAATTTATTTATTTGGAGGTTTCTTTAGCCTTTGAAATTAATACTTCTCATCGTGATAGCTTGCTAGACAATAGAATAGAGATGATATTATCAGATTGTCTTCTAACCGTGACGATGGCAATCTAAATTGAGTCAGCCAGAATTTGGCTAGGAGTTTTACACCTTTTTTTTTTTTTTTTTTTTGGGGGGTGGGAAATCATCAAATAACCCCTCCCGCTCTTGGGCAGAGCGAGAGGGAGTGTCAGACTTCTACTGACTAAAAACCACCCATGTTCCTTCTTCGCCCTTCATGTCGAGGCCTCGGTATCCCTTGCGGACATCCCGCAGCCTCGACAGGAGGAGTTTTACACCTTCAGTGGCGTTTGTGTCTTATTGTTACAGGAATTGCCATCAATTCCTGTAACAATAAGACACACAGAGGACATGAAATTAAGTGGTCCATCGTTTGTGGAACTGCACCACATTTATACTCAAGGGCAGATTCATCTATGTGAATCTATGCTTCTTTTTTCAGACACCTTGTATACTTTTACAAGTAGGTATACCGTATACACTTGTATACTTTTGGAAACAAATTGAATAATTTTCACTGCAAGTATCAATTTTCAGTTTTCATTGCAGGAAGCAACATCTGGTGTAGTTGACATAAATATTTGACATTTACAAAATATCGAATGCCAAAATCGTAGGAGCACGTGCTACTATGCTACGTTGGTAAACATCTTATTAATAACAAAGCGTGTGCCTGGAGTATTTTCCATGGGAAAACATACAAATAACGAATTTTCAAAAATACTTACTTAGTAGTCACCTGCGTTATTAAGGAGTTATTGTGCAAAAAGACATGCTTGATGAACGCTCGATTTAGGCTGTGCTCTCAATTGTCAATAAGTGCATGAATGTAAGATTCTTAAAAGGTAAGTTTAAACTTTTGAAATCGTTTTGTACCTTCTACTTAAACCAACAATGCACCAATAATCTTTGGCATCCATAACTGGATTAGCGTCCGCCGCGCGTATCGGCGTAATATATCGTTTCGATTGAGTTTTGGTGTATCATTCCAAATTCCAACTTGGAAATGATTCGCAGATCTCCCCTCGCCGCGGGTGACATACGCATCTTTGGAACTTTTGTGGCTGTTCATATGAGGATATTGGGGTAATAAGGTTCAATAGATTCAATGAAAAGTTGTAAAGAAGAATGTGTGAAAGTGTTTGTAAAGATATATCTAAACGTATATTTCGATATTTTGATAAAACTTATTTTTAAAATGATTTTAGTTCTTATTCTTGTTTCAGATGCCGGAACATTTTTTACATAATTTGCAAGACTTATCGTAGCGTTTCCAAAAAGCTTTCTATCTGTTTAAAATGTTTCGGCAACAGCCCCAATCTGCATCAATCGACGAGGAAACAGACCAATATACGCGATTTATGAAAATCCAACCACCAGACTGGAAAAGCTTGTTTAAAAATTGAATGGTCTCATTGAAAAGTTCAATCAAACAACGCAGTAGTTCTTGAAAGTGTGTGATTGTTATTTCACACGTGCACAATAACACATAACGTGTGAATCCGATGCACGTGCGTGCGCAAATCTGTGCACATGCCACGAAAATAGAAAACTAGCAGATGAATTGTCTACGTTTCGGTTTTACATACTCGTGTGTTTAATGGTTTGTAGTATTATTTCATTCATAATTTTATATACTGGTAAATATGTAGATTGGCTTTTCAATGTTAGGGTTATTTGTTGCATTATAATCATCACGGTTCCGTATTTTTTTCATACTTCACTAAAGGAAAAAAATGGAACCGTGATAACTCACCACACATCACACTCATCAGTGATCAGAGCGTGAAACATCCTTTAAATAACCAGTTTATTATCCCGAAACCTGTCGTGCGATTATTAACCTTTTCTTTACTTGATACCACGAGCAAGCAAAGGGTTAACCTTTTCTTTGCTTTGATTACTGGGAAAATTCTGTTAACCACTGAAATTTTCCACTGAAAAACATTGGCCTTCTGTGAGTCACCGCGTGGAAAGGTTATGTGACTGCGATCTTTTAATTACCACTCTTGGCAGACATATTTGTGGCTGCAGTATGATGTTATTAGTTTCCATTTTGTTCATTATACACTATTATATAGGTATGAGTTTGTCGGTTTTTGAGGAGCTTGTGACTAAATAATATCAGCCACTCGGGTCGATCTTCAGGTTAAGCAGCATTTGCCTGGGTTTGCCCGTGAATGGGTGACCACCCATAGCATAACAAATTTCCTCCGTGCTTCGGAAAACACGTAAAACCGTTGCAGGTGCTTGTAGATCTTTGACAGTTGTTACAGGTAGTCAACGGCCCTAAAGTGTGACAACCAGTCTTACCAAAGGGTTTCTCAGGACCTGGACTGGGTTAGGTTGGGAGCGACTGCCTATCTGACTAGAGGTCAGAGGCAGTCGCTCCATCTTAAATACGGGTATTTAGCTGCATCTGTTTGAACTCGAAGCCGACCCCAACATAGTTGGGGAAAGGCTGGGCAGGTGATAGGTTTGTCTGTTCTATCCTTGTTTTAACTTTCTTTCAACAGCTCTCCCTATGTGTACGTATACTCGTACGACTTGATTCTATGAAAATTTGTTACTGAAAGTCTCAACACGTCGCTTTTTTATTTAACTAACCTAAGTCAAGTCTAACCTTGCCACACTTTTCTAAAACTAAAACGTGTCTGTCTACTCAACAAACTTTACCGATTTTCCCAATGAAACCACTACTTTATTTAAGTAAAACCAAAGTTTATTAGTGTTAAAGCAGATAAAGTATTAGGTGTGGCTAAGCGTTCGTCTGGATGCAGAGACAACGATTTAAAGGGAACAGTCCGTCAATAAGTCTCGCCTCGGATCGGTCAGGGTTAGTAATTGACGGGGGTGGGTGTACCGACTATAGGGTTGCCAGGGCGAAGAGTACTGAGACGGTTTTCTATACGTAGAAGGCGATCGGAAAAAAACACAAGTTATGTTAAAAAAAACTGTGAAGGACAGATCGTGCTTGCAGCATGTAAATGGTAATTCCAATAAAATCTTTTTAAAGAGGCTAGGGCGCCACTTTGCTGTTAAAACAATACGAATTTTCTTATTCTTTTCCACTAGGTACTCATTCAGATGATGGAGAGTTATTAAAAATACTTTCTCATGTTTACACCCATTATTTTCCAAAGCAACAAAGTGCAAATTCGAGTAATAAAAATAATTTACATATCGCGCGAAATGATTTACGCTGTCTCGTCGAGTCGTCGGGCTAACCCTACGCTGCTAGGGCAGTTACAACGCCTTCCCCTAAAACATTGTCATCTGAATTTGTGCCCGAAGTAAATAAGAGTCCCGGGGAGTTCTCCACTCTAATGGCGGTAGATTTATAGATTTTCCCTGGATGCCCCGCCGCGCCAGGATTAAATTACGCCTGCCGTATTGGCCGGGCGGAATATTAGCTCTTCTATTTGTTTCGGCGCTTTGGTTTCAACTCATTTGAATGGTCACTTCATCTGTAATTTTAGCTTACGGATTCCGGGGATTAAGTGTTTTAATTGATCAATCATTTGGGTGTTTAACGGAGATACGTACTATTTACTTAGTTGCGACTAAACATCGTTGGTGACGTATTGTTTCTCCATATCTTTGTTAAATGTGAATATGGCGGTATTCTTGCATGCATTTAGTAAAGGAAGTGGGTTGTGTACCAATGATTTAAGTAGCAGGTAATATGCAAGTCACGTTACACATAAATATGCCGTAAGAGATATTAAAGAAAACAGTTTTCTTGTGTTGGAACTGTTTACAGGAAAATGGTAATTATTGTCGTATTTACGATTTGTTTATCCTATGAATCGTTATATATGTACTTCTGAGAAATATTTTTATTATTACATCTTTATAATTATGATACTTATTGCTTGAGTCTCAACGTGGGAAAACTAACCAGCCCTACTACTTTCTAAATCAACCCAAGCTCCAGTAAGACCTGAAGAAAAGCGGCTAAATTACTAAGTTTGAATTTGAACATAAAACCCAACATTTGATTTCCTACAAAGAAGAAACATCAACTGAAACCTAATTAATTAATTCAAATTAGTCTCATTATTAAGAAAACTTGTAATTTTCTAATACTGAAGCCTTGTAAGTAATCTCTCGTGTTTTTTAATAACAGTTTTCTTCGGGTTTGTCCCCTGCCCACTCTCCGCCGAGACAGGGGGAGACCCGGTCTCAACGGCCCTCTCCTTCTGATTTTTAAAATCGCAGACGGGTTAAGTCGCGGGAGCACGGCGTATAATAGCTTGCCCCCGTCCCCGCTTGGTAACCGTTGACTGTGCGTATCATATTTTTCTGTCTCTCCCCATTAAGGCCGTTGCGTTGCTAAAATCCCAAAAACGACGTATGTTTAAAGAAATTTGTTGAGGAATCCTTCCGTACGATTTCCATATAAAAAATATATGTTATACTTAAAGTCATCACAAATAATTCGTATTGTTTAAAATTTTAATAAACCTTCACATTATTTAATAAAAAATCGTAGTATGTCTTAACCTAAATCGAATTTTGTCTCTGTAACGGCTGAATAGTTCGGTATGAATTTTATACCCAAAAATACGTAGTGATGTATTAATCAATCCGTATTGTTTATTTTCTCTGATTTGTAATAAAAATTTAAAATAATAAATTAATTCCCGACATTTTGAGGCAAATTCGGCGCGAGACCCGTCGCGCATACTTGGAACGCGCTGCGCCAGTGTCTCGATGACTGTTGTCACGGGTGGACTGCACGCATGTTATTACTTCACAAATAAAATTCAAAAGTTCACGTTTTTAATGTTTTCTGAATTAAAACATATTTTAAATTGTATAGTTATCAATATTTCGTAAAATAAGAACAGAAAATAAGTTTGTAAATATATTTAAAGTAGTTTGTAATTTCGTTTTGTTGTTTGCACCTATCATAGACTAAGCTGACTATGCCTAATAAACGTAAAGTGACGCGTGGCCGAGCTCTCCAAAACTATTGGTAAATTACCTACGTTTCTTAGTAGATATTTTGGTATATAGATATTATATCTATGATATTATTTTAATTTTGGACTGCCTCGTTGGTCTAGTGGTCGTAAGCACGATGCTGAGCATGAGGTCCTGGGTTCGATTCCCGGGTTGGGCAAAGTGTTATTGGGTTTTTCCATCAGGAAATTATAAGTAACAGCCACGGAGTCTGGGTTTGTGCCCGGTTGATGGCAATAGGCTCGCCCCTATTATATGGGACTTAAACATAACTGGCGAAATGTGGGTGTACTATTAGGTACACCTCTGCCTAACCCTTCGGGGATTACAGGCGTGATGTTATGTTATCTAACTATTTTGTCTTGAGATTTTCGTTTGATGGAAGATGGAGATCTAGATGACTGATGATGTCTCGTACCTAATGATGGTCTCTCATACTACATGATACATTTTGAAGGTCTGATGAAGACCAGGTAACTGCTTATCGGTTCTCAGTCACGGAAATAGTCAGAATGCTCCAACTTTCAGCTTTTATCTCATTGAGCACGGATGCTACTACATGATACATTTTGAAGGTCTGATGATGATCAGCTAAGTGCTTATCGGTTCTCAGTGACGGATGTAGTTAGAATGACCTAGCTTTCAGATTTTATCTTATTGAGCACGGATGCTACTACATGATACATTTTGAAGGTCTGATGATGACCAGCTAAGTGCTAATTGGTTCTCAGTGACGGATATAGCTAGAATGACCTAGCTTTCAAATTTGATCGATCTGAGCACGGATGCTACTACATGATACATTTTGAAGGTCTGATGATGATCACCTAAGTGCTTATCGGTTTTCAGTGACGGATATAGCTAGAATGACCTAGCTTTCAGATTTTATCTTATTGAGCACGGATGCTACTACATGATATATTTTGAAGGTCTGATGATGACCAGCTAAGTGCTAATTGGTTCTCAGTGACGGATATAGCTAGAATGACCACCATCAGGTAAATGGCACCATCAGTCTCCAAGGCCTCTTCGAGCTCTTTCAAATGAGTCGTGTGTGGACACGACGGTTCTACGTGGTGCCATCAATGAGATCCTATACTTACCTTCGGAGTCTACCATCAGGTAGCTAGTATCATCAGTCTCCAAGGTCCCCTCAAGCTCTTTCGAATGAGTCCAAACACGATGGTTCTACTCAGTGCCGTCAATGAGATCCTATACACCACCTTCGGAGTCCACCATCAGGTACGAGACATTATCAGTCATCTAGATCTTCATCTTCCATCAAACGAAATTCTCAAGACAAAATAATTAAAACGATAAAACAATTAACACCATTAAAACAATAACATACATTACATAACATCGCGCCTGTAATCCCCAAAGGGTTAGGCAGAGGTGTACCTAATAGTAGGCGTGATGTTACGTTATGTATGTTATTATTTTAATGATTTTAATTGTTTTATCGCTTTTAGCGATAAAACAATTGTAGCAAAAAACATGTAGTCGTTATTTTGAAGGTCTGATGATAACCAGCTAAGTGCTTATCGGTTCTCAGTGACGGATGTAGATAGAATGACTTAGCTTTCAGATTTTATCTTATTGAGCACGGATGATACTACATGATTCATTTTGAAGGTCTGATGATGATCAGCTAAGTGCTAATTGGTTCTCAGTGATGGATATAGCTAGAATGACCTAGCTTTCAAATTTAATCGATCTGAGCACGGATGTTACTACATGATACATTTTGAAGGTCTGATGATAACCAGCTAAGTGCTTATTGGTTCTCAGTGACGGATATAGCTAGAATTACCTAGTTTTAAAATTTTATGGATCTGAGCACGGATGCTACTACATGATACATTTTGAAGGTCTGATGATGATCAGCTAAGTGCTTATCGGTTCTCAGTGACGGATGTAGTTAGAATGACTCAGCTTTCAGATTTTATCTTATTGAGCACGGATGCTACTACATGATACATTTTGAAGGTCTGATGATGATCAGCTAAGTGCTTATCGGTTCTCAGTGACGGATGTAGATAGAATGACTCAGCTTTCAGATTTTATCTTATTGAGCACGGATGCTACTACATGATACATTTTGAAGGTCTGATGATGATCAGCTAAGTGCTTATCGGTTCTCAGTGACGGATGTAGATAGAATGACTTAGCTTTCAGATTTTATCTTATTGAGCACGGATGCTACTACATGATTCATTTTGAAGGTCTGATGATGATCAGCTAAGTGCTTACCGGTTCTCAGTGACGGATGTAGTTAGAATGACCTAGCTTTCAGATTTTATCTTATTGAGCACGGATGCTACTACATGATACATTTTGAAGGTCTGATGATGACCAGCTAAGTGCTTATCGGTTCACAGTGACGGATATAGCTAGAATGACCACCATCAGGTAAATGGCACCATCAGTCTCCAAGGCCTCTTTGAGCTCTTTTAATGAAGCCCACACACAATGGTTCTACGTGGTGCCATCAATGAGATCCTACACTTACCTTCGGAGTCTACCATTAAGTAGCTGGTATCATCAGTCTCCAAGGAACCCTCGAGCTCTTTCAAATGAGTCCAAACACGATGCTTCTACTCAGTGCCGTCAATGAGATCCTATAACCACCTTCGGAGTTTACCATCAGGTACGAGACATCATCGGTCATCCAGATCTTCATCTTCCATCAAACGAAATTCTCAAGACAAAATAATTAAAAGCGATAAAACAATTAACACCATTAAAATAATAACAAACATTACATAACATCACGCCTGTAATCCCCGAAGGGTTAGGCAGAGGTGTACCTAATAGTAGGCGTGATGTTATGTTATATATCTTATTATTTTAAGGGTGTTGAGACCTCGAGGACGCCTTGGAGACTGATAATGTCATTTACCTGATAGTGGACTCCAAAGGTAAGTAAAGGATCTCATTGACGGCACTGCATAGAATCGTCGTGTTTGGACTCATTTGAAAGAGCTCGAGGAGGCCTTGGAGACTGATGATACTAGCTACCTGATGGTAGACTCCGAAGGTAAGTATAGGATCTCTTTAATGGCACCACGTAGAACCGTCGTGTGTGGACTCATTTGAAAGAGCTCGAAGAGGCCTTGGAGACTGAAGGTGCCATTTACCTGATGGTGGTCATTCTAGTTATATCCTTCACTGTGAACCGATAAGCACTTAGCTGGTCATCATCAGACCTTTAAAATGAATAATGTAGTAGCATCCGTGCTCAATAAGATAAAATCTGAAAGCTAGGTCATTCTAGCTATATCCGTCACTGAGAACCAATTAGCACTTAGCTGGTCATCATCAGACCTTCAAAATGTATCATATAGTAGCATCCGTGCTCAGACAGATAAAATTTGAAAGCTAGGTTATTCTAACTACATCCGTCACTGAGAACCGATAAGCACTTAGCTGGTCATCATCAGACCTTCAAAATGTATCATGTAGTAGCATCCGTGCTCAATAAGATAAAAGCTGACAGCTGGAGCATTCTAACTATATCCGTCACTGAGAACCGATAATCACTTAGCTGGTCATCATCAGACCTTCATAATGTATCATGTAGTAGAATACGTGCTCAGATAGATAAAATTTGAAAGCTAGGTCATTTCTAACTACATCAGTCACTGAGAACCGATAAGCACTTAGGTGGTCATCGTCAGACCTTCAAAATGTATCATGTAGTAGCATTCGTGCTCAGTTAGCTGAAAGCTGGAGCATTCTGACTATTTCCGTGACTGAGAAGCAGTTACCTGGTCTTTATCAGACCTTAAGAATGTATCGTAGGAGTACCTGTGCTCAGTGAAATAAATAATGAAAGCTAGGTTATTACTTCATTAGTCAAAGTGTATAATTTATTATTAAATATTTTATTCATACATTATGATGTAGGTACTCCAAGAGAAACAAAATATGTTAGGCAAATACGATGACCACTCTGCGACACATTTCTGTTCTTTGGTACGTTTTTCTGTAGTACAGTCGTTTGCCGGTAGGGGCCGAAAAATAAACAAAAGCCAGTACAGAGGTCAAATCGTCAAAGTCATTCACTGCTGTGATCCCCTTAATTGTTTGCATTAAGTACCTATTTTTCAATACTTGAGCACGTTTTTGGAGGAAAATGTGGTTTATTAATTAACCTTTACCTACCTACGACGCGACGTTGAGATGTTTTGTAAGGTTTAACGCGATAATAGTCATCTTTTAAAATTGATTTGTATTTAATATCGTCCAGTTAAATGAGCAAGGGCGATAAAAACAAACTAATATGTACTGCTCAAAAGCTAAATGTAAACTTTTTCCATCGACCCTCTGTTTTGAAAACGCCAAAACACCCAATATTGTCTCCCCTTGTGAGTGTGCTACCCAATTTACATACTATTCTTGTACACAGCAATTGATATCAGCACACATTTCGACGAAATGTAGGGACGTCAGATTTTTAACCGACTTCAAAAAAGGAGGAGGTTATTCCTCATGAGTTTTCCCTGAACGCCGAATACGAATGTTCTTGCGCAGTCTTTTGTTTCTTTCGAAACGTAAAAACCGTCGACAAAATCAAACGTTTGTGAATGGACACCACTTCATTCAGCTTAAAAACTTTCTAGGTCTCTTTTTCAATATTCTATAGCAACGTTCTCATTTGAAAAACGGCCCGTAAAATGTTGTGAGGAATGTGTTGAACTGCCAAGCGATTGTTCGCAACTTTTTTGTTGTCATCAAAATCAGTAAAATAATTTTTAGTGGTCGTTATAATTATGTTTACGAGTTGCGCCACACGCCACCACATAAAAGTCCTTTGAGCGTGAGTTTTACTGTTTGCAGGTTTTGTTGAGTAGACTTTACGACTTGCTAAATTACGATACGTTAATACATCAACACTCTTTCTTTTTATCTTGATGATAATATAATCAGTCACTATTTCTCTTTAAAACACTTAGTGTGTCGTCAGGAATTGATCTGGCGCCTGTTGTCATGCCAATAACTGCGAGACGAAAAAGAGTATGTGAACTGGCTTTGACCTTAGATTACTCAGATATCTGTCATTAGTTCCGTGGCTCCGGTCCAATGTCAATCAACACAAACACAAAACGATTGAAATTAAGTACCTCATGATTTAATCTCACTCCTTGTAATGATCAACTAATAGTTCACCATCTGCCCTAGCCTTTTCCCAACTATGTTGGGGTCGGCTTCCTGTCCAACCAGATGCAGTTGAATTGGGTAAAATCAGTATTTTAGGAGGAACGACAGCTTACCTTACTTCCATAACCCAAATAGTACCGGATACCCCTTGGGAAGGCTGGAAATACCTACTGGTACTCAGCTGCATCCGGTTAGACTGGAAGCCGACCCCAACATAGTTGGGAAAAGGCTTGGCAGATAATGACCCCTTAAGAAGGCTGGTTGTCAGACTTTATCAACTAATAGTTATAAGCTGAAAAAGAAATTGACGATGATCATCAGGTAACTGAAGTTACTCTTAGAGCAATAATAATACTGTAATACCCAATAATTCGGCCAGAGGGTATCTAGAGCTACCAACTAGGTATGTATTAGGTCCATGCTTTCTGCGTGTATCTCCATCTATCTTCATTTTTAGATGTTTTCATTTCTTGGATAAATTAAGACATCCAGAAATGAAGAGATACGCAGGAGAACTAACGTGACCGAAAGAAAGGTTCGATAGTGACGACTTTGTTTAATGCATGGCCTCCCCCCTCAAGTGCCGCTGATGGCTGGTGGTCTTGTAAAGTTCGAAGAAAGCTGCCACATGTCCAGCAGCCGACTAATTTCAGCTGAAAGGATGATAATAATCTGGATGGTGGTGTTTGGTGGTATGTATCCCAGTGGAGGAAACCTGGTATTTATGGGCTTATTATACTGATGACATTTTATTGGTAGCGCAACCAAAGTAGTGCCTGTGTGCATGGTTTTCTATTATAACACCATTTTTTTCTTTAATAGCATTGTATTTCCCACTGCTAGGACAAGGCCGCCCCCATATCCACCCAAGTACTCTTCTCCTGCACCACCTCAAACCGGCCTTCGTGATGCGCGTCCAGATCATCTCGTCACCTCTTTTATCGTACAATAAAGCATAATTATTATATCTATCTACAAGTATTAGCCTTCCAATGACCGCCACAACAATACACGGCCATGATACTAGTTACTACTGATTTATTAATAAAAAATATGTGGAAAAAAGCTTGAGTCATTGACAATGCCATGAGTGGTGTCCATCAATATCGAGCGTCCTTGACAAAATAACTAGAATACTTAGCTGGCATAAATCGATTCATGATACAACTGGACTGGACTTGAATTAATAATCATTCTTGTGCTTTAGTAGTGAGATTTATATTCTATGTCACCGTGTGATGACACAATGTATTGTGGTTTTATTTAATATCTGATATAACAGAAAATTTGCTTTCAACATTTCTTTTTTTTTGTTGTCATTGGTTTCATACCACGTTAAGAAAATTTGTCTATCAATTTTCCTTTGTAAGAATTCGCTCAGTTGCTCCATATTGCGCAAGCGGTGGTAGTTCAACGTTTTTGCGAAGAATAGACAAACTCCTCCCAGATTCAAATTCAGCAGAAAAATTATACGTGCTAAAATAAACTAAGATGGGATTTTTTGGAAATATTTTCATGATCGTACATTTTGAATAAGCCAATTACCGGTTACAAATACAATACCGGTTAAATTAACGTTTTGTTCAGAAAATTATTATAGTACCTTATCTAAAAAATTAAGAATTTAATCAATATGCAATTCATATAAAACTGTAAACAGAAACCTAAATACGTGTCTATTATGTAAGGCGGTTTTTTACAGCCTACTTTTCCCATTGTTGGGCAAAAGCCTTCCCTTTGACTTTCCAAGTATGTTTGCGATTTGCCTTTTCCGACCAATCCGTTCAGAACAATACCAGATCATCACGCAACGTTTCTTTGGCCTGCCTCAGTTACGACGGCCGTCTATCTGTCTGCTGTAAAACATTAACTGTAACCTATATTACTTGGTTAATGGATTGGCTAAACTGTAAAGAACTTAACAATTATCCCGTGTTGGTTTTAATTACGTTTGGTTTTCTCCTCCAAGCTAAAGTTTCCATTTCTAATACTTAACAAATAATTTCTCCTAAAACTATTTTAAACATTCCGTAGAACCTCTTTGATTACTAAAGTTGGGGTCATAAATCAAAACAAGAGCATCGGTTCCCAATCTCTTGTTGCTATTACATGGAGGTACAGACGCATTAATCATTTACAATTACGTTAAACGGCCCAAGGATCCAGTGGAGGAGACTACGGCCGCATTGTGAATAGGTACTCAACTGACAGTGGACAAATAACAAAACTGGGTTAATCTTTTGCCTCCCGCATCGGCCGGAGGTGGAGGATCACCCCTCGTTCCCTCTCGCTCACCCCACACCAAACCAGAAAGGAACAAAACACCAACATCCACAGCCAAAAGGCTTTAGACCAACAAACTCTCCGCTTCGCTTGACTCCTATTCACTGACTATCTAAGGTCCTTATTGGAATGTACCTTGAAATTTTTACCTTCGGAATTCAAAAAAGATTTATTCTATCAAAACAATCTGCACCCTGTATTAGGTACAATTGAGTTGGTTTTTCGATACCCACAAATAGTTTCTAGATTTTTAGTATTATATTCATTTATTTGTTCTATCACGTCTGTGCTGAGAGATGAAAATGCCATGAAAATTTTGTCTCTCTTTTACTTATCAGATTGGAGAGAGAGGGAACGATATTACATTAAGTCACTGTGGAGTGTACGTATTGCTACCATTTACTTTGTTTACTGAGAAGGTCTTAGTACTAGAATTTTCGAATGAATATAAGTAATTTTTTGTTCACCTTCAGGAGTCCAGACGATTGTCACTGCAACTGTAACGACTTTCAAACTTATTTTGATACTGAGATACTCGATCGTTATTTGAGATATCAATTTCTCTGCTCTTATGAAATCTTTTCTGTTACTAGAAGGCAGGTTGCCACCGTTGCTTGCCTGATTTGCTTGCTCAATACGCTCATTAAGACCGCACGATTATTGTAGCATCTATTGCCATTATTGAGTTACTTTAAAGGTTACCGCCATCACGTCGTCTTCCAGTTTACCAAAGTGATAACCACAAAAACTAAATTTATTTTAACAACAACAGACTAACCGGCTTAGTACTCTAACTACAATACATCTGAATCACTGTCAAATTTAGGCGGAAAAACAAGAACTCAAAACGGGAAGACTGCCTCGTTGGTCTAGTGGTCGCAAGAGCGAACGCTGGGCATGAGTTTCTAGGTTTGATTCCCGGGGAAAGTGTTATTGGGTTTTTCCGTCGGGATATTTCTCGATGTGTGTGTGTATTTTTCTAGATGTGTGCCCGGTTGATGGCAATAGGCTCGCCTCCTATAACATGGGACATAAACATAACTGGCGAAATGTGGGTACACCATTAGGTTCACCTCTGCCTAACCCTTCGAGGATTACAGGCGCGGTTTGGTGTTATGTTAAAAATAAGAACAAGAAGAAAGTCTTTCACACAAGCCAGTATTCAGGTTTGATTTACCTCCCCATGAGAAATTAAAACAAAGACTCAAGCTTCCAACGATAGCGATTAAATTCGTTTCCAATTTTTTTGTAAACCGCTTTTTAACCCGTCTAGACCCTCTAAATTACGCCGAGACGAAACCGATTCGAACAATAAAAAGCTAAAATTCCACAAACGGTATAGGACGAGATGTATTGAAATATTATAATACGCTTCAACCTATAATTTGATTAAATTCGAGGCGAAAAAGAAAAGGAGTTGAATCAAATGGGTCATTAGAATTCGGGTCGGTAATGATCGGACGCGCACCGCCAGTTTTGTTTGTTATATTAGCGCTGTTAAAACGCTCAGGTATTTTATTAAGTGTTTGGAGGACGTGGCCATCATTTTATGACTATACATGTGAACTATAAATGTATACAATTTGAAACGCTTCAACTGCTACTAGTAGTAATATATCTTCGCTTGGTTCAGTTTCCTTCAGTTTTATCCCTTTGGATGTATAAACTCCGTCACAGACAGGGGCGATTAGAAAATGGGGTATAGAAACCATAACCCATGTAAAAATTCTCTGCTTCCTACAACTCCCAGATTGTTTACCAGCAAAATCAACCAATTACCTCGTTATTAAACGCTTGCACAACAATCACGATTATTGAATCGTCGCTACAAGTAGTTACGTATCAACGGCGCCCGCGCAGCTTACGTCAAAATTGTAAAATACAGCAAATATTTTACATAAGCATGCGGAACTGTTATTATTTTGATACTCGTAACTGTTCGGAACTTTCTCAGTAATGTGCTAGAGGAGGTAAGAGATGTTTCTATTACCTTCTAGAACATTGTTATGGACGGTGATTACGACACGTTGTTGACTAAGGGTTCCACTTATGATGTAAGGTAGCAGCAGTTTTTTGTTATGTGTACTTAAAATTGATTGCATTTTCAAAATGATCGTAATGAAGAGTTTAAGAGACCACCCCAAATGGTGAAGCAAAATATCGTGAGGAAAATCTTTTAGACACAACCCGACTGAACCCGCGTGGGAGATGTATTCACTTCGACAGAGAGGAAGCCTACAGGGTGATGATGATTGTGCTACGACAACCTCACCTCCTTCCAATCAAACAAAGACGCTCATCCGATAGTGGTAATACAACCACTTGATCGGAACATTCACACTCGAAACAAGAAACTGGCAACATTTCGATGATGATGTGATCGATGTGCATTAAGAAGATTACAAATCTTTGAAGTACCTATAACAAATGCATGCACTTAACAATTACAACTATCTTCCTCAATTTTACACTAGTAACAACAATTAGGCCAAAATGTGTCCGGAAATAATAATGGTAGGAACGGTTTCGCAGATCCGGACAAACCAAACGTATTGAATATGTTGGTATTTACGCCTCAAATGTGGGTGTCCATGCGCGTATCACGCCCAAGTATTATATGCAGTGCAACGGTATCATTGGTACGGTGTACAGCAAAAGCAATTTCAAGCGGAGACTATTGGCAACTGGCCAGTAGAAATAAGCTTGCTACGACACCCGGAGAGCACCGCTACATGCAGCCTGTGATCTAACCAACTTAATTTATATTTATACCTTTATGATTTCGAGGGTAACTTTTAAATTATTAACCTTCTTGTATTTTACTACTATTTCACTAGATATTCATAGTCTCAGACCTAAAAAGGCCTGTCTCTTTAACATTTTCTTGACAATTCATTCTAATGTTACCAAGTGGATATTGACTCTTCACAGGTGTTTTATTAGTAGATAGCATTAATGATCATTTTTATTCAGTGTTTCTAATGCTCACGCGCATTCTTTGGCACCTTGTGCTAGGAATGTTAGGTTATCTAAATTCTTAGTTTTAAGTACCGTAAACTTTGGTTTTAGTACTTATCTACTGGCATATAGTTACTATGTTTGTTTTGATAAAAAAAAAATAAAGAATCGGTGCAAACAAGTTTGATAGTAAACTATAATAAATATAATACACTCTATTTGCTAAAGTTCATATCTGTGCACCTAAAAAAGGAGTGACGTTATTTCCCAAAAGCATGTGAGGGAGAGGGGTGGAAGCAATTTAAACCAAAGTAACCTGGCGAAAAGCCAGCCGTCCAACGGGTCTTAGGTTACGACAATGCTAGGCATCGCAGATAAGTGTTCAAACTATATCATCTCTTACTTAAACATCCGTTTCACTTTAATCTTTGATGATGTTCGTCTTTTTGTGAGTCAGAGTTTGCGGTTTACGTATGAAATACTCGTATTTATTCTATCAAATGTACGTTACCAATCCCATTTCTACTGCAAGTATTTCTGCATCGAGAGTCTTCTTTCAAGTTGCCTTGTCTCCATTTTTGCTTTTATTTCAAAAGCCTTTGCCAAAACCACTTCCAATTCAGTCCGTTTCCTACAATTCACAAAAGATTCTACTGTGCAGTTTATTAACAGACTGCACGAAACTTTGTACCTTGCCATAACTTCCATATTGGTGTTCATCAGAATCAATGAGCTGGCTCGTGTAGCTCTGCAAACAACTCGACATTATTCAATAATTCCCTTGCAACTACTGACCGAAAATTAATTAACACTCCTAATGCATGCAACGGGAGCAAAGAGTTTTGGTACAGCAGCGGCAAAATCAATTTGAGGCCGGAGTATTGGCGAGTGGCCAGGCGGCGTCCGCTGTCCGGCCACCGCAAACCTGCATATTATACGTAATACCTACACTACGTACATCAATCACGAAACGTTTAGAGTGCATCTATTTTGATTTATACAGGTGAATTGTTTGTAGAGTCCTTGTGCGTTGCGGTTGCGACTTGCGCGGAACAACGCGCGGGACTGTGTGATCTCTCTGTTGGTTTGGGCAGATACATCGGAAACCTTCCATATTTATCTCTTGGCAACAAACATTCAAATAATCTTTACTTTGTTGTTATGTCCCTGTTCTCAAATAACACATGTCATAAACAACTGCTACGTGGATCTTTCTAAATTGTTAGAAAAACAAATGAGCTTCAAGTGCAACAAGAAACTCTAGACTACTCTACAGTCTACCTTAATTTATTTTTTTGGAATGTGGGAAAGTTAGCGGTGAATCACGACATTGAGCCACTAGCAAGGAAGCTCAAATAAAGAAAAACTGTCAGCTTACTAATGTGGTCTACGCGAACGAAGTTGCAAACAAAAGCTAGTAATTAATAACGCAAGACAGACTTCCTTCTCACACACAATAAACATTAATAAAACATGTTAGTGTAGTTACAAAATGAAGTGAAACTCGATATATTATTAACCGTGACTAAATCGTGTCATTTTGGAGAAACTCAACAAGTTGAAGACGTATGCAAATGCTTCAGAAACGTGAAAGATAGAGAGTTAAGATAAAAACTGTTTACTTTCATAATAATTAAAGTTGTTGCACTTTGAATTAGATCTGCGATCAACAAACATTTAGATGAAACCAAAAAATTACGGCAAATATTATTTAAAAGAAGAAAGACAATAATTCCCTCAATAATAGACAGACATTTCTAAAATAATGTAAAATTGTGTACACAACGAATATTAAAATGCAGCTGAATCAATTCTAACATCACAGATGAATTGATTTAGTAACTAGACAAGCATGTTTACGATATAATTATAGTATGATCTTGACACTATTGTCTTTTAATTTTATTAAATATAATGCCTCTTTATTGTGCTGCAATCTTAACAACATACGTAAATAATATATAATGACATGAGTGTTATTATAGAAATCATTTAAGGCCTTACTTGACCTCTAGCTTACCGTCCGTCTGTCTTACAACGACTACAGGCCGTGTCGACGGCGCGTTCGTGTTCCACGCGCGCCTCAAAGAGATGTCAGCAACATTGCAGGGGCCCGCAAGGGCCGACGCCCGTCGTGGCTGCGAGGGTTTGTTCGAAAGAGATACCGCGGTCTTGACACGAAGGGCTAGGAAGGAACATGGGTCGTTTTTAGTCAGCAGAAGTCTAACACTCACTGCCGCTCTGCCAAGAGCCGGGAAAAGTCATTTGATGATTTCCCACCCACCAACAAAATAAAGGCCTTCTTGACCTTAAGTAAAACGTTTTTCAACACACTTGCTCATAAAGTGGCTCTAATTTCACCACAATTAGGCACATAATGACACCTGTAATCAAACTGTGAATTTTTCATTACCATTATTCACAAGTGAGTTATAGTTTTTTTTTTTTAATTTTATGGGTTGAGTTGCTTTGTTCTTAAAAAAGTTTCGATACTAAAAATATTGTGTTCAATACTACAAATAAATGAATGTACCTATTGCTTGCTCATTTCATGCAACTTCGAATTTAAATGGATAATTTGAACTTGTATATAGGTACGTTTTTAATAAATAAAACTTTTGTTTTCTCTGTAATAAAAAAACTTTGAATTCCCCATTTTGTACGTGGCTGCAACGCTATCCAAAAAAAAAAACTTAATCTTTTTGTCTATAGCCGTTCGCCATTGTTAGATGCGCGCGCAGGAAAACTTATTAATTGAAATGGATAATTTCAACTTGTATAATGTTTTTAATAAATAAAACTTTTGTTTTCTCTGTAATAAAAAAACTTTGAATTCCTCATTTCTCAAAAAGCAAAAAAACTCGTTTTAACTGTTGAAAATGATTTTTTGTGTTATTTTCTTCACAAGTGTGTTGAAAAACGTCGTATGATATACGTGTGTATTGATGATTACCGTCCTCGGCTCTCTTAAGACCCTCACCTGACGGCTCGGGTCTCAATGGCGCCTCAGCGGTAATCACCAACGTTACACACTTATACCATAATGTACTATTATATTTCTACAACAAAGTGTATGTTCGTATACATTGGTCGATACGATACCAATGTATACGAATTGCAACCTTCATAATTAGAAAAACTTTCATTTTCTTTCCTTGAAGTAATTTCTTCTAGATTTTCGTTATTTTTCAACAACTCTTAATTATGTTATGTTTTTCTTATCTTTGCTGATTTCTGAATCAACCCACCAATCCTAGCAAGTACGTGAATTCCTACCTTTGTATTCATCATAATCAAGGACATGATTAGTATCATTGGCCTGTAATCTATTATATAATTCTTTACCGTAGTGGTTTTTCGAAGTTTTCTCTTTCTACTAGAGCTTAGTACCAGTAACTATTTTGTTAAGTAATTGTATGTTATGTTATTATAAATATATTTATTGCTAAATCATGGTTGTGTTCGTTTAAGTCTTTATTTCTTCTTTTTTTTTCTTTCAATTTGTCATCAAATATAAAATTAATGTTTTAATTTCTATTTATATAATTATACTTTTTTTAGAATTTATTTTTATTAATTGCATTATTTCATTTATTGCTAAAATCAAATAACAGCATTTCCTAAAAATATACATTTACCATCAGTATTTTAGCTTTTAGTCACTAAATGATTTTAACAGTTATGCTGAAAAACAACAATATTTCCAATAATTCCACGTATGCTTGCAGCCTGGAATTCGATGAAACATTAAATTATACGGAATAAAAATGATGCAAATTGAATGACGGCGAAAGAATTTACATTCCCATAAGGCATGTTTGTCATTCATAAATACATTCAGAAAATTCGTGTTTGTGTGATATGCGTGCATGAATCTGCTCCTTCGGAAGCCATGGGCGAAGATTATTTAAAATGGAAGAATAAGCAATGATCAATTTCATGGTAAACGTAATGACTCTTAAATTATATTTACGAATTTCTAATATGGGAAAGTATGATCGATATTTGAAATATGTGAAGAACGAAACAGAAGTAAAATTGATTCGATTGATTCTTGAGCAACAGTATAATTTTAAAATACGGGACGTGTTAGGTACTACGACAGACAACCATATTGACATGAACTTTTCTGGTAGCTTACGAGTATGGTCAGTTCCAGACGATTTCAGATATTTCCGTTATCGTCTTTTCGTCTTGACCCACAGAAATGGGTTTAGCATGTCGTTCCTATTTTTGTGGTGATTTCGTCCATTAAATTTCATTATGGCGATAGATACTATGCAAGTAAAATCACAAATATTGTGATTAAACTTTAATATGATGATTTTACGTAGGTACAAAACTCTAGTGAATACAATAGTTCTTAAGATAGATGAAAGCAAGCAATTTTTCTCTCAGACAGGCAATGCTCTGTAAATGCTACTTATGTTAAAATACGCGTTCAATCGACTGATTGGTCGTGTCTTAAGTTTTATTTTTATCGTTTCAGTTTTCCATTGAATACTTACTGGCTTAGTTTTTTTTAAACCTAAGGGTAGAGTTATTACTTTGTTGGGATTTTAGTGCTTTCAATTGATTCATGCTATTAGCATATATTTTACTTTTTAACCGACTTCAAAAAAGGAGGAGGTTCTATGTTCGTGTGTATGTATTTTTTTTTTTTATGTATGTTACCTGATTTCTCCTCCATTTGTGAACCGATTCTCAAAATTCTTTTTTTATTTGAAAGAGTATACTCCTGAGGTGGTCCCATTTATGTGTGGTGGTCCAATTTGGTGAAGATCTGATCCTGATCTTCGGAGATATACAATAGAACTCTTCAAAAATAGACGGTAAATCTGTCGTGATTGCAGCAATCGCTTGGATGTTTATTGTTTATACAACATCATGACGTAACATCACGCCTGTATGATCTGAGGGGGTACGCAGATGTGTACACCCAGATTTGGACAGTAAGATATTATGTAATGTTCCATTTATTGGGGATAAGCCTATTACCGTAACATGTATTGTTAACAACGTAAAATTAATGAATATCAAATATTTGTAAAGGATATTACAACTAAAAATGGAAAAATAAAAAAACTTTTTTGCAAAAAATAAAACCGACTTCAAAAACACAAAAAAGTGAAAAATAACTTTAGCTTCTGAAGTCGGTGACAAAAAAACTGAATAAAACAAACAAAAGTCACCGACTTCAGAAGCTAAAGTTATTTTTCACTTTTTTGTGTTTTTGAAGTCGGTTTTATTTTTTGCAAAAAAGTTTTTGATTTAGTTACCACAATGTATTTGCACATATCTTTTTCGTTCTGTTGATCTTTAATGTAGGGTGTTGGAGGTAAGATAGACGGTAGCTCCATGTAAAATATTGGTATTCAGCTGCATCTGAGTAGACTGGAAGCCGACTCCGAAACGGCTACGATGCTAATGATTTTCAGTAGATACTGCTTTGTGCTTAGGTACTGTTAGTGTTCGCCTATGTCATCCCACTGCTGGACAAGGGCCGCCCCCATGACTTCCAAAATGTTCGATGCTTTGTGCTTGTAATAAAAAAATATGTCGCAATTCTGTCCATTTATTATTAGTAATGAAATGGTACGATGAATGATAGGTACTTTACTTTAGTAACTATGTAAATTACACATGTGTCCGAGTACCTACATAAAGGTTTTATCAGTTGTTATCTGTCAGCATTATAATGACTCATTTTCTATTGATGATACATAGAACTTCCGAATGATATGCTAAATATTGACTACTTAATATCTAGGTAAGTATATTATCATTATCCTTATCCTAACAATAAAGACAACGTTTAGTCATCGTTTATTAGCTGGCGTAAAGAGCCTATAGTGTTCCCACAACTCGGAAATGGACGTCCTCTCAGTAAGAGGGACTGCTGCAAATATGTCGACGCACATTTCAAATCTGTTCAATAATTTCCTATGAGTCGTTACGTCACAAGCCACGTGCGCCGCTCACAAAAAGTCGTACACGCGACCACTATCGCCGATAAAGGCGAAACGTTTTTCTCAATCGGTACTCCATCGATACTTTCTGCGCGTTTATAACTCGATATACACCCAGAGCATCGATTGAAACCGTTCCGGTACTTTACGACTTTATTTCTGGAGAGCATGTTTTCTTTGACTGCGTCAGTTAGGTTGCGACCGAAGCATTCGGCGTGTATCGGATAAATATTAATAAAGCGTGCCGGCCTCGTTTCTGGGAAGTTGGGAGGATCTTATTATAACCGCAATAGCACCTATAATTAGCAACATCCAAATTACTCGTGGCGTGTACGTGTTGCGCCAGATCGATGTTACGTGAGGCTACTCGATTCCTACCTATCGTTTTGTTTGCTGGATCGATTCCGCCTTTGTCAGTTATATTATCTTTATGATTTGGACCTATAAATAAGTTTTTGAGTATTCGTGGATATATTGTATTAATAATCTCGCTTTCAAATACAACAACATAAACACGCGGGATGTTGGTAACATTGTCTTGGAATATTTCCCATTTTTTGTTTGTCGAAGCAGCTAGAGGCGTCTAATTTATTGTATTAGATTAATCACACACAGAAAGGGCAACGACTTTAACTGTTTAGTTCAGATAATTAAGGCGAGAGATTATGCTGGAACAACTCAAAACTGATTGTATTTAGTAATGATGGTACCTAATCCGAATTTGATTCTATGCTCGATTTAAATGTTGGTTGAGTAGTAAGTAAAACAAAAGAATGAGTCAGAGATGCCAACGACCCGGTGCTCCAGGGTGATCTTTGAAATTCCCGAATAATTGTCGACGCGTAAGGTGGCGACGAAAATAACGTGCGAGACGAACAGTGTCGTTCGCCCGCGCTTTCTTACAAATTAATTTTATTTATATATTGATGAATTGGCTTATTTGTTTGGTGTCTTAGAATTCCTCGGTCCTACACATTTATATTTGATTTAATTTGGATCTAGCCCAATACAACTCTTTCGTCTACGTATAGTTGGTTTTGGTAAGATGGCTATTTTTTATTAAATGTGTAGGCAGGTAACTCATTTGTATAAGTCGAATTGTATTGGTATGTGGTTAATATACACCATCAAATGTATCAATATTCCTCGCAAGATTATTTTTCTATGAAGAAATCTAGTACTGCAACGAGCAGTAACTTAGTATGTATTCTGTTTAGGACAGTTATTTAGTACACATTGAAGTTTATTAGATTAGAAATAACTTCTTCTGTAAACAGTGAAAATTCAGCAGAAAAGTTTCACTCTATTGCGTTTATTCTTTTACAATAGCCGAATCTGCATCTAGGTATTATGTAGAACGAGGCGTTTTAGCAATAAATATGAAAGTATAATGTCGGGGGAGCATGATACCGCTTTGAATGCTAAACCCGTACTGAACTACAAACACAGGCCAATAAGGGGGGCGGGCGATGTGACGGGGCGGGAGGGGGTAGCACACACTCAACTAACCGTGGGAAAAGCCTGCGTATACGGTGTGAACTGTATAACATAAAGCATTCATTTGTTATTTTGATGCGAATTCTTTCGCACTTTTGTTCCAGAATATTACGTGTTCTTTTATCAACCCACTCAAGCAATCATAAACTAACTATCATCGCAGTTGCCTAATTGATTGGAAAAATGTAAACAATGCCAACGTTGGAACCACTAATTGGATTATAATACAACTTCTTTCATAAAATCAAATCAAATCACGAATATTGACCGTTCGTCTCGACTTGGATATTCATTTGGATAATGATATTCTTCGAATTACTCTGTGTTTATAACCATAATGCCTCGGATCGTAGTGTGTCCGAATCGAGGTTACACACAAACAAGCGTCCAACCACAGTATGCCTTCACGTGGCAACAACGAACACATAGTTACACTGTAACCTGACCAGAACATGCAGATCTTTGTAGAATCGTATATTTTCTCCGAGATGGCGTGAAAAGCGTAGGTTTGCGGGAGGGGCGGGGTTCTTGGGAAACTGGTCGATGAGGCGTGCGGCAGACGTCACTCCACTACATCGACGCGACACGCACACACAGCGCCGTGACCGTGGCATTCCATCGGTATCCACACATACATGTAGACAGCGTACCTTATTAAAACGAGACGCGAATCGACGACTTATCGGGCAATTAGTCGTGGCTCACGTCAAATATAACAACGACGCGGAATCTTATTTGCTATACATTGACTTGTGTCTCCAAAACTAAATTTTCATAATATTACCGTAGCTATTATAGTATAGTGTTATGCATGTTCGAAACTAACAATGTATGACGCTACAAAAAATCAACAATAAAAACAAACAAATAAGAACTTATTATTATCTAACAGCCTTAATCCTGTTAACAATGTGGCATAACTAAACTCTGTTTAGTATCAACGCGTGATTTGTATGCGTAAATCGTCGATGAAAATATAAAGCGTCAATGTAAATCACGTCCATCGTTAGTGTTGTTAGAGTGGGTGGTTCGGTCGCGAGTGTGGTAGGCGCGCGGTGGAGCCGGCACGCGCGAACAAGAGAGCGATCACACTGCGCAAGTGCGCCTGATAACAACACTCGCGTCGCGAATTATTCACGTGCTGTCAACTTATGAATTATTATTCTGTTAACAACACCGGCTTAATGTTAAAACGCCGTATGCTCTGTAATTATACTAAGAATCAGATCATCTTGAGATTTTGATTTTTAATTACGCCACAACATTGATTCATACGTCTCTTTCATCCTTATATTAACAAGTACCTAACTGATGTTTTTGTCTTAACTGAAGTCAAATAAAAGTCAAACGAAGCTGCCACAAAGCAATGACAGATTAAATGGCACATCGAGTCACCGCCTACTTACGATTCATAAAGTATTGTACCCTCTGTGGGACTGGACATTTGCGCGGGAAAATAAACAAGCATTGGTATAACCTCAAATGTTAGTTGAAGACTTCAAATTTTGACAGCGTCATAGTAATCACTTAACTGTTTGTTTTACTAATCTTTAATAGCCCGATTAACGGATATTAAATCAACAATATTCAATCACTCACTTATAATCTTCTCATATTAATATTAATGAACATAATAATTTTCGACGACTTAGATAAACATTGAAAAACTTGATGTGGTTTTGACAAACGGGTCTATCGGTTAATAGAAACATAAAATTATGCATATTGGCCGTAGCAACACCTACTAGACGGCCCCCAATGGCGGATAGAGCTATCATAATAACAAACGAAGAGAAAAAAGATGATTTTGACAGTAAGTATATACATATATGACTTGACTTAGAACATCGAACGAAATATAATGATCTTGTCAAGTGACATTAGAGCGAAAACCCCGGGGTAGCCCGCGAATTAAAATATTCTTACATTTTTTGGAACGCAGATCAAAATCTGATTTACGATTGTCGCAAATATTTTTTTCACATAACAATAATATTTAGGTAAGTATATTTATTTAACACAATTACTCTCAAACTTTAAATTACATTATTAAATAACTACCGTTTGTGTATGTCAGTGAGTTTTAATGTTTGTAAACGCACCCACGATACAGGAGAAATAATTCCTAATGTCGGGCAAAGTTTATTTTTTAAAGTACTTACTTATGTGCTGAAAAAATAGGCAGGGGCTCCATGTAAAATACTGGTATTCAGCAGCATCCGGTAATACTGGAAACCGATCAAAACATGGTTGGGATAAGGCTAGGCAGATGATGATAATACCTATGGTAAAAAACAATTATAATTGAGGTTAACAAAAGTATATATTCTAATAATTAGGGCGTCCCCATTGTTTCCTCTACCTAGGTAACGCTCAGTTCCTTTGATAACATTGTGTTATATATCATTGCCAGTATAAAAATAACGAGTTAGGTCAATAAATGCGCGTATGCAAATATAATTATCAGTGTTTTTATGTGTGCTATTTTGTAACTGCTTTGTTGCAAACGACAGAGTTATACGACTTCAAGGATGACGGGTTTCAAGCTACGGTTTTTTTTTTACTCGCATATCAAAATATTTTACAAATAAATTCAATAGTACAAAAAAAATGTGTTACTCTCCGAGTATTTTATAGTAAAGTATTTAAATAATAAATAACTAGAAGTACTATTTACTTACCTGTTTGAATGAGAGTTTAAATAATAAAAGTTGTTGATGCTGTGAATAATAAAAGGGGAAAACACTGGTTTATTGAAAGTCATATTGTTTTTACACATCACATGCCTTTCATATTATAATCGTGTAGCTGCATACACACCCACATCTGAAAACACATAAATAATAAATAATAGTATATACTTAATAGACAATAATTATTATGTACAGTAGTATGTATAAAATAATAAAAAAAAAATATCAAAAGAAAAACCGTACACGACAATAACACAGAATACTTTAGATAATAACAACGTCCAAAAGTCAGGCTGAAATATAACGTCAGTGGATTAAAGTAAAACATGCTAAAGCAACGAAATGTTAAGAGCAATAAATTAAACACTGCATAATCGATGTCTTTATTATCCACTATAAATAACGCTTTATTCAAATAGTTGCAAATATAACACATTAATTACGCTAACAAGAAGTGATCAGGAACGGCTATGTTTCGTAACAAACACCATCTTTTTAAATAATTTATGAGATTGTATAATTTTATTTGCACAGAAGTATGAGAAAACGTTAAATTAAATATTTTCGCGCCTTTTCTATTTTGGTTTGTTACATACCGGCTCGATCAGAATTTTATTTATTTTTAGTAAGCAATAATGTCTATTAGCCTAGAAAATATTTGTAAGAAGGTAATAATTGATATTGAAAGATAATGATTTGAAAAATAAAACTACAAAGCCAAGTGCCAGCGACTACTAACGCCATCTGTTGACACGATTGTGTAAACTACGGAACGTTCCACGAGCCTTTTCAGGAAATATGAAACTAGTCAATGTAGAATGAGTACAAAAAGGTTTTTTATATTTAATTTATCTCATGGTTTTCCTCAATATTTAATTAGGTACTTACTTACCTAAATAAATGATAAAAAAAAGTAACGATCGAACAAAATGATAAAATTTTGATAACAATTATTTTCATATCTGTGCCAGGTTTTTCCCTATAAAAATAATCCGGTAAACGTGTCTCACTAGGATACAGCTAGGTACCTACTAGTACCTTCTTAGTAGGAGATAGCTCTTACCTTGATAGTAGGTACCTACCCTATAGGTACTCTTATAAATTTAAATGTGCCATTCTTGTTAATAGTAGTTCAATCGAATAAAATAATTAACTCTCAGCCTAGGTACCTAAACAAAAAACACGTTTTTCTGTAAATTTCACGTTTTGTTATGTCGCGTCGCTATGATTACATGACCAAGTTGTGACGTAGAACCGAAGTTATTTTTAGCTCAAAATAAAAAGGTATTTTATAACAAAGCCTTTTTTACCCAAAATAGTGTTAAGGTGTTCTTTGTGATGTCATTATAGCATTTATATAGGTAACCAAATATTTGACGCATATCTTTTCACTTCTAAACAAATTTAAACAACAGAAGTACATAGTACAATTTATTCAATCAGTCAAAGGTAGCAATGAAATAAGTTTACGCTACTCTCCGCTAGGGGCGGTATCTGGTTTGAATTAATATCTAGTTAAAAGTGCAGGCGCATTCGAACATCTAACATTGTAATAGTTTGAAACATTTAAATGCCAAATGAAACGTGACTGATGACTTATATTTGTATTCTTAGGTAAACATAAGTACAAAGTATGAACATACCTGCCTCAGAAGATTATCGTTCTGGAAAAAGCTTTGCATCGTTTCACCAGGACGCATCTAGAGGGCGCCTGTTTAGCACTAGGACACTAGTGACATTTACAGTTCTGATCGATTTTAATACTATAATTCCAAATTGTCTGTCAATGTTTTAAGTTAGAAATAAATCCAGGAAGTTATATTGGTTCAAGAACGTAGGCACCTATAAAAAAAATATACCGAACTAATAATTAAATATATGTACTTAATTAAATAAGAATCTACATAAAATTCTAATCAATTCAAATAAACCAATACTACTAATAAACAAAGCAGCTAATGTGTAATATTTATACGTACATGCGATAGAAACTATTTTATTAGTACGGAACTCGACGGTCGAGGTATAAAGTAGCCGCTCTAGACTTGGTAGGAAATATCCCAGTGTTTTGAATCTAGAATCTTCGCTGGCTGCGGAGAGCACGATAGGACATCGCTCGTAAACTCACAACGAAGACACAAACACAAATGACTTCGCAGGACTTTCGAGTCTAGTAGAGAGGGCGACGTGTTTGGTGAGCCAGTTCCTGGTTAATAGTGCAGAATTAAGTTAAGGGCCTGGGCAAAGCTACATTTTTTCAGCAATAACAATGACAGAAAATTTAAAAAAAAACATGACAAATGACACATGCCTCCGAAAAGCCAATCATGTCAATATTGTTATGAAAATACGTTTAAGGTGGAAGCGCCAGTATAGCTCACGAAATTCAAATTTTCTTAAGTTTTTTGTATGTTGCCGGTTAGTGTCAATAACAATATAATTTCCAAATTTCATTTAATCCCATTTTATAAATAAGTACTTAATTCAGTGGGGTTAAATAAACTTGTATTGATGATTACTTTGTAAAGCCATATTTGTTATGGCCGCTAATCATATTTTAATCAACCGTGTGAAATTATTTGGTCAGTGTCAGGTTGTACCTACCTGAGACTGACCTAAAAAAAAAAAAATTAGAAAAAATAAATTTCGCGGGCTACCATTGCGCTTTCCACTTAAGCAGGATTGCTGTCCTGTCAAAAAACTTATATAGGCATGGTATCATCCAGAGGGCCCCGTGGATGATTAATAGCCTATGCTAGTTTTTTCTTGTTTATTTATTTTATTTCAGTAGTAAGGTCAGATAGGCAGTCGCTCCATAGAAAATACTGGTATTCAGCTGCATCCGGTTAGACTGGAAGCCGACCCCAACATAGTTAGGAAAAGGCTAGGCAGATGATGATTCATTTTACTTCAGTAATAATGTATACACCTGTATACATCAGCGCTGCGGTTTGGGACTCTCGCAAGTGTTACAGGGTGGATTTCCCTGGGAATGCCTGGGAAAACATTGGTAATAGTCAACTTAAATCTTTTACAATTACAAATGAAGGTGTTAGCAACAGCTGCGGGTTGTTCGCAAGAGATACCGCGGCCTCGACATGAAGGGCTAAGAAGGAACATGGGTGGTTTTTAGTCAGTAGAAGTCTGACACTCCCTTTTGCTCTGCCCTAGAGCGGGAGGGGTTATTTGATGATTTTCCAACCGCCAAAAAAAAGGTGTTAGCAACAGGTTAGGGCATGTATCCATTTTAAAAACCTCGAACTTTCTAAAATCATGCAGTATAGAACCTTATCAGCATTATGCATAATGTTTTAATTCTTACACTTTCCTGAATCAGTTTAATTATTCTTATAATATCGAACACAAAGCGTTCATAGTTCTGTGGAATTTTGTAGCACGCTTTGGTCACCTAGACGTAGGCTCTGGCCGGTTCTCAGTTGTTGCACTAAATATATATAGAAAGGCTTTCTGTCTGAATGTAATGTGTACTAGGGCCCGGTTTCTCGACGCAGTTAAACTTAATCAGCAGGTACTTACTTCTGTCAAATGATTCTGGAATACCGTACACTGAATTGGGGTTACTTTCGGAGAAAATCTTGTTATTTACTTGCGTTCCAGTATTTAAGACTTGAATATTTTCTCCATTGTAACAAAATGTATACAATTTGACAGAGTATGTGAACCTAGGTAGACACTAGGATTTACTTAGCTATTCTATTCATTTAAATAATTAACCTTATCCTCCAATTAATATTAAGTGCGTGCTTGAAATATTTTAATTTTCATGTTAAAATGTCTGAAAGTATCTTTGTTATATTGATAAAAATCAGTTAATTTGTGACTTCTTACTCTGTCCCACCTACTGGACAAAGGGCTCCTGTATGGCTTTCCAACCTCGTTCATCATTTGTCTTGTCCGACTAACCCGTTAAGAATCACTGTTTTCGATATTTAGTGATTAAGATTTTATTGTACAGTAAAAAGCAAAAGCAAGCAAGTCAATGTCAGGCTTCAATTCAACTCTCACATTACCGCCTCAACTTTCAACTCTACACAAACATCAGTAGCTTCTAACATCAAAACGGGTTATAGTTAGTCGATACTTAGATAGTCTGTGCAAGCCTTAAAAGTGTTAAAGGCCGATCAACTATCGATTCACTGATTCGCCATTGTTTCGGCATGCGGGATCAGACCCGAATATCGGTCACCGGTCCACTACAATATGTAGTACCATATTATATCTGACATCATTATTGTTTAACCACAGTAATTCGCTGCCGAATAAGCTTTTATTATTTCATATTTTATTTGAAATGGTTTCAGGAGCATTTAATTGTCATTAACAGTGTTCTACTTTGGTGTAACGCCGTTATGGCATTTGGGTGATAAGTATAAGTAATTAAAATATTCAGGTCATTAAAACTTTTGACACGCCATTTTATTTTCTTCTAAGGACTGTTAGTTTTGACAACGAGACATGAGCTTTACTCTAGCTTAGTGTAATACCGTGGTGGTTGAAATGACTAATCTGATTGAATGAAATCAACGCAATGCAATGATTTCATACTGAAGAACCTAAGTACTCACATAGGTTTTAATGACGACTCAAGCGCTTTTTAATCGACTTCCCAATGGTTCCCACCCAATTCGATCGGTACCTACCTAAGTTTTTTTTTATTTTTCATAATAGTATGAAGTTTTGGCCTGCTTCTGCACAAAACCATCACATCATCATCAATAGCCTACAGCAGTTCACTGTTAGGCTTATAGGATTCTCAGCAACTCTTATCCAGTTGCTACCAACTACCCTGTGAAGATATTCGCTCCATCGAACCTGAGGGCGTCCCCATTATGCTCACCGATTCGCGGCCTCCACTCAAGAACACGTCTATTCAACGGTCATCGGTTCTACGGCTAATATGGCCGGTGCATACTAGCCCAACCATCACTTACACACAACAATTTAAATAACAACAAGTCCTATAAAGCCTCAACACAGTCCTTGCCACTACTGGTTAATTTATTTAACGGACTCCACATTTAATAGATGGCTATAACAGTTTCATCATTACAGAATCATGGGCCGGCAGAAACAATAAGGTCCATAGCACGCCCACAGGCTGGGAGATAAATTTCCTTCTTGTTTCTATGTCTTCTTTTTACATTGAAGCACTTTATACGCAGTAGGCTCTCGGTTAGATGGGGTTTGGTATAAGTGACAAACAATGATCATATCTTTTTCTTTCTTTCTTTCCTAACCTAACCCGGTGTCAGAATTTTTATGCTGACCACGCTGACCATGGGTCTCTGACTTGGCTTTACATGCCGTCCAGAAATATCTCTCAAGCATGCTGGTTTATTCACGATGCTTTCCTTTGTAATTTAAAGAATCCGCAAAATCTGAGGTCTTTTTTTTTTGACTGGTGGAAAAATCAAATAAGGGGTCCCACTCTCCCGTCGGGGCTACGGGTTGTTCGAAGAAACATGGGTGGTTTTTAGTCAGTAGAAGTCTGAAATTCCCTTCCGCTCTGCCCAAGAGCGTTATTCGATGATTTCCCACCACCCCAAAAAAAAAGGATCATAATATTAACATTTTCATTCTCTCAAATCAGTTTTAGTTTTTAGGGATTTCCTCTCGCTTCTTCATATTATTATAACTTTTATGCTGCTTTATAGAGAGCGGTGAGCATAATTCCACAGGTACCGTCCGTCCGTTTGGTACCAGTGGAATTCACCCATTATAACAAAGGGGAACACTGTGATATCTAATAGGTAATGCTTTCATTCAACCCCATTACAAATCTGTTATCCAGTTATCTAATCACAAGTATGACCGATTATATTTATTGATTTTGATAACAAACCATACCATATGGAATAATATCTAGAGATCCTCTTTACTGATTTATATGCCCGTTTTAACTGACACTGATCGATAACGCAACACTACTAATGCTCATAAAAATATTATTAAACCCTGGCATTGCTGAACTGGAAACTGAAAACTCAGTAGCAGCTACGGAACCTCGATCTGTGCCCGACTGATGGTAATATATAGGGTCGCCCCCAATTCATCATCATTTCAGGCGAAAAACGTCCACTGCTGGACATACGCCTCCTCCCGAATGTTGTCACATTGACCCATCTCGCATCCATCAAATTTTCGCAACCTTGAGCAGCTCATCGGTCTACTTGGTGTGAGGCCTTCCAACGCAACGTCTTCCGGTTTGCGGTTACCATTTCAGCACTTTTAGGGGCCTAAAAATGAGAGAATTGCTCTCTTATTAAACTTGCGTAATTTGTACTGTTAGGTTCAACTCTGCCTAACCCTTTGGGGATCATAAGGCGTGATCTTTATTTTGTTACTGTAAATTTACTGAGCTCGTGAAAAAAAACTCGTTTAAAAACTTGCAGCGCTTTAAAAGCTTTTCAAACATGACCGCTGTCCGCTCCTAACTTAGATCCCTCTGTATGCTAGACATGCGTATGTCTATGCAGGACACAGTCAATGAACTGGCAGAGGTCAGGTGAAATTATCTCGTACGGCGCGTCTTACGCGACGTGTGACTCACAATAGACGGATACAGCTTTATCTCACTGCTGATGCCAGAGAATTTGGTGACAACGAGTGGTAACTTCTGGAAAGTTCCAGAAAAAAAGCTGTGAATTGTAAATGGGTTGAAATTGAGGTTAGATGGAAGTTATGGCGTGTTTAAGGCTTCGATTATCGGAAAAATATTTGAACTAAAGGAAAGTTTTTTAAGTGACTCAAGTTACGGGTGCTAAGATTGTTTACAAGGATTAAAATATTAGATATTTCCCTTTTAATTACCGAACCCGTATTATGTGACCTTGTTTACTGGTTGTATGTGCGAGTAGTTATACAAGTTGTAGTAGTCCGTGTCTATACACTTAGTAAATTAACACCTAGCACCAACAACTACAATAAAATTTATCGTTTAATCTGCCGAATGAAGTGACACGAAAGTCATTAGGGTGCCCTTAGTCTCACATTGTATTTTGCATTCGTTAAGATTGCAATAAGCCGGTCCACGCCAAGACGTTCAATGACACTCGGTGAGGGGCGGGCTGACGGCGGGAGGGGGGTTGGAGGGGGTTAGAGGCTGCGACAGTGCAGCCGACATCTCGCCCGCTATCGCTCTGAGATCTGTCCACATGAGTTTTTATAGAGTTGCTCATAGTGTGACAAGGATGGTTTTGGTGTGATAGTGTTTCGGTTCAATTGCTATTAAATTAATGCTTTTCCTTGTTTCGGCAGAACCGTTTATGAAATGTGTAGATAACAATTGTTGCTATTTAGGTAGGTATTGTGGTTTTTTGCATATGACCGCTATCTAACCGGACGATAAGTGACGACGCGGTTAACAATGAAACACTCTTGCCTAGCGTGCAATTACTACTATTGTACACAAATACAATGCTCCAACACATTTTTTTTAAATTCATTTTTCATTTACTCCAAAGCTCCAAAGCAAATCCATGATTGTATCGTAACTAAATAGCTGGTTAAGATAACCTATGACGTCATAGTAGGCAGTCAAAAAAAATCTTGGTTTTCATACGGATCGTGATACTTGCTTTATCTGGGTATATCTACATCTGTGTCTTGGAGACAATGATTATAGTTCGAGTAAATTGAAAGAAATAGTTATATAGTAGTTAGTTAATATGATTATACTAAGCACAGCCTTACAGTTTCATTCCCAGAAATTTGTTGTCACACAGAAATCAGTCATGAAAAAAATGTCGTAAGTATTAATATTAGAAGGTCCTTAAGCCACTCTATAAAATATTAGTTAATAGGCGCACAGTGAGGCTGTGAGTCTGCGTCGATAGCCGATGCGATGTTCTCATACGCGCTGCTCCTTACACGTCTGTACCTATATCACCGAGATAAGTTCCAGGGATTAGCTCAATACTTAGAAACACTTCAGAGTATTGAACTGTGGAATCTAAGAATTGATTTAGTGAAGAATTGCATGTGACGTCTTTTTTTTTTTTTTGGGGTGTGGGAAATCATCAAATAACCCCTCCCGCTCTTGGGCAGACCGAAAGGGAGTGTCAGACTTCTACTGACTAAAAACCACCCATGTTCCTTCTTAGCCCTTCATGTCGAGGCCGCGGTATCTCTTGCGAACAACCCGTAGCCTCGACAGGTGCATGTGACGTCTGAGGGATAAATCCATAAATAAACTGTTACAATTTTTGGAAACAAAATTACGAACCTACATATTAATTATTACTTCTGTAACCAGTTCCGTTCTAGAACCGTCCGTCTTATGACGACGACAGGCCGTGTCGACGGCGCTTTCGTGTTCTTCGCGCTCCGCAAAGAAATGTCAGCAACATTGCAGGGGGGCCCCTTGCGGGCGCAACGGCCGACGCCCGTCGCGGCTGCGGGTTGTTCGAAAGAGATATCGCGGCCTCGACACTAAGGGCTAAGAAGGAAGGTGGTTTTTAGTCAGTAGTAGTCTGACACTCCCTACCGCTCTGCCCAGAGCGTGAGGAATCATTTGATAATTTCCCACTCTCCAAAAAAAAAGAACCAACGAGGCAAACAAAATAAGCTGAATATTTTCACAAAATAAAACTGGTCAAAAATAGTTGAACAACTAAGCAGTGATGATGATGAGACTATTTCATTGTTTTTCTCTATCAGTTTAAAACACATTGTAACATCGAATAGGTAACCCAAGTAATAGCTTAGGGTCCTCAATGCAAGCCCTAACATTACACAACAGTTAACAACGTTGTGAATTCTCGGTACCTAGCTAATACTTGCAAATTGTTGGTTTCAGGGAAAGGGGTAGCTTACAACCCGTCGGGGCTGCGGGTTGTTCGCAAGAGATACCGCGGCCTCGACATGAAGGGCTAAGAAGGAACATGGGTGGTTTTTAGTCAGTAGAAGTCTGACACTCCCTTTCGGTCTGCCCAAGAGCGGGAGAGGTTATTTGATGATTTCCCAACCCCCCCCAAAAAAAAAAAGGGGTAGCTTACAAACAGGAATAGAAGCTGCACTGTCCTCCCTTAAATGTAATCCAATAATGGGTTCTGAAGTGGCCTTATAGGCCATTGATGATGACTGTGTAGTTGGTCCATCCACAACAATCACATTCTAAGACAAAAATCGATTGACAACAGAAACTGCATTACCCTTTAAAGATTATTAAAGTAAACTGCTGCTGCTAAAAGTGAAGTTTAGAAGTAATTGTTCAGAAACTTTCTGATGGTAAAACCTAATAACGCGAAAAGTGTTATTGGGGTAACGGGGTTATTCAGGAATTCCTCTGTAGCCGACATAGAGTCTGGATTTGCACCCAGTTGATGACAATCCCCCTATTCATCATCATCATCATCCACAGCCCTACTTCACGCACTGGTGGGTATAGGCCTCTCCAAACTCCATGTTATTGTTCCAGTCTCATCCAGGATATTCCTGCAATGACAATAATGTCGTCTGCCTATTTCGCCGCCGGACCACCAACACTTATCTTTCCATTCTTTGGACGCCCCTATTACATGACTTAAAGTTAACTGGCAAACAGTGGGTGTACTATAAAACACACCTAACTCTTTGGACATTACTATCATCATCATTATCTTGCCCTTATCCCAATTCTTTTGGGGTCGGCGCAGCATGTCTTCCTCTTCCATACAGCATGTATTCTGTTTTTCGTCATCTCATGAGACACCTCCTTTCTCAACATATCATTCTGAACACAGTCCATCCACCGTGTCTTTGGTCTTTCTCTACTCTTATACCCTTCCACATTCATATTCAAAACCTTCCTCACGACATTTTTCTCATTCCTCCGTATCACATGCCCATACCACGACAACCGATTTAACAAATGTACAAAAAAAATAATTGTCAGAGTTTTCTACTCCTAAAGGGGTTAAAAATAGGGAATGCGATTTTTTCATTTTTGCCAATGGCAAATCCCATCAGTTGCAAATACTGAAAAAATACAAAAACAGCATAGAACATCAGCAACAAAAAAATAAACAAATGATAAACTTTTGCAAAGGTAAAAAAATAAACTTATCATCACATATTCAGAATGCAGGTCATATCCATAGATCTTATTAAAAAGAGAAGCTTTCTCTTTACATAACGACGGCTGGCATCCATTCGTTGACGAAATCAGTGCAGTGCACTCTTTCACTTATGCAACAACTTTGGCAAGCAAACGTGGAGAGTACTAACAAACAGTTACTTATGAAAGCGATGTAATAATCCTCTTCGTGTCGTATATGTACCTACTTATATAGGTAGCGGTAGGTACTCACGTTTCATCATCTGCTTAACCTTTTTTCGACTGTTAAGAACTGCTTCCAGTCTAACCAGAAGCAGCTGAATACCAGTATTTTACACAGACTGAGTTACTGCCTATCTGAACTTCAAAACCCCGTTGCTGGGTAACATGATAATATGGTCCTTTTATTCTTCTGACTATGTCAAAGATCAGGAGGTCAGGAGTTAGGAGGAATCGCCAGGGTTCCCCGCGAGACACATTTTTTAAGCTATTTTTAAAATTTTGTGCTTGTTGTAGGTCAGTGTCAGTCGTTCTGTAGAACAAATTATGATTCACGACGATAATCATTCTCTTGCCCTTCTCGAAATTTATTTGAGGTCGGCACAACATGTCTTCTTCCTCTATTCTTCTCTATTACTCGTTATCTCACCGTACGCGTAGTCATCTCCTTCCTAGCCATAACTCGTATTTATTTAAAGAATTAGAATCATTTGCTAACACCATTGAATGACTATTACATAAAAAAATCATTTGTTGGTATTAAAAGAACTTCGGATTGTATTGATTTTGTTACGGTTGTGAATCTGAATTACATATCTACAACCTGATACTGACTTGTAAATTGCATAAAACGTAAGAAATTTTGAATTTCAAAGACTGTCAAAGATCTAGGATCAATCATTGGAGTGGTTGAAATCTATAACTAAAAAACTTTTTTGCAAAAAAAAACGACTTCAAAAACACAAGAAAGTGAAAAACACAAAAACAAAAAAGTGAAAAATAAACTTCACAAGAAAAAGCAGCTTCTGAAGTCGGTGACATTTTGTTTGTTTGATTTCGTTTTTTTTGCCACCGACTTCAGAAGCTGCTTTTTTTTTTGCAAAAACGTTTGTTTTTTATTTTACAATATTTAGTTGTAATATCCTATACAAATATTTAACATAACATTCAACCAAGAACCCTAATTATAACCCTGAACCTTCAAGATTCTCTTATTATTGCTTTCAACTCCTAACCGTTTAGGAGTAGTACCTTCCATAATCAGCTCACCTAGATAATCTAAAAGAATGCAACCATAATATACGTCCCCCTAGTACTTTACTAAAGAATTATGCTCCAACTCCTAACCGATGAGGAGTTAAACCTTCCATCATCAACTCATCAACATGAAGTAATGACTGTTATATGCAAATACTTAAAAAACTTTAGAAAAAGCACGAAACACGTAATACGTGCCTATACAATTTGAGGGTTGCCCTTGATTTATAATACAACTATCACTTCATAAGTACGAATAGTTTTGAAAGAATTTTCTATCAACTCCTAACCGTTGAGGAGTTGTTTTCAACCTTCCATCATCATCAGTGAATCCACATGATATTATGATGGCCACACGCAAATACTTGAACAGGTTTAGAAAATATATGGAAAACGTCATAAGTGCCTATAAAATTTGAGGGTTGTCCTCGATTTCCCTGGGATCCCATCATCAGATCCTGACCTGGTGACAATGGGACCAGCTTGGGTCAACCTGATACCTTGAAAGAATACAATTATTGCTCCATAAGTGAGTATAAATAAGAAAGAATTTTCTTTCTACTCCTAACCGTTGAGGAGTTGAACCTTCCATCATCATCAGCAAATTCACATGATATTATGATATTATTATTGTTATTATGATGGTCAGACGCAAATACTTAAACAGCTTTAGAAAATATTATGAAAAACATCATATGTGACTATAAAATTTGAGGGTTGCCCTCGATTTCCCTGGGATCCCATCATCAGATCCTGGTTTGGTGACAATGGGACCACCTCGGGAGTATACCTTTGCGATCACAAAAATAATTTTGAAAATCGGTTCATTAATGACGGAGATATGCGATAACAAACATACAAAAAAAACATACAGACGAATTGAGAACCTCCTCCTTTTTGGAAGTCGGTTGAAAATGATCATGCAAATCATTCTAATTAATCTAACTAAAACGTAATTTAAATAAAAAATAAGTCGCTCATCCATCAAACTCTTTTCTCTTGATTTGTATGTGAAACGGATAGTACTCAAATTCCGGGAAAAGCCCTATAAAACAAAAGGTTCAAACTGAAAGCTAAGCAAAAAGGAGAAACGAAATGAAATAAAACAGAAGCGAATTGAACTGGATCCTAACTGACGATAACTAGATCATCAATCAACACCTCGAATGGACGAGGAATAATGGCCTTAAGTGCGCAATTATGACGGTTATTCATAATAGTATTTTACCTGGCACACTCATAGGTATACTATACAAACCCCATTATATGTAGATATCGTATGAATAACACATAAGGTCAACTGACAAACGCCGTACAACTCAGTTGTGGTTGTAAATATAAAGAGATGCGCCAAAAATGTATACAAAAATAAACGGCAAAGGTTTTACGGAGCGAAATCTACGTGGAAATATCAACGCGGCTCTTGCTCTGATGACGAGTGCTAGTGTTGGGACGTGCTGACCCAAAATATCGATATTTCGAACCGAGATATTGATAAAAAAAAATGACGAATAATAGATACTGCCTCGTCGGTCGAGTGGTCGCAAGCGAGACTGCCGAGGTCTTGGGTTCGATTGCCATGTTGAAAAACACGCAATTGGGTTTTTCCAACAAGAATTTCTCGGTTGGAGCCACGGAGCCTGGATTCGTCCCTGTTTGATGGCAACAGGCTCACCACCTCTTATATGGAAGTTAAACATATCTTTAGAAATATAGGTGAACTGTTCGGTACACCTCTGCCTAAAACTACGGGTATTAAATCGTTGTGAACAAAGAAGATGACATGCTGTGCTGACCCGAAATAAATCGGGTTCCTTTTTTTTGTTGTTAGGAAATCATCAAAGACTTCTACCGACTGAAAACCACCCGTGTTCTTTCATAGCCCATTGTGTTCCGGGGCCGCGGTATCTCTTTCGAACAACCCGCAGCGAATCGGGATACCTAGGATATGATGATAATGTTCATGAACATTCTGTGAAGACGGTGGATGAAAAACAGTCGTATGATTTTCTCAGAACCTTATGCTGCGATCACGAACAATGTAAGCCATGGATTATGTCATTGTGGTCGCCTTCAATAAAGTTAAGTGCAGCGTTTAATATACTATTATGTAGTTAGTTGCAGCACGTGTAATGTTGATAATAGCCTGAAAGACTCTGTTATTTATAGAAGTAGTAAGTAGTTTGTCATTGACTTCTGTGCCTGTAAACCTAAGGGGGCTAACTGAATATGTTAAGACGCCAACATATCATGCTACTACAATCTGTCCAATTTTAAAGCAAGGGTTCAAGGTCGACCCTGTCGGGGCTACGGGTTGTTCGAAAGAGATACCGCGGCCTCGGACACAAAGGGTTAAGAAGGAACAAGGGTGGTTTTTAGTCAGTAGAAGTCTGACGTCAGAGCGGGAGGAGTCATTTGATGATTTCCCACCCTCCAAATAAAAAAATGTTCAAGGTTGATTGAAAAAATTGTCAGTTTCGGGTAGCTTGTTCTGGCGTCTGTACATTATTATTATTGAATGAATGTTAAATATTTTATGATTTAATAAATGATGATCACGATTCGTAAAATTTAGAATTCACCTTACGGCTCAAGCATAAATTAACACTTTAGTTTAACAAACAGTCAGGCCAGTAAAAAAGTAATACAAGCCACAATAAAAGTCCCCAAAAAACCCAAAACCATGGTAATTAACCTGCCATGAATACTAAAACAACCAGAAGATACTATTTTACGACATCAGCAAACATTTTGAAGTGTAAAACGATGATTCAATTTAAATAATTTATAGTTTACTTGTTTGCCAGCCAGAGCCAAAGACAATGAAGGTGACTACAGCGAAATAATTGCTATTGTATTTCTCACACTCGACGCACTTGACAATATCGTGTCATTGTGTCCGATATAATTCTTACCTCACTTCTGTCCTGAGACCGAACAGACGTGATCCGATTTATTAATCATTATTTTCGACACGGATCAACCTTCGGTGGCACTCCAACACTTCATTAAGCTAATTATAGTCTGTCCAATGTTCAACCTAAGGTAGATGACTCCCAAGCTTCACTAAATGAAGCCATATTTTTAAAGCACTCATTTAACTCTATGTTAATTAATTGTAGCCACTTTGCACTTTAATTAAGCCAGACTATGCATACTTAGTGCTGCAATTACATGCCGATCTGGAAAACGAAGGGTTTGAAAAGTATATAAATTTTCTTCTAAAATTATGGAATCGTTTCAGTCGTTCCCTTCACTATAGACAGTTGAGTTCTCCGTTGTTGCTTTTTTCCCATTTACGAGTTTCACGGCGACCGTTGCCTGAAACTTACACGTACCCAGAATATAAATGCTAAGCACCATCCCTTTTCCACCAGTACATACAGACTCGCTCTGTCTCTTTCTTCCCACAAATAAAAATGTGTAGCCACCTCAATGTTCAAATAGAAATTGCAATATCCATGTTTCCAACGCGTTTGAAAGTGAACCTTGTTTGTTAGAACTAAGGCTGTAATTTAAGTCTTCGAGCGTCCTTATGATCACCCGGTGGATCATAAGACATTCAAGCAATGTTAGCGGACGTTCAAGAGGTTAAGTATCTTGGGGCAATATTTTAAGGCACTATACATTTGCGAGAGGAAAATGTTGTCTTTTTCGAACCAGTTGCAGTTAAAATCCTCCGTCCCTGTTGCCTACCCGTTGTGGCTGGGCATATCTAAAATCATCTGGACCAAGTAAAGCGATTACTTCAGCAGCGACTTTTTGAAAATGTGCAAACTTATTAATTTTGGCATTTGAGCGGCAAATTGCGTTCCCAACAAATTAATTCGGGATTAAATGACATCAAACAATTTTGAATAAGATCCTGTGGTTTACGACGAGGTGTAGATATTTATGAACCGAATGAAAAGTGTAGGTGGTTCGCAGTCTCCCTGTTATTCGTCATCCCACACAGTTGTAACAACCTACTGAGGAAAACTAGATTATTATTCTTCCTACGTGCTCTTTGAATGTATTGAACTTAACGAGGTATACATGGATACATCATGTGGGTTAACTTTGAACTTCGCTCAATGCTTCACTAACATAATAAAACCTTCCCTAACATTGTCCATTTGCCTGGGCAAGAGACTAAAAGCCTGACGATATTCGTTGTATTTTTCCTCAAAGTGTGTTTACTTCTACTCCATTATCCGAGATCATAAAACCTGTTTACAATGAACCCTAATTATGTTCTAATTATCGTTCCTCCACGGTACCTCCAAAGCAAATGAAAATGTGGCCCTACGCAATAAGAACAAAACTTAGGTCGACTAAATTCGAATCGGCCGCGCAACAAAGATTCAGAAACACCATATCTCTTGGCAATAAACCATTACCTTAAAAAAGCAATGTCAACGATTTCTGAAGTAAAAACAGGGAACGTTTAATTTGCAAAATTCAAATCTCCCGCGCGTCGAAAAGTCCAAAGCGAAATAGTGCAATTGAGTGCGTGCGCGCATCCTGGAATGTCGGGACTCAGGACATCGTCCCGGACCGGTTTCACACTTCACCGCTTGAGCTTACCGTATTGCACATTCAACTAACTGGTGAATATCATAATGATGGGATATTTTCTAATCATTCTGTGTGGGAGTCGGTGAAAATAATTTCGGATTAGTTTTGCTACTGATAAATGAAACTGATTCATGAATTTTTCATGTCAGGAAATCATCGACATTGAAGGCCTTCTTTGTTATCTGCGAGTAAAAGAAAAGTCTGAAATATGACGAAACAAACGAACATCTTTTATTCATTTGACAGGCTTCAGGGTTGATAATATCGGGGTCAGCCGCAGTCAGGATCTACAGCTCCGGACTGCACTGAATCATTTAAGGTCCTTGAAACTGTCCACAGCCCACTATTCTATTGTATGGCCGCTACCATCTACTATATAGGACTGCTCCAGCTAGAGTTTATCATCACTGTCCCTGAAAAATCACCATGAAGGCAGTCATTGGCCTTCCAGTGACTGCTTTCGGTCATAGTTATACCTACTGAACAGCAAAACTTCATTAACTTTAATAACCCCTGGAATCGACCCAATTTCCTTGAAAACTTTCAGCAACAAATTGCATTAGAAAACCTCAATTTCTACGTAAACATTAGCAGGCATAAGTTGCAAGAAATACCAATTCACCCGTTGACATTTGAGTACTAAGTAATACGTTCCAGTGACTAATGAACCAGTATTGATCTTCTGTCGCCATTGTGCAGGCCATGTACTTGATTATATACCTACAGGGTGGTACTCGGACATACCTATAATCGAATTAGCAGTGCCTATTACGCGCGTCGGGTGGAACTGGTATTGTTAATTAGAATAACCCTTGATATTCTTGCTTGATTTCGGAGTGTAAATGTTTAATTTCTAAGTTGCACGTGGAGGAAAATCTTTGAGGAAATGAATACGTATCAACAAGTTTAGGTACTTTTATTTCTTGTTGCTTGTTTTTTTGTTGTTTCAGTTGGATATATTTTATTCTGATTTTGCGATAGGTACTCGTGTTTACTAACACTAGCACTAGACCTACCAAGGTCTGAAAGCCTAACATAAGCCTTTTGTAACCCAAAATAGTTGGGCAGCACTGACATCATTAACCTTTCGTATGTCGTGTAATTAGACACAATTAAAAAGCCATTGTGTTTTGCGTGGATCTACGTTCCGGCCATACGAAAAGTTAAAATACTTTCTATTTTTTTTTTTGGGGTGGTAAATGATCAAATAACCCCTCCCGCTTTTGGGCAGAGCGAGACTTCTACTGACTAAAAACCACTCATGTTCCTTCTTAGCCTTTTATGTCGAGGCCGTGGTATCTCTTGCGAACAACCCACAGCCCGACACGGGGTCATTAAAGTACTTAACGTTTAATTTCATGCAGTGTACCACCTTCCGTAGGTACATCCATCCACCCGAAAGTGTAAAATTTTCCCAATCAACTTTGAAAATAAAATTGAAAATCTGTTAAAGAAATTTGACAGATAGTCTTGAAGACTACCAGGTGCTTCTATCTCAAAAGACCACCATCCACGAAGTCTTCGAAGAAGTATCTCATATAAAAATCATGAACGTAATCATCGATCATAACACAATCATGTATGTACATAAATATTTGCGCACACGTAAAGTGGTACAAGTAAGCTCGCGGACAAGATTTACGTTTTAGCCTCCCGCTGTTACACTAGCCGCCTCCGTATACATTATTATGTTTAGATTTAATAAATTATTTTGCGTCCTGTAAATAACGCTTTATGGGGATAACGAGGACTAGTAGTTAAGTGTAAACTAGTGTACCGTTCAGATATATTAGAAGGACTAACAACTACGCAATTAGGATTATTCTATTCCACCTGCCTTTACAATTAAAGGCTTGGGTATCGGAATTTGAATCATATTGGCACCTTATTTTCTTCTGCACATGGATCACGCAATATGTACTGTTGTTATTCAGTGATGATACGCAGTACGAAGTGCACTAGTTAAATCTGTAATAAAAGCTAAAATATGAATCTATTTGATCCCTTAGTTTCCCTAACAAAGAAAACTCATCCAACCTGCGAATCAATCTTGTCGACTTGTCTTGTTGAGATACAAAATAGAGCGAAGGATAAAAATAAATATTTCTAAAGCAGCTTAGTTGTAAATTTCTTTTCTCTATAATTACCTGGGTAGAAACCTTTCTAGAAATGATCGGTAGTCAGGGCTCAGACATCTATTTTTAGTTAACTTAGTTCTACAAGCCGGTTACTTTGCAGGGAAATAAAAGCTTTTCAAAATAACTTGAAAACTTTGGCAAAATCTATACAATGAATTGACATTTTTTTATAAACTTACAGGGATTTTTGAGGTTGTTAACATATCACGCCTGTAATCCCCAAAGCGTTGTGTAGGTGTACTTAATAGAACATCTACATTTCGCCAGTTATGTTTAACCCATGTAATAGGGGTCGAAACTATTGCTATCAACCGGGCAAAAATCCAGAATCTGTGGCTGCTACTGTCAAATTCCTGATAGAAAAATCCAATAACACTTTGCCTGTTCCGGAAAGCAACAGCAGTCGCGACCACAAGACCAATGAGGCAGTGAAAACGTTTCAAAAGTCATCAAAGCCATTCTCTTATCAATTAAACCGCAGTAAATACCAAAGCAAACACAATTCGGCTTCCTCATCATACACAATACACTAGGTGCGTAGTTTACGACTACATTAATTATGCTTAAGCATATCCTAATTACTGTAATGGTATTAGCCCGAAAGGGGAGGCGGTCAGCGGAGGGGGCATTCACGTGCTTCGAAACACTGATGTGAATTCTGTTTAGTTATGTGTATATAGACATAAATACTTGGCATTATGTCGGAAACAAAGCGATGGCGGTAATGGAGTAATTAGCTAAGATCACGTTATCGTCAGCCGGTAGTAAGAAAGTTAGTTAATCATGTGACGTGGTGTGTTCTGAGGTTTTGGAAATTTGATTTGGTGGGGAAAGTTGATAGAAATTTTATTGATGTATTTCAGTATGGTCCGTAAAATCTTAAATAGTTGAATTTCTCTATGGTAGCAATATTTATGTGTCAATGTAATTTTCATTGCCATCCTTTGTGGAGTAATCCTTTCAGCGCTTATTTCTACTGCTCGGTAATCGATTTTTTTATTTTATAGATCGTTACAGTTTTGGGCTATTTCATCGCAGAAAACTTCATTATACTAAGACTTAAATTGCCCCCAAACGAAACACGTTACTTAACTAGAAATAGGCGAAATTGTATAGCGATTAATTAAATAGGACGGTTCGAACGAGCTTTTGATGGACTTATCAACCAAATGGACTTTTTATGGACACGTTTCCGTAGAATACCTATGTGGAAGTATGTTTTAAAGACCTTTAAGTATCGACAGAAGTAATTAATTATCACGTGTCGGATCTGACCTATTAGATAACTAAATTAGCACCGGCCACTGATCACCTGTAAGTACGAATACACCCCAGTGGGCCTACATTAAAGCCACTCAATAAACTTTCGGTAAGGACTACTTTCCCGTGTTCGGTACTCACACTTAAATTTTTAAACAGTTATGGGGTTATGGTGTGAGGAAAATCACACAGTGTGTCGTCTTTGTAATTAAGCAAAGAAGGCGTCAGAAGACGGGGGGTTGCGCCGAGGAGAATGTTCTCGGATCTCATTTCCATGCAAATGAGGGTAGCACTTGTTATACATCAGATGACGGTAGGCAGACGCGATAACAGCAGTGCCGCGCGTCGACTCGACGTAGAACTCGGTCGGGTTATATTGATCGATAAGTAAATACGTTATGATAATGACCTCGACATGCCTCACACTATTTGATACAAGAATACGACTCTTAATGTAAAACAAGTGAACCTCATTCAACATCGAATCTTCACCGACTTTCAACTACAAACTCCTTTCACGCTAATCGATGAAAAGTAATATAAAATTCAGACCAACTTCATTAGCGAAACGGTGTATAATCTTCGGGCTGAAGTTTACAACTCCTTGCTGTAATGTTGGTAGTAAGTTTTTTTTTTCAAGTCTTTTGGTTTTTGAAGTGAACCAAACTCTTGCAGCTTATAAAACTTCCTTTTGTCGATTTATTACACAGTTGGGGTTAAAAACAAACGAATTTTCTTACGAAAAATGTGCACATTTCAGTCATTTATTCAAACAATATTTACTCAAAAAGTAGATCCTAAAAGCTAAGCATTTATTACTATTGAAAACGCCTATGTACTAAAACAAAAATCCTCTCACGTCTCCCTTTCTTTTTCAATTTCGTCAATTAACTGCAAAATTCCCATTTTCAGTTTTCTTTTTTCCTTGATTGTAAAATTCCTGATATCTGGCAAGACACTTTTGAAAAATGACAAGTCTTCATTGTCATCCTCTGCATTAAGTCCATCGACGGAGAACTTTCTCTTCTTTGACTTTTCACCGTATGGGTCACTGCTGCTACTAGCGACTTCTGTATCATGTTCTTTGTTACCTAGCCTGTCAGTAACATCTGGCTTAATTTCGATATGATTCCAATCTTCAGCTGAATATTCGTTTCCTTCTTCAGTGTCATCTACGTTTACGAAGGTCCTAGACTCGTTCATTGACGTTTCTGATTTTTCTTTGGCAAATCTAGGAGAAATTAAGTATTTTTGTTAATATACTGACTATATTAACCATATTTTATAAACGTTATCATATCTACGACATACTATCTCATTGGCTGTCGTCTCATTAACTTCTGACGCCCGAATTGACGTTGTCAAAGTTGATTATCCTCCTATTCATCATCATTACGTACTGCCTTTCAAAAGTAATAGTTTATTCAAAATCACATTTTCTTATGTCCTCACAGCTAATTCTGTTTTGGAAGTCAGCCTGGGCGGGGGGCGTCTACCAAAGACGCGTCCGCGTCGATATCATCATGTAAATCATGCAGGTTCTTTGATTTTAAACTAGTATATTACCCAGATTTCAGCATTAAAAAAATACCGGTATCAAAAAGTATCTAATCTGTTAATCCAGATTATTAACTATCTGTGTGCCAAATTTCATTTTTTTTTTTAATAATGTAAAATTTATTTTCTTCACACAAGTTACTCACAGCTAGGGTTACATTCAAACCAGTTCAGTACTTTTGACGTGATTTCGTCACCACTAGTCCTATCCCTAAAAATATAATGTTCCACTTACCCTTTGTTACTTTTTATAAATGGTTCTAAAAATGTTAAGTGATCATACAGGTAATATTTCTTGCAGAGGTTATCATTTTGAACAAGGTGCATTCTGGCTCTGTATCTGTTGAATGATGACCTAACACCTTTCCACTTAATCTTCAGCTCCTCAACTGTAACAAAATGAATAGTCATGCCGTGTGATCTTAGCCAGTCATAAAAGTGGTTACGGCCGTAGTGGGTCTGATTACCCAGGACTCATCGCATTACGCAGATGGGTGACCGCCCTATTCATTACAGAACTCATACCATGATTAGCACATAAAGCAACTGGATCCGGCTATCGTTCGTAGATCTTTGATAGTTATTAGGAGTAGTGGGAACCCGAAAGTCCTACTGTCTTACTGGTTAACACTATGGCACCATGTAACATATCGATACTCAGGTCTGGTTAGACTGAAAGCTTACTACATCGTACTTGTGAAAAGGCCAGGCCGACGAATAGGAAATCCGGCGAAACATTACTTACGTGTGCAGTCCTCATTCAGTTCAGTTTTGACTTCGTTCACGACTTTTGCCCAGGCCATATCAGTGAACCGGGTTCTGTATGTGTCCAAACTGGCATCGTAGATTTCTGGGTATCGTTTTATTATATTCACGAACTCTATCATCAAAGATTGATTGTCCTTCATCATAAGTGCCTGTTGATAGATTAATAAATATATTAATGTCATGATCATCATTATCTTGTCCTTACCCCAATGTATTTAGGATGGGAACAGTATGCTTTGTTCTTTCATACTTCTCTATTTCTCGTCATCTCCTCAGACACCTTTCTTGCAATGTCTTCCTCTACTCTTATATCCTTCCACATTCATACTCAAAACATTTCTCAAGAAGACATTTTCCATATTAATAATGAATAGGAAATAACCTTTTTGAATAACAAAAAAATATCTTTTTGCAGCGGTGGATGAAGATTTGACAAATTTTCAGATTGGTTTTCAAGGTACTGCAGCAATTTGGAAACCTGAACTGACTGGCTAAATGAGCATTGGTTCATTATTAAAGTGTTGGTTGTTTTCTGAAATCTAATCCTAGGTGGACAAGCACCGATTTTGATCGTCGTTAACTCGCTGATCGACGCAATGTCAAAAACTCTTGTCCACACACAGGTACCTATTGACATCCCTAGCAACAAATCGGCTACTAAGTCAAGGTGAACTCTAACCAAACCGTCTCCCCCGACGGTGCAGAATGAGTTAGGCATTTTTTACCGCTTTATAACTAACACCCCATTGGTTTTGCGTCGGGGGTTAAAAAAGGTATATGTGAACTCGACTTTTTGATAACACCAACGAAATACCGTCCTTTGGAAATATAGCCACTTGTGTCGGTGAACACTACGTAAAAATGCAACATAAGTAGGTACTTACAGTACCATAGCACGTTGCCTACAGTCAATCCTTATGCATTAATGCCGATACTCGTGAGACGCCTACACTGCCACGTGCTCAAAGGTCAAAGGAAGCAGGAACTGCTTTTATTTTTTCAAGTTAAATGTCAAAAGGATTTAAAGATGATAATTGCGTAGGCTGCGGGTTGTCCGCAAGGGATACCGCGGCCTCGACATGAAGGGCGAAGAAGGAACATGGGTGGTTTTTAGTCAGTAGAAGTCTGACACTCCCTTTCGCTCTGCCCAAGAGCGGGAGGGGTTATTTGATGATTTCCCACCCCCCCAAAAAAAAGATGATAATTGCGTAGGGACAGATGAAAGAGGTTTCATGCGGTCAGTTCATTATCTGTCTGTCTATCTAACCAACCATTTGCATTTTTTGAGTAATACGAAGAAATTTACTCTCGTGACACGAAAACTTACCGAATTTTAAGTTCGGTGCAGAGTTAAGCCTCGCGTCCTAATCAAAGCGATCAGACGTCCACCGTCGTGTTAGTATGTCACATTTTTTTTTGCAAATCATTCTCTGACGGCTTGTTCGATTTGCGTAGGATGCAGTCTAATGCGTTCAAATTACAGTCTGTTCATTCCTTTTTAAATTTCCACAGGTAGAGGTACATACGTCTACATATCAAGCTATCTAATACCACCATAGCATGGCCTCGCTTTGTACCTATAGATTTCCTATATGTATATATTACATTATAGGAAATCTATAGGTGAAATGAAAGATCCGATTCTACTGGTTATGTATAGGTAATCTATACAAAACATGTCTGTGCCCCAGTTATCGCGATACAATTTGTTGACATTATTTTGTTAGTGTTTTTATTTAAACTTTCATTCCATCTCTAGTATTATAGGTATTTAAATTATAATATGTTAACAATCATTATCATTCTCTTGCCCTTATTCCAATGCATTTGGGGTCGGTGTAGCATGTCTTCTTTTTTTAGACTTCTCTGTTTAATAATATTTTAACGTAATAAAAACCGTTTAAATAAATCTTGACTTGACTCCCGAGGTAGTCGACATGTGGAATGTGGACTTACCGATAATTGTACAGATAGTTGTAACAGTCAATATCTTCGTCGTCAATAGTCTCGACCAACACCTGAGGAGGCTCTCGCAGCAGGCCTGATTTCGGCAGGTTATTTTTTTTAATATTATTATTGTTACAATCAGCTATTTGTGTCCCACTGCAGGGCAAAGACATCCCTTCCTACTTTCTCTTATCCCTATCCACTTATCCAGTGCTATTTTTATAATATTAATTTACCTATAGGTACTTATAGTTAAAAGTACCTATACTGTAACGATGTAATGAAGTTAATAAAAGTCTTAATAAAATAAACCCGACAAAACAGTACATGTAAGTATTTTAATCACGTTACTGGTTTTCTATCTGAGATCTGCAGATATTCGTGAGCATGCGCAGATGGACAGTTCCGTGTAGAAGCTTCACTTACTGAGCAAAATCCGAACGCACTAATATCAATTAATCATAAAACTAAAAAAGGTAAACAAAACAAATACAAACTATCAAATTATATTAATATAAATTAAAGGTGAACAATACGATTGGTTGTTGTTATTTTGTTCTACCAATGACAAGTAGCAATGGTTTTGTGTCACTATAGCTACCTAAAATGACGTTTGACAGTGACAGCCGGTAGGTACACCGCACAATTGTCTTCATTCAACGCTAAAGGGCGCTAAATATATAACAAAATTACGCTCATTGTCCAAATAAAAGCATTAGGCTAACATAAAACTTACGTTTGCAGTTCCAAGTTTGTTATTAGAGAAAATATTTGTTTACACGATAAAACACTGTGACCTTCCTCTCAACTCGTAGTATACTGACGCGCCACACGGCCACGCAGCGCTCCCTCTATCTTACTTCAATTCAAACGCCAGAGCGAGACGGAGCGATGCGGTCGCGCGACGCCACAGCTACGCGATGTTGCCACGCCGCTCTAACGTCACCTACATGCCAGATATTTGTTCAACACACACATTCTTACACACAATGCAAAGTAGATTTCATCGGCACACAATAAGATTCAGATTACAACGTACATTTTCTCAGATAAAGTTTGTAACCGTTGGGCGCGAAACTCTTCGTGACTCACGTTGTATCGCAGCCGACATAGTCACTTGTCAACGAGTATTTTTAGTGTTAATTATACATTCATGGATAATCACGATTAGTGTTGAACAACTACCTACCTACTGAAAATTATACTGTATTATTTAGATTTTTTTAATTGTCAGCTTGTTTTTTTGTCACGCTTTCTGTTCGTGTTAATTTATGGCAGATTTTTTTAATGTGGTTGTTCTTACTTTTTTACGTTTTAATAGTTTTATTTATGTTCTTTGAGGTCATTATTAGTTTGTTCTTATTTTTATAATATTGCTGCGTTGATCAGCTGTGCGTATAAAAAAAATGTGGAATGCATCAGCTGCTTATGCACAGTCCTCCGAAGGAAAGGTTTTTTTGCTCTAGCAAGCAGTTAGGCAATCGACTACAAGCCTGTCATTACACTGTACGATTTTATCAACTTTTAGCCCTTCATACTTATTCTAATTAAGATTTTAAGTACCTTCTTTTAAGTAATGCTTTGACACTAAATAAAGGTTTTGCTTACCCATTATAAATACGTAAACGTATATTTATTTATTAATCTCTCAATCACACGTGAAGCAAGGGGGTAATTGCAGGTGAAGGGTTAAGAAGTACAATAATGTGTTTAAATAATGTAAGTTAGGCGTCTTCAGCTCCCCGTTAAGAATGGGGCCACCCTATCGCTTCCCAGGGGTGCCGTAGAAGTAATAAGGGATTATGCAGGGGTAGACAACACCATCTTACTCCTAACTAATAACTTGACAGTTACTAACAATGTTATTCTATTTCTATCCTGGATCTACTTGGTGTTGGCTATAGAATGAAGTATTTTATCATCATCATCCCCAGCCTTCATTGGCCCACTGCTGGGTATAAATAGGTACCTATAGGTTAAATTAAATTATTGTACTGGGCATTGGTTAAGTAATTCAATTTGAAAGTGTAATTTGCCCCAATTTGCATACTTTGCATTAGATATTATTCAAAATTTTATCACCAATTAAATTAGGAATCCTTAGACGAACGTTAACAAAAGCGAAACCACAAATCGTATTTCACCATAAAATTAGTTGAGCGTGGGGTGAGCATGTAGTAGTAGTATTAATGATGTGTGCGCGTACGCACACACGCAACAATCGCGACATCTGCCGGAGAGACGCGCACGTGGCTTGCACACCTTTTGTCTACCGTATGCAACCACCTTTTTACCAATGAAACTATTTTTAAACTGACACAGTTCTAAAATTAAATTTTTATAGTGGACTGCGCGTGAGTGGAAATAATAGTCACAAATAATGCACCTTAAATATCAAAAATTGTAATAAATTACTTGGTGAAGTGTTTAATGTGCAAAGAATGCGTGCATTTCCAAAATGTTTTATGGCCTTTTTTGCAGAGTGTGGAATAATGACGTTACTACATAATCACTACTAAAAAAATATAGAATGTCTTGACTCTTGTTTGCTTTCCACTGCGAAAGAATGCTTTAGCCAAAAAAAAAATACAAAGGAAATATAATTATTTTTGCTGTTAGTGGTTTTAATGGTAACTTTTCACTTTCTTATAAAACTAAAAGTATTTAATTAACAGTTGAACTAATTATTTATTTCTTAGAGATGACCTTCAACGTTTAATGTGACAATTTATAAACAACTGCACACTGCAAATTGATTATAATAAAAATATATTGACTGTTGGCTAATTTATCTCTGTGATGTTTGTTTCCGTTAGCATCCGTCATCCAGCACAAGTTTACATTCAGTACTTTCTTAGTGAAAATAAAGCTAAGCGACAGCAAGAAACAGCAAAAGAGGCAAATCTTTCAGAAGAGAAGTGATAAAAAAAATAAAATCTATTAATAATTGTGTCCATTCAAAGTTTTCACGTTTAAAATGAGTAAGATGATTTTAACAATCAGAACAATCTTGAGCACTATGCACTTACGTAAATAATGGTTACTTAAAATAAAAGGAGCATTTAGGATTAGGTGTACTATACATTAGTAGTAAGACCTAAACATATGGCTGGAATATTTTACATGGATTATTCTAGAAATAAGTAGCAAAGTAACATTGTGAAATTAAAAAAAAACAATTATGTAGTGGCACTACAAAAATGTACTACAGCAACATAGGAGAATTAGTACCACAGCTCCTCCATTTTCTATCGGGGATGAAGAATTTAACACCATGTTCTTATTACCCCTTTTTTTGGAGGTTGGGCAATCATCAAATTACTCCTCCTGCTCTGGGCGGAGCAGAAGGCATTGTCAGACTTCTACTGACATAAAACCACCCATGTTCCTTCTTAGCCCTTTGTGTCGTGGCCGCGGTATCTATTTCGAACAACTCGCAGCTTCTTCTTACCCATAGAGATACGATTGAATGTCCCTTCCTAGCTAGCTTTTATACATACTACCTAGCCGAAAGCTTCGGAAGGCTAATCCAAATCGCATCATCCAATGGAAACGCACCGTTTTCTCGGCGTTTCGTCGGCAGGTGATCAAATGACAGGTGCTCTAAACAAAATGATAACTTGCAACTATACGCATCGTAATATTTAACGCAATCCTCATGCTTCTTTTTGCGAACTCTATCTTGTATTATTTATTTGAAATTGATAATAAACTAAGCTATTTTAAACAAACTGCTCTGTACGTATTACGTTAATATAGTTATTTTTAATTATTTCAATTCAATTATTTTTTAAGAAGGCTTTCTTTATTTACTTTGCTTGCACAAGCCTTTCCGTTCCCACTGCTGGGACACAGGCCCTCTCTCTTTGAGAGGGAGTGGGCCATAATGTACCACGCGGGCCCAATGCAGATTGGTAGATGTCACAAATCATCGAATTTTTGGTTCTAGGACATGCCGGTTTTCTCACGATGTTTTCGTACACCGTCTTTGCAGTGGTGATGAAATGCGCGAAATACTCAAAGTAATGCGCCTGCCTGGGTTGGTACCCACGACTTATCGGAACGCGACATGAAAAGATTTTTTATCAAGAAGAAGTGACAGACAAAGAAAAGTCAAAAAATAGAGTGCCGCAGCACCGGCCAGCAACATACGTACGCCGCCTCCTTGATCGTAGCCTCGCGGCACTACAGACTCAATCGACATTGAATCCGCTGTAGCCTCAACCCTGGTAGCTCTATTACTACCATCATCAACCTAGCCTTTTCACAATTTTATTGGGGATCGGCTACTAGTCTTACCGGATCCAGCTTAACAGCGGTTTTCAGACTTTCGGGGCATTGACTACATTGTAATTGTAACGACTGTCACTGGACTACAAATGACAGCAGGGACAAATGCTTTACGTGCTTTCCGACAACCCATCCACGGTCAAAGCTAGGCAAGCGCCGCCGCTTAACCTAAAGATCGATCCCAATTATTATTTAGCCACGAGATCCTCAAGCAGCTTTATTACCTTTCTCCTAAATCCTACTTCTATTTTAATTATAATAAAGTTCCTACTTCATCAGTAGTTCGTCCCACAATAACATGACCCACCAGATAAGTAGGTATCGAGTCTATCAACCCCAGCGCCCCCAATCAATCAACTGACACTCATAACTTAAAACTAATCAATAAACAATTCAAATCGGTTACACTTTGAATATAGCAGACATATGTTCAACACCTTTCATAAACCGGTCCAACGAAGGACATCCGCTTTTTGGTGGTTTAAAAAAAATCGAGTTCAACATTCTGACAGGAACCGCTGCGTATCCGGTGCGGTGCGCGGGCGCAGAATAAAAACGATCATTTGTTAATGTCGGAGTATTGGGCCACCAGGTAACCCTGCTTCGACTTTGTGCACGTTTGAATCCGTCAATGTCAAACGTGCACAAACCGATATGCGGTGCGCATCTTGTGCCTTAAACAACATTTTTGTTAATCATGCTTGTTCATATTTAGTGTTAAATTTTCATTAATATAATATTTTAAGGTGCAAAAAGAGATTTGAAGAATTTATCCTTCTTGAAGGAGGACTCTTGCGCAAGGAGACTGATGGTAACGCAGCCACTGCCAATTGTTCTGCAGAAATGATTTATTATCTAAAGCTACTGTATAGTGTTCTCTTGTATTACTGTTTGCTGCAAAGCTATCAAGTTTGTCTCCTTCAAGTCGAGCCTTACTTGGTCTAAACAGTCTAAAGTAATAATCTAATTTTTGTTTTCATAAAAACGTGGTTAGATTAGATTGTCAGTTCGTCAGCAAAGCTTATGTTTTAACACAAAAGTTGACTATCTATTAGTGATACTTACCGTTATAACAAAACAGACTTACGAGTAGCAGCTTTTTGACTTTCAAAAGTAGTGCAACTATGTCCATGTGTCAACCGTCTACCAAAAATAATGTAAGAACTCTCTATAGAACGGTATGATGACCTCTAATCTACATACATACAAATGACTTCCACGCATGGACAACAACAATAATTCGAATGCTCCACCAACTTAGCTCTGAAGCTACAATCTAAAGAACCAACTCGTATGAAGCAGAACTCAAAGTTCAAAATTCAATTGCAAATTAATTCAAGACTGGTAGAAGCTTTGCCGTTTTTGACGTTTGGTAATAGTTAAGTGAAAGGCTGGATACGTGAGAAAACCGACGCCTATTCGAACAATGCCATATTTTGCCGTCATCTGGGCCAGTGATCGATCTGAATAAATATTTTATTCCCACTGTTGCATGCAAAGTGATTGTAGATTACTATGTTACCATTTTTTAAGCTTTATATTAATTAAGCGTTATGTGTGCAATAGAAATTCACGGTTTTCACTAATTACACGGTGAAAGGAATTCGTAATGGAAAACATTATGGTCGTTGTTACCTTCGTGTGTAAAGAGAATGTTTTTATTGAGATGATTTATTAGAGAGATTGGGGTTACAAATTCGTATTTTAATGCTATATTAAATCAACGTAAAAGGTAAACAAAACGTACAGCAGGTAGGTTGGTTCGACATTGAGCTGACCTCATCCGTCACACGTTATACACAGTTTACGTGGTAAAAACAATGCAGGATGGGTCTGCAATAAAAGAAAAAATGAGATATAATATCACGGGGCTGCGGGTTGTCGCAAGAGATACCGCGGCCTCGACATGAAGGGCTAAGAAGTAACATGGGTGGTTTTTAGTCAGTAGAAGTCTGATACTCCCTTTCGCTCTGCCCAAGAGCGGGAGGGGTTATTCGATAATTTTCCTACCGCCAAAAAAAAAAAAAAAGATATAATGTCACAAGGCCTATGCTCATGTGCTCTCCCATGCTCCTAGCAAGTCATGCTGACAAGCAAGCCACTTGTTGCACTTGCAGTTGATTGCTTGCTTGCATGACTTGAGTTCCAAGTGACCGCAAGAGCTGATTCCTGCCGAGGCTGCAAGACTGTTCGAAGGAGATACCGTGGCCTTGTTACACAAAGGGCTAAGAAGAAACAAGCGTGAGTTTTAGTCAGTACAAGTCCGACACTCTTTTCCCCGGTATTTTGATGATTACCCACCCGAATGAAAAGGTAAATTGGTTCGACATTGAGCTGACCTCATCTGTCACACACGTTTTATACAGTTTACGTGGCAGAAACAATGCAGAATGAGTCTCCAATAAAACAATGAACGCTAACGTTGACGTATTTAACTAATACCAGGAAAGGCTCAATGAATAAAAACTGAAGGCTGTATTTGATGCGAAAATGTAACAGGAAATAGAGCTAAATGCAATTATGCAGTATTCCCAGTTTTGCATTCAGCTCCATTTCCTGCTGTTACTAGAATTCATCACACAGTACGACGACTAATCAAGCTATACGTAACCAGTTTATACGGATCTCATATTGTACGGGAAATCTATACAAAGCGAGCCCATGCTTTTCTGAAAATATATAGCTTCATGTGTCGCCACTTGTTTTAAATGTAAAAACGGGAGGGAAAACTGACAAAAAAGTCAACATTGGTTTTAATTGCAAAATGTGAAAATGATTTCGAACATACTAGGAAAACGGCGACAGCTTTTTTAAACCACTTTTTACTACCTAACAGAATTTCGCGGGCCTAGCTACTGAATGATAATCCCTTTAAAACATTTAATTTTTCTACATCAAATTTCAACAGGATGTACCTACATTTTTGTTTCTCGTTATTTGTCGATCAAGTATATTTTTGAATATTTCAACATTGTCACACACACAAAGGCACTGATAGCATAATTATAAGCATGATCAAATTGATCAGTCAACAAAGTACCCACTGCTGGGAAACAGCCTCCTCTCGATGACAGGGAAAGACCCACGTAGGTCTAGCTAGTGCATGATGGTTGGTGTCTCTCAGGGCAGAATCTTAGGCCCTCTTAAATATCCCGTCAAATATGGATACAGTAAATTAAATGACAGTATACATGCTGCGAAAACAGTAATTTATTGCCATTAGTCAACGCAAATAAGCAAGCTTTCGGTAACGGAAGCTAACTTTGCATTTCTACGTCATTGTTGGTAGTCATGCGATCCTATATTTAACATTTCATTGTGACCTGAACTAACATGACCTTTTCAAAACAGTTCGAGAACCGAATTGTTCACTTCGAAGAAGTTTTAGAACTTTTTTCACATTTGTTTTGTGTGTTATTGGTCCTATGACTTTGGATGTCTCAGTAGTCATTGATATGATTGTGGGATTCGATAGGTAGCTTTATGATAATTTGCCAGACACAACCTTCAAATCAACGCACTTTAATCTTTATGTAAGTCATTGAAAGACTAAAATTCTAAGCACTAAGTAGATTAAATATTTAACAAGATGACTCCCGGAAGATATTCGTGGTAATTTTAAAACTTATTTTAATAATCAAATACCTCCTTAACTTGAGAAGGTCTCTGATGAGATGACGAGTAGGTAATAGAGAAGCATGGAAGAAGAACACCGTTAAATTGAGCCGTAAATTATCATAGAGCAAATATTAATTAAATAAAAACACGAATAAACAGAAACATAATCCAATACGAATGTAAAAATATGTCGTTCGGAAGAAAATAACGTTAGAAAACGAAAAGGCAAAACGTACAATTACAGTGTTATGTAATAGTTCATGGGCTAACCATGAAGGTTGTTTGCCATTCGACTCTATTGTTACGTAATCTGTCACGTTAAGAAGTATTAATGCCTTCTCGCAATAATACGCACACGTATGTAAATATATTTCTATATACATTGTGGACACGTGCTCACTCGTCACACATTTTTTATCAGTAATAATAAAATCGTAAGTAAAGATTTTATAATGCTATGTAAGATTGGTCTATGCTATGAAGGTTAGTATATTCTTTGAAGGTTAAATTCCACGATGAAATAAGTACCTATCCGGAAAAGTTTAATGTTTGAAGAATCTGCAGTTCTAAATGGTAGTGATTTTATCAAGACTGGTGAAGGCCTGATGGCTGCTGGAGCACACGGGTCTCTAAGTGAAGACCACGAATCAACGGACGCATTTTCTGATAGACTGCATGATGGAGAAGTAAAACCAAGTTTTACGGCGTAATTTCAAAGGGGTCTAAATAAAAAAAATAAAATAAACGACTACGATAAACTTATGACAGTTGAGGAGATTTATTGGTGTGGTGTGGACAGGCATTGGTCCTGACCATCACTCGAAATAGAGACTAGTGAATTTCATAGCATAACATCTCGGTTTGTAATCCCCGAAGGTTTAGGCTGATATGTACGTAACAGTACACCTATACTTCACCAGTTATGTTTAAGTCCTACGTATCTACCGGGTACAGATCCAAATTCCATGGCTCCTACTAAGAAATTCTTCATGAGACAACCCAATAACACTGACGGACCTGGGTATCGAACACATGACAAAACCAACCACATTATTGAAAAACACCAATGACTACTGGAGTATCTTGAGTGGAGACCATGAATCGTCAATGAAAATGACGGATGAACCACGATTTTCGTAACCGTATCCAACTGTTTCCCGCGACTTTGAAGATATCGTCGACTCAGCGCGCTTCTGAATGGCCTTGGTTTCTTTTGTCCAACCCTCGCCACGATTCGTGGTCCATGGAACATCTCCGTGATGGCTTGCCCAACTCCACTCGAGGTGTATCGCCCTGTCCCCAACGTCGTCAGATCAGGTAGTAGCATGACAAATTGATTGCAAATAAAAAAACTGACGTAAGCTATATAATAAATTAAGACGCATGTCAGTACACTCATTAGTAACAAAGAAGTTATTAATCTTACATATTGGTTATGCTCGTAATTACGTAATTTGCCCGAGGCTTTGCTCGCGTGACCTTACAGTTACGCAAAATATTTTTATTACCCAATTTTATTTGAGTGAAATGATGACCTACCCTACTAAGCAATGTTGACATCATATAGATTCAAGTTTCTTTGTTGATGTAACAATGTCGTTTTTTAAGTAATAATTATGGTGTCCGATATTTGCCAGAAGAGACCAACAATAGTTAAAGCCATGTTTAAACAGGTGGTTAGCAGAACTTTTTCGCGTGGCTTGCAAAGTTTTTATGGTACAGTTGACTGCACTAAGACTCCACTTTTCTCTTGACCTGGCCTAGAATAGTAAGTAGTTTTCAATAAACCGAGCTGGCTTATACTAGTATTGTTACCACTGTGTGTGGCTTACTGTATTGCAAGGACCTAATTAGGTTATTTAAGAAGAAACCTACCAAAAGTTATGCGAGTGATTTTCTAAATCAAAGACCTCCTCTACGTACATTTTATTATTTTTTGCCAACCCCCTGACGCACCTAAGCCGAGGCACGTATGTCCACGCGGGGCGGTACGAAGGAGATCGAAAATAAAAACTCCCCCCGCGAGGAGGGATTCATCCCCAAACATATTACGGGAATGTTGGTAGGTCGAGGTTCCGGGAGATCTCGATTTTTTTTGCGATAATCAACCGCCCGTTTCCCGCCGCGGTTTATTGCAAATTGTGGCTAAAACTCAAAATGTGGCCACTTGAATTGTGTAATAAAATCTTATTCTGATTATGGTTATTTTGGAGGCAATCGTTAGAAGCTTTGAATATCATCAAGAATATCGTTTTGAGCCATTATCTAAAGGCATTTTAGAAATATTACTGCAGTATTATTTCTGATAGGTATAAAATACATTTTATTAAGCTATCCTTTCCAATAACTCAAAAAACGTCCATTAGTAGTGATTCCAACACCAGTATACTAATTTCGTATACAGCGTACGGGCTTAAAAGTTACATAGAACCAGTTGCCCCGTAACGTTACGATGAATATTCGCCTGAAATAAACATGTACGGTACTGAGAGATCCATCAACGGACGCGGGTCAACAAATAGGGACTGAAATTCACAGTTAAAGGCAAAACATAACGTGGATAAAAGAAACAAAGGATCACTTGAATTCTCTCTCTTTTATAACCAATATAAGCAGGTACCCATTCAACTTTGTTTCACTTCCGATCTTAAAAGCGGGAGCTTAATAAAAATGGGAGGCTGGCAGCCGCGTGAACACCTTAAGGTACGTATATTAAGCTGGTGTTTTAACTTCACTCAGGTAAATAAAATGAAGATAGCCGTGAAAGCGAATGCGAGCCGTATCAACAGAATTCGTTCGCGGCCCCGAAATGGCTTTTCTATTCAATTTTCGATAGAGATTTTTTACCTACCCGCAGTTTTGCGTACGGCGGAACCAATAAATCTCCTCTCGAGGTAAGGGGCGCATTAATCAGTTGACTAGTTCGGCGACCGATCCAACGACGGATCCCTTCCTGCACACAAATGTGAACCGAAATGTGTCACAAAATAGGTTGATGTTCCGTTGTACGTTCCATTTTTATTTACCGCAAGCAAGGTGAAAATAAGAAGTGGGAATAAATAGTAGGGCCTCCACCGATACACTCTGAGGAGATTAAAGTGTTCTGGTGGTTAGGGATCAGCGGTGCAATATAAATTAGGAAAATGTTGATGTTTGTTTTTCTGGAAAAGTAACGGTCAACTTGTGTAAGCATAGCACGCGAGCGAGTTCCGCAATGCCCCGATTCAATAAACAATAAAGCTAATTTTACACGCCATAAAATGAAAGAAATCACTTGATTAAATTTTAGGAAAGCCCGAAATTTAAAAGCCGTGTTGTTTCCCGCCCATTAGGGTTAGGCAGCGAGGGTGGCGGGTGGCGAGCGGGTGGACATCGGGCACGAATTAATAAACAAGCCGGCCAAGGGCATGGGCCACATGACCTTTGGGTCTCTCCTTGTCCTCTTTACCTGTTACTAAGTACTGATTATGTACTTTACATGACTGATGGTAAATAATATTGAAACGAAAAAAAAAAACAAAGGCACACGACAGCAACGTCTTGAGGAAGGGGCAAAGCAAGCTAGTAAAAAAGATACATTAAAGAAGATGATCGTTACAAAGAGCAAATCCTCAATTCGCTATAAAACGTCGCGCTGAGAGTGGGTGCTCCCGCGCGGCCGAGGAAACGTTGTCATTCAAAATCAGACCACGTGTACAATATTTCATCATCAGGATGGGTGGCGGTCCCCCCCTCGGGCCGGCTATCCCTTTCCCCCTCCCCCTGCGCCCGACCCAAAAAGTCTATCTGCACTTGACACGGGAGGAAACGGGACAGATTAACCGTAGTGAAGGGAACAAAGCTAAATATGTTTCAAGCTGATACTTACCCTTGCACAGTATATACTTGATTTACAGAATAAGGATTTAAGATGCTCTCAAGTGTGTGGTGAAAAATTGTATTATGGGTGGGCCATTTTCTGTATATCTTTGAGTAGGTAGGAAGGTTTTTACGTATTTCGAATGAATACATTTGTGAGTTCGGAAAAATCTGTTTATAAAATTCAGTTTTAAATAAAAATGTATTTCCATTTATAAAAACAAACGAAAAAAAATGCAATATTTACGCACTCGAATCTGCGAATTTCTCTATTTACTGTAGCTCCCCGTATAAAAGTAACACAATACTGAAAAAGGATGGAGGAATGAAATGATGGAACCATTTTCAGGCCACCGTGAGGCGCACACACACGCAAGCGTATTTACACAGCGTTTCACGCCCACACGGATACAAAACTGGCGTGAAAAGTTGGGCAGTAATTTATATGACGGTTTAAATAATTACTTCGCGTTTTCGCCTCAATTTGTAGATGAGCTTGGGCCGTATCTGTGTTGCTGACGTTTATTCGCATTACTTTTGCAGCGCGGTTTGAATATGATGACGTCACATATTTTACTGGTAACTTTATAGCGTGTGGAGGTAGTGTTAATTAATATTGTTGTGGATTTTATGTTTTGGGTTTGTGGACGGATGTCGGATATTTTTGTAGACAAATTATATGGGCGTATCAATTAACAAGTGCAGTTTTATAATTAGGTCTATTAACTTATATAAAATCTTCGTTTATTTAAAAAAATATGTAAGCGAAATTGTCTAGAAATTTATTAACGACCCTTAATACAGTTAGCGTGATAAAATTTCACCCCCAAAATGGTGTAAGTGGGATGACAAAGCATTTTTACTTTAATATGCTTTCGTGTTTTCCGCTACATAAAAGATTCCTTACTCCCATTGCCATCTGCTTTGAAAATAGATTGCTTGTCAATAAAAATGTAAATTCGCCGCTTCAGCTCTCGGCTAATTCATTTCCCAATGGAAAATCCGGGAGCGAGTCACCGGAGATCGATGGACCGTTCATTTCGACGATATTTTTTGCTTTTTCATATTTCATATTGACGAGACGACCAGTTAGTTTGCATACAACGTTCGGCTATGACAATCTACGTAAACGCTACCGTCCGCACAGCTCCGGACGGCGCCGCATGACTCCGCACGATCCCGGACGGCCGTTCTCGACTCAACCGACAAGGTCGCGCTTTTTGTACAGAGTTCAGATATTAACGTCTTTTTCGATGATTTATAGAGGTCCTCTCCCATGAAAGAGATGAAGGGGCTTTCACGAGACTCGATATGAATTCTAATACGGCTTTGCGATAACAACTATTGTGCGTCGACCTCTTTACTCTTGTAAGCTATAACAACATAGTTTTATATAGTAAAAAATATGTGTTTGTTAAACAAAATAAAAACAATTTCGCGTCAATTTACAGGGGCTGCTGTATAAACAAAAAATCGAAACACGCAAATTTTATCCAAAACCTCGGGATCCGTGCTCACACTCTCGCGGTGATACGCCTGACACCCTAATCAAATAAGTACCTTTTACCGGGACTGTGTTTCCGACACTGTAAACTGAGTCTTGGGCTATTGTTTTAAAGATTGTATTACGTTGAAGAGGTGGAGTCTGACTGGCTTCCGCATAAAACGTATTTGTAGGAAGGACGACCCAGAAAATGGGTATAATATACTCACACTACCGCCGCTTCCTCGCCTTATTCTCCCGCCACGTCCCCCAGGAGTCTGCAGAAATTTATATAACAAGCTATCTCGTCCGGGCTCGGTTATTGTCGAGGAAACACTGCCTCAGACATTATTTTTAATTAAACACAAGTACTGTCCGCTAACGCCCTCGATCCGAACCGCGATTTCCCTCCTCGTCAATTGTAGATTTTTTTTTCATTTTTCGTGAAAGTCAACTTGAAAAATGCTGCTTAATTGCCGTATTGTCTCGTAGAAAGGAGTGGAACAATGGGTACGTTTTATTTTAAATAGCTCTATCCCTCTGAAAATGCCTACAGAATGTCTCTTTTATAACTTACTGGCAATTTTCAAATAAAAAAAAACAAAGAACATCGACAAATCGTTAAAACCTAAGTCGAAAACAATTGTACAAAGCTTAAAGACTAGAGTCCCACACATCGGTCTATAAAAATAACCCTTAAAAAAATTGTGATCTTTTAACAATTCCTCATTCAATCACGTAAAACGAGTGGGGGTCACCCCTCCTACCACCCGGCATTCGTGTCGGGGGCGACGTAACCTACCCCTACTACGGGTTCTATGTTCATTTAAAAATACATCCAAGCTGTATTCTATTGTTAGTAGCATCGGGTTATAAAAATCTGTGGGTAGGTTCAATTTACACGATTACGGTGATCGGATACACGATTGTGGTTCGAGGTTTAAAAATAACTTAGCCCTACTAAGTACTTTAATGACTTACTAAACTGTTAATCACTTGTAATCTCATTTATAACACGACTTCAGTTCATTCAGTGGCTGTGAGAATATAAAATTCATCAAGAAGTCGGTATAGATCAAGCGAACAAAATAACAACATTCTAACTGACTGTCTGTGTCGTCTAAAGGTCGCAAACGCGATTGCTGTGCGTGAGTTCCTGGGTTCGTTTTCCAGGTCAGACAAAGTGTTATTGGGTTTTTCATTCAGATATTTTTCTGTACAGCCATTAACCATCGACCGGGCACAAATCCAGACTACGGAGTCGATGGCAATAGGCACGCCAACCGCTACTGCATGGAACTTAAACATATCTGGTGAAATGTACTAATAGGTACACCTCTACATAAGCCATCGACTACTACAGGTGTGACATTTTAACAACTTTGTGTCAAGCACTCTTCAAATTTTCTAAGCTTTTCCTTGTTATTCTTCAGCTTAAATTTTCTTACTTCCAACAAACTTTTACGTTACTAAACGCAACTCATAAATAGAAAGCTCATCGAACAATATTACTTCCTATTTCTTGAACCAATAACGAGACCTCTAAATAGAAACAAATTTCGAGTACGAAAGCTGACGGCAACAAATTAAACTAAAGCAAAATTGCCGGAAATAAACTATCCACGAGACAGGAAAGAATGGCATACTTACGAAAATGTCTAACAACTCTATTAATCATAATAATATGCAAACTGCATTTTTTGTCCGAAGTGATTGACTGGTCGATATCCGTACTGTCAGAAAAACTTTGACATGTATGGACAATGTGCTAATGTAACCACAAAATTGATATTAATTATGTTGCGGAACTTTTATTTATGGCCCCATATTTATAGACTAGGTAGGTTTATTATAGATCCGTTAACGGTCTTTTTTCAGTCACAAATGACTTCACTGTAAATAAAGTCAGACAAAGACTGTTACAAACCATGACTGCGTTTCTAGGATGAAGCCGAACAGTTGAGCGAAGATAGTCTCACAGTATGCATGAAGACGACCATCATAACCGATGCAGGTTAAATAAACGCTGGAGAAGGTTAATTGTAGACAAACTTGGAAAGTCATGGGCCAGAAAGGGGTTAGAGCAGGCTGAAAAAAATAATGCATGCTAGCCCCATGGACGTAAATGCGTATAGGGTATGCTTATGGCAGTTGACGTCTTATTGGAGATTTTAAATATTACTGTTTAGAGATACACTTCATCATCATCGTCATCATTTCAGCCAAAAGACGTCCTCTGCTGGACATAGGCCTCCCCCAGGTGTCGCCACATTGACCGGTCCCGTGCGCATCCCGCAACCTTCACCAGAGATATACTTAATAAATTAATAATAAAAGCGATTTAACATTCCTCTAGATTACATAGAATTTTCCTTTAGCGTCCTTCGTCTGAATCCGTTCAGATCCACCATTTATTCCTAAGATACTTACTGTTTAAACTCCGCAACCTGTCCTCAGAAGAATTGATTACTCTTGGTGTTTTATTTTTAAACCATGGCTTCAAACACCCCAAAGAGCAATGGAGCGTAAGTATTCTAACGATAAACTAACCTACCACACTGCGCTTCAAAACACGAATTACTGACGTTGCTCAAAAACACCTAAGCTGAAGTGTGGATGGGCTAGCCAATACTGGTCATGTCTGCCGTAAGCTCGACTAGCTTTGGGCCAAAAGATTTGAAGGTCTTGAGGGGAGGCTTCTGGCCTGCAGTGGGATGGAACAGGCTAACAATAACTGTACTGTTAGTGAAATTCGTGTAATTAGGGTTCCGTACCTTAAAAGGAAAAAACGAAACCCTTATTTATAGGATCACTTGTGTGTCTGTCTGTCTGTCCGACCATTCTCCCACCCCTTATCTCCGAAACTACAGAGCCTAAAATTCTGAAAAAAATACAGAAATTTGTTCAACACTTATAGATTACAGGAAAACCTATAAGATGTTTATGGTGCTAAAATAACATGAAAAATCCCTCAATATCTACTAAAATGGTACGGAACCCTTCATGTGCAAGTACGACACGTACTTGGCTAGTTTTTTTCGAATAATTACGGTATAGATCCGAACAAAACATTTAAATACTCTTTGTTTGCTGGTTGTAGCGTACCTAATGGTAAAGCAATACATTATAATGGTAGGGGATCATTTGACAGAAGGCTACAACTTGACGTCATTTCTAAGCTGTGCTACCAGTGCCAGTGGTAGGTAGTACGCTTATATTATGACGCACCATGAATACAAAGGTGTGACCTATACTGCAGAGAGGTTTAATTAACGATTGATTTGCTATGGTTTTGAATAGTAGCATAAATACTGACTCGCTATGACCGGTATAGCGGTGCCTTTGTGGTCTTTGAATAGGTAATCATGACAAATTGTAGAGACAAAAGATTTTGTGGGATTGTTGAATAAGCAAATTAAGGATTTTTTTTTGAAATACGGAAAAGCTAAAGCTATGGTCTTCTATTGACAATGCTTAACAAAATGTTAATCGTTTAAAAAAAAACATATTTCTGCAACTACTTTTAACCAGATTGATCTCTGCTTTTCGTTTGCTTATCCTAACCTTGAACCTAGCCTTTTCCCAATAGGGTAGTTAACAAAAAAAATCTAATTAGTCCATCAGATAGATTACCAAAAAATGTTGGACACGTATTTTTTCTTTTTTCACTTATACAAACAATGAAGACGATACAGTGCTTTGAAAACTCGTGTGACATCATATTCTAAGACATTAGTCCATTGACATTGGCCCTATGAGATAGTGGCATTCGTGGATTTTGACATTACCGCTTCATTTGAGACCGAAATTGCCCTGAAAACAATACCAGAAATATGCGCTCGGTCAATACTCGTATCTTAAAAATGCACAATCATATTTGGTTCCATTAGACAAGCTACGACAAAAGTATTTATTTGATAGCTCAATACGCTGCCTAGATGATATTAGAATACATAATTAATATTGTCCTCTAAAGAACTATTGGCTCAATGAAACACTTAGCCGTAAAATATGGCTCCAATACAATGTTTTCGCATTACACGCACTTTTATAGCACGATAAATAAGTAAGATTGTAAACGTATGTCATTGAGATGCCATTCGTAGACCAAGGACGGCTTCTGAGGTAAACAGTTATTTTATAAAACAAAAAGCTGGTGGCTTTCTACTTTATATTATTAGGATTGGGTTAATTAATAGGGTTTGCATGGAGCTGAAAATTTATAATTTGAGTATTAAATACTCAAATAACCTGCTTACAGTTATGATATCTATTAGATGTGTCGACTAATATAAAGTATGGCTCTTTGTGAGTACGTTAATGCAGTTAACTCCATTTCGCAAAAACTGTGGCTTAGATCCGTTGGCCTCCAAGGCGACGATTTGTTCATGGTAAAAATGACAAACTTTTGTCGACAATATATAACTGTCAACCAATCTCGGCGTTCAATAATATTTTAGTTACTTTCGGTAAAATCCCACCATACAAAGCCACAAGTCATGCATGTTGGAGGAGAAAAAGACAGTGTGTACTGGGACACGTCACATGGATCCTAGGGAGATGAGCTTAGAACGTAACTCACTAGGCGTCTGAGAGAGGCCGTCTACGTCGATGTTGTTGACGACGAGGATGGCGTGACGATCAAATATTGTTTTATCGTCAGTTTTATATCAGAGATCGCTCAAGACAGAGAGGTCCACAAGGAGAAAAGAGAAACCTTAAACCTCACACTGAACTGCTCTGAAGCGGGACACCATAATAATATACACTCACATTATTTCTGGTTAGTATGGTTCAGTTACTCAAGGAAAGCTGCGCCTACGCATTAAGTAGCATAAAATAAATGACAGTCATAAAACGCATTAATTGTAAATTGAATTCCTGTGACAAGTTGGCGACTGAAGGTATCCAATTGCAATCACACTTGCAAGTGGTAGTTTTCTACACCAATTCGTTTTCGTTTATTACGGAACTGTGGTTAGGTTACCCATATTTAAAGTGCCGACTCAAGTACATTTTTGAACTTATGTCGTCTGTCGTTGTCATGATAACAGGTAGTCAGTCGTTGATTAAGGTACTTTTTCCTCTATGGGTATAATAATACGTACGTTGCCTTGCCTCCTACATCAGCCATTCTTGTCAAACCCATAGGTTGCATTCGGCTTTTATCAATGCTAAAGATGTCACATATCACTGTAATCAATGTTAAAGATGTCTATAATGTCATTCTGTTTGAAAAGTGGGCGTTTATGTCAAATTATAAACAAACTGTAGCTGTCAATATGTCTGATGGGGCGGAATGTAGGCGTGTCAAGTCCGACTCAAGTTCAGTCCACGATTTGCGATACCAATGTTTAACAGACGGAATGTTCTTCCTATTATCTCGTTGGTCACTACTGCTGAGAATATGAAGTCCTGGGTCCGACTGCATGGCGGGACAAATTCTTATTAGGATTTGCCATCTGGAATTTCTCAATAGCAGCTACAGAGTCTGGATTTGTACTCGGTTGATGGCATACTGGTTATGATGGCATACTGGATGGCATGATGGTTTTACTATCAGGTACACCTAACCTTTCGGGGATTACAGGCGTGATGTTATGTTACGAATTTTTCTACATCGATTTGTACTTTTTACCGGGGGTAAGGTCAAGATAAAAGGTAAAGGTCTTAATCAGGGTTATGATTTGAAGAATATGTAAGTAGGTGGAAAACCTTTCATTAGAGTTTTTATGTAGAAGGCATAATCATATTATACTTACACGATATACAATTTAATATCAATAGGGATGTTTCTTGACTACAAAAAATATGATTCTAATTAGTCCGTCTGTTAGATGATCGAAAAATATTGAATACGTACGTATATATATATACGTATTTTTTTTATCAAATCAATAAAAATTAACGAAGATTAAACGCATCAAAGATTTGAGTCCTCGGCTGTGACGTCACTTACTGGTAAAAAATGTCACACTAATGTCTTAGAATATGACGTCACACGAGATTTCAAAGCACCGTATCCAAAATTCCAAAAAATATTGGACATATGTGTCCAGTATTTTTTAGAAATCTATGTGACGGACTAATTAGATTTTTTTTATTAACTACCCTATTATGCTAGTTATGAAATGAGAGCAACAAACCCTTTGCGGCAAGGGTGTGGAGCAATGAAAACGCCTACTCATCGTCTGTCCACAGAGCCCACGCTTTATGAATACTTTAGTAGTATCGAAGACAACAGTAATGAGTTTTAAGGATATAAAGAACATAACATCACGCCTGTGTTCCAAGGTTGGTAGAAGTTTTTGTACACCCACATATTGTTGTTGAATAGAATAATTTATTTCAATCAACAAAATATCACATTTAACATAAAACCACAACACTAACTGCCGCACTCAGACAGCTTTAATGATTACTTAGGCCATCACTTAATAAAGGTTTTGACAGTTTTGTCATACAAAAGTATGTCAAATCTTTACTAAGTGCTCATTGAAGCTCTCTGAGTGCGGCAGATTTAACCTAACACTAAATATTTGGAAGGCTTAGCAAAATAATCATACAGCAATGGTTGAGACAATCAAACCTCGCCGCAAATGCCCTCAGGAAGCTGTTGGAGCTGGCCCGAAACCTGCGGACCAGGGACGTGCACCGTTTTTGCATGGTCGTGTAGAAACAGTCTACAATGCGCTACAAAATCGTGGCATCCTTATCAACATCCTAAACGCATTATTATATTGAACACCATCCCTTTTTCAGTCTAACTACGGGGCCAGCTTATTGTAATTGATCAGGTGAATATCCAGACACGGACACTGTCACCACATATCATAATGGAAGGAATTCAAATAACACTTTACACCCATGTGTTTAACCCTGGGGACCCATCAATCAGTTGACGTGCTTTACTTCAAAGTCAAACGCCTACACCTTTCTCAAATACGTTGGTATCGGTTTTCAGTCTTACCGGACGCAGTTAGATACCAGTATTTTACATGGAGCTACTACTCGTCGGGGCTGTGGGTTGTTCGATAGAGATACCGCGGCCTCGGCGCAAGGGCTAAGAAGAAACATGGGTGGTTTTTAGTCAGTAGAAGTCTGACACTCCCTTCAGCTCTGCCCAAGAGCGGGAGGGGTTATTTGATGATTTTCCACCCGCCAAAAGAAAAAAAATGGCTAAGAAGGAACATGGGTGGTTTTTAGTCAGTAGACCCGCTGTGCCCAAGAGCGGGAGGGGTTATTTGATGATTTCACACCCCGTAAAAATAAAACCTACGACCTATTTGGCCTCCAAAGCCAGTTAGTATTGGGTAATTCAATACCCCTTAGTAAGACTGGTGTCAGAATTTCAGTCCACTGACTACCTGCTTGTATAAATAACTACCACTTTCTTGTATGTTGTTGTAAAACGTTTGAAAGTATAGTAAGTAAGTACGCGCGCGTACTGTTACTGCAATTTATTTAGTCACGTAATAAATGAGTGAGGGAGGGGACGCCCTAGAAGGACATAGACTGACCTTACTGACGAGGCTCTTCAGAAAGGACAGGTGTGTGGTACCTACTCGTAACCAGCTTGCGTGTATGACAAGATGTATGATCGTGGAAGAGGCAAAAGGAGTATGTAAAAATCGTAGCACTTGGCGTTCTGTCGTTTCTGTCTACCCCTATGGGAAAAAGGCGAGAGTTTATGTATTTATGTGTAGGTACGTAATAAATACTTTATCAACCGATAACTTTTCTCCCCATCACGACCTAATATAATTATATATTTATTTTTTTGGTATTTGTGAAATATTTATTAGTTTATTTTATTTTTATATGTGTATTAGTATTAATTTATGTATATACTTTTTATTTTATTAAAGTTGAGATTGTTTTTTTTTGTTATTTTGTACCCTACCACAATGTTGTCTTGATTAACCCTAAGATTGACTGGTAGAGAATGCCTTGTGGCATTAAGTCCGCCTATGTATCACTATAGTGCATAAAGTTTAAATAAATAAATAAATATATCTAAAATACAACTATACAGGTGCCGCTTGAAAATTGTTGCATAATAAAACTCACCTTGTTCGAAAATGAAAGGCAATAAACCTGTTTGGTTTCAGTTCATTTTGTTCGCATAGTTTGACACTGCAGGTGGCAAAGTTGTCCTGTAAAGTTGGCGCTGAAAAACTGTAAACGTTGGTCGGATCATTTTCATTGGAATTTAAACTTTGACATAGGTGCCACTAACTATTCCAATGTTTCTAGAATGTTTGGATTTATGATCTACGGTACAATTCCAATGATACTTCGGTTTTTCGGTTTATTCAGCCTTTACTTACCTTTATGTCCATGTTTTCGTGTTTATTTTTAACCGACTTCTTATGTAGTATTTCTGCATGAAAGAAGAGTGGAAGGCCATGGGGAAATTAAGGGGGGGACTTTGCACAGCACTGGGGCAAGGGACAGTCATAGGTCTAAATAAATAATTAACATGTAATCACTAACAATAATAATCTAATAACTTAAGCACCATTGTTACAAATACTAAAATACTACCATAGCTATGGACTGTTTTCTGAGAATAAAAACTATTTTTGTTTGTTTACCTCTAGGGTAACAAAAAAATGTTTTGGATTTTTATTTCACACATCATCAGGTATAAGATCAAAAATACAAATCCAATTTACTTTCCAATTTCAGTAACCATTTACATACCGACTCAATATATTCAGAATCAAATCTTATGAATCAAAAAGATACCGATAATTAATGTACCTATTTATCGATACTTAACTCTCGAAAGTATGGAAAACTTTCAAAACTTAATTGCTTTCGTCTTATTTTCAATAGAAACTAACAGATTTTTTGCAGCAGCCAATAAGCTGGGTGCCCTTTAGCGACCTGCAGACGATCTCGGTACGAAATGTCATACAGATTATCGACTGACGGCGACCCTAGTGTGTGGAATGTTAAATAATTAGATTGCATTGCTTTCGTTTAAACTCTATCTTTTTGTTTCTTTTTATTACCTAGTTTTTTATGTCAAAACCCTTTTAATGGTTGTGACTATTTTACCTAACTGTATCGCTGGTGGCTTGTGCTATCACCGGGATGAGATCTTTGGTCCGATTTTCAGATCGGAAAAAGACACGTATTGAGTTTTTCTATCAGGATTGATTCAGTGCGAACCCAGAGCTTGAAAGAAAGAAAGAAAGAAAACATATTTATTTGGCACATAGGTACCACAAGTACACACAACAAAAAAATTTAAAAACAAAAACTAAACAGGGAACAAAAAGAGATAATATTATTGTGTGTCTCACGGCAGCGCCAAATAGGTCCAGTTCAGCAAACTGCCGAGCAGCTAGTGCCCGACGCTGGTTTTCAACTGAACCTGAGATAGTGAGCTTGGTGTAGTCTTGATCTGGGGTAACAGGGTTTCCCCCTACACATCTGCCTAACCCTATAAGTATTACAGGTGTGAACTTATGTTGTGTTTTTGTATGTAATCTTTTGTTATATTGGTATTTATGTCTTCTATCTTTTCACCACCAAAAATAAACTTTTCTTACATACATATTTTGCCAATACGAAAACAAATTATGTAGTAGGTGTTAAAGGTCGTCGCGCCATTCACCATCGCGAACTTCCAACCACGAACTGCTTTAAAGCCCATTGATTTACACCCACTAGGTGATTAGTCAGTCAACCTGTGGGACTGCTTATTCAAAAAATCAAACAGGGAGGTTGTTGACCTGGATTCGCAGCTAGAAATAGCAAGAAATTTGACCTTCGAAAGTTATTAATAACACCGAATTTTAGTCAATATTGATCCGTTGACTGTAAATAACTTTTAGGCAGATAAACTAAAAGTTTTTTAGTATTTCTTAAGGGATTATCAGGTACATAAGTACAGAGGATGGATACATAGGTACTAACTTCTTCTTCATCTGATTTGTTTTTTCTCATATACCGGCCACAATCAAGATGCTGTTACTGAAAATTGCCAAATTCTTTTCTTTGAGCTTTGGTTCTGGTAACCTACAGAGTAATACTCATACCACCATTTTTTTTTTGGGATGAGAAATCATCAAATGACTCCTCCCGCTCTGGGCAGAGCGGTAGGAAGTGTCAGACTCCTACTGACTAAAAACCACCCATGTTTCTTCTTAGCCCTTTGAGTCCACAACCCGCAGCCGCGACGGGTGTCGGCCCTGCAATGTTGCTGACATCTCTTTGAGGCGCTGGTGGAACACGAACGCTCAGTCGACACGGCCTGTTATCGTTATAGGATGGACGGACGGTGAGCTAGCCCATTACTCACCATCCACTTACTCATACCACCTCGGGTCCTAACCAACGCAATAGTGCGCGAATATGCGATCGCCCCGTTTTCGATTAGGATAACCTGATGGCGCTTTCAGACGGTGCGACCACGGGTTCTGCGTGATGATCGGTTTGGTTAGGACTTGGCCAACATAAATGTATGTGAAATACATTTAAAGTCGAAGAAGATTGTATTGAAGTCTACCCATAATGTTCCAATCACTTACGGATATTAAGTAGTTCACGTATCGCCTCCGAGTGCTGCCTGAACTTTAGCTATTTGATAACAACTGATTATTCAAACTGGAAACTTTATTAACCCGTGTGATTTGTGGTTGTAAGACGGAAAATTGTTTCTCATGTAATTCATTCTAATAAGGAAAGGTCATTCTAATTATAATTATTTAAAAAAATATGTAAGTAGCTACTTATAAAAAGGTTCACAATTCCTGCGATATTATGCCTAATATTTATGTATTTCAGTAAACGAAAGAACGTTCATGAAATGTTTTAGTAGAAAAATTTCGTAATGACTTAAATTAATAACATATTTTTTTACACGAAACTAAACTAACTAAACTAAAAATCAGTAGCATGTGTTGTATTTAGTTAATAGATACACATGCGTATATCGACTGGGCTCGGCCCATACGCAGATTAGCCCACTTTCGTCCATCGCCGTATTAAAAGCTTTCAAATAAATTAAATAACATTTCAGGCGTGCCTGTGACGTTGAAATGTTCCGATATTGATGTAGACCTAACAATGTGCTCGATTTACCTACCAGTTATTAATATGGCTAACAGATCAGATTTTTTTCATAGTTTTTCCTGTTGATATTTTTTTTTCCTAATTGTGATTTCAAAACTTCCCACTCAATCGATGCCCTTAACTAACCTTATCGAAACATAGTTGACATTTTCCTTTAAAATATTTTTTACCTGAAAACGCACGCATATATAAATAATATAGAACCAGGTAAGGTTTCTTAACCTACTACTGTGTCTAAGCACATTTTTTATCTTTCGTATAATGTTATAATCGAAGTAAATGCTTCCGTCAAATCGTATACGTATGTAAACTGTTATATTTCTATGTTCTTTTTTCGACATTAGGTGTTTCCATCAATAAAATAAAACGAAACTTTGTTTATGCCCCTTTCTATTTTTAGATCAATCCCATTCTTTTTTCGAACCAAATCCTGTCAATCAAACCAGCCAGTACTCTTCCACCATTCGATTTTCAAACGAGCCCCAGCAAACATTACGTTACACGTCAAAACAAAACGACGTATGCACAAACATAATTTGAATATCGTGTTGGCAAACATTTTTTCCGCTTCTACGCCTTTCAAGGTCTACAGTTGCAAGGAAAATAATCAGTTAAAGCGTTATTATTGGTTAACAGAATGATAAGCGGGCACGATAACGTTCACCAGTTATTACGTACCTGTAGCCATGCTTTTAATTGATTAAAAGTAGTTATTGATGTACAATTTATATTGTTGTTACACAGGAAACAGTCGCCTTTATGGGGTCTGATGCGAGCTGAAGTGCCTTCTTAATACCTTTTTTTAACAGGCTGTGTACGATTAAATGACATGAAGACTAAAATGAAACTATTCGGTACTAAATTATACAGAAGTACATTAAAATTGGAAGCAAAACTTCGTTGACATCATCTTTTATTCTTTTTCCTCGTCTTCACTGTCCTATTCCTGGGCAAAGGCCTGCCTCCACTCTTTCCATTGCTCACGAACCCGCGGGACTCCTTCCAGCTACGGCGGAAACTGTCTAGTTCATCCCGCTATCTCTTTCGTTCGACATGATCTTAGTAATAATTTATTTATATACGGTTTCATAAAATAATCATACTAAACAAGTTTTTCTATTCAACAGGATAGATGCCAATTAGTTTGTTTACTTTCGAAAAACAAAACATCCAATAAACACACTAACACACGTTCACAACAACCAAATGACACGAAACAGGAAAATGAAACTAATTACAGTCGATAATTATGAGCTAAGTACACCACCGGCCACAATAACGTCGGAGCAGCATCCCGGCCCGAATACGTGATCTGCAATCAAATAAGTTATCTCACGGAGAGGAAAACAAAGAAAACCACACACATTTGTAACAACCGGACTGTGTAATCTTGACTGCCATATCATTGCGAATAATCTTTCCTATTTATTTCGAAACATATTATACTTATTTGTATGCAGTCTTACCAATGGATATATTAATACCCAGTACTAAGAGGGCTGTGAATGTCAGATAGGTCACTCCATGTAAAATACTGGCACTAAGCTGCATCTGGTAAGACTGGAAGTCGACCTCAATTTTGTGAAAACAGGCTAGGTAGATGATGATTATATTCAGGTATTTATTTTTCTGCCTTGTTGGTCTAGTGATACCTAGGGTCCTTTTTTTATGGTGGGTGAAAATCATCAAATGACCCCTCCCGCTCTTGGGCAGAGCGAAAGGGAGTGTCAGATTTCTACTGACTAAAAACCACCCATGTTCCTTCTTAGCCCTTCATGTCGAGGCCACGGTATCTGCGAACAACCCGCAGCCCCGACGGGATACCTAGGGTCCTGACTTCGTTTCACTGGTTGTGTATTATTGGGGTTTCTCATCCAGAATTCGGTTCGGTACTAGCTCGGAGACAGAAACTTAGGACTAATGCCCGATTAATGACAAAGACTTGACCCAATCATACGGAACCATATAACTGACGTCTTTCGGACGTAAGTATACGATATCGGAGACGGGGTCTTGCGCCACAAGTAGACCTGGGCAGGGCAGCTGGACACTTGGAGATAGCCGGTTAGGTCAAAGAAACCAGGGCTGTACTATGAAGAGGTGGTGTAACAGACGCCGTTTTCACAATAATTAGAGAATTTATTCTGGAAGATTTTTGTGCGTAACACATTGTTTTTTAACTTAATTAAGCATTACAATAAACAAGTCACGTTGTCCTTAATAATGTGACAATTAGAACGGGTTTCGTAACAAAACCTTTGAACAACCAAGGGTTGATGACGTACGTAGACTTTTCATACTGAAGAGTTTTTTATAAATAAGGACAAATATACTGAAATAAGTTCGCAACACGTAAAGGGTCGAGTAACGAGATGTAGCAATAAAGGGATCGGTTTTTAGGGAAATGTGGGTACTTTGAGAAGTATCTAGTTTGGAGGACTACATGACTATGTCGAACTGCCTTCTAAGTCCACTTAGAAGTTGAGGACTGTAAGGTTTAGTAAGAACTTTAATTTAAAAGGCCATTGAACTAAAATAGCTTACTTGATTTCGAGTTATTTGCCAATAACACATTTTGAACTATCTTTAAAGAATATCAAATGCAAAGCTATGATAACTTTCGATAAAGATTTTTTTTGAAAAAAGAAAGAAAATAAATAAACATCTAATCTGTATGCTTCACTGAAAGGGGCAGACCAAAGACAATTTTCTTTTTTTTCCTCACTCACATTATAAGCACTACAAACATACCATCAAGTTAACACCTACTTCATTCTATAGTTTCTGCCTACCCCCATGGGAAAAAGGCGTGAATTTACGTGTGCTTCAAAACTTAACGTGTCCCTATAACACCAGAAACGATCCAATAATTACAGATTAAATGGAAACGCGACACCAATTCCTATACAAGATATCTTCATTAGAATTCCATTTTAACGATTGAACCACGGGGCCTATAAACGTATAGTAAAGGTCAAACGTCAAGCCACTATGACCTGAATAAACTGCGAACATCGTCGTACCAATTCAATTCAATCCAATTACGAACATACCTACATGGGTATAAGGTGCGTGTTTATATGCATGTAAGTGTTCGACCACAATACTGGGCGGGCGTATGGGTAGTGTATTGGTGGAGGCGCCGTTTGCAGGGAATGGTCGAAATCTGGCGGAGGCAGCTACTTGTTTACAGAAATACATACACAAAGATATTTTCTTTTATCCTACTAGCTTTTTCTCGCGGCTTTGCTCCCGCTATGAACCCACGGGAACGTTTTAAATGTAGCCTCTGAAGTAATGACAGTCGGGAATAAGGTTGCTGTCCCGTTAATGAAAGAATTTTCGGAATCGTATATCAGTAGTTCCGAAGATTTCCCCGCATATACAAACTCACAAACGAATTTTTCCTCTTTAAAATATTATTGTAGATTTCTGGTAACCGCTCTCTGAAAGGCAGATGAACAGACTAATATACTGTGCTATGAAGTTTTCAAATGGTCAAACAAAACTGAAACATAATAGGATTGACCTTTAAAAGCTTTCAGTTCATTTCAAAGCTGAATTCACAAAGGTCACCGAGTGCAATGCAACGAGCACTTTAGCTATGCATAGTTCATATGTAGGGTAATATTGAAAATTTTGAAAATACGACTGAATATTGCAGTCATAAAACCTGTTGCTCAATTCATAATCTGCTTATTCAGGTCCAACAAAATATTTGCAACGCAGTCCGCTCCCACCATGATACGCGTACGCACCAGGACTAAAAAAGCAATAAAAACCAGTATTAGCGGATCTCTCAGTGTACGAGAAATCTATACAAAGTGAGACCATGTTACAATGGAAAGTTATACCTAGATGTGTCACCCCGTGTATACCTTTCAATGGCTTCCATGTCGCCATGAAAAATAATTAATCAGAGATGAAAGGTTTTTAAACGATTCCGACCGGACGTTGATTCTGTCATTTAAGTACACAAGTAATTTAAAAATCGTTTACCAATAATATATTTACGAAATTGATTTATTACTCGTTGAGTTTTAAAAGGCTTACAATTATGATTGATTAATAATTATGTCTTATTATGAAAGTGTTGTTGATACTTCTGTTTTTCACAGCTTCTTTTTTCTTGTGCATAAATCGATCGAATTAAGATGATGAAGCAGTCTGAAACAAAACTGCTCGTCGGCCTATGTCACGACTAAGACTAATCAATTAATGAACGGATTTTGATGACTTTTTGGACAGTTGTTTACATAGGCCAGGGAACTTCTCTGAAAGTAGAGTAGGTAGATGGGTTGGTGGGGCAGGAAGGTGGTTCGAGTAATAAAAATAGGATAGGATAGTCCTCCTTACCAATTTCGGTAACGGCAACCCTTACAAGCTATTTCCTAGCGTGTCCCCTTAATTGGCTGGCCAAACCGAATTTGCTTTTAAACACCCGGTCACAGCAAAAGCAGTAGAGTTGACCGGCAGAGTTGCACGTATAGGTGTAGGAGGGCTTAGGTTTCACTTTACGTATTTGACGCTTTTCGTTCAGCGTTTCGATTCGCTGTTTTCCGAAAGATTTTGTATTTTTTGTTTTTCGTCCTTCGCATGAAGCATGACCGTTTGCCCAAAGTGGTTTTCTATTCGGAGATGACAGAGGGCAAACGAAAGCATGGCGGTCAACATCTCCGCTATAAGGATGTGCTCAAGAGGCATCTTAACACTTGCGCTATTGATCCAACTGGTTGGGAGAGGCTCGCTCTGCATAGGTCGTCTTGGCGCTCTACTATTTAATAAAAATAAAACTAGGTAGGAAAAAGTGCTTTGCAACGCATACAGTTAGTATACAATAAAACGATGTAGGTTATGCCAACCTACCTACCTTACGCCCTGGCTGGAGGCCTTCACTCCAGGCACCCAAAGCATTGTCCGGTTAAGCAGAAGCCAGCTTCAAAGGTTGATCTACGAGATGCTGGCATCTCGTAGATCAACCTTTGAAGCTGGCACAAAAGAAAAAAAGTAACAACCTCTTAAGGACAACAGACTTCAATATTGGCATACAAATCTGGGAAACCAATCTACTCAGTTAGAACCTCCGAAATATGTGGCCAACAAAAGACCGTACCGCAACAAAACCATTCCACAATACGACTGTTCTATTTTCGACATAACCAATTATATCACAAATCAATTCAATAGAACCTAATCCAAAAGGTACTTGAATAACGCCACGTAATGATAATAGGAAACAGGGCGTTCAGTACTCTCTTCAATAACAAGTCTGGAGGTGAAATAAATACACAGGGGTCAACAAACGACGACCTAAATACTCCGACTATAATCCAATTATTACGATGTGAACGTGGCTTGTACTAAGGTATAGGCAAAGAATAAGAAAATTGTTTAGAAGAGACATCTCGTGGCAGAAGTTTTCGTTTGGAGTTACGCCGATGTAACCGCGAAATTAATACGTAGTATTTTATTTATTCACAGACAACTTTGGCCAACACATATATAAACTACAAACTAACATACAATTTGTGCGAATAATGAAACTTTGATAGTAACAATTCATTTGCAGTTTTGACGTACGTACTCTACGAGGTACTCTGCGGTAGTGGTGTAGTGTGGGTAGGAAATGTACACTAAAGTGTTCGACTTGGTTTTCAATTAATGAAAACCGGTGTACACCAGCATGTTACGATTACGATATAAAACCAGATCAAACCAGACCAAAAAGTTCTTCTTCTTCTTCTCATTGACAATTTAAATTAAATCAGCCCAGAATTTAGCGACGGGTTTGGCACTTTCAGTAGCGTAGTCTTTAAGAAGTATGGATTTTGAAAGTTTGCTGTTTTTGGCCCGTTCGAGAACGACGATGTCGCTTCTATACATTTTCAGTCTATGGCATAGGTTTCTTTCAAGCTAAGAAAGAACGCAGACGCCATTTTTCTTTTTAATGTATTCGAAGATTGAGATTCTATAAAGGGTGTGAGCTGTTTACGTTGAAAGTCATATGAGTGTTAAAATAAACGCTGCAATTTATTTTTTGACCTGCATGACCGTTTCTCATTGTGCTTTTGCGATTGGAGTAAGTCGAGTTTTTTGTAAGAAAGTAACTATTGTATAAAGGGTTGTATTACTTAGGGAGTTTGTGCATTCAGTATTTTTTAAACGTGAGATTTAATTTAACACATGCTGTCTTCGATTAATTTTCTGCGTGCGAACACTGGCACTTATAAAATGCACCATGTACTTAGGCCCTTTAGAGTGAATTCAGCTTATGAGAGGAACATCATAGGTACTGGTTCAATTAATAAATGTGACAGACTAGATTACTGATGAATTGTGTAATAATGCAATAAACGTTACTCCATCTTATAATACAGATATTTGGAAACCAACAAGTAAATAGATTCAACTCATTGAAAACTTGATTAATGATACGTATTTGTTTACTAAAACTTGGATTTAGCTTGAGAACCAAAGTCGATTTATCCTGTAGATTCTAGATTCTGAAATAATTATTGAAAAGTTCCATAATACAAATAACTACCAACTTTACCTGTATTACATACATTTTAGAAATATAAAAATTTTAAACACCTAAAAAATTACTAGCTGCGGTAAACATAGTAAAAATTCGATATTCCATCATGTTTACAGAGTCCACTAAATAAAAATAATACTAAAAAAGTATTTTCCACTTGATGAAATATTCAATATCATCATCATAATTCTCTTGCCCTTATCCCAAATCATTTGGGGTCGGCGCAGCATGTATTCCTCTTCCAAACCTCTCTGTTTTTCGTCATCTCATAAATGATGAAATATTCAATATACGAAAACTAATATACCGAGGGGTTATATGACCTATATAAAGGTGGAAGATAGTTATTCCTAGACCCGTAATAACGAATATGGGACATGTCTACGTAATACATGTTTTATATTTTTATTTATATCCACTTACGAAAATAGATACTGCATAGAGGTTACCTTCAGTTTTATTCCTCAAAATGAAATAAATGTGCCGTAGAAGAGAGATCAGATACCGATAATTTCATTACATTTTTTACGCACGGGTTGGTCTTTAAAACTGACCCGCGCTTGCCTAAGTGGATAGTGGATGGGTGATGATGATCTATTGAATGACCTCGCTTTTTCCATGCCTCGGAAAGTACATTAGGCCGTTTGTGCCGGCTGTCATTTGTTGACAGTCGTTACAGGTATTCAAAAAATCTGACAACCAGTCTTTCAAAGAGGTCTCGTACTATCCAATATCAACTGGGGTGAGGTCAAATTGGCAGTACGCTCCGTGTAAAATTGTTATTCTCCTGCATCAGGCTAGACTGGAAGCCGACCCCAACGTAGTTGAGAAAAGCCTAAGCAGATGATGAACGAAGACAATAAAACCTACCTCAAGGAATAAATTATGAACAAATCACAGCTAACAAAATATTGATTCAACGTGAAGCTACATACGTCATAGTGAAAACTCACCATATTGTGAAACGATATTATTGAACTGTATTGTCGTCATGCCCTTGAGGACTTGTGCGGCACACGACCTGCCCTAGACATTTTATCGATTAACACTGACGGAAACGTCAATCGAATGTCATGGAAGTGTTTTATTAGTTCAAGTTATAACATTGATAATACTGGATTAAAATAATCTCAATACTTTTCTCCTTCTTGTCACCAGTACGACAGTAGTAGTAGCCCAAAAATTCGCCACATTTGCGACGTCAGCTGTTGTGGAGGTGCACTGTGGCTGCGTATTTAGGGCTCAGAGCAGGATTGGAGCTTTTCTCAACACTAAATATAAATGAAGTAGAAATTATTATTTTTATAAAATCTCTCTTCATAAAGCTGACTTATGGTTGTGTTGTGAGAGACTGGTGCCTTTTTTTTTGGGGGGGTGGGTTGGAAATCATCAAATGACTCCTCCCGCTCTGGGCAGAGTGGTAATTAGTGTCAGACTTCTACTGACTAAAAGCCACCCATGAACCTTCTTAGCCCTTTGTGCCGAGGTCGCGGTATCTCTTTCAAACAACCCGCAGCCCCGACGGGCTTCGGCCCTTGCCAAATGTCAGCAACATGGAAGGGGCCCCCCTTCCATGTTGCTGACATTTCTTAGAGGCGCGCGTGGAACACGAAGCCGCCGTCGACACGGCCTGTCGTCGTCATAAGACGGACGGACGACGAGCTAGCCCATTACTCACCGTCTACAGGCCCGCGCCTACGGTGGCCGGAGGCCATCACGTGGCCCCCGACAGAGACTGGTGCCTGATGTAGTATTTTGGGAAAAACCTGTATTGTGACAGTTCACCAGAGAGACGGATGGATAGATGTAATGATCTTTATACCATACTTACTCTAAGGGTGGGTTGCACCATATTACTATAACGATAACCAAACCGTAACAAGCCATCAAATTATACTTTTTTAATGCTTTTATGGCTTGTTAAGGTTTGGTTATCGTTATAGTAATATGGTGCAACCCACCCTAAAAAGCTTATTTTATTCACGCAAAACAATGAATAAAAAGGCCTTTTATTCACTGTTTTGTTTTTATTCACTATTTTGGTGTTTGAATTTGGAACACAAAAATATATCCGGTCTCTATTTCAATGCTTACACAAACTCCTTGCGCTAAGATTCGAAATTCAAAACTCTTTGGTGCAAATAAATTCTCAAGATTTGATTGGTCGATATTTGCGACAAGGAGTTTGGCATTAGATTAATAAATATTGTTTCACAAGTTGACCACCCTAATGATAATAATAAGAAAATTACGCTTAATTTCAGTCATTGCTCTAATTTTAATGTCCATTTCAATTAATGTAACATTTCTTATTTCTTGATTAAATTTCTATTTTCGCTTAAATTATGTCTTTTCTCGTAGTCATGATATAAAGTATAGTATGCAACTCCTGAATAAAGTACGAATTTATATCGAGGGCCATGAATCACTCGCGTCGTTCAGGATTCTAACAGTTGAATCACTCGCTGCGTTCGTGATTCAATCATTAGAATCCTTCACTTGCTCGTGACTCAGATACGGCCCTCGCTTTAAATCCGTCCTTTATTCACTAGTTGCATAATATACTATTGTTACGTAGTCTAATGACGTACAACCATTCAACTTCTACACCTCAAACCTTAATTACCCTAACTAACCTTCGACGTACACTAAGACGTGGTAAACAAAGAAGAATCCTTGACACCAGTGGCATACGATATACACTTACTATTTCACTGGCTAAGCCAATAACTCTACTCGCTCTGTTGTTACATCAACCGACTCTCCTCCATTCACAGCAAACCAGTAGAATAGATTAAATTTTAATTTGTTAAAATGCGCTTTAAAATTAATGACTTTATTCGGATTATAAATTTAAATCGAATAGAGATCTTTATCTTAGTAAATTAATGCTGATTTGCAAAGTACGTTGGCTTTAGTGTAAATTATTTGATATAAGCAGTAAAATGTACAAATCAAGGCAATATTTCAACGTTAAACGGTTACTCGTTTGCATAAATAATTTATTATATTCTACACCTCAGTTGGATTTGTTTGTATTGATGGTAGCGAGAAAAGATGTTAAATGTTAAATCGACGAGTTCGTTACCAGTTTGGCAACCGTCAATATTTGATTATGTTTAAATCTTTTTTGTGGAATCATTGGAAGTTGTCAGGGAACACTCAATCAAGTAATATCCCATAGAGACCGACCGAATCGTGGAATAATGATGTGAATTACGTTACAGTTTGTAAACTGGTCTCTTAGTGTCAATTCATCTGGGGGCACGGTAGTGCCCCCGCCAATTCGAGCAATAAAGCGGCACGGCCATACCATCCTTTTCTCGAAACAGTTTAGGCCATTTTCGACCTCCTATAACTTCGTTGTGGATAACACTAGAATCCTGAATTTTAAGTAAACAATTAGGCGTTGTATAAACACGATATAATATATTTCAAATTTCATTCAATTTGAACCGGTACTTTAAGAATTATAACTAATCATAGTTTCTTAGTTTTTAACCGACTTTTTAGTTTGATGCGTAATAGTTGCCATTTGGTCCCATAAAAATTTGACATTGTTTGACCCAGTACCTTTCATTTTATGAACATTTTTTTAAATTTATGAATATTTTTAACCGACTTCAAAAAAGGAGGAGGTTATATGTTCGTGTGTATGTATTTTTTTTTTTTTATGTATGTTACCTGATTTCTCCTCCATTTGTGAATCGATTCTCAAAATTCTTTTTTTATTTGAAAGAGTATACTTCTGAGGTGGTCCCATTTAAATTTGGTGAAGATCTGATCCTGATCTTCGGAGATATACAATAGAACTCTTCAAAAATAGACGGCAAATCTGTCGTGATTGCTGCAATCGCTTGGATGTTTATTGTTTATACAACATCATGACGTAACATCACGCCTGTATGATCTGAGGGGGTACGCAGATGTGTACACCCAGATTTGGACAGTAAGATATTATGTAATGTTCCATTTATTGGGGATAAATAAAACCTATTATTATGACATGGAGCTGATTTGATAATGGAACTGGAAAGTGGCGTTAGGAACTCCGTTATAAAACGACGCAACCCCATCGAGTTTGAACTCGTTTGATTCATCTTAACGAGTACTTTGTTTTTAGATTATGTCCTGGGTCTGATGATAGAGCTGGAAGTTGGCCACAGGAACTCCATTTTAGAATGTCATAATCCCACCGAGTTTGGACTCGTTTGATTCGTCTTGACGAGTACTTTGGCTTTAGATGGTGGTCAGGTTCTGTTGATGGAGGTGGAAGGTGACCATGGGAACTCCGTTGTTAAACGACCTAACTCCATGGAGTTTGGACTCGTTTGATTCGCCTTGTCAAGTACTTCGTTTTTAGATTATGTCCAGGGTCTGATGATGGAGCTGAAAGGCGGCCATAGGAATTCTGGTATAAAACAACATAATCCCATCGAGTTTTAGCTCGTTTGATTTGTTTTGACGAATACTCTGTCTTTAGATGGTACCCAACGTCTGATGATGGAGCTGGAAGGTGACCATTGAAATTCCGTTATAGAACGACATAACCCATAGAGTTTAGACTCGTTTGATTCGTCTTGACGAGTACTTGATGAAGATGGAAGGCGGCCATAGGAATTCCGTTATAAACGACTTAACCCCGTCGAGTTTGGACTTAAATCGATGAATAAGACTGCTTCAAGTTCGAATAAATCTATAGTTGTTGATTCATTACAAGTATCTACAAAAAGAAATAAGATCCCACTAAAAACAAAACTTGTAAAAAAAGCCAAGTCGCACAACTCAGTTCTTCTACCGTAAAAAGTAGTGAGATCCATGTAATACCAAGCCAGTTAATTAATTCAGTCCCTACTTAAGGGACCTTATATCTGCCCGTCGGGGCTCCGGGTTGTCCGCAAGATATACCGCGGCCTCGACATGAAGGGCTAAGAAGGAACATGGGTGGTTTTTAGTCAGTAGAAGTCTGACACTCCCTTTCGCTCTGCCCAAGAGCGGGAGGGGTTATTTGATGATTTTCCACCCACCATAACCACCCACTGCTTCGCAGAAGAAGGCGACGGCGTCCCATTCCTCCTCGCCCCGGACCATGGCTTGCACCAGGGCCGGACGCGAGAGGTCGCCGCCGCCGATCGCCGCTACGAGAACACGGCGGGGCTCCGCCCAAGCGGGACACACCTCCACAGTGTGCTCCACCGTGTCCTCCGGCCGATCCTCGCAATGGTGGCATCCGGGCGTTTCCTCCCGCCTGATTCGGTGCAGGTATCTCCCGAAACAACCGTGTCCGGTGAGTACCTGCGTCAGACGGAAGGTGAGGGCGCCGTGGCGCCTCTCCAGCCACTCCTCAAAGAGGGGACTTACCGCCACTATCGTGGCGTGCCCTAGATATAAGGTCCCTTAAGTAGGCACTGAATAAATCAACTGACTTGGTAATAAATGGATCTTACTACTTTTTACGGTAGAAGAACTGAGTTGTGGGACTTGGCTTTTTTTACAAGTTTTGTTTTTTAGTATTAACTAAATTTTTGTGATCCTTTTAAGAATTTTAAAGTGTTTCACATTATTATCCTAAAGTGGTCGTTTTATCTGATCACTGTATTTGTGCTTACAATTCCATTTTTAAAATTTAATCTTACTTAATTCAACACATACCTACCCAACTTTAATATTCCTCAAAAGTCAGACAATTCAACTACACTGCAATGCCAGCTCTATACATCTCTAAGTCTACCGCGCTTGCAAGGACGGGTCCGCTTCAAATATTCATACTAAGATCGATATGAGTAGGTACGGCTATGCGCCTGCTTGAGAACCGAGGTCGAACTATTATAATCAAAACGTAATTTTGATCTAATATTGTATGCCAATATTAGGTGGCGTAAATGTTAAAGGTAAAGTTAAAGAATTTGATCCTTTCGAAATGCAAGTGTTTGAGTGACATTGTGTGGCGCATGTGTGTGTTGTGTCGTAAATGTGTGCCTGTAGCCATACATTTTGTTCAAAAAGGTTAGGTAGTGAATTTGTATGTAGACCGCACGTAGCCGGTAAGGTGTGTTTCAAAACAAGCATTATTTTCGTACTAGACCCATGACTTTTTGTAAATGACAAAATGATAGTTTGCATCATTGAAACATACTCTTTATCTTGAAAGTTTAGGCCGATACAGACCCGACTGATTGTCGATGAGACGAACCGAATGAATCTTTTAATAAAAACATATAATATCGAAATCTTATAGTCTGCTTAAACATATTCGAATGTTGTATGGACAATTCCTTATTTTCTGCCATTTCAGCGAAAACTCAAACTGCTTTTTACGCATCCAATGATTTACTCTTTTACACAAAAACAAAAGGGAAGAGATACTACTGCTCCTACATCTTATCAGTTGAAATAGCATTAAATTCAACCCACAGGTGCACTCTGAAAGTATTATTATGAAGAACCTCTCAAGTACAACCCCGCAAAAGGTCAAAGAGTCGTTACTCTCATCCCACGTAGAAAACCCTCAGAAGATGCTGGTACTCAATGTCATAGTCTTCACCTTACCCTTAGCCATGAAACCCTGATATCAAGAAACCAACAAAAGGGGTGTTTTCGCGGAAGAGCTCACTCGTGGGAAAAATCGATTGCTAATATCAGGTTTGTAAATTGTTAGAACTTGCTTGTATTTTCAATGTTATATGTTTTGTTGAATAATTTAAACAAATTGATTTCTGCAATTGCTACAACGAGCTTCGAATGTATGGAACTTAAATGGCAGTGGGCAGGACACATTGCTCGCATAACGGATGGTCGATAAGTTCTGGAGGGGCGAAAACCAGAAGACGTTGCTTAGGAAGGCCTTCCACTAGGTGGACCGATGACTTGGTGAAGGTTGCGTGGATCCGCTGGATGCGAGACGTACGGGAACAACAGTGGACGTCTTTCGGCTAAAATGATGATGCTGAAGATATGGTAATGAAGGGATCATACAGTTTATTCACAGAGCTTCTCACCATATTGCTGGGTCAAAACCAATATTGCAGTAGCCTAAACTACAATAGTTTGACTTTTTAAGAGATTACTACCGACTTCCCAGATTCATCTTGGGCCAGGTAGGTAGCAAAGTTTGTGTACTAGAATCTCTCGACTAACAAATAATTAACTACTTAGCAAGACCGAGTTAGGAACTTCCCCGCTTTTACTACATAACGTTTCAAATTAGACTACCGGAAACGTTAAAGCTAGACAAAATATTGATGGTATTTAACCTCGTTGCTTGAAGTCTTGGGTTCGATTCCCAAGTCGGACAAAATTTTAGGGTTCTCCATCAAGAACTTCTCTCTAGTCCAGGATCTGAATTTGTGCATGGTTGATGTTAAATGGCTCGACCTATCTATCTCAAGGACTAAAAGATAACTGTGGGTGTCCTACAGATGCATTTGAATTTGTGATACATACAGAATCGTTGCTATTGTGCTGAAAACCGCTAAAGGTTCAATACCCTAGCTTTTTTCCATTACGTAAGTTCTAGTAGCAGGCAGCCTAAAACTCTGGATTTATGCCCAGTTAATGGAACCTGACTCCTATTAGGTGAGGCTGGGGCGGAATGTACGTGTTAAGCGCAGCGCATATTGGGACGGGCAACTCAGCATTTGCAAAAATCCTTCTGCATCATATTTGTACATTTGAAGTATAGGAAACTACAGGGCGTACCGTGTATTGTTGTATTGAAATAAATACGTTGCTCTACAGTCCGATGTGGCTGTAATGTGTGCCAGTCTCTGCATTACTAGTTTAATCTTCCCTTACAAGTTGTACACGTGTTGTCTTAAAATTTCTCATTTCCTCCTGCAGGTACATTATGAAACGTTGGCGTTGGCCAGCAGATCTACGAGTAAGTTATATAGTGAAGATGAAGTGAATTGATAAACTGAGAATAGGACCTCAGCAATGAATGCGCCAAAGAAATTAAGGAAGACATAGACATACGTAACATTACGCCTGTAATCCCCGAAGAGTTGGGCAGAGGGGTCCAAAATAGTACTATTGTACTAATCGTGTGTGTTCACCAGTCATGTTGAATTCCCAGATAATAGAGGGGGCGCCTATTGACATCAACTACACTTTAGTCAAGACTCCCTGGCTGCTACTGAGATAATCCTGATAGGAAAATCCAAAACAATTTTCTCGGCCCGGGAATCGAACCCAAGACCTCAAGTTTTTACCCGTCGGGGCTGCGGGTCCCGCCGGGGCTGCGGGTCCCCACGGGGCTGCGGGTCCCGTCGGGGCTGCGGGTCGGGGCTGCGGGACCCGTCGGGGCTGCGGATCCCGTCGGGGCTGCGGGTTGTTCGCAAGAGATACTGCGGGCTCGACTAAAGGGCTAAGAAGGAACGTGGGGGTTTTTAGTCAGTAGAAGTCTGACACTCCCTTTTGCTCTGCCCAAGAGCGGGAGGGGTTATTCGATGATTTTCCACCCGCCAAAAAAAAAAAAGACCTCAAGTTTAACAACCTCAAAGATTTTATCTAATACTTTATGGAGAAGCGGCGATTGATGATTCTAGTTTAGTAACATTTTCTTTTGTTTCCATGCTTAGAATTCTCTATTCCCGAATAATAAGTCTTCAAAGCTTACCTATGCTAAAAGCACTTGGAACTGCTGAAAACCTCATGTAACAATAATGTCTCCTACTTTAGTCTGGCGTTTTGTTGGCATTGAGCCAAGAGTTCCTATGCTTAAAGAAACTATCTTAGATACTAGTTGTGTGTGATAGTAATATAATAAGTTCCTAACTTCAGATGGTTAGGAGGGTAGGCAGCATGCTTATTCATACACGAACAGTTAAGAGTTATCATCAAACATTTGTCAAAATTTAGGATCATGATTATATTACACCTTTAATTTTTTTTGTTCCGCCCTGTATTTTCAAATATTTGTAATGCGTTGTACGTTTATTATTGTTTATTTTTGTCATTTCGTATGCACGACAATGTTTATTATCTGCGACAAATAAATATTTCTTTTCTCTGTCATGGTTTATTGGCCGTCTGGCTGCTAGTTTTTTTTCAATGTTTCCTACAGAAGTCTTAACAAATACATTTTATTTGATTTTTTTTATTTCGTTGGTCATCAGTGGACTTAGACAGATGTCAAAAGATCAATAATCCTATTGTATAGTTTTTTTTTTTTAGGAACCTTTATGATGAAATCCGCAACATTTATCCTTAAGTCGTAAATACATCTTAAGGAAAACAAGACTATTTTCACAGACAAATGTCACGAGGCTACATTGAAACAAAAAATAACCGGACTTACCTAAAGTGTACCGAGTGATTCGGCAAACTATTTGTAAATGAATATGCTGTGTTTACACATCAAACCAGTAGGTACATGATTTACCTTACCCACTAGATTTGTTTTTTTTTTGTCCCTAAAACAAACATCTACTTTTCCATGTACCTATATTGACTTACTAGGTGTTCTATTCTAGACAAAAACTCTGTTTTTAACAGCCGTCAAAAAAAAGTCTACGCCGAGGGGTTTGACATCTGTGTCGAAGTTCTCGCGAAGTGTAAACGAATGATTCGCGCCAAAAAACTGACATATCCGCGGAAATGTTGACGAAAACAAAACGAAAAAATAGAAAAAGCACAAAATGTAGATATTTTCGTTCATGGCGCGGTAATAATATCAGCAGAACATTAAGTGAGTATAAGGTAAGCCTCCAGTGTTGCAGCAGGGACGTAGGCTGGCGCCTCGCCTCCAGAATTAATAACTTTCTCGGCCCCCACAGACGCTCAACCCCTAACTCCGACCTCACCCCATGGCCCTACCACGGGCACCTCTCTCGATTAATAAAATATCCCTTACATCACAGTTTACCGTACTAAATGCTTTTTTGACACTAGATTGGAACCAAATAAAAGAGCAAAATACTTATTTGAATATGTTTATTGTTCGTAAATCTGAAACAGGTAAACTAAGACTTAAAAGAACCAAGATTTAAAAGAAAGGAAAAGATTGAAAAGGAAGAAGGCGAAGTGAGCAAGTTAAACCAAATAATACAGCTTCTTATTTTAGAAAAATACATTTGCTTTTTTTGCTTTGAAGTAAAAATTCGATTAATTTATCTGGCAACTTATTTCAAAGACCGTTGTCAAACAAACGTCAATCAAAATATTCAAATCACCACATAATTCCGAGACACCAAACCCACGAAAGAAACCTAACATCCTAATATGAAACACACCATAAGTCTAAAATAACACTTCAACTAAACTAATATTATAATCCCTCTAATAATGTCTTACCTAATAAAACAAAATCTAATCACACGCTCGTGGTAGGGGCTCCTATCTTGCATCCCTCTCTAACGGGCGGAAAGCCTTCGGAAGTTTCAGGAGTGTTCGGTTTGCCTCTTTGACTCTGTTTGGGAGTGTAATGATTTGGCGCGCGTGTAATTTGCTGAAAAAATTGTCCTCCCGTCTTTCAGGCAAGACTTGTTACATCGTGTTCATGATACCCTATGTTCTGATTATTGTTATTATTTCTATTATTACCAGTTGGTTGTGTTATTATGGTATTATTTACGTAATATAAGGGTTGTGTACAGCTGTTTGTTATTATGTTTTATGAATGTACTGTGTTTTGGTTGTGTAATGTTGAGTCTTTGAAAACGAAATGTGTTTGGGTGAAAATATTTTTTTATGATCAAATAACTTATTTAAGAAATAATCCTATAACCACATCAATAATAAAATATCGATCAAAAACTCAAGTCAAGGTCACCATCCCGTTTAATCGAGGTCAGGAGAAATTTTCTAGTATTACTCTACCAAAAATAATTTCTAACATACTAGAAAAAAATAAATAAAGGCTAAGGCTTTATAAAGAACACTACGATTGACCTGATATAATGAAGCAGTCTTTTACCGTACCAAAGCGACCGTGGGAAGTGTACGTTCGTTAACGGTTTTTCAAACGAAAAGCCTTTGTTTGAAAAAATAGGTCAACGGATAGCAGCACAACCCTTTAACATATTTATAGCATTCGTCTAACAAAAACCATATTGTTTTAACCCCTTTATAAAACAATCTACCAAGTTGAAACAATTACAACAAAAACAAAACCCGATACATCCAAGATTCACTTTATAACATTGGTGGAAAAAGTTTTGTTACATCGCGAAGTAACATCGGCCCACCCTGTGAGCCCTGCGACAGTCCCTCACCCTAATAAATCTACCCTGAAGGTTTGCCGCTCGTCCGATATTTGGAAACGCCGGATCAATGCTTTCTACATAGTTATTTTAGGGTAAGTACCGTTATCCACGTCCTAATGCAAGATTTGGGGTGAACTAAACAATTGCTCTTAAGGGTGTTGTAAAAGACTGTGTGTGAGGCTGTTTTAACTGATCTAGTTCTATTTTTGGATCAAAGCTTTTGAATATTGGTGTCACGTCTTGATTGGAAGGGTAAGTTCTGAGTCCCCGTCGGGGCTGCAGGTTGTTCGCAAGAGATACCGCGGCCTCGACATGAAGGGCTAAGAAGGAACATGGGTGGTTTTTAGTCAGTAGAAGTCTGACACTCCCTTTCGCTCTGCCCAAGAGCGGGAGGCCCCTTATTTGATGATTTCGCACCCCCCCTCCAAAAAAAAAAGGGTAAGTTCTGAAGTTGAAGGCTTCTGCCTCTAACCTACTGCACCATGTGAAGCAAATTAAAAAAAATGCTGCAGGGGCGACCATGGACAGATCGGATGAACTTTTCACAGCAGCACACGCACTACAACAAAATTCTTCTCTTCATTTTCATCAAAGAAAAAAACTAAGACAGTACCTAATGCCACCCGTAGACTTCTATAACATTATTCTCCTACCCGAATTGTCATCAGGTCAGCATGTCTTTTTTACACGTGTTTCTTCATCTTTTTTAGCCAGTCATACAGCCAGTTTATCCATCATTACTATAGCCATCCTCTACTTTTACGGCTCCTCATTCCTACTTAAACCTTTCTTCACCACATGTTCCTTAGTCCTCCACATCACTTCTACCCGTCCTTTATAAAATATTCACCACACCCCATCATCTATATCCATTTTCCAACATTTTGACAGAAGAAAAACCTCCAAGCTTTGTACCAAGCAGCAGTGATTCCATTTAACTTTATTCAGTTCTCCACTAGTTTTGCGAATCTCGTAGCATTCGTAGCGTTGGCGGCGTAGCAGACAACATTGTAGCACTATTGAATATTACTGCCTCTACGCAGTACTAGGAAAATATTTGCACCTGTGATACCTTTGTATTGTGTAGCTTTTGGTGAAGAGAAACCTGTTTGTCTTTTTTTAAGCTTTGCCTTTTAATGTCTATTTGGCCACTCAAATGCATAAGGCAGTTTAATTCTATCTTAAAGCTTAGGTACTTAAATCAATTATTATTTTTATCAGCAATCCATCCATACTAATATTATGAAAATTTTACAAGGTAGCTCTGCTTGTCTGTTACCTTTTTATGCCTTAACAGCTTAACAAATTTCAATGAAACGCCACACCGGCAGACCTGGATTAGGACATAAGATTTTCTTTTAAACTGATAGTGCGTTTTAGCATAATTTCCGACTAAAAAGCGAGCAAAGTCACGGATTGTTTCAGTCTTAGATATTGTTCACAATCTTCTTCCCAAATGCGATGATTGAGGATAAAGTTATGTATCTAATGGAAGTCCAATAAAGGTCAAATCAATCGGGATACCCATGTTCAAAAAGAAATTGACGTTTTTTGTGACATTAAGATGTACCGTAACTCTTACTAAAAATAGCTTCCACTTAACCTTTGGCTATAGATTATTTTTGTATCAAAATCACTGTGCTAAGGTATCTATATAATAGACTAGTACATTATGTAACACGATAACGTAACTGGCTTCAGTAAGCTTAACGCGAGCCTCGAATTCTCTCGCACATACATCGAGATTGATATTAATATATAATAACTAGTGTGGTTTGGGAGTTGCCAGTCATGTTGAGGAGTAGTATAGTTAACTGTATGTGTTGCTGTTTGTGTTCAATTTAAGATGGTTTGTAAGCTGATTTAGCTTCAGAGCTTCAGACCCCTGTTTATGTTTGACAATAAAGAGATTTGCTGTACAAGTCAAGTAAACGTTCGGTTTTTTTTTATTAACTTAATTTGGCTCTTCCACAACGAGTACAGTGGCGTCCATAAGCCACTGTGATCTGTAAGCAACAGGACAGGCTGGGCACGATATCAACTATCCCAACCTTTGTAGAGCTTCACCACATTAACACTCTAGGGCAGAGTCATCTATGAATTTCCACCTGAATAAGATTTCCTTGCTTCGGCCAACCTCTGTCGGGAATCTTTTTGAAGACTTCCAGGTTATGGTAACTCATGTACAAGTTAGAGATTTTCTGCAACTGACCCACGTGGGTTGGGGTTTATTGATCTTAGTTAATAAATAAATTCATTTTTATCGAAAATAGTTTAGTTCTTATTATGGCAAGGTTAGCAGCAGTATCGACTTGTCGATATCGATATCGTCGATCTTGCAATCGACTTACAGATTTGTTTCCGAAGAGGTTTAGACTCATCTTGATTTCTTGTAACGGTTTAAGTCACATAGATCAGATAGTCTGAACTGTAGGTGTTACGAGCTGAAATAGTGCACGGAAAAGTCTCCCGCTAGCTTCTGAAAATGCCTCAAAGTATAATATATCTTTGGTAAGGTTGTGCTGTTTCATTTACGAGAAGAAGAGGTACTTATACAACTGTACTGTACTGTTAAGGCTCTATTTCATGATATCCAAATAGTTACTTACGGAATAAATTCATGAAATGGAGCAGAATTTGTATGAAATTATTTGCCAAGTAAGCTAACAGAAACTTTATCGTAGGTAGTAAAGGTTATTTTTCTAAACACTACTAATTCCAGGAATTCAGGCGAGCTTGATAAATAAGCAAAGTTATTAATGGTTCGTTTCTAACTGACAAAAAAAAAGTCTAAAACAGAATACTCACAAACAATTTAGCAAAATACAAGAAATAAAACAATGAAACGTCTGTTTTTAAAATCTTAAAGGGAAAACTAAGAAACAAAGGGCTCTTAGCTAGTGACGTGTAATCAAGCCTCTTTTGAACAATGTACGCGTTCTTTTTAATTTCACCGCGGAACAACCAAGGAGTTTTTTAAGATTTTTCCATACTGCTTTGTGTATGTATCCTTTACGTTTTCCTTTAGGGTTGGTAATAAATTAGATACGGTAGGAGAGCGTGGCTTACGGAAGGATATACGAGTAGAGGAAGACCAAAGAAACGATGGATGGACTGTGTTAAAAATGATATGGTAACAAAGGAGGTGTCTCATGAGATGACGAGAAACAGAGAAGTATGGAAGAAGAAGACATGCTGCGCCGACCCCAAATGAATTGGGATAAGGGCAAGAGGATGATGATGAGGAGAGCGTGGCTTAAAAATAACAGCTACTCGGATCAATCTCCAGGTTAAACCACCCTAGCCGAGGTTACTCTATTGTTGGGTGACCGTGACTCGTGCCTCGGAAAGCACGCTAAGCTGTTGGTACCGGCTGTCAATTGTAGATTTTTTACAGTCGTTACTGTGTCCCGAAAGTCTGACAACCAGTCTTACCTGGAGGTATCATATTACCTAGAACTAACTAGGTTGCGGAAGTCAGACAGGCAGTCGTTCCATGTCAAATACTGGTTTTCAACTGCATCTGGTTAGACTAAAAGCGGGGTATAATTGAGAAAAGGTTGGATAAGTTAATTACGTAATGGTGATGACAACACAGATAGAATAGCAACCTGTTCTATCTGTGTTGATAGTTTGAAAATAGGCTGTTTCTGATTAATTTCGTTGCGGGATTCAAGACAGTTAAATCGTTTCTCTGGAACGTCAAGCTTCATTGTCTCGGCGCTTTTCTTGTGGTCGCCACTATTGATTCTGGCTAACAGGAGTTATGTATAACAGCTCACAACTTAGGACCGAGTAATATTAATGACAATAATATCCGTGGTGCTAGGCAACTGGGCTTATCCCAGTTGTATACGTCCCTGTGTGCCTATTGGCCTTGTTCTGTTCTGTCTCCTGCTGATATGGAGGGAAGTGGAAATTATATTTTTCCTACTCCTCCGCTATTATTTTCTGATTAATTTCGTTCCGGAATCCAAGACAGTTCAATCGTTTCTCTGGAACGTCGAGCTTAATTGTCTCGGCGCTTTTCTTGTGGTCACCACTGTTGATTCTGGCTAACAGGAGTTACGTATAACAACTCACAACTTAGGACCCGCAGTAATATTAATGACAATAATATCCGTGGTGCTAGGCAACTGGGCTTATCCGAGTCGAATACGTCCCTGTGTGCCTATTGGCCTTGTTCTGTTCTGTCTCCTGCTGATATGGAGGGAAGTGGAAATTATATTTTTCCTACTCCTCCGCTATTATTTTCTGATTAATTTCGTTGCGGGATCCAAGACAGTTAAATCGTTTCTCTGGGACTTCGTCGGGCTTCATTGTCTCGGCGCTTTTCTTGTGGTCGCCACTGTAGATTCTGGCTATCAGGAGTTGGGAAAAGTGTGGCGGGCTTGTCCATTAAAAAAAAAAAATTGGCTGTGTTTAGTATGAATGTAGAAAACTGAAATTCCGAAGAGGAATGTAAAGGCATTGTCAGGATATTCGGAAATTCGATAAGAGAACTAGTGGTCGATGCGATCGTAAAGAAATACAGGATGATGGGGTAACATTGGACGACTATTTTCTAGTTGGTATGTGGTACCGTTATATATTACCTACCTTTCTGTAAATGTTATCAATTAGTAAGAAAAAAAATTAATTAATAAAGATTGTTAAATCAGTATCTTTTTCATAATAACCTCCGAGGTTTTATGCCAAATGTGCCGCTGAATTGCCTTTACAAAATATCTCTAAGGTATGTTGGTTTCCCGACGGGTTTTTCCTATAATAATATAAGTACCACAAGGCATTAATAAGCAAGTTCAATATATCCACACACTTAAATAATTCACCTAACAATAAAAACAAACGAAGCACCACCGCCCATTTGAGACTATTTTTCGACTACCCTCTACTCCGTTGTTTGTAAAGATGCATTAGCAAATCATACGAATATGTACGAGAGAAGTAAACATAAATTCCATCTCCCCTGAAATTCTCATCTAACCAAGCTATATTATTACCTGATACATTTTCCCCCGAACAGAAAAACACCCTTTAATTTTACTCACACAACACGTCATCTTGAAATCAAAAGGGCGTAAGCGCCAGACATCTGCGTTTAAAATTCCGAACTAACCTTGTACCAAGTTAGGTTTAGATTCAAATGGAAGGAGGTTGTCGCTTACGCCTTTTTGCAAAAAATAGAAGCGATATTGCTATAGAGATTCAATGCAAACCATAGTGTCTTTTATTCTCTTTTCAGATTATAGGGACACGAATAGTCTTTTAAAGTGAAAAGCTGTTTGCAAAACATCGAACGTTTTTAATCGTTCGAACGTAATTGGTGAATTAACTGAATACGTTGAGTGGTTAATTGATTAATTAAAAATAAGGTTATAATTTAATGAGTATGTAACAGGCTTTTTAAGTAATTATGTACCGTTTGTGCATTACCGGAGTTTCTGATTGATTAAAAACCGGATTGCCTTGGTTTTCAATTAAAAAAGCTTAATGAGCGTACATAAAGATTGATGTGGGAATTGTTAGATAGTCACTTATGCTAATTTGAATACGAGAGATAAAATGCTATCCCTGATTAATCGTGAACTGTAAATATATTTCAGTTTAAATATTAATTAGCCAAATCTAGATTGAATTAATGTTGCCTTCAATTTTGCGTGACCTTAAATCAGTATACCTACCTATTGTATGAATATGATTAAACTATATATTGCTAAACACACTGGGATCAAAACTCGAAAACACTGAACTCAAAAATTTCTAATAGTCTAGTCTAGTTCTAATAGTCACCATTGCGTCTGTCAAGTATAATATGTTTTCTTATAATAAGTAGTTTAAATAAGGGGGTCATAAGAAGGTCATGAAACATAATTATATACTATAAACAAAACCATAATGAGACCCACAAAATATGGCTTCCATAGTCGCGCGTTGAACTCTTTCATTCGGAACCCTGTTCCGTAACTTAAATACTGTTGAAATACTAATTAATTATGAATAAGTAGGCACATGAGATTATTAACGTAAGCCATGTATTTACGATTCTAACTATGTGACTCTCAAGGTCATACAAGGTCATGAACTGAAAACACTTGAAACAAAATATCGTAAGCAAGATTTCCAAGAGGCTTTATTTTTCCCTTTATAAATTTTCTTTAACATTTAAAATATATGCAAACTCATAATTTTACTAAAAATTATAATAGGTGTAATGAAAGGAACTCCAGAAAATGAATACTTAAAAAAAAACTGAAACACCGTAAAAATAATTCAGAAAGGAGGCTCTATTTCACCAAGCACTGCCCCGTAAAACTCAAATCAGGCCATATATTTAAAAAAAATCTTACTAAATACTACTGTACTAAGACATACGTTTAGGCAGTAGTCTGCGTACTTTTATATCCCTTTAAGCATAATGAACAAAGACAAAGACGGCAGGTAGCAGTGAGGGGGTGCGCGGTGCGGCGTCGGGAGGGGGGGACACATATGCACCACCATAAGTACAACGATATGCATCACTGCAGTCGCGGAGCTGCATTCCTGGTGCTGGCGAACGGGGGATTAGGGTGGATATACCGAGGACTGACCTCTATAAGCTTGAGCTGAGTATTTTGAATTCTACATGCAGAATTCATGTTGCCCTGTAACATATATTATTTCGGTTCGATGGTACGTCTTATTTGCGCCCAGTAGGTGGCTACATTAATTGCAGCATCAGTAGCGATTTAAGTCCAGTAAAGGGCAGGTCTAAGGATTATGAGCTAGTGGCCAATAAATCGTTGAGGTCTGCTAATCAGCCGTTCAGTGTAATATTGGTATACAGCTTCATCCGGATAAACAGGAAACCGACCTCATATAAATGAGAAAAGATTGCAATACAGCTCAATGCAAAGAGCCCATCCGTTTTGAGGTAAAATTGCATAAGAGTCTTTCTTTACAGACTGGTTTTCGATCAAATTGCGACATGTTTGGCGTAGTGGTTGAGCGATTAGACTGCTGCGCTGTGTGTCGCGGGTTCGATCCCCACACGGAACAAATATTTGTATGGCCTACAGATAGTTGTTCCGGGTCTGGGTGTTTGTGTATATGAGTTTAAATGTTTGTAAACGTACCCACGATACAGGAGTTTTCAAGTGTGCGTTTAAAAAAAATGCAACGTTTTTTCTCTTTTTCTGTGTAGACAATTGTATAACAGACTAAATTTCTATCTAACTAATGACTAAACAGACTTAATTAATGGTTCTTCATCTTAAAAACATTCAGGTTACGGCAAAAAACATAATCTAGCACAATGTGATCAGATTGATTGGTTCCAATATGGAAGTCATCTTCAAATCTCGAGTTTTTATTTCGGAAATATACCAAGGACTGCGAGCATTTTACAAAGACCTAAGGAGGCTTTAAAATTAACTGTGGTCGTTTCGTAGTTCCATACCGATTTCACTGATTATATTTGACTGCTAAACACCAGAAACAAGGAAATTCCATCCTCGAAAAAGTCTAAACGAGAATTGCAAACTAAGCGTACAAATACTGGTCGCAGATAAAAAAAAGATGCTATAAAAATTTTAATAAGAAAAAAAAATCAATAAAATCCACCAACAAAAAGGCTCCTGCATCCGATCCCACGGTCGCATCCACGTTACTCTTTCGTGGAGTCGCATCAGTTGAACTCCTCTTAGTTATAGTCCGGTCGCTCTCTAATTTACTTGCCGGCCGCCGTTGGACTCGATGCCACAATAATACCGCCAAGTATTAAACGACGCACAGTGGGTTGGCCAAGACGTGGTTTTCAAGAAAAAATGGTAAATGCACTAATTTAGGCTGTAAGATTGGGGACAAAATGAATGCAAAGCACTTTATTTCTTTACAGCTTGTTAATGGCAGTTATAAACCAACTTGTTCATAAACTTGACTAAGATAAATTAATAAACAATTTTTGTGAGCCAAGTTTTCTCTATTTATTTTAAGAAATACATTCAAAGTTTAGCAAAACTGTAAGTTACATCATTTTTTTCTTCTATTAACAACACTAACATTAAATACCGAATTAAATAAAAAAAATACATATTTCTTCCCAGTCGAAGAAGCTGCCAACACCACAGTGCATCGCCTGAACTTTTTAAACGTATTGCGTTTGCGCAAGCTTTTTAAAAGCGCAATTACGTTTACGTAAGTTAACAATCTTAAGATCAATTGTTGGGTAATGGGGGCTCATTTGTGACAAATGTGCATGTTAAAGGTGAAAGATCTTTTTATTTATTTTTAGTCTTTCAGTAATTAAATAAATACAAGGTGCTATAATATCCTAGTGCTTAACGCCTTTGGAGGAATTTCTTTGTAATTATCCAGGGTTTGATATTGATCAATAATTTTACCAAGACTTAATCATGAGTCAAAACAGCCAATAAAATATGTACTACACCAAGAGTGAGTTTGTTGGAGTCGTACTCATAATTATCTATGCTTTACTATGTTAGATGATGTCAATGGCGGATTGTATCGATATAAGATTACTTAATTTCTAAGTTTTCATTGCATAAAGCAGTGTTACATTTTTTAAATATTTAATGTTATTTTCCTTTTTATAAAGATCTACTACCACAAGAATTCCACCAGATTTTTTTTTTGTATAAAACGTTTTACAAAAAAATAATGACTCCCTGAATAAATTGTCTCAGTGAACTGACGTATCAGATTAACCCTAACAATGCGTGCACAATAACCCGGAACCGCGTCTAACTACCTGTGTCCCACACGTGAACCTTCGACCTTATGCAGCCGAAAGTACCGATAAACACTCCACATGTCGTTATATTCTGTGTTTGTTTGTGTGGTTACATAAATATACCACCTTCTCTCTTTATGGTGATAGAAAGATGAATAAAGGACTAAGGGGTAAGCAACAGTCCCGTCGGGGCTGCGAGTCCCGTCGGGGCTGCGGGTCCCGTCGGGGCTGCGGGTTGTTTGCAAGAGATACCGCGGCCTCGATATGAAAGGCTAAGAAGGAACATGGGTGGTTTTTAGTCAGTAGAAGTCTGACACTCCCTTTCGCTCTGCCCAAGAGCGGGAGGGGTTATTTGATGATTTCCCACCCCCCAAAAAAAAACAACAGTAGGTATTATTGACAGAGGTGGTCCTTTAGCAACAGTAGTTTTATTGCAACTGTGGTCTTTTCGGAAACAGAGGTATTTCAAGCAACAGTGTTGTTTTCTCTTCTTCTTGTGGCCTGTCCTGTCGTTTTTAATTACGGGAGCTGATGAAAGCTACTGAAGGAGCCACACTGGTAGCCCAGTATCTATCCTACTCAATTTAGATTGCCATCGACGCTAAAAAGTAGCGTTTTTTGGGAAAATAAGCTTTTTGATAGCAGTGCCTTAATGGCAACAGTGGTTTTTTGGAAACAAGGCTGCTTTATAGAAACGATGGGCCTTTCAAAGCAAAATCACCCATGTGTTTGTATGTATTTTATAGCATTTTATTGCATGTATTTACCAGGGTTGGTGATTATGGCGAACCAATTCTTGAAAAATCGTTTACGTACGAGTTAATGGAAGGACATGTTCAACAGTGGATGAATCGATTAAATGGTAATGAGATATATTGTGATGAATCAATTTATGAAAATCATTAACAACAGATACTCAATAAATTAACTCAACCTAAGTAAAAAAGACTGTCCAGCTAATCCTAAATCTATAAAAGAAAAATTCAATTTATTATTGTTGCCATGTTGTCAGCTAAAATGCCACACCGCGGCCCACTCCAAATTGTGATTAAACCAACCTAATACACACAATTACAGGTCATGCTACTACCGACACCCGTTTTTGTGCCAAATAGAAAGATTATAACCCAACTAACAACCCTAGTTTCAAAATCAACCTTGGTTCGATGAAAATAGAGTTGAAACTCCGCCGTTTCGTTACCGACGAAACCCGCTTCGCTTGTGTGCCCTCGTGAAAGCTACACATTTCATTTATAATATTAGGTACAATAGCAGACGTCATACTGTATACACTTCTACTACTGTACTCATAAATGTTTCATATGTGTGAGCACAATCGATAGAGAGAAGGTCGTAAGCGACACTCAAGCAAATTTCTACTTTACAAGAACGATTTATGTGTTGTTTTCGTCTGGGTTAGGTAACGTATTAAGGCAATAAGTGTATGTTTGCGTATGTGTGCACCACAACGGCTCAAACGGAGTATCGAAGAATGCCGAGCGTGAATTACTGTGTTTAGGGAGTTGTCACTTTGACAATTTGCTCTTGTAAGGATTCGCGCCGCCTGTTCAGATTAATAAAAGATTAAAATCGGGTTGGTGATTAACACATTTTAATACTAATTCAACAGTCTTCGTTTGTTGTTAATTAGCGGCTCATCTAGAGTAATTAAAAATCTAAATAATTTACATTGTTGTTTTAATAAATCTGTTCTTTTTATTCATTTTATGGTCAAGATTTCAGATTGGATATTAACAAAATTTTATTACAGGTAGGTACGGTCGAAAGAAACTCATATAATAATAAACAAACATTTTTAATTACGATACAATGAGCATTAGGTGAACGTTGATGAAAAGTGATAAAGTCAACCGACAAACGTATCAATTACTAAATTGAATTAAACGCTATAAACCGCGCGGCGCTCCACAATAAGCGATCACAGCGCATCGCATTAGCTACTGACAGCCCGCGTACGTGTGTATACCACGCTCGTTACGTTTACGTGACGCGCACACACTCAGACAAACCTAAACTACCAACAACACAAACAAAAATAAACCTAAACACCCACTGCATAAGTGCTCTCTCGCCATACCTCAAACTCACCAGTTTATTACTTGCTCCCGCCACCACACCGGGTGGCGAAGTCCGGCAACGTCGCGCCCAAATTATTGTGACATTTATACCATACTGCTTGCAGAACGGAACCGCTAGCGACATCTATCCACGCTCTCGGAACTAAACACTCGGCTTCTAGAAAGAGACGGATGTACTTGACAATATCACTTTCACGGTCTCGTACTTAAAGCTAAGCGGTTTGCTGTACTGTTTGTTTGTGTCTGTAAACAGCGGCCTGGCGAGGTGTATCGCGCATGAATGAAATGGATGACCGCGCGAGAGAGACAACGCTCTACTTTATGTGTGGGTGGGAGCGGGAAGGGCGAGGAGCGCGAAGCGTGCAGAATACATCGTTTATCAGATTACATGCGAAGTATCGCGAGCGTGGCGATGTTTTGACACGCGATAATCACAAGATAATGCGGGCGATCTCAGCGGCGTTTAGGTTTATATTGGCTTTTTATAGCGCCGAGTTAAATGTAGTAGTGGAAAATATGAAACACACAATAATATCAACGACTGCTCAGATTATTTTGTTTGAGTTGTGACGTCAGGGATTCTCATGAAACTTTAGCGCGCCATTTGTGAGTTTTAGTTTTGAATGTTAACTTCAGATTGTTATTTGGTTTACTGAAATTGTTAAAGTAGTGTGCCGTATTTATTTGCTTTTGAAATCTTATCTAGGCGGGAATCATCATTTCAGCCGAAAGACGTCCACTGCTGGACATAAGCTTCCCCTAATAATGTGAAATATAATTACTGGATTTTTTTATAAAATACAATTTTTTATAGCTAAGTAAGTACCTACGTCTAAATGGTTTTGCACAAAGATACACAGTTACCTACGTAACAAACGAAAAGTGTATGTACATAAACAAATGCCGTGAATCTAAACACGCAATTACTTACATAAAACTTACGTAATTTTTATAAAACTTCTTTAATTTATTCAAAGTAACAGAAATGACCAATACGTAAACCCTCAACACTAAACTAAGCAATTAGTACGTCGAAAGTGTAGAGCTTTCGCAGAAAATCCGAGCTTTCCAAACTTGTCGGGGGCAGCTTGCCAAACGAATGTAGTGTGAAAACTTGGTAGCAACTTGTGAAACGGGGGAGGGGCAATGTTGTTACCGAACAGACGACTAGCGCCATCTAGTAGCGAGTAGCAGAAGCTTGCATTTTCAAATGTTGATTTAGTACGAACTACTAACGATTTTTGTTTATGTTTCCGAATATAATACTTACGTAACTATATTGTAAACTTTTTATTTGTTTATTTTGCAAATAAACTTTATCGTCAAGTGATGATAAGAATTATCATCACTAACTTGACAATTAAGAATAGTTACAAAATTAGCTATTATCCACCTAATCAAAATACTGTAATATTAATTTCCAATTTGTTCGGTAGAAAACTTAAATAGAAATCGTAGACAAGGTGTATGCATTCTAAATACCTTGACCAAACGTTATTTCTGGAGGGGCAATGTTTATCTTATGGCAAGCGTTAACGCGGCGTGTTATTTCAGTATCCGATTCGTTTTCTTGTATTTCAGTAATTTCATATGACTTTAAGTCTACTAATCGATTTGTAATCGAATCAAAATGTATGTAAAACACCCCTGCTGAGTTGCGAACAACATTTGCTGTTTATTTTCATAATGACTGTGTATATTTTTAACCTGTAATGAAAGCATTGGTGAAGTAATGCATGAATAATTTAATTTGGCCATTAGTATTAGGTTTTCCTTGATTATTCAAGTCCGAGTTTGTACAATTTACAACGGTTGTCTTGTTGATATATTGATCATTATTTTTTTTCCTAATCACTGGGAATTTGATTTGATTTGATTCGTTGTTACCTTTTGTAAAACAGTACGTATCTATCTACTGAGATATCATGCCACTGAATCTGATATGGAAACTAAGAAAGCTTACTATAGGGAAACATCAACAATCTTACCTTGTTTTCAGGGTTTCATTTACTGCAATGCTTAAAGTATATAAGATAGCTTAAAAAAACTTTAAACTTAAAAATTCTGCCAAAACTCAAAGAGCACCCATCAATGTCTAAGGAATCCGATGTAAGCACTGGCGTACCACAAGGTAGCGAACTAGCTTCACTGATATTTTATTCGTTACTTGAAAAAAAACAGTTCCAGTTAATTTATTTTAGAATTGATATACTTCATTAATACAAATTTATTTTGAAATTGATTTTAATTGAATGAATTCTTAATTTCGCTTCTGTTTTAAGTCTTTGAAAGTTATCTTCTATTTCCAGTTTCGTTAGATCTAATAATGAATCACACAAATTCCAATATTCTATTGGTAGATATTTAAAAATAGTCAAACAACAAGGTAACTCTAGTCGCAGTTTTATCGTTAGCTCACACAGCGTGGACGTAAATCTTCCCTTGATTTACGGACATATACGTAGGCACTTTAATTTACAGCTAGACCGTTTTAGCCGACTTTCATAAGTAATAAACACTACACAATTGAATATCTTGTAGGTGGGACTTTATTGTACGGCTAACGATTGATCTGGCACTTAAAATGCGACACTTTCGAATGCTGAATATACCTATTCCTATAGATCTTGAATCTAATATGTCATTTATATAAGTCATTATACCGGCCGTTGAACGCGGTTTAAGATCAAGAAACGATTTGTGAATTGCTGGACAAAGTATTAATATCTCCAAAGAACTTATTCAGAAATCATGATAAACCACAGGAGGGAGAGAAATGAGGAAAATTATTGTGAAGTTTCCTTTCTCCTCTAGTTAAAAACCTTTTGTAAGATGACCTGCGCCAAATTGTATTATTTGATAGTAAAGTAACGTGTCATTGTTAAATGCATTCAGCTTTCAGCCGCGTACGATCTCCAGGGTAAAACCAATTTTCTTATTAGTCTATTTCACTATAATGGTGCGGTTTGGTTAATTATTGAAACTAGCATGTCTCAAATTAATTACATTTATGTTTCCCGACAGCTTAATCAAAACTACAATTAGTATCCTAGCACTTGGAATGAATGACGTTGACAGAAGTATTGTAGGTGGAAAGCTGTTGATTGCAATGACTACCTACTTTATTTCCTGGCTGTAGTTTTGGATACTTTAGATTAATTCTATCTTACCTACTCTTGAAAGTAGACAGAGCATTTTAAATTTTGCAAGTAACGTTCAATGATGATTTGTTTAAAAAAATCAATCGAACAATCAATAAATTCTTTCTATTCTATACATTTATCGCAAATTGTTAAAAATTCCTGGAATACATTCTTATCGTGACCATTAAACTCCTACACATCGGTTTTCCGAAAAATAATCCAGAAAGCTGTAAAAGAATTGAGGTGAAAACCAATGCGATGTGCTGAATAAGTAAGCCGACCTACTTCGACACTTCGTTAGTGTTTTCGATATTCCACTGTGATTTATTATAGATATAAAATCAACCAGATGCCAGATCACACCGACCACGTATTGGGAATACGCGGCCGTCTCTTGGGTGGTCTATCTATGGATCATTGTTTACGAAACGAGACGAGATGCGTTACTTGTGTGACGTTTAAAGTTTTATTGCGAAAAACATGTGTCTGTGTGAAAGAATAAGTGCGAGTAAACACAGTCTAGCGGTCACATGGAGCAAACTACGAATGTGAGAAATACATGAAGGTCGGGCGTGAAGATTTGTGGCTGTTCACGGTATAACGTATTTACTTAGGCCAGCCCAATAATATTAAGAGTTAATCGGTTCAAATGTTAAATCAACAACTCGCCTTCGGGTAGAACTATTTAAATCAGGTGGTTAAAGCTTAACTGTGTAATTATGTCATCGCGACGTTTAGGTTTTTTTTAACGGAAAGTTTGTTTGTTTAATTTAGCTCTAATATTCGTCCGTAACCGTGTTTCGCTGTGACCTCCCCGCTCGTAATATTCGTTTACATTTCCAAATACGTTAACAGGTACAACCTCCGGGGTCGGACCGTGGTAGGGGAATTGAAAAATTGTAAAACACACCTCAGGCATTGTGGTGTGAATAAATTATAAGCGAGCACAAGTTATCCGCGCCCAACGCCACTTGACCCTCCGTGTCTCTTTCACCTGTGGAAATCACTTCAGTTGCTTGGAAATGGTGAAGTTACGTGAGACCTACATACGCTGGTCGTTGCGCGACCCACTTACGCTTGGTAGTCTCAATATTGTTGTACCAGATCTGTACTAGGTTAGCGGAACCCTAGTTCTAGGATTATTAAATTGAGTTAATAGAAATTCATTCCGGGTTAATGTGGTCCTGTGACATGTATCTAGTTTAATGTTTCGTTTCTCTTCAATTTGGTTATATAGTAGGTAAGTGTAAGATTTTCTCAAATACTATATGAGAGACGGCAAATTTTTACGATTCGAGTTCTTTTGGCAAGGTTTCCTCTGGAAATTGTAGCCAAATGTCGTCGTAGAGATGCGACTATCTTCTTATAAGATATAATTTCAAAAGTAAGATTTTACTCACTTTAATAAAATATTTCGAATTTTAACTAAGTATGTCGTCACCACGCAATGGGTTATTTCTATATTACAATGCATATTACCATTATCATTTACCTTATTTGTTGAAGATAAGGCTCTTATTAAACATTCATAGTGTTGCAAAATATTATGAAAATAATTTCCGTCTCTGAAAAACTCAACACCGCCATGATTTGCATGAAAACCTACCTACAATAATGTACCATCATGATATTCATGATCCTCAGACTCCTTATCTTATCACATAAAACGTGTGATGTCATCATGTGCGTAAAAACACCCGGACTTTATACGAGGGACTTGTAATCTTCACGAATTATTGGACTGATAACATGGGACGCTACTGGAGAAATTATTTTTCGAGATCAATTCACAGGAGAGTTTTTCGGTTGTTACAGAAGATTTTTATTGGGTCTTTACAAATCTTTGACTTCATTATCAGACCGTTTGTACAGCATTTCAGCAGTTTAAAGAAATGCTTTTTTATTGACAATTTCAAAACAAAGGTTTTTATAACATTTCATATGGATCTTTGATTGCAGTAGCAACCTAATTTTGAATTCCTTCACCTGTCAACTACCTTAAGCTAGGAGATTTCCAGACAAACAAAGTGCTTCCTACCCTCAAACACACCCACGATTGGAAAAGGTGTCTTCTTCATTTACCTATACACCACACAGCCAGTTTATTTCAATTATCAGTGTCTTCTGTCTTCACACGTATTTCAGAGGCTTCGGTCGACCTAGAAAAAACCTTCTTTAGGTAAAATAAACGGACATACATCAATTTAATTCCAAGATTTCTTCGAACTTACGAAAGATTTTCGAAATAATTCGGTAAAGTAACACAACTCTAAAATGTGTCATTGAATTCTAAAATGACAGTTCAGAAAATTATGAAATCAGTATCTTTCGCTTACTAGAACTGCTAACGCCATCTAGCCGTGCAATAAGTAAAACCTACAAACATTAAGTCGTGTCTGACTTGAAAAGAAGCGCGAATTAATGGTTGTTTGTTTTTACAATTGTTACGTAGTTCATGCATAATGTTGAACACAATAGAATAACGTACCAACCTATCTACCCAACTTGATACATACACAATACTACCCTTGAGGGCACATCCCGTAAATAGGACAAACTTGGTGATCCCTTCGCCCTTCCATCGCACTCCGGGGTCCCGAGAAGAAGAATATCTAAGACGAAACCATTTGTATGTAATATTTAACATAATGCTACCTTTATATACAAAACGAAACAACAAAACGGTATGTTTGTGGATCTCCCTATAATAAAAGTAATCTGTTTCGTACAGTTAGAATAGAGTCACAGTTACTTACTTTGCTGATTTTTCTTTCGTACTCAACAATTTTGTGTTGTTCTGAATCGTCTTTTACCTTTCTCACTCACACTTTTACAACAAGCCTTTTAGGTAATTAACCACATAATATCAATCGCAGCCTAATTCCGTATACAAATACAAAACTAAGATAACAATCAACGTAGGTACAAATTCACTATTATTTTGTAACATATACTCATGTCATACATGGCGTGAATAGTACACACCATCGCATTAAACTTTCAGGGAGTTTACCTACAACGCTATACCTACGTGACAGCCAAAATTGGGTCCGAAATTACTCTACAGTAGAATAATGGCGTCTGTTACTAATATACGGTTATCCGGAAGTGGTCTGAGCGGCGAAATTCGTACCACAATATGTATGTAATTTATTCAGGCGAGACCACCGTGCGCTTTCGCCACTCGTCAATAGATGGCGCTGTACTCAATTAACATGACACGTAATATTAATCCAGTGCAATCCGGTACGTTTATGTACAAATGCATTAGTGATTCCACTGCAGCGATGTTATTGTGGTGATGATGTATTCATTAATGTTCTACTAACGATATAGGGTTGTGAAATAATTAATAGCATTGAGTGTACAATGAGCGCTTCCAACTATAGTTAATGGACCTTTAATAATTTTATTTACTGATGATTTGGTCTGTTGTATGATACTAAATTGATTTCATCATTATAATTTCTGTGATAAAAGACTATGGCAGAGGTATTTTCATTTGTATAGCTAAACCATGACGTCCAAAAACATTTTACTACTCATTCTATAAACACTGAAAGCTTTAGAATATCGCAGGAAAAGCTATTGATCCTACGGCGTGCCAGTTTTCCGTTTCCTAGATTTCTGCATAAAACCCATTGTGCACATTTCCTGTGAAATACAGCGGCCGTACCTTTCTCTAACAAAGTTACAGTCTAAAGTTAGTTTTACCTCCTGATTCCTGAGCATTTACACAATACGGCATAAGTAGGTCATCTACATAGGCAAATATAACTTACTTAATTATTTTTGTAGCACAAAGTAAAATACGCAATGATAATAAAGAATTTTAGGTTAATCCTTCAAAGGAGTAATTTGAAAATGATCCCGTATAAGTAGCAAACTGCCGTAGAGACACGAGACACCAAAAATATCACCAAAACATCTAGTTACGGTAAAGAAGATCCCTGTTATTTATAAGGCACTTAACCTCTTTGTTTATGACGAAGCTAATTCCGTATTGAGACAACGCGCCCGGAATTAGGATGTTGAAAATAAACACCACCGCAGAAGAGGAAATTTTAATTATCTTAATGTTACTATAACAAACTTTGCCAACGGATTCTTCGATATTCTCTTGAATGCTAAGCTAAGCTTAAACTAGGATTGATTGAGATGTAGGAGGCGTACTGGAAATACAATAATACAGGCAATGAAGAGTAGGAGTCAAAATCATCAAAAAAGGACTATCCATGATGATGCATCCAATATTTAAACAAAGTTTCTGCGAAACAATACCAAGGCATTTTCTATTGCTACACATCTTCCAGACATTTACTTTTTGGAGGGCAGCTAGTTGAGTGGTAGCCAATTCTTTGTCAGTAACCATTGTACTAACCACCGCCACTATACCGTTAAGGAGAAGAAAAACGTACCAACTAAGAGACAACCAAACTGGCCATCGTTATATTTTTTTATAAGTCCATCGTTCTTTTCATTTCATCATGCATTCATCAAAATTATGTCTATCTCAATAGAACTATCGGGTAAACTTTCCACGGTGTTTAATAGCGTGCTTGTCTTCGTCATGGGATTATGGAAAATATTTAAACTGAAATCCATCTATCTTCTGAAGATATTCCTATTGAATTGAAATCTTCTAAGAACTCCAACCTAGGTTGTAAATGAAAATACAGTGAGTTATATTATTATTTCAGGTGAAACTCTCGCGCCAAAATTAAACGCAGGTACATATCTTGTGGATCCAAGTGTCCTTGTATCGTATGATCTGTAAGCAAAGTATCAATAATGTTTATAAAGGGACTTAAAACGTGATTGTGTTAAAGACTCACTTCATTCACTAACATCTGACACGTTTTTTCCGACAACACACGTTCCGAAGGGTTAAAATCAATTAGTATACAAACAAGGTATACAAAGAGCGACGTATCTAGTGTAATGACGTCATCGGTACCACGCTGCGCCGGCCCGCACCCTCGCGTCATCTCTTTAATCGAAAATACTGTTCAGTAACTATTCTTTATTTATATCTCCGTCAGTGTCTGGAAATGTATGGAGCGGGGCAAATTACCGATTGTCTATCTATAGACGCTCAGTTTTCATCATACCATGCTCTTTTGAGAATTGTTTGGGATATCACGAGAAGGAAGACACGATTTCTTAAAGTTTCATGTTCATTCTATCTTGTTTCTTTAATCTAATCAGTACCTTTCACACATTCAGTGACCTCTGAAACAGTTAGATTTATATCTCTCAAAACTTTGTGAACTCAATAAAATATCAAAACTGAAACAAAGTGTTATTTTTCTTCTTCCTGGCGTTGTTCCAACTTATTGGTATGGGCCACTGCATCTTTGTCTTCTAAACTTTTGTGAGTTTCGTACGCAGGTGCATCTTGGGTCGTCGAAACTGAAACAAAGGCAACTACTTTACAATCATCATCAGTTATTAAACTTCTCGTAACAGGAAATCCGACACAGTCATATTATATTTTAATTACTCCACTTTATTTACAGATATAACAATTTGTTGCCGGCACTGCGTCTATGTATGCAAATCGGTTGCTTATGCCACATTCACACTGCAGGGGCGTCTGCTCTTTTAACAATTAAAATATGCAAATGGGAGATATTACCCACTACTTTTCATTCCGGCTCGATGGAGTAGGTATCAATGGGGTTGCAAGCCACCCCTAGCCGTGATGACGATGTCAAAAAATATGGATTGAACAGAACTCTCATGGGGTGTGCGGCGAGACTGTTTGTTTATATTATCACTTGCATAGACACCTGTAGTTAACAAGGGAACACGGAGTTTAAATTTTAATACTATTAGGTGTGTCAGATTTTGTTTTGTTGTTAAATGTCTGAAGAGATTATTCAGGTATCTGGTTTGATTTCTTGATCTCTCTTTACTTTATCTAGTCCCTTGTTTAATCTAATGAGATTGATTTGCAATATTGAAGATTTTCTAGTGAATGTCTTATTAAATATACATTATTAGAGCTATAGTTCCTTTGAATGTTACGGTAACAGAATCAAATATGCATGTTTGGATTTTCTCATCTTATTCCTGCCTAGCATTTTTTTTCAATAGTTCTCAGAATCAGAATGCTTTATTTGTAAACATAGGTCAAATCACAATAATGATGTTACAGATAGGTAGATCCGTAACATCATTATTGTAATTTGACCTAAGTAAAGTTGTAAAGTTGTAAGTTGTTGTAAAGTTACTACTACTTTCTATTTCTTAGTGATAGGTAAGAACAAATCAAGGTCAGTTCCTACTTTTACACCCTAACCCATAATGCGTCACATTACTATTGATCCCAATGTCGTTGACACGATAACGGTGTCACCAAATAGAGTGATTACAGTAGGTCGGTTAACTTCGAGACAACGGCAACATAGCCAAACATCCAAATTACACAGATTGTTCACCGTCGGGGTTACGTTGCTATGTAAATTAATAATATGTAAATTTCCGCGCCCGCCGAACAGTTAGGGCTAAGCTGACGTTTACACGGCACTCCTAAGCGATACATACTGCCTATAGATTAATTTTAGCAACGCCTTTTTAATTGAGTTCTTTGGTTGGCAGTTTTGGAGGACCCTCTGGCTGTGTAACAAAAGGGATTAGGTTCTTTGCAAAGCCTGTAGATATGCCTATGTTGCTATATTGGATTGGAGATCAGTTGAGATACAACATAGGGTACAGGGAAGAAGGTACAGTCAACTCTTCATTACTAATATTTAAATCCCACGTATTCCAATAGCTGGTGACAAACCTGTTGCCACCAACCCGACACTTATTTCAGCTCCGAGGAATCCATGAAAAACTTAATATCTCTTTACCCGACTTGGGAATCAAACCCAGGACGCAGAACCGTAGCGCTTGCTCTAGGCCAATTAGGCAAAGAAACAAATTAATTAATAAAGCTAACTTTCAATTTCTTTCTTCCACTCTCATTTTCTGCCCTTTAATCTTTTTCGACTTGTGTCTGGTGTTATCATTTCGCATTCTTGTTAAACTTAAAATTTCCGGTGCGTTGATCAGTTTCTACCATTCTTCGTTTTTCTTGTTTTGAGATCCTAAATATTAAACTGTGTCAGAATATTTTATTAATATTTTACTAAAATTTTATTTCTCCTGAAATCAATACACGACGATTTCAAGCCGCTCGGGCTTAGCCGTAATAGTTTATACGACCCATAATAGATGGCGCTCTGCGTATTTGAATCATGAAATGCTAGAGCTAGGATGCTTCAGGTTATTTTTCACATATAGGTCTTTAGATAATCTTATGTGTGTGTAAAAACGACAATAAATTATTATAAGTACAATAAAACCTACTCATTTCGGTAGACTTAAAAAATACGAAAATTACGTATTTCCAAGAAAATTTGTTTGAAGCTTTAAAGATGATTAATAGTTAGATTATTAGAAATACAGGCTTTAAAAGTAGATAGTCGAAAAAATCAATTGATTTAAAACATAAATGTCATGAGTAATTAAAATACTAACAAGAGTCAGCTACCTAAACGTAGGTACATTTATTTTAATAATCGTTTAATCCAAACTCCGTACTCGTACCGTCAACGCTCCTCGAGGCGATCAATTACTGCGAATCAACTTTCATGCGCCTCCCCTAGCATTGACATTGCGCACTTGTATGCGAATCCGTACCCCTACTCACTAACTGCATGTAAATCTAGTGTAAATTATTCCGATTCATAATGTGAAAACTTTAATGTATTGGAAAGGGAGTTTTACGCTTATTTTCGCTTAGGAGATGAGTCGTTTATAAACTTTCTTTAAAAATACATAACAGTTTAAAATACGTGGACTTCCACGATGCTTTCGAAGGGCTTTTCCATCAGGAATTTTTCAGCCACGTTGTCTAGATTTGTGTTTGGTTGAAAGCTACAACTTAAACATAACTGGCAATGGTGTACTAATAGGTACACCTCTGCCTGACCTTACAGGGATAACAGACGTAATGTTATTTACCTATGTTAAAAAACATTGTTAGATAAACAGTCGTTCCATGAAAAGTTTTAGAATTCAGCTGCATCGAATGAGACTGAACGTCCGACCCCAATAGTTAGGAACTGATTGTCTGATGATGATCGTGAAAGATATTGTGTTATGTAGGTCCTTTATCTTTTTAAAAACAAAAGATAGGTAGAGTTTAAAAATGCCTCAAGTTAAATCAATCATCGACTTGATCAAGTATTATCCTTGACCTCTACAAGTATTGAACCCGCCACCCTAAGTACAGGAAGCAAACCAGCCACCCTTGAGCCATTGGGGTTGATGCGGCGTCCCGACGCCCGCTGTCTTTGTTCAGGGTTGCGCTTTCAGTTCCCGCATCGGAACAAATATTTATGGAACGAATTACAGTGTTCATTTTGTGTTAGAAATGTTCAAATATGAAGAAGTTCATTGTCATGGAACAAGGTTTTCCTTGTTCCATGACAATGATCTTCTTGGATTAAATGAATAAAAAAAGATTCTCAATTAAATCAATTAAGATTTCTTGGCACTGTAGAGATACACAACGCAGTAGAAAAAAACTCTATACCTACATAATAATCCATATCTAAAATACTAAATATTTGGAAAAATCACTAATGTAATCCATTACCCTAAATGACTCTGTCAAAGACAAAGAAAAATCAATAAAAGACGCGAAACCAAATTCACAAGAAACAAACACTGATACCGAAGGAAAGGACTAACCTAACGAACATAAACAAATGAGCGTGTTCCCAATTCCAGCAGGAGACAACGCTTAATTACGTTCGCCTGATTCAGACAGGAAAGGGTTAGCAGTTATTATAAATAATTTAGCAAATAGGCCACCCGGGTGGCGCGCCCATGATTACACGAGAAATCTATGTAGGTATTATAACACTCAATTTTTGCCTGTGGTTACGAAAATTGCTTGTAGTTCTGACCTTTTTTGGCTCAGACCTGTTGCCATGTCAGAGTAAAGCTTTGATTAACTCTCATTCTGTAGTAAGTAGATTATCCTTTACTTATGTTTGTAATACTTAGCAGGTTTTATGTTTGTATCCAGTGTTTGAGGATGAAATGCTTGATTTCTAACTTGTAGGTACAGTCAAAAAAATGTATACACTTGGTAAAGTTAAATGCGAATTTCTCAAGAAATAACGATTGCAACTTTGAAATATGACCTACTTTATGATAATATGGGTTCTAGTAGGCGTAAATTACTTCTAAATGTTCTAAGTGCATATTTGACTGTACGGGTGCGCCAATGAAAATGATGCTACTGGTAAATCTTAGCAAAACTGTCCCTAAAATTATATTGAAAAAAAAGGCGAGTTTCATCTTGATTAAGGTCAAGCGCCAAAAGATCCATGAATAACTATAGTATAGTTTTAGTCTCCTAACTTCTACACTCTTCTTTGCGTTTGCTTATCCTTTAAAATTAAACGAATAATTTAATTTACTGACACCTTCGGTAGCGTCATTGGCGTGCAACTAACGCAAGGTCATGTATTGTTTCACAGAAAACGTTTCATGTCAATGTTGCATGTGTTCTCTCCTATCCTTGGCTTCAAATAGAATTTACCTTTAAAGGTGACATTTTGATTTGCCGAAAAGACTTCACATTTATCTACGTCAGTAAGTTCAGCTTTAAAAGCATTAAGAATTGAAAGCCCATTTGATTCACCGCATTAAAAACTTTTTTTATATCAAAATACTATTCACAATGCTTTCAAAGATGTGTCGGGTGTATTCATAAATTGATCCGCTGCGAGGTCACTACTCGGAGGGTTAGATGCAATATGTCTGGGGACGCTCACGTGTCGAAGGGTCATAATCCGACGGAAAATATAGTGTGTCGTGTGTCCGTTTTAATTGAAAAAGTTAAATACATTGGTATTATACGCAGTGAGTGTATTGCTTAGATTAATTGTGGAGTAAAGCTTTTATTTGTTTTAAGCATCAATTTATGGCCATCTGTCTTTCTGCATTTATAAACTTGAAGACTAACTTTTTACTGCCTAATTGTATGAAAGTATCTAAATCCAGAATGGTTTCTAAAATCAGTTCAGCTTGCTTTTCTACGTCCACCACAGAAACAGTCCTTTCATTAATATTGTCACAGTCTCCTGCAAAAAGTTCATTAACAAAATTAAAAATGATTTTCATTTCATAAAACTTATTTAAATTAACTCAATTACTGTTTCAAATGTCTACAACCCTCTCTTAGGGCTGACTGAAGCCCTATAGGGCTCAAGCGTCTAGACGTAGATTGCACGACGCACTTAGCATATTAACATACTAATTACATTTATCCCATCCGCATGTTATTCTGACGCTCGCCGCAAAGGGCACCCTAACGAAGTAAATCTTAAAAGAAGGTTATTTACCGGAAATGAGGATCATGGCTCTGAATAGGACGATGGGGTCAATTTGATTCTGCACTTGGTTTAAACTTGAATTCGGTTTTTTGACAAATTGAACTTTGAACAAATAGAGGGCGTTTTGGAATTTGAAGTAAACGGAGAGGAGGCTCTGAAGAAGATGAAATTCCACATAGTTCTAAAATAAGCTTTTGTTTTATTGAGATAATTACAGGCAATATTGTATGTCAGAAAAGTAAAGAAAGCGAGGTTACAGTCACAAACACAACGTCAAGAAAACAACCCCAAAGGTAAAAATGTAACAACCCCATAAGTTTGTCAAACACCGTGTCTGCTCGGCCAGGAATATTTGTAAAATAAAATGACCACGAAGAGCTGACCAAATCAACTAAAGACGGAGTTAATCTTCATAATACAGACGACACTAAAGATTTTCTTACTGAGCATTCGAACAAATCAATTCAATATTTTTTTACACTAAACCACAACATAATTCCCACATCCACACTTAATCCATTTGCAAATACACACACGCGTAAAATTACTGCATTAACTCGATGAGGTTCGATTGCAGACATTAATTACCATTATTAATATCAGTAATTCACGTTCGATGCGTACGTGCAATTAAGTGGTACTATGTAGTGCCTACAGGCTAGTAGGTAATCCGCAAACAATATTAGGGAAATCACCAGTGACCTGTGCCGTATGAATGGTAATGGACGCATGCCGTTGGATAGACGGTTTTGGAATGCCGTTTACGTAATCAAGCGAGTGATGTATGGGATCAGCGGGGTTAGTTAGAGTTAAAGAGGTCGTTATAGCGATGATTGTAATTAGTGCATTGTGTTGTCATTGTCAGTGAAGATTGTAACAGTAGACGACACTTCTTCCCCAGAGGGAAGAAGTGTCGTCTACTGTTACAATCTTACCGGTATCTTGATACCGGTACCGCACACAATGTTACAGATAACATTGTGTGCGGTACCGGTATCATGCCTAAATTTGATGTATTCAAAAGAAGTATTCGTCCCTTTTTTTTTTTTTGGGGTGGGGAAATCATCAAATAACCCCTCCCGCTCTTGGGCAGAGCGAAAGGGAGTGTCAGACTTCTACTGACTAAAAACCACCCATGTTCCTTCTTAGCCCTTCATGTCGAGGCAGCGGTATCTCTTGCGAACAACCCGCAGCCCCGACGGGCAGGGCTGGATGCCGTTCGTCCCTCACATTTATCTAAAAGTTATTTTGCTACCTTCAACATCCCTTTATTTTATCATCATCATCCACATCCCAACATCACCCACTGCTGGACCCACGGCTGGGCCGCCTCCCTTTGCTTTTGCCAAGCTCCACGTTCTTGAACAAACCTTATTCAGGATTTTCCCGCGATTTAATTTCATTTCATTTATTCAATAACAATTTACATTGTATCTGAATGTGTTACAAAAAACAAAAGTAATTAGAAAAAATAACAACATAAGAGACAGTATAGTAAAAAAAATTAAAAAACAAATTCCATTGTTATTCAAATAAAATTAATAACAAAACAATCTTAACTTACCAAGAAATTAAAACATTAACAATTATACTAATATTAACCAGTTATGTGGAAGAATAGTTGGGTCAAGAATAGTAGCATAAAATAAAACAATGTTCCATGATAATTAATTTAAAAAAAAAATTATCACTGCATCTGCAATTAGCAATCATTAAATCAAAAACTCATTAAAATATTTAGACATGCCAAAACTTCATTAAGGTCAGCAATTAAAATCATATTTCATAGAATTTGTTATGAAAACATGCCATTTAAAATAATAGATACCTAATTAGCAATCTTTACAATAATCCAGTAAGAAAAGAATATCATAACTACCATTTAAATTCATCTGTTGTCAAAATTATTTACTTACATAAATTGAAACATATATTCGTCATAAAAGAAATTCACCAATTTCAAAAATCTAATTAAAACAATGAAGACATATCACATCAAATCCATTGATGGCAACAATATCGTCTGGCTTTTATTTCGTTTATTTTTACCCGACTGCAAGGAAAGGGTTATGTTATTCGCGACTATCTTTGTTTGTAATATTCTTTTTACTCTACCACAATGCTGTCCTATTCGACCCTAAGGTTGACTGGTAGAGAATGCCACAACGCATTTGTGCATAGCATGCTTTTTTGCATGAAGTTAAAATAAATAACCTTTTAATTATTATTTTTCGGAACACTTGCCTCTTGATCATTTCGTAAAATTGATGTTTCATTAATTCCTACCTGAGGCGAATTTAATAAGAATTTACAAAATATTACATAACGTCACGTGCTATCATTGATAACATGCGTTTCAACAACCCAACTTTTAATGAATCCATACCATAACTGCGTTGATTAGAGTTTAGTTTAACTATTTATCGAACTTCCGTACTTCCAAATGGATATTGCTATCAATTTATCTGTGCATAGGTAGTATCTAATCTGCTTCAATTGAAATATGTCGGTCCACAGATATAAAGTTATCATGGAAGTTTCCGTTTAGCTTTAAATAACGGGATCTAGTTTTCAAAAGAAGTAGCGTTTGCTGCGCTTGCGACCACTAGACTAACGAGGTAGCTGAGCAGTTCCTGGGTTCGATGCTCTGGTCATGCAAAATGTGAGGTGGTGAGGCGTAATACTAGATACACCTATTTCTAACTCTTCGGGCGATACAGGCGTCATGTTAATGATATTGTTAAATATGATTACAAACAGTTTATTAGAAGCATGACCATTTCATTTTTGTTTCAAATGTCAAAGTTGAAGGCATTGTTGATTGAGGTCTAGCTAGAAAAACAAACTATGCCTTGTTACTAAATAAATTAACCCTATTTTCAGGTCACTGCCAGGTCAACCGTGAACTCAGCTTATTTTAGAACAAGCTGAGTTCACGAGTGAGTGGATGGTGTTCTTGAGTGAGTGGTGTGGGGTTATCTGCATGATGCAGATCGTATCCTTATCCATATAACTTGATAGCATCTTCTCTCGCCACTAATCCCCCAGAAACTACTACTACTAGAAGTTTGCTTGAAGCTGACTTGAAATAACATCATCATCAACATTTCAGCCAAAAAACCTGCACTGCTGGACATAGACCTCCCCAGGTGTCGCCACGCGTTGACCGGTCCCATAACATAATATTAGTGAAAAACCCAAATGCATAAAAAAATATAGCGAATTTAGAGTGTAGTCACTAATTATCGTCACTGGCCATCCAAACTAAAGATGTGTGCACAATTTCAGCTCAATTGGAAACTTTTTATATTGTTACAGGTGAAGCTAATAAAATCGTGTTAAAAAATTGGACGATACGGTATCCGGCTACGGTCGAGCAACACGATGTCGACTATAAAAATATTATTATGTGTATGTTACTGATAGGCTACCTACTATATTCTGCCGACAAACTGTTTTGCAATGCCGACAAACTGTTTTGCAGTTTAGCAGACTTTTTATATTTTATTCTTTAACAGATTTTGAATAAATAAATAAAAAAAAAATATCCCTAATTAATAATTACCTACATATTTTTATGTTGAACTGGTGCCCAACGTGGGACAAAGTGAAATCATCAAAAAATACTAATGGGTGGGTATACCACACTGGATATACGGTACTGCAAGTACGTCCAAACAAACTGGACCACATCCAGTTCAGACACACATCGACGTATTATCCGATCCGTCGACAGACGGGGGCCAATCGAATTATGTTCCCATTATTATTTGGGGACGCTTTGCACAGTCATAACAGGGGTGACATGTGTAGTCAAATCTGCGACCAGTTTGTGTATTAATTAGGAAACCAATTAATGCATTGGCTATAGTTGTACCTCTAACTGTGAATAAATGAAGTTCAGTGGAGGGTTTGCTAGGGTTGGTTTTGTATTTCTATTTGTTTTGGAGAGCAGTAGTGGCTCAGTGGCAGCGGCCCCGACTTACGAACAGTGAGTCGTGGGTACGAGCCCAGTCAGGCGCATTACTTTGTGTAATTTATTTAATCACCACTGCTCTCAAAACGGTGAAGGAAAACATCGTGAGGAAACCGGCATGTCTTAGAACCAAAAAATTCGAAGACTTGTGATATCTAAAAATCCGCACTGGGGCCGCGTGGTAGATTATAGCCCATCCTTCTCCTAGAGAGGCGGAGGGTTTTCCAAAGGTAGGTAAGCCAGTATGTACTATAGAAATACCCATATCTAACCAATTATGTTTCTGTCCCAGATATTTAGGGGCCAGCCTAACATCGTAAGGAAACCAGCATGACTGATAGATGTTTCTAGACGGCATGTAAAGCCATGGGCGGTATGAAAACAATGACACCAGGTTAGGCACTAACCACATGACAAAGAAAGAAGAAGAGGAGGGCGGGCGAGCCTATTACCATCAACCTGGCACAAATCAAGACACCGTGCAGCTAAGAATTTTTAACGGCAAACTCACGTTACAAAAAAAGCACTACCAAATCTGAGAGTCGAAACCATGATCTCATACACAGCAGTAGCATGACAGAACTATATTGTATTGAATGAAAATACACACATCAAAAGTGTCTAGGGATCAACATATATTTTTGCAATAACTTTTCTCCTGATTGATACTAATTAAAATTTTCTTTAAGGATCCATCAAATAAAGTGTTTACGTTTGTCACAGTAACGATAAACCAAGTCACCTTTGCATTAATAAAGAAATTTGCCATTTTCCTAATAAAGGGATTTTTGACATTTGAACCACTAACATTAAAGTTCGAAAAAAAGACTGAAATAACAGTTTTCTTTAAATTTTTATTGGGTAACTTAAACAATTAATAATCCGTGTTTCTACCGCGAACACTAACAACACAAGAACATCGGTTTGGCATACTCAAAATGAGTTCATCCAAATCACGCTGTGGAATGGCCGCCCATGTTCGTTGCAACAACAAAAAAAGGTCTTCTTGCGACTGGATACCCTCCATATTCGGCAGAGCTCTTCTCTGTAGCATATAACATGCATGCTCAATCGGGTTCAAGTCTGGCGACTGAGCAGGCCAGGGCAGGACATTGATGTTAGCTGCGGCGAGAGTCTGTCTTACAACTCTTGCGGTGTGCGGTCGTGCATTATCATGCATCAACTGAAATAAGGGACCGATTTGCACTTGTAGAGGAACGATGACGTCTGATACAATCGTCTCAGCATAAATTTGAGCGTTAAGGTTGCCTCTGATCCAAATCAACTCAGTTCTTCCGCCGATCCAAATACCCGCCCATACCATGATGGTTCCACCACTATAAGGATGGACTTCCTGGCAGGATTTTAATCGCTGTTGGCGTCCAGGGGTTCTCCAGTGTCGTATACGTCTTGTATCCGGTCTCATACCAAAACGAGACTCATCAGAAAAGCACACGAAACGCCATTGTTCTTCTGCCCAATTTCTGTGTTCAAGAGCCCATTGATATCGAATCCTACGATTGTGCATTGCTATAGGTGGTACCCGTAGCGGTCTTCGGGAATGAAGGTTCACTTCATGCAAGCGGTTTCTGACTGTTTGGTCGCTAATTAAGTTCCCTGAAGAGTGATGAAGCCTCACGGCTAACATCATGGCGGTTATTGTTGGAGCTCTTCGAGTTAAGATTTGAATGTATCGGTCTTGTCTCCGTATGGTGCAGCGATACCGTCCTCCATGGCGCTCAGCCACGGTACCAGTGCTTCGGTAACGTGTCCAAAGTCGACTGATAACACTCTGACTTGTATTCAGAGCTAAAGCCACAGTACGTTGCCGGGAACCAGCTTCTATCATTCCCACGGCTCTGAGCATTTCTTCCCTGCTTAAATGACGTCGCCGCTCCATAATAACGTTGGTTTTAATCAGTAGTAGGGAAACAGTAGCACTAATAATGTCTTCAATGCGTTGTATGTTTTTATAGGGAAAATATTGACAGCTGATTTTCATATTTTACTCGAATTTGATTCACAGTTCCTGATTCAAATTATGAAATGCACCAAAAAGGATCCATATAAATTTATAAAATCATAAATTTATTACAAAGCCACATCTCAATCTCAAGAAATCCGCATAAAAATGCTTGATCCCTAGACACTTTTGATGTGTGTATTTGCCTTTTTATATTAAAGGTAGATATGAACCCTTGAATGGAAACAGTAAATTGGCAGACGTAGCGTACTGGGACGTCCCGAACCAACGACCTGAAGAGGCGTCGCGCGGCGTGGCTAGACTTGAAGCGGAAGGTAGTCCTGATACCTAGCCTTTTTTTTTTTTTTTGGGCGGGTAGTAATTCATCAAATAACCCCTCCCACTCTTGGGCAGAGCGAAAGGGAGTGTCAGACTTCTACTGACTAAAAACCACCCATGTTCCTTCTTAGCCCTTGCGCCGAGGCCGCGGTATCTCTTTCGAACAACCAGTACGAACAACTGTTCGAGGAAACAGTAAATTGACAGACGTAGCGTGGGACGCCCCGAAGCAATGACCTGAAGAGGCGTCCCGCGGCGTGGCTAGACTTGAAGCCGATGGTCCTACCCTTATAATATTGTGACTCACTAGCTTCTGCCCGCGGCTTGTGTGTGAAATATCATAAATGACGATTTTCCATACAAACTTTCATCCCCTGTTTCACCCGCTTGAGGGTTGAATTTTGAAAAATCCTTTCTTAGTCATAACCTAAGTCATAAGAGGAATACGTGCGCGAATTTTAAGTCTCTAGACCTAAGGGTTTGGCCGGTGCGTTGATCCTCAGTTAATCAGCTTTGCATTTTATATATACAGACAGACAGAAATGATGAAGCTGCACGAAGCAGATAGCGGGACGACTTAGAACCTGAACTAATCTAAAAAATGTGAGGAGGTCTATAACCAGCAGTGCAACATTACGCCTGTAATCCCAGAGAGTTAGGCAGGTCTGCACCTAATAGTACACCCACATTTCGCCAGTAATGTTTAAGTCCCATGTAGCAGACACACATTCCGTGGCTGCTACTGAAAAATTTCCTGATGGAAAAACCCAATAACACTTTGTTCCAGAATGTAATCCAGGGCCTCATGCTCGGCAGTTGCGATCGCGTCTACTGCTGCGTGGAACAGTAGAGGTTTTCTCTCAGATAACTCTACCGGGCCGTCGGGGCTGCGGTTCGCAAGAGATACCGCGACCTCGACATGAAGGGATAAGAAGGAACATGGGTGGTTTTTAGTCAGTAGAAGTCTGCCACTCCCTTTCGCTCTGCCCAAGAGCTTATTTGATGATTTTCCACCCGCCAAAAAAAAAAGAAAAAAGGTAACTCTACCTCTTTCTCCCCACACGCTTGTGGCTAACATAGGTACTTAATTAGACGATAGAAAGTACACAAACCTACTGCCTACCCCTGTTTTACACACGATGTATAAAACTATTTATCTACCATACCAGTTTTTGAAAATTGCAAATACAACTAGCATACAATCGATTTTCATTCTACTAGATTGTTATTTGCCTACTACGTCCGGTTAGGTACTGGCACAGAAGACTAGCTGTTAGACGTGGTTTTCCCGCGCGGAGATCCGGAAACATTCCACAGAAACGTGCTGCCGAGAAATATGCTTCATCCATACCTAGACCATGGTATACCAACGAATCTATAAAGGTAACAGACAGTCAGAGCAACATTCGGATTTATAATATTAATATGGATTAATCCCCAATCACCTTGCGCAACAGAGAAACACAGCTTCACTCTGCACTGCTTTACTCTGTGGTAACCACAGAGCAAAAATGTAGTCAGAGAGCCAAGTGGGCCCGTGGATGCCGCTACACAATGTTCCTGCCACCACCCGACTGCCGCGCCGAAGATGGGCCCACCCCCTTCTTTCCCTGAACCGGCGACCATACACCCCTGTGAAATAAAGACAGGACCATGGGACAGTAAAATGCGTTATTTTCTGTAGGTAAGTCTGTTTTATTTTTCTTTGTCTCCGTTTATGGATTTTTATAGTGTCTTTTTTAACTTGTGTTATCAAATTCGTGTGTAAACTTATAAGGATACCGGGAAAAAAATCGCTTATCTATAAATCAGGTTTATTTTAAACTGAGTTTCTTTTTTTTAAATAAGTTAACCTAAGTTTACTGCTCCCACGATCACAAGCGTGAGCGAAGGGTAACTTAGCAAGCGAGCGAAAACGTAACCGTATCTACGTCAGAAGCTCAGTGACAACGCAAAGCAACGCAAGCGACACAAATCACCGTTCTACATAACTAAAACTCGCCCAAAGCGCCCTCAATTAGATTAGTCAATCGAGTAACGCGTAGTCGGCGTAGTTGAGCGACTCTCGCCGAAGTAATGAAGAAGTAAACCCCGCATCGCGTGCCCTCCAACACCGCGGATACCGACGTCAATAAAAACAAATATATCACGAAACACACCAACAACCCCCCCACCACCCACCACATATCGCCACTACGCCCTAAATACCTTATATAATTACATATCACGCTTCATTGTCGTGATAAATACTTTCTCACAGTTATCATTTACCAAATCTACGCCACTGTCCATTTTAGATAATGGTGCGAGAGGGACGCAGCATACGCAGCCGCCAGGAGTAAGAATAGGGTGGATATAAAATAACATATATTATTATAGTGTCCACAAGCCAAGCGGATATTGATTATCTGCCACAGCTGAGAGCCACGGAGCCCCCCGCTTGCCCCTACCGGCTTGAGCGCCCACAAAACTTATGTTGCCGCCACCTAAAGTAAATTTTCCACCCTAAATAGGTTTGCAGATGGTTCATTTTCCTTCTGCTTCGCTCGCGAACATAACCCGTTTTCGCAATCTGCGCGATATTCAATATTTGATCTCTGTCTAACCGACTGAACTGCGTGTGACTGCAATATCCCCGTCTCGTTCGAACACATTCCATAATAATTTTCGATGCATTCCCTTGCCATGATTTTCCAGCGAAACTTGGAGTGCGATTTTACTAGTAAGCGCGGTTAGATTTATAGGGAATTCGTTAATATATTTTGAAATTATAGCTACGCTGGTATATGCTTCTGCACATAGTTATGTAACTTTTATTGCAAAAATATTTATTCCGTTTAATATTTTCGTGTTACTCACTTATACCACAACAAAATAAACAAGCGATAACAAATAATAACCCAATGACACGAAAATGTTATTTGTGGTTTTTGTAATAATAATTTAATTAATTATGCCTCATTGTAAGTTGTTTGTTAATAACAAACATAATTAAAACAAAACTTTCAGCCTAAAATTACGTTGTAATAATTCGAAAGAATATAAAATTGAAGTAATAAATTAAACCAAAATTCGATATTTATTTGTTTTAACCGCATAAAAGTCTAGAAGGATTCACCTTTAACTTAAAAGCATGGCATGTCTAGACACTACTAGTGAACAAATTTTGTACTACAAAACTTTTCGTGGGGCAAGGGACTCACTACATTCGTCTTGCTGCGTTAGTGTGCGTCGGTGTAACCTGTGAAAAATTGCTTTTATCTATGTGTGCAGTGCACACAGACGTACAAGTGGGTGAACTGGGAGGGCGCTGTCTATGTGTGCCGTGGGGACTCGGGCGGGAAAGGGGCCGACTCGTGAACTAAATAGCTTAGTGTTAACACATATTGACATCAAATTTACCGCGATGTTATCATTTATTCAGGTAGCAATACACTCATTGTTCTTTTAGTTTTGAATACTTTTGCGTGGTCACCAACTTTTTTCGTTGGTTGTGCTTTTTTACGCGAGCATGTCAGCGATTAATTATTTTTGCCGCTTTGTTTAACTTTCGTTGACTTTGGAGTTATTATGAATTTAAATTGCTCGTTGGAGCTTCCAATTTAGACTGCCATTTTTATGACCCGAAAAATGGCGTAGGCTGTTTTTAACGGGTTAGGGGTTTTAGAAAATTAAAGAATGCTTTTATTTTACTTTAATTTTAAGAAAGTACTTAAAAGAAAGATACTTAAACATTTATCTGTCATAACTGTTATTCGATACTGGCAAGTACCTGTTTAAATTAGCTTAAAGATTTGTAAATATTCATCATCACTACTTATTATAAAACAAAGTCGCTTTCTCTGTCTGTGTATGTGTATATGCTTAAATCTTTAAAACTACGCAACAGATTTTGAAGCGGTTTTTTTAATAGGTAGAGTGATTCAAGAGGAAGGTTTTAGTATATAATTTGACCGTCATCAAAAAAAAGTCATAGAAAACGCTGTAGTTACTTCAGCGTAACTCAAAGTTATTGCAGAAACTGTAACTAAAAGCATAAAAGATGCAGACTGCGCACTTGATGGCAACCCTCGCCGTGGATACAATGTTGTCGACTATGGGATACATGTTTAAAGATACCAATACGAGTATAGTGCCGAATGGTGTGAGACCCCTCGGTTAGGAACCAAGGGGGAAAAAAAGTTTAAAAAAATCCACAATTAGAAAAATTAACTGTAATAACTAAAGTAAATTTTCAATTTATCTATCTCTTTAATGATCTGACAGAACCTACCACAATTTAATCGACGAAATCAGTAGGTAGAACTAAAGTAAACTTTTCAACAGATTACGGCAATTCAATATTTTTTAACTTTTCCTCCACCGCTACCGCTAGAATGTCACTCCGTTTAAGCTCTCTCCGTGACATTGACTCGCAACGAAAAAGTAACTGACCAATCATAACTACAGCTTATGACGCGCCAAAACCTTCCCTCCAATGACAGACACTCTTATATTCCGCTCTCCCTCAAGTTGAGTGAGTAGAATTTAATGGAGCAATAAGCGAGTTAGCACTCCATTCGTTTACTACTCTGTGTCGTAATGGCTCATTTACATGAGTCGATAACTTGGTTTCAGCAAGCTGCTAGTCCATGCATTTAGGACATTTGGGCTGTTTCATGTCCGCACATGCGAGTGGTACAGCTTAAAGCTTTTACCGCCATAGTTGTGACTGTTTTAGTTTACTTAATACGTACAGAATTATACTTTATCCATGATGACCGCTGGTATCCATAGAGTAGGTGGGAAAATGGACGGTCTTGCCGGGGTCGGCCCCGAAACAGTTGGCGCGACGACCTGGGCTGATTCGAGGTGAAGGAAAAGAGTTGCTGGAAGGACTCTTTCGGTCTTACCGGAAAAGGAAACAGCCTGCAAGTCACGCCTACAATCCCAGAAGGGTTAGGCAGAGGTGTAAAACACCCACATTTCGCCAGTAATAGGAGGTATAAGCTTATTGACATAAACCAAGCACAGGCTCCGTGACTGCTGCTGGGAAAATCCTGATAGATTATGTCAATAACACTATGCCCGACCAGGGAATCGTGCCCAGGGCCTCGTGCTTTCGTTGGGGCTGCGGGTAGTTCGAAAGAGATACCGACCAACACAAAGGGCTAAGAAGGAACATGGGTGGTTTTTAGTCGACAGAAGTCTGACGCTCGACCCTGCCCAGAGCTGGAGGAGTCATTTGATGATTTCCCACCCTCCAATAAAAAGGGCCTCGTGCTTAGCAGTCGCGCTTGCGACCACTAAAATAACGAGGCAGTGAAATAAAAAAAAAGTTTTTTAGATATACAGGGTGTAAATCAACTCATCACACACCCGTCAACCAAGCATTCTGTAGATCAATCTAAGTACCCCCACGCAAAAATTTTTGCTGGGAAACGACTTTTTTTTTTGAGGTCAAAAATCACATTTTACGGTATAACTCAAAGTAGCACTCTTAAAACATTGTGCTAATGGCTGCTTGGAATAGTAAACGGGTCATGGAGGTAATTTAAGTAAAGTTAAAACCTGAAAAACTTGTATTTTCAAAAACAGCTGTAAAAAATTTGGAACTTTGACCCCCAATATCTCCGTAACTAGGTGGTTCCCAGGTATGGTCTAGAACAAAAAAATGATCGCAGTGGTGGGGAGAACAAATGCCCTTCGTTTGCGTTAAGGGTACTTTTACACCCTATATTGCAGATAAGGCTTATTTTTAGAATATCTTCAAGCGAGTCATAGCATAGACAGTGTTTGAAAACGAAACTCAATTGATTTACCTTCAAAATAAATCAGCATGCTCGAGAGACAATAAATTAGAAAGACTAAGGACGACTTGCAAATACTCACCCATTATAAACTTCCCGTCTGTGGCTCCAAACTTGCTGTCATAATCTCCCCTAAAATACCAGCGAGTAACTCGGTTGACACCACATCTCCACTAAAATATAAACCTTAAATCGATAGTCACAGAGTTGAATTTCATCCATAAATATTCACTCGGAAGTGTATTAGTTTGTCTGACATAAATATGAGCAAAGTAGTGAGAACAAGAAAAAGTTTTAAAGTTGGAAATTCTTCGGTTATATAAAGATGTTAAATGGATGCAGAAAAATAACCTGTTTCATGCTTCAAAATAAATAGAAAGGAGTATTAATACAAGTGGCGAAGTAGACAAAGAGAGCGGGGAAGTTACTGCATCTGCATTATAACTAAGTTTGTGTGTGTGTTTCGTGTGTTTTACAATGGTCGCAGTTTGGTAAGGGATGCTACACACATTTTCGGTTCGGCACGATTAGAAACAGCCGCTAGCCGGTCGGTTAAATCAAATATGAATGTAAAGAAAAGAATATATAATATATATAATATATACGTTGAAGATAAAGCTGTGAGGTTTACCCACAATTGTGATGAGTGGAGCCACAAACATATGATTCGGGGAGGGTAGATTCCCACAAAGCTCACCGCTTGGCAGGGCCCGATCAATTTGCCTAACCGGCCCAACTTTGTTGGGGTCGGCTACCAGTCGAACCGGATACAGCTGAATAGAAGCATACAATTTACACGGAGTGACTTCCAATCTGAATGTTGAAGGACTGTCGTGCTTCCGTCGACCCATAAATGTCGACAGGGTCCAGAGTCTCGGTTTATTCAGATGGATCCATCTATGAACTGGCCTCGGGAAGCATAGCTTAACCTGATCAATACACTTGTGCGGATGTTATTACTTAGTCACTAGGGCATCACTGTTCAACAAAAACTGCCGAGTTAAGTGTGCCGACCCGACAATAGTGTCTAGCACCCCTTAGGCGTTTGCTACATTTCTCCCACATCTTCTACGGAAAAGGACCATGGGGGATTTTGTATGGACCCAGTCACCACCCTCAAACAGTCATAGGATATAAGCCAATATGCTTCAAAGATTCCAAAAAAATACCTTACTGTCTTTCACAATTGCAAAATTAATGGTTTTTTTATTTTCAAACATCGCTATGGTAAGGTTAGTATTATTGGTATTCTCCATATGTAAGAAGAATGTCGCCAGAGTAAAAAATATCTTCAGTTCAAAGTCAAATCTAGGTAATTTTTTTTCTGAATAATTGATAATTTTACTGAAAAAAAAGTGTACAACAGCTTCCTAAAAGTGAGGATAGATGGCGCTGTAATTACCCAAAAACCAAAAATCTACGTTTTTTTCTGTAACCTTAACTAATAAATAGTGCTACATATAAAACACCTTGGTAGTAAACGTACATAACTAAAGCTCTATATTTTTCCAGGTTTTTCATACTCAGAACACATACTGGTATATTTTCTTTGTTTACACGTTGACCCAAATAGGCCGAGAGCCAGCCAGGGCGACTGACTAAATTGTTTTGATGTATCAGTGACGCAACCGCTCTTTCAGGTTGAACAGTGATTGCATGGAGTCGATTATTTAGTGTTACGTACAAACTAAATCCAACAAAAAAAAGATTAGGCTGAGCTTTTTGTACGATCAAGTTTCGTAATGCGACTGCTGGGTTCTGGGTTCGATTCCCAAGTTGGGCAAAATATTTTTGGTGTTTTTTCAGTAGCAGCCCAAAGTATAGATTTGTGAGCGGTCAGTGGCAATAGGCTCGCCCCCCATTATATGGGACATAAACATAACTGGCTGAATGGGAGTGGACTACAGAAACACACACTTTTGCCTAATACTTCGGGACTAAAGGCATGATTTTAACAATAGTAGGCAGTAACTACACCATCAATGAGGGCTTCAGATATGCCCGTCGGGGCTGCAAGTTGTTCGCAGATACCGTGGCCTCGACATGAAGGGCTAAGAAGGAACATGGGTGGTTTTTAGTCAGTAGAAGTCTGACACTCCCTTTCGCTCTGCCCAAGAGCGGGAGGGGTCATTTGATGATTTTCCACCAACCATAAAAAAAGGGCTTCAGATATCTATAAAACATAGTACTTACTACACACCACAAACATATCAAAAGGAATCTTTAATCAATGTTTTACAGGTTATCCTTAGATAAAACTTACGGCTTTCATAAAACTTTACTAGCGAACATTAAAAATCTAAGTAGGTGTATGTGAACTGATGCTTTAGCGGTTTTTAGGTACGAATGCCTCTTATTTTTCAACGACTTCAAAAAAAGGTAGAGATACTCCGTTCATTTTTTTTATGTTTGGTTCTTACGAAACACAAAAAAACAACCGAATACCTCACCAGTCACCTCACAACTCCGTCATTTATTAAGCGTTTTTTTTTTATTTTGTCTACTTTGATATATTTTCCGATTGGTTCATTGAAACCCCCCCCAGCTTAACTGTTGTAATAATATGTTCAACATTCATCAGCTTTGTTCATGTTGCTTCATGAATGTGGACGAGGCAAAAGGAGCATGTAAGGATCGTAGCAAGTGGCGTTCTGTGGTTTCTGCCTACCCCCATGAGAAAAGGGCGTGTGTTTATGTATGTATGTGTATTTTAGGTGTCTAGTTGTGTTAGTGTAAACGAGTATAGGACTTCCAGGTTATTTTTCAAATATGATGCAGTCTGGCAAAAAGTCTCTACTCCATAAAATGTTGCCAAGTACCTATTCAAATGTTGCCAAATTTAATTACTCAAACATATTTTTTGATTGAAGATTCACATCAACAAATAAAAAACATGTGAAATGGTAAGTTGACGGCCGGTACAGGGTTTTAATGAACTTGTAATAAAATTATTGGCCACACACAGGGCAGCTCAGGCAACGCCCCAGGACGAGTTAACCTGTTTAGTGATGTGACATGCGAAGTCACAACCTACTTGTGTTTATCGATAGATTGTAATTGAGTGTTTTAAGAGTTTTCGCAAAGTTCATAACTGTTGGTAAAACATGTCATGATACGAGAATCTCAAAACATAGAAAGCTGAAAGATGTAGCTCTACGTACTGGTTGAGCGTAAAATTTATGGTACGTAGAACTTAAAATTGTTATGCAACAGTGATAAAAATAACATCTTCTAAAGAGAGTTTAACCCCATTCTGTTCAACGATTTTATACAACAATTTATACGACGCTTTAAAATCCGTATTTACATTAAAAGTGTTCAATTTCAAAGCTTTATTTAAACCCAAACTTAAACTGTAAACATTTGCTATTAAACCGGCCATCCAATCCGGGCAGTACCTACACACAACAGGAAAAATAACAGCGTCATTTACTACGTTTATATCGACATCGATAAACCGACTCCACTCATAGTCAGTAGTATCTAGAGAGGCAAGCTACAATAAAATGTACCGAGCTAGCTACAAGCCTGAGCAGTTACTCGGGTAAACCCCACCACCCACCCCACCTCCCCCCACACCTACCCACCATATGCGCAGTTCACCCACACATATACAACACACGCAAACACATCACCTGCAAATCGCGTCCACACATTTGATTATCAATAGTGACGTTTGCATTATGACATTCTGTCGATAGATGCTAATAGTGTCCGTCTATCGGCGATTACGTTGCTGATTGATTTTGAAGTCGATTTTTTTACTCCTGACAAGTTACGTAATGTATTTCAAAACTGATACTTTAATATAGCTGCATATCCATTATAGAACTTTTTTTCCCTTATCGAATTAAATACGTACTTATACGTTTTTATTCTAAAGCCTTCTTTTGCGTCTGATCTCTTGCGTTCTTTATGTCGAGATTTGGACTTTTACAATAACTTGTGAAGCAAACACTGAATTAATTCCATACAATAAGATTTTTTTAAATACAACAGACAATTTTTAGATTTTCTTTATTCTAAGCTTTTAATCAAATTATGCAAAAACCTACATTTATCATGACCCTCATCTCGACTAACTAATTATTTAAATCCCAGGTTTCGGCACCTGCGGTGCCATAAAGTATAAATAATCAGGTTCAGAAAACTGTACAACGAAAAGTATCATATAATTGTCATGAAGACTGGCTGAAAATCTAAGAACGAAATTCAATAACCTTTAATCGAGATGAAACAAAACAATATATTAGTTTTACTTTATATACAGATTTTATTTCTCTACTACTGGTGAGCTCGCTCCCTTCTCGCTCCGAAGTGGTTGATATTTTGTCATATCTGGGGGCACGGGAGTGCCCCCGCCAAGTCGAGCAATAAAGCGGCACGGCCGTACTAAATCCTTTTCTCAAAACAGTTCAGGCCATTTTCGACCTCCTATAACTTCGTTGTGGATAAATCTAGAAGCCTGAATTTTTAGTAACCTATTTAGGCATTCTATAAACACGATATAATTTAAGAATTATAAATAGTCAAAGTTTCTTAATTTTGTCACTCACTGACTGACCGATCATCAAATCGCTAAGGCACTTCTAACAGACATGGAAGCTTCAAATTTAGAACACAATTAGGGTTTAGTGTATAAATCAAGGAAAAACTAAAAAAATAACTTTGTAATCCCATATAAATGTATATAACATAACATAACATCACGCCTATAATCCCCGAAGGGTTAGGCAGAGGTGTACCTAATAGTACACCCACATTTCGCCAGTTATGTTTAAGTCCCATGTAATAGGGGGCGAGCCTATTGCCATCAACCGGGCACAAATCCAGACTCCGTGGCTGTTACTGATAAATTCCTGATGGAAAAAGCCAATATCAGTTTGCCCGACCCGGGAATCGAACCCAGGACCTCATGCTCAGCAGTCGCGCTTGCGACCACTAGACCAACGAGGCATAAATGTATATGTACACATATAAAGTTAAAGTTACATTTTCATTGAATGAATTAGTGTACCTGTATACAGGGTGTAAATCAACCCATCACACAGCCGTCAACCAACCATTCTGTACATCAAACTAAGTAGGTACCCCTACGCAATTTTTTTTGCTGGGAAACAACTTTTTTTTTTGTTCAAAAATCACACCATACGCAACTCTTTTCTTCTACCGTAAAAAGTAGTGAGATTCATGTAATACCAAGTCAGTTAATTTACTCAGTCCCTACTTAAGGGACCTTCTATCTCCCGTCGGGGCTGCGGGTTGTTCGCAAGAGATACCGCGGCCTCGACATGAAGGGCTAAGAAGGAACATGAGTGGTTTTTAGTCAGTAGAAGTCTGACACTCCCTTTTGCTCTGCCCAAGAGCGGGAGGGGTTATTCGATGATTTTCCACCAGCCAAAAAAAATAAATAAAGTGACCTTCTATCTTAAGTTAATACGTAATATAAATAACAACATCTTATAGTGACCATATCAATAAAAATAAAACCGACTTCAAAAACACGAAAAAAGTGAAAAATAACTTTAACTTCTGAAGTCGGTGACTTTTGTTTGTTTTATTCAGTTTTTTTGTCATTTATTTACATTTTCTTACTGTCCAAATCTGGGTGTACACATCTGCGTACCCCCTCAGATCATACAGGCGTGATGTTACGTCATGATGTTGTATAAACAATAAACATCCAAGCGATTGCAGCAATCACGACAGATTTGCCGTCTATTTTTGAAGAGTTTTATTGTATATCTCCGAAGATCAGGATCAGATCTTCACCAAATTTAATTGGGACCACCTCAGGAGTACCTATACTCTTTCAAATAAAAGAAGAATTTTGAGAATCGGTTCACAAATGGAGGAGAAATCAGGTAACATACATAAAAAAAAAAAGTACGTACACACGAACATAGAACCTCCTCCTTTTTTGAAGTCGGTTAATAAAAAGGACTGCTTCGTTGGTCTAGTGGTCGCAAGCGCGACTGCTGAGCATGAGTTCCTGGCTTTGATTCCCGGGTCGGGCAAAGTTTTATTGGCTTTTTCCATCAAGAATTTATCAGTAACAGCTACGGAGTCTGGATTTGTGCCCGGTTGATGACTATAGGCTCGCCCCCTATTAAATGGGACTTAAACATAACTGGCGAAATGTGGGTGTACTATTAGGTACACGTCTGCCCACCCCTTTGGGGATTACAGGCGTGATGTTATGTTTACCAATATTAAAAATCTTTGATGTTTTAAATAAAAGATTGACTTGGCCACCGCATCGCATTCGCAAATGTTAAACAGGCCATTCTTATGGCTAATCGCCATCATATTGGCCAATATGATGCGATGGCCAACTCAATCTTTTATATAAAACATCAAAGATTTTTAATATTGATACGGTCACTATAAGATGTTGTTAGATTAGCTAATTACGTAATAACTTAAGATAGAAGGTCCCTTAAGTATGGACTGAATAAATTAACTGACTTGGTATTACATGGATCTCACTACTTCTTACGGTTGAAGAAAAGAGTTGCGTGACTTGGCTTTTTTTACAAGTTTTGTTTTAGTGGGATTATTATTACAAAACAATAAAATTAGAAAGATGACTTGAATTCTGAATTTTGTGGTTAGTGGAAACCAAAATAAATCCAATTATAATTTTCAATCTCCTTTCAATGCTGCTTATAACAACTCAAAAGGTTACTAAATTAAGAAGTCTAGGGGCTAGTTGGGGATCTTGAGAGTGAATGGATTGAAGATTGAATATTCCGGGAAATCGAAGCAGGAATAAACAGAATAGGTACTTATACTTAAGAGGGAACAGGAGCTCCGATTAGTCATTCAAATGTATTGTATTCCCCTTCGTTCTTCCTGAATCATGTGTCTAGTTAGAGCAATAATTTTTCTCGTGATATCAAGGTCTACTGTCGACACGTCCCTGTCATTTCCTTTTTTTCAGCAACCAATAAGTAAAGTAAATATTACGACCCTCCAAAAAAGAGAAAAAAAGTCCCACTTTTACGGCTGTGATTAGAGGACTCCCGGAATAATTCGAAAGACAGATATCCAGACACAGTCTTATTGGTATGAAAAATAATGAAACGTCGATATCGTCATACTTTGTGTAATAATCAGTAAGTATGAGCTGCAGCTGCCCGCCTATCGCACTCTAACTGACGCACTCAGAGAGCTTTGATGATTACTTAGCCCATCACTTAGTAAAGGTTTTGACAGTTTTGTCATACAAAAGTGTGTCAAATCTTTACTAAGTGATGGCTTTAGTAATCATTAAATATCTCTGAGTACAGCAGTAAGACTTGAAGCAGCGCGACGGAAATAGTTTCTTCAAATACTTATGTTTTGTGCCCATGTTCCCTCTTAACAATTAAGTCCTTACAGATAGTCAGAGGTCCAAAAACCTGGATAACCAGTCATGCCCAGTTAGAACTGGGAAATATAATACCCCTTGCATTGAATTTCCCAGTACTAACTGGGTTGCGGTGGTTAGATAGATAGTCGCTTCAGGTGAAACACTGATATTCAGTTGCATCCGGTTAGACTGAAAAAAGAGGTTAGAAGAGCTCGTGGTTTAATAAGAACTGCCACTCTGGTCGATCTTTAGGTAAAGCTGTGCTTGCCTAGGTCGATCTGTGGATGGGTGACAGCCCGATATATCGAGTTTCCTCCGTGCCTCGGAAAGCACGTTAAGCTGTTGGTCCCGGCTGCCATATATAGATCTTTGGTAGTCGTTACAGGTAGTCAGTGACCTGAAATTCTGACATCCAGTCTTACTAAAGAGGTACCTATCGTATTACCTAGTATTAACTGGGTTGTGGAGGTTAGATAGGCAGTCGCTCCATGTAAAATACTGGTATTCAGCTGCATCCGGTTAGACTGGAAGCCGACCCTAACATAGTTATGAAAAGTCTAGGCAGATGATGATTCGGTTAGACTGAAAGCTGATCTAAGTAATACTCACTTCTGCAATGGAAAAAACTTAGATTAGTAAACATATTCGTTAATTTGATTTTTAGACTTCAATTAATTACATGAAATATACCTTAGACAGAAAATAAGCGGAAGATAACTTAGTAAGACGAAGTTTAAGCGGAACCACGTAATGTTGTTGGGAACTACGAACAACAGTAACGTATTGAGTTTGAGATCGAGGCGGAGCATCGGCAGGATGTCGCCCAAACTGGCAGTATCAGATTAATTTGTTTAGTAGTTACCTTGGTGCTTGAAGTAAAACCTAGATCTTACCTGCCGTGTAGTTTGGTTTGAGAGAATCGCTGATGGCCTAGAAATATTACCTAACAGTCTAAACTATAATTATCATGATGTTCACGACACGCGCCAAGACCATTGCGAAAAGAATCAGTTTAATTCGATGTCCGTACCCGGAATTCCGGACAAGTGCGCTTAAGGGAAATTTATCTGGGCTTCGGGTTGTTCGATGGAGATACCGCGGCCTCAGCACTAAGGGCTAAGAAGGAACATGGGTGGTTTTTAGTCAGTAGAAGTCTGACGCTCCCAACCGCTCTGCCCAGAGCGGGAGGAGTCATTTGATGATTTCCCGCCCCCCCAAACAAAAAAAAGAAGGTAATTTCTCTATAAATTACGAACTTAATTCTGGCTTTGCCTTCTGCAAAACATAATGTTACACAGCATAAAATTCATTTATTTTCAGACAACTTTGATTAATAGATAAAACCTTACAAACTTACATAAATAAGATAGAATACAATTTGTGTTAGTAAATAAATTAAACTGTGTACTTCACTTGTACCTATGTCTGTGCTTTCATGCGGCTCTTGCCCGTGGAAGCTACAGAACACCACTCTCTGCCGCCATAAGTCCTCCTCTACCAAGACGAGGAGCAGATAATCAGATAACACGATGGTATTCGCACCACGAACGCCATATAGTTGATGTTGCGGCGCAACTCAAGCAACTGCGCTCTCGCCACAAACTTGGTCTACTGACGCACGTACTTCACGACGTCCTCAACCGTAGTGGTGTAGTGTAGACGGAATATGTACACCAGAGTGGGGCTTGACGGCACGAATAGGCACGTTTGGCTTTGATGGAGGTGTGCTGCAGCGGTTGACATAGATAAACCGTTCCTCTTTACCGCCGCATACTTCTATTCCTTGCTTATACCAGTCGCAGCCAGTTTTTTCGATAGCCAAGCCTGTCCCACCGTCTTCACTTTAGTCTTCCGCAGTCTCTTCTATACAGAGTGTAAATTAACCCTTCACACAGCCGTCAACCAAGCATTCTGTACATCAAACTAAGTACGCCTACGCAAAAATTTTTGCTGAGAAACGACTTCTTTTTTGGGGTCAAAAATCACATTTTACGGTAAAACTCAATGTAGCACTCTTATAACATTGTGCTAGTGGATGCTTTGAATAGTAAACGGGTCATGGAGGTAATTTAAGTAAAGTAATAACATGAAAATGTAGTGTTTACAAAAACAGCTGTGAAATATTTGGTAGGTACTTTGACCCCCAATATCTCCATAACAATGGGGTTCCCAGGTATGGTCTAGAACAATAAAATGATCGCAGTGGTGGAGAGAACAAGTGACTTTCGTTTGCGTTAAGGGTTCTTTTACACCGTTTAATCTCTTCCACCACAATCCCAAGACATAATTTTAATCCTTTCCTCAGCACCACCTACTAGTATTTTGGCAGCCTTTCTGTCTAATCAAGGTTCATGGTAAATCGATACGAGATAACAGAATTTACGAGCACCTACATCTTTTCTTATTAAGATTGAATGGACGTCAATAATCCCAAGTAAAGAAATTGCGACAATTTATTGACCACTTATTACCAACAAAAGAAAGGTCGCGCCATCAGTTTATTTTCTGTGGTGTGGGTGGCACCACTGGGTGACGTCACTGAGACGTGCTTGTACTGTTTATTGAGGAAGGTAGCGATGTTTATAATCTGATGTTGGTATTAGCTGTGAAAATCAATATTTTCACTATTACGTCAATCTACGAAATGTAACTACCTACCTGTTCACTGTGGTTGTACTTAGTACGTACCCAATAGTACACCCACATTTCACCAGTTATGTTTAAGTCACAAATGTAATAGGAGTGAGCCTACCGCCATCAATCGGGTGCAAATTCAGGCTCCGTGGCTGCTACTAAGATATTTCTGATGGAAAACAGGGAATCCAATCCAGTACTTACCTCATGCTCATCAGTCGCGCAGTCTATCTTTTCCACACCTGGACATAGATCCAAGTCTTCAAACTGTGGCCGTGGCCTTCCTTTTCGCTTCCAGTCTGTCCCAGAGGTCAGCCAACTTAGGTCTAATGATGGTTGAGGCTGTCAAAACGATTCATAAACTGTTACAGTAGCATAGGGCAGTTGACAAAAAAAATCTAATTAGTCCGTCAAATAGATTTCCAAAAAATATTGGACACGTATTTTTACTTTTTTCACGTAAACAATAAATGAAGATGATACAGTGCTTCGAAAAGTCGTACGACGTCACAGTTTGGTACATTTTTTACCAGAAAGTGACGTTACAAGCCCCCCCCCCCCTCCTGATCTTTTTTGACACGTTTTATGTTCGTCAATTACTATTAATTTGATAAAACAAAAAATACGTATCCAATATTCTACAATCTAACTGACGGACTAAACAGAATCATATTTTTTTAAGTCAGTGAACTACCCTATTAAGAAAATGTTGTAAAACATTTAGAAAACAAAACAGGTTGACGAAAAACATTGAAAAAGAAAAGTGATTTAAAAATAATCCTATGTTCTTGTTTATTTTTGTACAACTATTACTTTCCTTTGTTCTTTCTAAGAAGTAATCCTATTATACTGATTTAGAGATGAACTCAATAACCGCACCCCGGATACACTTAATTACTTACCATTCTTCTATAAACAAGACCATGTCTGTATACAATGCTAATTTGCTAAGTGTGCATGAATGGCTAGGGTTGCCAACTCTACAACAAGCAAGGATCTTCTGACGTTTCAGTGACATTGACAGTGGGGTGTTCGTTTCTATTCTATTCTATTTTTCGTTAATGGCAAGCAAAGCCGATGTCGCCCATTCTGCCAATGTCAAAAGTGAATTGGAACGGCATGTGTATTCAAAAATTATAGAAAAAGAGGAAATTATAAAATTATTCGACGATACATTGGACTTAATGTAGAACTTGTGGGGTTAGAGGGGTGTTCAGTTATTGGTGTACATTTCGTAGAATTACCAGCCAAAATAGACATTTGAAATAACAATAATTCGCACCAAACTGAAAATTGGTGGAGGTCATGAATCTGGCGAGTACCGTATGGAAGAAGAAGATAATTATGCTGCGCTGATCCTAAATGAATTGGGATAAGGACAAGATAATGATGATGTTGACTGGACTATGTTATCAAAAATAATTTTGCGGCGTTAGACAAGAAAACAGAGAATTCATCGACAAAATTTGAGTTTTCATCTTTTATTCATTTCCTTGTTAATTTTAATACTTACAACATAATATGAACATAATCAAAAGACATAGGTAATGATATTTTTGAGGGCAATTAAACTGGAAAATAAATACACTGATCAATAAAACAAGGAAGTAAGCAAAATTCTCTGTAAACTCATAAACATGTGAGTTTATGTAAAATTTTCAGACTTTGCTTTTGAATCTGATTATTCTTACCGCAAAATTACTTTAATTATAAACCCAAAAGAGGTCGCATTCCAAGAATAGAATATTTATTTTTAGAATATTCGATCCTTCTCAAGGTTGTTCAAATGTCAATTTCTATCAAGTACTCTATCTATACATTCATCAAAGTTATGTTATGTACATACATGCATGTTAATTGATCACTGAATGCTTTCACAATTGTTAATTTAATCCACTTCTCTTTTTGAAGAAAAAACACGAAACGAAAACACACGAACTCATTCCAAATCATTTTGGTATTATTAATACAGGTAAGTGCATATCCCATTTACTTATTACAATAAAAATACAAAAAACCAGGTTTTGCCCGCAACTTCGCCCACATCAGAAATTATCTTGGGATTGTTTTAATATAGCATATTATATGACTCCCGGGTTAATGTAGCTCCCCGTTTGTGAAAGAATTTTTAAAATCAGTTCAAAAGTTCCATACATTAAGGCCCTTTAGGTACATCACAAAGAAACTACAGACATTTTTGTGTTAGCCTATATTGTCCCACAGCTGGGCAAAAGCCTTCTCCGTAGCCGTCCACTCTTCTCTCCTTGAGGGTTTCTACTACCACAAAACCCGCACAAAAGCCACTCAGACGTCACACCAGTGTCTTCAAGGCCTCCCTCGGCGACAGACAACAGACTTTCTCTCCTTATAATATTAGTATAGAAGTACAGACAAATCCGAATCCATCTTCAGATTGCAGATTCTAAATATCTCATCATAAGAACTTTCAACCGAACATTTAGCAAATGAAGAGTTTCTCCTCTTAATATTATTCGTTCGCGCTGTCTGCGAGTACCTCTCTGACTTTAATCTGCAGCAAATAATATACAATGACATTGGTTGGTCGTCGCATTCTTTCTGTCTCGGGGTATGAGCAGGGTACACCCACCCCTGCGCAGACGGTTCGCCGGCCGTCCGATGGATGCCAACGAGATAAAAATCGCTGGAGGTGGCGGTAATGGTTCTTAATACAATAATATAAATTGTGAGAATGGATGTCGACCAATCAAGCAATAAAAAAACAAATTTAACTGATCTCTCTTTGTACGGAAGCTCATAAAATCAATTTTAGTAACTTTGTTTAAAGATACCTTCATAAGAACAACACACAGGCATTTCAAAAAAGAAAAACAATTTACGAGAGCGAACTACGTTTGTTCTACCTTTAACTGTTTTTTTGTCTTTGGTGTGGTTAGGTATCTCTTCTGCAAGCCAGTAACAAACTCTTTTAATTTTCAGTACATGATTGGTTTTCATTTTGGACAGATACTGTTCAAGTCACAACAAAAAATCGATTCTTTAAACTAATTTTTTATCCTCTTTTTAAAAAAAGAGTTTTTTCGCAACATCATCATTGCCTTTGTCAACTTTATTAGGGAAGGCTTACAGTCTAACCGGATGCAGCCGAATATCAATATTTTACAATATGGAACAACTTGAGTTTTTCCATCCTGAATTTCTCAGTAGCAGCCACGGAGTTTGTTAAACTGGCCCCCAATTACTTGGGACTTTAACAAAACTGGGAAAATGTGAAGCGCTATACTAATGGGTACACCTCTGCCTAACCCTTTGAGGATTATAGGCGTGGTGTAATGTTATTTAAATTTTACCAACCAGCTGTGCCATATCAGGCGAACATTTTTTATAGAACGCCTTATACACAACAATACCGCATCCACATTTCCGACCTCCTAACACGAAAGCTATTCACAAGTCTGTAAGTGGTCAGTCCAAGGTGACATTATTATAATACAAGATGTTATTCACGTAGAGGTGAACGAATACATTCATTCATCATACGATTGAAGATTCAACTTTTGGTAAATTATTAAGATCTGCATACATTCAAATAAACACCTTTCTTTGTCCTAGCGAATTTTTGGTTTTACCTTTTTAAAGATTAGGTATTTCTAATGGATTTTGTGGTTGTTGAACTATTTTTTTGTTCATGATAATAGAAGCCCATGGTGGTTTTGATTCCTGTCAGGGACATTCTTCAGATGAAGCTCCAAAGTGGGTTGGTATCGGTGGTGTCATTCATAGTCGGTGATCGTTTTTAGTTTAAACTAGCCGTGGCCCGTGGCTTCAGCTGAGTGGCAAAAAATCTACACCGTCAGTTCTATCATCTACCCATCGGGGCTGCGGGTTGTTCAAAAGAGATACCACGGCCTCGACACAAAGGGCTAAGAAGGAACATGGGTGGTTTTTAGTCAGTAGAAGTCTGACACTCCCCGAGTCATTTGATGATTAGGTGCCCACCAAAAAAATTAAAAAGGTCTATCGTCTATCTCTAATTTCATCTCATCTCGTCAAAGTTTCATCGAAATTCATTCAATCTAAAGTTACTTTAACATTTATAATAATACGCTGTAGGTAATGGAATTAAGAACAGTAAAATTCTTCGTATTACCCAGTACTAACTGGATTGTGGAAATCAGATAGGGAGTCGCTCCATGTAACAAAGCTGCTAATAGGCAGACTGAAAGCCGAGCCATATGACATAGTTGAGAAAATGCTGAGCACATGATGACAACAACAGTAGAATTCTTGATCACAATTTGATCACTGAAGGTTTTTTAAGATAATCACTTTTCCCCATTAGATATTTTTATTGGCACATAGTTTCGGCACAAGGTCCCGCCGTGAACAACGTCGGTAGAGTGAGAGGAGGGGGGACAGTTGGCACGTGTCACCCAGCAACAGACAGCGACGGTCTGTCTCAAGGTATGTCTGCTGAATTATCGGAACACAAACAAACTATAAAATGACCCATAAACCTAAGTAAGATTATTCAAAAACAAATGAGAATTTTGCTTATTAGTAGTAAGGCCGTTATTCGGAATCCGCCTTGATGTATTAAAAAACGTCTGTTAATTTTTTGTCTCTCATGAACTCTTGAAGTTGAAACTTCGGAAAAAATAAACGTAGAATGAAACAAAAATTCGAATGAAGCGTCAGATACCTAAGTCAACTTCTAAAATATCGAAATATAGCAATCCATTCAATGTGTTAGAAACAATCCCTTCTATTACACTTTATAAGCACGCTGCATTTACTCAGATCGCTTGTTTTATCATTGCAAAATACCTGCACTTGCATTCTGATCTTCTGGAAACAGCACCGCGGAACAGTACCGCGAAACTATATAGGTACCTACAGGGTTGCAGTATTCAATACGCGGAATCATCATCATAGCAATGGTACGTTTACATTCCTTCCCCATCACTGACCCTCAAATGACACCTATTGTTCACGGAGGAAACCTTCAAAAGACGAGAGTTTTAGGATAAGACCGGGAAGTGTGGGATTTCTACCACATCAAAATAACCCCGGTGGTCACCACCTGTAAATGAGAAGATGTACCTCTGTACAACGCCTGTTCAATATCCTTGGGTAGATTTTAAAACAATCAAATTGACACGTATATTTTTGACTCAAATTCTTCAATCGCACCTCAGTTTACCAAACTATTTCATCAGTACATTATACAATAACAAACATACCTACATCAACACAATCACACAAATACTTACCAACAGCGCCCCTATCTCAACGGCATACAAAAACCAAAAGCTTCTTCTCCTTGCAACTCTGTAGATGGGGCCCAGATTTACTTGAAGCTCCACTTGCATTCTGCTTTCCTGGTAAAAGCACCCGAAGTACCGCGAATCTAAATAAAGGGTTGCAACATTCAATACGCGGAAACTACAGAGCAACGAAACGTAAGCAACGCTTCCACTCCACTGACCCACAAGTTTATCTACAATCAAAACGACGTATTTTTGACTCAAATACTTCAATCCGCAGTTCCCTTTCATCGCACGTTCTAACTATCATTTTGCGTACATCGCTCCAAAGTACCAAAAGATGAAAGAGAGAGAGAAAACTTCAAGAGCTCTTGCAGAGGCCACGTCCTTGGGGAGAAAGGGGAAAAGGGAATCATCGCCGGAATTCGTCCCGGAAAAATAACTCGAAACTGAACGGAGGGGGGAGGGTCGCCGCTTAATGATCAAAACGCCTTCAATATTGCGAAGGCATGAGACTTATCATTATAATTTATTCACGGCAAGCAGCTGAGAAACGTCTTCCGTCCCACCTCCCTGAAGGACAGAATTAATTTTCTTTTTCAGGAGTTTGATGTAAATAACGGTGTCTTGTTCCATTTCAAAGTTATGGTGGCAGATTTTCCTTCAGCTGTTAGTTGATTTTAAAATGTTACCACTTATTTTTCTGTAATATCTCTCTCTAAAACAATCTAACTAGAGTATCACCAGCTTCATTTCAGAAATGCATTATCTGAAAGTGTTTTCAATATTTTCCTTTTAAAACCACCACGCAGCGTATGCATATCATAACTGTCCCTTCAAATCTTCACCTTCCTCTCTCAAAACAAAGTCGAAAATCGATTGGCAGGTATTACCGTATCTGTATTCCATACATCACAAAGTTAACGTCAATAAATCAGTTGACTAGCACACACTCCCGGAGGCCTTCCTCTAATAAAGCCTGTGCCGGTCTATAGGTAGCCGCTTTGTCTACATCCTCATCGGTCGAAACTTTCCTTCCACACTCAAACTTAGATCAAGCCTGGAATCTTGGATGAAATCTATTGGAGGTGTGGAAAAGGTGTGTCTGGTATAATTTTGGTGTGACAGTTTCAATGGCAAGACGTGGAATTTTAAAATAATAGAGGAAAATAAAATACGTGTATTTAACATTATTGAGAAGAATAGAAGCAAGACATAATGCAAAAAATGCAATCTGTAGTTTTGCCTAAAAATCGCTAGTTTGATTAAATCCGTAGGCAAATAGAAGTAAAAATCTCTTCCCAAAGTAAATCAGACAACATCTAATCTTCACAAATAAAAAGGCCTGCTTCTACTAATCCTGTTTACTAAACAAAATCTAAATTACACTGAATTATTCCATTCTCATAAACAATGCACGCGAACAGAACGGCGAGGCGTCTTAATTAAACTTATATACTTGCTCTATATACTTATGTACTTCTCACTCTTGGAAGTTAAGAAAGGTTAAAAGGGGGGCCCCCTCCCACCGGCCCGACATTCCCGAATTTTCCTAAAGTATCGTTTAATGCAAGTTTATTATCTACCATCTTTGAGCGTTAATTAATTCTTATTTTTTATGCGATGTTTTTTATTGTTTGATTTTATTATGGAGCCTCCATAATTAAATTTGATTTAGGGAAATTTAAAATTTTTCTTTTTTTGTATATTTTGGGAATCTAAAACACAATCACATTTTTAATAACGTTTTTTTTTCACTAACGTCAGTAAGTCTGTATTGGTCAAATCTTGCAACAGATTTTAAAGCAGTTTCTGGGGAAACTGCTTTAAAATTTTGCATACACCTTTGGTTCTAGTGACAATGCATTTCTATGGAAAATATAAAACTTATCCTGCAGCTAGGATCGTCTCTTCACTAAAAAACTCCAATCAAAAGTTAATGGCACGGACACGGAACTTTGTAGACAGGTTGAATGTTGATAGATAAACCTAATTTTATACGATTAATTTCAATTAAAACTTTTTTTTTTGATAATTTTAATGTAAAACTAATTACATTGTTACTTACATGAGTATTCGACACACACACATTGCGTCAAAATAAGCATAACACATTTTCTTTGATATTTACAGTGAAAAATGGTAAACACCTTTTTGCGTCATATAACAGATTGACTAGCTATTTATCATTTTCCGGGTGATTTCGTCTCTAGCTTCGCAGAAGGAGGTGACGGCGTCCCACTCCATCTCGCCCCGGACCATGGCTTGCACCTGGGTGGGACGCGAGAGATCGCCGCCGCCGATCGCCGCTACGGGAACACTGCGGGACTCCGCCCAAGCGGGGCAGACCTCCACGGTGTGCTCCACCGTGTCCTCAGGCCGTTTGGTCCCCCCAGAATGAAGAACCTCACCTGGCAGCACGAAATCGCACTTTACCATGCCTATGCTTTTTGTCACTCAGAACAATCCTTTGCTAGAGCGAGAAACAGCAGGAATTCTATCGCATGCGGCAGCATCGGTGATCCGATCTGCAGCACGCGCAAGAGCATTTAAAGCTCACTAGTTAATCTTCGATCTCATCAATAATTGTAAGCTTCGTCTATCATATATATATCATATCATCTGCCTAGCCTTTTCGCAACTTTATTCGGGTCGGTTTTCACTCTTTTCAAACTGATGCAACTGAATACCAGTATGTTACATGCCTATCTGACCTCTACAATCCATGATCGTTACAAGCCTTTCAAAGTGATCAAACACTCGACTGTCAAAATTTATCAACAACACTCACTCACTTATAGAACAACGCTAATTTAATTTATTCACTTCTAAACCATTCAGCTAAACATTTGTCTATTAATGTTGATAACATAATATTCGATTGTATTGTCCCAAAAGGTAAACAGCAATGACGTAAGTGATGAACTCAAAGCTGCCATTCGAAAATCGCTTCTTACTTGTGACTTGTGACGGTAGCTCCACGGAATTTGAAGAATAGTTAATAACGGAACTCTCGCGCGTCCTTAAACCCACCCGCAAAGAGTGCGAGAGGGACAGATGTTTGAGGAAAACCGTCGAAAAAACGAAAACATTTGTTTATTACAATACTTCAGTGTCAAGTATTTCCTTGAAGTTTGGAAACTTCAAAAAATACCCAAAATAAAATAAATAACGAGTGAAAAAACGGAAAAGGGAAGAACGCAAACACATTTTAAATTAAAGAAAACTTGAAAGCAGGCCGGGTCCATTTGAATATAAAAATTATGAAAATATAGTGGGCTTCCAAGTTTTGTTTTATTTAAAACTAGCTGACCCACGCAACTTCGTCTGCATCACATAATATAGCTTTTAGCCTTTCTCGATAAACCGACTATTCAACATATTAACTTGAATTAAATCGTACTCGTACCAAACAAAAAATTTTACCTTTCCTCTTTATAATACCTATTAGTTTAGATTTTCTTCGATTATATTATTAAAGTGACAATTACTATAGGTATCTCTTACTGTTAAATATACAGTAATCCATTGTACTTGTAAACATTATGGTGCAGTAAATATTTTGAATTTGAATTTCTCCGGAGCCCCCGGAGACCAAAATCCCCACTTACCTACCGCACCGGACAGAATGACTGCCGCGCTCGTAATTATTTTGTCGCGCGGATATTTTGATATTGCGATATCTTCTAAGATAAATGTTTAAACTGTATAGAGTAAAGAACCCAAATATTCTATATAAAATTTTCGTGCTAACAAACATATTTATTTAGATATAGATTAATATCATATGGGTTAAATAAGCATCGCAAAATATCATTCTTTTTAATCTAACATTTTAATAGTAAAAAATGGTTACAGTGAGTCAATCTTAAAAGATATATATATGCTGTTGCGGACTTTTTTTTAGAACATTTAAAGAGGAACAATTCTTTCATACATGATATTTGCGTAACTTAAACTGTTTTCGCAGCGCACGCAACGGAAGCTCTCAAAAAGGAATACCTTTTCCCGTTTTTGCAACATTTTTCATTTATGCTCCGCTCCTATTGGACTTAGCGTGATGTTATATAGCCTAAAGCCTTCCTCGATAAATGGACTATCCAACACTTTTAGAGTTTTTCAATTCCAACCAGTAGTTCCAGAGTTTACCCCGTTCAAACAAACAAACAAACAAACAAACAAACAAACAAACAAACAAACAAACAAACTCTTCAGCTTCATAATATTAGTATAGTATAGATGTGCCTGTTTTGTGCTTTGCAGTTATTTCAGTCGGCTTTTTTACTTTGGTAATTTTTCATTTTGTTGTTGCCAGTGACAAGCAATTGTAATGTAACGCACCACCAAATAAAATGGACATACATACAGGTCAAACACAGAACCTCTTTTGGGCTTTGCCGCAGTCGGATAAAAAGCCTTTCTTCATTTAAGTTTGCTCTCTCCCAACTCGCGGTCACTTATAACTTGAGCCAAACGCATCACCGACCCCTATTAATAACGGACGTCGATCCTAATTATTATTAATACATCTATCGATGTCTGCGATCAGCTCAATTTGTATGGCTACATCGGCATTTACGAAAACTATTGTTAACATTTAGATAGAACAACAAAATAGCAAAAAATTACTTCTTCTTCATAACAATCTTATCAGAGTACTCATGGTCATCATTAGTGCCGTAGCTAAAGACTGAAGTTATTCACCTGAAGACTTTTTTTGCGTCTATGGGTTTGCCATAAGCTAAGTATTTTTTTTTGTAAATTAAATTAGAATAACACTCGATAGACGTATTTTTTTGTTCATTTAGTTTGGATAAGGCCGGTGTTTCCATGCCAACTACTCTAAGGACTACTTTAAGCTCGTTCCATCGTCGACCTCATCTTTGCCCTTAGGGTAAGATTGAGGTCAAGAGCAAGCCCATTACAAAAAAAAAAAAAAAAAAAAAGGAAGAAACGGTTCCCGTCGGGGCTGCGGGTTGTTCGAAAGAGATACCGCGGCCCCGGCGCAAAGCCCCGGCTAGAAAGGAACATAGGTGGTTTTTAGTCAGTAGAAGTCTGACATTCCCTTCCGCTCTGCTCAAGAGCGGGAGGGGTTATTTGATGATTTTCCAACGCTCAAAAAAAAAAAGGAAGAAACGGTTGGCGCAGTGGCTGAGCGATTACAACTGCACTGCTTGCCGCGGGTTCGGTTACCGGAACAATAATTTGGATGACCTGACCTACAGGTAGTTGTTCTGGGTTTGGCTATTTGTGTATGTGAGTTTAATGTTTGTAAACACACCCACAATAAAGGAGAAATAGCGTGGGGTAACGTTTTTCAAAAAAATTACGCCAAACGAATCTCAGATTATGGGAAAAGTACTCGAGTGCTATGTTGATGGTGGGAAAAAACAAATTGTTAAAGTATCCAAATGTAACCTTATATTAGGCATGCAAAGGGTTATTATGAGCACAAAATTATTAGAATATATCTGAAGGTTACACGTGCGAAAAGCCTTCTAATTATACTTGTATTCTGGCTACTGTGTTTATTAGGGAATCAGACACTTGAAATAGATACCAATTAGAAGACATGTACTTTAACGTTGACAGCATTCTTCTAAGTACTTGCGTACTACTTTAATGCCCCCATAGTTGGCGCCCAACGTGGGCTCTATATCCCATGTTGGGCGCCAGTAGCAAATGTTGGCTTAAACATTCTGGATGCTAAATCCAGCAAAAGATCATCATATTGAACGTAAATGTCCACTTCTACACGAGTCTCCCCCATAGACTGTTACAGCGGGCGATCCCAGGGGAAACACTACAACCGCCCCGCTTCGCAAGCGGACCCGGGGTCTCAATATAATGTTATTAGTAAGTATGCTGGTTTTGATTCTATTGCCCCTTGGTATACATCCCTTGTAAGTGTCATAACGTGTTTTGACCGCCATGATAATTTTCATTACAAGTTGAGGGTAATTATCAGATTACAACTCAGTCATTTTAAACTTATAATATCTAGCAATGCTTCTTAACATTTAACACTGCTACAGTATTCCTAGAAGAAAAATGCACATTATAAGTTAGACAATCCTCTTGCTCACTGACTGTATCTATCTATGCAATACACTACTGAAACAGATTAATGTAGCAAATAAGTACATTTATCAATGTTTTATTGGTAACGCTATGATTTATCAAGCTTGTTCTTTTTCCTTGCTCCTTTTTGGTCCCCTAAAAGATAAAGAATACTTTCCTACTTTGTTCTTCGACTCGTAATTGAAATTCTGTTACTTTGCCTTTTTTTGTTTTTTACGATCTCTTTACATCAACTGTCACCACAATTTCAACATAATAAGATAGATAACCATCAATACCGTAACATTTATCCCCAAACACAAATCAGAACTAATCAAATTAATCGGAAGGCGGACCGATATCAACATTATTAATGCAAAACTCTGCCCCCCCCCCCCTTTGACGCCCAATTTCCACCCACCGGTTCATGCCACCGTCTTCTATCTTTTAAGAAAGACGACTGCCCTTAAAACTCTTGTGTTGGGAGAACGGCTTAGTGTAACGGGTTTTTTGTAATCATACCTAGGTTTTATGGATTTAAGAAAGTCAAATAAATGGTGGTGTAATTCGTGTCTTGTGATACATTGTATTATATATGTATATCTCATCATGCTTCTCCTTGTACAATTGAAAAACTTGTTACAGAAAAAGTAGCTTCTATCTTCTTCTAAATGATTTTCCTTAAGCCAAATGTTGCCAAGAATAATATTTAAAAAAACACCCCATCTACAAAAGCTTCTACATCCAGTTTATCCTTAAACCTACGTTTTGTTACATTTTTCTTCATTTTCCGGAACATCATTTTACATAATATTAATTACATGAAGCGAAAGTAACATTGTAATTAACTACGACAAATCATCTAAAAACTTAAACATTAAGATTAACAAACCGTGACAAAAGTTTACTCTGCTCCTGTTGCGTGAGCAACGAAATCCATTCTTACTTTATTGCCGTTGTCGATTGTGCCAATTAGCTCCATCTGCCCTTTTCCCAACATATTAGGGGTGTTTATTGTGAGGAAGTGTGTTTTCAAACTGCAAATCTAACGTTGGCTGGATGCCATGGATACCATTATCAACGTTCTCTCCTCCAGCTACGGTTGCGTCTTTATTGTTTAGTCCGAAGGTTGGTATTCGTTTGTCTTTTTCTTTATCTACGGCATGTTTACGTGGTTTCCCAGGCGGGGACCGGCCGCCCGCGCCTCTCACCCCAAACTCCACATGTTATTTACGTGTGAACACAACGCCGTGGAGGGTTCAATTTATCTGACCTACTGGGCCTCCCACTAATATAACGCTCGGAATTGCTTGTACCCCTTTTCGGTGGTCATTTTTTTCTATTTTGTTAACATGTTTTGACAAAGAATCCTTTTTTGCTATTCTACTGTCTTATTTTTGCGTTTTATTGTAATAAATAGCATTTCTTTGTAAAATGCTTGTCAAAGAAATCTGAAAAAAAATTGCGGGCTTTTTCAAGTTACACAATATTACTTATTACAAGGCAAGATTTACATAAAAGTAAAATAAACACACATTTCGAACTGTGTACCTATCCAATTGACTAAATCCACGACAGCAAACTGAAAGTTGAAACAAAGTAGCATCGAAATGATAATTCTATTATGCATAACAAAGAAATAATCCCTACACAAAAATATTGAGTTGACATCGAAAGTGAAGGGGGCAACACGACACCTCCATCCATAGTACAGCGTCCAAGTGCCGGGGCAGATTCACGATTACAGCCATTTGAGGGGACGCGCCCCGAACTGTATGATGGACTGGAAATATTCCATAATATCTAAAGCGTCGTTACAATGCCTTAGTAGAATATTTTTCTTGGGCAGAAAGCCGATATTCCCCCAAGAGTTACGACATTTCAATTTGCCAAGGCGGGCGGAAAATGGAATTACGATTGAAGCGAGAACGCTTGAATGTCGACGAGGGCGTCCCGCTCTTCGCCGATCTCGCCCGAACTGCGCCGAAGCGAAACGAGTGAACAACGCGCCCGTCGCGCCGCACCAAGCCGTGTATTGATTAGATGCGGGACGTCCGATGCCTTATAAATTAGGCCGCACAGAAAAACAGACTTAGTAAGTACATTTACGTAAATACTAATCTTTAGCTAAACTACAACCCGGAGTTTCATTTATTTGTATATCTCAAAGATTTTTATTGTAATTTTAAACAACTGAATGTAATCTATTAAGTTACCAACTTAAAATATGCATGCGTTGATTTTAGTTCCGAAAGTTTTGACGGTAGCTGATTTTCAGCTGCGCTCTGTGAAAAGCGCGCCAAAAATTTTAAACTTGAAACTATCATGTAACTTATAATTATTATTGTGTCGTTGACACATTTATCTTAAATTGTTACTTTGAGGCACCCTTTTATGTACACAATGGAATTCATAAACTCATTACGAAGTGTCAGTTAAAAAGGACAATAATAATGGTTTCATTTTCAGCCGTAATTAATATAAAAGCGATCCTATTTGATGCAAGCCGACATCGAGGCCAAAATAATGTAGACGAATAAATATACATTACATTATTAACGAATGTTGGCCTCGTTTCTCGCTCTCTTTGTTCGTTTCACGATTTTCCGTGAGAATTAATTGAAAATAAGTTTTCCTCATTGCGGTTTCAAGGTTCAAAATAATTTGTTGGGTAGAACATTTTGTTCCCCGGCGATCGAGCGTGAATGTTTACCTGATAATCGACCTTAGTGACCGGAACATTAAGTAGAGTATTGTATGTAGCATATGCGATGGCGCTTTTCATGATTTGTGAGTTTATAGCAACGGTGAAGTGTCGGTGGTTAATGGTGGCAGCGCGTGGCTCTCGCCGGCCGCCATATTGAAAAAGTTTGGCGCGAAAAAAGGGCGGTAAAAATATAAATCGATGATGACAATATGAAGTTGGATTCTTCGGATTGTTATCGTTTATTCACTTCCATATAGTGTTAAGTTGTGATTTCTTCATATCAATGTAGTCCGTGGTTATGCGGAAAATATATACATATATCATAAGTTGTTATATTGTATTAAAAGTCTTCTAGAATATTTTATTTACTTACTGCGTAGCTTACAAATAATAACAGTGTACAAATACATTTGGGAAAACATGGAAGAGTTTGTCTCGTCCCAAACATCTTTTCGGTAATTCACCTCAGAATCCCTCGTTCGGGAGATTTAGATGGAATACCGCCGCCCTCCTCTCCCCAGGGTGACCCAGAGGTAAACCCGTTGTTTCTTGGAGAAGTTCCTCTTGAGGCAACATTTTCCCTGGTTAGAAACATTCTGTGGTAATGAGAAACACAGCTTTAATTGGAAGGCGTAGGGTTTATTTTGCTGTAGCTTTTAATGGCGCTTAGTATCTTTTTCAGTATATTATTTATTGGCACCTTTTCAGGTACTTAAGGTCGGATCGCCGCGTAGGGTTCGCTGAAGATTCGGTCTCGCATATTCGTCAACAGAACCTCTACTATGATCCACTTGGGAACTTGTTAAAACGCCTTTTCAATAAGAAATTGGAACCCAATAACCCAAACTTGATTTAGATTTTAAAATATAGAATATTCTTTTGAAATAAATGTAAATGAAATATTCTGACAGAAATTACAGCTGAATTGACCATTAATCTCCTTATTATGATTGCGTAAACAGCTGGCGTTGATGATGACGATTGTTCAGCAACATTTGACACTGTTGATAGCAACCACTAGTTTTAAATTGAATCAGTACCTGTATTCTAGTAACTTAATGTGTTCGTTAAACATATTGAACACATTCTCTATAAGGTCATGCCTTTTTTCACAACGATTATTCTTAACATCACAGGGGCATTAAAAGAATGGAATGCCACAAGGTGCCATTTTGAGTCTCATGTTGTACTACGACAAACATTACCAATTTAACCATAATCATCTAATTAATTTCTAAATAAAGAGAAAAAATCCCTGGCCATTTAATTTACGAAATATTTTTATTTCAATCATCATCATTTCAGCCAAAAGACGTCCACTGCTGCGGACATAGACATACTTTTAATACGATAAATAAAATCTCTGTTTTAATCGACTTAAAGAAGAAGGCAGAAATAATACTTGTTTTCTGTCCAACTGTTGGTATTGTATTTCATTCAACCTTAAATTGACGTTTAGGGGTTGCGCATGTTTTCTGCACGCCCTTTAGTCCGTGCTTGCATTCCTTTTGTAGTCGAACCCTAACACATTTTTTAACCTTGAGCAACATTGCAAACAGAAATATGCCACTCAAGGTTTGATAAAAACTATTTAAATAATATTTTCTAGTGCAGATATACATATTATGATGTAGATCAAGTGTAGATAGGTTTCGAGATTAAAAATAATTATACCATTCTAGTAGTTTTCCGTTAATAAAAGTGAATTAGGTAAAATTTACGAAGAAACTGCAACATTTGATTTTAATATTTCCGATCATCATCGGACCATTCCAGTGAGTTCACTTGTGACTTCCACCAATGGTAGGGGAGAGAGTCGATTGAGCACTGTAGGAATTGTCCGTGTAATAAGTTAACGAAACCGACTAGAAGTCTACTAGAACTCTAATGGCAAGCTTTACCCCTACAATGGAATTGTTATTATTAATTAGATAGCCGCTTTGAGACAAGACAGGTGGTAAATATATTAGGAGAGTATTATTTTGGATGTGTAGAGAAAGTAAAGCCATTTATGAACCGATTTTCATAATTCTTTTTTATTTGAAAGAATATACCTTCGAGGTAGTCCCATTGTCCCCATGTCAGGATCTGATGATGGAATCTCAGGGTAATCGAGGGTAACCCTCAAATTTCATAGGCACGTATTACGTGTTTCGTGTTTTTATAGTTATTCAAGTAATCGCTTATTTATGCGGACGTATATATAGTTTTATTCTTTCGGAATGGTGGACGATTTGATTTCGAACTCCTTAACGGTCAAAAATTAAAATTCAATATGGCCGTCGAAAATTTTTGGATTTTTCGACATGAGTGTCCATTTCGTGGTTTTAGGAGTCGCTGATATCAAAAATGAGGTTAAAAAAAAAACAAAAAAAAAATAAAAGATATACCTATACTAAATACCTACTTAAATAATAGAAAAAACATCCCATTTTTTTTCTTCGGCTTGGCCTTTTGTAATTGACGCTTTGTCACTGTTGTGTATTGTGATGTAACCATGGACTTACACTAATATTGAAAAGTTATGTAAAGTTAATAAAATTCTATGGGACCAAGGATCGTGGGTACAACAACGCTTGCGCTCGCGCCTTAACATGGAGATCGACCTGAGCGGCTCTTAATATTGAGCCACGAGCTCACTCGAGCTCGAGATGTACTTGTTTATATTTTTTTTAAATCATTTCCTTGTTAAAAAACATACTTAGAGACTTAAAAACAATTTATATTTAAGGCTAAATATAATTAGCCCTGCGTGGCTGCGGGAAAGAGATAACGCGGCCTCGGCACAAGGGCTAAGAAGGAACATGGGTGGTTTTTAGTCAGTAGAAGTCTGACACTCCCTACCGCTCTACCCAGAGCGGGAGGAGTAAATTGATGATTTCCCAAAACCCAAAAAAAAAAACTAAAATATATTATTTTTTAACAATTAATACAAACTGTAAAGAAGCTTTTCTGATTTTTTTTCCACGGTCCTACCATTGTGAAGAAAGGGTTAGGTACTTCTTGCTTGTTTAACAATACTGAAATAGTCAGGAAAGTAAGCTTAGCTACAAAATCAGAAAGTCAAACAACGCAATATAACTTAGTCCATACTAGATGTTCCTCGCGACCTTTATCCGTGTTAAATACATATTTGAATCGGATTTTTGTAACAATTTCATTGGCTTTTCTCTTTTTTTTTGCACGGAACTCTAATCTTTATTTTAAAGTTAAAGGTTAGGTACCCCTTATAACATCACTGTTATCCGTCAATAAAAGTCAAACATCGGTAAAGCCTTTTCGGAGATTAGACGGAACAAACAAACAGACAGACAGACAAAAATTAAAATAAGTACATGCATTCAATAAAAACTGTTATTTTGGTGAAGCAATCACTTAATTTTATTTACTTGAATCCTCGAATTCCTTGCTTTTGTATCTTGTATCTTGTGTATGCTTATGCTACCTACCAACACTAAAAAACGCATTATTCAATAGATTATACGACATAATATAAACAAAGCCTCACACCAAATTGGCCTACATTCGAGCCTTTTTCAGGGAATTAGTTCACAACAGCCGTGCTGCCATCTATGTGTTGACACCGGAGTTACATGTAATGGGCGGGCGGCGCCACGCAACAGCGTCGATAAAACGAACCAGTGTGTTTACTTTATGCTAGTAGTGGCCCGAGCTTAGGGTGCGTACACATGGGGAAGCTCTCGCTGAACGTGAACGCAGTTTTATTGATACGATGAGTTTGCGAGTCTGTGGAGCTTTTGGACGTTCGCTGTTGTGCACGAACCCTTAGTTGGAGAGATATAAAATGTAGTAATATGTTAACGGGAATCATAAAGTATTCTGTTCAGTTCGTTTGTCTGTGGCTTGAAATCCGTTTAGAGAACCTAGATACAGCAGCATCAGCGGTTAAAGATGACTACGACCTCAGAAGCATAAATAAGTGAGTCAATAACTAATAACAATTTTATCTTGTTTGTAGCCTTTTGCACGTAAGCCTATCCTGAGAAAATAATAATTGCTGGAAATCCAATTAAAACAGTTTTTACGACATAAAATTAAAGGATCCACGCGTCGAAGCTTGAAAAAATTTCCCGCCTACTACGGTAGCGGCGCTTCTGGCAACTACAAGTGGTGGGCGAAGGCAGACGATGCGGGTAGTTGACTAGAGTAGTTCCAGTTGAACGCTCGTCAGGTGAAGGTTTGTTGTACATGGATTAGAGAGAAGTGGAAGTAATGGTCTTTACCCCATGAGTGGGACAGTTCAAAGAAAACTGCACTTGGGTAGAACTGAAGTTAAGTGGCTATCAAACGAGAAAAAAATCAGACGTAAAAAAATCAAGCTAAATAAAAAAAAAACGAATAACTCCATCTAAGTTTTTAATCCAAACTATAAAAAAAATAGTAACCTAGTTTTTTTAAAAAAAGTCAAATCACCCACTGTCGTATTATCAAAATTACGGAACGCATAATAACAAGCAAACACCTAAACATCGTAATATTGCGTCGAAAAAACACACGGATGTTGGTCGTTATAAAAATGTAGGATCTAGGGAAAAGATCATCCTCACCGTAGAGTGGGGGTTGGGGTGGAGAGACCCCTTCTGATTTATGGCAACATGTCGCGAGTAGCAACCGCGCGCGTACGCGAAACTCGCTTTTTGTCATTAACTGATTTTTATTCTATTCCCTCTTTTTTCTGTTTATCTTGTTACATCTCTAGAGGAACTATTGAGGTCAAATACTAAGCTACTCGAAATAAAGGTCTACCACCTTACCCACTTACAATTCTATTTGAGTCAAACTTCGGTACTGTCTGGATTACGCAAGCCAATACGTAACTATGTGTATATTCATAAAAGGTACACGTAATATGTACCACATACAACAAACACATAAGTTTAGGCTATTATGTAAACTGTAGCACAAAACTTTTCCAAGTTCATTGTACAGCAAAGTATACATGTTGCGCCATCTGTTATCGAATAGCACCAACTACAGAGATATACGTTCTCGAAATAATAAATGAGTAGGTTAAACTCGTCAGAAAACTTACAAACGTACGAAGTTGTTATTATTAGCACTAACAAGAAAGTATAAAATAATATTTACATAATTTTGATAAATTGTTATCAGTGTAAACCTTAAGCAAAGATACTGCTGCCATCTTGTGTACTTTTTTGTGACCAATAACACAAACAGTCTCGAAACTGTTGTTGATATCCACCGGTAGATGGCAGTTATTACTAATGGCGATAGAAAACCATTATAGTAGAAAATGCAACTAAACTTTCTATCTGAATTAAGTATACGATTTTTGTACTTGCACATGAAGATAAAAATAGATACCTAGTTTTTACTAAAGTGCAACTGAAACGGATTCCTCCGTTACAGTTGCACTCTATACAACTTTAATAGTGTTATTAGGTAGATACCTACTACTTTCCCTGTGACCTTATTAGTGATTACTAACTCAGTTTGAAGCTGGTGTATATAAACCGTATCCTCACACTTAAGTACAACGCTATACCTACAGAGATAATTACTACTACCTACCATCATATCATCTGCCTAGCCTTTTAGCACCTATGTTGGGGTCGGCTTCAAGTCTAACCGGATGCAGCTGAATACCACCAGTATTTTACATGGAGCGACGCCTATCTGACCTCCAACCCAGTTAATACTAGGTAATACTCTTTGGTAAGACTGGTTGTCAGATTTTCAGTTCACTGACTACCTGTAACGACTGCCAAAGAACTACCTATACCTATATGGCAGTCAGAAATGACTACTAGCAAAGTCTGACTCCCTAAGCACAATTTTATTGTAAAATCCAGAGTCATCATCAGTCTACCCATATGAGTGACTGCCTATCAGACCTCCACAACCCAGTTAGAACTGGTAATACGATACTCCTTGGTGGTACTGATTGTCAGACTCTCGGGCTATCCTTTCGGGATCCTGAAGATCAACTTGAGTTACTGTTATTATTTAACCACTAACTTACAAAGCATGTAGTTAAGGTTCAAACTTTATGGCGGCTCGGAAGTTAGCTGCGAGTCAATGTCTGGGCATTACACAGTCGAGATGATGCGTTCTCTGTGCTCCTCTAATATCTAAAATGCGCAGCTTTACATTAGAATTTTCGAGCCGGATTAAAGTTTGAACCGTCATACCTGAGCAGCCCATCACTTGCAGCTAAATTCCGAGTCGCCATTAAGTTTGAACCGAACTATACTTAGAACGTAAAATTCAGAGCAGGTAGGTACTCAAACAGATAGGTACCTACTTAGCTAGAAAATAATGTTGAAAAACCAGTTTTCAATCAATCCTAGATCTCCCACCTCCGGTATTTACAGCAGCGAACCGCTTTTACTGCCGACATCCAATCTTCGAGGCCGTACGCAATTTACACATCGTGCATCGGTTAAAATTCCTGCAAGGATCGTGAGCATTCGTTTGTCCTGTATACAGTGTAAGCACTTTAACAACTAGAGTAGACCTTCGTAATCAGGGTGTCTAAAATGGCCACTTTAGCAGATCATAATAGGAAAATAATATGAATTGCAATTCATTATGAGCCTATTATAATCTGCTATAGGAGCCATTTTAGACACCCAGACCGTATTCAAAATCGGTTTGAGTAGTTGTGGCTTCAAATCCACCCGTCGGGGCTGCGGGTTGTTCGCAAGAGATACCGCGGCCTCGACATGAAGGTCTAAGAAGGAACATGGGTGGTTTTTAGTCAGTAGAAGTCTGACACTCCCTTTCACTCTGCCCAAGAGCGGGAGGGGTTATTTGATGATTTTCCACCCACTAAAAAAAAAAGCTTTTTTTTCTTTTTTTTTTTGGTGTGCTTGTATTTGGCGTGCCAAATAAATATCTTTGTCATAATCGACCCATCAAATAGAGAAGTATGGAAGAAGAAGAATACAAACTATGCCGACCCCAAATAATTTAAATTTGATGATCGTGATGCACATAAATGGATGCCAAAATAAAAACACCGTTATGAGAAGAGGTTTCAGGGGATTTTTAACAGAAACTAGTCTGATAATTAATATTGACAGTTTATTCGTCAGTTACACACTTTTACATTACAATAGTTCGGAAATAAATGTATTTCGCGGACAATATCGGCGCAGGGCGTCACACGACTTGCGCGGGAGGATGGCAGAATCACGTACGTGTGCCTTGCGCGAAAGCAGCGGACTAGCGAGACGACGCACGGTGGGCTGAAATCGCGAAGTTGGGACTTAAGGATTTTTAAATATATATTTGCATTGTATATACTTATACCATACTTTTATGTTTTGGAACTTTTTTTTAAAGTAGGTTATTACCCTAAAATTTCAGAGATTTAATTTGTATGAATAAAACAAAGAATTCGATGCATGGTGCATATTATTAGGATTATTATTATTAGTTTGTTGTAAATATTTTGTGCAACTGCATTCCACACCACTCTTTCCACAACACCAAAACCGGTTTTCTTATCAGTAGACGAGTCGTCATTAGTGACGTGCGCCAATCAGAGGGCAGTAAATTTGCAGGTAAAAAATATTTGGGGTAGCAAGTTGAAAACAATGATATCAGTTCGTTGTAACCACCCTTTACATACGGACTACCCGCTCGTTACTTGATTTTTGTTAAAAGTTGATTTTCGAGAATTTTGTGAAAATGTTTAGTGATTTAGTTACTAATGTTGATATGTTTGTGAAATTGAAATCAAGTGGTAGTATTAAGGATCATAACTTTTTATACAGTGCTATCAAGTCAAAATTGTGTGATTTAAATCAAGATAATGATAATTTGCTAAAGGAATTCTGCGCAAAGTATTGTTATAATACTTATAAAAAATGGGAAAATGCTAAACGAAAAGAACATACATTTAGAAGTAAATACAGTGATTGGTTGGCATCGGAGATAGTTTGGCCTGAGTTTATGAAAGATTTTGCAAAAAACGACGACGATCCAGTTCCTAGCACATCAACTACATCTCATGAAAAGGTGTCTGTTGGTACATCAACTCAAGTAAGTCCGAGAAAACCATTTACAGAATTAGGTCCTAAACAAAAAAAGAGACGTACGGAACTTACTACGCAAACTATTGCTTCAGAGGAGTTGTCACATGCCCATGTTTTTAACTTAAAAGCAGAAGGAAAGGAAGATGTTGCTGACATATTACAGCATCTGCTCAAGCATCCACAGGACGTGCAAAAAGTAAAAGATTGTCTTTTTGGAAATAAAAAGAAATCAGTATTCTCTCCAGATGAAGCTTTAGGCTTGTTTTTGTCTTTGAAATTGTCAAAATGGCAATATAATACGCTACGAAAAAGTATCGCAGAAGTAACTGGTACCAACGTATATCCCTCTTACTACGCACTGCAAAATGAAAAAATTAAATGTTATCCACCTAAAACTGCTATTGTAGTAACAGATAAAACGGCTACGATAGAATTGCAGGCACTATTGGATATTACTGTGAAGAGAATTATAATGTCAAACGAAATTAGTGAAACTTGTAAAGATTTGACACTGATTAGTAAATGGGGATTTGACGGAGCTTCGAATCAAGCCAATTATAAGCAGAAAGTTGGAAGAGAAAATGAAGAAGATGAGGACTTTGACGATTCTAGCGTATTTATGGGTAGTTTGATTCCTATCAAATTAGTGTCTGGTGACAGAGTTATATGGGAAAATGATTCCCCAAATTCCTCATTATGGTGTCGTCCGCTGTTTTTTAAATTCATGAAGGAAAACAAATTCAGCATTTTGCAAGAAAAAAATGCGATTGAGGCAGAGATTAACAATTTAGTTAAGACAGTGGTTGATGATTTGACCATCTCGCACAACCTAATACTTACCATGATAGATGGTAAAGCGACTGCAGTTCTTTGCGATACATCAACACAAAGATGTGACATATAAAGCTACTCCAAAGGAAATGAATGATTTGTCCTTGGTTTTGGCAAAAGAAATTGATGTCGATTTATATAAATATGGTTTATCGTCGTTACACATCTGGATACGATTCATGGAATGCATTCTTCATATAGCGTACAGATTAGATTTGAAGACATGGATGGTGAAAGGTGACAGTAAAGCTATTATGGAGAGCAAAAAGAGAAATATTCAGGAAGCATTTAAATCCGAAACAGGACTTTTAATTGATGTTGTGAAACAGGGTCATGGTACAACAAATGATGGGAATACTGCGAGGAGATTTTTCGAAAACCCCGATATTGCAGCTTCGATCACAGGAGTAAATGAAGAATTAATAAAAAGATTTAAAACTATATTAGAAGCAATTTCGTCGGGTCACCGTATTGATATATTGAAGTTTAAAGATTATACCGAAACCACCATGGAACTATACATTGAATTATATAATTGGTTTTACATGCCTGCAAGTGTTCACAAAGTTTTAGCTCACGGAGCAGCTATTATTGAAAGCTTGGGTATAGTGCCCATTGGAAAATTATCCGAAGAAGCAGCTGAAGCACGCAACAAAGATTTTCGGAGATATCGTGCTCATAATTCGAGGAAATTCTGTAGAAAAGCTACTAATGAAGATATTTTGAACAATTTGTTAATCAGCTCTGATCCACATATTTCAAAGATACGACACAAACTGGTGCGAAAACACAAAGCCTTTTCAGAAGAAGCAACAGCTTTGTTGATCGTTAAGGATACATTTGTTGACGATGATGATCAAGAAAATTTAGGGGTTTTAACTGAAGACCCGTTATTGTCAGAGCATGGTGTTGAGCATGGTGCAGGCCCCTCCTAAAAATATTGGTAAATGATTTGAATTTTGAATTTGTCTTTGTAAGTCTCACACATACAGAACACAGATTTGTAGTCGTGGATTAGGCCTATTGGGGAGACCACTGATAAAAAAAACGCGCCTAGTTCTCTACCTCTGGGGTGGTGTGGAATAGAGAATACAATAATTATCACTGCTAAGTATTCTAAGATTTAGGTGACTTTTAAGATATTTTCGTTCAAAAAAATCTAAAAAAGTCTAACTACCTACTAAGTCACAGTAAACTACAGTAGACGATTAGATGCAAATAAATTGTACTATTAAAATACTTATCCAACAATTGGAAGAAATTTGAGATTTTGTAGACTTAAATGCGATTTTAATAAGAAAAAAAATAAAAAAAAAAAAATTCTCCTAAATCGCAGCAAAGCGCAGTAGCTGACTAGTTGTAAAAATAAGCTAATAAATAGTACTATTTTAATATATACATCGCAGTTGGAGATGTTTTCAGATTTTTGAGATTCTTTAGATTTTATGATTTTTTCTATACAAAAAAATATTTAAAAAATTGTAGTACTAAAAATAATGCGTAAAATAAAAAGTCATAGAACAATAATTTACTGTATTAGATAGTAGAACAAATTTGCATCATTAATCAGTAAAAATAAGATGACTTTTTTTTTAATGTCCTAAGTCCACTACGTATATAAATCAACCCACCGTGCGACGCCACGCGCCGCGCGCATCGGTCACACGCTTGCAACCGTCGCGCGGGAAAGAGAGAAAAGCAGTCATTGGTTGTATCGGGGCGGCACGCGACCGCGGGACGCTCTGATTGGCCGACTTGTAGGAGTCGTAGGTCTCTGGGTTGCTACATACTCCCCCTCCAGTTCTGGAGAACGCCCACGCTCCTGGACTGGGATACCACCAAGATCAGCATTAGCTGGACGTCCGCGTTTTCGTTTAGGATTAACGGGTTTTGGTATGGATTCGTCGCTACCTCGGTAACGTGTAAGGTCTTCAGAATGATATTTCCCTAAATCTATATTGGGTTGTTCTGTGCTTGCGATGGTGTACGTTGTTGGGCTTACCTTTTTTGTGATCTGGTAAGGGCCATCTCGACGAGGGTAGAACTTGGAAGTGAGGTCTTTTGACCCCTTGCTTAACAAATGAGATTTTAGCATGACTAAATCACCTACCTCGAAAGCGTCAGATGGTCGGCGCGAAGCGTCGGCGTACTGCTTCGTCTTGTCCTGCTGGATCTCGACGCGTTCCCGAACAGCTAACAGTGAATGCAGGAAGTTTTCGAGGTAAGGGGTCACTTGTGGGATAAAGTTTTCTTTGGCTTTGATGGCACGAAGGTCGTGAACGACCTCTGTGGGTGACCGCATCTCTCTGCCAAAAGTCAAATAAGCCGGTGATTTGCCCGTTGTGCGACATTTCGCACTATTGAGAGCAAAACGGATCACTGGTAACTTCTTTGGCCAAGAGGTGTGGTCATCTGCCACGAGATGGGCCAGCATTGCCTTAAGATCGCGGTTTTTTCGCTCGGCAGGGTTAGCTTGTGGATGATATAGCGGGATAAAATTTTGTTTGATGTCTAGGACTGACATGCATTGTCGCATCACTGCGGAAACAAACTGAACACCGTTGTCTGAAATAACCCTGCGAGGTAAACCGAACCGCATGAAATATTCCTCGATGAGGACGTGAGCACAGGCCTCTGCTGTTGCTTCTTTTAGAGCAAACAGCTCCGTCCATCGGGTAGCAGTGTCTTCAATGAGAAAGATCCACCGCTCCCCCTGGTCTCCTTCCGGCAGTGGGCCGAACAAGTCCATGGCCAACACCTCGTTCCGCTGGTTCATGACTGGTGTTTGGAGTAGGCCTGGAGGTTTGGTGTTCTTAGCCTTATACCGCTGGCAGTGGATGCAGGCCAAGACATAATCGGTGATTATTCTCCGCATCCCTGTGAAATAATACAGCTGTGCTGCTTTCTGGTATGTCCGATCGATGCCTGGATGACCAGCTGTTTGAGAGTCGTGTAACTCCTTCAAAATTGCTGCAACTTGGCCGGCAGGTATGACTAATTGCGGGGATTCGCCATCGGAGTCCGGATTGAAACGGTACAGAACTCCTTGATCCATGAGGTATCCCCTTTCTAACCATCTTTTAGATGCAACATCATCAGGTCCTTCTAGCTCTTTAACAATCTTATCCACTTCAGGGTCCGAAGTCTGTTCTAGGCGAAGCTGACTAGGTGTCTTGGCGGGTAGATCGCAGATAACAGAACAGACACCGCAACTGTCGCTTGTATCGCTAGAACAAATCGGTCTACTCAGCGTGTCTGCAACAACATTCGCCTTCCCTGGGGTATATTGGAATTGGATATCAAAAGATTGGAGCTTTAGAGCCCAACGGACTAATCTACCTGCTGGTGATTTCAGTGATAGCAACCAGCGTAGAGGCTGATGATCACTACCAATCACGACTGGTTGACCGTCTAGGTAAGGCCGAAAACGCTCCACCGCCCACACTACAGCGAGTGCTTCCCGCTCTGTGGTTGAATAGTTGCGTTCAGCTGCGTTGAGGAGTCGGCTGGCATATTCGATCGGCCTTTCCTGATTGCCGTCGCCCTGTAATAAAACTGCGCCTAAGGCGTAGTTACTTGCGTCAGTTCGCAGAATGAAGGGACGACTGAAATCGGCTTGCACCAGTATTGGAGCTGTAGTCAGTAAACTCTTCAGCTCGTTAAATGCTTGGTTCTGCTCTGAACCCCAAGACCAGACTTGACTTTTCTTGGTCAAACGAGTCAATGGCTCAGCGACTTTTGAAAAGTTAGGTATGAATTTTCTGAACCATGAACATGTTTGTAAAAAGGTTCTCAGGTGCTTCAGATTACCTGGTACCTTCATCTCAAGGACAGCACTCACCTCCCCTGGGTCGGTGGAAACACCTTTTTGTGTTATAACGTGACCGAGATATTTAACGCTTTCTCGGGCAAAAGCGCACTTCTCCCTATTTACATGGAGGTTAAACTCGGTCAGACGTTTAAAAACTGCCTCGAGGTCTTGCAGATGCTGTTGGTATCCCTGAGATATAATCAACAGATCATCTAGATATGCTAATAAAGTTACATCTTGTAAAGCAGAGCAGGATCGGAGACGATCGATAAGACGCTGAAAGGTGGCTGGCGCGTTTCGGAGACCGAACGGCATCCTTTTAAATCGGTAAGTACCTAGAGGACAGACAAAAGCTGTTTTGTCTCTATCAGCTTCCCTAACCATCACCTGCCAATATGAGGATCGAAGGTCTAGCGTACTCATGTAGCAGTTCCGTTTTGTGCTCTGAAGTAACTCGTCGATGCGTGGCATCGGATATGTGTCAGCTTTGGTGACTGCATTCAAACGCCTGTAGTCGACGCAGAAGCGGATACCACCGTTGGACTTCGGCACCATCAACGCCGGTGAACACCAAGCCGATTCACATTCTTCTATAATATTATCTCGTAACATCTTACCTATTTCCGCTTTCATCAGCTCCTTTTTCGAAGGATTTAGCCGGTAAGGAGGAACAGCAATTGGAGGATGCTCACCTGTATCAATGCGGTGTTCCGCATACGGTGTTGGACCTCCCCCTGCTTTAAAGACGGGTGCGTGCCTGGTGAGAACGGCAGCGAGCGCTTGTCGCTCAGCTGGTTTAAGGTGAGTACCTTCATCGTCCCTAAGTATATCTGTGGAGGCGCAGGACACGTCACGCGAGGTAGGTTCGAAGAACAATGTATGTTTTACTGTATCAAAGTTACTAAAATACCAGACTTCTTTGGAAAAATCTATAACTACTCCCGCGGCGGTTATAAAATCGATACCTAACAACGTCTCGTTATTTGTAGAGTCGGGAAAAATTAAAAAAGGAATCGTTATAACTGCCGTTTCTAAGCACACGTCTAACGTGGTGGTAAGTACGTCCATCGTACGGATTACACCGTCGGCAAGCTTGACTTCGCGTGTCGAAGAGCTGAGGGGATGACCCTGACGTAGAAGGAGAGTATATAGCGTATAACCCGCAATGCAATGTTTGGCAGCCGTGTCTATCAACGCGGTACCGGTAAACCCTAAAATTGAAATTTTAAAAATTGGTCGTAAATCGCGACCAATAGAGGGTCCCGAACGATCGTTACACAAACATACATCGGTTAAACATAAATGAGCATAATTACAAAAAAAATTGCAAGAACTGTTTTGCCCATTATCCTTTACATTATAACAAAAAAAATTGCGAGAACAGTTTTGCCCATTATCCTTTACATTACTACAAAAAAAATTGCGAGGACAGTTTTGCCCATTATCCTTGACATTTTTACAAAAATATTTGCGAGGACAGTTTTGCCCATTATCCTTTACATTATTACAAGAAATATTGCTAAAACATTTTTGAACATTATAAGACAAAGATTGTGGAATAATATTGGCCCTTTGTATGGGACACGAAACACTTTCACACACAACATTATTATAGTTATCGAGAGAGTAAAAAGATTCAGACGCGTTATTTGAATTTAAACTTTGACCACTATGTTGTTTAACACTCTCACCTGGACCCTGCGACGCCTGTAACTTACGGCATTGCTCCTTGGCGTGGCCGAACTTCTTGCAGTAAGCGCAGGTAGGCCGTTGCCTCCTAGTGGAGTCCTGCTTCGATGGAACAGGCGCGGTCGGAGCGGGCGGGCTCTGCGCCGCGCCGGCGCCGCCACCGGCGTGCGCCCTGTCGCGAGCGTCGCGGCTGTTGTCACTAGCGCGAGCGCCCACGTTATCACGCGAGGCGGATTGTGTAGACGGCGTTGATGTTGACGGCGGTTGCGTTCGCCGGTCACTCGTCGTGCGTGTCATGATGGTTTTTTCGTCGAACGAGTCTTCTACATTCCGTGCGTGGCGGAGTAAATCATTGAAGTCATGACATTCTTCTCTGCGTAACCTTTTCTTAATTCTGCTGTGCAGGAGACCGTACGTCATATCTATCTGCGCCGATTCTGTTATATCACCCTTGGGCAAGCGTGCGAAAAGGGCGCGAACGCGTGCCACGAATATGTCGGTGTTTTCTTTGTCTTGCGGCGTGGCAAATATTTCAAGATATATTCGATGAGGCGGTCGGCGGTCACCAAAGGCACTTATCAAGTTATCCTTGGCTTCTAGCCATGACGACACAGAGCATTTAATGCCTTGCCACCACGTTGCCGCTTCGTCCTTGAATAAGTAGGCTAAACCGCGTAGGATGTTTGAGTCCGTAACTTGCGCGCAGTCGCTGTATGCCTCTATAGCGTCTATGAATGCTTCAACCGACTCCTTCGGTCGGCCGGAGAAGGTTGCTCTGCAGCGAGCTAGGGTGTTGTTCCCTGATAGCGCGAGTGATTCCGGGGTGGATGCATTCGCCCGCGACACCGAGGTGAGCAACTCCCTGAACGCTTCTGTTTGAGAGCGCTGGAGAGAAGCGATAATCATCGCCACGTTTTCATTAGAGAACGTAGCGTTTGCATCGGCACGCGGTGAAGAGAACGGGTCGTCGCCATCTTGGCTGGCGGACGCCGCCGCTGGCGGCGTGTTTGGTCGCGAGAGGACGGGTAATGCGTCGTTTGCATCATCTCTCCGACTCAAACTAGCCGCTCTACTCCTTGTCACTGGCATTTTTGTTCGTCACTGCAAAACGTTCACTATGTAGACACTATGCACTCCCTACTATTGTCACACGAAAAACACGTTGGTTGGAGCGCCACATATGAGAAGAGGTTTCAGGGGATTTTTAACAGAAACTAGTCTGATAATTAATATTGACAGTTTATTCGTCAGTTACACACTTTTACATTACAATAGTTCGGAAATAAATGTATTTCGCGGACAATATCGGCGCAGGGCGTCACACGACTTGCGCGGGAGGATGGCAGAATCACGTACGCGGTACGTGTGCCTTGCGCGAAAGCAGCGGACTAGCGAGACGACGCCACGCGCCGCGCGCATCGGTCACACGCTTGCAACCGTCGCGCGGGAAAGAGAGAAAAGCAGTCATTGGTTGTATCGGGGCGGCACGCGACCGCGGGACGCTCTGATTGGCCGACTTGTAGGAGTCGTAGGTCTCTGGGTTGCTACACCGTGTTGAATTTTAAACGCTCGACTCAGCGACGAGAATTGAAATCCTAGCAGTGCAATAATATTTTGACAGTAGGTAACTTAGATATAAGTAGGTACCTTAATGTTAGTAGAAATATCTAAGCACCAACGCATACGCAATAAATATCCACTCACTAACTTCATCATCAGTATCGTCACCATTGTCAATGACAAGTACCTACAGGCATCTAATGCCTTGAGAGAAAATCCGTATGAAGCTTTCATACTTGGCCTCATTTGTAAGTTTCGCTTAGCGCACATTATATATAGGTAAGAAGGTACGGTCTACAGATTATTATAGACACTTCGCTATAATAAAAACGTAGGGTTCACAGTACCTATTTCTTTTCCTTTCTTTTTTAAAAAAAACGTATATTTCTTTGAAGAATGTTTTTTTTAACGTTTCCACTACATTGTCTTTGTATTTTTGCCCGAATTTCTTCTGTATCGTGAGTAAACTACAAACATTTAAATTTACATACGGTATGTTAGTTTAAACGACGCATATTGAAAACCGCAATATGCTTACATGATACTAAAAAAATATGAACAATAAAAACTAATAATTAACAGCCAGAACCGTACCAAATATTTCGCAAGAGTCTCGCAACCCTTGCGCTTGTCACAGAACATGTGCGTGGGTCAATGACTTTTAGATATAATCCATTTTCCCTTCATATTTTAAAACTGGCGTAAGACAATAGCGAAAAAAAAGAGTCTAATGAGATGAGATCTGGAGAGCCTGCAGACCATGGAACAATTACGTCATAAATTAAGGTTAGGTATAGTTTTTTAGGTAGGTACGTATTTGGGACGAGAATCAAATAGGTACTAAATACCACCTTCCCTCAATAAGTGCCTCATTTAACCTAACATACTGTATATAAACTAAGACTTTTGCTTCGAAAAACTACCAAACTGTAGGCCACATAAATTTATCCGTTCGGGAATCGAACCGCAACACGTAGCGCAGAAGCCAAAGGTGTTGTGTAGACTTACGGGAGAAGCTAATGACCTGCGATGGGCTAAGTTGATATATATATCTCTAAAACTACAAAGAGATGACTGTTACTTAGGTCTTAAACCATGGTTTAGGAAAAGCAAAGAGGATAACAAACACACAGGAATATTAAAGACTGCAAAAGGGAACCTATCTAAAATATACCATTCCCCGAACGCTTTTCATCATTTTCCCGTAACCGGGAATTACAATTATGACTTTCCAGGGAAATGGGAAATGTAAATTAAAAATTACAAAGAATTTCCCTAATGTAGCATTTCAGAGAATATAAATTACTATTTCTAACCTTACAAAACACATTATGAACGATTTATAAGGATTTTTTATTCTTCTGAGTATGCTACTACCCCCACAGGGTTTTTAATACCAAACCAAAATTTTGTTAAGGTGTTAAATTAATAATACTAGGATTTTAACACCTTAACAAAATTTGAGCAAAATTTGTTGGCGCAGCGGCTGAGAGATTGGACTGCTGCGCTGCGTGTCGCGGGTTCGGTCCCCGCACGGAACAAATATTTGTGTAGCCTACAGATAGTTGTTTCGGGTCTGGGTGTGTTTGTGTTTGTGAGTTTAAATGTTTGTAAACGCAGCCACGATACAGGAGAAATTCCTAGTGTACTACGTTTTTATTATAACAAAAAAAAAAGTCCTCCCAGTGACACAGTTACCTTATTTCTGAACCATATGAGATCTATCGGTCGCAAGCGCTACTGCTGAGCATTAGATCCTGAATTCGATTCCCAGGTCGGCTAAAGTGTTATTGGGTTTTACCATCAGAAATAACTCAGTAGCAGCTACGGAATCTAGATTAGTGCCCGGTTGTTGGCTATAGGCTGGCCCCCTATTTCATAAAATGTTTGTGTTCTAATGGTTACCCATTAGAACCCATCCCAGAGAAATCGGGGGCAACCATTTTTTTATTTTATTTTTTGGTGGGTGGGAAATCATCAAACAACCCCTCCCGCTCTTGGGCAGAGCGAAAGGGAGTGTCAGACTTCTACTGACTAAAAACCACCCATGTTCCTTCTTAACCCTTTATGTCGAGGCCGCGGTATCTCTTACGAACAACCCGCAGCTCCGACAAAAGTAAATACACCTCTACCTAACTCTTTAATTAAGGGTTACAGGTGCGAAAATAATGTTATGTTATTTCGAAAAATAAGACAATAATTAATCTTATTTTTGAAGAAACAAAGACACTTTCCGCTTGCAAAACTTTCACTAGCAATTTGTCTGACGACTGACATAACTTTTATCTAAGTATTTGAAGTTTGTCACGATAGTCGATATCATTTACTCCTTTCTCATTCTTCACACAATCCATCCATCGTTTCCTTGGTCTTACTCTCCCTTTCCATCCATCGACATTTATATTTATCATTTATCATCACTATCACTACATAGTATAAAAGAAAGTCGCTGTCGCTGTCTGTCCGTCCCTATGTATGCTCAAATCTTTAAAACTACGCAACGGATTTTGATGCGTTTTTGTTAATAGATAGAGTGATTCAAGAGGAAGGTTTTATTATATAATTTGACCGACATCCACGCGGGTGAAGCCGCGGGCATCGCGGAAGCTAGTATTTATATATATCACTCCTTTAGTCACATGCATTTCGTCCCTCCTCACAACGAGGGACATATTGAAAGTTTGAATCCCGCAATAGTGCATGCTTACGTGATACTGTTAAAATATGAACAATAAAAACTAATAATTAACAGCCAGAACCGTACCAAATATTTCGCAAGAGTCTCGCAACCCTTGCGCTTATCGTTATCACAGAACATGTGCGTGGGTCAATGACTTTTAGATATAATCCATTTTCCCTTCATATTTTAAAACTGGCGTAAGACAATAGCGAAAAAAAAGAGTCTAATGAGATGAGATCTGGAGAGCGTGCAGACCATGGAACAATTACATCATAAATTAAGGTTATAGTTTTTTAGGTAGGTACGTATTTGGGACGAGAATCAAATAGGTACTAAATACTACCTTCCCTCAATAAGTGCCTCGTTTAACCTAACATACTGTATATAAACTAAGACTTTTGCTTCGAAAAACTACCAAACTGTAGGCCACATAAATTTATCCGTGCGGGAATCGAACCGCAACACGTAGCGTAGAAGCCAAAGGTGTTGTGTAGACTTACGGGAGAAGCTAATGACCTGCGATGGGCTAAGTTGATATATATATCTCTAAAACTACAAAGAGATGACTGTTACTTAGGTCTTAAACCATGGTTTAGGAAAAGCAAAGAGGATAACAAACACACAGGAATATTAAAGACTGCGAAAGGGAACCTATCTAAAATATACCATTCCCCGAACGCTTGTCATAATTTTCCCGTAACCGGGAATTACAATTATGACTTTCCAGGGAAATGGAAAATGTAAATTAAAAATTACAAAGAATTTCCCTAATGTAGCATTTCAGAGAATATAAATTACTATTTCTAACCTTACAAAACACATTATGAACGATTTATAAGGATTTTTTATTCTTCTGAGTATGCTACTACCCCCATAGGGTTTTTAATACCAAACCAAAATTTTGTTAAGGTGTTAAATTAATAATACTAGGATTTTAACACCTTAACAAAATTTGAGCAAAATTTGTTGGCGCAGTGGCTGAGAGATTGGACTGCTGCGCTGCGTGTCGCGGGTTCGGTCCCCGCACGGAACAAATATTTGTGTTGCCTACAGATAGTTAGTCTTATTTTTGAAGAAACAAAGACACTTTCCGCTTGCAAAACTTTCACTAGCAATTTGTCTGACGACTGAAATAACTTTTATTTAAGTATTTGAAGTTTGTCACGATAGTCGATATCACAGAACAGATAAAAGAGGTTAGAAGGGCCTTGTGGGCGGGGCAGGCGCGCCGCTCATATGTCGCAAACGCTCAAATGTCGACAAAATTTGATTTACCGGCCAACAATCGCGCTCACACTGACAGCGTACGAAGCTCCGCGAAAAAAAAGAATTATGCCATCTTGCGCTATTATAATGTGTCGGAAAAGAAGCCAGGGTGTGTAGTGTGCCTCGAGAAGGGATTTCTTATCACCGGTAAGTCCAAATACCTTAAAATACAAGTAATATTTGTAATTATTACAATAGTATTATGTAGTTGGTAGAAAAAATGATACTGTCGCAAGCAGTTAAAAAATTACGTACATTGCTTGCAATACGTGGGTACCATCTTGTACTGCGTGGGCGATTGCGCGATGTATTTCGTTCACAGCGAACGTCGCGTACGACGAGCCAAAGCTTGAGTTCTGCAAAATCTATGCGTTTCGATTGTGTTGTACCAAGTTGTAAACAATGTCGATATTTAGTATGTGTGAATGTATTCAAATGATATTATTATAAATATGATTAAATAACTTCGTTTATTACTGTCAATTATTGTTTATTGTGGGTTATTAATTTTGGTTTTCGTCTAAAATTTGTATTGAGGTTAGCCATTTATAATGGAAACATAACAAAACTAAATTTTGTTTTTAGGTTTCCAACAGATCCAGATACAAGAACACTATGGCTAGAGGCAACCGGTAGAATTGAATGGATACCTACTAAATGTAGCTGTACTAAATGTAGTAATTAATTGAATGTATGTCTTATTTTTAAGTGTTTCTCGTATGTTTACTTTTGATTTTACTTTTTTTATCTTTAATTTTTTATCTGTGTGAGACAAATAAATACCTTTTCTTTCTTTCTATCCCGTTCCGAAATTAAAGCAAAATATTGCAAAACTTAAAGTTACAAAACTAAAGTAATTTTATCGACATAAATTATCGACCTTTTGGTCGCCGTAACATGTATGAGAAATTAAAGCGTGTGTGAGTGTACGTCATACGCAGTGTATGCGCTAGTGTGACAACCAGTAGCAAGCTCGCGATCTAAGTGAGTGCGGTTTATTTGTGTGCGTTATGCGCGTACGTATTAGCCTCTTGCTTGTAGTGGATATAGAGAGTGGGAGACAAGCGGCGACAGGCGTTCTAATACAAATCAGGAACTATTTCCTTTCTAATCTCTTTTATCTGTTCTGTGGTCGATATCATTTACTCTTTTCTCATTCTTCACACAATCCATTCATCGACATTTATATTTATCATTTATCATCACTATCACTACATAGTATAATAGAAAGTCGCTATCGCTGTCTGTCCGTCCCTATGTATGCTCAAATCTTTAAAACTACGCAACGGATTTTGATGCGTTTTTGTTAATAGATAGAGTGATTCAAGAGGAAGGTTTTAGTATATAATTTGACCGACATCCACGCGGGTGAAGCCGCGGGCATCGCGGAAGCTAGTATTTATATAATATATCACTCCTTTAGTCATATGCATTTCGTCCCTCCTCATTACATGTCCATACCAAGACAGTCGTTTCCCTTTTAATGTGTGAATGATCCTAATTCTATTTCAATATTATGTCATATTTTTTCTGTTTACTGTAAAAAAAGGCTATAAGACGATGCATATAGGCAGTTAGATATGTAACTGAAATGACGCAAATAACAGAAAATAAAGTAGAGATTTTAAATTATGTTACTAAAATATAAATATGACGAATTAAAAGAGCTATTTTTGTGCTTAGAAATATTTATATTTCATTGTTTAACCTCTGGGGACCCACACCGTACACGTGACACTGAATTATAAAACGTGATTTTAAAACATTATGATAAAATAAAATTAGTGTGGATCAATAATTTAATTACAAGAATTTGAGGAAAAGATAACCCAAATGTTCGTGGTGTTAGGAGACAATACGGAGTTTTCTTGTAATTTTAATTCTATCTAACTACAAGATTACACAATAAAAACCTTATAATATTTACATTGTTAGTATTTGCCAGATTCTGCCATAATCTTATGTATTTCTCCTGTATCGTGGGTGCGTTTACAAACATCAAATATCCAGACCCGGAACAAGTATCTGTAGGCCGTACAAATATTAATTGTTACGTGCGGGGATCGAACCCGCGACACGCAGCGCAGCAGTCCAACCGCTCAGTCACTGCGACAACCGGGCTGTCAAAATTATAATGATTGTTTTATAAATTATATAAATTCATTTAGTAACGTTGTAAACCATCACCATTTTAGGGTTCCGTACCTCAAAGGGAAAAAACGTTATAGGATCACTTTGTTGTCCATCTGTCTGTCAAGACCTATTTTCTCAGGAACGCGGGGAGGTATCAAGCTGAAATTCATATCCAGACATATCGTAATATACACAGACTTCGAGAAAGCATTTGACCGGGTCGATTATTGCATTCTGATCGAAAAACTAAAAGCCGTAGGTATTAAGGGGAACTTGTTAAGATGGATCGAGTCTTACCTGAGAAATAGGAGACAAGCTGTAGTTATCGGTAGTTATAGATCTGATTATGTGGACGTTACTTCCGGTGTGCCCCAGGGCTCACTCTTATCCCCCTTATTTTATAATATTTATTTATTTGACATAACACAATGTTTTCTTCACTCTGAACATCTTCTCTATGCTGACGACAAAAAAATATTCATGGAAATAAATTGCCCCAATGACTGTCAGTTGATCCAATCTGACTTAGACAGACTTAGTGACTACTATGCCTTAAACAACATAAAGGTAAACACTAAGAAATGCCAAATAATAACATTTTCCAGAAAACGCAACAATATTATTCACAATTACAGTATCAGTGACGATATTATTCCGCGAGTATCACAGGTCAGGGACTTAGGTGTGATTCTGGACGAAAAATTCACATTCGAGGCACATATTGATCACATCACCAGTAAAGCATACAAGTCCCTAGGGTTTGTAATACGTAACAGCCAGCAGTTTAACAGTCCATTATGTTTAAAAACTTTATACTACTGTTATGTAAGGAGCGTACTAGAATCCGCAAGTGTTATATGGAGACCTTTTTATAAGAAATATATTGACATGATCGAATCCATTCAACGTAAATTTATTAAGTACCTAAATTATAAAACCAAAGCTGACATCGTAAATTACCCGGACTCCTGTCAACACCACAACTTAAATACTCTGGAAGAGAGACGGCAATTAAATGACATGGTGTTATTATACGACCTACTCAATAATAAATTTGACTGTCCACAACTGCTCGGAAAAATTCAGTTTAACGTCCCACTCAGGCGTACCAGACATACCTCCCTGTTAGCAGTCCCTTCGGCCTCCACTAATTATTTGAAGATGTCACCCTTTTTGCGTCTACCTGCATTATATAATGACAAATTCCCTTCACTCGACCCCTTCAATACCACACGGAACCGTCTTAAAAAAGAGATAATTATAATCCTGGAGCAAACGCGTGTTGCTCCAACCCCCTGCTAGTGTCAGCTAGGCAGTTAGTCACAATTAGACATACACAATATCATCGCACACATTCACAGACACCCACACCGCACAAACACCCGCACACATACACGCACACACAATACATTTAGAGTCACTCTTGGACTGTGCTCTTGGCCACCTTACCTTGTTTAACTTTTCTGTGTACTTCGTAATTGGCGTATTGTTTTTGTAATAATTTTAAGTTATTTTACTGTAAGCTGTGAAGCTACCTTTCATAAATAAATAATAAATAAATAAATAAATAAAAATATCAAATACTCAAATCTACTGTCCATAACTGTTAAAAACATTAAACTTCTAAGCCAACGCAATCAAAAGATCACAGCAGTTCATGCTGCAAATTTTCGACACTCGCAAGGGAATCAAAACCTACAGGGTACTTCCCGTGAACTCAGAATCTTGAAATTTGGTACGAAGCAACATCTTATAGCACAGATAAGGAAAAAATTGCGAAAGGCATACCATTTTTAAAAATACCATATAAATTTTACTTAAATACCTACAGGTTTGTACGAAACTCTTGGAGCGTGAGTCCGACTCGCACTTGGCCGGGTTTTTTACTTACTTTTGTAAAGCCCTTAATAAAACCTTCAAGCCACCAAAATGAAGCACAGATCGTATTGAAATTCCGCAGGGGTCAAGTGGAAAGGGCAGAGCAGTCACAAATAAGATGGTTGGCCGTGACCTGACTATGCGTATTGACAAGCACGGAACTCGGAACCATGCGAAAGGTGAGGCCTAGCCGTGAAAGGTGATAATTTATTTTGATAGCTCATTTGTAAGCGGTAGACATTGTTTTATCTTTTATGATATTTGTTGGGTTGCAGTAAGTAAAGGATGAATCAAGAAGTAATTTTTTAGATTTTATTTTGTACCCTATCGCAATGTTCTCCTAACCCAACATGTTGGCTGGTAGAAAGAATACATTAAGTCCGCCTATCTACCAATATTGTAAGTACAGTTTAAATAAATGATTAAAATCTTCATCGATGTTCTTGAGTTTTGAAAACATTACACAAAAGTGATCAAAAAGTTTCTTCAAATGAATTTGAATATCACTCAAGTCATATTTAAATTGATTAATCGGTCTTCTTAAAAAAACATTACACGTAATGTAATGCACAAGTAATGAAAACAAGAGAAATTGTTATGAAAACATTTCCCTCATACACTTGGACAATGACTTAATTAAACAAAAATAAAACATCTCGAAAATCGTTCCCAAAAATATCAGATTGACTTCTCATCCGCATAATTAAGGTGCTGACATCTGTTCGATGTCCGCGGTCGTTCAAGGTCGCTTTTTCCATTTAACAACATAACGGTAAATGCATCGGAAGCGGCATTTTTTTCCCGATGCAGGTAAATGTTGGGGACAATAGCTACTCAGGTCTACTTACCAACTTTCTGCGTACGCGCAGCAGTGTTGATCGAGAGTCGGTAGCGCGAGCCACAACGGTGCGCACGCGAATAACGATTCTTCGTCGAATAAAACTTCACTGTGCATCTATTCTACAGTTTATTACAACTTGAATTAAATTGACGTGATATATTAAAATGTAAGTATTTTGATTGGCATAGTTTGTTTAATCTGTATTTTTAATTTTAATAGAACATGCGTCTTTCGTAGATCCGCGTATAGATAGATTGCAGTTTTCACTTGTTACTAACGATCTGTCGATCTCACTTACGTTTGAGTTTGAGTACACTTTAACTTTTAAAGTTATTTACATGACTATAAGAAAAATATGAATAGATACAAAAAATAAAACCATGAATACTTATAAACTATTCGCAATATTGTGTTATTAGTTTCTCTTTATCCACGAACAAATATTTGAGTTAAAACGATAATAAAATAATTATACAAATTACTAGACCATTTGTGCCCAATATTAAGTGAGGAAAAATTCCTCTTATGTCCTAATTGATAAATTGAACCGATTAAAAAAGATTTCGACACATTAGGTACGGCAGTGCATTCTTAATTGATAGTTCAATATAACTTATAACGATCTTTGACACATTTAAGGTGCGCTTGCGCATATTATGATTGCTTGACTGCTGCATTTTGATGCAGTTAATATTTATCGATCGATATGTAATTATATTTCTCTATAAACTAATGTTCTTAGATTGTTTATATTTCTACAAAATCAGCATAATGAAAAGGATCCTCTAAGTAGATGGCGGTATTTTTGTAACTCCATACCTATCTGCCAGATTAATAGGATAGCAAGGGATGAAGCCAAATTCTGTTAAGATGTTAAGTTCGATCTTGCTGGGAAAAGGGCCATCAAATTTACTTACGTTTCCCACAATTTGCAGGTCAGGGACAAGTTGTGCGGTGATTTGCGACTATTAAAAATATGGCTTTACATATTTAAAATCATTTATCATTTATACAACCCTTTAAGTTCTGCCTTTAGCCTCATTGAATGACTTTTTCATAAAATAGTCTTAGTGGATAGTAATTTTTCGGGCTACCCTGACGCTTCCATATGTAGGATTTCTTGATTAAATCTACTCCAAACCTAATTGGTAGTCCTGCTGTAGTTCTGACATTATGAGTAAGTACTTACGCTCTAGATACTCGTAAAATATATAATTTTAACTAAGCTCCTCAGCACTGATGACAAAGTTAACACGTTGTTAAGTCAGTTACAATATATTTTGGTAAATTTGACTACAATTACTGAGGCACATAAAAAATGCAATGAAGTCCAGGGAATTTTCCGATGGCAAATATTACGAAAGTCAAAATTAGATAATTAGGTAAATGCCACTAAAACTATCTCAGATGGTGCTAGTGGCAAGTGCCACTACCACCTAAAGCCTTCACTGTTACAGTTTTTTTTGTAAGCGACATCGACGCACAAATATTTTTCTGATTTGATTTGAAACGATTACCACGTGTTCAGTAGGTACATTAATTCTGGATCAGCTGTTCCATTTTCTGGTTCAAAATTTTATTCTGAACTCGTGGTAACTGTTTGTGCGTCGACCCTGTACTGCATGAGATATGAAAATCATTTTGTATTTTTGAGTGTCTTCTGATTCCGATTAGTACCTTAGGTGATTATTAACTAAATATGCAAGATATGAAATCACTACATATTTTTATCATAAAATAAATTTCTCCGCCGGGTATGTCTGTCTGTCTATTCTCGTTATAATCAAAAAGTGTTGTACCGATTTCCATGCTGTTTTCGTCAATGGATAGAGTGGTTCTCGAGAAACTTTTAAGTACCTATATTCAATTTTTCGAAATTCAACCCCTACGGGAGTTAAATAGAAGATGAAAGTTTGTTGGGATATATCGACATCCACGCGGGCGTGACCGCGGGCAAAAGCTAGTAAAATTTATACATACCTAATCAAATTATCCATCAAATGCAGAACTAGTTCGTTCGATTTGTTCAAAATGGTCCATTGACATGTCCTTGAGCCATCAATACACAGTGACTGGGAAGTATTACGCATACCGTGCCGCAGTTTAGAAAGTCTAGCCAGTGCACCGACTTATTGTTCTGTTCCTTCCGTTGATTACTTCACTAGTTCGGCGAGCCGTTGAAAATTGGTATACTGAATCAAATCTAGGACAGGCTGTGACAACGACCACAATGGTGGTGCAAAGACGTTTGTGGATGTTGATTTGGGATGTTGTCAATTTAAAATTGCCCAAAAGTCAAACAACCATTCTTAACAATCGTATTATCCAGTATCAACTTGGATGTGGACGTCAGATAGACAGTCGCTCCTTGTAAAATACTGGTATTCAGCTGCATTCATAACAACATACCTGCCCACAACTTTTGAATAAGCCTGATGATAGAATGTAGCTTCTATAAAGAACCTTGTTTTATCAATCTGCGATCAGTTTATCACCAACACTTAAGTGACGGCTAAACAAATGCTTATATGTTATTGCACTGTTAGGACCTTACTTAAGGCGTAGAACTAAACGTAGAAAATACCAATATAAATAATACCAATATAATCATCATCTGCCTAGCCTTTTCCCAACTATGTTGGGGTCGGCTTCCAGTCTAACCGGATGCAGCTGAGTACCAGTATTTTACATGGAGCGACTGCCTATCTGACCTCCACAACCCGCAGTTAATACTAGGTAACACGATACTCTTTGGTAAGACTGGATGTCAGAATTTCAGGTCACTGACTACCTGTAACGACTGCCAAAGCTCTATATATGGCAGCCGGGACCAACAGCTTAACGTGCTTTCCGAGGCACGGAGGAAACTCGGTATGTCGGGCGGTCACCCATCCACAGACCGACCTAGGCAAGCACAGCTTTACCTAAAGATCGACCCGAGTGGCAGTTATTATTAAGCCACGAGCCAATACCAATATAATATTGAGTTATTTATAATAAGCGCTTTTGTTTATTCAAGTTTCGCCTAATTTTATAATAAAAAAAGGATATAAATAGATCGTGTCTTCATGATTTAATCGCAAATTTATTTATGACTGTAATTTATTATACCTACTTATCAAGCTTTGTTCTGACCAATTTTGTCGTAAGATTGTTGTACGTCACATGGACTTACATGAATAAGTTAGTATTATATGACAGAGATCAATTTGATTTTGTGTCACACCTTCGATTTTAAAATGTTGCTGTTGTTCAAAATTATAAAGTAGGTATTACAAAATAGGCGAATTTAATACCCGAAGGGACCAGAAATGTAACTAATAGTACCTACACTGCATTTAACCACCACTTAACTGAAAAGAGTATGCTTAGATGGTTTGCTCACAGGGAGAGGATGAATGAAAAATCAAAATCAAAAGTAATTTATTCAAACTAGGCTGTTAATTAGCACTTTTCGAACGTCAAAATTTACTTTACTTTACTCATTTACAAGTGACAGTCTCCCAAAACGCCCACCCTTCGACACTTCCTAGTGTTTTTTGCTGGAAAGAAGAAGTGGCGGAACAAACTCCCAAGCAACACATCTGTCTGTTTGGTTAGAAGAACCAGAATGAAAGACGCCAAATTCGACCAATCACAGTACCTACAGGCGAAAGACCTGGTGTAAATAACTAATGTGATTGGTCGATTTCCGCGCCATGTCCTCTCGTCTCCGCTCCTCTCCGCTTTGGTGGAAACCGGGCCTAACCCTATAATAGGTGAACTTAAAATTCTTCAGTCCGGTGCGTAGTAATCGTAACCGGCGTCATGTATGAACGTGGATGAGGCGAGGATCGTAGCATGAGGCGTTCTATGGTTTCTGCATTGCCCCACGGGGAAAAGGCGTGAGTTTATGTATGTACGTGTGAAAACAAAATTAGTTACCTATAGTGTGGAAGTAGGTATGGAAAAAGACGGGGGACTAGAAGACACAGTTGAGTTATAATTTCCAAAATTCTCTCACGTTTTTACCGGAGTCGCAATTAAAATAAATAGACATTAACCTTTTGGACATTAAGTTTTTTATTAAAGCAACGATATAACAATTATTAACAAGATTCTATTAATGTTAATAATTGTTATTTTTCTAAATCTTAAATGAGTCAGCAAATAGACAAAGCTAGGAAGTATAATAAGATTCACACATAAATTAAATTCTGCGTTGTATGAACTCATAGATGAATACTAATTATGAATAAGTAGGTACAAATGTTCTGTATTTTAGATGACAGAACGAATCCTCGGCTGGATTTTTCTAAAGCATTAATAGAATGAAAATGAATATCATTTAAATCCGTGTTATGGTCTTCTTATTAAAACTAAGTAAGCCAAAGTCAAATTGTAGCTAAACATTTTCTTTAAACTAATCTAATACCAACTGATGCCCTACCGTGTGATGAAGTCAAAGCAGGATTTTTTTAGGTAATCTTATTTCAGTGTGGAAAAGAAATTTAATTGCATTAGGTTTGCCATCACGGGACGTAAAAAATACTAGTGAAATTAAATATAGGTCCTAAAATTCATCCTTTAGACCTTTAGGTATTTCAGACTTACTAATATTTATGTTTTATTTCAATACTATTAAACAACACATAATGGGTTTAAATAAAATACCTTGAATGAAGTTGAATGGCACATGCGCTCCATCATTGCGATCATTTTTTTTCTAGCTAGGTATAGTCATACCTGGGAAACCTTCTACGTTACGGAGATATTGTGGTTAAAGTTCCAACTTTTTCACAGGTGTTTTAAAATATAAGTTTTTATTGTCCTAACTTTCACGACCCCCGTTCTACTCAATCATCTACAAAATGTTTTGAATAAGTTACACTGACTGAGTCCTACCGTAATATACTATTTTTCACCCCAAAACAAAGTCGTTTAACAGCAATTAAGTTTTTTGCGTAGAATTACTTAATTTGATGTACAGGCCAGTACAGGCTTGTTAACGACTTCGTGATAGGTCCGTTCTACACCTTGTACGTATAGTTTAGAATTTTACACTTTCGGTGATACCTAAAGTCTTAAGTGCGAAATTATAAACTGTGTATATCTTCGAGCCAAATCAGAAGCACAGTATAAATATGCATATTTATACTGTGTCAGAAGTTTGTAGTACCTCTGCTTCTTTAAATGTTACACGAAATGACGTAAAACCGTCATCTACAAACAGTCCTTCTGTTGATCTACCATCCGGTGTGTAGTTGAGAGTACACTGGCAGGTTTCGCAAGGAGCCTAGCCTTAGTAGCTTGACCAACTTCCTAAGCAATTCGATTGCTTCACGGTTCCTATACTGTACCGTACCGTAGTAAACTTGCTTCACTTGCAATTTATCTCCTTCCGAATGGGTTTGAGGTATGTGACTTTAGAAGTTTATTGCGTTAAAAAGTTTAAGTTTGTACGTTTACATAACTAAACACATTTTATTTTAAAGACTAGTGACTGCGATAGATTGTGAGTAATCAGGCTAGGCTAGGCTGATGTTCCCCGGTTCCCATGACCCTCGGTGCAAGTGTGGGGAGAGAACACCGGGGTACTCGCCCCAGGGAGAAGGACATCCATGAGGGATTTCCACCACGGAACAAAAAAAAACAGGCTGATGATAATCGACTCTTTGGAGCCTAAACGAGCGCAACATTTCCAAAGTCATTGGTTTGTTGGCACTGACTTGACGCGATGTGCAATATCATAAACACTAAAATACTGAACATAATCAAGCAGGAGTTAGGTTCAGTATCTGGAATATCAAGCAGCCTATTAGTACATATATACATATACCCTGCCAAAAATCTTAGCAGTGAGCACGTATGATGATCAAATGTTCGTTTCTTCTCTATCACGACAGACCTTTACCCTACAATTGCACATTCAGGCAAGATAGTAACTGCGGGTTGTTCGCAAGAGATACCGCGGCCTCGACATGAAGGGCTAAGAAGGAACATGGGTGGTTTTTAGTCAGTAGAAGTCTGACACTCCCTTTCGCTCTGCCCAAGAGCGGGAGGGGTTATTTGATGATTTCCCATCCCACAAAAAAAAGACAAGATAATAAGTACTTACAATTCTAAATACTATGGTCTTTGAACAGCACTTGCGCGTAGAAGGTATTAGTAAATATTGCGTTAGCCCTCAATGCCACTACCTTTAACAGTACCTACGTTAATGCTAACAAATAAATATCTATATACATTAGCTACTTACGTGTGCATTCTTCAGTAGTATTACCAAGGCTTTACTTTACGAAATCATTGAATTATCTTTAAAATCAACGTTACACTACAATAGGCGAAAAACAGGCGTAAGTACATGTTACTTAAATATGTACTTACGTTCAAGTCTCGTGTAATTGAGGGCGAGCTTATTGCCATCAACTGGGCTCAATTTCTGACTCCGGCTGCTGAGAAATTCTTACCCGATAACACTGCCTTCCTGGGAATCCAAACCAGAACCATCGTGCTAAGCAGTGTACCGCTTTATTTCTTCATCGTGTGGTTAGTGGTAAACTTGGTGTCCGAGTTTTATGCCGCTGGATCTCTGCCTTGACTTTAAATGCCGTCGGGAAATGTCTCTCTGGGATGCTGGTTTTCGCCCGTTGGGGCTGCGGGTTGTTCGCAAGAGATACCGCGGCCTCGACATGAAGGGCTAAGAAGGAACATGGGTGGTTTTTAGTCAGTAGAAGTCTGACACTTCCTTTCGCTCTGCCCAAGAGCGGGAGGGGTTATTTGATGATTTATAACCCGCCAAAAAAAAAGGCATGCTGGCCTTACGATGTTTTCCTTCACCGAAGCAAGTGATAATTATACAATACGCACATGAATTTGAATCTGAAATATTAGAGGTGTGCGGGTCTTGGGTTTGAATTCGAGACCTATGATTTGGGACTTGGCAGGCCGACGCGGTCACACCATTAGACTATCACTGCTTTATCAGCAGTACTGCTCACAGTTACTGTATTTTGAACATAATCATTAATGTTTGCATGCCAACTTAATGGCGAAATGTGTCATTGCACTACATAATTATTATTTTACCACCTTTTGTACCACATTTGTTGCAAATAAATAATTTTGACTTTGACTAAGGACTACTAAACTAATGAGATACTCTATAAGGTCATGCCTTTTTTTTTGGAGTGTGGGTAATCATCAAATGATGCCTCCCGCTCTGGGCAGAGCAGTAGGGAGTGTCAGACTTCTACTGACTTAAAACCACCCATGTTCCTTCTTAGCCCTTCGTGTCGAGGCCGCGTTATCTCTTTCGAACAACCCGCAGCCCCGACGGGAATGAGACAGTCTTCATAATCAAGTAGCCAATTTATTGAATAGTTGGTCGCTGAGTTGAACACAAGACAATGTTTGTTTGTTATTTATGTTCTTTCTCCAAAATTAGTTTACTGACATGTTATGTCTTTTTTATGTTTTTTATTATTATATACATTTTTATTTTTGACTTGTGTCTGTAATCAATCCTAATATTAAGTTACACCTTTCTATTGTATCGAGTCTGGTTCTTCTAACCAAACAGACAGATGTGTTGCTGGGGAGTTTGTTCCGCCACTTCTTTTTTCCAGCAAAAAACACTAGGAAGTGTCGAAGGGTGGGCGTTTTGGGGGACTGTCACTTGTAAATGAGTAAAGTAAAGTAAAGTAAATTTTGACGTTCGAAAAGTGCTGATTATCAGCCTAGTTTGAATAAATGACTTTTGATTGATTGATTGATTGCCGTGTATAAAGAAAAGTGGTTTAGTAATTTGAATAAATAAATAGTGAAAAGTACGTGGCTCGTCGCCAAACTGTAGCTTAGTTTTCTTTTCAATTTGCATTCTTACATGTGTGTTAGAGTAGGAATTTGCTAGGCCCTTGCATTTCTAAGGCTTATAGCCATCTTTACTTTCATTACGTAGTAACTAGTCGCTATGCATTATTAGCTAACCGTTCTCTGACTGCATCGTTGGTCTTGTGGTTTTGAGTGTGTTTCCGATTCTTGATTGATTCGAGCAGTTATTGTATATTTTCCGTTATTGTATATTCCCAGGTAGGTTCTCGTTTCCATTTAGGAGCGTACCTACTTAGTTAATGTTTATTATGTGTTTTTGCAGAGATTATAGGCGATGTTATGTTACTTTCTGAGTTACCATGATTATTTTAATGGTCACCATTAGAGCTTTCATCTTGTCTCTCCCTTCAGGTATTTTCTAATGACTTGTCATAAACAACAACATATAGTTTTAAAGACCACTGAGCTGTCCTTAAAACAGAAGTTTTGATGGAAATTTCATTTTCGATGGGAAAGTTTTTTTTTTTGTCGCGCTAGAAAATTCAGCTAAACGGAAGACATTTTGTGTAATTTGCAATTATACTTATATTAATATTTTGAGTTTGATTTTATGAAAAATAGTATGTACTTGTTTCAAGTCGTTAAGTACCTCATCTTCACCATTCTCCTGCCCTTATCCCAATATTATTATATTTGGGGTGGGCGCAGTCTTGTCATGTCACAAGTCGGTAAGGCTACTGAAATAAAAACACCCTAATGAATATATTTATTAATCTCATCACTGACCCATACAGAATTCTTTGAAATAGTTAATAAGGACTTAAATAATAGTGCCTAATCTTGTCATGCATCGTGAGCATCTTGCCCGTCACTTCCCTTGCTGTCGTAAAAGACTTACAAATTACCTATTAGACAGATCAGAAAAGTATGCACTTATCAATTACGTAAGTACGTAATCTACTCTTGTTGTAGGTAAAGTCGCCGTCATAATTGCTTTATCATTTTAACATCATTTGTCTATAAGTAATAGGGATGTTTACTGACTAAAAAAATTAATGATTCTAACTAGTCTGTCTGTTAGATTATCGAATAATATTGGATACGTATTTTTTGTTTTATCAAATAAATAAAAATTGACAAAGATAAAACGCGTCAAACATTTGAGTGGGGGGTTGTGACGTCACTTACCGGTAAAAAATGTCGTACTAATGTCTAAGAATATGACGTCACACGAGTTTTCAAATCACTGTATCGTCTTCATTGTTTGTTTACGTGAAAAAGTAAAAAATACGTGTCCAATATTTTTTGGAAATCTATCTAACGGACTAATTAGTTTTTTTTTTGTTAACTACCCTATTCTATATTCCTGAATTCACCTACTGTTGATTTTTGTTTTGTGAATGGCATCTCGTAGTTCAACCTAGGAGTTGTCGACTATATAACCGGACTTGGGCATAGGCCCCTCAAGTTGTCTACCAAACTACACGTGTCTGTACCCGCCTCATACAGATTTTTCCCTCGATCTACAACTAACATTCGCTCAGCTTAATATACCTAATGCAATTAAATTGTCACATAAACAAAGAGACCTTGCTGTTTTTATTACGTGCAAATGACTTTCAACCTTAGGGTAATAAACAATTACAAGAGTCACTTTACATACTTAGATAGATTCGTACGAGTATCATACATCTGCCGTGCAAACACATCATCATCTGCCTAGCCTTTTCCCAACTATGTTGGGGTCGGCTTCCAGTCTAACCGGATGCAGCTGAATACCAGTATTTTACATGGAGCGACTGCCTATCTGACCTCCACAACCCAGTTAATACCTTCTAGGTAATACAATACTCTTTGGTAAGACTGGATGTCAGAATTTCAGGTCACTGACTACCTGTAACGACTGCCAAAGATCTATATATGGCAGCCGGGACCAACAGCTTAACGTGCTTTCCGAGGCACGGAGGAAACTCAGTATGTTGGGCGGTCACCCATCCACAGACCGACCTAGGCAAGCACAGCTTTACCTAAAGATCGGCCCGAGTGGCAGTTCTTATTAAACACATGAATGAGGGAACACGATTATCTTCGTACTAAGTGTCACTAAGTAAGTAGTTTAATCGGGGCCAATATGTTTCGTTATTTGCATATATCATACTAACAGCTGATAGAGATTAATCAATAAATTGTGAATCATTAATGTGGCTTCGTGTAGGTATCTGTGTAACCTATCTATGTATATATCTTATTTACACGCTGTTTACAATATGATAACATCTACACACGTGCAGCAATGCTCTTTGTTCGAAATGTATTAAAAACCGATTAAGTACAGTCTATCCAAAGCGCAATCGAATTTTTTTAACAATGGCTGAATCTCCTCTGTCTGATTCTACAAAAACCTCGTAATTGTGAGGAAGTTTTTCAAAATTGTTATAGAAACTATTGTATTTAGTTAGTTGTTCCGAGGAATAATTTAAACTAATATACTTTAACAATTGCGTTCAATGTCCATAAGTTAAATGCTGTCATTATAATGGTTTTATTTTGCATCCATAATTATTGCAAGCTGTGCCATGACTAAAACATAGAGTCATAATGCTTGTTTTCATGATAAAACGCTAAAACCAAACATCTTTCAGCATTGTTATTTATAACCGACATCAAAACATATTAATTGCGAGAAAATCTGTCAGCGATGACAAAGTATTTTTTTACTTCTGTTCCTAGAAATTGAAAAGGAAAGTGTAAGTACTTCATTTTATGTTAATTCAATCTTATCAGCATACGGACATGGTAACAATTATCTTCAGTGCTGCAATCTTAACACCTGTTATTAGTATGACAAGTATGAATATATTATAAGTACAAAGCAACGTTTTTCTAAAACAATTTGCTGAAACTAGGGGATTTCCCTTCAGTCACGTGGCTATTGGATTTATTCATACCAACCCCGAGAAATTCCTACAAAAAATTTTGTTGGGTTGAGCAAAGTTATTTAAAAAAAAACTTTAACATCCTAGTAGGTAGTGTTTAATAAAATTGTCTACAATGTAGACAATTAAAAATGTAGACATTTAAAAGTGTAGACAATTAAAAATGTAGACTCTACATTTTTCTATTGCTTTATGTTCAAACTACTTTTCGTAAAAATACCCTGTTTTTCAACAAAAAAAAAACAGGCAGCCTGTCAGAGAAGCTTTGCATTAGTGCCCATTGCCAATTGTGAGGATTGGTGACCGCCCAATAAATACCGAGTTTCCACCGTGCCTAAGAAAGCATGTTCGATCCTTTGGTCCCGCGGCTGTCATTTGTAAATCTTTGATAGTCGTTTCAGGTAGCCATTGGCCCGAAAGTCTGACAACCGGACTTAACCACCGGGTATCGTATTACCCATTGCTTACTGGGTTGTGGAATCAGAAAGGCAGTCCCATGTAAAATACTGGTATTCCGCTACATTCGGATAGATTGGAAGCTGACCCTAAGTTGGGAACAGGCTAGGCAGATGATGGTATGGTGACACTGGAGTTGTACTATTTTGCCTAAAGTTCATGCCTGAGGTACGTACAACGGGCCACCGACAATGATGTAAACTAGTAATTAATATCAGTACAGTTAATCGTAAGGAAATCCAAACCTTGAGGTTGTGCGTCCGGTGTGGGTATCGTCGCTTCATTATGTACTAGTATTTACACATAAGCATATATGAAGACGTTGTATTTACTCGGCAAATAATATGCTTGTTTAATAATTAAATATTTGTGCCTAGTTGCCTACCTATAACTGCTCACACTTCAAGACCTGATATATATAGTTCAATAGTAACTAGGGCTGGAGAATAGAATGGTATCCAATATCACGCCATGAATTCCGATGCTGGATTAAAATAACTGAAAAATGTGGGTGTACTATTAGGTACACCTCTGCCTAACCCTTAGGGAATTACTGTACAGTCGTGATTTTGTTATGAACAAAGTAGGTATCAAAAACTATCTACATACTTACTAAATAAAATAAATTTACATTATAATATGAAGAACAAGTATTATGAGATGACTTTGGAGAGTTATTTATAGAATCAGAATCAGAATTATTTATTCATAAACATATGTATAGCTGTTAGAGTTTTTTTTATGAAATTAGTACTGGGTATTTCACAAGATAAGTATTACAAAACATACAGAAAACGATCGATAACAGATAATTCCATCTAAATGTTTACTAAGCAGTGTTATCAAAATGACTGGTTTTATCGTCATATATGAGATTTATCATCACGTATTTATATTGCACAAAGACTTTATTAATAATGTTTAAATAATTACATCTAATTAGCTGATATTAATGTGCAAGAAATGTAAATATTCCATGGGATGATTATCAGCAGAAGAAAATATTAGTGAAAACTTTGACTTCTTTCATTAGGGTAGAATATAACTGATTATACAAATAATAATATTTGAATTTGAATAAACATACCATACGCATGTCCATAACATGAGATTACGCCTCTAATCCCACCCACACCCACATTTCGCCAGTTATGTCTTAGCCCCATGAGCCCCATGTATCAGGGGGCGAGCCTATTGCCATCAACCCATCACGAATCTATACTCCGTGGCTTCATCTGAGAAATTCCTGAAAACCAATAACACTTTGCCGATCCAGGATCACAAGCTCAGCAGTCGCATTTGCGACCACTCATGAGATCAACGAAGCAGTCTGTATTTAAACAAAAATAAAAACAATTATAATTTTCTAAAAAGAGAGTCTTCATTCTTTGTCTTGTTTTAGAAAATCAACGTCGAACCGTGGCGTACTAACATAATCGTAAAATGATTTCAATGAAGCATTCACTACAAAAATAAATAAGTATTAATAAAAATTATATAAGGCGCGGAACGCTTGCATCGGAACACGCACGTGCACTTTCTTCTAAGAGAAAGTCCGTACTTTTTCGATTAGTCGATATCAAACAGTTGAACTTTGAGCACGCGGTACTTCGTACCTCCTACCAAACTCGTGTAGTATCTTTTATTTGATAGTGTACTATCAGAAACTAACGTTAGCGTAACTCAGTATGTTATCGAATGCACGTAGAGTAACATTATAAAATGATAGGGTCTATTATTGCTTTATACATTTCGTGTTTCAATGCGACTGTGAATTTTTTAACCCGTCTGGTTTTGATTTTGTTGACGGCGTGGATCTATCATGCCTTTGTTTTGGCTGAAGTTTTCTTAAATAGTTATAAGTTAGTTTATCCACCGTATTTGGCTAAGCCGTTGGCCAATGTTCTAAGTGTAGTTTCCGATGTAGTGAGTTATTTCATAAGGATTTCTGTTATACAGGTAAGCTTGACCTAAATGACATGGCTAATTGATATCTTGTTTGGACGAACGAGTTTGGTGCATGCAAACGCATTTTCCACACGCTATGGAGCGAATGTAATTTTAAAGTTTCGTTTAATAATAGTTTATATCATTTTAGGCACTTCAAAATTAATCATACCAATGAATAATACTGCGACTAAATGAACACTTTTAGTAATCATACTTTTAATTACGTTATTTTTTATTTAAAAATCGTCATGCTATAAATAAAACCAGTGACGGAATGAAAACAGCTGATGACTATCAGCTTAAGTATTAGCTTTTTAATTGACAGAAATTAAAACTTAATAAGAATGTAAAAACAATTATTAAGTATGACTCGTGCAGTCTAGACACATCAGAGAAAGAGTAAAGAGTATCGTTTTACCTAGTATTAACTGGGTTGTGGAGGTCAGATAGGCAATCGCTCCATGTAAAATACTGGTATTCAGCTGCATCCGGTTAGACTGGAAGCCGACCCAAACATAGTTGGGAAAAGGCTACACACGACGGCACATTATTCTAGGACTAGTTTAATGTGGCTTTTCAACTATTTTAAAAATATCATCATTATTATTGTCTTGACCTTCTTTCTCCCAATTCATTTCGGGTCGGCGCAGCAACTAATATATTTAAATAATATATTATGCTAGTAGGTATAATTTGTTTTAAATGTTATCCGTTAAAGTATGTGAAGACAAAATCAAAGTACTTACTTACCAGTTTCTTTACAAGTAGGTAAGCTTACAGTTAAGTTCGGGATTATACTGTACTCTAATACAATCTGTGAAATTTCTATACTAGATAATTATTCAACTTCGCCAAAGCATTAAAGGTTCAAGGTTGATTGAAAAAACCTGAGTTTCGGTTAGCTTGTTGTGCTGGCGTCGTGTGTACTTCAAGTAGATTAGAGAGAAAATGCCCTCTGCCTTGACCTCGTTATATTTCATCAACTGTCAGAGAATGTCGCACCGGCAGTGTTAACTTTCACCACTGTTGCCATAGAGATGCCATAAGTATCTCATTATTTTACGGTGAGAAGTGTGGTCATATTGACGAATATGTTACGGACTATCAAACTGATCAATTTTGTCCCGGGAATAATATCATCAATAAATTTTTTATATAACACATAACATCACGCCAGTAATCCCCGAAAGGATAGGCAGAGGTGTAGGTACCTAATAGTAACTTACACCTACATTTCGCCAGTTTTGTTTAGGCTCCATGCAATAACTTACGAACAGTATCTCGAAAACATCGTGAGGAAACCGGCATGTCTTAGAATCAAAAAAATCGAAGATATATTGTGAAATCTACCAACACGCACTAGGGCCGCGTGGGGGTTTGGACCACCACGTGGGCCCAGTGCCGGTTGGCCCTTTCCTAGAGAGGAGGCCTGAGTTCCTGCAGTGGGAACATTTTAGGCTGATGACGATGATGAATTAGGGTAGCCATCAACCAGGCAGAAATCCAGACTCCGTGGCTGCTACTGAGAAATTCCTGATATACTACAAACCTTTCCCAAGAATCCTATCCCAAGAATCGAACTCAGGAACTCATACTCAACAGAGCCAGAGCCGAACGAGAACAAATAATATCTCAGTCGGTGTCCCTTTCACCTTTCAGATAATACCACGCTTTGCCGCTACTCCTATGAAAGCAACAAAGCGGTTGAATAGGTCGGCAGAACCTTCACAATGAAACATAATATTCTAAACTTAAACTTCTTTTATTTCCAGACAATCATAATGAACGCGTTCATGCGAAGATTCCTCCGGTTCTTAGTGTCACTGCTGGCCATCATAGTCCTGCCTTTGACCTACCTGCTGAACATTAGGAGGAACAAGAAATGTCCGCCACCCGTGAACCCTTTACTGTTTAAGTCTGCCACTTCGTTAGCTGCTATGATCAGGACTAGACAGGTAGGACTAATAGTAGATTATTAACCAAGGGCTGTATGACATCAATTGCATACGAGGTTTTTGGCGCCTGAGCGAAGCGAAGGCGCTAATTAACCAGAGTATGCAATTGATGCTTACGCCCGAGATAAATACTCTGCTTTACATATCGATTGTGAGGTAAGTAAACAACAAGACAGCAGGTTTCAATGAACATTTATTAAGAAGAAAAAAATGTGTATTTAATTAAAATTAATAGTAAAATTATTACAATTTGTAAGAGATATGGTCACGTTCTTTTTAGGTATATTTATAGTTTGAATATGAGTTTGTGATGATAAGACTTGAGTTTGAGTGACTTGAGGTTCTTGCATCGTAAATGGCGGCAGTTGACTGGTACTACTAGACATGTTTAAAACTTTTGAAAAAGAACTCAAACAAGAAAATTAATTATTTTCGCGATGCTTTCGCGCCTACTAGTAGACTGCCTTTTTTTTTTCACGCACGCAAGCGCGTCAAATCTTGCTGGCCAGTTTGATTTTTAAATCGATTCCATCTAACATACGATGTGGAAACAAATAGTTCCATATTTAAAATAAAATCTTTATAAAATAAATTGTCTAGATTCCGATTCGAGTAATTAATCGATACCGAGAAAAAAAAAATTAACTTTTTAAAAATATTCTTCGTGCAGTATGAGTATGACAGTTCTTTTTTCAAATTCCAAAACCTATGCTGTAATGATAGTCATACACCCCGGCATTCAGGGGTGTAAGGGTGTACTTACAGAACAAGAGATATGTAATAGTTATTTGTTATACAAAAGTGAAAAGTTGCTTTTTAACCGCGTGTTCAATTTTGATGACCGAGCAAGCGAAGGATTCTAAAATTGAATCACGAGCGCAGCGAGTGATTCAAAATTAGAATCCTGAGCGTTAGCGAGGGAATCAAAAGAGCACGAGGTGAAAAATCTTTGCACTCGAGTGCAACACGTAACTTTTCATTCCACCTCAGCGAGGAAATGACTAAATGCAAAAAAAAAACGTTTACAATCACAAGATAGGTACACTTTTATTTCAGTTTAGGTATTAATTACTACATTATGACAGGTAAGTATTACAGAATAATCTTTAAATTATAACAAAATAATACTAAGGTATAATTAAGAAAATTTTAAAGTAACGTTGCTACAGTTATTTAAATTGAGTGTAATATTTTTGTTTGGTACTGTAATATTGGTGTTAGTCACTTGTGTACTGTTTTTCGGTAAACTATCTGTCATACTTAATAGTTGTACCGATTCATCGGATTCCCTTGGCGTGAATGTTGGAGAGAGAGGGAGATGGTTAGGTGTTTCATAACGGCTTATTTTTGATGTAGAAGGGCCAGTCCAAGGATCCGATTGAGGCTCTTTCAGTGTAATGGCTCCTACGATGCCTTCACATATTTTAGACTTATTTTGGATGGAATCCTCTATGTATCCCTCTACAACTGCATTGGACTTCCAGCCTCCGTGGCGCTTAAGGGACAGGAGATCAGCTCCGGAATCAGCCAAAAGTGTGGCTGAAGTTCGTCGGAAACAATGACCCGTGTACAACAGGGGTTCTGGAAGTTCAAGAAATGTTGCTATTTCTCGTGGGATACTGCCAATTTTATTAGTACCCATAGGCTGTCTAACACACTTTCCATTGCGATACTGTAGAAAAAATCGATTGATTGGAGTGTTAGGCGGGCGTAAGGCTTGATATTTCTCAACAATCGTTACGTATTCCTTGCGAATGACGAAGTTGCGGTCTCTTTTTGTCTTTGTATTAGGTAAATTAATTAATAGTAAGTCATCTGAATGTTTCTCAATGTTTTTGACATTAAGTTGTGTTAGTTCATTAGTTCGACATGCTCCGTTTATTCCAATAATAAGAACAACCTGTAACGTAAAGAGTATTGTAGTAGATAAATGAATAAAATTGATATGAACGCATAATTATGCCTATCAACATCTACTAAGTATACTATTTAATTGAGATTAATATACTTAAGTAGATACTGAATGTGCAACTGACTTACTTTTGCCGCCAAATATACGGAATCGGGTGCTTCGTTAAGAAACTTTTCAATATCAGATACTGTGAAAACCTTCGATTTTTTTGGTTGATGACCAGATGAGGCTCTTTTTAAAAATGCCACTAATTTAGGATAGGTATCGATATGTTTGTCTTTTTTCATCTTTATTGTTGCTTTTAGCATCGAATACGTACTCCATAGAGTGCTTGCTTTCTTGTTCTCGGATAATTCTATAAAATATGCCAGCAAAACGTTTTCTGAGAAAGTTTTGGCTCCTTTTGCTAGTCGCCACGTGTTGAACATATCGTACTGTTTTAAATACTTCTCGCGTGATTGTTGAGGGAGAAAGCTCATTTGCGCATTATTAACAGTTTCAGTCAATTCTGTTGGCGTCAAGCAAACTTCCTCGTCGCTAGAATCACTCATTTTAGTTTTTTCACTTGTTTTCAAGTTTCTTGTTTTTAATATAAGGTTTAACAATGACGTGAAAAAATGCCGCGTAAAGAACCGCGTACAAAGCAAATTGAAAAAAGAACACCAAGAAGGTTCCGAGTCTGAGTTTTTAACAAATTAAAGATAAGATAAGATAAGATAAGATAATATTTATTTGCATAAACATGTTGTCATACATACAAGAAAAATACATGCATGCAAGATGTTAATAATAGTATTGGGTACAGGCATGTTTGCCACATGATGTGACGTGCAAATATGAAGAAAAATTATTATTAATTACAACAGTCCCTCATAATAACTATAAATTAAACAATTGAAGAATAATAATACAATAATACCGACATAAATTAAAAATAACAAAAATCAAATAAACATTAAAACAATAATTCTTAAGTTACTAGGACTATTATACAAATCATGTCAACAATAAATAAAAGCATTCAAAAATAATCAATCAATTCTATAACAAAATAATAATCAAATCATGAAAATATAATAATCAAATCCCAAAAAAATAAAAATAAATAATAATAATAATCAAAACAAACCAGCTACTCTATCAATACAAATCTTTCGTCTAGGAACTCGTTGATGTTATAGAATGCTTTATTTGCCAAAAATGTTTTAAGTTTTCTTTTCAAGTGTACATTATTAAGCTCCTTCCAACTTTTAGGCAACTTATTATAAACAGTAGGAGCCATATGGAAAACGCTTTTGCGCATAAGTGCAGTCCTACAGGGGGGTACGGAGAGTTGGGTTTGGTCACGCCTGTTCCTGGGAAATTGATCATTTCTGCGCGGAAATAAGTTAGGATTGTTCCTGACAAACATAACGCTTTCGAGTATATAAATGGATGGCAATGTCAAAATTTTATGCATTACAAAATAGGGTTTGCAGCTGTCCGTAGTTTTCAAATGAAACATTGCTCTAAGGCATCTCTTCTGTGCTTTAAATGCTACTTCTCTATTAGTCGAGTTACCCCAGAAGATAACACCATATCTGAGAATAGATTCAGCCAGACCGTAGTAAGCAGTTAGTAAAGCCTCCCTATTGACATTTCGTGACAGCAAGTGCAAAGCATAGGCACAACTACTAATACGATTACTCAGAGCATCTATGTGGTTCTTCCAATTTAACTGTCGGTCAATAATTAGTCCCAGAAACTTAGTTGTATTAACCGTGTCAATTGTAGTATTATTATATGTAATGTCGAGATTGGAAAATGTCAATAAACGCTGGCTAAAATGCATAATTACTGTCTTACTTAAATTAATTTTTAAATTATTATTTTCTAACCATTGTATTGTATTGGTCAATGTATTATTAATGTCATTTTTATATAAGTTTTTACTATTACAGGGTATAGTGATAGTACTGTCGTCCGCAAAAAGTGTTACCGGATGGTCAATTGACTTTGGAAAGTCATTTATGTAGAGTGTAAAAAGTGGAGGTCCTAGAACACTTCCTTGCGGGACTCCGTAGGAAACGGTTCGTTCCTCCGATAGAATGTTTTCCTCATGTTTGGTTTTTGTGTTTAGTCTACTTATTTCGGTTATTTGTTTTCTGTCTTTCAAATATGATTTGATAAGTTCAAGAACATTCCCTCTAACACCGTACGCATCAAGTTTTTTTAATAAAATATCATGTTGGACATAATCAAATGCCTGAGTCATGTCACAATATATAGCACAGACTGGAATATTTTTATCCATATTTGACATAACCGAGTGCAAAAAATCATAAACTGCCATATTTATCGTTTTCTTTTTTCTAAATCCTTTTTGTTCGGTACAGAGTATATTGTTCAGTTCTAAATAAAAACTAAGTTGATTATAAATAAAGTATTCAATCACTTTTGAGAACATCGGTATTAATGCAATCGGCCTGTAACATTCCATTAGTTCTCTGTCTTGTTTTTTAAATAATGGCTTTATTACCGATTTTTTTAAAGCGTCAGGAAATATGCCTTCACTTATACATAAATTTATTATATGACTGAGCGGCTGACTTATTTCATCGGCTACTGTTTTTAGTATTTTTGTACTGATCCCGTCATAACCCACACTATTTGTATTATTTAACGCTAGAATTATTTTCGATATATCATTTGGAGAACTTGGAGCGATAAACATAGAATCCCTTCTGTTCAAAATATGTTTTGTAACTCTGTGCCCCGAATTTATCGAGGGTTGAATTTTGTCAATAAAATAATCGTTAAATAAATTAGAAATGTGGTTTGGATCCGAGACTATTTCATTATTAATTCTAATTTTGGGGATATTATTCTTGGGTATATTTAATTTAGATTCATTAATAATTTGCCAAGTAGTTTTGGACTTATTAATTGATGTTTTTATTTTGTAATTATTTTGTGCTTTCTGCGTTAAATTTATTATTCTTTTAAATAGTCTTGCGTAATTCTTAAATCGGGTTTTGTTCTCTTGAGTAGGTTTTATTCGATACTGCCACAATAATTGACGTTTCTTCTTACTACATTTTTTAATCCCGCGCGATACCCATTTCTGTTTATTGTGAACATTTACAGAAATACAATTTACGGAGAAGCACTGATCGTATAAGAGAATGAAAATATCTATGAAATCCTTATATGCTACATTCGGGTCTTTTGCTGCATAGACGTCTGAAAAAGTTAGGTTTTGCAGATAGCCTTTAAACTTAGTGATGTTGTCGTTGTTGTAGTCACGTCTTCTCTTGGTCCACCGTTTAAAAGTACAGACGTTACTAATTGGACACTTCAATAACTGTGCAGTATGGTCAGATAACGCTAACTCCAATATTGTGGCTTTCCAGGACTTTTTAAAAAAAAGTTGTATGATATATTCGGCACCATAGAGGTAGCAGTAAATAGGTTTAATGTTTTTTTTAATTCACAAACTTAGTGCACACGATGTTCTAAATTCAATTTACTTTATCCTCTAGAGAATAAAAACGGCTTTTCCACTCAGATATTGAAGATTAAAAATACTCTTTCCGAGATGGTGGGATGAAAAGTTATTTTTGTATCTTTAAACAGGTTGGTAAACAGGATATTTTGTAGAAACTGGCTTCCTATTGCTAGTAAATAATATATTACACTTGCATGTAAAACTTGGCAATGTTATGTGAAGTAATACGCTGCAGAGACTTGACGCAAAACTCCTCGTCAATGTTGACGATTACGCGTCGAAGCGAACGAAGAACGCAGCGACTACGCGACGTAGCACGAGGCGCAGTACAACAACTACGTGACGTGGCAGGAGGCATATCGCGTCGATTTACAAATATAAAATAATAAATAATATTTTTTTTATTTTTATTTTATTATTCAAGTAAAAATACAACCTGTGGCTATTATTGACATATTCGAGCAAAAAAGGACAAAAAAATCGCGTTAAATATTATTTTTTATTTTTAGTATTTGTTGTTATAGCGGCAACAAAAATACATAATTTGTGAAAATTTCAACTGTTCAGCTATCGCGGCTCTTAAGATACAGCCTGGTGACAGACAGACGGACGAACGGGCAGCGAAGTCTTAGTAATAGGGTCCCGTTTTTACCCTTTTGAGTTCGGAACCCTAAAAAGCACCTACCTGCATTAAAAAAACATAAATAAAAAACCTGTAAATTAGGTAGATAGATATTTTAAGCAAATTACTAAAAAAATTCGTTGATAAGTAAAACCATAAACACTTCCGAATGCAATAAACTCACAGGAAGGTTAAAATATCACGATCAATTTTTTTATTCTTTCGTCGATAAAGTTTAAAAAGCCTATTAAAAAGAAAGGTTTTAACATTGAAACAAAAAGGTTAATTCGACCATCAGAGTAGCCGTGACCCCTATCATCTTACGGCAATAACTGGGGGCTTACCACGACAGTGTGAGAAAGAGATGCAACTTAATTTAATTGAAGTATTCCTAATCCAACAAAAACAAAGCAAAATAATCTAATAAATTGACCCAGTTATCACGGCTTAATCGTACACTTAAGAATAAGAAACATAACCTCATCCTGTTTTTGAAGTCGGTTAAAAAGTGATGGTGGTATAGTCCCGGACGGACACTGGCCATCGTCGACTCACTTGGAACCACTTGTACCAACCAAGCAGAGCAGGTTGCATAGCCGTCCGCATTCTTGTCTCGCAGTATGCCTGATAGGAAAATTAATTAGATGAGTCTATAGGTTATTAAATATATATAGTTGACGTTTTTATTGCTGCATTTACATTTTATAAAATTAAATATGTTGAAAATGAAATATTCAGTGCAACAAATGACAATGACGAAGTAGAAACCGGCCGAGTACGAGTCAGACTAGCACAAAAGGTTCCAACCCTACATATATTTGACACTATAGAAATAAATAATTAAAAAAATGTTCACTTTATCTTTCAGATCACGTCAGAGCAAGTTGTAGAAGCTTACATAGAGAGATGCAAGGAAGCTAATCCTTACTTAAACGCTATAGTCGAGCCAAGATACGATGCCGCGCTTAGAGAAGCTAGGGGCATCGACAAGATGATAGTTTCGACTGATAGGACGCCTGAAGATCTGGAGAAAGAGTATCCGTTGTTGGGCGTTCCTATGACTGTTAAGGAGAGCATTGCTGTTGAAGGTAAGAGGAACTTCAAAGATTTTTTTTGCCTCTTTGGCAGTGTGGTCGTGGTGTAGTAGTGGTCGCAAGTGTTACAGTACTGCGCATGATGCGATGAGCTCCTGCATGGTTTCGAAACACAGCTCTGGCAAAGTATTTATGAAGTTTTTCCAACAGGATTTAGTTTTTAGTGTAGGTTATGGTGAAGATTTAGAAAAAAAACTTTAAAAAATCGATTTCTCCAAAACAACCCAGTTTGGACTCGAAGATGTCCCGGTAAAAGTTGACAGAAATTAGGTCTAGTATAATTTTAGGTGTGCCTTTTCATTCTATTCAAGTTTTCATGTTTACAACTGTATCATCTTCATTGTCAGCTAGAAGGTGATGAGAGGAACTTGGTTTTCACTTTTATATTTAGTTTATTTCTTGTCATAGAATTATTGTTTCAACGTTATTGTTGACTGAGTAAATACACACTGGTAGATTCCACCGATTTAAACCGTCATAATCGATAATAATAATATATATATATATATATATACCTTTAGATATAGCCAGTGCAGTTCGTCCGTTACCGAACTGGAAGTCACCTGGTCCGGACGGACTGCACAATTTCTGGCTCAAATGGCTCAGCAGTTCACACACTTGCCTGGCATCTCAATTCCAGTCATCCTTATAATAGAGTCTGCGTCATTACCAAAGTTCTTAACCACAGGCGTTACCCACCTGCTCCATAAGTCAGGTAGTCCCGCGGAACCCAAAAATTATAGACCGATCACGTGTTTGTCGACGGTCTATAAACTTCTTACATCCATCTTGAGAGCGAAAATTTATTCCCACATTGAAAAAAACTCTATTATGTCGGCCTCTCAAAATGGATGTAGGAATGGGTCCCGCGGTACTAAGGAGCTACTCCTCATTGACATGGCCATTAGCCAACAGGTTCGTCGAGCCCGAAAGGATCTGTCGACATGCTGGATAGACTATAAGAAGGCCTACGACTCGCTGCCACATACATGGCTCATGAGGGTGCTGGAGTTGTACAAGATAGACGCAACTCTACGCGCCTTCCTTGAGTCGTGTATGGGGCAATGGAAGACGGTCCTTCGATATCCAGGATGTCGACAGATTCAGGGGAACGATGAACCTGTATGGATTAAACGGGGAATATTCCAGGGCGACAGTCTGAGCCCGCTTTGGTTCTGTCTAGCCCTGAATCCTCTTAGCACTTTGCTGGAGGATTCAGGTCTAGGCTACCGGTTGAGGAGAGATGGTCAGGTCATATCTCACCTTCTTTACATGGATGATCTGAAACTCTTTGCCCCCAACAAGTTGCGTCTGATGGAGCTACTGAAACTAACTGAATCTTTTAGTAGCGCCATCAGGATGGAATTTGGTGTGGACAAATGTGCAGTCATGTATGTAAAGAGAGGGGAGATTATGGAATCCGAAAGTATTCAGCTATCGGATTCCATACACCTCAGATCGCTTTCCTCATCCGAAAGCTATAAATATTTGGGTATGTCGGAAGCGTTAGGTATTAACGTAGCTGACATGAAGCAATCGTTGAAGGAGCGCTTCTTCGGACGCCTAAAGAAGGTTTTAAATAGCCTTCTTTCAGGTGGCAACAAGGTGCGCGCCTTCAACGGTTGGGTCATGCCGGTTTTAATTTACTCTTTCGGCATACTCAAATGGACTCAGACTGAACTCGACGCCTTGGATAGGAGAGTCCGTACATTGCTGACCGCAAATCGGATGCATCACCCACGATCATCGGTGATGAAACTGTACATCCCGCGGAAGTGCGGGGGTCGAGGCTTTTTAAACGCGAAAACCCTCCACAACCGCGAGGTGTGCAGTCTCAGAGAATATTTTTTAAAAGCCGACGTGGGTATGCACCGAGATGTGGTCGCAGTGGACAAGGGACTCACCCCGCTGTCCATGGCTAACGAGAACTGGCGCAAACCTGTGGTGCTTACTGCTGATGACCGCAGGAAAGTATGGCAAAGCAAGGAGCTTCACGGGCGCTTCTATCGGGCACTTCACGGGCCCGATGTAGATTTTCTAGCGTCCGTGTCGTGGCTACGTTTCGGCGACCTCTTTGGGGAAACTGAAGGTTTTGTCTGTGCAATTATGGACGAAGTTATGTTGACGAACAATTACCGGAAATATATTATGAAGGATGGGACGGTTGACGTGTGTCGGGCATGCCACCGTCCGGGTGAGTCCATCAGACATATTATTTCTGGTTGTTCTCGTCTGGCTAACGGCGAGTACTTGCACAGGCACAATCAAGTAGCCAGGATTATTCACCAGCAACTTGCTTTGAAATATAAACTTGTGGAATCTGAGGTACCGTACTACAAGTATGTGCCCGACCCGGTTCTCGAAAAAGGTCATGTTACGTTGTACTGGGATCAGTCTATCATCACTGATAGGACTATTGTTGCCAATAAGCCTGACATAGTGGTGATAGACCGATCAGCGCGCCGCGTAATGATAATCGATGTCACCATTCCACATGACGAGAACCTCGTGAAAGCTGAAAAAGAAAAACAAATAAAATATTTGGACTTAGCACACGAGGTTGTCGATATGTGGCATGTGGACTCGGCTATCATTGTGCCGATAGTCGTAACGGCCAATGGTCTTATAGCCAAGAGTCTGGACGACCACCTGTCCAAACTCTCGCTTGGCGGTTGGATCAAGAGCCAGATTCAGAAGGCAGTACTCCTCGATACGGCTCGCATTGTGAGGAGGTTCCTGTCTCTGGGGCCCTAACCACCGGTAGCTTGGACCCTGCTCCCGTCACCGGTGGACGACTATTTTTTATATTTTTAAATGTTTTTTTATAAGTTTTATATGAAATATTTAAAAATGTAAATTATATGAAGAAAATAAATAAAGGACATTATAATAATAATAATAATTTTTATTTAAATCGTTGTTAAAAATTATTATGCAAATGAATTATTGTAAACTGCATATTCCAATGTTTAATGAACCATATTACGTCTGTGTTGGATGTTAATTTAGCAATGGCATATAATAATTACGATTTAATTAACCTGGTGATAGTTTATCGGGTGCAATGACCATTGCCTAACATATTGCTTTAAGCTTTTTGCCATCCCTTTTTGTTTAGACTCTACCTTTGTTTAGTACCTAATTTTAATGATCTATTCAATTATTTACATACCAAATATAACACTTGCCTTATTATTAAAAGTTTACCTACCCAAGTACCTAAAAATGCTATAAAATGTATGCATGAATTGATGTATTTTTTGCGACTCTCAACAATCCTAACCTTTTTATCCGGAGGTCAATCTATATACCAAAACATCATAAACATTAGTTTTAGAGATGAACAATAACATTATTTTTGTTTGCACCTTCACCAGTGTCAAAATTTGTCTTTATTTTCTCTAGCACTTTTCAAAGGTGCAGTACAAGACTATTCAATTATATTTACTTATCTACCTAACGCATTAAAATTGCGCTACAACATTAATATAATTTACAACTATCAAAACCATAACACAAGCAATAACCCACTACCGATAGAGCACATTAAAACCTTCGAACTAATAAACAAACAATTAAAATTCCAGGCATGAGCAACGACTGTGGTACGGTGTACCCATATAGGAATCCTGCGAAGAGAGACGCAGCCGTGATAAGGCTAGCCAGGGCTGCTGGGGCGATTCCTATTGCTGTAACGAATACACCACAACTTTGTATGAACTGGGAGACTTACAACAACGTTATTGGTATTACGACGAACCCGTACGATCAGAAGAGGACGACTGGTGGATCTTCGGGAGGAGAAGTAAGTTTTAGAAGAAATTGTTGATGGGTTTCGATTGCCTGTTTAGCCTAGTCGCTCGATCGGTACTACTAAGATTGACGTCTTGGGATAAATACTAAATATAAATAAATACTCTATAATATAGAGTATAAATAAATACTCTATAATATAGAGTATAACTAGTACTAGACTAGTACTAGTACTAGTACTAGACTAGTTAAAACTTTATGCACTAGTAATAAAACTGTACAAAGGCGAATTTAATACCTTGGGCATTTTCTACCAGTCTACCTTAGGGTGATGCAGAGACAATACACAGTAGGAGCAATAACAGAAAACAAATTAGAAAATATATAATACCTAAAATATAAGAACAAATATACATGCATAAAAATATATAAAGTTATGAAAGTTAAATAAGAAAAACTACCACAACTTAAATTTGAGACGACGCTGCCAACTTCTTTACTTTGAATGTGAACCGACTGTTTACTGACCTGATATCCTGAGGGAGTTCATTCCACAGGAAGACCGCCTGGACGAAGAAAGTAGATTTTATAAAGCCAGACCGATGAGAAGGACAACGTAGAAGACGATTATTGGCGTATTTCCATGAAGATTTTTTCAATAACAGCGACTTTAAAAATTAAACAAAATGCATAATTTTCCGCCATTATTAACTACAATTTTTTTAGTAACAACAACCATTAGTTAGAATTAGGCAAGAGCTAACTCTCCAAATTGCTGGTCAAAACCAACTTAATGCAATAGTCACGAATATTTTACGTAATAAACTCATTCAAGTGTGCAATTTCATTTAAAAGAAATACTTAAGTCTTACAAAGTAGGTACTTGCTAAGCGACATACTAAGTGTTACGATTCAGAAAATGTGACAAGTCACAAAGTACACAAAGTCACATTTGGATGATGTCATAAGCAGCAAAATTTGTTCAAATGTGAAATATGTAATTTCGCAAAATCAAGAAAAACCCTCTGTAGCTACGTTAACCTAAAGTTGTACGATTCTAATAATTTTAGCCATACCTACAATTAATGAAGCGGTTTATTAATTCCTGTTTAAATGAAACCACAACTTATAATTGACACATTATTGCTTACAATACAATAAGCAGGTAAAACCTATTTCAATTGTTTCCTTAAAAATGAGTTTAGGACATGAGCACACACACACTGGACTGGCTGACGAGCCCGAGCTATCACAGATATTTCAGTCAGACATCCGCATCCAACCAACTTATATGTGTAGGCGGAGAGTCACAGAATCTATAAAATGAATGTACCCAGTTTGACATGTCGATGTAAAGTTTCTTGACAAGCAACGCCACCTTAAACTGCACAGTTAAAGTGGTCAAACTGTACGCTCGACTTGACCGCAGCTTTAGACAACACCCCAACCAAATGCATCGTGTCAGTTTTAAAATTAATGTCGGCTAGTCTACTTTGTGTTACCATCAACATCCTGCCCTTATCCCAATTTATTTAGGGTCGGCCCAGCATGTCTTCTTCTTCTATTATGCTGAGCTGATGCCGTTTTGGCATTATAAGCATTGTTTTCTTTTTATTACTGATACTGCAGCTGTCAAAGTTTTATATAATGCGCTGGTGAGAAGTCACCTAGAAACAAATGCATTTATCTGGAATCCACATGAAGCAAAATACAGCCTCATGTTGGAAAAAATGCAAAATAAATTTTGTAGATTTCTCTACCTTAAGCAGTACGGAGTCTATCCCTTTTATCCCCTGATGTACCCAAGTCTGTTCGTATTGGGCATGGTTGGGTACACCAGGCTGGCAGTAAGAAGGGACGTGGCGCTAGTCAAGTACGTGGTGAGCGTATTGCTAGGGTTGCTGCATCACCCCGAGGTGTTGGCTGAGCTGCGGCTGCGTGTGCCGGACGGGTTCGTGGGGGCACGCCGCCGCCCCGCATTATTAGACGTGCCAGCGGCTAGGACTAACCTACTCAAGTTTACCCCTATGTCGCGAGCCGCACGTATTATTAATATTATAGCGTTATCGGAAGATTTGTTTGGGCAAAACCTGCCGAAGTTTCTTCAAGGGGCGCAATTCATCATTGAAAAAGGGGTGCAACTTTAAACTTTGTCATGTTTAACGGATATGTTCTGTATGGGTTTTCTATAGTTTAATTTAATTTGACTACTTTTTTTTAATGTTTTCCTTTTTTGTTTCTTATAGCATCGCATTGGATCTAATCTGTAATGTTGCTATAATTAGTGGTAAATAAATAAATAAATAAAAAAAATTCTTAATTTTAAGGTAGTTTTTCTTCGCAGTTTTCTTTGCTAAGTTACATTTCTCTTTATTTTCAGTCGGCGTTGATCTCAGCAGCAGGATCCATCATCGGCGTAGGATCAGACATTGCTGGATCACTCCGACTGCCTCCCATGTTCACTGGAATCTTTGGCCACAAACCTACACCCAGACTCCTCTCTATTGAAGGTAAAGACTGACAAATACCATGATATGGTCAGAAGTTACAAATATCTAGATGAGACTACACATGACTGTGCAGAGTGTGCAGTGTACACCAGTCCGCTTGATAATCTCTATGACTTTTATTGGAATCCATGAGGTCTGTAATCTGCGTCTGTAATGCGAAAAGCAGGGGTACATTAGGCACACGGTGGACGTTTTTCGGCTGATATGATGCTGATAGGACAATGCACCAGCAAAAATCATTCTGAAGATATGCAAAGCAAACGAAGCCCTCTTTTTAGTTGCTTCATTAAAAACTTAACTACATACCTACTTATGCTTCTCTATTTTAATATTATATATTTGGTATTTATTTACTAAAACTTAACTCTTCTCTTTCAGGCCACGTCCCAGACTGCTTAGACCCTGACTTCGAAGAATACTTTACACTTGGACCCCTCACGAGATACGCAGAGGATCTCACACTCATGTTAAAAGTTTTAAGGCAACCAGGTGGTCCAGAAGTACCTTTGGATAAGCCTGTAAGTTTCGAAAACTGTCTCTGACTCTCACGCGGGTATATCGCGGTTTTCATTCAGTCATTGGTGGTCTCTACATCGATGAAAGAAAACTTAACCTGACATGTTTCACATCTAAAGCTGCAATGCCGTCTGCACGCTCGAATTCTCTGAAATCAAAAAGCTACACAATCATAAGACAGAAATGATTTCTGAAACAACCGGGAGGCCAATCTTAAATCCAAAAAGGTGACGTAGAAAACTAAACAATACCTACATGTTTTTGTATCCTCAGGTCGACATATCAAAACTGAAGTTCTACTACATGGATGGAGACGGCAGCAACGTATCAGACCCTATGGGCCCTGATGTCAGAAAAGCAATGGAGAAAGCCAAAGATCACATCAAGAATACCTATAACATCGAAGTTCAACCGGTTAGTACTAATACCTACATAATTAAGATTGTGGCCCACTCCGTGTTACAGCCTGTTGGCCTGTGTCCCAAAAGTGGGGTGGTACACTGGCTGATTAAAATTGTGTCTAATTACACGGCATACGAAAGGTTAAGCTTTAGAATGAATAAAAACAAACTGTATGACAATGGTCCTAAAGCAATGCTAAGTTTCACTTTATTGATCGACATATTGCAGTAAATACAGTATGTTCTATGAAAAATCACGCAAGGCTATTATTATACTTGATAGAAATCCAAGTTATTAATATTACACAAGAGGAACAAAATATTGTAGCTATGTGAAGACAATCAATCATCCAAGCATTGTAATAAATCTATAATGTTAATAAGCAGGATTTTTTTATTTTTCATTGTTTATTCTAGTTATATATACCCAGTTTTATATTTTACATAGAGAAATAAAGGATAAACAGTGTGAAAGATAATATAGCTAGAATGGAAGTGACTAGGTACCGCGTGAGATTACACGTGACGGTGAACCATCTAGCCAATTTCGGCCACAGCAACTGCATTCGATGACTTTCTAGGGTGGTTGTTTGGTGTGCTGCTCCTTCATATGCTCTTAAGTGACTAGCATATACAACAGGCCGAAGAACTCTGAGCACAATGCGGACATGTCAGAACACCATTGAGACATTGTAGGGTATAGCTGAAAGTGATCTAGGCAGCTGTAAGGTCAAGACAATTTTAAATCTAACTGCGACCTTCTTTTCTCTTCAAAGGCGTTGACCTGCCGATGCACATAACGTCTCCTCTTGGTACAATTTTGTGCCTGCTTTTACCACACTAAGGGGTCAATTTCGATTCGGAGACACTACTGAGATGATAAGTAGCAACCATAAATAAATTAGGATATGGGCAGAAGAACGTTGATAACCTAGCTTTATTGGTATAAGGCTATCTTTTAATTCACCTTGTTAATTTCCAGCTCAAAATCAAAAACATAGAACACATGTGGGAAACAAGCATCAGGATACTGTTGAACATCAAACACGTAAAGAACATCTACACGGACCCAGAGAAACGCGACCAATGGGTGTCGGTATGGCCTGAAGTATTGAAGACATTAGTAGGCATGTCGAATCACAACTTTATCTGCGTTTGTTATGGACCATTGACGAAGTTCTTTGATGCATTGCCAAAGAGTTACTACAAGAAGCTGCTTGGCATTTTTGATGAAATCAAGGCTGAGTTTGAGGTAAGTCTGAACTTACATAGAAGTAGAACTTATAAGTTTTTAAACTGACATGGTCACTTATATTAATACTAACATTTGTAACGGGATATTTACCACATTGACTAAGAAGTGCTTATGCAAATCCAAGAGTAAAGCATCTCTAATTCCATAAAGATCGCAGTATGATCAGATGGGAATACCCTGCTGGCTGCTGCTCACCTTTAGGTACACAGAAGAAAAAACTACATAAATAATGGCCATAGGTATCGTAGAACGATGATTGTGCGTACTATTAAGTATAGAAGATTCCCATTATTTGAGAAGTGTGGCAGATTATGACATGCTCCGCCGCCACCGTTTAAAAATGAATTGGATAAGGGCAAGGGATTTTTATAGACCAATAGTTTCCCATTATTCCCATGTTTTTTTTATTATTACAGAAACTGCTATCAGGCGACGTCGTTCTACTACACCCAACGTTCCCAACTCCAGCACATCTGCACTACAGAATCTACTACAAATTCCTCAACTGTGGCTACCTAACGATATTCAACGCTCTTGGCTTACCCGTCACACAGTGTCCAATAGGACTCTCAAGAAAAGGTCTGCCTGTGGGCATCCAAATAGCCGCCAACAAATGTAACGACCACCTAACAATTGCCGTTGCAAAAGAATTTGAAAAAGCCTTCGGAGGATGGATACCCCCGAATAAGGAACTCGCCAATAACATAAAGACTGCGTAACAATGTTAATTTTAAGAAGATTATATGAGATTATAATTTTTCGCCTGTCGGTACCAATTAACTCGAAATATGTTGTACTTTTCGGGTGCTACCGATGCTCTTATTGTCAGACCAGAAGTATGAAAGCAATGTGTGTTCACAGGGTAAAGGTTGTGGTATGATTAGGAACATATGTAGGAACAGACTTCACACCGACATCTGCCGAAGTGAGCTAGATCTTTCTCTTCTCAGTAGTTAATAAAAGGTCTGTTCTGTTGTTATCTTTATTTGAAGAAAATATGCCACAGTTAAAGAAGTATGTTTGAGGTAGTGAAGATAATATTATATGATTAGCACCAGCCACGAGCATGGCAGAAAGAAAGAAAATCAGGTTGTTTTGCACAACGCAACTCTTTAATCTAAATGAAAGAGGTAGGTACTTATTTCAACCACCTCAGTAAGATTCGAAGGACTTAGTTTCGGTGTTTTGAGAATATCGAAACTACGACCTTTTCCTCATTCTTCGAAAAACCTCGAAATTCGGAAAGGAGTGGAGTAGATTCATCTAATAAAACTACAGTTTTCGAGACTCTTGGTATGAAGTAACGTTGTTGAGTTACTTAGGTGGTGGTACCTTCTTAGATGAAGAATGATGCTGTTACTCCTTGACAAAAGTATTAATGTAAGATTATATGTTTGCAATTACCTAGTTCTTGTCTTAGGAATAAGCAAATAAATATTGATATTTATTATTTTTTTAAGTCATGACTGTCATGAGGTATGATAAAAATGTGATAATAGGACATCATGACTGTAAGTACCTAAATGATTCGAATAAATTATTTTATTAAATAATTATTGTTACACTTTACACTTGTTTTATTTTGTGTCAAAAAACTTTTTTGCAAAAAAAAACCGACTTTAAAAACACAAAAAAGTAATAACACAAAAAAGTGAAAAATAAACTTCACAAGAAAAAGCACCTTCTGAAGTCGGTGACATTTTGTCTGTTTGATTTCGTTTTTTTTTGCCACCGACTTCTGAAGCTGCTTTTTCTTGTGAACATTATTTTTCACTTTTTTGCGTTTTTCGTTTTTGTGTTAAGTATCACTTTTTTGTGTTTTTGAAGTTGGTTTTTTTTTTGCAAAAAAGTTTTTTTATTTTACAATTTTTAGTTGTAATATCCTATACAAATATTTACTATACATTTACCATTCAACCAAGAACCCTAACCCTCAACCTTCAAGATTCCCTTATTATTACTTTCAACTCCTAACCGTTTAGGAGTAGTACCTTCCATAATCAGCTCACTTAAATAACCTGAAAGAATAGGTACAACCATATATACATCCCCAACCCCATAATATTTTACTATAGAATAATGCTCCAACTCCTAACCGTTGAGGAGTTATACCTTCCATCATCAACTCATCAACATGAAGTGATGACTGCCAGATGCAAATACTTAAAAAACTTTAGAAAAAGCACGAAACACGTGATACATGCCTATACAATTTGAGGGTTGCCCTCGATTTCTCTGGGATGCCATCATCAGATCCCGATTTTCTTATCATGGTACCCTTGGGATATCTCCTATCAATAAAAAATATTTTTTATATCGTTTCAGGCGCCTCCGAGTAATCGGTGAATTGAAAAAAAAAATTGAGAACCTCCTTTTTTAAAGTCGGTTAATGAGTTTTACCTTCTATCAGCAGGGCAATCTAATACTCACTTTATAAGTACGTATAGTTCTGAAAGAATTTTCTATCAACTCCTAACCGTTGAGGAGTTGTACCTTCCATCATCATCAGTGAATCCACATGATATTATGATGACCACACGCAAACACTTGAACAGGTTTAGAAAATATATAGACATACAGACGAATTGATAACCTCCTCCTTTTCGGAAGTCGGTTAAAAATGAAATTCAGTTGGTACTAGATACCACTTACCATGTAAATGCATAGGGCATTTACAGAGCTATAATGATTTGACAAAATCAACGAGCGGCACCCTTACTTGTGCTATAATAAGTCTATAATATGTGGGGTCAGACAAGGAGGTTTGTCTTCACCGATTTTGTTTAACTTATACATAGACGATCTCATTAGTGAGCTCAGTAGCTTGCAGGCCGGGTGTTACATAGATGGAGTGGCCTTTAATAACATCAGTTACGCCGATGATATGGCAATCTTGAGCCCATCAGTATCAGGCTTGAAAAAGCTGTTGGATGTTTGTGAGAGGTATGTTGTGGAACACGGTTTAAGATACAATGCCGATAAGAGCCAGGTTCTTGTTTTTGGTGCAAAGTCCTCAGACAGTTTTCCTCCGGTCAAGCTGGCAGGTAGTATCTTGAAGCGTGTTCAACAATTTAAGTACCTCGGGCATATTGTTACGGCAAACATCAAAGATGACCTTGATGTGGAAAGGGAACGAAGAGCATTGGCGGTTCGATGCAACATGCTTGTGCGGAGGTTTGCTCGTTGTACGTGTGAAGTTAAAGTGACGCTTTTTAAAGCGTATTGTCAAACTTTGTACACAAGTAGCCTCTGGACAAGCTATACGCAGAAAGCCATCAATGCTCTTCGAATCCAGTATAACAATGCATTCAGGATGCTGCTGGGGCTGCCACGCTTCTGCAGTGCGTCAGGAAGGTTTGCTGATGCGCACACTGATGGCTTTGCAGCGATCAGACGTAAGCGTGCCGCGTCGCTGCTGCAGAGAGTCCGGGGCAGCCCGAACAGTCTCCTGAGTGTCATTGCGGGCAAATTAGATTGCCCGATTTTAAATTCTCTGTCAAGTGTACATGTGATACTAACATAGTTTTAAGGTTTATGTTTTACTAACAATCTATAGATATTTTAAGTCTGAATTAAATGATAATAATAATATAATATAAATTGAAACCGCGGGTAGACCGAAAAATTATAATTTACTGTTTTTTTGCAAATTTGCAGCTCAGTTTCGGGTTGCATGCGGATTAAATTATGATAAGCGGCCGTAACAAATATAGTTTTACAGAGTATTAATTGAACACAACCTTCTTTATTTATCTTTAATTTAATCTAGTATTATTAATAATAATTAGTAATAATTGATTTTGAATAGTCATGAATAGAAATAATATATATTAATAAACATAACATAAATTAATTCAAAAAAAGTAGTTAAGAAACTAAAAAACCCGACTGAAAAAACTGAAAAGCAAAAAACAAGCACATTTTAAATTAAACAAAACTTGGAAGCAGGCTGGAGAGGCGCCACGGCGCCCTTACCTTCCGTCTGACGCACAGGTCCTCACCGGACACGGATGTTTCAGGAGGTACCTGCACCGATTCAGGCGGGAGGAAACGCCCGGATGCTACCATTGCGAGGCCGTAGGACACGGTGGAGCACACCGTGGAGGTCTGCCACGCTTGGGCGGAGCTCCACCGTGTTCTCTTAGCGGCGGCGGCGATCGGTAGCGGCGACCTCTCGCGTCCGGCCCTGGTGCAAGCCATGGTCCGGGGCGAGACGGGATGGGACGCCGTCGCCTCCTTCTGCGAAGCAGTGATGCTAGCGAAGGAGGTGGCGGAACGTGAGAGGAAGAGAACCTCTCGTCCCAACCGCCGCGGGCGTCGGGGGCCACGTGATGGCTTCCGGCCACCGTAGACGCGGGTCTGTGGACGGTGAGTAAAGGGCTAGCTCGCCGTCCGTCCGTCTTATGACGACGACATACCGTATCGACGGCGCGTTCGTGTTCCACGCGCGCCTCAAAGAGATGTCAGCAACATGGAAGGGTCGACACCCGTCGGGGCTGCGGGTTGTTCGCAAGAGATACCGCGGCCTCGGCACACCCATATTCCTTCTTATCCCTAGAAGGAACATGGGTGGTTTTTAGTCAGAAGAAGTCTGACACTCCCTTTCGCTCTGTCCAGACCGGGAGGGGTTATTTGATAATTTCCCACCAAAAAAACTCCAAAAAGGGTCCATTTAAATCTAAAATTACGAAAATAGAATGGTCTTTGAACTGCAAATATAAGTTTGTTTTATTTTACAATAAAAATCATCGTTCGGAGGCAGGGTACGCAGGGTGGCTACTCAGTTTAGTAAGTTCACATATTTTGATGGGCATCTACGGAACCCTACATTGTGTATGGTCCGACATGCATTTGGCCGGTTTTTGTTTATTAGACAGCCTGACACTGTCCTACAAATTGTAAAAAAAAAAACAAAGTTAATTTGATTTTCGCGGGCTACCCTGGCGCTTCCCCCCTAACTATGACAGGTTTAATTTTGAAACCAACTTACCTACAACCTTTTAACAGTAAGTGCATAATATGAAATATTTACGTGTGCAAATAAGAATAAACAACTCATAAAATATAATTTTATTAAAAAAAATTGCTTGGCATAGCATCTACAAAACCCACCCTTAGCAACTACCTTACCTACGTATTACCAACCTTCAAACTCGACTCTCGAGGTCATTACATTACAGTGCGCTCGAGGTGAGTGAGCGTATAAAGGGAACCAAAACAACAAGACATGGCCAAAATCAAAACAACAAGATATGACCAAATAGTTATGATGTAAATATTCACATAGTGCCAATTGCTTGTAGTTTTAATTGAAAAAAAGGAGATTTTGTACATTTATAGATAACACCGGGTGTCAACAGCGTTCCAGAAGTTAAATCAGCGCGGGAAGCGCTGCGAAAGTGTGTCAATGTCATGCAAAAAAAGGAATCGAACAGTAAAGTTACAATAACTACCCAGTTTACTCGCACCTATCTATCTATAGGTACCTACACAGTACTTCACGCAAACTTCCCTTTCCAAGGTTAATCTCTATGTCTAGGACAAGCACACGACATTGTGCGGCAGCATGCAAGCATTACGTTAAGTTTTTAAGGCTTCTTCGTGCAACATTACTAGAAATCGTGCTGTTTGATATAGTATGCCGTAATACCTACTTTAAAAATGTTAGGTGCCACAGAAACTCCTTGACGCCAGATGCGCCAGACCTCTGAGATAACCGAATATTTTAGTAGGTACTTAAGTTAGTGTTCAAATATTTTTACAATTAAAACAATACAAGAATTGAAAAGGAACGACTAAATTCAATAGTATTAATAAAATATTACATGAAACTATTTTATTTTTGGATTCGATATCGATACATAACGATTACAAATCGATTCAACAAGGCCTTGACATGCCTCGATGCTAGAATCACTCAGTGTTGTTATGTTTTAACTAGGTACTATGAAAGCGTTAGGAGCGCTATTTGAAAGATAAAAATATGGTACACATTAGTATGAAAATATTTATATAGCTACTGTTTAATAAACTATTTCGATTTAAACCTGCACTAGTGGAGAAATTGACGAGATTTGTTGGGTTAGCCGTGCACGAATAAAAGCATTGAAGGGCGTGGTTAAACTTCTTCCGTAAGTAATCAGATAAAACGCATTTCGAAAATATCAAAAGGGGAAAAATGTTAACATTTTTCCGATTTTTTGTTATGTTGTACGATTTTAAGCTGGCAACTATAACATCACATCACGCGTTCTATGGCAAAATCAAAGACAAAATAATATATACTTTTAAAGTTCGGAGCTTTGGCATTTTAGTTATTCAGTATTCAATTTAAATCAATTTTAAATAGGTGTAAAATGTAAACAAAACGGTGATATTTTGTAATATTGCAAGTAATTCACGTTATATAGAATTTTATAACATTAGTCACTCAAGGAAATAAATTATGTGACAATTTGAGTTGACAGAATCTGTCAACCAGTTTGACGAATATGAAAATTAGATTGATTTTCATTTTCAATATATAAAATTTATCGAGACTTGATCAAAATTTATAACTTTACTAATTTTTGCAACGTTCCATCCAATTTTAGTCTATTATTTTTTATTTGCTAATACACGAACAACGCACGCGCAGAACACCCATCGCCCAAAAATCTCCGAGCGCCATATTGAGAGGCAGACGTTGTATGACTTGAGTGATTAATCGTGGTTAGTGCAATAATTTGAAGTGGATTATTTGATCTTGCCCTATGGATATACTCTCGGGTACGTAATAAGTGCAAAAGTGTATTTACAAGATGTTAATACTCACCCAGTGAGCCCTGGCAAATCACATCGTAACCTAGACATAGGCCGTTCTAGTTATCAGTAGATTACCTAGGTATCATCAATCCACTGTTTGCTCACAGTTTTAATCTTATTAATAACACGTGTGTGGAATAGCCATAGGTTTCTTGAATCTAGTTACATTAACAAGATTATGCGATCGCTTCGCAAGGTTCCACGCTCGTATATAAACGGATTTCGATGTGTTTATGTCGGCAGTTGACAGAAGCGTTTATGTATATGACCGATCATAAGTCACCACACCCAGTGACCGGATTGTCGGTTTTAGTATTTGATCGTTTTTATTTCGAATGATTGTTCGCGCGTTGTCGCGTTGGTGCGTGTTTTGTGATATTAGTGTCGTGTTTAACGTGATACAGTGAGTGTAATAATAATGTAATTTCTAGGAGTGGTGTGCCTCGGTTGAAAGGCCTGCCGGAAGGACAAGGCTCCACACAAGAGGAAGGACTGCGGCACTCCGCTCTTGGGCATCATGGAGTGCTGCATGTCGGAGGAGGCGAAGGAGCAAAAACGTATAAATCAGGAAATCGAGCGTCAGCTTCGGAAAGACAAACGAGATGCTCGACGGGAACTCAAATTGCTGCTGCTTGGTGAGTGATTCTTTGTTACTGCCCCCAGTTCTAGCTCAAGAAACACCCATTTGTGTCCAAAATCAAACACCAACCTGTATCAAGCAAGCTGAGTGCTCCGTTACCTACCCAAATCACCACAACCATGGTCCTGATTGATTGCTCCATTATTTGCCTACTCATTTTCACTGCCCTACATTTGTTTGAGGTCAAAATCAAGTACACAAGTATGACTTAAATAGCTAATGATGGTGTTAGTTGAAGAGAACTGAGGTGAGTCAGATGATACAGTGCCAAAGTTCACACCTGATCAGTGCACTTGTTGAGCAATACTTAACGGAAAGTTAATATTAAGTACAAAGGTTTCCTGTGGTTGAAGTAGAGATATGACCTTACATGCATATTTCTCGTCTCTGTCCATCTTCGTTGCTGAAATATTGCTCATAAATTATCTATGATCAAGGTACCAAAGAGGTGTTTAAAATTGTCTGAATTGTGCCATTACAACTAAGGATTTATTTTGACAAACTACTTGTAGATAATGAATGTGACAGGAAAAGATACCGTTTAGCAACAGATAGATCTGCTATCAGTCAGCCTCACAAAAATGTCCAAAATATAACAAATTTAGTTTGAGCTGCGATATGCAACCCTGATTTAATGAACCTCATACTAGACTTCATGGTTTTGTAGGCATATGCATACCACAGAATACCCATTATAATAATGCATCATTTTCTCTAAAATATAATATATTCTTTGTTTATTATAATACTTCAAAGCTAAAAAAATTCAACAGTACGCTCAGAATCACCCACTCCATTTCAGATTGAAGTCATTTCTTACATGCCTATGCTGCATCTTGTAAGGCTGCGGTGGCTACTATAGTAATAATTATGCTAGAACAATGATTAGGAACTTGCGAGTTAGTAACGAGGATGCAATTATAGCATGCTAGCATCTTGGTTTTAAATGCAAGCAAACATGGTAACATACTACTCTCGGTTCTTTGTCCCTGTTGCTAGCTACACCAAAAACCTTGTTTACAATAATAAACTCAATCACACCCAAGCATGTGAGAAATTGCTTGTTCTTTCTTTCAGATGTGCTGATTTAAAAATATGAAACTTTATAGGCCATTTGCTTTGTCTATTAATATAAAAACCTGTATGAAGTTTCCTCATGCAATATACCTCTACTTTTTTGCACACATCCGGATAGGTATTTCTTCCTATCTCTTGAATATGTATTCCAAATCCTGATTTGGTATTTTTATTTTAAAACCTAACCGAAATCACAGACACTTATCCAACAGGATACGGCAACCAATAACTGTTATATCAAGCATGAATGTAGATATTTGATAACATTCCAAACTTTCTTATCACCATGAATCATATTGTATAGTTTTTTTTTACAGACATAATCATGTTCAGGAGTTTAACTGATGTTGGAAAATATTCAATCTGACAGGGATATATACCAGTATTTAAAAAAAATAAACATTAGTTTTCCAAATTTTTATTTTGCATAAACATGTCATAAGCTAAATAGGTGCACCGTTGTATTTGGTTGTCTCCTATGAAAAAGAATTAACAAGAAACTCCATGGTTCTCTCACCTGTACAGCATGTTCATTAATTGGCCATAGATGGCACTACCATAATTTTTTATTATTACAGAATTTACAAACAATACAAAATTAAATGTTAAATATAGATACCTCAACCTGCATATAGTATATTTTCTTATTCAATTTTTAGCAGGTACTCATAATTATGTTTTGGAATTAAATTTAAGTCTTATTCAAGTAACTATAATTAACCACTTCATACCTTATGAAAGCATATATTTTTCTAATAAATCTGCTTGCTAATACTTTAAATTTATCTAAGAAGAATTAGGTGTCTGTTAATGCAAATCATAATGTTAGAAACTCCCAGTTATGTATAAAATGAAAACCAGGTCTATTAATTTTTTTTATGATCATACATTTTGCATAAAATTATAGTGCCCCTAACTATTCTTGCCACTAGCTAGTTTAACAAAGCCTAGGTAGTTAAAGTATAAATTGGAAAAATACCTGTTTTCATTATTATTACTTGATTTAGTTTTAAAAATAAACGTAAGGTCTTAGTAAATATGTTCATTTACTAAGTCCTTACTTATTCATGTTATATGAATACATTGCCCAATCAAAAATAAATAAATCATAGCTTTGCCCATATCAAAACTATCATAAATATATTACGAAAAATACATTCTCTCAACAAAATTTAAAACAATCTTTCTTATTACTTATAAAAAAATGTTCTATAAAATCTGCAGAGGTCTACTCGCTACAAAATAGTGAAATATGACTTATGATGATCCAGAGAATATTGTTTGTTTACCAGTTAAACCTAAGTACTCCAAAAAATATTTTTATTTTTATTATTTGCGGTCTGTCTACCTAAAACAGCATTGCAATTAAAATTATTACATAAATTCATCTTGTCTTTTCTAAATTATTGACTAGGTAAAGTATTATCATGATTTGCTATTATTGATTAAAAGTAGCGATTACTGTTATTTACTATGCATACTATAATTATTAGCATTACTTATTACAGTATTCCCTGATTTGTTTCTAATTGAAAAGCACAATTACAATAGACTATTAATAGTCTATGTATTACTGAAATAAACTGTTATACATACCTATTGTTTACTTATACCTACCAATTTGATTTAAATTACTATTTAAAGTAGGGGCATTGTCGTATGTTAACATTATAATTATCTAAAAACTTTTACGAGTACATACTTGTAGTCTATATCCGAGTACCGAAATATTGTTTAACACATATCAATTTAAATTACAATTTAAGAAGTGCATACAGTATCTTCACATTATTTACAAAGTTTAAAATACACTGTCATGTTACAACTAGGTATGATATGTTTAGACTTTACAAGGAACATGACCAGTTAATGTCAAACAAAATATTGCCTATTGCCAAAATATAAATATTTATCAACAAATATGGGTAGGTACCAAAACATTGAATCTGGCACCCTGGAGGTAATTTAAGTACAATAGGACACAGGATAACCTAAATAAAAATCATTTTCATTGTTATAGTTTTAAAAAGATACCTATGTTAGTTTTGGATACTACCAAACTCAAGTGAAATTTATGCTGCCATTGCATAAAAATTCTGGATGAAGCTGGCACAAGAATGTGGAGCTTCGCCCAAGCTAAGTGAGGCGTATACCCAGCTGTAGGTGAAGTTGGGCTGTAGATAATGAATAGTATGTCAAGTCCCTGTGTAGGAGTTCATCTGGGAAGGTTCTACAAACATGCATTTTTAACAGTACTTGGTACGCTAATGGCCAATCATCTCTGTTTTATGCAGTCAACTGTTGGTGATAGGTACCTCCCAAGGTGACCCACATCATCCTGTCCTCCACCTTCCGCATCCAGACAAGATAAGAAAGCTGGAGGACAGGGTACGCAAGATCAGACCTATTGGTTACCTGCTATACCTATGCTCCATATTATTAAAATAAATAACTACAAAAGTTAATGCAGTAACTACTTTACCAGAATAACATGCTTCACAATTATTCATAATTACCCATTTTTAGTCATAAAAAGGGTTCGAATATTATCAAATTATATACCATCACCAGGAAAACTGCAGAAATGTTTGTTGAGTGATTTCTTTTTTGAATATTGATGCTGTAAGAATATTGAATGTCAAAACATTTAAGTACCTCATTTGGAACTTAGTATTTAAAACCTAAGTTGCAAAGAAGGATTGGTCCATAAGATTTTAACAATAGCTTAGTTCTTGAACTGAACTGCAAAAGTGACCTGTTGATAGTTTACTGTAGGGATTCTCTATAACTATCCTCAGGAGAGCTGTTATCATAAGTATGGTGTGTTCCCCCCTTGCCCCCCCGGGAACCCTTTTCGACCATTTCAGTCAGACATTATTGTAATTTCATTTTATCATTTGGAAAAACCATTGTTCATTGGTATCACAGGTGCACTAAGCATAGGCGGTAGTAACCATTTCCTATAATTTACCTTGTCAGATTCTACCAACCATTCATTAAATAAAAATTACTGGTATTTCAACACACACACATCATGTTATTCTTTTAGCCCTTCACTAGGATTGTATTGAGTAATAACAAGTTTCTTGTTAGCAAATATAACAGAATACATCCAGGGTATTATTTATTTATTTTCTCATTGTCGGAAATCATCAATAATACTGCATTGCTCAAATGACTCACTGCAGTAGATAAGTACTTATAAGTAAATAATTATCCTCTTATGTAATCCAAGATAAATAACATAGCTTTATGTGAACAAGATCAATCTTATTAAATTTTATGGTCAGTTAGCAACTTACTAAATATATAAATTCTAGTAGGTAAAAAACACCTATTTTAAACCTAAATGACCGCCTCGTTGGCCGAGTGGTCGCAAACGCTGCTGTTGACATGAACTCCTAGGTTCGGTTCTCAAGTGTTAGGTCGACATGGGGTTTTTCCATTAGTAGTCTAGATTTATGCTCGCTTGACGAAAATAGACTTGCCGGGGTATTATAACATGGAACTAACTCGTGTAATGTGGGTGTGCTGTAAGTAAACCTCTATCTGAATTACGGGCGAGATGTTATAGTTTTTCAATGTACTGTACCTCAATAGTTTTTCTTAGCAGACGGCAAACTAAAATAAAACTGTATAAAAAAAGCATATTGTTGTAATCACCTTCCGAGGAATATAGCGAACTCTAAAATCGGGGCGCGTTGTAATTTTCGGGGTCGACTGTGGCCGAACTAGCGCGGCGACTGTCATGTGACACCCTTAAACCTGCACGCGATGGAACAACGTGAATAGCCGCTTCGGGTCTTAATGAAATAATCTAATTAGTCATAACATCACACCTGTAATCCCCATAAGGTTAGACAGGTGTACCTTGTAGTTCACACACATACAGCTTGTTATGTTTAAATCCCATGTAGTAGGGGGCAAGCTTACTGCTAACTACCGGGCGCAATTCTAGACTCCGTGGCTGCTACTGAGAAATTACTGATAGGAGAAATTACTAAGTCTTAGGCTGACTTGGGAAAACCTGTGAATAGAACCCAAGACTTCATGCACAGCATTAACTAGCGCTTACAACCATTATTAGACCAACGAGGCAGGCCACTTAGTCAAATACTCCGACTTTTAGGTGGAACAGACAGGTACTAACAATATCCTCGTACTCTCAAGGAAGCTACAGATTACAGATGTAATTTTAAATTGAACAATTACTTAATTGCTACATGACTCATTTTGGTACTAGACGTCCTATCACTGACAGCGATCAGAATTCATTCAAGACATTTAAAAACTGCTATTAGACAGATTTTCTCATTATTACCAACTATTACATGGATAATAAATTAAAACTGCAGCGACTAATTTACTGATAAACTCAGTCTGAAAATATTAAAATAAATTATATTAAAACATTGATGGGCAAAGACTTATCATAATCAATGTAATCATTGGTTAATGAAGAAATCTACCTTTTTCCAACTGCATAGCAACCACATGATTGCACATGTAATGTGCGGTGTAGCTAAATCTAGTTCTGTTCTATTGTAACTGTTTGACTATACATCTCAGAAAATGTAAGGCGTCTTACGGATTCTTCAGTAAGCGGACCATTCTTATATTAAACTAAGTAGCTGGTAAACAGTTTTGTTTTAGGGTGAAACATCACGGTTTACGTTAGGACTGAATGTAACGCACACAAAAATTGTGCTGTAGGGTAAAATTATATCATACAAAATTGTTTAAAAAATACTTGTGAAAAATTCGTTATTTTAACCTCCAACACCTCCGTAAGGTTCCCAGGCATAGTCCAAACAAAAAAAATATCGCAATGACGGGGAACGCGGAACAAGTACCTTTCAGCTTAGTTATAGATCTTTACACACTCATTATGAGGTCATCTCGAACATGACCCTCCATTAAAGTCAATGCTGATTCTATCCTGCTTAGGTTCAAACCAAGCAGGCTGGTTGACCAACACACAAGGCAATATTTTCGACACGCTCCCTTGCCCGTTTTCTTTCAGACTGCATTCTGGTTAAAGTCTTTGCAATAGTCAGTTTGAACATAATAGGGGTAACTTTTGTATTAGAACTCTGAGAAGACCGCGGATGTTATGATAAACAGAACCAAATCAAATCGTTTATTTGTGATTCATGTGTGATCATTACATTAATCACAATACACATACAAAGCTAGTACCGAAATCAGATACAATCCCAAAAATTCAGTCAGTTTATAAATTCAGCATATTAACAAAGGTGGCAGATCCCATTGCCATTTGTTTCTATGCGCTAAAGATAATTTTAGCAAATGGGCTTTCAACATCAAAAATTATCAAATCAATCTGAATGCATTCTTATCGAAAAATCTCTTACAAAAACCTCAGGAAGAGAAAGGGCTGCGTACTCCATAAGACAAAATGGTCAGACTTTGCCAACCGTTTTGTTACATTATGTTAATGTATTTTTTTTCTTGCCTCAGGTACTGGCGAGTCAGGGAAGTCGACGTTCATCAAGCAGATGAGAATTATTCACGGCTCCGGCTACAGCGACGATGATAAAAGGGGATTTATAAAGCTCGTATACCAGAATATTTTCATGGCCATGCAGAGCATGATAAGGGCCATGGAATTACTTACTATTCAATATGGAAATCCGTCCAACAGCGTGAGTATTCTTTTTAAAGATAATTTTAAATATTTTGACATAAAAACTTATTAAAAGGAGATACATATTCAAATCGGCTTTATTCGGTCGAGAACAAACCCCTCGAATATTGCTGAACCAATCGAGACATGATTCAGCGATGGTGCTCGCCGATTGGTAAAAGTCAAATGAAAGATGTATCGTACGATATTGTAGTAATTTCTTTAGGTGGGGGTTTTTCTCTCTGAATCTGCAACGCGGAATGCATAGTCACGCATTTGTAGCACCCACACCTCACGAGATACGTTCAGCGGAAATATTTTGTTCTGATAAGTGTGCCAGGTTGAATGATTGCTTATCGGATACTAAGGCCCCAATCAAATGCATTTAGACCAAAATCGGAAGGATAGTTTTTATTTCGCTTCAAATACCTACCTAAATAAAACTGAATTATGATGATTTTATAATTTAACTGAAATAAGCTATGCGATGACTATTTGCAAATATATATAGGCATTACATATGAATAACTAGAAATAAGCGACTGAAAATCGCCGTACTTCAGCCGCAGCAAGTACTGCATCAATTTAATAAACAGTCCCGTTTGTCCTGATGACAAATCACGTGTGGGAATTTACAATGAAGCAACTTTTACAAAAACGATCGGCATACCATACTGATATAATTAATAAAAATTTCAGGAGAAGGCGGAGTTGATATCGTCGATTGACTTTGAGAGTGTGACAACGTTCGAGAGCCCCTACGTTGAAGCCATCAAGGCATTGTGGGCCGACGCAGGCATCCAGGAGTGCTACGATCGCAGGCGAGAATACCAACTCACCGATTCTGCAAAATAGTAAGTTGTGTTATAAACATAAGTATAGCTACACAATCATAAAATACCTTCTATTATTCCATGTAGTGTTTACAATCTAGGTTTATGATCAGCTATTGAATACCATATTCATTGGTATTGCTGTATCCTATAATAATGGCATCACATTTTATAATCGTACATAGGTATTTATCTCTAAAATTAAATATAATTTTCTATAAAGTCAGTACCTAACACATTGACTCATCGCCATATCTGCAAATCCCGGTTACAGGAAACTAAATAATGGCCGGGAATGTCGAATAAAACCGCGAGAGATTGCTCCTTCTGTATAATATGATGTCATAATCCAAATTAGTAATAATTCAATAAGCTGAGTGGTTCAGAACATTCACCTTACGCTATTGTCTCTGTTGCCAAGTTTCTTGGGAATACTTAGAAACACGAGTGATTCTTGGCAATAAAAGTAATAAGGTGTTAATACCTGTAGAAATAGCCTTAGCTGTGCCAGAATAAGGTGACAGCAAGGGATCAAAGTAACAAAGTACTTTTGTGTATTGATACCATTTTCAGCAACTACTGAAAATGAAGATGTCCAAAGAGCAATTGCCACTTTTTACTACAAAAACAAAATAATGCTGATATAAAATATGCAGATACTCACGTATAATCACAAAATCCACGAATATTAGTTTTGCAGTATGGCCGTAAACATACCAATTTGTCAATTTAGTTGCATTCATATTCGTTTAAAACAAATATCAAAATTATTTAATTGGCCTACACTAAAATAATGCAAAATTGATCCCAAACTGAGAAAAGATGTTTCTATAGCTATTTGCAGGAGATTGACCGCGTGGCGGCACCAAATTACTTACCAACCGAACAGGACATACTGCGCGTAAGAGTCCCAACAACGGGCATTATAGAATACCCATTTGACCTGGAAGAAATACGATTTAGGTAAAACTTGAACATGTTGGGCTGTGCATGTCTCGCTTTTTTAGGTGCATGGTAAGGTGGGGTGGGACTATACTGTACTGTCTCCATATTCTATCCCATTCTGCAACTTTATTTATATGTGTATGTCATGTGTAACAGGGTAGCATACGTGCATGTGTCTGCGTACTCGCTGTTAGCGCTGCATGATCTATATTTCAGCTATTTAAGTGATTTGGCGAGAATCGAGAAAGACGATTACCTTCCTACCGAGCAGGATATCCTGCGAGCTCGTCAGCCGACCACCGGCATCCTTGAATACCCTTTTGATCTTGACGGGATTGTGTTTAGGTATGTTCAAAACCACAGGATTGTTTGATGCGATTGAAGAACGCTAGTAGTATCCTGAGAGCTATTTCCCCTTGACGTAATTATTTAAACTGTACAATGTACATTCCATATTAATGCTATGAAACAAAACAATAATCATTGTTTACCTTAGCAACTTAAACATAAATCCTAAAATCCGTTGTTTGAAGATCTTCCCTTTAGAGCTCAAGGTGTGGTTTTGATATCCTAATTGACGGTCAGATTTGCTATTTTGTTAATTATGCTAGAAGAAACGCTGTTAAAATGTTGACACACTATTCCATACTTCTTGGTGTGTTATCATTAATTTATGCTTTCGAGCACAATGCTTCGCTTATTGCTTGGTTTGGGTACAACATACATTTGAAAGACAATACACATCTTTGGTTAAACTTGGATGTGTATCGTCTTTCTTCATTATTTTGTGGCAGAAACATGGTGGTGACATTACAATCCGTAATTAAAGCTTAGAAAGCGAATTTGACGCACGTGACGATCACTCGGCTGACTTTAATATTTTGCAATGATTATGAGCTATTTTCAACAATTTGTGAACCACAAAACATTAGCAAACTATCATAAAACTTGTTGCTAATAACGGTTCCCGGTTCTTTCTGTAGTATGCTTAGAAAGTTACTTGTAATTTTAGGTTATACTTTTGTCCTTCTTAATAAACTACTGCAATAATCACTACAAAAATATATAAATTAAGTTGTTTAAATTATGTTTTTCGTCACCATCACTCTATTTAGCACAAAAGCACCGCCATTTTTTTTAGAAACTTTATTTGACGCCATTTTGAAACTGATACGACAATGCATCAATGTTTCAAACACATCTCCTGTGCCATTAGTTTTGCCAATTATTAAAGGCTGATTTAGGAGGTGGGCTTAAAGTATAGCAGCCATGTTGCATTGCCCAGAACCTTAATGTTTTGCATATTTTTGAGCATTTGTTTTTTAGTTTTTTTTTGTCGTGGAATAAATTTTTTTTTCATAGCACTAAATCATTTAAACATTAAATTCTAGCATGTTTGGCGTGGCGAAGATGCCAGTTTTGATTAGGTCAGAAACATTCTTAGCACTTTCACTGCTAATCTATCTTGTACTTATCAATATTGCTGATTACTATTGCTTGTCATAACATTCAACTTCACTGTAATAATTCCCTTGATTTTAACCCCACTGTCCTTCTGCGTGATTCGTGAGTTTATTTATCGAATTGAAGTAAAACATTCGTTCTGTGCAAAAAGATAAGACCCAATTTGTTTTGTAAAATTTCCGTCCCACCACTACGAAGCATTTTGCCTCGCGAGGCAAAGTGGAAACGCGTATCCTTATTGAAAAGAAAATGATGAATACCTTAAAAGAACGTATACCGTAAACCACGAATAGCAGAAGAACACCATAATATTCAATGTTGTAACCCTATCCTGCACCTAGACTTAATAACAAGTTTATTTATATACCGGCTTGTCTCTTTATTCACGTTGTATTATTATTAATGAATATTGTACATCTCATACAGAATGGTCGACGTCGGCGGACAAAGATCCGAGCGAAGGAAGTGGATTCATTGTTTCGAGAATGTGACTTCCATCATATTTCTTGTAGCTCTTAGTGAATATGATCAAATTTTGTTCGAATCGGAAAACGAGGTGAGTAACTTAACATCTACAAATACCTTATATTGTCCTAAATAATCAAACATTAGAAGGCATGTGCTTTCTGCCTACCCGCACTGGGCCTGCATGTTGGTTTACGACCCGCTCCGTCACACAGACAAGAGGAAATTTTATAAACTCTTTATGCTTAAACGTGAGACACCTTTCCCCTTCGCTCCAGCGAAGCTTGCCAAGGAAAGTATTACGTACCACTGGCGCGATGGTGCTTAGACAGTTACAATGTTCCAGAAGGGTAAGTCTTGGCAGTGTGATGAAATTACAGACACAATAAACAATCGTCATCTTTGTCTTTGGGATAGCAGCGTATTAGCTATGCCTTCAGTATGGCCTATCTATAATGGGTCGACGCTTGTATGGTCGTCGTCTGCTTAAACTTGAACAAACTATGTTGGGGTCGGCTTCCAGTCTAACCGGATACAGCTGAATTACAGTATTTTACATAAACCGACTGCCTGTGTATGGTAGCGAATAATATTTAAAAAATAATTTTTGTTGTGATTGTCCAGTTTGTAAATATTAAACTTTGCCATAATTTGCCATTTAGTTCAGTTACAAGTACGTAGTTAAAAGTACAAGTAAGTTCTACTTTTCCGTATAATAATTGTATTTCGACATAAAACAAAAAGTTTCCTCTCCCAGTCGGCATTGCCCTTACAACTTGTGGGGTAAACCCGACATTGACCAGAATGTTCCGTCCTCTATAAAAAGTATTTATATCCGGACAAATTGTTGTTTTGTATGAGGTCACCTAACTTACATTTGAAAAGTATGTTTCATGACGTTCCAATTGTTTACCTAGCTTTCTTTTTAATGCGATCGGAATTTCCATATACGTCACTGTATTTGTTTGTTGAAATAATTCAGTTTTATCCTATTTGTTTTGAAATACCTAGCTGATCTTCATATAACTATTGATTTACAATGCACTGGGCGCTGTGATGGTTTATCCCGGTCGCTCCTCCGAAGAGGAGGCATGGGCCCCCGCAGTGGGAACGTTTTTTTAAAAAACTGACTATACTTACATGACAGGAGCTCATGGCTTAATAAATCGGTACGATAATTAGGTTAAGCCGTGCTTGCTTTGGCAGCCGTACATACGACCATCCATTACATACCGAGTGGACCCCGTACCTGGGAGAACACGTGAACCCCGGCTGTCATTTGTACATCTTTGACAGATTTTACAGGTAGTCAGCGACCCGAAAGTCTGACAAGCAGTCTTACCAAGAGGTATCGTATCGCCCAGTAGGTGCGGTCAGATAGGCAATGACTCCATGTAAAATACCGGTAGTTTGGAACTCATGAAAGAGGACTGGAAGAGGGAGCGGGTCATAATGCGTATAGTAGACTAGTAAATTGATTGATTGACTCAGGTCACGACCTCTTGACTCTTGACCAGATAAAACACGCGTTTCTGTTCATTTAGTATCGGCTGGCAAGTACAGAAAGAACAAATGTTGTCTCTCTTTTCGCATTAGGTCCCTGTAGTTATGAAGTACTGTATGTTATGCAGGTTATATTGCAATTTAGGGTTTAGAATGCAATATGTTTCCGAAACGGTAACCTGAAAATGAAATGCAATTTTCAAGATAAACCACGCCTTGCTGTTGGATAAACCTCAAATATATGTAAGCCTTTGACAGCCGTTACATATGGGCTTAAAACCTAAACGTCTGACCATCAGTATCACCAATGGATATCGTGTTACACGGCTGTGAAAATCAGTCTGTTGTTACATCTCAAATATAGGTGTTCAACTGAGGGCACGCCACGATAGTGGCGGTAAGTCCCCTCTTTGAGGAGTGGCTGGAGAGGCGCCACGGCGCCCTCACCTTCCGTCTGACGCAGGTACTCACCGGACACGGTTGTTTCGGGAGGTACCTGCACCGAATCAGGCGGGAGGAAACGCCCGGTTGTCACCATTGTGAGGATCGGCCGGAGGACACGGTGGAGCACACTGTGGAGGTGTGCCCCGCTTGGGCGGAGCCCCGCCGTGTTCTCGTAGCGGCGATCGGCGGCGGCGACCTCTCGCGTCCGGCCCTGGTGCAAGCCATGGTCCGGGGCGAGGAGGAATGGGACGCCGTCGCCTCCTTCTGCGAAGCAGTGATGCTAGCGAAGGAGGTGGCGGAACGTGAGAGGGAGAGAACCTCTCGTCCCAGCCGCCGTGGGAGGCGCTCCGGGCGTCGGGGGCCACGCGATGGCTTCCGGCCACCGTAGACGCGGGCCTGTGGACGGTGAGTGATGGGTAAGCTCGCCGTCCGTCCGTCTTATGACGACGACAGGCCGTGTCGACGGCGCGTTCGTGTTCCACGCGCGCCTCAAAGAGATGTCAGCAACATGGAAGGGGCCCGCAAGGGCCGACGCCTGTCGAGGCTGCGGGTTGTCCGCAAGGGATACCGCGGCCTCGACATGAAGGGCGAAGAAGGAACATGGGTGGTTTTTAGTCAGTAGAAGTCTGACACTCCCTTTCGCTCTGCCCAAGAGCGGGAGGGGTTATTTGATGATTTCCCACCCCCCCAAAAAGAAAAAAAAAAAAAAGGTGTTCAACTGTATCCAGTTAGACGGGAAGCTGACCCAAAACCCGTAGCAGTAACTAAGATAAAAAACCATCATCAGCGTTTAATGTTCCCACTGCAGGGACTCAGGCCTCTCTAGGAGACGGGTGGGCTTATAATCCACCACGCGGGCCCAGTGCGGGTTGGTAGATGTCACATGTCTTCGATTTTTTTGGTTCTAAGACATGCCGGTTTCCTCACGATGTTTTCCTTCACTGTTTTGAGATCAGCGATGAAATAATTCACACAAAGTAATATGCCTGTCTGGGGACTTACTGTTTATAAGCCGGGGCCGCCACCACTAGGCCACCGCTGCTGAAGTAAATACTGTTACTACAAATAACATTTCTCCATTTCAGAATCGAATGGAAGAGTCGAAGGCGTTGTTCAAGACGATTATCACGTATCCATGGTTCCAGCATTCATCTGTAATTCTGTTCCTCAACAAGAAGGATTTGCTCGAGGAGAAAATCATGTATTCTCATCTTGTCGACTATTTCCCTGAATATGACGGTATGTACTTGGCTTTATGTGGTTTTTGTGTTCAAAGGTTTGGTTCATAGTTTTTGTCCCTATATGGTGTTAATGATGCCAACAAAAACTAACTCTTAAGACACATGATTTTAAAAACAGTTCAGAAATATCTAAATTCCTAGCTCTTTGTGGGAAAGACAGGTCTTCTGTTTATTTATTTGATTAACACACTACTTAAATGAAAGTGGCAGTGAGGTAATATTTGTTAAAAAAATATGTAGTAAATGTATGATTATCACATTTCGTTTGTTGATAATAATATGTACATAGATTATCCAATCAGTAAATATTACATAATTATTTATTATCCTGATTCGTTCTTGAAACAGTTTTATTATGAAAGACGGATAACCACTATCTGATTTCCGATATTGAACTGTGATAATCAGCCAAATGTCTGTGCAAGATTAAGGGCAAAATTTTACGAACTCCATTGAAAGACTACCTTAAAGGTAAAATAAAAATGAGATAGTTTACTTGTAACTATTAAGTTATGTCTGTCACGCCGTCTGTCAACTGTCAGTAAAAAAACAGGAAAAATAAACATGTTATTCCAAAAATGCCACCGTCACTTTTAACTTTAACGCCACTGTCTCTCAATCTTGTCAACAATAAATAACGAATTTCTCAACAACTAGGTCCAAAGCTGGATCCCGTTCCAGCCTTAGATTACATTCTCCAAAAATATCTGAAGGAAAATCCAGATCCTGAGAGATCGTGCTACTCCCACTTCACCACTGCCACAGGTTGACAAACATATCCTGAGTGGTACAAGACGCTAGAGTTGGCTAGACTTTGCTAGACTTGGCTAGGCACCGTGTGATAAGCTAGAATTGAAGTTATCTTCATTGGTATAATATTATGTTGAGAGTGTACAGAAATTATTCGAATAACTGATGACATTGGTTACTCGATCATTATTTTCTCACACAAAATGAAAAAGTGTGCTATATTTGACGTTAAGATTGGTTTCACACAGTTGCCAGACAATCGACGCATAAAGTTTCTGATATTATATGTCAGAATTCGTTAACCGTAGCCCGGCCCCCAATGCGATCCTGTCGGCTCGATCGAGTAACTCCGTGTATGTGTGTGAAGGATCACACGGAGTTACTGACGACATTAATGCAGCCTGTTTCTGGCAGCAGTCAACATCTTCCTCCCCTTGTCCCATGTTACGTTTTTTCTTCCATGCTCCTCTGTCAACCGTCACACTATCATTTACTCCTTTTTCTTTCATGTCATTCCTCTCACTATCCATCCATCGCTTCCGCGGTCTTCCTCTCCTCCATCCATCAACCATCATATTCATCACTCTCGTCCCTCCTCATAACACACCACTACAGTCGATTGTTTCTGGCCGCAGTGTGACAGAAAGTTAGCAGAATACAGTCTCGATGATAAATCTCAACCTTATTTCACCAGTGAAGATTACTTCCCAGTGTTGTACGTAAAACCGTAGTGCTAGATATGTGTATGTTGTCCCGAGCACAGGTCCGCAACGCGACGCCAACACAGCGCGCGAGTTCATACTGCGGATGTTCGTGGACTTGAACCCGGACGCGGAGAAGATTATCTATTCTCACTTTACTTGTGCGACAGGTTAGTACATGTTTGTTTAATAAAAAAATATGAAAATATGGTTATATCACAGTGTAACTGCTTCAAGAAGTAGTCTGTTACCCTTTTTTTATTTTGGAGGGTGGGAAATCATCAAATGACTCTCCCCACTCTGGGTGGAGCGAAAGGGAGTGTCAGACTTCTACTGACTAAAAACTACCCAGGTTCCTCCTTATCCCTTTGTGTCTGGGGCTGCGGTATATCTTTAGAACAACCCGCAGCCCCGGCAGAGTAGTCTGTTACCTTTCATGGTATCTGAGTGTTTTCATATTACCTCCGTGCCTCGACAAACACGGCAGTCATTTGTAGATATTTACCAACCGTGGTAGATAGTCAGAGGCTTGCAAATGTGACATCCAGTCTTACCAAAGGATATTAACCAGTACAAACTGGGTTGTGAAGGTCAGATAGGCAGTTGCTCCATGTAAAATATTGGTATTCAGCTGCATCTGGTAAGACTGGAAGCTGCCCCTTAATAAGGTTGGGAAAAGACAAGGCAGATGACGATGAAGTGATGATTTAACTTTTATTGCTGAACTTTGTCTGCGCTCAGGTTATGAGTTTCCAATATTTTAATTCCCATGATTGCTCTCTAGAGAAATCCTTATGACGGTTGTATGGAGTTATACTGTGATATCACTTGAAAGTTTGAAGAGAATTGAATACAAGCCAGCTAAATAGTCATTACGTGGACTGAACACCTTCTTTAAAAAGATTTCTGATTAAGGCCGTTGCAATGGTCAAATCCCAAAAACGACGTATGTTTAAAGAAATTTGTTGAGGAATCCTTCCGTACGATTTCCATATAAAAAATATATGTTATACTTAAAGTCATCACAAATAATTCGTATTGTTTAAAATTTTAATAAACCTTCACATTATTTAATAAAAAATCGTAGTATGTCTTAACCTAAATCGAATTTTGTCTCTGTAACGGCTGAATAGTTCGGTATGAATTTTATACCCAAAAATACGCAGTGATGTATTTAACAATCGGTATTGTTTATTTTCTCTGATTTGTAATAAAATTTTAAAATAATAAATTAAATCCCGACATTTTGAGGCAAATGCGGCGCAAGACCCGTCGCGCATACTTGGAACGCGCTGCGCCAGTGTCTCGATGACTGTTGTCACGGGTGGACTGCACGCATGTCATTACTTCACAAATAAAATTCAAAAGTTCACGTTTTTAATGTTTTCTGAATTAAAACATATTGTAAATTGTATAGTTATCAATATTTCGTAAAATAAGAACAGAAAATAAGTTTGTAAATATATTTAAAGTAGTTTGTAATTTCGTTTTGTTGTTTGCACCTATCATAGACTAAGCTGACTATGCCTAATAAACGTAAAGTGACGCGTGGCCGAGCTCTCCAAAACTATTGGTAAATTATCTACGTTTCTTAGTAGATATTTTGGTATATAGATTTATCTATGATATTATTTTAATTTTGGACTGCCTCGTTGGTCTAGTGGTCGTAAGCACGATGCCGGTCCTGGGTTCGATTCCCGGGTCGGGCAAAGTGTTATTGGGTTTTTCCATCAGGATATTATATATAAGTAACAGTCACGGAGTCTGGATTTGTGCCCGGTCGATAGCAATAGGCTCGCCCCTATTATATGGGACTTAAAGATAACTGGCGAAATGTGTGTGTACTATTAGGTACACCTCTGCCTAACCCTTCGGGGATTACAGGCGTGATGTTATGTTATCTAACTATTTTGTCTTGAGATTTTCGTTTGATGGAAGATGGAGATCTAGATGACTGATGATGTCTCGTACCTAATGATAGTCTCTCATACTACATGATACATTTTGAAGGTCTGATGAAGACCAGGTAACTGCTTATCGGTTCTCAGTCACGGAAATAGTCAGAATGCTCCAACTTTCAGCTTTTATCTCATTGAGCACGGATGCTACTACATGATACATTTTGAAGGTCTGATGATGATCAGCTAAGTGCTTATCGGTTCTCAGTGACGGATGTAGTTAGAATGACCTAGCTTTCAGATTTTATCTTATTGAGCACGGATGCTACTACATGATACATTTTGAAGGTCTGATGATGACCAGCTAAGTGCTAATTGGTTCTCATTGACGGATATAGCTAGAATGACCTAGCTTTCAAATTTTATCGATCTGAGCACGGATGCTACTACATGATACATTTTGAAGGTCTGGAGATGATCAGCTAAGTGCTTATCGGTTCTCAGTGACGGATACAGTTATGATGCTACAGCTTTCTGCTTTTATCTTATTAAGCACGGATGCTACTACATGATACATTTTGAAGGTCTGATGATGACCAGCTAAGTGCTAATTGGTTCTCAGTGATGGATATAGCTAGAATGACCTAGCTTTCAAATTTTATCGATCTGAGCACGGATGCTACTACATGATACATTTTGAAGGTCTGATGATGACCAGCTAAGTGCTAATTGGTTCTCAGTGATGGATATAGCTAGAATGACCTAGCTTTCAAATTTTATCGATCTGAGCACGGATGCTACTACATGATACATTTTGAAGGTCTGATGATGACCAGCTAAGTGCTAATTGGTTCTCAGTGACGGATATAGCTAGAATGACCTAGCTTTAAAATTTTATCGATCTGAGCTCGGATGCTACTACATGATACATTTTGAAGGTCTGATGATGATCAGCTAAGTGCTTATCGGTTCTCAGTGACGGATGTAGTTAGAATGACTTAGTTTTCAGATTTTATCTTATTGAGCACGGATGCTACTACATGATACATTTTGAAGGTCTGACAATGATCAGCTAAGTGCTTATCGGTTCTCAGTGACGGATGTAGATAGAATGACTTAGCTTTCAGATTTTATCTTATTGAGCACGGATGCTACTACATGATTCATTTTGAAGGTGTGATGATGATCAGCCAAGTGCTTATCGGTTCTCAGTGACGGATGTAGTTAGAATGACCTAGCTTTCAGATTTTATCTTATTGAGCACGAATGCTACTACATGATACATTTTGAAGGTCTGATGATGACCAGCTAAGTGCTTATCGGTTCACAGTGACGGATAGCTAGAATGACCACCATCAGGTAAATGGCACCATCAGTCTCCAAGGCCTCTTCGAGCTCTTTCAAATGAGTCCACACACGACGGTTCTACGTGGTGCCATCAATGAGATCCTATACTTACCTTCGGAGTCTACCACCAGGTAGCTGGTATCATCAGTCTCCAAGGCCCCCTCGAGCTCTTTCAAATGAGTCCAAACACGATGGTTCTACTCAGTGCCGTCAATGAGATCCTATACCCACCTTCGGAGTCCACCATTAGGTACGAGACATCATCAGTCATCCAGATCTTCATCTTCCATCAAACGAAATTCTCAAGACAAAATAATTAAAACGATAAAACAATTAACACCATTAAAACAATAACATACATTACATAACATCACGCCTGTAATCCCCAAAGGGTTAGGCAGAGGTGTACCTAATAGTAGGCGTGATGTTATGTTATGTATGTTATTATTTTAATGATTTTAATTGTTTTATCGCTTTTAGCGATAAAACAATTGTAGCAAAAAACCGACTTCAAAAACACAAAAAAGTGAAAAATAACTTTAGCTTCTGAAGTCGGTGACTTTTGTTTGTTTTATTCAGTTTTTTTGTCACCGACTTCAGAAGCTAAAGTTATTTTTCACTTTTTTGTGTTTTTGAAGTCGGTTTTATTTTTGCAAAAAAGTTTTTTATATTTTTCCATTTTTAGTTGTAATATCCTTTACAAATATTTGATATTCATTAATTTTACGTTGTTAACAATACATGTCACGGTAATCGGCTTATCCGCAATAAAATGGAACTTAACATACCTAACTCTCGAAATCTGGGCGTCCTGTACACATCTGCGTACCCCGTCAGAGCATACAGGCGTGATGATAAGTTAAGATGTTGCGTAAACAATAAAAATCCAAGCGATTGCAGCAATCACGACAGATTTGCCGTCTATTTTTGAAGAGTTCTATTGTATATCTCCGATGATCAGGATCAGATCTTCACCAAATTTAAATGGGACCACCTCAGGAGTATACTCTTTCAAATAAAAAAATAATTTTGAGAATCGGTTTACAAATGGAGGAGAAATCAGGTAACATACATAAAAAAAAAAAATACATACACACGAACATATAACCTCCTCCTTTTTTGAAGTCGGTTAAAAACAATTGTAGTCGTTCTTGTAGCACGGATGCTACTACATTTTGAAGGTCTGATGATAACCAGCTAAGTGCTTATCGGTTCTCAGTGACGAACGTAGTTAGCATGACCTAGCTTTAAAATTTTATCGATCTGAGCACGGATGCTACTACATAATACATTCTGAAGGTCTGATGATGACCAGCTAAGTGCTAATTGGTTCTCAGTGACGGATATAGCTAGAATGATCTAGCTTTCAAATTTTATCGATCTGAGCACGGATGCTACTACATGATACATTTTGAAGGTCTGATGATGATCAGCTAAGTGCTTATCGGTTCTCAGTGACAGATACAGTTATGATGCTACAGCTTTCTGCTTTTATCTTATTGAGCACGGATGCTACTACATGATACATTTTGAAGGTCTGATGATGACCAGCTAAGTGCTAATTGGTTCTCAGTGATGGATATAACTAGAATGACCTAGCTTTCAAATTTTATCGATCTGAGCACGGATGAAATGAAATGAATTTATTTGCCAGAATAATAGGTACATACATAATAAGACGGTAAAATAATTTTAGTCTCACTATATTCGACTCATCAGTCGTGCAAATGTTTCTGGTAGATGCTACTGCATGATACATTTTGAAGGTCTGATGATGACCAGCTAAGTGCTTATCGGTTCCCAGTGACGGATATAGCTAGAATGACCACCATCAGGTAAATGGCACCATCAGTCTCCAAGGCCTCTTCGAGCTCTTTCAAATGAGTCCACAAACGACGGTTCTACTCAGTGCCGTCAATGAGATGCTATACCCACCTTCGGAGTCTACCATCAGGTAGCTGGTATCATCAGTCTCCAAGGCCGCTCGAGCTCTTTCAAATGAGTCCAAACACGATGGTTCCACTCAGTGCCGTCAATGAGATCCTATACCCACCTTCGGAGTTTACCATCAGGTACGAGACATCATCAGTCATCCAGATCTTCATCTTCCATCAAACGAAATTCTCAAGACAAAATAATTAAAAGCGATAAAACAATTAACACCATTAAAATAATAACATACATTACATAACATCACGCCTGTAATCCCCGAAGGGTTAGGCAGAGGTGTACCTAATAGTAGGCGTGATGTTATGTTATGTATCTTATTATTTTAATGGTGTTGAGACCTCGAGGACGCCTTGGAGACTGATAATGTAATTTACCTGATGGTGGACTCAAAAGGTAAGTAAAGGATCTCATTGACGGCACTGCGTAGAATCATCGTGTTTGGACTCATTTGAAAGAGCTCGAGGAGGCCTTAGAGACTGATGATGCCATTTACTTGACGGTGGACTTCGAAGGTGGGTACAGGATCTCATTGACAGCGCTGCGTAGAACCATCGTGTTTGGACTCATTTGAAAGAGCTCGAGGAGGCCTTGGAGACTGATGGTGCCATTTACCTGATGGTGGTCATTCTAGCTATATCCGTCACTGTGAACCGATAAGCACTTAGCTGGTCATCATCAGACCTTCAAAATGTATCATGTAGTAGCATCCGTGCTCAGATCGATAAAATTTGAAAGCTAGGTCATTCTAGTTATATCCATCACTGAGAACCAATTAGCACTTAGCTGGTCATCATCAGACCTTCAAAATGTATCATGTAGTAGCATCCGTGCTCAATAAGATAAAAGCAGAAAGCTGTAGCATCATAACTGTATCCGTCACTGAGAACCGATAAGCACTTAGCTGATCATCATCAGACCTTCAAAATGTATCATGTAGTAGCATCCGTGCTCAGATCGATAAAATTTGAAAGCTAGGTCATTCTAGCTATATCCGTCACTGAGAACCAATTACCACTTAGCTGGTCATCATCAGACCTTCAAATTGTATCATGTAGTAGCATCCGTGCTCAATAAGATAAAAGCAGAAAGCTGTAGCATCATAACTGTATCCGTCACTGAGAACCGATAAGCACTTAGCTGGTCATCATCAGACCTTCAGAATGTATTTTGTAGTAGCATCCGTGCTCAGATCGATAAAATTTTAAAGCTAGGTCATGCTAACTACGTTCGTCACTGAGAACCGATAAGCACTTAGCTGGTTATCATCAGACCTTCAAAATGTAGTAGCATCCGTGCTACAAAAACGACTACAATTGTTTTTTGCTACAATTGTTTTATCGCTAAAAGCGATAAAACAATTAAAATCATTAAAATAATAACATACATAACATCACGCCTACTATTAGGTACACCTCTGCCTAACCCTTTGGGGATTACAGGCGCGATGTTATGTAATGTATGTTATTGTTTTAATGGTGTTAATTGTTTTATCGTTTTAATTATTTTGTCTTGAGAATTTCGTTTGATGGAAGATGGAGATCTGGATTACTGATGATGTCTCGTACCTAATGGTGGACTCCGAAGGTAGGTATAGGATCTCATTGACGGCACTGAGTAGAACCATCGTGTTTGGACTCATTTGAAAGAGCTCGAGGAGGCCTTGGAGACTGATGATACTAGCTACCTGATGGTAGACTCCGAAGGTAAGTATAGGATCTCATTGATGGCACCACGTAGAACCGTCGTGTGTGGACTCATTTGAAAGAGCTCGAAGAGGCCTTGGATACTGATGGTGCCATTTACCTGATGGTGATCATTCTAGCTATATCCGTCACTGTGAACCGATAAGCACTTAGCTGGTCATCATCAGACCTTCAAAATGTATCATGTAGTAGCATCCGTGCTCAATAAGATAAAATCTGAAAGCTAGGTCATTCTAGCTATATCCGTCACTGAGAACCAATTAGCATTTAGCTGGTCATCATCAGACCTTCAAAATGTATTATGTAGTAGCATCCGTGCTCAGACAGATAAAATTTGTAAGCTAGGTTATTCTAACTACATCCGTCACTGAGAACCGATAAGCACTTAGCTGGTCATCATGAGACCTTCAAAATGTATCATGTAGTAGCATCCGTGCTCAATAAGATAAAAGCTGACAGCTGGAGCATTCTAAGTATATCTGTCACTGAGAACCGATAATCACTTAGCTGGTCATCATCAGACCTTCATAATGTATCATGTAGTAGAATACGCGCTCAGATAGATAAAATTTGAAAGCTAGGTCATTCTAACTACATCCGTCACTGAGAACCGATAAGCACTTAGCTGGTCATCATCAGACCTTCAAAATGTATTAAGTAGTAGCATCCGTGCTCAGACAGATAAAATTTGAAAGCTAGGTCATTCTAACTACATCCGTCACTGAGAACCGATAAGCAGTTACCTGGTCTTTATCAGACCTTAAGAATGTATCGTAGGAGTACCTGTGCTCAGGGAAATAACTAATGAAAGCTAGGTTATTACTTCATTAGTCAAAGTGTATAATTTATAATTAAATATTTTATTCATACATTGTACTCCAAGAGAAACAAAATATGTTAGGCAAATACGATGACCACTCTGCGACACGTTTCTGTTCTTTGGTACGTTTTTCTGTAGTACAGTCGTTTGCCGGTAGGGGCCGAAAAATAAACAAAAGCCAGTACAGAGGTCAAATCGTCAAAGTCATCCACTGCTGTGTTCCCCTTAAAGCTTTATTTTATTAATGTCAAAATAGAATAGCTTGGGTAGATTTCCCAACCGATCACTATTTGACAATACAGTTCTTTTGTAAAGATTGACGAATTTAGCTGACTTGGATTTTACAAATATACGATTTAAGTCTGATTGACTGATTTTACGAAATCGAATCTTTTTACTGTGATTATCCCGTGTTAATTGGATCCACAGTTTATCACGTAGTAACAGAAAGCGAAACTACTGATTGCTTTGTTTTGGTTATTATTATATTCACAACCAGGTAAGTTTTCTTCATAAATCTGGATGACTCCCGAGTGAGTCAGCACCTCCATTTATAATATAATTGGTTTCAAAGTTTCTGCACTTGATAAATTATAGGGAAATACTCGAAGTTATCCTTGAATTTCATGGCAATGAAATTGAATCAGTGTGTTGTTAGCAACAAGGCTAAATGTTTATCATGATCGAAGTCGATTTCTCTCGGATTTTAAGGTAAGCTGTAGTTCTTTAGGTATTTCATTGAAGTTTGTGTGTTATTGCTACTTCTAGTTCGAATTTAACACCTATTTTACTTCAATATATTCACCGAAGTTTTAGTCGTCGGGTAGATATTTTTCATTCATTTTTGACTACGTTTTGTCAAAAAATTGATTCGAAATCAATGAAGAGTTTGAAAGTACATTTGCTCTTTCTGCCACTGTATTTAACCCGAATGTACGTTACATTGTGTAGTGTATATATCGTAGTTAAATATGCTTTTTTTTTGCTTATGTGTGTGTGAATGTGTGTGCGTGTATAATTTGTAATAATAGCTCATAAAGTAGTTTACTGTTTGAGTTATCTTATATTTAACTTGTGTTTTATGAAGGCCCATTCTTCTCCTTAGATATCTACGCTTTCGAATGGGCAACTACAGTACTTTGACAGTTTTTATGCCTTGTGACTGGGACTGTAGCTACATTTCATTGTTGTATTTGTTTCGATAATTCAAAGGTAACTGGCCTACTTCAAATAAATGCTTTGATTTTGCAATTGCATTATAAAATATATAATATTAGCTACTGAAAATATCAGTCACAGAGATTTCTTTATGTCTGAATTAGTCTATTTGTTTAGTTACCCATCAAAAAGATTGGGCAGAATCATTTAAAGTATAGATGATGGCATGGTGTTCTTATATCCGGCGATGTCCATCTTTTTATTTGCTTTACTTATATTTTTTGTTTACCTTGCTCAACTTACACTTTTATTTATTTTGTTTATTTCGCATGCTGCCTTGGATATTTTTAAAGACACTGAAAACATTAAGCTTGTATTCTGCGCCGTAAAGGATACAATCATGCAGTCAGCTTTAAAGGAATTTAATTTGGCATGAATTACATCTAACATTATCATTTACATAATAAATTATAATATACTCTGTTAAATAATTAAACGTCTATTTTTAATACTAACTTGCATGTTTTATTATTTTTATCCTGTTTATATTTTTAATTGTTTTATTTATTTTATATTACTGTTGGTACACACGGCATGATTAAACCCTAGAACTCTATTTCAACCATAAATATTTACAGATCTAGAGTTTAAAAACAGTGTAGGTCTTGTGGTTCCATTTTTGTACCAACTGCGGTTATTATTAGAGGTTTTATTAGGGATATGTGGATTGCATTGTTTGTTGAATTTAAAAATATTTTAGATTATTATTAGGTCTAAAGGCTTTACACAAGAATATCTTACACTAAAACCAAGCATGTGTTCTATTTCCGTTCCTCTATAAACTAACCCGTTTAAACAATGACTTAATTGAATATAAATAGGCATGTGTGTTCTAGGTAGGTACTAAACATTATAATATATTATATTACATTTTATTTGCATTTAAATCACGTAGTTAAATACCTTAAATGGAATTATTATATTTTCTAAATTGTGTATTTTATGTATTGACGTGATTGGAAAAACTGTAAGGCTGGTTACAGTGATCTGATCATAAAGTTCGACTACCTTGCCTTCCTTAAGATGTTAATACTTTGAAAACAAAATGAAGTAGCAATACGCTCAAATATCTTGTAGGTATGTGTGTAATTTCACTTCACGGAATACGTAAAAGTGCAGTCATTTTGGAACCCAAAACTAACTTCAATTTAAGTTACACGGACACCTGACGCATGATAGCAAGTAAGATCTGATAAGTTTAATATTATAAAAATATAAAACAATCGGTTGAAATGATTAAAAAATTTGAACAATGTATTTAATTCCAGACACTGAGAACATCCGGTTCGTGTTCGCCGCAGTCAAAGATACAATCCTACAATCCAACCTAAAGGAGTACAACCTCGTCTAAGCGAAACCAACAAGGTCACTGATAAGAATCTGTGATTGTGTAAAACACATAATTTAAACATCATCACTTCACGTCAGAATGTGTATGTAAATTCGCGAACTGAGACCAGATGGACGAACTAATTTCAACTTTAAAATGTTTAAAGAAAGTAAGGATAGATTGTAAGTCATTTAACCCAAAAATATAGTAGGGAGTGCGGCGATGCGGACCCTCGCGTGTCGCATTCCCTCCGACAAAACTCGTTCTCGATCCGAACGGATCGTCTCACGAAGCGTCAGGTTTTTTGACATGTTTTTTTATGATGAAGTTATTCACAATTTATGTATGTGTCTGTATTGGTGAATATTAAATTGTGCATTTTAAAAGTTATGGTGAGTCTTGGCCTTACCATGAGCTGCTTTTAGTCATTGTTTTAGGGTTTTTTTTTTGTAAAGTTTGTTGCCATAATATCTTTCTACATTAGTATACATTTTATTATGTCCAGACGGATGGATTTGAACAAACTAGTCCAATGAAACGCGTGTTTAGTATCATCCTCGTGGGTCGAGACAGGACTTCCTACTAAGGTATTGATCAGGATGCTTCTGTTACTATTACGTATTTATTTTAGGTGTGGTAAGTGGTCAGGTAAAGCTGCATCGACCCAGAGATGCGCGTGTCGGGCGTTCGCCTTGCCGGCACTCTCTCTACCTACCGATTAAATTCCTTAGACGTAATTATAAATCGGTACCCTATTTTCTGTTAAATTGAAAGATTATAACTTTATTACTGTATTTAATATTTCGTTACTTTTGTACATTGGAATTTTTGTTACTTGAATATATGTTAATATTTAAGCTGTTTATATTTAAATATGGTGTTTTTCTACACGAATTGACTTCACGCAAAATGTTTTATGTTAACTGTAGGCTTTGTGTACGCTGTGGTCTGGTGTATTTGGTTTCTTCCTAACTTTATCCGTGTACAATATTCATTAATAAACAGTATAAAATATAGGAGTTACTATGTTAGTTGTTTAAGGAATTTTTGAATGCATTTGATATAAACTTTTTTTACTAGAGGAACCCTCGGATAAATAAAGCGAAACGTGGAATGTAAAAACCGAAACCGAAGTTTTTTGCACGAACGCTTTTACCAGTATGTAAAATATTGTACATTTGGTATAAATGAGCCGTGTGAATTGAGCTGACAGTTCAGTGCCAAGTTTTGCTATTGGCATACTTTTTATCGTAACGTAAAGCACAAAATATATAACTACATTTTATAATTGTTTTCCATATTTTAGAATATTTTATTGTACCATGCTTAATTAAGAGTGTTGCTTCGTGTTATTATTTAGTTTTATTAATGTATAAGAAACCAAGTTTCGTTTTGAAGATATATAATTATTTGTATTATTTGTTGTTGTGTCTTAATTTGTCTTCTATTCAAGTTTCTATATGGACCGCTAGCACAAGTGACACTGTCAATAGCAAAACTCCATGCTTTAATTAAGATACAGCTGTCTGATGCTCAAAGTAATGTGACGTGAAACTTAGCGCACAATATTGGACATTTCTTATTGATGTTGACCCACTGAAGTGCAATCTGTGTATGCCGTTTACATAGAAACTACTATTCTTTTGTGCATTTGTACAGCAATATTGTGAATTAGTTTGGGACCCGACGCGGTTTTGTTCTTACTGTGCGACGACATGGCACCTCAGTGTAAGCAAATTCTCACGAACTGTACACGAATAGTTCCGAACTGTCGATACTAACACAACGCTGGCGACGCTCGTCTCCCTAGCCGCGTACCTATGTACATAATTACATTTTGATATGTTCGAATGTAACATCAACTATAATAGATACGTACGTATGCTATTACTGGTTCACATTGACATTCAATGCATGAGCTTCAATTTATATTTATTTGCAGTAGTCTCAAAACAAAACAAAGCACAATAAATGATCCATTGGTGATTAGTTACATATAAGTCGAGCGTCGCGCGGTCGGTACTCGGTCGTCCGAGATATAAGTACCGCCACTTCGTATCTTCCTTACGAATGGACTGAATATCGTGTACCGGTGTGTGGTTCTTTTATTTGTTTCTACGTTTGGGCTACACAAAATATTGCTAAAACTATATTATAGTCTAACGTTGCTTTACCTTTTGCGTGAGATTGTGAGAATTTTAGCTTAAGTTCCGACTGAAGATGGATGCCTGAATGAAATATTGTAAATTATAATTTCTCATAAAATATAATTTTTTTCAGCTATACGAGTCGTTTCATTTACTCACTCCTAACCTTTAATCTAACTTCACCTGTATGATATTGAGGCCTGCCACACGCAAATGTATCCATTCGCGTGATTGAATAGTTATGTTAGTGGAAAATCATTATGAAACCATTATTACGCAATAGATAAATGGCCATTGATAAAATAAATCTATTACGTGACATGGCTACTGTCCAGCCATGATTACGTTGGCACATAAACACCGAACCAATTTTGTTTACGATCATTTAACAGTTAGCATGTCGATAAGCGAGTTAAGCCATATTTTACATTCGAATGCCACCGCCGGCAGTGATTTAGGCGATATGGCTGCATCGGTTGCAATGCAAAATTTTGATTTACGCTACACAACATTGCTGTTTTTCAATTCTACCTTTTGCTATGGTGTCGAAATATTTTTACGGTTATACCATTACAATATAGTGATAAGCAAGGCCCCATTTAAACTAAGCCCAGTGACTCAAAAAACACGCCAGTTTGTTTTATTTTCGAGTGACGCTGCCGATGTAGAACAGTTACTAGATGCCATAATAGAATTTGAAATGGACAATACTGGGAAATTTATCATCGTGTGTGAATCACCAGTTCCAAATGAATGTGATGAACAAGATATAATGGACCTGTGTTGGAATTACAGAATAGTCAATATCGTCTTCATCAGACTAGAAGCAACTGTAGCACTTGCTTTCACATATTATCCAATAGCAGAGGGTATATGCAACAATTTAAAACCAATACAACTGAACCGTAGTACCAATCAGTATACACATACAACATCCGGTGAGATATTCAAAAATAAACTAAGAAAATTTAATTCATGCCCTATAACTGTCTCGACATTCATACAAACTCCGTACATCTTGAACATAACGAACGGACTTCCAATAGGCGCTGATGGAGATTTACTTCGAATTTTAATGCATGGTATGAATGCAAGCCTCAAAATGATGACCCCAAACCGCGGCACCGGATGGGGTTGGCGCCAAAACAACGGGACCTGGATGGGATCGCTTGCAGACGTTTACGAAGAGGTAGCCAACTTTTCCATGACTTCAGCAGCCGTTACATTGACGAGGTTCTCCGATTTTCAAATATCGTCCAGTTATTATTCCTCGAAAGTGGTATGGGTCACCCATCCTGCAGAGTTTCAAAATGTGGCTTTGAAGTTATTGCACCCATTCGAAACAGATACAAGAATAGCGTTAGTGGTCAGTTTCTGCCTCGTCGTGCTTTGTGCTTTTGTTGTAAAAACCAGTTCTTGGACCGCCATGTGTAACAGACTACAAGACCAAGAAGACCAACCATACAAGAGCATTGTTTTCTATGCTTGGATGATATGCATGGGCCAAGCTATCATAAAATTACCTGCACGGTCTTCTTTTTTACAAATAACCTTGATCTGGGTGTGGTACTGTTTTCTTATCAGGACAGCTTATCAAGTTTATCTGATAAGTTCCTTGAAGGGGAAATTTTATGAAAGTCAATTTGAAACAATAGAAGATGTGATTAATGCTAAATATCCATTCGGTGGCGGTGCTGCACTCAAGGATTATTATATTGACAATCCAATTGTTTATAATAATTGGATAAATATAGACACTCCACAGATCTTACCGACAGCTATGAACCTAACCAAAGGTATGAACTTTGTCCTAGCTATGAATTTGGATACAGCTCAGATGGTTATTAAAAATAACCGAGTGAGTCTGCATATACTACCTCAATTAGTTATCACAAGTCCTACGGTGATATTTTTCAAGAAGTATTCTCCTCTCTCGGATTCAATCAATTTAATCATGAGTCGCCTTATCTCGGCTGGATTTCCGGATAAATTGCATAAAATATATACCACCTTGCTCAATACAGTGGAAATTGATACCGAAGGAGAATCTTTGAAAATAAGACATTTCACAGCTTGTTACGTAATATTGATATTGGGTTGGATTGTTTCCGCTATCTTCTTTTCAATAGAAATTTATTTTGGAAAAATATATCGTCATCCTCCTGAGGCATTATAAATAATTATTATCTTTATGACTTGACACCATGAAATCAATCAGTAGTACATACATAAGGTAAAATGTAGGTAATCCCGATCATATCTTTTGGATCGACAATGCATTACGTGAATAAAAGTACTAATGACATAGTAGAAGCATGTCTATATACGCCCGTAACATGTAAATCGGTCATCACCGCATTATGTTATAAATTACACAAGCTTGCACTTTCAATTTTATGATTGTTCGTATCATTAGTAAGACAGAATTCGTGTCCATCACCACCGAAAATGAATGTTAGTGAGCAACGTGCACACAATGTTACCATAGAGCGCTTTATATTCCATGATGCCGCGTCAGAGCTCGGATTACTGGCAGCTAAGATAGCGTACTACAACTTTGAATGGCGTTTCTTAACCATCGCTATGTTCAATACCTTGCAAGCACTGGGCCTGAACACATTTCTGATGCACTATCAGCAATCCGTCCTCGTGAAACTGGGCAGGTTCATCCCTGCACGCCGAACTGCTGTGCCACAGTTGGTGATCTTCGGTGAAGATTCTTCAGAAATATCAAGCACTCTTCGATGGACTGCCAGATCTAAATATGATACCAATGGAAAATTTATAATTATTTGTGCATTCCACGGGCAAGATTGTGATGAACAGAAAATCTTTCAAACACTTGAATCTCTCTTCATTTTGAACGTGGTGCTGCTGAAAACTTCACACAAAACTAACAAGTCCTTAGCCTATGCGTATGACTTTATATCTCACGGAAAATGCAAGAATAATGTTCCATATCAGCTTAATTTATCTACAGCCTGCGAAAATGACGAATGTTTTAAAGATCTTTACTTAGAAAAGTTAGTGAACTTTCAAAAATGTCGACTTATAATGTCAACTGTAGAACAACCACCGTTTATGTATTTATATAACGGTACTAAAAGTCCATCGGGAATAGATGGAGACATTATGAAGCTCGCTGCCGACATGTTAAACGCTACACTAGTGTTGATGACACCCGCGGATGGTGGTGATGCTGGTCGCTTCGTCAATAATAACTGGACTGGATCGTTGGGTGACATATACAATGGCCGCAGACACGCTTCCGTGTGTTCAACACCGCTAACAACCAATAAATATGGTAATTTTCAAATATCTTTTACATATTATTCCATGGATATCGTGTGGGTTACCAGACTGCCAGCACAAAAGGCCTCATGGGAAAAACTTTTAAATCCTTTGAACATTTACCTGCGGGTCATATTATTATTGTTTTTCATTGGTATTGTTTTCATGAATACAATTTGCACAACAAATAGATGGCGTCAAGTAAGAAGAACTTTTAAAATTGAGCCACCAAAGTATAGTTTTCTATTTTTCTCATGGGTATTATTTCTTGGTCTGCCTATACTCAGAGAACCTGAAAGAAAAAGTTTCCTGATAACAATTTACACCTGGGTATGGTTTTGTTTTGTCATAAGGAGCGCTTACCAAGCCGCTCTCATTAATTCTCTGAAACAGCCGGCTTATCTTGATAACCTCGAAACTTTTGGGGATGTTCTTAAAAATCATCTTCCTTACGGTGGCTTCGCATCTCTGAAAGAGTATTACACTGACGATCGTATTATTTATGATCATTTGAAAGTTATAGATCAGGCCGAGTTATACGAAACTCTGAATAGTATAATGGATGAAACAACAGATTTTGTTCTGGCGGCTAACAAAGAAGCTATAAAACATCATCTCATGAGATATAACGGCACGAAGCAGTTGCAAATAATTCCGGAGAAGATAGTGAACAGCCCCACAGTGGTGTATTACAGGAGATTTTCTCCTTTGACAGGGCCGCTCAACACTGTATTGAGAACTGCTTTAGAGGCAGGTTTCATACAGAGAATCCATGACAAATATTTGGATCATGATAAACATCTGTTTCGTCGAGTGCAAAGTGGACAACCAGAACCGCTCCGTATGAATCATTTTACCGGTTGTTTTGTGTTACTGATAATAGGGTGGTTTGTATCAATTACTTACTTTGCCGTAGAATATGTTTGTGGACATCTTAAAGACTAAGTGATTTTCGTGTGGTAAGATAATATGCTCCAATTTTTTGTTTGTGTGCGTACCTATTCACCATTTTTTTGTTAAAATGAATAATAAATGCATTAAGCTTCAATATCGTTATTATTTTAAACACATTCCTGGGGTCTTAATTATTTTCATTTTTGGCGACTCTCACCTTAATCTACGTGTCGCATGTCGTAGGAATCAGCTTAATAATCTAGTCGACAAGTTGAAAATGGTACAAAATAGAGATACTGCTCTTAAAATTATGTGCGATAGCTCATTGGATCCGGAATGACGTCTAGAAAAATGTGCCAAAAGCGTGTATTAGCACATAAAAAATTGCAAAAGTTATAAACAATTAAAGATGAAAAGAAAATGGCATTTCGTTTTTTGCCAATATTTAATAAACTATTAATATTTAAGAAATTTCAAAAAAAGATTCTGAAAGAGGAGGAAATTTCCAATAAAAAACTCCTAACTCCCGGAACTCTATCTCCATTATTTATAATTTTAATTTAACGCTGAAAATAGGTCTGCGCGTGACATTTTTAGGATGCGCGCGTGGCGTCAAAAGCGAGTACGGCACATTAATTAATTTATTTAAGGTATTGAATATTAAACAAAAACTTAAAAATCCAAGTAATGTTGTTTAAGTAAAAAAATTGTTATAAGTAAACAAAGTATAAATATTTTTTTAACTTTTATGGCACGATCTTGTTAAGTACATAATGTATGTACGAAAGGCTCTACGAAGCGAAAATTTTTTACGACCATTATTTAAACATTTTTTTTCACTTACAATTAAGACGGTCGTTCGAGAAAATTTCGTTAGTTAACAATTGTTTAACTTGTTGAAAAATTAACTTTAAGTAAAATTTCCAACGGGAATAAATTAATTATAGTGTTCAGAACACACCATAATTTTTTCAAATTTAAAAAAAAATATTCAATACCTTAAATAAATTAATTAATGTGCCGTACTCGCTTTTGACGCCACGCGCGCATCCTAAAAATGTCACGCGCAGACCTATTTTCAGCGTTAAATTAAAATTATAAATAATGGAGATAGAGTTCCGGGAGTTAGGAGTTTTTTATTGGAAATTTCCTCCTCTTTCAGAATCTTTTTTTGAAATTTCTTAAATATTAATAGTTTATTAAATATTGGCAAAAAACGAAATGCCATTTTCTTTTCATCTTTAATTGTTTATAACTTTTGCAATTTTTTATGTGCTAATACACGCTTTTGGCACATTTTTCTAGACGTCATTCCGGATCCAATGAGCTATCGCACATAATTTTAAGAGCAGTATCTCTATTTTGTACCATTTTCAACTTGTCGACTAGAGACTATAAGACCGTAATAAAAAGAGCACGTCATTTATAAAAAAATAATTTACACTAAAGCCTGATCTTGTTTGTGGGGCTAGCAAAGCCAGATATCGCTCAAGATAGAAAGGTTTGGAAGGAGAAAGAGAAGGTCCTTTGCCCAGTCGTGGGGCACATGAAAGGCTAAAAATAAAAACACTAAAGTTTCCTAACATGCTGTCAAATTGGTAGAAACAGCTAAGAACGCCATCAGCTATTATTAAATTCTAAAGGCTTCTGGGTTCTGTGGTTACCGAATTATTTCATGGTGAAGGAAGCCGAGGAGTCACTTCTTTCATCATACCAGAGCATCATCCTTGGTACGCTGGGAGGGTGGACACCAACCAGTCGTGTCCTGTGGTCCGTCTAAGCCGGGCCATCGCTAAGACTGCCACCTTCAGCCTGAGATCCTAGAGGTTTGTATGACGAAAACTTTACTGCCAGTTTTGAGAGCGTCGCTATTTTTGACCCTGTATCTACATCGCTTTGGTTTGATTTGAAGAAATCATATGGTAAGATCGGAATTCGATTCCAAAAATTCCCATGTGACGCGAAGGCTGGCGGGAAGCAAAAAAATTCGAAAGCACAAGCAAGTTGCCGTCACAATTATTTTTTAATTCTAACATCTCTATTATTTAAGAAACCTTCATTGCTTCCCACTTATATGCGACGAGAAATAACTTGTAGGTAATGAGTCCGTTATACTTGAAAATAGGCCAGGAATATTCTTGATATATTTTTTTTTTTCTTCATAATTGCATAGTTTCGCTGCCAAGCGGGTACAATCACATTGACCGATTGCGCTATATTCCTGTTAGGAAGGCAGCCAAATGCATTATTTTTATGAGACTGAGCCCATTAAGTTGCTTCCTCTTTCAACGCCTAGCTTACGTACTTGTAAGACCTACCTACCTACATAATAATATGAGTTTGTCATAATGCACTAAACTTTATAATGGCTTTTATGAAGCATGCAAATGGTTACTTTAGGTTTTTGAAGTGGGAAGTAAGCCCGCAGGCTCTTTTGGTCTCGTTCCCACTTTAACTAACACCCAAGTGCATTATAATGCACTACTGTTGGAGGGTAATCTGTTTACTTTCGGCGCTAAGATGAGCTCAGAAACCACAACAACGATCTTTTGATTAGGTGCTGCTGATAAAAAAGTGCAAAAAAATATCGACATCATATTGGTACGGTCAGCAACAGAAGAAGCTTAACACTAAGTACTCAAAGTTTTATAGCAGATTTTTTTTAAACTTGTTAGATATTACTCGTTACTAACAAATTATTTATTAAAATTCTGAAATGTTGAGCTACTTCTGATGCTGACCGTACGAGACAGTCCTCTTTCAGAAGCAATTTTGGACGAAAACTAGCTAATCATTACGTATTCGTAGCTTATTACGGAAAAGTAGATACAGAAAACTTCCTAGATGGGTGGGTACCTTCACCCACCACTCCCACCAGTGATTACATAACATCACGCCTATAACCCCTAAAAGGTAAGGCAGAGGTTTTTTCAAGTCCCACGTGTTTTAGGCGGTGAGCTTAATGCCATCAAACCCAGACTCCGTGGCCTAAACCTATCTACTATAAATGAATATAAACACTAAAAATAAGATTAGGAAACGCTTTCATACTTATCATAACCCGTTGGACATGATTGAGTTGAAGATAATCACTAAACGCTGTGATGCACTTGCCACGATTTGTTATAATAATTATTTAAAAAATCTTGAAAACAATCTAACCAGTAACCCTAAATCTTTTTGGAATTATATTAAAACTAAACGAGGTGGATCCAGCTCGTACCCTTTATCTATGACGGATGGTACTGCTGCATCATCAGATGGAACGAAGATATGTGAGTTCTTTGCTTCTTACTTTTCTTCGGTATACAGCCCGGCTGAAAACGGTTGCAGTACCCATGAAACAACAAACACCAATTATAGTATTCATGAAAGTGGCATATCTCTGAATAGCCCAGTTATCGACAACGAAGCCTTATTCAAAAAGTTAAAAAGTTTAGACTGCAACAAAGGTGCTGGTTCCGATGGCATTCCACCAATATTTATATATGAGTGCAAATGAACTAGTCACGCCTCTGCTGCTAATTTTTAATAAATCTTTGTCAAGTGGTGTCTTCCCCTCAAAGTGGAAGGAAGCAAAGGTCGTCCCCATTCATAAATCCGACAGTGAGGACTTAGTTTCGAACTACAGACCCATTTCAATTTTACCAACCATAGGTAAAATCTTTGAGTCTATGATCTGCCCCCACATTCAAAACCATCTTAAAATTTACATAAGTGACGGACAGCATGGCTTCGTGGAGTCTCGATCCACAAATACAAATCTGACTCTTTTTACTGAGTTTTTGACAACAGCAATAGACTCTGGCCATCAAGCTAATGTCATTTATACAGATTTCAGCAAGGCGTTCGACCGGGTTTCGCATCAAATACTCATTGACAAATTAAGAAGTTATGGCATCAATGGGACCTTACTCTCATGGTTGAGTTCATATCTGGAGAACAGGACTTTCTACGTAGTAGTCAATGGCTTTCAATCATCTGTCAGACACATATCCTCAGGTGTGCCACAAGGATCTCATTTGGGGCCGGTTTTATTTAACTTTTTTATTAATGATATTCCGAACTGCTTTATCCACTGTAAATTTTTTATGTTTGCCGATGACTTAAAATTCGTAAAAATAGTTAAATCTAATCATGACGCCCTTGAACTACAACGTGATCTAGATAAATTGGTGATATGGTGCCAAATAAACCAGATGCTCCTAAATCCTGGCAAATGTTACCACATAAAATTTACCAGGAAACATCATCTCATTGACCAGGATTATTATATTCACGGAGAAAAAATAAAGGAATTGGATACAATAAAAGACCTTGGTGTTGTATTTGACCGGAAATTAACTTTTATCCCTCATATAGATAATATAGTGAAAAAGTCTTCCAAATTGCTGGGTTTTGTTATTAGAAACGTAAAACAATTTAAAAACTGCAGAACCAAAATTATTATTTATAACTGTTTAATTCGAAGCATATTAGAGTACTGTAGCGTAGTCTGGCGGCCACACTATGCTACACACTCATTGCGTCTTGAACGAGTACAAAAACGTTTTCTGGGGCACCTGGCCTATGCTAGCGGATTGTCCAAGAAAATGCGCTCTTATAGTGATAGGCTCAAACATTTTAAAATGGTTTCTCTGGACAAACGTCGACGACTGAATGACGCGATGTTTGTGTGTAAAGTGATGACCCATAAGATCGACTGTCCGCAAATATTAAACAATTTTAACTTCCGTGCCCCCTCAAGAATTCCTCGCTGTCCTATAACGCCACTCTGCCCTCCGCAAAGAAGAACCGTTCTGGGTGCAAATTCTCCCTACGCAAGGTTTTGCAAGGTTGTGAACGGTTGTAGTGATCGGATTGATCTTCATTTTGACAGTTTAGGCAAATTGAAAGCCAGTTTCCATAAGTATCTCCCCGAACATTGAGTTTTTAAGCCCTGCATTATCCCACTGTGTTGGTGAATTAAGGCTACTTGTTATTACCTATTTTTTTGCTTTAAATTACCTTACATTGTTTAATTTAGTTTAATTTATTGATTAAGATTAAATCAGTGCAACTTAGTTAGTTAGGTTATATCTTAGATAGATCTATCTTAGTATAGTATTTTTGTTTCTATTTTTTTTTTTTATTTGTAAGTTACAACAACGTTTTGTGTGCATGCAGAGTTTACCTGTAAGTGATTGTTACATTTTATTCTGATTTGTTCATTCTGTTTCATTACCATGTACCAGTGTAAACAATTGTTGGTGAACCAAATAAATAAATAAATAAATAATGATTCGTTCTACATTATTCGATACTAATAAGACCTTATGTAGGTAGTAGGCACATAAGATGATGGGTAGGCAGGAACCTAACTACGTAGTAATGTGATTTTAGGTAGGCAATCTACTTTTTCGTAAATGAGAACACGATTCTTATTACATTAAGATTTTATCAAACTTGACTGCGAACCAATTAAATTGGAAGCAGGTTTCTACGAACTGGGTATGTAGGTACTAGGTACCTATATACCTACTTAATTGGATAAGTTGAAATTGAAATTGAAATTGAAATTGTTTATAACCTATCTAAGTATAAATAGTGTAGCAAAGTATGCTGTTAGTTTTTATTTTAACTTTGCCCCACACTAGGAATTTCTCCTGTATCGTGGGTGCGTTTACAAACATTTAAACTCACACACACAAACCAAACACCAAAACCCGATAAAACTATCTGTCGGCCATAAACAATATTTGCTCCGTGCGGGGATCGAACCCGCGAGTGCGACACGCAGCGCAGCAGTCCAATCGCTCAGCCACTGCGCCAACCATGCCGTCAAGTTACGGTGGTGAAAAGTAAGTATTCGGATTGGCTTTTCGTCTAGAATGAGGACCAGGAAGTTGACACCAGAGATGGATGCAGATCTAGAGATAGACTCCCTACTTAGGGGGATAAGTATATACTTCTCAGACATAACCATCTTACCAACAGTTCATGGGTTCATCCGAAAACTATTTTGTTTTAAATGGAAACACAATGTGAGTGTGGTTGTTTTTATTGTTAACTTGTTGTGATTTCGGTCGAATAGTAGATAGGTACCTACTTACTAAGAATTCTCTATTTATACAAACATCTATTAATGTTGAAACCAACAAACAAACCTATGTTTCGAAGAGGTAGGTACAGTCACAAACTGTACTCACAAGCAATAGTATGAACTTATACTTGCCAAAGTTCAAACGCGAATTTCTCGTAAATAACGATTGCGACTTTAAGAAACGGCCTTCACTATGATAATATGGGCTCCAATATATTATTTTCGTTACCTAGCATGACAAAGTCATCCATAGGTACTGCAGGCGACAATTGCTTCTAAACGTTGATAAGACTAGTGTAAACATTTGATGCTCATAGTCATGACTGTACCTATTTATACAGGGTGTAAATCAACCCATCACACAGCCGTTAACCAAGCATTCTGTACATCAAACTAAGTACCCCTACGCAAAAATTTTTGCTGGGATACGATTTTTTTTTTGTGGTCAAAAGTCACATTTTACGGTAAAACTCAATGAAGCACTCTTAAAACATTGTGCTATTGGCTGCTTTGAATAGTAAACGGGTCATGGAGGTAATTTAAGTAAAGTTATAACCTGAAAAACTAGTGTTTACAAAAACAGCTGTGAAAAATTTGGAACTTTGACCCCCAATATCTCTCCGTAACTAGGGGGTTCCCAGGTATGGCCTAGAACAAAAAAAATGATCGCAGTGGTGGGGAGAACAAGTGCCCTTAGATTGCGTTAAGGGTACTTTTACACCCTATATTTAGCCTTTTAAATTTTCTTTGTAAGAAGGTACTTAATACGGAAACGAATAAGTAGGTAGTTAGGTAGGTATTTATTTATAGCTACGTGTAGGTTACGAAAACCTTTCTATTGCGAAACAGAGATTACAGCAAAAAGGTCTGATGTGAATTTAATCAGGTGTCGCTCTTAGGAGATGCCTCTCACTAAGCATATTAAATTATTTGTTTTTGTCAATTGTCATAGAACAATACCTACCTAAATCGTATTCAGCTACATCTGGTTAGGGTCGCAGTCGACCCGAGACCCTGTGATAGCTATAGACAGCGCTTCCTCAAAAGTTAAGTCAAGACGAAAATGTCTAAAACGCAGTAGTAGTAAAAATATAGGTAGAATATATCTATAGTGCACTATAGGTACACATGTCTGCTTAGTCCTCCTAGGAATGAAAAAGACTTAGAATTTGACTGGAGCGTAGATGCCTAGGCAGGTATGCGTGCCACCACTCTTCATCTTCCTAGCCTTTTCCCAACAATCCAGCCGGCTTCCAATCTAACCGAATGAAACTGTAAACCAGTATTTTACTTAAAGCAACAGCCTATCATATCGATATGATAGGCTGTTGCTGGTATTTTATTACTGATAAGTAATAAAATACCAGACTTACAAACTAAGTCTGGTTGTTAGACTTTCGGGCCACTGACTACCTGTAACAACTTTCAAAGGTCTATTATAAATCACAGTCAGGACCAACTAGTCCGGTCAATTTAGACATCCTAGGTTAAACTAATTCCCACCTGGCTGAAAATTGATAGGATTATTCTAATCACCATTATAAATGAAAAGTAAAAAGACCTCATCGGTCCGACACCTGGAAAAAAAATTATTCGAGGTAAAAGGTCACAAAATCGGGTTTTTCGCGGATTTCTGCCAAACAGTAAGTTTTATCAAATTTCTCTCTTTCAAGTAATGTGTCATCGGGTTTTCAGGAATCCCTGTCTCAGCACGGCAGTGCCCGTTTGACGTTCGCCCCCTAGATATTAAAGGTATTTACAAGCATTACAGTTATGTAAACCGCTAAAGTATTCAATTAGGTACCAAGGGTATGTAGTTGAGACTAATATAAAATTCCTTTCAACCTAGGAACTTTGTTAGGGGAAAATTTCAATTTAGTAAAGCTAAGCCGCCGTAATCCCAGAGCGTCGACGAACTTAAACTGCATTAAATAATCAAACCCACCTTTGTAAGGAGTCAATTGTCGAGGTCGACCTGGAGGAGGTTTAAAGGAAGTAGGTAGCTCAGCTGCAAGATTTAGTACGTAGCAGGATTGAGAACCAGTGTACCTATGTATAGAAATATTGCAACTAAAATTCAGGTCGGAGTTGCAGTCAGGGGTCTACGCAGACCCCTGACTGCAACTCCGACCTGAATTTGATTTGAATGTAGTGTAGGCACAGGTCCCTAATCATTAGTAGGTACTATGGTGTTTTAAGCAAAAGGCCATATCATCACGCCGGATATCCCCAAAAGGTTAGGCAGAGGTCTACACACATTTCGCCAGTTACGCTATCCCACGTGATAAGGGACAAGCCTATTGCCATTAAAAATAAAATAAGCCTTTATTGCTGTTGGATTTTAACCTACAAAACAATACTTAAAAATATAACAATAAGGTAGGTAAGAAAACTTAAACTAAAACATATTCTCCACAGTCGTCTTATCTCCCCTCATAACAGCTTGTCTTTCGACAAAGGCCTCCTCTAAGGATTTCCATTTGTTTCTGTCCTTTGCTGTTCGTAATCATTCTATTGCCATTAACCGGGGACAAATTCAGACTTCGTGGCTGCGTGGTAGTTGTTATGAGTCTGACATAACTTGCCGTTCTCCTCCAGACGGAAGGTATCCATGAGGAATCCCCACACCAAAACAAGGCTTAGGTATGTAGTGTCCAAGGACTGTAGCAATTAAAATAGATATTATCAGATGATGATTGACTCGAGCAGAGATACTACGAAGTGTCACCATATTATGGTTGAAGTACCAAGATCCCGAATCAAGCGCTATATACTTCCTCATTTATTGCGAAACGCATGTCTCTGGAATTCACTGCCAGCTTCTGTTTCCCGATCATTACTTACCTCCGTAAAGTTCAAGTGAATTAGTTTCTTCTAAGCAACCGTGCTCCATTCAAGACCGCGTCATCGCTTCCCGTCAGGCGATTTGCTACCAAACGCAAGCCTATTCAGTAGGTACCTATAAAAAAAATAAAGGAGAGATCCACTTTAACATGTCGGTAATATGTATGGGGCTACCTACATATCGACAGCTACCTGCTTACCTTTTCGAGAAATACATGAGTGATAGGTATATTATTTTAATATATAATATAACATCACGCCTGTAACGGGTGTAATCTCTGAAAGGTTAGGCAGAAGTGTACCTACCTTTTTTTTTTGGCGGGTGAAAAATCATCGAATAACCCCTCCCGCTCTTGGGCAGAGCGAAAGGGAGTGTCAGACTTCTACTGACTAAAAACCATCCATGTTCCTTGTTAATCTTTTATGTATATTGTATACCATAGCCTAATTTTAGTTTTTATCGAGATAGCCCTGTGGCCAAGTAAGAACCATACCTATCCAATTATCTTCTTATGTATCTAAGAATGAAGAAATCAATATTGCCTTATTTCTTCTTTGAAGTTAAATAAATGTTTGTATTATTAAATTAAACTTAACCCAATTTAAAATTCATTTACGGTATGTACCTAGCCTGAAACATCATGAATATAAATGTAATAAATTTGTAGGTACATGGTACAGAACCAATAACTAGTGGTCCACATTGGCCTGAATCGGAAATACATATTTGGAGGTCAGGGGGGCCTTTTTTTTTTGGTTGGTCGGTAATCATCAAATAACTCCTCCTGCTCTGGGCAGAGCAGAAGGGAGTGTCATACTTCTACTGACTAAAATCCACCCATGTTCCTTATTAGCCCTTTGTGTCGAGGCCGCGGTATCTCTTTCGAAAAACCCGCACCCCCGACGAGGCGGGTGAATGCCTTTGCTCAGCAGTGGGATGACACAGGCTTACATTAATGAGATAAGTAGGTACCTACTTAATTTTTTTTTAATAATTCATGCTTGTTGAAAATCCTTTATACGAAGTCAGGATTTAGATGAAGGTACCTTTATGCATCGGTTTATAGGAATTTTCTTTCATCACGATCATCATCCACAGCTCGACTTCACCCACTGCTGGGTGTAGGCCTCTCTTTGATTGTGCCAAGCTCCATGCTCTTGTGCCAACCTTATCCAGGATATTCCCGCGGTGGCAAAAATATCGTCTGTCTGTCCATCTCGCCGCCGTACGACTAACACTTCTCTTTCAATTCCTTGGACACCACTCTGTCACAGCTTTACTCCACCTACCACCACGACGCCTTGCTATGTTTCTTTATCTACGTTTAAATAGCATAGCATTCATCTGTCTGTCTAGATTTCTAGAATAACTGAAAGAATTTAGTTAATTAATTATAAGTCACAGAAAGTAATTATCTTGAATTTTAATCCCAAGCCCCAGTTCAAATGCAAATGGTCCTAGGTAAACCGTGTTAGCAGTTTCCTTAGAAACATCTGTATTCACTTCAAGTAGGTAGGTACTCCCGTCGGGGCTGCGGGTTGTTCGCAAGAGATACCGCGGCCTCGACATGAAGGGCTAAGAAGGAACATGGGTGGTTTTTAGTCAGTAGAAGTCTGACACTCCCTTTCGCTCTGCCCAAGAGCGGGAGGGGTTATTTGATGATTTCCCACCCCACAAAAAAAAAAAGTAGGTAGGTACTAGGTACAAATCATTTTAGGTTTTCCTAGATCTTAGGGGTACAGAAAATAATTTCAGGAATTAAATAATAATAATATCTTAATAACTTCCTAGATTCTTAAATCAAAGAGTTGTCTTTCAGATAATTTTAATTGTGTAAAGTCAGCGCTGAATCAATTTGCTAAAAAAGTTGATTTACATTACTCTTTTTGTGTTCACAAACTTGCATGCAATAGGAAACTTCTATCTCATACATTGGTAACGTTTGGTTAAATTTATTATAGCTAGTATTATATTGTTCCACTATTGGACAAATACCTCCTTTCATTCTGTGCAACTTCTTTCCAATTCTTAAGGAAGACATCCAGTTCGTACCGCCACCTCCTTTGTGGTCTACCGCGACCCTGTGTCACTATTTCGCGTTCAGCATTCGACAGACATGTTCTGTCGTCCCAGTCCAGTGGCCCAGTCCCATTTTAGTTAATACTTCAGAGAAAAACGTATACAACCACACAGCAACCAAACTTTAGAAAGTTCCTGAATGGACCATTTCGACAGACAATAGGAACAAACACAAAATCATTTATTCGTTCTAACACAAAGGAGTGAAAATAATGCAACACAAAACTAGACCTCTAACCGATATTAAAACAACCAATAAAACTATCGTTACTCTGAAAGCTTTTATGCACACAAATCGTTGTGAGACTTCAATCATTCCTGGACGTACAAGCACAGGCAGTGATACTAGATAAAGTCACAGAATAGCTATAGAAGGACAGCGAGCGAAAAAAGCCCAGGCGTAGTGGTGGCGGCCCCAAGTCCTAGGTTCGAACCCAGGCAAGCACTTTGTGTAATTTATTTCAGGGACTGAATTACCCAGAAATTACGGTACCTTTAAATTTCGGTATGACGTCATACCGTTATATAAGGGTTACCGAAATATTTCGATATCGTTATTTTTTTCGGTAGCGGAATTTTGAGGTTGGAAATGCATACCGGTATATTTCGGAAGAAGTACCATAACCGTTATAAATGTATCGGTAGCGGTACCTAAACCTTAATAAATAGGGATTTTCTTTGACGCACCGCCTCGCCACTCACACACACAACAAAGAGATAAGTAAAAGAGTAGCAAACAAAATGTACAAAATACACAAGTTCTAACGTTTTCCACCACACGCGCGCCGCGCCCTGTCTCGCATGCATTTCGGTACCGAAATCGTGTAAGGGTTAAATAATGACTTAGCCCAACCTTTATTTATAAAGGTACCGGTATAGCTCAACCTTTATTTTAAACCGGTACCGGTATAGTTTTGAGGTTTCTTAACCTTTAACCGTAACCGCTTTCAGTCCCTGATTTTTTCGAACCCAGGCAAACCCATTATTTTGTGTAATTTATTTTATCACCACTGCTATTAAAAACGGTAAAAAAAAACATCGTGAGGAAACCGGCATGTCCTAGAACCAAAAAAATTGAAGACATGTGACATCTACCAACCCGCACTGGGCCGGCGTGGTGGACTTGTAGCCCATTCCCTCTCATAAAGCTCAGCGTCCCAGCAGTTGGAACATTATAGCTGTGAGTTAGTAATGTATGTGTGCGTGGATAAAGTACGCACTGAACCGGGAAGTGTTGCAAAAAAAGGAGAGGCCTATACTCAGCAGTGAGTGGTTCTGGGCTGATGTGATGATGATGTGTGCTTGTATTTTAGCTTTTTGTACGAAGCTGACCTTCTATCATTCTACGTGTTTATTCCTTAGTCCGACGCGTGCGCGATGCTTGCAGAGTATTCACTCGGCTGTCTGGAATTTCGGGACAGCCACGGCCAGTATCGGTTATAAACTCGACGCTCGCTCTCGTTGACTGTACATGTAAGTGCGCCAAACGAAAGTTTACGTCGCCCGTCTGAAAAGTATTCTGAAAGTGTAGTTCGTAGCTAAGTTTTTTGTGTTGCAGTGTACTTTTTAAGTCTTCGAAATGAGACTGGTATATTTAATTGTACCGGCGTTATTGTTTTGTGTAGTTTATGCTAAAGGTGAGTTTTATGTTTGTTAGTGTTTTGCACTAAAAGTTACAAAAATAAATGAATTATTGTTATTATATACATAAAAAGGTAAAAGAAAATGAAATGTACTATCGTAAATATTTGAGACTTGTCCGCTTAATAGGAAACACTCTTTTTATGCAAATTATTATTAAAGGTAGTTATTTAATTAATTCAAATTACACCTACTTATTAATATCTGAATCTAATTATATCATGCAGCCAATGTTATTTAAACAACAGTTTTTTAAAAGCAGAAAAAAAGTCTGGTTTAATTTATGTTTCATCAAGAAACTGATTAAAATAATAAAGTACGTAATTAAATGAGTTAAAAAACTCAGAAATTTCCGCAGAAGCCTCGTTTGGTTTATTACTTTTCTCCTGAGACTTGGTAGTTAATATACCAACTAAGTTTTGGTGATAAAATCTAACTTTTTCATCTGGATTTATAACACACTAATTTAAACTTTATCCGTTAGTTATTGGCTACTTAAGCAGCTATTGATTATGAACCTAGACAAGCTTCTATTCGCGGTTCCGTCTGCGTTAAGGCTTCAATAAATATATAGGTTCAATGTCACATAGTGGCGGTACTTACATACAAGCCTACAAGCTTGGTTAGCCCTTATAACCTACTATTCTTCATGATGCTAGGGTTTCTGAAATAAGATTTTTTATTTAGTGTAATTATTTCATTACTATGCTCTCAAAATGTGGAAGGGAAACGACGTAAAGAAACCGGCCTAGAACCTAAACACATGCGTCTTTCACCAACCCTCACTGCGCCCGCGAACCGATCCCTCCCATAGAGAGATAGGTACCAGCCGTTACACGCTGATTTTGCTATGCCTACCACGGAGCTTGAATTTATATTAAAAGAGATTCTATGAATTATTCCTTTGACATGTAGGTAAAAGAGGCAGAGTCTCATTGTAAAGTTTATGTGATGACACGCTCTTTTCATACCAGAATACACAGAGTGATTTTTAAAGTGGGAGTGTATACTCATCACATTTCATAAGTTTGGATTTGGCCATCCATGTTCACTTGAAAAATTCATCCTGTATAGTCTCATCATGTAAATAGACTATACTTACATTATAAAGATTTATTTATTTATTTATTTAGGATCTCCAACAAAGGATATACACAGACCATGTTAAATACATAAGGGATGACAAAAGTATCAAGTAAGTGTACTCCTTCACTTACAGGAGACCACAGCATGCACAATGAAATATAAATCTGAGTTAACAGGGCTATTCCGTACCTAAGATGAAGTATACTTCAGGTACAATTCTGAGAAGGGCATTAAATAACTGAATACCACAGTATATTCCTTCCTTCCAAAGTGAAAGGGCAATCTATTTTAGTTGTGACAAAATAATTGAAATGTCACATGTGAACGTAGCTCCGTAGCACCTCGTAGCCCGCAGCTACGGCGTAGCGGGTCCGTAGCGGTCGTAGCAGGCACTTAGAGAAATTGCTATCTTAACTGCCACACTAAACGTTCCTTTATGAATTTTATATTTGCATACAAAGCGGGCATTTAAGTTCCTATTAGGTTTTCAATTTAAATGTCTCACTTTTGAACTGTAAAATACTTTGATAGTACATTGTGAGCTGATGAGTTTTGAATGAAATACAATTTACTTACCTATGTATTCCGATACGGGAGGTAGTTTTCTGCATTTTAGTAACCATGATATCATTAAAGCTGACATCGTACCATATACTTTACTTTCATACATTTTGTATAATTCATCGCACACTACTAACTAACCCCACACAAACCCTCACTTTTACACACACTCCAACTCACACCCCCTCCTTTTCTATTAAGATTTACCCAAAAAAAAAAAAATCTTTTTTTATTATTATTATTTTTTTAATATAAACTTTGTATAGCTTAAGTCTGGAACAATAATTGTCCTCTTGTTTAAATGGGCGTTGATAGCTGCGACACAGTTATAAACTTTTGTAGCTATCATCGTTTTCTTTGTTATAGTGCCAATCTGTTAATGTTCCAAATAAAAACATTTTACTTTTTACTTTAACTGGCCGCACCGCCCTTTTCTGTATTAAAGCTGACTGCGGTCCAAAGTGGCTATAATGTACTTTGGTTTAAGAAATCAGCAATCCTGAAAGTCAATATTACATGGGAGCAACTGGGAAAACGAAGAAATGCAGGAACTCTCCAGCATCAAAGAGTTTCACTCACATTATCACATTATCATGAAGTTTCTTCACCCATTTATGTCCATAAGAAGATCTATCCTCTGGAATGGGTAACTACAGTCTTTTCACAGTTATTGTGCCTGTCTTTTAATTTTCCCAGACTACGTCAAAATTGACATAAAAAAATTAAAAATTAAATTAAATTCATTTATTTCAGGTATCAAAACCCATATTAGACAAACCATTATAATCATATAAAACAAATAGAATTCAAATACACAATAAAATAATAAATAATAATCAAAATAATTCATAATCATAATACAATTTATTAATATATAGTTCTCTTACGTGCGACACTGTATGTAACTTGTTTGTCACAGCAGTGTCGCACATAAGGACAGTCCAACCTATTTGCAATCATATTCAGAGCAGTATTGGAGCTGACCCGCACTCTGCGCACAAGAGACGCGCAGCGCTTCCGCATGGTCGCATGGAAGCAGTCCGTGCGCGCCCATGCGAACATACCTGAAGCGCTGCAGTAACGAGGCAGACCCAACACCGCCCTGAACGCGTTGTTAAACTGAACGCGAAAGGCGTTGTAGCTTTTCTGCGTGTAACTAGCCCACAGGCTGCACGTGTACATGGACGTGCAAAATGCTCGAAAAAGAGCTATTTTCACGTCATCCGAACAACGCGCGAACCTGCGGGCCAACATATTAGCTCTTTTTGACAAAGCCCTCCGCTCCCGTTCCAAGTCAGCATGATCCCTGAGGTCTGCCGTGACTATATGCCCTAGGTATTTAAACTGGTATACCCTGTCTAAGGATACACTATTCAGACGTACAGGCGGTACATAGTCCGGTCATTTAGCACCGCCGGCCTCAAAGACCATGAACTGGCTTTTCTTAATGTTATACACAAGTCCGTGTTTAACAGCGTAATCCTCACAAGTCGCTAACAACCTCCTTAGGCCACAGATCGACGCGCTCAGCAGAACCATGTCATCAGCATAGCTTAAATTATTGACACACACGTCGTCTACATGACAGCCGACGTGCTGTCTAACTAACAATTATGCCAAAACAATTATAACTGTATTTGATGACTAGCTTATGCCCGCGGCTTCGCCCGCATGAAAATGTCGATTTTCCATACAAACTTTGCCCTCCCTTTTCACCCTTTCGGGGGTTGAATTTTTAAAAATCCTTCCTTAGTGTATGCCTACGTCATAAGAGGAATACGTGTGCGTAATTTTAAGTTTCTAGCTCAAAGGTTTTGGCCTGTGCGTTGATCCTCAGTCAGTCAGCTTTGCCTTTTATATTTATACAGATATTATTTATATTCTCCTTCTTAGCGTGTCGATGGCAATCTAAATTGTGTCGGCCCAGAATTGGGCTACTAGTTTGGCGCTTTCGGTAGCGTTCATCAGTTCCTGTAGTGAACAACCAGCAGGACACGCAGGGCACGATATTAAGTGCCCCATTGTTTGAGGAACAGCACCACATTTACACTCCAGTGCAGAGTCATTTATGTAACTCCACCTCAGCGGGCTTTCTTTGCTGCGACCAACATGGGGCCGGAGTCTGTTTAAAGACTTCCAGGTCAGCCACGACAACTCTTGTCCGATTATATATATTGACAACAAATAAGTATAAAAAACCAAACGAAAGAATAAAGTTTTTTTCTGTTTTATTTTACGATACCCTTCCATGAATTTCTCTCGTCTCGTCTGCATTTACCTTCTCAATAAAACTAGAAAAAACCTACCGCTACACTGTGATACCTACGTTTTTAGTTGTTGTAGTTACCTGCCACTGAAAGCGTATCGGGATTGTTTTAGAAGCCTACGGTTTACATCCTAGAAATACGCAGGCTTTTAAAATATTCTCCATAGGCTTGCAGTGTTAGTGCTATACGGTTGGAAAAACAGTGTTTCGTTAAGTACAGTCAGTGGTCAGCATTACCTGACCCCTCGTAGAAAACAAGAAGAGGGTCAATTGGTGTGAAAAGAGGGGTCAGCTAATGCTGGGCAATGACTGCAAATAAGTTTCTGTCTTTTAACTGAGTATACCTAGTGTGTTTATTAAGTGACTTAGGGCCGTTTCCACCAAGAGGAAAAATCCTCGTAACTTTTTTGATATCACTAAGGGCCGGTTTTTCAATCGCCAGTTAACTTTTATGTGAGGAATAAATGTGATGTTTTGACAGATTGTCTATCCAAAAACTGTCAAAATGACAAACTTATTCGTCAGATAAAAGTTAACTGGCGATTCAAAAACTGGCCCTTAATAGAGGACTGTAATCAGTATTGCTTTTAGGTATAAATTGGGTGCTCACACATTCTCGAGCACGCGGGAAGAGACACTTTGCCCGCATCGAATTGTTAATTTAAAGGCAATCGTGATAAAGTCCTTAATTTAGTGACACAAAAAAATACGCCAGGATTATTCCGTTTTGTGGAAACGGACACGGAAATAAGACTAGATGAAGTTGTCTAACTTTTCTATGCATGAAATTTACATTTTATGACATTACGCTGAAGTAAAGATATTTAAGTTTTTGACTTCATCAATTCTCCATATAGAAACCGGGTGTGAGTGAAACCTTCACAACTATGATGAAAATGACACAAATGTATGGATGTAAGCTACCGTAATCTCCTGCCGGGGCTGCAGGGTGTTCGAAAGAGATACCGCGCCCCGGACACAAAAGACTAAGGAGGAACATGGGTGAATGGGTGGTTTCCCACCCTCCAAAAAAAAGCTACCGAAATTTGAAAAGCTTAAAGTATGGCAATTTTAACTTTGCAATTCAAAGTGACGCTTGCCAAGAAATAAATGCATCGATGTGTCAATCTTGGTATATATTTTATTTTAGTTCTGTGTTTTCCCGCCTGCATAGATTACTTGGTTAAAGTGGGTACTTTGAAAACCGTAAAGATAAATGTCCAAAACTAAGGTCATCAACCCGAACATAGTAGGTATGTTCTAACTATAGTTCTAACGGTACAAATTCTCCCCAGGAATAAGTAGGATCAACAAATAACAAAATAATGTATTGTTCAAAGAAAATGAAATACCACAACACCTCAAAGGCAGGTATTTGATCAATGTATCCCCTGGTTCTTATTTCTTTCTCTTGTGGAAAAATACCGGGAAATCCGCAAACAAACGTAGGTACATAATACCTTTAGGATGTTTGGTTTCATTTTGACCTTGTAAATGTCCACTTGACCATAAGCAGGGTCGATGAACAATGGGCTTTCTCCGAAAAAATCTAACATAACATATATTTTTCTGTTAAATATCTAATTTGAATGTTTTTTGTTTAATTTATATTAAAACTTAATATTGTCCGTTTGATGGCAATCGGCTCGCGCCCTATTACATATTGTCTTAGAGATAACTGGCAAAATATGGGTGTATTTTTATAAACTAACCTAGCCTAACCCTTCGGGGATTTCAGGCGCGATATTACGCTATGTGGTTCCAATTCCAAAAACGTACAATTAATAAGTATTGGAACCATTTACTCAATATTATGCTAACAGGCAACAATATTATATTTATTAGGAAAACAATGCCAGCTATCCTATTGACCTCGCATCCTTTTTGTAACGAGATTGTCAGGCCATGAGAAAAAATGGTGAGCATAAAAGTTAATGCAACCATGGGTCCCATGTGAATTATGTTATAGCATATTATTATTGTTTATGTATAAATATCTTATCAGGCAAAATGAAAATAAGGACTTACCTTTATCAATTTTGGTGGTTATCGTATACCTCGTTCTTCGAAACTTTTAGAGTTTTGAGTACAACAATACAAAACAAACAAGTTGAATAACTGTAGATACAAATGAAACTTGTGATACGGATGTGACTTCCACATCTTAAGTAAAAAGATAGGATAATCTTTATAATGTACATGCTAGATACAAATTGCAGGTATAAAGCTCTAAAATTTATATAGGCCATAGAGTGATACTTATCGCAGAAAGTCACGTTTACTAAGTTATGCAGGACTGAGATGAGTACCTACTCATCTTAATTTTAATTTTTTTATCTAAAAAAAGAGTCTGTCTTCAAGTTTTCCATGCTTCGTTTACTCTGGCTACTAAGGTTTACAGGTCTTTACTGTGAAATAACAACTATTTTCATCCAAATACTGATTTTTAAAGTAAGGTAAAACCTGTTACTAAGAATTTCACAGAATTTAGACCACAATTAGCACTACCAGAGGCTTCGCTAGTGTGTTTATATCTCAAGTATCCTAGACAGATATTTAAGCTTCTTTATATTTCATCTCTCCATCTATATTTATAAAAATGAATTGCTGTTCGTTAGTCTCGCCAAAACTCGAGAACGGCTAGACCGATTTGGATAATTTTAGTGTTGAAATATTTTTGGAAGTCCAGGGAAGGTATAAAAGGTGAGAAAGTGGTAGGTAGAGTAGGTAGGGTAGTAGGTAGGGTAGTAGGTAAGGTAGTAGGATGGTAGGGTGTAGTAGGTAGGTAGGGTAGTAAGTAGGTAGAGTAGGTAGGTAGGGTAGGAGGTAGGGTAGTAGGTATGTAGGGTAGGAGGTAGTAGGTAGGTAGGTAGTTGGTACGTAGGCAGGTAGTAGACGGTAGGAAAAAGGGCATTGCCACGCATGCCGGGAACAGCTAGTCTTGAATTATAAACTAAGAACATGATTGTGTCTAAATAACTGATACATTTTAAACTAATAATAGCCTATCCGATAATTGTTGAAGGAACTATAACGATTCTAGTTGTATGCCAAGTTCACAAGTTTATGATAGTTTGTAAGTTGAGAGCCACAAATGCTAAGTTACGGGGGACTTCGGGAGGAAACAATTTAAAGTATAATACTTTGAAACTGATAGCTGAATTGTAGGTAGAAAGCACAGACACGACCACAAATACGTATACCTACATGCAGCCACTTTTAAAAGTGTTTTTAACCTACTATACTCATTAATGTTTTCATGAACATGGTATTTTGTCATTACGAAATAGGTCTTATCTCAAAGTAGAAACTTCATTTTTCCAAATCGAACTTACAGTTTATTATCCGATAGTAAAAAAATGTATGATAAAGCCCATATACGTTTATTTTCAATGTTAATATCGTTTCAAAATTACGTTACGTTCACGTCGCATTACAGCCTCGGGGCTAATTATTTGAATTATAATACTTACGTTGCTTTTCCTCAAATTATTTACTCGTGGAGTTTCATGTTCGCGTGTTTCTCTGGAGGAACAGGCTTTCCAAAGCTAATTATTTCTACTGTTATTCCAAGTATTCTTTAGTGCTCTCAGAATCATCTCGACCACGGGTATTTTAGACCCTGATTATTGTCTAAAAACAGATCATGGCCCTGACAACCCTTTCAATTTTCCGTTTCATTATAATACAGAGATGAAAGGCGTCTACAAACATGATCAAGACAATAGGAGCTTTAAATAACAGCAGTCTTAAGGTCGTAAATTGGAAGACGTATTGAAAATTGTATTCTGCAAACCGGAAGACGTTGCGTTGGAAGGACTCCCACTAGATGGACCGATGACCTGGTGATGGTTGCGAGAATTCGCCGGATGCGAGACGCACGGGACCGGCAAATGCAACTATTTCGAACTTCGGAGTAACGAAATACAGTCAGCGTGGACGTCTTTCGGCTGAAATGATAATGATGATTGAAAATTGACCTTTGTGTACTTGCATTTTTACTTTTCTTAAAGTGAAGGAGCTTTTTGATCAAGATAGAAAATGAATACTTAGTCATACTATAATTCTTCTAGAATTATTCCTGGTCCTAATCAGCTGGTAAAAGTTTGTCTGTTTATTTTATACTCCTTATCGCCTTAATTACTGAACCCTAACAGAAAGTGATATAGAGCTGAAGCAAGACTAACAATATTCAAGGTGTTTTTTTTTATATCCCATAACTCTTCATTATACGACAAAGTCACCATTATTAATGGAAAACACCCTCGCAATATGACAATGTCGCATTTTCTTAGCTCTAAATTATGAATGATTGGTTTGAATGAAAATGAATTACTCGTATTTATCAATGAAATTTAGATACCTTCGAAGTTGTGCATTGTTGAACTGCATATTCAAAGACTTTTTTTTGTTATTTTTCCTTATGGAATAAATATCATAATATTCCCTAGAGTTATGGGATATAAAAAACACGTTGTAAATGATAAGTACTTTTAAAATATAATCTCTCAATACAGTGAGACCGCGGGTAGCTGCTACGGATTCTTAAAAACTACTTCATAAGTTGAAGAAGATCATATAATTAGGTTTTTCTTAGAGAAACATCTCAAACTATCTCGTTCCACTTCGTAATTTTAAGAAAGCATAATTCATTCCTTTTCAAGACTCCTGAACATTGGAGTGACACTAGAGCGGATAGTAGACGTAGAAATATTATTATTACTCGAATTTTTAATTCCAAGAAGGCGACATCTTTTTCAAGAATAATTAATATTCCTAAGTGCAGAAATATTTATCCATTACTGAGAAAGTTTTTGAGGGAACCTTGTTTTTTGCGGTTTAATGTACTTGCTTATTTATTTACAAACAGGTTTATTGTTTCATTACAAAAAAGACGTCCATGTTAACCACTAGATACTGACTACTGACACTGATCCAGACATGGACATGGATGGTCATTTATCGGGTTAGTGATATAATTTTGTAAAGTGGTATTCAAAGTATCATACTCATAGGTTTTATGACTAAATTTTTAGCTTCGAAAAAAAAACACAATTCAATTTAATTTATAATGAAATGCTTACATAAGTACGTTACTTCTGTACCCATTTAAATTATAATTTTTTCTTCGTGCGCAATTCTATAGCATTGCAAAAATAAGGAGCTTACAATATTAAGGAAATTATTTCAATTCAAGCGCCGCACAATCGAAGATCGCTATTAAAATTGCTGAATAAAGAAAATACCACCTTTTCCGTTTAGCCCCATCTACCAAACAAATCAGAATACTTTACAATACAATGTAGGTACGTAGTATATTTTGATACTTAAGTTTTGAAGATAATATTCTTCTTCATTATTTGTTAGAACCTTGCCTGGTATCAGAATTTTTAAATACACTTGGGAGCAAATAAATCGAGCCACTTCCTTTTTCACGCATTATGGTAATTATTTTTGGTATTATGGAACGCATCGATTCGAAACATATATCGCCTAAAAGGGTATTTAATAACCTTTACAAAGAGGGTAGTTAGTTGTCAAAATTTCATTTTTTTTTAATTTAAATTAAAGTTTAAAGGGTAGAATAAAATTATCGCATTTAATTTGCTTATGACATTTTTATTGTACTCTGTTAAGAAAAGATTAAATTTGAGGTTTTTGTTAATCATACCCATATTACTTGTTATTGTTGTCTTTATCTGTGTCTGTGTAATCAAAATAACCTGATAAAATGGATACTACACCGACGGAAGCTGCCCAAGTTGTAGCTTTACTTGAGGTTGGACACGGACAACGTGAAGTGGCACGCAGACTTCATTTGAGTCGTTCAAAGGTACAGCGGGTATACCGCAGGTATCTGGAGACTGGTGCTTTTGTTCGGCGACCTGGAACTGGCCGACCACGGGCAACAACAGAACGTGACGACCGCTTTATTGCAACCAATTCGTTGCGCGACCGTGGACTTAATGCTGTTCAGCTACAGCAAGCGTTACGTGACGTTCGAGGAGTCTCAATCAGTAGGTGGACAGTGAGACGAAGACTAAAAGAACGAAATTTAACATCACACAAACCAGCAACTGGCCCAAAATTGACTGTAGCTCATCGCCGATCTCGCTTGGAGTTTGCTCGAGAACACATTAATTGGACGTTAGAAGACTGGAGGTCAGTTTTGTTTTCTGACGAGTCAAGAATCTGTCTTTTTAGCAATGACGGGAGAAACCGAGTGTATAGACGTCCTGGTGAAAGATTTGCCCAATGTTGCATTCGAGAAACTGTGAGTTTTGGTGGTGGTTCTTGTATGGTGTGGGGAGGAATTTCTCTAGACGGAAAAACGGAACTTGTCTTCGTCGACCCCGCCAACGATGGCAGTGGTAGACGTGGATTAACAGCTGACCGATACATAACTGACATTCTTGAAAATCACGTAATGCCGTATGCTGGTTTTGTCGGAGAAAATTTCTTGTTTATGCATGACAATGCGAGACCTCATACCGCGCAGATCGTTACGGAATACTTGTCTGCGATCGGGATTCAACAAATGGTATGGCCAGCACGAAGTCCCGATTTGAACCCGATCGAACACCTATGGGACGAGCTAAAACGGAGAGTCCGAGCCAGGGTTCCCGCTGTTTCATCCATTCCCGAGCTTAAAGTCGCTGTGCTTGAAGAGTGGGAGAACATATCACAATATGTCATCGTAACGCTGATCAGATCGATGACTAATAGGCTACAAGAATGTATCAGGGCACGGGGGGGTAATACCAGTTATTAAGAATATTTTTTTTGCAATAATTTTGTTTTTTATTGTTTTTATGGACTGTTTTAGCCCTACTAAATTTTCTATCAAAATTACCATTTTTCTTGCAGAGCCAATAATTTATCATTCAATAAGGTTATTATTCAATAATTTACCCTCATTGTAAAGGTTATTAACTAAACTTTTAGGCGATATATAGTTCGAATTGATACGTTCCATATTACCAAAAATATTTACCATTTTACGTGAAAAAAGGTAGTGGCTCGATTTATTTGCTCCCAAGTGTATAAAAATTTCATCAGTAATTAAAAAATATCTGCTTTTCCATACATGTCATTTGAATCGTGTAGGTATGTATTGCTTTGTGAGCTGATTTTTAGAATAAGATAAAATCACGCCTGTACCGTCCCCGAAGGTTATGCAGTGGTATACACCAACATTTCGGCAGTTCTGTTTAAGTCCCATGTTATTACATGTAGGTAACTTTAATACCCTACGAAAAGATAAGAATGATAAGATCTTCAGAATGATATTATGTGCTGAATACGTTGGTAACCGTTTTAGTGTCGGTATTCCTTCCACCCTGTATAGAAGGTTCCTTAATTGTTCTGTATATTCCTTCACCACTCAATATAACATTACAAACTATAGGTACACACCTAAACAATCCTCAAATCCCGACACTTTCCACCGTTCAATCAGCAACAAACAATTAACCCGGTAACAAAGACGCTGTCGGACTCGAAACTGGAGCTTGCCATCTGTCGTGCTTGAAATGCTCAAATGCCACTCAACGGCACGGCTGGCTAGTTAGCCAGTGTGACAACCCAAGTGGAAGATTAGACGGACAGTCCTGTACACTCAATCAGGACTGGTCCACCTAGAACATAGCCTTTGTCCGTAATGTGTGACGGACGTGTCTAAACTGTGGCATTATAAGTGGGGTTAAATCATGAGTACTGTAGAACGGCGCGCGGCGTGGCGTTTCAATGACTTTCACAGAGAGGTTGGGCGTTAGTTGAAAAAAGTTTTGTGAAAATCTAGAAATACCCATAACCTTATTGGTAACTATATTTTCAATCTGTTTGGGGTTGCATCTCTGGGGCCTTGGGGTCCGCGTTTTGAAGGAAATTTCAAATTAGTTTACACTTCCCGTGACCCAAACTCAAGTTCAGAGCATTTATTTCAATTAGACCATTTTTAGTAAATTTTGAATGTCGGAAAAATTAAGAAAAACTTTTTTATAATAAAATTTTACGAGGACGTATATAATAACATGGTTGTATTCTATAAGGTTATCTAGGTGAGCTGATTTTGGAAGCCACTACTCCTCAACGGTTAGAAGTTGAAAGCAATAATAAGGAAATCTATTGAAGGTTAAGGGTTAGGTTTCTTGGTTGAATGTTAAATGCATAGTGAATATTTGTATTGGATATCTATATCTATACATATAATAAATCTGTAGAAAAATCTTTTTTGTACATCGAAAATATTTAAAAAAAAATTGTCAGGGTATTAAAGTATAACCAACAGAACACATTTCCAGCATTTTTGGAATTTTTATCTGTTTGTCTGTTTGTCTGTTTATCTGTTTGTCTGTTTGTCTGTTTGTCTGTTTCGATGACTAAGCATCACGTCAAATTTACGAAACGAATGTAGATAACTTTTATACATGAATATTGTGCGTAACTTGGGCTATTACTTAGTCTTTGTTTCATCGTAATCGGTGCTCTCTACCAAAAGATATATGCATTTATAGTTTTCAAGAAGAACTTATCGTTATGGTCAAGAATGAGACAAGCAACGACATCTATTGAACGAATATGGTACTTATTAATACATGCCTTCACAAGATAACTTTAAATAAGTAATGATAGCAAAAGGTACGTAGATATTAGTCTAAATGACGCTGTTTTCAAAATCTACATAGCCTAAACCCTATAGTGTGTTTGATCGCTCTTTTTTAGCAGTTTATCTTCGTCTTCGACAGATGGCGTTATTCATTTGATGTCATTTTCTAAACCGCGGTGTTATTAAATAAACATATGTTTCATGAATAGTCAACAAATAAAGATTTACCAATTACACAGTATAAAAATACAATTTTTTTTTAACTAAATTAAAATTGGATAAAACCCACGGCATATTTTGTTTGTACCGTGTGGGAATCGAACCTGCGACACGCAGTGCTACTGTTAATCGTCCAGCCACTGCACCAAACATGTCTTTATATAGATGTGGTGTGTTGTTAGCCCTATGTGTCGAGGCCGCGGTATTTCTTTCGAACAACCCGCAGCCCCGACGGGCGTCGGTCCTTGGGAGCCCCTTCAATGTTGCTGATATCCCTTTGAGACGCGCGTGGAACACGAACGCGCCTCCATCGTCATAGGACTGACGAACGATTAACTAGCCCGTTACTCACCGTTCGCAGGCCCGCGCCTACGGTGGCCGGAAGCCATCACGTGGCCCCCGATGCCCGGAGCGTCTCCCGCGGCGGCTGGGAAGAGGGGTTGTGTCCCTCTTACGTTCACCTCTTTCGCTAGCATTACTGCTTCGCAGAAGGAGGTGACGGCGTTCCATTTCAGATTCGATGTCCCAGACTCGGTACAGGTACCTCTCGAAACAGCCTCTAATCCCCCCTTTTTTGTGGTTCGTAAATTATCAAATGACTCATCCCGCTCTGGGCGGAGCGGAAGAAAGTGTCAGACTTCTACTGACTAAAAACCACCCACGTTTCTTCTTAGCTCTTTGTGTTTCGGGGCCGTGGTATCTCTTGCGGACAACCGTCAGCCCCGGCAGACGACGGCAGCAACAATTAAGGGGCCCCAAAGGACATATCTTTGAGGCGCGCGTGGAACACGAACGCGCCAACGATAGTACCTGTCGACTATAATGTACCTGTCTCAAATTTCTTCAAGATCCGTTCGGCCGTTCTGACGTGGTTGATTAACAAACACCCATCCATCTAAACTTTAGTATTAGACATAATCAGTACTTTGTATTACCCTCTTCTTATTTTCTACAGCGGCAGTAAGTTAACGCAGGGCAATGATTTAACGTACTTTTATCTAAGCGACGCATTTTAGTTTCCGACAAGCACGCGAACGAAGTCGCGGGCACAGCTAGTTACAAATAAAAATGAAAAATGAAAAAAACTTTTTTGCAGAAAAAACAACCGACTTCGAAAACACCAAAAAGTGAAAAATAAACATCAGAACAAAAATCAGCTTCTGAAGTCGGTAGAAAAAAACGAAATCAAACAAACAAATGACACCGACTTCAGAAGCTGATTTTTCAACTTCTAACCGTTGAGGAGTAGTACCTTCCATAATCAGCTCACCTAGATAACCTTAAAGAATACAACCATATAATATACGTCCTCATAAAATTTTATTAAAAAATTATCCTTCTACTCCTAACCGTTCAGGACCGAGTTAATTATACCTTCCATCATAACCTCATCAACATGAAGTAATGAAGCGATGCGAATACTTGAATAGTTCCAGAAAGGAAAAACACGAAACACGTAATACGTGCCTACGAGGGTGCCCTCGATTTCTCTGGGATCCCATCACCAGGTCCTGGGTTTCTTATCATGGTACCACCCTTGATATATTTTCTTTCAATAAATAAAGAATCATCAAAATTGGTTCATAAACGACGAAGTTATTCGCGAACTAACATACGAAAAATGTTCATAATTTAAAAAAAAAACATAAAATGAAAAGTACTGGGCCAAACTATGTTACATTTTGATAGGATCAAATGGCAACTATTCCGCATCAAACTTAAAAAAGAATCACGTAAATCGGATAATAAATCTCAGCGTAATGGGTCGAATTGAGAACCTCCTCCTTTTTAGCAAGTCGGTTAAAGAAAGCGAAGTTACAATCACAGTCACAAGGCATAATAACTGTCTTGTGAAACTACTGTAGTTGCCTATTGTAAAGCACCGCGGCGGTAACTCTATATGAAAAACAATGGGCATGAAACTCCATGGATTCTCTTTCAAATTCTTGGCTACATTAACATCATTCATGTTGAGGTTATACCTACATATAGGTACGTGGCGTGGGAATGATAAAGACGTACAAGTTAAGCGCCTCCAGAGTAAAGGACATATCCAATACTTACCTTATTCAAAAATACCCTTATTGGTAACTTATAATTTCGAGCCGTTTGTGGTTTAAACTCTGGGGTCGGGGTCACAGCCTTTTCAAAACGCTTAGTTGACCCTTCCCGTGACCCAAGTACTGGCCTTTGCCTTGACCAGAGGCTTAGCGTAACCATACACGTGGAAACGTTGCCAGTCTCTTTGGTAGATCACCAATTACTTATGCCATTTTTTAGTTTACTTACTTTAGCTTCATCATCATCATCTTCCTGCCCATATCCCATCATATTTGGGGTCTACGCAACACGTTTTCTTAGTTACTTTAGCTTATTTTGTACTTATTAATGTAGGTAAAGTTAGATAAAAGCTTTGGTTAACAACTAGCAATTTCGCCACAACAAAAAAATCTTAATGCATTTAGAAGCTTTCTTCCATATTTTGAACTATTTGACCGAATGGAGCAATAAAAGTAACTTTTATTTATTATTGTTATTCTATTACACAAAAAAGTTCATGCAAAATAAATCGTATAGTAGATCAGTGTATTTTTGGGTACTAAAGCGGCTAATTAGTATCCTAATGACACCCTATTAAACTAATCGCATAATTTTTCACCTCGTATTGCCGAAACGTAATTCACAAATACAAATACGAGTAACATCAATAACATTGACTGCAACAAATAGTCTATTTAAATAAATCCATTTATAACCACTAAACAATATTAACTCAACAAATACAATTTATTTGTATTCAAATTCATTATAAATCTATCTCGCTAATTTCTATTTTCAGTGCATTATTTAATATATGTACCTACCTTAAATTACATACATGTATATAATCTACATCTCAATTATATACATGTATATAATCTAAGGTACCTACATTGTTTGATATAATTGTTTTTTTTTTTCAATAACAGTATTATGTCACATCCTGGCAGTATTTATTGGCTGGGGAATACACACAACGACCTTTAAATATTCAACTATTGTGCATAATAGTCACTCAGTCGCCATTTTGATTTTTCGCCGTAGTTGGGGTGCACCACAGATAAAGCAAGTATCCTAGATAAAAGTATCACGATCTTTATGAAAACTAAGCATGCCATTTTTTTGCCTACCTACTATGACATCATATGCGCTATTTAGTTAGGTACCCAAAAAGTAGACTAACGTTTTTGTTCTTAAAATGTCTAGAATAAGTTGTAGCTTTGTCATCATCATTTTCCTACCTTTGTCCCATTCTATTTGGGGTCGGCGCAACACGTTGTAACGTTGTTGTTTTTTTGGAGGGTATGAGGAACAGGGTGTAAAGTTCCTCATCCCCCATAGAAAAGGGAGGATCCTCCGACTAGTGTTTGGTGGGTTACTTGCCCGACATAATGTAAGTCGGGATTTTCTATACGTGCTAATGTCGCGGATAACTTTGATTGCGCGATGTAGGACATGTCATTTAGTTCACATGTGTTGCGATAGATGTCGCTGTCGCCACATTTTTAACTAAATTAGCTTACTGCAACAATAGCCATGTTAAGAGTAAAATACTATATAGCTAAATATTATATAGATAATACTATACAAGCACACGTGAAATAGGTAAGCACCTATTTCACGTGTTATCTAAGTATATCTTTATATGTGGGGCGCATAATCAAAGCAGTACATAAGCATGGACAGAGGACACATTAATGAACGAACTAAGAGTGTCCAGAAGCTTATCCATACGGGCCAAAAAGTCAAATTTGCTATGGAAAGACAAAGACTATAATATGTGTACTGTCACCTTATATTGCCGCTTCAAGTAAATTTTTATACTTCGGTCTACTGTCGTTATTATGATAACAGGGAGACATTGGGCACCAAATCATTCCTAGAATTTCTTGGCCGCAATAGACGGATCTTTGAATAAGGTACTTCCAACGAAAAAAAAATAAATGCCACTGTAATCAATGCTAAAGACATCTTTATTATCATTCTGTATTAAAAAGTGGGCGTTTATTTCAAATCATAAACAAACTGTAGCTATTAATATGTCTAATGGGGCGGAATGTTGGTGTTTCAAGTGCGACTCAAGTTCAGTCCACGACTTGCGATACCAGTGTATGCCACTTCAGTTCTAAGCCTTTTGATAATATTATACTTAGCTAGCTTACTTAATATCTAACTTGTTATTTCTTTTAACAGATGAACCAACGTTTGTCGGCAGAGAATCAAACGTCACTGTTGTACTGGGCAGAGATGCTACACTCACTTGTAAAGTGGAAAACTTACAAAGTTATAAGGTAATGTTAGCTTCAATTTCATCATCATCATCATTTCAGCCGAAAGACGTTCACTACTGGACATAGGCCTCCCCCAACTGTCGCGACATTGACCGGTCCCGTGCGTCTCCCATCCAACGGATCCCCGAACCTTCACCAGGTCATTGGTCGACCTAGTGGGAGGCCTCCCAACGCAACGTCTTCCGGTTAGCGGTTGCTACTCCAAAACTTTTCGGCACCATCGGCCATCCGTTCTGCGAGTAATGTACCCTGCCCATTGCCACTTAAGCCAATAGGGATGTTTACTGACTAAACATATGATCCTAATTAGTCCGTCTGTTAGATCATCGAGAAATATTGGATACGTATTTTTTGTTTCATCAAATCAATCAAAATTGACGAAGATAAAACGCGTCAAAGATTTGTGTGGGGGATCGTGACGTCACTCGTCGTTAAAAATGTCGTTAATGTCTTAGAATATGACGTCACACGAGTTTCAAAGCACTGTATCGTCTTCATTGTTAGTTTACGTGAAAAAAGAAAAAATACGTGTCCAATATTTTTTGGAAATCTATCTGAAGGACCAATTAATTTTTTTTAGTTAACTACCCTAATTCTTCGGGTTTCTTCAGCTTCAATTTACTATAACATAAATACATGGACATGTTTTTAACATAACACATACATAATATAACTTTCCACCTTTAATTCCCGGTAAGGCAGAGGTGTACCTAATAGAACACCCTCATTTCGCCGTTATGTTTAAGTCCCAAGAAATAGGGGGCCTATGATTTTCATCAAACTACGGTTTGTATAATAAAAAACGGGGTTTTGTAATCATCTTATATGTGTATGTGAAGATGGATTATTTTAACTAGGGTAATTGTCAAAGAAATTCACACTTCTCGGTTGGAAAAGTGCTGCTATGTACCTGGCATCAGCTCGCTGCAATCAGCGCATGCCCGGTACATGGCAGCTAGTCATACTATATTATTTTCCGCATCATATATTATAATGCAGTGACGAGTTTAGAGGCCAACAATACGGCAAGTCCCTCGGGCAAGCAGACTGTGCAGAAACCCTATCATCTTAAAGAGTAGCTTAATTAATTATTTCTGGGAACTGTTTTACCACATAAATATGGATTTCAAGAACAAAAATTAATAATACAATATTCGAAGAGCCTTTCATATAAAATGTTTCAAATTAATGTGAAATTCTGTTATTTACGGACACATAGGTACATAAACAGACATACATAAACTTGTGCCCTTTTCTCATGGGTGTAAGCAGAAACCACGTAGCGCCATCTGCTACGATCCCTACTTTTGCCTTGTCCACATTCATAAACCTGGTCAAACACGCACGGCGGGTACTACGCTGCAGCTTTCCTTTCTGAAGAACGTCACAAATAAGATGAATGATGTGTGTCTCTGTATGTTATTTACAGAATTAATCATTAACAGAACATCACGCCTGTAATCCCTGAAGGGTTGGGCAGAGATGCATTTGCATGCAGTTCATCCACATTTCGCCAGTCATGTTTAAGTCCTATGTAATAGATTGTAAGCGGCGAGCCTATTACCATCAACCGGGCACAAATACAGACTCCGTGGCTGTTACTGAGAAATTCCTGGAAAACCAATAACAGTTTGTCCGACTTTGGGAATCGAACCCAGGACCAGTAACCAGCACATACTTGCGCGCTTGCAAACAATAGACCAACGAGGCTGCCGTATTAGGTACTCATAAAAAAGGACAGCCGCTTCTTTCCTTTGCAATTTCCAAAAACAAACGACATTCACTTTTCTATCACATTGAACCAGATTAACGAACAATAAAAAATACCTAATCCCTCTAAAGGAGTTAACAAAGCCTCTACATACAGAAACTAATGGAAAACAGGATAAGAAAGCATCTGATACCTTTGATGTCTGGTCCTATATTACACCTCCGAGAGCTACCAGTTACGCCTCGTCATTCGTTTGGCTAATAGTGGCCATTAGTCATTTCCTAGTGTAATGCTTTACCATTCACTAAATAATGCATGCTCATAGAAAATGTTATGTGGTTGCGTAGATTATGTGCTGTGGTACGATTAACCCCTAACCACTGATGTACGAATGTGGTACGTTGCCTATGAATCATTTTTCGTAAAAAAAAATACGGTATAATTTTTCGACGTCATTTTTGCGAACTTTCTAGTGTCCTGGGGGTAAAATGGCCACCTTAGCAGATCATAATATGAATTGCGTTAAAAACCATAAAATGGACCTTTCTTATTAGTAACTGCGTCAGTGGCCATTTATGAAAATAGATCATAACAGGAAAATAATATGAACTACGTTAAAATTCGTAAAATGGAATTTGGCCAATGAATCATTTTTAGTTAACAGTCGTGTGAAAAGATTACGCTATAGTTTTTCGACGTCATTTTTGCTAACTTCCTATTAGTTCCTAGTGTCTTGTGACGCGACCGCGGCACAGAAATTCGGATATGTGCGTGCGTCGCATCTGAATAGGTTTTAACAACCCCTACCAAAAATGCATAACAATTTAAACTTGAAATGATGTTGCTCGTTTTGCCGCCACAGCAGACTCATAGCTGTAACCAAGTGTCTGAAAAATATGAGTTGCTTCACAGCCATACAGCATGGTGGTTTTCAACCCAAAGGAAATAATTTTCACCGAACAAATGCCTTTGTTGGGCGCAACTTGATTTTGATCCTTAGAAATTCGCTTTTCATGAAAGCTAAGGGCTAATCGTTCACGTGCCAAGAACATGTTCCTACTAAATCGAGTTGAAAGAACCAGCTTAGAGTAGGTTTACAATTTCGAAAGAGTAATTCAAATTACAAATCAGACATTTGCAGTCAGACCAGGCTTTTACAGTTTATATTTCAGAAACCAAATTTTCTTTCCCTGTAGACAATTTAAACTCTAAAGGGTTACAATTGCGAAAGAGTAATTCAAATTACAAATCAGACATTTGCAGTCAGACCAGGCTTTTACAGTTTATATTTCAGAAACCAAATTTTCTTTCCCTGTAGACAATTTAAACTCTAAAGGGTTACAATTGCGAAAGAGTAATTCAAATTACAAATCAGACATTTGCAGTCAGACCAGGCTTTTACAGTTTATATTTCAGAAACCAAATTTTCTTTCCCTGTAGACAATTTAAACTCTAAAGGGTTACAATTGCGAAAGAGTAATTCAAATTACAAATCAGACATTTGCAGTCAGACCAGGCTTTTACAGTTTATATTTCAGAAACCAAATTTTCTTTCCCTGTAGACAATTTAAACTCTAAACTGTATCTCTTGCGAACAACCCGCAGCCCCGATGGGCTTCGGCCCTTGCGGGGTGCGGGCCCCTTCCATGTTGGTGACATCTCTTTAAGGAGCGCGTGGAACACACACGCGCCGTCGACACGTCTTGTTTTACAGCGTCTAAGACAAAAAAAAAAAACACATCTGCGGAGTATGTATTATTTAGCTTATTTAATTTCACCGTGTATAACTCACTGACTGCCACGTTGGTCTAGTGGACGATATCGCGACTGCTGAACATGTGGTCATGGGTTGGATTTGGTTTTTCCATCAGGATTTTTTTAGTAGCAGGCACAGATTCTAGAATTGTGGCGGGCTGATAGCTACAGGTTCATTATATATTATTATCATTCATTACATGGGACTTAAACATAACAGGCGACATGTGGGTATACTTCGGCAAACCTCTGCCTAACCCTACGGGGATTACAGGGGTGATTTTATGATTTTTGTTAGCTTATAAACAGCTTATTCAACTCAAAACTTCTTTTAAATCGTCACTTCTTTCTCAGGTGGCCTGGCTCCGCGTAGACACACAAACGATCCTCACCATAGGCCACCACGTCATCACGAAGAACCACCGGGTGGCAGTCTCCAAGAGAGACCAGACTTGGTCACTGACCCTGCGTGACGTCAGGCCAGCTGACGGCGGCCATTACATGTGCCAGATCAACACTGAGCCCATGATTACACAGACGCATCATCTACATGTTTCTGGTATGTATTGTGATACGGGACGGCGATTAAGGATCCGTTCACACAGACCGGCTCGGAGAGAAGAGCAGATTTTTATCACGTTTAAAACAGAGTTTTGAGGCATTGTAATAAGATTTATTTTTGCATGTCACAACGCTCAAGAACAAAAGAACAAATTGCACTCATGAACCAAAAGTGACATGTAAATTACAGTGTTAATGCTGCTCTCCGCTCCGAGCCGGTCTGTGTGAACGGACCATTAGTCACCTGCCACCAACAAGGTCACTGACACGGTGATTCTACCTGTCATACTAAAAACTATCGCTCATCATCATCATCATCATCATATTTCTGTCCATGTTACTTGGAACCGAAGGGTAACCAGGACCCTATTGCTAAACCTCCGCTGTCCTTCTGTTTGTCAGTGGACTGAATCTCATGATCCTTAATAGGTTTACAGGGTGTAAATCAACCCATCACACAGCCGTCACCCAAGCGTTCTGTACATCAAACTAAGTACCCCTACGCAAAAATTTTTGCTGGGAAACGACTTTTTCTTTTGGGTCAAAAATCACATTTTACGGTAAAACTCAATGTAGCACTGTTAAAACATTGTGCTAATGGATGCTTTGAATAGTAAACGGGTCATGGAGGTAATGTTATAACCTGAAACACTAGTATTTACAAAAACAGAAGTGAAAAATTTGGGACTTTGACCCCCAATATCTCCGTAACTAGGAGGATCCCTGGTATGGTCTAGAGCAAAAAAAATATCGCAGTGGTGGGGAGAACAAGTGCCCTTCGTTTGCGTTAAGGGTACTTTTACACCCTATACAGTTGAAACTTTCACAGTATGTGTATGCCTGTATGCCGCCAACATCATCATCATCATCAGCCTATAATAATCCCACTCTAGGAGAGGGATGGGCTATAATCCACCACGCGGGCCCAGTGCAGGTTGGTAGATGTCACATGTCTTCGAATTTTGTTTTTCTTATCATTCCTTACACAATCTATTCATCGTTTCTTTGTACTTCCTCTCCCTCTCCCTCCATCAACATTTATATTCATGAATATTTTAGTCACAAGCGATTAGTTCAAACTTTTGCTAGCTGATATTCAACTCGTGAAATGAAAGTGGTCAGCCCGATTCGGCACAGGCCATGTGGCAAAATCAAATGCATGTTTTACCGTCCAGCTACCCCGAATTGTATCGAATCAGACGAACAATCACTTTCATTTGATGATTCTGCAATATCCACTGTGCCGTTTGTTTGAAAATCAGCGTTTACAAAAGCCAATTCCACGCAATAGATGTTTGTGGACTAATAATATCGTATGGATGTTGGACGTTGGTCAATGACATGACAAAACAGCAAACATTTTCATTTTCAGTACAAACAAAAACGTTTTATATGTGCATATGTACAGTTACTGCTGAGGAGCTCGTGGCTTAATAAGAACTGCCACTCGGGTCGATCTTTAGGTTAAGCTGTGCTTGCCTAGGTCGGTCTGTGGATGGGTGACCACCCGACATACCGAGTTTCCTCCGTGCCTCGGAAAGCACGTTAAGCTGTTGGTCCCGGCTGCCATATATAGATCTTTGGCAGTCGTTACAGGTAGTCAGTGACCTGAAATTCTGACATCCAGTCTTACCAAAGAGTATCGTATTACCTAGTATTAACTGGGTTGTGGAGGTCAGACAGGCAGTCGCTCCATGTAAAATACTGGTACTCAGCTGCATCCGGTTAGACTGGAAGCCGACCCCAACATAGTTGGGAAAAGGCTAGGCAGATGATGATGTACAGTTACTGCTCTCATTCTGGTGGATTACGCCCGTTTGCCAGGCCGTCAGTGTATATACTACATATCTGTTGATAAAACAATATCCACTTTACTATAAATAAAGTTGACACTGTAAATTACAGAGTTACAATAACATAACATAACATTCATTTAGTCTCAGGCAACTTTGGCCCATAGATTCCTTACAGACTTACATAAATATGAACAAATACAATTCGTGTTATTAAATAGACCCTTAAATCTATGTTAGTAAGACTTCACTTCAATCTTCTATCAATGATAAAGATTATTAATTGCCATTCAGTTACCTCTTAATATTGAATAATTCAATATTCCATTAGAATAAATGTACTTAAGTGTAACTACAAACAAACCTCAAGCTGATCAATTTAAACAATTTGGATATTCTCTAGTTTCAATAACCTCTATAATATCCAGTTGGTTGCCTCCAAAAGAATAATAACAGTGAGTTATAGTCGCTTGGCACCTGGCCTTTATTATCTTGAGTTCATTAATTACTGCATACTGGAGTTAGCGCTTAATCTGCCATTCTCTCCCAAACAAAAGAATTGACAATGCACCAGATATTATTATTGCTCTTTAGTCTATAGCGAAGGCCATTCAAGGATTTAAAGTGCTTTTGTTCATTCTGTTGTATATAATTAACATAATGATCTACTTAGTGTGAATGGTTGTTAGGCAAATTGAGATGCAGTGTTCAATGAGGTGTTGGCTCGTGCATAATGCACATTTTCAACACAACCAACCACACTGACAACCAAATTCACTAAGGGTACTGTATAACCTAGTACTAAATGAGTTGTGGATGTCAGATGGGCAGTCGTTCCATGTAAAATACTGGTATTTATGTGCATCTGGTTATACTGGAAGCCGACCCCAACATAGTTGAGAAAAGACTAGGCAGATGATGATAACCCGAAGTGGGCCACCTTGGGTTAACAGGTCACTCCGTCTCTTACATTACGCTGATTATGTGTAAGATAATAACAATTACGGAATACGAAGAATAGAAATTAATCATCACAATCAGCAGACCGTTAACTGCCTCCGTGGTCGAGGGGTTTAGGAGATTGCAGGCTTGAATCACTTAATTGTCTGATAAAAAGATGATTCCGTGCTTCGGAAGGCACGTATAAGCCGGTGGTCCCGGCCGCCAAATGGCGGTCGTCAAACCATGTCAGAGGCCTTTGAGGTGGTTTAGAAACTCTGACACTAGGGTGTGTGGGGTCGTTAGACCTTACTGCCCACTCGATAAGAATAAGAAGCAGATCGTTGCCTTGAAACCATTATCCAAAAGGCATTTGTCCTTTTTCACACTTTACATTTTATTACCGTTTTGTTCATCTACTGTTCTACATAAATAAGTCCTTAATAGATACTCGTAAACGCTATTTGCATATATTAGTAGTGCACATTAAATATGTATTATGCCCAGGCACAGTTCTAATCAAAACTAGGTTCTCCGAAACTAAATGCAGTCATTAATTAAAACGAATAGGTTCGTAATTCATATGGACACATCACTGAACAAACACATCACAATAATTAAGGGGTAGCTGGAAAAGTAATGACGGACTAGGATAGTCCTTTTACGGTTCTGCATTTCCTCATTTAGATTTCCGGCTATCGTGCATTCCTTCCTCGTTCATTTTATTCGGACATTGCAGAATTTCGACCCGCATCATGATTTAAACGAAGATCGTTACTCGCTCCTCTAATTTCAAGACATCCTTTTGTACGATGTTCCATGTTTATTGCGTAAGTTGACTTTCGCAAGTAATCGTTCTCGAAATTTTCGAAATTTGCTTTGAATTCATGAATACCATTACAGTATTACTATTAGCGGCGGCGGCGACCTCTCGCGTCCGGCCCTGGTGCAAGCCATGGTCCGGGGCGAGGAGGAATGGGACGCCGTCGCCTCCTTCTGCGAAGCAGTGATGCTAGCGAAGGAGGTGGCGGAACGTGAGAGGGAGAGAACCTCTCGTCCCAGCCGCCGCGGGAGGCGATCCGGGCGTCGGGGGCCACGTGATGGCTTCCGGCCACCGTAGACGCGGGCCTGTGGACGGTGAGTGATGGGTAAGCTCGCCGTCCGTCCGTCTAATGACGACGACAGGCCGTGTCGACGGCGCGTTCGTGTTCCACGCGCGCCTCAAAGAGATGTCAGCAACATGGAAGGGGCCCGCAAGGGCCGACGCCTGTCGAGGCTGCGGGTTGTCCGCAAGGGATACCGAGGCCTCGACATGAAGGGCGAAGAAGGAACATGGGTGGTTTTTAGTCAGTAGAAGTCTGACACTCCCTTTCGCTCTGCCCAAGAGCGGAAGGGGTTATTTGATGATTTCCCACCCCCCAAAAAAAAAAAAAAAAGTATTAATATTAGGGGTTAAAGTAGAAATTGTGGGTAGTTTGGCTCGGATCGGCTTCCACCATCTCTTTTAATTTATTGTCATTCACCTGTGTGGGCGGTCTTCCACGTGGTTCGTTCTTCAAATCAAAGTTACCGTCACGAAAGCGTTTAAACCAAAATCGCACGATGCGTTCATTAGCAGTCCCCTCTCCAAACGCAACAGTGAAATTGCGAGCTGTTTCTGCCGCGTTAGTTCTGCGTCGGAACTCGTATTCAAAATCACTCGTATTTTCGAAGTATCCATTTTTCATGTCTAAGCTGAATAAAAAAAACAACTGAAAGTCGACAATCGAATGTTGCACATTTTTTGAAAGAAGAACTTCATAGTACCATGTGAAAAAAGTTTTACTCAAAATTTTCAAACCAGGGAAAGTTCTTACTTCAAAAACACTCTCTCACCGGAGCATTCGCCTGTAAACGTAAGAATCCAAGATTCGATTCTAAGCATTACGTTACAAGCCATTGTTACAAATTGTATCATTACAGACCGTAACGACACAATTTCTCGCAATCACTTGTTTCTGTGCAAAATCGAAACTTGGATTGTTACATTACAGGTGAACGCTCCCGATGAGGAAGCGCCTTATAACATTTTTTGTTCAATTCCTTTTGCTTGTTCACAAATCAAACACTGAATTCCCCGGGCCTACAACCAATGAGCGCAGTAAATGTAATGTAGATTCAATATTACTATTAATATTGAAAATGCTCACTTCGCACATAGCTTCGCCTATAGCTTCATAATAAATCAAGCTTTAGTTCGTATACGATAGTAGTATTGAGATTCAAAAAGCATTCGAATTTTCATTACGATTGTCCACGTCACGTGTTTTTCTTTCTAGGGCCTCTGACTGTGTAGAGTTTCTCTTCTAAATATTTTCTGAAAAAGATTATGAATAAACAGAAAACAATCAGAGCCTGCCAGAAACAGAAACTCTTGTACAATGCATCGTGGCAGGTCCCAGTCTTAATTCCTATTCTTTTTTGTACAGTTCCACCGGATATCGTAGACTCGGACAGCAGCGGCGAGGTGATAGTGTGGGAGGGAGACAATGTCACTCTCCACTGCGCGGCCGCTGGCACTCCACAGCCTACCATCCTCTGGAGGAGAGAGGACTCTGCGGCCTTCAACGTTGGCAGGGAGACTGGTAGGTAAGGGAGGACTGCTCTCCCGTCGCCATGATAAGACCTGTTTTAATGCTATATCTGTGTTCAAGTTTTAATGTCATATTTGCCGCGGCGGCAGTAAAATTTTTGAGTTACTAAAGGCATCCATAAGTCAGGCACACATGGAGCCAGGACGGGCTCCGCATTTCAACACAAAGTGTGCGAAGGTCCATGTAAAATTAGTGAAAGTAATGTATGAGCATTTTTGGGATGCGGTGCGACTCGCCCAAATCTGCGTTATGAGTCTGATGTGTCCCACTGCAGGGAAAAGGCCTCCCTTCCTTCCATTTTTCTTTAGCTATTTGGGACCAATCCTTTTGGTCCAGCTTTTTACACCACCCTTTTAAAGGTCTTCTTAATTTAGCTTTTAAATTACATTTTAAAAGGTAGTTTCTTCGTAGGCTTTTTTTTTCTTAATTCAATTCCAGTCACATAATTAAGTAAAACATTTATCATATTCACATAAATGCCAGTGTTAGTATCTGACCTATCATAACGACTACTTAAATAAAAAATATCAAACGAAAATACATCATTGATCCTCCAAAAACTAACTCATATATATTAACTCCTAAGCAGAACTTAACTCGAGGAACACGACGTACAATTTCATATCCTGCCCTTTGTAACTGTGCCAATATGTCGGCGCTTGTCCGCGTCACTGCACACTGCACTTTGTAAGCCAGACACTTTGCAGTCACCAAGTGGAGCGGGGCCTGGTTGAACCTGACGTCAGTGACTCGGGACATGAATGGAGCCCTCCTCTGCATAGCAACCAACGGGGTCCCACCTTCGGTCAGCAAAAGGATCCTTCTGCATGTCCTGTGTAAGTACTTAGTATAGCTATCGGATTGAGTCAAAGATTTAAGTCGTTTGATTCGTCCCTCCCAAAACGGAGAATAAGAGTGAGCCAAGGCTGAGTTCATACGGTTGTTCATAAGTTTTTCGCGCTACAAAATACGCTTGCCAGACACCGCTCTACAGAAGTCAATTATACATAAATGTAGAAACAGCGTGATGTTCACAGTGTTCACACCACACCTTACATTTTCATTCGTGTAAAAGACGAACAACCCCAATGTCCCTGAACATATTATTATAGGTAGACTTTCGTTAACGTTACAATAGTTCATTCGGTTTTGTTCACAAGTCCGGCCAGTACCGTTAAAAGTGTTTAACGGTAAAAAGTACACGTGTTATAGTCATAGTTCAGAAAAGACATATCGATAAAGAATTGGCGGATACATTGTAAACTGCAAAAAAAGTGTAGTATGAAGCCGTGCGAACCTAGTCTATCACACCTACAATTTTCATCATGAGTCATGAGTAAACAAGACAAACGAAACAGAAACGTGACCACCTATAGGCACCTCAGAGCAAATCCATCGATTTAAATCTTCGAATCTCGAGTGCAATCTCTCATGTGCCTGAATATAAGATGAGCACGTTACACGTTTCCATTCACTACCGGAATCCGGTCCCGAATAAAATATTGTATGTAGTTGTTTGATTTACGTGTCCTCGTATGTCGGAGTCTTAAATAATGCATTTAGCACGACCTTTCCCGATATTTCTGGGTGTTACCTGTGCCAGAGTGATCAAATATTTCTGTGTGTTGGCTTTTATTTTGTGATTGTGTTAGTTGAATGCATGCTCTAGTTAATAATTCGTGTCCAGTAAACAACTGATGATTTTCAATACTTTGTTTATAATAAGCTACTGCATTAAAGCGAGTTACAAGTCTAATAACACATTCAATCGTAAGCAGTAAGAGAGAAAGATCAGACGCAGCAAAAAGCACAATAAGTACTTACTAGTATGCGTGTGATGGAACAATTTTTATATCTCGGAAATATATATGTTTTGTCCTCAAGAGACTGTCTAATCTGTAAATAATAATACCTAATTTGATCTATATCCTTATCGCAATTATAGGAAATGTAACAACAACTAGTCAAGCCCAAACTAGATCAATTTATAAAATAGACTTTGTACATGATTGCATTTATAAGTTTAATAGTCATTATCCAAATATTATATTCTGATCAAAGTAATGTATTATCTTAAGAGAGACAACCTACTAATATACAATCTACAAATGTTATTGCCAACGAAATAGAAACATGATCTTTTTTTACGTGATATGACAAATTCAAATAACAGGACAATAGATAATAATACAATTGCCTACAGGCAATCCCCGAAGGGTTAGTAAGACCTAATGGGACAGCCCGCCCACATTTCACCAGATATGTTTTCGAGTTCCAATTAGAGGGGGCGAGCCCATTGCGATCAACCGGGTGCAAATCCAGACTCTGTAACTGCTACTAAGATATTCCCGATAAAACAATAAGGTAGTTTACAAAAAAAATCTAATTAGTTCGTCAGATAGATTTCAAAAAATATTGCACCCTTTTTTTTCTTTTTTCACGTAAACAAAAAATTAAGACGATACAGTGCTTCGAAAAGTCGTGTGACGTCACAGCTTGGTATATTTTTTACCACGAAGTGACGTCACAAGCCCCCACTCCTGATCTTTGACACGTTTTATTTTCGTATTTTTTTATTACTTTGTTATAACAAAAACCAATAACAATGTGCCCGACCTCAGCAGTCGCACTTGTGACCACTAGACCAAAAGCAAAGAAGAAAATATTACTTATGATAAAGACTAAACTCTTTGTCGAAAACTTAATTACATGCATTCTCTGTTCTTCAGACCGTAACCTCCTTTGGATCGTAAACTTCTCAGACTTAAAGGTGATCACTAAACATTAAGTATTTTAACTTCTTTGAGTGTTTCATTAATCAAAGCTTAACTCACGAACTCGTAAGTACAAGTATTTAAATTAAATGTAATGCGAATGAACTTCGAACATGTAAAGTTTGTTTTCTTATTGTAATAAAATGTATGGTAGTAAGCACTCTTTCCCGTAGGTATTATTTTATAAGTCTTCGTGAAATGTAATAAATAAATAAGTAAACCCACATAAATAAATAATAAATATAAAATTACTTTAATATTATTTAATGTAACACGTGTAGACCAATTTGTTTACCCATGATGGGTAAACATAATAGGGTAGTTAACAAAAAAAATCTAATTAGTCCGTCAGATAGATTTCCAAAAAATATTGGACACGTATTTTTTCTTTATTCACGTGAACAAACAATGAAGACGATACAGTGCTTTGAAAACTCGTGTGACGTCATATTCTAATACATTAGTATGACATTTTTTACCGGTGAGTGACGTCACAACCCCCCACTCAAATCTTTGACGCGTCTTATCTTCGTCAATTTTTATTGATAAAACGAAAAATACGTATCCAATATTTTTCGATAATCTAACAGACGGACTAATTAGAATCATATTTTTTTAAGTCAGTAAACATACCTATTGTCGCTATTTAATCTAAATTGGCCTTGTAGATGTATCAAATTGAAACCAACTCGTATCGTTTCAGTAAACTTGAAACGATCACTTCGTTTCAAAATATAATTAAAATATTTTATTTCGCATAAGCCACTTTAGAGCGAAGAAAAGATGCACGGTTCGGTTTGGTTGTTTCTTATGAAGAAGAACAGGCAAGAAACTCCCTGAACTCCATCTTAACGACTCTTGAATGTTTGATTAATTCCTTCGTCACTTACCTTGCTGTCACAGCCATTTAACTTCAATAAATCTATACTATTAATCAAATGCTATTCCGAAGAGTCCACATTGATGTTAGAGCATAACTTTTGCAAATAATAAATGCGGGTTTTTTACAACTTCCGTCATTTAAATGGATTTAGATCATCAATCTTCATTGCTACGAGTATAATGGTTTTACCAGATTATTCTATATATTTTATCTCATCCTTTTATTTCTACCAAAGTAGAATTTGACGAAGAAAAATTGCTACACTGGCGCTTCTACCTTAAACTAAAACTGCTTCACAGAGCATTGGCCTAATTTTAACCGCGTCTACAAAATCTAAGTTGTAGTTTTATTTTTAACCGACATCAAAAAGGAGGAGGTTCTCAATTCGTCGAAACGTTCTTTTTTTTTTATTATGTATGTTCCCCGATTACTCGAAGATGGCTGGACCGATTTGGTTTTTTTTTTTTTGTTTTAACATTTATGCTTCTAAAAAATACCGTCATTTATTTTATCAGGTAAACCGACTGCAAGAATCTCGCAGAAGATGATGGGTGTGTACGTCGGCGAGACAATGCAACTGAAATGTAGGATCGAAGCCAACCCCTCTCCAACCGTGTACTGGACACATATAGATCGAAATAAACTTTATAATGGTGAGTTAAAATTACATTTTTATAAGTACAGATGCCAGCAAATCAAGGTACCCATACTGTCTGTGTGTCCTTGAACATAATGCTTTAGTGACGGTAGAGTAGATTTTTTTTTTAAAAATACAGATTGTACATTGTACAGTCAAACAAGGTAATAAGTATACATTATACATTTACTTTTAAGATCATACAGATACATTTAGAGACTGATGTCAAACGATACAGCGCTTGACATCAATCGCTTAATGCGAAACGCTTTATAAAACAATATTGCAATCAATATTTTCAGTGTAGGTACTAGAATTCTTACACTTAATGAACGCCTGAGGGAAGACATCTGACGGTGACGTTTGATCATTTTGTGAGGCCAATATTGCCAGAGATTGATCAGGGTCTTTACCCTGAGCAATCTCTGGCAATATTGGCCTAAGCAAAGGCCGTTTTGTTTCCAAACCTGAAGAGGCTCAGAATTGGGATATAAACATAATGACATAACATAACATATATTTATTTTCAGGCTAATTTGGCCCATAGATAAATACCTTACAGACTAACACATATGATATAATACAGCTTAATATAACAGCTTAATAATTATAGGCTGCCAAACTAAAAACAATAGATCTTTATCATAACACATGACGTATTATATTATCTGTGACATAACATAATATCACCCCTGTAATCCCCGAAAGGTTAGGCTGAAGTTTACCCAATAGTACACCACATTTAGTCAGCATATATGTTAACTAATAGGGGGCGGACATGTTGGCATTAACCGGGCACATATTCAGGCTCTATGTGAAAATTCCTAATGGAAAAGCCAGTGACACTTTGCCCGCCCTTTGACTTACCACCTTTTTTTTTTTGGCGGGTGGAAATCATCGAATAACCCCTCCCGCTCTTGGGCAGAGCTAAAGGGAGTGTCACACTTCTAATGACTAAAAACCACCCATGTTCCTTCTTAGCCTTTTATGTCCAGGCCGCGGTATCTCTTGCGAACAACCCGCAGCCCCGACGGGTTGACTTACCACCTTACCTTGGACTTTTGAATTTGTTTTAAATCTTTATGATGGGTTAAAATTAGCCTTGGAATTAAACAGTAGCCACTTACAGGTCAAACAATTGTAATTCTGGTAATCCAAAAATATATAAAGCAATTCTCCTTCTCAAATATTAGCCTGAAAGCTTTAATTTTAGTCTTTCTTTGAGTTTTTGCGGTTCAGTCACAATTTGTACAAAGAGACATTTTACCAACCAGATTAATTTCAATTTCTAAATGTAATGTGGGACTTTAATACCCAACAGTAAAGCGAGGGAGTTGCGGGAGAGTTAAAGTTTAATATCCTTTCCCTAACCTTTTACGAAATCAGTGAATTGGTGACTCATTACGGAGTATCAATCTATGTGTGTTCATATATGTATGTATCTATCTGATATTTTAACCCTCTTCTTGGTATTTATATGTGTTTAGAGTGCGTGTGTGTATGTACACATACATAACACAAAACATCCCGCCCGTAATCCCCGAAGAGTTAGGCAGAGGTGCAAATAATAGCACACCCACTTCCACATTTCGCCAGTTATAAATATTTAAGACCTATGAAATAAGGGGCGAGCCAAATGCCATCAAGCGGGCACAAATCCAGACTCCATGACTGCTGTTGAGAGAAAAACCAAAAGCACTTTGCCCGACCCGGGAATCGACCCAGAATCTCACGCTCAGCAGTCACTAGACCAAAGTGGCAGTCAGAATGTTTTTCTGTCTGTTATTTCAAGCCGCTTCTTGTTATTTATATGTGTATAGTTCGCGTGTGTGTAGTTATGTACTTCACGTTAATTAAGATACCTAATTACAAATCCTAGGCACGTAGATACGTCTTACTGCTGGTAACTACGAGGGTTTGATCTTCATCAGTATACAGGTACTTGTTGTTTTGATAAGGAATTTAGATTCAAAATTCTTTATTTGCATGAAATATGGTACATTATAGTCTTATAAATAAAAAGATTTCACATTTTTTTCCTCACTTCAATCAACGTACCACACTTAAATCTAAATTAAAATACCTAGTTCAATGTACATGTATTTTATAGTTCAAATCAATTCAAAAGTTATTGGATAGGCCTCTCCTTTCTTCTGCCGATCTCTGTTCTGAACGTTCCTTAGCCAATCCATCTGTATCCCGTAATTTTAATATAAATTTCCTCTTTAAATTGTTCAAACATCACTGTCATCTAATTTTAGAATATTCCTGCGATACAGGTACCGCGCAAGATATTGCGATTTATTTTATACTTAATTAAATTAATTTCTTGATACTTTTGTTAATTTTGACATACTGTAACTTTGAATTTCCCTAGTTTTGGAACAGCTGACACTCATATCTTTACTGTGCTTTAGTTAAACTATTATTTTAAAATGATTTGATTTCGGATGACATAATAGAACATCACACCTTGAATCCGTGAAAGGTTAGGCAGCGATGTAACCATTAGTACCCCCATATTTCGTCAGCATGTTTAAGTCCCATAAGGGGCGAGCCTATTGCCATCAACTAGACTCCGTGACTGCTAATGAGAAAATCTTGATGGGAAAACCCTACAACACATTGCCCTATCTGGGAATCGAACCGCGAGACCTCATCCTAAGCAGTCGCACTGGACCAACGTTAAATTTAAAGTTTTTTGATGACTTTAAGTCAGAACGAAAAGATTGGTTCTGATTAACGATTTATAGTGAAACTTTCATTTATTCTTTGTCCAGGATCAAAGTACCAGTCGAGTCTCAAATCCCAGGGGTACAAGTACACAGCGTTACTGCGAGTGAGAAACATGTCCAGAGAAGATATTGGCTCCTACTACTGTTACGCGGAGAACTCAATGGGGTCTGCCAGAGATGACGTCACTATTTATAGTAAGTAACATAACATAACTTCACGGCTGTAAATCCTAAAGGGTTATATATAAATGTTATAATATAACAGTTGTGTAGTTAATGGTACATCCACATTTCACCAGTAGTAAGTACTTACATTGGACGAGTTGAGAAGTTAGTTCTGTCAAAGGGCTCGTGGCAAAATAATAACAGCTTCACGGCACGATCTTTAAGATTAAGCAGTTCTAGCCGAGGTCGGTTTGGAGATAGAGTCCATTACTAGTTATTACATACCGACTACCCTCCGTAACTCGGTAAACACGTTTTTTTTCTAATTGTTTACACTATATCAAAACTCCGAAACTGTTTTCGGAATTCGCTTGTTATATTTAATTCCCATGAGCGAGCCTAATGCCAACAACCGGGCAAAAATTCAGACTCCTTTTTTTTTTTTGGGGATGGGAAATCATCAAATAACCCCTCCCGCTCTGGGCAGAGCGAAAGGGAGTGTCAGACTTCTACTGACTAAAAACCACCAATGTTCCTTCTTCTTAGTCCTTGCGCCGAGGCCCCGGTATTTCTTTCGAACAACCCGCAACCCCGACGGGAAATCCAGACTCCTTGGCTGCTACTGAGAGTACTGAGGAATCGAACCCAGGCCCTCATGCACAGCAGTCGCTAAGCGACCACTACAACAAAGAGGCGGTCATGTAATAATATTTATGAGTTACACAACCATAATATATGCTTAAGACCTTTTCAATAACGACTTTTCTAAAAAATAGAACATGGATAGAAAAAACTTACGGCACGACCTAATAACGGCAAAATGCCGGGAGCTCCACATATTGCTTTAATACCCGTTTTCGGAGCCCTAAATACATATTTTCGTTCAGTTGATCCATGCATATGAGTAGATCGTACATAGTGAGGACTTAAAACCATATTCATCTGAACAACTCTAGGTTTTTATTCATAAAGAATATGATATTGATAGAACCGTTCTATTCGATGCCTTTATAAACCGTCATCCTCTACCTAAAGCGTATATTTTGTTTCGTCTAAAACTTTTGATTTCATGCGGATCAATACAGTAATATCAATACGACAACCAACCATTCAATATAATTCTGGTATTTCAATAAAATGAACATAAAACCGAAAGGAATATTTATATATTTTAATCAAATAAGACAGCTATTATTAGTATATTTTTAGCAGTAATAACTTACAAAGGAGGTAGTCCGTGGTAAACAGCTTATCAATAAGCTGCTGTTGCTAAAAATATACTAATAACTGCTTTCGTGCGTGGTAACTCAACGGCACGGTTGGCGCAGTGGCTAAGCGATTGGACTGCTGCGCTGCGTGTCGCGGGTTCGATCCCCGCACGGAACAAATATTTGTATGGCCTGCAGATAGTTGTTTCGGGTCTGGGTATTTGTGTATTTATATGTTTGTGAACGCACCCAAGATCCAGGAGAAATTCCTAGTGTGGGGCAACGTGTTTTAAAAAAAAAAATTGAAAAAAAAACTAAGTAATTCGTCTTAGCAAGTTTGCCAAGTTGCGTACATCGCGATTATGAACATTCACAATAACATAAGTTATTATTGAACTTTAATTATGTGCAGTACATCGGTATGTTTACTTCGAAGTTCAGTATGACATACATACAAACATAAAGTCACGCCTTTTTGCCCTAGGGCAGGCAGGAACCACAGAATGCCACCTGCTATGATCCTAACTTATTTATGTTGTCTCGTCCACGTTCATTCATCTGGTCATACCCGCACGCCAGTTGCGAGTACCTACTACGGTATGAAAGTCCATTATAATGTACCAAATATATATTATCTCTCAAAAATAATCAGAGTTTTCCTTTGAAACATTATCAGTTCATTGTGGGTTTGTTAATTAGGGGATTTGTAATACATATTATAATAACCCCAGAACGATGCTAATTACGTGGAAATACCTTTTCAACAAAAGATTTATTGTTGGCAGATGTAGGTAAAACATCGTGAATTTGAATAGGTATAAATTAAAGGTCTTGCAAAATAATTTCAAGAATTATCTTGAAAAGGTTTTTATGAAAAGATATCGAATGGGATCTTATTCTTTTTAAAAAAATATTAGACTTTGGCAGTATCGTATAATATTTTGGTTAGACTATCCTTTGGGTCACCAATATTTTTATTTTAATATATACGGTACATAATACATACATATATATTACATAATTATTATGTCCCGAGCACCAATATGTATATGAAGCAACTTTTTAATATATTGTGATTCTTTACGTATTACTGTGTTGGTTAACGTATTGCGTTTTTTACAAACTAAGCATTTTGGAAGCCATACTATGTATTACGAAATAGGTCTATCTCAAAGTAGAAAGCGTTATTTCTCAAGAAAATAACTTTTGAATTTTGCTAGGACTAGCTATATATATATCTTTGCTCGTGACTGCACCTACTATAAGTTTTACACAGGTCATATATGATTTTACAGCCACTGCAATAGTAGAGGAAAAATAAAATATTCAAATAAACATTTTACGAGGTCATAGGTAAATAAAACATATATGTTACAGCCCTAGCGACCACTACATCCACATCTACTGAAGTTACGACTGCACTCGAAGATGTTACTAGCACACCAATTCAGACATGTGAGTATGATTATGGAAATACTGGCTTTATATTATGCTATTTCAATTTCTGGAAATACTGGCTTTATATTATGTTATATTTAATGTCTGGTCGTTTTTTTCTTATTTCAATTTCAATTATTTCTGTTTTTAACGGTATTTCGATATCTGTTTTTTTTTTGCTTGCTTCTATTTGACATTCCAGACATTTCAATAATTAAGATGCCACTCAGGCTTCAAGCAAAATAGGGAATTGAAAATACGTAGAATTGTTTTAGTTAATCATAAACCTCTTAAGAATCATTCTACTCATCATTAGGAACAGCTTTTACTATGAAACGAAATCCAAAATTGTGAAAAAGAATCAGATGTTCCCATGTTTTGACAATTAAAAACAACATTTTTTTCATTCAGGTTTTGGTCCCGTACTAAAAATGGTTTATTAGGTTCATGGCTGACTAAAACTAAGTTTGTAGTGACAGCACTAATAAAATGATAAGAATGTACCTACTTTTTACGCACAATTGCGTAATCTATATAATATTAATAACTTAACTAATTAATCCCAATTAACGTTTTATCTTTCCCACAGATGCAGAATTAGAAGTAAAGGAACACGACCCGCACGAGGATCGTATCGTGGTCGTGCTGAGCCAACATCAAATGCAGAACTTAGGTAACCGACTAATCACGATGCTTATCTTACCCTTATCTACCAATCGCCGGTAAGCTTGCAACTCTGTAAGCCAATAATCAGCTCCAGTTGACATAATGATTCTGTTCCTATATTTTATCGTTTTGTTTACGTTGGTAATTGGCCTATTCAACCAAAGTTTCCTTATAAAATTACCAGTCTATTACTGTTCTACGGCAGGTCAAAGACTTTTGCTCATACAGACAAGATACTGGGGCGTTCTGTTTGCGGTGGCCCAAGGAGACCCCATATGGTTAGATTCGATCTTAGATCTTAGAATCTATTTAGAGATTTCCTGATTGGTCACTGCAAGTCGTTTACAGATGGCAGGTGTTCTGCCGGGCCGATAAAGTGTGGAGGGATGGGATGTTTGTTTGACTGCAATGCAAACAAGGGCCAAGGGTCTTTGCTGTGCCCGTGGGGGCTGTGGGTTGTTCGCAAGAGATACCGCGGCCTCGGCATGAAGGGCTAAGAAGGAACATGGGTGGTTTTTAGTCAGTAGAAGTCTGACACTCCCTTTCGCTCTGCCCAAGAGTGGGAGGGGTTATTTGATGATTTCCCACCCCCTCAAAAAAAAAAAATGGGTCTTAGCTGTTAAAATGATTGATGGAAATTGATAGGTTTAAACACTAAGCCGTTTCAGTTTTACATGCAACTGTCAAATTTACAAGCATGTTTTTTTGCACAAGAGTTTCAAATCAAGCGAAAGTGAAAACCCATCATCTGTCTTTTCAGATTTTTGAGAAAGAGCTTAATAAAGGAAATTCTATTCCAAATTCTGACTGTAAATCGAGACAAATCTTGTTTTTGATTAGGCATTATACTAAGAAAATATAATAATAGACCTCGTTCCGAAAATGTAGTCTCAAACAGATGAATTCATAGACATTATTAAAGCTCAGCTAGGCAAAGGACAAAGGTTCTATTCTATCCTAGATGCTTTTCTTGGAAATTGGACAAAACCTAGTATAGTAATTTACTATTAACTTGGCTTGGAAATAACTTTGGACGACCAACAATGCCTTAGCTACTTGCTCCGTATTACAATTACAATTTAATCACAACTGGGACTTTTTGTATTATTTTTACTTATATTAATAACCCTAGAGTTTGGAAAAAAAACTGGCCAAGTAGTCGAACTCGCACATGAGGGGTTCCGTACCAAAACGGCAAAAAAATCGGGTTTTGTTGTATGGGAGCCCCCCTTAAATATTTAATTTTATTTTGTTTTTAGTATTTGTTGTTATAGCGACAACAGAAATCGTACTAATATTATAAATGCGAAAGTTTGTGAGAATGTATGTATGGATGGATGGATGTTTTTTACTCTTTTACGCCAAAACTACTGAACGGATATGGAAGAAATTTAGAACACAGATAGTTTATAACCTGGATTAACACATAGGATACTTCTTATCCCGGTAATATGATCCCGTGAGACAATTATCGGATTCCACGCGGGCGATGGCACAAGCTAGTACTTACATAATTTGTGAAAATTTCAACTTTCTAGTTATCGCGTTTCTTGAGATACAGCCTGATGACAGACAGACGGACGGACGGAGAGACGGACCGACAGCGAAGTCTTATTAATAGGGTCCCGTTTTTTCCCTTTGGGTATGGAATCCAAAGAAAACACGATGTGTTGTTAATCTGCTCTCTTTTTTATAGGTGTTGATGGCGTTCATTGTCATTGCTCACATTCTCTTTTACACGAACAAATAGCAAATATAATTCTCAAACATTTTCCGAAGGCACATGAATGTTTTTGAACTTTTCTCTCTATTGTGTCCAACAAACGTACTTACCTTTAGGCACGCATTTATTTATATAAATGCGTAGAATCTTCTCTGTTTGAGCCTCTTCCTTAATAAAAGCCAAATTGATTTATCACCACGGAAACTTAGACTACCTACCTGCCCATGGAAAATTACTGTCGTAACTTTGTCCTCGTGCTCAAACGGCTGAACATTCTTACGTTATGAAATCTTTAGGGATTTTTGAATGTACCTATATTTCTTTTATACTGCAATGAGCCAATTTTCACAAGCAAGACTGACAAAGTCGGCCAGTGACCTACTTTTTGAGGTGTGGATTATTTGGGGTTTTAATTAAAAGAAAACTGGCCCGAAATGCTGACAACCAGTATTACCCAAAAGTAACTGGGTGACTCCATGTATAATACAGGTATTCAACTGCATCTGGTTAGACTGGAATCTTACCCTAACATAGTTGGGAAAAGGCTAGACAGATCAATTAAAAAAAAATGTTATTAAGTTCTTGTAAATTACAACGAGAGCGTAGTAATACTCGTAGGTTTCTGTGGTAATATTTTCTGCCATGCAAGCGATAAAAAAAATGAAATAAACAGTCGCCTGCTCATCAAGTTACCACAAACTGTCTTTCTCTAAACGTTTTTAAACCATAAAATTTTGATGGTTAAGTTCAAAATCAAATGCGAAAATATAACAGTTTCTGGTAATTTATTGTGCTCGCGACTGTTTGACAAAATTTCTTAGTACCTACATTAAAATTAAATTGTATTTCCAGATTTTTCACCCAGTTCGTGACCGGAGGACAGTTCAGACCAGTCTTCAATGTGGTCTTCGGGATCAGCAGTTAGGTCAAAGACGCAGTTTTCTATCGCCATCATCTCTGTGACTTTGATGTGGCAAAGTGTGTAAAAACTGTTATAAAAAGGACTGTTTAAAAAAACTTTAAAATAAAACACGAAATTGTGTTCAAGTTTTTTGTAATAATTAATTAAGAGCTTATTAGGAATTAGTGGGTAATAAAATGAAGAATATCTGCAAGAGATGGTGGTTTTATTTTCTCTGCGTAAGAAGGATAAGACGAGATATAATCACGTTGTGTTTTCGATATTTTTTTTTATTAGGTAACAGTTCGTCATTTGTAACAAAATCAATATAACCTGGCCTCTTATTCTATTGAAACTCCGTACTACGTTAGGCCAATCTGATGGTCAAAGTACCTACCTTTTACGTGTAAATACATTCTCAACGATGATACTACGTCTTACTGATCCATATTTAATTAATTAAATACAAAGAAATTAAATTAATGTCATTAAAGTTTTCAGTGCGCCAATAATTGTTTTTCAAGTATTTTATGATCTTTTGTAACCCCGCGGCCTAGCTAAAGCGACCAGATGCGTGATCGCACGTAATCGAGATTTCACTCATTTATAAATGGAGAAAAATTGAACGCGACTGTCGCCTGCTCGCGCAATGATCGCGTCGTATTATTTGCAGTGACTTTGTAAATATAGGTTTAAAATAATATGCCATGCTTGTATCAAGTTATGAAAGATTTTTGTAAAATTCATATTCATTCTTACACACACATACATAAACTCACGCCCTTTTCCTATGAGGGTAGGCAGAAACTACAGAACGCCACTTGCTACGATCCATACATACTCCTTTTGCCTCGTCCACATCAGGTCATACACGCACGCCGGTTACGAGTACTACGCACTACGCACTAGTCCTTTCTGAAGAACGGCACCAATAAAGTTAGTGTATGCCTTTCTAGGGCGTCCCCTCCCGGTGTTGCCACTCACATCTGCCTTGTAAATACCTTTTGTTAATCGACTTTCATTCGTCCTCTACACATGATCGAGCCACCCATAAACAAAAAACATATAACATAATAATATATTCATTCTTGTAAACAAAAAACATGACTTTTATAAGACATCGTATTTTATACATAAGTCAATTAATGTGTAATTTTATGTTTCTCATTCCATTCAATAAATAGACAGTTTTAAGACATTTTTGTGTTTTATTAGTACACAATATGTATTAACCCAATAAGGATAATCGTCTATGAAAATAAACCGTAACAACAAATAACCTGTAACAACATACGGCCTCCGGGTCACATGCGGCCTGTATAGGTCTTACATGGCTTAAAAAAAATATTTCTAAGTCAGCTATTCCCACTCCATATTTACTTCACCTACTCGCGAAGGTAAACCATGTCAGAGGCCCTTGACACCCCCGTCGAGGCTGCGGGTTGTTCGCAAGGGATACCGCGGCCTCGACATGAAGGGCTAAGAAGGAACATGGGTGGTTTTTAGTCAGTAGAAGTCTGACACTCCCTTTCGCTCTGCCCAAGAGCGGGATTTGATGATTTCCCACCCCCCAAAAAAAAAAAAAAACGGTAAACCGCATCATCGCAGCCTAGAAGCTGGATTTTTAGAGGTCACTTTCCATTTATTTTGGTCTGATATGGTATTCTACAAAAATACTATAGGTACTTGGCCGTTCATAATATTGTGTAGGATGGTCCCCTGGTCTACCGAGTAGCGAAGTAAAGCGAGCGTGCAGCTCTGCCCAAGAGCGGGAGGGGTTATCCACCCACCAAAAAAAAAAAGGCTCTATACTTGCTGCCAGTTTAGATGTCAATAACGGTCATTGCCCTTTCCCCAATTTCTCTTCGTACGAACCAAAACAATTTAATCATGTGCCTATCGTTTTTCATTACATAAAATATTGAAGATCACGGTAGATGACGATTCAAGACATGAACGGGCTTTTTTTTGGATTTAAAAGTTAAGAACTTTAATTTAAATGTAGGTGGGTCAATGACTGCTATTGACATCTAGCTGGCAGCAACTATGGGCGCTAAACAAGGCATCTATCTATTAGTGCGTACGTAGCCTTACTCCTCGGCTACTTCTTAGACTTCAGGTTAATTTTGTTGCAGCATTCAAAACTATTGAATACAATTTCTCCGGGACTCGTCAAAGTTTTATTGGTTCGACGGTTTTCTGGGGGTTCCCGATATTGATTCTCGCTTTCAGAATTTGTAGTTGAGAAGAAAGGAGTAGACTTGTCTCATTAAAAATTAAACTCTGATTAAAATATTGGATTTAAGATATGTATATGGGCTCTCTCTTTTCGTGGGTACTACAAGAATCATTCATTCAAAACTTAAATAAGACTTACAGAATTACGAGCGGGAATTACTTAGGTAAAGTTAACTTCTTACATAACAAGTACAAAGTTAACAATAGGCAGAATTTGGTGACTAAAATTAAGTTTTATTAGGCATATTCCAAATTGAGATTAATACATGAGTATAAAAGTTTGTACCTGTTTAATTAAGCGTAATGTTTCCAAAACATTGATTTATATCCAAACACCTAAATGTTTCAGTCCACTGAAATTAGTAATCATAAAAAATTTGAGATTTTTATGGAAGATTCAGGTGTCGACAGATAAGTAGGTCTGTAACTTTCACGAGCGGACCACTAACAAGAGCGGATCCAGGGGGGGGGCACGAGGGCACGTGCCCCCCCCTTGATCCGCTCTATAGTCTTGTTCATCATCTGCCTAGCCTTTTCCCAACTATGTTGGGGTCGGCTTCCAGTCTAACCGGATGCAGCTGAGTACCAGTGTTTTACATGGAGCGACTGCCTATCTGACCTCCACAACCCAGTTAATACTAGGTAATACGATACTCTTTGGTAAGACTGGATGTTAGAATTTCAGGTCACTGACTACCTGTAACGACTGCCAAAGATCTATATATGGCAGCCGGGACCAACAGCTTAACGTGCTTTCCGAGGCACGGAGGAAACTCGGTATGTCGGGCGGTCACCCATCCACAGACCGACCTAGGCAAGCACAGCTTTACCTAAAGATCGACCCGAGTGGCAGTTCTTATTAAGCCACGAGCTCCTCGAGCTCTCTATAGTCTTGTTAACAAGTGCTAATTGTTAAAAAAGAAAATTCTCCGCCTCCGAAAAATATGAATTAAAAAAAAAACCAGAAAGCTCTTGTTGACTAGACTACATGTGCCCCCCCCAGAAAGAAATCCTGGATCCGCCCCTGAGCACTAATATATACTAGACTCTCTCATAAGACTCTACTAAGAGTATTTTGCTAGGCCCTTTCATAATATTCATAATTTAAAGAGTTTATTCCTAAATATGGAAGATATGCTTTTTGTAAACAATTTAACTAAAATTCTAAAGAATAATTGTATTTTCGATTCGAAAATCGATGAATTTACGTTACGTTTACACCGCAAACTCGTGCTAGGGCTTGTGGTCATACACAGTCTGTAAGTACTCGTACTTTACGACGTTCCTGACCTCCCTGAAGGACATCACCACAATAAGGTCAGTTTATGTCTTTTGTGTGTGTGTATTGTACGTACATTTGGATGTATAAAAATATTCTCGGAACGTACTAACAACCTTATTATAATCGGAACTCATCCAGTATCTGACATACTTCTGGCATTTTAACGACGAAGCTGTGACGGTAGTAGGCAACTGGTCTTTACGTACTAATATTAAAATGAGGTAAAAGTTATTAGTAAGTTTGTATGTAGGGCATTTCCGGAACTAGTAATCCAAAATATTCCAAAAGTTCTTTCACTGGCTGAAAACTCTACATTATTCGTGAGCTTTTCATTATTTCAGGTTACAACATACCTCGAAAATTTTTATGAAATTAATTTATGAAAGAAATAGGTGCATTTAGCCAATGTCAAGTTATAAAGAGTAGGAGACAAAGGTAGGGAAAGCGTCCACCAAGTTGGAAGTTCCATAGGAATTTAAATAGGCAGTGTCGGCCATAATAAATTCGTATAAGTAATCTACTCTTTGGCCTTAATCCAAAATATATAGCAGAAGTTGTTGAAAGGCTATAAAAACAGCCTTTTCTTTTCAATAAAAGAAGTGGGATACCAGCACATTTTTGGTACCTTACACTACTTTCTGCGCAAATAGGTAAGTCTTCACAAGCAAAATCCTTTTCGTTTACGAATAAAAAGGTAAAGACAGACAGTCGGCAAAGATAAAACAAACGAAAAATATTTTCTTTAATATCCGGCCATATTTATTTCCAATTCAATTTGCTTTACGAAATGTAAGTAAGTACCTAATTCAATTTGTGTTACTGCAAATATTACCTATACAGGGTGGTGCCGACAATACGACAATAAATGAAACCACTGGTAGTTCTAGTTCATGAACATTATTAAACTATCAAATAAATCTTAACAGCAAAATAAAAAAAATGCAAAAAAAAAACTATAAAACTAAGTAGCATAAAACTGTACACGAAATACATTACAATTTACAAAAAAATATTGGTTTACTAACCTTAGGAATAATTTGCACCCGATATACGTATGGAAATACAATGTAACAAACGAATTTGCCAAAGACATTTAGGTAGTTTATTGTCGTATCGTCGTCACCACGACGGTGTTAGGATTAATTTGATAGTTTAAAAATGTTCCTATGAACTAGAGCTACCAGTGGTTTCATTTATTGTCGTATTGTCGGCACCACCCTGTATAACAATGACAGGAAAGTGGAGTTAATATTGATCTCGAACGATTGATATTAATAAACTTTTTTGATAAACTAAAAATAGTATGATTGTGAGGTTTTGTTTTGAAACTGATATTCCTCTTGTATTTTTTAATATTTGTTATGCGTTGTACGAGTATGTGTGTGTATATATATAGCTTTTATATATCTTTGTGTGCTTGTTACGTTTCTGTGACAAATAAATATTTTTTCATTCTTTTTTTTTCTATGAACTGAGCTCTTGGTTAAATAGTAACAGACACCCGGTTTCATCTTCAGCTAGCCAAGGTTGGTACGTGGATAGTGATCACCCATTACATACCTACCTGGTTTCCTCTGTACCTCAAAAAGCACGTTATTGGTCCCGGCTGTCAATTTTCGAGGAGAAAGTTTGACAACGAGTCTTACCAAGAGGAATCGTATTACTTAGTACTAACTGGGTGGTGTGGCGGTCAGATAGATAATCGCTACATGTAAAATTCTAGTATAATTTTTTACTTAGGGTTTTCGATTAGGGTATTCGATTGTCGTCCCAAATATCTAAAAAAAATGATAACCTTAATTTGTGACGTAATTGTGCCATGGCCAGCACGCTCTCCAGATCTCACTTTTAGAAGTTTTTTTTTCGCCATTGTCGTACGCCAGTTTCAAAATATGAAGGGAAAATGGATTATACATAAAAGTGATTGATCCGCGCACATGTTATGTGATAAACGCAAGGGTGGCGACACTTTGTCGAAATATTGGTATGGTTCTGTCTCTTATTTATCAAGGTTTTTTTTGTTCATATTTTCATTAGTATCATGTAAGCATGTCCTATTGCGGGTTTCAATATATCCCTCGTTTAAACCAACAAACTGTATAAATCATGAAACTTGGAAAAATAATCATAAACATAGAAATAAGCAGTTAAAATCAATTAACTAGAAACTTAAACTTCAGAGCGAGAAAAGCCGGGCTTTATTAGACAAAACGGGAGACCACAGACAGCCTTAAAGTTTATCTAAGTTTAACAGATATTTGTGTCAAACTATGTTCACTAATTGCGATATAAACTATTATGTCCTTTAAACTAGGATTATACTGAAACTCCAAATCTGATATCGATGTTTAATAGCTAGTTTGTACTCGGGTATTAAGCCGTTTGAAATTGCCTACATAACAGAACTGAACCATTTATAATATTAAAGATGCTGCTCTAAATACTACTTACCTAATGAAGTGCTCTAAAGCATGACTTTCTAGCCTTAATATATAATACTTAATTATCTTCATAGTCGAAGTGAAACACATTATGTCCACCAATGAACATACTGTACCAATTAGGTATATGCATGTTTTTTTTATCACTCTCAACAAAGCGCACTTTCGTCAGAAACAGCAAAGTGAAATTATTTTTTAAACTTTTTTTAAAAATACTAACAAAAATCGTTTGAAACTGCTGTTTAGACAGAGAGATCCAATAACTTTCATGACGTCATTGTTCACGATCGACGCACGAAATCCATACTAAATTCCGTTTATCTAGAAAGAAACAAACAAAAGTTCTATTGGTTATAACTTTTGTGTTGTTTGGCCGATTTTGGTCTTGTTTTCACTTTCTGTCATTATTTTCATAGGATTTTTACATTCCGTAACTAAATAAAAAAAAAATATGCATATTCCCTATTGACCATTCCCAATTCCAATTCAGTTGGTCAACCTATAAAAAAACATCAGGCATGTAATCCCCGAAGGCGTATAGGCAGAGGTGTGCCTAATAGTACACCCACAATTCACCAGTTACATTTAATTTAATAAAAATATTCTATTGCCATCAACCAGCCACTAATCCAGACTCCGATACGCTGATACTGAGAAATTCCAAAGGGAAAAACCAAATAACACTTTGCCCGACCCAGGAATCGAACCCTTTTGACCACTAGGACAGCCAGGCAGCCAAACTGGTCAGACTACTCTGTCAAGATCGTCACTCCAACTTGCATGAGACGTCATCCCGTGCCTCCCATAGACCCAACGAATAGGCAATAAAATTAAACAGTTTTCGATAAAACGCTTACCTTAAATTACATCCATAATTTTTAAATGATGATTCCATTTTAAATTATACGGAACACGGAAACCAATAACCATAACGAGCTACTCATAAACTTAATGATGATGGCAAACATGGGGAAAGGAACATTTAAAATCTCCCTAAATGCTCATACATAAATAAAATCATGCTTGTGTTCCTGCAAACGGTAGGCAGACGGCGGTACATAATCTAAGATACACACATCTCAGTTAATTAATTGGATCTAAAGTACCTAGTATCTAGGTCACCCAGGGAATGTGGCGAGCTTCGCATATTGGTAATAAGTAACCGAGGATCTATGAAAACGCTATTGCCAGCAGTAGACCTCCATACACTAATGATAATGACGAATCAACAGCTAATACAATAGGGTACTTGACTGACTAAAAAAAATATGATTATGTTTAGTGCGTCAGTTAGATTATCGAAAAATATTGGATAAGTGTTTTTTGATTAACAAATTAATACAAATTGACAAAAATAAAACGTGTCAAAGATCATGAGACGTCACTTTCTGGTAAAAAATGTTCCAATCTATGACGTCACACGACTTTTCGAAGCACTGTGTCGTCTTCATTATTTGTTTACGTGAAAAAATATGTGTCCAATATTTTTTGGAAATCTATCTGACGGATTAATTATATATTTTTTGTCAACTACCCTAATCAGCCTCCATAATGCAATTTTCAGAGAAAAGCTCAATAGCAATATGCCCGACTCGGAGAACGTACCCAGAAGTCTGAAAACATTTAAATAAGTACTTATACCCCATAAATGCTCAACAACAACAAGACTTACAAGAAGGGATGTAGTAACAAAACTTGAATAACAAAATATATAGGTATAGATTGATTGGTAATGCCATGTTACGAGGGTGAGTGAAAGACGACTTTTTTTTTTAAGGGTGATAAATCATCAAATGACTCCTCCCGCTCTGGGCCGTGGGGAACTCCCTTGTGCAGACTTCTACTGACCAAAAACCACCCATGTTTCTTCTTAGCTCTTTGTGTCCGGGGCCGCGGAATCTCTTTCGAATAACCCGCATATCTATTTATATGTATATTCAAATTGTTTGGTCATGTCATGTTCCGAGGGTGAGTGAAAGCCTACTGACAAAAGGTTGATACAGAAGCTACTACAGGCTGTCAATTTCTTAAATAGATTTTTACTTTATCGCTTAAGTGTTAGGTTCATTGTTGATTGGCAAAATTTGACAGTTTCGGGTAGCTTGACGTGAGAAAAAACGCTAGGATGAGACGTCCTAGAAGGACACGCTGACCTTATTGGTGTTGTTCTTCAAAAATGAATAATAATATGAACGTGGACGAAACAAAAAAAATATTTGAGGATCGTCTGCTGCGGTTGTTTCCCTCTGCTGCTTTGTGCACAAAGGGCTAAGAAGGAACATGGGTGGTTTTTAGTCAGTAGAAGTCTGAGACTCCTTCCTTTGATTATATCTCAACCTCAAAAAAAAAAAAAAAAAGGATCGTAGGAGCTGGATTTCTACACTTCCTGCTTTCCCTCTTGGGAAAAAGGCATGTGGTTATCTGCGTATGTAAATGCTCAATGCTCATACATAACTTTGGAGGCAATTCGCCGCCGATATTGCGTTGTGGAGCAAGCGAGCTAGCACTCCATGGATTCAATATCGGGAAGTAAGGTTTGGCGCAATAACTATGCGCTTGTGTCGATGGCAAGTCAAGTTGTTCGGTAAACGCTTAAGAGGGAACACTGTGGTGCGATTCTCCTTTTTTTTTCAGCAACTAATAAATAAATTAAATATGACCCTATAAAATTACAAATAATGCCCCATTCTTACGGCCGTGATTATCGGACTAACAGACAAATTCGAAAACTTTTTAACACAAATGAAATTGATAGGAACCTAGACATACTCTTTCAGCTTTCGGTTCAGTTTTCGAAGACAGAAAAATAAATACGAAACGTTGATCTCGTCAAAATTTTGTATCTGAACTACAGCTCTTAGCTACAGCTGTACACACTGCTGTGCTGTATAGTACTCTACGGGGGCAAGTTTGACGCAACGCGACGGCAATAGTTTATTTTTGAATAAAGAAAAAAGCTGTAAGAAGATCGTTGATACTTGTACAGTTGGTCTAAGAAATACTCAAAGACCATTCTTGTTTTTTGACAATGGCTAGAGCACCCATTGTTACAAAATTAAACAACGAGTTTGTAAGAAAATTTAGGTACTTACACGGCTTTGGCTATTACTACGTTTGTTCAAAAAACCTAACAACACAGCAAACGTGTCAGTTACGTATTTTATTAAATAATTTGATGCGTTAATTATGTCTCTCTGTTAATGAAAACAGAAAAGATTAATTAATCCCCTTTTGGGATTAACTTTAATAAGATTTAATTAGACTTTGGTTAGCGAGACTACAGAGGGTTTAGTTAAATTATCTTCATGTTTTAATTATGTACCTAATATTTAATTACGTTTACGTTTTCATTATGTATGTGTAGCATTTTCAACTTTTATTTAGAATTTCTGTATGAAATGTTAGAATCAGTCTGTCAATCATGCTGTAAAGCTTATCGAAATTCATGTCATGTGTCATTCAACAATAAGACCACAACCTTTATTCTTCAGGTAATGTAGGTTACGTACATTCAATAGTACTGTTTCGCCCAGAAACGTGGAATCACGCACGTGGCCTAGAATATTCCGACTTTTATTCTTGACTTTCGTACGTTTTTCATGGGTGACCACTGAAACCCAGCGCTGTGCTGTTGGTTCCCCATAGCACAGCATCATGCTGAGTGGTAACTTGCTTATCGCAGTCACGAAGTGCCAGCTGTTAACCTTTTTTTATCCCAGCTTGTTGTATTTTTCACTATTTATTATGCATTGTATGTGTATTTGCTTTTTGCATGGTTCTGGGTCAAATAAATATTGTTAATTCTTCCTTTCTAAAAATAAAACTGCTCTTTGTTTCCGTTACCCTACATTGTTACTGGCCAGATGTAAAAGTGTGTAGGAAGCTATAGAAAGCAGGTTTTATACCAACATATTTATCAATATTGATATTCCTTATTCAAACAATGCTTGTTTTTCCACCGTCCGGAAAACAACAATAGCCTGTTTTTATTCTCTCTGATTTGTATTCCCCTCCCTCGCAGATTGGAAATTAAAAACGTAAAATGTACACTAATTTTCGTCGGCATTGAAATCCTTGTTACTTTTCATTTCATATTTTTATTGTGATTTAAAATGTAAAAGTGCGTCTAATTAAAATATTTTGTCAGTCATTTATTCTATAAAATACAATAATAATTTATGTGGACTCGTTACGTATCTATCTTAAGTTAAATACATTGTCTAGGAAGTGTTTATTTTATAGCGCATTCAGAATGAAATAACTCCTTCATCGAAAGTTTGCTAGAGACGAATAATTTGAGTTTTGAGTACTTTCGTGCCAAAAAGGACAAACTCATTCTGATCGCGCTTATTATAAGGCTGTTTTTCGTCTAACAGTAGTTGAGGATGACATCAGTAGTGCAGGGTTTGAGGCAGCACTCGTCGACCAGGCCGTCTCTCTTATATCGGGACCAGTTGGCAGTCAAGGACCCTCGGCGTCCAGTCCAGGGCCAGTCAATCTCGTTGATCTTGTCTCCGGGTAAGTAGTCAGATGCTAAGAAATTTATATCAACGTCAGTAAGTAAACAAGCTAGCACATAAAAGAGAGAAGCTTCTAAGAAATAAGATTCAATCAAGTAGTGCGCCACAAAGAAGCACTTTTGTTCTATTTTCGTGACTATGAATATTCTTACAATATGATGTTGGAAGTGTCTGAATAAACATGACCTACCAAAAATTATAAAGTACAATGCATTGTGTTCTGTTTTGTAACAAACAAATGAGGCCAATTAAAATCAAAGGCAGCCAAGTTTGTGAAATATTCAGGTAGCTACAAAAAGTGATATTTTTAAGAATGAGAAGATAATTGATTATTATTAATCTGAAAATATAAAATATTAAAACTCCCAATATTTAACTACAGAGTGAAAATTTAATCGGAATTAGCTGTCTTTACGACTTTAGGCTTTCAGCTGCCTTTTATTTTATAGGCCTCAAATAGTGCTTGGGCGAAAAAACGCCATGTCATAAATCTGCCAAGTGGATTGGTGCACTTAAATATCTTATAAGTGGACCAATCCACTTGGCAGAAAGCTCTTCATGGAAAATGGATATAAAATTGCATGATAATGCTTTAGAACTACAAGACCCGGGCATGCGACAATCAAAGCTTTCGAAGTGTTTATTTCTACCTATAGAAACTTACAACTGGACTGGAGGAAAAAAAAAAGACTGTTAGGCTAGAATGAAACTTTCTAGATCCTTAAGTTTTTGAATGCTAAATACGCCTGGGTTTGGCCCCAAATCGCCAGATGTAGAGCGATCACACTGCCTAGGACGTATGGCTAGAAGAAACCGATTCACTCGAACTTTTTTGAGATCTAGATTATAATCATAGGGAAACAGAGAAGCCAGCAGTGAATTCCACAGACTGGTGGTTCGCTGTATAAAATGTAGACGTATATCGCTTTGCTCGGGTTCGTGAAACTTCGAGACAGTAGGCCACTGACGCTTCGCCGTATCTCGCTCGCCGATGCTCGTTTGATGATAGAATGGGAATGGGGTAATTCGATTGTGTAATATTGCGGCTATTTTAAAGGCTTTAGAGCTTGACTTTGACAAAGTCAGTCGTTGGGATCATTACCCTTTTAGTAAGATCTTCTTTAAGTACGACCAAATGAGATTTTGAGCCGTATACCCTTCACTATAAAGCCATAAAGATTGTATACAAACTTGTGATGGTCCGCGATCTCTTGTTCACATATTCGGCCCCGTAGCAGAGAAGCACTCGGGCGTTGGCCAGCTGCCTTCCGCAGAGGATGACAGGTCTCTGGTCAGCTGCTACGTACCCCAGGGCCAGGAAACAGGACAGGATGATCAGCCTCATAGTTGCGCGTTCTACAGGACAGCAAAACATTTTGGAGCACTAAAACTATTGACAATTATACAGGCTGTTGTCTTGCACCACCGTCAAATTGAAGGAGGTAAGAATAATAATGATTCCCGAATAGAATTAGATATTTGTTTTTTTTCCTAAATATTTGAATCGGCAAGTGTGAACCACCACCCGTGTTATAATGCGGCCTGTCTGGTTCACACCCTATAATCACGCTTTCACACACACAAACGCAAACGTTAATTCGACAATTTCTGATTCACTAAACCACGTTGGATTATTCTGAAATACTGTAAAAATTGATTTATTTATGTATTTTAATTATGACAATCTCCTGAATTTTGACCTGGATGCAAAATTACACCTTGTATAACAGCGTAAGGCTATTCTACAACTGGCTGAATTTACTGCATTCCTTTTTTTCAAACTTGGTTCAAGAACCGTTTCACGTTTTGCGTGTAGTAATAGAGGGGCAAAAATACCAACACGGCGGAAAAACCAGTATTGTTGCACGGAATATGCTAACGATCACTGCCTATGTTATGACTATGACGTTTCAATTTTTGCAAAGGAATGAAACGGAACCAAAAACGTTCAAACGCCAAAACACAATTGTTTTCACCTTAACTTTGCTTTTGTTTTTTTGACATTCAAATTGAAATCCCATCGGGGCTGCGGGTTGTTCGCAAGAGATACCGCGGCCTCGACATAAAGGGCTAAGAAGGAACATGGGTGGTTTTTAGTCAGTAGAAGTCTGACACTCCCTTTCGCTCTGCCCAGAGCGGGAGGGGTTATTTGATTTCCCGCTCTGGGCAGAGCGAAAGGGGTTATTTGATGATTTCCCAGCCCCCAAAAAAAAAAAAATGGTCTAATTGAAATAAATGCTGTGAGTTTGAGTATGAAATGAGCGGTTACTGAATAAAAGCGAAATTAACACAACAACACAGGATAAGACAGGTTGGTAAGAAATAATGATAACGTTAAAACATACAGCTGGAATTATGCAGCCTTGAGGTTAAGTTTCGGCATGCATGTAGAAACAATTCAAATAAACGCTGTTCCGTTGTCTGAAATTGGTTGAAAGCCAGCATTTTATCACCGAGTATGTCGTGATACCGCAACACATGTGTTTGGTAAAGCTTTCACGTTGCAGTGCCGTCCGGCACTCACAAATTGAGACTCAATTACCCGTTCAACTCGTTTTTGAGATATCGTCGTGTTGAAAATATTGACAAAGGTTGACATTCCTAAAAGTTTGGAATTTAATTCACTTGTTCGCTGATGATATCAAGGTCCAAAAAAAATGTTGCCTGCGATAATTTCTTAAAGGAGATTTAACTAAAAGCTTGCAACTCTTTTATTTGGTGAGCTTTTATGGGCATTGGCTCTTCGGCTATCAAATCAAATCAGTTTATTGCATACATGTTATACCGGGGTTGGAATAATATTAGAAGAATCAAACATAACGAAAGAGTTCATTTGTGCCTTAATAGTCGAAGAGCTTAAATTGATAGGTTAAACTTGATTTTAGAGCGAGTTTTAGGAGCGCAATTGTTTTTTAATACTAAGTATTTTCGAGATCATATAGCAGCTTTATTGGTTTTCATTACTAAATTAAGAGTCAATTAATAAAGTGTTTTATGACGTCTTTTAGGAAACTTCGATGCAGTTTAAGTCTAAACGAGTTAAGTTATAAATGAGTACATATTGATTAAATTACCAGGAAACGTATTAATAATATTGTTAAAACTAAAGATACATTACAGTGAATGAAAATATACTTACCGTTTTCGTTGAAAAGTGTTGATTAAAGTAAAGCTTACAGGTGTATGTAAATTCTGAGAAAATTCGTCTTATATACTCACTATTTGGAAATATAGGCTGAGGTTACACTTGATAAGCGAGCGGGTGATCTTATGGTAAACTTGTTAGCTTTTAAGCATTCGATAATTCTCACTTATCCAAGCTTCATTTATAAGTCCATTGGAACTTACATAAGATTGTATTTTTACGTTCAGATAGTCGGGCTTCATAAGTACGGCTTTTGCATATATGTCTAAACAAAATGACGCCTTAGTAGCGTTTCACAATGATAGTCACTAGAAAACATACTCGTATATGTGTACTTAACAACACTAAAATGGTATCTTCTTAGGAACTAACGGTTTCTGCTTTGAGATAAGACCTATTTCTTATTAGTAAAGGCTATGTTTCTGAAAACGGAAAAAACGTTAATCAATATAGTAGGAGACATCACTTTTAAAAGTTGTTGCGTATATACATGTTGGTGGTCGTGACTCTACATGGAAACTGATAGTCACCTTACTTTTCAAAACAAAAGATATACAAACTTACTTATGGTCCCCTTTTTTCTCATAACATCACTGTTTCCTTGTCTTTAATTATATTCACAACAATAAATTCCTCTAGTGCAGTGCAGTAGATGCAAATTCTTTTAGAAATCACCATCATCGAAAGCTGTAGATCACGCTGCATGCAAATATTTGGATCGCTACGCCGCGCGCCGATTATAATATCTAAATCAAAGCCATACGAGACCCGCCCATGCGTTTCTATTATCACTATATCCACACCCTTACTCCCATCCAAATGTTTACTTGCCGTTCAACATGAAAGCTTTTTACCTGAATGAATTTTGATCTTAATTTCACATGTCATTAATGAATTCGTTCTACTTGAATTTCGTAAATACGTAAATCATGTTACGTCACATGTTTCCCTTGTTATTTTAGTCCCATTTGATTTCACACAGGGTATTCATAAATGGAATATCACTGTAGTGAATTTCTTATTTTGGGAAATTCTTTTTTTCCCATTAATCTCTTTGTTCGTGAAATCCATGTTCTGCTTGCACAGATTTTGGTACCCGATTTTATTTTAACAATGCTTCTCTGTTTCTGGAAATGAATATGTGCTAGTTTAATTTATTAATGCATTTGTTACTTATATCATGTTTGGCTGCTGTATTATATTTCATATTATATTCACTGAAATTGTTAAGTGTACAGTCAGTTTCATAGCAATTAACTGACCCACTTTTGCATAAATGGCTGAGATCGATATAGTTTTATAATTATATTATATTTTTACTATTTGTGCAAAATAAATAAGATATAAAATAATTACAAATTTCTATCGATTCGTATTCTAAAAAATCTAAAACATTTATACAAAGTGGAGTAACCTAATTGCGATAATACCATACTTAAAGTTCCCAATAATAGAGAAAGATTTTTTGGAGAATATCATTGGATATTCTCCAAAAAACCTTTCTCTATTATTGGGAGTTGAGTTGTTAATAAACATTGGTTTAACAAACTAAAACTACCCGGCAATTTTTCTGATAGACTTTAGGTAATTACCAAATGCCTGTGAACAAGATAACCACAGCTATAATTGCCCATTACATACAAAATGGACAAAATAAATGATACTTCGGAATCAGCGAAAAAAGCAGGAAAACGCTCAATTCGTATTCTAGAGTGGTTCCACATAAATAACGAGTAAATTAATTTCCTTCGTATTCGAGTCGAACACAAAAATGCTGACCAAAGGCTGCATAAAGCGAAAAAGAAAAATGTTTATAGCTAAAGAAACTTAATACACCATTTTTTGTTTATGGTCTTTTTAACATAATGTACATACACGGTGTAAGATTTAATGAGAGGCAAACTTAAGGGAACTTCACTCTGAAACGTGAAAAAAATAGTTTTGTAAATTACATAAGATCACACCTATAATTCCTGAAGAGTTAGGCAGAATGTTGATGTTCTCGTAAAGTTCACACTGTTTCTCTTATCTGCTGATGACGTCATGTCGTCAAACTTCTCGACGAATTTATGACGAACTTTTGGGTTTGTTTTGAGCAGAAGGTTGCTCCTCCACACTCCTGGTTCTTGGTATTGTGTACCTTCAAAAAATGCACCTTCTGTATTGGTAACTGGAGCAACTAGTTTGTGAGAGATAACTATTAACCGATTCGCGACCATCAGAGGTGGAAATTATACACTATACTAATCCAGATTCCAATAGTCCAAGATCAAACGATATCAATTTATAGGTCAGCTTGGATTGACGGTTGAGTATGCTGTTTGAAGATGAATTTCCACGTAAGTAGGTAATATTGATAATAACACACAGGTCGAACAAGCTATTTGGTATGCAAGCAGAAATCTTTATAATTCTAGTATACTAACAATATTGATTGCAATTTTGTATTATAAAGCGTTTGACTTTAAGCGACTAAATGTATCTGAGTATCTTAAAAGAAAATGCAAGTTAGCTGGCTGCATACTTACCTAATACCTTGTTCGACCGCACCAAACTTAATTGTAGATTCGCAGGTCAGCATCATATGAACACATATCCCTTTTCTCAGTGCTGTACTAAATAAGAAAAACAATGATCTTTTCATAGTTGAGAAGTCATCATCATTTTCATAAATCTATGTTTTCCTAATAATGCAATATTACCTATCTGTATTAGATTTAGATAAACGCTCCACGCGTATATCTAAATCTAAACCGAGGAGTCACTTTCATCCTGCCGAGGCTGCGGGTTGTCCGCAAGGGATACCGCGGCCTCGACATGAAGGGCGAAGAAGGAACATGGGTGGTTTTTAGTCAGTAGAAGTCTGACACTCCCTTTCGCTCTGCCCAAGAGCGGGAGGGGTTATTTGATGATTTCCCGCCCCCCAAAAAAAAAAAAAAAAGGAGTCGCTTTCATTTGTTTTATAAAATCTGTGAAAGTTTTTATAACAATTTCAAAATTAGCACTATCTATGTGAAGAAGGTCGTAATTGTAGGTAGTAGACGCAAAGCTCGGCCTTTGTCCTATGCACATTTTTTCCTATGTGGTAAAATATGTATATTGAAAACTTCCTTCTAAAGAACCGTTATGGGACCCACGTCGCCGTCATTATTATGTGATTTAAGATAGTGAGCCACTAGCTAAAGTTTCCCCAGTACCTGCACCTGATATGACAATAAATCTCAAGTGTCCACAATCAGGGACATTAGCATTTTTCAAAAGTTTCGCTAATATACGGGATCGCTTACCACCGCAGCGCCCGGTGTGTGAACACTCGGAAATATTTTACGATCTTCGGAAGAAATAGTTCTGACTTTAAGCGTCTTGTGATAGTTTCGAGTTTTAGACTTTAGTAATTATTTACTTTAGTTAATTGAGGTAACTAAATACTAGGGTTTAATCATCTCCCGTCGGGGCTGCGCGTCCCGTCCGGGCTGCTGGTTATTTGCAAGAGATACCGCGGCCTCGACATGAAGGGCTAAGAAGGAACATGGGTGGATTGTAGTGAGTAGAAGTCTGACACTCCCTTTCGCTCTGCCCAAGTGCGGGAGGGGGTTATTTGATGATTTTCCACCCGCCAAAAAAAAAAACAAAAAGGGTTTAATCATCTGCTGCCTATTTTGGGTTCGGCTTCCAGTCTAACCGGATGCAGCTGAAACCAGTAAATAATAATGATAATACATAGAGCAACTGCCTATCTGACCTCTAGAATCCAGTGTATACTGAGTAATACCCTTTGGTAAGACTGGTTGACAGAATTTCGGGTCACTGACTGCCTGTTACGACTGTCAAAGATCTAAAAATGATGAGTAATGGACGTTCACAGACCAACCTAGGCAATCGCCACTTAACCTAAAGATTGATCCGAGCGGCTGTTTTTATCTAGCCATGAGCTACTAAAGTTTATTACATAGAAGATTATATATTATAGAATATTCTTTTACTATTCTGTATTGGTTTACGTTGATATGCATAATTTATTAAATGTGCCTGGTTCAGTTCACTAAAATGCATTTAGCGACAGACCACATGCCAAACCGCATGAACGAAAATACAAATAGTTTAGTTAAATCCTTCCATTAATATCAAATATTATCATTAAATATTAACGGAACTATTTAACACAAGGTAGGTTAATAAAATAAACTTCACAATTTACATTCAAACCAGCACAAACAGACTATATTTCAATTCAAAATTAAATTATATAATTATTTATGACTGTATACTTAAATATTATTTATAAATAATAATACTCTTCTATGAAATTGACTATTACGCTGAGATTTCAATCGAATATGTCTGGTTGCTCTTGCAGGAGCTTCGCATCGTCAGGACAGTACATGATGATGTCGGCAACCGTGCAGGGACGAAGGCAGCATTCGTTGGCTACTTGTCTCCGCACTCGTCGCCAGTGACTCTCGTCTACTAGACGTCTTCTACTGGTTTCCTTTTGTAAGTCTTTAGGAGCCATTTTTTCTGGAAGAAAAATAAATCGTCATTATCTTCATCTGGCAAGCCCCTTCCTAACTATATTGGGGTCGGCTTCCAGTCTAATTGGCGTAATTTCATAGGGCTCGCATGCGGGATGCGAGAGATTTGTGGAATGCAAGCCACAGGGCGCGCATTCGGGGAACCGTTTATAATTATGTATGATATTAACTCCCCGTATGCTGTATAACGAACGAGTTAACGACCAATGAAATTGCGTCTAATCAGATGCAGCTGTATACCAGTATTTTACATGGAGCGACTGCCTAGCTGACCTCCACAACTCAGTTAGTACTGGGAAATATAAAAGAACAATTAATCATGGGCTGAAATTAGATACATGGAGGTAAATACTCGAAGCAGAGAACTAGTCATTTGCTGATGAAATCCTAAATTTTATTTTTTTCTACACAATATCTAACTAGCTTTTGCCCAAGTTTAGCTCACTTTGGGATCGGAAATCGACCCACGGGGACATCCTGTTTTGTCTAAAAAAATCTTTAATCTTTTGAAAAAAAATTTTGGAATCGTATCAGTCGTTCCGAAGATTACCCCTTATAGCCAAACTCACAGACTTGACCACTTTATAATATATTATTATAGTGTAGTTAATTACTGTTTATAAAATAACTCTTTCAGGCCAAAGCAACCCAAAATATTTATCAAAGAACCTTCAATATTGTTTGGAATAATAAAGATTAAACATTCAATTACAAAAAGGCAATATTTTTGGTATGAAAATAAATCAAAGATAAAAATTAAGCCGTTTCAACAATTTTATTATAAGAATTTCAAGTAAATTCACATTATGACCTTGTAATAATCACCCACATTCTAAATAACTAAAACGAATGGGATAAACATTTTCTCGAATTTATCATAACATCATGGCTGTAATTTCCGAAGGGTTAGCCAGAGGTGTAGTATTAGGAATTCCTCTGCCTAACCCTCCCGCTATTGCCTTAACCGTGCACAAATACTCCTGATGGAAAAACCCAATAACACTTTGCCCGATCCGAGAATCGAACCAAGGACCTCAAGCTCAGCAGTCACACTTGCAATTACTAGATTGGTCTATTAATTAGAAGCAGTCATTTTCTTGAAAATATTAAAGCATAGATATTAATATAAGTACCCATCTAATATAGTGGATTAGTACATTCTTAATAAAGAAAATTGAAAACGAGCGTTCCAAAAAGGTCAGAATATTTTTAGCAAACTTAATAAATTACGAGAATTCTTTAATCCGTTTGCCAACTAGGGATCAAGCGGTTAGGAAAGAGTAACGCATATCAACTTACCTATCATTAACGAAGTGTCCCTCTTGACTATTTTATAATCATTATTACAGAAGCTAGATATAATAGTAGACAGCCATCCACTGCAGCTTAATACTTCATCGTTTATTTTGTAGACTCTGTCACAGTAGACTGAACTCTCATTGCTGTATAAAATCATGACGATGCAGACCTGAAACAAGGAAATAAAATATTTATTTTTTTGTGCTTTAGACCATTTCCTCTCATAGAGAGGAGGCTTGTGTCCCAGCAGTGGGAATATTATAGGCTGATTATGCTAATATTTTGGAAATAAAAGACATTGAGTGAGATCAAAAATTCGGTAAATCTATTTGTCAACAGCTTTTGATCTGTGTACACGAGCACTCACTATGGTCAAAACAGATTAACAATAGCAACGATGTCGTGGAAAAACCCTTTTAGACTAACTTTATAATTTGACGAATAAACTAATGAAGAATATATGAAATACATCCGGTATTCTTAAAAATCTAATTAGGCGCATCTCAAGGAAGTGTTCTTGGTCTCAACCTAATTCATATAATTGTGGAGCTCACTAATGATAATTTAAAAGTAAATATGTTTGCCTTAAGTCAATAGCTGCTCTACAAGATTAATTTTATCTTGTCATGATTAATATTAATATACAGGGTGTAAATCAACCCATAACACAGCCGTTAACCAAGCATTCTGTACATCAAACTAAGTACCCCTACGCAATTTTTTTTGCTGGGAAACGATTTTTTTAACAAATAAAGAACAAACAACTTTCTTAAGGAATAACACTTAAGAGTCATTGCACCGAGCGTATAATCTGCAAAAGCTATTTTCAGTCCAAACGATATTCTTTGCTAAAATCTTTAATATCATTTTGATGTTTCATTTATTAACTACATAAAGTTTTTGACATTTAATCACGGATTCCGAAAATCTATTTTAAGCCCAATTATATAACTTTAACTGAAATCCAAGCGTTCGTTAACCTTTAGTAGAATTAATATGTAATTAACAATTTATTAGTTAATATTAAGCAATATCGGCAGACTGCGAATAACGTTAATTAGTCAAATAATTCATGTCAATAGTGAATCAGTTTCATTAATATAAAGTTGATTGGCCAGTATAAAGCTTTTAATTACTTTGAAAATGACATGTGTTTTACAAGTTGAACGTATTTCTATATATTTTATAATGCTTGTTGTATTTTTCAAATCTTTCTTATTTTTTCTCAAATAGACAAAGTTTACTATGTTATTTTTAACTTTAACTGAAGTTAATCGGCTTCCTATATGTAGGTGCTTTTCTGTGTCACCTCTTAAACTTACTAGATGTTAATTTTCGCCGATTCATCACCTGCCTAGCTTTTTCTCAACTATGTGGGGGTCGGCTTCCAGTCCAACTGGATGCAGTTGAATACAAGTATTTTACATGAAGCGACTGCCTTTTTGACCTCCATTAATAATTAACGTCGTTTAATACATCTTAAACACAACAATAAATAACCGCATTTAATTTTAGTTTGATTGAACCAAAGCTCTATAAAGCACAATTTTTATTTTTAAAAAAACAGCACAATAATTTCAAATACAATAAAAATAAATACTAAATATTAAAGGAAATTTAAACATACTGAATATTTCAAGATCATCCTTGATATAAATAATTCACAGGCACTTTTCACTGTTGTTTGTCTCGTCAAACAGATACCTGATGAATGATACTATTACAACACTGCGGCTCTAAAAGTATCCCCCGCTGGTCCATAGTACGGAATTACTTAAAACTTATTTATATCGATAAACTCGTTTACAAAACATTGTCATGGCAATAAGATAAGAAGATTTTAGTAAACAACAAGTGATTTATTGTACTGTTACAATAAGACTAAAGGGTAATTTAGAATCGAAATGTCAATTAGATTCCTTTTTAATATAGTACACGTTTTGTCTGATACTTTAATTTTGGTCTTTGTTTTATTAATTTGATTGTTTTTAGGCTAATTAGTTGTTGTCTTGTTAAAATATGTTTGCTTTTACCGTAGATATGAGTTGTTTCACTGTGTTTAACATTAGGTTTTTTTTTATATCAAACACTTCGTAAAATAAGGTAGAATTGACTTTAAAGATTCAAATGAACGGTTAAACTGCGACATTTAACAGCTGCACGGATATCTATATCATTAAATGCAAACTGAAACACAATAACAAACATTATATTTTCATCGTTTCCGATACTCTCATTGCTCTACTTATAATTGAATACAAATAAATATTGATAATACCTACAGACTTGGTCATAGCTTTAATAAATTAAAAAAAAAAAAAACAAAACATATCTATCACAGTTGATGACTCTACTATAGTCTAACTTATTATCTGGGTAAACATTTGGTGCACATAGCAACAGTGGTGATATCAGTGAGATAGACAGGAAGCGGTACACATACGGACTAAAAATAACGAGCGGGGTCACAGGGCATTGTTTACTTACAACTCCCGTATCACTAACTATGTTTATATTGATTGTAATGCCCCACATATTGACAAGGATACAGCTTCTCTTGTCTTTCCACTTGTTTTGTTTATTTATTTTATTTTTAATTATGATAAAGCTTTTAACGAATATTTTCTAGTAAGTACTATTAGAACCAGTCAACGATGTAAATGGCAATCCTATTTCTAATTTCGATCCCCGCACGAAACAAATATTTGTATGGCCTACAGATAGTTGTTTAGGGTCTGGGTGTTCTGTGTATGTGAATTTAAATGTTTGTAAACGCACCCACGATACAGGAGAAATTCCTAGTGTAGGGCAACGTCTTTAAAAAAAAAATATAACATCAAGTCATCCACTGTTTAAAAATACACAGAAAGACCTATAACAAACTAAGAAAAACATATGTTGTGATTGATTTTATTGTTTTCTATTTGTTAATTGACAAATAGAAAACAATTAAATCAATCATTATTAGCACTACAGTAAACAAGAAAGTGAGAGAACAAACAGACAACAGGCGATATTTATTGATCATTCGTAAATTGACTAACCTTAATTTGTTGTTGTCGCTGAGTTGGTGATAAGAAGTGAGACATCCCCAGCGGGCGGCGCCTGATAACAACCCAGCTCGACATAAACAAGATCGCCACCGGACCGGCGCATGCGACGCCTCAATCGCCAGATAAATAGATAAATTAAGGATCGATTGACACACTTCTTGATACAAATTATTATTCTCATTGCCCCCCGATCTGCCGTGACCCTATTGATAAAGCTCTGTTGACTCATTTGCGAAACATCCTTGTTTTTTAACATCACGTAAGTATTTTCGGGACTGATGTTAGGAATATGTTTCTGGTCACGACACTGCAATACGCCCGTCTCTTATACGTGATTCGCGTGAGTCAGAATCAACAGTAACCACCAACAAAACTCAACGCTGGAATCTGGGAAAGGTTTTTGCACTTTTCCCAACTCATGCTGTCCCTGAAAGCCAAAATTAACCATTCAAAAACACAATAATTAAGTTTGGCTCTCTTCGGAATAGTGCAAAGGAGATTGCCCAACTTTAGTCCAAATGCTGCCCGGGAATGGGAGTACCTGCACCGATAATATCATGAAAATAAATAGGTTAAAAAAATGGGAACCCCGGGATGGATTGTAAGAATATTTAGTATTATGACATAGATTAGTGCCAGGAACCAAATGCAGGTACTCATATTCCTGGGCAGAATTTGGACCAATACTCATATAAAGATGAGCAATCTCCTTTCTTACAAATAATTCAGATTGATCAGCACTGGAGTCAGAAACAGTTTCCAGTGTCTTTCTTATCAAGCAGGATACATGTCAAGCAAGGTTTTGTATGGGTTTCCAGTCTACAGAAAAAGCTCCAGTTTCACGTGCCTGTTATCACTAGTTTAAACCTAGGCTACAGAACTGTGTAATTGTGTAGGATATCAGAGGAGCTCTTCCTCAAAGAGTTTCACTACTTACTACAATAAAGTCACTAGTATCATTTCCATAAAACATTTAGACTTCAAAACTGAATAGTGGTTTCCCTAACTTTGTGTTACCATACCACCACACGCTGTACTTTAACTCTCGAAAAACTGTTTTATAAAATTGTTCTCGTCCATACCTTAGATTTATTCTCATGTTCTGTGAAAAAATGTATCTGGCGCAGTCAGCCTTTTAAATATTATATTTAAACAATTTACTGATAATCAGGAACACATACGGGTAAAAGCAAAGAGAATTTCATTTAAAAATCTCACACACACTTTCGTACCATGTGTGAATTCCATGATAAACCTAATTTTCAACACACTTGCTCATAAAGTGGCTCTAATTTCACCGCAATCAGGCATATAATGACACCTGTAATCAAACTGTGAATTTTTCATTACCATTATTCACAAGTGAGTTATAGGTTTTTTTTTTAATTTTTTGGTTGAGTTGCTCTGTTCTTAAAAAAGTTTCGATACTAAAAAGATTGTGTTCAATACTACAAATAAATTAATGTACTTATTCCTTGCTCATTTCATGCAACTTCGAATTTAAATAGATAATTTCAACTTATACATACGTTTTTAATAAATAAAACTTTTGTTTTCTCTGTAATAAAAAAAACTTTGAATTCCCCATTTTGTACGTGACTGTAACACTATCCGCGGAAAGCCAAAAAAAAACTTAATCTTTTAGTCTATAGCCGATCGCCATTGTTAGATGCGCGCTCAGGATAATTTATTAATTTAAATAGATAATTTCATCTTGTGCATACGTTTTCAATAAATAAAACTTTTGTTTTCTCTGTAATAAAAAAACTTTGAAATTCTCATTTTTTGCGTGGCTAAAACACTATCCGCAAAAAGCAAAAAAAAGAAACCTCATCCTTTTAGTCTATGGCCGATCGCCATTGTTAGATGCGTCATTTTAACTGTTGAAAACATGCTAAAAATGATTTTTTTGTGTTATTTTCTTCACAAGTGTGTTGAAAAACGTCGTATGATACACGTGTGTATTGATGATTACCGTCCTCGGCTCTCTTAAGACCCTCACCTGACGGCTCGGGTCTCAAAGGCGCCTCAGCGGTAATCACCAACGTTACACACTTATACCATAATGTACTATTATTTCTAAAGAATGCCAATAAAACCCTGAATGACCAAAGAATCCCGGTGATAGTTTATAAAAAGGATATTTTGTCATTTTTACCCAAAAGTCTGTTTCCACAAAGAAACTATCCCTTAAAAAAGGGATCGTAGACACAAATTACCTGTGCCCTTTTTTACACAGTGTAGTACTGCTTTTATCTACATTACTTATGAATATTCCAATGTCGTTTAGGAGCCAGCTGTTTGTACATAAAGCAGCAGTGTATGTAGGTAAGGTTACCTATCTTTCAAAAGAAGGTTTATGATAGCATCTACAATGTACAGGGTTGTACAGTAGGTATGATACCTAGGTATGTTACAATACAGAGAGCAAAGACCTTACCACTTTGTAGTACTAAGCTGTTGCAATGTCAAACTAATTAAATTGTAACATTTTAAAATGTCTCTCGCAGGATGTCACGAAACAATGAAATTGATAAACGAGTTAATAAATTACCCACAATAATTATCCTATTTGAAGTAGGTACCTGTGAGCACAACTTATTTCTATAATTACATTAAGTCATGTCTGTGGTTAAAATAAGTTATAACTATCATAAAAAGGTGCACGGAGGATTGGATAAATAAGATACATAACATAACCCAAGGTAGGTACATCTGAAAATCCAACCTCTGAGATGTGTCAAAGGGTTTGCCCCGGGTCTTCTAAAAAGGGTAATTTCAGAATTTGTGTGGCTACAACGCTACACTGAAATTACTCACACAAGGCTCAAGATACTATCGACTATTTTACAGAAGGCAGATCTTAAGAATTCTCATTCAATCACAATATCGTATGTCAAATTGTCTTGTTATTCATCATTATTACCCCAATTAATTTGTGGTCGGTACAGTATGTTTTCTTTTTCCATACTTCTCTATTACTCGTCATCTCATCACCTCCTAGATTGTCTCGTTATTATTTTATTAAAATAATAAATAAAATACCTCACCAACGCGTAGAGTCAGTGTCATCGCATTGAACTTTGTGAAACGGTACATAGTACGAAAGAAATTAGCTAGCTACTTCACGATTGTGGAGAAATTGTTTTGACCTTTTTGCTGTTTCTGGTCCGAGGGGTTTTAATTTATTCTGCCAGTGAGTGTTATTTGGCTTTCATTGTCCTATCTTATTTATATCATCAACAGTAGGTATTTATTTGTAAAGAATCAAATCAAAGTATTTAATGCCAATTTGTTTTGTTGGATCTTTAAATTAATAATTTAAATTCAAACTTTAAATTAATAATTGGAGTATTAATAATTGTAATATTTTAAATAACTTTACTTCACAACAATATACAATAATAAACGAAAATAACCTAGGAAAAGAAAATAATATAACAATAACAAAAATGGCGTAAAAAAACTCCTCCTTATCGCTGCCAACTGGTAAATTCACCAAGGGACTGGCGGCGTTGCCACAAATGAATGACGAAAAAAAAATATTTGGCGAGGCACAGTTATTTGGAAAAATTGTTAGAAAACAATCAAATCGGTTTGATTAAACCGTTCCAGTTGAAAGGATACGATGACAAACTCATTATTTAATTACGAATGGATGATATCGGTCAAACGTGAATTAATAAAATCATCCGATTGCAAATTACTGAACCAATTCGATTGTGTAACAATCTGCTTCTTTATCGTGTGGTTAGTGCCTAACCTGGTGTCAGAGTTTTTATGCTGTCCAAGGCCCTCTGACTTGGTTTTAATAATAATAATAATGTTTATTCAAAGAAGTTTTACACATGTCATAGAAAGAAAACATCTTGATGACATTATCAAGATGTTTTCCTTCTATTCACCGAAGCAAGTTAGTGATAATTATACAATACGCAGCTGAATCCGAAAAATCACAGGTGCGTATCTTTTTATTTTGGTTGGTGGAAAATCATCAAATGACTCCTCTCGCTCTGGGCGGAGCGGAAGGGTGTGGCAGACTTTTACTGACTTAAAACCACTCATGCTCCATCGCAGCCCTGGCAGGCGTCGGCCCCTGCCGGCCCCTGCAATGTTGCTATCTTTGAGACGCGCGTGGAACGCGAACACGCCGTCTACACACAGAGAACACGGCGGGCGGCTCAAGCGGAGCAGACTTCCACGGTGTGCTCCACCGTGTCCTCCGGCCGATCCTTGCAATGGAAAGAGATGAGTGCCTTGGGTTCGAACTTTAGACTTATTTCGTAGGCTATCACTGCTTTTATTGTGTAACAATAAAAGTCTATTTTAAAAATCGTTCCTAACCTTCATATAAACTGGTGTAAATCCGAGGATAAGCAGAAAATATTTGTAGGTTCCCGACTATTATTATTTGCACGTGTAACGAGCGTTTTCCTTTGAAATGTTTTTCGCTAGCCTTGTCGTCAGTAGCTACTAGTCGTAAGTGATTAATGAAAGATGTCAAGAGATACTCTCGAATCGTCTTGGTCGATTAACTTGAACGTCTTCAAGTATCCGTGCTTCTTCAAGTGACGGCCTCGATCCCCCGGAAAACGAATAGAGCTTTAGTTTAATAAGAAATACTAAGTTCGCCGATCACCGAAAGATATCGGTGGTATAAAGCTGTTTATAAACAAAAATATTTTCACAAGCTATCTACTACAAAGCATTGCATTTAAAATCCTACTAATGTCCATAATTTGTGAGGATGTTTGTTACTCTTTCACGCAAAAACTACTGAACGGATTTGGATAAAATTTGGTACACAGATAGTTTATAACCTGGATTAACACGTTTTTATTCCAATTTTATCTTCCCGTGGGATAATTTTCGAGTTGTAGCGGGTGGAGCCGCTGGCAACACCTAGTATTATATATGTTTTAATTTAACTAATATCCATAGGATGTCAATATCTACCAAACTCCGCAAATGCAAGTTACGAGCCAACTACGAGCTTAACCTATATCAATGCGCATTACGCAATTACGTAGCTACTGAATGGATTTTGTCATAGATGTTAGCGTAACTTTAACAGAGAGTGACTAATACATGCAATGTTGCCAGTGCCCCGTGATTTTTGTAGCCTAATCCCTTTCAGGCTTTAGGGTCCGTTTACACCGACCGGCTCGGAGAGGAGAGCAGATTTTTAGCACGTTTAAAACAGAGTTTTGGATCATTGTAATAAGGTTTATTTTAACATTTTACTTCTTATATTATTGAGAATTCTTAAGAGCAAATCTAACGCGCTCAGTGTGAAATAATTAGAGGAGCCGACCGGCTGCCTGTGATGAAAATTCTTTCAAGCTCGCGCGGCCGATTGGGTCCGATTGCGTCCTCAGTCGCCGCGCGGCCCGCAAGCAGGGACAGCCGCCATTTAGATAGCAACAAATAATCTTGCTAAAAAAATATTTCTTCATCAAAGCTATACGTGTGTCTGTGTGTGTGTAGTTTAAAAGCACCCGTTACAAAACGTGGACTGTGTGGAACAGGAGCTATACCGCCCCTGTTGAACACCCGGTCGGCTCCGAGCGCGTCCGACCGGCTCCGATAGCATTCGCTTAAAAACTGCTCTTCCAACCGCGCCGGTCTGTGTGAAAAGAAGAGCGCCGGCCGATACTTTCCTAGCCGGTCGGTGTGAACAGACTCTTACTCAGAACTAAGGGTATTGTGTCAACTCTAATTTGGTTCCGTTGATGTGTTACCGTTTTAATGCGAAAAGCTAACAGAGAATAGGGTTGTAACAACGCATTGATATACAGTCAGTGTCCAGCGTTATCTGACCTCTCGTATTAAGAAGAAGAGGACAAGTGGTCTGAGAAGAGGGGTCAGGTAATGCTGGGTATTGACTGTACAGTGAAACTCTACAGGGATTACAGGCGTGACGTTATGGTGTGTCAATGAATAGCTTTTGATTAAATACTGCTAGTTAAGTATTATAGGACCTTACTCCTTGGTTTAGTAGTCAAAAGTTCGACTTATGAGCATGAAGTCCTGGTTTTGATTCTCAGGTCGGGCAAAGTGTTAATGGGTTCTCCCTATCAGGAATTTTCTCACGAGTAGCCACGGAGTCGGGTATTGTGCCCGGTTGATGACAATAGGCTCGTCCCTTATTAAATAGAATTTAAACATGTCTGGCGATGTGTGGGTGTACTTGTGGGTTGTGTGGGTACACCTGTGCCTGAACCTTCGAGGATTACAGGCGTGAATGTATGTATATGTTGACGACAAATAAGGAATTTTCACTGTTCTAGGTCAATATAAACTACAATCAACTGTATATAACTAGCGAGTTGTGATAAAAGTTGTTTCGTAATATTTTGCAACGACTGTTACGAAACCCTGAAGATATTGTTTTTAATTAGATTAACGTGAAGGACGATATGACGAGACGAAAATTAGGTAGAGTAACAAGATTGGTACCTACAATTTGATAACCGAAGTACCTCAATCTAGGTAGTCTGTACCACAGAGTCTGTACCTAACCTATCTTGGTTCTCAAGGTTCAATTTACACAGGTACTTAGGTAGCTTTACCAAGCAGATGTTACGTAACTTGGTAATATTTCTGTATTACCGAAAATGGCTTGTGGAATGTGATACTTGTGGTCCTGAGTTTTTCTCATCAACATTACCTTCAGCTGGATTTGGGAATGGTTGACTTCGTTCTAGCCTGATGAAAAGCAATGGATGAAGTCCATGATTGATTGATAAGCAGTAGGTTTTCTTGTCTGGAATTTGTCAGCAACAGCCACTGCAGTTACTGGTTGATGGCAATCGATTCGCAAAAAAACTTGCAAAGTGTAGCTAGAATATCAGGTAGTATGGAGATTATTGTCGTGATGATATATGTCTGGAGAAGAGAATCACTCAAGCTCGTAATCAGAAAAACTTACTTAATTGAGTCCGACCTACCTTGACTTTCAGACTTCGCCTCTAGATTGACCTAACAGTTTTTTTTTATAAATAAAGGCACATCACATTCGACTTTGATTGACGATTTCAGCAAAATGAATAACAATACCTAAGTTCCATTCGGTCTGTTTCATTTGAATGAGCTGTTTCGTTTTTCATTTTCGCTAGCGCGTCGAGATCGCGTCGGCGTCCCATTGTTCAACGGTCTGTCTATTTGATTTTAAAAGATTTTTTTATTGAAAAATCTAGCAACTGACCTCTACTTTCAACGTACGCGATACTATACTTTAACTCCTTTTTAACAATAAGGGGTAAAGTTGGTATCTTTTAACATAACGTTGTATAACACAACGCCTGAGGTATCTATATATCCCAGCGCAAACTACACTCACAATCCGACACGTATGAAGTCCCTGATTGTTGTTGTTTTTTTTTTTATATGTGGGTGGTTCTTTGATGGTTCAGGCTGCATTATAAGAATAAGAATCATTAATTTGCATAAAATACAAATTGCAATAACCAGATGATGTCAATTTGCATAAACCAGATATAAAAGTTGGATATATATGCACAAACGATTTAGGGCAGGCAAATTTATTTTAAGCTCCTCATGAGCACGACAATGTCAAAATGTTTGTCTTTCATTAAAGGTTATATAAAAAACGTGACGTGTGAAAGTATTTTAGTCTGTTGAAGTACCTACCTAATTTATACCGTCCTTAACGTCGTTAGAACTGTAATAGGGTACCTGTCTCCATTTCCAGAAATGTCTGAACGAGGACAGGGCGCGTCACACGAGTACGGATACATATCAAGCCATACAATTCCAGTATTACTTGACCTGGTTTTATACAGACTACCTGAATAAAGAGAGATCAGCGTATACTGTCTTGTATAGCTTGATTGGTCGTTGTATGTATACCAAGTTTTTAAACAAACATTCATTTCGTCAACAAAAAGTACGTCGCAAACGGTCCCAAGTCATTATCGTATGATCCAATTTACTGTCAACTCTTAACACCTACTAAATGGGTCGAAGCTCTTTAACATCCAACATTACGCAACACGTTGGGTGCTTAACAAAACAACACGTTCTAAAAAGTCGTTATAAAAGAGCGATCGTCTGAAGAATGGATATTGCGACCGAAATGCGGTTTTAAAAACTTTGTTTTACGTCCCCATCGTTTTTAACTTCGAACTTTCCAACTTTTAGATGGATTTCCATGGTTACTGGGTATTGATATTCAGGGAGTATCTTTGAAGATTTTATAAAGGGCTTTGAATTATTTCGCTTGCCTAACTTCCGGAATTTTATTTTATTTTTGCAAAATAGCGGCCACGTATAAAACCTGTTTTAATCAATAGCTGTAGTACACGTTTAGTACGAGGTCTAATCTCCTTTCCGAGGTACAAGCCATCAAAGTTACAATCTTCGCCATCAGCAAAACTTTTAAGGTTTATTCTAATTAAATCGGAAAAGTGACACTTCAAAAGATTTTGTCTCTTACAATACGTTTGTATTGATGTCAGCTTTTGATTGATATAGGTTTTATGTGCGGCTAATAAAATTCGAGTTGTACTGAATAGATCCTTACTTGGATAGTCTATATCTCGAAAACGTGACACTTTAGAAGAAGTTGTCTCATACAAAACTTGTTTGTATTGATTTTAACTATTGAATTATACAGTGCGCTATTTTATATAATGACTGCTATTTTGTAAATGAAATAAAAGTTTAACGGAAGTTAGGCCGACCACGTTTCGTACAAATATCTATCAACCACTTTTGCGTTTATGTTTTGTTCCCGCAAAATTGTAACAGAACCAGTATAAGCTGGCCTCTTATTATATTGAAATTCCGTACAATGTTAGGCCAGTTCACGATCAAAGAGTTGACCACTGATATGCAGCCTGTTGTGCAGAATAACCACCTTCATAATATAGTAATTATTGCAGGAAAAATAAATAAATGAGTTTGAATTTTTTGAAGGACACATTATTACCCTCCCTTTAGATATCGCTACTGTTGGGCAAAAAAAGGACGAAAGTACTATTAAACTTATTGGAATGATATCAGAAGTTCCTAAATACTTTCATATTTCTTTTAAACGGGTGGATCCGTTTAGGAATAACTTATTTTTTCTTAAGAACTTAGTTTTTTTCATACATTTCTAAGAACCTACCTACGAAGAAGAAATTCGAGTGACCTCGTTTTTATTTTACCTGAGTGGTACCTTTTTTACTTTAAGAAAGTTGTTTCGGAATTATATACACAGATACTGAATTTTTAAACTACTTAACAAGGCGCTGAAAACCTTACGTAGGTATGTTTTCAATTTCAAACGGGTCTACCTTTTATAGTAGAACTTTTTATGTCCTAATTTTATTTTGCATAGCAGTGGATGGCATAAACGTCATTGCGCCGAAAATCATTTGGCGTACACTCATTTCTCACGAATTCAAAATAATGATTTTGTAAATAAGAATCATCTTTGAGCATAAACTTCATTTCCAGAATCATTAAAAAGTAGAATTGCCGAAAGTTCACAATAAAAATCGTCTTTTGGCATAAATTTCATTTCATACAACGTGCAACATGTAGCAGGCATGGTTTCTGTCACGGCTCCGGCGGCGCTGCGGTGCTCCAGCGCGGCAGCGGTCCCACGCAAGCTTATCGTCGCAGATGGTTTTAACACACACCACCGTAGCTTCGGCTTGCTGGCCGGCTAGCTGGCCAGCCTCAGCCGCGGTGGCGCGCGTTTAAGCCACCTGCTCCTCAGCTTGCGGGCCGCCTCGCCCCTCCGCGCCTACGCAGGCTTAAATTATACTCTCGGAGTAGGGCAGAAGACACTACGTGGAGTCGGTTTTGCAGCGATTCGTTTCTGTCAATAACTTTTGTAGCACAAGGTATTGACTTTTAATTTGAAATTGCGAAAAGATGCGAAATTTTAACTTTGCCAGCCACACACCACACCACACAAAACCACCACCACATAAAATTCTGCCATCTTAAAAGTATATTCAAAGAATGTTTAAATGTCCGAATTTATTTATTGTAAATTCGGACATTTAAACATTCGGCCAAACGATAATTCTATTTTTTTTTTGTCTTAAACACATTCGTTTAAAGAAGATTATGCCAAATAAATTTCGGAGCATCAAGTTTCTGCCAGATAAATGGTACCCATTTCAAACACCTACTATATCTCATGTGTGTGCTTTTATAACCGACTTCTAAAAACCAGGAGGTTATATTAGATTCCACCGGCATTACTTTTAATGTTTGTACACCGATAGCTGTGTGATAACTGGGCCCATTTTGGGCCATGCGGTGGTTCCATGTAAATTGTATTAACTTTGCTTGATTTAGCAATTTTCATACTTATTTTTTTTTCTTGTTCTATGTTGACGATATGGTGTTCGTGTTCCCTTATTAACTACTAGGTAATACTACAACTAAAAAGGATAAAATAAAAAACCCAATTGCTTTGACTGTTATAGCTTAGCCACGAGCCTGTTCTATTAAAAAAAAACTGGGATAAAAGATTTATCGAATCTGAAATCAAAAAGGTATTCTTTCATTTGAAATCATACTCTTTACACTAACACGTCGTGCTGGCAGCCTTAAAAAAAAAGCTCCGACGGTTCTATTTTTTCTAACTTCTAATTACGAAATAATATGTAGTATTTTTGTCGTTTAAATTATAATGTGCCAGTCAATTCTTAAATAGCTATAGAGGTTACGTGTCTACAGTACCAACTGAAATAAATATTCACGGCGCCTAAATCGTATACCCACGTCACTCATTCAACCCTGTTTATGCAGATTAAAATTAAGATTAATCCAACATAGTCACTTCCTGACGTCACACATTTACATATTTAAATATCTCCAGCTTATATACAAGCCGCCACTAAGTCCCACCTCATTACTCAGTTGAACTTATGAAAACACGATCTTGAACAAAAAATATCAATCTGCGGAGAAAATATACCACCTTTGTTTATACAAAGAGAAAGAAATCATGTTTTTATTAGAATTGAACGCAGAAATAGAAGCTTATCTTCATAGACAACGGTCTTTTTTATTTTCTTTTAGCAAATGGAAATCGCTATATGTACTTTGAATGAGCTTTTAAAAATAAGTTAGAAAATATGAATCGAAATAACGATAGCTGTATTCATGAGCAACGTATTAAAATCTTATGTAGATACAAAAAAAAAAAAACTATTGTAATATTGTACTTCTAAATATTTTATTGTATTATATTTTCCATTATACATCAAATATGTATTGCATAAATCAAGTAGAATGCGAACTCCTGAAGCAAGATTGTGATTGAGTATCGTCAGATGTTGGAAAAAACTTGTCAGTTGAGAAGTTGTACCTACCGTTATTTAATTGTGATCAGCAGCCAAGAGGCCGGTTGATCATCTCATCAACTGCTGAGCTGATGCTTCATGGTCTTTTTTAGTTTAACACGATCTGGTTGTCAGACTTTGAACCACAGACTGCCTATAACGACCCAAAACGACGACTACCAAAGACCTGTAAATGACAGCCAGGCCATTGGGCCCGGCCGAGTTTTCTCGGAAATCTTTCTGAGGCACGGAGGAAACTCGGCTTTGAGGATGGTTACCTTTCCACGGACCATTCAAGTCAAGTAAGCCGTGCTTATAAGGATAAGCAAGGGAACCGAGACGTGCAGCTGTTATTAATTAGCAACGAACTCGGCTTTATTATAGATATAGAAGAATATGCTGATGTGCCATTGCGTATTAGTCCCTATTTCATTTTCTTCCACGCGCGCCTCAAAGAGATGTCAGCAACATTGCAGGGGCCTGCAAGAGCCGACGCCTGCTGAGGCTGCGGGTTGTCCGAAAGAGATACCGCGGCCACGGACACAAAGGGCTAAGAAAGAACATGTGTGGTTTTTAGTCAGTACAAGTCTGACACGCCCTTCCGCTTCGCCCAGAGCGGAGGAGGAAATCATTTGATGTTTTTCTTCCCCAAAAAAAATAAAAAAATCACCAGCGATTCACTCAAAAATGCGTGTCGCGGGTTCGATTCCCGCCGCAAGAAAGTAACATTTGTATGGTCTGGTAGTGGTTCCGGGGCTGGCTGTTTGTATATGTAGATTCAAATGTTTGTAAACACACCCCACGGTACAGGAGAAAATCCTAGTGTAAGCCATTTTTTTGTTTTTAATCCAATGTTAATTTAAACATTGAGTTTTAAAACTTTCTGTACTTTGTTTGTTTTGCTTTTTAATATAAGAAGAACGATAGTCGTGTTGGCCAATGGCTTAATAACCAAAAGCCTCGACGAACATCTGAGGATGCTCGCGCTTGGTAGCTGGATCAAGGGCTTGATTCCGAAGGCAGTACTTCTGGACACGGCGCGTATTGTCAGGAGGTTCCTCACTCAAGAGGCCTGGCTACTATTTTTAATATTTTTAAATGTTTTTTTTTTATATAATATTACTAGCGGACGTCACGCGGTTTCACCTGCGTAGTTCCCGTTCCCGTGGGAATACAGGGATAAAAAGTATGTCACCTATGTCACCCGAGAATAGTGTAGCTTCCCAACGGTGAAAGATTTTTTTAAATCGGTCCATTAATTTCGGAGTTACAAACAAACAAATCTTTCCTCTTTATAATATTAGTGTAGAAGTGTAGATATAGGAATATTTAAAAATGTAATTTATATATATATAGCTAAATAAAGGATATAATGAAATTGTAACATGTACTTAGATACTGCATAATGAATTTTCGATCGGTTTACGGGTTCTTATTTGGAAAACCGAAAGGATCGAACGAATTTAATGGTAACAAGGAGGGACTGAGCATAGAATATTTACCTTCCTACTGGAATGTGTAATGAATGATAATAAGGAAAAGGATACAATGGCTGTACAAGCTTACAGGCATTATTGGAAACCCAGATGTAGTCTTCGGTAACCAGTTATTGGGCACATCTTTATATCCCGATCGTTTCAAAACATGTACTTAGGTTCAGAATAAACAGCTGTTCAGTCTTATTTGGTACCCTATCTACACTAATATTATAAAGAGAAAAGTCTTTACCGTTTGGAAGCTACACTATCCGCGGGTAATATAGGCTAATTTTTATCCCTGTATTCCCGGGAACGGGAACTACGCGGGTGATACCGCGTGACGTTTTTCCACCACAAATGTCTTACAGCAACAGCAACTACGAACTCCGGATTTGTGCCCGTATGATGACAATAGGCTCGCCTGTATAACTGTTACGGACCTGGCGAAATGTGAGTGTATTATTAGCTACGCCACTGATAACCCTATGGGGATTACAGGCGTGATGTTATGATATGAATTCAATATTTTCTGCTATCATCATAATTATCACCTACTACTGGACATAGATCCTGTCTTTTTTCAATAATCGGATACTTAACATTCATTTATTCAAATTTTTAACCGACTTCCAAAAGGGAGGAGGTTCTCAATTCGCCTGTGTTTTTTTTATTATGTTTGTTACTGGATATATCTCATATGATTGTATTCTTTCAGGTGAGCTGATTATGGAAGGTACTACTCCTCTGCGGTAATGACTTTTTTTTTTTTTTGGGGGGTGGGAAATCATCAAATAACCCCTCCCGCTCTTGGGCAGAGCGAAAGGGAGTGTCAGACTTCTACTGACTAAAAACCACCCATGTTCCTTCTTAGCCCTTCATGTCGTGGCTGCGGTATCTCTTGCGAACAACCCGCAGCCCCGACGGGACAACCCGCAGCCCCGACGGGTGCGGTAAAGACTTGAAAGCAATAATAAGGGAATCTTGAAGGTTAGGTTTAGGTTTCTTGGTTTAATGTTAAATGGATAGTAAATATTGGTATAGGATATTAGAACTAAAAACTGAAAAATAAAAAATCTTTTTTGCAAAAAAGAAAACCGAATTAAAAGACACAAAAAGTTTTTAATCTTTAAGTAACAATGAATTACTACAACCGCTATAAACGCAATTAATCCACAAATACAAAAGATTGTCTTTGATTTCAATGCCACAATTCCATTTGAGAAACAAAAAGATATTTGGCAAGGAGTCAGAAAATTGTTATTTGCTCGTCCCCTGTGTAATCAGAAATAAGCAAGACCTGCTGAAAGCGAGGCTCAGGTAAAAAAATCACTTTATATAAACGGATCTGGCCTAACTTTCTTCCAAGCCAGATATGGTTATTGTATCATGATTATATGATTATCTGAATACGTTTTTTGTCTTTTTGCGCAGACTGTGAATATGTGTAAATGGTTCAATAAAAAAAATAAGATTGTCTATTATATAGGCAGATTTCTTAGAATAGAATAAAGCTTTATTGCATTCCAAAATTGAAACACAATTGTTTCACAAAGTTGTGGTGGCCCGTTTCTTATCTGATCCGCTTCTTACGCCTGAGTAGCGAGTTCAATCCCAGCAAGTACCAATGTGATTTTTTCAAAGTTTTACATTCTTTTCAAGTAGTTTCTAAACTAAGACACCACTGCCTAACGATGAAGGGAAACGTCCTGAGGAAACCCTTTTTTTTTTTTGGTGGGCGGAAAATCATCAAATAAGGCTTTTCACACACGGGTCGTAAGCGTAGTTGTCTCGTCCGCGTATCGTGCGCGTAGCGTAATTACGAAACGCGCACGATACGCGGAGTGTTCTACAAACGAATCGTCGCGTAGACGTATCGTTTTGTAAAATCTCAGTTGAAATCATGGCGCCAAGCGTACCAGATGTGTTTGGGGAATTTATTGATGACCTTACCTTCTCTTCAGACGAAGAGGATTTCTTGTCATTTGATTTCGTTAGAAGTAGAAAGCGACGTGCTCATTGGATCCATCCATACATCACAAATAATTACAAGAAAAGATTATTTGTTGCTGCACGTGAACTAGTACGAACGAGTAATCACTTAATGAATAGGCAAGGAAATGTTTCGATTGGGCTCACAAATTCTATAACTTTTGCAGTATTCAATATAAAATTTATTTTTTTACGCTTCCATTTTTACGCCAGTACGCTACGACTATCGTAATGACAATGAACACCTCTTACGATACGCTGGAACACCGCCTCGTGTGCGGACTTGTTTGAACATGTTCCTGCTCGTATTGCTCTCGTACTACGCGCGTTCTACGATACGACGCCATGTGCGAAGGGGCTAACTCCTCCCGCTCTTGGGCAGAGCGAATGGGAGTGTCAGACTTCTACTGACTAAAAACCACCCATGTTCCTTCTTAGCCCTTTATGTCGAGGCCGCGGTATCTCTTGCGAACAGCCCGCCCTCCTGAGGAAACCCTGGACTTCAATCTGATATCGCCAGCCCGCGTTAAGAAAGTGTGGTGATCTAGTTCATTCCTACTTCTCTGTATGAGAAGTGAACTTTTCGCGATATTCAGGACATTGCAGGCCACTAAACAATATGGCTTAACACTTTTAAAATAGATTCAGTACCCACTAATCCCTGTTTTTGAATCATTAAATCTTTTTACCCGTACACAGTAATCGTATTTATATAAAAGACCCACAAAATCCCACAACATATTACTTAATTCCATTCTTATTATGGCTATTATGTTCGAAAATAGACATTAACCCAACATATAAATTCTTAATAACGAAATTCTTCTTGAAAAAATATTGTAAGAAAATCGGAATTGGCCACAAGGCTAAAGACAATGATAATATTATTAGAATCTCCAGAAAGGATAATAGTTATTCTTCAAAGAAAATCCGTCACGATGCTACGCACATAGGCACTCTCGAAATTGCTTGTTCTCATAACACATTTACCAAACACAAGGTTCTAAGGGCCAGCAGCAGTACATAGTCCATGTATATACGTAGTTCTTGACATAGATACGATCATACGAGTACTTGAGCGTTTTTGGTCACGGCGGCCAATCTTAGCGGAAATTAACCACCTTTAATTCGGCATTCAATTAGGCGTTAGGTAGTGTTTTGTAGGCTGCGGGTTATATGCGGATACCGCGGCCTCGACATGAAGGGCTAAGAAGGAACATGGGTGGTTTTTAGTCAGTAGAAGTCTGACACTCCCTTTCGGCGGGAGCGCGAGGGGTTATTTGATGATTTCCCAACCCCCACAAAAAAAAAAAAAAAAAGGTAGTGTTTTGTGAAATTACAAATTCGGATATTACAAAATAGCTAAATTTATTTAACTAAACTTTACTATTTTTTACACACAATAGGTGTGTCAAAGGTGTCAAATAGTGACACCTTTTAAAATTAAGGAATTATACCTAAAAATATGTAAAATAGAAACAAAAATGCCACTGGATACTACAATTTAACTTTCAAGAAATCGTGGCGTTGACCCTGAAAACGGCACCGCTCTGAATCGCGCTAAGGTTTCGTTACATGGCTCTGTATAAATAGTACAACGAAATTTCATTCAATCATCAGTTTCATTCCGGTTGAAGGAATGAAACTCCGTTCGATACCAGTAGTACTATCAATGAGTAATTTTTGAATACCTAGTCATTTGTAATAATCTGGCTAAGTTTATAGTCTAAATTAATCGCAAACTCCGCAAATAATCAATGGCCCTGGCCATAATTATCTACTTACACTACATAATACTTAGATGAAGTAAGTGAATATATTTCTTAGGAACAACTAGCTAGTTCTTATATAATTTGACGTCATTGAAAGAAATGGAACTATATTCTGCATACATTTACACAAAATAACATGAACCCTGTAATAAGGGTTAGGCAGAGGTGTAACTAATATTCTTTTTCTTTCTTTTTTTTTTGCTCTTTTTTTAAAAAACGTTGCCCCACACTAGGGATTTCTCCTGTATCGTGGGTGCGTTCACAAGCATTTAAACTCACATACACAAATACCCAGACCCGGAACAACTATCTGTAGGTCATACAAATACTTGTTCCGTGCGGGGATCGAACCCGCGACACGCGGCGCAGCTAACTAATAACTAATATTACACTCACAACACCACGATTGCCAGTTACGTTTGAGTCCCAACCTTATTGCCATCAACCAGGTCCGTGGCTAATACTGAGAAATTCCTGATTGAAAAATATAATAACACTTTAGTCGAACCCAGCACCTCATGCTCAGAAGTCGCTTTTGCGATCACTAGACCAACGAGGTAGTCGTACATCCAATAACTAGTAGTAATGTGCAGCTGTAGTTAATGAGCAGATGGGCTGATGGGATACAGTATTTCACTCAGAGGCCCATGACCTGCCATGGTTCCAATGTTATCAAACTGTCTTACTGCCCACCTTTTTCATCAGACAATCCGCTCCCATCTACAACCAGTTGAATAAAACTTTTAAATATGTACATACCCCATGACTTATCTCTCTTATTTTGTTGTTACTAACACTATGGACACTTGTCTGAAATAAAGAGTTTGAATTTGAATTTATCTATGGAGATTGTAAGAAATCTTTAACAGACTAGTTAAAATGCAAGAGCTATGACGACATTGAAACTCTTTACAAAGCATTATTCGATAATTTGATGACAACCGACACACACACACAAGCACACACACTCACAAAATCACACATACGCACACCTTCCTAGATATAAGTTGAATTTATTTTGTAATGTACACTCCTACATTATAATTGTTTTTGTTTTAGAAGAGCGGGGCCTCCTAACACAGGTAGTTCTCATAATGTTGTTGATGTTGTTGTTGATGTTTAAATATTGTAGAAGTTTTTATAGTTACTGAAATAAAAAAATATTATTATTATATTCATCTATTTACATATTATTTACATTTTGAAATATTCCTATACAACTTAATATCATCATCATCATTTCAGCCATAAGACGTCCACTGCTGGACATAGGCTTCCCCCAGAAGGGGGGGATTTGCCATAATCGCCACGCTTGGCAGGCGGGTTGGCGATCGCAGTATGGTTGTTATGAAGGCACAGAGAACGCTGCTGCCCATTCTCTAGTAAGTCCCTTAGTCGCCTCTTACGACACCCACGGGAAGATATGGGACTAACTTATTATAAAAACATATAAAAAATTGTAGCCCACCGGCATTGGAAACAGGGTCCGAGCTACCGGTGGTCAGGGCTCTTGAGAGAGGAACCTCCTGACAATTCGCGCCGTGTCCTAAAGTACTGCTTTCTGAATCAAGCCCTTGATCCAGCTACCAAGCGAGAGTCTCCTTATATGTTCGTCGAGCCTTTTGGCTATTAAGCCATTGACGACTATTGGCACAATGACTGCTGCACGTGCCACATGTCAACAACCTCGCGAGCCAGATCTAGATACTTATTATTATTATTATTGTAATTGAAATAAACATTTTAATTTTTTTATTTATTCTTTTATTAATCTCTAGAGCCCCAGCGGCACAAAAACGTGCCAGTAAACAAGTATTACCGTTGAGCCCCGCTGGCACAAATTTGTGCCACCAAACCCCGACCGATTAAATGTTATTGGAAGCCGTACAATTTGATAAAGTTTGAACATGATGGGGCTCACAGAACACAAGTTTCCTATAGAAAAAGAAACTCAGGCCTTGGTTACGTAACGAGACTCATTTACAGCCGATTGAAATCTTATTCCAGCAAAAGCGACAAGAACACAACTCAGTTCACTAAGTATTCAAATTATCTCCCCAATGAATTTATCATACATAAATACACAGAGTTGAACTCATGAATCCAGCGAAATTGGCACTGATTATGCAAACGAGATCTCATCCAGCTTTGTAAAAGGTGTCGAAGTCAAATGGTATTGTATAAATGACCATCTACGACTGCTAGGAGATATTTAACAACCCGTTCAGGACCTCAAGCGACGCGACTCATGGCAAATTTGCGTCAATAAGTACCCGCGTCTGTCAATTGTTTCTTTCGCGTACGTAGTGTCCACGTCGCGTTCAAACTCACGTCGCGGTTATTTGTGTTCTTCATTTGTTTTACAGCAAGTTGCTATTGAAGCAACCGGGCCGCTTAAGCCTACATGTTGTGGCCTAGTCCTTCGCGTTCGGCTCGATGAGAGTGGGTAGAAAAAAGATTAGATTCTCGCTCATTTGGACGCGAACGTGCCTGGTTTAAGTAAGTGATGAAGACATTGTTACTCTGGAAGTGGTTCAGAGGTGTAATGTTCGTTACCCCGGCACGTGATGCGAACAATTTGCTCCATTGTATCTCTATGAAATTACAATGCAGTAGAGTGCAAGGAACTCTTTTAATTATGGTACTGATTGGGTTTCATTTTGTAACTTGGTTAGAGAAATGTGGGCAATATGGATGTGATATTTTGAAGAACTTGCTGCTGATATCGTTGTAAGTGTAAGTCAGTGACCGTGAGTTTATAATAATAATTAATTATATCGGTTGACCTCAAAATAAATCCCCATAACAGATTATGGACGAGACCTTCGTTCGCGTGAAATTATTATAAAAATATAGCTACCCTATTTTAATCGGATTTTGTTCACAATTTCAAGGGTTTTAATTATTTGCAAAATTTAAAAAAATGTTTATTGTATGTACTTTCACATGCATTCAGTAATCAAACACATAACCCTCCTTTTGGGCTTCACTGCAGTCGGTTAATAAGCTGTTGTTTAGAAATTACTAACAGAGATTCCTTTATTTATTTGTATTTGATTCTCCTAGAATATTTTTTTACCCTATAAAAACAATTTAGACGGCCAATCTATATTAGGTATATTTGTCAAACCACCCGTAAAATTAAAAAAAAGTACATGTTGTCTGTGAAAACATCGAGCCTACTAAAACGCAACATAAAAGAACATAACATTTCTAAAAATAATAGGCATTTCAGAGAACTGACAAGATAAAAAAAATGCCAAGTGCGAGTCGGACTCGCTCATACAGGGTTCCGCATTATCTATAAAAAACGGCAAAAAAAATCATGTCCATTGTATGGGAGCCCACCATAAATATTTATTTTATTTTTAATGTTATTATTTATTATTCAAGTAAAAATACAACTGAGTATTTTGTGAATGTTTGAAGTGCCTACCTGTTGCCATTATTGGTATCGTGGGAAAAAAGGGCAAAAAAAATCGGTTTTGTTGTATGGGAGCCCCGCCCCACTTTTATTTTATTTTTTTGCAGGTGGAAAATCATCAAATAACCCCCCTTAAATGTTTATTTTATTCTGTTTTTAGTATTTATTGTTAAAGCAGCAACAGAAATAGGTACATAATTTTTAAAAATTTCAACTGTCTCGCTATCGCGGTTCTTGAGATACAGCCTGGTGACAGACAGACGGACGGAAGGGCGGACCGACGAACAGACAGCGAAGTCTTAGTAATAGGGTCCCGTTTTTACCCTTTGGTTACGGAACCCTAAAAAGTACCTACATCTTGTAGTTTTAAACATAATTTATGAAACTCGAATTTTGAGAAAAACAAAGTCTACTAATAAAAATTAAAAATGTCTACGTGCCGTCGTTGGTGTAGCAGCTAATTTCTATCTTAAAACGATCTTCTTCCTAGCGTGTTGACGACAATTTAAATTTAGGCGACCCAACATCTGGCGACGAGTTTTGCACTTTCAATAGCCTCCATCAGTTCCTGTGATGTGGAAACAACAGAATAATCATGACAAAAATTCAAAAACACTTTTGCCAACCCAAGAACCGAATCTAAACGTAAAATACAACATCCTCCTTCTTAACCACCAAAACTTACGAAGATCTTCTTTGTTTACGATCGTTCATAAAGGGTCTCAGAGGGAGTTCCTCTTAAATATTATTCAAACACCAGCAGAACTGTTGCTAAGTTATAGTAGCTTAGTCGAGGATTTGCATAAATTCAGGTGGCATCTGCAAGTACAATTTGGTTATGATCTCACGGAATCTCACGGCCCGGCTAACTTTAAATCCCGCTTCCCTCTCTCGAATTGATACGAACTTCGAACGGTACTGGTGTAACAAACAATTATTTTGATATTAACATTGTAGTCATTGATATTACATTACGAATAAGTTTCGTGTAGTAAATGATTTTATGAAAACGACACGAAGGTATTATGTAAGGATGGACGCAGGTGTTTTGTAGTTTCTGTCCTTGGAAGAAAGCTAATAATATCACGCCTGTCATGGCCAAAGGATTAGGCAGAACAGTACCTACTAAGCAGCAGTGGTGGGCCAGTGGTTGCGGCCCCGACATACGAACAGTAAGTCTTTGTGTAATTTATTTCATCACCGCTGCTTTTAAAACGGTGAAGGAAAACATCGTGAGGAAACCAGCATGTCTTAGAACAAAAAAATCGAACACATGTGACATCTATCAACCGTACTGGGCACGCGTGGTGGATTATTATAGCGCATCCCTCTCCTAGAGAGGAGGCTTGAGTCCCTGCAGTGGGAACATTATAGGCTGATGATGATAATGTACCTACTAATACATCCGCATTTCACCAGTTATGTGTAAGTTCCATTGTGATAGGGGGCGAGGCTGTAATACCTAGCATCAATCGAGCATAAATCCAGTCTCCGTGGCTCGTACTGACAATTTACTAATGGAAAAACCCAATGACACTGTACGCCCTGAGAATTGAATCCAGGACCCAGAGTCTCATGTATCATCATCAGTAGCGATTACAGATTTTAAAAAAAAGCCAATCCATCTTTATGTCACAAAATTTCGAATCACGATTGATTATGACAAGAAAACAAAACGAAGAAAAATAACTTGCCACCATCGACCTTATAAAAAAGTCTTTCCAATACAGAATTTTAATAAGCACGAAGTATTTACCTTGTCTGACTTTTGATAAGATAACTTTCTTGTTAGAAAACCTGAACTCTGAAACCATTAAAATATTATTAAATCTTAAAACCAACTAAGCACAAGTCACAAAAAGCCAGTTTATGCGGATCTTTCATTGTACGGGAAATCTATTCAAAGCGCGCCATTTTATACTGGAAATGTACAACTTGATGTGTTGCCGGTTTTCAAATTTTTACATTTATACATGTCATGACATTATTTATACATGTCAACGGGAAGTATACCCCCAATAGGTTTTGATTACCTTGTGATGTCGAAAAATCTACGATAGAAATGGTCATTACTTTTGATCGCGTTTACTTACAAGTTTGTGTTATTTTTACAGTTGAAAGAGACCATAGACCTGAATATTTGATATGATTTTCAACTTGAAACCTTTACCCGTTTCTGAGAAAAAGGGTCTTAACAGACGGACAACAAAGTGATCCTTTTACCTTTTGAGGTATTTAACCCTAAAAAAATAGGGTAGGATAGAATATAATAATTTAAAAAGGGCAAGGCAAAAAATAGGCTATCGCTTTTAAAGCGCTATGTATTTCTCTGAGACTTTCGATAGCTATGTCAATCTCATATAATTTTCCAATTTAACCATCATCATGGCTATATATTTCTTTTTTGGAGGGTGGGAAATCATCAAATAACCTCTCCCGCTCTTGGGCAGAGCGAAAGGGAGTGTCAGACTTCTACTAACTAAAAACCACCCATGTTCCTTCCTAGACCTTTGTGTCGAGGCCGCGGTATCTCTTTCAAACCACCCGCGACGGGACGACCCGCAGCCCCGACGGAACAACCCGCAGCCCCGACGGAACAACCCGCAGCCCCGACGGGATCATCATGCCTAACTGGCCCCACAACCCAGTTAATATACTGTGTTATTGATGAAAAAAATGGTAGTTACTTACCTAGTTAGTCGTTAGGTTCCGACTGAAAAACATACTTAGGACCTAATTTAAGAGACCTAAGTAATAACTGAAAATAGAATTCATACAATATCCCGTACTCAACTATTCATGCTACATATTACAAAGCATAATCTGATTCTCAGTAAGGAGAGGGTAAGCCGAAGCTTGCATTAAATTAAGCTTTAGGTGGAACTTTGGCCACACCTGTGTACACCTGGCCTAATCTCTCACTTATTGTAGACCAGCCTCCGGCTTGCTAATTACTACTGCGTCCTTCAGAGTATGGCGGCCATTTTTATTTCACAAATATATTATTGAGGTTCTTGGAAATGGATTATTAATTTAATAATGTAGTTATGTAAGCCTTTTTTCCTACAAATCAGACTGGAAACATGTTAGGTTTTTCTTTCGCATTTAAGTAATTTATTTGCTAGCTACTTATTGGGGGTTTTTTTTGCACTTTTGTAGAAAGTAGAGAATATTAAATTAATTATGTGGTAATAGTGCTGAGTGTGAGGTCCTGGATTCGATTTCCAAGTCGGTTAAAGTATTATTGGGTTTTTCCAAAAGGAATCAGTGTTGAGGGATACTGTAAGTGTAATCGCCTTAGGTTTAAGGTTGAAAATAGTTGTTTCGGTTCAGAAAGAAGAAAAAAGCATTTGTTTGCTTTTTCTATTCTATATTTCTGAAATAAAAATAAATAGAGCACGAAAATATAATATTATGCAAAGTTTCCTCGCATATGTCAACATCGATTCGGCGTTGTTTGTAACAGGAATGGTTTTGAAATACATATCTAGCTAACACAGTTTTATATAAAAACAGGTCAAGTGCGTATCGAACGAGGTGAAGGGTTCCGTACACCTGTTTTAAAGCGCTTAACAAAACAATGCGCTGGTCTTGTTTATTTTGCTGTGATCATTTATCCGAAATGGAAAAATCGTTTCGAGTATAATGTTTGAACACATTTATTATGCTCTACTTTTTATAGAAGATAAAGGACCGATTGTTAGTTCATTTAATTGGTATTGAAGGTTCATTATCTTTGTCATAATTATGGGGTTGTGAGTAAGCCCTTCACAAGATGAATGAAGGAGAATAAGTTGCAAAATACAGGGCGGAAAGAACACCGTCGCAAAAACACTGCGTCGGTGCTCATTCCAACGTGTCTGAAGGCAGAGTACTAAGCGGGCCTGTGGACGGTGAGTGATGGGTAAGCTCACCGTCCGTCCGTCTTATGACGATGACAGGCCGTGTCGACGGCGCGTTCGTGTACCACGCGCGCCTCAAAGAGATGTCAGCAACATGGAAGGGGCCCGCAAGGGCCGACGCCCGTCGGGGCTGCGGGTTGTTCGCAAGAGATACCGCGACCTCGACACAAAGGCCTAAGAAGGAACATGGGTGGTTTTTAGTCAGTAGAAGTCTGACACTCCCTTTCGCTCTGCCAAAGAGCGGGAGAGGTTATTTGATGATTTCCCGACGTCCAAAAAAAAAAAATGTTATCTTTCAAACTTTACTTCACTTGAAGTACAAAGACGTGATACTACGGAACGTATACCTGTGCTACTTTCATAACATAACATCACGCCTAGATAATCCACACGCAGAGGTGAACACAATATAACGAGTAACATAATTATAACACAACACACATTTCTACATTTCACCAGTTATTTTTTTAATCCCATGTAAGTAATAGGAGGCGACCGTACGGCCATCAACCGGGCACCGTACTACATATAGCGTAGGTATCTCCTTTGGTATTAAAAGGATTAAGAAACTAAGTCAAGTAAAGAAAGATACAAGCCCCAAACAAAGTGTAAGTCCCTCCGCTCTTCTACTCACTTTTTCGAGTTCCGTACCCGATGGGTGCGAAGAGGATCCTAGCCGTTTATAGGTCCGCCAGTCGGATCATTCCCACTAATTTTTTAAACCATAATAGGTGCCCTTGAAATTTCCAAAGTGTGTATTATAATTACTATGTCCCTATAACAACAAATAATCACATACTATAACCCAAAAATAACAAATATTTACACATGCGTGTATGACCTGATGTATATTCATACATCAGGTAATACATCAGGATCGAGGCAAAAGGAGTGTGGTTTCTGCCTACCCCATGGGAAAAGAGCGTGGGTTTAGATATACAACAACAACAACAAGTCTTATTAATAATTATGGTACAGTGCACAGTGGTACGAAGCCATTCGTGTGCGAGTCCGACTCCAACTTAGCCGGTTTTTTTGTTTTACGTATTTTGTATTTACCACCCTAAATCCCAAATTGTCTCAACCCAAACGTGACCACCCTACGTGATTAGAGACACTTCTCTTTAGAAGGGTGACATGCTGCTGAAAGATGAATGTACTGCAAATATCCTTATTCAATCATTTGATAGTGTGCTATGACAAGGCGTCATATTAATTTGGTGAAAACTGAGAACGTTTCTAATATATTTTGTTATTGAATGCTATCTTCATAATAATAAAAAATATTTTCTACCGGAAGCTTCGAATGACATTTGTTTTAGATCTGTTAGAGGGTAGAGAATTTGAACAGTGAATCATACTGCCATCTAAAAATCTTCTACCAAACGTAGCTCTTGAAACAAAACTGAAACACTATTACTAAAACACGTTTATTAAAAAGGAACAAAAAAATCCTAGGAATTGCAAACAAAATTCTCCAGAAGTCAATTATACTTTCATTTCCAACGACACCAATTTCATTCGCTGCGCTGTGCACCTGTCAGTTCACTTAGTGAAGAATTGAAACTTGCTTCACAAAATATAATTCATAAAACTTTCCTTGTATTGTAGGTACAGTCGGAAGCATTCTGAACATGCATTGTGGAGGGATGCAACACGTGTGGTTATTATAGTAATGAATTTATATGCTGATACATGGCGAGGAAGACCAAAGAATAAAGAAATCCATCGAGTGGTTTGGAAGATATGATGAAATAAAGAATATTACAAACAAAGATAGTCGCGAAAAACATTACCCTTTCCTTGCAGTCGGGTAAAAAGAAGAATGAACTGTATGAGAAACTTATATGAATAAGAAAAGCTGCGAATAACCTAGTTGATCTCATGGTCGCAAGCGCGACTACTGAGCACGAGGTCTCGGGTTTGATTCCCAGGTCAGGCAAAGTGATATTGGATTTTTCCATTAGGAATTTCTCTGACGGCACGGAGGCTGGATTTGTGCCCGATTGATGGCAACAGGCTCACCTCCTTGTAATAACATAGGACTTCAAGCGTGATGTTATGTAAGTATACGTATCGTATAATATATTATGTGATGTTAGGACGTTATTATGTATGTGTGTAAATTATAGCGAGACGCTTGACGAGGGTGAATAGAAGAAATAAACGTGGTACGCCGACTCCGAGTAACATGGAGTACGAGAGGATGAAGATGATAAACTCCAAGTATCCTTTAAAGTGATCTTCTCCTGCTGTCGGCATCATCTGCCTAGCCTTTTCCCAATAGGGTAGTTAACTAAAAAAATCTAATTAGTCCGTCAAATAGATTTCCAAAAAATGTTGGACACGTATTTTTTCTTTATTCACGTAAACAAACAATGAAGACGATACAGTGCTTTGAAAACTCGTGTGACGTCATATTCAAAGACATTAGTTTGACATTTTTACCGGTGAGTGACGTTACAACCCCCCACTCAAATCTTTGACGCGTTTTATCTTCGTCAATTTTTATTGATTTGATAAAACAAAAAATACGTATCCAATATTTTCCGATAATCTAACAGACGGACTAATTAGAATCATATTTCTTTTAGTCAGTAAACATCCCTATTATGTTGGAGTCGGTTTTCAGTCTTACCAGATGCAAATGTATGCCAGCGTTTTACATGGAGTGACTGCCTATCTGAACTCCACAACCCAGCTAGTACTGGGTAATACGATACCTGTAACGAATTTCAAAGATCTACAAATGAAACCTGGGACCAGCGGCTTAACGTGCTTTCCGAGGCACGTAGGAACTTCTCTACGTTCTTCTGCTATATTAATTGTAGTTTTATGTTATTACGAATGTAGTGTGTTTGAATCCGTCTGTACTATGATTAAATAGGTTACTAATTGGTTTACTTCAATTTTCCCTTACTTTATACCACGATTACGCTTCTGATTTCGGTTAAAAAAGTGCATAACTTGAAACGTGACTGACCTACACTTATCTTTAGAACGATATGGAAATATTATTAGTTAGGCCTCGAGTCTCCTCCCTTTTTAACCGACTTCCAAAAAGGAGGAGGTTCTCAATTCGTCTGTATGATTTTTTTTATAAAAACGTCTCGAAGTCGGTGGCAAAAAGACGATATCAAAAAAACGATACAAACAAATGTCACCGACTTCAGAAGGTGATTTTTGTTCTGAAGTTTATTTTTCGCCTTTTTGTGGTTTTGTTTTTTTTTCACTTTTTTGTTTTTTCTTCTAAAAACCTTCATTTACAAATGCCAAAACCTGGTATTTAGGTGCATTTGGTTAGTCTGGAAGCCGACCCGAACATAATTGGGAAGAGGCTAGACAGATGATGATGACTTAGCTTCGAGAGTTATTTTTTTTAATTAATCAGTTTGAATAGCAACCTATTTGAAATTGACCTTGTCTTTTATTACAGCCATTTGTTTTTGAAAGGGTAAGGGTACTGTTGTTATAATTAAATTATGAAGTTCTCGCTAATTTAATAACATTGGGATCCAAATAGTTAAACACGGGGGACGTTAACTTCAAATAATACAGTTATAAGTAAATAAATTTAAACAGAAGTTGTTACTACATTGTTTTGAAGTAAATTAAGCACCTCTACGTACAAAATGATATAAAACTGCAGTGAACATTCATTTCTTTCGCAGATATTATACCTTTGACAGCAACAGCCCAAACCAACAGCAACCTTATTGCAATGCTGTTAAAGCCCTCTGTGATTTCGACAGTGATAAATAAATCAGAATGTTTAACGATGTCAGTTTAAAAACTGATTTTTAAAATTCTCCTTTTTTTCTTTTACTTTCAGGAACTACATGATGAAATCCTTCAGCAAAGTAGTGGCTGACTACTCAGGGTGTATTGGATTCGAATTATTAAAGTACCTAATATGGAATTCACCATAAGTGGAGACGGGTGGCAGGCTTAGTTATGTGATTGACAGATGTAATTAAAATGAATAGAAGTTTAATATTCGTTTGTTTGGTTTTACTTGGAATAGGTGCTCTGATTGTAACTGAAATTAATTTATTTCATAAGTTACATTATAAATTATATCGTTCTACTACGCAGAAGTACTAGTTATTTTTGGAAAACACACGCTTTGAATGTGTAGTAGCGGATACTTACTCGATATAAATACAACTAGCTTTTGCCCGCAGCTTCGCCCCCCTGAAAATGTCGATTTTCCATACAAACGCCCTTGGGAGTTTAATTTTGAAAAATCCTTCCTTAGAGGATGCCTACGTCATAAGAGGAATACATGTGTGAAATTTCATTATGATGATCAGTCTTTACTTGTTCTTAAAATTGCAAAGGCCATTGTGTATTGGTTACATCCTTAAGGTAAATTATAATTATTTGCATTCAACACAGTGTCCTCACTGTCCTATATTTACTGTGGTTATTAAACCGTAACTTGTCAAGTATGCAGTGGTTATTTTCCAGGTTCTCAGGCCTATTTTCAGTCCTGTTTTTATATACAAAATATACAAAAGTGGTTTTATTATTATTTCATAACAAATTGACTGCCACGTTGCCACGTTGCACGTTGGTCTGGTGATCGGGATTTTCCCTCAGTAGCAGTTACGAAGCTTGGATTTGTTCCAGGTAGATGGCAATAGGCTCGCCCTCTATTGCATAAGATTGAAACATAACTGGTGATATGTAGGTGTTCTATTAGGTACACCCCTGCCTAACCCTTCGGGGATTACAGGCGTGAATTTATGTTCATAATAACTCATTCGCTTTTTTTCTCAATTTTTACATAGATATCATTCGAGCTCTTCACGATGGATACGTATTCTGAATGCAAATGAGTTCTGTAATAGAATTTGATAAAACTTTCTTTTAAAACAAAAAGTTCCAAGTTGGCCTTCCGATTATATAATGAAAAAATAAGTTGTTAACAAGGCCACCAGTAATATTATGGTAATAATGAAAAATTTTCGGAAACCAGAAGGCTACCGTTTTCTTTGGACCATTTAATTCATTTGGTAGGAAGATCTGAAAATAATACGTAATCTAAAAGCCAATTAATACGTCGAATGTATTGAACGCCTTTCACCCTCGGAAAGCCAATATTATTTCTCTAGGTACTCAGTCAGTTATCATAAGATATCTTGGTGGCTGATTTATAAATTAATAGGTAGATTTTGCCCGGGGCATCGTCCACGAGGAGGGTAAAAAAAATCCTTTTGAACTACTAGTCATAGTTCATCAAAATCCCACAGTTCAAGGTAGACACACTAAAAACCTACATGAGACCATACAAAATCGTGTGCACCATCCATCACGCCACCAAACTTGTTTCGTTTTATCTACATTGTTGGAGAGTTGTATCCCTTGGCCATTACTCTCGAAACAATCATAACAAGACAAAACTACAGTGTTTTAGAGAACGCGAACTGTCAACTTAATTTGTACAAACGAGGGGGCTAAGCAAAATCTATTTGCGGTGCGTTTTGCCGCTACTTTTGTGTGGCTGGTTGAAGAAGTTATAAGGCGCGGTTTATAAGTACTCTTCGAAATGGTTAGAGCTTCTTTCTTCTTTATTTATCGTGTGGCCCAGTGGTGGCGGCCCCGACTTAACGAACAGTGAGTCGTGAGTTCGAACCCACTCAGAAGCATTACTTTGTGTAATTTATGGCTATCACCACTGCTCTCAAAACGCCGAAGGAAATCATCGTGAGGCAACCGGCATGTCTTAGAACCAAAAAATTCAAAGACATGTGACATCTACCAACCCGCACAGGGCCCGCGTGGTGGATTATAGCCCATCTCGCTCCTAGAGAGGAGGCCTGAGTCCCTGTAGTGGGGACGTTATAGGCTGGTGTTGATGATGATTGGCTAAACTGGTGTCAGAGTTTTCATCTGTCCATGGGCCTTTTGACTGGGCTTTACATGCCATCGAAAAATATCTGTCTGGTATGCTGGTTTCCACACGACGTTTTTTTCAAAGAAGCAAGAGATAATCATAGAATATGCACATAAAACGAGGTGCGTCCCTTTTTTTTTTTGCGGGTTAGTCATCAAATAACCCCTCCCGCTCTTGATGGGCAGAGCGAAAGGGAGTGTCAGACTTCTACTGACTAAAATCCACCCATGTTCCTTCTTAGCCCTTTATGTCGAGGCCGTGGTATCTCTTGCGAACAACCCGCAGCCCCGACGGGGTTGAGGTGCGTGCCTTGGAGTCGAACTCGAGACCAGTCACTTGGCAGTCCAACAGTGACACCATTACTTACAGTGTTTATAATTTTTATGAAACAAAGTCCACAGTTTTCTGAAGGATGCATCTAGTATATCCAATCATCAACCAAGCAAACACGTATCCAAACTAAAGATGAGTTGTTGGGCTGGATAAAGCAATAGTCGTACATGGCAACATACTAATTAATCATGTTAATTTTAAATTACTTGACCATTATGTACGATTTCAGTATTTTTTAACAGGTCATACTTGTTCTTCACATCAAACTACTACGAGTACAATCTGTCAAATTTCTTTAATAGATTTCCAACTTTATCACTCAAGGATTAGGTTCAAGGTTGATTGGGAAATTTTGACAGCTTCGGGTACCTTGATTTGCTGGCGTCTGTACATTACGTATGAAGGTATGTACTTATTACTTACACCTATCTCACGTCGGCCCTAAAACAGCAATTAAGAACTTAATTAGGTGCCTATCTAAAACATTAAGGTATACTTAAGTAGACTACCTAGTAATTTACACCGGTAGTAAGTCTTAAATACAGTAAGGTTATTTCATAAAGACCCGTTTTTGTATAGGCACAAGTACCGTTAGTCTGCCAGAGTAGTTTATTTAAGCTAATTAACTTTGTCGACCTTGTTTGCTTTTTACGACTTTAATAATGTGATCAACGAAAAAATAGGGCCATGAAAACGTTTTACTGGTAATTCATAAATTGTAAAGCCTAAGACTTCATTCCAAAAGTAGGCGGAAGTGTCAAGGTAGCCCGCGAATTCCAATTTTTCTTACGTTTTCCTGCAATTTGGAGGTCAGTGTCAGTGAAAAGTCATTCAGTAAATTGACTAAGAGGCTTGTGCTTGAGATTTCATTATTACAACTCGGTAAAGCCATATCTGTTACTGTCATTTTATATTTTGACCAACGTACAACCTGACACTGACCAGAGCCACCCGCTACACTCTACACTCACCTCATGCATACGACATGCACAGTATACACTAATACACCCGACTATTGACGAATGTCGACTTTTATCTGACGCACCACCACATGTGGTGGTGTAGTGTGTGGTGTGGCGGTGGAGGCTTAGTAATAGGGTCTTGTTGGTTACTCTTCGGGTTCGGAAAAAACAATGTTGAACAGCGTTTATTTACACTTTTGGAATACCATAGGAGGTATACGTACTGTAAGCACTAATGAGGCGAAAGTTAATGGAAATTTCTTTAAAATGTACGATGTAATGAAGGGTCAGTCCTCATGTCTCAACAAGAGTTTTCCCAACATGGACAGTTTCTTCATTTCCGCGAACGCACACGTACTGATAAGATACTTAAGATAAAACAAACTTCAGCAGGTTCGTATCTACATAATAGACATGTACCTTAAAATAACTGTATGATATCACATTTATACAAAAGATTAGGTAACATTCCAATCAATGATACTGTAGGTACATAGTTAAATACGTTTAGGTAACTAATCAAATGAATACGGAAGAAAAATAATTCTAGTACCTAATCCCTGTTAACTATTGCGAATCCTAGTGAAAACATTTGAAGAGAACGGTTATGTTTTTTTTGGAACGAAGTTCCTTATCGCGCGTTGTGAAAGGGGACTAGACGGAAAAAATTCTTACGAAAAGTTGTCACGACACTTTTTGCTATAGTAAGCTATTGTAAGCTGTGCGGCGTCGCATGTTTCTCTGTCTGTCTCTCTCTCTCTTATAGAAAGCAAGCCAGATATTTTCATTTCTACATTTCTTTTTTTTTTTTTTTTTTTCTTTTTTTTTACATAATAAAAAATAATAACAATAACTTCGTTCCATCCGGGTGTTCCTTGACACCTCTCAAGTTTTTTATATTCTAAAGTCCTGTGACGGAAAGGGTGTACGTGGCGCAGGTTATAAAATAAGACCACGTAACCTCGTCAACATAAAATATATTTCAACAATAAAAGGGGTGTGGGCAAGTTTGTGGTTCACAAACCCAGAGATTGTCTTGTAGGGGAGCACAGTACTGCCCTGATAGCCGGTGTGGCGATGCCCGCAGCGAGGTGCCACGCTGGAAGACACCAGGGCTCAGGTGTCGGTGTCGACCCGATGTAACTCGACGCGGCCCACGTGGCAGGTATGCCCAACGGTGGGATGCCGGAACAGGCGACGGAACCAAAACGGGTTCCAGTAGCCGCTGATGTGCAGCCGAACTGACGGATGTAACGGGGGACGTCAGCCGGAACCTTGGACCCTGGAAAATGACGTCCAGCGTGTCACGAGATGGTTAAGGGTCATCTCCGCTGGTTGCGACACCAAGCCAAGCAAAGCAAGCACCGTGCGATAATGGAGGATGCTGGTGGATTGTCACAATCAGACGGAGTTTACATGATCTCATGCGTGGAAAAACGGCATGACAGTACATTTTCGGTGTGAAGCACCAAATACAAAATGAGTTGAGCTGAAGGCATTTATATTTAATTAAATGAACATTGGCGTAGCACAAATTTAGATAAAACAAGCATACATGCCAAGTTAACCTGCAAAGACAAAAGAAACACAAAAATATGCACATGATTAAGCTTTCCAACACTTACCCAGTATGGGGTTTTCAAAGACACCGAATTTAAATGCTCGATGGCGGAGAATAATTCGGATTAAGTTATGTTTAGGCCCGGATAATGGCGAGTTAAGACACGTGTGTAATTCACTGGACAATTAGGATCTGGTGAGACGTGTGATCGCTTCGGGACTAAAATTCCTTATGTCAAACGAAAAGATGGAGTTGGCAGCCTAAATAGCGATGGGACATATGCGAGCCGTAGACAAATCCTCACTTGCGCGACCGATATTATGCATTATCTGGCTCTTAGTAAGTATTGATTGTCACCGCACTACTTATTTTTATCTGTGGCTCGTCCTTGTCAGTTGACACATGAATGTAAACATTGCATTTTTGATGTGTTTTTATTGTTATTATGCTAATTATACGCGTGAGTGAGGATTTTATCCGTTGGTATTCCTTTGGCAAGACAAAGTTCATTTACCCGCTGTAAGAAGGAACGTACGCAAGAATTTCCCTCGAATTTTAATTTTGCAAATCTATTTTGACCACCATCACATGACACTGACACGTGAATAGGAGATGCCAAGCTATGTGTGGATAGAGGTTGATTACTAACTGATGATAAGGGGTCCGAAGCTGATGCGAGTAGTTCACTTGATTTTATCACCATCGACTTATATAGGTTTACACACTCATCGTACTCTGTTTTGTTTTTACTTCCACATGTTATTCTATTTAATCTGTGGTAAGCATGATTTAAAAGATTTTGAATTTTCATTAATGACTGTTTGTCTGTAGTTGGTGATTCTAAACTATTATCTGCCTTAGTTAGAACGTCTAAAACTCCACTTAAATCATCCGATACTTCAAATGGGCTAGTGAGAATGTCCTCAGATGGAAACATTGGTCCGCATTTTGCAATCTGTTTTCGCAATTCCTGAACAGTAGTGGCGGGTGTTTCCCCTCTGATAGCTACTTCGTATTCGAGCTCTGTTTTTTGCAGCGACATGAATTTTACTGGATAAGCCATGTTGAATTTGGTTCAAAAAAATTAATTATGTTATTTGATATTGAGTTTAAAATTTAAAAAAAAAACGTGAGTCTGGTAAGTGTTGGATAGCAATCAGCAAGGTATTATGAGCGTCAATTACTCCGACTGTTACAAAATATACTTAATTATAACGTCTTGGTTGTTGGCCGTGTGAAGTGAGGAAGCTACGTTAAGAAAAGAAAACAATATATAAAAAAAAAAAAAAAAAAAAAAAATTTTTTTTTTTTTTTTTGTTGTGAAAAAAAAATTTAAGTTCCAAAAATTTACTAAGTTTCTTAAAAAAAATCGGTGCAACTAATGTGTACGCTTCTGGTATTTAATTCTGAAAAGATGACAATATTATTTTGTGAAATAAAATATGAGTCACTATTGACATCCAATGACAAATTTTTGCTGTTGACTGTACTCAGTATAACAATAATGAACAAGGTAAGTGGTATCAAGTTTATAGGCAGGTAGACAGTTAGTAGGAAAAATTATTAAATAATATGTAGGTAGGTATGTTAGGTTGTCAGTAGGTTGGTTGGTTAGTGGATAGGTTGACAGTAAGTAGGAATTGTATTGTGGGAAACAGCTGTTAATTCAATGAAATAGTACTGTATTTTTGAGTCGTCAACAATAAAAATGTTCACTGCATAGAACATTAGTGATCCAGGTCAAATGTATACAAGTACAAGGTTAATTGATATTATACAGGCTTTAATTCCAATTTACAAGTTTGTAGAAACAATTTGTATGTTACTAAATTTTTAGTATTAAGTTGTATTACTTGATTTTAATGTTGTTGTTTTTTATGATTTACTATGAAGTTAAATTCTTATTTAAATTGATGATAAATGAATCTAAGTTAGGGTATAATAAAATACTAAAAAAAAATTGTTGACACTTATGAGCGATATTAGAGATATTATTAATAAACGCTAATTGTGTCAGCAGTAGACAAAGTTATTATGTCTATAGTAGCCAGTAATTGAAAACCCGGCAACCCAATCCCTTCAACCGGCTCACAGCAAGCTGCTTGCCGGTAGAAATAAGAAAGAGCGTGGTACCTCCCCGGGGCGAGCCGTTACTATTAGCTCTACCACTACTGGGGAACGGTAAATTCGTTCTTACAATATCTGTACAACATAAAAGTAGATACAACGGGACAAACCTGTTCCTACCAATTAAAATAAACTAAGTAACCGCAACGTACACCTTAGTTGCTGGCAACCGTAACGTTTTACATAAAACAACACACCACCATAGAAAAAAAATACCCACAAGACAACCCTTAGGAAAATGTGACCACAAAACCACGTTTTTGGGCGCCAATGTGACGGAAAGGGTGTACGTGGCGCAGGTTATAAAATAAGACCACGTAACCTCGTCAACATAAAATATATTTCAACAATAAAAGGGGTGTGGGCAAGTTTGTGGTTCACAAACCCAGAGATTGTCTTGTAGGGGAGCACAGTACTGCCCGGCTAGCTCAGTCGGTAGAGCATGAGACTCTTAATCTCAGGGTCGTGGGTTCGTGCCCCACGTTGGGCGCCAATGTGACGGAAAGGGTGTACGTGGCGCAGGTTATAAAATAAGACCACGTAACCTCGTCAACATAAAATATATTTCAACAATAAAAGGGGTGTGGGCAAGTTTGTGGTTCACAAACCCAGAGATTGTCTTGTAGGGGAGCACAGTACTGCCCTGATAGCCGGTGTGGCGATGCCCGCAGCGAGGTGCCACGCTGGAAGACACCAGGGCTCAGGTGTCGGTGTCGACCCGATGTAACTCGACGCGGCCCACGTGGCAGGTATGCCCAACGGTGGGATGCCGGAACAGGCGACGGAACCAAAACGGGTTCCAGTAGCCGCTGATGTGCAGCCGAACTGACGGATGTAACGGGGGACGTCAGCCGGAACCTTGGACCCTGGAAAATGACGTCCAGCGTGTCACGAGATGGTTAAGGGTCATCTCCGCTGGTTGCGACACCAAGCCAAGCAAAGCAAGCACCGTGCGATAATGGAGGATGCTGGTGGATTGTCACAATCAGACGGAGTTTACATGATCTCATGCGTGGAAAAACGGCATGACAGTACATTTTCGGTGTGAAGCACCAAATACAAAATGAGTTGAGCTGAAGGCATTTATATTTAATTAAATGAACATTGGCGTAGCACAAATTTAGATAAAACAAGCATACATGCCAAGTTAACCTGCAAAGACAAAAGAAACACAAAAATATGCACATGATTAAGCTTTCCAACACTTACCCAGTATGGGGTTTTCAAAGACACCGAATTTAAATGCTCGATGGCGGAGAATAATTCGGATTAAGTTATGTTTAGGCCCGGATAATGGCGAGTTAAGACACGTGTGTAATTCACTGGACAATTAGGATCTGGTGAGACGTGTGATCGCTTCGGGACTAAAATTCCTTATGTCAAACGAAAAGATGGAGTTGGCAGCCTAAATAGCGATGGGACATATGCGAGCCGTAGACAAATCCTCACTTACGCGACCGAGATTTTTACTGGCGGCGCGCTCCACTGGTACAGAAGCATTAGGGATTCAGTATCTAGCTGGGATGAACTTGCAAATTTATTAAAACGCGACTTTGATCAGTCTGACTATGATTATAGACTTTTAACTGAAATCAGAGCACGAACCCAAGGGGAGTCAGAAAACATAGTTATTTACTTGTCAATAATGACAGGCTTGTTTTCGAGGTTGACAAAAGCACTATCGGAGGATGATAAACTAGAACTACTTTTACATAACATTCGTCCATGCTATGCTAACATCTTATCATCAGTTGCCGAAATAAAATCAATCGAACAGCTGAGGACTCTTTGTCGTAACTACGAAAACATTCAATCACGCCTTGCTCAATTTAAAGAACCACCAAGACCCTCATCAAGTACTTTAGCACCCGAGTTTGCATATTCGGGAAATTTAACAGAAAGTAAAAGTAACAATAATTATAACAAAAAATTCAATCAGTTCAATAGACATAAAGACAGTAATAGTAATAATAGAACAGAAGAAAAAGTTTCACATAACAGTAACGATTCCTCCATATCCCCTAACTATGTTCATGCAATAAATAAAGGATCACATAAAAAGATTCCTTATTGCCCACGCTGTCGTAGTAACGAGCATGCTTACAGGAATTGTACTGTAAAGACGGACGAGATCTTTTGTTTTGGCTGCGGACAGAAGGACATTAAGCGTCCTGCCTGCAAGAAATGTAGTAAGAACAGTCCCAGTAAAAAAAAAAACTAATCACCGAGAATTGTGTCGTTAACAACTTTGACAGACAAGACTGGGAAAAGTGGTTGCACACAGTTAAATGGTTCCACAAGTCTTTCAAGGTACACACAATTCTCGATAAAAAAGATAATTTAGATAACAGACCTTATGTTTTAGTACAGATCGAAGGAGTACCAGCCACTGGACTCTTAGACTCGGGTTCAGCCGTCACAATTTTGGGTAACGGTGCTCATACGGTTTTATTAGACCGAGGAATGTCTCTTATCACGGACGACTGCATTGCAGTTAGGGCAGCAGGCGGACAAAATTTGCAAAGCATCGGTTACATTCATATACCAGTTCACTTTGAAAACCAATTCCACTTACTTAAAGCTTTTGTAATACCAGATATCAAATCGAATCTCATTCTAGGTGTGGACTTCTGGCGAAAATTTGAATTGTGTCCCAAGTATGTTGGTAGTGTAATGATTTCAAACAACTCATTGGAAAATTGTACTCTAGAGAGCAGCAATCGTACCACAATTACGGGTTACAACAACTTAGAGGAATCACAAAAGCATTTGGCAGATAATGTGATTAATCAGTATGAGAACATTTCATCACAGCACAAGGGTCTCGGAGTAACCGATCTAATAACTCACCACATTGATACAGGTGACAGTCAACCAATCCGTCAGCGTTATTATCGATTATCTCCTGAAAAACAACGTATCCTGGTAGAACAGGTGGACGAGATGCTTTCTCTCGATGTAGTCGAGCCTTGCGAAAGCGCGTGGTCATCACCGGTTCTCCTTGTCACCAAGAAAAACGGACAACCTCGATTTTGTTTAGATAGTCGGAAGCTAAATTCAGTCACTAAACGCGATGCATACAACTTACCCTACATCTCAGAGATACTAGATAACCTCAGGGACGCGCGTTACCTTTCCAGCATTGACTTATCAAAGGCTTTTTGGCAAATACCGATAGCTGAGGAGGATCGCGATAAAACAGCATTTTATGTTCCGGGCAGGGGCACCTTTCGCTTTAAAAGGACTGCTTTTGGTCTTACGAATGCCCCGGCCACTCAACAGCGTTTAGTTGACCTGCTGTTCGCTGAATTCGATCTTAAGGTCTTCGCATATTTAGATGATATAATAATAATTAGTAGCGATTTCAATAGCCACGTGAACTTACTTTTACGGGTTTTAGAAAAGCTCAAAAAGGCGAACTTAACAATCAACTTAGAGAAATGTAATTTTTTTAGTTCGCAATTGAAATACTTAGGCTACGTAGTAGATGCCTCAGGTTTGCGGACTGATCCTTCCAAAGTCGATGTTATACTAAAGTACCCAGCACCAACAAATAAGAAGGAACTTAAGCGTTTTCTAGGTACGGCGACCTGGTACAGACGTTTCGTTCCTAACTTCAGTACTATAGCTGGTCCCTTAAACAAATTAACATCGACTAAGAAAGGTACCCCGCCATTCAAATGGACATCAGAGGCCGACGCCGCTTTCCAGAAATTGAAGGAAAGTCTAGTGTCAGCTCCAGTCTTATCATGTCCAGATTACAATAAACCGTTTGAGGTGCATACGGATGCAAGCGATTTTGGCCTCGGCGCAATGCTCACCCAAACAATTGATGGCAAAGAACATCCAATTGCCTACATGAGTAAGTCATTGAACGGGGCTGAGAAAAATTACAGCATTACCGAACGCGAGACGCTGGCCGTCGTAACCGCCCTAGAATATTGGCGTTGTTACATCGAAAATGGGCAACAGTTCACTGTCTACACTGACCACAGCGCGCTCAAGTGGTTTCTCTCAATAAGCAATCCAACGGGTCGTTTGGCTCGTTGGGGAGTTCGTTTGTCAGCATTCAATTTTGTTCTCAAACATCGGCGTGGCGTGGATAACGTCATACCAGATGCTTTATCTAGGATCGTCCCAATTAGTGCCATTAGTACTTCCAACTCTTATTTGGACACTAAAGACTCTTGGTACAGGAATATTTATGACGGTTGCTTAATTGATCCTACTAAATTTAAAAACTACATAATTAAAAATAACGCTTTATATAGATTATCGAAGAATAAATACAACTTAACTTCAGAATTCGCGTGGAAGGAGGTCGTGCCAACCGAATTACGTGAGCAAATCATACAAGAAAACCATTCAGTACCCACGGCTGGACATATGGGCATATTTAAAACATATCGTAGTCTTGCTCTACGCTACTACTGGCCAGGCATGTACCAGGCAGTAGTAAAATTCATAGGTACTTGCGACAAATGTTTAGCCTACAAGTCCCAAAATCACCAGACACTGGGAGAAATGGGTCGTCCAAAAGATTGCTCACGACCATTCCAAATGTTATCAATGGATCTTATGGGTCCACTTCCAACTTCGCGAAAGCAAAATAATTACATATTAGTTATTACATGTTGTTTTTCAAAATATTGCTTAATATATCCAATAAAAAGAGCAACCGCTGAGATCATTACCAAAATTTTGGAGGAATCTGTGTTTCTCGTTCACGGTGTACCGCAGGCTATACTAATGGACAATGGAACCCAATTTACAGGGAAGGTCGCAGATGCCTTGTTTAAGAAATATGCAATCCCAAACGTTTTCTACACTCCAAAATATACCCCACAGGTCAACTTAGTGGAACGTTATAATAGAACGATAATAACATGTATTTCAACGTATGTGGATGATGATCACAGATCCTGGGACTTATATATCCCTAAGGTGCAATTTGCCATGAACAGCTCCGTTAACGAGGCCACTGGATTTACTCCAGCTTTCCTGGTCTTCGGTCGCGAACTCGTAACTTGCGGTACTCATTACACGAACAACGACCTCGGCAACGAGATAGTGTTCTTGCCACGTGACGCTTACGCCGAAAACTTAGGTTGCCTTTCTAGCGTTTTCGATACGGTGCAATCCAGACTTTGGCAAGCTCATTTAAAGAACACTTCGCACTACAACTTGCGTCGAAAATTTGCAGAGTTTAACGTTGGTGATGTGGTCATGAAACGCGCTTATTTCTTGAGTGACAAGGGGAACAGGTTCACGAAAAAGCTGGCTCCAAAGTTTATTATGGCAAAAGTCATAGCCAAGAAATCACCATTGGTCTATGTTCTTCAGGATATGTTAGGTAAAGACTTAGGTTCCTGGCATATAAAGGACTTAAAATTAGTAGGAGTTAATAAGTAACATCTTTAACATTTTAATTTTTTTTTCTTTTATTTATACATTTATGCTACTGCATAAGCCAGTGCATGAATTTTATCCTCTGACGGAGACACGCTCACTCGATGTCCTCATCAGTGACATAATACGTGTCTTAATCCGTCATTTATTCGGCCTCCTATTTCAGCCCCGATGGAGAACCACGCTCACTTGTTTTGTCTTGTGCCTTACCCGTGGTCTCTCCACCTTTAATCGGAACCTCTGAATGGGTAGTCGCCTAACTCGGTACATTTTTACCGGGAGTAAATAAAAATATCTGAGCGGTTTGCAACTCGATAATTAAGCCATTGCAGGAGCGGGTGGTTACTCCTAAAATAAGCCTACATCCAATTTTCTTTTTAATATACAAAAATAACTTCTGAGCGGGTTGCAACTCAATAATTAAGCCTTTGCAGGAGCGGGTGATTACTCCTTAAATAAGCCTTAATCGATCTCAATTTTATAGTCCCAGTAGACTTCTTTTGCCTTCTTTTGCACTTCTGTTTTCCGCGAGTATCAAGTCAACTACGGACATGGAACTCTCACATAGCTGCTAGGGCGCGGACTCACCTCATGTTAAGGTGGTCTGCCAGCATGCAAGGAATACGAGTATGAGTTATGATGGATGAATGATGAAGAATAAAAGGGGTCGTAAAACAGATGTAAGTGCAATGGGAGTAAAGGATTTTTACTGGAGTAAAAACCCTCACCAAGCGGCGGGGTACTGTAACGTAGTACGTTACACTTCTCAGTTATTAACATAATTAGCATAATAACAATAAAAACACATCAAAAATGCAATGTTTACATTCATGTGTCAACTGACAAGGACGAGCCACAGATAAATCCTCACTTGCGCGACCGATATTATGCATTATCTGGCTCTTAGTAAGTATTGATTGTCACCGCACTACTTATTTTTATCTGTGGCTCGTCCTTGTCAGTTGACACATGAATGTAAACATTGCATTTTTGATGTGTTTTTATTGTTATTATGCTAATTATGTTAATAACTGAGAAGTGTAACGTACTACGTTACAGTCCATGGTCCATGCACGTATGAATATCATCTCCTTTGAATCATTTTAGGAGGATACTTTGAAGATTTTGATTTTTCTGTTTTTTATTTAAAATAATTAATTAAAAACTATTGAATAAACTAAAAAATATTTATAAAAAGGCATCAAAAAGCTGCTCCTCAACGCTATCAGCCGGTAATGTGCCCAAAAGGCTTGCATTGCTTGCATCCAGTCCTTGGATCACGAGAAGCGTTTCAACCCCAAACGGCTCGAAAATATAGTTTCCACAAAGGTTGTTGTAATTGTTGTATCGTTAGATTTTGATTAGATACTGTCCAAAACTTAAATTAGCGATCTCATCTGTCGCATACCGGAGAAGCTATGGGCTAAAGTAACCACACAATGGGTCTTGGGTCCTAAACAGCAGCAAACGAGAACGCAGCATAGATACGCAGGCCCAATAGGAGATGGCGGAGCGAACTCGACTCTTTTCGCAGGGATTGGCGAATAACAGTACTCGATAGGGATAAGTGGAAAGAGGGAAGGGAGGCCATTGGGACACAAATGGCTAATAATATATTTAGTAAACTGATGCATTTATATAGCAAAAGCTACAACTAGCGTATTTGTCGAAAAATATATAGAAGTAACTCTGAACTTAAAAATAAATATCTAAAATTAAAAACAAAATCAGTGGGGACTTTCACAAGATATTTTGAACTGGTATACCTACCTGAAAATGCAAGTATATGGCGCCACCGTAAATCACCCAGTCAAGAAATTAACAACTCATGACAGACAATAAATATCCACCTGTCACTACTCAAAGCCATCACGTAAATGATAAATCTTTGAAGCAATTTATTGCAAGAAATTCGCAAAAAAATTGTTAGCCCGGTACAGCTAGTGTTTTATTTCTTAACGTATTTTGGTAAACAAACTGGTCATAAAATAACTGCGTTTTTATTCACGTGTCTCAAAGCAAATGAAAGATTTTTAGATGTCAGATATATATTAAAATGTATTTAGATAATAATATAATCAGATATTTTGTTTATCTATACCACTATTGTGTTGGTGTTTTGATATCTTATTTAGTTTAAGTCAAAGATGTTTTGTTTTTATTATACATGACATTTTATTTCTAGAACTTAACGATTATATCTTTAACTTTATTGCACCCTAGAAAATGTTGTGCAAACCTGTACCTACATAAGAACCCTAACCCTAACTTTTTTTGTTGATTATAATATGTAAGTATGTTTTGTTAGTGTAACTAGTTTAAATAATTAAATCACTTTTAAACAAGTGATAGTTTTTAATTTTAACAAGAAAAATGTTAATTGCAAAAACACAGTAGGTACTTCTTATTTGTACTTAAAAATATTAAGTGGCTTTAAAGATGCAATCCAGCATAATACGATTAATTTAGGATTCAATGCAACCATTGTCATACATTGTCTTGAATTTTCCTTCCTGTCATTGTGTTATTTAATAAGATTAACCATGGAGTTCCTTGCCGGTCTTCTCCATAGAAAACGACCAACCAGAACCGTGCAGCTTTTTCCACGTTTTATATCTAAGTACCTACGTAGTCCTTAGTTCCTCCTTATAACATCAGCTAAGTATCTGCCAGTCAACCCCCCGTCAAAATCGATCCAGCCGTTTCTGAGATTAACTGGAACAAACCGACGACCAAAAGTAAAATAAGTGTTTTTGTTATTAGTGATGTATATGTTTTCATAATGCATTCAATAAAATTTGTTTTATGCTGGATTGTTAAACTAAAAAATACGCATGAACATTGCTCAAAGCTAAAATAATAATGTTGGTCATTGTGAAATGCCTTTTTTTTTTTGGCGGGTGGAAAATCATCAAATTAGGCCTGCCGCTCTTGGGCAGAGCGGAAGGGAGTGTCAGACTTCTACTGACTAAAAACTACCCATGTTCCTTTTTAGCCCTTGCGCCGAGGCCGCGGTATCTCTTTCGAACAACCCGCAGCCCCGACGAATAATGTTGGTCATTGTAAAATGCTTTACAGAGAGTTTAGCTATGTATGTTACTTATAAATAATTATGGTCTACACTTTTACATGACAAAACAGAAATCACATTTTTAAAAGCTTTTTATTTAAATTGGTGTGTTGGGTAAAAGTTTTAGGCAGTAAGAAAACTCATTCATTAATAAAGATACTGTACATCACTATATTATTACTATAATGCTGTATCTTAATTTACGAATTCTACAGATTTCTAACTAATTGATTTATAGTCCCAAAACACTGAAAATAAATGAGCACTATGATTAATGAACAACATTTTTTCAGCAACTTTATTGATCTCAGAAGGCAGAACAGAAACTCATAAATTCAAGAAAAAAACCGGCCAAGAGCGTGTCGGGCCACGCTCAGTGTAGGGTTCCGTAGATAATAAAATATTATGTAAACGAAGTTAAAAAAAAAATACGGGCAAATGAAACTTGACCTCTGGATTGTATAGGCGCTCATACGATTCAGGGACCAAATTATATTGGTTAACTGCAGTTTCCATCTGTTGTTTCCATCCAAGTTCAAAATAATTTTCCTAGAAAGTCCTTATAAAGTTCTACTTTTCAGATTTTTTTCGTATTTTCTAAACTTATGGTTCAAAAGTTAGAGGGGGGGGGACGCTTTGTTTTTTACTTTTGGAGCGATTATTTCCGAAATTATTGACATTATCAAAAAATGATTTTAGTAAACCCCTATTCATTTTTAAATACCTTTCCAACAATATATCACACATTAGGGTTAAAATTAAAAAAAAAAACACTTCCCACTTTACATATAGGGGGCTACCCTAATAAAACATTTTTTTCCAATTTTTATTTTAGCACTTTGTCGGCGTGATTGATACACATATTGGTCCCAAATTTCAGCTTTCTAGTGCTAACGGTCACAGAGATTAAGCGAGGACGGACAGACAGACAGACAGACAGACATGGCGAAACTATAAGGGTTCCTAGTTGACTACGGAACCCTAAAAACGGGGCAAGCACTAAGAAAAATAAATATCACATGACGAAAAATTCGCGTTTACATAAAATAATGCGATTTATGGTCGAAGTCATTGTCCATCAAATGTCTACAAGACTTTAAAGTCGGCATTATGCGGTGAGACAGCAGAGCTGAGCCAATGAGCCAGTGATGGCTATTGTCTCCTAACAAGGTTAAATGTAAATCACCGATGTTGTTTCGCACCACTACTCGATCTCGATGTAATGAGTGACGTGCTCGCGATAAGCACAATATCGTACAAGTGCAGATCTCTGATAACATATCACCGTACCTTATTTTAATGTATCAAAAATGTTTATAATATTCAGCTAGTGGTTGTGTTGAGTGCGAACAAAACGGATTCGTTATTATAACTGCGCTTGAAATAATGTAAAAATGATTGTAAGGTTATAAAAATGTGGAACCGAATCGTTTTTTGTTGTTTACTTTTTGTGTTAGTGTGTGCGGAGATTGGTGATGTCGAAGGTAATGTTTTTATTAAAATATCTATAATATACATAACTAGCTTAAAATACGAGATAAATGTACAAAGTAACTAATTTCATATAAGCCTAAGTTATTTTTGTTTTCATACCTACAAATAATTTTAAAAAAAGTAAAAGTTACAAACAATACAGAAGAAATTAGCAAAACACGCACCACTTATTACCTAATTCTGAGATATCATTATCAATATAAATAAACAAAAACATGCAAACAGTGATTAAACGTAAACACCGTCGCTGCATACATTGTTACATTTCATTTCTTCTCATTTGACTAGTGAAACATGTAGGTAAACGGGTAAATATAAACAGATAGGTTCTTTCAGAACGTGGGCACTTGAAATAAATTTCAGTGCGTTAAGATTTCCATAATGATAATAGCAGTGCTTCATAGTAATTAGTACTTGTGTCTAGTGACAGGGACTTATTTCCTGTACCTACAACCAAATAAATCAATCAAATCTGCTTAGCCTTTCTCAACAACGTCGAGGTCGTCAGTATTACCTACACATGGAGTGACTGCCTGTCTGACCTACACAACCCAGGGCAAAATGATACCTATTTACTTTCCCACTGTATCCATTTTTATTTGAATCGTTGTACCTTATTGAATAGAGTCTGTTCAAACAGAGGAAGTTGACGAGACCAGTAATTTAGATATTTTCCAAAAAAACTCGTCAATTGTAACATAACATTCACAAAATTATGAACAGTCACAGTAGCTGAACGATTAACTTCCGCGGTACGGATCATTGGTTCGATTCTCACAACGATCATATTTTATTACTTTTAAGTCCGGATAATAACTGTTTCGGGTCTGCGCCATTGACCTCCAACACCAGTGCTTAAATCTGACTAAGATTCAGACCAGATCAACCATGCTACGATATTTCCAAGATGAGCCACTTCTAGTGAAATTGCTCGTACCTTTTCAGCTGAGACCACCAACATAGTTGAGAAAATGCCAATGTTCAACTTCAGGAAACTAAGCATATTGCGACACTCACTTCATGGTAATAATCTTCTAGTTTCAGATAAATGTATGGAGATAAACTGCTATGGAGAAGAATACGAGTGCATCGATGAGATTTGCTACTGTGCGAAAGGTTATGTACCAAACCACTTCCAGAATCGATGCATGAGATGTCCGGGTAAGCTTACATATTTTGCTGTATGACACACCTAATCATCATTAAGATAGACCAGTCCAAGTTGACATTGGATTATCCAATTGCATGTTACTGAATTCCATTCCGGGCTAAATGCTTTCATATTGAACGTGTGAATGTATAAGGAACTCGTTGTTAGCCACATTTTGACACTTCAATGGCCGAAGTCCGATAATATTTACCATACAGTAAGACCATGACCTGGAGCATACCTAGGATATTTGATACTTTAAGTACCGAAGTACTCGAAGTGGGTGGAGGCGCCGAAATGACTATTTGTTAATCACTACATTGTTATAAATCAAAGTCCTCCGCCGCGTCTGTCTTTCTGTTCGCAAATAACCCAAAATCTACTTCACCGATTTTCATGTTGTTTTCACCAATGGATAGAGTGGTTCTTGAGGAAGGTTTTAGTATATAGTTTGACCGACATTCACGCGAGTGAAGCCGCGGGCATCAGCTAGTAATATTTAAATTAATGAATAACCTCGTAAATCATAGCTAATAGGTATACATACCTACATACAAAGTTTAAAAATTGTCGTATCGACTGATGCAAACATGTTCGACTGTTGATAACCACCATTGATAAGGAAAAAATATGTCAATAATAAATATTGAGCCTTTTCCCAATTATAATTAGTCAACCAATTCAGGGCAGTATCACTATGAAAGCGAAACCCAATTAACGACACATTGTTGAACACTGGAATTCAATTTAGAGGCTCGATTCAGGGTTTTGAAACCTCTAGGCAGAAATCAATGTTGCCTGTAATAAATTTTGCCAAGAACTCTTTTGATTCTCTTATCGTGGATCTAGTATTATAATAACGCGTAATCAATACGATTGCGTCCTTCGTATATAAATAACTAGGCTCGCCTCCTTTTACATGAGACTTTAACATAACTGGCGAAATGTGGGTGTACTATTAGGTAAAGTTGCCTAGAAATAAATAAATGTTATGTTAACCCTTCGGGGATTACAGGCGTGATGTTATGTTATATTAATTACTTGGATTTCAGCCCCTATATGGATCTAAATCAAATCTGGCAAAATGTGTCATGTTATGTTATGAATGATACAGAATCTTTGGCTATTATTCCAATTATCATTCGTTGTCACGTTTCTAGCAGTCATCATCATCATCGTTCTCCCTTATCCCAATTTATTTGGAGTCGACGCAGCATGACTTCTTCCATACTTTGCTATTACTCGCCTTCGCAGCGTTACTAGCCATATTATCCTTCACACAGTCCTTTCATCGTTTCTTTGGTCTTCCTCTACTCTTATAACCATCTAAATTCATACTCAAAATTTTCCTCACTATATTTTCCGCATTCGTCCGTATCACATGTCCATACCACGATAAAGGGGATTTGTGGTACCTTTAATAGTACATTATGGTATAAGTGTGAAACGTTGGTGATTACCGCTGAGGCGCCATTGAGACCCGAACCGTTAGGTGAGGGTCTTAAGAGAGCCGAGGACGGTAATCATCAATACACACGTGTATCATACGACGTTTTTCAACACATTTGTGAAGAAAATAACACAAAAAAATCATTTTCAACTGTTAAAATGAGTTGTGAAAAAAATTTCGCCATGGCGGGAAAAATTAATCAGTTTATAACGTTCTTTAAAAACGGTTCGTTGTCGCAACGCCCACCGTTGCGACAACGATCCGTTTTTAAAGAACGTTTTGTGTTCTGCGACGATGGAACCGTTTTACGTTCTGGGTTCAAACCAATGATATTATAAGTAAAAAGGTGTTATAATATCATTGGTTCAAACAGTCTTCGTTGCACAAACTAGTCTTTCAATTACTTGGTGCAAATTTTTATTTTACACCTATGAAAATAAAGTCGAGGACGCAATGTTGCAACTGTATTTTTTAATAAAGTCACTCGTCGTCGTCGCGTCGTCGACTCGTTGTACTTACGTTCCGCGTTCTACAAAACGAAAACGCAATTCTATTCCATGAAATGCGGTTGCAGAAAACCGATCAGCCATAGACTAAAATAATGAGGTTTCTTTTTTTTGCTTTTTGCGGATAGCGTTTTAGCCATGTACAAAACGAGGAATTCAAAGTTTTTTTTATTAAAGAGAAAACAAAAGTTTTATTTATTGAAAACGTATATACAAGTTGAAATTATTTCCTCCGCGCGCATCTAACAATGGCGATCGGCTATAGACTAAAAGATTAAGTTTTTTTTTCGCTTTTCGTGGATAGCGTTACAGCCACGTACAAAATGGATAATTCAAAGTTTTTTTTATTACAGAGAAAACAAAAGTTTTATTCAATAAAAACGTTTAAACAAGTTGAAATTATCTATTTAAATTCGAAGTTGCATGAAATGAGCAAGGAACACAATCTTTTTAGTATCGAAGCTTTTTAAGAACAAAGCATCTCAACCAAAAAAAAATAAAAAAAAACCTATAACTCACTTGTGAATAATGGTAATGAAAAATTCACAGTTTGATTACAGGTGTCATTATATGCCTAATTGCGGTGAAATTAGAGCCACTTTATGAGCAAGTGTGTTGAAAATATCCTTTACCCTAAGCACTCTCATCTCAGCTTCATGCAATTGCCTTTCATTCACTTCAATTCCAGGAGTCTTACTTGGAATGAAGGCAAAGCAAATGTCAACGGAAATCCGCAGGCTTAAGCCCACTGCATTATGAAACCCACTGGGTTATTGTACTGATAACAGTGACTACGTAAACCTCCGGTATCAATACTAAGCCATTATCTGGTCAAGCTTTAACACACGATCGATTTTTGATAGAAACTGCCATCCCTACGCATACACATAAGGTTTTAAAAGTTTGGATGGAACTTTTAAAATAGCTTTTGCTTGCGATTTTGGCTGTGTGGAGGTCAGAATTTGCCCCACAGGAAAGTACTACCGGGATAGAAATATCCTATATCCTAACCTAGAACATGGTTGACCTGTGTGTTAAATATCATTAAACTATGGCAGTTTGGTTTTCAGTGTTAATGATAGTATTAGTGACCATGTCAGGTTAAAAACTTATATCATTGTAATATGTCTAGCCACTACTTACACAACTGTGAAGGTATAAAAGCAAACAAATAAGCTCATTTTCACGTTTATAATTATATATAATATTAGATAAGTACCTACGTATAGTTAGGGATACCAAAATATCTGGTCTAAATAAGTTCCTTCTAAGAAGTAATCAAATCAGACATTCGATTTCGCTATTCACAAAAATATCTTATTACACTGTCTGGATTTGTAAGTACCCGTTTGTTAGCAATAGGGTTGTCCCCTATTACATGGAACTTATAACATAAGTGGTGAAAAGTGGGTGTACCCACTACCCACCATAAGGAAAACCTCTGCTTAACTCTTCGGGGATAACAAGCATGATGTTTTGTTATTGTGTGTTATGTTTATGTGTTATTATATCCTAATACTCGGCTTAGTGCTGTTCGTAGATATTCCGGAAGTAAAATCCTAATATCACTACACAAAACCTCGCAAATTAGACACATCTTTGTTTTTGCTGGTGAATAAGGTCCTGCCTACCATTCGGATTCAGCGTTAAAATCACTATCACTACATCACTACCTACATATTATAAAACAAAGTCCTCGGCCGCGTCTGTCTGTCTGTTCGCGATAAACTCAAAAACTACTGCACCGATTTTCATGTTGTTTTCACCGAAGAAGGTTTGAGTATATAATTTGACACGCGGGCGAAGCCGCGGGCATCAGCTAGTTATTAAATAATGAATAACCCTGACATACATTTTATTCCTAAGATTTGCGTTTGCAGAATCTCATGTGGTACTCGTATCTACAATTCTACAGCTAACCGTGACTTGTCAGGAATATAAGAGATAATAAACTTTCAAGGATTTCTAAAAGAGACGCAGTTTTTGTACGCGTTTACATAATAAAACATAAACACAACACACCTGTAATCTCCAAAAGGTTGAGCAGAAGTGTAGTTCCATCAACCACTCCAGACTCTATGGCTGCTACCCAGAAATTCGTGATGGAATAATAGTTATAAACCTTTTACTATCGGCCTGAAGTCAGGGCTCCAGACCAAGGAAGGGAACTGAATCCAAGACCTCATGTTCACCAGTTGTGCTTGCGTATTTACGTGATAACATAACATAACATCACGTCTGTAATCCCCGAAGGGTTAGGCAGAGGTGTACCTAATAGTACACCCACATTTCGCCAGTTATGTTTTAGTCTCATGTAATAGGGAGCGAGCCTATTGCCATCATCCGGGCATAAATCCAGACTCCGTGGCTATTACCGATAAATTCCTAATGGAAAAACCCAATAACACTTTGCCCGACCCGGGAATCGAACCCAGGACCTCATGCTCAGCAGTCGCGGTTGCGACCACTAGACCAACGAGGCAGTCGTATTTACGTGATGTTATGCACAAAAGTAACCTAGCAGTAGGCCTGGAAGTAGAACCTGGAAGTAGGGTACCTATTTTCCTTCGAAATCTAAAGTTATAAATGTACGAATAGCGGCCGTCGAGTTTGGCTTGGCTGCCAAATCTGGCGCATTTCTGACTTATATTGGTATTTATTATCACTGTGTTACTAAACTACGCCTATTGCAGTTAGAGTCTAGTTTAAATTAAGTTAAATGAGCAGTTACTGAATGAAAATAATATGTCTTTACTTGATGTTGATGCCCATTTTCACTCACACTAACCACACTGCTTAGAGTGGTCTCTGAAAATGAGCATAAGTACGGTCTAACTAAGTATCATAAACACACGACTTGTGTTCTAACATCAACATTTTTATTAACTGGATGCAAACGGCATCCAGTAAACCCATATATAAATCATAGATGTCCCAAAATAAACTCCAAAACTACCCGAAAAACTGACGTGAAAAGTGGTGTTAAAATAAACATAGAATCGTATCGTAACTAACAATTATAATTAAAACTCTTCCCATATTTCAGGCTTAGGGGAGAAGTGTTTGGGGCCGTGTTGCAATGTGTACGGGAATGGAAGCCTCCAGTGTTGGCAAGGGATTTGCCAACCATGTTATGATAACCTCGGTAAATGGACTTGCAGGTTCGAATACATGTTTATAAACATATCGTAGAGAAAATTGGAAGGACTTTTGCGGGAATGCAACGGCGCAGGCCGTAACATTTGGAAGAAGTGCATTAGTAGGTGCCAGGTGGGACTTTGGGAATGAAAACGCTGTATTATGGTTTTTTTTTGTAATGCTTGTGCATTAGTGGATTGAATTGGCTAGCAGTGTGAAGGTTGTTCAGCACGAATACGTTTATACTTATGATGTATAAACTGTGCATTAACCTTCGGTAAATATTACAAGGTGTTGCTATGCAATATACCTAAGTGTGACTTGCTATACATAGCTAGGTACAGTAGTAACTAAAAACAATTGTGGGTGAAACGACATGGCTGCGGGTTGTTCGCAAGGGATACCGCGGCCTCGACATGAAGGGCTAAGAAGGAACATGGGTGGTTTTTAGTCAGTAGAAGTCTGACACTCCCTTTCGCTCTGCCCAAGAGCGGGAGGGGTTATTTGATGATTTCCCACCCCCCAAAAAAAAAAAAAAAGTGAAACGACATCTACTAAGAAAATACGTTGTCCGTGTCAGTTCCGTGATTGACAGACCATCGGCAGCTTTTTGGAACGTACTGTTTGTGTCTTTACTAAAATCGCGTTGTTGTTGAATATATAATTAATGAATGATATAATTTCAAGTAAGTATTTAATTTACGCTCATGGAAAATGGAGATATCAATTAGATAAACAAGAATCAAAAAACTGATGATGGCTATAAGAATTGAGGAAGACCAACGAAACGATGGATGGACTGCGTAAAGTATGATATGTTAGACAGGAGGTATCTGATGAGAAGACGAATAATAGAGAAGTTTGGAAGAAGAAGTAATGTTTTCCCGACCCAAAACAAATTGGAGTACAATTAAATGCAGGGGAATAAATGATGATGATGGCTTTAAGAGTAGAGGAAGACCAAAGAAATTATGGATGGACTGTGTGAAGGATGATATGGCTAGAAATGAGGTGACTGCTAAGATGCCGAGAAATAGAGAAGTAAGGAAGAAGAAGACATGTTGCGCCGACCACAAATAAATTGGGATAAGGGCAGGAGAACGATGATGATTGGTTACATTTATCTGATCGGATAAACGCACATAGCTAGGTACACACATAAATGTATTTTGATTTACTGAGGGCTGCAAAATTTTGATTTTCTGTACCTAAACAAACGGGATGCACGTGATTGAAGTGTCGGAAAAAATATCCAGTGTTTTCAAACAATGATAAAATGCGGAGCAAATTGATTTCGTTTCGACTACAGGCATTCCTTGCATATTTGTAGCATTGTTTTCAAAATACATTTTTATTTAACATATTAGTAATGTGGAATAGAATAAAATCGTGAGTAGGTGAGTTTCTTTTCTACATGATTCTTACACAAAAATACCATTATTTTAATCATTAATATCGTACGCATTCATTGCAGAGTAAAAAAACCGCTATAACAGTCGGTCTCGGGCCAAAGTCGAAATTCTATCTAAGTTTATTGACACCTTTTTTGTCCACTACGTTTTTCTTACAAAAGTCTAAGTTCTAATCATAACTACAATATAAACACGATGTCGGTTCATAGATCAGATTACAGGTACTCCATTTAAAATATTGAGATTTACACGAGCCTGTATATTATTTATTTCAAACCAATTCTATTCGGATTGAGGAAAGACTAAGTACCTGTATAATCCTAGTTATGTAGCTATGAACGACAGCCGTAGTTAGTCTAAATAGTCGTCTTTCAGTTCCGACCTGCGGGTTTCGAAGATGGAGGCGTACGCCGGAGACCGTAGCAGAATACACCGTAGACCGTAGCAGGATACGCCCTACGTCGTAGACTACAGCAGGTTACGCCGTAGACCGTAGCCCGTAGCAGAATACTTCCTACGCCGTAGCCCGTAGCAGGATACACCGTAGGGCATAGACCGTAGCAAGATATGCCGTAGACCGTAACAATACGTCCTAGTCCGTAGCAGGAAATATCGAAGGTCCGTAGCAGGATACGCCATAGGCCGTAACACAATACGTCGTAAGCCACCGCAGCTAGATTACGTCGTCAACTTGTCGTAGGCCAGCGACAACGCTTATGTTCTAACTGCGACACAGTTACTAAACTAACGCAGTATTAACGTACACAAAAATTGTTATAATGTTTTTTTGTTCCAATAAAATATTTGTATTTGTATTTGTTCTGAATAAAATTGCATTTTTTATTCGTTCACGTTTATAAACTACACACAACACTGTAAATAGGTAAATATTCGTTAGTAGTTTAACCTACTCACGAATATTTATCTATTTTAGAATATTATTATATTACGGACTATTTAATCAATATAGCATTTGATGTTACGTTCCAGGGAGTCCCTAGAACAAATTCTTCTGATTTCCAGTACCCAGGTGATATTGGGCGCGGCGCTAATCCTGGGGATTATTGCCACGTTCATACTTCTCTACAAGCTTTGTGCTACCACAGATTTAAGGTAACTTAGACGTCTTCATAAATACTCTACGGCCATAAGTAGGCACATAGGTACGTACAAGAAAAGGTGATGAATATCTTCTTTTTGTTCTCGTCCTATTTTATTTACTTGGGGTAAAGGCAAAATGTTTTCATTTTTCCTGGTTCTTATTGATGTTTCATTTATTATCACTTTCATGTGCGCACATTACCTACCTTTCTCTATTGGTGACGTTTTGACATTGTTTTTCGGGCTTTTAATTACAATGAACTTATTGTCGTCTTGTTATAGGGCTTTCGGCAGAGGGTCCTTCAGTGATGGGAGACTGTCAATCGGAAGTCTACAGTTGTATGTCGACGAGAGATTACGAGATGCCCCACCAAGGTAATAATAATCATTAGCTTAAATAAACGAATATAATTATATTATGACCTAGGGTAGGTACCTACCGTAAAACGGGGTGAATAGAAACTAAACTTTGAGATGGATTTTACGTTGAATTAAAATGGTACCTATGTTGCCAAAAACGTAGGTACCTACCTATCTTGATTACAAAGAAAACATAAGCAAATAAAATAGTTTAGGTACCTACTTTTTGGTAACCTATCAAATTAGTTAAATGTTAAAATCCCTTTCGTACTTGTGTACTCTACTCACCCCTGCGTTTCTATTCACCCCGTTTGACTGTACGCAGGACGACCAATTAGGCTAAGTACATAAAAGTTTATGCAGATCTCTCATTGTACAGGAAACCTATACAAAGCGAAGCCATGTTATACTGGAAATGTATAGCTTGATAATTATGTCCCAGTGTGTATGTTAGGTAACTATTTTACATTAGCTAAGGTACCTATGTCGTTCAGATTTTCAAAAAACCTAACAATATATTTTTTTTTTTTTTTCGGCGGGTGGGAAATAACAATAATAATCATCAAATAACCCCTCCCGCTCTTGGGCAGAGCGAAAGGGAGTGTCAGACTTCTACTGACTAAAAACCACCCGTGTTCCTTCTTAGCCCTTCATGTCGAGGCCGCGGTATCCCTTGCGAACAACCCGCAGCCTCGACAGGACCTAACAATATCTGAGATGAAAACTTTGAATAAGTACTATTCCCTATTTAAAGCGAACTACTTAAATACAAAACCTACCTAGATACAAAATGGGATGAGTATTTATTCCAAATAATACGTTCACAATGTCCAATTAGTGAATCTGATAAACCTTAGGGTCATTACGAATCCTTTGTCATTTGCACGATTCCTGCGATCAGGATAAGCGCAGATTCCTAATAAAACCATATTATTATACCTACTTATATTCAAAAGCTATTCTTAGATGTGAATAAGAAGCAAGTTTCAAGAATTTAAACATGCGTTGCGGCGAAATACATAAACAGACGATGTAGGTAGGTGGGTACCCTACTTCAAAGATTTAATCCACTACCCCAGAGGGCATCTAATAAAGAGGACGGGTCCTGGCATGTAGATTAAATAATAATTACAGCCGGCCCACATTAAACGCTTTGGGATTAGGTATTTTCCCTCTACATGATTGCAAGTTATTGCTATTTTATGTAACAAGATATTTTAAATAATAAGCGCCGCACAGGCCACCAGGCTTATCTTCAAGGTTCAGTCGTGTTTGCCAAGGTCGGTTCGTGGATGGATAAGCATCCATTTCATACTGAGTTTCCTACGTGTTTCGGAAAGCACGTTGAGCCGTAGGTCCCGGCTATCATTAGAGTCGATATAGCCTAGTCAGTGTCCCGAAAGTCTGACGACCAGGGGTCTAAAATGGCCACTTCAGCAGATCATAATAGGATCATAATATGATAAGCGGTTTTATTTTATTTAAGTATTCTATACTGTCCCACTGCTGGACAAAGGCCTACCCCAAATCCTTCCAAGAGCTCTTTTCCTGTGCCGCCTCAAAGCAGTTCTATTTTAGACCCCTAGTCTTCCCAAGGGGTATCACATTACGCATTCTTGGTAGCGGAGGTCAAATAGGCAGTCGCTCCATGTAAAATTCTGGTCTCCATGTAAAGAATTGTTTCCAGTAAGACTGGAAACCGAGGCTAGGCAGACGATGCATCGTCGTATCCTCGATGAAGAAAATTTCTAAAGAACAACAATTTGTTTTCTGTTACCCGATCTTGTCATTCTTAGAGGTCGCACCTTTTACTAACAAAAGAACGATTAATCCATCTATTCTCCACACACATCTAAGTAATTAATAGGTAGTGTCAGTTTCCCGAGTAGGTACATAGTTTGTCTAGGTAGGCGAGTACCTACCTACCGAATGGCGCTTTCTAGTTACTCGCGTGACCGGACGTTTTGTTTGAAGAAATGTTTTAATCTCTTCAATACTTAGCAGATTAATTTTCTGGGGTGACAGAAATATTTGACTATGTTAGGTAAGGTTCATTTAACAGCATCAGTTCAGGATTCACCTGAACTGATGCTGATAAATAAACCTCGACAAACGTGATCACCTTATTTTCTAATAGCCGACGAACGACGCGCGACGTTACAGTACATCGTACGTCAGCTCGAGACCTTCATACCGTGCCTTCGCCTTTGTGGTAATTTGGGAATAACTGGCACGTTATAATGAAAAAGGAAATAAGCAATAAGGTCGAAATTAGAACAAGAAAGATAATTATTCAAGTTCATAAGTAAACGCCTAATAGATATACAGCCCCCATGTTGGCCCTCAGGCCAAGGATACAAATTATAGTATTGCCAGTTCAAAACTTCAAATACAATGTTTCTATGTTTGCAGATATTCACGAACGCCAGCAGCCGGATCAGCAACGTATCCTACCGTAGCATTTATCAACGCTGGATTTGTAAGTACCTATCTAATTATTTCTTAGTAATATCACAATCCACCACTACCCAAATACCCCTGGAACATTAATAGGGTAGTAACTACAAAAAAATATGATTCTGTTTAGTCCATCTGTTAGATCATCGAAAAATATTGTATTTACGTGTTTTTTGTTTTACCAAGTTAATAAAAATTGACGAACATAAAACGGGTCAAAGATGGTGAGTGGTAAAAAATGTACCAACCTATGACGTCGCGCGACTTTTTGAAGCACTGTATCGTCTTCATTTATTGTTTACGTGAAAAAGAAAAAATACGTGACCAATATTTTTTGGAAATCTATCTGACGGCCTAATTAGATTTTTTAGTCAACTATCCTATTTGTAGTTAGAATAACCTAAGATCTTTTTTTTTTTTTGGAGGGTGTGAAATCATCAAATGCCTCTTCCTGCTCTGGGCGGAGCGCAAGGGAGTGTCGGACTTCTACTGACTAAAAACCACCCATGTTACTTCTTAGCCCTTTGTGTCCGGGGCCGCGGTATCTATTTCGAACAACCCGCAGCCCCGTCAGGCATTACCTAAGATCTTCTATGTCTTTTGGTAATATACACGAACAAAAAGTGCTGTTTCTCAAACTAATTTGAACAAATTACACAACACCTTTGTTTCTGGTGACAATACATTTTTATAAAAGACATGACTGGATTCAGGATCGCCTTTTTTACCCAAATGCGGCGGAGCCTAAAAGGAAGGTTATGTGTTTGATCTGTATGTATGTGTATGTCCGTATGTATGTCCGTTTCTTTGTTCCCTCATAACTCCTAAACGGATGAACGGATTTTGATAAAATAAACGTCGTTAGATTTGTCTTGATGGTGCGAGTGGCTATAAATTAAAAAAACCGGCCAAGTGCGAGTCAGACTCGCGCACCGAGGGTTCCGTACAAACCTGTAGGTATATAAGTAAAAGTTATGGTATTTTGGTATTTTTATATGATATAACTAAAAATGTATACTTTTCGCAATTTTTCCTATATCTCTGCTATAAGACGTTGCTTCATACCAAATTTCAAGATTCTGAGTTCACGGGAAGTACACTGTAGGTTTTGATTCCCTTGCGAGTGTCGAAAATTTGCGGCATAAACGGGAGTATCTTTTGATCGCGTTGACTTAGAAGTTTGATTTTTTCACAGCTCCAAGAGACCATAGACTTGAGTATTTGATATGAATTTCAGCTTGATACCTCCACGCGTTCCTGAGAAAAAAGGTCTTGACAGACAGACAGACAGACAGACAGACGGACAACAAAGTGATCCTATAAGGGTTCCGTTTTTACCTTTTGAGGTACGGAACCCTAAAAACAATAAAAATTGCGGATTTTGGGGGCCATATACAGGGTGTAAATCAACCCACCATACAGCCGTTAACCAAGCATTCTGTACATCAAACTAAGTGCCCCTACGCAAAAAAATTTGCTGGGTAACGATTTTTTTTTTGGGGTAAAAATTCACAATTTACGGTAAAATTCAATGAAGCACTCTTAAAACATTGTGCTAGTGGATGCTTTGAATAGTAAACGGATCATGGAGGTAATTTAAGTAAAGTTATAACCTGAAAAACTAGTATTTACAAAAACAGCTGTGAAAAATTTGGAACTTTGACCCTCAATATCTCCGTAACTAGGGGGTTCCCAGGTATGGCCTAGAACCAAAAAATGATCGCAGTAGTGGGGAAAACAAGTGCCCTTAGTTTGCGTTAAGGGTACTTTTACACTCTAATGGTGTTCTCTGGCAAAAAAAAAACTACCATTACCATCGAGTAGGGTATCAAAATCATCATCATTCTCCTGCCCTTATCCCAATTTATTTGGGGTCGGCGCAACATGTCTTCTTCTTCCATACTTCTCTATTTCTCGTCATGTCAGCAGTCACCTCCTTTCTAGCCATATCATCCTTCACACAGTCCATCCATCGTTTCTTTGGTCTTCCTCTACTCTTATAGCCATCTACATTCATACTCAACATTTTTCTCACAACATTTTCTTCATTCCTTCGCATCACATGTCCATACCACGACAATCGATTACCGCACAACTTTTCATTTACCGGGTAAATTTAATTAATTTAATTTTAGTAGGGTATCAAAATGAAGGGTTTTAAAAGGAGATTACAAATATAAATATATAACTTATATGTTTCAAAGTAATTGAAAGTGACAAATCAGATAAATTAAAAAAAGAACTGAAAAGCAAAAAACAAGCACATTTTTTTCAGTCGGGTTTTTTAGTTTTTTAACTACTTTTTCCTCGACGGTTTACGGCAAAAACTTTGTATCTATACGTGTTCAATATTGATAGATTATCTTAATTATTTTACATACCTACATAAACATAAACTCGCGCCTTTTTACCATGGGGGGGTGCAGAAACCACAGAATGCCACATGCTACGATCCTAACATACTCCTTTTGCCTCGTCCGCATTCATATCCGGTCATATAACTTATTTTCAACCGACTTCCAATAAGTAGGAGGTTCTCAATTCGTCTATGTTTTTTTTTTCAATTTAAATGTTAAATTATTTTTGAAGCGAATCAACCTGAAATAATGCTTTGAGGGTTACGAAACAAATTACTGCAATTTTTTTTGCATAGTAAGTGTTTTGATTCAAGTCGAAGCAAAGTTATGGCAGGCGCCTGGTGAAAGACAACATTGCTAATGGTAGTCTAGGAGAGTTTTTCAGCAAGTATAAAAACTTCTTGATAGCCGAGTAGGTGGGGTGGGGCATGATGAGAGAATGCCATAACTATATTTGAAAAGTTGCCGATAGGAACTCTGCGAGCAGGAAGAGCCCCACATCCAGATTTCAAAAACTGTCTACTGAGAATTCTACGCTTCTCATAATAATATTAGAAAACGGATGGATTTTTGGAATTTTTTCAATTCATTTTATTGTTTCAGATCCACGATAGCAGTATTCCGCCTCCCCCATACGCACCACCAGAAGACAAACCCGAAGAAAATCCAAATACTATAAGCCAAAATGCAACAGACCAAAATACGATAAGTCAAAATACAATAAGCCAAAATACAATAAATCAAAATACAATAAGCCAAAATACAATAAACCAAAATACGATAAGCCAAAATACGATAAACCACGACACAGTAAACCACATATAAAAAACCGTTCAGTATTCTTTTAAAATAAGTCTTAGCTTACTGTAATTTAGGTAGATAATTCTTCAACAAGTGATAATAATAAACTTACTGTTCTATTTATATTTTTATTACGTAATTGATGTGTTTTATTTATTATTTACTCCTGAATAATCTTAAAACATATCTCCAATGATAAATGTCGCAAACGCGTTGAAAACACTCAAGATTAATATTTCAAGAAAATAAATAGTGATTCAATGTATGTACAAAATTACAAACAACACTAGATTCTATTTTATCATAATCAACAAGAATAACTGAAGTGTGTTTTGCGACACCAATATATGGGTATGAAGTCTTGCTGACGCCAAGAAGACACAATATATTTTTGTTGCCAGTATGAATTTGTAATCCTTGGACCTTAGTAACAAGAACCTTTAGCAAAGTCATCATCATCGTCTGCCGAGGCCTTTTCCCAGCTCCATAGTTAGGTGGATACAGGGACTTATGGCCATCCATAAGGCCCGGTATCCACCTAAGAGGAGACGAGCAGAGCGGAGAGATTTGCCAAATTCGATCAATCACAGGAAGGGCGAAAGACCAGATACAGTAAATTTTAACTGATGTGATTGGCCGACTTCCGCACATCACTCGTCTCCGCTCCTCTCCAGTTTGGTGGATACCGGGCCTAAGCGTCGGCTTCCAGTCTAACTGGATGCAGCTAAATCAGAGCGACTGCCTATCTGACCTCTACAACGCAGTTAGTACTAGGTAGTATGATACCACTTGGTCAGACCACCTACATTTATATAAAACTAATAACTGAAGAATGTAGATTCCTCATACCAATGTTTGAAAAAAAATACAACTTAAACTTCTACACTATATTGCATTGCATCACAACTGCATTGAAAATAAAATATAAAGAGTACTAATACTGCATCACCCCTGTAATCTTCCAAGGGTTAGGCAGACGCCAGTTAAATGCTACTTTTTTGATTATTATTATAAAACACTAGGATAGAAATAAGTCTTGAATGACGTCGTTTTATTCAATCGATCCGCTAAAACTGTAGTTTAACTATATTTATAACATCGCGCCTGTAATCCTCGAAGGGTTAGGCAGAGGTTTACCTAATATGTAGTACACCCACATTTCGCCAGTTATGTTTAAGTCCCATGTAATAGGGGGCGAGCCTATTGCCATCAACCGGGCACACATCCAGTCTCCGTAGCTGTTACCGATAAATTCTTGATGGAAAACCCAATAACACTTTGCCCGACCCGGGAATCGAACCCAGGACCTCATGCTCAGCAGTCCAACGAGGCAGTCGTTGGTCTAGTTGCCGTGTTGTCGTCTTTTTGGAATTATTATTATAAAACACTAGGATAGAAATACGTCTTGAATTACGTCGTTTTATTCAATCGATTCACTAAAACTCTAGTAAAACTATATACAAAATAACACAACATCACGCCTGTAATCCTCGAAAGGTTAGGCAGAGGTGTACCTAACTGTGCACTCATATTTCATCAGTTAAAAGTGCCACGTAATGGGGGGCGAGCCTATTGCCATCATCCGGGCAGAAATACAGTTTCCGTGACCGATACTAAGAAAATAACGCTCTGCTCATGCTGGGAATCAAACTGAGGACTTCATGCTGAACAACCATTACACGTTTCTGGCACTAAAAGACAATCAACAGTATACGCCCAAATACATACATGCATAAACTGATTCTCTCACGCCATTTTCCCTGTGGAGGTACGCAGACACAAGATATATACATTATAGGACGTAATAGAAGTGCTGTTTGTGTGTGAGTCAGAGAGATTCAAGAGACTACTACTGTCCTTAATTCTCTCAGAAAACAGTGTTTCTGCATTTTACTTACATGCAATTTCATAGTAATGTATTACTTGATTCTGGTATGATATCATCATCATCAACAGCCACAGGCCTCCTCTCTTTGGGAGGAAATGGGCCATAATCTACCACGCGGGCCCAGTGCGGATTGGTAGATGTCACAAGTCTTCGAATTTTTGGTTCTAGGACATGCCGGTTTCATCACGATGTTTTCCTTCACCGTTTCTGAGAGCAGTGGTGATGAAATTAATTACACAAAGTAATGCGCCTGCATGGGTTCGAACCCACGACTTACTGTTCGTAAGTCGGGGCCGCCATCACTGGCCTACCACTGCTCTCAGTCGGGGCTCTGCTCTGGTATGGTATGGGTGTACATAATACTTTTGTCTACCCCTTTATGAATACACAGTTTGCCAATCCATATATTCCTTAAAATATATATGGCATCTCACGGCTACGCCACACCTTAAATATTGTACCTACAAAATTTTACTGTCTTGATTTGGATTTTTATTATCATTAGAACTGTGTTCAAAGATTTTTAAATAATCTCCTGCCTAAACCAAACTTTTTCAATCACATTTTTTTTTTTCAGATTATTGTCGGGTATTATATTATAGGCAGGCATTTAAAAATCTTTGAACATGGTTCTAATTATTTTTAAATCAAAATAAATGTCTTCTTTTAAAAACTTCCTATATGCAATATTTAAGGTACTTTCGTTTTTTACTACTACTACTTACATCTGTGTGGCATAGCCATGGGACACCCCATAGAGGTAGTATAGGACCACTAAGAAACTTTTCTTCTTCATATAGAAAAAATCTATTCACTTAAGTTCTGACAATTTGTTTGTTGAACATAGCTTACAAGTTAATATAATTCATGTTAGTTAGTAAGAGTAGTCAATGCCGCCACCACGTCTCCCCGGTGCTCCCGTAGAGTTCTTTCTGCTAATGTCCTGGATATCTCCATCTCTTTTACCTGGAATTGATAAAAAATAGGTTCAGTTTGTTAAGTCGAACAACCTTTTTCTGAAGGAAAACATTGTGAAGAAACAGGTATGTATTAGAATCAAACAATTTTAGGATGTGTGACCTCAACCAACCCGCACTGGGCAAGCATGGTGGATTATAACCCATTCACTGTCTTAGTAGTAGGCCTGAGTTCCAGCAGTGGGAACATGATAAACTGATTATGCCTTTTTTTTATGGTGGGTGGAAAATCACCAAATAACCCCACCCGCTCTTGGGCAGAACGAAAGGGAGTGTCAGATTTCTACTGACTAAAAACCACCCATGTTCCTTCTTAGCTCTTCATGTCGAGGCAGCGGTATCTCTTGCGAACAACCCGCAGCCCCGACGGAAGGCTGATTATGCCTTAAGCCAAAAATAGTCTAATAACTGACAATAGTTTAGTTGTGGCAAAGGTAAAGTATTATTGGGTTTGTACATCAAGAATTTCCCAGTAGCAACCATGCAGTCCTAATGCCATTTTTAAAGCATTAATGGGTAATATTACAATTCCGAAAACAATTACAAACTGCAGCAGCATAATTCTTTTTAAGTATCTCCAAAAACACAGCATTAGGACGCAACCTTGCTACCTACAGAAGTATTTAGACTGATCTTATGTTTTTTTTCTACAAAGGTAAATTAGTCAGCTCTGTTGTCTGAGAACTACTGATATCACATCTTCACAAAGAGTGGTTCCACAGACAGTATGCAGCTTAGCTTTGCTTTAGAAAAATTTTACTGGACTATTTTGTAATAGATTTGTTTCATTTCTAAATACTTACAATTAATTCTATATCATCCTTTTTTACTGCAACTTTTTGAAGTTCCTTTTCCTTTTCAAGTCGCTCGGCAGCCTCTTTGTTTCTCCTGTCACCGATTAACGACAGAGCCTGGAATTGTAAACAGAATTTGTAAAAGTATTTGTAACCCTGTTAGGTCCATTAATTTTTAATGAAAATTTCTAAGGTTTAATTACCTGATAAGGAAAATAGTATAGTACAGGATTTCGCAACTTGAGACAACCCGTTTTCTATTGCTCTGAGAACCACAACAGGATGAAACATAACCTAATGAGATAAATTTCAACGAATAGCAGTAGCAGTACGATTATGCTTACCCCAGATATGTCCTGCGAAGATATCTCTTTTTCTTCTGCATAGTCAGTAACCTTCTCCAAGTCCGCTACTCCACTATCATGTTTTGCAGTCTTTTTCTGAGTTTTATCTTTATCATGCTGGATATCGTCAGTGTCACCATTAATTTCTTCGTCAGCCATTATGTTCTCTATATATTATTATTCTATCTTACGGTTTTTATTTGGATATTAACTATTTCTGTACAAATTCAAACTAATCAAGCATTTTACAGACAAACAAAACTGTCATATTAATCGAAAACGAAAATGAGATCGTTCATTTGAGGTTACTTTAAGGTTTCGTTCGGAAATGGTTAGGATTCCATGCCTTTTTTCATGAAATACCTAGTCAATCAAGATACTTGAACTGAGACGGTTGTATTGGTGATTTTAACAATTATTACTCAAAATAGACATTTGTTACTGCCGCGAATCCTATTTTATTTAACGCACGACTTGACACTGACCGACTAATTGCAAAAACCTAAGAAAATTCGAATTTCGCGGGCTACCTTGTCGCATTCACCATAATATTTTAACCTTTGTAATCTTGTACTGTCCGTTAATTTAGTCATTCAATTTGTCAAAATTGTCTGGACGAAATTATAATGTTGTGCTACTATCGTAAGTAAGTGTCAACCACACTGAATGCATCAAATAAATACATTGTAAACAATTTTCAGAATAGATTTTAACCTTGCTGCGGTTGTTTCTAAGGGTGTCGTCCTTGCTCTTTTTCTTTTATCCGTTTTTATTAACCGCATCAGCATCACTCTAGCATAGCGTTGGGAAGACAGTGGCAAATGGCCTCGGGCGGCGCGTTTCTGGCCAAGAGGCTGTAAGTGGAGCCAAATGGGTGCAAGTGGAGTCTGGCGGCAGCGTCAGGCCAATGTTAACAAATTATATAATTAGGTACTATAGGACAACATCTAAGTAATGGTGTACTTTCCTTGGTATATGCCGCTGGCCTGGGGCGGCTTTTCGTACAAGCATTGCATAATCAGGCCTGCCACCCCGTATTTTCAGATACTAATACTGTTTTCTTCCATGCGGGCGCCTACTTTTGTTTATTAGAACATTCACGAGAAAAAGAAAATCTAACCTATCTGAAAAGCAAAAGTGGTTAAAGTTTCGAATAGAGTCGCCTTGATTGGGGGTTGGGGGGTGGGGATAGGGGGGGAGGTGAGGAGTGGCCCCCCACTTCTCCCACTGTCGGAGATGCGTAGTTTTTTTTTTAATTTTTAAATGTTAGTAATTTTAGCGACAAATTTCTGATAAAAAACGCCTTAATAGGGGGGGAGGGGAAGCAAGCAATAAAACGGGGTAGTTGACGGAGCCCCGCTTCCTGGGGCTCCTACTTCTAAATGATTTTAAAAAAAATAACCACGAAAGGGATGGCGGGGTCTATTCGCTCTATCATTTGACCCCACCATCCCCTTCTAGCCTAACCTGTCTGAGTCGGGATGCCCCAAGTCCCGAGCTCGCTTCGCTCGCTCTTGCACTCAATAAAACAACAAAATGGCCGGCCTCGCGATTCGTTTTACGCACTCTGAGATGATTTTGACAGATGCAACGTCAACAACGATAATTTAATTGAACTTATATTAATATTTGTTAAAAATAATTTAAAATACTTTCACGCAGCTCCGGCAACTAAAATTGCATGGGGGTGCTTGAGATAAACCCCCTTGACCCCCCTACCGTGACATAATCCTCAAATTCAGGTGATTCGATTTAAAACCCAACCCGTTGCCCAGCAGTCAGACACTTTAGGTTCCTTTAAATTCAATTTGTTTTTTTTTTTTTTAAAAAACGTTGCCCCACACTAGGAATTTCTCCTGTATCGTGGGAGCGTATAATACAAACATTTAAACTCACATACACAAACACACCCAGACCCGAAACAACTATCTGTAGGCCATACAAATATTTGTTCCGTGCGGGAATCGAACCCGCGACACGCAGCGCAGCAGTCCAATCTCTCAGCCACTGCACCAACCGTGCCGTCAAACCGTGCCGTGTTTAAATGGTGAAAAGAAAATCTGTCGTACCTTTTTGAGGTGGGGGCCTAAATTGTCGAGCTCGTACCACAAGTTGTTATTGTCTATCATTCGGTATCTGTACATAGCTGTTTGTCAGTCGTTTAATTCAAAAATTAGAATATTGAACAAGATCCCTCGATCGATATAATCTATTGTTTGTAAATACACATTTCTCGGTAGCCAATATTTACAATTGTTCTATTCTATTCTATTTTTATATATGGCAAGCAAAGCCGATGTCGACTATTCTGCCAATGTCGAAAGTGAATTGGTCGCACGTGTGTGTTTAAAAAAAAAAAAAAATAATAATAATAAAACAAAAGATACAGAAGAAAGGAAATTTAAAGTCTTCGACGATATTGACGTTTATGTAGAACTTGTGGGGTTAGTACTGGACTGAAACAAACAAAAAAAAAAATAGAATTACATAAATAATAAAAAAAAAAATGTTAGAACATTAAAAATATAGATATCACATTGGAGAAACATTATAATTTTATATTATTGTGACGGATGAAAATCATCAACGCCACAAGCAGTTCCGGAGAGGAATAAGTTAAAAGGGAGGAGAAATTAATGGGAAGAGGGATTTTAAATTTAGGGAGACGGCTGTACAAATCTAGAGGTGGTATGTTGTTGGAGCATTCAAAAAATATGTGATCCAGTGTGCCCTCCTCCAATCCGCATTCGCAGAGAGAGGAGTCACGGACATGAATTTTGTGTAAAAAGACGGGAGTACAACAAAAACCTAAGCGGATTCTACACAGAACAGAAATAACAGTTTTCGATACTTTTTTATGACTGAAAAACCACGGTTTTGGTTTTATGGACGGTTGCACTGCGTAGAAAAAACTACCTTTCTTTTTGCTGGACATGTTCCACTGCTCCTGCCAGGAACGCTGCAGATTCAGTTTTGGAAGGGACAGTAGGTCGTAACCCTGGTGGGTATTGTGCGTGAGATCTGACGATAAAGATGAACAAGCATCTTTAGCAAAAGCATCAACACATTCATTACCTGTAATTCCACAATGGCTAGGTATCCAAACTAGCTGAACATCCTTTTGATTACTAGCGCAGGATAGTAAAGAGTTTTTAATTTTTAAAATAAGGGAACTGTGCAATTTACTTTTAAAGGGATTTTGAGCTAAGGCTTGCAAACAGCTAAGGGAGTCTGTAAAAATAACGGCTTTCTGAATATTGTGGTGTGACTCTATAAAAAGACAAGCTTCCAGTATAGCCACACACTCACCAGTGAATACAGAAGACTCCTTAGGGCATTTAAACTGTAAGATAATTTTGGAGCTTCGATAGTAGACCGCAGCACCAGTGTTACTAAGATCGGTTAGTTTCGAAGCATCCGTAAAAAATAATTGAAAACCATTCCATCTCTCGCCCACCACCGCATTGAAAGTCAAATTAGCTGACGGAGATTTTTTGAATATACCAATATCAAAGAAAATTTTTGGGATATAACTTAAAACTTCATAAGGAAAATTAAAAAGGGGTAATCTGGGATACTGGACGATCGGGTTTGCTAAATTTAGAATTAGTCGGAAAGATTTAAGGATTAAAGGAATTTCTTTATTTTTCCAGTAATTTGAGTTCCTGCATAAGGCATCTAACTCGTTCAATCTACCTAGAAGAGGATGGGAGGATCTACATATTAGCCTAGATACAAAACGGGAAGCCAGGTATTGCCGTCTAAGGGTCAGAGGAGGTTCAGCACATTCGACCTGCAATGCGTTAACGGGAGAGGGCTTCATACAACCTGAGATGATTCGAAGGCACTTGGACTGAACTCTATCCAGCCCAGCCAAAGCACCTTTGTTGCAGGGAATCAGAAGATACGTTCCATAATCTAAAACACTACGAACTAAGGCATTATATACTAATTTCATGGTGTAGGGGTGAGCACCCCACCAAACACCCGCAAGAACTTTTAAAATTGAAATAATTCTTTCACATTTTTGGATAAGAAAATTTATGTGATGTTTGCCAGTTAATTTTGGATCTAAAATAACGCCTAAAAACTTAACTTTACTAACTACAGGAATATTATGGGCTAAAATGTTTATTGAAATAGGAGGAATTATTCTTTTACGAGAAAAAATAACTGCCGAACTTTTTGGTGCAGATAATGACAGCCCGTGGCCTAAAAGCCAATGGTTCAAAGAATCCAGAGAGAGGCTTAAAGATGACGCCGCGTCAACTATGGAGGTATCTGACACATACAAAACAATGTCATCGGCGTATTGTAACATCTGACAATTATTATTTAAGCAGGACCCAATATCAGCCGTGTATAAGTTGTAGAGAATGGGACTGAGGACATAGCCCTGTGGGAGTCCCTTCCATGTGTGCCTTTCATCGAACTCCTCACCCTGGACTCTCAGAACCAATGAGCGGGACAGCATTAATTCACATATGCATTGTATCATCTTAGCCGGAAGACTCAGCTGTTGCAATTTTTGCCTGAGTACGGGAAGAAGTACATTGTCATACGCAGAGGAGATATCAAGGAAAGTAGCAACAACAGATTCATTTCTTGAAAAAGCTAAGTGTATATCCGTAAGTAAAATACCAACACTGTCCATTGTGCTAAGCCCTTTTCTAAAACCAAATTGGTGGTTCGGCAATAAGCCTCTCGATTCGACTATCCACTCAAGACGATTTTTTATAAGATGTTCCAGTAACTTGGCTAGGACTGACGATAAAGCAATTGGTCTAAGGCCATTCGGATCATCTGCATGTTTGCCTGGTTTCAATAGAGGGATGATAACCTGTAATTTCCATTGATCTGGGACCCAACCATTAATATAACAAAAGTTTAAAATATTTAAAAAGTAAATTTTAGCCTTTTCGCCAGAATGGGTTATAAAAGAATATGGCACCCCATCAATACCAGGAGCAGAGTCCCGTACATGTTTGAGTACCACATTCAATTCCTCTAAAGTAAATGGCGCATCTAAAGGATCCTCTGTTACATTAAGCAGGGGCGCGTTTTGACTTTCTGTTGAGAGTGGAACATAAGGTGGTGCTATTTTGTCAAAAAAATGTTCTGCTGTTTCCCTAGTGATTGGTGAAGAAATTGATGGGGAACATCCGCGTCTAAACCTATTTATATTTTTCCAGACAACTGAAACTGGAGTGGAGGGAGATAAAGAAGAGCAAAATTTGACCCAACCCGTACGTTTCTTTTTACGGAGAAAACGTTTGGTTCTGGCATTATGTTGACAGTATGCCAATAGATTTTGTGTGCTCATATCTGCATTGTAACACACCTCGGCCTCATTCCTAACCCTGACTGCCGCAGTACATTCGGGATCCCACCATGGAGGTGAAGGTATTTTATAGCGGGCGCTGTTTTTTAATGGAAAGCAGGAATCTGCACTGGAGGTAATAGCTGTTACAAAACCCTCATAACAGCTCTTGGCATGGTAGTGACCAGAAGGGTCTGATAAATTTGAATTTAAATTTGGAAGAGCAACAATTTTATCCTCCAATAATGACGCAAATTTTGTCCAATCTGGTTTGGACAGATGTAATAATAAAAAAAAGAGATGTGTGAGATGAGAAGAGAGTGAGATGAATGAAATTAAACTGTGTGGTGTGCTCCAAATAAAAATAAGTAAAAGTGAAAATTCGGGCGCCTGGAGTACACACAAAACTATGCCAAGGATAGACTTACCTGCGGGAGCTTGAGACTTTTAATCTTCAAGCGGGAAGGCATCAATAAAAATCAATCATGAAAAGTAAGAACGACTTTATTACCCGAAGGCTGCTGGTTTGAAAATTCCTTTCTAATTCTAAAGCTAACAGCTCTAATGTGTAAAATTAAGATGACATCGCTGTTATTCTAAGACCTGTCATTATTGCACTTGTTTAAAATAAATTGAAGTTATGTATCATAAACCATACCAAACTCCGTCGACTAAATTAGGAACCTGATGGATTATCCCAGAGCATCTTGGTGATATTCGCCGAGATTGCCAACGGCGGTCCAAGATATATGCATTTTGGTAGGGGCGTGCGTTCAAAAATTTAAGTAATATGGAAAAAAAACGCCTTGTGGCGTTTCTTCCAAAAATCAAAATGTGGTCATCAGTAGATGAATTAATCCAAGCAAATAATTATCAAATGAAGATAAAGGATCCTTAAAAAATAAAGGCTATCCAATTAGGATCATGACAAGGGCAATCGGCTACCACATAATTAGGGACTAGATGCCGCCCATCTCAAGTTATATTTTGAGATTTTTTTTGGAGCGCTCAAAAATCACTCCATTGATTCCAGGCTGTAGGTCGAAAAGCAAGAAATGTCAAAGTCAATTTGACAGCATCGAAAATAAAAATCAGTGTGACCACTTCACGAATCCAAGTCAACCAAAAATGAATTTTCATAAGGCAACACCACCATTAGAGCCTACAAATCAAAGCAAAGAATTCAATAGTATGTAACAGGCTTAAAAGACTCGTTACATTACATCCCTCCCCGAAAATAAAAGAAAGGAACTTTCTTTTATTAGAAAGAAATCTTCAACACAATAGACCAGTCTTAACAACTTTCTAAATCCAAAAAAAGAAAAGAATCATAAAAGATTCGAAGTGTAAATGAATTCTGAACATGTCAAACGACAAGGTCTCAAGAATTTAATAAAAGTAAAAACATGCAAATGACAAAAAGTCAAAAATGAAATCTGTGAAAAACAGAAAAAAATATAAGTTATAAAAACTAGTTAAATGAAACGAAGAGAGAAATCTCTTAGCGCTTCTAAACTCCAAAACAGTGCAGTTAGGCACTATAGCCACTGACTACAAATTTCAAACGAATTCGAACAATTTACCAATACAAACTACAATTTTTAGTGCAGTTAGGCACTATAGCCACTGACTAAAAATTTCAAACCACTTGGAACAGTACAACTTTGAGTGCAGTTAGGCACTATCGCCACTGACTACTATGTCAACTGCTTCCAACTCTACCATCTCTATGAGTGCAGTTAGGCTCTATTGCCACTGACTAACTCCGTATCCAACAATCCAAAAAAATTTTAAACACCAAACAAGTTTTTTAAATAAAGCTGAAAGACCTTATTTAAAATATTGTTACAGGCACAACCTGCAACGAAACAAAGGAAAGCGTACTGTGATCGGCTCATCACCACCGAATTCCCGAGCACAATAGCTGTAAAAGAATGTTGCTGTGACTGGCTCAACACTACCAATCTCCCAAACACAGACAAACACAAAAAATCATTGAGATCTCCAATGAGAAATCTCAATAACGAAAAGGCGAAAGCCAAAGTTTCACAATGCGATCGGCACATCACCACCGAACTTCCGAACGCATAAAAAAAAGAATGACGAAAGTCAAAAAAAAATCCCGCATTGTGATTGGAACAACAATGTCCAACACAATGGAAAAAGGAAAAAATATGGCCGGAGCCGAAATCCCACATCGTGATCGGCACAACACCACCGACTTTCCGAGCACAATGGAAAAAAGAGTCGAAATCAAGGTCAAAAGTTACACCAAGATTCAAAAAATAATAAGGCATTTTGTAACAAAGGTTACAGAATGACCCTAAAAAGTAAAGTCCAGGATGAACGCGTTACTAACAAAGTCAAATCCGATCATTAAAGAGAATGAAACTCTAGTACAAATGAGAAACAATTCTGTCAATGAACAGCACAAAATAGATTTAAAAATCGATTACTATTTATGACGAAGAGAAAATAGAATGATTTCAAACTATGAAAAAAAAAGATTACAAAAACTTGAAATTGAGTTCAAGTTTTTGATCTCAAGGTAAAAATAACCTGAAGTGTAGGGTTATATAAGATCCTAATAAAATGTAAACAGGTAAAAGGTTACCCTTAAAAAAATAAGATCTTATACAATCCAACAAAAACGAACAAAACATAAAATAAGATCCTTCGGTGTGAAAAACATTTAGTGTGGAAAAAAATTGTATTTAATTAACAAAAATGGCCTAAGTTTTATTTTTAGAATGTTAAGAATTCAAATTCAATAAATTTATAAGAAGTTACCTAACATACATCTTTCAAACCACCGATAACCTATCATCCATCCCCTCGTACATCACACTGTCAAAAACGGCCTTCAAACAGAATTTATCAAAAATATCAAGACTAACACTTGGAAACCAAATTAAAATTTAATAATATCTTTAACATGATAACGTCCCACTGAACCTTTATTTAAATCTTTCAAAACATAAACGTTATCCGAAACCTTTTCAGTTATTTTACACTTTACAAACTTAGGTGCAAGCTTAGCTGAAAAATACGCAGGAGCATGAGATTGAACAAAACTTCTTCTCCACACCATATCACCCACACCAAAAGAAATGACTTTCCGACCTTTATTATAATAAGCGGCATTTCGCTTATACCCCTTTAACAAGTAAGCTTGAACTTTAACAAAAATATCACTAAGTGAATTAAGAGAAACTGCATAAGCATTCCTATTTGAAATTTCTAGTTGAGATAAGTTATCAACAGAACTACTAAAGTGATGTAATGACGCATCAAGAATAAGCTCCCTACCAAACATCAGAAAGTTAGGAGTAAACTCAGTAGCAAGGTTTACACTATTATTTAAAGCTAATTGAACATTGGGCAAAAAACTTGACCAAGTTCTATGATCATCTTTAACAAAACACGATATGCAGGTTTCGACCGTTTTATTATATCTCTCAACAGGGTTATTTTGAGGTGTATACAAAGTATTATAAAATATTTTGGTTATATTAAAACCTTTCAAAAAATCTACAAAATGTTTTGAAGTAAATTGAGTTCCATTGTCACAAACTACTATTTTTGGACAACCAAATTTGAGAAATATTTCTTTTTCAAAATGTTTACAAATTACTCTAGTGGTAGCATTGATCATTGGAAAGAACCAGCAATATTTAGTAAAAACGTCTACAACCGAAAGTATGTATCTATGACCAGAATAAGTTTTAGGTAGAATTCCTATGATATTAACTGAGAGCATAAGCATCAACAGCAGTACAGGTATCGACATCACCCGAATCCTGAAGCGGCGGAGACTGAACTCCCTTGTCCATGACTAACAAACAGCAAGGCGAATAGCAAACGAAAAGCAAAAACTAAATTTCAAAAAGTTAAAAGTTTGAAAATAAATTCTCAAGTTTGAGGTTAAGTATTGAAGTCAATGTGGTATTCCCATGAAAAATTACTAAGTTAATTTTATCGTTTTAAAAGTGCAATAATCACTTACAAGCAGCTTAAATCTAGATAAATTAAATGTACAATATTGTACTTACAATTAGATTAAATTATTTTCTTTAAAAGTTAAACTTAGTTTTTAAAATAACTTTACTGTTGAGAACAACAAAACACGGTCAATGCTATACATTTCTGTTGGTTTTGCTAAGAAAAAAACATGTTATTAAAACAAACAGGTCAATAAACAAAATTATCAATAAGTAAACACCAAATATTGTTTACAAAGATTCACCAAATTAAGTTAAGTACTACTTATGAGTCAAAAATTAAAATAAACACAAAGTTATTGAAGTAACAATGTAGAACAAACTAATGCAAACAATAGACTCATAAGTTATTTAATAATTGTGCAATAATGACAGTATATAGGTACCAGACAAACCTACTTCAAGTCCCTGTTCGGGCGCCAATTGTAATAATAAAAAAAAGAGATGTGTGAGATGAGAAGAGAGTGAGATGAATGAAATTAAACTGTGTGGTGTGCTCCAAATAAAAATAAGTAAAAGTGAAAATTCGGGCGCCTGGAGTACACACAAAACTATGCCAAGGATAGACTTACCTGCGGGAGCTTGAGACTTTTAATCTTCAAGCGGGAAGGCATCAATAAAAATCAATCATGAAAAGTAAGAACGACTTTATTACCCGAAGGCTGCTGGTTTGAAAATTCCTTTCTAATTCTAAAGCTAACAGCTCTAATGTGTAAAATTAAGATGACATCGCTGTTATTCTAAGACCTGTCATTATTGCACTTGTTTAAAATAAATTGAAGTTATGTATCATAAACCATACCAAACTCCGTCGACTAAATTAGGAACCTGATGGATTATCCCAGAGCATCTTGGTGATATTCGCCGAGATTGCCAACGGCGGTCCAAGATATATGCATTTTGGTAGGGGCGTGCGTTCAAAAATTTAAGTAATATGGAAAAAAAACGCCTTGTGGCGTTTCTTCCAAAAATCAAAATGTGGTCATCAGTAGATGAATTAATCCAAGCAAATAATTATCAAATGAAGATAAAGGATCCTTAAAAAATAAAGGCTATCCAATTAGGATCATGACAAGGGCAATCGGCTACCACATAATTAGGGACTAGATGCCGCCCATCTCAAGTTATATTTTGAGATTTTTTTTGGAGCGCTCAAAAATCACTCCATTGATTCCAGGCTGTAGGTCGAAAAGCAAGAAATGTCAAAGTCAATTTGACAGCATCGAAAATAAAAATCAGTGTGACCACTTCACGAATCCAAGTCAACCAAAAATGAATTTTCATAAGGCAACACCACCATTAGAGCCTACAAATCAAAGCAAAGAATTCAATAGTATGTAACAGGCTTAAAAGACTCGTTACACAGATTATATTTCAAAAGTGGAGGGGAAGTTTTTTCTAAATAAGATTTATTGACCAAAGTAATGACTATGGGGTAGTGATCACTACCATGTGACAAGGTTGTGCATTCCCAGTGAGTTGATGCTGCTAACTCAACCGAACAAAATGTCAGGTCTACGCAACTCTTTTGCTGTCCTGGAAGAGATCGACGTGTCGAGCAGCCGTCGTTTAAAACACAGAGATCCAAGTCATCCAAAACATCGACTAGAGCTACACCAAAGGCATCACAGCGTTCAGACCCCCATCTATAATGGTGGCAGTTAAAATCGCCCATGACCAGTATTGGACCATGAACATTAGCAAAAATTTCTTTTAGAATTACTAAAAACTCTGGGCGGGGATGTGCAATATAAATGGAAAACACTGTGATGCCCTCTACCCTTCCTGCGGCAATGCTCATATCACCAGTAAGTGGAGGTAAAGTAAAGGGTAAAAGTGGGACCCGGTTGTTGACTAAGAGAGCCGACCCTCCATAGCCATCTGATCTGTCACATCTGACAGTGTTAAAGTGTGGCATACGGAAGCTAAGACTTGGAGTAAGCCAAGTCTCAGCTATGGAACAAGCTAAAGGCTTGTACTTATTTAAAAGGAATATGAGGTCGTGCTTTTTATGCCACACGCTCCTCACGTTCCACTGAAGGAATACTTGGCGAGACGCCATTTCTAATGTCTAAAAGAAGAGTTATAAGTTGGTCGGCAACGTTGGACGGTGATTGGGTATTAGCAGTAGAAGAAGAAGTAATGATAGGTATGAGTTTTATAAGTAAATCAATAATAGAAGAAGTACTATTGTTGGAAGAGACATTGTTATAGTTGAGAGCGCAGCCATTAGGCTGTGAAGGTTGGGGGGAATTAATTAACTGTTGATGAGCAGCTTTGTCATAAGATGGGGAAAGAGGGGCATGGGATTTAGGCTTTAGAGTTACTGTCTTGCGATAAGACTGAGAAATCGGAGTTTTAGTGATGTTGGCATAGTTGCGGGAAGCTGTTGGAATTGATTTGCTAGCCTCTGCATAAGAAATGGCCTTCTCAGCCATGACAGTTTTAATGGCTTTCTGTCTACCATGCTCGGGGCATGACCTGCTATTAGCGAAGTGATTTCCCGAACACAGAATACAGAAGGCCTCGCCCTCAGAAATGTTGCAACCATCACCTGGGTGATCGTGGCCACATTTGCTACAGCGTGGTTTTGACCTACATACATTAGCCACATGACCAAATCTACAACATTTGCGACATTGAATAGTGGGGAATATATACTGTTCAACAGGAAGGGATGTGTAGCAGCAGAAGATCCTTTTGGGTAAGACTTGTCCATCGAATGTGATCACACAAGTTTCAGTGGGTTTCCATTCATTATCCCCGTCTCTCTGAACTTTCCTATTGATTCGGCGAACTTTAAGAATGTGCCCACATCCTGCGGGCACAGATAAATATGTGATCGCTTCATCTTCTGATATATCAGAGGGTATACCAGTTACTACTCCCATCCTTGTGATGTTGAATGTAGGGATAGAGGCAGTATAGCTGTGCTTGGTTAACAGACTATTGGTTAAGAATGCGTTGGCATCCTGAGGAGAAATAAACTCTACAGATACGCGATTTCTACCAATCCTATTAACCCCACCACGAACTATGTTTGCGATGTGGTTGCTCATCAGAAACTTACCAAAATTAACCGGGTGTAAGGTAGTGCCTGAGTTGGGTTGGGTCTCTACACGGGAGACGTGGACGACAAAAGGAGCCTTATCTATTGCCGAATATTTGGTACGTCCAATTTGGCTTTTCTGTTGTTTGTTTGGGGGGGTAGGCGTTGATGAACTATCTTCATTGTTAACGGGACGTTTACGGGAAGATTGAGATACATCCATCTCTGTGACGCTACAGACAACATCCACGAATTGTGATAGTGGACTTAAAAGAGGAGGTGAATGGGCTGGAATGTCGGGGGGAACAGGATCGGGCGGTTTATTTCTATCCATTTTGAATAAAAAAAAGCTTAAACTAATACGATTATTATTACACCTGTTTACGAACACAAGGACAAATCACTTTTAAAACTAACAAGTCACAAAAAAATCAACAATCACAATAAAAACACCCTAAAATTCTAAACACACGTGCTAACCAAGAACACTGTGGCGAGAATCATTTACAATTGTTATTTTAATAGTAATATTTCAGAACGATTAACCCATAGATGATAAATTATATAGATAAAACAAACGAAATGGATACTACGTTTTGTTTGCCGTTTGTTCAGCCTCTTTCTTTCTTTTGTGTTAAATATCAACAGTTTATTTTTTTTCAGTTTGACAAAATAACACTCGTTACCTATTGTTTAGAATGCAAAATTTAATAATTCGTAATTATTTTCTTAAGTACAAAGGGTACTCTTTAAAAATAGAAATACGTTTCGAGATTGCTAGTTCGTTATACCTTTTTTATGATGGAAATACCATCATTGACTTGACACCTTGACACTCTTGACAGCGTAGGCTTTGCATTACCCCTTCCATACTGTATATTTCTTCTTCTTTTGTTTTTAATTCCCTAATTTTAAGGTAGATTGTAATTAATACTCTATTTTTCTGTTGAGTTTATTATTTAAAGTGTTTAGTGATCTTCAAAAGTGTGGCGAAAACGGCAGATATTGGTAAGTGGGTAATTTTAGAATAGCGAATTGTCAAACTAATTTGGTATATTTCGCCCTTGACGTTTGGTTTTTATTAGATTTTACACGTTTACGAGCTTTTTTTTAATGATTGATACAAAATGATGTTCATATAATGTGATTCGTTTCATACACCATTGTTTGGTATTTCAATGTGACGTCAAGGCAATATGGAGAACGTTTCCTTTGCTCGCGATAGCTCGTGTTTGTTTCACACACACCTTTGCCTTTCTTTCTCGCAATATCACTAGAGGCTCCTTCGTGAAGGTAGTTTAAATTGTTGTGTGAACAAAGGCCCTCCTTGATTTTAATATAAAAATATGGTAACAAAGTGGTTAGTGACCTTGAACCATGGTGTTTTGAGTACTGGTTTTGCCATGTGTTAGATAGAAAAAATAGAGACCTGCTCTCTATTTTTAGAGCAGGTCTCTACACATGGCGTATTTAACTATAAATACACTCATATCTGTAAAACAAACTATATTTTCCTTTTGAATGTTAATTATTAAACTACGAATTATAATAAAATTATTAATCTACCTAGCTATGAGTTCTAAACATAGTTACATTCAAAATATAAATGAGGCCAGCAATTATTCATGAATGAATGTATAATTTTTATTAAAAATTGAAACTGTTAAACTAAAACAAAAATGCCAATATATGTACCTAGCTAAATTATTCTGTTTGTATGATTTCAGTTTATGAATTGAAATCTTGATTTAGTGCATAACCTGCAATCATTTTAATTTAAAGACAAAACAAGCAAACTGTATAATATGAAATAATGCTAAAAAAATCTAGAATAGGGACCCCAATCTGTTTGATGATGCAAAAAAATAATTACACCAATAAACAATTGTAAATGCAGTACTGTAAAGGGTTGTTATATTGTTGTTATCTCACTAAAATGTGACAAGAATCATAAAACAATAATAATATTGTAAGTTTTCAAAAATAGTGTTATTCACATAATATTTCTTATAAAATCATGACTGTTATGTGTTGAAATTATCATGTTATCACTAAAACAAGATGATTTCAATACAAAGCATGTTGTAGTATTGTAGATAACTTAAAACATACACATTATTAAAATAGCTCTCTTAACTAAATATTTAAGAAAGATAATTTCAAGCCTCATATATAAACACAATTATTGTAATACTCAACTAGAGTATTACAATAATTATGTTTTAACTTACAATAACAAAACATTACCCCTTCCTTGCAGTAGGGTAAAAATATCCAAAAGGTTGAGTTGCGTTACTTAGTATTAAACCTAGACAGTTGATGAATTTCCAACATGTCTGCATAAGTGCAAGTATTGATTGCTCCACACTCCAATTTGGATGTGTAGTGTGTACTTTATCATGTATGTATACTATAGAAGTCTTGACACTATTCCATACTCTCCTTGACCCAGCTCCTGTTACACTCATGTATACATTTCAATGATGGCTGCCCTGTATCTAATTGTATTTAATGAATGTTTTAACCCCTTTACCCTGTATTCAATTGCAATTATTGCTTTGTTCATTCTGATTTTGTGGTTTTTAAAGAAAGTTTTTCAAATCCATCAATTACATTTGTTTAATAAATCTTACTATTGCAATGCTGAGCCAGCCTTCCTTTTGTTATATTTCTGACCGAGGCCATCATTTCTTTATTTTAACTCATCCCACCATTTCTAATTTAATACTTAAAAACTCTCAACTTGCAAATATTAACACATGGTAAATGAAAAAAGAATACACATGTGTTTATATATTATATATGAATGAACACAGTTGAGCACTATAATATTCTCATCATATTCTCTCATCTCTTCTTATTCTTATGCAATTTTTTTTTTTTTTAAAGTCAACTAGGCATTCTGAAAATCACACAGACCTATGAAACTGTTTATGTGCTGTACAAATTGTATTTTATTGCAGTTATACAGAAAACAAGAAATAATTATTATATTATTTGAAATATCAAATATATAATATTATGCCACAGTATGTGTGGGTAGAAAATAATAGTGTCAAAAATTGTCAAATGAAACAATGAAAATTTCATATTGGATAGTTGACTATTTTTTGACTGACAATATCTCATGTACTTGACTTATCTCTGTTGAGATTGCCCACTGTGATTGAAAATTTGGTCAGGGAAATATAATGTACTCTTATTAATGGGTTACTTTTCTGTACTTTCACTGCTTTTCTTCCTATGTTCAGACTAGTGTTCCCAGTACTAAGTGTGGTGGTGAAATTGGCTGTAAAACTCTCCATGAGCACCTGGAATTCAGTTGCAGATGATGATGTGTGTTCCTAAATTTTGTTTAGTTTGTGTGATTAACGTACCACATGGCCATCCAAACTTGATGCACTCATATCTAAGTTAAAATCTCTTTTTCCCTAAATCAGGTTGTAGTTCTTTATTATTGTCAGGATCCCTTGATTTACAACAAGCATTTGATTGAGATTGATGATGTAACACCTATTAATACAGATCAAATCTACTGCCATAGCCATTCATTGCCAGTATTATAATTTATAAAGCTGTACACTGTATAAATCTACTATATTTTATTATAGACTTTTTTAGAAATTCTTAATAAATGGCGTAGTAGCTGGAGAGCCACAAGAGAAATGGCTGGGTCCCATTCTATTTACTGATATTTTTCTATTTTGTTTATAAATAGTGATCTTCCACAAAACAATAAATATTTAATTGCTAGTTTTCAACATAGCAGACGTAGCATCGGCATTTTCTCGTTGACGTAGTTGTCGTCTAAATTCCATGACATAAAGCTAACAGTAAAACAAATTGTTAAATCATTAACCCCCTGCTGTACTGAAGGTATGGCGATGTTATTTTTAACCTATTTTCCTACTACCTCTTTGGGGCGGAAAATATTATTTATCCTTGTTGGAATTTTCCGTTTCATTTGTGCCCTTCGTTAAATAAATATTTTGGTATTGATTATGTGGAGACTGATCATGAGTTATATAAAATAAACATATATTATGAATAGCTCGTAACGAGTATAAAGGTGTAAAGATATATGGTGTATATTACATGTGTGTGATACGAGTATCTTTACACCTTTTTCCCATGGGTGTCGGCAGAAACTGAGAGCGGAAGTCCCACACTACGACAATCTGGTAAAAAAACTCACACAACACTAGTTAGGAAGACAAAAAATCTAGTTCGTTTCGTCCCATGTTTGTATATTATACATAGGTTGGAAGTTTGTTCACAAGATGGCGCTGTGACTACAGAATTTTAAATAATTCATCCATACGGATTCATTGAAAGTGGGGCGCGTAGGTTGAGCTTTTATTTGCAACTGATCTACGAGAGTGCAAGTCAATTTTATTTGTGAGTGTTCACGATTTTTTTTTTTTTGGGGGGTGGGAAATCATCAAATAACCCCTCCCGCTCTTGGGCAGAGCGAAAGGAAGTGTCAGACTTCTACTGACTAAAAACCACCATGTTCCTTCTTAGCCCTTCATGTCGAGGCCGCGGTATCTCTTGTGAACAACCCGCAGCCCCTACGGGCGTCGGCCCTTGCGGGCCCCTTCCATGTTGCTGACATCTCTTTGAGGCGCGCGTGGAACACGAACGCGCCGTCGACACGGCCTGTCGTCGTCATAAGACGGACGGACGACGAGCTAGCCCGTCACTCACCGTCCACAGGCCCGCGTCTACGATGGCCGGAAGCCATCACGTGGCCCCCGACGCCCGGAGCTCCTCTCGCGGCGGCTGGGACGAGAGGTTCTCTCCCTCTCACGTTCCGCCACCTCCTTCGCTAGCATCACTGCTTCGCAGAAGGAGGCGACGGCGACTCATTCCTCCTCGCTCCGGACGCGCCGCCGCCGATCGCCGCTCCGCCCAAGCGGGACACGCCTCCACGGTGTGCTCCACCGTGTCCTCCGGCCGATCCTCACAATGGTGACATCCGGGCGTTTCCTCCCGCCTGATTCGGTGCAGGTACCTCCCGAAACAACCGTGTCCGGTGAGTACCTGCGTCAGACGGAAGGTGAGGGCGCCGTGGCGCCTCTCCAGCCACTCCTCAAAGAGGGGACTTACCGCCGGATCATTCCCACTAGTTCTACTGCACAGTCCTACGATAGAACTAGTGGGTTTTTTTTTTCTTTTTTTTCTTACTAGTTCTACGATTCAAGGTGGTACGAAATCGTAGAACTAGTGGGAACGAAAATTCCCACTAGTTCTACGATATAATTTAGGGGTGTTACAAAATCGTAAAACCTTCGGGACTCAAGTCTCTCATTCGTTGCATCACACAGTTTAGGGTACAACTACGGCACAAACTACCAGGAGAATAGAAGTAGGCAGGATGTATTGAAAACATTATTTTTTAGAGATGAAAAAAAAGTATCGTTCAATAACTCCTGCCTACTTCTATTCTCCTGGTAGTGCGTGGGACTTTACTATCCTGGTTTCCTATCTCCAACAAAAAAAAAGTGCATGCTATTAGAAAGGAATAATTTAGATTTGATTCAAAGATTCCAATACCTCCTTCCTACTTCTGTTCTCCTGGTAGTTTGTGGGACTTTACTGCCTATCCTTTTTTTATCTTCACCATAAAATAATGTTTTCAATAACACCCCTAAATTATATCGTAGAACTAGTGGGAATTTTCGTTCCCACTAGTTCTACGATTTCGTTCCATCTTGAATCGTAGAACTAGTGGGAAAAAAAGGAAAAAAAAATCCCACTAGTTCTATCGTAGGACTGTGCAGTAGAACTAGTGGGAATGATCCTTACCGCCACTATCGTGGCGTGCCCTGTGATTTCGACCCTGACGCATTTTTCTGCAATTGTATCTTCAAATATCTATTGGAAGATACAATTTAGCCATTCCCAAATCTTTTGACTCATTTTGTACACGATACAAAACGAATCAAGAGATTGGAAATTTTGATGACACACACCACAATAATTGTCAAAAGACATGTTGGTTGGTGATAGACTGATAGCGATCTTTTGATGCTAGTAGCCACCTTAAATTCAATTTGACGCGTAAAAATAAACAAATATTTCATGCAAGGAATGCTATATTTCTTTATCTAATTATAGAAAGTAAAGCATCTAACGTTACTTCAACGCGGAAACTCCGAGTTTTTAAACAGACAGGGGCACATTCAATGCCGTGGCTACTTTACGTTGAATCACTTGTTTATTTAATTTTCCTAGGACACGCGTGGTGTGGCATTGTAATTTTTTTAAAGATCAGAGAGAGATACTGTTAATGATTTATATCATTCTTGAAAGTGGCTTCGTTTGCATGCGTAGTGATTGTTTTGTTAAGATGCCCGTTTACTTTCGGCTCCGCAGTACCGAAGGTTGAATATCCAATCGTATGCACGGCCATCAATCAAGCTATAAAATCAGTTTCTGCGGATCTCTCTTTGTACGGGAAATCTATACAAAACGAGGCCATGTTATACTGGAAAAGATCTGTCCGCCGCGCGCCGTATGTACAATCGTCTCGTACTGTCCATGAAAACGGGTTATAGGTTTTCCTAAAGAAGGTAGCATTGAATTCAGGAACTCCTCTGTATATTCCTTAAGACTATCATAAAAAAAAAATGAAACAATAAATACAATTCGTTCCAAATACGCCCATGTTTTAAGTATGACTTGTAATAATAATCGCTTGCCGACCGATGGACTTTTCCTGCAGCTGCAGTTATCAACTTTAAGGTAGGGAGACTGTCACGGCTAACGTTGTAAGTAGATTAATTAATCCATCCTCCCGTGTGTCCCCATAGCCGCTGGACAATGTTCCATAGATCAGATTATACAACACAGTATTAAATTATTACACTGTACAAAAAGCATATCAGCGCAGTAAAGTGAAATAGTCTGCACACACCTGTCCCGTCCAAGGTGTTTTTTAAATTGCTATCTTCGTAAATACAACAGGTGTGTTGGCAAAGAATGGGTAGAAAAAACCGTAAATCTTTCGTGCTAATGGTTTTACAATCCTCTGGAGATGTCGACACGGGGTGCTCTATAAAAACCAGTGGTTTATTTAATTGGTAGGTAGTCCGAATTGGGCTTTCATCTAGCCAAATAATTCGATGGTTGAAGTTTTAAAACTTAAAAAAAAAGGTTGAACTGAAAGTTTTTGTTCAGTTTTCCACATTGCCAATAGATGGCGCTGTACGCCAACATACAACCTTTGCAAATAACATGTAAAATATTTTAATAAATAATGACCTCGGTGCTCTTATCCTACTTGATTACAAATTGGTTATAGCTTTCCATAATTTGGTTTGGCCTGATTTTTTATCGTATCCGCCGAATACGGGAAAAAAAATACATTTTAATAATGGATGCGAACCTTGACATAATTAAGATACAAAATCAGGAAATTACCGTGTGGTTTCCGCCATAACCCAAATAGGGACCCTCCCGCTTTTTACCGAGGTTACCATGATGACACACATAATTATTCGCAACAGAAATTAGGTTGGGAACCAATTTCCGTTGGTACTTACGTTAAGAACTGGTAAGAACGATTCCCGATTTGTTTTCGGAATGACAAAAAGATAGGAAACCTCGGAAAAGGGACACATATATATAATCTAAAAGCTAAACTTCAAAATTTGTTTTACGGAAGAAATAAGTACAGCATGACAAAACAAAAAAGTGTAACTGACATACAAATTGCAAGTCTTTTAAAAACAGCGTATGCTGCCCCACAAATTAATTATCTATTTAGAAGACAGGACCAACGGTAGCTCCCATGCTATCCTATGATCCTATCATGGTCCACGCACAAACAAGTAAATTAAAATTCACATCACTAAAAAATTTCTACTCCTAGGGTGTTGATCAATGTAACGGTCAACCTTGGACACAATTAATATGCATATTTTTTTTATAAGAAACTGTATAAAATATCTTACCAGTCTTCTTATAGGCATCTTCTCACGAGAATTGTCACCCTAATTACTATGCACTGCTTCTTGTTAAATTTACATAAATATATTTAAAAAGTGATTCGTATTTTATCTAATACATAAATATTTATGAGAATGCTGTATTTTATGGCATGTGTATTTTCTACGCCTAGTATAGTGTAGTAGTAAAATATTCTGGTTCCAAATAGTATAGTATTATCCTTTACATAGAATTTACATCTATCTTAATACAGTTGACACTATAATATGGACTCGCATGATATCAGAATGATGATCATAACCATAGCTAGCCTGTCTTGACGCCAACGGTTTTGATGAAGCTTGGAACTCTGTCGATACGTATAGTTATTCTTCTCCTTTGCGTGTCGATAGCAAATTTTTCTTAAATATAATGTGGCCCAAAATACACTCGCACACCGCGAGCGAACTCCGCATAAGATCGTCAAGTGCGCAGGTGCATACAGCGCAAGATGAAAGGTGGGCCATTGTCCGTGGGCTATTGCTAAGACTTCATTTCCTCACTCAAGTCGTGATTAAAGTCCACCGTTGCACTGTTATCGACCCCCTCATAGGTTATTGATGTGATATTGGCCAAATGCAAGCTGCAATGGAACTTGCTTTTGTAAAATCTGGAACTATTTTCTCACTAATATTTTCGAAAAGCACGCTTCGTAGTGTTTGTTTCTCAATTAAATTAAGTGAAACTGGACGATGATTGTGGATCTTAATTATAAAGGCATCCACTAGACTTTCCACTGACTGAGAGAGGGCCTGTGTCCCAGCAGTGGGAACATTCAATATAGCCTTCATTCGGACACGCCATTATTTCTTCATTGTTCGTAGATTATTTTCTTGTTCCACTTTTGCGGGTCCGTTTGCCAGTTGGCAAAGGCCTCCTCCAATCTTCTCCATTCTGGCCTTTCTATGGCACTTTACCCCATGTTGTTCCTGCAACTTGTCCAATATCGTTGTGGGAACATTACGTGCTGATAATGCTAAAAATCCACCAAGCTACAGAATTTAAAATGCTTACGTTACTCGCGCGTGTATTTATTTTGCTAAACCTACAGAATCACACATGACACAGGTGTATCCAAGTACTAAACAATAAAAGAAAACAGTTAAATCGATATTTTTGTTTACAATTTCGCTGCTGCATAGCAGTTTATGCCAAGGTCTCTAAAACATAAATATAAATAACGCAGTACAAAGAACTTTGAAATCAAAATACTTTGCAATGACAACGAATAGAAGTCACATCGCAGTGTATTGACCCTAACTTTAGCTCAGAGATACAGAGAAAAGTTAATAACCCAAAGGAGCAAGAATTTGTAAAATATTTTGCTAAGTGGCGTACCTTTCAATAGTCATTGACTTCTTCTCTTGTGGTTGACCGACCAGTAAGGCCTAAGTCTCTATTATTCAGCATAACATAACATCACGCCTGTGATCTTCGAAGAGTTAGGTAGAGGCGTACCTAATAATACACCCACATTTCGCCAGTTACGTTAAGTCCTATGTTATAGTTGCCCACGTGGGATGGGCTTACCATCAACCGGTCAGAACTCCTACTGCGACTGCTACTCAGAAAATCCTAGTGGAAAAACTCAAAAACACTGCCCGATTTGGTAATCGAACCCAGAACGTCATACCATGCTCATTATTTAGATAATAAGTAGCTAATCAACTTTTGCCCTCTAGACAGTCCTTGAATTCATCTCGCTATTATTTTGTAACAGGTCGTATGCTTGATTAGATTGCCCATCGGTAAAAATGATGAAAATCCACATACTTTCATTTACCACTAAAGATTCTTGAACATTCATTTTCTACTATATTATGACTAGACTATGCGCGTTATTCTTCCTTCTTCCATCTTCTTCATTTTTTTCTACATTCGTGTGTCTATCATACATCTTCAGCCCAGAACCGTAGTTGTGGAAAATCCAAGCTATTGTTTAGACAAAACACAGATTAAAATAAATATTTTTACAATAAGGAATAATAACATTATTAAATAAAACACTTAATAAATAATAGCAAGAATTAGTCATCTTTCTTAAGATATAGTTCACGATCCTATTCTCAATACTGAGGGTCGAGTAATAAACAAAAGAAGATATCTGTTAGCTACTAGCCGTGAACATAAACGAGGCCGTACTGAATAAAATAGTGTACCAGGTAGATAGATAGAATATTCTTTATTATGTACACCATAAATTACCAGGTACAGACCCAGCACATCAAGTTACCTGAAACTGTCAAATTTTCCCAATCAACCTTAAACCTAATGCTAAAGTTGAAAATCTATTAAAGAAATTTGACAGTTCCAGTACCAGGTAGATAGATAGAATATTCTTTATTATGTACACCATCCAAATTACCAGGTACAGACCCAGCACATCAAGTTACCTGAAACTGTCAAATTTTCCCAATCAACCTTAAACCTAATGCTAAAGCTATAAAGTTGAAAATCTATTAAAGAAATTTGACAGTTCCAGTACCAGGTAGATAGATAGAATATTCTTTATTATGTACACCATCCAAATTACCAGGTACAGACCCAGCACATCAAGTTACCTGAAACTGTCAAATTTTCCCAATCAACCTTAAACCTAATGCTAAAGCTATAAAGTTGAAAATCTATTAAAGAAATTTGACAGTTCCAGTAGCTTGGTGACGTCTGTACTGGATATAGAAACGCCGAAGGTTGCACGGGTACAAACCGCCATAACTACCCCCTAGCTACAACCTTGGCCTTAAAAGCAATCGTAATTTAATACCTCTTTAACCGACTTCCCAAAAAGGACGAGGTTCTCAGTTCGATTGGTTTTTTTTTTCTAGCTACGACATTTTAATTGACCACAATTTTAAAATAGTCTATAATTATTTTTTGTAATGGAAATGTATAGACTTGAGCTGAGGACAACTGCAAGAGCTGAAGGGCATATTGCAAAGAATCAGTTCAATACAAAAGGGTGACTTTGCTCCAAGCAATTCGTACTTAGTTTCGAGTTGTAGATACGAGTAGTGAAGACAATAAAACTAAAAAAGAATCAAAATAAACGATGATATCCCGTCGGGGCTGCGGGTTGTTCGAAAGAGATACCGCGGCCTCGGTGCAAGGGCTAAGAAGGAATATGGGTGGTTTTTAGTCAGTAGAAGTCTGACACTCCCTTCCGCTCTGCTCTGGGGTTATTGGATGATTTCCCACCCCCAAAAAAAAAAAAGATAAACGATGATCTTCATCTGCCTAGCCTTTTCCCAACTATGTTGGGGTCGGCGTCCAGTCTTGCTGGATGCAGCTGAATACCAGTATTTTACATGGAGCGACTGCCTATCTGACCTCCATAACCCAGTTAGTTCTGGGTATTATGATACCCCTTGGTAAGCCAGTCAGACCTTCGGGCCACTTCACTTTCCGAGGCCCATCCACAGACCAACCTAGTCAAGTTCGGCTTAACCTGAACATTGATCCGAGCACCTGTTATTATCTAGCCACGAGCCAGATAAACGATTATCATATAGAAAAACCTTTTATTCAGTAAATTAACCTTCGATTTGCTCACGTTCTATAAACTCGTAAAGCACTCGATGAATTTATCGTTGAAAGCCGTGCCCTACCGAAATATTTTCCTTAACCTTGTTTCAGTAAGTTGGATTCATGGACTTATCGTGCGACTGGTAGGCCACATCTGTAATGAGGTGACCTTGTATTGCGTACCCTCCAAGGACTTTACCCGCTAGAAGGATATTTTCGGGGCTACCGGCCTTGGGCAACTTTTGTCTCAAGGACTAGAGGCTCCAAATGATAAATGACATCATTTCAGTTTCTAGGTCGGTTTACCCCACTACCCTGAATACGGAATTTTTGTGTCAAACCTAATCTAGTAAATATCATAATATTACCTTTTCTGACTCATCATAAGCTGAGTATTTTCCGGTATCTTTTTATAAGGGATTTGTGTCAGCTTATGGGTTAGCCTCGGTACTTTCTGCCTCTTTATTTTACTTTTGATTTGTAGATTGAAATCATTAATATCGACGTAAATTAAACCTGTATTTCTGGAAAGTAAACACAAAGAAATACAATGTTTTCTGAAGTTTTAAAGCTCCCGAAGCGACTTACATTTTAGACTTCTATCAAAGCAATCTTTTATTTGAATTTAAATTTTATCTTGCTTGTATATTGTCTAATGTTAGACATCATTACATATTCAAGCAGTACTGTGATTAAATTAACAAAGAAACACCTGAGTTTGAATAAACAAAACAAACTTAAGTGTTACAAAACAGAAGCTTTCAACAGTTTCGACAGCATCATGTCATGATTACCTACTTTTCTTTAGTAGAGAACTCTTAGAAACTTTATGCAAATAAAATCTTGTAGCGTGGGAGGGGGGACCCTAGATTCTCAGTACAGGATCGCTCGCTGGTAATAGAAAAGTTGTTGAGAGGGGCGTGTTTTGTGGAACACCGCCACGAGTACACGTTAATCTGGAGCATTTCCTGAAATACTTATAAAGAACTTTCGCGATTTTACTTGTCGCTCAAGTAATTACTTACATACTTCCAGTTAGGACTCTTGTTTTTTTCTTCTTTTCAAACGTCCCTGTTTATGATTTTCTCCTGAATCATGGATGATTTAACAAACATTTAAACTCACATACATAAATAGCCAGACAAAAAATGCATTTGTTTCGTCCGGGGATCAAACCCGAGATACGCAGCGTAGCAGTCAATCGCCCAGCCACTGCGGCCACCGAGCCATACGTCATTCGTGCGTCGCGTCGGTCGTTATTTAATTCTAGCAGCCCAATTTTGAGGACCAACCCAAAGGACTCCCGTAAATCTGTATCTTTTGTCGTTCCCATGGGCACATAATAAATAATGGTACTCGTCTTGGGGATAACCTTAGTTTATGTAGAAGGTTACTGTTAACGTTCATCAACCTATTGCTTGGCGAAGGCCTCTCATGACGTCCAGTTCTTCTGATGCCTTACGCCTTACCGAATTCAATGTCGGTCGATCACTTTTCCACTGCCCTTAGTCTACTTATTTTCGAATCGACAACTCTAAGTTGGTCCGAGCAGTTCGTAGCAACCTGGACAGTTCTTTCGTTTGCTTCGTTTAAGGTTTATGTCCCTGAATGCCCAAGTGTTATGGTTGAAAAGTGGTCGACCCGCGTCGGTGAACTCAGTAGTACTATCTCGATATTTTTTATAAACGAAAAATGCCATACTTACTAATTTATTTTTATTCAGACACAGTCCATACAAGATATAAAAATTAAAATGACATAAAAACACAATAAACAATCCTATGAAAAGAAAAATCATATTAATTATTTGTCGCAGATACCTACATGACGTGCATACAAAATGACAAAAAAAGGCAGGAAACATTCAACGCATAACAAATGTCCTATGACGTGTTTCATTTTTATTTTTACCTCTTCCAGTCAAAATTTTAACTAATTTAAACCTAATACATATAAAAGTAAAACCACAAAAATATTATTTGACGTACATTATTATCCTTATTATAACCTCACAGCAGCTAAACACGTAAATCGTAAGATTAAAATATTGAATCAATATCAATTCGTGACGGTAGACGACCCTGCAGAACGCTCATATAACAGATAACAATGTTAAAACAATACTTCCTTGTATACTCAACTGATACTCGTAAATACTATTAAGTATTTAGTACCTTATTATTATTGACGTAAAGTTGGTAAAAGCTAGATCAGCTGCTCTAGGATGAAGTCAAGTAACTGAATTTTTGAAGATTTTGGGTCCTTTGTTAAAGATGCATAATTCTGTGCCGAAATGTCGTCAAAAATTTGCGAGGAAATTGTGTAACTTGCGAAATTACTTCGTATTTTTTTTACTAATAAATAATAATTGCGAGAAAATTCCGTAACTTGCGAAATTACCTCGTACTTATTTTTTTTAATAATAAATATTAATCATTATTAAAAAATTGCGTAACTTGCGAAATTACCTCGTAAATTTTTTTTTGTAATAAATGATAATATATTTTTTTTAATTCGACGGTACAAATTCAGCTGAATAGGAGCCAATTCGTGCGGTTCTAATTTTTGGGGAAGGTAAATTTTGAAAGGAAAAAAACAGTACGTTCGCCTGTAAAGTGTTCAAAATTCGAGTTACTTGATTTCAACTATGAGCAGCCGCACTGTTTAGCAGTGCCAGTACCGATAGATAACTTATCACTCCACTATCTCGTTGTTCATCGCTTTACCTCGATCTAATTCGGTACAACGGCACTACATAGTACATAATCTAATTGATGTTTTAGTTTTTAGGGCTATCAATCGCCTAGCGGTTAACTGAGACGTCAACTAACTGTACTATTTTAGCGCGAAATGGAGCCTAACCTGAAAGACAAATGGACCTTGTTAAACAGTTACTTAGTTACTTTTAACTATGAGTAATTAAGTCGTTGATAGCAGTGAGCTGATTCACTAAACTGTTTGTGGTTGAAACATATAAACATATTTGCACAACTGTATTTCCCGAAGGGGGATATGCTGAAGTGTACTTAGTAGACTCACATTTCGCCAGTTATGTTAAAGTCCCATGTAAAAGGGGACGAGTCAATTGCCATCAACCAGACAGATCCAGACTCCGTGGCTGCTACAGAGAAATTCCTGATGGTTAAATCCAATAACAGTTTATCGAACCCAGGATCTCTGGCTCAGCAGCGACCACTACTAGACCAATAAGGTTTAAAACGTCTCAAATCTGCTTTCAATGCGATAGGTAATAGTGTTTATTGCGGCTTTTCCCCTCACATTTCCTGTTTGTCATCGAACGTGCGATTCCGCATAATCTTATTGTATTGAAACCACTGTTTACCTCGATAAACCACCGCGAATGCGCAAACACCATACATACAGGTATGCGGCATGTTACAAACATCTCTACAATTATTGATTTCACAGCAAATCTAAACTTTTTAACAAGAAGAATTGTTTATGCTAGTGGCACGTCGTGTATAGAATAATAAATGAATATCGTTCCTTATGTGATAGGATTGTTCTTCAAAATTGTCCAATACGCACGTTACTTCCTGCATGAATATGCCGTTGATATCTGCTTGTATTTGAACTTTCAAAGCTGTGGTTATTCTAACCGGTAGTTAGGTCATTGTAAAACGGACTTTATCCTTATGTAGATCGAGTTGCAAGTGTATTGTTGATAGTATGGTGCGAGAGGGGTCAGTATTCCGCGGGTAACTCGTCCGCCGGCAGGGCGTCGACCTCGGATTGCACGCGGACCAGGCTCTGGACACTTGCATTGTCCCATCAACTCGCATCGCAATAGCCTGACTACACATATAGCCATGTGTCAACAAAGTACTTACAGAATTTTTGAGCTTTAACAAAAGCTTCCAGGAATTCCCTCGAGAACAATGTGTTTACCTTCTGAGAATTTGTACCGAAGTCAAGCAAAGCACGTCACGTGAATAATATGTTTAAACTTAATAACAGTTCGCCTAAATAGTTTATTTATAAATAAATTCCTATGAATTAAGATAACGCCACATGTGATACCACATTAGGGACTGATTACTCAACCGCGTTAACCGGTAAGTGCGAGCGGGACAGTGGAAACGCATCGAGATAGGCGTAGTAATTAAACATTAGTTAATTCGGTTATAGCGGGTGAATCATGGCTAGTGTTGTAGTAGTGCAAATCAGGTTATCGATTGGTAGTGTTAGCGACACGGGCCGGGCATCGACCCTCGTGACTGCAAGGCATGCCACTTGTACTGGAGCGCATCGTGACCTAAGGAGGAGCGACGGTGCCTGTCTTGAAAGCATAAACAACTTCCAAGGTTTGGAAGCATTCATCGTAAATTCACGACGTGGTAATTCTTTGATCCAATTTATTGCAGTGACAATACCCTTTTGGGTTGAAATGGGTTTAATTTTAAACAGGATTTAAAGTTAATCTTTTTTTTTAAATTGAATAAAAGAAAGGTGGTTAAATGCAGATGAAAATCACAACGACAGTCAAAATCGATGATAATATCAATTTTCAACCTTTTAACCCAACAAAGAATTCGATGTGTTCAATCCAAAGCCAACCATCAAAATACTGAGGCTTAATTATACATTTCACGTTGTTATTTTATCAAAATTGAATATTTTAATGAGTTTCCGCTTTTCACCGTAGGAACTATTCGGAATTAAATTAAAGGCAGTCAGTAAATAATTCACAACCTTCCTTCATTTAAACAAAAATAAACTTGATTAAAACGAACAATGTGCATCACCTGTTACCGCTTCAATAATATTACTACTTAATGATTCTTCGATAAACGATTACCACTTCCGGTTCCCTCTTCATTATGTATAGTGCTATCTGGAAAACAGTAGTACATACGACTTTCAAAATTCATGAATTGTCATGAATTTTGAAAGTCGTATTTACCGTAGTCGTGTTTTCCGTCATGATAAACAAATTTCACTTGCATATTGTAAATTGAAGCCATTTCGGCACAATAACTAGCTGGGGTATTTCACTCCACGTTAACGAACCGGGAGTAATTATTACCCCAACCTCTTTTTGTCCTACTTGCAATTACTAAGCAAGCACCAATTCAGAAGGTAGAACCTAGAGCTTTGTTATCTAACAACGTTTGACGTGGCGGGACCTCAAAATACAACGAGAGGTCGGAAGGGAGGGGGCTGGGTCACGAATTTTACGGGTCCGGGTGCTCTCGACCCCAGCCGAGTTGGTGTAAGTGTGCCAGCGATGTATGTAGGTTAACATCGGACGCGCTCGATACGCCACCGCTGCTGCCGCCGATGTCGACCACATAACCTAGATCAGGGTGCGGAGAGAACGCTTATGAAATCTGGCGCACGTTGACTGCATAAATGAAAAGCCACTTTATATGTCCGTTTGAGTTAATTTGATACGCCGTCAATGTATTACTGCTACGTTTACGACTGTGACGAGGTGACACACGGCTTTTTTATGAATTCAACGTTCTGTTCATAAATTAATCTGTGTCAACTGCTAACAAAAGATGTTCACTTGTGAGCGCGTTCCACATATTTTCGTCAGCAGTATGAAAATCAGTAGCCTGCATTGATGCTCCATAATTATCAAATCCTAACTTTCTCATCCTCTCATTTCCGAGTATTCACGCAAACAATATCATTGTTATATTAATATAAATGTTTTGTTTCTCTATTGTGATTAATTTAGAAACGCTCTTTCTAAGCCCACACAGTGAAACTGGCGAAATTATGTCACATTCTCTATGTAGCGGTTAGTGTAACACGAATTGCAAAAGTCGCGAGGCCTGGCACAACGTATGCTTATTAGACGGCTTTACTAAATTTCAAACCATCTACTCTTGCATTGAAACTCTCCCACGACGATAGTTTTGTGAAAATTTCTAGGACCATGTATTGCTGTTGGTTCTCTATCATGTTCATCTCTAATGGCCCAGAATCTCGAGAAATTGGAACAAATTTCTTCACAGCTTCGTCATGACAAATTAACACCACAATTAGAGCCACTTATGTCGAAAGTCTATTACTAAATCATCGGTAACATTATGTAAGTTTCAATTATCTTTCTTCCAAATACCATTTTGAAAGTTGTCACGATCATCGATCACAGCCAATAGAAATTCCTTTCATGGCTAACTTTCAATAGTTTTAGTAAAAAGTATACAAACGAAAGTTTTTACATGGTTAATTTTATTTTTTGGCAAACTCTTCAATGCCTGTTTTTATGTTTTGATAGTTATCGATTACGCTGCATGAAAGTTGTTTGACAAAATGAAATTTTATTTAATGAAAGTCAGTTTTTATCTTTGAAATCGAAATTAATTAGTGTATGCTAGTTAGCACAAAATTAGTCTGTGCATAGAGAGTTATTTAGTTGACTAATTTCTCCGTGTCTCCGCTTTGCGCGCTATAATCGGGTGTAACTGGGACACAAGGGTTGTGTGGCAAAAATACATGACCTATAAAGTTCCTAAGCTAAAATTATGATACAAATATTTTGTCCCGAAGGGTGTGTTTGTTAGAGGCACAGGAATGTGCGGGCGAGTGCTCGGCCGAGGTGTGCACGCGCACACTGCAGCTGGTCCGCTTCTGTCTCGATACGGCCAATTGTGCGCGCCGATTTCAAAACGAAAGTACCGCGCATCTAGGACGGTGAACGTATTTCTCGCTGAGATCTCTTGCAATTTACCAGTGAGGTAGGCACTTTGTCAGAGAATGCGGCATAGCCAGATTGTTAGATATTCATAACTTGCAACATATTACAACTAATCAACAGCATTAGAAACTTGCAAAACAAGCGAGTTTCTAATCTAGTACGTTTGTTTATTTAATGTGTGAGCTTTTAGCCTTATCGATGGGCCAGTTAGCCGACCCTAGAGACAATCGTGATAACTACCTGCTCTATCCCCGTTTCGAACAAGTTTGGTAAACATTTCTGGAGTCAAACTGTTGCCGTGCCAATATTTGTACTTCGAAGTTTGATTGCTACACGTTATTTTATAACATTTAAATCTAGGTGCATTGTGAGTTTCTGGGGCTTCGCTATTAACACAATTGCCTTAATAGGGAAATGTAATAACGGCTTATATTGTTTGTTTTGCGCTTAGCAATGAGTCATCATGAAAATGTACAAAGGGACACAACAGCCAGTTACAATTACAGGACTACCCGACCGAAATATTCGTGGGTCTGTCAGGCTTAGCCAATATACAGGACTGTGTAGGCTGAAATGGTTGACAGAGGTGTAACTAATAGCGGGCGTATCCATAGGTATTTCTAAAGGGTTATTTACAAACGTTTTTAGTGTAAGAGGAAAAAGAGAAGCAACTTCATAGCTTTCATTTGACTTTGATTGCTATAGTTTTGATGGTTTCGAACTTTCGATATCGCCGTTCTTCTTTTATTTAAAACAGGAAGCAATCACAAGAAAGTTTTACAGATAATACTCATTTCATTTATTGACCATTCAGTAGAAATTGTGCGTATTTTAGAAGGGTGTTATGAAAGGCGAATGGGGCGTGAAATCGGTGTATAGCTTGGTAATACCGCAATGTACGGCACCGCGGTTATATCACACGAGATATCGTAACTTTTGCTCGTTACTTTTGGTTCATTTTCTAGTAGAAAGTGCATGTGCCTCTCGCCTTTCTGATACTATTTGCGACTTAGGCGTAAGATTGGCACATTTGAGAGTTTATTATGCTTGCACACCTGATTGTTTGGTAACCAAGACCTATGCAGATACGGTGTCGTTTATGTGAAATGCAGTTTGCGTTTGCATAGTAATAATAACTGGAATAATATATTCAAAGTATGTGGTAGGTCAGGACACGATAAATTTAGAATTAAAGAGTCATTAAAATAATTCATAAAACTTTTGACAAAAATGCAAATTCTATTTACTATGTATTCAAATGATTTTAAATTTCAATTGGTTACAAGACGAGACTGAAGGCAACAAGACCTTTGTGTAACAAAAAAAATCATGTTAAGGTAATGGTACAAATTAATAAGCACCAATTATGTCTATTACGTAGTAGATACAGTAATTACTACATTAATTAATAAAACCATAATTGCGCCATCATGTTGCAGTTTTTATGTCATAAATTCATAGAGTTCATTATTGACAATCACAACACATCTTACACCGATGAGTTAATGAGTCTTTGTGATATACGAGTGTACTAGACGTGCGTTCTCTCAACCTACTTCTTGAATGCCGCCATCTTGTAAACAGAAGTCGACTCTATTTTAGAGGATATAAAGATTAAAACATTATAAATTCACTAACGTTCTCAATCCTACATTTAGGAACTGCTTCTGAAGTGCCATGGCATTGTGAACGCTACGGTGGTGGAGCAAGGTGTATAATATCGCGCAGCTGACCGTTTTAACACTACAGTGTACATGTTCCATTCAACCATGAACTCCTTTGAGGAGCGTCCCGCGTTGAGACCTCAATTTTTTAACTCTCTCACTTATTGGTCAATCGGCGTGACATTTGTATGGCATGGTATTACTATTATGTGCCTATAAAATGGTTATTGCAAAAATAACTTTACTCATCGTATGTAAGCCGAGTTTCTAGTTAGCAAATCTGGCTACGGCTAATTTCATATTTATTCAATTTGTAGAACAAGTTATACAGGGTTAGTGGAAATGGAATCGCGAACAAGCAATTTTATTTCTATTTTTAATTTTGAATTTAGTTCGTGCGTTTATTCTTGAGTTTATTTACTACAATTATCATGAGTTAAATATAAAAAAAGATATGTCATCTGCTTGTACTAGTGTCCTCACAAATAATCCGTGTTTTCAATAATTATTTATCATTGTAACACATTTTATACTGACACACGCATCCGTCGGTCTGTAAAAGCAAACAGTGTCAAGGCGGCTTATATTGATTTCAAGCTTGTAATGAGTACAAAATGTCTTCACAATTGATTTTATAATTGTATATCATTCGCTTTTGATCTTCATGATAGGGAGAAACTATCAACATAATTCTACACTAATATTATAAAGAGGTAAAGTTAATAAGTTTGGATATTATAGGGGACTTCAGACCTACTGTTCCGATTCCAAAAAATCTACATTACCCCCGAGCGTCATAGGCTATATTCAAATCGTCACCATGACATAATTTCGACCATAACTCAAGCGAAATCCCGGGCAAAAACTAGTCAAGTATACCTTTATAAAGAGTGACGTGCAGTAAAGAGCTGTGGTGGGACTCTTGTCAATTTATTGACTGGCTCAAATAGACGGGAGAGAAATATAGCATTAACTCAACTCGATTCCAGGGTACCGTTTACAATTTTAGACTCGTGAATCGATTCTGGCTGTGCAGATCTGACCTGGTTAAAAATAAGCAGTATTTTCTCGTTCACCTGATATTGAGGTTACTCCATTTTGGGAAATCAGGCTGTGTATGCCGCAGCATGCATTGTATCTTATTCTTGGAAAATTATATCGATAGGCTATTCAAATAAGACTATCTGTAATCATCGTCCTTACTCCTTACCTTGAGCCAATACTGTTTCATTTTTTCACTCTTCATTCCAAAATAGCGATATAGACAATACGTCTTCTAGACATAATTTCAATTTTTTTTGAGAATGATTCATATTTATATTGAAAAATCTTTTACTTACAGGTTTGTCTGCAAAGGCTGTGGGGTTCCGTGACGTTTTAGTGTAAGTACAAAACATACACATTTTAAACTACAAGTAGGTACGTGCTTACCTTAAAATCAGAGACGCATGCACGTTGAACGAAGCAACGTCCACCGTGTCAATGGTTGTGCAAGCGCATTGTAAAGTTGATTGCTCAATCAGATGCATCTTGTTTCGTGGGGCCATGCGTGAGAGTCGAATTTCCCAATAGTTAGAAGTGTGGCTGTGGAGTGCAGTGCTTGTCGCGGCGGTTTCCCAATAGAAAGTCCTCAGATGCAGGAAGCGCAGTGCTGCAGCGCACGTGCATCTGTTGGCGGCGGGAGGGGCGCCGGCCGATGCACTTTCATGCCGGTGACGTCACTTCTTACCTTTCGTCAGCGTCACACAGCTCGTAAGAGCTGTTACGCAATGGACGCACGCCACTCAACTTTCCAATTTCGACAACGCGCTATTGTGTAGCGCTTTCAAATTTTATTAAACCGTCCCCCGCTTGAGCGGCGCTTTCTTGCATTTCTCTCTTTTTAATCATGACTGAAAAATGCTCTAAACTCGGTGCGCGGCGCAATGTAGAGATGCACTTTCACTGTTGCGTTCCGCCTCTCGTCTCTAATAAATAATATGTTATTAAATTATTAAGATTTTTCTGCAGTCTTTTATAATGAATTGAAAAGCAATTTAATACTTTCAAAAAGTAATTAATGCTTTCAGGAGAGATTCTTTATTATTTATTACAAGGAATTATTTCTTGCATTTTATACAGAAAAATGTTTTTTTAAATGTTTCCGATTTACTCGCATGTGAGTATCTCAAGACATCTAAATTAAATACGAAAGCATAAACAGCACTCTGTGAACTAAATGTAAAGGTAACAACGACGATATTATAGAATTTTCACCTAGACGAGATCGCGAGCTTTCCACGCAGCGAGAGTCGAGTTGAGAGTGAACCTCGGCTCTCTCCTTACCTTCATCTCGCATAAAATTTAGAACGAAAACACTACTGACATAACAGTACTCAACTGTAGGTATATAATATCGTTCATGAACTTAGTGCTCTCTATAAAATACTTATTTCTCAATGGCCTCCTTTCGTTTAATGTAGGTTATGAACTAAAAATTGAATTTCCATGTTAACCAATATGATTATTCATTATTTAAAATCAATATGTTGATTTATTATAACACGCCTTTGTTTCGAAAACGTGGTGTACACAAAAAAAAATGTGACCAGTCACAGCTCACCGTGGTTTTGTGTCACCTGTTCAAATTCCACTTCGTATATTTTAAGTTTTTGTTAAAGATCTTCTACCCTTTTTTTGGAGTGCCATAGAAACGAAAGGTCAACTCGTATTGTAAATGAGAAAGTGGAAAGTGCGATCTGCGGCTCTTGGTGCAGTTTCTAAAAAAAATATAATCTACCGGGTAGCCTTTCGCCCCGCTGTTCGGTGTAAGTTGCACGTCGTCCTTATCTAGACTAATAAGATAGACATATTAGGCTCTCACAACACAACGGTGAAGGAAAACATCGCGAGGTAACCGGCAAGTCTTAGAACCAAAAAATTCGAAGACATGTGACATCCACCAACCCGTACTGGGCCCGCGTGGTGGATTAGCAATTGCACATTTCCTAGAACTTCTCAAAGTAATAGTGATAGTGCTGAATTTTTAAATCAGAGGAGCTCGTGGCTTAATAAGAACTGCCACTCGGGTCGATCTTTAGGTAAAGCTATGCTTGCCTAGGTCGGTCTGTGGATGGGTGACCGCCCGACATACCGAGTTTCCTCCGTGCCTCGGAAAGCACGTTAAGCTGTTGGTCCCGGCTGCCATATAAAGATCTTTGGCAGTCGTTACAGGTAGTCAGTGACCAGAAAGTCTGACAACCAGTCTTACCAAAGGGTATCGTATTACCTAGTATTAACTGGGTTGTGGAGGTCAGATAGGCAGTCGCTCCATGTAAAATACTGGTATTCAGGTGCATCCGGTTAGACTGGAAGCCGACCCCAACATAGTTGGGAAAAGGCTAGGCAGATGATGATCAAAACGAACGAACAGATTACAACGAGTATGTCAAACACCGAAAGATGTATGAAAATAAAAATTGATTCAATAATCGAAAGTCTGTTCCATTATCGGAATAATATCATTCTTCCACTCGTGCATACATGTTTTATTTGTTGCCGAGGGAATCAGACGACCTTGTTGATAAAAAAATAAAAATACATGCTACAGAATTCACACTACGTACTTAAAAATGGAATTTCTTTGATCGGCTTGCGTAACCATATTAGAGCTACAAAAATGGGATGTCGAGCTTTCTATATCATTTCGTTTAATATGATTAACTCATATGACGAGGATTTATACAAAAATGTATTATACATACGTACATAATAATAAATATAACAGATTTAGTATCTGTTTCCTTCTTCTTTAATGATTACAATTTGAAACGGACAGCTCAATAAATATACTTTCCCTTTGGATGTAGTCTTAGTATTCAAAGAGCTTCCACTTTGCAATTTTTAAGGGCATTTTGTTGGCAATCCTCTTCAATGGCAGCTTTTATCAGGTTTTACGAAATGTGTTTCTATTTTTATAGTAAAGCTTCTGGTCATAATGATGTCCAAGAAGGTTTACCGCCCGTCCACAAACAAACACACGGTATTATGCAAATTGCTGACGCACGCTACGCATATAAAACCTATGGGTCCACCGAGTCACCGACATCGTTTCTTTGTAATTTGGCCACTTTGAAAGCAGTAAGCCAAATTATAGACGATTCAATTGAATCATTGTTTTGGTACCTATGCCTTAGTAGATTTCAATTAGCATCCAGACAATATAATTTTCCAGGTTCAAAAACTTACTCCCCCGTCGTAATGATCCATTTTGCCAGAAATCTTCGTAGGCTGCCCAGTAAAAAGGTAATGACTCAAAAAATAATGGTTTAGGAACATCCTTAAAGAGCTTGTCGGCTTTCATTCCATGTATTATGTACGTTTCAAAAACCTAGGACTGTTATTTGGTGAGAAAAGAAATAGAAATATTGTGCAACTTACTGAAATTCATTCTTATAATGAGGCCACGGATAAAATTTTCCCAGTCATCAACTAAATTGATAGATATGTCACGTACCATCATTTTCGCTAAACGTTTATATTTTTGTAAACTGCTGAGTCTCACAGCGAGAAATATTCTCTGCATTTCCGCACGTAGTTTCTAATAAATCTAGATCTACAAATTTAAGTTAGTCATACTCCTTTGTGCTCTTATTTTGAGTTGGTATCGTTGTAGATTCGTTTTCTTTTCCGTCGGTCTCTTTTAACCATCACTTTTTTCTACTAGTATCATCTTTAAGATAATCTTTTCTTTGTCCTCCGTACAACATAGCTTTGGTATGTTGTACGGCATCTTCAAAAACCACGTGTGCTGAGATTTCTGTATAATTTCTTGTTACATTACATATTCATGCCATTAAATTGAAAAATGGTGGAATAATATTCAAAATCATAATATGTCGGTATAATTAATTTTTCACAGATTATAATAATCCTTTAAAGTTGAATGTTTGTAGTAAAATCGAAAACCATTTCGGAGCATTCGCTTAAAGGCTATATAATTTTTCAATAATGTTGATTTTGAACTGTTGACATTTTCTGTTGAATACCATCAATTTGTTGTAATACTCCTGCGAAAAGTAATCAGAAATATAAAAGACTATATTATTCTTATATTAAAAATTCACAAGTGGTCAAAAACAACAAGCAACATAACAATATTATGGAAGAAATCTCCAAATCCAAAATGGGTGTTATGAGAAAGTGCTCTACTCATTACTACACTAAATTAGAATCTTAATTATCCTAAATATTTTCAATGGCCGTTTATTATAATGAGTTGACGTATCCCGAATATTTTCTAAGAAACACAACACCGAAACGATTCAGTTCAAACAAAGGAGCAAATAATCTGAGCAGGTAAGGTGGGTTGAGGAATCCGAGGCCGAGGGCTTTTTCCCTTCGGGAGGTTAACCCTGAAGGCTCGAGCCAAGGTCGACGAGTGTTTGAGACGCCTTTGAGGGCGAGATGACTCGATGACTTTGACTAACCCTTGCGGTCATATTATTTATATATTCTGTTGTGGCAGCCAATGCACGCGTTATTACTGCAGCTAACCTCCCGGCCTTACCAATCGACTTCTTTCATTCGCATATCTCTGAATTACCATGTTCGAATCATTTATGCACCTCGGGTGATTCAGTTTGAAATGAAAATATTCGTTAAGTTTGCATTAATGCAGAATTCTTTCGACTTTAATTTAACCTCTCCGCAGAATAAAGTTGTATTCTCATTAATGCGTAAACCAAAAACAGACACCGATTCATAAACATGAGGAGAAAAAAGTGAAAAAACAAAGTCTATGTTTAAGCACCAATAAAATATCCATTATTTTATTTATAAATGCATTTCCATAAAAATGTTTTACATGCGATTACCAAAATGAAAGCGTTATTCATGAATTTGCATCATATAATACCCAGCAACAAAATGACATGATCACATGACCAAACAGGGGTTCAAATTAATGTTGTTTTAGTAATATAAACTTAGATATTTTTCAATGGGAACTAAGAACGCCACAACCTCGGCGTTAAAAGTTATAGACCCTTTCACAAAGTAACCAGACGAGGTAAAGCCGAGCGAAACTTTCAGTTTAGCTTTACTTTCTGTTACGGCAAATATTACCAACACGGGATATTTTATATGGAATACAGAAATCTACTGTAGAGCTAAGTATAATTAAACAGAAATCGGTGTTAAAGCATTATCATTTGAATGTAATTCACATCTATTTGTTTGGCGTGTCGAACAGGGCGGCCCAAGGCTCTACTCGGGGGCAACAACTTCTCCCTACGTGCACTGAACAAAGCTGCAGTCAATGTTCAAGCTTGATATCTCATTGTTTGGTAGGTTAAATATAAAGTAGCAACTGCTGTCTGTTGTTATTTACAATACAGTGTTACTCTTACATATAGAGGGTACATATTATTATTACTCATCGTATTAAATCCTTTTTGAAATGTTTTAAGATTTTCATTTAGATCAGTACATGACTAGATCATTCATAATGAATACTACCGTGACAGAACTGATATAAAATATTTTGTCAGGCTATGTAAAATTATGAGGTTGCCCACGTTGAACTTAATCTCGCATCCGTCAAAAAGTCGTGTTAAGCATATGAACAGGCTAAAGCTTTCACCAATACAATGGAGACTGAACGGAGAAAGGGTCTGTGGTGCGCAGCTGTCCCGCGGGCGCCCGTTGTCGGGCGCTCCGCCCTCGCTGACCCCGCGCCTCCGCGAGCGGCGAGAGAAGCGCTCACATTCACATTACAGTCGACTCCCCGAGCCGCGGCATTTGAGAGTGGAGTACAGTCGCGGCACTCGGCAGTCGCCCGTCAGTCGTCGAGCGCAGCGTTCGTCTGTCTCGTCACCGCGCGCAACTTACCAGCCATGTGGTGAAGTGAAACTGTCAAACGTGATACACTTTCGCATACCGGTGTTATTCGGTTTTAGTGGACTATTGCACTTTTTATTTAAACTTGACTTGTGTTTGTTTGTGATAACGAAGTGGTGCAACTATTTTGGAAAATTGGATTATACGAACGTATAATGGCCTTAGCCAGGTGAGCTATTTTGGTTGTTGGAGTCAACGCGGAACTAGTTTATTTTATCATGTTCATCGAAGGACTTTTCGTCGGTTGGGTCGTTACATGAATTAGAACACTCACGTGTACGATCATCAGACGGGCAAGCGACGTTTTCCTTGTATGATGTATTAAGCGTTGACACTGATGAATTAAGTATTGTCAGGTATGCTTTCATGATCTCTTTAGTCACAAAATTGTGTTGTTTTGATTAAGTACTGACTATCTCTACAATGGGCGAAAGTTGCTTTGCCCCGCACGCGCATTTAACTTTCCTTGTTGTGTAAGCTGAACGTCAAACGACAGGTAGAGGGAGCAACTTAGAAATCGAGTCACTTTTACTGCAACCATTATCATTAGTAATAATGAGTATTTTCTAAATCGTTTCATTTATTGGTGTTACTTCACTATTGAAAATCAAACTTTTTTTACCTGTCACTCCCACAGCCCCTCGGACGCGTTCAGTTTATGGTGTTTCAGTGTTTTCTTTTATTTCTTGGCACCCTCATTCGTCACGGCTACCCCAAACAGTTGAACCCCACTGTTGCATGCTTTATTTGGAACGTTATGTGCTTCTAAGCAACGTTACGTTTCTATATCGTTGCCGTTATTGTTTGCATTTTAACAAATTCCATGATTATGCCCTCATCCACAGAGAACATTTTTGTTTGGTTTTTTAACGTCTTTAGAAGTACTCGTAGTGGCATGTCTTTGTTTGGATGCATCTTTTCAACAGATGACCAAATGGATTTGGCTTATTTTACCTGTATTATTTATAAATCCACCCAAACAAGATCTGTTCCAAAGATAATATAACGAGGTAGCTATAATACAGTGTCATAACGCATGGGTTCGTTTCTTTCCTTTAGCAGGTAGTCAGTCAACCGAGGCCGGAAAGCGCTCACCTTCTGATGTTCCAATAGCCTTTTTTTCATCCATTCATGTTCCTCTTTTTGTGAAAGCAAATGTAACGTACAAGCTTTTGTAAGATCATAAAAGAATTGAAATTCATTATGTTTGGCAATTTCTATTTTTCTGTTTACAATATTGTTTGCTGTATTGATATTATGTTTTTGTTTCCTGAATTGGTGCAGGTTGGTCCAAAACATTATCATCGCCGTAGAAAAAGCATTAGTCATCGTCATACAAATCTGGACCAGTCTTCAATACGGTACTTGAAAAGTAGGCAGTTAAGTTTTGAGCATGTTGTGTAAGCACATTTAGCACAATACAGAAGATTAACCTACATGTTAATGTAATACATAAGACATTGACTACAAATTTCTCAACGGCATACATTACATATACTCACATTATGAAACCGATTCACGAATCCATATATCTACAGCGCTGACTTTTATCTGAATTACACGCAGAAAACACCTCTATTTTACCTTACAGCTTTACAATACATATTAAATTCGTTGTAGCCATCATGAGTCTCCCCCAAAATCGTGACGACTATACAAAGTTAGAATCGTATCTTGCTGGGCAGAAAATAAAGATTTGCGGAGATGCTCCTCCGTGCGGGTCGTCGACCTTCCTCCGCGCAGAATGCACGGAAGAGCATACAAGTGTGGGTAGATGCCTTCGTCTCGACCCTCTTTACTCTTATTTGTAACGAACACCTCGGAGCCCTCGCACCCCATATTATATTTATAACCATCCTCTTAAACTTCAATTTAAATCACATTGACTTATCGCGGTCTTCAGTAATCCCTCTAGCTTATACCTCTGCTAAATTTATGTTAATGCATTTATAAATTCACTTGAGTACTTTGTATATTGGTATCGACAATCTGAGAGACTACAGTTTCATCAAATTTTAATTACTGAAAATTAATTTAAAGACGGTTCTCATTTATGGTTCACGATCTGGACAAGATACTTCACCTTTCCGATGAATTTCTGATGAATGATGTTAATAATACTTTCCAGTTCAACATATTCAATCAGATGTTTGCAACTACTAGCATTATCATTTACATGCATGTTTGCAAAATTAACATATTTTACATAAAAGTAGTCGTTGTAATTGGTTATCAGAGTATGTCTTGTGTACGCCAAGCGATAGCAAATTAACGCTTTGCTAAATGTAACTGAACGGTAATAATGAGTTCAGATTAGAAAACACTCGAGAGTTATAGTTATTTAGCTCAAAAGTCGCATTAAGTGTAGCAACCGATGTGACAGCCGTTACTAAAGTAACTTTAGCAAGCGTATTAACCGCTGAACAGGCTCAAGTTTCGTTAGTCATTGTTGTATATTGAACGTATAGCCTAACAATCTAGTATGATTGTTTGAATAAATTGGGCGAGGTTATTTCGCAAGAATGTATCAATTTAGTCCGAGGGCCGGTGAGCGTTTACAAAGCGAAAGATTGCGGCCGAGCCCGCACTCGGTGCTCCTGTTTCGTTGACAGCGGAATGCGATAACTAAGTGGGTTTGCGGCACTGACGCTGAATTTTGGTTACGATAACGCCAGGTTAAACAGAACTGTCCGTTACCCGAATAGAAATGGTGTTACGCTAAAATAATGAAACGTAAATTGGGAAGAATGTAGTCATTGAAAAGATAAGCCTGTTAGCTCTGGCTTTAATCCAACTTTTGTTTAGTGTCTTCTACGCACTGTTGTTTATGAAATGATTTACGGTATATTGTATAACTTTGAACGTCACGTGTACAACAGTACTTACCCGGCAAAAAAGAAGGTTATTTACCTGCCTGAATACTGACTGATAAGTTTCGGTATGAGTTTCTTTATTAAAAGTGTCATTGCCATACTTTGGTAGATCTAATAGAAATAAATAACTACTTTAAATTAAATTGCTTTGTGACCGGATGCCCTTAAATCAACCCAGAGAATCATTGAAACGTGCCTAAATTTTGCGAATTCTGTTAGAATATGACTGCATCCATAAACGAATTCAAGTTTTTAAATACAGTTTAGTACTGGAGCCACGCCTAGTTACATAATGATGTTGATATAAATAGCAAATTTATTGATACAGCGATTACATACGTATTCAAAGTCTTCCTTATTATCGTGATGTATATTACACAAGGTCAAGGCTATCAAATGTACACGGCTGAATCTTGTTTGGGAAATCAAATTTATTCTTTTCTGTTTTTATGCCATCGTACAACTTTTACGGAGGAAAACATAATTTCATATTGAACAGTTTCCGAGATTAAGGTTGCTTGGATTACTTTCGAATCAGTGTTACAAATCTGTTCGTGATCGGGTCTTGGATATTGGATACCATAGCTTTTTTATGACGATGCGGATGGTAGTAAACTGGCAACTGATTTAGATTATAAAACTAATCTAAACTACTAAAGTATTTCAATTTCATCAAGTGTTTATTACCCTACCCATATGGAAATGATAGAACTCTGCCTAATGTAACAACACGAAATCACAATGATTTCTCGCTCTACTAACATGTAGAGTCGAATAATGATGAAAGAATAGAGAGTAGATAACTTGATCTACGCGTTGATAGATTGGCTCATAGTAACAGGCTTTCATAGGGAAATATTGTCGTAACGGCATTTGACATTTTGAATAAATGAAACTGCCATCTAAGTTGACGGTAACCCTTATTTGCCTCTTACAACACCCACAGAAAAAGATGAAGCCATATTAGTAGCGGAGACTACGGCAAGAGTCTCTATTGTTAAACTCGTGTTTCTCTTTTGGAGAGAATGGCTGTAATTTGTTTTGTGGCCATTTCTCAGGTGAAACCTCATAATTTGAATATAGCGTCTTTGTCGATGGAAAGTACGCTGCGTCTTTCTTCGGCACGGTGCGTGGCGCTCTTTGTACACTGATCTCAATAGTTTCACCAACATACGACTTGGAACAGCTCACTGCTCAGATTTCTTTTAATATCGCTCATGTTATGCTATGTTAGCTACGTGGTATCGCATTATTGAGACTAATCGTTGGACCTGTGGGTTTTATTTATGATAATCAGGAGACTATTATTGTAAAATATGTCATTTTAAATAGAGCAATGATGTATTTATTAAATAGTTTTACTCTGTCTCTTTTATTAATACTGTTGTTTTAACAACACAAATGATAAATTCCCCTCTTCTGATGTCTATACATAAATTAATTCTCGCCTTTCAATTGACGGCTTGGTAACATCGGTCGGTTCTCAGGTGAGTATAGTGTCGCAAGTGTCGCAACTTCTCCGTCCGTAACTCTCGACCCGATGTCATTACTCAGCTGAAAGTGGCTCATGAAACTATGACAAGACCCACTCACGTAAGATCTAAATTATGTGCCCACGCCGCTCCACACAGCTTTCGAAGCCTATTTGTTTAATGCGTTATATAAAACAAATAATTTTATATTTGTGAGCAAACGGTGATGTTTTTGGAGCAATTCTGCAAGAGTATGTCGATAATGGAGTGTCAGGTAAAGCTGTTATTTATTATTTTGATTCGATTTGGAGCACAGTAGCGTGAGGCGTTAATTTGCCGAGGGAGCAATTCGGAACGGGGACATCGCGCGCACTCCACTCCAAGTTGGTCGGAGTCGCGCGCGTTGACCCATTTTGTGCGTAAAGCGGTATGGTGCGTAGAGGAATCGATGATATAGCAACCGAATCTCGAGGCCTTCGCCGCTTTACTGATGAGTTTGGATCTGTGTCAGGGTCCTCCCCCGCTCGGCGTCCCTACGCCTTCTGCGCTTGGCCTCCCTCCGGTAGGCAGCCCCTGACGCCCCTGCCTCGGGTGACCCGTAAAACTCTAGTGTTTGCGTTATACTTTCCGTGGGCTCTTTAATGATTTGGGGTCACTCGTGTTAGCATTATTCGTACCTACCTGCAGAAATTAGGATAATGTTTTTGGGTAGGTGCTTCCCAGAAATCGAGCATGACACCATGACACCAACCAAAGTCATTGAGGTTATTTAGTTTTAGTGACAACTAAAAGTTACCTTGTAACTCATGTAAAGTCAAGTATCCAGCTGGAAAGAGCACATCATAAACTTTAACATAATACAACAAAGACAATGATATAATCTATCCGTAAAGGTGTAACAACGCGAATATTGCGTTAGTATTGTTAAACAAAACATAAATTCTTTTTGAGAAGCTTGAGCTAACAAAACGAGGTCACTTATTTTGAGCCGATGTATACTTGACCAAGTTATTGTTATTCATAATTCCTCCATTAAATACATAGAATAATCAGTTCAAATAGCCTTAAATCTGTACGTGACTGTTTATTTTGTTATTGGTTTAATGATTATATAATAGTTCTTGAAATCAATTAGTTTACATTGATAATTGAATGGAAAGGTTAATGTTACTAAATATTTTGAGGTTGGTGGAGTCATGCTTCAGTAACTGAAGCGAGACAATCTAGTGCGCTGAATGAAACTAAGCTTCGGGTTAGCGATGGAGTGGTGTTCGACCTTTGCAGCTCCGTCACCTTCGCAGCAGCCGCCAGCGTTGGCATTGTCGCCTCGACGCCAATAGGAAGCAACGCGGCCGCAGATCGCTATTGGGCTTAAGGCCATTTTCAATGCACCATCTTTTACCTTGTGCCCCTTACTGTGTAGAATGACCCGAAATCGGCATCGGCGGTTGTAGAGCGCGACGAAGATCTTCACATGTCTCGCTTTATCGCCCAATTTTTTAAACAAGTTAATTGTAACCTGTTTTATCATCCGAGACCTCGTTTATTTACATTTATTACTGTCTGCTAATTATCAAAAATCGTGTGCAGATATAGCATTGATTCTGTTAGCCAAAGCGTCATGTAAACGATTGCCCTACAAATATAAAGTCGTATAATACACACGTAGGCCTTGCCCAATTTTTTTCAAATGCCACTCTTTTACCATGTAGGTCAAATGCATTACGATGTCAAAATTGACCCGGTTCTTTTTGTGCTTAGAAGAAGGTTTTTTGAAAGTCTTGAATTTAATGATATAATGTTTCTGAATAAATTAATGAAAGTTATAATATAATTGTTTAAAATGATTATGAACTAATGATATAATTCGCACCTGCATCAATTCGTTACTTCCAGACATGTGGTGATTAACGAATTGTAAAGATGTAGGAAAGTAGAACGGGGGCATCAATTTCAAGGTCGAACGTTGCTGAACAAATTTATTTTGAACGGTCAAATTCAGCTTTAACATTAAAACACCTTGGAGAATACATCCCGTGTGACACACGCGGATGATGTTTTAGTGAAGTTTGTATAAAATTATCGAGGTCATCAAACTATTAGGACAGATACTAAAATTGAGCCTTTCTCTCTGCATTTTTGACTGCGTTTCAATAAACCAAACCTTCCTTTGTCATAAAACATTATTTTTAAATTTCCAACGCATGCTGCAGCTGTACCCAGCCTCATTATAATGATGACCCTTCTGAACAAGAATGCCTGGAAGGCCTCACTTAACGTCATGTTTCACACTTTTAAAATCATGTCAAAAATAATCAGCAAATGTCAATTTAGTAAAGTCAGAGGTGTTTATTTAAAATCACCTTTTTCGTAATGGACGGACGGTTTATATCGTTTTTGTCTAGTGTTTCTTAATATACACACGGTGCGCATACGAAGACTGAAAGTGTACGTCCGCCTGGTTGTGTGCGCGGCCTCAACCGAGTTCTGTCGATGCTTTCTCGAGCGGCGAACCGGGTCGTGTTCTCGATGCCCCGTGCTGAGCTGCCTCGAGTGCCTCGCACCTACTGCTGCCAGAGCCCCGACGAGCTTGACACACGCACACCGACGCCTGAGCCATCTACGTGCACCGGCGCACACCTCCATATAGCCGAGGTGTATTGTGTCAGGGCTAGTAAATAATTTTAATAAACGTGCTGAGCAAGAGCTCGCAATAAGAATAATTCAACCTACCATAGATAGTTTGCGCTGCACAATAAGTACTTGGTAAATTGCAAAAAGGAGGGCACGGATATTTGCATATTTTAAGGTTAAAGGTAAAGATTGAGTTTACCTGTACCTGTAGACAGATTGCTTGGCATATGATATGGGATAAATGTGTACTTAATACTCGATGGTTTTTATTTAAATTAGACATTTAAATTATTGTATTATTCAAGATTATTTGTAATGACCCCGCTAGTGAAGTAGCTTGTATTTGCTATACAAAGCACAAGGTTTTAGCATTCTGTTCCGGCTCGGCGTATCTTCTGTAGATGTACTGATACAACCGGCCTTGCCTCTTCTCCTTGCCGATATTTAATCCTACTGGATTCAATGTCATCCATGCCAGCTACATTATTTCAGTGGGCGGCGATGTCTTAACTGTAACCGTGATATTATCAGTTAACGACATAATATAGTCACCAAGTGATTATATCGGTTTGACATTAAAATGATAACCACAGAATTAAATATCCATTATACAAAGGATCAGATTCCGAATGGCCATCAAAATTGTTAGATAAAATTAAAGGCAATCGACAGTGACGACCCTCGCCGGTGTAGGAAGTAGGGTCATGCAATTTATATTAGGCTGAAGTCAAGGTCCCGCCAATCATTTTGGCCATCTAGTAATTCATAGGACAATAAAAGTTGAGGCCGAATCGTTTCAGCCTTCTTTGTCATTTCATAATGAGACGAAAGGACTCAACGTGCTTCCTTGTGAAACCATTCCTCTACCAACATTTGATACAAAGCGTTAATAATTCTAATCTTTAGTATCTATTTGCGATTGCATATTCATGGCAAAACAATGTAGAACTCGTAGGGCCGAGGTGGCACAGTTTCTTGTTTGAGTTATAAATCAATCTGTCCTAGTTAGATTAGCGTCTGCATGTGCTACACCGTCGTCGATGTCTTCGCTTTCCAAAGGCACTGTTGCCAAATACTGATGGTGTATGGTGGTTGGCGGGGCGCGGACTGTGTATCGGTTTCGTTTCCCATTCGCCCACCTTCGCGTGCGCTCTTACATAACCGGCTTCGCAAACTCCTGCTCACGTCACTCTTTGTATTTAAAACGTGTTAAGTGTCGTTGTAATCATTTCAAAATGATTTCCCCGAGAAGTTGGTAACTTTCACGCTTTGTTTGGAATTGGTGCTGGGTTGCTGGCGGTTCTTTTTTAATATGTAATGTTTTCAGAATATTTGACTAAGATGTAACAGTTTCATTCCATTTAACGTTTTTTTTGTGGAATACTGCTATAAATTGAACGCCCAAATAAAAAAAGCAATGTGGGTTTACAACGTAACGGTGGCAAGTGAAGCCGCTTCAGCGTTCACATGCGAGACATTCTGTTGGATTCAGAATTGGCCGTTCGTCCTCGGCCTCGCTCGACCGCTTCCGCCTTACAGCTTATCCTCGCCCGTTGTGCCCATGATAATCTTTTGTAGTATGAGCCTTGATCCTAGGTCTCTTCCAAAGTCACCCGTCTATTTATTACTATAACAATATTGTCATTTCCTTTCTAGGTATAATCAGCAAACCGCGCGCGCCTCTTCGTTGAAGTACGTAATAATTTTTAATTCTTTTATTTTTTCTTAACAACTCTGATAATTTGGGTATGTCCTATTTAACACATTGCTAACATAATATTTAGTTGGTGTGTGCATCAATATTGGGTATATTCTCTGAAACACTAGTAGAGCAGTAGATTCGTTAGTGAAAGTATGTAGTTGGCCAGTTGGGTAAAGTTAATCTTACAAGTTAAGTGCAGTAATGTTTTTCTTTTTTTGCAATTTCCATGTAAACAGTTTCAATAATAACGTTGGTTTTATTGTGCCACGTGCAAACAGGTAGGCGTGAGTGTGGCTACGTCACAGCCCAGCCTATGAAGGTCATGACGTAACGACGTAGTCTCACCATTATTCAGTTTGTCGATCCATCGCTCGATTCCTCACGAGGCCAAACGTTCTATTAGTCGACAGCAGAGGTTATGCGCGCTTTTATAATTCTGTCTCGTTTCCTTAACTTCAAGACCGTTCGGGCGGCAGTGGTTCCCGACATTAAAGCCTAATAGTAGTCTGATTTACAACCAGGAAACGTACAGCTGCTCCGTAGTAACACGACGCCGCCGTCGTCAATGATCATGGTAATTATTCTGCAGCTACAAGTAAGACATCTCTGGTAGATAATATATCAATGCGTGTAATGCAATTTTGTATCCTAGTGTGGGCAAAGTTAAATTATAACGTTAAATATCCCACAGCAGACAAGTTTTGTAATATTTGTGTGTAAGAAACGTTCGCTGATATCGTACTGGAACCTCGCCAAGTCTTAACCGTCGCTGCTAAAGATGGTCCCGAAGATAAAATAAACACTAGATTTCAAGTAAATTCTACTGATATTCTGATCTGTTGCCACGATGACCTTTGCAAATTGATCTTCTGTTTTTGCGGATGCTATGAACAACGTACGGTAGATAAATTATTCATAACAACCTGTAGATACATAATTATTGAAAATGATAGTCTGTGTTATTGTAACGTTAATTATGATTGTAGGAGATCTTTAAATAGATGGGAAACTTCTTAGAAGTAAATAGGGATTGTTACTTCATATTTTGGTTCCTTTCTACCAGTTCTCATTGTGCCACTTTCTGAATTTTCATTAGTTTAGCTCATGCTTTTCTCTTTGTAACTGTTTTCTCTTACTTGATCTTGGTTTTCTATACTAAGTTCTAATTTTCCGGTTCTATGACGGAAATGATCGAAATAGATTGTTGCCTTATCGGATAAAGTTTGAAAAGCGATGCTATATATTCTCAGTAAAATTATATTATTGGTGACTTTCATTGATTAATTTTATCTTTCAATGTCACAACGATAATGCCTCGTTTAAACAAGCCCGATACCGTCTCTTTGCTAGCATACAATATTACTATTTGTCTTTGCACAGAACTGAGCAAATTTTACTTGCGTAGTTTTGTTAGCCAAATTACAATATATCATGCAGTCATCGGTTTATTTTGCAATATTGTTATGTACATGCATTATTAGTTCGCAATTATCTTCTTCTCCTTCAACACATATTGCTTAATCAAATAGAGTTTGCCTTAAAATGTTTACACAATATTTGGTAAAGTCGTTTCTGATTAAAACGACGCAGTTTCCGTTTCGTGTTTAGAATCGTGTAAATTGATTTTTTTAAAGATTTATTATAATTTCCTGATCTATGATATTTTTAAGATTTTTATCATTGACAATATGTTAAGATAATACTGCGGAAATGGTTCCAACAGAGTTTTAGATATCAAAGTCACTGCCAACCACACAACAGTATAAATATGTATCGTTTTATGTTTGATTGCGGAAGGCTCAACGTTTTATACTCCTGTAATTATTTAATAACTTGTTTGTAGCCACGGGTAGGTAGGTGCTGAATAAATCTTCCTAATCCTCCGCTTACATACTTTTTCACGATAAAGTGTTAATTACAATGTACTATGCTGTTATCAGTGTCGTCTGTATGCTACCTAGTACCTACTTCAGTAAATTCATTTTCCGGGTGTAGTTAAAATCTTCGATAGGTTATAGATTCTGATAGTATTTCGTTTCCGGATTACTTATCTTCGAAGTTAACTTTGTCGGATGGCCCTCAAAAAATATATCGAAAATATAGGAAAATATATAATTCTTTGTAGAGCTATATATTTAGATAACTTGCAAAATAATACATTTATCGCACACATTCGGTCACGTACATCGATCAACTATTGGAATCACATGACGTAGCCTCGTAGCGGCGTAGCACCGTTGTAGATTTTCTCTCATGTCTAAATTGACTAGTAATACAAACAACACGTGATTATCGAGCTCCACTTACGGCATATTCCTTAATTGTCAGGTTGCCACACGTACCATCATCTATTGAGATGACGTAGCGCCTTAGCACGGTCACCTTGCGCGTCCTCGCACATCGCGGACAAATAAAGGTGGTGAGCATTTAGTTCCGCGTTCGCGTGCACGCTCCAACTGCGAATTATTTTTATTATATAACATCCATTTACATATAATCCACCAACAGTTACACTCATCACCTTCCAAACACATCTATCAATATTTTCAACCTAATGACCGTCTTCGTTTATCACAAGACCTCTATGTTTATTGTTTTTATCATCACAAAGACGTGTTAATGTTATTGTCTCCTAGTTTACAAAATCGTTTCTTAAATGCGTCTACAATATTATTCATTTCATTATGAATGTCGTCAACAAAGGCGAATAATAACAAATAATGTGAAGCGCGACCGCGGGAGTCGTACCAACTCGACTGCCAGCTGTTACGATGTTCAGTGACACTTACTGCTTAGGACATAAGGGTCGTTTTGAAGATGGATATTGTTATAGTTGTTTCTAGTGTCTCTTCAACCCCTCTGACTATTGATGCTGGAGGGTAGCGCTATCCCTTTCCAGCTCGCATCTTCCATTTCTGCCCCACGAAGCGGCGGAGATAACCGGACGAAATTGAAGTAATATTTTATGGACTTATACTTTGTAGAACATGCACTTCCACAACTCATTTGTGTATCGTCGCTTGAAGAGGTTTCACTGTTTGCATTTCCATATTGCGTATTTATTACACAAGGTCTGCTTGCAAAAGCGCTTGGGGGTTGCATGCGACATATTGAAGACTTTTTCTTTTGCTCGAAACAATGGTTATGCTCGTAAGCGTAAAGCAATAACGTATATACTTAAATGAGAAAAGAACATGTTTTCGAGGTCTCTTTATAAACTTAGTTCACTTCCACAGTTCATTGACAAAGAATGGTGTGCTGTATAGTGAAAGTCATGCTAGCATTACGACTGACAATAACATTTAAAAGGTTATATAGTTTCAGTCACAGTAAACTAATTACGATTCAATCAAATATGGCAGTTATGCTGAACTCCGCTTGGTTTTATTGTTATATATTTACAATGGCTACGAAATGATGACGGTTACTGCAACCTTGAGAACATCATGTGTTTGATTATTCCACGCGTCATGAGTACTGCTGTTTCTATCTGCATTATATAGAACTACTAGCTGATGCCCGCGGCTTCACCCGCGTTGATGTCGGTCAAAATATATACTAAAACCTTCCTCTTGAATCACTCTATCTATTAAAAAAAACCGCATCAAAATCCGTTGCGTAGTTTTAAAGATTTAAGCATACATAGGGATATAGGGACAGAGAAACCGACTTTGTTTTATACTATGTAGTGAAGTGATGTAGTGATAATCCAGCATTTTGTCCCTCCTAAAATATAGGTACTGACTAACTGGTCCTACTTTGTGGCATATCTTCGTTGTATACACACCAATTAACTAAATACTGAGTAAAGTTGACTTGACCAATTATAATTGATACTTTAAAATTTTTAATTCATTGATTACCTACTTTTAAAGAGGATCAGGCTATACAAGATTATTTACAATAAAAACAGTCAATATGATGTGATCTGCACAAATATTATAAAGATGATTGATTTGTATTTATGTATGTTCCTAACTCAAAAACTTCTAGACCGATTTCAAAAGGTCTTTCACCATTAGAATGCTACATTATCGCTGAGTAAAATAGTCTATTATTTTTACAAGTTTAAATGTCCACCCGTGCGAAACCGGGAGGGGCGTCTAGTTCCAGAAAAAACCTTGCTCGATTTTCAATACATACAATTGTCCTATGTAAAGAGGTCGAGTGTTAGAAACATAATAACTATGTAATACCCAGTTACTGTTTACCATGACCAGCAATATCTTTCAAAGCTAACTCAAACATACCAGACAAATACACCTCGTATTTATATAGGCAATGATATAGCCGTAAACAATTACTTTAGTAAATCGCAGACTCGTAAAGAATAATATTAAATAATATAACGCTTACTAGTTTATCTAGTATCATTCGGAATGGGTAATTTACGAGCTTGTTCACCGCAGACGGTTGTGAGCCCCTGACCGCAGTAACGTGTCAGATAGAATTTAGAACAACTACGCTTTTATTATCTAACATTTAATTTCATAAATAGTTACTATAATTAGTATAGAAAATGTAGGACGATGTGTGAACAAAGGACGCGGTTCCATTGTCCATTATTCGTATTACTCAATGTTGAAATTACTCACCCTACCTCCGCCTAAATTAGATTTTTTTTTTTCATTTGAAACACTAGATGTTTGTTGTACATAAGTAACCTCGACATCAGTCTGTACTTGTTGCGTCATCACCGGACATGATACAATACCTCTATTATTAAAATGTCACAGAGAAACGCTTACAAACTTGCTTTGTGTACAAGACGAGACGACCTCGTATCCACTTAAACCGTCTCCAGTTCGACGCAGACTAGACTTCTGTTGGAAAACTGGCACGAAATCAATAGACTTCTGCGTTGTGCAGTACGCCCCCTTTCTGGCTCCCTCTGCACATAGCTGCATTCCTGAAAATCTCTCTTAGGAGAGATACCTAGGTATAATTATGTAGCTTGAAGTGTAATTAGTTCATGTACTCAAGTAGTACGTATGAGCAATTATTTTCCTACAACGATACCTATTATGGAACGTGTATGTGTAAACAGTATGTTGTTTTTAAAACCATGCAATCCAATTGCAAATAGTTTTCCCATTGTTATTGTCACATTTGTCACACAAAACGAATGTAAAAAATATGTGCAATATATAACGATGCTGATATCGTAGGACTATTGGCTCGCTGTAAACAAGCCGTCCTTCAGATCCCAGTCGAGGACCCTATAATGTCGGGTCGTCCTCAGGGCGTCTGAGTCACAACACGCAGTCATCGTTAAGAGGGCATTGCTCACTTGGTTACTCCCCGCTTGGCACGCCCGCTGCATCAGCGAAACACCGCCACCGTTTGAAAAATAAAAGCAGTCATATGCGTATCAGTACTTCATTGTTCAATCGTCCTTATTCCGATTCCATTGTCTTGGCAAACGTCCGCCATTATTATTATTGATGGCAAATTTATGGTTGTACAGCCTTATTGTAAACCATTTCAGGGTTTAATATATATAGGACATGTACAACTAATTGTAAATAACAATGTAATGGGCGCGGAAAACCGCAACGTTTATTATTTAAGCTAAATGTTATAATAATAACGTAACCGTAATTCTTGTTAACATATTCACGGTGAATATTATTTTAAAGTCGTATAAATCAGAAATAATAGAGAAAATTAATTGCGTATGAAAATGTAAACGCTGTACTGTAACCTACGATTGTATTTGCAATATTTCTTTGTTATGCTAATAATAAGCTTTCACATGACCGTATAGTATTTGAAACACGTAGATGGTTACATAGATAGAGGTATTTATCTTTTAATGAAAACTCAGCGGCCGTGACACAACAGATGTTGATGTAAATGTGTCGAACGTCACTGCAGTGCTGAGGTGGCAATAATTCAGTCAGCTAAATGTGACAAAGTCTCCCGTTCTTCGTTTTTATGGCACCTACTTACGGCTTGAGATTTACCAACCGATCCCAATAATGTAGTGAAACGACGTCGAGAGGACTTAAATATAGAAGAGGATGCGAGCTGGTCGGGTGACATCTATAATAAGACCTGGGAGACCGATCATACGTACGCACGACGACCTATCAAGGTATACGAAACCAGTTTATGCGGATCTCTCATGGTAACTAAATCTATACAAAGCGAGGCCATGTTTTACTGGAAATGTGAAACTTGATGTGTCGCTGTCTGTACTACACCGATGGCTCAACATTCACAGGTTGTTGACTTCTTCATCTCGTATCATACTAATTTGTTTTATACTGTTTTGTACACAATTTGACTTACCAGAGAACAATTTTGTTTTCAATAACGTCCTCCAAAAATTAACAAATAAGCTTGATTTTCAAAATATTTTTAATTGGATTCGTCGGCGTCGTCTATTTTTCTGTACTTCAAAACGTTTAATGCACAATATATGATCTTTAAATGATCCTAAAAATATAATGAGCTGACATACCTATTTTATTAAAGTATTGCGTTTATGACTATGCAAATTCAAACATCTTTTATCCTTTATAGACATAAAATGCCAAGTAGTCTTAAGTCATGCCAATGACTTCATTAAGTTAAGGAAATAGAATAATTTTAATCCTAACAGTGATTTTATAATTAGTTTTTAAAATCATCTCTGTCAAATCATTGAAATAGATTAAAGTTAAATCCTTCAAATAACATTATGAAAGTAATAAATCTGTCTTGACAAAAACGCTATCGTTTACGATACATAATAGTTGTTTTTATGTCGTTAGCAAGGTGGTCCCAACGGTGGGTGGTCTACCGCAAGGGCCATCCGGCCGCACCGGAGCCTTTCCATCCATATTCCACAATCACCATGAAATCCTCCTCGTGTTACACTAAAACGCCATATGTGGGTTAAGGGTACATTTTTAAATGTAGGCCAAAAGTAGTAGATGAGTTGATATGGTGATTCACCTATTGTTAATCGTCATAGGAGCGGTTTACTGAAGCTGAATGTAGGTCGGTCGGGCCGCTCCATTTGCTACAGTGGCAAATTGTTGATCGACCTAGGAGTGATCGTGGCTCGTGCGATATCTTATCTACAGCCCAGCGGTATGAAAAGTTATCCACCTATTAAAAGTTGTCATGAAACAAATATTTAACTTGACTACAATGTGTGTAATGTTTTGCTAAATTGTTTAAATTTTGATTTGTACAGACGTCGTCGGTTTCATCATGACACATTTTGATTAGGTGTTTCGCAATTCTGATGAGATAAGATTTAGGTGAGTCGACTGGAATCTGTGGCAACGGATCTTAAAACGAAATAAAAATAAGGTGTTAAATATGTCTTCTTCAACATCATCAGTTGTGAAGACTCGGCTCTCGGCAGTCGCAGTTTCTGGGTCGTGTCGATTAATTCACTTAGCCTACTTTTATTTAGTGCTGTGACACTTTTTTATGTTTGACATACTTCATTTCATTGCTCGAGTGCAGACCAGAGAGCTGTCCATTTTATTCCAGCAATTCCTATGTAGGTAGGAACAGCTATTAGCCTGTTTCTTTTTATACAAATTGGATTATGTATACATACTTTTAGTTGGTCATAAATAAATAATTGTATGATCTGGCACAGCGAGTGTTTACTAAATATTCCTAAACGATAGAGTCAACAATTTGTTTGGGAACACGTACAATGGAATGATTATGTCGAGTTCACTGGAAGTCCAGGGGCCGTATTTTTGAATCACTCGAAGTGAATCTTAAATTCATGCACGAAAGCAAAACGTATACGAATTGAATTTCGATTGCTCCAAATTTTACGTATTTTTGAAGTAATAGAAATTAGTGTTGCCCTAAAACTCGAATCTTATAACATTTTTCATTTCACGCAGAAAAATAAAAACCGGAAAGCCATAACCCGTTGATTTTAAAAACCGTTAATGAGTTACGGTGGAACGGAACGTAAATTAAAAAGTTATAATGTCATTGTCTGACGTCTGTCATTGGGATTTCGATATTTTTTTCTCTAGTATTTACATATTTTTTTCTGTCGCTGATGTAATTCATCAGGATATACTCCTCGAGGCTAACCATCGCGAAAGGCGAAAGAAAACACTGATTTATAGGTTAGTTAAAGTCAACATAACGTATCTGTCAACAAATCTTCACTTGTCAGTGTCATTCTCATTTCTACTGGTAGAATATCGGAAACGAGTGGGTCGGACCACTCGTTGCAAAATTCACGGGTATGAATATTCAAAAATAGCGATTTTAGGGATTCTCATACGAATTCTACGATTTCGTACACGATTTGGAATTCTATTGATTCAAAAATACGGCCCCTGAGCTTTCTATAATCATCAAGCCAGCATTCAGCGACACTCGTTCGCGAATAACAATGTCTGTGATGAATTGATGATACACCATGTTACGAATTACGATAAACTCGGAATCGTTTGAGGAGCAACAAAATACAAGCTTTAATTTTTTCTCTACAGACAATGCTATAAAAAGTACCTAGTTAGCTCTTTCTTGCTAATTTCACTTTGTTTACACTTTTCTCTTCGTTCCAATTGAAAGAGGATGGAAATCAACTGTTACTTTTATTCGTAAACCGAATCCAAAGTGTTATTTAGTTATCAGAGCCGGAAGGAAAATATTGAACGCCGTATTCATGATGATCTGGAAACAATAGCAATTAGGTACATTTACATTGGCATGTTCACCATAGAACGCATTAAAAATATTTCAGAGTGGATGTTGAAATCTGACCTCATCTCGAAATAAAAACCTCCCGAAATATAGAGCTGACAAAATAAGTATCCAGTTAACTGGCATGATACGATTATACCTTCACAAAAAGCGGCCGCACGCGGACTGTGAACGGATGCAGTGCGGTGATGAAACTGACACAGATTCTAACGCGTATTTGGTAATCGAAATACAGTTCGTGAAAGTCTCGCAGGACGGTCAAATCTCGCACATTGTAAGTGTCCCACTTCGACATACTCTCGACATTTTGACGGCACCGAAACCCAAAAGCCGAAAGATACTAACGTGTAACTCTCTTTCGCCGACTCGTCATTGTTCAGCAACCGTCCTCGGTGCGCGTGTACCGGTACATACATTTATAAAGTGTGTATAATGTATTGTGTTCGCGTCCCAGATTTGGGAAGCGAAACTACGATCGTTGATTGGCGTATTACGACGTTGCTACATTTTCGCCTTGCATTCAATTCTATGAGAATTTGCAGGTATTGCTTATCGGCCACTAGGTCACTCGTTAGCGTATTGTATTTGTTACATTCGGCTATCTAAGTATCTACGCAATGTACCTAAAACACTAAAGCTTTTTATCCGTGTTAGAAATTACTAGCACACCTTGGGTAACACATTTCATACTGATCTACGTACTCGTATGTATCTCACGGTGAATTGGAACTCAGGCGTCAGTCTGTTAAAAAGTTTCATGGGAGATGTTGATAGTAAAATTTTAACAAAGCAAATACTGCACTATCTGACTGGCGTAATCAACAATCAACGCATGCATCCTAAAGATAGGTCTTGTCTATAGCAAGTGACATAAATGGCTCATCAATATTAGTCAACGCCTCTTAAAGGTGTTCTGTTACTTAAGTTTTATTGAGTGCTAACTCGTACGTAACAATCACCTTCATATGTGTATTGCATACCTATTAGTCTTTGTTGTTTCTAAGCAGTGAACATACAAGCTAGACAAATGCTAGATGGATTTCCGAATAAAGCCTAAATGGCAAATTACAAGTCGGTGACATCATTAGCTTGTCCTCTTTGACTTAGGTACTAGGTTCGCTTTTTGTCTATTTATTTTGGTTATTCTCTTCACATCGTCGATTGGTTCTTTATCTATTTCTGTGTTTTAACGTAGACCAGTCTTTCTCAAAGTGGGCGATAGCGCCCCCTTGTGGGCGTTGGAGACCTAGAGGGGGGCATTGAGGGATCCAGAAAAAATTGAGGGGCGTTGGCGAGGTTTAGGGGGGCGATGGTTGATTTGCAATTTCATTTACTTTATATTTTAAAATTCACTAAAGTTTATTATATTCGTATAAGATTTGATATGAATCTTCAACTTCAAGGTGTTGACTTGAACTTAACAAAAACAAAAAATGGACACAATATTTACTATGCATTTAACATTCAACCAAGAAACTTAACCCTTAACCTTCAAGATTCCCTTATTATTGCTTTCAACTCCTAACCGTTGAGGACTGAGGAGTACTACCTTCCATAATCAGCTCACCTAGATAACCTGAAAGAATACAACCATATACGTCCCCATAAAATTTTATTAAAGAATTATCCTCCAACTCCTAACCGTTGAGGAGTTACCTTCCACCGTCAGCTCATCAACATGAAGTGATAACTGCTAGATGCGAATACTTGATAAGCGATTGTTGCCCTCAATTTCTCAGGGTTTCCATCATCAGATCCTGACTTGGTGACAATGGGACCACCTCGGGAGTATACACTCTTTCGAATACAAAAAGAATTTTGAAAATCGGTTCATAAATGACGGAGATATCCGTGAACAAACATATTAAAAAAAAAAAACATACAGACGAATTGAGAACCTCCTCCTTTTTGGAAGACGGTTAAAAATCAAATTCAAAAATGGCTGCCAAGAATTTTGGCTACAAAAGTCAATCTCGCAGTTGTACCCTGGATTGTGGTCGATCGTTCAAAGATTTTTGATAGCATTCCCGTCGTGATATTTGTGTGAACGTGGATTTAGCGCTGTGACAAAGTTGTGCATGTTTCAACCTGACATAAACAAACTCATTCAAAATCATCAAATTCATCCATCTCATTAGATTAGTTTTAAAACTAATATTGATTAGGTATCTATCTATAGTACCTATATTGTTTGTTTTAATTTGATTAACAGGAGTGTAAAAAAATAGGGGGCGCTGAAAAATAATTAATTTTCAAAGGGGGCGGTAAAAAAATAAGTTTGATAATCTCTGACGTAGACCATAAGATCCAGATTGGTGACCTGAAGAGAAATGGGAACGTGTTTTTTTTATGTTATCTTGCATTTCGGTTTTAGGACTAAACAAACTAGCTTATTCTCTTCTTTGTGTCTTATTTACCAAGTATGTATAGTTATTCATTAACATGAACATCTATTCTAGTATCGATCACATTAAGTTAATAAACGCATAAAACTCCATAAACTTAATTTCCTGGTCTCTTTAAATTCTCATTACTAGATTGCCATGTACTCGCTTGATTCTTCATTAGGCTTTCTGTGTCATTATTTATTACTTGTCTGGTCACATTTATGTCTGTAATTTAGTAATGATCTGGATCTTGCCATTACATTATTGTAACTAGCACACTTATTAGTCAGTCTTTATTATGGCAACTATTAAATGCCTTATACCAATTAGGCCGGAGCCAGTCATACTAAGGTATTTCCTCTCGGGCAGAATATTAACATGAGCAGACGAATTCATTTGTTTCTGTGCGTAATTGAGGCTATTGTATTCGAAAGTATTTTCATTTGTATGGGAAAAGTTGCCAGAATTGGTGTCCGTGTAGCGTCTCTTCGCCTCCCTCTTTATTGAATCGATTTTCACCTTCGTATTTATGGTCTGGCATTTCCTTGTCGTATTCATAGTCCTGGTTGTCTGGCAAACTACTGCAGTCTCCACTGGGGTTTCCGAAGTGTACCGTATCTATATCAACATAGTCTATATTTGAACTTTTCTCTTTGTTTCTTTATATATAATTATGCAATTTCACAGTTTTTTTTATCAATACCAAAACTCATCCATAGTTCCTCCCTACCCGACTAAGATGTTAACATTTTCCCCTAATTGAATGGTGCTCCTGTAAAATTTTCTTTTCATGTTCTTAATATCCCCTCTGAAATTTGATGCCAGTAAGTAGACTTATGTATGGTTATGTATTGTTGCAGGCTCGGGGCAGGCAGCGAGTGTGGCGGTGGAGGGTCGGGCGGCGGCGCGGCCGCTCCGCAGTCGGCGCGCGTCTCATCCAACGGCGCCGGCGGCATGGCGGTGAGCCGCGTGCCCAGCCCGCTGCACGACGGCAACACGCCCGTCGCTGAAAACTGGTGCTTCACACAGGTAAAGTATGGTATCTATCGAACTTTTCATTAGTCTTGCTGCCACGCGAATAGCGCGCTTTGTTTCGCCGGGTTCCTGCAGGGTGCAACCTATCGTGTGGTATAAACTTGTGGAGCTAGCTTTATAGCAGACTTGACTGAGTCTAGAAAACTATTAATTAGATTAGTAGAGTTCTCGTAACTTGCAAACTCCTTTACCTAATGTGATAAAGCATAGTGTTAAGGGTAGAATGCTTATTATTCAGTTGATTTGATGTAAAAGTGCTTCTATGAAACAAAGGATGTTTGGGAGTAAAACGTGAAGGTTGACATGAATGGCAAGTGCGTTTCATTGCCAACGGACGAAGTTTCAACAAAAGTCGGAAAACGGGCCCTGAAAATTGTAGGCTTCAGTCACGCGACGCAGAAAAACAAAATTATATAAGAAATTCGTCAAACAAACGTCTGGAATGAAACGCACACAGACTTGTCAAGTGTTTAATACAAGTCATCTGTTGGTGTGGTGCGAATAGCGATAATAATTGTTTACCAAGGCCGTTATCGGTGAACTTGAAATATGTTGCGCGCATATGCATATTGTGTTAACGTGTACATACATATTTAAAGCTACTAGGAAGAGCTGTGCACGTGTCCGCTTGTTCAAACTGTAGAGGTGACTCGTGCGTCACGTTGCGCTATAACTACGAGCATTACTATACCGTCGCGGTATGCGTCTCGCGCGGCATGTCACCGATTCAGTGTTATTAAAAATCCAATTTCAAAACTATTTCTCTGATAAAAGAAGACGTGCTTGCTTAGCAGTGCCAAGTGAAACGTTAAACGACATACGTTACATAATGAACGTTTGTTCTCTCAGACGTCAATAAAAGGTATTAGTAACAGCATACTTTGCAGCGATAACAGAGTTTGTAGCGGTTCGGTGAGGGACTTCATTTTCTGCATCGAACATCGATTAGGTATCACTTTGGAAATGCTATTTTCCCGGTTGATGGACATCGCTAAAGTAATTGGAACGACCGTTGTGCGACATAGACACACCGATCTGGTATTACCTTTTTTGATACTTTTTGCTCAAAAATCTATTTAGTTTACAATAACGGTGGTTTTTTGCTTGCTTTGTGTCGACGCTGCCTCACGTAGGTAGGTACGTTTATTAAGATCTGTTTCAAGTTTTAATCTTTAGGAATCTGCTGTGATTGGTACCGTTATTAAACGGAGTCGACAATCAAAGAATGTCTTTAACGTAATGATAAGCATATTTGTGTAGTAATGATTCTTGTTAAGGACAGGACAGTTGTTCTCTAGGTACTTCCTTGTAGGATTGGTGCGAGTCATGCTCGGTTCGACACGTGTTGGCGCTCGGCGCTTTTGCTCCGTGTACTCCGCGGTACACGTGCCGCTCTCCGATAATCACGTTCTTCATTAGTACTCTGAAACGCGTCAACAATAAACCTCGCATGTTATCGCAACAATTAGAACTCTCTTTGAAGTGAGCCAAGTGCCAACGATGATACTATGAAACTATTATGTATTGTAAATCACTTTGGTTTGAAACGGCCATTAAAATTACTGAAATTTACTTGGGTTTATCAACAAACTAAGCCTTTGCTATGCAATAGCAACACAACTGGGCACAATGTAAACTCGTATATGTTTGTAATCAGTTTTATTCGCGTTAAAATTCTGTCCACGCTCCTGATTTGTCACGATGATTTCAAGTTATTATTAAAGCCCACGTATTTTCCTCCATATTGTTATTAAAACAGACATGTTTCGCTATGAGAGAGCTGGTTTATAAGGAGCACACATATAAGGTTATTATGTGGCGGTGGAATCTGCAAACGGATGTTATCTATGTGTCCGCGAATGCGCGGGGACCGGGGATGATGCGGGCGGCCTTGGCGCGGGTCGGCGACCGGGCGAAGACCCCAGCAGCACCGCAAGCCAAGCAACGGTCGAGGGCAACGACCAGAAGCGGCCAGGTTGCGCCCGCGACTTGCTACGTCTATCCTCCTGACCGACGCCGAGGCCCAAGTGTCCACCCGACGAGGCTCAGGGCCCCCGAGTCCGACAATGCGCCGATCACGTTCACCTCACTCGCACCATGCTAATTATATTATTGTGAATGAATTATAATCGTCACAGACGTCGACGTCTCAAAGCTGCCATAAGCTTATACAATAGGCACCTACACCAAAAACGTACTATGGACATTGGAATTACCTGAAGCCAAGATCAAAGACACGATAATATAAACTGTTTAAAATATATACAACAGACATCCTAACCTTGAATGATGAATGAAATAATGAGTGTTGTCCATTTTGTTCATGAAATTTTATTTGCCATAAATAAGTTGTTAAACTGCTTGTTTGTTTTTCATGGTGACAGTCGGTGAGGCAATTAAGGACAATGTACAAAGTACTAAGCTGAATAGTTAGGGACCCATCCCGGGAAGATTTATCGTCAGTTACTCACCCACCCGGGGTTCTTACTTTGTGGAGGTGTCCGCTTCCCTTACTGATTTATACTTATCTATTATTTATGAAGCATTGTACATCAATCTGAGTGACGAGTATCACTACTAGTTTTTCATTCCTTAACTACGTACCTAGAGGTACGTAGTTTACATATTTACGCACAAATTATTTCCCCTTTATCACAACTGATTATTATTAAACATTGTATTAATTATAATTTTCCTTTGTTTCAGGTCAAAGTGGTTAAGTTCAGCTACATGTGGACAATAAACAATTTTAGTTTCTGTAGAGAAGAAATGGGTGAAGTGTTAAAATCATCGACTTTTTCAGCAGGTGCTAGTGACAAGTTAAAGTGGTGTCTTCGTGTTAATCCTAAAGGACTCGATGAGGAGAGTAAAGACTATTTATCCTTATACTTATTATTAGTGTCGTGTAATAAATCAGAAGTGCGTGCGAAATTCAAGTTCTCAATATTAAATGCAAAACGGGAAGAAACGAAGGCGATGGAATCACAACGTGCGTACAGATTTGTACAAGGCAAAGATTGGGGGTTCAAAAAATTTATCAGAAGGTGAGTCACACATTATTCCATTGTTATTTGTATATTGTCAAAGTAAATTGAAAATTGATAAAACGGTGTTAGTTGGTTTTAGTAATGTAAATAATATAAAACACAGTATAATGTAATATCGTACGTATATTAAATCAAAACAAATAATGACTTTACGAGCACAAACAATCACAAAACAGTGTAGATTGCGTGGAAAGCTTTAACGTACGTACCGTACAGTTAGGTAGGGGGCGGACCCCAATAGCGGCGCAGTCACATAATTTTATTCCCTACCGCTGAAAATGTGGGCTGCTTCTTGCGAGGGCCATAAACACCACATTAAGTAGACCCCTGCCTACACACGTGTAATCTTTGTAGCAACAGCTGTTTTGGGACGTCTGCGTTATATCAGAGGTCTTGTGTTATTGGTCGTGGCGTAAATCAACCCCTTTGGAAGTCATGTGTTGAATGTATCCGGTGTAGTCACAGAAATAGTCACGACTATATGCCCCAAATGGCCTTAATACTTCAGTGTATCGAAAAAAATGGTATTAAGTTCAACGAAGCCTCAAAAACTAAAGTATCCTACACAAATTAAGCGCAGTCTTTATCCTATTAGTAATTTTACCTGGCACACATTCTTGGAAACAAGACTAGATTGATACAATTGGTTTGGAAACCCTTTTTGGGTCAAGGTGTCTGCGATGTTCATTAATCTAATTCTAACAATTTTATCACTACCTGTTGCCCGCGGGCTAGTCCGTTTTTTTTTGTAGTTTTGCCTGTATCCAATTTAAGTTTTTGTACGATTGAGGAACTTCTCAATTTTGAACAATTGCTTCTAAACGTCTAGCCCATGGGTGTTTTAACTTAGGGTTTTCAAGAAGTATAACTTATTACTGGCATAAAAAATACTATCATCTGAAATATCGAATAGCATCAGTAATTCCGGAACTTCATCTACATTTCGCGGCCAATATAAAAGGGAGCGAGCGCCACCAACGAGCGGCTCCGGGCCAAATCTTCCGTTGCGGTGATGCGAATACCACAAGGTTTACTCCCAACTTTACCGAGTGCTAACGTTTTTACGACACCGTAAAAGTGAGAACAAGAACGCTAGCCTATAAATCAGTTACCTTAGCCTCAATTTTATTATGCGTTAAAATTTCTCAGTTTTCGTGGTGAAAAGTATGTTGCTGTAAATAAAGAATGCAGATCCGTTGGAAATTTAAATAATTGACCTCTATGCTCCTAATATTACCCGGAAAGGGACCAACCCTGTGTGCAGCCATATGCAATTATGATTCCCGGGAACTAACCCAACATTTCCTCCAATTCCAGAGACTTCCTATTAGACGAAGCAAATGGCCTCCTACCAGAAGATAAGCTGACGATATTCTGTGAAGTGTCAGTGGTAGCGGACAGTATCAATATCAGCGGGCAGAGTAACGTGGTACAGTTCAAAGTGCCTGAATGCCGGCTTTCGGACGACCTGGGGGCTCTGTTTGACAACGAGAGATTTTCCGACGTCACGTTAGCAGTTGGAGGAAGGGAATTCCAGGCGCATAAAGCCATTTTAGCAGGTATTTTGATTTCTTATTTGAATTTAGCTGTACTCTGTTTGATTGGTGTATGATCCTGGTGGAGCGAGAATCCATTGAATACGAGAAGCACAGGACTGGGTGATGTGGGGATGCTTGGTCATCTTTCTTTATCGTTTGGTTAGTGCCTAGCCTGGTGTCAGTTTTTCGTCCTCCTATGAGGCTCTAACTGGGCTTAACATGCCGCCTAGAATTATCTCTCAGGCATGCTGATTCGAATCCAAAATATCGGAGGTGCGTGTCTTGGGTTCAAACTCGAGATCGAGACTTATGTATGCCATTAGACAAAAGTTACTCGTCAAGTAGGTATGCCTTTTGAGCCATTAACTTTATGGAGAGTTTTAGCGTATCTATGTGAAGTTTTGGGGTTCTTAAAACACATAAAAGTGCGATTGGCTTCTGGGAGGCAAATACTTTATTCGTTCGGCAATTGCCAAGTACTAAGTGCCTAGTTGTTTATAGATCTAATCTCTCGTTAACTCCAATCATGTTTATCGTATTACACACATACTTTAGTCACGTTTCACTTCTGATAGACTCCGCATATAATGATAGATAGTAACATTGTTCCACGTAATATTTAAAGTAACATTTAATCTTCAAGATTTTAATCTGATATTATAATGTCAAGTTGAGTAAACAGTTTTGATTCTTTTCTGTTGCATTACGCATAAACAGAACCACAGATCTTAATTGACTTTTACGTGCGAGACTTTCAGGCCAAGGAGAGGACTTCGGCTATTTTGGTCCTGAAACCCCCCTAAAGTTTCCTTGTACTAATTTCTAGTGGAATTTCCGAGCGCAAGCTTATTAGAGTTAGACATAAAATGTTATTATAACGAGTATTATTGTTCTAGTTTTAATATAATGATGTTAATAAATGAGCAGTAATTTTTCAAAACGTACCCAATGTTTTTTCCGCTATGACATAAGTTACTGTTTATCATGTAACTGTAGGTACCTAACAAACAGCAGACCACAGAGCTTAGTAATAAACTACAGTAACTAGGTTTAATATGACAAAAACAAGTACAGCTATCAAAGTATTACATTTAGGTATATGTTTTATGTAGGGAAAAACCCAGAATTGGTGGATTAGTTCTGGGTTCTGAGAAGAGTATGGTCAACAAGCTTAATATAACACATTAATTATGACTTATATTGTAGTTATTTTTCAAAACCAGATCACACGATTAGAGAATGTGTTACAATTACAAATTAAATTCTCTTATGTAGGTTGTGATAACAGCACGGCAGAGCTAATGGGATTTCCGTTATGTTTTTCCCTTTGTGGGCAAAACTGGTATCGTATTGTTGTAATTTTAGCGATGACATCGATAAACATGCAAGTTTCAATTAAATGACGGTTTCTTTTTTCGTGTTGTTTGTCGCGGTCATTGGGAGGCCCATGTTCTGTTGTTGAGGTTGTTTAATCAATTTAGTTTTACTGAGAATCTTCAGTTAATCTGGATAAACATACGTAGTTATACCTATCGCACACAATGGTGAATGGTTATGCATTCTAGCATTGTATAGCAATGACGACTGCTTAGGATTTGTCGAAGAAGGCATAGATAGGATATCAGAAGAATATGAGGGCGACCTTTGCTAGTGATGGGACAAATAGATTTAAAATATTTGATACATTTTAAGAGGACTTCTTTTTTTTGTCGGAGTTAGGTACTTCCAGATCGCAATAGTTATGTATATTTTGACTATATACTAACAAGCCCCCTTTCTCCTTTCCAGCGAGAAGTCCAGTATTTGCAGCGATGTTTGAACACGAAATGGAAGAAAGAAAACGGAATCGAGTGGACATCACAGATGTGGACCACGAGGTGTTAAGAGAAATGCTTCGTTTCATCTACACGGGCCGCGCGCCCAACCTAGACAAAATGGCGGACGACCTCTTAGCGGCTGCTGATAAGGTAAAACTACTGTTATCATTGGTTAATGTTGGTTTGACTCACCAATCACAGCATCTATAGTCCAACTTAAGCCTTTTGGTGTTGTTAGGGGGCGCTGTTGGTAAATATTTGTGAAATTGATGGTAGAAATTGTATTGTAAAACAAAATGGCAACATTAGTTCCGACTATGGCCGCTAAAATAACGATGCAGCACTAAAGTGCTGCATCGTTATTTTATGTTATTGAGACACTAGTATGTAGTAGGAGCTCGATGCTAAATAGTAGCAGCCACGCAGGGTTGATGTTCAGTTAAAACCGGGCTTGTGTTGGTCGAGTGGTTTAGGCGTTTGCCTTGTGATCCGGTAGTCGTCGGTTCGATTCTCACGGGAAGCATACTTAGTAAAGTTGTTTCCAGTTTGGCTAGGACATTGCAGGCTTGAATCACCTGATTGTCTGATGAAAGGATGATTCCGTCCTTCAGAAGGCACATACAGGGTTTAAACGAACCCTTCACGCATCCGACAACCAAGCATTCTGTACAACAAACCAAGTACCCCTACGCAAAAAATTTTGCTGGGAAATGACTTTTTTTTGGGGTCAAAAATCACATTTTACGGTAAAACTCAAAGTAGCACTCTTAAAACATTGTGCTAGTGGATGCTTTGAATAGTAAACGGGTCATGGAGGTAATTTAAGTAAAGTTAAAACCTGAAATACTAGTATTTACAAAAACAGCTGTGAAAAATTTGGAACTTTGACTCCCAATATCTCCGCAACTAGGAGGTTCCCAGATATGGTCTAGAACAAAAAAATGACCGCAGTGGTGGGGAGAACAAATGCCCTTCGTTTCCGTTAAGGGTACTTTTACACCCTTTATAAGCTGGTGGTCCCGGCAAATGGCGGTCGTCACACCATGTCAGAGGCCCTTGACACCCCCGTCGGGGCTGCGGGTTGTTCGCAAGAGATACCCCGGCCTCGACATAAAGAGCTAAGAAGGAACATGGGTGGTTTTTAGTCAGTACAAATCTGACACTCCCTTTCGCTCTGCCCAAGAGTGGGAGTGGTTATTTGATGATTTCCCACCCCCCAAAACAAAAAAAAAGGCCCTTGACACTAGGATTTGTAGGGACACGATAAGAAGAAGGTTGGTCTGTGGATGCGTGACCTATAACATACCGAGTTTTCCTAGTGTCTCGGAAACCACGTTAAGCTTTTGGTCCTGACTGCCATTTGTAGAACTTTGACAGTCGTTACAGATAGTCAGTGGCCCAAAAATATAACCATGGTAAAGTCCATCTCAATTCTTTATTGCGTACCATAACGTTTAACTTTATAGTTTATTGTGAAATAATTATATTAGTCACAATTATGGACCCTGTAGGGCACAGCATAGATCAAGTATTGATTTAGTCCAAAGAAAATCTAGCTAAACAAACCTCACATAGAAACGTATTTAATAACGCGTTGTATCCGTCACGCGATACAGATAAAAACCGGTGAGCTCAGATAATAAGATAATTTGAGCCACGTGCATAGATAATCGATATAGAGATTCTATGCGCACTTCGTGTCGCGAACACAACGTGATGACGAACCATAGCTAATAGTGCGAATGTGTCAGCAATGAGAATGAGTGTAAAAAGTTTACGGTGTTAAGTTAAATTGGCTTTTGTATTATTTATTATTGATAGAGTCATCATCATTCTCTTGCCCTTATCCCAATTCATTTGGGGTCGGCGCAGCATATTTTTTTTTATAGATAGAGTAATAATGTTTATTTAACCCATCCAATGGGTAATTTAGAAGCGATAGATGAGTTATTTCAAGTAGCATTTCCTTTTCATTTCATTTCATTAGTAATCGATTGCCAATGTGATGTGATGTGATGCGAAGGAATCAAGAAAATGTTGTGAGAAAAAATTTAATAACTACATGCTTAGCAATGGCCTTTTTAACCTGGCATTGTTGAACTTTAGTATGAACTTCAGTTATTTCGGAACTAGTGCAATTGAAGAGAGTTTTGTAGTCCAGTACTGATTTTACTTTTATTCAAGATAAAATCTCATATTAATAGAATTTATTTTCTTCATTTCCAGTATGCACTCGAGCGGTTAAAAGTAATGTGTGAAGAGGCGCTCTGCCTCAGCCTGTCGGTGGAGACAGCAGCTGACACACTCATACTGGCGGACCTGCATTCTGCTGACCAGCTGAAGGCACAGACCATCGACTTCATTAACACGTTAGTATTCTTTTGATGACTCTTCACATCAGCTGAGGGGAAGTAAGGAAGAAGATACTGTATATTCCATCGAATGGGCTAGAGCAAGCAGTGCAGGCAGAGACGAAAAAGTCTGTGCGGAAGATAATAGTCAATTAAAGTCGTTTTATCTTACAGTTTAGTCATTTTTACTTTTTTAAATTTCAGGAGTCACGCAACAGACGTGATGGACACAGCGGGCTGGAAGAACATGATCTCGTCGCACCCGCACCTCATCGCCGAAGCGTTCCGCGCGCTGGCGACACAGCAGCAACAGATCCCGCCCATCGGGCCGCCCCGCAAGCGAGTGAAGCAGGCCTAGTGCACCCTCCACCGTGCACACACCACCCGCCTCTATACCAAAGACACGCCACACGGCACACACATATTCCAACTCTACGCCGGCTGAGGACTCACTCGCCAGCATGGCCCACGTCCGTCCAGCGTGTGACGAGACGGGTCCAGTCGGCTCCAGTCTACCACAGAAGGCTTTCGAGGCGCGGGACTCCACGTGTACGGAGAACTCCTGCTCAGTACTACACAAGGCTGCATATATATAATACTATTAGAATATATACATCGTGTACCATAGACTGTGAGATTCGGAGTGAGAGTGGCCGGTGGATGTGTGCGTATAATTAGAATGGATCCACGGATCCAGCCCTTCGTTTTACTATGATTGATCTCAAGACGATATTCGATCCTAATGTTTTTTTGTCTCTTGCGGTTAATTAGTTTACCGCTTTTAATAATTACTTTTAATGTGTATGTTACGGAGAAACGCTGGACGCTTTTTGCGCGTTGATGTAGTTTTGGATGTAGGCTTCGGGTTAAATATTTTATGTATGTCGTTTTTGTGAACATTCTCTTGCAGCTATGTATGTAAATTATTACTATGTCTTAAATATGAAGCTCGTGTCTAAAAACAACTATCCATGTCATATAAATTTATCATTATATTATTGATTGTAACATTCATTGGCTAACATAATGGCATATATAAATCGTTAATAATAGTAATGTACCGAATTCACAATAAATTAAAATAATCAGTCTGATTATTATGCCACAAAACAAATAATTCAATTGGAAAATCTTGGTGTTTCGTGTTCCCATAGAAATTACAAAAACATTAATGTTAGACATTGTATAACGTAGGCCTTTTGAAAATATTTTGAAGTAGAGTGGTAATTGAATGCAATAAAGTTATGTATGTATCGTGGCTTTGTACAAAATTGTTAGTCTTCTCACATCATAATAGATAATAAATAACGAATGAACGAGACGATACACATCACATGGTAGGGTCAGTGCTCCGGTGCGGGCTCAGCTAACAATTGTGTGCAAAGCTTCGGTAACAAGTTAGATGCTGTAGGGGACTCGAGTGATTGTATAAGTCTATTGAAATTGTTGGTATTGTATATAGATGAGCTACGATCCCACCATTAAAATATTTCTAAGTACTAACCCTTAAGTGGTATCACAGGTGACACCATTAATTTTTTTATTATATCTGTAGGATGTTATTCCAATGACATATTGTGATTTTTCTATCATACTTCCATAGGTTTAAATACACGAACGCTTTTTGTTTTGTTTCATATGTAGATGATCACTGGAATAATTTAAATTTTATTGTATTATATTATTGTTGTTGGTTTCACTTCATCGATTGTACATTACGTGTCATGTCCAGGCGGCGTCTTGTGTCGCCCTTCATTTTGCTCACTTCATTAACTTGTGTAATTAATTGATTCTAAATTACAAATTGATAAATGTTATTTATTAGTATTATTATCATTTTTTTTTCATTTTCTATAACTTAAATATGTTTTTTATAATGAAATATTTTTCTTTTTACTTTGTGAAATGATGGACCTACCCATAAGTAAGTACCTATTGTAATATTTACTCAATAGAAATATGTAATATACCGCGGCCAATAAATAATAATATTTAATACCATTTTATACCCACTTCCCATTTTACCACAGCTGACAGCTGTTATCATGTAATAATTGAATATTACAAAATGTCAAAAATAACTGTGATTTTCGAAATTGTCAGTAAGTTGAGCAAATAAATGAAATGATGATGACGATAAATTTTTATTTACTTTTGGTGGGCGAAGTGAAGTTGTAGCCCTATTGCAGCTACGACTTTTTGACCGACTGATTGTAATTGGCGGTCTACACGCCCGCTTAGGTATTAGGAAGCCGCACATAAGAACGTGTTGATAAAGTGTAAAAAAGCATCCTCAAAGGGCTAAGCAGAGCTGTTACTCGACATTTTGAAAATCCAAGTACAAAAACGCTTACTGTAAAACACAAACAAACACTCAAACTTGCCTGATTGATAGTATTATAGACCTAGTGAACCCGCCCGAAGAGTACCCGGGATCCGGAGGAAGTAAATATGTTTCAAAACGACGACGACGGCTCCATACTATTGTTACTAGAAACAGGGCCTAATAGCAGTCAATCGATCTCAATTCAACTAAAATGATTACTTAAGTTATTGTAAGCGTGACTGCAAAGTGTGGAGTCCTAGGAGTAGTAAAAAGAATTGTCAGAAAGGGTGCGTCCATACTAATACATATTACTTATCTTCATGTTTTGTACTTTTTTTTAAGTAATGTTACTTAAAAAAATGTACAGCGTATGTAGCATTTTGTTTCGCTATTTTAGGATGATTCTCCCAAAAGAATAAATTTTACATTATTATGCAAAACAAGGTTTTATACAATCATGATTCAATAGAGATTAGGATGCAAGAAGAAAATAGTACATTTCAGCATCATCTTCCCGTCTTGGGATGGCTTCTAACACGGAGCGACTGACTTCCGATACATCTACCTACCGTAAAAAATACTTTAGAAAACTCCTATACGTACTATACGCCTCTACGTACCCCTTCGTGGCATCCAGTCGTGCTTTTTACCCGACTGCGGCGAAGCCCAAAAGGAGGGTTATTGCATTCATTTTAAATCTAACGTAGGTACTTCGTTATTATGTACATATCGCACCTTCAGAATGATATGGACTTAACTCAAAATCTATGGAGTTACGGTCATGAGGGTCACTAAAAGGTACACACTTTTGGGTAAATATTAAAGAAGTGATGTTTTATGGTATCTGGTTTTATTCTACCAATTTATTAGATTTTTGAGTTAAGTCCATATCCTTCTGAAGGTGCGATATTTAGGAAGCAGCATTTTAATTTATTACGGGGCTGATTCAAAACAGTCTAATAATGATCTTATGGTGCGCGCCATAATCAGAACTCAAGAGAGAGATCAAGAGTTTATTGTACCTAGTGTAATATCCGAGTTGCGCACGAAGTGCTCCTACGGCAATAATATTTCATTACCACAAAAAACAAAATAACTAACAAAATGCTGACTTCAGCGTCATCTAGCGGGAAATGGCTACAACTCTACAAATAGACCGTAAAGTCCATTGCACGAAAGTCCCGCAGACGCAGCGCTGTATGTCGCGCGACATAATGTTGTTTCACAACTTTTGGCATCGTAAATAAACCTTATAACGCACTAATCCAATAATAAACTCACAAAATATCTACCACAACAAACGCACCTTGATAACATCGACAAACGACAACATGGCCGATCTGTTAAATTTAGTTCCACATTGTCCGCGGGACTTCTTTCGTGAAATGGACTTTATCACTTTATGTTCACTTTAAGCCGCCATCTTGTTTTTCAATACCATTTCCACAGACTCAAAAATGTTCACCAACAATGCATTATTATATTTCGGAGGGGCTTTAGATTCTGTGAAAATCCACAAATCTTCGATAAGCTTTGCATGCTTATGTCATTTTTATATTCACATTTCAGGCCCCGTACGATGAGACAAAAATCAATGTTGCTGAATTTCCCGCTTAGTTTTGACCTTTCTTGTAAACTGAAAGTTTATGCCCGATGGGCTCTGAAACCTTTCAAATATAGTTTTAGCGTTCTTTCAACACGCACCTAGATAATCAGCTTTCTGCCTGAATGCCTTAAAGATCCGTTTAGCTCTTTGAAGTTAAACGTGGGACTGGTTTTGGATGATAACAGAATATCTCAGCGCGACATAACTCTTAGGCCCTTCGCCCACGGCGACTTTGTAGCGATGTTGTCGCGTGTTCACATCGATACAGTCTCGATGCGGTCGCTAGTTGTTTGCCATCGCCCACAAAACTAATGCGCCTTAGTAGCGATGCTGTCGCGCGCTTGGGGGACTACAAAAAGTCGCTGTGGGCGCGGGCCCTTACGGTTATAGCAGGTGGATCGAACAAAAATACGTCATCAAACATATTATATTTTATGTTTTATAATTATTATTTCAACGATTACCATTTATTGTAGTAAGCAAAGAAAACTCTAATTTATTCGTTCTCCGTAGATCATTCCGATTGACAAGGAATGAAAAAATATGGTATTAACAAACTGATGGATTTTACATGGTAAAAATTTAAAAAATTTAGAGGCGCCACCAACGCTCATTGGTGTATACGCTGCCTTATGTTTCTAAGTTGTCTGTGGTTGACGATCTGTCTATTTAATGTCACTGTCAGCTGTCGGCTGGCAGATTATTTTGAAATATTTATTTTCATTTTACGTAACTTTCGTTAGCCGAATTTTGAATGATTGTAGCAAAAGAAATGTCCACTAATACAAGAATATTGACTAAGGTTAAAATAGTGGCTGTACAAAGAGCTTACTTATCGTCAAAACCCTTTGCTTCGGAGGTGCTAACAGCTTATTTGACTCAATGCAAAGAGCCTCCCTGGACCTCGTACTTTGTGAAGGTAATATCAGCATGTGGTTTATAGTAAATACACATTTACAATTTTTTTTTTCAATCTACAGAAAATGAATATCAATATCACCTAAACAGTGCTAGCTCATGATTGATCTTTATAACTTTCAAGCAATCTCTTGTTAGAAGTAGCATTCCTCTTGGAAAGGGCCCTGATGACCTACATCTTTCAAATACCAATGCTGTCGAGGTAGTAATCCGCCCCTAAGACGACCCACTGACCGTGAAAGGTCACTGTTTTTGATTATTAAAGGCCTTTATTGAGGCTTTCCTGGTATCAATGTAATCTGTTAATATATATAATAATTCACAAGCTGATATCAACTAAATCATTATCTGGCTATTCTACTTCTTTCTTTCTTTTTTGTTCTTCTTTCTTCTGGCTCAGGTTGCCTTCAGTAAAACCGAATGCAGCTGGGTCTGACTGCTAGATTGTTTGTCATTGTCAGACTTTCTGGCTTCAGGAACCAACTGTGTTAGATCTACAGATGACAGTCAGGCAGCTGTTATTTCACTGCAAGCTTGACCAGCCACCAGCCCCTCCCTCTTTTATTTATCAACCGTATGTGTAGCATTACTATATTCTTGCCTAATTTTTTTCAGTACAGTAGCGTAAAGAATGACCAATTTGGAATGTCAAACTTTAACTGGAAGGTTTTAAACTCAAACTATCAAATACTGAGGACCGGCTGCTTCCCCTACATAAAATACCATTGCTCCAAGAGGCATCCTGAGGATTTAGGAAGTTCTGATAAATTCATGAGGTTTATCAAAATTGCTAATTTTGGTAAGACATACTTACTTATTAAATTAAATATACACCCTGTTTATATTTATATGATTTAGCTTTCAAAGCAATGCGGTTGCTTGATGATGTGAAAAAATGACTGAGACCCGTTTTACTACAAGAATTCATTTCTATATTTGTATGGCAGACTGTTTTGCTTCATAACTTTTTTCCATGATGATATCTCACCATCATCATTCTCCTGCCCTCATCCCAATTCATTTGGGTTGGCCCAGCATATCTTCTTCTTTCATACTTCTCTGTTTCTTTATAATTTTACAAATATTTTGAGAAATTAATTCAAAAAATTAATGCAGTGGCATTAATTTTTTGAATTAATTTTAGTAAAATGTAAATACTAAAAAAACTTGTTAAACACTTTCAGGTATACCATGTCTGCTGTATGGTCTGGCAGCTACTCAACTCATTAGACACACAGAAATAGTGAGAACTTCAAAGGGTCCTGTCACAATATACTTTCTTATGCCTGAAGATAAGGGATCCAGTTATTGATGTGTTGGATTTGATAACCCAAAGACACAGTTGATGGACATAGGATGGACTCCTTTGAAGAAAATGGTGTTTTTTACAGATCTTGATAAATGAGGAGTCACAGGTTTAAAATATCCATTGATCCAAAGATTGTCATGTAAAGATTGCATTTAGTGATTAGAACGTCCTTTGTGTCTGTTTCTTTACATCTGTAACTTGAAAGGTGTACATAATAAAAAGTACTCTATCTGGGTATGTATCTATTAACCATTACATATGCCTAAATGTATGTAAGAAGGTATCTCAAATAAAAATCTTGTAAAAAAATACAATTAATTGTATATTATTTGTAGATAACAGGAATTACTGACAAGCAAAAAAAAAACGATAGAAATGGTGTAGAAAGAAGATAGGTGTAGTGTACGAAATAGTACCTTTGTGCACTGTTTTATGTGCTTGTTCAAAAAGAATCCGTCTTATTTGCTGTATTGACGTAACATGTTGAAATATGAGTACGATGAACTCATGCACTGAAAGAATAAGTCACCAATGTATTTTATATGGCAAATTCTAAAAATGGAATTAATATAGATGTACTACGTAAGAAAGCTCTATCCACTCGGAAAGTTTCGATACTTCGCTTTTCCTTTGGTATCTTGTCATGGGTTTTTCTTTGGTTTATTTTATTTACTGATGTAACATTAGAAATATCAATAAGCAGAATAGGGTAGCTAACAAAAAAAATCTAATTAGTTCGTCAGATAGATTTCCAAAAAATATTGGACACGTATTTTTTCTTTTTAGACGTAAACAAACAATGAAAACGATACAGTGCTTTGAAAACTCGTGTGACGTCATATTCTAAGACATTAGTATGACATTTTTTACCGGTGAGTGACGTCACAACCCCTCAAATCTTTGACGCCTTTTATCTTCGTCAATTTTTACTGATTTGATAAAAAAAAAAATACGTATCCAATATTTTTCGATAATCTAACAGACGGACTAATTAGAATCATATTTTTTAAGTCAGTAAACATCTCTATTCTAGTCAAATAAAGCCCAATACTTACAGAGAAGAAAGTTTCAAGCTGAACATTTGGCAACCCAGTAAACTTGATAGTGACGGGTTGTTGAGCTCGTACGATGATGATGATGATGTCGGTTCGAATCATCCGGCCTAATGGCGTCTCGTGCCAGCCACACGTCCAGCCTGCATCCCCCACTTCGAATCCCTAAAAATATATTTAGTTTATGGTAGGATCAAAAAGTAAGAACTCTTGCTTTTTATTATTAGATGAATTGAAGAAACGATTTTTATTTATTTTTGGCATATTGAAAAACAAGAACTCATTTATTTTGGACTTGATGTATTCAAAAAACATTGGAAAAAACGTACCTCAACCTACTTAAGTTAATGTCATTTTTAATTTACGCCCCATGAAGTAGGTAGGTCACAAGACAGATTAGCGCATTCTAGATATATGTAGCTGTATAATTATTTTTGTTATGTTTTCATCGGACTAAGTGATTTCCTATCTATGATAAGAAAATAAACTATGTCGTAGCGCCATAAACTGTGCCTTTACTTAATATAAATCGTGACTTAGGCTGCCAGGGTTTAACTTTAGAAACAAAAAGTCACGATTAGGGTAAGAACACGTACTTACCGTTCGAGTTTTAGCGGTCATGAGTTCACATGGTAACGAAATCCACGCAAAAAATGAAAGGAGAACGTCAATGTATTACAAAGACTACATTCTACCTTTTCTTGGGAGTAAATCTGTATTGACAGGAGCAGACTCGCGTTTCAGAGCGAACATGGACATGCGCGTTTTTTGGACATTTACCATGTGCTCGCGCCGCGTATGTGCGTCTATTCAATGTATATAACTTTCTTCGAGTGCAGCGGACCTGTACGTTCATTGTGCATCTCTATTGTTTCGTGAGGGTATCACCACACTAGTTATGAAATTATGAGCAGAAGCAAATTCAAATAAGAAAAAAAAGAACAGGTAACGCTTGATCCGTAAGGTTACATTACGGCCTAGTAACTTGACAAAATAGTTATAAAAACAACAGTCGTGTAAACATTGATATAAAAACTAAAGATATGGTCGTCCGAACATTTGCTCGACGCGTTCGCCATACAGAGAATCGGTGTAGTCTGCTCGTTAACGTAACCTTGTACAAGCGGCGTGGTTCGAGGTACGAGTATAAAGAACATAAAAAAATTTATGACCGCATCCGAAAAGAGCCGATCGTGGACTAGTCTAGTTCACTTCGGTTTAGGAAATACCATTTTAGGACCACGTTCGAGGCGTCATTTTTATATGCGGTCCGCCCAGTCCTTACGCAGTAATATATAAGTCAATGCGTGTAAAACAACCTTTAGCCGCTTAAACTAGTAATTAATTATAAAGTAATGAATGCGTCCAGGCGCACTGGGTAGACGATGTTCCACCGCGCAAACGCGTTCATAGCACCACACGAAACATTTATTGAACGGTCACAAACCTTGTTTCTTATCATGGTGCCGAGATGGCATGGTATCCACAGTTGCAAACACGCAGCAATGCCCAGAAGACAAAACAAGATGTCTACTTTGCCGTTCTCAAGTTTCTGAAAAAATTATGATAGTTTCCAAAATAATAAGGAATTGTGTTCTGTACCTAAGTAGATACCTATCTACACAAATGAGGTAGGTACTCGTAAAATCAAGTAAAATGTTATCTAAATTGGAAGATTAAAGATTGTTCTCAAGTTGAAATATACCTTTTTAACGGTTAGGTAGGTTAGGTTCGGTAGGTATTAAGGATTTGATCAGGTAGTCAACCTTTGTCATCTACATATTTAGTGGCGTAGGGGGGGGGGGGGGGGGGGTCAGAGTGAAGAGTCAGGCCGCACCGACGATTACTACACGTGTTCAGTGCGTCATTCCAATTTCACATCCACCCAAACCCTCACAGATTTTGAAAAGTGGGAATGACGCGTGTGGCGTGTAGGTTCCACTTTTCTCCAAACCTACATACATTTAGGGCCTGAAAGCTCCTACCTACCTGTACCCAGTGCCCACTCCTCTTACCTCCGCAATCTGGTACGCTATGAGGCATATAGCGATGGAACTCAAGGAAACCTGGTAAACCAGCGGGAGCCCGTAAACAGATGACACGGTTCTGACAGCGCTGAAAAGAAACATACAATAATATTTAATTGTCGAGAAGAAGCTCAACACCGAGAAAAAGTAAAAGAAATGGGGGGAAGCCTTTCTTCAGGAGTGGGCCAGTTAGGTACACCCACATTTCGTTAATTATCATGTTTAGGTATGTTTCATGTAATGTAATAGGGGGCGAGCTTATTGCGACCACCCGGGCTCAAATCCAGACTCCGTGCAGTGGTGTGGCGTGGTATAAGTTCAGGTTTATAATAAATAAAACTTAACTTACATATTATCACATAATTAATCGATTTATCTGATGATTTAGAACTCATTTGTAAGATTGATAGTGCGTGAGATCCCGCGGTCTGGATTGCACGGCCGAGCAAACTGTTGCTTATTAGGATTTTCTATCTAGAAATTCCCAGTAGGAGCGTTGGGCTACGTTCAAGTTTGGTAACTTGAAACACTTCTAAGTTGTAAACCTACTTCCCACCCATTGGTTGACTGCTTACTTAGTAAAATAAAAGTTGCATTACCGACGTTACGGTAGCCTTTTTAGTAACTCTTTAAAGCACCGACAGTCTGACTTTTAAATGTTTCAATGCGGAAATCACGACTTTAAGATCAGAAAGTGCAAGTAAGTAGCCTAGATTTCTCTACCGCGCCCTGACTGTGCCTCTAGGCTAGTTTATGGCCTGAAGTTAATCGTAAACTAAAAGCTATATAGTTTCCGCCTTATTGTACAACAAAGTAGATTGTCTATAGGAAGTCGCTGTCTGTTGTTGTAGTCTCTTTCTAAGGTTATCTTGGTCATCAATCACTGACATCAGTGAAGGAAAACATCGTGGAGAAACGAACTTATAGTAGAGATATCACAAAAGTTACTATTATACCTACACAATAGGGGCGTAGCTACCGCCGTATCTGCCGTATCAATTATTCGGGGCCCCCGAACCATGGGGGCCCCGGACATGCTTAAGTAAAAATTAATAAAAACTTCCAAATTTTTTATTTCAGAAATGACAAAAGTCAAAAAAAGCAATTTATTATTTTCAAAGTCATCATCAGCTAAAAATGATTTAATAAAATAGTTTACCGAAAAAAAGGCAAGGTGAGCATTTAATTTGAATTGTTTGTAAAAAATTTGGAAAAAGTGACAGATAGATAATTATGATGAATAAATATGTCTTTTAATTTTATGCAATTTTTTTTTTTTTTGTGACAAATTTTTACCCTTCCTAAGGGCCCCCACCCAAACATTTTTATACGGGGCCCCGCCAAGGCACGCTACGTCACTGCTACACATACAAGTGTGATGTTAGACTGGAAGCCAACCACAACATAGATTGGGAAAAGGCTAAGCAGATGATGATACAAGTATGATGTTCAGTACCTAAGTGGGTAGGTAGGTACTACAAATCTGAAATCGCCGATCCGCCATTAGCATAAGCGAAACGTAGTGATTAATGATTCTACCTATAAGTTAAGAGAATAGGATTTTGCACTGCATTGGTACGGTCAGCAGCAGAGGTAGCTTAACATTTCGGAATTTTAATTATTTGATGTACAAGACTCCAGTTATTATTTTTCATGTTTCAGAAGATTATTCTTAAAATATTCCTTACTTTTTAATAACTTGCTAGTAACGAATAATATCTAAAAAGATTTTATTAAAACACCTGCTTTGAAACTGTGTGTAGTGTAAATCTACTTCTGATGCTGACTGTACCTACAGTTACAGGCTGGTTTTAAAGTAGACTGCCTCGTTGGTCAAGTGACAAGCGTGACTTATGAGAGCGAGGTCCTGGGTGCAAGGGCGGACACGGGGGTTTTTTTTTTTTGGCGGGTGGAAAATCATCAAATAACCCCTCCCGCTCTTGGGCAGAGCGGAAGGGAGTGTCAGACTTCTACTGACTAAAAATCACTCATGTTCCTTCAGAGGGTTATAGAGTTCCCATCACCCTTTGTTTGTTTTATTGACTTTTTTGCCACCGACTTCCGAAAGTAAAGTTATTCTTGACGTTTTATTTTGAAGTCGGTTGATTTTTTATGGAAAAACTTTTTTTTAACAGTTAGGGTCGATTATTTTTTGTCTGCCTACCCCAGAAAAATATGTATTCCCGGGTCGAACAAATCATTATTGGGTTTTTCCCCAACAGTAGCAACGGCATCTGTAGTTGTACCTGGTTGATGGCAGTAGGCACGCCCCCTATTACACGGGGGACTAAAAATAAGTGTCGAAATGTGGGTGTTCTTTTTGGTATACTTCTGCCTAATTCTTCGGGGCCTCCGGTCGTGATGTTATGTATATTTATAACTTAAACAAATATTAAATATGAAAGGTGGAGCCGGCTTTACGCGACGACAAGTAATATATTACTAAAGTGTCAATGCTATTGTTACGTCGGTCATCTAGAACCTTCAAGAAACCTCGCTTATAATTGTGTTGTGCCTAAAATACTCCAGTACATTCTGTAGGTATAATTCCTCGAACTTCTTTTGTGTGTTTGAGTATAAAAGGACCAACAGAGGTCGGAGCAGTCAGTCTACTTTTAAAGCGAGACAACGGAAGGTTCGAAGAGTTATCTAGTGCGATAAAGAGTTCAGTAGTGTTTTGCGATTGTGTATTAATTAAGTGTTTTGTGCTTAATAAAGTTAATCCGTGTGTTTAATTGGTAGTGTTTTTATTTATCCCATACCCAGCTCGTAACACTATTATCGGTATTCTACAAACATTACATGCCGCAGGTCGAGGAGAGGACCTTTTCTCAGAAAGATAATTCTTAGACGTATGTATTTGCCCGCTTCCTTGGGAAATTGGGACTTAGGGTCAATTCCCACTGAAAGAGCAGCGGCCGGCAGCGTCTTTTTGAGGCAAAATATTACAAACTATTTTGAATCTTATCTACGTGATTTAAAAGTTCATAGTCATTTGAAGGCAAAGGAGGGGTAGCGTGGCGTCGCGAGGCTGCACGAGCCTTCTACCGACTAGTCAAAAGAGGCGCCGCGCGGCTGATCGCGGCGCAGCTAGCTGACGTGCGGCCGACCGCGGTGCAACTGACAGACACGCGGCTGCGCGCGAGCGACCATTTCCTACCCCTTGAGTGAAGTAGATCGCACACTAGTTTTCAAAGCTACCACGCGGAGGCTCATTGCGGCGCCTCGGGATGCCGCGCTGCCTCTCGCGGCGCCGCACTGCCCCGCGCGGCGCCACACTGCCCCTTGCGGCGCCGCGCTCAGTCACTTGCTCTTACGGCCGCTGCGCGCCGCTGCTCTTTTAGTGGGGATTGACCCTTAAAACATTATTTGTGCATGAAGTCGACAGTCGACAAAATGCGGTGATGAATGGAAACAAAACCATAGACTTTATTATACACAGACGTTAGAGGTACCTAAGCGACGATGAGGTACCTTCAGATAATTACGTCAAATACCTAAATAGCCCAAAGAAGTAATTTGATTTCCTCTTTTTTTTGTGTGAATTCATAGTCTCGGTGCTCAACAGTATTAAAATGCCATCTGGTGATAATGGAATGAGGTCTGTTGACGCGCATATAACTACGCAGTTTCATTTATGTTCGACGGAAATATTTTGTTTGGCTGAGTACCGAGATCCGACTACCTCGTTAGTCTAGTACTCGCATGCGCGACTGCTGAGAACTGCATGACTGCTGCAAAATGTTTTTGGGCTTTTCCATCTCTCAGGAATAGCCAGTGAGCCACGGAGTCTGAATTTGTGCCCGGGTGATGGCAATAAGCCCGCCTCCTTGGGAAATAAAACATAACTGGTGAAATGGCGGTGAACCGTTAGGTAGGTACACCTAGGGTTGCCATCTCAAAATTTTGGAAACTAGGACAAGACGCGTGAAAACCCCGGATTTTAGAGCCCTAAACCCGGACATGTCAACAAGTTTAAAAAAAACAGTTGAAAATGTCAAAATTACCTTTTTATTTAATTTTAATTCTTTAAAATTAAATTTAGTCATTTATATCAATAACCCGTTAAAAAATTTTAGCGAGTCGGTTCATCGGTTGATCGAGACATGCGGGTACAGTGCGTGTGTCGCGGGTGACCAAAGAAAGACTGTCTAATCTGTGTAAAGCAATTGCTAAGTTTTATAAGAAACCCAATATGTATGTTTAGTTTTAGTACCGCTTTTCGATGATAGATGGCGCTGTGCAGTGACGTCACTTTTGTAAATTGCGGTGTTAAAATTCTCCTGTGTTGAACGACCTCCACGGTATTTTTATACAATAAATTGTCTTACTCTGGACACCCCTGTTTTATTTCATAGCGATATATTTTTGGGACGTTGTACAAGTGGTCCTTCGGAACCGGATAAAGGGTTGGTGTGCATTGTCCTTGTTGTTGTGGAGGAGTCAGGTTGAATGGTCAACCTGCGGCGAGAGTGACGTCAGCACAGCAGTGGTGAGCAGCATCGGCGGATCGTACAAGGTTGGCGCTTAAAGCGTATATGTACGAGTGGTACACAACGGTCAGCCGCGCTGGTGCTAACAGTTGGCGTGAGCAGCAGGTGCAGTGCGGGGGGACAGTACCCCGCATATCATTGCGACGAGCTACGTAAAAGTGTGTGGACAGTGAAGTGTTGTGAACCTGTGAGTACTTTAAAATATCAGTTACTAAATTTACACATTGACACTTAAACATTAAAAGCAAATTTGGACATTATTAACTTAGAAAATTTCAATGAACAATTTGGACTTAGAAAAATTAACGTGTGCATGAACTTAGAATAATTTCAATAAAAAGTGAACTACGGGGAACCTATGCCCGATTTTGCAGCGAAGAGTACGAAGTTCAAAGACTTGTGATTTTTTACGTGTTGTCCACGAACTTAGCATAGCGTTCCGGAACAGTTTGTTTAAAGGACACTTTCAACATGGAAGCTTTGAGTAATCTACAGTTTAACTTACATTCTACTATCAGTAAAGCAAGGTCTAATTTTAAGAAATCACCTAAGGAGCGAGTAACCAGTTCATACATAGAAACTAGATTAGAAAATTTAGAAGCTAACTGGTCAGCGTTTTCTGAAACTCATATGAAATTTGTTGCATCGGTTAAGTCTATTGAATTCGAAAAATCGGATTACAACTTAAAAAACGTATATGAGACTACTGAAGAATTGTTTACTGATTATAAAGCAGAGCTGAGGGAAGCATTGAAGAAAATTGTATGTTCGGATAGTTTATGCAAAGTGTCTGAACCTTCTCCAAACGGTTCTAAAGGGATATGTTCAGTAAAATTGCCAAATATTGATTTGCCTATGTTTACCGGAAGTTATTCTGAGTGGATTAGTTTTAGAGACTTATTCAAATCTTTAATACACAATAATAATCTACTAGACGATGTTCAGAAACTGCATTATTTAAAATCACATTTGTCTGGAGAGGCTGAAGGTCTTTTACGGCACATCCCTATTACTAGTAGTAATTATGCAACCTGTTGGACTAAATTAGAGAATCGATTTAATAATAAAAAATATTTGGCGAATTGTATAATTAAACGTTTTTTGAGTCAAAAAAATATTGTAACCGAATCCTCCGGCGCAGTTAAGGAGTTATTAGATACTTCTAACGAATGTTTACATGCTTTGGAGAATTTAGGCATAATGGTTGAGCATTGGGATATTATAGTTATTTATGAATTGAGCTTAAAACTAGATACTGAGTCACGTAAACAATGGGAATTAAAAATCAGTGATTGTTCAGATGACTTCCCTACAATGAATCAGTTCAGAAATTTCCTCGAACAAAGATTTCGATCTTTGGAATTTTTAGACAACAAAGGTCAACGTCATCAGTCCAATCGTAATGTGCCAGTCAAGTCGCTTCATGTCTCAACTACATCGTGTATTTCTTGTCAGGAAAACCATAAGCTTGCTAACTGTAAAAAATTCGCCGTTCTTGAAATAGATAAGCGTCGTAATTTTGTCCAAACCAATGGTTTATGTTATAACTGTCTAGGGGCAAACCACACAGTATATGCATGCCGCCAGTCCACCAGATGTCATATATGTAAAAAGAAGCATCATAGTCTTCTTCACCTTAAAGGCGTCTCCAAATCAGTTGCTGATAGTAATAAAACAGATCAAGCCCCAGCAGAAAGCAGCGTTTCTGCTGGTACTACTTCAACCCAGAGTAATCCCACTAATGTTGTAAGTTGTTTTGCAAGTAGTCATAACCAAATATTATTGGCCACTGCATTAATTGCAGCGGAATCCAAGAGTGGTACTGCTATAGTATTAAGATCTCTGTTAGACCAGGGATCTCAGGCTTCCTTTGTGACGGAGTCTGCAGTCCAGCTCTTGGGTCTCAAAAGAATACCAACTAAGGGTTCAATTTCAGGCATAGGATGTGATCAAGGCCAATCGATGATTTCATTAAATTCGATGGTTCTCATTAAAGTTAAATCACGCGTTGACCCTAGTTTTATTATCACTGTTAAAGCTTATGTTTTAAGGAAATTGACGACTATTTTACCGGAAAGGAAGGTTGTGGCAAACGTTTTGGCCACAGTCTCGTCTTTGGCTTTAGCTGATCCCTCGTTCGATACTCCGAACAAGATCGATTTGCTCTTAGGTGCCGAAGTTTATGGCCAGATTTTGTTAGAAGGTTTAGTCAGAGGTCCACCTGGTCGACTTATTGCACAAAATACTAGACTAGGATGGATCTTATCTGGTCAAGTAGGTGAACTCAACCAAAGCGAGACATGCCACAATACCATAGTCACATTACATTCTACTCATACAGATGAAAATACACTCCTTAAAAAATTCTGGGAGTTAGAATCTGAGCCCAAGAGCGATTACGATAAGGTTTACTTAACCCCGGAAGAACAGAAGTGCGAAGATATATTTAAGGCCACGACTAAACGAGACGAATTGGGTCGCTATATTGTGCATATGCCTTTCAGGTCAAGCGATCCTGCTTGTAAAGATGGGGGATCGAAAGACATTGCTCTTAAACGACTTTTAACCTTAGAAAAGCGATTCTTAAGGAGTCCCGATTTCAAGGCTCAGTATTCAACTGTTATAAATGAGTATATAGCTCTTAATCATATGGATATAGTACAGGATAGGGACAAGGAAGGTTCTGTGTACTTACCGCATCATGCCGTCATCCGTAACGACAAAAGTACAACGAAGTTGCGCATCGTATTCGATGCATCATGTGTAGGTAGCAACGGGGTGTCTCTTAATCACGATTTAATGGTGGGTCCTCCTCTACAACCTGAGCTTCGTCATATCATCATGCGTTGGCGTCGTGAACCTATCTGCCTGGTAGCGGACATCGTCAAGATGTACAGACAGATTAAGGTATACGATGATCACACAGATTTTCAGCGTATATTATGGCGTGAGAATCCAGAGGACGAAATTCAGGTGTTACGTCATTTACGAGTAACGTTTGGAACATCATCGGCGCCTTACCTAGCAGTAAGATCATTGCAGCAGTTAGCTCAGGACGAAGGCGATGAATTTCCTTTAGCGAAGAACCGTGTTGTTACAGATTTCTATATGGATGACCTGATGACGGGATGTGAAACCGTAGAAGAAGGAGTAAAAATATATAAGCAGATATCGGAAATGCTTAAGCGTGGAGGTTTCCAACTCCAAAAGTGGGCTAGTAACAACAGAGAGTTAATAAAATTGATTGAAGACGGTGAACAAATGTCACAAACACAAGGAAATATGGAACTAAAAACAGATGCAATTTCAAAAATATTAGGCTTAACGTGGGACAAAGACAATGATGAGTTCGTTTACACTATCCAGCTTAATGCTGTAGATTTACCCGTGACAAAGCGTAAGGTTATTTCGGATATAGCGCGACTATTCGATCCCCTCGGATGGTTAGCACCGACAGTCATCACTGCGAAGGTGTTTATTCAGCGAATATGGATGACTGGGATCGAATGGGACGCAGAACTACCTGCACCGTTGCTGAAAGAGTGGCTGGACTTTCGAAAAGGCCTTTGTAATCTTATTAAGTTTCGTCTGCCTCGTTGGATCAATTCTAGCAAGGAGAACAAGGTTCTAGAATTGCATGGCTTTTCAGATGCGTCCAATGTAGCATACGCCGCGGTAGTATACGTCCGCATCATTGATAGAGATGGACATATTCACACAACCTTGGTGACTTCAAAAACCAAGGTTGCTCCTGTTAAGCAGGTATCAATCCCACGATTAGAGCTTTGTGGAGCTGTCTTACTAGCAAAGCTGCTCCAAGAAGTCGCCTCAACTCTAGAAGTTCCCAAACAGCACTTATATGCGTGGACAGACTCATCCGTCGTTTTGGCGTGGTTAAGCGGCCACCCTAGTCGGTGGAAAACGTTTATCGCGAATCGTGTTTCCGAAATACTCACTATTATGGATAGATGTCAGTGGTCACATGTGTCGACGTCGGAAAATCCAGCGGATTGCGCATCTCGGGGAATAAGCCCTACTGAGTGTAGCGATTTGAAACTCTGGAAAAAAGGTCCAGTATGGTTACAGAATGAAAAAATAGATTATAATAAGGGAAATATACAAGAAACTACGCTAGAAGAAAGAAAAATAAAAATAAAATGTCATGCAACTGCAGAATTTGATGATAGTCTATTTACTAGATTTTCGAAGTTCGGGAGGTTGATACGTGTAATAGCTTACTGTAGACGATTTTTACGTATGAAGGAAGTTGAATCTAAAAAAAATGAAATATCTACTTGGCTAACTACAAAGGAATTAAACGAAGCTGTACTTACCTGTATCAAACTCTGCCAACTCCAGTCCTTTAGTGAGGAAATAGAAGCTGTGAAAAAAAATCGTAAATTAAATAAAAGTAGTAGACTTACCTCGCTGAGTCCTTTCCTTGACGATGACGGGATCTTCAGAGTTGGCGGTCGCTTGCACCGGGCTTCTATTGATGAGAATATGAAGCACCCCATCTTAATCCCTCATAAATCACACTTCACCAATCTTTTAATTGCGGAGGCTCATGAAAAAACTTTGCATGGCGGGCCGCAATTGATGCTCAATTACTTAAGATCCAAATACTGGATACTCAATGCAAGGACTCTCGTTAGGCAATATGTTCACAAGTGTGTAACTTGTATCCGACACTCGAAAATAACACACCAACAAATGATGGGCCAATTACCAAAAGCCAGGGTGTCTTCTCAGAAGCCCTTCCAATGCAGTGGCGTAGATTACGCAGGTCCAATCAGCATCCGAACCTCTAAAGGTCGTGGTCATCGCTCCACTAAGGGATACATATGTTTGTTTGTTTGCATGTCCACTCGGGCCATTCATCTGGAAGTAGTCAGTGACATGACTTCTCAGAGTTTTCTTGCGTCTTTTAAGCGTTTCGTAGCCAGACGTGGCAGAGTATTAGACTTGTGGAGCGACAATGGGACTACATTTGTTGGTAGTGCAAAGGAATTGCGACAGCTATTCAACGCTGAAAGGTCTATGGTAGCTTCGGAAATAGCTGACTTCCTATCTATGAATGGTACGACTTGGCATTTCATACCTCCCCATGCTCCAAATTTTGGAGGATTGTGGGAGGCTGGTGTCAAGTCCACGAAGCACCATTTGAAAAGAATTATAGGCACCAGCACTTTGACATTTGAAGAAATGACAACTGTGCTGACTCAAATTGAGGCCTGCCTTAACTCGAGACCGATCTCTCAGCTGTCTAACAATCCAGAAGACTCGTGTCCTTTGACTCCTGGCCATTTTCTCGTGGGTGAACCTCTCGTAACAGTACCTGATATTAATTATGAAAATTCATCCACTGGTAATCTGAAGCGGTGGCATCTTACGCAAAAAATGCTACAAAATTTCTGGCGTAGGTGGTCATTAGAGTACTTAACTCAATTGCAACATCGATATAAATGGTCGGATTGTAAGCCTGAACCTGATATTGGAGACGTGGTCCTGGTGAAGGAGGATGGTCTTCCACCCGCTAAATGGCTTTACGGGGTTATTACAAATAAACATCCAGGTTTGGACAACATTACCCGCGTTGTAACCATACGGTGCAAAAATAATGAGATAAAAAGACCTTTATCGAAATTAATTATTTTACCTGTTAGCTCTTAGTTATTGTTATCATCTTATTGATGAATAATTAAGGCCCTAGTTTTAAGCCATAGTGGATAGTAAAACCTCAAATCATTAATTTTAAGTAAATTGTTATGTTAATTTTGATGGACAGAGCCGTCCATGGTGGGCGGAATGTCTAATCTGTGTAAAGCAATTGCTAAGTTTTATAAGAAACCCAATATGTATGTTTAGTTTTAGTACCGCTTTTCGATGATAGATGGCGCTGTGCAGTGACGTCACTTTTGTAAATTGCGGTGTTAAGATTCTCCTGTGTTGAACGACCTCCACGGTATTTTTATACAATAAATTGTCTTACTCTGGACACCCCTGTTTTATTTCATAGCGATATATTTTTGGGACGTTGTACAAAGACTTACATTTTTACCGGACCGGACTACTAATGAAACCCCGCCCGGGCGCTCCCCGGACGCCCTCTAAACTAGGACAAATCCGGGGAAACCCGGACGGATGGCAACCCTAGGTACACCTCTGCTTAACCCTTCGGGGATTACAAGCGTGATTTTATGTTAGGTTTTGATTCCATACTTACCTCAACACTGAAAGATGCCACCTCACAATCTTTCCAATCCTCGCATTGAGTATGAGTTGTGTTCCTATTCTCCGCTCATCATACCGACATAGCAGTGCCACAGATTTGTCCAGACCCTCGAATATCACGCCGAAGTCTATTATTATCATATTCATTATTGCGAAGTAATGCAATAAGATGTGGAATAGCGTGTAGATGTATACTGGAAACAATGGTTTTGATTATATTGTTTTCGTATGTAACCTTTAAGAAAGTTTCGCCATAAGCGTAGTTTAAAACGACTCCCTAAGCCAATAGTTACTGGATCTATCGAGAAACCCATCGCTCATCGCTCAAGATACATCCTACTCTATAATCTGAAAATCCGTTTTTCGCATTCTATTGTCTTTTTACCCGACTGCACCAAAAGGAGGGTTATGAAATCTTGTTGCTACAACTACATAAATATAATAGCTTTGTCTCGCTACTTTCATTGGAACTATGGTTTAACATTAACACAGTACGGGTATCTTTCGCTACTATTTAAGTTAAGCGTTAAGCGAAAGCTTTATGATAGGCCCAGTCTACAAGTTTTTTCTAAACTGCGATTATTCTATGCTACAAGAGTTTCGTGCTACGAATTTTCCCCAAGCTACGTTTGGCGTTTGCAACACACGCTACGAGTTTTCCCACACTATACAAATTGATATATAATATGCTACGCTACTAGTTTTTTCCAAGACACGTTTGGCCCCAAAGAACGTTTGACCTATACTTCGTTTTTTTTTCTATGCCACAGTTGACCTTTGTTACGATTGACCATAACTTTATTTGTCGTCAATGACAACCTTATTATAGTAATACAGTTACTTACCGCAAAAAGTTTGAACAAAAATAAAACACATGGTCGATTCGATGACAAAAAAGACTTCATAGTTCGGTGTTCTGTAGGGGTCATCGTGAGGAAGCCACATAGGGAACTGGAGTGGTCTCTTTGTGTTCTCATCCATGGTCGCGAACAAGCTATGGTAGACCAGTCCTACTATTGGGAATAACACGTACAAACCACCCACGAAGGTGACAAAAGTGAACCACGCGAAGCACAACTGCCATATTAGTAGCTGGACTTCTAAGAACGGTTTCCTGAAACAAAAGCCAAGCCGCGGTATGGAAAGCTTAACAAGGTCAGATTATATTGGCTAGCGAAACTCCGCAGTGGTGATGGGTACCTACCTATGTACCTACCTATTACCTAAAGGATTAATAATTATGTCAACATGATAATAATCGAAGTACCACACGCGTTTGCCAGCTATAATGATTTATTTTGGGTATGTACAATATTGCCTACAGCACTAACGAACGTAAGTAGGTATATAGGATGAGTCTATCGACACTTTGTAAAGTTGGGAGGTTGTATACCCAATAAATTAACTCCAACTTGAATTTAAATATTATATATTTACTTAAATTGCTTTTCAAAGGGTATCGTAGGTATTACCCAGTATTAACTGGGTTTTGGAGGTCAAATAGCCAGTTGCTCCATATAAAATACTGACATTCAGCTGCATCCGGTTGGACGGTATAGTTCACGTCAAATAACTTTGCCCCTCTGAAGTTAGCCATTTGCAAAGATCGCGCAAGTGCAGTCACGTAGAAAATTATTTGAACAAAATAAATACATATTTTTAAAAGAAAACATAGTTTTATAATGCCATAATGCCCGCCCCCATGACTCGCGCATGCGCAGTTGCAGTTTTGTTCGTAATTTTGAGCCACTCGTAGCCAACCTCAGAGGGGCACAGTTATTTGACGCGAACAGTAAGCCGACCACAATACACTTGGGAAAAGGCTAGGCAGATGATGATACATAATTTACTAATCAACAATATTACCAAACACATTAGTATAATTAACAAATAAAAATGAAACAAAAAAATATGATAAAATGAATATCTTGACTTGTATGAACTCCGTCCAACGATTTGTGTGTTTTATGTTTTTTTTAAAGTAAGTACTTGCTTGTTTTTTGACCTTTTTACCTATCAACTACGTAATGCCAAAAAATAAAACAAGTAAAAACTACTTATATATACCTACAAACAAGATCACTCTTCATTACCCGACTGCAAGGGAAGGGCAATGTTTTTCGCGACTATCTTTGTTTGTAATATTCTTTATTTATTTGAGCATATCTTCCAAAACACTCGATGGATTTCTTTAATTAAGGTATCGTTAGAATCGCCTCATCAGCCCAAGTGTTCTTAGATAGGCGACATAAAAAAATAATAATACGGGGGCTGCTAGATTTCATTGTTTAAGTGGAAAAAAAACTTTTTTCTTCCATTACCATCGAGTAACACATCAAAATTCAGGGTTTTAAAAGGAGATAACAAAAATGAACCACAATAGTATTCAAAATGTATTGTTTACTAGTAAAACTACTCAACAAATGACATATTGACATTTTAAACCCGGTAATCGATACGAACAAACTACATATCAATAGATTCCTTGTTATGAAAGGAATAAAACTGGCCAGGTTACAACTCCCAAATCCATCCATGACGGCAGCTAAAGGGTTTTAAAGTTTGTATAAAAATTAAAATGCGTGAATCAATTTACTTGAAACTTGGCAAGAATATTAATTTAAGGAGATTATAATATTTGCCACTATAGTTTTTCAAAAGTACCCCTTAAAGAGGTGGAAAAAAAAGTTAGGGGTTGAATTTTTTACGTAAAAATCTTACTGTAGATGGAATCAACTTAAAACTCATTAATAAGGGTGAGGCCAAGAGCGTAATTTTGTGAGTCGTGAGTCGCAGAATTTCGGTCGCAGAAATTCTGCTGCATTAGGTTTCATAAAAAAGTTCTATTTAATTCACACGGCGGCGGCGACGCAAAATGAGTTCTTCTGCGCTAGTCTGGATCCCAATAGAATTTCTGCCGGCAGAATTTCTGCTACTCACGACTCGCAAAATTACGCTCGTTTGGCAAAATAAATAAAGCATTTCGTGTGAAATAAAACAATTGATTTTAATCGAGGGTTCCGTACAAGCATTTTGGTACTATAATTGAAAGTGGTTGGCACTGTACTTTAATTTCATAGAATGTTTACAAATGATTCATAGTTCCTATAATTCTATGTAAATTACATGTATATATCCAATACAATGTAAATAGTTTATATATGTAAATATATAATAGTAATGATTTAGAACAAGACAGTACAGTCCACTTTTTACTATGTAGGTACAACAAATCCAGTAACCTATTATATGGACAAACGACACGAACAAAATATATTATAATATTTGTAATGCAAGGCAAGTGATAAAAAAAAAAAAAAAATGGAAAATTCTGCATACGTTTCACCCTTCCCCCTCAATCTATAAAAAACAATTTAAAAAAAAATCTTCCCCTAATCAAAGTAATTTCACAGACTTATCTAAATACTTCCATTCCCATTTCTGAAGACCTGAATAAAAACAAACCCTAACCTGTCTTGACTCTGATTACTTTACTGCATTACTTAATAAAGTAACTCGTCGACAAGCATTTTGAGCTGTAGAGCTTTGTGGAGCGAATTTTTTTCTATTTTTGAGCTCGGCGCGTTTGTCCAGCGCTTTATCCCCCAGATAAGTCTTATTGAGTAGCATTTATTTCAAGGTTTGGCAATTGGCGATATTTAATATGAAGTCGACTTCCAGTATAACTGGATGCAGCTAAAACCGGTCTTTTACATGGAACGACTGCTTTTTTGACCTGCACACTGCACAACCCAGTTAGTATCGGGTAATACAATAGCCCTTGGTAAGACTGGATGTCAGACTTACGGGCCACTGACTACGTGTGACGACTGTCAAAGATGTAGAAATCGCAGTCACCCATGTTGCTTCTTAGCCCTTGTGCTGAGGCCGCGGTTTCTCTTTCGAACAACCCGCAGCCCCGACGGAATCGATTTACCCCTTAAAATGTTTGGTCAGAATGGTACACTTTTATAGACCAAAAATCCACCACAAACCCAGTTTGTTAGTCGACACTAACAAAGTACACACCAATATTTTTAGAGTAATAACGAATAATCGTTGATCGCTGTCGAGAAGGTATCAGTCACATCTTCCAATCAATGCATCTTATCCTCTTCTCTCCCGATGACGATATCTTTGGTGAGCCTCCCCCCCCCTAACCAAAAATCTATAAATACTGTACATGTTCGTTCTGCGTTCTGTTTCGCTTGAGAAGCTCATCTATTCCTACTTTCGTTTTTATTTCTAAATCGTCCATCAAGGGAAAATTGTCCAACGCTTTGTCCCCCTGGATAAGCCTCATAGGGTTGTACTTAATAATACAGTTTGTTAACGTGTAACTTTGTTTTTAAAAAGATATTTCTAATAGCCCCAGGTTAACGGAGAAGGTAAACCGAAACGCGTGGCGCAAGATACCACTCATATTATGTTGGCCCGTGACAGTGCACAGGATGCAAACTGTAACATTGGATAGAAGCATAGTAAGTCTGGAAGCATGACATAGTTAGGAGGTTCTCCAAAAATTTAATCACCTCAGATCTCAAAGTTAGTATCTATAAAAAATGACATCGATTTAGTTTCGCACGGTCTATAACGTGACATTGCTTTTCTGAAAAGTAAAGTACGTAAAAAAGGTATGAAATAAAAACAAGTAATTAAAAAAGTTAAAAAACCCGCATGCCATGTCAAAAAGTGAACTAAAAAATAAAAAACAAGTCAAACGATTTCAGTGATGAAATGAGAACTTGACTCGTTTGACTTGTTTTTTATTTTTTAGTTCACTTTTTGACATGGCAGGCGGGTTTTTTATTTTTTTTAATTATTTGTTTTTTTTTACAAATAACTTTTGCCCGATGATACCAGACGTATCAATTTTCAAGACCTCTACAAATATTTATACAAAGGTTATAATAATCAAAGTAAAGGCAAAATCTTCTCAATTTAAGGAATCAGGCTTCTTCTTTGTTCTCACCTGTGTCTAGGTCCCAGACTACAAACATAAATAAAATCCTCATTCATCTTCAACACGATGTCACGAATCTGGTCAGTTTTAACGACGATACTGCAATAGACCGCAGGAATACACCCGAGGATTACCCAATAGCAGAAACATTCGGTTGCCAAAGAATAGTCTCTTACAGAAATCCCGTGCCATATATTTATTTCCTCCAGGGTCATCGTCACGATGGATAGTTGAATGCAAATAACAGGCCATATTAATCTGAAAATTATAAAAGAAAAATAAGCGCTCGTGCATTCACGAGTGCTCTAATAAGTATGCACGCAGCAACTGTTAAAACTGATTTTCTCCTACTATATTGATTGTTATGTTATATCGTAACGGACACAGCATTTTCGAACTCATACTATTACGAAGTTTCACGAGTAAATGGGTTTGCATGCATCTCGCCGCGTGTATACTTATTAGTGTGCGACTGTACCTGCATGCATAATTAATATTTTTTATTTATTTATCCAAAGATTCAAATAGAAACAATTTGGTTTGATTTATTGCCAAGCATTCAATCAATAGGTGTGCAACTGCGAATTTTAAAGTTTTTTGTCTCGTAATGAAAACTCGATGGAAAGACTGGTAGTTCAGGGCCAAGTAGAGGGCAAAAGATCACGCGGCCGATCACCGACTCGCTGGACTGACTTGATCAAAAAGGCTACTGAGTCTACCATGGTCCAGTGTACTCGCAACGTCTCCAACCGGCAGAAATGGAAGCACATCGCTGAAAGAGCAGTCCTCGGGGAAGTCAACGACCCAACAAACATCTCGCCGTGTACTCGTCTGGGTAACCACGACCACTCTGACAAGAGCGTATCGACTAAGAAGATTCAATCAATAGTGCAGTTAACCCACTTTTTGGGGGGGGGGGGGGGAATCATCAAATAACCCCTCCCGCTCTTGGGCAGAGCGAAAGGGAGTATCAGACTTCTACTGACTATAAACCACCCATGTTCCTTCTTAGCCCTTCATGTCGAAGCCGCGGTATCTCTTGCGAACAACCCGCAGCCCCGACGGGCGTCGGCCCTTGCGGGCCCCTTCCATGTTGCAGACATCTCTTTGAGGCGCGCGTGGAACACGAACGCGCCAATCTTTTTCATAGTTCGAGCGGCGTAGAAAAAGTCGTAGGCAACGCTAATGCGTTAAAATTTTAGTTATCATCTCACAAAACCTTTATGTATTTCTGTGATCTACAGAAAGGTCATCTAAACAGTCTGCAGATAGCCGCATAACGACTTTGATTACAAGATTTAAAGGGGCTCACTTGTAGGTTTATATAACTGGAGATATCTCATTGTTGTTATTTTTCGATAAAACATTCGAGGATTTGTTTGGACGACCGTGCTCACTGATGGTCGACCAATTTTCAACCTTATAACTCAGTATTTAGGGATTAAAAGTGGTCAACCATCAGGGACCGTCAGACCAACCAAGGGTACCTACACACATATTTATCTCTTGTAGAAATATCATCTAGGTAATTCTAGGTAGATCTAACTTCGACAAAGAGGTCGCCCGAAAAATCCAACTCGGATGGGCAGCGTTCGGGAAACTACGCGACATCTTTTCGTCCAAAATTCCGCAGTGTCTTAAGACGAGGGTGTATAACCAGTGTGGTGTGTTGGCAGTGATGACTTATGGCACAGAGACATGGGGCCGTATTTTTGAATCACTCGAAGTGAATCTTAAATTCATGCACGAAAGCAAAACGTATACGAATTGAATTTCGATTGCTCCAAATTTTACGTATTTTTGAAGTAATAGAAATTAGTGTTGCCCTAAAACGCGAATCTTATAACATTTTTCATTTCACGCAGAAAAATAAAAACCGGAAAGCCATAACCCGTTGATTTTAAAAACCGGTAATGAGTTACGGTGGAACGGAACGTAAATTAAAAAGTTATAATGTCATTGTCTGACGTCTGTCATTGGGATTTCGATATTTTTTTCTCTAGTATTTACATATTTTTTTCTGTCGCTGATGTAATTCATCAGGATATACTCCTCGAGGCTAACCATCGCGAAAGGCGAAAGAAAACACTGATTTATAGGTTAGATAAAGTCAACGTAACGTATCTGTCAACAAATCTTCACTTGTCAGTGTCATTCTCATTTTTATTGGTAGAATATCGGAAACGAGTGGGTCGGACGGTCGGACCACTCGTTGCAAAATTCACGGGTATGAATATTCAAAAATAGCGATTTTAGGGATTCTCATACGAATTCTGCGATTTCGTACACGATTTGGAATTCTATTGATTCAAAAATACGGCCCCAGGGGCCGTTTTTTAGTGGTCCGACCCACTCGTTTTCGATATTCTACCAGTAGAAATGAGAATGACACTGACAAGTGAAGATTTGTTGACAGATACGTTACGTTGACTTTATCTAACCTATAAATCAGTGTTTTCTTTCGCCTTTCGCGATGGTTAGCCTCGAGGAGTATATCCTGATGAATTACATCAGCGACAGAAAAAAATATGTAAATACTAGAGAAAAAAATATCGAAATCCCAATGACAGCCGTCAGACAATGACATTATAACTTTTTAATTTACGTTCCGTTCCAACGTAACTCATTACCGGTTTTTAAAATCAACGAGTTATGGCTTTCCGGTTTTTATTTTTCTGCGTGAAATGAAAAATGTTATAAGATTCGAGTTTTAGGGCAACACTAATTTCTATTACTTCAAAAATACGTAAAATTTGGAGCAATAGAAATTCATTTCGTATACGTTTTGCTTTCGTGCATGAATTTAAGATTCACTTCGAGTGATTCAAAAATACGGCCCCTGGTCCTTAACTGCTGGCCTCTTAAAGAAGCTCAGAGTCACGCAACGAGCCATGGAGAGAGCTATGCTCGGAGTTTCTTTGTGCGACAAAATCCGAAATGAGGAAATTTGCCGAAGAATCAGTATTCAAATAACGGAGGTAGGGTATCATCTGCGCCCGTCGGGGCTGCGGGTTGTTTGCAAGAGATACCGCGGCCTCGACATGAAGGGCTAAGAAGGAACATGGGTGGTTTTTAGTCAGTAGAAGTCTGACACTCCCTTTCGCTCTGCCCAAGAGCGGGAAGGGTTATTTGATGATTTTCCACCTACGATAAAAAAAAAAGGTATCATCTTAAATCCGCAGGTCTCTAGTGACTCTACAATATTGTAGAGTCATTCACGAACGAGCTCTTTTCAAAAGAGGTTCACTATGACTGAAGATAGATAGAGTATGCTTAATTGTGTGGGGGGAGGGGTCGTCCGGAAGAGACATAAAATATATGGGCATTGCAAGCCAATGGGACATAGTTGTAACCGGGAAAAACTTGAATAAGGTTGCACAGGAACGCAGATTGGCACTAGAAGAGAGGCCAATACCCAGCAGTGGGAAAATTCAGGCTGTGGATGGTGATGATAATGATGATACACAGCTATTTTACAACATTGGTAATTTTTTTGGGTAAAACGGCGCTTTTATCGCTGATGTCAAATGACATAGAGAGGATGTAACGAGGCTATGAGTTTTCCTTGTCCTTTTTTACACGAAGGAAATTAGACTTCTGGAAAGAAATGAATAGTGGGGTTTAAAAAGAAACACAACAAAGAAGTATGGCAGAGAGGAAACATGCAACTAAATAATGAAGAGGCTTTTTTTTTTGTTGGTTTGGGAAATCATCAAAAATGACGCTCTGGGCCGAGCGGTATGTAGTGTAAGACCTCTACTGACTAAGAACCACCCATGTTCCTTCTTAGCCCTTTGTATCGAGGCCGCGGTATCTCTTTCGAACAACCCGCAGCCCCGACGGGATAATTAGAAAGATTGCTTTTATTAGAAACACAATACTAATGTAGTTAAGTAGGACAAAAATAAGATAATCAAAAGAAACTACAAGTTAGCGAGAAAGTCATATGACATATTATTATCTATCTATATATCTAATTGAGAACAATCTTAATAAACAAATTAACTCTAATGTGCAAATCATGTAGAGGTTAACGGACAATGTTACTCATACTAATGTGCTATAATGGGACTATCACTATCTCGCTACTATATATTATAGCCAGTGCGGAATGATATGTAGGAAAAGGAGTTAATGATAGCGTGACGAATGACGAATGGAAAAAAAACGTGTTGCGCCGACCCTAAATAATATGAAAAAATAACACATGCACTTCTGGACACATCTATTGGCCCACCTTGTATTTTCAGTTTCGTTTGATCCTAGCTAAAATTTTATATTAGGTCGAGCAAAAAGTTTTTATGCAGTTTTGAACCTGGCACATTCACAATTTCATTCCATAGTCTTTTTTTGAATTTCGAACACAGAATTTAAAGAAACAAAAGACAATTTGGAGCCTGTTTGTTGATATCAAACAATCGAATACTAAGAAAACTTGGTTTTATTGGTTTACTTGGATTTAATTCTTGAAAAAGTGATTGATATCTTTGGTTTTGCAACAAACATTACTTATTCTTAACATTAAGGTCAGGTTCTATCAATAATCTATGGATACTTCACCTGAAGTCGCCGCCCAAGCTGTGGCACTTATTCAGGCCGGACACAGCCAAAGAAACGTGAGTGCTCAACTTAATTTAAGTCGATCTGCGGTCCGAAATGTTTATCGGAGGTACCTAGAGACTGGCGGCTTTGTTCGTCACCAAGGAAGGCCACGATCTCGGGTCACAACTCACAACTGAAAGGCAGGATCGATTCATCGTGACGACCAGCTTGAGAAATCGTCACCTTACCTCCATTGAGATACAAAACCAACTTCGCGACTTCCACGGAGTATCTGTGAGCGCTCGAATTGTTCGGAGAAGGTTAAAAGAACGCGATATGGTACCACACAAGCTAGCTAATGGGCCCAAACTAACGCGAGCCCACCAAACAGCGCGCCTTCATTTCGCACGCAGTCATTTAAATTGGACACAGCAAGATTGGAGCCGTGTACTCTTTTCTGATGAGTCTAAAATTGTGTTACATGGCAATGATGGAAGGAAGAAGGTCTACCGACGTAAGGGAGAGCGTTTCGCACAATGCTGCTTTGAAGAGAGGGTTGCTTATGGCGGTGGCTCATGGACTGTCTGGGGCGGTATATCCGCGAGCGGCAAAACTCAACTTGAGGTTGTTACAGGACCACGGCTGCCAACATTAAATGCTGAAAGGTACATTCGTGAGTGCTTAGAACCTCACGTGATACCATACGCGGACTATGTGGGCCCAAATTTCCTTTTTATGCATGATAATGCAAGAGCCCATGCGGCCGGCATGGTCAGGGAATATCTTCGGGATGTGAACATCACAGTTATGGACTGGCCAGCCAGAAGCCCAGACATGAACCCCATTGAGCACATGTGGGACGAGCTAAAAAGACGTGTTAGGGCTCGTCAGGCAGTTGCCCAGACGATGCAGGAGTTGAAAACTACCATAGAAGAGGAATGGGAGATGATCCCTCAAAATTTCATAGACCGGTTGATAAACTCTATGCCTAATCGTATGAGAGCTGTGGTAGATGCCCATGGAGGCAACACGCGTTATTAAATTAAACCTTTATTTGATAAAACATGTTTTTTATTCAAAAATCAATTGCCTTTAACAAGGCGCATATCCGACTTGTTAGGCGTAGCTCCATGTCGTATGGTATTCTGAATTCAAATTTAAAACAATACGATCGAAAAAGATGGTAAAATGTATCAGGTTTAAAACTGCATTAACAGTTTTTGTTTAATCTAGCAATCATATTTCGGTAGGGGCCATCGAAACCTAAACTCTAAGGTGGGCCAATAGATGTGTCCAGAAGTGTATTTTTAAATATTGACCTATCAAGGTGTAAAAGTACCCCCTTAACGCAAACGAAAGGCACTTGTTCTCCCCACCACTGCGATCATTTTTTTGTTCTAGACTGTACCTGGGAACCTCCTAGTTACGGAGATATTAGGGGTCAAAGTTCCAAATTTTTCACAGCTGATTTTGTAAATACTAGTTTTTCAGATTATAACTTTACTTAAACTACCTCCATGACCCATCTACTATTCAAAGCATCCAATAGCATAATGTTTTAAGAGCGCTACATTGAGTTTTACCGTAAAATGTGATTTTTGAACCCAAAAAAAAAATCGTTTCCCAGCAACAATTTTTGCGTAGGGGTACTTAGTTTGATGTACAGAATGCTTGGTTAACGGCTGTGTGATGGGTCGATTTACAACCTGTATAAAACGCATTATGAGATACAGCCAGCTGACAGCCAGACGGACGGACGGACAACGAAGGCTTAGTTGGTTACCCTTCGCGTACGGAACCCTAAAATAAAATACCAGCTAAGGTTTTACACCTGCAGGTTGTTTGAAAGAGATACCGCGGGCTTGGACACTCCACTCTCTCAGGGATCACGTTCGAAATGAGGTGATCCGACAGAGGACCAGAGTTGTCGACATAGCTCACAAAAAAGTCAGCTGAAGTGGCAGTGGGCCGGCCACATTAGCCGCAGAACCGATGACCGTTGGAGTAGACGTGTTCTTGAGTGGAGACCGCGAAACGGCAAGCGTAAGGTGGGACGCCCTCAGGCTCGGTGGAGCGATTATCTTCGCAGAGTGGCTGGTAACAACTGGATGAGAGTTGCCGAAAATCGAGTTGAGTGGCGCAAGATTAAAGAGGCCTATATCCAGCAGTGGATTGCAATAGGCTGATGATGGGCTTGGACACAAAGGGCTAAGAAGGAACATGTGTGGTTTTTAGTCAGTAGAAGTTTGACCGCTCTGCTCAGACCGGGAGGAGTCATTTGATGATTTCCCATTCTCCAACAAAAAAAAAATGGTTCGAATACACAACTAAGAAAGTAAAACTAACACCAATAGCTGAAATGGCTGCCCATCCGACTCAGAAGATCCCTCAGATCTCTTTGCACGCTCTTCACTATTTTAAAGGATCCAAGTACTCCCGATTATCTAAAAAAATACTTCAAAGTATTGGGCAGTTCACACAGTCATAACCTTCGAGCTTTCAAGAACCTTCTCTGCTTGAAATTCCCTCACACCGTACTGGTTTTATGTCCTCTTCTTACGTTGTCTCAACCATAAAGCTCTGGAATGCGCTACCCTCTGGCATTAAAAAAGCAAAAAGCAAGTTGGCTTTCAAAAGAAAAGTTTGGAAATTCTTTTTGAAATCGGACTGAATTGCTCTCAATCAAGTCACTAGTCTTAGTAGGTAATTATTATAAGGTTTCTCGTTTTTTTTTACTGTATGTATTAAAATATCTATTAGTTTATTTAATTCTATCTGTATAAGTGTATATATGTACTGGTATGCACCTGTTTATGTATTATGTTTACAAAATTGTATTATCCTTATTATTTTTTTGTACTCTACTACAGTGCTGTCCTATTTGACCCAAAGGTTGACTGGTAGAGAATGCCTTGTGGCGTACCACTCTTGTACATGAAGTTTAAATAAATAAATAAATAGGTTTTTTAACTGACCTGACTCGGGAATTCCTGTTACTAAAGAAAACCCCTTTGATAGCAAGGAAAATCCGCAACTGTGGGTGAAAATTATACAGATCTATATCTGGTCTATCGAAGTCAAACCCTTCCTTGAGCAGGAAGTTTTTTATTATTTGCAGACGCATGTTTCAGCTCTCTTTTACGCGATTATAGAAATAATAAAAGTGAATATGTCCTGAAGCTATTGCCTTGTTTAACGTAATGGGCTACAATTAGTAAGTTGATCGCAATTGCAACTTATGTACAATTATCAGGTAGTTAGGCGGAGTATTATGGAAGCCTGGTTGTTAAGAAAATTACCGATATTTTTATTTTCTAGTAATAATCTGACTCGGTTATACAGGGGTGGCTCGAAAGATACGAAATTTATAAACTATTTTCGTAAGTCCTCCAGAGCAACCTTCGGTCATGGCGTCTAATCTTAGCTTTCGCAGGAGATAAAGATACTGGTGCATTATCTCTTTCTCTCTTCTCTTACTCTCATATCTCACGTGGATATCGCACCGTTATCTTGTGAATCTTGTGAATTCCTGGAAAAACACATAAATAACCATTTGCCCAACCTGTGAATCAGACCCTGGACTGGACCATAAACTCAGCACTACTCAGCAGTCTCGCTTGGTATCTACTTAGTTAGTACCTTGGTGTCCAATAGGGTAGTTAACAAAAAAAATCTAATTGGTCCGTCAGATAGATTTTCAAAAAAATATTGGACACGTTTTTTTTCTTTTTTCACGTGAACAAACAATGAAGACGATACAGTGCTTTGAAAACTCGTCTGACGTCATATTCTAAGACACTTACGAATTTTTTTACCGGTGAGTGAGTACGTCACTCAAATCTTTGACGCGTTTTATCTTTGTCAATTTTTATTGATTTGATAAAACAAAAAATGCGTATCCAATATTGTTCGATAATCTAACAGACGGACTAATTATAATCATATTTTTTTAGTCAGTAAACATCCCTATTTGATATTATGCATACCTTGCATTGAAACGCACCTGTAATCCACGATGGGCTAGGCAGAGGTGTTCGTAATGAACTCAACCACAGCATGTCCAATTCCGGAGCCTACACACCAAGGTCTGGTGAACTTGGCATGGTGTGGTCACGATGCATATCGGTAGCCCAACTTTCGTACGCGATTTGCCGCCGACATCCCGGCTTTGAGAGTGTATTGAGAGTTCATAACAGTGCCAAAATATTTCGCCAAATATTAAGCGTAATAGGCATTACTAATTTTAGAGATTCTCTGCCGCACTCAGAGAGCTTTAATGACCACTTAGGCCATCACTAAGCTAAGGTTTTGACAGTTTTGTCATACAAAAGAACGTCAAATCATTATTAAGTGACGGCTTAAGTAATCATTAAATATCTCTGAGTACCGCAGTCAGTCATAAACCAGTAAGTTACCAGTAGCTAGTCATTATACGAGTACTATACACACACTTAGGGCAGAGGTTACAATCTGACCTACTTGATAGCACTCAACCCAGTTAGAGTGCCGAATATAATAAACATAGCGTAGTTATTGAACAAAATAAACGAATTATCACTTTTTAAAGACACAAATGCGTCAATGATAAGAAGGACTGAGTATTTTCTTTGTTATCGACTTGTTAATAACGCTAATTCAGTACCTAGTTCTGTTCTAGTGTTTTCTTCTTTTTAGCTTAGATTTTCAGCAGGTGAAACGAATGGGTTAGGTAAGGATGGACATACCTCGCCACAGCTTCAGTCTTTACGTAGACCCCGCGCCTGTGAGTGGGGGGTCATTTCAGAACTCTTTTTGGCTGCTCAGCTTTTGCGAAGCGGTACCAAGACACTACTTTGGGGCAGGTCGTTTTAGTGTCCGTAGCTAGTGGCTGTGTTAGTGATTAGGTACACAACACAACAAAAAATATCAGTTTCCTGGTCCGAGACACCACACGAAAGGATGTGCGCTTATTATATTGCGCCTTATTTATTATATTAGGTACTCCTTGTCTGTTTCGAATTTAATAAGTAGGTTGAACTCTGGATTTCTCTCCTGTTAATGAACACGAGTAGAAAAAACGTGGATGTAGCAATACTACAATGTTAATCGAATAACATTGTAGTATTACACGCATGTTTTTATTCCATCCACTTATTATTAGGGTTCCGTAGCCGAATGGCAAAAACTCGTCTGTCTTCTGATTCATCATGTCTGTCCAGTCTGTCTGTCTGTCCGTCCGTCCGCATGTCACAGCCACTTTATTCGGAAACTATTAAGACCACACACACACAGGTGAAAATTGGTAGATGTATTCTGTAAACCGCTTTACGATTTTTTTATTGCCAATTTACTCGTATTGGCTAAACACCCTGTACGTCATGAGCTTTTCATAGAATAATACATTGATGAATTTCACTACTTGCAGGAATTGTTAAGGCTTTAATTTAATATGCATATAAAATGTCGTAAAGAACTACATTTTTTGTAGATAGAAATCCACATAGAACTACATATTTACCTATTCACCGTTTTGAATATACAACGCGCAACATGTTTTCGACCTACTTTCAATTTACTACGTAAGATTCCAGACTCCAGCTGCAAGTTTTCGTAAAAAAGTCATTATACGAGAAAAAGAAAAAAAAAAAAAAAGAGAAATCACAAAAGTCTAATGCCTCTACCCAGGCAAATTGTTTGTAACTGCAATTTTTTTGTAACCAATGTAAAAATCTTATCGGTAGTATGTTTAATGATAGTACTGAACACAAAGTAACAGTAAGTAAGACGTCCCTTGCACTCTATTCATAAGACTAAGATATTCTGTGACAAATGTACACTATCAAAATCAGTTCGTTGCAGTACTTATTTTATCAAATCAACATCAATTGCATAGTTAGTTGCACCTTGAGAAGTTGAGAGAGATAAAGATAATGTCATTTATCAAAACATGCGTGTGCAACTGTCCATCATGCAAACCATCACACCGCATTGCATCGTCGCGTCGGTGGACCTTGGACCAACAAAAACACAATCGTCATCCTTCTACGTCGCTATCGGTATATCAAAAGCGAAAGTTTTCCTCAATCAATCAGCAAAATTAGACAAGTATCGATATCGGAACGTCTCTCTTAAAATAAACACAGTTTTCTCCGCATGCAATCTGCATGGCACGATAGCACATTTTCCTCATTGAGACTCCAATTTACAAATAAAAAGGGGAAAAAGAAAGAAAAATATTATGCACTTATCACCCATCATGACTCGTGAACCCGGTTAGTTCCACAATCTAAAATTCGGAGACACGTTATGGTGCCTTAAGTGTGAGGATGACCAAAGAAAAGATGGATTGGATTGTGTGAGTGTTGAGGAGAATCAATGAAAAAAAAACCCTAAGTAACTGGGACAAGTGCAGGAATATGTTGATGGTGATGGTGTCTTCCAGAACTGAATTACAAGTTTAGCAACTTCAGTAGCGTCCATCAGATCCTGAGAAAGATATGCCAGTACGCAGTGTATACACACGCAGGAGCAACTACCTCACAACAGAACCATAATTTCTCATTCGCATGGAGATTAGCCAGCTACAAACATATCGTTAGATAATTTCCTTCAAATTAATAATTGATTAAAGCTAATGAATTTAGATTATCGCACAAAATAAGTATAATAAGTGACATCATTAAATAATCTAAGTCATCATCGCATTGCATGCTTTGTTAGCGACCAGCGTAATCATGGAGCTTAAGTGGCGCTGCAGATCCAAGATAAAAATCACCGATAATCAAAAATTCAGTACATTTTGCGTTAGTTCCTTACTTTACCGTGTGTCAAGATAAATTGGACATCCTTTATTTATCTCAGTGGCTGTGTAGTTACGTATATAGAGCCTTTGGATGTTGTTATTTTTGTACAGTTCGTGTGTGGACGGGTCCAGGCGCTGTCGGTTGTAATTAAGTGCTCGACGTATTATTAAGTCGTTATTATTTTATCGGGTGTCGTTAAAGTGACAATACATCGACAATGATTGCCGCAATAGTTGTTGCTCTGCTAATACCTTACTTAATAGTGTACTTTTATAAGAATGCATACAAAAGACCGGATAATTTCCCACCAGGTAAGGAAATGATTTCTAATTTATTTCTATGGATGAGGGTGATGAGGGTCATCAAGTTTTTTATTTACTAAGTCATCTTTTCAAATATTTGTGAATTTTGAGAATGAAAACCAAAGTAAAAATTTGAAGCAATATGTGAATATAATGGTAGGTAGTTTTTTGTGTCTCTACAATATTTTTATAGACATCTAAGACCACATTCAGATTAAAAACATTTGCTCTATCAATTATTACCTCTATATCTTTAGCAGCTAAATATTGTTTTGCTAAAGATACCTATTTAGATAGATACTTAGGTACACATCATTCATTCCATTAAAAAAAAAACACCGCTGCACAATTTGAATTTCTCCTGTATCGTGGGTACGTTTACAAACATTTAAACTCACATACCAAACAGCCAGACCCGGAAGAACTATCTGTAGGTTCATACAAGCATTCGTTCCGTGTGGGAATTGAACCCGTGACACACAGTACACCAGTCAATAGCACAGACACTGCGCCATTTACTACACCCTTAGTAAACCTTCAAATGACTCCTCCCGCTCTGGGCAGAGCGGTAGGGACTTCTACTGACTAGAAACCACCCACGTTCCTTCTTAGCCCTTTGTGTCGAGGTTTCGGTCTCTTTCGAACAACCCGCAGCCCCGACGGGAACCTTATCTAGATTACGCTAGGTTTGGGAACATGTCAACATGGAACTGCTGGATTAATAAATTAGCAAAAAATATCGATAAACACTTATTAAATTAAAATCAGAATAGAAAATTTATTATAAAAGAATATAAATAGTGTCAAATATAAATAATAGTGTCTACTATAGATGATGCGCAAAAGCTGCAGTGTTAATCGTTGTCCTACTCAGTCCGCCAAACCGTTTAGTTATTAGATAATAATTATGTTACTGGTATATTTTTTTTGTGTTGCTATTAAAATTAATAACTTTACTCTACTGACCGTTGGTCTTGTGGCCGCAAGCGTGACTGTTGAGAATGAAGCCCCGGCTTTGATACCCAGATAGGGCAAAGTGTTACTGAGTTTTTCCAGCAAAGATTTCTCAGTACTTAGTAGCCACGAAGTTCAGATGTTTGTTTTGTTGATGGCAATAGCATCACTCTCTTACATGGGACCTAAACATAACTGGCGAAATGTTGGTGTACTATTAGGTACACCTCTGCCTAACCCTTCGGGGATTACAGGCGTGATGTCATGTGCGTGAACAACCGAGTACATTGACGATCTGCCACTTTTCATCCTTATATCCTAAGTAATAAGGTTGAAAAATAAATTATGAGCCTCAGTAAACTCGGGAGTATACCTACTTCAGCTGATAAAGCCTGCTCCTATGTTTAGAAGCAATAACCCTGAATTTTATCATAATACCAAATATTTTATTGTTATGTTTAGATTACTATTGTGATAAGGTAACACGTGAATAACCTTTGAACAAATCAACGAGCCACAGGCGTGTTACAGAAGGGTGTAGTCATATGATGGATGTGATATTATGTGCCATAGCTCAGTTCATACTTTATGGCGGCTCGGAAGTTAGCTGCGATGCTGCGAATGACGGTCTGCGCAGGTATGTATAACGGTACAAACTTCCTTGCAGCTTGAAACATCTAACGTAAAGCTGCGCAGAACACAATTTTAGCTAAATTCCGAATCGTCATTTTGAGCAGTAACTGTACAGACCATTAAATAAATCATCTTTCTTTCAGGGTCCAATATCGTAATTCAAGAAAAAAATATCAGCTGTCCCATTCAAAATGTACTGTTAGAAGGAAAGAAAGAAAGAAAACATATTTATTTGGCACATGCCACAAGTGCACACAACAAAACAAAAACAAAAAACCGACCAAGTGCATGAGACCACGCACAATGTAGGGTTCCGTAGTTGCCCATCAAAATATGTGAACTTACTAAACTCCGATGAACCACCCTGCCTACCTGCCTCCGAATGATGATTTTTATTGTAAAAATAAAACAAACTCACATTTGCAGTTTTGAGACCTGCGCTCCCATACATTTTGACTAGGAAAATGTTTCATACAAGTACATTTTATAAATTGGTCGACTATTACTCGTAAACTTGTAAAGCCTACTTAGCTGTGATAGTTTTCCTTTTATTTTCGTTATATTTATATGCAACTACCATGATTTTTTTCACACGCCCAAACCCAACCCGTATAACCCGAGTCTAACAAAAAAATTCACTTTCAAGCTTAATATTTCACAAACGATTAAGCACTGTTTCAATATTTTACTTTAGCAAAATTACAGCTTTCTAGTACCAAGAGTCTTTGAGATATAGTGCAGACGGACGGACAGACAGACAGACGGACATGGCGAAACTATAAGGGTTCCGTAGGACTACGGAACTCTAAAAACTAAGAAACACGAAAAAGAGTGTGTATCTCAGTTGGACTCAAATGTATACCCGTTCTGTATTACGCTATAGGTACTTATACTTTTTTGACCATAATTATTGTTGGCTGTCAGTTGTTACTGATCGATCGACCCAACATTGCAAAGTAAAACGCCCTTTAACGGTATTTTCCCGTTTCTCTCCTTTTAAGTGCGAAACTTGTCCAGTTGTACGAGAAAGGAATTAATGTCGTTGAACCAGGTTGCATTCAAAGTTCAGTTTTGATTAGCAGAATTTACGATTCGGTTTCGGATTTGAGGGGTGAAAGTTCTTTATTAAACCTAAGTGGCAATTCGGAGCAGAAAGTTCAAAATTCACGAATTCACAAACTAATAACTAAGAAGGTCAAAAAATAAAAAAGAACGAAGCTGACAGCCAAGCACATTAAATTAAGTAACTCCTGTAGTTCTACGCGGAAATGATTGCCGGGAAACGATTTCTTTTTTTTTTTGTTTGAAAAGTAACGTTTTACGGTATCACTCAAAGTAACGCGCTCAAAACATTGTGCTGATGGATAACATCGGAGTAACGAACATTCTGAATACCATACTTCGTCATAGCGTACATTCTGACTGACGTAATTCGGACTCACAAACTTTCTGTATACCGTACATCGGCATTTCGAACTTCGGAGTAACGTAATACAGTCATATTCTATGACCCCCTTACTATTCAGTAAGAGGTATTTAAAGTAAAGTTATTTGAAACATTAAAAAGTTGAACAGTATAAATACAAAATAACTTTTACATTTTAGGGTAGTTGACTGACCAAAAAATATGAGTCTGTTTAGTCCGTCTGTTAGATTATCGAAAAATTTTGGATACGTGTTATTTGTTTTATCAAATTAATAAAAAATTACGAAAATAAAACGTGTCAAAGATCGTGAGTGGGGGCTGGTGACTTCACTTTCTGGTATAAAATGTACCAAACTGTGACGTCGCGTCGCGCGAATTTTCGAAGCTCTGTATCGTCTTCATTTATTGTTTGCGTGAAAAAAGAAAAAAAATACGTGTCCAATATTTTTTGGAAATCTATCTGACGGACTAATTAGATTTTTTTGTCAACTACCTATTATATAAGTGGGGTTTTTTTCATTCATTTTAGGCAAAATAGACGTAGGTATACGTAGCCTAGCCTACCAACCTATGGTCTTATACTTTGATATAAGAACCGACTAAGCGACTCTTAACGCTTTACGCATCGAGTTGTATTAGTGGTCGATGGCTTTACGTAAGTAAGTTATCCTTTAAAAAAATACATTTAAATCTATAAACATGTTGACTGGTGATGCATTATTTACAGAATACACCTGCAACCTTAATAGATAAACTGGTTGATACAAACATCGAAACGTGATGTACATAATAAACGTGCAGACACATAAAAAGCAATGTGACCTGCAGTTCCAATATTAGCTATTGACTATGTCTAAGTGGTGCTAAAACGTTTGGAAATATATTTACATAATTATTTAATAACTAGTTGAGCCCCGTAACCCTCGTCCGCGTAAAATAACCAGATATGAATGTTATTATGTTTTTTTTTTTTTTTTTTTTTCAGGATGCTCGGTTCAGTGGTTTAGGCGTGAAAAAGTAACAAACAATCAAACTCTACTCTCGCTGTAATCCCGTTTTGTTTGTTAATTTAGGTTATTTTCAATGTTTTTGATTATTCTTTTTAATTTAATATCTGTAATTTCATTTTATTAATTGTATTAGATATTTTGCTTGCGTAAGAACAATTAAAATGTTAACTCTGTGTAGTGTCTGGGTCACCAAGATACAGGCTGGGCCTAGTTTGGGACCCGTTGTTAATCAATAATAAATAAACGAATTTGAACTTACTTTTGGTAAAGGAAAAAATCGTAAGAAAACCGGCATAATATCCTAGACACAAAACATTCGAAGACATGTGACATCTGCCAACCCGTACTGATGCTATCAGTAAGTGTTTTGGCATTTGTTTCAAGATTAAAGGAGACAGTGATTTAATGATGAATTGATGATGATTGACGTGGTAATATTATGTTTATAATATTAATGTTTATTGTAACAAGTCTTCCAGACAGCGAACAGAGTCATAATACTGAGATAGCAGTGTTTTGTCACTATCTTTTTGGTTGATAGTCTAGACTTTGGTGGTAATAAGTAGGTACCGTTCAGGCACAGGTTCAGGTAGATCGATGATCAATGGTGGTTTTCATACGACATCGTACGGTAGGGCGGTGAAGCAGATGTCATGTCGCATATTTGGCTTACAGGAAATCTGCGCGGTGTGGCGCACCACCATAAAATTCACATTGCCATCTCCGCCTGGCCACGAGAACGAGCGGTGTCCTGTGAGAATCGCGTTTGTTTTTAACGGATGCAGCTGAAGTTCTTCTAAGAATCTAAAATGGAATAACCATTTCAAAAATATTGACACCTGAAATAAGTTAGAGTTTCTCATATAAGACTAGAGGTTACTACAAAATTCAACAAAAAGTAGGCTGTAAAATCTACCGTAGCATGCAGACAATTTTAACAGCAAGTCTTCAATTAATTCAAACATATTACCTATTTGATATCAATGTCCGAACGCAACTTTATAAATATCTCTGTATTCAGTGACCACGCCTTCTTGTCTTATCGTGGAAGAAAAACAATTATTTTTTTGTTTTTAATAATAATTCCAGCATTACTGGTTAATTCGATCACGTTTTTTGATAAAAACGAATTATGTACTAACATTTATGTGCGATGTATATAATAACGAGTAATTAGTAGCGTCGCATCATTGCACATAGCGAATGTATGTCCATAAAGAAATGATTTATGTGTTGTTGGAGCATTCCATTTCTAGAAATGTAACTTAAACTTTTGCATAGGTACTTACCACCGTGCGTAAGAAAGGTGTACCGTGTAGGCATATTTTATAAGAATCTAGGATAGACTAACAAAATTAACTATTTCTCCATGATCCTCATCTATGTAATCACGAAACAATATTCAGCTATCAGATAACAGATCTTAATGCATGCTCGTTGAAAGGTCACATAGATAATATTGTTGTAGGAGGTACCGTGGACCCCTCGTATAAAGAAGCAAGTAGTGGAGAAGAGGGGTCAGCAGGGCTATTGCGTATCTTTTTAAATGTCAGTGGCTATCATAGTGTCCATCAATTAACTGTCAAATGGTTCCATTTTGTACCAAACTGACAGGTAATCGATGGACACTATGATAGCCACTGACATTTAAAAAGATACGCAATAGCCCTACTGATATTGCTGGGCACTGACTGTACGTACTAATTGAGACAAAGTAATTAGGTAATATTATTTTTCGGGATAATGACGTACATTGACATGTCACTATAATCGGGTATCATCACCTTGTTTGACGCAAATACAAACAAAAGTAATCTCATGCAATTGTCCGATTGTTATGTCTATTTAAGTAGGTAATTTATGAGTTTATTCCGGTTAAAAGCTTTTTAGATTATAGGTTCGATTTAAATACACGGAGTAAGGGACATCGACCAGCACTCTGTTATCATGAATTTAGCACATGAATCTAGTAATAAAAGTTTTCCGTCGGATAATAAAAAAGAAACAGCAGTTTCACGCGATACCGCAAATCCTAAGCAGTCGAAAAGTACCCTACGGTAAAGCTTTTTTAAAAATAATTAATTGACAATATAAATACAAACTACAATTTAAAGAACTAAAATTATAATAAAATATGTACCTACAAGTATCAAAAAAGGAAGAGAGGGCATCAAAAAAATCATGAACATTGCTGTCAACAGGAAAAGTGCCCAGAAGGCTGGCAACCTTGCCATTTTTGATAGCAATGCTAATCAGCTTTGGCCAAAAAATAGGCCAACCCTCACGTGAAGGGTCGACCAACCGCTTGGCGATTTCGTGAAATACCTACTAGGTGGGCAAACCCCATGGCCCTAGTGTTTCAACCCCAAACGGTTGAAACATATTATTATAACTACCAATCAAGTTACCCGGTTTCCACCGCAAGCGGAGCGGAGTTTACCTCGCAAGAGAAAACTGCTTACATATGTATGATTCCACCACCAAAGACTCAAGCAGAAATGGCTCGGCGGGTATAAAATACTCGTAATAAAAATGAGCTCCCTCTGCTCTTATTGTTTCATTTCCCTTTTGCGGTGGGAAATAAACAACTTGGTGGAATCCAAACCTATTTCATGAAAACAAAGTCTTCTCCGCTTAGTCATTTCCGACTCATTACTCTTTTGCGGTGGAAACCGTAGTTTATTTAAGCCCTGCATTCAGTATGTAATTACGCCTCAGTTACCTGTTTGTATACCATATGTATGTCTACAAGAAGGTATTACCATAAACACTTAATAGTTATGGAATCTACGTAAAGCGTATTTAATTTGTTTACGTACATAAACGTGTATTTTTCCTGTCCTTTATTTAATCCGAAGGTGGCGCTACCTACAAATATTTTTGATGCAAAACAATTTACAATCTCTTGCAAATACTGTAATTAAACTAAATCGTACCTACTCAAAAACATAAACTGTTATAAAAACATTAAAAGTTTTTGAGTTCGTACATAAAATAAAAATAAAGCAGACTTATGCAAAAACTATTAGGTGGGTACATACCAATTTATTTTGGTTATTTTTATGTAATTTAATTAATAACTTTAGCTTTTTTGGGGCATTAATAAAGTCAATTAGTTTTTACCAACTTAAATAACTTCAGAAATGCCAAGGCAATATTTACTAAAAACAAGACACCAATCTCAAGTTTTTTTAAAAAAGAACTTTCGGACGAAAACTTATTTGCATTTAAAAACATTGCAGCAAACGGTTAATGGTCATCATCAACCGCCTTTCTATCCTCAAAAAGAGACGACTGTTCCGTAGGACTCTACGGAATAGTTGTCTCATCTTCAAATCTTTTTTAAATAATAAAACTTTACCCCAAACTAGGAATTTCACCTGTATCGTTGGTGCGTTTACAAACATTTAAACTTACAGTTTTACACAACATTTAATAAACACCCAGACCCAGAACAACTATCTGTAGGGCTATTGCGTATCTTTTTAAATGTCAGTGGCTATCATAGTGTCCATCGATTAACTATCAACAAAATGGAACCATTTTTTACCAAAGCATAACCATTTGACATTTGACAAGTAGGCCAATTGCTTTTAAGACCGGCTTCTTCCTTAACTTGCAAATTCTTTCTTTCCCCAGGGCCCCCAAGCCTGCCAATATATGGAGCCTTCTGGATCGTTTTGGCGCACTCGTACGCCGACCTCTCTACAGCTTTCCGCAAGCTTGGGGAGAGGTACAAGACGAAGGTCGTCGGCTGCTTTTTGGGACCAGTTCCTACCATCGTCCTGAATGACCCTGCCCTGATCAAGGAGATGCTGAACCGTGAAGAGTTTGATGGACGTATGGATATCATTCTCTTTCGATTGAGATCGTTTTGGAAGAAACTTGGTAAGTCAATGACCTGGTTGAATGATTTGTGGTAGGTAGGTCTGTAATTACTCAGATTATTAACCTGCTTGTCAATTTGGATGAAGCAACCAAATTCGATTTTGTTTTCGTTTTTAAATCTATCAATCAAAAGTCGAACTGTGTACGCAGTAATTATTGCAATTTACTACGAGTACCATTAGGTATGCACTTTTTAGCGACGTAGTTATGCAAAAAAAACGGCAATCTCATTTGGACACCTATGTGGCAAAATACTTAATTACAGCTGGTGCAAAAAAAAACCGCGTGGGAACTGTACATTTGTACATATGTCTGCAATACACCAATATATGGTAAAAGTGTTTGGTCACAACAAAGGTCTCGTAAATTTTAAAGACTAGATAGGTACATTTACATAATTATCTGTACCACTGCTGGTGTAATTGAATCATTGTTATGAAAAACACATGTTTATTAAACACGTGTGGATGATTATTTTATCTACTACTTTCGCGGCTGCAATAATACAGGTACACACGGCTACACATCAAGCTACACATTTCCAGTATAAGTTGGTCTCGTATTGTATAGAATTTCCGTACAGTCCGAGATCAGCGTAAATTGGAAATGTATAGCTTGATGTGTAGCCGTGTGTACATACATTACGCACCTTTTATTTAATTACGCAGAAATAATAGATGGTATCGCATTCGATTAACATCTTAATTTGTAGTTGATGTAGATAAATTGTTTACATAATAACGACATGTGTGTGCCACGTACTCGTGTAGGTAAATAGTAGTTACGTAGGTACCTTTTTTTATGGTGGGTGGAAAATCATCAAATAACCCCTCCCGCTCTTGGGCAGAGCGGAAGGGAGTGTCAGACTTCTACTGACTAAAAACCACCCATGTTCCTTCTTAGCCCTTAATGCCGAGGCCGCGGTATCTCTTGCGAACAACCCGCAGCCCCGACGGGAATTACGTAGGTACCTAACGTACGACTTACTACCTAAGTATTCTCGGCACGCGTAAATGGCGGCTCGCCTTTAACTAATTTCAGAAGCATTAAAATGTGACGGTCTTTACTCTTTAGTCGCGTTTGGGCGACATGTTGCCATGAGTGATAATAATGCGTGTTATCAAAATCAACATTTTTATTTGAAAAATCATCAGGTGTAACCGTGTAAAATAGGTCTTGTAAATAAACATATATGCATAGAGATCATTATGCAGGCACCTATTAATGTTGAAACCGCACAAAAATACAAGAAGTAAAGTAGGTCTCTAAAATCGTAAATTATAGGTATAGTATTAAGTCAGAGTATCATCATCAGTCTAATTACGTTCCCACTACAGAGACTCAGGCCTCCTTTCTAGAAGAGGGATGGGCTACAATCCATCACGCGGGCCCAGTGTGGGTTGCCGGTTTCCTCGCCGAGTATCCGAGTATATCCGATGCGAATCAATATTTTTTATCAGGCGCAAATCGGTGCAAGCGCCACATTGATCAAGAAGTTGTGAGGGGCCCAGAATGTTGCCAATATCGATGTCAATACCTTCTTGATGGACTGTAGAGGCAGGTAACCTTTTATGGCAAAAATCGCCTATTCTGGCAAACTAGCCGATTCTGAAAGACCGTCATTCACCAGGCGCCCGGCTGGACTTATAGTTGCGGTCACTGTTGGTCGACAAGGACGTCCAGTCAGCCATGAGTCATTTAAATGATCATGTCATGAGTGAACTGCATCTACCTGTGCGGCCAACTGAAGTCTGGGAAGTCATACGTAAACTAAAGACTAGGAAGGCTCCAGGTGATGACGGTATACACAACATTATGCTGAAAAATCTATCGCAAAAATCTGTTGTGTTTGTTTACCACAAAAATTTTCAACGGCTGCTTAAAATTAGGTTATTTTCCCAATAAGTGGAAAACTGCAAAGGTTATTCCAATTAAAAAACCTGGAAAAGACACCTCTTTGCCAGTTAGTTACAGGCCTATTAGCCTTCTTCCGGTCTTAGGTAAGCTGTTTGAGGTCATGATATATAATCGCTTGCTACGTTGCTCTGGCCAGCTCATTATGAACGAGCAGTTTGGCTTTCGTTCCTCTCACTCCACAGTGCAGCAATTGGCTCGAGTCTCTGAACACATTTCCTATCACCTTAATCTTAAGCAGTCTACCGGTATGTTCCTGCTGGACATCGAAAAAGCCTTCGATACTGTTTGGCACGAAGGCCTGTTATACAAGCTCATCAGTTACGGAATTCCAATTGAGTTAGTAAAACTTATCCAATCTTACCTTAATAATCGCAAGTTTGTGGTTCATATTGGTACTGACAGGTCTTCGCCCCGGACGGTATCAGCAGGAGTTCCTCAAGGCTCGGTGCTCGGTCCCTACCTCTTCATCCTATTTGTGAGTGACGTTCCTGTGCAGGTCCGTACTCAGCTGGCCTGTTTTGCCGACGATACAGCATCGTACACAAGCGATGATGACATCGACATTATCATTGGTAGACTTCAGTTATCGCTTGAACTACTTCAATCTTATTTCAACAAGTGGAAGCTAAAGTTGAACGAATCCAAGACTGAGGCAATACTCTTCACACGCCAACGTTCCACCCCAAAAAGAAAATTAAAAATTGCTGGGCAAATGATTCCGTGGTGCACAGAAGTTCGCTATCTCGGAGTTACTTTGGATAAAAAGCTTAACTGGACAAAACATGTCCATAAACTACGCGTTAAAGGAGCTCAAGCACTCGGTTCTCTCAGTCCTATACTTAACCGCAAAAGTAAGCTCAGCGCAAACACCAAACTTCGGTTATATACCACCCTCATTAGACCTTGCATCACCTACTCGTGTCCAGTATGGAGTAGCACCTGTCAATCTAATTATAACCTGTTACAAACAATTCAAAATAAAGCAGTTAAAATTGCCTATAACACTCCGTTTAAAACTAACCTTAGAACACTACACACAAATATAAAGTTACCCAGCATCACAAAATTCATTTTAAAATTAACTCGTAAATTCTACAACAAAAACAAATATCATCAAAATACATTAATTGCTAACATAGGTCAAATTAAATTGAATGATTTGCGATGTATCGATGGATACGGTAAATACAAGCTCCCCCATCACTACGTATTGTTCGCGCACAATACTGATAACGCGTCGTCCTAGCTGGGCCCGTACGATGCGCCAGCGCTTCCCCGCTGTCACCGTATACAGGTGCGCGCGGGAGGCGCGGTAGTTCGTGCGCCGCTGGTGGCCACGCGCGGTCACTTGAGCGGCCGTTTGCACCGGCCGCACTTACGCTGAGCGCGTAGTAAACTTTTTGCTGCTACCTCCACAATTATATAAATGAAGTTATTACAATAATTTCATATGACAATGCTATAGATCTAATTTAATAAATGCCTCATGTTGTGATAAGTTAGTAAGCATTACTATTATATACTTATAAAGGCGCCTCTAGCCTGTAAAAGTGTTTGTTATTAATATTAGTCTAACTGTTGCTTTACTTTTAAGTTCTACAGCTATGTATATTTTTATGTTAAATAAAGAATTTTTCTAAACTAAAACTAAACTGTTGGTCTCAAGTCTCAACTTGGAATAAGTGCTAGCATCTTTGTGCTAGCTTCGTCATAGCACATTGAAACTATTTACCAAATTCTACTATCGTCGCAAAATTTACTTTATCGTATCGACTTTGTGGATTGGTTATTTGGCAACCCCTCAAAATAGCGCGACATCGTGGAAAGTACTTAGATACCTACGTCAGTAGAAATGCAGTACTACGTGAAAAGTAAACCACAGTAGGAAACCTATAAATTAAACAGACTGCTTCGTACGTTGATACTCTAATGGTCGCAAGATATCACGACTGCAGAGACCCAAGTCCCAAGCACGTAAATTAGAATGATTTTTGAACCGATAAACAACTGCAGTACAGTTTTAATTTTAGCGACAGACACAAACAAATCCATATAAAAAGGCGCCAAGCAAGGATATAATTCAACCCAGTTAGTTTTGTCATATTTTTTTTAATGAAAACCATACCTTTTTATAGTAGGGGAATAAATCATCATTGTCATATTCCTGCTCTTGTGGTATTCTATTAGGGGTAATCGCTACACGTTTTCTGCTTCTAAAAACAAGTACTCGTATATAAACTTTAATTTCAAAATCATTAGAGTTTACGATATCAACGTGTTTAGGTCCGCAACCTCTGCGCGTTTGTGTTAGGGTCACTGATCTTAGGGTGCGACCCCGAGTCGGGCAAACTGTCATGGGGTTTCTACTAGCAGCCTGATGTCATTTGTCATGGGTGGTTAGCATTAGGGTCGCCTCAATAGGGTAGTTAACAAAAAAAATCTAATTAGTCTGTCAGATAGATTTCCAAAAAATATTGGACACATATTTTTTCTTTTTTCACGACGATACAGTGGTTTGAAATCTCGTGTGACGTCATAAGCTAAGACATTAGTATGACATTTTTACCGGTGAGTGACGTCACAAGCCCCCACTCAAATCTTTGATGCGTTTTATCTTCATCAATTTTTATTGATTTGACAAAACAAAAAATACGTATCCAATATTTTTCGATAATCTAACAGACGGACTATAATTAATTAGAATCATATTTTTTAAATTAGAAACATCCCTATTAGCATGAGGCTTTGAAATGGTCTTGATGCAGAATGTTTGATTCGCACACTGCGGCAAGAGAAATGTAAAAAAAATTACTTACTACGTCTCTGTAAATAGGTAGGACCGATGTAGGTGTTACACTACGATATTTACATGTTTGGTACTTATCAAAAGATTTGACGTAAGATACGGTTACACGCGTTATTCACCTTATAGTTACTGTGTAATATGTATACATAAATCTACTAACGATAAATATTTTACCAAATCTGCAAAAAAGTATCAATATTCATATTTGAACAACTACTAAAAAAGAGGTTATGTGTTCGACGAGAAACTTTTATTTCTTTTTTGAAAGGTAAATAAGGGTTATCTCGCTAATTGCGAGTGCTTGTACAGTCACGACAAACATTGCGTGATGCGAACATAATCGACTTTGTTCTGAGTACACAAAGTCGTAGAACCGTTCACTTTTAGACTTCTTAACACCTTTCTCTTGGGCTTAATTTGAGTTGAGGCCTTGCCATGTTTAATGATGGCGTTTCGAATACGTCAATCATTTGCGAAGAAATAGAATACAAGTGGATGAACGATTTTTAACGGCAATGTTGATTTGATTGGATGACTAAAGCATTTTAGGCCAAACTTTCAAATATCTCTTTGATAGACTTTAACTAGTTAAGTCTAGCTAAATCTAATGCAATTTCTTGCGTACTGGGCCGGCTGTAAAGCCATAAATTAACATTGAGAAAACTTATGCAAATAACGCTCATCTAAAATCTAAGAGTTGGAAGCCTTTGTTTTTCGGGTAATCACTTCCTAAAGTAGTAATCATTATTTACAGAAGTTGTTTACTATATGATTTCTGTTATCGCCAATCGCTACAGTTTGGAAACAGTCGTAATAACGTATCTATAGGTACGACTAAGTAGATACATTATGATTGTGACTTCAAATCCAATCAGAAATTCCAAGATTCAGAAATCGACCTATCGTTTTCCATTTAAGCACATAATATTATTATTTCACCTTTGCTTTTCTGAACTCTGAAGTAATAGGATTCTCTGGTAAAGAAAACAAATAAGTTTCCCTAGGTACTCTAAAAGTTATTTCTTCCTCAGGAATTTTTTTCACGGACGGCTACTTCTGGCACGTACAGAGAAGGTTCTCGCTGCGGTACCTCAGAGACTACGGCTTCGGGAGACGTGATGACGTTCTGGAGTCTACGGTGGCCACCGAAATCAAGGAGATGTTGGACATGGGGATCAATGGTCCGAAGTACCCACATGAAATGGTAAGACACTACCTTTTGTTTGATAAAATTCTTTGACAGCCAGTATACTTTGGGCCACAGATGGCAGGATAGGTGGTGGAACATAGTTTGCGACAGCTTTATCCACTCTCTGCCATAATTACTTCTGTATAACCCAATTGACGAGTTTGAACGCTTGAAGTGGGGCTCTTTTATGTAGTTCTTGGATTCGAAGACGGTTTGGCACTTCTAAGTAGCCCACGAAAGAAAAATCCTTGCTTGGTGCTAGATAGTTAGTAGGAAGACAGAGAGTATCCTGCCGATTCCTGCCATGGTTTGCCGTTAGATTTTAAAATACTTTTGTCTGCAATATTATCCGGGTAATGGTATCTAATTCGGAAAACGGCATCAACATTAAAATTTTAAATTCTTCTGGGCACACTCGTTCCATCATAGACTTCATCCATCGCTTTTCACCAGGCGTGATCGAGGTCAAGAGCAGATCATTTTGCTATAAAAAAAAACTTTTTTAGCGGCAGCAAGCTCTGAACTATTTAATGTTTATTTATCGTCATGACATGAATGAGCAAGAATTCGGGGAATAAAACTAACTTTGTAAGCACTTGGATGGATTATTAAGGTTTAAGAACTTACGACCCTACACCAAACCGATTTACTAACGTTGGTAAATGATCTAATTTCATTATGATTTTATGGTTAATTGACTTTATTAATGACTCATTAAATCGATTTATGATAGCTTTCGTTGAACGATCGATTACTTACCGTTTCACGTGTTACAAATTACAATAAACGTGAAACGGTAATCGATCGATCGAGGAATGCTAATCCGCAAAATTTAAATCGTTTCTAGATATTAGAAAAATGTAAGGAACGACCATTTTATATTCTAAATTTCTAACTTACCTACAGTCCTTTCAAAATTATATTACCTCAGACTATAGTTATAAAGTTTACTGGAATTTGACCATTTTGCAAAGTCAGACGCAAACTGTGAAAGAACTGTACTTATAGAAACACATAGTATTAAACTTCCTATTTAATTTTACAACATCTTTGTTTACTTATATTGTTAGTGATACTATCGATATAACTAATATTCCTTCCTACTCATTCATATCGGTTGTAAACATCCGCCACTGAGATCATCCTTCACCGTTTATAACCTTACATTTATCTTATTTCAGGAACTAGTCAAGGGTGACCTTATCTACATGCCTTACTTCTTTGCCGTGCCATTCATCAATGGAGTGATGCAGGTCTTCTCCAGGAGTACTCTCCCAAGGTCGGAGTACCCCGCCCTCTGGGCTCTCGCCAAAGGCACCATACTATTCCAGAGGAACTCGACTGATTTGGGAGGAGCACTGTCCCTGACTCCTTGGCTTAAAGATGTTCTGCCAAGCTTTAGTGGGTACAACAATCTGGTGAAGGGAAATCAGGTTCTACTGGATTTCTTTAAGGTGAGTCTCCAATTTTTTAATGCAACCTTCCAGTTTTTCGACGACATTCACGAATATGGATGTAATATTTGAATGTCTTTGGATGCCAATAACGACTTGCTGCTTATTGCGACCTACATGTGGTCTTAGGTTCAATTTCCTGGTTGGATACTTTTTATGGGGTTTTCATAAGCAGTTTCTCGTAACAGTAGCCTGGAGCCTGGACCTGTTTACGATCAATAGGCTCGCTAGTAAATACTACACACATCAAAAGTGTCTAGGGATCAAGCATTTTTATGCGGATTTCTTGAGATTGAGATGTGGCTTTGTAATAAATTTATGATTTTATAAATTTATATGGATCCTTTTTCCAGTTCCTGATTCAAATTATGAAATGCACCAAGCATTTCATAATTTGAATCAGGAACTGTGAATCAAATTCGAGTAAAAGATGAAAATCAGCTGTCAATATTTTCCCTATAAAAACATACAACGCATTGAAGACATTATTAGTGCTACTGTTTCCCTACTACTGATTAAAACCAACGTTATTATGGAGCGGCGACGTCATTTAAGCAGGGAAGAAATGCTCAGAGCCGTGGGAATGATAGAAGCTGGTTCCCGGCAACGTACTGTGGCTTTAGCTCTGAATACAAGTCAGAGTGTTATCAGTCGACTTTGGACACGTTACCGAAGCACTGGTACCGTGGCTGAGCGCCATGGAGGACGGTATCGCTGCACCACACGGAGACAAGACCGATACATTCAAATCTTAACTCGAAGAGCTCCAACAATAACCGCCATGATGTTAGCCGTGAGGCTTCATCACTCTTCAGGGAACTTAATTAGCGACCAAACAGTCAGAAACCGCTTGCATGAAGTGAACCTTCATTCCCGAAGACCGCTACGGGTACCACCTATAGCAATGCACAATCGTAGGATTCGATATCAATGGGCTCTTGAACACAGAAATTGGGCAGAAGAACAATGGCGTTTCGTGTGCTTTTCTGATGAGTCTCGTTTTGGTATGAGACCGGATACAAGACGTATACGACACTGGAGAACCCCTGGACGCCAACAGCGATTAAAATCCTGCCAGGAAGTCCATCCTTATAGTGGTGGAACCATCATGGTATGGGCGGGTATTTGGATCGGCGGAAGAACTGAGTTGATTTGGATCAGAGGCAACCTCAACGCTCAAATTTATGCTGAGACGATTGTATCAGACGTCATCGTTCCTCTACAAGTGCAAATCGGTCCCTTATTTCAGTTAATGCATGATAATGCACGACCGCACACCGCAAGAGTTGTAAGACAGACTCTCGCCGCAGCTAACATCAATGTCCTGCCCTGGCCTGCTCAGTCGCCAGACTTGAACCCGATTGAGCATGCATGGGATATGCTACAGAGAAGAGCTCTGCCGAATATGGAGGGTATCCAGTCGCAAGAAGACCTTTTTTTGTTGTTGCAACGAACATGGGCGGCCATTCCACAGCGTGATTTGGATGAACTCATTTTGAGTATGCCAAACCGATGTTCTTGTGTTGTTAGTGTTCGCGGTAGAAACACGGATTATTAATTGTTTAAGTTACCCAATAAAATTTTAAAGAAAACTGTTATTTCAGTCTTTTTTTCGAACTTTAATGTTAGTGGTTCAAATGTCAAAAATCCCTTTATTAGGAAAATGGCAAATTTCTTTATTAATGCAAAGCTGACTTGGTTTATCGTTACTGTGACAAACGAAAACACTTTATTTGATGAATCCTTAAAGAAAATTTTAATTAATATCAATCAGGAGAAAAGTTATTGCAAAAATATATGTTGATCCCTAGACACTTTTGATGTGTGTACTTGGTAAGGCAATTGGCTAAACGGATCCTACACGAAGGCGCCAAGCAAGCATTCTATAGTACCTACATCAAACAAAAAAGCTAGCAAAAAACGGTTGCTGATGCTGGGAGATTACTTTTTTTATGGGCGAAAAATCACGGTTTACGGTGGAACACATGACTCAAAAGATGTATAAAAGCCGGTGGCCTCCGTAACTAGAAGGTTAAACAAAAGGTCTAAAACAAAATACAATATAAAAATGACGGGAAAAACAATTGTACATTCGGCTTCGTTTATCTCTTTATATAAATCTTTTAAACATTAAATCCTCATTTCAGAAACTGGTGGAGGAAGCTATAGAAACTCACGATGAAACTTACGACCGCCACTTTCTGGACATGTACCTGACTAAAATGAAGGAGGAAATGGCCCAGAAAGGACGCAGCACATACTCAGGTACCAAACATTCTAAGTCATGCCTACCATCACTATTACCATGTTCCGGTGACACTTCAAATGAGAGTTTTCTAACCAACCACGATTTAAACCTTGTCCTTTATAAGGTCTCAAAACTCCAAAATGTGCTCAGTCAAGTAATCATAATATAAGTACCTATATATACAGGGTGGGAGGGACTACATCATAATTCCAAACCACATAGGAATTGTTCATCGGTAATTTAAAAAAATCTTATCAGCTGTTCCATAAATTTTGACCGTTTTTGGAAGAGGGGGGCTCTTCATTTGTAGTAGACAGGCCTAATAAGGGCTATTGACGGGCCTAAAGGCCATAGGGCAAAGCAATCAGTAGATACAAAGCAGTAGTTATAAAATAAACAGGGATATTATTTGCTGAACTACATCGCAAAGTTCAATGCTCGTTGTTTATTATTTATTGCTAATAATTACAACTTTAATGCGTGTTTTGTCGCTAGAGCGCCCTAGATATGCCAAATTGCTTCTTAAGATATAACTAACGGGTGTGATAATTAATGTACGAGTAGGTACCTACCTAACATTGTTAGAATCATTATTTATCTCAAATAATGGTTTGCTGTGCCCACAAAATGTTTCTGGATGACGATATACACAGAAACATCACCAATTAAAATAACCCAAAGTAATTAATCTAACAATATACTAAAAAATACTTCAAAAACTCCTTCTTTACGACTGTTCAAGGTCAAGCTTCAGGAGCCGGTGACCTTTGTTTGATTGATTTGGTGTTTTTGTCACCGGCTTCTGAAGCTAAAATTATTTTTCACTTTTTTGTGTTTTTCTTTTTGTATTTTTTTTGTTTGTTTTTTTTTTGAAGTCGGTTTTATTTTTTGCCAAAAAGTTTTTTATTAATTGAACAAGTTTCATTTCTCGACCATGCAGTCACTTTCAGTCCAGCGCAAGGGTTTGTGGTTTAGCCTCAGTGTCCCCTATCATCATCATCATTTCAGACGAAAGACGTAGCCACTGCTGGACATAGCCCTTCCGCAAATGTCGCCACATTGATCGGTCCCGTGCCTCTCGCATCCAGCGGATCCCCGCAACCTTCACCGGGTCTTGTTTATTCGACGTTTGTTTATGCACGGTGTCCAGGGGCACAGCTTAGGTGGGCCCGCCTGCTACCCACATGACAAATACGGCCCTGGACCTAAAATGTAACTTTAAATTGTTTACGTTTTCCCTGTAACCTCGATTACAAAGTTATCTTTCGTCACCTTGGATATAATAATAATTTATAATGATGAAAACAGTTCAGAAATCACAAGACATTTATTATAATGATTTATCTTGAGCGGATATAAGCGCAAATATTTTTTTATAACTTCTGTTAAACATTTTCACGAGTTTTATAATTATGCAGTTCCTTCCTACTTAGTGCTGATTTATGATGCCTTTAAATTAAAGCGTTCAAATGCATTCTGGTTAAAAAGAGTGCATACTACCTTTATAATAACTTTAGGTATTTCAAAAGATTAGGTTGATAGGGCTATTGACCCTAATGCGTTTGGGTACGTGCTGGTTAGGTCATTATCATAACTTCTTAAGACATTAAATAAAACTGTCAAAATAACAATAATAATAAACTGACGTAGATCACATTATCTCCGGGTGTTCCCGTCTAGCCAACGAAGACAACTTGCATAACGAAATCACGATTACTTTTACCCAGGATTATTGATTAGCAATTTGCTCTAACATACAGTCTTGTAGAATTGGAAGTGCCGTACTATTATAGGTCTCGACTCTGTTTTCGAAAATGGCAATATCACGTTGTACTGGAATAATTCCATTATCACTGACAGGACTATTTTAGCCAATAAGCCTGATATAGTGGTGGTGGATCGATTAGAGCGGCGCGCAATGATTTTTTACACAACGGCCCCATATGTAGGTAGGTATACCTATTGACTTTGAGTCGGGAGGTTATTGACATTCGGGATGTGAACTCAGGGGTCACTGTGCGGCACAGTGACCGTATTTAACTCATAATCATGAGAAAAATCACTAAAAAGAATTTAAATACAAATTGATTAAATTAAAATAAAATTGTATGTAGCATAAATATGAGAGAACAGCTATTGTAAAAATGACACCATCTATTATTAATATCAATATTGTTGTACCTAAACACCTATTATATTTTAAAAAGTTCGCATCCTGTCCTAAACTTTCAGCCACAGCATCCAGAATATTTTGTGAAATGTTTTTAACAAACACATTCAAATGGTTTTAGGAAGAGAATTCGCTTGCGGTTGTCATACCAAATACGCTTGAACATTTTTAGGTACTTACCAACATATTTTTTACTAATTTGATGTTTTTTTTTTCCTTTTCTCCTAGTGGACCAGTTGATACTGACGTGCACAGACTACACATTCCCCGCGTCCTCAGCGGTGCAGGTCGTGCTGGCCATGCTTGTAGAGAGACTGCTTCTGCAGCCCGAGATCCAGGACAAAATCCATGAGGAGATAGACCGCGTCGTCGGCAGAGACCGCCTGCCTACTCTGGACGATAGAAGGAAGTATGTGCTGTTTCGTTTTCTGGTTATTATCTGAAACTGTCGGTCTTGGCTGTTATTTGTAGATCTATGACAGTCGGTACCATTTATAGATAAAATGATAGCAATATAACGTTAGCGTCAAGATAAAGGGACCAAGTCTCCAATGTCTGTGATACATATTTAAAAAATTAATACCATTAATCTACTATTTCCTACCTTTATTAAAATTTTAGCTACCTCATCAAATACATAATATTTTAACAAAATGCTTTTTTGCTTCTTGACTTCAAGATGGAGGATCAAACATTTCACAGACATTGGAGACTTGGTCCCATCATCTTGACGCTAACATAACTGATTACAATGCCCAATCAGCGAAAAAAATTTTTTTTTTTATTTCGATTGACCAATGCAGATAGACGGTATACCTAGTGGGCTAGTGTTATCTTTTATTATTTTTGGTGGAAATTTCCTCATGGATACCCTCCGTCTGGGGCGAGCGGAGGGTTAAGTATGTCGGACTCTAACCTACTCCACTAAATCCACTGTTCCTACTACTGCTTGTGTCGGGCGCCCGGGAGATACAAGTACATTCGCGCGCATCCCCGACTTCTATCATCCTGCCATTCCCGGCGGCTTCATCACCAAGTGCGGCCAGCGGCAGCTCGTTCTCCATGAAGCCGCGCAGGAACCACTTAGAACCACCTTATGACCCAAAAAGGTGATTATTTATTTTACCGGAGATCGTTAAGCGCCCTTCGACGCCCAGTTGCTCTTATGTCACATAGTGACACGGTTGTGGAGGTCAGATAAGCAGACACTCCACGTAAAATACTGGTATTCACCTGCAACCGGTTACACTGGAAGCATAGGTACCATACCCCAACATAGTGTAAAGGCTACTGGCTAGGCATAGATGATGATCTGAAACCTCTCCAAGCCAGAAGATGAAATGATCTTTGCAGTGTCCTTGATAACTGCTGGATAAGAGTAGTCAAGTTCAACTTAAAAGTTGTGCAAATGGAGCCCTAAGTACAGCTAGTGAACTGGTGTATATCGACCTTCTTTTTTTAAACACTTTTCCCCACGCTAGGAATTTCTCCTGTATTGTGGATGCGTTCACAGACATTTAAACTCACATTTAAGTACACAAATACCCAGACCCGAAACAAATATCTGTAGGCCTCACAAATATTTGTTCCATGCGGGGATCGAACCCGCGACACCTTGAGCCACAGCGCCAACCGTGCCGTCAATTTAACAATCTGTCTGTTTTTTTAGTGACAAACATCTTTATTAAAATAAATACTACATAAAATATTGGAAAGCACAGTAGTTACCTACTTCAGTTCATTATTTCTTTTAATGTAATTCAAAAGGGATATCAAGTGTTGGGTAGCTAGTAAATACACCACTTCAAAAGCTGCAAAATTTAAATGGTTGTGGAACTGAACCGGCTACGCCTGCCGTATGTCCGATCCGATGACCTGTTGGTCAAAGTTACACCACTAAAATAGCATATTCTACAAAATCAATTTTAGGTAGTGCACAGACACCTATTGCATTTGATAACGACCGACGACCCAGTAAATTGATAAGGTACAAACAACAGTTTGCTTGTCAATAGATAGATGGCGCTAGCTTTCACAAATGCGGAACATTTCCTAACTAAGTTTTTCAACATAATTTTTTTGTTCTAGACATAAAAAGTTACAGCATAGCTGCAGAGTTTAGCAGAGTGGCCAGTATCCACAACAGCACAGTATAAATATGGACAGTAGCGAAACTAAGCCTAGTTGATGCGATAACTACCTACGCTCCATTGAAGCCATAGGGTTGTCCCTTTTATGCACGGTTGCTGAAGTCCCTAGATAACTTCTCAACATAACATTTTTATTCTGTTGTGATCAATCAATCAATCTAAATACCGCGGCTCGCTCCCGCCAAGACTTGTAACAGGTTAAGCCGCGTGCGCCGTTATGACAAAGTTAAAGATCTATAGTTCTACAAGTTGTTGTGTACTAAACTGTTTTCCGTGTTTAAACTATGTACATAAATGTCTTTTGTTGAGATTAACCGACGCCATAAGATAACCTGAAAGAATACAACCCCATAAGATTTTATTTAAGAATTATCCTCCAACTCCTAACCGTTAAGGAGTTATTCCTTCCATCATCAGCTCATCAACATGAGGTAATGACTGCCAGATGTAAATACTTAAATAGCATTAGAAAAAATACGAAACACGTAATACGTGCCTATAAAATTTGAGGGTTGCCCTCGATTTCGTTAAGATTCCATCATCAGATCCAGACATGGTAACAGTGGGACCATCTCGGGAGTATACTTTTTCGATTAAAATTTTTTTTTTTCAAATCGGTTCATAAATGAGGGAGTTATGCGGAAACAAATATGATACAAAAACAAAACCAAACCGACGAATTCAGAACCTCCCTCTTTTTGGAAGTCGATTAAAAATACTTTCTTCTGCTGATGAAGCCGAGTTGACACAGCCGTATACCGCGCAATACATTCGTTGCATTTAAAAAAAATATCGGGAGATATGAACTTATACGTGACCAACTGACCACTCGTCTCGGCGCGGCACGCACAACTGAGCGCACTGCGAAGACTTGCCAAGTGCCCCGTCGATGCGCATGTTTGTGTGAGTGTGCGGTTTCGAGCGTTTGTAGGTAGTTTCCGTACTGTCCATATTTATATTGTGACAACAGTGTAAGTGACATTGACAGCTTTTGAACGCGGTGTTGTTTCAATGGTAAAATTCGCGAGCCGCTTATATAAACAAGCCAAAAAAAATAATAGGTATTTCACCAAGTGCAATAAGGGAAAGTATACATAATTATTCCTTCTAAAAAATAAATACCAGTCTTATGGAAAAAAAACGTTAATACAACAATTCTAGTACATATTATTATCTTTGCACGTAAAGTTATCAGCTTTCTCTATTTATATGAAAGAGCAATGGTCTTTCGCAACCTATACCAGCAGTAGGGGTCGGTTTGATTGCGGTTATTTTGTTGACCAGCAGAGCAGCACAGCCTAGGTGGCTGAGATTCATGCTAAGTACATATACTTACTTTCAACCCTTTCGTAAAGTTATAATTATATTAGTTCTAAACATGTTCATCTTATATTATACTAGCTGACCCATGCAACTTCGTCTGCGTCACATAATATAGCTTATAACAAAATGTCAACATAAATTGAGTTAAATCGTAACAAACAAAAAATCGTATCTTTCCTCTTTATAATATTAGTTTAGATTATATTAAACTGTGAATTACTATTGGTATCTCTTACTGTTAAATATACAGTAACACCTTGTAAACATTATGGTGCAGTAAATATTTTGAATATGAATTTCTCCGGAGTCCCCGGAGGCCAGAATCCCCACTAACCTACCGCACCGGACCGAATGACTGCCGCGCGCTTAATTATTTTGTCGCGCGGATATTTTTACATTGCGATATCTTCTAAGATATTTGTTTAAACTGTATAGAGTAAAGGGCACAAACATTCTATATTAAATTTCTGTGCTAACAAATACATTTATTTAGATATAGATTAATACCATATGGGTTAAATAAGCTTCGCAAAATATCATTCTTTTTAACCTAACATTTTAATAGTAAAAAATGGTTACAGTGAGTCAATCTTAAAAGATAGACATATGCTGTCGCGGACTTTTTTTTTGAACTTTTAAAGAGGAACAATTCTTTCATACATGGTATTTGCGTAACTTAAACCGTTTTCGCAGAGCACGCAACGGAAGCTCTCAAAAAGGAATATCTTTTCCCGTTTTTGCAACATTTTTCATTTATGCTCCGCTCCTATTGGTCGTAGCGTGATGTTATATAGCCTAAAGCCTTCCTCGATAAATGGACTATCCAACACAAAAAGAGTTTTTCTATTCCAACCAGTAGTCCCAAAGTTTACCGCGTTCAAACAAACAAACAAACTCTTCAGCTTTATAATATTAGTATAGAGTATAGATACATGTCATGTACACATGTCATGACATGTATATAATCTAAGATGTTCATGTTCTATTCCGGAAGGCTTGAAGAACTTTTTATTGGGAAATTTCCTCATCTTTTTGAATCTTTCATCAAATTAGAAGAATTTCAAACGGTTTTTGGGATATTTGCGAAACCATACCCCATTTTTTTATTAGTTAATTGTTTATAACTTTTACTATTTTTGAAAATAAGCTCTTGATTTTTTTCAAAAATCACTGACACGCTATTCCGTATCGAATAGTAATAAGACACCTCGTTCATATTTTTCGGGTGTGGAGAAAAAAGTTTTTTGACTATTAGACTAGGTACCTACTTGGTTGACGGCTTTGTGATGGGTCCGTTTACACCTTCTAGAATATTCTAGATGAAATGGTAAGAAGGTCGTCTTCGTAAAGACGATGTTTGCATTTGAAGATGTATAAATACATAATATATCTAGATATATACCTAATTAGAACGATGCGATGGTTAACATTACAAGCTGGTTATCTACACTCGACGCCTGTAAAATTACTAATAATAATATTGCGATATGTCACTAGTCGTATCATATTGCTCGCACATTCATTCATATCAGCAGATTCATGACCTATATGTTTTTTTTTTAATGTTTTACCTGCAGTTTTGAAGAACATACCGATAATCTGGATACTAAGTATATCGACTAAGCTGCATATTATCAGAGATGTAAGTCAGTTTCTGTTGTGATAGGTCGTACTCGTAATCAATCGGCCAAGAATAATTATTGCGGACAACTTGATATTTTAACCGTATCGCCCGAAATGTATGATCCATCATTTTTGTTTTTGTTTTACAACATAATATTTGTATACTTACCAAACTTACTTACTTGTTTTTTCCTACCAATGAGCGAAAAAGAGATTAGAGAATCTCGCAAATCGGCTCGCGACGGAAACAGCCGAACATAGAACCTCCTCCTTTTTTGTAGTCGGCTAGTTAGGTTTATTGCCCTATTTTTATTTTTAGAATAAAAGTTGCAATCCGAGGCCAAGGCCACGCGAATACGCGATGTAAACGTAATGTCGATTCGGAGACAAACATGAAGCTGAATAATATGTAAAACTTTTCTGATATGAAAAATGGAGTCTTTGGTCAACTGGACCCACTTGCTTCAGGGCCCCGAGTCTGCTATTCAATAGTGTCAGAATGGTCTATCAGTGATCTCATAATTGTTGATTTTGACAAGTTTGGTGTTGTCAAAATCAACAATTACCCATGGAATTCTTGCAACGAGCTGGGCCCCGAGTCTGCTATTCAATAGTGTCAGAATGGTCTATCAGTGATCTCATAATTGTTGATTTTGACAAGTTTGGTGTTGTCAAAATCAACAATTATGAGATCACTGATAGACCATTCTGACACTATTGAATAGCAGACTCGGGGCCCTGGACCCGTGGATCTACAGACCAAATCAAAACGTCATTTGGTCGACTGATCCTGCGCGTACATTTCAAGTTGACCAAAGATTCAAAATCCGTTATTTTCAATTACAAAATCGTTCGACTTTACGGCACCCAGAGAGGCTCCTTACGGTTAACTACTGGACTTGACTATCTCCCAACCCGTTACCTACATCTCCGTTAGATTACTTGTTTTTTTTTTACACTCTAATCGCGATGGCACGGTTAAATCATTTGCTTTGTAAATGTTTGCCGGCAGCCCACAAAGAAATAACTGGTCATAACATGGGTTATACAGACGCCAATACATCAAGCTACTACAATTTGTCAAGTTTCTTTATTATATTTTTAACTTTATCGCTAAAACATTAGGTTCAAAGTTGATTGAGAAAATTTGACAGTTTCGGCTAGCTTGGAGTGCCAACGTCTGTACCTATTCAGTGGTTTTAACATATTATGTACATCCGTAATTCCGTTTCTCGTCTTCTATTTTTGGGCTGCGAAGTGGAACCTCGATTTTGTTTTACTTATTTTCGAAATGGATTTAAACGGGATACCTACAGCAAATCTTGAATTAAACAACAGTTAAATTAAGCTTTTTATAAAAATAATCTAGTAGGTAACGGATCCGTTTCCCAAATGCAGAAATTATGCAAATGACAGACTAGATTAGATTAGAACAGATTAGATTTATTAATTTCAGACTTTCATTATGTTATAATTGAAAAAGTAAAAAAAAACTCACATCGTATCACTCGTATGTTCACTTAATTCAACTTTATTAAGTGAACATCAAATTAAGTTACAAATTGCATAGCAGTAACATTTCAGCAACGAAACCAGTAGGCTTAGCCAAGTTGACAATCTACAAACGTTGACGCTAGTAGAAAACGACTCAAATGTATGGGGATGACGTCATCTCAACGCTAAATCACGTGGTCAGAACAAACGAATAGAAAATTCGTAGCCATGTTTACAACGTTCAAAATGATAGAATGAAATGTGATCCTTTCTACAACGTTGATCGCTACATCCCATATAAATGCTAGCCATGTCACACTTTTGACAAGCGCAAACGAAACGTTGGCGAAGTATTTGAACGATACCTTAGCGTTTGCCGAGACCCTGGAGATAACGCTTAAAAATGGCGTCTATATATGATACAGCTGTCTTGAGACCGAGAAGTGTTTTGTTTATTTCTCATAATTTTGGATTCTATGTGCCTATTTAGCATTTAAAATGCATACTTCAAATATATTGTGGTGCGCTAAGGGTCAAACACAATAATTATTTTGTTTGTTTCATAAGAAGTCCCTTTCATAGGTTCATGCCGCGCAACACGTCATTGTTTATATTGTAAACTTTCAAGTGCCCAAGTATATTAGATTTTAACAAAGGAAGGTCACAAAATAAGTAATAATTTACGTACCTTCCCACTAATTCCAATCTACCTCTGGGTCTGGTCGAGATCTCGATCCAATATTATAAAAGTTATCACTTCATTTAAGTATCTTTCATCGAAATGCACAATATCATATTATTTCACGACACAGTAATGTTTAAAATTACATTCCGCACTGTGATATCATATTAAACCAATTGTAAGACGAACTTGTACCTTATTTCACTTACTTTTTTAACACTTAATATAATTTATTCCTTTCATAACAATTCAAAACAAAACTTCAACCCGCGCATAAAGTAAACAACTGCGATTTTGACATTAGTTTGACGTTAGTAGAAACGCTCACCATAGACTAAAGTGTAGGTTTTTTCTATATTTATTAGAGAATGAGCGATCGACTCAGTTGTGTGAAGTTGGCTACCAACTTAGCGCTTTCTATAATCGCTTGCGCCGAAACGTTATCTATTGTAGAAAGAGAATAGAAACGAAGCGGTTGTAACTTGGCTAGCCCTACAGCTGATGAACACTCAACTTTTAAATTAATAATTATTTATAATCGGAATAGACATAAGTAGGTATCTACAGCACTAACAATTTAAAGAACTAATTTTTACCTACTAACATGACGAGTTGAAACGCATATCTAAAACCATATTGGGATAATATTGATGATGACCTAATTACGTAAGTATACCTACGCAAGTGGCAATTTTTTCATCTTTGACCGTACCTACTAGACTGTATTAAAAATTTCTAAAATATGGTCAAAACATCATAGCTAACAACTGTAAGTAGACCAAAGTAGCTAAAAATATGAACCAAGGTTTCAATCATACATAACCTATCACAACATGCATACACATTGATTATTTTAAAATGAGGCTTTTAATACATCAATGTATCTTATCTATCATGGATGACGTTAGATAAGCTTCTGGTCAGTTTTTAATCTATCACAAACCAATACCTAATAAAAACCTACTTAGCAAGTATTTAGTAGAAAGCAACGTCGCATCCAAATCCATTTTAAATAAATTACACAGTAAGCAAATCAGACTCCTTCGGTATTTAAGTAAAATGAGACTTCTGTACCATGAAATAAGCTCTATACTATTAACCGCTTTACGGATGACTTTCTTCCTGCATGCTATCAGACACTTTTTTGTTTCATTCTACGTCCACACGACCTGGAAATCTAAAAAGGAGTCTGTTAATAAATGCGAACACAAACTTTCGTAGCTCATATGCTCGTTTACTTTCCTATTTTTTGTCATTAAAACATTTAGAACTGCGAATGTAATATGCCGAAAAACATATCGTTACACCGGTTTAACCACGGTTTAACACTGAATAAATGACACTTTACATAGATAGATTTACCTACCTATATCAGCTAAATTAAACTAACTTACCAACTCAAACTTGTAAAATTTCATGTTTTTACACCCAGTGGTTCAGTTTGAATAAATTAATTTAAAATTTTACTAATATTAATACTACTTACGATGAACGGCTTTAGCTTGACCAATATGGTTCTATAGCCGCTAAGGCCGTATACAGAAAGAAAGCTGGTAGCCGGTGCCGATCTACCAGCGCTTGTCGGCGCTGGTAGCTTGGCGTCGTTGTTGTACGTGTTGTCGTACTTGTTCATTAATTATATACGGCGGGTGGCGCCAGCGCTGACCGGCGCGTGTCGAAGATTTTCGGAACTTGTCGGCGACTTTCGGCGCTTGTTCATATAAATGCCTCTGCCGGTTACCTGCATGGACCGGTTCCTATAAGCGCTGGTAGATCGGCACCGGCTACCAGCTTTCTTTCTGTATACGGCCTTACGCGTTGCACCACAAAACAGTTACTTACCTATTTACTGGCCGTACCGTTCAAGCCATCCATCACCAACAATTGCAAAGGAACCGGAACACTGGTTTGAATGCACTTAGTGACCGCAAAAAGTAACGAATGAGAAAATCATTTTGTTTTTTTTTACTTCTGTCTGAACTCTGAAGCCATACAACATGTCGTCAATGACTCACGTAATACGAATTACCCAGGACCTATATAGTGGAGTGCCATAAGATTTATACCTCGGAATCCGGGGCCGGTCAATGAATCTTCAAAAAAACTTTTGGACTGTATTGGTAAAAGCCCAAATAATGAAGTTAAAAAAAAAATTGCGCACTCTTCTTTTTTTTTTTAATTCAACAATGTAGGTACTGAAAAATAAAAATAATGTTAATTTATTAATATTTCGCAAAAAATAACGAGTTACAACAAAAAAAAATATTAAAACGTATACGAGCAATTCTTGTAATAATAGTATGTAGGGGGTTTTGGGAGCGATAAATCGATCAAGCGGTTATAGTGATCAAGGTTTCATTCCCAAAAAACACGATGTACCAAAACAACCCAGCAAATTTCAGTCGTCCAGGTACTATACATTAGGACGTCGCTGGGGGGGGGGGGGGGTGACAAAAGGACAGGTTAAATCTGAGAGAGATTATTTAGGGGCTGGTTTAATACTAGTGTCTCAGCATCGCAGGCTGGCTCTAGCAAGGGCCACAGGGCCGCGGCTGCGCGATCTGAATGACGGATATCTGTATTTCTTCTTGGTGGTGCACTTAGCGATTAGTCACTTATAGTTCAGTTACTAGCATATGACCGCGGCTTCTCCCGCGTGGAGTTCGATGATGGCCCCGTGGGATCATACTACCGAGGTCAAATTGTACCCTATGTTTTAAACCATCAATAATAATAAAATGCGATATTTTTCCACCAAATCCGTTCAGTAGTTTTTGCGTGAACGAGTATCAAGCTTTCGCAATTATAATATAAGTAAGATATGCCTCTGGCAGGAGGCCTTAAACTCAAGGCATCCACAGTATATTTTTTTATTTGCTTTGGTGACAGCGATGCATTATACATTTTGTGTGATCAATTATGTCAATAAGTCAGCCTATACTATTGTAATTACTGAGCCATTAACCTCCTCTGTGTCAGAGGGAACGGGCCAAAACCACCACGCGCTATCTAGTGCTGGTTGTATGATCAACCCACCAGAAATGGGAGACCCAGGATTGGACTTTCAAACTTATAGCTCTAAGGGCATGCCTTAGCCATGCCGGGAACTGGAAAAGGTACCTATTCAAATAATAACGGTGCTAATTTGTCAACAGCATGCATTACTTGGAGGCGTGTCTTCGCGAGACGATGCGGTTTGACACCACTGTGCCTCTCTCAGTGCCACACCGAGCTATGAAGACGACCACGATTGCAGGATATGATGTGCCAGAGGTAAGATTACAATAATCAGTATCATTATTAATTACTATCTAGGTACTTACCTACTTCTTTCGGCAACAAGGCCATCTCGACAGAGACACATAGTAAAATGTACGAAAAAATAAGACATGTAAATGACGGATGTCGAAATAACGTTTGAAAACCTCATAGTAAATTGTCTATTATTTTCAAAATGTTCTAACTTATAATGGGTTACTGCAAGGGGAGTTCGTGGGACCCCTAATTAACCTAAAAACAATAATGGCAAGCAAACACATCGTGATCACGGTTTACTACCGCCGAGTGCGGAAATGAAGATGTCTTCAAAGTTGACAATAGACTCTGAAACATTCCCTATGACAATTTAAAACCTTGTGTATATGATTACAGGGTACAATGCTCAGTGCAAACCTCACTATGTTGCACATGGACAAGGAGATTTGGGGTGACCCTGAAAACTTCCGCCCCGAACGTTTCCTCAGGAACGGCGAGCTGGATGTCTCACTTGACAAGTCTCTACCATTTGGAGCAGGTATGACCTATTTCATCACGTGTTATCTTTGTGGGTACACATTTCTGAGCGCAATGGCTAAGATACTGTCCAGAAGAAGCGTCATGACGAAGTCATACATTTCGCCTACATTGCTTTTTTGAATGACGAAAAACAACGCCCTTTTTGGCAAGGTAACCATACTAGAACCGTGGAAGACATTGCAAAACAGTAGCATGTACGCTTATCTAATTGCTGATTAAAATAAAATAATAATAATAAATAAATATGTTAAAATAATTTAATAAACGACATTTTCACGATTCAGTTTTCCTCAATGCTTGCTATGTGTTAGGCAACATAGTTGCAACTACATTCGAGGCATAATAGGTACATAAGAAATACAGTTTCCACTAACGTGCTAATACGCTAGTTCTAAACCTGTCACAGTAACGTTGTGCAATACGGAATTATGCCTAGCTGCGAAACGGTTGAAAAATTTGTAACAATTATGCCTTAGGCAACGTCAATGCAGAATCTAGATCTACTGACGACTACCAAGCTGTGAACTGTGAATACTATGTTTTACCTGGCAAAAGATAATACTTAGGCTATTTATCGCCTTGCTTAACCACTCGTGGACTACTACCAACGTGGGTTACTACCATTGGTTACCCGTAACCGTAATAATGGTACCTACTTACAAAATTTGAATGATTCATATTTAAATGATTAAACGGAAATATTTTCTTTAATCATGTCAAGGTAAACAGAAAAATAGGTCACAATAACAATAGTAAGTACCTACCTATTTATAGAAAAGTTAAACAGATAAATAAACAAACAACATAATCTGCCTAATCCAATTATAAGTTGGCCTTTATACTTGAGCACAATCTAATTTAATCCTATTTGCCTGATTGTTTTAGTTTCGACACTATTTACCCATTTTTTCATAACGTGACAATTTAAATAAGTACTTATAACAAATTGCTATGGACATTCAATTTTTCTAATGTCTGACTGACACTAGGCCATTAGTGGCCTAGTGTCAGTCTAGTCTAGTCCAGTCTAGCCTAGAAATATTACGAATGAACGATTGAACGATTTGATTGAAACTACGTTTCTGGTACTAATACCAGAAACGTAGTTTCTCTTGTCTACGAGCATCATCATCATCTGCCTAGCCTTTTCCCAACTATGTTAGGGTCGGCTTCCAGTCTAACCGGAACGACGACGGACGAGCATAATTAATATTATTTATTTATTATTATATTATATTCTTTATTTTCTTGATCACAGGAAGAAGACTTTGTGCAGGTGAGACCTACTCTCGTCAGACCATGTTCCAAGTCTTTTCCGCATTCATGCAGGCGTTCAAAGTATCCACCGCTGATGGGAAACCACTGCTCAAACCCGCCCCAAGGATCCAGGGTATCATCACCACATTGCCAGAGTTTTGGGTCAAGATTAACGTAAGAAAATGAAGGGAACACAAAATTTTCCAGAAATAAAAATATGAGTTGGATCTCATGTGTTTTCGATGGGCTAGAACTTAAATATTTCTATGCTAATGCTAATTAATTAAAAAAACTTATCTGCGGAAATGAAGAATTGTATAATTTTGTAGGTAACTAATCCAAACGACTTTTGGCATTAAAAAGTCTCATTATCTCAAAAATTACTGCTCCTTACCTGGTCTACAGCAAGAAACCAAAATCCGCGTAGGATGACACCAGATAAATATACCTAAGTACATGCATCATAAATTCATGATTATTATAGGCGTCTAATGTGCGTAATAGTACATTATGGTATTAGTGTGTAACGTTGGTGATTACCGCTGAGGCGCCATTGAGGCCCGAGCCGTTAGGTGAGGGTCTTAAGAGAGCCGAGGACGGTAATCATCAATACACACGTGTATCATACGACGTTTTTCAACACACTTGTGAAGAAAATAACACAAAAAAATCATTTTCAACAGTTAAAATGAGTTGTGAAAGAAATTTCGCCATGGCAGGAAAAAATAATCAGTTTTCCTGCGCGCGCATGATCTAACAATGGCGATCGGCCATAGACTGAATGAGGTTTCTTTTTTTTGCTTTTTGTGGATAGCGTTTTAGCCACGTACAAAATGAGGAATTCAAAGTTTTTTTATTACAGAGAAAACAAAAGTTTTATTTATTGAAAACGTATATACAAATTGAAATTATCTATTTAAATTCGAAGTTGCATGAAATGAGCAAGGAATAGGTACATTAATTTATTTGTAGTACCTATTGAACACAATCTTTTTAGTATCGAAACTTTTTTAAGAACAAAGCAACACAACCAAAAAAAATAAAAAAAAACCTATAACTCACTTGTGAATAATGGTAATGAAAAATTCACAGTTTGATTACAGGTGTCATTATATGCCCAATTGCGGTGAAATTAGAGCCACTTTGTGAGCAAGTGTGTTGAAAATGAATTTATTTTGATATTGCTGTGATAAAGTCGTTTACCTTGACAAGACGACCCATTCATGTAGCTAAACCCTTTCAATTTTTTGTTTCAACCAGTTTACTGTCTTTTTTCAAGTAGTTTTAGTAGTTTATGGGTTAAGTCAAAATTTTACGTACCTATATTATTACATAGATGTTATTATTAAAGATTTATTACTATTAAAGAATTAATAATTTCTTATGTAAAATTACATTATTATAAGCTGTTATATAACTTTTAATATTTATTGGTACTTTATAAGCCAGATTTAATCTTGATGGATTATTTTCCATTTTACTTGATGTCAAAATTTTATAAAAATCGACTCTATTCTGACGTCAAGTCGGCAGAAACAAGTTTCCTTTAACACTTTATCTGTCTTTATTAATATAGTCCTGTGCAGAACTTTCACATCCTAGTGTCTCGTTTTCTCAGTTCAACATTTCCAAAAAATAATCCAATGTTATTATGGATTCAATGTTATCTTCTTATACCTATTCTTACATTTATTTATGTACCTACCTACCTATGTAATTGTAGGTTACTACCTTATTAAATATTCTTATCTTCATATAATTTTACGAACTGTCTGTCATCAAAACTAATTACGTATTAGATAAATAAGAAAAAATATCATGTGTAACTTAGCCTTAGCACAATAAAACTGTTATAAAAAGGTATTTTTTATTTTATTTATTTGTTTCCTGGTTTCCGTTTTAGATCACGATTCGACTCATGAGCACTAATATGTAAACACGAAGAGACTTTTATTTTAAGTAATTTATCCTACTGCAACGATGAAATACAACCCGTTGGGGCTGCGGGTTGTTCCCGTCGGGGCTGCAGGTTCGTCGGGGCTTCGACATGAAGGGCTAAGAAGGAACATGGGTGGTTTTAGTCAGTAGAAGTCTGACACTCCCTTCCGCTCTGCCCAAGAGCGGGAGGGGTTATTTGATGATTTTCCACCCGCCGTAAAAAAAAAAATTAAATACAACATATTGAGAGTGGGTAAACTTTGTCATTGCCGACGGGCCGCGAGCGAGGGTGTTATAGAGCCGAGAACTGTAGGGATAATAGTGATGATAGTGGATATTTCCACTATCCACGTGTATCAAACGACGTTTTCCAATACAATTAAAAATATTTAAGATAATAGAACGAAAAGTACCTATTTGTCGTTAATTATTAGGTAACTAGATTAACGACAAACGTTTATCCACGGGTACCTACCTAAAGTAGGTACTAAAGTCTCTTAAAAATAATGCTTAACCAAATGCTCAATCATTTTAACACCAACAGAATCTTACACGATCAACAGTACGGTTTCACTAAAGGACGTTGTACAACTGACGCCGGTGTAACTTTATTAAAGCATATATTTAATGCGTGGGAAGAATCCCAAGATGCTGTAGGAATTTTTTGTGACCTCTCAAAAGCATTTGATTGCGTGAATCACGACACATTGCTTTTGAAACTTGAGCATTACGGACTAGGTAAACTTGCACTTAGTTTAATAAAATCTTATTTGAGTGAAAGGCAACAGCATGTTCAAATAAATGGTGTTAATTCACAAGGTTTAAAAGTAAAAATAGGGGTTCCGCAAGGGTCCATATTGGGCCCTTACCTTTTTCTGGTATATATTAATGATCTACCCTATTTATTGAAAAACCAACCTCAGAATATGGTGTTATTTGCTGATGACACTTCCCTAATTTTTAAGATAAATAGACGGGTTCAAAATTTAGATGACGTGAATATTGCCCTTCTTCAGGTTCATAATTGGTTCACAGCAAACAATTTAGTATTAAATGAAAAAAAGACTAAATGCATAAGATTTGCTTTACCATAATACGTAAGGATCCATACTATCTGATTTTTATATATTTTTTTCCTTTTGCCTCATTACTAACCCTAGTCATTAAGTTATTTTGTTGTTACTAACACTATGGACACTTGTCTGAAATAAAGAGTTTGAATTTGAATTTGAATTTGAATTTACCGAATGTTAAAAGTAGTGATTGTGATATACTATTAAATAACGAGAAACTAGAATTCGTAGATAAAACGGTTTTCCTGGGGATTACGCTTGATTCACGGCTACAATGGGGTGCTCATTTAACATCTCTTGCAGGGCGGCTAAGTTCAGCAGCATATGCCATTAGAAAAATCCGTCAGTTTACTGATGTAGATACCGCTAGGCTGGTCTATTTTAGTTATTTTCATAGTATAATGTCTTATGGCATTTTGTTATGGGGACGGGCTGCAGACATTGAATCTATTTTTATTCTGCAAAAAAGAGCCATTAGAGCAATATATGGTCTTCGTAGGCGCGATTCTCTGAGGGAACTGTTTAAGAACATTAACATCATGACGGTGCATTGTCAGTACATCTACGAAAACATAATGTACGTGAGAAAAAATCTGCATCTTTTTAGTAAAAGAGGAGACAGACACAATTATGTTACTAGGAATAGGGACCAGTTAGTTCAGCCAGGCTTCAGACTCGCTAAAGTAGACTCATCTTTCATGGGGTACTGTTTGAGATGCTATAACAAAATTCCACAAAGCATTCTTGAACTGAATGAAACGAAATTTAAAACATGCATCAAACGCACACTATGCAAGCAAGCATATTACAAGTTGGACGATTATATCGCTGATAAAAATGCTTGGCTTAATGCCGGTCCTGCTCCACAAGGACAGGGCGCTTAAATTGATAGCATTAAATAGGAAGAAGAAAGAAGAAGAAGAAGATTGTACAACTATCTTTGCAATGTATAAATTCAATCTCTTTAGTATTATATAGTCGCATAGCACATATTGTGTGAGTACTATGTACTAGAAAGCTATCATTCTCTGGAAACCTACTTATTAATTATTTGACTTGGATATGCCCTGGCGATTGAGAGTGTGTCATGCTCACTTAAATGTCTCGCTGATGGTGGCGGGTGTGTCGGATCATTTCGTTCCCTTCAAAATGGTTGAGTGGAATGGTGCTGATCCATGCGTCATGCTCGTGAACGGGTGCTGTCAGTTGTGACTGGTCACCTCTTAGCTGCCACGGCTTGTTTGAATTATTATTTTATCTTTGAATCGTCGTTTTTTGACTTTACTGTGGACACTTATCGTGCACATCTTGCTACATCGTTCTCACATAATATATCATCTCAACATGAATGATATAATGTACCAAGATTTTGTAACAATATTCTGATTTAAAAGAGTGTCCATGGAGTTTCTTGCCCGTTCTTCTCCATAGAGATCTACGCTAGGGAATATGCAACTACAGTACTTTCACAAGTTATTATGCCTTGTGACTGTGACTGTAGCTTAGGAGTGCAATACGTCGTCCCGGGGGTTGCTGCGTCGAGTTGCGCGTCGCCGGATGTCTGCGGCGGCGAGTGCTGTGGGTGCGGGGGCGCGCGGCGGCGCGTGCCGTGCCGGTGGGTGCGCGGGGCTCCGGGTCGCGGGGCGATGGTTGCGCGTTGCGGCGTGCATTCGTTGTTCCGTGATTTGGAGTCTCGTACATTCGTTGTTGCGGTGTGCGTCGCTGCGTGCTTTCGTGCTCGCAGTGTTCGTTGTTGCGGGCATTCGGCGGCGTGTGATTCGGCGTGGTGGCTTTCGGGATGACGTATTGCACTCGTAGTTTAGTTTTATGAATTGTTCTTCTGACATTCAAAAGTACCTAGTAATGGTTTAATTGAAATAAATGCTTTGACTTTGACTTCTTTCGAATCTTGCTGACTATACAGCTTGATAATGAATCTTGATTGGAGATTAAGAAAGACCGTCACCCCAAGTCAAATAGACGAGATGGATAACCCCAATATAATGGGGAAAGGCTTATAATAGGCAGATGATGATTGAAGACAATATTTGAGAAGACGGTATTTGGAAATCTGCCAGTTTTGAATTCAGAATATGGTCTAAATATTTTTTTATAAATTTATAACGCAAAAACAAATCTATTGCAATTGGCAACAATGTAGTTTGTGTAGACAACACTTCATATTCTGCTAGTACCTAAATGTTTAAACGTCTCATTGTTATGTACCTACTCAGTGAACCCCTATGTTTATACTTATATAAGACTTTATATGTTGGGTCACGGTCATAAAGATCAGTACGTGACACATAACCTAGATAAAGCAGACAATATATTTCTTTGTGTTCACTTATATGCCAATTTGTAAAACGTACCTAATGTTGTCATTTTAATTAATTGCTGATTTTCCTCGTGCTGTCCTTTGCTCCTATATCCCACTGCTCCTGCAGTGGAAAGAAAGAGAGTCCTGTGTCCTCACAGGACTCTCTTTCTTTTTTCTACGTTACCAAGGTAGGTAGGTGCGCCACATAGTTACATATCATCACGCATGTTACCTACCACCGTCAAGAAGGTAGGGCAGAAGTGTACCCATTCATCATTCTGCTGCCCTTATCCCAATTTATTTGGGGTCAGCACAGCAAGTCTTCTTCCATACTTCTCTAATAGGTACCTACTCTTCATCTCATCAGAAGTGGAACTATTTGAACACTCACACAATTTCACTTATTTGAGGTTTAATTATTTATTTTAATTAATTGTAAATTGTAATTAAATTGCTAGTAAGTTACTAGCTTCATATTGCGCAGAATCTGTAAAAATACTCGTAAAACGTTCCAGCAGTAAATATATAAAATTTACTGCTGGAACGTTTTACGAGTTTTAATACACATAATTGATATTATTATGAATTATGTATTTAGTAATTATTTAACGAATGAACATACCAACACACTCACGTTACACGGAACACATTGGATTGGATATCCAACTATCTAATACTATGAAAGTAAGCCAAGTCGGAAATGAATTCACCAGACCGAGGAACTCGGTTTGAGTGATGTACAAAATGTTCTTTTTACATTAATTTCTAAACAGACAACACAATAAGATTTTTGAGTGTTATTAATTTAATTATTGAGGAAGGTAAGCCAATTAAAAAGCATTGGAGGACAGTTATAAGTAGATATTAGACAATTAATGTTGATAAATGATAGTATATTATTAATATATTAATAATGGCAGCTACCTACCTACTCATTAGGTACATAACGGACATGATAGTGCATTGTTTAATCAGCTCAGCATATTGCAATCTACAGCTGGACTTTGGTAGGCCAAGCTGCGTCACAATACCCTGACTTCCGCACCCAGGATGTCTCATCCACCACATTACCCTACACATGCCGTAATAAGGTGGATGGGACACAGTCATCGGTCCTACTAGCTGTGGGGCGTCACACGTCTCCACTCTGGTCTTTTTTTTTTTTTTGGGGGGTGGGAAATCATCAAATCCCTCCCGCTCTTGGGCAGAGCGAAAGGGAGTGTCAGACTTCTACTGACTAAAAACCACCCATGTTCCTTCTTAGGCCTTTGAGTCGAGGCCGCAGTATCTCTTGCGAATAACCTGCAGCCCCGACAGGGTGGTCTGTATTGTTCATAGTTGCATCACACCTATTCAGAAAATAACGTATGAAATAGGTGCTATACCATAGTGTAATCTTTCAATGCTTACACCCATAATATGTGATTGCTGAGATATTGACACAGCTCCTAGCAGCAAAAAAAGGTTATAGACTTTGATTAAGTCATTTGCACATGTCCTCTAAGGTATTTTCTAGTCCTTGCATTTGGGAGCTGAAGTTTGCTTGCAAGCTGGTATTTGCTCAGACGCCAGGCGCAGTCTACCACACTTCAGTGGTAACACCTCAAGCTGGCATGTAGTATGGATATTTAATACATAATAACGACTGACGTGCGCTCTTCTATAGGTATAAATAGGTACTTTACTTAACAGTTAGGTAACTGTTCAGATAGATGGGTAGTGAGGTACCGGGTAGGTAGTGGGTTATGATGTAGGTAGGTACCTACCCACATCATAAAATCAGATACGTCACAACCCACCTACCTACTTAAAGCATAGGTGAAAATACACAGTTCTCCTTTAATGCTAACACGTAAAGCACACTGTTTGCATGACAAATGGCGAACTAAATTAAATATTGACGACACAATATTAAAATGATGGCATGGCTCAAGCAAGGTTAGGGTTGCCATCAGCTATATCGGCAATAAATTTATCGGACTAAAACCTCTAAGCCCCGGACATTCGGGTAAAATTATTCTTATTCACAGACATTCGTGTGAAAATATTTTTTTACCCGGACATCACAGAAAGGAAACTAAAAATAAGTATTATTTTTAGTTAATTTGTTACCAGGAACCCTGTATCACTCTATGGTGATACAGAGTTACAACCTAGATATCTAATTGAGAAACCAATCAATGAAGCCCCCAGATTAATACATATTTATAAATCTTAGAACTTATTTAAAATATCATTAGTTGTACCTATTATTTAGGTAGTTATTTAACCGATCTTATCCAAAATATCTCCATCAACCAATGATATCACTACATAAACGAATCTTAAGATCATAGGTACATAGGATTAGGAATTAGGTATCATACCTACCTGAATATCTGCCGATCGAGTTCGATCGTATCAAAGTAGATAGATACTCGTATTCTCCCTTCCATACATGCTCGTGAATAAGAGTGCACAGGTGTGTATGTATTGTACCGTTGAAATTGTCAATCAAACACAGATGCTCTTTTATTTATGAACGTCATCGTCAGTAGAAGCGGGTATCAGCACACGTAGGCCACAGTACGTATTACATCTAAAAATAAAATTACACATAATGACGCTGTTATTCTATACACTTACGAGTAGATAATCCTCCGGTGTTAGCTGTCAGGCGAGATCACGTAGCCAATTTGTTAGGTTATGGACACGTGGTCCGACTGCATAGTCCGATCAATCGCACTACATGAACTTTTTTTTCCAGTTGGTTCGATTTTAGAATCACGCCAGTCGAAATACTAAATCTTAGGACCGCATGGTCCGACTTTGGAGTCGAACCACGCGGTCGAATCAGGTGAACGATTACCAGTTCACTTGGTCCGATTCATCGAAATATAAAGGAATCCCAAGTTTTCATAGTGCGTCTACCGACCTCTATGCAATAGGTTATCAAATCTATCTTATATTTCTTATATTTGCGGTAATCGTGTAGTAGTAGTATCTTCATTGCACGCTGCATGTTATTAGAAATTAACATACATAATTATTTAGATTTGGTTCTCCTATTAACAATATACGATACCTCCTTCATGTTTCTGGCCTCCTGGTAGTTTGTGAAAGTTAACTACATACAGCAAGAAGAACTTTAAATGATAAATCAGGTTCTGTAACACTGGGACCTTCTTGTTTGTGAAACCAAAAAGTTCACGTAGTCCGATTGATCAAACTATCAGGAATCTCAAAAACGTGGTCCGATTAATCGAAACTACTGGAAACAAAGTTCACGTAGTCCGATTGATCGAACTATCAGGAATTTCAAAAACACGTGGTCCGATTAATCGAACCAACCGGAAAAAAATCACGAAGTCCGATTGATCGGACTATGCGGTCGGACCACGTGTCCATAACCGACTAGCTAGATCGTTGACAATGACTGGTCTAAAGGTTGTCCAATAATCCCCTGGTTGATTCACCCATTACTAAACTAGATGCATATATCTGAACTCTTTCCCCTAATTTTCAACCGACTTCCGAAAAGGAGGACGTTTTCAATTCGTCCATTATTATGTTTTTTTTTTTTAATGTTTGTTATCGCATATCTCCGTCATTAATGAACCGATTTTCAAAATTATTTTTGTGTTCGAAAAGGTATACTCCCGAGGTGGTCCCATTGTCACCATATCAGGATCTCATGATGGGATCCTAGGAAAATCGAGGGCAACCCTCAAATTTTATAGGCACATATGTTGTTTTTCATATATTTTCTAAAGCTGTTTAAGTATTTGCGTCTGACCATCATAATATCATGTGAATTCGCTGATGATGATGGAAGGTACAACTCCTCAACAACGGTTAGGAGTTGAAAGAAAATTATTTCTTATTTATACTCACTTATGGAGCGATTATATAGTTTTCTTTCAGGGTATTAGGTTGACCCGAGGTGGTCCCATTGTCACCAAGTCAGGATCTGATGATGGGATCCCAGGGAAATCGAGGGCAACCCTCAAACTTTATAGGCACTTACGACGTTTTCCATATATTTTCTAAACCTGTTCAAGTATTTGCGTGTGGTCATCACAATATCATGTGGATTCACTGATGATGATGGAAGGTACAACTCCTCAACGGTTAGGAGTTGATAGAAAATTCTTTCAGAACTATACGTAGGTACTTATAAAGTGATAGTTGTATTCTTTCAGGGTATTAGGTTGCCCTGATGACAGAAGGTAAAACTCATTAACCGACTTTAAAAAAAAGGAGGTTCTCAATCTTTTTTTATGTATATTCACCGATAATTTGGAGGCGCCTGAACCGATATAAAAAAACTTTTTTTGTTGAAAAGGAGATATCCTAAGGGTGGTACCATGATAAGAAAATCAGAATCTGATGATGGCATCCCAGATAAATCGAGGGCAACCCTCAAATTATCACGTATCACGTGTTTCGTGCTTTTTCTAAAGTTTTTTAAGTATCTAGCAGTCATCACTTCATGTTGATGAGTTGATGATGGAAGGTGTAACTCCTAAACGGTTAGGAGTTGGAGCATGATTATTTAGTAAAATATTATGGGGACGTATATATTTTTTTTTTTTTTAACGTTGCCCCCCCACACTAGGAATTTCTCCTGTATCGTGGGTGCGTTCACAAACATTTAAACTCAGATACACAACCAAACACCCAGACCCGAAACAATTATCTGTAGATCATACAAATATTTGTTTCGTGCGGGGATCGAACCCGCGACACACAGCGCAGCAGTCCAATTGCTCAGCCACTGCGCCAACCGTGTCGTCAAAGTATATAGATGTATTCTTTCAGGTTATATAAGTGAGCTGATTATGGAAGGGAATCTTGAAGGTTAAGGGCAAAGACTATATAGCCACTTGACTGCGCATACAGTGCCCCGATGCTCGAAAACTATTAGTATTTTGTCGCCTATGCATAGGCTACGGTATGAGTAACCGTTTTAGTTGTGACCAAGTGTTAGACCTGTATGCACGCAAAATAAATACCAATTGTTATAATTTTTTATGCAATTTATAACGTGTAAAAATGCCTTCATGCACGGTTAAGTGGCGTGGGAAACATTCCAAGACATCGAGTTACAAAAAGGATGGCACAACTTTTCATCAATAAGTAAATATTACGAAAATTATTTTTGTTTTAATCAAATTATGAGCCACCGCAGGGGTCTATTTAAAATGGTAGTTTGGGTGAACGAGCACAAAGATGAGTCTCGCGTTGATGTCTTTTGGAAAAGTCCCTTTCTTTCATTAGACAATTCTAATATGTTTGTCCCTTTCTTTCCCTTTGTATTTTTATCGTAAAAATCTGTGCTGTTACCTTTTATTGCAGAATTATATATCGATAAAAATAAAATTAAACTTAATATAATTTTTATTTAATTCAGATACTGTCATTATCTACTTTTAACCGACTTTAAAAAATGGCGGTAGTTCTCAGTTTTTACATTCTTCTCAACTAAATATTTCTGTTAAATTAAATGTTAATCTATACATATAATAAATCTGTAGAGAAATCGTTTTTGTACATCGAAAATATTTAAAAAAAAAATTGTCAGGGTATTAAAGTATAACCAACAGAACACATTTCCAGCATTTTTGGAATTTTTGTCTGTTTGTCTGTTTCGATGACTAAGCATCACGTCAAATTTACGAAACGAATGTAGGTAACTTTTATACATAAATATTGTGCGTAACTTGGGCTATAACTTAGTCTTTGTTTCATCGTAATCGGTGCTCTCTATCAAAAGATATATGAATTTATAGTTTTCAAGAAGAACTTATCGTTATGGTCAAGAATGAGACAAGCAACGACATCTATTGAACGAATATGGTACTTATTACTAAATGCCTTCACAAGATAACTTTAAAAAAGTTATGATAGCAAAAGGTACGTAGATATTAGTCTAAATGACGCTGTTTTCAAAATCTACATAGCCTAAACCCTATAGTGTGTTTGATCGCTCTTTTTTAGCAGTTTATCTTCGTCTTCGACAGATGGCGTTATTCATTTGATGTCATTTTCTAAACCGCGGTGTTATTAAATAAACATATGTTTCATGAATAGTCAACAAATAAAGATTTACCAATTACACAGTATTAAAATACTATTTTTTTTTAAACTAAATTAAAATTAGATAAAACCCAAGACATATTTTTTTTGTACCGTGTGGGAATCGAGCCTGCGACACGCAGTGCTACTGTTAATCGTCCAGCCATTGCGCCAACCATGTCGTCATATAGATGTGGTCGTGTTGTTAGCCCTATGTGTCGAGGCCGCGGTATCTCTTTCGAACAACCCGCAGCCCCAACGGGCGTCGGTCCTTGGGGGCCCCTTCAATGTTGCTGACATCTCTTTGAGACGCGCGTGGAACACGAACGCGCCTCCATCGTCATAGGACGGACGAACGATTAACTAGCCCGTTACTCACCGTTCACAGGCCCGCGCCTACGGTGGCCGGAAGCCATCACGTGGCCCCCGATGCCCGGAGCGTCTCCCGCGGCGGCTGGGACGAGAGGTTGTCTCCCTCTCACGTTCCGCCACCTCTTTCCCTAGCATTACTGCTTCGCAGAAGGAGGTGGCGGCCATTTCAGATTCGATGTCCCAGATTCGGTACAGGTACCCTCTCGAAACACCCTCTAATCCCCCCTTTTTTTTGTGGTTCGTAAATTATCAAATGACTCATCCCGCTCTGGGCGGAGCGGAAGAAAGTGTCAGACTTCTACTGACTAAAAACCACCCACGTTCCTTCTTAGCCCTTTGTGTTTCGGGGCCATGGTATCTCTTGCGGACAACCCTCAGCCCCGGCAGACGTCCCTTTTAGCAACAATTAAGGGGAATTGTTGCTGACATATCTTTGAGGCGCGCGTGGAACACGAACGCGCCAACGACAATCTGTCTGACTGTCGACTATAATGTACCTGTTTCAAGATCCTCCTCCTTTCTTCAAGATCCGTTCGGCCGTTCTGACGTGATTGATTAACAAACACCCATCCATCTAAACTTTAGTATGAGACATAGTCAGTACTTTGCATTACTCTTCTTATTTTCTACAGCGTCAGTAAGTTAACGCAGGGCAATAATGATTAAATGTACTTTTATCTAAGCGACGCATTTTAGTTTCCGACAAGCACGCGAACGAAGTCGCGGGCACAGCTAGTGTTTCATAAAACCTCGCATCATTTTTATTTTCTTCTTTATAATACTTAAAATACTTATATTTTTCCGAGTTCAACAATAAGGAAGAAAGAAGTAGTAGACCCGGAAATTGTAGACCTAACTCCACGTATACGCAAAATGAAACGACACATAGATCATCTTCTAATAATTATATTTTCTTAGTAAAAAGCCTCTTGAAGTCTCTTGAGGCTTCAAGATAATACTGGCGGTAAGTCCCCTCTTTGTGGAGTGGCTGGAGAGGCGCCACGGCGCCTTCACCTTCCGTCTGACGCGGGTACTCAGCGGACACGGTTGTTTTGGGAGGTACCTGCACCGAATCAGGCGGGAGGAAACGCCCGGATGTCACCATTGTGAGGATCGGCCGGAGGACACGGTGGAGCACACCGTGGAGGTCTGCCCCGCTTGGGCGGAACGGAACCCCGCCGTGTTCTCGTAGCGGCGATCGGCGGCGGCGACTTCTCGCGTCCGGCCCTGGTGCAAGCCATGGTCCGGAGTGAGGAGGAATGGGACGCCGTCGCCTCCTTCTGCGAAGCAGTGATGCTAGCGAAGGAGGTGGCGGAACGTGAGAGGGAAAGAACCTCTCGTCCCAGCCGCCGCGGGAGGCACTCCGGGCGTCGGGGGCCACGTGATGGCTTCCGGCCACCGTAGACGCGGGCCTGTGGACGGTGAGTAATGGGCTAGCTCGCCGTCCGTCCGTCTTGTGACGACGACAGGCCGTGTCGACGGCGCGTTCGTGTTCCACGCGCGCCTCAAAGAGATGTCAGCAACATGGAGCGGGCCCCCCGCAGGGGCCGACGCTCGTCGGGGCTGCGGGTTGTTCGAAAGAGATACCGCAGCCTCGGCGCAAGGGCTAAGAAGGAACATGGGTGGTTTTTAGTCAGTAGAAGTCTGACACTCCCTTTCGCTCTGCCCAGAGCGGGAGGGGTTATTTGCTGATTTCCCACACCCCAAAAAAAAAAAATAGATTATTGGTTAAAAAAAATGTGAGCCTGAAAGATAATATCAGGATACTTGTTTTTCTTTTTGTAATTGACTGATTTTAATTAAATATTATTTTGTCATTTTTATTGAGAATTTTTTGTAATATTAAAATCCATTTTATCGATATCGACTATTTTCCCATAATCAAGTAAAGCAATCCTTACCTAGGTATACCTACGCAACTTGACCTTGAACTGACCAATTGCAGCCGCGTATTATTCCTCATCCCCCGACCCGCGGTAGTGAGTTGTGTACTTAGAAGAAATCGGCTTACACGCTCTCTAGTGGTTTAATACTCTATGGTTAAGGGTTAGGCTTCTTGGTTGAATGTTAAATGTATAGTAAATATTTGTATAGGATATTAAAACTATAATTGTAAAATAAAAAACTTTTTTGCAAAAAAAAAACCGACTTCAAAAACACAATAACGAAAAACACAAAAAAGTGAAAAATAAACTTCACAAGAAAAAGCAGCTTCTGAAGTCGGTGGCAAAAAAAACGAAATCAAACAGACAAAATGTCACCGACTTCAGAAGCTGCTTTTTCTTGTGAAGTTTATTTTTCACATTTTTGTGTTTTTCGTTTTTGTGTTTTTCACTTTTTTGGTGTTTTGAAGTCGGTTTTTTTTGTATATAATAGGTACTTACTTATATAATATGCCAAATAATATTCCAACAAGTTCACAGAACGCTAGACTTTTTGTACGGTTTGATTTATCGGCTTAAACTTAGCACAATAGATAAGTCATCGTACGGGTGCACACATGCGTGACCATCGAGCATTTTAAAATAGTATTTAAATAAATGTATTTATCATTCTTTCCATACAGTGTTTTTTATTAACGTTCCTTAAAGAATCCCACGAAATTGAATAAATGATGAACATTATTTATTCAATTACATCAAAATTCATTTTAGTGTATTAAAATCCCCAGTCCTCTCAACTCGTAAATTGAGGAGACTAGGGGTTCGCCAGGGCGTCGTTAGCTAAATAGTATTTAGATTTTCTTTTAATGCCCATTTTTATTTTAATTAAGACAAACAAAGCTTACATGGATGAGTCAGTTTAAAATATTCTATCTTATGTAAGGTCTAAATGTGTAATTGACTAATCACAAATAAAAACGTTGTTTAACAACAAAAACGGAGTTTTGGAATCCTACACAGCATACATGATTTAACTGCACCGGTTCAAGCCTTTGCAGAAAACTATTTATATAGAGCCTCGGCCTACAAAATAACCAAGTCATGGGTAGAAAAACTGGTTCAGGCGTGTTAATGTATAATAAGCCTGTTAACTTTAAACCAGCAAAGGTTCAGGGACGCTCATTTCATACACTTAAATCCAAAATATGTATGTAGGTCCCGAAAAAATTAGCAAACACTAGTTTTTTCATCAAATTAATGTGCTGATGATTTATATTACTAACACCTGTTCAACTGATTGCTACGTGATCGATCACCTGCCGTGCCGACTAAATTATCAACGCATATCAGAATATTTTACCAATAGTATTTGGCATACAATTTTTTTTACGACATTATAATTTATTATCTCTTTGGAATCGAGGTCTTCTCCCAGTCTCAGCTTGCATAGACAAAATTGGAACATGATTTAGGCCATAGCGCAGCATAGGCAGTCAGTTACCTACTCCATCTCTGCCAGCCAACGTTCACAACCAAATAAGGCTCAAAAAGGTGACTGGTTGACCGCCTATCCGGCTCTTAAGAGAGCACCTCTAGAACTCCTGTGCAACCTGTTAGGTAAGGCACAAGTTAAACATAAAAGGCCAACTGGAAGGCCTACCATGACGTCTTAAAACAATCCTAACTTATTCTTAATCCAATGTGGAATAGAGCTGGCGCTAGACACCCTTTATTGTTCTGTCACGTTTCCACACTCGAATAAGATTAAGTTAGGACTGTTTTAAGACGTTATAGTAGGGCACCTGAGCCCTGTTATTTACGGCAGCAGCGAGATGTAAAGCATACCTACTACAGGAGACTGAAACTGTTCTTTCAATAAGTTTTTCACAGCTTGCTTTATTGCAGCACTTAACGTCTGGTGACAATGCTCCGTCCCAGAGAATTTCTTATCTACAAGGCTTTTTTTTGGTTGGTGGTCGCCGCCGCCGATCGCCGCTACGTATCTCAAGGCCTGGGTTCGATGACAGTGCAAAGAAACTGCTTCTAATCAGCTTTTTCCGAAATTGATAACGCCGTACGCGCTTCGGTTGGTGGATACTTTCTTTTCTACAATCACAAATAATTTTTCAATTATAATTGAATGATGGGTACAAAGCTTGGGCTTCTTCAGAAGATGGTAAGGAGTTTTGACTTCCTACATCTCTTTTTTTATTTTTGTCTCTAAAAACTAGCAGTAGGTATTATTCGCAAAACAGCCGCATTTAGACCATCCATGAGTTTGATGCAATGAGACAGTTATGCAGGTGGCTACATTCTAGTGGAACATAATTTGAGCAGAATCAACCCGGAAGAAATCATCCATGCAGCGATGCCAGCGGCGCGGTGGCAGGATTTGGCTTGACCTGTACGGGAGCCCCTTAGGAAGGCGAGCTAATCAATTCATCTTTCACAAGTTATTTCAATGCCCTATAAAGTTATGACTGTGACTTCTTCGCTTCGTTTAAAGTATTGTTTTTCTGACATTCAAAAGTCCCTGTAATGGTTTAATTGAAATAAATACACTGAGTTTGAGTTTATCATCTTCCGGCCCTTATCCCATTCTATTTGGGGCGGCGCAACACGTTTTCTTTTTCCATTCTTCCCTGTTAGACGTCACGGTGGCATTATTTTGTTCCTTTCTCTTTCATATAATTCCTCACACAATCCATCCATCTTTTATTTTCTCTTAGAACTAATCAATTACCTACTTACATTATAAAACGTAGGTACGATATGAACATTTTTCCTTATTAACATAACGAATATTCAACAAACACGTGCCTTTAGAAAATTGACATAATTTTTAGAATGATAAAAATAAATAACAAACGGTTATGGACACCAGCAGGGTTATTGCGTATCTTTTTAAATGTCAGTGGCTATCATAGTGTCCATCAATTACCTGTCAAATGGTTATGGTTTGGTACAAAATGGAACCATTTGACAGTTATTCGATGGACACTATGATAGCCACCGACGTTTAAAAAGATACGCAATAGCCCTGCAGGTCCGACCGGTTATGGACACGTGGTCCGACTGCATAGTCCGATCAATCGGACTACGTGAACTTTTTTTCCAGCAGGTGCGATTAATCGGACCACATGTTTTTGAGATTCCTGATAGTTTGATCAATCGGACTACGTGAACTTTTTTGGTTTGTTCCCGTTGAGTAACACACAGACTTACTTATCGGAACAAAAAGGTTACAGAACCTGATTTATCATTTAAAGTTCTTCTTGGTGTATGTACCTAACTTTCACAAACTACCAGGAGGCCAGAAACATGACACCTCCTGTATATTGTTAATAGGATAACCAAATCTAAATAATTATGTATGTATAAGGTATGTCAATTTCTAATAACATGCAGCGTGCAATGAAGATACTACTACTACACGCGATTACCGCAATTATAAGAAATATAAGATAGGAGATTTGATAACCTATTGCATAGAGGTCGGTAGTCGCACTATGAAAACTTGGGATTCCTTTATATTTCGATGAATCGGACCAAGTGAACTGGTAATCATTCACCTGGTTCGCCGCGTGGTTCGACTCCAAAATCGGACCACGCGGTCCTAAGATTTAGTAGTTCGACTGGTATGATTCTAAAATGGAACCAGCTGGAAAAAAAGTTCATGTAGTCCGATTGACCACGTGTCCATAGGTAACCGATCAGTCAGTGTCTTGCGATTGTTCAACTGCGCTAGATAATTTTTTACCGTCTCAAAGTCTAAAGCGTAGTTCATTAGGAGATTGTAGTTTTCAATACAGACGCAGATTGAATTTGAAGCTGTCAGTTTTATTTAACGGACTCAAGCAGCTGTTCCTGTAAGTAGATGACCGCACGACACGACTAATTGCGCTAGTAGAAGTTGCACTTGGCATTTTTACATAATATACAATTTATAAATGTATAATGCAAAAATGAGTAGGTATTATAATATATGTCGCGTCAATGACAAAGAATAATAAAAAAGTCTCATTGTTTCCTCCGATGATTTAAACACTTTGTATCGTTATACGAGAGTTATTTTAAAATATTGTATTGAACGGAAGTAGCTACCCACATAGCGTCCGTTGCTTGCACGGGAAGTACTTCATTAATAAGTATCTTATATCCGAATCCGATAACCATACATCACATATAATTAAGTAGGTATATTATAAATTAACATCTTGATTACTGAATGAACTCACTCATTTTATTGGTCTTAGCTTAGACTCTAAGCTAGGGTCGAATTAGCTGCATGCTCTATCTAAACCTTTTATCATGCAGCTAATTTGACCCCGACGATTGTAGAGTATTTGGGGTGACACAAATACTTATTGACCTACCTACTTCTACGCTCTGATCTTCTTCGTTATCTCTATCATGCAACCCTTTTCATGTTGAAATTCGATTATCTGTAGGTATCGTTGGCCCTTTCTACTATGGTGTCTCTGGTAATCCTAGGTACCATGTATGAAATCATTATGATTGATTACCCGCGTACGACTAAGGTACCTAGGTCTTTGTTGTCTTCTTATACATAATTGTAGTTCAAGCGTTTTCTTTGTGTTTGTTAATTGACGTTTAGCCACTGATAATAGTGTTTATGTACATACCTAGTAGGTAGATAGCTACTCCACTAGATAGCTAGGTACTTACATAGTGCTAGTGCAAATGCATGCCGAAATTAATACTTAGGACAGGTTATTTATACAATTTTGTTTTTTAGCACATGTATTAGTCTTTACCTCCAGCTTTTTGTTAAAATAAATGCTCAGTTATTCAAGGTCGTAGATCCTGTTATGTACCTATCAATTAGCTTAATATTTAACGCATTATTTTTAACTCAGAACAGGTTAGTTCAAAGTTTCATTATTGGCATATTATTATGTATTAATCCTACCTAAAAATAAACTCTATTATTTAAAGTCGTAGATGAAATATTGCTACGTTCTGTCTTTGTACCAATAAGTTTATTATTTAACGCATTTTTGTTCGAAATAAATCTGCAAATGATAACAAGTTTTATTTTCGGACATTCGAAATCTAATTTTACAAAAATACTAAGTCATTTTTGTTAGCTGTTTATAGGATACATCTGATTAAAATTCTTTATTAAAAATTCGGACGACATTAATTTTATCAGATTGAATGGCTTACTTGAGGGATTATGATTGTGTAGCAGTAACTAATATATTGTATGTATCTAATACGGAAATCTCAAGTCGGTACACAGGTAGGTACTCTGGCAGGCCAATGCGCATGCAGATTACATGCTTGTTTTAGTAAAGCACCTAATTTGAGTATTTGACGGCACGGTTGACAAAGTGGCTGAGCGATTGGGAGCTGCGCTACGTGTTTGCGGTTCAATTCCTCCACGAAACAAATATTTGTATGACGTACAGGTAGTTGTTCAGGGTCTGGCTGTTTGTGTATGGGAGTTTAAATGTTTCTTAACGCATCCACGATAATGCAGAAATTCCTAGCCAGGGAAAAGTTTAAAAAAAAGAAATTGTAGCTGTTTGACCATCGAGTGAAGGTCGGAAATTATTCCTGTCTTGGTATATCTGCGAGTGCCCGTCCGAATTCGGTCAGGCGTTTTGTTGTAAAACATAAGACACACTAACAAAGTAACTTCGGTGCATTTGTAACATTAGTCAGGAAGTATGCATACACAAGGTGTTACATCAAGTTAACTAGAAATGAACGTTACATCTGGTTTAAAAATAGCTACATCACTGTTATGTAACCTTCGTGGCCAATATAACCGTGAGAGGGAACACACACAAATCGCACAAACGTAACTAGACGACCAGACAGGAAGTCCTCCTAACCGACTTAAGTTAATATATAAAATGATCTAGTAATAAATAAAGTTCAAATTAACAGCATGTTATTTATGATATTAATGCTAAACGCACTGGTTAGATTGGCTAATTAAAATTTTAAATTGAGAAAGAATAGATTAATAAAAGTAAGAAAGTCAAGTCAACCAATTTATGCTGTGCAAACAAACCACCGACTAGAACAGTTTTATCTAAAACATAAGAATGTTTTAGCATGGTCTACCTTGCTTAGACTAAACCTGCACAGGTCTGCCCTGGAGTGGCCCTACTGCTGTTCCACAAACGATAGGGCACTTAATATTGTGTCTGTGTGTCCCTTTGTCTGGGGTTACAACTGAAGGCGCCGAACTAGAGGTTCAGTTCTGAGCCGAGACAATTTAGATTGTTACCGATACGCTAGAAAAAGATGGTCTATCTTTCAGTGTATCTAATCAAACCACCAAGGTGTTTTAGGTACTCGACATGATACACAGTGTTTCTGAGTGCACATTTCTACACCTAACTGGTTTCCGAGCCTGTAGGTGCATAATGAGGAAGTGACCATATGCGATAACCTGGGATATAAATGGATAGTATTATTACATAGCACGAGTTATATCATAATATCACACACAACTAGACACTACATGTCTAACCTAGTTAATCTAAATAAAGTTCTAGGTTTCTAAGAGGAGTTGTATCTTATCACTTAATCTCTCCAAACACTTTTGTCTTTCTTATTCATATTATTTTGAAAAAAGCAATATGCCTAGCCAGACGCGATTTTGTTAGATAAAATTCGGTAGGTATCGGTATTGATAGGGTATAGACATTGTCTGGTATCGTTATTAAACGGAGAATGCAGTTACATACAGTTTAAATAAAAAACTTTTTTCCAATTTATTTGACATTTATTTGTTTGATTTCGTTTTTTTGCCATCGACTTCAGAAGCTGTTTTTTCTTCTGAAGTTTATTTTTCTCTTTTTGGTGTTTTTGAAGTCGGTTGTTTTTTTTGCATTTTTTTTGAATTTTAAATTTTTTGTTGTAATATCCTATACAAATATTTAGAAAAAATGTTCATAAAATGAAAATTACTGGGCCAAATTATGTTAAATTTTTATGGGACCAAATGGCAACTAGTCCGCATCAAACGGAAAAAGAATCACGCAAATCGGATCATAAATCTCAGCGTAATCGACATACATAAAAAAAACATACCGATCGAACTGAGAACCTCCTCCTTTTGGGAAGTCGGTTAAAAAGAAATTAGGTATGCTCTTGGCAGAATGATAAGAAAAAAAAGATCGCGTGCAAACATGAATTCATGGTACCTCTACCTACTTTGTCGACAAAGCTCTTTCAATAAATTCTTGGATCGCTCCCAAGATCTAGAATCCACTTAAAAGATGTTGGACGCATTGGCTCGCTATGTCACAAAATAGATGCTATCTTCGAAGCGTGTTTTTTTTTTAAAACGTTATAATGCTAGACAAATTGGCTCGCATTTGCTTTTGTGCGGAAATTGAATATTTCAAATCGCTAATAATTTGACTAATGATGGTCTTTAACAATGTTTTTTTTTTCTACCGCATGCATGTTCAGTTGCTATTTGTGAACATTGACGTCAAAGCTGCACATATGTGGCGAAATGAGTACTCCGTGGTTAACATGCCAGTTGCCATTTACTTGCTGTTCATTTCACGGTTCAAAGACTGCTATAATGGCTATTTTTGTTTTTGTTTAAAGGGCTTTGTCGCTTAGCGACCACATCGCCCAGTGCAGGAAAGCAAATTACTTACGATCTAATTAACACTAACTTACGATCTACTTATTACTAACTCATACAATTTTTGAAGTTTTAATACAGTTGACCAATTCTGGCCAATCTTAATAGATTGGCGACTACAACATTGCATTATTAGAATTAAAAGTTGGCTGCGAAGGACAAACAAAATCTGGGGTAAGGTCGCTAAGCAATCGCTCAGCTTTTTCTTTATCCGAATTTGCCGACCCTTTAACCACCTCATCTTGCGCCACATTTCAGATGCTGAAGAGGTTTCATCTACAGATGAGCAAAACTGCTGAAAAGATTTACATCTAGCGCTGCGAATAAGCCTTTGAGCAGTGCTTATTTTTTCTTTGAGGATATCTAAATTCCTTGGAGAGGGGCAGCCTCTTAGATTCGCTAGAGCCAAGCGCCGCTCCGCAACCGCCTTGGACAGTTCTGAAGACCAATATGGTTTTGACTTAAATGTGTTGCAGATGTTTTGAGGGATTTTAATGTAGGGAATATGCTTATCCGCAGCTTTTTGTATTACATTATTAAGAAGGTCATATAACTCCTGAGGATCCCGGGGAGTTACACAGTTTTGTAAATAATCGTCTATAAATCCAGCAAATAAAGTCCAATCAGATTTCTTAAAATTCCTTTTGCATTGGTATTCACGCCTAATATTAAGTACACACTTTAATTGAATAATTAGATGGTCACTTCCGAGTGATTCATTTGTTGATTTCCACATAAATAATAAGGACAAATCTGATGAAACAAATGAAATATCAGGACTAGATTGCTGGAGAACTCCATCAACCATTTTGATTCTAGTGGAACCACCATCGTTCAAATGAATGAAATTATAATCCAAAATGGAGTCAAATATTTCGGAGCCACGCCGATCAGTTTTTACAGACTAATTAGAGTGATGCGCATTAAAATCTCCTAATATTAGAGTTTTACTGTTCCCAATAGAAAAGATCGCATCCCAGTCCCCTTGAGTGGTGTGTACTGTCGAAGGGCAATAAATGGAAATTATATTCTCAATATGCTGACAATTCAGAATTCTAATATGTAACAATTCAATACCGGGGTTGCGACTTTGCGTTGTACAAACAACAGACTTTGTTAAGTCTGTGTGTGGCGTTGCCATTATGACTCATCGCTCTGTTGAGCGATGAGTCATAATGGCAACGCCATCGCGCCACCGTAACTATCGTCTCTGTCCAATCTATACGTATTATACTCACTAATTAATTATTAAATAACTATCGGGCTCCAACCATGTTTCACTTAACACTGCAATTTGGATTTTTTCTTGACTTAGATGTAATTCCAGTGAGCGAGATTTGGGCCTTATACTTTGGCAATTACATTGTATAATATTTAAGTTTGTACAGTTATTGTTATCAGCCATTTCCAGCAAATAAATTTAATAACGAATCAATAGATAAACTACTTACAATTTTATGTGTCAGCCACTCTGAAAATATTGAAATTGATTGCTGGATTTTAATCTGAAGAGATTCTTTACTTCTTATAATATTTTTATTTTTTTTAATCAAATGCCAAAAACTTAGATTATCGGAAGACTTAATAGAATCAGAATGATGGTTTTTATTCAAACAAGGTGAGTTAATATTCTCTGATGTATCTGAAGATTCTGAGATTTCATTCCATACCATATCCTCGGCAGGTATAGGGGTTACTGGTCGGCGATTTTGTTTCTTTAAAGTGCGTTTCGGCAGAGGCTTAGTTTGTTGATTTATTGTGGATGTACCTGGGCAGACCACTTGGGAGGCTGTGCCGACGTTTTCTTCAGTTGGGGGTAGCGTTGGAACAGCACTGATAGTTGTGGCAATCACTGTAGAAGATGGTTCGACTTCAGGCCTTGGTTCAGAAACTACTTGTGGGATATTAGCAGGGGAGGGTGGGACGTATAATGTCAGAGCTCTTCTGAGGTGCAATTAAATTCTGACATTAAATCCCTCAGCTTCTTTTCTTTCTTAAAAAAGGGGCATATTTTGTCGAACGCCATATGACCACCTAAACAATTCACACAGGAAAATGATGTAATTGAACAGTTTTCGTGTTTTTGGGAAAACTTGGGACACACGGGTTTCTTTGATGGACATCTTATTTTCAAATGGCCACATTTCCAACAGTTAGCACATTGTGTGACAGGGAATACAAACCGCTCCACTGGGATCCTCAAACTGTATAATATGTAGACATAAGGCGGAAGAGAAGGTCCTTTAAATCCTAGCCGAATCGTTTCACTCGGAGTCCAGCTTTTACCGTCAAGGTCATCCGGGCACCGTTTATTTAACCTCTTGATAGATATTATTTCAGCACTGCTTGTCAGATTAGCTTTCAGATCTTCATCAGATATCTCCAATTCCATGGCTTTAATAAGACCGTATGACACTCCTACTTCGGAGGTGTTCAGACAAGACCAGCCCATCTCAGTAAATACTGAGCAATTTATAAATTCATCTGCACCGATATCGTTATCAAACGTAATGAGCATTTTATTCTGATGTACGTATTTAATTCTATAAATGTTGCCACTGGCAATGTTATGCGTCTTAAGTAATCGAGCTAAGGCGAACTGTTTCGGCAGAGGTTCTTTACAAGTTCACGGCCACCTGTGTCCTCTTTTCTTTGTCCTTCTCACCTTGGTCTCCACAACCTACTACTTCGTTTCGTCCTCTCTTCACTACGCTCCATCCTTCTTCAGACGAGGTTTCCCCCTTATTCTTTTCCCTCTTGCCAACTCCGTGTAATCTTGTTGTTGTGTATTGTCCTCAAATTCCATATTTGTACCGTCCTCCAACTCGTCAGCGCTCGATAATGAATTGATGTTTACATTACTTAGGTTTGATTCACTCATGTGGGCAAAACAACAGCTGCAGGGACCGACCGGAGAAAACCGGTTGGCCCGAGCGTAAACAAGACAAAAAAATATGCGCACACTAAGCTATAGGAAAGTTTTTTTTTTTTTTTGTCAATGCATTAATTACATTTGAACGACACCTAGTAGGTGGTGTAAGATTTGGGAAAAGCTAGGCAGATGATGATAATGTCCAAATTTAATCATGGAAATGCCTTTCCCAGTTTCCCAGAATTTGTAAAAGGCCTTGACGAATCTATCTGCCGCGAAAAGTAACAAATTGAAAAAATCTGGCTAGGCGGCTAATACCTATGTAGTTAGGTATATTTAGACCTTAAATGCAAGTAGGTATGCAATTAACACAAGTTTTAGGCTAATTACATTTTGTTTATATGAAACGTAGGTAGCTGTTTTCGATACTATTCCGAAATCAAAATCATTATAATATCAAAACCATTATAATAAATGTTACGAGTATGATACTAAATTATTATGTATATGTAAATTAATAACAATATATATACTCCTATTTCATGTTAAATTACTGGGCTAAATTAAATTAATCTACTTACATACCTACATACATGTAGTATGTAAGTAGATGTTTTAAGAGATTTTTCTGTACATCGCTAAAGCCGGGCTGACAACAAGTCTTAACAATGGGTATCGTATTACCTAGTATCATGTACTAACTGGGTTCAGGGTTGTGTGTGGAGGTCAGGATAGGCAGTCGCTCCATCTATGTAAAAATATTTGTAGCCAGCTGCATCCGGTTAAGACTCCAATATAGTAGAGAAAAGGTATGTAGATGACGATAATTATTATCTCATAAAAACCAGAGTCAGTAATCTAATCAGAAAATGATTCTTCTTTTATCTTACTCGTATCTTCTTTTATTTTCTCCTCTTTAAGGGTCTTTTTTCAAAATTCCTTAAATATGAATATTTTATGAGTTATAGACGAAAAACTAAAGTTATTATTTATCTTCATTTGTTAATAACAATTGTAATTTTTTATGTGCTAAAATATCCTCGAAAAACCTTTTTCTAGACGTCACATTCCGCATCGAATGAGCTATTGCTCATATTTTTATGAGTTTTACTTTCAAACACGTTTTTGAACTTGTCTATGTCTGGTTTCAGTTTTGTTTCATTGGTGCTTGTAAAAATCTGGAAATTCTTTCAACGACCTAGTTATTTTTAACTAGGTAGGTACATAGTTACAGAAGTGAGATTCTCATTAGGTATCTAGGCTTTTCACTTGTGAGAAGTCTTCAGAGGTTACATAAAATCAATAAAATCATACAATATACGACGTGCCACACTTACTGCGGTATTCAGAGATATTTAATGATTACTTAAGCCGTCACTTAGTAAAGATTTGACATAATTTTGTATGACAAAACTGTAGGATGAATGTTAGCTTATGTTTTAATTACACCAAACGTAACCCAACTCAAAGCATATCGTTGAAATGGCTCTACATTTCTTATGCATTCAGTTTTTTTTTTTTTGGTATTGCAATTGGAAATTGGAAGTAATAATAACTAACACTATGATCTACGTTATTATTATTCTATGTTCTTAACCATTCCTGGTGAAGCACACTTGATGTTTTTTAACTAGAGGTAACAAATAATATCTACGCCTGACCGGAATTATCTACTGACGGGTCAAAGAGCAATTTCTCAGTTAGACTGTAGTCATTAGTTAATCAGGAACACATCATCAGCATCCTGTTTCGTCCGCGTTATCGTTTGATGATACGTACGTCCTTCTGTTACTATTCACTTTCCTGACTTGCTGGGGTCCGCAATTCCGTGGATTAAAGGGACCGGTTCTGCGGGCATAATTTCATGTACTTCGGGGAATACCTACTGTTACGTTCCGGTTTTAAAGATCAAAATAAACTTTTTGCACCTGTTTCAAGGTTTGCTTTTTATTTAGTTACTAAAAGCGATAAAAAGGAATCTTGAAGCCGGAACTAAAAGTTTTTTTTTAACTTGTTTCCCTAACAATATGAAGTGGATTGGCCAGTTTTAAAATATCCACAGCATAATATGTTGGAAGAGGTATAGGTGGTGGAATGGATGATCTTACGGCCTCCATCAATTCCGTCAACCATCCAAAATGTTCTTGAAAAAATAATAAAGTGTCATTTACTCATATGTGTCGTAACTGCTTCTACATAGGCTTTAACATAATGAATATGCAGCATAACATTTATTCTGTTACCATTTCTGTATCCGTACCGTTCCGTCACCAGCTAGCAAGACACCGGACACCGCAACCGTAACCAGCAATTATGTGGGTACGACGACTTCCCCTTTGGTAGTTTATTGGTCACTGGGGAGCTCTCATGTCCATCATTGTTTGTAGCTTGTTGGTATGGCATTCTAGTGTTAGCCAATTAGGATCGGACACAAGTGTAAACATTGACAAAGATATTGTCAAGTCCCGCAAGACATCGTTAGTTGGCTTATGATGAATCAGAATGGACAAGAAAAGGTTATCAGTTGCACTTGCTAGATATTGTTTTTTTTTTGTATTCTCGTAGTTTTGGTAGGTATTATAAAACGCTAAGATTGTTTCGTATGACGATCAGTACCCTAGCAAGAGCATTTTGCAAAAAGATTTCCGTACATAATCTAATCGCGTACTTATTATATATATATTTGGTTAAACCATATCGAAAAGTAACGCTCTATTTAACAACCAATTGCTTATAGCATATTAGATAGTGAACAAAGATATTTCATATTTCCGTCGGGGCTAAGAAGGAACATGGGTGGTTTTTAGTTAAAGTCCATTTCACGAAAGAAGTCCCGCAGACGCAGCGCTGTATGTCGCGCGACATAATGTTGTTTCACAACTTTTGGCATCGTAAATAAACCTTATAACGCACTAATCCAATAATAAACTCACAAAATATCTACCACAACAAACGCACCTTGATAACATCGACAAACGACAACATGGCCGATCTGTTAAATTTAGTTCCACGATAATTGTCCGCGGGACTTCTTTCGTGAAATGGACTTTAGTAAAAGTCCGACACTTCCTACCGCTCTACCCAGAGCGGGAGGAGTCATTTGATGATTTCCTACCCTCAAAAAAAAAAGAAAGATATTTCATGTTCCCAAAATTGCCTGTAAATCGGCGAAAAAGGTTGCATCCGTCAATAATGCAACGTTGAACGATTATATTTATATCATAGCGTGAACGTGTAATTCATTAATTTCGTATCAATCTCAACCGTCGCAAGGATTTTAGATAAGTAATGTCTGAATAATGACATTGTTGTAATTAGATTAATATTGTCGTATGCGTCATTCCTACGCGTACGTGTTGTTTAATTACAGTTCCTGAAATTGCAACCATTCACATAAAAATCAAAAAAACTGTCACACCGAATTGTAAAATTGGCAACAAGCATACCATGATATAATATGTTACTCACTTTCCTAAATATAGGTACTTTACATGGGAAGCCCTTAAAGGGCTATATATATATATATAGATAAGTATTTGTCTAACACTTACTGGTTATGATTTTGGCGATAATTCATAAATTATCTTATTTTTCTGCAGATAAGACTTTACGAAGTCAGGAAAATAGTAAATAGTAGCCAATCTGTGGTATTGTGACGTTCTACATCGAATTTTAAGCAGGTGTAGAGTTGGGTGAAATTATGCTTAGCTGCTTACTATCTAATGCGTGCTCTAACTCAGCGTACCTATTGTAATTATCTTTAACGCCATATTTAATACTCGCAATTACCGTAGATAATCCACGTATTTATTCACACACAGATATTGAGTCGAAAACAATTTTTCCTGCACTTAAAATATTTACGTTCATTTTCCTTATGAGTAGGTACTTATAATTTCTGGCAGTTTACCTAGTTTAGTACCTAGTGGACAGCCCCCCTACAGTATTAGAATACAGATTACTGTGAAACTCTTCGGTAAGCACAATACCACAATATAAGATGACTGTACCCCAGATTCACAACCCGCAAGTGAAAGTTATAAAGCGGGAAGTGCGGGAACTAATGTTAGTGCTATTCAATTAAGTTCATTTAGTATATTATCCAACTTTGAACTTACATAGGATCTTGGTGAGCAGCTTATTTATTTTTTACGAAAGTTATTGTTACTGGTTTAAACCGCTTCTAAAATTTAACACAATTACATCGTGTCACAGATATGTATAGTAAGGGACTAATTTAGCGTATTTCATTACACGTACAAACGTACATAAATCCCATGTTATATTTGAACCGTGAAAGTTATAATAAAAAACATGTTTTAGAAAGAGACTTTAAAACATTTATTCTCAGGTAGAAATACTTCGACAAAACCAACGTATTAATAAATAATCAGTAATCAGGCACTTGACGAACACATTCGATTTTAATATCTATAGAAGATACTAACTACATAAAATTTATAGATAGGAAAATACCACAGATGTACCAGTGGAGTCGTATTAATTACTTAAACCATATTAAATTAAAATTTGTATTTCAACACATAATTTTGCTGATAAGTTCAAAGCTCATTTTACAATTAAAATGTCGTAGATGCAAAGTCACTAGGTCATAAAAGAGCATGATAGGATAGGCTTGCTCGCTATTTTTAACTTCACTGGTTTTGAGAAAATACATATCTGCACACACAACATGTCATACAACTACCAGTCTTATTTTGTTCTTCCAACTTATGACGATAATGATTACAATTTTACACCTAGTTCGGTTGAACTGTCGGTAAATATAAAGATTTCACATTGGAACTGATAGACTGTGAGACAAAGACTTCTAAAACTAGTTGTCTTAATTGTAACAGTTTACTTAACATAGCACCGTAACATTACAAATACTTATTATTATCTTAACCGATATGGTAATTATGCAAGATACCTCACGCGTGTTTGCATTTCTTTCATAATATCATTTAGGACGATGATACTTAAACGTATCATCTTCTGTTTCCGATTGGATCATTAACTCATAATTATATATTATTATCATTTCACTAATATCAGTTAATCACTTACAACTTTGTGGATTACTTTTCACACGTAGATGTATCCAATAAATCTTACAGTATTTCCTGTTCATCCATCTTCCAACTGCTTTTCTACATTTTCGTGTTTTCCATTTAACTCCACCATTTCAGCGGTATTTTTTTGTTTATTCGATTTGTACGCACTTGGCCCTATTAACGACAAACCTACTGGTAAAAATATTAAGCCGTTGAATAGTCCAAATAATATAACTAGCAGGAAAATCTTAAAGAAAGATTGGAATGTGTATGCTTTGGACATACTAAGGAGAGACAACGAAAGGAAAGTGGAGCCTCCACCCAATAACACCGCAGATCCAATAGTTGTGACCGCTTTGAAAGCTCTCTGGGAGCTAGAACCTTCTGTCAATGTTAAAAATGTATGCCCTACGTGAGCTGCGTAGTCCACACATAGCCCTGTCGCTAGCTCGAGACCTATACAACATACTATATCCACAGTCATTCCCCACCTTTGCATACAACCCAACACATTGAGAAGTGTTAATAGAACACATAGAAAAATCCACAAACACATTTGCAGATTAGTTATCAAAATAACGGTGCAAACCATTACACAAAGTAGTGCCAGCTCTATGTTCCTTTCAACTTCGACAGCTATGATTTCATCTGTGACCCAGTTGGCGAATACCTTTGACCAAACACTTCGGTAGCCATCACCACTCGAGATATTTGTAGATTTTACAATATTTCTAACGTGGTTCATTGCCGGTATGTATTCGTCTGGGCCGCTAAATTTCGCGAAGTTAAACATCATTGTGGAAGCTTTTATTTGTGTAGCCGGGCTGCCACACTCAAAATGATCAGCGAATTTAAAATTTACTTGAAATCTGCCTCCAATAGGGCTATATAAAAATCTTGATAACCGTTGATTAAATTCGAGATCTGTCAATGCCGATGCATTTTTTACAAGATCTCGATCATAATTTTGTAAAACGTATTGATGGAAGTATTCAACCCAAGAGTTAAGATCATATATGTACGTTTCTTTCTTTAACTCTTGTATCATACCGTGTAATCGGATGAATTCTTGGTTATAATCCATTTCTCCTAAAAACACCATGGCAATATTACCTTCTTCTGGATAGTAAAAATCATGTGCGTTGAGAAAATTTTTGAAATACGTATCGTCAGGGACAAACCATTTAGGATCAAACCGCTGTTCTAAATGAAGAATAGCTTGTATACTGAAGCCGGTAATAATTACCGTGAACAAAATAACAATGGTTTTACCGGGAATAGTAAAGACGATGCTTTTGTAAAACTTTTCTAAAAATTTCTGGAGTATTGTTTTATTTGTTGAGACTTTAATTTCTTTTTTATGTTGATAACAAAATAAAACACCATTTCGGTTATCCTGAATTCTTTTCAAATCTAACGTGAACACAGCAACATAAAAAGTAACCGAATAACAAAATATGAAAAACACGCCCATAGCGGCGTAGACACAAAAAGACTTTAAGGACGGAAGTATAGTAATAGCACCAATAAGTAGAGCGGCAATGTCCGTGAATGACGTTATTACAATGGATACACCGGCGTGTTTCAGCATGAGTCCTACTTTAACTGGTAAACTTTTTTTGGATGCTGATTCAGGTAGATTATTCCAACAGGCATTCATCACAAACATGTCATCTACTCCAAGACCCATGAGAAGAAATGGAAGAGAAGAATGAATTGGACCAAATGATATACCAAGTACAGAACACCAACCTACTGCAGTTATATAGGCCAATCCTACACACAAAAGTCCTACACTGCCTAATGTTAATCTTATTTCTAGCCAGTTATATCGAGATAGACCGAATTGTATGTACAGAAACATCAACAGAATACCCAAAAACAGTTTGTCTAATTCATCAAACATGGCTTTGCCACTAATATCAGCAAAACTTCTTCCAGCCTCATAGTACACATTAATATCAGACACATTATGAGAAATTGACTCCATTACATCTAAAAATTCATTTTCCCACATAGCTAATGGGATAGAGACCCAGTCTTCAGTACCAACAAAATTACCCACCTCATTTACATCAATACTGGTCATATTAACTTGTGTAAACCAGGTTAAAATTATTGATCCAGCAGAAACAATTTCACCATGTTCATCATATTTCATATCACCAAGCAATTTTGTGTAATCAGTAGGATGACCAGAAGTAGGGTTTGTTTTTATTTTGTTTATTTTTTCAATAATATCATGTTTAGTGGCTTGGTTTATGTCTTCTTGTTTATTCTTCCACATATCCAATATATTAAGCCGGTAGCAAATATATTGAAAACTTTCTAGGAAATCACAATAAAACTCATCATTGACCCAAAGTGTGGGGTCTGATAAATCACTTTCACTGTTAAAACTTGTGTTGGAACGGGCATTGTTTTCCGGTAATATGTCCAAGGATCTTTTATTACGACCTGAAGAATAAAAATTGACAACAGGTACTTTGTAACACAATTCCTTCATTGTGTACACCTCATTTTCAAAATTCACTTGGATTGAATTTATTTTATTAGTGAGGTTGTTAATCGCAGATAAAACTTCTGGCTCAAGCACATTATCAGCAGTTATAATTACTTTCTGAAGTCTGAATCCTGTCCCAAATGTGTCAATGTACCAGTTTGTGTCATAATAGAAGTCTGACTCTGGTGGTACCCATAAGTTCATGGGATTCTTTTCTATGTGAAATCTTATCAGCCCAACACAACTCAGGAACACAAAACTGAATGTCAAAATAACTGTCTTCCATGGATGTCTTGCCACAAGCACTCCAAGATTGAAGAAAATTCCTTCAACTAGATGAACAGATTTTGAGGATACAGCTTCCCATAGCTGTTGGGGTGATTTGAAACTTTTACTTTTAGGCATTGTTTCAGTTTTTACACCTTTTCAAAATATTATCACTTTCACTAATGAAACTGCTTCTGATGAAACACCGATTATTTGGTTTCTTTACAATTATATCGCGTAATGTATGCATTGAAAATTGTTCGAAGTATTTTAAAATAGCTAGTTAGAACGTAATAAGCGCGATACATTGGCGCGAACAGCCGGCGTCCGTCCGCCGCTCAGCACTCGACTGATATGTTTATCTGCGGCAACGCGTCGAGAGACGCAATTATCCAATTTTTTTATTTGATAATATGCCACTTCTATTGACTACAAACATGGCCTACAGATAAAGACTGATATCCAGTAGCTGTATAAATCGTCAGATTTTCGCGCCATCTGTGCTAATCGTGTTAAAGCTAATTAATTTTTACTATCATTAACACTAGGCACTGTAATGATGCGTATCTAACAAAGCAACTTTACTTCTTTCGCTAAAGTATTAAAAGTAAAAATACATACCGTACTTAGTTATCTTTAATTAATCAAAATTGTATAAATAAGGGTTTAGCAATAAAAGTACTGTGCCATCGCAATCGCACCGCAGATTTTTTTGTCGCTGTGTCATTTTGATAATTTGATTTGACAAATGACAATTCTTTAAAATTTATACTTTTTCCCGCCATTTCCATGGCTGTCGTTAGTGCTGTTAGCATTGAAAATAAAGAGAGGGCAGACCATAGAGTAAAGTAATATGACGGGTCAGACTATTGGCGGGATTATCCTTTGTTTCCTTAGTTCCAATCTCAACAAATCGCTCGAGCACACATTCACACTATTTCACATTCATTATGAATGATGGGCCACTACACAATACAATCTTATCAAAATAAAGACGACGCCGCCGTGTAAAACTTATTTAAGTTTAGGTGTATAAAAATAATAAATTCCTTTAAATTCATTCTAGTCTCGGTTACACTGTCATTAGGCGATTATGCGTTTGGGTCGCAAGTCGCAAATCAACAAAGCCCTCTTTGGTTAAATCAACCAAAAGAGCCCGAAAGAGAATGAAATCATCAAAATAATGTATCTTATCAATGCAGTCTGTAATTGCTAGTAGTAAACATGCTTTTTGTGACACATGCGTTTGCCAATATTTAGATTGTTTATAGAAAAGGAGCCATGTTTGCTTATCTATTTCATTCATTAACAAATCGCAGAATATTAACCGTTCCCACATGAAAAAAAACTACGCCACCACAGGCAAAAAACCTCTACCTACATCAATTTATTATAATACGATATGCTCATGGCTTCGCCCGTGTGGAGTTCGAAAATTGTCCCACGGGATCATACTGCCAGGATAAAATAAAAGTATTCTATGTGTTAATCCAGGTTATAAACTAACTGTGTGCTAAATTTCATCCAAATCCGTTTAGTAATTTGTGCTAAAGAGTAGTTAACAAACATCCATCCATCCTCACAAACTTTCGCATTCGTTAATTAGTAGGAAGTAGGATTCACTCAGCACATTTTCAGTGAGTCAACAGAAAAGCGACACCCGTGAAAGAAAATCGCAATCTTCACCACAATGTTTGACATTGACACTACTCTTTGGTTGACACTTCACAGTTGACACACTTGATACACATACACATCACTAGCACTACACAGTACACTACCAGTTAGGGATGTGACATTGTACATAAAAAATCGATTTTTAATTAATCGTTTTTTCCTTGCCAAGAAAAATCGATTAATAAATAATCGATATTTCTCAAGAAAATAATCGATTTTGTTATGTTAATCGATTTTTTTTAAATAATTCACGCAAATCAAATTTTTAGAATAATCAACATAAATTAACAAAACAAAACTATCAAACAAAAAAAACTTGAAATCCTTAGATTGTTTTTTTTTTTTTTTGTTTCGTGGTGCATTTGTGAACACCGCGGTTTGTTTTGTCCGGCGTATCGACACACTACGGTTTTTAGTTACGTTTTTGTATAACGGACCCATAGTTATCTACATAAGGTGAATACGACAAGGTAACTCGCGAAATTCGTATAACTTTTTCATAAAATAGTCACTAAAGAGACTTATATGAACTGAGACGGTTCTGTTGGTGATTTTAATCATTATTACTCAGTAAAGTCACATTTGTTAGGGTTTCGTAAATCCTATTTTATTTCACATACCTACAATCTGACACTGACCGGAAAATTGTAAAAAACGTAAGAAAATTCGAATTTCGCGGGCTACCTTGTCGCAACAAAACCATTGTTATAGAAGCGATTTCAGCGTAGACGTACAGGAGGCATTTATGTAATACTGATCGACCTAATTCCTAATAGTAATTCGCAATCCGGCTTCTAGAAGTCCAGACTTAATGGGGGTGGCAGATGAAACATCGATCATGTTTATGAAAAAATTAATCGATTATTAATCGATTATTTGCGATATTAAAATTGCTAAAAAAAAAACGATTTTTATTTTATTTTAATCGATTTTTAATCGTACACATCACATCCCTACTACCAGTACCAAATAACATAAGTTTTGTTGTGGTAAATGTGGCTTGATTTTGTAATCGATTTAAATGTTGTTGTTAAAAGCATAAAATAGCTTTATGAAAGTACACAAGATTATTATTTACCACAAAGCGAAAATTCACGTTCACCATGTGGACTACAAAAACTTTTCTAACTAAAACAAAGCGCGGTAACATTATAAAAGTGAGGTTATGTTTTGTAAAGTTTATTTTGTTATATTTATCTGTAATTTGAATGATTGAGACGTTTCAATGTGTTCCAGATTGTAAGAGAACATTATTTACGCGATGATTTGCTGTGTGGATCCGCTGCGTGTAACACATGTCCCCATAAAGATGACGAATTGGTTCTGGACGAAAAACCTGAGTCGATATGTTCATTGTACGACTATCCTCATTACCTGGTCCTGGATTCTAACGTAGTGTTACACCAAATCGACGTCCTCGAAGAGGATGCGTTGAAAAACGTGATTATACTTCAGACCGTGCTTGAAGAAGTGAAACATCAAAACACTGCGATGTACCAGAGATTGCTGGAGATTATTCACAATAAAAGGAGGAAGTTTTATTCGTTTGTTAATGAACACCACAAGTAAGTTCAATTCTTGCCTTTCTTGCAAATATTCCTAACTGTTTTTGAAATAGTAAATCAATTGGCCGTCTGCTGTCCCTGGAAACTAGTGCTGTATCTATCCTGCTTAGCGACACTGTAATATACTGGGCGTAGTTGTGAATGAGATTGATATTTTACCCTCAACTACTTCTTTTTTTAATACATTATTTGATTTCCATATCTGTTTACATTCTTTTCAATACAAATAAATATAGATTTGACCTTTTCAATAAAATTTTGTAGAGATACACACATTGAGAGAGCACCTGGTGAAAAACAAAATGATCGCAATGACAGAGCTATCCGCAAAGCATGTGCATGGTATGAATCACACTTGAGTATCAACAGTGTCGGGGGCAATTTCCCTAAGATAGTACTGCTTACAGATGACGAGAATAACAGAAAACTTGCTCAGGAAGAGGGAATTGTGTGCTGTACTGGTAAGTGTAATCAATTTTTAAGAGAAAATACAAAATTTGGTAATATATTGGTATTATAATGAACGACATTAACCCATTTCCATTATTACTAGAGAAAAAATTTCATCACCTTATGAAATACAGTTGATTATCCTAAAACATGGACAGAATAATTATATTAATAGTAAAAAAAAGTCAATGCTCAATTACAGTTGTTATCAAGGGTCATGTGTGATGGTGACAGTGTGAATGCACATTATGTTGTGAATGTTAAGGTGCATTCTTGCTGAACCAATTTTCCAGCTTTATAGTTCCTGTGTTATTTGTTTTGATTCTAAAAACAATTTAATTTTCTTAACAGCAAAAGATTATGTTGAAAATGTGACAGGTGTTATTGGGCTCATAGATAAACTTTCAAAGAATGTAATACCAGAGACCTGTTCTAAAGATGCTCTGTATCCGGCACACCTGACACCGTCACAGATCCATGACGGAATACGGAATGGAAAGCTGTACCAGGGGACATACCGTGCTTCTAGGGATAATTTCTTGGAGGGTACTGCTGTGGTCAATGGATTTGAGAAACCTGTAAGTATTGAATATTTTTGTGTGCTATTTGGTACTGGTGTTTGGATGTATTGTTAGGTAAATTAACAGTGCTAACATACAACATGTTGGCTGGTGTTTTAGGTTCGTCCATAGAGATATGGACCTTAATAAATTGTTGTTTTGTAAAAATTGTAAATGCAAGGGTTAATCTAGGTTTATCTTTCCATTTTTTTTATTGGGACAAGCCCGCCACACTATTCCCAAACCACTATAACTCCTGTAAGCCAGCTGTTTAATCAAATAAATAAAATCAAAAGTCATTTATTCAAACTAGGCTGATAATCCTCGCTTTTCGAACGTCAAAATTTACTTTACTTATTTACTAGAGACAGTCCCCCAAAACGCCCACCCTTCGACACTTCCTAGTGTATTAGCTGGAAAGAAGAAGTGGCGGAATTAACTCCCTAGCAACACATCTGTCAGTTAGGTTAAAAGAACCAGACTCAATACAATAAATAATGGTAGATCATTAATATAAACCAAGAATAAAAACGGACCCAGTATTGAACCTTGAGGTACACCTAGCCGAACCGGTAGCCCGGAAGATTTCGCGCCATTTACGTCTACACATTGAAATCTATTTTGTAAATACGAATCTATCACTTTCAGGGCCTCATTTTGGACACCGTAATGACGCAGTTTCCGTAAAAGCGTGCCGTGATGTACGCAATCATAAGCTTTAGAGAGATCGCAGAAAACACCGATTGCATTTTGCGTGTTCTCCCATGCGTATATGTGTTTTAGCAAAGCAACACCTGCATCCGTAGTCGAACGACCTTTTGTAAAGCCATATTGATCATTATGAAGAAGATTATTAAAATTAAAATGTACTAACAACTGTTTGAGAATTAATTTTTCAAAAATTTTGCTAAATGCAGGTAAAATAGAAATTGGTCTAAAGTTACCAATATCATTTTTACTGCCTGATTTAAATAGAGGGAGAATAGATTGACTTGGCCAACGTATCACATTGGCCAATGCGATGGCGAATAGTCACTAGAATGGCCTGTTTAACATTGGCGAATCCTATGCGGTGGCCAAGTCAATCTATTTATTTGAATAAATTAAAGTAATAAAAAAAACTTATAAATTAACTGACTTGGTATTACATGGATCTCACTACTTTTTACGGTACATAGATGAACTGAGCAGCGCGGCATGGCATTTTTACATGATTTGTTTTTAGTGGGATCTTAATTTATTTGGAGTCGAAAATTTGTTAACTCGAAAGCCTTTGAAGCCTTTGCCTTGAAGTTCGAATTAAAGAGGCTCCATTGTATTTTATGGGATCACAATCATAACCAATATAAAAAAGCGATTTATTTATATCTTAACAGATTCTTCTACAAGGACACGTAGGAATGAACAGAGCTGTCGACGGAGACTCCATAGCCGTCGAGATATTCCCTGAAGAAGAATGGAGGCGTCCCAGTGACATTGTCCTAGAGGATAAAGCTGAAGACCCTGGAGACCAGTTAGAAGAAGAAGCGGTGCTTTTAAAGGTTGCTAAACCAGTAAACAAGAGTGATGAGGAAGTTACTCCGACAGGCAAAGTTGTTGGGATCATAAGGAGGAAATGGAGGCAATACTGTGGTATACTGATGAAGAGTAAATTTCCAGGTAGGTTTTACAAACAGTAATTGTTTTATTATTTTCTAAAAATTAAGCTTAATGCATTATCAGACTGTAATATAGGTACTCACTGCTGCAACAGGCCTGCCGTCTGTGAAAGACGGAGGGGTAAAAACCATTAAGCGGCCCCCGTGTGATTCGGCGGACGTCACATATCTGCGAATCTTAAAAGAAACACTATAAAGCATACACTACAATTTTGATTAACAATATTATCATTGTTAGAATAACGTCCTGGTTGAATACAGACAAACTTCAACCTTGTGTCGCTAGTATGAAAGATCAAGATCGCACGAAGAAAATTGTCTTCTTGTCTTCGCTTGCTTCAATAGTCTATGCCAATGCCAAGAACTATGCATCTGTATAATTTCGGGATTTAAAGACAAAGAAATATCTCGAACGCTAGTTAGACACTATTTGATCGCCAATATTTGATTTATTAAATGACAATATAAACACACATACTCTTACTGTTATATACTTACATACGCATCCACATCCTTGTTACCACGTAAAACTTGTTTCCTTAACCAGGCGCAGTCCGTCACCTATTCACACCAGCTGAGAAGTGTATCCCGCGTGTTCGCATCGAGACACGTCAAAGCGACGTGCTGGCGATGCAGCGTATACTGGTCGCGCTCGACTCCTGGCCGAGGAACAGTCGGTACCCGCTCGGACACTTTGTTAGAGCGCTCGGACCTATTGGTGAGTTTGTAGTTGATGGACTCTTTCTATTGGTCCACACTTAAAGGCGCGGGCCCACCGCGGTGCACGGAGAGGCTACGCACGTGTATTAAGCTTCGCTTTGGAAGAAAATGTATGTGGTTGTGTCCACTGCAACCCACGGAGAAAAAAAAAGGGATATTGTATTACCCTGTATTAACTAGGTGGTTTCAGCTGCATCCGGTTAGAATGAAAGCCGACCCTAACGTAGTTAGAAATAAAATGTTACAACTCGCATTTCAGTTATTTTCATGTTTCAGGTGACAAGAATGCAGAGAACGAGGTGATATTGTTGGAACACGACGTACCGCACGCTAGGTTCAGTGAAGCCGTGCTTGCGTGTCTACCCCCTAACGACTGGACTATACCTGAAGAGGTAAGTTAAACATACCTGTACCGTATCCGATCAGCGTATACGTGCCTTGTGGCGGTTTCAACAGGAGCAGATTTGCTCAAACATCTTTATGCATAAATACACTTGTGACTTTCAGTCCATATCGGTCAAAAAGTGACAGCATCAGTCTGGCCAAGGCCAAAACAAATATTTAAACTGAGGTCTGTTGCTACAGTCTGGGTAGATTGTCAAAGTCCTCAAATATCTGACATGTTACTAAACAATTCAACCCGATAATCGTTATTCCCCTTTCATCTTTATTTTATATCCTCCTGCTATCGACGTCCGGTCTCGAACGGGAGTGATGTGGCGACAGCGACATCTATCTTAACACATGCGAACTAATTAGCTGTTCCTACATCGCGCTATCAACTTTATCCGCGACATTAGCCTATATAAAAAATCCCGACTTACATATGTCGGGCAGTTAGCCCACCAGACACAACACCCGTCTGGTCAGAGGATCCTCCCTTTTCTATGGGGGATGAGGAACTTTACACCCTGTTCCTCATACCCTCCAAAAATACTTCTTACACTTTACAGGAAATAAAAAAACGCGTAGACCTTCGCTCCGAAACCATTTGCTCCGTAGACCCTCCGGGTTGCACGGACATAGACGACGCCTTACACGCGAAGGCTCTCCCGGGCAAGACCAGCAACGGTCTCAAACGATACGAGGTCGGCGTCCATATTGCTGACGTCACGCACTTCGTGAGACCCAACACTGCGCTAGACAAGGAGGCTGCGAGCAGATCTACCACGGTGTATCTTGTTGGCAGGAGGATTGATATGGTTCCAGGTCAGTGCTACTGATATTTGTTGTAAAAATAAAGTGAAGATGGCACAAACTGTTCTTCAAATGGGCCAGATTTTATTTTGCGAGTGCACATTCCGCCTATTCATTAATAAGCTTTCACTGTAGTGCATTGTCGATTATAGCCAGCAGATAAGCATACAACCTCTGATATCAACCACAAATTGAAATCTAAACAATAGGGATGTTTCCTGACTAAAAAATATGATTCTAATTAGTCCGTCTGTTAGATTATCGAAAAATATTGGATACATATTTCTTGTTTTATCAAATCAATAAAAATTTACGAAGATAAAACGCATTAAAGATTTGAGTGAGAGGTTGTGACGTCACTCACCGGTAAAAAATGTCATACTAATGTCCTAGAATATGACGTCACACGAGTTTTCAAAGCACTGTATCGTCTTCATTGTTTGTTTACGTAAAAAAAGAAAAAAAAAATGTGTCCAATATTTTTTGGAAATCTATCTGACGGACTAATTTTTTTTTTGTGTTAACTACCCTATTACATTACTATGGGATTTGTCTCTTCGACAAGGACGAAGTCATGGGCAGAAACTAATAGTCTCTATTTATAAAATCTACGTAACCTAACGATATTCAAGTTATGACGAGCCAGAATTCAAGTTCGTTTAGTACCATTTGTAGACGATTTTTTAATTATATACTCTTTGTTCCAGATTTGCTAAGTTCTAACTTATGTTCGTTACGAGGCGGTGAGGAGCGGCTGGCCTTCTCTTGTGTTTGGGAGATCGATGAGAATGCCAACATTATACACACTAAGTTCCACAAAAGTGTTATAAAGGTGGGTACTGTTCATTAAATCTTTCCGTTCTTTTATTTACACTGGTCGTTACTAACTACGCATAAAGAATTGCTATTCTGAACATCTGAAATCATGCATTTCCGACATGTTAAAAGCTTTGAACAACTGAAACCTACCTTAACTAAAGACTAACGTTATTGGCGACCAATCAAGCTATACAAAACCGATTTATGCTAATCTCCGATTGCATGGAAACTCTATACAAAGCTAGGCCATTGCTCTTTGGAAAAGTATAGATTGATTGTGTTGCCGTTTGTACTAAAGGAATGTGCCAAAATCACTACATGGTATAAAACAAAGTTCCCCGCCGCTTCTTTATGTCCGTCCGTCTGTCTGTTCGCGATGAGCTCAAAAAATTCTGCACCGATTTTTATGCTGTTTTTACCATTAGATAGAGTGGTTGTCGAGGAAGGTTTTAGTATATGATTTGACCGACATCCACGCGGGTGAAGCTGCGGGCATCAGCTAGTTAAGAATAAAAATAACCATCATACCTCGCAAATTTCCATAGTTACAGACCATCCTTCTCAGAAAATACTTTACAATTCAATAATATTCATACTTTTGCTACCAATTCCAGTCTGCAGCAGCGATGACATACGAGGAGGCCCAGATAGCGATTGACGACAAGTCCCGTGTAGACGCCGTGGCGTCCTCGCTGCGTATACTGAACGCGCTCGCTAAGAAACTAAACAGAAAGCGGCTGGATAACGGAGCCTTGGCGCTTTCCTCGCCTGAGATTAGGTTCCAGGTATGTAGACCTCGCCGCCGGAGGCGCTCCGGGCGTCGGGGGCCACGTGTTGGCTTCCGGCCACCGTAGACGCGGGCCTGTGGACGGTGAGTGATGGGTAAGCTCGCCGTCCGTCCGTCTTATGACGACGACAGGCCGTGTCGACGGCGCGTTCGTGTTCCACGCGCGCCTCAAAGAGATGTCAGCAACATGGAAGGGGCCCGCAAGGGCCGACGCCCGTCGGGACTGCGGGTTGTTCGCAAGAGATACCGCGGCCTCGACATGAAGGGCTAAGAAGGAACATGTGTGGTTTTTAGTCAGTAGAAGTCTGACACTCCCTTTCGCTCTGCCCAAGAGCGGGAGGGGTTATTTGATGATTTCCCACCCCCCAAAAACAAAAGACCTAACCTTTACATTTAAGAGAAATATATCCTTTAAATCCTTCCCATCATCATCTGCCTAGCCTATTCTCAATCATGTTGGCGTCGGCTTCCAGTCTAACCAGATGCGGCTGAATACTAGTATTGACATGGAGCGACCGTCTATCAGACCTCCACAACGCAGTTAGTACTGGGTAACCCGATAACCTTTGGTAAGACTGGTTGTTAAGGTGAATCATACAGGCTGCTCCCAGCCATTTTCCCGCTAGATGGCGTTGAAGTCAACATTTTTAGTTTATTTGTGTTTTTGTGTAATTGGAAAACTATTAAGTCGTAGGAGTAGCAATTGCGGTTATCGGACATTACGTTTTATCGAACTGGGTCACATCATTGTCATAATATCCACCTAATTCGACACAAAGGTGTAATTTAACATCTGCCATTGAATATAGCGTCGTTTACACACAGACGTGAGCCGGTGAGCGAGTACATTTACGAAGATTGAACACTAGATGGCGTGAATGAAAAAAGATGTTATTCATTTTCTTTATGGGTAGATTGGGTTTGCAGAACTACAGAACGCCACCTGCTACGGTATATCATCATCAGCCTATAATGTTCCCACTGCTGGGACACGGCCACCACGCGGGCCCAGTGGGGTAGATGTCAAGTCTTCAAATTTTTGGTTCAAGGACATCTCACCATGATTTGCTTCATATTTATTGAGAGCATGTGGTGATGCAATACATTCCACAAAGTAATGCGCCTGTCTGGATTTGAACCCACGACTTACTGTTCGTGAGTCGGTATATTTTATTATGTACGATTGTTAAAAAATAAAAGGTATATTTGTTGGTGTAAACTATTTAATTTTGGGAAATAAATTATGTCAACAATAATTACAATAAAACGCAGTTTTATTTTAGTTTTATTTTACTCAAAAAAATCTAAATCAAAACTCATTTATTCAAACTAGGCTGATAATCAGCACTTTTCGAACGTCAAAATTTACTTTACTTTACTTATTTACAAGTGACAGTCCCCCAAAACGCCCACCCTTCGACACTTCCTAGTGTTTTTGCTGGAAAGAAGAAGTGGCGGAACAAACTCTCCAGCAACACATCTGTCTGTTTGGTTAGAAGAACCAGACTCGATACAATACTATGGTGTAAGTTAATATTACGATTGACTACAATCAATAATAAAAGGTATATAAAAATAAAACATAAAAAAGACAACATATTATCAGTAAACTAATTTAGGAGAAAGAACTTAAATTACAAACATTGTCTTGTGTTCAACTCAACGACCAGCTATTCTTATCATTTTTGTAGTTGTTAATGGAATAGTAAGCTTTTGAACAAACTACATTAGGTACACTATTGATTTTTTTATCAAACCAGAAGAATTTGAAGTAACATAATTAAATGCTGATACATGCATAATCACTCAAAACTAATAACACTTATGATTAGTAACAGTACCAATTATTACAATAATTATACATTTCATAACACGTAAGAAACTATAATTCCTAGACAAGAGCTACAAATCTAAAACGATTTATTATGAGATAATAACAAGGAAGGTGAAAAAAATATTTCCTAATTTGGAAGCACTCAACAAAAGCATATAATAAAACGAAAATATAAAGCTCTTTATATGAAGTAAGTATACCTAAGAAGTATTATTTCACCTTTTGATACAAAATAAAAAGAAATATACAATGATAATGTAGATTCTAAACAAACTACTACCATAATACAATTAGAACAAAAATCATTTGATTTGTTGATTTCGCCCTCTGCCTTGAAACTTTCTTTGAACCAACTGCTACACTGCTGCTGCAACAAAGAAAACATACTTAGCATATAATTCTTACTTTTTGACCAATATTATTTACCATTCACTTCAAAATATTATTTACCGTCAATCTCCAAAGCTGCTCTGAAATAAAACTTTACTTCTCTTATTTGCTTGAATTTCTAACTGATGTTGATGTTGCAGAAGGATTTGAAGCAATTTTTATTGGCTGCATAAATGAGAGCCCACACTTCTGGAGCAGTATTTTTCAAACTTTCTACGAGATCTTCTTCCTTCTTTTCAGTTCCATCTGTCTATGTTTTATTTACATTGCAGTAATAATCTTTGGCTTCAAAATATTTCGCCCAGAAAGAAGGAGCTTAGTGTTGGCCAAGATCTTGTAACGAGTCTTTTAAGCCTGTTACATACTATTGAATTCTTTGCTTTGATTTGTAGGCTCTGGTTGGTGTTGCCTTATGAAAATTCATTTTTTGGTTGACTTGGATTCGTGAAGTGGTCACACTGAGTTTTATTTTCGATGCTGTCAAATTGACTTTGACATCTCTTGCTTTTCGACCTACAGCCTTGAATCAATGGAGTGATTTTTGAGCGCTCCAATAAAATCTCAAAATATAACTTGAGATTAGCGGCATCTAGTCCCTAATTATGTGGTAGCCGATTGCCCTTGTCATGATCCTAATTGGATAGCCTTTATTTTTTAAGGTAAGCGAATTCTTTGTGATTTCGGTCCGTTCCGCGTTGTCATGGCTATTTTGATAGCAGACGCTAATAGTTTCCGATATTTAATTGTTTCAGGATCTTTTAACTTCATTTTATAATTATTTGCTTGGATTCATTCATCTACTGATGACCACATTTTGATTTTTGGAAGAAACGGTGAGTTTAATTGTATATTGCTCGTAACGATTTCTGCAACGATTTCTAAATCGATCGCCATTTTTTATCCGCTAACGATTATTCATGTTTGTTTTCAGCCACAAGGCGTTTTTTTTTCCATATTACTTAAATTTTTGAACGCACGCCCCTACCAAAATGCATATATCTTGGACCGCCGTTGGCAATCTCGGCGAATATCACCAAGATGCTCTTGGATAATCCATCAGGTTCCTAATTTAGTCGACGGAGTTTGGTATGGTTTATGATACATAACTTCAATTTATTTTAAAAAAGTGCAATAATGACAGGTCTTATAATAACAACAATTTTCTCTTAATTTTACACACTAAAGTTGTTAATGTTAGAAAGGAATTTTCAAACCAGCAGCCTTCGGGTAATAAAGTCGTTCTTACTTTTCATGATTGATTTTTATTGATGCCTTCCCGCTTGAAGATTAAAGGTCTCAAGCTCCCGCAGGTAAGTCTATCCTTGGCATAGTTTTGTGTGTACTCCAGGCGCCCGAATTTTCACTTTTACTTATTTTTATTTGGAGCACACCACACAGTTTAATTTCATTCATCTCACTCTCTTCTCACACACTTTTTTTTTATTATTACAATTGTCGCTCAGCGAACAGGGACTTGAAGTAGGTTTGTCTGGTACCTATATACTGTCATTATTGCACAATTATTAAATAACTTATGAGTCTATTGTTTGCATTAGTTTGTTCTACATTGTTACTTCAATAACTTTGTGTTTATTTTAATTTTTGACTCATAAGTAGTACTTAACCTAATTTGGTGAATCTTTGTAAACAATATTTGGTGTTTACTTATTGATAATTTTGTTTATTGACCTGTTTGTTTTAATAACATGTTTTTTTCTTAGCAAAACCAACAGAAATGTATAGCATTGACCGTGTTTTGTTGTTCTCAACAGTAAAGTTATTTTAAAAACTAAGTTTAACTTTTAAAGAAAATAATTTAATCTAATTGTAAGTACAATATTGTACATTTAATTTATCTAGATTTAAGCTGCTTGTAAGTGATTATTGCACTTTTAAAACGATAAAATTAACTTAGTAATTTTTCATGGGAATACCACATTGACTTCAATACTTAACCTCAAACTTGAGAATTTATTTTCAAACTTTTAACTTTTTGAAATTTAGTTTTTGCTTTTCGTTTGCTATTCGCCTTGCTGTTTGTTAGTCATGGACAAGGGAGTTCAGTTTCCGCCGCTTCAGGATTCGGGTGATGTCGATACCTGTACTGCTGTTGATGCTTATGCTCTCAGTTGATATCATAGGAATTCTACCTAAAACTTATTCTGGTCATAGATACATACTTTCGGTTGTAGACGTTTTTACTAAATATTGCTGGTTCTTTCCAATGATCAATGCTACCACTAGAGTAATTTGTAAACATTTTGAAAAGGAAATATTTCTCAAATTTGGTTGTCCAAAAATAGTAGTTTGTGACAATGGAACTCAATTTACTTCAAAACATTTTGTAGATTTTTTTGAAAGGTTTTAATATAACCAAAATATTTTATAATACTTTGTATACACCTCAAAATAACCCTGTTGAGAGATATAATAAAACGGTCGAAACCTGCATATCGTGTTTTGTTAAAGATGATCATAGAACTTGGTCAAGTTTTTTGCCCAATGTTCAATTAGCTTTAAATAATAGTGTAAACCTTGCTACTGAGTTTACTCCTAACTTTCTGATGTTTGGTAGGGAGCTTATTCTTGATGCGTCATTACATCACTTTAGTAGTTCTGTTGATAACTTATCTCAACTAGAAATTTCAAATAGGAATGCTTATGCAGTTTCTCTTAATTCACTTAGTGATATTTTTGTTAAAGTTCAAGCTTACTTGTTAACCTCTCAAGTACCGCCATTAGTTACGTCAACCATCCGTCAAGCACCGCGGGCGGTCTCTTATCGTAAGCGAAATCTGACACTGGTCACAAAAACTGTTATCGCTCCGTTTCTGTTGCTTCTATTCACACACTCTAAACGGTGTCGGGTTGTTCAATGATGTGACTATGAAATACAATGTAAACAAGATTCTGATTAGAACTCAAGAAATAAACATATCCTATTGAAGTCGGAGTACTTGCCGAATATAGTTATGTTGCTGTATTATGTTGATTTCTGACTAAACTGTGTGATCAATTTACACGAAATTTTGAGAACTGACTCATGAATAGACTGGTAATCTAAAGATAATGTTATTTTACGAGTTCTGTATCCGATTCCTGCAATATTCAAACTCGAACTTCATAGCGCGCGGCGCAGTTTTCATGAATTTGCATTGTTCGATACACTACTTTGTAAAATGATCATCAGAGGTATAACAAACAGATGCCCTTTATAAATGTTTCTACAATACTACTTATATATTCATCGACTCATTACTAACAATAAATCGTTAAAATATGCCACTATAATTGTAAAACCTCAAAATAACCTAGAGTAGGGAACAAATCTGATAACTTTTTTGTAGGATTTTTTTCACCAGGTAATATAAGCGTTTGAATTTGAATGTTACTTGAAAATGAACAAGAACAAAGTAGTCTACCGATTTCTACCCATACTTACCTTATCTTTCATAGAAAAAACCAAAATTGTCAACATCTGAAGTGGTCATAAAAATGTATGAAATTCTAACATTCCGTAGGGTTGGGACCACACCACTATAGTATCGATAAGTTTGACTGAGTTTAGGAAGGAAAATAAAAAAACAATTTAGATTGGCATAGTACTTTTATTTACTTATTATGCATATTAGTTAAATAATAATAATACTATTTATTTATTTATTTACAAAATACTCGTAATAAAAATAAACAATAATATCATAAATCTACGTATGTCTTTATCAAGAAGAATAGGTAAAAAGACGAAGATGAAAATATAATTACTCTGGGTGAAATTCAAAAGCCGAAGGCTGAGCGCGCAGCGGGCTTGATCTGTAAAAAAAGATTTGCGTTATTCCTGATGTAACGCAAAAACAATTATTTTGATGAAAACGTGTTTTATTACTTACGCCTGAATGACTGCTGGCGCACTCGAGGAAGGGTGCGGCACACTCGAAGTTGAAATCGATGGATTTGTCCTATCAAAAAAGATTTTCGTTTTAAAAAAGACTCATAAACAACTTTACAAAAAAAAAACATTTTGATGATAACATTGACTTACATAAAGATAAGTGACGAAGCAGTCGGAGCCAGTAGAAATTCGACTCCCTCCTGGGTATATAACCCGAGGATAGTCGGTGGCGGCTCAACATACTGAAAAAAAAAAACACATTTATAAACCTAACGTCTCACAAAAAATTGCAAGTTCAGATGAGTTTTTCATGCGAAGTTCACATTTACATGCAATTCCAGACCATCACCCTTCCCCATATAAAACGTGTAGACGAAAACACAAACAATACCCGCACCTGATTCAATCACATATAGTTACTACATACCTATGTATAAAATATTATCCATTCAGGTTGCTAAAAGACAAAAAGATATATTACTGAAAAAAAAAACAACAAGTGATTATTCATCATATACTTAGCCTCATCACACAGAGGAGCTTGTGGCTTAATAAGAACTGCCACTCGGGTCGATCTTTAGGTAAAGCTGTGCTTGCCTAGGTCGGTCTGTGGATGGGTGACCGCCCGACATACCGAGTTTCCTCCGTGCCTCGGAAAGCACGTTAAGCTGTTGGTCCCGGCTGCCATATATAGAGCTTTGGCAGTCGTTACAGGTAGTCAGTGACCTGAAATTCTGACATCCAGTCTCACCAAAGAGTATCGTATTACCTAGTATTAACTGGGTTGTGGAGGTCAGATAGGCAGTCGCTCCATGTAAAATACTGGTACTCAGCTGCATCTGTTAGACTGGAAGCCGACCCCAACATAGTTGGGAAAAGGCTAGGCAGATGATGATACTTAGCCTCATCACAACAAGGTGAGTGATTTATTCATTATTCATGAAAGAGAATAGAGGTACTCGGCTTCGCCCTCGTCCTCCGAGTCGGTGTCCCGGAGGAGCTCATCAAAGTCCTCCGGGGCATACTCGCGTCCAACGCACCAGTTTTGCCTCGCAGCCATCTCAAATCTATTAGAATACCGTACACATAATTTACAAAACAAAACATAAAAAACTAAAAGAAATTATTATAATTAAAAAAAACATCTACATTCAAACTACACTAAACGGAAATAAAACTATAAAATACGAAAAATAATACTTTCATTTTATTTATCCGAACAATTTTACAAAAACAATCGATAACTTTTATCGACATGACCCTAAGCACTAGCTGAGCTAAGAACCATTTTGACGTTTGACAGTTCAAAATTCAAATAGGTTTTCGTTTCCTACTAATGAAATTTTCATCATAATATGAATAAATTATTGAAATATGCATGGACTACGTGTAATTATGAATTATCAATAGATTTTACGTTATTTCTGCCATCACAAAGATGAAATTTCGTTGAATTATCTCAAAAAATCGTACAATAACAATAGCGAGTTCGACGAACCCAGAACGATGTAAATTTTGTTAGCTCAATAAAACAAGTTTTGTGGTATTATTTCATGCGAAAAACTATGTAAAAAGTTGCGAGAAACACTTATAAATGAATATTCACCCACTTACCGTACAAAATCAATGAAAAATCACGAAAACACACGAATTCACTAGCGCGCGACGTAATCACGAACACGAAATTTTTGTACTAACTTCACACTTTTTTTTTAAATGTTGCCTACAATATTTTTAGTTTCTATCTTTGTATATGGTTGTAAAATATTATCTGCCATTGAGAACATTCGTTCAGAAACGATTTTAAGACTTATCTATAATACAAATACAGTTTTAAATCGGTCGGGGTTTGGTGGCACAAATTTGTGCCAGCGGGGCTCAACGGTAATACTTGTTTACTGGCACGTTTTTGTGCCGCTGGGGCTCTAGAGGTTAAAGGGGTATAAGCGAAATGCCGCTTATTATAATAAAGGTCGGAAAGTCATTTCTTTTGGTGTGGGTGATATGGTGTGGAGAAGAAGTTTTGTTCAATCTCATGCTCCAGCATATTTTTCAGCTAAGCTTGCACCTAAGTTTGTAAAGTGTAAAATAACTGAAAAGGTTTCGGATAACGTTTATGTTTTGAAAGATTTAAATAAAGGTTCAGTGGGACGTTATCATGTTAAAGATATTATTAAATTTTAATTTGGTTTCCAAGTGTTAGTCTTGATTTTGATAAATTCTGTTTGAAGGTCGTTTTTGACAGTGTGATGTACGAGGGGATGGATGATAGGTTATCAACGATTTGAAAGATGTATGTTAGGTAACTTCTTATAAATTTATTGAATTTGAATTCTTAACATTCTAAAAATAAAACTTAGGCCATTCTTGTTAATTAAATACTATTTTTTTCCACACTAAATGTTTTTCACATCAGAGGATCTTATTTTATGTTTTGTTCGTTTTTGTTGGATTGTATAAGATCTTATTTTTTAAGGGTAACCTTTTACCTGTTTACATTTTATTAGGATCTTATATAACCCTACACTTCAGGTTATTTTTACCTTGAGATCAAAAACTTGAACTCAATTTCAAGTTTTTGTAATCTTTTTTTTCATAGTTTGAAATCATTCTATTTTCTCTTCGTCATAAATAGTAATCGATTTTTAAATCTATTTTGTGCTGTTCATTGACAGAATTGTTTCTCATTTTTACTAGAGTTTCATTCTCTTTAATGATCGGATTTGACTTTGTTAGTAACGCGTTCATCCTGGACTTTACTTTTTAGGGTCATTCTGTAACCTTTGTTACAAAATGCCTTATTATTTTTTGAATCTTGGTGTAACTTTTGACCTTGATTTCGACTCTTTTTTCCATTGTGCTCGGAAAGTCGGTGGTGTTGTGCCGATCACAATGTGGGATTTCGGCCCCGGCCATATTTTTTCCTTTTTCCATTGTGTTGGACATTGTTGTTCCAATCACAATGCGGGATTTTTTTTTGACTTTCGTCATTCTTTTTTCTTTGCGTTCGGAAGTTCGGTGGTGATGTGCCGATCGCATTGTGAAACTTTGGCTTTCGCCTTTTCGTTATTGAGATTTCTCATTGGAGATCTCAATGATTTTTTGTGTTTGTCTGTGTTTGGGAGATTGGTAGTGTTGAGCCAGTCACAGCAACATTCTTTTACAGCTATTGTGCTCGGGAATTCGGTGGTGATGAGCCGATCACAGTACGCTTTCCTTTGTTTCGTTGCAGGTTGTGCCTGTAACAATATTTTAAATAAGGTCTTTCAGCTTTATTTAAAAACTTTTGTTTGGAGTTTCAATTTTTTTGGATTGTTGGATACGGAGTTAGTCAGTGGCAATAGAGCCTAACTGCACTCATAGAGATGGTAGAGTTGGAAGCAGTTGACATAGTAGTCAGTGGCGATAGTGCCTAACTGCACTCAAAGTTGTACTGTTCCAAGTGGTTTGAAATTTTTAGTCAGTGGCGATGGTGCCTAACTGCACTAAAAATTGTAGTTTGTATTGGTAAATTGTTCGAATTCGTTTGAAATTTGTAGTCAGTGGCGATGGTGCCTAACTGCACTGTTTTGGAGTTTAGAAGCGCTAAGAGATTTCTCTCTTCGTTTCATTTAACTAGTTTTTATAACTTATATTTTTTTCTGTTTTTCACAGATTTCATTTTTGACTTTTTGTCATTTGCATGTTTTTACTTTTATTAAATTCTTGAGACCTTGTCGTTTGACATTTTCAGAATTCATTTACACTTTGAATCTTTTATGATTCTTTTCTTTTTTTTGGGAATTAGAAAGTTGTTAAGACTGGTCTATTGTGTTGAAGATTTCTTTCTAATAAAAGAAAGTTCCTTTCTTTTATTTTCGGGGAGGGATGTAATGTAACGAGTCTTTTAAGCCTGTTACATACTATTGAATTCTTTGCTTTGATTTGTAGGCCTTATGAAAATTCATTTTTTGGTTGACTTGGATTCGTGAAGTGGTCACACTGAGTTTTATTTTCGATGCTGTCAAATTGACTTTGACATCTCTTGCTTTTCGACCTACAGCCTTGAATCAATGGAGTGATTTTTGAGCGCTCCAATAAAATCTCAAAATATAACTTGAGATGGGCGGCATCTAGTCCCTAATTATGTGGTAGCCGATTGCCCTTGTCATGATCCTAATTGGATAGCCTTTATTTTTTAAGGTAAGCGAATTCTTTGTGATTTCGGTCCGTTCCGCGTTGTCATGGCTATTTTGATAGCAGACGCTAATAGTTTCCGATATTTAATTGTTTCAGGATCTTTTAACTTCATTTTATAATTATTTGCTTGGATTCATTCATCTACTGATGACCACATTTTGATTTTTGGAAGAAACGGTGAGTTTAATTGTATATTGCTCGTAACGATTTCTGCAACGATTTCTAAATCGATCGCCATTTTTTATCCGCTAACGATTATTCATGTTTGTTTTCAGCCACAAGGCGTTTTTTTTTCCATATTACTTAAATTTTTGAACGCACGCCCCTACCAAAATGCATATATCTTGGACCGCCGTTGGCAATCTCGGCGAATATCACCAAGATGCTCTTGGATAATCCATCAGGTTCCTAATTTAGTCGACGGAGTTTGGTATGGTTTATGATACATAACTTCAATTTATTTTAAAAAAGTGCAATAATGACAGGTCTTATAATAACAACAATTTTCTCTTAATTTTACACATTAGAGTTGTTAATGTTAGAAAGGAATTTTCAAACCAGCAGCCTTCGGGTAATAAAGTCGTTCTTACTTTTCATGATTGATTTTTATTGATGCCTTCCCGCTTGAAGATTAAAGGTCTCAAGCTCCCGCAGGTAAGTCTATCCTTGGCATAGTTTTGTGTGTACTCCAGGCGCCCGAATTTTCACTTTTACTTATTTTTATTTGGAGCACACCACACAGTTTAATTTCATTCATCTCACTCTCTTCTCACACACTTTTTTTTTATTATTACAATCTAAAAAGAACAAAATATAAATACAGAATAATATGCTTCACTGATCCTGGGATGACTTACAAATTTGATTTATTCATTTACCTTGTAGAGTGCACTGGTATAGTTTTTGATTACGTCATTCTTGCATTAATTTTTTTTTATGGTGTTCCCATATGACACTTTCTCTATCAATTTTGCAAACACAGAGGAGTCTCCGTCACCAATAAAACTCAAATAGCGAAGTTGATGTATTTCTTCACTCTTTTGAAAGCCTTCCACAATAATTTCCGATTCCATTGCTGTAGATGGTCCAGTAAAATTTTTGCAGCAATTATGTGCTTTCGTATCCATGTTTCTCCTCCCATAATATTGACATGTATAACAATATTTGTTTCTAACACCAAGAAGCAGGCCTGGAAATGAAAAGCAACACTAGTAAATAATGCACATAATAACATACATACATACATACATAAACTCACGCCCTTTTCCCATGGGGGTAGGCAGAAACCACAGAACGCCACTTGCTACGATCCTTACATACTCCTTTTGCCTCGTCCACATTCATACATCAGGTCATACACGCACGCCGGTTACGAGTACTACGCACCTGTCCTTTCAGAAGAACGGCACCAATATGATCAGTGTATGTCTTTCTAGGGCGTCCCCTCCCGGCATTACCACTCACATAATAAAAAAGTCATAAAGAACCAAATTTGTTTTTAGTAAAATATTAACTTACCATACCAGATGACGAGTCAAAGTTATGCCCGTATGACCTTTTTGAATAGCAATTGATCTTTCTTGTTCACCAGCAATTTTAATTTCCTCTGTCAAATGTTCTAACCACACACTGCCTTATTTTCTTTCAACTCGACGAAATTTATTGGCTGACATTGTTGGAATATCCATAAGACTTGTTATGTGAGCTGCTTGAGTGTAAAAGCTACCAGAAGTCACAGTTGCCCACACAAATGCAGTTTTTATCACGCTCGATCACAGCACTTGAAAATTAATTCACTTCGAAATCCATCATGTCTTTCACTAACAAATTCAATTTGTGAAGATTCACACATATTTCAATGTCTTTCCAGAAGAAATGCCCACTCTATTACATGCTTCAAGTCCACTATGCGATACCCAGATATCTCAGATAAGCCTTTATTTGGACCAGCTTCCACAATCAATTGAAAACAAAGAGCTAGTAATATTTGAATGTCTTTGATTGAAAATGATCGCAAGTGCAGGAGAAGTGCAGACGGATTTTCCTTCAACTCTCAATGTCAATTGGGTTGCGTTCAAAAGATGTACTATAGTCGGGGTGGGTCAGTTCTTAAAATAAAGCCTTGTTCACGGTTTAAACTTTAATTAAAACTCAGGAATAAACACATTACACAAATTAAAACTCTGCCATCTCAAACAAAAGTCTCTCTCTTACCCAGGTGCCAACATTATAACATTCAAAACAACATAGAACGCTACGAAGGCCAATCAGCGGCCGAGTAGCGGCGCGACGACAGATCAGTGATTGGTCGGCGCGAGGCGCGGGAGCAAACTTGCTAGCGCGTTGGTGAATATCTTTGAGGCGGCTGTCCTCTATTGGCCCTTTAACGGCAGGGAAATGGGAGCGTTCGGAAACGTTTTCCGCTATAGTACGTAATAAAATTTTACTTATCTTTATATTTTAATGTTACCTTTAGATTCCTCGTAGAACTGCTCAACGAATAAGAAAAAAAAACAGATTATAATAACTTGTTCAAAATAAAGCACGGAACAGAAAAAAAACAGATAGTAACTGAATTATATTTGTTTCTGAACGCACCATAACAAATTTCGACGTGAAAAAGCTTGGTACGTATCTACTACAAAATAAAACAAACTATATATATTTAAATATGTGTGTCTGTTTGAAACTGTTTGCAAAATGCGTAAAAGGTGACGTAATCCGGCAAAACCATATTTTGCAAATGTTTGCAAGTTTAATTTTGTGATTACCTACTTTGGTAGTTTACCGATTTAAAATAATTTTATTTATTGTTGACCAAAAACATATTATTCAAATAATACTAAGAAACACTGACTTTGTACTCATCACTGACACGTATGACGTAGGTAATTAGTATTGTGACGAGATTTTATAAAACTCACGGGCCAACTTGATGTTTCTAATACCACCGAAAATAGAATTGTGTTTTTAGAATATTTTAACTATTATTATACCTACGATAAATTAGAATTACAATAATACAGTATAATAGATAATATGAATCAAATGTATACTGGAGAAATATTGCAATTAAATCAATGAAAATGCATAGCATACAAAATAATAAGTACGCAAGAACTTCCGCGCGCAAATCATATAGCGCGGGACAACCGAATTAGGAATGTATTTTATACCATACCTACTCTAAAAAGCTTATTTTATTCACGCAAAACAGTGAATAAAAAGGCCTTTTATTCACTGTTTTGTTTTTATTCACTATTTTGGTGTTTGAATTTGGAACACAAAAATATATCCGGTCTCTATTTCAATGCTTACACAAACTCCTTGCGCTAAGATTCGAAATTCAAAACTCTTTGGTGCAAATAAATTCTCGAGATTTGATTGGTCGATATTTGCGACAAGGAGTTTGGCATTAGATTAAAAACTGTTTTGTGTTCTTTGCTGCCTTTATAGAAAAATAAATATTGTTTCACAAGTTGACCACCCTAATGATAATAATAATAAAATTACGCTTAATTTCAGTCATTGCTCTAAATTTAATGTAACAATTCTTATTTCTTGATTAAATTTCGATTTTCGCTTAAATTATGTCTTTTCTCGTAGTCATGATATAAAGTATAGTATGCAACTCCTGAATAAAGTAAGAATTTATATCGAGGGCCATGAATCACTCCCGTCGTTCAGGATTCTAACAGTTGAATCACTCGCTGCGTTCGTGATTCAATCATTAGAATCCTTCACTTGCTCGTGACTCATCTACGGCCCTCGCTTTAAATCCGTCCTTTATTCACTAGTTGCATAATATACTATTCTAAGTTTCTAACAGACAAACAAGTGAACGAAGTTTGGCAACGCCTTTTTTTCGTCCACATATTGCATGTAGGTCAAGGTTACGAAGAACGGCATCGTTGCATAAAACCTTCCTACGACTACTGGTATTTATGTTGCCATACAACAAAATTGTTTACATTAAAAAAAAAAACATTACATTGATGTCATCAGTTTTATGTTATTTTATATTGTTATTTTTTTGAACGGTTGGAAAGTTAATAATTAAAACTAATTATTGATTTAACAGAATTATTATAAGATCGTCTGCACGCCATCTAGCGTGCCATAGTCTAAACAAGTTTACTTGTCATTATTTGTCAAAAGTCACGCACACTACTAGAGAAGTGTCAAATTTTGCCGGGATTTCACTATTGTTTTTCTCGGTAAATAATGTAAGATAATGCCCAAAAAGGTCGATTGCGGACACTTTCCATTGTTGAGAAGTGATAAAATGATAAATTTTAAAGAAAAAGTCTCTGTGTGTCGTGTAAAGGTGTATTTCAAAAATGTATGGAGGGTCAGTCGGCGCTTCAACCTTAAGCTTTAAAGCCATTGACTGAATGAATGAATTCATTGTAATGAATGGTCACCCATTCACGGACCAGCCTAGGCTATCACAACTTAATGAGCAATGTGTAGGCACATTAATTTAATAAGAATGCTATCCAATTTTTAAAAGCTTTTATTTAACTTGCAATGTATGTTTGTAATATGTTTTGGCGGATTTATTTAAATTAAAACTATTCATGACCGCTACGTCAAATTAATGTGTCAAATTGATGCCGGGTCTGCGGGTTGTTCAAAAGAGATACCGCGGCCCAGGAACACCCAGGCCCAGGGGTGGTTTTTAGTTAGTAGAAGTCTGACACTCCCTTCCGCTCCGCCCCGAAGCGGACAAATGACTCCTCATTTGATGATTTCCCAACCTCTTAAAAAAATGGTGTCAAATTGGTAATATGTATTTTACCAATGAATTAAATCGATAACAATTATTTTCTGTTAACAAATTAACCATTTCGTAAAGAATCGATCCAGGGATTTTATGCCACCATGCGTGTCGGGACCTCTGACTTCTAACCATAACTGTTCTTCGCCAGATGGACTCTGAAACCCACGAACCCGTCGAAGTAGCAGCAAAGAAGATTCTAGAAACAAACTCAATGGTGGAGGAGTTCATGTTGTTAGCTAACATCAGCGTGGCTGAGAAGCTCGCAGCCGAGTTCCCGCAGTGCGCTATGTTGAGGAGACATCCCGCACCTCCGCCGGCTAACTTCGCGACCTTCCTCAAGGCTACCAAACAACAGGTGAGCTGATACTCGTGTGGGCCTGTGAATCAGATTCAGAATCATTTATTTGTTAAACATAGGTATCATCATTAAGGAACTTAAAGTAGTGAATGTTCTCGCTATGTAGTGTGGACGGTGAGTAACGGGCTAGCTCGCCGTCCGTACGTCTTGTGACGACAGGCCGTGTCGACGTAAGCAACATTGAAGGGGCCCGGACTCGTAGAAACGGGTTTTGGCGACGGAAGAATCGACAAAATGACAGATTGTAGCAAAATTTTATGTCAAATTGTATGGAAAAAGCTTTGTCTAATCGTGGTAGAATAGAGATAGAATCGCCATACTACGCGTGCTGGCGGGGCTGCGGGTTGTTCGAAAGAGATACCGCAGCCTCGGACACAAAGGGCTAAGAAGGAGCATGGCTGGTTTTTAGTTAGTAGAAGTCTGACACTCCCTTCCGCTCCGCCCAGGGCGGAAGGGGTCATTTGCCGATTTCCAGTACCCCCAATAAAAAAGTTATAATTAACTTATAAAACATAACGTATGTCATACGTACAGTCGAACAAGCTAATAAGTATACAGGTAGAAATCTCTATAATTCTAGAACACTGAAAATATTGATTGTAATTTTGTTTTATAAATTGTTTCGCGATGTCAAACGCTGTATCATTTCACATCAGTCTCTAAATGTATCTGTATAATCTTAAAAGTAAATACAAATTAGCTGGCTGTATACTTATTAGCTTGTTCGACTGTACTCCTTTTGCGTCGTCCACGTTCATACATCTAGTCGTACACGCACGCCGGTTGCGAGTACTACGTACCTGACCTTTCTGTAGAATAACCAGCAAGTCGTATTTCGACAGTATTAAAATAATAAATAATATTCCAGGGCTTCGACCTAGATGTGTCAACAAACAAATCATTCTCCAAGTCTCTGGACGAGGCCGTGATCCCCGGCCGACCGTTCTTCAACACGTTACTCCGCATCATGGCCACGCGGTGTATGCAACAAGCGCAGTACTTCTCCAGCGGCAGTAAGACGGTCGAGGAGTACTATCACTACGGACTCGCGTGTCCTATCTATACGCATTTCACTTCGCCTATTAGACGGTGAGTGGGTTTAAGGCTGACGTTTTCACCGCTTCATGTATCTTTGTTGATAAAACTGAGTGTAGTGCAAAAAATCGCTTGTTTCAAATAGTAGGTAAAACCCTCTGGTGCATCTGGCATCGTATTACATAAAACGGTTCCTAACTTTTAGGAACATTGTGACAATACCTGGTCCCGCATTGAAAACGAAGGGTAGGGGGGGGGTTGTTATCTGGTTGGCAAATGCCCGACGACTGACCTATTGTGTTCATAACTCGCAGAGAACTATCGCAATGTAGGATTTTGATTTTAGTTCTTCATTAGCGTCATAGATGTCGCTAGCGTTCTTTTTGTCACTTTACTATGTGTGCTATATTTTTGTTATGTCTTTTGTTTCGTAACTGTTATTGTTAAGAATTTGCACATTGAGACACTTTTCTAGAAGGAGTTTGACTATATAAGTCTATACGATGTAAGTTATTTCTAGTCGTTTTCTAAAGCCTGCATCACAGGCTGCGGGTTCTTCGAGAGAGATACGACACAAAGGACAAAGAAGGAACTTGGGTGGTTTTTAGTCAGTAGAAGTCTGACACTCCCTACGGCTCCGCCCAGAGCAGGAGGAGTCCTTTGATGGTATCCCACACCCCAAAAAAATAAAAATGTCTTCATCATAGCCTCGTCGAAAGCATCTAGCGGCCAAAACAGCTCATGTTATCCTTTTGTCCCTCAGTTACGCCGACGTGATAGTCCACCGACTGCTGGCCGCAAGTATCGGCTGCGACACGACGCACGCCGCGCTGCTGGACGTGCACGCAGCCGTCAAACTGTGCGACAACCTCAACTACCGACATCGACAGGCGCAGTACGCGGGACGGGCTTCTGTTACTATGAACACACACGTATGTATATTGTATTACAGCCATAGAAAATTCTAATACAGTAGAATCCAGATTATCCGGATCAATTAATACCAGGGGTATTCCGTATATTAGAAAATCCGGATTATCTATTTCTAAGTGAAATCAAACAATATTTATAACTTTTTATTATAGATAGTGTTTTACATACATCATTTAGACAATAAGATATGGAATTATGGATTATGGTAATTAAAGTCGTGAACAATGAGTCCGGATAATTGAGGTTCGATTAATCGGGATTGTATTGTATCATCAATATCTGCACGACCTTTATAGGAGCTCGTGGCTAAATAATAAGAGCTGATCTGGTCGAGTATGTTTAAAACAATATCTAACAACCAGTCCTACCCAGAGGTTCGTATTACTCAATATTAACTGGCTTGCGAAGGTCAGATAGGCAATCGCTCCATGTAAAGTACTGGTATGCACTTGCATCCGGTAAAACTGAAAGCCGAACTCAACAAAGTTGAAGTCGGGTTCCTGTTCTCACCGGCCGGTAGCAGCTGAGTACTACTATTCTAAAAGAAGCGACAACCTTCCTAAAATATCGAAGATCTCTGTAGGTCTCCGAACTTAGACGCTTGGAACTAGCTCTGCTACTTTTATGCCGAGCATGGAACGGTCCATGGCTCGCTGTGCTACTCTGAGATACAACATCCGGTGTGAGCGTCCACGTCCCACGTCTGATTTCAGAATGTCGTCCAATTTTCTGATTTTCGTCACTTTAATCATCACATTTTTTCAGATCTTGTTCAACAAACGCGTAGAAGTGGAGGCAGCTAGCGTGCTGGCAGTGAAACGGAATGCGGTACATGTACTTATACCTAAGTATGGACTCGAGGGACCACTGTACTTGCCTTCCGACAAGTTCAGTTATAACGAAGAGGTAAGCGGGTTCTCCTGAATCGTTCAATGGTATCAGTGTTTATGTAATACGCGGTTATATTAATCTTGAAAAAATCATGTGTGCGTCTGAACACAATCACGATCACAGACCCAAAAAAAAAACTATTTATGCCCTGTGAAGGAATTCACATAAATTGATGTGTTGGGCCCAGATCGATCGAATGCGATCTGTTTTCAACCTTCACAGCTACAGGTGAAACAGGCTGTCGGCGGACATCTTGCTTTGACAGATATTTCGGTACATTATTTTTAAACTCCGCTCTTCTCAGTCTTGTCCGCTTTCTAGTCTACTCCGTTTGACCGCAACTTTACAAATATTCTATTTATTTATCAAAGCTGCTAAGTGAACCTTGTTTACAACCCTACCAGAACCTACCAGGAGACCAACCTTCTTACATTCCGTACCTTCCATCTTTAACTATACCATTTCGTTCACAGGAACACATACAAACATGTGGTGACATCGTACTGAAGACATTTGACCAACTGACAGTCCGTCTAAGCCTCGACAGTACAAACCTCCAACATAAGAAACTGGTGTTCGAACTGGTGAAACCCCACATTCCTGGGTTCAGCGTTGAAATCATGGAGGTTGAAGAGTCGAAAGAGACCGACAACGTTGCTTCTAAAACTGACACACAAGAGATGAAGCGAAAAGACGTTACACCAGCTAAGAGTGGTAAAAAGAAGTCTAAAAAGACGTAGTACTTTATGTATAAAAAATATAAAATAAATTTTATACCATACCTACTCTAAAAAGCTTATTTTATTCACGCAAAACAGTGAATAAAAAGGCCTTTTATTCACTGTTTTGTTTTTATTCACTATTTTGGTGTTTGAATTTGGAACACAAAAATATGTCCGGTCTCTATTTCAATGCTTACACAAACTCCTTGTGCTAAGATTCGAAATTCAAAACTCTTTGGTGCAAATAAATTCTCGAGATTTGATTGGTCGATATTTGCGACAAGGAGTTTGGCATTAGATTAATAAATATTGTTTCACAAGTTGACCACCCTAATGATAATAATAAGAAAATTACGCTTAATTTCAGTCATTGCTCTAATTTTAATGTCCATTTCAATTAATGTAACAATTCTTATTTCTTGATTAAATTTCAATTTTCGCTTAAATTATGTCTTTTCTCGTAGTCATGATATAAAGTATAGTATGCAACTCCTGAATAAAGTACGAATTTATATCGAGGGCCATGAATCACTCGCGTCGTTCAGGATTCTAACAGTTGAATCACTCGCTGCGTTCGTGATTCAATCATTAGAATCCTTCACTTGCTCGTGACTCATCTACGGCCCTCGCTTTAAATCCGTCCTTTATTCACTCGTTGCATAATATACTATTATACCATACCTACTCTAAAAAGCTTATTTTATTCACGCAAAACAGTGAATAAAAAGGCCTTCTATTCACTGTTTTGTTTTTATTCACTATTTTGGTGTTTGAATTTGGAACACAAAAATATATCCGGTCTCTATTTCAATGCTTACACAAACTCCTTGCGCTAAGATTCGAAATTCAAAACTCTTTGGTGCAAATAAATTCTCGAGATTTGATTGGTCGATATTTGCGACAAGGAGTTTGGCATTAGATTAATAAATATTGTTTCACAAGTTGACCACCCTAATGATAATAATAAGAAAATTACGCTTAATTTCAGTCATTGCTCTAATTTTAATGTCCATTTCAATTAATGTAACAATTCTTATTTCTTGATTAAATTTCTATTTTCGCTTAAATTATGTCTTTTCTCGTAGTCATGATATAAAGTATAGTATGCAACTCCTAAATAAAGTACGAATTTATATCGAGGGCCATGAATCACTCGCGTCGTTCAGGATTCTAACAGTTGAATCACTCGCTGCGTTCGTGATTCAATCATTAGAATCCTTCACTTGCTCGTGACTCATCTACGGCCCTCGCTTTAAATCCGTCCTTTATTCACTAGTTGCATAATATACTATTTTTTTACGTAAAATTGTTTTTTTTTATTTTTAAACGATATTTAAGTATTTGTATGTGATATTTGTCCGCGAGATAAGCGCAACTAAGTTCCTGATTTCGATCTCCGAATGGAGCAAGGTTGTTCTCAAGCTATACTTTTTATATGCATTTTTCCATGGTGGGCATCCCAGGGCATCGTCGATGCTGCCTCCCGCTCTACGAGCATTTGTCGCAAATGAATTTACTCGCTCTACGAGTATTTTATAGAAAATGCCGAAAATAAAAGAAAATGCGACTCCGTGTTGAAAGGTGTGGCGCAACCCTTAGTTTGAGTACAGGCAAATGTTCAATGTAATTAAACGCGCACTTTCTTGTGAAAGTGGCACCTGTAATGCATAAGGCTAGTTACCAATGAGACGACACAAAACTGCACCTAATAAACTGGTACATAACAATATCGAACTTGTTTACTCCATGCAAAGGTGCACAGCACAATTCACTGAGAACGCAAAAGAGGGATACATAATTATAAATTTAGAAATTATTTACTCAGCATAAAGGTAACTATTGCAGTAAGGTAACTATTGCAGCGTAGCGGACTGGATACTGGATCAGTCGGCTACTTTCCTAAACTTCAAATAATTTGAAATTCAAAATTATCACGTCGTTTTTCGGTGTGTACTAGACCTTACAAGCAGGTGTTATAAATTGCATGCGATATATTATTCACTTTCAAGTTCTAATTAGGTGTCAAGTTTTTCTATGAATAACTGTAATAATAAGGGACTGCTGGAGGACATCGATATAACACTAATAACTATATTTAATTCACAATAAAATAATAAACTATTTTATTCCAATACATTGCTGCGACATAAGCTGTTGTGAAATTACTTAGTATGGACGATTGATACGTAACTGTTCTGGCTTAAAATGCTTGCTAAAATTGAAAGCATTGCTGGGGAGGCCGTTGTGTAAGTTAATAATGTATTTTATAATTATCTTTATTATTAAAAAAATACTTCTGAGAATATAGGCCAGAATTTGAGGACGCGACTTAAAAATATGTTTCGTCTTATTATTTTATTTCTTCCGGATAACTTCGTTTTATACACAATTCATGGGCATTTGATACTGCAGTCATTAGCTCCATAAAAACCTCACCTGCAGCTAGGGTTTGAATTTTTCTTCGACTGCAATAACAAAGTTTCCCCACTCATATCGAAGTGTACTATTTGACATTGTTGTTTTTTTTCAATTTGTAACAAACAGATCCAAAAACGATTTTGAGTTCAATAGAATTTGAACTTTGTCATGTACAAAACTGAGTTTTTATTCCAACATTTGATAATCAAAATCCCGAATAGCCAATGGTTGAACATCATCCCTTTTTCAGAGGTATTAACGACCCTATGGACTACAAATACATGAAGGCGCTGCGTTTAGTACTTCGGATTATAAGTGGTTGGCCAGGGAAACAACTTGGGGAAAAAATATTACGAATCGAGGGATGGGGCCATGCATATTATAATACGATATTGTCGATAATATATCTCGTATTAGGCATAGCTTATTTGAAGAAGAATAGGCACAAGTATGAGTTTTTAGAACTGGGACAGTTATACATTGTGTTACTGATGAATGCGTTGTGTACGGTAAGTTTTTAAAAAATATTTCTCTATTTAAACGGGTCTAGTTTATCTTGCTGTCGTCGCCGTATGGGCTTGTTTCTGTGCCGTACTTATAATAAATAAACTCACACAAAAATAAACACAAAAACTAATAACTTATGTAGGTACACTTCTTCTTCTTCTTCTTCGATCAGCAATCATCAAAACTTTTTATTTCCATCTTTAAGTACATATCTATGTACCATGTCACACATGTTTATACAAATAAATGCATCTTTATCTTTTTATCTTTATCTTTTAAACGATCTAACAATAAGTTCGAACCCACTCAGGCGCATTACTTTGTGTAATTTATTTCTTCACAACTGCTCTCAAAACGGTGAAGGAAAACAGCGTGAGGAAACCGTGTTAGACCCAAAAAAATCGAAGACATGTGACATTTACCAACCCGCATGGGCACGCGTGGTGGATTATAGCCCATCCCTCTCCTAGGCCCTGCAGTGGGAACATTATAGACTTAAATTGCTTTATCTATGCTGTCAATATCTAGTCCAGAACATCATCGTCTCTATTTTTATTTTTGCAGTCTCGAGCATTCACCTTGTGTCTATCGCAAAAGTACCGGGTTGTGGCAAAGACTTTTATTCAAAAAATTCATCTGTTTCATTTCAAAGACAAATCTGAATATGCTATGGGTGTGAGTATATCTATTTGCTTTAGTTTATCCGAATCGAAGGAGATCTTGTTGCTTGGGAACATTATTTTTTGTTTTTATGATTCATTAGTTCCTAAAAAAAATATTGGCGGGTGGAAAATCATCGAATAACCCCTTCCGCTCTTGGGCAGAGCGAAAGGGAGTGTCAGACTTCTACTGACTAAAAACCACCCATGTTCCTTCTTAGCCCTTGCGCCGAGGCCGCGGTATCTCCTGCGAACAACCCGCAGCCCCGACGGGATTCAGTCTGTAGTGTCTGTAGTATAATTTATATAATAAATGCTTTAAGTTTTTAAGCTCGTTGCTTTTTCTCGTGGGATTAATAGAATTTTATAAATATTGTGTACCAAATTACTTTTCCAGATTCATGTATTTGTGCACAAATTATCATTTTTCTCCACGGTATATTTAAGTTCTATGTTGTTGATCGCTGCCTGCATGTTTAACTTGATACCAATGCACGCGAACTACAGCTCCGGCAAGTACGGGGACTTGCAGAATAGAACGTATGAACAAGCCATTAATTGCCTGTACCCTTGGAATTATGAAACGAGTATGGCTGGCTACATTGTAGCAACATTAAGTGGATGGTAAATTTCATATTCATATTAATTCAATTTGTTCTTAAAATGCGTTTCACTTCATATCTAGCTAGTAGCTAGACAGGCGTTTAGACCTACACGGCTAACCTATCTACTACGGCCAAATACATACAGAAAAAAGTCATGATTCGTCGACACAATAGGTACATTTAAACCACATCGTCTTTATCCCCCCGTCTTGCTCGTCGACCGTAATGAGCGAGTAAAACGCCCTTTGCATGAATTGCTCATGCTTGTCTAATCGGTTGTGTTAGATGATTGCATGTACATATTCATTTTGATAGCGTAAGGTCCATTTTTTTTTATAAAACGTTGCCCTACACTAGGACTTTCTCCTGTATCGTGGGTGCGTTCACAAACATTTAAACACACATACACAAATACCCAGTCCCGAAACAACTATCTGTAGGTCATACAAATATATTTTGTTCCGTGCGGGGATCGAACCCGCGCCACGCAGCACAGCAGTCCATTGCTTGAGCCACTGCGCCAACCGCGCCGTCAATCATCAAATCGTGTCGTCAAATTGTCGCCTAGGTGAAGTCTTATCAAATAATATAGATTTTTTTAAAGTTGTTCTCTGACTTTACCTTTAATTGCAGGTATGGCACATTTTTGTGTGGAAGCAGTGTATCAATGTTTGATCTGTTTCTCTGTCTGATGATCTACAATTTGTGGGGACATTTTCACATTCTCATTTACAACTTGGAGAACTTCCCGAGACCTGCAGCCGAAGTATTAGATGCTGCAGGGGAGGGGAGGAGCGGCACGAGAATTAGATCGGAGATGTATTCACAGGCTGAACTTGATCAAGTCGCGGTTCTATTGAAGGACTCTATACAATATCACATGCTTATTGTCGAGTAAGTTTTAATGAGACAAGCCGAAGCAACATTCAAATTTTGTTTAAATTGTTACTTCGGGTTTTCAGATTGCAGTTTATTATTAGTTAGTTCATGTAGGCGATGTAGCCCTTACAGAAGAAAACAACACTTAAAACAATAATATAAATCAACATTATATAACACACGTACATTAAGAAAATAATAATAATCTACAATAAACTAAATTGGTCCTGCCTGAAGAGTTCCCTGGCCCAAGCACGAATTTTACTGCAAAAATGACATCATGTCGTTACCGCTTACTTCGACGTATGTTTTGTACTAGAAATAAAAACAGCACCTCACCTTACGTGCTTTACTGTCTTGGGTCCCTGAAATTAATTCTGTTTATAGCTTCACAAACAACATGTCGGATGCATTCGGGATGGCGCTCTTCGTTTACTACTCTTTCCATCAAATCACCGGGTGTTTGTTACTACTTGAATGTTCTACGATGGTATGTACTTAAGTAGCTAATGATTATTTTTAGACAAATCAATGATGATGCAATTCGGTACTGGACATAATCGATACCTGCCAATCGGCAAAGTAGTTAAGTAACTACGATCGCTGAATCATGATCCGGTTGCTTTTGAACTAACGAATACTTTTCCACAAATATTCCGTTATGCTGTGCCTAATCGCTGAAACACGAACAAATGCACAGCAAAAAAAAAAAAAAAACAAAGGGCTAAGAAGGAACATGGGTGGTTTTTAGTCAGTAGTCACTTTCTACCACTTTGCCCAAAGCGGGACGAGTCATTTGATGATTTCCCACAAACCAAAAAAAGGCTGTATACGCAGCAAAAGTTAGTTTATGGCTTACGAGACGCCTTACACCACTGACTCGCGCTGAACCCAGTCTTCTAGTTGGTGTATCATGATCTACTTCCGATCATAGAGAGGAGGCCTGTGTCCCAGAAGTCGGAACATTAGCCTGATTATGAGTGTTACTTATTTACTATACTTTTCAGACCGCTGAAGCTTTGACACGATACTTGCCGCTTACTCTTATCATGTTCGGAGAACTTATTCTGCTCTCAATCATTTTCGAAACAATCGGCACCATGGTAATTATGACAGTTACTTTATGCGAATGATACATGAATTTTGATCCCACAATGCAAAGTTATTTGTTTATTATATGCACACATAAGTATACTGGGTGATGAGACTGATGAGTGATATACTTTATTTGTGCAGTGATAGTAAACGTTAGATTAAATGTATCAAGGTAGGCTGGGATCCAATATCAGTCAGTATCAACACTACTTGTGAAAACTTGTAATTGGCCATATTGTTTTTATAAACCTAACTATTGTGTCTACCTAGCTGTAAGTTTTCCTAAAATAATAAAATAAAATAAAATAAATAAAATTAAGAATTCCCAAACTTAAGTGGCAGTGGGCAGGGCACATTGCTCGCAGAACGGATGGCCGTTGGGGCCGGAAAGTTCTGGAGTGGCGACCGCGAACCGGAAGACGTTGCATTGGAAGGCCTCCCACTAGGTAGACTGATGACTTGGTGAAGGTTGCGGAGACCCGCTGGATGTGAGATGCACGGGACCGGTCAATGTGGCGACACCTGGGGGAGGCCTATTTCCAGGAGTGGACGTCTTTTGGCTGAAATGATGATGATGATGAGTGACTATTTGATGACAAAGGCATTCAAGGAAGTTAAATGAACTAAGAGGGTTGTATTGGTGATTATTACTCCGTAAAGTCACATTTGTTACGGTGGCGAATCCTATTTTATTTAACATGCAACCTGACACAACAAATTTCGCGGGCTACCCTAGAGCTTCCACCTTAAGCCAGCTAGGTCCCCACTTTTGACAAACGACTCAACGCCTACCACTCTCTCAATAAAGTCACCAGCATGTTACATAAATGACAGACCGCAGACGGGGACTTAAGTATTTTCCTCGGTATACTCCGAACTTGCCCAAACAAAACGGACGCTGCGGCAACGCCACTCAGATGAAACTTTTATCATTTTAGCCACCCTCATTTGGTTAGGTACTTATATTAAAGTTTTGTTGTACGCAGCTAAATTTTGTGAAAGGCACCGTACCCACGTCTCAGTTATTCAGTTCTTTTAACATTAAATAATATGTATTTTGTCTTAAGTCGTTGTGAAACTCTCTGCTGAAGTAACCCTTTGAAATATTTTGTTTTTAAAGACTTTTTATGGATATTACAGAGTGAAAAATTAAAGGATGCAGTTTACAAAGTGCCATGGGAGTACATGGATACCAAGAATCGCAGGACAACCCTCATTTTCCTCATAAAGGTTCAGGAGACGATTCACGTCAAAGCCGGAGGTATAATGGATGTGGGCGTCACCACTATGGCTTCAGTGAGTTATCATGATGTCTTTCTATACACACTTAGGAAATAAAATTTGTTTCTCGGTTATTCATCAGAAATGTTTGAAAAAAATGTAGATTTAATTGATAACATCAGTGTTAACTTCATTATTTTAAGGTTGTGGTTTTACTTTCAGATCCTGAAAACGTCGTTCTCCTACTTTGCTTTCTTACGTACATTCGATAATTAATTCCCCGCTATTAAACAGCATAGTATTTGTATACATTGTTTAAGTATAAATGTCTAATTAAATAGGTATAAGTCTTTCTCTGATCCGCGATCCTCCGAAATTGCTGTAGCGCATTCATTACGCAACGCAGGCGAGTTTCTGTAGCTACAACAACGCGTACTAGCTACAATCTACTGTAGCGCATTGGTACGATACGCTACAAGGTTGTCGTACTACGAGTCGTAGCACAGCTACGATCTGTTACTGTAGCGCAATGGCTGCGATACGCTACAAGGTTGTCATCACAGAACAGAAAAAACAGGTAGAAATGCTAAGCGACGAAATCTGTATCGGAACCAGTGTCGCCAAACTAACACAATCAAACCATTAATCATACACTGCACTACATATAAACAATTCGTTTGATTGGTCGTTTAAATTCCAATCACAGCTAGCATAACTCACAGATTCTACATTTTAAAATATACCTTCCTGCTGTTAGTATAGGTTTATTTTTGCTTTAGGCTGAAATAATATACATCGTTTTGTAATCGGCAATCAAACTAGAAACAAATGTCAAGTAAATTCCGCTACTCACCCATAGATGGCAGTATTTTCAATGGAAGCAATTATGAACTTAATGACTACAGCGATAAGGATTATCTTCGCGTCCTTGGTCTATATTTTTTGCTACTCGGTCAAGGAAGTGACACAATGAGCTTTTATCTATATCATCGATATCGATAGATACCAAATTTATTTTGAAAAAAAAGTTTGTAGTATTATGAACAAATATTATACCTAATAATGAATGTAAATAGACAATAATACAACAAAATAAAATACAATATTTTATTGCTTAAATAAAACTATTTATTAAACAAACCCAAACAAATAAAAACTACTAAAGTAACAAGCACATTTTAAGTTAAATAAAACTTGTTTGATTCAAAATTAGCTACAAAACATCTGTAATGTAACTTTAATGTCACACAGGTACACGTTTCAAAATAAATTTTGTGTATGAATGTTAGGATCTTTGTATTGAAATGTTAAACAGTAAGTATAACATTGTTTTATTTTATCGACATCTATCGATCAAATCTGCAACTGATCTTAACCACATCACTAATTGAGTAGCATGGAACTTTCGAGAACAAAAAAGAACAAAACACGACTGGTATTGAAAATCTGAGAGTAGGCGACACAGAGAGCACTTATGACAGCCGTGCCATGCGTACTTAGCACTTCTACCTGTTCTTTCTGTTCTGTGGTTGTCATGCTACAAGTTGTAGCACAGCTACGACCTGTTACTGTAGCGCAATGGCTACGATACGCTACAAGGTTGTCGAGCTACGACTCGTAGCACAGATACGAATTGTTACGGTAGCGCAATGGCTACGATACGCCACAAGGTTGTCGAGCTACGAGTCGTAGCAGAGCTACGAACTATTACTGTAGCGCAATGGCTACGATACGCTACAAGGTTGCCGAGCTACGAGTCGTAGCACAGCTACGATCTGTTCCTGTGGCGCATTGACTACACAAAGCCTCAGGACCAAGATTTTTTAGTCGTAACCTCGTAGCACAGTTACGGTTTTGTTACTGTAGTGTAGTGTGAGTTCAAGTTACTCGTATATTACAGTGGATTGTTTTTTAGTTGACGATAAAATTTATTTATCAGGGACCTACTGTTAAATTAAAAATTATCATTCAATTATTTCATAGGGCCACATTTATTATTCCACGATAACACCTTGATACTTTATAGTTAAATGCAAATGCCGTTTCAATAAAGCTTTAACACTAAACTGCTTTGAAGTTTTATTATTTGCAGACTGACCTTGTAATAGAAAATAGTCGTAGTGTGAGAAAAAATACGTATTAAATTACATAGTAGTAGGTATAGCGTGCTTTAAAAGCTATATCTTAATTTTAATATTGATGATTTATTAGTTGGGGTGAAATTAATACCAAATATATGTAGTTTTTTCTACTTTTAATATTAACAACAATATTATTTAATATCAAGCAATTGACATGATCACAGTTTGCCATTACATCAGATATATAACAACTACTATAATTACGGTAGGTAGGTAACTAGGTACTCAAATGTCAATAAAATAAAGATAACACGTTTGTCACAGTAGATAGGTACTTAATTAATTAAAACTAAGCAGTCGTCTCAAATGAGTCATTTCACATTTAACTTGACGTGTCCCAACGTCCACTTTTATCTCCCTCAATCTCGTATCGGTAAATTCCTGGTTTGGACCTGACCTCGTTTGGTCTTCTGACCTTTTCTTCGTTGAATTTACTTCGCTTAGCTAAAAGCTACGGTGGGTCTAACTAGTTGGCTATGCGTCTGCGCATTGGAGGTGGACTGACAGCAGTAACAGACGGAGGTCTTAAAGTGTCTACAGAACTTTCTAATTCCTCTCTTTCCGTCTGTTCTTCTGCAGTTTCCGTACTAGTGCTAGGTAATTCTTCAGGGGTTATAATCTGTGGGACAGTGCCTGGAACGAGGTGCCCTCTAGCGGTGATCTTCGCGATTTCCTGGTCGATCCTGGCGACCAGTTGCTCGATGGCAGTGGGCCAGCGTGTGGCCGGGATGATGTGTGATGGGACCAGTCGCGCGTCAGCCATCACTGCGAGGCGTACTGTGTCTGCGTACTGCATTACTGTTAAGGACATACCTGGGGACACAAAGGAATAGTTGTCAGTTATTGAAACAAGCATACGTATTGAATTATTTGTGTTTTGGCCTTTTCTATTGAATTTATTGGTGTATATTGTCTATGGTGACTAGAGTTCTTCGACGTAGGAGAGTAAAGACCTGCCTGGAATCGATAGCAGTGGCATGCAATTCGACCGGAAAGAACTCTTATTCACTAGGTTCTGTAATATCTTCTCCTGGATCAGGGCACTGGCTCTTTTAACACAGGTCTATCACCTAGCACAGTGGTCAGGGACTTCATATATTTTTGTAGCCACATCCTTGTGACATAAAGATTATTATTGATAACCGACGATAAGATAAAGAGATGTACTCACTAATATTAGCCTGCGGCGGTCTCCAATACACGACAGCATCCACATCATGTCCCCACACAGTCTTCCTCGGTGGCGAATGTGGCGGCGAGTCAATCTCCGCGTAACTCAGCGCGTACCGACGAGACAGCACGTTGAGCACGAGACGCGCGAGGGGGGAGGGCAGCGCGCGCGTGAGTGCCCCACAGCGCGCCTGCGCGGCCCAGCCCGCCGCCAGCGCGCGCTGCCGGCTGCACGCGCGGCGCACGCCTGCGGACACGCGCCGGGGGGACGCGCCCGGGGACAGCGACAGGCAGACCATGCCTGGACACAGACATCAAAATAAAAGTATATTCACGGTTGGCTGAGAATCTTTGGGGCTGAAGGTCTTGATAATACAAATAAATGTAGGTAGTGCAGAACGGTAGAACTCCACTAGTGTGCCTTTTTTTTTTTTTTTTTGGGGGGTGGGAAATCATCAAATAACCCCTCCCGCTCTTGGGCAGAGCGAAAGGGAGTGTCAGACTTCTACTGACTAAAAACCACCTATGTTCCTTCTTCGCCCTTCATTTCGAGGCCGCGGTATCCCTTGCGAACAACCCGCAGCCTCCACTAGTGTGCCTTAAGTGAGTCCCGATCTATATATACCCTGTGACGACTAGTCGATCCCTTTGAGTTGCTGTCAAGTTACTGATAATTTTGTGGTTTTATTCTGAACCCAAAGTCCTTAACTAGAGATTATAGTGAACACCACATTTCAAAAAGTATTAATACTGCCCCCAAAACAATCAACCTTCACCACTATCTACAGTGTTTTAGCTAAGGAGAAGATGTAGTGGAACTAATTTCCCAGCAATACATCAGCAAATTAGAAAATATTTTTTGGAAACAGACAGAAGAACCTGTAAGTAGACGTTACTATCTGTTGATAAAACGAGTTGCGCAAAAGTCATATTCTGCGTCATTTAAAATAAGGTTCATTTCTCTTACCTCCACTTTGTGATTTCTTATAACTCTTCCCGTGTCCCTCAGCGAAAGTATAGAGGAAGTCTTCATGCGCAGCGCGAGCGGTGGTCAGCACAGTCTCAGGTGCATGCGACTGGGAGTTCTCGAAGAACGCCCGCAATGCTTCCGTAGCTGCGTAGAGTGCTATGTCCGTTGATGATACGTCTAACGCTCGGGCAGCGCGTTCTACTCCTGCGCGTGGTACTGGCCGGGACCAAGCTGTAACCTGGATACAAAATGTTGAGTCAATTTTGGTTAATGTAACTACAAAACATAATCAGTCTATCCTCCCAAGTTCCTACTGATGGGAGTTAGGTTCCTCTCTGTTAAAGGGCTTGAAACCACCACGCTAGTCTACCACCAACCAGCAACATACGTATAGACACAGTAGAAGCTATATCTACAGATAGGTAGGGTGTGAATGTAATTCAGTTTCCATACTTGAAAAAAAAAAGAATAATTGCGAATATTTTATACCTCCTTTTTGGTTACTTTTCAAAACAAGTTTAGACCGTACCTTCCGCCCACACAAAGACACAGTCTGCAACAGATGCTTATGTCCATCATTAGCGCCGATCGTATCAGTCCACAGCCTAGAAGGTGCTCGATACACCTCAAGTGCCCCTCGCCACGCCTCACTCACGGCTCCCACGCAAAGCTGTGCCAGCTCAGCATACTTCCACGTCAGGGTATCAGGTTGCCTCGCGTGACCGCATGTCCGTAACTCATTTAGAGCAACCAGCTCGTTGCGGATTTGAAAGGGGAGTCTGATGAACTGGCGGAAAGAAGACCATGCCGCGCCAAAAGCCATGCCTGGCCATTTTCGAGGGTCTGCTGTTATGAGCGGTGATAATATTATCTGATGACAAGAAACATTTTTTTTGTAATAATTTTAATTAGGTACTAAGACATAATTTAACTTTAATACGAAGGAGTCTTGATTAAAGTGAATGAAATGTTGAAGTGTTACAAAAGTAAAATAATTCAGGCGTTTTGTAGTTTTGGACATAGGATTTCTGTTCTAAATTTAAAGTTACCTTTGGTATGGTCAAATTTCTTCTATTACATTCTCTCTGTATAGCAGCCAAAAGCGTTAACGCAGTCACGGGCGCTTCCGGAGACGTGTCTCTTCCATTGGACTTCTTATTAAGTTCTCTCAGTGCGCTAACTGTCGCTATCATCACTAATCCAGCCACATGGAATGCTCCAGGCAATGTTTTCAATGCCCTCGGACTTTCGACAGGATCATACTCAGAAACAAATTCGTTCCAAGCATTTGAAAGGTTCTCGTTGAGTTTGCCCCATAGTTCTGGAATAGCTGATGGTGTCGGGGACATTTTTGCCAAAGGACTTTGTTGCGTATATTCTGTCTGTGAAGTGCTAAATCTGTCTGATGGGTTTATCTGCTCCATGAGTAGTAGATCTCCTATGTTTAGTGACTTCTGTCCTGAGAGTAAGAGGTGGTGAACGCGAACTAGGATGTAGTACTTCGGCTCTGTTGAGACGCAAGGTATGACTATGTACTGCCATGGAGACTGGTCACTTGCGAAGTATTTTGATACTATGTCGCTAACGTACTCCTGAAAATTAATATAAAAATATTACATTTAGGTCCATAAAATTTCATTCCAGGCAGCTACTGTGAAATTCCTTAACGAACATCAAACGGTATTGCGCCGGATCACAGAATTGAACCCCACTGACCACACTCATTAGTCGATCTTGCGACCACTAGACCAATGAGACATTTTTTTATTTTCGCTGGTTATTGTTTGTTTCTGCAGTTTGGCCGGACAATCCTTTAGACTTAGAGAAACAGTTACACAACGCGAACATACAATCGGTTATCTATCAATAGTGCTACGAGAAACCAGAAATGGTGGACCTCGACACCAGGATGTAGGCAATCCAAGGAAGCTATGCCATGCCATCCCTGGATATAAAGCTGACCAGGTGCCTTCTGCGACTGGACAGAGATAGCCTGCGGTTGGTGGCGGGGATCATCACTGGACGCTGTTCACTGAATAAACACCTCCACAACCTAGGAATCACTGACAGTCCCCTGAGCAGAGCATGCATGGTTACCAAGATTCGTGAGGAGACCCTAGGAACACCAAGATCCCTTGCGGATGCCCTGAGGAAACCAAGAAGTCTGATCTGCTTCTGGAGGGAGGTGGGCTGGTTGGAGTAATCGGTCAACATGGCTCACGCACAATGGTCCAATTCAAGGACTAAGTGCGGAAACCCAAACCCCAAGATAAGTTAAGAAGTGGTACGAGAAGCTCACCTGAATATTATTCTCGCCAACCTGCCGCCCTCGATACACAGCGCTGGCCACAATAAAATGGTTCTCTGGTCGGAAGGTGACACTAGCGTCCCATGCATAGTTTCCCCAGCGGGACACCAGTTGATGTCGAAGTCTCGGGAACATGAGCCCGCCATTTTTGTCCCGTTTGTTAATCACGTATTCTGTTAAGTGGTTTTTGAGCTGTTCTGGGTCTAGTGTGCCTGGGAAAGAGAAATTGGTTTAGTGAATTAGTGTGCTGAAATTCAGACGCATCTTTTGGAGTACCTAGTCATAATCAGCTTAGAACATTCCCACGTTAGGGACACGGGGCTCCGTGTTGTGTCTTACACGAAATACGGGAATAGTGCAAGGGGTCCATGAGTACTACTATTAGGTAATTCGTTTGGCATTAATATTAAAACTTACCATTTACAGAGAGTAGGACATTGATGATTCCTTGGTTTCTATGTGTATCGAGCAAGGAGCGAACTGTGTCTGTCCAAATGAATTCTAGATGCGGATATCTGCTTGATAGAAGTTTCAGCCAGAGGTATTTGCTCACTCGAACAACTGGAAATAAATTAGATTACGATTTCAGTCAGATTGTTGCTGTAAAGGTTTTTATGTTCCCGGACATATTAGTACTGACTGTACTTTGAACTATTGACAGACAAAGGCACATAAAAATAGTTATTGAAATTGGTATGGCACTTTGATGATTGTTTGTTTTGGCTTACATTCATTGATTACAACATGATTTAAATGTAGATCTTTTTACCGCCGTCAATTTGTCTTTCTGTAATCGACCAAGCAATCGACTCCTTTGATGTCGGGGAAGCTAGGGACTATTGGTATTTGATAAGTATAAAGTATTGATTCTTTAAAGATACGTTGAAACTGCACCGTCCAGACTCCGGACTGGCTGTGGAGACAGGAATTCGTTATCTGGCAAAATTCGATGTCCCAGTCTGGTCGGTTCGAAACGGCACCTGTACAAACCACGGTTTTGAAAAGTTACTTACCAACATAAGAAAAAGCTAGCACCGGGAGAGCAGATACAGCGATCCAGAAGGCGCAGTATGTGTATAACTCTTCGAGGAGGCGCTCGCGCACGCCCCTGCTCTTTGCGATCATCGCGCTCTTGTAGCGGCGACGTGCTGTTTATGTAAATAGAACCTTATAGACTTTGTCATGTGTTATTATTTTAAGCTTTTCTCAGCTGCTTGTGGGCATAGTAATCGCTGAGATGGCCTTTTGGACTGTGAGTTTATGGCTGACTTTTGTCGAAGTTTTTTACATAAGTGGTGATACCGTATTCGGTATCATCACTTATGTAAAAAACTTCGACAAAAGTCCACCAACCGAGAGACTCTCTCGGTGGTTTTAGTTTTGTACCTACGAATCAACGGCAATATGCTAAAACGTCAAATATGGTCTAGATTAGATCTTGTGTTCGTGAAAACACATTTTTTGAGCCTTGAGTGAGTCAGACTGGAAACGATGAAATTGATGTCGTGCTTGTAAGACGGTTACTACTTGCCTTTAAGTGGAACTTCACTTACTGGCCAGTTTCCCCACGTAACACGTAAATATCCTACTTCATATATGTAATTTTTATTATAATACATGTGTGACTTTGGGAGTATTCATGGCTGCTGGATGCATAGATGTTTGTTACTCTTTGACGCAAAAACTACTAAACGGATTCGTTCGAGATTTAGCACACAGATAGTTAATAACCTGGATTAACACATAGGATACTGTTAATCCCGATGGGATTCAATCATCGAACTCCATGCGCGCGAAGCAGCGCATAAGATAGTATACTTAGTCGAAAGTATTTCGTTATATATAGTTCTCCTTTAAATATCATTGGGACCTAGATCTACGTAAGCAATGTGTAATTGTGTAGGTATATTGAGTGCATGCGTGTAAAGTACTAGAGCACGCAAGAGAACATTATTTATTTTATTCGTTTCGGTTCGTTGCGTTGTTTCTAAACTATTGCTGTCATTGCTGATAACAACCAATGCAATTGAAAACAATTAGTAAGATAAACAATGTTGTTAGTTGCTTTCCAAAATACTGTTATTTTCCGAGCGTGATTTACGCACTGTACTTATGCAAGATGTTTATTTATTACTTATGTTTACTGGCTACCAAAAGGAGGGGGGGGTTTTAAATTCGTTTTTTTGTGTGTATATTCAGTGATATCTTCGCCGATTGTGAACCGATTTCGATCACTCTACTTTTATTTCGAATAATATTATCCCGGGACATCTAACGGGACCCCCGTTAGATTTGGTGAAGTTCTGAAGCTGATCTTTGAGATACACAATCGATCTCTTCAAATATACATTACAGTAAATCTATAAGGATTGCTTCAATCGCTTGGATGTTTATTGTTTACACAATATCACCTTGACATGCATTATTTTTTTTATTTTTTTTATAAATAAATAAAGGCTAACCTTTATTTTCCTTAACAATTTGATTAATTGCATTAATTAGATGTATTCATTAATTTAATATTACATAATTATCTTGCATTACATTTTCAATCAGCATTTCATTAAAATTTATATTTAACAATAATTAAGCATTACATTTATATAATTATTGATCATGTTTTTATATTATCATTACTTATATAACATTTGATCTCTTTTCGCGATTCGTTAGACATATTTTTTTTGTGAACATGCATTGTTAACAATGTAAAATAAATGCATAGCAAATAATTGTTTAAGATACAACAACTAAAAGTGAAAAAATAAAAAATACATTTTTGCAACAGATAAAACCGACTATAAAACACAAAAAAGCGAAAAGTAAATTTCGGTTCAGATGTCGGTGGCAAAAAACTATAAGTATTGAAAACAAACTAAAGTTCGACTTTTGAAGCTAATATAGTGATTATTTTTTGTGTTTGGATATTTATTTATATCTTTTTTATTGTGGGTTGGAAATCATGAACCGCCCGGTAAGGCGCGCGCGGTAGGGAGTGTCAGATTTCTACTGACTAAAACCACCTATGTTCCTTCTGAGATCTTTGGTTTCCGGGGAGGCGGTATCTCATTCGAACAGTCCCGCAGAACATTGTAGGATATCAAATGTTGTTAAAAAATCTTCACTTTTAAAAATAATTATGTTACCTACCCAAGCGATTTTGGTTGTCTCTTTCAAATGTTTTCGTAAGTGTGTGCAAAGTGCACGATTGTGAATGGAAAATGGTACGGTTTTCATCTTCAAAATATTCAAAGGTACTCCCGCGGGCATAACTATTTGCTTTCAAGTGCATCGAAATGGACTTTGCCACGCCTTGGTTTTATTCATAAATAAGTTGTGAAACTCGTAACAGTGCGTTTATTTATAAACAATTGTTTCGTATCTACTAAAGTAGGTAATTTTATATAATATTTTGATTGGTTTTTGCTAACTACTTTTACTTTTAAGATTAAAATGCAATCATTGTAATCTTAAAATTGCAGAAAGGCCAATGCCTACCGGGTTAACCTTGCTTTGTGTTGTTTCCCGGGTCTCTCCAGATATTTGTTTATAAACAAAAAGTAAACATTTCGTTTATTGTTTGCGGTATATAGGTACTTTTTTAATTAGGCTGCCAATTGTTCATGTGTAATCGTATTGTTAGCCTCGATAATTTGTTATGAAATAACCGGTATCGGTTCGTGAAATATTGAGTTATAGTGTGTTTTATAAAACATTCACATTTCTGCTTCGTTAGACAAGAATCTTTCCAATATAATCCACGGATACATTAATATTGCGTAAGCTCGTTTAAAAAATAAGGCATTATGAATTCTTTTTCGGGTTGAAATCTGCCTTGTTTAAATACGAAACGAAAGCAAGTAAGGTGGAAATGTCTTTTACTTATATATGTAATTATGTAGGTACCTAATTCTCTTTTAAATAGGTACCTACTCGTATCAGGTAAAAGTGAAAGAGTATTAAGACTTAAAAAAAACTGTTTTACATAGCAATATTTAAAATTTAATTATTCATATTAAAGAAGACAACAAAAACCTGTTCGTGATCTTGCATCAAAGTTCACACACATCTTCACGTAACCTCTCTTGGGCGGTCAGCAGTGAGGCTGTAAATGTCACTCAGTTTAAAGCTGTCATATCTGAGGGTATGAAAGCAGACCTCATCTTTAAAGAGTCCACTCATGACAGAAAGCTTCCAATTAAACACATCGATCTTCTATCTTGCAAAGACTTGAAAAAAATCGAGCACAGATACACAATCTAATTCCACTTCAATTTGAACACATCGATTGTTTTTCATTGAGCGTTATTACAAAATGTATTAATTGAAACGCTAAGGTCACTATTTGTCCACTGCGGTCCGTAGGTAACTGACGAACGACACCGGTATCTCAGCATTCACTTTCTCCATTCCTCAACATAGTGAAAGGTTATACAAGTTGCGTTCATTCATAAATCTCGAAGAAATTTTTGGAAAAATTCAAGATCAAATTATTCCTTTACCAGCCAAGTTTTAACAATAGGAGTCAAGAGTCAAAATATTCATTGTAAACACCGACGATTTTAAATATTTGATTGTATTTCGGTGCTCGAATTTTGGGTAAATAAGCGAAAGCGTGTTTATGTAAATTGTTTACAAACTCATCATCTACTTTTACCGTTTACTGTTACGTAAGAAAGATGCCTTTACGTTTTATTCTGGCTAGTTCTAAATTAGTTAAAATAATGTTTGTTTATTTTTATCTGTATGTGATTAAAATGAAAGGTCAACGGCCATGATTAAGACATGCTTAGAAGTTATCTAAATCTCTGATAAGAGTACTCTTTTGGGATCAGTTGTTTACTAAATATAATGACTTATCGTAGTTTTATTACTTCGGCAAGAACTAATCGTTCAGTCCGCAGGTAGGTAAATTGATCTTTAAATAGTAATTAGAAGAAATCATTAAACAATATAAAAAAAAAGTTTTTGTCCCTCACTATGTCTTTTTTACTTACCTTTTTTAAAAACCTTGAAGTAGACTGTTAAGTAATTAATTCATTATTTACGTCAATTTAGTTGTGTTAGTAGTATTCACATTGTTTGAAACAATAACAAAAAAAAATGGATTGTAACCATTTAACCAGCACCATTTCAATAGGTTGGGGGACTGCTTTGAAATTCGGTTGCAAGATTCCAAACAAAGACATTAGACATAAATATCATACTACCAAACGTCTCCGCCCTCGAGAGTTACAGAATATGCCAACGAGTTGATGAATAAGTATCAAAGCCAAGTAAAATAAAAAGTTAAGAAAAATAAGTTCTACTTACTTTACACTAAGTTATTATTTAACACGGTTTATTTGTAGCGAACAGATAACGTGTTCAAACAGCTTGCGATCTCTGTTTGTAGCCATCTCATATACGAGCTAAGTTTGTTTACAGATTTCTGTAAACAGGGCCTAAGGTTTGACGCAAGGGTTGCAGAATTGCACGTCAATCAGATTTACGTAACTTTTATTTAGAAGGCGGACGGACGTCCATGCTAGTCTTGACTCCTCTCTATCTGGTCTGACCCTATTGAATGCGATAGTGTACTTAATTATCACCTACTGTCTCATCCTTTGTAATACGTAACACACTTTTAATTTATATATTGACGTACCTATCACGTATAGTGGAAGAAAACATCGCTGGAAGTCACTACAATTCAATTTACTAAATAATAGACGACGCCTTACCTTATGAATTAAATCAACTATTATAATGGGTGGGTTTTGCTTATTGATTTTGGTCAATGCCAATCTAATCACTGCAAAATCTCCATGGGGTGTGAACTTTTATTGTTCTTGATTTATGGAGACGTTTCTGTTTTGACAGCACTCAAAAATAGGCAAAATTAAAATCTGAAAATTGAACTGTAAGTCAGACTTAGGGTGGGTTGCACCATATTACTGTAACGATAACCAAACCGTAACAAGCCATCAAAGTATGCTTTTTTTATGGTTTTATGGCTTGTTACGGTTTGGTTATCGTTATAGTAATATGGTGCAACCCACCCTTAGACAACTAGCCACTCGAGTATTTTTAGGCAAATGATGGGATTTAAATAACAGCATATAAATGGACCAACCTTTTATTTTTATCACCGTCAAGTCATCCAATTGCAACACACGTCCAATTCAGTTTGTCAGTTGTAAAACTTCAAATGTGTACTCGAAAACGGCGGGAACGCACGCTCTGTGCGGCGCAAGCGCGGTGCGGGTGGCGAATGAGTGGCGCGAACCCCGTGCATCACAGCCGTGCCCGCCGACCAACACGACAAGACGTGATTCCCGTGCTTATCGATACGCGTCCAAGGTCCAACTGTAAACACTAACAATGTTCTCTACAAGTCATTGTAAAATCAATAATTATAGAAACTAGGTGATTGTGTGACATCAGAGAGCAGCAGATAGATCAATACGTAACTTGTTTTCGATAACCTAATCTAAAATTTAGACATCGTGAAATCTGTTATGTGCAATGATTTGGTTAGGTAGGCCATTCGGGGAAAGAATATTATTTAGAGGCACTCGTTGCCTCGAGCTTTTCCTTAATGCTATTTTGAGTTCCTAGCTAGTATTCACGCGACGTATTTAATACGCGCTGACGGCCCATGTTAGGCTCGCGCGTTCACGGTACCGTAAAAGCAGATTGTTGCGTTTTTATCGAGTACGAATTCAAAATACGTCATTTCGAAATATGCTATGTCGAATTACACGGCGCCGAATGTTTGCAACAACGAATAATGTGACGAAGAAAGCACGCAGCAACGCACATCGTAAGTTCAACGAATGCACGAGACTTCGAATTACGGAACAACGAATGCACGTTAAAAAGAAAATCGTCACACCGAACTAGGATACCCCGAAGTAACGTAACAACGAACGTAGGTATCACCGACAGCAAAACAATAAAACAAAATCAAATAATTTTATACGTGATACACGTGGTGTATTATTTTATACGCGTAGGTGCATTTCATAAACGTGCGTTTACGTTACCACTGAATTTCTACGCATGTAGGTACTATTAGCAGTTTCTAAACGTTGCCCCACACTAGGAATTTCTCCTGTATCGTGATTCGTAGGTGTGTTTACAAACATTTAAACTCACATACACAAACACTCAGACCCGGAACAACAATCTGTAGGTCGTACAAATATTTGTTCAGTGCGGGGATCGAACCCGCGACACGCAGCGTTGCAGTCAATCGGTTAGCCACATCGCCAACCGTGCCGTCAATTTTTCCAAATTCTCGGTAGCAGCCTAGAGTTAAGTTTCGAAGTATACCTACCCGGACCCCAGTGCCTCTTGACACGTGTAACTTTGCCTGATCTCTCTACCTACAGTCATGTCGGATTACTGTACGATCGGCGAGTACTCTCCCTACTCTGTATTTAAGGCCCACGGCATATTTATCAGGAATGGCGTTTCAGGATCGTGCATCGTCGGCGCCGTAAATGCCGATTTTTGAGTTTTTATAGATACAAACGCGCGTGTGAAGCGCCTTCGAAACTCGTTTGAAGCACGTACAAAGGGTTGCAAGTAGTTGACAGTTGCAAGTGCGTACGCTCGTTGCACGATCGCCCTTGTGCTTAGGTTACAAGGTCGCGTTCAAATCTCGTTTGAGGCGCGTATACGCGCTTCATCTGCACGTCGTCGTCGGCGCCGTAGAAAGTACGCCGTGTGCTAGGGGCCTTATTTTTACGATAGAAACTTGATATGCAATAGGTACGCAATATCGCGCTCAATCTCCCTCATCGGCATCTCTTATTTTCACCGGCGATATGATAAGGTACAAAACAGGAGAGTATCTGAGACTTGCTTGCAGTCGTGGGCTGTGTAGTCCTCCCACAGCCTCCTGCTATTAGTAGACATATAATATCCTCCTATAAAGACACCTTCAACCGATTTGTAGGTTGTGTTAGTATCACCCAGTATTACTTAGGTTGTTGTGGTCAGATAGGCAGCCGCTCCATGAGCCTCCATGTAAAATACAGCTGCATGCGGATAGACTGGAAACCGACCCCAACATACTTGTGAAAAGGCTAGGCAGATGATGATGATAGGCACCTACATTTTTCACGGAAAAAAGAGTATTTATAGGGTGTGAATAAAGAAAACAAAGAAAATTAAAATTATTTATTGAAACAACTTCAATTTTTTAGTTTAAATAATCTTTACTAAAGCTAGTGGGCTTAAACTTACATAACTAACGTAGGTAAGCGCAATATATTGGAGATATAAGTAGCCATAAGTACACAATTAATTTAAATATATTTCTGTTAAAGTACATAGGAAGGTAATTGTTCTAGGTATCAATATAGGATATTTAACGTTAGGCTCTGCTGAAGATAATATGATTTACTAACTTTAACATTAAATTACATTAACACTGATCTGACAAATGCTTTAAAATGACATCTGGATATTTAAAATGCCTTACAAGCGAGTGATGTTTGTACCCATTTGATACCTACTCTGTCTAAATAACTTTACATAGCAAATAAATAGTCATAAAACATCAAATATAAGTTACTTTTTTGATTATGTGACGTTCGATACACAAGTAATAATACTTAGTGATTAACAATAGGGAAGATATCATGTAGGTATAAATTAAATATAAGGTCTTACAGCCACTCTTATCACATATTACAGCTTTATTTACTAGTTTGTCTACCATAGAAAATCTAAGATAACTTTATCGCCTGTATACAAATTTGTAAATTAAATCTACAAAATTAGTTCCCGTTTAAGGTAGTCCACTAAGGGCGGATTCGACCAAACATGGATAAGTCTTATCCTGGGGATAAAATCACTAATTACTCTAGAGTAAGAGAACTTTTCGTTTTACCAAATCTTAATCCCGAAATAAATACTTGTCCGAGAGTAAATCGCTATACCGCCAAAATCCACCGAGTAAACAAGATAGCGCAGAGTAAAATAATGGCGGCCGCTGCATTCTACCATCTGTTTTCGTATGCTTTGTTGAAAAAGTTCATTGTCTGTTGTTCACAGTTGAGCACATGTTGATAATTTCTTGTACTTTTGTTATTTGTAAGGATATTTTAATAATGCAACGTCTACGAAATATGATCGAAGATTCTGACATTGATGAAGAATACAATCCAAGGCGTCCGCGATAGATTAGAGAAAGGAAATCACTTCGATAATTATGATAACCATGACTGCCATTAGGTTTCGATTGTCCAAAGAAACGACTATGTGTCTTTTATCCAAAATCGAGCACCGACTGGAATATACTTCAAACCGGTATGTCATGTACAACGTAGCTTCCTACTTACCTAGCTTAAAAATCCTTCCTACGTATCAAGTACCAATATAAACCGGCCAAATTATATGGTCATAAAATCTTGGGTTCGGCTTTTTACACAATAGTATTTCCATTTTAGTTGGCTTACAAAATCATTCATCATTCGTTCATCAACTCAAGAGTAACAAAACTCAGTATTGGCTACTCTATGTTTCTGACGGAAAAACGCAAACGCAGTTACTCGAGAGTAAAATCAATGAGTAAAATTATTCAAGGGTTAGTTACTCTGATATAACATGGTGTTTGGTCGAATCCGCCCTAACTGTATAATACAGGAGGTCAATATTCGTTTGATTACAATAAAATAAAATGCACTAAGCATCGGATTACGAAATGTTAAATTTCACGTCAAACTAAAATCCTATCAAATGATTTTAGGATATTAGATATTATAACATCGATATAATTTGGCATCGTTCAACTAAACGTAGCTTACTTAATTAGCTTTACGATGAGTGGAAATAAATGCGAACAAGCGTTGCTCTAGCGCCCTAGTGACGTCACTGATGACGTCACACTCGCAGTCACACCACGCCGCACCTGCGGGCAGACTTCAGACACTCAAAACAGGTGGACTAAAATAATGGATAAGTAACATTCAAGCGAAACTTTCATACAGGAACTATCTGAATGTCAGAGTTCTGCCCAGCAAATCGATTCAGAAAAAAATATATCACAACAATGAGGGAACTGTTTCAAAAATGGAATTTATTGTTACGTCATATAGCACTCGCTTTGACGCTTTTAGTGGAAAGGAATTTTTGTTCGATAGACCTCCTCGGGATGCCGCTGACCTTCTTGGGCGAAATGTTGCAGTTGATGGAGGACGGGAGGGACTTGTATCCTCCGTCCGAGCTGTAGTCCGTGTCCGTGGACTGGCCGTTGAGGCTCGGACTGTGACGGTTCACGCTCTCCTTGGAGCTGATCCTGCCGTTGTACAAGTCGCCGTACGAAGTGTGATGCTTGATTAGAGGAGTCTCCTCGATGACGATGTTTTTAGTAAGTGTCCGTTCGGTGGTTGAGTATTGGTTCTGAAAGTTCTCTATAGAACGAGATCTGTTGGAGTAGAGCGCAGCCCTACGATCTGACTTATCCCCTACAGAAGAATCCCTCTTGATGTATCTCCGAGTGGTCTCCGAATTCGCGAGGGCTTGAAGATACTTAGTTCCAACACGGCTGTTGGTTTTCAGTTGTACGGTGTCCGTTCGCTTGTCTATAAGGTTCTCGTCTCCGCTAGTATTAGTATGTCCGTTCACTTTTCTAACACCACACTGGCATTTGTTCACAGTCCCGTTGGTAACAGGTCTCTTAGTCTTTTGTGCTTCACTGTAAGACGGCAGCTTCCTCGCGCTAGCTTGTTCATTCCAACTGTGAAAACAAAATTATATGTTAAATCGGTACTTCGATGGAAAAGGAAACTTTGTTTAGAGCTAAATTATACTACGAGTTACGACACTGATTTGAAGGGAGGATTTACTGTTCACTGTGGAATTAAAAAGTTTTATATCTGTGTTTAACCTCACCTTTAAGTTCTGTCAAGGCAGCGTGCAACACAGAGACATATTTCATAATCAAAGTAAATTAAATGTTACATAATATCTATTACAATATAAGTGTAGAACACCACACGACTACCTACAGTCAAACAACACAAAACAATATTCACTAACTGTTTCAACCAAGCCAATTGATCGCCTAATCAAACGTGCCAACAGTGTCGTACTAAACCAAACTCGATAACAACCCCATGCTTCAACGACATTACAACGTCAGTTCTAGCACCATCAGTTTCTCACTATCACAAACAACCGATCATCAAACCTTGCATTATTGTGTTTTAGAAGCCTTTTAGTGTCACGCTTAGGCACATTACATACTATTTACATTTTGGACAGTGTTTGCCTTTTACCGCATACTTTTTTATTCCTCATGCAAACTAGCAGTGACGAGTCACTTGATGTATTTGTAGCAATATTCGTCGATGTCCCTATCCGAGACCAGAAACACGCCATCATCGTTGGTCTGGTACAGGAGATGCAGTAAGCACAACACATGGACGGAACACAAGAGACAAACAGCGAGCAAGCAGTCGAGCCACGCTACCTGATCCGACGGACGAACCCGCCCACCACCCAAGTGGAAACTGCCGCGTCCAATATCCAACATCACGAGAATTTTCAATGAAAATCCAATTCGGAATTTAAAGCAGCATGTGAGGAAATTAGAACAAAATGAACATTTTGAAGGTCCTGATGATGATGATGTCAAATTATAGATGATACACGGATGATATGTCAGCTCTTCAGTACATGATAAATACAATTACGTGGATATGATAAATCAAATAAAAATACCGGTGAAATAGGGAGACAATGTCAAAGTGATTCTACACATGGATGTTGGTGCGAATGTCATTTTTTTATTCATGTAGTCTTTGAATATGACGATCCATTTAGAATTGTTAAGATTTGATGCTAATGCTTGACTTTTGGAGACGGTATGATGTACGAGTGATGAGCAATGATCTTTATATTGTGACATGTATGAGGGTATGCTGGGAGGTATGTACATTAAGATGACAGATGAGTGCAGTGTGTGAAAAATGGACTTTATTGTAGCGAAGATAAACCTAAAACAATAAATAAAAATATTGGGTAGATGGTGCAATAAATAAAATGTAATAGAGAATGGAAAGTTAGTACGACTAAGTAAATAGAAAGTGAGGAAGCTGTATGAGGTAATATTGAAGCAATAGGTGTTGCACTCAGTGTGTGTTCATAATAAAAGTGTTGTGTATTGTAATGTTTAGGATGATGGTTACCTCACTAATCCGGAATTGTCAGAACTCGTTAACGCCGAGCTCATCGGCGGCCGCAACTGAAATAGAAACAGACACATTTATACAATGGGTAATTTGGCTCACTAATTGATGCTAATTTGTCAGTAATTAGTGAAGTATTTTGCTATTCGTCTTTTGTTCCAAACATTGCATTACGGAGTCTCAGAGAATTTGAGCTTTTATGTTCAGTTGGAACTTTCGGAGAAATTTCAAAACTTCTTTCGTCAGGGCCAATCCATGGTTGTATTTCATATAGGATTCAGTATCTTGATAATGAGCTTGAGCGTTCTCTTATAATGAGCCTAAATCTAGAAACCCCTGACAGTACACCAACTTTTACGTTTTCGAAAATGTCAGCCTCTTGTGACATTTTTGATCAACTCTGTGACAATGAATTCTACCTGCAGCTCTTTCCCTATTTCTTCTATATTTTCATCGCAGTTTCTACAGTAAATGTTTGTAATGATACAAACCCCGTCGTTCTACGTATGATAGATACTTTTGGTTATCCCTGCGGCTAGTAATTCTGCCTCCAGCGCTTTCCTTAATTCTTTTTTATTTTCATCACAGCTTCTACAGTAAATGCTAGTATTGCTACATACCCGGTCGGTCTGCGTGTGTTATTTTTGGTCAAACCCGTAGTAATTAATTCTGCCTGCAGCTCTTTACCTATTTCTTCTTTATTTTCATCTCAGTTTCTACTGTAAATACTAGTATTGCTACAATGCCATTCATTCTGCGTGTGATATAGGTACTTTTGGTCAACCCTGCGGCAGGTAATTCTGCCTCCAGTGCTTTCCCTATTTCTTCCTTATCCCCATAACAGTTTGTACAGTAAATGGTAGTATTGCTACATACCCGGTCGGTCTGCGTGGCGACGTTGCAGGTGTCATCTTGTCGCGGCTCGTGGCTCTCGGCCATGCGCAACATCTGTTGCTGCAGCACGCGCACCAACCGGTCGCGCTCTTCTAGCTGGCTCTGGAAATGCGATTCGATATTAAGTGTCATGTTAAGAGTTAAGTTTTTGCAATATATTTGTAATGAGGTGCTTAGATATTGTTGGTAGGAAAACTATGGATAAAGCTGTAGTAGGTAGTACTTGATTGTACTCAAGATTGTTAAATCGATCTGAGATTACACACACTACACTACACACTAGGTCATCACCATCATTCTCCTTCCCATAACCCAATTTATGTGCGTTCGGCGTAACATGTCTTCTTTTTCCATATTAAATACCATTCTAACCTAGGTATAATATAATAGCTTACAAGATCCTCAATAAAGAGGCACCAAAATTAAATATAGAAAGGCCAAAAACCCATGGGTTTTTCGAACTAAACGTATTTAGGTACAAGTGCATGATACACTAAACACCATTCAAACTAACTAGTCACAAACAAAAACAGTAGCGAACTAAATGCAAATGGTGCACATAATTTGCATAAAGTTTATTACTGAGGCCTTGATTGCTCGAAAAGTCCCCACGGAGATCCCTAACTCCTCAGTGAATTAATTGTTCTCACTGATGAGGATGCAAGAGATAAATAGGGTAAAAGACACAATATGCTTAAAATGTCAACTGAGAGTTAGCTTGCACATCGTCTCGGAATTGCATTGTATCTCGTTTCCCCATTGTTCTTATAGCTTTCGCAAAGTGATAAATGTCTAATTGCATCCATTTGCTATCCATACATTAAATTAAAGATATGTGTATCCACATCGTTTGAAATGGTTAGTTGAATTTTCTTTACTTTCCGTTGTTCTTATTTTTTGCAGCAAGCCAAATCTTGCCCTGTTTGTTTTCATTTAATATGCAGACAGAAAATGGCTGATATTCTGGTAAACTTTTAAATCAAGCGTTTATCCAGGTCCAACAAAACCGTTGAATGAATTAAACTCAGCACAGTTTTGAGTTTTCCAAAATGTTATTAGTAGGCCCAATGTTAACTTTACTGGGTCATAACAAACAAGATAGATAATTCCAAGAACTTATACGTGTTTCTTAGTCTATTGCCATAATTTGAAGGGCTTATAAATTAAGTGTGTTTATTTTCTAAACAAGGCACGATGACCGGCAATTATCTAATTAGATGCTAAAACGGGCGCGAGCGCAACAGTAGATAAGATGAAAACATTACTTTATTTGTAAATTACAAAATAAGGTGGGTGAGACCAGTTTCTCGGTCTGACGGTCCATCCATCCGCACGCGGCTTCCAGTGGCCAAGTTTACGAACCGTATCCGGTTGCCCGCATGCATAGCAGCACAGTCTATGCATTTTTTTTTTAATTTTCCTAATTTATCAAATGACTCCTCCCGCTCTGGGCGGAGCAGGAGGGAGTGTCACACTCTTACTAACAAAAACCAATCCGTGTTCCTTCTTATGCTCTTTGCGTTCCAGGGCCGCGGTAACTCCTTCGAACAAATTCCGCAACCCTGGCAGAGTGTATGCTCACCTGCAGGTACAGTATCTGTCGGCGCATCTCGGCGCAGGCGTCGGGGTGCAGCGGCGAGGCGGGGGGGCGGCGCCCGTTGCCGCGCGCGGGGCTCTCCGCGCACGCCGCCAGCAACGGGTCGAGAGTTTCGCTCTGTACAGACATAAATATGGATATTATAATCTTGTATCCACTGCATACACCACAAATCATTGTAAAAAGCAGAAAGAACCTACCACCAAATGCAATTCCTCATTAAGCTTGTATATTTATTCCAAAGGAGGTCTAACTAATTTTAGTGTGAGTGTTTAAAGTGGAGTCAAAAGTCGTTCCAAAAAAGTTTTGTATTCCACAAAGCATCATTTCAGGTAAAAGGCTAACAAAGTACCCAAGTACTCGAGAATTTCTAATGATACACAAAAACTAGACAACGGAGAACAAAATAATTATCAGAGTTTAAAAAGTTGACTTAGGTGTTCCTTATCCGCAAAGGACGCTTTGTCAGCTAAATAAAGCCCGGTTTGAAAGGCTCTCGGAATATGCTTCAAACAACTTTTCAGATACTTTGGTTTGGGCCAAATTAGAATAAATTTTCTTATATTTTAAACTTTATAAATCTGTAACAATGAATGGATATAATATCAAGTGGATATAGTAGGTGTCTATAAATATTTTTGTGTCCTATAATTTTATCCTTTACCGTTATTATGAGTGCCATTGAACGTCGACGTAAACTTTCGTCGACTCACTGTAACGGTACGCGTACACCGAATCCGTCATCGGCCGAAGTATGCTCGGGCGTCATGGGCCGATCAAATAAAACGTAAGTAAATGGAAGAGAGCGCATACACTGCTACTACCAACGCCGTCCGATGACGCCCGAAAACGGACGAATCGGTTTTAGTGTACGCGTACCGTAACAGTTAACACCCGATACTACGGTATTGTATTACCGATAGATTTCGTTACAGTGTCAAGGTAATTTTGTTAAAACCTTGACCTAATGTACCTACTTTACTTCCTTCGTAGAAACCAACTTTATAACTTGGGACTTACTGTTATTTAGTAAATTTAGGTAATTTCTGCAAAGTAACGCCTACTCATTCACGGCTTTCTATCATTTTACAAATATATTATGTAGGTACCTATATTATCAAAAATGTATCTACCTCTGTACTTGGAAAAATTGCGTCATTACTAGTCAAACCTGCGTAGACTGGGGATTAGGATTATCTATAAGCGAACTAAATTCAATTTGATCGAGGTCATCCGTCTTCGACCTCATTCTATTTCTAATGCATCATACCTACCTACTCATTTTTTTGCGACACCATTAATATGGTCGATTCGTTTCCCGTTGCGAATAAAATTATAAGAGATGAATGGACGAATTGAATGTTCTATTTAATGTAATTTATCGGTCAAATAGATTGATTCGCTGCAACTAGGTACAACCTATAATATAACCGAATATCAAAAGTGTATTTTATCTACTTATTGTTACAGTGACAATCAAAGTGTGTCAACAAAAGCGAAAAAAACGTTTGTACAGTTTCAGTTTAGTAAAAGAATCGTTTAAAACAGCACTGAAAGTCGCAGTTTATAATATTATGTAGTTTGCAGATTAGTAATCCTCCTACATAAAAGTTTTTATTGTAAGTCGTAAAACATTACTGTTTTCTTCTGAAAAATTAATTAGGTATAACGTTTAACGACTACGTATGTAAATGTGTTGTGTAATTGCGTACAATAGTAATTTTGTATATTACAAACTTTCAGATGTAGATATAACAAGATAATTAATGTGTAATGCATTTGCGTCATTTCACTGAACACAGTCCCACCAGAAGTTAGTCCACAAAATGTGAGAAATACAATCGATTCATCTGTTTGGGAGCTACGGTGCCACAGACACACGTTAATCATCCCTTCTTTTTTGTCGGGGGTCGAATAGCAGTGCCTAGATCAAAACCCAGTGATTGCAATCTGAATAAATAAATAATCAGTTCTACTTGCATTGTGAATTTGAGACCTTTGTGTTTAATCAGGAAATAATCGCCTTTTAATTATGCATAGCGTAAATTGTTCACGTTGCAATAAAGTTGAAGGATAATGCGTTTTAAAGCGGTGTTGTTACATTTTACAAGCATTAAAGGAAAAGGAACGCACAAATGTGGCAGATCCTTATTTAAAAGTAGGGTACAGGCAGGGAAACGAATTGTTTAGCAAATTGACTATGAATTTCATCAGTCTGTAAATTTAAATTACCTAACAACCTGTCATTCTTAATCAGTCATATTAAAAGTTATTATCATGACTAATTTACGTAGTGTCTCTGCTAATCAATTCGTTTTCCTGACAGTCACGAGCATCAATATGTTTACACTTAATTATCAGCGTTTACAAGCAATTTTTTGCTAACTGTATTGGTTTTCTTTACATTTCTTTCTTCGCGAGAAATTCGCGTTTTAACTCAGCCAAGTGTTACTGCCATATTGTAACTGGTGACTGTCAGCGTTGAATAGCAAAGTGCATGTCGGTGCAATATTGCGTCGGCAGGTTACTTACACTCATCGAATGATGCTCCTCCCCGGGCTGCATGCGGCAAACAAGGCGATGCAACCAAATAAACATTTATACGTTACAACACGCCAAACAAATTAAATGTGCCAAGTACAAGCAAATTAATGCTATTTAGTGAAACAGCCATGCCCACTGAAATGTGACGGTGTTTATGTACACGGTTTACGCATCAAGTCATCTTTTAAAGTGAAATTTATCGTGACACGCTTCAGTGGACAACGGTGCAAAATACAGACAAAAATTAAAACATCTAGATAATGAAAACTACTGACACAAAAAGGGAAATCAAAATAAGTAGGTTACAACTATAATAAAACTACATTTCTATTGAATATTAAGGATAGTTTTGTAGGCAAAAACATACTGTTTTTAGTCTAACACCACGTCCTAACGAAAGCGATCGTATCGTCTTGCGAACGTGCGACTGTCTTGTATAATTCGTTTGAAGAACCCCAGCGCGTGAACGCGCTGCCAGCATTAACACAAGGCTTTTAATGAATGTTGTTCTGATCGCTTTGGTTAGGACGCGACAAAGAGTTTCAATAACGCTCAGTCATTGTCAGATTTATATCTAGTGTATCAAGTCCAGATATAAATCTATGCACCGAGCTAACTGTAGGTAACTGCCTGGGATGGGAAATTATGGAATAGAAATTAAGGGGGGGACCTAGTTTCTACGTGCATGCTACCTTAGAACAAAAGAAATTGATAAATTGATTACGCTGCCACAGTTATCGTGAACGTACACTATATGCTAAACGTTCAGACATGCTATATCGTTATGCACAACAAAACTAGAAACATGTAATTGTGAACCACTTACACAGCAATATACTAGGAAGTAGACATGATAATAATGGGTTACTGAAGTATGTTGTATGTGATTTATTGTGGCCGATGAAATTATCGCTAATCAGAAATAGTAAAGAAATATCTTTGGCTAAATTGTATGATGGTTTTCCCTAACGTGTGCAGATTCTAAATTGGTTATTTTACGCTATATGGTTTCATCTACTTAAATATAATAAGCTCATTCTTAAACTGAAACCAACTTTCAGTAAATATAATGAACTCCGTCTAATCTAATTAAGTCAGGCTATGAAAGTAAAATCCATATGGGTTTAAACTATGTGATTCACTATCTCTGAATGGGATCAATATTAATGTAAATGTAATTAGCTACAGTAGCAAAAATCGTTAGTAATGCATGTGCGCTGAAACAGATAATTTATCTATCTTCGTGCTTTAGTTTCAAAACACGAAAATAGACGTGTTTCTGGAAAAATATCTTTATTTTCTGCACATAAAATTCAGTGTACACTACAACTCAAATAGTTTGTGACATTTTCATTACTGCAAGTCATTTTAAAATCAACTTAACTTACATTACTGTACAGTTGATATTCTTTTAAGTGGAAGTGGCATTAATTCAAAACAAGGATTTGAAAAGACTCTAGATAAGCGCAGTTTCATTTGGGACACGTGATACTTACACACGCTCAGACAAAGAAATGAGACCATTAAATTACTATTGTAATAACACTACAGAAACTTATATAAGACACGAAATAATTGAGAAAGTGAGTCTTGAGGTAAAGTGGAGCAAAATAATGGCTGTGTCATTTTTCATATTTATTTGGCTTCTGTCAAATGTCTAGCTATTGCATTAAAGTAGAACGTAACTGTTCTTTATATCGACTGAGCAGACAATTTGCTTGCTCATTACAAAAATCTAAGCAATCTTTATGAAGAGTTATTAATGTGATTATGGATGGGAAATAGTGTATGGTAAAAGGAATAGGTTGGGGACACAGGAATGTGAGGGTAAAGTAGAACAGTATGGGTTGGCAATTACTGGACTGGTAGTTAAACAGTGCAGAGTACAGTATACGATCGTTTATATGACTCATCAAGGTTTTAAAAAGGTTGGACATTTTAGAGCACCGTTTCTGTCACTCATATAGTCGGTACAAGGATCTTTTACTCTTGAATCACATTGACAATGTTGCATTGTTGGTAAAAATTTGTACATTGCACGTGGAAATTAAGATGACGACGTTAGCGTCGATGATTGACACGCGCAAAAGGTCCATGTGCATATTAAAGAAATATGATGCAGCTACTTCTACCGTCTCTTTAAAGCTCGTGGAGTCATATTTTATAAACGGCCGCGTACTGTCCTATCTCCTCTTAAATCCATGCAAAACATAACACGACTGACCTCCTGTAAGACCCGCTTGAGCTGCAGCAGCAGTGTCTTGATGTCGACCACGTCTTGCAGCAGCGAGGCGGGCGCCGGCGCCGGCGATGCGCTGCCATCACTGATGCCGGCGTCCGACGGCGTCTGCGTCCGTGAGCGCTGCAGAAGCCGCGCTGTGCGAACTGGCAAACTGGCCCTGGAAATGTGAATGTCTTGTTAAGGATGAACCTCACTAAGTATTTTAGAGGTTTCTTCTAACGCCACGCCGTGGTGCCGTTGATCTGGCAGAAGTTATATAGGATTTCTTAGTCTATCTTGTGTCTCACAGCTCGGCACAGGCCTCCTCATTTTTCTTTCAAACCTCTCTATCTCGTCTCGGAGGAATATTGCCCCGGGACGAGATAGAGACCACGTGGAGTGCCTCACAAACAAGATCAGATTGTCACACTACCTTTGCCGCGGATCTCAGAATTTGCATAAAATAATTATCGACACGATAATGGCTTCTCTGGTATACATAGATTTATAGTAAATTCCAGCTTGGAGTTCAAATGTGGTGCTGTTCCAAACACAAAAGGAGACTTGATTTCGTTTCCTGAGTATACTAAACACGAAATAGGAATTGATAGACGTTAGTAATATAGCCAAACTCGTAGCTAAGTTCTGTGCGAATTTAAGATTGCCATCGACACGCTCGCTGAGAAGGTGAAACATAAACATACCATGTCGTGATTAGCTAAGAATTTTGACAGTATCAAGATACTAGCGGGGCCCGGGGTTGTCTTCCCAAGTAACGCGTGCTACCTATTTATTAAAAATTTTGTTTTTGAGAGAGCTGCTGGCTGCTGTACGTACGCATTTTCTAATTAAATTCCAAGAGCCAAACGGAAGACAGAATTTGTCACACTTTCCTTAACGAAGTCTATCTTTGCCTCAAATACACTGAAAACCTTGTCATTAATACCTTATCATACAGACGAGAGCTCTTATCACTTATGATACATCATCTATAAATTCCAGATGTCAGTATCAATATTGAGAAACGATAGGTTATTATACCAAATCATAGTCAATTCCATAAATAACTCAGCCATTTCTGTATTTCCGGGGAGTACACGTAAATCCCCTAAAGTTAATGGGCAGAGTAATGGCTTGCTGATTCCATTTGAGGGTCATGACGATGGGCGTGAGCCGGCCCGCCTACTCAAATTAATTAACTAAACTAGGGCGACAAACGATGATACAGACGTTATTACACCTGCTAAAGCTATACGTATACAAGGTGTAATCATAGTGATTGCATGGTAATATGTTGAGTGTCCATGTCCTACAACGTGTCATATGCTATGAATAATTAAGCTATTCCTTTCATTGTGAGCAGATTTATACTTTCTTCATACAGCTTTTTCTGTTATTAAGAGTCAAGGAATGTACCATTACTCTAAACGTCCTATTAATCAACACGATCTCGTACCTACACATTGATGTGAAACTTCATTCATGATCCTATTTTCTGGTGCCATATTAGGACGCATGACCTATTGAATTCATGGTAACAGTTTGCACGTCTATGTCTCTCACACCCTGTGTCGTTGGGTAGTTACCAACATAACCTAATTAATAAATGTAGGCAAAGTCTATTTCTTGACTACTTATAACAATGAATGGAATACTGAAAATGGTGCGTGCCTTTGGTTCGTGGAAAACAACATTCTACAACATCAATATTAGACATCGACGCCCAACCAGTTTCTTTGACTTCAGAATACATGATCTTTGAGTCAATTTGCTGACTCGTACAAAACTGAATGAAACAGTTGTCTTTTTCAATAACTGACGACAATTTACAAAGCTGGTGGCTCTAGAAGTCATGGCTAACTATTACAGGTCCCCTCACACCTTGTAGGTATATCTCAATCTAGCTAATATAGACCTAAATTTTGTTTCCGGACTAGTTATACCTATGAATGGAATATCTACTAGAATGGAGAGCGTGCCTGTAGCTCGTGTAAAGCCTACATTCTACAAGTTGCTGTGAATGTTGCTAGTTACTGTTTATAGCCATTGCCATCTTCTAGTTTGTGTTGATGAGTCAAGAACTGCTCTCTAGTCTCTCAATGAGGATTGTTTGTTTGTTTTCCCTTTGTTTTAGCTACTAACTGATGGCATCATAATTATACTGTCATTGAGAAAGATTTGAATAGGTGTCCAATTATTCGTAAATATCGAATAATTATATAGTATGAATAGCTAGATTATTTATTGTTTACATACATACAGCTGATCGTGTAATATGAGTTGTTATTAAAATAATAATTGCTTATTTAAGTAAACGCATGAATTGCAGCTGCGAATAGCCCAAAAACAGCGGCTTTATTGAGGTCGTAAATTTTTGTTGCACATAAATGTACAGCTATAAATCTTATTATTGTTTGTCCACAGTTTCATAGAGAACTCAAAAAAACGAGAGCGAGCAACAGCTTGGAAAAACAAAACAAATGACGAAAACAAATAAAACAAAGGAAAGTTTCATTGTGCAATATACGTTATTATACTATCGTGGATTACCACAATAAAGTGACGTTGTTGTTGCTGTTGGGAAAGAAACCAATAACATCCGGTTATGAAATCATCAGCCAATAGAGCGTGTAGGAAAGGTAGTTCTATACAAAAACGAAACAAATGCAGTAGAAATAGACGGTCTACGCAGCAACATAAATAAGAAACTGTATAGACAAGGACACAAAATAATCTAATTAATTGCATGCCCGTCATTGCAATACATGTAGGTACTTGTACTATGACCTGTTCAAACAAATAAGGATAATCCACAGCGTTTTGTTTATGAATCATTTTTAACTACAGTGGCTTCAGCTAGACTAAATCACTGCCTCTCCATTGGCCTTGCGATGTTGCTTCGGCCCCGGTGGTTACTTGGCCTTTCAATGCACACGAAACAGTACGAATATAGCTCATTATTATCATAGATGGACGAGGTTGTGAACAAAATAACATTCAAACTGCGACCTAATTAGGAAACTCGACTGCAAAATTAAGCGAATGAGTCGTTGTCGACTAAAGTCATTTGTTTCATAAAAGTAGAGCATGTGTACATGTCCTAATAATAGTTTCATAAACACAGAATTTTGAAAACACGACACTCGGCGATACAGAAACCACTTGATATCGTAAGATAACACTCATGTTTCACCAAGCAGATACGATAGCGATTTGATTTTTATACGAATTATTATTTCTGATATTAAATTCTTAAAGAATGAATGCGTTTCATTCTAAGTTGATGTCACTTTCTATCTTAAATTACAGAAACCGCACACTGAACACACGCAATGGTCACATATTTTTTATTGTATTAATTGGCCACCTGTATTGTTTAGCCCTCTGGCTGCGCAGGCTGGGCGCGGGGCTGGCGGAGCGCGCGGCTGCGGGCTCAGCCACGGCGACATGGAGGTCTGTCTTCTGTCTCCTAGCCCCCAGGTGCTGGGCGTGCCCGGCCGGGCCGGCACTCGTAGACGTGGCCGAAACTGACCGCATGTCGCGCGGGAGACTTTCACAGCGCGCACGCACGCGGACAACTGAAGTACGGCCGCGGCCCGCGCTATCGGCGCCGCCACCGCCGCTGACGCCGCACCAGCTCGCCCGGAAAAATCAGATCTCGTAGCGTCGACCCTATCCATTCATGCCGAACGGATCATAATCATCACGCAGTTTTCTTTTTGTTACACTCTATTTGTAATCGTTCTGTTAAACCTATAAGTGTACGCACCGTGATAACGGCACGGTCTCGATGTTATTGTTTATCATAATGTTTGCCATAAAAGCAACATAACGCGGGATGGTAATGCACGCGAGGCCACTGACTCTTAGTTTGGCAACAGGGGCATGTCAAATGACGCAGCGAGGTGTGTCGGAAAGGGAGAAGCTGAACGAGCGATTCTAATGTCTGAGTCGTCACACCGAGCGTCACGCTCGCTGACCGCGTACTGCCACCACAAGCACTTTCTTTTGCACGTGATTATGTTTGTTTAATGTCACTATACAGATAGTGTCTGTAACGACCGGGTCAAAATATATAGCACGTAAAATAGCGCAAGTTTACACAGCTTTCCACTACACTACACTTTATTTCACACGTACGGACGGAGGAGTAGTAGGAGGGTGCGATAATGATTAGGGGTCTTTTAGGTCAGTGTCAATGTCTCGACACGTTTGTTTGTTTTGCACTGGGCCGCCAGTCTGGTTGCCATCTGCTAGTGAGTAGAGGCGCAGCGCGCATGCGCGAGTCCGTTCAATAACCACCCCCGGCTCAGCTGATTTATTTCTATATTCTCCCTCAACGCGTACCAGCTAAGCAAACGTTTAGAAATGAAAGCGTATGTGAAATGTTTAATGTTATATTCACATTTCGCACAGTTAAGAAAACATGAAATGCGAATGGTGACGTCATAATCGATTACCGCCAGAGTGTGCCGTCATTTGTAGTTGACAACAATCGGCAAACATTTTCATTTATTTGTATGGGTTTATTTCAGAACAATCCGCTATCTGTATCAAGGGAATAATCTTGTTTACTATGCGACGGTTGTTATTGATAGATGAGGCTCATCATTTTACGCTCCAAATCTCTCACATTTTAATAAACAATTTATCTACTGGGACATATTTAAATGTAATATTGGTTTCGCGGATTAATGAAACGTGTAACAGGTTCCGTTACCATTTATTTACAGTAGTGTACCGTATCTATTCTACCTACAGGTCGTAAGTATTAAGAGCGGTAATGGAAGCAAAGCTGTGTCGGTCACGGCGTTGTGCTGGCGACGACGATGGCAGCCAAGCGAAACACAATTGTCTAAAAATACGGTGACTTACCATGGGTACAATTACCATCCTGAACAAACTGCTTGAAGTAAACTATTTAGTTTTGAAACATTATGTTGGAACTATTTGGTAGCTGTAACTAACCTTCTTCATAATGTTTGATAGGTCTTTTGATTTAGTTTTAATTTGAATTTTGTTTTAATGTGTGTCTGTCACTCTATTGAAAATATCGAAATATATAACTTATAAATATTAATAATGTTACTCATTATTTATTTGGAATTCTAGAAATCCACTGAAAACGTTAACCTCCTTCTGGTTATGGGCCCAGAATTCTAGAATTCTAAATTTTGTGATTTATTTTTCGTACGTACTTCGAACATAAAAAATGGAAGATTCTTGTTCAAAATTTCTTTCCAATAAGAATGGAAGTAATACTAGTGTAGTACCCCATATTGCAAATACACAGACTGTAAGTACTCCATCATTTAATAAATTAGAAGGACGTTCGAACTACACAACATGGGCATTTTCAATGGAGATGATGTTGATTGATTGTGGACTTTGGGATTGTGTGAAGCATCCACCTTTAGATAATAGTTCACAAGAAACGCTTCGTCGTGATGACAGAGCTCGCTCTAAAATTGGCTTGTGTTGTCATGAGAGAGTCTTCTCAAAAATAATGGGATCTAAATCTGCATTTGAAGCGTGGAATAACTTAAAAAAATCATACGCAGACAGCGGACTTGTAAGAAAGCTCACATTAATGAAAAAACTAATGAATTCTCGATATACTGACAACATGGAAAGCTATGTAAATGAGATTATGTCAACACATCAACAGTTACAACAGATTAATCAAAAAGTAGATGATTCGTTTCTCGCAATTATACTGCTATGTGGTCTACCAGAGAAATTTAAGCCACTTGTCATGGCATTGGAACATTCCGGCTCTGAACTGACTTCAGATAATGTCATTGCTGCACTCCTGAAAGAAGACAGCCGTGATCTAGCTGCTTGTAGTGACACGCGTGAAGATAGTGCTTTGGTGATGTTACACAAAAAGTTAAATAGAGACACTAAGAACATATTTTGCAATTACTGTCGTAAACCTGGTCATATAAAAGCAAATTGCAGAATACTCAAAGCCAAATCCCAAAAGGAAAAGGCCAATATTTCTGAGGTAACACTTATGGTTGATGATCAGTCAGTAAGTAATACTTATTTTGATAATTCTGAAACTTGTGAAACTTTTGTAAACTCTTTTGTTTGTAAACCTAGTTTTGATAAGGCGTATACTGTAAAGAGTGATGACTGGCTCATAGATTCCGGGGCTACGAGTCACATGACTAATAGACGTGATTGGCTACATGATACTAAACCTATCCAAAAGCGTATTAAAATAGCTAATGATCAAATAATTCTTTCAGATGCCATTGGTACTGTAAAACAAAACACTTCCAATATTACCGATGTTTTGCATGTTCCGAACCTGTCAACGAACCTGCTTTCAGTTAGCTCATTGGTAAACAAAGGAAATGTCGTACTTTTTTCGAAATCTGGAGGTAAAATTATTGATGGTCAAACTTGTAAGGTATTTGGAAAAGTTATAAGAACAGCCTCAAACGTCAACGGTATGTACAAACTTGATTTATCTATTGATCAGGTGAATTTAACAGAAGTTACAGATAACTCAGCTTATTTATGGCATAAACGCCTTGGTCATCTGAACTTCAGATCCATGGAATTACTAAGACTTCACTTAGCTCTTGGTGTTAAGTATCCAAAACCTGATGGATCTATTAAAGATAATTGCATTGCTTGCGTGGAAGGTAAACTTTCAAAGCAACCTTTTAAAATGTCTGATTCAAAATCGTCAAATCTACTGGAAATTATTCATAGTGATGTTTGCGGACCTATGAGTACCCAATCTTTGGGAGGTGCTTCATATTTCGTAACTTTCACAGACGATTTTTCTAGAAAAACATTTACTTATCTAATGAAACAAAAAAAGGAAGTTGTTGAAAAATTTTGCGAATTTAAAAACTTAGTCGAGACCCAAACTGATAAAAAGATCAAAGTTCTACGTTCTGACAACGGTACTGAATATTTGAATTCAGAAATGAAAGAAATATTAAAACAGTCCGGTATAGTTCACCAGACAACAGTACCTTACAATCCAGAACAAAACGGTTTAGCTGAACGGGTCAATAGAACTTTAGTTGAGAAAGCAAGATCTATGCTATCAGAATCTAGCTTACCTAAGACTTACTGGGGAGAAGCCGTCAATACAGTGACTTACTTGAAAAATCGCTCACCGACAAAGGCTATTAGAGGAAAAACTCCTGAAGAAATGTGGACTGGAAGAAAAGTAAATCTTTCACATCTTCGTATTTTTGGATGTAAAGTATATGCTCACATACCTAAAAATCTTCGAAAGAAATTTGATTTTAAGGCCAAACTGTGCATATTTGTAGGTTATTGCACCGAAACGAAAGGATACAGAGTAGTTGATCCTGAACATCCAAAAATTATAATCAAAACGAGAGATGCCAAATTTTTCGAAAATGACTTTCTATATAAATCAAAGTCAACTGAAAAAAACAATATGGTTGATAAAGTTGGAACTCAACTATCAGAATCTGTTCCTATTATATTTCAAGAAAATTCAGAAAATATATCAACTCAAGGAAAAGTCAACAAAAATCTTACTGAACCTGTAATCCAGGAAACTCAAGTTATCAAAATTTTTTCTGAACCTTTAGTACAGGAAACAGAACTCAATGTACCTGAAAATGAAAACACTGAAGAAGAATTTCATGACAGTATAGCAGAGATTCCAGATGATACAAACAATCAAGTTTCTCAACCTGATAGAAGATATCCTTTGAGAAACAGAATAAATAAAAAGTGGTCAGAAGATACAGTTCTATATAAAGCTGCAGAAGATGAAATTCCTTCAACCTATAAGGAAGCTATGAGTTGTGATGATAAAAATAAATGGAATGAAGCTCTTCAAAGCGAATATGACTCACTTATGAATAACGAAACTTGGATTCTTGTAGATAGACCAAAAGATAGGAAAATAGTTCGTTGTAAATGGGTATTCAAGATCAAGAAAAATGGAAACGGAGAAAACGTACGATACAAGGCGCGATTAGTAGCCAAAGGTTTTACACAAACCTACGGCATAGATTATGATGAAACATTCGCACCTGTAGCACGTCTTTCAACAGTCAGATTATTACTTGCTTTTGCAGCCCAATGGAACATTTCAATGGATCAAATGGATGTTGAAACCGCCTTCCTTAACGGAGATCTAAATGAAGAAATATTTATGGAACAACCTGAGGGTTTCACCAAAGAATGCAACAAGGGGAAGGTATGCCAGTTAAAGAAAGCACTTTACGGTCTCAAACAAGCGCCTAGACAGTGGAATGTCAAACTTAACGAAGCAATGATGCAACTAGGAATGAAAAGGTCTGAACATGATCATTGCCTCTATTATAAAGACAAAGGAACTTGCAAATTAATTGTCGCAATCTTTGTTGATGATCTATGCATTCTTAGCAATAGTGCTGACATGAAAGAAAACTTTAAAAAGAATATTCAAAATTTCTTTAAGATCAAGGATTTGGGAAAATTGAAACATTTCTTAGGAATGAGGATAATTAAAGAGGAAAATAGAATAACTATTGATCAAGAAGAATATATTAAAAGGGTACTAGATCATTTTGCTATGACTGATGCAAAACCTGCTAGTACTCCTGCTGATTCAAATCTGAAATTAGTAAATCCTTCAAATGAAGAGAAAGAGGCAGCTCAACATTTGCCTTATCAGAGACTGATTGGATCTTTAATGTATTTGTCTGTCGGAACAAGGCCAGACATTACACATTCTGTAAGTGTGTTAAGTCAGTTTAACAGTAACTTTGGAACAATTCACTGGAATGCAGCAAAAAGAGTTCTACGATACTTAAAAGGGACAATGCATCTTAAACTTCAATTCCAGAAGAAAAATACACTTGCACTTACGGGATATACTGATGCAGATTATGGTGCGTGTCAGATAGACAGAAGATCTTACACTGGATATGTATTTTATTTAAATGGACCTATTTCGTGGGAATCTCGTAAACAGCGAACGGTCGCCTTGTCAACAACTGAAGCCGAATATATGGCAATTAGTGATGCTTCTAAAGAATCTATTTATCTCAAAAACTTATTGATGGAAGTGTTAGGTTTTGACAATGGTGTCTGTATTTACAGTGATAATCAGGGAGCTCAAATGCTTACTAAAAATAACATTCATCACTCGCGAACAAAGCACATTGATGTAAGACATCATTTTATAAGGGATACTGTAGCTAGTGGTATTATCAATATAAAATATGTTCCCACAAATGAAATGAAGGCAGATGTCTTAACTAAGTTTCTACCGAAGCAAAGACATCTGTGTTTAACAAAAGAATTAGGATTAATTTAATATTAATTATAATGGTCTATTATCTATTCAGAAGTAGGGGAAGTGTTGGAACTATTTGGTAGCTGTAACTAACCTTCTTCATAATGTTTGATAGGTCTTTTGATTTAGTTTTAATTTGAATTTTGTTTTAATGTGTGTCTGTCACTCTATTGAAAATATCGAAATATATAACTTATAAATATTAATAATGTTACTCATTATTTATTTGGAATACTAGAAATCCACTGAAAACGTTAACCTCCTTCTCATTAGTTACAGTGATTGGCAGTTAAGCGTCAAAGCAGGAAGTGTTATGTGTTACCTATCCATATCTATCGCCTTCATGTTTTCACATTAGAATTTACTTCTCGTTTTTAAAATAGACGAAATTATTCTCACATTAATTAAGCAAGAAATCTAGAAAACACGCAGCTAATCTAATAAAATTATTAAAGAGAAAGAATACGTAGGAACTTAACATTCACTCTTTCACCAAGTTACTAATTGTAGACCAGAACATGAAGAGATTCAATTAGAAATAATTAAATTACAGGCGAAAGCAGTACTTTTATATAATAATGAAATGTTTAAGCACATAACGTATGCAAATATCGTACATAATAAACAACAAGTGAGGGATGTATGTAACAAAATGCGTGATCTGATCACGCGTAGCTTGCGTTTGTCTAGAGCAGAGGCATCCAAACTCTTTAGTTTTGTGTTCTTTTTTTAACGTTGGACAATCATCAAATTACTGCTTTTCCATGCACCAATATTTATATATTTTATTTTTATATATTATATTTTTCTTTAGAATTATATATTTAAAAGCTGGACTCATCTTTTGGATAAGTACCTATACAGAAATATTTCTGTCTGTTTTATGAGAACCCGCTCTTGTTGACTTCAATACATAATTTTTTTTTGTCATAGACTTGTTCGTTGTTTCCGTTCCTCGACCCTAGGAGTTAATATTGAACACTTTGAGAACGACTGGTTCAAAGTCAAGTAATCAAGGAACCTGGGGGAACGCCCGCATAAGAGGCAAGACATGCCCAACTAATTATTACTTTCATTATAACGTGGCAGTTAACTAGTCTGTGTACTTTACGAAACGGCTTGTTTCCTGTTTCCCTTTGAACAAGGGAATAAATAATAACGCGAGGATAATAGTTATGCGCAGCTTTTAATGTGGCATGTCTGATGGGTTGAATGAAACATAAAGTTTTTGATTAGAGCTTTTTCTGTTCATAAATCAGCACCACATTCTTCTAAATTCATTTGGAACAGTAGTAAACTAAAAGTGTTAATTACATCGCTAGCCAAAAATTTGTAAACGCAAACACTACCTAATGGGAGTAAAAGAATCTCCCACTTTATGAAGCCGAAAAGCACTTGTTCTCCCCGTCATTGTGATATGTTTTTGTTCGAGACCATACCTTAGTTACAGAGATGTTGGGAATTTGACTCCCAATATCTCCGTAACTAAATAACAACAGTAACAAGGTTCCAACTTTTTTTTTCCGAAGCTTTTTTAATACAAGTTTCAAAAGTTACTTTAAATCCCTCCATGACCCCTGCACTATTCAAAGCATCCATCACAATAATGTTTTGAATGCGTTACATCGAGTCCCACCGTATAACGTGAATTTTCACCACAAAAAAAGTAATTTCCTAGCAAAAGTTTTTGCGTAGAGTTACTTAATTTGATGTACATAATGCCTGGTTAACGGCTTGGTGAAGGGTTAGTTTACACCTTTTTTTTTTTTTTTTTGGGGGGTGGGAAATCATCAAATATCACAAAATCCCTTGCGGACAACCCGCAGCCTCGACAGGGTTAGTTTACACCTTGCTTATTGATAACGATACCAGGAATAATGTTTACTCGTCAAAATCTATGCGCCTGCGAGGCTCCTAGACAGGGCCTAAGCAGAACCTACGCAGTAACGCAGGGTCTACGCTGATGCTACGCGGTTGCTACGCAGGGTCTACGCTGATGCTACGCGGTTGCTACGCAGGGTCTACGCTGATGCTACACGGTTGCTACGTAGGATCTACGCGAAGTCAGCGTGTCTACGTTGAACAAACGCCGAGTCCTTTTGTACATTTAATAAGTTTAGGACTCATATTTTCTCATCACGAAGTACTTCAAAGTTCCAGGCTTGAGCCTACAATATAAATAGGAGTAATTAACAATGGCAGTACATTTACTGTTTCACAGTAACTAGGCGCCTCGCCCTATATTTACACTGTCTGGTGTGAATGGTTTTGTTAAGTAATATTAATGTTCCTAGTTTCTGTTAGCATTGTTTCATTAGATGCTTAATATGTATGTTGTAATTTTGAATCTAGGTATGTGGAAATAATAGAATTTAGTACGTGTCGCTTACGATTAATGTAATTTCATTTACTTTGAACAAAATAGTTCTCATTATCTTGTTTCTATTAATTTGCCACATTTAAACACACGAAATAAACGTGGTTAACGTTTGTGCAACTAGTGAAACTGAGTAGTGTGTATTGCGGTATTGTTCGTGTAATTAATACGAGTTCATTAATCAATCAGGCTTATTTAAAATGAACTGACAGAATCTACTTATTGGATCATTAAGACTGGCCATTTAGATTAGTCTAGATAAATACTAAAATTAATTAATTATTAATTTATTAATTAATTCAAATTATTGAATTAATAATTATTATTATTTCTTATTCCTATTTATTTGGGGGCCGACCCCAAATAAATGCAGCATGTTTTTTCTCTATTTCACACTTCTCTATTGCTCATCATCTCAGCAGCCACCTCCTTTCTAGCCATATCATCCTTCACACGGTCATCCATCATTTATTTGATTTTCCTCTTCTCTTATAGCCATTCATTTTTAAAACCCGCACGATATTTTCCTAGTCTACCATGTTTAATGTTCTTGTTAAATGATCAATTTTACACATAATTAAATTCCGTTTAGTCGACAAAGGTACTAATGAACGCCAGTCTAACTACCAACGTTCATGTTAAATTTCATGCCCACGCTATATTTTCCTTGCGGGAATAATACCAGAAGTCATAAGTTTAAATAAGGATCTTAATTAATGATGTTCAGTAACGCAGCCGCGCATAATGTGGCCTCGAGGCGACCGCAGCCCGCAGGCGATTTTATTCATACGATACAGTTCCACCAAGGAGTAGGTAGACACAGAAGACTAGCTGCATATGATGAGTAAGAATATTCGCTTACACGCGTACGTGCGATGAATGCGGTGATCTCAACTGATTTGAAACAAAAGCCAGTCGCGAGTACGCTTGTCATCGATTGTCTCGTATTGTACGTGAAGCGTGTGTTTTCGCTCACATGCTTTTTGTATGAAACCAACCTTCTGGTAATATTTCATGGCACCAATTCTTTCTCACCGGGGATTCAGGTTACCGTGGTCTGCTTTGCTAATTAATACTACGCAATTTGCGCATTGTTGTTGCGAACATTAAACTGCTATGTAAACTTATAGGTTTCTTTTTATGCTTAAGTTTCAGTCCAGAGAATGTATTGGATTTATCATTGCATAAATATCTCATAATCTCGTGCTACGGAAACATTAACGTTAATAACTATAAAGTCATCAATTGCCTTTATTTTTTAACAGAGAAAGTTATGCAACGTCTAGACATAAGCTATTTCTATACTTACAACCGACAGGAAATGCAAGGGGTGGGATGCAGACGAGGCGAAGCGTTACACGCAAAGGCTAAAGGATTAATGTTTTCACATTAAACGCACTTGCGACTATTGCAGTTACTAAAAGGGTTGGTTTTACCCCAATCTCATACATATGCATGTGGCATTAACGTGGCAGAACGTTCACTAGTGCATGTTTTAACATTTGACATTTAGAGAAATAGGTACTTCAGGTAGGTAACTCGTGGGTAGGTGGTCTTTGGAATATTTGCTTTAAAGGTTATTAAACTACATCTAATGAGTCTATTCAGTCCATTTTGATGTTTGAAAACTGTAGAACTCTGCAAATCGTTTGAGACTGTATGTAAAGATTAAATGCTTTTTGGAGTGGCTCTTAGTGAATTCAAGTTCAAGCTGAGAATTTTCTGTGTTCTATATTTTTGTAATCTTCCGGTAAAAACCTCGTCGTAAACGTATTATATTAGTAGTGCATAACAGTTACAACGTAATCTGTACATTAGATACGTTCAATAACTTTCCACCGATCGTTTTCCTATGGTTATCGAATCTGCCAATCATTCGATTAAAGTATGGCGCGCGAAGTCTTCAAAACAAGATGTTTTTTATACCACACTATAATACCATACAGAATATTATTATGTAAGCACACCTATCATTCATTATGTTGTACATTAAAAGGCACCGACGCACCTGAGGTCGTTAACGTTTACAGTTTAGTTCGTAATTGCCAAACTTATGAGGAAAATAATGACACGTGATAAGGATAATATAACCACCTACTTTCATAATAACATAGTACGTATTGATAACTGTTCCACGAAATGTAACAGAGAAATAATAAATGGATGGAAATATGGTGAGCAAAAAATATTTTAATGTTTATCGAAGTAGCGTTATTAAAACTTGTTTTTAATTTTGGGTCTTGGCTTATTAATTGAGACGTTTCATTCTGCCATAAATACAGTTATAACAATCTTAATTATATTTTCCATAGTTTATAGCAAGATAAAACACAACATTAACAAGTTTCTAACTATCAATGAGTTATTACTCAGTTTAATTGCATTTCCGATACACCTTCCACTTACAGTGACTTAAAGTGTAATATATATACAGCGATAAGTAAGTTAATGATTATACTGATGTCTCTGTCCTTAGACCTTGGCTGGTTAATTAAGTTACTATAGGATTGCAGGGAACTTTAGTTCTAAACTAGTGGTTCTTGCGAAATTGCCAATAACTACGGTAAATTGCCCAATTTAAGAGCTACCTGTGTCACGTAGAAGCCATTAAAATGTTCTAAATGATCGAGTCTAAATCTAAAGCCTTTTACGTGCGGTTTTATTGCGAGCCACAGTGTGGGTGTAAGTAGCACAGGTCCACCAAAACAATATCCCACGAGAAAACCTTGATTCACATAAATGTTGTTTCCAATTTACAACGATTTATTACGAAATCGTGCCTTAGTTTATTGGTAATCCGAAAGATCTAGGCTCTAGGGGCTATTGATTCTAGAAACCCTGAAGATTGTAATGTTATGTAAGTTAGATTATTTGAATAAAGTCATTAAAAACTTGTGTGTTTTAGTGGGTTGTGTCAGTTCCTATCTGTCGCCTAGTCGTGTATCGGAATGTAACACGAAAATATAGACGAACAAGTTTCTTAGACGAGGTGTAGTTTATGTCGCGTAGTGCAGCGATCTTGACCGGTTTTAGTAAGTAGGTATTTGTGTGAGATTATGTCATACGCATTGGAAAGTATCAATATGTATTTTATTATGATGGGCACAGTTACACATGACGTCACATGTTAACAGTAAATTATAGAAAAGATTACCGTATTTTATTGGAATGTGGCAGTTAGGTAATAGCACTTTATTTATTTTAAGTAATAACATGTTGTTTCAGTAAATTATGAGACCAATCTTCATCTTCATTCAAGTGATTATATAATTTAAGATTCGGTGATTACGTTTAATTATTGGCCTATTCAAGTTTTTGAAATGACTTTATGTAATGTTGTGACTTTGTAAAAAGTTCCATGAACGGTACTTTGAGGCTGACACTCAAGTTTTTTGTGACCTAATCGATACCGTTGCTGCTGTGTTATTTTAAATAGCTATTAGACTCGCAGGAGACATTTTACCGCGTGTGGTTGAGATATAATAGCTGTAATTTAATTTGAATTGATTACATAAATCATTTATCGTGACAGCAAATAAACTGTTATACGAAAGGAATGTTAATCGAATCGAATTCGTTGCAAACTAGAGTATAATCATTTTTGATACATGAATTTTTGATAACTGTAACTCAAATACATCAAAGACGATCATTTTTATATTCAACGAAGTATCTATATAGATACTGCTTATAATAATAATAGGAACCATGTAGTAAATACGAAAATCACTGCCACTTAAAAATAAAAATTTTACTATCATCATTGCGTAACATAATTGCATTTAAAAATCCTCAACTACAAAGGAAGCTAAACGCAACAGTTTTACAGGGAGAAAGCTTGTTCCGCTTTTAAAAACATAAAATTTTAAGTACTAACTTTTTGTCTTATGTTCGACATGTTTACGCATCGGTTACGAAATGCAGTGAGATAACAAAACTTCTGAATGGGCTTTACATACGTATTTGCATAAACTCATATAGTTATATATTATTTATATTTTACCATTTACTGGAATTTTGACATTATTAGCACCGAGTCGGTCAGAAAATCAAATCAAATAATATTATTATTAGACGACTAAAGCTCATAGTTAAAATACACAAAATAATTCATCTTCAACAAAAAAAGAATAAGGTCGATGTATGTTCCCCGTTCCAAAGCGTCCGAGTTGGTTCCTTTTTGGAGTAAAACGGGCAATATATTCGAAGGTCACTCTTTTAATCAAAATATTATATTACACTTTGTTTTCATCACTTTATTTACTTTAGTTTCATGTTGAAACTTTATACATATAGGTAGGTAGTGTAGGTACATCTTTCCCCGGTGGTGTCGGATTGCCAGCCCATCGAACTATGAGAGTAAAGGAACAGAGAGTGCGGCTAGGTGAGCACACACTTGCGAACTATAATATCTCAAGGGAATTCCGAGGATGATGGAGGATACTATGCTCCTCTGGGTATCTTTTGGCATAGCTCTACTGACATTGGTGACTGAAATTTAGCCGGGGGATCTTATTAGGGCTTACCTTAAGTTTCCTTAGTGCGATCAATACAAAAATACAAGATTTTGAAGGAACTGTTTCAGTACGTACCTTTGTGCTTGGCCATTGAGCATAGTGACCACTTGGGCCACTATCCCTTTGACCGGAGCTTCCTTCTCCGTCATAATGGGCTTTTCCATAGTCATCACAGCACTCGTTTTATTCACTACTGTCACAATAACACTGGTATTATGCAATTTCCTGTTGCGTTACTTAGAACTTAGAAGAATTTTGTTTTGTTTTATTTTTATCTATTATCTATCATTATAGGTAAGGCTGTAAAGAACACTTTAATGGAAACGTGCTCCCAAAGAATGGATTGGGATACCTTACGAAATATCAGTTTTGATTCGAGGATTTCATGTTTTTGTTGTTGGATGCTAAACATTCCCGCCTTCCCTGAGGCCCTAAGTGGAATGTGCACTTTTTAACGCAACGCGACCGTGCTAAAATAGCTAGATTACTTAAGCCACAGGCTGACGTCTGGGAGGAACTTTTGTCCGAATGGCAATGTAGGTGGGATAATTCCATCAAAGGCCGACACCTCCATCAGTTCTTTCCATCCGTTCGTGAGCGGCTGGCCAGGACATGGCTGGAGGTGGATCACTGTGTTGCCCAATTTCTCACAGGTCATGGTAACTTTAAGAGTAAATTATTTTCCTTCAAGCTTGTTGACTCGCCTTTTTGTCAATGTTCTACATCTGACTGCGAATTTGAACAATCTGCACATCACATTTTATGGGAGTGTAGTCTTTGGCAGAATGAACGTAATATTATGTTAAATAGTGTACGGGTTACATCCGGAGTTATTTACTATACGGACCTTGTAGAAACTAGAACAAATTTCCGTGCGTTCAAGCATTTTTGTCATACCTATTATTGGAATCAAATATAACAGCTCACAACTTAGGACCCAGTAATATTAATGACAATCCGTGGTGCTAGGCAACTGGGCCTATCCCAGTTGTATACGTCCCTGTATGCCTATTGGCCTTGTTCTGTTCTGTCTCCTGCTGATATGGAGGGAAGTGGAAATTATGTTTTTCCTACTCCTCCGCTATTCTTTTCTGATTAATTTCGTTGCGGGATCCAAGACAGTTAAATCGTTTCCCTGGGACTTCGTCGAGCTTCATTGTCTCGGCGCTTTTCTTGTGGTCGCCACTGTTGATTCTGGCTAACAGGAGTTACAGTGGTTTGGGAATAGTGTGGCGGGCTTGTCCCAATTTAAAAAAAAAAAAAAAAAAAAAAAAAGTGGAATGTGCTTTTAAACTGGCACTCTTTCTTCACAATGAGTTCTCTTCGAATACTACGGAAGTCGTTGGCTCTGACACTCAATCCTTATTGCGTTAAACGTACTACAATGCCTATACTAGAACACTTCGCTCCTACGTCTTATGTCTTAGCAAAGTGTCAGTAAACGTTAAACAGATTAACCACCGTTCACATAATAATTAATACGCAATTAGGGACAAGTGATTTCAAAATAAAAATGAAATGCGGTCATGATACCGGTATTAATTAAAATATGATAGTATCGGCGATAGAGGTGTGTGCTGGGAAATTATTCAGACTCCGCTATCTAGTCACACTGGCTATGTAATAACATGTCATTCAAACATGACATGTGACGTGAATTACGAAACTTTGAAACATGATGATTTATATGATTGTAATCTTAAATGTAGGACGCTGATGAGCTGATGGTAAAGCACTTCGGTGTACGATGCATTAAAATACTACTTTAGATTTTCCTTTAAGATTGTTCTTACGAAATGTAAGCGGTTGTAAAGCTGCACTTTACAGAAATTACCGTCTTTAGTTACGGTTCATCTTTTCAGGTAATCTTAAAGAGAATCATTGCAAAACTTTATGTTAATTTCTTCAGCAAAATCACTTCAATTTACCGCCGATTGGTTTCAACAATCGATTGCGTAAATCTAATGAATTTTTCACTGTAAGTAATTTATAAGTCTTGCAAAAACGGATTGAACTTTTCCCATGACCTCGGTGTTTACTCAGTGTGATTATAATTTAACGACACTTCAATGTTGTTTAATTTGAAGTAATCAGATTCCACTTAGGCATTATTAATTTACATTACTTGCACATTCCTCAACTTTGTCATCTAAGGGTAAATGTTGAAAGTATGTACTTACAAACATAAAGTTTTTAGAGTTAAAGTTATGATTATGAAATTATTTAAGTACTTAGAAAGTTGAGCATCATACATGGAGCTAATGGATAATTTAGAGTGCGGTCATATATGATGGAACTAAGGTCGGATTTGTATGAAAGCAATGTACTTAATGCGCTGAGAATGACTTCTTTTATGCATATTATGAATGGAGGTCCAGTGTGAAAGTCATATTTGTGAATAATGTAATATAAGTGGTAACAAACGACTAGCAATAACAGCATCCATTAGATGTTTTTCTCATTAATTTCTAGGAGGAGGAACCTCTCGAACTACAACTACAGTTTCTTGATGAGAAAGTTTAAATAACATGATAAAATAATTCAAATAATGGACTCATGACTATTTACAATGAACAAAAAATACAAAATACATTATGTATGTAAGCATTAATTACCGACGAAGCTTCAAGAAACGGTAAAATTTGCAATGACTAGCACTATAAAGTATACTAATGTATGAACTAACGTGAACATAAACCAGTTTTTAAAGAATGGTTTATTTCTTTGTGCCTGCGACTAAAGCTACAGCACAATGTTTAAATATTTCACTCACGAATCGCCGCCACTATCACATTCTTCATAATATAAATCACAAGTTTCAGACATTTATACATATATAAACTACGATAAATTTAAAGTAATAATTTTGTAAAGATTCCGACATTAGGGTATCGAGCCGAGCCCATACTAAAAGCTTTGAGCAAAGCTATTCAATGTTGCCATGGCAACGGATTTTGGACAACAATGGCTCATTGAACCACGTAAATATCAATTGAACTGTGTAGCAATAAATTCTTCACAGGTAATTTAGACAATGACGATGTGATCCCTGTATTATTAGTATTTGAAATCTATAGAGAACAATGTAGTAATAAATGACTTTGTCATGAATTTGGCTAAACTAGCTTTGTACACGAAGTCGGTTTTCGTCACATTACGAAATATTAATTGCGTAGACCCTATAGATTTGTTGCTTCGTGAATCTTAATCTTATCATGACGAAAATAAATTATTGTTTTTTTACTATGAAACTCTGTTTAAACTATTTACTTCTTTGGAAGGTACGATATGTACTAAAATGTTGACATGGACGATAACGATTTATCATAACAGTTATTTATATGAAACAACTTTTACAAAATATCTGCAGATGACCTGTCCATGAGTAATGTGCAATAAGTATTGCTAAAACCATATAAACTGATCGAAATTCACTCCGGTTATCTACAGTAGTGATAAGATAATGTTACAAACAACTCCAGAATTGAGGGTAGGTGTTAAAACCTAACTCGATTTTTTCTGTTTACTGATGCCAGTTTCATATTTTAAATTATAGGAACATGTACCTACTTTATACATTTTTTAATACATCTGCTGCGTGGTATTATATCCCGATGAATACTGTTAAAATATGCAAAGGGTTAGCAGCTGAATAAAAGCTTTCAAAGTTCGTTTTGTCCTTGAATATTTAACCAGCTGCTTTTATCCTAGTTTATAAAACAAGTAAGGTTAAAAATATGTAAGCGTTTTGTGTAAGCCGTTTATCAACATATCATTGCTCATTTTGTATGTTGTTGTCAAACATTTTACTTATCTCTCAGCATGATTTACGAAAGGAAATGCATAAATTAACATCCTTTGTTAACACTGCTGCTACACACTACTGATAGCATTAATTGTGGGGTCAATAACATTCAATGCACATTGTGATCACAAAATAGGCACAACACAGTTCGAGTTAACTAGCTTAAATTGTATTCCATTTGTTGCCACTATACTTCCAGTATCCAGTAGCTATAACAGCATGAAATAAAGGCACTTCGAGAAGGGTTACAGCCTCTTAATTAAATTACCCGCTTTGCCAAGGTATCACACTGCATGTAAGGAATAACAACAATCCTTGGGAGCCGTTACCCTGATTTTCAATCACGCTAGGCACAGAGGCATCCTAATTTAAACGTAACGTAAACATTGAAACTGCGCGATTAACCGCAGCTGCACATTAATGAATACTTGAATTACGATCGTTCAGTGACCCGCGTTCGGTATCGGTAGATAATAATCTCGATCGGATCGTGTCGTGTTCCGCGAGGTCGCGGGCACGTGTCGTGTCGTGCTGCGTCTACGTACGGCCGCGTGCGCGACGAGTTACAGACTAACATCCGATCGGGGCTCGGCGTGGCACAAACACGCGGCGAGATGAACCGGAGCCCCGACTGCCCCGAGCCAGCTGCGCCGCTTGCTACTTTATCTGATTACCTCATGGAGCAAGGACCTTTCGACACACAAAGCTCGCCGTAAAATCTACCTTGAAAATCGATGGCCGCACCGCGAAATTCTTACGAAATGTTGTTGGTCGTTACTTTGACTTGACAGCTTGAGATTCTGTTTTCACTATTGAGATCGTGCCTAAGTAAATGAAACAATATTTTTCCTGTAGCTTCTAAATTGATTATCCGAAACTGCAGACTTTGTTTTTAAGTCTACGAAAATTATAAGTTTTCGTAGCAAGTTGCTACGCGGGAGAAGTTTTGAGTGTAGGTATAACTAGGTACTTACAACATTTTTGATGTAAGTATTTTTTGTTGTAAGTTTTGTTACGCATGGTAATTAAAGAACCCGAGGAAGGTTACCTGGCCCCAGCTGCAAGTCGCAAGGAAACCATTCCCATTGTCATAAATATCTATTGTGGTGTCATGCAACGGCGCGAGCGCATGGAGGTCAAACATATACCCACACAATTAATCTGATAATTGGAACTGGAACGGTTCTTTGGCATTGTTTCAATTTTTACGAACACTTGCGCAAATACTATTTGTATGAGTGTTTACTTGCATGTGCAACATGTATGCAGAGTACCTACCTACGTAGCCCGCTTGTTTACTGGTATTAGAGAATAGGGGTACAAACAACACAACAACAACGTTTTCTACAAGTTAAAGAACTTGTTTTATAGAACCTTGCATAAAGAATGTTGAGCCAAATCGCAACGCCAATTTGTACGACAAAAAAGTGAGGAACAAAATCGCAGCACGATCGATCCACTGAATAAATAAAAAACAAAACTACGAATACCGACATAAAAATCAGGAACGTAATGCGTTCATAATACCTTATATTATAATTATAACACGGAACAACTGTGTGACGTGCCTACTTATAACCAAGCCTTGATATTTGCAATAATAATAAGCCGAAAGTAACTTTGAAAATATTTTATAATTGACCCGACCTTATTGTTTAAATGTTAATACGTCGTTTATTTGGAACAAATCGATTCAAGAACAGTAGCCCGGCAATTAACTAAATTATAGTGGGTACGGTCAACTGCCTGTAAGTTTGAGCCTTGAACTACGAAAAGCACCCGTATTGCAACGAAATAAACACGCGGTCTATGTGAAATTGTTACCATGGAAATGCAGTCAAGTATTCCACCGAGTGCGTTTGAAGTAATTGCTTCTTCGTATTTTAAATGTTTATGTGTTTTATTTTTAGTCTACTTAGTAAGTACTACGTAAATGCTGGAGTTCATAATGTTGCATTTACATTCCATTACAGTACATTAGGGTAGGGCAGCTAATGCGATAAGTAAAGGAGCCACTTGGCTTAAAATTACAAAGGCTTCCTTCCTGATTTTTAAGATTAAATAGAAGCCGGTAGAAAAAGTGTGTTTTTCCCTTCATTGCTCCTAAAGCTCGCGCCCAATATATACTACTAACGTTGGCACAGAATGAATGAATGTTTTACTGAATTTTAAGGATAAGTTTTTTCTGTCAAACTCAAGATAGGCAACCTCTTACGAGACGTAGCACTAAAAAGTTTATATCGGGTAAAACGTGGTGAATAGAAACCATGGGGTGAATCGAGACAAAACGTTGATTTAATATGATAGGTATGACCCTTACCAATAATTTAATATTTATGTCACAAATATAGATGCCACAAAATAACAACGATTCTGGGGAATATTTACAGTAGCTTGCATCGAAGATATGGTGGCTAAGATAGTACTTTTCAGATGCACATTGATGGTTGATGACTTAGTAATTTAGAAGACAAGGTAGTTTTTTGGAAGAGAAAAAAGCAATCAAATAGAAGTCGGTTTAATTACCACTAATAGTTAATTATTTAGAAACCTTGATAGCAACATCATACCCTTGCGTCTCTATTTTCCCCGATTTACTGAAGGTATACGTCTACCTTTAAAGATTTAATGAAAAATAAATTACCTTTATTACATGTTTTAAAACGCAGAGGGCATGAGTATTTTTGTTATTATAAACATCCGATTAAAAATTTCTGAAGATGTTTATTTTAGAACACAAGAGGAATTGTAAATATTGTTGTTTAAATTTTGCAAAATTTAAACATTATTGACATCATTTTCTATTTCATTTTACTTATTTTAATTTCATTTTAATATTGGTTTGTGGACATTTTACTTGACATAGAAAAGACTTATTAATTTAATTTCTATTATTTCATTTTTTATTTTTATTTTGATGTTATAATTTGGTATTGTGAGTGTGTATGTGTTTTTGATAAATTAACAGCCTACTAACATAACTTTTAAGTGTACTTTTACTAACAATGTATGGATCCTTGTGTCCGAGTTAAATAAATATATTGAATTGAATTAAACATAGTCATAGGAAGCATCCAGGTTACTAGTATTGTTTGTTTGTTCTGATGTTTCTTGGGACGTCCTTTGTGTACTCCGTAGCGTCAACACTACGTTTTGTTCGATTGTCTGAGTATGAACAATAACTGTCAACATAATGATGGGGCCAGATACAATCGGGGAGAGCTGATGTACTCACTTAGGTATTCTAGATTCACCTATTATGGAAGCTTTGGCAACATTCATTAGGTTATACCTTTATATACTCTCATAGTTAAATAACACCTATTGTCACTTATTTAAAAATAAATGTTAGTTTGACTAGATTTTAAAGAATTGTTAGGAAGGGTGGAAAAACCACGTTTTTCAAACGCTTACCCGATTACTTTAGAACTTTGCATGAGATAATTATGTTCTGCAGACTAGATGGACAGAGAAAAAGGCTTGCTTCTTATCATAGAACCATTATTATTTATCAAAGTTATTACACATTTTCAATCATGTCAACTATAACGTTGAGATTACAAAAGTAAGACATGATGCAATGTGCAATAAGGTTGCTAACAGAAAGCCGAGGCGAGAAATGCAATAGAGTAGTTAACAAAAAAATCTAATTAGTCCGTCAGATAAATTTCCAAAAAATATTGGACACGTATTTTTTCTATTTTCACGTAAACAAACAATGAAGACGATATAGTGCTTTGAAAACTCGTGTGACGTCATTTTCTAAGACATTAGTATGTATTTTTTTAGCGGTGAGTGACGTCACAACCCCCCACTCAAATCTTTGACGCGTTTTATCTTCGTCAATTTTTATTGATTCGATAAAACAAAAAATACGTATCCAATATTTTTCGTTAATCTAACAGACGGACTAATTAGAATCAATTTTTTTTTAGTCAGTAAACATCCCTATTAAAACAGTCGATAATTCAGCTGAAACTGACTGCGTAAATCTATGATTCACCAACGTGTACCCACTTTCATTTCAAGTGGGATTATCTCTTAAAATTCGGCTCGTGTTGTAGGCTTACCTACCTGGCTTATACAGGGCGATTTAAAACCTATTATTGGTAATCGGTTTTACTGTGATCAGGTTATTGGTTTGGCAACCAATTAGTACACATACACGTAATCTTGGTAATAACCAAGATTATATGATTAAATCAGATGTGAGTGGTAACACTGGGAGGGGACGCCCTAGAAAGACATCACTGATCTTATTGGTGCCGTTCTTCAGAAAGGACAGGTGCGTAGTACTCGTAACTGGCGTGTGTGTATGACCAGATGTATGAATGTGGACGAGGCAAAAGGAGTATGTAAGGATCGTAGCAAGTGACGTTCTGTGGTTTCTGCCTACCCCCATGGGAAAAGGGCGTGAGTTTATATATGTATATGATTAAAACAAACTACGACAAATATGACGAAACATCGGCCCAATCTAGTTGAAAAAAAACTGACGTATAAAAGAGTTAGTAAAAACCTATTTGTAAAATAAACATCATTGATCATTTATTACTCGTCAGACTAAAGACAGACTAAATCTAACGGAATGAGCAGTTCCCCCAGTGAACTGTGACACCCCAGCACACGTGCCACTCAATGGACGCTTCATTGGCGTTAAACAAAGACCACAGGCTTTACGTACGTACCTAGGTTAGTATTGTAACGTAATAAAGAGACGTAATCAGGTTATATAGGATTTTTCTATTCTTAGAAGTGAACTAATGCGGCTTGTGCAGAATTAAATGAATTAACTTGTAAGTTTGCATGATATTTTTATTTAGGTAATCTGTCAAAGCCTAACAGACCGTGCATACCGTTGTCATAAGGATGCGTCACGCGTCTCTAGCAATTTTGCGTATCTTTGCAATTCCTCTGTATTTCGGCGAACTTTTTCCGTATCTCCACTGAGTAGGAGAAAGCAGTTTTAATAAAAATTAGTAAATGACGTCGAATGTGCGTAAAACATACCACTTTTGCGGCTGAAATCACGCTTAGTATTTGTGTACGAGTAAACGTGAACACGTCCCATAAAATGTGTCGATAATACGGAATGCTTGCAATGGCCGCCGAGCAAAAACGTCTCCGTAAAATACTTTCGTCAACAATACAACATTCAATCAACAGATGATGAAGTCCTCAGAAAGCTAGGAAATACTCACGTAAACCTAGTCATCACTTTTCTACGTATTACGGCGCTCCCTCACTGCAAGCGTTCGCTTCACAGTTCGACAGTTCAGATTCATTTGTTTCTGTACAAGATCTCTCAGAACCTTGGATTGTTACATTACCAAAAGGCTCCCAGTCTTCTTTTTAGCGTATCGATGACAATTTAAATTGAGTCAGCCCAAAATTGGAAGACGAGTTTGGCATTGTCAGTAGTGTTCTATCAGTTCCTGTAATGTACAAGCAACAAGGCAGGCAGGATACGATAGCAGGTGTCGCATCCTTTGGGTGGCAACACCACGAAGAACCGCCTTGTAGTAAATAATCACATTAAGCGTCAGGGTAGCCCGCAAAATCAAATTTTTTTTTCAATAAAAAAACGTAAGAAAATTTAAATTTCGCAGACTACCCTGGCGGTTTCACCATAAAGTATAGCCACTTACCCGATGTTAGAAAGACTGTTGTTGCTTGCTGTAAGCGAATCTGAAGCGTTGATCCCTTGCGCCATGGCGGCTAGTTGCCGGTCCAGCAAATTGTTCTGTTCCAGCAGCTGGCTCCATTGCCGCACCGCGTTCTTGGATGACGACAGTTCCTGGTGGAGCTGCCTCTCGTCTAGAGAGTTGAGGCCGCTGCGTAGGGAGCTGTCCAACCTAGGGGATGAGCATCAACATTTTTGTGTGCTGTTGATGTATCTAAGTGATACTGTGATGGACGGATCGTATAGATTTTATATCATAAGCAGATCAGCTTATTGATTAACTTAAAGATTACATCTCATAGTCTGATCAGTCAGTCTACCTCGTTGGTTACAAGTGCGACTGCAGCTGCACATGAGGTCCGACTGAAGGGTTCGACTTCCGCGACGGGCAAAGTCATCATCTGCCTAGCCTTTTCCCAACTATGTTAGGGTCGGCTTCCAGTCTAACCGGATGCAACTGAATACCAGTATTTTACATGGAGCGACTGCCTATCTGACCTCCACAACCCAGTTAATACTAGGTAATACGATAAACTCGGTATTTACCCACAGACCGACCTAGGCAAGCACAGTTTTACCTAAAGATCGACCCGAGTGGCAAACGGGCAAAGTTAATTGGTTTTTCCACCAGGAATCTCTCAGTAGCAACCAAGGAGTCTGAATGTGTGCCCGGTTGATGGCAATAGGCTCGTCCCCTATTACATAGAACTTAAAACATAACTGGCGAAATGTGGGTGCACTAATGCGTAAACTCTGCCTACCCCTTTGGGGATTACAGGCGTGATATTATGTTATAACATAATAGCCTAGGCATGAACTACTCAAAACTTTTGTTCCAAACATAGAGGATGACATTATAATGAATAAACGTGCTGTTTACACCGGCACCTAGAAGCACCTAAAACCAATTTTTAGTCAATTGGGCAATTGAACCCTGACCCGGGCGCGTAGGTGTCATAATGGCCTGTTTATTTAGAGCGATTTAGAGATTTGAAAATTTAAACATAAATAAGTAGGTACCTACCTACATAAGTGGTACATGCCAGGACTTACAGCCTTATTTTAAGTTTTAAATTTTGCATACCAGAAATGGTTAATATGAGGATCTTTTTTGTTGTATTATGTAATGCATTATGTATCATCTATTTACCCATATAAATATAAATTATTTGATTTGATTTGATTTGAAGGAATTCTCGATCAGTCCACCTTTGGGTCAATAGGTAACTATCGTAATTGGTGCACCAAACCGAATAAAACTCTATTGCTTTAAAACGTACTAAAAATAAAAACAATGGTAGTAATAAATTGTGCGTCCCGTCTGGACCAAGCGTGGTGGTCAATGCTCGCGTACGAGAAGTGGCTTTGTCCCAGCGGTAGGGGACACTCATAGGCTGGTGTAATTATGTTTAAAGGAAAACGTTCATGAAGTTTTTACCTCTCAATATAATCATCGACACTCTGCAGGCTGGTGATGGACTGCGCCAAGTCTTGGTCCATCATCAGATCATCAGACGCAAGGCTGGAAAGTGTATCCAATGAAGGTGTTCGCTCGGTGCCGCCATTCCGTAAACCGCACACTGAGTTTAATATTTTGAAATTAATAAACAGAATTAGCTGAACAACAGTTTGTAAATGAAAATACACTTTAATTGTAATATTTTTCGGTAGAATTATAAATCAATTGAAAAGTTAGAGAAACTATTCCCGCCAATATGAAAACCACAGATAAAAAACAATTAAATTACGTGTCTGTTAAATCAAAAATGTGTTCCATTCCACACCACATTCGTTTGTTTTTCACAAATAAAATTGTTTTTTTTTTTAGTTTGGTGAGAGGTTTTATTTCATTGTGGCCTGCGCTGAGGAAACTTCTATTTCTTAATTACAGATAAAAAATAGAAATAATAACAGGATCATGTTAATTATTACCACATTGACGTGAATAGTTACAATTTTAAAACGTAATTTATCCAAGACAATGGATAAATTCTGGCCATTGCTACAAATACAAGAAAAACTCATTAATAAAAAAAAACAAAATCACATTTTTGTTTCATGGTCTTGCTAATAAGCAAAAAAGTTTTTATGTCCTACTTATACCCAAAGATTTTAATTGTTTATTCATGGAAATAGTTTTTATTGTCGTGGTCAAAATTTTGCCTGAGGGTACTGACTACAGAGGAACAATTACAAATGGCAAAACCATTTTTTTTCTCTATAAAAAAAAGACTTTGTTACGACCATTGTTATTGTCAGTCAGCGGTCACATCTCATCGTTTAACCAGTGCTGCGGCTGCCTTAACTACATATTTACTAGAACATTAGTAGCTAGTAAGCAGTAACCTGTAACATTAGTAACCGATTCTCAGTAGCAACAATGGAGTCTGCATCTGTGCCCGGTTGATGGCAATAGGCTCGCCCACTATTACCTACATATTATTATGGCAAATAAACAACTGCCTAGACTTTCAGGGATTACAGGGATTATGTTTTTTTTTTCATTAAATGTTGCCCCACACTAGGAATTTCTCCTGTATCGTGGGTGCGTTCACAAACATTTAAACTCACATACACAAATACCCAGACCCGGAACAATTATCTGTAGGTCATACAAATATTTATTCCGTGCGGGGATCGAACCTGCGACACGCAGCGCAGCAGTCTATTCCTTAAGCCACTGCGCCAACCGTGCCGTCAATATTAGTAGCGAGAAGCTCACAACTTTATGTTGTAGTCTGGCAACTAAGCTTATTTTATTTTCTAAATTAAATTTCTTACTTTTACGATTCCTTTGAACCAATGGACTGGAGGTGATGCGTTCCCTCGACCTGCGAAGGTTTTTGCTGGTCTCTGATTCAAGCGTTTTACTTGAAGGGCTGCCGTCGCCATTTTCTAGAACAAAAAATAAGGTTAATAGGTACTCAGATGTTTCAGCACTCTTTTATATAACATCATGCCTGTAACCCACAAAGGGTTTGGCAGAGGTGTACTTAAATAAACCCTCATATCGCTAGGTATATTATCTCATGTAATAGGGGGCGAGCCTATTGTCATCTACCGGTCACACATCTGGACTCCGGGGCTCCCACTGAGAAATTCCTGATGGAAAAACCCATTAACAATTTGCCTGACCCGGGAGTCGAACTCAGGACCTCATGCTCAGCAACCACGCTTGCGACCACTACAAGGACTCTTTTTACCCCGACTTCCCAAAAGGAGGAGGTTCTCAATTTCTCTGTATGTTTTTTTAATTTTTTTTATTAATGTTTTTTTGGGAGGAATATTTGAGGGGTGCCAAACCATAACGTTATATGTGCCAAAAAAATAAGTTTTCAGTAGACATAAAAAACTGTTTTAATTGTTAAATAAAAAACGAATTAATTATTAGAAGTTTTATTAATAAACTGGCATTCAATACACGTAATTACCATATGTATTTGTAATCTTCCGAAACACAGAAATAAGTTTTTTTTATTTTAAAAAAAATTGAAAACTACAAAACGTTCTAAGTACCATTATTTATGCAAGTCATAACGTTGTAAGCGTATTTTACTTGCACTTACTAAACTTAACTTAAACTTTTTAGATTACTTATTTTAAAAGGTTTTCATAAAACAATTTTTTTTCTCCTGCTAAATACGGCAACATGGCACTAATGTCTTTCTTTTTCTCGGCAGTTATAGGCACTGGTGTTTCCTTCATCTCGATTTCCAAGCCCTCAAAACTCGCCTTAGTGGTTCCAAGTTTAAGCACAGAAGTTGCGATCCATGGAGCGTATTCGCCGTAACTTTTCTTTGTATTAATTACGCCAAAGTTTTCAGATGTTACTTTTTTTTTTCGTTTTTTTACTTTTTATGTTTTTTTTTACTTTTTTTTTTTACTTTTTACTTTTCAAACATACCTCCTGTGGCTCGCTTTTTTCGCGTACATCTTGATTTTTCGTATTCACATACTTCAAACCGCTGTTTTTATTAATTTTTCTTATAGTTTTTTTCCATTTAGCTTTATTTAAAACCCGTTTTTTGGACGATCCCGACATCGACGCACCTCCTTCATCGGACATTTTGAATAAACTGTCGTTTGCAGCTCACAAGGCACTTACAACGTTATGACTTTCTGTTTCGCAATATTAATAGTCATTGAACCTGTACTTCGAGATTGCAAGTAAACGCCGGCACTTACAACGCGTTGCTGCAATAAAACGTATTTGAGTTCGTGTGGCACTTACAACGTTATGGTTTGGCACCCCTCATTTTAGTATTTCTTTTAAAGACGTGAAGAATGTGGAAACCGACATCTATCTTAGTTTTGGCAGTGTGCCAGCTAAACTTTTACTTCTTGCCTTCTCTTCTATTTTTCTACCTGTCAGTTTTGCTTTCCCAAAATAGAATACCTTGACAGCACAATAGAGATTACCGATTTGCGTCATTGGAAAACGAATTAGCCTTTTTTTTTTTTGGCTGTTGGAAAATTATCAAATAACCCCTCCCGCTCTTGGGCAAAGCGGAAGGGAGAGTCAGACTTCCACTGACTAAAAACCACCCATGTTCCTTCTTAGCCCTTGCGCCGAGGCCGCGGTTTCTCTTTCGAACAACCCGCAGTCCCGACGGGGAATAAGACTTCAATTTGGTTTTGAACAACCATGATTAGCTGTTCTTAAACCATCATCATTCTCTTGCCCTTATACCAATTAATTTGGGGTCGGCGCAGCATGTCTTCTTCCTCCATTATTCTCTATAACTCGTCATATCATCAGACACCTTTCCTGTCATTCATTCTTTACACAAATACACAGTCCATCCATCGTTTCTTTGGTCTTCCTTGACACTTAGACCTCCACACTCATACTCAAAACTTTCCTCACGAAAAGAGAATCAAGTTAAAAAGAAAACTTACTCCTGAAGAGTAGAGCTGGCTGGTCAGCGATCTCGTCATCGAAGAAATCCCGTCCATCTGACAAGGACAGTGATCCGGATGCATGTGTTGGTGTGCCCGGGGACTCTGGAGTCGGGTTCTTGCTCCCGTTGCCGCTACCACCCGTAATCCTGGACGTTTCACTGTAGAGGTAAAAGAGAGAAGAGTTAAAGGATTGTGGATCCTTACTAATATTATAAATGCGAAAGTAACTCTGTCTGTCTGTCTCTCTGTCGTGCTTTCACGCCAAAACTGCTGAACCAACCGATTTAAATTAACTTTGGTACACAGATACTCTAGAGCCGGAGAAAGGACATAGGCTTGTAAGGGGTTGAAAGGAGGGATGAAAAGATACAATTTGGTCGTGATAACCGACATCCAAGTGGGCGAAGCCGCGGACATCAGCTAGTATTCTATACTTGATTCAGATTGTTTTCGCGACTTTAAAATTATTAGTCGAAGCAACATATCGTATGGCATTCGATAATAGTGTGTGACCGTAGATTAACAGTTTCGGTGACCACCTCACAGATACTAAGCTTGGAGTAAATAAGCTATCTGACCATCACCATTGTATATGGTCTGGTCCATCATAAACCAATTGCAGTGATATCAATCGGTGTTCGTACCTTTTCCTGTTTGTTTATTAAAATCTTTAATAGCGTCCTTTTGCTCAATTTCCTAGAGCTTATAATCCAAAAAAGACACATACTTAAATTTAGGACTTGAATGAAGCAAATCACAGAGCTATTCAGGATGCTACGTACTGATCGGATAAAATCTGAGTCATCGATTCGAGAAAAAGAACATCATAGCACATAGTTAAAATTATAACAGTACTAGCTGACCCACACAACTTCGTCTGCGTCACATAATATAGCTTATAACCTTTCTCGATAAATCGACTATCTAACATATTAAATTGAGTTAAGGGGAACACAGCAGTGGATGACTTTGACGATTTGACCTCTGTACTGGCTTTTGTTTATTTTTCGGCCCCTACCGGCAAACGACTGTACTACAGAAAAACGTACCAAAGAACAGAAACGTGTCGCAGAGTGGTCATCGTATTTGCCTAACATATTTTGTTTCTCTTGGAGTACAATGTATGAATAAAATATTTAATTATAAATTATACACTTTGACTAATGAAGTAATAACCTAGCTTTCATTAGTTATTTCACTGAGCACAGGTACTTCTACGATACATTCTTAAGGTCTGATAAAGACCAGGTAACTGCTTATCGGTTCTCAGTGACGGATGTAGTTAGAATGACCTAGCTTTCAAATTTTATCTGTCTGAGCACGGATGCTACTACTTAATACATTTTGAAGGTCTGATGATGACCAGCTAAGTGCTTATCGGTTCTCAGTGACGGATGTAGTTAGAATGACCTAGCTTTCAAATTTTATCTATCTGAGCGCGTATTCTACTACATGATACATTATGAAGGTCTGATGATGACCAGCTAAGTGATTATCGGTTCTCAGTGACAGATATACTTAGAATGCTCCAGCTGTCAGCTTTTATCTTATTGAGCACGGATGCTACTACATGATACATTTTGAAGGTCTCATGATGACCAGCTAAGTGCTTATCGGTTCTCAGTGACGGATGTAGTTAGAATAACCTAGCTTTCAAATTTTATCTGTCTGAGCACGGATGCTACTACATGATACATTTTGAAGGTCTGATGATGACCAGCTAAATGCTAATTGGTTCTCAGTGACGGATATAGCTAGAATGACCTAGCTTTCAGATTTTATCTTATTGAGCACGGATGCTACTACATGATACATTTTGAAGGTCTGATGATGACCAGCTAAGTGCTTATCGGTTCACAGTGACGGATATAGCTAGAATGATCACCATCAGGTAAATGGCACCATCAGTATCCAAGGCCTCTTCGAGCTCTTTCAAATGAGTCCACACACGACGGTTCTACGTGGTGCCATCAATGAGATCCTATACTTACCTTCGGAGTCTACCATCAGGTAGCTAGTATCATCAGTCTCCAAGGCCTCCTCGAGCTCTTTCAAATGAGTCCAAACACGATGGTTCTACTCAGTGCCGTCAATGAGATCCTATACCTACCTTCGGAGTCCACCATTAGGTACGAGACATCATCAGTAATCCAGATCTCCATCTTCCATCAAACGAAATTATCAAGACAAAATAATTAAAACGATAAAACAATTAACACCATTAAAACAATAACATACATTACATAACATCGCGCCTGTAATCCCCAAAGGGTTAGGCAGAGGTGTACCTAATAGTAGGCGTGATGTTATGTATGTTATTATTTTAATGATTTTAATTGTTTTATCGCTTTTAGCGATAAAACAATTGTAGCAAAAAACAATTGTAGTCGTTCTTGTAGCACGGATGCTACTACATGATACATTTTGAAGGTCTGATGATAACCAGCTAAGTGCTTATCGGTTCTCAGTGACGAACGTAGTTAGCATGACCTAGCTTTAAAATTTTATTGATCTGAGCACGGATGCTACTACAAAATACATTCTGAAGGTCTGATGATGACCAGCTAAGTGCTTATCGGTTCTCAGTGACGGATACAGTTATGATGCTACAGCTTTCTGCTTTTATCTTATTGAGCACGGATGCTACTACATGATACATTTTGAAGGTCTGATGATGACCAGCTAAGTGGTAATTGGTTCTCAGTGACGGATATAGCTAGAATGACCTAGCTTTCAAATTTTATTGATCTGAGCACGGATGCTACTACATGATACATTTTGAAGGTCTGATGATGATCAGCTAAGTGCTTATCGGTTCTCAGTGACGGATACAGTTATGATGCTACAGCTTTCTGCTTTTATCTTATTGAGCACGGATGCTACTACATGATACATTTTGAAGGTCTGATGATGACCAGCTAAGTGCTAATTGGTTCTCAGTGATGGATATAACTAGAATGACCTAGCTTTCAAATTTTATCGATCTGAGCACGGATGCTACTACATGATACATTTTGAAGGTCTGATGATGACCAGCTAAGTGCTTATCGGTTCACAGTGACGGATATAGCTAGAATGACCACCATCAGGTAAATGGCACCATCAGTCTCCAAGGCCTCCTCGAGCTCTTTCAAATGAGTCCAAACACGATGGTTCTACGCAGCGCTGTCAATGAGATCCTGTACCCACCTTCGAAGTCCACCGTCAAGTAAATGGCATCATCAGTCTCTAAGGCCTCCTCGAGCTCTTTCAAATGAGTCCAAACACGACGATTCTACACAGTGCCGTCAATGAGATCCTTTACTTACCTTTGGAGTCCACCATCAGGTAAATTACATTATCAGTCTCCAAGGCGTCCTCGAGGTCTCAACACCATTAAAATAATAAGATACATAACATAACATCACGCCTACTATTAGGTACACCTCTGCCTAACCCTTCGGGGATTACAGGCGTGATGTTATGTAATGTATGTTATTATTTTAATGGTGTTAATTGTTTTATCGCTTTTAATTATTTTGTCTTGAGAATTTCGTTTGATGGAAGATGAAGATCTGGATGACTGATGATGTCTCGTACCTGATGGTTAACTCCGAAGGTGGGTATAGGATCTCATTGACGGCACTGAGTGGAACCATCGTGTTTGGACTCATTTCAAAGAGCTCGAGGGGCCTTGGAGACTGATGATACCAGCTACCTGATGGTGGTCATTCTAGCTATATCCGTCACTGTGAACCGATAAGCACTTAGCTGGTCATCATCAGACCTTCAAAATGTATTATGTAGTAGCATCTACCAGAAACATTTGCACGACTGATGAGTCGAATATAGTGAGACTAAAATTATTTTACCGTCTTATTATGTATGTACCTATTATTCTGGCAAATAAATTCATTTCATTTCATTTCATCCGTGCTCAGATCGATAAAATTTGAAAGCTAGGTCATTCTAGTTATATCCATCACTGAGAACCAATTAGCACTTAGCTGGTCATCATCAGACCTTCAAAATGTATCATGTAGTAGCATCCGTGCTCAATAAGATAAAAGCAGAAAGCTGTAGCATCATAACTGTATCCGTCACTGAGAACCGATAAGCACTTAGCTGATCATCATCAGACCTTCAAAATGTATCATGTAGTAGCATCCGTGCTCAGATCGATAAAATTTGAAAGCTAGATCATTCTAGCTGTATCCGTTACTGAGAACTAATTAGCACTTAGCTGGTCATCATCAGACCTTCAGAATGTATTATGTAGTAGCATCCGTGCTCAGATCGATAAAATTTTAAAGCTAGGTCATGCTAACTACGTTCGTCACTGAGAACCGATAAGCACTTAGCTGGTTATCATCAGACCTTCAAAATGTAGTAGCATCCGTGCTACAAGAACGACTACAATTGTTTTTAACCGACTTCAAAAAAGGAGGAGGTTATATGTTCGTGTGTATGTATTTTTTTTTTTTATGTATGTTACCTGATTTCTCCTCCATTTGTGAACCGATTCTCAAAATTATTTTTTTATTTGAAAGAGTATACTCCTGAGGTGGTCCCATTTAAATTTGGTGAAGATCTGATTCTGATCATCGGAGATATACAATAGAACTCTTCAAAAATAGACGGCAAATCTGTCGTGATTACTGCAATCGCTTGGATGTTTATTGTTTACGCAACATCTTAACTTATCATCACGCCTGTATGCTCTGACGGGATACGCAGATGTGTACAGGACGCCCAGATTTCGAGAGTTAGGTATGTTAAGTTCCATTTTATTGCGGATAAGCCGATTACCGTGACATGTATTGTTAACAACGTAAAATTAATGAATATCAAATATTTGTAAAGGATATTACAACTAAAAATGGAAAAATATAAAAAACTTTTTTGCAAAAATAAAACCGACTTCAAAAACACAAAAAAGTGAAAAATAACTTTAGCTTCTGAAGTCGGTGACAAAAAAACTGAATAAAACAAACAAAAGTCACCGACTTCAGAAGCTAAAGTTATTTTTCACTTTTTTGTGTTTTTGAAGTCGGTTTTTTGCTACAATTGTTTTATCGCTAAAAGCGATAAAACAATTAAAATCATTAAAATAATAACATACGTAACATAACATCACGCCTACTATTAGGTACACCTCTGCCTAACCCTTTGGGGATTACAGGCGTGATGTTATGTAATGTATGTTATTGTTTTAATGGTGTTAATTGTTTTATCGTTTTAATTATTTTGTCTTGAGAATTTCGTTTGATGGAAGATGAAGATCTGGATGACTGATGATGTCTCGTACCTAATGGTGGACTCCGAAGGTGGGTATAGGATCTCATTGACGGCACTGAGTAGAACCATCGTGTTTGGACTCATTTGAAAGAGCTCGAGGGGGCCTTGGAGACTGATGATACCAGCTACCTGGTGGTAGACTCCGAAGGTAAGTATAGGATCTCATTGATGGCACCACGTAGAACCGTCGTGTGTGGACTCATTTGAAAGAGCTCGAAGAGGCCTTGGAGACTGATGGTGCCATTTACCTGATGGTGGTCATTCTAGCTATATCCGTCACTGTGAACCGATAAGCACTTAGCTGGTCATCATCAGACCTTCAAAATGTATCATGTAGTAGCATTCGTGCTCAATAAGATAAAATCTGAAAGCTAGGTCATTCTAACTACATCCGTCACTGAGAACCAATCAGCACTTAGCTGGTCATCATCAGACCTTCAAAATGTATCATGTAGTAGCATCCGTGCTCAGATCGATAAAATTTGAAAGCTAGGTCATTCTAGCTATATCCATCACTGAGAACCAATTAGCACTTAGCTGGTCATCATCAGACCTTCAAAATGTATCATGTAGTAGCATCCGTGCTTAATAAGATAAAAGCAGAAAGCTGTAGCATCATAACTGTATCCGTCACTGAGAACCGATAAGCACTTAGCTGATCATCATCAGACCTTCAAAATGTATCATGTAGTAGCATCCGTGCTCAATAAGATAAAATCTGAAAACTAAGTCATTCTAACTACATCCGTCACTGAGAACCGATAAGCACTTAGCTGATCATCATCAGACCTTCAAAATGTATCATGTAGTAGCATCCGTGCTCAGATCGATACAATTTTAAAGCTAGGTCATGCTAACTACGTTCGTCACTGAGAACCGATAAGCACTTAGCTGGTTATCATCAGACCTTCAAAATGTATCATGTAGTAGCATCCGTGCTACAAGAACGACCACAATTGTTTTTTGCTACAATTGTTTTATCGCTAAAAGCGATAAAACAATTAAAATCATTAAAATAATAACATACATAACATAACATCACGCCTACTATTAGGTACACCTCTGCCTAACCCTTTGGGGATTACAGGCGCGATGTTATGTAATGTATATTATTGTTTTAATGGTGTTAATTGTTTTATCGTTTTAATTATTTTGTCTTGAGAATTTCGTTTGATGGAAGATGAAGATCTGGATGACTGATAATGTCTCGTACCTGATGGTGGACTCCGAAGGTGGTGTATAGGATCTCATTGACGGCACTGAGTAGAACCATCGTGTTTGGACTCATTTGAAAGAGCTCGAGGGGGCCTTGGAGACTGATGATACTAGCTACCTGATGGTAGACTCCGAAGGTAAGTATAGGATCTCATTGATGGCACCACGTAGAACCGTCGTGTGTGGACTCATTCGAAAGAGCTCGAAGAGGCTTTGGAGACTGATGGTGCCATTTACCTGATGGTGGTCATTCTAGCTATTTCCGTCACTGTGAACCGATAAGCACTTAGCTGGTCATCATCAGACCTTCAAAATATATCATGTAGTAGCATCCGTGCTCAATAAGATAAAATCTGAAAGCTAGGTCATTCTAACTACATCCGTCACTGAAAACCGATAAGCACTTAGGTGATCATCTCCAGACCTTCAAAATGTATCATGTAGTAGCATCCGTGCTCAGATCGATAAAATTTGAAAGCTAGGTCATTCTAGCTATATCCGTCAATGAGAACCAATTAGCACTTAGCTGGTCATCATCAGACCTTCAAAATGTATCATGTAGTAGCATCCGTGCTCAATAAGATAAAATCTGAAAGCTAGGTCATTCTAACTACATCCGTCACTGAGAACCGATAAGCACTTAGCTGATCATCATCAGACCTTCAAAATGTATCATGTAGTAGCATCCGTGCTCAATGAGATAAAAGCTGAAAGTTGGAGCATTCTGACTATTTCCGTGACTGAGAACCGATAAGCAGTTACCTGGTCTTCATCAGACCTTCAAAATGTATCATGTAGTATGAGAGACTATCATTAGGTACGAGACATCATCAGTCATCTAGATCTCCATCTTCCATCAAACGAAAATCTCAAGACAAAATAGTTAGATAACATAACATCACGCCTGTAATCCCCGAAGGGTTAGGCAGAGGTGTACCTAATAGTACACCCACATTTCGCCAGTTATCTTTAAGTCCCATATAATAGGGGCGAGCCTATTGCTATCGACCGGGCACAAATCCAGACTCCGTGACTGTTACTTATATATAATATCCTGATGGAAAAACCCAATAACACTTTGCCCGACCCGAGAATCGAACCCAGGACCGGCATCGTGCTTACGATCACTAGACCAACGAGGCAGTCCAAAATTAAAATAATATCATAGATATATCTATATACCAAAATATCTACTAAGAAACGTAGATAATTTACCAATAGTTTTGGAGAGCTCGGCCACGCGTCACTTTACGTTTATTAGGCATAGTCAGCTTAGTCTATGATAGGTGCAAACAACAAAACGAAATTACAAACTACTTTAAATATATTTACAAACTTATTTTCTGTTCTTATTTTACGAAATATTGATAACTATACAATTTACAATATGTTTTAATTCAGAAAACATTAAAAACGTGAACTTTTGAATTTTATTTGTGAAGTAATGACATGCGTGCAGTCCACCCGTGACAACAGTCATCGAGACACTGGCGCAGCGCGTTCCAAGTATGCGCGACGGGTCTTGCGCCGCATTTGCCTCAAAATGTCGGGATTTAATTTATTATTTTAAAATTTTATTACAAATCAGAGAAAATAAACAATACCGATTGTTAAATACATCACTGCGTATTTTTGGGTATAAAATTCATACCGAACTATTCAGCCGTTACAGAGACAAAATTCGATTTAGGTTAAGACATACTACGATTTTTTATTAAATAATGTGAAGGTTTATTAAAATTTTAAACAATACGAATTATTTGTGATGACTTTAAGTATAACATATATTTTTTATATGGAAATCGTACGGAAGGATTCCTCAACAAATTTCTTTAAACATACGTCGTTTTTGGGATTTGACCATTGCAACGGCCTTAAATCGTACTCGTAACAAACAAAAAATCTTACCTTTCCTCTTTATAATACCTATTAGTTTAGATTGGCTTCGATTATATGATTAAAGTAACAATTACTATAGGTATCTCTTACTGTTTAATATACAGTAACACCTTGTACTTGTAAACATTATGGTGCAGTAAATATTTTGAATTTGAATTTTTCCGGAGCCCCCAGAGGCCAGAATCCCCACGTACCTACCGCACCGGACCGAATGACTGCCACGCGCTTAATTATTTTGTCGCCCGTATATTTTTACATTGCGATATCTTCTAAGATATTTGTTTAAACTGTATAGAGTAAAGGGCACAAATATTTTATATTAAATTTCTGTGCTAACAAACACATTTATTTAGATATAGATTAATACCATATGGGTTAAATAAGCTTAGCAAAATATCATTCTTTTAAACCTAACATTTTAAGATAAAAAAATGGTTACAGTGAGTCAATCTTAAAAGATAAACATATGCTATCGCGGACTTTTTTTTAGAACTTTTAAAGAGGAACAATTCCGTCATACATGATATTTACGTAACTTAAACCGTTTTCGCAGCGCACGCAACGGAAGCTCTCAAAAAGGAATATCTTTTCCCGTTTTTGCAACATTTTTCATTTATGCTCCGCTCCTATTGAAGGTAGCGTGATGTTATGTAGCCTAAAGCCTTCCTCGATAAATGGACTATATAGCACTAAATGATTTTTTCAATTCCAACCAGTAGTCCCTGAGTTTACCGCGTTCAAACAAACAATCAAACAAACAAACAAACAAACTCTTCAGCTTTATAATATTAGTATAGATTGTTCAAGGACCTTTGTTTTGCAGGATAGCCTTGAAAAAACTGTTTACGTAATAGGTATCTAGAAGGGCAGCGGTGGCCCAGCGGTGCCGGCACCGACTTACGAACAGTGAGTCGTGGCCGGGTTTGAACCCAGGCAGACACATTACTTTGTGTAATTTATTTCATCACCGGTGCTCTCAAAACGGTGAAGGAAAACATCGTGAGGAAACCGGCATGTCTTAGAACCAAAAGCTTCGAAGACATGTGACCAACCCGCACTGGGCCAGCGTGGTAGATAATAGCCCATCCCTCTCCAACAGAGGAGGCCTGAGTCCCTGCAGTGGGAACATTATATGCTGATGATGATGAATATCTAGAAAATTTTGTAATTTACTTACACCACAATTTCCTTCACAGGTTGCATTACCTCCCCATCGAGATTATCCTCTTCTTTAAAAACAGGCTCCGGTGACCTAGTCTTAGTATTAGCGGTCTGATAAGCCGAGCTGATGGAAGGAGGATCCCTTTCAACCTGCAACTCATTATTCGAGTCACTGGTACTGGTAGAGGAGATCAGGCTGTCTGCAGGTGAGGTCTCGTCATCCAACATGCTTTGAGTGGAAGTTTCTAGAGCTGAGAGGTCGAACTTGGAGTCCTCGAGGGTGAGGGTAAGGTTGTTGTGGTCACCGCTCTGGTTTGTGCATGTGCTTGTCGTGCTGTAGTTTGAACTTGTCATTGAACCTGTGGGAAAATGAGAAAGGATTTCAAATTCTATAATTTTCAAATGTTTTATAACATAACATCACGCCTGTATTCCCCTAAGGGTTAGGTAGAGGTGTACCTAACGGTTTCGCCAGTTATATTTAAAATCCCATGTAGTAGGAGGCGAGCTTATTGCCGTCAACCGAACTCAAATGCAGACTCCGTGGTTGCTACTGAGAAATATCTGTATAAAACACAATAACACTTGCCGACCCGGGAATTTAACCCAGGACCCCTTGCTCAGCAGTCAAGCTTGCGACCATTTGACTAACGAGGCAGTCGCAGGGATTATCAAAGTTTAAAACTCTAATAAATTCAATTGAACTCTGTTGAATGAATGCTTTCACTCACCCATCATAGTAGCCCTGAGGGCATCATGTTGGCTCATGGTCAACGATTTCATGAGCAGCGGGTGTGGCACGGGGGGCTCGTCCATGATCACAATGGTCTTCTTAGGAATCTCCGGTTCCACCACCTGAGGAACCTCCATCACTTTGTTCTCAAGTTTGGACTTCTCGTCCTCACAGCTGGACACGCTCAGTGCTAGGGATACGTCGTCCTGTGATCTGGAAAGAGGAATAGCTTTTTAGATGGTTGATACGTGGTCACATGGGAGATGCTTCTAGATAGAATCGTGCTTGTTTATATCGTAAGACATGGGAATTTCCCCGTCGGGGCTGCGGGTTGTTCGCAAAAGATACCGCGGCCTCGACATAAAGGACTAAGAAGGAACATGGGTGGTTTTTAGTCAGTAGAAGTCTGACACTCCCTTTCGTTCTGCCCAAGAGTGGGAGGGGTTTTTTGATAATTACCCCCGTAATTAGCCCCGTCGGGGCTGCGGGTTGTTCGCAAAAGATACCGCGGCCTCGACATAAAGGACTAAGAAGGAACATGGGTGGTTTTTAGTCAGTAGAAGTCTGACACTCCCTTTCGCTCTGCCCAAGAGTGGGAGGGGTTTTTTGATAATTACCCACCCCCAAAGAAAAAAAAAATGCCTCTAAAAATGGGTTGTAAATTATTTGGTATCTACCCGCGATTGTAGCATGTCCAAACATTGGAACACTGTACGTACCTGTTGGCCATAGCTTCGCCAGCCGCGTGGCTCTGCCAAGCGCTGCTGTTACCGAAGTGACTCTCCTCACTCTTGCACGATGGACTGGACTCCTTCGAAGAATTCACCGTGGTCGGAGACACCACACCGCTCGAAGACTTCACAAAAGAATTCTAGAAGTAAACCAAACAAACCAATTAGTAATGTTTAAGGCGTCAATCTTTCTCAACGTTATAAGCGAATGAATCACATTTAGTTTTATGAACAAGTTTTTTGTAGGCAGTTCAACGATTTCTTTTGGCATTGCCCTCATTAGAAGTTTATCATGCAATGTTATTTCTTTATACTTAGCTATTTCCGTATTATATATTTTAGAATGATGGGCAAGTAACTTCGCAGGAACTGCTCCGAGTTTTTAGTAATAAATTTTCTAACTTTCTAACAATTTGAAATTGGACTATGACTTGACCGTTGGTTATTTCGAAGGTTATTTTATTAGTGGTATAAGTATTTACCTGTTTATTCAATTTCTCAGGTTGTGCTCTATCCAGAACGAACTTCTCCTCATCCAAGTTTGTCTGTATCAATGCAGGTCTGCTCCTATTCCTGTATCGTTCTAGGGTGGACATGGGGGAGTTCTGTCTCCCAGATGACTCTGAGACGGGGGATGGCTTTGGTAGAATGGGGGATGGTGGTTTGTACGTGGGTGCTGGACTGAGCTCGTACTCCGGAGTCAGCTCGTCGTCGAAGGAACTTGGCAGTTTTGGTAGAGGTATTACTGCTTGGCCGGTGATTAGAGCGTCATCTGAGAACAAATTGGTGCAATTAAGTAACGGGGCATTTAAAAGTAGATCATTGCTGTGGGTATGGCTCGGATCAGTACAACCGAATATTTTATGAAAAATATTAAAATAAGACTGCAGCAGAATGTAATTCATATCTACGTTCACTTCAACTTCAACCATGAGGTCTTGTCGTACCTGGATCATCTATTAGAATCTTTGACAGCACGAAGAAAAAAAGGTTTAACTAATTCTAATTATATAGCTTTGGTAGTTTATGGGCTAAACTGCTAATGCTAATCTAGCTCTTCCAGTCCTCGCAGCTTCTACCTTTTCGGAGTTCCATTCATTTTATTTTAGTATCGGTATATGCAGGGCAGAACCGAGTGCTATGTCTGACTCTTACTCTTACTGGGTACTACGACGATGAGTCGAGCGAGAGTAACACGTACGTACGCACCCCGGGCTGGATTATTGTTAGCACGTTTAAAATTTAAACTTACCCATTATATCAAGGTCTGAAATTTGCAGCTCTCTGAGATGGAAGCAGTGTGAGTTGCGCATGACCATCTCGAGGTTGCGCGGACGACGGCGCATGCGCGGCGAGACATCTCCCCCCTCACCTCCTGTCCAGACCCCGGAATCACTTGATACTGCTGATTGCGCACCTAAAAAGAAAAAATCTGATGAATACAGAGAAAAGACAGCTGATCTCTACGTTTGTGTTCGTGACAAAATTATCTGTTTTTCGTTGCAACGGTTAGTACCTATGTGAAAGCTGTTCATGACTTGGTGATCCTTTTCAGGTATTAATTTCAATAGATACACTACGATTATGCTAAACTGCCTAATACAATGGATACGACAAACCCAAGCCCAGTGAATTATTCAACTTAAAGATTCCCTCAGTTCCATCGATGGTGGTAACAAATACTGGCTGTACAAGGATCTTGACGCGGATAGCTAAACAAAGAGTAGAATACTTATATCAATGTCGCTAAAGTCGGAATTGGCCTGGCTTAAATCTTTTAATAATTTCACAAATATTTACAAACAGCATCCCCTCCCCGTTGTCAAAGTCATTCAAGTGCCAAGAAATCCTTGTAGCTAAAGAGTACTATTTTATTTATAGGTAAGAGGTTGCATTTAATAAAATCTATAAAAGACTGACCATTTTTCATTAAAAACTATAATAAAAGCCATTTATCAGAATGGAAAAAAAATAAAGAAAAATATTTAATGGCGTCACAAAGTTTTTAACAGACATCGGCCATGTTTATTTTTATAAAAAGTTTTGCACATTAATGGGTACGTACTCAATGTACAGTAAAGCCTTCTTCCACTTCCAGGCTTTTAAGAATTTATACACGACTAGCTGACCCACGCAACTTCGTCCGCGTCACATAGTATAGCTTAATAAACCTTTCTCGATAAATCGACTATCCAACATATTAAATTGAATTAAATCGTACTCGTAACAAACAAAAAATGTTACCTTTCCTCTCTATAATACCTATTAGTTTAGATTGGCTTCGATTATATTATTAAAGTAACAATTACTATAGGTATCTCTTACTGTTTAATTTATACAGTAACACCTTGTACTTGTAAACATTATGGTGCAGTAAATATTTTGAATTTGAATTTCTCAGGAGCCCCCAGAGGCCAGAATCCCCACGTAAGTACCTACCGCACCGGACCGAATGACTGCCACGCGCTTAATTATTTTGTCGCCCGTATATTTTTACATTGCGATATCTTCTAAGATATTTGTTTAAACTGTATAGAGTAAAGGGCACAAATATTTTATATTAAATTTCCGTGCTAACAAACACATTTATTTAGATATAGATTAATACCATAAGGGTTAAATAAGCTTAGCAAAATATCATTCTTTTAAACCTAACATTTTAAGATAAAAAAATGGTTACAGTGAGTCAATCTTAAAAGATAAACATATGCTATCGCGGACTTTTTTTTAGAACTTTTAAAGGGGAACAATTTCTTCATACATAGTATTTACGTAACTTAAACCGTTTTCGCAGCGCACGCAGCGGAAGCTCTCAAAAAGGAATATCTTTTCCCGTTTTTGCAACATTTTTCATTTATGTTCCGCTCCTATTGATCGTAGCGTGATGTTATATAGCCTTAAGCCTTCCTCGATAAATGCACTATTCAACACTAAAAGAATTTTTCAATTCCAACCAGTAGTTCCAGAGTTTACCCCGTTCAAACAAACAAACAAACAAACTCTTCAGCTTTATAATATTAGTATAGAATATAGATACAGGAGAAATTCCCAGTGTGGGCAACGTTTAAAAAAAAACCGAAGGAGAAAATGATAGTCTATACATTCTGCTCAACAATAATAAAATCGTTAGTATTACGAAAACTTCAAAAAAACATATTGTCCAAGAACAGTACCTACATAATGTATTTAAATGATTGGTTAACCGATCAAGAGATCAATCATGCTCTCGAAGTTATAGTTCCGCGCCAAATAGACCAAACAATTTTGCCTGACAGCCAAAATAAGTGTATTAGTATTAGCTGTGGCAGGCAAGCAGGGAACTTACTGAAAAAAATGCGGTTGCATGTACAATATGCATTTTTGTAGTACTTAATATGCATGTACCAGGTACCTATAGAATACTATATATTCTTTATTCGTAGAAAAACGTTACAGATTAACTTTTACGCAATGGATGACTTAACTTGCAAATGCTAACGTGATAAGTTAATTGTTGCATTTTAAAGTTGTGTTATGTAGGTATTCAACATTATTTGAATTTTAAAATATAATCAAAAAAGTTTGCCTACAACTAAAATTGCATCTTTAAAACAACACATTTTTTTTAACAATATTCAAAAAGATTTTTTGCCGCAAGTAAAATTCATAAAAACACAACATTACGCCTTTAATCTTCAAAGGGTTAGGCAGGTGTTGTGTTTAAGTCCCATGTAATAGGGGCGAGGATAATATTGCCAATTAAGGGAATTTAAGTAAGATTTTAAACTATTACCTTCTCTCCATCCGTCTGTAACACCAGACTTCCTAGTGTTGTTCACCACCTGTAGATAAAAACACTTATTAAGCATTATGATCACCTTTCACTTCACTTTCACACACTGCACTTAAAAATGTATATATTGACCATGTCGTGTTTCTAGGCGAAGTGCATTACTGTGAATGAACCCGAGCACATCCCTAATGTTACGAGCACAGATGTCGAAATGACCCGTATTCGACCAAGTCACTAACTTTAAAAATAAACCCAACACCACACGTGGAGACGATAACTAAAACATATCTTACGACAAAACTGTTCAAACTACTCACTTTCTTCAATTTCTTCGTCAATTATTTAATTTTACAACTAATTAAAATATATAATTGTAAGTTTTAGCATCTAAAAGAATAATGAAATAAAACTTTTTAACAAACACGTCTTGTCACGGTCCAGAACGAGGGGAAAATGTAACGTCCAATTAATTTTGCTTTTTAACGCGATACATTGCAAAATACATTATGTATGTATGTAGGTATGTACGGGTATGTGTGTTAACTTTTCAATTATGCAAGTAATGTGGATATCTGCTTATGTTTTTGAGAAAAAAAAATGTTTGTGAATATTTCATTATTGTAGCATTAAAATGGAATTTCAATCTTTATAAACAAAGTTGCGGTTATACATCAATAAGTGTCACGAATTCATGTCATGAGTGTCATGATACTTCGTAAAGAAGTGGCGTAAAACATTTTGCATAAGAGACTGATTACTTTGCTAAGATATCTTCGTTTCTCTAATCTCACGTGTGTCTACGCTAGATGCACTGTGCACCGACGATATTAGAGTATACGGCGACCGGCTTCACACACGACAAGTCTGAAATAGACAAGTTGTGACCCACTTTCAGCTTCAGAGGAAAACAAACGGTTGTAGTGTAATTATAAAGGTTATTATCGTTTGTCCAGGAAGCTGTTATGTAATTTATGGAATACTTAACGTCTATTAAAAAATGCTAAATGTGAAAAAATGTCGTCATAGATACTGCGGCGGTGTTTTGATTTCGAGCTTTCCCCTCAGTTATTTATGTTTAATGATCTTTCATATTTATTTCTATCTTCATTCACAATCAGTATCCATTTAATGTCCGTAATTTCCGTAATGTTTTCCCAATAAATTAACGCATAAAACTATGCAACAGATGTGCTCTTGTAGTAGATTCGTGATGTGCATTAGGTACTCTTGACACTAAACTAGGTCTAACAGCTACCGTAGTACTAAACGTATCGTAGTACTAACAGAGTAAGAGTACCGAGTATATTTTTAGTAACACTCATCTATCTATTTGCATTGTTGCATGTAAGCACCGACGCCAATCGCAGTTGTAAAGCCAGTTAGAGTGTTTCGTAACTGCGTTCCCATTTGGGTTCCCCAATTTCTCTTTCTTATATATATTTCTTCCGCTTCCTTGATCTCATGCTCATCATCATCCTAACCTAGCCTCTGCCCACCAATGTTGGGGTCGACTTTCAGTCTAGTTGTCATATAAATTGCCAGTAGGAACACGTAGCAATTTCAACCTTAAAGCTCAGTCACCTGTTTCGTAGTCTTAGCATCGATATTCTTGACAGCAGGGAACTGAGGCCTTGGTAGCTGCGTGGTCTGGAAGGTGTACTTTCCAGGGCCTGGACCTCGCTGCGGTTCGGGCTGGACACGGGGCGCGGATGCACCACGGGTCGAGGCTGGTTCTGTTATCCGCACGCTCTTAGTTGGTCGCCCTTCCTGAAATTAGTGATGATTATTAGACTTCGTGAGGAAGGTAAATGTGTATGAGTATGAATGTGGAATAAGAGAAAAGGAAGACTAAAGAAGCCATGGATGAACTGTGTGAAGGATGATACAGAAACAAAGGAGGTGTCTGATGACATGACGAGTAATAGAGAATTATCGAAGAAGACAAGCTGCACCGATCCCAAATGGATAGACAATAGGAATATTATTGAAGTCAGTTTGGAAATATTCAGAAATATGTTTCTTGCACGAGATCTACATCTATTGTACATATATTATCTTGACCGAAAGACCGTCGATACTTAATTGCTTCCTGTTGGGATTTGAAAGGTACATTATGTATGAGAAATTGAATCTGATTGTGCTAATGCAAAATTATGATAAAGTAAAAGTGTGTAAAAGTCTTCAACGAGCTGATTTTAATAAACATTGAACAGGCTTTATGGTGCTGTGCAGTACCAACTTATTAACCCAGAAACGACGCCAATCTTGTAATTAAATGACAGGAAGCAATGGGACTCTATTCATTAGTTGGTCAAGCTTTAATTAGCTTTAGCACAGTTTTGAAAACAGGTGCTGGTTCTGTTGCACCGTATCATTTGGGGTTAGATTTTTCTTCAAAATCCTTCTAAATTCTGATACGCTGGTTAATGTAACCCGAAATTATTATGTACTTTTAACTACGAAAACTTTTGTTGTGTAAAACTTTATTATTGTTCTCAAAATCTTTCGAACTGAAAAACGATCAATTATATCCTCGATCGGTAACAGGTAAAGAGCTAAACCATTCATGACACTAATATTCATACGGTAGTATACGGTTGTCGAAAGTACTTCCAAGAGTACTAGCTGAAATAACTTCCTAGACTATCGGTAATCCCTCTGCCAAACATTATTACTGCATAATGTTACGGACAGACGACCGCAAAATGCTGGGAAGCATGGACTGGATGGGAACTGCGAAAGACAGCATGTTGTGGCGAGGCCTAAGTCCGGACTGGACTGACGGATGTCCGGATGAGCTGAATGGATTGATTACTGTCCGGTTGAGTGCTCTTGGGAAATATACTTCCCGTAATTTGTGTACTTTAAACTACTCCTGGGAACTACTTATCCCATAATTTTTAATATCGAATAGGTTCACACGCTTAAGACAATTTCAACTTACCTGAGCTGGTGCCTGCTGTGTCTGATACGTCAGTATGACTGTCTGCTTAGTCAGCGTCTTGGGCACGCCGCCTGCTCCTATGACAGTGGTGATGCCGGTAGAAGACACCTGCGTCGCCTGCAACGGCAGCTGATACCCCGGACTTATACTCTTTTTGTCTGGAACATGAGTTGAAAATACTGTGATAAGATATGTAACCGAAAGCCGTTTATCTGAGTGGAAACGCTTGCTCTTATAACTCACTACCTCAAATAATCCGCCATATTGCAAAACAAGATGGGTTCCGTAACATTGTAGTAGATATTGAGATATTTTCCATGTTATTTTAGCACCATAGACTTCTTATAGGTTTTCCTGTAATCTCTCTGTAGACTCCGTAGCTGTTACTGATAAATTCCTGAAGGAAAAAGTAAATCTAAGGGAAAGGGAATCTATAAGTGTTGAACTAATTTCTGTTTTTTTTTCAAAATTTTAGGCCCAGTAGTTTCGGAGATAATGGGGACGGTGGTCAGACAGACAGAGACACGAGTGATCCTATAAGGGTTCCGTTTTTTCCTTTTGAGGTACGGAATCCTATAAACAAAATATTACAAAAACATTATACATTAGCCCCAAATTAGGCAAGACTTTATCTTGAGCACCAATACTTATTTTGTTTTCAGCCCATTTATGGCTTACCATAGATTCTTTAATATTCCTCTACTTTTAGTTGATTCCCTAAAATCAATCTCTTTAATCTCTAAGTGAATCCTCGTTGGTCTAGTCATATAGTGGTCGGTAGCGCGACTGCTGAGCAAGCGTTCCTGGGTTTGATTCTCGGGTCGGGCAAAGTGTTATTGGATTTCTACATAAAGAATTTCACAGTAGCAGTCACGGAGTCTGGATTTATGCCCCGGTTGATGGCAATAGGCTCGCCCACAATTATATGGGACTTGAACATGACTGGTGAAATGTAACATGCACTAATATAATTCTGTGTAACACTTTTTTTTTGTAATGGGACAAGCCCGCCACACTATTCCCAAACCACTGTAACTCCTGTTAGCCACAATCAACAGTGGCGACCACAAGAAAAGCGCCGAGACAATAAAGCCCGACGATGTCCCAGAGAAACGATTTAACTGTCTTGGATCCCGCAACGAAATTAATCAGAAAAGAATAGCGGAGGAGTAGGAAAAACATCATTTCCACTTCCCTCCATATCAGCAGGAGACAGAACAGAACAAGGCCAATAGGCACACAGGGACGTATACAACTGGGATAAGCCCAGTTGCCTAGGGATAAACCCAGTTGCCAGTTGTGTAACACTTGATGATTATTATCGTGATGTGTACTCAGAACTTTAATAACGACGTGGAAGTCTCTCATTCTTGACCATGAAAGCCAAAGAGATGAACGGTGTATTGAAGTTTGAATGTCCAAAGCCAATTGGCTGCAGACAGGGCGCTAGATTGGCAAACGAATCAGGTCGTGAATGCGCAGCTCCTATAGCGCTTGTGACGTGTAAGGGGTGCTACATTTGTTAGAAGTCGGCCTAATGGGTCGAGACGGGCGGCAAAATTGTTTGTTCACAACGTGGAATGGATTGGACACCGACGTGAAAACGGTATCACGTAGTCAATACATCATTTTAAACCTTCCCATATCGAAATTTTGTTTATGTAGTTAAAGAAAACAGCTGTTCCATACATTTTAACTGCGTAGATATTGCAATTTTGTAGGAAAAAGGTCATCATCTGCCTAGCCTTTTCCCAACTATGTTAGGGTCGGCTTCCAGTCTAACCGGATTCAGCTGAATACAAGTATTTTATATGGAGCGACTGCCTATCTGACCTCCATAACCCAGTTAATACTAGGATACTTACTCTTTGGTAAGACTGGATATCAGAATTTCAGGACACTGACTACCTATAACGACTGCCAAAGATCTATATATGGCAGCCGGGACCAACAGCTTAACGTGCTTTCTGAGGCACGGAGGAAACTTGGTATGTCGGGCGGTCACCCATCCACAGACCGACCTGGCAAGCACAGCTTTACTTAAAGATCGACCCGAGTGGCAGTTCTTATTAAGCCACGAGCTCCTCTTTGTAGGAAAAAGGTGATTAAAAAAATGTTATCAATGTGCTGTACTAAGTATGTCATTGTTATGACCGTTTTCACGTCGCGTCGGTGTATTTTGCCGCCCTAGAATGTGCGAAATCAAGGCGAATCGTTTTTTACACGACTGCCCCAAAAAAAAGAGTGTTATGTTTTTTTTTAATTCTTGTCCTAAGCCGCAAGTGTATGAATATCTACGCAACGGTACCTATGCTATACGTAAAGGGAAAGACATTGTTCAAAGTGTAGTTTTTCTAAACTCTCAATTTCCATTCGGTTAAAGTTCTAAGCCCAGTTTAACTCTCAAATTCCATCCGGTTACTTTATACGGAATACCGTCAAATCGTCCGTTCACGTAATCGGATTATCCTACTAAGTGGCCTCATTGGTCTAGTGGTCAAAACCGCGACTGCTGAGTGTGGGGTCCTCGGTTTGATTTCCAGGGCCCCGAGTCTGCTATTCAATAGTGTCAGAATGGTCTATCAGTGATCTCATAATTGTTGATTTTGACAACACCAAACTTGTCAAAATCAACAATTATGAGATCACTGATAGACCATTCTGACACTATTGAATAGCAGACTCGGGGCCCAGCTCGTTGCAAGAATTCCATGGGTAATTGTTGATTTTGACAACACCAAACTTGTCAAAATCAACAATTATGAGATCACTGATAGACCATTCTGACACTATTGAATAGCAGACTCGGGGCCCAGGTCGGGAAAAGTGTTATTGTGTTTTCCATCAGAAATTTCTCAGTAGCAGTCACGAAATTAGGATTTGTGCCCGGTTGATGGCATTAGGCTAGAATCGCCCTAGCCATGGGACTCAAACATAACTGGCGAAATATGCGTGTACGTATATACATCTCTGCCTAACCCTTCAGGGATTACAGGCGTGATGTTATGTAAGTAGGTATTCATACAGGTATATTTTCACATAATATCTAAAGAAATGGCAAAGCCAGCAAAGTGAACCACTGAGTCGGAAAAACAAGTCACTCGGAAAAATTGCTCGATCAAACAATCACAGGATTAAAGGCACTTTGAGAGACGCGACATTTTTTACCTGGAAATGGTTTTAATCTCGCATTATTCATAACTTCATCATTGTTACTTAAATAACGTAACAAACACCATACCAGGCTGAAAAAGTCCCTTCGGTGCTGCAAGGTGTTCGCAAGAGATATCGCGGCCTCGGCACAAAGGGCTAAGAAGGAACATGGGTGGTTTTTAGTCAGTAGAAGTCTGACACTCCCTACTGCTCTGCTCAGAGCGGGAGGAGGAGTCATTTGATGATTCTCCAAAAAAAAGGGGCAATAAACTGTCTGTAATATCAACATAACAGCTTTTTATAGTAGACAGAGACTTTAATGGCAGATAGCTGAAGATATTAGGATTAACTAAGGCTACTTTTATTTTAGAATAAGAATTTTGTTAAGGAGCTCGTGGTTTAATAAGAACTGCCACTCGGGTCGATCTTTATGTAAAGCTGTGCTTGCCTAGGTCGGTCTGTGGATGGGTGACCGCCCGACATACCGAGTTTCCTCCGCGCCTCGGAAATCACGTTAAACTGTTGGTCCTGGCTGTCATTTATAGATCTTTGGCAGTCGTTACAGGTAGTCAGTGACCTGAAATTCTGACATCCAGTATTACCCAGTATTAACTGGGTTGTGGAGGTCAGATAGGCAGTCGCTCCATGTAAAATACAGGTATTCAGCTGCATCCGGTTAGACTGGAAGCCGACCCTAACATAGTTGGGAAAAGGCTAAGCAGATGATGAAGAATTTTGGTTCAGTTCAAAAACATCAAAACATCAAATTGGTAATCTTGAAATGGGTTTTTCAAAACCCGATTCAGATACGGAAGTAACATTTTTTTATCACGCGAACGGAAGTCGCGGGGTATAACTAGTTATGTATAAGTCCCTTATATAATTGCTATAAACTAGGCTGCATATTATTGTTAGCCAAATTACCAATGCAGCCTATTTCCGAAGCTATTCAAAGGCGATATCCGTAAACTAATTTGAGTGAATGACACCATCAATTTGATTACCATACACACCCAAAATTGATTCCACCCACACATGCACTTTCACGCAGCAAGTTTGATCAAACCAATTTGGTAGTAAGGCGTTATCCATTTAACATCTTAGTCAAACAAGCATGTATTAAATGTAGCGATGTCTTTGATAAAACGGTTGAAAATGCCTATACACTAGTTTATATTAAAAAAAAAAATTACAATATTTTCGTATTCATCTCATCAAACCAAACCCTTTTCATTGCTACCCATTTCATGGGGATGCATAAAAATAACTAGTCCATCATGTTTGAGAGTTCGCTACATTGCATTTAGAATTTCGCCAGTTAGCTAACCATGCATTGTCATTCAAACTAACCTATATGCAAAATTTTAGCTCAATCGGTTGGGACTAACTGTTCTAAAATTAGCTGCAACTTTTGACTTAAACCAACAAGAAACAAACATACAGACTAGAGCAACTTAGTGGATGTCACAGCTCACTATTATTTAAGTCTATTTTTTAAACATGTTTCACCCTCCATCTAACTACATAATTCTCCAACACCTATTTGACATAACAAAACGCCTTTTATTTTGGCGTGTGGAAAATCATCGAATAACCCCTCCCGCTCTTGGGCAGAGCGAAAGGGAGTGTCAGAGTTCTACTGACTAAAAACCACCCATGTTCCTTCTTAGCCTTTTATGTCGAGGCCGCGGTATCTCTTGCGAACAACCCGCAGTCCCGCTAAGCCTATTCCCCGAAGGCTAAGCTAAGACTGAGATGACTACAAACAGTTTCGAGCGCGAGCCTATTGCGTCAATCGGGCACAAATCTAGACTCTGAGATGCTACTGTGGGATTCCTGGTGAAAACAGACCTATCACTACACGACCAAAGAGTCGAACCCGAGATCTTATGTTAAGCAGTGCTACATCACTAGTGACTAGACCAACAACTCAGTCGCAGTATTGATTAACTGCCAATAATTACAGTCCTTGTATGTAAATGTAATGACATAACGATTAGCTTAGTACTCAAATCAGGCATGCTCACCAAATGCATTGTTATTATAGGTCGTATCCTTATCCTTATGCGTGGCTCCGAAGGCCTGCTCTGCTGCCACGCTCATGTCCCCGACCTTCGCAGTTTTGGCGTGTTGTTGCCTGAAACCGAACCTAACAAATGAGACAATAATAAGACAGACATCAGTAGGAGTGCTAGTATTTCAATCAGCAAAAGAAGCACTTTAATGGCTGGCGCAGATTTAGACAGGCGGCAAATATCTTTTTATATCATTATTGCAATTATCGTATTTGCAGGCGGGCCAAAACGCGCTATTTTGTAGATAATGAAATGCGATCGTGACCCTTTTCTGTAAAGTTATTCTTTCTTTCTAAGAATATTTTCCAATAAACGTCAGTAAACATTAGCATTCTTGTTTGCTTCTATTTGTATTTACATTGCCTCATTGCCCGCCAGACATACTAAAACAGCCTTTTAAATGAAAAAGCCTACGCAACTTGCAATAGCAATAAGTTTCTTTCCGAACAAATCAGGCGCTCCAGTCATTTGTTATTTATGTGCCGTCTCATTCGCGTTCAGAATTAGAATCACTGCTTTCTAATTTATGAATTAGTCGTTTGCGTTTTTCTTATGTCATTCTCATTTCCCTATCGCGATTGCTTTCGATAATAATCGTTATGTAAAAGTGCGGGTGTGAACTGGTTTGTTAGCCGTTACCTAGTTGATCGTAATGGTTGCCCGGCGATCTCCTTGCGCGGTCTCGCAAGTGGCGTCGACCGGCCTGACAGCACCTCCTCCGGACGCAAATCCTCCGTGGAACCTGTCGTGAAATGTTGATCATTAAATATGGACATCTTACGTGCTGCAAAACATGTTTTATGGTGACTTGTAATTAAAGTTGTAGGTTTCTCATTGCAACTTTTTCTGTGTACGGTGGAGAGTACTTTCGATTTCGTTTTATGCTTCGAGATAAATATTTTTTTATATTTACAAATACAGTTTCAAAGACATTATTCAAAAGAAGTGTGTTATAATAAAAAGCGTATTTATTATACTATGTACTTATATTATAGTTTAGTCATAATATAAGTACATTATCAAAAACATAACCCTTTCCTTGCAGTCGGGTAAAAACAGTCATGGTCTTTATAATAACCTATGGTATCCATTTCAGTTGAGGGAGACTAAAATCTAAAGTCTCCTGACATTTGTGTAAGTTTTTCTCTTTTCTGATGATACAATGTAGGAGTATAATATCTATGTCGGATCGTAGCAGGTGGCGTTCTACGGTTTCTGCCTATACCCATGGCAAAAAAGGTGTGAGTTTATGTCTATGTGTGTAAGTCATAAATCATTCTTTATCCTTACCGCCATTCCCATTCTTATCATGTGCCTTCTGTTTCCTGCGTGAGTTGTCGTCAGCACGTGAGGTGCTGGCGGGGCGCCGACGGAACCCGAAGGACGTGGCAACTCCTCGGCTCTGCTTGCCGTTGCCGTTGCCTCCCGCGCTCTTCTCTCTCTTCTTTGCACCCTTCGACTCAGAATGACCCTGGGGAAGAAGAGAAGACATGTTAATTGTTTGGTTGTGGTGAAAAGAATCGTCTGAAAAGGTTGGATTCGCTGAATAATCAGACTGCAAACACCATCACGAAGGAAGTTGGAGGCATCTTGTACCGCCGTTTAATCTGAAGTCCATAAATAACTAATACTTCTCTAATACTGCTGAAGTCCATATGTCTTGGAGGCAAGTGGTACGTGGTCACGATCCTTATACATGGAGGAAATGACGAGCAACCCGAAATTATGATTTAGTACGTCATATGTGTTGTAATCATGAAGATAATCATGAATCATGTGTTGATCACGTATTGTCGGATTAGGTAAAGTAGACTGGTATTCTTAGACGTGGACTGATAACAATAGGTAGGTAAACCTCCAAACAAGTAGAATTCTAAAGGTCAAGAGGTTACTGAAAAGATTGTGTTCGAAAAGCTTTTCTTTCCAACGTTCTCTATTATTCATAAGAACCTTGAGAATAGAATATGAAAACTAAGAATATAATCTATTTTTAGGTTTACCTACCTACATATTATTTTCTTAGATATTTTCTAACTAATAACAAGCTTACGTTTCACGTTCATATTTTTTTTAACATAACTGCATATACACACCCATCCAACTATACATACATATTTTTAGCCCATAGACCGTTATTTAAATTGACTTATTTATATATTTTAAGTCAACCTCCTGAATTTTGGCGAAGATACAAAACTGCAGCTAGCTTGTATAGGTACCTTACAGACTAACATAAGTAGATGTGACAAAATAAAATAAAATTGATTTTATAGAGTTACAGTTAGTTATGGAGGCATTAGCTGTGTCTTTTCCTTTCTTTGATGTGGAATTTTCCCAAAACTATGATAATTATGTACCAACTTTTTCCAAACAGTAAACAGACACTCAATAAAAAACCCATTAAATAACTTTATGTGCAAATTGCGTTTTAAATTACAATTTATCGCATATTTAAATTCACGGTTAGTTTGCTACGGTTTGACCAAGGAAGATGTCGGTTTATCTTTGTGTTTTTAACCGGAGTTAATTTTTAACTAACTACTTCTAAAATACATTAATAGATACACCTTGAGTAAGAATAATAAATCAAATTGAAAGGTGTCCTATGGACATCCGGTTGGATCACGCAAAAATGATTTTTTATATTTACTTTTATTAAAAAAAAAAAAACGATTAAAACCAAAAGAATAAGTATGTAGAAATGATAAACATATTTTTGCATATTCGCAAAATTGACGGCCAGTTGAATCGATTGAAAAAAGTTTTAGTTTCTGAAGTCCCCTCAAATCTCACTGCAAAAAGATGTCAATTTTATTTTGAAATTGGCTTCAGCTCGCAAATAAATCAGAAATAAAGTACTCCGTCCAAAAAGTCTTCGCAAGATACTAAAACACCCACACAAGAGAAATATGGGAATACACCTACATGAAATTTTCTAACTGAAGAGAGCGTCCCCATTCGTGTGGAAAATACTACGTCAACTAAAGGTTTGCCCTTGGCCTTTACACTGAAGCTTTTAGCTTACATAACTAAAGCTATATAATTAAAGGTCTTCCGAGCTTTTAATACCAGCTTCCGTATTAGACTGGAAACTTCTGAAACTGGCCTTTTAATTAATTAATTAATTAAGACCGTCTTTGTATTGCAAAGGTCATTAATGTAACTTTCAGTCGTTCTTGTTTCAACACCTACAAAGGTAGGTATAAGAATGATTAACAAGTGCGAGTCGGACTCGCACATGAAGGAATCTGTACCAAAACGAAAAATTACGTTTGTTATACAGGGTGTAAACGAATCCTTCACGCATACGACAACCAAGCATTCTGTACATCAAACCAAGTACCCCAACGCAAAAATTTTTGCTGGGAAATGACTTTTTTTTTTGGGGTCAAAAATCACATTTTACGGTAAAACTCAAAGTAGCACTCTTAAAACATTGTGCTAGTGGATGCTTTGAATAGTAAACGGGTCATGGAGATAATTTAAGTAAAGTTAAAACCTGAAATACTAGTATTTACAAAAACAGCTGTGAAAAATTTGGAACTTTGACCCCCAATATCTCCGTAACTAGGAGGTTCCCAGGTATGGTCTAGAACAAAAAAATTATCGCAGTGGTGGGGAGAACAAATGCCCTTCGTTTGCGTTAAGGGTACTTTTACACCCTATATAGGTTATTAAATGTTTATTTTATTTTGTTTTTGGTAGTTGTTGTTATATCAGCCACAGAAATACATCATTTAATTTTGTGAAAATTTCGACTGCCTAGCTATATCGGTTCTTGAGATACAGTCTGTCTGATAGACAGACGGACGCACAGAAAGCGAAGACTTAGTAATAGGGTCCCGTTTTTACCCTTTGGGTACGGAACGCGTTTCAAGCTTTATGCGTTTGTCTCTGGTATTGAGACGACTCGTTTAATTACCCTTAAAGTAACTGCTAATTATCGGGATCACGTAACAAAAAGAAAACATGGTAAATATCCCGTTTTCAGTGTTAATGATAGTGTTAGTGACCATGTCAGTTTAAAACTTATAAAATTACCCTTATTTGAATATGCATGGCATAGATATTTTATGTGCGGATATAAGCTACATTAAATACATTCGATTTTCGGGGGTCAGCCAGAATGTAAAACATCGTTCGCTTACATTTAGCTAGATTTGCACGCAGGTCAACGAGTCGCGTGTGAGCCTAGGTAAGTTTCACGCGCATTTACTAACAGGTATGAGGCAGGTAGGTAGGTACTGTCACGAATACCAATATTATGTACAGTCAACCAATATGGATACACTTGGCAATGTTTATAAGCAATTTTTACCTAATGAATTGATTTAATTTTCATAACGCAACATAAAGTTTTGGACCAATATTATCATAAAGCAGATCATAATGTCTAAAAATTGCAATCGTTATTTTATTAGAAACTCGCGATTGAACTTTGCCAAGTGTAGGTATTACAGTTTTTGCTCATGACTGTACCTTATTTAGAAATAAGCCAATTTTTAAAGTGAACTTCTCATCTCGAATCTGTATTGATTAGACATTGCAATTTTATATTGTTTGTAACGGAGGAAACTTGGAATTCGGCCGGAGCTAAGGTAGAGCTACAGAAATAAATATAATCATAAAATGTAGGTATGTTTTATCTCTGTTATTTCTTGAGAAAACGTGAGTAAGTGTCAAAAACATTCAAACATAACGAGCTATCTCTTTGGTAAGTGTAATACGTATGATGTTCGCGATTGTACCGTAGACACAGAATGCAACGAACAAGCTGAAACCGTTGCCAAAGGTTAATAAGTTTATTAGATACGGTACTATTTACACTGAAGCCGCATATTTACGCCGCATTATACAAATAATAAGTCATATAACTACCATGTTATTTGATTACATCGACGCAATTTAGTTTGGTGGCAAAGCGTCGATTTAATACAAGGTTATATTAAGGCGTTTTTATAATGGGTGTAAAAATACCCTTAACAAAGTCGAAAGGTATTTATGTCATTATTTTTTTTTTTAATCTGGTAAGCATAATTATCAAGATAATTATCACTTTGAACTGTAGTGTGCTTAACATTGTACGATCTTTAAATAATATGAAATGAAAATAAAATTATGAATATGACAAAGTCTCATTCGTTACCGTAGGTGGAACCAACAAAATCATTACCCTTCCTTTTGGTTTGGCCGTAGTCGGGTAAAAAGACAACCACACGCGGCTTATGACTTTCGTATATCGTAATTAGTACAGCCTTTTCTCGGAAAATGGTGGTCAGTGAAAGCTTTGTACAAGTGTTTGGGGGCTCCTTTCCGTTTCGTGACTTCGTGAAATTATATCGAGCATTTGTAAAGATTGCAGATAGAAAGGTTTCGCAGTTCCAAACAATGACTGCAAATGTAAATAAATCATACTCCTATCTACTACCACTAATTACATACAGGTAAGTGCATATATGTACATACGGGAAAATTCATTGAGAATGTGTAAAAAATTGTTCAAAAACTATTTGTCTACCGATTGCGACAACTTGAGATGCATTTTTGTGCAATTGCCTTTTCGTCAATTTTCGTTACTGACAATAAAAATATGATATCGCAGTTTCTTGAATTGAAACATTAGCATACACCTGGTTAGAAAAGTTACATCCTACATCATCATCATCATCATCATCATCCACAGCCCGACTTCACCTGCTTCACGCTCTTGGCTCCTATACGGGGTGTAAAGTTTGGCTCCTATACGGAGTACATTTCCCGGTAAAATTCAATGTAGCACCCTTAAAACATTGTGCTAATGAATTAATGGTAAACAGGTCATGGAGGTAATTCAAGTAAAGTTATTTCCTGAAAAACTAGTATTAAAAAAAACAGCTGTAAAAATTTGATACTTTGGCCCCCAATATCTCCATAACCAGAAGGTTCCCAGGTATGGTCTAGAACAAAAAATCATCGCAGTGACGTGACGGGGAGAACAGGTGCCTTTTTTGGGGGGGGGGGGGAATCATCAAATAACCCCTCCCGCTCTTGGGCAGAGCGAAAGGGAGTGTCAGACTTCTACTGACTAAAAGCCACCCATGTTCCTTCTTAGCCCATCATGTCGAGGCCGCGGTATCTCTTGCGAACAACCCGCAGCCCCGACGGGACTTTTTCACCCTGATATGGTGTTTGTTACGTTATTTAAGAAACAATGATGAAGTTATGAATGATGCGAGATTAAAACCATTTCCAGGCAAAAAATGTTGCGTCTCTCAAAGTCGCTTTAATCCTGTGATTGTTTGATCGAGCAATTTTTCCGAGTGACTTGTTTTTCCGACTCAGTGGTTCACTTTGCTGGCTTTGCCATTTCTTTAGATATTATGTGAAAATATACCTGTATACCTACTTACATGAACATGCCTTTCAGCTTCGCTAAGGGTACTTTTACACCCTTTATATACCTGCCTGTATTATAAGGACATTCAATATTTCGTAAAGCAAATTGAATAGAGTATAGAGTACAATCTTGATAGATCATAATAATTATACTGCGTAGTGTCAAACAATACAATGCTATCGCAATATGTACAACGCGGATACAGTAATGTTTGTAGGATGACGTCATCAGGACATTTTTGGAGGCTTTATGGTTCATAATAGTTCCGCTGAGAGGTGACGAGGTCCTTGATGTACCTACCGACCGAACGCAATTTTTTTAGATTATATTGTATTCTTTGCTTGTTGTAAGTGTAAAAACTTATAGGGTACTTTTCAAATGCAATTTATGATCTGTGGGACCTGCAAAAAGTTAAATAAGTTATTATAACTTTTAACTTATTTACCGCGATGACAATCAATTTTCCGCAACTGTCATAGAGTTCAGCTTTGTTATGTAAATAAATATTAATAAGCTTGGAATACTGTTTTCAATTAGTATTATAATCAACTGCAATATTGGTTTGTTTGTCGTCTAAGGTCAACGAATTAATTATTTTAAAGAGATGTTATAAAATTATTCACTTCCGGGTTCCACTTTATGTAACATCACAGTAGGTAATTATTGTGTTGCATGATAAAGTAATAGGGATGTTTACTGACTAAAAAAAATATGATTCTGATTAGTCCGTCTGTTAGATTATCGAAAAATATTGGATACGTATTTTTTGTTTTATCAAATCAATAAAAATTGACGAAGATAAAACGCGTAAAAGATTTGTGTGGGGAGTTGTGACGTCACTCACCGGTAAAAAATGTCATACTAATGTCTTAGAACATGATGTCACACGAGTTTTCAAGCACTGTATCGTCTTCATTGTTGTTTACGTGAAAAAATAAAAAATACGTGTCCAATATTTTTTGGAAATCTATCTGACGGACTAATTAGATTTTTTTAGTTAACTACCCTATTGTAGTCATACAAAACTAATTAAGTATATTTAAATATTTATTCGGCACTTTGTCTTTCATCAGTTTTTCTGGTAGTCACCACTGTTGCTTCTGGCTTTCAGGAGTTGCAGTGGTTTTGAAATAGAGTGGCGGGCTCGTCCCATAAAAAAATAAAATTCTGAAAAAACCCACGATTGTAATTTTTTTAGGAATTTCCCCCGACTCAAATTAAGTAGGTATCGAAACCAACAGTTTTATTGCAGTCGGGGAACAGTTCGGTGGATCATATCTTTTGCATTTAACGGTTCCTTCGCATTTAGTGTAGATAAATCACAGATTTTCTAGCACTTTTATTTTAAATTCTAGATTCCGTTATCGTCGTAAAGTTGTAACTTTATTTCATGTTTATGACTAAGAAACCTGCACGGACTGCCTCGCTATAGTGATGGTCGCAAACTCGCAAGTGCGGCTTTTGATCGTGAGATGCCCAGGTCGGGCAAACTACATTTGAATTATTCCGGCAGGCATTACTCAGTAGCAGCCACGGAGTCTGGATTTGTGCCCGGTTCATGCCAATACGCTCTCCTTACAGGTCCTATGTTATAGACACAGGGCCTAAAGACAACTGGTGAATTGGGTGGTAGGGGCTCTGCCTAATCCTTGGGGGATTATGTAGTGTGACTAAGAGTTACCTAGGGAAAGTTATTTTGATATACATACACACATAATACATACATAAACTCACGCCCTTTTCCCATGGGGGTAGGCAGAAACCACAGAACGCCACTTGCTACGATCCTTACATACTCCTTTTGCCTCGTCCACATTCATACAATATCTAGTCATACACGCAAGCCGGTTACGAGCACTACGCACCTGTCCTTTCTGAAGAACGGCACCAATAAGATCAGTGTATGTCTTTCTAGGGCGTCCCCTCCCGGCGTTACCACCCACATCTGCCTTGTAAATACCTTTTGTTAATAGACTTTCATTCATCCTCTCCACATGACCGAACCACCTTAGCATACTCTTTTAAAATTTCGATATAATCTTTCCTTAAATGCCTAAAAATTCCTATTAAGCATACCCACTGTCTGACTCATAGGTTCCAACGGAATGCCTCCCGCCCAACGTCACCCAAAATCGATTCGACGCATACAGAAACGAGTATAATAAAAAGAAACAGGTTGCGTTACTCGTGTAGTTTCGTCATAAAGACGCGTGTATGTCAGAACAAATCAAGATGGTATGATAATGAGGTTCTCATGCATAGGCAATAGGCCGCGACAGTCTGCAGTATGCCAACAGCTAGATTACAACGCGATTCAATGTTAATGATTGTTGTGCTGTGGACCGCAGGGCTGCTGAGTGAAAGGAATGAAGATTTTTGTTGTGAGATAGGTAGGTACTTAATTGTTTTATTTGCGGACTTCGAAATTACTATTTGAGCATTCACGATAAGCTTTTACATACCGAATGCCTCGGAAAGCACGTTAACCCGTTGGTCCGGCTGTCGTTTGTAGAACGGTCAGTAGTTATACACGACGATCGGAGGCCCGAAAGTCTAACAACCGGTATTACCAAGAGGTATCTTATTACCCAGTCCTAACTGGGTTGTGGAGGTCAGATAGGTAGTAAAATACTGGTATTTAGTTGCATCGGGTTTGAACTGCAAGCCGATTTCAATAAGTACTTAGTTGGGAAGAGAAAAGTTCACTGCGGAAGCTTATCATCATCTGTCTATGTTGATGATAAGCTTCCACAGTGAATTTAAACTGTAAATAGTTTTACAAACAGTTTAAAACTATTCGGGCATGGAAGCCAAAAGGACCTTCATAGCCGTTTCAGTGCTGAAGGAGGCATCCAATTCTGTTGGAGATTGAAGCATTCAATACAATCAGCCACTTATGTAATCTTTATTCTGCTCCCAATTTGCCTCTTAATGCACATAAAGGGATTCTTTGAGGTGTAACTGACTGATACCAAAACAGTCAATAACACCCGATCACTTGGTACATTTTACAAAACATTGAACTTGGTGAGATCATGTTTCGCATTCGCAGACGGATTATTCGTGAGAATTTTAAGTAGAATCATTTGTACAGGTTTTCTGAAGCCAAACTAATATTGACGGTTGGTTGCACGCGAACAGCGCGACAAATAACCGTTAAATACTTTGATCAATACTTAACTGCCTTGTTCGTCTAGTGATCAGGTAGGTACTGTTGATATTGAGGGCCTGGGTTAGTTAGATCAGGTCGGGCAAAGTGTTCTGAGTCTTTCTATCAGGATTTTTGCTCGTTTGATAGCAAGGCGGATCCAGGTTTTTTTCAGCAGTTTTTAGTTTTTGTGGCAGATCGACAAGAATAATCTACAGTAACTGTTACAAAATAAATTTTTGCAAAAGAAAACAACAGACTTCCAAAAAAAAAACAATAAAATCGTTTAGTTTAATAACTTTGCTTTCGGAAGTCGGTGGTAAAAAAGTCAATGAAACAAACAAAGTCACCGACATTTGATTTCTAAGTGTATGTACTATGAAGGGAACTCTATAACCGTCTGGAGCGGGCACGTGCCCCCATGCCCCCCCCCCCCTGGATCCGCCCTTGTTTGATAGCAATAAACTTGCCTCCCATACAAAAGGACTTCAACATTACTTGCGACATATTGGTGTAGGTACTAGCAAGATATAGGTACACGTTTGCCTAACTCTTTGGGGAAAACAGATGTGGTGTTACATTAATGGTAAATACTAAACTATAAAAAAAAAAGTATGTGTGTGTGTGTGTTTTGTGTGTGTATGTGTGTATATGTTTAATTTTATTCTGATTTAATGTTTTATTTATTTTCGACTTTATTTTGGTTTATATTTTAATTGAATTGTAATTTTATTTTATTTATTGTTGATGGATGGAATAATCTGAAATAAATGAATTAATAACAATAAAAAGTCGAGAGAAATTTAACCGGCTGGTAACCCTAACCATCTATTGCCACTGTGTTATTATGAACTAGATAAACCGGTGAAGACTTGAGAATGATATTGGAAATACATAAAAACGTGTGTCTGCTCTGTCTGTCGGTTAACACAACATTTACGACCATAATAGATCCGCTGGGAGAACATTGACGTGCACCATTAATTTTAACCGCAGTTTAAGGTGACAGACTTCCAGGCAGTGGTACCTTAGTGGTGTGACCGTCGGACTGCCAAGTTTTAGGCCGGAAGGTCGAACCCTAGACACGCTCCTCTGATTCTGCGGATTTATGTGCGTGTAATTATTATCACTTGCTTTGATAAAGGAAAACGTCGTCAGGAAACCAGCATGTTTGATCGATATATCACGACGGCATGTAAAGCCCAGTCAGAGGCCCATGGCCGGCAAGAAAGCTCTGACACCAGGGTAGCCACTAACAACACGATACAGAAGTTACTTTCCCGTATACAGGCTGTAAATCAACCCATCACACAGCCGTCAACCAAGCATTCTGTACATCAAAATAAGTACCCTTACGTAAAATTTTTTGCTGGGAAACGATTTTTTTTTTTGTTAAAAAATCACATTTTACAGTAAAACTCAATGTAGCACTGTTAAAACATTGTGCTAGTGGATGCTTTGAGTAGTAAATGGGTCATGGAGGTAATTTAAGTAAAGTTATAACCTGAAAAACTAGTATTTACGAAAACAGCTGTGAAAAATTTGGAACTTTGACCCCCATTATCTCCGTAACTAGGAGGTTCCCAGGTATGGTCTAGAACAAAAAAATGATCGCAGTGGTGGGGAGAACAAGTGCCCTTCGTTTGCGTTAAGGGTACTTTTACACCCTATATTTCACAATGTTTCACAAAACAACCAATTGTGGTACAGTTCGTTTTTCATCATCCGATTTCAATTATACACTGATAAACTAGATAACATCAATCTATTTCAAAATCTATCAAAAACTTTCCCACCTTTTGTATACAAATAAACTCGATGAGAACAAGTGCACGCAATAAGATTCTGTGGGCTATAGAATTCCCACACAATGGCGGCCGTATCTCACAGTACTGGCTCAGTAAAAGTACTCTCTGAATAATATTAGAAGATATAGATTGCAGTCATTACGCTTCCACGTACAATGGAGCAACCGGCAATGGCTTCACAAATAAGATTGTATGACGGCTGCGCTGAGATTTATAAATTTATAGATCATTTAATTTGTAAGCCCTTTCGCTAAATACAAAAGAAACGAAAGTTCTTCTAGTTTTTTTTAACAATAGGCGGTTTTATTTTAAACTGCCTATTGTAGAAACGTGTTATGATAATCATGTACACAGAGGTAACCTTGTTAATGTTGTCACGAGAAATGTACGTGAGTTATTGTACACGCGACTCGTGTTATTCAAAAGCTTTTATCAAGTTTTCAAACTGTTTGGAGTACAACATTATTGACAGTGGAGGTTGGTAGAAGAAAAGAATGGCCTATACCCAGCAATGGGTGAATTCAGGCTGTAAATGATGATGATGATGATACAACAATACTGAAAAATTATATACATTGCATTTATTGGGCTAACGAATGTACCCATTAACGGGTTTGAATATTCTGAGCTGTTTAAAGACCTACAAATATACCCTTAATAAGTGAATAACAGGATGCTTAAGCACACAGTAAACCTGCTGGGTAGGTTCCCGCTTTAGTTAAAGACACCTAAGTTATCTACTTAGTTACTTACCAATTATACATATCCTATCCCACGCTCTACAGTCAACTATTTTAATAAATAAAGTGTTCGCGGTAATGATAAGGTAGTAGCTAGCTTAGCCGGACGGCTGCAATCCAGTGCTGACCGCAAAGTTGGCCGCAACTAGACGATCGGGCGCAACCTGCGCGCACGCATCCCTATCTACCGTTATGGACGACTGACCGCAGTTACGTTATCATATTTTCCTACATTAACTGTTTGAGTTGGGGTCTCAATAGAGAACAATGTAAGGATATAGTTTGTTCCTGTGTTTATGGCTGATTTAATGTTTTTTTTTTGCGTACCAGAGGTAGAAAAAAGTCCGTTGAGAAAGTTCTGGGGGCAATCTTAGAGATTGAATTGTGTTTCCCTCTCGATGGAGTGGGCTATGGTCGGAGTTTCCTAGCGTGACCGAATTAGAAATGAGGACATCAGCAAATTAACCAAGATTGCCGACGTAGCCCGAAGAAGTGTGGCAGTGGCCAGGGAACGTTTCTGACAGAACGGGTGGCCGATGGAGCCGAAAAGTTCTGGAGTATCGACCGCGAACCGGAAGATGTTGAATAAAAAGTTTTCGCAATCGGTGGACCGATGACCTGGTGAAGGTTGCGGATATCCGCTGGATGCAAGATGCACGGGACCGGTCAATGTCGCCACTCTTGTAGGAGGCCCAGCAGTGGACGTCTTTCGGCTGAAATGATGATGATGAATCTGAATCAAGGTTTCGGAAAAATCTGAGGAAAATATAAGTAAAGATGCGGGCGATATTAGGAATCGGGTATTGGTTAATAAGAGCATGTCATTTACCGCTGCCGCCATTGCTGCTCTCCTAATGAGCGCACTTAATTTGTTTAATGGCTACCTTTATATTATGAGTGGGCACGAAAATTATACATTTATGATACTCGTTATTTATTTATGAAGTTTTAATGATATTCTAACTACACCACCTCTGCACTTTATCTGGACCAACACTGACCAACCATCTGCGCTTGGGTAGTGGGTGTACCCTACACTCGTAATTATCGTAAAAATTCAAGGCTTATTGAAACACGATTCTACATTGGTAGTTATCTAGGAACATTGTTAACTAAGTACGAAAGATAGGAAATCCAAAGAATTGGCGGGTGGTTTGATGAAGGCTGAAGATTTTGAAGAAAGAAGTGATGATTGACGGTGAAGAAGAAGAAAAAGTCGAGCGGCACTGACTTATAACCAGGTGAGCAAGACGATGGACAGGATGGTACTATGAGGCATGAGCAGTCCCTTGGTAGGTAGCTAGTTGCTTTAACTAATTTTACTGAGCTAAATGTTCCTATTCCTTACAAGAACAAATGCATATACTACACATACCTACTGCTACTTCGACTGCACGGTTGGTGCAGTGGCTGAGTGATTGGCTGCTGTACTGGGTGTCGCGAGTTCGATTTCCCCACGGAAAAATATTTGTATGACTAACAGGTAATTGTTACGGGTCTAGCTGTTTGTGTTTCTAAGTTTGAATCTTTTAAACACACGCACATTCTTGTGTGGAGGCAAAGTTTAAAAAAAACGTAGCATCGAATTGTGATAATGCAGTTGAAAACCGTTGATGCCACCCATTTCAAAGTAACCGCCTTTAGAAGCCATATGTTAAAAAACGGGCATCTATAGCAACAAACGATGAACATATTACAGAACGATACTCAAGGACATTAACCCCCTCGCTACTGCAAAAGTTCGTTAAACAAAACGCAAAGTTTTGCGACCCACCCCTGTGTCTGTATTTGCATAAAACAGCTGATACGGTACAAAAAAACTGTCTACAGGCAGCAGTTTCACAGGAATTTTACCATTGAACCCAATGGCACAACGAATAAGGATCACTTTGATTCGAAATAATGCAACATAAGAGGTAATAATATAGCTGTGAATGAACTGTAGTGATGCGAAGTTTGCGGTTTACACTTGACAGCTTTACCATGACATCGGAGGAAGGAGAATTATTGGTTTTGTGCGATGATCAATAAACTTGTATCTCTTGGGTCTATGGCTACACGAGTTTGATCAACAATGTTGTATTCAATAAAGTTATTGTGTTTTGTTTTTACTGACCAATGACCATGTCAGTATTGAACGTTATCAAAGTACATATATCGTTTTACCCAGTAGTAACTAGGTTGTGGAAGTCAGAAACGCAGTCACTCCATGTAAAATACTAATAATATAGTAGTACATCCCGCTAGCCTAGAAGCCGACTCCATCACAGTTGGGAATTGATAGGTCAACAATACTATTTAATTTGACATAAAGCTTTTTAGCATCAAGGCAGTTTATTGCGAGGAAGATGTGAAAATTCTGTTTAATATGACGTATTATGGTGGTTGAGATGGTACTTTTTAGATGCACATTAAAGGTAGCTGACCAAGTAAATCAGAGGACAAGGAAGTTTTTATAGGAGAAAAGGCTATTAAATAAAGGTTACAATAGCCCATAAACTTCCTCAAGAATTGGGACAAATCCGACTGGTCGTTTCAAAGTACAAGCGTTGAAACAAACATACTCTATATTTTTATGACATTAGTATAGATTTTAGAATATGTAATTTAGTTAATATGAAGTGTTGTACTTCGTAGCAGGCATGCAAAAATTAAAAGTATTTTATTACCATCTAAAGTTATAATGAATGCGATCATGGTTGTGCTACGAAATACAACACCATTTCCCGGTTTTACTCTACATTTAGTACTTAATACTTTATTTATTCATCCAGGTTAATATTAGTAACTAACTCACCGTAATTTATGACCGGATATATTGTGTATCGTTTTAAGTTTTACATTCTTTTTTTTTTTTTTTTAAAAAACGTTGCCCCACACTAGGAATTTCTCCTGTATCGTGGGTGCGTTCACAAACATGTAAAGTCACATTCACAAATACTGAGACCCGAAACAACTATCTGCAGGCCATACAAATATTTGTTCCGTGCGGGGATCGAACCCGCGACACGCAGCGCAGCAGTCCAATCGCTTAGCCACTGCGCCAACCGTGCCGTCAACAACAACAATCTATACACACACACACATCAATTACATCAATTAGAATTTATTCTGTTATTATAAAAACTTCCTACGGAAATCGAAATACTTTTAACGCGTAACACAAGGCAGTCGGTCGTAGAGAATTATTTTTTGTAAAAAAAGATGACAAAAGAAAAACAGGACTCGTATTTTTTATCGCAAGTGAGAGAAATAGAGAAATGGATGGGTTTCGAGAGTGATATAAAGTGGATGACGACGTTTGTCGTCCTTGGGTACCACGTCCTCGCTATCTACTAGTGTTATCATTACACATTACCTGTGAAATGGCAGACTATTGTTTTCGGTAAGTTGATAGCGTAAACTTATTCTCAGTTAGTAAAAAAATATAAGAACCCGTTTTGTATACGCTCTAGCTGATACCCGCGGCGTCGGTTATTGCGACCAAAAGTAATCTTTTCATGCTCCCCTTTCAACCCCTTTTTTTTGGTGGCGGGAAATCATCAAATAACCTCCTGCCTCCCGCTGGGGAGAACGGAAGGGAGTGTCAGACTTCTACTGACTAAAAACCACCCATGTTCCTTCTTAGCCCTTGTGCCGAGGCCGCGGTATCTCTTTAGAACAGCCCTTTCAGCACAAGTAATGAGGCAGTGATTTTTGCCTTAAATTACCAAGTTTGGCGTTGTTATTCTGAGAAACTGAAAGATTTCAAAGACTTTTACTTTTACGAGTAAGTGGTGGAGATAGTTATTAGTAAGTACCTATAGGTTCCGGTCTACCTTTTCACATTTTTTTTACTTATAAAGCCAAAATTATTAAGGGAAAATATTGAGGAATATGAAATATTAAGGGGAATATCCATTACAAAAACCTCCTTCAGAACCGGTCTGGTTCTAAAAACGCTCAATAGTTTACTGATTTATCCTTTCCACGTTAATATTTATTACGAATTGTTACCAGAATAGACCTTAGCTCATATGAAATTAAGTTTAATATGAAAAAGATATATAAAAGTTAAAATAAACGAAATTACAACTGCCAAGTTGCCATATTGTTGAACTCAGTACCGAAGTACAAATCAGCAATTTTGTGATACTCGTAGATCTCTTAAAAATAAAATTCATTTATTTATTAGTTCATTAACACATACAATAGGGTAGTTAACAAAAAACAATCTAATTAGTCCGTCAGATAGATTTCCAATAAATATTGGACACGTATTTTTTCTTTTTTCACGTAACTACACAAACAATGATGACGATACAGAGCTTTGAAAACTCGTACTACATCATATTCTAAGACACTAGTATGACATTTTTTACCGGTGAGTGACGTCACAACCCCCCACTCAAATTTTGGACGCGTTTTATCTTCGTAATTTTTTATTGATTTGATACAACAAAAAATACATATCCAATATTTTTCGATAATCTAACATATAACACGAACTAATTAGAATCATATTTGTTTTAGTCACTAAACATCCCTATTGTTTTAACAGGCAAAACCCAAGTTAACAAAAGTAGTAATTTAATGGTAATTGTAAATTATTATTTTTTCAGCGTATCTGATGTTTACGTTCAGTGGATTTGGCATAACCGGTGGAGCACACAGATACTGGGCACACAGAGCATTTAAAGCTTCCACACCATTGCGGGTTTTCATGTTATTCGGCTTGGCATCTGCTGGACAGGTAACACCTGAAATTAACACCACGGCTGAATTCCCCGAAGGGTTAGGCAGAGCTGGTGTAAAATAGTACGCCAGATCGTATAAGATTAAGGCTTATGTAATAGGGGCAAGTCCTTTGCCATCATCCAGGCACACATCCAGATCTCGTGGCTGCTACTGAGAAATTCGTGATGGTAAAACCTAGTAACACTGCCAGATCCGTGAATCGAACCCAGGAGCTTAGGGTCAGCAATAGCGTTTGGGCTCACCGATGAAACACCTAAAAGGCCTAAAACCTCTCTATAAAGCACAGACGGCAATTCCGCAGTAATTCGACGGCATCGTAAAACATAGCGGCGTCTAGACTGCCTTAGGCCATTTCGGGTGCAAGGCTCGGAGGTAGGAACATAAAAGTTGATTGCATAGCTTTACGCCGACGCCACTGCCGTAGATACGTTTGTATGCAAATCTTCGGAACTGTAAATGAAAAATACTGTAATATAGATTACTAAAAATCCATTTTGTATAGCTCTTCAAGTTCTTTTACTTTGGCACCGTGTTCTCAAACATACCTTCATTTTTGTTTTGATTTGTTTTCTTTTTTTTTGTTGTGTGCTATGTGACATGTGCTAAATTAATTTGTTTTCTTTCTTTACTCCCTTTTTCTAACAGAACACGCTACATCAAACCATAGAGTCCATCATAAGTACAGTGACACGGACTCTGACCCTCACAATCGAGAACGAGGACTGTTCTTCTCACATATTGGCTGGCTCTTGATGAAGAAGAAGAAGGAGGTGACCACCAAATTCAATGATTGATATGAGTGATATTGAGAACGATCCGCTCATCACTTGGCATTCGAAGTGAGTTTATTTTCAATGTGCTTTACTCCTCATGGTGGCAATTGGCTATTTAACTGCCGTTAAAAAATCATGAAAATAATATGTTATTTCAAAGAACTAACATAAATAACACGATGTGTGAAAAAATAAATAAAATCGATAAATAATGGAGTAGCTACATGCTTTAGAAGTTTTTAGTGGGGGCACTTTCTATCCTTGTCGCGGGAAACGGCCATTTGTACTACGTAACTATGGCGGTATGAAATATGATGTCACATGTCTGTAGAGCTGTCTTTATCTAGCACGTTATTTAAAATCAGTTATAACCAAGCCATGTTTTGATCGATTTTCGTGAATTTTTTACAGTAGTCAAATAGCCAATTCAGGTTGTTAACAATGACGGCACGGTTGGCGCAGTGGCTCAAACAGTTGACTGCTGCGCTACGTGTCGCGGGTTCGATCCCGCACGGAACAAATATTTGTATGGCCTACAGATAGTTGTTTCGGGTCTGGGTATTTTTGTATATGAGTTTAAATGTTTGTGAACGCACCCATGGAAACAGGAGAAATTCCTAGTGTGGGGTGACGTTTTAAAAAAAAAATACTGATTGCTATAACTTGGTTTAGTTTCATCATAAGCACTTGGTGTTTTTGAATTGGTCATATTCTCAAACATATAGCGCGACTGCCTATTTTACCTCCACAGCCCAGTTGGTGTGCTTGTTATGTTACCATTGCCTAAATTAATTTTGTTAATCAAATGTCTATTTCTTCAAAAGAGATCTTACACCTGATTTGTCGAATTCCAGGAACGTTGGGATAATAAATCCACTAATTTGCTATGTCCTACCAACTTTGGCGGGTATCCTTCTGTGGGGGGAGGACTGGCGAGTGGCTGTGGTGTGGTAATGTGGCATACGGTTTCTAGTGGTGTACCACAGTGAGCTGACAGTCAACAGCCTTGGTCATACCTTGGGTTATAAGCCTTATGACAAGTAAGTTTCCTAATTAATTTAATAAACGCGAAAGTGAGTTTGTTAGGCATGTACGACATAATATCTGAACAGGTTTCGATGAACAAAGACAAGTCCGTATGCGATTTGGTATACGGACTTGTTCCATAACCCGTGGTAAGACAAAGGATAGTATATAAAGCCATATTTATAACTTTCCCGAGGGACAGTTTATATCTTCACAAGATTAGATTTCCAAAAAATATTGGACCCGTATTTTTTCTATTTTCATGTAAACAATAAATGAAGACGATACAGTGCTTCGAAAATTCGCGCGACGTCACAGTTTGGTGAATTATTTTACCAGAAGGTGACGTCACCAGCCCCCCACTTACGATCTTTGATACGTTTTATTTTCGTAAATTTTTATTAATTTGATAAAACAAAAAACACGTATCCAATATTAATTTTCGATAATCTAACAGACGGACTGAACAAAATCATATTTTTTTAAGTCAGTCAACTACCCTATTGTCTTGGGTATGACTGTTATAAATCTACATAAACATGGCCTAGGTTTAGTGTATGTAACTTAAAGACCTGGTTGTTCAATTAGAAATGTAATGTACGCGGTGACGATACCTAATGTAACATTACATTAGGTATCGTTTAGTTAGATGGTTGAGACGTGATCACATGGGTGATGCTTCTAAAAAGAATCGTGCTTGTTTACATCGTAAGACATGGCAATTTCCCCGTCGGGGCTGCGGGTTGTTCGCAAGAGATACCGCGGCCTCGCCTTACGCTCTGCCCAAGAGCGGGAGGGGTTTTTTGATAATTTTCCACCAGCCAAAAAAAAAAAAGGTATCGTCACACCGTGACTACATTTGAATTAATGTTAATGTAATGTGTACTAGTTGAATAAAATCATTATTGTTTATTTTTGTCATTTTTATCAGTTTATACATACAGGCTGTAAACTGTTCACGAAGCTGTCAACCAACCGTTATGTAGGTAAGTAGGTACATCAAACTAAGTTACCCTACGCAAGAATGATTACTAGGAAACAATTTTTTTTTGAGTGGAAAAACAAGTTTTACGCAAAAACTCAATGTAGAGCAGTCAAAATATTGTGCTAATTGATGCTTTGAATAGTTAACGGGTCATGGAGGCAACTTTAATTGCGTCATTTAAATGTATTAAAAGTTGAAAATTAACCCATTTTTACACGTAGGTATATTAATTTTCGATGTTCAAATAATATATGTACCCATCGATATTTAGGACATTCGATAATCAGTATTTCGATATTTGGATCTTTCGATTTAACTTTTGTAGATATTTAGATTTTAGATATATTGGACGTAGGATATTTAACCATTCGATAATATGAACTTTCGTTATTTTAATTTTCGGTTTTATGATCGTTCGATATTTCCATTTTCGATGTTTCGAACATCGATATTATAACAGAAGGTATTTTAATTTTCGATATTCAAATACGTACCCTCCAAAAAGATAGCTTGTATTAAGTTTATTTCCGTATTACCAGGTCAGGTGGTGGCTTTCGGGATGACGTATTGCACTCGTAGTTTAGTTTTATGAATTGTTCTTCTGACATTCAAAAGTACCTGGTAATGGTTAATTGAAATAAATGCTTTGACTTCAAAAGTTAAATGGTGTAGTACAGACTGAACGCTATGTCTATGTTCTAAGGAGACACCCTTAGAACATAGACAAAAATACAATTAACAATTGGATTTGGAAAACGAATATGATGACAGACGTAGGATAGGCAATTATTACCTTTACATTGAATAAGAAAAATTTAGTTAAGTATTCATATACCTGCGTAAGATTAGAGAACAGTACAATGGCGGACTAGAAAAAAGACACATTTTCCAAATTCAACTACACTGGCTGGTTATTTGATCAAAAATTAGGCCTGCCCTCGGGTCACGTGAAGGGTCGACCTACATTTCGAATACTAAATGAGCACCCCATGGCCCTAGTGTTTCAACCCCAAGCGGCACAAAAAAATCAAAATCTACGAAGTACTTTCTCGTTTGAGGTTTTCACCTGCAGCAGCCGCCCCAGTGCAGCCCAAGTCCTAGGAAGTGGGGATGGCGCGAGGAAGTCGACGAAGAACAGTTAAAGTTGCATCCCACTTCAAAGGCCTACCCAACTTCCATGGCATTGTGGCCATACCATCTCGTCTCATCCCATCGACGCGTGCCAAGCCATTGGGATCTGTTATTATTGATTGAATCGTCAGATTACATACTACCTACTGAAACCACTGACTTCGAGCCCTTTAGACGGTCCCAACTGTTCTTCATAGCTCCGTCCCAGATAACGGCTTTCTACATTCTTAGCTGTAATAAATTGATGGTGTTTAGCAGGCGCCGCGCGCCTTGGAGATTGTGGCTTGCAAAGATATAATGTGTGCACATTATAGTGCTTTAGTATTCATGGGGCCCTGGTAGCTTGGACACGCCGCCACACGCGGATATGACTAGTTAATGTAGATGTGTTTTGTTAGGAATCATTGACAGCGAAGCAAACGATGGCACGGTTGGCGCAGTGGCTGAGTGATTGACTGCTGCGCTGCGTGGCCCGGGTTCGATCCCCGCGCGAAAAAAAATATTTGTGTGACTTACTTTGTGGTCTAAGTGTTTGTGTATGTGAGTAAACGCACGATACAGGTTTTTGGTGGTTACATACACGATTCCATACATGGAACTGAAACTATCCCCACCCACTAACTTGCTATATAATTCTCTCCTTAGCCTGTATTGGGCTGTCTGGGGAGGACTGGCGAGTGGCTGTGGCGTGGCAATGTGGCATACGGCTACTAGCCTCGTACCACAGTACGTTTGCTATTAATAGCGTCGCTCACGCTTGGGGCGACAAACGTGCCAATCACACTTTATACTGCAATGACAGCTCGTGAACGTGGTTCAGATGTGCGGATGGCAATCAGCTTCATTGGTGTTTGCTCTTGGTGAAAAATGGGAACTGTAATCATAGCATAGCGTTATATTTGGAATAGGGGGCGAGCCTATTGCTATCAACCGGTCGCACTGAAAATTTACTGGTGGAAAAACTTATAACACTTTACTTTGACCCGGGCCCTTTTGCTCAGCAGTTGCGCATGCGACCACTATTAGACAGCTGAGGCAGTCTCCATTTGCCTAATCCTACGGAGAATTGGTTTTCTGTGCGTGACGTTATGTAATTATTCATTAAATAAACCAAACTATGTATAAATCTCACTCACTTTTTTTTCTCTTTTTAAGTGTTTTATTTACTTTTGTTTACTTTTTTTTTAGAAGAGCTCGCGGTTTAATAATAACTGCAACTACCGTCGATCTTTAGGTTAAGCCGCGTTTGCCTATGTTGGTCTGTGGATGGGTGACCGCCCATTACATACCGAGTTTCCTCCGTGCTTCGGAAAGCACGTTAAGGCTCCTCTCTCGAAAAAGCCTAAAAACAGGGTGCAGATGAAGCAGTTTTTCACCGGCACTTACAGAGAAATTACATCTGAGAAAAATTGTTAGTAATCTACATGATATGACACGTAATTTGGTTTAGCCATAATTTTTTTTATCGGTATCACATAATAAGAAAAAAAATCCACAAAATCACCTCCAAATCGTTGAATGGAACCATTTTACTCCTTAATTTTTTAACAAAATAATATAAAAAAAATATCTACTGCTTTGAAATACAAAGGAAAATAATTTGGTTTTGTTACTTTTTAAAAACATGTATTATTTTAATTATAATTAATGAAAAATGCGTCCGTTTAAAGTCCGTATCTACGACCGAGAGGGGTAGTTTGTATGCACAAGGTCATTGGCGTGAATACAAGCCTTAAGCTGTTGGTCCCGGCTGCCATATATAGATCTTTGGCAGTCGTTACAGGTAGTCAGTGACCTGAAAGTCTGACAACCAGTCTTACCAAAGGGTATCGTATTACCCAGTATCAACTGGGTTGTGGAGGTCAGATAGGCACTCGCTATATGTAAAATACTGGTACTTAGCTGCATCCGGTTAGACTGGAAGCTGACCCCGATTGGGAAAAGGCTGGGCAGATCATGTTTTTTTTTTTTTAATGTTTAATTTTTATTCATTTGTTTTGTCCTGTGTGAGATAGTTTTTCTTTCTTTCTTCTTGAAAAATAACAAGAAGAACACACCCCTGATGATGAAAATCAGTTGGTCCCAAAATAATTCAATCTTGCTGCAACATTTTTTTTTTTTTTTTTTTTATTAACTTCTTTATTGCAATCTATCAATCTTGCAGATATTCAGCAATATGTGTACGATGCTATTTAATTAAAGGGCTTGCACGAAAGCCGTCCAGTGACTGCTTCGTATTATCTTGTGCCTCTCAAAGAAGGTCTTGCGGAATCTTTCTTTTCAGTCTGCGAGCAACTGTTTGGGTGTTCATTAAATTGGTAGCCAGTATATTTGGATGATTATTGATTCGCTTCTTGTACGCTTTTGTCCTTTCTGAGATTTCTTCTATAACACTTTTGACGCAGAGGTCGTGATGGAGTCTAGTGTTTGAGACATACCATGGTGCGTTTGTTATTATTCTTAGTATCTTTGACTGGAATCTCTGTATTATTTCTATATTTGAATTTGCTGCTGTTCCCCAGAGTTGTAGGCCATATGTCCAAATGGGTTTAATTATGCATTTATAAAGCAATAGTTTGTTTTCAAGTGAGAGTCGTGATTTTTTATTTAGGAGCCAGTACATAGTGCGCAACTGTTGGCTCATAGCTAATCGCTTTGTGAAAATATGCTTCTTCCATGTTAGACGTCTATCTAAGTATATTCCAAGATACTTGGCGTGATCTTCTTGCGGTAGAGGTATGCCGTTGAGAGTCACGGGTGGACATGTCTTTTTCCTGTTTGTGAAAGTAACCTGGACAGATTTGGTTTCGTTGGCTTTGATTCGCCAGTCTTTAAGCCATTTGGATACTTGATCGAGACTGTTTTGAAGTTTTTGTGCTGCAAAGTCTGGTGAATTGTCCATTGATAAAATTGCTGTGTCATCAGCAAATGTTCCAGTAATTACTCCATCGGTCGTAGGGAAATCAGCTGTAAAAAGCAGATACAACGTGGGACCCATGACACTGCCTTGCGGAACTCCAGCTTTGATAGCATATAAAGGCGTTAAGTCTTCTCCTTGTTTTACAAAAAAGTGTCTGTCGCTTAGGTATGACTTGATCAGATTGTAGAAATTTATAGGTAGGTCTTTTTTTATTTTAAAAAGAAGTCCGTCATGCCACACTCGGTCAAACGCCTGAGATATATCCAGGAACGCTGCAACACTGTATTGTTTTGATTCGAGAGCTTTGTTTATATGTTCCGCTAGTCTGTGTACTTGTTCAACAGTACCATGCTTTCGACGAAAGCCAAACTGATGGTCAGGTAGTAATTTGTTTGCGGCAATAATCGGGGATAGTCTAAGTAAAATAACTATCTCCATGATTTTTGAGGGTATGGGTAACAGGCTAATGGGTCTATATGATTGCGCCTCAAGCGGATTTTTTCCAGGCTTAGGAACCATAATAACTTGAGCGACTTTCCATTGGGGAGGGACCATTCCTCTTTGTAGGATAGCATTATACAGGGAAGTGAGAAATTTAATCCCTTCCTTTGGCAGCTCCCTTAAGATTTTTCCTGTAATAAGATCGTAACCGGGGGCTTTATTTGGATCTAAAGCTTTAATTGCTGTTTTTACTTCTTTATAAGTGAGTTTATTAATGGGAGGGTCGAGTTGGTGGGTTTGGCCCAATAATTCTGCGACTTCTTGGGTTTTAGAGGAGCCTGCATCTGGATTTGGTATAAAGACCTGTTTGAGATGTTCAGCAAATGTAGCAGCTTTGTCCGCATCACTAGAAGCCCATTCTGAGTTACTTTTACGGATAGGAGGTTGATTAGTTGCCGGGCGTTTAAGATTTTTAGTGACTTTCCACAAAGAATAATTTGTCTCTGCTGTAGCATCCAGGTTTTCTAGAGATGTTTGTATTCCTAGGTTTTCATTATCCTTAAGCAGAATTTTCAGTTTTGTTTGAAGATAATTTAGATGTTTTTTATCAGTAGGATAACCTGTTGTTTGCCACTTTTTCCGAGCATCTCGTTTATCAGCTAATAGTTCTCTTACAGATATTGGGTAATCTTGTTTATGGTACGAGTCTGTGGCAGCTGGGGTAGCAGACCAGGCAGATTGTTGAACGCAGTTATTGAAATGTTCCACCGCTTCCGTTATGTTGTCGTCCGTCTTTAAAGGAATTTTTAGATCTAATTTGTCTGTCACTAGCTGTCTGAAGAGCTCCCAGTTAGTTTTATTGGAGTGTAGCTTGCAGGGTTTAGGTACTACTGTGATTTTCCTTTTCAGTTCTATTTCTACCGGGGAATGATCTGAGGATAGTTCGGTGCTCGTTTTACTTGTTATAAAGTTATTAGGGATACCTTTTGTAATACAGAAGTCAAGCAAGTCTGGTACTTTTTTTAAGTCTACAGACTTAAAAAAAGGCCAGTATGTAGGTTCTCCGGGAGAAACAGTATTCAGTTTTAATTTCTCAATGGCCATTAGTAGCTGCCTACCTTTCGTAGTTATAGTACGTGAGCCCCAGTAATGGTGCTTGGCATTGTAATCACCTCCAGCTATGAATCTGTGACCCAGTGTAGAAAGAAACCTTATGTAGTCTTCTAACTTAAGTTTGTGTTTAGGTGGACTGTATACAGCCGAGATTGTAAAAGGTCCCGCCCAGTCTTCAATGACGACATTTGTTGCTTGTATTTCATCTGTGCAGTAATGTACTGTTTCATGATGTTTGATATTATATCTTATTAGAACTGCACTTCCAGCGTGTGCTTTGCCGTCGGGGTGCATTGTGTGATAGGTTTTATAGTTCTGGATGTTAAAGTGGCTCTTTTTGGTGAAATGTGTTTCCGTAACTAGGAGGATATCTATTTTTTGTGTCTCTAGGTATGCCTTAACTTCAAGAGTATGTTGTGACAGCCCATTGGCATTCCATAGGGCAATTTTTAAGCAGTCGAAGTTGACAACTTGGTTGTGAGGGCTAATATTAGGTTTGTCATGGTGTTCAGTTGCTGCATCATTTGTTTAATGAGGTTTATTAATTCAAGCATGTCATTTTGGTTACTGTGATTTGTCTCTGTTGTTGTATTGTTCTGGAGATTTTTATTGGTTAGTGCTTCTTTGTATGACATATGTTGAGTATTTGGAGGTTCTCTATCCTTAGATTTTTCATTTTCGGCTGTAGCTTCCTGTTTCTTGCTGCGAACATAGGTGTTTCTGCGTTCTGGTGCCTTTGGAAATTTAAGATTTTGAAGCTCTCTGTAGATTTTACAACCTTTATAATTTGCCGGGTGATTTCCGTCACAGAGGACACATTTTACACTGTCTGATCTGGATTTCCTTGAGCATTCGATCGAGAGATGGTCACCAGCACATTTAATACATTTGCTGCTGCAACATGTAGACAAAAGTATGATCATAGGAACACCATTAGAATGCAATTGCACCATAATCGCACGGCTGCAAAGGCCATCGCCGTTCACCATAACTTACAATGCAAAACCATTGCTAAAATATGAAAGGTTACGGTTTAAACTGTATGCTCTTAACTCATAAGCTTGTCTGAAACGATGGATGGACTGTTTAAAAAAAATATTTATTTATTTATTACTGATATGATGACTAATGTATAAGAAGAATGTAAGTATATAAGAAGGAGATTACACCGATCTAAAATACAGGGTATAAACGAGCCCTTCACAATGCCGTCAACCAAGAATTCTGTACCTCGTTTTACGGTTGGACTCAATAGGTTATATTGTACTCAAAACCTATCATCGTGCTGATGGATACATTTGAATCGAACAGAGACCATGAAATGAAGCTAAAGTAAAGTTATAACACTAACTGCGGTACTCAGAGATATTTAATGATTACTTAAGCCGTCACTTACTGCCGCACTCAGAGAGCTTTAATGATTACTTAGGCCATCACTTAGTAAAGGTTTTGTCAGTTTTGTCATACAAAAATATGTCAAATCTTTACTAAGTGAAGGCTTAAGTAATTATTAAATACTAGCTGTTGCCAGCGGCTTCGCCCGCTACAACTCGAAAATTATCCCACGGGAAGATAAAATCGGGATAAAAACTATCCTATGTGTTAATCCAGGTTATAAACTATCTGTGTACCAAATTTTATCCAAATCCGTTCAGTAGTTTTTGCGTGAAAGAGTAACAAACATCCACACATCCATTCTCACAAACTTTCACATTTATAATATTAGTAGGATCACTGAGTACCGCCACAGTAAAAAATTATACTGTGGTACCGCAGTTAGTAAAGATTTGTGTTTTCTCTGAGTGCGGCAGTTAAACTTGTATTAAAAATGTTGGAACTTTGACCCCAATATCTCCGCAACTAGAAGGTATGGTCTAGCTAGATCATAACCAAGAATAAGTGCCTTTCGGGGTCTTAAAGGCCACCTTATTATACCTAATACCATCAATAAGAGCAGGAGAAAAATGACGATCATTTTGGATGAGCGACAGTAAATGGAAACCAAATTATCATACAACCTATAAATAACCTATTTTTTTTGCTAGCCTGCTCTGTTCCCCTCCAGGGCCACCCTCCACCCTTTCCACTTCTCGCGAACACGCGCGTCCTCCTTCCAGTTTTGACGGAACCGATCTAGTTCATCCCGCCATCTCCTTCGTGGCCTTAAAAAGTATCCTTATATTTTTCAAATCTCATGTCATTCTTTATGTGTCGTATAAAATGGTTTTAACACGACCAATTATTATTAACGAAATGCTAATCTGCTAATATAATCCATTAATTTTCCTGACAACACAACATGTTTTAACTAAAAAGTAATTAACACTAAAACAATTGGTGTTAACGAAGACATAATGCCATGTGGAATGGTGATGAAGATTTATAGCTTTTCATTAGCACATGTAGGTACTGTCCATCCATTGGCGACTACAAATTAGCATGGAGTTAAGAAACTGCTTGAGCAAAAGAACTCATACTTCTAATTTTACGCCTAACAAATCAAAGGAGACGTGACAAGTAAAACCTATTTTGGAAAAGAAAAGGTTTTGTAAGAATAAAGTAGGATAATGCCGACTGTCTGACAAACAGGCTAAGCAAGAGGTTTATCCTATTACCCAGCACTAACTGGATTGTGGAGGTCCGATAGGCAGTCGCTCCATGGAAAATACTGGGATTCAGTTGAATCTGGTTAGACTGGAAGCCGACCCCAACATAGGCATAGCTGGGAAGTCCGTCTTATTACGACGACTGGCCGTGACGACGCGCGACGGCGCGTTTGTGTTCCACGCGCACCTCAAAGAGATGTCAGTAACATGGAAGGGGCCCGCAAGGGCCGACGCCCGTCGGGGCTGCGGGTTGTTCGAAAGAGATACCGCGGCCCCGGCGTAAGGGTTAAGAAGGAACATGGGTGGGTTTTAGTCAGTAGAAGTCTGACACTCCCTTCCGCTCTACCCAAGAGCGGGGGGGTTATTTGATGATTTTCCACCCACCATAAAAATAAAAATAAAAAAAGGGCCGACGCCCGTCGGGGCTGCGGGTTGTTCGTAAGAGATACCGCGGCCCCGGCGCAAGGACAAAGAAGGAACATGAGTGGTTTTTGGTCAGTAGAACTCTGACACTCCCTTCTGCTTTGCCCAAGAGCGGTGGGGGTCATTTGATGATTTCCCGCCACCCAAAAAAAAAAAAACGGCATAGCTGGGAAAAGGCTAGGCAGATGATGATGATAAGGTATCTACATTCAAAAGATTTTTAAGATCATTCACCGCAACTACAGAAAAGTTACTTGTAAGAAGTTGGAGAATAAAACATAATCCATTTAAATATGAAACACTGATGATGTAAAACTTCAATGAGCAAATTAAATTTAATTAATTTAATTATGTCTGAATGAAACCATCTTATGTTATTACGATTATATGAATCGTTATTGCATATTCAGGGCCAACGATGCTGTAATAAATTATTAGCACAAAGGAACACTTAATATGAGAATTTTATGCATTTCTCAATTCAAAGATAAATGTTGTAATTACTGAATAAGTAATAAAACAAAGGTCAATTAGGTCGTTCCAATGCGGCCTATATTTCAGTGAATCTGTGAATGAAAACAATCATCATCTTCCTGCCTTTGTTCCACGGTACTTGGGGTTTCTTCCATTCTCCTCTGCAAACAGTCACGCTATCATTTACTCCGTTTTTAACCGACTTCCGAAAAGGAGGAGGTTATCAATTCGTCTGCATGTTTTTTTTTTTTAATCTTGTTATCGCATATCTCCGCCGTAAATCAACCGATTTTCAAAATTACTTTTGTGTTCGAAAAGGTATACTCTCGAGGTGGTCCCATTGTCACCAAATCAGGATCTGATGATGGCATCCCAGGGAAATCGAGGGCAACCCTCAAATTTTATAGGCACATATATATGATGTTTTTTTTTCATCATTGATGCAAACAAACAAAATGTCACCGACTTCAAAAGCTGCTTTTTCTTGTGAAGTTTATTTTTCACTTTTTTGTGTTTTTAGGTTTTTTGTTTTTGTGTTTTTCACTTTTTTGTGTTTTTGAAGTCGGTTTTTTTTTGCAAAAAAGTTTTTTGTTTCATATCATTCCTCGCATAATCCATCCGTTGTTTCCTTGATCTTCATCTCCCTCTCCATTCAGCAACATTTATATATTATTAACATTTTTATTATTTATTTTATTTTCTTTTAGTCACATGCGATTCTTCCCTACCCACCATAAAATTCAATTTAATTTTAGCTTTTTGGGAACTCCTCGTCACGATTTGAATGAATATTTATAGTAGAATAATGCAGGGTACCAAAATCTCGATTCAATGTTGCCACAGCTGGAATTTTAATAGAAACTAAACATTAAAATCTAAACCAAACAAAGTATAAATATGGAAGGCAATGAAGTTTAAAATTCAAGGCTCCGAGCTACACCAACATTACCAACCCACGTGTGTGGAACAAATTTATCCATACTAATACAGTAAATTCGAAAGTAATTCTGTTTGTTACCAATTCACGGCGTAACGGCTGAACGGTTTCCGATGAAATTAGTCTCATAGGTAGACTACCTGGATAAGGACATGGGATACTTTTAATCCCGGTACAATTCTATGGGATCTTCTAAGCGAGTCGATGACTATGAGTCTCTAAAAGCTACTAAGTATATGAATGATTAGCAGACAGATAGTAAACCTTGATTAACACATAAGAAAGATACTTCTTATCCCGGTAGTACAATTACCGAACTCCAAGCGACCGAAGCCGTGGGCTTCAGCTAGTCTGTAATAATTACAGAGCCAACCACAGGCACGCAACTAAAAAGTGAACTAGCAATTTAACACTTATCTACTCACTCATCACCTGTAAGTAATGATTAGCTTTCATGAACTTTCATGTCAGAACAATAATTAAATTAAAGATGGCGATTATTTAAAGCAACAATAGGCCTCGCCTAGAATTGAAGACCGTGGAAGAAAGATGTAGGTCAACTCAGAGAAATTAATTGTTTAGCAAATTGGCTACCAACATTAATACATAGTCGGTAGTGAATGGCTATAAGAGTAATCGACCATTTGATAGACTGTGTGAAGGATGATATGGCTATAAAGGAGGTGACTGGTGATATAAAAGAGTGACAGAGAAGTATGGAAGAGGAAGACATGATGCGGCGACCACAAATAAATTGAAATGAGGTTGATTATGAATTGGCATTCATCTAAAGACAAATTATTCCCATCAAATGTAATTTAATGGTTCCAGATGAATTTTACAAAGTTATATTAATGGTTTGAATTATTATAATTCGGTAACTATAAACGCGTTACGGACGTGAATCATATTTTCATCAATATACAACCTGACACTGACCTGCAATTTGCAAACTACCTAAGCAAATTATTATTTGAAGGTTCGTGGGCTACCGTGGCACTTCACATTCACACAGCCTGTCAAAATGCTTAACAATTACCTGCCCTGCGGAACCCACCTACCTTCTAATAGCGTATTGTTCTTGATATAATTAGTCAAAGAATCGTGGGTGCTTCGACATAATGAAGATTAATACACCAATTCCGTCAAGACTTTCACTGGACTGCGATGATGTCGTGCCTATTAGTCTGCTTAATGATTGATTACAACAGTCGTGAGGAACCTGCATCAGGTTGGTTGCGTCATCTCAGGTTATGTGTTCCCACTTGTTGCAGTGTTATTGATGACATCGTTTGATTTTTGAGTGTGGGAATGGGAATCTGGTTTCATATTATCGTGGAATTAGAGAGTAAGGAATCAGTTGGACTTTTGCGAGATAGAGTAGGGCGGAATCTGCCACGCAATCATCATCATCTGTCGAGCCTTATTCCCAACATGTTGGGGTCAGTTTCCAGTCTTACCTGATACCGCGACTGCTTATATGGCCTCGACGACCCAGTTCAGTTAGTTCTGGGTGAAACAATAGCCCTTGGTAAGACTGGATGTACCTGTAGCGACTGTCAAAGATCTTCAAATGATAGCCCACCAGCTACTAGCGTGACTTCACAACTGGTGGCCTAAAAGCTAATAAAAAATATAAAGAAAATATAATTTATATTGCACTGAATTTGAAAGTACCTACTATTTTTGATTTAACTGCTAATGAAATTGAAAATACGGGTGTTATTATAAAAATAATTGGTTTTCTTTGGAGACCAACGATAAGCAAGTAATTAAAGATCATAGATTACTGTCTAGTAATTAATAACCTAAGCTGTGTATTAAATCATCATCATCAGCCTATAATGTTCCCACTGCAGGGACTCAGGACTCCTCTCTAGGAGAGGGTGGGCTATAATTCTCCACGCAGGCCCAGTGCGCATTGGTAGATGCCACATACATGTCTTCGAATTTTTTGGTTCTAAGATATGCCGGTTTCCTCACGATGTCTTCCTTATTAAATGGTGTTACTAATTTAAGTACACAGTCTACGATTGCTTTTCTTTGATATGTTTTTACCCGACTGCAAGGAAAGGGTATTATCTTTCTTTCAATTATTCATATGGGTGGCTCACATCATCAGTATCTTGCCCTTGTTACGTTTATTCATAATGCTAAGCTAGATTATGAAAATGTTTGTAACAATGGCTTGATATAATATTTATTATTCTAATTCTTCCCTTATCAAAATGTATTAGGGTTCGGGGCAGCATGTTATCTTCTTCCATCCTTCTCTATTACTCGTTATCTCATCAATCACACCCTTTCTTGCATTTTCATCCTTTACACAGTCTATCCATATGAGTGCCTAACAATTTTTTACCTAAGTAAGTCTTCGAAAACTGTTACCTTATTTATCATTCACAGTTTCACCTAATAGCGTATGTATGTAAGTTATAATGACTAATGTGGTAATAAGAGTGCAATCAAAGTTACCAAAGTGCTTATCATGGAAAGGCAGTAAATTAATTGTTACAAGGTAGGAATATGTTTTTAATTGACTAATTCTAAAGTTAGAGCCAATTAAGTCCATGTTCCCACAAAATTGCCTCGTTGAGTTGAACTTATCTTATAGGCGATACATGATTTTACTTTTACGGTACTAACGAACCATAACGGTACCGAACGATTTCTTATAGAACACGAATATTTTTGTGGAATGTATAAGAAACTCGCAGTTACAGTCATCTGAGAAATTAAAATAATTGTTTACATTGCATGAATGATAACAATGGCATATTATGTTCAGTAAGAATGTTAATTTTCAGCGGTTTCATTGTTACGATTATGTAGCAAAACAGTCACGGAATAATCCAAGCGCTTCCAAGTTTCAAGGTCTCAAGCAATGCAGCACTCTCGATGTAAATCAATGATACTGTCAGTTATGATGCTATAAAAACAACCATTAATATGATATTTTAACCACAGAAGAAATTGATCTCCGATATCGAAAAGGTAAACGGTATTGCATCATTGCAAAACCTGCCAGATCGTCCATTTTGTGCACACATTCTCAGCGATGTTTCCGCGTTATATAACTAGTGGAATCCATTGTAGTATATAGTTTTACATTGAAAGCATCGGAATAATGTCAACATGATGCGCACTAATTGCATTGTTTAGAATTATCGAAGGTTTTTGTCAAGGTTAACGCATATAGGACGTACCATATCGCACTGTGCTTCGCCGTCGTCGTCATAGAACAAGGTGTCTCCGTCGTCCATCCCTGCGGCTGAGAGGCCAGCTGCAGCTACTCCGCGGCAGCGCCCGCCGGCGCCGTCATCAACCTCGGCACACGCGGCCGGACCACCGGCATCCGAACTTGCACTAATTACCTATACGGTTACACACCGACACCGGCTCTAAGTCTCCACTATCGTAGCGAATTTAACGATCGAAATCTTCTGGATAATCCGATGAGTCACGCGACAGCGACCTGACTAGGTGCAACACTGGCTCGCTCCGCAGACGACTCGGAAGGTGTGGGTGTCCTTAACGAGCTGAATCACACGCTACTCAGTGGAGGCGCCCCGCGTTCACTTTACATTTTTTGGTACTAACTGGCGGATGAACCGATTGATTGTATATTTTTTGTTTGCTCAAGGGCGATCCGTTCAGTGCGCTAGGTCTCAGATGGTATTTTTGTGCCAACTGCGTAGATAGCGGCGGCCGGGGCGAGGGTGGCGCGCGCACTCGTCGGGGTGCATTGATCGGATCCCTACTGCGCATGTGCCCTCTTCAGATTTGCTCGACTGTTTTGACATTTGCTGGGGGAACCCTTATTTTAACACGTCGGCTTGCAGATTGAAAAGCCCTGAATACATTTTCGTTTCGAAATACGATAGTTTAAATAAACAAAACAAATTGGCATTACAAGACAAGACTGCGAGTAACATCGATTGAGCAAAAACGTTTAATATTCCCATTGAATAAAACTGCTACATCATAGAAATTAGTTCTCACATTGTATTTATGGCTCCACAATAATGGTAGCAGGTTCGAGAGGCTTTTTCATTCAATTGTAGCAATTCTCTTGCTGCCTATAAAAACTCGCTGAATGTAGACAGGCCTTTATAAGGAAAGTATTTACATTTGTTTTGCCCATAGTTGCGTCCTACGTGCGTGTAATGTGTTTGACTGTGTGTATGTTCATTGCTATTACAACAATATTTTTTCTAGAGTACACCTCACGTTCTTTGTTGTTCCAAATGAAACAGAATTTCATAAATGTTATGTGTTAGTTTTAACGGTTTGTTGTTTTAGGTCTAATTAGTAGGTTTTTTGGTTATATCAAATTAAAATGTAGTACCTAAAGTAAATGAGTAGAGTATTTTAGATTCCGTTGTTGTCAGTTTTTTTTGTAATCTGTCTGAGTTTATGGTACGTTTTATGTACAAGAATAGTTTTATTGTTAAATTATGTAAGATAAGAGTAATTAGACGCTTACAAACGTTACATTATTTTGTACCAGTCATAATTAAAATACTTACCTGTCAAGTATTTATCACACAAAAGAACTATAAAAAAACCTAAAATACCAACAGCATTTTTAGAAATAAACTGAATTTTAGAGAATAAATGTCTGTTACTGAAATCAGTTTGAAATTATGAAAACAGTTCGAAACGTAAATGTGGTTGAACAGGTTGAATAAGGTTGAATATTTCACAGTTATAAATTCCTGCGGGGTCGAGAACGAGAAATCTTCTTCCCTCGTAAATGTGTAATGTGGCTATTTTCTTATGAGTCGGGTTCAGGTGTTCCAATTTCTTGTTATTTATAATTGAATTTCTGAACCTCTGCGGCTGACCGGATACCTAAGTAAACCGGATTTTATTTATTTATTACATATGAAAAGGCAAAATAAATTAGCTAGAGTAACTCTGCAAACGTAATGAGTAGGTATCGATAATCTCAACTTGTTTCACTAATTTAAAGTAGTAATTTTATTTTCTTTCGTTTTATCCCATTTACCTAATTTCAATTAGAACACGTTTATTCATGGAAGCATGTGTACTACCGAGTTCACTGAGAGTCGATTACTTTCAATCTTATTACTTAGTAAATAAGGTCTGCTTATTAGACAGCCAATTTTTAATCTACTTAGGTATTATGAATCAATTTCTGAATCTCGATTAAAAATGAAATCACTTAAGTCCTACGTACTATGTTTCTACGTAAAGACGTGTATGAATGCGATTCTGAAAATAATGTTAGCTACGACAGCATTTTCTATACAGTATAATTTTCTACAAAGTATCCGTCGAAACATTTTAGTTTTGATTCTTGATTAAGTCTGTATGCCTAGAAAGAAATACCTAATTTGGATAGATTTAAGAAATCCACATGAGTTACAAACGGCGACCAATCAAGCTATACAAAACTAGTTAATGGAGATCCCTCATGATACGAAAAGTCTATACAAATCGAGGCCATGTCATACTGGAAACGATTATCAGCAAAACATTTCCAATTACCAAACCAGTTAATACTATCATTCAACTAGATACTTACTTAAATTATGTACATAAAACTGCTTTTAGCTTAGCAGTTACTAAAATTTAATATCTACCTACATTAAACATGCTCAGTTAGACAGGGGCCCGTTGTAAGGCACCTGCCGATGAATGAATGAACGATGGTGGAACTATGTCAAGGCACTCGGGACAGCGTTCACTATGCTCTACTTGTGATATGGAACCCTTGTGCGTAAACAGGTCCTTGTCAACTTACAAAGATGTGCTTTACCTATCTACGTTAGGTGCTCAGTTACTTTGCTTTAGGTACGTTGAAGTTTGAAGAGGGTTTATTACACTTTTGCCTTCATTTGACAAAAACTTATCACAAATTTTTATTTAAAAAAACTTAGGTTTTATGTCGGCAGTCAGGACTTTTCAATTTATTTTTATATAGATAGATAGATTAATGTATCATTTTCAAACTATTATTTCTGTAAAAAATAACTCATTGAAAGACATTATTTAATAACATCAAACACACACATTTGACAAACTTATCTTTTCATAATTATGTTAATCGGTACGTAAAACAACGCAAAGTACAAATAAAGTTGGAAAAAAAGCGAGCGAAGCGTGCTTGGGACCTTTGGGCACCCCGACTCGGACATGGGCTCGAAGGGCGGGGTCTAGCTAGTGAGGGAACGAAGCGAGTGAATTAAGACCATCTTTTTCGTGTCAATAAGTCGGTTAAAAAAGGAGTCTCGGGCATGGGACTCCCTATTCCATAAATTGAATTAGCCTAAGGACATTTTTATCATAATATAAACTAGAAAGCCTTAGGTCTTAACGACATTATTACCCCAATTATAATCTCGAAAAGCCAAATTATCCCAATCTGAGTTTGTCGTCACGACAATCCATTAGGATCATTAATTCACTCAACCACATTTCCGTACAATTCCGTTGATAAATTATGTAGTTTCTGATTATGAAAATATTATTAATGACAGGGCTGGTAGAAAAGGTTCAATCGTGAATTCGTGGTACGGTTGTGAAATGTCAAGGGAGTATTTGAATGTTACGACAGCCGGAGTGAGAACTTACCGTTCGTGCCAAGCAATAGAAAATTTTGTGCGAATATTGCAAATGCATGGTTTGTAATATTTTAAAAGGGGTTTTTAAAGTAACTACTTAGATAAGATGGGTACCTTACCTACTTAGCTAAAGTATATATCCTTTCAGAAGCACAATTAATACAAAATGTATCTATATTTTTTTTTTCGTTAAAGGCAGACTAGTTTACGATTTTTTTTAGCGCCAGAAATAAGTAACGCATTAGGTACCTAGTTCCGATTGTGTTCCGATGAAAACAGCGTTCCGATTGTGATCGATTGGTGCGAAGTTTTAGATCTACCCAGATTATCTTTGTACCCCCAACCTCCTCCTAGTGCTGCTAACCATCTTTGCTAACCAATGTTCAACATAGATGGTATCTATAAAGAGCCACTATAAACACCTCTCGTGACCGGTCTAATAACTGTCTTATCAGTAATTGCTATCACCATTCTTTTGTACCACGTATTGCTCGGTAACAAGCGACAGCGACATTCTTTGTTATTGAAGGTCAAGTGCCAGGTTTAATGTAAAAGTCATATAATTTATTAGTTGCACGCAGTGGCGTTTTTATATTTCAAACTGCAACGAAATTCAACTATTGCAGTCACCTTTGACTGGTGCACCAATATAATAATAACGGACTTCCAGAATTTGGTTTAAAAGCCAGTGCCTACTCGATATTTTAAAACTGTATATACTTGCAGAGGATTTTTACTTTAGTAGCCGGGTATCATAGAGAGCCTTCTTTTAATATTATCATACAAACTATTCACTACCAACATTATTTTAAGTATCACAGCCAAGCACACATTTCTTAACATAGAAGACAGGTCACAGGACGCTTTCATAAATATCATAATCAGTTTTACTCCTCAGCTGTAATAAAAGCCAACTAAATTGATAACATCATACATCGACCGGCATACACCGCCGGCTCATCGTAAACCGGACGCGACGTAGTGATTGTATTATCCCCCTCAGATCGTTCATTTCGTTCCTTACAGCAAACTGTAGGGGAGCATTGTACATAAATTAAGGAATAAGTAGGAAGCTTATTCTTTTGACCACCCTTATTACGTGGAAGAAATAAATAAAATTTTAGGAAGCTTGCAGGATTATGTGCAAAACAATCAAGAAAATCTATGAGATTACATTTTTTCCTTTAAAAAAGGAATGAAAAATAATTTAACTAAAAGCGCGCAATAAAGCTTTAAAGCTCTTGTTTCTAAAAAGGTAATGGTATGGGACAACTGTTCTCCTAATCATCATCTCCCTAACTTTTTCCCAACTATGGGTTTGGTTTTCAGTCTAACTGGATGCAGCTGAATACCTGCGTTTACATGGAGTGACTGCCTATCTGACCTCCACAACCCAATTCGTCCTAGGTAAAGTGAAACCTCTTTGTGAAATGGTTGCCAGACTTTCAGGCCACTGACTACTTAACGACTGTCAAAGATAGATCTACAAATTGACACCCGGGACCAAAGACTTAACGTGTAAAAACGTGTGCTAATATATAAACCTATACTAATAAAATATCGCGTGTTCACAAACAGGAAGCGCTACAAAACCCATCTTATTTAACTTCTCAGTAAATATTAAAACAATTGTTTTACTTTTAACTCCGGTAACCACGGTAACCCACGTTCTTGCGCAAGCACCTCCATTGCGTCTTGTTCGTTTTACTTAGCAGTGTGTGTAAGCAAAAATTATGATGCGCAAGAGTTTTTACATCTCTTTGATAGTAATCAACATACCTTCCGCCATTCTAATTGTTAAATAATGAATGTGTAAATGTTAGTGTGACAACATGTGAATAAATAAAAGGTTTATCTGTTATTTTGTTATTATAAAGTTGGAGAAAATAATTAAGTTGGAGAAGTTAAATAATAGCTGACTACGTATATTATTTAAATTACAGTTTAAGCTTTGTCAGTTTAATAAAAATGGTTAGGTAGGTATAACACGTTGCCACACTCAGATGTACGGTGTTTATTTGCTATAAAAATATTTTCCTAAATAATCTGACCTGAAACTTGATACTTATCGGTATATAAATTTCCGAAAATGTGAAGTTATTTTTAGACATTATTTTGTACCCTATCACAATGTTGTTCTATTTTAACCAAAGCTTGACTGGTAGAGAATGTCGTGTGGCATTAAGACTGCCTATGCACCACTCTTGTACATGAGGATTAAATTAATAAAGACATAATTTCACTTCATTTTTAGCTATTAAGGTAGGTACCTTGATACTTGGGTCTGCGTAGTTTAGTACTGAAACAAAGAACTGTATTTTAATTGTAATACCTAATTATTTCCGGATTTCAGCACAATCTTGAAGATTAATTAATTAATGCATATTTAGCCAAACAAAGAAGTTTTTTGCAGATAACCATATTTACATATAGACAAAGAGGAAAAATTACTACTTATTTTAAAATTTGTAGGCGTAGAATCTCGAATAATAAGGCAAAATAAAATAGTGAACGTGATTTTGCTCAATACGAGCAGTTCACATGCCTTCAGGTCAAGGCGATGTCAAATCAATAAAATTATTGAAATCACACGACTTACAAGGAGTAGTGGTAATGGTTTAGTGGTAACGGCATCGGCTTAAGAGTATGTCGAGGTTCGGAACCCTGCCAGGCAATTTACTTTGCGTAATTTATTTCATAAGCAAAAACCAAAGTCATTGATGCTTTGTATATGGCCAAGAAACTTGGCAGGCTACATTGCAGGGACAACAACACAGCCAGCACTGGTATCCACGAGACGGAAAGACCCGCATTGCAATGATGGTGATTTGGCAGGGATAGAGTGGACCACAACGGCACAAGGTAGAAATAGATGGAAACAGATGAAGGAGGTCCTCATCCAGAAAGGGTTGACCCCTTAATTAATACGCTAAATTTAAATAAAATATAGAATCATAAATTAAAATAAAGGCTTTTTTTCGCCAGCCCTGCTCTCAAAACTGTACAAGTTAAATTCTTTAGGAATCCGACATGTCCTAGAAAGTTCTAGGACTTGTAACATCCACCGATCTATGGTTCACTGTTACTTACAGAGAGGACGCCAGATTCAGTGACTTATGGCAGAGGCAAAGGAGAGGAGAGGCATAAGAAGCATTATTATTTTAGCCAGGATTCACCCACTGCTGGGTATAGGCCCTTTCTTTGGTCATTACTTCTCGATTATTTGCGTCCCTTATTGATCCATTCACCCCCTGCATATGCTACCCAATTTACAATAATAATACAAACCTAGATAGATACATACAAGGGCCACAACTCACTCTACACAACGCGACAGAAATGTCGCAAGAACATGACTTAATTGTCGCGTAATCGCACAGTTTCCTGTCATGTGCCATTGTCCTCTGACAATAAAGCCAGTTACATAAGGCGCAACCTAAATTACCTGGACCGTGTACACTAGGCTTAACAATCAAGTTATTGTAGATTGCTATTGTAGGAATTTAATTTATTATGATAGGACTCCGCATTTTCCCTGTCTCATTTAATGGAGAGCTTACAAAAGCTGGCTTTCATTTAGTTGGAGAATACTTTTAGCTGATGAGCTGGTGGAGCTCACTTGCTGATGTTGGTCCGTGGATCACCCATTACATACCGATTTTCCTCCGTGTCTCGGAAAGCACGCTAAGCCGTTGGTCCCAGCTGTATTTTTTACATCTTTGACAGTCGTTACAGGTAGTCAGTGACCCAAACCTCTGACGACCGGTTTTACCAAGGGGTATCCTATTACCCAGTACTAAAAGGGTTGTAGATCTCTGATAAGCAGTCGCTCCATGTAAAATACACTTGTATTCAGCGGCATCCGGTTTGACTCAAAGCCAACCCTAACATAGTTGGGAAGAGGCTCGGTTAGCGTGATGATACGTTTATAACGAAAGCCTCTAAATTAATATAGTTCTATTTACTGAATGAAATAAAGCAAGGGTACGTCTTATAGGTACCAATCAAAGTGCGTGAGTGAGAGTTCAGTGAAACAGGTTACTGGCCATGCGCAATGATATTCGTAAAGTTTGGAAAACCATTTGTATCTTGTTCTAGAAACACTTCGAAATCTTCTCAAACAAAAGTATACCACCTAATTTAAAATTTCAGTTTCCATATCCTTCCTCCCGATTCAAGCTTTCTCTACGTTAAATTGCTCTAGCGATTTAGCCCTGAAAAAAAAACAAACAAAAGGACGAGAGAGGTTCTTTCGCACTCACTTTACTTCAGCTGATAAAACGTAAAAAAATTCAACAAAAGTTGGCCGATGCAGTCTCTTTTGGCTTTAGGATGTGGATTCCTTTCGATTCTAAAACTGGAGTTATTAACAACGTCCTTGATGACCAGTTAACTGGACCAGTCACCACTTAATAGACGAACTAACAGCAATCAAGCTCTCTAAATATAAACTGTACCAATCTATCTATAAACTGCAAATTCCAATGAAATAATCCAAACACTTAAAAGCTTTTAAGTGTTTTAAATTCCTACTTTTAAGTGTTAAAGCAAACATGGCTTACTTTTAACAATATATTGATACAAGAATGCTCTATAACTTAAATCTATAGACCTCAGTTAACACCTAAGTTACAAATAAAATAATAACACTGTCGAGGATATTTAAATATACTTATGCTAGACGTCTTGGTGCTATTCGGCACAAAGTGTAATAATAATTTAATATTACACGTTCAAATATTGTGAAGTTATCTACAAATTAAAGGCACTTGATTATTTTATTTATTGGAAGACCAAAAAAAGAATGGATGGTTTGTGTGAGGAATAATATGACGGAATGAGGAGTAAATGATAGCGTGACGATTGATAGGGAAGAATGTAAGAAAAAACCTTTTGTTTCGACCTCAAATAACATGAGACAAGGGCAGGAAGATGATGACGAATTGTTTTATTTTCCGTCAGATTTTTACATCATGGACATGATATTTAATAATATTATGTTGAGAACTTTATATTATTTGGATCTTCATAATCTAGTAGATATGTGGCTAAAAATCATTTTAATATTCGAACAGTTTTCTCATTAGTCTCTGATATATGGGATTACATTTTCCTAAGAGTATTTTCTGATTGCCTCTCTTAATCGCCATAAATCTCTTTGCTCATAACCTACAAAACCAGTGTAAATTTTACCGCAAAGCTATTTAAACTACGATCTCATTTTAGCATTCCGTATGTAAATGGTCATTTAATTTTGTATTGCAAATAATTGAATGACCAGCGTCCGTCTCCTGTGTTTGTTCGTAGCGTTGGCACGGCGGCGGTCGGTCGGTCATTGCCCGTTTCCTGCAAAGCTGCATTCCTTGGGGACCTGGTAATGTGGCACCCGCGGCCTTCCACTCACACCGCTAGAGTGTGTGGTTAATAACACAGAAGAAATTGTTTTCTTGATTGTGTGTTTATGGAGTATCAAGGGAGTTTACGAGTATCTCGGGTCTATTGGTATGAACTAAGAAATATGAAGATCTAGATCTAGAGCTTCTAAAGCTCGACTTTCTTTATTAGTCCAGTCAAAATAAGTATAAAAAGGTGCTTAAATGACAATCATTCGCACAGAGCTGAAAATTGGTGGAGGTCTTGAATACGCCGTTAAAAATGAAATATCAAAAATCCACCAATCCCGTGTGTGCAATAAAGGTTATTCAAAGTCAAAGGTCAAAAACATCAGTGCGCGAGTGTTATTATTAGCTCAGATCTCAAAATTGTAGATCTCTAAATTGTCTACAGAAACGTCTTAAGATATTTTTCCTACGAGTTACCATTTCCGAGATATTATTGTTTCTGCTACATATATAACTTAAGTTTTTAAAGTAGAATTTTATATGGCACTGTGAGGACTAAAATATTTATAATGGTATATTCAAGACCTCTACAAATTTTCAGCTCTATGCGAATCATTGTTATTTCAAATGTCTGTTTTGACTAGACTTTATCTAGTATTCTAATAGCTTTTGTCTTGCATCTTTAATGAGTATGACAGCCTATGATTAATTTATAATCGGTATATCTCGAACCACGAATCGTGAGTTAACTGCCAAGAAGATTTTACGCAACTTTTGACGCAACGCATTTAATGTATCTGCGATTGTAAATCGAATATCATCCGTCAATTCATCTTCTTTTAAGGCACGAATATCGGTAAAAATATGACATTACTATTGTGGCCTTATTAACTATTGTTGTGCTAGTAAATTAAAAGCACGAAAAAGTATTTTGAATGGATTTTAATTAAACAACAATACTTATCGGACTCCACTTAATTAGCTTTCAAACCTAATATATAGATGGCGATACATCAAGCTATACATTTCCAATAAAACTTGTCCTCGCTTTGTATTTATTTGCCGTGCAGTAAGAGATCCGCATAAACTGGTTTTGCATAGCCGTAATCTTTGTTAACAGTACGGTGTTATTGAAGGTGTTGAGAAAGATTATCAGGTCTTCGATAATCTTTCTGAGCATTACAAAAGAATTTATTAACAAAAGCAACTACTGTTATACCAACGTTAACCTAATACCACGGTCACGTCCTAAATAAAATGCAATTTTGTTTCAGTACTAGATGTGCCCCGTGACCTTAAATTCGTACGCGTAAAATTATTGTTGCATAATATAAAATATTTCTTCCCTATTTGGATCGAATTTCAAGGATTTTTTTGCACGGAACTCTAATCCTTTTTCTGAAACAAAAGTAGCCTTAGTCAGTCGGTAAATCCGTTTCTGAGATTTGCCGGAACAAACAGACAGACCGACCGACAGAAAAAAATATTGTTGTTTATAAGTACCTACCGTGTATATATTTTCATTATTGTATACTTTTATTCAGTAAAAAGCTTTTATTCTGAAATTACAAACAGACACTTCAATTTTATTTATTTGTATAGATATTAGAATTTATTGGATGGAACTTCATCTTTTACGTGAACTGATCTAACTAAACCGAGATCTATTCTGGAAATGATCCTATTCTGGATCCTATTAAGGATGAAGACATTCCCTTTATCATCTTACAATTCTTACACCTCTAGTTTGACATTATTTTGTGAGACAGTGACAGGAACACCATTTAGCTTACGTGCTAAGTAACGTCTATAAGGTCTCAACTTAAATCTTGTGTTGCACAGTTGCACCCATTATCGTGTGCATTTTTGCAAGCAATTATATGCCGGTGAAGATTTGTAGAATATCTTCTGAGGCGGAATGTTGCTTCAATTATGATTATGAGCGAGTTCACCGTGGTTAAAGTTATGTACAATCAATGACAAAACTCCATGAACATTGATCTTTATTATTTTATGGAATTGAACTTGACATAAGAATACTTAATTTTTGAGAAATCAATGATGTTATCTTCTGCCTATCTTTATCCAGGGTTTGGCTTCCAGTCAAACAGAAAAGTGATTTAAGTAGGTAAATGAATCTGTTTTTTTTAAACTAAAATACCGCTATTTCTTAATTATTAGACGATAGCATTAAATGCTAAAAATTCATATCGTGTCTAATAAATTGTGTATTTTACTTCAATGTACCTATAGCAACACTTTCGTCGCTGACTGTACGTTCGTATTCTCCGTAGTCCATACGTTACAAACACTTCACAGACCGGTTACGTAATTCCTCGCATGTGTTCCCGACTAGAATAATTAGTTAATTAATTACACTCTTACTTCGCATCATGGCGTCTAGCGTCGAGACGCATATATACAAATACATACATGCCCACAGTTACACAACCTAAGGGAGAGTTGCCAGTGTTGAAAAATACTAAGAAATGTTGCCAGTTAACTGATCAGAATCTCGCGAAGGACAAGTTTATTAGTCACGCGTTATGAATTCGTTACTTTCGACATTGTTTGTGTCATGTAATGCATGTTCGCGGCATGTGTGAATTTGGACGATAATTTTTTGCATGCCATAATTAGAGACGACAGGCTTTGTGATTTACTGCAAGGTACACTTGCGGAACGAAAAGGATTTAAGTCGTTTTGTTTACTTTCCTTCACAATTACATTACAAGATAATTTAATTTTAATGGGTTTGCGTTTTCGAAGAACGACAACACGGTATGCCCTGAAGGAGATAAGGGTATGATCAGGATTGTCCTACAATAACATTAGACCGACAAAAGTGGAAAGACAAGCTTTGAATAATATTAATTTGTAAAAATAATACGTCTCATTCACGAAGGATAGGTTTTGTTTTTTTTTCGTAATGGGAAATCATCAAATGTTCTGCTCCGCCCCAAGCGGGAAAAGTCACTTGAAGATTTCTGATTTGATGATAATGATTATGGGAGTATTAGACTCTGACTGGCTAAAACTGATCCGTGTTCCTCCTAATGCCCTTTGCGTTCCAGGGCCGCGGTGACTCTTTCGAACAACCTTTCTGCAACCCTGAACCCGCTTGAAAGCAGCCTTGGCCCAGCCGGGGCTGCGGGTTGTTCGCAAGAGATACCGCGGCCTCGACATGAAGGGCCAAGAAGGAACATGGGTGGTTTTTAATCAGTAGAATTCTGACACTCCCTTTCGCTCTGCCCAAGAGCGGGAGGGGTTATTTGATGATTTTCCAAACGCCAAAAAAAAAAGGCAGCCTCGCCCAAATACGACCTAGGGTTAAAGGTGCTTAAACTGCTAATCCTTTTGAATTTTATTTTTATCTCCGACTTACACGAGTATTATGCAATGTTTCTGCGCATATCGCCGGGCATACGGTGCAATTAATTTTCTCGGAACATTAAAAGTAAATCTTTCTACCACATAAAATAAACTTCATGCGAATTTTATGACAGGTGAATAAACTAATAGAAAGAAGGAATTTATGCCGAAGACTATTTTATAGGCACTTCGTGTTTCCACTTAATTTTATATTGATCTGACGAAGAAATCTATTGACACCTAAAGACATCAACATCGCATTCATAAAAGTTACACAAAACATCACGACTGTAATCCCCGAAGGTTTAAGCAAAGGTGTACCTAATAGTTCTAACCCCTTTCGCCCGTCACGTTTTAGTCCCATGTGTAGGAGGCTAACCTATTGCCATCAACCGGGCTCCAATCGGGACTTGAAAAATAGGGTAGTTAACTAAAAAAATATAATTAGTCCGTCAGATAGATTTCCAAAAAATATTGGACACGTATTTTTCTTTTTTCACGTAAACAAACAATGAAGACGGTACAGTGCTTTCAAAACTCGTGTGACGTCATATTCTGAGACATTAGTACTTATGACATTTTTTACCGGTGAGTGACGACGTGAGATAAAACGTTTAAATTTTTATTATTGATTTGATAAAACAAAAAATACGTATAAAATATTTTTCGATAATCTAACAGACGGACTAATTAGAATATTTTTTTTTTAGTCAGTTTACATCCCTATTCCTGAGGCAAAATCCCAATAACTTTTTGCCCAACCAGGGAATCGAAACCAGCAGAACCTCATGCAACAAACCTCACACCTCACCACATACAAGTTATTTCCACAATATATTTTTCTCAAACAATGAGTGAGTACCTTGACATTGTCTGAAAATAAAATACTGACAAAATTCACACACCCAGCGAAAGTGCGAACAATATTTTTCGCAACCAACAAAATCGTCATGGTACTAAAACCAACAGGCTTTTGTATGTACCAGCTGCATTGCAATGAATATCAGCGTCATTACGTTTATTCATAGTATTTCCTATCATGATCAATGTAATCTTTGGCACAGATCTGTAACAGGTGATATTGCAGTCAAAGCAGATCGGCGGCAGACGAAGAAACTACGCCAATCGTACGAAGGGATACGAGACGGTGAAAGGGCTCGAAAGTTCTCGTATTACATATAAACCTGCGCCCGCGAGCCAGCCCCGGAGAGGCTGTAGGCACCTGTGTCGAGTTATGAGAACATCTATAATTACTTTTGGTTGTAGATGAAATATAAATGAATCAAATTTTTGATAAGATTGGGATGAAAGCTTTCAGTTTTAAATCATGTAGAGTGAACTGCCATACGCCTAAACTTTCGAGGAATACAGGCGTGATGCTATGTCGAAACTTAGAAGCAAATAATAGAGTCGCCGAGCACTTATAAGTTTAACATACTAAAAACACATGGCAACTTTCAATGTTTTTTTTCTCCACGGAGGTACGAAGTATTATAATATCTGTGACGTAGGTAATAGAGACATTAGACCATAGATATAATTAACAATAATATAGTATGCTTCTTCGTAGCGTGTCGATGGTAAATCTTCAACTGCGCTTGCTGGTGCAGTCATAAGGTACTCAAGTGTGCAGGTGTCAGGGCATGCAGTGCAAGATGGAAGGTGGGCCATTGAGAGAGAGAGAGTGGAGATACGCCGCATAATTATACACTTGTTAGTAATACGAAACCGGTTTTAATTTAATATTGCAGATCCGAATCCGTTTTTAATTTCGCTTACCTAGTTAGTGTTAACATTACCTACAATGCTTAATAGTTTAAACTTTATTGGAAATGTAAAGTTCTAATTACTAAGCTATACCAATTTGGCGTTTGAGTTTCAAGCAGTTACGTTTATTACCCACTGCACATTTACATATCAGTAAAACATGGAATAAATGTTCGGTTACGTTCATTTGAATACGTTCAAGGCGTTTCAAACAGGATACAATTTAAAATAGTTAACTTTGATAATCTACAAAAGCAAAACTTATGTACCTATACATTATGGTAACTTCACGTTTCCGTCGCAGAAGACTTTTTGTAGGTACGTATTAGAAGTAAAAACACACTAGATTAGAAATTACTATTTTTTTATTTATTATTACAATATGTTTTCCTTGTCATAGGTCATACCATACCCTATTTCCCAATTGCAAGCTACCACAGTCAAATAAACTCAAGAGAGCTTCTTTTGCTGTGCCCAACAGGGGCCATGATTGCTTATTTTCAAAAATGTTCACCACCTAAGCCTACATTGTGGAATGCAATAAAGAATTGAGTATTGAGGTACCACGTAATTCTGGAAAACGGAAAATTTAATATTAAGTATATTCTTGTTGGATTTGAATCGTTCCTTTCAAAACACCGCTTGTTATGAAGTGATTTCCATAACGTACTATGTAAAATATACCTAAAGGTAAGAGCTTGTATTTGAATGCCTCCGGGTAATATTTTACCGAAGCCTTGACAAATACGGAATTTTCCCAAGTTTTCTGAAGGACAGGACTTAACTTCAGTTAGCGTTGATATAATACCTACATTAGCATTAAGCATCGTAATAACTTGTAACTTTTCATCGTTTCAGGTTATTTTTATGAGTTGATAAAGTGGTAATTGCACGCAAAGTTTCGAAACAAGATAAAAAAAACTAATATTTTTTAGGTTTAAAACTACGCATTCAGGAATAATATATTGCCTAAGTATATATGTTTATTCTAATATATTTACTTTAAATACTCATTCCTTACTTCAGGATTTTTATCAAAGCTTTCATATTTATAAGCTAGCAAAACTCCGCAGACATTTTCGGTATCGAAATATGTAACGTAAACAAAATGAAGTAAATACGAGTAGGTACCCACTAAAACTATTTATTTCTAATATTGATCGTCGCGTCTCTAACGACGAAGTCTGTGTAGTTTTTCCAGCTAATTATTTGTCAGTGTATGTATAGACCACATTTAAGCGCCTAGTTTGATTATATGTATAGTTTTACAACTATCGTAAACTTACTCGACTAAAGTTTATACCCCATACGTAACGTTATCGAGTTTGTCACGACTTTCTAGCACATTACCATACTTAATAGTTTTAAAGCTTCAGTAAATTTGTACATTTCCGGACTATGATAATAATACTTATGTGTTATTAAAGTACAATCAACATAATTCGTTTAATAAAATAAACACGCAATTACAAATAATAATCGTTACGTTTTACAAATTGGAAAACCAAACGTTCTCGTAGGAATATTGCTTTCATCAAACAATAAACAGAGAATCTTCACAATCTACACGGCTTACGTCCTTTCTTTGTTTACTACTCATGAATAGACAGACAGACATTGCTAATAAAACAGAACATAATAGATTTAAGCGCTGCTAACAATACCCATAAGTACACTGTCAGTGAAGATCCAAGATCTTCAAATGAGTATTCGGAACATTATCCTCTTGAACATAATTTCACCTTGCTTTCTCCCGTAGTACGTACCTATCGAAGAAGATCATCTTGATAAAGCTAGGTAATGGTGGGCTCGTAATTTTCCTAGGAGCACTTACATTACTAATGACAAAAGGCAAGCAATTGCGAGGCAATAGCCATTCGCTCTCTAGGGGTTTAATGAGAAAATGTTACTAGTGTTAGTACAGTCAGACTGAACGAACGAAGTACGCGCAGGAATTTTCATTTTATTTCACCTCCCCGAAGTTTGCTTTTACGTTATTGAGTTTTAGTGGCACTAGCTACACGTTTCCGTGCCTAGACACGGTTCAAGCCGTCTTGCAAACGTAATATTACTTAGATATGTGGCAGAGAGTGAAAAGGCAATCTAAGATGAACCAGAAGTCACGGAGAATTTTCTCGAAGTTTAAAAAAGGAAAATACTCACCGAAAAACTCAATCAAATTATGACTTGTGACGGCCCTAAGACAATCGTTTAGTACTGGTTGTATACTTTAAAACACTATAAGACTGTATACTCCTCATCGAGACGAAGAAAGTACATAATGTACCAGCAGGTACATTTCTAAGCCATTACACAATATACAGGTGCAGTCAGGAGTAATGATGGCAGCCATTCGATCCCAGAGTTACTTGGAACAATCGTCGCAAAACGCTGCGACTAGGAAGTCGCGAGATTGCGAGCAATTCAACGTTTTTTGTCCTAACAATGCGATTTATAGAGAACAATGCGACATTGTACATACGTATAATGTTCATTAGAGAGAAAGTTTTCCTTTTAAACAATAAATAAACAATGAACTCGCTTTTGTAAGGGAACGTTATAAACTTGCAAAGCTCTTATAAGTAAGTGGGCTCGCATTCTTTTTCCTTGGTTGGAGTTCTGAAAGAAAAGCGATATTGGTTGCCAACGTGAGGCTGCACCTTGAAACCATGTTGGTAATAACATGTTTGTGTTATGGTATTGCAATAGTAGCGACTAAGGTGGAGCCCGAGTAGGGAAGCCAGTACTAATGTTTGAAACATACTGGGCACTACGTGACTGTCTGGAAAACTTTTATGGTATAATAAGATACACTACATATTATAAAACAAAGTCCTCCGCTGCGTCTGCGTGTATGTCTGTTCGCGATAAACTCAAAAACTACAGCACCGATTTTCATGCTGTTTTCACCAATGGTAGAGTGGTTTTCGAGGAAGGTTTTTAGTATAGAATTTGATTGACATCTACTAGGGTGAAGCCGCGGGCATCAGCTACCTACGTTATTTATGAAGTAAACTCCATTTTAACAAAAAAATAAAGACGTAACTAAATTCAGCTAAAAAAGGCAATAGCCAAAAAGATCACAAGGTCTATCTATTGTCATTTGGCAGTAAAAGAAAAACTGTCCGAATCGATTAGATTCCCTATCGACTATAAACTATTGTTCTCTAATAAATCGTGTCTAGTTGTCTGGTCTGAGAAGTAATTGCTGTTAAAGTAAATGTCAATAAAGAGTACGCCTGTGTTGCCATTGACCTAGAAAGCTGATACTAACTTACTGACACCAACGGTTAGTACTTAGAATATAAATAGAGTAAAAAACTACATACTGTCGTCATGGTTGCTATCAGACTGAATTGGTTCGGATAATTGACTTCAATTCGATCAATGTCAGAATGGCTTCAAATCTTATCACTGCAGCCAACTATCTGTGCAGGCGGGAAAGCACATGACATAACTAAGACAAATGAAACAATTTTGACATGTCGTTGCATTTCTCTGAGTGAGAAAAAATGCAATGTTTGTGATTACTTACAAAATTAAATTTAAATTATTATTGTGTACACTATCGCAAGGTAGTGAAAGATAGTCGTAAGATGGAGGATTGACAAGCGGACCCACTTTGATTCTGCACATCTATTCTGTACAAGTACTATGTAGTTTGACAGTTGCGCGACTGTCACAGCCAACTGTCAACTGTCGATCTATACGAATGTTAATTAAATACGAGATCACGGAAAATTTTCTGTCTATCTCGGCGGACCATTTTATTTGAGGGAAAGCATCTTAGGACCACTTTATTTTAGTGGGGCGATTTGGTAGATCGTAAATTCATCAAGACACGTAGTTCCAGAGTTCAGTACCTACATACCATAATTATAATTGTTCCATATTCTATCTACATCTGGATTCTGTTGCCTCGATTAACACGAATGACATCACGCAATCGAAAGCTTTCAATGCAAGATGAGCATTGCAAGCTTCCTACGCACTTGTTATTTTGTTGTTTACTTAAATACTCATCAATGGCATTCTACTGGCTTAGTGACGTCAGTGACACTGATAGGCATAGGATAGTTTGAATTAATGAGTTTAGATTTAATGGTATTTAATTCGCTTCGTCAATGTATGTACATAATGTATGTTTGGCTTTGAGCTGACTTCAAAAGATTTGGATTATAAGCTAACTACCTGATGCCCGTGGCTTCACCCGCGTGGATGTTGGTCAAACTATATATTAAAACCTTCCTCTTAAATCACTCTATCTATTAAAAAAAACCGCTTAAAAATCCGTTGCGTAGTTTTAAAGATTTAAGCATACATAGGGATAAAGGGACAGAGAAAGCGACTTTGTTTTATATTATGTAGTGATGATGATAGTGATGAATCTTTAATTTTAAGTTGCTAGTGCATGTAGAGTATAATTTAGTACACACACCGGTGTTCCCACAGTAATAAACACTTCCGCGCTTTTTCTTTTTTACCACAACTTCCAATAATCAAGCTAGAATGACGTAATCCGTCTGGTGCGACAAAAAAATTACACAAAAATAAATAAAAATGCACAACGTGACACTAAAAGCTAGACATCGGATTTGAGTTTTCCATATATGTATGTTAAAGTACTTAAAGCCAGTTCTACGTGATTTGAACAGTTATGAAGAGAGCAGGAAGCAATCGAAGGGGCGAGTGGTCGTGAACCGCAGTGTGTCACGAGCAGAGTGGGGACATCGCGATCACAGTCGTGCCGGACATCACTCGGTGAAAATCACTAGCAATAAATATTACCGTGCCTACTCTCTATTGCTCTCTATGAACCCATTGTCTGTTACACGCCTAACGGCTATTTATTTTGAGATAAAGCCACCATGTTTTTATTTGTATTGCTGAATTGCAGCATTAAATTAAAGTGACTTGTTGTTTTTGACTTGATTTGATAAACGTAGTATTTTGCTAGTAGGTAGTTGTGTGAGTCATCGATTGAAAGATAATAAAACTGAGCAGGTGGGGCAAGGTTTCACATAAAGATAATTGAAATAAAATTAAGGAATAGAAATGGAAAAGTTTCTCGATATCCGTTCGCGTCTTCCCCTTCGCACTTTTACCTTTAAACTTTAGCTCTTAGGTAAGTCCCTCTGCAGTATCCGCACGTAATAACGCACAGGTACACACGCACACAAACGGCACACGGCTTTATGCGTAGTATGTATACTTATTATATAGTATGTATGTTAACTATGCTAACTACCGGCTGGTCCTTGGTTCGATTCCCGGGTCGAGCTAAGAGTTGCGCGGAATTGCTCAGAAGCAGTCACGCAGTCTAGATTTGTGCCCGATTGATAGCAAAAACCTCGCCCCCTATAACATAGGACTTAAATCATAATAGGCGAAATGAAGGTGTATTTGTTAGATACATCCTTGCGGGGATTACTGGGGGCTGTCATCCTACAGGCGAGATGTTGATAATGTTACTAAAAGTATAAATGAGCAAGTAACTCGGTCTGTCTGTTACCTTTTCATGCCTTATGGGCCTACCACACGCACAAGCTTCACCACAGTTTTGCCTGCGCAATGCGGTTTGTACACGGTACATCGTGCGTGTGGTTGGTAAAACTGTATTACCATAACCAGCCATACGCACGATGTACCGTGGACAAACCGAATTGCGCAGGCAAAACTGTGGTGAAGCTTGTGCGTGGTAGGCCCATTAAAGGCTAAGGTGGATATGCTGAAGAGTGCATACTGATCATGATGACCTAGGTTAACATAGAAAAGATAGTGTCTGACCTAGTGTCAGAGTTTTTTATCCCGCCAGTTAGTCTCTGACTTGGTCAACATGGTATACATACTGATATGAAGACATACACACATTTCATAAGTATCAACAACAATACATACAATATATCAATAACAACCACAAAAAGTGTGAATTCTCAAACATCTCGAATTACGTGTGAAAGTAAAACACAAAGCAACGATATCCAGCTAAGTTCGCAAATAGTTTTATTTCTTATTCATGAGACCACATGCACACCCACAATTGTAAACTGATCTACTAAGAGGGAAAGTATATATAATGCATTGTTTCTTTTTTTTCTGGTTGACGGAATAATTTAATACTGTTGTGCATGGATTATGAAAGTAATTTGGTTATTTTCAGCAAGTTGTACAGATTTGTATTACAATTTGTCTCTTGAAAAAAATTTGCAAGTCATTAGATTCTGTTAATTTCGATGATATTATCTCTTTAAAAGCGCTCATTATTAAGTTAATTAGATGTCTTATTAGTACGCCAGTCGAGCGTCTGATATTTAATTAGACGTCTATGTAAGTCATTACACGGTAGGCCATTTGTAAAAATAGGTGAGTTCATCCTTTGTGGTAGGCACCACACTTTAATTGTTTACTTTTTATTCAGAACCGAAAATAAATTAACTTCAAGGCAACAAGGTAAAAGTGTAAGTGTTTGTTTATAAATAACCTGTTACGGTACTTAAATGAAAAGAAAAGTAAATAAATCTTACAGTATCAGACTTTTATTTCCGAATTTCGGCCCTCCAATGTCGTAACAGTGAAATCGAAAAAGTTAAACCTTAAAAGGCAGTGGTTCCTTATGTAAGTAAAATTAATACATTCCGAGTAAAAAAGATTGGTTTAAAACCCTTTTTATTTTATTAATAAATAGCGGCTGACGTAAAACTTGTTCGTGCAATCGTGCGTAACTTGAAATTGAAATTTGAAATAATGCGATGCATTCTATCTGCGACCATTGTGTTGGACATAATAGTAAGCAAGATAAAGTGACATTCTATTACAACTGTGCAAGTAAAGTAGTTAGTTTATTTGCTTATATTTAAATTGAAATATCTAGTAGGTATGTACTTTAACCGAATAATTATATTGAATTCAACTCATTTCATAAGTCTTTCAGTCCGAAAAACCTTAATCACAATATTAACATAGTTCGGTAGAATTATTCAATACAAAATAGCCCTTTGGTTTCAGTTGCTCAATCCTAGACCTGACAGGACACGACATCACGCCCCCGTAGTAGTCCCCGAAGGGTTAGGCAGAGGTGTACCTTATAGTAGGATTAGTAGGTACACCCACATTTCGAAAGTCTTGTTTAAGTCCCATGTAACAGGCGAGGCTATTGCCATCAACCGGGCACACATTCAGGCTCCGTGGCTGACAAACATTTTATAACAAACTGCCATCTTCTTTTTTAGACTTGCCATTTAATGCATTTAAAGCCAAAGTGAAATCTAATCTTTGTTCAAAAGCTTACTATTCCATTAACGACTACTTAAATGATAAGAATAGCTGGTCGTTGAGTTGAACACAAGACAATGTTTGTAATTTATGTTCTTTCTCCAAAATTAGTTTACTGATATAATATGTTATGTTTTTTTTATGTTTTATTATTATATACCTTTTATTATTGATTGTAGTCAATCGTAATATTAACTTACACCATAGTATTGTATCGAGTCTGGTTCTTCTAACCAAACAGACAGATGTGTTGCTGGAGAGTTTGTTCCGCCACTTCTTCTTTCCAGCAAAAACACTAGGAAGTGTCGAAGGGTGGGCGTTTTGGGGGACTGTCACTTGTAAATAAGTAAAGTAAAGTAAATTTTGACGTTCGAAAAGTACTGATTATCAGCCTAGTTTGAATAAATGAGTTTTGATTTTGATTTTGATTTTGAAACAATATGCTCGACCCGAGAATCCAATCCAGGACTCAGCTCAGCAGCGGCTCAGCAGTCGCGCTTGCGACCATTGAACCACCGAGTCTGTCCTTGACTCCAATAATAGTTTTTGTTTGACCATGACACTTCCTTATGTGGGTGAAAACAAAACAAAAACGCCTTTTAATCCCTAAACTAAAAGATATCCAAATTCAGAAATAGAGGTGAACACAACCATGGTTTTCCCTGACTTATTAGAAAGCCAGTTTCGAATAACATTCGCGCTTCAAATAGCAATTTGCTAAAACATTCCGATTATGTAGTGATAGGAAAGCTGCATATAATCTATGTAAGTACATATTAGTTAATTACTAGCTTCGGTGTGCATCGGGTTGGAAACTCTCGCCGCGAAGCCAGTGCAGTGGATCCACATCCACACTGCGATGGTGAAAACACTTGCCTTTGTTGCTAACTGTCAGAAACGATTATCGGTAACAGGGTATTGCGTACTTGGGTACTTTGATGGATAAAGAGCAAAGACATTCAAATATTTTTAAATTAATAGCTAACGTTTCACGTACCAGTTTAACCTTATCGATATCATTTGTCGATAATTAGTAGCAAATCCCTATCACACTAGCGCATCTACCGGGGAATAGCTGAATTAATTGTTTATATTCGAGCTTTTTCTATTCATGGCTAGATGGCGCTACAGACGCACGAGATGAAAATATTTGTATGACAAAATGTCCCAATGCCCGCTCTATACCTATCTTAAATCTCTTTGATAAAGAGGTTATCTTGTATGATTCTCTGCAGTATCCAATGACCGAAACACTCTGAGTACCAACTTACATTTTTAAATAAATAAAGTAAGAAAGAAGAATACATGTTGCGCTAATTCTTCCTAGCGTGTCGATAACATAAATCTGGCCCAAAATTCAGCTATGCGAAATGCTATGCTGGTGCAGGTCGTCAAGTGCGCAGTTTTCAGATGATTTACGATCTAAACCACCCCATGAAGTCCCATCTGAAGAGATCGTCTTTGCTACGGACGACTTAGGTATGTGTATTTATGTGTTTTTTTTTTAAACGTAACCCCACACTAGGAATTTCTCCTGTATCGTGGGTGCGTTCACAGACATTTTACCTCACATACAACAATACCCAGACACGAAACAACTATCTGTAGGCCATACAAATATTTGTTGTAGCGCAGCAGTCAACTGCTTGAGCAACTGCGCTAACCGTGTCGTATTAGAGATCCAGTTGATGGAATCCAGTCCGTATTGACTGGTCAGCTTTTCTATGCTTAAGTCGATCCGAATGTGACCAATGGCTATCGGATACCATAAATTAAAATGTATTCATCAACCTTCGTTCTTTTTTCACACCATCCGGCCATTTTAATTTGATTTGGCTTTGTATGTTTCGTTTTCAATCAAGAAAGCTCGAACACATTCTTCTGTGAATCACTTTTATTTGCTGTTGATTCAATTTCTGTAGTTATTTGTATTGTCCATCCACAAGAGATTCTTGACCATGATGAAAGGTGCAAAGGTGCCAAAGCAATCCGGTTGTCGGTTTAATCAAATTGAATTCACCTTCGCAAGTTTTAAGTCTCTTTGTCGCTTGATTGGTTGACCGTGACGATATGTTAATAAATACTTGTTGTAAATGTCAATCACGCATCAAATCATATCATAACACTTCACTTACATTGAGCAACGAAGTGTGTAATCGTTTTGTTGCGTTCAAACGTTTCAATTCTTAAGTACAAAGAAATGTAAGACAGGTCCATCATGTATAATTTTCCGTTTAGTGAATATGTTATTATGTTCACGCAACTAGACAACATAAAAGGGTGTAAGTTGTAGTATTTATACTTACACTTTTACTAATCATCCTCATCTTTTATAAAATATTAAATCTTACAATTTTTCATTGTTTACTTTTCGTCTGACATAACGTCAATTGTCAAGCTGTCATTTACTTTTTCTTTTAATTTGTGTCATAGTTTTTCTTAGTGGTTAGAACTATGAAGGTTACATTTGATTTATATAATTTAATTTATTTTTATTAATATATTAGCTCAAATAATGTAATTTATTGATAATTTCTATTAACTGTAACTTATCTCACGCTTATAAAATTAATTAACACGCTCACAGAAATTCTTTGAGGAAGTTTTTGATTGAATAATACAGGCCGTTTTAAATACAGGCAACTCACAATTTTTGATTTCAAGAACTTAAATTCTGGAAAGAATTAAAAGACAATTGGGTGGAAAAAACGGAGAGATGGTTTTATAAAAAGGGATTTCTGAAGGATGCCCTCCAGTTGAGATCTGGTTTCTGAAGAGGAATCATCACGTCTACAAGTTATTATCTGAGTTCTTAAGAAGAACCATCGCGAAGTACCTCCAAAGTATCCTCCGGGCCTCCCTAAAGGAGTCGCCCGTGATCCTCGCGACGCGAAGTACCTCCAACGTATCCTCCGAGCCTCCCTAAAGGAGTCGCCCGTGATCCTCGCGACGCGAAGTACCTCCAACGTATTCTCCGGGCCTCCCTAAAGGACTTGCCCGTAATCTGCTGGCCAGCCTTCAAGATTTACCTGCCCTGGAGCTGTTTTATTCTGTGCAAAGCGTGAGTTAGGAAGGTTCGTGTTTTTATAGATTTATTTGTATTTTTTACCTCTTACCTCTTAATTAAATTCAATTGTTAAATTACTTACCCTCTTTTACTTGTTAGGGGTAAGTAACACGACAGTTTGGCGCCCAACGTAAAATCAAGACTAGATCTCACTCATTCCCTCCCTAAATTCTAAAAAAACTTACACAAGCAATCAAATTTGGTATATAATTATTTTTCATCATAATTCATCACTTCATCAATTTTTACTACTTTACTTAATACTAAACATACATTTATACTACACCCCCACACACATTCCTTTTACCTCTGGTAATTGGCATCCTTTCGGCCTCTTGGATGTGTTAATCCACTTCTGGACACTGCCAAGGTTGGAGATTGGTTTAATACGACGATTATTGGACAATATCTCGTAGTCGTTTCTCATTATACTTAATACTTTACCAAAACATCACTACACTGCATCCCACAGACTTGCACACATTCCATTATCGAAAGATAATGTGCACCCTTTCGGCCTCTTGGATGTGATAACCACTTGTGGGCACTGCCAAGGTTGGAGATTGGAAACTTTACGACAGCCGCAGGACAATATCCTGTGGTCGTTTATACAAATCTATATATATTTATGTAATACCTATTACAAATAATTATCATTATATCGGATCCTCTAGTCCTCTTAAACAATTATATTAAACTACGTTTAGTGTCGTGGGCTCGTTTAACTTTTATCAATACTGAGTTTTCAATACAAAGTATAGGAGACTGCTAGTAGGATATTTTAGAATCCTCCTTCAGAAATTAACTCTTACTCTTTGTCCCTCCTCAGCCCTCCCTTACCCTCTTAAACTCTTTCACTCCCTTACCCTCTTAAACTCTTTCACTCCCTTACCCTCTTAAACTCTTTCACTCTCTTACCCTCTTAAACTCTTTCACTCTCTTACCCTCTTAAACTCTTTCACTCTCTTACCCTCTTAAACTCTTTCACTCTCTTACCCTCTTAAACTCTTTCACTCCCTTACCCTCTTAAACTCTTTCACTCCCTTACCCTCTTAAACTCTTTCACTCCCTTACCCTCTTAAACTCTTTCACTCTCTTACCCTCTTAAACTCTTTCACTCTCTTACCCTCTTAAACTCTTTCACTCCCTTACCCTCTTAAACTCTTTCACTCCCTTACCCTCTTAAACTCTTTCACTCCCTTACCCTCTTAAACTCTTTCACTCTCTTACCCTCTTAAACTCTTTCACTCTCTTACCCTCTTAAACTCCTTCACTCCTTTACCCTCTTAAACTCCTTCACTCCCTTACCCTCTTAAACTCCTTCACTCCCTTACCCTCTTAAACTCTTTCACTCCCTTACCCTCTTAAACTCTTTCACTCCCTTACCCTCTTAAACTCTTTCCCTCCCTTACCCTCTTTTGGAACCTTTATTATTTTTTCTAAAATTTTTTTTTTTTTTCATATATACACATGACTCATCTCTTTCTTCTTTCTTTCTTTCTTCTAAAATAGAGTTCCTTTTCGGCTTATTAAAACTCTATTTATTTTCTAATTCATTCATAGGTTCTTAAACCATTATAAGATTATTTTTAATCTTTCTTTATATATTACCTAACCTTCGTTTCAACTAACTCTACAAGTTAGTATGAATCTTGTTTCTACCTATTGACTCTAAAAGTTGATAGGAGCTGCCCTTGACGTTTTACTCGGAGCATACCGACTACTATTGCGGGAGCTGCCCTGACGTTAACTCGGAGTTTACCGAGTGCGGTGTTGTTATTTATCAACTAAAGTTGACTAGGAGCGGATTACAACTCCTTTAAAAATAAGCCTTTGTTAAATTTTTTTTTTACTTCATGTCATTAATGGGTTTTAGACGAGAGCGGATTACAACTCCGAAAATAAGCCTTAAAGTTATTACCTTATCAGGTTGCGTAGTGATCATTGAATGTGAATCCTACCTGACCTAACTTCGTAAGATGTCGGTGTGTTTGAATGAAGTATGTACGTTTTGTGAATGCTGTTATACTTTAACCTTACAAAATTTTTGTTCTAGATCAAAAATTTTCTCGGGGTCGTTGGGGAAATGTAGTATTTATACTTACACTTTTACTAATCATCCTCATCTTTTATAAAATATTAAATCTTACAATTTTTCATTGTTTACTTTTCGTCTGACATAACGTCAATTGTCAAGCTGTCACTTACTTTTTCTTTTAATTTGTGTCATAGTTTTTCTTAGTGGTTAGAACTATGAAGGTTACATTTGATTTATATAATTTAATTTATTTTTATTAATATATTAGCTCAAATAATGTAATTTATTGATAATTTCTATTAACTGTAACTTATCTCACGCTTATAAAATTAATTAACACGCTCACAGAAATTCTTTGAGGAAGTTTTTGATTGAATAATACAGGCCGTTTTAAATACAGGCAACTCACAATTTTTGATTTCAAGAACTTAAATTCTGGAAAGAATTAAAAGACAATTGGGTGGAAAAAACGGAGAGATGGTTTTATAAAAAGGGATTTCTGAAGGATGCCCTCCAGTTGAGATCTGGTTTCTGAAGAGGAATCATCACGTCTACAAGTTATTATCTGAGTTCTTAAGAAGAACCATCGCGAAGTACCTCCAAAGTATCCTCCGGGCCTCCCTAAAGGAGTCGCCCGTGATCCTCGCGACGCGAAGTACCTCCAACGTATCCTCCGAGCCTCCCTAAAGGAGTCGCCCGTGATCCTCGCGACGCGAAGTACCTCCAACGTATTCTCCGGGCCTCCCTAAAGGACTTGCCCGTAATCTGCTGGCCAGCCTTCAAGATTTACCTGCCCTGGAGCTGTTTTATTCTGTGCAAAGCGTGAGTTAGGAAGGTTCGTGTTTTTATAGATTTATTTGTATTTTTTACCTCTTACCTCTTAATTAAATTCAATTGTTAAATTACTTACCCTCTTTTACTTGTTAGGGGTAAGTAACACGACAAAGTACAGATAAGAGTAGTTCAGGTCAGTGCCCCGCCATTGTGTGGTTGAGCAACAAATGCCGGCCATGTGATACAGCGGTTAATTGTCGGCCTCGTCGGTCGAGGAATATCAGCCATAGCTATCTGGTGGAGGCTCTAACAGCCTCCATTCATACACAGTCACGCCTCAAGAGCTTTCCGATACGTATCTCGGTTGCTACAAATCGATACAATCTGAATGTTTCGAATTGAATGCGGCGCCTGCACTGCGTTTGCGACGGAATTCTTTTGCAGTTTGCAGTGGCTACTCGTTTTGTTTTTCTTAGACATCAATTTTATACTGTCTTTATGTAACGGTAACAGGTTGTAGTCCTGTCACATGCAATAATATGTTGGCAAAGTTCAAACGAATGAAACGTACAAAATAACTATTGCAACTTTGAGATATGAACTAACTACATTATATGGGTTCCAAAATATTAGTTTCGTGTTACGTTACATAAAAATTAAATAAATAAAGAAGGCGAAAATTGGTTCTTAACGTTGATACGTGTGTACATGTTGGAGTTTATGACTGTATTAGAAAATAAACAAATGTCTTAAGAATATAATGTCTCGGTAGTTGGGTACTAAGATAAACACTATAAACTGTTACCTCATTTGTGCTTACAATAAAATTGTTTAAACAATTGAATTGTTACGTCTTTATTCTCGAGAAGGTCCTTGAAAGGATGTCCATTCCACTGCGGAAATGATGAAATTGATGAGTATAGCCTATGATGACTAATTTGTTGGTACAATACGTGATGATCATCATAGGAGAATAATATGAATCACGTTAAAATTCTTTAAATGGTGACATACGCAGTTCATCATCATTCTCCTGCCCTATCCCAATTTATTTGGGGTCGGCGCAACATGTTTTCTTATTCCATACTTCTCTATACACAGTTAATATTATAAATTATCACTTTGGGATCATTTTACGAATTGTCACATTATTCTATCATATTATGATTCCGCTAAAGTTTTAGGCCCGCAGTCAGTGTTAGATTGTAAGGTACCTACCTACATGATTATAGCAACTAACGGACGATTATTATCATGGTTACAACAATTTAACGTGCTAATAACATACTCCTAGCCATATAAATGCGAAAGGTAAATAAATATTTAGTTTTGTTGATGGCCCCGAGTGATAGAGGGAGCAGTTCGGCTCTGCTGCACAATTAGTACTTGAATAAAAGCTTTAAAGAGGTACATAAGGGTACATAAGTGCATACTGTATGTTCAATTACATATTTATTACGGCTAGATAAACGAATCATTATATTTCACTTGTCTGTGCATATTTGATTCTAATGATCTCTACGGCTACGGGGCGCTACGGTGCTACGAAATTCGTAGCAATTTTATTTGGCAAATTCCTAATAATTTCTTCGTTTCGGGGAGTGATTAGAAAAATAGTTTCTTATAATTATAATGAAAAAATGGCAAGGACACATCATCCAAGCATGACATGTGGGTGTAAGTGATGTACCTAAGTGTAATTCATAAATTATCCAACAATCAAGTAAGATATAAAGACGATCTGATTAATCCAGGATTCGGTATGTTATAGTACATTATGGTATAAGTGTGTAACGTTGGTGATTACCGCTGAGGCGCCATTGAGACCCGAGCCGTTAGGTGAGGGTCTTAAGAGAGCCGAGGACGGTAATCATCAATACACACGTGTATCATACGACGTTTTTCAACACACTTGTGAAGAAAATAATACATAAAAATCATTTTCAACAGTTAAAACGAGTTGTGAAATAAATTTCGCCATGGCGGGAAAAATTAAAAAGTTTTCCTGCACGCGCATCTAACAATGGTGATCGGCCATAGACTAAAAGAATGAGGTTTCTTTTTTTAGCTTTTTGAGAAATGAGGAATTCAAAGTTTTTTTTATTATACAGAAAACAAAAGTTTTATTTATTAAAAACGTAAACAAGTTGAACTTATCTATTTCAATTAATAAGTTTTCCTGCGCGCGCATATAACAATGGCGATCGTCTATAGACAAAAAGATTAAGTTTTTTTTTTGGCTATTCGCGGATAGCGTTGCAGCCACGTACAAATGGGGTATTCAAAGTTTTTTTTATTACTGAGAAAACAAAAGTTTTATTTATTTAAAACGTATATACAAGTTCAAATTATCTATTTAAATTCGAAGTTGCATGAAATGAGCAAGCAATTGGTACATTAATTTATTTGTAGTACAACCAATAAAATTTAAAAAAAAACCTATCGCTCACTTGTGAATAATGGTAATGAAAAAATCACAGTTTGACTACAGGTGTCATTATGTGCCTAATTGCGGTGAAATTAGAGCCACTTTATGAGCAAGTGTGTTGAAAATAATTTTATAAAATAGTTGAACCATAAACATGTATACATTCACTACAATTCATTCACAACATAAACACAATTCAAGTCGATGTAGTAACAATAAGAAGTATAGTATGCAGTTACACAGGAGGAAACTGCATACTATTTTTTATCATTGTTATAATTAATCTGTCCATGATGAAGTGAAGTCAACTCATTGGTATGCACAAAGATGCAACAACTTAGCAGTGTGGGTGTCAATCGTCTATTATTGCGGTTACAAAGCTTCGGCATAACATACATTACATCACAGTTCTCATCTGGCATTCGTAAAGGGTTATTGTAAACGGATACCCTCCAATTTCGCCAGTTATGGCTAGGTTAGTAGGTACGATGTTATAGGGGCGACGCTACTGCCATCAACCAAAAACATATCGAGGCTTTGGACTGCTCCCATCGGGGCTGCGGGTTGTTCGCAAGAGATACCGCGGCCTCGACATGAAGGGCCAAGAAGGAACATGGGTGGTTTTTAGTCAGTAGAAGTCTGACACTCCCTGATTTTCCACCCGCCAAAAAAAAAAAAAGGCTTTGGACTGCTGCTGCGACGAAATTCCTGATAGTTAAACCCAATTACACTCTGCCCAACATCGACATTGCAACATTGCAATCGAACCTTTAGGAAAATAGATCATAATAGGAAAATAATAAAAAAAAAGAGTTAAAATTTGTAAAATGGTCACAGACGCAGTTACTACTATCATGAAAGGTTCATTTTACGCTTCTTATGATATGTTAAAGTGACCATTTTAGACCCCCCAGGACCTCACGTTTACGACCACCAGGCAAATATGCAGAGATATGCAGTTATGGCATTTTTAATCGAATAACGTTCGTTTCGTAATAAGAAATGACTCGTAAGTTATAAATCTTAAACATCATCCACGTTTTATTCAATCTTCAACTTGTTTGACCAGTTTTTATGACACCAACAAAAGTTTTAATGAGTTTCGAATCACTAAAAAAGATCGATCTTATACGCGTTTTAAGTGAACGAGATGTTGATTGCACCACATTTTTTACAGATTGTTTATTCATATTATAATGGTGGATACAGTGTTGCGGTTTGATGCAAACTTGGTTAATGACCAGTCGTTAAGAAGGTAATGATTGAGCATCGTTGTGATAAAAAGATAATTTATAAATGAATGAAAGTTTCATTTTTGTTAGAGAAATATGTTTTATCCTGTATTAGTTTAATTGACACAAATACTAATGTTGGGAAGTGTCCTTTGTGCGCCAGGTGTAGTAACTTACAACACAGCTGTTTTATAGAAATATTTCAAATAGGCCGTGTCTTCTAAAAAACGAAGGGTAACATAACAGAGGTTTTGGTTTCAACAAAGAAACAGTTTACTTTTCCTTTTTATCAAACCAAAACATCAAAGATATTTGTTTTCAATTACAATGATATAAGAAGGTACTCCCGCATATGGTACTAACAGTAGTTAATAACCAAATTTTCGACTTACCCTCCTGACTGCTCCACTGACAGTACTTGCTAGACTCTCGGCGTCATAATGACGAGAGAACGAGTACGGGCCCGGATGACTCCGGGATACACATTGCCCCATATGCCCGTCACATACACCAGACAAATCACATATGTCATATACCGTTACTTCACTTCACTTCACGCCACTTCACTTGACTTCACGTTCTCACGATACGAATCTGCAAACGAAATAAACGATCTCTTTTGTTTTTTTGAGTCAACTGATCCTACCTAGAATTTTAATACGACGCCCACTCCATACCAAATGTTATCGAGTCGAGCATGTCTTACAAATATGGGTAGGTCGAAAAAATACTAAGATACCGATGTCTTTTTTATTTTTATTTTGCTGGTCAATTGGGGTCTGGGTTCAAGCATGTTAATGTTACATCTTTGGGCTTGTGGTATTTTATTACAATTTGTTAATGGGATTTTAGTCTGTAGGTACGTCTAATCTTTTCAAGGCTTTTGATCATTGCACCCAAATCAGCGTTCATGTTAGCTGAACAGAAAAAGCAGACAAATGCTTGCCCGGAAATGCCTCGAAAGTCATAAATTGAATCCAATTGAACTTTTTATTTGTCTGGGCGTAGTTCAACTCGGGTCATACAAAAAGAACTTTTTCAATCGATCCAGTTGTTTAGTTAGAAGATCAAATCGATTTGTTTTTTTATAGGCACCAGGCAGCATTGTAGACTTCAAAGAGGGATGTATCAGATCATTAATACTGCGTTTTCCAAAAGCAGTATTTAATGGAATAGCGACTAGGGATTTGACACATAAAGTTATCCAAATAATTAAATGATAGATAGGTCAGCAGTGGTGGTTTCATTGATAACATTGCAGGTAGTTTCTCATGTGTTATCTTTATCGATGTCCGGAAGATTATGAAAACAATTGATTTGATCTGATTGGCTTAATTTGTATTTTACTATCATTAAACAAGATTAGATAATCTTTATTATTACCAGCACACCCTACCAAGTATTCACGACTCAATGCAGAAAATAAATAAAAATATTGATGACAATGTTGAAGTTTGTTAGTGTAGCATTTTTCTCGCTTAAAATACTTCTAGTCAGATTCGTGATTCTTTATAATAGCTTGTAGACAGGCATACAATCTATAGAGGACTAAAGAAGCGTGAGCAAGAAACGCTTTTTTTTCAATCCCGAAGGCCATGTGAATAGAATCGTGGTCATAAAACCAGAATTTTACAACAGAATCCTTTAGTTACATATTTTATTATGCGTCGTCTACATCTACACTAATAAAAAACTTTGCTATCAAACTCCGTGCAGTTGTTATTAAAAAAATGGATTTATTTAATCAATATCACAGATATTTTGGTCAGACTCGTTAAAAAAAAAACACCGTACATTTTGTTTACAGAAGCTGTTTATAAACAGCCCAGCTGATCACACGTGTTGATATCAAAACAAGGTCCTTGATAGTTCACATGTTGTCGAACTTTGCGTTATGTGTCGCGAGTGTCTTTGGCCGCGAGTATTGCGCGTTGCGCGCACTGCGCGTTGTTCACGACTGGCGCACGCGCAGCTCGCGAGTCACCACAGCCGACACCCGCCATCGCCACCGGCTACGTTGACTCATTCATGAGCTGCTGTGAACCGTCCCATTGGGGAATACATAATATCGAAATTGAATATATTAAAGGTTGTGTAAGTTCGTTATGATTTAGGGTCTATAATTGATGTGGAGGTTACGTTAGTTGTTGCCTATCAATCACGTAGATGTTGTTTTTATAGTAGGCAGTGCATGGGTCGTTGGGAAATTAAACACTGAATGCAGCGATACTTATCTCAGGACGCTACGGGATCACAACGAAATCTATCCTAATTCCTATTATTATTATAAACACGAAAGTTTGTAAGTATGGATGGATGGATGTTTGTTACTTTTTCACGCGAATCTACTGAACGGATTTGGATAAAATTTGGTACACCGATAGTTTATAACCTGGATTAACACATAGGATAGTTTCTATCCCGATTTTATCTTCCCGTGGGATAATTTTCGAGTTGTAGCGGGTGAAGCCGCTGGCAACAACTAGTACCATTATAAAGAGGTAAAGTTTGTATCTTTGCAAGTTTGAATGTAGGGGGTATAATTACTACTGATCCGATCTTCCGAAAATTATTTTACGAATGGGTAGCTACACCACAGAACAGATAAATATCTGTTCTGTGAGCTACACAATAACATTATCCCTCACCGTCGTCAAAATAGGGTGTCTTTGATTGAATCATGTCACTCACCACCATGTTCACATCCTGGATGTTAGGATCGCTTGATTATAGTTAATAACGGCAATTTTAAGTTGGATGAAATGATCGTAGGTAGGTAACTCAGGTATAGGTACACTACCTAAGATATCACAATTGTATGGATCCACAATGCCGATAGCTAGAAACCAACCGGTAACTACAAGTAGTCAAGTAATAATAATACGTGACGGTCAAGGACAGTCTCTCACCTGGTCACATACAAAAACTCGGGTGCCTTTGTATACTTAGTTCACACTTAGATCATTAATAACGGCTAAATGGTTGAAACGTCCATAGGCTAGCCCCATCGATCACTAGCCCTCTGGATTTATTGAACGGCATAACCTACTTTTGGGCTTCGTCGCAGTGGGGTAAAATGTGATAGCATAAGTGCACAAAACCTTTGCTTAGCCATTTGGGGATTACATGCGTCATGCGTGATATTATGCTATGATCTTTTTACTACTACCTCTTTGATGGCGACTTAGTCGACTTTAATCACCATTATTTTAAACAGGCAGTCGTGGCCCAGTGGTGACGGCCTCGACTTACGAACAGTAAGTCGTGGGTTCGAACCCAGGCAGGCGCATTACTTTGTGTGATTTATTTCATCACCACTGCTCTCAAAACGGTGAAGGAAAACATCATGAGGAAACCGGCATGTCTGAGAACCAAAAGTTCGAAGACGTGATGTGACATCTATCAACCGTACTGGGCACGCGTGGTGGATAATCCACCATAGCGCATCCCTCTTCTAGAGAGGAGGCCTGAGTCCCTGCAGTGGGAATATTATTGGCTGATGATGATGTAATTCATGGATAATTCTGTTTATCGTACGGGACTCCTTTTTGACTATCCAATAAGACGTCAAAAACACTATTTAGTTAACAAAAAATAGACTACGTTTTTGTTCTATAAATGTCTAGAATGAAATTGTTGAGTTGTAACGTTGTTGTTTTAAACAAATTAGTTTGCTGATGGCGCGTTTCTTCCGGTCTGCTCCGACTTTCGGTATCTCGGTTCACTCGTGCAAAGCGACGGCGAAATAGATCGTAGTGTTAAGCACAGAATTAACACGGGATGGATGAAATGGCGGCAGGTCACGGGAACAATCTGCGACTCCCGCTTTCCCCTTAAACTAAAAGGGAAGATTTATAAAACAATGGTTAGACCTGCTGTCTTGTATGGATCAGAATGTTGGGCCACAAAAGGGATGAATGAAAGGCATTTGCATGTGGCTGAGATGAGAATGCTTAGGGGGATGTGCGGTGTTACGCGAATGGATAAAATAAGGAATGAGTACATGAGGAAGTCTGAAAGTGGCGCCGGTGACTGAAAAGTTGTGTGGAAATCGGTTGTCGTGGTATGGGCATGTGATGCGGAGGAATGAGGAAAATGTTGTGAGGAAGGTTTTAAATATGAATGTGGAAGGATATACGAGTAGAGGAAGACCAAAGAAACGATGGATGGACTGTGTTAAAAATGATATGGTAAAAACCGGCCAAGAGCGTGTCGGGCCACGCTCAGTGTAGGGTTCCGTAGTTTCCCGTCCGTCACAATAAGTGTTCCCACTTATGAGTTTAAAGGTGGGTATCCATACTATCCATTATGTTCGCGATCCAGCAGCGCTCCGCGCTCCTGCAACAGCTCCCGGTAGTGGGTACGTGCGCGAACACGGAGCGTGAGAAGTTTTCGATGGTAATTTTGAATTGCGAGAACCTATTTTAATAATTATTTTTTTGTTTGAAAAAAGATACGTTCAGGATAATAAAATATTATGTAAACGAAGTTAAAAAAAAAATACGGGCAAATGAAACTTGACCTCTGGATTGTATAGGCGCTCATACGATTCAGGGACCAAATTATATTGGTTAACTGCAGTTTCCATCTGTTGTTTCCATCCAAGTTCAAAATAATTTTCCTAGAAAGTCCTTATAAAGTTCTACTTTTCAGATTTTTTTCGTATTTTCTAAACTTATGGTTCAAAAGTTAGAGGGGGGGGGACGCTTTGTTTTTTACTTTTGGAGCGATTATTTCCGAAATTATTGACATTATCAAAAAATGATTTTAGTAAACCCCTATTCATTTTTAAATACCTTTCCAACAATATATTACACATTAGGGTTAAAATTAAAAAAAAAAACACTTCCCACTTTACATATAGGGGGGCTACCCTAATAAAACATTTTTTTCCAATTTTTATTTTAGCACTTTGTCGGCGTGATTGATACACATATTGGTCCCAAATTTCAGCTTTCTAGTGCTAACGGTCACAGAGATTAAGCGAGGACGGACAGACGGACAGACAGACAGACAGACAGACAGACAGACAGACATGGCGAAACTATAAGGGTTCCTAGTTGACTACGGAACCCTAAAAAGGAGGTGTCTCATGAGATGACGAGAAACAGAGAAGTATGGAAGAGGAAGACATGCTGCGCCGACCCCAAATGAATTGGGATAAGGGCAAGAGAATGATGATGATGATGAGTTTGCTGCGACAGTAACCTCGTTAAGTATAGGTCAAATACTTAAGCCGGACACGTGAAGAAGGTGATCTTGTGTTATCTAGATACATATAATTATCTATAACTGTGTTTAACTTCACTTACCCGTTGTAAGAGCAGTGGTGGCCCATTGGAGGCGGCCACGACTTACGAACAGTAGGTAAGTCGTGGGTTTGAACCCAGGCAGGCGCATTATTTTGTGTAATTTATTTCATCACCACTGCTCTTAAAACGGTGAAGGAAAACATCGTGAGGAAACCGGCATGTCTTAGAACCAAATAATTCGATGACATGTGACATCTACCAACCCGCACTGGGCACGCATGGTAGATTAAAGCCCATCCCTCTCTTATAGAGGATGCCTGAGTCCCTGCAGTGGGAACATTATAGGCTGATGATGATGATGATGATTTGACACAGAAAGAGCAAGATAAAGTGGCAATGGGTCAGGTCAGCCATAGGTATGAACACGCGTCGTCGTTTCTTAGCCCATAGAAATACAAAACTCATCAAAAGGCAACGAGTCCTCAAGCCTTTTTTTTTATTTTTTCTGGTGGGTGGAAAATCATCAAATAAACCCCTCCCGCTCTTGGGCAGAGCGAATGGGAGTGTCAGACTTCTACTGACTAAAAACCACCCATGTTCCTTCTTAGCCCTTCATGTCGAGGCCGCGGTATCTCTTGCGAACAACCCGCAGCCCCGACGGGCGTCGGCCCTTGAGGGCCCCTTCCATGTTGCTGACATCTCTTTGAGGCGCGCGTGGAACACGAACGCGCCGTCGACACGGCCTGTCGTCGTCATAAGACGGACGGACGGCGAGCTTACCCATTACTCACCGTCCACAGGCCCGCGTCTACGGTGGCCGGAAGCCATCACGTGGCCCCCGACGCCCGGAGCACCTCCCGCGGTGGCTGGGACGAGAGGTTCTCTCCCTCTCACGTTCCGCCACCTCCTTCGCTAGCATCACTGCTTCGCAGAAGGAGGCGACGGCGTCCCATTCCTCCTCGCCCCGGACCATGGCTTGCACCAGGGCCGGAGGTCGGAGCCGCCGATCGCCGCTACGAGAACACGGCGGGGCTCCGCCCAAGCGGGACACACCTCCACGGTGTGCTCCACCGTGTCCTCCGGCCGATCCTCACAATGGTGGCATGCGAGCATTTCCTCCCACCTGATTCGGTGCAGGTACCTCCCGAAACAACCGTGTCTGGTGAGTACCTGCGTCAGACGGAAGGTGAGGGCGCCGTGGCGCCTCTCCAGTCACTCCTCAAAGAGGGGAGTTACCGCCATTAGGTGGGGAACTCCATCAGAGACACCCACCCAAGGTCAGTCGGCTTAAGATTAAGGACTAAAAGAGAGGTCAAGGTCCAAAGTCAAGATCAGATAGCTCAGAGTCAAAAAAGCCTTGGGCTCAGAATCAAATGATTTTGGTCAGGTCATCAGGTAAGTGCGTACAGAGGACGTATAACTTATGATCTTTGTAATAAATCCTTGCATTCCTTGACAGATCTTGTGCGGTCACTCACTGCTGTCTTTACTGCAGCGATTCAAGGGCCTGTAAGCGATTCGGTTAATATTTTTGTTTTGGTATCTTTGTTCGACCATTTTATATTTAAAATGCCTTACAGGAAAGACATAAATACAATATTTTAGATCACAATAATTATTTTCGATGCAAAGATAACAAAATCATCATTTTATAACTTTTGGAATTTGCAACACTGATGTTATCTAACTGTCAAAAAATTTACATCTGTCATTTACTTACTGAAATGCGTAAATATTCAGAAAAAAACGATTTTGAAGTAGTATTTTTCACGCCTTTACTAAACTAAAGTACTTTTCTATTAAATTCAGTGTATTACTAGCTCATTTGGAATGTTAACTCGAGCTGGTGTGAGGCTATTTTCAACGGAAGCGTTGAAAGTTGCCAACAATGTTGCTAAGCAACAGTTTACAGTAACATTGCCTGATGGATCGTCGGCAGGTCAGTAATCATTTAAAATTTTCTTAAAACAATCATAATTTTCTGGTCAAAAACCTCTTGACGGCACTTGTAGTCGATTCTAAGTTTGGAAGCAACTTGTACTCGAGATGTAGTGTTTTGATTCTTCAAGAACCGGCTATATTATTTGTAGATTCCTTGGCTTGAACTGTTAGCATCAGGTACGTATATAGTTATTGTGTATATTAGATTGCTATATTGCGTCTAACAGAGCAACATTTATTATTATATGAATCCGGTTAATTTTTTTGTATGAAAATAATCCTTTTCCTTATATCCACTTCTTCTGTCTATTAAATCGGATTATTCCGAACCTGACCCGAAATCCTAACCCGGTCGCGGGTTAGGTTAAGAACTTGAAAAAAAATATAATATTTATTCCGAACGTAACCCCCTTCCTGACCTGACCCGATGTATCGTTCCTATCATAACCCAAATTGCGATATGGTAGGTTTCCCTCTCCTCTTTCTTAGAATAAAAGGTACCTATGGGTCAAGTCAGAGTTTAATATTTACAATACCAACGTTATCAATCCATAATAATATTATTATCACATTAACAACTAAAATTATAGTAAAGTGTCGCAAACTACCAGGAGGCCAGAAACATGAAAGAGGTATTGTATATTGTTAATAGTAATCCCATAATTCAATCTATATACCTACATACATTTCTAACAGTATCATCACCTAGGTGAAATGGCAAGAACAAGTAGGAGATGAGAAATAAGGACAGTAAAGTCTTCCAAACTACCAGGATTCCAGAAAGGTAAAGTAGTAGTAGGTATCATCATTATAAGAAATGTAGGTTATCTACTTATATAGATTTGATTAAGCGATTCCTATTAACAATTTCTCTTTTATGTTTCTGGCCTCCTGGTAGTTGGTGAGAATTCACTGTCCTTATTTCTCATTTCCTACTCTTGTTGATGCCAATTTCATACGACGAAACTACCATATCGCAATTCGGGTTATGATAGGAACGATACATCGGGACAGGTTAGGAAGACGGTTACGTTCGGAATATATTTTTTTTTTTTCAAGTTCCTAACCTAACCCGCGACCGGGTTAGGATTTCGGGTCAGGTTCGGAATAATCCATTAAATCCCTTGGTTATAAAGTTAACAAATAAGAAAAAAGAATAACAACTGCTACATACAAGGTACTTTACACTTATTGAAATTGATCAATTACTCAATGCTTGTTCCAGCAAATGCAGTGGTAGATTATGAGGAAAGTGGAAACAAAATAACATTCAAGCACACTGAAGTTCCACCCGTATTCCAGGGTAAAGGAGTTGGTCGCATACTAGCTAAGGTATCTAATAAGATTCAAGAAATGGTTTCAAAGGTTTATAACTAATTTTTAAATAATTTTTTGTATTTTTTTTATAGTATGCCTTTGACTATGCTTACAAGAATAATTTGGATGTGACTTGCCTGTGTGACTTTTTGGCAAGCTATTTTGAACAGAATAGTAACAACTATAAAGGCCTCAAGATAAAATTTGATCTGGACTAAGATGAATAGAGCTGTATCAACTGTAGATTTAGCTTGGACTAGGAGCAATATTTATTATTATTTTCGGGAAAAATGTTATGGCAATGCTAAAAAACTTTCTAACAAAGCCTCAAAACAATATGGTGATGCCGCAGAATTTTTATTCTATAGTGGACTGGCTAGTATATTGGAAGGACAAGTACAAATGGGGATCAGTGAGCTGACTCCTTTGCAATCAGAAAAAGATATTCAATTGGCAGTGGTCATTGCTCTTATCTATGGCTATAAATTAAGCAGTCCCACTGAGAGAGAAGCTCTGTACAGCCTGGAGACAAAACTCAAGGAGGAAAAGAAGCAAGCCAATGCTTTGTCTTTCTTCTACGCTGGCCTATTTTTATCATTTGCAGAAAAGTATGAAAAGGCATCTGAATATATTAACAAATCACTGAGGAAAGATGCGAACAATTTGGAAGTGATTATTTTAAAAGGTTGGAATGACATGTACATGAATCTCGGAGACATGCAAGTTTCAATATTGGACTGTTTGGAATTAGCTCTCAGTAAAAGTGATAGAAATATTGATGCACTGTTGGGTTTGGCCAAATTTAAATATTTCTCCAAGGACTATGATGCATCAAATCTCACATTAGACCGGCTCATAGTGAACAATCCAGGACAGGTGGTACCGCTAGTAGAAAAGATGAAAAATGAATTTGCATTGCAAAAATGGGAAGCTGTCTATGACACAATGGAAAGAATTTTCCCTCTTGATCCAGATAATATTGAGGCTTTGAAAGTTAAAATTTTTATTGCACTTTGTAAAAATGCAGATTACATAGAAGCGGCTGATCAGTTGCACAAGTTTTTTGTTATATTGGAAAATGAAGAACCACACAATGCCTATCAGTTCTACAATACTACACAGATATTCTCAAGGGTTTGTAGCCGATCTAGTGCAGTGCTCTCACAAGTGTATAGATTTGCACAATATGCTTCAGAAATGAACCCTGCCAATGTTGATTACTTGAGTGAAGTTGGATATCAATGTATTCTTCAGGGGAAGTATAAAGATGCCCTGAGTTTCTTCAAGGCAGCTAGCAAACTGGACAGCAACTCAATCACAGCACTATGTGGGTTAACTCTTTGTCAGATGAATGAGAATGGTCCCACTGAACAAATTGCACAACAGATAGAATTGTTGTTTGAAATGCAAGGAACAAACAAGCTGCCAGTTTTATATCATCTCTCAGCACAGTTGAATCTGAAGAACTCTTCCAGCGCTATTTCATTTTTAAATAATGCTTATGAAGCCAAGGTTGCATATGCCAATCGCCATCCTTTAAGTTTAGCTTATGTTAAAGATTTAGATCCTGATTTTCTCTTGGAAGTGTATAAAGAGTTCAAGAAACACTTGCCCAAAAAGCCATTTATTATTATAGGATATTTGATGTATTCTCAAGAAGTAAAGAATCCTGTGGTCACACACTGTTTGAGGATACTGAAGTCAATATGTGATGCTTGTCCTGGCGTGATAACTGCATTGTACGAGTTGGCTAAGTTGAAGTTCCTGTTTGGATATGCAAGTGATGCTCAGAAGTTGGCTCAGCAAGTCCATGAGTTGGACAGCACACATGCTGGCTGTCAGGTTTTACTTGCTCAGATCTATATACAACAGCAAGCATATACTAAAGCTGTGCAGAGTCTAGAAATGTGTTTGAGCTATAATTTTAAAGTCAGAGATAGCGCAATGTACCATTTCCTGAATGGTGTGATTTTGAAGAATGCTGGTAAGCTCCAGGAGTCTCTGACTAGTTTCTTGACAAGCCTTCAGATAGCGACAAGTAAGAATCCTATAGGAGGCAATGTGAATAGATCATTTGAGTCTGATTTGAACATTATAGATAAAGCCACCTTGTATCTGCAAATAATTGAAATACAAACGACATTAGAGCAGTTTGCTGAAGCTGGGAAGTCAATGCAGGTAAGGGTTAATACATTTTATATTGTTTTCTGTATTAATGGCTTTTCTATAAACTACTCTTTTGATATTAGTAAGATGGTTTGGCTCATGCAGATGTCGAAAACATAAATTGTATATTTATTAGGGAATAATATAACTGGCGTATACCGTTTGGTTTTGTTATTGATATTAAAGTTACATCATGTAAATATTACCGCCGCCATTAAAACCAGAAAATTGCAATGTTTACAGCTTCACCGAAGTTTTATTATAATTATGTCTGTATCATTGACGAATCGATGTTTGTTCGACAGTCAAATAACTATTGTTATTTCTTGTTTGGTCACTTGACCTTAATATATATGACTTCCGTCATTAAAATGATAATTCCATGAAGTTACTGAGACTTATGTTGTCGTCAGTTTGTATTGAAATTGAGATAACATTTGACCTATAAGAAAGTTGGGTAGTATTTCTTGTCAATGTTTTATCTGATGTAGGCACAGACGCCGAATTTATTCAATAAATGTTCACCTGTATAGCTAAATCATGAGGTTCAGGGTTGATTGGCCACAGTTTGGGGTAGTTTCATGTGCAGTCTGTACAATATGTAATTTATAAAGAACTAGCTGATGCCCGCGGCTTCATCCGCGTGGATGTCGGTCAAATTATAAACTAAAACGTTCCGCGAGAACCACTCTATCTATTGGTGAAAACAGCATGCAAAACGGTGCAGCAGTTTTTGAGTTAGTCACGAACAGACAGACTGACAGACATGGAGGAGGACTTTGTTTTATAATATGTAATGATGATATTCGAGAAATGCATAAGGTTTATTTACCTTATGCCCTTTATCACTAACATAAAGGTATTATTTAAACAAGTGCTTGTTGGATTATCATAATTTCAACAATTGCCTAAGCACCGAGAGTTCAATGCGCTTTAATTTGGCATTACTTTTATTTCATGGTCATTTACATTAGTGTAAATGACCATGAAATACTTAATTAAAATCTTTATTATAGGAAGCAATACAAGAATTCTCATACACATCTGAAGAGAGTCGTCTTCTCATCGCTAGAGCGGAGTTAGCCCTAAAGAAAGGTGACGTCGACAGTGCCATAGACCTCCTCAATGAGATCAAACCTGGGCAGCCATATTACTTCCAAGCTCATAGCAAGATGGCGCATGTCTACTTGAAGGAGAAGAATGATCGTGCGATGTTCACTGCTTGCTTTAAGGAGATAGTTAGCAACCATCCCATGGCGGACTCGCATACTATGATGGGGGATGCTTTTATGTCAATTCATGGTGAGTAGATCGTCGTCATCATTTCAGCCAAAGAACGTCCACTGCTAGAAATAGGCCTCCCCCAAGTGTCGTCACATTGACCGGTACCGTGCGTCTCGCATCCATCGCATTTCCGCATCGGTTCACCTACCACGCCTTACCCGCCTGAATGTGATAGGAGCATACTGATGCGATAAAATCCTATATCCTAACTCAGGTTATGGTCCGTCTATGTGCCAACAAACTCACTTTCATATCTATACTAATATTATAAAGCTGAAGAGTTTGTTTGTTTGTTTGTTTGTTTGTTTGATTGTTTGTTTGAACAAGGTAAACTCTGGAACTACTGGTTGGAATTGAAAAATTCTTTTAGTGTTGGATAGTCCATTTATCGAGGAAGGCTTTAGGCTATATAACACCACGCCACAATTAATAGGAGCGGAGCATAAATGAAAAATGTTGCAAAAACGGGAAAAGATATTCCTTTTTGAGAGCTTCCGGTGCGTGCGCTGCGAAAACGGTTTAAGTTACGTAAATATCATGTATGAAGGAATTGTTCCTCTTTAAAAGTTCTAAAAAAAAGTCCGCGACAGCATATGTTTATCTTTTACGATTGACTCACTGTAACCATTTCTTTATATTAAAATGTTAGGTTAAAAAGAATTATATTTTGCGAAGCTTATTTAACCCATATGGTATTAATCTATATCTAAATAAATGTGTTTGCTAGCACGGAAATTTAATATAGAATATTTGTGCCCTTTACTCTATACAGTTTAAACAAATATCTTAGAAGATATCGCAATGTAAAAATATACGGGCGACAAAATAATTAGCGCGTGGCAGTCATTCGGTCCGGTGCGGTAGGTATGTACGTGGGGATTCTGGCCTCTGGGGGCTCCGGAGAAATTCAAATTCAAAAAAATTACTGCACCATAATGTTTACAAGTACAAGGTGTTACTGTATATTAAACAGTAAGAGATACCTATAGTAATTGTTACTTTAATAATATAATCGAAGTCAATCTAAACTAATAGGTATTTTATAGAGGAAAGGTAAGATTTTTTGTTTGTTACGAGTACGATATAGCTCAATTTAATAAGTTGGATAGTCGATTTATCTAGAAAGGTTATAAGCTATATTATGTGTTGCAGACGAAGTTGCGTGGGTCAGCTAGTTTATTATAATTGTAAGGATTTAATAGGACTGCCTCGTTGGTTTAGTGGTCGTAAGCGAGAGTGCTGTGCATGAGGTCCTGCGTTCAAATATCAGGCCGGGCAAACTGGTATTTCGTTTTCCATCAGGATTTTTTAGTAGCAGCCATGGAGTCTGAATTTGTGCCCGTTTAATATCATCATCTGCCTAGCCTTTTCCAACTGTGTTGGGGTCGGCTTCCAGTCTAACCGGATGCAGCTCAGTACCAGTATTTTACATGGAGCGACTGCCCGTTTAACATAACTGGCGAAATGTGGGTCTACTAGTGGATCTCTGCCTAATCCTTCGAGGATTACAGGCGCGATGTTAAGTTAACAGGCCAGGATCCAAACTACCACGATGCTCTGTGAAAGCAACTCTGGCAGGTTTTATTTTATTTATTAGGGACAAAGAAAGAAGAAAAAGTATTTATTGGTCTCACACAGGACAAGAAATTAATAATAAAAAAATTACAAAAAAGAAAACAAGAGAAACACTTAAAAAATACATATGCCAAGCTTAAATTTCAATCATTGATTTAAAATAATCTTATTGCACATGAACACCATAAACCAGACCGATAAGTGGTCGAACCCATTGAGACAGTAAATTATAAGTTTTCTTTTGTTATAGCTTTGGGCTTTCCTTCCTGCACTTAGATAAATAAATAACCGTTTTAAAGTCATTTTAAACCTTGTATTATTCTAGATCCCATGCAAGCAGCAGAATCTTACGAAGCAGCTTTGAAAGGCAGTCCTAAAGACGTGCACCTAGTTAAGAAGCTCGGAGTGGCTCTGGTCAAAATGCACGAGTACGATAAAGCTTGTCAGCACTACGAAAACGCTATCAAACTGCTAAATGATGATGATCTGCAGTTTGAATATTATGATCTTCTCATAAAAGTAAGTGCTAAATAATATATTTTTTAGCTACTTACTGACCATACTAATTAATAAATAATAATTAATTAATTAAATTAATTCGCAAAATTTTGGGAATTTCCCACATTAAGTGTTCGTTCACTCAGAGTCGGAGAGACCGGCTCGGAGAGGAGAGTAGATTTTTCTAAATCGTAAATCTTATTCCAAAATAAGATCCATTTTTACATGTCATTTCTTTTTAACTAACTTCCAAATATCCTCCTATTGTCTTTCTCAATTAGTCTGTATGTTTTTGTATGTTTGTTTCTGCAGAACTCCGTCATTTATGAACCAATTTGAAAAAATATTTTATCTTACTTAATTTGTATTAAGTAAGATAATTTTTTTTTTCAAAACTCTGTTTTAAACGTGATAAAAAAATCTGCTCCTCTCCAAGCCGGTCTGCGTGAACGGACCTTTATTTCAGCGTGATGTCACGTAGCATCGTTTGAACCGAAACGAGAAAAGTTATCTCTTTATTGCTCTATTTGACTAAGCTTATTCCACGTCGATTAATGATCAATCTCTCAAGCTGTTCTTACATTTTTGGTCTCAACTGATGTGGTATCTATTCTAAGCTAAATAATCTTGTCAATTTCCCACAGCTCAAGCAATACGATAAAGTAGAATCCTCAATATCTTCGGAACTAAACCAGATGTTTAGCAGAGATAAAGACATCTACAATTTAAAACGTCGCGTACGTTTCCTCCTAATGCAAGCGAAGGGCCGAGAACTAAAGAACCCGACTTCTGCCAACGTGAACTTAATTCTATCAGACGCAAAAGATTTACAAACAACAGTGGTTAAAAGAATAGAGATAGACTCGAGAGGAGATATACAAGAAGAGAAGCAGCAGTTGTCTAATATTCTCTGTGCTTTGGCTAAGGCAAAGTCTTTGAAAGAACCAGGTCTTGCCGCCAATTTGTATTCGGAAGCGTTGGTGCATTTACCGAGGGACCCTAGTACTTTGTTGGCGTTGGCGAAAGTATATGCACATGTAAGTAAACCAAAAAGTTTAAATTGTCTCTTGGATCATTTGATGCATGTGTTGAAATGAGGGACACGTCGTGAGGTAAGTTTTAGGTAGAATGTTGATGGCTATAAGAGTAGAGGAAGACCAAGGACACAATGGATGGACTTTGATGAATGATATAACTCGAAAAGAGGTGTCTGATGAGATGACGAGTAATAGAGAAGTATGGAAGAAGACATTCCGCGCCGGCCCCAAATAAATTGGGATAATGGTAGGAGATTGGATTTTGCGCTGCGTGTCGCGAATTCGATCCACGCACGGAACAAATATTTGTATGGCCTACAGATAGTTGTTTCTGGTCTGGGTATTTGTAAGTGAGTTTATATGTTTGTAAACGCACCCACGATACAGGAGAAATTCCTAGTGTGGAGCACATGATCATCAGCAAAATGATCATGCTTTAAAAATCGCTGCAATTATCCCGTAAGCTATAAATAATAATAATAATAATAAATCTTTATTTATCTCCACAAATTACATAATCAACAAAAAAAAAAAAAAAAAAAAAGATTGTTTGTAGTATCTTTTAATGGCTTTGATAACTTACAGATGAACAACGCGGAGAAATGTGAACAAACATGCGGCATTCTGTTGAACACGGATCCCAACAACGAGTCTGCCGCTGTCATGATGGCTGATCTTGCGTTTAGAAAGGTATGTGTTATCTGTTTTCACTTTTTTGTGGTTTATTTTACACTAGCTGATGCCCGCGGCTTCACCCGCGTGGATTTCGGTAAAATTATATACCAAAACCTTCCTCGAGAACCACTCTATCAAACAGCATGAAAATCGGTGCAGTAGTTTTTGAGTTAATCGCGAACAGACAGACGCGGCGGAGGACTTTGTTTTATAATATGTAGTGATGTAGATTAAACCTTAAGTTATTGAGTTTAAGCCGCAATTTCCTTCTTGTACAACAATGACCCATCTTTTGGTTTGATCAGCATTTACTTATCGATAATTGTTGCTATTGTTTTGTCAATTCAATGGAGCTTTGTTTTAAACAGAAACCTTGTTGATGCTACTGAGATAATTTTTAAGTTAAAAATACTCAATATCATGTTTTCGAATACAGACAATTACTGGTCATGTACACACATCAACACCGTCTAGGGATATTTTGTATAAAGTTCTTAAACTCAAAAAATACTGGCCACTTTTAAATTCTTTTGAAGAAAGTTTATTTTGAAAGCCTTTTTGAACGATTCTAAATTTGAATTTGAAAAAATACATTAAAAACAAAAGATTTACGCGGCATAATGGTAGCGAAGTCCGAAGGTTTCATTTACCTACAGTAGTTTGTGGCTATTTTTTTGTGTCCAATTTAAGTTTTATAACAAGTTATCGGTTAATTCCGAATTAATGTTATTGTGTGCATCATGCAGCGGCGCCATTTAACTAGAGAAGAAATGTTAAGGGCAGTAGGCATGCTCCAAGCTGGGGCTACTCAACGGAGTATTGCTGAGGAGTTTGGAACAAGACAAAACGTGATATCAAGGTTATGGTCACGTTATCGTGCTACTGGTGAAGTGGCTGAAAGACACCCAGGCGCGAAGCGCATAACCAATTAACGACAAGACCGATTTTTGCAAGTTGCCGCGAGAAGACAACCAAATGTTACGGCCATGCAGTTGGTTCAGAGGCTCCAGTCAAAGCACCAGTTGCTTGTGAGTGACCAAACTGTGAGAAGAAGGCTGCATGAAGCTAACCTTCATGCTCGCAGACCGCTTCGTACTCCAGCACTACGCCGAGGAAATCGTGGACGACGACTAGAGTGGGCTCGTGAACATTTGCTCTGGGAAGAAAACCAGTGGTCTGTAGTGCTGTTTACCGATGAGTCCCGGTTCGGTTTCCATCCCGATACACGTAGAGTGCGTGTTTGGCGAGTTCCTGATCGTGAGAGCCGTCTGCAACATCCTCAGGAAGTCCATTCATACCACGGCGGGACAATTATGGTTTGGGCGGGAATTCGTGTTGGTGGAAGAACAGACCTCGTTTGGATCAGAAACACCATGACGGCTGAAAAATACCGTAACGAGGTGCTAGTACCAATAATCTACCCCCATCGACTACAAATGGGCCAAGAATTCACGCTCATGCACGATAACGCCCGTCCGCACACAGCGAGAGTGGTGGCGAGCTGGTTGCAGGAGCACGACGTATCGGTCTTAGGCTGGCCCGCTCAATCGCCTGACCTAAACCCCATAGAACACGCGTGGGACATGCTCCAAAGAAGGGCTTTGAGGAATTTCCCTGCAAACATTGCGACGGAAGAACAACTTTTTTAGCATCTTAGCCGGACCTGGGACAAAATACCGCAGCAAGACTTGGATAACTTAATCCAAAGCATGAAAAACCGTTGCAGGACCGTTATTAACGTCATGGGTGGTTTTACTGACTACTGATTTTTCACAGAACTGTTAAAAACAAATTATTTTTTCCTTATTTGTAAATTTTTCTTGAGAAACACATTCGTTGTTAGTTTTACCATTATTTCATGTTTTTTCTTTATTTGAATAAAAATTTGTTTACGCAAAAAAACATTGTTTTCTTTTATTCTGGAGTGTAGTCTGATAAATGGGCTTTATAAAAATATATACATGTTGTATGCTATCTATCTATATAAATAAAAATGAATTGTTGTTCGTTAGTCTGATTAAAACTCGAGAACGGCTGGACCGATTTGGCTAATTATAGTGTTGAATTATTCGTGGAAGTCCAGGGAAGGTTTAAAAGGTGAGAAAGTGGTAGGTAGGCAGGGTAGTAGGTAGAGTAGTAGGTAGGGTAGTAAGTAGGATAGTAGAGTAAGTAGGGTAGTCGGTAGAGTAGTAGGTAGGGTAGTAAGTAGGTAGGGTAGTAAGTAGGTAGGGTAGTAGGTAGGTTGGGTAGTAGGTAGGTAGGGTAGTAGGTAGGTAGGTAGGGTAGTAGGTAGGTAGGGTAGTAGGTAGGAAGGGTAGTAGGTAGGTAGGGTAGTAGGTAGGTAGGTAGGGTAGTAGGTAGGTAGGGTAGGAGGTAGTACGTAGGTAGGTAGTTGGTACACAGGCAGGTAGTAGGTAGGAAAAAGGGCATTGCAACGCATGCCGGGAACAGCTAGTTTTTAATACATTTTGAGTAAATTGAGTAAATCCAAAATATCCCTAGACAGTGTTGATGTGTGTATATATATGATAGAAGTATAATATAACAGGAGTTTTAGCAAAAAAACTCAAAACTGTTTATTACAGGCAGTTTTGAATGTCAGAAAAACAAAGCAAACTAAGCTACAGTCACAGGGTATCATAACTTGTGGAAGTACTGTTAGTTGCCCATTCCAACGCGTAGATATCCATGGAAAAGAATTGACAAAAAACCCTGGACAGTATTTTAAATCAAAATAATGTTACGGTAAAATGGTCTTGAACAACAAATAAACAAGTATCAATTTATTTCTCACCAAAAATTAACGGGTTTTCTCTGTATCGAAACTACAAGCGGCTTCTGAAGTTCAAAACATCTCTCAGGTGGACCTAGAAACTGCTCAGCGCCACTTGACTCAGATCCTGTCAGTGAAGCCGATGAGCTGGGAGGCTCTGGCGCAGCTCATTGAGGTGCAGTGGCGGCGCGGGCAACTGTCTGATGCTGAGCAGGCTTTGGATACTGCTAAGTTGGCTTTGGGTGAAAATGAAGATCCTGGTAAGTTCAAAGAGTTTTAGGTTGTAAGGTCGAAGCCAGAAAACATAACTTTTAGTTTAGAATATTTCTTTGTTATTTATTCTTTGGTGTAAAATCTTCATGAATGTCCTCCACCGTATGGCGAGCGGATGGGTCTCTAACTAAAAATCGCCCCAATGTTTCCTTCCCACACATGTTGTTTTGTCCGGGATCATGGAAACTAGTGCGCCACGGTCCCCGGCTATTACCTACTAACCTAACCTATAACTGACTCGGTGATATAGTGGTCGTGTTAGTGTTATTGGGTCTTACTTTCCATCAGGAAATTTTCCGTGGCAGCATGTATAGCTGTGTCGCCGTGTGAACTTTACAATAAAGACCTCTAACCCCTAATCCCCACGACAGGTTACTGGTACTGCGCGGGAGTGTGCAGCGCATACGCCAGCCGCGCTAACGCAGCACTACGACAGTTGAACCACGCGCGTCGCTCCACGGTTTGGGGCGGGCGTGCTACAAAACGGATGGTGCTGCTGTGTCTAGCGCACCACGCCCCAACCTCGCTAAGTGAGAGCTTTCTCACCGCTACATTAGACTCGTGAGTATACACGTCACGACCTAAACAAACTGCCAGTGAGGAGCCCCTGTACCGGATATGCGCTACCTTCTATCCTGCCCATCCTGCACAACCACTTGCACCTTTCAAGATTAACTCGAAGCAAATGTTAGAGCTGTGCAGGTGGCTACATACTAGTCTAACACAATTTGAGTTCTTCGACACTTCAAAAAGAAGTATACATGTCAATCATAGGTCTACATTACCCTTTTTAAAGAAGGGCACGGCCTTAGAAGCGCTCAGAAACATTCTTCAATACGGTAGGAAAAATGAAGATACTAAATCGGCTAGTAGAAAGTTAACGGCGCGGGTAACTGAGTTATTTTATCAGTCTTGTGATTGATGTTTCTGAGTGGTGACAAAGGCCTCCCCCATAGAACGCCATAAAGAACGGCAGCCAGCCGTTTGCATCCACCGGTTGCCCGCGACTCTCAAGATGAACGAAATACTAGTAGTATTTCGTTCATCGTGAGAGTCGCATTACATAAAAAGCCCGAATGATTTGGCTTTGCCCTTTACTCATCAATATTCAGTCTTTTACCCCAGTCCCAGCGTGGAAATCAAGATTTTGATATACGTTTCTCTTCGAAAGAAACCTTAACAGTTTCAACCTTATTTCTTTCAGGGACACAAGACTCCTAGCCCTTAGAACAGCAGAGAAGCTCTTAGGCGAATTATCACCCATGGACCGCAAGCCGTTGCAAGCCATGTTACAACTAGCAACGAAGCAAAAGCCACAAGCCGAGAAAGTGCTGCAAGACTTGTTGCCTTTGGCCACTGAAGACAGCTTCCAAGATGACCCGTATTTGATCTTGGCTATTGCTAATGCGTGAGTAGTAGTAATTCGCTTGCCCTTATCCCAATTCATTTGAAATTCTTCTTCCATAATTCTCTATTACTCGTCACCTCATCAGACACCTCCTTTCTAACCATATCATGCTTAACACAGTCCATCCATGGTTCGTCCACCATCCACGTTCATACTCAAAGCTTTCATCACGACATTTTCCTCACTCCTCCGCAACACGTGACCGTACTATGACAACCGAGCACTACAAAACTGTTCAGTCACCGACACCACCTTCAGACTTCCTCTTATTATGTACTCATCTAAACTAATTTTGTAAAGCTAAACAGTTTGTTTGGTTGAACGCGCTAATCTCAGGAACTACTGGTTATAATCCAAAAAAAAAATTTGTTGGATTTCATTTATCGAGGAAGGCTTTAGCCTATATTCCAAGCGGACGAAATGGCGTGCAGAAGTTATTTTCTTATATTATCCATTGGCGTAGCAACACATATCCTGCCTAGCATTCTCATCCCAGCCACATGCAAATCATTTTTATCCCTTTTATGATCCAACATTCGTTCAACATCAGTAAGTATTTTCAGCTTGTCTAGATCCCGCTAATAACAAAAATTTGATTTTAGCTACAACATTATAAAACAACCAACTCGTGCGAAGAATATATTAAAACGAACGGTATCCTCTATTACCTGGACTCCAGAGAAAGCTGATGGATTAGAAAGGTAAGGTTCTTATTTAAACAGAAATTTTGAGGGGTATACTACTTACGCTGCACCTTTCGGTACCCGATGTTTAGAAAGAAGACTTATTTCTAATTTGGGACTCTTGAATGAGATGGTAGCAATTGGCTAAAAAAAATATGATTATGTTTAGTGCATCCGTTAGATAATCGAAAAATATGGGATACGTGTTTTTTTTGCTTTATCAAATTAATAAAGATTGACGAAGATAAACGGCTTGTGACGTCACTTTCCGGAAAAATGTACTGAAATATCACACGAGTTTTCGAAGCATCAATTTTTTGTTTACGTGAAAAAAAATATATGTGTCCAATTCGGAAATCTATCTGACGGACTAATTAGTTTTTTTTGTCAGGTACCCAATTATTATTATTATCATCACCCCTTCGCGTCCCACTGCAGCCTTCTTTCACCCCCATCTTCCGAATAATTTTTTTTTTTATGTCAGCCAACTCTGCCCCACTGACAAGCAATGCTCCTTTAGCTTTCCAATCTTGTTTACAAGTAGCCTTCTTCGACCAATTCCGTTAAGAATGAGTGCAGATCGTCACGCCAACGTTTTTGGGCCTGTATCTGTTACGGCGTCCCTAAATATCTTACTAATATAAAGTTATAATAATTCGTTTTCCAGGTGTTGGCTGGAAGTAGCTGATGGCCAGATAAGTTCTGGACGTGTGGACGCGGCAAAAGAACTGCTCACCAAAGTGTTGAATCATAACAATTCTTGTGCGACAGCGTATCAGTACTTAGGTATGTATTTAGTCTTATTCCAACGCCTGAAGACCTGGCTCTATAATCAGTGTGTTCTGCCCCTTTAGGATATATATGTTCTGTGGTTCTGCCCACCATGACGTTCAGTGCCGAGACGTCCGAGTGCTATGGAGCGTTCCTTGCTCGGCACGACTAGTAGGCCGAGTTCCAAACGTTGAAATTCGGGGACGCACGAAGGACTGAAAAAAAGTGTTGGGTGTCCGGCGCACGGTGGGCTGAAATCGCGAAGTTGGGACTTAAGGATTTTTAAATATATATTTGCATTGTATATACTTATACCATACTTTTATGTTTTGGAACTTTTTTTTAAAGTAGGTTATTACCCTAAAATTTTAGAGATTTAATTTGTATGAATAAAACAAAGAATTCGATGCATGGTGCATATTATTAGGATTATTATTATTAGTTTGTTGTAAATATTTTGTGCAACTGCATTCCACACCACTCTTTCCACAACACCAAAACCGGTTTTCTTATCAGTAGACGAGTCGTCATTAGTGACGTGCGCCAATCAGAGGGCAGTAAATTTGCAGGTAAAAAATATTTGGGGTAGCAAGTTGAAAACAATGATATCAGTTCGTTGTAACCACCCTTTACATACGGACTACCCGCTCGTTACTTGATTTTTGTTAAAAGTTGATTTTCGAGAATTTTGTGAAAATGTTTAGTGATTTAGTTACTAATGTTGATATGTTTGTGAAATTGAAATCAAGTGGTAGTATTAAGGATCATAACTTTTTATACAGTGCTATCAAGTCAAAATTGTGTGATTTAAATCAAGATAATGATAATTTGCTAAAGGAATTCTGCGCAAAGTATTGTTATAATACTTATAAAAAATGGGAAAATGCTAAACGAAAAGAACATACATTTAGAAGTAAATACAGTGATTGGTTGGCATCGGAGATAGTTTGGCCTGAGTTTATGAAAGATTTTGCAAAAAACGACGACGATCCAGTTCCTAGCACATCAACTACATCTCATGAAAAGGTGTCTGTTGGTACATCAACTCAAGTAAGTCCGAGAAAACCATTTACAGAATTAGGTCCTAAACAAAAAAAGAGACGTACGGAACTTACTACGCAAACTATTGCTTCAGAGGAGTTGTCACATGCCCATGTTTTTAACTTAAAAGCAGAAGGAAAGGAAGATGTTGCTGACATATTACAGCATCTGCTCAAGCATCCACAGGACGTGCAAAAAGTAAAAGATTGTCTTTTTGGAAATAAAAAGAAATCAGTATTCTCTCCAGATGAAGCTTTAGGCTTGTTTTTGTCTTTGAAATTGTCAAAATGGCAATATAATACGCTACGAAAAAGTATCGCAGAAGTAACTGGTACCAACGTATATCCCTCTTACTACGCACTGCAAAATGAAAAAATTAAATGTTATCCACCTAAAACTGCTATTGTAGTAACAGATAAAACGGCTACGATAGAATTGCAGGCACTATTGGATATTACTGTGAAGAGAATTATAATGTCAAACGAAATTAGTGAAACTTGTAAAGATTTGACACTGATTAGTAAATGGGGATTTGACGGAGCTTCGAATCAAGCCAATTATAAGCAGAAAGTTGGAAGAGAAAATGAAGAAGATGAGGACTTTGACGATTCTAGCGTATTTATGGGTAGTTTGATTCCTATCAAATTAGTGTCTGGTGACAGAGTTATATGGGAAAATGATTCCCCAAATTCCTCATTATGGTGTCGTCCGCTGTTTTTTAAATTCATGAAGGAAAACAAATTCAGCATTTTGCAAGAAAAAAATGCGATTGAGGCAGAGATTAACAATTTAGTTAAGACAGTGGTTGATGATTTGACCATCTCGCACAACCTAATACTAACCATGATAGATGGTAAAGCGACTGCAGTTCTTTGCGATACATCAACACAAAGATGTGACATATGTAAAGCTACTCCAAAGGAAATGAATGATTTGTCCTTGGTTTTGGCAAAAGAAATTGATGTCGATTTATATAAATATGGTTTATCGTCGTTACACATCTGGATACGATTCATGGAATGCATTCTTCATATAGCGTACAGATTAGATTTGAAGACATGGATGGTGAAAGGTGACAGTAAAGCTATTATGGAGAGCAAAAAGAGAAATATTCAGGAAGCATTTAAATCCGAAACAGGACTTTTAATTGATGTTGTGAAACAGGGTCATGGTACAACAAATGATGGGAATACTGCGAGGAGATTTTTCGAAAACCCCGATATTGCAGCTTCGATCACAGGAGTAAATGAAGAATTAATAAAAAGATTTAAAACTATATTAGAAGCAATTTCGTCGGGTCACCGTATTGATATATTGAAGTTTAAAGATTATACCGAAACCACCATGGAACTATACATTGAATTATATAATTGGTTTTACATGCCTGCAAGTGTTCACAAAGTTTTAGCTCACGGAGCAGCTATTATTGAAAGCTTGGGTATAGTGCCCATTGGAAAATTATCCGAAGAAGCAGCTGAAGCACGCAACAAAGATTTTCGGAGATATCGTGCTCATAATTCGAGGAAATTCTGTAGAAAAGCTACTAATGAAGATATTTTGAACAATTTGTTAATCAGCTCTGATCCACATATTTCAAAGATACGACACAAACTGGTGCGAAAACACAAAGCCTTTTCAGAAGAAGCAACAGCTTTGTTGATCGTTAAGGATACATTTGTTGACGATGATGATCAAGAAAATTTAGGGGTTTTAACTGAAGACCCGTTATTGTCAGAGCATGGTGTTGAGCATGGTGCAGGCCCCTCCTAAAAATATTGGTAAATGATTTGAATTTTGAATTTGTCTTTGTAAGTCTCACACATACAGAACACAGATTTGTAGTCGTGGATTAGGCCTATTGGGGAGACCACTGATAAAAAAAACGCGCCTAGTTCTCTACCTCTGGGGTGGTGTGGAATAGAGAATACAATAATTATCACTGCTAAGTATTCTAAGATTTAGGTGACTTTTAAGATATTTTCGTTCAAAAAAATCTAAAAAAGTCTAACTACCTACTAAGTCACAGTAAACTACAGTAGACGATTAGATGCAAATAAATTGTACTATTAAAATACTTATCCAACAATTGGAAGAAATTTGAGATTTTGTAGACTTAAATGCGATTTTAATAAGAAAAAAAATAAAAAATAAAAATTCTCCTAAATCGCAGCAAAGCGCAGTAGCTGACTAGTTGTAAAAATAAGCTAATAAATAGTACTATTTTAATATATACATCGCAGTTGGAGATGTTTTCAGATTTTTGAGATTCTTTAGATTTTATGATTTTTTCTATACAAAAAAATATTTAAAAAATTGTAGTACCTACTAAAAATAATGCGTAAAATAAAAAGTCATAGAACAATAATTTACTGTATTAGATAGTAGAACAAATTTGCATCATTAATCAGTAAAAATAAGATGACTTTTTTTTTAATGTCCTAAGTCCACTACGTATATAAATCAACCCACCGTGCGGCGGCGCGATGCACTGACGACATTGTTTGCTATTGCGGGAATATCCTGAATGCGGCTGGCACAAGAGCGTGGAGCTTGGCACAAGCAAAGAGAGGCCTATACCCAGTAATGAGTGAAGTCGAGCTGTGGATGATGATGACTAACATTTGAGATGACAATTTAGCCTCGACTTTAAATTCGACCATTGTGTTGGCATAGAAAACATTGACTTCATCGCCATGTAAATACTTAGGTTGAGATCTGTGAACGTAACTTAGCACGACACGTGTTTTGGCTTCGATATGTCCCCGTATCTCTCTTGCACGTATTGTTTGACGTTGAGTGAGAGTGATTCAGAGTGTAACTACTGTTAGCCACTAGCCTAAGAATTTGTATGAAATTATTTGCCAAATAATTTTATAGGAACAGATGAATCTTAGCCAAAGTATGTGATATGAACTTATATACATCAAGGAGCTATTTCACCACTTACGAGGTTTCCGTTAAGTTACATAGCTGTTAGTATCAAGTCTGTTCCATTTTTTGAATTTATTTAGTAAGTAGAGGCTATTCGACCATCTTAGAATAGGCCCTTAATTTAGAGCTTAGGACTTGTTTTAATATACTTTACATACCATATCTTTCCTAACAGGCTACCTAGCAGAAAAAGATCAGAACTACAAAAGCTCAGCCCACAACTACAACAACGCGTGGTCCCACGGCGGCAAGAGCGACCTCGCCGTAGGATACAAGTTAGCCCATTCGTACCTCAAGCTCAAGAAGTACCCGGAATGCATTGTGGTCTGCAGAAATATACTGAAAATACATCCAGATTATCCAAAGGTTAAGAAGGAGTTATTGGAAAAGGCTAAGACTAATTTGAGGACGTAATTTTTAAACTGTACAAGTTGGAAGGGACTACAATGTATACCATTGTGTAGTATCTTGGCGCGAGGCTAAAATCTGAACTAAGGCCGCCATCGTGTTTCTCTTTCAGTGCAAATGCCAGCACTTCAAACTATCCGAAACTGTCAATTTACTCTCGTGTGTGTAAAATGTTTACCAACCCCTTTGTGAACTCCAAAAGATCCTTTTGCAAGGTAGATGATAAAAGGGTTTTTTTAAGTCCAGTTGTTCCGAACTGCAGCCACGGGGCGTGAGACATTGGGTTTATTAAATCAGTGTGTAGTTTAAGGGAATAAAATGTACATAATTATTTTGAATTTGTAAATAAATACGCACAATAAAACCGCTGTTTAACATGCATAAATATATTTTATTTCAATTCACTCGACAGTTGTGACATTTGCAATTATTTATTTTATTGAAACATTAATCAAAAATACTGTTTTGTATCTACACTACGTGGTTTATGATCTAATTAGTAAGTTTAGTCCTCCTTCTCTGCTTCGTCGAGGATGGTCCTGAAGCAGAATGGCTGGAACACGTATCCCAGACCGGAGTAGAACTTGCTCATGAACTCCACCCTGGAGAAAGAAAAGAGATTGGTTGAGATTATTTTTTTTTTTCGAACCGTCTGCCTCTACTTATTATGGGTAACAAGCGATGTTTCAAGTCGTAAAATATTAAATAAACCTATGTACCACTTATGTACAAGAATTAAAAATACATATCGTACGAAGCAGGGACTTTCTAGAAACAAAGATTTTTTGTGCAACATCTGTAGAATCCGCTATTTTCAAAACAATTGACGATTCATCATCATTCTCTTGCCCTTAGCCTAATTCATTTGGGGTCGGCGCAGCATGTCTTCTTCTTCCATACTCCTCTGTATCTCATGAGACACCTATCAAACACATATATACATACATACATAAACTCACTCACTCACTCCTTCTGCCTCGTCCACATTCATACATCTGGTCATACACGCACGCCGGTTACGAGTACTACGCACCTGTCCTTTCTGGAGAACGGCACCAATAAGATCAGTGTATGTCTTTCTAGGGCGTCCCCTCCCGGCGTTACCACTCACATCTGCCTTGTAAATACCTTTTGTTAATCGACTTTCATTCATCCTCTCCACATGACCGAACCACCTTAGCATACTCTTTTAAATTTTTGCCACTGTGCTACATCATCTGTAATATACAGGGTGTAAACGAACCCTTCACGCATCCGTCAACCAAGCATTCTGTACATCAAACTAAGTACCCCTACGCAAAAATTTTTGCTGGGAAATGACTTTTTTTTTGGGGTCAAAAATCACATTTTACGGTAAAACTCAAAGTAGCACTCTTAAAACATTGTGCTAGTGGATGCTTTGAATAGTAAACGGGTCATGGAGGTAATTTAAGTAAAGTTTAAACCTGAAATACTAGTATTTACAAAAACAGCTGTGAAAAATTTGGAACTTTGACCCCCAATATCTCCGTAATTAGGAGGTTCCCAGGTATGGTCTAGAACAAAAAAATGATCGCAGTGGTGGGGAGAACAAATGCCCTTCGTTTGCGTTAAGGGTACTTTTACACCCTATATAATTCACTAGCTGATGCCCGCGGCTTCACCCGCGTGGGTGTCGGTCGAATTCCTAAAACCTTTCTCTTGAATCACTCTATCTATTAAAAAAACCGCATCAAAATCTGTTGCGTAATTTTAAAAATTTAAGCATACATAGGGATATAGGGACAGAGAAAGCGACTTTGTTTTATACTATGTAGTGATTCAACACATATATAATTCATTAAATTAAACGTACCAGTGCAAACGCAGCGTATGCAGGAAGGCAGAGAGTCCCTCCATCATGACCAGGATGGCGAGAGTGAAGAGCGCCCAGAAACAGAAGGCGACGTATAACTTGATGGCGCCGATGTAGTCGTGGTCCTTCAGACCGAACGTCAGCACCATGTTCCATAGTACCTCAGATAACTCTGTGAATGAGGAAAACAAATTAGGTACTACCCATCTATTTTTATGCCGTGCGCTATATAATTATGAAACAAATTCAATAATCTCGATGATGTCCATAGTTTGACAAAATACTGGGCTTCCACTTTTCTTCCAGCAGTCTATCTAAAGCTGCAAAGAACCATCCAAGAAAAGAGGTGTGTATACTAACAAATTACAACTAATTCCTGGAAAAGTTTCATAAAGTTTGATGAGGTGGCCGCGCGGTTGAAATGGACATGTTCATCCTGCTTCGAGGCAAAGGTTCCGGTAGCCATTAGAGCAAAGTTCGATACTTGAGTTTGGCCCATTGAACGCTTTACATGCGTCAGATTTATCTCAATCATAATTCTATTTTCATAGTTTGCATCATTTGCAGATATTTCTACTACACATAATTTATAGTATGTTGTATTTACCTGCGTGAGCAAGCGAGAGCGCCCACAGCCGGAGGTAGGAGGCCGTGTGGGAGATGGTACTGAGCACGTATTCAATGGTGTGGATAGCTTGGTGGATCATGACCTCGCTGAAGGCCTCGTCGTCGTGGTCGTGAGAAGGCGCCGCTTCGGGTTTGGGTACATCGTCGCCCAGGTCGGTCTGCTCCTGCAGTTCGATGCCGGGGTTCACGCTTCCGTTTGAGTTTTCGGGCTGGGGAAGTGGGAAAGAGTAGATTAAAAACCTGTTTTTCAATGTCGATGACCCTGACACCTACTCATTTGACGATCATATGGCTGCATCAGCGAGCGGAGTTCGCATAGCTTAATTTTGGACAGAAAATTATCACGCTAAGAAGAAGAATGTCGGTAGCATTATCTTTCCAATAGTAGGTGATTGTAAAATCTTCTTTTCTGTAGTTCCTGGTTGTAAAGCAAGTACGTCCCCGAAGACTACCTACTCGAGCAAGCTCCTTTATGGCAAATTCCTTGCTCTGGAATGGATAACACTAGCAGATGCGCAACCGGTTTCCACGAATTAGTGTAAAGAGAAGTTATGAAGACACAATCAATAGTAATGTCAATTATGTGTATAAGCTTATCTAGTGACCTTGTTCTATAGTTAATAGAATTGATTTTCTAAAAAACGCTACAAATAATGAACAGTTGCAGGGATTTTTCCTACAATCAACGCTACACGCTCAAGAGTACAATGTCCAACTGTCCACAGATCAAAAAGGTTGTCAATACCTTAGGCTCCCTATTCTTCTTCCTTCCCTTGATCAGTAGGTAGATCGGCTTGCCAAACAACATGACCGGGATGCAGCACAGCGCTAGTAGTACGAACACGCGCTGTATGAGACCTTGCGACTCGAACATGTACTCCTTGCAGCCGTCTGGAGCGTCCGTGGAAGAGAACAGCATCATGTTGATGAACAGGATCAGCACTGAGGGCGCGCAGGCTTCGGTGTAAGCGGTTTCTGGAAAGAAAAAAAAAACGAAGTTAGTTCTTATCTTGCGAAAATGCGAAGTGATGAACCTATACAGAGCGTACCTATAGCTCTATAACTTTTACTCTGTAACTCGAGGACCTGGCTTAATAGGGTAGATGATAAAATTTAATTAGGCTGTCAGATAGATTTCCTAAAAATGTTAGACACATATTTTAACCTTTTTCTCGTAATTTAATAAAGAATGAAGTGCTTAGAAAACTCGCATGACGTCACATTTCACTCATGATCTTTGACGCGTTTTATCAGTTTCTGGCAGCTGCTACATGAAGTACAAAATGTCTTACCTTCAGCTCGAGTGCTGTAGGCGACCCATTTGAAGAACATCATGAACACCATGTACAAGAACAGCAGACACAGGAATATGACCTGCGGCAGGAACTCCAGGAAGATTGAGTAGCGGCGCTTGAAGAAGCTGAAATAAACGGAGACACCACGTTATTGGTCTAACTAACAATAAATTGACGATCAGTATGTTTGCCTAGTTTATGCCCGCGGTTTGGCCCGTGTGAAAATGACGATTTTTCATTTAAACTTTCATCCCATATTTAACTCCCTTAGGGGTTGAATTTCTGTGTTAAAAATCCTTCCTTAGTCCTTGTCTACATTATAATGGGAACCTCTGTGCAAAATTTCACCTTTCTATGTCCAACGGTTTGGGCTGGACGTTGATGAGTTAGCCAGTCAGGACTTTTCTTTTTATTTAAAAAGATAACTTCGCATTCTGGAAGCCTCCTCTCTTTGAAAGGGAATGGGCTAAAATCTACCACGCGGGCCCAGTGCAGATTGGTAGATGTCACTAGTCTACGAATTTTTGGTACTAGAATATGCCGGTTTCCTCACGCTGTTTTCCTTCATCGTCTTTGAGAGCAGTGGTGATGAAATAAATTACACAAAGTAACGAGGTCGCCACCAGTGGGCTACCGCTGCTGAATTTAGGATGAACTTACTTGTAGTTAACCACACTCATGCAAACACCGAAGATCATGTGCAAGACACCGAAGATGATGGACAGCTTCATCTTGTAAGAGTTTAGGAAGATGATCTTGTTATCGGCAGCCTGGGGAACAGAACAATAAAATTAAATAAAACGCTTTATTTGTTTGTTTCAAGAAAACATAGCAAGCATTTATAGATATAGTTGCCGCCAGTTAAGATGTCAATAGCGGTCATTGCCCTTTCCCTAATATCTCTTCGTACGAACCAAAACAAATGAACCTCGTATCGTTTATCATTAGACAAAATGTTGAAGATCACGATAGATGACGATTCAAGACATGTACAGGCTTATTTTTGGATTTCAAAATTAAGAACTTTAATAAATGTAGGTAGGTCAATGACCGTTATTGACATCTTAACTGGTAGCAACTATAGATGTTCTAAGAAATACTGTTGTAAAACAAAAAAAAATCTTACCTGCCAAACAGGATCAACACCGAAAAAGTACGGGTAGTCGCTGTAAGCTTCTTTCGGGCTCAAAGTCAATGCTAAATTATTTTCCATGGTCTCATTCGTGTACGGGATAATCCAAGATGAACCAAAGATGTTCATAGACTTGGAGAAAATATCGTTATAGACGAGTCCAGTGTACATAGAGAAGGAACCCATGAGGAGAATGATGTAGCGTCCAGCGAAGAAGATGTTCCAGATTTCGTTGGTGGATTTTTTCTGGGCGAGGGAAACCTCTTTGACGACCATCCAGAGGCCGAACATGAACAAGATGGCGCCGTGGCCCAAGTCGCCGAACATCGTCGCGAACAGGAACGGGAAAGTGATGATGGTGTATAGTGCTGGGAATGAGAAGATATAGGTTAGTTTCAATACCTACTTCAAGGTTGATGAATGTTTTACTATAGCACCAGCACCTCCACCGGCGATTAACGAGAAGTGTGTATTGCTAGTAATTAAAAACGAGATTTTTGTTTGACATTGTTCTCGCCGGCTGTATGAGCAGTCAACTATTAATATATCTTCAAACTAAGTGGCTTCCACTGAAAAACTCCTGATGGAAAACCCAATAACACTTTTGTTCAACCCGGGAATCGAAATCAGGACCTCATGTTCAGCCGTCGCTTGCGACCACTAGACCATCGAGGCAGTACACAAGAATATTACCTGTAAGAGGTTGATACACTTGTCTGTGACTCTAATGTATGTATCTCATATCTTTGATTTAGTGTATTCAATTGTTGGTGAGCCAAATAAATAAAATAAAATAAAATAAATAAAATATGAACCCATAAAAAAAATTCGTTTGAAAATTTACATGTTATCCAAAAAGCCAAAGCCAAAGTTAGCTCCTCAGGTTCCATCTTTAGAGGCCAGTATACCAATGCACTGTGGAATGAATACCAATACATTTTTCAGCTGCTCAGCATACACAACTTTTATAAATGCAGGCATAGTTACCAGGATTGCACTCCCTGTAGGAGGCAACTCCGTAAGAGTCGATGAGGGTCTGGAAGCCGCGCGTGAAGCGGTTGGTGCGGTTAAACGTGGGAGGCTCCTCGTCCGACTCAATGACGTTCAGGAACGAAGGGATCGAACTGCCGCATGCGTTCTGAAGAAAAAGGTGTCAAACTTTATAAAAATAAAATACTTATAGCCGGAATTTTGATGGTATTGATAAAATCCCCTTTTAACAACACTAAGAAAAAAAAATTACGGTATTTATCGTCATTCTGGGCGGGAAATACGTTAACTGCTGGAAGCATCGCCTCAACGTCAGATCCTACATCGTCTTCTTCATCCTAGTCGGCTATCCATATGGGCTTTCGAATGACGTCACATAGCTGATCATGCATTGTCATCCAAACTAAACATGTAAGCAAAATTCAATCGGAAATCGGGAAGTAACTCAAATTTAACTTCTAAGATTTTTTACATAGTTATTTTTTTTTTTTTTTCTGGCTTCGCATGGTTTGTACATTTAAAACATAGTTATTTGTAGGTAAAGCTAACGCGTGTTAAAAAGACGTACGACAAAGGTCCTGTTGGTAGGTAATTTTAATTAAATTCTGTCCCATTTTTTATTTTACTCGGACATCGTAAAATGGGCCTTAAGCACTAATTAACTCGGTATACTCACAGATCCATCAGCCAAAGCCTTCTGTACATTCGGAAGATCGGCAGTTGGCACCCAGCACTCGCCGATCAGACACTTTTGTGTGACATCCATGTTGAACAAATTCAGCGTGTGGTAGATGGCTTTCATCTTGCGAACCATGATGGTCCAGCTTGTTAACTCCTTGGCCACGCTGGCGAGGACGCGTTGTCTGTGGTCGCGGGTTTGGTTCAGGACCTGTTGAAAGAGTAAGTTAGTTTATTGTGTGACATTCTTTGATATATTATTATCTGATTTGCAAATCAAAGTGATCTTTATTGTTGGTGCAATAAGATGGTTGTCTACTTGAACAATTTATCAGTAAGCTGTTTTATGGGTTGTATTGCTACACTTGAAGTGACATGAACAGAACATCATTTTCTGTGAAGACCAACAATAAAAGTGCGCTGTTAGACTTTTAAGTTGATATTCCAGGAGCGCAATTTTATTGAGGAGTATATTTAGGGGTTGCTTATTCTTAGTGACGAGCAAGATAATTTTCTATTGAATTTAAAAACAACATCATCTCATCTGCCTAGCCTTTTCCCAACTATGTTGGGGTCGGCTTCAAGTCTAACCGGATACAGCTGAATACCAGTATTTTACATGGAGCGACTGCCTATCAGACCTCCACAACCCAGTTAATACTAGGAAATACGATACTCTTTGGTAACACTGGATGTCAGAATTTCAGGTCACCGACTACCTGTAACGACTGCCAAAGATCTATATATGGCAGCCGGGACAAACAGCTTAACGTGCTTTCCGAGGCACGGAGGAAACTCGGTATGTCGGGCGGTCACCCATCCGCAGACAGACCCATGCGAGGCAAGCACAGCTTAACCTAAAGATCGACCTGAGTTGCAGTTCTTATTAAGCCACGAGCTCCTCTAAAATCTCGAGAATTTAAAAACAACTTGGATAATAATTAATAAACTTTTTTTTTTTAAAACGTTCGCCCTAGGAATTTCTCCTGTATCGTGGGTGCGTTCACAAACATTTAAACTCACATACACAAATACCCAGACCCGAAACAACTATCTGTAGGCCATACAAATATTTGTTCCGTGCGGGGATCGAACCCGCGACACGCAGCGCAGCAGTCCAATCGCCAGCCACTGCGCCAACCGTGCCGTCTAAATCTATGTATCTACATATTTATATTGCAACAGTATAGGTCTGTCTAGTTTATTTGTTGACTGGTAAAAATGCCTATGGCATTAAGTCCCCCTTTGTACTTTGTGCTTGAAGTGAAATAAATAGTAATATAAATAGGTATCTCCATGAAATAAAACAAAGGACAGTGGTCATTATTTTACAAAGCACAATGGTCAATTAAAGAATTTAATCGCACACAGCGATCTCTTCCGCTATTATTCGTTGAAAGGGCATGATTGTATGATGAACATGCATTTTATCCATGACAATTGAGGCTAAATTTCTTGGCACTCGATTTGATTAGCTGCTAATTTCCTTTGATATGCAGAAAAATATTAAACGAACCAGAAAAGTGAAAAATAACATCTTTATTAGACTGCCTCGTTGGTCTAGTAGTTGCAATCGCGACTGCTGAGCATGAGGTCCAGGGTTCGATTCCCGGGTCGGACAAAGTGTTATTGGGTTTTTCCATCAGGAATTTATCAGTAACAGCCACGGAGTCTGGATTTGTGCCCGGTTGATGGCAATAGGCTCGCCCCCTATTACATGGGACTTAAACATAACTGGCGAAATGTATGTACTATTAGGTACACCTCTGCCTAACCCTTCGGGGATTACAGGCGTGATGTTATGTTATATGTTTATTTGGCATATTGCCACAAGTGAACACCACGGAAAATAAATAGCCCACACGACCGTAGAGATACGGCGCAGGACGAGGAGGCTTATCGTCCTTTCCGAAGCTCGGACTTATCACATTGCCAACTTCTAAATTCCACTACTGAGCAACTCCGATATTTGGGTAATGCAATAACACAGCCTTTTTTTGGAGGGTGTGAAATCATCAAATGACTCCTCCTGCTCTGGCCGGAGCGGAAGGCAGTGTCAGACTTCTACCGACTAAAAACCACCCATGTTCCTTCTTAGCCCTTTGTGTCCGGGGCCGCGGTATCTCTTTCGAACAACCCGCAGCCCTGGAACAATGCCTACCCTAGAACCCCATGCTCCGCAGTGGCTACCACCTTATCAGCTACTCACCATGTTAAGATCTTCGAGTCTAGTGCGGACTCCCTTGACCATGTCCTGTCGTTCGGTGTTGGATGGCGGGCACGGGTACAGCGACGCGTGGAAGCCGGAGCAGACCTTCTTGATACGAGACTTCAGCTGCTCGCCTTGGAAGAATGCTACGAATACTGTCTTGTAGATCTCGTTGCCCTAGGGAGGAATTTAATATTCTGTTAGCAGTTTTTTTACTAGCTAGGTAAAATCATTATCCTCCTTTTTGCTCTGCCGTAGTCGGGTAAAATAGTTTCCAAGGTATGAAATTACAAACTACAACTCATTATGACCGATAAAGCTTTAATTGGGAACAATTATTTTGAAGTGTGTGTAAACACAAATTAAAATTACAAAAGGAATCTGTGCCTGCAGCAAGAAGAAGAAAATTTGGGCACAATTTTCAATGTTAAAATCTTATTCGAAAAAAAAAATAACATCAACACTACAGAATAACATCTTTAACCACATTTGGCAAAAGCGGCCCATAATGTTTTTCCAATAAGCTAGGTTTCTGAATTCTTCGACGGCCCATGCTGATCCCACCGACAAACTTGCAGTTTGGTGGGTGCATGCAATGTTTGGCGCTGATTAAATTATTAATTATTATAACATACCATTGAATTCCGAAATAAACTGAGTTTAATACTCACAGTAATAGGATCCTCCAACGGCTTATCAAGCTCGGCCCTCCTGAGGAACACGTTGCCCCTTGAGATACGCCACAGCATCCGTTCGAAGGCAGGCACTCTCTCGCGCTTCACTACACCGGCCACGAAGCCCAGACGTCCTCGGGTGGCGGCTTGCTGGCCTGTCTCGTCTGTTATCAATGATCTGGAAAAGGTGTGGTAGTGTTTAGACATAGTTTTATGTATTACAAGCACCTTAGTGGTCTTCTTCTTATCACGTGGTCATTATAAGGTCTAACGACCCCACACACTCTAGTGTCAGAGTTTGTAAACCGCCTCGAAGACCTCTGACACGGTTTGAAGACCACCACCATTTGGCGGTCGGGACCACCGGCTTATACGTGCCTTTCGAAGCACGGAATCATCTTTTTATCAGAAAATCAAGTGATTCAACCCTGCAATGTCCTAGCCAAACTGAAAATTTTTTTACAAAGTATGCTTCCCGTGGGAATCGAACCCACGACTACCGGGTCACTAGGCAAACGCCTAAACCACTCGACCACGGAGACACTTTAGTGGTAAGTGGATTGACAACGGGTTTATGTCTTAGTATCAAGGGCGGATGGTTTTCATAGTACACTCGAACAAGCTAATAAGTATACAGCCAGCTAACTTGTATTTACTTTTAAGATACATTTAGAGACTGATGTCAAATGATACAGCGTTTGGCATCAGTTGCTTAGTGCGTAACACTTAATAAAACAAAATTGCGACCAATATTTGCAGTGTACTAGAATTATAAAGATCTCTACCTATATCCTTTCTTGCCATATCATCTTTTACACAGTCTATCCATCGTTTCTTTGGTCTTCCTCTACACTTGTACTACTTATTAGCTTGTTCGACTGTACAAGTTGTACAGCTAATGGGCCATCTAAATGGTTGACTGTAAGGACTTGCAATCAAGCTATGCAAAACCAAATTAGGCTGATCTCTCATCGTACGTCTCTTTAATAGGGTAGTTAACTAAAAAAATCTAATTAGTCCGTCAGATAGATTTCCAAAAAATATTGGACACGTATTTTTTCTTTTTTCACGTAAACAAACAATGAAGACGATACAGTGCTTTGAAAACTCGTGTGACGTCATATTTTACGACGCGTTTTATCTTCGTCAATTTTTAATAATTTGATAAAACAAAAAATACATATCCAATATTTTTCGATAATCTAACAGACGGACTAATTATAATCATATTTTTTTTAGTCAGTAAACATCCCTAGTGTTTCTGTGACTCTGGCCGAAGCAAAAGAAGTAGGTACCTATTTAAGGATCGTTGCAGGTGGCATTCTGTGGTTTCTGCCTACCCTCATGGGAAAAAGGTCTGACTTTATGTATGTATGTATGTGTAAGTTTACTAAAACTTAACAAGAAGGTATGAGAACCATTTTATTTTTGGTAGGTGGGAAATCATCGATCGACTCCTCCCGCTCTGGGCGGAAGGGAGTCAGACTTCTACTGACAAAAAACCACCCATGTTCCTTCTTAGGCCTTCATGTCGAGGCTACTGTATCTCTTGCGAACAACCCGCAGCCCCGACGGGTATGAGAACCCGCTTAAATTTTAAGGCAATATGTATGTATTCCAGCGTGATATCGATGCCTTGAGTGAATGGGCAGCCACTAACAAAATGGAATTTAACACTTCTAAATGTCAAATTATGAGCTTTGGCCGCATGCGGAGTCCTATACAGTACGACTACAGAGTGAACACTGAGTCTATAGCCAGAGTATCCATAGTAAAAGACCTCGGTGTAACGTTTGATAGCAAACTGACGTTCCACACACACATTATAGGTTTGGCTAAAGAATGTTTCCGACGCTTAGGTTTTGTTTTACGTAACTGTCAAGGTTTTAATAACCAGGCAGTCATTAGGCTTTTGTTCAACGCTTTAGTTCGGTGCAAGCTTGAAACCAGCGCTTGTGTGTGGAATCCTCACGAGGTTACCTACATGCTCATGCTGGAAAAGGTGCAAAAAGCTTTTCTTAGGTACCTCTACAAACATGTGTTTGGATACTATCCTTATATGTATCCTACTAAATTCCTTTTAGGATGTTTAAATTTTAATTCTCTTCGAGTTAGGCGGTCTATTGACCAAATAACAACGGCGTATAAAATTATACAAGGTCATACCGACGCCTCAGATTTACATGCGGAGCTGTGTCAATTATTTGTTCCAAATAATTATAATCGCTCTAGAAAGCATAAATTGTTTAATGTCCCATTTTGTCGCACTGTAGCTCGGTCCACCTCCCCTATACCGCGTATGCTAACGATGCTCAACGCGCTCGTGGAGACCAACCGTGGATTGGATTTGTTTGCTGATGAATGGAAGACGATACTGTTAGAATGTTTGTGGTTCTGCGAGAAGACCGAGTAAAAGGATTACTTAATTTAGTATAAATGGCTTAAGCTGTACTAAATGTAATAATAAATAAATAAATAAATAAATGTATGTATCTACGTAAGTAGACATTGCCTTAAAATTTAAGCGTAGGAGGTTGCCAAGTGATCCCATGACTGTAGGTAGGTAATATGTCTACTAACATGATCGGTCTGATGCTCATGTCGTCATCATAATCACTGCTTATACCGTCATTCATCACATGATCAGTAGGTTAATTTAGAGCGTGAGTCAATCAATTACTTCGCAAAATTTTCCTCTACTATTTTGACTACTCTATTGTAAATTGTAAATAATTGGTACAATCACTACATTATATTATGTGTTCAGGAGAACCAACAGCTATAAAGTAACACAGAACCAATTACGGGTAAAATAGAAATAAAAACCTAGTTGTTTGGGACTGGACTGGCCAAGTCTATGGCCCAATAAGCTGTAGGCCAAAATAGCTACTTTCTAGAGCCCTGACAGTCAGAAGGCGTCACTGCAGACCTCGTAGAAGATGACGGGACGAGCTGGACAAGACCAGTGACCAGTGGTCTACATTGGCCCTGGATCGAAAGAACTAGAAGTCATGGGGAGAGGCCTTTGTCCAGCAGTGGGATGACGCAAGCTAACATTATCAGTATTAGATTTGAAATAGAAGGAATAGGCAGCTTATTATATTGTAGCGCTTTCAAATGTCTTACAAAAAACCCTATCAAACCAAGTTCGGTATTGTTTAGGAATTATTTAGTACTAGCTGATGCCCGCGGCTTTGTCCACGTGGACGTCGGTTATCGCGACCAACAATAATCTTTTTATCCCCCCCTTTCAACCCCTTTGGGGGGGGGGAATCATCAAATAGCCCCTCCCGCTCTTGGACAGAGCGGAAGGGAGTGTCACACTTCTACTGACTAAAAACCACCCATGTTTCTTCCTAGCCGCTATGTCGAGGCCGCGGTATTTCTTGCGAACAACCCGCAGCCCCGACAGGAACTTCCAACCCCTTACAACCATTTGTTCGCATTAAAATTAGCCTATGTCTTTTTCTCATTTAAATCGGTTCAGTAGTTTCGGCGTGAAGCGCGACAGACATACAGACAGAGTTACTTATGCATTTATATAAGGAATATAAGTACATATACCAATGAAGTTACCAAATAAAATAAGAAACTCAAAATACTCCTGAAAGTAAACTTATTAAAGAATTTGAAAATGCATGATTTTTGTGCCTAAATTACAACCATTTCCCTAAAATCTTACAAACTTTTAAAAGTTTAATTGTGACAACACCATCTTCGGCATTAGTATGTTCGGTCGTCAATAGGGTAGTTAACAAAAAAAACGAATCAGTCCGTCAGATAGGTTTCCAAAAAAATATTGGACACGTATTTTTTGTTTTTTGACGTAAACAAACAATGGAGACGATACAGTGCTTTAAAACTCGTGTGACGTCATTTTCCAAGACATTAGTATGACATTTTTTACCGGTGAGTGACGTCACAACCCCCCACTCAAATCTTTCTCTCTCAAAATCTCAAAATTAGAATCATGTTTTTTTTGTCAGTAAACATCCCTGTTTTTTTATGACGTCACTACCCGAGAAGCAGCCGATCTAAACACCATGAATTTAAAAAAAACTTTTGATATCGAATATTGCACTTACTTGGTCATGGAGTCTATGCCAATTTCCTCCTGAGCAATGAAAAAGGCCTCAGTCTTCTCCAGCACATGTTTCAGCTCGGTGAGCTCCAAATAGTTTTGTTTCAAGTTGACCGCGTTGTGCGACAACTCTAGGATTTCGTTCTCCGTCTTCTCCAAGTGAGCCTAAAAAGGGGAAAAAGGTTTAATTATATTGTTACTGTAGTTATTAGTGAGAGAGTAGAGTTACTACTGTGGAGTGTGAGTTTATAATCCTCATCATCATTCTCTTGCCCTTATCCCAATTCATTTGGGGTCAGCGCACCATGTTTTCTTCTTCCATACTTCTCCATTACGCGTCATCTTAACAGACATCTCCATTCCATAATCCTTCACACAGTCTATTCATCATTTCTTTGGTCTTCCTCTACTTACTCTTATATCGTTCCGCATTTATAGGTACTCAAAATTTTCTTTACGACTTATACGACATTCATCCGCATCACATGCCCATACCACGACAAACAATATGGAAAGGACATTATCTGTCTGTAGTCATGTCTTTTCGTAAAGGAATGAAAAAAAAAACAGGAGCATAGAAAAAAGCCTCGATACAACTTCAAAAAAATACGAGCCGATTTAGAGTGAACTAAAAAATATGCTTCTTTATCAATCCCAATACTTTTATCTCCGAATAATAGCCAGAATTTAGCCTGACCAACATTCACAAAAGTTTTATCAACATCATTGCACTGCTTGTTTACAGTGGTCCATTGTGTACTCAGCTTTATTCCAACCACACTTTGTTGTCACAACAAACAAATTGTAACTCAGGAAGTAAGAGTAGTGGTCCATTATCCCTGCCCATAACGCATAGCATTACGCGAGAAGAGACCTAAATGCTTTTACAACAGAGGTCAGAACAAGTAAACAACCTCTTTAATCAGATATCGCTGTCCCCTTTATCTGTTCTCCCGTTTATTTATGTTAATAAATTAACCTTCATGCAAGATGTCTTTTGTATAATAAATGGGGTCGGGAGTGAAAGAGCTTGCTGTTATAAATAACTTAATTAGTGCGTGACGAATATATCGAACTGATAAATACTTGTATGAATTCCTCGATTATACACAAAGTTTGTTGTTACTGGGCTTTGGTATTAGTATATATATATTTATTACAAGTTTACAAGACTAAGTATATAAAATATATGTCATGTGTATGTCATCTTTCTCATTTTTTTTCTTCATTCCCCTGACAACTTTCACGGTATCATTTACTCTACTTTCTCTCTTAAGATCAGAAACCACACAACATCGCCTTCTACGACCCTTACCTACCATAATTATACTCCTTTCGTCTCATACACGTTCATACACGACTTGTCTAATTATTACTTGGTTTTTACCTCAAGATCAATGATCTCCCTCGGGTTGGGGGCTCGGGGGGCTTCCTTGACGGCAGGTATGTGCACGCCGTCCTTCTGTACTTCAGTCTCAATGTACCGAAGCTTGCGCTCCATCTCGTCGCAACGACGGACTTCATTCACGAAATTACGTTGGAACGCGTTCACGTCAACGTTCAACTGAAAAAAAGAACGTTTAGTTAATAACAGTTCTGTTGCACATCGAATTTTAACAACTTCTTCTTTTTCTTCTCATATCCATGTTACTTCTATATTACACGGTATGCGCCCAGATAGCTGGCCACATTTATTGCAACAGCAGAGGAGCTATTCAGGTCATCAAGGGAGGTAAAAAGACATCTGGGACACTCCAGCAAGGTGGGGCATTGTTTGTACCGGAGTAACTAGCTTTTGTCAGTGACTTTACTCGTGGTATGTTCAAAGTAGCGTGCATGTCGTGTAAGTGCAGTCATTAAAATTAGCTATATAGATTGTTTTTCAGACATAGGTAAGTGTGTACGTGAAGTGACTGTATTTTGTTAATGAATTCCTAAGTAGGTAGCTCACCATTTTTTTGTTATGTCCTGTGCGAAGCTTTTAAATACTTTTTCTTTCTTTAGATACCTTTAACAGTGCGCCTAATAAAATGTCTGCTCGCCTTTTCGGGATATGTAGGCGTTGTGTTATGTTGACTATAAGAATTAACAAGAAGTTGCGCAACATCGTCTTAAGTAGAAGGAATAAGGAAGGCCTTCGCCATATGCAACTTTCGTTTCTGTCATGCATATTTGTTTGTTATGATACTACGTTTACAGTTTAAATATTACAAAACACTAGTGTATGCTACAGATAGAACACATAATTATGTTTAAACAAATATGAATTATTATTCCATGAATGAGAAAACATTACGTGTTATTTTAAGTAAACGTTTCTGCCCGATCTTACACTTTGACACAAATTAAGATTTTGAACCTTGGACCCGGATAATCTGAGCCAAAACTTATAGAGTGAGAGCTGGCAATGCAGATCACTTGTCATTTTCCAACAAATGAGATTACTTTGGTTGTGTTCTGGCGAGTTTCTGGACTATCATATGAGAGGGAAGGGAGGGGGTTGCAATCGAGGGAAATTTACAACAGAATTACGTAATACCCACATACATACTATAATAAACAGTTTAATATTACCGGCCAAACCCGACATTAAACCAAAACAGTTTATCATACACCAAAGAGCGAGCGAAGCGAGCTCGGGACTTGGGCACCCCACTAGGTCAGTATAATATCATGTTCCGTACGGTGTCGGACATAAAGAATAGCACCATCCCATATCTTACCGTGGGTGTCTTAATAGGCGACTAAGGGACTTACCAGAGAATGGGCAGCAGTGTTCTCTGTGCCTTTGTAACAACCATACTGCGACCGCCAACCCGCCTGCCAAGCGTGGCGATTATGGCAAATCCCCCCCTTCTGGGGGAGGCCTATGTCCAGCAGTGGACGTCTTTTGGCTGAGATGATGATGATGATATTAATGGACAGATCACAGATTCAACCTACTCAAACATTCACACAGGCGTAGATGCGAAAGATCTCACACTTACTCATTTAAAATTTTCAAAACAAGAGAATTATTACGACTGTTGACCTATACGAACTATACTTATGTTATGTATTAATAACTAGTATTATGTATAAAAACAATATTGTTGAATCCAAACAGTGAGTCATGCGTTGTACAAATTAAAACAGGTTACAAATTGCTATTATTAGTCCCGTACCTATGTATTTACATAGGTACGGCAACACAATAAGCGGTATAATTTAGTTCAACATGTTTTATTATTGTACCTACAGTTCCTAAGGGTTTAAGATATACCTACTGTGTAATAGTTCAAAGTTTATATGTTACATACTTAATCATCATCTGCTTAGCCTTTTCCTACCTATGTTGGAGTCGGCTACCAGTATAACCGGATGCTGCTGAATACCAGTTATTTACATTAAGCGACTGCTGGACTAGCTTGTGGTGGTCAGCTAAGCAGTCGCTCCACAGGCTTTCTGAGGCACGGAGGAAATCACCTATCCACGGATTGATCTAGGCAAGAGCGGCTTTTTTACCCTGAAGATCGACCCGTATTGTCGGTTGTTATTATGTTAGCCCCGAGCACCTCTATTAATTTATCTCAAAGTTACACGACACAGGCCTCCTTTGTGAGAAGTGGGCCGTAATTCTCCACGCGGGTCCAGTGCGGGCTGCTGGATGCAACAATAAAGATGGTCCAATGGCTCCAGCGAATAAATAAACTCCGAAATGGTCCATAAAACGCTCTAAAACGTTTCTTGAGCCGCGTAAATCACATACATTTAAATGGAGTTAGATTGTTACGTTGTTTGTGTCAATTAAAATAGATTGTCACGCATAAATGTCGGTGGCACTTAGCAGTTAATTAGCGTTAACGTTCGGCGCCTTAGCTCAAAGTTTGGAGTGACCGTATCCGGCAGAAATATCCTGAGTGCAGGTCGACTACTTAGCGATGCCATTACCGTAAATTGACACAAATGGTCGCAAGCAAGTATCCATAAGGCAGGATCTATACTTGTAAATGCATTCTTAGTTCTATCAATTATTTGAATTCATTTATAGAATGATTGGTGAAATCCAAAGAGTTTTTATGGAGTGAACATTGGGAATATTTAATATTTTCATTTCAGAGACGGATTTGTTACGAGGTAGATACAAGTATTGGATTACGATTTTCTTTGTCTTGTCCCGTCTGTTGCTGGTAAATGTTTGAACATTTTTGATGAAATCTCAGGGAAACTATTAATATGCATAGACGGGACTATGGAAAATCTATCACCTACTTATAAACCAAACCACTTTAAAATGATAAATCGGGTAACTTGTTGTGTATTGTTGTGAGGAGAAGAAATTCTCTTCTCCGTGATATAGACCATCAGCATTAACCTTCGTCTACCTAAGATATCTGTCTATGGTTGGCAGATTTATGTCTGCTTCATATCAGACAGTCATAATTACAGGTAGATTCTGGTAATATTCAGATTCAAATTTTCCAGTAGCCTTAAGATCAACGGTTTTTCCGTCTAATTTGATGTTCTACAAAACAGACATTGATAAAAACATCACATTCATGGAAAAAGCTAAAATAAACTTCCTAAGAAACCGTTTCATGTAAATTTACTTCGGCACTATGCAGAATGAGTTCGGTTTTGTGCGAAATTAAATTTATGACGTAATCGTACATGACTGAACTCGAATTTGCAGTAAATAAACGTAAATTTACTGCTTCTTGCCTAGTGGCCGCAAAATGGTCACAGATTTAACTATTCTTTTATGAGTTGTCAATTCATGACCATTTTACGAATTTTAACGGAATTCATTATTATGATTCTGCTAAAGCGGCCATGCATGAGCATGACGATTGAGGTCCTGGCTTCGATTCCCAGTTCGGGACGTGTTTTTGAGTTTACGTTTCTCAGTATCACTCACGGAGTTTGGACCTGTGCCTGGTTGACGGCTATAGGTTCGCCCCCGTTACATGGGACTTAAACATATCTCGTGAAATGTGCAGGGTATACTATTAAGTTCATATCTGCTTATTTACCACGTAGAGAATTACAAGCGTGTTGTTATGTTATGTAAAAGTAGCTTGTTATTAGCAAGAGCGTTATATAACAAGTCTATAGTGGTGATAAATAGAAATACAGAGGTCACCTATAGAAAATAGAACCGTAGGCGTTAGTCGAAGACCCTTGTCAGCTCACGCACAGTCTTTTACATATTTTAATGTACATGCAGACAAGCTGTAAATTTTATATAATAGATTTTCAACTTTATCACTAAAGAATTATCTTCAAGGATGTTTGGGAAACTTTGACAGATCCAGGTAGCTTGATGTGTCTTGTCTGTACTTCAAACTATAAGCCGAGTCTATAGTTGAGTAAAGGCTGTGCAGAAGATGACGACTTTAAACTTTAGTTTAATAGGTTAAGGCTGCAGAATTCTTCGAAGTAGCTATCTAATCTTTCCTAATGGGGCAAAGTAAATTCTAAGAGCACTTGTCACTTTCTTTAAAGGCTTTACATGTAAGTATTATTCACGTTGGTGGTTAAGGAAAACATCGTGACGAAACGAAAACGTCCCAGAACCCAAAATTCGAATTCATGTCTTTAAGAATTTGCATGAATAAGGTTTAAAGTTCTTTCATACTTCATTGAAAAGGGAAGATCCTTCGACCAAATGATGTTTTTGTGTCTTAATTGCTCGCGGATAACTTTAACAGCGCGATTCAGATTTTTGATGTTAGTTTTTCATTTGTGCCATAGATGGCGCTTTACTACTTTTTGTACTATGTTGCAGTGTAGTACTTTTTTTGAAGAGCCGCTAAAGGCGCAGTCTCACAGGGAAGAGCATAGAGTTGCAGCAATTGGTATACGTGTTATGGGCTGGTTATGGTCCTTTTAGAAACATGCATTTTTTATGTATAATCTTAACAGCTTCTAACATAATAATCTTTACAAAAGAAACATATAACAAGAGAATATTTACAGACACTGACATTTTTGTCTGGATGTCCGACATCCGACAATGACAGTTCTGTCTGCTACATCGTTTGACATTGTTGTAATTGTAACTTTGTGAAGGACGACTTACTTTATATTCTAGTTACAATGTGGGTACCTACTGTCGAACTAATTTGCATAATTTATCTCTGTTCAATAAACAAAGCAATTACTGAGCGACATTAAAACAACAAGACTGTTTTTAGTATGTACTTACAAAAATAAAAAGTAAGTAGCGTCATAGATAAATATTACAGCAAAGTACCTACACACAGCGACAGCGACTCGCCAATCTATACATTTTCAGTATAAACTGGAGTCGTTTTGTATAGATTCCCCGTACAATGGGAGATTCGCTTATACTGGTTTTGGAGAGCTTGTGTCGTGGTACAAATCCTGTTTTCGACAATATAAGGGTGGGTTGCACCATATTACTATAACGATAACCAAACCGTAACAAGCCATAAAAGCATTAAAAAAGTATAATTTGATGGCTTGTTACGGTTTGGTTATCGTTATAGTAATATGGTGCAACCCACCCTTAGCACCATATTACTATAACGATAACCAAACCGTAACAAGCCATAAAAGCATTAAAAAAGTATAATTTGATGGCTTGTTACGGTTTGGTTATCGTTATAGTAATATGGTGCAACCCACCCTAAGTCGTCAATAAAATTAACGCCTTAAAAAAAGTACTGCTGGGTATTCAACACTCAGATCTGTCACTTAAGTACCGAAGATTCAAATTCCAACAGCGTACAATATGTTAGCATTGATTTATGTGATAAAAACGGGTAGGTAGCTATAGTTATTTACCTAACAATTATGAATGATTAATAAGTAAATATTAACTCAGAAGGTTGTTATGTGGATGGTATGGTAATTGAGGCATTGTGGCGTAAATAAGACGCGTGTGGCCGGAACCGGTCTGGCGGGAGGCCTAACCTTAGTCGTCGGAACTCGGAACATTGCATCCTCAGGCTGGCTACTGAGTCAATTCGCTGAGGATTTTTTATTACTGCTTGCTTGGTTTGAATTTATGTAAGTACCTAGAACAAGACTGAGATTTATAACCATAACTTAGCATTCATTAAATATATATCTATTATCTACCTTACGCGCATTACATACCTTAATTTTATAAATTGTAAATTATTCTATTCGATCATAATAATGCTTTGCTTGCGGTAATGTTAGCACAAATATAACTCTATTTAACATTTTTCCATGCTAACATCTGTATTTAATTGAACCGTGAAGTATTAAAGCTTTTTACTCGATTTTCAAGGAAGGGTAATTAAATTACACCTTTTCTTTAAAACAGCAAAACATCTTCGGACAATATTGACTGTGTCATGTATTCTTAGACGGATCGATATCTTCGGCAAGCCATTACCTCATTAATAATATCGCATCGCTCTTGCGGTTGGGTCAAACTAGTAGAATGTCGTCAGTGTAAACATAAGAACAAAAAATATTTTGCCAGTTCTTACTCAGCTTAATTAATATGGCGTCTATTTACTTAGTTGAGATAACATGAGATTACAAGAATTAAATTTTGTGTTGACTATTTTAGTTGGTGACGCAATTAACGGTATCACAAAAAAATGCAGGCTAGCAAGAATGTTACAATTTCATGTATTGTTTTATTTTTATTTAATAGTTTATTTATGCAAATACGCTCAGAAACCAGTAAATACCTACCAGTTTAAATCAATACCATAACTCAACATTATAAAAAAGAGTCCTAGAAACTGAATAAGGAAAATATTCAAGTTGCTACCATTGACATAAACTGCCAACGATTGCAGACTGGTTAATTTATATGCGTATGCGTTGATCCGCCGCGGGCAACTAGGGACCTTGCAGGACCACCTTCAAGTAGCCTTGGGGGCCAGCCCCGGATTGCCATCTCGCTAACCTTACCTCCTCGCCCCACTGATCAAGCCCAAACTAACCCGTCACGCTTACAACTTTCTGATGATTATGCAAGCCTGGTAGATATACTTTTTAATCGTAAAGTAATTCGTCTTGACAAGTCTCTATATGCTGCCATAATATGTGTGCTAAATACGAAAGGATGTTTGTAAAAGCAGTTTTATTTATGCTAATTTTGGCCTTATGAATATTAATGTTTGTTTTTAATCAATATATACTCGTAAATGTCTTGTATTCCGGTTCTGAATTGGGACAACCGATGCTTGGAATGTGCAGCCGAAAATGTACATTGTTGTAGTTTTAATTTTTTGGTTGTCCTGACAGTTCCAGGATTCATACTTACATCTGGATAAGAAAGTAAGGAGTAAAGAATACATACGCCTAGGCCACAAAAGCGTGCCTGAATACACTCCCAGACAAAAACGTAAGGCTCACCCCACGTCAGTAACATCTGTCTGTCTGTCTGTTGTCCAGATTTGTGATCCTACAGGACGATGTAGTCTTTACTTCGTAATTGATCCTTCGGTACAAGCAATCAATGGCATACCACCAGCGCCGGTCATAATTCAGTTACCTAACCTATCGTAGATCATACAAATGCTGTTCCACTTTTAGTTGTTAGTGCTTATCCAAGATTCCGATCACTGTTAAACAGGTCCTCTAAAAAATCTTGCTGTAATCATGATGAAGGTACTTACGTCTCTAAATTGCACAGTGCCGGCTTCTCCCAGCTCGGACACGGAGGTGTAAGCCGCCTCGGGCTGTATGAAGAGCTGGCATAAAGCCATCTCTTCGCTGCGGAACATGGCCCCCATGATGGTGGTCTATTGTGCTCCGCCTGTTTCTGTAAATAGAAAAATAAATACTCGTTAAAGTTACTAATTAAGTGCTTAATGAGACAGCAGGGTATTTAACACTTTGAATAATAGGTATACTGTTAATGGGCTAGTGTTAGGTAGATATCAGAAATGTGTGGCCTCATTTAAAAGCATCACATTAAATCTATACTAATATTATAAAGCTGAAGAGTTTGTTTGTTTGTTTGTTTGATTGTTTGTTTGAACGCGGTAAACTCTGGGACTACTGGTTGGAATTGAAAAAATCTTTTAGTGCTGGATAGTCCATTTATCGAGGAAGGCTTTAGGGTACATAACATCACGCTACGATCAATAGGAGCGGAGCATAAATAAAAAATGTTGCAAAAACGGGAAAAGATATTCCTTTTTGAGAGCTTCCGTTGCGTGCGTTGCGAAAACGGTTTAAGTTACGTAAATATCATGTATGACGGAATTGTTCCTCTTTAATAGTTCTAAAAAAAAGTCCGCGACAGCATATGTTTATCTTTTAAGATTGACTCACTGTAACCATTTTTTAATATTAAAATGTTAGGTTTAAAAGAATGATATTTTGCGAAGCTTATTTAACCCATATGGTATTAATCTATATCTAAATAAATGTGTTTTTTAGCACGGAAATTTAATATAGAATATTTGTGCCCTTTACTTTATACAGTTTAAACAAATATCTTAGAAGATATCGCAATGTAAAAATATACGGGCGACAAAATAATTAAGCGCGTGGCAGTCATTCGGTTCGGTGCGGTAGGTAGGTACGTGGGGATTCTGGCCTCTGGGGGCTCCGGAGAAATTCAAATTCAAAATATTTACTGTGCAGTAAATATTTTGAATTTGAGATTCATAAAGTTTACAAGTACAAGGTGTTACTGTATATTAAACAGTAAGAGATACCTATAGTAATTGTTACTTTAATAATATAATCGAAGCCAATCTAAACTAATAGGTACATATTATAAAGAGGAAAGGAGAGGAAGGAAGATGTTTTGTTTGTTACGTGTACGATTTAAATCAATTTAATATGTTAGATAGTCGATTTATCGAGAAAGGTTATAAGCTATATTATGTGACGCAGACGAAGTTGTGTGGGTCAGCTAGTATTCTGATATTTAGACACTGTTAAGACTTCAACAAATTAGGACAAGGGAGAGGGGAATGAAAAAGATAAGTTCTTGAAAAAAATCTGTTGGCTTAGTATCATTCCTACACGAGAAAAAACTTATTGCAATGTTTCAAAACAACTAGTAAGAATATAAGACAAATATAATGTAAAAGTAACCATAACGACATCCGTATCGCTAAAGAATTTCTTAGCATGAATTAATTTGATCCGGCGATTGCGCCTTAATTATCAAAACAGTCGGAATGCCATTATTATGTTCTGAGGTAGTAAGCTAGTATGCAGTAAGTAAACCACGCTCAGACTAGATAGGGACTTTACTAAACGGACCAAAATCACGGTGGTGGACCAAAATCCTCGAAACATAACTAGCGAAAGGGGGGAGTACTATTAGTTGCACGTCTGCCTAATCCATCGAGAAATATAGGTGTGATGTTATGTTACTAGAACTATTAGAGCAGTAATAATAGGTAGCCTACCTATTAAACATCTCTACTTGCATTTATAGCAGCAAAAGTTCATAGACTGCACAGGCATTTGGCCTTAGCTTTCGATTGGCGTACCTTCGGAGGTCTCATATTGCCGTGTCACACCATATTTGACACCAGTTTATACCTACAGATGTGAGTAGTACAATAGGGCAAACGAAAATTGGTTTCGCGGCCGCTGATCGAAATGGGGGCAACTACAACTTATTATCATTTAACGTCACAAGGTTGACTTTTGATTACTTATTGCAATTTATCGGTAACGTGTGAATTGACAGAAACGACATTGCTTCATTATTGCCTACTTAAGGAACGGACAATATTTAGTTAACAATGATCGCGTTGTCCATATACGTAACAGGCCACATTAGTTACATTGTTAGCGGTTACCGGCGCGTGCTTTGTGTTCCAAAGAAGAATTGCGATCGGCTAAATATGGGCCCAAAGTCGCGGTACAGCCAGTCGTAGTTTTTGTAAGGTTGTAAAGCTAGGTAGTATTACTACTATGGTTACATAAAACATCAGTAAAAACTTGTCCAAGATGAATGCAACATTCTTGAACTGACGCGACACTTTCGCCATTTAAAACTCGTTATGTAGCAAGTGAGCTGGATAGAAAATTAGAAACAGACATAGGTACATCTGCACAGACATTAATAAGTCGCACCGGTTTAGTCTCAAGTCTCAACCGTTCAGCTGCTGTCAGGCACTCCGGCCCGTCAGTCACTTTCCGTGCCAATTTTCGCACATGGAAATCCGGCCTTCGAAAATTGAAACAGTCAGAAAATGGTGTTGTTTAACCCTTTGACCGCCATTGACGCTTTAAAGCGTTAATTACGATTTAACTTCAGACGCCGATGACTCTTTAAAGCGTCAGTTATTAGCCTTATGTTTGACATTAAAATACACAGTAATGAACACTACTTTGCATAGTTTTAGCAACACATCACGCTTAAGCATAGACTAGGCCTTTATTCTCAATGCATAAAAGTCTACAAAAAAACCTATTTTAATCAAAAAAATACATGAAAAACAAAAGACTACAATTTGAGTTTTAAAGCATTACACTGAACGCCATTGACGACTTAAATCGTCATGTAGTGATGTGGCCATTTGTACAAAAATAAAGATATAGGAGGTAGATCTAAAATAAAAATCCCCACCAAACAACTCGAATATTCTACCAGACCCGTAAATAATAAATAGAAGGTAAAGATCTCCATCTCATTTCTTGAATGTTTCCACAAGCAACTGTTAACTTCCTAATTGAATTGGTGCGTGTGTGCATTGTTAAATATGGAAAAAAATAGAGGTAAGTTGTTTTAATCATATTTTAGATATACCTAAGTACGTAATTGTCTAATAGATAAAAATAATCAAGAACATTTTTTTACTTATGGAGCCGGTATCACCCAAGTGCAGTATTTTATCCCTTTGCACTTCTTTCTATCTTGAGTTAGAATGGGCCATCTTTTGAAGAGATTCTTTTTTTTCAGATTTGAAAAGACCGAGGGCATGGACGGCCTCGCCAAATATTCTTGAGGCCGATACTCAAGATCTTTATGAAGCATCTGTTGCAACTAAGCAGGCGGCAACAAAAAATTCTAAATGTAATGATTGTGAAACATACAATTCAAACGACAACCGGAATGAGCATTTTTCTCTATTATTACGTGAAGAATTTAGCTATATACAACCTTGCATACGTACCAGTTGTTTTATTAAAATTTTAAATTTTTTAAATGAAGCTAAACATAATCACTGTCATGAAATAGATATAAATACACAAAAATAATAGATTTTGTGTATTTGTTTGTCACGGTACAAAATAAAAAAAACGAGTCAAATTTGTATGTTATTTTCTTTTAAGAACTACTTAACTTCCCAAATAAATAAATAAAATGAAACAAAAAACTAAACCAAATATATAATCACAAACCATAAACTTATTTATAAAACAAGTGTAGTAGGTATTTGAAATGACATATTACAAGAATGTGGGTAAATGAAAATAAACATCGATATATCTACCGTACCTCACTATTTCACGCACACTTATCCATATCGCGAACGCCAAAGACGCTTTAAGTTGTCCGCCAGTGACGTCATAAACGCTTGGCTCGTTCTTATTAATGTGGGGACATGTCGGTAGAGTAAAATAAAATCTACCTTCAAAGGAAATTATAATGTTTAGTTATTATTAATTTAAGGTAAATTTTATTTCTTTCGTTTATTAGGTGACAATACTGCTAAACATATGCCAGCATATCTTCCACAGCAAAAAAAACTACGCTGCAAATTATGCGCTCATGTGTATCGTAAAAGGCGTGACTCGCGATTTTGGTGTGAAGAGTGCAAAATACCACTTTGCGTAACCTGCTTCCGCCCTTATCATGAAAATAAAAAATAATACAAGTTTTTAAGTCAGTTTTCGATATTTTTGAAGTTACCTTACAGTTACAATTTACCGTCATGTACCTATAACCTGTATCAATATAGTGATTATGTATAATCCTATTACTTATGAACATTGTTAAGTAAGTAATTCAATAAATTCATTAGCAAAATTGAAAGTTATTTTATTCCTACAACATAAAACATTATTATTAAATTATAATATCGATAACAGTTACGAACAACACTATTAATTTAATGAAAATGTGTTGAAACTACCATTTGGTGTCGCCGTTGACGTCTTAGGGCGTCGACTAGTTGCGTCAAATTTCTGAATTGTTTATTATATTTGATAAGCAAAAATTGATATTGTATTGTGTTCAGTCTTAATTTCATGGCACAATTAGCTGTCTGTTATATTGTTATACGTTTTTAATTCATCGATTTAACATAATGTATAGTATAATCATAAATAAACTCAATATATTACGTTTAGCAATAATTTTATCGTTAGAAGGGGTCACATCACTACAGTATCATGCGAGAAATTATAGCAAAAATAGGCATGGCGCTGGTGGTCAGGTTTTTAAGATTGAGCGTGGCGGTCAAAGGGTTAATTGGAGTAAAATCAAGATTAACTGACTTATACTACTAATTACGGGTTTAGTGCGCCACTTTTTACTAAATTAAATCTTGAACGAGTTGTGGCCACCGACCGTAACACAAGATTCGATACGCGTACTCATGCGTGCAAGGAGTTTTTAAAAGCAAACAGTTTCATTAGAGTTTTATATCGTCTAATTAAGATCATGTTAGTATGAAACGCGGTTGGAGGCAGAGAAAGTGGTTTTAGTTTATCACTAGTTCGAAATCCGTCATCATCATTCTTGTTCGAGGACTCCTAGTCCATGACGACAATGATGTCATCAGACTAATTTGATGAACTCATCGTGAAGTTAATCAAAAAACCATTTTTCTATCTGACGAATCGCAGTCCACTCCATTACTTTATAAATTACCAACATTTGGTAAAAAAGTATGAAAGCGAAAATGTTCGGAAAAGTCCACCAAAGTGGACAATAATCAACAAGTAATGTCGTGTCATCGAGTGGACTACTGCATCTGAATTGAATGATTGCCCATAAGCGACAAACACTAACGAAGAGTTGATTCTGCAAGCGTATAAGCGGGCACGACGTAAATGCTTGGCGGAAAATCGACCCAGTCAGAATTCTACGCGCAGCAGTGGTCAACGAAAGTTTATTTCAAGTCTTCAATGAAGATGTCATCATTGAAAGCATTAGAATCTTGTAGGCAAGAGTAACGCCAGATCGCTCAAGCTGACGATGCTGTCACTCATCAACATTTCTACTCAAAGAGACAATGGTAGTAAAAACAATAGACGCCACAATGGGCACTTATTATTGTTTTTGAAGTGCGTACTTCTAATGATTTTGTTTCAGTAAATGATTTGATCGTAACATATGTGTCACAGCTCTGTAATTTGAATTTGGTTTGGGTTGGTAATCTATGTCCTGTAATGAAATGCCACGTCTTTAAGAAATCAAAAGAATTGGAATCATTGCAAAGAGGAGTTAATCAGCGTAGCTCTTAATTATTCCTTATTACATTTATAAGCTTGAGATTAAGTTAATCTAAAAACAACCATGTTTAGATGCAAATCGTGATTAGATAAAAACTGTCAACGATCAGATCGTTCCCATTCAATGAAGCAGGAATTATCGGCAACGGTCCGCGGTCAGTGGCAAGGCCAACAGTTTTTGTGGACCGACGACTATCAGAGTATTTGCAGTTCAGTTTTTATAACAAAACTATTATACTCTAAGATGATTTTGTATTGTTATAAAATACATTACTTCCTAAACATTAGTTTAAGCAAAAAGGCAGTATGACGCATCTAAATTGCAATTTCCTAAACAAGTTTTCTTCAGTTCGCCTTGAAATGTTTGCCATTTGTAATCTACGTTCTTATGTAGGTTTAGACTCAGTACTTTAATTTTGCTTTACTGTAATCAGTGCATGCCATTAAACGCAAACAAAGATATCTTTTTACACCTTTATTTGCCGTGCGTATGACTGCAGAAAAATAAGCCGGCACAAGCAAACATAGGTAGAGTTGTGTTTGAGCTGGTTACAATTCAGTTCCTTATTTTATTACAGTAAATTTTGGCGATTTATATCAAGCAGAGATTTAGTATTAATAATATTTATGGCCGTTCCCACTTTTTAGGGACATTGCAAAATTGGTGTTGATACGCGTGAGAATTTATAAGATGGGAACATTTCAAATGCCTTTTTCTAATAATGAAACGAAAAGAAAATGGCAATGACTCAATATAATTGAGTAGGTACCGAACTACATAATTTATAATTTGTAAGCAGCAAAAGGCACTTGATATCTGCACAATAACACGAAATGACGCAAGTGGAAACAAAAGAATTTTCATTTCAGTAGTGGTTCCAGCAGAAGATAATTTTAACGGCTGCTAACTAGTTATCATAACAAATGATTGACAAGGTAGTTAGGATAATTAGTAAAGTTTGCCAGATACAAACAGCGAAGGAGGCATTCGTATTCAGTGTTGGTCTTCTTACATATTTCGGTCTGTAGGCACCAGTAAAATATATTCAGCTCCGGTTGCAAACCTCCTTTGTTAACGATCACTAATCTGACCTAATATGACTTTCAAAGATGACGAAGAATGGTGGACTTTATTTTAAGAGCCAGTAAATATTTAAACGACTTCGCAGGTTTTGTGGCTATTCTTAAATCTACTGGGAAAGAAAACGTTTTAGAGTCGACCAGATAAGGCGCAAATTGGTATACTTGCACAAACTGTAATTTGCATAAAAATATGCTTCTTTTATGTATTGCATTTTTTACCGCTTCTGATTGGTTTATGCCAAGCAAGCATGCAAGCAACTTGCATGGGATGGCGCAAGCTACAGGCAGGTGTTTTATAAACGTGTTTAAACGAATGAACGAATTTATTTTAAAGTTGTTACAACAAGTTCATTGTAATCTTACTAATGTCCTGTAATGAAATGCCACGTCTTTAAGAAATCAAAAGAATTGGAATCATTGCAAAGAGGAGTTAATCAGCGTAGCTCTTAATTATTCCTTATTACATTTATAAGCTTGAGATTAAGTTAATCTAAAAACAACCATGTTTAGATGCAAATCGTGATTAGATAAAAACTGTCAACGATCAGATCGTTCCCATTCAATGAAGCAGGAATTATCGGCAACGGTCCGCGGTCAGTGGCAAGGCCAACAGTTTTTGTGGACCGACGACTATCAGAGTATTTGCAGTTCAGTTTTTATAACAAAACTATTATACTCTAAGATGATTTTGTATTGTTATAAAATACATTACTTCCTAAACATTAGTTTAAGCAAAAAGGCAGTATGACGCATCTAAATTGCAATTTCCTAAACAAGTTTTCTTCAGTTCGCCTTGAAATGTTTGCCATTTGTAATCTACGTTCTTATGTAGGTTTAGACTCAGTACTTTAATTTTGCTTTACTGTAATCAGTGCATGCCATTAAACGCAAACAAAGATATCTTTTTACACCTTTATTTGCCGTGCGTATGACTGCAGAAAAATAAGCCGGCACAAGCAAACATAGGTAGAGTTGTGTTTGAGCTGGTTACAATTCAGTTCCTTATTTTATTACAGTAAATTTTGGCGATTTATATCAAGCAGAGATTTAGTATTAATAATATTTATGGCCGTTCCCACTTTTTAGGGACATTGCAAAATTGGTGTTGATACGCGTGAGAATTTATAAGATGGGAACATTTCAAATGCCTTTTTCTAATAATGAAACGAAAAGAAAATGGCAATGACTCAATATAATTGAGTAGGTACCGAACTACATAATTTATAATTTGTAAGCAGCAAAAGGCACTTGATATCTGCACAATAACACGAAATGACGCAAGTGGAAACAAAAGAATTTTCATTTCAGTAGTGGTTCCAGCAGAAGATAATTTTAACGGCTGCTAACTAGTTATCATAACAAATGATTGACAAGGTAGTTAGGATAATTAGTAAAGTTTGCCAGATACAAACAGCGAAGGAGGCATTCGTATTCAGTGTTGGTCTTCTTACATATTTCGGTCTGTAGGCACCAGTAAAATATATTCAGCTCCGGTTGCAAACCTCCTTTGTTAACGATCACTAATCTGACCTAATATGACTTTCAAAGATGACGAAGAATGGTGGACTTTATTTTAAGAGCCAGTAAATATTTAAACGACTTCGCAGGTTTTGTGGCTATTCTTAAATCTACTGGGAAAGAAAACGTTTTAGAGTCGACCAGATAAGGCGCAAATTGGTATACTTGCACAAACTGTAATTTGCATAAAAATATGCTTCTTTTATGTATTGCATTTTTTACCGCTTCTGATTGGTTTATGCCAAGCAAGCATGCAAGCAACTTGCATGGGATGGCGCAAGCTACAGGCAGGTGTTTTATAAACGTGTTTAAACGAATGAACGAATTTATTTTAAAGTTGTTACAACAAGTTCATTGTAATCTTACTAATGTCCTGTAATGAAATGCCACGTCTTTAAGAAATCAAAAGAATTGGAATCATTGCAAAGAGGAGTTAATCAGCGTGGCTCTTAATTAATCCTTATTACATTTATAAGCTTGAGATTAAGTTAATCTAAAAACAACCATGTTTAGATGCAAATCGTGATTAGATAAAAACTGTCAACGATCAGATCGTTCCCATTCAATGAAGCAGGAATTATCGGCAACGGTCCGCGGTCAGTGGCAAGGCCAACAGTTTTTGTGGACCGACGACTATCAGAGTATTTGCAGTTCAGTTTTTATAACAAAACTATTTTAATCTAAGATGATTTTGTATTGTTATAAAATACATTACTTCCTAAACATTAGTTTAAGCAAAAAGGCAGTATGACGCATCTAAATTGCAATTTCCTAAACAAGTTTTCTTCAGTTCGCCTTGAAATGTTTGCCATTTGTAATCTACGTTCTTATGTAGGTTTAGACTCAGTACTTTAATTTTGCTTTACTGTAATCAGTGCATGCCATTAAACGCAAACAAAGATATCTTTTTACACCTTTATTTGCCGTGCGTATGACTGCAGAAAAATAAGCCGGCACAAGCAAACATAGGTAGAGTTGTGTTTGAGCTGGTTACAATTCAGTTCCTTATTTTATTACAGTAAATTTTGGCGATTTATATCAAGCAGAGATTTAGTATTAATAATATTTATGGCCTTTCCCACTTTTTAGGGACATTGCAAAATTGGTGTTGATACGCGTGAGAATTTATAAGATGGGAACATTTCAAATGCCTTTTTCTAATAATGAAACGAAAAGAAAATGGCAATGACTCAATATAATTGAGTAGGTACCGAACTAATTTATAATTTGTAAGCAGCAAAAGTCACTTGATATCTGCACAATAACACGAAATGACGCAAGTGGAAACAAAAGAATTTTTATTTCAGTAGTTGTTCCAGCAGAAGATAATTTTAACGGCTGCTAACTAGTTATCATAACAAATGATTGACAAGGTAGTTAGGATAATTAGTAAAGTTTGCCAGATACAAACAGCAAAGGAGGCATTCGTATTCAGTGTTGGTCTTCTTACATATTTCGGTCTGTAGGCACCAGTAAAATATATTCAGCTCCGGTTGCAAACCTTCTTTGTTAACGATCACTAATCTGACCTAATATGACTTTCAAAGATGACGAAGAATGGTGGACTTTATTTTAAGAGCCAGTAAATATTTCGACTTCGCAGGTTTTGTGGCTATTCTTAAATCTACTGGGAAAGAGAACGTTTTAGAGTCGACCAGATAAGGCGCAAATTGGTATACTTGCACAAACTGTAATTTGCATAAAAGTATGCTTCTTTTATGTATTGCATTTTTTACCGCTTCTGATTGGTTTATGCCAAGCAAGCATGCAAGCAACTTGCATGGGATGGCGCAAGATACAGGCAGGTGTTTTATAAACGTGTTTTAAGGAATGAACGAATTTATTTTAAAGTTGTTACAACAAGTTCATTGTAATCGTATTGAAACATGAAATTTGTTTAAATATCTTTGCTGCCCTACTTTGTGTAATTCACCATCGAACAATTATGTATGAGAAAGCAAACAATTTCTTCATGGCGGTAAGTGGTACAGTTGATCTAAAGAATGTGAACCAATATTTGAAGAGGGACAACGATAAGAGTTTCTACATGAACAAGATAGGGGGCGCTTGAAGCGACTACGTTTATTTCCAACTTAATGAAGCCACAACGTGATCTATATGCTGTAATTATATATTATAAATCACGATATTGATCAATGATAATTAATAACTGTTAATAAGCAATAGAATCATTAATTAGCTGATAACAAGATAAGATATAAATTGATCGATTTTAAACGCTTCTATTTTTAAAATTTTATTCGTTGTGGCACCCGGCCCGCGTACTTGCTAAGGAGTTTCGTGACCTATGGCGTCATAAACAGGATAAATCGTAGCCGTGCGATGAAGGTTAGCACGTAGTACTCGCATATGAATGTTCCTACAACATACATGTTGCTGAGACCAAAGGCCACCTGTTCGTCATTTGTTTCCGGTGTCGACTACCACTTATTTCGTTTCCGATTATCTGACCTTTTTGTTTTATTTACGAGAATGGAATGCGACTGAATGCAATGAATCAATGTATTTTATTGATTTTGTATCCTTAATTGTTTCTTGTGGACGTGAAACATTTAGGTCGTAAATCAAGGTAAGCACCTTGATTACACGATCTATTGGGAGCCAAATTGATTTTCTCAAGTGGATTAATGAACAGGTGAATTACACATTTATTGTTTTAATGAGAGTACCGATGAGGTAAGTCACTTAAGGAAAAGTGTTTACGAAAATATATTCAGTGTGTATTCGTGTCGTTTACCTGTTACAATAATTGCCTACTTCACAATGGTTTTACCATAGAGAGGGAAATTAGAAAAGCGTTAGGTAATTTTCACAGCTATGAAGATTGTGTATAAAATTCTTAGCAGCAAGATGCTTATATTTAAGCACATGCCTCGCATGTTTAATACACTAAAAGTTCGACAGGCTGCAACAATAAATTGTGTACCTATCCGAACACGGTAGGTACTTCAAAGTACGTAACTACGGGAATATTTTACAGTATCAGCAACAAACAATTGCAATATAAGATATAAACGAAGTTATTTTAGTTGGTGAGCGATCGAGAACATCGCTATAGCCACAGATACGCGATGACAGCCCATAACAAATTGCTATTGAGAACATTTTGCAACAGGAAACTCATAATTGCAATATTTATAGTTCTACATTCGCATTAAATATAGTAATTATGCTGAAATATGCTGCATAGGAAGTACGCTTTAGGCACAGTTGACGTTTTTGCCAAAACATCGTGTATACAGGCACCGATGCTTCTAAAAAGGTCCAAATTGTTTTGATTTCGGCGGGTTCTCGTATACGCCTGTCGGTGTCACATGAAGCTTAAGCATGGATTTTGCTATTGAATACGTAGCCAGAGAAAGCGAAACCGAGGTAAGAAACTATGGAACCGTCAGTGCCCTGCACAAAACAGAGGAGAGAAAGATGGGTCAAGTAACAGTGGATGAGGCTAAGAAAAACGAAGGTTCGTAAGTATCCCGTTTTGGTGAAGACCTCATAAGGAAAGTTATTGTATATAACACGTCATTGGTAATTACAGAGCACTGTTCAACATTTGTTTTTAATAACGTGGGTCGCAAGTAAGGCGAACCTTGCACTCATTTGCTCATGGAAATGTTTCAATATTTGCTGTAACTGCCAAGTCATACAGCGAAGTAAATGTTCTGGGCGAAACAGCTCCATTATTTCATTTAATTTTATTATACTGTTTGTGTACATTCAGGACCACTCACATGTGTAAAATGTGAGAAATTATAAGGCGATTTTAAGGTGGAATAACGAATTGCAACTTTGAGATAAAACCTATTTTCATGATAGGGTATTAGTTTGGGTTCCAAAATACTATGATTATGTTTGAAACCACATAAAATTACAATTATAAGAAAAACATAATGTATTAAAGTTGCAACGTAACGTAGGTAAACTGTTAGTGCTCTTGGCTGTACCATGCACAATTACACATCTATGTAAACGACCAAAACATGGCAATTTTAAATTAATTAACGGTTATTAAAAAGTTGTTAGTTTTGAACCGGTCGAGGTTATTACAGAATGTTACTTTCAAGTCAACGCATGTAGTAGTGGTCGGGCGTTTTCTTAAATTTCACTTATGTTAACTTTACTGCTGCTTAGACATCGGTTTACCGTGTACTTACTATTTACTTATGTAATTTATATTATGGACAGGTTAAGCAGGTTAAGACATCAACGTGTTTTTCTTAAGCTTCAAATAACATTGACGATGTCTCCAAAATTAGAAGTCAATTCTTTACTTTACTCATACCAAAAGTTGTTTACCTACACATTACATAACCAAAGACTTGGAAATAAGACTATAAATAGCTTTGGTAGTCGTCCATTAAACTTTCCTATCTAGGTGATCAATTTAAAACTGTCACCGATTGGGCTGACAACAACTAAAAACGATTCAATTTTCGCACTTATGTCTTTTCACATAAGGCAGATTGATTTCAAAGTGAAGTGTTCAGTAGTACATTTTTGAAAGATAAGCAACGAGATGAATACAGAGTTCGTTATCTAAATGTGGAAGCGAGTTCCTTATCGGGCGCGTGATATGTTCCTGCCTTGAATTGAATTGAACCGTACGTTAAACAAACACCTCAGCTAGACCCACCGCGCTCAACGATATCATTAAATTGATAGCATCTAACTGAAACGATAGACACACATGTTTGACTGTAATGAATGATTGCGACACGAATGTTGGAAGATTTATGTAACATATTGTGACTGGAGAGTTTTATTGAATTGACTAGAGCTTCGGATTTGAGAAGCATGTGACAAGAATATTGTTCTTTATAGAATTGGAAAAGATTGATGGAATGTGAGAAGAATGATATGAACCCGTCGGGGCTGCGGGTTGTTCGCAAGAGATACCGCGGCCTCGACATGAAGGGCTAAGAAGGAACATGGGTGGTTTTTAGACAGTAGAAGTCTGACACTCCCTTTCGCTCTGCCCAAGAGCGGGAGGGGTTATTTGATGATTTTCCACCCACCATAAAAAAAAATAAAAAAAAGAGAAATGATATGAAAGAGACAGGAGTAAATGACTCCGTGACATCTGACAGGGAAGAATGGAAGAAGATAACCAAATAGAATGGGACAAGGGCAGGAAGATGATGATGATAGAATTGGGATTGTGCAAAAGACATGACTGGAATGGATGGATGGAAGCTAGAAATCTCTAAGATGACTGTTAATAGAATTATATGGAAGGAAGATGCAGGATCTACCTGCCCTTAAAACGCTTCAAAAATGTCAATTGGGATAGGGTCATGGATTAATGACCTTTTTACCGTAGAGTATTTATGATTGATCTGCCAAATAACTAAGATCTGAGGAAAATTTTCGTCGAGCGATTAAACATAGCATAATGATGTCATACAGGAAATGCCCTCGAATAGGTTCCTAGGAAGTAGATCAGATGGCAGTCGTAAACTTATTTGTAGCAAAGAGCCCGCATTCAACTCCGAAGCATGCTTCAGTCATGTGATTGTTTGTCAGAAACTCGCATCCGGCGAGATAAAAAACTAGGAAAAACTTTATCAGGTCAAACCTAAACTTGTCAGTTTGTAACCGGCCTTACAATTAAGGAAAAAATGTAACACATAACGCCTGTATTCCCCGAAGGGTTAAGCAGAAGCTTACCTGATAGTACACCCACATTTCGACAGTTATGTTTAAGTCCCATGTAAAAGGGGGCGAGCCTATTGCCATGAACCGCTCAAATGCAGAATCCGAGAGTGCTACTGAAACATTCCTGATGGGAAAAACCTAATAGTACTTTGCCCAACCTGGGAATCAAACCCATGCCCTCATGCACAGCAGTCACGGTGCGAAAACTAGACCAACAAGGTAGTCAATTAAGGAATATGCTTGTAATAAATAAGTCATTCATAGAAAAATACTTATGTAAGTAATTGTTTCATACGATGACTAAGTGAAGTCATGATTGTTGCTAACCCCACGTGATTTATTTCTCTTGCAAAAAAAAAACCCACCTCAGATACAGAATTAACAGGACTTATAAATAAAGTGCCGAAAGATGTGTAGCGTGTGTACGCTGACATAGATATTAACCAGACATCTCCACGGACAAATGATAAGAAAACTCTTAAAAAGATCGTGTTATGCTAAGAGCTGGCCAAAGATAAAATATATCTTTTATACGAGATACTGTTGAGGGGCAATGTTAAGATAAACTCTCAAGAGGATCGAGTGTTTGAATGATGAACTTGATAATGTATCACTAAAGGTTTTTCAAAGCCACTGAGAAGTAATAATGAATAACTTAACAATGAATTATTAATATTCAACAGGCTGTTATTAATACAACCAAAATTAAAATATAGTCGTAATCGTAACAATTTAAATATAAATAAATCACAGAGGTACGATAACTTTGAATATTAACGATTCAAAGAAAGCATTGATATGAATATAAATTACTTGAATAACACTAATCAAACAGTTTCACACTCGTATGTTTTGCTCTCACACGATACTAATACCCATTAGCACTGTTACTTAGTCATAAAACTTATCAAAACACAATTTCCTCACTAATTACCAACAAACGTAAAGAAGAAATGCGTTCGGTTCGATTCAATTCAACTTATCAAGTATTACCTCGTGTAAAGGCTCGACTCGAAGTCAAAGAAGCTGCTATCGCTCCGTACGTTACATTCAATGCAATTATATACTCAGGAATTTTTGTTAGTTGGTAAAGTGCACTGCGGAAATGGACTTTATTAGTTAGGGGATTAGGTTTGGTTAGTATCGTTAGAATAATAAATAGTGAGGTATTGGACGCACCAGTGATCGAGTTTCGTCTCGTAGACCTCTCACGATAACACGTTTGACGCGACGAACGCGCGGCAAGCAACTGACGTTGGTTTGATATTGCCATGTTGGTGCCGCCGAACATGTGACCATGCTAACTTCGTGATGTGATCGTTAAAATTGTTTCCTAACTTTGTTTTTCTTTACGTATAAGTACCTTATTTACGATTTACATTATTTTTATAAAACGATGAAGGGACAATTTAAGGGATAATAACGATATCTGCGCACGCGCAGATGTAAATTATTACGTTAATCTTGGCATCCCGTTTACGTAAACTATATTATATTATTATAACGTATTTTTATTACACCGAACCTATTAAATTGGACGTTAGCTAATATACCGCTACGCTTTATGTAAATAAACCAGTGGACAGTTTATAAATTAAAACATAATATCACCCGGTTAGCCGCGCTAATTCTGTGAAGAATAAATTAAAACCGACAGGCGTGGCGAAAGCAACAATAATAGTATATAATTTTAAATGGAATAATTTGTAGTAATCTAATAAAAAGTGTCATAAAATACTCACGAATGGAAAAAAGCGTTGTTAAACCGCAATAATAATCCACACAAGTGAAGAAGTCGTGCCTATGTTGTTGTCACATCAGCTGATGATAAGGAAGACGAGAGTTATCTCGTGATCTCGCCGTGCGGTTGGCACCACTGCCGGCGACTCCTGTGCAGCCTCCGCGACCTCGCGTCGACTCATCATTGCGTTATTCGTACTGCGGTTAAATAATTACTTTTGTACACTCCTTTTGTGGTAGGTAATTGATTTAGAAAATTGAACTTCAACTTGGAAACTAATTTAGATATTCTGTTGTAGGCAAAAATATATAAGTAATGGGTATAAACTATGTGTATATCAATTACAGACTGATAATGCTATCTAAATGACAACATATTAAAAAGCAATTAAACCAGCTACTAGAAATATCACTTACAGAGATACAGGCACAAAATCCTAATACTCTTTTTAAGTCGATTTTATGCACTTTAAGCTAAATAATAAAACAATCCCTTACCTTGTTTTGTAACATTCACTATTGTGTTCCGTGATACAAACATATTATATTTATGTGACATAATCAATATTCTAGACAACTGGTGATTATTCCAATTGCCTTCCGATTTGCAATGATTGAGGTCTTTTCCAAGGTAATGAGAGGCACTTAGGTCATTTGGACGAGTTTAGTTTCATTATAGTGTTTTACATGCATAGATAAACTAGTCTTTTCCTAATGGAGGTAGGCAGAAACAACAGCACGCCATTGGCTATACAAATATAGCATTACACGGTAAACGGTCCTACTAAACTATAAAGAAAAATCTGTGAATTTTGATAATAATTGTATATTTATTGACGATAAGTACACATTTATAAATAAGTATAAGTACATGTAACATAATAAAAAAATAAAATTCAATTAATTAACAAACAAAATTGTAAAAAATACATAACATTTTTTTTTCTATCGAAATAAAATAAGGTGTCATCGTTTGGCAAAATAAATGTGTAAAACACTATTTTTATTGTTAAAGTAGGTAGGTAACATTTCAATTCGATTGATTTTGTTTTACACATTATTTGTTTACAATTATACTTAAGCAGCTAACCTTTTTAATAAATTAACATGAAAAAAAAAATAGTCTTGTTGATAACCACAAATAAATTGGCGGGACAGTAAGATATACACGTTTAGAACAAGGTGTTAACTGGCTATACACGTAGGCTTCTTAGGAGCATGAAACCAAAGCCGTCTTTCAGCAAATTATGTAACTATTAAAATCGAGCAGTTGAGCTCTAAAATGTTAGTACCCTGCGGTCCTGTCTAGGATAAGTTTATTTTGAAAGCCTCTTGGTTAGACAATTACAGGAACTTTGGGCCCCTTGGATTGTGGGGCCTCGGACACGGGTCCAGTGAACAAGATGGCTTTGCCTGAAGCGTTGTATAGTTGCTACTAAACGTAATATCTCTTAAATTACTAAAACAGCCATTTTCGGTTAAAATATATTGATATTAAAACAACAAAACTATGCACACGCCATTTTGTAATATCAAAGAAATCACAATAATCAGTTTCTATTTGGTAACTCTACTAGGCCATATGATTAATGATACATTGGTTATGACTGCTAATTAATACTTGTAAGTAGATTATTATTATATGAGGGGTTATTATTATTATTGGTCAGCAATGAAAATCGGTTGACAGTTTGACACTGACTTTACCACCAAATTAATGACAATACAAATATTTTGCCGAATCGTCAATTTTAATTAAAAACAAGGAGGCAGTAAAAATAAGAGTACTTTAATTTTAAAAACCACTGTGGGTCCCGTCAAGGCTGCGGGTTGTTCACAAAAGATACCGCGGCCTCGACAAGAAGGCCTAAGAAGGAATATGGGTGGTTTTTAGTCAGTAAAAGTCTGACACTACCTTTCGCTCTGCCCAAGAGCGGGAGGGGTTATTTGATGATTTTCCACCCACAATAAAAAAAAAGGGTGGCAATGAAAAGAAAAATTCATCAAATGACATTTTTAAAAGTAATATCCTCTCAAATCCGGAATATTAAACCGACTTTCGTTGCTGACTGCACACCATTACATTTATAAACGTATTATGATATTTTATAAAATGGCTACACGTTTATTAATACATATATACGTTGGAATTACAAAAGTTCGCCTTGAACAATCGCCAGGCTACATAACCGGTTAATTTGCAAAATTCAGATGATCACTGAAGGCCGAAACTTTGGGAGTTACGTATTATGAATTGACAAGCACAAGGCTTCACACATTATTACGAACATAAATTGTCGGAATCTAGAGAGATATTCAGTTAAACATAGGTTAGACCGACACACTTATAAAATTAAAACCCTAGGTATATTTACGTCTCAATCCACACATCCTTTTCCCATACCATACTAAACCATAACCAAAAATTTAACTAACTAAACTAAACAAGGAACCATAATTAACAACATGCGAGGTAGAATAAATCAATAAAAACTAGATAAAAAATAATTAATAAACCCGGTCACTTGGCAACAACGTTTGTGCAATATCATGCTGAATAAGCATAGGCAATGAGCATCGTGTAATATTGGCATGTTTTCTGCCCTAGTAGACAAATTCATACATACATTTCTCCAAGCCACAAGCCCATTGTCACGAATACTAGGCAGCATCTAGTTAGAAGCTTATAAGAAAGACCCTTAACGAAACCATAAGGCACTTGTTCTCCCGTCATTGTGATTTTTCGTTTGTTCTGGACCATAGGGACCTTCTAGTTACGGAGATATTGGAGGTCAAACACAACTCTACCACACCGTTTTTTTAGTGTTTTAAGTTTACTTAAAATACCTCCATGAACCCTGTACTATTTAAATGCATTTATGCATATGTTTTGAGTGGTTTACATTGAGACGTGATTTTTCATCCACTAAAAAAGTGATTTCCTAGCAAAAATTAATAATCTTTGCGTAGTTACTTAAGTTTGATACCGAATATTTGGTTGATGGATTCGTGTAGGATCCATTTACCTACACCTTGTATGTTGTGGTACCAACTGCGGTACTCAGAGATATTTAATGATTACTTAAGCCGTCACTTAGTAAAGATTTGACATACTTTTGTATGACTAACTGCCGCACTCAGAGAGCTTTAATGATTACTTAGGCCATCACTTAGTAAAGGTTTTGACAATTTTGTCGTACAAAAGTATGTCAAATCGTCACTAAGTGACGGCTTAAGTAATCATTAAATATCTCTGAGTACAGCAGTTACTGTCTAAACCTTTACTAAGTGACGGCCTAAGTAATCATTAAAGCTCCCTGAGTGCGGCAGTTAGATACTAAATACTGTGAATAGAGTTTAATAAATAATCACGCCGTTGGATTTTATGCTCACAGCTCAGTTTCAAAAGTGTTAAATTAAACGTGTAGTTTATATTTAGGCAATTCATTGAAGTTTTATAAAATGGGAATAAATGTGATAAAAATTGGAAATAAGTCTTTCAAAAGATAGATGTGGGTGTAGAGACTATTAGGTACACATCTGCCTTACCCTTCGGGGATTACAGGCGTGATGTTATGTCAACACGTGCTTCAAAAATGTTGAAAGCTATTATATATTAATTACTACTAAAAAAACAAGTTTAATGTATATTTATTTTGCACGTGTAATCCGAATTAAATATTGAACCTTTGACATCGTATAATTTAACGATACACCACATTATACGGCTATTTTTCTTAATTGCAATAAATCAATTCTAATTAACATAAAACTTTGGGTACGCATATTGCCAAACTTTGTCGCCTAGTGAATATGGGCTATAAAGTAACAACCAACCTATTGACCTACATACCCAATGGGCCATATTGGAGACACATGTCATCATGTCGAACAGTATGTATAAGTACTGCATAGTTCTTTTGGCCCGTGGCTACAGATGGACAGATGCCGCCATCTTGATTTTTCAATTTAATTAATTGCCACAGACAATTTTACAAATTAATGTTTGCAACCCCCACCCAGCACCCTTCTGACAATGTCATACAAGTGTCAAAAAATCATGCCGTAGGTTTCCTTTTTTTGTCAGATCAAAATAAATAATCAAATTAATAACTTAGGGAATATTTAAAATATTTCTGAAAACTTTACGTATCACCACAAGAATGTTATCCTTACTATAATTTACGTATACAATTGAATTACACAGATATTTTAATATCGCTCCCACGACGTAAATATGGCGATTTTTTGTCCTATTCTATAGTATAAAAGTACTCCGTACTACAGTATAAAAGTACTCCGTATAGTGGGTGTTGGTTACTCCGTACGTAATAATATCAACATAATTGCTCGTCAGTCGTGAAATAAAACAATGGGAAATCAAATATTTATAGGGTAGGTACTAAGGCATACAACCATTAAACAATTAAGCAGGAATACAATAGGCATTATTAGACTACAAACATGTATTAGCGTCTTTATTTTTATTACTTACTTAGAGAGGCCGTCACAAGGATGTACTGACCTGAACTAGTTATCATCAAATCTAGTCCCAATAAATTAGTTTTTTGTAAAACAAACAAAGATAAAGATCATCGTAGGTTCGAAACAAAATAAGAAAGAATCTATTTGAACCTCAAACGTACCGAAAAAACAAATTGAATGACAAGCTTCTGAAAAACATAACCCTTCCAGGCAGTTGGGTAAAAAAGGTTATGTATTAGGCCCTCATCTCTTTTTACCCAACTGCAAGGAAAGGGTAATGTTTTTTTAACGTATGTCGGTACACTGTTTTTTTTTTAGAAAAATGTTTACAGTTGGCAAGACTGGCTTGATCGATGTCTACCAATCTGCGTGAAAAGAGGCCAGAAAAAAGAATTATTACGGTGTTTACCACATCGATTTTAGGAATATTTTTGGCACGATTAATCATCGTGTATTCTTGCGTAATATTTGGGATAAACAATCGCCCGGTGTACATCAATAAGCAGCTAGTTCGCCCGTATTACAGGTTAGCTGGTTGGCGTCCGGTTTTGCTAATTTATTCATCGTTCCCAGAATCATATTTCTACAGACATTATGGCGCGCACTTGAATTATAGTGTTGAACATGCGCGTGTTATAGACAAGGGAAATAAACACCAAGTCAGTTAACATCGACAATAGACATTAGCGTCAGGTTCAAAGGGGTAAGCAGAGGAGTATAGTGACTCAAACTACGCTAGGTATCAGGTCTATTGCAATGGCGCTAGCATAGCTAGTTTGATGCATCGTCATTGGTTAAAAAACTTTTATGTTTCGAAATAGATTGACCTTATTGGTTAGATTTGGACTTAGTTTTGGCTTTGACTTACGCCAGCTCCTTCGCAGGGTGGCTAGTAGTACCTAACTGGATTGCTGGATTGGGTGGATGGTTGCTGAGAACCGAGTTGAGTGGAGTGCGATTGAGGAGGCCTATGTCCTCGGGGCTGCGGGTTGTTCGAAATACATGGAACACAGAAACATGGGTGGTTTTTAGTCAGTGGAAGTCTGACACTCCCTTCCGTTCCGCCCAGAGCGGGAGGAGCCATTTGGTGATTTCCCACCCTCCAAAAAAAAAATGCCTATGTCCAGCAGTGGACTTCTGTAGGCTAATGATGATCACGCCAGCTACAAAGAGCTTCGACATAAACCCAATCAAGTTTCGACCTGCCAATGTGCAATTAGAAATCCCCTGATGGAATCCAATAGTCCAACAACATCTGCAACCGGTCGTATCACACCTTACGCCCGTTGAACTACTGTACAACATTTATTTCACGACTGACAAAAGCAGACAGATTCCTAGACAGTACCTACTAGGTACTCTAGGTAGTACCTAGTAGCCCCAGCATTATCTGACACTCCTTTTCACACCGCTTCCCCTGTTCTTCTTTATATGAGGGGTCAGGTAATGCTGGGCACTGACTGTACTCGAATTTACTTTGCATCATTTTTATGGCGTCTAAGATTTGTTCTAAAAGTATTTGATGAAAATGGATCAGAAAAAGCACCGGTTAATGATAATTTGCGCTACTTACCAATTAAAGGGTTTTATTTGATTATTCGTATATTTTTATACAAAATCCTAATTTTAATAAATACTTATAGATTACATTACGAGAGCAAGTCATCGGTAAATACAAACTAACTTACACATTATTATGAATGTTCAGTACATTTTAAAAATGGAATAAATGTGAGAAGACCGGTCTATAACTATTCTAATGGTTACAATGGATTGATTTTGGAACTAACTTACTTCAGAGAAACTTACCACGATTTTTAAATAGACATCGAGTTTGTATGAAACTGATCAAGCGCGTATGCTAACCATACAGAAGAGGTATATATATGGGCCTACAAGTGCCTACAAATCTAATACTATTTGGCACTGTTTTCTGTACTAATGTAATATGCTAAAATTTAATGTGATGACAGGACAGAAATATATGTTTGAACTGTCACGCACGTGTTCGGATGGCAATTCCCATATTTTAAGTATATTTGCCTTCTGCAGGGCTATTGCGTATCTTTTTAAATGTCAGTGGCTAGCATAGTGTCCATCGATTAACTGTGAAATCGTTATGGTTTGGTACAAAAAACATTTGACAGTTAATCGATGGGCACTATGATAGCCACTGACATTTAAAAAGATACGCAATAGCCCTGTTGATCTCAAACTCAATCTGGCAGTTAAAGTGGTCAAGATGGAATTGAAACCAGGCATTGAATGGTTTCTCAAATACGGGAACTGATCTTCTGTTTATATGAATTAACCTACTCAAGATATAGATAAGTATAAAGTTATAAATACAGTATAAAAGTTGATTAAAACTGCTGTGTTACAACCAGCAGTCCATAGACACTGAAGCCAGTCTTCACTAACAATTATCACCTCAATGAGAACCTAATTAAAACCGCTCTTTAAAATTTTGAACGCTCGGTAAGACACCGTGAGTTGAATTTCCAACAGTGCTATAACACGTATTTAGGTGTCACTAATTGTTGGTGAAAACACGCAGAAATAAATTAAGTGTAGTCCCTACAATGTTATTCGGAACGCGTCCTATTCAAGGAGCTGAAACAAAGAATAGTAGTTTTAATAAAAACCAATAGTGATCGCCAACTCTATTTTGTTGGAGATTTAAAGTTAGTTTTAAGCCTTTTTATTTGGGAGTAGGCAGAAACAGAGTTGTCACAAGTAAAATTAGTATGCGACACATAGTATAAAATTTTACATGGAGTGAATGCCTTTACATGGAGAATCTGACCTCCACAACTAACTGCGGTACTCAGAGATATTTTGATGATTACTTAAGCTGTCACTTAGTAAAGATTTGACATACTTTTGTATGACAAAACTGTCAAAACCTTTACTATGTGATGGCCTAAGTAATCATTAAAGCTCTCTGAGTGCGGCAGTATGTGGGTTAAATATGACTTATCATCATCTGCATAGCCTTTTCCCAAAGTTGGGGTCGCCTTCCAGACCAACCGGATGCAGCTGAATACCAGTATTTTACATAGAGCAACTGCCTATCTGACCTCCACAACCCAGTGGGTAACATATAACTCTTGTTAAAACTGGTTGTTAGAATTTCGGGCTTCTGTCTCAACTCCATGTAACGACTCTCCAAGACCTGACAAGGTTGTAACAAGTATGCCTATGCACTGCATCCAGTTTCTAGTTCAATAATGATCATCTATTTCAGTGGTCAAAAGTTAGGAATTTCTATATACAAATTGATGTTAAAACAAAAGGGGAAAAGAACTACAAAACTACTTACTTAATACCATGGGTATCCTCATGGACCACAGCAGCGGGTGGCTGCACTTTACTGTAACCTTCGGAGCTCCATCAAAAGTGTTGGAAGTGCTAACAATTCCACCAAACCGCAACTCCTGGCCGTCTGCGAAACAATAATTATGATAATTAATCATAAATCATATTTATTTCTGTAACATATCATCACGCCTGTAATCCCCTAAGGGTTTAGGCAGAGGTGTACCCATTAAATTCACCAATTATGTTTAAGTCGTAAATATGTAATATGGGGCGAGGCTATTGCCATCAACTAAGCGAAAATCCAGACTCTGTGGCTGCTACTGAGAAATTCCTGATGGAAAAACCCAATAACACTTTGCCTGACCTGGGAATCGAACCCAGGACCTCATGCTCAGCAGTCACGCTTCCCAATACTAGACGAACGACGCAGTCTTGATGATAATAATGTGAATTAAATTCAATTGTGAATATAATTTAAATCAAAACATCTTCGGACAATATTGAATGTGTCATGTATTCTTAGACGGATAGATATCTTCGGCAAGCCATTACCTCATTAATAATATCGCATCGCTCTTGCAGTCAGGACATTGGTAGAATGTCGTCAGTGTAAATATAAGATTGCGGCCACCGTTTTACAGAAATAAAAAAAAAAAATAACTTGACAGTGATTTCTGACAGTGAGAAGAAACACCCCAAACAAACTCAGAGGTCCAGTTACATGACACCAAGCAGATTTGTGTCTGGTCTTCTATATAAGACAGAACCATAGAGTTTTTATTGGGCATGTCCATTCAGAAATCAGTGCACCTAGCAGTCGACCTGCACATCAATAGTCTGACTAGACCAGTGAAACAGGTCAGGGTGTTAAATAGAGTCTTCCTGCCGCACTCAGAGAGCTTTAATGATTACTTAGGCCATCACTTAGTAAAGGTTTGACAGTTTTGTCATACAAAAGTATGTCAAATATTTACTAAGTGACTGCTTAAGTAATCATTAAGTATCTCTGAGTACCGCAGTATGAGACTGTTCATAAGAGATACCGGGGCCCCGAAACACAAAGGGCTAAGAAGGAACATAGGTGTGGGTTATAGTCAGTACAAGTCTGACGATTCCTTCGGCCCCGCCCAGAGCGGGAGGGATCATTTAATGATTTCCAATCAACAAAAAAAAAGAGAATGTGAATGACGTGGTGGCAGGTTATAAGTTCATAACACATAAGCTCACAAGTTTTTCCAACAAGGCTGTAAATACGGTTTAGGCAAATTGGAGACAAAGAAATGGTGGAAGTTGAAGATTTGTATCCAACTGCCAGCCCCTACTTGTCGCGAAAGCTACTGACGAACGGTCCTATGTTTGATTCTCAAGTCGTAAGAAGTAATATTGTATTTTTATTATTGGTACTAGAACGTGTAATGGAGCGCAGTATCCTACGCGTTAAAATACGCAACACCACACTGGGTTTCAAAACACAAATTACTGACGTTTCTCAAAAAGCCGCTACGCAGAAGTGGGACTTGGCTGGTCATGTCTGTCGTATTCCCGACGAGCTGTGGGCCTAAATAGCTACGTTTAGGAACCCTCACACAGCCAGAAGACCACGCAAGAGAGGGGAGGCTTGGGAGCTGTACAAAACCAATGGTGCAAACTGGCTTGGATAGAAAGATTTGGAGAGCATGGGGGGGAGGAATCAGCCCAGGAGTGGGATGACACAGGCTAACAGTAACTACTAACCCTACAAGGAAACAGTTGTTTTGTTCTGTTAGAAAACACTTACCTAGGTTCCATTTCAGTCCAGTAGTAGAAACTTTCTGGCAAGTTCGACCAATCGGCACCAATGAGCACCATGCCCTCTTGTGCTGCCTGGTTTCCTCAGGGACATAGATGAGATGGTCGCCAGGCAGCAGTAACCACGATATAGCATCATCCGACAGTATAAACACATTGGTATTTTGATCTAGTAAATATTCCTCCTTTATTAGGAACAGAGTTTGAATATTCCCAATTATCTGGTCTAGCCGGCCAGAAGCTTGAGCCACTGCAATAACATAAGATATCTGAAAATTATTAGAATGTATTAGACTTCGTTTCAAACCCCCAAAATAAACAACTGAATATATTGTGTAAAAGTTTTTTTTCTAAATTTTATGGTACCTCCAATCCATTTTCTTTGTTATATGATTTTAGTTCCATGATGGCTTTGGTGAAGTCTGTACGATTTTGGTCTGGAGTGCTGATGATCTGAAAAAAACCAACTAAATTATTACCCCACGGTTTGATTTAATAACTAAAACTACTATACCAATATATTTTTCTGTTACTATGGTTTCATGCCTAAACTGAACACAGTTTTTTTTTCGGGAATTTGTTGTTTTGTGTCTTCACATTTTATATAAAAAATATAATAAAACGTGATTTTACCTTACAGCCTTTCTCTTTGTATTTATCTCGTATTTCATCAGTTATAGAGTCAAAGTCTCCCGAGATGAGGTCTGGATCCTTGATGGTTTCCTGTGAATCATCTGGAAAGCCGCTTATGAACTTATCCCACTGGTTCGTGCCACCATCCACAGTCATTCTGACGGTAGCTGAAAAATATTAACAAACTTTATATTATATATTCAAAGAACTGCAAGACTACTTGCCGATATAGGTATTATGGAACAACATGAAAATAGACCTTTATGATAAAATTATAAATGCACGGTGGTGTTAGATTATTTCCTATGTACTCATTAAGTCATGGAATAGACCATGACTGTTTTAGATGTATAATCAAACAGGCCAAACAGGGATATCCACGACCCAAACATCCAAATCCATTCAGCTGTTCAGTGGTGAATGTGTAACAATCATATTATCAATTCAGATACAAAATATTGAATACAAATTAAAACTGACCTTTATTCCACAAACTTTTCAGAAATCCTTGGTTCTGTGTGATTGGCCGATTCAAAATGAGAATACCATAGTGGATGGTTTGCTGTAGTTTATTCATAATAAATTCGGACACATCCCATTTCCAGCATCTAATAGCACAAGGTGCTTTGCAATGAGGGCTGTGGTTGAGTTGCGTACACGAGGGGTGACATAGCATCTTCAGCTAGAAATAATTTGCAGATATAATATTTTTTCTTTCTTTCTTTCTTCCAGATGCACGAACATGCAATATGATGAGGAATTTCTCGCACTACTGCATGGCATGGTGTAGTGTTGGGTACACCTCTGCGTAACTCTTCAGGATTACAAGGTTATTGTTGTGTGTAGGTATATTATTTTAGGTTTTTTTTTATTTCAATTACATAGTCAAAACTGTTTACGACAACATTACTTATAACATACCGGTTATATCGATCAACATCATAGGTCCTGGCAGAATGCTAATAATGATCGCCTTAAAAAAATACTCCTTTTTACGACATTGTTTACATACCTCATTGCGCAACGTTATTTAATAATATGTTTGGAGAATTGTATTGTTAACAATTTTGGTCAATGGTTATTATGATTGCAAAGGGAAACAAACATGTGTCTTGTCTGTTAGGGTTGGCACAGCAGTTAATTTGGTTAATTCGGGTGGTGGGTTGAATGTATGTATACTTGGTGAAGCACCATAGTGCACATGGACTTGGGGACGTTAAGTCCGAGGTGGTTAGGTTTGAACCAATGTTAGGATGAATTAGAGATTAATTCAATATCATGACATGTTCATGAAATAGATGACGGAGTTACAGTAAAGTGAAATATTATGATGGTTTAGAAAAATGTTAATCAAACAGCCTTGAATACTAACATCAATAAGTTGAGCAAGTATGAATATAAGACGACTACAAGATGAATTCCCTGCGTCATGCAGATCAATTCAGTCAATATTGTCTACCTTGAATTAATTTTTATTAAGATGTTGTTTCAGGAAATTGACTTACTTGAACTTGTTGATTGTCTTATCATTTTATCATTATTGCTGTCTGTGAATATTATCGGTGATTGATTACTTTTACGATTTGTAAGTCATTAAAACATTTCTTAGTAGTTTCTGCCTCTCACCCATTTTTATATTCAACACAAAAAACATATTAATAATATAAAAATAATACAAACCATTTCATCAATAGATCCTCTCTTTCCGCTAGTAGCCATGGCGACGAGATATTTTTGAAAATTATTACTAACATGCGCAGCACTGAAGCAATAACTATTTTACCGAATTTCCTACTGTGATGTCCTATTACCAAAATATCGCCAGAAAATGAGAAAATAATGGTCAATGGTGTCTTCAAATCACATCCCGATCACATTGATCGATTTTGAATTATTTGGTGTTGCCAACTAACGATCAAAACTTCATATTTATCTTTTGTGATGGGGGGGGGGGGGGCATTGGGTCCAAATTACATACTTTTGATCTCATATTATCATCATGCCTAGCCTTTTCACGACTATGTTGGGGTCAGCTTCCTGTCTAACCAGATGCAGCTGAACACCAGTATTTTACATGAAGCGACTGCCTATTTGACCTCTACAACCCAGCTAACACTGAGTAATACAATACCCTTTCTTTGGTAAAACCGATTGTCAGACTTTCAGGTCACTCACAGGCAGTCGCCTGTAACGACTGCCAAAGTTCTATATTATGGCAGCCGGGACCAACAGCTTATCGTGCTTTCCGAGACACGGAGGAAATTCGGTATATATTGGGTGGTCACCCACCCACAGACCAATCTAGGCAAGCGCCTATAAATCGATCGGAGTAGCAGTTATTATTAAGCCACAAACTCCTCTATTTTATTACCTACTGATCTCAAAAACATAAAATTTTATGTATTTAAAAAAACTTTAGCTTTTTTAAAAATGCACATGAAGAAAATAACTAACGTTTATTTTCTTCTTAGGTTCATTTTTAAATAAGCCACTTTTTACCCAACTGCAAGGAAAGTACTACTATCTTTGTTTGTAATATTCTTTATTTTTTTAAGTTTTAAATACCTACATAAAGAATATGGAGTAACTTTGTCCAAACCCAATATAGTTGGGAAAAAGCTATTCAGATGATGTTATTAAAGCAGGTTTTATTGTTTTACGATCGTCTGTCAATGTGAAGTTAGTTTTGTGGGTTTTGGGAAATAAAAGAAACACCATTTCACTAAATGATAAAAACACATTTTTGCCATGCTCAATATCATGTCGAATAATCGTAACTAAAATTGAGCTGGCGGAGTCAGATTATTTTGATATCTGCCCCAGGTACCATTTAATAGACATTACATGCGAACAGCAGCCTCAGGTCCGTTTCCCCACAATACATAACCAATAGTGGCCCAATATTGCATCCCGCCCTTGTGTAGCTCTTTCTACGTATATATATGTATATTATTATGTCTTTATATACACATAATATTATGTCAGTCAAGATGAATGTCCAATACGAGTTTCGCCAACACGATTCAGACTTCGCCGACAACAAATGCAAAATGCACTGTTAATTACATCCATGGCGTTATACATCCAAATCGTAAGAATATATGAGTCCAAAGAAGTATGCTGGGTCGGTTACAATACATAAACGATCACAATGTCCAAGAAAATGCCAACATGCATCGGCCCGATAGTTAATAGACATCGGGCGATGCATTTACTTCATTATAATTGGTTTATTTTATTTAGAATTCGCAAAAAAATACGGTAGGAACTTAAAACAGTTATAAAACCAATCTATCTTCATGATAGGTATCATTTTTATTTTTTTAACCGTTGTTGAGTTCTCTCGAGAGGAAATGATCCTGGCTGCAAGATAAAGTTATGTATGTCTGATTTAAAAATGTATGTGTGTGCAAAAGTTCACTTTAATCGGTTGATTCTTTAATTTGGGCCTGAGGAACGGGTTACATACCCGTCCTAGAATGTATGGAAGAATTTTCAATTGATCACGTTGCAACACCAAATAATCTGTCAAAGTTTGATAATTGAAGTTTGAACGTCAAAATTGTTGTACAGTGTACTTGTGAGATTTTATTGTCAAGTCGCCTTCTTTTTGATTTTAGTTAAAATAATTCAAGATGAACAGAATATTTGGAAGAGGAAAACCTAAGGAGCCTGGCCCAAGCATCAACGATTGCATTACCAATGTAAGTTTCCCAAAATTAATGTCGTAGTGGTTATCACTCAAATGTTAGTTTTGTTTCGTCGATGATTCATGTTTCCGTGATTGTCTAAATGATTGTAAATTCCAGGTGGATAGCAGGGCAGATAATATTGAACAAAAGGTCCAGAAACTGGAGGCTGAACTTAGAAAATACAAGGACCAGATGAACAAAATGAGAGAGGGACCCGCAAAGAATTCTGTGAAACAGAAAGCAATGAGAGTCTTGAAGCAGAAGAAAATGTAAGAGCGCGTCATTGTTACCTGTTTATCGCTGTGCTGGGTCTTGACCTCCTGCCATTTATTTATAGCAAGAAACATTATCAATAGCTATACAGTGGGTAGTATTTGGTTTATAAGAGGTTTTAGTGCTCTGAATTAGATGTAGGTCCCTTTTAGTTGAGCCATTTCTGTTGTTGTTACTGTATGACATTGCTTTCTTTATCTATTTCATAGACAATTATATTCCTAATTCATTATTGAGTGCCACCTTACTGAAACGCTTAAAATGCAATGAATTTCAGAATATTACGGAATATTCTGGAATTGTATTATCTATTTTGACTAGTTATACTTTTTTCCTGGCATTATTTTCAATGTGGACACACATAACAAATCATTTTTTCCTTGTCAAACACTACTAATCTTGTTTTACACTAACCATAAAGTAAGTAAATGACAACCACATAACTTAATTACCTATTGCATTATGTTATCCAACATATTGTCAGCGTCAGTGCAGGATTTTGTAAATGCTCGAAACACTGTTTTACAGGAGAAGATAAATTTATCCATTTTGATAGCAAATTCTATATAAATGAAAGAAAATAATGGATGGATGGTATGAGAATGATAGATAAAAAGAAATAGGTGTAAATGATTGCATCACAGTTGAATACAAATTGGGTTGTAGAGGTCAGATATGCAGTCACTCCATGTAAAATACTGGCAGCGGGTTAGACTAGAATCTGACTTCAACATAGTTGAGAAAGGGCTAGATAGATGATAATTGTATGATGGTTGTCATGGGAGAATGTAGAATATATTAAACTTTGTTCTGATGAGAACAAAATTTAATATATTTTGCGGCTTTGCTAGGTCATTGTTGTCTGCATGATTATAAATTTAGTCAGTCTTTTAGCAATCTTTTGGTGATGGTTCTGGGTTTTACTACCACCTTCAAACTAGGAACCTGAAATTATTTTTACAGTTTGTTTTTACCTTCTGTTTATTATGTTGGCCGGACCACTATTTAAAATTTTCTATTTAAGTTGTGACATTTCTTGGCATCAAAAATTGATATTTATGAGATTTGAATAATTAAAAAAAAACAAATATTATTCATTATTATGACGCATGACGTAGTTAGAAACGGGAAATCAATGGAGTGGCGCCGCCACTGCCGCTTCATTGTTGCAAGGCTCGGACCGCGCTGGCAACAGGGTGTCTAACTACGTCACACATCATAATAATGATCAATTTTTTTGTTTAAATCATTCAAATCTCATAGGTACCTATTTTTTTTTATGAAAGTTTTCTACTCCTTAGATAGATGAAGTGGGCTGCCGTTGTAAGACACTAAAAAGTCATGGTGTATAAAATAAACAAATGAAAAGGAAGTTTGAACTTATTTGTATGGAAGCTGGCATATCAACCTGCCGGCGAAATCTCGGCCCACTATGAAAGTGGTATGTACAGATAGAGGACACCTAGACGAACAAAAAATGTCATATAACATGTGTAACGAGTCTTTTAAGCCTGTTACATACTATTGAATTCTTTGCTTTGATTTGTAGGCTCTGGTTGGTGTTGCCTTATGAAAATTCATTTTTGGTTGACTTGGATTCGTGAAGTGGTCACACTGATTTTTATTTTCGATGCTGTCAAATTGACTTTGACATTTCTTGCTTTTCGACCTACAGCCTGGAATCAATGGAGTGATTTTTGAGCGCTCCAATAAAATCTCAAAATATAACTTGAGATGGGCGGCATCTAGTCCCTAATTATGTGGTAGCCGATTGCCCTTGTCATGATCCTAATTGGATAGCCTTTATTTTTTAAGGTAAGCGAATTCTTTGTGATTTCGGTCCGTTCCGCGTTGTCATGGCTATTTTGATAGCAGACGCTAATAGTTTCCGATATTTAATTGTTTCAGGATCTTTTATCTTCATTTGATAATTATTTGCTTGGATTAATTCATCTACTGATGACCACATTTTGATTTTTGGAAGAAACGGTGAGTTTAATTGCATATTGCTCGTAAAGATTTCTGCATCGATTTCTAAATCGATCGCCATTTTTTATCCGCTAACGATTATTCATGTTTGTTTTCAGCCACAAGGCGTTTTTTTTTTCCATATTACTTAAATTTTTGAACGCACGCCCCTACCAAAATGCATATATCTTGGACCGCCGTTGGCAATCTCGGCGAATATCACCAAGATGCTCTTGGATAATCCATCAGGTTCCTAATTTAGTCGACGGAGTTTGGTATGGTTTATGATACATAACTTCAATTTATTTTAAAAAAAGTGCAATAATGACAGGTCTTAGAATAACAGCGATGTCATCTTAATTTTACACATTAGAGCTGTTAGCTTTAGAATTAGAAAGGAATTTTCAAACCAGCAGCCTTCGGGTAATAAAGTCGTTCTTACTTTTCATGATTGATTTTTATTGATGCCTTCCCGCTTGAAGATTAAAAGTCTCAAGCTCCCGCAGGTAAGTCTATCCTTGGCATAGTTTTGTGTGTACTCCAGGCGCCCGAATTTTCACCTTTACTTATTTTTATTTGGAGCACACCACACAGTTTAATTTCATTCATCTCACTCTCTTCTCATCTCACACACCCTTTTTTTTTATTATTACAATTGTCGCTCAGCGAACAGGGACTTGAAGTAGGTTTGTCTGGTACCTATATACTGTCATTATTGCACAATTATTAAATAACCTATGAGTCTATTGTTTGCATTAGTTTGTTCTACATTGTTACTTCAATAACTTTGTGTTTATTTTAATTTTTGACTCATAAGTAGTACTTAACTTAATTTGGTGAATCTTTGTAAACAATATTTGGTGTTTACTTATTGATAATTTTGTTTATTGACCTGTTTGTTTTAATAACATGTTTTTTCCTTAGCAAAACCAACAGAAATGTATAGCATTGACCGTGTTTTGTTGTTCTCAACAGTAAAGTTATTTTAAAAACTAAGTTTAACTTTTAAAGAAAATAATTTAATCTAATTGTAAGTACAATATTGTACATTTAATTTATCTAGATTTAAGCTGCTTGTAAGTGATTATTGCACTTTTAAAACGATAAAATTAACTTAGTAATTTTTCATGGGAATACCACATTGACTTCAATACTTAACCTCAAACTTGAGAATTTATTTTCAAACTTTTAACTTTTTGAAATTTAGTTTTTGCTTTTCGTTTGCTATTCGCCTTGCTGTTTGTTAGTCATGGACAAGGGAGTTCAGTTTCCGCCGCTTCAGGATTCGGGTGATGTCGATACCTGTACTGCTGTTGATGCTGATGCTATTGAGAAAGTCCATGAGATGGTTAATGCCACAGATGTTAACAATCCCTTTGACTCAAGAATCGCTCACTCTTCTTCGGCTCTTACAGCTCAAGCGTTGCCTTCATTTAACTCTTTGAATGCGCTTGTGAATGAAAATATTCGAAAAAACTTTCCTCCTTTCACTAAATTGCCTGACTTGAAGAAAAGTAGAATAGTTTATAGCGGTAAATCTTGTGTTAGGGAATTTATTACTCAAATAGAAGAATATTTTCTTTATAAAAATTTCAATGAAAACCTCCTTGTGGGTTCTTTTTCAGATTTGCTTGATGGCATAGCACTTAAATGGTTTAGATCTATACGACTTCGTATTCCTTCTTGGCATGCACTTATGCTAGCGCTTTTAAAACGCTTTGATAAGCCTGATTTTGATTATTTCTTAGAGAATGAGCTCCGCACCAGAAAACAGAAACCGTCTGAGTCGCTTCCTGATTTCATCACTGAAATTTCTGATATGGCCAGTCGCCTTTCAGAACCTTTGTTTGACCAAACTTTAATTAATGCCATAAAACACAATATGTTACCTGTTTATACACCTTTTTTGTTTCTTAGGCAGATTGATTCAATTGAACAATTTTTAGAACTTGCAAAAGAACTGGAAGTTGTTGTAGACAGAAAACCCAACAAAGAGTCAGTTAAACCTTCAGTAAAAGTAAATGCAGTTTCTAATGATTTAACTTGTCTGAAATGTAAAAAACCCGGACACTCATATAAAAATTGTAAGTCCATACCGGGTATTGTTTGTTTTAAGTGTCATAAGACAGGGGTCACTTCTAAGACTTGTGACGTTTGTAATTCGGCTGTTAAAGACTCGCAAGAGCCAAAAAAACTGATTCGGTTGCATCGAGCCCAAGTTTTTGAGAAAACTTCGAGCGTCTCGATGTGTAGAAAAACAATTAGAAGTCACAAGCCGGAGGATGTTACTCGTGATAAAGATTTTTCAGGCTGGTTGGATTATTTAAAGACCTTTTTTAACATTTATCGTTCAGCTCCTATTCTTTTTACAAAACAAAGTGATGCTAGACCCTTTTTAGAATTTAAAGTTCGAAATCAAATTTTTTCAGGTTTGTTGGACAGCGGTTCCACTAAATGTGTTTTAGGCTCAAATATTCACGAACAATTTTTGCAGTCAGGTTATAAAATTAGACCTTCTTGTGGTTCTGCTTCTATAGCAGATGGCACCTCTCGGAGAATTATTGGTGCCATGGATTTGCCAGTAACTTGTGATAATATCACTAAGATAATAGAATTTTTAATTATTCCTTCTTTTGATCCACCCATCATTTTAGGTTTTGACTTTTGGATTAAATTTAAAATTGCTAGAGACTTGTGGAAAAACATTACACTTGTTAAAGATAGTCAAAATAATAAAATACAAGTTTGTTCTGTTACTCCTATTTCTGAACTTTCTCCTTCAGAGAAACAGAAATTAAATAGCACTATTGCTTTGTTTGAAGACATTTCTTATGAGAAAAGAGGTTTGGGACTCACTCATTTAGTTGAACATAAAATTAACGTTACTAGTGAACCTTTTAAACAAAGATATTGGCCTTTGAGTCCTGCTAAACAAAAAGAACTTTTTGATGAAGTAGAAGTTTTACTAAAAGAAGGCATTATTCAACCCTCTAAGTCTCCTTGGTGTTCACCTGTTTTGGCGGTAGAAAAGAAAGATGGAGGTACTAGATTGTGTTTAGATTCAAGACGATTAAATTCTGTTACTATTAAAGATTCTTATCCCCTTCCTTATACTTCTAGAATATTAGATAACCTTAGAGGTGCCAAGTATATTAGTACAATAGATCTTTCTAAAGCTTTTTTGCAAATTGCACTTGAGAAATCCTCCCGTGAGAAAACTGCTTTTGTGGTTCCTGGAAAAGGTCTGTACGAGTTTGTTCGCATGCCATTCGGTCTCACAAATGCACCGGCTGAGTTGCAGAGACTGGTAGATAAACTTTTTGGTCCAGAGTATGATAATTCTGTATTTTGTTATTTAGACGATTTAATTTGTATAAATTCTGACTTTAATGGCCATATTGAACAATTAAATAAAATTTATAATATATTAAGAGAGGCAGGATTAACCGTAAATTTAAAGAAATGTAACTTTTGCAAAGATAGACTTCGCTATCTTGGTTTTATTGTTGACAGTAATGGTTTGCATACTGATCCTTCTAAATTAGAGACAATAGAAAATTTTCCTCGTCCAGAATCGGTAAAACAACTTCGAAGTTTCCTTGGTTTATGTTCCTATTATCGTAGATTCATTTGCAAATTTGCTGATATTGCTTCTCCTTTAACTAAAATGACTGCAGGTAGTAAAAATTCTAAAAAGTCACTTACTTGGAATGACGAAGCTGAAAATGCATTCCAAGAATTAAAAAATTCGTTGGTAACTTCTCCCGTCTTGCAATGTCCCAATTTTGAAAAACCTTTCTTTTTACATTGCGACGCTAGTTCTGTGGGCATTGGTAGTGTTTTGAGTCAAGAGGATGAGAAGGGAGATCAACATCCCATTGCTTTTTATTCTAGGTCACTTAATAAATGTGAAAGAAATTACAGTACCACTGAACGTGAATTATTAGCTATTTTAGATTCCATAGAACATTTTAGACCTTATATTGAAGGAATGAAGTTTACAGTTGTCACTGACCACGCTTGTTTGAAATGGCTTTTAGGTCTCAGTAATCCTAGTGGACGTTTGGCTCGTTGGGCTGCTAGAATTTCTCAATTTACATTCGATATTATTCATAAAAAAGGTTCATTACATTTAGTTCCAGATGCTTTATCTCGCATAGAAGTCGCCGCTATAAACGCTCAGGACAGTTTAGTCTTACCTGACGATGAAATTACTGACCCTTGGTATAGAAAAATATTTATCCATTGTCAAAAATCTCCTAGAAAGTATAAGAATTTTAGAGTTGAAAATAATACTTTATATAAATTTTGTAGAAATAAATATAATCCTCACAGTCTTTTAGACTGGAAGATTGTTATACCCAAAGAGCATATTTTAGATACTATTAGATCAAATCACGATGATGTGAATTCTGGACACTTAGGAATACATAAAACTTTAAAGAAATTAAAACAACATTATTTTTGGAAGGGAATGTTTAATGATATTCATCAATACATTTTGTCTTGCGATACCTGTAAAGCTTATAAACATACTACATCTCCACCTTTTGGTATTATGATTAATCCTAAAAAAGTTGATCGTCCCATGCTTATGCTCTCAGTTGATATCATAGGAATTCTACCTAAAACTTATTCTGGTCATAGATACATACTTTCGGTTGTAGACGTTTTTACTAAATATTGCTGGTTCTTTCCAATGATCAATGCTACCACTAGAGTAATTTGTAAACATTTTGAAAAGGAAATATTTCTCAAATTTGGTTGTCCAAAAATAGTAGTTTGTGACAATGGAACTCAATTTACTTCAAAACATTTTGTAGATTTTTTGAAAGGTTTTAATATAACCAAAATATTTTATAATACTTTGTATACACCTCAAAATAACCCTGTTGAGAGATATAATAAAACGGTCGAAACCTGCATATCGTGTTTTGTTAAAGATGATCATAGAACTTGGTCAAGTTTTTTGCCCAATGTTCAATTAGCTTTAAATAATAGTGTAAACCTTGCTACTGAGTTTACTCCTAACTTTCTGATGTTTGGTAGGGAGCTTATTCTTGATGCGTCATTACATCACTTTAGTAGTTCTGTTGATAACTTATCTCAACTAGAAATTTCAAATAGGAGTGCTTATGCAGTTTCTCTTAATTCACTTAGTGATATTTTTGTTAAAGTTCAAGCTTACTTGTTAAAGGGGTATAAGCGAAATGCCGCTTATTATAATAAAGGTCGGAAAGTCATTTCTTTTGGTGTGGGTGATATGGTGTGGAGAAGAAGTTTTGTTCAATCTCATGCTCCTGCATATTTTTCAGCTAAGCTTGCACCTAAGTTTGTAAAGTGTAAAATAACTGAAAAGGTTTCGGATAACGTTTATGTTTTGAAAGATTTAAATAAAGGTTCAGTGGGACGTTATCATGTTAAAGATATTATTAAATTTTAATTTGGTTTCCAAGTGTTAGTCTTGATATTTTTGATAAATTCTGTTTGAAGGCCGTTTTGACAGTGTGATGTACGAGGGGATGGATGATAGGTTATCGGTGGTTTGAAAGATGTATGTTAGGTAACTTCTTATAAATTTATTGAATTTGAATTCTTAACATTCTAAAAATAAAACTTAGGCCATTTTTGTTAATTAAATACAATTTTTTTCCACATTAAATGTTTTTCACACCGAAGGATCTTATTTTATGTTTTGTTCGTTTTTTGTTGGATTGTATAAGATCTTATTTTTTTAAGGGTAACCTTTTATAGGGTCATTCTGTAACCTTTGTTACAAAATGCCTTATTATTTTTTGAATCTTGGTGTAACTTTTGACCTTGATTTCGACTCTTTTTTCCATTGTGCTCGGAAAGTCGGTGGTGTTGTGCCGATCACAATGTGGGATTTCGGCCCCGGCCATATTTTTTCCTTTTTCCATTGTGTTGGACATTGTTGTTCCAATCACAATGCGGGATTTTTTTTTGACTTTCGTCATTCTTTTTTCTTTGCGTTCGGAAGTTCGGTGGTGATGTGCCGATCGCATTGTGAAACTTTGGCTTTCGCCTTTTCGTTATTGAGATTTCTCATTGGAGATCTCAATGATTTTTTGTGTTTGTCTGTGTTTGGGAGATTGGTAGTGTTGAGCCAGTCACAGCAACATTCTTTTACAGCTATTGTGCTCGGGAATTCGGTGGTGATGAGCCGATCACAGTACGCTTTCCTTTGTTTCGTTGCAGGTTGTGCCTGTAACAATATTTTAAATAAGGTCTTTCAGCTTTATTTAAAAACTTTTGTTTGGAGTTTCAATTTTTTTTGGATTGTTGGATACGGAGTTAGTCAGTGGCAATAGAGCCTAACTGCACTCATAGAGATGGTAGAGTTGGAAGCAGTTGACATAGTAGTCAGTGGCAATAGAGCCTAACTGCACTCAAAGTTGTACTGTTCCAAGTGGTTTGAAATTTTTAGTCGGTGGCGATGGTGCCTAACTGCACTAAAAATTGTAGTTTGTATTGGTAAATTGTTCGAATTCGTTTGAAATTTGTAGTCAGTGGCGATGGTGCCTAACTGCACTGTTTTGGAGTTTAGAAGCGCTAAGAGATTTCTCTCTTCGTTTCATTTAACTAGTTTTTATAACTTATATTTTTTTTTGTTTTTCACAGATTTCATTTTTGACTTTTTGTCATTTGCATGTTTTTACTTTTATTAAATTCTTGAGACCTTGTCGTTTGACATGTTCAGAATTCATTTACACTTCGAATCTTTTATGATTCTTTTCTTTTTTTTGGGAATTAGAAAGTTGTTAAGACTGGTCTATTGTGTTGAAGATTTCTTTCTAATAAAAGAAAGTTCCTTTCTTTTATTTTCGGGGAGGGATGTAATGTAACGAGTCTTTTAAGCCTGTTACATACTATTGAATTCTTTGCTTTGATTTGTAGGCTCTGGTTGGTGTTGCCTTATGAAAATTCATTTTTGGTTGACTTGGATTCGTGAAGTGGTCACACTGATTTTTATTTTCGATGCTGTCAAATTGACTTTGACATTTCTTGCTTTTCGACCTACAGCCTGGAATCAATGGAGTGATTTTTGAGCGCTCCAATAAAATCTCAAAATATAACTTGAGATGGGCGGCATCTAGTCCCTAATTATGTGGTAGCCGATTGCCCTTGTCATGATCCTAATTGGATAGCCTTTATTTTTTAAGGTAAGCGAATTCTTTGTGATTTCGGTCCGTTCCGCGTTGTCATGGCTATTTTGATAGCAGACGCTAATAGTTTCCGATATTTAATTGTTTCAGGATCTTTTATCTTCATTTGATAATTATTTGCTTGGATTAATTCATCTACTGATGACCACATTTTGATTTTTGGAAGAAACGGTGAGTTTAATTGCATATTGCTCGTAAAGATTTCTGCATCGATTTCTAAATCGATCGCCATTTTTTATCCGCTAACGATTATTCATGTTTGTTTTCAGCCACAAGGCGTTTTTTTTTTCCATATTACTTAAATTTTTGAACGCACGCCCCTACCAAAATGCATATATCTTGGACCGCCGTTGGCAATCTCGGCGAATATCACCAAGATGCTCTTGGATAATCCATCAGGTTCCTAATTTAGTCGACGGAGTTTGGTATGGTTTATGATACATAACTTCAATTTATTTTAAAAAAAGTGCAATAATGACAGGTCTTAGAATAACAGCGATGTCATCTTAATTTTACACATTAGAGCTGTTAGCTTTAGAATTAGAAAGGAATTTTCAAACCAGCAGCCTTCGGGTAATAAAGTCGTTCTTACTTTTCATGATTGATTTTTATTGATGCCTTCCCGCTTGAAGATTAAAAGTCTCAAGCTCCCGCAGGTAAGTCTATCCTTGGCATAGTTTTGTGTGTACTCCAGGCGCCCGAATTTTCACCTTTACTTATTTTTATTTGGAGCACACCACACAGTTTAATTTCATTCATCTCACTCTCTTCTCATCTCACACACCCTTTTTTTTATTATTACACATGGTACCCCATGGTGGTATCGAGATATTTGAAGGTAAAGATCGACATATTCATTCATTTCATTGTGGGCCGAGATTTAGAAAAAAAATCAAAATGGCGGGTAGGTTGGCCACATCGGTTTTATCTCCTTTAGCTCTGTTTAAAAAGTAGAGAAATTTGGAAGAAACTTACACTCAGAAAACATTGTAGAAGAAGAAAAAAAAAAGTGACATAGACATTTAAATTTGAGAACAACCCTAATGTTATCTACAAATGTATTTTCATCAATGTGTCTTTAATCATTAAGCTACAGGAATATTTAAAGCCTACTTATAATTTTCATTCCCAAATAAAAATTCCAGGTATGAACAGCAGCTGGACAACCTTCGGGCACAATCCTTCAACATGGAACAAGCGAACTATGCCACGCAGACATTGAAGGATACTCATGCTACAGTAGCTGCCATGAAGGATGGAGTCACGCAGATGAAGAAAGAGTTCAAGAAGATTAACATTGATACTATTGAGGTGTGTTACAGCTAATAATTTTATATTCGATCCTAGGTCTTCAGATTATTGGTAGCAGGGGCCCACTAGGGCCAGTGGCTGCCTGGGCCGCAGAATTTACCGTGGCCCTAGAAAACGGCATAAGAAGGAACACGGATGGGGTTTAGTCAGTAAGAGTCTGACACTTCCTTCTAATCCGCCCAGAGTGGGAGGAGTCATTGATGACATCCAATCAGACCATATATATATGTATATGGGATATTATGTTTGGGGTAAGAATGGTTGCCCAGATTTAGGCAAATGACAGCCGGGATCAACGGCTTTACGTGGTTTCCTTGGCACGGAAAAAACCCCGTATGTAATGGGTGGTCACCAATTCACGTGCAAACTAGGTGAACGCGACTTAACCTGAAGATCAACCTGAGCTTCTGTTATTGTTTAGCTACGAGTGCCTCTTTTACAATGTGACTTAATTCATTTTTAGATCTACTCTAATTCAACAACACAAGCATTGGCGCTGTGGCGTCTGATTATTTCTCCACCATACTAAGGCGATTTGTGAGAAGACAAATACCTTAGTATTTCATTGTCGTAGTAGTTATGGGTATTTACTGTGAGTGGTCCTCTCATTAACTCGACTTTAGTTAAGTTACTAACAATAGTGCTTAAGTGCAAACTTGTTGCTAACAATTTATGGATCTCTTAGTTGGCCGAAATAAAATGATTTATTATTACATGTATTTGTCAAGATGTAAGCAACAGTGTAAGATTTTAGCAGGGTATGAGTTGTCTCAAAGACTACCGTCATGTAACCATGTCGCTGTCTGATATTTTCTGTCTCTGTTGTAATAATACTAACAAATTTCCTCACTCTTTACAGGATGTCAACGATGACTTAGCGGACATGTTGGAGCAGGCAGATGAGGTGCAAGAAGCTCTCGGTCGCCAGTACGGCATGCCGGAGCTCGATGATGATGAGCTCAACGCTGAACTGGATGCTCTTGGTAAGTGCGGAACTGTCACACTTTTGTACTTAGTCAATCTGCTTAACATTTTCCGAACTTTATGGGGTCAGCTTCCGGTCTAACCAGGTGCGGCTGATTAACCTAAATACTAGTTCTTTACATGAAATAACTGCAGATATCTGACCTTCAGAAAACAGTTGGTGGGACGCTTCCACCTTAGGAATCTAGTACTTGTAAATGTGTATTACTCACTTATTCATTTTCATAAATACGCACGAAGAAGGTGATATAAAAATTGAGCACTATACAAATTACGAGTTAGTGTAATCGGCTTCAGTTTCTTATGAAATAAATGACGACACGGTTGGCGCTTCGCTTCTTCGCTTCGGTTCGATCTCCGCAATAAAAAAATTGTATGGCCTACAGATAGTTGTTCTGGGTCTGGGTATTTGTGTATGTGAGTTTAAAAGTTTAAACATATTGTGATAATAAATAAATAAATAAATGTTTGTGAACGCACCCACAATACAGCAGAAATTCCTAGTGCAGGGCAACGTTTAAAAAAACAAAAATCTTTTGTAAGTAGGCCTACAATGAATACCCAAATACATAATTGTGTTGGAAGTAAAACTAAGGAGTGGGCAGCGGCATATGATAAGCATACAAATAGTACAACAGAGCCATCTATGACGCAATTGAAGTAGGTCCTATCATCAAAATCCTAAATGGCGTTATTGAAGTTCTCCGCGAGCTAAGACCATAATAAAGAAAAATCCGGCAATATCTATCGGGTAGTAGAACATCGCACACATCACCCGTCATTTTCAATACGAGATGACAAACTTTACACGACTCACTTTTTATTTTATTTTTTTAATATTTTTTCTATCTTTTCTTTCTTTCTTCCTTTACACCCTGTTCTTCATATCCCTAAACCTACATGAAGTGCTCGGGTGAGAGACGCGGATCAGGGTTGTAGTGTGTTTTAGCGGGTACTGTCTCACTGCTGGACAAAGGACTCCTTCAAGTCCTTCAATTGTTTTCATTCAGCCCCGCGGTACGCATCCAAGTCTCTTATCATCATCGTATCTGCCTGGAATCATCCACTGATGGTTATTGGCCTCCCTTTTTTTCTGCCACACTTTCGCTGTGCGTCACTCACCCGGGTGTTTCCCGCGACTTTGATGAAATCGTCGACCCCGACGAACTTTAGGACGGCCTTGGTTTCCTAGGCCTAACATTGGCCACCACAAGGTCCTTGCTCCATCGCTCACCTCTTAATGAGCCGGCTTCAGTTGCACTTATTTGCAAGACAGAAGCTCGTGCGGGTTTCTCAACATTATTAACCGACTTCCAAAAAGAAGGAGGTTTTCAATGCGATTGATATTTCTTTTTTTACATTTATAATTTCTGGTTTCAGGTGACGAAATAGCCTTAGACAACGACGCTTCGTACCTCGACGACGTAGTGAAACTCCCGGCGGCTCCCGACAAGGAACCAGGTGCCGACAGTGTGCGTAACAAAGACGGGGTTCCCGTCGACGAGTTCGGACTGCCACAGGTGCCTAGCGCTGCGCAGACCACGCGCTGATATGTGACGTCATCATCCATGCGGTACAGGTAGGCGGGGCTTGCTTCTTTGATACTGAGTATAGAGTACTGTCGTGTCTGTCATTTTATTTCTATTGTTTGCCGCGTAAGTCTGTTAGACTAATGTTAGTGCAGAGTCTGCTACCACATTTGTTTGAGAGAAACGATGGAGTTATGCAGGAAGTATATTCATATCTCTTTCTTATATTAAAGTCAGATTAAAATAATACTGCTATGTGAAACAGTGGTCCCAGCAGTCGCTGGTTAATGATTTAAGAGTTGCATTACTCATATTGTACTTCACATTTCATATTGAGACGTAAAACACGAAACTATAGCATTTTCCCACCTTGTTATCAAGCATTATAATAATATATCGATACTGGGTTCAATAACTAGCACTATGAAAAAATATTTCTTAGCTTCATTAGTCTGATAGACTTACGCGGTATATACCTTTTACTGTAATATTTTCCTTCAACAAAAAAACAAAATGATACCCCTGTACTGCATCGAACATATTATTTTTATTTTATGTTGTATTATACTAAGAGCTTAAAGCATTACGATTTCACTTTGTAACCACCCTCTTGCATTGTTCCTTAATTCTGGAAACAGCACTTGTTTTAAAATTATTTTTAAGTACTCACCGCACCACTAATAACAGAATCGAATGTATAGACAAGATTTGCTTCGTTTTTCACTTATTTGAGAAAAATGTTAAGATCTTATTACAATAATCACGTAGATATACGTAGCTGAAAAAAGGTCAAGCAACACACCTGAAAAACCGGCACATGGCAGCGAATCACCAATTTAAAATGTCATTTTGTATACATGAAGCTGGCAGTCGAAATGAAAAAAAAAACTCATGCTTTATGCACAAAAGGGCCTTTATTGAAGCGCTTAACCTTTTCATTCCTCAGCTGTTAAAATAGGATACATTTAAATTTTCAATCTTTATTATAAAATTAAATACTAGTAGGTACTAACTTCTGATCTTCTTTTTTTTTAATCTAGGTTCAATGTAATAATCGCAAAGTGAATCTAAAATTATAATAATGTTTTGTGGTTAAAATTCTATTCTGAGTTGCCGTAACACTGTAAATGTAATCTAGTTCTTATAATTTTTATATAATTACTTAAGTTAAATATATGATTATCTTTATAATGAGTTGTTTTATTACGATAATGTGTTCTTTCTGATGCTCGCCGTAACTTGTGAGTACCATAATTATCATACCAGCCTGGGCTCACCCACTGCAGGGTATAGGCTTACTTTTTAGATATTCTGGTTTTACATAAAGATATGAAAATAATGAAAAGAAACTGGAATAATGGAAGGGAGTTTTTCCTATTTTTATAAGTATAGTAGAATTTATTATGATAGAAATAAAGTTATTTATTTAAATTTTTTAAATATTATTTACATGTAAATCGGCAAAACATTTGTGATATGCACGCTACGGCGGCGGCGTTAAATTTGACGCAGTGCTAAAGTCATATAAATACATGAATGTATTTGTAAACACTAAATGTATTTTTGACAAAAACCAAGCACTTCGTGCATGTTTTGGTATAAAATGTTTGCAGGCTTGATAACCTGTAGATCTTGGTTTTCATGCTCCGCTGTAGGTGCTCGCAACTATTTCATTAGATTTATAAAATGTAAGTATGCAACTTTACATGCCCAACAACGATAAAATAACGTTGCATAAGCTGTCCTTGTTCATATTGCAATAAAAAAAGGAAAACAAATCAGGAAATAAAAACGCGCATACAATTAAGTAGGTAGGTAATCAACCTTTAATTAATATATAATAATAATAATTTAATTGAATTATATTACACAGTCAAATCTAAAATACTGTTATGTTCATCACTTATGATAAGACATTGATTTGCATACTGATTACACAGTAAACTGGCAACGTTACTAACGTCTTCTCGACACAATAAATAAGACTCGTCCTCTTTAACAACCTCCATTATGTACAATCACTCGGAACAGTGATAATTACTATGTACTGTAGACAGTCTAAATTGTTTTATCTATGAATAACCACTTGTAGCTTAATCTAAGGCTTCCTGTCCGGTCTTTGGCAAGAAGAAGCAGAGTATTGCAGCAACTGTGGATGAAAATAAATTGGTTAGTTTTCTTCAAAGTAGTCCTTAAAACATTAGCAGTAGAGTTAGTAATTGTCTGGCTTATTGTTACCGCAAAGCTTCTTATTATTGACTCCGCATTTAGCCTAATGAGGCTGTCATCTCTACAATAACTCATTTCGCAGTATCCCGGTGTAAGCTGAAGTATATTGAAACATTTTTATGAGGCGAACAAGCCAGCTCCCAGGCAAGTGGCAATGAGTACGTCATAGATGAGTTGCCATCCCAGAGACTAAACTGAAATGCCGCATGTGTCTGTACCGACACTACAAAAAGTGCTACAGCAATATAATTTGACGGCACGGTTGGCGCAGTGGCTAAGCGATTGGACTGCTGCGCTGCGTGTCGCGGGTTCGATCCCCGCACGGAACAAATATTTGTATGGCCTGCAGATAGTTGTTTCGGGTCTGGGTATTTGTGTATGTGAATTTATATGTTTGTGAACGCACCCACGATACAGGAGAAATTCCTAGTGTGGGGCAACGTTTTATAAAAAAAAAAAAAAAAAAATATTGGACTAAAAGTACTACAGCGCCATCTATGACACAAATGAAGAACTAACATTAAAATCCTAAATCACGCTATCATGGTTAATGTGCATATAGAAAAAACCCACAACAAGAGACCTCCAGACACACACCCATCTGGTCGAAGGATCTCCCTTTTCTATGCGGGATGAAAAACCTTAACTTCATGTTCTTCATATATGCCTATGTGTCAAAGGCGGTAGAATTTTGTAAAAAGGGTACTAGTCTCAAGCGCGACTACTGAACATGAGGTCCTGGTCCCCGTTTGGGCAAAGTGTGTCAGTCTGGATTTGTGCTCGGTTGACGGCATTTAAACATTGCCGAATTGTGGGTTATACGTGTTGTTATGTTATATTAGTCTTCAAAAGGGTTGCTAGCACATGTTCGTGTCAGCATAATTTGTAACCGGCCAGCTGGCAATCGAACGTGAATCCGAACATGTGTAACACTTTTTTTTTTTTTTTGGCGATTGGGAAACATTAAATCGCTCCTTCCCTCTGGGTGGAGCGGTAGAGACAGGGTGACACTTCTACTGACTATAAACCACCCATGTTTCTTCTTAGCCCTTTGTGTCCGAGGCCACGGTATTTCTTTCGAACAACCCGCAGCCTCGACAGGCATGTGTAACAAGCCTTACAAGTAAGATACTCACTGAAAAGGAAAGCCGAAAATACGACGATTGGGATGACGCAGTTGATGTCTATGAGGTAGCCGAAGGTCAGGTTGCCGATGAGACCGCCACCTCGACCAGCCGTGAGGGAGAGCGCGGCTGCCATTACCCTGGGGAAACATGGTTTCGTTAGTTGTAAGTGCCAAACCTAAAGACGTAAAGACCTCCCAAGTTATACATCAAAATCAAAGCAGTAGTAGCAGCAACAGAAATGCTGTAGTCCGGCCTAACGGCCGGCGGACTACAGCATTTCGGTATCGTTATAGCATTTTGGGTGAGTTCTATATTAGCATTACAAACGTTTATACGGCTACTGTAATGCTTATATGGGCACAAATTATATTATTAGGTCATAAATAGGTTCACCATTAGTTTAACATGGCAACAATGGTTTTTTTTTTACAAATTAAGTAGTTTTACATCCATTGTTATTTACCTGAGGTTTGTAGGGAACAAGTCGACCAGCACGCAGAATACCAGACTGATGGCGAGGGAGGTGAGGGCCTCAAAGATGCAGGATAGCACCAAGTTCTGGGTGGAGTTCTGTACGAAGTACAAGCCGACCGTAACTACGCCGGCGAAGCCCAAACTGAAGACTGGAAGTAACGGTTTTTTATAGGGTTAGTGTATACTTTTTGAATAATAATAAAAAACATACCGATCGAATTGAGAACCTTCTCCTTTTGGGAAGTCGGTTAAAAATGGCAGGTCATTGTCAGGAAGATGATGACAAATAGAATATGTCAATCTGCTGAGTAATTATTTGCTCTAACTGTAGATCAATCACGATATTTTTTTACAAGGGATTGCTAGTTAACCAAAGATTTAAATTTTTCAATGTACGAGGCACTCGCCGTAGTTATGTCGTGGTCATCCCGCATGGAGCGATTGATACGATTTTCAGTATAAGTAAGTAAGTGATTCGATACTGTTCAAAAATCATTGTCAAAAAAATCAAAACAGGTTTTGATTTTATGACACTAATCAATTAATTTAAATCTTTGTGCTGAACTGAATCATGTAAATTCTGACCTGTAAAATAATATACAAAAGCGAAGTCACTTACTCAAGAAGAATTTAGCACCAAGCTTGTGTACGCAGAGAGGTAGCCACAACGACGTAGGTATGCAGGCGAGACCGACTATCAGTGTGTGCATGTAGACACTCGAGTCGATGGTCTTATTGCAGTCGAATGGATCCCCTTCAGCCTCGTCCACGACCACGATACCGGAGACGTCGCAAACAGAAGCTGATGTGTTGGGGAAACGGTGCTCGAACTCCTCGTAACGGTTGAATAACTCGGGGAACCAGATCATGAGGGTGTAGTAACTGAAATGCGTATGGTGTTGTTAAGAATACAGGAATAAAATTCTTAAAGTATTCTCCAAAAAAATAATAATAAAGCTAAGTACAAACTCAATCTCTCACTCGAGTTAGCATTGAAAATTGTTTTGATTTTCATTTAGCTAGGTAACTTAAGTGCGATGTATTAATGTAACATTATCTTGCATATATTCTTTATTATCTTAGAATAACAGATGACGGTTTGCCTACATTTCTTGTATTAAGTACTAATTATTTTCTCACCTTGTGGTCAAACCGAACTGAATGATGCAAGTAAGGACCGTGTACTTGAGGTAGGGTGGTCTACACAGAGCCTTGGTCTGGCCCCAGATTTCACCGAACAATCGTTTGAGGTCCTTGCGTTTACGCATGCTCAAGCTTCGAACGGACTTGACAGAGTTTTGTGAGCCTACTGATACAGTTCGGGCTTTCTCCTTGAGGCTTTTGATCTGAAAATGAAAGAATTAAGTAATTAAGCTTGAATATTTGCCATTAATAGGAAGGTCATCCGCCATATGTGACTCTGTTGACGCCGGACCTGACGAGAAGGCTTCGCGGTAGGCCTCGTAGAACATGAATAGAACGAGCTGGACAAAATCAACGATCAGTTGTCCCCAATAGCTTTAATCGAAGTGGAAGTTATAGGTTCGCATCCTGAGTCTAACAGGGATGCTGCAGGCTTGTTAGGCTGACCAATGTTGCTAAACTCTCATTATCATCAATTTTTGAAGTATCTTACATTGAGATAACGTTAATTTTGCTATCTTGATGTAAGACGAAAGTAATGCAGAACCTAAACATGATGTCGTTACAACGGTGAAATTTGTCTATGAAACAGAAGATGATCAGCGCGTCAAAGCCGCGTTCAAACTGTCAGCGCCATAGTTGCTGAAAATGGAATGCAAACAATGTAAATATAGATCTTACCGGGTAGTTATCGGGGTCATCACCAGTGTTTTGCCTGTAGATGCCTTTAAGAACCTCGAGAGCTTCATCGTAGTCACCGCACTCCATCATGAACTTGGGGCTTTCGGGGAAGTAGAACAGCCAGAAGCCGAGTAACAATGAGGGGATTCCACACGCAGCCACGAACCAGTTCCATGAGTCGTAAGAAAATTCGCCGCTCTCGATACGGATTCCTGTGATTGGGATGATGCCCCAAGCGATCACTGTAACAAAAAAAAACATAAGTCTTAATGTAAATCAAGTGCTTTGAGTGCTTGTATCAACTGATGATGCATTTAGATTGCGGTTGATCGAGTTAGATCTGTCATTGCTCATCGTCTCGCTTCAAAACATTCGATCATTGAGGCAATCGCTACTGAATGAACGGAGCAATTGACGAGCCTCTAGATTATGCAAGGCTTTTATGGGAACTTTGGTCGTTCCGTTTAGTAGGCAGGCACTTACGCTATCTTGCTATATATATACACACATCAACACCGTCTAGGGATATTTTGTATAAAGTTCTTAAACTCAAAAAATACTGGCCACTTTTAAATTCTTTTGAAGAAAGTTTATTTTGTAAGCCTTTTTGAACGATTCTAAATTTGAATTTGAAAAAATACATTAAAAACAAAAGATTTACGCGGCATAATGGTAGCGAAGTCCGAAGGTTTAATTTACCTACAGTAGTTTGTGGCTATTTTTTTGTGTCCAATTTAAGTTTTATAACAAGTTATCGGTTAATTCCGAATTAATGTTATTGTGTGCATCATGCAGCGGCGCCATTTAACTAGAGAAGAAATGTTAAGGGCAGTAGGCATGCTCCAAGCTGGGGCTACTCAACGGAGTATTGCTGAGGAGTTTGGAACAAGACAAAACGTGATATCAAGGTTATGGTCACGTTATCGTGCTACTGGTGAAGTGGCTGAAAGACACCCAGGCAGGAAGCGCATAACCACTCAACGACAAGACCGATTTTTGCAAGTTGCCGCGAGAAGACAACCAAATTTTACGGCCATGCAGTTGGTTCAGAGGCTCCAGTCAGAGCACCAGTTGCTTGTGAGTGACCAAACTGTGAGGAGAAGGCTGCATGAAGCTAACCTTCATGCTCGCAGACCGCTTCTTACTCCAGCACTACGCCGAGGAAATCGTGGACGACGACTAGAGTGGGCTCGTGAACATTTGCTCGGGGAAGAAAACCAGTGGTCTGTAGTGCTGTTTACCTATGAGTCCCGGTTCGGTTTCCATCCCGATACACGTAGAGTGCGTGTTTGGCGAGTTCCTGGTCGTGAGAGCCGTCTGCAACATCCTCAGGAAGTCCATTCATATCACGGCGGGACAATTATGGTTTGGGCGGGAATTCGTGTTGGTGGAAGAACAGACCTCGTTTGGATCAGAAACACCATGACGGCTGAAAAATACCGTAACCAGGTGCTAGTACCAATAATCTACCCCCATCGACTACAAATGGGCCAAGAATTCACGCTCATGCACGATAACGCCCGTCCGCACACAGCGAGAGTGGTGACGAGCTGGTTGCAGGAGCACGACGTATCGGTCTTAGGCTGGCCCGCTCAATCACCTGACCTAAACCCCATAGAACACGCGTGGGACATGCTCCAAAGAAGGGCTTTGAGGAATTTCCCTGCAAACGTTGCGACGGAAGAGCAACTTTTTTTGCATCTTAGCCGGACCTGGGACAATATACCGCAGCAAGACTTGGATAACTTAATCCAAAGCATGAAAAACTGTTGCAGGACCGTTATTAACGTCATGGGTGGTTTTACTGACTACTGATTTTTCACAGAACTGTTAAAAACAAATTATTTTTTCCTTATTTGTAAATTTTTCTTGAGAAACACATTCGTTGTTAGTTTTACCATTATTTTATGTTTTTTCTTTATTTGAATAAAAATTTGTTTACGCAAAAAAACATTGTTTTCTTTTATTCTGGAGTGTAGTCTGATAAACGGGCTTTATAAAAATATATACATGTTGTATGCTATTTTTAATACATTTTGAGTAAATTGAGTAAATCCAAAATATCCCTAGACAGTGTTGATGTGTGTATAAGCAAAAACTTACATGGCAGTAAGATGACTCCGAGGGTCCAGAACATTTCCATCCAGCAGAGGATCTTCTCTCTGTATTTGGTCTGTTGGAATTCACCCAGGTAGGGGAAGCAGATACCCATAGCGCCAGCAACACTGAAAAGAATTTAACGTGTAGTTAGATAAGTGTGCTATAGATATGCACGCGGCTGCCTAACCCATGCAGACGATGATAAGTGTAGTTTTGTTGAAGGTTGTGATTGGCTGATCATCACATTATTGGCTTGGCAGCAACCTCTCGTCTGATAGGTACACATAGAAGACCGCGGGTACAGTAATGTAGAAGGATTATTTAAATTAAAATAACAGTACGGATGTAACATTTTTATTACAAACGTATGTACATCAAACTGATTTTTCAGTTAGTCAAAAGTACAGCATGTGTACTACATGAAACAATGGCTTTTTAATTGTGTCTTAAACTAGACATGCGATGGGTTAATGGCTATGATCACACCATTTTATTCATCACTAGCTGTGCCCGCGACTTCGTTCGCGTGCTTGTCGGAAACTAAAATGCGTCGCTTAGATAAAAGTACATTTAATCATTGCCCTGCGTTAACTTACTGACGCTGTAGAAAATAAGAAGAGAGTAATGCAAAGTACTGACTATATCTCATACTAAAGTTTAGATGGATGGGTGTTTATTAATCAACCACGTCAGAACGGCCGAACGGATCTTGAAGAAATTTGAAACAGGTACATTATAGTCGACAGGCAGACAGATTGTCGTTGGCGCGTTTGTGTTCCACGCGCGCCTCAAAGATATGTCAGCAACAATTAAGGAGCCCCAAAGAAACGTCAGCCTGGGCTGAGGGTTGTCCGCAAGAGATACCATGGCCCCGAAACACAAAGGGCTAAGAAGGAACGTGGGTGGTTTTTAGTCAGTAGAAGTCTGACACTTTCTTCCGCTCCGCCCAGAGCGGGATGAGTCATTTGATAATTTACGAACCACAAAAAAAAAGAGCGGATTAGAGGGTGTTTCGAGAGGGTACCTGTACCGAATCTGGGACATCGAATCTGAAATGGCCACCACCTCCTTCTGCGAAGCAGTAATGCTAGCGAAAGAGGTGGCGGAACGTGAGAGGGAGACAACCTCTCGTCCCAGCCGCCGCGGGAGACGCTCCGGGCATCGGGGGCCACGTGATGGCTTCCGGCCACCGTAGGCGCGGGCCTGTGAACGGTGAGTAACGGGCTAGTTAATCGTTCGTCCGTCCTATGACGATGGAGGCGCGTTCGTGTTCCACGCGCGTCTCAAAGAGATGTCAGCAACATTGTAGGGCTAACAACACACCACATCTATATGACGACATGGTTGGCGCAATGACTGGACGATTAACAGTAGCACTGCGTGTCGCAGGTTCGATTCCCACACGGTACAAAAAAAAATATGCCTTGGGTTTTATCTAATTTTAATTTAGTTTAAAAAAAAATAGTATTTTAATACTGTGTAATTGGTAATTTTTTATTTGTTGACTATTCACGAAACATAATGTGTGTATGTTTACTATCACCGCGGTTCAGAAAATGACATCAAATGAATAACGCCACCTGTCGAAGACGAAGATAAACTGCTAAAAAAGAGCGATCAAACATTAAAAGGTTTCGGCTATGTAGATTTTGAAAGCAGCATCATTTAGACTTATATCTACGTACCTTTTGCTATCATAACTTTTTCAAAGTTATCTTGTGAAGGCATTTAGTAATAAGTACCATATTCGTTCAATAGATGTCGTTGCTTGTCTCATTCTTGACCATAACGATAAGTTCTTCTTGAAAATTATAAATTCATATATCTTTTGATAGAGAGCACCGATTACGATGAAACAAAGACTAAGTAATAGCCCAAGTTACGCACAATATTTATGTATAAAAGTTACCTACATTCGTTTCGTAAATTTGACGTGATGCTTAGTCATCGAAACAGACAAACAGATAAACAGACAAACAGACAAAAATTCCAAAAATGCTGGAAATGTGTTCTGTTGGTTATACTTTAATACCCTGACAATTTTTTTTTTAAATATTTTCGATGTACAAAAACGATTTCTCTACAGATTTATTATATGTATAGATAGATTATTGTCCTTATGTACCACAAAACAATTAGTAAATGGAAGCGTGTGTTCAGAATCAATTGTAGCGTGGCTGTCCGCATGATTTGTGTCCTCCATTGTTTATAACTGAGAAAAGTACCTTAGGCTATGAAATCGTATAAGAAATATTTTTGTAAACATTGTACGCTCGTTTTAATGATTAGGTCATCATCTGCCTGCTTTTTCCGACATTCTTCCAACTACCACCAATCAGTTTTTTTATATGGAGCGACTGTTTATCTGACCTCCACAGCCCAATTAGTACCTACTGGGTAAAACGATACCCTCTGGTATCGTAGACTTTCGGAGCACTAACTACCTGTAACGACTACCAAAAATTTATTGTATTATTAACGGCCGGGACCAACGGTTCAACGTGCTTTCCGAGACACGGGGGAAACTCGGTATGTAATGGGTGCTCACCGTTCCACGACCGACCTAGGCGAGCTCGACTTAACCTGAACGGTGAACCGTACGGCTATTATTATTTAACCACGAGCAGTTTGATTAGTTTTTTTGCTTATTAAAGCACCCAATAAAAGTACACGACCATTGGATGTATATCGCTGATTTCAGAGCCCTAATGATGTCTTGCTATAGACGTTTGCATCACGTGCTGCATCGCATGTCTGGACCATTATTTTTCTATCAAGCTGTCTGTGGCGCATGTCGTTATAGGTAACCCTTCTTTGTATTAATTATCCTTCCTAATATAACAAGTGGGTGACGAGCAGGGCTATAGCGTTTCTTTTTAAATGCCAGTGGCTATGTGTGTAGGTATGTGGTATGTGTCCATCGATTAAATGTCAAATGGTTCCATTTTATACCAAACCATAACCATTTGACAATTAATCGATGGACACTATGATAGCCACTGACTTTTAAAAATATACACAATAGCCCTGCAGAATCAAATGTATCGTCACGGGTCCTTGACAAAACAATCAAATAGAGCATTTTATTTCAGTTAAAGATTTTATTTACCTACTTATTTATTCATATTACGTAATATTTAAAAATTTTTAATCCGGGACCCAAAGGACTGCATCCTTTGGGGACGTACTTTTGGGATTTTGAAAAATATATGGAACTTTATAATGAATAGCCTAAAGTATAAAAGCAACTGTTACTGGGATACTTACGAGAAACCATTAACGAATCGACAAGCCATGAAGATGGGCAGGATTTGGACGAATGAGGACACAATTCCAATGAAGCCATCTATCAGCAGAGCCGAGACCAGCACCACTTTCCGGCCCTTTGTATCTGCCAAGCAGCCCCAGAAGTATGATCCGAGCACCATACCTAGCGGGAAACCAAACATTAATAACAAATTTTTATCAAAATTTCATCGTTTAGATTTTTGACAAACGACTAACAACTTTTTACCAGCATTTTCTGACTCTAGTTAGTTAAGACTTGAAGGGTAGGTAAGGTGTAATGGTAGCTAGGGAAACCTTATTATGGTTGCCGAAGCAGCTGTGTTTACCCAGTGGAAGCAGTTATCGGTCCCTACTTAAGACTATTTTAAATTGTGGGCCAATCTTTGTTCTCAAAACGGTGAAGGAAAACTTGTCATGTCAAGCAATGAAAATCTTATAGGCTGATGATGCTAGGTTTTGGCCAAAGCCTCACTCACTATAATCTGTCGAGTAGCTCTAGTGACAGTGTATTCTTACTACTATTATAAATTCGAGCGTTTCTGAGGATGGATGGATGTTTGTTACTCTTTGACGCAACAGTCGCTGAACTGATTTGCATTAAATTTGACACACATATAGTTCATAACCTTGATTAACACATAGGACACCTTTTATGTCGGTACTAAGTTCGCGTGGGACTATTCCCGACTTCCACGCGGGTGAAGCCGCGGGAAAAAGTTATTCGAAATATCTAGGTATATGAAACTTACCCAACATAGGAGCTGCAGTGAGCCAGCCCTTGTCTGAAGATGTCATCTGGAAGTCACATGTCGCCGTCGGTAACACGAACGATACTATAGTGATGCCGATCGCAGTGTTCGAGTAGATCAGACCCGTTACCGCCAGTAAGCAGAAGTGGAAGCGGCCGAATCCTGAAAAAGATATAGGAACTGTTATATTCGTTTTGGGTAGCTTAGAATATGACCTATCTACAGCTGGGTGCTTAATAGGGGATCGGACTGAGTCAAAAAAATATGATTCTGTTTAGTCCGTCAGTTAGATTATCGAGAAATATTGGATACTTGTTTTTTGTTTTATCAAATTAATAACCACCTTGACGTGTAACAGGGAAGAATGGAAGAAGAAAACGCGTTGCGCCGACCCCAAATAGAATGGGATAAGGGCAGGAAGATGATGATAATGAATAAAAATTGACGAAGATAAAACGCGTCAATGATCATTAGTGGGGGCTTGTGACGTCACTTGTAGGTAAAAAATGTACCGACATGTGACATTTTCGAGGACTTCACGAGTTTTCGAAGTACTGTATCGTCTTAATTTTTTGTTTATGTGAAAAAAGAAAAAATGTGTGTTCAATATTTTTTGGAAATCTATCTGACGGACTAATTAGCTTTTTATTGTCCGATTGTCCGAAACACATCAGCTGTTCTTCATCAATTTCATCATTATTTTAGATAGCCTTAACACCCACTCTTGAGCGTAGTAGATGAGCTGATGATGATTTGGTAGTTAGATTATATGCCTAGGCACCAACATCTTTGAAAAGTAAAAATAAACATTGATTTCGGCGCTTTGTTTATTATTTATCAAGATGGGCATCTCGATTAACTCGATGAAGGGTATGCTTAGAATCACTAGGCAATGTAATAAGTAACAACTAAGCTATAAATATAATATGAACTGAGCGAATCAATAGATAGTTCAGTTACGATCTATTGTTATTTGCGATGCTTATGATTTTCACTGTCTCAGCATCAATAGTCTCTTTTGTTGGAAGATCACTTTTGTTGGCACACACGGCTGAATTTAAATTAATGCCGTCACTACTTTATTTATACTTTTTGTTTATTATGTGTCTCAATTGTATCTGCCTAATAAAGATACTGACAGGACTATGAAAAATATACTTTTAATTGGCTATCACGTTCGATCTGGTCGTGCCTCGAGGCAACTTTAGAATTGTCATAGCTAGTTCTATTATTGTAACATAATATAAACAAAACTTTGTATTTACCTGTCGCCGATATTGCTGCTTCAAAGTCGGCTCCATGTTCCATAAAATCTAGACCTGCAAAAACGATAAAAAACACATTATTACAACCAGTTGTAATGGAAAACTACTCGAAAAAGTTATTGTGAACTATCAGATTTTTTAACTTAACTGACAATGCTCGCCTTATTACTACGTTATTGATTGTTATATGCGTTTCTTTTTTCATATTTAACAATTTATGGTATCATTTTCACATAAGGACGTGCCTATATAAACAATTTCACTTTTTATATTATGCTATAGCTTTTGTCTTTCACCCGCAAATAACAAAATTATTGGCACGCTTTCGATTGGCTTCCAACTACGCTATGGCACGGTCATCAATGATGTCGCGTGCAGAAATGTCCTCACGCTATTTTAAACTGAATCGTATAATGATAAAGACCAATTTAGAGTGCATGATTTGAGTGATACTATTGTGTGACATGGAAATTATCAAGTTTGTCTTCATTGACAAATTAAATACGGAACTGTCAGGATAAATGAAGAATTACCCTCATTCTTCTTTCGACAGTGTTACCATATGCAATGTTTTTTTTTAAATCTATGTTATTTCTTAATGTCTGTTGTTCTCTAAAACGCTTTTTTTTATTTAACAATTTTTTATGTCTCCTTGACACGTTTATTGGTTTGTATCTCATACATCTGTTGTGTCAAATAAGACAAATATACCTTAACACTCGTTATTATTATGCGTAACATAGCCACAGTTACATAGACCGTGGAATTACATATAACAAGCCTATATCTAAATAAGGCGTTATGTACTGTTTGTCCTTACGGTGTGTCTAATCCTAGTACCAATGTCATTGGGATTGGATATTTTGGTCAAGTCATATTTGGGATTACCGATGGAAAACGTGCGTCGATAAAGATTGTTTATTTCACAAAGCCGACATCTGAAGTATTGATAAACAATATGTGTGACTTATTTTTATTTTCTTGTTGATAATGTCAGTTTCAAGGGTTTATGAGTAGTTGAGTAGACGTGTTGATTATAGTTGACTAATACTAAATAGTTTGCCAAAAGAATATACTTGGACATCTATTGAATGATTGAATGAAGATGAATAAGAATGGAACATGGTTATGCTTGGCCACCAAGACAGACTCTTCAAGTCCAAAGTCCACAACCCCGCATTTATCTTATACATATTTATTCTTGTAAACTCTAAGATATGACGTCATTTGAATCGATCTAGTATCGATTCAACTGACGTTTCTAATTAAGTTAGTCCAGTAGTGTGGTGCATGCAACTTCAACGATAAATGTGTCTAAAGCTGAACTTCAATATACTTAGACGTCGACTATAGGGCGAATTGATCACTGTTAGTCCGTGTAGCAATGAACGAACAAGACCGAACATGGTCTGTTTTGAGCAGAACTGGGATGTCTTGAATTTGGGCCCTGTCAGAATGTTGAGATAGGAACCTTTTGGCCTCCTACAGGACCTTCTTCTTAGCGTAGCAAACTAAATTGTTTCAGGACTGGCTCAGGACTTGGCCACTATTTAGTTTGGCGCTTTCGGCAGCGGTCATCAATGCAGGACTAGTTTAATGAAATAAATATCTAGGTATTTTCTTTTTCTTTTTGTTTCTTGTATTTTGTTTTATTGTTTTGTGCTGTGCAAGTCTAAGAAATACTTTTTCCTTCTGTATTTCTGTTTACTATAATATTTCAGTCTACTGGTGTACCTACTAATACTACAGAAAATAGTGATATTGTCGCCGTATTCCTATACGACCACAGAACGGAATTCAAGTTCATCCTTTCACCCTCAATTTATGAGTGCGATGCAGCCTTGTCTTCGTCTGCTACGAAATAAGTAATATAATCAGGATATTATTGTTAAGTAATCATTTAGAGTGTAAATATAATTTTCTAACACCACTTGTCAATATCTTGGTGCTACACGAATAACTGTTATCAGTTCCATCGTCTCTTACGATTTTATGTTGACACAACTACTCGTAAGTACTCAGCTATCATAGCATTTGTCTATATTTTTGCAGATGAAGTCTATTATTAGCAAAATATGGATGGACTCGGAAGACATGGTAAGAAAGGAGGTGGCTGATGAGATGACGAGTAATTGAGAATGGAAGAAGAAGACATGCTGCGCCGACCCCAAATGAATTGGTATAAGGGTAAGAGAATGATGATGATGGATGCTTTGGTAAAGTTGTGTACATTCAAACTGGGAAATATTTCTTAATACAGGATGATTTTTTAGTTGTTACTTGAAAATTGAAGAAAATGAGGAACAAGATTTATTTTCAACATTTTTGTCTCCTGTCTTCCTTAAACTTTTTTAATCATAAACATAACATGGCGTGTTTTAACAAACTAAGGACCGAGGAAAATATTGAATCTTTTATGGAATAATATTTAATTAAGCTTCTTGAGGACGGAAGACAGACATAAGCCCTGAGGGAGAAGAAATAGTAGGTCAACGTAGACCTATGTATCATGGAAAGAATATTGATGTACGATAGACTTATCTAAAGTTTAAAGGAAATTTGCCCACAGCCTTTTCAATAAATTTCGCTTCCTGTGACCCAAGAGCTCGCTTTTACTTTGTCTAAGGCGGTTAAGTATTGCCATTCTTCAAAACTTGTTGTTAGATCAGTTTATATATTTTGTGGATACGTTTAACATAATTAAATTTACCTAATTCTTAAGCTTTAAAGTAAATAGATAAATTAATGAAACACCAGCAAGCTCCTCAGAAAGAAAATGAACAAAGCCAGGATTTTCTAACGGTAAGTATACTTATTGTTATATTGGTAAAGTCATCTACTAAAATTACGGTAGATAGTTAGATACAAAATTTTCTTTACATTTATGTTCTAGATGCTACACAGGTAAATTCAGTCAGGGTTCGTCAACATTTGAAAAACATTTCCAGCGCCAATCTGCAACAGTAGTCAACATCTAAGCCCTACAATTCTTTTATTTGAAGGCACTGTTATTTTAGACAGCTAAATGAGGTTAATCAAATAGCACTAGTAATTATTATAAAACAAGTTAATTCAACTGTTAACAATTGTCATTCTTATCTTATCTTTAATAATGAAAGTACAGGTAGCATTGTTTACACGAACCACTGGTGTGTGATTAATCAATTTTATTATGAACGCGAGATGAAGTACTAGGGCTTTAGAATCGTAAATAAATCAACTTGACATGACTAAACAAGGCAGGCTTTTTATCAGAATGCTGTGTGCACTATGATTAGTGGTGACAAATACGTGACAATGACATCGTCGAATCAATGTGATGGCATTGTGGTTCTAGTCAAGGACGGGGTGTCGAAATGGGTAAAACTGCCATTGCATCAGATGGCCTACCATGAGACTATGGCGTCTTAAATCGGGTTGTTTGATTATTATTCCGGTGTGGAAAATAGATGGCGCTAGACTCCCTGTTTAGCTCTGTTGTTTTCTCACTCTGGAATGAGATTAAATCAAAGCTGCTTTAAGACGTCATAGTAACCCCACAGGACGATAATTATTGGAGATGATGGTACAATATTCGGTTCCAATATTTTAAATTTTAGCATGTAAGAATAAATATTGCTGTGCCCTGACAGGGTCTACAATGGCTCTTAACTCTAAGCCTTTTTTGTTAACACCATGCTATACCTTGTGGATTGCAAATAAATGAATATGAATATGACGTTACAGCATATCGAGCTTCTACTATCTTAATTCAACTTTATCGCTATTTCATTAAGCTTTAGGTTCAAGGTTGATTGGCAAAAATGGTCAGTTTCGAGTAACTTGATGTCTGTACCTACACTGCCATGGTTATAGCCTACTAACCTACTCGAATTAAAGAGCAACTGTTTAGGTACTGTAATATTAACTGAAATACAGCTTGTAACACAGAAATTACATATAATGAATGATGCTTAATTAAGTAGGTAAATATAACCTATTCTTCCTAAGATAATTTTCCAAAGATGGCAGGAAAACAGTCATCAAGGAAATGTAGGCACCTAATTTGTGCCTCAGGAATATACCTGATAAGATTATGTATACCTAGAGGTCCAATTAACTGAAACACAATGAACACATTGTTAAATAAAGACCAACATTAAATCCTCAAACTCATTGTTGCAAAATGACTGGTTAAGAATGCAGTGTACCACTTTAAATAGAAGTAACAGGATAGTAATGTGAAAATAATATGCTAATGGTGACATTGCTCATGTCCGAAGGTTGCGCCCGTATATGTAACCAGCACACTCTATGAAAAAAACTAAATGAGTTATCGTTGAATTGATTACTAATATGGGCGGCGTATACGTGTGAACTGGATGCTGCATGTAGTCTCCTTTCTTTTAGAGATGGTGGACAAAAATAATACGAACAAAAATGGATAATGGAAATATATCCAGGCGGTGTCTAGGGAGAAGACAGTTCTTGACTAAAACTCTGTTTCCCCCTTCTCACGTGAGTCAGCAGCATGGATATGAATTCACAACCCAACTGTCAGGAGTCTGTCCAACATGACATATTTATTTAAACCCTTTTTTTTATGGTGGGTGGAAAATCATCAAATAACCCCTCCCGCTCTTTTTCCTCCTGGGCAGAGCGGAAGGGAGTGTCAAACTTCTACTGACTAAAAACCACCCATGTTCCTTCTTAGCCCTTCATGTCGAGGCCGCGGTATCTCTTGCGAACAACCCGCAGCCCCGACGGGCATTTATTTAAACCCTTGAGCTGCGTTCTAGATCGTTAATTTTACGTGAGAGTGTTTTCCTTTCCTAACTTGAGTTGAGCACTCTTTTAACAAATAGTTTGACTATCCAAAAGTTCCTCTAAAGTCATAGATAAAGCATAGCATACTATGGAAACAATATTTTATTAATATACCTATCTATCTTTCCGCATTCTAGACAAGTTCCGGAAAATCAAGCTACATCAGAATACCATATCTATTAACTTTTTCCCTAAAGGATCTCTGATGATGATTCGTTATTTTAAACGAATTGCCCATATTAATTTAGGACACAGGAACGCAGTAGCCCCAGGTTAAGAGATGAATAAATGGTACATAATCTTACAGCAAATGAGCGAACGATCAGCTTATGAGAAAAGGTTTAGTATTTAAGAAAATACTTTACGGAAATGCTTCCGACGGAAGTATCTGGGCAAAGCTGAAAAGATGTGGCGCTTAAAAATACATGATTGGGATGCACCTTTACCTTTTGCTGTGGGACAACATAGGCTGACAAAAAATAATTTTCTGACGGATAGTTATGTTGTATAATATCTGAGGGCCAGCTATGTATTTTACAAAAAATAATAGGTCTCTGAACTACTGAGGTCTACTCTACGTGAAGATAGAGATAAGTAACGAATTTTCCCAGATAATAATGAGACGAGATCAATTTTACCCCAATACTTCAACTTTAATCGAAATCGTTAGAACCATTTTGGAGAACGTGATTACTAATGTTGTATTGTATTACGGGGTGGTGTCTGCAATTCCACGTCCAAAGCGCGTTGTTGCGTAGGTACCTACGGGATTACAATTATAATAAAAATATTGTCCATTTAATATTATAGGATAAGACATGAACTTTTTGTAGGTACTTCTTTAATAAATAAACAAAAAGTGATCGTCATTGTAGTCAAGACCTACTTATTTAAAATTGTTTCTAAAATGCTCAGCTAGACACAAATTCGTCACTTGTGATTTATTATTACTACCGTATCGCAACTAATGTCGGCAATCGGTCTAATTGCACTGGATAATTGTGCTCATTGTCCACAAAGAATTTTAACATTTGAATGAGAACAAATTAATTAATTGTCGCGTTCTAACATCGTAAGAACAGATAAGAAGTATGAGATCAATGAATGCTGTAAAATCCTCATTCGTTTCGCTTCTCTGACGTAGGATCACTTATATCTTGTTAAAACTTCTGACACATTGAAGTACTTATAATACGTACAATATGACTATATTTGTTGTATATTGTAGCTAACAATAGAAAACTGGTTTACTAGGAAGTAGTGCTTCCAAAGATATCTGTGAAGTAGAAACGATAGTAGTTGATAGATCTTAGTAAATTGAAAATGGGCTAAGTAGTCTGATTTCGGAGTGCTATATTTTTATTTATTTAGTAATCAGACTACAAAGAGGTCCACTGTATTAGAAACAATAAAACCTAGCCTATCTTAGTACTAGACACAGATTTACCGTTCATATTTTATTCAAATTTCCTTTACCATTGAGCCATGCCAAGACGCTATAATTACAGTATTCGAAAATTGTGAACGGCGAATATCTAAAATCAGACTTGATAGCGAAAATTACATTTCATTAATAACCCTTCCTTGACAGTCGGGTAAAAGAAAGAAGAAATATGGAAGAAGAAATCGTATCAGCAATATAAAGGTAATACTCATGATATTGTGTTGTGTTAATCGGTGATGATTAAAGCAGAAAATAATTAGCTTAGCTTGGAGTCTTACACCTGCATGGTATAATAATGACTCTGTTTAGCATATGACGGAAGAGTTATGTGAAACAGTTCGAGTGGGTTTTCCAACGATTCCTCTTAATATTAAATTGTAATTACACAAGATAAGGCTGGTGGTTAAGTTAACATTACAATCGTGTTAGATTTTCATGTGCGTTGGATATTACGGCTTCTGACAGTTATTTAATTTTACGGAATGGGCAATTGAATAATTGCCCATTCCGTAAAATTAAATAACGGCCACAGCGTGGAAAACCAGCCTAAAACCTTTTTGCAAGACAGTTTTCTATTAAAAGTTTCCAAAGATTGCATTTTTCTTCCTAATAATCTAAGTATTCCACACTGCAGTATTACTGAATGCAGTAGCAAAATAGCAGTGCTAGTCTAGTGGTATGACCGTCGGCCTGCCATGCCTGGTCTCGAGTTGGAACTCAAGACATGCACCTCTGATTTTTCAGATTTATGTGATTATGTATGTAATTTTATATATGTAATTATTGTTGTATTATACTATGTAATTTTATATTATTATGGAAACAATACTGGTTTCGTGATGATGTCAAAATTTAATTAAATTTGAAATATATTATATTTTGACAGCATGTAAAGTCAAGTCAGAGCCTGAAAAACCCTGACTCCAGGTAAAGCACTAACCACTCGATAAAAAAGATAAAATTTTACTTTTAATTGGTTTCCGAATTTTGAGAATTTGATTTTGAATTATTTTATATTTCCGTTCGCAAAATGCCTATCCTACATTGATTTGGTAGGCCATATTTTGAACAGTCATACACAGCCGATGATATTTTTAGCAAGGCAACAATGTCCTTAATGTTTTTTGAACTTTTTGTAGAATTATGTCAAAAAAAATAACAATTATTGTCTCGAAGATGAGTGACAAGCGTGTGGTCAAGATTTGCGAAATGACTTGACTTTTGGACATCGTCATAATAGGTATTGTCTAGACAAATTGGACGACAAAGTTGAGCGACATTGATTTGAAGCTCGCTCAAGATCGTCTGACAGGTCTTTTCAATGTCCCAATGTGAACGACTACATTGAAAACTTTTATATTGTATTCGTCTGACATAACTGGACACAATTCGGTTGGTTTTAGGTTTTATTTATTCTTGCATTTGTCTGTAATGCTCGAATTTTTGTTGTGGCTATTCAACGTTTGTGATCATAGGGATGTCAACATTCTTAATTTTCTTTTTAATTAATTTTATACCGTTTAATAATTGATTTATATATTTTCGTAGCGATATATAATTAATTAAAATTGCATTATGATTATTGCAATTTATTTTAATTAACAAAACAACTTTAAAATACTCACCCATTTTGTTTAATTCACTTTTTCACTTATTTAAGTCCGATTTGAGATCACGTCTTGAGATAAATCCGCGGTCACCTATCACCAACGTTTCATCGTCACCCTGCGAGTGCACTGAAGGGAGGATGCGCGTGGGCACTGTGTGGCCGGCTCTGTCGGCGCACGAGTCGCTCGCAGCCTCAAGGATGTCGCGTGTTGCCTGCTGAGGCTTCTGTGCGAATGCCGACTCGCTACCGGCTCCCGCCTAAGATTCCTTCCACTCGAGATAACGATAAGGCCGATGCTCGATCGCTCATCTTATGTTATCTAGACGGCCGATGAGGCGATGACGGTGACCACGATCGATCTATCCGCAACATCACATTGTTGTCATGCTCTGAGTGCTTTTAAAAAACTATTATGTAAGATGGAACGTAAATTGTTGTTTCTTTTCTCAAATATGTATAAAAAACTTGATTAGGTGCAGCAAACACGGTACAATATTAAACATAAACAAAAGGAGCGGTAGTGTTTTACAAAAATTATGCACCCTACACTAGGATTCCCTGTCTCGTGGGGTCCAGTCAAAAGGATGATAGTTTGGCCTCAGATATACCTAATTCGTTTCTCCAGTTTTTCTCAAATCTATTATTAGAAGCTGATAACTACATTATTTGCGATTCGAGTCACAATAACTACAAAGAAAGTTAAATAAATATTTTATCAACCACTCTATTTATCTATACCTACCTATGTTACCCTATAAATTTTGATTCGAATATTGATACTTGCATAACTACTAGATCGTCTGATGAAAACCTTCAGACGGAACCTGTCCAGTTGGTCCCGCCAACTCCTCCGAGGCCCGCCGCAAGTCCGCGTCTTCGCCTAAATGTGTCAGGGCAGCAGTTTCCTGCTATTTTAGCCCACAGTTTGTCCAGCATGCGGCAGACATGTCCTGCGCAGTCCCATTTGAGTTGGGCAGCCATTTGAGCCACGTAAGCTACTCTTGTTTTGGAGCGCAGTATTGTGTTTCGAACACGATTCGTTAACTTAACACCTAGTATACCCAGTATATAAATGTTGGTAATAATAATATGAGGTGGATGTATTGTGTTATTAAAAAAAAAGAGGAGCTCGTGGCTTAATAAGAACTGTTACTCGGGTCGATCTTTAGGTGCTTGCCTAGGTCGGTCTGTGGATGGGTGACCGCCCGACATACCGAGTTTCCTCCGTACCTCGGAAAGCACGTTATGCTGTTGGTCCCGGCTGCCATACATCTCTCTCTGCATCTTTGGCAGTCGTTACAGGTAGTCAGTGACCTGAAATTCTGACATCCAGTCTTACCAAAGAGGTATTGTATTACCTAGTATTAACTGGGTTGTGGAGGTCAGATAGGCAGTCGCTCCATGTGAAATACTGGTATTCAGCTGCATCCGGTTAGACTGGAAGCCGACCCTAACATAGTTAAAACACAATTTTTTTATTTTTTATAGTTGGGAAAAGGCTAGGCAGATGATGATGTATTGTGTTATTAAAGAAAAAGGAGTACCTATGCCGTGGCCGCGTGGGTCTGACACGAGAGGATGTGTTACTGTTGTTACTAAGTTGTAACAGTTACGACCACATGTAGTATGGGGCAAGGGCAGGAATATGTCCCCGTGGGGGCTACGGGTTGTTCGAAAGAGATACCGCGGCCTCGGCGCAAGGGCTAAGAAGGAACATGGGTGGTTTTTAGTCAGTAGAAGTCTGACACTCCCTTTCGCTCTGCCCAAGAGCGGGACCCCGTTATTTGATGATTTTCCACCGGCCAAAAAAAAAAAAGGGCAGGAAGATGATGATGAGATGTTGAATAAATCAAAAACAAATACATCTTAAGGATTGAGAATGAAACAAGTGATTGAAAGCATTAGTTTTCACAAGCACATTCTACAACCACATTCCAGGTAATTTTGTACTCTACTGTTTCTTATGTTAAAATAATTCTTGTACCTACTCGACAACTAAAAATATATCGATTTAAATATAAAATTATTAAAACAGAAAAGGACCCGCCTGCTTTGAAAATGCATTGTATATTTCCAGCTTTTCAGTTTGCTAACGTTAAAGATTTCACAGACGATTTAATTTCTTGATTTGTCAGTTTTATATCTTCTTCTTAACGTGTTGGTTCAGTGGTTATCTAAATTGTGTCAATCCAGAACTGAGCTAAGTACTAATTTGGCGCTTTCTGTAGCGTCCATCAATTCCTGTGGTGAACAAATAACAGAACACGCAGGACGAAGTGTGATTTGTCATTTCGTCTTCACTTTTATTCGTAAGAGCATTCGAATTGAAAAATGAAATTGGAGAGCAAAAGATGATTTAACCTATTCAATGAGTGTATCATTGAATAGGTACTTAACATCGACTTTAATGTTTTAATTATTTACAGTAAGTATGGCATCTGGTTATCAACATTTTGAATTTTGATTACCTACTTACTGCCATGGCTTTAGTGACACTCGCAAGATTAAGGCCCCTAGTACACGGCGTATTTTAAACACGCAGACGACGCGCGTTTCAGGAATGCTCGCCGTCGCGTCGGCGCCGTAGATACCGATTTTTCCGTTTTATAGACTCAAACGCGCGTAAAACGCGAGAGAACGCGCGTGTGCAGCCCGTTTGAACTCGTTTGAAGCGAGTACACAAAGGATCGACTTAGGATCGCTGTCTCTACGCGTATCATGCGCGCAGTAGACGCACGATCGCCCCGTGCGCTTAGGTTACAAGGTTGCGATCAAATCTCGTTTCAAGCACGTATACGCGCTTCATCTGTGCGTCGTCTGCGCGTTTAAAATTACGCCTTGTGCCTAAGATTAATCGATTGATGTAAGAATCATCAAAATCGGCCAACACGTTTGGTGTCTAGACTCCCACAAAAGAGAAAACATACATATAGGCTGATAAAAGCATTTTTTTTAATAGCCTGAACTATCCCACTTCTGGGTAAAGGCCTTCCACCGTTCCTTCCACTTTTATTGGTGTTTCGCCTTTTCTCGCCAACTCACATTATCATGAGTGAGGTATAACATAAATTTTATGCGCTTTTGGTTGTTTCATAGACATCATTAGTACCTAATCGTAAGCTACTCAAACTGATTGTTATTTTTAAGAGAGAAGCGTGGGTATTTCCCTTTGGGGCCAAGCAAAGCACTCCTCTGTAAGGCGATTACTTTGATTTGTTTTTATTATTAATAACATCTTTCAACAAGAAGACGCCACCAGTATAACGACAGTTTTGATGCTTATTTTTAGTCTATGGTGATTATAGCAATATTTAATGTGAATATAGCAGTTTATCAAATGTCCGATTACTGTGACACGGGGTGACACTCAAATTAACGCCTAAGTATAATATAAAAATTAAACAGCGGGCTTTCATATATACATTTTTGGGACAGCTTTTGCCATATTAATCAAGTCAAAAAATAGGGCAATTTGCTGCCTCATGAGCTCGTTTTTTTTTTAATTTCGGTTTTTTGCAAAAAATTGCAATATTAAAATAACTTATTTTTTAGATGTTAATAGCCGCCAAATTAAATTTAAATTATCAGGCTACTGTTTTCTGATTCTGTCGAATTCAAATTTGGTCGCGACAACATTTAATCCTTCAGCAACACATTTTATGTCACCTAGTATTCGTGAAAACAGACATTATGTACTGAATGTTCACTTTAAGCGTCCTGATAGACCTGTGTTGGCATAAAAATCTACATTGATTAGTATCAACCTGGCTACAAAACTTTTGGACTGGTTAATATTATATTTTATCATAATAAATATGAGCTCCATTTATTCTTCGGCTCACTAAAACTCACTGCAAACCTGTAATGTTAATCAAAATTTCACTTACCATTATAAAATATTTTATTTTTCCATTGAAAAGGAAGGTGAAGGTACTGATCATATAAATGGTGTGACGATAAGATAGTTGAAGTGACTTGTGTTGGGGGTCGCTCGACCTCTCCTTCTATCATCCTAGCCCTTCGTGGCGTCGTGGTTGTCGGTTGTTCGTGGTCATCTTCCCCAATGGTGCCAGCTTCGCTAGAAGGTGGATATTTCCAATTAATTGACTCTAACTCTGGCGGGGGTTCAGGGGTGGGTGGTGGCGCAGGGGGTCCGCCCTGTCTTGAGATATGCGAGGTCAGCCAACCAAATAACGATTGATCAGAATCATTGGGATCATTGGGATTCTGTGGTGTATTGGGGTCTCGTGGCTGATTAGGGTCCCGTGGTTGATTTGGATCCGCTAGTTAACAACAAAAAAAAAACAAATAAGTTGTGATAATAGGTAGGTACTTAAAAATCTAAAATATCATGACCATAATAGACCACATTCTAAGCTGCTGGGTGTTTAGCAATTTACACATGAGTTTTATTAAACAAAGGTGCGTACTTCGGAAAATGTCATTAAATATTATTATGAAAGTTCGTCCTTTGTGAAATAAGAAACAAGTAAGTTGGTAATTAATTAGACTTCATTAACATCGTTTTTGAAAAGTTGCCGATGGGATTTTTTAGATAAAAAGGTCCACATTTTATTTTATTATCTTATGGCATCAACACCAAAATTTTCAAAAAGAGGCGTAGTACAGACATGAGACACCAGCACATCCGGCGACTACAGTCTGTCAAATTTGTTAAATATACTTTCAACATTACCGCTTTAAGTACTAGGTTCAAGGTTCAAGACACGCTCCCGTCGGGGCTGTGGATTGCTCCGTCGGGGATGCGGGTTGTTCGAAAGAGATACCGTGGCCTCGGCACAAAGGGCTAAGAAGGAACATGGGTGGTTTTTAGTCAGTAGAAGTCTGACACTCCCTACCGCTCTGCCCAGTGCGGGAGGAGTCCGTGGATGATTTCCCACCTTCAGAAAACAAAAAGGTTTAAGATATGCTGCACCAAATAAATTGGGATAAGGGCAGGAGAATGCTGATATTAGGTTCAAGGTTGTTTGGGAAGCCTGTCGAGGCTGCGGGTTGTTCGCAAGGGATACCGCGGCCTCGACATGAAGGGCTAAGAAGGAACATGGGTGGTTTTTAGTCAGTAGAAGTCTGACACTCCCTTTCGCTCTGCCTAAGAGCGGGAGGGGTTATTTGATGGAAAATTTGATAGTTTCAGGTAGCGTCCTATGCTGGCGTCTGTACATATAGGAGTTCACCTAATTTAAAAGACTGCGAAATATATAATTGGTTAGTAGGTTGTGAGTGTCCTGTAACTGCGACATGACACAGGGTCACGCAATGCGCGTCTTTCGGTCAAGTGCGACCAGATCACCTACCATATTTGGGCGTACTACTAGGGTTGTCCCGCTCACGCACAATGCACAAACCGCATTTTAATTTTAGTGATGCGACACATCGTAAAAGAAAAGAAAAGACGAATGGATTGTGTGAGGAATGATGTGAAAGAGAAAGGAGTACCTATAGATGATGCCATGCCCATGACGTTTGATAGGGGAGTATGGAAGAATAAAACGTCCCCAAATAGAATGAGACAAGGGCAGGAAGATTATGATAGGACACATCGTAATTTTGCAGGTACGTTCCAGATAATAACTACCAATATTAAACTTCTTGTAAAATATTAAATAAGGATCTAGTTAAGTGCCTTCTAACTATCTAATTATCTCAAGCGTGAGCGATAACCCGATACTGGAAGTTCTAAATAATTAATAAATCACCTGAAGTTGGTTCAAGTGTTTTCCTATTTATATATAAATTAAGTATTTTATAAGGAAAATGCTACTTATTACTTTCCTTAAGATTACAACAGACGAGTTACTTCCTAGCATTAAGTTGGTAAACAAGTTTTGGTAGTCGCAGCACATTCCCAGTCGTACACTTGCGTCCTTTGAGGTCGCGTTCGACATTTAGGTGAATTCACTGATGGATGTTGCCAATAAAGGATAAATCTTTTAGGGTGATTTAAAAGTTTTTTTTTTTCAATCAGCTTTTGTATCAGAGGTTTTTTTAAAGGTAACAACTTTGTGTAACTGACGTTACTCAACATCATCATCATGATGAATTGCGGGTAACTCTTTTGTTTCAGTAAATATTTTTGGTTTCCTGTGAAGCAAGCTCAGACAGAATCGAAATCAATATACTATTATTGAAATTAGGGAAATTCAGAACTTTTTGAATATAATTAATTAGGCACATTGGTAATTAGTTAATCGTATCACCTCTTTCTTGGGTCGGGCTCGGCGGTAAGATAGTCGCAAATCGAATTGGAGGAGGTCTTTCTTTTGCAGTGGGACAGTATGGGACAAATATGGCTGGGTAGAAGGAGTGCCGGAAATATTTCCTCATCAACACACCCCCCACATTGAGGTGCGGAAACACAAGTGACAGAACATTTTCATTTTTAGAATAAACGTTTTATTTTATTCATTCATTAAAAGTCAACACTAACTGCCGCACTCAGAGAGCTTTAATGATTACTTAAGCCATCACTAAGTAAAGGTTTTGACAGTTTTGTCATACAAAAGTATGTGAAATCTTTACTAAGTGACGGCTTAAGGAATCATTAAATATCTCTGAGTACCGCAGTCAAAGGTGTAAAGATAATTATTTGGTAATAAACAATCCACGTAACACGGTCTGTAGGGTCGGTGCGATCGCTACTTGAATACTAACATCGATAAGGAAACAAATAATATTTATGCCAAGACCTCGACCTCTTTGCATGTTACGAAACACTTTTTTTCCACAACACAATTATATAAGTCGATCGAAAATATTAACGTGTGGTCTCGTGCAGTCGTAGCTTTTACCGAACTTGTTGAAATGACGAAATTTTGCCATTCTTCTATAAACGGTTTTTATGATGTGGTAGGATTTTGGCAAAACCGGTAAATTGCTATCACTAGAGTCCAGTAGAGGGTTTGTGCAAGTGTAAGTGGGCGACGGACAGTTTGGAAACTCCAACTAGTGCATAATATTGAAGCCTTACATTAAAATTTTGTCAGGTTGATGTAAAGATCAAAGTCCTAAAGGTACATAACATACTCTAGAATGACCGAGGCACTCAAAGCAAAATAAACATTTCCAACTTAGGTCTTGCATTTCCTGATAAATTACGACACTTCCTATTTATTTCCATTTTTTATTAACTGTTTTCCCGGAAGTGAGCAGGATGATGACCTATCTAGAATAACTCTGTAGTTTCTTACCAAATATGGCAGACGGTAGATAGATATTTAATTGTGGAATGATTATCTCTGCGTGGAACCAGTAGACCAATGTGCATACAGGGTTACTGGTAACTCGACGTATTCCTTGCAGGACGTCATAGTAGGGTTAAAATGCAACAAATTAAGCCACCAAATTTTAATGTTCCCCGAATTAATTTGATTTTTTTAAAGAGAAATTATTAAACCCTGTATAGTAAGACCACTTTAAGGGTGCAGTTGAAGGTCGCATTGTCCGTCATGAATATTTGCATCGGTATGTCAAATTTGCTGCGTTTATATTAATTCTGTGTTTTCCCGCTTGCAAAAATAAGTTGATTGCAGTGTAAGTTTTTAGGTCTTTTTGTTACATACGCGGTTAAATTCATTATATGTTCACGATTTGTGGTGTTTTGGTTTTCAGACTTCGTGGAGGTTTTATCTCATAATAGCTCTACATTTTTCTAAGCATAGACAAGAGATGAATGTCATGGGGTGTCATTTCCTTGTATCATCATTAAATAATAATTTTACTTACGATTGGACATTCTATTATTCTTTCCAGCAGTAAGTTCGTAACTGAACTGTTTAAAAAAAATGCATCTCGCGGCCCTTCACAGTTTTTCTTTTTGAGGTTACTTTCGCGCGCATTTGGTAGACGATCATCACCTAAATACTAATTTCCAGAAAATATTGTACTAAATCGGTGCTGTTTTCATTAATATAAATAAATGTTACCAGGAGTAATAAATATTAGTAGTCTAATTAATAAAATTAAGAAGATAACACTTTCCATGATGGATCTATTAAGAATCTTGTTTTGATTCTTTTTTTGTCTGCACTCAAATTTGACAGAAAATCTGTCACAAGGATAATCGCGCGTATTTTTATTAAATTGGCAGTATATAAATAACTACGTTATTACTCAATACTTTAACTTTATTTCAGTTTTCAGCATAAGTTCATGAAGAAATCGATTAGTATAACATAACACTACAATAATTATGTATTATGAAAATACATAAATGATGATAAGATAATTAGATGGTGGATTCTTTAGAATTTTTGACTTAATATATTGAGTACGAGTCATCTTAGGCCAGAGACCACGTCTTGCAGCATACCAAACCATCACATACATACAACGTAATCACCAAAGGTGTCCCATATTCCCGTCGGGGCTGCGGGTTGTTCGAAAGAGATATAAATAAATAAATAATAAAAATGTTTATTTTCTTCCACAAAAACACTTAAAACTAAAACTTAAAATGGAAAAACAGAATTATAAATATTACAATGTATTTGTGGGAGACTGGTGCCTAAACTAAGCCGCAACTTGTATTTCAGGACACCAGGGACTCCCCTCTACAGGCAAAAATGTCTTGAAAATGTATTAAATTTCATAAAAAATAAAATTGATTTATAAAAAGAAAACAGTTCATGAAATATAATGTAAAATTACAGTTTTAAGTTACAAAATAGGAAAGTTACATTTTTATTAAATAAGTAAAATTATTGAAAGTAAAACTAGTTATAATAATAATTAATTAAAATGTACGTAAAATTACATTTTAATATTACAAAAATGAATTTACATTTATTTATTTTTAATAACAATTAAAGGCATGCTGTTTGTTGAAAACCAGGAAAAAATAATAATAACATCTTAAAGAGCGTGTATAATGAGTGTGTGTGTGTGTGTGTGTGTGTGTGTGTGCGTGTGTGTGTGAGTGTGTGTGCATGTGTTTGTGCAGTGTAAAAAGGGTGAGAGGGTATGTGAGTGGGTTCATAATTAACTAGATGAGAAATATGGCATAGGAAAGGAAGCATTATTTAATTCCCATTACGTTTTTATAACTAGTAGCTCTTCTGTTTTTGTGTAGTTCAATTTTAGTAGCCAGTTTGTCAAAACCAGCTTACATTTAGATCTTTTGAAAATAAAAATACCCAATTCTTTATTTAATTTATTATAGAGTTCAGGTCCTCGAAAGGTATGAAATTTTTGGGCAAAACCTGTTTTAGATTGAAAGGTGTTACATATTGCATAGTGCCTCCTAGTTGTTAATTTAGAAGGATCGAAAGAGGCTGGGTCCGAATGCTGCCTCAGAATAGTAAAAAGAATGTAAATTTGTCTAACAGTTAGAACTTTGGCTTCCTGATACAGTGTGGTAGTGGGAAAGAGTCGTGGTTTTGAGAGACCAACTTTTAGAATCAACCTTTGGGCTCTTTCTATTTCCAACATTTTTGTTTTCCCGGCACCTCCCCAAGTTGTTACACAATATGACAGTATGGATTGGACAAGTGCAAAATATACCATTTTAAGTGTTTCACCATTGGCTACTTGTCTAAGCTGTTTAAAAATATAAGTAAGTTTCCTTACCCTTTTACTTAAGTTGTGAATGTGTTCATCAAAGGACAATCTTCTATCAATGGTTACACCCAAATAGCGAATACTTTGAGTCGACTGTATGGTTGAGCAGGCGCCTTGATTCAAAGGAGGAAATGAACACTGATGAGCATATAAGGGAGGTTTGTCTTGAAAGAAGGTCTCCACACTCCTGATTGTAAAAGGAATATATTTAGTTTTATCCGCATTAAGTGTAAGCGAGTTTGCAGCAAGCCAGTGGCAAACAGTGTTTAGACCTGATTGAGCGAAGAAATATACTTCTTCCCAAGAATTTCCCTTAAAAGTGAGAGTTGTGTCATCTGCGTAAGATATTATTTTGCAGTTTTCAAGATTAAGTTGACATAGCTCGTTTATGTAACACAGAAACAAAGTGGGGCCAAGAATACTTCCCTGAGGAACTCCGTACTCGATAGGAAGTTCATCACTCAGATGGTCACCTATTCTTACACGCTGCGTACGATCCGATAAATAGCTTGCTATCAATGTCAATTCATTTCCCCGCATACCGCGGCCTTGGCACTACAAACAGTAAGAACATGGGTGGTTTTTAGTCAGTAGAAGTCTGACACTCCCTTTCGCTCTGCCCAAGAGCGTGAGGGGTTATTTGATGATTTCTCACCCCCCAAAAAAAAGGTGTCCCATATTACATCGACATTTCCCTAGTTCTGTTCAAGTCACATGTAATAGGGGTCGATCATACTACTGGCTCTTCTCTACTAAACCTTCTTTAATACCTAACTACAGACAGTTAATAACTTGACTTTCTCAATAGTGTGAATGATACAGCTGCGTGATGAAGCTGTTATATCACACTCAAATATTTATCTCGCCTGACTAAATATCTAAATATAGGCCGTTACCTTGCACGAATATGGTAATCTATCATCTCAAGTGACATATTATTTTCCATGCATTTAAAATCTTCAGTGCTTTATTGTGTTTCAGATATCAGTGAAAATCCGGAATAACAGCGGTTTCAAACTTCAAAAGAAAACGGGAGAGCCGACTGCTTAATGGTTCGTACATTTTGTGAAAATTATTTATTTTATGTTAACGAGGCCGTTCCTAATTCAACGTTGACCCTAATAACAATGAGGCGAAAAAAAACTCCCGATCTCTCGCTACTTTATTTTACCTCCGCTGTGGTCAAGGAATGGATGGACTGTGTAAAGGATCATCATCATCATCAGCCTATAATGTTCCCACTGCAGGGACTCAGGCAGGGGCGGATCCAGGATTCAGGATCTTAAGGGGGGCAAACGTAGTCTAGTCAATTAATACACGCAGTCTAAAATTTTTTTTTCTAAAAATACATACACACTTATTTTATTGGTTCATATTTTTCGAAGGCGTAGAAAAAAAAAAATTAACCAAAAAGCCAGAAACGCGCAAGAGTTTCACTTATATTCTTTCGGTTATTTTTTATTTTACAACACTGGTAAATTGCTTTGCCTGTAAAGTATGTACTATGCTGGAAACTCCATAGCCGTCCGGTCCCTCTGTGCCTCCCCCCCTGCTTCCACCCTTGGACTCAGGCCTCCTCTCTAGGAGAGGGATGGGCTCTAGTCCACTACGCGTGCCCTGTGTGGATTGACAGATGTCACATGTCTTCGAATTTTTTGGTTTTATGACATAAAAAAAGGGTTTTCCGGTAAAGGGTCATATTATTGTGGCAAGAAAGGAGGTGTATGATGAGATGACGATTAATAGAGAAGTATGGAAGAAGAAGACATGCTGTGCCGACCTTAAATGAATTGGGATAAGGACAAGAAAATGATAATAATTATTGTCAAGGAATAGTGTCACTAATTTGACAGCTCTATTTGCAAGAATTTTTAACAGTTAGTTGGGCTCGTAATGGTCACTTCTGAGTGCGTTATCATCAGTTTATTTACTAGGTCAGCCCAAGTATTATTGAGGTTTTAAAACAGAGTTTTTCCGTAGTAGCCAGTAGTATGAATTTGAACCCATTAATTGTTAATGCGCTCTCTCAACCGGGTATCCGAGAACTCGGAACAATAATTCTAGATTTCATGTACCCGTTATGTTATAAGTCTCTAGATTCAAGTATGGAGCTAGCCTAATTCCTTTATACCTTAGGATTTTTTAATCCGGTCTTAAATTGCTACGTTATAATGAAGTTTAGCGGAAAAATCTCACTGCCCAGGGGATCATGTCATACGATACAGTCATGGAAAGGACATCGGGGCTAGCGCTCAACAGTAGCTCTTGTAACTACTAAACCAACAGGGCCATCTTATTCCATAACCAGCTGCTGCCCACGGTTTCGACTCTACTTATACTAATTTCTGGAGCATTAAGGAACATCGGCACGGTTGGGGCAGTGGCCGAGAGATTTGACTGCTGCGCTGCGTGTCGCGGGTTCGATCCCCGCACGGAACAAATATTTGTATGGCCTACAGATAGTTGTTTCGGGTCTGGGTGGGTTTGTGTATGTGAATTTAAATGTTTGTAAACGCACCCACGTTACAGGAGATATTTCTAGTGTGGGTTGCCCCACACTAGAAACACACGTTTAAAAAAAAACAAAACAAAATATTCAAATATAATTCATTAACATAAAACAATTATTTTTGACATTTTTTTGGCACCCTGCTTCTGCACACCTGGGTCACAAGTCGGTAAGCTATGTCATTTACCGGGATAAAAAAAATCCTATGTGTTAATCCAGGTTGTAAGCTAGCTGTAATCCATAATTTTAGCCAAATCTTTTCACCCGGTTTGCATGATTAAGTAATAAACATACAATCTGTCACGTTTATATACTTTTTATTATTATCTCTTTTATTTATTTATATCCATACTAAATAGTCGAATACATGGTAGACGTATCGGCCATTCCACTGTCTGGTTGAATTATTATCATTACTAGGATTATTATCATAATCAATATAACGTTATTTTTATGACAGCTAATAGCTATAAGTACTATGTGGTAAGTTGTTTTTAAATCTCGTCACGTAACTCGAAATATTGCGTGCGAAATTGTTTAGTGTATGCGTGGCCTTACATTCGGTTGTGGCGAGTGACGATTGATACGTCGAAACGACGACGCGGCGACGTGTGCCCTTCGTAACTATTCGGGGTTTCACCGTCTGATAGTACGTCGAAAGGAAGCACTTCATGTGTTAAGTAAAATTACGTAAGCGTACCTAGCCAGTGAAGCGATTTTGGATTAACTAAGGCTATGAAACTCTCCATCTGTGGATAATTTTTTAATTAGGTATCTTCACTCACCTCTTTTTCCCATGGGGACAAGCAGAAACCACAGAACGCCTGCTACGATCCTTACATACTTCTTTCACCTCATCCACGTTCATACATCTGGTCATACACGCATGCCGGTTCCAAATAGTGTACTACGCACCTGTCCTTTTTGAAGAACCTCACCAATAAGGTCACTGTAAATATGTTTATCTAGGTAGTCACCTCCTGGCGTTACCGCACTCACATCTGCCATGACTTTTTTTTTTTTTGGCGTGTGAAAATCATCCCGCTCTTGGGCAGAGCGAAAGGGAGTGTCAGACTTCTACTGACTTAAAACCACCCATGTTCCTTCTTAGCCCTTCATGTCGAGGCCGCGGTATCTCTTGCGAACAACCCGCAGCCCCGACGGGCGTCGGCCCTTGCCCTCGCCTGGGCCCCTTCCATGTTGCTGACATCTCTTTGAGGCGCGCGTGGAACACGAACGCGCCGTCGACACGGCCTGTCGTCGTCATAAGACGGACGGACGGCGAGCTTACCCATCACTCACCGTCCACAGGCCCGCGTCTACGGTGGCCGGAAGCCATCACGTGGCCCCCGACGCCCGGAACGCCTCCCGCGGCGGCTGGGACGAGAGGTTCTCTCCCTCTCACGTTCCGCCACCTCCTTCGCTAGCACAACTGCTTCGCAGAAGGAGGCGACGGCGTCCCATTCCTCCTCGCCCCGGACCATGGCTTGCACCAGGGCCGGGCGCGAGAGGTCGCCGCCGCCGATCGCCGCTACGAGAACACGGCGGGGCTCCGCCCAAGCGGGACACACCTCCACGGTGTGCTTTACCGTGTCCTCCGGCCGATCCTCACAATGGTGGCATCCGGGCGTTTCCTCCCGCCTGATTCGATGCAGATACCTCCCGAAACAACCGTGTCCGGTGAGTACCTGCGTCAGACGGAAGGTGAGGGCGCCGTGGCGCCTCTCCAGCCACTCCTCAAAGAGGGGACTTACCGCCACTACCGTGGCGTGCCCTGCACGGGGTTGCGACAGTCGCTCTCTCCATGCCGAGGACTATCGCCTCCAGATCCCATGGCGGCAATCCAGCAAGGAGGTTCGCCGCCTCGCGGGAGATCGTGCGGTACCCACGGCCTTACGGCCATCACCTTTTGGGGCGCGTTCAGGTAGTGGGCGGCCCGCTTTCTCAAAGCACTCGCCCACACCGGGGCCCCGTAAAGGGCCTTGGACCACACGATCCCCGCATAGAGCCTCCGGCAGGAGGCGTTTGGCCCCCCCAGATTGGGCAGGAGCCACCTGAAGGCAGCCCCGGCCCGCTCCAGTTTGGGAGCCAAACGTCGGAAATGCTCCACGAAGTTCCACCGGCTGTCGAGGACGAGTCCAAGGTACTTCAAAGTACACTCGACGTCGATGGGAACCCCTCCCACCACGTTTTCGTTTAAGATAGCGTATTATCATCATCATCTTCCAGTCTACAGTAGTTCGCTGCGAGACAAAGGCCTCACCAAACGCACGCCATTGAACTGAATTCTTGGCAACATTTACTCAGCTGTTATCAGTTCCCTTGGATTTATCATTGCTCCACCTAATCGAGGGTGTCCTATTGTACTTTAGGCGATTTGTGGTCTCTACTCAAAAACACGTTGACCCGAAGGTCATCGGATCACTTCAGTTTGTCATGTATTTATTTAATTTGATTGTGGCTTACAGCTATCAATACAAAATGTATAGGGAGGCCATTAAGAAAATTTACAAGCCTCCATCATCTCTGTTTAAAAATGTAGACTTGTAAACTAGACCATCGAGGCAGTTTTTAACCGACTTCCCAAAAGAAGGAGGTTCTCAATTCGATCGGTATGTTTATTTTTTATTTTTTGCATATCTATTTTAGGTAAACTCCTATAGATATCAGAAAAAGGTATCATGCTATCTAGCAGTTGATTTCAATCATCTTGTCTTATACTTAAATTGTTACTTTATTGTACCTGTGTACTAAACATAACTTATTTCACAGCGTATTTAAATCTGTGGCCATCTTATTTCGAAGTCTTAATTTAATGTTAAATGAAGCCAGAGGCATGAGGATAACTGGTAGCTGTTAATGATTGCAAAACGGTGACCCGTGGTCACCTTGACCTACGTGTATATAAGTTTTATTTTTAATCAACACATTTCTCCTTCGCCATCTGCTACTTGGGGTCACGAACTAAGATTTTAATATTTTGAAGAACTGCTGCTGCCGCTCTAGTTCTTTCTTAGACTATTATGAGTCATCATCTACCTAGATTTTTTCATAACGATGTTGGGGTCGGTTTCCAGTCTAACCGGATGCAGCTAAATACCAGTATTTAAAATGAAACGACTTAGTTTATTATTAGCTTCTTTCAAAATTATTTGGTTGAGGTTTTTGATATAAAGTGTATTTCTTAGGTAATTTGGGTGCTGCTTCCAAGTCAATTTATTATTTCATGTCAACGCGATAACTTTATTATTTTCTTCTGCTGACAAATTCTTTGAGGCGATCGTAAATTCTAAGCCTATTAACACAAAAAAAGAAAAACTTGATATAGGTACACAACGATACTTTTTATTTTACGAGACATTGCTGAGTAACTTAAAAGTGACATCTGCGAACTCAGAGCGATCCATTGTCTTCTAAATAATTTACATACAAATTGAACTAATTTACAAATGCTAAGTTGTTCATTAACAATTTTAGTCTTGTACGTGAATTCTGAAAAAAAAACCGGAGGCTGCTTTTGGATATTTTGTAAGCTAATTTATTGTGCTTTTATTGGCTTTTTCCCGTTTGGCCATTATTCAGAGCCTTAGCGTTAATTTGGCCAGTCTGGCATAATTGTGAATAATATCATCATCGCTTTAATATACCACGAGTTTGCAAAGCTACATAACCAGTTATAGTTAATAGTTAAAGACTTCCCATGCTCGTGATCGCTAAGTTAAAGTGCATACTGATTCGTTTGTACGTCATCATTTAGTGCAGTCTCATCGAAATTACGCTAATGAATGGGAAATTAAAAATTTCAAGATCATTTTACACTTTCAAGTCTCTACAACTACATGGTGCCCGTCGGGGCTGCGGGTTGTTCGCAAGAGATACCACGGCCTCGACATAAAGGGCTAATAAGGAACATGGATGGCTTTTAGTCAGTAGAAGTCTGACACTTTCTTTCGCTCTGCCCAAGAGCGGGAGGGGTTATTTGATGATTTTCCACCGACAAAAAAAAAAGTCTTTACATGGTAAGTGACATAATGCAGGCACAATGTTGTCACGTACTACTATGCATTCAGTACGTGATTAATTGATTATACTATAACATCGCGGTTTAATTAATTCTTGTTGGATTTAAATAAAAACTCAGTTATTCTGTAAATTTTGGCTTAACCATGTAGAGCTCTTTTGAATGAACCAGCAGGTTATTTGAAATATTATGTTACCCTGTACTCTCCTAGCTAGGCAAAAGCCTCCTCCAATTTCTCCCATGTGTTATTTTGTCATGCCTCCTCAAGTCAGCCGTCGAAAAAAAATAATTTCCTTGAAGGACTACAAAAATGTAATGAACAATTCGTGGTAAAATATTGTACGCCTATGTAAAACACCCAAGTTTCCGATCATAACATCGTGTGACGCAAGACACCTACAAGTACGTACCACGTCAGAGCTACTAGTTACTACCGCTACGTGACGTACGAAGCGCAGTTTAGCCACGTCTGATGAAGCCCTAACAGCGATCAATCCTATTACCAACCAACTTACCTAACTTCGTCAAGAATATCAATACATGGACGATAGCTAACGCACTGGTACCTACGTGAAATTTAGGCCACTTTTTTTCAGTATTAGGTAACAGAAGAGATAGAAAATTAAAAAATGTCAACTTTGAATTTAGAAGTCGTACGAATGATTATAAGAGAAAAGTAACTATGTACATTAATTAAAAATTAAATAAACTAACAAGAAACTATAAAAAGGCGTCAAAATACTGCTCCTCAAAGCTGTCAGCCGGTAATGTGCCCAAAAGACTGGTGGCATTGCCAAGTTGCCAAGATAAAAGCCAGCCCTTGGGTCACAAGAAGCCGCCAGAAGTCGCCCGAAGGTCATACACGCGCGCGGGTCGTGTGCAAGGTCAGTGTATGTCTTTTTAGTCTAGGGCATCCCTTCCTGGCGTTGCCACTTTATTGATGTTCCGCAGTATATTTTTCTTTAATGATGGATCATTGATTTCTCCCAGCCCTCAGTACCTCGTGTTCGCAGGTCAAAATCATCATCCTACTGACCTTATTACAATTTATTTTGAGTTTAGGACGGCATTCGGGGCTGCGGGTTGTTTGAAAGAGATACCGCGGCCTCGGACACAAAGGGCTAAGAAGGTACATGGGTGGTTTTTAATCAGTAGACACTCCCTACCGCTCCACCCAGAGCGAGAGGAGTTATTTTATGATTTCACACACTACAAAAAAAAAGGTTAGGACGACAATTCACAGTTCTTCTTGCAAAAATAGTACTTACTTGAGCGTAAAATATGAAAAGATTTGGTGTATTCTGGTACTTACAAACAGAAAGATTGAAACATTCTTGTAGGCTTAGAAGATTATCTAGGCAGATACAATAATCCATGAATCGTGTCATTTTTCTTATTTCCACAGCAATACGATAAGATTGTGAATTTATTGTAACATGAATACATAACGATTTATTTATGTATGTCGAGAAATACACGTGATTGATCATTATATTTGCAGCGATGCAGGAAGTGTTATCAAAAGAGGCAGTTGTATGAGCAAATACTGTTGAGTATTGTTCTTTGAAAACCTACAGGTTCAACGTTTGTTCTGTAGACATAGAAAATAAACAAAATATGTAATAAGCTAACACATCAGACAACATCACATGACATAGAATATAATATACTTCCTCTTCTAATTTACACAACAATATTAAAAAGATTAAAGAAAAACCGAAGAAAAATTATAGTGCACTAAAGAAAGTGATTCGCTCGGCCTGAAAAAAAATGTGCCCACGAAAGACTGGTAGCGCTACTAAGTTCGATTGCAAATAAATAAGATTAAGTTAATCTATACTATCTATACTAATATTATAAAGCTGAAGAGTTTGTTTGTTTGAACGCGGTAAACTCAGGGACTACTGGTTGGAATTGAAAAAATCATTTAGTGCTGGATAGTCCATTTATCGAGGAAGGCTTTAGGCTACATAACATCACGCTACGATCAATAGGAGCGGAGCATAAATGAAAAATGTTGCAAAAACGGGAAAAGATATTCCTTTTTGAGAGCTTCCGTTGCGTGCGCTGCGAAAATGGTTTAAGTTACGTAAATATCATGTATCAAGGAATTGTTCCTCTTTAAAAGTTCTAAAAAAAAGTCCGCGACAGCATATGTTTATCTTTTACGATTTACTCACTGTAACCATTTTTTTATATTAAAATGTTAGGTTAAAAAGAATTATATTTTGCGAAGCTTATTTAACCCATATGGTATTAATCTATATCTAAATAAATGTGTTTGCTAGCACGAAAATTTAATATAGAATATTTGTGCCCTTTACTCTATACAGTTTAAACAAATATCTTAGAAGATATCGCAATGTAAAAATATCCGCGCGACAAAATAATTAGCGCGTGGCAGTCATTCGGTCCGGTGCGGTAGGTACGTGGGGATTCTGGCCTCTGGGGGCTCCGGAGAAATTCAAATTCAAAATGTTTACTGCACCATAATGTTTACAAGTACAAGGTGTTACTGTATATTAAACAGTAAGAGATACCTATAGTAATTGTTACTTTAATAATATAATCGAAGTCAATCTAAACTAATAGGTATTTTATAGAGGAAAGGTAAGATTTTTTGTTTGTAAGATATAGCTCAATTTAATAAGTTGGATAGTCGATTTATCTAGAAAGGTTATAAGCTATATTATGTGTTGCAGACGAAGTTGCGTGGGTCAGCTAGTATTATATATTCGAGGAATTGGTACTTATAAGACTGTATGTGTGGCTCCACTCGGCACTAAACATTTTTGCTAGTCATTGATGTTATTGCGTAAGACTTGTCATCTTCTTATTGTTTGAAAATAACTGGTTATGGATCAGTTTAAAGTCTGTGATTTTTTTCGAATTTCAAATATCAAAGAAATCTTATACCTTAGGTCTGAGTCATTTGGTTGTTTAAAAAACCATAAGTAGACGCACACAACATAGGAAAGTATAGATACGACAAAACAAATCAGGACTACGTGAATAAAATACAGACTTTCTTTGAACAGAGTTGAGCTTCAAGCAAATATAAAAACGTCAACAAGGTGCTAAGGAAATGCTGTCATTTCCGGCGCAAATATGACGAGAACTGAAACTAAAAACCTGCGACCGAATTCAAGTAACGTCAGAAAAACAAACGCCTAATTACGTCGACAGATTCCTAGAAGATCACATGACGACAATTAAATACATAGTCTGGAAAAACTATTATAATATGGCAATAATGTTACTAAGGAGACTTTCTTTGGTGAGCTAAGACTTGGTAGTTCATAGTCTTATCTTGTGTTAAGAGCCTGCTGTCACCTGCCATCTCATGATTGATAAGCAAGGCTGATTGGTGGAAACCGCCTTTGAACGTTAAAGTATCAAGGTTGGAATGTGGCCTTGGGTACTAATTTACGTAAGGGATAACCCATTGAATAAGGTGTTTCATAACTGAACGGGTCGTATAACATACTGAGATTATATAATTTAAGAAGAATAAGATTTTCTTTTTCTTAGCTTTTCTCTGGTAATCTATGTTGAGTGGCAAGAGACAGTCTCTCCCTAAATGCTAACCTTTTGCCCAAAAGTGGGGACCCAAAACTTAACTACGAGTTAGGGGCAATCACTAACATGCGTCTATTACTATATCGTTCAGGAATCAAAAAATGCAGGACTCCGATCGTTTGTGGAACAGCACCACATTTGCAGTTTCTGCTGGAAATGTCTCTAGATTTCCACCGGAATTAGCTACCTCAAAGTCCCTAAACAAACCTACTTTACGACTACGGACCAACGTCGGTCAAAGCAAGGATAAAGATGAACATATTTAAATAGGAATCAATGCTGTACAAAGAACTTTCAAGGACCTAAGTTAAGTTTAGTCAAGGTCTGCAAAATGACAATAGCTTTAAATTCAGCCCGGAAGTAACGCAATTTCACGAATAAAGATGCATCTTACAAAGAATTATGACGCCAATTAATAAAATTATGCGACTAGACAGTTACGTAATTGTCTTTGCATAATTCGATCATAACTCGAGTTCAGACAAGTTCATCAATCTTATTTTTAACAGTGCACTAAAATGAGATTCTTATCAAAGACTCTTCATTTTCAGATATGTGTGGATCACTTGACAGTGTTAAATACATTATCAGTTTCAAAATTGAGTTAATGAAATTTTAAGCCTTGTCACACTCTATTTAAGTTTAAAATTCAACTGCATAATTGCATTGAAGGAATCATCTCAAGGGGAAGGGCCAGGGTAGCCCGCGAAATTTCGTTACGTATTTCATTTGCAGGTAACTTGAGGGTTGTTTTAACGATTTCAATGATTATACTGCTAAGCTGTTTTTGTTGCGTTCGCGTATCATATTTGAATCAACATAAGACCTGACACTGACCAGCAAATTGCAAATAACGTAGCGCTTCCAACAAAAGTCGAGTTTTTAATATTTCGGTACTCAGATCAGATCAGAAAAAAATCAGGAACTGGCAGCAAAACTGAACAAATCACGACTGTCAATGTGATGCGCTACATTTATCATTGTGAATGTCCTTCCTGTCATTTCTTCCTTTAATTTTCACGGTTAGTCTCACAAAAGTTTATTTAAATGAGTAGTACGAAGATAGGTCTTGTTTTGTTCGAGTCACGAGGGTAGCGCCAGCGCGGGCGCATCGTGCGGGGACTAGCCTTGTTCATTATAACATTTCTAACAATGCTGTATAAATAACTTCAGTAAACAACTAGTCCATATTAATGTCTCATTATTTATTGCACCTTGTAAATTATTTCACAAGGCAAATAGATACGCATTTATTTATTTTCAAGTGCAATCTGGATAGCTCACACATGTCGGTAAATATTATGGTGGACGGAGTTATCTTGTTATGGTGTGAATTGACGGCAAGTTTAACTCAATGGTAGATTTTGCAGGTATTCAGCTGTTATCGGGACTTCATTGCGACATGTTTCACGAGATTATTTTGTACTGTTGACATGAAATCGATAAGATCTGTCTGTGAACTTGACATACCTACAGATTAATGTCCAGGATATGTACCGAACAGATCTAAATCTTGACTGAAATTTTTCTTTTAGTGAGTCCCCTTTTTTTTTTGGGGGGGTGGGAAATCATCAAATAACCCCTCCCGCTCTTGGGCAGAGCGAAAGGGAGTGTCAGACTTCTACTGACTAAAAACCACCCATGTTCCTTCTTCGCCCTTCATGTCGAGGCCGCGGTATCCCTTGCGAACAACCCGCAGCCTCGACAGGCGTCGGCCCTTGCGGGCCCCTTCCATGTTGCTGACATCTCTTTGAGGCGCGCGTGGAACACGAACGCGCCGTCGACACGGCCTGTCGTCGTCATGAGACGGACGGACGGCGAGCTTACCCATCACTCACCGTCCACAGGCCCGCGTCTACGGTGGCCGGAAGCCATCACGTGGCCCCCGACGCCCGGAGCGCCTCCCGCGGCGGCTGGGACGAGAGGTTCTCTCCCTCTCACGTTCCGCCACCTCCTTCGCTAGCATCACTTTAGTGAGTCCCCTCGTGGCTAAATAAGTGCAGCCTCTCGGGTCGATCTTCAGGTTAAGCCGTGCTTACCTGGGTTGGTACGTGGGTGGGTGATCACCCGTTGATACTGAGTTTCCTCCGTGGCTCGGAAAGCACTTTAAGCCGTTGAACCCATCTGTCACTTGTACATCTTTGACAGTCGTTACAGTCTGACAACTAGTCTTACCAAGTGTTATCGTATCACCCACTTTACCCAGTACTAATTAAGTTGTGGAGGTCAGATTGGCAGTCGCTCTATGTAAAATCCTGGTATTCAGCAGCACCAGGTTAGACTTAAAACCGCCCTAAACATAGTTGGGAAAAGGCTAGGCAGATGAATACATCTTTGCTTGAATAATAAAACGTCCACTGAGATAACAGACAAATAAAATAATTGCTTCCATTAACTATTTAGCACACTTGAATATCTTTGTGACTGACACCAAAGATAAAAGATGTCTGAAAAATTACAACTGATTTTCAGTCTTAACAATTGCAAATATTAGCCTTTTACATTACTACTTTACTAGTATATTACAAGTAAAGATAATGAATGATTTACTCAAAAGACTAAACACCCAAATCGATTCACAAAATACATTTACACAAACGCGAAAAGTATCGAACATTTATAATCAAATTCCGATAAGAATTTGCACATAATAAACGGTTTCATCTGGTAAATCCGTGGCGTTACTTTCAATTTGATCGTCAGTCTAAAGATAGAAAGGAATCGTGAAAGCAATAAGGCGAACAGACAATCAGTTTGTTTATATAAGGCCGTATTGGAGGATACAATCAGTCCGCGACTCCCTGGGACGCAATAAGCGTAATCCCCGAGGCGGGCGACAGGGAAATATAATGTTAGAAGCGACTTTTAAAATGATTTTATTTGCTGCCAGACTAAATGGAAGGTGCTTATCTTAACATCACGTCTGTAAACCCCAAACAATTAAGCAGAGCTGTACCCATTAGTAGGTATATCCATATTTCGCCAGTAAGGTTTAAGTCCCAAGTAATAAGGAGCGAGCCTACTGCCATCAACCGGGCACAAATCCAGACTTCGTGCCTTCTACTGAGAATTTCCTGACGGAATAACCCAATGACAATTTGTCTGACCTGGGAATCCAACGCAGGACTTCATGCACAGCAGCCGCGCTTGCGACCACTAGACCAACGAGGTAGTCAGATTAGGCACATGGAAGGAGCACTTTGATTTAAATTCTGTTATTGTTTAGTTTTCTAAATATTATGGTTATGGAGAGGTTTAATATAATCCTGGAAGCAATTTCATTTCATTTACTAAATCGAATATTTCTGCCACTATTTCATTATTATTTATTACTAGCTGATGCCCGCGGCTTCACCCGCGTGGATGTCGGTCAAATTATATACTAAAACCTTCCTCTTGAATCACCCTATCTATTAAAAAAACCGCTTCGAAATCCGTTGCGTAGTTTTAAAGATTTAAGCATACATAAGGACGGACAGACAGCGATAGCGACTTTCTTTTATACTATATAGTGATAATTTTTTTTTTATCGTTGCTTACACTAGGAATTTATCCTGTATCGTGGGTGCGTTCACAAACATATAAACTAACACACAAATACCCAGACCCGAAACAATTATCTGCAGGCCATACAAATATTTGTTCCGTGCGGAGATCGAACCCGCGACACGCAGCGCAGCAGTCCAAACGCCCAGCCACTGCGCTAACCGTGCCGTCCGTGCGTCCGTTATACTTACTTATGTACCGTGACGTATAATCAGTCAGAATTTTTTCCAAATTTTTTGCAACTGTATACCAGTATTTTACATAATTATACCATGTTTGAGAAGCCAGACAAAATACTAAATCACACAAGTGATCCACTTTAAATTATGCAATTTGTCATTCTATGATGCATAATTTACAAAGTACATATTTTTAGTAACAATTTTGCAAATGTTAAGATAGAATACAGAAGTCGCCAAAGTAAAAAATATGTTAATAGGTAATTGTCTTTTTAAAAACTTCATCAAAAATATGTAACAGACCAAAAAACTAATTCAAACCTAACACCATAATAAAGTGATATTTAAAAAGTTTTTCAAAGTATCTCTTCCAGTAAAAAGTATCGACATCGGTCAGTAGATGCTGGGCGGGCGGCAGTGCGAGCGAGGGCGGCGCGCGCGCCCAGTCAACTTCCGCCGTCCGTGGCCGCGGTAACTGCCCACTGTGCCACTAACTGTGCCCAGACTGCCCAGTGTGTCCGCTGTCCGATAACTTTGCCCAACTACAACTTGAATTGAACCTTGTTATTTATGTACGAGAAATTTTGTTTTAGAAGTGTTAATTGGGTGTTAGAGTGCGATTTTAAGTTCGGTTCGTTTGATTTATGTAAACGTTTAGCTTATTTAACATTCTAACATATTACTTATAAACAATCTGATTATCAAGTGTTATTTAACCCCAAATTCATTCACATAAAGATCAAAGTCATTTTAAAAATCTAGTCAAAAATACAGTCACATAATGTGAAGTCTCTCTCCCAGTGCTATTAAAAATCCCACTAAGAACTTCTTCAAACCTGTCTTCTTAGGTAAACCTTCCCTCTTCTCTCCTATGCCCATCACCACCTGACTTCTTCAACCATGGCAGACAAGCTTCATGAGTACCAAGGAGTGACAGGTCGTCTCCACGGTGTTCGTGATCGCTACCGCGAGAGATGGTCCAGGTGGAAGGAAGAACATCCTAGAGGTGTTAGGAATGTGGTTTCTGAGAGCTTGTTCGGGATACCTGACTCTGATGAGCCGAGGGAAAGGGTTTGGCAGGACAGTGCGTACAGTGATCTTTATCGGTAAGTTACCTTTTAATTTCAGGACGGTGTTATGGCACGATATCGTTTTGATTTGTAGCAATAAATACAAACATACATACTCGTACGTAGACTGCCAAAAAAACAACACTAAAAACCGACGTCTTTTTGTATTTTTGAGGCACTTTCCATTAGCATTGCTCTCATTTATAATTCTTAGCTTCGTTGGGTGTCCCTAAGACACCTCTCTATTTTTTTTCTATGTCCGACGACAGGCCTACTCAAGGAAGCTTGTATTATAGGTACAAAGTTACCTACAGGGTTCCGGAGATCAGTTAGCCAGTCGCTCCGTGTTAACTTTTGGTATTCATCTGCATGATGTTAGACTGTAGCCGATTCGAAGTTGGGAAAGGGTTTGGCAGAAGAAGACGATGATGAATTGAGGATGCATGTGTTGTGTTTTTGAGTTTAATTAATTTTCTGAAAAATTCTATGTAGTCTTGACAGCTGCTTTAAACAAAATTGACGTTGTTTTATTGAAGTTTATCTGCTTTAATTACCTAAAATATACATTTGTATTATAGAGTGACAAATGTGGCTTTTCCGACAACCAGAATTTCAAAGAATATCGAATAACACAGTACTAACTGGGTGGTGAAGGTCAGATAGGCAGTCGCTCCATGTACATTACTGATATTCAGCGGGAAAAGGATTGTGAAATGTGGATACAAACACAAACTTTAAAACTGTGACAAGGTTTCGGGCACATTGGAATAGTAATCTCATTATTGAGCGATCAAAGCGTAGCATAGAATCGATGTGGAACTCGATTCCATATCCAGTTTGATAGCCCACTCCTACGTATGATAGAAAGCAAATAATAACACAGTTCGTAGCGATAGATTGAAGTCTAATAGAGCTGAACAAATATTCTAAGATGTTTACTTTGTAACAAACTTATCATATGTAGGACAAGTCGATGTATTCATTAGGATACGAGGCAAAGCTTCTAAGTTTGCTTTTAATCATAATTATCGTAACAAATATTATCTGGCGAAATGAGGATGGCGTAATTGTATACCTCTCAGGCGTGATGTTATGTTAAAATAGACTAAGCCTATCTAGGACAATGTTTTAGCCGAAAACGATCTAACTAACATTAATATTGATGAAATGACTATGTTACTTTTTGATAGATGACCATAATTTATCAATTCTCAACCCTTCAAATGATGAAAGGAAACGCTAAAGAACCACTTAAACTGTGCTTATATTCATTATAAAGTAATTTAATAACGGTGGCACTTTTCTAGGAGAAAAAGTCGTATTGAACTGATGCGTATATCAGCCGCAGTAATGGGGATCGAGTTCTCGTACGCTGGGGAGACTGCTTTCGTATCGCCCACCTTGCTGCAGATAGGGGTGCCCCATCAACAGATGACGCTTGTCTGGGCACTGTCACCCCTGATCGGGTTCTTTATGACCCCTTTACTGGGGTCGCTGAGTGACCGCTGTCGATCGAGGTTTGGAAGGAGAAGACCATTCATAGTACTGATGTCTGTTGGAGTGTTGTTAGGTAAGTTACAACAATTACTTACTTATTTTTTATGGATATTCCAAAGGATACCTCGTTGATTCAGTGGGCACAATCGCAACTGCCGACCATTAGGACCTGGGTTCGATTCCCCGGTCGGGTAAATTTTGATTGGGTTCCATCAGGAATTTCTCAGTAGCAGCCACTGAGACTGGATTTGTGCCCGGTTGATGCCAATAGGCTTGCCCCCTATTACATGGGTGTATTATAAAGCACACCTCGGCCTAACCCTTCGGGGATTACAGGCATGATGTTATGCTATGTTCCCAAATAATGTTTTATACCTAACTGTAGAAACTACGGTTTAATTAGTGAATTTACTATAGCTCAATCCTCAAAGGAAATAAACTTGAAAACTCTACACAAACAGAGCATTATTTACTATAAAACATCGTTTACCGAACTCAGCATCTTTGATATAGATATTAAATTTAATGAATTCTCGGCACGAAAACCTTTCTAAACACAGCCCACCTGTTTGTTAAAGAGTTGTACCAATTTACCGAAAGATCTGAAGGATTAAATTAAATTTGTAATGGAGGCATTCAGCGTTGGGGTCCTGAAATCCTAAGCAAACAGTTATTACTTTGCAAGATAATGAAATGTCCCTAATTACTGCTTTGGAAAATCAAGTGGTGATAATAAGGGTCTATTATACCGTCACGTGTTGGGAAAGCTTGAGGAAGATGCAACAGGCGTCTAAACCGAGCTCAGAGGCTCGTAAACACGGAGTTTTGTGACGAAAATTTGTGGATTAGCTTTTCCTTTTTGTTACAATCTTGTTTGTACCTCAACTTGTTGATGAGACTGACGGGTGATTTAAGTTTGTTTTTAAGATATTTTGGTAAGTTCAATGGTTTTAAAATGTTTTTAAAATAAACGTTTAACTTTTTCTATGCAATCTGAAGCATAGTATACTAAACGTATAATCCTATAATGTTCCCACTGCTGGGACACAGGCCTCCTCTCTATGAAAGGTTATATAAAGGTTATAATCCACCACGCGGGCCTAGTGCGGTTTGGTAGATGTAACATGTCACTGCATTTGGGGGACTGTCACTTGTAAATGAGTAAAGTAAAGTAAATTTTGACGTTCGAAAAGTGCTGATTATCAGCCTAGTTTGAATAAATGACTTTTGATTTTGATTGATTTTTGGTTCTCGGACATCCCGGTTTCCTCACAATGTTTTCCTTCAATCGAATGGATTACAATAATTTATCACAGTGTTTGTTGACATTGCAAGAATGATTAATTATTATTGAACGTGAAACAAATCACTTGTGAAATGGAAGCTCTTGTGGAATTTTGCAATTTCCGTTTAATTTCAGTCAGAATTTTGCAGTCAATATGCTTGCTTCCGCTTTTGCCTTCAAACTTTGGAAAACCGTTTATTGCCTAAGCAACTGCATAAATTGTTAACTTCGAGAGTTAAATATAGATAGGAACTTAGGTACGAGTATCACGTTCTGTTTGAAATATTTTATTATTTAAAAGACGAAATGAGGACGAACTTACTTACGTTGGAGAAAAATATTTGTTTAATTTTTGTTACAAGGGCAAAATGTTTTGTGTAGTTTTGGGTTTCTATTTTCAGTAGCTGTTGATCTTAAAATAGATGTATATAAGTTTGATTGTATTTTGACTGCCTCGTTGGCCTAGTGGTCGTAAGCGCGACTGCTGTGCATGGGATTCTGGGTTCGATTCCCGGGTCGGGCAAAGTGTTATTGGGTCTTTAGCCCTTTTTTTTATTTTTTTTGGGGGTGGGAAATCATCAAATAACCCCTCCTGCTATTGGGCAGAGCGAAAGGGAGTGTCAGACTTCTACTGACTAAAAATCACCCATGTTTCTTCTTAGCCCTTCATGTCGAGGCCGCGGTATCTGCGAACAACCCGCAGCCCCGACGGGCGGGTCTTTAGCCCTAAGTTTGGGTTTCTGCCCGGTTGATGGTTATAGAGGGTGAATCCCTCTATTACATAGGACTTCAACACAACTGGCAAAATGTGGATGTACTATTAGATACACCTCTGACTACCCCTAGGGTGATTACAGGCGTGATGTTATGTTATTTTAAGTATGATTGTATTTTACAGGTTTAATCTTAGTACCAAACGGAGAAGACATAGGCTACGCTCTTGGTGACGAGTTACCGCTGAACAGGACAGAGGTTCCTTCTGCTTTGGGCCCCAGAAGCTCAGCATTGGACAAGGAACCTAGTAACTACCACCCCTGGGGAGTCTTCTTCACTGTCCTTGGCACAGTCTTCCTGGACTTCGACGCTGACGCCTGCCAGAGCCCAGCCCGCGCTTATCTGCTCGACGTGACAGTTCCAGGTCAGCTTTGTTTAGAGAGAAAGAAATATAGCTTCTACCTATACCTTATGTGCACTAGCTATGTTAGCCTGGTAACCTTGTGAAATATTTGCAGATAGAGTTTGACTGAATTTCGGTTTTGGCAGTTTGTTTTCGGCGATAATAATAATTTTCGGCGACTAAGTACCTAAGCTGTAATTTCGGGTATTAAATTACTTTCTGGTTCTTGTAAAAATAACTGCTCGCGTCAGCATTTAACGTGTTAAACAACATATTGCTACTGAAGATATACCTACCAAAAGAAGATCTTATTTCGGTTTTCGGCTAAAATTCCTGGAAGCATCGAAATCCAGCTTCGGCTGAAAACACAAATCCGTTTTCGACCGATCTAAGTATTTGCAGTGGCTTCGCCGCCCTCTAAAGGTGAACAACACGTCGAACACTTGAGGAACCGATTCCCTCAAGTAGGTAAACAATGTATCTTTACGTTCGCACTTAACTGGGGATTTACGCATTTCGTTGTCAATTTGATTGGGTGTTGCTTCAAATAGAACAGACACAGATACACACTCGTCATTACAGATACACTTATTCGTCATGATAGATACACAGTAATCATTTCTGTTTTCCTAGCCTTTAATCCTAGTACACTTGAACTATTTACTAGATTTATAATTACTCAGACAAAGTGAATCATGACAATTTCTTTGAATCTTAGTTACAGTTGTTTGTGCAATTAATGTTTGTGACGTGCGATCCAGGTTAGATTATTAGGTGAAATCCTTCACCCAGTTTGTAGAAAAAAGTGTATATTTTAATATTTGTCGCTGCTACGTCATGACATGTGACTATGATATGTGTGTTTGACAAGTTTTCCGTCGTCGCAGAGTGATGAACTACAAAACAGGCAGTTTATCAGCTTACGTCTGGCCGTGATTGATTTATCTCGGTGCCAAGCGGTTATATTTGGGTTTTTTGTACCTAGATTTACCTTGGCGACATGATTATATTCACTGTTCTTAGTAATAATGATAACATTTCGAACAAAACTACATTTTATTATACCTTTATAAATAGTAACATACAACTACAAACGTCGGAAGTTTCTTTGATCTTTCCACCACAAAGGTAAGCTTAACAGTGATAGGAATGTGTTTTGACATATGAGTGATTTTCACTATTCTGTTTGACTTGCGAGGGTTAAGTTAAGTATATTCAAGTTTTGATAATGGAAAAATGTGCAACTGCCTCGTTGGTCTAGTGGTCGCAAGCGCGACTGCTGAGCATGAGGTCCTGGATTCGATTCCTGGATTCGGGTCGGGCAGAGTGTTATTGGGTTTTGCCATTACGAATTTCGCAGTAGCCGGCACGGAGTCTGGATTTGTGCCCGACTGATGGCAATAGGCTTGCGACCCACGGATGGCCCTCAAGTTAAAGGGGAAAATATACAAGTCCGTGATTAGACCTGTCGTACTGTATGGATCAGAGTGCTGGGCTTTGAAAAAGTGGATGAAAAACGATTGCATGTAGCGGAGATGAGAATGTTGAGATGGATGTGCGGAGTGACAAGAATGGATAAAGTAAGGAATGAGTATATTACAGGAAGTTTGAAAGTGGCACCTGTTACAGAAAAATTGAAAGTAAGTCGTTTATCTTGGTATGGTCATGTAATGAGGAGGGAAGAAACGCATGTGACCAAAAAAGTGATGGATATAAATATTGATAGATGGAGAGGGAGAGGAAGGCCAAAGAAAAGATGGATGGATTGTGTGAGGAATAAATGCCACCTTGACGTGTAACAGGGAAGAATGGAAGAAGAAAACGTGTTGCGCCGACCCCAAATAGAATGGGATAAGGGCAGGAAGATGATGATGATGGCAATAGGCTCGTCCCGTATTATATGAGATTTAAACATAATAAAATGTGGCTGTATTATTAGGTACACCTCTGCTTAGTGCCTCATCTTGCGGAGATTACAGGTGTGATTTTAATTTATGTTATGTGCTAACAGTTTCGTCAAATTAAGACGTTTTCACATAATAAGTAGAAAGCCTGAAACTAACCAAGGTACTTCCTAGGGCTACTGGGAAGAAATAAGTATCTTTTTTGTTAGCAGCCTGTTCTGTCCCACTACTAGTCAGAGGTCTCCCCCAATTCCTTTTATGTGCTGTTTTCTCGTATCTTCTCAACCAGCCCACACAGTACGCGTCCAGACACCTCTTTCTGGGTCGGTGGCGCCCTCCGTCTTCCGGCAACCATCGTATGGAGACCGTTACCCAGCGGGCATCGTGCATGCGGCTTACGTGACCAATCCCATTTCAGTCTAACAGCCTTTTTGGAAACTTAATTTTGATACGAAGCGTGGTGTTTCAAACCCTGTCTTGTCTCAAGCCATAAAAAGTACATAACACATACAGTGAAGGCGATCAAGTACATTAGATGACCCGGTTAAGAAGACTTAACATTGTAAATAAACATTTAGCAGCAAAAGCACGTGCTATGCACCTAAATAACGGCATACGTCCAACCTGAATAAAAATGATATATGACGTGTAAATCACTATAAGACTACCGTCAACAAATATTGGTTTAATCTTTATTTTCTTAGTAGTTCATTATATTGTACTCACTTTTCTTAGCTTCATAGTCTACTTGCGACAATTTTATGTTATTTATATACGACTACTGGTATATATGTCTATGTATTATCTATGTGGAAGTCTGTTTGACACTCATATACATTTTCATCTCTGAGCACATATTTATTCGTTAAATATTTGCTGTGAGAACTGACTGGAAAGTCGTAGACTGTCACATATATGCTTAGCGGCATATAGCTATGAATAAATACGTTGGGATACTGCGACATTATAATTTCCCGTTTGTATGGGTTCCGTTTCGATTACCAACATACTTTTTCATTCAATTTATTGATTGTAAAGTCGTGCGTTCGTCGGGATTCCCCAGCGTTAGAAATATGGACATAGGGGGATGTTTAAAAAAAACCTACATTAGACTCTACAGTAGACACTTTTGTTGTATTGGTGATTTCAATGATTATAATTCAATAAAGCCCTATTTGTTACTGTCGTAAATCCAACTTTAATTAACATACAACCTGACACTGACCTGCAATTAGCAAAAAACGTAAGAAAATTTGAATTTTGTAGGTTACCCTTTTTTTTTTTTTTTGCGGGGTGGGAAATCATCAAATAACCTCTCCCGCTCTTGGGCAGAGCGAAAGGGAGTGTCAGACTTCTACTGACTAAAAACCACCCATGTTCCTTCTTAGCCCTTCATGTCGAGGCCGCGGTATCTCTTGCGAACAACCCGCAGCCCCGACGGGCGTCGCCACCTACTTCACTAGCATCACTGCTTCGCAGAAGGAAGCGACGGCATCCAATTCCTCCTCGCCCCGGTAGCTTCGCCTTTAAGTTGTGCGTTGATATGTCAATCAATAATAAAAAAACAATATTAAGTAAAAAATGCTAAGTACGTATATTAAATTAATTAATTTATTAAGATGAAGATTCTTTACAGTCGTATTTTATGGAGCTTCTAGGTATTATAATATAACAAACGTCGTAGTTCGGCGAATCGGCCCTTTTACCATTTCATTATTTGTTATTGAAGAGCGGGATCTTCCAGCACGGATATACCTATCTTTTGCATAAAAGAAATTCTCTATTACTGTAAAATTTGTCCAAGTGTCTGAAAAAAAAGTTTCAATTGTTTATTTTATATTATTTATCTAGACATTTGTTACAGTGCTTTAAGAATTTCTGCTATAATTCTCCTTCTTGATCAATAATCTTTCTATCCACAGAGGACCATGCTAAAGGCTTGAGTACGTTCACCGTGATGGCTGGCCTGGGTGGCTTCATGGGGTACGCCTTGGGTGGTATCAACTGGGACGACACCCGACTAGGTAAATATCATTTATTACTTTATCGTCTAGGTAGATCGCGGGGTAGGTAATGTGAGCATCTGATCGGGTTTGCGGGGTAAACATTGACAGAGCTGGATAGAGTGGTGAGGAGAGACCAATGTCTTGGAGTACACATTCATTATCATCTTCCTGGCCTTTTTCCTACTATGTTAGGGTCGGCTTCCAGTCTAACCATATGCAACTTAATATCACTTTACATGGAGCGACTGCCTATCTGATCGCCACAAACTGAGTTGTGGCGATTAGATATTATACTATAGTACTGGACATAGGATACCCATTGCTAAGACCGAACGGCTTGACTAGCTTTCTAAGGCACTGAGAAAACTCGTTATGTAATGGGTGATCGACCATCCACGGTCCAACCTTGACTAGTACGGCTTAACGTAACGATCGATCCGAAGTGCTGTTGATATTTAACCATAATCTCCTCCCTGCAGTACTTAATGTGTGGGTTTTTCAGTCGTATCGTGTGCAAGCAGCGCAAAAAATAATTTAGTAAGCTAAATATGATTAAAGTGAACCTCTATCTAATTTTAATAACGAGATTTCACTAACCAAGTTACGCTGGCTGCCGCGGTCGACAGATTATGGTTATTAAATATTAAAATTTAGATTAAAACCTGCGTAATGAAAGTCAGTTGGCAGTTACTAAAAGGTTCTAGTTGGTGAAGAGTAGTATTCCCTTATGCTAGGGTGCTGGCGAACAAAAAATCTATATGATTTGCTCGTGTGGCAGACTTTATTAATAGCGTTAATTATACGATAAGAAATATTAAAAGCCGCGTCTGCCACCATGGTAGCGCTGCGTTGTCAATTGACAGCCCTTTAAAAATGTTAAAAAAAATAGGTATCCTATATCATTTGCTCGTGTCTGCCTCTAAGGCTGATGTTTAGGAACCTTGTCAAAATGAAAAAAATCGAAAAGGCAGACGTCTAGGACTCTGACTTTTGAAGTTATGAATTTTTAAAGATTTTTTTATGATTTAAAAAAAATATATGAAATGCACGCTTGGCAGACTTGCAGTGTTCGTTTAAAAACCCTGTGAAAATCCTCAAAAAAATAGTCTGCCACCATCGTAGCGCTGCGTTTTCAATTAACAGCGCTTCAAAAATGTCGTCAAAAAAAACTGTGCTATATCATTTGCTCGTGTCTGCCTCTTTGACCGTTGTTCATATTGCTTATAAAAAAGAAAACATGAATGAGGCAGACACCCAGGCCACTGATATTCCGAAGGCAGACCATTTGAATATATTTTTTTTTAAATCTTTGTTTAATGATTCCAGTGTGTAAGCGCTGGTTTAATACCTTGAAAAGCAAAATGCGCGTTAGCAAAATGTGCGATTCAAAGTACCCTGTGTGTACTATGCCCAAGGCTTTGAAACCACGGGTTTTTTGTACGTTCGCACACAGTAACTAAAGACGACACTACCATCGAAACATAAGACGCTAGTGTAGGGGGTCGGTCTCGTCGCAGCTGCACACATGCATACATACGTATTTGTATTATGTACACAGACTTTTAAAGATGTTTGGGAACACCTCTTAGCTGCCTCGGCTTGTTTGAACTATTATTTTGTTTCTGAATCATCGTTTTTGACGTTACTGTGGACACTTTTATTGTGCACATCTTGCTACATCGTTCTCACATAATATACCATCTCAACATGAATGATGTAACCAAGGTTTTGTAACAACATTCTGATTTAAAAGAGTGTCCATGGAGTTTCTAGCCCGTTCTTCTCCATAGAGATCTCCGCTAGGGAATGGGCAACTACAGTACATTCTAGTGGTGGGTCGTTGTCGAATTTTTGACGGACGAAACCCAAATGTTTTCCCGACGACGAAAACGGTTGCAGAAAACGGTCGTCGTTGCAACTGGTGTCGTTCGTCAAACGACAGCATTGACAACTGTTAATACAGTCGCTATTGTACCTACACGACGAACGCGCAACCAACTACAATTTAGCGCGGAACGTTATAAATAAGGACAACGCACGACGACGCGACGACGACGAGTGACTTTTTCAAGAAAGATAGTTGAATCATTGCGTTCTCGACTTTATTTTATTAGGCGTATAATAAAAAATCGTCAGTGACATTTGTTTGTTTGTCTCGTTTTTTTTTTGCTACCGACTTCAGAAGTTGATTTTTCATCTGAAGTTTATTTTCATTTTTTTTGTGTTTTTGAAGTCGGTTTTTTTTATTTTTCCATTTTAAGTTGTAATAGGTATCCTATACAAATATTTACTATGCATTTAACATTCAACCAAGAAACCAAACCCTCGACCTTCAAGATTCCCTTATTATTGCTTTTATCTCCTAACTATTGAGGAGTAGTTGTACCTTCCATCATCAGCGCATCCACATGAGATTATGATTATCAGACGCAAATAAATGAACAGCTTTGGAAAATATATGGAAAACGTAACAAGTGCCTATAAAATTTGAGAGTTGTCCTCGATTTCCCTGAGATCCCATTATCAGATCCTGACTTGGTGACAATGGGACCATTTCGGGAGTATACTCTTTTGAATACAAAAATAAAATTGAAAATCGGTTCATTAATGACGGAGATATCCGCATTAATTAGCCGTAATACCCGCTTTTCCTCAAATTCGCAGACTTCAACGAGCTGTAATGGTTAAAGTCAGTAAGTAAAATGTCTGCCAATTTTTTTTTGTATTCAAGGGGTTCTAATAAATCGATTTGACCTAATTAAAGCTACGAGCAAATGATTTAGTAGAGCTTTTTTATTTTACATTTTTATATCTACCTCCTGTGATAATGCAGAGCCCTGGATGTCTGCCTCATAGATTTTCTTCGTTATCAAAATGGTATTGACCACTAACCCCAGAGGCAGACACGAGCAAATGATTTAGTACAGATTTATTTTTTGACAGATTCAAAGCCCTGTAGCTAAAAAACGCAGCAACATAGGACATTAATTCCTTAAGAAAATTTTGTCGTATTGATCCGAACTTTAATGCCTATCAATACGAAGTACGAGCAAATCATATACTTAAGTGCTCGCCAGCTCCCTAGCTATTAGGTATTATCTTATTTAGTCTTTTTCTGTTATAATAAATCACACAACTCAGTCTGTATTGTAATATTCAGATATAGACGAAAGATTTAATTCGTAAGGACGACTCTATTGTCAACAATTGAATAGTATCGTCGAGCATGACAATACTCTTCAATTATTGGCGATGAAGCCACACACTCACGCTCCAAAACGCTTCTCATCATTCCATGCGGGATGTTTCAGCTCACTTTCTCTTAATACAGTATGCCTACACCTTTTGCACGATCTAAGTATGATACAGGCACCGGGCATATCTTTCTTTCCCAGCAACAGGTTTCTATCAAAGATTACACATCTTTGATTGAAACCTGTTGCTGGAGATTTTGTTTGTGTTGTTCTTCACTTCATATCCTCAACACAACGCCTAGGCAAAGGTGAAGCATTTTTAGATTGACTTATAAAACTTTTGACTTCCAAGTACTGCTAATTTATGAAAAGTGTTTATTAAATTCCAATCTCAACATAATTTTCAGGTGAATTATTCGGCGGTCACGTCCGCGCAGTATTCTCGCTCATCACCATAATCTTCATAATTTGCGTCTCCGCAACCATCACTGCTTTCAAAGAGATCCCACTGTTGGAGCTGAATGAGCAGGAAGAATTCCGGAGACAGGCGGAGACGCAGAGGATCCAGGAGAGCTTTGATGAGGGCCCTGATGGACCTGAAAAGAATTTGAAGAAGGAAAATGTTACGTACGGAGCCTTGAATCAACCTGAGGTAATTCTATATAGTAGCAGAGTTATAGAATCAGGCGTTACTTTGCAAGTTTCAGTTTGTTGAATTATAATTATCGCAACTTCTGTGTGCGCATGTGTCTAAAAAAGAGATGAATATAAATGTTGACGGACGGAATGGGAGAGAAAGTCCAAGGAAATCGCCAACCTCAAGTAACATGGGGCAAGTGCAGGATAATGATAATTTTTACATAACATTTAACTGCAGCTTCTTTCTGCAAAATAAAGCATCTGTATCATCCTTAAAATGAGTCCTTCTATGACTACGGGATTTTCCTACGCACTTCGTAGGGAAATCCTGCTATCGAGAACCAAGGTCACGTTAAATCGTAGGTCATGAGTTAAGACCAATTAAGATGTCATTCGGTTCAACGAATCTACATGGAAAGCCGAGAAGCCAACCCTTTCATAACAAATCTTCCGACGCGACGGAGACTTTAATGAATAAAAACTTCCAATTAATTAACAGACATAACATGTGCCCGGGGTTTGTCTCTCATTTCCTTCTCGATTGGTTGAAGCGATGACCTCTTTTGTTTAATACGGCATGTTTATTACCAAAGGTAGAGGTAACTCTACCTGCGTACCAATTAATTAGGGAAGGTTCAATATCGTGGATAAAATACTTTCTATGTGCTTACTCAGCCGAAAAAAATGTCGATGTTCATATTTAACCAGGTAAATTGGGGGCATCTTTTGTACTAGAAAGATAGGATTAAATTGTTAAAAAAGGCTTTTGAGAACATAATCATAATCAATCTAAAGAAGATTAGTATAAAAACTAAATGTTATAAAAATCAGTTTTCATTTGACTAGGTACGTAAGATCCAACATGAATGGCTACGTTATTCACCTCGTTTTATACCTGGAATGTGGAGGAGTTTTTGTCAGACCTCGTTCTGCTTAAATTCCTACGGAATGCAAGAACGTAATTAAAAATGATGGTTATTTGGATGATGGTTTAGAAATGCCTCAGCCGAACATGAAACACATCCTCAACCCATTCCAGCATCATGTACACCTCCAATTTCTCTCATACTTCATCAAATTCTTTCCTGCTTGCAGGCTGCAGTTCCCATAAACGTGGTGGAAGCCGGTCACGGCGGAGGCAATCTCTCGCTGAGCCACTACTTGAAGTCCATCGTGATGATGCCGAGCTCTCTGCGTGTGGTCTGCCTCACCAACCTGTTCTGCTGGATGGCGCATGTCTGCTACTCCTTGTACTTCACTGACTTCGTAGGGGAAGCCGTGTTTGGAGGGGATCCTGCGGTCAGTATTGCTGCTTTTGAATTTTGGGAAACGGCGGTTTCCCGTAGTGCTAAGCGATTAGGCGATGTTGTGGTTGAAGCTGATGCATGTTGGATGCAGACCTTTTGATATGCATCCAACTATAGCACGCATTGCTGAGGTAATTCTAATTTGTCTTGATTGCTTGCAAAATAACTGTGTAGAACTAGCTAAGCACTCGGTCCGCCACCAGCTTAAAGCCCTATTGACTGTAACCGAGGAGTAGTCTTCCCAGTTATTGGAATATACAGAATCGGATAAGAAGTGGAGACACTTTCGCGTACTACATTTACTAAAATAATGTGGAGGTCCGAGGTAGTCATGACGTGGCTCATTCGTGTGATCTAGTCACCTTCATTTCTATTGAATGGCGCTTATCTGCAACTGGCTAAGTACTTCGCTGATTTCGGTGGGGATCCCATCAATGAGTATATTATAAATATTTTGAAAAGTATGATTCACCTTACCTTTGAGTGTCGGAATTACCAATCTATTCTATTGATCAGTACCTAGATCTTGACGTTACTCTTATCTCTATCGTCACCTCCAAGTGGTGTCTCGGTACCATTTATCATTCAAGAAAATATATGATTTTACAGCTGACTAATGCTTACACCGTACACACATAAAAGTTACGACGTGTAAAATGAAGCACCTACATAAACTTTTGCGGCAAATAGTATCATTCGTAAACATCTGCGACATTGCAACCGAATATCTCTTGGATAACTGCTTCATAAATGTTTTACAGAATGAGAGACTCCAGCAATACTGTCTAAAAATCATCATGAATAAAAGTCCAAATATTTTATTTTGGCATCACAAGTTAGATGCGATAATAAAATATATGGACTTTTACAAAATATTTTCGCCTAAAAAATATATGTTAGCAACAAAAATATGATGGTTTATCTACAACATTGCTTTAATATTACTTTCAGGCGCCAGTCGGCAGTATTAGTCGGATGGACTACGAGGAAGGCGTCCGTTTCGGCTGCTGGGGCATGGCTATGTATTCGCTCTCCTGTGCTTGCTACTCCACCATTATTGAAAAACTCATCAAGCGAATCGGGTTAGTAATGATTTTCTTATAAAGCTATCAAGAAAGGGGCGCCAACCTATTAATAAGGTGAGGAGTGTTATTAAGTAATTTAGTCTAACGTAATTTTTTTTTGTAAGTTTGTAAATCGGTGGTAATCTCCGTAACTGCTAATCCGGTTCAAAAAAATATTTCCCAAATGGAAAGCTACATTCCCGTCGAGGCTATATTTAAAGCGTTGCGTACCTTATTTAATAACGCAAGCGATGCCATGGTGAAAAACTTCTAATACCTATTTATATTGTATAGTTTGGTGTGAACCTCACATATTGTTTACAACCTATTACTTTTATAATAACCTCCATATTAAAATAAGTTGCTAGTATATTTAATTCAAGATATTCTGGAGTTATGGCAAAGCAAAGACTGTCTGTGAGGTCTGGTCAAACTTTCAAACGCAATTTAGTAAAGTACGTACTTTAATTAAATTGGCTTTTGGAATGCAGACACTAGTCAGAACTAGGGTTTACGAACTGTTTGGAATTTAAGGCATCTATAACAGGGGGTTTAAAATGTCTGCTTTATCAGAATCGTAATGGGATAATAATGGATGGACTATATTAAAAATAATATGGCAATTAAGGAGGTGTCTCATGCGATGACGAGAAACAGAGAAGTATGGAAGAAGATGACATGCTGCGCCGACCCCAAATGAATTGGGATAAGGGCAAGACAATGATGATCATGATGCATGGGGTAATAATATGAATTACGTTAAAATTCTTAAATTGGTCATAGACGTATATAGTTATTAAATTATTATGAATTGTCACTGTGTGACCATTTTACTAATAATTGATTCATATCTATCATACTATTATACTATCTGGTAAAGTGGAAATTTTGGGCCATTATAAAATTAGTATAAGCTGAAACCTGGTTCTGACCCTTTAAATTTGATTTATCATAGAAACTTTTGATAATCTAGGTTTAAAATCAAGATTAATGACAGACCGTCTTTCTAGACATCTAAATTAATAACTGAAACTTAATTTTGTACTAAGAAAACACGTGTTACGTAATTACGTTTGGTATACACTACTACATGCCTTTACAAAGATTACATAACTTTGTAACTCGTTTCAGACGATCGTTCATACAATCATGTCGTTATCTAAGAGTTACCTTCAACTTGACAGCTCACGTAGGTAGGTACATCCAGTCTAGTAAATACTATCTCGTTGTAATGAGATCAGCAAATCCTTGACTTTGCGACGTTCTTCCTGGCTGACACTTCACTGGCTTCGAGGTGATTTAAAAATCAATAACGTTACAGGCTTAGCTCGTCTAGAATCCGTGAAGGTTGGTTCACACAGTATTATACCAGGATTTAAAGTTGAGGTACGGATTTCTAATGTATATAGCGTCAGGAGCAAGGTAAACGGTTCTATGATTTATTTAAAGAAAGAAAGTAAAGGTATTTCTTAGTCACGTACAGAACAAAATAAAATGATCAGAAACAAACAATAATATATTAAAAAAATATTAGAAAAGCTTAAAAAAACCCTTCTTTTGGACTTCGCAGCAGTCGGATAATAAGACATACATTAAACTCAAATTGACTATGTACGAAGCCAAAAGGCTATCTCAGCATGGTGCTGTAATAACTATTTAAAACAACACATTTTTTATGTAATATATACCTAACAGTCGACCTGACAGTCAACAGCTCGGAAAGCACGTTAAGCTGTTGGTCCCAGCTGCCAAATATAGATCTTTGGCAGTCGTTACAGGCAGTCAGTGACCTGAAAATTTGACATCCAGTCTTACCAAAGAGTATCGTGTTACCTAGTATTAACTGGGTTGTGGAGGTCAGATAGGCAGTCGCTCCATGTAAAATATTGGTATTCAGCTACATCCGGTTAGACTGGAAGCCAACCCTAACATAGTTGGGAAAAGGCTAGGCAGATGATGATACAGTCGATGTCTGCAGCGGAGAATAGTGAAATATTTTGCTGGACAAATGATGACCAAATAAAACTAAAACGCGAGTATAAAAAATATATGAAAAATTTGACCACAAAGATTTTAGTTTACAGTTCACTTACTGAAAAAAGGAAAAAAGTCTGTAGACGCGTCCATGTAGACCTAGCATTACTCTTGATAAAATTGAATTTATCGCCAAATGGTGCGAGCAAATCCCGACACTCTAGTTCGGATCATACGAGTTATATCTCGGATTTATTTACCGAGAAAATTTATTACGAAGAGTCTATTCCCTCCGTCAACGATTGATGCCCCAAAAGTATAACTATTTATCACTTTTAGGGCTTCTGCCTCAGGATTTATTATGACAAGACAAATCCTCGTTCTTGTAAATTGACTTTAATAGCAATTTTCTGGGTCAGGTCATTGTCTACCTAACCTTTCTCGACCATATTCGCGTTGGCTTCCAGTCTTACTGGATCATTTTTGTATTTTTCGTGGAGGGACTGGTCTGTACCGCTTGTTGAATTACAGTCCGCTTACTCCCACAAAGTGGAGGCCTGTGACCCAGTTGTGTTAACATTATATAGCTGACTGATCATGACTGCTCATCTGACCTAACTCCACACCATAACTCATTAATGGACATAGACCATCTTTATCATCTGCCTTTAATAGGAGTTCACTTGTTCTCCTTTCGTATCGATAGTACTTAACGTCAAATAACTTGGGTCCAGTAGTTTGTTTAGTTTAGTTAGTTTGCCGAATAACAAAGGGGTCAATAAAAAAATCAGTCCTTTAAAGTGGTGTAGGTACACTTTGTACCAGCAAGTGAGCAATGATCTGGTCCAGAAAACCGAATTCACAATAAGTCTTGAAGGACTCTTTAATCCGCCATTTTGACAGATTTTGTTCAGCAGCTCAATACGCACTGGCCACTCCAATCGCACGCAATTTAATATACACAACGAGTTAATCCGATGACAGAGTTTTTCCAAGTACTCAACCCGTTTTAAAATGAATAAAAAACTATGTTTGCTAGTTAACAAATCTGCATGTGTATCATTAATCTCACTCAACATCAACCAAACGTCTATTAGCAACAACCTCGACCACAAACCACTAATTAGTGGCTTGTATCCATTTAATGCTCTTAAAGTCCTTAGCGCTAATACCAGGTCTGGGGAATATGGGTTTGTTGGTAATGAATTGACGTTCCAATTAGTTGTTAATGCAGTTTGGAATTTGATGATGGTTGGCTACAAGTTTAGGGTTAAAAAGTATCTAAGTGACCGAGCTTCAGGTGAAAATAGAGAAAATGAATTTTCCTATAGATATGAAACCTAAGTAAATCGATTTTTTGCTCCAGTTAACCCATATTATATGAAAACTTTCATCGAAATCGTTAGAACAGTTTTCAGGACCTGAATAATTATAGTGTAGGTAACTGTATGGGTCCTCAGAATTGCTGCGATTTAAAGATAACGAAGACAATTTTACAAAATGGAAGCAGTAGTAAAAATGTGATTGGAAACAGTTCCAGATGAATGTAAAGAAATAGTACGAGTTGTCACGGACGATATCGTTTCCTTTTGCATGTTCGGCAGAATATCGTCTTCTTTGTAAACACGTCTAGGCAAGACGTTGAAGTGAGACATCTCTCTTAAACGTCTTGCCTAGACGTGTTGCAAACATTTAGTAAACGGCGATCGTGTCTTTGAAATACTGAGACGTTTTACAATTTGCCTTCAGCATTTTATGTAGCAAGCGTTTGGAAATACGAGAAAATGACCGAATACGAGCGAACCAGACGACAGTTGCACGCTGCTTTCCTGTATTTTGACAATGTAGGTTTTTATTATTTTGAATTCTGATCAGTTTCAATAAGGTCTTCATTAATCCTCATGTTCTTCTTTATTTCAGAGCAAAGCGTGTGTACGTTGGAGGCCTCTGCACCTACAGCTGTGGCATGGTGGCCCTGTGTGCTATCCGCGCCAAAGCAGCCGTACTGCTCTGCAGCTGGACAGCCGGTGTCATGTACTCCACACTGTTTACCATGCCCTACCTGCTTGTCGCGCACTACCACGCTACTGGCATGGTGAGTTTTCAACAAAACGGAACTTGAGTTTGATTCACGAACTGCAGTGGCCAATGTATGATATGAATGGGCTGAACTTGGATCTAGTCCGGCTAGATGAGATAAAATCGACCCGTCACGAACGCAATGGGTATAGAGCCCCCCCACATAGGATACGTTGCACCTTCTGTCTTATACATAGTGCTACCTGCCTCTAGAACGTAAATAAGGCATTCGACAGAAATGTCCGGTCTGTCAGGTCGCTAAGCACTTAACGGACAAAATTTAAATCATTTATTCGAGAAGACGATGAATATTAACTCTTTGTGGCGGGGTTTGTCTAAGGTCGCTAAGTACTTAACGGACAAAATCTAAAATATTTATTCGAGAAGAAGATGAATATTAACTCTTTGTGGCGGGGTTTGTCTAGGAAGTTCTACTATCATAAACACGTGGACTGGTTAAGTTCCATTGCAGTTGTTGAAAAGACAACTGTATTAAGGTAACACAAGACATCTGCGATGCCTCTGATGTTACTTTGATAGGTGTAAGTGTGGTGAACTTCTTAGTCGCCACATAAAGACTCCTTATGAGTTTATGCTTTTCAGTGTTTGAAGTTGTCATGATATATTAGATAATGTCTGTACAAATTATAAGTTGAATAAAGCCAACATTTGGTAATTCGTTATTGTTATTTCATAACAATTTATTCAACTTATATTATGCGAAACACTTTTCAATAAGTACCAACTATAACGATGGAAAAATATCTTCGGCCAAATATTCTCAATCTTGATCCATCATCGTCTACAGCGGCTCAAGAATGGACACATTGGGTATCTACTTTTAAAAATTTTCTGATTGCGAATGAAGCAGAAAAGAAAATTAATGATGCGATGAAGATGCAACTTTTTATTAATCACGTATCACCCAAAGTATACGAATACATAAGCGAGTGTACGTCATACGAAACTGCATTATGTACACTCAACACCATTTTTGTTAAACCAAAAAATGAAATTTTTGCGAGACATATTCTGGCCACAAGAAAACAGCAAAGCCACGAAAACATTCAACAATATCTTCAGCAACTAAAAATTTTAAGCAAGGAATGTCAATTTAAAAATGTTGATGCAGAAAGTAATAGGAATGACTGTATAAGAGACGCATTTATTTCTGGCATTTCTTCGCATAAAATTCGTGAGCGCTTGCTAGAAAATTTTAACCTGACGTTGGATGAAGCTGCTAGCCAGGCACAGGCAATTGAAACTGCTGAAAATAATGCGCAATCATTCAATAATACTACCATTGGTGAATCTCTTGTCATGGCGTTGCCAAAGTCGGCAACCGAAGATAAAAAGAAATTGCTAACATCAGGATACCATTCGAGACAATGCTTTTTCTGTGGAGAAAAAATTCACAGGCGTCAGAACTGCCCGGCTTATAATGCCAATTGCCAAAATTGTCAAAAAAGGGGACATTTTGCTAACGTTTGTAGGAACCTTAAGACAAATCTGAACGCTGCTACTGCTACTGATGGATCTCCTGAAAAAGAATTTAACGAAGTTACTGCGGTTGCTGCTCCGGCTAGTTTAAAGAAATCAGTCGTCACCATTGAAGTTAACGGCGTAAAAGCAAATGCCTTAATTGACTCTGGAAGTTCAAAAAGCTTTATCAGTCATGATTTCTTTTCGAATTCTTCTTTTAAGAAAACAGAATGTACTGAATCTGTAACAATGGCCCAAACAACTCACACAATCAATTGCGAAGGGCTACTTCAAGCAAAGATTGTTATAAATGGCAATGTTTACGAAAAAGCTTCACTTCTTATCGTTAAATATATTTGCGCTGATGTCATCATAGGACATAATATACTGAAAGAACACTCAAAACTTGAAATTAATTTCGGTGGATCTAGAAAACCATTACAAATATGTAGCGTGCTGGCTTCATCTGTTCCACCAGTTCCTTTATTTTCGAATTTACATTCCAACTGCTTACCAATTGCTGTAAAGTATAGAAAATACAGTAACGATGATCTGAAATTCATAGAAACCGAAATAAATCAGCTATTAGCAGACGGAGTTATCGAAGAGAGCAGATCACCTTGGCGAGCACAAGTTCTAATCACCAAAAATGAAAATCACCGCAAACGATTGGTAATAGACTATTCTCAGACCATTAATAAATACACAGATTTGGATGCCTACCCTTTACCAAATATGGAAAAAATGGTGAATGACATTTCAAAATACAACTTCTTTTCTAAAATTGATTTAAAAAGCGCTTACCATCAGGTATCTATAATGGAAGCAGAAAAACAATACACAGCATTTGAGGCATGCGGGAAACTGTATCAATTTTGTCGTATCCCGTTTGGCGTGACAAATGGAGTCAGTGGATTTCAAAGAGTCATGGACTGGTTAATAAAAGAAGAACATTTGGCAGATACATATGCTTATTTAGATGACGTCACTGTATGCGGAAAAGACAAGGAAGAACATGATAAGAATTTAAAAAGATTCATGGATGCAGTTGAGAAGTACAGTTTAACTGTTAACAAAGAGAAATCGGCGTTTTCAATAAACACAATAAACCTACTCGGATACAACATTTCGAAAAAGTCCATTAAACCTGATCCAGACCGACTCCAGCCACTAATTAGTATGCCCATACCGACTGACAACACTTCACTTAAACGAGCTCTCGGTATGTTTTCGCATTACTCCAAGTGGATACCAAAATTTTCGGAAAGAATACATAGCCTCGTGAATCCAGAATTCCCATTAAATGATGAAGCTAAATCTGCTTTTGAAGATCTAAAGAACTGCATTGCAAAGTCTACAATATTTGCTATCGACGAAAACAAAATGTTTACAGTCGAAACAGATGCCTCCGATAATGCTATTGCGGCTACATTGACCCAAGAAGGACGCCCAGTAGCATTCTTTTCGCGCACACTATCCATAGCTGAAAAGCGACATTCAGCCATAGAAAAGGAAGCGTATGCCATTGTCGAAGCTCTCCGTAAGTGGCGGCACTACTTGATTGGAAGACCTTTTCGACTGATCACAGACCAACGATCAGTTTCTTTTATGTTCAATCGCACACATACAAGCAAGATAAAAAACGAGAAGATAGAGAGATGGCGATTAGAATTATCTTGCTACAAATATGATATCGTCTATAGACCAGGAAATGAAAATGACGCTGCTGACGCGCTGTCACGTATCTGCGCTATTCACTCGGAATCTAAGTTGAAGGACTTGCATAATGAACTATGTCATCCGGGCATTACACGGATGTTTCACTGGGTACGAAGTAAGAATCTACCATTTTCGGTAGATGACGTTAGAAAGATGACAAATGCATGTTCGGTCTGTGCAGTTGTGAAACCTCGTTTTTTCAAAAATAACAGCAAATTAATAAAAGCTACTTCACCGTTCGAAAGACTGAATATCGATTTTAAAGGACCAGTACCGTCATCTTCGTCTAACAAGTACTTACTGACCATTGTAGACGAATATTCTCGATTTCCATTCGCATTCCCGTGTCAAGACGTTTCCGCTGCGACTGTAATGAAACATTTATCAAGTCTTTTCTGCACATTTGGATTGCCAGCTTATATTCATTCCGATCGTGGCTCCGCTTTCATGTCAAAAGAAGTAAAGGATTACTTACATAGTAGAGGTATATCTACAAGTCGAACGACAGCATATAACCCACAGGGTAATGGTCAAATAGAGCGCACAAACGGAACAATTTGGAGGACAATACAATTAGCTCTGAAATCACAGGGATTAAAAATTGAGCAATGGGAAATGGTACTTAATCAAGCACTGCACTCAATGAGATCTCTGCTATGTACGGCAACGAACCAAACTCCTCACGAAATGATGTTTGTACATAGTAGAAAATCTAATAACGGACATTCGGTACCTACTTGGCTTTTAACACCCGGTCCTGTCTTACTCAAAAAGCACAACAGAACCAATAAATACTCTCCCATAGTCGAGGAAGTCGAGCTGTTGGAGTCCAATCCGGACTATTCCTTTGTGAGACTAGGCGACGGGCGAGAAACGACCGTGTCTAACAGACATTTAGCCCCAACAGGAATAGAAAGCGGGGAAGAAGACGAACCCACCGAAACTGTAGAAACAGAAAGTGACTCCTCCTTTGTCTCTACAGAGAGTACTGCACCAGAAACTCCTTCGATTCGGCCAACTACAAGAAATAGAAGACCACCTGCCTATCTGCAAGACTACGACACCTCAAGCTAGAATGCAGCGGGGGAGAATGTGGTGAACTTCTTAGTCGCCACATAAAGACTCCTTATGAGTTTATGCTTTTCAGTGTTTGAAGTTGTCATGATATATTAGATAATGTCTGTACAAATTATAAGTTGAATAAAGCCAACATTTGGTAATTCGTTATTGTTATTTCATAACAGTAAGGTACCTACATAAGGTACGTGTGACCACGTATCACCTGGTGAGTTGGCCAAATGAGAGATTAAAGATCCTTCCAACAGTCTGTGTGAATGTAGTGCTCCTGACCAGAGCATAGCCCACTTGCTGGGGTATCCACAGTGTCTATATTGACACTTCAGTTTAGGTGGTATAAAATCAAATTTAATAATTTTTCGCATTCCACAACTTATAAAACAAATAAATAAAACAATAAAAACGTGACCGACCGACGTAGTAATTTGATAAAACGTATCATCGATACGAAAGAAGAAGAATATCTGGTGAGACACCATCTTCATCACAAAGCATATTAATTGTTAATTTATATGACCACAACACGCACTAGTGGCAGCAGTAGAGCAACCTCGGCACACGACACCATTTAGGATAATAATATTGTTATTTCAGTTCCGTATTATTGCGTCATTTGCGACGCACTGTTTCATCTACGACATTTGTCCCATAAAATCCTCTTGCGCATCACAGCTACTTATCTACCATGTTCACTGCAATATATGTAGACATATAAAAATTTAGAACTAAGCTTTTTAGAAGTATCCTTTATATATGTATCAACAACCATTTCAGGAAACAGCATGTTACGTCCAAATAAATTGCTGCAATATATGTGGACATATAAAATTGTCGCTTTTTAGAAGTATCCTTTATATATTTATTGAATTAACCAACCATTTCAGGAAACAGCATGAATTATGATGATAAAATCAGTCTTGGAAATATTGTAGTCGCTTACTAAATTGCCACAAAATGTCAATTCATTATATCCCAATGTATTTAACTTCAGCCAACCGATTATTATTTCAGCGTATTAATCCTTTGATGTCCGATTTTCATGGAACTTCAAACAGAACGTGCCCTGTAATTGATTAAACGATCGCTAATTGCAGCTAAGAATGATCATGCATCAAAAATTCAATATTAAACGACGCTGAAACTGTTTCCATTTGGCAGAAAAACTTGCAAATATTATGTTTAGAGAAATCGGCAGTTGTTTTTTTATGTTCCCCTATCACTTATTTCCATATTTTGTTCATTTTTGTTCCATGATCGAAAAATGAGTGGGCCGATTCCAAGAAGGCTATGTATTTTCTTGGAATCATCCTACAACTTTTCCCTCAAATGCTCCCATTTGTATCATTTTCAGAGACATCTGCTTCGGTTTTAAAAGGAATCTTATTTTGTACAAATAAAATATAATATTTTTACCGTAATTTATTCTATCGGTTACGTTTGCAGATATTTTTGTTTCGCATCATTCCTTCGAAATTTTTCATATATTTTTTATTCAGCATGGCCTTAATACATGAGCAAGTTTATAAAGCTTTTAAGAGCTAGTTTGGAAGGTGTGAGAAGATCCTTATAATCCTTTGGAATTCAGAATTCGGAGGATGATCCTCCGACCAGACGGGCCATTCTTTTTTTGATTGCAAGATCCAGGATTTCATGTGCCATAAAAATGATGTGTTATTCCTATTTGGCATTATAGATACCACCAGAAGTCCATAATCATTTCCTTTTCCCAACAGTGGGACAGCGGTGGCGGCGGGTGCGGGGAGGCGCGGGGCATCGGGACGGACGTTGCCGTCGTCAGTAGCTGTGTGTTCGTGGCTCAGCTGCTCGTGTCCTTCATTATGGGTTTCGCAGTAAAAGCTATGGGCTCCACGGCTGCAGTTGTCGCAGTTGCTGCCGCGCTAGCCGCTGCAGCTGCAGTCACTGCCACTAAGATAACGTACCTCGAACTGTAAACTGATGAATTCACATGTTCATTGTAATGAATGTAATTTATCTAAATGTTAAAAAAATGCTTTTAATGTAAAAATGCTCATCTTTACTGTCAAGTAGGTGGTGATGATCTTTAAATCTGTAAACGACAATGATCTGAATTAAATGTAATTAATGAATGTCATTTACCTAAATGTAAAAATTGATTTTATTGTAAAAATGCTCATCGTGACTGTTAACTAGGTGGATGTGTGGTTTCTGGCACAATTTCTGGTATGGCAATCAGCATGTCAGTGGTAACAAGCCATTATAAGCTGGCCTCTTATTCTATTGAATCTTCATACTAAACTCGGCCAGGTCCTACAGTGCACAATGACGAGCGGGGTACTGTACCTATGGGTTTTGTAGCAAGGAATGATTTTGTGGTAAGCGTTCATTATGTCAATAGTCTATGATGACTGCTGTTGTTGATATCTTGTGTAATTGTTAGTTATTAGCTTAAACTGTTTGTAGCAGCTGCAGGTCATGCTTACTTTTAAGACTACGTAGGTACCTGAATCACTTAACTCTTATAACAATATTGTAAGCTAGAGTTCTCTGTCGTGTTGAATTACAAGTTTTCTTGAAAGATAGATAGATGCTTCACTTGAACGGTTCATTCGGAAAACCATTCATTTTTATTTCATTTTCTTTTTTTCATCCCGATAAAAGTACTGTTCTCAAGGAAAACCACAGTAACGTTCTTATGATAATAGATGGCGCCACCTGTCTTTCAAATCATGACTTCTTAATGAATCTTTAGTAGTATTTTTATAATAACTTCACGCGAATGAAGATTGCGGGGCTGAACTAGTCATACATAAAAATTGAGCTTATAAAATAAAAAATATATTCTTGCTTTAAACTTTGCTATAACTACGAGTACTTGCCCTAGGTAACAGCAGTTTTATGTAGCCAATAAAGAAGCAGTCTTGAATATATAATGCTGTAAAATATTTTATATAAGGTAGTGAACTTTATAGAATCTCAATTTTTATACTTAAATACTTTTATTTTGAAAGAAGAAAGAAAGAAAATTGTGTTTATTTGGCAAAAAATCCTTAAAAATTAACAAAACAAATTCAATATAATTCAAATTAATAATGCCAAAAGGGCCTCAGCTCAGTATAATGCCAGAATTTGCCTTTTGAATATGTAATGATACTGTTAGCCGACGTCATCCCATTGCTGGGCAATGGCTTCTTCCCATGACTTCCAGTTATTTCGATCCAAGGCTATTGTGGACCACGTGTCGTTGGTTTTGTCCAACTCGTCTCGCCATATTTTTCGAGATCTGCCGCGTCGCTTTCTAGCTGTGCCAGGGCTCCAGAAAGTGACTATTTTGGTCCATAGCGCTTTGGGGATGCGGTAGGCGTGGCCAGTCTAGTCCCACTTCTGCTTAGCGGCTTTTTGAGCACCGTCAGTAATTTGTGTTTTCGACCGCAGTGTGGTGTTGCGTACGTGGTCGGTTATCGGTCCTAGAATGCTGCGCTCCATTGCACGTATCATCATTCTCCTGCCCTTATCCCAATTTATTTGGGGTTGGCGCAACATGTCTTCATCTTCCATACTTCTCTATTTCTCGTCATGTCAGCAGTCACCTCCTTTCTAGCGATATCATCCTTCACACAGTTCATCCATCTTTTATTTGGTCTTCCTCTACTCTTATAGCCATCTACATTCATACTCAACATTTTTCTTACAACATTTTCTTCATTCCTTCGCATCACATGTCCATACCACGACAATCGATTACCACACAACTTTTCATTTACCGGCGCCACTTTCAGACTTCCTCTTATGTACTCATTCCTTATTTTATCCATTCGCGTCACACCACACATCCCCCTTAGCATTCTCATCTCAGCCACATGCAATTGCCTTTCATTTATCCCTTTTGTGGCCCAACATTCTGATCCATATACGACAGCAGGTCTAACCATGGTTTTATAAACGTATATTATACTTAATTTGATTATATTATATACCTACCCTAGTTTGTATAAGCCTGGCAAAACTAGGATTAATAACTCTGAGAAGAGGACTCAAGAATATCATCTCATTACCGTATTATGTTAAGTAAGGTAAATATCTATTTTAGAATGGATTTGAATTTATTTTAAGACGCATTAGTACGTAGTTACGTACCTAAAAGCTTAGAATTAAATCTTTTAAGAGTTTACCAAATATAAAAAGGTATTTTCTACAATGAAGTGTAACTTAGAAAGATAATATTAAATCAAGATATTTCATTATAAAAAAAAATTGCTCATAAATATGGTCATTTTGGTTAAGAAAACTTGTAAATACATGTGATAAAGTGCATTGTTGTTTGCTTGTCTCTTTTTGGTTAACAAAATACAAGGTGTAAATGGACCCTACACGAAGTCGTCAAACAAGCATTCTAAGTAAGTAACTCTACGCAAAAAATATTGCTGGGAAACGACTATTTTTTTGAGATAAAAATCATGTTTTGCGGTAGGACTTAATGTAACACACTCAAGGCACTGTGCTGATGTATGCGTTGAATAAAAACTTTTGAAAAAAAGTTGGAACTTTGACCCCCAATATCTCCGGTTTTCCTACTCCTCCGCTATTATTTTTTGATTAATTTCGTTGCTAACTGTCTTGGATCCCTCCAAGACAGTTAAATCGTTTCTCTGGGACTTCATCGGGGTTCATTGTCTCGGCGCTTTTTCTGGTGGTCGCCACTGTTGCTTCTGGCTTACAGGAGTTACAATGGTTTGGGAATAGTGTGGCGGGCTTGTCCTATCTCCGTAACTACGACAGTTCCCAAGTATGGTCTAGAACTAAAAAAATATCGCAATGACGTGGAGAACAACCTTTCGGCTACGTTAAGATTATTTTTTTACACCAATCAAATCCAATTCAGTATTTCTTTTTACACGACTGCCCCAAAAAAAAGAGTGTTATGTTTTTTAAAGTAGTCAATAAAAAGCATCAATAGACTAAATTAACAAAGAAATAAATGAGTGATAGATATAGATCTATGCGAGTTTATTACTTACTCTTAGGAAAAATTAAACAAACATACCAAAAACGATATCTAATGCATTAAGTATGAATGCACCCTAGATAAGTAACCGTGTATAATAAATACAATTAATTAAGGTAAATTAAATATTAAGACTGTAACCACAGCTGTCGATGTTTGTGATATATTCAGTGTTGTATAAATCAAAGTATATTGTCTGTTACAAATCAAATAAATCATTCAACTAATAATTGATCACCTTTATTTTATTTAACGTATTCCTTAATAGGTACCTACTAATGGATTTATGATAGATAAATTTTAATGTAATCGGAATATAATGAACGGTGGTCATTTGAATAGTTTTCAGAAATTTCATAATTTATTACCTTTGTTTTCCATGGATATTGAAATACAATAGAGTTTTAACAATTTTATTCATGTAGGGTTTATGTAAATTAAGGATTTAATTTATTACTTCACAAATGATCCCTCTTAATAAATTGGTGGATACGATTTTGTGGGTATAATTTAAGATTACTTAGGATAATGTTACAACAGAAATTACATTATGAAAACGAATATCCCGTTTTGAATTATGAGACTTAACTGGCGAAGTGTGGGTATATTAATGAGTATCTCTGCCTAATCCTTCAGTGATTACAGGCTAGATGTTATGTTATGTTTGTTTTGATTCAATTGAAAATCGTAAGGTTTCAGGAAAGCACAAGAAAATATTATTTGGAAAATCTCGTTTGAGTAACATGAAGGAAAAGGAAATAGAAATCATGAGTTTATATTTTCAGAATCGCAATAACCTATCATGCCATCATTTTTTAAGTTCTTACAAATGTATTTTACGAGGTAGTATTAGTAGGTACTTAGTAGACCCATACAGAAGTAAATTGTTTTTTTTTGTAGTCACTACATGTTATAAAACAAAGTCCTCCGCTGCGTCTGTCTGTCTGTTCGCGATAAACTCAAAAACTACTGCATCGATTTTCATGCTGTTTTCACCAATGGATAGAGTGGTTCTCGAGAAAGGTTTTATTATATAACTAACCGACATCCACGCGGGCGAAGCCGCGGGCATCAGCTAGTATCTACTAAGTATTAGAAGCAAAACACTACAAACTCTGCAGCAAAATGAAAGTTTACTAAGGACCATTCAGGAAAACTCCTCCAAATCGAATCGAAACTCAACGATAATCTTCATACAATGGAAACGAACCGACAATTAATTTACCATTCAATCAGGGTAGTGCTTACACCCACTAGACGGGCGCAGACACTCGAACATTATCAAAGGAGACGTTCCAACAATGGGTCTCGTCAAAAATCTTTGGAGAAAATTGACTCACACAAAGGCTTTGGACCAATCTAGCGGAAGATTGGAGACTCTGTTCTTTGAGTCTATCTATAGGATTACTTATGTCGCAGGTAAATTATTTACTGAGGATTCAGCGGTCGAAAAGTGATTTTAGATGTCTTTTAAATACTTGGCAAAAGGGTCGCCCCCTATTATATTCCGTGAGACTTGCAACATCCTCGTAAAGTGGCGAAATGTGGGTGTACATTAGTTACACTTCTACCTTAACCTTCGGGGATTACAGCCATGATGTTATGTTTTAATAAATACTTTGGGCTTCTATATTGCGATATGAGATTGGTTTTTACATACCATTACCTCTCATTGTGTCCATAGCTTTTGCATCTACGGAGAACAGCAATTTTCCATAAGTGTAAATGTTTTTATTTCTGTAAATTCATTTTCCTTTGTTATTTTGTAATTAATAACAAACGGTTATGCAGTTTCGCACACTTTTAGTGTTATGGTTATATAGATTTTGTTTAAATATTGAAAAAAAGATAATGAAATGTTAATACATATATAATTAACGACATGTGGTTGTACTGTCAGATACACCTCTGGCTAACTTTTCCGGGATTACAGGCGTTATATTGTGTTATGTATGTATGAAATGTGATGTCTGTGTGTGATGGCACCATTCAATCTCCAATCTGGAAATTAAAAGAACTCGTAAACATACGTAAAAGTGCTCTGTTTTTAGTAACTACCATGCTAATCTGATTAAAAATTATTTTTTGTTGTATTCCACACTACCGAGGAAGTTATGAAGGCGTTTAAATATTCCTTTTAGTGTTTTATTACGCTATTTGTCTTTATCGAATCCATCTCATTGTTGACATAAAGCTTAATTCTTCAGTTTTAACGAAAACAGGAAGAGTTTCTCTGTTATTGTGCAGGATGGAGTGTTAAAACCACGGTTCAAAACTCAAGTGTCTAATGAGGAATATACCCTTTTTTTTGGAGTGCGGTAAATCATCAAATGACTCCTCCCGCTCCTCCTCCTCCTCCTGGGCGCAGTGGTAGGTATATGTGTCAGACTTCTACTGACTAAAAACCAACTATGTTCCTTCTTAGCCTTTTGTGTCCGTGGCCGCGGTATCTGTTTCGAACAACCCGCAACCCAGGAATGGACCCTGGTTCAGAAAATTAGACACAGTTTTTAGGAAATACAGGAAAAGCTATTGTTGAATCGGAAAATAATTTCAAGGCAGCGAGTTCCCCTGTCGAGGCTGCGGGTTGTCCGCAAGGGATACCGAGGCCTCGACATGAAGGGCGAAGAAGGAACATGGGTGGTTTTTAGTCAGTAGAAGTCTGACACTCCCTTTCGCTCTGCCCAAGAGCGGGAGGGGTTATTTGATGATTTCCCACCCCCCAAAAAAAAAAAAAAAAAGGCAGCGAGTTCTCAAGTTCCGATTAATATTTACAATGTGTCAAAAAAGAGACTTCTGCAATGAATATTAAATTTTATCTTTATCGTGAGGTTACCACCTAACCAGGTGTCAGTTTTTATGCCGCTTTTGTACTGGCTTTACATGCCGTCCAGAATAACTCTCAGGCTTGCTGGTAAAGGTTAAATTGTAACCACTAAATCATAACACCAAGTTATAATAATAATAATAATAATAATATTTATTTATTGTTTTTGCAAAGTTTTTCTTACAAACTAGTGATAGGGGTTTCCTTTTAGGCGTCTAACGCCTGTATTAGGAGACCCCACTCTTCCATATCGTTTTAATTAATATTAACAAACTTGTTTTAATTGACACATAAAAAGAAAAAATAAAAATAAAAAAATTGTTTAGGAGAAATAAAAAGAAACACAAAATTAAGACAAAAATTAAAAAAGTGAAAATGCTTGTCACTCAGATGGTGTGTGGTTAAGTGTGAATGAGTATGTATGGAGGGTGAGTGTATGGGGGCAGTGAGTGTATGATGTATGCCTGTGTGAGGTAAGGGTGTGTAGTGGTGAGTGTGTGAGTGTTTGAGTGTTGAGAATTTAAGCGTGAGTGTGTGAAAGGGTGTGTATCGTGTGCTTACTTATGGCTGCGTGATTGCGAGGGATTGAAAATTATGTCGGTTTAAGTTTTATTTTAGCAGCGCCTCCGTGTCCTCGTAGGTAAGTGGTTTGATCCAATTAGTGAGTAATTTGTTACATTCATGTTGTGTCTTGTTATGTACATAAATTTCTCTGTTGCATCTATTGTACAACTGAGCTGAACGTTTTTTATACTGTATGCTAGCGAACTTGGTTTTCGTTTGTGGAACTTCTGCAATTATGTCTTTCCTTCTTTTTAAAGTTAGGCCAGGGACATAAGGTAAGGTCTTGTGTATCTTGACAGTAGTTTTAATTAAATATAATTTTCTCACCGAGAGTAAGTCGCTGATTTGGAAAAGACTTTGGGTAGGGTATCTAATCTCCTTAAAATACATGACTTTTATCAGAGCACGTTGTGCCCGCTCAAGGTTAATAAATATAGTCTTAGCTGCTCCTCCCCAGACTGGGATGCAGTACACCAAGACAGATTGCACCAAAGCCAAGTATATCTCATTGAGGAGATGTCGGGGGGTTTTCGTGTTTGTGGGATTTTTTTTTGGTACAATATGCCTTAGAGTCTTGAAGATCCAACTCAGTTTTCTGATCCTATTTGTGACTTGTTCCAGCTGGGGGTACCAAGATAGCCTATGGTCAACCACAACACCCAAATATTTGGTTTGCGATACTCTTTCTAGTGTTGGACATAAACAATTATTTGTATCATCACACGTATGCACTTTTATGCTGAGATTTGATCTTGGTTGTGTACGATTTGATATGCTGAAGCATATGTAATTGGTTTTAGCCGTGTTTAATGTGAGTAGGTTATTGTTGAGCCAGCCAGCTATTTGGGTCATACCCGCTTCAGCACTTAAGGCAACCTCACGCCAGGTATTCCCAGTAAAGACGACAGCAGTGTCATCAGCATAAGAAAATACTTTTGCATGTTTGATTTCGAGGTTGCAGAGGTCATTAATATAGAGCAGAAACAGCGTAGGCCCCAATACACTTCCCTGGGGAACACCGAAAGTGACATCCTCATCGGAGCTTACATGTTCTCCCACTCTTACCCTTTGCTTCCTGTTTGAGAGGTAGTCTGTAAAAAGTTTGAGCGGTGTTCCTCGCACCCCTGCAATTTCCAATTTGTTGATTAGGATGGGAACAGAAACGGTGTCAAACGCCTTTTTTAAGTCTAGAAACAAAGTCAGACATTTACTGCCCTTATCAAGATTATCAGCCACTAGAGAGCTGAGGGCAGCAACCGCATCTTCGGTTGACATACCCTGTCTAAATCCAAATTGTGTGCTACTTAGGGTATTAAATTTGTGTAGATATTTTATGAGTCTAATATTTATCAGTTTTTCTATTATTTTTGATATGGCTGGCAAAATGGATATGGGCCTGTAGTTGTTGACATCGTCTCTGTCCCCCCCCTTGTGAACCGGAATGATGATGGATTGCTTAAGAGGCGCAGGGAAGATACCCGTTGTGAAGCAGAGGTTGGCTAAGTGAGCTATGATTGGAACAACTTCCTGGCTCACATATTTCAAGAATCTAGTGGATACATTGTCCCAGCCTGGTGCACTGCCAGATTTCAAGCTCATCAAAACTCTACCCACTTCGCCGGGATCAGTACTTACGAGAGCAAACGAGTTCACCTGTGAAGGTATTTTTCCCTTGTGGAAAGTATCTGAGTTCTTATGTGATGAAGGTTTAATTTTTTGGGCTAGATCTTTACCAATGTTTACAAAATAATCATTTATGGCATTTACAGATTCAGCTGGACTTGGTTTAATGTGTAGTAGTTCCGTGTTTAAGGTTTTAGAATTATTTGTGTATGTTAACGTTTTAATATTTTTCCATAATAGTTTACTGTTTGTTACTGATTTAGTAAGTAGTTCCCTTTCAAATTTTCTTTTTAATTTTTTGATGAGATTGTTACAATAGTTGCGGTACCGCCGATAAGTTAATTTTAGAACTTCATTAAAAGGATCATTTCGGGTTTGCTTTTGAAGTTTATTTCGATTCTTAATGCATCTTAATATACCAGTTGTTATCCAGGGTTTAATGGTACGTTTGCTATTTGGTATTGATTTGATAACAGTGCTGTGATTTATGGATTCAGTCAGTTTATATATTAGTAGGTCAGTTAGTCGGTCAGGATCGTGACAGAACAGCAGCTCAGCAATGTTATTTTCTCTTAGATGTATTAGGGCCTGTTCGAAGTCAGTGGATGAGGTGGTTTTATTATTATTTTGTTTGGTTTTTACCTTTGACAGTGTTAAAAATGTGGTGTAATGGTCGGTGATGGTCGTGTGTAGAATAGCAATAGATGCTGATACCTTTTTTTTATTTATTTTAATCATGAAGTGGTCTAAGCAGTTCGATTCACGTGTAGGTAGTGTATGTCCTGGTAGAATGCCGTGAAGTGATAACATGTTGAGGTAGTTTGCCTTATTTTTAAATTCGTGCGGTGGCTCAACGTCTTTAGTTGTAAGGTTAATATTAATATCACCTGCTATGATGATATTTTGCTGAGAGTTTAAACTATTGAGGTGTGTACTGAGAGAATCTACAAAACAGTCTGCGTTTGTGTGGGATGGGGAACGGTATATGCAGAGAAGAATATTATTAAGTATATCTAGCTGAAGACAAGATGCATGTGCTAGATTTATTTCTTTAACTTTAGGCTTTAATGTTTTTTTAATGTAAACAACTACTCCGTCATTTTGATTTAATTGACGTGTAGTAAAAAAGGAAAGGTAGTTACTGAGTTGAGGGATGGGTTTATTAGAGTGTAGCCTACATTCAGTTAAAATTATGACGTCAGTTTCAAATTTAAATGTGGATAATAAGATTATAAAATCATCGAAGTTGCAGTAGATACTTCTAATATTTTGCGAAATAATTGTCAAATCGTTTTTACCAGTAGTAATACATTTATGTAAATCCGTGCAGGCGCATTCATATGTTCGTGCAACTTCAATTTCGTCTATCTCAGTTAATGTTCGTAGGGTGCTATCCATTTAATTTATTTATTAGAGTAGTAGTCATAGCGTCATTTATTATGTCAATGCTGATACATACAAGTGTATTTAAACAGATGAAGCACATAGTAGAGTGATTGTAGATCGGATGACAATACAGAGTTATAATTATTTTTGTGGAGGACGTGCAAGTATTCGGGTCATTGAGTGTGCAGAGTGTGTTTGTGTGTGTGTACGATTTTAGTGTGTTGTGGTTGGCATGAATTATTTTATGTGTAAAAAATGAGGACAAGCAGCAACTTAACAGATTACCCAAATTAATGAATCCACATATTATCAACAAGCGTCTTATATAACAAAAAGTGGGCAAAGCTGTAACAAGTATGAGAAAACTTTTTATGTTACTAGGTAAAATATAAAGTAAGCACAGTAGAGGACTATACTTTAAGAGTCATTTATCAAGAATGAGCTTTTGTACCTGCTCTTCGCTTCTAATCGTTATGAAAAAAATAATATAAACATGCAATTAATAAACTACACATATCTACCAGTTGAACCAACAGAGTAATTTATTTACATTAATCAACAATTTCATACTTCAGGCCATCTAATTCATCTTAATGTTCATCCTGCAAACTAGTCTAGCACTGAGGAGCAACTTGCACTTAGTTTAAAGTTGTCACAGACTTGGAACGTTCTCGACTATTTGCTTAGCTTGAGCCAATTTAAATGCTCATTTATACGGAGAGGAATTCTAGCCAGTCGGGAGGAAATACTTTTTAAGTGAGTCTTACCTTATTCTAGGTGCACACATAGAACAGTTCAAACGAAAACTCGCCTTCGATTATATTATATTGGGAAAACGGGACACATCAGGCGATATTACTTATTTATTTTGTACCCGGTGATACCGGAGTGCCTCCCTAATGCAGCTCCAGGGCATAGTGTTGAAGGCGTTGGCGATGTCGAGAGACACCGCCAAGACCACACCGCCCCGACAGACCGCAACCCCCGTCGTGAGGGCTCTCACGCGCATGATGGCGTCCACCGTCGAGTGCCTCTTGCGGAAACCAAACTGGTGTTCCGCAAGATCCGGACCCATCCCCTCAAGGTGCTCGGCGAGGCGGTTTGCAATTACTCTTTCAAAGAACTTGCCCACCTCGTCGAGCAGCACAATGGGCCGGTATGCGGACGGCGAGTCCGCAGGGCGCCCCGGCTTCTGGATGAGGACCAGCTTCCCCGTCTTCCAACGAAGCGGGAACTGGCCTCTTTCCATGCACGCGCTTAAGAACCCCTCCAGTCGGGGCCCAAGAGCCTCTGAGACCAGGACCCAGGCTTTGCCAGGCAAGCCGTCGGGTCCCGGGGCGGTATTTTTGGCCTTGAGCCTCCGTACCGCCACTCTCAGGTCTACCCCAGTCACCTCCGGAATGTCGTCATCGGCTCCTGATTGGTCCGCTTCCGGCACCGCAGGTGGCGGAGCCATTGGCGGGGGAGGATGCTCCCCTCGCGAAGGGAACAGAGCCCTCACCACGTCCTCCACGAGCTCAAGAAAATCGCCTCGATCCTCAATATCGAGTCCCGTCGTGCTTCGATCGATATCGAAGATAACCTCGATATATGGTTTGAAAACTAAAAAAACATTTTTTTTAAGCACAGAAGCTTTCCGATGTTAAATATGTTTCATCTTTCGAGCTACTAGTGACATTACTGTTCACACGACTCAATTTTATTCATCCCCCTAGCTAGTCACTTACCTCATCTAAACGAGCCTTAATTCAAAACTTACTCCGGTTCCCCAGGTATGTCCACCTCGGACCACGACGCGTTGTACCTACTATACAGTAACGCAGTCAAGTTGATGATCATACTTCTGGTGTGCGGCGAGGTGTGGTATGGCTTCACGGAAACCTCCAGTTTGGATGGAGTGGCGGCCAGTATCAACGCAACGGTTATACAGTTCATAACCATCTATAGATTCCTGAATATGGTAATGAGAATGCTTTAGTGTTTTTAAGGTGTTATCTTAGATCGTGGAGTTGTGTGGCGTCATACGCCATTTAACAGCGTCAAATTTACGGAAGTGAATTAACTTATCGACGGGGAATCGACGGTATGTTCAACTAAGCACAGGAGGAATGAGAGTCACAATCACGTCACAATGTGTATTTCAACGAATGTAATGACTCGGTTACCGCACGTCTCCTCTTCACTCCGCTCGTCTCCATTATGTTGGAGTCCATTTGATGCATCAGAAGGGCAGTGTCACTGTGTCAGGCCAAGAGCAGTGCTGGCTCAATGATATCGGATCCTACTTGCGGCTAGTGGGTTGATACATTCGAGCAGCCACAATACTTTGTCAATTTTTTTTCATCACCACTACTTTCAAAACAGGTGAAGGATAACAGACAAATGCGCACTAGCGGGTCTGAATGTGGTCAACTTTATGAAATAGCAACCGCTTTCTGAATAGTATAATAAGAACTACTTTACATTATCTTGTTGCTCATAGGGTTTTCAAGGTTACGGTAAATTCGCTTCATAAATACCTAAACTTCAAACATACCATTCGACCCTATTAAAAAAGAAGAAAATTTTATTAAAAAACTGTGTAACGTAATTTTCTGTGCCATTGAAGCACATTTAGACCTGACTAAATCCAGTTTAGTCATAAATTAGTCATACTACATTTTTGGTAGGTACTGTTATTGCGTTGTTTCTATTTCTGCCGTATTTTCTTTGTGTAACGTTTGTTAGGTATAAATACCTATTTACTATTATTATATTTAGCCATCCATAACTCAATTGTTTTCGTTAATAAACTTCCTCTAAAAGCAGAATAGTTTATATTTTCGGCACATATCGCTAAAATATCACGCATTTGAAATAGCACTAACTAAACACATAACCATACCTATCTATAAAGTGGTTTGGAAAAGTAACCACACACAAATCTGCTTTCAAACTAATTTAAACAAGTATATGACATTCAGGCGACCGCGAACCGGAAGACGTTGCGTTGGAAGCTCTCCCACAAGGTGGACCGATGATCTTGTGAAGGTTGCGGGGACACGGCACTGGTTAATGTGGTGACACCTGGGGGAGGCCTATGTACAGCAGTGGACGTCTTTTGACTGAAATGATGATGAGGTTCGGTACTAGAAACTAAAAAAATAACGTTTTAGAAAACCATTAATTCGTTACTTGACAAATATTTTAGATGATTTATAAGGATTTCTACAAGAAACTGGCGGGTTCCATGGAATCTCCGTTCTTCGATATTTCAACAGAAGAAAGGAAGAAGCTGGTGGACTTCTGGTGGCAAACGAATGAGAGATATTTGAAGTTGTTGCTAGCTCTGGGGAACTGCACTCTTGCAGCTTGGTAACTATTTATTTACTTAACAGTTTTTGTAGATATTTAATACAGAAAAGAAGAAGCGAACAGAAAAATAGGTAAATACAAAGATGATACTTATTTCTAAAGAAATCTCATCCATCTTACTTTCGAAAGGAGAGTAGATGATATAAATGTTGCATGTAAGTACACACATGAAAAGGAGTTCTCAAATCTGAATAACTTTTGGTTGCTGCAGTCATATAATTATGTCATTCATATAAGAAAATCGCTAGGCGCCTTTTGGTGGTACGCGTTCGGGGTCTGCCAAATAAAAACACGACGTTTGCGTGTTTTTGCGATCGTTTGAGCTATGATATTGCCTTACATTTCTCCTGTACGCATATTGCAAACCTACTATTAAATAAAAGTCCTTACTAGCTACAACGAGTAGGTACTTAGGTTAAATATGTTACCTGGCTACATATTATCATAGCTAAAGTTTCATGTATGTACGTACTCTCTGATTCAAAAACCTCCGTGACACGATCTGAAACAAAAATATGTATGTCAAGTCTACTAATTTCTCATAATTACCGATTTTCCTTCTAGGTTCACCTTCCCCTTAATCGACGAAGTGGAATATAACCTTATAGTGGGGATCCGCCTCCCATTTTACTACGCTACACCTGTGCTGTACCCCCTCGCTTACTTGGTCGTGGTGATATCCTTCTTCTACATCTCGCACTTCGTGATGGTGACTGACCTGAAGATGCAGACCCACCTGATGCATCTGCTCTGCCAGTTCACAGTGCTGGCTGACTGCTTTGAGAACTTGCTGAGAGACTGCAAACTTGGATTTGAAGGTATATCATATATAGCTGGATAAGAACGTCATAGGTTTTTTAATGCTTTTACAATATACAGAGTGGAAGGAACACAAACGGTTTCCACGTACTCAGAGCATCATTCTGGAACCCACATATAAATTTTAATTGTGTTTTTTTTCTCAGCGGTCCTGTTCATGTTTTGTGACATGTGCTAATATATATGTTTTATTTTTTTCTATGGTTGGACAAAAGATTTCACTTTGTTTTAACGGTTACCGATGACCGTAACTCCCATTGTATTTTACTGCAAACAGTGGCTCTTTTAATTAGTGGCAGTCTTAGCGGGCCACTGTTAATTGAAATTTCTGCCCAAATCGATATATTTCTCGAGCTCCGCTTTTCGTTTGACGTCACAATCTCTGGTGATCTTTGTGACTTGCGTAAAAAAAAACATTTATTCAACGTGCAGCGTGCAATGATGACTTTGAATAAAAAAAGACGTTATGTATGTGAGTAAAAGTGGTTCAAATATCTACCACTAATGTCCTAGAATCAAAAATTCTAATGTACCAATGTACCCGCGCTGGGTCCACGTGGTGGATTATAGCCCATTTTCTCTCATTGAGAGAAGGCCTGTATCCCAGCTGTGGGAACATTATAGACTGATATGATAATATGTTAAGATCCACTTAGACCTACCTAATAATAAACTGAAAATCAAATAATTTTATTTATTTCTCTTTCAAAACAAACTTCCAAGTGAAACTTTTTAACGACTGTTTCAGATGTAGCTGTAAACAATTTAGTTTACAACAAAAGTTTCGCTGATAAATACACAAAGAGACTGGGAGAGTTAGTTCAGCAACACAAGCAGATATTAAGGTAAATGTTTTTAACATAATCAAAAGTTTAACAAAGGTTTGTTTTGAAAAATATTACAATGGTGTAGTGATAATAATAACTTGATTTTGCTGTTGGTAGCTATTGTTCTATCACCTTTGTCCAAAAAGTAAAACCATGATGAAATATCTAAGAACAAAGTGAAGGTGAAGTGAGTATTTAGTTTAATCTGCATCTGCCAAACTATTAGGTTTTTTTTGGAGTGTGTGAAAACATCAAATGACTCTTCCCGCTCTGGGCAGAGCGGTTGGGAGTGTCAGACTTCTACTGACTAAAACCCACCCATGTTCCTTCTTAGCCCTTTGTGTCGAGACCGCGGTATCTCTTTCGAACAAACCGCAGCTCCGACAGGTGCCAAACTATTAAGTAGCTCAGTTCTGGGCTGACACACAATTTAGATTGCCATCGACACGCTAAGACGAAGAAGATTATCTGCTTAGACTTTTCCCAACGATGTTGGGGTCGGCTTTCAGTATTACCCCCGACGCAAAAATGACGGGGTGTTATAAGTTTGACGTGTCTGTGTGTGTGTGTGTCTGTCTCTGGCATCGTAGCTCTCGAACGCATGAACCGATCTTTATTCTGTTTTTTTTTGTTTGAAAGATGAATTAGTCGAGAGTGTTCTTAGCTATGTTTGATGAAAATCGGTCCAAGATGGCCGCCACCACAAGATGGCGGATTACATATTTTTTCACAACTTTATCAATATGGGTGGGTATCAAATGAAAGGGCTTGATTAGTAGAATACTATACACTATGACAAATTTTAAATCCAAGATGGCCGCCGCCACAAAATGCGGAATACATATTTTTTGTAAAATAATGTACACTGTATTGAAAGGGAATGAGGAATATATGTAAATTAATGAAATTAAAACTAAAAGCTTGAAAATTGATTTTTGGTGACCAAGTTTGATTTAAAGGGAGTAAAAGTGGAGAACCAATGTTTAATATTTATTGCTTCTCAGCGAATGACAGCCGTGCGCGTAATTATTTAGTCGCGCGGATATTTTTACATTGCAATGTCTTCTAAGATATTTGTTTAAACTATATAGGTAGAGTAGAGGGCACAAATATTCTATATTGAATTTCCGTTCTAACAATCATATTTATTTAGATATAGATTCATACCATACGGGCTAAATAAGCTTCGCAAAAATAATTGAGTCGGGGGTTTAATAAATTTTTAATTTATACTTGTACAATGTACATGGAGCGATCTAACCTCCACAACCCAGTCAGTAATTGATAGTACAGTACCCCTTGGTAAGACTGGTTCTCAGACTATCGGGGGACTGGACTCCTGGAACGTCTGTCAAAGATCTAAATACTTCTGACAGCTGGGACCAAGGGCTTAACCTGAAGATTGATCCGAGCGTCTGTAATTATTTATCCACGAGCTTTTCAGTCTTTAGTTTAATAAAAAAGAAAAAAAGAAACGTTTAGTAAAATATAATGTTGATGAAAATGTCAAGAAAGTTTTGAATATGAATGGCCAAAACCCTAATCTATTTAAGTCGCGAGTAAATAGGCTTCTTCTGGGTTAGCTCGTTCCATCGTCGACATAATTTTTGCCCCTAGGGCAAGATTGAGGTCTCACACCCATCTCATATAAAAAAAATGCATTGTGGGAAAGATGAAAGGTATGTCTCAAAAGGGGCCAACGACTGAGGTGATTACTTTTAGAGAATAGACGAATGAGACATGTAGCGCCTACCTTAAATAAATTCGAAAAAAGAAAAGGACATTGATAGTGTCGACAACATTTGTACATTGCTCATCATCTTTCTGCACTTGTCGCATGTTACCTTTCGTCGGCGCAACACTTTTTTCTTCCATTGTCTCCTGTCAAACGTCTTAAGGCTGCTCTCTCGAAAAAGCTTAAAAACAGCGTGCAGATGAAGCAGTTTTTCACCGGCACTTACAGAGAAATTACATCTGAGAAAAATTGTTAGTAATGTACATGATATGACACGTAATTTGGTTTAGCCATAATTTTTCTATCGGTATCACATAATAAGAAAAAAAAACAACAAAATCACCTCCAAATCGTTGAATGGAACCATTTTACTCCTTCATTTTTTAACAAAATAATATAAAAAAAATATCTACTGCTTTGAAATACAAAGGAAAATAATTTGGTTTTGTTACTTTTTAAAAATATGTATTGTTTTAATTATAATAAATGAAAATGCGTCCGTTTAAAGTCCGTGTCTACGACTGAGAGGGGTAGTTAGCTATGCTCAAGGTCATTGGCGTGAATACAAGCCTTAATACATTACATCGTTTCCTTGGTCTTTCTCTCCCTCTCCATCCTTCATTATTTATATTCATCACTTTTTTAGTCACATCTACACATATTATGTCAATATAGCAGTCCCTGTTTAATTCCGAATATTTACAATTAATATTCCCGGAGCCCGAAACTATAACAAAGTATGCCGAACAAAAAGGTATGCGAACATTGAAACACGCTGCCCTTTGTGTGCGAAAAACCGTGATACGCGGAAATACGTGAGCTTTTTCCATAGAGGACGTAGTGGTGTAACCACAGAGCATGTTCATGTAGGTATTCACTATAGGCATGTATACGATTCTGTAGTTACTTATATTATCGACATCGACTATTTTGGCATCACACTGCGGTTTTGTTAATGGCCAGTTTAATATAAATTCAAATGTTTCGTGCATCATGTGGTAAGTATAGTTATTAGACACGTATTGATAACGGGGCATGTATTTTATTTACCTACAGAAATATCTCGGTAGGTACCAATCTGGTACTCTAGAATTAAGGGGAAACTACTAGGTAAATAAGTACATCAACATTCTCTTGCTTTATTCCAATTCATTTGGCGTCGGCGCAGCATGTCTTCTCTTTATATACTACCTAGCGGACCTGGCAGACGTCGTCCTGCCCGGACAGAAGCGCCACCTACCGGGTCCAATTGTGTTCTCAAACCATCCAAGAACCCATTAAAATATCCCAGAAAGTTTCATCCAAATCGGTCCAGCCGTTTAGGAGGAGTTCAGTGGCATACACACGTACAGTAGAATTGTATTATATAAAGAAGATATTCTCGTCATCTCATCACACACCTCCTTTCTTGTCGTATCATCCTTAACACAGTCCATTTGTAATTTCTTTGGTATATAATTTACCTACTCTTGTCATATACCGATCCACATTCATGCTCAAAACTTTCCTCACCACATTTTCCTCAAGGTTAGTAATTATATGAACGACAGAAATGTAGGAGAACAAGATAAATCAAATCCACAAAATATTGATATAACAAAGCTAATCAACCTTCACAAAATTATTGTCACGTATTCTTTTAATTTCGGTGAGCGTAAATCACGTCATTACGTTTCATGAGCCGGACCCAACACGAATCCACTTCCTGAAATCCAAAAATATCGTTGTCCTACATAAAATAAAAGCATATCACGTTTTATATACATTTATTTCTTTTACGTGACCACTGGCTCAAAAAAGCCAGAACAATAATAATTCTAGATTAATACTGGCATTGTTCAATGTTCTGTCTCCAGAATGGGGTATAATATTCCGCCTTTCTATTGTTTTAACACTTTTTTTCCACTAGATAATAATCCTCAGAATTAAAATGCTAAGCTTAAGCTGGGTCTACGCTAGGCGAGCCGAGCATGAGCCGAGCACGAGCGGAGCCTTCGGAGCTTCTTCGTTCGTGGCGTCAAATGTGGACGTACAACGAACCTACAACGATCACTGTCCTCGAATGTAGTCAAATCCCTTTGTGTTCGTCAAAAAACCGACAATTGGTGGAGCACAGCCGAGCACGAACGAAATGCTCGCAGCGCGCTCGTTCGAGGCTTGTAAGTCGGTCCACAACTCCACACTAGACGAATTGTGTTCGGCTCGTGCACGGCTCGGGATGGGCCCGCCTATAGCATAGACGCAGCTTTAGATTTATATGTTTTGTTTATAAAAGAATACTATCTTGTCGCAGTACCCATAATAAATGGTGTTTCAGTCAATATTTTTCATAAATTATTTTCTCTCTTCCTTTCTCCCCTGTAATTTTCGTCTTCCTCAAATATCTCTTATAGCAGTCAAAATTTATACTTTAGATATCTATTTGATAAATGTTAATTTAGAAACCATTGTGTATGTGTAGGCACACAATGAACATGCGCGACACACTGAGCGGCCCCATGTTGGGTCAGCTGGCAGCGAGCGGCACACTCATTTGTTTCATCGGCTATCAGGCCACTACGGTGAGTGGACATGCCTTCATTACAATACAAGTTCAATGGACCTGGGTTCTCACTGATGTTCAATAATATAAATAATAGACTCGCTATGGAGTTTTGGCAAGTAATTTGTGAATGTCTAAGTTGCGAACTGAAATCTGTGTTTCTGAAATTTGGTACCGTTTTTCTAAGGTGATGGATGAAGAATAGGTATGGGGAGGCCTGTGCCAACAATGTCACAGAATAAGCTAATTAAAATGTAATAATACATTAATTAGATAAACTAAACCGAATTTTATCGAAACTGACCTTAAATCAATTAATTTAATCAAGGTCTTTGAGATTTCAGTTGGTATTAGTATGAGAAAGAGGATAAATAAATCAGTGACTCTCCAGTAATAAATCAAGTAAGTTTACACTAAATTTCAAGGTCAAGAAATCGTTTTGGTTATCTAACTTTCCCGCATCAAAAGTGGTTGCCCTTGAGGACCCGAGGGCCCAAATTGTGGCTATTCTCATAACTTACGCGAAACTTGACACTTACCAAGAATAAACTAATTTTCAGACATTAGACGAGAGCATCGCCAAATGTTTAATGAGTTTCCTGTTTCTGGGGTACAACCTCTTTGGTTTCTACATCATTTGTCGCTGGTGTGAGGAGATTACAAATCAGGTAACGTAATGTCACCTTAAAACCCTTTAAAACTGCTTTCCCGATCATAACGTAACTTTACTTACAGCTATCTGTTTCTGGACTTTTTTTCTGTTGAAACCTTTCACTGATTAAAAAAGCAAAGACTCGAATAATTATGGCGTTTTTGTCCCATTATCTAGATTAGCAGATTAATTATCTATTAAAACACAAAGTTGTTAGGTAGCACTTAATTCATAAAAGGATTTATGATCACATGGACCACTTTCGTTTTTTTTCCACTGATTATTACCGATTACTATTTGATATACAGTTCTTTATTCCTAAAAATATACAAGTTATATGAAAACTCATTCCTTTCAGAGTGCAAACATAGGTGAAGCCATATACAGCTCAGGGTGGGAGTGCGGCGTGTCCAAACTGCCAGGAGTGCGAGCCACCATACTGTTTGTGATGGCGAGGGCCAACAAGCCCCTGGTCCTCACAGCCGGAGGGATGTACAACCTCTCCCTCACTTCTTATACGACTGTAAGTTGAATTGAAAGCGAACGCTCCAAGCAATTTAAAAGTTTGACAATTTACTTTGTTCGGAGCTGGAATCTTAGTGAAGCTTTCTAAAACTTCATTTGAAATAAATGCTGTTATTCTAAAGTAAAATACCTGCAGGGATGTCTGCTCCTTTGAGAGTACCGCTATCGCAGAACGTGACTTTCAACTTCGGTATTTCCGAGAATTTCATTCTCTCAGTGATTTTCCTCCAAAACCTTTATTTATTTCATCGTCAACGCTTTCTTCTGATGTGGCTTATACAAACATCGGAAAATTGCGAAAATCAATGAAAATAAACACTGCCAGATACAAAAATATGGCATGTTTTTAAAAACAAAGAACTTTTTTATTATGTAGACATACGGCCGGGGGCACACGGGCGTGTGGCGGTTCCACGCGGCTTATTGTGGTCGTGTCGCCTTGCCCGCGGCTAACTGTTTTGTAGGTTCCAACCTTAATATCTAAATTAATTATGTTTACCAAAACAACTGGTCACTGTTTAATTTGTTTGTGTTTATTGGTAGTAATATCTCGATGTCGACGAGCACGAATATGTTTATATACACTTAGCAAAATTCAGAAGCTATTTTCGTGGAAAATAACGGTTTCTATTTTGAGTTAGGACCTATTTCGTAAAACGATGGCCTATTGTCCAAAATACTATGTTCGTGGAATCAGAAAATCTCTTTTAAAGATGCTTCGTGTGTACATATTGGTCCTACTGACAGCACTTAAGTGAAACTGTCGCATACTTGGATTTCTCCAGTATAATGTTCTCACATAATGCATTCTTCTTTTTTCAGTTGGTGAAGACCTCATACAGTGCACTAACGGTGCTGCTCCGATTTAGACACGACTAGATGCTTTATTATCATTATCTACAGCTACGCAAACCTAGGCAAACTTGTTTCAGAGTTAATTAGAATTGTTTTCTGAGTTAAAATCTAGCACAAAGCATATTATATTTATTGCAAAGCAATGTTTATCTTCTAACCAACCTGCACGGGGCTCACGTGGTAGATTATCGCCCTCTCAAATTGAGGAGGCCTGTGTCCCAGCAGTGGGAACGTTATAAGCTGATTATACTTATGCTTAATGTTTACCTTTAAATAGTGTTCTCAACATGAATGATGTAACCAAGATTTTCTGGCCCGTTCTTCTCCATAGAGATCTACGCTAGAGAATAGGCACCTACAGTAATTTCACAAGTTATTATGCCTTGTGACTGTGACTGTAGCTTCGTTTTATGTGCTTTTCTGACATTCAAAAGTCACTGTTGTTGAGTTTGAGTGCTGGACCGTCAAACACGCTTACTTTTTAAAATGTGCAATATAAGTAATTTGAAATAAAATATCTCACATAGTAAAAATTTCGTTTTTATTAATAGATCCTTAACTATACTGATACACACATACTAAAGCCTACTTATTGAAACTTCATTCCATTAACGTTTTTCATTAGAATAAAACTGGAACTAGTATCATAAAAACATTTTATTTTACCTTCCTACATACTACTATATAATTAACATGTCATCATTGAAATATATCAAACAAGAGACATTTCTAATAATGTCTCGTGTCTTGTAATTAGAGACAGCAGAACAAACGAATGACAAAGAATAATTAATTACTTTCTGAAAAGGATACGCCTACTGCATAGTGCTCATGTCCATTGCACTTTGTGACAAGAATGGAATATTTCATACAGATCCATGAGTATTCTCGTGATAATAATTGATAAGTATAATATCACGCCTATAATCCCCGAATAGTTAGGCAAAGGTGTACCTTTTAGTACACCCACATTGCGCCAGTTACATTTAAGTCCCATGTGATAAGGGGCGAGCTTATTGTCATCAACCGGGCACAAATCCTAACTCCGTGTCTGCTTCTGAGAAGTTTCCGATGGATAAATCCAAGAACACTTTGGCCGACCAGGGAATCGAAACCAGGACCTCAACCTCGGTAGTCGCGATTGCGACATTTATAGTCATAATGACTTCGGTATGAACCTCTCTTCTATGTCGTTCCTTCAATGCCGAGGATCGCGGCAACATATGACGTGTATCCAAGCAATGCGGTTTCTGCAAAGTATACTGCTCGACACGAACTGCCTCCAACAGCCTTCTGGATCGCATCTGATCGCACCTCGAGCTTATTGGTCTGCCATCCGGTTTAGTATCATAAATTCATAAGTCTTTCCAGACAATATGGCAGTTAACTAAAAAAATCTAATTAGTCCGTCAGATAGATTTCCAAAAAATATTGGACACGTATTTTTTCTTTTTTCACGTAAACAAACAATGAAGATGATACAGTGCTTTGAAAACTCGTGTAATGTCATATTCTAAGACATTAGTATGGCATTTTTTACCGGTGAGTGACGTCACTCTAATTTTTGATGCATTTTATCTTTTTAAATTTTTATTGATTTGATAAAAGAAAAAATACGTATCCAACATTTTTCGATAATCTGACAGACGGACTAATTAGAATCATATTTTTTATTTTCTTTAGTCAGTAAACATCCCTATTCTGTCAATACGTGACAATGGAAACGAACACAAGCTTGACATGCACGTTTTTATTGCTTCGCGAATATTTAATAAAACGTACAATATCGGCAAGATACACTTGATATCGGGCGACGATACCGTTTACCCACATCGGATACAAGTTACGAAGATAGAATGTCTATGATCATAGAATATATCTGGACTATATTGCCCGAAAGTCATGCTATAAGAGATGCGGGGCCATTGGAAAGAGCTTTCTTTAACTCCGTTTATCGACTCGTCTTTTTTAATGGTAAAGTATATTCTAATAATACGTGATAAAGAAAAATTAACCCTAATTAAATATGTGAGAGCAGCGACGGCCCAGTGGTGGCGCCCCGATTTTCAAGTCGTGGGTTCGAACTCAAGCAGACGAATTACTTTCTGTAATTTATTTCGTCCCACTGCTACTCTCAAAACGGTAAAGGAGAATATTGTGAGCAAACCGGCGTATCCTAGAACCAAAAATTCGAAGACATCTCCAACATAGAGAGGATTCCTGCGTCCCAGCTGTGGGAAAATTTAAAGCATATTTTGTGATATTCTGAGTTGAATAAGTAGGGAACCATATATTACAACATGCGTTACAGGTACGCACCTTTTCCGTGGTGTGCAGGTTGTGGGGCAGCCCAACAGTATGCTAAGCATTATGGCAAGTCGCCTGGACTGTGTGTATGTGGTCGCTGTTGTGCAATTATTTTGGATTTATGGCAACAGTGATCCACCTTTATTTGTTGTGTTTTTTTGATTTTATCAGTGTCTACTATCATAGTTGTCAGTTTTACTAACAGTTTTCAAGTCATGGTTACTCGAATAAAGAGATTTTTTTCTATTCTATTACTCACCATCTTGCTCAAACAATCCTTAGTAACTACTACTTGTTTTTTTTCCAGCTCTCTCAACATCTGACAACTTCCTTCTATACAGAATATTTAGGACTTCGGTCAGAATTTTAGGCTCCCTGCTGGTATGCCTTGAGATATGGTACTTGTTTGGGGACGAACTACGCCTGGAAGACATCATATTCGGAGCCAATGTCACCATCATACACTTGATCTCTGTGTGGAAAATTACGATAATGGTAAATGGAATTTAATTAATATTAACCAGCAAAGATGTTTTTTCATTATTTAGGTACGTTTACTAGTGCAGGTGTCAAGCACCATTCTTTTAACACTAAATAGGCTTGCGTTGCTTACGTAATCAGCCACGAGCAATGAAATGCACTTTACAAAATCCAAATTACACAGTGCAAGATTACACAATCCAAAGATAGGAAAAGGAGACTTTTGCTTTGCAGTGGAAAGAGGTGATAACGAATGAAGGTGATGATAATTATATTGGCGAAATTGTTAATTAAAACTTCACTTTTCTGGACTTTACACAAATAGATTGTAATTCTGAAACTTACCTTACTTGTTACTTACTTGTTTTAAAATACTTATTAAAACTGTTATAACATGATGAGGTAATAACTCAGAAATCCGGAACTTAAGCTTCGTCCAGCAATGTAATCAGTGTGGAATGAAAGCCTGCGGAACCGCATCCACAAATCCGCTTAACCGTTGAAACAATGGGCATTACGTACTTAATTATTTAAAAGGGTACTAAAGTGTACCAACTGGCCTCTACCGGGAAACTTACTTGCACAAAATTACTACATAGTAATTATTACACGAATTTTCTTTCATTCGTTCGTTAATGAAACATGAGTTTTATTTACCTTTTTAGATGCCAAAATGTAACTGACTGACTTGCGTGTAAAAAAAACAATATAAAATAAAGCTTCCCTCGATAATGTATGAAGAAACTTGGGTATATCCTGCGGATCCTCCAGTACTTTTAATAGGTGTCAATTTTTAATGCAGTATATTTTAATCATTTAAATTCTCTTTTAGGCGAGTAAAAAAGATGTCTTCAATAAACTAGCAAAGGCTTTGGATTCACCTAATTTCGATATATCTACTCAGAGGCGGAAGGACATTGTAAAATATTGGGCAGCAACTCACAAGAAGTACCTATACGTGGTACTGGTAATAGCTTACCCTACCTATTTTGTGTGGTAAATACAATTTATTTATAATCATTATATAATTACAGGGTCATGTTTCAAAGTACACGATAAGGTTTAAAAGTATCTGGTCTGAAATATAAAATTTAGGATAAATATCCAAACAATATTATTACTCGAATCGATTCTGAGTGTCCTGGCCTAAATTGGCACAGTCTTTCCACATGATCGTTTAAGTAGATTGTGCCGATATGATAACGAGAACGTAATCAAATGAATCTCTTGGATGACTCCAGTTTCTGTCAGTCGCACATCAGGTGCCTCCCGTTAACTAAATTTTAAACTGTTAAAACAAACCTATCTCATAATATTATAATCAGTTTAACACAAAACAGTTCAAAAAGACATAAATTCTATTTTGTACATTAACGTTGCACAAAGCTGAACTTACTGAACTAGCAAGTTGAATTACGGCAACTTAAGTTATGACAACTGAATGAGATAGTTGCATTTAATCCAACAGGACCATCCTTCATAAACATGGAAGTCATCTGGTTTTATTACTTTAGTTTACTGGGAATTTAGATGTGTTTCGGACTTTGTAACGTTATAGATTTCTTAAATAACATGTTTATATTCAAAATGATACTGTTGTGTAAAAGAGTAAGTAAAAACAGACTAATAAAAAATGCTACCTACATCCTTTGTTGGTCTGGTGTTCGCAAACTTTACTAATGATCATTAGATCCTAGGTTAGTAGTCGGTTTACAACATGATAGGACTGGCAAAGGCGATATGTGGGTGGGTGTACTATGATTACACCTCGTATGTGGGTGTACTATGATTACACTTCATAATGTGAGTGCTATGATTACAATTTTGGACCATTTTTTTTTTGGATGATGGTATATCATCAAATGACTCTTCTTGCTCTGGGCGGAACGGAAGGGAGTGTCAGACTTCTAGTGGCTAAAATAATAATAACAATAATAAAACTTATTATTTTCTCACCACAATATAATATACATAAATTATTTTACATTGGTCAGATTCTTCAAGATACACAATTCAGGTAAGAATATATTGTGGGAGACTGGTGCCTAAGCTAGGCTCATGGCCTGTGTTTCAGGACACCAGGATCCCACCCCTTAATATTTTCATTTTACACATTATGTACTAGACGCGGTGACAGATTTTCTCAATACATTCGTATTGAGAAAAACCACCCATGTTCCTTCTTAGCCCTTTGTGTCCGGGGTCGCTATATTTCTTTCGAACAACCCGCAGCCCCGACACATACCTCTGCCCCTTCAAACGTGTTTTATGATAATGTTACAGGCAATTATACCCAATGTTCGACGAAGAGAAGTTCAACCTGATGGTGGACCTATATGTTCCCTTTAAGTACGACACGCCTCTACGCTACGTCTTGACCTACATTGGAGTGGGCACAGTATTCCACTACGTTTCTTTCATGGTCATGGTATGCGATGTCCTCATGCAAGCTTATCTGTTACCTCTCATCTGCCAGTTCGATGTGCTTGCAGACTGCTTTGAGAACATCTTTGATGAATGTGCCGCAGAATTTCAAGGTGAGTAGTTATCAGAATGTAAAAATGTTTTGCAAATTGTCATTTTTAATGTTTATAATCTGAAAGGTCTGTGGTGTAAACTCTAGATACATGACTGCCTCAAGCAGTTATAGAATTCTCACATTGACTCGTAATATTTAAATAATATAAATGAATTATTTAGTGTTTAATAATTTCCTAGAACTTTCGTGAACTGTTATTAAAGATAAAAAAGTTTTTTGAGCGGTTTTGAGCGGTTTTTGAGCTTTTTTTCATTGACATAAAATGGTTAATAGTATATTATGCAACTAGTGAATAAAGGACGGATTTAAAGCGAGGGCCGTAGATGAGTCACGAGCAAGTGAAGGATTCTAATGATTGAATCACGAACGCAGCGAGTGATTCAACTGTTAGAATCCTGAACGACGCGAGTGATTCATGGCCCTCGATATAAATTCGTACTTTATTCAAGAGTTGCATACTATACTTTATATCATGACTACGAAAAAAGACATAATTTAAGCGAAAATAGAAATTTAATCAAGAAATAAGAATTGTTACATTAATTGAAATGGACATTAAAATTAGAGCAATGACTGAAATTAAGCGTAATTTTCTTATTATTATCATTAGGGTGGTCAACTTGTGAAACAATATTTATTAATCTAATGCCAAACTCCTTGTCGCAAATATCGACCAATCAAATCTCGAGAATTTATTTGCACCAAAGAGTTTTGAATTTCGAATCTTAGCGCAAGGAGTTTGTGTAAGCATTGAAATAGAGACCGGATATATTTTTGTGTTCCAAATTCAAACACCAAAATAGTGAATAAAAACAAAACAGTGAATAAAAGGCCTTTTTATTCACTGTTTTGCGTGAATAAAATAAGCTTTTTAGAGTAGGTATGGTATAAATATATTTTTCACCTCAGCACCTCAAACAAGCAGGTTTTGCTGTTTACAGACAGTGAGCAAAATTCGATTTTGCTGCGAGCGTGAGACAAAGTAACTTTTTAATATTTTTATTTAATACCGAGAACTGTGCAGGTCTACGCACAAAATTCGAAAGATTTCAACTTCGCTTTGTTCTGTCACTATCACTTCGATACGAAAAAAGAAACAAACAATAAAACGTTCGGATACCGATATTGTAAATCGATAACCGTAATATTGTAAATCACGTGATGAAATGAAAAATTGTTATATTTCGAATAATCGAATTATATTTTTTATATATAAATCAAGATGAAGAATGTTGAAGAAAAAAATACGAAGATTATCATGTAGGTATCTACTTATTTATTTAGAGTTTTAACAATTTTTAATTTTGAGACAGAATACCGCGAGTGTAGTTTCAGAACGAATTAAAAAAAAAACAGCGGGATTCAAATTTTTACTGTTTTATTCTGCTACAAAGTACAATAAAATTTGGATAATAAAGTAATAATAATAAATAAATATGAGTGAGTCCAGTGACGAAGTCTGCTATTTAACACCCGAAGAATTGAAGAATAATGTAAAAAATGCAGAATTAAGTTTCCTGCCTGGAAAATCTCGCGAAAAATATCTGAAAGCATACCATGTCTTCAATGAATGGAGACTTACAAAGGGCGCAAACAGTTTTTCGGAGACGGTGTTGCTATCATATTTTTTAGATTTATCACAGACGAGGCGATCATCTACAATGTGGAGTATTTACTCAATGTTGAAAGCTACTTTAAAAACAAAACATAACGTGCATATTGAAACATAAACAAAACTCGTATCTTTTCTAAAAAGAATGTCAGTTGGGCATAAGGCTAATTTTATTGCTTCGATCATGAGCGCTTGGCCGGGTTTGCGGAGGTAGTGAGGAGCGCAATACGCGACGTTTCTCTTAAGAGGACGTTCGCGTCAAAAAACAAGGCCGTAAGCGCGGCCTCGACCTCCATTTTGGCGGCAGCGAAGGCGCTGTGTGGCAAGCCTCCGTCGGACGAGGTGTCCATATTGCGGGCGGAGGTCACCCGCTTGGCGGCCGCCATGGAGTCTCTCCAAAGGGAGAATGAGAGGCTCCAAGCACATCTGGCCAGGCTCCAAAGAGGAGCCTTCATGGAGGTGCCCCAGGAAGGGTGCGAGCGCGGGCAGAACCAGCCCCCAGCTGCCGATGACCAGGTCCTGAACCTGGTTCGGCAGGAGCTGGCTGCCCTCCACCGACGGTGTTCCGTCGTAGAGGGCATTGTCCTGCGCCCCTCTCTGGGGGGGAACAAGGTGACCCCAGGCCGGGCTGCGCAGTCATATGCGGGCGCTGCGGCTGGCGGGTCCAAAGCGGGGCCGTCCAGCCAGCCCGCCGGCGACACCGCGACGCCCCCCGGAAAGCCGGCTTCGGCGAACCAAACGGCAGTGCCGGCTAAAAAGACGGCGGCCCCTGAGAAGGGTAAGGCGCCTGCCCCGAAAAAGGGCAAGGCGCCTGCCCCGGAAAAGGGCAAGGCGCCTGCCCCAAAAAAGGGCAAGGTGGCAGCGAAGGCGAAGGTGCCAGCGCCAGAGGCGGACCCTCCGCCCCCACAGCCTCCTGCTGCCGAAGATGGTTGGCAGGTGGCTGGGGAAAAGGAGAAGGGCAAAAAGGCGGCCCAAAAGGCCAGGCGTGCTAAACGCAAGCGCCGGCACAAGAAAAAGCGGAGCGCCGCGGCAAAGCTTCGTGCCCCAAAAACCGCGGCTGTAGTTATAACGCTACAGCCGGACGCGGTCAGTAAGGGCATGCTTTACCGCGACGTGCTGGCGAAATTAAAGGCAACGGTGGACCTCGGGGAGCTCGGGATCACTGAGGGCTTCCGGCTTCGTGTCACCGCAACAGGGGCTCGAATGCTGGAGATTCCTGGGGAATCGAGCGCCTCGTCCGCGGACGCTCTGGCTGAGAAGTTTAGGGCATCTTTAAATGCGGACGAGGTCCGAGTGTCCAGGCCAGTCAAGTGCGCAAGCCTGCGCATCCTGGGTCTGGACGACTCGGTCTCCGAGGAGGAGGTGTTGGCCGCCGTTACCGCGGCTGGGGGGTGCTCTGCCGCGCAGGTCAAGGCGGGCACCCTACGCCCAGACCGCGAGGGCATGCTGACCGTAACGGTTAGCTGCCCTGTGACGGCGGCAAAGACAATTGCGGAGGGCCACACCCTGAAGGTTGGCTGGTCGAGGGCGCAGGTCAAGCTGCTTGAGCCCAGACCTCTAAGGTGCTTCCGGTGCCATGTGGGGCACCACGTAGGGTGCCGGTGCACCTCGGAGGTGGACCGCAGTGAACTTTGCTTCCGCTGCGGTCAGCCCGGTCACAAGGCCGCGGCTTGCCTGGCCACGCCGCACTGCGACGCATGTGCGGCGGCTGGGAAGCCGGCCGAGCACCGGGCAGGGAGCAAGGCCTGCGCTCCACCCGCCAAGACCAGGGGTAACGGAAGGCCCTCCGCCACCACCCCCACCGTCGCCAACGCCGCAGCCGCCGCTGCCGCCGCCGCCGCCGCCGCCGCCGCTGCTGCTGCCGCTGCCGCCACCGCCACCACTGCAACTCCCGCTGCGGTGAGGCCACAGGAGGCCCCGGAGGGGGCTGAAATGGAGTGCCAGTAATGGCCCCATTAAGCCTCCTCCAAGCAAATATCAACCACTGCGCCTGCGCTCAGGATCTGTTGCTCCAGAGTATGGCGCAGTGGTCGATAAACATCGCCGTGGTCGCTGAGCCCTATTTTGTCCCGCCCAGGGCAGACTGGGTGGAGGACCTAAGCGGCTCAGTGACCATCATCGCGTCGGCCGCCGCCGGCACCCCGGCCCTTGAAATGGTCAGGAAGGGTCAGGGGTGCGTAGCAGCACGGTTCGGGGAGATCGTAGTAGCGGGAGTCTACTTCTCTCCGAGCCGAACTCTCGCCGAGTTCCAAAACTCCCTCAGGGAGTTAAGTGTCGTCATCGGAGGCTATTCCCTCCCCGTACTTGTGCTCGGGGACTTCAATGCCAAGAGCTTGGCTTGGGGTTCCCGTTACACGGATGTGCGGGGTGGGATGGTCGAGTGCTGGGCTCTGGAAACAGGCCTGGACATCCTGAATCGGGGTTCTGTACCCACGTGTGTGCGGATGCGGGGCGAGTCGGTGGTGGACATTTCGTTCGCCAGCCCTGCTCTGTCACAGCGTGTCGTCGACTGGCGCGTCATGGAGGGGGTGGAGACCTATTCCGACCACCGGTATATCCGGTTTGAGGTCTCTGCCCAGTCCTCAAGTGCGCCGGTCCCACAGACCCCGAGTGGTCCGCGTTGGGCGCTGAAGCAGCTGGACCGGGAGCTACTCCTGGAAGCCTCGATCGTGCGGGCCTGGGTGTCATCACCGGTCAGGCCCGCCGACGTCAACAACGAGGCGGGTTGGTTCCAGGAGGCCATGTCCGAGATATGCGACATGGCAATGCCCCGAGTCCGGCCAGGAAGCGCCCGGCGTCAGGTGTACTGGTGGTCGCGAGAGCTGTCGCACCTGCGTGAGCAGTGTGTGGCGGCGCGGCGCCGGTACGCCAGGCATCGCAGGCTCCGCATTCGTCCTCCGAATGCGGAAGCCACTGAGGCGGAGCTGTATGAAGGGTACAGAGCGGCGAAGACCGCCCTCCTCGAGGCTCGTAAGCGGGCCAAAGATCAGGCCCGCGAGGAGATGCTGGAGACTCTCAACAGAGATCCGTGGGGGCGCCCGTACAAGGCGGTGCGGAATCAACTCCGCACCCGGGCCCCCCCGCTTACGCAGAGTCTCCGGCCTGAGCTCGTGGAGGACGTGGTGAGCGCTCTGTTCCCTTCGCGAGGGGAGCACCCTCCCCCGCCAATGGCTCCGCCACCTGCGGTGCCGGAAGCGGACCAATCAGGATCCGATGACGACATTCCGGAGGTGACTGGGGTAGACCTGAGAGTGGCGGTACGGAGGCTTAAGGCCAAAAATACCGCCCCGGGACCCGACGGCTTGCCTGGCAAAGCCTGGGTCCTGGCCTCAGAGGCTCTTGGGCCCCGACTGGAGGGGTTCTTAAGCGCGTGCATGGAAAGAGGCCAATTCCCGCTTCGTTGGAAGACGGGGAAGCTGGTCCTCATCCAGAAGCCGGGGCGCCCTGCGGACTCGCCGTCCGCATACCGGCCCATTGTGCTGCTCGACGAGGTGGGCAAGCTCTTTGAAAGAGTAATTGCAAACCGCCTCGCCGAGCACCTTGAGGGGATGGGTCCGGATCTTGCGGAACACCAGTTTGGTTTCCGCAAGAGGCGCTCGACGGTGGACGCCATCATGCGCGTGAGAGCCCTCACGACGGGGGTTGCGGTCTCTCGGGGCGGTGTGGTCTTGGCGGTGTCTCTCGACATCGCCAACGCCTTCAACACTATGCCCTGGAGCTGCATTAGGGAGGCACTCCGGTATCACCGGGTGCCGGCCTACCTTCGTCGTGTAGTCGGGGACTACTTGACAGACAGGGCTGTCATCTACCCCGGTCAAGACGGAGAATGGAACCGGCGAGAGATGTCGTGCGGTGTTCCACAGGGATCGGTTCTGGGGCCGCCCCTGTGGAACATCGGTTACGACTGGGTGCTGCGTGCCGACCTCCCTAGCGGTGTCAGCGTAGTATGTTACGCTGACGATACGCTTGTGCTAGCACAGGGGGGGTCGCACGAGGCGGCGGCCGAAAATATGACACGCGGGGTTGCGATAGTTGTAGAGAGGATCCGGCAGCTGGGTCTCGAGGTGGCACTTCACAAGTCGGAGGCCATGGGCTTCCATGGACGTGGGAATGTGCTACCGTCGGGATCCCAGCTAACGGTGGGAGGGGTTCCCATCGGCGTCGAGTGTACCTTAAAGTACCTAGGACTCGTCCTCGACAGCCGGTGGAACTTCGTGGAGCACTTCCGACGTTTGGCTCCCAGACTGGAGCGGGCGGCGGCTGCCTTCAGGTGGCTCTTGCCCAATCTGGGGGGGCCAAACGCCTCCTGCCGGAGGCTCTATGCGGGGATCGTGCGGTCCATGGCCCTTTATGGGGCCCCGGTGTGGGCGAGTGCTTTGAGAAAGCGGGCCGCCCATTACCTGAACGCGCCCCAAAAGGTTATGGCCGTGAGGCTAGTCCGTGGGTACCGCACGATCTCCCGCGAGGCGGCGAACCTCCTTGCCGGATTGCCGCCATGGGATCTGGAGGCGATAGTCCTCGCGCGCCTGCATGAATGGCGCGCGGAGGCGCTGCACCGGGGGGTCACTCCGTTGCCGCGGCTAATTGCTGCGCAGCGGACAGACCTCCGGTGCGATCTCATGGCGGCATGGAAACAGCGACTGTCGCAACCCCGTGCAGGGCACGCCACGATAGTGGCGGTAAGTCCCCTCTTTGAGGAGTGGCTGGAGAGGCGCCACGGCGCCCTCACCTTCCGTCTGACGCAGGTACTCACCGGACACGGTTGTTTCGGGAGGTACCTGCACCGAATCAGGCGGGAGGAAACGCCCGGTTGTCACCATTGTGAGGATCGGCCGGAGGACACGGTGGAGCACACCGTGGAGGTGTGTCCCGCTTGGGCGGAGCCCCGCCGTGTTCTCGTAGCGGCGATCGGCGGCGGCGACCTCTCGCGTCCGGCCCTGGTGCAAGCCATGGTCCGGGGCGAGGAGGAATGGGACGCCGTCGCCTCCTTCTGCGAAGCAGTGATGCTAGCGAAGGAGGTGGCGGAACGTGAGAGGGAGAGAACCTCTCGTCCCAGCCGCCGCGGGAGGCGCTCCGGGCGTCGGGGGCCACGTGATGGCTTCCGGCCACCGTAGACGCGGGCCTGTGGACGGTGAGTGATGGGTAAGCTCGCCGTCCGTCCGTCTTATGACGACGACAGGCCGTGTCGACGGCGCGTTCGTGTTCCACGCGCGCCTCAAAGAGATGTCAGCAACATGGAAGGGGCCCGCAAGGGCCGACGCCTGTCGAAGCTGCGGGTTGTCCGCAAGGGATACCGAGGCCTCGACATGAAGGGCGAAGAAGGAACATGGGTGGTTTTTAGTCAGTAGAAGTCTGACACTCCCTTTCGCTCTGCCCAAGAGCGGGAGGGGTTATTTGATGATTTCCCACCCCCCAAAAAAAAAAAAAAAAAAAAAAAAGGCTAATTTTATTGAATTGGTACCTCTACCTACAATATTAATTTTATTATTTTGATTCACAATAAGACGGCACGGTTGGCGCAGTGGCTGAGCACTGTACAGTCTGGCGTTTGCGCGCGAGCTGGGTGAACGCGCTCTGTGTCTCCTAGTGTCGTCGTACGCTACGTATTCTACGTTACTGACCTACCGCGTTTGTTAGTGATGGGAAAAACATTTATCGAATTCTCGATACATCGGCATATACAACACGCTCTTTATGGAGCGATTTATAACACGTTCTAACTCAGTGGGCAAGCGCCCACTGGAAGGACCTGTCGATACCAGTGAGTGGAAAATACCAAAGTTTGGTCTGCCAGCAGCTGGGCAGCGTAAACCTGAACCCGTGAAAACATCAAATCGCTTCAGTGCTCTTCGTACCAGTCAACCTCAAGAAATTGACAGCTTCGCTGCTCGTCTCAAGGATGCTTCTACTCCAAGGAGAAAATCAGGCCATATCCCACCAATCATTCTAGAAATGAAATCTGAATGGACCCATGGTGACATCAATAATCTCGTTCTGAAGTACGCCAAAAACTTCCATCTACAGTACAGAGGTAACAACAAAATTGTAGTTTCCTGTTATAACCCAGAAAGCCACCAAGCAGTAAAAGATGGTTTCCGAGCTGCTGATCTTGCATTTCATACATTTCCGCGAAAAGACGAGAAAAGATACAAAGCGGTAATCTTTGGTCTACCTGCCTATGCTGAAGATTGTTTATCTGAAGAACTCGAGACCCTAGGTTTTAAAGATTCGGTGGTTCGCAAGATGAAGCTACCTGATAATAACAAAGATAATGGAGTACCTCCCTGCCCTCCTTTCTTGGTACAGCTTTCAGCTGGAAGTGACTTCTCAAAATTCCTGAAAATCAGATATTTAAGCAACTGTGTAGTGCAAATACGCAAATATCAAGCAAGAAACCCATTTGGTACACAGTGTTTCAGATGCCAAGGCTTCGGCCATTCCTCAAGGAATTGTAACTTAATTCCGCGTTGCGTGAAATGCACAGAATTCCATCCTACGTCTGACTGTCCCAAGAAAGACAGGACCAGTCCGGCTCAATGTTGCAACTGTAAAGGTAACCATCCAGCTAACTTTAGACAATGCATCGAAAGGCAAAAATACTTGAAACTTGTTCAGAATCGCCAAGAACAAATAAAAGCAACTCAAGACGCTAAAATGAACCCGAAAAATAATCATGTTGACGGACGCAGCTGGAACACTGTCGCTGCAAACACGATGGAACCAAGCGTCAATGAAGCTCAACCTCAAAGCGGCACCCAAGACCAAGCCACAGCTGATATGTTAGCAATACTCATGACTATCAAGACCATCAAAAAGCAATTCATAACATGTAACAGTATGATGGATAAGGTAATATTAATCCTGACTCACCTTGGACAGTATGTTTGATGTAAAGATTTTGCGTATCTTATACTGGAATGCCGATGGTATTCGCACTAAACTAACAGAATTATTAGATCTGTTGAATGAAATGTCCATAGATATTGTAGCGTTATGCGAAACTAGAATTTCTTCCCATCATAAGCTTGAAACTCCTGGCTACAATTGTTATCGGCACGATAAAAAGACCGACGGCCGTGGGCAGGGGGTTGCACTGCTGGTTCGTAGTGATATACAGCACACCTTACTTCCCGCTTCTAATACGTATAACTTAGAATCTATAGGCATCCAAGTGACTACTCTAGATACAAAGTTAGCTATTTACTCCACTTACCAGTCACCTAATCTCCCGCTGCTAGACAGTGACTTAGACTTACTGCTGATAGCCAATCACAGGTCTCTGATAATGGGCGACCTAAACGCCAAACATCCTTACTGGAACTGCACTAACCCGAACCCGCACGGTAAAATCCTCTTTGATCACATGCTAGCTAACGATTATGAGATACTAGCTCCTTCTTCTCCCACACTAGTTCACTATCAGAGCTCTCATGAACCTTCTACTCCAGACGTTGTAATAGCTATTAATGCTCACGAGGTTAGCGAACCTCAAGTTCTCACACGTCTTTCCTCAAATCATCTGCCAGTACACTTTACTGTAGGTGGAAAATTTTACTCGAAATCCCAACCAGCATTTAATTTTGCTAAAGCCGACTGGAAGAAATTCCGATCACACCTAGACCTTAATATTACATTAACCAATGAAATATTTGATTCTGTATCTGATATTGACGCTGCTGTGAGTCGCTTTACGGAAAGTGTGTTAAACGCACGAAAAGTGAGTGTTCCTATCGTTGAAACAAATGGAGGTCGCCTAAAACTACCAAGGCGGATTAAGAGCAAGATAAAACAGAAAAATGTTACCCGCAGAAAGGCTCTAAATGAACACAATCCTTGCCGAAGACGTCAATTGTTCACTAAAGTTAACCAGCTACAATATTCAATAAAAGAAAACATCCAAGCCTTGAATGATAGCATTTGGAATAACAAGCTCTCAAAAGTCGACAACCCTGGTAATGACGTGTGGCGTTTGGTTCGGTCGATCAATCATAACCTCTACACTTTTCCCCCCTTAAAAATCAGAGACGATCAAATGACGTCCACAGTGTCTGAGCAATGTGAAGCCCTTGCTGATGCATTTGCTGGTAATATGAGTCTCACTCATCAATGGTCCAGTGATCTTAAAACAGAAGCCGCTGTCAAAGAATCTATGGCGACATTAAATTCCACGGACATAAGTAGTCACTCCCATCTTATTAGACCCAAGGAAGTTTTGAAAGTGATTCTTAAATTAAAACCACGAAAAGCCCCTGGTATAGACGGTCTCAGCAATCGCCTTCTTAAAAACCTGTCTCAAAAGGCATTGGTCTATCTCACTAAAATATTCAATGGTTGCCTGGGAATAGGCTACTTCCCCACATCCTGGAAAACGGCTAAAGTCATCGCACTCAAAAAACCTGGCAAAGATAGTAGCATACCCACAAATTATCGTCCCATAAGCCTTCTCCCATGTCTGGGCAAATTATTCGAGTCTCTTATTCTTAGCCGACTACTAAAAGCTACAAAAAATTTGCTGATACCGGAGCAATTTGGTTTTCGTAAGGCGCACTCCACCACACAGCAATTGGCTAGGGTATCGGAGCACATTGCACACAACCTAAACGAAGGTAAATCCACGGGAATGGTAATGCTAGATGTTGAAAAGGCCTTTGACACTGTCTGGCACGAGGGACTTCTCCACAAGCTTATCGTTAACAACGTTCCTCTGTCACTTGTCAAAATTGTACAAAATTATTTATCTAATCGCAATTTTAAAGTTTTTATAGGCGAAAACTGTTCTATGGCTAAATATATGGTATCCGGTGTACCACAAGGGTCAAATTTAGGACCTTTCCTCTTCATCCTGTATCTTAACGACATACCTAAACAACCCAGAACTCACCTTGCAATATATGCCGACGACACTACCTCATTTACCTCTTCTGATGATATTGATTTAATAATTGGGCGCCTTCAACTCTCACTAAACCTTCTTGATACCTTTTTCACTAGATGGAAGCTAAAGTTAAACTCTAGTAAAACAGAAGTAATTCTTTTCACACGAAAACGGTCACTACCATCCAGACGCATACATTTTAAAAATCATTCCATACCGTGGAGCCGCTCGGTCAAATACCTCGGTGTGATTCTAGATAGCAAAATTAACTGGAATGAAAACACTGCTGCACTTCGCGAAAAGGGTCTGAAGGTTATGAATGCATTAAAACCGATTCTGAACAGAAAATCTAAGTTAAGCGCGGTCACCAAGCTACGTATTTATACTACTCTTGTTCGGCCGTGCCTGACATATGCCGCGCCAGCCTGGAGTAGTCTGACAGATAACAACTACGATAAGTTGCAAGTTGTGCAAAATAAAGCAATCAAAATTGCATATAACACTGCATTTCGAACAAACATAAAACGAGTACACGAGCAAATTAAATTCCCTTTCATCAAAAACTTTATTTTAAAATCATCACGTAAATTCTTTGTTCATAAAAATCCTAAACACAATAATCCATTAGTTTCATCCATAGGTAAAAATAAATTAAATAACTTATCATATGCCAAAACGTACAATCGATATCGTTTACCACATCACTATTTCTTAAATGACTAACTATGTCTACCTACCACAGGACAGGCCGTGCTGCCCCCACCCGGCCGCTGTAGGAACTATTTGGTGTATACATCAAGCAATGTACCCTCAACTGAGATTATAATTTATAATTATCTTTGTCATATCTCAATTTGTATATATTTTTTAATTTTAAGTTTACTGTTGTAAAGCCCTATGCCGCACTTTATTGTACTTAGTAGAAGTTAAGTGCATTACCTCATATAGGTAAACATTAGTGTTATGCGTGTAAAGTCAGTGCTAAGACTTTTGTGCCAATAAATAATATTGTGTCATAACGAACTTACGAATGCGTATGATTGTGTAATATAAACTCAGTGCAAAATGTTTGTATAGGTAAGTATTAGCCTAAGAACTAGTGACAGTGAGGGTTGTACATAATTAGAATAAGATCTAATTGTCTGCAGTTTGTAATGTTTTTCTATGATAATAAAGACTTTTAAAAATCAATCAAATCAGTGGCTGAGCAATTGGACTGCTGCGCTGCGTGTCGCGGGTTCGATTCCCGCACGGAACAAATATTTGTATGGCCTACAGATAGTTGTTTCGGGTCTGGGTATTTGTGTATGTGAGTTTAAATGTTTGTGAACGCACCCACGATACAGGAGAAATTCCTAGTGTGGGGCAACGTTTTTTTTTTTTTAAAAAAAAAAAAAAAGAAAGAAAAAAAGTTATTTCAATCTATTCCTGTTTATTATTTTATCTCCTAAAGTGTTCTCGCTGCTGAAGTGAAAAGTTATGTGTGTCATGTTTTTTATGCACCTAAATGGTTTTTGGCAACAGAGGAATTTGAATTTAAATTGTAGTTAAGATTTACTTTTAAATTAGTTATTAATGTTATTATTATTATTATTAATAGTTAATTTATATTTTATTTGACATGTTTTATTAATGGATTTGTAGTATTATGATTTTTAATTTTTGATGTTTTTGTTCGATTTTAGTGTGACATGTTTAGATATTTTTATATTTCTTGTTGTGTTGACATTGTTTAATTATTGTGATTTTAATTATTTTACTTTAAATTGTGATAGTGATGGCGTATTCTTCTACAACTGATTAATCGAGTAATTTTTATTTTTATTTTTTGTTGTCTATTATCTTTTTTTTATGTACCTTCCACATTCAGACACAATGTAATTTGTTGTTGAATAAATGAAATGAATGAAATGTGTTACACGAGAGCAAAGTTTTTTTGGATCTCGTGCCTTTGAATCCCTCGCCACACTCAGGATTCAACTTTAGAATCACTCGCTACGCTCGTGATTCAACTATAGAATCCTTCGCTTACTCGGGATTCAAAATCAACACTCGCAGCAAAAACCCACTTTGCTCTCTTGTTGCACAAATAACTATTGATTTAATTATTTTTCTTACACACGCAGTACATGCAACGAGCTAATAATGACTGTAGATTTACATATTCTCATAAAAAAATGATACCACCGTCAGGACTATTCCTGCTTACAACGCCGCGCACCGGGCTGTTATAAGTAGTTCAAAACTTTCACTTTGCTGGTCAATTTTTTTTTTAAATTTGAATTTTTTGAAAAGGTCAAACATCTGTGATCATTAACAAAGGCTGAGATTTTTTTAAATAAAATATTAATGTACCTAATAAAAAAACTCGCAGATTTTTCGGTCTAATACTGAGGGTATTTTTTATTTTACTTCTATTGTTCCGCACCATAACCAGATGTGGTATTCGTGTGCACGGGATTTTGTTTTAAAAATGAGTCGATTCAACTTTTGGAGATCTCATGTAAACCGTAATGTCAAAGGAACGTAAAGATTTAACCCCATTTACCCCTACTAATGGGCCAGTGAAGTAAACCAGGAATTAGAGATCGCAGTTGACATGAATTGACCCAAATTCCCTGCATGATTATACACGTGCAGATATTCGTGCGTCACGACTTAACAACACAGATTCCCAGTATAAACCCTATTGAAGCGAATCATTTTAATGAGAACCAATGCCGTTCTGTGGTTATACATACAGCGACAGAATTTCGGTGCAACATTGAAATGCAAATGATAGATAAGAACAAAAGGCGAGGTTTACACAAGAAGCGAAAAGCAAACTCCGCAAGTACTCATGTAACCCGACCAGAGAGAGTCGGACAACATGGTTTTAGTTAGTAAGACTGATTAACTCCTTCGCCTACTCCAAACCGGAGCACATTCATTGAGGCATCAACACGGATAAAACACACTGATGCATACTTACTTACCTACGGAGTTCTCATACTGTCTCATACAAATGACATGAGTGATTGCGTACTAACCCTTCGTAGAAGCATGTCTATGTTCGTATATTTTAGGGACCTCACGCACCACGGCCACGAACACGTCTTGATGACTTTAATGGCCGCTGTCTTGAACAAAACTGGTCAGTTGCCTGGTCGTGCGACCAAATTTTCTGCCTGGTTCCGGCAAAAAGTCGCTTCTACGGCCAAAAGTCTTGGCCGCATAGTTCGCGAGGTCCCTTAGCGATGGAGGAGGGAAAAAAGGACATTTAATATCTTCGTATATATTCAGCAAGGACGCTGGCTCTGGGATATGAATAAAAGACTTATTAAATACTAGCTTATGCCCGCGGCTTCGTCTGCATGGAGTTTGGTAATTGTCCCACGGAATTAAAAGGATCCTATGAGTTAATCTCCAGGTTATAACCTACATGTCTGCGGTATTCCATAGAAATACGGTCAGTAGTTTTTGCGTGTAGAGTAACAAATAGCGTCCAGCGGTCCTCACAAACTCGAATACCATTAGTAGAATATAAAGTTTCATTTGTATAGCTCTTAAACTTTAGATTTTATTTTAGTCCCATAAAGCTGAAATTTTGTATGTAAGCTAGTAGAGAGAGCACACAAACAACAAAAATTAAAAGGCAGTAACGTCAAAATAAAGCGAATGCACGCCGTTCCTTTTACTAAGGACTAGTGAAAAGCTCGGCTCCTGTATATTTGTCAGGGACAAACGCCGGCTCCGGGAAATGACTCCGTTTTAATTCCCGAAAGGTGTTCCATTTTTAGACGAGATTCTTCGAACTGAAAATCTGGGTTGATAAAAGATCGTAGTTTATAAAGCCACTGTGACAAGAAAAGAGAATGTGAGAGCTTTTTATAAAAATATAAAAAAAAATAACAAAATAGGTAATGAATAAAACATTAAACTCATTCATCAGTCAATCCGTATAATTATCATATCCATACCAATCCTACTATCTTACTTTCTACTAATAATATTATTAAAAATGCGAAAGTTTGTGAGGTTGGATAGAAGGATGTTTGTTTGTTACTCTTTCACTCTAAAAGTACTGAATGGATTTGAATGAAATTTAGCACACAGGCTGTTTATAACCTGGACTAACACATAGAATAGGTACTTTATATCCCGCTAGTACGATCCAATGGGACAAATAACTCTACGCGGGCGATGCCGCGGGCAAAAGCTAGTAGTATATTATTAATGCGAATCACCTCTGATTATTTGTTTGTTACCTTTTCACGACTATTAACTACGCATCGAATCGTAATACAACGAAGTCGTGGGTATGTGCTAGCTTCATAAAATGTTTTTTTTCAGCTTCTTTTCCTGATGTAGAAAGAGATGAATTGGTTAACAACAAATTGTTTGTTGATAAGTACCTGAAGAGATTGAGCGACTTGGTGTCACGACATCAAGCAGTTTTAAAGTGAGTAACACTACACGTTAGGTTTTTCGTTGGAAAAACGTTGAAAATAATCTGGTCAGGTCAGTGACAAAAGCGACAGATAACATGACTACGGGATGGTCATCAGTTAATTAAAACATGACGAAATACAGCGCTTTTTGTCTTTTGTGTCCTGAGGACTTGGATGAGATTTCGCTGTAAGAGAGTAAATATCATTCAGGAGTACCTTTCCAAGGTTCACACCGCCTCTAAAAAACCTAGAAAACCACCTCTTTGTTATGTGTTAAATTAATTCAATATTCACAAAATATATATTTAATTTAAAACTCTTCACAAATTATTTCAAATATAATATCCGTCCGAGGACGCGCGGGTTCGCCAGAAATGGAAGGAGTGGAGGGAAGCCTTTGCCCAGGAGTGGGACAGAGTAGGTTAGAAAATATACAAATATCCGTCTTGAAAACCTTGTTAAAAACATAATCAAACTTCGTTTGCTCTCTTTACAGACAAGCAGTGGATTTGAAGGCAATACTGAGTGCTCCAATGTTGGGACAGTTAGTCTGCAGTGGCTTAATCATCTGCTTGGTCGGCTACCAAGCTACAGCAGTAAGTATAACACAGGATAACATCCGGCTTGTAATTCCCGGAGGGTTAGACAGAGGTATACCTAATAGTACACTCACATCACGTCGATTATGAGTGAGCAACACGTAATAACGGGTGGAGTCTACTGCCTACAAACAACCGGACACATAATAATTTAGAGTCCGTGGCTCCAACTGAGAAACCCCTGACGAGGGAACTCAATACCACTTAGCCCGACCTGGTAAACGAACCCAGGATCTATACCCAGCAGTAGCTCTTCCAATTACTAGCCTTTTTTTTTATCGGGTGAAAAATCATCAAATAACCCCTCCTGCTCTTGGGCAGAGCGGAAGGGAGTGTCAGACTTCTACTGACTAAAAACCACCCATGTTCCTTCTTAGCCCTTGCGTCGAGGCCGCAGTATCTCTTTCGAACAACCCGCAGCCCCGACGGGTCCAATTACTAGCCTAAGAGTATATAAAGTTTCCGATATAAAATCGAGAGACGACAGCAAAGCTTTTTCCGATGAAATATGGTTAAATTCATACGGCTTAAAAGCCACGGGCTTTAATCTACTAGCGCTGAACTGAAAGGCGATTATTGGAAAGGATTTATCGAATGAATGTGTGTATGGGGACGTTAGGGTTCTAGGTACAGTTACGATCTATAATGAGGGTTTCTGAATTGGTTAGGTTAGGTTACGGTTTTTGTTCGTGGAACTGATTAATTCAATATGTGAGTTTGAAGGGTCCTGTTAATTATAGATCTATTGTTTGATCTACTCTAGGTAAAGACAAACATAAACCTTGCCTTATCACTTCGTCTTACAATAATAGGTAGTTGACTGACATAAAAAATATTATTCTGTTTAGTCCGTCTGTTACATTATCGAAAAATGTTTTATCAAATTAATAAAAAATGGCGAAAATAAAACGTGTCAAAGATCGTGACTGGGGGCTGGTGACGTCACTTTCTGGTAAAAAATGTACCAAACTGTGACGTCGCGCGACTTTTCGAAGCACTGTATCGTCTTCATTTATTGTATACGTGAAAAAGGAAAGAATACGTTTCCAATATTTTTTTAAATCAATCTGACGGACTAATTTGATTTTTTTTTGTCAACTACCCTATTACGTGTTACTTTTCTATTGTTTTAGGTACTCCATTCATGTAGGTACACTTTAACGACAAAGTTCTGGAGATGGGCTTGTGTTGTTCATTCACCCTCTGTTCATATTGCAGACTATGGCAGCGAACCTGGGAAGGTTCTTCCAGTCTCTACTATATTTGAGCTATACCATGTTCTCTTTGTATCTCCTCTGCCGATGGTGTGAAGAAATCACGTCGCAGGTAAGATTTACTATGTTCATCGTAATCCTCTACTTGACGTAGATATTCCTCAAGAATCATCACAATGATCGATCTTGCGGTGGGTGTCCTCATCTGACTGATACGCTCGACCCTCACGAGATTGTCGCTGGTCCATCTTATGTGGGAGTCTCCCGAGCTTCTGCGTTCATTACCAATTATGAGAACGATTGTATAATGGAGTTTCTGATCGCAGATGAGGGCAATGTTATATCAAGTGTAGTGATTAAAAAGCCGCTGTTACTGAAGTGTTCGAAAGAGATTGGTGATTTCCCATCCGCAAAAAATAGAGATAAAAGATGTTGTATCTATTCTCCCAGGTTCAAAGTTCAAAATATTTTGCATCAAATTAAGAGAGTTTCGGTCGTGTGATAGCAGTCCTTTAAAGTTTCTAAACGCTTCACATTTCAATTAAGAGGACCCGAATTACGGGGTCGTCTCCTGTTTCGATGGCTACCAAGTTGTTTATAAGTCCCTCTATATAAAGTAAGTACCTACTGAGGTACGGTAGTATCAGACGTAAAATGAAACTTTTACAGGTAGCCCATGGACTTCTGCGATGAGGTCTAGAATAAGTTGAAATGCCTCTAATTTTTCCTTACAAGTGTGTTGCACCTGGAAAGATGGGTACGTATTTGAATATCGAAGATTAAAATACCTACGCTTAAAATATCGATGTTCAAAACATCGAAAATGGAAAAATCGAACGATCATAAAACCGAAACATAAAATATCGAAAGTTTATATTATCGAATGGTTAAATAACCTACGTCCAATACATCTAAAATCTAAATATCTACAAAAGTTACATCGAAATACAGATTATCGAATGTCTTAAATATCGAAGTACAAACTATCGAACGTCCTAAATATCGATGGGTACATAAATATTATTTGAACATCGAAAATTAATTTTTGATGTAAGTAGTATGAGTGGAAAAAGGTTGCTTCTGCAACGTCTCCGGCGCTACGGGAAGTGCAACCCCTTCGCCCTTGCGTAACAAAGGATAGGCACCCATGATCACCTCCGCAGCTTCGGCTTGCTGGTCGCCTCCGGCGACCAGCCTCAGCCGCTACGGCTCCCACGGGTGCCTATGCTTTGTTACAGCGAGCGGGGGTTGCCCTCCCTTCGCGCCTCCGGATTTTTATATACACTCTAGGGGTAACAGCCAAAAGACTACGTAAATTCGGGGTACCCTAATTCGGTTTTGGAACAATTTCGACCTATTTTATCCATGAAAGTCAGTGTCCAGTGTACAAACATAGGTCAATCGTGAAGGTATTATTTAGGTCTTTAAATTAAAATATATTTTTGAAAGTCAATATGTTATGCTACTAAAGTTAGTGACAGAAACGTATCGCTGCAAAATCGACTCCACGTAGTCTTGTATGCCCTACCCCTAGAGTGTAATTTAGAATCGCGTAGGCGCGGAGGGGCGCGGCAGCCCGCGAGCTGAGGAGCAGGTGGTTTTAACGCCCGCCGCCGCAGCTGAGGCTGGCCGGCGAAGCCGGCCAACAAGCCGAAGCTGCTGTGGTGAGCGTTTATATCATCTGCGACGTTAAGCTCGCGTGGGACTGCCGGAGCCCTGCAGCGCCGGAGCCGTGACAGAAACCATGCTTGCTTGCATGTTGCATGATTGCTGCAAGCTTGTTTGCTAGATGGTAATCAGTTACTAGGTGGGTTACAAAAAAAAACAAGGAAAACCTCATGTAATGTAGGTACCTACGTTAATTATTTTTACATAATAAAAACCCAAAATAAAACACATTTGTACGCAAATGTACAATATAACCACTGCGGTCATTTTTTTGTTCTAGACCATACCTGGGAACCCCCTAGTTACGGAGATATTGGGGGTCAAAGTTACAAATTTTTCCCCAAAAAAAAAAAAACGTTTTCCAGCAAAAATTTTTGCGTAGGGGTACTTAGTTTGATGTACAGAATGCTTGGTTAACGGCTGTGTGATGGGTTGATTTACACCCTGTATATTTTCTTTTCGGTATTTTAACTAGTAGGTATTTTGAACGTAGATATTATGAACTTAGGCATATTGTCATTCGATATTTTGAATCATTCGAAATTTTAATCATTCGGAATTTTAATTTTCGATGTTTTAAACGTAGGTATAACAATTTTCGACATTTTGATACAATCGATATTTAAATTTTCGATGTTTTGAACATCGATATTTTAAGCGTAGGTATTTTAATCTTCGATATTTAAATACGTACCCGGAAATATATGGGGAGATGGTTTTTCCAGCAGAGGAACATAAATGGCTTACAAAAAAAAGTGTGTTTAACTTCGTCATCGTCGTGATACGCATGAGCATTTTACCAATGCACTCTCAGTTTTATTTAGCTTTCACCTTCAGCTTGGGGCACAAGCGGTGCATACTTGTATCAAAAAGAGATATTACCTATGTGCTAGTACTTCTCTGACGAGTTTGAGAGAACTACTCTTTTTTCTGGCAAAAAGCCGGACCATATAAAGCGCAGAACCGATGGAGCCGAACACTAGGGTAGACATGTTCTTAAGTAAAGACAACAAATCAACAAGCATGAGGTGGGATGCCTGCAGGGTTGGAGGAGCGCTGATCCTCGCAGGGTAACTGGTAAGTACGTCAAAAAGAGTTTTCGAGAATCGGGCTGTATGGCTAGCAACTGGCCCAGCCTATGGCCAGCAGTAGACTGCTTTATGCTGATAAAGATAATTCATCTTTTTTTGCAGAGTCAGCACATCGGCGAATCAGCATACTTTTCGGGCTGGGAGACTGGCATATCGCAGGCGCCTGGAGTCCGCGCTGCCATGATGCTTGTGATCGCTCGGGCCAACACGCCGCTCGTGTTTTTTGCTGGGGGCATGTACCCTCTCTCCTTGACTACTTATTCTACTGTGAGAAACGATTGTTACTTTTGTTATTAAAAAAAAAATCTCTTTAAAAACGTAATATTTAGATATTGAACTGCATTATTAGGTAACATAGGATGACTTTATGAGTACTATATTTTTTATTATTTTTCTATCGTGCGGTTAGTTTTTACATAAAACTGTGTATCAGAGATTTTCTGCCACCCACCCATGGTCCTCTGATTTGGTTAAAAAGGGTCGAAGTGCTAGGTAATGTGTGCGAGAAATAAGGTGTCATGCCAAGGATTGGATAGAAGATTGAAGGATTGGTCCTAGTATAAAAGTTGTTCTGCAAAATTAAAGTTTGGCCATTAGTGCTTGCTACAACAAATCAAGAGGAAAAATGAACATGAAAATGATCATTAGTCAAGCTGGAAAAATATTTTACCATTATCATCGCTAAGTTATTGATAAATTTGCTTATCTTCATGGCAGCAGGTGCGATTGGCGAATAATAAAGACCCGCCCTATCTGGCACAGGGTAGTTAACTTTATATTAGAAAGAAATAATCTAACTTTGATTTATGCTTCATTTAGCAAACTTCATCGACATTATTAAAATTTATCTAGTTCTACGTCAAACTGCTTTCTTTAAAAATATTATTTTTATGAAAAAAGTTTCAGAATAGAATTTGTGATACTTTATTTTATTTTTCAGCTGGTGAAGGCTTCGTACAGCGCTCTCAATCTTCTTCTTACGACGAATGATTAGAAGATGGAGAAGAATGTGTTTGGCCGTCACCACTCGGTAGTTTTACGAATATTGAGTATAGCAGCAAATTATTAAAATTAATGCACTAAGGTTTTTTTTCATGTTTCCATCATAGATCAAAATTAAAATGATAAAAACAAATAATGTGTGTTTCCTTTCGAGACTGTAGTCTCAAACCCACTAACTTTGGAAAAATACTTATTATTCGTAAACGTAATGAGAAGCAAACAAGCGCACGGCGCGGCGCTACCATAATTTTCCGCCTCACTACTAACATAATTATTATGACATTTTTTAAACTAACTTCCAAAGTAGGAGGAGGGAGGTAATGTATTCGGCGAGTATCTTTTAATAGAAAGTATTAGTTTAGGTATAGGTTCCACAGGTAAAAGTAAAAACTTTTCAGAAAATCCATCTTAGAAGCACATAACTTTGCATAAACGTTCTAATACAAGAAAGGATTTTTGAGAATTCATTCATATTTTTAATAGCCTTGTATGTTTAGAAAGGAGGTGACTGCTGAGATGACGAGTAATAGAGAAGTATGGAAGAAGAAGACATGCTGCGCCGACCCCAAATAAATTGGGATAAGCGCAGTAGAATGTGATGATGATGATGTCCCACTGCTGAGCAGAAGCCTTTCCCATATCCTTCCAGGTGCTCTTCTCCAGCGCTACCTCGAGACACGTATCAGGAAGGCTGGCGTGATACGTGTCTAGATCATGTCACCACCTCTTTCTAGCCCGGCCTCGGCGGTAAAGTCCATCATCAGGCACCCATTGTGTTTAGAGCATTGCTCAGTGGTAGTGCCCTTTATCGGGTTTAAATAGATCTTCTTCTTTTGGTTCTTCTCTGTTTCATGCGAAATCCAATCGGTTACATGGCTCGTGTTTAATAATTTTGAATACCTTCATTATAGCTGGTATTCACACAACATAATCGTATTCTAACCCAACAAATCAAAACGCCACTCCATATGCAAATCTATTTTTTTTTACTTAACTGTCGGCTTCACAAAGAAAAAACTTGAAAATATATAAGCAATATCTATTCCAATGGTGTAGTAGTATTTTTTGCTGTTGCCGGTGGCACTCGGTTAACATAACAATAGGGTGAGCAGTAGTCCGCACGTAAACGTCAGTTGAAGCCACGAGAGATTTTTTTAAGGTACATTTGTGGATGAGTGAAAGACGACTATCAAAAGGTTTACAAGGCAGTTGTGAGTGGCAACCTCGAGAGTGGACGCCCTAGAAGGTCATATACTAAAGTTATTCATTAGATTCTTCGGAAAAGTCACGGTCAAGGAAAGTGGACGAGGCAATAGTAGGATTAAGGATGGTGTCAGATGGCGTTTTTCTGAAAAACTTGACAAGCATTCTTTCCTAGTCTTGTGTTAGTCTTACGTATTAACCAGGTTGTTGAAGTTAGATATTCAGCTGCATCCGGCTAGGCTGAAAGCCGATCCCAACATAGTTGGGAAAAGGCTAGACAGATGATAATGAGCAGGTGGTGTTTTGTAGTTTTTGCCTGTGATGGGAAAAAGACCTGAGTTTCAGTTAAAAAGAGAGTGAGGGGCAACGCCCCAAGTCACTCTGTCTATGAAAACGTTTCCAACGTTAGTGTCATTATAGCCAGTTCTAGTGCCCTTCCTATTCGTGTTGTTGACCTGGCGATCGAGTGGCTTTACTTTTGCAGTTTAAGGTTTCGGCCGTCTTTGAAATAGTTTTCTTCTTAGACGTGACGTGATCTCGAACCCAGTCAAAAGTAATCTTGACTGGGTTCGGGACTATTTAGGTGTCGGTCAGGGGCGGTTGCTCACAATTGCGGTAGTTGCCTTCACGATCAAATTTTGCCACAGGGTTCTTGGTGACAGATTTGATGGAGTATCTCCATCGGGTCGGCCTTCGACTTTACCCTGACTCACCGAAAGCTCCATGGACTCATTGTTGCGGGTGACATGTCCAAAGAATCTGAGGTTTCGTAATTGTACAAACGATGACAATCTTTGTTTAATATTGAGTTCCTTGACTATTGACACCTTTGAGATAGTGTCTCTAGTATAAATAGAAGAATTCCTATGCCTGTAGAAAACACGCCTTGCTCTGTGTATTTTATTAAGCAGACTTAAATAAACTTCAACATAATAGGTAAATTAATGTGATAGACCTCCCTCGACTCCCAATCTAGACATTGACAGTAAATTACTTTTACAAATGAATATATTTCCAAGTTTATTAACTAATAAACAAACCTAGTAAGTTCGTTCTGTTCGCGATTAATTATTCCTTAAGGGAAATGGCATTGACCATTACGAAGTCCGGCGCGATAAAATATTCACGCTCTTCGCTTACCTCTGCGACAGACAACTCACGACTCACGTCTTGTACATTATTGATACTTTTTTTATTTTGGCGGGTCCCGCTCTTGGGCAGAGCGAAACGGAGTGTCAGACTTGAACTGACTAAAACCCACCCTTTTTTTTTTTTCTTTTTGGGGGGTGGGAAATCATCAAATAACCCCTCCCGCTCTTGGGCAGAGCGAAAGGGAGTGTCAGACTTCTACTGACTAAAAACCACCCATGTTCCTTCTTCGCCCTTCATGTCGAGGCCGCGGTATCCCTTGCGAACAACCCGCAGCCACGGCAGGCGTCGGCCCTTGCGGGCCCGTTCCATGTTGCTGACATCTCTTTGAGGCGCACGTGGAACACGAACGCGCCGTCGACACGGCCTGTCGTCGTCATAAGACGGACGGACGGCGAGCTTACCCATCACTCACCGTCCACAGGCCCGCGTCTAGGGTGGCCGGAAGCCATCACGTGGCCCCCGACACCCGGAGCGCCTCCCGCGGCGGCTGGGACGAGAGGTTCTCTCCCTCTCACGTTCTGCCACCTCCTTCGCTAGCATCACTGCTTCGCAGAAGGAGGCGACGGCGTCCCATTCCTCCTCGCCCCGGACCATGGCTTGCACCAGGGCCGGACGCGAGAGGTCGCCGCCGCCGATCGCCGCTACGAGAACACGGCGGGGCTCCGCCCAAGCGGGACACACCTCCACAGTGTGCTCCACCGTGTCCTCCGGCCGATCCTCACAATGGTGGCATCCGGGCGTTTCCTCCCGCCTGATTCGGTGCAGGTACCTCCCGAAACAACCGTGTCCGGTGAGTACCTGCGTCAGACGGAAGGTGAGGGCGCCGTGGCGCCTCTCCAGCCACTCCTCAAAGAGGGGACTTACCGCCACTATCGTGGCGTGCCCTACTATCGTGGCGTGCCTTGATACTTGTGTGATATTTCGAGGTATGCATCTGGAAGCTTATTGTTATCTTGGTTGACTGGCTCGATAGTCCAGAAGCCGCATGAGGTCCTGGTTTAAAGTCTCATTGTGAACTTCGCCAAGGTCATCATTACCATCATCACCTTATAAATCTTCCCACTGCTGGGACACAGGCCTCCCCTCTTTGAGAGGGAATGGGAATGGAATCTACCACGCGAGCGGTAGATATCTCAAGTCTTCGAATTTTTGGTTCTAGGACATGCCGGTTTCCTCACGATGTTTTCCTTCACCATGAAGTAAATTACACAAAGTAATGCGCCAGTCTGGGTTCGAACCCACGACTTACTGTGCGTAAGTCGGGGCCGCCACCGCTGGGCCATTGCTACTCTCTAAAAGCTCTGACAAAGGTCACTTCGTATCATTAATTAAATGTACTAACACATTTAAAGCGTGTCGTAAACAATTTCTCAGAAACCATATTCTAGTCTAGTACATAATCATCTTAAAATTTTACACGCTGAAAATGTAATCAACAAAATATGTTCACGTCTGCAAAGGATATAGAGCTTAGCCTATCCTTTATGAAGACGATACGAGTCTCGTTCACAAAAGCCTCTACTCAAGGAGATTATAATAGGTGGCTCGTCCTTTCGTTACTGATATGCGGGAAAGCCAATATAGAGCCCTTTTCTGTACGTCCTAGATATTATAGCGTGGTGAATTAAATAGTTCAACCATCCGAGGTACAAAATATCTCTTGTATCTAATAACAATTTCTTCAGCATTAAGGAATATATCAATTGATATATGAAATATCGTGCTCACACGAAAATAGATTTTCTTCTAACGTTCAGAACCTTTTGTTCGACTTTTAGATTGTTAAAAGTTTGGGTAAAGTTTCGCCTAACAATGTAGATACCCATCCGTTTTCCGATAAGGTATTTGAAAGTTACGATAACAATACAATCGGAGAGGAAATCGCTTTAAGTGTATTTATCTATTACAAAGAGTAACTTTTCATAAAAATGCTTTTAAAAGATTTTTTGTTGTTTTGCTCGTTGTTTACATGTTCTGTGTTTTAACAGGTAATTATTATAGGCCAATTAGGTCAAAGATATCTTCACAAAGTTCCTGGTAGCAGCTGGATTCATCCAGCTGCCGAAAATATGCCATTGGAGAGGTATATGCAGTGACGTAGATAGACCAAGTATTTTTTTTCAGGAGTCCGTTTATTTTTATTGGCTGTTCTTTGATCCCGAGTGCGGCGAAGCCTAAAAAGAGGACTGATACGTCTGATGCGGCGTTAGGTGCGCCCCAGAGTCTATGTCCAGTAGTGGACTGCTGTAAGCTGATTATGATGAAATATCATATTTATTTATTGTGGAAGTTATTCTCCTATCTTTAAAGAACAACTAAGAAAGATAATCAAAGCACTGCTTTTAGTGGACTCTATTAAATTACAAAAACTTCTGAGAAAATCAGTTATTTGATCAGTTTAATGAAAATAACTAAAGCTATTTATTTTTAATCAAAGCACCGACGTAAAAAGGTCGTTCGTTGAATAACAAAATTCCTTATGGACAGTGACTTTCGAAGTTATTTATTTACTTAGTAAGTTGAGGAAAGTCAGCCTTTGTTTATACATGACGTTTATTCATCATTCTTTATTTTCCTTTAGTCATTAATTATTTAAAACCTGTCTATTTTTGTTATTTCAATGCATTTTTAATTTCTGCCTTTCTTGGAAGTATTCCATGTATTTTTCTTGTTGCGTATGTTAAAACAAAGACTTATTATTCATCATTGTTAGCCTACCACTGCTGAGAGATATTGAAATAGGTACCATTAGAGTGCAGTGGTCAAACCAAACGGACTGTGGACGTGCTGACAATATACCGGTCTTTCACAGATATTTCAGTACATCAAGTTCAGTATCTGTTGAGGAGCCCATGGCTAAATAATAAGATACCCTTGGGGCTATCTTCAGGTTAAGCCGCGCTTGCCTAGGTTGATCTGTGGATGGGTGACCACCTATTTCATACAAGTTGGTTCCGTGACTCGTAAAGCATTTTAACACTAACAGTCGTTGCAGGTAGTTAGTGGCCCGAATGTCTGAAATAACCAGTCTTACCATCCAGTACTTACTAACTGGGTTGTGTAGGTCAGATAGGCAGTCGGTCCATGTAAAATACTGGGATTCAGCTGCATCCAGTTAAACTGGAACCCGACCCTAACATAGTTGGCAAAAGGCTAGACAGATGATGAGTTCAGTATTGTCAAATTCCGGTGTCCGTAACGGACGCTTTAGTATTTCATCAAAAGAAACCCGTTAAATTATGCCAAAGAAGGGTTTCTATTCAGCAAATATAAACCACGAAAAATCTCATATTTTGCCAAACAGGCCAGCCATTAGAACCAGACCTCCATTATGGCCAACACTGGCACTTTCCTAAGTCTATAAATTATTACGAGGGTCACTCGTTCCCAATGTTCGGGAGTCAGGACCAAAGTTCCCAAGGCCTGGTCAACTTACGACTTGGGCTTGAGACTTTGGTCCTAAGTTTTATTGACTTGATGAGCACTTATACTAACTTTCCGGCTGTTTACTTGGTGTTCTTGTGAAATTAAGTTATAATTTTGTCTTCATTGTGAGACAGGCACCGTTGAGCAGGCAATGTTATGAACCCGAGTCATGTCGTCAACTTTTGAAAAGTAATTTATGTGTGAATAATTACCGAGATATGTTTCCTTTCTCCTTAAGAAAACTACGTGGAAGTCCTTCTATTAACTTTCTACTAAGTTTTAAAGAACATAATATTTTGAATCTCACTATCGATTCAAGTTCTCAACTGACAAAACGAATGATAAAACCAATAGTGAGATTCTGAGAAAGACAGTCAAAGTCAAATAGACTCTGAGAAATGGAAAAGTGCAATTGTTTCCTTTACAATTAATAGTTGAAAGTTTCTGATAAGCTTTTCATAAACAGGAGTAATTTGCCAGATAATCTTCGGGTAAATTATCAGTACCGGAGTTCTAAAGCAAATACTTAGGTACACCGCTCACCTAAGAACCAACACATAGACACTTAAGCACAGAGGTGTGAACTGACCTAAACACCGTGCTACCCATCACTCAACGACCTCAAACTACACACATAGGTACTTCCACCTCAAAACAACACTCATCCTACTTGCCGTCTACAACGTAGTAATAAATTACGCTTTGATAATGATGACTTTATACACCCGCGATTTCCTGGTCGCCACTATAAATCTGGTTTTCAGAAGTTAAGAACAGTGTGGCGGGCTTGTGTAAACTACCTTGTAATTGTGGCAGTCGTCAGACAAGGCAAAGCGTTATGCATTGTAACTGCCATCTCTCAGTAGCAGGAAAACATCGCGAAGGAATCGTCTATGTCCTAATACCAATGAAAACATGTGACATCGATCCACTTGCACTAGGTCTTTGTGGTAGACTACTTACTGCTCTATCCGTCACAAAGATATCGCGTTTCGGAACTCAAATGGATTTGGGTACCCTACCTAGGCACGGTGATGACAGTTGGACTAAGGCTGTCACAAATTGGCGTCCAAAAATTGGCAAATAAAAGTGGGTCAAAAAAAGAAAAAAACCGAACAGCACTTTAAGTGTCTACCTCTTCCGGCGAAACAGCAGTTATTGTTAAGTTTAGGTTTATCTTATGACATCCTTAATGATCAGCTTATATTTGTTACACGTTTGTACAGCAAGTTAGTAAAGAGTTTCAACAGGCCGTGACTTGGAAGTTATGACGAAGCAAAGAGCGTTTTAACGATGTTTCCTTTTTGGTGTGGTTGTTAGGGTTATGTCGCGTATTTTCAACGTAGTGTATGTGTGTTCTCTATTTGTGATTCGGAAAAGCATTGATAAAAGGATTTTTGTAGATGGTAAAGCGAGACTTTTGAGTTCGAATCTAGGCGTGAAGCAAACGCAATCCTTGAAATAAAGATCATAATCATCTTCCTGCCCTTGTTCCATTCTATTTAGGGTCGGCGCAACACGTTTTTTTCTTCCATTCTCCCCTTTCGGATGTCCACGGCATCATTTTCTTCTTTCTCTTTCATATCATTTCTCACAAAATCCATCCATCTTTTCCTTGGCTTTCATTTCCCTGTCCACCAATTAACATTAATATTCATCACTTTTTTATAATATAATAAGGGCAAGAGAATGATGATTCATCACTTTTTTAGTCACATGATGCGTTTCATCATCAGCAGGGGCCACTTTCAAACTTCGTCTAATATACTCATTCCATACCATATCTGTTTTCGGCAATTCATCTTTTTCACAGTCCAGCATTATGATCCATACAGTAAGACAGGTCTTATCACGGACTTGTATATTTACCCCTTTAGCATAAGTGGCATATTTGTCGTAAGTTGTTCCAGTGACCTGTCACCATTTCAATCCTTTAAATAAAGATAGAGTTAAATATTTGGGTTGTTATAAAAAATAATAATATCGACCAATTGAAAAAGGTGGCGATACCATTGTTTAAAAATAAAGTGTCTAGAGATATCAATATCTTAATCTATAAGGGTTGAAACCATTAAACAAAGGCGCGGAACACCATGTCTGCGGTAATGTAGGTACCTACTCACTTTAGACACATAAAAATCGCACGAAACCGACGCTAATTAATTTCCAACAACGTATTTAAAAAGGGCCCTTTTGGTCCCAGTTTCAGCTGTAACTTTTAAACACAGCATGAGAAAGCCGTTCATCGACCAACGTTTAAAATATTACCTTCGCACCCTTGCTGAAAACCATTAAAAATTCAGTCCCTAACATTAGGGACAGCCCTACCTGAAACTTTGAAAAGGTGTTCAGTGTTTATTTTTGAAGGCTTGTCAGAGCTACACCTGCTACCCGCCGCTGACGGTAACTGGGCCTGTAGACTGTACCTACCACCACCTCATATAATAATATGAGTATAAAGTATTACTTTAATATCACTTGTTGAAAGCTGTGAGAGCTTATGGCTATTAATTTTTAAGGGCGCGGTCTTCAAGGATATGCAGCATTCATCAAAGTCGATCCGTAGATGGGCGGCTGTCCATTACATATCGAGTTTTCTCGATAACCAGGTTGTGTTTTGGAGGTCGGAAAGATAGCCACCCCAAGTTAAATACTGGCAGGGGTTGTTCGCAAGAGATACCGCGGCCTCGACATGAAGGGCTAAGAAGGAATACGGGTGGTTTTTAGTCAGTAGAAGTCTGACACTCCCTTTCGGTCTGCCCAAGAGCGGGATTTTATTTTATTCGATGATTTTTCACCCGACAAAAAAAAAGGCTAGTAATTGGAAGAGCTACTGCTGAGTATAGATCCTGGGTTGGGTCCCCACCAAAAAAAAGGTAGTCAGATGATGATGTTTCATTCCATATTTTACCCACACTGATAATTATAATAAATTGTTTTGACATGGGTTTTACAGTCTGCCGCCTGACAGACTGACTAACCCTCTTTGGGAATGCAATTGCTGGTGGTTTACCCGCCACCACCGTGCGGGTGACTCAGAGTGATTTATGGTATGCACTGGGTATTAAAGTCCCTTAGTCGCGTCTTATGATGACACACACGAGACGAGATGAGGTGATCATAGTTTTTCCACGTGACTGACACAGATAGAGAAAGAAAAGATGGATGGATTGTGTGAGGAATGATATGAAATTAAGAGAAAGGAGTAAATGCCACCGTGACGTCTAACAGGGAAGAATGGAAAAAGAAAACGTGTTGCGCCGACTCCTAATAGAATGGGATAAGGGCAGGAAGGTGATGATAATAATTATTGCTATAAGAGGTGATGAAATTGTTGACCCCTAGGTTCTGGAAAAATCGATGATTCACGAGAATGAGGTAAACACTACGTAGATTACCAATTAATAGGTTGACGAAACGTATTCAAACGTCTCGTTATAGTTATTGCGTATATTAAAAGTAAAACAGACTTTTGAAGACGTAATAAGGTTAACAATACCAAAACAAAGCATATAGACACAGTAGGTTTGACTGGTTATACTACGAACATGATAGTTTATGTAAAGTAACGTATGTACCGGAAATTCGCAATGTTTTACTATACTATTTACTGAATAATTTTTGAAATATTTATAAACATTTACCATTGGTGAAAATAGTTTGAAAATCGGTGCAGTAGTTTTTGAGTTTATCGCAAAAAGACAGACAGACGCGGCGGAGGACTTTGTTATAAAATATGTAGTGATAGTGATTGTTTATTGAAATTGAATATTCGTTCTTATACAATATTATAATCTATGATCTCAAAACAAATGATGTAACCAAGATTTTGTAACAATATCTTGATTTAAAAGACTAGCCATGGAATTTCTTGCCCATTCTTCTCCATAGAGATCTACGCTTTAGAATGGGCAACTACAGTATCTTTCTCAAGTTAATACACCTTTTAACTGTAGCTTCGCTTTCTTTATTTATTTCAATTATGAAATAAATGCTTTGAGTTTGAGTTTTTTTGTGCGTGTGTTCTTCGTATACCCAGTCACTTCATACATTATAATGTTAATTCGCTTACATTGTTACAGCCTTATTAACATTAACACAAAACATTTCTACCTGTAAGTAGGCATCTGGAAAAATTCGTCAACGCTGTCTGAATGCAAATTTATAAATAGTGTGAAACAGTAGAGGGCCCCAAACATATTGTAGTGAACGAAGTGTTCAGCTCGAAGTGAGACATTGTATTTTGATATTTGATCTTATCTTGTTATCAAAATAGATTACAATGAATGTGATAGGATTTTACTTGGCGTTGGCTAATGTTCAGGTGAGTTCAGTGCTTTAGTCATAGGCATGTCATACATGTTTCAACAACCTACAAGCAGTCGATAAGAAATTATTATAAGATTTCAATTTTAAAAGTGTTTAATTTTTTTTTTTAAATTTTAAAATACAGAAACTAAATTTTTGTAAGTAAAGAAAGAAAACATATCACATTTTATATGAAACAGAAACACATGTCTATAAAGTAATACCATGAATTACAATTATACCTACTTAGTAAAATAATACAAGCAGTTGCGCGTGGTAATTGTGACGATTTATACGCCCTATGTCAGATACGTAAAAAGCCAGTAACTCAAAATGCCAGATACGCAAAGATAATAAACAAGAAGACGGGTCCGGGAAGGCTTCCACTCAGCGCAATGCTGTACTACGGAGGACCCTTAGCTCTGCGCTGATTTTCAGTGGTCATTCAAAAATTATGAACAAAAATAATTGATTAAAATCTTTCATAATGAATGGTTTTCAAAGGACTAAACATCCCCTTCACTATTACTTTATTCTACCCATAGATACCATACGTTTGTTTGTTTTTTGTATGGTGAGAAATTTACAAATGACTCCTCCCGCTCTAGGCGGCGCGGAAGGGAGTGTCAGACTTCTACTGACTAAAAACCACCCATGTTCCTTCTTATCCCTTTGTGTTCGAGGCCGCGGTATCTCTTTCGAACAACCCTCAGCCGCGATAGGATACGTTTGTACCTACTAATAACCCAGGAATTCTAGATATTCCTGAGCAACATGACTATTATGTATAGATCAATTTGCATGGCATTAAGTACAACAGTCTATACCAAGAAAACCGTCTCCCCTTCGGTTTACCGCTCCGTGAAATTACTGAGTACAATACATCACTTTGATTAATAGCTAACAGCCGATGTGTGAACCGGATTCGAGACGTACTCATGTGACATTTGGCACTGTCGTCATCGGGTATACTCGATAAGCATATGCAGTTATTGGCTTTTACTATTATCTGACAGCAATCAAACAAATAGCTTTGAGTATTGAATGCCTTTTTTTTTTGGAGGATGGAAAATTATCAAATAACAGCAGAACGAAAGGGAGTGTCAGACTTCTAATGACTAAAAACCACCCATGTTCCGTCTTAGCCCTTGCGCCGGGACCGCGGTATCTCTATCGAACAACCCGCAGCCCCGACTGGCGTCGGCCCTTCCATGTTGCTGACATCTCTTTGAGGCGCGCGTGGGACACGAACGCGCCGTCGACACGGCCTGTCTTCGTCATAAGACGCATTACTCACCGTCCACAGGCCCGCGTCTACGGTGGACGGAAGCCGCCACGTGGCCCCCGACGCCCGGAGCGTCTCCGGCGGCGTCTGGGATGAGAGGTTCTCTCCCTCTCACGTTCCACCACCTCCTTTGCTAGCATCACTGCTTCGCAGAAGGAGGTGACGGCGTCCGACTTCTCCTCGCTCCGGACCATGGCTTGCACCAGGGCCGAACGCGAGAGGTCGCCGCCGTCGATTGCCGCTTCGAGGACACGGCGGGGCTCCGCCCAAGCAGGGCAGACCTCCACGGTGTGCTTCACCGTGTCCTCTGGTCGATCCTCACAATGGTGACATCCGGGCGTTTCCTCCCGCCTGATTCGGTGCAGGTACCTCCCGAAACAACTGTATCCAGTGAGGACCTGCGTCAGATGGAACGTGAGGGCGCCGTGGCGCCTCTCAAGCCACTCCTCAAAAGGGGGACTTACCGCCACTATCGTGGCGTGGCCTGCACGGGTCACAGTCGCTCTCTCCATGTCGCCATGAGATCGCACTGGAGCTGCGGAGGTCTGTCCGCTGCGCAGCAATTTGTCGCGGCAACGGAGTAACCCCCCTGGTGAAGCGCCTCCGCGCGCAGTATTGAATGCCTAATGCATGAGACTTGTCTTCGCAAGCTAGTGTATTAGGTAGACCTCATGCTCAACTGTTAAGCATGAGGACTCGAGTTTTATTCCCAGGGCGGACAAATTGTTATTGGTCTAGTAAAAGAACTATGGGTTCTGTGAAAAAAATAAGAACAAAATCCACGTTCACAAAATCCAATTCAAATAGCAGTAGGTCATATTTTTACACGACTGCCCCAAAAAAAAGAGTGTTATGTTTTTAGCGTTCATGTATGTATGTATGTATGTATGTATGTATGTATGTATGTATGTATGTATGTTTGTTTGTGAGTTTCTTTATTCCACCATAACTTCTAAACGCCTGAACCGATTTTGATGTATGTGGTATCGTTAGATTCATTGCGTCACCCCGGGTAACATAGGCTAGATAAAATATCAAAAAAACATAATAGGGTGGCCATGGTTTAGAAAAAAAAAGAACTTTTAATTTTTTATTATTGAAATTTCAATGAAAAATATAATCATCGTCTAGAACTTATTAAGTAGATTACAAAAATATACCACAGTAGTATTCAATATCTATTGTTTACTAGTAATACTACTCAACAAATGATATAGTGACATTTTAAACCCGGGATCCGATACGAATAAGGTACATATCAATAGATTCTCTGTAATGAAAGAAATAAAACTGGCTAGGTTACAACTCCCAAATCCATCTACGACGGCACCTAAATGAATTTTAAGTTTGTATGAAAAGTCAGTATGCGTGAATCAATTTACTTGTAACATGGCAAAAATATTAATTTAAAGAAATAATAATATTTGCAATAATAGAATTTTCACCCCTTAAAGGGTAGAAAAAGAAGATCAGGGTAGATTTTGGTATGGACAAATCTGACTGCGAGATTCAACTTGAAACTCATTACTAACACAAATAAATCATTACGTGTGTTATAAAACAATAGTTTAAAAAAACCGTGCGAGTTGAACCCACGCACCAAGGGATCTGTAAAAGTTTTTTGGTACCTACTATACTTAAAACTGTTTGGCACTACACTTGAATTTCTTAGAATGTTAACAAAATATTCAAAGTTCTTATCATTGTATGTAAATTGCATGTATATAATAAATTCAGCGTAAATTGTTTACAAATAGATACCTACATGAAATGAAAAATGTTTGTAGGTATAAATTACGCAATTAATTCATTCAGATCATTTCACACGTTCCTGAGGAACAGGGTCTTGATTGACGGATAGGCATACGGACAGACAGACGGAAAACAAAGCGTACATATTATTAGGGTTCCGATTTTGCCGATCGGAATCCTGAGAAATGAAAAAAAAACACATTTTCCTCCTTCTGGGGGAGGCCTATGTCCAGCAGTGGATGTCTTATGGCTTAAATGATTGGTTATAGGTCAAAATACCGATATATCACTAAAAGATATGAAATAAAAAATAAATAATTAAAAAATTTAAAAAACACGCCTGCCATGACAAAAAGTACCTAAACTAAAAAATAAAAAACAAGTCAAACGAATTCAGCGATGAATGGGAGCAAGGTCGCGTAAATGTATTCGAAAATGGAAAACTGAAAACTAAAACTTTTATTGCAGTCGGGGGACAGTTCGGTGGAACAATTCTTTACAGGTCCCCCGACTGCAATAAAAGTTTTAGTTTTCAGTTTTTCTAATCGAAGTTCGCAGGCGACAGCTAGTATTATACAGGGTGTAAACGAACCCTTCACGCATCCGTCAACCAAGCATTCTGTACATCAAACTAAGTACCCCTACGCAAAAATTTTTGCTGATAAATGACTTTTTTTTTTGGGGTCAAAAATCACATTTTACGATAAAACTCAAAGTAGCACTAAAACATTGTGCTAGTGGATGCTTTGAATAGTAAACGGGTCATGGAGGTAATTTAAGTAAAGTTAAAACCTGAAATACTAGAATTTACAAAAACAGCTGTGAAAAATTTGGAACTTTGACCCCCAATATCTCCGTAACTAGGGGGGGTCCCAGGTATAGTCTAGAACAAAAAAAATATCGCAGTGGTGGGGAGAACAAGTGCCCTTCGTTTGCGTTATGGGTACTTTTACACCCTATATAGATATTGAATGTACTGATTTGCTATTTTAAAACTATCTCAAATAGTAGAATATCGGAAATCGGATTGTTGGCACAGCTCAAGCACTAAGTGCCTTTTCGAAGCTCCTGTTCTCCGGACGAAGTTTGTTCGAGAGTTAGGTTTATGAAAGCTACACTCACGTACTGGTGGTATTTACCTGGTTTGTGCATATAAATGCCGGCTTCCAGTATCCGGCTGCTGTAGTAAAATGACTTACATCATTTTAAGGTTTAGTTAAAACGTTACTGGAAAATTGTGGTTCTCTGCATGGACACCGGACTTTGACAGATATTGATCTCAGTGACTACCTGGCGGGCCTAGTGTCGCAACTACTGAGCAAGAGGTTCTGGATTCGATTCCCCGGGTGGGGCCAATTGTTATTTAGATTTTCCTTAGAGAATTTACAGTAGCAACGACGAAGCCTGGGTTTGTGCCCTGTTGATGACAATAAGCTCGCCCTCTATAACATTAAACTTAAACAAAACTGGCGAATTGTGGGAATACTATTAGGAATGAATGCCAAATCCTTCGGGGATTACAGGGTGATATTATGTTATGGTTGTTAAATCAATGAAGTGGCATAGGTTCATGCATGATGAATGAGAGATTAATCGTCGATCCTCAGTTTTATTTCTTTAACCCTATTGTCATTCTCCCAGTGTCAATAGCCCATCTGCAATTCGTCCAAATCTGTTTAAAACCCTTTTCTTGTACATATTTTGTACTCTTCAAAACTAATTTGTTTACCTTCTTTTCATAATTTACAGGCATTAGGAGGTCGCAGTGCAGATCTAGACGACGTATCAGTGAAAATGGCCAACCTTTACGCTTTAGCGAATTATCTGAAGGCCTACCCAGATTTCAGTATAGAAAACTTCAAGGAGGACGGCATCAGTTTTGTTGGAGATGTGGGAATGTATCTATCGAACAATTTGAGGGAATATTGTCTATATGGTAAAGGAAATCCTTTTGAGGACGGTATTATTTTTATCATCTCTTTTAAAGATCCTGGGGAAACGGGGACTGAACCCAATTTCGAGAACCATTCATTCTTATTCCGCAAAGATGGACTCTCAGAGGACAAGGTTCTTCCATTACTACAACAACTAAATAAACAGGATTCTGGACAAAACAGATTTTTAATTTTTCGAGAAGCCAGAGTTATATAAATAAATTGTTTGATTTGAGATTAAATATATTTCATTTATTTACTGTTTTTAGAACTTAGAACTTGATATAAAGAATTCACGAACAAATACCTAACCTAATAAAATCATAGTTTTTTTCAGTTTTTCCTTTACCCGTCCCTCCGATGCTCTGTGTAGATCCCACCTTAGGCATCATCTTAATTTCCCATCCCATAAAACTGAATCCTTTTCTTACTCCTTCTCTGTTCACGCAGTACGTTTGTGGAACTCACTTCCGCCTAAAATTCTAGACTCCAAATCTTTGTTTATTTTCAAAAAACAAGTCAGAGAACATTACCTCTCCTCTATACTGTAATATTCTGTATATGTATATGTGTATTGTGTATTTATATGTTTATACATTATAGGTTCATAATACTAGTATTTATTTTTATATTTTGTTCTAAATTCAGATTAAATTTTTCCTGTTAGTCTTTTCTACACACTGTGTCTATATTTCTTATCCAACTTTCCTCTCGCAGGTCTGCTGGAAGAAATTTCTTATGAAATAAGCAGTACCTTTGTGCTCTACTATTTTTTAGTATGTTTTGTTTTTTCCTTTTTTTGTATTTTGTGTGTACATAAATAAATAAATAAATAGTTATTGATAATTAACGGCCGTCGAGTATTTAGTTTTTACGACTTGATTAAACTTTAATTAAAAGTAATTATACTAGACCTTCATAAATCAATTGAAAACTGCATCAATATTCGTTACGTCCGTCGTGTAGAGGAACAACGTGGTCCCACAATCTGTGTATTTTAGAGATACAAATAAATTTTAATTTTAAATTAAAGTGTCTATTTGTAATATCGAAAAAGCAGCTTTTTACTGAATGCATGTGAAAATATATACGTTACTTATAACAATAACACTTTTTTTGTGACTGTGTGTTTGTTTGTTCCGGCTTATCTCCGAAACGGCTTGACCGAGTTTTGTAGGACTTTATTGGTACGTAGCGGATGTTATTGTTTAATGCTCAAGCTACTTTTATTCCAGAATAATAAAAAATTTTGGACTAGAAATTGTTAACAAAAGCCGATTCAAACATAATCTTTTTAATAAAATCATGAAGATAACTTCTTAGATTTTTATTTCTCTTCCTTCAATATATTTCGAGAGCCATTTTATTTTTGCTTTAGAATATTATTAAGATATTATGTTTCCGAGTATTGTCATGTCATAATAAAGAGTGAATTATACGGCGATACTCGAAACTTCGGAGGTGTGGTTAATGTTAACAATGATCTATTAGTGACGGTCCGTCGCGAACTTTTGGCTGTTCACGCCCGGTGACGCATCATAGCCATCTGCAACGTGGTTCCTAGAGATTCTAGAGAACTACTATACCACTTACAACTACTAGTATACACTGCTTGTATCAAAGAAAATAAATCTAGTATGTAAAGATATATAATTGTTAGTATGATTTTTATTTATTATTGACATTTTATTGATATCTTGATGAGTGTATTTTAATGTGTTCGTAATTTTGGAATGTTATTATCATTTTTATTTATTATTGACATTTTATTAATTTTTAATATTGTGTTTCTATTTTTCGAATGAGTTTTACAATCATGGTTTATTGATTTTAATGATTTCTGTGATTTTGTGATTAGTATAATTCTCTAATTATTGGTGTTTTTGCCTGAAATAAAACACAATTTATTTTATTTTATTTATAATACGTAGCAGATGGCGTTCTGTGTGTCTGCCTACCCCCATGAGAAAAGGGCGTGAGTTTATGTATGTATGTATTTAAATCTAGTATAATATTTTTTTTTAATCGGCCCCTGTCGTGTGTGTGCAATGGACTGGGCACATTTCAAAAGATTCTGGCAAGACAACTATACAGGTTGGTGCCGACAATACGACAATAAATGAAGCCACTGGTAGTTCTAGTTCATAGGAACACTTTTAAACTATCAAATAAATGCTAACACCGTCGTGGTGACGACGATACGACAATAAACTACCTAAATGTCTTTGCCAAATTCGTTTGTTACATTGTATTTCCATACGTATATCGGTGCAAATTATTCCTAACCACTCACGTGCCTTTGGTAACTGTAGTTACCAAAACATTTTCGTTTGTATTGCCTGTGGTAACTGTGGCTACAAGAGGTGTGCGTTCCGTTTAACGACGATATTTAGATTTAAAGCATAGTTCAGTGGGTCAGTGTGTGTCAAATCACTAGTTTATTTGGTTGGCAACATCGTGAGTGTGAAGTTGAAGCATTTCGGTGAGTATATTTCGTTTGAGAACTGTTGTGAAGTTGGGGAAGTCAGAAGTCAGAATTGACGTTTGTTGGATTTTAATCTATATTTGGAAAAATGCCATAAGTAGTTTGTTTTTTATATATTTCTAAGTGTTATATATCAAAATAATCTTTGTTTATTCCTCTATTCGATTAATCCTCACTTGGAATCAAAATTGTTGAATTTTATTATATTTCTGATCTTTAAAGTAATCTACGCTAGATTTGGTAACATAACCCTGTCTTGAAGCTGCTAAATGTTACTATTATCGTATAGGAACAGAATCTTCATATGAAATAGAGTAATCTAGTTATTAGTGCTTAATTATAAATATCTTTTTAAAGATTATCTTTGTATTTTTACGTAGGATGAGCGATTACGGACGTCAAGTCGTAAGTACCTATAGTTCGTATGTAGCTGTGGCTACCAGAGGCACTTTAGTAATGTAACTGTTTTTCTATTTATTTATTAAAAATTTAGTACAGTACTGGCCTGTTAATGCATATTGATATTAACTAGAGAATCTGTTCTTTCTATACATAATATTTTCAAAGAAAATAATAATAACTAGTTACCTAGAATCTGTTTACAACTATGACTACCTATTATAGTTAAGGCAAATGGGCTTCGATTTCAGGATTATTATTTTTTTGTTATCATTTTCTTAAAAAGTGATGTATGTTTTAACTGAATCCTAAGGCTAAATAATGCTTATTTTTATTACAAGATATATTTTTATCCTACAGGCATGATATTTGCTATAAAATAGGCACTAACTTCGCGCATTGTTTAGCTGCGTAATAAGGCGTTGCCGAAAATATTGACCGTATTCAACATTTATTTTAAGCCGTATTTAGTTAGAAGTCATGTACATAATAAATACTGGATGTAAAGATAAACTAATATTCTGCATAATTATAACAAAAAAACCATATGTTATCGATTTAGATTTCGTAAAAAAAATGTTTTTTCTCAACAACTTTTTAGAATCACTGTGTTTAATCATTCTGCATTTTTTGTAATTAATACATCAAGTGCAATTCTTAGAAACTAAGATAAACAAATTCTTTGTTTCTTTAGCTTTACAAAACAGTCACTACTTTATCATAAAACCCCTTGAAACGGTCGTAAATTAAGTTTCATTACGTCTATACGCTCCGGCGCCCGAAGACCTTTTTTGTGGGCAATTTGAGCGTGATTTTTTTCACACCCGGGCACGTGAGTGGCTAAGGTTAGTAAACCAATATTTGTTTATAAATTGTAATGTATTTCGTTTACAGTTTTATGCTACTTAGTTTTATTGTTTTTTTTTTCATTTTTTTTTATTTTGCTGTTAAGATTTATTTGATAGTTTAATAATGTTCCTATGATCTAGAACTACCAGTGGTTTCATTTATTGTCGTATGGTCGGCACCACCCTGTATACTAGAAAACCGCGCTTGCCCAGGTTGGTCTGTGGATGGATGACCACCAATTACATTCTGAGTTGGTCCCAGCTGTCGTTTCCAAGGGATATCGTATTACCAAGTGCTAACTGGGTTGTAGAGGTCAGGTAGACATTCGCTCCATGTAACATATTGGAATTCAGCTGTATCCGGTTCAACTGGCCGACCCCAACATAGTTAGAAAAAGGCTAGGCAGATGATGGATGCGAGAAGAACAGGACCGGTTAACGTGGTGACGCTAAAGGTACGCGTGAATGGCGTGGATGTCTTTTGGGTCACAGAACGATGACCGTCTTGTTTGTAAAGTTTCGCCAGGTAATTTAATGTGACCGTAGATTGATAAATAGGGTAGTTAACTAAAAAATCTAATTAGTCCGTCAGAGAGATTTCACACGGACACGTATTTTTTCTTCTTTCACGTAAACAAACAATGAAGACGATATACTGCTTTGAAAACTCCTGTGACGTCATATTCTAAGACATTAGAATGACATTTTTTACCGGTGAGAGACGTCATGACCCCTCACTCAAATCTTTGACGCGTTTTATCTTCGTAAATTTTTATTGATTTGATAAAACAAAAAATACGTATCCAATATTTTTCGATAATCTAACAGACGGACTAATTAGAATCATATTTTTTTTGTCAGTATTCATCCCTATTAATATTGATTCATGACGAAACTACAACAAATAATAACAAACTTGCAGCGAAGTTGATTTTACATTTCACATAAAAACTGAAAGTACATAAACACACGCTTATTTTTCTGGTTAGTCATATCGATTCATCAGTCATTTATTTTACACTTCCGAATTTAAAACAAAAGAACGAGATCTCCTCAAAAGAGCATCACTTTCAATTGAAGTGGATGACCCTGAATTGTGTCTGACAGCAGCAACATGTACAATATGTACATTTAGTAAATATATACACAAACACATAGTTATTTAAATAACCACTGCATTGTATAATTCTCGTGCGAAACAACATTATATTGTGTCAATAACACGCCAAACTGTGGTATTGTGCATTTCTAACGCTGTCACCACACTTCGGGAACTGTCGCAAGCATGCGAAGAAATGATTTATAAGCAAAACGTACTTCTATTTAAAACTTTGAACATGTACACAAATGACATCTGTGACTAATTAACACAAAATAAATATACGTTCGTGGACGTAGGAATTTTAAATAAATAAATCTTCTAGCTCTATTCATAGAGAGGGGTCCCTCAAGGCAGTCAGCGATGAATGTTACTGAACAGAGTTATACTTATGTCAGTATTATTTTTTTGGCTTGTCTCAGTATATGCAACTTCTGTGCGTTTTACTTGGTTCGATTCCAGGGTCTTATTGTTAAGGTTGCACAATCCGACGGCTCGAACTCGTTGCCGGGCGTGGCTAATATGCATGTTATTTGGTAATGTTTTTAATTTATCTAGTTTTATTCATTTACTATTCATTTATCTAGTTTTTCTCTATTTATTTAAATATTTATTTATTTATTTAGTGAACTATACGACGATTTATAACGAATGTGAGCGCGTGAAATTTCATAAATTGACCTTTGGGCGTATAGATATTATGGAAAAACTACTGGATGTATCCACTTAAAACAATTTATTTGTACTTTTGAATAAATTATCTATCCCTGTATGGTTTCACTTTTTCCATTTTCATTCTACATAAGTTATTTATTTACGCTGAAAGATGAGTTCAAATAAGTGTTAAAATATGGAAGTTTCGACGCTCATAACTTCTAAAGCAATGATTTTTTTCCAATTCTGCTTCCATACAGGGCTAGATAATGCCAAAACCAGTTGATACAATTTTTAGTTTTGAATCTTCACCGTGAAACAGACGAGTAATCACCATACTACGTTTGTATGGAAGAATGACCGGCTAGTTCAACCTTAAATGGAATTTTTCGAAATTCGCCTTAACCAGTTTTTTTGTCCTGCTGTAATTGTACGTGGCTACCTAGAGGCAATCAATATGCACCGGACGTGCATAACCGTACTATGAACGTATCACAAACATATTGTTTGTATTGAAATGTATGATAGGTACTATATGCTCACTAGACCGTTCCGTCACCGACCAACACCGTCACAATCCTTTATTGAAACACAACCGGCTAAAGCTTTTCACACACCTCTAGCCACCCTCGAGAATCCAGGCGTGATGTTGTTAGGTGGGAATCAGGACAGTGCCTATTATTACAGGCATGCCAACGTGTGGTCGCAGCATAACACAATGCAGGCAGAATGTGCCTCATGCCTACTATGTATGGAACATGCGTCGTCTCTACACGTGACTCAAATATTTTCACCGGTACATCGATGCATTTTAGGAATTCGCTCAGAAGCCTTGTATGAGCGAAATTGTTTCAAGTTTCATGCTTTAAAATATGACGAGTTATTTCTGTTTACATTATAATGTAAATGAAGAGTTATTCTTTACTAGTGTTCAGTCTTCTAATAAAAGCCGTAACAAAATTATATTGAAGTCTGTATCTACATAGTTGTCGGTATAACTGCCACAGGATGAGCGAAAATTGTAAATAAAAACAAAGTTTAATAAGCAGTGATCCAGAATGAACTCGGTAGTGCGGAGCTGCATGTGCGCGGAGTCAGACGAAAGTTCATATCTGAAGTGGCAGTGACGCAACTTATCGTAAAACAAATAATAAATAATTGAAAATATTACTGTTACCCCGCAGACCACTATCAGCTCAATTAGCGGAGCAAAAGTTCATGCACTTGACATTTATCGCACAACTCTTATCAATATTTACTACACAGTTTGCAATAACTGTCGCAGAGAGAGGAAACGATCCATCGTGCATCGTATGCACTACATAGTCTGAAAGTAAATGTTCCTAAAACGTAACAATCGGAAGTTTGAGAGTACATACAAACATAGATATACCGTACGTTACACGCTAGGCGATAATAAAACAAAAACAGGCGCTCGCCCTTTGTTTACAAATGACGCATGAGGCATGAAGCACATGCAATCTATAAGTCGCGGAGTCGTTTACCTTCCGCGCGACGAGACGCCCGCCATGTGCGTAGATGCGTAAGCGCAGCGCGTCGTACGGCGTCGGTCAGAGAGGCGGAGCTCGCGGCGGTGCGCGGACGATGCCGCGCTGGCTGTGGGCGGCCATGCTCCTCGCGGCAGCGGCCGGCGCCGGCGCCTGGGCCCCGCCGGCCAGCACCCTCGTGCTCGCCCCGCGCGTGCGCCGACACACCACTCGCACCACGCGCCACCTCCAGCTGCTCGGCTGGCGCCTGGAGCTGCAGGAGAACACACAGATACGATCGCCTTACTACAATGAGTGCAAGTTCTACAAAGGCAAAGTGATGGATGAGGAGAACTCTTCAGCGACGGTGACAGATTGTGATGGTCAGCTGTACGGGCTGCTGCAGGTTGGCACCGAGGAGTTCGTGCTGCAGCCGACGCGAGCGGAGGGCTCGGCGCATGTGCTGCGCCGACGGGACGTGGAGCTGTCCGAGTGGGCAGCGCCGTACAACCTCACGGGCGACACGATCACCGACCTTGAACTTGACTTCGGCGAGGAGCATGACCCGGTGCCGGAGCCACACGTGCGCCCTCGACACAGTGCTTATACTGATATTGACTACTTCCGAGGACCGATAGCTGTCAGTAGACCTATTTCAGGTGTGGTTATTGTGTTAACAGTTTGACGAAGTCGATTAGTTGTGTCCTGGATGCCCAATGTCGTGATTAATGTTCCAGGTGTCAATGGTTTGTGGCTCGAAATGGCCATCGTGGCCGACCACACGATGCTCAAGTTCCACGGCAAGGAGAGAGTGAAGCACTACATTCTAGCATTAATGAACATCGTGAGTATGGAAGCTCGCCACAGGACGGATGCGCGCGGCTGTTTATTTTGGTACGACGCTGTCGGTACATGGTTTAACTCATTGAATCTTTATGTAATATATTATAGGTCAGTGCCATCTTCAACGATCCCTCTCTGAACTCGAACATGACGCTCGTTATCAACAAACTGTATCTGTACGAGGAGAAAGATTATGTCATAAAGTATGGGAACGTCAGGAAGTCTTTGGAAGCAGTGAATAAATGGAACTACAGACATTTGATGAAGTTACCGACAGGTGCTGTATACTCACTTTTTATATATTTTGATTTATTCCTATACATGAAAAAAATCATATTAAATACACTTCGGAACACGAAAATTATCGTCGGTGCCTTTGCAAAGTTAATAATTTTCGTGTTCCGACATGTACATATTATTTATTATCGTTCCTATTCCGAAAACACGTTAGTACCTGCAAATTATTATCTGTCACTTATCTTAAATCTTATAGAGGATTAGCAGTAGGCAACGTGTGACGTGTGTCACATATAACGGTTTATTCTAGGATTTATTTTACATGTAGCGCTATAATAACTTCCGTTGTGAGCACTAAATCAAAGCATGATATCACTCATGCTTTAATGACACATATGTGCCACTTTTTTCCTTCACTGATTTATTTCGTCTTTGGGCGTATGTACTTATGGTACAAAATGTACCTACGGAATACATACGTATTATTTCATGTCATCTAAACGACCATATATTTAGGTCTAACAAAAATATCTAATTTAATTTTAAAACACTATTAGCAATGTTTATCTGATGACAACATCAAATATTTATTTAAAGACGATTTATGTTTTGTTACAAAGCTGTTTTATTAAATATATAATAAATTTTAGTAATTATTTTCATCTGTTGACTCCGGTGTGTGCTAATTTCAGTTTTCATAATAATTATAAACCTGCTGTGGAAGGTTTGAGCATCAGAATATGTTTTTTGTCACAATTGAAGAGCAATATAAAGCAATAAGTTCAAGCTTTTAATCTCCCAGTGTAGAACGAGGAGGACCTTTCCTCCTGCACCCATCCATGATTTGACAAAGAGACAATGATGATCAAAAGTCGATTTACGTAAGCTACCATTATGTCAGTGTCAATTTTATTCGAAGTGTGAAACGGTCAAGGCCGATTGTCACTTGTCTAGTTCACATTTTGAAATGCTGAATTATTCGCAGGCAGCACTGGATGGGACGCGGCAGTATGGCTAACTCGGGCTCAGCTTGGCGGGCCCTCGGGCTTTGCCCCTGTAGGAGGAGTCTGCACGAAAACCAGGTCGGCCGCTATAGACCGAGATGAGGGTCTCACCAGCGCTTTCGTCATAGCACACGAACTGGCACATCTGTGAGTAATTTACTATGTTTATTAAAGGGGTTTATTCATAAACTAGCTGACCCATGCAACTTCGTCTGCGTCACATAATATAGCTTATAACAAAATGTCAACATAAATTGAGTTCAATCGTAACAAACAAAAAATCGTATCTTTCCTCTTTATAATATTAGTTTAGATTATATTAAAGTGTGAATTACTATTGGTATCTCTTATTGTTAAATATACAGTAACACCTTGTAAACATTATGGTCATATGGTGCAGTAAATATTTTGAATATGAATTTCTCCGGAGTCCCCGGAGGCCAGAATCCCCACTAACCTACCGCACCGGACCGAATGACTGCCGCGCGCCTAATTATTTTGTCGCGCGGATATTTTTACATTGCGATATCTTCTAAGATATTTGTTTAAACTGTATAGAGTAAAGGGCACAAATATTCTATATTAAATTTCTGTGCTAACAAACACATTTATTTAGATATAGATTAATACCATATGGGTTAAATAAGCTTCGCAAAATATCATTCTTTTTAACCTAACATTTTAATAGTAAAAAATGGTTACAGTGAGTCAATCTTAAAAGATAGACATATGCTGTCGCGGACTTTTTTTTAGAACTTTTAAAGAGGAACAATTCTTTCATACATGGTATTTGCGTAACTTAAACCGTTTTCGCAGCGCACGCAACGGAAGCTCTCAAAAAGGAATATCTTTTCCCGTTTTTGCAACATTTTTCATTTATGCTCCGCTCCTATTGGTCGTAGCGTGATGTTATATAGCCTAAAGCCTTCCTCGATAAATGGACTATCCGACACAAAAAGAGTTTTTCTATTCCAACCAGTAGTCCCAGAGTTTACCGCGTTCAAACAAACAAACAAACAAACAAACAAACAAACAAACAAACTCTTCAGCTTTATAATATTAGTATTAGTATAGAAGTATAGATAGTATAGATATAGATAAATGCTGATTAAAGTTCGGCTCGCAACGTTACTTTCATACAAGCCTACAAGCTTGACTTGCCCTTCGGAGTATAACTTACTAGTCTTCATGATGTAAGGGTTTCTAGACCGTCTGATTCCCTTACAGACTGCTTGCCGTGTCGTTGGCCCTAGGCACAGCCTTAGTCAACGTTTATGAATGAACCCCTAAAGTTACGTTAAGTTACACGGTGGTTTTAACCAACCGAAATACGGTACGGTTTTCTTTTTGATATGACCACTTACTTATTCAATTTTTAACAGGAATGTAATATTATATGGAAACGAATCTCTCTTATCAATCTAGTTTGGGGATCACCGTCCAACTTGTTACTAATTTGTAACCTACTTGGTTATTAATAAATCATTTGAATTTGAATGCGACGTCTCACTTTGTGCAACGCAAACTACGTTTAGTCATCTGAATACCGACACATATGAATTTCTCGCTCGTTTATTAAGAATTGTTTGAATGCAGCCAATCCGTCAATCAATGGAGCTTTATCGTAAACAGCAGGTGTGAAGGAACATACTAATCGTGGCGTGTTTACTGCAGGATGCGTCCGTCTACAGAATGTAATGTCTTCCATGAAACCACAAATTCATATTCATTCAACTACCGTTTCCTACGACGACGTTGAATGATGACTCGATTATCACAGTTAAGTTTACATTCTGAAGACTACAATGTACCTGTCACTGCTTAGATATACTGTCATGGAACAAGATTTCAGTAGATATCTATTACGTGTGAAATCAGACAGCCTTAAACGAATATTATGCTGGCATTGCTCTTTAAAAAATTCTAGAAATCGATTACATTTAAAAATATATACGGTCGAAAACCTCCTTTTTGGGAACTCGGTTAAAAAGGGTTTTCACTATTACTAAGTTAATGATTATTTTTACGAAACCTACAATTCTTTATCGTGTTGTTTTGCACGTGATAATTATACTCGTACGATATGCACATGAATCCGAAAAATCAGAGCTTCTTCGTCTCAGTTCAATCAGCGGTTCGAACTTGAGACCTATGAGTCATGGGCTGCGGGTTGTTCGCAAGAGATACCGTGACCTCGACATGAAGGGCTAAGAAGGAACATAGGCTTCCAGCTGATTGATATTGACGACCAAGGTTGTATGCTACTTACATAACATTACATCATGACTGTATTTCCGGAAGGGGTACTCAGACCTGCTGGGTTGTTCGCAAGAGATACCGCGGCCTCGACATAAAGGGCTAAGAAGGAACATTGGTGGTTTTTAGTCAGTAGAAGTCTGACACTCCCTTTCGCTCTGCCCAAGAGCGGGAGGGGTTATTTGATGATTTTCCACCCGACAAAAATAAAAAAGGCCTATAAGTCACGCTGTCAGTCCACTGTCACACCACTATACTATCACTGCTATGATTGTGGGTTTTTCTTAAAGCAATAAGAAAAACCATAATAAACAACAATCATAATATATATTTAACCCTTATATTACGATATTTTTTCCAACGAAGTACAAACACGTAGTCGCTCAATCACATTAATTATAATTAAAAATTGCCAATTACTTATGTATATAGCCACTCTCTTGTCTCATTATAATTTCTAAAGAAGAAATAAAACGGCAATAACAGGATATCGTATTCCTTATCAAATTAATGTTCGGGAAAATATTTATTAAAAGGAATTGGTGTCAGTCGCCCATCTAAATATTCATGTTTTGTGAATAATTTTATACTGTTTTTGCTTTTAATTTGAAGGTCTCAGGACTCCATGTTGTTTCTTTATAATTGTGTCACAATTTGCTAACTTTTGTTAATTCTATGAGACAATTTGACAGTTATTATGAATAGAAAATAGGCGTTATTAACTCAAACTGACAGATCACTCAATAAAAACCAAACAATGAGTAATCTATAAAGCAATATCCTTTGTATAACAATAGGGTGTGATTGGGATAATTCTTGTTATTATTTTCTTTCACCAGTAAATATTATAAATCTTTTGTCACGGTCCTGTTACAGCTTTTTTTTTGGTTACGTTAGATATGGGTATACTAAGCAACATCGGTAGGTATACCATAATTAAATGGTAGCATAAGTTACAGAAATTATCTTAACAATACAATACCAATACGTAGGTATTCCCAATGTTCACAATATTTCAACCTCGAAAATATCACTTCACCGAATTAAGCTTCGCATGAAAAAGCTTTTCCGTTCTGTTACATACGAGCACATTTTTCTAACCCATTTACGGCGAGGGCGAAAATATTTTATGAGCAATGCAGAAATGGCCGCACTTAGCCCGCCCGGCATAATGGCGGCAGTTTGAGGGTTACTTACGTATGTTGACCATACGAAAGACCCAATCAACCATTGCTGTGGTTTTATTTATATCCGAGTTCTTGGTAAGCTAAAATTACCCAGAGACGTGGTTAAATGAAATAATTCGGACTTGCCTTGGGATTGGTGTTTCCAATTATTGACAGTTAGGCACCCTTTATATCCTGAGTAGGCGTTCGTCGAACGTTAACGCTGAGTAAATGCGACGTAAGCGCAGCGTGTTCGCTTCGTAAGCCAATAAGCCATACATCAAGACATCTTTCTTAATTCATACTAATATTATAAATTCAAAAGTAAAACGTGTCCGTAGGTAACCTTTTCACGCCTATACCGCTGATCCAATCGTAATGAAATTGTCAGTTAAGCCTGGAACCTGAAAAAGGGCAGACAATATTTTATGTGTTTTCGAAACACACACCGAAATTACATGAAATAAATGAAACGATAAAACAAGTTTTATCATCTACTAAATCTGATGTACAACTAAGTAATCCCATTCCATCACATTTATCTTTGTCTATCCTTAGAATCAATAACAGGATTTCAATTTTCTTTTTGACACAATTGCTGCGTTGCTCTGAATAAATCAAAACTTCTAATTTGGCAGAAAGAAAATACAGTTATATTTTGTTCAGGACATCTAGGACAAAACAACCATAAAATGCGGTACTAACCTTCATCGATAAATGTATTCTGTAACGATTGTTTTAGTTAAATATATTTATCGTTATTTTAATACTCAAAATCATCATCATCATGTTTGCGTGTACGTGTTCTTATTATTTTTAAACCGTTGCGTAGTTTACTACGCAACGGTTTAAAAATACGCAATAATAATCTACCGTCTATACAATGTACAAAACAAATTCGTAGTGCCGTAATTTAGAAATATCTTTACAAACTAACATCCTACTTTAAATTATTGTAAGTATGTGTAGATCAAAATAGTATCTAACTATACCTACATACATTGTACGGGCTCTTAAAATCAATGTTGTTTTCTGTTTTATTGGTACTTTAAACACAGCAACACGGGTGGGTAATTGATTCACATAATTAAATATATACGGTGACCATAAAACGGTTTAAGAACTTTAAAAAATACGTCAATACGTAAGCGTTCGCCTTTTGTTGTGGACTAAAACATTTTATGGAAGTACAGTAAGCAAAAGAGCAAGGTACCTACACTAGCAAAAATATCGACTTTCTACTTCACTTCGCTGCCAATTTACATATTTGTCGTGTTCACAATCTGATCCCCAATGAATTGAGACTAGAGAAGACAGAGAGCTAGATAATATTTTTAAACTAGAAGACACTCTTAAAAGAGCCATGTCATGTCATGTCATGTGCTGCGCAGTTTGGTGGGTGCATAAAATGTTGAAAATGTTTGGTCCTCAATAAATGATTTATTTATTTATGTAAATGACTTGAAGTCTCAAGAAGTATTCTCCGACTCAGGTCTTGTGGTCTCAGTCTTTGTTAGGTACTTGAAAGCTGGCTGCCTATTAACTTATAATTTATATAAACAAAAAAAATAAAAAAAAAAAAAAAAAAATAATTAATAAAAAAAAACAAAAAAAAAAAAAAATTTTTTTTTTTAAAAAAATTAAAAAAATAAATAAATAAAAAAAAAATTTAATTAAAATTATTATTAATTATTATTATTATTATTAATTATTAAATTTAATTATTTTTTTAATTTTTTTTTTTTAATTAATTTATACTTAATCGTACACCAAAATGATACACAGCTCTTTTACAACACTCTTAAACCTACGAACACAACAACGGTCTTACCAACTACTTCGACTATGACACCTTATCTTTTTGTTTGACGGTACATAAAGTGCGGGCCACGAACGCGTCAGTTACTCGTTCGCCATTTCGCGTCATAAAATATCTTTTATCCTAATGTGGCGGCCGACGATAAAGTAGTGAATCAGTGTGAGACCGCGCGGGTTCAAAGTGTACTGAACCCCACAAAGAACCCTACAGTCCACCTCTTAATTAGCACCCGATTGGTTCATTTAAGACCCCTCTAACACAAATTAATGAATGATATTTTTATGGTCGTAACACCAAGTTATGGAATCGAGGATCGTTTTCCTTAAAGTGAATAATTGTTGTTCGGGGAAAAATTCGCAAGACCGCTTTTTATTAACATTGTGTTGTGGTGTTAACCTCGTCATAATTGTACTAATTTGTTCGAGTAATTCATTGTTCTTTTATAATAAACAACGAAGCGTCTGACGGATTGGTATGTTTTGTTTATATGCTAACGGAAAACGAAAGTCCGATCTTATAATCCGACTAGTAACACAGTAATTCGCAAACATACATCATCTTTTAACCAGATTTAAAATAAAGCTATCAGTGTCAGTGCCAGATCTATATTTACTCCATCAAATAACATATACATTTGAATAAATCGCGTTTATCGAGTCGATCCGTCTGATCACTCACAGAATCCGGAGCTTTCATCTATTTTGGTTCCGATTGCTTCCAGCTGATTGATATTGACGACCAAGGTTGTATGTTACTTACATAACATTACATCATGACTGTATTTCCGGAAGGGGTACTCAGACATGCTGGGTTGTTCGCAAGAGATACCACGGCCTCGACATAAAGGGCTAAGAAGGAACATGGGTAGTTTTTAGTCAGTAGAAGTCTGACACTCCCTTTCGCTCTGCCCAAGAGAGGGAGGGGTTATTCGATGATTTTCCAACCGCCAAAAAAAAAAAAGTGGTACTCGGACGTCTAGGACAAAACGACGACTACCACTTAGATTTCGCCAGTTATGTTTAAGACCCATGCAATTGGGGGCGAGCCTATTGTTATCCGGCACAAATCCAAAAAAAACTTTTATATTTTTTTAATGGGAAATCCCAATCTCACAAGAATCGAGCCCAAGAGTCAACAACCACTCTAGACCAACGAGCCGTAAGGTCTATAAACCTTCACGCTTATTACCTCTTTAGGGTTAGGCAAAACGATTGTATCTAATTACATTTAATGTGGGTCACAGAGCTTTATCGCCATTTAGCAGAGACAATACAAACTTCGGGCTATTACGTACAATAATTGGCTTTACATTCGGCAACCCACCCACAGCCGTAAGACTTACCTAATCATTTAATCACACACATAAAATCATTTAACAATAGAGTTGTTATTGCCTTAATCATTACGCTAGAGGTTTAGATAAACGTGGGATGTTATTGGATCTTAGGAAGGTGCTTCATTAAAATTGATTGTTTAATAACCTTTACTGCCACCTACGATTGGAATTACAATTCACGCTGTTTCTAGCAATTGACGGTTCGCAGCAACAGTAAGAGATAGGAGCATGGAAATCAAAAAATCGTATCTCACTAACAATTTTATGGAGAATAAAGTTGGACAACTGCTCCTAGTAAAGACCCATGGTCCAACTAATAGGACAGAGCAGTTGGACCACTGCCCCCACTGATGCAGAATGCTTGATTGACGGTTTTGTGAAGAGTCCGTTTACACCCAGTATCATCAAAGGTACTATTTACTCAAACTGTAAAAGTACTTCGTCTTAATGCCCTGTTTTGACAGTAGCAACAAGATAACGCTCAGTGAAGCTCGACACATACAGTAATTCATTACGATTTCATTTAATTTCGGGAAAGCATTACCAACACTACTTGCCATCGTAAAATGAAAGCAACTGTAAGTTTATGTACAAGCTGCACCTGCGTCGCGTCGTTGCGGTCATTGTTGTTCATATACTCTAACTTCAAAAGATTGCGACAAAAGACGTTTATAGGTAAAAATATTGAGGTGAATGTAGAACTAATTTTTTTGTCCACAAGATATTGTTAAAATATGTTTTATACATACATACATAAACTCACGCCCTTTTCCCATGGGGGTAGGCAGAAACCACAGAAAACCACCTGCTACGATCCTTATATAGGTACTCCTTTTAAAGCGGCACGATTGGCGCAGTGGCTAAGCGATTGGACTGCTGCGCTGCGTGTCGCGGGTTCGATCCCCGCACGGAACAAATATTTGTATGGCCTGCAGATAGTTGTTTCGGGTCTGGGTATTTGTGTATGTGAGTTTATATGTTTGTGAACGCACCCACGATACAGGAGAAATTCCTAGTGTGGGGCAACGTTTCTTTTTTTTAAAAAAAAAGTCCACATTCATACATCTGGTATTATTTTATAATCTAACATTATTTGTTCCATTCGTTCTAATCGATAAATAACTTTAATTTCAGAGCTTGGTGGATTATAGTCCATTCCTTGTCATTGAGAGGATGTCTATGTCACAGCAACGTTAAAGGAACATTATAGACTGATTATGCTTATGCTACCCCACCAATATTACAGTGTTCAAAAGCGAAAATGTTATAGTTTCAAAACCCTTAACGGACAAAACAACTTCGTTCTCTTAATTACAGGCACTCGTGTTTACATAAAAATAAATGAGTAATGCAATCAGAATTTTAAATTGCATGGCAACGTGATCGCAATTTGTTACACACTAGTTAGAATACTGGCTGATGTCACTGCCAAGTAAAGTAGAATGCGTGTATGCATATGTATCACTTACCAAGTCTGAGACGCAAGCCAAATCAAACGGTACTGAAGGTATGCTATGTAGGTATGCTAAGCTATGTCTTAGTACCGTTTGGTAACACCAATAACAAGTAAACCAAAGGGAGCGTTCAAGTATTACGTAACGCAATTTTTGGAGATTTTTGAACCCCCACCTCCCCTCCATGTAACGCGCCGTGGCGTTTCTCTGTAGCCCCTAGTAAAACGTTACGTAACCACCAAGTGACCATTTTAACATAAAATTTTAAAATTTTGAGAAAAAAAAATGCGTGAGAGAATCTCTCTACGCGACCGTTCTGAAGGGTTAAAAAAACAATGTATCGTAACGTTTTACTCTCTCCCCAAATTCGTTACGTAAAACTTGATCGCTCCCAAACCTACACCTTTTGGATGATTTACCAACATGTTAACCCAATCAGTGCACACCGCCATCATCCATCTAATCCATCTTCTAGTTAATCTATATGTCGAAAAGTTAAAAGCCGGATTATTCTAGATTAATCTTGATAGATATAGCTAAAAGTAGGAAACTAGGAACTTACAAAAATGTCTTGAGCAGACAGGCCAAATCGAACGGGACGAAAATATTAAGTGTTGGTACCGTTTGGTACCACTTATAAGTACATTAACGGTACCAAATGTACCGAGATTGCTGTAATTGTTTTAAGTGTGATGATCCTTTTCCGGTTGTCAATCTCTTGTGTCTCACGGGTGGGATGATCATTTATAATTTGATATCACCGAAATACAAAGATGGTTATTGCAAAAAATAAAACAATACCGTGTATGTGTCGGAACTGTTATTTTATTTAGTAAAATTGACGATATTTAGTTTTTTTTCTTATCACGTAGATCGCATCCTTATTTAAAGAAGAAGAAGGAGATGTAGATAGTAATACTTTATTCATCATCTTCTTGGGATCGGCGCTACATATCTTCTTCTTTCATTGTCCTTAGTCAAAGACCGCGGTATCATTTAATCTAATCTCTCCCAGATCATTCCTCACAACCTATCCATCTTTTAAGCGTTTAATGTTTACTTCTGTGGAGAAAATTACATTATATTTACCTAAGTATAAAGATCGAACGAGTCTTAATCATAGCTAAGACGAAAATTGTCCGTGACTTCCAATACTTATTATATCTACACTTAAAATCATGTTACCCTGTGTATGTTAGATGGATCTAATGTAACTAAATTGCTTCGCTTGTACTTTATTTCTCTTTTAAATGCTACACCCAAGCAACGAATGAAAATTTTAGCAAACTTAATAGTATCAAGAACCTGAGAGATCCATAAATGTTCATCTACTGTACACCGAGCGTGATCGATGCAAGAGTTGCAAGATTCTGGTCTAATACTTACTATTTTTCTACAACATCAACGTTGACTTTAAGAAAAAAGACACTAACTTTGCCAATATCATAATAATATTACGATATTGGCAAAGCTGACTACATATTGTGTAGTTATTATGATGTACAGTCAGCAACAGTAGTAGATCAACACTACTTAAAGATTCAAAGCAGGATTTTAATAACAACTTGTTAGATTATTAACGAGTAATTCGTTATTGAAGAATAAGGAATATTTTAAAGCATAATCTTCTGAAAGATAAAAAAATAATAACTGGAGTTCTGTATATCAATTAATTAAATGGATGAGTTCTCATATCTGTCGCCAAGACTATAGCAGTCATGATGTCACGTCATAATCGTTTTCACTAACCCACCACACGAGCATATCTCAGAGCTGACGAGTTCGGAAGCCCGTGTGTTCCGGCACTTAATTAAACCGTAAATAGCACGAGTAGCTCAACTCGAGGAAGACACGGCCATCAGTTTGTCCCATTCCTGTATTTATAGAAACTAGGTGGAACTAATTTTGTATGCAGTTGTTTTAATTAGACTACATTAAGAAAGAAAGTCGTAGTTGTTCTTAGGACGAGTCAGTAGGCGATGTTGAGATGCATTTAAAACTTGTTGCACAACAAACATGTTGCGAAACTTTGTTGCTGAAACATGTTTTTGAAACGTTGCATCCAGTAACTACTACGATGGTTAATAAATATGAAAAAAAAGAAAGGATCCCGTGACGTCCGACAGGGGAGAATGGAAGAAGAAAACGTGATGCGCCGACCCCAAAGATAATGGGACAAGGGCAGAAAGATGATGAACAACTATGAATGTGAAGCATGTTAGTTGTAGAAGGAAATCATGTTACTGCAACAATGTAACACTACTTGTACGTATACCAAGAATCTACCTTGCGAGCTTTTTATAAGCTTCAAAATGTAGGCAAAAAACTTTTTACAACTTGCTATAACCAAGTAATTATCCCAACTACGACTATGTTTATTGTTATTATCATACCTTATACAGAATGTTATAAAAACCAACATTCAAATTATGGACTCCAACTGAGTGGGTTGTACTTACATTTCCAAATATAGATTGTATTTAAACTTTAATAAAATAATCCTTTTTGTAATGAAATACTTTGTTCCAGTTGTCTCGTGTTTAAAAAGGTAAATCTTATATTTTTTTGCTGTGGTCTGATGTCATTCTTATATTGTCGCCATATTGACATATTTGACATAACATTGTACTGCCATCGGATACTCTGCCTTAATCGAGTACTCTTAGATCAATGACATCACTTATATGGACGTTTACCTTGTATGAATTTATTTCGAATCATATAAGATATCTGCTTACTTAAAAATAAAAACAGCTGATATAGATGCTTCTACATTAGGTAGTTGTTGGAACGAAGTTCCTTATCGCGCGTTGTGAAAGTTGGCTAGACGGAAAAAATTCTTACGAAAAGTTGTCACGACACTTTTTGCTATGGTAAGCTATTGTAAGCTGTGCGGCGTCGCATGTTTCTCTGTCTGTCTCTCTCTCTCTTATAGAAAGCAAGCCAGATATTTTCATTTCTACATTTTTTTTTTTTTTTTTTACATAATAAAAAATAATAACAATAACTTCGTTCCAGTTCCTTGACACCTCTCAAGTTTTTTTATTTTATAGCTTTCACGGATTATAACTTTAAACTTACGGGATATTTTCTGTGATTGTCCATTATTATAATCCCTTAATATTTTAACACTGTTACCACCATTCTCCAGTCATCCGTCGATTATGGCACTTTAGCTTCGATATAGAAGCGCTAAGACTTCCTTAAACATAACATAACATCACGCCTGTAATCCCCGAAGGATTAGGCAGAGGTGTACACATGTGTGGAACTGTAGACCCACATTTTGCCAGTTGTATTTAAGTCCCATGACTTCCTAAAACGGGGCTCATAAAGTTTATAAATAGACCACTTATCTAAACTGTTTGTTGTTAACATTGGGCCTAGATAACCTCAGGTCGGCAATCAATGAGTAACAAAGGATTCACACTATTGGCAAATGACGTAACGACAGACCGAAATAAAATGACGACATGAATGAGCTTTAGTTCTGAGTCGTTAGCGGTACAGTCCTCCTACAGTTAGTTGACACCTAGCAGCTGCAAACTACAGCATCATTAATGCGATGAGAATAAACATCATTGTTGTCTTGGCAGATTTGTCAGTGAAAGCAAGCCGGCACTAACCTTATAGTTAGGGCCGTTAAGATCACTATCATTTGATCGAATCAGAGGTAGGAAATGGAGAAGGACTGTAGCTGGTAGTTGGTAGTCTACGTACCGTCTCATGCATAATGCAGCCGGTTCGCGTATTTTGAGCTCATTTAGCGCTCAGTTCTAAATATACCGAGTGTTTCCACACATGCCCTGACCTTTTGATGTGCGCCGTATGTTCAACAAATGTATTTCCGTTGCGGTCATCTGTCACAGTTTGGAACAAGGGTCCCGCCGGGGCACGCACAAAGTACGCGGAGTGATTATTTGTACAAGCCGCTTATTTTGGTACCAAGGCTGGCGGAGAAAGTAATTCATGTAATTCTGTTATTTATTTTAATGTTATTGCTCGATCCTGACCTTGGGCGCGAGTAATTTTTTACCGACTACGACCCAATTATCTAGAGGCATCTTGTAATTTATCACCATGATATAAACCACAAATCAACGCGTATTTTGTAAAACGCTAAATAACTCGTTGAACAAAAATAATTTGGTTTACATATTGCACTTGATGAGCCCTTGGCCCACAAATGAAATTAACCTTAGTGACGTTTGACATGAAAGACATAATTGTAGCTGGGCTGCACCAAATACAGCTACGTAGACATTCTCGGAGATAATTCTGCGGTACATATACGGCGTTGTTTGTACCTAACATAGATAGCATAGGGCACGAACAGAATGATTTATGATTTATATGGAAACCTTATCTACCCAACCTAATTGTTTGGGATGTTGGAATAAAGATAAATACGGTCAAGGCATGCATGTGTCAACAGACAACACTTGTTGACACAATAAATATCGGCGTTGGTACCTACAAACAATCTGCGGCCCCTTGGGTAAATGTTTCGTTTCACTCTTGGCCGATTTCGAAAAACAGTTGAACATCTGTGCAAAATAAAAACAGTGGTGTCATTGATAGATATCTTCCTTAATTTGTGATAGCACTGTGAGAAAGAAGCGGTTTTTATTCAAAGAAAGACAAAAATAAACTACGATTGAGATGATTCTTAAAACCCTAAAGATTATAGCTCCAGGCCAACTTGATACTACATTAGAAGTTTGATAACCTTTTATCTAATCTGTCTTGTTGATCTATGATTGCAAGCGCGACTACAGAGCGGTAGGGTTCATTTATCTCAGGGTTGTTCTATGCTTAATCTTGTATGCATAGTAGAATGGAACTAAATAGGTACTTAAGGAGACGACAACCTGTATCAGTAGACGTCACGCAAGTAAGATGCTTTTGTCTTCCGTAAACGTTTAAATGTTAGTAATCTTTTGACTAGTAAACCACAGTGCAGTATAGGTTAACGGAATCCTGAAATAGATAGGTAGTGACTTAGTAAGGAATACGGGAATACCTACGAGGTAAAGGTGGGAGGATTATATTGGAAACTTTAATTGCGTAAGGATACGGTCACATGGTAAAATATTATAGCATTATAATTTATAAGTAGTCACAGGCTTACAAGAATCTGTTGATACTGTATGTACATTGTCAGGGAAATTGTTGGAAAAAAGATATGACGATATTTGTTTCGTTCTTGCCCACACGCCAAAAGATTCTTGATATGGGTGGATTGTGTGAGGAATGGCATGAAAGAAAAAGAAGTAAATGGTGCAGTGACGGTGGACAGAATGAAAGAACAAAACGTGTTGCACCGACCCCAAATAGAATGAGACAAGGGCAGGAAGATGATGCTAAAAGATTCTTCTACGACTATTAAGATTGGTATTTGAATTTGAAAAGTTTTCCATCAGATCAGTGACATTTTTATTACATTTATTACATTTTTTCATCAATTTCTTTTTCTCTCTGCTTCATCATGTAACTTTAACTGGCAAAAAACGTAAATTAATAAAACCTATTGAAAGGCTCGATACGGTTTTATAGTCAGACTATGAATGTCTTCCATAAAAGGATACAATACACGAGTTCCTTATCAAACTGAACGCATTCATTTCAATTAAGGCTTGTATTCACGCCAATGACCTTGTGCATACAAACTACCCCTCTCGGTCGTAGATACGGACTTTAAACGGACGCATTTTTCATTTATTATAATTAAAATAAAAATTGGTTGCCTGTAAAGTCGGTATACGGGCGAAAGTTTTACGTGACAACGAAAATAGAAGCGCAAGACATGAACCGGTGTGTATGCCTATCTCTCTCACTCTCTCTCTCTCGCTCTGGACGCGTGCCTCTCACTCGCTCTCATTGTGAGCGCATAACGTGAGCGGAGCGTAACGCAGTTTCTTGAAGTGTCACCCGGCAAACCAATTTATAAGACGTTGTCACGTCAATACATGTTTTTAAAAAGTAACAAAACCAAATTATTTTCCTTTGTATTTCAAAGCAGTAGATATTTTTTTTTATATTATTTTGTTTAAAAATTAAGGAGTAAAATGGTTCCATTCAACGATTTGGAGGTGATTTTGTGGATTTTTTTTCTTATTATGTGATACCGATACAAAAATTATGGCTAAACCAAATTACGTGTCATATCATGTAGATTACTAACAATTTTTCTCAGATGTAATTTCTCTGTAAGTGCCGGTGAAAAACTGCTTCATCTGCACGCTGTTTTTAAGCTTTTTCGAGAGAGGAGCCTTAAACCATTTGCGTTTAGATAATGTTAATTTTTTAGGTAATGTTTCTAAAATTATAATGATTTTAATCTAGTCGTTAGTCCGCACGAGCTAACAATCATTAGGCTATAATGCCTAATGATTGTATCATTAGGCTATAATGCCTAATGATTGTAAGCTCGTGTGGACTATATGAAAGACTATGTATTTGATTGTGCCCGTTCTGTCCCACTGTTGGACAAAGGCCTCTCCCATACCATTCTAATCTTCTTTGTGTTTTGTCTTCGACGAGTTCAAATCATCGCAACAGCGTTTCTTGGACTTACTATCGTATTTACGTGAGGCGTAATCTAATATGTCGTAACTTTACATATAGGTAAACCGTGTAAAATTTCACGAATCGTGTCCTCGGTTAATCCGTCACGTCGTCGTGTCAGTACAGTCGGTGGAACACGAATACAGGACGTGCCCGTTCACACGCGCAATTAGCTTCGTTCACTGGGATTAATTAATTCGCCCGAAGGGAGGCCTTGGGTAAACATGCAAGGATATTAATCATTATTTACCCGAAATTTTGCTAATATCTCGATGTTGAAGATGTTAAAATATTGGGTTTTATGAGGCTCGAATATTAAGCTTAAAGTAATGTATTAACATAACTTTATATGAACTAGCAATAGAACACACAAAGGTCGAAGTATCTGCAAACATAACTATCTACTAAGGGTTGAACGCCAAAAAGTTTTTATTCAGAAATCAAAAAAAGTTACAGGCCGTAAATATTTTACACTAATTTCGTAGAATTGTGTGATGAATTTAAATAAAAAAGATATGTAAAAAAAACAAAAGACAATCGTGTAGAGCGCAGAAAAGTAAATCGCACGCAGTAACCTTAACTAAGGACGGTGTAATTTTGAGACGTGTAACTGGAAATGTGAGTATAGAATATCAGATTTTACTTTGTACAGTAAGTAGTTAAACGGTAAACAATCCCGAACACCCAAACGTTTTATTGGCATCATTAACCGCTTCCCGTAACGTTACAATTTGGTAACACCCGTGAACCCGTCTCAATATGGCCGCTTGCAACATGTTCTACCGTTTGGGTGGTTGTTGAGTCATGTTGAAGCCCGTACGAGCTAATTGCCGACATACTCGTAAGTTTCATAAAAGGCCACTTCAAAGCAAAACCGCTCCATTTGAAACTTAAACTAAGACGCGGGTCGGGCGCGGCAAATTGAAAAAGGCTTGTACGTTCATTTGTAATTGACACCTAAATAGCTTTTAAAGTCGACGGGTAATGTATTACCCATCGACTTCCATCGACTGCTTGATGTGCTATCTGTTTAGAAATTATTTGTTTAGAACACGGGATCAACAAATTAAAAGTAAGTAGGTACGTGTACAGAGACTTACTTTTAATTCAATATCTTGAATCCCGTGTTCTAAACAAATAATTTCGAATAGGTGTTCGAAGAAACTAAACGCAATGGTCACGTGTTCGTGTGACAATCGCTTTAGTTAAGACCAAGGGTAAAATTCCTTTTTAGAAAAAAAAATAATAATATAAAAACTTATTAATTTTTTGACAGAGTGTAGGGAGATCAACACAAACCAGGCCAGGCCTTTCCATTCCTTCCCAATTTTAAGCAACAAAATAGTCAATAAAGTTATCTGCGTCTATGTCAATAAAGTTCTTTTAATCACCGTTAAGTGAAATAAAATACGATTCCATTAAAATATCACTATCGTATTGCATGTGCACATCACTGCCACTGTCCTCGTAAAACAAGAGAAAAAGTCTAAATATAGGATTCTCAGTTTATGTCTGCATTCCGAGAGAAAAATCTTTTGTTATATTGCAACTGGAATGTCGCTACGTATATATATGGTCTACATAAAAACACCTACATGTATATAAATTATGTACTTTGATGGACCAAAAGTTTATTGTTTGCTGAATTTTCATTTCAAAAATACTGCGCTAACCTTTTCCACGGAATAGTGGTAACTTTTTTTTATATTATAACTTATAAGGTAGGTAATAAACGAAACAAAAGTAGGTATTCAACCTTGGTTTATGTATTCTTCGTCATGTTAAGGCATTTTAAAAACCTGTCATTGATTAATTTTTTATGATTTTTTTTGGCAATAGGCTCGCCCCCTATTACATGGGATTTAAACATAACTGGCGAAATGTGGGTGTACTATTAGGTACGCCTCTGCCTAACCCTTCGGGGATTACAGGCGTGATGATGTTATGTTATGATCAATTATATATTTAGTATGTCCTAAAATTAAAACATAACTACTCATAGAGTAATCAAAACTAAATATATTATTTGCACAAATACGACTAATTTAATATGTAAAAGAAACTAAGTAATTGACTAAATATAACCTACAAAATATTACGCTTAGGTGTCAAAGTACTCATCCACGTCGCAGTCGTCCGGAAACGTGCCCAGAAGATTGGTCGAATTGCCACGTTGCCGCGTTGATTGGCAATGCTAATTCTTTGATCAAAATAAATAATGAACTAATATACTCATTCCACGGATCCCAAATGAGTGGGAACAGTTGATTAAAGCGCATACTTAGGTACCAAAATTTGATTTATCTCTTTTTATTCATTTTGCACAATTGCACATACATAAATTATATATCATTTTGTTACTATCATCTTCAAACGATTGACCGAAAAAGAACGATGTTTTAAATGACAAAACGTTTAATTAGCGCTAAATACTTACAATAAGTAATTTGTGTTATAATATAAGTGAGCCTTATGATATTTTAATCTGTATTATTCCTAATTATATTTATTTAATTTCGCAGGTTAGGACTAACTCATGACGGAGACAGTCAATGCCAAAGTGAGGCCGTCAAAGGATCCGTGATGGCACCAACAGTCCTCGCCACGCTACACAAATACGCGTGGTCATCATGTTCCAAGGAACAGTTCCACGATAAGTCCAAGTGAGTATGAATAATTTAATCATAAGTTACAATTTCTATTACATATACGATTTGCCTTCCAGTCATTACTCTCTTGCTCTGGCGCAAAGCGATTTATTTATTTTATTTGGGAAAACAAACAATTACACATTAAGAATTACATAGAAAAAGATACAGAAATAATACAAATGTGAAATCAACCACGTTCTCCACAGATAGTTTATGAGACAATTTGGTAAATTTTAACACTAGCGTTATAAACAATAAAAAGAGGAACATAACATAAAAATAAACCTCATAATCATCTCAACAAAGCAGGCCAGGCCAGTGAAGAAAATTTTCATTTTTCGTACATACATTTTATCAGTCTCTGTGTGGCAAATCACCCAATTCTCTCTCAGTAGTAAACCAGAAAATACTGAATGTCAGAAACACGGAGCGACTGTAATCTGACCACCGAAACCCAATTACGGCAGAATACCGATATCCTTATGTTACACACTGGGTGTCAATCTATCAAGCTAAAGTATCATGACCGCAAACTGTACCTATTTGTGTAGTATAGCTAACGAGAGCTTATCGTGCTCATGTTAATAGATAATGCTGTACATAAAATGTAAGTAAAGTCTGCTAGTCAACCTGATCCTAATTATCTTTTGTAGAACTCGAGTTATGCGTATCCATTTGCAGGAAAAAAGCTTTATTGGTTGTCATATTCATAGCACGTAGGCCACCCAGGCGCGTGAGCAAATTCCTGGAATTCCGTGAGAGAAAATATTATTTTAGGACCACCTTATTTATCTGGGAAAACAATTTTCTTTGTCGCAGTAGTTTAAGCGTTACATCAAGCTTTGGATGGTTAAAACTGCAGCAAATGGTGCGTAATTAGCTGAACTGAACGTACCTACTACATAGATACAGTAAATGCCAACATTCAATTGCCTGACTTGTTTCAAATTGGTGGAAGCGCCCGTCTGTCTAGGAGTCATGTGTCGTCCACCTATCTAACGTAACAGATGTCTGTTGCCAAGACATTTGAAACGTATATTATTTGGTAAGGCTAACGTAGGTAATTCGTAGCTCATAAACGCCATCTGGTAAACGACCTGATGATAAGCTAAAACAGAAAAATAAAATAAGCAATTTTACTTTTACTGTAAATTGTCTCGCCATTTTCTCAAAGTACAACGTTCTGTCCAACTGTGCCAAATAGCCGTATTTTCACTTTCTTATTTCTTTCCTACACTTCTGGAACCCCTGTTATTCTGTCCCCATAAATTAGCCATATTATTCGAGCTTATAACAAGAAAAGCTGAGCTTGCAGTTGGCAGATGTACTCATACAATAATTGTTGCCAAATAACTTTGCTCTTGTACGAAAAGGAATTTTAGATCAGGTTGACTTGTAGCGGTGAATGAACTGGGGGATTTAGGGTATCAACAGGTGAATGATGTGAAAAGAATATTTGTCTTCCAAGTTAAACAAAAGGAATAAAAACAAATACAAACGGTCATACTGGAGCGTATCGTAGCTCCCTGAATAATCTTTACATTGAAAGTCTGTTGGAAAGTTGTAGGAGAATGTTTGAACAGAGAGATTCGTGAACGGTTGATTTAGATATTTTTTCAGTGATAATTACGGCTTTGAAATAATACCTTGAGTACAATGTACAAACACAGGATTTTAGTTATAGCTCACAGTAAATAAGCAAACATTTGGACACATTGAATCATAGCAAACGTTAGTTAGTTTAATCACCTAATTATCGCTTTGTGTGTGTGACGTTATGCCTTGCTCAGCCACATGTACTGTGCTCAGTTGCCCACTAACTAATACGTAATGATGTGATGTATTTGAATGCTCATTAGTGATATTGTAACATTGTCACCTGCTCTAACGACACAATATTACGTAAATACACCCAGCCATATAAATGGCTCTGTACCGGAGTTGACTGACGGAATCAATTCGTTTCAGAGTACCTATTGTAATAATCCAATTTGTCAAACCGACATCGAAATAGATACGTAACCTTACTCATTTTTGGGGTTCTTACCTTTACCTACCGTTTTTGTGATCGGATTTTTCCGTTTTCGTTTATAACGTTTTCCTGTGGTTGAAGAAGAAATTGACTGCCATCGCAAAAATAATTGGCAGTATTCTTTTCTCAAAAGTGATTTATTTATCATGGCAAGATTAACGAGGGTAATGAGCTATTTTGTTTTGGCTTTAAATGCTTTTGGTTGGGAAGGTGGTAAAGTTTACATTTTCTTTGAAAACATAGAAAAGAAGACGTTAAATGCTGCACATAGTGACATAGACTACATAGAGCACAAGTGAAGTGTTATTAATAAAGTTTTAAGGTTCTATTTACTAACAAGAATCGTGTTTTATAATGTATATTAAGCTGTTAGGTACATATACCTAAGGGCCAAAGTTGTCACAAAATAAATAAATGTTATCTTATGTTATATTCATCAGCGTCAACCTATACCAGTCGACAGTTGGATTCAGGTACAGTTGGATACTTTCAGTGCGGTTTTCAACTCTATTCCCGAAAAGTCTCATCTAGCCAGCCTTCGAAGATCGTCGTTTCCCCTAGCTCTAAGACACCTTACCTTTTTTTTGGGGGGTGGGAAATCATTAAATAACCCCTCTCGCTCTTGGGCAGAGCGGAAGGGAGTGTCAGACTTCTACTGACTAAAAGCCACCCATGTAGGAACATGGGTGGCTCAAGGGCTAAGAAGGATCTTAGCCCTTGTGCCGAGGTCGCGGTATCTTTCGAACAACCCGCAGCCCAAGACACCTTACCTTACGTTCTCATATTAGAACTTGTAACAAAGCTAATTCTAACCATACTAAATTGTACAGGCGCTGGTCGTGTTTGCACGAGAGGAGCCAAGATGAAGGCGTGGTGTTGGGTGGCGCCAAAGAGATATCCCACTACGTGTTCACGATGGACGAGCAGTGCCGGACGGAATTTGGAGAAGGGTTTGTATTTTTTTTATGTTATGTTATGAACTAGCTGTTGTCGCAATACCTACTTACCTTTTTAAACAGATTTTGTAACCAATTTCTTGTTTTTTAATTTTTCTGCAGAATGTAATCTATTTTAACATGAACATTTTATTTTTATTGATTGACACAAGTACCTAGTCTATTTTTATTTAAATTGTAGTTTTAAAATGAATTTTGTTTGATGAATTTTAGATATTATAAATGCATTATGAATTATTTATTTTATGATTATCCATTTTTGGTAGTATGTGTTGTGTATTGCCTTCGATTATTATTAATATATATTTTTTTTACTTACATTGTTCTTTAAGTATATACTCAAAAATATGGATCACAGTTTTCTGAATTTAATAAATTATTATTTAAATTTAACTTTAGTAATCATAAGTTAAAACATTTACAACATCAGCTATCTGCCAGTAAATGTCTCGTCAAAATCGGTCCACCCGTTTCGAAGACTAGCCTGATCAAACAGACAGACAGAATATAAAAAAAGTATTTTTGTTATAAGTGCGTTCAGTACAAATCTGTTAGTTTGATATTACAAACAGATACTTAAATTTTACGTACTTTTATGTGTGTACTTATAGATTAATGCACGTTTACCTTTTTGTGATTCTTTACACATTTCATTCTTACATGCAAATTACAATAAAATATATTTCAAATAAAATATACGGTACTGTTTCATTGAAAGAGTGCTACGAGAATTGGGACTAGATGTAGCCTCTCAATTTAACCACTGAGAAGTTTTATGTAATAGATTTAGAAACAGACGAATAGTTACTACCAATTTAGAATACATGCACGCAAAAGCTTTTAACATTACCAATCTTCGATATTTCAATTTATAAATCAAAACATAAAGTACGCTACACTTTTTGATCCTCCTTCTCCTCCCCCTCCCTCCTCCTCTCCTTTTTGATTCTTCTACATAAAAGTATTTAATCCCGGCCTTGACAGTTCAACACTCTATTTTTGTACTAAACAATGGGTCTTAAGGTTTTTCCTCCTTCTGAGTCATTTAAAACCACACGAAAAACCGATAAAATTGTTTTATGGTAACCCATATTAAGTACGTCATGATGTTCTTGAACCAGAGGCCCGCATAAAATGTTTTAAGACTCATAAAAATAAAAATATGAGATTGATGTAGGTACTTTAACAATCCAGTTGAGAGTATTAGCTCAAAGGAAATGGCCGCAACTCACGACTCGGTCGAGTGGCTATACATACTCTGTCAGTAATTTTGTTTAAAATAATTTCATCATCACTGCTCTCAAAACGGAGACACCGAACAGGCATGTCCTAGAACCAAAAATTCGAAGACCTCACATCCACCAAACCGTACTCGACCTTCTCGCCAGGATCATCTCCGTATATACTTTCATAGTATTCGTATTTTGAAACTACAAACAGACACTGTAATTGTATTTATTTGTAAAGTTTTATTAACACTTGTTTCACGTGCTTTCCAATTTATTCGAACTTAGTTTTCATTTCGAAAATAATCAATGAACCCTAAAGCCTTTTAATAAATAATAGAAACTCAAATATACTGTTCACACTAACACCGACTCAGGCCTATATTGGCCTATATTGGATTTCGTTGAATTTAATCACGAACCTGGGTGGGACGTTGGCTGCAATTTGCTGTTAAGGCATATGATGCTGTTCAGCGGCTTCATACCTTTGCTTCTTGTTCAATCTGGCGAAATCAAACCGCGGAAAAAAAGCAAATGAACTCATAGCCTCCTAAAAATTAATAACAAAAATACTTAAGTAGGTATCGTTTTTCATTGCATTTCTCGCCCCATGAACACCCTCGCCATTCGGCTCGGGTGTTCAGTTCAATCCGCCTCGAATGCAATTACAAACTTTCCGCACTTGTATCAAAATATACTATTCTGTACCATAAGCTATTTCAATTGTCTCGCAGCGATCCGTGGTCTAATTAACATGCTTCGGAATTTCCTGAAATAGCTGTTCAAGAATGAATGTACAAACAAGACTCTAACAATTATTTAGATTCATAGCCACACTCTGGTCGATAAGGGTCCACCAGAAAGAACGTTACAGATTGATTAGCTATTTCCCACGACTTCGTCTGCATGGCCTTCAGATGTTGGTCCTGTAATAACATCAAGAAATGATTTGTGTGGTCAGATTTTTATCCGAATCCGTTTAGCCCGTCTTTGTGTGATTCAATAACAAACATCCACTCATACAATCTCTCACATTTTTAATATTAGAAGGATTCTATTTTTGCTATGCTAGATTCAAAAAGATGGTTGTTCTATCTAAATCGTAAGGATTTTATGCAATACAGCCTACTTTTCTGGTACAATTTTAAATGTGTCTTGAATTCTCTTCATAAAATCATTTATGTATTCAACAGCTAATAAAAGCCACTTTTCCTTGACCATAAATGCAATCACCCTGGCATAAATTGATCGATTTTGCGAAACTAATAAGGGAATCAAGGCTCCTCATAACTTTGATGAATGAAACAAGTTACAGAGAGACAGTGAGACAGTTCATTGACAACATGTCAAACTGTCAATTGAGATATGTGACGTTTGGTAATTGTGGTCGGCTCTCAATGCGGGTTGAATTATAACAAAAATTAAAGCTTCGAACGAGCTTCGAACATTATTTTTTACGTACACAAATGTACAGCCACTGGTAAATACAAATAAATATTTTCTTTGCCTTCTAGTTATAACTTCGTTAAATATATAGTACAGTATACGTACTTAAAACTGTATTCAAAATCAGTTTATATCAGGTTAGTTTGTACAAAAACTCGTCTTTCATTCAAGATTTTATGCAACCAATAATATTAAAATCGTCGCACTCGCAGTTATTAAAACCGTTAACAAAACGATGTATTCGTGCATACGCGGAAACCTGAAACGTTGATTAATTTATTAATTAAGCTCTTTCATCACGTTCGCATCGATCGCTTCAGAAATAGCTTAACGAGACTGGTAAAGGCTCTGAACTACCTTGATGTAACATTGCAATTAGCTGTTATATGGCTTTACAGCACTAGTTCCTCGTGTAATCAAAAATAGAACCGCCATTTTCACCAGGAATATTTAAAAAAACCCTGAAATACGTGATGGAGGCATGGAGGTACGTGGGGCGTGTTGGGTGGTAACCGCGCTATATAGGACACTACAGTTGAGATTTTTCCGATAATCTGTTTACGTGTAATCGAATCTGTGCACGCGGCGGCGGCGGCGGATTGCATTATAAATGAATAAGCGACTACTTTTGGAACCAAAATGGAAATGCCACAAAATCTTGGGTTAATTGTAGCTAGCAACAAAAAAGGAGAACGTTTTCAACGGATTTCGATACAGTTTTATTCAGGCACCTGTGGAGCCATTTTATTTCAGCTGCATCTGAGACAGTCGTAACGTCGCCACGTCGCCACATTAAGTGTTGTCTGTCGCCCCCTGGCGCATTAAACGCAATTTTTAAGTATGTGTTTATTGCTGACTTATGCGCTGGTTGCTGCTAGACAACTTAGGTGCAGTTTTATGAACACCCATGTGCTTAACTTGAAACACGAGCTTTGTTGCGATAAAACAAATTAAAAGGTTATCTTTGGCAGACATACCACGACCACTTGTGGGCAATTAAACAATTGTACCTAACGCTTATTGAGATTAATCTCTGATCGTGTTGACTACAAAACAAATAGAATTAACCAACCACGTTTCCGCATTGTTTGATTGTTTCAGTCTCTAATAAAATATTAACATTTACATTTTGCCCCATGGCCAATACTGTTTATCTGCTCCGAACGGCGGCACGTGGTTCCAAATATATCTGTAGAACCACCCAGTTTACCAACACGTTATTTTGTTATATAAACCAAAACATATGACTCGGTTATTATGTGTTAGTGGAATTGAAATCCCAAGAATAACAATAATACACGTTTGAATATTACACAGAGAGGAATATTGAAAAGCTTGGCATTTCACAAGCTTCAGAGAACAATAACGATTTGCAATATGGAAGTGAAAATTAAAGCGTTTACGCTGGCTTCGACACCTTTGGTAATTTGAGGTAGACAATAGTAATTAGCATACCTAGACTATGGACTGAACAACGCAGTTTAGCTCAAGTTACGCCACCTCACGCTTGCTCCTCATTTTCCAAATGCCATTTCCAGGTCTTAAAGCCTTTGTCACTGTTACGAGTAGGTTATTATTAGGTAGAACTCTATACCTAAGCCTTTATTGTGTGTGATCTAGCATAGGTACTCTAGTGTATTACTGTAATTAATATATAGACACTAGAAATAAACCCGAAACCATCCAGCCGAACATATTATGATTTGTGAAATGAATATTTCCAAGGTCTAGGAGCCATCACCAAAAGCCTTAATAAAGTTAAAACTACATTGTCATAATATCGCTGCTCCTACATTTGAACAACATAAATAAGGTCCTATATTTTCATTTTGTCTCTCGTAATAATGTTTTGTTAATTCAGTAACTGCCATTGCTTTTTTAATCATATGAAAACAGTGGTTGGCAACAAAGGGCGGGCAACCTTTGAAGGCGAGCTCTTTCACTGCCTCCGGCGAGGATCGACATTGGTAGCTCAAAGGACCTAACAACATTATTCTTTTAACTAACAAACTCAAACAGTAATGTTTCAGACAGTTTGTTCTTTATTTTTATTTAAACTTGTTTCATTACAGTGGTGCAATATACACATTGTCTTCTAGAGGGCGCTGTTAGTAAAAAAAAAATAAGATGGCGGCATGAGTTCTGTTTATGGCCACGCGCTTGAAGATTCATGTTCCTACGAGTACAACTAAACATTTGAAATACAAATTCTATAAACAAAACTGTTGTTTACACATGTCGCAGGAATACGAAACAGTTTATTTCCATGATGCGGGTTTACCTCTGTTCGAAGGGATATAATAAAAAATGGAATGGTGTCCATATCTCGAGTGATATCGGTATCGCGTGCAAAGGGGCGAGCAACACGGAACGTGACGGAACACTCTACTTTGTCACAAAATATACGACAATGCGAATCAGACACGGAAGTTAAAGTATCTAAAAAGAGTTACAGAATATTTTAAAGGGTAATAATAGTCGTCCAAAATGTTTAGACAAGATGTCTACAGAATAACAGATATTATGAGCTCTTAAAACGTTATTGAGTGAATTTTTATTTCTAATAAAAAATCAAAGACCTTTGGGAGAGGCCTATGTCCAGAACTGGACGTCTTCCAGCTGAAATGAGGATGATAAAATGTCTATAGAATATCTTATTCAAGTAGATTCTAGGTTCTAGGGTTGTAATTTTTACATTACTTTACTTACTTAGTTATTTACGAACCTAACAACAACGCTATAACAATAGAATAAAAAGACAACATCGTTATGTCAATTAGCTAGAAACGTAGTAGGTAATAATCACAAAACATAAAATGAATGTAAATAAGGTAGGTATCTTCCGGTTAGCGGCTACCCTTTAACAAGATTATCAGACACGAAAAGGTTTTCCTTTGTTGTTTAAACTCGAGCCGGTCTTGACTAACTAATGTACACTGAGTAATGTATTTTAAAACTCTCATTGTAAATATCATACAATATGGCTAACTACTTTATTGATTTCGTCTATGAGTGATAGATTCACTCCTATTTTTTTTCCTTCCATTCCTTCCAATTCTCTCGATAGTATGATTATTCACAGACGAGAATTCCGAGGCGTCCCGCCGTCTTCTCCTGAGCCTGCAAGCAAGCAAGCCTGGGGTTTCCTATCGTCAATAACGACGAGCTTCCAAAAAACTTTCATCTCCTTTCTATTAGATAAATCTTGCATGGATAAATTTCCAAAAGTCCTTTTTATAGTACTAGACTTAGCAGTTTAGGTTGTATATTTTCTTTCAATGAATTTATTAGATTTTATATTATGTTCTAAGATATTTTCTTCCAAGCAGAAAACTTCTTTTTCTTAGCATATCAATAACAATCTACATTGAATCGGCCTAAATTTGACGGCTATAAAAAATTAAAATAAGCCACAAAATATTGACATTTCACAGCTACTACAAACAACAGGTTAAGCAGAATACGGCATTAAGTGTCCTAAATACAGATATTTTGATGAGCTCTATATTCCGATCCTATTAACTGTTTATTATTATTATTCGTGACTAATGCATAGACTAAACAGTACTAAACATTCCTGTTATAATAGTTGATGTAACTTGATTGGTTCACAACGATACGTTCCGATATGTTATCCGGTATTTGGGTCGTTCATTAAAACCCGACCTGCTCTAATTATCGGACACAAAGGATGATAGTTTATTGTCTCGTAACGTTAGTTAGCGGTTCGAGAATTAACTCAATTTCATTACTCACTCACTTTTATTTACTTTGATGAAGCGTGAAATTGCTTTGTTTGTATAAATTGGATTGAATGAGTGTGATGAATGATGTCCGCTGACTTGGCAAGGCAATCGATCATTTCACACGTTAAAGTACCTAGTATATTTTCATGAACTGTCATGACTCTTTGCTGGGCACTGTTGAGTCAACAAACTAGTACCTAAATACCTATCATCAATGAATTATTATAATAATAATAATAATCGTTTTATTTCAGGCAACTAAGGCCCATAGGTAAAATACACACAATAATATAAAACTATAATAACAAACTAATACATATAAAACAGTAAACCATAACTAACTAAACACGTAATGTCGGCGTCGTGTTTCGCTGCGAGGTATCGCGTAGCCGTCCTCGGAAACGACGGAAAACGACACCTTTCGGCCAAAAGTCTTCCTGCAAACAGGTCTGGAGATGTTGGGTTGGAACACGTACCACAAATGACTTAAAGTTGATGTTGTGGCGTGATTCCAACCTTTCGAACCTCAGAGTTCAGTTGGTTTTCACTTTCAGGTACTGCATAACTGCACCACTTCCTCAATCTTTGTGGAGTGATGCAGACGCGCGCGCAGGCGCGTTATGGTGATGCTATCTTTACAAGATGACAAAGAACGATGGATTCAAACTTTGTTTGCAGGAACTTGTTCAATTCACCAGCCCCTATCATCCAATGCTAGTAAACCTCCCATTGAAGAAGCAATGAAGAATCAGTGAAGTCGCTTTATTCGAAAACTGAGTATAATTGACTGTTTCTATAAACATACAGTGTTGCTAGAAATACTAACTGAAAACAGAGCTAAGCTAATGTTCATATTCTCACATTTCCTGAACTCCGAAAACTATATCACTTGTAAAATAAACAAGCTTCTACATCTCCGTTTTCATACCAAACATTCCCTAAATACATTAAAGCAAAATGTTGAACTGAAACAACTGAAGCGAGTTGTGAGTCATATTCAATATTAACTGTAATACAATCATAGTGAAACTTGGTTCACTACACAGACACACATCTGCGGTAAATTCATATATAATATACTATGCCAGGGATGGCAAACCTATAGCACGCGTGCGGTGTACGGGAGGTACGTGCGCGATGGAAAATTCTGGTTACAACTCTTTGTCTGATCGAGATCGAATAAAAAGTATCTATTGCCCTAGGCCATGGCAATTTCAATCAAGTCCTTTCAGACCTGAAAACGTAAAAGATTGAACAATCAGACACGACAGTCTGTTTTATATTTTAAAATATTATGTAACATTCATATCTTTTGCCAAGTTATATCGCTCTCTTTCTCTCAAAACTCATATTATGTAAAAAAGTTTCCCATCCCTGCCTATGTATACGGCCGTTGTATCTGTAGCCCGGAGCACAATCCCGCTGTCTTCAGCTTATTAGTAATGTCCGTCGCTTCCTTTGAACCCGCTCTGAAATCTTAGCTACAAGTATCCGTTTGCAGTGTCTTGTTACGTTGCTGCCATCTTATAACCATTATCTTGATTAGACACTTATTAGTATTACGCATTCCAATTAATTATGCTGTTGAATTTGTTTACTATATGGTGCATTATATTTGTTAAAGTATCAGTAAATGTCAAAAAACCACGAAAAAGTTCAAAGTTTCATACACTGAAAAACTATTGGATTGATTAGGTACGTTTTCATGATTAAAACACCTTTACTTGTATTTTGTGTATTTGAAAAATTTGGGGCATGTAGGTGTTGCAGAAAAACATAACTGGCGAAAAGTGGGTGTAATCATGGGTTTATTAGGTACCTCTGCCTAACCCTTCGGGAATTATAGGCGTTATATTATATAGCAGAAACTAAGAAAATATGACCAAACTTAACACAGCTTACTAATTATAGGAAGGACATGATAACAGAATTATTAATTATTAATTAATAATAATTATTTAAAGTTAATATTCCTTTCATCTCAACATGATAACTACAAAAAGTTGTTGGGATCTAATCCGTCATAATTTTATTATCATCTTTATACATTATTATTTGGTTAGCTTTTATTAAATCACATGTATGTTCCTTTAAGTACCCACCTAACCTTTCACAAGTACCGTCTTTGACTTCTCTTTGAGTCAAATACTCCAAGCTCTAAAATTAGCTTGGCTCTTCAATTTCTAGGGCTCTCGGAGTAAGAGCCAGTAAAAGTACGATAAATATATTATTCAAACATTTTCAATGCATAATAATGAGCCTATCAGCAGCCTATCATCTCGTTCAATTGTGTTGTTTATAAATAAGTTATAAGAATTTTAAGATCTTGTAAGTCTATTGTACAGTACAGCGTGTTTTATTTGTCTACATTCTTAAACTAAATAACCTATAGTATGAATCAGACACCCATTTATTGATTACAGAAACATAATTGTTAGTATCAATGACAAAGCTCATGAAAGAAATTAAAAATCTTTTTCAACACACTTCTCGCTCATAAAATGGCTCTAATTTCACCGCAATTAGGCACAATGACACCTGTAATCAAACTGTGACTCTTTATTGCCATTATTCACAAGTGAGTTTTAGGGTTTTTTTTTAATTTTATTGGTACTTTGTTCTTAAAAAAGTTTCGATGCAAAAAAGATCGTGTTCAATAGTACAAATAATTTAATGTACTTATTGCTTGCTTATTTCATGCAACTTCGAATTTAAAAAGACCATTTTCGACTTGTATATAAGTTTTTAATAAATAATACTTTTGTTTTCTCTGTAATAAAGAAAACTTTAAATTCCCCATTTTGTACGTGGCCGTGGCTAAAACGCTATCCGCCAAAAACAAAAAAAAAGAAACCTCATTCTTTTAGTCTATGGCCGATCACCATTGTTAGATGCGCGCGCATAGAGGAAAACTGATTAATTTTTTCCGTCATTGCGAAATTTTTTTCACAACTCGTTTTAATTGTTGAAAATGTTTTTTTTTTGTATTATTTTCTTCACAAGTGTGTTGAAAAACGTCGTATGGTTACCGTCCTCGGCTCTCTTAAGGCCCTCAAAGTCAAAGTCAAAGTCAAAGTCAATTTATTTGTGTAACATAGGTAGTAAATACAGTTCTTAAATTAATTATATAGGTCGCTATGTTATGCCAAGAGGCGTACAAATTTTTTGGAAGGTATGTCAAAATTAACAGAATTATGATAAAAAGTATTATAAAATGTCACAATATAAAGTAATTTCTACAGTCAAAAAAATAGTAATAATAATAAATCTCGAATAAATTACCATTAGCCTCATTATTCAGCTAGAAATTGTGTGTATTCTCCAGTCAAAATAAGTAAATAAGTCTACATTAATTTATCATTCAGAAATTCATCAATGGTATAATAACATTTTTCAATTAATACCAGTTTTAATTTATTTTTAAATTGTGTAACATTTAAATGTTTTATTACATCTGGTATCTTGTTGTAAATGCGAGGCGCCATACCTAAAACACTCTTTCTTAATAAGGCTGTCTTACAACGCTGATTGCTTAAAGAGTTTGCGTATTGGCTACGAATCGCAACATCTCGCAAGGTTGACACTCTTTCGAACAAGCTCATGTTTGTTTTGACGAAAACACTAATTTCAAATATATATAATGATGGTAAGGTAAGTATTTTGAGCGATCTAAAGAATGGTACACAGCTATCATCAGTTTTAAGACCACACATCGATCTTATGCATCTTTTTTGTGCCTTAAAAACAATATCCTTGTCAGTAGAATTGCCCCAAAAAACAATACCATAACGCAATATTGAGGCTACTAGCGCATCCATATTTATTTTCCTAGCAATTTGGAAAAGTGCGTAAGCTGATTTATTTATTTTTTTACTCAGGTCATCTATGTGGGCCTTCCAGTTAAGCTGATTATCAAGGAGTAAACCTAAGAATTTTGCTACTTTAACTTCTTCTATGTCACAGTTACTATGCCTAATATTTACTTTTGGTATTTCAGTTCTTTGGTGAAAGTGCATGATTTTGGTTTTCTTTAAGTTAATAACTAAATTATTTTTATTAAGCCAATTAATTATGTCCGATAGTGTATTATTTATGTCAACTTGATAAATATTGCGATCAATACATTTCACTATGGCAGTACTGTCATCTGCAAACATCACCATTTGATGTTGAGTCACCTTTGGTAGGTCATTTATATAGATCAAGAAAAGAGGTGGCCCAAGGACGCTACCCTGTGGGACACCAAACTTTAATTATCTAGAATGAGATAGAAAACTCTTTTCAAATTTTGTTTTTTCACATATTCTTGCAATCTCTGTACACTGCATTCTGTTGGAGAGATAGGATTCGAGTAGTTTTAAAATGTTACCTCTGATACCGTAGCTACACAGTTTGTCCAACAAGACATCGTGCTTTACGTAATCGAAGGCTTTGGTCATATCTGTGTATATAGCACAAATAGGAGCTTTTTGGTCTACTGCCAACATAGTGCTACGTAAAAAATTAAAAATAGCCATATTGATCGTGGTGTTTTTTCTAAAGCCATACTGTTCCTTGCATAATAAGTTAAATTTAGTGAGATAACTATACAGAGACGTATAAATAATTTTTTCGAAAATCTTGGAAAATACAGAAATTTTTGCTATTGGCCTATAGTTCTTCATATCAGTTTTATTATCCTTTTTATGAAGTGGTTTAATAATAACTTTCTTCAAGTCCTCAGGATAAACTCCGTCAACAATGCCAAGGTTCATGATATGCGCTAATACGGGTGCTATAAGTTCATTTACAAATTTTATCGCCTTTGTTGACATACCGTCAAATCCTACAGTATTTGTATTTTTAAGTGATCTTATAGCCGAAATCATGTCTTGTGTTAGAATAGGGTGCATAAACATTGATTGGCTTGTCTGATTATCTAATTTTCTGTTGAATTCCATGTTAGTTTTGATATTATTCTCAATTTCATTTATAAAATAATTATTAAATTCATTTGCAATGTCAATAGGTTTTGAAAAGGTCTGGTCAGATTTATTAATGGTCATTATTTGTTGTTTAGGAGAGTTATTTTTAGGTCTATTGACAATTTGCCATGTAGCTTTTGACTTATTCTTCGAGGTTTTTATAAAGTAATCATTTTGAGCTTTTTGTGTAAGTCTTATAATTTTCTTATATTGCGAAGAGTACTTTTTAAAATTAGTTTTATTTTTTAATATAGGATTTAGTCTGTATGTCCACAACAATTTTCTTTGTTTTTTACTGCAGCTTTTTATGCCGTTCGATACCCATTTTACGTTTTTATTAGTATTAATTGTTATTATTTTATCAGGGAAGCAAAGTTTGTAGAATAAGGAGAACGTTTCAAAAAATCTTTTGTAAGCTATATTGGCATCGTTACTTGCATATACATCCGTAAAGGTTAAACTTCGTATGCATTCGCGGAATTTTTTGAGGTTCTCTGTAGAGTAGTCTTTTTTTACAAGTTTCCAGAATTTTAAGCGGCATGTTCTATTTATGGGAACCCTGAGTATCTGTGACGTGTGATCAGAAAGGATAAGATCGACAACTTCAGCTTTACATCCCCTTCGTAGGTTATGCGCGAAATGATCGATACATGTGTTACTACTGAGCCTGGTAGGTTGATTTATTATCAATGTCAAGTTGTAACTCAATAAAAAATTCTCCAGTTCCATAGTAATCTTATTCCTTTTTAAAGTATCAATATTTAAATCGCCACATAAAACTATTTTTTTTCTATTTAACAAACATAACTTTCTCAAAATAATGTCAAGCCTATCATAAAATGTCAAGTAATTGTATTTAGGAATTCTATAGACACAAATCACAATAATAGAATGAGTTGTCAGTTCAATTCCACACATTTCAAATACACCCGACACAGATTGCTTAGCAATATCTGGTAGTTCTCTATATTGATGCCCAGTTCTAACTAGAATACAAGTCCCGCCACGATTTGTTTTGCGACAAAAGAAAGCAGCGGGATGGAAACCAGGTAAGTCCAACAAACTTTCATGGCCAGATGTAATAAAATGTTCAGATAAACATAGAACGTCTATAATAGTTCCTTGATTTTCAAGATTTTTCAATTGAATTGTTAATAAGTCCGATTTATTCAGCAAACCGGCAATATTTTGGTGCAGAATATTGAGAGAATTATAGAAAAAACTGCGAGTTTTGTTCCTCTGCATCAATAATAGTCGCTGATGTTGTCTTAAAATTAGAATGCATTTTATCATTTATGTCAAGTCCACACATTTCATACTTAGTATTTACATTTTGAATATCAATAATCATATCATAAATATCATTAAAAATTGATTTCATTCCGGAGTCATTTATCATGCCCGTGCGTCTATTGAACATGGCTTCATCGTATGTTAAATTCTTGTTACTATCCAAAAAATAAGCATATCCATGAGTAGATATATCCAAATATAACAAGTTATTACTCGCGCGTAGTTAAGTTTCTACTCGCGAATTGTATAAGTAATTATTAGTGAAGAATTTGTACGTTGGTGTGCATATAATTATGTTTGTATTTGTGATCTCTTGTAAAACTTGTCTGATTAATAGAATGCTGTCATAATATTTACATGTGACTTGGAAGTCTTCGCCACCTATCAAAATAATGCAGTAGTCCAGCATGGTGAAGTTTACCAGTTTTTCTTTGATGCCTTTCAGGAGTGCTTGAATGTTTCTGTGAGGTGTGATGTAGTGACAAAGTACACATTTATCCATAGTTTTTTCTGCAATGTCAAGCAATTTATTCCTGTTGTCAGTGCTTAAGATGCATATTTTGCTACGTTTTAAATTGCAGTGGTCCGAATTATTAATAATTTGTTTTGTTGGCGTAACAGTATTGGTTGTTTCAGTTTTGCTGTCCTGGTGTAAAGAAGGATTATTGCAAATATTTACATCTGTTTGTGTTTGTTTGCATGCATTTTCCGTTCTTTGTTGGTGTTTTAATTTTGCTGGCGTATGATCCTCTGTTTGCGTGAGTTTATGGTTTTTCTTAAGTTTTAATGCCTTTTTAGTGCTGGGTGATTTTAGTTTAATTGGACTGCAAGTGACTTTCTTGTACAGCTCATTTTGTTTGGTCAGATTAATATTCATTGTTTTGAGATTATTATTTTCTAAAGTCAAATCTTCAATTTCTAAGTGAGCGCTCTGTAGGTCAAGTGTGAGGGTATTGATTTGATCTCGTAGTTTCTTGATTTCATTGTCGTCATCGTCAGATATCTCTGGTACACTAGTGCCTGTCTCATTTAACGTCGTAAGCGTAGCAGTTACTTTGCTGTCATTCAACATTGAGTCTGATTTAGTCCTAGTACGGCGGAAAGTGATGTTTTCTAGGAAATTCATACTGGATATTATTATTTTCTGGGGAAATTGTATTGATGGATCAATTTCTACCAATTAATAGTATATTTTATTACTTGGCAACGCAGCTTTGACAAATCGCCAAAAGACTCGTGTTCAAGTCTCGTTATATCGATTTCTGAACGAAACTTCTTGCGTCAAAAATTTTACCAGTCGTTTGTGATTGGTCAATGTCTCAAGTGATGAATCAGCTGTTGCTTGTTTACAAAACGACAAGAATTTTTTAAAGTCACTACTGGTTTCTATAAACGAAATTTGTACTTAACTCTTTGAAATGATGTTCTTGTTAGTTATAAAGTCACTATTTACTCATTTCCGTCTTCTGGCACACAGTTTCGCTGCTTATATTGGCGTGTAATTATGTATTTCAGGCCACTATAGTCGAAACACTGTAATCTTCACATTTAGCTTATTGAACAGAATATCCATGGGATAACACTCTCACTAGTGCGATATGATGCACCGAGTATTATAAACAATGTTATAGTTACTTTTAAAGAGAAAACACATTAAAATTAAATATAAATATGTAGACTAATGTTAACATTGGCTAGTGTTGCCATCCTCACCTAACGGCTCGGGTATCAATAGCGCCTCAGCGGTAATCACCAAAATTACACACTTGTACCATAATGTACCATTCAAATCTTACAACCTGTCAGTTTAATTAATACAGATACCTGACATTTCCGATCTAAAGCAACTGTATTAGATTATATGGTTATAAAGTTATACATATAAACAATACGACAACAATAATAATGAAAACACTGTACGTAAGACTTAACTTTTAATATAAAGCCTACTACAATTCAAATATCTCATTCATCATGTAATTTAAATACATTCTCGATCCAATTTCGTGACAATTCACAATCGATATCTACAGAGTTGTGTATGTACGCATCGCTAACTACATTTCGGACTATTTGTATGCAAATTGGTTCGACAGATTATTTACTACAATGGATTGGAAGGTATTCTGGACAAATTAATCACTGATACACGTAGATATAGTAACAACAACCTTATGTAATTATTACCTACACTGCTTTGGAATAGTTAGTTCTTGTTGTTTGAGTATGATTGTGGATAGGTTGTGATGGATGATAGGGCAAGAAAGAAGGTGTTGGATGAGCTGACGAGTAATAGAGAAATATGGAAGAAGACATGCCACGCCGACCGACCCCAAATGAATTGGGAGAAGGGCAAGAGAATTATAATGGTGATGAGTTCTTGCATAACCAGCCTACGGCCTGGCACACAGAACTTCACTTTAAAAGAAAGTGGGTCGTAATCGTAACCTACCACGTGGGACCAGGGAAATGTCATGTGTGTTTTTCGTTTTTAAGCGCAGTGATGTGCCAGCCTGGGACCACGACCTACATCCTATAAGTCGCGATCTGCGTGAAAGTTACTCCTTTTAGTTTCATCACTATAAGATCCAATTTTCCCTAAAATAGTTTTACAAATAATTTCTATTTTGTCGGACTTAATGAAACCATGATTGGGTCTAGGTAAACGCCGATAGGAATAAAATAAAGAAGCTGTATCCGTACAAAGCAATAACCGATACTGATTGAATAGAAGGTTCGGCTTATATATTACTAGCTTTGCCAGATGTAACCGAATATCCTAGGAAATAGGATTTTTTTATTTCATCCAAACATTTTATTGTTTTGGGTTTAATACTCGTTTTCTAGGGGATCTCGGAAATTCTCGGAGTGGCTGATGAAAATAAAAGGGGTCTGCTTCGTTGGTCTAGTGGTCGCAAGCGCGACTGCTGAGCATGATGTTTTGGGTTCAATTCCCGGGTCGGAAAAAGTTTTATTTGGTTTTTCTTAGTTTCCATCTGGAATTTCTCAGTAGCAGTAGACAGTGAGGCCTTCACTTGTGACCAGTTGATGGCAATAGGCTCGCCCCCTATTATATGGGACTTAAACATAACTGGCGAAACGTGGGTGCTATTAGGTACACCTCTGCTTAACTGTTCGGGGATTACAGGTGTGTTGTTATGCTATTATGATAATTTTTCCCTTTCTTCAGGTTCTCAGTGTGCAAGTCGGTGAAGGTGCGGTCCGCGTGCTCGAGGCTCTGGTGTGCACACCGCGCTACACCGCACGTGTGCCACACCAAGCGAGCGCCCCCTCTCGAGGGCACGCCCTGCGGTCACAACAAGGTAACGCATCTCCTCACAATGATATCTGCCCAAATAGTATTTGAAGTGGATGCATGTACACAACTACACACACACATAGGTACAGAGGCTAGCACATCAACCCACCCGAAACTGACAAATGTTAATAATCAACCGCGCTTTAGCGATAAGGTTGAAAATCTATCAAATAAATTTGACAGAGTAGAGTAGTAGTATCTTGATATGCTATCGTCTGCACATACACATACACTTCGTCTCCTTCTTTTTCATTCTTCCATGAGATTAAGAAACAACAGAACGCCAACTACTACGATCTTATTAAACTCCTTTTACAACGTTCACGTTCTCTGTCCTAACCTTCTCACGTCTGCTATACCAAGCGCGCACCCCCTCTCGAGGGCACGCCCTGCGGGCACAACAAGGTAACGCACGTAATCGCAATTATATCTGTTGAACTTGGTACACAACATACGAACTAAGAACACACATAACGTCTTTCACGAACCGGAAAACGTTGCGTTGGAAGGTCTCCAACTAGGTGAACCGATGACCTAGCGAAGGTAGCGGGGATCCGCTGGATGCGAGACGCACGGGAAAAGCATTGTAGCGACTCTTAGGGGAGGCTCATGTCTACGTCTTACTTACTTATCCTAATGTTCACACACACACACACATACATAAACACATCCCAGTTGTATACGTCCCTGTGTGCCTATTGGCCTTGTTCTGTTCTGTCTCCTGCTGATATGGAGGGAAGTGGAAATTATGTTTTTCCTACTCCTCCGCTATTCTTTTCTGATTAATTTCGTTGCGGGATCCAAGAAAGTTAAATCGTTTCTCTGGGACATCGTCGGGCTTCATTGTCTCGGCGCTTTTCTTGTGGTCGCCACTGTTGATTCTGGCTAACAGGAGTTACAGTGGTTTAGGAATAGGGTGGCGGGCTTGTCAAAAAAAAATACATAAACACATAAGGTGTGAGCACCTTCAACCATGGGATTTAGTTACTACAGAACGCTTATTACTACGATCCTATTTAACTACTTTTGCATCATCCACGTTCATATTTCCTGTGCATACGGTTAAGTACGTAACCATGCACGATGCGACAACAGTTGCAAGTACCGGACCCTTCTCACGTCTCAACTGCTAAACGAAGCGCGCGGTGCCGCTCGAGGGCACGCCCTGCGGTCACAACAAGGTAACGCACCTATTAACATCAACATCTGCCCAAATTGTATAGAAGGTCAACTTTAATTAGCTAAAGAAACTTTACAGACGTGTCGAAAGAAATATAAGTGTCATGATAAAACAAAAATGAAAATCACTTATGGTTTTGTACGAGTCAACGACGGCTTTGCGTACTTACTGGTCTTATTGTTATTGATAATCGGTTTTTTCTTTGTTTTGTCGATACGTATTAGGCCTGGGAAATTTCACCAACCAATTTCATTTCATTTTGTCTCTGTATGTATATGAACTAATTACATTACAATGTTATAGTAAAACAGAGTAACACTTGCACACAATGTTTGTTGTAATCACTACCATTTCAGCAGTAAACATTCTCATATTTGCCTATTTTTATTTAATTGAATATTAGATATAATATTAAATGAGGACGACTTCTGAAATACTTACAAAGGCCGGTACAAAGCGAAAATAGTAAGCCGTCAACATTTCAACAGCCAGTATTAATCCTGGCAGACAGGAAAGAGATTGATTAGCATTAATATCCGAATTAATTAAAATTAATGTCGTACTTAATTGAAATCGCTATTTAACAAGCAATATTAACATTTCCAGGAAAATAGAAGGCTTTATTCGTGTTCGCGTGCCGCCGTCGCATACCTTACTAAGGATTCCATCGGTCGCGCACGGAGGGCACGTGTGTGCGCATAAATTCAATAAAATCCTTTGTGAATATGTTTTTCAAGCTATGCAAATGACGAGTGCTGGCACCGCCAGATAAACACCGCTCCGACGAGTGCCATTGTGCGCAGCCGTGAAATAACACAGCAATCCTAGAGCGCTTTCATGCCAATACAAAATTCAATGACAATTTAAAACCAATTTCAATCCGAGGACATTTCAATAAGGACTGCGCCCATCTCATTTAAAACCAGGCTGTTTTATTCTGAATGACGAGAAGGATCTCTCATTGAAGTTCTGAGAAAGTAATTAGCTTTAAGAGGGCAGGCAACGCGGCTCAATGTTGTTCTTAGAATTATTTGAAGATGCTTGTAATACTAATGCGAGGAAAGGAGAATTATTATGCTGATGTACTCATTAATCGTAGATAGTAAAATCTCTCTGTTATTTGTTTACTTCTTAGCAAAGAAATAATTTAAAAGAAACGCATCTTAAAAACTACCTTCCCCTTCAGCGAGTCACGTAAATCCTAAATGCCTTAATCATAAATAAAAATGAAATAAAAATATAATTGCCCCGCAGATAGCAGGACTTTTTAATCTCCTCAAAATAAAGCCGCTTTCAGTCTTTGCTGAAACATTGAAATGCTAATAATTTTATTGTTCTCTGTTAGCTGTATTTTCGGTCGACGAGAGGGAGTTAAAGGAAAAACATAAGTATTATTGGCTATATCAATTTTCTTTGAACTGAAATCTTTATATCCAATAACAGACACGCTTTCCGTTTTATAACTTTGTGTCCATTTGGACCGTAAAAGAATGAAGAATGAATGGTGGCAGGGTTTATACGAATTGATAAATCAAATTTAAAATTCGCTGAAACCAGTTTTATCCACGGGTTTATATTACGTTTACATGATTATCGTTCACTTCTGAGTCGAAAGTCTTGTCGACGGAGACACGCCACTCTACTTTGACTAATCTTATAAATATTTGATAGTGAGGTTTTTGGATTTCATCTGTTTCTGTAGCACATGCCACTAGATGGGAGCTTATCTTAAGAAGTAAGTTAGCTCTGATGAATTATTTTGTAGAAAGTTCATCGCTCTCGGTCTAGATTGTGTAACTGTCACACACTTTAAGTGTGTTCCTACAACTTGAGTGTATTTCTTTGTTTGCTTTTGTTTCAGTTTATTTTCATTAGGCGTTACATTTAGTGCAAATCTCGTAGCTAAATAATAACAGTGCTTGCCTGGGATGGTCTGTGGCTGGGCAACCACCCTTTACAAACCGAGTTTCTTCCGTGCTTCGGAAAGCTCGTTTAGCTGTTGATCACAGCTGTTATTTGTAGATCTTTACAGTCTTAAGAAGTAGTCACCCAGTATTTACTGACACACATGCAGTCGTTCCATAAAAATACTGGTATTCAGCTACATCCGGTTAGACTGGAAGTCGACCCCAACGTATAGCTAGGAAAAAGCTCCACAGATGATGATGACGTTTAAATCGTGTCAATAAATTTAACTTAGGTTGTCATGTATTTTCGCTTGGTGAGGAAAGCATGATTTAAAAAAATCTCAAACAATAGGGTAGTTGATAAAAAAAATCGAATAGTCCGATTTTCCAAAAAATATTAGACACATATTTTTTTCTTTTTTCACGTATACAAGAAGACGAGGTGTGAGGTCACATTGCAGTAATTTTTTTACCGGCCAGTGACGTCAACAGCCCCCCCCTCCCCACTCCCTCCCGCATTTTATCCTCGTCAATTTTTATTAATTTGATAAAACAAAAAACACATAAATTCAATATTTTTCGATAATCTAACTGACGGACTTAACAGATTTTTTTTGTCAGGAAACATCCTTGTTATACTGATTGTCTATAACAACCTATAAGTATATATATATTTTTTTAAAACGTTAGCCCACTCTAGGAATTTCTCCTGTATCGTGGATGCGTTCACAAACATATAAACTAACATACACAAATACCCAGACCCGAAACAACTATCTGCAGGCCATACAAATATTTGTTCCGTGCGGGGATCGAATCCGCGACACGCAGTGCAGCAGTCCAATCGCTCAGCCACTGCGCCAACCGTGCCGTCGCATATAAACTGCATTCAAATTATATATCTAACCATTTTCTATTTCCAGTGGTGCGTGGACCGCATATGCGAGCCGATGCCCGGCCATGCTATAAAGACTGAATCAGAGAGGACGCATACAGAAGTGACAGAACATACGGTGGAAGACAGAGAGAGAGAAAACGAAAAACCCGAGTGGAGTGAGTGGGGGAAGTGGAGTGCCTGCAGTGCGGACTGTGGGTATGGTCTGCGCACGAGGATTAGACGGTGCAGGTATAAAGGGTTAGTAGTACGCACACTTTTGAATTCTTTAGGCGTTCATTTTAGATGTGTATGTATGAAACAGTACCGTATTTTTTATCACCATAAAATAAAATAATACCCATCGATCAATAAAATAGCAGCAGATTATTTACACCTTCCCAAAGGATAGTCTCTATGTATATACTGATGACACTGATGATACTGATGTCCGAATGACCTAGAGTAAAAGCCATTTTCCACGAGAAAGATCATTCAAGAAACATAAATGTTTAAAGTAACATAATCTAACGCTGAAAGACTTATAAAATGATATTATACCAATCCAGACGAAAATCGCTGTGATTGAAAATAATCACCGCTTGTCTAGGCCCTCTGTATTTTTACCTCTCATTTGATACGCGGAAAGAAGAAGATAAAAACCTTCTTAATATAATTCCTGCTTACTCTTCACAGTATAACATCGGAGAGTGCTTGCGAGGGCGCTGGTTTCCAGGTCCGCACATGTTGGGCTGGTTCCACTTGTGCAGCAACGCGCGACGCTCGCGCCGACATCTGTCTGAGACAACATGCTCGGTTTATACCTTACCTGCATCCTAATGGTGAGTTCTACAAGTGTTTATTTTGTACTAGTTTCTGCAAGCTGCTGCGGTCTCTTTTAAAATGTTGGAAATCATCACATGGGACGGCAGTATACCAGGTTAAAAAGTACCTTTGCCCTGGCCCTGTATGGATAACTACAAATGGACCTGTTCAGTTTTTGAACGTCAAAGTTTACAAGTGACAATCCCCAAAACGCCCACCCATCGACACTTCCTAATGTTTTAGCTGGGAAGAGGAAATGGTGGAAGTTATGTTAGAAGAACCAGATTGTATGCAATAGTTTGTAAGCTATTATTAACAAAGAACCCATCACATTACATTGAATTATATTACCATCACGTTGTCAGCTGGCATGTGATAGTAATACACCAATAATAAAAAGTATGTAATAAATATACATTACGAAAATCAGCACAATTCGTTCAGCCTTCAAGGGTAGATAGGTACTTTAACATTTATAATATTGGTACGGATTAAAACGGCTGTTTCTGTATATCTGTGTGTGTTTCACTACGCTGTACAGCCGAGCACTTGGCACTGGTTTCAGTATAGGTCCAGTATGGCCGATATACAAACCTAGGTCTTAGCCAGACTTTTCCATTCGAAAACGGCCTTAACTTTGAGCGCATTTTCAGATGGAAAAGCCTTGGTACTTACAGGAGGACATTGATTAAAAATATTTCTTTCATGTATTATCAGAAACCCAGCACTGCGAGGTGTGGTGTGTTGACTACGGTGGTGGAGGTCCATCGAACTTCGGAGCGTTGCCCGACGGTACTCCCTGTAGCTACAGTAGACCTTACGACGTGTGCTTCCAGGTAATATTTTTTTCTTTATTATTCTATGACATATAAAAGCACTATTATTCATACTGAAAACGGGATATTTACCATGTTTACTGATTGTTTTGAGTTCCCGATATTTCGGCGCTGTTACAAGCACCATGATCACGGATAAACTGAAGTCATTGCGGGTGGATGTTTATGAGCAGACAAATCGGTCTACCCTCTTTCTTGTTCGTTTTTAGTAAATAGTAAATATCCCGTTTTCAGTATGAATAATAGTGCTAGTGACCATGTCAGTTTAAAATCTTATATCATATAAAAGCAAATAAGAATTTATTATCAAATACATAACGTATTTATTACCAAGTGTTGGTAAAGATTTAGTACCCTATAAATAAGACAGATAAATTTTGGAACAAAGAATCTAAGGCCCCGAATTCCAAATATATAATATGCTGATTCGAAGCTTCAAAATTGGGGTCTATGCCATAAAATTCCTAAAGAATCTAGAAAAGGATTACTTACGCGTTTATAGACCTTGACCAAACTATATTTATCTTTTTTCGGAACCAAAAAATGGCTAACTATTTTGTGTTGTGTATTTTTTTTAAGTAAAATTCACCAAAGAGCATATTGATACAATTTTATTACGTGATGGATGAATTACAGTAAAACAAACCAAGTCAAAAAAGAAGTATCAAAGAAGAAGAAAAATTAAACACCACTCATTTATAATAATATATAACAAAGTGCAGTAATTATAATAGCAACTTAATTAAGGGTCGCAAACTCGAGCCACTTTTTAGGGCAAAGTGGAAAACTCTCAACGAAAACTCCGAAAAATGCTTTATAATTTTTCATCGTTGAATTCTGAGCTTGTGACACCGTTTTCCTTTTACTTGTGTAAGTAGGTATCTATACTTCTACAGCATCTAGGCGTCTGTTATAGATATTACAATGGCACGTCGAGGTATTCGAATAGGGCAATTTTATTCAGTTTTCGCTCAACATACCTGTTGACACACTCTTTCTAAAAGTCAACCGGGTACTGTATACAGAGTGTATAAGGAACCTTCACAAGGCCGTATTCAAACCATAATTTCAATGTATAATGAATATTTAAGCAAATTTCCATTTAACAGAACCTCCAAATTATACTCAGATAACATACTTGTTTGTTTTTCTCAGGGTACTTGCGTGCAAGGTCATTGCAATTCATCAGATAGTGTCTGCAACTGGTGTCCAGATGGATACTGCAACAACAACACGCACGTTTATACACGACAACTTGGAAACGGTAAGTAATTTGGTTACAAAATTGTTTCGTAGAATTTACCTTAATTTCTTGTAGAAAACAAGGTGTAAAACCCATAACAAACTCAAAATTGGGAAACTAATAAATTGATTATTTCAATGACCTGAGCTTAACCAAACTGCCATTAAAAAGACAATTGACTACTAAAACAATTAGAAGATTTTATCGAATGGATAGTTAAAACTTTTGCTTCAAACGAACAAAAAAGAGCAAGTAGAACCCCTCTATTTTATCTAGGAGAGTTTTAGGGAATAAGTGAACGTTCTGGAGCGAAAGAGTAATTCACTTAGATTTCATTCAGAATAGCTCAGTCGACGAATCAGATAAATTACGTCTGACTGAATCTAAGTTGTATAATAATTTGTGAAGGTCAACAACCGGCTAGGACATCCAATTGTGGGAATATTTGAGTATTAATTCCTGCGGTTTCTACGAATGGAATTAATATAATACGCTTAGGCGATTTATTAACTAAAACTTATCTAGGCAAGAAACCATCAGAATATGGTGGATTTTAACATATTTTTTAATTAAATTAGTACCTACCCCAGACTGATAGATACCAACAAAGAGTTTCTTAAAGTAGATCGAGGTACATTGCCATAAATGGACAAGCTTACAAATTGCTATATACTTTTTTGCACTGTAATTTCTAGCCCAACTTGAAATGTTTCTCGCGTGGTTACGGTGAAAGGCAAAAAGATTATACTTAGAGGACAGACGACGTCATCCTATTCAACATCATACTGTAATCCTTGCTGGTTCTAATCCTTTTGTGAATCGATTTTATTTCTTCTACAGGTTTACTTATTACTACCATTTGCCCGCAAATTTACTTGATTCTGTAAATTCCCATTACTAAAAGAATTTATGAAAATCGGTTCAGTTCTCTGATGATTTTACCCTCTACAACCAAACTTACAAAGGTTTTGTCCCTTAGAAACTCTACATCTTTATTAAATTAGTATAGATTACTATACATAATAATCTTGACCACTGTCTTGGTAGACATGGATTATTGACTTCAAACCTAATATTTTTTTTAGGCTGGACTCGCATGACAATGATCCCCCACGATGCTCACCAACTCTCAGTTCACATCACCACGCCCATACCTCTAAGCATAGCCATGCGAGAGAAAAAGCGAGACAAACAGATGCTTGACCTGATGAAACACTCAAAACGCTACGACATCGATTCTAAACAGGACAAGTACCTGAAGTATGATCCTAACGTGCCTCAGAACCTACAGATCATAGAGGTAGATAGTCATGTAATAGATATAAAGGAAGGGTCTCGCTGGGAGGGGGAGGTGGTGGCGGGAGGGACGCTGATCCGCTGGACGAGGACCGACACAGATGTCTTTATATCCTCAGACTCAAGGCTGCAGACCGATTTAATGATAATGGTGAGTTTGAATTTTCTTGGACTTGCTTAGGGTGGGTTGCACCATATTACTATAACGATAACCAAACCGTAACAAGCCATAAAAGCATTAAAAAAGTATAATTTGATAGCTTGTTACGGTTTGGTTATCGTTATAGTAATATGGTGCAAGTTTGATTGTGATGGTAAAGATTGGCGATCCGCAATAGGGTAGTTAACAAAAAAAAACTAATTAGTCCGTCAGATAGATTACCAAAAAATATTGGACACGTATTTTTTTTTCACGTAAACAAACAATGAAGACTATACAGTGCTTTGAAAACTCGTGTGGCGTCATATTCTAAGACATTAGTATGACATTTTTATACCGGTGGGCGGTGAGTGACTTCACAAACCCCCACTCTAATCTTTGACGCGTTTTATCTTCGTAATTTTTTATTGATTTGATAAAACAGAAAATACGTATTCAATATTTTTCGATAATTTATCAGATGGACTAATTAGAATCATATTTTTTTTAGTCAGGAAACATCCTGTTTAGCACGTAAGCTATGTTTTTCACTCGCAAATCCTAGAAAGTTATTTCTATTAAATAAAATTGTAAAAAGCATTGCAAAACATGTTAATATTAATGTTATCAAAAGCAAGTATGAAGTGTCGAATTGAAGAAAATGCGAAATATCACACCTGCATTACGACAAAAAGCACCAAGGAAGGTATGTACGTTCAAATTAGGAAAAATGTACCGAAAACACAGACTAAAATAAAACTCGACTCTCATTTTCTCTCCCTCAACTTCCAAATGCTTGCAGCATTTACAAACGAGATACGTTACTCTGGAAGCGGTCGCTTCTGGCTCACTACGAATAAACTTCGCTTACGCTGTAGAAGATTATGACAGGATTTAAATCCTACTATGTTAGCCAGGCTGAATACGCCTTCGGTTCTATAAATAAGCAATTAAGCTAATTTGAATTAAATATTGAAAAGACAGCACGGAGTAATTTTAACCTTGTTCATTGTATGGCTTTTTGTGTGTAATATTTCGAATATTGTGAAGGAGAAAAAGCCAATAAAATAATTGCCCCACAACTTCATAGTCAAACTCAAAATCATTTATATCAATTTTTGATTTTATTTTTTATTTCTTATTCATACAATAACTAAGTAATATTATGAAAGTATGAGCCGTTCCTATTCTTTCTACTTATTTTCCTCTTTATTTTACATCTAACACTGCTTTATAATTTAACATCAACATGAAACCCTGAGCATTCCACGTGGAAATAATAAATGTCAGCGTTTACGTCACTAATTTTTATAAGGTCTCTCTTCTCGGCCGACCACCCAGTATCTCGATTCGCAGCAATTATTTTTTGAGATTTTAAATGAAAGTGTAACTAGCATAGTCTGTGATTGTGTAGGTACAATGTATTACAAAAGGGAACAAACTATGAAAAGTGTAACGAGGCGAAACATCGGATGATAAGGGTCGGCATCCCCACCCGGTTAATTATTCAACAACGCTTTCAACTGTACCACTGAAAGTTAATTTAGACTCACGCTACACACTTTATATCTTATTTTTGCTCTTTCTTTTCTTCATCGTCGTTTATTTAAAGAGGAACGTTCTAGAACAACCCACGTAAACGACTTCGATTAGTATAAAGCTTTCTATTACAAAGGTTGAATAGCTTCAAACTGAGGCCGATTTTGACCTGTGAAATCGTTTTAACTTCACTTTTGTATTGTTTTACGTTTACCGAAACTGGGTTTACACATAAAACAGAAGCGTGTCTGTTTTGTTTTTTTACGAACATAATCAAAATAATACGGCTCTGGCATTGTTTTAAATTAGCTTGTCTTTTTTCAAGTCATTAAAAAATTAAAGTAAATAACAAAAGAGTCCATTAGGTACACGTGTGGCTGTTTATCGTTATTGTGTTTAATGTTACATAAAGTGTTATGAAACGTTGATATCGCTGGCATTATATCGCTATAACCTGTTACCAGCTTTCTGAGTTATGGATACTTAGCTCAGCCGTGTGTAAAAATCCACGTGTTTGCTTGAAATGAAAACTTTTAATCGTGTTATATTTGTTGCCAACCTTCTGGAATTGATTTCAATAGGTATAAATTGTATCGTTTATTTTGTGATAACACTTGACATGTCTTAGAAACAAAAATGCGAAGACGTCTGACGGGGGGAATGGAATAGGAAAACGTGTTGCGTCGACCCAAAAGAAAGTGGGTACAAGGGGAGGAAGATGATGAAAATATGTAACATCTACTACCCACACTGGGCCAAAGTACTCCAAAACAGATTTTCAACCAGCTTCTGGTCATGCAGAGACAGCCTGTGTTCCAGTAGAGGGAACATTGTGCATATCATACTGATTATGCCTAGTGTAAATTGACTGTATTATATAGAAATAATATTAACGTTACTGACAAACAAACATTCTTCAGTGTATAATTCTTTTCACTGGCAGTAGCAGAATTAGGTATCAAAAGTTTTTCACCTAAACGATCATTTCGGCGAATGTTTTTTGGGTTATAATCCAAAAGTGTATTGGTATAGTTCAACGGTTATTTGGGCAAACATTCGACCAATCTCATATATGATATGAATAATGAGATATCTATTTTGTTGCGTAGGCATTTCCTGAACATCCTGTGGTATCCGGCGAAATCGTGACGGTGGAGGTTTCAGTGAATTACAGCACGCCGGCCAGCCGAACAAGACCTTTGGAGTACAGGTAAATATTATTGTAAAGTTTTTCTTTTAGCTCCTATTCCTGCCTAGTATCGGAGATCGTAAAGATTATGTCAAGATCCAGTTCCGTTAACCCTTGTAATTACTAATAAGAACTTTTAGAATGGAATAATCAACTTTCAGATGTTTCGTTCAACGAAATCTCGACAACGATGCAACAAAGTATGATTAAAATATTTTAAAACGTTCAAGAAGCTTTCATAGGTTTGTTCAAAGTATTAACTTTTTTATCAACCCGCTTAAAAACTCATTTAAGTACTAAGACATGGTAGTGACTGTTTGAAAACTTTCCCCGATAATTTTCATCTTGTGATAAAGTTAAAGACTCGTGAAACTCGTCTAGATCAAGTAGATGGAACAGGTTAACGAACCCGCTGCCAGTTGAAACTTTATGAACTCTATCTCTATCGATTAGATTTTAGTTTTCGAAACTTCGTAATTCTTAGGGTAAAATTAACATAGGTAGATAGGGTTCAAATGAATATCAATTTGAGTCAATGTTGTAAATCATAGACATAAAAAGTACCTTATGCATGAATCATGATGACTTCTGTGAAAAGTAAAAGCAGATTTTTGTAGTATCATAGTTCGTTTAAAATTTTGCTAGGAATCGATCTCACCCATTTTTATGTCAAAATAATGGACACCACTTTCTATTATTTCTCTAAACCATAATGCTGCTGATAAAGATAAAATCCTACAAAGAAACATTTCTTTGTTAAAATCAAAGGAATATTATATTTTAAAATTTTCCTCAATTTTTACAGAAAGAATTCAAGCACATTGATTCTTTATGATGAGACTCTGGGTTTTTCAGGTTTCTGCTTCGTTAAACCTTTCATTTCTTCTTTTGACATTATTTCTATTGACAGTGCTTTTTAACTTTAGATTTTCTTTTTGCATAAATCGTTTTTAATCTTTTCGCTCTCTTGAAACCCCTCAAGAGTGTCATGAGGGTTGTGATATGTTATTAGTTTATTACCGGTAGTTTAGAAAATTTTCTTGTTGTAATCTACAAGAAATTTTCTCGTTATTACTGATAGTTTAGATTTTTTTTTGTTGTATAATAAGAATAACATATCATAACGATAACATTCAAATAAAACAGTCTCAACAAACCCCTTCAATACAAAATAACTTCACACAAAAGATACCACTCTGAAGAATACTTGTAACAAAGAAGTATGATGTACATATACATAAATATTGTTACATGTACAAGTTGAGCAAATCCCTCGCCGTATCGCCGAGAACAAGCAACCTTAATGTATCTTAAAAAGTTTGAGACAGATGCTCAATGCTACTAAGTGAAACAAAAGTTACCTTTGTCTGGCCATATCGAGCGCGTCCCGGAAAATACTTTCTCGATACGTCTCTTCAACTGATTTGTTTATATATAGAGTTTTATATGGAAAGTTTGGACGATATATTCTGATTGTATTCTTATAATGTTTTAGTAGTGTATGTAGATACCGAACTATTGTTTCGCTTGCTTTATTTGTCTGGAAACTAATTGGGATTAATTAATAGTCCTCATTAATCTATCCCGGGGTGAATTCACAGTTTGAGAATGTTGCTGAACTATTTTCGTTAGTAATTTGTAAAATAGTTTGCCTCGAAATTAAACATTCCATAACACAAAATGATAATTACTCTACATGCATGCTTTGCATGTATTCGTAAATATTGGTTTAATCTCAGTTAATATTTCACATTAATGGCCATGGTGGAGAACAGCTCTTGTGCTTTACAAATAAATCATGAATCATTGTTGAGGTATCATCAACACGGTACAAGTTACTGCTATTTATTCTAAAGATTTTTCTAATTACTCGATGAAGTGTGCTCTTGAAATTACTACAAAGACTTAAGCTATAAAAAAACATTTGCTAATGACAAAACTTCGTCACAATTAATCGCTTGACGCCTCCCGTTTGTTTTCACATGAGCGATGGTTAAGAAGGCCTCTCATGTGGAAATTTCAGGCGCCCTCTTATCGCAATTGAGTTCTTTCGCCCGTTTCGCTTTCATTGTGCTGGGCGTCGGCTGAAGTGACTACGGAATTGTTTCAGCAGTAAATCTTACTGTAGGTATTTAGCATTAGAGGCTACATATTTGAATGATAGTGGCTTACTACTAAAACCGGCCGATAACTAAAATAGACGATAGGATATGCATGTGCACTTTTGCTAATATAGGAAACTGTGTAGTCATGCAAATACGTGTGTAGGAGATACGTGTGATGACTTGAGAATATCGAAATATATATTTTTACCGTTTGTAGAAAAGAGAAGAGCTTCGTTACTTAATCATAACGGCCGCTCGCGCCGATCTGTAGGTAAAACCGTGCTAAACTGGGTTGATCCGTGGATGAGTGAGCACCTATTACTTATCGACTTTACACCGTGCCTTGGAAAGCACGTTAAGCACGCTATCAATGTAGATCTTTGTCAGTCGTTACAGCTAGTCAGTGTCCGAAAGTCTAACAACTAGTCTTACGAAGGTGTATTGTATTACCCAGTACTAGCTGGTTTGTGAGTGTCAGATAGGCAGTCGCTCCATATAAAATACTGGTATTCCGTTTTATCCGGTTAGACTGGAAGCTGACCCCAACATAGTTGGGAAGAAGCTAGGCATAAGAAAAAGATAGTATATTTGCAGCTCGGTTATGCCTGCACGGTGCGGGAGGGATAATTATTTTGTGTCTCAGGGCTGCGCCAAATAGGCCCATTTCAGCAAACTGCCAACTGCTGCTACAGGCTAGTTTGAAACCTGCATCTGACAGTCTTCCCGACGCTGGTTTTTAACTGGACCTGGTTCTCGCTGGCGTAAAGTCAGTTCATCTAGGCCCGTAGGAGTTTTCATTTGTGCACGCTCATGTATGCAAGGCCAGTAGGTAGTGGGGGTCGTAAGAGAAATATGACTACATTACGAAATCTTTTTCGGGAATATTTCATTTCAATGATATCACGTACTCGCCGTTATATCACTGTCACTAGTTATGTAATGAGTGTTTCAAATTTATGGCTTTGCAGGCATAAATCACGATTTAATATCTACTACTAGCTTCGCCCGCATGGGAAATTATGCAGTAAGTAGAAACGTACTACCGTGACAAAAATGTGTTGTATCCTATGTTCCAAATGACGTGGGCCATGGTCTACCTGTCTCCCAAATAGCCCTGGTAATTGTATACCTATGTGCCATATGCCCATTCAAAATCCGTTCAGTGAATTAAATAAAGAAAAGCTAACAGATAGATATACCATTATACAAACATTGTTAATTACGCATTTAGAATATTACTGTAAATATAGTGGAACCAAAGTGATCGCAACAAATATTTATTCGTTGTCTCGCCTATTATAATTAATAGACAATTCTCCAAACTTTGAATTGAGCCCCACTACAAATATTTCAGTTGTAGCGAGTTCTGTAGACACTAAAGTTTCGCCACCAGTTTCCTTTATTGTAGACAATAACTTATCCTTTACTTTGGGTCGCATTTGTTAATTTGGAGTATCGTTTTGTTTGTAATACTGAGATATATAATTATTATAAGACATTGCTTTTGTTTGTTCAAGCCATTATGTAGTTGCCTTCCCATTAACCTAAGTATATAATAGATTCACTTTTATTGAAAATAGTTGGCCTGTTGTTAACGGTACTAATTATATAAGGTGTCGTGGTGTCGCAAGTTGTAGAAGAGCTCAGGGCTTAATAATAATAGTCGCTTGGTTTAATCTTCAGGTTCACCCATGCTTGCTTAGGTCAATGAATAGGTGACCACCCATACCGAGTTTCTTCCGAATTACCCCGTACTAATTATGTTGTGGAGGTAAGATAGGCAGTTGCTACGTATAAAATACTTGTATACAGTATCTTATGCTCTGGAGTTGCGCTTACGACCACTAGACGGCGGTTATGTAGTTCTGTAAACACAATACATATAATAGCGCACGGAGACAGACTCTTTACACAAGTTCGATCAAACAGTTCACCCTTTAAAGGTCACCCCTTTGTCAGCTATAAATTATGTATAAATCTGTTGAACACAACATCGGGCAAACTGAACGGCTGTCACGTGTTGTTAATTTGCACTGAGCTGCGTTGTCACAGGTATTAATAGGTTATCATTCCCGATTCATATGACCGATAATGATTTCCATTAATTCCGGTAGCATGGATGTTATTTCGCTAACGATAACACGGGGGATGCTTATAATTATATTGCGCTAGATTTTGCCCGCGGCATCGCTCACGTGAAGGTCGGGATTTATCCCACGGGATTATACTACCGGGAAAAGAAGTACTAGGTACTTGTCGTGGTCTACATGTATGCCATGTTTTTTTTTAAATGTACAGAAAAACAGAGTTGCGTTCGCAATCTCTAGAGAAAGGCTCAAACTCAATGATAGTATTATTTTAAGAATAAAAAGTTCAAGCCTTTTAACCCAAGCTTCTTTCGAGATATTTACAGAGCCAATAATTGTCAGAATGTAATTTGCAGACACCTGCGAAGGTTGAACGTCTTAGGTTAAATTAAAAGCTATTACTACTTACTAGCTACTACTACACCGAAAATGGAACGGTCTTGATAACCTTTTGAACAGCTTTCCTCTGGGAACGATTCAGACCTCTCCTAAAAGACCTTTGCTCTGAATGCCGAAAGAAATCTTTACACTTACTTACTGATGATTTATTTATGTATGATATACAGCTATGTTTAAGACAGTTTTAGTTCTAAAAACTCAAGTCAATCTAAGGCTAGGATCAGGGGGTCTACTCTTATTCAACGAAAAACGAAGTTTCGATCGAATTTCGCGTGTTTCCTACTACGGTTCCATTCGTTCCGAAGTTTCAACGAAACTTCTTTCGAACGAACATTTTTTGACGTTTAGATTCTCTAAACCTACTCTAATTGATAAACGTTACGAACGAAAATTCTAATTTGACAGATGATTGTTCGGATTTTTGACGAAACCAAAAGTGTTACCTTTTGAGTTTCGTTAGTCATTCGTTATTGTGGATTTTGTTTTATATTCGCTTGAAATGGCTACAAGGATGCTCTTAATCGAGGCTGCTCTACGTGAAGAACGTTTAGAGCGTAGAAGGAACCGGCGTCGCCTGCGCAATCAACTTAATATTAGCGAAATTCCCGACTTAGAGTTTGTAGGAAATTATAGACTCAGTCGGCAATTATTCGAGGAGTTGTGCCAGGAAATAGTGCCTTTATTACCTCCAAAGGCAAGGAGTCATGGAATCGAACCTACAGTTAAGGTTGTGTATATTTTTAATTATCATTATTTTCAATACAATTAAACATTTCACTGTTCACAATCCTCATCTTTTTCCAGATCCTTACGGCCTTGAATTTTTATGCCCGAGGTAGTTACCAAGGGTCTGTGGGGCAAAACATGGACGGGCCCATGGCACAACAGACGGTTTCTCGTTGTTTGCAGGAGGTTACAACTGCTCTCAATGCACCCCATATTCTAAGGAAGTACATAAAATTCCCTCAAAATATAAATGAAAGGAATCTTATTAAGCGGCAGTATGTACCTAAGTTTTATTACCTACCTATTTATATCAGCTTACTGTATTTTGAATAAATATTTAGTATTTAATGAATGTTGCAGATTTTATGAGAAATATCGGCTTCCTGGTGTGATTGGGTGCATTGATTGCACTCATATTGCAATTGTTAGACCTTCTGAGCACGAGGAACGATATTTTAATCGAAAACATTTTCATTCACTTAACACCCAAGTTGTAAGTATGAGAACTAAATATTAATGATTTTATTGTGACATTTACTGTTGCTGATCCTCATTAATCTCTCTATACCTAATTTACTTCTTAATTATGTTTCGTTGAATGACATTATTTTCCAGATATGTGACCGTGATTGCTACATAACAAATGTGGATGCTTCATTTGGTGGAGCAACACATGATGCTTATATTTGGAGAGAGTCTGACATAAAAAGCCACTTGGAGGGTCTCCAAAATGAAACAGTTTATTTATTAGGTAGGTTTGAATTTATTGCTTGTCTTTAAAATATATATAAAAAATATATATATCTAGCCTGTTCAGCCGTTTTTGAGTGAAAGATTAGCAAACATTTCCTCACAAACTGTCACATTTGTAATATTTTATATTTTTATTTTAGGTGATTCTGGTTATGCTCAAAGGGAGCATATGATGACACCTATAGATAATGCTGTTGAAGACTCTCCTGAAGGAAGGTATAACAATGTCCAAAAGCGTGCACGCTCCACCATAGAACGCACATTTGGGATATTAAAAGGTCGATGGAGATGTCTTTTAGCAGCTCGAGAACTGCATTACTGCCCAGAAACAGCAGGTAAAATTATAATCGCCTGCTCCGTTTTACATAATTTATGTATAAGGGGTGGTATTGATGTTCCCGAGTTGACAGAAGATGAACTCCAGACTGAAAGAAGCAGGCAGGTTTCATCTCAATCAGCGGCTTCAACAGCTCAAGCTCTGCAAGCAGGTCGAAGGGCAAGAGCTGTATTAGTGCAACTCTTAGAAAGGAATAGATAGGATCTCTCCTCTGTACTATTCATTTATTTTTTCTTTTTGACTATAATAAAAGAATAAAATTTATTGTTTAACTTATAATAATGTTTTATTTACTTAAATCTAGAAACAAAATATTAAAAAGAAAGGCAACAATATAATTAATCTAACACATATAACATACAAATTTTAATTCCTAAGATCTAAACGTTGTTCAACAAGGCCACACAGCTGTAACAGGGCAGCCCTGATGCCTGCGAGCTCAGCCCTGATACCTGCGAGCTCAGTGTTCCTCACTAATTCTCTCTCTCCACGCCCCTCTTCATATTGGTACAGTCTGCTTCTGACATCAGAGCCAGCAGCAGAATGTCTCCTTGGGCGTGTAGGTTGTGAGGCTGCAAGACAACAATACAATTTAAATGGGTACTTACAATAAAAAAAAATAGCTTATGACACTTGAATGGGTTCAGTAAATGGGCACAATTTACTGTGTTAAAGTAAATATAGAAATAACAGTGAAGACTAGGTGATAATAGCTTCTTTTTCTTCTAGTATATTTACATTTATTAGTATAGTTATGTATTATTCAATGCTTATGTTAGATTAAACTTAAGCATTGAATAATACATAACTAACAAAGATTATTGTTACTTAAAAAATTATGATAGCATTACTGAAAATACCACAGTAAGAAATACTTACAAAGTGTGGAGGTCAGGGATTCTTGTGATGTTGGTTGACTCGCAGGTTCTGGAAGCTGTCTGACTACAACTTCCTCATGCAATTCAAGAGGCTGTGAAAAGCTCGGAGGTTGGCTTGTGTGACTGGAGGTCGATGGAATTGGTTCATTGGTCTGAAAATAAAACAAATTAATACCGATTAGAATCATGATATATTGAAATTAAATTAGATTTGATGACTTTCATTTAAAATGGACTACACAATAGTACTGTTTAATAATAAAAACAAATATTATTGAAAAAAATATTAATACAACTAAGATTATTGAGTAAAGTAAAGAATTAAAAGAAATACTACCTCACTGAAGGCTGGCGTTATGGCTCCAGTTTGGCGTTCACCAAACCCCTCTCCCATTATAGACAGGATCTTCAACTGCCAATGAGAGAGTGGGGGTGCCATCGATGGACCACCTCCAGTCGCTGAAGCCGTACTCCGAGAATCAGCAGCAGCTTTCTTGGCTAAATGTTTTCTATCAAACCATACCTGCAAAATATTAAAGCAAGCATGAGATTTTCATGTCAATTAAGCCGGAGCGGGTCACTAATTAATTAATAAAAACACTCATGTACCTTTTGCCACTGCTGAATTGTTTTCGTGCAACCGCCCATGGAATTGAGCATGTTGCACAATTCTTCCCACAGCCTCTTTGCCCGAGCATTTCCTTCAGCACCCCTCAATTTCCCGCGGGCTAGATCCTTATGCTCGTCCAAGAAATTGAGAAGGGTGTTGATTTGCTCGGGAGTAGCCGAACTTGAATGAGGAGCCATTTTAAACTGAAAAGATGTATATGTAAATGGATATTAAAAGTAGCGATGTTTTTAATGAGAAAACAAATGGATTTATGATTTTTACTTACAAAGGTTTTAAATCCAAAACAAAACTTGCGGAGACCCAAAATGCAGACTGCGATACTGTACAACTTGAAACTTTCTGACGGAATGTGCATCGCGATTGCGAAGTGTGTAAAAAAGCACTTGAAAACATGATTTATGAACACAATACTTGAGAAACAAACTTCAGAAAACTTTTTAAAGAATCCAAACAAACAATCATATTGTGTTGACATGACATTAGATTGCGTGTGAATATACAGATAATTTGGGTTGTCCTATGTTACTTCCCAACGTTGGCATGAAATAGTACTCTTCAATTTAGTCGGTTAACAATGACCGTGAAAGGGTGTTTTATAGTGTCTCGGTGAATATCGCCGAAATTAGAATTTTGATCCGTAAATTTTTATTTTCTGCTTGAATATTACAAGAAATATTTAATAAACCAGTGTCAGCAAAATAGTTTATAACTTTTTATGTTAAAGTAAAAACCGTAATTTGTCTAGAAGACATCGTAAAAGACCCACACATTATTGTTCATTTCTATCGTTCACGAAAATTGTCTATGGATCCGAACTTCGTCTGCGTGTCCGAAAACAAAATAGAGTAGGGTCAATGACGAAACATCGTTTAAATTTCGTTCGTTTGCGAAGTTTCGTTTCGGAGAAAGCGAGTAGACCCCCAGGTGTAAAAAATCCTATAACGATGCCGAACTGGTTTTCCCCGTCATCGCGATAATTATTTTGTTCCAGGTCGTACCCGAGAACTTTCTAGTAACGGAGATAGTTAGGGTCAAAGTTCCAATTTTTTAAACTTTTTTTTTATAACTTTACTTAAAGTACATCCATGACTTCCTTACTATACCTACAATTCATCCATCAGCACAGTGTTTTGAGTGCATTACATTTAGTCCTACCATAAAACGTTATTTCTCACCTCAGAATAAAAAAGTTACAGCAAAAACAACGCGGCCATATATAGGGTGTAAAAGTACCCTTAACGCAAACGAAGGGGACTTGTTCTCCCCACCACTGCGATCATGTTTTTGTTCTAGACTATACCTGGGAACCTCCTACTTACGGAGATATTGGGGGTCAAAGTTCCAAATTTTTCACAGCTGTTTTTGTAAATACTATAGTTTTTCAGGTTATAACTTTACTTAAATTACCTCCATGATATGTTTACTATTCAAAGCATCCACTAGCACAATGTTTTAACAGTGCTAGATTGAGTTTTACCATAAAATGTGATTTTTGACCCAAAAAAAAAAAGTCATTTCCCAGCAAAAATGTTTGCGTAAGGGTACTTAGTTTGATGTGCAGAATGATTGGTTGACGGCTGTGTGATGGGTTGATTTACACCCTGTATATAGACAGACGCAACAGAAGCGGTCATTTTTGTCCACGGGACTAGCAGTCCATCGTCTGTTCATCATTCTCCTGCCCATATCCCTATTTATTTGGGGTTGGCGCAGCTTGTCTTCTTCTCCCACACTTCTCTATTACTCTTCATCTCAGCAGTCACAAGTTCTAGCCATATCATCCTTCACACAGTCCTTTCATCGTTTTTTTGAGCTTCCTTCCTTATCTTTATAGATCTTAGCCTAATTACATCTTATGAAACTAGCCTGATGTTGTTCTCTTTTTTGTGTCAGATGGACAACAGAGCGTGGTCCATGCTCATCATCGTGTGGCGGTGGTGTGCGTGTCGTTCGCCCTCGCTGCCTACGAGACCACAAGTGCGCACCTGTCATGTTCGAATCTTGTAATACCCACAGGTACGATATAAACTCAAAAACAAAACGTCATTTTAAGTTACAACAGCAACAGACACCAATGCTATCAAAATAATCACAAAAATCGTGAGGCAACCGTCATGTTCAGAGGGCTTCAGACAAGTGACAAAAGCTTGCAAAACTTTTCGTAATAAATCTACTTATTGACGCAAGCTCTATGGCAGCTAGATACAATGGCACGTAGTCTAAGTCCTTTTGATAAACATTCAAAGACATCAAATTCACGCCTACATCCAAATTCATTAACCCATACTAGGTCCATATCGTAGGTAGATTACATTATACTCTCTTTTACTGAAGAAGAAGACGTGAGGTCCTAGTCAAAACTTAATTATTGGTTAATTTACTAACACATCTTACAATTCAATAACTAAAAGAATGCAAGCACACAACAAACATAACTTATGTATACTCTTCAAAAGCAAACTACAAATTAGTATAATCGTCAAATTGCATGCAAGTTTGAAACTAACTACAAACGAATGTGTACATCGTCCCACTTTCGTATTGACTGAGCAATAACACAAATGTAACGAGCAGCCGATTAATATAATGCAGCCGGTGCAGCTCCACGCGACACAACGTTATAAGGTCGTGCGGTGGTGCATGATTAATTTCCATAAGTGCCACGTGCCATAACTATCAAAAATTCAACGTGAGTCGCATTGCAGACCGTTTTATAACTGGATATAATAATATGAAGAAGGTTCACTCGTTTGGGAGTCATCATCATTCACAGTATAGTATGAAAGCATAATCAGTCATATCATTAATCTTTTGCTGAGGTACCGTACATAAACTGTCGTAACAGAGTCGCTTGAGGGTTTCTCGTGGAGTCGTATGCGAGCAGTTATGGACGCGACTTGGGCCGGTCAAAAAGTGCTATTTAATCATATCCATGCACAATTAATGATGTCACTAAATAATTTGAAAGACACCAGGGCCCCGAGTCTGCTATTCAATAGTGTCAGAATGGTCTATCATTGATCTCATAATTGTTGATTTTGACAAAACCAAACTTGTCAAAATCAACAATTATGAGATCAATGATAGACCATTCTGACACTATTGAATAGCAGACTCGGGGCCCAGACCTGACACCACGTCGGACTATTCGGTATTATTCGATTCCACGTCGATAGGTGTTATCACTCCCTAATAGTATAAGCAAGCTGTTTCGCACATGTGAAAACAAAACTGCCTTTCATGTTACGTTTAGTTTTTTTTTCAGTGCGCTTAGGAGCATGTGCATAACGCACCTTCTTGTATGTATTTTATATGTTTTTTGATATCCTTTTTGCCTATTGATTTTTATTGTTTTAAGTCAGATTAGATTTGGTTTTGTTCTAGCTTAAGAAAGTCAGTAAAAATTACTACCATTTGAAAGTTGGGCTGGAGTATATTTTTTTCTAAACTATAAAGACGATAAGCGAACAATAAATTTGAAAGAAAATGTTTACAGACTGAGGGTTCAAGAACATCGTTCACGACAGCATACAATATAATCGTCAAACTTGTTGAAACCCTAACTCGGCTGCATGAATCCTTTTAATTTCGTGTTTATAGAATAAGCCTTCTGTACATACACTTGCAAAACTTTTTTATACCCAACGTATTGACATCGAACACATCGATCCGTCCCAACTCAATATTTAATTGTGGCCACGGTGGCTGCCGACCCGATCCTAAATTAATAACTCTTTAGAAATATTCCCCAAAAGGTCCCTTTTTTTTTATGGTGGGTGGAAAATCATCAAATGACCTCTCCCGCTCTTGGGCAGAGCGGAAGGGAGTGTCAGACTTCTACTGACTAAAAACCACCCATGTTCCTTCTTGGCCCTTCATGTCGAGTCTGCGGTATCTCTTGCGAACACCCGCAGCCCCCAAAAGGTTCCTTCACTTAATACGAGTATTCATAAGTCACAAATCTGTTTGCTCTTTTACAACTTTGTCAATATCTTCAATTTGCGATTTAAATCAGGTAGACGAGCGAACAAACTCCTTCTTATTTGCTACTTTCCGAATTAAAACTCACCTTTAAAATTAACTGAAAACGTTAGTGGTAATAAAGCTCATAAAATATTTCACAGGTGACATTTTTGTCCAAAACTGCATTGTGTCCGATGTGTATGAAGACAATTTCAACGATGAGCTATTAAAATATAATGAAACTTGCGACCTTTCGCCTGCTTCGCACAGGCAATTGTGGTGATGGTAGCAGATGATATTTATCCGATAACAGCGCTACCTATCGGGTGCAAAACTATACCCATTTATGAAATTTCGTTGGTTTCGGAAATTAGCGTGTACGAACATACTGACACGTGATTTTTATACAGGGTGGAAGGGACCGTATGTTCAGAGCATCATTCCGAACATGTCCGCCATGACGGATGATCAAGTCATTTTACTACAACAAAGCCTTCAATGACCATCAACATTTTAACCTAAAGTACAGACAACAGACACATCAACCTACCCGAAACTATCCAATTTTACCAATCAAACTTGAACCTTTTATGCTTTCAAGAAAGAAAAATTTTAACAGAAGCTTAATGTGTTGGCGTCTGTACCTAAAATAATTCTAAGATAAACATAATTAAACACACACTTTTCTTGTTGTCACACAGTTGTGAGTTCGCGTGGGTGAGTGGAGATTGGGAGGAATGCAGCGCCACGTGCGGAGAAGACGGCGTGCAGGAGAGGCAACTATTCTGTGTGCCGCTCAACGTCAGGTCAGTACTTTATGAAGTTGTTCTACCAGGCCAACCGAGTATCTAACAGAGAAATAAACCAGGAGTTCTTGAAGCCCCCAAAACACCTGGCTCCCGGCAGTGAACCGTGATTGCGCACCCAAGTGGGCCGCTGCAAACATACCCTGGCAAAATTGGGTATTATTGCTTCTTTTAATTTGGAAGTAAAATCGATAGGACCAAAAGAAGACAGAGAAGAGAGACCTGGAATCAAAGTTGCATATGATATAAAAAACATGGAATTCCGGGGATGTACCAATGCTGGTGGAGGCCTTTGTAGTGCAATAGACGTCATTCAGTTTTTTTTCTTAGTGGTTACGCGACAAAAACTTGAAGTGCTATTTGCAACGAATCTTCGCGTAACCTGCGCGTGCATCTGGTTACGGCCATTTTACTTCAACCTTTGTGCTCAAAAAATGTTATTTCCACAGTACATCATCAAGACGAGAGCTAATAAAGAACAGCGTATCTCCAGCACTGTGCACGTCAACGAAACCTGAAACACGGCAGCCTTGCAACCGCTTGCCCTGTCCCGTGTACTGGAGAGAGATGCCGTGGACACAGGTAATATACACTTAGATGTTGTAGTTTTGTATCGATTGTAGACCAGCTCGGCTGAATATCATGTAACCAGTAAAGCAGATTGTACCTAGGTCCTTGTCTTCGTCTATCAAAACTTCAGATGATTTTGTTATTCTGTAAACCTAAATAATAAGTCGAGTTTCCTTTGCAACTATAAAGTACAATGGCTAATTAAAACGGATATCAAGCTCTGTAACTAGAACCGCGTATACAGTACATAATTGTACGACAGCCGACAACAAAGCAACTAATAAACACTGCGGCATCAAATATTCCCTGTGTTGTTGCGGTAAAAGCTTCCAAAGATTAAAGCAGTACTAATATACTACATGTATCCTCTAAAAATGAGAAGACGAACAAATTCCGGATTTTTTGCTACGTAAATATGTATGTTGTTACCTATCTACATAAGGCCCGAGCGTAACCAACCGTAAACATGTTGAGGTGCCCGTATATAAATGTAAATGGAACCTTCATGAAAAAGTCATGAAGCCATGAGTGGTCTAGTTTGTATAGCCTGGGTATACTTTATACAAAAAGGCTTTCAGGCTAAAAATGTCGTGAAAAGGATAATGTTCGCGTATCCAGTGCATCTATCGAACAAATGATATCGGAGCTTGTAAAAGCCACGAGTGTTCACAGGCTGTGCGACCCAGTTAGCTAGAACCTTGCATTTCATGCAAATAGATACCTCTATTTTTTACTGCAAATTGGTTTGATTTAGTAGTGCGCGCAACTGTTTCAGCCGCAGCTAATTGGCGGTTTGCGGGTTGATTAGAGAGTAATATTATGAATGTGGTAAACATCGATGTTTATCTCAACTCAATGAAAAATATCCAAGGTGTAAACGAATCCTTCACAAAGCCGTCAACCGAGCAACCTGTTCATCAAACAAAGGGACTCTACGCTAAAATTATTACTCGGTGTTTTACTGTAGGGCACAATGAAACGCGCTGGATGCATTGTATAGTATGGGGGTCAAGGAAATGTTTAAATTTAAGTTATATATTGAAAAGAAAACGAGTGAAAATATGATGGCATTGACGGGAAGAACAAGTGCCTTTCGCCTTCACTAAAGGGCATATTATAGGGCGTATTTTTACACCCATTCATCCACAACAGTGGGCTAGAAGCGACATACTTCCGTGGGTACAGTATAGAACAAAAATATGTAGGTAGCTGTTTATCTAGTTTCATGAAACGTTTTTCTTATAATTGAAAGCCTTTGAAGCCTTAGTATGACCTACTTGTCATCTCATTTAAGTGGTTTACGGCTCCGAGATTCAGTCATCAAATCTCATGCAATAGGGTGTTTTTCTTTTCAGGAGAGATGTGAACAAATATTCATAAATCTTTTACGTTGTTATTGCAGTGTTCAGCAACATGCGGCCGCGGCTTCTCCCGGCGCCCGCTAGTGTGCCCTGCAACAGAGGAGCTCCTGTGCGGGCCTCGTCCTCGGGAACGCCACCGTCGCTGTCGCGTGCGGCACTGCGGCGCGCGCCCCCGCCCCGCCTGCCCCCCCGCCGACACCACGCAGTACTGCGAACTCTTCGACCCCGACCAACTGGCCAGGCACTGCCTCGTGCCACCCTTCCGCAAGTACTGCTGCAACGCCTGCCGACTGCTCGAGCGAAACCACTTCAGGGGCTACGGCTAGGACATCCAAGAACTCCTCAATCGCCACATGCATTGGTGTGAAGACCTGGGTTTTCGGGCAGTTTTCTCTAGGAAAATTCCACCCAGGGTTGAAATAGCTAGATGAACGGTTCTCCCCTATTATGTGGGAGTTGGCACTCAATACCGTTTGGGGTAAGACGCGACGCCCCTCGGAGGATCACAGGCGTATACATGTTGTTCGTTCGAATGGAGATTCCGTGTCAGTGTAACCAGTATTTTGTACGTTGTTTTTCATATTTATAAGCATTTAGTCATAAGGAATATAATATCTAATAATAATGCGCAACGAAGTGCCATAATGTATTGTACACTACTTCAAGTAATAAATGTGCTATTCTTATAAAAACACGTGTTTCATTTTTTTTTAAATAAAGTTAGGAATAGAATTCTCTAATGGTGTATATTTTAATTACCTTGGTTGGTTGGTAGGTTGGGTTACATAAAGTTCGGTTTCACTTGTTATTGCCGCTTTTCATTACATAACACAAACCTACAAAATCCACGAACAAAACATAGTTTACATCAGACTCTACATCGAGTCCAGACACAAACATCATTAATTTCTACTTAATTAACAAAATGCAGAAAACTAGGTCAGGTTGTGCAAACAGATGGTTGATAAAACAAATACATCGCGCTAGTACTATCTTTGATTGTTTTTTTGTCGATCGTTCGTGCTGGAGCGTTCTATTTCATTAATAACTCAGAGCGATGTTTTATTGATATTTCAACCGTGCATTGAGGTATGAAACAATTTTGTGCCTTTCAAATATTTCAGTATTGACACCAGGTTGTACGAATATGTAGGTATGTAGACTCCATTGTCTGTACATAGAGTGTCTCTCAGTATTCATATGTGGTGTATCCTGGCTAACGTAGCCAGCCTAACTGTGTCCTGCGCTTCGCGGAGCAATTTCATTCCCGTCATCAGTTTTGTTAGTCGAGTCATGGAAAACTACGCGTTTTTGGAACTCTATTACTTCGTTATTATTTTTTTCAAGTTTGTACCTCACATTTAAACGATGTGTTTGTAAGGTAAGATACTGCGGCCTCGGACACAAATGGTTTTAAGAAGGAACATGGGTAGTTTTTGATTTCCCAACCTCCAAAAAAAAAAAAAAAGGTGAACTATAGTAAGAAAACAAAAACCGACTTCAAAAACACAAAAAAGTGAAAAACACAACAACGAAAAACACAAAAAGTGAAAAAAAACTTCACAAGAAAAAGCAGCTTCTGAAGTCGGTGATATTTTGTTTGTCACCGACCGTGTTTTTTTTGCCACCGACTTCAGAAACTGCTTTTTCTTGTAAAGTTTATTTTTCACTTTTTTGTGTTTTTCGTTTTTGTGTTTTTATATTCATATACAGACGAATTGAGAACCTCCTCCTTTTTGGGAAGTCGGTTAAAAAAGGTGAACATTAGATTCTACAGACACATGTTTCGACTTTCACGATTTTTAAAATTGTTGATCCGAAAGCGTAAACACCAAGTTTATCTCAAGGTATTCTGCTACTGATTTGACAATAAATGTAATATCGCACTAATATAGTTCATAAAACTCCTGGCAGAGAGAAATAATTGCTTACTCGTGCACTCTGTGAAGGTAAAGGACTAAATAAAACTAATCTAAAGAAGAGCGCGTCTTCCAATTACTTCAGCTGTAAAGTAACCAGAGAATATAATTTATAGGAGGGAAAAGTATGATTTCTTTTAAGATTTTCATTTTTATTCAGGTACTTATTAGGATATTAGGTTTTACACTAATGTAAGCTTTAGTCCCCAAAGTGTTGCAGAGATGTCTTGTAATAGCTACACCCACATAAGCCATAATATCTTATAAGGGATCATCATCACATAAAAAAAAAACAAATAATTCCTCTAAAATTTCTCTATATTATTATTAATAATCTTCAATTTTATTGTGTGATGTATTATTTTGTGAATGTTTTATGCTTTTAATTTATTTTTTGTATTGTGTAGAATTTTGTATCTGTCTATGAGCTGACTATTCTATTCTGTTTTGTAACTATGCCTATGGATTGAATTGTCCGAAATAAACGTATTATTATTATTATTATATCAAATCAACCCGGAATCACCCACTGCTGAGTATAGCCTGTTTTCTGCCACACTTCCTGGTTATGTGCTTACCTCATTCACGTGTTTCCAGCGACTTTGACGATATCGTCAACCCAACGAGCTTTAGGACGGCCCTAGTTTCTTTGGCCTAACCTTGGTATAAAATGAATAAATCCATGATTCGACAACTATCGTGCTATAGAAAGAGATAGGAACGGAAGTAACTGTGAGTGACAGAAATGCAATACAAAGAGATGACGACAATATCGTATCGGATATAATATGTATTTATGACTGCATAAAATAAATACAGTAATAATTATTCGCTATCGCAAATAAAAGGGAAAAATATAAAAAATTAAGAAACACGCCTGCCATGACAAAAAGTAAACTCAAAAATAAAAGTCAAGACAAACGATTTCAGTGATGAATGAGAGCAAAGTCCCATAAATGTATTCGAAAATGGAAAACTGAAAAAGAATTGTTACACCGAACTTTGACGACACGGTTGGCGCAGTGGCTGAGCAATTGGACTGCTGCGCTGCGTGTCGCGGGTTCGATCCCCGCACGGAACAAATATTTGTATGGCCTGCAGATAGTTGTTTCGGGTCTGGGTATTTGTGTATGTGACTTTATATGTTTGTAAACGCACCCACGATACAGGAGACATTCCTAGTGTGGGGCCACGTTTAAAAAAAAAAAAAAAAAAAAATATTTTGAAAACGTAACAAGTGCCTATAAAATTTGAGGGTTGCCCTCGATTTCTTTGTGACAATGGTTGACTTGGTGACAATGGGACCACTTTGGACTCACTTTGGAAGTATAATTTTTTGGTTATTTTTCTAATTGGTTCATAAATTATTATAAATTACAGAGTTACGCGGAAACAAAAAAAAACGACAGACGAATTAAGAACCTCCTCCTTTTTGGAAGTCGGTTAATAAAATACGCCCGAAGTTCCGCATTTAGCATCATCATTATCATATTTCACGCGTCTAGCATGATATACGAAATATTTGCGGGAAAAATATTCTCATCTTCATTTTCCAATATGGCTGCAAACATTTTACGCATGCATACTTTCATTACATAGCTCTAGTGGTTTATTATATTAAAAGTGGTTAGATAAGGAAACTGCACGGTTATTCTATTTAATACTTAGAACGAACGTGATAAAAGTAAGTGGTTATTTCGAGCTTCACTGTCGGGAACTCCTTGGAGATCGTTATCGGAAAATGTCGTAGAGATCTCAGTTTGTTAAACTTACAAAGAGCTATTTCAGCTTATAGAATTCGAAACCTCTTCTTGATTGTTTCTTATAACAGAGCAGGAAAAGGAAAACAAGGGTCGAGTAGTCTCGCAAACTTATCCAAGTGCTGTCCATAAAGTGGACGGCGTATTCGCTCAGTTTACGAAACTCACTTCATACAAATATCCAAAGTTGGAACGCTTCTAAGTGCGGACGGCAACTCGAGTCCGGCAGCCAGACGGCCCAACAATCCGGGACTCCGGACGTTTCCTCAAATTTTACGTGAACCAGTTAAAACTTGAAATGGAAATTGGCTATAAATCTACATTTTACGCCCGGACACGTTAAACCCTTGATTCGATTAACAGACAAAGCTGAAGCTGTTAATGTTTTAAACAAACAACGGTCCATTATTTGATTAGTTACTCTGATTAGAAATCCAATATATCGTGTTGAAACAAACGTGTCGGGTGCCAATAACGTAGGTATACGTCGTGATTTGTATTGTTGTTAACACGTAATGTCATTACGTTTTATGTCACACGGTTCGATTAAATTACTTTGTGATGTTTGGTTTGCTTTACGTTGATATTTAAATAAATTAAGTACCTAATTACCTACACATATATGTACGTATATATTAGTTGACCAAGGTTACAGGTAACAAAATCTCAGCTCTTTATACATTATAAATCAAGACGATGCTTGAACAAACCACAAGTCCCAGAAACTTGTAAGTGAATCAGAGTATAGGTAACGTCAAGTTCGGAACTGATTAAATTTTCACCATACCACGCCGCGTGAGACAGACTGTGTTGAATACTAATCGCTAATTTACTTCAGTTTGACTAAATTGTTCACATACGGCGTATAATGTAATCGACAGGAAGGCCTTCATTCTCTGAATCGAATTAATACATTTCAACATCAAGCCTGACAAAATACCGAGAAACCATTACCTACAGCCAGACCGTGTTGAATTCAAATATTCTCACTACTCACTGAACTTTTGTTTTACCAGGTAAATAGTAGGTATGTTCACTTTCAAGGGAAATCCGACTTAAAGCTTAAAAGCCAGTGAAGTCCTTAGAAAAACTTCCTCCGTCACGAAAGCAGTGCCAATCACTAAGGGAAGAAAAACTAACGGATACAGTTTACTTTCTTGAGATTTAGTTTGTGTGTCTGAGTAAATAGATTAACTATTAGTCTACGAAAAACTCCTTACACGGTATCCAACCTACGATAGAGTAAACACAGGTTTACAATCATCAGCAAATTAAGGTTCTGACACGAGGACAAAGTGTGTTGAACTTATCAAAGGATTTCTGAATTACGTCAGCTTTAGTTGAAATGTTGTTTAATTAAAGGTAAACACGGTTTAGTCACCAGGAAATGTTCATCAAGGATAAGATTTAAGTTAACTCAATTCCGTTATTTGCCTGGATTGAAACTTTGTTATTGCATTCGAGGCGGAATTCACCACCGAGTTGCAGGCGAGGTTGTTTTGGAGCCGAGAACTACAGTAACAAATAAAAAATTATGTATTTTTGTCGAAAAAACACTGACTACAGTAATTAAATCAATTTGGGCTTGTAAAGTATTTTTAGACTTGTAATTTATGGATATTTTTATTTCCCCCTTGTTGTGATAATGAAAAATCTACGTGTTTGTAATACATTCCATGTGGAACCCAATCGTATGTTTATACAATAACAGCCAGATCGTGGTATTGAAAGCATTACACTTCCAGAATCGTTAATTTTCTTCATTCCATAGAATAAGATGAGGCCGAGTAGGTCAGACTTTGATCAAAAATACAGTTTATCACGTAGGCACACAGCTAACCTATCGGCCAATAATTCATTGTCAGTACCCTCCGCTCGCAATTAAATAGAAGTAATATGACCGACTCGACATTCATCGGAATCGATTCCGAATAACCTTTTGTGAGCGCACCACCATTTTAAGGGGTCAAACGAACTCAGTAATTACACTACATAACGATCCGTCCGTCATTCGAAATCACGATATTTCCTAATTTAATCAGTGAAAAGTGCCGACTACAGATTTTATAGAGAGAGAGATTAACGGTAAATTATGACAGCTACCCTAGTTATAAAAGCCGACTTTAAAAGCTATGAAAGCTTTATTAAATCTTCAGTTGACGTTTTAAAGCTTGTACTTTATTTGAACTCTTTTTATTGCGCTAGAAGAGAGCTTTAAAGTCGTTTGCCTAAATTGTACCCGTGTATAGAGTTTTAAGCTTTGATAGTTACGCCTGAACAAAATTCACATTCAAACCAGCGCACGGAACAGACTTTTGAAAAAAGAAACGACAGTAAAAATGGTGTAGTGAATGTTGCTAGCAGAGTTATAAAATGAAATACCTTCCCTCATCACAACATGGCAGCTACGAATTAACAGATTACAATTTTCACTTAAAAAAACATTTCACTATTCTTGTATTGTTTGGGAATGAATATGGCGTGGAAGTGTAAGTTGTGAACATTTCAGAGCGTCGTTTTCGCTTTTCATACCTTTTTTAGTACGACAACACTTCAGAACTATTTGTTGTATCTTACTGAGAAACAGGGCTTTATTTTACTGTTGAAACGTACTGTTTCTAGCAGAAAAGAAAAACGAATGAAATTCGACGGCACGGTTGGCGCAGTGGCTAAGCGATTGGACTGCTGCGCTGCGTGTCGCGGGTTCGATTCCCGCACGGAACAAATATTGGTATGGCCTGCAGATAGTTGTTTCGGGTCTGGGTATTTGTGTATGTGACTTTATATGTTTGTGAACGCACCCACGATACAGGAGAAATTCCTAGTGTGGGGCAACGTTTTTAAAAAAAAAAAAAAAAAAAAAAAAAAAAAAAAAAAAAAAAAAAAAAAAATGCACTTAATATTTCAAGAGCTTTTACTGCGTAATGGTTTGAAAATCTTCTGCAACACCTTTCTGTTAGATGTTAATGTTGCTTATCTTTTCACTTAAATGTTTTCAACAAAATGTTACGCCTGTAGTCTACTAAGGGAGAATTAAATAAAGTGGTTCGAGTAAGAGAGTGAGGAGGAACAGTGAAGAAGAATATTTACAAGTAGTTCATATCTTATGTAAGAGACTCCATTCAAGGATCTGAATTATCTTCATCAGCCTATAATGTTCCCACTACAGGGACTCAGGCCTCCTCTCTAGGAGAGGGATGGGCTATAGTCCACCACGTGCGCTTAGTGCGGGTCGGAGATGTCACATGTATTCGCATTTTTTTATTCTAAGACATGCCGGTTTCCTCACAACGTTTTCCTTCACCGTTTTGATAGCGGTGGTGATGAAATAAATTTAACCGAATCACAACAAATACCTAAACAAAGCATATAATATAGTAGTCTATTCTCCACCAGAAATCGTCGCTAAGTACATAAATCAAATGAAAGGCCCATCGAGACATCACATCCTGAATTTGAGATTTATTACGGCTACATCCACGCCGGTAACTGCGTTATTAAGATGTCTCGCGTCGTCTTTATATAGCCGTATATGGGCCGCAATAATATCGTTTCTATTCACTGCCATAATTTATACGACGAACACATTATGATAATATCTTTGAGCCTACATTATGTGGTTATACTTCTCCATAACACTCGTATCACATGGGGATATTTTAATTTAAAGGGAAGATAAAGCTCAAGCCAGGTACAAGGTGATCGAATCAGAAATCAAGACATCTGCAAGAGAACCAACGGTACCGACGTAGCCCGTCGAATTGCTAAACTTAAGTTGCAGTGGGCAGAACGGATGGCCAATGGGACCGAAAAGCTCTGGAGTGACGACCACCGGAAAACGTTGCGTTAGAAGGCCTCCCATTAGGTTGACCGATGACCTGGTGAAGGTTGCGGGGATCAGCTGAGTGCGAGACGCACAGGACCGGCCAATGTGGAGGTGGGATGATGATGATGGAACAACTCAATGGTTAGGCAATCATAAACAATATGTTACAAATAGTCATAAGATAGCACGATTCTCTACGACAAGCCAAACAACTTATACTTTTTTATTAGTACCTAATTGGTATATTGTTAATGCTTAGAATTCTTTTTCTCTTATCTTATACCTTCCTTTTTATCTTAAGCTCGACAAAACAAGGTCAAGCATACTCCAGAATAAACAGAAAAGGATTTAAATCTGAGAGCTTTGTTAAAGCATTATTTCTAGAAAATATTCAACAATATAATGGCCAGTTCAATTTTCTACTGCTGAGAGGTTTAATTAAGCTGATTTCCAACTAGTTTGCAATTCAATAAATCAGGGATAACGATGCTTAAGTGGAACTTCTAAAATGCAAATCCTGGACTCAACTTTCTGTATTTCAGCCATTAAAACTGGCAGTTTTAGGAATTTTGCAGGAAGACTGTCACGTCGTTTAAAACACCAATATCTCTTCACTCTTATTTTAAAAGAAATCGTAGGACTTACAAACTAATTTTAAAATGGAGAAATATTACAGAAAGGTTTCCTGTGTCGTACTGTCAACATTAGTGATTATTTGTTTTACATATTCGTAGTTGTCGTCAACTTGTAGATAGTGTTATTTTAACCGGGGTCGCCCCCGGAATACAAAAGAATAAGAAGCTACATGGGTGGGTTTTAGTCAGTAGAAGTCTGAACACGGAACACTCCATTCCGCTTAAAGCAGGAGGGGTCATTTGATGGTATTCCTTGCACAAAAAAAAGCCAGAGTAGCATCATAGTCCATCATGCACACGCTATAAGAGGTTCTAGAATAAGTTGAACTTTTTCGTTAGCTTGAAATGAGTATTGAGTCTACGTATTATAGTGGTATGTGTTTGCAACACGTGTAACCTCTCCAGCGTATGCAGGGCTATATTCACATATTATATTGGCGTTTGTTCCGGGTTATTAATTCTTGGCTTTGTTCGGTAATGACGTCAGCACGTGCATTGTTTGCACATTGATTTGTGGCCAGGTGTCCTGTACGCTTCGAAGCTACGAGGTTACATAAACCGTGACTATATAAAGATAGTAGACACACAAATACGGACATATTTGTCTATTTTATATACTCTACACATGTGGAAATTATGTTTTTCGGGATTCAAGACAGTAACATTATTTCTCTAAGACTTCGTCGTAATTCATTGTCTAAGCACTTTTATGGTAGTCACCACTGTTGATATCAGCTTTCAGGAGTTGGAGTAGTTCGGGAATACTATAGCGGCTAAAAAAAAAGAGACTACACACCAAAGCCAGCGTCATGTCGCCACGGCAAACGTGCACGTTCAGACAACAGGCATGCCACGCTGTAATTAATGTAGCTATTTGAGAATATGATAATGGAGATTCGTATCTCATTAGGTAATGTTTAAATCTGCTGTAAGATGTTGCTTTCCCGCTTTTTCATTGAGCAGTAAAATCAGTGTAATGTAGGTGTCTCAGTTATTATGATCTTATGTTTCGTTTCATATTAATAAAATCATAAATCGTAGCCACTATGCTACCAGCCAGACACTCGAAGCAAACAAAAAGCTAAAACAAATGATGTAACAGCCGGGAAATCTGTCAGAAAAACGTACCAAAGCAAAATTGTAATTCGTACCTGAAAAAAATGGCTACTCCATTTTGGCGCGAATACCGCCAAAATGGAGTCTCTGGGCTGTCAGAGTGAACGGAAACAGCAGCCGAGATCGATACCGTCGGCTGCTGGCTACACCATAGCCTTTCTATGGCTGCTGTTATATTGAAGCTGAACTTGTTTTGTAGTTACATCACTTTATTTGACCGTGAAAGAAAGGGCTGCTTTATAGATATATAATGTACCTTACAGATTAACAAAATATACCTTCAAACTGTTCTAGTATACTTCACTTGTGCACTATGTCACTGTGCGTTCGTGTGTATTTTACCGTGAAACCACATACACCTTTAGAAAAATGCTCTAAATTTTAAGTAATGGTGAAAACCACATCAAAATCTATTGTTTGGAAGACGTAAGTAGTCACGTCACACATAGACTCGAAAAGAGTGGAAATGTTTGAAACTAAGAACGTATAGAGTACCTACCTATATGAACACGTAGATATAAAATTCCATATCGTACGTAGCTGCGTTATGAAAGCTCATGGAAGTTATAGCGGAACACGGCTTTCCAATATTAACAGAGAGAGGAAGGTTTCTTTATAAATTCATATTACTGTGATAGTGTATTCTTATGAATCATTTTATTGACCGAGTGTGAGGAGTGCTCTATAGCCCATAGTTTATAATTGATGTAGATATTTTTAGAAAGTGTTTTTTACAACGTAAAATACTATAGGCGTATTTTGCAGTCAGTCATTTTGCAATAAGCAATATAATCTACTTTTGCAACATAATTTATGAAAACTGTTGCTCATCATTTTCCTGTCCTTATCACATTTCCATTGCAAGATAGACGGCTTCCTTTCATTTATAGGGACCTAGTCCTTTTTTATGAAAAACTGATGATATTGAAACGCTCAAAATCTTCATCACTTCATCTTTCTTTTAATAAAACCTTTTTATAAATAAAAGGCTCCACCAAATAACCATTAAAACTGCCATTTGAAAGTCAAAAGTGTTCTAATTCGTTTCAAAAGCACTTGGATAAAAGATTCGTTAAAAACGAGTGTATTTAGGTACCGTCTGCGAGGCTGCCTGTAATCTCACTGTTCCGGACAGAAATGAGAAAACGGGACGTCCAAAGCCTTTGTCCCCAACTCAATCTCCAAAAGTACCTATCGACGTTGAAAAAAAGAAAATAAGTACAAACTAAAAACAAACGGAATAGGAAAGTTTCCTCAATTTTCTCCAATGTTTTATAAAACGTTTAGCACTTTTTAGTCTTCTTTGTAATTGGGGCATTTGTTTTTTTATTAATTGGCTATTAATATTTCGTACAAGCTTATTGCTGGCCAGATTAAAAGAAACGTGAATAATGCAATCATTAAAAACGTAATTGGAAAAGTCTGCTCTTACGACACGCAAGGGGGTTGTTTCTGTAACTTGTTTTCATAAAGGGCTGAAAGTGGGTCGCAGTATTTTTTTTGCCCCTGAAAAGACATTGTATGTGTGTGATTTTAATTAAACTTACAACAACAAATTAACAAAACCACAAGTCTTTAAGGAAAGTCTTAAAGAAATCTTTATAAAACACAAAACTACTTAATTTTTTTTTTAATAAAAATAATACGACATATTAAATAAACACTAAGTACTTAGTACTCCCGTCTGAAAAACACTACGATTATTTATCTAGCCGAATATTTGCCACCCGAAGTACGCAAACCGAATTAATATGCCATTAAGTGTGAAGCCCGTCCTTGCCATAGAATCCAGGCTGGAGGCCTCTATTCAGACCATTCAGACTTGTTCTAATAAATACGACAGACGTCAGACCACATATATACCACAGATATGCTTGGATTACGCAAGCTTATGAATCCGTATGAAAATGAAACGTGCCATTATTTTATTATCTACTATGATGTCATAAGTACTATTTAGTTACTATACAAATAAGTTACTGTATTCAAAAGACTGCGCTTTTGTTATTTATATTATACCTAGAATAGAGAGCAGAGAGCAGTGGTGGCCCAGTGGCGGTGGCCCGGACTTACGAACAGTACACCATCACCACGCTCACGCTCTCAAAACGGTGAAGGAAACGGGATGTCTTAGAACCAAACAAATCGAAGACGTGTGATATCTACCAACCCGCACTGGGCCCTGCGTGGTGGATTATAGCCCACCCCTCTCCTAGAGAGGAGGCCTGAGTCCCTGCAGTGGGAACGTTATAGGCTGATAATGATATCTAGAATTAAGTTCTTTAATTTGTAACGTTACTGTTTTACACAAATTATCTTGCTACATCAGTAGCCACGTTAAGCATAAAATACTTAAACCAGGCACGGGTCGTAGGTGCTCTTGCGTTATCTAGGTATACCTATATCTGTGCGTCAGACCAATCTGAATGGCGCACTGTATCACTGTATTTCGACTTTAATTTCCGCTGCCCCTATTTTCGTCGAACGCAGTTGTTTGCAACCTATGACCAAATAACGATTTTACCGAGTAAAGCTGATGGAGGAGCTCATGGGTAAATAATATCAGCCACTCAGATTAATCTTTAAGTTAAGTGGCGCTTGCCTAGGTTGGTCTATGGATGGGTGTCTACCACACTACACATAACGAGTTTTCTCCGCGCCTATATCAGTTTAATTTTTTTTTTTGCCTTTTGGTCTACAACTGACAACTGGGACAAATTCCCAGTTATCAGTTGTAGACCATTGACAGTCATTAGTCACTGGCCCGAAACTCTGACAACTAGACTTACCAAATGGTATCTTATTACCCAGTACTAATTGGGTTGTGGAAGTCAGATAGGCAGTCGCTCCATGTAAAATACTGATATCATCATCCGGTAAGACTGAAATCCGACCCCAATATAGGTGGGAAAAGGCTAGTCAGACGATGATGACGGAGTGAAACTGATGAAATAGTCAGTAAATACATACAGGAGAAGTAGGTCTGTTATCTATTTCAAAGTAACACTCAATCTATTGCAATTTGATGAATGCGTGATGTCGAAAAAAGCTTTTAGAATTCTAGTTTTATTTTTTAGAATCTGTTTTCCGAAGAACTGTTGATAGGTCGAATGGAAAATGGAACGCTGCATGTTAATAAATATTTTCAGTTTGAGTCTTACATCACCACGTTTATTTATTTATTTATTCCACTTTCGGTGGATTTTTGCGTTTTTGCAACCGTTGATGTTGAAATCAATACTACAATCTAGCTGCCGAACGAGAGCCTCCTCTGGTATTGGTAGAAGCTTTTGTCAAAAAATAATTATAGAGAGCTGAGGAATGCTTGCAGACTATATAATAAGAGATTTTTATTCAAAAAACATAATACTTAAATTACCTCTCTTTACTTCTATTTTAATTAAAAGGAATAATTCTTTGTTTAACCATTCCAACATTTGCGAATTCATAAAAAAATTCCTACCAAATCACAGCCCAACTTAAAAGATACATCAGTCAGTTTACTTTCTCCTTGAGCTCAACAAAATCTAAAAGCAATTCGGCGGCATCTTGTTTGCCGATAAAAGCGCTATTTCGCTGAATGGTTTGGAATAAGGTAAGTACATTATTTTGGCCGATATCTTAAGTAGACGAGGAGATTCATAAAACTGAACATCACTCCTAAAATATTCGAAGCGTTAGGCAGTGAAGTACCTATAAATGAGACCCACATTTCGCCAATTATCTTTTCTTATGTAATAGTGACCCTATTCTCATCATCAACCCTTCTTCAAGATATAACCCAATAACACATTACCTGACCAGGGAAATGAACCCACCATGACTTCGTCATCATATCATCCCGCCTCAATAAACTTGAGGAGAGGTTTATCAGTGCCGATGCATCGGATAAACCACATAAAGGAATCCTGTGTGTACAAGGTCTGTGAGCACAAGACAAGCCGCTTGACGTCTCAAAGCCTGAACTAAGCTCATAAACCGTCGGTGACCAGCAACCGTTTAAGTTTTACCTAAAGCAGACGCTATTCACTTTGTCGTTAAACCGTACCGTAAACTGAAAACCAATCAATATTATGAAGCTTTTGTATTTGTGTAAACAATTAAAGTATGAAATATTCATTCAATCGTGTAAACCAAAAATCTTGCCATGAATTCTCGAGAGAGAGAAATGTTTTCGTTTACCCTTCCGCCTTTCGTTTTTACATATTTCCGTGCGATTGAACCTGAAAAACCCACAAGATACGCGCAATGACACGAAAAGAAGCAGATAATGGGCAAAAATAGAAATATTTGATGACGCTAAAGGAGAGGCAAAATTGAAGGGGCCCGCAAGGGCCGACGCCCGTCGGGGCTGCGGGTTGTTCGCAAGAGATACCGCTGCCTCGTCATGAAGGGCTAAGAAGGAACATAGGTTTTAAGTCAGTAGAAGTCTGACACTCCCTTTCGCTCTGCCCAAGAGCGGGAGGGGTTATTTGATGATTTTCCACCCGCCAAAGAAAAAAAAAAGGCTCGAAAATTGAACGAAAATAGTAATATACGAACCCTGACTTTTTGTCAGCCTGCTCTGTCTTACTGAGAATGAGTCCAGATCGTCACGTCAGTGTTTCTTAAGCCTGCCTCGGTATCCACGGCCGGCTTCAGGCACCCACTGATTGTTCGAATCAAGTAAAAACCGCTTACCTGAAGATCAGACTCTCTAAAGTGTAAATATGGTGTAGTTCCACAAATGATGGTACCTACTTTCGGTGTCATGCTTGCTTATCTGCAGGTTACAAACTGATTGTCAGCACTGAAGAAACGCAAACCAAATCCTGGGCTAACCCAATTCAAATTGCAATCAAGAACAACAACACTAAGATTTCCTTTATTACGTAGATTTCGTATTAGGAGACCTCATCCTCCCCTATTTCGGGGAATACAAAAGATAGAATGAAAACATGTTTATTTGTCGCATGCAACAAGTGCATACAGGATGTGTTTACAGTCGATTACGATGACTTTTACATCACAGTTCAATTTTCCACATTCCGCTCCAGTCAACGTGCACTTTAACTCCATCGTCGCCTCCATAGGAGCTCTTAGGACAGTTGTAGGCCGTGACAAGGGTACGTAACAACGTTACTCGGCTGCTGGTCAGTTAGTCACGCTATTTCATTCATTATAGTAACATTTCACACCACGTTTCTTTAGGTAATGTTGTTCACTTAGTTTTGTCTGGGTAAATTTAACGCTCCTGGTTTAGCTCTAGACCAGGGGGTCTAAAATGGCCAGTTTAGCAGATCATAATATGATGACAATATGAATTGCGTTAAAATTCGTAAAATATACTAGGTACTCATAACTGCGTCTGTGACCATTTTACGAATTTTAACGCAATTCATATTATTATTATTATTATATGCTAAAGCGGCCCATTTGAGACCCCTATAGCTTCTACATAACACAACATCACACATGTAATCCCCAAAGGTGTACCCTAATGGGTACACCTTTCACCTTGGCTTACTGGAAAATGTAAGTGTACATTAGTACACCTACATTTTCCAGCTATGTTTAAGTCCGAGAGCAACTGTCGGATGATTTATTTGTTTATTTAAGCACACATAAGATACTTAATAAATAAAAGAAAAAACTTTGAGCCAGAAGAGCATATTAAATCTATACACCATTGTTTTCATTCTGAAGATGTTTTGCACATCCTTGACATACTTTTTTATCCACAATATACAATCTAAGCAATACACAAAGTAGGACCTAAATGCTGACCGTTATGCGGGATATTTCTTTCTTGGAATTTGATAACATGGCTTCTTAAACAACAGAAAAAATACCGAGAATCGCATATTACCGTTTCCACTAAATACGGTCAGCGAAGCACCAGTAAATATAATTCCATGTTTATTTTGTGTCTTAGGATTTTCATTATTAAATATTCGGCCAGCGGTTGGTCATTCGGAGTAGCCAGTTCATTGAATTAGCAGTGACGCGACAGCTTTGTTCGCAGATAGCATTATATTCCCAGAATAATTAATGGACGCCGCATTCCCTGTTACGTGACATCTAAATGGACTTGTTAGGGACTAGTGAATCTGCCAAATTTTAGGCAATTAGTACAGCGGTTTTAATGCATCCAATTAGTACACCATTAGCAAATACAGATTATTACGAAACTGATAAGAGCTAATTGAATTTGTGCATGTATTAAATAGGCATTATTCGTGTCTGCGAGTGAATGGACATGTTCTATGTAAGGTCGCGTTACGAAATAACGCGGTTCAATTTTAGCTTTTGTGTCTTACTACTACAAATAGTTTGTGTTCGTAGAACGATCTTTTTCACCACGAGTTCCTGCTAAAAAGCGAAACAGGGTGCTAAGACGGCGGCCGAGCGCAGCTTAAATTTTTGCGTAATTTATCACGACAGTGACCACTAAAATAACCCTTAAGTCAAGCCCTTAAGGTTCACGAAATAACGATAAATTTGTCTAAAAATTTGTAATATTTTTTTCCGACTGTGCTTGTAATATATTGGTAGTTTTTGTAGTAATCATTTGAGTTAAACATAATTATGTACTTCCATATTTTTTTTTAAATATATTTTATGACATGAAGTAGAAGAAAAATGTTCCTAAAGTCAACGCGATATCCGTAATTTTGTTCGGAGAGGCACCGAAAAATGTTTTTTACAAAATTGCTTGCTCATGAAGATGAAGGAGTAATCAATATATTTTAGTTATTACTTACATTTGGCTTATTTTCGTCAGATTTGTAAATCCATCCTTATGGGATTTGATTTCCGCACTTAAGTCCATAAACTGCACTGAAGTAATACCCTACCTACACAGATTTTTGTCGGCTTTGTTTAAATCCTGGAAGGTGCAGATGTTGTTAATTAGCATTTACAACAGCAGGTAAGAGAAACTAATATATAATATATAATACGTATATATAATAATATAATAATATTATATAATATAATAATATATAATACGTCAAAAAACGTAATCCACATAACTAATAAACAATTCTCTTTCATGAATTAGCTATGAAATGTGTCGCATTAGTCAGTATTAAAGGACTGTGTAGGGAGAACTTAGCTAAGAAAACAATAAATCCACAGTCGCATAGCTCGAAAGTTTCCAAGTAATTGCAACAGCGCCTTGAGCTCAAAATGAGGGTAACATTTGATTGTCGAGAGCTAAATAAATAGGACTCCATCGTCCTTCAAACTTCACTGCAGTACAACGTTTTAAATAAACGTTAGGAATATATCGTAAGGAAATAACTTAACATGACGCCTGTAATCCCTGAGAGGGTACGCAGATGTGTACATAATAGTACACACATTTTGGAAGTTATGCAAAAGGGGCGAGCCTATTGCAATCAACCGGATAGAATCCAAACTACGTGGCTGCTACTGAGGAATTCCCAATACAAAAATCCCAAAAAACAACCGACTTCAAAAACATCAAAAAGTGAAAAAGAAATATCAGCTTCTGAAGTCGGTGACATTATTTTGTTTGTTTGGTTTTTTTTTTTTTTGCCACCGACTTCAGAAGTTGATTTTTCTTAAGAAGTTTTTTCACTTTTTTTGTTATTGAAGTCGGTTGTTTCTTTTTGCAGAAAAGTTTTTTTATTTTTTCATTTTTAGTTGTAGTCTAAACAAGAAACCTAACCCTTAACCTTCAAGATTCCCTTATTATTGCTTTCAACTCCCAACTGTCGATTTCTCTGGGATCCCATCACCAGGTCGCGGTTTCTATATCATGGTACCACCCTTAAAATATCTCCTTTACAATAAAAAAAGAATCATAAACGACGAAGTTATTAGCGGACACACATAAACGAAAAAAGTTCATAAATTCAAAAAAATATTCATAAAATGAAAAGGGTCAAACAATGTCAAATTTTTATGGGACCAAATGGCAACTATTACGCATCAAACTAAAAAAGAATCACGGAAATCGGATCATAAATCTCGGCGTAATCGGTGTACCATACATAGAAAAATATATATACACACATCAAAAGTGTCTAGGGATCAACATATATTTTTGCAATAACTTTTCTCCTGATTGATATTAATTAAAATTTTCTTTAAGGATTCATCAAATAAAGTGTTTTCGTTTGTCACAGTAACGATAAACCAAGTCACCTTTGCATTAATAAAGAAATTTGCCATTTTCCTAATAAAGGGATTTTTGACATTTGAACCATTAACATTAAAGTTCGAAAAAAAGACTGAAATAACAGTTTTCTTCAAAATTTTATTGGGTAACTTAAACAATTAATAATCCGTGTTTCTACCGCGAACACTAACAACACAAGAACATCGGTTTGGCATACTCAAAATGAGTTCATCCAAATCACGCTGTGGAATGGCCGCCCATGTTCGTTGCAACAACAAAAAAAGGTCTTCTTGCGACTGGATACCCTCCATATTCGGCAGAGCTCTTCTCTGTAGCATATCCCATGCATGCTCAATCGGGTTCAAGTCTGGCGACTGAGCAGGCCAGGGCAGGACATTGATGTTAGCTGCGGCGAGAGTCTGTCTTACAACTCTTGCGGTGTGCGGTCGTGCATTATCATGCATTAACTGAAATAAGGGACCGATTTGCACTTGTAGAGGAACGATGACGTCTGATACAATCGTCTCAGCATAAATTTGAGCGTTGAGGTTGCCTCTGATCCAAATCAACTCAGTTCTTCCGCCGATCCAAATACCCGCCCATACCATGATGGTTCCACCACTATAAGGATGGACTTCCTGGCAGGATTTTAATCGCTGTTGGCGTCCAGGGGTTCTCCAGTGTCGTATACGTCTTGTATCCGGTCTCATACCAAAACGAGACTCATCAGAAAAGCACACGAAACGCCATTGTTCTTCTGCCCAATTTCTGTGTCCAAGAGCCCATTGATATCGAATCCTACGATTGTGCATTGCTATAGGTGGTACCCGTAGCGGTCTTCGGGAATGAAGGTTCACTTCATGCAAGCGGTTTCTGACTGTTTGGTCGCTAATTAAGTTCCCTGAAGAGTGATGAAGCCTCACGGCTAACATCATGGCGGTTATTGTTGGAGCTCTTCGAGTTAAGATTTGAATGTATCGGTCTTGTCTCCGTGTGGTGCAGCGATACCGTCCTCCATGGCGCTCAGCCACGGTACCAGTGCTTCGGTAACGTGTCCAAAGTCGACTGATAACACTCTGACTTGTATTCAGAGCTAAAGCCACAGTACGTTGCCGGGAACCAGCTTCTATCATTCCCACGGCTCTGAGCATTTCTTCCCTGCTTAAATGACGTCGCCGCTCCATAATAACGTTGGTTTTAATCAGTAGTAGGGAAACAGTAGCACTAATAATGTCTTCAATGCGTTGTATGTTTTTATAGGGAAAATATTGACAGCTGATTTTCATCTTTTACTCGAATTTGATTCACAGTTCCTGATTCAAATTATGAAATGCACCAAAAAGGATCCATATAAATTTATAAAATCATAAATTTATTACAAAGCCACATCTCAATCTCAAGAAATCCGCATAAAAATGCTTGATCCCTAGACACTTTTGATGTGTGTATATATATTATTATACCGATCGAATTGAGAACCTCCTCCTTTTTGGGAAGTCGGTTAAAAATACTATGCCCGATCTGAGAATCGAACTCAGGACCTTATGCCCCCTGTCGAGGCTGCGGGTCCTGTCGAGGCTGCGGGTTGTTCGCAAGGGATACCGCGGCCTCGACATGAAGGGCGAAGAAGGAACTTGGGTGGTTTTTAGTCAGTAGAAGTCTGACACTCCCTTTCGCTCTGCCCAAAAGCGGGAGGGGTTATTTGATGATTTCCCGCCCCCCAAAAAAAAAAAAAAAAGGACCTTATGCCCAGCAGTTGCACTTGCGACCACCAGACCAACGAAGCAGTCACGACGAACAAAATACGTTTTAATGAAGAGAGAACTACTCTCTCGCGGTAAGGTTAGTAATACGCAGAGCAAATATTGCTATTTCGTATCGAAAGCAACAGCGTAATTCATTGGTATAAGTTTCTCCAGAATCCCGTCGGGGCTGCGGGTTTTTCGAAAGAGATACCGCGGCCTCGGCACAAGGGCTAAGAAGGAACATGGGTGGGTTTTAGTCAGTAGAAGTCCGACACTCCCTCCCGCTCCCAAGAGCCGGAGGGGTTATTTGATGATTTACTGCCCCACAAAAAAAAAAAAAAGGTTCTCGAGAATTGCTATCTACGTCTTTGCAAGGTGGTATTGAAACTAACCTAACCTTTCATAATCTACCGTGATATCCAACACCTGTCCTGATACACAATAGTGTTCCAAGATCGACAAACAAAGTGTCTATTTCAAAGCAGGTATCTCGTTAACATTTTCTACTGGAGATACGATAATTAGCAAGAATATGTTGAATAGATTGAATTCTTGTCTTCTATACTAATATTACAAATCTGCGAAAGTATTATCTGCCTGTCTGACAAGCTATGTGTGCGACTGTCTGGCTATCAGTTACCTTATCACATCAAAAGTACCAATTTGGATTAGGCACACGGATATATGTACCTTTACTGACCTTTAGAATGTTGTCCTGTCTCAACGCGGACAAAAGCTATATTTTTAAGTAATTGTACAGAAAGACATAAAATATAAACTTTCAAAATACCCTCTTATAAATCTTTTCTTGTTACCCCTTTAAATACTTTGAAAGGCAGTCTGGGTCGAATATCGTTATTCTCAGAGAGCGCTTATTTTCAGGACATAAACTTTAACGTTTCTGTCTCAGGATAGAATTTAGTTTTCGCTAGTTAGGCACATTTGCTACCTTGTTATTTGAACAAATATATTTATTTGTACTAGACTAAAAGTTACCAGGAACTGTGTGAACGTAAGAGATATACATATAATATATCTATCTAGCACGGTAGAGTGTTCTGAGCACAAAAACATTCTAAGAAGCCCGTAGGAATTTTCTGATTGATTGAATTTCAAACGTTACTGTTTTCAGTTTTCCGTTTTTTAGTGACTTATAAAACCTTGGTCGATGCACACTAAGGGCGGGTTTCATCAATGTATCGTGCTTTCAGCGAAATAAACTGCGTTCAAGAGGTATCAGGGCCAATATTTCGAAAGCAGTTCACGTGCAAACTCAAACTCAAAGCATTTATTTCAATTAGACCATTACAGGTACATTTGAATTACTGAAAAACAAAGATAGCTGTAGTCACGTCATAGTCACAAGGCATAATAACATGTGAAAGTACTAAAGTTGCACATTCCAAAGCAATGTAGAAGAAACTCCATGGACCCTGTTTTTTCGTTCATTAATAAAAAACTCAAAACTTTCGCTCTTTAAATGAAAAATCAACATGGTTGAAATGATATAATTGAAAGAGTTACAAGTCGAGCTTATGAATTTATCCCACTCAACATTCCCACACCATCATCAGCTATTTTCATGTAAAATACAAAATCGGTACAACAAGTTAACATCGTAAGCCGGATGTTATTTCGCTTGAAATGCGATCGAACCGAGAAATCCGAGAGAGGAAAAGGCAATCGGCTAATTGGAGGGCTACGCCGGCCATCAGCCGTCAAGCGGGGAATCAATGGGGCCTAATGGCGTGAAATAATGTTGTCTCTCGTCTCGACTCGAGCAGGCTGTGTTTTATGAATTAGATCATGAAATCGACGATTATTTAGCGGTGTCTTTAGGTAAGCTTGTTTGTTTTGTGAATTATTTGTTTATTTTCCTTTGTGTTCGTCTTTTATTGCGAGGAGATCGCCGGAAGATTGGTGGTCCTTTCACTTGGCTTCTTATCAGATTCGTACATGTCCTCTATTTGTTATTTGTTGTTGTGCAAGTTTGGCAGTTAGTGAATAATACATAGAAAGCTAAACTACTAATATTATTAAACTGAAAGTTTTTCTGAAATTCCTATTTTACATGGTCTCTGTTTTCACCGTACCGGACATTTAATTATATAAGGCTTTAGTTTCCTTATGGTTAGGCGTCTGCCTTTTTCTAACCGGTAATAAGATAATATAACAGAATAACAACTGAGTGGGCTGTATTTATATTTTAATTTTTCCTTACAAAGACCTAGCGAGTTATTATTGTTTTAGTGAGAAAGAGGGAAAGCTTTATCTGTACAGTTCAGTTCAGTCTTCTGTTTTGCACTGGAACGATAATGACTTTTCAATATACTTCCTCAAAAACTGGCTCTTATTGCACTAGGATTTGGTTCGACATGCTATGTATTTCGCACGCGTGCGTTTTTCTTATTTTTCCGCAACCAAGGGCGAAATAGTTATTTGTGCAACAAGAGAGCAAAGTGGGTTTTTGCTGCGAGTGTTGATTTTGAATCCCGAGTAAGCGAAGGATTCTATAGTTGAATCACGAGCGTAGCGAGTGATTCTAAAGTTGAATCCTGAGTGTAGCGAGGGATTCAAAGGCACGAGATGCAAAAAAACTTTGCTCTCGTGTAACACACATTACTTTTCACTTCAGCAGCGAGAACACTTTATGAGATAAAATAATAAACAGGAATAGATTGAAATAACTATTTATTGTGAATCAAAATAATTAACATTGTAGGTAGAGGTACCAATTCAATAATATTAGCCTTATGCCCAACTGACGTTCTTTTTAGAAAAGATACGAGTTTTGCGTATGTTTCAATATGCACGTTATGTTTTGTTTTTAAAGTAGCTTTCAACATTGAGTAAATACTCCACATTGAAGATGATCGCCTCGTCTCGTCTGTGATATATCTAAAAAATATGATAGCAACACCGTCTCCGAAAAACTGCTTGCGCCCTTTGTAAGTCTCCATTCATTGAAGACATGGTATGCTTTCAGATATTTTTCGCGAGATTTTTCAGGCAGAAAACTTAATTCTGCATTTTTTACATTATTCTTCAATTCTTCGGGTGTTAAATAGCAGACTTCGTCACTGGACTCACTCATATTTATTTATTATTATTACTTTATTATCCAAATTTTATTGTACTTTGTAGCTAGCATCAGAGACTAAAACAATAAAAAATTGAATCCCGCTGTTTTTTTTTTAATTCGTTCTGAAACTACACTCGCGGTATTCTGTCTCAATATTAAAAATTGTTAAAACTATAAATAAATAAGTAGAAAATACGAAGTTTATCATGTAGGTACTACATGATAAACTTCGTATTTTTTTCTTCAACATTCTTCATCTTGATTTAAATATAAAAAATATAATTCGATTATTCGAAATATAACATTTTTTCAATTCATCACGTGATTTACAATATTACGGTTAACGATTTACAATATCGGTATCCGAACGTTTTATTGTTTGTTTCTTTTTTAGGCCTATAATAAATATGGAATTTGAAAATCTAATTTCGAATCGACTTGTTTCTATCTCTCGCTTGTTTCGTATCAAAGTGAAAGTGACAGAACAAAACGAAGTTGAAATCTTTCGAATTTTGTGAGTAGACCTGCACAGTTCTCGGTATTAAAAAAAAAAAATAAAAAGTTACTTTGTCTCACGCTCGCAGCAAAATCGAATTTTGCTCACTGTTTGTAAGCAGCAAAACCTGCTTGTTTGAGGTGCTGAGGTGAAAAAGAAAATTACCACAGATAACAGCTATACCTTGTACTAAGTCCAATTGGGTCCCTATTTGCGTCTTTATAAATTGTGTTTATAAAAAGAATACTATAAATAAACATTATTATTTTAAACAAATATCTTTACTTTTATGAACAAAATTAACATTTATTTGTGTTGTTATAATTCAAAAATATTTCATTTTATATTTTTCCAGTGAGGCTGTTTAGCGGTTTCATACCTTTGCTTTTCTTCAACCTAGTGAAATCAAACCGCGGAAAAAAGCAAATTAAATCATAGTCTCCTAATGTAATTGATGACAAAAATACTTATCGTTTATAATTTTATTTCTTCGAAAGTGTATTGAAAAGCATCGTTTGATACACGTGGGAATTTGTTATTGCACTTCTCGACTCCATAACACAATTCATTCCGCCTCGAACGCAATAAGAAACTTTTCGCACTTGTATCAAAATACACACTATTGACAGTTCGCAACAACTGTCGAAGTCATCAATTGGGCCTATTTGGTGCAGCCGTTAGACACACTATGATCTCTTTTTTCTGTTTATTTTGATACTTTTTTTTTGTCGTGTGCACTTGTGGCTTATGCTAAACAAATGTTTTCATTCTTCTTAAATACTGCGTACTGTCAGCAACGAAAAAAGCACACTTTCCAGGGTAAAAGTTTAATATGACCCACTTTCCAGTTTCTGGTTGAGCTTAAAATTTTGTATACATGTTTCGTTTGAATGATTGGCATGGTTAACAAAGTGACGTCATTGTAAACAAATGGACTCCCAAAGATGGCGAACTGACATTTTTTATGGTATCAAATAAATGGGTTTGCCGAGTAGAATACGAAAATGACGTCACTCTAATGCGTGTCCTTCTACCGCAGCCACGATCCGGTTGCCGAAATGAGTATCCTTTAACCTTTTGTTTGCGTCTAATTAGACACAATTAAAAAGCCATTGTGTCTCGCATGGATCTACGTTCGAAACGAAAGCGAAAAGAAGAAGAAGTACGAAAGGTTAAAGCACAAAAGTAAGGCCAGTACAAACAAACTTACTTCAGTTTCACACACACACATCCATACGTAAACTGAGGAGGATAAACTACAAAACGACACCAACAACGATCCCTTTTGCTTCAAAGGAAAAACACATTGCGAACTCGAAAACGTATATTAAACCCTGTCACTTGTCATGGTGTAAGGGTTTGTAGTGACTTTTAACCCTACAAAACTCACAACGGAACACGGTGCATGCTTCTGGCACCCAGCACTCGATATGATAGAGGCCCCTGATCCCAACAGGTTTCCCATTTCAACGAATTACGTACTCGCTCTATAGAAGCGATCGAAATTCACGTGTAGAGGCAATATGAGGGATTTTTACTTATCGGAATGGAGGAATTCAGGTTAATAATTAGCAACAGCATTAAGTGTAATAATAACAACCACTCGGATCGATCTTCAGGTTAAGCTACGCTTGGTCCGTGGACCGGTTTATTATATGGCGAGTTTCCTCCGTGTCTCGAAAAGCACGTTAAGCTATAAAGGGTGTAAAGTACCCTTAACGCAAATGAAGGGCACTTGTTCTCCCCACCACTGCGATATTTTTTTTGTTCTAGACCATACCTGGGAACCTCCTAGTTACGGAGATATTGGGGGTCAAAGTTCCCAATTTTTCACAGCTGTTTTTGCAAATACTAGTTTTTCAGGTTAGAACTTTACTTAAATTACCTCCATGACCCGCTTACTATTCAAAGCATCCACTAGCACAATGTTTTAACAGTGCTACATTGAGTTTTACCGTAAAATGTGATTTTTGACCTGAAAAAAAAAAGTCGTTTCCCAGCAAAATTTTTTGCGTAGGGGTATTTAGTTTGATGTACAGAATGCTTGTTTGACGGATGCGTGAAGGGTTCGTTTACACCCTGTATAGCTAGTAAGTTTGACATCAGTTTTACTGCACAATTTGTTTACAATTTTAAAAAACCTTTCACTTTCAGATAAAAAATTCGAAAAGTCAAATAACAAATAAGAACTAAACTTTACCTTGACTCCAAATCCCCGGAGAGTATCGACACATTTCCAGGGGTTTCGTTTACTTTTTACCCCGCCGTTCCTGCATGAGTGCAGCACCTGAAAAAGCTTTTAACCCCACCTTTAGCGTTCGCCGACATGCTAGATTAAAAAAATGTGGAACCCGAGTAAAACTAGGTCAGTGCTGGCAACCATTGTAGAGGTGTCGAGGGTGTTAATCTACTCATTACGCCTGAGAGCTTAGCTCCACATGGTTTGGAGGGAAACACTTTTTAAAATTATCATTTTCATGTGTGATTATTCTTGGTACTATATTTGTATCTACAGTTAAACGTATTTTGATGAAAGATTGGCCATGGATTTTCTTACCCGTTCTTCGTCAAAGAGATCTATACATATTGGAATTTTGTTTGAAGAACATGCAAATATTACCTACTCACCATAAATTTATTTATTTATTGGGGACTAAATAGATAAATATCCCGTTCTTGGTGTTAATAATAGTGTTGCTATAATTTGTTTGCAAATCCCTTACGCCTTAATGTATTAGAAATTACAGTTAAGCAGAAAATCACGACCAGTTTACACTCGACTGTACTTCATTAAAGAAAATTGTTATATGTAATATGCATATGTTGGGTATATATTTTACCCTTGACCGTACTTCGGCAAAGGATATTATAGGAAGGACAGGTCCGGTATAAAGCTATTTTAGTCTGAATCGATGCGTAGTGAGTAGCTACGCCGAACTCTCAATACTACATAGAACGTACTTTGTTGAGTAAACGTTAGGCAAAAATCTCGAATGAAATGTGAAATAATTATTGAGTAAAATGTTTTTTATTAAATTCAGAATGATTTTCGAAATGAGGTATATTAACAAATACTACTATTAAACTAGCTTTGCATCGTACTTGCACTATGTGCGTAGGTACAAGATATCATGAAAACCTATTTTTTTTTGGGGGTGGGAAATCATCAAATGACTCCTCCCGCTCTGGGCAGAGCGGTAGGGAGTGTCAGACTTCTACTGACTAAAAACCACCCAACTTAGCCCTTTGTGTCGAGGCCGCGGTATCTCTTTCGAACAACATAACATTTGGCTTATCATGAAAACCTTACATCATGAAGAATTAACCGAGGAAGAATTCCGACGATCGTCTAGAATCTAGACGATCGTCGGAATCTAGACTCTTGATTATGTACTGAAATCATGGTAACAGTTCGTGCCCCAACATTCCTCAAAAAACACAACTGAATTGAGAACCTCCTTCTTGTTTTGAAGCCTGTTAAAAATATGGAAACAAACTTTACAAGTTTTTATATTCCATCATCTCGTTCTTCTGTCACCTACCAACCTTTTATCATTAAACTAGCTGACCCATGCAACTTCGTCTGCGTCACATAAATCAAATCATATCAACATAAATTGAGTTAAATCGTAACAAACAAAAAATCTTATCTTTCCTCTTTATAATATTAGTTTAGATTTTATTAAAGTGTGAATTACTATAGGTATCTCTTACTGTTATATATACAGTAACACCTTGTACTTGTAAACATTATGGTGCAGTAAATATTTTGAATTTGAATTTCCCGGAAGCCAGAATCCCCACGTAGGGGCCTACATTGCGATGGAACGCGCGTCAGCCGGCTGCCGTACCGGACCGAACGAATCACTGCCGCGAGAGTAATTATTTTGTTGCGCGGATATTTTTACATTGCGTTATCTTCTAAGGTATTTGTTTAAACTGTATAAAGTAAAGGGCACAAATATTCTATATTAAATTTCCGTGCTAACAAACACATTTATTTAGATATAGATTAATACCATATGGGTTAAATAAGCTTCGCAAACTATCATTCATTTTAACCTAAAACTATAATAGTAAAAAAAGGTTATAGTGAGTCAATCTTAAAAGATAGACATATGCTGTCGCGGACTTTTTTTTAGAACTTTTAAAGAGGAACAATTCCACCATACACAATATTTGCGTAAATTATAGCGTTTTCGCAGCGCACGCAACGGAAGCTCTCAAAAGCGAAATATTTTTCCCGTTTTTGCAACATTTTTCATTTATGCTCAGCTCCTTTTGGTTGTAGCGTGATGTTATATAGCTTAAAGCCTCCCTCGATAAATGGACTATACAACACAAAAAGACTTTTTCTATTCCAACCAGTAGTCCCTGAGTTTACCGCGTTCAAACAAACAAACAAACAAACAAACTCTTCAGCTTTATAATCTATATATATAAAAATGAAACCCGTTTTTCGTTGTCACGACTTGGCATGAAAACGGCTTGACCGATTTGGCTGATTTTTTTTTTTAAATGTTCGTTGAAGTTCAAGGATGGTTTTTACGGCGAGAAAAATTCGAATAATGGCCGGAAAAGCCCTAAAAACAGCCCTTTTCTTTTTCCCATAGAAACGTTTTGTAACTAAAACGTCAAATCAATTTGAGCTTTAATACCGTACCCATAAAGTTCAAGTGTTAGTGGAGAGGTTCCGGGAAGGCAAAACAATTAAGTGACGTTCAGTTGTTCAGTCAACGAATGACAACTTCAAACAGACCATACGACATTATCACAATAATTACTGTTTCTTTCCCAATAGAAAAACGATTTTTCAAATGGTGCTTGCGTATAATATAAAAATTAATTGCTGTTAGTTAGTCGCGCTAAAACTAGAGAACGGCTAGACCGATTTGTCTAATTTTGGTTTTGAAACATTTGTGGCAGTTCAGAGAAGGTGAGAAATTAGTAGTATGTAGGTAGGTAGGTAATAGGTAGGTGGTAGGTAGTTGGTACGTAGGCAGGTAAAAGGGCATTGCAACGCACGCGGGGTACAGCTATATATTATATAAAAATGAATAGCTGTTCGTTAGTCTCGCTAAAACTCGAGAACGGCTGGACCGATTTGGCTAATTATAGTGTTGAATTATTCGTGGAAGTCCAGGGAAGGTTTAAAAGGTGAGAAAGTGGTAGGTAGGTAGGCAGGGTAGTAGGTAGAGTAGTAGGTAGAGTAGTATGTAGAGTAGTAGGTAGGGTAGTAAGTAGGATAGTAGAGTAGGTAGGGTAGTCGGTAGAGTAGTAGGTAGGGTAGTAGGTAGGTAGGGTAGTAGGTAGGTAGGGTAGTAGGTAGGTAGGGTAGTAGGTAGGTAGGGTTGTAGGTAGGTAAGGTAGGAGGTAGGTAGGTAGTTGGTACACAGGCAGGTAGTAGGTAGGAAAAAGGGCATTGCAACGCATGCCGGGAACAGCTAGTATTAGTATAGATGATAACGTCGAAAGGTACCTGAAGATCTTTTGGGATCTTCTTCTTTTTCTTCTTTAAAAGATCGCTCTAAGCGATAAGACCGCCCATTGTGTCACCCCTTGTAAAATGTTTTACTATTGTTTTTTTTTTTTTTTTGTAATTTTTATGGTGTACATATTAAAGAGTATTCTATCTATCTATCTATCTTCACGTGCCTATCACTGAAATTATAGTGATCAGTACACTGTCACCTCATAAAGGTACCCATAGTGTATACATCTACGTATGTATATATATTGTAGGGTAGTTGGGTAAGTTTTGATGGCAAGGCCAGACCCCATTGTTGTCCGTACCAAGGATTAGTGCGGATCAACGACCACGACGTCTCATGTTTATGTAAGATGTTAAATTACATTAATGTAGATTTGTTTTGTTTTGATTCGGTTTCATGGAACTTGGTTAATAAACGGCTTCGTTGGTTCTAGTGGCAAGAGCGACTGCTGAGGATGAGCTCCTGGGTTCGAATTCCGGGTCGAGCAATGTGTTATTGGGAGTTTTCTCAGTAGACAGTTAAAGAGGCTGGATTTGAGCCCGGTTGGTGGCAATAGGCTAAGCCATGTTACAAGCGACTTAAACAGAACTGTCAAAATATGGATGTACTATCTAGTTCACTTCTGCCTAACCCTTTAGGGATTATAAGCGTCATGATTTGTAGTTTGAAAAGTGACAAATAGGATAAGGGTAGGAAAATAATGATGAAAGTTCCAAGAAGTTCCTGTTGCTAAAATCATGTAAACAACGGAGTGGGTCCAAAACTTCATGCCGAGGTCTTGAAAATTATTTTGTCTATGCTAGATAGTTTCCAATATCGCTATTTCTAAAATCACGCGAATCACTGGTTTTTTTATACGTCATTTGCTAGCGAATGAATTTTTGAGCATTTTGGACATTTTACGTTGCGTACTGAACAAAAATGTAATAAAGACGTCACATTTATTAAATTCATCCAGCCGTTCGGACGTTACGACAAAAAATCCAACAAACACAGTTATGCACGACTAAACTAATAACCCTTCCTTTTGTACAATAAAATCAGGAAAAGCGAAATGAAAATTCCAGAAAGATAAAATTAATCATATTAGCGTAAACAGAACGGAAGGAAACTTGAAAACAAAGAGGATATTCTAAGTAGCTAGCTGGCTTAACAAGTTTAACCAGAACGGGGAGAAATTCCGCTACGCTTCAATAGTTATTCAGGAATCCCACGAACTTCAAAATCTTAAACAAGCTGATATTAAAATTTGCATTACGGATGTCCATGGAGTCTCGTATCTGTGGAGAACAAAGTTGAACAACATTGCATAAAATTATTTACATCAAGGCAACATTCCTTTTTTGTGATTGGCATCTCGCAGTTAAACTTAGGAGGCTGTCGTCTAACGGGACTACCCTTTTTTTCGTTCATTTTGTTTTTGGAGTGTGTGTGTGTGTGTGACTTCTACTGGCTAAAACCACCCATGTTCCCTCATAAATTCCTACATATTTGTAATAAAATTGAATCGAGAAATGCGAGTTTCACAGAAGTGTGCCCCTATTATATGTAAATGCGCTGCGAAGACATTTTGACATCTGCGCTTCTTAACGATGTGACATTGCGATGAAGTCGGGCTATGCTGAGACAGCGCCGCCACCGAGTAAATTGTATGATGTTTTCCTGCATTTTCAAACGGTAGTAGGTTAGAAAAATATTGCAAAGTTTTTTACAACTGCAAAAATATTATAGACAGTTTAATTGGATAAGAAACTAGATTAAGTTCATACTGTTTAGTGTTATGTTGATAAGCATATCTTTTTGTTTATGAAGTAAGTCTCATAATTATTGTTGAGATGATGTATGAATCATCTGGCCATACACCTTAATCCTAATCTACGATTAACTTACATATAAAATACCTATACCTCGTTACATTGAATGTAATATAATTCTATCCAGGCGCGAATTCAGTTCTGCGCAGAGGACTTAGATCTATATTTAGACCTAGGAACGTTTCTAGGTCGTCTGAGTAAAGCCTCGTTGAAGGTAAAATGCAGGTTGCAAGGAAAGCTTTTCTCTTGTAATATTCCAACATCTTGCTGTAAGCTCACGTTTAGAAAATGAAACGCGTATTTAGAGGAGTTTAAAAAAGTATTACATGGGTAGTATTTATTTATGAAATATGTCTTGGAAAACTTATGGATGCCATTTTAATGTCAGAGTTCGGAGTTGTATCTTGTTTTCAAGCAGCTTTTAATTACACCACCCACCATAAATTGCCGCACACCAACCGGTTTCTTACTTCCATTTACCGATTCAGTCCACTACTCAAAACATAATTATCATCGCACCTGTAACCCTCGAAGGATTAAGCAGCGGTGTACCGCCTGGTTTATTTGGTCAAACCTTGACCAACACTCGGTCAAAGTTTTGCTTCATCACGTCGGTAGTTTCGCGTCTACACAAATATTAGCTGTTGCCCGAGACTTTGTTCGCGTCGAAACTTTAATACGTATGCCTCAGAAAAAAAAATACCTATGGCCTTTCTCAGGAAATAATCAATTTTTCTTGCCATATTTCATAACGCAAATTTCATAACGATCCGATTAGCTGTAGTCGTGAAAAGGTAACAACCCGTTGGTAAGTTTCACATTGGTAATATTATAGTATGGAAAATCAACATTATTTTCGACTCTGCATGGAAGAACTTCCTTCATCAACTTTGCTTTGCATTTTCTCGCTTCAATAAACAGAAAATCGTATAAGAGCAAGACTTGCGTCGCTAGTCTAACAAGCTATCTAGACTCGTCCAGAAATAGCTGTTCTATCGATTAGCTACATCAGCCGTGATTTCTAGTCGTAGATGCTACAATTAGACATCAAAGACCTTTGCCATAATTCATTAGGATTGCTTCTTTGTGCGAAATTATTAACTCTATAAATAGGGTAGGTGTTTTATGTATTCTGGTAATTCGAAAACTATAACAATTCTCGTAAAACAGAAAGATAGACGATAAAATGTAAATATAGTTCGCAAGTCTCTCGGAATTGTGCGACAGGGTATTCGAGAAACCTGAATTCGCGAATGTATCAAATACTAGGAAGGATTTTTAAATTGAATCCCCTAAATTTTATCTAGACTTTTTATACGTAGAGCATCCATTACCACAATGCCGTGTTCCACGAAAAACGTACATCACGACCATCCGAAGAGGAGTTCGGCAGAAGTGTGCTAGAATAATTAAGAATAAGAATAATTTATTTAAGAAAAAGTAATACAAAAGGTATACATTTAGGCACAATAGTGTTGTTTCTAATACAATGGTATAATTAGTGCTTATAAGTAAACTATTACTAAAATATATTTAAAAATTTGCAAGCAGTGATAATTTTATAATTCAAATGTATGGTAGCGACCTTGTACTATATTACTGTTGCACATTCCGATTTCACTTTTCATGTGTAAGTCCCACGTAATAGAGACCCCTGACTGCTATTGAGTTTCTAATAGAAACACCTAATAACACTTTATTTCACCTGAGAATCAAATCCAGATGCACCCGGTCAAAAGTTACTCTAAACACCTAGAGCAACGAGGCAGTCGACACAAACAATCTCAAGAGAAACTTTCGAACAAAATTTAAAACTGAAACAGTAATAGTAACTGGCACGAGGCGTACTTACGCTTGTACTTTAAACTTTAAGCATAATGTTATTCAACGTGCGCGTCGCTCGTAGACAGCAGCTGACAATCCTCTAAAGAGTTTGACTGCGCCTCGAATTGGAAGTTTTCCACAATACCTAAGTAAAGAGTATTTCGAAAAGCAATTCTAAGTTTTTCATACGTTTAAAATACAGTGTTTTTAAGCAACTGTTTGAATATTTTGTAAGAAGCTTTACAAAAATGAAAACGTGGAAAAGCACGCAGTAGAAGTAGGAGAAATATACGAGTACATGGACCATAAGCACCTAGCGTTATGTAGTTTAATTTAATTACCAGAGGGCTGGTTCTTTGGTTGGCCAAAGAATTAAATTAGCATTGCCATTCAACGTGGCAATGCTGCTCGTCTTTTTTTTGGAAGGTGGGAAATCAACAACCCGCCCCAACGGGAGTGAGTCTTGAATGAGGATTACTCGGTCAATAAAATTAATTGGTAGTTTAATTTAGCGTTGTAGGAAAAAGGTATGGGCTACTGCTGGACAGAATCTAGCTGAGAAAGAATCATTCGCTCACGTATTTCTTATATTACGTAGATGGGCACTAAGAAAAGAGAATCTTTTAAATATCGCCTACGAAGGGTTAAAATAGTGAATAAAATGGAAGTAGCATGAAAGTCTCGAAAATTCTTCATTCTTGAATGGAATTTATATAGGGTTTCTTGTTGACATACAAATTGCAAACACAGAAAACATTTTAGGCGACCACCGAAATATCGGATAAAACTTCTCAAAGATCGATTGACACTTCACCCTACGTTAGGCAAAGGTTCCCCGAAGTACTAAAAGTCGTGTCACGTATCATCTTAGCAGGCTTCTCCCATTTAATACTGTTTGAGGGCTAAAGTCAACATTTTACGAAAAGCTCTTATCTCGCACAGGTATTGGTTTTTTTTTATAAATAAGTAAGGGCTGTTCAACCTAAAATGTAAAGTAGACCATCGAGGGATGAATACTTAATTAGTTAAGCAACTTTTATTAACCGTTGTTACATTCTAAATGGGCGAAAAGATTTACAACAAAAGCTGTTATGGGTTTTGTGTTAGGTTCGCAATGATTTAATATAGCAGGTATCCCTGTACCTAACTACCTATTTAATTTCATTATTTCAGCTATAAGACATTCACTGCTGGACATAGGCCTCCGCCAGAAGGGGGAGATTTGCCATAATCACCACGCTTGGCAGGCGGGTTGGCGATCGCAGTATGGTTGTTACGAAGGCACAGGGAACGCTGCTGCCCATTCTCTGGTAAGTCCCTTAGTCGCCTCTTACGACACCCACGGGAAAATATGAGATGGTGCTATTCTTTACGTCGGACACCATACGGAACATTATTTAATTTAGCTATTCTTATTATTAAATAAATAGAGAGGTGTGTCATGGATCGAGGTTCCTTTTTATCCTTTTTACCCGACTGCGGCGAAGCCCAAAGGGAGGATTATGTGTTTGATACGCGTATGTATGTAGGTATGTACATAATTATGTATGTCCCTATTTGTGTTAGTAATAATAATAAGTAATGATTAAATAAAAAAAACCTTAACATTATAAAATGTATATGCATATTCTCAAAATCGACGGCAACCTGAATCAGTTGAAAAAAGTTTCTGGTGATACGGAAGTACCTTATAGATCACTGCAAAAGAATGACGGTTTCTGGTGTGTAACGTTACATTTAGCAGGGGGAGCCTGATAAATGTAAGGCCACAATAAACACTTTCCTACCTAGAAGGAGAGCACAGTTTAAGAGAAAAAGGGAAAAGGTAAACAGTTATTTAATATAAGAAAATAAAAACAATTAAACCTAAAATATCTATCAGACCCTAACCTACCGGATGCTGGAGAATTCTAATTGAAAATACTATACAAAGTCAGGGAAACCGGGGTGAAGGTCCTTAGATACGGAAGTCCAGGGGTTTCTTCAGATGGAAAGCCTCAGGTCAGGCCTTCCAGTCGTTGAGCTCGCAAAGGGGCCGGTTGAAGCCTGCCGTCAATCTTCAGCTTCCATCAGACGCAGAAGAGGCGCGAGGATCAAGGTAACGTCCCTCCGGCTGTAGCAGTAGCCGGCGGACGTCAGAAGTGCCGAAGAGGAGACCCGAAGCGGAGGATCGAGGAGGAGGGCCGAGGAACGTCGTCACTCGGGCACTTTTCTTTACGATGCAGACCACCGTAATGAAGATTATATTATATTGCTCAAGAAACTAGTAAGCTTCGTAGCTGAGATGTTTTTCGTACCGAGCCCTGGCGTAGCCTGATTCTGACGACCCGGTTCCCAGTCATGCGAACATTTTGAAATTAGAAGCATTTGTTCTAGAACATTAAAAATAAAATCAATTTATAACGATGTACAATGAGGTATTAATTACCTATACTACCTACTCCTAACTCCAGCAGCGAATTAAAAATAAAAACCATATAGAAAAACACAACCATTAGGTACAAGTGACGTTTTTCATTATTACACATTTTTAGGCCTAACAAACGCAAACAAATCAGAACGATTACGTGCGATAAGGAACTCTGCGTTCCTAAAAAAACAAGTAGATACCAGCCTATAAACGTTGCGTTTGCAAATTAATTTCCATATACGTAAACAACTACGAAACAACTTTATACATTTATGAATTTTCGATAAAACTAGTCGTTCTGAAACCAACTTCATTTATATCGTGATAAAGTTGTTTATGAGGATAAAACAAATGTGGAATAGAGACGCTGTTTTCATAGTTTTATATGTTTCGTAACGTTAAATCCGCGTACGTTTTTGTTAAGGGGCTAGATTTTTATTTTATGTAGTATTTTTTTTTTTTTTTTTTCGCATATATGTTATCACTTGACTCTTCCCAAAAAACACCTTTTTTTTCTTTTTGGCGGGTGGAAAATCATCAAATAACCCCTCCCGCTCTTGGGCAGAGCGGAAGGGAGTGTCAGACTGACTAAAAACCACCCGTGTTTCTTCTTAGCCCTTGCGCCGAGGCCGCGGTATCTGTTTCGAACAACCCGCAGCCCTGACGGGCCCAAAAAAAAAGAGGAAAAAGAGTAGAGAACTCTTTGCCTTGCAATGAAACAATAGGTGGCTCTTAATAATAACATCATGGTCATTTACTATTCCAGTTACTGCCAGACCAGTTTATTATCTGACACTTTAAAATAACTCTCAAAGTGCCTACTATCATTATCCTCCTTTTGCCCTTATCCCAACTTGTTTCGGATCAGTGCAGCATGACTTCTTCCAAACTTCTTTATAACTCCACATCTCAGTAGTCACCTATTTTGTAGTGCCTGCCCATTATCCTTCACACAGTGCAACCATTGTTTCTCACAGTAACTTCTATATTATATGCCGACAAAATAGTCCTATAAACAACACTACATGTCAACAAATTATCACAACATCTCCTTAAACCCTCCAATTACACACAGAAATACAAAGAAATTCGCTGACAATACAAAGCAATCTTTTGTGCGTTACTCACACAAGACAAAACAGATTTCTGCCGTCGCCTTTACACTTCAAACAATATACAGTAAATTAAAATCTTTCAGCGAGCGCAGAATGAATACCTGATGACTCCTCTTTGTGGTCGAAGCAATGTGGAACATTTTATTCTCAGAGATTCCATTTTTCGTAACACAGGATTGTGTGAAAGATAATCCTTCAAATAATTTTCTTATAATCTTGACAGTGTGTTGTTTCTGAAAGATTTTATTGGATGACGTTCATCCAATAAAAATCTTTACACCCTTAAATTTTATGAAAAATACTCTTTTTCCGTCAAAACTGGAAGCGAGAAGTGTGAGTGCGAGTGCGAGAAGTGTGTGAAGTTTGCTAGAGTGGGACAGAGCAGGCTAGCAAAAAAAAAACTATTTAACTTGAGTGTCAACGAGTGCCGTTTTTTACCCAATACCAATTGGGTTGTGGAGGTAAGATATGTAGTCGCTCCAAATAAAATACTGGTATTCATCTGCATCCGGTTAGACTGGAAGTCGACCCCAACATAATTGGGAAAAGGTTACACTGATAATCTTAAACTTAATTATAAATACTGTTTTAATCTTTCACGATTTTTATCTAAACTTATACTAACACAAATAATGTTTAAATCGAAAATCTACACCACATAACTTCACTTGTATCGATAATGAATTATCAAGTTTTCCAATAAACGGGGTTCGGTGTTCTGGAAAAACTGTTTGGTTTCATTAGATACCGTAACGTTTTTGTTGCTACAATGATTCAAAGAAAGAAGTTTCGAGACATGCGAAGCTTCAACATTGTGTATTTTATGTTGAATCTAACAATCACATACTATTCAGTAGCGTGTCGGCGAATAAGTTCTTCAATAGTGTGATTGTTAGGCCTATTTCTATGTTGAACTTTCAATTTCGCTGTATGTTTTCGAAGATAGAATTTAGAATATGCAATTTTAAATACATTTCGAAGCACTAAGGTGGTTTCAACATTATAAGGAGTCGTCCACATATTTTTTTTTTTTTTTTTATTAAACGTTGCCCCACACTAGGAATTTCTCCTGTATCGTGGGTGCGTTCACAAACATTTAAACTCACATTCACAAACACACCCAGACCCGAAACAACTATCTGTAGGCCATACAAATATTTGTTCCGTGCGGGGATCGAACCCGCGACACGCAGCGCAGCAGTCCAATCGCTCAGCCACTGCGCCAACCGTGTCGTCAACGAACGAACGTCAATTGAACGGTATTGCGCTTGGAACAAACACCAAACGAGAGCTCTGTTAGATCGAGATCTTAGCATTGGCTTTAAATAGGACGGATTACACAATGAGCAGAAAAAGAGGTAATAGGACCAGAGGACCAAATTTTACCAGCAACGCCACTCTTGGATTCCGGCATTCTCCTGAAAACTGTAATCCACCACGCAGGACTACAGTGGGTTAGCATTTTAGGTCCTAGAACATATGCAAAAAAAACTAATTACTAACTAAGCTATTTAAAACTGAAAACATTCGTTCACTCCCAAACTTATTTCATACATCCACTCATCCATTTAATATGAAGAGCTCAACCAACATACTCGTGAACGGAGGTTATAAATTAATAGCGAGTTTCGCTTGTGTTCGAGTTGATTACCCCGGCAGAGCAACAAGTCTGCCAAGTTCCCGCTTTCTGCTTTATACCGGCTGGCAGCTCTCAAAGGCTAACGATAGACTTTTAGCCGATGAACGCTTATGTTGAAAAATGCATCGCCGATACTACTGCTGAGTTGAATTTATTGAATGTAGGTTCTGTGAATACCGCAAAAGTGCTGGCTTTTTCTTTGTATGTTAAATAAATGTTACCTGAAATGGTACATAGTAATTTATTGGTGAGGTAGTCACATTTTTCTTTTTCTCCGCGGCCTCGACATAAAGGGCTAAGAAGGAACATGGGTGGTTTTTAGTCAGTAGAAGTCTGACACTCCCTTTTGCTCGCCTTGCCCAAGAGCGGGAGGGGTTATTCGATAATTATCCACCCGCCAAAAAAAAAAAATAGGGCGGACGCCGTGCCGATCAGATTCGGCGCAAGCTGAGCAGAGTGATCGCGGAAGACCCATCTCCGATCCAGAACCAGGCCCAAATATTTCGGCCAGGGCTCTGTTTAAAAAAGTTAACAAGCCGACGAGTCCGACGTGTTTATGTCAAGAAATGACAGTATAAACCGTCGATTTAAACAGTCTGTCAGTCGGTCTGTAGTCGTAAAAGTGTGTCAAAAACACCATGTTCAAAAAATTATATCTTCAAAATAAATAGGTTAAAAAAAAAAAACTTGAGAGGTGTCAAGGAACACCCGGATGGAACGAAGTTATTGTTATTATTTTTTATTATGTAAAAAAAAAAAAATGTAGAAATGAAAATATCTGGCTTGCTTTCTATAAGAGAGAGAGAGACAGACAGAGAAACATGCGACGCCGCACAGCTTACAATAGCTTACTATAGCAAAAAGTGTCGTGACAACTTTTCGTAACAATTTTTTCCGTCTAGCCCCCTTTCACAACGCGCGATAAGGAACTTCGTTCCAAAAGGAACCTCAGGACGAATTCTAAAAATATTAAGTATAATGACATAGATTAGTGTCAGGAACCCAGCGCAGGTACTCCCATTCCTGGTCAGTATTTGGACCAAATCTCATATAAAGATGAGCCATCTCCTTTTAAAATGTTTTATTTTTATGGTTCATAGTTTACAAATAAGAATTTAATATGTTGCTAAATGCTTATTTTCCTCTCAATAAAACCTGTTAACATATATTGCTGGTGAAAAACAAAACAAAAACAATCATGAAACAATATATAAAAACAGTTCATTTGGAAAAGTGTCGATTTGCTACGCGGCTACGTGTGTGCTACGCAAAGCTCCTCGTTATTAGAGTCGTAGCGCGTAGCTCGTAGCGCGTAGCACCGCGGTGAAGCGACAATCGATTGCCATCCGAGTGATTGATCGCCGTCAACACTACAATTCGATACTTCGTACCCTGATTCGGGTTTTCAGTATCATCCGTTTTATTTATCGCTGACAGAGGGTTTGAGGTAATACAAATAGAATGTGTTTTTAATGTTGCGATTTTGTTTATTGATTATTTTGTTTATATGTTCTTTGATAACTCAGTTTTAACCGCTATAAATAAACTAAACATCTTTCATGCATATGTGGAATGCAAATAAATGAATTTATATGATGAATATGTGTAAGTTAAAAGCATAATTTATAAATCAGATATGTAAAAAGAAAATATTGTATTTTTTTTTAGCATTTAAGAATCGTTTTTATTATTACTTATTCTTTTAAAACCTGTCTGTTGTGCCATTGTCTATGGCAAAAAAACATAAAAAGCAGCAATTACACATTAATTGCTGTTCATAAAAATAATGAAATAAAATCATAAATAAAAACGAGGAGACTCTTGATAATTTCCCAATACTTATATAGGAGCTTGTTAAAGTCATACATCGTACATGCGTCTTATGTATAATATATATACATATATATATAATAAGTAAGTGTGCCGTCGTTAAACGCTCACTTTATTACATAATATGACACGTCTAAGGAATATAATTTAATTTCGCGTCATTTTACCAACGCTGTAGCACCCTACTTGTAAAATAGCGGGGTGATGTTCATCCCCTTGACACAATTACAGACTCAAAACCTTTGTTTTCACATAAACTGTTCGGAAAATTCAGAATTTACAATAGTGCTGCTCATGTTCCTTTGGCGTTGGGCTGAACGGAAACTAACGGCGGTATTTTGTTTTTAATGCATTTTTTTTTTGTAAACCAACAGCGATCTCCTGACAATTTCATTCAAGACCCGCACTTTCATTCAAGTAGCATGATTGTCATATTTTGTCAACCATAAAAAATCATCAGCATTCCCTTATCCCAATTGATTTGAGGTCGGTGCAGCATGTCTACTTCCATGCTTCTCCATTATTCCTCATATCAGCAGTCACCTACTTTCTATTCACATCATCATTCTCAAAGGCCATTCATCGTTTCTTCAGTCTTCCTCTACTCGTATAGTCTACATTCATATAATACTTAACACTTGTTCCTTAATCCGCCGCATCACATGTCAATCACCAAGAATAACAAACGAAAACCTCCACCTCCCTCCATATCTCCAGTTGCCAACAATACAAGTTTCATCGATCGTAACATTAGCAACGATAAGGAAAAACATTTGTTACATAAATGTGTTTATTCACAAAATGCTAAAGTACATTACGGAGCCTGACAGCCGACCGTGGCTCGGGGCTGGGCCGCCGTCGCGCGCAACAGGTCCGCGTGTTTACCCGACACCCACCACCGTGACGAGAATACTTATCAACAGCCTACACTTCAAAACAGTCTTATTGTTAGTTGACTCGCGATCCAAAACGAAAACTTTGTTACTTTTATCTCCAAGATAAACGGGAATGACCCGTTTCATGTCCTGCACCTAACAGACATTGATACACCCTATATCAACAAAATTCAGACAGAATTTTTTACAATATTTTCGCGATCGAGTAATTTCCTTTATCACTATGCTAACAAAGATTTTATCGGCCTTTCAGTGATAATATAGAGATGAACACGCGACACGGATATAACGGAAAAATACTAAAGCAGTCCTATTGAATCATTCCAAAGTAAAACGCACAAGATATGGAATTTCTATAGAATAACGGAACGTACGGACAAAGGAATAAAACAGCACTAGAGCGTTGACAATAGGGGAAATATGTGGATATTACGATAAAAGTCAGACGGTGGCCATTCCCTCACGACTCTCGTCCATAAATTTGAGCTCCTGGGTATAATGACGATACATTTCCAGATCACGTCTCTTGTACGCTGAGCCTTAAGTCGGCGATATGAACTCACGTCCCCTCTACTTGGCGACCTAAAAACTTAATGAACTACATATCTGATCTATATCATTTATACCACCAGACGCCCTTTGTGTTCTTTATATAAGTCGATGCAGACTGATATTAGAAAATAGTTTGAAGTCGGGTACTGTCGCTTTATAAGGTAAGTTTCTTCATTTTTAAACTAGTTTAAAAAGGCACGATAGGGTTGGCATATCTGTTGAGACAAAAAATCCCAAATTAAATAAGGAGAAAAAAATAGTTAAAGGGTCTTTCTCTGACTAATAATTTACGAATTGTCTACCAGCTGACAAATAAAACAATAAAACTACTGCTATTCGGGCGACCAAATCTAAAGGTTAGGTTAGGCTAGACCGGACCCCGTCGGGGCTGCGGGTTGTTCGCAAGAGATACCGCGGCCTCGACATGAAGGGCTAAGAAGGAACATGGGTGGTTTTTAATCAGTAGAAGTCTGACACTCCAAGAGCGAAAGGGAAAAAAAAACAAGGCTAGTCCGGACAGGTCTACAAATATCTGTGTAGTTCTTTCTTCAAAAGAGCATCTCAGACACTAATCTGCATACTCTTCATGTGAGTTGACCAAGATTTTAACATGTAAAAGTGTTTGTAAAACATATCTGCATAATTTATTATTTACATGTAGTGCGTCTTAACAATAACAACAATAATCTCAGGTACATAAGACTCTCCCTGTAAAACTACAGCCAGTCTCCACGAGCTATCCATTGTAAGATAATCCTCTTAAGTCTTATTTAATAAAAACGCTTTTGTCAGGGCTAATACTATTCAGGAACTGATTAGGGGAGAACTTATTTATAGACACAATAAGAGATCTCCCGTCGTTAACGTAACCTTGTTGGAAGAAGATATATATGGAGGTACGTATCAATCGTGGTTCAGATATACTGTCCTGACTATTGGATCGGTAATTCACTTAACGATTTATTTTATTGGTATTTTAAACGTAATGTCAAGAGGTATTTTCACACGATATTTCATCAAAGTTTACAAACAATAACTATGAGTAAATAAAATCATCATCTGCCTAGCCTTTATCAACTATCAATCAACTTTATTTTCTCACCACAAAATACATACATTATTTTACATTGGTCAGATTCAGCAATGATACACAATAGGGTAGTTAACTTAAAAAATCTAATTAGTCCGTCAGATAGATTTCTAAATAATATTGGACACGTATTTTTTTCTTTTTTCACGTAAACAAACAAAAAAGACGATCCAGTGCTTTGAAAACTCGTATGACGTCATATTCTAAGACTAGTATGACATTTTTTACCGGTGAGTGACGTTACGACAAAGATTTGAGTGGGGACTCAAATCTTTGACGCGTTTTATCTTCGTCAATTTTTATTGATTTGATAAATCAAAAAACACGTATCCAATATTTTTCGATAATCTAACATACGGACTAATTAGAATCGTATTTTTTTTAGTCAGTAAACATCCCTATTCAGGTAAGTAAATATTGTGGAAGACATGAAACACATGACCTGTGTTTCAGGACTATGTTGGGATAGGCTTTCAGTCTAACCGGATGCAGCTGAATATCAATATTTGGCATGAAGCGACTGCATGTCTGACTTCCACAACCCATTTAGTACTGGGTAATATATCCCAGTCAAGACTGTTATAAGTAAATCAAATATAGGGGATCGGACTGAGTCAAAAAAATATTATTCTGTTTAGTCCGTCAGTTAGATTATCGAAAATTATTGGATACGTGTTTTTTGTTTTATCAAATTAATAAAAACTGACGAAGATAAAACACGTCAAGGATCATGAGTGGGGGTTTGTGACGTCACTTTTAGGTACGGTTGCACTTGGCTCACGAGTTTTCGAAGCACTGTATTGTCTTAATTTTTTGATTATGTGAAAAAAGAAAAAATAAGTATTCAATATTTTTTGGAAATCTTTCTGACGGACTAATTAGTTTTTTTTGTCCGATCTCCTAACGCAATACTTTTAATTAGTGTTGGTGGCACATAGATAATGGCACAATACATCTTAAAAATACAAACTAAAACATCTCAACAGTTGTCTAGCCTTTAGATTGTAATTCAAATCTGTGTAATTCTTTTATCAAAAACCATCTCAGACACCAATCTACGTAGAGTCATATGAAGGACATGACCAACGTCTGGACTTTGAAAGACAGTAGACGGGTATGAAACACCAGCCTCATCCAGTTTTAAAATATAATGTGTGTGTAAAAGTGTTTTATAAACCAATTGACTAAAAATGAAAATGGTTTTTGATTAAATTGGATTAAAAACCATCGGTAACACATTGTAATTGTCTTTACGGCGTTATGTTGAAATAAATAAATAATAATTTTAGCTAATCATAAAGAAGAGCCAATACTCATTGGATTCGAAACGGGCAATAACCATTGGATTAGGTAACTACAATTTGAGGAAATATTTTGCGAGCAAAGAGAGCCTTCTCTCGTAATGGAAAATAATTTCTGTTTCGATTACCTCTTCACGCAACTGATATTTTTCCTTAATCTTTACTAATGTTATAAATAGGTAACATTTGTTTGTATATAATGAGCTATCTCCGGAAGGAATGAACCAATTCTTAAAATTATTTCAGTGGTAGAAAGCTACATAATTCGTGTGTGCCTCAGGTGTATGCTATAGTCTATAAATTATATTTATATCATGGATATTAGCCGAACTATCACATTTTTTGTGGACGAAGTCGCAAAGTGCTGTAATTCAATAAAGAAGAAATATTAGCTCAAAAAGAAGCTCGAAGTTCACTGTCACATAATTTGCAGACTTTTGTCACAAGTTTAATAAACCCGATGTTAAATATAGTTCCAAAGTGCTGCGGCTTCGGAACAAATTTAATTTTAACTTACAACTTATAAATAAGCGATGAGACTACAGCCTCACTTGTTACGACTTGACAAATGAGCCGCATTCAAATTTCCACAAATTACATTTCGTTATTTTTCGTCCTTCGTCCAAGCTTTTTGTGTAATTTAAATTCTCATGGAGTAGGAGCAAAGAGGGACAAGCAAATAAGCACATTCAGAGTACTTATTTAAATACAGCCTTTAAGTAAATTTACTGTTTGAATGAACTGTCGGGAACAAAGCGGAGCTCTCAAAGAGCTAAATTAGAAGGTATAATGTACTGTATTTGATGTAAGTGTGTTCATGTAGACTGTGCAACCACTGTGTCCACAGTGCACAAGATCGGACAAAGGCTTTAGCGCTAAGCTTGCTCCACCGCACCAGGATAATACGGACTTTGGCCGGAAATTGGAACATTGTATAACTAATTCCGCTGGACCTTACTTCTATCCTGTAATTAACATTTGGTAAATTTTTAATTAATCACCCATTACCCATATTAAAATGCAGCCTTTATTCAATAACATACGAAAATCCCCCAGCCGTTAAAACATTCAACACACCCCAATTCCATTTCGTTGGATGTTTCCATTAGACTGATTCACTGCGTTAATTAGAGGTTATTTTTAACCCTTTATTTGAGTAATTTAATCAAAATAATCAAACAGTTAAATAAGCATAATTTTTACAAAGCATGTTTACATTTAGAGCATAAGTAATGTGGACGTTAGAGCGAGAAACGTTTAAGAGATGCATCAAAAGTTTCCTCGTGGAGATTGACTGGGCGCTTGGGCGGGCGACGGGTCCGGAGAGGCTGCGGCGCACGTCCCGCCCAGTGGCAGCTCGACCGCCGCACCGAGCGCACGCCGGGACGTGCACGCACACCACGACACCGCCGGTCGGTACGCGACACCAACACACGCATGCATCCCCCCCCTCCGCCACGCCGCGCCCCCGTGCCTCACCCCTACCCCCCCCCCCCCGCGCACCTCGCTGCCCCCCCACCCTCCGCGGCCAGGTGGATACGTATTAGACGCACACGTTGATCATCAATTAGCATCACACTTCAATACTGTTGTCATTAACAATGAAACGGTCCCTCAATACGTATCCACTGTGGGTGCAGCTTGTTTCACCGTTGTTTGCATGGATTTGTCCCTACCCGCCTAACCTATCATCCCCCTGTACCTGTAGATTGTCTCAATATTTGACTAGTTCTTCATCTATTAGAATATCCTTTTTCTGACATTTATTTATGTTTAGTCAATTAATCGGTGATTTTTCTCGTCGGACAATGTAAATCATTACCTCGTAAACGGTTAATGGCGCAGTAAATTCGTTATTCTTGAATCGTAGTCCATTGAAACTTCGGTTAAAAAAATGTTTCTGCATCGTAATAACGCACTATAATGGACTTAGTATCACCGAAATGCGTCATTACACGCAAATAAACTTTCGGAAACATTGTAATAAAATGATCTTTGTTAAAATCGTGCCAAAAGATTTAAAGACATTCACAAACCTTTATGCGAACCCTTTCGTTTGACTGAATTATTTCCTTTCATATTTATGAACACTTTGTGCTCATTATAGCACTGAAATTAAATATAAATACAGCTGTGAACTCAGCACTAACAAGAATTTTATATCTCGCTACCCACCAATATCGCGATTAATTTGGAAAAACAACTTTAATAATCTGCCCCAATTAATTTAACTTTCGTTTAATCAAGCTTCCAAAAATCTGTTAACTGTTTTCGACGCAAAATTAAGCAGAATGAAACTCCTTTATAATAAACAAGGATGATATAAATCCCCTTTTTTCCCTCTTTCTTAACTAATCAATCTTCATAATTTTGAAGAATGCTTAATTTACAACCTTTGACTTTAGACGTTTTGTTTCCATTAGAAAAGTAACTTTAGCTTTGTCGTTTGCAACGGACTCTTCAAGTAAAAGATATCTGTGTATTTTCCATCTTTAACTCAACGTGGGTAGTACCTAGAACTTGTTTTCCAGTTCATTCGTTTTCAACTCGGTCTTCGCCATCCTTAACAGCTCATTGGGTCTGGTATCAATCTGCACATCTAGCTATCTCCTCAGCGACCTCGAGGTCTCGCTCGAGCGGCACTAGGTCAAGGCATTCTCTGGCAACACGCCCCCCTGAACTTCGTTTATCATGGCACCGTAGGTGGAACCCTAAACGTCTTCCAATTCAGTTACTGAATAATTAAAATTGTTTTCATTTGTTATTCCAATGATGCTTCGACTTATTCTTCGATATCCACTAACTTTCTTTTTAATCAATCTTAATTTCAAATTAAATATGGCCGACTATTTTTCAAAGCGAAACTGCAAAGTCACTTGAGTAATTTAGAAAATAATTAACATTTTATGAGAGTATTCATTCCAATTACAATATTTCTGTAAAACAATACCAGCCAAACATTTTTTATTAATTTCACGTAAAAGAAAAGAAATTTAAGGCGATTTCTCAATGTTCTTCTTTCTCGGAAACCGTATCTTTGTCTTGTAGCTTCGTTCAAAGCTTATTGTACTCTCATAATATTGATGAGTATCGTAAATTCGCTACAAGGAGGGCTAATTGGATAAGTTTTTATAACAAACATTTCTGAAAATAACAAACTTACTGAAATATAATGTGATTAAAATAAATAGCACCAATTTCGAAATAACTCAAAATATACATTCCTTTGAAGATCCTTTTAATAAAAACTCAAAATCTGTTGTTCCATTATTAATTCTCAATGGGGTCCCGTCGAAAAGATTAAAAAAAAAATGTATTGATGTTGCGAGAACAAAATAATGAACTCAATCTCAATCTCACCAATCATTTCAATCAGACCATTAATGACGCTGTAGAAATATCACAATGAATGAAACAAAGAGCGGATTTCCGTAATTCCCTTATTGAATTCGAGAGTAGTCCGCGCTCAAAGGGTATCGAAAATATGAAACGGATTCAACTGATTCCTATCATTTTTTAAAGTTTTAATCGGGATGGTAATTTCTATTATTATCATCCCGATTATAACTTTAAATGATACTTATACTTAGTGTGTTTGATTAACACCGTCTCCTCGAACGTCGTTTAATCTTTCGGTTTCGTTTAATCTCAGTTTCAATATTCATTAGCTTCGACGTTCTGAAGATCCACTCATCTGTTTTTGTTTACCTATTCCCACCATATAGATGTTAATCGTTCATCATGATCACCCTTTCTATACTGTTGCTTGTCTACCGACTTATTTATTTTAATTACCATTACACCCGCAAGATTCCCCGTACCAATCTTCGAAAATAGTTCGCGGAATTTACCTAAAACACTAATTCCGCGCTCTTTATAATTCTCACAAGCAAAGTTAAATGTGTGGTGCCTGACCGGAATATCGATAAAACTGTTTTAGGTTTAGAAGTTCGAGTGTTTGTGCAGTAAATAGCAGTAAGTCTCGATATCGGGGCGGGCTATGCCCTAGTCCGGGAGACTACTCCTGAAGATATCTAATCGGCAGCAGGACACCCGTCAGGTTCGTGTTCTTTTGTGTTCCTATTTCTTATATTATCTACGGTGACATTCTCTACAGATGGTTGGCATTTATCTAGTTCAAAATAAACTCCGCCGGCCTGGATTCAAGTTAGCTTTCCACGGCAAACAGATTCTTTTTCTTTTCACTTGTAAGTTAGTTTTATAAGGAGGTGTCGTTTGCTTTGGAATAATCTTGCAACTTCAGTTTTGATCAAGTTTGATTTCACTTTATCAAAATTTTGTGGGTGTGTCACCAACTAGGCCTCATTTAAAAATTGCATCTGCTACGATATAATAAATGACTTTATTCTAAGAGCCTAGCAAGGTTGTTGTACAGCCTCATTGCTATACGTAGACTAAATCAATTTATTTTCACCAAACATGGACTTGTTTTTAAAACTACCATCTCCATACAATTTTATTCAAGTGTTTTTAACCAAAATCACTATGAGGATGTATACCAGGTCAATTGAGGCGTCATAATTTAGATCGCTTAGCAGCAAACGAAATGATAATTTTAAAAGGTTGCGGGCTTAATTTGCTCAAGTCCCTACTAAAGGTCAGGGCTGAGCCTACATAAGCATATATTAAGCGGAGCTCATGCATGTATAGATCTACATTATATACCTCTAGTAGGAAGAAAGACAAATGATGCTGGATGTGTTCAAATGGATGTGTTCTTGGACCACTACTCTTTGACATTGAGATAAGCTATGGCATACAAAATTATTGTTCTGCTATTACTGAGGTAGTTAATTCTTTGCCCTTTATATCAATACAAAATTCCCATCTGATGTTTCCCGGTCTGATCATTTACTTCGCGATTAATAACTGTTTGATCGGGTTTCCAACTACTGGAGAACTTTGCTAAATACTTGTCTGCCTTTGATCTGTGAATAGCATAAATTAATTCGCAGATCTGTTAAGAATTAGTTTGTAACGAAATTATATCATCTCTAAAGTGAATTTTAATCAATTAATAACATTTTTACGTATTAGAATTTGTTAGAGAATGTTATAATATTCTTTGACATCGGCCAAAACCCGTGTTAGGAGCAGGTTATATAAGGTTTTTAAATGGTTTATCGTCTGCCTAGCCACACCCACTATTTTGCATCGAGCGACTGTTTATCTGACCTCCACAACCCAGTTAGTGCTGGGTATTACAATGGTGGTCAGACTTTCGGAACTACCTGTATTGACTTAACGAGGTTCTCGAGACATGGAGGAAACTCTGTATGTAATGGGTGGTCACTTATCCATGAACCAACCTAAGCAAGCGCTGAATACCGACCCGAGCGGCTGTTATTTTTTTGCCACGAGCTCCAATTATATGTATAAGGTTACAAATAAATCAAATCTTAAACTCCTGCGACCTTATTTAAGTAAAAAATGAATTGCATTCCGTCAGCCGCGAACCATTTAACATACCTACTTGTCAGCGCAGTGAATTTCCAATTAAGTACTTTCAGATTTCCAATAAACCCGTGCAAATGTTATTTCAACGTTGTGGGATGGCACAAAATTACCCGCTTTTTACCTGTTTGACTCCTTTTTCAAACGTTCAAAGGTTTGAACTTTTGAACGTTTAAGGTTTGTACTTTTACGTACCTAACCTACCCAAAATAAACTTTTAAAGTGGTAATTGTGAAAGCGATTTTCACCTTTATTTATATGTGAACAACGTTGGACATTCTGCCACTACGAAGATTTTAGGGATGTACCATATTGAAGTGGCAAGACGCGATAGAATAATATTTATTCGAACAATTTGTTTACTGTCGAACGTCGCAAGTTTGATTGAAATCAGAATTACTTGAAAATGTTTTGCTGTAGTAAAAGCTTTTGCTATTAAATGATTGTTTAAGTTATTTGAGCGCAAAAAAACAAAGATTATGAATTTGCTGTTAAAGACAATTAAGTAAGTCTGAGCAACGACGACTTATTAGGACCTTTTGCTCGTGTTTTCTATTTCTCAGCACCAATAGAAGCCGAAGCAATTAAAAGATAATAACTTTCGGTCGGTTCTTTGTGTAATCAACGTTCCGAGCCTGAGGAAAAAAGCCCAATTAAATAAAAATAATTGTGAACCAAAATCAAAAGTGAAAAGGTGTTATTTTATTGAAGGACAGCCTAAATTCTAAGGCTGCTGTATAAACTCTGTGGTAATATACGTTTAAACTTTTAACTTAACTCTCTCATTCAAATCAACATCGATGGTGTATAATTAGTTAAATTTAGCAAGCAATCAAAAGTAGTGATAGCTTGGTGGGGCGATCGTCAGACAGCCAAGTCTCGAGTTCGAACCCAAGCCACACATAATCTCTGGTTTTTCGGATTCATGTAAGTGTTGTGTATAATAATCACTGAAGGAAATATCGTGAGTACACCAGCATGGCTGAGAGACATGTCTGACGAAATGCATAGCCAAGTCAGAGGTCCATTGGGTGACAAAAAAACACTAAAAAAAATTCTGACACCAGTTTAAACACCATAAAAAAAAAACAGAAATTAAATTATTAATATATAAAAATATATATATAATATAATAAAAAAAATATATAATCATCGTAATATATATAAATATATATATTTATATATTATTAATACATACATTTATAATTAGGTAATTATGTTATTTTTTTATTGAATTAAAATTAAACGTTACAAAGTAAAGTAGGTAATTCAATTAATAACTATATGACGTGTACAACCACACTCTGTTCTAAACAGACAGCAATGCACTTCAGTCCTATCATCATAGCGAATATAGCACTTACGCCTTTCAACGCACCCCACGTATTTCATGAGACCGATATACATCACAACACAACACATGAAGTCGCTCCACTAATGCACCTGCTGTTCACTACACATTCACATTAACTCTATTAATAGGTTAGAGCCACTAAACTTGAAGTATTATAAACAAAGATGGATGATTTACGAACGATTTTCACCTTCGTGAGTGAGGTGAGCAAGATATCTGTCGATCATTGTGTTTAGTTTGTTTCAATTGGTGCGTGGTCGGTGTTTCGTCACGTTTATAAAGTACTAACGGACCTCACGCGGTTTCGATCGCTTATTTCCCGTTCCCGTGGGAACACATGAATAAAAAATAGCCCATGTCACCCGTGGATAGTGTAGAAGAATTTTTCAAATCGGTTCCATGGTTTTTAAGTTTATTCGTTACATACAAAATACAGGAAAAACATAACAAATCTTTCCTTTTTATAATATTATTATCATAGCCCACCACTTTGCTCAAGTGACGATTTATAACTATCCCTCGGAAGCGTAGGTAATTAGGTACTAGGATAAAAATATCCTAACCTAGGTCATGGTTTATCCGTATGACATTTTCACCGAAATATCCGACAAAGCGTGAAGACGAAACCAACAAATAACACACTTTTTTTTTACTAGCCTGTTCTGTCCCACTCCTGGGCAAAGGTTTCCCTCCACTCTTAAACATATTATATTAACAGTTAGATACAACGGATAAATACAACCTAAACTTTTTCTCTATGACCGTTTTTTCTCTATACTCTAGAAGATAAAATTAGCTTCATCGGTTATTCACAGTATTTGCGCCTCCCACATTATTCAGTCGAAGCATTTTGCTGACTTTCCGATTGAAAGTTTTTGATCGCTGAGTTCAGTAATGATGTTGCGAAATCGACCTCTAGTCCATTGACTTATCGGCTGATTTCGCAAATGAACAAACTGAAATATAAAAAATAACAAGTTAATGGCAAATAAATTTTATTAGAAAGCAATAAATTAATTATTTTCAATTTATTTTATCTTCAGTGTGAAATTTATCAAAAGAAAAGCATATGCGTGCGTGGATGACTACACGTATGAATATGGACGAGGCAAAAGGAGTATTGTAAGGATCCGTATCCGGAAGTAGGTGACATTCTATAGTTTCTGCCAACTCCCATGAGAATAGAGCGTGAGTTTATGCGTATTAGAACTCATCAAACCAAAATTGTCACGGTCACACACATCACTCACCAAAATAATTCATGATGATGTAGCTCTAGCTATATACTGTGATAAGGGTTAATATTCTGTGGTTTAGACTTATAAATAAGTTGGTTTGTGGGATCACAGCCACACGTACCATCGAGAGCTCTCTAAAAGCTTCACCTAGTAACAGTGGCAGCGGTGTGTATAATGAGTATAGGTACATTTTGAAACAATAAGTGGTGCAATATGCACTTGCTACTAGCTGCTCTATCAGTGCAGCTGTCTGAGGTCTGAGTTATATTAATTTATGAGTATTCTATCTATGAACTGAGCAGGCTACCTCTGCCACATGTCGCACCAAAATTTGGCTAAACTGGCCACAGATTGGTTTCCGAATAACAGAACAAGGCGACGCGGTAGGCCCAGAAGGAGATAGCGTGACGAGGTGGACTCTCATCAAAAGGATTGGGCCCAAACAGCCAAAGGCAGGGATAAATATGGAAAGAGGGAAGGGAGGCCTTTACCCTGCAGTGGGATACATCAGGCTCATAATAATAATAATATGTTCCTGCTAAATTGTTGTGGTGCCTGTACACTCTCTATATCTCTCCCGAGACGTCTCGCCCAAGGAATGGCTCTTTCGTCTAGTAGTCGCAATCGTGACTGCTGACTTCGCCGTTCTGAGTTCGATTCCCAAGTTGAACAAATTGTTACGGTTGATGGCAAGTCATGCCCTCTATTACATGAAATATAAACATAACTGGAGAAGTATAAGTGTGCTATTAGGTACACGTCTATACCTAAACCTTCGCAGCTTACAGGCTTGATGTTATAAGGGAGAGAACCTCTCAACCCAGCCGCCGCGGGAGACGCTCCGGGCGTCGGGGGCCTCGTGATGGCTTCCGGCCACCGTAGACACGGGCCTGTGGACGGTGAGTAATGGGCTAGCTCGCCCTCCGTCCGTCTTATGACGATGACAGGCCGTGTCGACGTTGCGTTCGTGTTCTACGCGCGCCTCAAAGAGATGTCAGCATCATGGAAGGGGCCCGCAAGGCCTGACGCCTGTCGGGGCTGCGGGTTGTTCGCAAGAGATACCGCGGCCTCGACATAAAGGACTAAGAAGGAACATGGGTGGTTTTTAGTCAGTAAAAGTCTGACACTCCCTTTCGCTCTGCCCAAGAGCGGGAGGGGTTATTTGATGATTTTCCACCCGCTTGATGTTATGTATTTATGTTATGTAAGAGAACAAACTCTTAGCTCTAAAAGTTCTAACCGAACATTTTCTTATACATTCTATAAATGTTTAAGAAAATGTTCTAGCCGTCAGAAAGCAAATAAGCTTGAAAGTTGAATCGAGCAAATATTGATAGTATCCGATTCCTTTAGTCGAGACGTAGCGTAGGCAATCGCAGTGAGTTTATTTGCATTGCTACAGAACGAATGTCAGATGAATCAAGATTGCAATATCGCATAGATGTCGGCTTTTACGTATCCATTCCGCGGCAATATTTGCTCCACTTTAATATATTATTACTCGAGCGAATGAATATTGTATTAATTCGCAGAAAAACTTATTTGTTATTATGAAAATGTCTTTTCCAGAAATATCGGTTCTATTATTTGATTGGAATTTTAGTCAAAATTATTGTTCCTTGTTGACACTTGGAACGCCTTTGCCTGTTCTATCAAGTTTAGAAGCCCAACCCGATTTTTAGTCTAATTACTAATAGGGCCAATAGTTGGCATGTGCCGCTACAGCCTTAGTTCAGTAAAGTTGTCTTTTGTCTCCCTTTTTTTTAATCATCAAATACCCCGCCCGCTCTTGGGCAGAGCGAAAGGGAGTGTCAGACTTCTACTGACTAAAACCACCCATGTTCCTTCTTAGCCCTTTATGTCGAGGCCGCGGTATCTCTTGCGAACAACCCGCAGCCCCGACGGGAATGTCTCCCTTTCAATCAACCTTCATTATGCAAATTGGTTACCTATATGGTGCAACTGGTCAATTCAACATTGTACTTTCCATTTAAGTTATGTATTTTCAAAATGTCTGTCTGTCTGCCTGGTGACTTTTATGTGGTGTCTGTTTCGTCTCAGTAATAAAAGGTGAACTCTGATCCTTATAAAGAAATAGGCAAAAGATTCTACAAGGCTTTTTTTCGACGGCGCGTTCGGGTTCAACGCGAGCCTCAAAGAGATGTCAGCAACATGGAAGGGCAAGGGCCGACGCCCGTCGGGGCTGCGGGTTGTTTGCAGATACCGCGGCCTCGACATGAAGGGCTAAGAAGGAACATGCTTGGTTTTTAGTCAGTAGAAGTCTGACACTCCCTTTCGCTCTGCCCAAGAGCGGGAGGGGTTATTTGCAGATTTCCCACCCCCCAAAAAAAAAAAAAAGGCTTTTTTTAAACGTTACATATATGGAGAGTGTAATAAATAAAAAGTGTATTGGAGCTAAAGCCAACTAATATTTAGTTTTTAAACATATTTTTTACATGTCACTTGTTTTAGCCATCCCTGCACCCTATCATATTTCGTGAAAATTCCTCACTAATGACTGATCGTCGCGTCGGAAATATCAATGTCAAGCTGATCTGATACTGATAACATGAGTTTTTCTTCTATTCTCATTATGAAATATATGTTATCTTCTTTTAATTACAATGTGCTAGTTTTTCCTAAATAGCCATAGAGGTATTTTCAGTACCTGCTTACATGTGTCTTTTTATTACACCCACTGAACTATTCTTTGTCTCTTATAAGTCGCCCAAGTAACTTCGGTAGGGTGAAAGTCGAGCCAATTGCCTGACTAAGGCAAGGAGTCAAGAAAGTGCCCTCATGTCAAGTCTCCTAATTAGCTAAGTCATAAGTTGTCCACCATTTACAAATAAACGTTCAGAGAGTAAGTACCTGGTACCTACTTAGTATCAGGTACTAACTCATTTTCTCCAGTGCTGTTGAAACGCGTCAATCCAACATGATGGTAGAAAATAATTCGTGATGGTGCTAAAACGAACGTCGGATAATTTGTTTTATGGCCACGCTGTGATGTTACTCTGGGCTGTGGTGCTCGTGATTTACTCATTTATGTTTGAGCTCAACTGCTCATATATTTTGGGATGCATTGCTCTATTTTCTCTTTAGTTATGGTGACCTAGTATCGTATTCTGTTATGTTATAAATATATAAGGAAATGAGATCGGTAATGCCGTGTAAGGTAACAATATACTATGACTAATATTTTTGATGGGAAATGTCTAAAATAACTCTGGGGCTAAAATATGAAGTATCTGTGAGATTTCCATCAGTGTCTTTGGCAATAAGTTCGTCCCTATTACTTGGAACTTTAAAATAATTGGCGAAATATAGGTACTGTAGAATATCAACATGAGCGCTGTATTTTAACTTAAATTAACAATGTGAAACGTTTAAACTTGAATCTTATTAAAATATAGGTACCTATATCATAAAACATTAACACACTTTGCCGGAACCTCATCGTCATGTTCCTGCTCTTGTTTCACGTTCTATTTGGGGTCGGCGCAACACGTTTTCTTTTTTCATTTCCCCCTGTCATATCAGACGTCATGGCTCCTTTCTCTTTCATAACATTCCTCATCTAACAACCTAACCTGTCTAATTTTTTCTTTATCTAATGCCAACCTTATTCTTTATTTCTTTTTTCATTACGACGTTCTAGTTTATTCCTAAATGACCCCATAGGTTAAGGTCTCTATCATACCTTATATTAGGAGGTAAGGAGGTTTCTGTCTTATCCCTCAAGGATTACAAGCGTGAAGTTATAAATCACTATATTTTTGTGACTTTTGCTTCTTTATCAAATCACAATAAATCCATGGAGATTTTATGGGGGCTCGTAAAGTTTTTATGGGTCCACTTATATTGATGTCAAACTATAATATTCATATGAAGCGACTAGAGTTTTTAGATAGAGTAGTTAATATCGATATTTGAGGAGCTCGTGGCTAGATAATAGAACCAGGCACGCTTACCTAGGTTGGTCTTTGGAAGGGTGACCACCCAACACAACGTGACGTGAGTTCCTCCGTGTCTTGGAAAGTGCGTTAAGCCGTTGACCGCGGCTGTTATCTTTGACAGTCATAACAGCTGGTAGTCAGAGACCCAAAACTTTGAAAAGCGGTCTTACCAAGGGGTATCACATCACTCAGTGCTAAGTGGGTTGTGGAGGTCAGATAGGCACTCGCTTCACGTAAAATTCTGGTCTTCAGCTGCTTCTGGTTAAACTGGAATTCGACTTTATCACAGTTGGAAAAAGGCTAGGCAGATGATGACTCAACATTTCATTAGGTAAAAGTATTCACAAAGATAATACTGATCATAGTGCACATAGATACTCAAATAAAAACAAGAATGCTTAAGAAAACAAAATAGCCAGCGTATTTGTAACAAACACAGTTTCGCATTCATATGAACATACAATCTGCACTTTCATTACACTCTTAATCAAATGTTAGTTTTATTAGTAAATGGAAGAGCAGTTGTTTTCTGAACTAATAACAACAGAACACTGAAAGGATCAATACAGTATCCCGGATTTATTGAATAAATATTTGAAAAAGTGTTTGTTTTGTTCGCAACAGTTGGACGGTTTATCGGGTTGTGATTGCGGCTCAGTCTCGCGATATTACTTTGTTTATATCGTTGGAATGTTGTAATAAAACTTACTATTGTTATATTAGTGAATTCGAGAAGTTTCGCGATATTGCTTCGGGTTGGTCGAAATATTTGAAAGAAAAAAGGAATTCTTATTGGTGGCATTTGGAATGTAAAAGGATTGAACCGTATTCCAATTTCCAACCCACATACCGTGGGTACCGTGGTTTTCTAAAAGAAGCAGGTTTTTTACAGACATTTTTCTTTCTTGGCTGAAAATAATGATACTTTTTTTCAAATAAAAAGTAGAGTAAGATCGTAAATGTCAGAGATGTTGCTTCATATTCTAAAGCGTGTGTTGCCACGACACCTTTTATTCTAAATGTACCTACTGCTTCCTCTTACTGTCCATGAGTACTACATTTATTAAAAGCATCTTTGTGCTTTTGTATGCCACAAATATGAATAGCTGGAGAAAGTTTCAACATACTCAACTGGAATTATCCATTCATGTCGTGAATATAGAAATTCTAATATTTTAGAGCAGAAATTTTCCGGAAACTAACGTATTTTTCACAAAATTGATTTCAATGGCATGAACAGCATTAAGGCCACATCTCGCTGGCATCATAAAAGCTTTCTAATTAGTAACAGCAACAAAATGACGATTTAAAATATCGTAATATACGAGCAAAGTAAAAACATATTGCAAAGTGTCGTGGAGCGCAAACACACATTTTGAGTTAATTAATGAACTCGACCCGTTCGCGAAGAGAGGCGCACTTTTAACGCCATTTTGCAACCATTTTCAAGGCTTCAAATTTATAATTGCGAGCATTCGGGTTAATTTAGTATGCTTATGTGGGTAAAAACAATTATGGCAAGCTGTTAATTGCTGTGATGGGGGTAGAAAGGTAATGGTTAGACGATTTATAGTGGAATTGTGATGGAAAATTATGTCAATGCTTTTGTTGTGCTTTCGGAAACCTTTTAAGATTCATTCTGAAAGTTGCTGGGCTGCAACGATTGGATGACCAGATGTATGAATGTGGTCTAGGCAAAAGAAATATGTCAGGATCGTAACAGGTGGCGATCTTTTGTTTCTGCCTACCGCCATGAGAAAAGGGCGTGAGTTTATGTATGTTTGTTTCTGTTCTAGATGTTTTAGCGCTTATTATAGTACCTACAAGCTTACTGTGCCATGAAGTCGCTCAGAAGCCACAAAGGTATTTGTTTTTTTGGTACATTTTTTAGCAATATTGGGAATTATGTCTTCGGTTAAAAAAGATGCGTCGACTTGATTACCTTCTTTATATTTTGGTATGAATTGTCAGTTTTATAGATGAATGCTTGAGGTTACCGTGTATTTGACATAATGATGTCAGTCGCCACACTTACTCTAGTATAATAATATATATAATTGCGTTAGTGGCACTCACTCAAACGCTCAGAATCAGTGAGTCATGGTATGTATTAATCACGTGACAAGATTAATTCAATCAGGACTGTGGCGGCGTGAACAGCAATTTGAGATATAATCATCATCGCATATTTATTGATTGAATATAAAATTATGATAAATTCATTAGCTCGTGGAGCTCGTGCGTGGCTAAATGAATAATAGTCGCTCAGATGACTTTTCAGTTTGAATGGGTGACCATAACCATTACATACCGAGTTGCCTTCGTACCTCGGAAAGCACATTAAGCAGTTGGTTCCACATGTCATTTGTAGATCTAACAGTCGTTACAGGTAGCCAGTGGCCCGAAACTCTGACAGCCAGTCTTACCAAGGGGTATCGTAGTACTTAACTGGATTGTGGAGATCAGATATGCAGTGGTTTCATGTAAAATACTGGTTTTCCGCTGCATCCTGTTAGACTAGGAGCCGAACTCAACACAGTTGGAAAAAGGCTCGGCAGACCATGATGATTAGTTCTTTAACAATAATCTTTATCATTTTAATCGTTAAATGGTTGATTTAGTAGATGTGTATGTCGCGTGATGATCTCAGTGTATTTCATGGGTACTAGAAGGCCCGGATCATCAAGAAAAATCACAGCTCATTATCCAGATGTAACATTATTGTAACAAAAAGTAGAAAGTAAAACAACGAGCTATTTGGGGCACGTGGCAATAGGAAAGGGATTAAATAATAACAAAAGGTTCGTGTGAGGCCATCACATATCCATGATGCATTTTATGTGAGTATTCTATGCAGAGAGGCGTACTCCACTTTCACAACGCCCACAAGGGTTTAACAGTTCATTTTCCAAGAATATCCCTGTTTATTATACTATTGTGAATCAGTTTGCAATAGTCGCAGTCTATTTTTGTATCAAATATTTTATGATAAATAATGTTTAGTTTGTAAAAGTGTGTTTTTTGAACTAGATTAACCTCCTTGCCTAGTTTTTATAGCATACTAGCTGTTGCCAGCGGCTTCGCCCGCTACAACTCGAAAATTATCCCACGGGGAGAGAAAATCGGGATAAAAAGTAGCCTATATGTTAATCCAGGGTATAACCTATCTACATACCAAATTTCAACCAAATCGGTCCAGCCGTTTATGCGTGAAAGAGTAACAAACATCCACACATCCATTCTCACAAACTTTCACATTTATAATATTAGTAGGACGAGTTGAGACGTGTAAAAATGCTTAGTACCTGACCACTCTGAGATGAAACAGCCGAAACAAAGTCAGAGGTCTCTTTGAAGGTCCCAAGATAATCATGGTCACCTTACATGAGAACTACACTACTACAAACCTCATTGACCGGTCCCGTGCGTCTCGCATCTAGCGAGTCCCCACAACCTTCATTCACCACGGTAAAATATGGAGAATCTATTACCCATGATTACAAAGAATTAAATGATTTGATCCCAGATGTTTTAAATTTAGTGTGAATAAATATGGCCTTTAGGAAAATATTTAAATCTTATGTTAGCCACCTTAATAGCTATAGCAAAAACAAATAAGAATGATAACAGTAACATAGTGTTGTAATACATCACAGTTTGAACAGTGATCGACTGTCATTTGTCAAATCTGCCGTGATCTATCGCCCTACAAAGATCGAGTGTCTCCTCGAACTACATAACATCACGCCAGTAATCCCCGGAGGGTTAGGCAGAGGTGTACCCATTAGTATACACACACATTTCACCAATTATGTTTAAGTCCGACGTAACAGGGGGCGAGCCTATTGCTATCAACCGGGCAGAAATCCAAACAACGTGGCTGCTAGTGAGAAATTTCTGAACGAAAAACCCAACAGCACAGCACAATAAGTTCTAAAACATCTAGAATAGTGTTGGTAATTCGAAATGGATATCAAATCGTTGCAGTCTAGGTGTCAATCACCGATTATTTATGGAATAAAATAAAGTAAACAAAAAAACACAAGCTCTTAATTAAGCTTTAATTTCAACCGGGCACAAATTCAATCACCGGGGTCAAAATACAACTGAGAAAGGTTGAAAGTAGGTACTTAGTAACATACTCTCAAGTGTATGTAATACATCACAGTTGAAACAATGATCGACAGTCATTTGTCAAATCTGTCGTGATCTATCGCCCACAAGGATCGAGTGTCTCCTCGAACTACGTCAGTCACCAACTAGAAGACCGCAGTTTTCCCCTACATTTCTTTCTATTTTAATCTTGCCCTTTTCTATCGAGTTTATTAATAAACAAACTAGGCCACAGTATCTTTCCAGTGTGAACACATATTTTTATTATTTTAAATCTTCTGCGCAACGCAACATAAATTCTGGTTGTGACATTTTTTATTATGATTTTGGGGACACGTTCGTATTTACGACTGTTTACGGTTATCTTCTCTGGTTGATCCGAAATATTCACATGTACGTAAACAAAATCTATAAATAGTCTGCTAATGTATTGTCTCTTTGAAGCATTATTGTTGTACATTGTATTTACGTAGTAGATGTGTTTACAAACACTGTCCTACCTATCTAATTGAAGGTAATTAACTAAATGTATTGTCTCGTAAAAGTAAATTATGGGGTGGTGCGTGACAGTGCTCCAAAAAGCTAAGCTTAATCTTAATATTGTATTCAAATCATGTGACACTTTGTTCGTACTTACACGCAAATCTCCGAAACCACTTAAACGATTTTATTAAAATTTTGTGATATGTTTGGTTGTGGCAGCGGTGGCCCAGTGGTGGTGGCCCCGACCGGTTCGAACCCAGGCAGGCGCATTACTTTGTGTAATTTATTTCATCACCGCTGCTCTCAAAACGGTAAAGGAAAACATCTTGAGGAAACATGCATGCAGGCATGTCTATTCGAATCATCAATCGAAGACATGTGACATCTACCAATCCGCACTGGGCCTGCGTGGTGGATTATACTCTATCCCTCTCCTAGAGAGGAGGCCTGAGTCCCAGCAGTGGGAACATTATAGGCTGATGATGATGATGATGTTTGGTTCCAGCTTCAAAGATAGGATAGTTCTGGGATAAACGGCGCCGCCGCGACCGTAGATCGATATTCATTTAAAAATAAACGCCTATAATACTCGTAGTAGTTATCGTTAGTTTAGTGATAGAAAGCTGCTGCTAAGAATGAAGTCTTGTGTAGATTCCTAGGTCATGGTCATTGGGTGAAAGGAAGTACGTACACCTCTGCCTAATCCTTCAGGAATTATAGGCGTGACATACGTATATTAACCATAGCCTCTAGACAGCCCTATTACTGGGAGAACTTGCACAATATCCATAGAAATGGCAGTAACCTAGTTAGCGGCGGAGTACCCGGGTGCACGGTTAAAGTTGTTTGGCAGTTTGCAAGCTAGTTACGAAGTAGGTGGAGCATCTTTACCAGGTGTATTTAGGAGTTGCGAGTTCTTAGCGAGATAGTTTTGGATGCATAAAGTAATTAGCGTGGCCTGTGTTGTTTCGAAAATAATAGGGTTTTTTTTTCTTGTGAATAATAAAGGATAGAAGTCTGAGGCGTATGTACTGTTCAATCTAAGGATTTGGAGGTCATTGGGAGGCCTCCTCATGACCTCCAAATCTTTAGGTCCAGGGCCAATGTAGAGCATTGGTTGTTGGCTCGTCCCACCATCTCCAGCGAGGTTTTCTCAACGTGGTTACTTTGACAGACATGGTAAGCCGAGTCCCACTTCAGCTTAGCGGATTTTTGAGCACCGTCAGTAATTTGTGTCTTGGGAGTCCAGTGTGGTGTTGCGTGTGCAGTATAGAAATAAAATAGAATTTCGTCTGTAATCCTAATTTACAAGATGTAACCGAACACTTTACGAAGCCGTCATCCAAGCATTCCGTCCATTAAACTACTGGACGGAATGTCGATTAAACTAAGTAAATATACGCAAAAAAAATTGCTAGGAAACGACTTTTTTTAGGTAAAAAATCACGTTTTACGGTAGAATCCATAACACATTCAAAATATTGTGCAGATGGATTTCAATAGCACGGGGGTTGTGGAGGTATTTTAAGTATAGTTTTATATCGTTAATATTTGCATTATAAAATAAATTGTGTTAAGATTTGAACTTTGACCCATATCTCCGTAACAAAAGGTTGAAGGTTCCTAGGTAGGTATGGTCTAAAACGAAACAAAAATATCATAATGAAGGTAAAAGGCAAGTGCTTTTCAGGTTCGTAAAGGGTATTTTTTACACCCATTATTATTAAACCTAATCACCAATTAGGCCTCAGGCGAGGTGATTCTGCAAAATAATCTTTATATAACCTAAAAAATGTTTACGTGTCTTATCAGTATACGTTTATGGGATTACACAATGGGTTCTTTTGAAGCTTTTTCTACTACTCATCATTACGATGGTGCTTATGACACCAGACAGGGGAGAATGATGATGATGATCAATCATCATCATCATCATTTCAGCCATAAGACGTCCACTGCTGGACATAGGCCTCCCCCAGAAGATTGATTGAGATTTGGCATAATCGCCACGCTTGGCAGGCGGGTTGGCGATCGCAGTATGGTTGTTACAAAGGCACAGAGAACGCTGCTGCCCATTCTCTGGCAAGTCCCTTAGTCGCCTCTTACGACACTCACGGGAAGATATGGGATAGTGCTATTCTTTACGTCCGACACCATACGGAACATATAAATTAACTTAATTCTATTTAATTAATTTTGTTTTAATATTTGTAAGCCGTTGACGACAAAACATAGAGACCTCAGAACTTTATTATACACTTATGTTTAGTAAATAAAGAACTTTGACATTATGATGGTACAAACTTTATACGTTCCCAAGGAAGCCATCCCCTTAAAATAAAAACAAATTACTACCCATTCCTCATTATCCATCGGTTATATGTAGTGGGGTGGATAAAACAAACAAATACCCACTAAGCTTTAAAAGCTAACACATGAATAATATAAAAGCTAAAGTAAGAAACTATCGAAGGGAAATCAATTACTTTGCCGCTCCTACTTTGCATTATTAATTATGTTTACGTCAAGCTTAAGCCGGGGATATGAGTTTATTAGATCTTTTTATAAATGCATGACGGAAATAAATGGTTTTGGTTCAATTTTGTGATACTTGCTGTCAATTTTGTTATAAAGCTGTCAACTACACTGTTCTTCTGCTGTTTTCTGTTGTTTGCTATTGTTCTGTTGCAAACCGGGTGGAAAATCATCAAATAACACCTCCCGCTCCTGGGCAGAGCGAAAGGGAGTGTCAGACTTCTACTGACCAAAAACCACTCATGTTCCTTCTTAGCCCTTCATGTCGAGGCCGCGGTATCCCGACGGGATATTTTATACCCTACTACAATATTGTTTGTGGCATTCTTTTCCTATTTTGATACTTGAAATTTTTCAGATTTATAGCTTGTAAATCATGTAGGTACATACAAATTCACATTAAGTTTCTAATTATTTAGGCTTTCCAGAATATTTTTTATTGAATGTTGTAGGTTTACCAACAGCTTCTATGTTACATTATAAGTTTATTACTATTAACCACTAATATAACTCCCACTTATCTTATCCGTCAGATAATAACCTAATAAATAAGGATAATACCAATGTATTTGATAGATAATGTTTACCTAAACAAGCCGAAACAAAGGCTTACAAACAATTATTTCTTGCTAGGAGCCACATAATTAAGTGTTCATGAATTTAACACAACATTATTATTCTGTTTACGCACATTTACATGTTTAGCTATAAGCTTCAAGTACATAAACAGGCGTTTACGCGAAAATGTACCTTAATACTATGTAGCCAGGTGCTTACCGGTTATGTGTAAAAGGTGTAACCTAGAAAATGTTTAGAATCCCCAGAATCGCTTGTAGCACTTGCTTGATGAGAAAACATGGTGGATTATATTATTCTACTGAAATATCTACATTTATGAATTGGCACCCATTTTCACAGAATGAAATGTTTGAGCGAAAAGTTGGGCCCTATAAGAATACCAGCATTGTGATTTTTTTTTAATGTTACAGGAACATACTGAGGTAGGGGGGCCATTTGGCCTCGTACAGGATAACAGGACTAATTTAGTTCATCCTTTATAAGGTTCCGTACCCAAAGGGTAAAAACGGGACCCTATTACTAAGACTTCGCTGTCCGTCAGTATGTCTGTCACCAGGCTGTATCTCAAGAACCGTAATAGTTAGACAACTGAAATTTTCACAAATTATTTATTTCTGTTGCTGCTATGACAACAAATATTAAAAACAAAATAAAATAAATATTTAAATCGAGTTTGTTGTATGGGAGCCCCATACAACAAACTCGTTTTTTTGCCGTTTTGGTACGAAACCCTTTTTTTTTTGGGGGTTGGGAAATCATCAAATATCAAAAAGCCCCTCCCGCTCTGGGCAGAGCGAAAGGGAGTGTCAGACTTCTACTGACTAAAAACCACCTATGTTCCTTCTTAGCCCTTTATGTCGAAGCCGCGGTATCTCTTGCGAACAACCCGCAGCCCCGACGGGAACTGGTACGGAACCCTTCATATGCGAGTCCGACTCGCACTTGGGTAGTTTTTTATTTATATCATTTACTTTAATATTTTGTTGTTATCTTAAGTGTAAGACAAATAAACATTAACAACTCAGTAACACAGTTTGTAATGTCTTTTATTTTAACTTTTGAACTATTCCCTACAAATATAGTAATGTCAGTATTTTTATTATAAACATTTCTAGTAACTGATGCCATTATCTGTTTGTATGTAGCCCCTGGCATACAATGGTTTTGATTTGAAAAACTCAGGTTATTACTTACTAATTTACCTACACCTCTTCCCATGCTATCTGAGAACATTATTGAATGAAAACAATCCTGACTATGATATATCTCAGGCTGTGATATAATAATGATAGCCGAAAAATCTACAAAATGGATAAAAAACAAAATGAGTAGGACCGCATAGTCCGTATATAAGGACCGTACTTTCTGCTTCCATGGGAAAAAAGTAGTGAGTTCATTTGAGTCTGTAATGTTACTATGTAAAAAATGTCGCCCCTTCATTGATTGCTTACATTTTTCCACACAGAAATAAGAGCGCATAACATTTTAACACACCAAAAATAACGTTCTAAACATATCTCAACATGTTCAGGGGTCGTAAACACGGCACTGAACTCTAGTACATAGAACAAAGAAATATTCGTAGGTGTGAAGGTACGACAAGCTCACCTTGGCCGTAAAATTACCGTGTTGCTACCTTTTATTACTTAAAGCACTTAATTTTATGTCACTTTCTTTGCTCCTTCAGTTTTGGGAGAAATTACTTTTCGTCGCCTGTGAAAATGATTTTACACTTGCAAAAAGCTTTTTTTGTCGCTGGCTGGTCTGGATAGCTGGTCTGGTGGCCTTTTGGGGATAACAGGTGTGATGTCATATTTGTGATGTTATGTTATGTTGTCATGATCTGGTGACCGTGTTGATGAACGGCACCAATTAGTTGACAAATAGGCCAAATGCCTCGGTATTGAAACGTGCGGTTGTTTTCCAGTATGCTGAATATCAGCATTTAAGGCTCCTCTCTCGAAAAAGCTTAAAAACAGCGTGCAGATGAAGCAGTTTTTCACCGGCACTTACAGAGAAATTACATCTGAGAAAAATTGTTAGTAATCTACATGATATGACACGTAATTTGGTTTAGCCATAATTTTTCTATCGGTATCACATAATAAGAAAAAAAATCCACAAAGTCACCTCCAAATCGTTGAATGGAACCATTTTACTCCTTCATTTTTTAACAAAATAATATTAAAAAAAATATCTACTGCTTTGAAATACAAAGGAAAATAATTTGGTTTTGTTACTTTTTAAAAACATGTATTATTTTAATTTTAGTAAATGAAAAATGCGTCCGTTTAAAGTCAGTATCTACGACCGAGAGGGGTAGTTTGTATGCACAAGGTCATTGGCGTGAATACAAGCCTTAACATGAAGTGAGACCTATGTGACCTTTTCAACCTAGTTACTAGATAACTCGATATCTGATATGTTATTAATGTTCGACCAGGTTAATACAGAATTAACTCTGCCCTGGAATGTAAATGTAATGCTGTTCCACAAACTAGGAACAGCATCACATTTACATTCCATGGCAAATAGGGCACTTAATAAGTCCTGTTGTTTGTTCACCTGATGGATGCTACTGAACCCGTCGGGACTGCAGGTTGTTCGCAAGAAATACCGCGGCCTCGACATGGAGGGCTAAGAAGGAACATGGGTGGTTTTTAGTCAGTAGAAGTCTGACACCCCCTTTCGCTCTGCCCAAGAGCGGGAGGGGTTATTTGATGATTTTCCACCCGCCCAAAAAAAAAAAAATTAATGTTACTGAAAGAGCCATCAACACGTTATGAAGAAGAATAAATAATTTTATGAACACTATTGATTCTTGTGCCTGAAATAAAATTCATTCATAATTTTCATGTTTTGTTAGCCATAACAGTCACATTTTATTTCTCTATGGTCACAATATTTTTCTAAAACGGTAATGTTATTTCATAACAAAGAATGGTGATTAGGATTGGTGAAGAGATGGTATGTCAGTGTCTTTGACAAAAAACCACAATGACATGTGGTCATTTAGATTAAAGATAATATGAGTTTATGACGGAAAAATCTATATTTGGGTATATGATTTTGTAAGTAGGAGGAACTTGTGTCCAAGTACTTCATAGCCGCTCTGGTCAATCTTCAGGTTAAGCCGCTCTTCCCCAGGTTGACGCGTGGATGAGTAATCACCAAGATTCCTCCGTGTCTCGGAATTTCGTATTGCCCAATACTAACTGGATTATAGAAATCAGAAAGGTAGTGGCATCGGATTAGAATGGAAGCCGACCCCATCATAGTGGTAAAGGCTAAGCAGGTGATAGCTAGCTAGCCGTCCGTCTTATGACGACGACAGGCCGTGTCGACGGCGCGTACGTGTTCCACGCGCGCCTCAAAGAGATGTCAGCAACATGGAAGGGGCCCGCAAGGGCCGACGCCCGTCGGGGCTGCGGGTTGTTCGCAAGAGATACCGCGGCCTCGACATGAAGGGCTAAGAAGGAACATGGGTGGTTTTTAGTCAGTACAAGTCTGACACTCCCTTTCGCTCTGCCCAAGAGCGGGAGGGGTTATTTGATGATTTTCCACCCGCCCCAAAAAAATAAAAAAAGGCTAAGCAGATGATGATGACTTTCATGCTCAACTCTTTTGAAATGACATATTTTTTGTTGGAATTGTAGAAAAATGTAAAATGCATTAACAACGGTGGTGGTGTTAACGCATTTTTTGAGACCTAATTTACTCAAAAGTAAGTGGGTAACACTGATTCGTTGGTATAGTGGTAGCATAAGCGCAACTGGCGTTCATAAGGTCTTGGGTTCGATTCCCAGGTCGGGCAAAGAGCTATTGGGTTTTTCAATCTGAAATTTCTCAGCCATTGAGTCTGAATTTGTGCCCGGTTGATGGCAATAGGCTCGCCCCCTATTGCATCAGACTTAATTATAACTGGCAAAATGTTGGTGAACTAATGAGTACACCTCTGTCTTACCTGCCGGGGACTACAGGCATGATTTTATGTTATCGTATGTTCCTCAAAAGTGGAAGCCTTGACGGCCCAGAAGAGGTAACAACCCAAGTTTAAAACAAAACATTCTGCTACAAACAAAAGCCTTTAACACGCACAAACTTTGAAGGTCGTAAAACATTCGCAGATAGGTGGGGAGCCTGCACCGGTTACTCGGGCGGCACATTTAATGGTGTAATTAAAGCCTTAAGACAACAGGGCGGCCTTCCATCAAAGTAATACTAAACGGGTCCCGCCACCGTTATTCTTTTCATTTTCAAAAGGTTTTTCGTTTGAGATTTTGTAACCTAATGACCTTTAATTTGTCTTATTTTGTTAATTAATTTAGAAAATAACATTAGACCTGTATTTGAAGGGGTGGGTAGAGTTTGTCAGAGACGTAATTGTTTACATTTACTTTACCTTGTGGCAGTTATGTAACCTTTTTGAAATTATTAAAATTAGGCGGGCACAAAAATACTATTCAACCAGAAATACTACCGCTATGCCATTTTCTTAAAATATTACAGCATCATGCTGAGAAAGGACATTTTTTTTTATTATTGTTATTTTGATGAGTTTTTTGTTTAATGTGTTTGTAATTTTGGTACGTTATTATGATTTTTATTTATTATTGACATTTTATTGATTTTTAATGTGTTTGTATCTTTCGAATGGGTTTTACTATGATTGTTTCTTGATTTGAATGATTTCTGTGATTTTGTGATTAGTATAATTCTCTAATTATGGATATTTTTGCCTGAAATAAAACACAGTTTTTTTTTTAAAGGGGTCTTCTCTCGTACAGGACCATTTTTGGTCAAATATCTGTCTTATTTTTAATTTAATTTTTTATATAATTTTGTTTGAATGCGAGACAAATAGATACTTTTTCTTTCTTTACAAGAAATAACCTAATGTTTGCCTGACCCGAAGATCATAACGGGAACATTTTTTAATTATTTTATTTAATTCCCGCTGACCCCACAAGGCCACACTGACGTTGTGGCCAGCGGGAATACACCAATTCCAAGACTACTTGGTAAACAAGATACAATTCGGTTTATAAACCACGGATAAACTGAAGATTTAGGTTATTACAATCAGTTCAGTAACAAGGTTAAACAAAGATCTTTCGAGTGTTAATACCACAAGAATGTTTGTAGATACTCTCTTTGAATGTGGAAAAATATGTAGCGCTCCATTTCAAAGTCGTTAACACACAACGAGGTTATCCACCCCATTATAATATGAAGATGAATATGGTAATGTGAGAAATACATAATAAGGATAACGCCCCACTCTGGTGAAGACCTTATCCATTTTAAACGAGCAGGAAAAATTCTGTTGATCTTTCAGGAGTAACATCAAATCAATATCAAAGTCATTCATTTTAATTAGGCTGAAAATCAGCACTTCTTAAAAATCTAAATTACTTAAGGAGTGTTTATAGTTTATAGAAAGGGATCAAGAAATAACAGGATGCTATAGGATTATGAGCTCGTGGCTAAATAAGAAGAGCCGCCCAGCTCGATCTTTAAGTTAAGCCGCGCTTGCCTACGTTGGTCCGTGAATGGGTGACCACTTATTACATACCGACATTCCTTCAGAAATTAAGTTAATTAAACGATGAAAGAACTGTGTGAAGGATGATATGGCTAGAGGTAGAATGTTGCGCAAAATATGTAGTTTTAATTCCGCAGAAGCGCCCACCCGCCCGGAAAAATAGGCAACATGTAGGAAAAGCTATAATAGTTAGCATGCCAAACAGGATAGATATACCTACGTAACGTATTATATTATTATGTAGATGTTGATTCTGTAACACAGAAACGAGTTGAATGACGAGATGACGAGTTATAGAGAAGTGTGGAATAAGAAAATATGTTGCACCGACCCCAAGTGAATTGGGATATAGAGAGATAAAAAAGAAAGAAAAAACACAAAAAAGGGAAAAATAACTTTAGCTTCTGAAGTCGGTGACTTTTGTTTGTTTTATTCAGTTTTTTTGTCACCGACTTCAGAAGCTAAAGTTATTTTTCACTTTTTTGTGTTTTTGAAGTCGGTTTTATTTTTTGCAAAAAAGTTTTTTTATTTTTCCATTTTTAGTTGTAATATCCTTTACAAATATTTGGTATTCATTAATTTTACGTTGTTAACAATACATGTCACGGTAATAGGCTTATCCGCAATAAAATGGAACTTAACATACCTAACTCTCGAAATCTGGGCGTCCTGTACACATCTGCGTACCCCGTCAGAGCATACAGGCGTGATGGTAAGTTAAGATGTTGCGTAAACAATAAACATCCAAGCGATTGCAGCAATCACGACAGATTTGCCGTCTATTTTTGAAGAGTTCTATTGTATATCTCCGAAGATCAGGATCAGATCTTCACCAAATTTAAATGGGACCACCTCAGGAGTATACTCTTTCAAATAAAATAAGAATTTTGAGAATCGGTTCACAAATGGAGGAGAAATCAGGTAACATACATAAAAAAAAAATTAAAAAAAAATACATACACAAACATAATTATAACCTCCTCCTTTTTTGAAGTCGGTTAAAAAATGTATTTATTGGTTACACACAAGACAAAACAAATTGACAAAAATTAAAAAACATAAGAGAAACACTTAAAATTAGGACATCATCATCTGCCTCGCCTTTTCCTATGTTGAGGTCGGCTTCTAGTCTAACCGGATGCAGCTGAGTACTAGTATTTTACATGGAGCGACTGCCTATCTGACTTCCACAAACCAGTTAATACTAGGTAATACGATACTCTTTGCTAAGACTGGATGTCAGAATTTCAGGCCACTGACTACCTGTAACGACTGCCTCTATATATGGCAGCCGGGACCAACAGCGTGCTTTTCGAAGCACGGAGGAAACTCGGTATGTCGGGCGGTCACCCATCCACAGACCGACCTAGGCAAGCACAGCTTTACCAAAAGATCGACACGAGTGGCAGATCTTATTAAGCCACGAGCTCCTTACTAAATATTAGGACATAATGAGATAACGATAAGATATGAAAAAACTGTTGTCATACTTTTTTTTTGTTTTTAAATGTTCTTCATTGTTTTTTTTTTAGAAATATTTAATAATGTATGATAAAGGTACTACTAGGTACAACTGCGACTGAGAATTTCTATCAGGAATTTTTCAGTAGCTGTGAGTTAGGCAGTAGAGTCTGAATGTGTGACCAGTTGATGGCAATAGGCTCGCCCTCTATTACATGGGACTTAAACATGACTAGTGCATTGTGGGTGTACTAATGGGTACACCTCTGCCTAACCCTTCAGGGATTACAGGCGTGATGTTATTTTATGCCATAGGAAACAAGCACGGGCTAAGGAACATGGGTGGTTTTTAGTCAGTAGAAGTCTGACACTCCCTTTCGCTCTGCCCAAGAGCAGGAGGGGTTATTTGATGATTTTCCGCCCGCCAAAAAAAAAAGCGAGGTCTCTTCCAAATCTCTCCACTTTTGGCAACTTCAATCAGACATCACCTGCCTATGATTCACAAATTAAACATTTTATATAAAAGCTCAGATGAGCCGTACTAATAAACAAATGTAAAGGGAACATAACCAATTCTTTCAAGAAATCGTTCGTCAGTATTTTACGACTGTACTTCGCTTACCAGAGTAAAGTTTCATGTTATCGGTAATAATCCAATCCTAATAGGCTTTCATGATCCATAACGGGAGCAAAAGGACCCGATAATACTTACTCGATTCGGGAAACCGATGTAAACTTTATACTATTCCATTGAATGTGGGAAACTTTGAGAAAATTCTAGAAATTTTATTAGTGAAGTTGCAATTTGACAACGCTTTTTTTTTGTAGGGTTGAAAATTGTCAAATTTCGCTCTGGGCGGACTGGAAGGGAGTGTCAGACTTCTACTGACTAAAAACCACACATGTTCCTTCTTAGCCCTTTGTGTCCGGGGCCACGGTATCTCTTTCGAAAAACCCGCAGCCCCTGCTGCAGCCTTGCAATGTAATTTGACACCGCTGCGGTAACCTCGACTTGCCCAAAAAGTCTCCTCGAACGCTTCACTTTAATTACTCTTTGTTTGCACCTAGTTCAAGGTAACAAGACTGTTGATTGATGAAACTTGCAATGTAATTAGGTCGGCGCTCGTAATCATTTCATTCATTAATGCCAGTGTGTTAGATTAACGTTCTCTTTACTACCTGTACTCGTGAGTATGTGAATACAAACGCATTTCCGTAATTTCTGATGCCTTTAAACATTGTATTTTCATGATCTATTAGAAAATTGATAGGTAAATTCAAAAATTAAAATCCAACTGAGACTTAAACGGCAATATAAAAAAACCATCGCCCTTGTAATCCCCGAAAGGGTAGGCAGAAGTGTATCTAATAGTACACCCATATTTCTCCAGTTATGTTTAAGTCCCAAACAATGAGGGGCGAGCCTATTGCCATCAACCGGGCACAAATTCGTGACTGCTACTGAGAAGTGAGCATGAATTTAAAAAAATAATGAGCTTGTTGTATTTTTTGTGCATATTTCGCACAACCGGAGTCACATGTCATTAGTAAATAAGCCTGTCCTAAATAATAACTGCTAAAATTATAACTTCAAGCATTATCATAGTCCCGTCGGGGCTGCGGGTTGTTCGCAAGAGATACCGCGGCCTCGACATGAAGGGCTAAGAAGGAACATGGGTGGTTTTTATTTTAGTCAGTAGAAGTCTGACACTCCCTTCCGCTCTGCCCAAGAGCGGGACCTATTTGACGATTTTCCACCCGCCCAAAAAAAAAAAGCATTATCATAGTCTGACAAAATAAATGCAAACACGACATCCCTACAAAAAAAGTGCTTAAAAACCCCTTCACTTCGCACATAAAATCTCATATAAAATAAAACACGCAGTAAACTGTCACGTAACTCAGACTAGATTTAGACAGCCATTTCCCAACTGCAACAGTCACTGCAACTCTCCCCGGGCGAGAGGGGGGATATCCGGGCGGGTTCCGGGGTCCGGGGGGGTGGTAAGGCCGGGGGTGTGTCACGAAAGCGGGTCAGTGCCAGAGCAGCCTTGGCCTGTCAGCCTGCCGAGTGCGCCTGCCAGACCTGTTGATACCGAGTCACACGCGATAAGATATTGTCCGTGATTGCTTGCTCAGAGCGTTTGTGCGGGATTTTTGTTACTAGATCATTGTGAAAGTTTTAGGGAAGAAAAGTTTGTGTGTGATTGTGTGATATTGGATTGCTGAAGGGATTGTGTTTGGTAAGAAATTAAGCTGCTTACGGTAATTTAATTTTGGGGTTCAGTCTTTAAATGCATTGTATGCACATTATCGTTCGGTATTATTTTTAAAAACTCGGGCGTGTTTGACTTATTGGGGATGAATTTTGACTTCCGTAGATCAATTTTATTCAACAACTTTTCCCTTTGACTCCCGAAATATGTTTATAATTTTAGCTCAGAGCGGTAATGTTAGCAGATTGCGGCAGGTAACCGGTAGGGCGTTATTTTTACATGTCTGGTTATCTCTAGCATAATTAGCTGTCTAAGATTTATCTCCTGCGCTCTCCACTTTGGTGAAAAATCACTGTCATCATCATCATCTGCCTAGCCTTTTCCCAACTATGTTGGGGTCGGCTTCCAGTCTAACCGGATGCAGCTGAGTACCAGTATTTTACATGGAGCGAAAAATCACTGTATCACTGTATAATTTTGTTATAACATCACATCTGTAATCACGAAGGGTTAGACAGAGGTGTACTTAATAGTGAACCCACGTTTAGCCAGTTATGTTTAAGTCCCGTATAATAGGGGGCGGGCCTATTTGCCATCCATCGGGCACAAATCCAGTCTCTGTGGCAGCTACTGAGAAATTCCTGATGGAAAAAACCAATAACACTTTGCCCGATCTGGGAGTCGAACTCAGGACCTCAAGCTCAGCAGTCACGCCTATGACACTCGACCACCGAAATAATTTTATTATTTTTACAAAAATATCTCTTCAATAAAGATATAAAAAAGATAGACTATTTATACCAGCAGTGAAAACATCAACATTGACTGTACATTTTTAGGCGATTCCCAGAACCAATCGCGGATTGTTCGGGAATTGAATATTTTTTGTTGTTATTTGTGAAAGCTGCTGCCGTCGGTGTGCACTCGTGGGATTTATATCATTTGATGTATGACGATACGTCATGGAGCTGACGTTTTTCATATTTCATGTTATTTTGGGAAAAGTATCATTGACGTTACATAACTAACTGGGTTGTGGGGGTCAGGTAGGTAATCCCCCAATGTAAAATACCGGTTTTCAGCTGGCTGGAAGCCGATATAGTGCTTCGAAAACTCGTATGACGTCACATTTCAGTACATTTTTTATTGAAATGTGACGTCACAAGCCCCCACTTGACTGACGCGTTTTATCTTCGTCAATTTTTATTGATTCAATAGAACAAAAAACACGTATCCAATATTTTTTGATAATCTTACAGACGGACTCATTACAATCATAAATTATTTTTAATCAGGCAACATCCCCTAATAGTACCTACACCCACATTTCGCCACTTATGTTTAAGTCTCATGTCATAGGGGGCGAGCCTATTGCCATAAACCAGGCACAAATCCAGACTCCATCTCCGTGATGTTTAAGGTGGCTGAAGTATTCAATATTTCATTTCATGTAAGAGCTGGGGGTCTGAAAAGGAAAACTTTACCAGATCAAAATATGAATTGATCAAAATATGATGGCACGGTTGGCGCAGTGGCTGAGCGATTCGACTGCTGCGCCGCGTGACGCGGGTTCGATCCCCGCACGGAACAAATATTTGTATGGCCTGCAGATAGTTGTTTCGGGTCTGGGTATTTGTGTATGTGAGTTTATATGTTTATGGACGCACCCACGATACGGGGCAAATTCCTAGTGTGGGGCAACGTTTTTAAAAAAACCGGCCAAGTGCGAGTCAGACTCGCGCACCGAGGGTTCCGTACAAACCTGTAGGTAGCTTAAAGGTATTATAGATTTGAGTATTTGATAAGAATTTCAATATAATACCACTACGCGTTCATGAGGAAAGGGGTAGTAAGTTTAAAATTATTAAAAATATTTTTATTATATGATATAACTAAAAATGTATACTTTTCGCAATTTTTCCTATATGTCTGCTATAAGACGTTGCTTCATACCAAATTTCAAGATTCTGAGTTCACGGGAAGTACCCTGTAGGTTTTGATTCCCTTGCGAGTGTCGAAAATTTGCGGCATAAACGGGAGTATCTTTTGATCGCGTTGACTTAGAAGTTTGATTTTTTCACAGCTCCAAGAGACCATAGACTTGAGTATTTGATATGAATTTCAGCTTGATACCTCCACGCGTTCCTGAGAAAAAAGGTCTTGACAGACAGACAGACGGACAACAAAGTGATCCTATAAGGGTTCCGTTTTTACCTTTTGAGGTACGGAACCCTAAAAAAGAAAAAATTGCGTTAAAATTTGTAAAATAGTCACAGACACAGTTACTATCCAGACACAGTTACAGTCCATTTAAAAAAAAAATATCGCAATGTTTATTATGAGTCATAATAAGATCTGCTAAAGTGGCCATTTTGGGCCCCCTGATCTTCCTTATATTTCAATGTCATTCAATTGGCCTCAAATCAAGTGGTTTCTATCACAAAAGTATATTGTAATTTAAACACCTACCTTCAAGCGAATTTAATTCCAGCATGGCAACAATGACATAACATCACGCCTGTGATCCCGGAAGGGTTAGGCAGAGGTGTACCCATTAGTACACCCACATTTTGCCAGCTATCTACATAACTGGTGAAATGTGGCTAGGCTTAAACCTAGGCATTAAATAACTAGAGTCTTGGCACATTCCAAGCTTTAAATAAATAAATAGCTTAATGGCTTTTAATAAATCTAAGCTCAAATATTGCTGAAATTGTTCCAAACCTAAAACTAAATTATATACTAGGTTTGAAGTTTCATAACAATCAAATATGAATTATGTTATTATTTAATTACTCCTTAATAAATATGTAATGAACAAATGGAATTGGAACGTGGAACGTCTATTTATTCATGAATATTTAATGTAAAGCGTAGTTCAGGAGTTATAGTTTATATTTCACTGGTATTACGGAAGGAAACTCACTATTATTAATAAGATATGTTTAAACAACATTGAAATGTTAATAGTAGTGAGGAGTTCGTGACTAAACTATCGATCTTCGGGTTAAGCCGCATTTGCCTAGGTAGGTCCGTGGATGGGTTCCTCCGTGCTTCGGAAAGCGTGTTAAGACGTTGGTCCCGGCCTTCTTTTGTAAACCTATGGCAGTCGTTACTGGCCTAGTCAGTGGCCCGAAATTCTGACAACCAGCCAAGGGATATCGTTTTACCCTGTTCATGTTTCTAGTAGGTGAATCTAACACAGGTATAGCTTATTTAACAGCAAATGCCACCAATGAAACTAGCTGGCTGTCAGTGTATATATATATCTGTATATTTATATAATATATATATTGCTGTATTTTTTTCTTTATATTTTAACGTCGCCCTTGGGACTAAAACATAACTGGCGAAATGTGAGCGTATTATTCGCTACATCTCTGCTTCACCCAACGAAAATTACTGGCGCGATGTTACGTGATATTATTTGAATACCGTTTAGATTCATTTATGCTTCTTTTTTGTGAAATCCGCTCTAAATTATTTACTGTTCGTAATCATTTCATACAGACAAAATGATCAATCAGCACTTTTCGTCAGAGTTACATGGTTGGCGATCTATTCTTTATGTTTTTCGTCCATCAACACCTCCTTTTAAGTTCACGCCGAGCCGCTTCTGTACGTCCCATGTTTCAAAGTACATAATGATTAACATCTAACAATGATTACCCGCTTCTATCTTTATTAAAACGTTGGTTCAGGTCAATGACCGAATGATCATAACAAAAATATCTCTTTAACAATTTATAATTTGTGTGAACTCTGAAAATTGATCAAAATCAACCATTTTGTCACTGTATTCAGGTTTTTGAGACTGAAATATTAAACATTCAAGTCATAGTCAAGTTAAATTCATTAATTCAAAACATGAAATCGTCAAGTAAACTCATTAAAAGTCTGTAACAAACATCAAGAAATACCAGCGGGCGGCGCCGCTGGACTGAAAATTGAATAAAATTACAAATAACTGAAATAATTTAACTTTCTGACGGCATTTACCAACTAATAGGAATGAAGCCCCGCTTAACGAAATTAGCTTAAAACCTCCCGAACGTTTAATTTTGGAAATACAAAGACAAATATTCCGTCTTCCTTTAATTAATATTTAATTAAACCTATGTAATGTACCGGTAATCTTTTATAGAGGGGAACAAAAGTAATTTGAACTTCATGAAGTTTCGCATTCGTTTTAATAATGAGATTACGAGAGAGAATGGTTGTTTTACGTGCATTTTGTTGGAAATTGAGCGATTGTATTGAGTTGTTATTCGTAAAGCGGTTCTAGAGTTGTTTACTGGCACTACATTGTAAGGCACGAATAATTTATGGAATGCTTAATGTATAAACTGTTGCATCGAGCTTCAGCTTTTACGAGGCTGGTGGTATTGGCGGGATGTTTGGTGCATCGTGTGCCAAATTGAAATGGTCGACTAGAGGGGTCATCTGCTATCCTTTCAGACCCCTAAGCACGTCTCATGCCCAGAGGATTTTTTGTTGTTTTAATAACAAAAGACCCAAATTTTACATTTAAATACAAATTTTATAAAAAGTTTAAGTCGAAGACACTGAATTTTAATTTTATTTAGATGTGTATTGTATTAGAGTACTTTTAAATTCAAAATTAGTGACATAAGCCATCTAGTTTGAAAAAAAATCTCTACTATCTACTTTATTACGCATAATATAACATCACGCCTGTAATCCCTGAAAGATAAAGCAGGGGTGTACCTAAAGCCGTGTCGACGGCGCGTTCGTGTTCCACGCGCGTCTCAAAGAGATGTTGCTGTAGCAAGGGCCGACGCCCGTTGGGGCTGCGAGTTGTTCGAAAGAGATACCGCGGCCTCGGCACAAGGGCTAAGAAGGAACATGGGTGGTTTTTAGTCAGTAAAAGTCTGACACTTCCGCTCTGCCCAAGAGCGGGAGGGGTTATTTGATGATTTACCAACCCCAAAAAAAAAAGTGGTGTACCTAATAGTACGGTCAGCAGCAGAAGTAGCTTAACATTTCAGAATTTTAATTATTTGATGTACAGGACTCCAGTTATTATTTTTAATGTTTGAGAGGCTTATTCTTTAAAATATTCCTTACTCTTTAATAACTTGTTAGTAACGAGTAATATCTAAAAAGATTTTATTAAAACACCTGCTTTGTAACTTTGTGTCGTGTTAATCTACATCTGATGCTGACTGTACACCCACATTTCACCAGTTATGTGACTGACTCTGGGACCTGAATCCGGGACTTGTTCCGGATTTAATATGGAGCGCGACGGGGGCCTGGCCCAGTTACTTTCTTCTTCTCTGTAATTAGTGTCAACATAAATGATGAAATAAGAGTAGGAACATAAAAATTACATCGCACTGGTGTCACCCAAAGGCATATAATATAGGGTGTAAAAGTACCCTTAACGCAAACGAAGGGCATTTGTTCTCCCCACCACTGCGATCATTTTTTTGTTCTAGACCATACCTGGGAACCTCCTAGTTACGGAGATATTGGGGGTCAAAGTTCCAAAATTTTCACAGCTGTTTTTGTAAATACTAGTATTTCAGGTTTTAACTTTACTTAAATTACCTCCGTGACCCGTTTACTATTCAAAGCATCCACTAGCACAATGTTTTAAGAGTGCTACTTTGAGTTTTACCGTAAAATGTGATTTTTGACCCCAAAAAAAAAAGTCATTTCCCAGCAAAAATTTTTGCGTAGGGGTACTTAGTTTGATGTTCAGAATGCTTGGTTGACGGATGCGTGAAGGGTTCGTTTACACCCTGTATAGGCAACGAGATAATCAATTTAATATAGTGAGCGAGTTTATTACCAGAAACAGGACACATATTCAAATTATAGGACTGTATGTTGTAAATTCCTACTTAACAAACACCTCTAGCTTTGTTTATTACTCCATTCCCATCCAATCAGCTTTATAAACAAAAAGGCAGAAGTTACCCAACACCTCTGCTGACCGCTTAAACCACGGATACTGTGGTATCAAATAAGGATAACCTTCCTTATTTTCTAATTAGATTTCTGGGGAAAACCACCACTGTATGCCACAGGAAGAGTTTATTTTTGTGAAAAGGGATCAAAGACTCTTAGTGAAAATACAACTACAAGCTCTTCTAATATTATAAAGTTAATTTAACCTTCAGCACGACATTTTAATGTGTATTTAAACGAGAACGCTCTTAAAACAACTAACAATGAATTAATTTCGTGGCTTCGGCCGTTCTATTTAAAATTAAATAAATGTGATGTCCCATTTCCAAATGTCTTGCAGTACAAGTCATAATCGTGTGAAGCATTTATGGCCGTTTACATCAAAAATCAATTAAACAAAAATAGTTTATTGTGTTAAATTACCAATAGAAAACCAATATGGCTCTGTCATCTTCAAAAAATTGTCAAAATAGAACAATGTTTTAAATACGTTTACCGGTTACGGTGTTAGACGATGTTTGGTCCAAGCGGGCCTAGATCTACTTGATTTCCAAATATAGTGTCCCATTATACAAAAAACTGTTTTTTTTTAAACGATTACGATTTACTGTATTACTATTTTTCTTTGGTTATACAGCAAACATGCGGCGCGGTTCGATGGCCCCGGCGATCGGCGGGGGCGAGCCGCTGATCGTGGTGGAAGAGAGTGGCGCCGAGGACACAGACTCGTCCCCACACTCGTCGGCCCCCACGCGCGGCTTCTCCATCGATCAGGAGTCACCCCCGGACCCCTACCATCTGTCGCCCTGGCGTGACACGCGCAAGCACTCGCTGCCGACGCCGTCTTGCACTACTGGACCGACTGCTAGTCAGGTTAGTGTATTGGAAACTTTTGAAAACTTTGTAAATCCTTAGAAGCTGTTGAAAACCCTTGAAAAACTCCTGAAAATCCTTGAGAAACTTTGGAGAAAGCTGCAGAATTCGGCTTTAAGGCGCGCTGTATTTTGATTTGAGTCAATAATTGGTTTTAAAGTCGTTTTCAGATCTATATATGCTTTCAATGTAATCTTAATAGAACAAATAAAAAATCCCATACATTCCAGAAGATGACGTTGAATTATTAATGTGGAAATTTTTCATTGCATATAGAATACACAGTTTTAATTTACAACTTTACCAAGTACGTACTTATGTTATAAATGCTTATCGGTCGAGCTAAATCGATTTTGATATCAAAAACAGATGCAAGAAATAGATTCTGAAAACTACAGCTATCCATGATAACACGATCAGTGATACGGAGAAAATTAGCAATCTATTCAAATCCTAATCATCTGCAGGTTATCAGAACTTATCTAGTTACAGCCTTTCGAGGAATATCACAGTTACTGCGTGATATTACATTTTACTGGCTGCCTTTCAATATCTATTTATAGAAATAAACTTCTCACTAAGTGGGTAGTGAGCAATTTTGTTCACAATCAAATAAATCGTGGAAGGCCTTTAAGCTGAAGTTTTTTGTCACTGAGCCAAGAACGCTAAGAGGACATTTGAGATGTTTATTCTAAGGAAAACAGTGTGGCGTATTTTTGTAAACTTGTACTGTTTGTTAAACTAACATGACGTATTTTCTGATTAGACGTGAGTAATGTGAAAATTTGTGACTTTATCAGATAGAAAATTCCTATTTGTTTACCATATAAAACATTGTGATAGATAAACCCCGCACTACACTCCTAAAATTATTTCGCTAAACTTAATCTAGTAATATAATTATAACACCAAACTTGAACCGTATTATAATTATATATTCCTAGTAAGATAGTAATGAATCGCTTACGTATAACTATGTTACGGTATATAACTATATCCCTAGGGATATAACAATATTACGGCTTTATCTACCATACTGCGACATATAGACAATGTGAATGGCAAAGAAAGCTGCTTTTTCAACAATTTTTTTCTTTTATTTCATCGTCATCTTCCTGCCCTTGTCCCATTCTACTTTGGGTCGGCAAAACAAGTTTTCTTCTTCTATTCTCCCCTATAAAAAATCATTTGCACCTTTCTCTTTCATATCATTCCGCACACAATATATAAGTACATTCCTTCTTTGGCCTCCCTCTCCATTCATCAATATTAATATCCATCAACTTTTTAGTCACAAGTCATTATTGTCCTAAACGAAGACACACTGTTTATTTTCTGAAATAAATCCAACTTCAGTCATTAATTACGAAATAATGTTATGTATATTTGGGGCATACCAATATGCAAATATGAACTGGCGCGGTTACTATCCACCTATGCATAATATTAACCTCGACGGACATTGCTGAGTTTCAATCAGAGGCCAATCACTAATTAAAACCACGTTTGCATAAATTCACACAGGTGCTCATCAAGTTTTTGACCAAACAAACTAATATATTACTCTATCTGAGAGCCTATAAGGAACACACGTAATTTACCACTTTTACATTTATTCTGGATAAATTATCTAACAGAGTTATGCAAATGTGAAAAAAAAACAATAAATCCTTAATATTTAGTCCGCATAATTTGAAGATTCCAGAGAAATATACACAGCTCCGTTTTCCATAATAACACTATGTCATACGATGTTGTTGATGCAGGTTCGTCGGCTGTCGGAGCGAGGCGAGAGCGCGGCTCGCGAGGCACGTGAGGCAGCATTCCTGGCAACACTGTCATCTGCACAGCCGCAGCCAGGCGGCAGAAGGTCAGAACCTCTTGGAATTTGTATATCTGAAAACTTGTTCTCAGAAGACGAAACGTCGATCAAATGCATAGGCATAGCACAAAAACGCGAGTTTTTAAAATGCTACCAATGGCTTTTTAGAGAAAAAAATATGACTGTTCAAGATCTTATCTTATATATCATAAGTGACTTTCCACAACCGTGTCAGCTTTCGATTCCGAGGCCCTGCAGACAGTGAACTCTGACAGAATATGTAGCAGCGTGCTTACTCAAGCATACAGTCCAATTCCAATAGCTAATTAAACGTTTCTTTTCAGACATTCCGTAGTAACAATATCCCGAGTGCCTCAGGCACTGTTTGGACGTGGGCGCCGCGAGTCCATCGCCGCGTTCCCAGCACTTGCACGTCAACGCAGGGACTCTGGCTCCAAGAAATGTGAGCTAACTTGACCAATCAGATACTAGTAATTACTTGTGTTCCTCCCGTGAATAGCCAACATGTTTTGCGTTCAGCTCTCGTTTCTATTGCAGGGCCACCTGCCACAGATGGACTCGGCAGCACTCACAATTTACAGCTAGATATCATGGACGACATCGTACAAGCTCGCAAAGTACGCATGCGTCTCTGGAACACTTCGAATGAACGAGTATGTGAAGTCCAGGCGATGGACGAACGCTCGCCTGTGGGCAGCTCCGTGCGGTATACGAACCGTGGCCGCAGGCACTCAGACTTTGTTGGCTCACCCTTGCCGCCGATACCAGCACGTCGCCGGGCTTCAGAGATGCCGCCGATGCAGCCACCGCCGCCCATCCCACCACGGAGCGGCGTCGCCGGCGTTGGCGTGGTCTGCACTGATACAGACCTTCACTTAATGCTCAATGCACTGACTTCGTCAGCCACAGAGATCGATACCTGCGGCAAGCCAGAGCGGACCCGACGCCTGGCCGACATGAGGTCCAGCAGTTTCGATGCATCCTCGCTGCGTGACAGGCCCTTGGACTCGGGCACCACTTGGTTCACACGAAGACATCAGACCCTAGCCACAAAGAAACAGGAAAATCAACCCAAGAAGACCAAAGTGACTTTTGCTCCCGATTCGAAACCAGCTCACGGAGACGTTGCCGCTGTGGTATGGGATAAGCCGTCAGGATCCGTCGTGGATGCAAGTGCACTGGGCAGTGCCATTGAAGTGTTCCTTAGGAAGAGTTCTGCTGTAGATGCGGTTGCATCGACATCTGGTACAGTAGCAATTGTGAAAGAAACGGCGCCAAAAACCGAAGCCCGAGTAAAGACGCGTGACATTCCAGCTACGGCCAGGCCGATCGGACGCCCGGAGGGAGAGCGCTGGTACCCCAACAGGCCAGAGGACGAGGAAGTGGCGGAGGGCTGCGATGCTTCTCTCTGCTCGTCATTAAAAGACCTTTTCGTGTAGACACCACGTGTGTATTTAACTCTTGTAAATTATAACATACCTTTAGTTGTCGAGTAAAGATTCATTTCTAAAATGGAGAGTGAATGGAGTGTGATGTATGGTGCAGCGGTTCGCGGTGGTCGCGACCGCGGCGTGTATGAATGTATGTACTTTATGAATCTTTCTATGTGATAGACCACGCGCCGACGCCGGTCGTCCTGAGTCGACTCACGACCGACGCCTGATTCGCGTAAATTATTTTTAGAGTAAATTCTATTTTCATTGTAAATTTTTTGATATTAGTGATCAGAATATTGACTTATTGTTAGATAGAGAATTATATTCGTAATGACCGGGCGCGCGCTTTCCACGCCGAGTGGCGGCCTCCCCCCCGCGCGTCCGCCCCTACCCGTCTCGTTCCACAATCTGTGTATTGTAATCCAGTGTTACCATTAAAACAATTAAACTTTATCATATAGCAGACATTAAATTGGAGACAAGATAATTGGAGAAATGGTACGCTTAATAGAAGGAGGCGACAGTCTGTCGTCTTTAATCAATAAAAGTTTTTATCGATGTTATACTGCATTTTCATTTCACACCTCAATAGTACCTTAGTGTATTTCAGATACCGCAACTACACATCTTAAATCAAGAAAGTTCTCATAACTTTAATTCTGAAGAATCTTGAAGCTCAAAAGTCGCCAACGCATATTTCTAAACAGCGAAACTCTACAAACTCGTAAGTGACATCGGCACCAATTTCCTCAAGTTTTACGCGATAACTTTTTCAATTACTTAGATAGGTGAGCTTCCACCGTTTAAGATAAATAAACGTCGAGATATAGTTAATGTTCCCATAACTTTGCCGACGGCGAAACAATAATTTCTTGTCACACTCCATCCTTGGAAGTTTGAAATCGATATGATACACGACGCAGTCGTTTTATACCTGTTAGGAAGAACCTAGATAGCAAGCTACAGTGTGCTCCAGTGATCTGGATACGATGGGACACGGCGATGTAGTATAACGCACTCAAGTGATAACTCTTTCTAGAAAAGTCTTCTGATAGTTTCTCGCTTATTAGCGACAAAGCGCTGACATGAGGAGATTTCTTAGAAAAGAAACGCGCGCTTGCTGAATATATTAAAGCTTTTGAAATCAAATTCCACGATATGAGATTTTGATGGATATGTGAGTAAGTAGATAGATAATAAAAGATATTATGTCAGGTATTGAGAACATTTGTACAATCTGGTTGGTAAAAACTTTCGTCGGACTTTAAGAAAAATATTGAGAACATCATCAGGATTTATATTTTGCGACGATTTATAGTGAGATTTATTCGGAGGTCAGATAGGCAATCGCTCTGTGTAAAATACCGGTATTCAGCTGCATACGGTCAGACGGGTTGGTTAAATGATGGTATTTAGTATTTATTGAAAATAATATGTAACCTAATTCGTATCACCTATGGTGAAATGTGGGTATACTAATGGGTGCACCGCACCCTGCCTAATCCTATGTTAAAAGAATGTAAAACCACATAGAGTTCTAAATAAGGCCTTTCAGTAAATATTGCAACAATATATACAAAATAATACATACTCCATGTCTGTATAAGAGCATAAGGTTCATTACAGGTTGCACTCAAGTCCCGCGCAGTACTTGAGTGGTGGTAGTGCTAACAACGTTCCGACAGAACACAATTAATTCAGGAAACTGAGTTGACATTTAAATTAGCTTCCAAATGGCCTCACTTTATGCAATTAACAGCGTATTCTGTTCAAAATGTCTCACTTTATCTTAAAACTCAATGGGATAACGTTTTCGCCGGGACCGCGACTTATAGCTTTTTGTTGCGCATTCTTGTTCAAAATAAGTTTCCTTTTTCACTTACTTTCTTTGTAATAATGTCAGTCGTTGTTTTTATGGCATGAAACCTCAGATAGTCCGAGAATTTGTGTTATAAGGCAATCTGCCTTATAACACAAATTCTACTTGAACATACTTGACATAACATTACATATTATTATCTAATAATATGTAATGTTATGTCAAGTATGTATTTTAAAGATCTTTTGCTCAGAATGGCCTCCAAGTATATTTATAATCCTCCCCGTTGGGGCTGCGGGTTGTTCGAAAGAGATACCGCGGCCTCGGCGCAAGGGCTAAGAAGGAACATGGGTGGTTTTTAGTCAGTAGAAGTCTGACACTCCCTTTCGCTCTGACCGGAAGGGGTTATTTGATGATTTTCAACCCCCCAAAAAAAAAGTATACTTATAATTTATGTACCTAATTATGAGCCTATGTCACGATGTCTGAATAGCCACTACTTACTGAATAAATTCAAAAACAGAACATAATCATTAGTGGTGAAACAGGCCCATATCTCTGATGTTTATTATATTTTAATATTATATATTACTTTAAACCATAATGTTGACAACCATTGGAAAAAAAACATAAACACAGCTACATAAATATTAGTACGTTGTAACGTTACATTTAACAGGGGGAGCCTGATAAATGTAAGGCCACAATAAACACTTTCCTACCTAGGAGGAGAGCACAGTTTAAGAGAAAAAGGGAAAAGGTAAACAGTTATTTAATATAAGAAAATAAAAACAATTAAACCTAAAATATCTATCAGGCCCTACCTACCGGATGCTGGAGAATTCTAATTGAAAATACTATACAAAGTCAGGGAAACCGGGGTGAAGGTCCTTAGATACGGAAGTCCAGGGGTTTCTTCAGATGGAAAGCCTCAGGTCAGGCCTTCCAGTCGTTGAGCTCGCAAAGGGGCCGGTTGAAGCCTGCCGTCAATCTTCAGCTTGGCGGCTAGCAGCAGAAGAGGCGCGAGGATCAAGGTAACGTCCCTACTCCTAACTCCAGCAGCGAATTAAAAATAAAAACCCATACAGAAAAACACAAACATTACAACGTATACCTAGAAATATGTGACTACAGTCTACCATGTTCTCGTTAATCCGGGCACTGCAATCCACTATGCAAATTAACAAAATGTTCTCGACATAACAGCTTAATCTACCTGGTATAACCTCACTTCGAAAACTAATCCATTTTCACTAATTAAAATATGAACTAGGCTATAATTATTACACTACTTATAATGTCAACAGCAGTGTTTATCGGTGTAATGAGATAAGAAGTTATAAACGTAACTGAGGGTAGAGAGATCGCCCGTCGGGGCTGCGGGTTGTTCGCAAGAGATACTGCGACCTCGTCGCAAGGGCTAAGAAGGAATATGGGTGGTTTTTAGTCAGTAGAAGTCTGACACTCCCTTTCGCTCTGCCCAAGAGCGGGAGGGGTTATTTGATGATTTCCCACCACCAAAAAAAAAAAACGGTACAGAGGTAATAAGGTGAAGGAAAGGTATAAAGGGTTTAGTCGTTAACCTTTTTTTTTTGGAGGGTGGGAAATCATCGAATGGCTCCTCCCGCTCTGGGTAGAGCGGTAGGGAGTGTCAAACTTCTACTGACTATAAACCACCCGTATTCCTTCTTAGCCCATGTGCCGAGGCCGCGGTATCTCTTTCGAACAACCCTCAGCCCTTGACTAGTAAACCTGAGCTGGTGTTTTATTGACATATAGTTTACATGGCGCAGCCGGTAGTTCTTCATTAAACACTAAAATCTGAAATTCGTTAAAAATTCGTAAATTTTATATGTGTACTTCAATTAATGAAGAATCTTACCGGCAGCGCCACCGGCAGGCCGCCTGGTTTCTTTTAAGTAACAACAGCTGCTCGAGTTGATGTACAGATCAAGCCGTGCTTGCCTAGGTTGGTTCGTGGATGAGTGCATCGGAAAGCACGTTAAGCCGTTGGTCTCCCTTGTCATTTATATTGAGCTGAATTGGATATGACTGGACGCCGTCTCCTCGTAGTTGGGAAAAGCTTGGGAGATGATGAACGTAAACAGGAGTAGGAGTTCCATCAACTGAAAGTACTTATAAAAAACAAGCTTTATTTCCATTAAAAAAAAGATAGTTACACTAGGTTCGCCTTATCGGTATTGACCGCACCAAAAATGTTCGAAGAATTTCAATTTAATAGTATATTGAAGGGTTCTTCGCAGATTCTTTTTATTTTTTCGATTTATTAAAAATACTCGGGCTCTTTGTAGAGCCTTTGGCCTTCAAGCGAGGCCAACGAGGGTTATAATAGAGGGTTTTTGGGTCGCTGTACGTTGATGTGTACATTAGACCTATATCTATTATCTAGGCTTTAGTTGACCACGCTTGTAGCTTAGGTCAGAATTTGTGGATTTTAAGGTAAAAAGACTTCAAACCCAAGGGTCCTAGACCAGTAGTAATCGCTTTCAAATCGTTTCAGATTTAAGGATTGAAATATTAAAAAGGTTTTCGATAGCTTACGTCAATCTCAAACATTTTTTACTTTTTCCATCATCATTACATCTAACATAACATAACATTGACTTTTTCCATCATCATTACATATAACATAACATAGCATCACGCCTGTAATACCCGAGAGATTGAGCAGAGGTATACCAATGTAAAAGGGAACGAGCCTATTACCAGTAACGGTACGAAAATTCCAATAACACTTTGCCCGACCTCGGAATACAACCCAGGAACTCGGATCACGCTCAGCAGTCGCACTAGTGGCCAGTGGACCAACGATGCATTTATCATTATTGCTGTCAAATTATATATTAAACTGCACCTCTAGTGATATTTTCCAATAATCAAATGAGAAGTCTATAAAAATTATAACACCATTTCTGCCGATCGACATTATTCACTTTTACGATGTTATATGATGAATATGAATTCCTTGAATGTTTTCATATAATTATTCATATGTGAACAATGATCATATGTCCACAGTAATGTGTATTCCACTAAGTTATATATAGGAAACAGTTATTTATTTAAAATAGGCTTTTGCCTGTCTTTGTCCCCCGTGGTTGTCGGAAATTGTCTCAATGTAGCGATTAACGATGATTCCCGTTGTCCACCACCTGCTTGACCACCACCTAACTTAACATAACAGCAACATCTTCGTCAAAGTATATTTGTTATGGGCAGAATTCATAATACGTCGATATTTCATAATAGGATGGATTTCACTTCCATGTGGTAGTGTAGCGTGTGATAGGTGAAATGGATTCCATTTAAACAACACCCTATATTATAATAAACTTTGTTAACAAGCGAACACTTTATAATCAATATTAGTCCACTATCAGTAATGGCGCTATAGTTTATTGGCTTTACCACAATCAGATATACTGGATTAGGAATTATACTTATAAATGAGTATAATTAGGAAAGAATAGGGCGCGGCGGTCAGGCCTCCTTCCACTTTTCGCAACCTAGTGCGATTATAGGTCAATCCTTTGAGAAAAAGTCCAGCTCATCCCGCCATCTTCTTCTGGGTCTGCCACGTTGTCGTTTCCTGCTTTTTGGTATCCACTGAGTGGTAATTTTTGCCCATTGCTCCTCCGACACGTGGCAGATGTTACCAGCCCAGTTCCATTTCAACCTAGTAGCTGTTAGGCCAGACATAGTTTATATAAAAACTACCACTACTTATAGGTAAGAAGTACTGCTAGCTAAACATGTATTTCTAGTTTAAAGATTTCGTGCTGATTAAAGACTGGACTGTGTAAGGGATGACATGGCGAGAAAGGAGGTGTTTGATGAGATGCCGAGTAATAGAGAAGTATGTAAGAAGAGGAAATATAGCGTCGATCCCAAATGAACTGGGATATGCTAGAGAATGATTATACTGTAATAAGTCGTCTATCGGGCAGGTTTAGTAATAATATATTATAAGGTATATCTGTTCATACTCTAAATCTCTTATGGGGTTTAGAGTAAAGTGAAAGTTATTCAGAATTATGAGTACAATGGTACTCATCATTATGAACAACTTTCACTTTGAGACCTACCTTGAATCTTAAAAAAAACAGCTGATCCCTACAATTATATTCGCATAATACACAATGGTTGGTCTTGGAAATCTTTAAATATGATCTACATACAAATGTTAAAGAAACTTAGGTAGAGGTACCTTTAATTACATACATCAGATGATGAGTAGCAGTCCGCGTTAAGTCTGTAAGCGCCTCGCAGTTCATTCTCTGCTTACCCTTCCTGGGATTAAGGGGATTAGCGTAGTGTTAAACATACGAAAGGCTTACAACATTTGTTTAGTGTCACGCAACTAATTTATATTATTATGTGGTTTATGCTGTGCAAAAGATTAATATGGCAGTGAAATTAGTTAAGCCTAGCCCGGAAAACTCAGCTGGAGAAAATTGTAGTTAATGACTGTGTACTTTTAGAGTTGAACAAGGTTTGGATAGCTAAACTGACATTTTTAATGAGGCATCTTTTATAAGTGGCCTTATATACCAGGACCGAAGTCTTCAAAAAAGGTAAAAAAGTAAAGAAAATTATAGTAGGATGAAACCCAATGGAAAAGGAAGAGAATATAACAAAAATTAAAGGAAAAATAAATGACGGTCGATCTGAGGTCGGGAAGTGGACCCCACACTTAAGAATGACAAACGGTTTATCTCGATTTCCGGCAAAACTACAAGTCCTATGGAAAAAAGTTAAATAGCAAAGTTGTAGGTAATAAAAAGATCTACAACTTTGTGCAGATCTACAACAATGCATGTGAAAAATTCAAATAACCAAGTTTCTGGTTTTTAATTTTTATCTTTTACAAAAAACACTTTTTTTTCACGAAATTTAGTGAGAACTTACCTTTTTATGTCCCAAATACACTGTAATTTTTTGATTAAAAATATTTGTTTTCCACCTTTTTATTGATTTAAAATAAAATAAATAACATAATATCTAACTACGTTGTAATACTCAAAGAGTTAGACAGAGTAGTTTCCGTACTACAATATCTAGTATTATTTGGAGTATTTATAATTTGCTCTGTAAGAGAAAATAAAAAGTACGGTGGCCTCGAATCTAGGGCAGCTGCGCTAACTGCAAAAAAATATGTTCAAAGAACATGTTTGTGAAACGAAGCAGTTTGCTGCAGTTTTATGTTTGCTATGTTCGGAATCAGTAGTAGTAGAATAAACACAGCAACCCGTAGCAAGCGAACGATCGGATGTTTTCCAACCGATTTGTATAACATGGTAGTGTGCTTTTTTAGTTCGGTCAAACGCCCCAAAAATTTAGATAGAATGCTATCTTATCACAAGCATCATTAGTTAACGAAGCTTGAGATGAGGTATAAGTACACCTTCGCCACTTCTTACCAGTCTATAAAGCAGGTATCTCCTGAAACTTCAACAGGTTCAAAGCGCAAGCAGCTAAGACCTGCTGAAGTACAGGACGAGGTCGGAGAGACAGAAACTTTATTTTAACGAGCTTCGAGCTTCAATTATAAGTACTGAACAGCGACTGTGTTTGTTCACAGTCGATGGAATACAGAGTTGAAGTTTGTTGTGCTGTTGCAGCTTTTAGCTTGTTTTTAAGCTGCTTAGTTTAGTTGTAGTACTTAGTTATTTAGTCTATTTGTATACAACTTTCCATTACACAAATTGTCCTTCTTCTTATATTAAGTATCACGCGTGATAGACCAGGGTAGATATTTTTTGAAAATATATGGTGATTTTTCGATATTAAAGAAAGCTTACAGACTAATAACAGTTATAAATATCATGCATAAGTAGGGACATTTGCTAATTACAAGCTTTCACATGTATAAAATGTGTAAACCTATGTAGTTACAAGTTACTTGCGTTGACCTATTACAGCGATTTGATGATATACCAGGTATACAAAAAAGAAAAGTAAACAACGAGAAAGTAAAGTCTACAATAATGTTAGTGACCATGTCACTTTAAAAAAAAACTTATATTAGGTAAGAAAAGTCAAAACGTATGTCAAGTCATGCAATACCAAAATCATAACTAAAAGCTATCTATGGTTGTCACCAATGTGTGTTATAATTATAAAGGTGATCATCTACCCAGCCTGCCAACTCTACTGGGGTCGAATTCCAGTCTAACCGCATACCGCTATTACTAGAATAGTACATGAAGCGACTAACTGCCGCACTCAGAGAGCTTTAATGATTACTTAGGCCATCACTTAGTAAAGGTATTTACAGTTCAGTCATACAAAAGTATGTCAAATCTTTACTAAGTGACGGCTTAAGTAATCATTAAATATCTCTGAGTACCGCAGTAAGTATTTGAACTACACAACCCAGTAGGTAAGACTGGTTGTCCGACTTTCGGGTCACTAACTACCCGTAACGACTGTCTAAGTTCTTCAAATGACTGCCGGGACCAACGGTATTACTTACTTTCCGAGGCATGGACAAAACTCGGAATGTAATGGTTACCTATCTATAGACCAACCTTGGAAAGCACAGCGACTTATTATTTACCCACGAGCTCGTAGGGAAGCAAAGGAAAATTATTACACGACTCGCAAATGAACTCCGAAATATGCAATAACCGTGTTATAAACATTTTTCCTCATAAATAAGCTTATAATAACGGGCTGTTTGACAATTTCCTCTACTGCCTGAGCAGAATTTTTTTAACTTCTATGTTGAATATTTGTTTTGTTTTTAAATTGAGCGTAGTCTTTGCTGTTGCTTTTAATTTTAGAAAGCAATTCCTGCGTTTATTATAGATGATTTTTAAATAGTTTTAATTGGAAGGGCAACCTTTTCTTTTTCTTGAACTGTGTTTAATACCTAGGCGATCACTTAGACCCAATTACACCAACTAGGTTTATGGTTTGCATACAAAAGATGACAACTATAAGGATAACTCTAGGTTATCTAACCTCATAGTTGGTTCGCTCTTGGGCCATAGCGGATAGCGAATTACAAATAAAATAGAGCATTCAACTGGATGTACAAAAGTTCATCTTATGTGACCTAATTTGATAGCAATTAACCAAACCTATTAATAACATATACCCTGCGTTCCATAACTCAAGTAGCTGATCTTAGATTGAACTGGCCACGTCGTCGCATGGGTGCACCAGAAGAAGGGTGGACATCGCCGTCGAGGTCGCCCGCAGCGATGATGAAGTGACGACCTGATGATGTTCGCTGGGCAAACATACCTATACACAACATCACGCCTGTAATCCCCAAAGGGTTAGATAGAGCTTTACCTAATTGTTAACCCACATTTCTCCAGTTACGTTTAAGTCCCATGTAATTGGGAGCAAGCCAATTGCCATCATCCGAGCACAAATTCAGACTCCGTGGCTGCTACTGCGCAGGGTAAAGTAAGCTATTTCACCAAAACATAGAGGTTTGGAAAGAGATCCCTTATCTGCCTTTGGTCAGCAAAGAGACACCGTATGGACTAAGAAAATCAAAACTAACTGCGGTACTCAGAGATCTTTAATGATTACTTAAGCCGTCACTTAGTAAAGATTTGACATACTTTTGAAGGACAAAACTGTCAAAACCTTTACTAAGTGATGGCCTAAGTCATCATTAAAGCTCTCCGAGTGCGGCAGTTAGACTATCAAACAGCCACTATAATCAAACTTTACCTAATTTAATTTCATATTCCTATGAAACACGATTCGAGTACTAATAGCATAGTAGGCAATAAAAGAAATGAAGGACTGTTATTGAAAGTACAGTATTTGTATGTAAACATGGAATATTGACACCTGCCTTATTACCAGTTGTGAAGGTCTTTCACAGTCGATAAGTTATTGCTATGCGTGACTCGGACCGCCAGGTGTAAATACGAGTACATATAATAACACAGTCTGGTCAGAAAAATGTTTTCCATGATAAAGCACAATAGAAAAATGTTTCAAAAGAGGTCAAACCTTTTTTTTTTTTTTTGGGGGTGGGAAATCATCAAATAACCCCTCCCGCTCTTGGGCAGAGCGAAAGGGAGTGTCAGACTTCTACTGACTAAAAACCACCCATGTTCCTTCTTCGCCCTTCATGTCGAGGCCGCGGTATCCCTTGCGGACAACCCGCAGCCTCGACAGGAAGAGGTCAAACCTGCCTTTGTATTTTAGCGTTGTTCTTACGTTAAAGAAATATTCGACACTTTTTCCATTTACTATATCCACTTTTTTTTTTGGAGGGTGCATGGGAAATCATCAAATGACTCCTCCCGCCCTGGTCAAAGCGGTAGTGTCAGGCTTCTACTGACTAAAACCCACCCATGTTCCTTCTTAGCCCTTTGTGTCGAGGCCGTGGTATTTCTTCACCCCGTAATCAGAACATCATTATGACCCTCCCCCCCCCCCACCCTACACAAAGATTTTCTTTTCTTATCAGCTGTTTAAAAAAAATAACTGTTCCATATTTTTTTATTGTGTTGTTATTGCACTTTTGTAGGAAACGACTGATTTCTTTATAAATTACCGATGAAAAAATTATGAGCGCCGGTGTCCCTTCCACATCACGTAAATCTTGTATATGGCTAGCACCTAACGCTGAAACGTGTAGTTTGGCCCCATAAAATTAAGGACTCGTTTAATTTACAAATTAGCAGCCATGTAGGAAAAGTAGGTTTTATGTTTGTCAAACAACATGAATATTGTCCTGATGGCCAGATTTATCTTTGATGGCTACATATCTCGGAAACGTGACGTTTGAGAAGATTTAGTCTCATAAAAAAATATTTGTATTGATGTCAGCTATTGATTAATATCAGATTAATGCATGGCCTCTATTTTGTAAATAAAATGGTAAATGTTTCAAAATTCAAAGCTTATCTATGGGACTGACTCCTGAATAGGTACTTTCTTAATCAATATAATGAAGAAAGAATCACAAAAAACCAACAGATTTAATAAAAGACAAATTAAAAAAAAAGGAATGATAAAATGTTAAATAGAAAAATTAAAGAAATAAAAAATACATACACACGAATAGAGAATCTCCTTCTTTTTGGAAGTCGGTTAAAAATAACAAGAAAACGTCACCTTTCGTGCATCATCTTCCAGAACAAGCACAATAAAAAAACATCTTTCGTCTATCCTCTCACAGAAACTCAAACAGACAGACATTCAATTAGTAGGTAATAAGCATTGAAAAGTACTTAAAAAAATGTGTGAAGTGTACACTGAAACAGCTATTAACATTTTAAAGACAAACAGACTGTCGCGCAATCTTGAGCCCGGCTGGGGGAGGGGAGGGGAGGGTGCAGGTGCTCGGTGCGCGCGGCTCCGCAATTTATAGCCCACACACTTTACACCCGCTAAACGACCTCTCACTTTTACCCCGTTACCTTGAGGGAATATTTGTCAGTTTAGCTATCTTACTTATTAATGTCATGTTGATAAGACACTACTTAGTTTTTTTTTTTTTTTAAACATTGCCCCACACTAGGAATTTCTCCTGTATCGTGGGTGCGTTTACAAACATTTAAACTCACATACACAAACACATCCAGACCCGAAACAACTACCTGTAGGCCATACAAATATTTGTTCCGTGCGGGGATCGAACCCGCGACACGCAGCGCAGCAGTCCAATCGCTCAGCCACTGCGTAGTCAAGTCACAGTTTTTTATTTGCACATAATGTTTGACCACTAGTGTAAGTATTTGAGGCAGCTTTACAAAAGATTTAGAATTTTAACACAGGCGTTCACTACGTTCCAAAGATATCCAAACAAAAAACCACCGTATATAGTGATTTTATTTTGACCTAAAATAATTAGTTGCCAACATGTTTAGTGTATTTTCGTTAGCTGATTTTTCTTCTTCTAAGATTCTAATGCGTTGTCCTAGTTATTATTTTTTTACCATTGTCCTTATTTTGGTGGTCTGAATGATTTGTCCATCTATTTTAAAGGGACCTTATATTAAAGGTATAATATAAACAAGTTCAACTTTCCGAGATACAAAGTTTGAATGTATATTGACGGCACAATTTTCTTAGTCACGGCTAATACCTGTATCCATCAATAGGTTCATGAAAACAAGAATTGAATGAAAAACTGGCAGAGTGCAAGTTGGACTTGCACATGAAGATTTTCGTACCATTGTAGTAGATATTGAGAGATTTTCCAGGTTTTTTTAGCTATTTTCATTTTTGTTTATTTTAGGCTCAGTAGTTTTGGAGATAAGGGGTATTATAAGGGGTATTGGTCGGACAGACAGACAGACACACGCGTGATCCTATAAGGATTCCGTTTTTTCCTTTTGAGGTACGGAACCCTAAAAATATCTATCGATCATATCAGTTCTGCTGATTGCGAATAAAGGTAAAAAAAAAGGGTTGGGCTGCAGATGGGTGAACCAACCACCCATTACATACCGAGTTTGCTCTGAAAGCACAGTTGTTACAATCACCTGAAAGTCTGACAACCAATCTTAAACAGGGGTATCAACTATCAATTATATTATCCACACTGGGTTGTGGAGGTCAGACAGGCAGTCGATTCATGTAAAATACCGGTATTCAGCTGCATCTGATTAGACTAGAAACTGACCCCAACATAGTTGTTGAAAGGCAGATGATGACTGTAATTAGCTTTATTAGTCCCTTATCTTATGTTAGTTTTATACATTTTCCCATCGGGGCTGCGGGTTGTGCGAAAGAGATACCGCGGCCTCGGCACAAGGGCTAAGAAGTAACATGGGTGGATTTTAGTCAGTAGAAGTCTAACTGCCGCACTCAGAGAGCTTTAATGATTACTTAGGCCATCACTTAGTAAAGGTCTTGACAGTTTTGTCATACAAAAGTATGTCAAATCTTTACTAAGTGACGTCTTAAGTAATCATGAAATATCTCTGAGTACCGCAGTGAGACTCCCTTTCGCTCTGCCCAGAGCGGGAGGGGTTATTTGATAATTTCCCATCCCGCAAAAAAAAAAGTTTCATACATTTTTACTTTTCAATATAGATAATCACGATAGAAAATCACTGTCTAAACCCCCATATTATTTTCATTGTCAATTAAATATAAGTAACGGTCGGGCTTTGTTTATCTATTAAACAGACATTTCACATTCACTATATTATAATCATGCGATCTCTTATCAAATAAATCATGTATCAAGTAGAATGGGCAGCTAGCCCCATGTGTAGTGAAAACATAGTAAATCATTGGCCAGTGACAGCGTTGATTGGTCGCTGTATCGAACTACAGGCTGCCCGGTACCTGAAACCGACGTGTGTATGATATAGGTGTATGAAACCCGGTTTCTAAAGCTAGAACGGATCGGTTTCGTACCATTCGTAACCTTTCACTGTACAGGATGGAACACACAAACGGTTAGCACGTATTCAGTACAATATTCTGAATACGCAACAATACCTATCTGCCTCATATCTAATAATCTACTAATCCGTATATTTAGGTTCGAGGGCTCCGTCATGGAAGACCACCATCATCATTCATCATTCTCTTGCCCTTATCCTCTCCATTTGGGGTCGGCGCAGCATGTCTTCTTCTTCCACACTTCTCTGTTTCTCCTCATCTCATTATACATCTCCTTTCTTGTCATATCATTCTTAACACATCGTTTCTTTGGTTTTCCTCTACTCTTGTACCCATCCACATTCATGTTCAAAACCTTTGTAGTTTTAGTAAAAATCTGTCACGATTGCAAAATAACATAAAAAATATATTAACACTTGCAAACATAGCTTGCAAAGGATTTCTTTAGTTGTTTTAGTAAACTGCATACCTAAATAAAATGGTAAAGCTGCTATTGAGCCTATATTTGAGAATTAATTCATTTGTCAATATCTCCATCTTCTTACATTTATTTTATAAAAGTAACAATATTCAATTGTGTGAACGAGAAAGTATAAAATATTGTGTTGACTTTAATAAATGTTTTTGTTATTTTATGAGACCTAAATTGAGACACGAAAACCTCATCCTCATTCGCAAGAGATACCGCGGCCTCGACATAAAGGGCTAAGAAGGAACATGGGTGGTTTTTAGTCAGTAGAAGTCTGACACTCCCTTTCGCTCTGCCCAAGAGCGGGAGGGGTTATTTGATGATTTCCCACCCCCAAAAAAAAAAAAAAAAAAAAAAGACACGAAAACCTAGTCTACAATGGTTTATGCTGAAATATTTTATCATATAAATGGGACTGAAACATAAACCAATCTGTGCTTAGTTCTAAAAGTTAAACATAGAAAATCTCATGCAAACTAAGTACACAACAGGACGAACAGACGGCAAAAGGTGTATAGTTCCACAACTAAAGCTTTGAGATTTATTGAAAACTACAAGACTCGAAATAAATCAGAGTAATATCATGCCGAGTATCTCTTGTAGCGAACTGGATTCTGTATAATAAAGTGAGATGGAAACACTTCCACCCTCTGGCACCGCTACGAAATAATTTACGATTCGCTCTGTCTCATTTTTACGACTTTACCTGAAAAAAAAACATTTTGAACGCCGAAAAAACATAAAACGCTCTAACTGTTTAGTCAGGTAATATTAACGTAATGGAAAAGGAGCTGTTGTAATAGAAATAAAACTTTTACGACACTTTTATATCTATTACAGAGAAATGTTTCGTGAAAATTTTGTATTTTTTTATTTTAACCGACGTTTAAATTGGTTTCGCCCTTGTTCGGGCGGAATGTTACGAGAAAATAATGAGGGCATAAAATATACATAGTGGCGCAAAGGAAAATTCATCGCTTCAACGACTTAAATGTAAATTCTTTAGAAAGGACTTGTCTTTCACATTCTGAAGACGCTAACTAGCTATATTATGCCGAAAAATCTTTTGAAATTAAATAAGTAATTTGTTTGTAGGAATAATGATTATGTAGAATTTGCTTGTGGTTTTACTTAATACGGTTTGAAATCTGATAATATTATTACGTATTCGGTTTAAGAAATGATTGTCGAGACTACAATTTATTTTTCAATACACTTCCTCAAAAACTAGCTCTTATTGCACTACGATTAGGTTCGGAATGCAACATATTTCGCACGCGTGCGGTAATCTTATTTTTCCGCAACCGAGGGCGGGAATGAAAATTACCACAGATAACTATACCATATTATTATGTCCAAATCGATTAAAACATAGGAAATTTAAAAAAAAATCACCACCGACTAGAAAAAATCACACCGAGTCGGCAGTGTTTTTTTTTAATTTGGTCATTTTGATTTGCGCCTTTTCAGCATAAATATTTTTTGAATATTAAATTGCGTTTGTAAAATGAATACTATAAATAAACATGATTATTTTAATTAATTATTTACTTTTATGAACAAGTAAACATTTATTTGTGTTCTTATTTAAAAAATATTTGAATTTTATATTGTTCCTATGAGGCTGTTTAGCGGCTTCATACCTTTGCTTCTTCTTCAATCTGGCGAAATCAAACCGCGGAAAAAAAGCAAATGAAATCATAGTCTCCTAAAAATAGATGACAAAAATACTTAACGTTATTAGTTAATTTCTTCGAATGTGTATTGAAAAGCGTCGTTTGATACAAGTGGGAATTTGTTATTGCATTTCTCGACCCCATGAACACCCTCACCATACGGCTCGGGTGTTCAATCCGCTTCGAATGCAATAACAAACTTTCCGCACTTGTATCAAAATGTACTATTCTGAGACTTACGTTACGTACGTGCGAAGCAAGAGAAGTTTATAAACTAAATCATATTGTAAGTGCCTGAAAACGTATAAGTTGTTAACATTGAAAGGACTCTACACATTTTCTCACATGATCATTTATAATAATCAGTCATCAGAAACTCACAACCAACACAGTAGTTAGTTAGTAGTAGTTTTTAATTGAGAACTAAGTAATAGGCACTCAGAACAGCTGCCAAGCGTGGTAACCAACCTGAAGACCGCATGCCGGATGCTTTAGCTAATCCGACGGTTTGACACGCCTCGCCACGTTAGATTGGAGCTTGCCGGTAATATTCCTAGCTGTGTTTGCACTATGCCTAATGCGGCAGATCAAATCTGTCTTATCCAATCTAAAGCGTCATAGAATGCAGTCGCCTTGGTCCAAATGGCATCAACTTATTGTCAGGCCTACGTTGTCCCCCCATATCTAAATACGAATGCTGTAAAATAAAAATATTGTAGAAGAGTAACCTTGGAGTTCCTTGCCGGTTCTTCTCCATAGAAATCGACCAATGCACCGAACCGTTCACCTTTTTTCTCGACGTTTTACAAGTGCTCATGTAGGCCTATGTGAAATAAAATATTTTAATTTGGATTTTGGTGTTAAGTTGAGTAGGAAATATTTTAGAAACGAAAAAAGATAAATCTATTCTGTCGAGTGTGAGTTTTATGAGTTTGCATGTAGGTGGAGGGTTTTCTCCGGAATCACGGCTATTTCAATATGAAAATTCTGTCATCAATTGGAAAGGTGCCTACTGTTTCCACATCAATCTATAGAATTCCAGTACAAGATGGTCTCGCTTTGTATAGATTTCCGGTACAATCCACATAAACTATAGTTATGTCAAACTATAATAATAATAGGTACGTACGGTGACCAATCATGGTCACCGTACGTACACACGGCTACACATCAAGCTATACATTTCCAGTTTACGCTGATCTCGCACTGTACGGAAATCCTATACAATGCGAGACCAGCTTATACTGGAAATGTATAGCTTGATGTGTAGCCGTGTGTACCTACATTATTCCGGATGGACATCGACCGGATGGACATGGCATTTTTATCCGGTCTGATCCGCACACTGAAGTTAGTAAAACACCAATCACAACAACAATTGTTAGTCATGTGGAAACAAAGATATATTCAGAAACACGTGTCTGTCTTAACTTTCCTACTTAAATTATAAATGCGAAAGTTTGTGAGGATGGATGGATGTTTGTTACTCATTTACGCAAAAACTACTGAACGGATATTGATGAAATTTACCACACATATATAGTTTATAACCCGGATTATCACATGGGATAATTTGTATCCCAGTAGTATGATCTCGTGGTACAACGAACTCTACTACGCAGGCGAAGCCACAGGCATGAGCTAGTAGATATTATAATTTGAGGTCACTTCTCTGGGGACTGTTATTTTTACGGCTCAAGAAATTGCTGCCATAGTAAGGAATTATTATTATTATAACCGCTTTGTTCTTGAACTAACATAAAAATAAACCTACAGAGGTTTATTGTTATGTGTATAATATATTGATTCATATATTGTAAGTCATAAAAATGTCGCGTCGCTAGGGTTACACATATATTCTTATATTATTTCTTGACAAAAAACAATATAGAAAGCTTTAAGTAAGTAGTTGTTTTATTGAACTTAACTTTGGACTGATTCGTTAGCAAGCTCGGCTCCTTAGCATGAAATCCTGGATTCAATTCCCGGGTCGTGCAAATTGTTATTTCTCAGTAACTGCCACGGAGCCTGAAATTGTGCCTGCTTGATGGTAATAAGCTTGCCCCATATTACATGCGACATAAACAAAACAGGTAGAAACCACAGAACGCAACCTGCTACGATCCTTACATACTGCTTTGGCCTCGTCCACATTTATACATGTAAAAAAACAGAATTAAGTGTTTATTTTATATAAGAGTAAACTAACTATGTACATTAATTAAAAACTAATAAATAAACTAACAAGAAAAAAGGCATCAAAAAACTGCTCCTCAACGCTGACAGCCGGTAATGTGCCCAAAAGACTGGCGGCATTGCCACGTTGTATGGCAACACTTAGCCTCGGGCCAAGATAAAACCAGACCTTTTTTTTCCGGGTTGAAAATCATCAAATAACCCCTCCCGCTCTAGGGCAGAGCGAAAGGGAGTGTCAGACTTCTACTGACTAAAAACCACCAAGAAGACTAGGTACAGTGGATATCAGTAAGAACAACAACTGTAAAGTGGATATCAGTACAGTTTATTTTCCGATTTATTCAACAACTGAAAAGCCTTTTACACAACATCTTTTATTGCTTAATAAACAAAACCTTAAAAATACAATCTTGTTTACAGCAAACTGAAAAATAAAAATCCCAATCTTATTTGGTTTCTGAACAAACAAACCTTCAACGGGATCATCTTGAAATTACTTCTTCACTTAAGTACCTACCTACTGGCCTTTAATTAAATATTTTCTAAAAAGTTTGTAAAAAAAAAAGAGTATTTATCTACAACAGAACATTTTTTTTTATGGAGGGTTTTAATTCATCAAATGACTCCTCCAGCGGTGGGCGGAGTGAAAGGGAGTGTCAGACTTCTACTGACTAAAAACCACACCCATGTTCCTTCTTAGCCCTTTGTGTCCGGGGCCGCGGTATCTCTTTCGAACAACCCACAGCCCCGACAGGTCTACAATAGAAGCTCAGCTCTCGAATTACTTTTTCTAGCAAATTCAGTTTATTCCACTTTCTAGGTATTGCGTAAGCTTTAATAAACTGACTAAGATTTCTGAAATGTTTTGTGGCGCGATTTTCTTTTTTGACCTGCTTGATAAAACATCAAGATTTATAGGTTAGCATAGCTTAGCCTGCGGTTTAGCCTGCGTGGATTTCAGTAATTGTCCTATGGGATCGTACTATTTGAATAAAAAGTAACTTATGTATTAGTCTAGTGGTAGTCTGTTATAAACTATTCTTTGGCCAATTTCATGCAAATTCGTTCCTTGGTTTTTGCGTGAAAGAGTAACAAACATCCCTCCTCACAACTTTCGGATTTATAATAGTAATAAGATACAGAAAAATCTTTCGTTAAATTTTTTTTTTCTTTTCTATTAAAAAAAACCTCAACATCCGCTCCCTAGTTTAGTAGAACAGCGTGGTACATAGATACATGAAAACCAACCCTAATTAAAAATATGTGAAAGATATACATAACAACGACAATTTACTCGTGTGATTATTACATGGAGCTAAATAAATACCTTCACATAACCCGTCGGGGCAAACAAAAATGTTTTTATGTAAAAAAAGATTCATAAAATACTACCTACTAACATCATAGAGACTTAATCATTTTAGAATAATTATTGATCTCGTTCGATTCGATAACATCGACAACGTTAAAGCTCTTGATTTTCCGAAACTTTGGCCGTTAATAGGAACGGATTACGACGAAACCGAACGGAGTTTTGAAATAAGTAGATCGGGGTTATTGAAGGATTATTCAATGTTATGAAAATATTTAAGAGCGAGCATTAAATAATATCGGTTATTTAACAATTTTTTTTCTTTTTTTCTCAAGTATCCTATGTGTAAATCCAGGTTATAAAATATCCCGTCGGGGCTGCGGGTTGTTCGCAAGAGATACCGCAGCCTCGACATGAAGGGCTAAGAAGGAACATGGGTGGTTTTTAGTCAGTAGAAGTCTGACACTCCCTTCCGCTCTGCCCAAGAGCGGGAGTGGTTATTTGATGATTTTCCACCCACCATAAAAAAAAAAATAAAAAAAAAGGTTTTGCTTAATTAAATATGCTAAATTAAATATCTGTGTACCAAATTTTATCCCAATCCTATCAGTAGTTTTTGCTTGAAAGAGTAACATCCATCCATCGTTTAAAATATAAATATGAGTATGATGTTTTTTCTTTAATTAACTGTCTCTTAATTAAAGAAAAAACACCTGTATTTAATCTGGACTTATGTTTATAAGAATATGTAATGTATGTGTGTATGAAAGCTCGTCTGTTTGGAAAGAGACCTTTGCCCATTAGCCATACCGTTACCAAAGTAAAAACCTCTTAATATAAAAACAAAAAGCTATCCGACCAACTGTATTGGTCGAAATCGATTGAACTGTATTAGTTATCACCACGACCTTCTGCCCAAGTCGAAGCAACGGTTTAATGACCCTATGGATTTCAGTTCAAGATATTGTTCAAAGTGAATAAATAATTCCAGCTTTTTGTAACTTTTAAATAAAAGTTTATATTGAGTCCCTCGCCTCTCGTCTATAAACAACTTAGGGTGATGAATAAAATTACCTTTTAACTTGTCAAAAATAGTAGTACCTCAAAATTCGTGACCCTGGGTCCCGCGCGTCTCCAATTCGTTTTATATACCAACCTGCACTGGGCCCGCGCGTGGTGGATTAAAGCCCTTTCCCTCTCACACAGAGGAGGCCTGTGTCCCAACAGTAGGAACGGTGTAGACTAATTGAATGCATGATTGTAAAAACCCACCTCAGACCAAATGCAAAACTTTCAGAAAATTAATGAAAACTGTCTGGTGTAAAAAAAAATAAGGTCCATGTTTTTCTTTTTTTTACTATTTATGTGGAAAAATATTTAATATATGGTATGTTAAAAAGTGGTAGCATAATATATTCATAGATATTTTTATTTGATTTTTTTAAGTTTTGGGATGAGGTGGATTTTTACAGTCATCATGTACAAGGTGTGTGTTTTACAATCAAAGTCCAATTTGTATGAATATTAAACAATATTTATTTTCTTAAAAAAATAACAGAATTAATCTAATTCTTCATCTTCGACATTTTCAGCTGTTGGCCATTACAATATTTCGATCCAGAACTTAGTTTTTTCGTCTTCAGGCACAAACAGCAAAATTTAATTTAATTTGTGTAATACAAGTAATTCGTGTCCGTTACAGTCACCTCAGTTGTTCAAACTAAACAAACTAACGTCAAAAACGTCAATATTGACAGCTAACAGTTTTAAGTGTTTGGTTGTAAAAAAACAGCTCATCCAGGATAAGGTGGATTTTTACGCTCATTGAAATATTTGTTCTATTACTGTGGAATGCTTACATGACCGAGGTGTGTTTTTACACTCAAACAGTTTGTCTTGCCGTAGAGAATATAAATCCACAATAAACAGTATTTTGGAAAAAGTGGTCTGAGGTGGGTTTTTACAATCATGCATTCAATTATGCTATGCATGCAAGTTTTGGTCAAAGGTGTGTATTTAGGCGGAACGGGCCGAAGACGAATCTACTGTAGGAAACTACATATCAACCTTCCTAACCTTGAACATTGATTTAACAAGTTTGCCTTTGAAACAAAAGGACGTTTACTGTTAATTATAACATCATTAGTTTACTTTAATTTAATTATAACTATTTATAACCACCTCGAAAGCTCGAACTACGAAAGTCACTTAACTAATGTAGATCTAATTCAGTGCCTCCGCGAGTCAACTAACACTAAACTTTATGAACTCATAAATAAAACATGTTTTTAAGTTTGAAGGCTACAAAGAAAGAAAGGAAAACTTTTTATTGGTTTCACTTAGGACAAACCAAATTGACAAAAATTAGTAGCACCCTATAGTTGGCCTGTACAGATAAACCCGAGAGTGTATGTTGCAAAACTGTGAAAGTTTCCTTAAGAGGCAGCTCAAGCTTATCTGACGGGTAGGAAAACCTGTCAGGTACAACCTGGCACGTATGTTTAGCTACATTTATAAGAGCAGCAGTCGCACGTGATCTAATAAATTGAGATGAAGTATTATTTTCCTTATAGAACTGGTTAATAACTGTGGAGCTTGTAGCTAAATAATAGCAGCCGATCGGGTGGGTTGTCAGATTAAACCGCACTTGCCATGGTTGGTTTGTGAATATGAGTTCCTCCGTGTCTTAAAAACCACGTTAAACAATGGTTTAACTAATGTTTAATGGATGGTGGGGACCAATGAGTCCCTGTAGCATTTCACAAACAGCATTTCAAACAACTACTTCACTAATCTCTCCACTCTCTCTCGCATCTCTCTTTCTTTCTCCCTCTTTGAGATATATTTAACTACTATATTTTCCTAACAGTTCAACAAAACATACACTGTTCAACTAACATTATAACATTTCCCAAATGAGGTTTTGGTTTGTAGCCCGGAGCTACGCCGTAGAACCGTAGCGCTTCGTAGGCGGCTACACACTTCGTAGCCGGGGGGCATGTAACTGGATTTCAGGAACGTTCAACCGTAACCGAGTCAATTAATATTACGTCATTCCTCCCTACCTACCGCTAGTAATACTATAATGATAAACGCTACATCGATCGTTGGTGCGAGAATCAAGTTAAATGTATTGGTTTAGCCACGTTTATTGAAAATATCTATAGTTCAAAAGGCTAAATGATTATCGCTAAAGTTTTATATTATAACTATCTTTTCCTCGTAGCTTCGCTCACGTGGAGATCACAAAAACACATTCTACCATAATAAAAACAGAGTTTTTCCTTATTGTGTGCGTATTAGTGAGCAACTTCTAAAAGTGACTTACTGTTACTGTGTTGATTAACGTTTTCACGAACATAGCATTTTGGAAACCATCGTTTTACTTTACAAAAAATAGCTTAGAATAAGTGTATCTAACTTACTTTTTACTCACGACTGTACTAGTACGTTTCTGTTTTCAATAAAGCACTAATATTAAAAACCCAAATATTAAAACAACCAGAGCATAACTGCAAAATAAGTATGTAAAACATTTCGAATAACAATTTAAATCCATTGAAGTTATTTATAGTATCAGTCAGTAGCGGGCGGTACTGGTAATAATAATAGTAATAATACTGATAATTAATTAGCCGCTAATTAGTCCGGTCATCGAGCACGTTCAGGGAAACTGCTAAAATATTCGCTCATTTATATCCCTGACCCCAATCACCGGTAATTGTTATGTAGTGACTTGTGAATTTACTGCGATCATTGTACTGTGATACTGCTTGGCTTTACGTCAAATAAAATATTAGACGAATGTACACGATTAAATATGGAGCTATGGGCTGAAGTTTAGGTACTTTTTTGGAGTTTTTTAATAAATATATCATAAACACATACAAGAAATCTTAGAATTCCCACCAATCACCGATAATATGACTGAAAATTTCCTTTGTTGGTACGGACACGACAAGAAACCTTGACGCAGAAAACTGAACAGGCCCGACCCAACGGATCAGCGGAGGAAGCTATCTGAGTTCAACAACCCAGTAGAAACTGAACAACTTTTGTATGTACCCTTTTTTTTTGCGGGTGGAAAATCATCAAATAACCCCTCCCGCTCTTGGGCAGAGCGAAAGGGAGTGTCAGACTTCTACTGACTAAAACCCACCCATGTTCCTTTTTAGCCCCTCATGTCGAGGCCGCGGTATCTCTTGCGAACAACCCGCAGCCCAGACGGGTCTGTATGTACCCTGTGTTTACGAAATAAACGAATTTGAATTTGAAGAATTGAAAGAAGTGACATCTTATCTGCTTTTGCGGAAAATAAATTACTTTATCCAAATCTGATTTTGACCTTATTTTCATTACTTACATGATGAAACGATATGATAAAATTTTATTTTATTTTATCAAAAATATGAACTACAAACAGCAAAATTGAAAGGATGATGTCATCTTGGTATGGCCATATTAATGAGGAGGGATGAAACGCATGTGACTAAAAAAGTGATGGAAAACAATGTTAATGGATGGAGAGGGAGAAGGCCAAGGAAAGATGGATGGATGGATTGTGTGAGAATGATATGAAAGAGAAAGGAGTAAATGCCAGCGTGACCTCTAAAAGGGAAAAGAAAACGTGTTACGCCAACCCCAATTAGAATCGGATAAGAGCAGGAAGATGATGAAACAGTTACATTATGCGATATTACAACATGATAACTTAATGAAGCCCACGACACTCTTCACAGATAACCATAAATTACTAAACTTTAAATTGCAAAAGCTGTCCATGCATAACAGTTAAAGCTTTAAATCTGCTTCAAGTATACAAAAGCAACATTTTCGTACTTCAAACTAGCATCCCTACACATTCAGCGTCCAAAACTCGTTCCATTATAAACTAATATACTTCTCAAAGTGCATGTTATTGCAAGCAACACCCGTAACTCTCATTTATAACTCAAATGCACTCCGCCGTCAAAGGAACATACGACTTCGGACGGAGCACGGAGATACATTATATCACCTCGCGTCAAGTTAAAGTTAGGTCAAAGTGCATTCACTAGAAAATGTACATTTTATGGATCGGACCTCAAGCCTGTATTTATGCAGGTAAGCTTTAATAGAATATTATTTTTTTATACCTTGCCCCACACTAAGAATATCTCCTGCATCGTGGACGTTCACAAACATCTAAACTCACATACACAAGCAGCCAAACCTGGAACATCTGTAGGCCATACAACATTTTCTTCGGTGCTTCGTTCTACGCGATAGGGACGCGTCCAAATCGTCTCGCCACCTCTTTTAGGGGTATAGTAAAAATGTAGCCCCCCATTCAATGTGCATTTTAGCCAAGCCCTCCTCTAGCTTCCCAATGAGTTTAATAACGATATCCACAATTAGTATGTCTATAGCCTTCTTTGACACCGACCGAAGTTACAAGATAATTATAACCTTAACATCTCCTTAATCTATTATTAACCTTCAGCAAACAATAGCCGCCGCAGTAAACACGTTTTCGACACATAACTAAGCTTATTACCTATTTATCTTACAGAGCAACCCATATCAAATCCTCTGACGTTTACAGATCGATAACAACAAAACATCTATAAATATAAATTGGCGTCGACTCCTCAGGCGTAAAGTACGACACAACTCAAAGGTTTCAACAGGGATAAGTCAAAGAAGATGATTTTTTAACCGACTTCAAAAAAGGAGGAGGTTATATGTTCGTGGGTATGTATTTTTTTTTTTTTTTTTTTTATGTATGTTACCTGATTTCTCCTCCATTTGAGACCCGATTCTCAAAATTATTTTTTTATTTGAAAGAGTATACTCCTGAGGTGGTCCCATTTAAATTTGGTGAAGATCTGATCCTGATCATCGGAGATATACAATAGAACTCTTCAAAAATAGACGGCAAATCTGTCGTGATTGCTGCAATCGCTTGGATGTTTATTGTTTACGCAACATCTTAACTTACCATCACGCCTGTATGCTCTGACGGGGTACGCAGATGTGTACAGGACGCCCAGATTTCGAGAGTTAGGTATGTTATGTTCCATTTTATTGCGGATAAGCCTATTATGTGACATGTATTGTTAACAACGTAAAATTAATGAATATCAAATATTTGTAAAGGATATTACAACTAAAAATGGAAAAATAAAAAAACTTTTTTGCAAAAAATAAAACCGACTTCAAAAACACAAAAAAGTGAAAAATAACTTTAACTTCTGAAGTCGGTGACAAAAAAACTGAATATAACAAACAAAAGTCACCGACTTCAGAAGTTAAAGTTATTTTTCACTTTTTTGTGTTTTTGAAGTCGGTTTTATTTTTTGCAAAAAAGTTTTTTATATTCTGTATTCCGGTTTCTAAGTCCCTGGTGTCCATAGTCAAGTTAAAGTAATTACTTGAGTTTTAGTAATTACTAATGCAACCATGTTTAAGCAATAGAGAAGAATTTGAATGAAGTAAGAAACGTCAAATAAAGGAAAGCTAAGAATTCTAACTTCAAGCAATTATTAAACTGCATATCGTAGGTTACTATTTTTATTCACTTGGGCATATTTATAGGTACGGGTGTTTAAGATTTGATATATTGCCAAATGAAAGACAATGACTTCCTGTCAGTCTAATTAAGGAAGGAATTGAAGCAGCCAAAAACGTAATGAAAGGAAGGAAAAGCGATAACTATACTAATCATAGCAAACCAGTTCTACACGATCACTTAATATTCTACAAAGTTTATAAGATTTTAAATAATTGCGAAGTTTTGACTACCATGGCTTGAGTTTAAACAAACTTTGGTGAGAATTGCGAGGGTGATAAAAAGTTACAGATGAGGAAGAAAACGACTGCTATATTTACAACTTATCATCGCCTGAAATCCATTTTTTGCCTTCTTATGGTCGGTCGATGAAACCTCGAATTTGTGTCGTACCTTACTCAGATAATACGAGCCTAATAGAAATCCTTAATAATAAGGCCATTACACAATTCAAGGAGCCGGCTGATCCAATTTATTCGAATAGATTAGAACGACGTCGTCAAAGAGTTTGGTAGGTACAGCTGTCTGTCAAAATCACAGCAGCTTACTCATCATCATCATCATCATCAGCCTATAATGTTCCCACGTCTGGGACACAGGCCTCCTCTCTGTAAGAGGGTATGGGCTATATAATAAGCCACCACGCGGGCCCACAGTGCAGGTTAGTAGATGTCATATATCTTTTTGATTTGAATTTTTGGTTCTGGGACATGCCTCATGATATTTTCCTTCACCGGTTTTGAGAGCAGTGGTGATGAAAAAAATACACAAAATGATGCGCCTGCCAGGGTTCGAACACACGAGTTACTGTTCGTAAGTCGGTTCCGCCACCACTGGACGACCGTCGCTTTCCAGGAGTAACATCAATTGCACTGAAAACAAATTAAATAACATGTTTTGAGGTTGCCACGAGTCACCGACTTGAGACAAGATACGCGCGTCGCAATACCCGAGGCAGTGAACAGGGTCTTATGTTAAAGGGTTTGCCCGCTCTCTTTTAAATAACGCGGCTCGCTCAGTGTTCAGTGATTCCAGTGATCACGGAGGTTTTATCCAATTTGTTTTATCGTCAGATCAATTTAGAGAAAGCCACATTGGGCTTTTAGTAGAACACTTTGACTCCTGATTTTAGATATTTATTTTTGGAATGAGGTTACGTTCAACAGTTAGTGTTGTTAGTAAGTACCGGCGTCGGTTGTTATGTCTTTTTAGCAAGTCAGTAAATTTTTTAAGTATGCGAAAGAAAGTTATTGTTTAGAAAAACTGACTATTTTACCAAATTCACATTGTATATCATACTGTACATAAACGTACTATGAAGTGTCTCTCATAGTGTATTGAACTATGGAGTGTGTTTGTTTTGTATTTCGTATTGTTTGTTGTGCATTGTATTGAGGAGCTCGTGGCTTAATAAGAACTGCCACTCGGGTCGATCTTTAGGTAAAGCTGTGCTTGCTTAGGTCTGATGGGTGACCGCCCGACATACCGAGTTTCCTCCGTGCCTCGGAAAGCACGTTCAGCTGTTGGTCCCGGCTGCCATATTTAGATCTTTGGCAGTCGCTACAGGTAGTCAGTGACCTGAAATTCTGACATCCAGTCTTACCAAAGAGTATTGTATTACCTAGTATTAACTGGGTTGTGGAGGTCAGATAGGGCGTCGCTCCATGTAAAATACTGGTACTCAGCTGCATCCGGTTAGACTGGAAGCCGACCCCAACATAGTTGGGAAAAGGCTAGGCAGATGATGATGATGATGTTGTGCATTGTATTTCATATTGTATTGACATCGAACTTGACGAGTTTATAATCCCATTTTACTAAACTTCCCATAATGTATTGTATTACCTATTTCAAATTATTCAGTGAATTTCATTTCACACAGTAAAATTGTATTGGTTTGATTGAATGTGTTAATAATCTGTTCTCTCGTCGCGTTATTGTTATAGCTTGCTTAAACTGTTTATGTCTTAGGATCATTTTAGAAACATGTGCAACTTTCTGTGCAAATTTAGAACAAACTAAAGAACTATTCCATCACAAAGAAATACCCTTTACAAACAACAAAATGGCTGCGCAGAGGACACTTTGACTGTGTTTTGGGGCACAGAAAGATAAGCAATGGAGATACACATTTATGACGTAGCTCCACATACAAACCAGAAATGGCGTAGTTTTATAACTAGCTATAAGTTAAAACGATGCATGCCAGCAATACGTATTGTCCTCCTGACCGTTTTTTCGGTCACGATGGCCTAATGGAGGTATAAAAGTACACAAGTGTGTTCGCAGACACAGGTGCACTCTCTGTTCCTTTACTCTCACAGTTCGATGGAACAATCCGGCACGGTCCAAGAGAGATAGATACACAGGCGCGGGACCAACGACTCATAGAGCCGTACGATTAAGAAGTAAGGAGAATGAAAAGCCCAGTATAAAGTAAAACATAACCCCCAATGATAGAGATTCAATACCGAAATTGTTCAATAAATATTTATCGACAAATAAACACAAGTGGCGAACAATTCCCCGACATGTATGCACAACACATACTTTGAAAATTGCAATAAACCCGACTATTGGACCACTCAGTGCTAACTCACGAGGGGCCGAGATACATCGAGCTACGAAGGAAATCCTACAAACAAAAAATGTAAAAGTTTATATTTTTAACGGCCTTTTTTTTTGGCAGGTGGGAAATCATCAAATAACCCCTCCCGCTCTTGGGCAGAGCGAAAGGGAGTGTCAGACTTCTACTGACTAAAAACCACCCATGTTCCTTCTTCGCCCTTCATGTCGAGGCCGCGGTATCCCTTGCGAACAACCCGCAGCCTCGACAGGCTTCCATTTTTAACGGCCATCCAAAAGGTTATCAATTCGTCTGAATATTTTTTTAATGTAAATGCTTGTGGCTAAATAATAACAGCCGACCGGATCAATCTACAGGTTAAACCGGACTTACCAATGTTGGTTTCTGGACGGATGACCACTCATAATACACTGAGTTCGGTGTCTCGGTTATCACGCTAAGCCGTTGGTCCCAGCAGTCATTTGTAGATATTTGACAGTCGTTACAGGTAGTCAGTGGCCGGGAAGTCTTACAACTAGGCCTACTGGCCTATTCTATGGCCAAAAAATCAGCATTGCCAACGTGGGAATGCTGCCAGCCTTCTGGTAACTTTTCCTGTTGACAGCGGTGTGGACGAATTTTTTGACCCCCTGTAATTCTTCTCTTTTTGATACTTGTATATATTTTATTATAATTTTAGTTATATTATAAATAAAGTTATACCAGGCCTACCAAGGGGAATTTATTTAACACTTCAAGCACAAAGTACAAAGGCGGACTTAGCGCCGTAGGTATTGTATACCAGTCAACCTTTGGGGATGCAGAGATAAACAGTGGGTATCATAATTATTATTATTACCCAGTACTTACTTGGTTGGGAAAAAGAGAAACTGTTGCGCCGACCCCAAATAGAATGCGATAAGGGCAGGAAGATGATGATGACTTACTTGGTTGTAGAGGTTAGATAGGCACACACTGCATATGTATACTTGAAGTCGACCCCAACATAATTGGGAAAAGGCTAGGCAAATGATACTTTTTTGTATTTGTGTTACTCACTCACGCAAAAACGGCTGAACAGACTTCGATGTTTGACACACAGGTAGTTTATAACCGTAATTCGCGGGCAGAAGCTAGTATTAGTTCATTCAGAAATAATAATTAAATCAATCAGGTAAGTACTGGCAGAAAGCCCTATTTCTTGAAATTAGTCTATAGTATGATTGTTTGTCTACCTTGTGTTTTAATTGTTTATTTTATTTCAAAGTGGCACAGGTAGGGTATTTATGAATCACAACAATATTGAAATAGAAGGAAAGCCCTCAACTGGATACAAATCCTGACTCCGAGAGGTTCTTGCTACTAACCTAGCCTAAGAATCGCACCCAGGACAACACAGATAAATACATACGTCGTTTGACAAGGGTAGACTCTGGAAGGCTCTATCGTTGCGAAAACTTAAAAGAACTACCTCAACAAACTCGCCTCCTAAGTTTGTAGAGGTAGTTAAAATATCTACTGACCTAAACAAATAGGTCACAGCATAATATTTTAACTAACTTTAACCCGATATTACGACATTAACATTACAGTATTTTTTACACGACTGCCCAAAAAAAAGACTGTTATGTTTTAGCGTTCATGTATGTATATATGTTTGTAAGTTTCTTGTTCATACTTATGTTTCATACCTTTCAGATTTTGCATCGTTTTGATCGTCGTTTTGTTTTTTGCGTTTTAGTTTAATTAGGTTTTTAATATGTTTTATCATAGTTGTTTAAGATTATTTTGTGTATTTTATTTACCTATGGGCTTTAGTTGCCTACAATATATGATTTGATTATCAGAATTACAATGATAAATGTACCATTTATTTAGTCGCAATAGGGTTGTTAGTGGGTTGCCAGTTGACAAACACTTAACAGCGAATAAAAAAGCATTAAAGAAACGATACGATCCAAACCAACTCCAAAGCAAAAATGAAACCAAACTCCAAATCAATTAATTTAAAACCTGTGTCTATCCAAAACAGACAAATAGTAGTGAATACAGCAAAAAAAAATATTGCTTCCCTTTGAACGTAGCTCGGCGACTCCCAACGGAGCTCCATCGAGTTGGAGAGTACTAGAAATGTCGTGAATAAACCGTGCAGTCGATTGAAACCCGACGAGACCCACCGAGATCATCGAGCCACTCACCCGAACACGCATCGACGATATTGTACTCACACTGTTGTTTCAGACAATTGAAAACTAGGCAGCTACTTATGATCTTTACGGTTTCGAACTGAATTGTTCTGCGTTGAAAATGGATGTTTGCATTTTCCTAACATTATTCATGATCATCTTCCTTACCCTTGTCCCATGTTGTTTGGGGTCGGCGAAATACGTCTTTTTCTTCCACTCTCCCCTCGCTATCATTTACAAAATCATCATTTCATCTTTTCCTTCTTGTCTTTGGTCTGCCTCTTCAGGAGAGGGAGATCCATAAACATTTTTATTCATCAGTATTTTAGCCACATGCGATTTTCCTCACATTAACATTACATTAACGGGAAATGAGCTGAAATATTGGTAACTGAAAACAAACAGTAAACATGAAAAATATCCCGTAGGGAGTATCATACTTCTAAACAGTGGTATTTAGTCGGTAGAAGTATGATACTCCCTACCGCTCTGCCCAGAGCGGGAGGAGTCATTTGATGATATTCCACCACAAAAAAAAAGTGGTAAGTATTTATAATGTTAATGGCCATTTCAGTTAAAAAACTTATATAGCCTTACTTTTCAATGGAAATATTTACAGCAGATATTATTATAGATTCGGAGAATCAGTTCTGAATTCGATGAATTTGATAGTTACTGATCAAACAGATGTTTTATAACGATGGGAGAAGGTTCCATGAAATGCGCTTTTATAATAAAATGAAAAACAGATTTAATTAAATTTTACAGGTATTTACCAGTTTTTTTCAATGTTTATACTAGAAAATATTATAAGGAAACGTACTACCGGAAAAAACCATCATGGTCTACTTTCGAGTCACATTTCATCGAAACCCATCGCGCCTTTTTTTTTTTTTATGGTGGGTGGAAAATCATCAAATAACTCCTCCCGCTCTTAGGCAGAGCGGAAGGGAGTGTCAGACTTCTACTGACTAAAAACGGCCTTGACATGAAGGGCTAAGAAGGAATATGGGTATATTCCTTCTTAGCCCTTCATGTTGAGGCCGCGGTATCTCTTGCGAACAACCCGCAGCCCCGACGGGAACCCATCCAGCCTAACGGCGGATTAAAAAATATGCAAGGGCAGGGTTACTTTCACATTGATATTGGTAGCATTAATTAAATTACAGACAACTTCAAACAAACTATTACATTTCGGTCGGTGCTAATTATGCTAATCATCTGAATTATACCATATCTCGGAAATTAATTAAATCAGGCTAATTAATGAAATCAGGCACGTGTTAGCTGGTGTATTACTGCTTAGTAAAATTGTATAATATGCATATCGTGTTACGGGGTACGACGACTACATACCTAAGTGTTTATGTCCATATAAAATATCTTAATTTGAAATTTAAGCAATCATAAAGCAAGCATAGAACTCATAGAAGGTAATACAAAACTAGTTACCACATGAACACTTTTACTTTTCGTGACTTCGTTCACATTTCTACGAATCGGAATCACATTATTCCGCTTATCCGTCAAAGAAAAAGTCAAAAACGATTTTCCCAATAAACCGTACGATTTATCCCACGTACAAGCGTCCGAAGGTTCTATGACGAAAAAAAAAAAACAAATACAGAAACCTCTGACGAAAACACAATAGCACCTACACGCGCGCCATTTCGTGTGGAAACAGACGAATTTTACCGGTTGCCCCCAACTTTCACAGTTCCCCAAACAAATGAGTCCCATTTATACCTGTGCACTACAAGTTAGGTACCTGCTGATCCCAGTAGCTGTTACGTCGTTTAATTACATAATTGAACTCGGCCTCCGCTTCAATTTATAAATTAACATCGTTCATTACTGACATTAAAGTACGTGAAGCATTTCATTTCACAGTTAGGAACCATTAACGACTTGGTTTATTAATTGCTGGAGAACCATTTGTAGACAGTACGTAGTGTAGGTACCGATGTATCGATCGAGTATTCAATTTTATATGAACGGTTCTGACTGTCAGCTACATAGTTACTAAGTGTGTTTTGTATAGTTGATATTGGTCGTGATCATAAATAAGTTGTCCCCCCACCCAATGTCGTAGATTAGAATAGTTTTTTTTGGTTTCTAGTCTCCCGTCGCAGCTGCGGGTTGTTCGAAAGAGATACCGCAGTCTCGACACGAAGGGCTAAGAAGGAACATGGGTGGTTTTTAGTCAGTAGAAGTCTAACACTCCCTATCGCTCTACCCAGAGCGGGAGGAGTCATTTGATGATATCCCAAACTACAAAAATAAAAAAAGGTTTTTAGTCTAATTTGTACGAGTATGTCTTATAATTCACACCACATTTAAGGTTTATAGGATAGTATATCTAGGATAAAAAGTTACTATCATCCACGTAAAGATAAACACGTACCTATAGCAGACCTTTTCAGTAAAACAGTTACCAAAATCTAGTTAGCCAGCGACGTCCAAAATAGCATAATGTGCCCAAAACGGCGATTTATCAAAGTGTGAGAATTTATAACTGGATGCGGCGAGATTCGCCGGTTACCTCCACCGGTACACTTCCCGAGGTGTTTGTGAGGCAATTTGGTGCGGTCACAGCTTTTCACCAACAATAAACCTTAATGAAATTTGCTCTAAGAGATTCGTTTATAGCCCATTAACTCGACATCAAAGAAATATCTTACTCAAAGAGTCGTTTTCTCGCTTCGCGTGGTGCTCACCCAACTATAAAAGCCTGAGATTATTGATGTAATGAAAGGAGATCGATGACTCTTGTCCACTAATCTAATATTAGGTTGGGGAAAAAGTCTTTGGCTATACTATTTGTATCTGGCTGGTTTTGGTATCATCGAAAGTTTAAATTTTAAAGAACATAATTCCATATTCAATAATTAGGGAAATGTGTGATTTTCATTTGTTTTTCGTACCGTCAAGATGAGTGAATCTAATGAAGACATTCGATACATTTTAAAATTTTACTACAAAAAAGGTAAAAATGCAAGGCAAGCCGCGAAAAAAATTTGCGATGTTTATGGACCTAGTGCAGTGTCTGTGAGAGTAGCACAAATTTGGTTTAAGCGTTTTCAATCCGGAAATTTTGATGTCAAAGATGCACGTCGCTCTGGTCGCCCTGTTACGGATAAAATGGATGCCATTTTTGAAAAAGTGGAGCAAGATATATATATATATCAGTAGTTACGACTGACGAACTGGGAATTGACCACAAAACAGTTTTGGCGCATTTGAAAAAAACTGGGTACACAAAAAAGCTCGACATTTGGGTACCTCACGAGCCCACTGAAAGAAACCTAATGAACCGTGTACTCATTTGTGATTCTTTATTACGACGTAATGAAACCGAACCATTCTTGAAGAAGCTGATAACTGGTGATGAAAAGTGGATCACGTACGACAAGAACGTGCGAAAAAGGTCGTGGTCAAAGGCCGGTCAGGCTTCACAGACTGTGGCGAAACCCGGGTTAACTCGCAACAAGGTGATGCTGTGTGTGTGGTGGGATTGGAAGGGCATTATTCATTATGAGCTGTTACCACAAGGCAGGACCATCGATTCTGAACTCTACTGCGAACAACTGATGAGATTAAAGCAAGAAGTTGAGAGAAAGCGGCCGGAATTAATCAACAGAAGGGGTGTGGTTTTTCATCATGATAACGCTAGACCTCACACATTTTTAGCCACTCAGCTAAAATTAAGAGAGTTTGGCTGGGAGGTGTTAATGCATCCGCCGTATAGTCCTGACCTAGCACCTTCAGATTTCCACCTGTTTCGGTCTCTTCAGAATTCTTTAGGCATCAGTGTCAGGTTAACATCACGAGAGGACTGCCAAAACCACTTGTCGCGGTATTTTGACCAGAAGTCCCAAAATGTCTACAGCAATTTGATCATGTCCCTACCTACAAGATGGCAAAAAGTTATCGAACAAAATGGTACCTACATACTTTAGTTAAACGTAAATAAACTATATTAAAAAATGTTTTGAAATTTCTTAAAAAATGCGAAGAAACTTTTTCCCCAACCTATTACAAGCAGCTATCCATTCAGCAGTTGCTAAGGATATTACCTATTCACTTATTTATTCAATAATAGGCTACAATCCACAGTTGTTTGAAAAAAGCGATAAAAATTAAATAAACTGTAGACATGTGAACCTCATGGGACATTGTATGGATATAAGCTTTTTTTTAACACGATATTATTACTAGTAATTGCTTTTTAAATATGTAGTTTGCTCTACTATAAGGAACTTTTGATTTAAGTACACCTTTAACTGTGAACATATTATAGTTGATACTAATATAGGTCAATCACCTAGTACAAAAGTCAAGGAATTCACACTATTATACACTTTCTTGTGTAATAAAGATGATTGATATTATATTGACACCCTGTCTTTATACGATTGCTGGTCATTATGACAATTGGCATGTTTGGCAATGTCGGGTCGAAAGGCGATCGGAGTAAAGTCTATTAGTCAGGGAGGGCCCATTCTCTTAATTTTATTACCCTCTTTAGACAAGTAAATTCCGGAGAGGACTGTTTGCTTTCTGTGGTCAAGAACATACATCGTGTTAAGTATTTTAATTTAATTGAGGTTTGCACGCTGAATAAAGTCAGCGAAATAAATGTACCTTTCCTCTTTATTTTTTTAAAACCATAATGTACCATAATTCAGGCAAATAAAGAGATCTTGAACACACGGCAAGTAATCATAACAACATCAAGCCTGTAACCACCGAAAGATTAGACAGAGGCATGGGCTTCAGGAAGAGGTTTTAACGTGTGTTGCTGCCTATATTATTATCTCAGTTCTGTATCTTTTCTGATTACTCGACAAAAAAAAAATCGGGTCACAAGAAAATTGAAACCATCCGAATCAACTTCGCTCACTCTTGCAGCAAATAAATTATTTTACGGAAAACCCCAACAATAATTTGCCCAACCTGGTTATAAAACCCAAGACCTCATACTCAACAAAACAAACTCTGTAACCACAAGACCAACGAAGCAATAATATTTATTTATACGAGTTACTGATTGAATCCCTACAGACTTTGATCTAAAAGCAATAAATCACACGACCCTTAACCAACTTGTTCTAAAACGAGTGTAAGAAAGGACACAATATAGCGAATTGGATGCTATGAAGCGTGGTAATGGCGCAATTGTGAGCTCTCAATCTCGTTAGTCAATAGTTGGTGTGGCTGACTACGGGCCATTGTCCTATACAGGCGAGTAATAAAAGTTATGTTACGCGACGATATGAATTGATGAGAATATTGCTTGCTTTACAGTCATTCTTTTTCTTTACATAGAGCTCAGTGTTTATTTTCCGTTCACAATCGATTGTTGTGGTTTAGGCACATGTTCATATTCATATCTTTAATTGCATTCCATAATGTGTGAACTGTGAAGATCTTACAATGGACTTAATTAAACTAAGGTACAATTAAGGGACAACAATGGACTTAAATTAAGGTGCAATTATTAAGGTACAATTCGGGGCTGCGGGTTGTTCGCAAGAGATACCGCGGCCTCGACATGAAGGGCTCAGAAGGAACATGGGTGGTTTTTAGTCAGTAGAAGTCTGACACTCCCTTTCGCTCGACCCAAGAGCGGGAGGGGTTATTTGATGATTTCCCACCCCCAAAAAAAAAAAAAAAAGGTACTACCATTACGGGCACTGTAGAGCACACCAAAACGTAAAAAAAAAATGTGTGACTGTGAAAATCATGCGGAGGAATGAGGAAAATGTCGTGAGAAAAGTGTTGAGAATGAATGTGGATGGGTATAAGAGTAGAGGAAGACCAAAGAAACGATGGATGGACTGTGTAAAGGACGATAAGGCAAGAAACGAGGTGTCTAATAGAGAAGTATGAAGAAGAAGACATGTTGCGCCGACCCCAAATGAATTGGTACAAGAAAATGATGATGATCAAATATCTAGAAAGAGCAACTCTTTACCTTTTACACAAAAGCTTTCAAACGGATCTTATTTCCACAAGGACTATCTCAGATTTCTGTTAAAGAAGGCCTATTGAGTTTTATAAGAGGGATTCCTTTCTGTTCTTTTACAAAATAAAATCTTGGTTGTTTTAAAAGAATGACGGAAAGTTGGCCCCAATTGTTTTATTTATTTTGGAGTCTCACTCAACTCATAATTTCACCAGTGTTTTCGTTTGAAGAAATCTAAGCATTTCTTTGTCTGAATTACTCGCTTCGAGAAAGTGTGTGTTACAATATACTTATTTATTTGAGGTTTATTGTTAAGGCAGGGATGGCGAACGTTTATAGATCAACGTGCCATTTTTTTCAAAGCAATGTTTATTGAGACCTTGCACGTGCCGTCCAATATTGCTGAGTCTTTATGGGCAGATAATTAAACTAAATATTCTCAACTAAAAACTGTTTATTTACTACCAAAAAGAAAAAACTTGAACTTTATCGTAATAAATATTTCAATTCTACGTGTAATTTATTTATTTTTTTTAATTGAAATTAAGGTAACATTAGCTTAACTTCTGTTGTTGCTGGTTACATGCTAAGTTACTTATAAATGTATAATAAAAGGGTTGTAAGTACGTTTAATAGATTGCATTTGAACTGGACTCCTCTACCAAACGATTTCTAATCTAATCTTATAATGTTACTAGCTGACCCACGCGACTTCGTCTGCAACACATAATATAGCTTAAAACCTTTCTAGATAAATCGACTATCCAACTTATTAAATTAAGCTATATCGTACTCGTAACAAACAAAAAATCTTACCTTTCCTCTATAAAATACCTATTAGTTTAGATTGACTTCGATTATATTATTAAAGTAACAATTACTATAGGTATCTCTTACTGTTTATTATACAGTAACACCTTGTACTTGTAAACATTATGGTGCAGTAATTTTTTTGAATTTGAATTTCTCCGGAGCCCCCAGAGGCCAGAATCCCCACGTACCTACCGCACCGGACCGAATGACTGCCACGCGCTAATTATTTTGTCGCCCGTATATTTTTACATTGCGATATCTTCTAAGATATTTGTTTAAACTGTATAGAGTAAAGGGCACAAATATTCTATATTAAATTTCCGTGCTAGCAAACACATTTATTTAGATATAGATTAATACTATATGGGTTAAATAAGCTTCGCAAAATATAATTCTTTTTAATCTAACATTTTAATATAAAAAAATGGTTACAGTGAGTCAATCGTAAAAGATAAACATATGCTGTCGCGGACTTTTTTTTAGAACTTTTAAAGAGGAACAATTCCTTCATACATAATATTTACGTAACTTAAACCGTTTTCGCAGCGCACGCAACGGAAGCTCTCAAAAAGGAATATCTTTTCCCGTTTTTGCAACATTTTTCATTTATGCTCCGCTCCTATTGATTGTGGCGTGATGTTATATAGCCTAAAGCCTTCCTCGATAAATGGACTATTCAACACTAAAAGATTTTTTCAATTTCAACCAGTAGTTCCAGAGTTTACCCCGTTCAAACAAACAAACAATCAAACAAACAAACAAACAAACAAACTCTTCAGCTTTATAATATTAGTATAGATTCATCTCCGAAAATAATTACTCGTATAAGGCATTGTAGGTATAGATAAAAATATGTTTAAAAAATCGATGGTGTGCCTAAACTATTGTGTAACGTGCTATTAATGGCACGCGTACTATTGGTTCGCCATCCCTGGCATAGGTTTATTCATTACGTGACGCCATTTTGGCAATTCTTCCACAACATTGTCAATGTCAAGAAAAATGCCCAGCAGGCTGGCTGACTGGCCGCATAGCCGACTTGGATGGCAATGCTGATTCTTGTATCAAAAAAAGCTCAGCCTTTGGGTCACGTGGAAAGTCAACCACCCACTTGTATGTATTATGAAGAAACATTTAATTTTTTACGTAATTAAATCCAGTTTTCTCGCAACTTTACATGGTTTCTTAAGCAAAAAAAAGGTAATATTTAAAAAACGAAACCCTCTCCCCTATCTCCTTCGATGTTCGGCATGACCCCTTCCCCCCTATACGCGCCTGCTTATAGTGCGGCATGATACTTATAGCACGAGTCCATAGTCAGAACCAACTGGACCTCAGTTTAGTTTATTTATTAATAATTATCAAAATTACATGTCAGGATCTAATAAATCCCGTCGGGGCTGCGGGTTGGTCGCAAGAGATACAGCGGCCGCGACTCATGTCGAGGCCGCGGTATCTCTTGCGAACTTAGGGCTAAGAAGGAACATGGGTGGTTTTTAGTCAGTAGAAGTCTGACACTCCCTTTCGCTCTGCCCAAGAGCGGGACCCCTTATTTGATGATCTTCGACCCGCCAAAAAAAAAAAAAAAGGATCTAATAAATAAAAAAAAATATCATCTTCGTCGAGTTTCATTGTCTCAGCGCTTTTCTGGTGGTAGCCACTGTTGATTCTGACTTTCAGGAGTTGCAGTGGTTAATAAAAATAAAAAAGTCAAAACGAAGACCGCCATCTTGTACAATTTACACAAATTATTCATAACAACTGAAGAGGAGCTCGTGGCTTAATAATAACAGCCACTCGAGTCGATCTGTAGGTTAAGCCGTACTTGCCTAGGTTGATCTGTGGATGGGTGACCACCCATTACATACCGAGTTTCGTCCGTGCCTAGCGTTAAGCTGTTGGTCCCGGCTGCCATATGTAGGTCTTTGGCAGTCGTAACAGGTAGTCAGTGACCTGAATGCCTGACAACCAGTCTTACCAAAGGGTATCATATTACCCAGTATTAAAGGGGCTGTGGAGGTCAAATAGGCAGTCGCTCCATGAAAAATACTGGAATTCAGTTGCATCTGATTAGACTGGAAGCCGACCCCAACATAATCCCAACTATGTTGGGGTCGGCTTTCCCAAAAAGACTAGGCAGATGCCAACAGCTCCCCTTTCAAAACTGTCATTCTAGAACCAAAAGAACCTTGTCGCACACGAGACGCTGTAGGCTGGCAGAATAGTCGACATGCCAAAGAAAAAAAAAAGCACTTCATGCATTGACTTATATATTACTGCGTATTCTGCGTAAGGACTGGACGGACCGCATGTTACAATGACGCCTCGAACTTGGTCCTAAAACGGTCTTTCCTAAGCCGAAGTGAACTAGTCCACGATCGGCTCTCTTCGGGTGCGGTCGCAAATTTGATTAAAAGCTTTATTTATGTTCTTTATGCCTCGAAAATACTACGCCGCTTATACAAGGTTACGCTAACGAGCAGACTACACCGATTCCCTGTATGGCGAACGCGTCGAGCAAATGTTCGGACGACCGTATCTTTAGTTTTTATATCAATGACTTCATGCTGTATTTTCTCATCATAGTGTAGCATTTTGTTTCTTACCTAGGACGTAGAATCAGCTCATCGCCGCCACCGCCCCGGGCCACAAGCTGCAAGCATTAAATTACATTTTCTCTGTAAGTCGGGTTGGTTAAAGAAACGCCGCCAAAGAAAATATTAATTTTGAAAAATGTTTTGCTTATAGACCTGACTGAAGCCGAGGGATGTTCCGCTAGGAAAATTTAATATTTATAAAATTAATATAGGGTGCATCAAGAAATGGCTATAACTTGGAAATGTTATATCTTGTAAATTCAATCAAATAGATCCAATAGTTTGGTCACACGATTTTATTTTTAATTTTCAGCATTTTCAACTGTACCTAAATGGAATATGGAAAGGTCACTCATAAAGAGGAGGCCTGAGTCCTTGCAGTGAGAACATTATAGGCTGATGATGATGATGACCTACTCACTGTGATTCGTTCACACGATTTCATACAGCTACGTCTAGACGTCTAGCAACTAAAAACTGATTAGTACTTTACAAAAATGTGAAGTATTCCGTTAAGTTGTCTACGAATCTCCAGTATTACAAACACAATTTAATAAAACAACACTCTCCGCTTTATAAACACAGAGATTGTAATAAAAACAGATATATTATTCTCCCATAAATCCTTCTAGCAAATAGCCGGCCTGCTATCAAAACAGCTTGGATACGGTTCGTAATTCAAATAGTAATATGAAACATCAATAAGCATATGCACTCAAGAATCACTCGAAGGTATGTGTACTTAGTGAAACGATCTCCTTTACGGGTCTATGTACATACGGCCCCCCAACCTGTTACTATTTAAAAATACATGACACACAAATAATGTACAATGGGTTGTTCGGAAAAAGTCGGAATGCCAAATTTATCCGATGCCTACCTTTTGTTATTGAGGTAGGTGAGTTCGATATGGGTTAGGTCACCCCCGTTTCGGGTGGCATGAAATAAAAGCGTGAAAAGCGGTTTTAATTACCGTTTTCAGTTACACATAGGCACAGCCACGAGCACTTATTATATATACGCAAGAAAATAGGTAGTCAGTGACCTGAAATTCTGACATCCAGTCTTACCAAAGAGTATCGTATTACCTGGTATTAACTGGGTTGTGGAGGTCAGATAGGCAGTCGCTCCATGTAAAATACTGGTATTCAGCTGCATCCGGTTAGACTGGAAGCCGACCCCAACATAGTTGGGAAAAAAGGCTAGGCAGATGATGATATACGCAAGAAAATTCAAATCCGATTTCAGTGTGAGACAACAGTTCCTTGTATTAGATAATATCTATTTGAAACGCTATCACTTTTAAAAGTTGGTGCAGTAGCTGAGCGATTGGACTGCTGCGCTGCGTGTCGCGGGTTCGATCCCCGCACAGAACAAATATTTGTATGGTCTACAGATAATTGTTTCGGGGCTGGGTATTTGTGTATGTGAGTTTAAATGTTTGTGAACGCACCCAAGATTCAGGAGAAATCCCTAGTGCGGAGCAAAGTAAAAAAAAAAAAATCGGAAAGACAGATTTATTTATCACAAACCTTTTGTTATGGATTTACGTAGGTTCGATAAAGGTGGAATAAAAACCGGGAGACACCTTGATGATTGCCTCAATATTAATGCACTGTTAGACAATTGGTTTTACCGAGCCCATGAAAATCCACTAGCACCCAACGTTAGTAAAAATGGTCATAAATAAAAGAATACGCTACAGTTTACTGACTGCTAATAACAACATCGTCTAGTGAAACATAGGCTAACTGATGAACAGTCACCATTCACCATCAAGATTGGTCCTCCAAGTTTGTTGGACATATTTTCAGCATTATTGACCTGACGTAGTCCCGTTTTGGTCAGACATAAACCTGTAAATTTCATTTGATAATGATTGGTTAAGCATTAGATTCTGGGTTCGATTAGGGAATCGAACCCAGAATCTAATGCTTAACAATGGGCGAGGAAAGTGTCATTAGGTTTTTCCATGAGGAATTTCTGAGTAGACAACCGCGGTGGCTGAATTTGTGCCTGCTTAATGGCATTAGGCTCGCCCCATATATATGCAATGTGCCTACTATTAGATTCACCTCTGCTTAACCGTCCGGGGATTTTTGGAGTGATGTCATGTATAACCAGACGTGAACCTTCACGATCACTATTACCGAAGAGTTGCGAGCTACTGAATTATTTTTATAAATGGTGAAATAATTAATTTATAATTGTATGCTTTGCAAGTTTTCATCATTCGGCGTCATCACAGTGAACTCTTTCGGCTGATAGGATTTGCGGTGTATACAAAAAAGTTTATTAAACCACAGTAATAAGGAAAAATAAAATCTGCCTCTCCATAAAACCCCAAGGGCAGTTACTGTCAGTTCGGATTCGGAATCTTGTTACAAAATGCGACATGTTGGGACGTGACGTCAGTAGCTCTCATTAAGGTAATGTTTCAAATAATAATTCTTACTACTCGGACACAAAATACTCGTACATGCTCAAGCGAGCATGTTCCGTGCTGATGTAACATGCTCGCTTGACTGCGGAAAACACGAGTTACCACGACCGCACGACTCAATGGAAACAAGCGTGATGCTTCATGTACATATGTTACATTACCTGAGGTCGTGAGCGGGTCTCAAAAACTTAACGAGATATACAGGCTTCAGTATATGTTTTAGTTTCAAGCAAGAAAACTACTGATGAAACTTATAATTTTCATAGTTACAAGCCCTGCAGTTCTGAAACTCTCTTTACGCAGACGTTTACATATCGTTTTAATAAAAAACACTGATAGAAGCACAGATTAATTAATCGGGTTTGATATAAGTAGTAGTTTCAACAAGTATAAGCTACGAAAATTTTAACAGAAGTCTTGAAAATTAAGATAGCAAGGATTACTTACTACCTACACTCTTTAAATAAAAATGTTAGTATCAGTTCAATCTATCTTTTGCGTTCATTCAACGGGTTCATGAAACCACAGTCATAGGGCACAGTAAAAGGACATTGACAGACACAAATTCTATTATTTAAATAAGATGCAAAGACACTGCAAGATTGCAATTCTTTTCAACAGCGAACGGATAATAAAGAGTGACAGTAAAATTATCGTGCGTTCTCATCTCATTGGTAATTTGCGACAATTTCCAACCGAGAGCCAATTGGCAGAAAATAGCACCCGACGTGCAAGCGAACCGGAAACTTGCGGAAAAGAGAAGGTAGGTAAAGCTATAGGTAGAAATAGAGATTTTTCTAATGGGATAGGTATTATTTCGCGGTTTTTGTAAAGTCGTCAGTAGATTGTTGGACAAAATTGACATCTAAATGATTACCCAATTACGAAATGAAAGACGTAGGTCTTGGAAAACCCAGGTGTAGATGGCGAAACGCACTAAACGCCATCTTGAGGTATTGGTCCACAACAGCCAGTCAACAACCGACTTTTTTATTTTTAAATTGGGACAAGCCCGCCACACAATTCCCAAACCACTGTAACTCCTATAAGCCAGAATCAACAGTGGCGACCACAAGAAAAGCGCCGAGACAATGAAGCCCGACGAAGTCCCAGAGAAACGATTAAACTGTCTTGGATCCCGCAACGAAATTAATCAGAAAATAATAGCGGAGGAGTAGGAAAAACATAATTATAAAAAAGACAACCGACTGTGAGAAATGGAAGGAGTTTATGGAGCCCTATGCCCAGCAGTGGGAGAGTATTGACTGTTATAATTCTAGTATTAGTAGAACGGACCCACGCTACAATAGTAGATACCAAAATGTTCGTCCTACGAAAGTATAATACTATAGTTCAAACAACTAATTAAAAATGAACAGTACAATAATTGCTTGGTAGAGTTCAGATAATTAATTTTACACCCGATTAAATGTATTCGAATAACAATCATAAAAGGTCTAACGATCCATTTAAACCCAACTGAAATTTAACCTAATTAACACAGTTTATAATCGAATAGGGTCAATTTGGGGCCAATCAATGTTGTTTTACGTAATTATATTAGATCGTGGTTTATTCTACTCTTGTCGAAACCTGTGAAAATGAACTTTCTCAATTAAAAATAGAATCTAACATTGCATGCAAAGTATGCAAAATCTCCTTGTAACTATAATTAATTTCTACTTTATCTTCTAAGAAGTGTTTCTCCTATAACCACCACCGACAAAGTTATAATTTCACGAAGAATTCTGAAAGTTGAGATTGTTTTGCTCCATCAAAGTGTTTCGGAGAAGCCCAGGGGTGGGGCGAGCGGGGAGGGCTTAGCTGGGACCAGCAACAGGTCCTGGTCCAGACTGGATCGATACTCGGAAGCTGGGACATGCGCACTGGGCATTGCAAACAAAATGCGCTCCCTGGTACTGCTCGTCTTGTCATTCCTCGCTTCAGGTATGTAAAAATAAGCTTTTAGTACTCATATGTGTATTTCCAGACCTCTTATTACTCTGATTTATTATTGTGTTTATTGTTTTCTGAATCCTCATGAAAATCATAGCCTCGAATCACCAATCTTAGAACGCAAATGTCAAAGTTGATTGTCTATGGCATGATCTTTGTTTTGATTCTAGATTTCTCCTATTTCTTCTATGTTTACGGCCTGTGATTTCATTGGGAATGAATCTGTAAACTTTGACTTATTAAATGTGATAGAAGTGCAGCTCTGTTGTATGTAGCTCCCTGAATCTAGTTTCTCAGAACTTGTCATTAAATATTTACACACACATACATCATTTATGTTTAGATATATTCTTAGAATCCTAGATCAGAGATAATAATCTTTTAAATTTTTCATTCCCATAACTTATCTAGTGTTTTATTTAGAATATCTATGCTGTAGATTTAAAAATTTAGAAGAGGCGTAGATCATATTCTATTGATGTTGAACCCACAAGATGCTAAGCTTCTTTTGGCCTCGTCATTGAATGTTTTTACAGGAAATTATTTCGTTTACATTTTTTTTTTGTCATAAATTGTTTGTTTTTAGTTTTCCCCTTTTCTCATTAATATATACCTAAGTGCGTATTTTCTTCATGCCAACAAGTACTTTATCTCTGGAGTTAAATAACTAACTGTGTGGTAGATGTACCTAATTAATAATTAAAATTTATCAGGGTGGATATAAAAGTAACCTGTTACCTATGGTAGAGTGCCTTTACTCTCAGTTTGTGAAGACTGCTATCCAAAATACCATTAAACATAACATACATAATGCCTATAATTCCCGAAGGGTTGGGCAGAGGTGTGTACCTTATAGACTAGTACACTCACCAGTTACGTTTAAGTCCCATGTGGAGGCGAGCCCATTGCCGAATACCATTAATTAACGCCTAAACGCTGATTGGCTTCCAGAAGGCGAGTGTGACCTGCTACGTGACAGCGTCCACGTGACATCTGCTGCAGCCAGGCCCAACAATGAGCTGTGGTGCTACAAGTGCCTGGCCGATGTACCGGATGACCGCTGCGCTGACCTTCGGCACAATAACTCCGCACTCATACATAAGTGCCACAATGACCGACGGATGTGCATGGTACATGTAAATACTACAATATATTCTGAGATGCCATTACATGATTAATGCACTTAGAATTCGTTGTGGATGATGTATTCATGCTGTTGACTGGTTCAATTGATTGAAAAATGGATTATGGAGGTTAGATAGACAGTCATCATCTGCCTAGCCTTTTCCCAACTATGTTGGGGTCGGCTTCCAGTCTAACCGGATGCATCTATATATATAAGAATACCAGTATTTTACGTGGAGCGACTGCCTATCTGACCTCCACAACCCAGTTAATACTAGGTAATACGATACTCTTTGGTAAGACTGGATGTCAGAATTTCAAGTCACGACTACCACTACTATAACTACGAGGTAACGACTGCCAAAGATCTATATATGGCAGCCGGGACCAACAGCTTAACGTGCTTTCCGAGGCACGGAGGAAACTCGGTAGATTAGATAGGTTAGATAGACAGTCACGAAATGTAATTTACGAATGTTGTTTGATTGCTTTAGCTGTGCTTGCTTCAGGTATATGCCTCACTTATTCCTCGTTAGTTTGATGGAAAACAAAATCTAATAGAAGTTTCACAAACATTGAATCAATATATTTATGTACTTAGTGTTGTATAGGTTCAATTTTTTAAAGAGTAAGTTAAGAAAAGAGTTTCTGTTCCCATCAATTTCTTCTGGACGATTTTTGAATAATTGGACAGCAGCCAGCAAGTGAGTAGGTAGTGACTGAATTAATGAGATCATCACGAACGCGTCGTAGGTATATTTTTTATCGTGCTAAATTATTAGTCAGCTAATCTTATTACCTAGTTATGATGTCACGAATGTAAACAATTCAATCTCTGCAGTCTAGAATGAATGGTTGCCCCAAGTTTCACTGAAACTGAATTTCTAGAGCTAGATTTAACTCTGGGTTGGATTAACATTATGCATCTTTCATTTTGCCTTTCAACGAATTTTCACATTTCAGGTGAAACGGTTTTCCTTCACAACATCGACGGAGAATTCCACGACGCTGCCAAAAATGTGGGCGTTGGAACGCAACTGTACGAAGCACTGTGAGCCGGGATGCATCGTCATCGGGGAGCGGACCAAGCTCTACGCCTGTACATCTTGCTGCACCACCTCACTCTGCAACTACGGCTCCGGGGCAGACGAGAAGGCATTGGACCTCTTTATCATACCTATTGCTGCCATATTACTCGCATTATGACTAACTGTCTTAGATTAGAAACATCTGTGCCAAAGAATTTTACGGGAGTATTTTGAAATTTTAATATCAACATATCGAGTGGCTTGCAAAATTCTAACTTATACGTACCTACATGAGTAAAAGGACATGCCTAATAGATCAGATAATCACGGTGGCGTGATGATGTTAGTTGAGTGAGTCATAATTATTATGAGCGTACAATATCACCAGTTTTTGCTCCCGTACTGTACCTATTTACGTAAGCGTACAAATACTCAGGTACCTAAAAAACTAAAGTACCTATTTACAAGGTACTAAATCGACTGTCTTACGAAAAATAGGTATTCGTTTAATTCTATGGACAGACTGTGAACGATTTCAATAACCCAACATAATACTACGAATTTGAAAATGGAACCAATCTAGATTCTTTATGATTAAAAGAATCTTATTATGTAGGTAATTCGTATAGGTATCCGCTTCCGATTTGAATAAAATACTCTGCATGCAAAACCAAAACGATCTTGAAATTCATAAATTCAACAAAAAAAAATTTTAAAAGTTAAAAACAGATTTAATTACTATTGCTTCGTAGATAGGTAGGTAAAGCTTTCCAGAATGTCCAGACAAATAAATGTTCCTTGCCATGTATTATATTTAGATAATCATTTTACGATAAAAGTAGATAGAAATTTTGTCAATATTATTATGCTTGAATAATATTACCGACTTCTCATTAGATTTAACAGCTTACAATAATTGCCCAGTAAATTATAATAATTAATGAAAATTTTATTAGTACTTAGGTGTTATGAAAATTAACAGAATAGGTAGGTACCTATATTATTCTGTATCAGGATTAAATTCTAAATTGTTAAGAAAGAGAATGTTACATAATTATATTTATTTATGTAGATAATAATACGCTATTAGGATTAGTATTTTAAGCAAAACCAAAGAAAACCTTGCGATTAGATAGTTTTTCTTTTTCTTTTTCTTTCATCTATTTGGAGTAGAATGGTACCAAGCGTCAGTTTTTCAAATGGTCATTCAACAATGCCGCCGGTACTAGGAACATGCGTTGATTCGCTAGGAACCACCTAGCACTAAACTAATGCCCATTTTCAGTATCCTAAGCGTCACCTAAATAGATGACTAAGCACCCTGTTAGATGTCAACTGAGAGTTGAAATTCCAACCAGTGCACCGTGTACATAATAGACATCCTAGGTATTTAGGTTTCGCTAAGGATAAATTAAAATGGACGTTGTAACTAACTTAGTGAAGCACTTAGCTATAAGTACATACCGAGTAGAAGTGACATCGACCCACCAACGAGTAACACGTAGAATTTCAATACCTACATCATTTCGAACCCACAAACAGAACAAAAAACAGCTGTTCTAAATATTTTATGTGGGGGTTCGGTATCATATTCTGAATACGTGGTAGGTAACCGTTTGTGCGTTGATATCCTTCTCCACCCAGTATTGCTTCGACCTAAGCTGCAAACGACGCTCATATACTGATAACCTTATCTATGTAGTGGCCATTTCTGACCACAAAAATGTTCGATTTCAGCTACTATTTTTCAATATGAATATAAGCTCCAGTAAGCGCTACATTTAATTCTACATAATTATTATAAAATAATATCTACTACGAATCATGTCCAATCGTTTGTTCAAATATTTCACAATTGCATCATAAAAATGTAGTGATGAATAAATATGTAGCCTTTGAGGTTGGATTTTTAAATTATGTTGAAATAAATGCAATAAAGAAAACTGAAGAAAGGACCTTGTTTTTGGATACCTACCTAATATTCAAATTGGATTGGCTGTGGTTGGCGTCTTTTAATAGCTTTAATTTCTACCTACCCCCCAAAGAAAACCTTCTTCCACTTCTCCCCGAGACTCTAATGACATAATATAATATACAGGTTGACAAACAGTGATCACTCACTACCTAATAAAATTAATGTGACAGTTAACACATAAAGACATACTACACTTTAAATAGTAGTACGGAGTTACTTGAAAAAATAATAATGCCTGCCGTAATATTATGAGCAACGACAGAGCAACCTGTATTTTGTGTAGGAGAGGTAACTAGGAGCTACAAGTAGACAAGCAAGTGTTTGAAAATCTTCATTTTATTTTTTCCGCCTGAGTAAATAGAAAACGCCAAACTGATACATCATTATTATAGAAAGAACCTGCTGAACTTTTTCAAGCGTAAGCGGTCAAACATTATTATATATTGATGAAATAAATGTTGTATTATTTACGTTTTTCGCAATGTTCTGTTTGTAGAATAAATTAGGTAATAGGTAATCAGGTAATAATTTATAAAATAAAAAAAAATAAAAAAATATTTTGCAACTGATGACAAGAGTCTAACTTGAATTACCATGTAGACTGCGCACCCCTTTCGATCAGTAGGTACTAGAATGCCCTACATGACCGCAGAGGTCAATGAACTCAGACATATGGAACACCTAGTGCCATAGTGGGTACTTATGTTTTAGGTAATGTATCAAGAGGAAAACTACGCCAATAACCACACTTTAGTCGCGTTTTTATTTGATCAAGGTTCAATTTACTTAACAAATTCACCAGTGAACAAGTTTTCAGTGACATAATAATAGTTGAGTCACCCTGACATTGTAGTTACTTATCCGATATCGCCGTATATACTTAGCCTTATTAGTACCTACCTATTAGTTATTATTATTCTTCATATAGATGGTGACTTCTAAAGGCTGATTGAAAATGCTTTCACCTTGAACTAACTAGGTAAAACTTGTAGCTATTTAATAGATGATTGTTATCATGAAATAGTGTTTTTACTTCATTTGTTTCGTGTTCATGCTGGTCATGTAATTTATTAGTGTGAGTCAAGTTTAATCTGTTGGTAATTGCTTGAATTAGCAGTTAATAATAGTCAGTTAGGTATTAATGAGTTAACAAAAAATACAATCAAGTTATATAAGTTAATTTATTATGAATAAACAATGCACAGAAATAAATGCAACCTCTAGTTTGCAACCTAAAACATAGCAATAAGTTTTATCATAATTGGAATGAACCATATTCAATTCTCTTGAAGACTGGGAAGGTTATTACCTGGGAGGACATGGTTTTAAACTTAAAAAATATTGTTATACTTTTATAATTATTACAGAATTAAGTTAGGAAAGTTGACCACAGTCGGAGATTATGATTTTCTTTGAGGGCTTGCCAGACTGGGAACCAAAGGCTTCAACTTGCTTGACAACATCCATGCCTTCAACAACAATGCCAAAGACGACGTGTCTACCGTCCAACCAAGAGGTCTTCACAGTTGTAATGAAGAACTGGGATCCATTGGTGTTGGGACCAGCATTGGCCATCGACAGGACACCGGGGCCGGTGTGCTTCAGGACGAAGTTCTCATCACCGAACTTCTCTCCGTAAATGGACTTGCCACCAGTGCCATTGTGGTTTGTGAAATCACCTCCTTGCAACATGAAGTTGGGGATCACTCGGTGGAAGGTGGAGCCCTTGTAACCGAAGCCCTTCTCGCCGGTGCACAGGGCACGGAAGTTTTCACAAGTCTTTGGGGTTACATCATTTCTTAGCTGTAACAAAAAAAAGTTCAAATAAGATTGCGGTCTTGCAGTCTAGATCATTCCGCGGCGTAAATATTTCCTGTTCAAAGACAACTTTGACTTGTGACTTTCCATAGCGATGGGTGTGTCAGTATCGCGATTCGAATTTGTTTGTAGCGAATGAGTAATACAAATCACCAATCGATTGCAGCCGTCGCCGGTGCATCGCCTACGTGTGAAAGTAAACGAAAACCACCCAAGAAGGCTACATCGAGGTACAAAAACATAAACATTATGATAATGGCAAATTCCGCTCCGTTCATAATTATCTACAGCTTGACGATATGACCTTCACTTAGCGTAGGTAATCTTACTCGGGAATTAATATCACTACATACTTCTATATATAGATATATACCGAATCTCCACATGTAATACTCAGGGAAACAATATAATTTAGGTAAAAAATATTGTAACTCAAAATATGCACTTTAACCCTATAGGGATATACAGTAGGACAAGAAGCGTGGTTTCTGCAAAATCACGCCGGCCGGAGGACCGGTGTGATGAGATGTAACCGAAAAATTTTAAGATGTACATACCTCAACAACGATTCTTCCCAAAGCTGATCCATCAGCGCTAACGTCGAAATATACTCGGGTTAAAGCCATATTGCTTTATTATTTGAGTCTCAGGCGAATTGGAATTTATTCACCACAATGACGATGCGTCTCTGTCGATGCCGGGCGGAAACAGAATGTAACATAGACAAGTTTCTTACGTCATATCCTACAACGTTCAGAACCTGTAAAAAAATATTGTAATTTTGTAAATTGATGTAACTAATTGATGATTTACTTGTTAGGAAATAGGAAGAAATATCCATCAAATGATTTCAATAATAAAATGAAAACTAATAAATTACATTATCAGTAGTACGGCGGCTCAAACACAACAAAAAGTATGGGTGATCTAAAGTGACGTCCCGTTTCTAGGGCACTGGCCAATTTATGAAATATTCGAAATGAAATTTTTAGCACGATTTAAACATTTTTACACGATTGTACTTTGCTTTCCTCTTTCATTCAGAGAAAATATTGTAAGCTCTTTTTTTTCTATGCAAAACACAAATAAAGCTCTGTACAAACCAGCGCATTTGTAGAATTGGCTGGCCCCACCGTTAAAAATGCTTTTCCTCCGTAACGTAATCACTAAGTAGGTTCTATTAGGGATACGGACACCAAGTTCCGTGTTGTTCAATGTATTAGCACATTTCTTTTGGGAGCAGACAGAAAAATCAAATTAGTAATCGCGTGCATGGCCCACTTAAGTGTACAGTAACTGGTTTGTAAATTGAATGGTACGTCGTAGTAATGTCATAATTGTCAAACTGACATTTAAAATTTCAGTAATCAGGATTCAGTACGTATTTCATGTAGCTAAAAGGTATACACGTAATATCCATATGAATTGAAATAAAAGCTTAATTTTGTGTGAAATTTCTTACCACTTAAAACTACAACCAGCTATAACGGTATGTATAAGCGTTAAAAACTTAGCATACGAATAAGTTGTTGTCAACGGCTGTTACATATTTCTTTCTTTTGAAAATTTTCAGAACAAAATGAGTTTAGAATCCATAAAATATACCAGAGGGAGTTTAGAGATTCTAGACCAATTACTTCTTCCGCTTCAGACAAGATACGTTAAGGTGCAAGGTGTTGAAGATGGCTGGAAAGTTATTAATAAAATGCAGGTACATAACTTTAATTTTACAGCATATGCTTCTTTATCTATATCCTACGAGTGATTGGCTACATAAGCTATTACAATACTAGTTGTAAATTGTGGTCTTATATACAAATGAAGCCAGTAACATATGATAATATTATATTGTTTTCAATATATATAAAATTATGTATATCTGATCAAATCAGATGGGCCATAATCAGTAGACGCATCCTTTAATACAACACTTACTTTGGAAAGCATTTTTGATCAAAGTTAACACTATAAAGTCACCCTTTGCACTGACAGCTGTGAAGCATGAATCGTTTTGTTCCATTAAAGGTTGAGTGATTTCTATTACACCTTAAAATCTCTTAAGTGAAAACTAAATTTTTGATTTATGTGAAGAGCACCTGGGTATATTTTTTAAATTACAGGTCGTCACTGTAGAATGATAACCTCATATGTCCAGAATTCAAACTTTACAGGAAATAAAAAAAATGTTTCATTTCCTCAATGTTTTTGTAGTATATATATATTTTTTGGCATTAGTAGTCATTTATTGGTTTCACGGTTTCACCGTGTTATAAAATATGTGGCTTTCATTCGATTTTCACAAAAAAAGAAGAGAGAAGTTCGTTTTTGACATACGTGGTTTTCATTCTACAGCAACGAGGTGTTAAATCTCACAACCGCAGTCTACCATATCTGTGACTTAATAATTGGACCCGTGATGGTACATAAGAAAAATGCACACAGGACCATAAATATATTTGTTTATTTATTCAAATAAAATCATGGAAACCATAGAGCACTTTTGAGAAGCTAGTAGCATAACTAATGTCATCATAAATGTAACATTTCTCTTTCTAAATTAAATTCTTTTCTACATTCTAGGTGCGAGGAGCCCCTGCCATAGCTATAGTTGGCTGCTTATCACTGGCAGTTGAACTAGAAAAAGACAACAATTCAGACAAAAAAATCATGAGGCAAGAGGTCAGTTTGCGTTCACCTTTTTATTGATAACTACTATACGCTACTTATCAATAGAGATACAATGAAAGAAAATGTAACTCTAACGTGATAGTGATATGAGCTAATATTAAAATAGATAAGCCCCTTATCATTGTTACAATACGTAAGATGAGTTATCAGCGGTTCTTATCATCTCTTCTTTGTAATAGAAGGAATGGTAGGATTGAGAGATCTTATGACATTTTAGGTGCATGACAACAAGTTTATGCTGTCACATGTTTACTAAATTATTTACATATTTTTTTCAGTATGTTTGATGCAATGCCAGTACTTAATGCTATGATAAATTATTATTATAGCATTAGAACTGTTGGTAAAATTTATAGTAAAAATGCATTCCCTATACACACACATTTCTACTCTCACATTTAAAATACCATCTACCTTTTAAGGCAATCCATACTTAAGTGCAATTGAAGAGATATCATTAAATATCTTACTGTTATGACAGTGGATAAGAAAATGATTCCGAATTTGTACATTGAACCAATAGGTTGGCATACTGGAGAAGTTGAGAAGCATTTATTGAAGTCATCTACAGTCATAGCTAGAAACTGTTCGGCAATTTCTATTACACTGTGTATAAATAGTAACCTAAATATTTTAATGACAACATGTATTTGGTAATTGGCAACATTTCCTATGGTTACAGATTGAAGGTAAACTTAATTACCTAGTGTCGGCGAGGCCAACAGCTGTAAACATAAAACTGGCAGCTGATGAACTGATAAATTTAGCAAATTCTCTGAGTGCCGACGAAAGCGTTACACCAGAAGAATTTAAAGAAAGGTTTGTATTATTGAAATACATTTAAATTGTTGAAAGCATACGCATCCCAACCAAGACAATAGAGACACGTTTGCTTAGCCTTCATTTGTTTTAATAATGCATAATTTATGTGTGTCTCAAAGTCTGGTGGCCACAGGCAGTCCACTATCGGGTCTGTTCTGAATATCGGCAGAATATGGGAAAAAAATTCAAGTCAGCAGAATCCAACAGCCAGTATATTCACCCAAGGTATTTTTTTGTTTCCATACTCATCTGACTTCCAATCTTTCCAGGTTCGTAAGCAGAATAGAAGGAATGCTAAGCAAGGATATAGAGGATAACAAAGCTATAGGAAGGTATGGATGTGAGGCTATATTGAAGACCTTGGAAGGCGATGGACCAGTCAGAATTCTGACACACTGCAACACTGGCTCCCTGGCCACTGCTGGATATGGCACTGCCTTAGGAGTTATTAGGTCTTTACGAGAAACTAAGAGACTAGGTAAGTTAAAAAATGTTATCTATTGCGTGTTTGGTGTCTAACCTGGTCTTAGAGTTTTAATGCTGCCTGCACATTTATCCGAAAAATCTGACGTGGGTATCTTGTGTTCACGCTTTTTACTTACTTGGTAGATGATGGTCACGCCACTAGACAATCATTGCTTAAAAAAAATTATATAAGTAAATAAAATTAAATCAAAAATTTATCAGGGATATTGCAACATCATCCTGGGTGAAATATGAAAGGCTTGTTTTAGGCAGTCAATATTTTTTGTACAGTTTTTATAGATTTTTGGTTTGGGGGAGAGGGGGGTGGCCAAAGATATTTTCACTGGGAGAGAAGAGGATAAGAGGCATGACCGTTGATATTCTAGTGGCCCTTGTAACATCTAGCATTCATAGTTACTTTTCCTTACATCTGGTTAGACTGGATCTCGACCTCAAGTTTACGACTTTAGTTCATCAATATTTCAAACAATGTTTCAGACCATGTATACTGCACGGAGACGAGGCCTTATAACCAGGGAGCAAGACTTACAGCCTACGAGTTGGTTCATGAGAAGATTCCTTCCACATTGATAGTAGATAGTGTGGTGTCAGCTCTTATGAATTCAAGGAGGATAAGTGCTGTTGTTGTAGGTGCTGATAGAGTGAGTATTTTCATAGAGATAGGTTTTATTTTTTCGTTCATGCCATTACCCTTAAAACTAAAGATGATTATATGTATCTGCCGCGCGTCGGAAGAGCATTGGGCAAAAATTACCACTCAGTGGATACCAAAAAACAGGAAACGATAACGCGGCACGCCCAGGAGATGGTGGGATGAGCTGGACTCTTTCTCAAAGGCGTTCTTTGTCTGTAGACCGATGTCTACAGTCAGACTAGATCGCGAAAAGTGGAAGGAGGTGACAATATAGGCTTATGATGATAATATCCAACAGCTAACACTGCTAAAAAGAGCAGGCATTGTTACTAAAATTATTAAATAAATATGAATAAGCACGAAAAAGCATAATAATTAGACCATATCACCTAAAAGAAAATAATTTCATTCAACTTGAATAAATTATTATAAAGTCGTCCAACTCATGATATCATTGTACTACTATATAAGCCAAAACGAGTTACAGTTATGGAAAATGCAAATTTTATTTGACCGTTTCAGGTTGCTGCGAATGGAGATACAGCTAATAAAATAGGAACTTATCAAATCGCCATTGCGGCGAAACACCACGGAGTGCCTTTTTACATTGCCGCCCCCCTTACCTCCGTAGATATGGCCCTAAGGTCGGGTGATAGAATTAAAATAGAGGAGAGACCAGAGAGAGAAATGACTCATGTCGGAGAGCATAGGATTGCAGCCCCTGGTATGTTTAAACTTCCATCAGCGAAGATACATCATGGAAACTATTATATCGACGCATCACGCGCCCGCCCTAATTTAGGTGCAACTTTCAAAACATATTTATTGATGTTGTATTTGTTGTTTGATTTAAATTTTTCTTTTTTTTCAAATATGGCCGTTTTATAGTTAGATTTTATTATATATTTTTTTAAATATTGCTTTTTTTTTAAGCTTTTTCGAAGTAGGTAAATATTAATGTTATTAAATAAACATCTTTTTTTTTCAGGCATTAGTTGCTGGAATCCTTCGTTTGATGTAACGCCTGCTGCTCTAATAACTGGAATAATTACAGAAAAAGGAGTATTTGCACCAGAAAAACTGAGTGAAATCGATTCCAAATAACGCCGAAGATGTATTTATTTTTGCTAAACTTACTGCATCCATTAATTTAAAAAAATATTCGAAATACTATAAGTAGCTCATAAACAATACATTACCTATGTTTTTATAAGATTGTTATACTGTTTACTGTTATAATCGCATGTAAGAATAAAATTATTGTAAAATAATTAAAAAAAACTAATTGCTATAATAAACAGAGTTTTATTAGTATAATACTAAATTTTTTGACTACCTCGTTGGTGTAGTGGTCGCAAGCGCGACTGCAGAGTATGAGGTCCTGGGTTTGATTCCCGGGTTGGATAGTGTTATTGGGTTTTCCATCAGAAATTTCTCAGTAGCAGCCACGGAGTCTGGATTTGTGCGATGGCAAAAGGCTCGGACTTAAACATAATTGGCGAAATGTGGATGTACTATTAGGTACAGCTCTGCCCCTACCTCTACCTAAGCCTTACGGGATTGCAGGCGTTAAGTTTTCATCTTTTTTATCAGAAGGAAGGGTGTTCCAAATAATGTACTGGACACATGGTACCCGTTTAAGCATCGCTGACTAGTGGAAGGAATTCGACGCGTCCTAACTGAAAAAGTTAGTTTTCGATACGATAACTGAGAATGGAGATTTTAAAATTTAAAAATAAGGTTTGTAGTTTTCTGATAATATTTAAACATCTGTTGTAGAAATAATAAGATGGTAATAACTATGTGTGAATGAATCCTTAAGCAAACGGCAACGTTACGTGATGAACTGATGAAGACTCAGAAAAGTTAATGGGAGATTGGCGCAAGACTAAAATCAAATCATTGGGTCAGTGTTATGATTATGGGAGAGTTTAGAGTATAGTAATAGCAGGACTCTCCCACACCTAACTCGTCAAAGGAGCCATTCACATGATTCTTGAAAATAATACATTGAGGAAAAAGCTCTAGAGTTGGCATAAAGCGAATAATCAAACAAATCTGCAGTCTCAATCAATTTTGCAGGACGTGAACTAAACACACAGCACAGTACGGGAATTTGACAATCACATACAGAAACATGTATTTTTACTGCTACAAATGCAGACAAAGAAACACACACATGACAAATTAACGTGTACAACAAACAAAAACAGTTACGTGAGCGTGACACATATTTTGTGTCATTTATGACGCCTTCGTGAGGGGCTGGGAAATGAGATTTTTTTTGGAGCGAAAAGTCAGGTTATAAGGTTAAACTCAATGTAGCACTCTCAAAATATTGTGCTAGTGGATGGAGGTAATTTAAGGTGAATGTGACAAGGTGTCCCGCGGAATTCGAATTTTCTTACGTTTTTTAGAATTTCCCGATCAGAGTCAGGTTGTATGTTAAATTAAATAGGATTCGCGAACTTACAAATGTAGCGTAACAAATGTTACTGAGTTAAAATGATTAAAATCACCAATATAACCGTCTCAGTTCATATAAGTCTCTTGAATACCTTTTTCATCAAACAGTCACTCAAGAGACTTATATGAACTGAGACGGTTGTATTGGTGATTTTAATCATCCATCATTTTCACCAATGGATAGAGTGGTTTTCGAAGAAGGTTTTAGTATATTATAATTTATCCCTGGAATAGCTTCACATGGATTGCGGTAACGGGATCAAAATTTCATGATTACATTTGGTCGCGATAACCAACATCAAAGAGTATTTTAAGGCACACCGACATCCACGCAGGTGAAGTCGCGGGCATCAGCGAGTGTCTAATAAATTTTCCACTTTATCGCGATAGTCTCAAACTGAAGGTTACTTCGAAAAAAATGTCATTTTCGGGGAGCTTGATATGCTGTACTTGGCGTCTGTACTTCAGCAAAGGGGTAAATTTAACTATGCTAACTCTAGAGCTTTTCCTCATGCTGGTCGTTTCGTACTTTGTTCTCTGAACGAAGCTTCACTGGTAGTAGTTGCCATTGCAAGCTTTCTCTCTATTGCCAGATTCCAATTTTACCATATTTGAGTATTTTTAACCGAAATCTCTTTGGCAATGGCAACTACCAATGAAGCTCAAATACTAAGATTCCAAACACGGAAAATTTCAGTAAAGCTCTTAAAAAAATACAATTCCAATATGTCAGGTTGTAGTTGGGCAAGTCGAGAATTTAGTTTAGTTTTAATAATTTAGGCTAAGAATAAGACGTTGTGAATAAAAAAGTGAATATGAAACAACAACGCAAAGTGCGTTGTTGATGATTTATTTCTGTTGTAATAAAGTAGTTCAGGTTTTCGTTTCTCTTTCTGTTGGACACGGAAACGTTTCATGTTGTTATTTATTGTTTCGATTCAACATTAATTCGGTAGTCTTGTAAGTTAATGATCGTGGTGACTAAAGTGTGAATTGGTTCTAAGTGCTAGAATAATTTGTTGTAATGTAAATAAAAAAATATTGTTTGCTCGCGCATGCGTTTGTGTCAAAAACAGACAAAGGTTTTGTATGGTTTGGAAATCAGCTGTATTTTATGTGCGATGACTTAGTGATATAAAAAGTGTGTGTTTGCAAGCGACAATGTTCAGTGAAATCGGATACATAGTTTTTCTACTTCTTGCTCTACCGTACATCGAAAGTGGTAAGTCCGAAACAAGTTATTTTTCTGCAACCCACTTACAATAATAGAGCAATTATTCTGCCAACCGAAATGTGTCGTAAACGGTTTAAATGAACAGCCTAGGCCTACGCTTACAGTTATATCTACATTATTATTTATGTGATGTCCTTCACCTATATTTTTAATGATTGCCTTGAAATACTCAAAACTGCAATGATTTTCATCAATTTACAATGAATATGTTAACTACCTACCTCATCACCATTCCCACATTAAAACATTCTTCATGATTTCGAGAATTTGTAAATAATTCATAAGTACAAAGACCAAGTCTTAGAATTTAGTTTGTGAACAACAAAGGTGAAAATACACCAGGTGTCAATGACCAAGTATACAACTGTACTGTAACTGTAAGCCAGTTATTTACAATATACCAATATTACCAATAGAACTGTATCTGTATAGCTCACAACACATTAGTATTGTTTATTATTTACATGTCTATTCATGGGTAACAAACAATGTTTTGTGATGTGTTTGTGAAGGGCTGTATGACTATAGTATTTTACATTAATCATAGACAAGAATAGTGAACCTTTTCAGTGTTATTGCTGGACATAGCATTGTCTTACTGCTGGAAAAAGCCTTTCTCTCTCATCACACAAACTTTTCTTGATTTTCCAATATTACCTAAATATTTTCAAGGCAATAACAGAATCTAAATAAAACAAGGTAATCAATTCTTGCAAAGCCAGGACATCCTTAAACTATTATGAAATTTAAAACTACCAAATGTCTTACAACAGAATTATATTTTTAATGTTTTCTTTGACATAGTTTCTCACAAACCATTAGAGGCTGTATTAAAAATAATGAAACTTATGTTCACCTTGGCCACTTAATAGTCTTAGAATATTTTATTCTAATATTTCTATGCGAAGTGCTTAGTTTTTTAAAAGCTTTTATTCCACTGGTGTCATAATAATAATGTAATGTTTGTCAATAAAGAACGTATTCTATCACTTGACTACTTGCACATCCATAAAATAATAATTTATGTTTCATTCATAAATGAGTGACTGAAGTTGAGTTATTGTTTCCTACATTTATTTATTGGTAACTATTACTTAGTAAGTCATTTTTCAAAGAAACATTGAAATAATTTGCATTGCATGACATCACCATGTCTACCAGTACAATTATTATGAATTTATAAATTATATTTTGATGACAACAATTAGTTTGTCAGCTCAATGAGTCTTCAATAATTTGTTATTATAATATAAGTTTATTTATTTAGTTAATTTTATTCCCATTCAATACTGAAAGCAAGTATTGACAACAGTTACATGACATGTTAAACATTTCACAATTTTCAACCAGTTGCAAGTAAGTTATTGACAAGACAGTAGGAAATGACAATAAGAAATTATTAACGGCACTTTCACAAGCCAGTGAAGCAAAGAAAATGTATTTAAGGATAAGTTTAATACTTGTAGCATTGGTTGAATATTTTAGACAGAAAAAAAAAACATTAGCTGCTTGGGTGAATGACTGCCAAATATAATAAAATGAAACTCGTTTTCAGAGAGCCTTGTCTAGGCCTGGCAACAGCCTTACTGGTGGTGGCTATGGATATAGACTTAATTGTACAATAACTCAATCAGTTTTTTTGGGTTTTCTGTTAAATGAAGCAACATCAAGTTCTATGGTAGTATAAAGCCAACAGGCAAATGTGGGTGTTCACTCTTGTTTATGCATAAAAATGATCTAACAACCTATGTTGTTAGTTCATTTTCATGCATTTTACGCTCTTTGATGCCTAATTAGAATTAGTAAACACGCAAATTCTACCTATTTCATTGATTTGCTCATTAATAATGCATGTTACAAATTGAAGTTCCTTGAAATCCAACACAAAGCCAAATAACTTTAAAAGAATTGTGCAGAACAATAATTTTAAAGGGCACTATTTAAATTTTCGTGTTTTTTTTTGCAGGAATCACCTTTTTCTTTTTTTTTTAAACACACACTAGCAATTTCTCCTGTATCGTGGGTGCGTTTACAAACATTTAAACACTCACATACGCAAATACTTTTGGCACAGTGTTTCAATTAGAAACAGGTAAAGTTTATTGACTTTTGTTAAAATATGCATTATCTTAAAAAAATACAACCATAATATTATTATGCAGATAAATATTTATTTGCATATTATTCGGTCTCTAGTCATAACAAATAAATAAGAGCTGGTATTTATACTTAAATCCATACAGGGAAAAATCCTAGAAATGGATGGGATGATTTTATCATGCAGTGGGTACCTCAGGATAAAGGCCTGCCATCCATTTTTTAAATATTTCTCTGTTATTGCCACCAAAGAACATACTTTTAGCAAGTACTCATGCCTGTGGTAAAACCCAAAGTAACATAGGAAATATTAATCAAATACTCTCTATAAATCACTTTCATCAATGATTACAGTTAACTGGCTACAAAATACTAGTTAAACTAGCTACACATACAATACATAGTGCTTTATGTTCCACATTCGGTGTTCGCCTATGCTATCGAAGTGTCGATGTGTGATTCAGGCGCGCGAAAAAGTCGAAAAACAGGTTCTTAAAATACTGAGTCATCATAAATCAGACGCGTCATTCATCTATCTCTACCTACTTCGTGAGTCCCATTTTCGAAAGTTAACTGTAGGTTTGTTCATTGTGTTTAAATGTCTATTAGTTATTTGTATAAAAAAAACTTGGTATCTTATCTATTATACAATTTTTATCGAGCTGTTTATACTTTAAATTAATTTACAATACTTATGAATGACAAATCACAGATGACCTCTCATATAAAGTTATCATAAAACATGTAATGTGTTTTTTTCAAGATACCCACTTCAACAAATGATTGTATTTCTCAAAATAGAATTGCATCACCATTCTATTGACTCACAAAAAGTAAATACAGTGTTGTGTTGCTAACAAAACAAGCTAATTACGCTACAGACTGTGTCAAAAGTTATTCTCAAACTACGAGAGAGAAAAACCCAGGAGCTGTTGATTATCCTGTCTCACTCAAGTCATTAAAATCAAGTTAGGAAACAGGATATCATTAACTGCTTGCTCAGTGACATATTGTCATTGTTTGCAACTGGTGTTGAATATAAACTCAATGGCCAACCAGTAGCCTGCCCATTTTCTGCATTAGACGGTTGCTAAAGGATGAAAATGGACACCACTTTTCCTTATCACTAATTATAAGTTACGATTTATGCACATACAACCCTACATACCTGCTAGGGTTTACCTCAACATTATCCCTATAAAATGGAACATGTTATAAATAGAAGAAATGTCCACTTTGGATATCTGCGTGCATCCTTTCGGTTGCAGTTCCATTCGATCCATCAGAAGGCTGCAAAGGCTGGAGCAGACCAGATGCGTGCGCGTGGCGTGTGCGTGCCACAAACTGGCTTTAAATTTGTCATGTATGAAGCTGGAAGACGTCAGAATTGCTGCATGGCGTGAACGTAGAGTAAAAAGTTTCATATAAGTACTCCAAGTTCCAACCTACATAACAAAAACGTTTGGAGTCCTGAGACAGATAGACGAGAGGCATATCGAGAAGACGATGGCGGGATGCCTTAGATGGCTTCCTTACGAATTGGCGAAAAGCACAACACCGAGAGAGTGGAAGGAATGGTGGAGAGGAAGACCTTTGCCCAGGAGTGGGACAGTTCAGGCGAATAAAAAAGGCAACGCTTACCCCGCCACGGGCACGTATTTGGTCTGATTCATCCTCAAAATACAGCTGCGTGACCCACCAATAAATTACTGTAATATCCCTAAAGGAAATTGATTATTGAACATATTATTTCTTGCTAATAATATATTTGAATCTTTAATTATGTACTTACTAACGGGGCCGGCTATTAACAGTTACTAGGTCGTAATAAGCAACTTATTTTAATAGACTATAATAAGTGCCCCTTAAAACAATAATCATGAATCAATTGATTGCCGTTTAGATTTTATATTAAACACTAAAGTTATATTTAACCCCATGGGAAAAAGGCGAAAGCTTATTAAGTCACCGACATGTATACGGAAATCGTTTTTGCTGACGGTATGGAATTATAGGCAACTAGCTGAGCCCCGCGCCCTGCGTTCGCAGGAAATTATTATAAAAATACTACTAAAGTTTTATTAATATAATTCAATCATGGTTCGAGAGGATATGTCCGTTTCTGTACACCTGACAGCATATATTTTATAATGCAAAATTTCAGGATGATCGGTTCAGTGGTTTAGGCGTGAAAAGGTATCAAACAAGCAAAATTACTTTCGTATTTATAATATTAGTTAGGATTATAGGCGTAGACCTGCTAAATGTTAGCGGCTTTCCACCTAAAAAGTAGGTACGTCGAAATGCCCTGTTTTTTCGGTGTCCCAAAAACATTCGCTTACACCTAGGCTTTAGGCAGGTGAAGTCGATTTATTCCTGTCCTAGTTCACTAGAGGTGAGGGGTGCTCTGATCGTGTGAAAAAAGCAAATGACCCCCTGTTACGGCGGGAGGAAATAACATCCATTCATGCGCTATCTATCCGTACCTCGAAGAACAATGATCGCTGTCCAGAGATAGGCCACGGCTATTTTACTACCAAGATGGCCTTTCCGGTCCTTCAGCTAAAATATTATGTAATTGGCAATATTCTTTTAATAGGAAACGTTTTAACAATTATTTTGCGTTAATAATGTTCCATAATACATCGTCTTGTTTAGTCAGGTGTTAATAAAGGACAGTTTATTGTGTTGTTTTGCTTCCGCTTCCAATGTAAACAATAATATGTAAGTCATTGTTTATAGTCTCTTTTGCTACTACGCGTTTATTAGCGCGAAATTGGGCTTGTTTTTATATTTAACCATTTGTAAACTAAAAAACTCATTACATCGGGAGAATGTGAGTTACATCCACATAACATACTTAGAAGTTAATTATAATCCGCTAATTAGTCGTTTTAATGAACTTTCTGATTTCACGATAGTCCTTGTAACAAATCTGTACCTAATTACGATCGAGAAGCCCATTGTTTTGGTGATTGCGTAAATCCGTCATTTGTTTCGTCTTGTCAGCCAAGTGCGGCAGAGTCCATCCGTCCGCTTCTCTCGCTCTAGTTACTGTTACACTCGAATAATTAGTTCTTTATCAGAATACAAATAACCTATCAAATATTTTAACATATTGCCTGAAGCCTATATAGGCATCCAACTTGGGTTTTACCAAGCGATAGCAGCGCAAATCACAAAAACTCTGAATGCCATTTTCCCTTTTTCGTTTTATCAAAAAAGGGACAACGGCATGTTTAATTCCATTTTATATATCACTACATAGTATAAAACAAAGTCGTTTCTCTGTCCCTATATCCTTATGTATGCTTAAATCTTTAAAAATACGCAACGGATTTTGATGCGGTTTTTTTTTATTAGATAGAGTGATTCAAGAGGAAGGTTTTGGTAAATAATTTGACCGACATCCACGCGGGTGAAGCCGCGGGCATCAGCTAGTTTATATATATTTCCAAATGAACAAATTTTATTATTAGTAAAAATCAGTAGTAACCTCAAATGAATGGAAAATGCACTCCGATAAGTCTGAATAAGCCACCTCAGTTCAAAAACCCGAATGATCGCCAATCAGTGCAGAAGATTAAACCTGACGTGTTATTTCGAGGAATTTTATTCATTTCGCACCAGAGCATGTTTTGCGCTCGGTCGTTCATTCTTAATTTGCTCTGCATAACGGTATCTGATGAGCCTTGCCACAAATTACCTCGTGTATTTTATTAATCTTTATTAATACATCATGCCTTAATACCAGGAGTTTTTAATGTCTCTTTCATGTATGACATTGTCAACCACCTCAGTAACTACGCTCTTGGAACTGAAAACCAATCTTTGAAATTAAAACAATTACGACCGTGACGCGAAAAACTGACTCGGGTCTAATAACTTTAATTATTGCTGTACCGTCACGTTGTTTACTTTCGTAAAGTTTTTGCCACACTTACTGTTTCTTTAGTAATATTAATAAAAGAAGCGGGAATTTTTGCGGTCAGATTTTCATATTATCATTCATGATGATATTATGAGGAAATTATCTACTGGAATTCTAGATGAACAACCGAAACGTGTCAATAGATAATATTGTAAAAATAACTTGCAAGCTCTGAGCTACAGCAATGCAGCACGACATCAATGAGTCACCATTATCGTCGAGTACGAAACAAGCGCATTGAAAGACAAATTAATAAAAATTAAGCAATTTGTCTCCAAGGAAAACGAACATCCTTTTTGTTTTTGTTCTGTTCCTTCAATTCAATGTTGTTGTACAATTGCGAGCATTGTTTGTGCAAAGTTTGCCGTGTCACTCTTTGTTACGAAGAACTTACTCGGATCGTAATGTACCGCACAATGCAGTACTGATATAAAGGAGCGTGTTCATCAGTATAAAGTTGATAATATCATCACCTGTTAGGCCAGTTAATAATAATAATTGTATCATTGAGTGTAGCTCTCATGAGACAGTCGGGTTGACGCATCGCGGCGTTGCGCGCGGGCTGTGACGGCGACGGGTGCGTTCGTTGAACCGGCGAGGTCACGTCCACCCATGACGTGTGCGGCTTACAAACACTCTTTCCGCACTCGATGCCAAGTCCGAGTGACTGACAGACACCGAGCGATACTCGGCCCGACACTATCGCACACATCACTCCTCTCATCATTCATAGAGTAGAGCAGCTATGATCTCGCCTTGTGTTGTGTGTCCCCCGCGGCCCCGCTCGCCGGATATCGTGCGCCCTTTCGCGACATACTCGTATCAACAAGATATTTTTAGATACACTCTCTCAAGTTCTTACATGTGTTTCTGTCTCCCTACTTATTGTTAGTAGTGAAGCAGTATTTTGTTAAATCAACAGTCGGTAATTAAGCTTGGAGGAAAATTATAATTATTGAAAATGTAGTTTCCTTATTCCAATATAATATTACATAATAAAGTAACAAATAACAAGTATTGACACTGTACATTTTGCGTACCGTAAAAACCAAATAGGTCTAGGTGTAACTACAAACTGAAAGTAATGTTTCTCTTGGCACCCTATCAAATAACTGTCAACGTAATCTCCCACTTACATCTTAAACGAGCGTACTTCAATAAAGTACACTTTGCAATTTACACTCAATTAACTTACATTTTCTATTTACTTTGGAACACGTATTTTGATCGAAAAAGTTTACGAAAAAAAATACTTGTCGCGACGTTTTCGCTCGACGCTAAAGCGAGTTGAGAAGTTTTTACTGCGTTTGACATAGTTAGTAGACAAAGCCAAAGCAATCGTTGCAAGCCGAAAAGCAGTTTCGTCGAAGCTAGTCTCGTAAAACATTTATAAATATATCACTACTATACACATATAGCAGCAACAAAACACGTCAATCTCGTATTAGATAAGGAAGGATAAGTCATCTGAAAATACCTTGTAAAAAAACTTGCTGACAGATTTATGAATCCACCATCATGTAACTGCTGTAATATCAAGTAGTCATTCATAAAGATCGGGCTGAGTATCAGCATTTTTTTAACATCAGAATTTCGTTATAACAGAAGTGGTACTGTTCACCACTTCGAAGTATTTTGGATAGGGAGAACGAGTGACAGGACAAATTCTCCAGCAATCGATTTCTTGACACAAACATGTAGACGTATGTGTTTGACAATCGGTCAGCAAGATCTCGTGTTTTAGCGTAGGAACCTGTGTGTTAGTGTTGACTGTGGCTATCTTTTTAAACAGCAAACTATCTTTATAATTGCCTTTCACTGTAATCTGCAGGAAGACAGTCTTCCCACTCAGGGTCGTTTGTTCAGTACTTAATCCGTGTTTTTCTAACGGTGATGATGGCTTTTTGTAAGGTTGAGGCATAATCAAAACCTACTCATATCAATCGAACTACGGAAATTTGTCGTTAGGTACTCCATAAAAAAAAATCCAACTACCAATTCCACCAAAGCTTTTATCAATTGTTATCTTTGTACATACGCACGCTAAATTCCGCAGAAAAATAAATCTATTTCCTCGTAAAATAATTAACAACACGCCAACAGATATTCCCTTGCCAGAAATCAATTTATAGATTTGAGGAATATGTAATTCGATATTCAGATTACAAAAGAATCACAGATCCTTAGTTGATTTAATAACCATTTTAACATCGTTCAAGCACTAAAAGCTACAAAAGAAATGAAAGTACACGCGACGTAGAAAATATTGCGCGGAGTATTGCGTACTTTTGCATGAAATATTATAGCTTTAATTATAAAAGTGCCATAACAATGTTATAATACTTGTAATGTATGACACGAGTTTTTCTCGTTTACCTGTGTTACTGTGTACAGTGTCATTGTCTGTTGTACCACGTAATGTAAACGTAGTGGAACGTTCTCACAACATTATGAGTTTTCTGCACGATTATGTTTCTTTAATATTTGTTTCATAACCGTAGAGTGAACCAGATCGCTCTCCTGAAATACTATTCTCGTTATTTGAAAAGGTATAATAATAATAGCTGACAGTTTGTCTTGGAAGTGATTTGATTTCAGCAGTTAAGAAGAGTTTGAGAAGAGTTCGAGCAAATGCTATTGATTGGTTTTTCAGAAAACGAGTGTTTATTTTATTTAAACTTTGTGTACAACAGCGGCACAAAGGCGGACTTCATACCAAAATGCATTCTGCTGGAAACACCCCTAAATGATAGACAGTTAATAACAAAAAAATAAAAAAAAACATACCGATCGAATTGAGAACCTCCTCCTTTTTGGGAAGTCGGTTAAAAATACGATTATTTAATTTTTAAATAATTACATTTTGCAGCCTAAAGTCACATCCGGTACGGTTTAAGTTAGGCACCACGGTTCAATACCCATCATTGTTTTAGCGATAACAGAATAATGTCACAGGAAGTGCCGTTTTGACCGTCAACTTGATCACCATTATTTCAACGTATGACATTAACCTTTTTTTCATGTTCATGTATCATGACCGTATCATTGTAATTATTACCTCATCGATATGAATGGCCATGGTTCATATTGAATCACAGTAAGTAACCAAATCAGAATCTATTCAATCAACTATTACTTTCATGTATGAGATTGGATTAGAAGAGCAATCACGTAAATCGGTAATCGTAATCATCATTCATTTCAGCCATAAAACGTCCACTGCTGGACATAGGCCTCTACCAGATAGGGGGGATTTGCCATAATCACCACGCTTGGCAGGCGGGTTAGCGATCGCAGTATGGTTGTTACGAAGGTACACAGAACCCAGCTGCCCATTCTCTGGTAAGTCCCTTAGTCGCCTCTTACGACACCCACGGGAAGATATGGGATGGTGCTATTCTTTACGTCCGACACCATACGGGCGTAATCAATCAATAATCAATCAAATCGTAATCATTGTTAATCAATTAGACATAACGTTATCTCTTTAATGACAGGTACACTATAGCCGGCTATAGAGAGCAGCGGTGGCTTAGTGGTGGCGGTCCCGGCTTACGAACAGTAACCGATACAGGCGCGTCACTTTGTGTTATTTATTTCATCACCGCTGCTCTCAAAACGGTGAAGGAAAACATCGTGAGGAAACCGTCATGTCTTACAACCAAAAAATTCGAAGACATGGGAAATCTACCAATCCGCACTGGGCCCGCGTGGTGGATTATAGCCCATTCTTCTCCTAGAGAGGAGGCCTGAGTAACTACAGTGGGAACATTATAGGCTAATGATGATACTGAAGCCGATCTAATTAATTTATGTAAAACGTCTTATACCCTGTGGCCCTGTGGTCTACACTCTTAGCAAATAAAGTTCTGACTCTGTCCATTTGGCTTTATAATGTTATAGTAACAGTCCTATTTCAGCATTATAATGCGAGCATGTACCGCACAACGGAGCCAAATCTCCAAAATGGCCACCGGGCGGCTAGACTAGCGCCTGGCACTGCCGACGGTAATCCCTGAATGGGTAATGCGCTGCTGTAAGAGGTGCATTGATATCCCATTCGCTGACTAACGTTTAGAATGTTCGCCGAATACAGAGCTTAGCTTTGGAGTTTGGACTGGCATGGACCTCTAATGTAGATATAATGTTCTTTCATAAGCATGCTTAGCTCAGTAAATAAAGTATTCTCGGATCTCGACGTATTGCTATTGAAGTCTCGACATGAGTAATTGTATAGGTTTCTTTGGAGAATGTTGTCCTCAAGGTATATCATCTTTCATCGTGAAATCACGGAGGAAGAAGGAAATAGGTCAGACTAACGAGGCTTTTCCTAGTACTGGAAGTTTTTTGACTTATAAGCGAGATTTATATAATATTAACAATGCGCAACATGGCATGATAGCATCAATGAAACAGTGCGCGTTGTAACCTTGTGAGATTACCTACTCTATTAAGAAACCAACACAAAAAAAAAACAGAAAAACTATAACCAACAAAAACCGAATAACGGTTTCCCAACAGCCAGTGGTAGACAACATACAAAAGACCATGGGAAACACTAATATGAAACTCGCATAGACCAGGGAAACCTGGCAAACGGAGGAGACCCGTACTCTGTAGCAGGCGAAATAAGGATGCTGACGATGATGACAAAAAGCATCAAAGATTATGGCTACTAAAAGTATTGTCACGACAATTATATGAATTTTTGGAAGTCTGGCACAACGACACTCATTCGTGCTACTTAATAGTAATTTGAAGTCAAGATCACGCGTGCCGTACGTAGAAGGTCGACGTACTAAAGTTAATGAGCCATTATTTTATAAGAAACCCGCCTTACCAACGCTAGACCAAGCCAAAGTGTAGTAAGCTATTAGTGTTTAATGTTTATCCGGTCCCGAACGAACTGTACTCGCAAGTACTTGGCTAGATGAAACAAATATAGGAAGTTTGGAACACGCAATATGAACCCGTTTATGATTCAGCTTTTGTCTAGAAGTGTATCGTTGTAAAAAAAATCTGTTACGCGGAGCTGTTTAACTTGAGGCGAGGCTCTAAATCGTGTTACAGCCTTGGAGGCCGGCCACGCTCCGCCGAGCATGACGCGGCAACGCAGCCCAGCGCCAATATCTTTAATCTATTGTACCTTCGATACGATCTCAGCCACACTACTGCGCACCAACCTTATTTTTCCTTGCAAATCTTGTTAACGCGTGATTCATCAACACTAATTGGAACTGGAACCCTCGACTTTGATCCTAGGAAAACTTTGTTGTGCTTATGTCCGTAAAGAGAAGTTGTCTTATATCATCATCATTCTCTTGCCCTTATCCCAATTCGTTTGGGGTCGGTTCAGCATGTCTTCTTCCATAATTCTGTATTACTCATCGTTTCATCAGACACAAGTTGTCTTAATACATCATACATAGGCAAAAATATAACTGCTTTTTGGCCACAGCAACAAAATTTGGTTTTCCTAAGTGCCGTTTAAGTCTAAACTCAACGTTATTTAATGAATCACACAGGATACATTAGAGCTTCAACAAAGAACCATAAACAGTTTTATACGTTCAGCTTCGTCAATCATTATTATACCATGTATAATCTGGACATTATCGAGTACATCCACTTTCGCTAAGAAAACAACGTTCTCTTCATTATACCAAGCTATTATTAACTGACAATCAAATTTATCTGATAATATCAATACATTTCATTCGATACAATTCAATTACAGTGTGCTTGTTTACTTTTTCAGCGCAGTCAAAGAGGTATTCATTGAGCAAAATGTAATACACAGTAATTCGTATCGTAGACTATTTGTCTGACTTATTTGTAAGAGACTATTAGATAATCCCGATAAAAGAAATACAGTGTAGTAAAAATAAATATTGTACTAAAAATCAGTACCAGTAAGAGCATGTTAGCTTCAGATAAGCCAAACATATTGGAATGGTTCTGTTCGTTCTCAGTGCTCCAAATATTGATATTACTTACGTGCAATGGAGTTTGCTCAAAACTAAATGTTGATTCAGCCAATAAGAAATAAATTGATAAGTACGTCGCGTCGTTTCTAAGAAGCTTATTCATGTTGTGAATGACACCAGACTTATTGCTTGTTCGTATTTTTAAACGTATTTTAGCTTTTATATGGAACTTACTTAGGTATTCAAACGTTTCTGAATTATACATTTTATGACGACGTTATATTTATAATGGCTTCATTAACTATACAGACAGGCATTTTGCTTGTGAAGTATATCATTCATTCATTAGGCACTTGTTTGTTTAATCATGGTTTAATCTATGTTATTACATGATGCTATTAAAAAATGGGCCTTGGCTTTTCCGTCTTTTGAAAGAAACCTCGGTTAGTTTTAACAGCACTACTAATTAAATACCGAAGCCGATCTCAACATAGTTTGGAAAAGGCTAGCAGATAATGATTTCTATAGGCTATGCTTGGAACACACTGCCCTATTGAGTATTTTATTTTAGATTTCTTTTCAATAAATATAATTATGAAATGTGTTTTTGGGTAAAAATACAGGACTGTATTGACTAGGCAGTTTTCAGCGAAATATCAAAAACTGGCTTTGTTTAACAGGTTATTCTATATACTAAAGTTATGTAATAAATTTGAATACCGTGTAATTTAATTACAACGCTCCATTAGCTAGATTTCGCACGATGTAATATCAAAGTGGCTTAGCTTGAACAAAAATAGCCTTCGAACATCTTCATACATGATTTATCCAAGCATTTATCTCCCTCGCCGTTTTAAATGTAAAAATAAGCTGCAATTTTGAACCATTAGTCCGTGTAGAAATGGCTACTAATTACGAAGTCTGTTGGGTTGTTGTTAGTCTGTGGTCATTATATTATGGTAGTAGAAGTAGTGTGTGCTAGTGCGCTCTGAGACATGAGCAAAAATTGTGGGAATCACTATCAAATAGTCGTCTCATCGTCTGCTTATGCTAACGGAATACGGAATCTAGACTTCTTTTGTGATTTAAAACTTGTGTGGCTCCTACCTTTTGTTATTTTATTTGAATAACAGAAATGACTTACGAATTTGTTTCCTTTCTTTGTGAAACACTGTCTTGTTTTTTTTTTTAATATTTTCGTATTCTCTTCCTTTGTAGGTACATTCAACACGTGTAATTTTTCAAAGAGCGTATTTAATGAAGTTCATGTACTTACATAATGTTTTACTTTTTTCTTATTCTTGTTTTTTGCGTTTTTGTAACTTAATTATTCATGTAGTTTGGTAGAAAACATTGTGATTTAATTGGAACACGTATCAAATATTCTGCTGGACAAGATTTCAGTTTATTATGTTGTAAAATCTGAGAGCAGTGGGAGCGCACGGTCGTTGACCCTGCGGAAGCGAACATCCAAGCCACAGGGCGGGCGGGCGGCCCGTCGCGTCGTCCGTAGTTAGGCGCCCTGCAAACATAAACAAATGTCTGAACATGCCTGATAACTACCGATGAATAGACAATCCGATTTACTGGACTTTTATAGGCCACACAAACATTTCGAATGACTTGTTACTTAAATTAATCGTCTGCCCTCTTTACGGGTATTTAAAGACGAATAGCTGTTGCGAAGACAGCGCGCGGCGTGTCTATAACACCAAATAGCATTGTTGCGGATATAAATACGTTCGTCGAACCGTCAATCTTGCGTATTACATAAATTAATAGACAATTACCCGTCCGTGCGGACACTTCGCTTTAATTGGCAAGCTTACAAAAGAATTACCTAATCGACGAAGCAATTATTCTATTTAAGAAATCTTTATTAGTAACGATAATACAGACAAAACTGCTACAAATGAAAAAGAGACTTTTATTATGATAGATTTCTTGCTGAAATAAATTCGTATTGGTTTGGATTTGTAATAGAAGGTCTGGAGGTATTTCTATCCGAGATAAAATATGAGGCTCATATAATTGGGTCACCGGCACACGGGGGGTGGCACTCGGGAGTTCACACTAGATAACACTCCTCTGATTTCCTGCTGCACTGAACGTTATGTTACGTTATTATTATATCAACATTGTGATTCATAATAAATTAATAACATTATGAAAAGGTTTTTGTTATGTTTATTTAGTTCCGCTCACTATTAAAAACACAAAAAGTGATAAAAACAAAATCACAAAAAAGTGAAAATAAAAAACTTTAGAAGAAAAATCAGCTTCCGAAGTCGGTGGCAAAAAAACGAAATCAAACAAAAAAATGTCACCGACTGTTTTTTTTTTCACTTTTTGTGGTTTTGAAGTCGGTTATTTTTTGCAAAAAAGCTTTTTTATTTTTCCATTTTTAGTTGGAATATCACATACAAATATTTACTATGCATTTAACATTCAACCAAGAAACCTAACCCTTAACAATAAATTGCCTATAAAATTTGAAGGTTGCCCTCGTTTCTCTGGGATGCCATCATCAGATCCTGATTTCCTAATCATGGTACCTTTGGGATATCTCCTTTCCAACAAAAAAAGGATTTTCTATATCGGTTTAGGCGTCAACGAGTAATCGGTGATTAATTCATTATACTTAAACAAGATTCCCACGAATTGAGAACCTCTTTTTTTTAAAGACGGTTAAAGAGATTTAATTTCTATCATCAGGTCAACCTAATAACCTGAAAGAATACAACTATCGATCCTTAAGTATGTATAATTTTGAAGGAATTTTCTTTTAACTCCAAACCGTTGAGGAGCTGTACCTTCCATCACACCCCACACAACCCCCACATGAGATTATGATTATCAGACGCAAATACTTGAACAGCTTCAAAATATATATGGAAAACGTAATGTGTGCCAATACAATTCGAGTGTTGCCCTCGATTTCTCAAGGTTTCCATCATCAGATCCTGACTTGGTGAAAATGGGACCACCTCGGGAGTATACTCTTTCGAATACAAAAAGAATTTTGAAAATCGGTTCATTAATGATGGACATACATGATACGTTCTTGTATAGCTACTTTTATGGCTGCTTTATTCTGAATTGCATCAATTACTTTGGTATTATATTTAGGCTTATTATCACATATTCATGAATAATGTAGTAAATATGTTACAAACACCCTTTATTATTAACGCACAGACGTGCACCAAATGTGCCCACAATATTCGCCATACAATACATTGGGGAGCGTTTAGTGCGCAAAAGCAATTTGGTCCAGATATAATGTGTCTAGTACAAGTGGTCGCGAGCCCGCACTCGCTGCCCAGCGAAGGCAATTAGCGACACATGCCGTCGACACTGTCTTCTTATGAAAGAGCACTCCAACTATTGCACCACTCTCACACTAACACTAAACTACTCATATATTTTTCAACGCGCTCCATTTTCCCTACACACCAAGTCCTTAACGACGTGCACCAATTACTTTCTGAAACTAACATTCTCGTCCCGTCTAAATTATTTCGGTACAAGCCTAATAACAAATTGAATCTTAACGACAGACTGTGTCCACGAACGTTGTCTGTAACTACGTATTACTTTTAGTTGTTTAACCAAACTTTTAACAAAGAAATGGGACGCGGAGGGGGTTGGTTTGTTTCAGTTTAATTGGATGAGGGAGCTGCACAAATTCGCTCGACCAGGCACCCAGTTTATCAATTAGGTCGTATCGCACGGTAGTTTGGTCCGATCAGTATTTATATTGTTCATTGATTGAGCAATTCTCGTATTCAGTTCATGTGGCTATTGTGTGTCAAATCGAATCACCACTCCTCATTTTGAAATTTAGAAAGATGCTTTATTGTATTGAATTCAATTTGTGAGAGTATAAAGCGTTTTGTCGGAAAGCATTCGTGCTGAATCTGGGTCTTTCAGTTCGTTTATACTGTGTATTATTATTTAATGTGAAACATTTATGTTCATTCAATATTTTTATTCATTGCACATTGGTACGTGGTGTTTCAATTGGTCAATAGTGTGAAACTGCTTCTGTGTGGTAGTAGTTAGTTCGTGTGGGGAAAGCTTGTATCGGCGTAACTGGTCGCTAAGTAATTGGTCCCTTCCCTTGGGTATTCCTCTAGCTTGTTTTGTGCTGTTAACGAAAGCACTTTCTGTTCACCGACTAATTAGATTTCTCTATATAGTCAGTGTCTCATCTAAATCGATTTGTTTTGATGAATTTCTTGATGCAGCGTATTTTACAGACACAAGACGTCTGTACGACGTACAATTTGATCTTGAAGTAATTGCTCGACTGGCAATTTAGTTTAGTACCTTCTGGTTTACAACGGAGTGTTTGCTTGGCTTGATGTTTAATTACTCTTGATATTCTATTCATATAGCTTCGTTTAATCATTATTTACCTGGGCTTCGCAGAATACATCTTTGATATACGTAATCATTTCCAATCATTGCCTACTACTGTATAGTATACCACATTGTCAAAGGGAGGCAATTGGATTCCTACATTTCAAATGAGATGATCGTAGAACTTTTTAATAGCATAACATTTAATAAACTTCGGGTGCTTTTAAGAAAGGTTTTATAGGCAAAAGTGATATAAAATATGAAAGCTTCGTGCAGCAGTAACATTAAATATATTTTAAAAATTGCCATTGAGTACAAGTAGTTGTGAGGTGCCTACCCGTCGTTTACGAGCACCATAATGTTTAGCGAGCCATTTCCTTCAGTTGACTACAATAACTTGCACATAGACGATAAACGATAATAGAAATAAAATGAGCTTAAAGTATTACGTGCTTCTATCATTGCTAGGACGTTTTATTATATCTAAATATTAAAACAACCTGTAGATAGCCCTATAGCTCTGACTGAAATAATTATTTGAAGTTTGGCTTTGAACTTATTGAGTTGTTAAGCCAAGCTAGCCTAGATTGGTCCGTGGATATGTCCAATTACATGTACCAAGTTTCCTCCATGCCTACGGCTGTGTCGTTGCCTTATGGTGTCGTACGACACCAATCATCTCAGTTGGTCTCGGCTGTCATTTGTAAATCTTTGACAGTCGTTACAGGTAGTCAGCGGCCCGAAATTCTGACAACCAGTCTTATCAAGGCACATCGTATAAATATGTTATATGGTTATTATTATGGTTCTATCTAACCATAGATAGGCAGCCACTCTATGTTAAATACTAGTATCCAGCTGCGTCCCGCTAGACTGAAAGCCGACCCAACATAGTTGGGAAAAGGCTAGGCAGATGATGGTTGTGGACATGTTGAGTGAATATTGATCAGTGTTCATCACCAGATTAACAAATACGTTCTGTCCATTCAGTAAGTTGCATTATGAGCTCATCATCATTAGTTTAATATCCAAATTCATCTAACTAAAATCCAATTCCAATGTTAGTTTCTTATAAAATTTCATCTGAATATGATACTCTAACTTAAAATAATCGTCAAATGTCTCCATTAACATGATTACATTTACTTAACGTTAATTCCTCAAAACGCGTGATATAACTGTATACGGCCAATTCCAACAACAACAAAGTTAAGGCCTCACGCAGAACAAAGTTACGAATCCCGAGGGACAGTCGAGTAATCCATAAATCCCTCGGCGGAGAGTCCTCCGTCCTCCGTGGGTACTTTCACTTCTGATAATATTGGGTCGTCACGTCGTGCCCCAGGTACTGCCATGAGGATGCGACCCTCGACTCACTAAGTTATGGTTTGGAAATATAACGAGGCAAAGGATACTTTAACTTTTAAATTGTTTAGAGTAAAAATAAAAACCTTGTCAGTACATGAGTAAAACTTTAAAAAACACCCAGAATTTAAATGGTACTATTCTAAAATGCTTCAAATGGTTATTTCACAGGTTTTTTTTTATAAAGGTGAAAACATGGCAGTTTATTAGCTTTTGTGGAGCAACACGGCAACATAATATACTAACAATTAATAACTTTTGGCTATAGAATGTTGCTGAGTAACACTTGAAAACGTTATTCTACAAAAAGTAACTGGGGTGTGGATGCACCTTAATAGGTTTGTTGTTATCTTGGATAAGGTGTACCACTCCCATTTGATAGAACCTCTTAAACGTATCTAATGCTATTACAGGAGGTGAAAGTAACCCGTTCTTACGGAAGGAAATAAACGTGATTTCAGATTACTTTATCAATATGCTATAAGCTTACGTTCGACAGTTTTATGACAAGTTCCTCGTTACTCATAATAACGCCTCAAATAGGTAACTTAAATGTTAATATCCCACGATAGGACGTGAATGCGGCAATATTTATTTTCATTGGATAGTAAATTCGGGCTGGGTTGCGATAAAGTGTTCGACGACGTTTAAGATATTCGAGAACTTGGGATAGCGGAGCTGAACTACGCGGGAAGATGGATTGAACATCCGATATCAAAAGTAAACAAAGTTATTCTTGAGGCCTTCACTAACACCTTAAAATGATAAAATGACAACTATCTTGTTGTGCACCAGATAATTATATATTTATGTAATATCTGGATCTTATTTGTCCGGATGCGGATATACTTAGATACGCTTCTGCCTAACCCTTCGGGGATTAAAGGCGTAATGTTGCTTTAAGTAACTTATATTGATACATATTTTGGTTAAAACATTGTGCTTTAGGGTTGACCCTCATCTGGTACCACGAAATTGAACTCTTCCATGCTCCTGTCTCTTTCTGTCGCTCATAACCGTGATTTGCTAGAGCGAGACACAATGGGAAGGCATTAATTTCAAAATGTTGGACTAATCTTCGTTTTCTTAACCAATATTCAAAGTGTTAAAAAAAAGACGTGTGGCACTGGAGACTGCCGCGGTAAAGCTATTGCATAGCATTTTTTATCAACTTATGCAATTATATTTTTTTTTTTTTAAATAAACGTTGCCCCACACTATGAATTTCTCCTGTATCGTGGGTGCGTTCACAAACATTTAAACTCACATACACAAATACCCAGACCCGAAACAACTATCTGTAGGCCTTACAAATATTTGTTCCGTGCGGGAATCGAACCCGCGACACGCAGCGCAGCAGGCCAATCGCTCAGCCACTGCGCCAACCGTGCCGTCTAATTCTAATTATTTATTTATTTTATTAATGCAGTATTTAAATATAGTATTTATACTTACACTTTTACTAATCATCCTCATCTTTTATAAAATGTCCTTTTACGTCTCATGTCGCGCCTTGGCGACAACTATTTTTGTTGGCAGCCTTATAATCGATCTTATTCGATTTATTAACTTTGATTTTGCTGTTTTAAAATATTAAATCTAATAATTTTTCAATGTTTACTTTTCATCTGACATTACGTCAGTTGTCAAGATGTCATTTACTTTTTCTTTTATTTTGTGTCATAGTTTTTCTTAGTGGTTAGAGCTATGAAGGTTACATTTGATTTATATAATTTAATTTATTTTTATTAATATGTTTGCTCAAATAATGTAATTTATTGATAATTTCTATTAATAGTATCTTATCTTACGCTTATAAAATTAATTAACACGCTCACAGAAATTCTTTGAGGAAGTTTTTGACTGAATAATAAAATTAAATACAGGCAACTCACAATTTTTGATTTCAAGAAATTGTCAAGTGTCAATTCGTTAGGTTTTTTTTTTTTTTTTTCGTTACGGAATTTCTGGATTCGGTCCCCACGCTCAAGGCCCGCGATAGAAGCTATGCAATAGCTTAAAAGTATAACAGGTAGTGTCTAGCCCGAAAGTTAGTAAGACTGACAACCAGTCTTACTAACTCAGTACTAAATGGGTTGTATTCAGCTGTATTCGGTTAGACTGGAAACCGACTCCAACATAATTATAGGAAAAGGCTAGGTAGATGATAAAAAAGAATAGCGATTGAGAAATATTTATACGTTTAATACGAATTGCTAAATGGAAAGTACCAAGTTCAAACGAAAAGATTACAAATTTTAATGTTAAAACAATGTTATTAATTGCTGTTTTATTTTATAAACAAACTAGAATAATCTCATAACTGCATTTTCCTTAAGTAAGAATAATGAGTTCACTATTCTTATCAACTGAGGAAAAAAACAACGTAAATACTCAGAATATTAACAAAGCTTTGAATTATAAAGTTTTTACATAAAACTAAATGATTTGACGAAGTTAAGATTTGAAATCCGGTGACATTGAGGTTTCAAATATGTGGTAAATTAACGATAAAAACACGCACTCTGAAATAGTTTTCTTTTTAATGTTTGGTATGTGACAACAGTATATAGTGTAACTTAAATTAATTACTCTTATAAAGGAACTTAATTATATGTTTAATGGCTGTTTAGGCCCTGTAGATTCATTATAATAACACTTGAATTACACCTCTAAAAACTTATACATAGTGAAACGAGAAACTTATGAGTTTCTTTGACAACTGAGCAACTTATAATGTTATCATATGAGTCCATGGACCAACTTAGTCATTCCAAGTTAGCCAAGGTGTTAAGACGTTAGTTAAACTTTGTGCTCTTAGTGTGAACTTGCCATATTATTATAATAGTCCACAAGAGTATTACTATCAAGACATAAAACTGTTTAGAGCTTTTAGTTAGATATGCTAAAGATTCTTTCTAAAAAGTTTTAATAGAATTGTTGTACTCGTATGTTATGGTATAGACCAAGAAGACATACATACATTATGACAACGACCATACAGCCACTAGACGCCTAATACTTGATCTAATGCACGTAACAAATTCTGTCAACTTGCTGAGGTGCGGGGGAACGGGGTACTGCGTTCTGATTGGCCCTTTCAAGTTCATTCCATTTCACTAGGGATGGGACAGGTTTAAATCAAACAAGAAAGTATCGATATTTTTTTATTGTATTTAATAAAACATAACTTGCATTTAAGTACCTTCTTTATTCTGAATATGATTGAATCATGTAGGTACATTCAAAAATAATTAAAACAATATTTTAACATTATTTCCGTAATTATTCCAAGCTATGTTCGAAGTCTTTGGTGAGGGAGGACTAACTTAATTGAATGCAGCGCGCAATGTGATAGAGTTGTGATCTAACTCGGGATTCTCGGGACTCACGTGGCTTATTTTTTAGGTATTATTACAATTACTTACCCATTTATTTTTTAAATCAGGATCGTATCTAAAATTAATCGTTAAAGTTTCTTAATAATAATTTTTTAGCTGTATCTGTTGTAATTTTTAATTATTAACAATATATTTTTTGCCTAAATAAATTTAGTTATAGGTTTTTGTTGCTTTATCGATAACAGAGGTAGTCATACGATTTGGAACATCACTAATTATGTTTGCTTAAAATCGAGGAAAAGAGATGGCGAAAAAAATACTTTCAAAAGAAAGAGACGCAATCATAAAAGATATCAACTATGACCAGTATACGATGAACTCCGAAAAATAAGGTCAGAAAATTAATCTTATTTAGATTATGGAACTATTAACTTACCGATGAAATGTGATACCGTCTTTCAGGAAACTTGAAGTTCGGCTTTCTTTATCACACCAACGTACTGTACCCGGGGCCATATTATGTCTATTTTCTCGAATTTTCAAAGGTGTAGTGCGGAAGTGTTTACGGCTCACAGAAGTGGTCGATACTAATTCGAATTTATTCGAACTTTGTGAGTGACGACATGCATAAGATTTTTACCCTAATGTGTTGACAGACATTTGTCGCCTGTTATTAGGCGTCTAGTGGCTGTATGGTCGTTGCATTATGATTATGACTGATTAAACGAGACATAAGTAGTTGGATTTACATGTATCGTGCTCACGAAAACTATCATCAATGAAATCTGTAAAAATATTGAGCTTCTCTTACATATATTATTTGGTCGGCATTCCTCTACAAAATGTAGAGCTAATCATCATCTCTGTCTAGCTTTTTCTCAATTATGTTTGGGTCAACTGCCTATCTAACTTGCACAACACAGGTAGTCCTGGGTAAAACGACACGCCTTGGTAAGACTGGTTGTCTGACTTTTGGGCCACTGGCTACCGCTAATAACCTTTTATAATAAACTAGCTGATGCCCGCGGCTTCACCCGCGTGGATGTCGGTCAAATTACTACTACTATACTAAAACCTTCCTCTTGAATCACTCTATCTATTAAAAAAACCACTTCAAAATCCGTTGCGTAGTTTTAAAGATTTAAGCATACATAGGGATATAGGGACAGAGAAAGCGACTTTGTTTTATACTATGTAGTGATGAATAAATGTACCTACAAGGAATACAGTCACAAGGAATATTGCCACCGTTAATATTTAATTATGATTAAAACTCCTTCCTATGAACCCACATATTATGTTGGTACAAATCCCTAGTAGGTTAGTAACACACTAATAATAATCTGCCTGAACCTGACATTAACTAATTCGCGAACATGTATCTGCAAATTGAAACTCGCCCATGTTCTAACTAATGATGTCAGTCGCTAACTAACCGGTACTTGAGACCGCAGGACTATCGCCATTTCTATAACTCGTACCCATCTTGTTTATAGTGAAAGTAGACGGACGGTTTAATACACGACCCAATTATAGCGATTGCGATCTAACCTCTGAATACTCGTCGCATCAATCATGGAGACCACTATAACCCAAAAGTTAATCTTCGCTTCAGGCTTTAATTCCTCTATACAAGTATCAAGTTGTTTTACAACTCGGTTAGTTTCGGCTGCAATTCTGCTTAATATTATTATACACATTTGCTCGTAATTAGAACCTGAATCATGTTAATGTTATTGTTCTTCCTGAAATGAGCATTTCGGCTTACTAATAAGCTTGCTTTCCTGCCACTCACTGGTCATGTGCTTGTTCAGTTTCCAAAATTAGATTAAGTTTCTCGTCTGACTAAAGGCTAAGCCCGAACCCTTACGAAACGCGGTAAGCTTGTTATTGTCGTTTCTGGTTCAGTTTTTGACTTTAAAGAAGTTAAACTGTTCTGCATATTCTACTTCAACTGCACTTTCGTGGGTTGCTTACATATTCCTCTGCACATAAATACAGAGATTTATTTGTATAAAAATGCACCAACAGCTTCTGTCAAACAAAATATCTTTTGAATATGGTCCAATTAGTTTTGGGCTTATGCAGCTGTGTCAAGATATTTTATCTAAAAACGTTGGAATAGTGTGCAAAGTTAACGGAGATAACAGAAACACAATTCAGCAGGCTTGTTATAAATCACGCAGACTTGTTTTAAGTATTTCAATAGTAAGTACTAACAACTAGTCCACCCTTGAATACAATTAGTTTATATCTCCTTTTGTTGATATAAACCAGTTGTTAGTAATTGCGTGGGAAGATACACAGCTATTATAAAGATTGTTTTTCTTCATTCAAATATATATACATACATAAATACTTGTTTAACACTACATATTCTGACACGCGAGGTGTGGAAGCCCACTAAGAACATAAGTATTTAATAATATTTGTAAAGCAGTAGCTACTTTCACGATCGTATAGAGGCTGGCATAAAAAGGGGGTATTTGGAAGCTTGGTTAAACTAGCTATTTCAGCAGTGCAGTGGTAAAAACACCAAAAGTTTTCTAGGTACAAACAAGAAGATAGGTTTTTGCAAGTCTAACAAAATAGACGATGAGGGAATAAAAGCAGGCAGCGTGCAAGGTTGGCTTTATACCCGCGTCCAGAACACGGCGCTCCTGTCCTACTGACCCAGTGACACGGGCCCAAAGCAAAAAGCTTCACTTTATACGCCTGAACAAATACACGCGTATGTAAATGTTACACACGAACGACCAGCCACAAACGTCACGCTGCGCAAACACTGATAAATGATTAATGTGTTTTTTAGCGTCATAAAATATGTCGAATTTTTAACGACCTAAAAAAATGGTTGTCGCATTTTCATCCCTTTTCCATATTGTGTCGAATTCAAATGAGCAAATACTTGGTTGTTCGACGTATAAATTATTCTTTTTCCCCGCAATCATTCGATGCCACAAAGCTTTCGTTTTACGAAGGCAGAAGCTACAGAAATTGCCATACTTCCTCTATGTCGCTCCGACATGTTAGTAATGTATCGACAGCGCTGACATGTTGCGCATTTTATTTGCGTGCATACAAGGGAATCAATTTCAGATGGGACGTTAAATAAATCCGCGCGTCTCACGCTGTCTCGCATTCAGATTGCATTCAGCTGCAGCTCCCTCGTAACTTATGTCCCGCTGCACATCGCATCGCAAACAAAATACCAGTTTCGTTAAATTTCTCTATGTCGAAAACTAGTTTCCACTTTTCTCTCACATCGTTTTATTAATCCTTACATGAAGTGGTTCTTGTCGCTTCATGCTGCATTTTCTCGAAATGGAGGCCTAACGAGAACGTATAGGCTATTTATTTGCGCCGAGCTTCCTACGTGCCCGATGCGCTGGCCACGTAACAACTTCCATATCCAGTGCTGGACACCTTGTACATAATAAATGTAGTGTACAAAACACCACCACACAATGGTTGAATATAAATAACTGACCGTAGTCGGGGACTAGCCGCGTATTGTTCTACGATACACGTGCGTATATTGTATGAAATTATGTAGAGGGCGTGTAATGAAATAGCTGAACTGTTTAAGTCAATGACACTAATTTGATCAATTACTAAAGTGTACAGGTACACTTAGTTATCAATGATCCAGAGACCAGCATTGTTATTCCCGCTGACTTATCTGTAACTGTAGTTTATAAAACCCTTGAAAAATATGTTCTTTATCAAATGGAAAGACTCCGAGGCATCCAATTTCGCCAGAGAATTCACGCCGCCTGAAAGTAACTTAACTATACTTATAAGTCCATTGTGTCTTAAACTTGAATCTCACCGAGTAAGCGCCCCAAAAAGTTTATAATTAATGTTAGGGAAAAATTAGTTAGGAGAAAATCGGTAGCTTCGCAAGTGGCGTTTAATCAAAGTGTAGGAGTAGAGCAAGCGTGTGCAGTGCTCTGCTCCGTCTTTGTGTCGCGGAGTGTCGGGGGACCGGACGCCAACCAACTACTTCTTAACTATCACGTCAGATTGAGCTGTAAACTAAATGAGCTTACATAAAACTAGCTATTGCGCGTGACTCGAGTCGTCTAGCGGACTCGGCGACGACACTTCATTAAGCAATGCACGCTACACAATCTCTCTTAACTAAGTTAACGTTGTTTCTAGGGCCAGTAAAAAAGAACATGTTTGTTATTGTAACCAACATTATTGAAACATTACCTTATTATCTTCAAACATACGCTGTAAGCAAAGCCACAGGTAAAATAAAATCAGAAAGACTTTATTAGGCGTAATACTGGGAGCTCGAAGCATTTGCGTGGGAGGAGTCGAATTAAGATTTAGTGGCTTTCGGAAATACGGCTTGAATAAAAAACCGCGGTCGGTGTTCATTTGCAAGCCTATTTATTATCCTAGTAAATTGAATTGCATTTTTATCAACTGTTTGGATTCAAGTTTTTATAAAATCTGCGTAGTCTCTGTGGCCATCCCTTTTGTCCCATTTCTTAGTGTAGTCCGCATCTACTTTATCTTTGTCTGCTCTTTATTCTTGCTTACGGATAAAAGCTTTTATACTTACTGGGCAGTCTGTTTTACTGGCTTTTTTTGTCTGCAGCTTCTCGCCGACGTCTCAGCGAGTACATCGAGCACTACGAGACTCTGGACTACGACCCAGACACGTTGCACCAGCAACACTTGCGTGCACGCCGTTCGATAGACGCACCGGACGACTTAAGACTTCACTTTCGCGCACATGGAAGGAGGTTCCACCTACGGTTGCGGCGAGACTTGTCCGCTTTCAGCGAAGACTTTAAAGTAAGTAATGGCAACTTGTTTGAAACTCTAATGTCGCTCAGGTTATGCAACTTGGTCTCAACGTATTCGTTTTATGTAACAGGTTGAGGGCGCAAAAGGGCAGTTACATGAAGTCGACACATCACAAATTTATCACGGGGAGTTGGCTGGTAAGTGTTACTCTTTTAATAAGAAATGTGAATCAAAAGTAAGTAAACATCTAATACATGAGGATCGAACAGTCCATGAATGAATTTTCTGCAAAGCGCGTTCAGACTGGAGTAGCCCACCCAACTGAAATAATTCGTAAGTCCCTTCTAAAAGGGATCAAGTTACAAAAGTAATCGGTCTACATGCACTTTAGATTGGGGCTCTAAACACAAAATAACAAACAGTGCTTGCTCGCCGCAACCGAATGAGTAATTCACTTAAATGTGAAGTCAGGTGAAGTGGAGAGTTTAGCAGTTTAGCGCGAAGCGGAGCACTCACGTACTGAAAAGACAGACACAAACTTTGTAGGTGGCGTGCGGCGGACTGACAGCCGCAACTCGGGACCCACTCCCATTGTACACCGGGAGCCGAGAACACCGACGTTATCTACACCCAAGATAGACGCTATTGTTTGCCCTCACCCCGAGGGAAAATTTAATAAGTCCCGCTCGGAGTATGTCAACCGCGATTGTGTTTCTCTTTAATCAAACAAAAGCCGAACGCTAACTCTCCTTGCGCATCTGCCCACGCCCGCACCAGCTCGCGCCTGGCGAGCTAGATGCTTCTCTCGTTGCCGACATTAATAATTCTTGGAGAGCACTAAAACATATTTCTTTTTGCAATTACTGGCGGGATGGCGTCAAAGTCCGGGCTAATTGGGAGCTTTCGGCGGCCACTCGACTTTTAATGTTAGCGGGAGGATGCCACGCCGATGGTTGGTCGCTCCGCAGGCTTAACTATGCTGTGTAAATAATTACACTGTTGAAAATTTTCCCCCGCATTCTTGTTTCGCAAAATATGCTAAAGAAATTTTCAAAAGAAATTCTTTAAATTTTCTGTACATAAACAAATGTTTTGCTCGAATCTCTATATAATTCTTAAATGGGAGACTGGTCCTTCTCTTTATCTCAATTACGATTCAAGTAAACTGTTGGCCAATCAAATATAAATAGATGCATTTGGTACTTGATAAGATAGATATTGCTTGTACATAGCTACATAGTTAACGCGTATCAATGAATGAAAGAGTCGGATGGTGATGCGTATCGACGTGGATGCGGGTGCCACTTGGAGTTCGGGTGCGGGTGTTATGATGGTGAAAGTTTGGAACAGTGTAAATGGATAAAGTTGTGCGGAGGGCGGCGCGGCATCGATCGCAGTTCGTCGCCCTACTTACAGCGGTCTCCGATGCACTTAGTCGTCGAGTTGCAACCTACGTTTTGCATGCACAACCCACCGTCCCCACATATTTATCAGCAACTGTAAACACGATTTGCGTTTTTATTGTTATAATAATCAAAGCTGTGAATCTACTAGTGACTTAGCATTTTGATGATGCGATAGCGTAGGCCCAACTAAAGTAAAGTCTAACTTTTAATGAATGGACCAACTTTGGTAAAGTTGTATCTGGTAGTTTAAGAAAAGCCTGAAATATTAGCTTTGCTCACAAAGTTACGAACAATAAATACAAATCTATATTCGTCTTTTAGTCCATGGAACGTGATTCTATAAATTCTGCGTCTATTTAGGTCATCCATTGAAACTCGTCAAGGAATGAGCAACATTGCGCATACAAGAAATTTTATACGAGAACTACTTCTATGAAATATTCACTTTCGTTGAGAACAACAATAGATGTAAATAGTCACTTGGTTGGTATAAAATTTACTGAATGATAAAACAGAACTGGTAGCAGTGCTCTTGACTTTAGAAAAATGTGCGCGAGTTTTTCTGCCGTCGCACTTGAATTTTTCTGAAAAACATTTTCGGAGCCCTGCGGTTTGGTGCGGAAAACATTTCCCGTTTCCTCCGTACATTTCGAATATATACTTTATTTTGTGTGCACATGATTTTGTGCGTTAAAGTCTTCTAATAGGGACTCTATTAGCAAGTACAAGATAATCCTTATGATTATCCTTTTAAGAATTTGCAACGTCGTTAATTTTGTTTTTCCAAGAATAAGGATGTTGTTGTGTTATCAATAAACGTTGGTTTACCGTTCTTTGAACTGTCGCTGTCGTCAATTCAATACTTCATTGTCTCGCCAGAATTGGTTCTCACCAACGATATATTGTTATAGTCAGCGGGAAGTTTTCATCTTTGTTTCAAGTAGAATATTTGCAGTATAAACTTGACTTAAAACTTAAAGTTAGGATATATTACATACTTATGGGGTTAAAGTATGATTTATGATTCCAGTTATTCTATAATGATCTTTTTCCTCAGTTTCTCTACATGTCTTTTTACAGGTTAGCAAAAGGATTAAGTTAAATTGTATAATGCTCAGTGGATCTATATTTTATACAGACATACCAACAAGAGATACAACAGAAACTTTACATAGTCTACTAGACGATTGAACAAGCAGTTCTGTTATTGGATATCGAATGTCCAAACATCCAACTAGTTCACTAATAGGTCAGAAATTCCAAGACTATTCATCGAGACTGTTCCTCACAACAATGTTGGCATTCGTACAAAGGTTTCTACTAGACTATTAGCAAGCTACATAATTGTTATAACCTTACAACAATGCTAGCGAGTATATTTTTTTAATAAACCCTAGTCACCAGCCAGCGGTAGTTAAGCGCGTAATCAATTTGATCGCAGCTCACACCTGCATGTCTCGTCTGTGGGTTCTGTGGGTAGGGGATACCAAACAAATGGTACGCCTTAGCAAATGTAATTGCAACGTTCAATTTAAGTACAATACACCTCGGGCCCCTATTAGCTGATGACTCACCAGCTATCATTATTAATACATATATAGAGTGACCGGATTACATGCATGTTATGATGCCTGTTTTTAAAGATCATGCATATTTTAGTTAAAATCTTCATATTGTGCTTTTGTGTCCTTTAAATTTAACTGTATCTAACTGGAAAAAATTAAAAATGTGTCAGAAGTGATCCCGCTAAAAAATCCGCTAAATGAAATTAGTGCCCATTGATCTAAGTCATCCGATGAGAAGGATTAATTTCAAGTTGTGTAAATATTGCTCTATAATAGTACTGAATATTGAAACAGTATTCAGTACTATTATTGTGTGTATTTATATTAGTGTTCAAAAAACAAAACTCCTTAAAAATGGAATAAATAAAAAAGGAAAACATTATTTTGCAGCACGTTTTTCGATTTTATGTTGCATATTCTGGCGCTCTTATTGCATATTTCGAGCATATATGATGCATATGTCGACAGTTTTATGTTGCATATAATCCGGTCTCTAGTTCTAAATATACCTTTTAAAACTAACGTGGTTGCGACATGCGACACGACACCCAATTGTTAAGTGGAAGCTCCGTCGTTATCGTACGAACAAATTGTGAGCTTCGGGTGACCGAGACCGATAATAAGGGGTATCGTTAAGACAAGTATTCGAAATATGGAGCATTAGTGGATACTGGCTGAACGTGACTCGGGTCTGGAGCATTCAACTTATACCTTTGAGTAATGATACCTTTCTACGAGTAAGGGAGTAAGGTTGCAAGTCGTGCTAACATTTTGGTATTATTGGTGCTTGGATTTTGGATGAAGTATTGTCTTTAATTGCGAGTGTCTATTTAAATTACGCAAATAGAGGCGATAAAGTAAGATAATCTTTATATATCTGTTACATTGAATTGAACATGTTATCTATTATTCTTATCTCGCCATATTATGTGTATGTGTAGGAGATAAGCCACTGATAAAATTATATCACACGCTGCTTCTATTGGGTGATAATATTACTTTCTAATTATGTGATATTAATTAATATAGATTAAGTAATAGGTCATTGCTATTCGCCATATCATCAACATTCGATAATTAATGATTTAAGGTCAGCTAAAATTAGCTAGCGAAACTGTGCTGACTGTTCTTTCAGTCTTTTAATTATTTTTATTGGGGGCTCAACGACCGCTGGCAGGTTAGGGAGCGCACATTGCTGTTCTGTAGTTTTACTTAATCTGATAATCTTAGTAAGTGGAAAACCGAAAGGCACTTGTTCTCCATGCCATTGCGATATTTTTTTGTTATGGAACATACCTGGGAACCATCACGTTACAAGTTTTTTTAATGCCATATTTCAAAATCAAAATATTTTATTTCACATAGGCCTACATGGGCACTTATAAAACGACGACAAGACGGTGCACGGTTCGGGTTGGTCGTTTCCTATCTATACTAATATTATAAAGCTGAAGATTTTGTTTGTTCGTTTGAACGCGATAAACTCAGGGACTACTGGTTAGAATAGAAAAACTCTTTTTGTGTTGGATAGTCCATTTATCGAGGAAGGCTTTAGACTATATAACATCACGCTACGACCAATAGGAGCAGAGCATAAATGAAAAATGTTGCAAAAACGGGAAAAGATATTCCTTTTTGAGAGCTTCCGTTGCGTGAGCTGCGAAAACGGTTTAAGTTACACAAATATCATGTATCAAGGAATTGTTCCTCTTTAAAAGTTCTAAAAAAAAGTCCGCGACAGCATATGTCTATCTTTTAAGATTGACTCACTGTAACCATTTTTTACTATTAAAATATTTGGTTAAAAATAATGATATTTTGCTAAGCTTATTTAACCCGTATGGTATTAATCTTTATCTAAATAAATGTGTTAATTAGCACAGAAATTTAATATAGAATATTTGTGCCTCTATACAGTTTAAACAAATATCTTAGAAGATATCGCAATGTAAAAATATCCGCTCGACAAAATAATTACGCGCGCGGCAGTCATTCGGTCCGGTGCGGTAGGTTAGTGGGGATTCTGGCCTCCGGGGGCTCCGGAGAAATTCAAATTCAAAATATTTACTGCACCATGTTTACAAGGTACAAGGTGTTACTGAATATTTAACAGTAAGAGATACCTATAGTAATTCACACTTTAATATAATCTAAACTAATATTATAAAGAGGAAAGATAAGATTTTTTGTTTGTTACGATTTAACTCAATTTATGTTGACATGATTTGTTATAAGCTATATTATATGACGCAGACGAAGATGCATGGGTCAGCTAGTGGAGAATAACCGTCAAGAAACTCCATGGTTACTCTTTTAAAATGGTTCGTTTTAACAATATTTTCATTTTACAGCATTCGTATTTAGATATGGGGGGACAACGTAGGCCTGACAATAAGTCGTAGACCACTACAGAAAGAAATAAAATAGTAAATATTATTATAGTATTTCTAAATAAGTATAATAATTTTACTTTAAATACCTGCATGACCCCTGTTATATTTAAAATATTCACCAGCACAATGTTTTTAGTGCGTTGGACTGAGTTCTCCCAAAAAGCATGGTATTCCATCAACATCTTTTTGCGTAGAGTTACTTAATTTTATGTACAGAATACTTGGTACTTAGTTGACGGCTCCGTGAAGGCTCCGTTTACACCCTGTAGATGTTGCCATGCTGTGGTACTATGTAAGTCGTTCCTACTCGTACATGAGGATATAGTAGGTATATTCTAGAATTAGGAAACTCCAATTTTACTACAATATAGCAAGAGAGCTAATCCACAACGCCAATATCCAGCACTATAGTAGACCCTAAATGGGAACAAAGGAGAACACGTGTACAATAAACTCTCTTGCAGTCTGGTCCTAATAAAATTCTAAGTATAACCCTAATATTAGACAACACGTACTTACCGTCTTAATAGAGGCAATTTCGTTATAACAAACTCATATGAAGGCAAACAGCGTCAAGACTTTAGAAAGCCTTGTAATATACGTAGAAAGTAATGAAATTTTGAGCGGTACGTAGTGCTCTGACTTGTTCCTTTTATATTATATTATTAGTGTGTTTAATGTTAATTCAGGTTATGGGCTACCTAATCTACACTACGCTGCGCAGTGTTAATTTGTCAAAAAACAAATGGCAGGATTCATCCTTTCAAATGCTGCTAATATCAGTTTTAGATAGATCACATTCCAATTCACGTTTATCAATTAGATACACTCCATATAAAGGATATTCTGGTAAAGATAAACTGCAAACGTTGGAAACGTTAAAACTGCTGGAAACGTTTTAAGTTATAAGAAAGTGCATAACAGCGTGATGTTTGTTCTTGCTATAACTGACAAGATTTACGAGAGCTTAAAAGCGTTAATCCCAGCTTACGATTATAATCCCCAACCGCTGTTCAAAGCGTGCATAGAATAGAAGGGTGGCTTCACTGGCTTCTAGTCTTATGCCAGAGCCCAGAATAATGCTATTGCAGAGACAGATGAGGTCCTATGTATGCAAAGTGTAGGCGAAGCTGCGGTATAAAATAATACTGTTTGTTTATGCGCAGATGATCCGCAATCGACGGTGTTCGGCTCGGTGACGGATGGCGTCTTCGAGGGGAAGATTATAGCACACGATGGCTCCTACTACGTGGAGCATGCACGACGATACTTCCCTCCGAATGGCACGCGCACCCGCGTGCACTCCGTCATCTACAAAGAAGGCGACGTGGGAGACCCATACACCCATCACAGACATGGTAAGTACACCTCAAAACCGCCAATAACCGCTCCAATTGGAAGATACATTGACATTTAGAAATACCCGTAATTGTACGTTATACGAACAAAGCCACGGCAGGCAGCTATTTGTAAGCTCGAGCCAATTTTGCAATACACTGGGTTGATGCGGTTCCAGCTACAGTAATGAAGGTTTAGGGATGTACAAGTTCATTTATTGACTCTAGAAGAGTTCACAGTAATTGAAATACTTTCACTTAGGTCAGATTACGTGGTTAGACAAACCATGATCGGATAACACAAGGGTTAAGAAACTTGTGCTATAAAGCTAGTATAGCTACACAAAGGTGAATCAGTGTTATTGTTGCGAGGAAAATCCGATTCGTCTACCCCTGTGCCATATGCTATTTTATGAGTCGTATCAAATGAAGTAATCGCGTTTTACGGTTTTAATCCCATTACGCTATGTACAATTAAGTTTCCTTCGCATCGTGTAGGTGCAATAACAAAATTAACCGTGTAGAAATTTGTAAGTACACGTGCAGTTAGTGGAGTCTGGAGTTCGGGAGTGGAGGGAGAGGCGAGTCGCGTGAAAGTTTCGCCACAGTATGTCGCACGGCAAATGGATTGCAACGCAAGGTCGTTTAACAAAGTTTAATCCCATTTGCTCGGCGCGCTGTCACCGGCTGATTGCAACACCGCTTGCATCGGAAAATTCGCATAATTTATAACGGAACGTTCGACTCATTTATTGGCCGGCGCCGTTGTCATAAATTCATTCAGAGTCAGTCGACTTTAATTCGCCGTGACGAGCTTAACATGCATTAAATCATGTTTTATCGTTGTGTAGATGAAATTTGGCACGGTTCACAATGTCATCAAACCAGACTAAATTCCACGTTACATATTCATTCGTCCGTAGGCTGCGCTGGAATGGTAATTTCGCGTCAACAACACCGCCCCGCCTGCCGAGTTTGCATTTTTGCCGTTTCAACTGTGTTGTAGATGCAATTTCATTGTGCACTATGTAGCGGTAGCGACCCACCTGAATCTATATGACTTACTGACTTGCATAAACACAAGTCCCCTTTCAGTATAGCTTTTGAATACCGACATAATACCCATTATAAACTGGGACGAATATGAGGCACATAATTTTTATCTTGTTGCTACCTGCGATCGCATTTTCGCTGTACATTGTACCTATAATATTCCGTCGGGGTATTGGGGAAGTACCGAGTCGTTTTTCCGGTGATCTTTTTCTTTGTATTGTTAACAAGGTTTTTCATTTGTTTTGCTTCTGAAAATTACGTTTGATCGGAAAATAAATTCTGGAGGTATTGAGTGAGCAGGAAGGGTCGCGTTTGTAGCTACATTTGTTTTCATTACGAGTTATTGAACAGCGGTAGGGGGACCGCGCTCTACGCATTCTCTATGGGGCTTTTATTTGAATATGAAAGACTTTCACGACCAACCAAATAAGGGATCTTTTTTTTTTTACAAAATCTACAAGAACGGTGACAGCCTCATTTCGTTCCACGACACTTTCTTCCTTTTAAAATATCGCAACATAAAGACATTCTCTAAATTAGTATTCTCAAGACGGCGAAGACTTTGATTTTCATTTCGTTTTAAATAAACCTTAATTAAGCAGTTGTAAGGTAATGAACTACCTTGTACTGCTTTACCTGAATTTCATTACAAATCAGCGCTAGTCTAGGGAATCAGTACAAAATTTTCTTTGTACAACAATCGAGGACACACCGAAAAAAAAGTGAAGGAACGACTTCTTAGCACATGTTTATTGTGCAAACGAAATTTTAAAGGTTCCCATATGCGTTACATACAGCTTTTATCTAAATACCAAATTGTCGTTTATTCAAACCGTAGATAAGACAAACAAAACACACATAACACTGTATATTGCTGTTTACCTTCCCATTCTTGTACATATAAAACGCATTAACCGGGTAGAAAATACTTGTCGTAAAACGTCTTACGAAGTCTGGAGCATCACTAATTTAATATTGTCCAAACTCGCGTCTAGTCACGAACGGAGTTCTCGTTTCGTTACACAAACTGTTGTACACAATCTTATTTAAGCGCTTCATTTAATATCGTATCCTCACATCGCATCGCTTTTCTCCCAATCATATTATATTGTAGCAGGTTTTCCGCGCTCAACGGTATAAGTAAAAGAAACCTTTGGAGCTTCAGATATATTTTTGAAAAAGTTTAATGGTGTTTAGAAATATAAGATTAAACGGATGGAGAATGTTTGTTCAGTCAGATCTGAGTGAATGCTCCTTAAATAGCAGACCGTATACGTATATTTCATTTCATTCATTTCATTTATTTATTCATCAAACAATTTTCATTGTGTTAGAATTTTACAAAACAATTAGGTACATATAAAATCATAAAAGTAGCAATAGGATCAAATATAAAGCATACAAAAAAAAAACAAATATACACAAATATACAACAAATATAATAGTCGAACAAGCTAATAAGTATACAAGTAGAAAGCTTTATAATTCTAGTACACTGAAAATATTAATTGCAATTTTACTATTATTCATACTGAAAACGGGATATGAATAATAGTGCTAGTGACCATGTCAGTTTAAAATCTTAATTGCAATTTTGTTTTATAAAGCGTTTCACATTAAGCGACTGATTTCAAACGCTGTATTGTTTGACATCAGTCTCTTTCTCTCCAGATACCTACAACTACATAAATTATGTATCTGTATAATATTAAAAGTAAATGCAAGTTAGCTAGCTGTATACTTATTAGCTTGTTCGACTGTACTTACACAATGTTCCGTGCAGAACAAACAATCGACAGCTAAATATTTCTACATGAAGTTCACTTGACTTGTTGGCACAACGATTCCAACTGCGCCGTCGAGAACATTTGCATGATAAATGTACGTAATATTTCGAATTGAAGTTATTACCATTACTGGTTATTAATCTAACAATAAACTAGGTTTCTGGTATTTGAACAAGATACTTAATATCAAGACTACAATTTATTTGTGAAATAGGAAACGGCATGCTAAAGTTTTGTTGGAGATCTTACAGCGCGCAACATTTTAATTAATAGTTTTAAGTTTTTCTTTTGTACGTTGAAGTTAGCTGTATTTTGTTAGGCAGTTTATATACCGTCAATTAAACTTGGGTAAAGTGCGATCTGACAAAAATAGGGAAAAATATGTTTTAATTTCCATTTAATACAGGATAATAAGTCTGACAGTAAACATATCTACCGTTGTCAAACTTGTTATAGAATTAAGAAAAACCGGTTTTCAACGACTACATAATTAAACGGATATTATACATGTACACAGCCCTTATTAAAACTTTTTGTAGACGTGCCTCCGAGTACTGGTTCAACAGCTATCATGTAATACATGGCAGTTGGTGATTTATTTGTATTTTTTTCCTGTGTGTAGTCCTATTGCAAAGGGTAAATACCTCCTTTAACACGACTTATCTTGAGTTATTGTGAATCAATACCCACCACCAAACCAATCCTGGCATTCCTGCTAGACCAATCCTGTAGTCATCAAGCCATCTTTGCCTAGGACTGCTACGATACCGCTGAATGATTCTGGTATCCACGTTGACGTAAAGTAATCTCTTAATCGATTCTTTGCTCTTTCCCCGAGTTTTTATACTACTGGTCAAAGACCTCTTTCCATTCCTTCCTTCCTTTTTCTTTGCTCATTATAACCAATTAAAACAACATCTTTCAACAAACCGAAATCCGTTACACACAATGACCACGAAACTCTGAAAAATCTGCGAGTAAATATGATATTTGAATAGTTGGGTAGGCATTAAAGTCGCGATGTACGCCAGCAGGCGGTAATTTCCGTTATCTGGCTGCCGCCGCACTTGCGCACAGGAGGTTCGTTAAAATGCAGCCCGCCCGGATGCGAAACGCCAATGTGCTCTAACACGACACACACGAGCTGAAAAAAAAACTCGACTATTCAGCACTTTTTAATTTTAAAACTGCGCTTTTTCGCTCGCTATTGTAGTTTTCATGCGTCATTATGGTTTCCCTATTCAATGCTGGAGTTTAGATTTAGTTAAAGGAAATATAACGTACCTATGACCGTTAGCTGTTTATCATTTTCCTTTCCAAGAACACAATCATTGTATGTACATAATAATAAGGGCACACAATGCGTATAGGTATATTAAACATATAAGAGCTGCAAGCAGTAAATAAGTATGACCAACCAGCAGGTCCATGTCATGGCAAAACATCACAGAGCCATCAACCCAAACTTGGGTATTTCCTGCATCTGGTAGCGAAGAGGAAAAAACAAAGAGATTAATATATATTAGGGTTATAAATCTAACAGGGAACTCGGTTGATAAATAAATCTCAGAATAGTGCTATAGAAAAGAGTTTGGTGTCAGCGTTTGGCATTTATTCCGCCACGAACGGGTCGAGTCGGGTCCGCTCCGTATTTTTCTTCCCAACTTCAACGGCGAAACTTGGGATTTATCATGAATAATTTAAAATATCATGTACATCTTGTGGAATATTCCAACGTTGTGTCACTGGGAAGCAGATCGCCAGTGTATTGATTATATTCTTTTTACTCGTAGAGCGACACACGGAATTAATTTTTTTACTCAATCGCTACTACTGATCTGGATTATAAATCTCGATAAATCGAGCTATCGCATTCGAGACACGTACGGCATTGCGACTATGTGCTTGATGTAATGCCCATGGTGGAGCGTGGTAATATTTTGTCTACAGACGTGAAATAGTATCAGGTCTTGGAAATTCTAAGATTGTTTTATATGTTTTGAAAACAAAAGAGACGTAGTCATAATTTGAGAGATCAGCTTGCACAAGAATGACTCACGCACTTCGAAGATTTCATAATAGGCGGTAATTTACGTGTTGCAATGTCGGTGAAGACTGACGACAGCTGTCAGATAAATGCACAATGGCGAGATGGTGACGTTGTAAATATTGCCAGTGTGAGCGGATATACACGAGACTGGCTTAGGAAGATAGCATAAACCAGAGCAGTGGGTGAATGTAGGCTGAATACTTGAATACTGAATGCATAAATCGAAGATCTAGTATCGGGACCACGAACCGAAATACGGAGCGTGGGACGTCTCCGTTATGGCGTACCATTTTAAAGTTGTTTATAACTTATTAAGGAAGCCATTGTGTCTAGCAGCTACTTCTGCATTTTGATACTCGTCTTACGGCGTTTTCTCATTTATTTGTTTAGGATTACCAACGAGTTATATTACAATTTTAATATCATCTGCCTTTTCTTAAATATGTTGAGGTCGGCTTCAAGTCTAACCGGATCCCGCTGAATACCAGTATTTTACATGGAGCGATTAAATATCTGCCCTTCACAACCCAATTAGTATTGGGTAATATAATATCCCTTGGAAAGCCTTGTTGTCAGATTTTCGGAAATTACAATTTATCTTATACTAGCTGATGCCCGCGGCTTCACGCGCGTGGATGTCGGTCAAATTATATACTAAAACCTTCCTCTTGAATCACTCTATCTATTAAAAAAAACCGCAAAATCCGTTGCGTAGTTTTAAATATTTAAGTAAATATAGGGACGGACAGACAGCGACTTTGTTTTATACTATGTAGTGATAGTGATAAATCTCATCTCATCTCATCGGGAGCATTCGCTTATAATCTAATGTAACAGTTCAGATTCAACTGTTTCTGTACAAAAACGGACCTTGGATTGTTACATTTTAGGTTAATGCTCCCGATGCCGATGTAGGATCGCCTTTATTCTCCAGATTTATCGTTTTAGTAGCTTCAGTCAACTAGCATAACTTGTGGTTGCGAATTTCGAGTTTCAGATGTTTTCTTAAATAAGAAAACATCTGAAACTCGAAATTTTTTACACGCGTAAATACGCGTGTAAAAATAACCTTGGATTGGGTTTGCGCCCAGAATTAATGGAGCTGCTTACTTACATATTTACCTTGAAATGTAATGAATATGATAATGATTTATTATCATAATGAGATAGTCTGGCTGAGAGTTATTATATCACCTTTTACCAAGTACCGTTAAGTTGACCTTCAGACGTATTATTATTTATTTATTTTCGACTTAAAACGTGTCGTTTGTTTAGAAATAAGTGCCGTGACTAGATGTACCGGGTTCTTAATTACCATATTTTGTCCTATACACTCGTTACCTCATTGTATGAGGGGTTTGAACGTAACCGATTTTGTTGATTTCTAGTTCTACAGTACTGTACGGGAGGTATCGTTAATCTGAGGAACTCCTTTTATACTATGTATGACTGCGTGCCAGCCACTCCAGTTCTGGGGGAATCCAAAGTTAATAATATCCTAATATGCCTTATTTAACGGTATGACGTCATACCGAAATTTAAAGGTACCTACCGTAATTTTTGGGTAACTCAGACCCTGGTTTGAGGTGACCTCCAATCCTCCTAAGTATAAGGTTTTGGAGCGGTATGAATTGCTTTTTGTATATTTTTCTATACAACTTTTGTTTAGATGATCAGTGCAATAGGGTAATAGTTAACTTAAAAAAAATTAATTAGTCCGTCAGATAGATTTCCAAAAAATATTAGACACGTATTTTTTCTTTTTCACGTAAACAAACAATGAAGACGATACAGTGCTTTGATAACTCGTGTGACGTCATATTTTAAGACATTAGTATGACATTTTTTACCGGTGACTGACGTCACGACCCCCCACTCGAATCTTTGACGCGTTTCATCTTCGTCAACTTTTATTGATTTGATAAAACAAAAAATACGTATCCAATATTTTTCGATAATCTAACAGACGGACTAATCATATTTTTTTTAGTCAGTAAACATCCCTATTACTAGAAATGAATTTCATACGGTATTAAATTTTTCGGCCTCCGTCAGTGATGCCACCGTTTTTGATCGTAATGTTTTATGTTACATATTGAAGCATTCTAAACTAACTTTTTTTCGATATACCAGGTCATGTAGCAGGCTGCGGCATCACAGACGAGGTGGTGCAATGGATGGAACGCATCCAGAACTCTGGGGTGGATGACGAGCCACAGACGTCACCAGCGCCGGCGCCAACACCATCTACGCCCCCACCATCCAATACGCACCATGTGCCGTCCCAGCCTCCGCATCCTAACAGTTTGCGGGATGATGAACCGAGGTAACTTATGTCACTGGAATACAAAATACTAGAATACAATTGCCCGACATGGCGTGTTCTAACATAGCCTATACAGCATGACTGCATGAACCGTCGCAACATAGACTAGATCGATTACACAGATAGACCCTTCATAGCACACCTCAAACTTGCATATACCTACGTCATCATCTGCCTAGCGTTTTACCAACTATGTTGGGGACGGCTTTAAGTCTAACCGGATGCAGCTGAATATCAGTATTTTACATGGAGCGACTGCCTATCTGACCTCCACAACCCAGTTAATACTGGGTAATAGATACCCTTTGATAAGTCTGGGTGTCAGACTTCCAGGTCACTGAAACTGACTACCTTTAACGACTCCCAACAACAAAATTTTTGTTAGCTTGCGCTATGTTAGTGAACTTGCCATTTCAACTATGTTGACAGACAGACAGCACAAAACAATGCTATATTCTCTGTGCGGTGACCATGACTCCATTTTTAGGGCCGATTACTTAAAACTTTTTATCAAGAGAGGATGTAACTGATAAATTCTTGGGTGTTGCCATGAGTCAAATGATGTTATTTATGGCAATAAAAACATTAAAGCTCTAGTCATTGACTACACTATTCAGTTGGCTAGACTTACTGCCGCACTCAGAGAGCTTTAATGATTACTTAGGCCATCACTTAGTAAAGGTTTTGACAGTTTTGTCGTACCAAAGTATGTCAAACCTTTACCAAGTGACGGCTTAAGTAATCATTAAATATCTCTGAGTACCGCAGTTAGACGTAAGTTTTACGATAAAACTCATTTCAAAATAATAAAGTTCAAGCTCTTTTATCAAAGTTATTTCATCCAAGTTTACGAGTCTTTGTTTTCGAATATTTTACTGCATGTTATAATAAAGCTACTAAATTAATAGTCTATGCAGACTTCAGCAATAAATCAAACATCAACCTTCTATCTAATTTCACTGCGATTAATCATACACAGATGAGACCTCCTTTCTCATTATAAATCATTTGAAATTATTTTAACAATCACTTTTTCTATTGCAGCAAAGTGAGTACGTTAAAAAGTTAATCTTCGCGAAACCTCAGTTTACTTTCGTTTTATTGCCAACAAGATAAAAACTGTAATTAACAAACTTCATTGTTGGTAGAACTAATTATCGAAAAACATCAGTTAGGCTAACGAAAACTTACGTTCAAAGAAGTAAGCCAACCCCAAAAATTAAATTGTTTAGAAAACCATAAACAACATAAATTTTGACGCAGGCCCGCCGCTGACATTACATTATTATTTATTTGTGTAGCCTGCAACAAAAAAGTTTAAAACCTTTTTTTATTGCCCACATGGGCTGACACATGCCACACGTGGAACGGAGCCGGGGCAAAAAAATCTAGTTTAACCACGCCCAATTGAGTGCTGCTACACGACCGAACTTGGTTCGTAAGTGTAGTGGTTTTTGTAAAGACTATTAGTTCTATTACCGGTTTATCGGTAGGTCAATAGGTTGATAGGTTATGGTGAAAAATAATCTAGTTGCCTATAGCCGGATTTGGTTTTGGTTCAGGAGGTTGTGTGTTTGTAAGTTAGTTTGCTTTTCCTTTATCAATCCGAGGTTTTCTATAGCGTCACTGAATTGAAAAAAAAATTGTAAAAATAACGGCGTTCATAGCATAAAATCTCGCCTGTAATCACCGAAGGCTTAGGCAGAGGTGTACACATTAGTGTGCCCACATTTTGCCGATGTAATAGAGGGCGAGCCTATTGCCGACGCACGGGCACAAATCCAGACTTTGACAAATTCCTGGTGGAAAAACCCAATAACACATTAACAGCGATCATTTTCTTTTAATTTGGTGTATTACAAGTATGATGTAATGTTGATTAAAGGTGGATATGGTAAATTAAATTGCGCACTGCTTCAAACACAATCCGGGGGATTATTCTGATCGAATGAATGCACTGCTTCCGATCAGCCCATGACTCATTTTCGGAAATGTGTAGTGTTGCTACACCTTGCTGCACTTACTGAGGCTACGATTAATGTTCAACACATAACATCACGCCTGTAATCCCTGAAAGGTAAGGCAGAGGTGTATCTAAGTAAAAACCACGTTACTGGGCCCAGGTAATGCGTTCAGTGGCCGAAATTTCAAAGTTATCGTGAAATAAGAATCCATTTGTTGCTTTTTAAAATTTTTTAAACGAATATTCCAAGTATCTTCTTTCTAGCACATCAATAACCAATTGTATGTCTTAACCATAGTAATATTGTTCCAGATTCTGGGACGTGCACCATTACAACAAATACTCGCGATCAGCGAACACCGGCGAGCACACGCGCTCGCGCCGAGCAACGTTCGACAAACGCAACACTTGTTCGCTCTACATACAGACCGACCCGCTAATATGGAGACATGTTAGGGAAGGATTCCCGGACGTAAGTTATTTAAATTAACATTTTTTTTAAACGTTGCACCACACTTAGAATTCCTTCTGTACCGTGGGTACGTTTTATTGAAATTCACATCATCATCCTGTAATGTTCCCACTGCAGGGACTCGGCACAATACTCAGCTCAGCTCAGACTTAGTATAATCCACCACGCGGGCCCAGTGCGGGTTGGTAGATGTCACATGTCTTCGATTTTTTTAAATTGTTTGTTCTAAGACATGCCGGTTTCCTCACGATGTTTTACTTCACCATTTTGAGAGCAGCGATGACGAAATAATTACAAAAATAATGCGCCTGCCTGAGGTGGAACCCACAACTTACTGTTCATAAGCCGGGGCCGCCACCAAATTCACATACACAAACCAAACACCCAGACACAACAACTATCTGTAGACCATACAAATATTTGTTCCGTTGCGGGGATCAACCCCGCGACACGAGATCACCATTGCTTCAACACAGTCATTCGGGATTCTTTGTCAATGGAACTCTATATCACTGTAACGGTATCGCCTTGGACATGGAAAAATGAGCCGAGCTGATGCTGATCCTATACAGTGCATAATAAATAAGTGTGCGTTACATTTGAATCACGCATTGACGTTCTGAGCTTCACTAAATGACTTAAATTAAGACATTCTCACGTAAGACTTTTTTGTTGCCACAATTAGTCTAAATATATTTATTTCATCTGGAAAATAATCAAATAACTACGACTTTTAATTACATTATGGCTCGGACTAGATAACCTGAACTAAAAAAAAAACTCATTTGGAAGTCATGGAAATCATCGAGTAAACCTAGGATTACCTCGGAGGAACATAGCATTACAGTCGATAGGCAATCTCCCTCTTGACTGTCGGTCGCGATACATGCTCGCTCTACATACATACAGACACACTAGTATAACGACACGTTGGGGAGGGATTCCCGGACGCAAATCATTAGTTTTCCTTCCGCACTCCGCTCATCATTTCGCAGTATGTTTCTATGTTAACGACCCCGAAAATTTTTCAATACACTTCATCGAAAACCGGCTTTTATCTTCGTAAGTGTAATGCAAAACGTTGTTTGATGCACGTGGGCAATTGTCACTGCAGTTCTCGGCTCCATAACACCCTCGTCTTCTGCTCGGGTGTAAATTCCGCCTTGGCTGCAAGCTGCAACCCCACATGTATCAAAATGAACTATTTCTTAGTGACGAACTGCATCTCAACTGTTAAAGTTAGGTTTCCTTCTTTCGGCAGAATGTTAAAAAAAATATGTATTAGTAGTAGTTAAGAAAAATATATCTAAAATATATCGCTATAAAATTATCCCAGAGAGCCTAGCCAGTGTCGATATTCTATGATAGAAAATTCAAAAATATATGGGGCTGACACAATCTACAGAAAAAAGTCGTTTGTAAAAAAGCGATTGCCCCTGGCCTTTAGAACATAAAAAATATGAACTAACTTTGAATTTAGACTAGTCCTTATTATTACCGGATGACCTAATTGCCCCCAATATACACTGATCAGAAGATGTTTCGCATTCGCGCCACTTAAGAACGGAAATGCCTTGACTTGAAACACGCATCAGCCCACTTGATACCAAACAACGTATTCATTTGATTCTTAGTATATTTTCCAGTTTGTTCAATAAATTATGCCTACTTTTGCAATTTTTCCTGTCGGTTTACCGTTATTCCTGTGAAATTTTTTCCTTCTATTTATAATACAGGGATAACTAACTGAAATTGGGCAATGACCTCTACGGCCTTCCTCCATAATTTGCTGTAGTATATAGCTGGTAAAATTTACATTTTAAATATGGGCCAGGGTAAATCTGTATTTTATATGTTTCTATGTTAAGAAAGAAATATATATAATTATGATTAATACGCACTTAAAGCCAAGCGACAGCGTCACTGCGTTTATAAACAAGTGTAAAACCCACCGCATGAATCATAGTGACTATACAACAAGATTACAAGACTTCGTACAAGATCTATACAAGATTTCGTTTGTAATCTTAAGGATCATAATCCGCCGAGGCTTTCCCAACTTTATTGGAGTCAGCTTCCAGTGTAACCAGATGCAGCTGAGTATCAATATTTTACATGAAACAACTGCCCTCTGTCCTTTTGATCTCTACAAACTAGTTACTAGTTATTGGTCACCAATCCATGGACCAACCTCGGCAGGTGTAGCTTAGCATACGTTCAACCCCTGCATCTGTTACAAGCCACAAGCCCTCTTAATCTCACAGATCATCATCATCATCTTCCTGTCCCATGTTCCTTGGGGTTGGTGCAACACGGTTAACTCACAGATCATTAGCATAATAAGCCTTTAATGTTCCCACTACTGGGACACAGGCCTTCTTTCTATGAAAGGCAGTGGGCTGTAATCCACCACGCGGGCCCAGTGCGTTTTGGTGGATGTCACATGTCTTCGAATTTTTGGTTCTAGAGCATGCCGGTTTCCTCACGATGTTTTCACAGATCATTTGCTAAGTATAAACATTTGTTTTCAGCACCGGGATGCCAGCAAGAAGACAGAGGTGGATATGAAGACCCGCGAGGAGATCCTGTCCCTCATATCGCACCACGTCACCGCCGTCAACTACATCTATAGCTACACCAAGTTTGATGGACGACTCGAACATAGGAACATCAAGTTTGAAGTGCAGAGAATCAAGGTTTGTGTGACTTCTTTGTCATTACTAATTTGATGATTCACGTGATTTCGGATTATTGATAAAATTTAAGTTGTCGGCCTCGTTGGTCTAGTGCTAGCGACTGCTAAGCATGAGGACCTGGGTTAGAGTCCCAGGTCGGGCAAAGTGTTATTGAACTTTTCCATCAGAAATTTCTCAGTAGCAACCACGGTTCATATCAACTTGACAGGAATAGGAACATGGGACTTAGACATAGAATATGGGTGTAATAAAAGGTACACCTTTGCTTAGCCCCTCGGTGATTACAGGTGTGAGTTATGTTATGTTTTAGGTGTTTTGCCAGAACTTGGTAAATTTATGAGTCCTTTAGCTGTTTTGACGTCATAAACGTCAAAACAGCTAAAGGACTCATAAATTTACATAAAGAAATGAAAGATTGAGCAACGAGCATTTGATTGAATGATGCATTTGGAAAGCAGTGCGCTGACTGTCACTCCAGAGATACCTAAACTGATTCTCCCACTGGCGGCATCTACATCTAACCACACGAACTACGGATACCTGACGTCACCCAAAATCCATTGCCGGATACGAGTTATCCGCTCGATTAACATATTATTATATACAGAAACCCGACCCGATTTCCGATCTTCAGTTTTACGCCCCGATTTAGCAATTTAAGAGAAAATTTGCCTTAATATCAAGCTGATTTAATTAACGCTGTCGCTTGAGGAAAAACGTAAAAGTATAGGCTTACGTGACCACATGTGGTCCGATTTCGGATGTGGTCAGGAGTTCATGCAAGACAGCTCGAATTCAGATAGGAGTTTCCTGTTATTTTTATGTCGCGAATGCTTAAATCTCGTATGTTGTCATATTATTTATTACTTTTTAAAGTTTTTTTTATGATTTTTCACTTTATACCCGTTCAAAAAAATTTTTTTCGTTTACTTTTTATAAAATTTTATTTAACTTGGTTTGTTAGTTGGTAAGGTAGTATGTATTGGTCGAACCGGGCAACTAGATTTTAAACCAGGTCCCGCCAACCTATTAAGCTGAAATTTTGCACACAGCTTTAGTTGTGGTGACAATAGATTTTTATGACAGACATGACTCGATCCTGCAGCCAAGATCGCTTCCTCACGAGTGGACGCCTCAACGGTTAATAGCACGCACACGAAACTGTCGACCCTTTCAATGTTAATAGAAAAACCTAATTTACTTCTGCTCATTGTAATCAAACCTTGTTTGTAAAGTTTTTTTTATTTCGGTACAGTTTCCACAGACAGTTTCAGTAAGGCTAGGAACTGCCCCCTTTTCACAATGTAATTCAAGCACCAGGAGGATATTTGCATCACAGTAGAGTTTTTAGCTTGACTTTACATACCGTCGAGAAATGTGTCTAAGGCGTGCTGGTTTCCTCATATTGTTTTCCTTCACCGAAGCAAGTGATAATTATACAATACGGAGTTGACTCCGAAAAATCAGAGGTGCGTTGTCTTGGGTTCGATCTCGAGACATATGACTTGGCAATCCGACGGTTATACCACTAGACAATCACTAGTTATACCACTAGACAATCACTAGTTATACCACTAGACAATCAGTGGTTATACCACTAGACAATCAATGGTTATAACAGACAATCAGTGGTTATACCACTAGACAATCAATGGTTATACCACTAGACAATCACTGGTTATACCACTAGACAATCAGTGGTTATACCACTAGACAATCAATGGTTATACCACTAGACAATCACTAGTTATACCACTAGACAATCAGTGGTTATACCACTAGACAATCAATGGTTATAACAGACAATCAGTGGTTATACCACTAGACAATCAATGGTTATACCACTAGACAATCACTGGTTATACCACTAGACAATCAGTGGTTATACCACTAGACAATCAATGGTTATACCACTAGACAATCACTGGTTATACCACTAGACAATCACTGCTAGTTCTAGATGATTTCGCGAGAAAGAGGTTGTCTGATGAGATGACGAGTAATAAGTATGGAAGCCAAAGACATGCAGCACCGACCCCAAATAAATTTGGATAAGGGCAGGAGAAAAATGACATAGAGATCGCAGCAAAACAAAATATTATGCAATTTGCCATAATCGTTAAATTTTATCTAGAAACTACTTTATTTAAGTACCATATCCGACCTAGTAAGCCCAGTGGTCAATGGTGTGTAACGGAATTATTTTTCTATCATAAAAGTACCTTTAAGAAAAAACTTGAGGCATAATCGTTGATACGATATGACCGTATGACTCATATGTTTAATCAAGCGGGAAATTAAATTTGAAACAGAGCTAAACCATTCCTAATGTTATCAGCTGATATTTAAGTACCGGTTCATAGCTATATAATATGCTTTTTTAAACAATATTTTTTTTGACGGCACGGTTGGCGCAGTGGCTAAGCGATTGGACTGCTGCGCTGCGTGTCGCGGGTTCGATTCCCGCACGGAACAAATATTTGTATGGCCTGCAGATAGTTGTTTCGGGTCTGGGTATTTGTGTATGTGACTTTATATGTTTGTAAACGTACCCACGATACAGGAGAAATTCCTAGTGTGGGGCAACGTTTTTAAAAAAATAATAAATAAAAAATAAATAAAATAATATGTTAGGTTCCAATCTGATTGCCTATACTAATACAAAATGTTTGTGTTTAAAAAATTATATGTATGAGATTGTTTATGACTCCAAGGAGATAGATAGGCAGTTGCTTCTTGTGAATTACTGATATTCGGTTAGACAGGAAACCGACCCGCCTATAGTTGATAAGATAGGAAGATGGTGGATGTCTTAAACATAATTGGCGTGTACTAATGGGTACACCTCTGCCTAAACCTTTGGGTATTACAGGCGTGTCGTTGTTATGTTATGGTGGATGACTGTTTTTATTTTTAAGTCATGAGACACATTTATGTTTATTTATTTTACATTCACCATCTCGACGCCTTTTTTTTTTTTTGTGGATGGGAAATCATGAAAAAACCCGCTCTGGGCAGAGCGAAAGGGAGTGTCAGACTTCTACTGAGTAAAAACCACCCATGTCGGGGCCGCGGTATCTCTTGCGAACAACCCGCAGCCCCGACGGGACCATCTCGTCGCCTGATAATTCATCAGGCAATCCTGAAAATAAAATGCCTGAGTAATACTAATAGTAATCAATTAGTGCACCGAAACCGGTAGCAAAATAATAGCACTTGTAATTTATAATCGGTGCGTTTTTATCGATGTTTTCAGTTAAAATAGCAGGAAATTTTAATCATATTAGTGTCCAAATCTACGAATCAAAATTAAGTTCGAGCTAATTGTCAGACTCTTCTTCTCGAATCGATGACTCAGATTTTTTGCGACCAGGACAGCTCTGTCTTTAGCTTCGTTTTCTGTTAGTTGGCCAAGAAGGGAGGTGTGGCATATCCTGTGTTGGGGCTCCACACTTGCATACCAGGTATCTGTGGCCTTGGTTGTTCGTTTTCGCCGTGTGTTTCTTGAATACACAATCGTGAGTCCAGCCATAGGTACGTCAGTAGCTGGACCTTGTAGCTTGAGAAGCCTTCTACATTGAAAGCAATTACGGTCAAAGCTGGTTGGTTGATTGATAAACCAAGATGAGAGATGGAATTCCCGTTGAGAAAGGTGCTGATAAGTGCCGTTAACCTTGATTTGAGTTTATCGGTCTCATATGTGTGTATGTACAGATACCTACATGTGTTGGATGTTTTGAGACAAATGCATTATGTTTTATTTTAATTGCGCAAATGAATTCCCAGAAGCTGTCTGGGAATTTTTGCTATCAGAAAAAGGAAATTGCCGCGTGCAATAACTGCAAAGTAGGTATCATATCATATCATACTAAGATTTATTACACTACCCCTACTTATATGATGAAGCTCAAAGTTTATTTTACGAACTAATTAAAAATGCGATATCTCCGCATGAGTGCCTAAAACAATTGTTTTTAGTTATGTGACTTTATGTGGTATGTGACATGCACAATAAATTATGAGATTGGGCATTTGAGGGTTTAATCAGTTCGGAGTATATTAATAATATCTAGTTGTTGTATGGATATGCCTAACTTATTAATATATAATATTACCCTGTGATATCAGAGGTTAACAAGATTATAAAGATTGCTTCGGATTTTCCCGTTCTACATAACATCACGCTTCTAATCTCCGAAGCGTTAAGCAGAAGTGTTCCTCATAGTACACCCACATTTTGGCAGTTATACTTAGTCCTATGTAATAGGGGGCGAGCCTTATGCCATCAACCGGCCACAAATTTAAACTCCATGGCTGCTACTGAGGAATTTTTGATAGAAAAATCTAATAACAATTTGCCTGACCCAGGAATTGAACCCAGAACCTCATGGTTAGCAGTCGCGGTTACTACCACTGGACCAACACAGTCCTGTTATGTTAAAAAATATGGTTTTGGGTATTTCCGACAAGGTTTTGCCTTCAAAACATCCCAGTGTAGGTAGGCTATAATACTGATTAGCTGTTATTTAATTATTCGTTAGCAAACCTCAAAGCTTCCTTATCATTTTGACTAAAATACATTTATTTTCCGCTAAATTTAACGCTTAATAACAGTGATGCACTTTTTAGTAGGCATCATCATCTGCCTCGTCTTTTCCCAATTATGTTAGGGGGCCGGCTTCCAGTTGAATCGGATGCAACTGAGTACCAGTATTTTATTTACATAGAGCGACTACCTATTGTCGTGTTACTTACCCCTAACAAGTAATTAAAAGGGTAAGTAATTTAACAATTGAATTTAATAAAAAGATAAGAAGTCGAAAAGCAGTCTTAATAAATCGAATAAGATCGATTATAAGACTGCCAACAAAAATAGTTGCCGCCAAGGCGCGACATAAGACGTAAAAGGACATTGTATAAAAGATGAGAATGATTAGTAAAAGTGTAAGTAAAAAAAAAAAAAAAAAAAATACCATAGTAATATATAGTATTTTAGTATGATGTGTAAGTATATAGTATCTGACTTCTATTGACTAAAACCCGCCCATGTTCGGCTCCGGCAGTAGCCATCCGACATGAATCGAACACCATACTCAGCAGCCTTTGTGACTACGAGATACTCGGAGTCTTAAAAAATATCCTTTTCTTTTTAGGGTTCCGTACCTCAAAAGGAAAAAACGGAACACTTATAGGATCACTCGTGTCAGTGTGCCTGTCTGTCTGTCCGACCATCCCCCTCCCCCTTATCTCTACTACTAACTACTGAGACAAAAATTTTGAAAAAAATTCAGAAATTAATTCAACACTTATAGATTACAGGAAAACCTATAAGAAGTCTATGGTGCTAAAATAACATGAAAAATCTCTCAATATCTACTACAATGGTACGGAACCCTTCATGTGCAGGTCCGACTTGCACTAGGTCAGATTTTTTTTAAATTAGAAATGTGCTTACTCTTGACCTCAATGAAGTCGTCGATAGAACGAGCTTACCTAGAAGAATCCCCTCCCCTTCTTATTGATAAATGATATACGGAAAAGAATACGTGGCAACCATTTGTACGTCGATATACCTTCTAACATGTATATTGTAGAAGATATGCTGGCCCTAATAAACTGTGATAGGCTCCTATCGAAGATAGATGAAGATATATATAGATTTGTATTATATATTTATATAAAATGTAGTATACAGAGAATAATCAGGATTCAGGAGCATTCGCTCATATTCCTCTATTAATAATAGTCATCTCGTGAGCAGGGCCATCTTTAACCTGGGCACTTGAGAATTTGAGAACCATGGGGCCCCTGTAGGATACATACCGAGCGAATTGGATTATTTTTTGCATCCTGCCTCACTAAAGGCTGCTACACAGTCTACACACGTTACGATGAATCGTTACTATTGGACTGTACAGTTCAAACTGCAACGATAACTCTACATGTGTGAAGATAGAAGTTTGATAATAATTATCATCCTAACCTCACCTCATTGTTCTCAGATCGACGACGACTCGATGTGCAAAGGGCACGAGTTCGGTAGCGAGACAAATCAGTTCTGTTTGGAGAACATCGACGTGTCCAACTTTCTGAACTTACACTCGCTCGGCAACCACGAAGACTTCTGTTTGGCGTATGTGTTCACCTACAGGGACTTCACTGGAGGCACGCTTGGTAAGTAACCTTTTATTAAGTACATCATCGTCTTCCTGCCCTTTTTTTATAGAGTCGGAATTCATCAAATGACTTTTCCCGCTTTGGGCGGAGCGGAAAGGGAGTGTCATTAGCCCTTTGTGATCTTCCTGCCCTTTTTTTTTGGCGGGTGGAAAATCATCAAATAACCCCTGCCGCTCTTGGGCACAGCAAAAGGGAGTGTCAGACTTCTACTGACTAAAAACCACCCATGTTTCTTCTTAGCCCTTTATGTCGAGGCTGCGGTATCTCTTGCGAACAACCCGCAGCCCCGACGGGCGTCGGCCCTTGCCCCCTTCCATGTTGCTGACATCTCTATGAGGCGCGGCTGGAACACGAACGGCCTGTCGTCGTCATAAGACGGACGGTGATCTTCCTGCCCTTGTCCCATGTTACTTGGGGTCGGTGCAACAAGTTTTCTTCTTTCATTCTTCTCTGTCAACCGTCACGCTATCATTTACTCACTTTTCTTTCTTTTATTCCTCACACAATACATCCATCATTCCCTTGATCTTCCTCTCCCTCTCCATTCATCACCTTTTATCAAGTAGATATAGAAGAAAAACATATGCAGTAACTAACTTCAAAAATATTGGAATATGATCAGGAGAGTGATGATGGGTAGCCAACAAGCAGCTGGACCTCTTGAAGGTCTTGCCTTTTGAACATCTCCTGTACCATAAATGCAATTGAAGTACACAGAATATGCAGACATAAGCAGTCTTTATGGTCAGTTAACTTTGTGAATGCAAGCTGACTGATTATGACCCTTGAAATATGTGGCAGAACACACATAAAAAAAATCCAAGTAAATTATGTACCTATTTACTCTATTGATACATTCAATAAAAAAAATATTGCAAAAAAGTCTTTCTAGTCGTCCAACTCAACCACAGCAAACTTAATAAGCCAAGCAAAAAACATGCAATTCATTCATATCTATATATACTTCTATACTTTAATAGTATAATATTCTAAAGAGGAAAAATTTATATTTTTATATGTAACGAATAAACTTAAAAACTACTGAACCGATTTAAACTAATCTTGCACCATTCAATTCAATTCATTTATTGCATCAAATATGGTAGGTACACACGGCTACACATCAAGCTATACATTTCCAGTTTACGCTGATCCCGCACTGAACGGAAATCCTATACAATGCGAGACCAGCTTGTACTGGTAATGTATAGCTTGATGTGTAGCCGTGTGTACATGAAGTTCTTATTATATAAAATATTTAGTTATACACATTTTGCCAATATATAGCATGCAATAGTAAAGTTTTACACTCAAGATACCGTTAAATATGTCTGTGCTTTATTGTATAAAATTTACAGGACACTTTTGAAAAAACTCATCTATCGAATAAAAACACTCTTGTAACAACCACTTCCGCAACTCAACACATTGAAGGGTAGTTGAGTAATTGAACTCGGCAAAGCATTGTAAATTAGGGGAGCCATATAAACGCGTTGGGAAGCTACACTGTCCCCGGGCGACATAGGCTACTTTTTATCCCTGTATTCCGCGAGTGAGTGACGTCCGCTAGTTGATAATAATTTAACTGCTAACCTTTCGTTGTTTAGGTCTAGCTTGGGTAGCGAGTGCAAGCGGCGCTTCGGGCGGGATCTGCGAGAAGTACAAGACGTACACGGAGACCATCGGCGGCATGTACCAGAGCACCAAGCGATCGCTCAACACTGGCATCATCACGTTCGTTAATTACAACAGTCGAGTGCCGCCTAAAGTCAGTCAGCTGACCCTGGCTCACGAGATCGGACATAACTTTGGATCACCGGTAAGTTTAAAATAGAATAGAATTTATTTATTTTCAGGTAACAAAGACCCATAGATATAAATACTAATAATACAGCACACACACACATTACGTAGTGACACAAACACACAGTACAGTTTAACACCATTCAGCGCAGGAAACGGATGGGATGGATGAGGTAAGCACAGAACAGAACAGAGTGGCAGAAGAGAGGGGAGGCCTTAACCCAACACCGAGTGATCCCGGGCTGAAATGGTGATGAAGTTTAACATAGCACCAACTTTGTACAAGATCGCTATAAACGTTTTGAGTTTGACTTTCCGCTGCGGCTGCAGAGAACCTCAAGCGGCGTAAATATGCCATTTGGGGTTGAAACTCTGGGGCCGTGGGGTCCGAGTGCTCATAGCCTGTTTAAGGAAATTTCAAAACGCTTAGTTGACGCTTCTCGTGACCCAAGGGCTGGCTTTTATCTTGGCCAGAGGCTGAGTGTTGCCATACAACGTGGCAATGCCGCCAGTCTTTTGGTCACATTACCGGCTGACAGCGTTGAGGAGCAGTTTTTTGATGCCCTTTTATAGTTTCTTGTTAGTTTATTTATTAGTTTTTAATTAATGTACACAGTTTGACTTTCTAGTAAATCATCAGCTCACTGCTAAACATACGTAGGTCTCTCCAATCAATTCGATTCTAGGCTACTCTCATACTGTTGCTACCAGCCGCTCCACCTAGCCTAAAGGCGTGCCATCTCGCTTTATAGTTTCTCGAACAGATGTCCCATCCAATGTAATTATGTCTCTCTCTTAATAATCGACTCAGACTCAAACATGATCCTATCAAAATTATTCAAACTAGGATTCGTACTTAGATCTGTGCAGTTTCATTTAAGAATTGAGTGATTTAGTCCACTGTTTCTCAGACTGGGTGAGGCCAAAGAAAAGATGGACGGATTATGATAATAATTATTTATTTATTTGGATTGTGTGAAGAATGATATGAATGTGGTAAAGATCGGCTGGCAGGGGAGAACGTAAGAAATAAAACGTGTTTCACTGAAATAGAATGGAACACGGCAGGAAGATGATGATATCATGGTAGATTCTACTCATCACTCTGTAAAGACAACTGTATTAACATTTCGCCCTCATTACCCACAGCACGACTACCCCTCGGAATGCCGTCCAGGCGGTCAACAAGGCAACTTCATAATGTTCGCATCAGCGACCTCTGGCGACCGACCCAACAACAGCAAGTTCTCGAGCTGCAGCGTCGGCAACATCAGTGCAGTGCTCGACGCTGTGCGAGACGGACGCAAGCGCAACTGTCTCACTGCCAGCGCCGGCGCCTTCTGCGGGAATAAGATTGTGGAGGTCGGGGAGGAGTGTGATTGTGGTAAGTTATCCTACTCTCCCACTAATATAATAAATGCGAAAGTTTGTGAGGATGTATGGATGGATGGATGTTTGTTATTCTTTCACGCAAAAACTACTGAACGGATGTGGATGAAAATTAGAACACAGATAGTTTATAACCTGGATTAAAGGATACTTCTTATCCCGGTAGTATGATCCCGTGGGACAATTATCGAACTCCACGCGGGCGAAGCCGCTGGCACACGCTATTACACCCATATTTTAAATACCGACTCAAGTCCATTTTTGAACTTGAGTCGACTGTCGTTGTCACGACAACGGCGGGTTTTCAAAAAGGTACATCCTCCGTATATGTATGTTGCCTCCTAAACCAGCCATCCTTATCAAAACATTGTGTTATAAATAGACGTTCCGGTGAGAGAGCATTGGCCTATACAGTAACAATTTAAGATTCGATTTTGTACAGAAACCAGTGATAAACAAATTGTATGTGATGTCTTAAAAATATACATTACATAACATTTATTCAAATCTCTTGATTAGCTCTTTTGTTTTATCTCATGTACTCTGCAAGTGGTTTGCTAAAAAAAAGGTTATTTACTTAGGTTACGATGAGAACGAGTGCAAGGACCGCTGTTGCTACCCGCGACAGCTGAGCGCCTTCGAGCGAGAGAGGAACCTCACCGCTAAAGGTTGCACCAGAAAGGCTAACACGCAATGCAGGTTTGTTACTGACCAGTTCATTTTATTCCTCTGTTTATTCCGTCTCGCGGACTGTTCGAATTTCAAAATTAAAATGACATTTTATCGGGCGAGGTCAGATAGCTAGGATAGGGGGATAGATAGGGGCTGCGGGTTCTTTGCAAGAGATACCGCGGCCTCGACATGAAGGGCTAAGAAGGAACATGGGTGGTTTTTAGTCGGTAGAAGTCTGACACTCCCTTTCGCTCTGCCCAAGAGCGGGAGGGGTTGTTTGATGAAAAAAAAAGGTCAGATAGTTGAAATAGTTGCGGGACGCGCGATTTCTCACGCGTTCATAGCGAGAGTTTCGCATCTAGATTGACAAAAATTTGCGATTTTTTGTTTTGATAGTAGGATAGGGGTATTTTTGCTAACATTGTGATTGCTTTCCAGTCCATCGCAAGGCCCGTGCTGCCACTCAGTGACGTGTCAGTTCGTGCCGCCCGCACGCAACCAGACATGTCGCGAAGCATCCGAGTGCAGCCACGCGTCCTTCTGCTCCGGCAACTCCGCCGACTGCCCGCCGCCTCGCGCCATGCCCAACCACACCAAGTGTAATAATGGTACGTTACATATCGTCATGAGCCTACGTCCGAGTGCAGCCACGCCTCCTTCTGCTCCGCCGACTGACTGTTACTAGACCTAGGTCTCCAGTCGCCTACTACCGGCCAATTGCCAAAACGCTTGAAACGTAGCCCTTTCCATAGGTCACTGAGCCTATTACACGTTTTGGCCTGGTCAATCAGAACAGGTAGGACGTAGATAAATTATGATAAGTCTCATAATACCTTAAATGATTAAATAATGATAAGTTCAACCAAACCTATAAGATTTTTATCACCATTTTTGTCAAGCTAATCTTGTTGCCCAACGAAACCTCCCTCAGATTTTCTTGAGACTTAACTGTATCTATTCCTCAAATCAAATCAGACTATAATAATTCAACAATCCAATCTTCCTACAGGAACTCAACTCTGTCTGAGCGGCGAATGCAGTGGCTCCATCTGCCTAGCATGGAACATGACAGAATGCTTCCTTTCGTCTGCCCCGCGCTCGCTCGGTGACGGGGTGTCAGCAGTAGTGAACCGACGCGCGCTATGCCAGTTAGCGTGTCAGACTGGACCTAAGCAGGACTCGTGTCAGAGTACCGAGGACTTCGCGGATCAGGTCGGCTTGCCGAAAGGAGGGATTAGTTTGCGACCAGGATCACCTTGTGATAATTTCCAGGTATGTGTGGTTTGTTAGAACTGTTATGCGGCTTGTTGTGCTTGACATAAAGTTGATATTGAAATGTGTTAGAAGCGTTCGTACATTAATTGTATGTATGGTTTAACACCTGTAGAAAAAACACTATGTATATTCATGTTGATGTTGGATGGCCGATGGGGCCGAAAAGTTCGGAAGTGGCGACCGCGAACCGGAAGACGTTGCATTGAAGGCCTCCCCCTAGGTGGACCGATGACCTGGTGAAGGTTGTGGGGATTCGCTGGATGTGGGACACACGGAACCGGTATATGGGGTGACACTTGGGGGAGGCCTATGTCCAGCAGTGGACGTCTTTCGGCTGAAATTATGATAATGATATTCATGTTAGCAATTAGGCGTTTGTCGACCAGTGTTATAGATGTTCAGAAACATCTCAGCATCAATTAACTAATTACTTTTACAGGTTCGAGCTATTTCTTATACTTCTCGAATTCAAATTACACATTTAGACATTTTTAGGTTATCTGTGGCTGGAATGTATGACACATTAATTCGAGTGTTAAAAGAACCAACGACACAAAACAAAAATATCGTTCATTTTGATTAAAAATGCATATTCGCCTAACCTGTGGAGTTTATTCCGTCACTTCATATTCCCAGCTAAAACACAAGGAAGTGGCGAAGAGTGGGCATTCTGGGAAACTGTCTCTTGTAAACTTTAACATTCAATAAGTGCTGATTTATAAACGACTTTTGATTTTGATTCCACCCTCAATTTCTCACCTTACAGGGTTACTGCGACGTGTTCCTCAAATGCCGCGCAGTGGACGCTGAAGGTCCTCTCGCGCGGCTCAAGAACCTGCTCCTGAACCGCGCGACGCTGCAGACGGTGCAGGCGTGGGTCATCGAGCAGTGGTGGGCGGTGCTGCTGGCCGGCGTGGGGCTCGTCGTGTGCATGGGCGCCTTCGTCAAGTGCTGCGCCGTGCACACGCCCTCCTCCAACCCCAAGAGACCGCCGGCTAGGTATGTGTAGGTGGCATTCTTTGTTTGGGATGTGCCTGTTGGTTTGTGGTCTTCTTCTTCCTTTCGTATCGATATTACTACTACTACGACCCCGCAGGGGGCCGTTTATTGCACCTGGCACACTCAAGCAGGTTGGGGATGGTCCTTTTTTCGTTTCTCTCTCTCGTTAACTAATATGAGTGTCAAGGATTACGATTGTGTTAATTTTGGTGTGGAAAAATCCTCATGGACTCAACTTTTGTCTACGGAGAATTAATATAAGGTTTTTTTTGCTATTGGATAATAGCAAAAAAAACCTTATATTAACTCTCCGTAGACAAAAGTTACTTACCATTTGCTTTAAAGGGATGTATGCTAAGAAATGTAAATTATTTGATTTTATTGGTGATGGTACAGAATTGCAGTATTGTTTTTATAAATGAAAGTAGTTAAAACGACTTCGACTTACGAGCCGCAGGTTCGAACCCAAACAGGCACTTTATTTTGAGTAATTTATTTCATCATCACTGCCCTCAAAACGCAAAATATCAAAGACATGTGCATGTCATTACGAACTCGTACTGGGTACATTGTAGGCTCATAATCGCCACACAGTGCCCAGCCTATCGGTTACATTTAGCTGTTTACATGAAATTCCGTGCCAATTACATGGCCGATGCCTTTTGAACTCCACCTAAAGTAATGGCCAAGTAGTCGGTGGAGTAGTCGACCTATATTAAGCCCACTATTCGACTCATCGACTAAAGTCGGCCCATCTCTGTTCATAATGCTTGGTGCTATGTGTTAATACTGGTATCGTACTACAGACGGCTGTCCGAGACGCTCCGCCGCCCCATGAACACACTGCGGCGCATGCGCCACGCCGGCGCCGCCGCGCGCCAGCCGCCCCGCCCCGGGCACCGACGTGCGCGCACGCATAAGGGGTACGCGCCGCCGCTCACTTATGCGCACAGGGATCTGGGTATGTAGCGTATATACATATATTTGACGATGTGATAATAGATTGTTGTCAATCAATGTGGAATAGTCGATATTAAGGGTTTTACTTTTATTTCTCTATAATATTTATAGGTACATTTTTGTATGTTTGTAACAAAAACATAGAATATGTTATGGAACAATGTAGTGCTTAAAACTCACAGTGTTCATCAGTCTGGTATCAATATCAAAACACGATAAAACGAAATTGATTTTCTAAACTCATACTTCAAGTAACAAATTAAATGCAGTTGTTGATCCAAAATTATTATCGTGTTTAGATTTCGCATCATTCCATGTCTGCAGAGTTTCACCTAATAATGTAATTTGAACTTGTTTTTCTTAGTACTTTAATGTGTGAATGAAACCGAATGCAGCTAGTTATCTAGAGTTTTTATCTTTCACTAGCTGTTCCCGGCATGCGTTGCAATGCCCTTTTTCCTACCTACTACCTGCCTGTGTACCAACTATCTACCTACCTACCCTACCTACCTACTACCCTACCTACCTACTACCCTACCACAGATATTATAATACTTCGTACAGATACCCAATCCCATACAAAGAAATGACACCTCCCTAAGTCAGGCTATTGCTCGGGTTATATTGTTTCCTACATTATTTCAACAGATGGCAGCACTAGCGTCTCACTAATTGCCACAGACTGCAGTTTTACAACGCCATCTAGGAGATCACCTCGATACTAGATTGTTTCGATAATAAGTGGCATTGCATTTACTGGATGGCGCTGTTTTTATATAGATTCTCAACATGCATCACCGTGCGTTCAAGAACGAGTACAAATGTAATAATAACAATGCAACATAAGTCTCGAGTTGGCGGAACATTTCCTTTGTATGAGTGAGTTAGCAATATTCACGCTGCGCGCTGCGGTGAATGCTTGAGTATTTCAATGCTGGCCAGTGCTAGGTTGTGTGTTGATGAAAATATCGTTCGAGACTGTAAGACGTATGTAGTTTTTTTTTTAAAAAACGATGCCCCACACTAGGAATTTCCCCTGTATCGTGGGTGCGTTCACAAACATTTAAACTCACATACACAAATACCCAGACCCGAAACAACTATCTGTAGGTCATACAATATTTGTTCCGTGCGGGGATCGAACCCGCGACATGCAGCGCAGCAGTCCATTGTTTGAGCCACTGCGCCAACAGTGCCGTCATAGTTACAGATTATAATCATCAGAATCATACATACAATCCTCCAAGTTCATGAACATTCAAATTTTCTTACGGTTTTTGGATTTTGCAGGCCAGTGCTAGGTTGTATGTTGATGAAAATATCGTTCACGACTGTAAGACATAGTAAGTACGTTTTACAGTCGCGAACGATAATTTTAACTTCATCATACAACCTACCACTGGCCTGCAAATTGCAAAAAACGTAAGGAAATTTGAATTTCGCGGGCTACCCTCAAGGACATGAAATGAATCAGGTAGGTAAGTACTAGGAATATGACGATGTAAAATGGAATAGAAAGTAGGAGTACCTACATAAATATATAAAACAAGAACATTTTTTTTTAAATAATTATTTTAATATTTCAATTAACTGCCTAAACACTTATCAAAACGAATAGCACAGAATAGATGATGTACTAGCGTCTCAAAATCGAAACGCGCCAAAATAATATTATTATAACGCACCGCAAGCGTCGAGGTCAATGCCTGCAATCGGTCAGCGAGCGTCGCGCGGCCTGGTTGCGTCCGCGTTTATATCGGCTGCTTTTGTGGTTTTTTATTTTGATTTTACTTAGACTTTTTCTAACCGTGACAGCTTCCGAAAAAAATGTTTTGGTTTTGTTTCATTTATGTTTTTGATATCGTTTCGAAACACGTGATAAAATTTCGCTTGCTACCTAAATAAATTTGATCATAAACAATATGAGTTTGGCAGTCGTTACAGGTAGTCAGTGGCCCAAAAAGTCAGACAACCAGTCTTACCAAGTGGTATCGTATTACCCAGTAATAACTGGGTTGTGGAGGTCAGCGGGCAATTTAAAAAAATCAAAAATTAAATTCTTAAAATAGACTTTATAATCATAACCATAAAATCCATTTTAAGAATTTTAAATTTTTAACGTGATTCAAATTTAATTATGATTCTGCTAAAGCGGCCATTTTAAACTCCCTGATAAGCAATCACTCTATGTAAAATACTGGTATTCAGCTGCATCCGGTTAGACTGGAAGCCGACCCCAACATAGTTGGGAAAAGACTAGGCAGATGATGATTATATACAGTATGAGTTTTTGAGTTGACCTTATTTATGGATGATGGCGCAAACACAGGCGTGAATCGTGATTACTAACGCAGTTTGTCTGGAAGTTTCGTCCTGAACTTTTTTCACAGCAAAAACAAAATTTTAATAGGTACATAATTTATTAAACTGTTTGATCTTTAAGTGATATTCTGATGTTTATGGAAGGTATGGTATCTGAAAATATATAGAATAAATATATAGAATCCACACTATATATCGCTTCTCAATCAGACACAATATTGTGGAAGCCGGCCGGAAGACAGGCTGCAATTGATGAAGCGATATATAGTGTGGATTCTCGCGAAACAGATCGACATATTCGTCACAGTCCTTAAGAAGCCAGTTGGTCTCGGGGCATAATACGCCAACTGTCAGTACTTTGGTATCGAGTTCGAACCCAGTTACTTATATTCTTTTTCCTCGTCGAGACTTTTAGATTTTATTTTGTTATTATTGTTACATTTTCTTTTGTGTACATGTTTTTTACTTTTATTTTCTTTCTGTTATTTAGTTATTAAGATTTTAGTGTTTGATTTGAACGTAGATCTCTGTACGCTCAAACATTATTATTTAAATTTAGTTTCTCAGTAAGTGAATTATTGTTAATTCTTGATGAGGAATAATAAAGTTCTTAAACCATAAGGAACTCCTTTCCAAAATCCGTAATTCAAAGCCAGGTCGGTTAGATGAGAACAAAAACGCATTCGAAGAAGATAAAAGAAACGAGCAAACATTATTATGTCAACAACTGCAATTGAGATTTGAGAGTCAGACGTGACGGAAACAGAATTGACATTTGACACTGACAGAGAGTAACTACCTACTTGTAGAACGTTTCGTGTTATGTAGTTTCGGGTTCAGTAAAATAAGAAAAACATGTAATTATTTACCTTAGAAATGATAGAAGATTTGTTATATTTCTATAAACAGCAATATGTATGTTTTTTATTGTTTAAATTTAATTAAAATGAAACAACTAAACGTAAATTAGTTACGATTGTGGTTATAATTGTATGTGACAAATTGAGTAAAACGCCATCTATTGCATACCGCTTTAGAGAAATGATTTACAGATGTCTGACTTTTGACAACTTTATCAAACTATGGGTGCGAATTGAAGTAAAAGTCCTCCTTTGTCTTTTTTGTTGAAATAACAAATCTGGAAATTCACGGCCTACCTGAAAATAAGAATGAAGTGTTACCGTCTGTCGTTACACTACTGGCCAATGTTGTGTCTTATGCGCTACAGGACTGCGACATTTTGAAATGCGTTAGAGTGGCCAGTATAAACAACAACAAGTCTCGCCCGCGCTCTGTAATAGTGAAGCTGCATAGTCCTAGATGTCGCGACGAATTGTATTCTGCAATAACTAGATACAATAAATCTCACACTCATGACAAATTAAACACAAGTCTTCTGGGTTATGGTGGTAACAAGGAGCCAGTTTATGTATCCGAGCATCTTTCTCCGACATATAAATCTTTACATGCTGCTGCGCGTCTTAGGTCCAAAGAAAAATCTTATAAGTTTGTCTGGGTACGCTATGGTAAAATTTTTGTATGTAAAAGTGAAAATTCGGGTACTATTCTGATTAAGAATGAGCAGTGTTTAGAAAAAATTGTTTAAATTATTTGTAATTGTTCATTTGGTTTCTATCAGTCTTGTTTACTTTTTTTTATTATCTAATGGATGGTATTTCGATTTTTTATCAGAATGTGAGGGGTATGAAGACGAAGTCACACGAAATTCTAATGTCAATTTTAAGTTCTGACTATGACATTATATGTCTTACGGAAACTTGGTTAGATGATTCGTTCTTATCCTCTGAATATTTTGATCAAAGATATACTGTTGTACGCCGTGATCGTAGTGCACAGTTTAAGGATTTGTACTCTAAGGGTTATGGTGGTGGGATATTGGTAGCTATTAGTAATAAATATACATTTGTTAATAAAACAGAATGGCAAACCTCCGTTGAGGATATGTGGTTATGTGTAAGTGCTGGTGGCGTCTGTATGAATATTTGTGTTGTTTATTTACCGTCTTACATACCTTGCCATATCTTTAGTCAATTCTTAGCCAGGGCTGAAGAAATTTGCTTGCGTTACATGGATTGCACCACTATGATTCTTGGTGACTTTAATCTTCCTAATGTGAAATGGTTTCAGTCTAATGATCCCTTTCTAGGGATTAGTGACCCTAAGTCTTTAGCTCTGAGGGACTTCTTAAATATCACCGGCTTTCTTCAAATGAATAACGTCTGCAATGAAAATTATAATATCTTGGACCTCATCTTGGTGGACGAGAACTCCAGTCTTTCTGTTTCTTCTGTACCCCCCCTCAGTAAACCAGATATACATCATCCGCCACTAGAATTAACCCTTACTAAAACTTCAATTTCTAATTTAAATTATAATATTTTACAGTCTAAATATATATTTTTTAAAACAGACTATGAGGCATGTGTTCGTGATTTACGTAAAGTTAATTGGGAGGATTTTTGTAAGTTGAGTTGTAATGATTATGTTTTGAATTTTTATAATATACTATGGGAAAATATAGATAAATACACTCCGAAGGGTAAACCTAAGAACAATTGCTATCCAGTTTGGTTCTCAGCCTCGTTGATTAAACTTCTTAAGGAAAAGCATAAATACAGGACTCGGTTCAAACGGTACAAAAACCCTCGGGACTACGATACTTTCGTTACCCTACGGATACGAGCTGCAAGAGCTATTGTTAACTGTTTTAAAGATTATATAGAAAGAATTGAGAGTGAACTAAAAACAAATGTAAAAGCCTTTTGGCGTTATACTAAGTCTAAAAAATCCTATAGAGGTGTCCCGGATCAAGTTACGTGGGGTGATCGTGTCGGTGAGGGTGGTAGTGGTGTGGTTGAACTATTTGCTGACTATTTTGCATCTGTGTACAGTGACAATCAACAGCCCACTAACTCGTGTCCAGGTTACTCCTCGTCGAATTACAGTATGTCTTCTATTGAAATTACTGAGAGTGACGTTAGAGATAGCATCAAAAAGTTAGATCTTAATAAAGGAGCTGGTCCGGGTGGACTTCCCCCTATTTTTATTCGTCTCTGCATCGATGCTCTTGTTACGCCACTGCAGATTATATACAATAAATCCCTTAAGGATGGTATATTTCCTGATTTATGGAAAATCTCACACATTGTCCCCATACATAAATCTGGTAGCATGAATGATGTAACGAACTATAGACCAATCTCTATTATATCACAATTTGCAAAGATCTTTGAGGGTCTCATATACAATGTAGTTTATTCCCACCTCCGTCATATAATTAGTTCGAAGCAACATGGTTTTGTGTCTAACCGTTCTACTATGTCTAACTTACTTATTTACACTACTTTCATTAGTAACACCTTTGAAGCTAGGGGTCAGGTTGATGCTGTTTACACAGACTTTGCAAAAGCCTTCGATCGCGTTGATCACTCAATTCTTTCTATGAAATTGAATTATGCTGGTATACATGGCTCTCTGTTGCGGTGGTTCGAGAGTTATTTAATTAATCGTTCTCAAATTGTTACCTTGGCAGGTTATGAATCTGTACCTTTTTCTCCCGGGTCTGGTGTTCCACAGGGCTCTAAGTTGGGCCCTTTGCTTTTCTTGGTATTTTTAAATGACCTTTTAGATTTAATAAATTGTAATTGTTTAGCCTACGCTGATGATTTAAAAATATACCATAAGATATCGGACCTGAGTTATTGTACGAGGCTTCAGAGAGATCTTGATGTCCTTCAACATTGATGTTTGAACAACAGAATGGCACTTAATGTTAAAAAATGCCAGACTATTACGTTCACTAATAAATTGAATTATATTAAATTTGATTATCATATTGACGGATCGGTACTGACCAGAGTGTCGGTCATACGTGACCTAGGGGTACTCTTCGATGCATCCTTATCATTCCGCAATCATATTGAAAGTATAGTTAGTAAGGCTAAAAGAATGCTTGGCTTTATTATTCGTATGTCAAAACCTTTTCGTAATAATAGTAGTATTATTTTACTTTACAACGCACTTGTTAGAAGTTCCTTGGAATATTGTTCCACTATTTGGTCCCCCTATTATGCAAGTTATACTAATATTGTGGAATCTGTTCAGGCCCGTTTTGTTAGGTATTTATGTGTGAAAAATGGGATTCGAAAAGCTATACCTGATTACAACGATAGGTTAAGGCACTATAAAATGATTAGCTTAAATGAAAGACGTAACCATTCCGACTTACTAATACTTCATAAAATTATAAATGGTTCCATAGATTCACATTTGGTAAACTATTTTAACTTTCGCTCCAGCCAACGTAGTAAGCGTCATCATCGTATCTTTGAATTACCTACATCGACATTAAATACCACATTTAATAGCCCACTAACACGTATGGCAAGGCAATATAATGAACGATCTAAACGAATAGATTACCCTATTGATATTTTCTCCATGAGTTTCGCTTCATACAGACGCTCCGTATTTAAACAATGTGAAGAGTTCATGTTTAAGTAGTTCAAACTGGTTTGTTTTGTAGTGATCTAGATTAAGGCCTACTAGGCACACTTTTTATTGTTTTCTTTTGTCTCATAAGTTAATGTACCAATGTCATGCACAACTGTTATTTGCATGGTTACTAAAACGTAATTTTTAGTTGTTATGTAATTTGAATTGTAAGTGATTGTGCTGTTGGTGTGCTTATTATAAATAAATAAATAAATAAATAAATAAATAACTTGATAAATGAGTGTAAATAGATAAATTAGCGTAAAACAAGGAACTTTTGATTTTTGCTAATCTTATTTCGGCCGATATCTACCGTATAACGCATTTTAGTGATAGTTAATTTCATTACTGCCACCTATGCTGCCATCTATTGTTTTTTTTCAAGACTAATTATAATTTGTTCGAGTTGAGACCCCATGACCCTACCTACTACCCTACCTACCTACCTACTACCCTACCTATCTACTACCCGACCTACCTACTACCCTACCTACTTACTACCCTACCTACTACTCCACCGACTACCCTACCTACTCTACTATCCTACTTACTACCCTACCTACTACCCTGCCTACCTACCTACCTACCACTTTCTCACCTTTTAAACCTTCCCTGGACTTCCACAAATGTTTCAAAACCAAAATTAGACAAATCGGTCTAGCCGTTCTCTAGTTTTAGCGCGACTAACTAACAGCAATTAATTTTTATATTATACGCAAACACCATTTGAAAAATCGTTTTTCTATTGGGAAAGAAACAGTAATTATTTGTGATTATTGTGATAATGTCGTATGGTCTGTTTGAAGTTGTCATTCGTTGACTGAACAACTGAACGTCACTCAATTGTTTTGCCTTCCCGGAACCTCTCCACTAACACTTGAACTTTATAGTACGGTATTAAAGCTCAAATTGATTTTACGTTTTAGTTAGAAAACTTTTGTATGGGAAAAAGAAAAGGGCTGTTTTTAGGGGTTTTACCGGCCATTATTCGAATTTTTCTCGCCGTAAAAACCATCCTTGAACTTCAACGAACATTTAAAAAAAAAAATCAGCCAAATCGGTCAAGCCGTTTTCATGCCAAGTCGTGACAACGGAAAACGGGTTTCATTTTTATATATAAGAAGATAAATGTAATTATACTTTTCATTAATTTACAGCACCAGCCTCAGCGCCAGCCGGCCCCAGCGGCCGTCGCGGCGAGCCGTACGCGAACGCATACCCGCAGTCGTACGAGATGCGTCCCCCGCAGAAGGTCTGACAGTACGGGTACTGCGGCGAGCCGGCACTGGAGCTGGTGGCGCTGGCGCCCGCAGTGCCGCTGTTGCTGGGCTACGTGTACCGCGCGCCCAACGTCACGGTGGGCTCGCAGACCACGCTCACGCTGCACTCGCCCGAGGCGCTCACCGTCACCAACCCGCAACGACCTCAAGCCGACATATAGACGCGATCTCACTCCGACCTCAGTGCGAACTCTCGTAGTACGTGACGGCGGACGTCTCCCGCGATAAGGACAAAACGCAATTCTTTTGTACCTCCCCGAGGTAACACGTTATTTGCTCAATGCGGATTAGTGCGATCGATCCGCTCTCTCTGAGCTCAAAAGTAGGAAGTATTCGCGAGCGACGCGGTGATCTATCAAAATTATTATTTTTATACAGAAATAGCAGGGGAACTCTCAGGGACGGCGCGATGTTCGTGTGAACCAGTGATACTTTTAACTGTTCAGAGTGTTGCTCCTGTAACCGGACATTTATGTATATTTTTGTATATAAATGGAGAGGTATACAAAGGCTACGATGTAAAAATATCATACGACTATAAACCGGAACGTTCATACCGACTCTAGAGGTAATTGTAAAGTAACTGCATTGTTTTACTCGAATCTCCGTAATTGTAATTTTTATATAAAGTTATTTTTAACGTATTTAATGTAACGTAAGTGGAATGTCGAGGTGCCATTATACCGATTTGTATTCCTGTTCCTTTAATCGTTAGTTCTTCATTTCTCACTGCATCGTGATAATACATTTATCATAAGTATATTTGATAATTTACTAGTAATGGGCTCAAATACCTACATATTTTCAAAAAAAAATTGCATTTAGTCTTCCTATGGCGATTAAAGTACTTTTGTATTCGTTCATTTTATTTATCCTATTTTAAGTAGAATGTAATGTGAAATTTAATAATATTGCCAAATGATCAAAATGTTATTAGACTGAAAATTTCGTCTTGCGATGACGTTTTATAAACTCATTCCTTTTATTGTTTGTGACTGTATGAGTTGTGCGTAGTCCGTGAGTGGCTCGAGGCAGAGGAGTCGGCGTAAGCGCGTCGGCCGGTGTACTACAAACTTGCATATCACACACCGCTCCCCTTCCAATACCTGGCTACCAGTATATTTGTCGTACAGTTCCATTGATCTCTTTCATAGATTATGAGATTATGTTACAATCATATGCGTAGTGTTATTATTACTTTCCGTCGTGCAAGCCAAAGAGCATGATGTATTTTTATTATTTCTATACATTGTAATGTTAAGAATCGGTCTTATAAGTATACCATATTAATGCCATTTTATTATTGAATGTCGAAACAATACGCAAGTTCTTGTAATTGTACTATAATACTGTATATTTGTATGTATGTAAACTGAGGGTAATGTTCTGTTGTAGAGACTTGACCAATCGTGTAACCGACGGATAGCATTTGTCCGTCACTAGTAGTACTCAATGGCATTATTTCTCCTAAGTGTAAGCTAGATTACCGTAATAGATTATTTAAATGACAATGTGAATATTTTTAATTAACAAGATGAATGTTACAACATGTGATTTCAAAATAATAAAAAAAACAATAAATTTTACATGAACTTGGCGGGTTTTATTTAAATACCTATAACATTTACAGCAGGACGATTTCAAAATGTGATTTCATGGTCACGGGTTTAGGCCCAGTCTCCACTAAAGCGAAGACGAGCGGAGAGCAGATTTGTGCCGCTCACGCCTCATCTCGTCACCACTGTGCGCTTGGTCGCCGAGTGCAGAGGCTGGCCTAAACAATTACGAAACTTCTCTCTGCTCAACCGTTTGCACCGGAAATAAAAAGTGTAAATAACGATATTTTGTGGGTGGTTTATATAACACATCTCTCGTCTCGTCTCTACTTCAGTGGAGTCCGGCCCTAAATGGCTTTGTATGAATCGACTCCCAAAGAGTAAATTAGTAGTATTAGTATTTTATAATTTTTTCACACATCGTGTTATTTCTGTTGGTTCTTTGTAATAACATAACATTTTCGTGAATTTTTAACAGTACCTAGTCGAATAGGCAATTATGTTTAAGTCTCATGTAAAAGGGGCAAGCCTATTGCCATCAATCATGGGGAAAACCAGACACCGTGGCTGCCACTGTGAAGTTCCTGATAAAAGCACAGTAACACTGCCCGACCTGGGAATCGAGCCCACAGAATGTCATGCTTAGCTGCCACCGTTGCGACCAACGAGGCAGTCTTAAAATTAATTGCTGGTTATCATTTTTGTTTCGTGATCGTACGTCCTGTTCTCGTCGTCACTGCGATATTTTTTTTGACCATACCTGGGAACCCCCTAGTTAAGGATATATTTGGGAGTCAAAGTTCCGAAGTTTTCACAGCTGTTTTTTAGGGTTCCGTAACCGAATGGCAAAAAACGGAACCCTTACAGATTCGTCATGTCTGTCTGTCCGTCCGCATGTCACAGCCCTTTTATTCGGAAGCTACAGTTGAAACTTGGTAGGTAGATGTATTCTGTAAACCGCATTACGATTTTTATACAAAAATATAAAAAAACAAAGATTAATGGGGGTCTCCCCATATGGAAGTGAAACTAAAAAAAACTTTTTTCATGAAACATATTCGTTGGGGTGTCTTGTGGGGTGTCTATAGATAGGCGTTTCAAAATGACGTGACGTTGAGGTTTCTAAAACCATTTTTTCTCAAAGTCAATCGTTTGAAATATAGACACTTCCAAAGTGCTAAAATATGTCCCCCGGTCCCCCTTTTAAACTAAGAGATTGAAAAATCTAATCAAAAATTGGTTTGAACAATATGTAGTACCTAAATAGTTTTTGGTATACAGGGTGTAAACCATAGAGTATTAAACCACTAGAGAGCGTGTAAGCCGATTTCTTCTAAATACACAACTCACTACCGCGGGTCGGGGGATGAGGAAGAATACGCGGCTGCAATTGGTCAGTTTAAGGTCAAGTTGCGTAGGTATGCCTAGGTAGGGATTGCCTTACTTGATTATGGGAAAATAGTCGATATCGATAAAATGGATTTTAATATTATAAAAATACTGCATAGAAACGACAAAATAATATTTAATTAAAATCAGTCAATTACAAAAATAAAAACAAGTATCCTGTTATTATCTTCAGGCTCGCATTTTTTTTAACCAATAATCAATTTTTTTTTTGGGGTGTGGGAAATCATCAAATAACCCCTCCCGCTCTGGGCAGAGCGAAAGGGAGTGTCAGACTTCTACTGACTAAAAACCACCCATGTTCCTTCTTGAGGCTGCGGTATCTCTTTCAAACAACCCGCAGCCCCGACGGGCGTCAGCCCTTGCGGGCCCCTTCCATCTTGCTGACATCTCTTTGAGGCGCGCGTGGAACACGAACGCACCGTCGACACGGCCTGTTGTCGTCACAAGACGGACGGACGGCGAGCTAGCCCATCACTCACCGTCCACAGGCCCGCGTCTACGGTGGCCGGAAGCCATCACTTGGCCCCCGACGCCCGGAGCGCCTCCCGCGGCGGCTGGGACGAGAGGTTCTCTCCCTCTCACGTTCCGCCACCTCCTTCGCTAGCATCACTGCTTAGCAGAAGGAGGCGACGGCGTCCCATTCCCCCTCGCTCCGGACCATGGCTTGCACCAGGGCCGGACGCGAGAGGTCGCCGCCGCCGATAGCTGCTACGAGAAAACGGCGGGGTTCCGCCCAAGCGGGGCAGACCTCCACGGTGTGCTCCACCGTGTCCTCCGGCCGATCCTCACAATGGTGACATCCGGGCGTTTCCTTCCGCCTGATTCGGTGCAGGTACCTCCCAAAACAACCGTGTCCGGTGAGTACCCGCGTCAGACGGAAGGTGAGGGCGCCGTGGCGCCTCTCCAGCCACTCCTCAAAGAGGGGACTTACCGCCAGTATTATCTTGAAGCCTCAAGAGGCTTCACAGAAGAAAGACGTCAAGACGTCTTTCTTCTTTTTACTAAGAGAATATAATTATTAGAAGATGATCTATGTGTCGTTTCATTTTGCGTTTACGTGGAGTTAGGTCTACAATTTCCGGGTCTACTACTTCTTTCTTCCTTATTGTTGAACTCGGAAAAATATGAGTATTTTAAGATGATAAAAATGATGCGAGGTTTTATGAAACATTAACATTTAATTTAACAGAAATTTAGTTGAGAAGAATGTAAAAACTGAGAACTACCGCCATTTTTTAAAGTCGGTTAAAAGTAGAGTATCTGAATTAAATAAAAATTATATTAAGTTTAATTTTATTTTTATCGATATAGAATTCTGCCATAAAAGGTAACAGCACAGATTTTTACGATAAAAATACAAAGGGAAAGAAAGGGACAAACATATTCGAATTGCCTAATAAAAGAAAGGGACTTTTCCAAAAGACATCAACGCGAGACTCATCTTTGTGCTCGTTTACCCAAACTACCATTTTAAATAGACCCCTGCGGTGGCTCATAATTTGATTAAAACAAAAATAATTTTCGTAATATTTACTTATTGATGAAAAGTTGTGCCATCCTTTTTGTAACTCGATGTCTTGGAATGTTTCCTACACCACTTAACCGCGCATAAAGGCATTTTTACACGTTATAAATTGCATAAAAAATTATAACAATTGGTAATTATTTTGCGTGCACACAGGTCTAACACTTGGTCACAACTAAAACGGTTAGGCATACCGTAGCCTATGCATAGGCGACAAAATACTAATAGTTTTCGAGCATCGGGGCACTGTATGCGCAGTCAAGTGGCTATATAGTCTTTGGTGTAAACGAACCCTTCACGCATCCGACAACCAAGCATTCTGTACATCAAACCAAGTACCCCTACGCAAAAATTTTTGCTGGGAAATGACTTTTTTTTTGGGGTCAAAAATCACATTTTACGGTAAAACTCAAAGTAGCACTCTTAAAACATTGTGCTAGTGGATGCTTTGAATAGTAAACGGGTCATGCATGGAGGTAATATAAGTAAAATTAAAACCTGAAATACTAGTATTTACAAAAACAGCTGTGAAAAATTTGGAACTTTGACCCCCAATATCTCCGCAACTAGGAGGTTCCCAGGTATGGTCTAGAACAAAAAAATTATCGCAGTGGTGGGGAGAACAAATGTCCTTCGTTTGCGTTAACCTTTCGTATGCCGTGTAATTAGACACAATTAAAAAGCCGTTGTGTCTCGCGTAGATCTACGTTCCGGCATACAAAAGGTTAAGGGTACTTTTACACCCTTTATAGCATATTTAAAAAACCGCAAAAATAACTTTGTCATTCAAACAAACTTATCACAAAATATGTTTTTCTGTTGCCATTTAACAAGAAATAATACAAATTAGAGGGGGCTTCCCTACTGCGATGGTACGGAACCCTTCATGTGCAAGTCCGATATGCACTTGGCCAGTTTTTTTTTAAATACTAGTTTCTCACAGGTTATAACTTTACCTAGTAACCCGTTTACTATTCAAAGCATTCACTAGCACAATGTTTTAAGAGTGCTACATTGAGTGTTACCGTAAAATGAGATTTTTCACCTCACATAAAAATAAAAATTGTTTCCCAGCAATAATTTTTCGTAGGGGTATTTAGTTTCATGTACATAACGCTTGGATGATGGCTTCGTGACGGGTTCGTTTACACCTTGGGGGATGAGTAAAACCAATGTAATATATTATTTAATAGTTTAATAAAGGATATATCTGTATATACAAGGTACAAAAGTATCATAATTACAAGCTAGATCATAAACAGAAGTGTACAAATAGGTATTAGGAGAATATGTCAATACATTTTATAGTTATAAACGCATAATCATAATAATATCTTTATTTGAGTTCTAAAGCAAAGGAAGGGAGGTCACATCAGAAAACAAAAAAAAAATGTGATTCATTCCACTTACATTTTAGCCTCATATAAAGCAAGGATATTCTAAAGTTATCTCTCCAGCGGATTTCCTATTGACTCATGTTAATTCTGACTCCAATGTGACTTTACCTACACACAATCGTCGATAACTTTATTTCCGTACTTTTTTTGCTATTGAGGAGTCAAAAGATGTAGTAACAATAACTTTAAAATATCCCTGTTCGAAGATTGTTACAGCTATCTTAGAAATAGAATTATTGTGTCTTTTTTAAATCAAAATACGCTTATAGCCAAATAATCATATTATAAAGCTAAAAATATAGATATCTGTTACATATAAAATACGGGAATGGGAAATATCATTGATAGAAGTAAATGCGTGAGTGTCGCTTCGAAAGTTTTATATTACTCTAGACAGGCGGTGTCTAAATGATCCTAAAAGTAAGAATTCATCAACTAGGTATAATAAATTTTTGAATACTAAAACTATTAATAAAACACATAAAAGCATTGAGGCAATTATATAACTAATTACCTAAACATATTCTCTAATGTATCTTTGTGAGTTGTATCCAGTAGACAGAGATCCACGGTTGTATCTACGGAATTCATATTTTATTCTTGCCTCTATGGATTGGGTTTCTACTGTTGGTACCATTTAATTGATAATGATATCTTTGACCAATATTGAACTTTATGGTTTTCTTAACTAACGTATAATGTTCTCTAATAATAATAAATCATTACGACTAAAACAGGCTTAAAGTAAACAATCATTATTCCATTAAAGCCAAATATTTCGGGTAATAACATAATATGTTTTCGTGAATCTAATTAGTAAATTAAAATATTTATACAAATTGTCTGAACATGCTATTGATGAACATTACAATGTTTTTTTCTTAATAATACTCGTAATATTGGAATTTGTCTTTAGAGCGACATTATAATTATTAAATAAAAGATATAACTACTTTCTCAGAGCATTCTGTCTTTCGTCCTCTTTACAAAATCATTATAAATGCAGCGACATCTGTTCTTGTTTGTATACTTCGTGATAAGCATTACGTATTAGAACATACGGGAAACAAGATTCTAACAAGTCCATTGTCAGGAATGGAGACTCTTGAACAATCAGGTCGAGAAGGAGGTACACTGACTCGCGGTTCTTGATTGCTTCCTTGTCGGTCTCCTGGCCGAGTCGAAGCAGAGATGAAGACGCCAAAGCTAAGAACTCCTTCATACGATCTTCTATGTCACCCTGTCCACAGATTGTAAACAGTGCCCCAAAGATATGATTTATAGCAGGCGCCATGCAATGAATATTATTAGCGTGACCTTCTAAAGAAGGCCTGTAGAAAGACCCTTCACTTCGCGCAAGCCTGGGCATGGACACGGCAACGAATACCATCAACAGACACACAATAAGATGTTCTTCTTCTTCAACCTCAGTTTTGTTTTGGCGTAGAGCTGATGCTAAGGTCGGGTCTACCTTGCAGGCCAAGCCGGCCGCCGAGCACATTTCCGATATGACACGCATCGGATCCCCGCTGGGCAATTGCTGTTGGAAATCCTTAATTGAACTAATCAAGAATGGAATGCGGCGCTCCAAAACATCTAAAAGAGACTCTTGGGCGATTTGTCTGAAGCTTAAAATGACGCCGATTATTGTCATCCTTTGCAATACGTTATCCACATGTTGCAGTCTTTTGAACTGTTCCCTCATTATTTCAGGCTTATCAAAGTTTGTCCTGAGCATCTGAAGAACTTCCTTGTTTTGTACTACTAACTTTTTAAGTTCTTGGACTTGACTTGCAATATGCCACATCAATGTTTCGCTCAGTAATTTCATGCCGTAAGGCCCAATGAGTTCGGCTAAAGCACGAAGCTCATTTATGTCAGAATACTCTTCAGCATTGAATGGAATTGCACCTTCCGCAGTTAAACTTACGAATGCTTTTTGATTCATGGAGAAGCAGATACTGCCCGCACTAACTCTCCTGAGTAAGATTTCCGAATACCATTGTGTGTAAAGCGACGCTATTGTCTTCTCTCCGTGGCTGTCGGTGTTTTGTGTTTGTTGTAAAAGGCAATTATTAAATACTCTTGTAATGTCAATATGAACGTAATTTTCGACTGTTTGCAAGACATTCATATACGCCCGAACACTGACTAACAGCTCTGATGGTTTCGCAATTTCACTTGTATCCTGATTGAACATGACCATGCCAACCAATGCTTTAGAAAATCTGGTCTCCAAATGTTGGTGTAAATATTCACGCGGCGCAAATGTATACTCCCACACATTGACAGTAGCGCAATAGTTGATCGCGTAGCAAAGCTCCGTTAAAGCCATGTGTAGTTTGTCCATTGTGGTCAGATCTTCTCTGGTCTTCCTGTAGCTCTCAGCTCCTGGCACAACAATAGGGATAGCGTTCTTCTTATTCTTGTCTTTCTTCTTCCGGTTCGCCAAGTGCGCGATAGTCTGCGCACAATGCTTTGGCAGTAACTTATCGCTCATTGTGCACTGTTCGTCACAAATTGTTGTGATAATATTTTTAGCCTCTTTCGCCATCTCGTCCAAGAATATGTTGACAACGGAAAGACTCCTCTCTCTAATGTGGTGTCTCTCTTCTGGACATAACTCATGAGTACAGTTTTGGAAGTGGCTGCAGATCAGTGGGAATGCAATGATGTAACGATTTTGTGCTGGGAACTCTAAGCACATGTGGAATTGACTTTCGAAGATTTTGCTGTAAAAGCAAAAGAGGGACAAGTCAGATGTTTCCACCATTATTTCATCAAGGTTATCAACCATTTTTGTATGGAAGACCATTTTATCAATAAATTGTGCCAACTCTCTCTGATCTACAAGGCTGAATGCTGACTTGGCAACTGAAGTATATGTTTGCAACCTGAACCAATCAAGGCGGAATGCTCGGAAATCAAACAGCTCATTGTCTTCTACTTGTTTGACGCTTAAATTAGCAGCAGTGCTGCACAGTGACGAAAGTATTATGTTCTCATCATCAGGATTGACTTGCAAATTCTGTATCATCAAGTTCAGAGCAACAGCATCAAAACCTGATAGATATTGAACATAATATCTCTGCATGACCTGGCTGTACTTCCTCACTAAAGCCCTCAACTCCTCCATGTGGAACAGAAGTTCTGGCAACTGACGGTCAACCAAGTCTTCTGCTGCTTTGCCCTTTACTTTCTGTGGAGGATTATCATTGTGTCGTAATAACCAAAACACTTCATCTCTTGCATAACAGAGACCAATGAAAATGAGCAATGCCTTAGGTCCCAACAATCCCGGCTGATCAGTTAATATGAGACCAAGTTCCTTCAAAGCTGTTCTCAAAAACTTCCTCCTCTCCCTGTGTTTGTAGCCAGCCTTTTGAACTGCATGATGATAGCAATCCTTCACTTCAGATATTCGTTTACCATATCCTTTTATGCCATCAAAGAAACTCTGGATGTAGCTGTGAATATAAATGACTTCATCACGAAATAGTGCTACAACCCACCCTGATTCTAAGGCACTGACCCACATTTTGCTAGCATGATCTTGTTGTAGCATTTGGTGACAAATAGCAAAGCCAAATATCACCCATCTCTCCAGGCACTCCAAGGATACATATTCACAAGACATGGTGTTTGTTTCTGAGGGTTTCAGCAGCTGCGCAGGGTTGCTCACCAAACTCAATTTTTGCTCAGACCTCCAGTGCTCAGCTGTTAGGTTTCTTGCAGGGTACACTTGCCAGAGTGAGTTAAGAGCACTAGTTAGCACCTTCAAATGTGGTTGAAATTCTTCAGAAAGTTTCTTCAAAGGGGTATCATAATCTAAAATCATTTGACCCAACCGAGGGAAACTTTGATCAATTTGATTGTGTACCATTTCATGAGCAGCATTGAATAAACCCAGTACTGCTTTGCGGTCTTCTACTCTTGACAGCAAAATCATCAGAGAGATGTAAGTAGTGATCAGATCCAGATAGTTTTTTGTCAATTCAAAATTTAAAGTCAGGTCTAATGTGACCTGACATGCGTCCAAAATGTTGAGAAGTTCACAAACATTATCTTTAAAATCTAAAAGATCTACAAATGTATAGTAATACAGAGAGAGAGATTTGATGATCTCATTTCTGATGTTTGTGATGGCCTGAAGGCCTTTCACATCAATATTAGGGAATCTTCTAACAATGTTCTTAATAGAGGATTCCAAGGCCTTGTCAGAGAGGAAGCCTGGTTTAGATTTAGCATCTCCACATGCTTTCTTGATGTTGTAGATCCTAGTCAGCATCCCAATACCTCTGTCATTCAGAATGATGAGCTTCTCAGCCAGCTTCTGCTGGCTGATGTGGACGACTGATCTTGACATGGTCGACATGATGCTGAAAACGAAAATACAAGACATTAGCTATACTCCAATAGCAAAATCTGTAGTTCATACTAAGCTGGAATACCTAACTTAATTCATACACAAATAGCCTATTCAAACTGAATCAATGAGTGACAGGATGTGGTTAGTAGGCATGCAATAAGTCCATACCTACAGTCCACAAATTACAATGACTCCCAGGGGGTCACTGGCTATTCAAATAACTTTTAATTTAAGCTATAATTCCATTCAATTAGCCATTGGGTGGACTAGATGTATTCATTGAACTGATTGTTTTAATTATGTTCATTTGTAATTTTAAACAAACTAAGAGAAACGAATTGATCTCATATTCTAAACAACAAAGTAGGTACCACATACATAGCTGAAATCAGTTAGTAGAAGATATCAAGGGGTACAGTAATTGCGATAGTTGAAACTACAACCGGGACAATTACGAACTACGAGGTACGACTCCGAATCAATTGCTTTTAATGCCGCATATCCAATTTATGTTTTCATATCCTTCCTGATTGCAGAAATAAAATCCTTTACTGAAATAACACTTCCAACGTACCATTTAGCGTTTCTTTTATACAGTATCCTATGTATGACTGTTAGCAATGATTGTAAATACATTATTCGAATGCAAAGTAGCACGAGAGTACCACCGCGGTGATAAATATGCTTGAATCATAGTTACCTTATTACACTGCGCTAGTTCACACACTCACTTCACGCAGCAAAACAATGTTTCATGTTAATTAGGGAACTAAATCTGTTAATGGAAATTCATATTATAGTAAAATACTCTGCACTTATGTACGTTTTCATCAATAATCAAGGAAAAGGGAGTGCCAGAAACGCTATCACCCATTTAGATTTACAACAGTTTGACATTTACAGATTATTTTGAAAGGTTGGTATACCTGGAAACCATCTAACTTATCATAATAAAAAAAAAAAAAAATTTTGTTACAAAACAGAGTCTTTTAATAACTAATAACACAATAAATGTAAATTTAACGAAGTCTCACAACTTTAAGCCAATCAAACAGTAATAGTAATGCATTTCTGGACATAGGAGCGAACGCCAACGGTCATACAATACCTGGCATGTCATTAACATCAAAGGAATTAAGGAGTCGAACCATTGGATCGAACTAAGTGAGAGAGAACGATCGCCGACTCACTGAATATCCTTTTTTCTTGGTGTTTGTTGGGACGCGCGGTGTGTACGCAGCATTTGTTGAACTTTTGACAAAATTGCTATACTGAAAAAATATTTTGACAGATATTACACGCTAATGACGCTAACTTCACTCTTCTTTCTGATGGACGTCATTGGAATTCATGTTGGTTATTTGTATTTTCAAGCAATTTATAATGTGATTCTTAACTAAAGAAGGGAAGTTTTTTGTCTACAAGTGTTATAAACAAGTTAATAGTTATTTTGTGATCGACGGAATAAATTAATCCTTAACCATGCCGCGAATTATGATAAAAGGTGGCGTTTGGCGCAACACCGAGGTTTGTAAAATTGTATCTTTGAGCTACTGGTTTTAGCTCATTTAGAACATTTGTCTTATATTTATTTATCATTTTCCACTTCTAAGGATGAAATCCTCAAAGCGGCGGTGATGAAATATGGCAAAAACCAGTGGTCCCGTATTGCGTCGCTGCTGCACAGAAAGTCTGCCAAGCAATGCAAGGCTCGTTGGTACGAGTGGCTCGACCCGAGCATCAAGAAGACAGAATGGTCCCGCGAGGAGGACGAGAAGTTGCTACATCTGGCCAAGCTGATGCCTACACAGTGGAGAACCATTGCACCCATCATTGGTCGCACGGCTGCACAATGTTTGGAGCGATACGAATATTTGCTGTAAGTTGGTCTCCTAGAAGTTAATTAGACACTATCATTTTAATAGATGCAATTAAAGTACTTTTAATATCTTTATGGCCTTTATCTTTATTGGTGATAGTTACTAGCTAATGGGGTGTGCTATTGTCCTTTTTGACACATATTCTTAGCAGAAAATTACTCTGTACAAAAACATACACCGTCAGTTACAGGATATCTTCCATGATTTTCAACTTATCCAACTCTTGATAATTTAATTATAGGAGGTCGAAAATGGCCTGAACTGTTTCGAGAAAAGGATGGTACGGCCATGCCGCTTTATTGCTCGACTTGGGGGGGGGGGGGGGGGGGACTGCAGTGCCCCCAGATAATCGGGTGTGCTATTGCCCTTTTTACACATATTCTTTGCAGAAAAATTACTCTGTACAAAAACATACACCGTCAGTTACAGGATCCGGATCAGAATGCAACTCCTGATAATTTTATTTAATGCTTCTTCGCTTTTTTTCCGTGAAAGCTTAAAAACTACTTTGTAGAGAATTATAATTTTTGATAGATATTAGTCACATTTGTTAGCGTGGCTTAATAAGTTCTAAATAAGTTCTACTTTACTTAAATACAGATTTGCTTGCAATTACCTATTAACATTTTCATAATGTGCAATTAATAAAATTTTGTAAATGATACAGAGATCAAGCCCAGAAAAAGGAAGAAGGGGAGGATATGGGCGATGATCCTCGCAAGTTGAAGCCTGGTGAAATTGATCCCAACCCTGAGACAAAGCCTGCTCGTCCTGATCCTAAGGATATGGATGAAGATGGTGAGTTCTACTGATATGTTTAAAAAAAAAACGAAGAAGAAGGGAACAGAATTGTACCTGAAATACATTCTCAGTTTAGCTCAGGCGCTATTGTTCATCTGTTATCCCTCTCTTCTCAATTTTTTTTTAATCTGCTGCTTTAGTCTAACTTCATTTCATGCTGTTTAAACCTATTATTATTTTGTAGTACTCGTCATTACAGCAGTCACCTCCTTTCTAGCCAAAATAAATATTATTGATTAAAATTTCATTGGTTTCATAGGTCTGATTATTTTATTCAGACACTAGTTCCTGGGTATCAGCCCTAGGTTGGATTTTATTATTGTATTTTTCAATTGGAAAGTAAGTATTTAATTAGGTGTGTGTTATAGGATAATTTATTCTATAGTAGTTTGTAGAAGATAAATTCTCGTTGGTAATCCTAAATAAATAAATTCCCAGAAACTGAATGAACTGTACTAAACCTTTAATTGTTTGAATGACTAACTACATTATTGGTTAAATTAAAACATGCCTGTCCTTATAAAAGACTGGTCTTGACTGCTTTTTACCTGACTGCAAGGGAAGGGTAATGTTTTTTTTGCATTATTGCCCACTATATCATTCCCCATTTTAAAGGCAAATTCTTTCCCCACAGAACTGGAGATGTTGTCTGAAGCGCGTGCTCGTCTAGCCAACACACAGGGTAAGAAGGCAAAGAGGAAGGCTCGTGAGAAGCAGCTGGAGGAGGCACGGAGGCTTGCTGCTTTGCAGAAGAGGAGGGAACTCAGTGCTGCTGGCATTGCTGTACCCATTAGGTAAAACACAGTATTTCTAAAAGACCCCAGCTCATTACACAGTTGCAACCATGACTTATCGGAAACTTCCTGGTTGGAGCTTTTGAGGCCAAAAGACCTCCAAAATATATAGAACCGAATAAACAGAGCTTTGAGCTTTGCTATTTTAGATCACCTCTGTGATCTAAAATAGCAAATTGTTTCACAAGAGTAAAACATTGTTTATATTTTTTAAACTACTTCTAAAATTAAGAGATGAATGATCATATCAGTTTGATGAAAATATCAGTTTCTTGATTAAATGTCTGGAAATAATAGCCTTTTCTATAATTAACAGGCGTAAGAAGAAGCGAGGTGTAGATTACAACTCAGAGATTCCATTTGAGAAAAAACCTTCTTCTGGGTTCTATGACACATCCACCGAAGTGGTGGACCCGATGGCACCGGACTTTTCACGGCTCCGACAGCAACATCTTGATGGAGAACTACAGTCTGAGAAGGAAGAGGTAAAACTATTCAATCACTAAGGCCTCATTTACGGACACGCAGGGCGTCGCGCGGCGCGTTGTGCGTTTTTAATTCAAACACACGGCGATGTATAAAAACGTTAACGTTTTCAAACTTCGATTTTACGCGAAGCGATTTTTCGCTCGTTAGTTTAAAATGCAGCGTTGGTTGCAGTGGACGCGCCTGAATGAATAAAAAAGCTCGAGACGAGCCTTCTGTACGCGCCGCGCGACGCCCCGCGTTTCCGTAAACGAGCCCTTAGTGTAGTACTTTATATTTGAATGAGAAAAAAAATTGACTATTGATGACCAGTCTAAAAAACTATACAAATAGAAAAATCAGGACTCCAAAATCCATTAGATTTTTCGATTTTAGTATGTCTTGATGAAAATGCCGTAATTCCTCAAGTGTTAAGCAGAAGCTTAATAGTATACCCATATGTCGCCAGTTATGTCTTTTATATGGGGAATAGGGAGCGAGCCTATTGCCATGAAATGGATACAATTCCTGCACGCGTAGTATGGCGATTCTATCTCTATTCTACCAAGAATAGACAAAGCTTTTTCCATACAATTTGACATTAAATTTTGCGACAATCTGTCATTTTGTCGATTCTTCCGTCGACAAAACCCGTTTCATCGGTGGTCATGCTAAGCCGGCTGATGCAAAAACCCAATAAAAATTTTCCCAAACAAAGGAAATGGTACTCATCAGTCGCGCTTACGCGACCACTAGTTAAACCAGCTGAATAAAAATAATTGTAATAATTGTAATTTTGGGCTAGGTAACTCTAAACTATTGTGGATGAGATTAGATACTCATCCACAAAAATTTAGAGTCATCTAGCCACAATGCTCGACTTGTGTCAATATCTCGATAGACCGATGTTTAAATTACAATCATTTGTTACAGAGAGACCGTCGCAAGGACAAGCAGAAGTTGAAACAGCGCAAAGAGAATGATGTACCTCAGGCTATGCTGCAAGGAGACCAGCCGGCACGCAAGCGCAGCAAACTAGTGCTGCCTGAGCCCCAAGTTACTGATCAGGTAATGTGTTCTACACATGTAGAGAGTTCCACTTTAAACATGTCAAAATTACTTTATAAAGTGGTTACAAACACCCATCACTGTATTCAATTGTTACTTTTATTTAACTCTAGCCTTATAGTCAAAAGAATCCATGCATAATATATGGTATAATGCTTTCGTTGTACCATTATTTCCAAATATACAGTGGCTTGTATGGCCAGGATGGCTCCCAGCCAGTATGTTTGGAAATAATGTGGATAAAAGAAAAATATGCAAAACATTCATGTCATTCGTCATTCTACTTCTTTAAGCTTTTCAAAGCTTTGGTTCCTTTAAAATAACCTTTTTTTGCCTTGTGACAATAGGTTGGTGTCCATTTAATTATTTACGATGATCTTACTGTGTTCTTCACAGGAGCTACAACAAGTAGTGAAGCTGGGTCGCGCATCAGAGGCCGCGCGTGAGTCAGCGGGCGGCGCGGGCGCTCCTACGGACGCGTTGCTGGCGGAGTACGCCATCACGCCCGCCACGCCTGCTGCACTGCGCACACCTGCGCAACATCAGGACAGGTCAGATCCAGTTATACTTTACTATTAAAAAGACATCTTGTTTTGCAAAATTTTGAAAACTGTGTGCATTTACTCAATCATTACGTCAAATAAATCCTTTATGCATTTGTCGTACATTCTGTCGTAGCTTTCTTAAACCACCTCCATTTTATGCCTATTTTCATCTATATTATGTATTTTATTCTCAGCCACATTGATGTCAGTTTTCAAACAAATTGTAATACTTCCTCAACTAACAAAACAATTTTCATTTTAGAATCCTAATGGAAGCTCAGAACGTGATGGCCCTGACTCACGTGGACACTCCTTTGAAGGGGGGTCTTAATACGCCGCTGCACCAAACTGACTTTTCAGGCTCATTGCCGCAGTCACAAGCCGTTGCTACGCCGAATACTGTACTCATCACACCATTTAGGTAAGTTTAATAATACTTGATAGTGATACCCGTCGGGGCTGCGGGTTGTTCGAAAGAGATACCGCGGCCTCGACAAAAGGGCTAAGAAAGAACATGGGTGGTTTTTAGTCAGTAGAAATCTGACACTCCCTACTGCTCTGCCCAGAGCGGGAGGAGTCATTTGATGATTTCCCATCCTCCAAAAAAAAAGGTATCCACTCGTTTTATAGAAAGAAACAGTCAGTACTGTTTCATAAGTATGACAGAAACAATGCTCTACATACCCCAATTTTGTATAATATGCCGTATTATCGCATATTTACAGTTCGGTTTTTTTTACTGTACTAACTGTTGTGATAAATAGCTAATTCGACCATCTGTGAAATAAGAATTTAAAATCTTCTGTATACTTTCGATTCAGGGCATCGCAGCGAAGTGAAGTATCAACTCCCGGTAGTTTCAACACGCCTAGTCAAGCAGTTGCCATAGCTCCAGGTCTAGCTGTATGTATTAAATAATTTCTAGATCTTTTTCTACATTTTACATGATGGTTTTCTAAATTTACCCGTTTTCTTACAGACTCCAGGACTTCGTGATAAGTTGAGTATCAACCCAGAAGACAGAATAAGCACTGGAGATACGCCTGTAGTTGCCATTCAAATACAAAAACAGGTATGAAATGAAATGTCATAAGTATCAAGTCTTTTGAAACTCTTATTTTTATTACTCACCACACAAAAACTAACAGAACATAAGATTGTTACGAGCTGGGTATGGGATAAATGAAAACACTTAGAATTAAACACACGAAATAACAATATTAATCACAAAACACTACTGAACACTTTATCGCACTAGATATCTCTTCGAACCTTTCGTTGTCTCGCTTAAAAGTAGACTGACTCGCTCCGACCTTTGACAGTCCTTTTATACCCAGAAACACAAAAGATATTCCAGAATATTCCCTATTGTTAACTAACAATGGATAAATCATTCACAAAAACATTAACAAAAAAATAAACTTTACGTTAAAAGAACCAACAAGGAAGAAGTTACTTTACGCCTCGGCATACGGTCGAAATTGCAATGGCAATTGCCGCTGACGCCGCGCGCGAACTGACCTTGGCAATACAATAAACGTACCTACAAGAATGTACTCGATTTTTGTAGGTACTACACAGTAAGTATCGAGATTTCTTGAAGATTCCAAATGACCGTCGTAACAATATCAACATAATCTAAACATAATTATTTTATTATCATAGCAAAAAGCGTTAGTTCGTAACGCCCTATCGTCACTGCCAACACCGAGGAATGACTACGAGATCGTGGTACCTGATCAAGATCACGAACCTATGGAGAGTTCAAGCTCTGTCTCCCATGTGGAAGACCAGGCTGATGCTGATGCCAGGTTACAACAAGAGCAAGAAGAAATCCGTAAGTGAAACATTGGAATTGATAATTTTGATAAAGCGTTTGACTATGTTGATCACGATTTTTTTCTTGTGTAAACTCTAGAATATAAGCTGCGTATTTAATGGTTATGTGTACTTATCTATTTAAAAAAATATCAAAAGCAGGTCTTGTCTGCAGATATATAGAGCTTTACAGAATTTGGTTAATTTTGTAACTTGGGATATCGCAAGGCTTTATTTTAAGGCCCCTCATGGTGGAACTATACTTACCAAGAACTGTATCAATCAGAGAGGCTAGGTCACTCAGTCTTTGCGTCATTGCAGTAGAGTGAGTGACGAACTTAGTTATTAAAGCAATCACTTAAATACCTCTTTCGTAACCTTTTCAATGCATCACTATACGGTTGGCATTCCCCCCAGGTGCGGCGGCCATGAAGCTCCGCTCGTCTGCAGTCCAGCGCGGCATGGTACGTCCGGGCGAGGTCAACGTGTCCGTCGTGCGCGGCGCGGCGCCCGCCCTGTCCGCGCTGCAACACGCCGAGGAGTTGCTGAAGCAGGAGATGGTCACCATGCTGCACTACGACTCGCTACGGGACCCGCCACCCGGTGGGTTACCTGATACTGATAGCTTGTATCATCCCACTGCTGGGCAAAGGCTCTCCCCATGACTTCCTATTTCCTAGCTATGTCAAACCATTACTGAGAAAAAAAGAGGAAAAAGAGTAGATATCTCCTCTTTGTGTGTGTGGAAAAATTGTGTCTCGCCCATCGATGTCTAGTCTCCGCTGAAATGTGTCGCAGCCGCATAGACGAAAAATGGTCTAAAGGATGACTATTACTAAGCATTGCTGAAATTACTCTATGAGTCAGGTGTTTCTCCACTGAGTTACTTGCCTTGGTGATCGCTACTCTGATCGCTTTCAACGAGCTTCGATTGAACAGCTGTTCCATGTCCATATTTTCTGTTCAAAAGAAGACTACACGACGATAATTATAATAATAATGTAGTTCTAAATTAAGTCTTCGAGCGTCCTTATGATCACCCGGTGGATCATAAGACATTCAAGCAATGTTAGCGGACGTTCAAGAGGTTAATGCATTTTTTTTTCTCCATTATTCCTAATTTTTTCGAACCAATAGAACGTCTTTTTCATCAAAACAGCCCTTCAGCCGTTCTCTCAGTACTCAATTCCGCCGAGGCCAAATCAACTTTTACATAATCCATTTACCTGTTCCTCTCTTATAAAAATAAATTTTATCTAAACAGGCATAGACAAGAAGCGAGCAGTACAACTACAAGCATCACACTTAGCGTACCTAGAACAACATCCTTACGAGGAGTTTTCTTCTGAAGACTTGGAAGATGCCAAACTGGAGATGAAGAAGGAAATGGAAGTGGTGAAGGCGGGTATGGGACATGGAGAACTGAGCATGGACGCCTACACGCAAGTGTGGGAGGAGTGTCTCGCGCAAGTAAGTCGATGATGTTTTGTATGATTGTACCTATGAATAGTAGTTATAACGAGTTTAGGTTGTCATTCATACCTTTCAGATGTTTTAATTAATCTTAGATAACAAAAAAAAAAAAAATCAAATCTTGATACAAAAATTCCCGATCTTCCCGATTTCTTCTTCGATCCCGATCGAAGTCAGAAGTAACTCACTGCCTTTCTTAGATCTCTTTTCTTTTCTATAATTGCACAGGTTTCCGTGCGTCCTTCGAACAGGTATTAAATTAATTCGAACAACATAACTTTTTCTTACGTATAAATTTTGTGGTATTTTTTTCAGGTGCTCTTCTTACCCGGCCAAAACAGATACACTCGTGCCAATTTAGCCAGTAAGAAAGACAGACTAGAATCAGCTGAGAAACGGCTCGAACAAAACAGAAGTCACATGGCCAAGGAAGCCAAGAAATGTTCCAAAATGGAGAAGAAACTTAGGGTTTTGTCAGGTATGTGTAATTCAAAATAATATAAGATTAAGAGATTTTGTGGCGTGTGGCGAAAATCTTAAGTCACGCGGCTATCTTGTTTTAAATCTTCATGCCCGTAGCCTTTTCCCAACTATGTTGGGGTCGGTGTGCACTTCAATACCAGTATTTGACATGGAGCAATTGTCTAACTGAACTCCACAACTTAGTTAATACAATGGAAGTTGCATAACTGAACCATTATTTTCTTTTATCAGGTGGATATCAAAGCCGAGCGGCATCCCTGATCAAACAGTTCCAAGAGTTACAGGATCAGGTAGAACAAGCCAACTTGGAGCTATCCACGTTCAAGTTCCTGGCCGATCAAGAAAAGGCAGCCATTCCACGTAGAATAGAAGTAAGTTACGACACTATTATTTATTTGACCAATATGTCGTGTCCCAATCTAGGACAAAGACCTCTCTTTCCCCCGTCGGGGCTGCGGGTTGTTCGAAAGAGATACCGCGGCCTCGACACAAAGGCCTAAGAATGAATGGGTGGTTTATAGTCAGTAGAAGTTTGACACTCCCTACCGCTCTGCCCAGAGCGGGAGGAGTCAGTTCATGATTTCCCACCCTCCAAAAAAGGCCTCTCTTTCCTCCCTGCATGAGTAATTAGTTTATCCCATAAGAAACCTCCTCCTTTATTAATCCGTGGACAATGGTGTGGGTTATATGTTTACCTATTTGTGCAACGAATCATAATTGTTAAACTTAACATGTAACACCTTTTTTGTCCCTAATAAATAAAAAATAAATTCTCCTGGGAATTCTGTTCCATTGCGCGGTTGTTTCCACATAAAAAATAAATTCTAATAATCTTCATTGTCTATTCTAGTCACTGACTGACGACGTCAATCGCCAAACGGACAGGGAAAAACAATTGCAGAAGAGATATTCGGACCTTCAAGCTGAAATAGAAGATCTTCACAAAGGAAGGCAGCCTAAAGAAGTGGAATCCAAGACTGCTGACGAGTGAAAGATTATTGTTGAATAATTAATATCAAATTAATGTTGTTTGTACGGAATAATTATACATAAATGCTGCTTAAAATAATAAGTTATCATTGAACTACTGACTACCTTTTCACCGCCACGGACGTCTATAGAAGTTCCACATCTTAGTGACGCCACGGCTTCATTAGAAGCTCTTCATTTTAACTATCTTATAAAAGTATAATATTACTTTATTTTAACTTCGTTTCATTATATTATTTAGCGAACCTTTAAGCAGCGTATATTAGTAAATCCTAGATAGTTTTCGTAACGATATATGAGATTTGTATTTATGTTATTAGGGCCGACATCTTGCGCGAGAAAAACGTATGTCACTGCTGAACAGATATCGACCTTGCGGTAGTTGAAATGAAGCTCAAAATAAAGAATCTACCATCATCCGAGAGCGCGTCAAATCGGTTATTTATTATCGACTATATTTTAGGAAATCCAATGTTGATATTTGTTTGACAGTGGCAAACGCGCAGCGACTCGCAAGATGTGCGCCAAGCCCAGGTCTGGCGTGCGGTTTTACTCACCATCGATCAACGTTAATCGATGGTATTTGACCGACCGATGATGATCTTTCCGATGCCAATCGTGCCTGATTGCCGATTGACTTGTAAGTACCGATGGATCGATGAACATACGGCTTCGATTGATGTATTTTTATTTCTTGATTACTATAACTAGATCAAGGTGGAATTATTGTTGTTCTAAGTGATTTTAAATACGTATGGAAACTCCGGTTTCATTGATGTAATTCGTCCTTAGAGAGTTCGCCTCTCTAAGGACGAATTTCTTCAATGAAACTGTACATAATTATTTTTTCAATTATGTGTAAAGGCATCGTGTAAGTGTGCATTTAGTCAAAAACAAATCTCGTATTTCGTTGCAAAAACCGTACTTAATTCTTTGATTATTTCCTAAAGTTGATTATGACGGAGATCGCAAATATAAACTAATTGATAAGTGACAATATGTTTTATTTCACCTTTATATACAACATGATTTACATTAATTATAGCGAATTATTAATTACATAGACTTAAACCATAATAATTTACAAGTACCACTTAGAATTTACGTATCAAAATCATTAATACAAAGTATCATTACTTTATTTTAATAATATCACAGTATGAGTGATGTCCAGACCGGCTGGATACTTGTGCTTACAGATGTTGTACTGACCAAAATGTCTACAACTCGAAATAAATTGGTTGACCCATAATTATGTCAAACTTCTGGGACTATTGTGGCACATGAGAAGGGTTTCCTTTTTATGACCGTGTGCACTGATTGCTCATATCTCCTTTAAAAGGTAGAGTATGATGCAGCTTTGCACACATCAAGAAATCCATAAGTGCCCCGTGGCCCTCACACATGTTCGTTGTACACACAAACTCAGTTTACAGTATACATATTTAGCACCAGATCAATTATCTCACAATGTTTACCCACAGCTATTCACGTACTATCTTCATCTGAATCACTATCAATCAGTCTTCTCTTAGGCTTATTTCTCTTTATCACTGTAACATCTGGGCTGTCATCCTGTGTACATATTCGCCTGAACTTCTTCTTGACCTTCCTTTCCTGTTCTAATCTCATTTCTGCTAACTCTAGCTCAGAAACTTCGTGTACTTGTGTCAAGCCAATGTTTGTGTCGACGCAAAAGCTATCCTGTGAAAAAAGGAATCATAAATTGAAGTCGACAAGTTTACAAAATAGTTATATTTTTTCTTCATCTTAAAAATACCACTTCTGGTATTATAAACTTACCATTTCATATGAGTCTTCCTCAACATACTGTGATAAAATGTCTTCCTTAATAAACCTCGCTGGCAACTCTGGTATCTTGAAACCGCCTCCTCTAACGGGACTCCTGAAAAAATATTATTTTAGACAAACACAAAGAGGCTCACATGTGACACTCCCTTCATGAGCAGGTCCCGTTTTACCACCCTTGTTTAACTTTATTGTTTTACACTCGCATTCTTTTGTAAGCTAGTTTACAAAACTGGTAATCCTGAATATCAGTGCAAACTCGTGACAACTACACAAGCGATAGCTGTCCCATTTTTGGGTCTCCACAGCGAAAAACCTACACGCACTTTTATGAATCGGAAAACGCCCGTATACGCTGGATTTCTCGACCTCGAAAGCTTTTGACCTGGTTTCATATGAATTGCTATGGAAAAAGCTAGATGATGCTAAGTTACCAAGAGAAATTATTAATATCATCAAGTTCTGGTATGGAAATCAGGTCAATAGTGTCAGATGGGCAGGGGTCAAATCTGACGCATATGGGTTGGAGTGCGGGGTGCCGCAAGGGGGGTTGACGTCGCCCATGCTCTTCAACCTGTATATGAAGGATCTGATAGAGGAGCTCAGTAGCACCAGGGTGGGCTGCTTTATAGATGGAGTGTGCTTAAATAATATAAGCTATGCAGACGACATGGTGCTGCTGAGTGCGTCACCCTGTGGCCTTAGCAAGCTGTTGGGGATTTGCGAAAGGTATGCTTTACAGCATGGTCTTGTGTACAATGTGGCAAAGAGTGAAGTTATGGTCTTTGAGGCCGGCAGCCGTAGTGTACCTATTGAGATGCCTATCGTTAAACTGAACAATGTTCCTCTGCAGAGAGTAAATCAATTCAAATACCTAGGGCACAATCTGGCTGCCGACCTGAGATGACAATGACATCGAACGGGAGCGAAGGGCGCTGTCTGTACGTGGTAACATGATAGCTCGCAAGGTTTGCACGCTGTTCGAGTGAAGTCAAAGTAGCATTATTTCGTGCGTATTGTACTTGATTCTACGTGTGCTTCAAGCTGTAATCCTCATATTTGAAATCTTAATGAAAACGAATTTTGACAACGCAAAAAAATAGTCCTGAAATAGTCATAAATAGTCATACATATCAGATAAATAGTCGCATTATAGTTTCGGCGTTATAGCTATAGGTCAATGAGGATTATGGCTTGAACATCAAGCTGTAATCCTCATCTCTAGTGCAAGCAAACGGTAAAGTCTATCGAACTGGTTTAGGTTCCAAAAAATAGTCATGAAATAGTCATAACGATATGCCAAATCTCAAAAATAGTCAATAAAAGAATCCAGAGATATAAAGGTACCCTGATGAGGATTATGGCTTGAACATTTGAAAACTTCAAATTTCTCCGGAACGCCTGCGATTTTTGGTTTGAAGTTGGTGCCAAAAAATAGTCATGAAATAGTCCTATGAAGTGAAAATAAATTTGAGCTGATTTATTTTAAAAATAAAAAGTTTTTATTTTCCCTACATTTCTATGGATGTACAGTCGTGTACAACATTTATAAAGCTTGTATGGAGTACTACACACAAATATATTTATTGGTGAAAAAAGTTCTATAGATGTTACAGGTTTAGTTACAGATGCTAGCACAACAAGCTACTACAATCTGTTAAAGTTCTTTAATAGATTTTCAACTTTATTTTTAATGCTTTAAAGTTAAAAACGTTTTAAAGAAATTTGATAGATTGATAAAAAAAATAGATTGAAAGATAGTTTGATGTGGGGCGCCTGAACAAGTTTCTCTGTATTCTACCTACCACAATAGTGGTATACCAATATTAAGGTTATGAAACAAAGTTCAAATAAGAAATTATTATTTATTTACACAAAGATATAGTTGGACTAGCTGCTGTTACCCGTGATCCGCGTACCCGTAATTACCCGTAACCCGCGTAATTTTTGGATCGGGATAAAAAGTAGCCCATGTCCTTCTTCAGGGTTCCATCTATCTATATACCAAAATTCATTAAAATCGATTGAGCAGTTTAGGAGTGAAACATAACAGACAGATAGTTAGTTTCGCATTTATAATATTAGTAAGCATTAGAGATCTTAACAATAATACAAAATTTGTTTTTTTTTTGTACTTTAGGATAAGTTCATTACTTTTGGAGTACATTGTACAGACCTATTAGGAAGGCGCCAATAATTGTTAGATATATTTTTTTTTATTTAGGGTAATCTGCATCTGTATAGAATATGACAGTACTAGTCCATAAGAGTTTCTAACAATGACAATATTGTATTTATTACCAATAATTGTTACTTGCTCATTATCTAAAAAGTGCTATTTTTATACCTATATAATAATAGAACATTGCTGTGATTATACCAATGAAACAACTGTGATTATTATGATTAAAACTTGTTTTAGTAGTAGTAAGTTTTTAAGACTGACAGATATTATGATTGTTTACACTTTAATTAGTATTTGCTTTTATTCGATGTAAGTAATTAAAAGTTGTTGATATTCTAGGTGTCTGATTAGTTTATTGAATTTGTGATTTTAGAAAATGCACTCAATCTACCAGCGCCATCTATTGAAATTTTCTAGAAACAAACTGAATGGACTAATCCAACACCAATAGATAATGAACTGTGATAATTGTGATTAAAACAAATTGCTGTGATACATGTACTGAGATTTAAACAGTTTTGTACATATTTGCAAGCCTTCGATTGTAATAAATAATATATACAAATTGTAATGTTTGTTTTTTTTTTAATTATAACAGCTGGCATGTAAAACACTAATTGGAAGTAATTTATAATATATAAAGCGGAATATTTCAGAATAATATTATATGAAGTTACAAATTTTGTACACGACTGTACATCCATAGAAATGTAGGGAAAATAAAAACTTTTTATTTTTAAAATAAATCAGCTCAAATTTATTTTCACTTCATAGGACTATTTCATGACTATTTTTTGGCACCAACTTCAAACCAAAAATCGCAGGCGTTCCGGAGAAATTTGAAGTTTTCAAATGTTCAAGCCATAATCCTCATCAGGGTACCTTTATATCTCTGGATTCTTTTATTGACTATTTTTGAGATTTGGCATATCGTTATGACTATTTCATGACTATTTTTTGGAACCTAAACCAGTTCGATAGACTTTACCGTTTGCTTGCACTAGAGATGAGGATTACAGCTTGATGTTCAAGCCATAATCCTCATTGACCTATAGCTATAACGCCGAAACTATAATGCGACTATTTATCTGATATGTATGACTATTTATGACTATTTCAGGACTATTTTTTTGCGTTGTCAAAATTCGTTTTCAGTAAGATTTCAAATATGAGGATTACAGCTTGAAGCACACGATTCTACGCGTGTAGCCTGTGGAGTCATTTTACGCTAAAGGCATACAACGCCCTTCGAATCCAGTATAACAACGCGTTTCGGGTGCTGATGGGGTTGCCGCGTTTCTCTAGTGCTTCAGGTATGTTTGCAGAAGCCCGCGTAGATTGCTTTTATACAGTAATGCATAAGAGATGCGCATCCTTCGTACGCAGGGTGCGGGCAAACTCCAACAGCATCCTAAAAATGATTTCTGGCCGACTGGATTGCGCGATCGTCAACCGGTGTTGCAAGGTCTCTGCTGGACTAGTGGCGATGTGTTCTGTTATTTTGTTGGTTTCAATGTTTTGTTCTGTTTGTTTTCATTTGTGTTTAATTTAGTTTACTAATATAGATTTTTTTTTATTTGATTATAGGGCTTTATCGCTTAGTGACCACATCACCCTACTGACATAGATATAAGGGAAATTGTTACTAACACTATGAGTCATGTTACTTGAATAAATAATTGAATTATTATTATTATGAAGGGGGTAAAAAATCGTGCCTAGGGAGATGCATAGAATGACATGACATTTTGGATCACTAATTAAATGTCAATTAATTTTATTCTCGTTACAATAACTGAAGAAGATGTTGGGACATCACTATTTAGAATGTTAATAGTGAGCACATCACCAGATATTATCTATGTATCCGATTCCTATCTGTCATTCCAACTAGGGATTACGATGTCTGTCCCCGTCGGTGATACTGCTGTCTGTCTGTATTAATGATGTGTGCCATGTATCAATAAACCAAGTCAACCTCACCGGTGTCTTATTCAACAAGCCTACAGAACATAACAGAAGACAGGGGAGCATGAAACAAAATAAAATGTGTTGCGCAGACCATAATGTATGGGACATGGGCACGAACATGATGACGACAATAACGTTGCGAAAGGATTGTAGAACTAGAAAGAAAGACCATTCCACCTTGAACGACTTACTTGATAGACTTAAGATAAACCGCCTGTATGTCCTCATGATGAGTGACATTGTCATCGTCGCATATGAAGTCGATAATACTGCCGACGCTCTCGTCTGATAGCTCATCACCGCTGTGACCATCATCGTCGGATAGTTCAGCTTCCAAGTCCAAGAATTCGTTGCCTTTCTTTTTTTTCTGAAGGGAGGAAAGAAAATCAAATTAAAATGTATTGTAATGAAAAAAAATAATGCCGGTCCTTTGATGGAAAACTCAGCAAAGGCTCTAATCAACAGAATATATTCAGAAGAAACTTACTTTCTTCCGAGTTTTGTGATTTGTAGTAGATCTATACGTATTGTCATTCTGTTTGTGCTCTGTGCGATTCGTATAATCATTCTTTTCGTCATTAACAAAATCATCGTCGCTATCATCTAACGCCAGTTTTCGTTTATTTTCACCCAATGGAGACTTCGTAGGACTCTTGAATATTGCTTTTATTTTACTCTTATCTACCTCAAGTTTGTTATCTCGTCGAAACATTTGAAGCATGTCCATAATATCCTTTTTCTCAGTTCCGTCATGTTTATTTTTATCTTCTAAGAATTGAGGGTTTTTATTTTCCTTTTGCGATGAAAAAATCGGTTGTGATACTACGCAACTTAAAACTGTGTTATCGTTTTTGGCTGTCACGGTTTTATTCTTCTTCATAACGGCTAACACTTTTTCTTGTAAAGACATTGGTTTGTTAGTGTCATTATCTATTTTCAGTTTCTTATTGAAATACGGTGAAGCTGTTATGATGCTTTCATCCATTTCTCGCTTTCTTTTACCGCGTAATGGACTGACATTAGTTTTGTTTAAAGCTATGTTCTTACCACCAGTATTGTTGAAGCTACTTGGGTCATATATTTCTGTGCTATCAGTAGAATCACTATCGCTATCCAGTATGATAAGACTGTCTTTTATTATGCTTTGCGAAGTAGATGCTATAGATTTTTCCAAAGACATAACATTTTTCTTTTTATCAGCTTGTGTTAAAAGAATTGGTGAGACACTTCTTTCTTTCTCTGGTTGTACTCTATCTGAAACAGACTTCGATACGGACGCATTACCATCAGTTTTGTTAATCATTTCGACTAGTTGCGTTATCGTCATCATACTTTTATTATTGCTTGTATCTATTAGACTATTTCTTATCGAATTTTCTGGTTTTATAGACGGCGTAGATATTAAGTTATTATTGTTCATCGGTTCTTTAATCAATTGTTTTCTGCAGCTATTGATGGGTGTTGAACTATGATGCCTATCTTTTTTGGTGCTCAATTGGAATTTACGAGGTTGACTGCAAAGAATAGGCGAAGTAGGTATTGGTTTTATTCTACCTGATAGAATAGAGGGACTCAGCGGATATTCTATAGAAGGAGATTTGTTGATTTTTACATTTTGAGTGTTATTGTTTTCTTTGGTTTTCTTTTGCGCAGGTTCTGGCGGTGTATTATCAATTTCATCGTCAGCAAATATGTCGTCAATACTATCCAAACCAAAGAAGCCTAATGTTTCTTTAGCTGTCTTCGGCTCTTCGTCTTTGACTGTTACATCTCTTTCTACAACTTTATTTTTCACTATGCTTTCTTTTTCTATAATTTCGCCTTTTATTGGACTTTCAATAGCTTCCTGTGGGCTACTATCAGCAAATACACTGTTTAAACTCAGTGAATGTTTAACATCTGTCTTGTCTTCGACTTCGTTGTCTCTTGCCATAATTTCATCTTTGACAATTGTCTCCCTTTTTATAACTTCATCTGCGTGTCCTCTGAGTATACCTTCCTCAGGACTACTTTCATCAAATATGAAGCCTGATGATTGTTTCAAATCCGCCAGCTCATCTTTGGCTTTAATTTCTTTTGCTATAGCTTCCTCTGGGCTGCTATCATCCGCAAATATGTCTGCAATATCACCGATATCAAAATCATCAGAAGCTACTGAAACATCGTGTTTCTGAATCTCATCGTTAATACCAATTTCAGGATCTTCAGAGAGAAAATCTGTTCCCAAATCCATTTCTAAATCGAAATTATTATGGCTGACGTTATGAATATCCTCATTAGACCTTTTGACACATTTCATTATAGTGTCCGCATCAAAATCGTCAATAAGATTGATATCAGGTAATTTAGGCTCTTTTATAGATTCTAATACTACATTTAAAACTTTCTTTTCTTCTCTTATACTTTGTAAAAGATTACATTCGCAAATATTTTGGCATACGAAACAGTTTTTCGGAGTGTTGGTATTCTCTAAGGTTAAGTCTACGAGTAAACTAATCAAACGAGTAGGCACGGTTCCATCGTTTTGAAGACCTAGATCATTAATAAGTTTGGTATAACTTTTGGTAGATTTAGTAGCAGTACTAAAGAGAGCTCTTATATCACCATCTTTCTTATCAAAAGGTTTTGTTAGAGGTACTTTTTGTTTCTTTTTATTTGGTTGTTTTGATTTGGCTGGAGACGTTAATACTAATGGTTGTTTTAATTTGGCCGGAGACATCATACTGGTTGGTTGTTTTGATTTGGCAGGGGACGAAAAAATGCTGGCTGGTTGTGATTGTAGTTCCTGACTGCCGAAACCTGCAATTGAATAATTAATTTTGAGGTAAAGACTTAAAGTAGTCAATTCTTTAACTTTTGATTGCATTTTTACGCTTCATACTCACATGGATTTTGCGTAGACGGAGGCATTTCAAATCTTTTTGCATCACTGTACTGCAACAGTTCTGATAATATTTCTGTATCTCTGGAGTGATGTATATTTACAGTTTTCTGTAGCGTGCGTTGCCATTCTAACCATTTTGTCAGTTTCAGTTCTGTTCCCTCTGACGATGGCGTGGCTAGGTCTTTTATTGTTTCTGGAAGAATTTTTGCTTATATAGGTATTTTTGTAAAAGGCTAGGTACTTAGTTATGATAACTGCCATAAGTGAGTGCCTATATATTTGTTGTATTGTTTTGTACACACATAAACGTTTTAACTTGGATAATTTCAAATGTAATCGGACTACTGTTTCTATAGACAAGTTAATAATTATGAATTATATTAGTTGTTTAGAATAAATACGTCTAATGCTGGCCATGGGTCGCACCCCAAGCATTTGGGAGGACCTAATTCCTACCGTAACTGACGTTATTACGTCATCTATCAATAATTTCCATTTTCTATAGTTACTTACCTCTATTCATCCCCCAATATTCCTTTGGCTTTGCAAATAATGTGGTGCTACAATATCCATCAGGGAACAAGTCTTTAAATTCGTTCTCAGTGATAAGGCACCCACTGTCCACGTCTTTGTTTGAAGAACCACCGGAGCTGCTTGTAGAGGCTCTTGATAATAGCATTGTTCGCAAATCTTTTTGGTTCTGGATACAAAAAAAAAACATTTCGGTATAATATTATCAATTGATGTAGACGGAGAACGTTTTAATCGGCTAAAGTAATGAAGATATTTCTATATTCATAATTATTTTTCATGTTTAAGAGCAAACAGCACCATTGCGGCATTTCCCGCCCCTGCACGAATGTGTATAAATATAAGACACTCGCAAAGTTTTTAAAACAATTATTGAAACAGGACAAAACTAGCTTTAGAAGTTTAGATATCAAATGTCTCCTACCTTGCTCCCCTTAGCCTTTTCAATGCCTTCTTTAGTTTTCTCCTTGGGATCCGGTTTCTTGGCCACGGTGATGAACATCTTCTGGCACTGCGGTGTGAAGTCATGTGGGATCATCCTTGGGTTCACTTTGTACAGGTTGTTTTCAACCTCTTTTGACTGTAGAACCTTTTTGTTGAGACCGTCTCTTTGTCGCATACACTCTAGTAAGGTCTAGAAGAAAAAAAATGTTAAGATGATGGATGTTCATTTCTTTTCAGTTCTAAGTTTGATATATTTTTTACTACAAGTTTTGTTTTACTTTTAGAGATGGAGATTTAATGACTAAAAATGCGATTTTAGTTTGTAGTAATGTCTCTTTTGACTAGTTTTGCTTATTTTTGTTTTACCGTTTATATAATTGTGTAACGATTTTTTAAAGTTGTAAAATTCTGGTATTCAGCTACATCTGGTTAGACTGGAAGTCGACCCCAATGTTGTTGGGAACAGGCTAGGCAGATGATGATAATCTTTTTTAAAGCTTTACCTGATGTTCTCTGCCCTCTGTGACGAGAATAAAGACTTGTCCCCCTCGCTCTCGACCAGTACGACCACACCTTAGGTACAAATAACACTTGTTTAAAAAAAAAGAAAAAATAAAGAGCCGGTTTAAAAGTAAAAACTACGATACAGGAGAAATTCCTAGTGTACGAACTTCACTTTTATTTTTTTTAAAACGTTGCCCCAACGTTTTAAAAAAAATAAAAGTGAAGTTCGTTTAAAACGAAACACAATATGACCAAGTTACAACCCAAAAAAAATAACACTTATGCAGTACTTTTAGGCGGGGCAAAAACTGAAGAATGCCGCCCGGGGCATAGGCCCCGACTAACACCATTTTTTTTAAACCCTGTAGTAAGATTTGTTGAAATAGAAACCATTTAGCTTGTATTAAATTGGATTTGATTGAACCGGCTTACCTCTGTACAAGTCGTACGGGCGACTTGGTGGATATATCGAAGCACACGATGAGATCCACGGAGCCCACATCCAGCCCCTCCTCGGCCACGCACGTAGCTACCAGTACGTTGCACTGCCCCTCGCGGAAACTGCGCATCACTCGCATCTGCTGCTTTTGGGATACTACTGTTTTGCCGTCCTTACCTATAAATGTGGCTTAGTTATAGCGATTGTAGGGAGTGTTGGAAGAATTTGGCAAATGACACTCTCATCATCATCATCAGCCATAAGACGTCCACTGGACAAAGAGCCTCCCCCATAGAACGCCATAACGAGCGGCACCCTGCCGTTTGCATCCACCGGTTGCCCGCGACTGTCACGATATCGTCGGTCCACCTGGTGGGAGACCTACCAACGCGGTAAAAATAAAATTGGATTCGCTGTACGTATTAGATACGTCGAATTCCTAGCGACCGACATCACACAAGCCTGCAGTGGGTAAACTCTTTTAGGTTTATATGTTGGATAAGGCTGGCAAAAGAACGTGGAGCTTGCCCTATACCCAGCAGTGAGTGAAGTCCAGCCATGTATGATGATACTGTCATCCACACTTCAGTAGTAACACTTCAATTAAATTGAGGATACGCAAGACAAATACGCGTAAAAAAATACAGACCCCTGCTTTTTAGCTACGATATTAAGACTCATTTGGAAATAAATTATTAGTCTTTTTGTTGGCACCAAATTAATATTTAGATACGTCAAACATATTTCACCAAGATGCAGGTTGTGCCTAGTTTGGGGCCCAAGGCTACTTCTACTTATGTACTCTTTTTACTATGCGCATTGTTTTTGTTTTCCTGTGTATATGTTTCTTCAATTAATTGATTGATTTGGTTATATTTGTCTTTTCAAGCTCCAAACACAAGTAATCTCACCCGAAGCGCCTTGTCCCACGAACATCTGCGGCTTGATGAGCGGCCGACACTGCAGCAACAAGCAATGCACCAGGTTCACACTCTCGCGGTACTCGCAGAATACTGGGGGCATACCATATCACTTATTAATATGACAATAAAGATCATATTTGTATGAACTGACTGCCTCGTTTGTCTGGTGGTCGCAAGCGCGACTGCTGAGCATGAAGTCTTGGGTTGGACAAAGTGTTATTGGGTTTTTCTCAGTAGCAGCCACGGAGTCTGGATTTGTGCCCGGTTGATGGCAATAGGGTAGTTAACAAAAAAAAATCCTATTAGTCCGTCAGATAGATTTCCAAAAAATATTGGACACATATTTTTCTTTTTTCATGTAAACAAACAATGAAGACGATTCAGTGCTTTGAAAACTCGTGTGACGTCATATTTAAAGACATTAATATGACATTTTTTACCGGTGAGTGACGTCACAAGCCCCCCACGCAAATCTTTGACGCGTTTTATCTTCCGTCAATTTTTATTGATTTGACAAAACAAAAAATACGTGTCCAATATTTTTTGATAATCTAACAGACGGACTCATTAGAATCATATTTTTTTTAATCAGGAAATATTCCTGTTGAAAAATGGGTGTACTATAGGTATTTTATGTAAGTTTGTTATTTATATGAGCAAAGCAAACTCAAGATGCGGTCTGTATATAGCGGCCTTTTTTTTTTTGGTAGTGGTACTTTATTGAAGTACATACCTATAGCTTTTGTGTCTTGCTTTTTGTGTTCGGCTTTAGTAAAATGATCCGTCATTATTTCCTTTAATTTTTCAAACTTCGGATGACCGAAACACAAGTCTTTTGGCATCTAAAACAAAAATAAAAAAAAATATAAAAAACACATAATCGATAATTTTAACCCGTATCGGATATTTCTCCAAGAACTTGAATGTGTCATAAACACAAATTCACAGTCATCACACTCATCACTTGCTTCAGTGAAGGAAAACATCGTTCGGAACCAGCATGCCCTTTTTTTGGAGGGTGGGAAATCATCACCACTCACTAAAAACCACCCATGTTCCTTCTTAGCCCTTCATGTCGAGGCCGCGGTATCTGCGAACAACCCGCAGCCCCGACGGGAAACCAGCATCCCTGAGAGATAATTCTCGAAGACATGTAAAGCCAAGTCAGATGCACATGGGCGGCATAAAAACTCTAACACAAGGTTAGGCACTAACCACACGATAAAAAGAAGACTATAGCGATGAACATGAAATAAGCGTAAGCATAATCAGCCTCTAATGTTCCGACTGTTGAGACAAAGCTAGGCCTCCTCTCCATGAGAGAGTATGGACTGTAATCCACCGTGCGGGCCCAGTGTGAGTCGGATTACTCACAATGTTTTCCTTCACCATTTTGAGAGCAGTGGGAAATAGCGATTAAAAAGCAGCTGCCCCATACATTAGTGTTCACACCAATTGTTTTTTTTTTAAACAGCCAATCTTTACTGCATGTGGTAAGTAATCCTCGGCATACCATTAAAAGCACTATTTCATTCATGTCGATTCGATTCGGACGACGTAATCGACAGCATCATCTTCCAGTCTAACCGGATGCAGCTGATGGAGGGACTGAACTTCTGACCTCCACAACCCAGTTAGCGGTCTGCTTGGAAACTATACCACAAAAAAAATTGCTGTTTGTCGTTTTGGAAAAAAAATATTCCTGCTGGAGTAGAGTTAGAATTATTGTGGGCTGAGCTTGGGCTTATTTTTGTGCAAAAATTTGCATTTGCATTTTTTTATGTGGTGCACATTCACAGCAGATTACGCACTAATTATGCTGTAATAGCAGATCAGCCGCGTCGACTAGAGTGGTCCCTCTCTCACTCAGCAAGTAACACACATATTATTATTCACCTCTGGCACCGTCCCATCAGGTAATATACTCCTGTCCAGCGACAACGGATTGATTCCCAGGTCATCTCGCAGCCTTTCCAACAGCGCAGTCAGTTTGTCATCCGTCTGTATCCAGGACTTCTCAGGATGCTCGTCGAAGAAGTTCAGAAAGACCCTGGAGCCGTGCTGGCATAGCAGCTCTAGGCCGTGGTATAACGCGATGAGGAGCGTGAAGTCTTTCATTATGTAGTTGTGTTGTGGGTGCCTGTGGAAGTATAAAGTGCTTATTGTTACGATTTGCTTCATATTTGTTTTTTTTTGTGTTTGTGATTGCCTTTTTGTTGTAGTGGTCGTAATGGCGACTGCTGAGACTGGGGGCAAATTATTATTGGGTTTTCCATCAATTTCTCAGTAGCAGCCACGGGGGGGGGGGGGGGGAAATCGTGTCTGTTGGATGGCAATATACTCGCTCCTTATCACATTTCGGCAGTTATATTTAAGTTAAAAATAACTGGAGAAATGTGGATATACTTTTTTTTTTTGGGCGGGTGGAAAATCATCAAATAACCCCGCTCTTGGGCGGAGCGAAAGGGAGTGTCAGACTTCTAATGACTAAAAACCACCCATGTTCCTTCTTAGCCCATCATGTCGAGGCCGCGGTATCTCTTGCGAACAACCCGCAGCCCCGACGGGATGGGTATGCTCTTAGGTAAACCTTTGCCTAGCCCTTCAGGGATTACAGGCGTGATGTAATGTTATGTTGTAACAATTTTAATACGTTTCACTAATACTTAGTAGTATCTAAATTCTAAATAAATCTCTAAATGCGAAAAAGACGAGCAGTAATCGACCAATCATATAAGAGAAAACGGTATGCGGATTTTTACAGACCTCCTCTCTGCTCGTCTCTATTTCAATGGAAACGCACCTCAGCGAAGAGCTCCAGAAAAACCAAATTAGTTTTTTTCTTAGGAATTTCTCGGCTCGTCTTATACATGGGATTTAAACATATTTAAAGAAATGTGGCCGTGTTACTAGGTGTATCTCTGCCTAACCCTTCGGAAAATACAGGCGAGGCGATAATAAGAAACACAATAGTGTATTGCAATGACTTAAAAGGAGCTTGTAATTTGAGCTGAGCATATGCATTCATGGGATGAGATTATTGCACACAGTTCTAAATATACTTTGGAATGTAAACATTACGTGCTGCATGTACTAACACGGGTAACAATAAGTACATACATATTTGTAATATGCAGTTCACACGCACGAGTGATGCCTTGCACACTGAATATGAAATACTGACTGAGGTCGATAAAATATATATTTTTCAACAAAGTTTAGATATATTTCTCACCTGGCTCCTCGTTCTTTATTTTGATACTCTTTGTAAAGCATCACAATGCGCCCTTTGGACAGATTCCCCAAATTAAGAGGGAGTATATTCATTTGTTTCAACCTTCTGGCGTATCCGTCCAAAATCTGGAACAACAAATTGATTTCTGTCACTACTCTAAAATGTTAACAAATTATATGAAAGAGAAAGGAGTAAATTATGCCGTGACGTCTGACAGGCGAGGATTGAAGAAGAAAACGTGTTGCGCCGACCATAAGTAGAATGAGACAAGGGCAGGAACATGGTGACACTAAAATGTAAACACGGGATATTTTTTAGACAAAAAAAGTTTATTTTTTTATTTATTTATTTTATTTTACTATTTATGTACACACAGTAAATAGCACAGGAAAAATACAATAATAAAAACTGTGAGTACAAAGGTACTGCTTATTTCTAAAGAAATTTCTGCCAGCAGACCTGCAAAAGGAGAAATGAAAAAGAAATGTAGACAATAGTGTGTGAAATAATAAATAATAAAAATGATATGAACAATGAGTTATACGCTTTAACTAACCTAACCTATAATAATAAATACACACATAAGTAAATAAATGGATATATACTTATATAAATACATAATGCTAAGATATATAAACATATAAAATATAATGTGTATATATACAATACTCATAAAGGAGAGGAAAGGTAGTGATCTTTCACTCTATTTTTAAATAATGAAATTGTTTTTAAGTCCCGAATGCTAGGCGGAAGTGAGTTCCACAACCTTACAGCGTGCACGGAGAAGGAATATGAGTAATAGATGGATTTATGAGGATGGGATTTAAGTAAGGATCGAAGGTGTGATCTACACGGTGCATCAGTAGGGCGGGCATACGAAAATCGCTCGCGCAGGTATGAAGGATAGGACGGGTTGTGTAGAATTTTGAAGAGGAGACATAGGATCCTAGTGTTCCTGCGAAGGCGGATTGGGAGCCACTTGAGTTCTTTGCGAAGGTGAGAAACGTGGTCATACTTACGAAGACCGAAAATAAAGCGAATACTTAAATTTTGCAAGCGCTCAAGCTTATTTAATAGCTCCTCAGTAGCATCCAGGTAGCAGGCGTCGGCATAATCTATAATCGGCTGAATAAGTGTCTGGGCCAGGGAAATTTTGGTCTTCAAAGGCAGGAGACTCTGAAGGCATTTCAGTGAATGAATGGAAAAGTGAACTTTCCGGCTGACCTCGTTAACTTGAGTTCGCCACGACAGATTGGAATCGATAGTTACACCCAGATCTTTGGCAGTATCTGTATAGTCGATGCGAACGCCATCGAGGTACAGAGGCTTCAAGGACGCAACAACAGCCGCACCACGAACAAATCGGCTGCCTATAACCATGGCCTGAGATTTAGATGGGTTAATTTGCAATCCAAAAGACTTAGCCCAGGCGCTGATACAAGCCAGGTCATGGTTCATAGCAGCAATTGCAGAATCCGCATCAGCAACAGTGAAATGCCGGTAGATCTGCAGGTCATCTGCATAAAGATGAAAATTGGAAGAGATTATACTGGTAACCAAATTAATAAAGATTGAAAAAAGAAGAGGAGAGAGAACGCTACCCTGAGGAACACCCTCGGTGAGGCTACACCAATCAGAGAAAGTATTATCAAGGCGGACACACTGAGAGCGTCCCCGAAGATAAGAACTGAACCAGGCCAACGCAGAAGAAGAGAAATTTAGAGATTTAAGGATACCTAGCAAAATGTCGAAATCTACTGAGTTGAAGGCACTACTGAAGTCAAGCAGTACAAGGACGGTAAGTGACTTACTCTCCATAGCCCAGCGGATATCGTCAGTTACTTTCAAAAGCGCAGTTACAGTACTATGACCTGAGCGGAAACCAGATTGGAAAGGTGATATTAAAGAGTTCGACGTTAAGAAAAATGTTAATTGTTTGTGAACTAAATGCTCAAAAACTTTAGAAAGAAATGGAAGAATAGAAATAGGTCTAAAGTGGGATAGCGAGGATGGATTGTTAGTTTTAGGTAAAGGTATAATGTGAGCCTTCTTCCAAACTGAAGGAAAAGAGCAACAGGAAAATGAATTATTAAAGATGTAAGTAAGAACAGGAAGTAAAGAGGGTAGGATAAGGGTAGATAAGCATTCTTGAACATAACATATCGTTACCGACTGCAGAAGATGTAATTGCAAGTATAGCTTTCTTAACGTCATCCTCAGAAACATCGCTAAGGCTAAAAGGAGAACATTGTGGCAACGGCAATCTAGAAAGGCTCTCTAAGGTCACAGCTTTGACAGACGAATCGAGAGAAAAGGGAAGGAAAGAGAAATGTTTATTTAAATCGTTGAGGTTCACATCTTTGCACTGATTGGTAGGTGATTTGCCTATGCCTACAGACTTGAGGAATTTCCAAACATCGGAAGAACTCCGGTTGTTGAGTTGTTCGTGGAAATAGCGTCTCTTGGCATCTTGACACAGATGACTGCAGCGATTGCGTAGCGATTTATAATAAGAGAGATTCAGCTCAGAAGGTCTGCGCTTATATCGACTCTTAGCTTTATCCCTTCGTGCCATAAGGTCTTTAATTTGGGTGGTAATCCATGGGGCAGGGTTATGTCTCACCTTGACACGACGGATAGGTGCATGCTGGTCAAATAAGCCGAGGACTTTAGTGTTAAAATAGCTCACTTTCTCCTCGACACCTTCCATCTCGACCAGAGGGGACCAGTCAAGACTGTTCGCATCACACTGCAATGCCTCCAGATCTATGTCTTTGTAGTTACGGAGATACAAAAGCTGAGGCTTACGCTTAGGAACACTGATGCGATATGACAGATAAATGAGATCGTGGTAGGAGAAAGTAGCAGTAAGTTGACCATGATATTTAACATTATTAGGAGAAGAAACAATCATAAGATCTAGAAAAGAAGGTGCACAATTGGGAAAATAGTGAGTTGCATTAAGAGGCAAAACTTGAAGATTAAAGTTGTGACTCATTATTCATGTTTACGGTTAGAATCATGTATTTATTATGTAGAGTGGGTAAAACCGAATAATATTTTTAAATGATTAACTGATTTGTTTTAGGCGTTAATCTGGTATTTAACTAACCGAACAGGTACTTATCATAGAAATAATTGTAAACTGTTTTAGTTTAGGGGATGCTGATCTGGTGTCGTGGTTACGCCCTAATTAAATAATAAGTTTGAAAAGTGATCGACCGTCACTGAGCGTTGTAATATGTGTACGTTGATCTTTAACATTGTGTATTTTGCCGACATAATTAATTAATTATTACAATACAATACAGGAAGTCATCATCTGCCTAGCCTTTTCCCAACTATGTTGGGGTCGGCTTCCAGTCTAACCGGATGCAGCTGAGTACCAGTATTTTACATGGAGCGACTGCCTATCTGACCTCCACAACCCAGTTAATACTAGGTAATACGATACTCTTTGGTAAGACTGGATGTCAGAATTTCAGGTCACTGACTACCTGTAACGACTGCCAAAGATCTATATATGGCAGCCGGGACCAACAGCTTAACGTGCTTTCCGAGGCACGGAGGAAACTCGGTATGTCGGGTGGTCACCCATCCACAGACCGACCTAGGCAAGCACAGCTTTACCTAAAGATCGACCCGAGTGGCAGTTCTTATTAAGCCACGAGCTGCTCCAATACAATACAGGAAGTGTGAAGCATTTATAGATCTAGTGTTATAAATATGATTCAGTGTTTCTAGTGACGCATTAACCTACTTTTAGATAATAGACATTGAAAAGCACTGTTTTACAACGAGCACAAGGATATCCTGATAACGTTAAAGTTAGCAATAATTACGTACACATTAAGATTTATTTGTACTTGAATTAGACAAAATGCGCATATTGATAACGATGAGGAGTCCTTCAGCAGGATATGCCCTACCTCCTTTCTTGCTCATTCTGCACAGCTTGCACCTTCCAGGATTTAAATGAAGCTAACGAAAGAGGAGGTGGCTATGTACTAGTTGGGTATTATTTGAGTCCATCGACACGGAAAGAAGAAGAAGAGTGTAGTGTACTATAAAGATACCTCAATATACTGCTGTCTGAGTTGGGTCAGTTGCAGACCCAGTTGTATGACCACGGTGTTGATCTTCCGCGCGTGACTGTATGGCGCGACGTCAATGCAGTTCTCTGTCCTCAGCTCTAAATGGGCGATGTGCAGGCTTTTTACTACCTACAAAGTGGAGAAAGATACATTATTAAGGCTTGGTTCCATGTTCATTTTAATATAAATAATGTAAAATTCGTTTTTAAATACAAACATACATTTCATCATTTTTATTTTTTTCATTTTATCATTTTCATGCTATTGTTATGGCGAAATGTGTCCTGCTCTATAACATTTTGTACTTCTCTTCTGTATTTTATATGCCACATTTTGTTTGAATAACATATATAACTTTACTTACTTACAATGATTCAAAGTATTGTTGTATGTGTAGAATAAACTACCTATGGTTCTGTATAGCCATACACAGATAAAGTTATAGGCCCTGAATGTTGAGGTGATAATACCAATAGACATTAAAATTCATGTTTAGTTCAATTCAGAATCTGTATATTTATTTTAGTTAGTGACACACAGATTGGTTACATCTTATTGTAATTAAGTAGTTAAGAGGAACTAACATCTAGCAGTACTTTATTTATTTTTTCGAGTGCATAAATATATGGCTTGGTTTATCATTTAGCAACAGATCCATTTGCAGGAAATTTCCTTATTTTTATAAACAATGTGTGTAGTTTTGTGATTTTTAAATTACAATAGGCAATATCCAACTCTGCTTTTGTTGTTTGTCAAAGCAACAGAAAAATATTGGGATAAATAAACATTCAGAGACAAAAATATTTTATATCTGAAACCAATTGAAATAAAATTAAAGAGGTTCTATTGTAAAAGACCTATTTAGTTTGGTGTGTAGATCCATTATCCCAGACAACCATTTTTTTGAATTAGTTTAATACGTACATTTATAACATCTTCAACTTTACTGCCAGGGGTAGCTGACAATGCCAGCACCCTATATATCTTATGTCCAATGTCATCTAAAGTCTGTATTATTTGACAGTAAGCATAATTTCCTCTTGCTCTATGAGCCTCGTCAATGACCAAGCATCGGACTTTGTCACAGGGACATATCCCTGACTTCATATCATTGTATATTACTTGGGGTGTGGCAAAGAACACTCTTTTGTTCTGCCAATGTTGCTTCCTCGTGGTGGCTTGCATGTGACCTGAAAACATAACGGTTGCTTAGTGTATGCTGTTTATATGCAAATGAAGCTAAAACAATGCAGACATTATAATTGAACTGGTTAGTTAGTGGATATCCAAAAATAGCTTGAAAAGATTGGTTTTAGCAATAAGACCACTCATTGTTGTTGTTGTGCTGGTATGCGTGGGGAACATAATAAAGAATATTTTATTATGGAATAGAATATTTTGATCAAATAGCGTGTTGTAAGTCAAAGTGCGGTAACGCTGTTTTCTTATAGGAAGAAAAACCGCAGAATGCTACCTGCTACGATTTTTTTATACTCCTTTTGCCTCATCCACATTTATACAAATGTTCATAAAGGCATGGTGCTTGTGAGTACTACACATCTAATTTTTCAGAAGAACTTCACCTACAAGGTCAGTGAATGTCCTTCTAGTCTAGGGCCTACTCCCTGGCATTGTCACTCACACATCTGCCTTGTAAATACCCGTTTTTATACTCTACATTTTCATCCATAAAAGTATTAAAAGCATTAAAAGAGATATCTATTTCTTATCGGTTATTATAACCCAGGCTCATTAAGCAGATAAGTTGAAAAGCATTATGTTACATTTTAATAATAATTAACCTTACATCTGCTTGTGTGCACCTTATGTTAAATTTTTAATTAACCTTATATATGCTTGTCTGCTTGTGTGCAAAAATTATTTGTGCGCTTCAAAGTGACACCAAATTCCATCCTAAAATCCTTTTCCATTTATCCCAGATGCCCAAAGAAACACAGGTGTAGATATTACATAGTTAGTCTCTTATAAATATTCAACTTTAACACATTTTAAACCATAATAAGGTGCCAATCAACCAGATAATAGGCCACAATCTTATAATTAAGTACTACCTGTCATTTCAATGGTATCACTCGGTGGTATAGCAATAATATTGTAGCATGCATCAATCTGCTGTGCAACTAGTGGCCGTGTGGGAGCCGTGAAGACTATCTTGCCGAGTGGGTACCAGCGGTAGAAGTTGTACATAATCACTGCAGCTATGAATGTTTTACCCAAACCAGTTGGTAGACTAACCTGAAGAAGTAAAAATGTTTGGTGTTGATAAATGCAACAAGCAATAGTGACAATGAATGGTTAGTTAACAGTGTCAGTGCCAAGTTCAAATTATCCATTTATAGGGTTCCGTACCACAGGGTAAAAACGGGACCGTATTACTATTAAGACTTCAGAGTCCGTCCGTCTGTCTGTCACCAGGCTGTATCTCAAGAACCGCAATAGCTAGACAGTTGAAATTTTCACAAATTATGTATTTCTGTTGCCCCTACATTTTTTTTTAATACCAGCCTGCTGTCCCACTCCTGGGCAAAGGCCATTTCCTTCGTGGTCTCCCCGCGACCCCGTGTCACTGTTTCAGGGCAACAATCCGAGCTTTACGGGCCCACAGTTCGTTCGGCATGCGACAGACATGTCCTGCCCAGTCCCACTTAAGTATGGCAGCCTTTTGAGCCATGTCAACAATTTGCGTTTAGGAGCGCAGTATAGTGTTTCGAACACGATCGGTTAATTTTACACTAAGATTACCTGTCTTGTACTTCGTAATTTGTTTTGTACCTTACTTAGTCTCTAAAGCACTATTGAAATACACAGCATAACGATAAACAGAAGTCTTGATTCAGAAGGCAGTGCTTCTGGACACGGCGCGCATTGTCAGGTTCCTCTCTCAAGAGCCCTGACCACCGGTAGCTCGGACCCTGTTCCCAATGCCGGTGGGCTACTATTTTTTATATGATTTTGTAAGAAATATCTAAAAATGTAATTTATATGTATTTAGCTTATTTTCATCATCATCATCTTTCTGCTCTTATCCCATTCTATTTGGGGTCAGCGCAACACGTTTTCTTCTTCCATTCCTCCCTGTTAGACGTCACGGTGGCATTTACTCCTTTCTCATTCATATCATTCCTCACACAATCCATCCATCTTTTCTTTGGCCTTCCTCTCCGGTGAGGGTGACCAGCGGTGTGCGGGTGCGGGGGCGGCTGCTAGCCGACCTCGCACTAGCACCTCCAGTGTGCCAAGCTTGTGCCATGCTAAGGTAGCGCGACGGACTACGCCCATGTGTTAGGAATTGGTAATCATCTTTGTTTGTTATTGTTTGTCAATGCGACATATGTATTTGTTACGGCTAAAGATGGATGTGAACTTATTTCTAAGATTAACCCGCTAAACTTTGGAAGACCGACTAAAACTCAATAAAATGATAATTTGTGTTGGGTAATTTCATGAGAGCGGTGGTGGCCCAGTAGTTGCGGCCCCGACTTACGAACAGTAGGTAAGTCGTGGGTTCGAACCCAGGTGTACTTTGTGTAATTTATTTCATCACCATTGCTCTCAAAACGGTGAAGGAAAACATCGTGAGGGAACCGGCGGAAAATGTCTTATAACCAAAACATTCGAAGATATGTGACATCTACCAACCCGCTCTGGGCCCGCGTGCCATCCCTCCCTCTCCTAGAGAGGAGGCCTGAGTCCCTGCAGTGGAAACATTATAGGCTGATGATGAATTTCATCTTAAGTCAGATAAACTACAAAATTAACTTATTGTAAGCAGTAATAATTGATTACAATAAACTTCTGCAATTTAAAACAGCATGGTTCACAAAACTAAATCTTACCAAGGTGTTCTTAAGTATGGCAGCCTTAATAACATTAAATTGATAGTCCCTCACTGGGTAGTTAGTTGGGTAGATCCATGTCTTGCCCGTCAGCTTGTCATACCCACTAATCTCTTCATCGCAGCAGAGAGCACTGAAAAATACATGTTTATAAGTTTTTGTGAACTGAGGCAAGTAAAATTATACTGTTGATTTTTTGACGTGACAACGTCTTATAAATTGGTTTGCCGGGTGACACTTCAAGAAACTGCGTTACGCTCCACTCACGTTATGCGCTCACAATGAGAGCGAGTGAGAGGCACGCGTCCAGAGCGAGAGAGAGAGAGTGAGAGAGATAGGCATACACACCGGTTCATGTCTTGCGCTTCTATTTTCGTTGTCACGTAAAACTTTCGCCCGTATACCGACTTTACAGGCAACCAATTTTTTTTTATTCAACAATATACTCATGCTAAAGCATTCCGCATAATTTATTACCAAGTTTTAGTTCAGAAAGATTGAGACATAAAATGGTCCACTTGTGGAAACCAAAACCCTGACATAGAAGCTTGCTTTTTGCAATAAGATTAATCATTGTGCTTAATATTTTGTCATAATGGATTGTGTGGTTTGTTATAAATGTTATATTATAGCTATATGAAGTAAAGAAAAGTTGATTTTCTCTTTCAGTAAAATTTGCCCTGTGCAAATTGTTTATTTCATTTTGAAGCTGTATTTGTGTGTAATGTACGCAGGTAAATGTGATAAGTAGTAAATAATGCAGACTTTAAACTTACCTTACGTTTAGAGCGCTCCTATTAGCCGAATCATTTAAGTTACTCTCAGAAAACCTCGATCTTTGTATAAAAGAGGAATTATCGAAATGGGCCAACAGTGTAGAGTCGTCGAATATTTCATCGTCTTCGAATCCATCGTTTTGTTTTGATTTACTAGTGCTAGGCAAGTTGTTCATAGTAAATCTTCATTATTGTTACTATTTGAATTTAATTAATGATACGCGTTTTAAACACATTTGACAAGATTTAATTTGTGTAAGTAAAAACGGTAAAAAGTTATAAAATAACATGAAGCTAAGTTTATTTAGAAAATTCTTTCGCGGTTTTGTGACGAACGATGAATTTGTAATGACCCTGCCTGACCCTGCCTGACTGACTGACAGTGACACTTCGTCACTTGTCAGTTGAGATGACAGATTCTATGATCCAACAGATAAGAAATCCTCGTGAAAGTTTAGTTGGTGTGAGGTGCTCGGAATGTAAGGGTTGTTCATAGAAATCACTTTTTATTAATGATTAAACGAACTTACCTGTACGTGAAGTTCTATCATAATTATACGAGATGTTTCGCCCGAAGAGATTAGCGGCATTATAATTATTCGTACTTCTATTTACTTGTAGTATCGCGTTATTGACTTCCACTCCATCACTAAAGTTGAGAAAAGATGTCGCCACAAGCGACAACAAACTCAATTTAATTTTTATTTTTCCCCTTCCGGTCACCTGTCACCCGCACCTGTGAGGTCTCAGCAGTTTCGTTTTCATTACGTTGAGAGTTTTATATTTCCGTAACGGCATGGGCTACTTAGGGCGGGCGGGCATCTCCCGCTAATCTCTTCGGGCGAAACATCTCGTATAATTATGATAGAACTTCACGTACAGGTAAGTTCGTTTAATCATTAATTATACTCCATGTTTCGCCCTCGAGATTAGCGGCATTATAATTATTCGTACTTCTATTTACTTGTAGATATTGAGAGCAGGTGGAGGAAATATCCATAATTCTAAAAATAATAATTAAGTAATTTAATTATTACTTTTATTTATTACCATAATTAAACCTATTCAATATTAGGTAGGTAACAAAAGAAAATAAACAACTTATTGGATCTAAGGTACATTCTTCATTCTAAAGGTAGGTACTTATAATCAGATAATACCTAAGTAAATTGGTATATTTCTAACTAGATATACGTAAACAAACATATACCTATCTATCGTAATCAACGAGAGCAGATTGCTCGTGCTAAAGTTGTGCTATCTTCCGAATTAAAAACTGGCCCGTTGTAAAATTGGAATTGTGGAGGAATTGCCACTCCATCCAGCCGTCTGCCTTATTATATCTAAGCTAACCCCTAGACTGAGCTTTGGATGTCGCAGCGTGACGAGTGCTAAGCGAGGAAAAACAGACTTCTATTCCACTCTCTTTTAACATAGACTTAACCCATCTACTGAGCGTCTGCGAGGATACCGATTTGTCGAGGCTTGCTAGCACTAATAAACAGGTTATTAAATTCTCTTAAATCTTTTGTCCATACAAATATGAAATGAGTGTCTTTGCAGGACAAACCCCAGGTCGGTCTTCAAAGACAGGCAGATGTAAAGTAGGTTTTTAGTACCAACTGTAGATGTTTTTATCAAATCTATAATTTTAATTATTATTTGGTTATCTTGAACCACTATTTGGTCAGTCTTAATTTTAGATAGAGTGTGTATTCTTTGAGCCGTCACAAGAGCCAGCAATTTGACACATTTTTTTTTTTTTTTGGTAATCTTTCAAGGGTAAGAGTTTCATTGGGATACAATGAGTCTAATAAAAAGGTCAGGACTACACTGACGTCCCAAGTAGGTGCTATAAGGCGGTAGCGGAGGTCGTAACCGGTAGGCACCCTTGCAAAACCTATAATATCCAGTGAACGAAAATTTTCGTTCACTGATAATATCCTATCGTCGTCTGACATGTTTCCTACGATTAACGGTAGTGCGCAGCGATGAGAATTTATCGTACCATATTGTCCACCATCATTAAAAATATTAGTGACAAATTGCAAAATTATTTAAATGGATAAAACAATACCGTTTTTTGAAGAAAACGTGATATTGCCTGAGAGTGTTGTCCGAAAAAGAGGCCATCATGATGTCTACTGCCGGAGGCAGACCCTGAAGCAACGCCTTCCTGACAAAATCCCGGCCACCAGGGTAGTGCTGGCTTGAATGTTACGGTTGCTGGAATCAGGGATAAAAACATCCTCAGAATTCAGTTCCACAAGGTCAGATGAGAGCAGTCTCATAAAAAGTGGGTACCATGGCTGAGAGGGCCAGCGAGGAATAACCAGAATTCCTCTGGCTTTATCGGATATTATTTTACGCAAAGATTTTAGTGTTACTGCCACAGGCGGAAAAGCATAAATGAAGTGTTCGGAACAATCCAAAGTAAAGACATCATTGTCGTAAGCTTCTGGGTCCATAAGCCAAGATACAAATATCTCGCATTTGGTTGTTAATACGGTTGCCAAATAAATCTACCTCTGGGGTTATGCTTAAATGTTTTGAAATTAATTCGAAACCACTGTTAGAAAGTTCCAATTTCACATCAAGATGGGTTCGTCTAGCTAGATTCTCTGTCTGCAGTGAAATTATCCTGCGATCTTATGTACGAAGCTACCAATAGTATATTTCGTGATTCACACCACTGTCATATGTCTCTCGTGACCCTGGTCAAATGAGGGTATTGAATACATCCCATACGATTAATGTAACTACCCGTATCAATATGTAGCGAAAAAGGCCGCAATAAGTTCTGATTGATTTATGTGTAATATTTTTTCCATAAGGGACCACTGACCATTAGCTGTTTGTTCATTACAAGCAGCTCCCCACCCAGTCGTTGAAGCGTCAGAATATGTTTCTAAAATAAAGTTATCATTTCGAATTCTATGAACAGAATGATCAATGACCCTTAACCACCAATTTATGTCCGGCAATAAAGTAGGGGGTAATGGCATGTACTTCTCGTAGTTGTCATTGTCTACTAAGTTCAAGAACTTACAACATTCTAGTTTCTTTGTGTATAACAGTCCATATTATGCGGATAAATTGTCTTATTTTGCAACGTTTAAGTTCTTTGATCTTTAATAGCTCGACTTTAATGCGAGTTTTGTCTGCAGGTAGACTTAATTGCCACTTGTGGGTATTAACAATATACCCAAGTACCTTCTTACAAGATTTCGACGGCATCAAAATGCTTTTTTCATAATTGATAATGAATCCTTATGATTCTAGCAATGTTCGAGTAATCTCTTCATTTTGTAGGCATTACTGATATGTAAAACCAGTTAGAAAAAAAAGAAATCATCTATGTATTATAGGTAAATTGATGATTAAATAGCCACAAGCTCGTAATAATTTTACGACCGGTTTCATAAGTTTAAAATAATAAAAATGAACGGAGATGTACAAAGACCGAATGGTACAACGTAAAACTCATACAGTTTACCATCAAAGAAAAATCTCAAATATTTCCTTGAATTTGGATGGACTTTAAATAAAAGGTAGGCGTCTTTCAAATCTAAAGTCCCTATATGGCAATCTTTAGATATTAGCTTAAGAGCAGTTCGAATGTCTTCCAACTAAAAATGTTGTGTATTTATGAATTTGTTTAATAAAAAAAAACAAATCCTGTCTTCCCGTTTGGCTTAGGTACAGTAAACACACGTGACACATATTGGTCAGGGCTAGATTCACATTCGGAAGCAGCCCCAAGACATTAAGCTATAAACGGCTTCAACTATAGCATGCTTTTTCTTTCGGAATCCGAAAAAACTGATTTAGGTAAGCAGAACTGATTAACCGAGCAATCAAATCTGATTTGGTAGCCCTATATCCATGATAAGACGGATTGATCTTTATTTATGCGGGACCATTGACTACAAAAAGTGAAAGTGTGCCTGCATGCTATTCCTTGTCTACTGGAGCTACTATTAAGCTTGGACCGCTGCGTGTAGCTAGCTGAACCGAGGTTCCATGCTGCCGCGCGTTTTGCTGTGCACGCGGCTGGTAGCGTTGCTGCGGGGCCATCGTCTGCATGCGAGCCGGTGTCCTCGCTTTCCAGTTTAAATTTTCGATGAGGACTTTGAAAGCACTTTGGCTGTTTTAAGGGTTTCTGCAAGGTGATCTCCGAAAAGAAATTGGCCAATCATAGTTAGAGCCAACTGATCTTTATGCTACTTCTTGACGTTGTTAAGCACCAAGTAGCGCCGCGCTTCCGACTCAGAATGTTGGAAGTCACAAAATAGTCGACCTATCTCCTTTTTTCTAGCTGGTCAGAAATTATTTTCGCCAAGAATGCAATGCCGGCTGCTATTTGCTTCTGGCTCGTCTCCATAGGTTTGTCTTTTTAACCTCATATTCAGGCAAGGCAGACTTCATTTCTGCAATAAGCTGCGGCGCAGCGACATTTGTGCAGTTGCCGGGGACCAAATGTTTCTTTATAAGTTCTTTACGAACCTCCTAGTCTAGTCCGGATGTTGTGAAGTGTGCAAATCTGGATTCCTAACCGTAACCTACATTCTTCCACTCAAGATTAATGCTAATCTAAGGGTAGCGCTAAGTAAAAGCACAAATTCCCATGAAATTTCAGCTCTTTGCAAAATTACGGGTAAAAATTGAAATACATTAACTTCTAGGCAAAACCGAGGTCCCTAGAACTAGGATTCGGATAGACCCTAGGTCATCCTCGTCCAAAAAATGCAACCATGTGGGTAGGCAGGCGCATTGTGTTAGACCCTAGGTCTAAGTTTCGGATCGACCCTAGGTCATCCTGGTGCAACAAATACTGGCCATTTGATGTGACGGACCCTAGGTCGCCCTGGCGCATGGTATTAGACCCTAGGTCTAAGTTTCGGATCGACCCTCGGTCATCCTGGTGCAACAAATGCTGGCCATTTGAGGTGACGGACCCTAGGTCGTCCTGGCGCATCGTATTAGACCCTAGGTCTAAGTTTCGGATCGACCCTAGGTCATCCTGGTGCAACGAATGCTGGTCATTTGAGGTGACGGACCCTAGGTCGTCCTGGCGTATTTAGTATTAGACCCTAGGTCTAAGTTTCGGATCGACCCTGGGTCATCCTTTGTGATTTTCACTAAAGTGTAAAAAAAAAAAGAATTGAGGGTACTTACTTTCAAGATTTTCAGCAGGAAATGGTGAACAAGCTCTCGAAGAGCCCGAAGATGAGCACGACGACAATTGGCTCGATTGAGAAAAACACGTGTTTCGCGCCGCGATCCTATAACTTGTTTTTCTAATTTTCGTATTTTACTAATCAGATAGTTAAAATCTATCATGGCGGCGCTTCGGCATAACTTTATATTTCTTAATTTTGTGCGAAGTATGAACTGAAGTGGATGAGCACTAAAACACGAATGAAAACGAAACTGCTGAGACCTCACAGGTGCGGGTGACAGGTGACCGGAAGGGGAAAAATAAAAATTAAATTGAGTTTGTTGTCGCTTGTGGCGACATCTTTTCTCAACTTTAGTGATGGAGTGGAAGTCAATAACGCGATACTACAAGTAAATAGAAGTACGAATAATTATAATGCCGCTAATCTCGAGGGCGAAACATGGAGTATAATTGTTTATAGTTGCATTACTTGATTCTCTGCTTGTTTTCGAGACTGCAGACCGTGGTAGGTAATCGGGCTTAAAAAAACGACTAAGAGAAGTAATAAAGGTCGCGTAGTACTCCGTACCATTGTCCACGCAGTGCGCATGCTCCCTAGTCAACTATATTCCGTTATCATTACGAATTTGAGATGAAAATGAAGACGAGGCTTCGGCCCTACTTACTTTTAGACAAGAAGGATCATAAGCACTGAAGACAAGGCGGTATGGTTCAAGACCTTAGCTTGCCCGAATGGGCCGAAGGGCAAAAAAGTATTGCTGTCAACTGTCAATCAAGCAGCTGTCGCCTGTCACTGCTGTCTTAAACATAAATAAGTGCTGTCATAACAAGCGGCTGCGTTTATTTGAATTTTTATTTACAAATATTCAACATTCTACACTTACATCACTCTCTTCTTTACTTCTTTTATTAGATAATGGATTTAGAAGATGATTTCGATGATTTACTTGCTGAAATTAGCGAGCCGACATCTCCGAAGATACCCAAAATTGAATCCGAAAGCGTGCAGCAAGTACTACCCGGTAAGAAAACTTTAAGATTTTTGTAAATATCGTCGCATACATACTCATACTGCCTTTTACAATAATTAGCGTTTGATTGACTTCTTTGATTACTATTAAATTTTTCAGTTCAATGAGCATTTGCGGAATATCTGATGGAATACTAAAAAAAATGCACGAAACCATACGCAAAGATAAAACATGTTGAAACTTGTATGTAGCTCATAATGAGTAACTGACTGCTATAGACGTAATCTATACAAGATCATATTTTATGTAGTGGTTAGTGGTACAGTGACTGTACATAACTCATTGTGTGTGAAAAATAAAACTGCTATAACTATGCCATAGGTTGTCTGTCATACATTTATTATTTAAAAATACCTAACTATTACTTTTCAGGGACATCAAAAGAGCCTGTTTCCAAACCTGCCTCCTCTAAGACACACTGTGTTTTAGTCAATCAGAAACAGGTAATATATTATTTTCATCACAAATTAAATGAGAATAACATGGTTACAGGCTGAACTGCCCAAATGTACAATTATCCCACCTTCAAGAGCATCATTAATTCATCAGATATGTTAGGTATGTCATAAATTTTGATTAAGTAGTACAAGACAAGATTTTTATAGATCATGTTATTATAGCCGAGCCCATATTGTCCCACTGCTAGGCAAAGCCTCCTTCCACTCCTTCCAATGGTCTCAAATTCTGTGCTACATCTTTCCAATCCTCAAGGAAGACAACCAGTTTATCCCGCCATCACCTTCATGGTCTGCGATGACCCTGTGTCACTGTTTCAGGGGACCAATCTTGAGTTATCATGTTAACATAAAAAAATGTAATACTTGATCAACCTTTTTTCATAATGTAATATTGTATTTTTCAGAGAGGCAATCCTCTACTAAAGTTCATCACAAGTGTTCCTTGGGAGTATGATGACATCATTCCGGACTATGAGGTGGGGAAAACCATATGCTTACTGTTCCTGTCACTCCGATACCACAATATGAACCCAGATTACATACACAACAGGATCAAGGAGCTCGGGAAGAAGTATGAACTTAGGGTCCTTTTACTACAGGTATTATTATTATTATTATTTTTTTTTTTTTTTTTTTCTAGCCTGTACTGTCCCACTGCTCGGCAAAGGCCTCCCCCAATTCCTTCCACTTTCTCTTTTCCTGAGCCACCTCGAACCAGCCCTCGTGGTGCACGTCCAGATCGTCTCGCCACCTCTTTCTGGGCCGGCCTCGGCGGCGCCGTCCGTCTTCCGGTAACCATCGTGTGGAGACTTTTGCCCAGCGGTCATCGTGCATGCGGCTGACGTGACCCGCCCAATCCCATTTTAACCCAGCAGCCTTCTTGCCAACGTCTACAATGCCCGTTTTGGAGCGCAGCGTGGTGTTTCGAATTTTATCTTGTCTTTTGACACCCAAAATGCTGCGTTCCATTGCCCTTTGGCATACTCCAAGGCGGAACTTCTGAGTCTCGGTGAGAGACCATGTCTGAGCACCGTAGGTTAGGACGGGCAGAATGCACATGTCAATGAGTTTGCGCTTCAGGGAGACCGGAAGATCGCCCTTCATTAGCGTCTTCATGGACCAGTAGCTTTTCCAGGCGTTTTCGACTCTGCGATCGATTTCTCTTTCTTGCCTGTTTTCGAAAGACACTAACTGGCCCAAGTAGATATACTCATCGACATAGTCTATTTCCTGCCCATCTACCTCGATCCTACGCTTAGTGCTGTTGGTCATAAGCTGAGTTTTAGACCGATTCATGGTAAGACCCACCTTAGAGCTGGCCGTACTCAGTTCTTGGAGCATAGTCTGTAGTTCCAGGGCTGTGGGGGCAAAAAGGACTATGTCGTCGGCAAATCGGAGGTTTGTCAGCCTCTTACTGCCGACTTCAATGCCTTTGGTGGTCCATGAGGCTGCTAGCGTTCTAAATATCTCCTCAAGAGTGCTGGTAAATAACTTCGGAGAGAGCGGGTCACCCTGTTTTACACCTTTCTGTATGCTGAACGAAGGTCCTACAGTATTTAATTTGATATTTGCTGTGCTGTTATGGTAGATGTTTTTTAAAAGGTCTATATATTGTTGTTCCAGTTCCTGATTTGATAAAGATTTGAATATTTCTGAGTGTTTGATGCTATCGAAGGCCTTCGTATAGTCTACGAAGACCAGGTATAGTGGTTTATTAAATTCGGTATATTTTTCTAGAATTTGGTTTAAGGTCTGTAGGTGGTCGGTTGTTGAAAAACTAGGGCGAAATCCAGCTTGTTCGGGTGGTTGATGTTTATCCAGTTTCTCATCTATGCGATTGTGTATTACCTTAATAAAGGTCTTGTAAATGTGAGATGTTAAACTGATTGGACGGTAATTGCCAATGTCACTTTTGTCGCCTTTTTTATGTAAAAGAACTATGTTTGATTTGCACATTGCTTTTGGGATTTTTCCTGATAGTAATATGGTGTTAAACAGGTTAGCAAGGTGGGGTAGCAAAGTGGTAGAGCCAATTTTAAGCGCTTCCGTGGTAATTCCATCTTCCCCAGGACTTCTGTCGTAGCGCATAGTAGTAAGTACTTTGTGCACTTCATAACCGTTTATTGGGGGAATGGAATCTGAAGGGATGTATTCGGTGTTGATATCGGGCGGTGAATGATCTGAATATAATGATGTATAGAATTTGGTAGCGATTTCCATTATTTTTACCCTACTGTTATGTTTAATGCCGTCGATGTCTGCCAAGCTGTTTATCCAAGTACGCCCTCTTGTGACTCCTTGTTTTAATATTCTTAAAGATGTGTGTTTTTCTAAAGCAGTTTTGACCAAATGTGTATTCAAATTTCTCAAGTCTTTCCTTATGCTCCTTTTAACTTCTCTGTCTATTACTCTAAATTCTGGTGTTCCTATTTCTTTATTGGCCCGTTTTTCTATTAATTCAATACTATGACGTGTTAGTTTGTTTCTGTTACTATGTACGTTTTTTATGGTTTTACAAGTGTTGTTGATACCGGTAACTATTGCATTATATTGCTCTTCCGCGTCTTTTTCGTCAACTTTGAGTTCTTTAAAATAATTTGATAATTTTAAGTTGTAATTATCGGAGCTGTTAATTAATGTTTCTTTACAAAGTCTTAATTGTTTTCTAAACATTTTGGCTCGGTGAATTTTAAAATCTAGTCTAACTTTTGCACGAATTGGTCTATGGTCTGAACTGTATTTGATTTTGTTTATGACACTAATGTTTTTTATTATATGTCGGTATTATTAGTAAAAAAATAAAATTGCGAATAAAGAATAATGGTGACCGATGACCTGGTGAAGGTTGAGGGGACCGGCTGGCTGCGAGACGCACAGGACCAGTCAATGTCGCAACATTTGGGGGAGGCCTAAGTCCAGTGGGGATGTCTTTTGGCTGAAATGATACTGATACTGTTAGCCTGTATCATCCTACTGCAGGGCAAAGACCTCTCCCCATGACTTCCAGTTGAATTATAGCATTAATAGCTGTTGCATGTTGCCAACCAACCTTGCCAAGCAAACAACTTTGATTTGCATGATGCCAATCATTTACAATGGTTTTTCTGCTGGTTGGCTTGAAAATGATGACTATGCATTTTGTGCTTGTTCCTCTGGCTTATTCAAAGAACTTGCCAAAAATGAACATGCTTTTGTAGTCCTAGACGCTTTTACAAATGGCTTGCGTCATTATTTACTAAGTATGTTTTAATTTGCATTTTTAATTGTTTGCTATGCGTCACCTAGACATAATCGAGAAATAACTTACCACAAGGATCAAAGTGATTAATATTATATTTTCACCTCCAGGTGGATCTCAAAGACCCTCAGAACATACTGAAGAATTTGACAAGAATATGTTTGCTGACTGATTTAACTCTTATGTTAGCATGGAATCCAGAGGAATCGGCCAAGATCATAGAAAACTACAAGATTTATGAAAACAAACCACCTGACAGGATCATGGAGAAGATTGAGAATGATCCTCATCAGAAGGTAATTTACAAAACAAATATTAATGATATAACAACAAATAGAGAAATGATTCTTTGTAGTATCATCATCATTCTCTTGCCTTTGTCCATACTTCTCTATAGTAGTAGTATTATTAGCATTGCACGTTTGAAAATTACTCACGTGGCTCTTTGCATTGCTCTTTGAAAAGAAAAAAAACCATAAAGGGTCGGTACCCACGGTTGCCGCGACATTTTCTACAGGCGCATCGCATCGTGTGTGACATCAATAGAAAACATTATATAGAGTCGTTGTTTTTTTTCGCTTACGTCGAAAGCTAAAGTAAGTACCTACCCCTAATTTGGAAACTTTGTTTCGGTACACAGTCAGTAAAATTCTTAAAGAATCTTACAAAGAGATTTCTAAGTTTTATCCCCAATTCTGGCAAAGAGTAGGTAATGGCTATACAGTATACAGGCTATAATATCAATGTCTACTTAATTCTGTATGCTTGTTTATAGGTGGTAAATGCATTAACTACAATAAAACCAGTAAATAAAACGGATGCAATGACGCTCATATCACAATTCGGCACATTGGAAAATATCATAAAAGCGTCAGAATCAAGACTAGCAGAATGTCCCGGGTTTGGTGCTACGAAAGCAAAAAAGCTCCACAAAGCCTTGCATGAACCGTTTTTGAAACGAGCCAACGTTAATAGAAATCAGGATAAGAATGATTTTGAAGGAGATTTAAGTGTAGAAGATATAGAGAACCTTGAAAATGAAGTGGAGCAAAAAGAAAATGAAGGAGATAAACAAGAAAATGTTGAAGGGAAGTCAGCTGAAAGCTGATTAGAATAACACCAATAGATGGCGTTTACGGCGCAGCGTAATGTACAGTGAAGTTTTGTCGCTTAGTAAAAGTTCAAACTAAAATTATGAATACAAGATCAAGATTTAAGTATGAGGATCATAGTAATAACTAAAAGAACGCCTTGTTTTAGAGTTTATAAACGGATAGCAATAATTATTTCCTTCAAATCCTTGTAGTTAGAATCTAGCGTTGCTTCATGCTGCGTATAAAATACGATAAAGCGACCTCTTTCTCCATGGTAAACGGTAATTAATTTAATTTAATTCTAAGGTTAATCCCCGTAAAAATAGCCTGTAAGCAATATCAATTATTTTGTTATACCCACTTATTTATTTGTTATGCATCTACCTAAATTATTGTTATTCTGTTTGATCAAAATCCTAGAGCGGGCTATACTTACAATCAATAAACAGGTTTATATTGAAGTACGGCTAGTTATTTTTTCGCCTCATCTCATTTAAAAAAGTTCTTATCCCATTACACTAGAAAGGAATTGTTTTTAAGAGTACCTTTTTTTGGTATCGTATATCGAGGGACGCTTGGCCGTTGCGCGCTTGAACCGAGCGGCGCGATCGCATTCAAAATAAAACAATCAACAGCGAACCGGCTCCGCTCGTGGTTGGACGCGCGCCGCTGTGCCAGTGCTTGTCGGTACCGACGAAATAAATAAACATTTGGCGGGAAAGTGTTGATTCGAATTTTGAACGTGAATTTCTTTTTAATTGTCTAAAAAGTTTGAAAACGATTTCTTTTTTTATCGGACATTTGTGTTAAAACTTTTGTAAGCAAGTTAGATTTGTACAGTTCGTGATTTGGACCCCAAGTGTTGGATTAAGTCATTAAGTGGGACTAAAGGTGAAATAAAATAAGTATATAGAAGTGTAAATACGGACTTAAAAAAAGGACTGCCATTCTGTTATTGTGTGGATTTTATGGTAGGTAAGTGTAAACTTAAAACTCTACGTTATTGAAAAATATTTACAAGACTTGAAAATTTTATTTTTGCCAAATTTCTCTACATAACTATAATTGTTATGATACAGACCTATGTGTCAAATACCACAATAAAAAATTAAACAATTTTCTTATTGGAAATTGCAAAAAAATACGAGTAGGTACTTTAGCGATACACATAGTTAATAAAAAGACAATCAACGTTACATTCATCACGAAAACATAGCTTAAAATTAAATCAAAGATTAAAATATTTATTATGGATAAAAACTAAACCACGTCCTAAATTATTATTTTGGCAACAAGTGCCGAATTAATACTTCCGTCTTATTCAAGTAGTTTAAAGGAAGTGAGTTATGGTTTCTCGTTCCTTACAAATACTGAACCCATTGTTACCTATAATTATATTATTATTCTGACTCTTATGTCGACGTGCATGTTAATGAAATTTCAGTTGTTGTGCCTTTCTTGGTGTTATTGTTAGAGCCGAGCTTTCTGACTCTGAGACTACGCGTCCTGTTTCGTTTTAAAAGGTAACCGCCTCGGACTTGTGGTCAAAGCACTGTGACCGTGGACCGTGAGCTTACAGCGAACTTTATTTGTCGTCTTAGGGACCCATTTCTCCATTATACTCAAGGAAAAATTGAGTTTTGGAAGGATTTTCATATTTGAAAATTATCAATTACAGGGCTTCGAGTTGAGGTTTGACGACAAAGTATTCTTCTTCTTAGCATGTCGATGCCAATTCAAATTGAGTCGGCCCAGAATTTGGCAACTTGTTTCGTACTTTCAGTAGCCTCCAAAGTTAAGGTGTATTATAGAAAGACACTCAAGATCCAAGCATTAATTTAAATTGGTTTCAAACTTTCAACCAATCAAATGCCTTGAATTTAGTTTTAAGCCATAAGAGATGCTTGAGTTAAGACTTTACGAGTAACGTTCTGTAATACGGACCTTAGTATTAGTGAAAATGGACTTTTGTGACTCGCCTTTGAATACGACCTGAAAGTTTTCTGCCAAACAGACAATCAGTTCATTCTGTTTAGTCCTGCAGGCCAGTAATTAAACTCTTTCCTACTTCTACGTACTAAACCCGCGCTCATGACAGTCCTACCTATGCATGTCCTATGTCTTAAGACTACAATCATTCCTGCTTTCCTCCCACACCGACTGTTTTTATTTTAAACTAGAGTGCCGGTCGAGTGCCCCTTTTTCTGCTAGTCTCATCACTACTCGATATGTTTTATCGAGGCTAGGTCTAAGGGCCGTATGGTGCTTCATTACTCTATAAATGTTACCTATAGTTACACCGTCTAGTCGTATCGCAATTAAAATAATAGAGTTATTGCCAAACGTCTCTTTAAAATAGGTACGACAAACAACGTCATTTGACCAAGTTATAGTTTAGTTCAAACTCGCGTCTTTCTCAATGGAGAAAGGATTTGCAACACAAATTGATACGAATCGCGGTCTACTATGTAATCATGAGCTTAGGCAGACATTATTGTAATTTAGCTTGACTCCATTTTGGCCCACCTTGACACAGCGCATATAAAATTAATGGTTTTTCAGCACGCCAGAAAAGAGTTAGCTGTTGAAATCAATAGTTTATGCAAATCTTGAGGCCAACATTCTGGTGCAGTATTGCAATGAATGCTACCAGCTCCAACCTGAAATCTGATTTCCAATATTCCACAATAATTTTCACGATTAAACTCAAGTCATTAAGATCTGAAAATCTGTAGACAAGAGAGCCAATTGCTTTAATTTTCACGGCAATGAGCTACCATTGCTGTTATAAAAGCAAAGGCTCAAAAACATGTCTGTTTCAAGAATTTAACAAAAGCTTGACCTTACTTCACCTAATACAAGTTTAATACCTTAAGGCTTGTATTCACGCCAATGACCTTGTGCATACAAACTACCCCTCTCGGTCGTAGATACGGACTTTAAACGGACGCATTTTTCATTAATTATAATTAAAATAATACATGTTTTTAAAAAGTAACAAAACCAAATTATTTTCCTTTGTATTTCAAAGCAGTAGATATTTTTTTTATATTATTTTGTTAAAAAATGAAGGAGTAAAATGGTTCCATTCAACGATTTGGAGGTGATTTTGTGGATTTTTTTTCTTATTATGTGATACCGATACAAAAATTATGGCTAAACCAAATTACGTGTCATATCATGTAGATTACTAACAATTTTTCTCAGATGTAATTTCTTTGTAAGTGCCGGTGAAAAACTGCTTCATCTACACGCTGTTTTTAAGCTTTTTCGAGAGAGGAGCCTTAATGGATTCCGTTATATTATTTGTATACCAGTTCTAACACTCCAACAGAATAGACAGACAAAATGAACGATGGTTTCTTAATAGCATTCGAATGATTTAAAACCACATCTACGCCCTAATCATCATTTAAAAATAATAGCAGACTACTATCACAACTACTATTGCTGACTTATAATTACATATGCGATGCAGCAATTTTGTATCGTATACAAAAAATAATGGCATGGTTCAAACAGCTATGACTGCCGGTTTCGAGAGCCTACTTATTTAAAAGTGCGACCAAAGAACAGGTGAACGGGGCACGTGCCTCGAGCCAGGTGGAGAGGCAATTTTTTTAATGTCTGTATAATTAACTATGTCTATGCAGATAAATAAGCCCATCATTTTGCCTTCTGCGAGAACTATACTACCTAATGCTTTTGTATTTAGGACCCAATGAACGCTTTTAAACTTGATTGGAACTTTGTTGATTATTCTAATTCGAAGAACGGGTTTGTTCGATTTATATTTAAATCTTGCTACCGTCTCCGAGATCTGGTGGAATTGGGTAGCTGCCGTGTGTACCAAGTTAACAAGCTCGCGGACAGGTCCCCGTTATCTAAATATGTTCATAGGCGATTCTGTCATTGCACCGATCCTACTATTTATTAACAGTTATATTACCACGGTGTGCAATTATTTAATGCTTCTGAGCATGAAATGTTGCATGCTCGATTTAACCTACTTGTAACCAGTGCGTCTGTCACGATACTTTCATGTCACCTTGCTAACAATTTGTCGTTTTTCTATCGTATCTACTAGAACTTTTTGGATTTGGTGAGCAGTTTGCTCCTATTCATAATCTCTAGTCGTTCCACATTGATGCACAGATAACTAGTACCGTCATAAGTTGATCTTTTCTTTCACGGCTTCTTTGTTATATTCATAAAAGTTCAGAGATCATAGAACTTTCATTCTTAGAAGACAGTGATCGTCTGTTTATCCTCGTCCTGAATATTTTTATTACATTTCTTTTGTGTCGTGATTATGTAACTATGGGTATATGATCCAAGCTCGAGGCTATATCGTGATCATCTCGAGAACTGTTCGTGTGACAAGTAAGTCTCCGGCGGTGATCGTGATTGCTTTCATCGAGATATGGGCCACAACACGACTGGCTAATCTCAGCCAATCTACCATTGAACGTAGATACTTGTGAACAATAGACCGCGGGATCTTGCGTTTGTGAGACTGTGACAAACATGTGCGAATATGAATGTCTGTACCGAATCGACGTAACAGCTACAAGCTCTTGTTTACCGACCCGTATTTCAGTTATAACTTTGGACTACCTGTGTCGGTCTCCACAGTTTTGCTCCAATAAAACAGCAATCAGCCACCATTAGCATTTCCATCTATGTGAATAGATATTTTTGTAATTATGACTAAATGAATACATTGTATCGTAAACCGTGATCACATTACCATTTTGTGATAATGTTTGGCTGATAGAATTGAGCCATAATCGCCAATAATAGTGTGGTGACATCATATCACTGAAGTTTTAGTTACAATGTTATTCACATGTGTTAATGAGATATGAGAATTTTTTTTTTTTAGGAAAAGTATTCTATTCCATAGGATATAGGACGTATGGTTTATGAATCCTTAATTCTTTCTCTTCCAAATGGTTGCTGGTTGGAACATTTAGCTCCATATTTTGTTAACTATTAGGTGGAATCCTCTTTATGTTGTAACTTCTTTTACCTGTGAGAGCAGATTTATTGCCATCAGAATAACTAATCCGCGTTCTAATTTTGTCTGTGTTACTATAGGAAATTAATATTTGTGGTCAGTACTAGTAGATACCCACGGTATTCCGTTGGCTTCTCATAATCCTGTCTCACACTCTCTACCATCTTTTGTAGCAGCTAGAATGTCCTCTGCAAACATCAATGCAGTGAATTATGGGGTGCGATAATTTTAACAGGGAACTTCCTCGGCCCTCCAGTGACCATAGAAGACTCCGTTTTGCTTATGAATCCATACATAATTAGAAAACAGTGCATTCTGTGAGGTTTGGTCACCAATTGAATCCTCTTTGTTGGCCTGCACATTGAGGAATGACAGTCATTAATGGGTAAAGCCGCACGTTGACACTTCCCTTTTGAACGTGCTTTAGGTATTTTATGCTCGTATTAACCTTCACCGTCACGCCACTCAGATACGCTTCTTCGACATTATATTATTAAATTCAATTTAGACGAGTTTGTGCTCTGTGATCGTTGGTGGTCTAATGAAAGTTTTAATAAATGTACAAAGCATTTGAAGTAATCTTGTTCTTATTGCCCACAATTAGTCGAGTTGGTACTTACTTGGTAGTTGTAGTTCGATATCTACTCGTACTATTAACACAGGTGTAGAAAAGTGGTTGCATGTTATGAATATTAAAGACTCGTATCATCGTATGATCAAAACAAAATTGTGCCATTGTGTACAGATGTTACTAGTCTCAGGCAGTCTTTGTCAGTTTGCTTGATCCTTATGGCAAATTGATAGTATTCTAAAATAAAATGGTCTTTTAATTAACCCGTCATCATTCTCTTGCCCTTGTCTCAATTCATTTAGGGTCAGCGCAGCATGTCTTCTTCTTCCATACTTCTCTATATTTATCCTCTTATTAATCCATGTCATTGCATAAGTTGCATATGGAGCTCTGTTTTTAATTATCTGAAAAATAACGACCTGCAGTTATTTCAGAACCGTTGATCGGCTTATTCCCGTGTTGTTTACTGGCCTGCTATTTTTTATTAGTTACGGATCCAAATTTGTTGATCGTTTATGAGGAATAGTGTCATAAAATAATAATAGTAATATTATCCCCGACGCGGCGTTTTGACTCGTGCCATCTCGCGGGTCGGCGACTCGACGCACGCGCAGCCTCCGCTCTTCCTCTTTTTGTGTAACGTATAATCAAGTTCGTGATGTTGGCATGTGTGCGTTCCTTTTAATGGTGTGCTGTGGCGCACGTGTGGTTGCCTGTAAGAAATCTTTGACCGTCTGAGCTTCAACTCAAAGTGTAAACTTTGAACAGATTTCGTTTATATTTCTTGTGTTGTGCACCGAATAATTACCTACCTGTCTGATTTAATTGCATTCCTAGACATTTTAAAAATAGATGAGTTAATAAGTAGTCGTCTGTTGTTTTTTTTAATTAGAGTATTTACGTTCACGCTTATTAATCGCAAACGAGATATTTGCAAAAAAAACGTTTTTTGTAACCAGGTGGCGGATCTATGAGGTCTTTTTAAATTTAATTTATAATGGTGTTTTGAACAATGCTTCCAATTTTCAGCTGGATGGGAATTAATGTAATCTCAGATATCTAAATTATAGTATCAGTCAGTATTTTCCATCTCTAAAAGTTAATGAATAAACATAAATAAATAATATATTCTCCACAGCGAAGAACTGGATTCCAAGTGTCATCTAACCTCCAATACCCTCGGGGTTTAGGTCAAAGGTAGGCGCCCCACTTAAAACTAGTATCTAGCTATGTCATGGCTAAACCGACTAGAAAGAAACACAGTACATAAATATGTACTATGTAGTGACTGTGTTGAAGTGAAGACAAAAAAATGTGGCACGTATAATATTCTTTTAGTGTTATTTTCTTTTGGCTGGAGGCTTCATTCTGACCGCAATGGCAAGATAATTATCTTGTAGAATGTAGACAACTCTCTTTCTGATTGAACCCTTGTAATTTTTTTACACCTTTATTTAAAATTGATTTAGTCATTAAAACATAGTAGGTGTAATCACCGGCAAGCAATTAAAACACCAAATATAGTAAGTACCTCGTAACCTCGATGATAAACCCGAATCGAATTATCTTGAACAATTTACTGAAATTGTCTCGTCGGGGTTAAAGACCTGTTGATAGTCTAAGACACCGGTCTCTTTTAAAGTAAGTGAAGCATACGTAGGTAACATAGACATTAGTATTCAGTAAAGCATTGATCAAACATGGGCTATAACATTTTTATGAGGATACAAAGTTTCGTGTGCCTAGTTACATCGACAAACTCTTTATAGGTGCTCGAGTCAAAGGGAATGCTTCTAAAGTTATCACTCAGATGTATTACTAATGGAACACTTGAAACAATCCCTCGCTTTCTTAAGTTTTTGTATTAAGTTTAAGTTTTTTGTTCCCATGGTAATGTGCAACCACTTGAGCGTTTTCTTACTTTTTTCAGCAATGTGAGCGGCTTTGATGCCGAATCACACGCTAAGTTAACCGCTTGAGATTTGTTATTGAGATTAGTTGGGAATAATTTCTCAGAATAGCATTTGACTTGTCACCTCGCACTTTTGTACAACTGCATGAGAAGAAGTGGATTCGAAGTGCAATTTCCGGGAACGAATGACTTATTTTAACTAGTTCATTTTTTTTTCTGTGATAGGCTGATAGGTACCTTTCGGCGTTCTGATGAAATATAGGTACAATTTCCAAGAGTACAGTAAACAAACACTTATAGTAACCGTCAATTATTTATCAATTTCTTTGGATGGAACCAGTCATCTGGTAAAAGGAGCGTGACTGGGCAATAAGCAACAATTGCTTGATTACGGCCCAAACTAACATGTTATTATGCTTTTAAAGAACGTTTAGTGACAAAACGCATCATCGTACATCAAACATGATTGAAGTTTGAAGTCTTATTTCTGTGCTCAGAGAACCATTACAATTGAAAGTTTTAATTATGATTGGCCTGAATAAAAAACGTATAAAAAGCAACTGCCATATTCTCGTGTATGAAATACAGTGCTAGAAAGTAATAGGCTTTGAGATAAAGAAGTGAAATGTCCTACAAAAAGAGATAAAAGTGAATCTTGAGCGTAACTAACGCAGGAATGCGACTGCGGTCGTCAGTCGGATCATTTCGGTGATTACTATCGTTATTACCCACGTGGTGCTACATACAATCCATTTCTAGCTTCTCTAAGTAAAAAATATAATAACTTATGATTTATTTCTTTATAATAATTCAATTACAGATTGTGGTGTGTTGTGTGGGTTTTTATTGTCATACGTAATTAAAATACCTGCTCTCGTCAAAAGTAGAATTCACGAGCACCCCTATTTAGGTCCTTTCTACATTTTACACGAAAGCATACAGAATATTGCTACGATTGGAACAGCTGGAACCAATTCTACAAACTAAATGAATCAGTTCTTCACAAATCCCGTGGCGGTCAACGAACAGGGCTGGCGGGTCATTTTCGCTACAACGGGCACTACTCTTCCTTGGTTCGTTTCCTTGTGCCCATTCTTTAAGATTTCTCGAAACTAGGGCTATAGGTATATCATTGATCATATTAAAAATGAATGAGTAGATTAATTGAAAATTAAAATTAGAATGACAATTACAAAATATGATTTCACGTTCTTCGCCAGTAGAATGCATACCTAAGCGAAGCTGTGGGCAGAGCTAGAAGTTTACAAAAAAAAAATATTAAGCAAGATCTCTAACATAACGAACCTAAGAAAGGACTTAGAACCTTTTTGATCCATGAGTGTGCCAACGAAACGAAGCTGGCTGGAGCATAACACTTGAGATTAATTATTTTGGGTGCACGGATTATGCACGGTGTATCGGTACGGGCGCTGTTATGGGGTTTTTAACCCTTTTACTTTTGTAATTTAATTGTTGGTTACGTTTAATTAAACTTTTCGAAGATTAAAGTTTAAGATGCATCCAGTTTGACGTTTTAACCATTTATGCTCTGGAATCCGTAATCACGATCTCAGTTACTTGTAACAGAATCTGTAAATAAAAACCGAGACGGGAACGTGTCTTGTACTCTTGTTGCGCAACAAGCGAATGATATCCAGGAATTAACCCCGTTTTTTGTTAAATTATCGATAGATCGGAAGTGTGGCCGCAAGATTCTGACTAAAATAGCTCAGCTTGCTTGTTTAGTATTTAGAAACAACATGTAAACTCCACACGTACGCCTGCATTTGCATTACAAAATATATTGGCGCCTTTAACGGAACCAATACCATATGCTTATTGGATTCCAAACAGAGATAGACTGCATTCATGGTGATGAAGATTTGTGTTGTTAGATGCAGGATTTGTAGATATCGCGAGGTGCATATTGAAACTTGCGCTTTGGAGTATCTTAAAGGTTTATTTGTGGATATAAGTCGATTAGAAGTTAGTTTTAAAAAATAACTTTCGTTAAAAAAAAACAGAAATCGCGAAAAAGGCGTAGGTAATTGAAGAGTTCTCTTCGAAGGTAAAATTGCTGGATTCATGAATCGGCCGATCCGCGAGAGTTCCCATATAGGAATATATTCTACATAAATCATGCAGTTTGAAATAAACCGTTTTACTGCGTGTCGTTTCGCGGAAGCCCGCACATGTGCTTACGCATGTGACCGACGACCGATGCACCGCGGGGCGCCAGCGCACGACTTGCAACACTAATTTGGACAACTCGTCGGTAAAACCACGATTCTTTAAATCCATTGAATAAATTGAAATAAAGAAACGAACAAATGAGCGGCTAATAAAAACGTACAAAGTAATTGGATCATTTAAATTAAGTGCTGTTTTGTTGCTTTGTATGAACTTCAGATGTTTTACAATCACATTTGCAAGTTGTTTTTGTATTGCAGCTGCGATTTCATAAAGAAAGACACAGAAATGCGGTAGCCTTTTATAGTTCTTAATCATTAGTAACATGTTTGCCTTTAACTCCGTTAATTGCAATTTTTGCTCCTTACTTAGGATCTTGTAATGTCTTCCGGGCGTGTTTTTTTTTTTATAAACAGTCTGTTTGTTCCTTAAACTTCTCTAGAAGCCACATCGCGTAAAGATCCTTTGTTATATTTTTTAGCTGATGCTGTATTGTATGTATTTATCAGCGGAACGAATTTTGAAAAGCTGTCACATGACGGTATTCTCGTTAAGGTTCGACCAATTCGGTTTCCTGTGGAAAAATTGAGTTCTATTTAGCTAAACCAAAATTTTCACAGTCTATGACGAACAATCAATCGATAATTAGCAAGCTTTGCAACCGTTTGGCTGTATTCAACAAAGGTTGACAGGGTACGAACGACAAGGCTCATTGTTGTCGGCGGTAGCAGTCGCAGTAACAATGCTCGTGACTTGAGTAGTGAAAGGAATCAACTAATGAATCATTGTGTAATTAAATATGAAAACTCGCCTTATTAACCCCAATGTAACAATTATATGAATGAGAAATCAGAACACGATAGTTGACTCCGCCCAGCGATTGTCTTGTCTAGGCTGTGTGAACGTTTCGTCAAATTATTGTACCATGTTGTCTACTTTTGACGTATATTCTGATTTTTAGACGCTTTTCGTGTTAGTTTTAATGTTGTTGATAGGTTAACAAAATATTCTAAAGATCAAATGAGCAGCAAAAAATCCTGACCAAAAGTAACTTCTTGATCCACATGAAGAATCGGGAATTGTAGAAATGTGTTTAGAATTTCCGAGTAACAACGAGTAATAATATTTCCGCGAAGACTGATTTTTAATTCACATGTATCCTAGTTCCAGTTCCTCGTGTCTTAAGAATATCATCCCAAAGATTTATTTTAATCTAAAGAAAATTCGACAGTCGTGCATAAATCAGACTTGTTAACCAAATTGCAGATATGTAGATACCTATTACATTCTCGACTTTATTTTATCTTTCCAGATACCTACCGAAATGTGGACGGTGGATAAATTGCTTTAGTGCTCTCTTCATCAAAATGGCGGATTGGTGATAAAAATGGCGCCAACAATGGCGACTCCCGCGCACGATCGTTACGCGCGTGACGCTGAACTCCGACCTCAGCACTCGAGAGATGGATCTCGAGATTCTGGGATCTTTCACACCACTAAAGGATTGTGGAATGCTCCGGGGCAGAATAACTGTTTTTTAAATAGTGCTGTACAGGTAAGTCATTTTTGTTACTTTCTTTATCGGCCTTGGTTAGAGTCAAATGCGACGATTTTGCGAGTACAAGTAGATACATGACAAGATGTGATGCAGTGCAAAGTTTCTTATAAGACTTTTGTCATCCTCTCTGTCAGTTTGTCGTGTTCCATCAGCTTCGGTCATATCCTCTCATCGTGTCGCATTTGTCTCTCCATCAGCTATCGATATTCGAAATACATATCCTCAGTAACATATCTTTGACCTGCCTGACCTTCGCCCATATGATTGTTTAACTCTGGCAAAATTCCTCGAAGGTTGAAGGCAAACAAGAACTTAAATGGCTGTATGCGAAGTTCAACGTGTTTGTTTGTTTGCCTATCGTGGGTGGTGTGTTGATTATTGATGTGTAGTGAAATACATACCTTTGTGGTTAAAACGTAGGAAGGTACACCTATTTGTAGATATTCGTGAGATTTTAAAATACAACGTCATTCTTTATTTTTAGTCACAAAGAAATGTTTTATAAATTATATTCTTTGTTTTCCGTAGTTGAGTTGGCATTTAATGGCTTGTTTAAATATCTTAATTGGATGTTTTTTGATACGTTCAAGACTTTATTGCAAGTTTGTTCTCAAATTCTTTGGATACAGCTCATATATCACTCTCATTTAAAATGCAAAACGAACTTAATTATAGCTCTATACATATTCATGTTTTGTGTTGGCAACAATGATAACAATCATTAACACTTACATTTGAAACGTAAGTCTTAACAGCCTTCGTTTGTGGACTTAAAAGATTTCATATTTTAAGTTGACGTAAATAATATTGAGTGATAAATTCTGAGATAAACGAGAGGCATTAGGAGGCTGTCATTGGCACGCCTCCGAGCATTATTCAAATTTCATCGAGTAAGCTGGGGGCTTAATCCTCTATCTGGAATATTTAACAAAGCATTATTCCTTATCACAGCCAGATATTAGGAGCGAACGTTGGAAATCTTAAGATGATTTATGTGGATGGGTGTTCTTACGACATGCTTCTTGAAAGCTTTCCTTTCTTGGCTCATTAGATCCGTTATTAATTATAACCCTTTGTTTGTTAATTTCTGTGATTCTTTTGTTTAATAGTAAATGCCATTACCTATATTCTAAATTTCTAATAGTGTATCATCCTTCTGCTTTCCTGCGTCAAATTATTTATTAGAGGACCACGCATTCAATTAGTGTTTTGTCCTTTTTAGCCAATTTGTCTTTCACGTAATTCATCCAAAGACGGTTCCTGTGGCTTCTCCTCTTGTATAATTATTTACTTCTTTTAGGGGCCAAAGTTCGTTCTGTTCTTCATTCACATTTTCAAAATAGTCTGTCGCTTTACATAAAATACCTACTGCTACTCCAAGATTTTATGGTCAAAGGTAAACATACTCAAATTATAAGCAGACAATATGGTTTGGTGACACACGTTATAAGGTAACGGCGCGTACTCATTTACACCGGTTCTCTTGATTTATGCTACAACAAAAAGAAAACTTAACTGAGTAGAATCAGAGTTGAATTTCGTGTGATATTATGTGATGATGATGACACTGTTGGCTATTTCCATAAGGGGTCGTTTGTTGACGTGACAGCTATACTAATAATGTTAGAACCTGTTTAAAGGCTTCTTGTATAGCAACGTCAATATTTTGAAGTAGCTGGTGGGTCCAAAAATATCAAATTACGCCTGACATAATTTGAGCATGGGATCTTTGTAATAATTTCTCTACCTGATACTAATTTGGGGTCACCATGAGAAAATAAATATTTGAGAGACACCGACAACTAAGTTTTGGAACATTGAACACTGAATGACAAACTTATAACTTACTGAAAAAAAAAAACGAAAATTTCCGTGGGACCGCGTTGTATTTTCTCGGAGCGGCGGAACAGCAAGTTAAGCTATTGTATTTACACTTTTACAGCGTAACAATATGTTAATTACCAGTCTTATCTTTTCGCGCGTGTCATATCCATGTGAAGAGAAAGACGTCGATGAAGCTATAACTTTTCATACAATAACCACTTTGGTCTTATGTAGTGTTATATTTCCCACATCGGCGTCGTCTCACTGACTGTCTAGCTCGAGATTGCTAACGAAAATATGTTACGTCGTACCGGTAATAGGTTTAGCGCGATCGTGGGAACAACATGCTTGTTTTAATTAGTAAAACATCAAATTACTGTTTGCTTGCGATTGGTTTCATTGAAGAGGTAAGAGGCTATTTTCGTTGAGCTGCGAAATTCATCATTAAACTGCGAGGTTCTTAAAGCCTATGAGGCTTCGAGGTGACAAAAATGATGTCACTAGTCTCTTCTTTGAAATAAGCAAAGAGAGACTAAACTACATATAAGTCATTTTTAACGAGACTAAAACTGAAATAAGTTTCTAATTATTACACGTGTCCAAAATTATCTGTTTTACTTCACGTTTTCTATTACACTTACGCTCATAACTAATCGTCAGCAACCAAACCATGTATTCCGGTTCTAAACACACGCATAACTGGCGTTCCATCGCTCGTACGCACTTGATAAATCTGATCCAATTTACATAGACATAATTACCACACGGAAAAGACGCGAGAACAAAAAACTTACAACCATCAGCTCTGGGCGTAATGACGTGTAGGTAGGTACCATGGGTGCCGCATCAAACTCCCATTAAAATGCCAGCATATACATCGCGTGAAGATTCCACGAATTGAGACAAATGATGTCATAGCTCTAAGGTATACGTGTGTGATCTTATTTAGGGCCAGGATTTTAATAAGCAATTATGTATTAGAATGTCCTGTCAAGGTATTTGTGTCAGTCAATGTATGTGGTCATGGAGGTGAGCAAGACATTTGTAGACCTATTTAAGTAGTGCCTTGGCCTTCTACTCTTTTTGCATCAAGTCGCTAGCTACCGCGTCTGAAATCAACATTGTCGGCTCTTAAGCCGATTGTAATTATGCAGAAGGAAAAACAACGTTCCAAAAGGAAATGGAATGTTAACAGACCTTACTTGTAAGTAGCATTGAACACATTTAATAGGAGACATCAGCAATTCCTTTACGCAGATTTACGAACCTCAGTCTTTAGTTCCAATCAAACAGTCGTAGAAACATTTTATTATCTGGCATTCCAGCGGCTTTAGAAGCGTAACTAAAGAAATATACCATGAATAGTTGGCACGCGCCAGGAATGTAAGAAAAAGTTGAGTGTTGAAGGCGACATGAGATTTGCACGTCAAAGTAAGCTGACGCGACAAAGATTGCGTCGTCTGGTTTATGATGGATGATGACGCCTGGCAACTTGTTAGTTCTAAGATAATACTGAGATGAACCTGGGGTCCTGGGCAATTTGTTATTATGTGAAAATTATTTTTAATCCCTTTCCTCAATCTATACTTATTACTTACAGTCGGAAGATGTCTGCGGTTTACTTTTGTTTTGTCTTCGTTGTTCAATTCATATTAGGCTCTAGAAACCACCATAATCTAGCAGTTTTGGGGACTGCCGATAGAAGTAAAAAATTAGGAACTTGTGAATTGTATCGTCGAGCTATTAGATTATTATTTTTGAATTATTACAGCTCATAGGAAGCGTGCGGTGATCCGGTGACGACTACGTGATTTTCACGCTTTTTGTGCTATCAAAAAGCGTTCAGCGCGCCTAAAGAAGTTACACATCAAAATTTAAAAATTTTAAATTTCCTTAAACCTACCACCAAAAGAAACAATCAGTGTATGAATGATGTTGGCTAACGCATTAAATATACCGCTAACTTCTGACGCTGAGTAGACTGATATTAATGCGAAGAGTATTAATAAAACGAAACAAAGATCGTGTGAACTTAGCCTGAAGAGGAGATATTCTTACGGGGTTTCTAATAGCCGTCACGTTCCCATAAAGGTAGATTTAATTGGAGCACGCGATAGCCCTATCAATCTCTCTCAGTAATATAATCAAAAATTACTTCATTGTCTTGAAACTAATGTATTAGTTTCAAACTTCAAAATTAGAGATCTTTCTAGATTATTCAAAAGTAATACGGTCAACGAACTTCCGCTTTGTAATTAACAGCAATGATTAACGTAGTACCCAGTTTAAGACGGAAACCGAATATTCTGTTATCTTGAAAAGGGCTCAAGCTGTCAACATGTTTGGTAAAACTTAATTAGCCAAGTGTCCACAAGTCACAAAACCAGTGTCTTCTACATCGTTTTTCTAATAAAACTGACGGCGAACTAAGTAGAGTCGAATTAGTTACGTGGGAAATGTTTTGAATAGACGATATAACAACATTAAAATGATAGTTGTTAGATTCTGACAACGCTGTTGCGGTAAAAGAAACGATGTTTTTGATGTGTAGACAGACTGTGTGACGGTGACCTCTTTGACATACATACAAAGACTAGCAAAGAACTAGCAATCCGTATCTGATGTTCATGGACATTTGCTCCAGAGCTGCCAAGTTCCAGTGTTTTAGTGATAAGTCACAGAGTATAAGTAGTATAAGCCATAAAATGAGTTCGTTATACTTTAGTGCACCTGTTCTTAGAAGCGTTAGATAAGCTCATGTTAGCCTTTACTCCATTCTTTACTCGCCTTATCTCTTCCGTAGTAGATCGACCCAAAATGTATGGTGTTGCCGGTAATAAGTGGTCTAAAGTTAGGATTTGTGTGTGACAAAAATGGAAAAGGTAAAGAATGAGTACAATAGAACAAGTTTTCGCTAGTTACAGAAAAGTTGAAAGGGAATCGCCTGTCTTGGTATGGGCAAGTGATGAGGAGGGATTCATTGCATGTAACCATAAGCGTGATGAATGTTGATGGATGGAGAGGGAGAGGAAGACCAAGGAAACGATTGATGGAGTGTTTGAGGTATGATATGAAAGAAAATGGAGTAAATGATGAATGATATGAAAGAGAATGGAAGAAAAAACGTGTTGCGCCGACCCCAAATAACATTAGACAAGTGCAGGAAGATAATAATGAGTGGACTAAAGTTAAGCTTAAGTTAAAAATAACATACTTGTGCAATAGAAGGTGCAAGTTTATAGCTAGGTCTTAATACAAAATTACGGTAATAGGTGTTGATAAACGTTTACAATTGTGTTATAATCAAAACCTTTGCATACAATATCAACTACCTCACTACGTTGCGAAGTAAACAAACTATTGATTTCATTGTAAAGGAATAAGTATAGTTTATGTAAGGAGTCGTTATCGACGTCCCATTTCCTACGCTTTTTAACAATGGTTTTACTATTGGCGGAAAAGCACTATAGTCTGAAATTGGAGATTAGCTACGCATGACGTCACAATTTTATTGTTTCTATCAATATTCTGTAACGTTTATGTGCGATTGAGTCATTGGCAGTTTCTTAGCGTTTATTTGAAGCACAGGCATCTAGATTTTGAATCTTTGCGTCTGTGTTCAGAAATTTTTGAAACATGACGTCTGATGCACAATAATACAGTTTCAAATCACGTGTGCGGCCACGAAGCTGATTCATAAATTCTTTGAACAGATTTATCTTTCAATCAACGGTGTCCTCCTTTCATGTTGATTGTTGACATACTTCCTCTTCCGTGCCTTGTCATGTTTTGTTAATTTCAATATTGAGCTTTGTGTTCTTCATCAATTAGTACATGCTTGGCTCTCGCATACATACACCTTAATACGGACAAACCTTAACTTTTTTGATCGACAAATTACCTACCAGTTTTACAGGAATTTGGCTCTTAAAGTTAAGATCTCCTAAATTTTCAATATGGGCTTTTGAATTTGAAGCCTTGGATATGTTTGCTCGTTTATTTTCTTATCACAAGTGTTCTGGTTGTAAAATATGGGGCATTAACAAGTATTATGCCTCTTAACTGCAATGCCTCTTCTTTGAATTACAACCAAAGATGGTATCGAAAGCTTAATAATCCTTAATGATAAAATCCTCTTACTGAAAGCACCTGGAGACTATTTGTCGCCATTATCAAGTTGATCACACTTTGTAACCCAACATTAATTTCTTTTAACTTTATTATTACTACACATTTGGTAAGTGTCGAAACAAGATTTAAATGCCCGACACCTGTTCTAAAGCACGAGCCTAAATTAAAAAAAAAGAAATGTTAATCAAACTGCATCCATTCTCTCTTTCTTTTATTAGTTTTTGGTGTAAGTGCGAGTGAGAAGATGAGATAAAGGTACTTCTGTTACGGAATAAAGCGGGAACGTTCGTGCTGCCAGTATTCTAAACAATTCTCTTTGAACAGGTGCACGTGTGTGCTTACACAAGTTATTTTACTAACTATCGACTATTCCACTCACGTCAAGACTCTGTTGTTTACTTACGGCGCCTCTTCCAATAATATGTTTTTTGTCATAAACTGACGTACTGGGTCTTTTATTGCTTTCTATTCTAGTAAGTATCTGACATATATGTTACAACTAGTTATATTGAGAGATTTCAATTGAATTGTCATGAGCAATTTCTGGTATGTTGTTTTCTGACATTTTCTGATTTATGAAATGATTGTTTTCTTCGACAGTCTTTTAGGTATTTTATTGTTGTCAGAAGCGAGTTAATAATTAAATATGTTTTAAGCAAAGAGGCTAATAAAAAGGTCTTGTCATTACACACATTATTTTATCAACAAACATCGCAAGACAGATCAGAAACGCAACTGCTGAGCAAGATGTCAAGGGCAAAGTGTTATTAGGTTTTTCCATCTAGAATTTCTTAGCATCAACAACGGAGTCTGTATTTGTGCCCGTTTGATGGCAGTAGGCTCGCCCCCTATTACATGGGACTTAAACATTAGCGGCGAAAAGTGGGTGTTCTATTAGGTACCTCTTCCTAACCCTTCGGGGATTACAGGCGTGATGTTGTGTTATGTTATTCACCAAATTCATGAGATTTAATAGCAGATCTATGTACTGATGATTCCAACCCGGTTGTTGGAATCTTATTCAAATCAATGTTCTCAATGTTCAATCCACAGAACAGAAAGTCTTTCTGTTCTGTGGTTCAATCAATCAGTTAAAAGGAAAGGTTATGTATATGTAAGCCCATCCATTACTCAAAAAATGGTATAAAAGTAATTATAAAAACAATACGAAGGTGATAAAACGTAAGCTCGTTAGTGTAATTGGTAGAACGTGTTCGTTCGGGCATTCCACCTCGCGGAATTATGTTCAGATTGACCTGAGCAAAAGGCTTTGTTTTACTCTTTTATTATTGGCGAGAAATCTGATTTATGAGCTGGATATACTTATTTAACGCCTCTTATCTCAATGGGAAGAAAACGTTTATAGATAAGGCGATAAAATCAAACATTAAAACCATTATTGTAGGTTTGGAACACCCACCGACAGCTACTTCGAAGAAATGTGATTTTAGCATATTTTATTGCTAATCTCGTAAGTCGTTTATGATTCTTAACTATGGATAAATGAAAGACAATAACATTTGTGGTTGAGATGAGAATGTTAAGGGGGATGTGTGACATAAGGAGAAGTCTGAAAGTGGCTTGGAAAATAATCGTAATGGTATAATGGTAATCGGTTTTTGTAGTATGGACATGTGATTTAAAGAATTGTGGAAAATTAAGTGAGGTAAATGTTGAGTATAAATGTAGATGGCTATAACAGTAGAAGGAGACCAAAGAATCGATGAATGGACTTTGTGAAGGATGATATGGCTAGAAAGGAGGTGACTGCTGAGATGACGAGCAATGGAGAAGTAAGGAAGAAGGAGACATGCTGCGCCTACCCCAAATAAATAAGGCTGAGGGCAGGAGAATGATGATGTTTACGATTCTTAAAAATAAGTTATGCCATAGCGCATAGTGCAGAAATAGTACAATAATAGTAGTCGACTATTTTAGTACAATTCTAATGTTGACCACGTCAAACATGTCGTGGCTATAAACACAGCGAGAAGAGGTTGCCTACAATGAATATGAAATGAGGATGTGTGAACATGTGGAACATAATAAATATAAACGTGATTTATTTATGCTTATTCCATTGGTGGGAATGTAGGATAAGTTTATAAGATATGTATAAAATTATTTCGAGTTCCTAACATACTGCAAGTAGGTTCAAGGTTGATTGAGAACCCGTCGGGCTGCGGGTTGTTCGCAAGAGATACCGCGGCCTCGACATGAAGGGCTAAGAATGTGTGGTTTTTAGTCAGTAGAAGTCTGACACTCCCTTTCGCTCTGCCCAAGAGCGGGAGAGGTTATTTGATGAGTTTCCACCCGCCAAAAAAAAAAAAGGTTGATTGAGAAAATTTGTCAGTTTCAGGTAGCTTAATGTGCTGCGGCGTCTACCTAGAGTTTTCCACTTACACTTACTTTACTCTCATCATAATTTTCATCGTTGTCTTATTGTTGACAAACCATAAAAGAAATAGATCTTGCGAAAATATTTAAAGTTGGTTTGCAATAAGAAAATATAAGTGGAAAATCTGTATGTTTTTCTTGTTCCAAGAACCATTATTCTTAATCTCTGTCCATTTAATTTTAGCTTTTTATAATTAAAAATCGATTCGGTTTAGGCAAACTCTGTTTAAATAAGTAAAACAACACATTAAAAAAACCCATTTTAAGATTAAAACAATAAATTGCTTACGTTAAACTCAGCGTAACAACATTTCTGCACTTATAAAACACCTTAGCTTAACACAATATTCTCGATGATAGATTATTTCAAAGCTATTCCTAAATAAGAAACTAAGAAATAATCCTCCATCATTATAACACTGAAACACCTGTGAATATCATCCACCTGTCGATCTCCATACAATAATTCACAAAAGTTGTTTACGAAGCGCGTGCGCAGCAGCAGGAATTATATTGTAAGTAAATGTCAGCGTTGTAATTAACATTTGTTATACGGTGGAAGAGCAAAGGTGTTTTCATATATCATCATATATGTAAAGATGGAATCGTTATTTTGTGGTTTTCTCGTTGGTCTAGCCTAGGGGTCGCAAGCGCGAGTGCTGATCAAAGTATTTTTCTATCCGGATTTTCTTAGTAGCAACCATGGAGTTTGAATTTGTGCGCGGCTGATGGCAAAAATCTCGGCCCCTTTTACTTGGGACTTAAACATACTCGTAACTGGTGAAATGTTGGTGGACCATTAAGTATAGGTACCTTGGGGATTTACAAGCAGGCGTTTAAAGATAACAAAAAAAAAGTGTCAGATTTAGGAGTCGAAAAGTGAAATTATGAACAATCTCTACAAGGTGAACTCGTCAATCCCCATTATAAGAACACATCAAAAGCTTTACAGCTCACACAATGGACCTTGGACATACTGAAGGGTCACCTTAAAGGTTTTTTTCACCGGCGCACCTGCGCTTGCGCCGACATTCCGTCGTGTGCCAAGACTCCCGGGCGCTTCAGACATTTCCGTCACACCGCCGGCACCGCCCAGTTTTTCATCGTTCCACTAACAATTAATATTGATGGCGGATCATACAATACTTAACCCGTTATTAGCTTTACTGTTATTTTTAATTTGCTGTCTCATTTTTTCCCCTTCTGAATCACAAAGTGGATTGATGTGAATGGGACGAGGTTTGTTCAAAAAAGCCTAAAAGTAACAGCTTTTTTACAACCTAAGTCGTGATCTATTGCTAGACAATATGGTGTATAATAATTATGATGATCTGAACACAGGTTTAAATAGACTTCGATCGGGCAGGAGGCGGACAAAAATTTGAATTAAAAATTATCACTACTTGCAACTTTTAAATACATATATTTTAGTTATAGTTTACTTATCAGCACTAATTATAAGAAACAACACTACTGCGTGCCTAAAATGTACACCTTTTATGTTGGTTTTTCTTAAATAAATTATTTATTTCCTTTCTCCGTTCAAATCTCACTGTTCTCTGCGATTTCTGGCCATGTTCGCCCATAGTATCAGTAAATGCTTAAATTATTTCTCGTTCAACTATATCGAGCTCCATAAACATAATTTTTACATTAGAAAATTGGCCCTTGTCGTGTTTAAGAGGTTCAGTAAGTAGCGGTGAAACAATGAGAGGCGCGATGTGGGCGCCAAGACGGTAGCGTCACGGGTCGCCGCCTCCGGAAGGAACCGAGTCGTGGGAACCGACCACAACTACGGTCTACGGTCTATATATACACTCCCTTATTATTATTCACCTGCATAATGTTTTGATAATTAGAGCACACCCAGTGCTGGTGTTACTCTGACGTGTTAAAACAATTAGATCTTATTACCTTTGATGTAGTGATTGGGTGCGAGAATTACGATGAAAATGATCTTTATCAATGTTAAGTTTCTATATAACATAACATAACATCACGCCTGTGAGCCCCGAAGGGTTAGGCAGAGATGTACCAAATAATCAACCCACATTTCAATAAGAACAACAAATGCAGACTCCGTGCATCCTAGTGAAAAAATCCTTATGGAAAAAACACGTTGCATGACCTGGGAATCGAACCAAAGACCTCATGCTCAGCAGTCGCGCTTGCGACCACTGGACCAACGAGACAGGCAGAAACAATTTCTTATTTGATAAAATAATGATAAAGGAGGATGACTAATGAAATATTAATGTGTTTACATAAATAAAACTTTACTTTATTTTCTCTTGTACAGATCTCAATCTTGCTTGGTAACTTAAAACAACACCTATTGAACAGATCATGGCACCAGTGTAAAAAACATAAGTAACACCGAAATAATGATTAATAATACCGCCGAGGATCGGACTTATAAAACCAGCTACCGAGCTGACACTGTTTATCGCCCCTATAAGAGTTGCACGGTTACTCCCACTTCTATTCGACACCACGACCATAGTAACTACCCTCGCGAAGGCAAAACACATTGCCGTAGGAATCAATATCGCAACGTAGAACGGTATAGCGGGCACTGTAGCTAACCCTATCATAGACAACATCATCAAAAGAAATATATGAAAGTGGCGTTGAGTATAGTCCTTATCATTGACATAAAACTTGTCTAACGAGGTCACTTTCTCATTTGTTATCGATGACACGATCCCTGTCAATGTTGTAATGTAACCTAGAACTTTGGGCGACACTTCGTGTTCGGTATTCAAGAATAAACGGAAGTTATTAAAGTATAACCCCATAGACATTGACATGATAAGTTTAAATAAGAATATGTCCCAGTATTTGGTCCAGTCTATACTGTTGAAGTTTTCAACAGTTTGGTTGAAAGTATTTGCAAAGGAATCGAATAATGTTGTTGCTTTTAGTTCTTCTTCTGGTTCGAGTTTTTTATCTTTGGGGATGTCTGGCAGTGAATTGATGAAACCTGTAACAATGAGAAAGAGATCTTAAAGTACCAAAACATAAGAAGATATGATATATAAATATACCTATATTTATTTATCATTTCATTAAAATGCATTTTTTCTTGAGGGTGGGAAATCATCAAATGACTCCTCCGCGGTATGTCTTTCGAACAACTCGCAGCCCCGGGTAACAGGCACTCTTAAAGGCTCTTGTGTGAAGGTCCTTGGGTAGTGAGTAGTTTTAACCGAATGATACGCTAACATTTTAATATTAATAGAATTTTCTTTACCTGCATTAAGTATAAAAAACGCCGCTAGAGTAGTACACATGATGGTAAAGCCGCTTTCAGGAAAGGCTTCCATGACATACCCGCTTAGAGTAGGGCCTAGTGCCAAGCCAAGCCCTCCTAATGACGTTAACTTGCCGTATAAAGCAGTGACATCTTTCGGATCATCTAGGTAGTCCGGTGCTAACGCTCTTGTTAATGTTTGAGTGTGCTTAAATGTTCCTGCAACAATTTGGGTAACTATTTTAAGTATAGGAGCAAATATTTGTAAACAATAGAAAAGATGAGGAATGTGAAGGAAACTATCAAACTCGAAGTGGCGATAAAAGAAAATCATCTGTCTCATACATTTGGATCGAGTAGGTATTGAAATTTTGTATAGGACAGCGGTATACGACACGTTCGGGACAAAACGTCAATTCTGTTGTCTTTTAACACCACACACTGTTATAAAATCTTAATAATTAATGTTCACTTACCTAATAGAGCTCTTATTCCAATGAAAACAAGAAGAGATGATGTAATTCCCAGTGAGAAGTAAGCCAAGGAGCAGATAATCAGACATAATATAAATATTGGTTTTCTGCCTCTTATGTCACTCAAACTACCCTGGAAATAAGACAAATGACTATTATTCTTCTGGGTCTATTATTACTGAATCAATAACTATCAATAGGGTCTGGTATGTGTAGTATGAAGAAGTTTATGTTAACTATCAGTACCAATAAGCACCCTATACAAAGGAGGTATTGTTATGCTTATTATAAACTTACCACAAAAGGTGATGAAATCAATTGGCATCCTGGAAAGACGGCGCCAAGCAGTCCAATCTGAATATAGCTGAAGCCTAACTTTCTCGCGTGGATATCGAGATATGGCAGTACAAAGAATACTGATAGCAAATCCTGAAACAAACAAATATAATTTTCAACTTAATGCCACAAGTACAACCATTGTTACTATTAAATTCAGAATCGATCTATCAAACCCCGACACACAAGAAGAAATTAATTGTAATAATACATATATTTTCTGAAATAATACGTAGGTATGTAGATATTTTAAAATATATTTCACTAATGCAGTGTAAAAAATATAAATGTTTAACTGAAGTTTTTGAGGAAGTGCGGACGTAACGTAATTAAATAACTCCTGAAACTTTTCCTACTATGAAACGTCGCCCAAACTTGTTAATACAATTAAATTTAATGTTTCAATGATTAATATAAATAAACCTAAATAACAAAATAAACGTTTTAAACCTTACCAAAAATCCGACGAGTACAAATTTCACATAAGTCGAAACCATTGTATGTATTAAAACTCTATATTCACTGAGATCCAACTTGACCAACTGATAAACTATATTAAACTAAAATACTGCACAATTAACTCGGAATTCGCAACACTTCATTCATAGACGAAACCCGATTCAGTATTGATTACACACGTTTTCTATATCAGCTGTAGTAGGTACAAGTCATCATGATAACATAATATATCTAAATTTATCTTTGACACATTATTTATAATGCTAGTCATCACTATGTGATACCTACGTAATATACTAGGAAGGTTAGGAACGGTAGACATTTAGACAATAATAACATTTATAAGTCAGAAAATGGGGAGGTGGAAGTTTGGAATGATGTAAAGGACATTGAAAGTGCTCTTGTATTTAAAACGGTAGACTCAGCTCAGATAGCTGAAAATGCAACAACATGATACGATATTTCAGATATCCAGCGTCGTAATCCACCAAAGAAAATTGTTTTGATGTCCGTAAGCGGTCAAAATAACTCTCGTTTGAATAGTAGTAACTATTACCTCATCCTCATAAAAGGCCTACCAATCGGTTGGGCTTATCCTAATAATAACACCATACAATCGCCATTTGGGATGCCGATTTGGATTATGGAAAACTGATCCCGCGTAAGTGGAAATCCACTATTAGTTAAATAAACGTTTCTTTAATCATTTCACGTATATCTCGTTCGTTCGTATATTTTATCTAGTTTATGCTGTTATTTTCCTATTCTGAATATTTTATCAATGATCGAGTTAAATAGGTACTATCATATCATATTGGAATCAATGTACGGTTTCCCTAAGATCCCACGCTTGGGTATTTGAATGGCTCCCATATTGTGGGTCATTTTTATCGCATTTCTAATAAGCTGTTGCGAGTGCAACCGTCACGGTTCACGATTTAATTGTTTTTGTAACATTGTCTTCAACTGTGGTTGATGTTTTCTTTAATTCAGGTGCACAGGTGGTTACTGAGACCGGGAAACTTAGCAATACCTTGTATTTTTGTTTTCAGTCATAAAGTTTATCAAAAAATATCTTTCGGTTTCCATTTTCTTGTAGACTTTGTAGATTTTTACTGTAGACAGTCAACTTGGAAATGCGTTGCATTTTTCTTTTCAGTCTAATAATCTTATTAAAAAAAAACATGTTACCTATTTTACGATTAATGGCTTCATTTGTATGACTCAGAAATACTAAACACACATCAAAAGCAATTTCAAACAATTCTTAGATACTCAATTACCTTCAAATCAAATAAAAACAACGTCTTTACGTCCAATTTTCGTCAATTTTGTTCAAAAACCAACGTCGTGTGTGTCCGGAAATGGAATCAGAACTAAAGTCTGTAATGTTCGACTTCCGATCATTTTGAAAGCTCCATCTTCAAGAAATAAAGCGGAAACATACCTAATCTGGAAATAATTAGAAAATGATGCAACATCACTACTTTTGTCATTACTTTTGTAATAAAATGTGAGAAAGATTTGTGTCAAAAACACTACAGGTATCGTTATCTACGTTTGTTTGTAGATAGGAATCCTTTTCAGCTGTTTGATAAGGAAGTATGATGTAACTGAAATTATTCATTCATCATTTTGTTAGGTAATTTTGAATGACTGAGGAGTTCGTGCTCATGGTCGTGTTATGTTTAGGTTAAGCCGTACTTGCCTAGGTTGGACCGTGAATGGGTGACTACTCATTACATACCGAAATTCCTCTGTGCTTTGGAAAGCATGTTAAACTTTTGGCCCGAATGTCATTTTGTCCAACTTTGACAGTCGTTACAGGTAGTCAGTAGCCTGTTGAGCATGAAGTCCTGTGTTCGATTCCCGGGTCGGACAATTATATTAATATGACTCTATAATTAGAATATTTGTACGCCGTTAACGGCAGGACATAGCGTTCATTAATAATATTGACATTTGTACTTTAGTTTTACCTATGTTCTACAAATAAAAATAATTGAATTTGAATTTGACAAAGAGTTATTGGATGTTACATTAGGAATTTCTCAGCAGCTGCAACATAGTCTGACTAAGTGTATGGGACTTAAATACTTCTGGACTTTTACTCTTTCTCGGCAATCCTTTAGCGAGGGAATTTAAAGCGTTATTAAAAATACTAGCAATGTAGTATCATTAGAACGAATAAGAAAATAAATTTAAAGGTATCGGTGATTGGTTAACACCGCATCGACCTCTTGCTTGGCCCCTAGTTAAACCGCATTAGTCGGTCTGTTGATCAGTTGGACACACTTGCATCTCAATAGAGTTTGTCGTACGACACTATGCTTCGTTGACTACACTTTTTGCTATTGTCTGTTTAGTTACCGTCGTTATGTGGAAATAGAAGTTACACTGACTTAACTGGCGAACTGTTGAGGCACTATAAGTAGATCAAAAAATCAAATCAAATAATTTATTTTGCTAAATACACCGATCTCAGCTAGATATCTGCCTAACCCTTCGATATTTACAGGCGTGATGTTATGTTATATTTAGGTAGGTACCTACCTAAGGAAAATATTCTAATCATATGGACTGTGAGCTGAAAGTCGATCTTCAAGAAATCAGGTACAGAAATCTTTCATTTTGTTTGTAGATTACGTTACAGTAAAAAAATCACAATAGACGGGCAAAGCGAATAGCATCGTAATCTACTTGCAATAACTAACAATAAGTGTCTGTATTAGTATAACGTGTCAAACTTGGCAATTATGTAATTTCGCTCTATAAGGCATCACCGAGACAAGAGATCACAGTTTTTCTATGAATTTTCTTTTGATAGAATCTCTTTGCGTAACAGTTTTTAATTAGAAACCCTTTAAAGCTCCATTGTTATCTTTTGACAAAGCCGATACGATATAATTATAACAGCTTTAAATAACGTAACGCGCGCACAGAATATAACATTGGCACAGTTCGGTTGTGAGCACTGAACCGCGACCCCGCGACCCGCGGCTTTTGATGACTCACCCTTCCTGACCGTCTTCAAGGATATGACTCCTGTGACTAATTCTTGGTAAAAAACGTCCATTGTTCGAATATAGACCATTGTAACGCAAAGCCGTAACTCGTTCAGCGTTCCACCTCTGCGGTGACGTTTACGACAACCGAATTATGGAACCCTTCCATTTAAAGCAGCTTTGGGGAAAGCAGAAGTAAATTTTAAAACGTTATTAGTAAATGTCTACTAAGTTTTAACGTGTGTAATAAACAGCAGGTGTGCCATCGTCAAACTGGCTTTGGGTTCTTACCACAACCTAAATGTGTTAAATCCGATGCCGTTAGTCACTCATAAATCAATTCACATCTGTACATTTATCAGCTAACATATGTAGGATAATTATCCTTTCATTCATCCGTTATCAACCGTAGAAAATGACGCTATTAACGTAAAGCAGTCCCAAGTAGTCGCGTATCGGTATATCTGGAAGCGCGGGTTAATCTCATCATCAGAACAGTGAGGGTCCGCCTTAGACGCCAAGACGTGTGGGAAACCCAGCCGAGCTTGACCGTCGGGCCATGCTTCGGGTTACGATCTAATTACAACATTTACCACACCTGACAGGTGCCCGGTCAAAGGTTGAACATGAATACATATACAGGACCTTGAATTAGAGGCAATTTCTTGCACTGCACTGCAATAAGGAAGCGATGGAACCAGTGTTGATAGGAAGTCTATAATAGAATGTGACTGGAAAGGACATGAGCTATGCAATTTTATTGTTCTACAGTCTAGAAATAGCCTGTTGTGTGAAAGTAAGGTTAAAATGGAAAAGGATCAAAATGGATTGTTTTGTTCTCACGCGCGATGTATCCGGAAACTTTCTGTGTGGAAATTAATGAATAGAGTGCTAATAACGTCATTATCAAAATTAAATGTCGTGTCTTATCCCAGCGTACTATCTGAACACAATCAGAATTCGCTTTACGTAGCTACTGCCTTCCATGAGAACTTGGTCTTGGAAAAAGTAATTCATGCAAACTTAATTCAATAAATAAGATGTTCCGTCCTTTGTTCTATCCAGACTTAAATGGTAAAGTAGCAATTTATTTCCAATATACTCAGATTGAAATTGAAAGTCTCGTGAAACAATTGTATCAATTTATGGTAGTGGGATAACTGTGGGACCGCGGTTGATTCAAGATTCCCGCTTGTTCTGAAAATCATTTCCAATGTTGTGGTTACTATGTTTACAAACATTTGTTTTTTTTTACTTATATCAAGTGAATAAATGATTTTGATCAAGACAACAATACTTACAGACAATTTGGGAGTTGGTTTATTAAGTGCTTTCGAAATTGTTGAGTCGAAAACAAGTCAACCTCCTTGATATTTCTTCAAGGTGTCAAGCGAATAAAACCTCCTACTAAAACTTGAGGAGACAATTTCCTGAGGTTTCTTGTGATAGAACGTCGTCGCCACCATATCGGTAACAGTTTCCTAATACGTAGCCTTACGTAGTATCGGTTGGATCATTCGGACTCCCACGGGTAGGCGCCTGCGCAGAGTGCGCAGCCACGCGCTGAATACGATGCGTGATCGCCGTGAGAATTATATGCTAGTCTCGGTTCGTGGATTTCTTATTTATATTTTTATATGCTTCATAAATATAAAAAGAGTATAATGGTAAACGGTTTTAACGGCGATAATACGAGTATTGCGCCATCATTCGTTTATATTTGAAGAATATGCGTGATGGTTGTGGTAATTGGTATATGTATTCATAACAGCGTTAAATTATGCTTTAGAAATCGGTCATTTTATTGGCAAGTATTTGCAGTAGGGTATGGTATTCCAATTTTCTGCCAAAACCCGAAAATTAGTTTTACATAAATTATTTTATTTTCAGCTCGTTAATCAAATTACCCAGAAATCACGTATGGTCATCAACAGCCTCCTACATTTTGATGTCATTACATTTTGACCATCAATCCTCCCACAGAACGTGATATTACGTTTTGGGCCTTCTCGTTATAAAAACTATATCTGTTTATCCAACCATCCTATTTGTTGACAGAGACCGTTTGCCTAAGGAGAGAGCCCGTGTGGAGATGTGCCGTTGTTATGCAAATTCTTCAAGTGACCATTCACATAAGTAATTTATTCTGGCGAAGATTGATAGATAGCTTTACAGAGGAACTGTTAGGGCTTAAATACAGTTAGGTCAGTTCACCTTGAATGTCTAACAAGGTTTCTTTATTTCGTTTAAGTATCAAATCCAGATGGCGGAACGCCTTTAAATGGCTTTCTCGTTAATTGGCAACAAGAGGCCTAACATCGAGAACAGTGGAAGGAGTGGACATCCATTTATTCTCAGGCAGCTTTGGCCCTTAGATACATACTAAGTATGCATACTAACATAAATATGAATAAAATACAATCACATCATCATCAACATCATCTTCGCCCAGAACTTTATCCTAACAAACAACACATTCAGCTATAAAACGTGTAACCAAATCTTTTGGTTTCAATTTAGTACAATCGCCGAGACAATAGTACCGTAACTTTAAATAAAATAATCATTTAAGCATAGGCTGGTATTAAAATGCAAATGAGCTATTCCAAAGCCTATCATTTGGACGTTAACCTGTTCTCACTTGACTATAAAACTTAAGATTGGAAACTATAAAAGTGGCTGAAGTTTGGACAGCCATTTGTAAGCCTCTGCTTGAGTGGTCATATAAAATTGCCGGTTTTCGAGCTAGAGTGGGCCATGTCTGTGGGTCGGTTACATTTTGAAATTTAGGGAAAGATCCATAAGACACCTTGAAAAAACCGGTCGTAGATTAGAGAAACCTCGTGCGATATTGTGGACGGTCCAGTTTCGTGCTCATCTCTCATGTAAATTGATATGACGGAGATAGGCGGCAATTTATGTGTCTGCCGCGAACGACGAGATCATAATACTCGTACAAGCTTTTGTAGAGCATATCTGAAATTATTCATGAATATTATTCTATAGCAATATTGTCGTGACTAGAGCGTTTTTGCCACGCACACGTTTTCAATATCAGACCTCCTACATGGATTAACAGAATGAGTTTGCAATGGCCAATTTGTTTTTTAAATAACTTTTTCACAGTGATTATGGAATGACAAGCCAATAAAATCCTTTTTTCCCTCGTCGTAAAACTCAGTTGAGTTAATTGCTGAATTGCTCGAACGCGCTTTCGTTCACTGCTATTTACCGTACGGTTCGCATTGTTGCCAAATACTAAATGACATCAAAAATGTTGAATAATAATAAAATTATGTTATCTAAATGAATGGCACATACATATGCATAAAAGAAAGCAAAGAATTTGAGTCAATGTCGTGAAAGTTGCATTATATTATGACGACGGAAATGGACAAGTTTTTTGGTATTTTAGCAACATTTTATCATGTTACGAAACTTATGATATGGCTAGGTGCAGACGCAGAATCTATTCCCAATAGATTTGAATAAGAAGAAAATCTTAAACCGCGAAAGATTGGTTGCAAAATCTGCACTTAATCAAATACCCGAAAAACATTGGACTATGTGGTGTGCCCTTTTAGGCTTCCTATCAACGTAAGAATAAGAATATCACACCCTTCCAAAGATTAAATATTAGTAAGTTAACAGTTCGTTACACCCGTCTAAGTACTTAACTACTCCTCAAGTGTTGCGGGTTTTGTGAATGGCGGTCTCGTGGGAATCGCGTGCAGTTTCAAACGTAGTAGCACCCGCATGTATCAATCTAGTGCTAGTGCTTCAAACGCTTCTCGAAAGTGTTCTAATCTGGGAAATATTTGCCGTCAAAACAATGGCTAGGGCGAACACTGTTTATTAGAAACTAATTGTCAACATCGTCATTATCATGCATTGTGTTAGCGTCATATTATGTATCATTCTCCTTTAATAACTTGCTACTATACTAATGTTTACTGCAAACTGTATTTACATAAAATAAACATTGATTGAAAGCGCCTGCAGAAAGTAGAAACAAACCGCGCTGGGAAACAAATGATCGCGCTTTTGATTTTACTAGGCGCTCAATCAGTGAGCATGCTCTTCCGTGCTCTTGTGTAACTTGAATAGATGCTTTTGACTCTTGGAGAACGTCATGTATTGGTTAGTTGATTCTTATTTTAAATAGTGTAATTTTGGTTTAGGAGCAATAAATAACAAGACTACTATTTCGATTGACAATCAGGGTGGGCTCTGCGAGGACCTACCTATTTGATTTTCAATTGTATAGGAGTTTTCCTACAAATATGTTCCTACCTTTTCATGACGTTTCTATTATAGTGGAATAGAGGACACAATATCTAATATGTATGTGTGTCCTACTATATTTGGACGTTTCTTTAACGGTAAACATCTTTTTGAGCGGAGTGGTCATTTCCTCTTAGCACAAAACTTGTTTCGTCTTACTACGACCTACTACAAGATCAACAGTCTACGGGCTACGAAGTGCGTAGCAAAGGATTTTAAACCTTTTCGCGTTTGTGTTAGAGGCTAGTTTGTTTTGTGTAAAATGAGGCTCCATGTGAGTAAAAGAGACAGATATATGTTTGTATAGCTACTACGAGATAGGAACCGGTTAGGGGTGTTGTAATTTTACTATATGGTTATTAATAAGCACACACAACTACACATAGTAAGTTTCTTATTTTAATCGAAAAGCTGGTTTAAAAAAAAACAAATCAACGTGCAGCAATTTGATGACTCGTGAAGATACGTTCATAAGATATCATAGACTGTATTCTAAGTAGCTACAACGATTTAGAATTGACAACCATTAAGTAATGGAAAAACGATAGCGGTTGCACTTTGCAGTGACATTCAGATTTTAAACCCTGACACCGTAAATTCTAATTGATTTCTTCAAAACACCCTAGTCAGTCATCATCCTCAACTTATAATTAATGGTATAATAATATCCTGAATCGAATGGTATATCGTAATTGTTTAAATACATTTTTTTTAACAATTCCTTAACTGTTGCTTCCCTGTTAATATATCACAGTAAATATTTTACGTTCTGCCCTTCTAAGATTAAAAAGACGTCTAACTAATTACAAAGAAGCTTTCAAAGGATTAGATCTTAATCTCCATTTTTTAAATCACCTCTTGAGCTTCCAATTTTCTTTATGTTGGTAGTGTTGTTCTCAAATCAGATTTAGATTGCTTTTTTGTAAAAAGGTTTGAATAGAGGAAGTAAGACTCTTGTATGATTGGTGTTTTGTGACCTTTTGTTATTAATCAATTAAAGAACGGGACTCGCGTTGTTAAGGTTTTCCTGTTATAGACCTATTTAAGTGGTTTGTGTTTCCAATAAATTTTATTTTAATAATTCTTGTCTGCAAATCCATTCTATGGGGAAATGAATAACTAAATGCTGTTTACAGACTTTTGTTCCATCAGGGATATTTAGAATAAAAGGTTTGAGATAAACAAACAAGAAAAACTATAGTATTTAGTATGTTTGAAGAAAATCGACTAATACAAAACAAAAGAAAAGCTTTTTCATTAAAAAAAAGAAAAGAAAGAAAAATCAGATCAGCCACAAGTTCTCAAACCTAAAGAAAACTACCTAATACCTATCAAACATCTACCGTTACACTCAACATTTTAAATGAAAATAGTACAGATTTCACACCCTCAAGAGTACGAAAAGAACTGTCAAATTGCGAGATAGGAGAAATTTCTACCACGTTTATTTGCGCGCGAGTTAGTAGCTATTTCTATAAGCGATTTTTCGTGACTTAGTGGCTTTGGATACTTACGAGTTTTTGTCACGCGAAAGATCTCCACATTTCACAACAGATGGCATTAAAAACAATTTTTAAACAAAAATGTCAGATAGGAGGTATTGCTTGCTTGCAGTCGAAATAGCAGCCATCTATTGCAGTAATTACCACAGCTAATTACAGCATCGCGTTGGAGGAGGCTAGTTAAATGCCTCCATGTCATCATCTAGGTAGCAAGGATTTCTTATTAACGCAATCTCTTCTGCGTTCCTTGGTGCAAGGAATTTGTGCGTCATGGGCATTCCTATGGTTTAATAAAACGTAGGGCTTCTAAGGGCTGTGCAGGGGTAATGACAACACTTGCGAATCGCTACAGGATGACTTGACTGGCTACGTTGTTTTAAGGTATGCTCAAATATTTTGATAGTCTGTTCAGGTTTTCAGACACCTCTCGATTTCGTACTTTAGTGTCCACAAAAATCCCAAGGGCCGATGGATCAAATTACAGTCATTGGGACGGAAACAAAAAAGTTTCTTACCCAATCCTTCGAAAACTTATCATCATTGTAATGGCAACTCTAAGAGGCAACCAATAAACACTTCTCATCGCCATACTTTCGTAACTGAACCTACTATTACACCCACAATTTTGTGAGTAAAAATAATAGTTTGGTCCGTCGTCATGCCGGCAATATTCTATTTCTCACCTAACTAGACGGGAGTGTATAATTGGGCCAAACTGCCCACTACGCAATTACTACGGAATGGAATAAGTAATACCCGTAGCGTAGACCAGTCGGCCCGCTTACCGTTTGGGTAGTGGAGCAATCTCTTTAAATGCTTCTACTGCTTTTTTTTATTTTATTTCTATCGATTATCTTCTTAAGGTAAGATAATAAGATTACTGATATAAAAGGAGGTGGTACTTCAATTCGAAAATGCCATCAATTTATGTCCTATAAAAGGATTCTTTATTGGAGTGTAGGTTCGTTTGTTTTCAATTTAAGTCCGGTAGGATGTTTTGTTATTGAGATTGGAGGCTGTTTTGTATATAATATGGACCCGTGCATAAGTAACTGTGTCCGCACGTGCGCAAAGACAAAGGGAACTTGAAACCTTTGTGCTTAGTGGAACAAGAGACATAGCGCCGTGGTACCTATGTAACTACTGACTGAGTACTACCGAGGTGTTGTTGCGCCACTATCATTGAGCTTACAGCTCTATGGTATATCCACAATATACTTACAAATTGTATTGACGGTAGTCGATTGTCAACCGCGAGAATAGATTGAGCTCACGGACAAATATGAACGTGTGTGCATTTGCTTAGGTGCCACATTAATTTCTGTTTAAAAACCAGCAAACCATGATTTATGACGAGGACGTAAACAGAGATTTGTTCGTATAACTATGTGTTTGGGTTTCTAACTAGTTCTGAAAACATGACTAGACCAGAGAAATAGCATGATTTAGACCGAAATCCTAATAACCGTAGGCCTAGCTAAAGCAAGATTAGTTTTACTTTCACACCTCTACAAACACAATCAGTTGCGTCATTACAATATTTCTGCTATATTAGACAAGTTCTTACAGAATTTTTATGCGTACACTATCACAATAGTCACGCACGCAATCAACAGGCAATAACTAGGAAAACCTATTAGAAATGTTCTCGGGAATTGATAAGGTATTACGAACGATTACGTATTGTACTCCGCAAGGTGTTCAGTTTAGCGATGCAAGTTTTTTTGGGCCTGTTTAATCCCTCATCCCGCTGTGCAGTCGAAAAGAGCTCCCTCGCACGTTCAAAACTTTTTTCTTCCGACCACCTGCTCTAAAGCGAATAAAAAAAACATAAGACAGAACAGGTAATTTTTATTATTATTTTTGAACTCAACACTGCTTGGCACGTTTTGTTATTTATGATCTGCTTTTGGAGTATTTCGTTTTCGAGGAAAGTGATATAGATTTAAGCTTTGTAAGGATTAGTTTTCCACTTTTCCTGACCAAAACATTGTAGTAAGGTTTAAATTCCAAACGATCAACAGTATTTCTAATGAACACTATATTATCTATAATCTATAAGGAATGTTACATTTTCTAAGATGTAACATATTTCCTTGACGTGTTTATAATAACAACAATTATTGTTCATGTCATCGTTACTCGCATGATCCCTCGGGCATTGCGCGGATCGTTTCTATAAAACAAAATGGCCGCATCGAAGCCTCAAAATCCTGGCTCGTAGGCTAGTTTCCCGCCGTAGCCGCGCGTGGCGCTGCTCGATTAGTTCTGTACTACGCCGCTGCGAGCGGTGGCGGCGCTGGCGTCACGGGCGGCGTACCCGCAACTCTACACTCCCACGTACGGTCTCGTTGTAAACACAGTCGCGCGCCGCGTGATAAGTTTTCGTATCCCTGTGGACTAAAAACGATTGTAAACATGAAAGTTTGTTTGGAAGTGATGTTATGAACTGTGCTCTGTGTGACTTCTGGACGGATTGCAAGGATTTACGATGACTAAAGCCAAGATAACGCGAACCAGTGCTCTTTACCACAGCGCTAAGGTGAGCCCTTCTACTTTAATCTGTTATTATTTTGTGTTTTCATCAATTAAAGTGCTGTTTTTAAGTAGAAAACTTATTGGGGACATTAAAATGACCACCAGAAAGTATTTGAAAGGGGCTATTTTTGAATTAATCAGTCAGCGTGTTATTTATGCAAATGAATAAACAGTAATTCAGTTGAGTTCTTTCAATTGAGAAACTTCTTTATTTATGTTACTATTTCATTGTAAATCGTTATATTTTGAAATGTTGTACTGTAATAGTTATATTATGGAGGTTTATTCATTTGGGTCCGGTTCTTTGGACGTTCGTCGTGAATCTTGATCCCTCCTCTCCCGCGCATGCCCTTCGAAGCCTCCGTGCTTCCAATTTAAAATAAGCGATCGCATCGCACAGTATACACGAAAATACAGGAACCTTTTCTGAAGTTAGTGTTTAGTTATGTAAGATATTTGACTGGGTAAGCAAATAGAAAGTCACTACCTCATGCCTGATAGTAGTACGTAAATAAACAGTGCAAAAACACGTGCATAAAAGAAGTTTCTTTAGAAAGTGGGTATTTAATGTATACTGCATTTTCCAATTTAGTGTGTAAGCTTTTTAGGCGGGATGTTTTGTTATATTAAATCAACCCTTGATTTAATATTACAAAACATCACGCCTTTAATGCCCGAAAAGTTAACAGAGGTGTACCTAATAGTAAACCTATATTTTGCCACTTATATTTTAGTCCCATGTAATAGGGCTATATAAGGTTGATTTATGGTGTACTAAACTGTTTTCAATCAACAAATATTGTTCATGTCCTAGTTAAATCTTTAAACCCCTCTACAATACTTTAAAAAAAGTAGTGTTTGAAAATTGAAAGAGACACGTTTTACGCGCACTATTTCACACCTCGAAACATTTCTAAAAAAACTTAATGCATTTTCTCAACTAGCCATAAACAAAAAAAGGCATCTGATTTTTTCGTCTATACTATGGCCCTACGGGGCCTACACTTGGAGTAAAAGACATCAACGCACACGAACGAAAGAGACAGCAATACTTCAAAGGTGTTTTTGTGTTTGTGCAAGCGAGACGAATGTCGCATATAGCTGGCTTTATACTTATTTATTTGTATATAATTAAGGACTGGGATTTCGTATACAGGTACATTTATACAGGTAGTGGCCGTTCCACGGATGGCCGATCTCCCCATTTTTAAAAGGGATGCTCTATAATGGGCTTGGGGCCATGGGGCAGATTTTGACCGTATGTAATGTGCTGGCATTTAAATGTTGGGGTCTTTCGTTTCGGACAGTGAGTGCTAATGATGCGTGAATGGAACAATCCTTTTACTTATTCTTCGTAAAACTTTGTTTCATTTGCTTGTTTTTTAAGTAAACAGTTTTGATGTTGAAGATTTACTTTTAATTTTTTTTTAAGGTGAAGCAACCACGTGGCCTTTAATAGTATTCAGTAAATATCTCCTGATTTTTATAATCAACTCAAAATCCCTGAACGCTAAGCTAACACCATACTTACTTACCCTACCTAATTTATATTTAATGAGCACTTAACCCACGAATTCTGGCGATCTAAAAAATTAAATTGGTCAAGAAGTGGTCGGTTCTCGGAAATTGAGCACACCGCACACCACTCCTCTCAATTCGCCGACCGGTTCCGCCTGGCTTGGATTTACACCATATCACTTTGATTTTTTTACTGCTCAATCATCATCTGGGTATATTAATAGCAGTCTATCATCGCCAGTAAATTATAAAAGTACCGCAAATCAAACCACACCATATAAAAAGATGGATTAAGTATCTATTACTTTCATAGCATCCTGTTGAGACTATAACGTGAAACAATTACATAGCATCACACCTGTAATCCCCGAAGTGTTAGAGAGAGGTGCAGTACACCCACAAATCGCCAGTTATGTTTAAGTCCCATCTAATAAGGTTCGAGCCTATTACCATCAACCTGGCACAATTTCAGTCTCCGTGGCTGCTGCTGAGAAATTCCTGATGGAAAAACCCAATAACAAAAAAAAAAAAAAAAAAAACATTTTGCCCGACCTGGGAATGGAACCCAGGTCCTCATGCAGAGCAGTCCGCCTTGCGTCCACTAGACCAACGTGACAGTCAAAGCAAAAAACAATTAAGTCTTCGAGCGTCCTTATGATCACCCGGTGGATCATAAGACATTCAAGCAATGTTAGCGGACGTTCAAGAGGTTAAGACAAAACAATTATGTTCTGTAATATGTTTGCTAATGGTCCTAGAAAGTAAATCTCTCTTTGTACTTTTTTAGTGTTATGAGCGCTAATTCAACATTTATATTTAAATGGGCGAGCTAAAACATTAATAGAAAGTCTACAAAATATTGTATTATTGATGTCCAAATATTTTTTTAGGCCGACGGCCTAGAGGTGGTGTCAAATTCACTTGCGGCATGTAAGCTTGACACCGCAATTTGATATCCAAGTTGGAAATAATACCAAAAACTGTTAATAAATCGTGCCTTACGTCATTTCTAAATAGTATTAGGTGATACTGCATGGTTTTATTAGCTAAAGATATCAGATAAAACCTAAAAACACAGCAAAACGTGTATAAAGTAAGTAAAACTATCTCGCTAATCTAGTGGTCACCAACGTATCTGCTGAAGATTAAGGTCCTGTGTGCAATAGGGGATCGGACTGAGTCAAAAAAATATGATTCTAATTAGTCGCGTCAGTTAGATTATCGAAAAATATTGGATACGTGTTTTTTGTTAAAATCAAACTAATAAAAATTGACGACGATAAAACGCGTCAAAGCTCATTAGTGGGGGGTTGTGACGTCATTTGTAGGTAGAAAATGTACTGACATGTGACGTTTTCGACGAGTTTTCGAAGCACTGTATCGTCTTCATTTTTTGTTTATGTGAAAAAAGAAAAAATATGTGTTCAATATTTTTTGAAAATCTATCTGACGGACTTATTAGTTGTTTTTTGTCCGATCCCCTATTCCCACGTCATCGTCAGGCTAAGTTTCATTTAAATTCTCCATCAGGAATTTCTCAATAGTATCTGTGGCTGGTTGAAGGCAATAGAATCACCCTCTATTTCACGGGACTTAAAAATGTGGTTCTGTAAACTGGCTATGCTGGAACACCTCTGCTTAAATCTTAAGGGGAATATGCATGATGTTATGAAGAAGTAAAACAAACGTTCAAAATCATAAAGAGAGAGCTTGTATGGGTTATTTACAGTTAAGGGCAAAGAGCAAAAGCAGTTTATAAAACACTACATATTAGTCACAGTATATTTAATCCACATCGATTGCGAGAGCATCATATTCGTTCCGAGCATCGATCCATACCGATCGTATGACTCGATTCTTGTTACAGAATTCCAAGTCATCAATTTGAACAAGATCACGTTCTTACATAAATTGTTATGTTATGTTATGCTTATGACATACCTGATCAATGGCGCTATGTTATCATAATATCACATAGTGAGAATTCGTGACTTAGCTCTTAATCTTTATGTCACTGTACAGTCATACGCACTTATATGTATCATCCATCATCATCTGAGGCAGGTACGAGTGGACCTAAGCCTGATCGAGTATATTTCTCCTTTGCCACCTATTTTCAACTTTTTCTTCCCAATTTCTCATTCCAACTGTTCTTAAATCTTGGTCTATGCTATTCAATCTTCTGAGCTTTGTCCGGCTTCGAATTCTCCGACCATTAGATAGGCAGTATGTAAACACGTAAGAAAATTGAAGAACGATATTTTAATGGAATATCAAGTGTAACTTTGAGTTTAGACCTATAATTGCATAACAAATATATGTTCCATAATACTTTGCTCGTAAATCGTAACAACATAAAATTACACTCAATACAGTAGTAGAAAATCACTTGTGAATTTGTGAACTACGTGAATACTTATAAGTGCTCCTGATTGTACATTCACCTAAATCACTGCTTAGTCATGTTTGTCACATACGTGACTGTTGTTTCACCTAATTGGTTCTTAATTAGACCGTAAAGTAACATGGTAATTAGTAGTTTACTTGCCAGAATAAGGTAGACTGGAAGCCGGTTTAAAGTTGTTATTAGTATTGCTTTACATAATTTTACGAACAAATGTAGGCATTAGCTACATTCTGCTAAATAATTGTCGTGGCTTACTTAAAGATTTGTAAAGATAACGAATGTAACTTGCATAAGTTGCATATTATAGAGACTCAGTCCTCTTTATGGTAGTGATTTATTAATTAGCCGGTTTCCAATAAATTAATGATACTTACATGCATGACTCATGATGACTATAATTAATAATCTTGCTTGCATCGGAAAATATAAACATTACCCAATTGCACTTGAGTTTCGCTCACATCTCAAACAGAGCGCTACGTACATACGGCCACACATCAAGGTATACATATCCAGTGTAACATGCCCTCGTTTTGTATAGATTTAATTCCCGTAGAATGAGAGATCCTCATGAACGTGACTATGGCATGATTGATTGCTGTGCGTACAATTTTAGATACGAAGCAATATTATGTACAATTTACGTACTTACCTACCAAGGAATATTCTTAATAGTCTTAAGAGTCATCAGGTATGTTATTGAAGTCTAGACCTTGATCAGTAATTTCAAACAATATTTACTGTATAACTAATACAGCTAGTAATTACCTGCGTCTCAGCTACATGACGTAATTGTTTAATATTATTATTTTATCTTGTATAATGATACCTAAGCAATGCCTTGATCACGTTGAAGCCTGGGGGAACTAATGAACGTGACCTGCTTGGATAGAGGACTATGTGTAATAAAAAACATGCCAATGTTGAACTAAAATATATTTAGTACTTTTATAAAGACCGCACATAAGGTACAAGTAGGGTTTCTAGATCCTGCCCGTCGGGGCTGCGGGTTGTTCGCAAGAGATACCGCGGCCTCGACATGAAGGGCTAAGAAGGAACATGGGTGGTTTTTAGTCAGTAGAAGTCTGACACTCCCTTCCGCTCTGCCCAAGAGCGGGAGGGGTTATTTGATGATTTTCCACCCACCATAAAAAAAAGGGTTTCTAGATCCGTATAAAAGATTTCCGAAGAAAATTTTGGAGTTTTCATCATCATCATCTACAGCCCGACTTTACTCACTGCTGGGCATAGGCCTCTCGCATGTGCCAAGCTCCACGCTCTTGTGCCAAGCTCCACGCTCTTGTGCCAGCCTCACCCAGAATATTCCCGCAATGGCAAAATTTCATCTGCCCATCTCACAATGCACTGAAGTAATTAGATGTTATTTCATTATTTTTGGACTTTTCTTGCCGCAGTTTAATTCTTTTATATTACGATTTAACTAAAAATTTACTCGACTGACTTTAAAAATTCTGCCAACATTATAAAGCCACACTTTTACCGAGTAAAATAGCCTATATTGTATTTTCAAAATACACGCGGACGAAATCGCGGGCTACGTGCTAATTCTTTTATATTTTTACACCACTAGGTACACACGATGTGGCGTGAACATTACATGTCCTATCGTAATTACATATTGATTTTTGGCAGCTGTTTTCGTACACATGTATCAAACAAAATAACCCATCAAAGTTATTGGTAGAAATTATTAATACGTTCAAGTGTAGGTGAGGCGCAAGCACTTCCGTAGGGGAAGTGCACCGGCCATATTTTGATTCAAATACTACTTCCGCTTACTGATACCGATTCACTGATAAGGCCCACTTGATGTTCAATGTGCATGTGAATGATAAAAAGTATAATTAGTATATTAATAACTGGAATACTTCATTGGTCTAGACTGTCTAGAGCTACTGCTGAGCATGAGGTCCTGGGTTCGATTTCCAGGTCGGGCAATGTAATAAAAAAAAAATAACAAATAAAATAATTCTCAGTACCAGTCATGGAGTCTGGACTTGTACCCGGTTAATTAATGGCAATAGGCTCGCCACCTATTACATTTACATGTAATCGTCTTAAAATAACTGGCGAAATGTGGGTGTACTAATAGGTATACCTCTGCCTAACCCTTCGGGGATTACAGGCGTTATAGCTTGCATTGGTTTACGTACAAAAAGCTTTGCTTGTATGCATTCAATTTTAGCGATGATTAATTCTAACGTACGCAAATTGAACTAGTACTGTCAAACAAGTTACATAGCTGAATAAATCCAGATAAAATCTCCAGTAATCTAACAAATTATAAGTCGGTTAAGAGTAGGAGTTAAATGGTGCATTAGTACAAGCTGTCGGCTTCCCACGCGACCCACGAGGCGTCAAATCGAGGTTTTTCCTCGTATATATTATTCAATACATGTCCAACGCATCACTGCTCCCCCTCCTCGTATAAAAACGTGTACTAATTGACCCTCTCCCTTTCACATTTCTTAAAAAATGATACTTAGCACGTTGTAGAAGGAAAAACAGTGCACTTAAATCATAGCAGTGAAGTAATTAGGATGTTATTTCAATTAAGCCGTGATTAAAACATAAATGTAGAGCAGCTTACTTATTTCTTAATCATCGCAATAAGGTTTTATTGTGAAATCAGAATGTTTTTGCTCCTGGTGTGGTGTTGTGTGATAGAATTTGCAGCAATGAAAAACTGAAACTAGATACTTAATATGTATTTCCATCACCTGAAGATAGACTGGTAAAAGATACCCAAGCCATTACGCCCATTTCCATACGGTTGTTTATGCTTGTTTATAAATATGTTTGAAGTGAAAACTTCTTTAGCGGCGTTGTGCACTTTTTTTGGGATGGGTAAAAAATGTTAAACTCGCGTCAGATGGTCACATGTCCTGACCGTAAGACGGTGCAGGACGCCTGCGCGAATGTGCGTGTGTGTCAAATGTCAAGTAGATTTTTCTGAGACAAACTTTTTAATGTAAAATAATTTTAATAGAGTTCTGAGTTCTGTGTTACATTTTTTATGTAATATAAATTGTCATGTTTATGTACGAGAGCGCAATAAATGAATATTTATGGTGTATTTAACCACATAAAAGATAGTACTTTTATGCTGATAAATAAAACAATTCGTGCGAAATTATTCCCTAACCTTTCCAAAATACACAACGTTAATGTTCAAGTTTTCACTTCTGCAACCCGTTGTTTTTTTCCTATCCTGCTCTGTCCAAAAGAAGGCTTCCCTCCACTCTTTCCATTTCTCGCAAACACGCGAGTTCTACTTCCAGTTCTGACAGAACCTCTCTATTTCGTTAAAATAGCAGGAAACTTACCCTGACAAAGTATAAACAAATAAAAAATTACTCAGTACAGTAATAAAAATATTTAGGTCAATCTGCTGCCGTAATACTCGTACACATATGCATGCCAAACTGTAAATAAACATAAACAAGAAGTTATAAATATCGCAATGATAAAATATGTGTACATAAACAGATTTTATTGTGATCGTAACATGCTCGGGTCAACGCCTCGTTACATTTACCATACGTGTGTAAAATTCAGCAGTATCTATTAATAATACTGCTGGTTAAAAATATGTAATCATTTTTGTTCCGTTTGGAACAAATATCTGTGTCAAATTACGCATAATACGGTTGATAGTAATGGTATCAAAGTACAAAACAAATAGTGATTGTGTGATTATTATTTTGTTTTGCTTCGGTCTAATATACGCTTCAGGTATCATTTCACGGTTCACTGGACTTTGATAAATTGTTATCGCAAATCGTAGTGAAGGTGGACACAGACTATCGAAACCTAGAGAGTTAACGGAAATAAGTTTTCTTTTAGAATTTTTCATAGTATTCCTATATTTTCTGATATCAATTCCTGTATTTCCTAATAAAAAAATAAAGGTTTATTAAACACAACATTTATTTTCACTTTCACTTCAATTATTAGTAAGTATTTTAATAGAGGTGTTAAATCATGTTTTGTAACAAAAAGTAACTTTAACATTACTACAATAAATGGTACGAACGAGTGTACTGACACACGTTAAGTTTTTAAACTGACATGATCACTGGATCATGTCAGTTTAAAAACTTAGTTTAGAAGAAGTCTAACTAAGATTTTGCTAATCGTGTCGTCGTCTAAGGCCCGGACGAGAGGAGATGGGTGGAAAGCGACCAATCACATTAGTTAAAATTTAGATCTAGTCTTTCGCTCTTCCTGTGATTGGTCAAATTTGGCACATCTCCTCTCTGCTCCACTCGTCTCCGCTTTGGTAGAAACCAGGCCTAAAGCACCGATACGGTTTTAAACTTACAATAATATCGCACAAATATCCTTAAATAACAGCACTAATATAAAACTCCCGCCCACTTTTAACAGCTACTCATCAGTTCTTTAGTCCTTTGAACCCGTGTTCGTACAAACGCTACGTCCCGTTATTTACCGTCGTATGTAACTCGTTAAGGCCTCTTATGAGATACTCTACTCTATGCAAGTCGCTGTCTTTAACTGGTAAATAATTATGAAATATTGAACCTTAATCACAAGATATAATTGGTTAGATTTTTTATTCAAGTGCAAACCTCGTGATTACTTATCAAATACCGATCTTGCGGCTTTTACAAATTACATATTTTGTATCTTAATTAATTTGATCGAATCGCTTATTTTTTATACTGCTAAAATTAGAAAATTAGGTCTTTATCCTCTTGTTCTACTTCCCCTCTTCCTTCTTGCTTTTCAAGGAATATTTTATCATTTATTTTGATAGTGAAAACAACTTTAGGACTCTTATCAGTGTAAACATTGACAAGAACCGTTGTTCCCGAAACCGTCTCGTTTCGAAATCGTTATCTGGCGACAATACGTCCCCACTTCCATACTTCCATTAGCAGGAAATTTTATCTGTTTGTCACGATTCTAAATGTAGGCCGTAGACACACGGACCTTCAGTCAATCACTTAACGTAGACCTCAGAATCTATCGGCATTGTAGGCCTACGGCTAGTGTGAAACCAGCCTTAGTGGGTTATTTGTTCGAGGACAGTGCCTTTATTCCGTATGTTTGAGATGCGTTTATAGAAATACAACGAAACCTTCACGTTCATCATAATTCGTTGTGCAAACAACAGGCGTTTTTTCGTGACATTGTGTGGTGAAACTATGCATAAGTTACATAAATAAGATAAAACTTCATATAGAAGCCATAAAATAGATCTAGAGCACATTTTATGTATTCGTAGCAAATATTTCTGCTCATTTGAAATTAAGATGTGGAAAGTATTTATCATTCATTTTATGTTCTGACTCCACGACTACTAGAAACGAGTTCTAATGTAGTTGTAGGTCCACATATGTAGGCTATAAACGCTGAATATGTCGCCAGTAACAGTACCTTAGTTACGTGACTGAGAAAAATCAGCATTAATCTGCCGCTAGCCGCGCATTAAGCTTATTTCGCAGAACATTACGCTACCGGTGTGCAAGCACATCAGCGGCTCTGCGCATGCGCCACTTGTCCGGACCATCTGTCATCCTTCCTCCTCAATTTTTTTCGCCTTCCTGTACATTGTCCTGCAATGAACACCTCACGTTTCAAGGCTCGGGTTAATAACCATAAAATGAAAGTTTGAAATGTTACGAAATCAAAGCACGTGTGTTAGATAAGATAAGAAGGCAAAGTGTTTGTATGCCACTTATCACTTTATGAGGCAAGTGCAGTAGACACGAATATAAATACACACGAAATCGGCTCACGGACGATTCCAAGATACAAAATAAAACAGGAGTGTATTATGAGAGAATCGACATCTGCTCGGGACGAGTTAGCATCCACCTGCCCGACCTGCCCCCGGCCCGCCAGGCCCGAAAACAATCGCGAAAAAATGGCAAGCGAGCCACATATCGCTCTCATTACAATAACAGGTGAAAGATGATGTTATGGCGGACCTAGGGAGTCTGCTAACTTTATACACACAATAATTGCCTACAGCGTATTACTATAAATTCTGTAGTAAACAATTTTCTTATCGAGCGTGCATGTAATTGGAATAATGACACTTTTTGCGTGGCTGAATAGGTATCTTTAAGTGCGCAAGGTGGTCGCAGACACTCGTTGTCTTCCAATTTGTATATTTACATTTTTGATCCATGGACGGGTTGAGTAAAGCCAAAATGCTAATACGTATATTGAAGCTGCTGTAAAAGCTTTTGACACAAACATGGGCATTTCAAATTTATTTTATAACTCACCGCTAACATTCAAATTGACATTAATGTTATTGAAACTGGAGCGAAATGTTAATTAGTACCTGTTCGGCTTGATATTTGGAATATTTAAAAAAAATTAGGTAGCCAATCGATGACATATGTAAGTATTTATGTTTTAATATAATGTGATGTGGGCGGCAGGAAGTGTGTTGGCGTTGACCATTATAATGTAACTGATACGTGCTCGGCTTTTATCTTAAATATCTATGACGTTCTTAATGGTTAATGAAATGGCAGATTTAGTTACTACTGTTTCAGATATAGCCAACAAAATTTCCGTAAAAAAAATATATATACAGTTATACCCTGTAAATTGCCCGTTTTCAGCCAGGCCACATATATATTATCGAGTATTTTGTCTTTTGCAAAAAAAAAATGCTTGACAGGTCAATTTAAAAATGCAAATGCACAGTTATGAACGTACTTAGAATTTCCAGGTGCACTATTGAAGAGCTCTAAAACAGTTTTCTTCACACATTAAGGCCCGTCAAGGTGATGACATGAATCAATTGATGGATTAACCCAATGCTCCATAAACTAACCGTTGATTATCCAAAGCTGCCTATAATCGCATCGTCTCGCGACACATGTCGCTTCCACACCTGACGTTGCCACGTGCACCTAACGTTAAACGTTTCTTTATTAGCATGTGCTTCCTTTAAAGTTCAACCTACTGATGCTATCGGGCCTTTTTAATTTTAAAGTTAATTAATTTCTCTGACAGTGTGCTTTGGGTGTCTGATGTTAGGCCTTTTGATTCATAGGAAAAGAACAGATTCTCTTTTTTTTGGAGAATTCTCTACCTTTTTAACAATAAAAATATGCGATTCCAATGTCGTGTCTTTCTAGGTCGTTCATTTCTTGCCCTACACCTTTGCCATAATTAGAATAAATATTGAAATACTAAGAAGTGATTAGCTATGTTTATTAGCTAGACCAAGACTATACATAAAAAAATTAATAAAATACCTATTTCGACTTAATTAGACTGTTAGACCTTACGTAGTTTATTTAGTGCACCTAGCTGCTATGCACATGTGCCCAACTGCCCAAGTTAACTATGAATTAATTTTGAGAATGTTAATGGAATTGATGCAATTACTCGTTGAGCTACTGTTAGTACAGATGCGTGATAAAGCAATTGAAAACTTAATGTTCACTGTTCATTTGCTGGTGTAATTATGAATTATACTTTGTTGCATTGTCCTCGATGATTAGGATTATTAATGTAGTCACGGCTTTAGTCTGTGGCGCCAACACATAAGTTTAAAGAAAAAAGTTTATCTGTGCTAGCTTCCTGTCACCGGGTTCTGTAAATATCTTCATTCGGATTTTATGTCTTAATGGCGTCACTCTTTTCGATTATTTTTAGATTTCTTTTAGGTTTTTAAACTTCATTTTAAAGTTAAAATGGAAAAATAAGGTTAATATTGACAAAGTCGAGGCTAATGAAGAAATCAAAGAGATTACGAAAAGCGCATTAAACATAATTAGCTCTGATTCGAGTGATAAGTGTTTTTATTAGTGTGTTGTTCTATGTAAGAAAACAAAATGGCTTACCTTGTGTGTGCCTTGATTCGTTTTTTGCCTACTGCTGAAGAATTGGAATCAAAAGCCTAAAGCTCTGTTGTGTGGCAATAATCGCTACATCGAAAACATGGTATGTTCTATATGCCTTGCGCTTTGCACGTGTTTGCAACTAACTGCATGCCTGCCACGTGGGCACTACATCGAAGTTCAGAGAGTACCTATTAAAATGTTTGCCTCTATTGGCTGCTAGCATGACCTGAGACCGCTCTGTTGGAGCTTGCAACGGAACTATGAAGCCCAAAATGGATACATTATGTACGACTTGCCTGGCCTGGGGACATCCTGCGGGGGTGTACATGGCCTGAAACGGCAGTGTCGTGAACTCAGCAACCCTAAAGGGGTGTCCTGGGGGGGCACACACGGTTGACTGCTATTATAACCTTCATGGATACATTATGAACGACTTGCCTGGCCTGAGGTCATCCTGCGGGGGTGTACATGGCCTGAAACGGCAGTGTCGTGAACTCAGCAACCCTAAAGGGGTGTCCTGTGGGGGCACACACGGTTGACTGTTCTATTATAACCTTCATGGGAAGTTCTGCGGGAGCTTACTTGGTTATATAAGTGTAATGTTGTTCTACAACATGCATTGTGTTTTATCCTCGAGAAGTTGATACCTATAACATTTTTAAGGAGGTTACCTTATAGAAGACAATAAAATTGTCCCTTCACAGTCATTAGAAAATATCCTCCCGTTATCGGTTGAGAAGTTGAAAATGCAGATCAAGATAAATGAAAGTGAATTAAGGTGGTAAGTACCATATAAAGAATTATTATATAATCAAGTTTCTTGAAATACTTGGTGTGGATCTATACCCAGAGAAAGAAAGAGAAGATTCATATAAAAAATATTAAATAAGCAAGTAAAACCCGCCATTCTCTATTTATAAACAAATGTTTTATTAATTCTGAAGATCATACAGTGGTGAATGAGGTATCCAAAAGGCATAAATAGACATAGTTAAGAAGTTGTATCTACCAACCCACACTGGGCTGGCGTGGTGGATTCCTCGCCTAGAGAGGAGGCTTGAGTCCTTACAGTAGGAACATTACAGGCCGATGATGATGATGAAGAAGCTGAATGATGCTTCTGTTTTGTGTGTATACATATATATACAAGCAGGGGGACGTAGATCTCTTATTGTTGGTAACCAACAAAGACAAAAGAGTTTGTTACAATCAAAGACGGAAACATAAGATCAGCAAAATCTATAAATAAATCTGGTTAAGGATTAAATATGAGTGTACCATAAAAGTTCACTCATAGAGTGAGCACATGGGAGCCGTATGTGCTTCAACAATAAATTTTTAAACTGGCGGGGCCCTCCTCCATAAGTGCAAAGAAAGGGGGGGCTGTCATCAAAAGTACCTACAAGTGCAGCAGACAGAATGCGGATGGCCAGGAGAAATCATTCCCTTCAGAAATAAATTCACAGGTTGGTGGACTTAAATATAATTTATGTGATTGGAAACCAATCACTCAAACAACCCAGTTATTCTTAATTGAATGGTGGTGATGGAGTTATAGGTACTCCTCTAGATGATAAACTCTATACTTGAATTTATTCAGATAGTATCTGAAATGAAGAAGTGAATTGCTTTCATAGCAATTAAAGTTTGTTACCTACCCTTTACAATAACAACTTTGTTTACCATTTTTTCCTTGTCAAAGAGACAGAAATAAATTAAACTTACTGTCTTTTATATAAAAGACATTACATTATGTTTAGTTTGGTTGGAGATAATCTTGTATACAACAGTATACCAATTTTTTACAGAATAATGGTTTTTTCTTAGCACATTGGATTGGATGCTTATTACATGATAGACATAGGCAAGGATATAGGAAGCTTTATTTTTTCAAGGCAAATGTTATGTTTTCAATATGTCTTACCTTCTGGTTTATTTTCAGCCCCATAAACATAAATTACAAAAACATTGAAACCCATTACAGGTTTCAAAGCTTCCTTAGAGACAGAGAGGCTGTATAATGTTTAGAAAACATGAAATCATCAGTACCAAAGAGAAATGTGATTTCATACCTAAACAACACAGTAAACTTCTAGGTTTACTTTTTTAATACTATTCACTAAGCTTTAACATCACTGAAGAGAAATGAAATATAAGAATTTATTGATAAAAGGCTATTAGAACTTTAATATGCTTGCCCAGTTATTAACTAAAGGACTCTATTCACTAAGAAACTCAAGTGGCACAAAAACCTTGTTCTAAGTGATAACAATGATAAAATAACATCATGCCTGTAATCCCGAAGGATTAGACAGAGAGGTACCTACCTAATAGTACACCCACACTTTTGCCAGTTCGTTTTTTATGATAATTATGATATAAACACTATGTTGTATATATTGTATCATTTGCTGTGGTCCATAGACATAGCCAGTTATTTTGAGTTAATAATTAAAATACACACATATAAATATGCTTCATCTGTATGGTACGGAATACTGAGTGGCTCATAGATTGCTAACAGACTATGGACTGTAGATTCAGCTCAGTTTTTTAATACCAAAATTGAGTGCTGCCCCTTTTTTCTGGGCTAAAGTGTTCTGTCAGTCATTTATGAGATAGTGAAATTTTTTGCCAAGAATTGAAAATATAACATCAGAATCAGAATTTTTATTTGTTAAACATAGGTATGGTACATAATGGATACAGTATCATACTCATTTAAATAAGGAGCAGTTAAATAAATTTCTAAAATCCTTGGCAATAGTGTGAATCTAGGTATATATGGTTACTCGATATTACTTACATTAATACCAAAGGTAATAATATGATATCAGCATATTTTGAATGTGGAAGGGAATCTTAGGTGTTTTAAATTATTAAAATATTATATCCGTATTGGTGAACTTACAATTGATTAATTGTATCATGGAATAACACTAAGTATCACAGTTATGTATCGTGGCCCCGGTATCTCCAGGGGTTGTAGCGGTGATAAGTGGTGGATGCTCCTTGCCAATACAAGGTGGCATTGGAAGGAATGGTATTTAGACCAATATCATTTATTCTATACTTTTTCCACTATTCTCTACTGGGATTGATGGCAGGAGTATTATCAGGAACATTTTTTAAGATTTTGGAATTAGTATTGAAGCTGTTGATATTATTAGGAATTCAATAACTAAAAGTACACAATACCAATGCTTGCCTCATTGCCTGCAATTGTAAAGACAAGATACTGTAATTAAAATATTATAAGCATTAGCAAACCATCACTGAAGTTATTCAGTTTTTTCGCTTTAAGGATTAATGAAGGTTTCTTCCTCTATTTTCATATTCTGTTAGTTCAGTTCTATCTCTAATTATAAGACCACATATAGGTACAGATGATAGTATCAAAATACGGTTCAGAGACTTGTCCTCCAAGATCCGGAGAATTCTTGGGAATTGGGATGTTTTTCAGTTTTTTATTTTCTCTCTACTGGATCACATTCAACAAAGTGATTTACAAATAATTACCAAAAAAGCGATAACTATATTACTGCTAGCCACAGAAAGAGTGCAAACAATACCTATCTCTATTTTATACTTATGATATAGTGATTAAACAAAATCGTATTACTTTAAGGGTTGATACGCTAATTAAATTTGTGGGCCAAACGAATACCAACCTTTTATAACTGTTTCTTTCTTTAGCAATAGAATAGGAGTATGTAAACCCAGCTATAGGGGTGGTTAAATATTTAAAATTAACGCATGGCCTGTGGGACTGTACTAATTCATGAATAATATCCACAAGAGGCCTTAAAGATGTGTGAACTCAATTACAATAACGTGTTGGAAGATATGGAATTGACATTAGTACATGCTCAATAAACAGTACACCCGCCATGCAACAACATTGGCAGCCTCCAGCAGTTCAATATAGACGATATTAGACGAGCAAATGTTTAAATTAATCCTACTTATAATATTATAAATGTGAAAGTTTGTGAGAATGGATGTGTGGATGTTTGTTACTCTTTCACGCATAAACGGCTGGACCGATTTGGTTGAAATTTGGTATGTAGATAGGTTATACCCTGGATTAACACATAGGATAGTTTTTATCCCGATTTTATCTTCCCATGGGATAATTTTCGAGTTGTAGCGGGCGAAGCCGCTGGCACAAGCTAGTGATTTATAACTAAAACTTTAAAATGAAACCTTTAGTGAACAATAGAAGGTTCCCTGAAGCAATTTTTTAATAACACTGGTAACGATTAAAGCTGAATTGTAAAAATACTACCTTTAGGTAACTAAAGTGGCCTTAACAAAATTCTAAAAAATGACATATGACTTATAAGTTATATAATATTCATCTGAATGATTTTAGATGGATGTTAATGGATTTTATATAAATTTTTATTGATTTTGTATAAATGTTTATCGATTTTATATGAATGCTTATTGATTTTTATAAATGTTTATTGATTTTATATAAATGTTTATTGATTTTACAACTAGTCTTTAAACATCTACATTAATAATCCTAATCATCGAGGACAATGCAACAAAGTATAATTGAATAGTCAAACGAACTTACCTGTAAGTGAAGTTCGACGGTAATTATACTTTGTTGCATTGTCCGAAGATGATTGGTCCCACCCGACCCAAAATCTCCATGCTATTTATTCATATGAGCATGAACCCTATGTTGTAAAACCAATAAATTGCTATGAACTTAATGAAGATATTTACAGAACCCGGTGACAGGAAGCTAGCACAGATAAACTTTTTTCTTTAAACTTATGTGTTGGCGCCACAGACTAAAGCCGTGACTACATTAATAATCCTAATCATCTTCGGACAATGCAACAAAGTATAATTACCGTCGAACTTCACTTACAGGTAAGTTCGTTTGACTATTCAATAATATCGAAATAAATAATTATTGCTCCAATTGAAAAAGTTATTACAAACAATACAATACAATTAAAAAAAAAAAACAAAATAAACAAAATAGTACATTTTGATACAAGTGCGGAAAGTTTGTTATTGCTTTCGAGGCGTGCAGCGCGGGTGTTCATGGGGTCGAGAAATACAATAACAAAATCCCACGTATATCAAACGACGTTTTTCAATATACTTTCGAAGAAATTAACTAATAACGATACTTACGTATTTTTGTCATCAATTTTTAGGAGACCATGATTTGATTTGCTTTTTTTCTGCGGTTTGATTTCGCCAGATTGAAGAAAAAAAAAAAAATATGAAGCCGTTAAACAGCCTCTTAAGAACATTGATATAAAAAAACTAAAGATACGGTCGTCCGAACATTTGCTCGACGCGTTCGCCATACAGAGAATTGGTGTAGTCTGCTCGTTAACGTAACCTTGTATAAGCGGCGTGGCATTTTCGAGGTTTATAGAACATAAATAAAGCTTTTAATAAAATTTACGACCGCACCCGAAGAGAGCCGATCGTGGACTAGTTCACTTCGGCTTAGGAAAGACCTTATTGGGACCACGTTTGTGGCGTCATTTTAACATGCCGTCCGCCCAGTCCTTACGCAGTAATATATAAGTCAATGCTTAAGAAAAAGATAAAATTCAAATATTTTTTTAATTAAGAACACAAATAAATGTTTACTTGTTCACAAAAGTAAATAATTGTTAAAAATAATCATGTTTATTTATAGTATTCTTTTTACAAACACAATTTAATATTCAAATAATATTTATGCTGTAAAGACGCAAATCAAAATGACGAAATTAAAAAAAAAACACTGCCGACTCTATAGTCGGTAGTGATTTTTTAAAAAAATATTTCTAAGTTTTAGTCGATTTGGACATAATTGGTATAGTTATCAGTGGTAATTTTCTTTCCCGCCTTTGGTTGCGGAAAAATAAGATTACCGCACGCGTGCGAAATATGTTGCATTTCGAACCTAATCGTAGTGCAAGAAGAGCTAGTTTTCGAAGAAGTGTATTGAAAAAGCTTATATTATCTCCTTGAAGGCATCAAGCAGGTTGTCACTAAGATACCCATTTAAAGGTAAATGAGATGTAGTAGTGTAATATATTTTAATATGTTTGTCCTTTTGTGTCACAGGTGCTGTGGCATCTGGATATATTCCGGCGCAGCTTCCGCGAGCTGACCGGCCACGCTTGCCTTGGACCGTCCTGTATTTTTTGCGCCCTAAAGGTAAGACAATTACTTCACTATTTAAACGTAAGCACCTGCCAGCATTACAGAGGAGATTAAACTTGCAAAATGTTCAACAACTAAGATAATCACCGAATAAAGTGTGAATGGAAATGAAAATGCTAGCATTTTAGCTATTCACAACGAAAACTTGCGATAAGAAATTTCCTTGCAAGATAGACCTTTTGTTCCGTTACTACAATGTTCTTAAAAATCCTCCATAGTTGCATAATTTGTTACACACGCAATAACATCTCGCAGCTGAAAGCGCAAAAGCCTTTCTCGTTCTTAGATTTTAAACGGCTTGTTTTAGTTGCGCAACCACCAGACCAACTAAAACAACTAGAAACATGAGTCTTTGACCAGTCGCAGTCGAAACGACACAAAGTACTTCTAACAAAGCGAAAGAACTGGTGTGACCTCGCCCGCTGCCCGGCAGACAAACGTGACCTTTTGTGAACAATAGAATCTGTTCATAGCCTTATTTAAAACGAAATCTCTGAGCTTTCAACGCGTTCGTAGTTTTGGCGTTTTTATGAACGAACGAACATCTCTGCGTTACTTTTTACACACGCATAAGAAGTGCGAATAATTTGTATGAAAACAAATTAGTACAAGTTCTTAAGAATGTATGAGCACGAGTTTTTCCATGAAAGCTGCAATTACTGGCAGCATGTTTCAGTCTTAAAATAGCTGCTGCTTCAATACACGAGGTGAGTCGAGATTCAAGGGCATGGAGGGTTAATCTAGTAGAGCTAGACTGGCCCGACTGGTTTCGCAGAATGGGCCGCACAGCCTCCAGCCTTGCTGTGATTTAGCTACCCGCTTTATATTTGTTAACTGCAGATTGGCTCTCAGCTCCGGGATAGTTTTATAGCCCTTTGTCTCTCCTTTCAACCTATTTATTGTTCCGTCATCGTCAAATTATGCTGTAAGTACTGGAAATGACTTGTGACTTGTCCATACTGAATTATGTATTTCTTCTTTATACCTAATACTTTTAAGTGTCAACAAGAAATAAATGGAGTGATTATGCAAGTCCATTAGGCAAGTCGTCTATTAAATGACCATATTCAGGAGAAGCATTTGCTGATGCACATTATTAACGGTGCATTTTTTAAGTCATAAATTGTAGTTGCAATCATGAAATACACGATTTATGTAGATGATTTTTTTGTTACCTACAATATAAAATACAAACGAGAATATCTTCGTTGTTTGTTATCATCACAATAAAACTTTCTATTTCATGTACCTACGTATGTATTTGGTACCGGCAAGGCAACGCGTGCTCACACGCCGTTACATTTCCATTTTCAAACTTGTTTGAAGTTGGCGCCCTTTTCGACCAATGAGGTGCGCGCGTAAGTTCGTAGAACTTTTAGCCTCAGCCGTGATTGGTCGGCGAGTGTTGTGTTGTGGCGCCAACTACACACTCACTCCTTTCTTTTTATCAATACGACAAATGCTAATGAGAATACAACCTTTATGATTGGATCATTGCTTTTTCTTAGAATAGATACTTACAATAAAAGATTATGTTTCATAGACAGGAAAATTATAACTTACCTACAGATATTTTGTGCTTCGAAATAATAAAAAGAAATACAATCAAAAATGGTCTAGAGAAATTAAATTCCAATAAATAAAAAGGCATTTTTAACCGACTTCTTCACCGATAGTTAGGTTAATTGAACGATTTTGATGTAGTAATTAAAATACCTGCAATTATTTAATTAACCTACTACAATAATCTTTACGTCTTCTAACAACTGTTAATTAATATCTATGATGTCTACAAGCTACCTTTATCGCCCACGGCAGTTTTAAACTGGAGTCGTGGGTGAAAAATGAATTAATGCTTTGTCTAATTAATAATTTAATACTTGCGCAGTGAGTTTGTTATCGAGCCGTAAGATTAAATAAAAAAATGATGTCACAGTCATGTACGCCATTGGTTCTATTTAAATTATTAGTGGCTTATATGCTCAAAAACTTGACTTACAATTATTGGTATTTCTTCAAACTGGTCTAGATTAAACAAAATAATTGGTAATATCAAACATGACTGCCTCGTTGGTCTTGTGATCGCAAGCACGACTCCTGAGCATGAGGTCCTAGATTCGATTTCCAGATCGGGCAAAGTGTCATTGGGTTTTTCCATAAGGTATTTTGCAGAGCAGCCCTGGATTTGTTCCAGAATGATGACAATAGGCTCGCCCTCTATTACATGAAACTTAAAATAACAGACAAAATCCGGGTGTACTATTAGGTACACCTCTGCTAACCTTTCGGGGATTACAGGCGTGATGTTATGTTACATAAAACCAAAGATATCAATTTGCATTATTCCAGCTCTTACTCCTAATCCACTTCAGACTAGATTCTGTAGCCGATTCAACGGTGTCCTGATTATTTCAGTTTTGTAAAAGACACTTTTATACTTTTTTTTGGGGGGTGGGAAATCATCAAATAACCCCTCCCGCTCTTGGGCAGAGCGGAGTGTCAGACTTCTACTGACTAAAAACCACCCATGTTCCTTCTTAGGCCTTGCGCCGAGGCCGCGGTATCTTTTCCGATCAACCTGCAGCCCCGACGGGATACTTTTATACATTACTAGCTGTTCCCGGCATGCGTTGCAATGCCCTTTTTCCTACCTACTACCTCCTACCCTACCTACCTACTACCCTACCCACCTACTACCCTACCCACCTACTACCCTACCTACCTACTACCCTACCTACCTACTACCCTACCTACCAACCTACTACCCTACCTACCTACTACCCTACCTACCTACCTACTACCCTACCTACCTACCTACTACCCTACCTACCTACCTACTACCCGACCTACCTACTACCCTACCTACTTACTACCCTACCTACTATTCTACCGACTACCCTACCTACTCTACTATCCTACTTACTACCCTACCTACTACTCTACCTACTACTCTAACTACTAACCTGCCTACCTACCTACCACTTTCTCACCTTTTAAACCTTCCCTGGACTTCCACGAATAATTCAACACTATAATTAGCCAAATCGGTCCCGCCGTTCTCGAGTTTTAGCGAGACTAACGAACAGCTATTCATTTTTATATAATATAGCTGTACCCCGCGTGCGTTGCAATGCCCTTTTACCTGCCTACGTACCAACTACCTACCACCTACCTATTACCTACCTACCTACATACTACTAATTTCTCACCTTCTCTGGACTGCCACAAATGTTTCAAAACCAAAATTAGACAAATCGGTCTAGCCGTTCTCTAGTTTTAGCGCGACTAACTAACAGCAATTAATTTTTATATTATACGCAAACACCATTTGAAAAATCGTTTTTCTATTGGGAAAGAAACAGTAATTATTTGTGATTATTGTGATAATGTCGTATGGTCTGTTTGAAGTTGTCATTCGTTGACTGAACAACTGAACGTCACTCAATTGTTTTGCCTACCCGGAACCTCTCCACTAACACTTGAACTTTATGGGTACGGTATTAAAGCTCAAATTGATTTTACGTTTTAGTTAGAAAACGTTTGTATGGGAAAAAGAAAAGGGCTGTTTTTAGGGCTTTTCCGGCCATTATTCGATTTTTTCTCGCCGTAAGAACCATCCTTGAACTTCAACGTACATATAAAAAAAAAATCAGCCAAATCGGTCAAGCCGTTTTCATGCCAAGTCGTGACAACGGAAAACAGGTTTCATTTTTATATATATAGATAGATAGATAGACTAGCACCACTTAGACCGCGAAATCGTCCGCAAAAATTAAGTATAGTTTATAGCCTATAGTAACCACGAATAATTTATCTTTCTATCAGTGAAGGTTTTTTTATAATTGGATTAATTTCGGAGATTACCCTCTACATGGGTACAACAAGAAACCTACAAACTCTACCTCTTTGTAATATACTAGCTGATGCCCGCGACTTTGCTCGCGTGGATGTCGGAACTTGACAAATTATATACTAAAACCTTCCTCCAGTTTTCACCAATAAATAGAGTGGTCTATTTATTGGTGGAAACTGTATGAAAAGTTAGTAGTTTTTAACCGACTTCAAAAAAGGAGGAGGTTATATGTTCGTGAGTATGTATTTTTTTTTTTTTTTTTTTTGAATTTATCGCGAACGGACAGAGAGACAGACTCGGCAGGGACTTTGTTTTATAATATGTACTGAAGTACAGACAATAATAGCGCAGTACATACCTTTACATAGTTGAGAAAAGGCTAGGCCGATGATGATACCTTTATTACTTACCAAACAGTAACTAGGTAGCGATTGGGTGCAATCTCACCCGTACAAAATTGAATTTGTTTTACGGAACCACGAACGCGAATCCAACCTTAACGTTCTCTATTCATAAACAACCAGGTTATTTAGACCCTTAACTTAACAATAACTTGAGGCTATTCTAAGAAAGTATTGCAGTGAAAGGTGGCGTGAAAGTTCTAGCAATTTTGGTCTCCTAACAAAGATGAAGTTCCGGAAGATTGAAGCACAAATAGACTGCTGTATTATGGATATAGTTTGAGGAAATCAATCAACAGTATCGATTATGATAGATAGATAGAAAACCCTCGTATAATTAGAAACTATATGACACTTAGGCTAGTAGCCATTCTTAGATAGACGGAGTTCGCAAAAATTTAGAAATGTACAGACGCTTCCACATCAAGCTTCGCAAAAAATCTATTAAAGAAATTTTACTGATTGTTGTAGCTTGATGTGCTGGCCTCTGTACATGTAGCTATTCAGATAAATCTAGATTCCTATTATGGTATCAAAGGTAGATATATGGTTTCGTTTTAGCAGAATAACTTGTTACTTATTCTCTTATTTCAAATAACATAGTGTCGTGAGAGCCGTGAATTAGAACACTCGGTAATGGATAAAACAGACAATGACCAAGCATAGTCTTACTTAAGTGTTATCTGTTATATCAACCGGCAATTAAAACTTTTACTTCGCCTTTCTTCTAACGGCATGGCGACGGTAATTCACAGCAATATGTACCTAGTAGCTGTTACACTAGATCACAAAGTTGATAAGTAGTATATCTATGATGTTCCTACTGCTGGTACACAGAGCAGGCCTCCTCTTTTTCAAGTAGCGCAGGTTGTAATTGACCTTTCAAAGTTTCCTTCGGCCTTTTGGAAGCAGTAGTGATGAATAAATGATTACAAAAACTTATGTCCTAGTCTAGAATCGATCCTACGCTCTACAACTTATAAGCCGCGGTTTTTATCACTGAGCCACCACAGCTCTTTGACTGTTCACGATCTGACCATATTTAAATTACAAGTAGCCATTTTTGGTAGCCAATTTAGACACAGCATATAAAAGTACAACAAAAACTTTAATGGGGGTCTCAAACACTGCTGTATCTAATCAGTTACATTTAGCTACGGTTTCTCTTAATAGGCACATGTAGGTAGCGATTATAGCTATTTTATTTGCAATTTATATAGGCACAATGATGATGCAACTTACCTGGAGAATGTATTTTAAAGGGCTCAGCAGAGTGTTCCTTATTGAATGTTATTGATATGCACTACTATCCTCCAAACGAGTAAGCCCTACCTAAGTTAGTCCATAAACCCTAAAACATGTTAAAAAATAAATGTTCATGAATAGAGACTGAACTGGACAAACAAACAGAGCGAGAACAGCATCAGACCAAAGGTTCGTTCCGCTTTAAAACCAAACCCAAAAGAGAATTCTATTTCAAAGCAAACTCAACTTAATGTAACTTAAGTGGACCATAATTTAAATATCAATTTCCCCTGATCTAACTACATAAGTGAAACATTAGGCCAAATATTAGTGTGGTATGTATGTAGCAACAACGCTAGACCATGATCTAGGCACGTTCCGAGGAATCGGGCCGTGGCAGTACGTGCCCCGAGCTGGACACAAACTGGGCCAGCCAATTACTCAGATAATATTACACCACTATGTTAGAATTGTATAGATATTTGTGTGTTTTATTCCATTTTACAAGCTTAGAGTTAGCCACAGTTTAAATTAAATAGGAAACTAATCTACTTCCTCACGTATTCGTTTTCAGAAATTTTTGTGCACTAGATTTTTTCCGAAAGGGTCCTAGAGTTGAACTTTCAAAAATGTCGAAAATAAGTAGCAGGCTAATCTATGTAACAAGAAAGCCAACGCTTTATTACGAAAGATCCTAATTTATATTTAAATTAAAAATCGCCTAAAATTGGAACTTGATAAATTGTCGTTAATCCAAAACAAGCTTCACATATCGACTTTTCATTGAGCTTTTAAAACATAAAATATGGAATTAGATAGAGTTATCGTAGGAGGGGTCAATATGTCAGCATTAGTGGGATTTAATAAGTCTGTTGCATCAGTAGCCATAACCATCAGCTTTTTCCGCCCACTTTGGGTCAGAGGCTCTTCCCCGCTCATTTGTCGTACTGTATTATATTATAACCAACCCACACAACTCTTCAACAGTATTGTTAGGTTGTAAAAACAATAATAATAGTCGCCTGGCATGTAGAAATATTATGACTTTGTCTCGTTCAGATCTGCAATTCAATGACTTTGTTGCAAAGCTAACATTATGTTATTACTGTGGCGAACTTTACCGTTTGTGGAGCTATTTCTTATGTTTTTTTATTATTTTCCTTGCAAGGGTAAAACCGCTCGAACTATTCTCTTTATGTTTCCAGTACCTAAGTATTGATGCAATAAATAAAATGGCGCTACAAGCAAAAATGTACATGCCTTTTCTGTGATTAATGATCATCACGTTTTCAAAGAGTAAGGATTCCCTTAGTAATTGAAGGACCCGAACACTTGCTACGCGAATTCGCTACTGCCATTAAAATTACCGAAAAGCAATAAAAAACACAATAACAGAAGTAATATTTGCCAGAAACAACAGCTCAATTAATATTAATACCATCACCACGTGTCAAAATCGTGCATTTAAATTCGTTCTCGGCATAAAAGGTCGTGAAAACCTTAAGATTGATAATGTGGTTCATGGGGGTAGATCACGCGAGAGCGTGCCGTGTCGACCACGGATGTTGGGACCATGCCACAACGTAGAATATAAACAGAAGGCCGACGAACAAAAACAGGGATTTGTACCCATAGTCATGAAAGACGGATCACACTCGCTGTACGAAGACGCGTGTCTATGTGTGCCTTCGGTTTGCACCCTATATGGAGCAGACCTTCTCACCATTCAATATGTTGTGACCGTGGTCCATAGTCCATGGTACCAGTAATATAATAGATCTACATTACACCATGTATCTATAGGAGCGTCGCACGCGCAGCTGCAGGACCGGTTTTGGCTTCTCGTTTACTCCAAGTTCTGCCTTGTCATACTTTACTATAAAGTTTATAGCTATACAGTTAAGTGTTGGGATGGACGTAAAAGCCATCTTAGTTGTAAGATGCGGATGCTGCGGTCTGTAAGGATTGGTTTGATTGAATGGTATAGTCATAGTGCATTATAATTTATGTTTTAAACGTAAACGTCGAGGAAACGTTTAGAGTTATATTTAATTGACATTGATGGAGGAAAACTTTTGCCTCTGGCTTTAACCTTATCTTTATTTTTTTTTTCCCGTAAGTAAAATTTTGTTTATAAATATAAATAAAAGTTTTTTTAAGGCTTACGATTTCGAGAAGTTCTTTTTTATACGAAAATAAAGATATTCAATATATTAATAAAAAACGCTCCGTGGGGGATCCAAGCAATCTGAAGTGGAACGAACTCGGCATGTTATTTTAGTTTAAACGTTAAAAACGCGATTTTTTTTTTAAACCAATTTATACATACTTAACAATCTCACGAATAAAGTAAGTACCTACTTACAGAAAAAACGCTAAAGACAACTATGATTTAACGACGAGTTTTTGTTGCAAATAGTCAACTTATTAGCAAAAAGTAGCATTAATAAATAAATACTAATAGCGTTGAATATTCCTCATCACCATTTTGACCTTGTTTGTGGTTGGGTTATTTAATTTTAGGTAATTGGTTTCTGTGTCCATATTTGAGGAATCAGACCTAGCTACAAAGTGAGGTTCAGAAAGCCGAAACAACTGAAAACCGCTTTCAAAGCTTTTCATAATTGAAATTGAAAAAAAAAGATTGACAACCAACTTATCTGTGTAGACGTGAAAAGATAGAACTGAAATCAATGTACCAAAATTGACATATCGGTGCACTTTTTCATGACAAACAGCGCCGCCTTGAACTGCAAACTTAAAGAGTGGTCATATTATACTTTAGGTAACTTATGTCAGCTAGTCCCATGTATTTTTGAAACTTCTCTCATCGTTATCGTTGTAAAAATATCAGTTTGCCCTCAAATCAAATGTCAAATCTTTTATAACATCAAACAAATATTTTTTTTTATACTTCTAACTCTAGAGCTGTCTAAACAACCGTTTCATACAACAACGTCTTATAACGTTATTTACTAGTAAAAGCTTCTATTGTGTATTATTGCGAAAAAACAGTACGTGTACCTGCACGGTGCACCACGAGGTCTGCATCCTGTGCATTGTGCGTCTGCGCCGGTATCAGTGACAACAATGGACGCACCATTTGTACTACACGAGGTCGACGGTTCCTCGAAACGGAATCATAATTATACTTCTTTACTGCACCTTGTATTATTGCAAGTGATTGCTAGTTTTCTTAAGACTTTAATAAGTCTTCGTTTTGTAATTGCCAGTACTAGACCAGGATTAGGCAATTCCTAGAATAATGAAACCAATTTCGCAATATTGTTTCTCTATAATTGGCTCGAATACTTCTCTGGCCTTAAACACCGTTTCTCCATATCCTACCTGATCCATTTTCCATGCGATTAAGTACTTGCTTGAAAGTGTGATTCAATGAAATAATATTAAGTTTCCAGATAAGCCCTACTGAGCCGAGCATATTAAATAAGTGGCGTAAAAGCACAAGTTTTATTTAAAAGTTAAGCTTCACTGTCACTCCCACGTTGGAGTTAGTGGCCAAGGCTTTCGCCCACTAGTTGGTGACCACTTGATTACTATCTTATCTGAAAAAGCTAGTTGACTATGAACCTAAATATGGATTAATGTTCGTAATGCTTCAATAAGCTCTTTAATTTTTATTTAATTCGCATTTAGAACTTAGCTCATCTGTTTATTTTATCATTCTCCTGCATCTTGGTAAATAATAATAGTTTTCTCTAAGCTAGTCCAGATACACGTCTAAAATAGACTATGAAAATCCACACAAGAAGTGTCTAGGAAAACTGGCCGCCACTATCTTATGACTAACTGGAAAGTGGTGAAAACAGACCTTTTAGGGGCCGGCGGAGTCGCCACGTGCGCCAACGACCGGTCACGAAAGACACCGACATGGCGGCGCCTGCGCAATCGCCCTCCCTTCGCCGCCCTGACTCTACAAATCACTACGGATTACATCGTAAACTACATTTTATTTGATATATGATATAATTAAGCTTGTCGGACTGTCCGCTGTCCTGTCAGAGTTCACGGTCTCTGGACGGTCGTGGGAGGTCGATACATCATTTTAATGGATAAGTAAAATTTGTCTGTATTTGTATTAGGGTTAAGGTGAACACCGGAATGACTAACAACATTCTAATTACGTTGTTAACTGCAAGACGCCCAATTAAAGTAAACTGAATGTTCCTTTGTAATTTTAGTATGAGGGTATGAGTAAGGTTGAAAAAACTTATGGTACTTTCAAAAGTAGTCGTCAACCGCAAAATGCCAATAGCATCTATTGTGTGGTATTCATAATGATAAGTCCAGCACCTCGTCTTCGTTCAATTGTATCCCCTATTCCGTTTCAGCTAAGAACCAAAATTATACTCTGCTTTCTGAATTCGTGATGCACGTAGGGATGTACGCGCAATGCCCAAGCGCATGTCAATCATCGTACGCACATGTCCATAGCCAACTGTCATGCGTGTGTGGATACGATAACCGACTGTTGTCAATAAAAAGTATTGTTTAAAGTCACGAATGTTGCGTTGCATTTTTTATTTCAATGTCATTGTTAACGAGGGTCTAAGTGGTCATCAAGGGTTCTTGTGTGGATGGGAGTACGCTTCCATGATGAAACCTATTTTTTTTTTTGTTGGTTGGAAAATCATCAAAATAATAACCCCTCTCGCTCTTGGGCAGAGCGAAAGGGAGTGTCAGACTTATGCTGACTAAAAACCACCCATGTTCCTTCTTAGCCCTTCATGTCGAGGCCGCAGTATCTCTTGCGAACAACCCGCAGCTCCGACGGGTCCATGATGAACCCTTTTTTTTTTAAATACGTTGCCCCACACTAGGAATTGCTCCTGTATCGTGGGTGCGTTCACAAACATTTAAACTCACATACACAACCAAACATCCAGACCCGAAACAATTATCTGTAGATTATACAAATATTTGTTCCGTGCGGGGATCGAACCCGCGACACACAGCGCAGCAGTCCAATTGCTCAGCGACTGCGCCAACCGTGTCGTTCAAATTCAGGTACAGTTAAGTTATCTTTTATTCCAACAAAGTCTTTGATTGATTTGTATTTCTTAGGGGCTTCAAGAAATACTCATCAATAGAACAGTTACACGTGAGGATTAACGAAATATCTTCATCAACTAAATTCTAAGCATCCATGCATGTGTGCTGATATTTCTGGGGATCCTAACAAAGTATCTGCAACAATCAGATTCTAAAACAAAGAAAAATCTAGTTATTTGAATGAGCATGCAAATCTATGATTGCGATTAAGTACCAGTGGCTCGCTACCTTCAACCTTCAACCGGCTTAGAGAGGCTAGGCACAACTAAGTAAGGAATGCGCAATCGTTGGCTATTATCTTAGCTAGGTGTTTTCTACTGTAATTACTAATAGACCCAGCTGTTGCAAAATTCATCTAAGATTGGATTGGAATCTATTGTATTTTTATCTCGGTCAGTAGCTTTAAAGCTGCAGTCATAAAGCTTGTATACTTTGGTATAGTTTTCGATAGGTTGTCTTTCAAAAGTCAGTTTACTTTAACATCACCATCATTTTGTAAGCGTAATCCGGCCTTCACGAGATACGACGAAACTCTACAACAGAGGAATATATGGGACAATATTGTAAACTTCTATGATTTTATAATACAGCTCATCTTGAATTTTCTCAAGTGACTTAATATGGGTAATATATGTTATAAGTGTTATATTATAAGTAACAGAGGCCCGATTACGCTTATCATTATTGAATTATACTGGGAACTTCAATCACTCCGCGATTGCTTGGCGGCACACTAAATTACTTGCCATTACTGATTACTTACCACCTATTACTGATACAAAATTGCAGCTATATATATATATATATGGCAAATATTTAATAAACCGGCCGCTAAGTATCAATTTGAACGCCTAATTTGGCTTGCAAATATTTGAGTTAAGTATCGAAATCACTTGGAATTCATAACGGAAATGATACAAATTACAATTACCAGCCGAAATTGACACAAGAGCAATAATTAAAATATGAAACGATTAAAGTTAAGCTGGGGAGACATGTTTGGGCGTCAAACAGGTTGCAAGTGAAATGAACAAGTGTACAGAATCTAGGACAATGACACACATTATGAACATAGTGAGAGTGGGCATCACTCAAGCATACACAAAACTTTTCTGACAAAATTACACAGTCTTCGAAAAATATTCTTTAACATTGTTTTATTAGAATTTAGAAATGCGTAATTCGATAATCTGGTTAAAGATATCTTCCTTTTGAAGTGGAAAGCTCTTTCAAATTCTCGTTTCAACCAAGGGAAACTTGTCTTCGTTGAAACCCGAAATTATTGCAACAGTTAGCAACAAGTCAATTATATCTGGAGTGTTTTAAATTAAACAGTAGGTACGACAATATCGGTTAAAACGGTACTCTTCAACCTGTGTCGACCACCATCGGTCTTCAACTCATATTTTATTGCCGTGTGAACTTCTTCTGATGCAGGTGGCTCTATTGTCCGGGTTAATGCGCCTTTATTGAAAACATTATGTTTGGGACGAATAAAAGATTCAGCGAACTAAGCACTGACTTCCATTTTCTACGCACGTATTTTGATTTGTGGGGATTCGTCTGTAGGTCCCCGATTCATTTCATTTCAGATGCATGCTGTGTTGCTTTGTATTTCTTTCTTGTTTCCTTTTTTTATTACCTTTTGTTTGTACTTTGTTAATTACGACTCACTTTTAACCCAGAACTTTGTCTACTCAATTGTGACAGCTAAGTCATTGTTACTTTATTTGTAGGAGTTGAAACAAGCAGTACTGAAAGAGTTAAATTTTTATAGACAAAAATATTGCTATTGTTCATTCACACGCTCGAAGATAAAGACGCGTAAAACGTACATTTTAGAATTCCAAGAGAATGACGTGAGTCAGCCATACACGGTAGTTAAAAATTGCCATGTTAAATTTTATTCACCCATTGCTAACAATTGCTGAATTCTTTGGAAGAGTACATTCTATGTGTTTGGATGCAATGTTCGATTTCGTATTACAATAACTGTAGACTTCACGATCTGTGTCTAAAGAGACATTCCTATTATTGTTTTCGATACTCGTTGGTGGTGAGTCATCAATTTTAGATCGTCGGTCGAGTTGTTGTATGTACTTACTTTTTAAATGAAGTAGAAAAAACTAATTGTTTCCGGGAGTTTTTCTTCGAAAGTTTATTTTGCGTCCTATTATACTTCCTAGAACTTATAAAACCATTCCTATTAAACCTAGTCTATAAGATAAGTTAATGTTATGTTAATGAATTCCACTCGAGTTAACGCTAGTGTTTGTTCACGGTCACGGAACCCGTTGTTGCAAGATTTCATTTCAATAGACTTTAATGTTACACGCAAGCAACTAAACTTTTGACATTTACAGTACAGCCGATCGCACCGTACTGACGATATAACGAACCTCTTGTGTCTGATAAAGACCAATTTAAGAGTTCAATGGAATTATTGGGTGTCGCAAAAACTTCTGATTTAAAAGACGTAGGGTTCAGCATGTGATTGGCATTTGGATGCAGATTGTGTGTATGGTAATGCAAGTCAGTATGCTTAATTTGAGGAGAGAGTTTTATCAAAGCTCGTCTAATCATTGACATAGCCAGACAGGAACAAAAACTTAAAAAGCCATCAACGTCTTCATTTGTTTATCGTCGGAGTTCGTTGCGCCATCGCCAGTAGTCTCATCAGGAGCTGCGATAAGAAAGGCATCACATTACGCTGCATCGTCAAGTATCAACGTTATCATTAGTATACGTATACATACAACAAGGTGTCGTTACTTCGTCGTATCGCGTTACTGAAACCGGTACCAGCAACCGCGGCTTGACCCCGCACTCACCAGATTTGTTTTGCATAAGCATGATATACTATATCTGCGAGATCATGCAGATATTGTCCTATTACTAGTTGTGAACTGACACTAATAATGAGCTTGCGAAACTTGGGTAACGGCAGAATCCTTTGTTAATGCTATACCATATTCGGTATCTATGGAAACCGCAGGTCTTTCATCTGATAATTGCTATGTCTTGAAGCTAAACCTATCAAAATTAGAGTGCGGTCTATGCAATTCTTTAGAAACAGTGAAGGGTGAGTCGTATGTGTAAGCTGCGGTCGATGATCCAACCAAGATAATGATACAGACTAGACCAGTGTTTAACTCTGTGCACTGGATTAATTACGAAGTCGAGAACCGTTTCGTGGTGGAGACGGTGACGTCACTGTACCATTTCTCGATTACAAAGACAAAGTAATGCTCGCAAAGTTTTTGGTTGACGTTTCCTTGAATATAATGTACTAAAGGTTGCAAAAGTGGGACACGACGAGACTGGCTTAAAAGTGTAGCAACACCTACCTTCCTAAATAAGAATTCAATTACTTTATGAGCTGACTAAGTTTTAGGCAATTGCAATCACATTATATTTTTGGTATTCAGCGCAGTTTATAAGCTGAGTTTATTGTTCGTTGCAATTTACAGGGAAAAGCTTCGCGCTCAGAGCTTTTAAATACACTGCTAAATCCATGACATATTGATATAGGTAATATTAAAACACCCATAGAATATGTTTGGGTTATCCCCAAATATAAATATGCATACCGCAAAAACCAGATACAAACCACCTTAGCTGTATCTTTTATCATTTTTCTTAAACTAGTCGAGTCTTCTAACGTAACTGTTCGTAGTCATTCCTTTTTGTATAAAATGTATGATTTTATACAATTACTTGTGACATATTACTGTTTATGTGGAATTTTAATTATAATTGCAATGTAAATTGTAGTTTCCACATACTTTTAATCTCCTTGCTACAACAAGTAAGATACATAACCGGACTCCCGCGCAAGCCTCTCGTCTGTCCCGCTCGCACTCGGGCGGGCGCAGGCTTGGCGCCAAAGCCTTCATCTGTTATCTTTGTCGCTCGCGTGCGCCCGCGCAGCCTGTCACTGCGCGGTTACTCCACGTACAGTCGTACATGACGCCTCTCTACCGGAGCGCACGTCGCGTGTTTATTTTGTATTAAATCGAACTAAAACGCTTATAATACACACGTGAAACAACACTACAAACCTGGATTATTGTGTGGATTCACCATTTAATGCCACAAATAACAACAAAGTGAAAGTGCGGTGGCTAAGTGAAATGTGTTAGTGTTAAAGGTCATTATCATATAAAATCGTGTCCTAATCAAGTGAACGGTATTGTATCTATATTCGATGTGATTTTATACAGTGAATTGGTTACTTGTTAGCCTTGTAGACGACAGCTCTACGACGTCTGCAAACTAAATATACAAGTGTTAATTTATTTAAATGTGCCGAGACAGCCCTGTGCTGCGATAAGTAAATGCGATTTTCAGGGTCGCGTTTCGGTTATCGAAACGAGAAATTAATGAAGCATTCGCTTGGTACCCATATAAAATTGGACGTATTGCCCCACACAGTGGGTAAACTTGCGCCATCGTGGTTCTACTGTAATATGCGTCTGTTCGTGTCTAATCTATCTATAACTAGCTCTACAAATATATTTTCTGAGAATTTAAATAGAAAAAACAATGTATTAATAGATATGTCTAAACGTAGGTTTAACACGGACGGAAGGTGTAAACCTTCCTTCCATGTTAAATCATATAATCAAATCTTGCTTGAGCCAAGCACTGTATCAAACATCAAGACAAAGATAGTTTTGACGTAAATACGAATATCTTAGCCAGAAATGTTCCTACTTAATAACATCGTGTAGGTAGTAGGTATACTAAACACTTGTTACAATAAGCCAGTAATACAACAATTATACTGTCGCCCATTGTCTCTTCACCCACACCGTGTGACAAATTCGTACACTTGCATCGGTACAGACATTTGCCAAACAACACGCCTGCGCAGCAAACATTGTCATAAATGCTCTCGATGTCCTTGTTATTAATTGCACATTACTCCCACAGACATACTCCTTTTGTCCTTTACGCAATTTACCTGCATCTCTTGAAATGCGAAAATTTACCCGCATATGTAGTATCTTGGTAAAGGTGAAATCATCGAAATTTGCATAGAGGTGCTCACGCTACGGATGTTGGCAGTTTTATTAATGAGCAGGTATCAGATCCATGAGAAGTTTCTGAAGAATTTAATGGACTTGATGACTAGCCCTTACAGGATATCGCCTTACAAGCTTTTGGTAGAATCTTCACGCACAATACGTCTGTACATCTACTATTGTCTGGAGCTGTGGATTTCCACTGAGACGCCAGCATATCAACCTACTACAATCTACCAAATGTATATAATAGATCTTCAACTTTATTGCTCAAGCATTAGGTTCAAGGTTGATTGGAAAAATTAGACAATTTCGAGTATCTTGATGCTAGCGTCTGTACTACGACGTCTGCTTTGCATGTATAAGTCTATCCCAGTCACCTTTTCCAATGGTATTTTGGATGTCCTTAATAAACCAACAGAATTTCGAACTGACCTCAAAAACCTCTGGTGCAATTTCGTTAGTCACCTCTAAAAAGAGAGAGAAATCGATTAGTGACAGTAAGTGAGTGGTCAATGCGAAACAAATTTGCTAAGATGTTAAATACCTCGCTGTTTATGAATAATGGTTCCCTTTAATCATACATTCATTTATCCTTTTACTCCATTGCATTCATTAATCATCTTTGCAAACATTATGCTATAAGGGCTTTGGTTGTGTATCGATAAATCACACATCCAAGTTTATCGCGGAGCTCACTTGCACAATGGTTTATTGCAGCAGTAATTGAATTAGATGTAACGGGTTGAACGAATCGATTGTGGCGCCGATAACTGCATCGACTAATCGAATAGAACGTTACAGTTCATCACACTTGCGTTATGATAACGATTGATCTCATTTCTTTGACTTTTATTACTTTCCTCGGTGACATTTGTTATCTCATTGTGTAATTCTTTTATGTAACGCTTTCTTCTCGCTATAAAACTCAGTTGTTTCTAAAATGATTCGATATCTTTGCGAATCCTTGAGCTACTCGCACTATAATTTAGAATGAACTCGTGATCTTAATTCGCAATTGAATTGCCTAGTCCAAATCGTATTTGGAAGTAAGACAATGATAACAACCACATACACACGTATATTTTACGAGATAATCTCATACACCTTATGATAGATGTATCTCCTTGTAACAATTTCGAAGAAGAATCAGGATTGCATTACAATAGGTAATTGATACAACGTTGGATTCTACAGAATTAAGGGTTCCGCTTAGTGTTGAAATTTCGATTGTTTGTGGCTTACACCTTGGCAACCGTAATTACAAGTGAATTAGTTCGCGTATGCGCACCATATGGATGGTAATGGTAGGAGAGTACAATTAACTAACACCCAAAATAATAATGTTGGATTTAGTACAATTTATAAACACACCATTTGTGTTTGTCTTTAAATGAAAATTAAGCTTCTTTCTAATACAGCAGAGTGGGTGTACCTCATTTTACGAGCTCAATTGAAAAAAATGTGTGTTATCTAGGTAACTCATAACTTCTTAGTCATGAACTCATGACTAAGGAAGCCTAGACCCATTTACACATGTTATTCAAAATATTGATGCTCTGAGAAAGGAAATATTATGAAAACCACTGATTCTATTCCATAAACATTTGTGTGAACGGATAAATCAGTTATTACGAAATCCTCTACATATATGCTGTTCGAATAGCAAATTCCAAGAAGTTTTCAACGACATTTGACACTGTCATATCAGAAATTTTACTACACCGATCTCTAATAGTATTTCAAGGGAAAAACTAGTACAAATTGTCAAGGTCCCTGTCGCAAGACTGTGAGTAAGCGATGGTGTGATACGCCGAAAAGATCCGCCTCTTGAATAGCCTTATTCGGAGAAACCGTGGCGAAACACACTGCTGACATGACTGCTATGACGAACTTACTCCAGCTTATAACAATACCATGTAATGACTCCTTTACATCACGTTCGATGTGTAGGTAGGTGTTAAGAGCAACTAATGTAAAGATTCTTTGTCAATTCTATCAAGGTTTCTTGAGAAAAAGCTGTGTCCGATGGAAAACTTACGAACTTTCATCCACTACTTAACCCCGTTAGGGAATGAATTTTCAGAAATGGCTTCTTAGTGCTCACCCATGTTCTTTATGGAATTCTTGTGAATATTTTCATTGCTATAGTAGTTAGTTAGTTTTGATATGAGCTGAACTCCTTCTCAAAGGATTGGCCTATAATCGCATTAGATCTCGAAAAGTGGAAAGAGGGAAGGGAGGCCTTTGCCCTGCAGTGGGACAATACAGGCTTATTATAATAATAATATAGTAGTTAAGGCTATGCGATTATGTGAGTGAATTAAATTAAAAGATTTTTATGGAGTAGATTTTAAAAGAAGCATAAATCTCAAGAGCTCTTTTAATGCACACACTTGCTATTTATAGCATAATAATTTATCTTTTTATAAAATGTCAATGTCGACAAGATTATGTTGTGATCGCAAATCTCGGATCTTAATTAAACGGGAAGTAGTTAATTGATAAAAAGATGATAGTTTCTCACAGTCGTCTACACGAGCTCTGTGGGTAGTTGTAACTGGATCGCTACCTCATGTGAGAACCTCTCACGGTTCATGAACACCGACTTATTGAAGCCACATTTATTATTAAATATACACTTTTCCTATTCACAGCTTTTTTGTAAGACACTGAGATTTCTACAAGAAAGTTTACATAGAAATTATGTTCATCACCATTATGGTTTCGTATTAGTTTCTCGATTAAAATCTCCCTTGTTTTATAATGATAAAATCATAAAACTACGAGTTAAGTAGTTGCTGACAATAAAGCCACGAAGCCTGTAGAAAGCCATAAGAAACATCAGTCTAATAATAAAATAAGCACAGCTGCCATGGTAAATAACTTAATAACTTATTTAGTTATTTCAATTATAATCAAGCCTTTACAAGCCATGGTAAGACTATTATTAACAAATTAAATAAAACCTGCCGTTACGTAAAAACACCATTTACAGTCCATATAAATATACTGCTCAATCTAAATTAATGCGATCATACAATATATAAATGAAATGAGGCCTTAATAATGGCAACGTAAATAAATGTCTCTAATTTATTAACAAAGTTCAGCTCATTCACACGCCACTAATGGTAAATCTAGAATACGACCAAAATTCGCGTGCGTACGGTGCGTGGGCGCACTCTTTCGGTTTTCCTTATGAGGCGACCTTAACTCGGTTCTCAGAACTCGAAGCTTTGAACTTATAAAAGTCTTCGTTGTTTTAACATAACGTAACATGAATGAATCACTTTGCCCTCGGAAGTGCATGTAATTTAGAAGTAATCAAATTATCATATATTATGTTCTGTTTTAGAAATCGAATCACAAGTTACTAAATAAGGGAAACGGATGACATTATTTTTCTTTACGAGCCTCACAAAGTCACAACCTGTTATGAAAACCAATGCTCTAATAAGTAAAGTTGGTAATGTGTCGTCTAAATTGCTTTTATTGGAGATAGCATTTACACGACCAAAGTATTTTTATGGTTTGTTTTAAGAAGTGCCTTGCTGACGTAGCGGCCGTGGAGGAAACTAACCACATTTTTACAACTTCGGCATACTTACACACTGACTCACGTGGCGAGAAAGTTCATTCAGATTACGCATAGAACTTTTCGATATGATGAACTACTTACATAATAAGAACATTTATAATAACAAAAAATATGTTTATTTTTTACTATTCATTTGGGCGTCAAGAGTCGTTTATCAATGAGATCAGTAGACCCTTAGAATTTTTGAGGTATGAATCATGGGTTTTTTGGGAGTGAGAATGTTCTTATTAAAATACTGCTTAATGATTAGATAGAGTATTAAGTATGTGAGTAAAGTTATAAATGGAACAAGTGGATTCAAATAAAATTGGCTCGTAGTTATGACATTCAAATTGAAACTTCCCGGATAACAGCACGTGTGATTTTCTAAAAATTTGCTTATAGACATAGAAGTATTCCAGGAACCACAGAAATATCTATTATTTGTGTACATGTGCTCAGCACGTGTACTCTAAATAAGGCATTTTCTTAAAGTTTCGTAACTTTATGAGCTTTCCGAGCTTATCGCCATAGAAATATAAACAAAGCTTCGCGTCTTCAGAAGTAACAAGGACGGGTTTATAGACAGTTCTATTCGAGAGACAGAGACAACGCGGGGCCCACGTGAGTTACGTTAACAATAGATTAGAAAAAAACGTGGTACCTGGAAGGTACAGGCGCCCGGGGCCCGCCCCCGCACACCTCGCCGCTTGTCTCAACTCAGTCTGCACGAAAGCCTTCGTAGAGTCGAGCGTTCGCTCCTACTTTAACTCATTTACGATTTTGAAACCAGTCATTACAGAATCGTGAAACTTCATTAATAACGAGTTGTATCTGTGACTCCGCGAGTGCCTTCATTAGCTGAGCGTTGCAATGCGACAGTTGTTCTTAATAACATTTGTGACCACCTGCTACACTAAGACAACTGACGTTTTCGCGCCCAAAACTTAAGGTTTCCTTTGCTCCCTCAGTTTTTAACCAACAGTTTCAATATTATAGTGAAGTAGAATATCGCGGATATAGGCATATCTTAGCGTAGTTCACGTGCGGAGTGGAATTCAAATGAAAAGTTTCTCAACCCTACGTGTGTCGGTTACTTATTGCCGTATAGAGTTGTTTGCGGACTCGAAGAACAAATGTATATTTAGTTTGCGGCCATTGTGTTTGCGATAGGTATGGAGAATGGAGATTGAATCCAAATGAGGAACTGAATTCGTTTGGTGGATTGTGTGATTGGAGTGAGCGATGCGGACTACAGTGAGACGATGATCAAGTTTCGATACAAGCGTAAGGAGTCGAGCGATGGCAGCAAGAGCGGAACGGCAGCGGCGATACAGAAGACGAAGATCGAGGGTCTTCGGGACCGGGAGCTCCTACCTCCTAAAGACATGCTGTTAACTGGCTCGTTAGCCGGAGTCAGGAACAACACACTCCCGCGCTCGCGACCCTCGTCTGCAGCGAGGCGAGAGCCTCCTGAGTCTCCGCTCAGCCAAACTACTATTCTGCTGTTTAGAGTAAGTTTGACTTTCTTTTACATCAAGCTATTTTCAGATTTCACATACCGAAATGCTTTGTGTTGAAAACTCAGAAGAACTGGAAAATGTTTTTTTCCAATGATCAACTTACGTTTGTAAACAATTAACCTGTAAATGTTTGTCAATGCAGCCACTAATTTACAATTGGTGACTTATTTCAATTACAAATCCAAATTAAACCACGCCGGTGTACAGCGAACAAAAGACATCAACGATTTAGTTACAAATGTAATCTTGTCGTTACCTCATTGGCTGCTAATTGCACATGTAATTATTTATTTAAACACAACCCTGGTGTTTGTGGAATCGGATACGGATCATGAATATTAATCTTATTTAAATATGGATTCAAAATATTGGAATTGCAGATTGAAATGGTCACTGGATTATTTACAAGTTCGATTTAACGATTTCAATACGATTTGCCTGGGTTATTCGTGATCATAAATCGAGATAAAATGTCGAGCCCATGACCATTAATATGTTGATAACCTGCTTCGCCTATATCGATAGATTAACGAGTTTGGGCGGAAATCGTGCCCTTAGCACGTAAAATGAAAAGTTCAGAGCAACATTTATTGCAAAATACGGCTTAATCTGGCACAAAACAGTAAGCTGCTTAAATTTTACTACATACTCGCTATCTCTGACAGTAGACTATAGTATTTTGATTTTAATAAGTACCTCCACTATAGTCAACCGCCGATGTTCACTGTGACTGATGGGAATTCCACCAATCCAGCACACTGTGGAACCCATCGCACAAATTGGTCTATACGAAGTAGAGTTCAGTTTCACGAACCCTTTCAGCTGAAGATTTATACGGCCCTTTGTTGGCGGGTAGGAAAATATGCATACTACCTTCTAGTACAATAGAGTTACTTAATAAAGTGTCAGAGAATAAGTTGTCAATGCGTTACTCGTCGTTGACCCCCCTAAGGCTATTGTGTTCATGCCTCCAAAGGCAATTTGTCTCGGGAATACATAAAATGCCCACTTATGTATGTATGCGCAACCGTCAACGTCGACACCGTCCTCCGGCGTAACTCGCGCTTTGAATTGAGTATTGTCTCTTCGTGACATAGGTACAGACACAGGCATACACATGTATGACACTTCTTAGCCTGACTGCTTCGTTGGTATTGTGGTAGCAAGCGCTACAGCTCGACGAGCAAAGTATTGGGTTTTCGATTATGTTGTCCTTAAGGCACGGAGCCTGGATTGTTGCCCGCTGTACAGATACAGCCCTTTCTACAGGGCTATAGGCGTGATGTTATGTTACACTCCTTACGAACCGACAACAAAATACGTCCGCTGACCTTAAATAAATTGGGGTGAGGCTGAGGATTGAAAGTAGAAAGATTGCAACGATGACTGGACAAAATTCAAAACGCGTAAAGAATTGCTTCAAGTTTTGATAAGTGACAATTCACAAACATATTTTTGTTGCTGACTGTACTTACAATATAATATTGGAACTTATTCTTCATTATTCATATTTCAAACACGCGCATACTTCACACTGCGGTACATATTAATATTCATCAGATAGATCAAGCTTGGCTTTATTGTGTCCTTGTTGTTCAGGAAATTAACTTATTTGGAACCATCGAACTTTGCTTTGAATAAAATATTCATGTTAAAACTTAAATGATGGATGGAATATCAATTAATGTTACTTAAAACGACTCTTAAAAGAGATTTGCTTACGTTTTGAGTGCTTTTTAATGGGATTGAAATGAATGAATGAACTGAGTCATTCCCTGCGGTTGTGATGTTTCGAATAACGTAGGTACTGTCGTAAGTCAACTTAATGACGGGGATCGGAACTGTTTTTCCTAAACATACTCGTAGGTTATTCTGTAACCTATATATCTAGGAGAGCAGTACGGCACCGACTGACTAGATTAAGAAACTTTATGCTTGTGCTTTATCTCATAATATGTACTACTTTGCCATGTAATCTAGTCCTAGTTGAACAATAAATCTTTTGTTTATTTAAATAGTCTACTCAAAGAGCCTTAGATAAGATACAGCTTTTATATCAGTATCAGAACAATGACGTATTCATCACTTAATAGGAAATGCAACATAACCTTGCAAATATTTCCTCCCCTTTTCGTGTAGTTTCCGTGTCAAGAAGTACTCACAAATAAAAAGAAAACGTCCCACGCCCATTAATACATATATGGCAGAATTTTCCTAGTTTTCTCGCTTCGTATTGAAACGTACACAAGTACCAGGCGAGCAGACACAAGAAGCAGGGTCAGGGGCTGGGTTCACTGCATCATTCTCACGTAACAAAGACTCAGTGCTCACTGTAGCCGCGTTCTCACCCACAACGCTGCTGTGCCACTAATGTCATGTGTATGATGCATTAGTTCCGGGTTTCTTCATTAAAGTTGTCGAGTCCACAAGATAGAGACTTCAGCTTAACGTAATCAGCGCGTTTGTATTCCTATGCGATGTCCTCGAGAGCCTTGTATGGCGATTTGCCAGTGCAGCCTTCTCGAGAATTCATTTTATTTAATTTACTGTTTTATCTTTGTATTTCTAAACTTGGAAAACTACATTTAAATGCATTTAAAGTTTCTAAGATAAAACAAGGTTTATACAACACATGGAACGATTACCAGCAGAAATTACACCACGACTAAGTATAACGAGCTTAATGGTCCGAAATTAGCCAAGCAAAAAAACTAATCTGATTTTTTCCAACAAATTCGTTTCACGTCTCATTTATATACCAACATTGAAACATCAATTAAACGCTATTTAGCGCAAAGAAGTTACTGAAAAGATACAAAGAACTGTGGCAACAGTCCAAGATACAAACTCTTCGTTAATAATACAAATTGCAACTAAAGTAGGACTAACAAAAGATGTATGCGTTTTTCGTTATCATAATCAGTTCAATTAGCATGTCTGTTTATGCTATCGCTATATAAAAGTTTCCTGTGCAAGGAAATTTAAGTTTTTGCAGTTCTTTTTTGTTTAGCTGCAAAGGCGTTGACCTGCAAACAGGTCTGGCTGTCTAACCAGGTCCAGGTCCAACTTTTGAATCTGTGGGTGAAGTTTTGTGATAAAAATTATGATCTAAAACTGGTGAGGATTAACTACTTACTACTTAAATACTTTTTAAAAGTAATAATAATAATAAGTTAAAACATACATAGAAGAAAACAATAACAAAGAGCATATATTAAAATAGTACATCAGAAGAAGTAGCCGCGGGCCCCAAACTAGGCACAGGCTGTATCTTGGTGACCCAATATAGATAGTTAAGGCAGATTGAGTAGACGACTGTTCAGGGTACGGGGGTGTTCCTAGGGTACGTACATACAGTAACACATCTAGCTATACATGTTCAGTAGAACATGGTCTCGCTTTTTATAGATTTACGTACAACAAGATACATGATTGGACGACGTCGTGCTTATTTCTTCAAAGTATTTACCTCAAACCTTACAAATAAAGGTCAATAACAATTATAACATCACGCCTGTAATCACCAAAGAGTTAGGCAGAGGTGTACCTAATAGTACGCTCACATTTCGCCAGTTATGTAATGTATGTGTATTTGTTATGTTTAAATAAAGGTCAATGTTTTCAATAAAAGCCCTTGAAGCAACGTAACATGTTCCCTCTGACATCTGTGCCCAAGCAAACAAGCGTTATTGTGAATTAGAAAGATAAACAAGATAGCAGTATTTAGGTTGTTTAAATCAAACATCGTAGCTGGTTTTAGCCATGTTTATAAAAGCGTGTAACGGAAGACGCAGGCGCAAGCTGCGTCCGCTGCGCACCGGATAATACGCCATTTAATTGTGCACTCATCTTTATCAAGTTAAATAAACATGATCAACTTGCTTTCAGACGATTATTTTTGTTATTTGTTCCGCTTTCCTGATAACATTGTCATTAGTACATTTTAGAAGAACATCAATCAATGTTTACAATCTTAAAACAAGTAGACTTCGATGCAGCCATCAAACGATGGATCTCAAATGTTGAATAACTTTTAGTATTCTAACGGTTACGAAATCGTAAAACAGCGAGAGATATATCTACGTTTGTACGTCAAATCACCTCGGCCGGGTCACGCCATGTTTGTGACCTATACCTTAACTCGTATTCGTGCCATACTGGTTTTGGTCCAGTCTTATAACCGCTACCGCTATATTCAATCTTATTGTATGGATATTAAAACCTAAATTTACATAGCGGGCAGTCGGTCACAACTTTCTTTATGCAGAGCCTGTAGTGGCCCGTGTATTTTTTTACGAGAAATCGCTCGCCGGTTCAAAATATAAAGATTTGTATCAGATATTGGAGGTTTATACAACAAGGTCTACTGATAATAATTCCCTATGCTAATATTACGAGGTAATAGTAGTCACACTTGTTATTTTTTTTTTCTTTTAAAAACAAACAAAGTTAGCCAGCGAACAACAATCTGATAGTCACCCTTTCTTGTTCCCAGGAACTGTTCACGCAGCTACAATGGTCAGCCGAGCGCGCGCCAGCCGCGGACGGACTCCGCCGCGCGCTAGGAGGGGGCGGTGCCCGCTTCCAACTCGGCTGCATGGCCGACGCCAGCGAGTGCTTCGAGCACCTACTCCTCAGAGTCCATGCCCACGTGGCTGCTAGCTCCGACAGAAGAGATGATGACGCCTGCCGCGCGCCGCACTGCGTACCCCACCGAAAGTTCGCGATGATGCTCGTCGAACAATCTGTATGCAGCGCCTGCCAAGCTACGTCAGAACCTCTGCCGTTTACTCAGGTGAGTTTGCAACTATCGCATATTTTTTGCAACTGGTAGATTCATTTAGTTATTTCATGTCCTTTGAATGTAAATGTAGAGAATTTTGACAGTCTATTGTATGGGTAATGGTATTAATACCCGACTTACTTTTATACTGAGACATTTTGAACTTTTCCATTATCCAGAAGTTAAACACGGCTTTTACTTCGTATTCTAATGAGAAATGGTAATCGAGCAAAATTTTTCGTTGGCTTTCAGATGGTTCATTATGTATCAGCGACAGCTCTAACAGCTCAAGCTGCTCTGGGTGAACACGGAGACAGTTTCGGGTTGCTACTCAGAAAAGCTGGAGGAATGGGCGATATCAGAGACTGTCCGGTGAGTTTTCATATTACTTATTTGCAAAAAATGTCAGCCTATTTTACAATAATGCTAAATACTTCAAAGATCACAATGTTTTGATTTGATTAATCAATGTTTATTCTCATTTTTGCAGAATGCATGTGGAGCGAAAATCCAAATATGCAGAACACTGATGAACCGTCCGGAGGTGGTCTCGATCGGCATGGTGTGGGACTCCGAGCGGCCGGCTGCGGAGCACGTGGCGGCCGTGTACGCCGCGCTGGGCACGGAGCTGCGGCCCACGGACGCCTTCCACGCCTGCGTGGACCGCGCCTGGGCAGCCCGCGCCACGCATCGCCTCGTCGGACTTGTCACCTACTACGGCAAGCACTACTCCACCTTCTTCTTCCATAGCAAACTCCGCCTCTGGATATACTTCGACGATGCGGACGTCAAAGAAATAGGACCGGAGTGGTCACACGTTGTGGAGAAATGTCAAAGAGGACGATTCCAACCGCTCCTTCTCTTGTACGCTGCGGTCGATGGAACGCCGTGTGACACTCGTCATGCTCCTAAAGATGTTGTTCCATTCCCGGCGCCCGAACCCCGGCGAGCGGTCACACCTGCGCCCGAACGTCCGGCCAACGGCTTCGCTCGGCGAGCTGTCACTCCCGGCCCGGATAATGAAAGTGACTACGTTAGCAGAAAAGCCGTAGAGAACATGCTGGAAGTTCAGGCCAACCGACGTGCCCAACTCAATCGCAGTCTGAGCACCGGCTCGGGCGGGTCAGACACGCAGGAGAGACCGCGAGCACGACGCGACTCCGGCAACTGGAGCGGAGACCGGAACAGTGCGTCGTCTGCGTCGTCGTCCACGGCCGAGAGCCCATACATGTACGCACGCGGGCGCGGCGCGGGCAGCGTGCCCGGCAGTCCCACGCGCAAGGGGGAACTGTCCAGTGGAGGGTCGTGCGACGCCGGGTACGACTCCTACTCCCTGTCCTCTACGGATAGCCTACCTCTGCAACAAGGTCTGCGCCACAACTTACAACTGGCACAGATACCAGAAATCACCACTCGCGGTGAATGTGAGGCGCTCTGTTTAGAAGCCGACCGGCTGCTGGAGAAATCTCGTAACGCAGAGGATTCGGCCGATTACGAAACAGCGCTAGTACTTTGTGACGCCGCGGCGTCTAAAGCCCGAGCAGCGATGGATGCTCCCTACAATAACCGTCACATGGTAACTTTCGCTCGCATGAAACACAACACGTGCGTGATGCGCGCGCGCAGCCTCCAGAGACGAATGGCTGGTATGACCAGGGTGACAGAAATCCCCCAGGCTGCACCGATCAGGAATACAAAAGGTGGTCTTGAAGCATCACCCATGACTATCGAAATCTATGCCACATTACCTAAAAAGAAGGGTTCTTCAAAGAAATCTCCGAAGTGTATTGATGATGATATCGATACCGTGACACGGGAACGCCCTCCGAGGCATAAATCTAGGGATGATGACAAAGTTAGAGAAAAGCGGTCGAGAAGTGAAGACCGGAGTCGCGCTCGAAAAGAAACTCCTGTCGTTAAAGCTGCAGAGAAAAAAGAGGAAACAGCTGAAGAAAAGAAAGCTAATAAGAAACAACATAAAATCCGTAGAAAGTTATTGATGGGTGGACTGATACGGCGGAAGAATAGATCGATGCCGGACTTGACGGAAGGTGCGGATGGAAACAATGACACCGCCAACAAGGAGAAGCGTGTCTCTTCTGTCGACGACGCTGACGTCGGCAGGACGATTGACGATAAAACTAATCTAAGCGGCTACTTATCCGAGGGGCATTTGGAATACTCTGTTGCTAGCGGCACCAATCCGAACCTAGAAAGAAGCAAACTGATGAGGAAGAGCTTCCACGGCAGCGCCGGCAAGATGCTGACAGCTGCGAAAGTTCCACCTCCGCCACCTCTTCGTACTACTTCACAACTCACCGGGTCTAAGTACACTTACTCAGAACATGGGAAAGGTGCATACCCACATGAAATCGAAGAAGACGGTGGTTTCTCGGAGCAGTACGGTGACGAGCCCCATTCACTACCATTCCTACATCCATACGACGACAAGTCTAATAGTCACTACGACCGGCTAGACACCTCGCCCGCGCAGAACTTCCACACGGTTGTCACGAAGGCAATGATCCACCAGGAACAAAGTCCCGTGAAGAGAGAAACGATGCAACCTATAGTGCCGTCTCACAACGCGATACAGAACCTCTCGCATACGTTCGACGCCGGCGTTGACGTGGTGGACTGCGCAATGCCTCCACGCAGGTCTCCCACCATGTTCGAGCTGCCACCCTACCCCAGCCCCATGAACTCGGTCAACCACTCTCGGCAACCCAGTGAAGAGTTCCCTCCACCTCCGCCTCCCATTGATTTAACACCTCTTCATGATGAACTCGAGAAGATCCAGAGTATTAGTGAACTATCCATGGCAAATGAATTAGAAGTAGCAAAAGGAACCTTATTGGCAAGCCTACAGGAGAAAAGAAACCAGATCTTAAGAAACGAGCAATGTACACCACAAATAGCTCAAATCGAGAAGTTAAGTGTCCATCCATCACTGTTGAAAGAACTGCAAGCCAAACAAGCAACATTCAAATTGAAAAGGTCCGGTTCTTTGGAGGGTCAGCTGTCCAGTCCTGTGGAGGGTCACAATATGTATGAGACCAACAATAACGTTAGAAATATCGCGTCCAGATTCGAAAACAATGCCCAAAATACATCACAAGATGGTGATAGAACGCACATAGGATTCGTTGGCATGAGTGGCAATAGAGACGTGATTAACTGCTCCGACCAATCTAACGCTGGGTTAAACCGCCGCGCTTCAGCGTCCTCCATTGATCCCAAACAAATTGAGGAGGAACAATGTGACCAGAAATCCGTAAACAACGCATACGGTGACCGATCCAAGCCTAAGAAGAAATCGGTGTCCTTCTGTGACCAGGTGATCCTCGTGTCCACAGCCGAGGACCAGGAAGATGACAGTTACATTCCGAACCCTATCTTAGAGAGAGTATTGAAATCTGCCATGAACAAGCCTGAGTTGACGACTATGCCTCTCCAATCAGATAAGCCGTCTCTTCAGCGACAGGACTCGTTCGACAGTCAGTCGTCTCGGTCGACGATATCTTCATTATCGCAGAACTCGTTTGTGCCCAACGACAGTACACACGCCGAGTACGTCAGATTGCAAAACAATTATCCAGCATATCAGATGCCGCCGAATCGTTTACAACAACAATACAACAACGCACAAAAGAATAATAGTGTTTACGGAACGAACTCGCCCGTACAAACTACGCAAAACCAAACTGCAGTAAACAGTAACCAGATATACCAAACGCTTCCGAGTAACTCGCCGCAGAACGCCACCAGCCCAATACCGTACACCCAGCCACCGGCAGTGTACTCCAGCCACAGCAACGCTAGCCCACCGAACTTTAGCCAAACGCCGGCGAACAGACTGACACCCACGCACAACCCCGCCTACATGTCCAAACACCCCGCCAGCCTGCAGCGCCCCGCGCCCGCTGCCACCCACCCGCCCGCGCCCCTGCACATGACCCAGCCCATCAACAACGCCTTCTACCACCGAGTGCCGCCGACGTCTAGCACGACCACCCTGCCCAACAACAACTACACCACGAGCCGCCAGTATGCACACAACATGCCGACCGCCAATCATTCGCCTTATCAAACCGTGCCCACCAACTCGCCGGCTTACCAGAGCTACCACAACCCACCGACAAGCTATGCGAGCTCAGAATATTCTAGTCGATATCCCCAGGCGAATAGTACAAACCATTACACCCAGTCACCGTACCAGAGGGTCCCACCCCCACACGGTGACGTGCCCGTCGAGAACTACAATACGTTCCCACAGAAAGTGTCTAATAATTACTACGTAGACAACCCGTCGGGGCAGCCGCGTGTGCAGGACACAAGGCACTACGCGAACACGCAGCATCAACGCGCCATATACAGCCAGAACGTTGACAGTAACGTTAACAGCGAGCAAGTGGGGCAATACCAGTACGCTCAGAACGGTTACAATCCGTACCAGCACATGCCACCGCCTAAACAACTGCAGAAGAAGTCGGTATCGTTCGAGCCGGGCACGAAGGGCGGTACGGACTCGCCCGTCCCGCCGCAGATGAACGGAAACCTCGCGTACCCGCCCGGGGACGCACAGACCCTACAAAAGACCGTTTGCAACTTATGTCGCAAGAAGTCTATCAACCCACCGGCGATGTATTGTCCCGATTGTGATTTTTACATGTCTAGGTTTAAACCCCGCTCATAGCAATAATTTGATATTGAACATTGTGACAGCGTATACTCAATAGTGTAACTATTCCAATCAACTTTGTATTTTTGATTCACCCATATGGGATGTTAGTTATTACATGTATGTACCTATGTATTAATATTGTTAAGTAATGAAACAGATTATTAAATAGATTATTGTATTAAGGCTTGACTGATCTCATGTGGGAAAATATTTTTATAAACATTGCAGAATTATAATTGTAAGTTTTTTTATGAATTTTAATCTATTTCTTTAAAGTGCCTTAAAGTGAAGATAAATAAATTATTTCCAATTAAATGTACCTGAGTTTTATTATCATTACACGGCCAGCATTATTTTCAGCCATAGGTAGGCTGAATAAAACACAAATATAACATAACAGAAACACAACATAACAAAATGATAGGCAGAGCTATACCCATTAGTACAGCCACTTTTCCTAAAGTCCCATATAATAGGGGGTGAACATATTGCCATAAACCGGGCACAAATCAAGACTGCCGTGGCTGTTACTGGGAATTCTAATGGAGAAATCCAATAACACCGCTTGACCTTGGAATTGAACCCAGACTTTATAATTGCTCAGCAGTCACGCTTGCTACCACTGGACCAGACTCAGTCCCTCTAAGTCAAGTACTAGACCAACGGAGTCAGCCTAGTTAGTTCAAAATACTCGTACCTTATTTGACACATTTAAAAGAAAGAACATATAACAACTTGGGAACTCCGACGCAGGCAGGTAATCCAACTCCTTGGCTGTGCGCATAGCAATAAATTGTAGCAATGCTCTTCAAAAATGTATGATCGACAAGTTATGGGTGATAGTGATAACTTGCGGTACGTTTGGACTCCCGATATAAGAAGGGAGATGGTGGATGACCTTGTGGATCTCTTGGGCACAGTCACCGAAGTAAAAGGTCGACACAAGCATGCAACTTTGCGGCTAAACTTCTAAACTAATATTATAAAGAGGAAAGATTTGTTTGCTTGTACCGATTTAACTCAAACACTACTTGACCGATTTTTTTTTACCGTTACAAAGCTACATCTTTGCCGAGTAACATAGGCTATATTTACTTCCCGAAATAATTAGGGATCTATAAGAAAACTTGAAAAATGTAACCCAAAGTGTATTTTTTTTCCTAAAACGTCTTTCATCGCATGCGCTGCGCAAAGTATTGTGACAGCGCAAAAAAATGTTTAAAAAACAACAGCACTTCAAACGCCTATCTCCAACGGATAACTCTGTAACTCACAATTACTGCTTTTACTATTGAAATCTAAACTAATTACTATCACTATACAGATTAGTATTAAGATTAGGTCTGTGGGCCACCAATGGTTAGAGTGGTTATCGAGTAAGGTTTAATACACAGAGTACCTACACTAATGGTTTAATATAATTTTATGAATAGGTACTTTTGGTCGCGATAACCGACATCCACGCACCTGTGCGGGCGAAGCCGCTGGAAGTGCTAGTGTTTTATATGTAGCATGGAAATTGAACCACAGCGCGCATTTTTATCAGGCGATTGAGCCGAGGATGCGGGGATCTTAGTTTATATACATGATATAATCTAAGGCGGGGATTGTACCCAAGAAACTAGGTCTGAAAATGTCTGAAATCACCCGGGGTTTTGTTCTTACGACATAGTATAACGATTATTTATAACTAGGCTGATAATGATTGTTTCATCAGAAACGAGCCAGGCCTGGATAAAAGTGGGATGGCACTATAGTACAGTATGGTTTATTATGTGTGTAACGTTGGTGATTACCGCTGAGGCGCCATTGAGACCCTAGCTGTTAGGTGAGGGTCTTAAGAGAGCTGAGGACGGTAATCATCAATAAACACGTGTATCATACGACGTTTTTCAACACACTTGTGAAGAAAACAACACAAAAAAAATATTTTCAACAGTTAAAACGAGATGTGAAACAAATTTCGCCATGGCGGGAAAAATTAATCAGTTTCTGTGGGCGCGCATCTTACAATGGCGGTCGGCCATAGACTAAAATAATGAGGTTTCTTTTTTTTGCTTTTTGCGGATAGCGTTTTAGCCACGTACAAATTGAGAAATTCAAAGTTTTTTTATTACAGAGAAAACAAAAGTTTTATCTATTAAAAACGTATATGTTTACAAGTTGAAATTATCTATTTAAATTAATACGTTTTCATGCGCGCGCATCTAACAATGGCGATCGGCTATAGACTAAAAGATTAAGTTTTTTTTTGGTTTTTCGCGGGTAGCGTTGCAGCCACGTACAAAATGGGGAATTCAAAGTTTTATTACAGAGAAAACAAAACTTTTACACATGTACATTAATTTATTTATACCATACCTACTCTAAAAAGCTTATTTTATTCACGCAAAACAGTGAATAAAAAGGCCTTTTATTCACTGTTTTGTTTTTATTCACTATTTTGGTGTTTGAATTTGGAACACAAAAATATATCCGGTCTCTATTTCAATGCTTACACAAACTCCTTGCGCTAAAATTCGAAATTCAAAACTCTTTGGTGCAAATAAATTCTCGAGATTTGATTGGTCGATATTTGCGACAAGGAGTTTGGCATTAGATTAATAAATATTGTTTCACAAGTTGACCACCCTAATGATAATAATAAGAAAATTACGCTTAATTTCAGTCATTGCTCTAATTTTAATGTCCATTTCAATTAATGTAACAATTCTTATTTCTTGATTAAATTTCTATTTTCGCTTAAATTATGTCTTTTCTCGTAGTCATGATATAAAGTATAGTATGCAACTCCTGAATAAAGTACGAATTTATATCGAGGGCCATGAATCACTCGCGTCGTTCAGGATTCTAACAGTTGAATCACTCGCTGCGTTCGTGATTCAATCATTAGAATCCTTCACTTGCTCGGGACTCATCTACGGCCCTCGCTTTAAATCCGTCCTTTATTCACTAGTTGCATAATATACTATTATACCATACCTACTCTAAAAAGCTTATTTTATTCACGCAAAACAGTGAATAAAAAGGCCTTTTATTCACTGTTTTGTTTTTATTCACTATTTTGGTGTTTGAATTTGGAACACAAAAATATATCCGGTCTCTATTTCAATGCTTACACAAACTCCTTGCGCTAAGATTCGAAATTCAAAACTCTTTGGTACAAATAAATTCTCGAGATTTGATTGGTCGATATTTGCGACAAGGAGTTTGGCATTAGATTAAAATAAATATTGTTTCACAAGTTGACCACCCTAATGATAATAATAAGGAAATTACGCTTAATTTCAGTCATTGCTCTAATTTTAATGTCCATTTCAATTAATGTAACAATTCTTATTTCTTGATTAAATTTCTATTTTCGCTTAAATTATGTCTTTTCTCGTAGTCATGATATAAAGTATAGTATGCAACTCCTGAATAAAGTACGAATTTATATCGAGGGCCATGAATCACTCGCGTCGTTCAGGATTCTAACAGTTGAATCCTTCACTTGCTCGTGACTCATCCACGGAGCCCTCGCTTTAAATCCGTCCTTTAATCACTAGTTGCATAATATACTATTGTAGTATTGAACACAATCTTTTTAGTATCGAAACTTTTTTTAAAAACAAAGCAACTCAACCAATAAAAAAAACCTATAATTCACTTGTGAATAATGGCAATGAAAAATTCACAGTTTGATTACAGGTGTCATTATGTGCCTAATTGCGGTCAAATTAGAGCCACTTTATGAGCAAGTGTGTTGAAAAGATAATTTCTATTACATCCCAATGATGACCTAGTTACAGCAAACGAATAGTGAAGATTTATTTCATGGTAGGTACTCCCAAGAGGTTGGAAATATGTAGTTGGAATAAAGTCATAATCCTTCCTTTTGGCTTAGCCGTAGTCGAGTAAAAAGAATATATTTCGTCTTCAAAGAGATTTTCGTAATATTTGTGAATCCCTTTTCATTTTTTTTTGGCGGGTGGAAAATCATCAAATAACCTCTCCCGCTCTTGGGCAGAGCGAAAGGGAGTCTCAGACTTCTACTAACTAAAAACCACCCATGTTCCTCCTTAGCCCTTTAAGTTGAGGCGAACTACCCGCAGCTACGACCAGCTACGACGGGAACGGGATATTTGTGAATCCTTTGTTCGGAATCATCTTGGAGTTATACTGCCATCTACTGTTAAAGTCTGAAAACTTAAACATCATGTTAGTGCTACCTATTACGTTACTCTATAAATAGGTGTCACTAGTGAGTTATATATTTGCTTTTGTTTTCAAATATAGTAAACGAAAAAATAGCCAATGGAAAAACAATAATTTGGCTTGTTCATTTATTTTTTTCTATTTATTGCCAATTGTTCAATGATAACTTCTATCAGAAGGATATTTTGCTGTTTGCAAGCTGAACATTTATGTGTCACACTGTCACACTGACATTCTGTGTAGATTTGAAAATAACAAAGTTGCCTTCTCAAAAAAAACATTTGTGTAACATACGTATATAATTCAGAAAAAACGGATCCAAATTATGTAAAAATCAAGGCAACTCATAAAAAAGTAATTAGTTTTATTTTTCAATTTACTTTGGTTTCGAGTTTTTCTTTTTGAAGTAGTTGATTTTGGTTTTATGTAATGGTAAAACCTGGACTAACATAATGTTACCAGATTCTATAAACTCCCGTTGAGTAGGGACTGACCTATTAAAAGTTACACATTTTTGCTGAAAAATGATTTAATTAACCATTCGTATCAAATTAGTATTTGGTACTATAATGGTGAAGTTTTGACAATATGTAAACCAATTTAGTTAATTTAATGATGAGTTTGTTATGAAAGAATGGGTAAACCATAATTATTGAAAGCTGTGTGAACCTATGGGAATTTCCATTTTTACTTGAGAGTTGTTAATATAACAATTCAGTTGTCATTATTTGCCGGTCTTATTAAACTTGGAGTTTTGTGTGGTAATACTGGTAACATTCGCAGTTGTAACTTCAACTTCTTCAAGTTGGCAGTTCTTTAATGGCGACCACGGGTGACGGGTCGTTTGTCTTGAAACTGTCACTGTTTATTTTAGATTTTTAAGAGTAGGGTCCGTGTTTACGTAAACATGACGGGGATTTTGCCTACATACCAGCGTTTTGTAAATGGAGTTCCTGTACCGTCCATTTCTCGGCGTTCCTTCCGCCTACGGGAAAAATATTTGATTGTTTCTGTACTTTTGACATTCGGGATTGTGTGGTTAGGAGCACTGTTCTACTTGCCAGAGTTTAAAAGTTCCAATAGTGTGAACGATAGTGTTTACAATGTTTACAAACGAATTCAGAAGGCTGGCCCAGAGTTGCTCATGCCTCCTCCACTCGCACAGAACGACGTGGGTGACTTTCCCGTGTTGAGCGCTCACCACGGAGGAGAGGGTGATGATCCTCACGTAGTGGAGGACAGGAACCGCCTGCGAGCTAAGATAGACGAGGACATGGGCATGAAGGTATTAGAGAGACCGCAGTACGATGTAGCACCTTCTGTGTCATCGTCGCGGGGGCCGAGCAAGCCGCCAGTTGACGCGATCGAGGAGCCTGCGGCAGGGAACAATGCAGCTAGCAAGAACGTGTCACCGGCGGGACCCAAGGCGGAGAGCTCTGACAAGTTCGTGGCTTTGGCCCTGGCACCAGGAGCTGACCCTGAGCTCAAACACAAACTGGAAACTGTCAAAAAGGTGAGTCACATTGTACTAAAAGACATAGAAAGTAAATATTTGATTGTCAACAAATGAGCCAGCTAGTTTCACTTTCTAATGCATTTATTCAAAGTAGATATAGTAATTTTAAGGTAAAAGTGATAAAACCATGCACCATGAATGAGGAAGTGAATCTGAATTATGAATTAAAACACAGCATAACAAAATGTAATGTTTGCATAATGAAGTACTATTACACAATAGTAAAATGCTTAATTATTCTCTAGAATGATTATAAATTTTAGTACTGTTTTCTTTAATCTGAGTTTTTGGAGAAAAAATAAAACGGCTTTCGTTGATTTTAATTATGTGCCTGATTGTTATCAGGCCCATCGCCTGATATATTGATATTCAGATTTTGTAAAGCTATTATAATTTCTGTCAATTTTCTTTTAGAAACACGGTGAAACGTAAAGTAAATAGATACAATGTAAACTTTACTTATCAGTTGTATTGGCCACTTAATATTTTTATCAGTTTAAATATTGGGCATGCATGGATACTCTAATCTATTGTTGACTACTGATTGATAACAACGAATTTAAAGTGGCTAAGTAATCTTATTTATTCTTTTACAATATTTCTCTATGAAAGTTTACTTTTATTGTTTGCATGATTTATTGGTTGTGCTTCTTATCTTGAACTCTTGCATTTTTATCATCAGATGTTTAATAGTAAATATAGTTAAATTAAATATTTTAATTCTGGTTCGAGGTGACACAGGAATAGGGCTGTTGGAAGGAATTCGGGGAGGCCTTTGCCCAGCTGTGCACGCTAACAAAAAATAGAAGTCGACCCAGCTTGGAAAATTCTTTTTTTTTTACGACTATCCTTATCAGTTACATACTGAAATTATACAGGAAACTTAAAATTGTACAGGCTATTAATCTTTCCTGTTATCCTTTAAAAATAAATTCATGAGGAAAACATTTTTTTTTTTACAATAATTAGTACTAAAGTGGAGGAGCTCGTGGCTTAATAAGAACTGCCACTCGGGTCGATCTTTAGGTAAAGCTGTGCTTGCCTAGGTCGGTCTGTGGATGGGTGACCGCCCGACATACCGAGTTTCCTCCGTGCCTCGGAAAGCACGTTAAGCTGTTGGTCCCGGCTGCCATATATAGAGCTTTGGCAGTTGTTACAGGTAGTCAGTGACCTGAAATTCTGACATCCAGTCTTACCAAAGAGTATCGTATTACCTAGTATTAACTGAGTTGTGGAGGTCAGAGAGGCAGTCGCTCCATGTAAAATACTGGTACTCAGCTGGATCCAGTTACGCTGGAAGCCGACCTCAACATAGTTGGGAAAAGGCTAGGCAGATGATAAATTAGTACTAAAGTAAAAAATAGTTGCCTTACCATAAATTTACAAGTAAAACCTATTAAAACATGGTAATTTATAATTTAGGTATAATCAGCCCATATCATTCGCAGGAACAGGCCATAATCCAGCAAGTGCTCATTTACGTTTCTAATAAAATGTCATTTAGGGCACTTTTTCTGCCACCCCTCAACACTATGCCTTGAATTAAACAGTGTATTAAGTCCACCCTAGTTAGTCAGTAGTAGCCTTGACTCAAAAGAAGCTCTACAAGTAAGAAAGTGTAATCAATACTGCTTATCTACTTGTTAGATACAATCTGATACCATTATTATATAACTGTGCTCATAAATATTTGAATGTGTTTGTAGGTCTTGTCTTATAAAATTTAAAAAGATCTATAAATATCGAAGTTTTTCGTAAATTTTTGGCAACTGATACAAAAAAGTTATTAATACCGTCATAGGGAAAAGATCTATCTTTTCTTTTAAGAGAACGTTATTTCAGGCGGCCCTGGCCTGGTTTTTTAAACTCTTCCGTCGTGTTTCTTCAATACTTTCGGCACTAGTCGCTCAATAAACAAATCTAATGGTAGGTAATAGACAACTTTCGCTCCATTTTGGCGCCGCAGACTATAAAATAATAATCTTGGTCCGTTACATGGATTATTGCGTAGTAGGTATGCATAATACGTGACGCAGCACGACGGTAATAATTTCTTCAAATACCTTTTCTTCTGTCCTGTTTCTTCTTAAACCTTTCTACGATCATTATATTCTCCACTTCCTTGGTACCTTTCATTCGTCTACGTCGGTTTTTGAGGATCTTTAAAACCGTAGCCTAATTGTAAATTGTGGTAATATCACATAGGTCTGCTTTTGTCCTTCTTTTCTCACTGTGCTTTTAGCATTTCGTGTGTAATACTCGTATTAGTTAGAAAGATTATTCCCCGAGATATGAAAATATTTTCAGTAAAGGCCAGCAGTGTGCTTATTGCAGAAAAATAATAATCAGTGATGTTATAAAATCGTATTGAATGCTGTAACACACAGCTCAGGGTCGTATAATATGGCGTGCCTAATCACACAGTCGTCGCTTGGACATGTTAATCAAACGCTGCGGACCATGTCTATATCAAAGCAAATGATTTGAAAGTTGATTCGTGTGTTGCAGTCACCATGGCAGGCATTAAATAGATTCTACGTGCCTTGGTTTATCTTAATCCCTTCTGCCTTTTCGGCTTTTCTCAATCGAGATAGTTTCTACAATCAGATTTTTTTATCTTGGACTCCTCAGCGTCAATGTATTTTGTACCGGTGAGGTCATACGGTTTTAGTTTTGGCAACCTGTCTTAGATGTTGCAATTTGTTATATTCTAGTCCAGCAGCTGGATAGAGGGAATATCTTTTCAAACGACGGCCAAGAATTTGGCTTAAATGAGATTAGGCCAGACAATGTTCGTGTTTGCTGCATGACAGATGAGCAGTGGACTAAAAGAAGCGATTCGAAAGAAAAGAGAAGATTGTAGGCCATGTTTTACAGCTATCTAAAGGACTGAATCGCGTTAGAATAAGAGCTTGTCTCTGTTTCTTAACACAAACTGCGTTCTATTGAGAGAAACTTGGAGAATTGCGAAAAAGCCTGGTGAATTTTATCCATACACTGTTCGTTGACTCAACATTCACAATAACCACGCGTTATCGCGGTCACTGTTTAGTTTAAAACTTCCAAGGAATGATAGGAAGAGTATTTTATCTTTATTGACGTGACAACGTCTTATAAATTGGTTTGCCGGGTGACACTTCAAGAAACTGCGTTACGCTCCGCTCACGTTATGCGCTCACAATGAGAGCGAGTGAGAGGCACGCGTCCAGAGCGAGAGAGAGAGAGTGAGAGAGATAGGCATACACACCGGTTCATGTCTTGCGCTTCTATTTTCGTTGTCACGTAAAACTTTCGCCCGTATACCGACTTTACAGGCAACCAATTTTTTTTTTATAAGTGGAATTGCAATTACCACTCGCAAGTGTTGGCAACACACTCTTTTTACATTTTCGTTCCATAAATTGTCATGGTCTGAAATTAGTCTGCTAAATAAAAATCGTAGTTTTATGGCGTTTTAGAAAGGTAATAATTAAATATTGTTACAACCGATTTTAAAATGCTGCACGCATGGTAAAACACTTTTTTATAGACTGTTTAGTCAGGTTATCGAAATATTAAACCAATTGGTTTATCTAATCACTAACTTGCAATACTTTATCGAAATCCCCTAAAACTGTGGTAATATTGTTCATAAGTAATCAATGATATATCGACAATTCATTAGATTAAATCCTGCGGCAAATAAATATTTTTTCGTCACTACAATTTACAATTCAATTTTATCACTCCGATGCTCAATAGATGTTTAATTATTTGATAAGGAAAGCAAAAGGATTTAACTTGCGATATAAATAATAAATCCTCAACACTGTGACATTAATTTAAATCACAGACGATAAATGATCAAGTGAAAAGTTAATGCTAATAAGATATCGCATTGAAGTACTGAAAGATAAACCCCGCTTAGAATTTAAGATGTGCAGGCATTTACGACCTCTGCGAGGATTATGTTGAAAACTATCAAACGAAAATCAATTTCTGGTCCGGGATGAAACAAGAGAATTTAATACTATTAAATGGGCAATATTTGTATTATATTTATTTGTGAATTCTCGAAAACAGTTCTAACGATTTCTATAACAGTTGCAAATGTTGCAATGTCCTACCGGCCTACGGGGGCGCAAACAGGTCGGTCTCATATCTGTGAAAGAAAATTCGTTTTGTTTATTTTCTCACATTTTCGTTATAATTATTTGTCTTACAATCATTCAGCGTAGTCCTACGAGACATTTATAGAAGCAGACGCAAATGTTTTGTTTTAAATACGAAAACAGCGCTTTCCAATTTTCTCCATCCTTTCAGAAGTCTGCAGCTGTTACTAAATACTAAAGTTTCTTCTTCATCAAACTCTTGCTACAACACAAAATGGGACCACAGCTTTTTTGCTACTTCTTCGTCCAAAATGGATCCGTGTGAAAATTCCTTAAGTTAGCTCTAATAATTGCATAGTCCCATGAAGAGCCAACACAGTTACGCAATGGTGTAACCCAGTAATTTCTTAATACTTGTGCGCTAGTTATTACAATCTGCAAATCCAACGCGTTACGATTGCAGGCATCAAGTATCACGCGACACCAATGTACATAACGAGTTGATAACGTCCACTTATTTACCTAGTAGAAATAACAAGCAGAATTCCAAACAAGCTGCAGAAACTGGCTAGTGTTTCTTCAAATTAAATGCTCATCAAAGAACAATCGCCAAGTATCCGCACGAACCGTACAAGGGGTCTAGGCTTTCTCGTGAACTTCCATGGTGGGCCGTTTGGCACTATTTCGTATTGGTCGATGACCGCAGGCGCCGGCTGCGCAACGTGCTTCAAGGCACCATGCGCGCACGCATGCATTGCAAGTGAAATCATTTGTTTATACTCGCATGAGTTACTCGTTCTACTCATCTGTCTTGAATTACTACTACAGAATGCGAAACAACGTTCATTGAAAAGCGGTCTTGCTTCACTTGGATTGTTGATAAAATGAATCCGCCTTTTTGAATTATTCAATGGAATTATAAATTATGGAAATCAAGAAAAGAAGATTGGCATTACTTGTTTAACGATTAAATAATTGTTGTATTTTTTTCATACGATCAATAGCTAAGTAGAGAAATCAGCCGGTTTGAGTCGTGCCAGGTTTCTGGTTCCGCCAATATTATCTCGGCCATCAAAGATCAGCAAACGCCACAAAAATCACCAGACCTTGTACGGCTATCGTTTATTTTCATGATTATATTTGCTGGCTTTGTACTAAACTACAAACGACTATTCAGAATTATTTCAGATAGCTTTTCTGTTGTGATTGTAATAATATGTGAACTATACAACGTTAATTCGAGTCATTTTACTGCTTTGTTCTTTGATAACGTACTGTGCTAACGACCATTAAAATAAAGAGCTATTTTATCGATTTTGCCAATTTCATGGTTAGGAAGCGTAGTTACAGAAAAAAAATGTATTTGCTAAATCTTGGTTTAATGTAAGAAGTAATTTAGATGATACGATAAATACGTTTAGCAATATTGTGTACAGTACATAGAAGCAAGTAGTACTAACCCTAATCATCCGCTCACGACACTACCGAAGGGAAAGTCTAACCCCTCATAATTACGGCATTAGAATGCTGCAAACGACTTGCTACTAGAAGTAGTAGGTGTACGTGCTGCTGTCATAACTACTGCTGTCATGCCAAGTTCGTTACATGTCAAAGTACATTCTTACCATGGAAAATCATCAGTGTTTTTAAAATGCGAAAGTGGAGGCTGAAAAAATATTTTGTAAAAGAAATTTATTCTACAAATAAACACACATAGTTGCAATGTCCCACAAAATTGTATTTATTTATAGCTATGTAGAACGTGCACGAGTAGAGCACCGAATGACACGGACGGTACTGATCTAAAAAGCACATTCCGCGAATGCCGTGCAGACCCAGTTTACTTGCATCGGCGCCGGAGTGCCGTGTTAAGTACGAAACGTAACGGCACACCGAATCGGTCGCGACTCGCGACGAGACATCGCCGGTGACCCCACGACACACATTTCCCACAAAAACAGTAAGACATCACCGTTCACTGCACACTAAACTACTCGTAACGACACTTTCTCGCAAACACCTCTACCGTATCGTTTCGGAATGTGTTTTAAAATTTTAGCTGCCATGCCGACTCAAATATTTGGGTTGGACAATTGTACACACGTAATGTCCATAGAAATTGCTGGGAGAGAATTGCCCCGGAGATCCAAATTCCGCATAAATTACTACAAATTGCGTCATTATAGCATCATTTTGACCCGACCTACCTACCGTACTTCCGGGGTATAAATAGTATATTATTGAAGGCTGACTCAGCGCATGTCGCACCAAGTTACTCTACCAGTTTTTAAACTGGTTTCCTCTTACGTTTCTAGTTGAACTTATGCGAAAGAAAGACCACCATGAATTTAACAAATTATGAACCTGGTAATGATCAACATGGAAGATTATTATGAGGACGAGGTCTTTCCTGTTCGAAATTCGAAAGACCACATACAAAACTATATAACAGCTATCATTCGTGACCAAGAAATAATCCAGCAATTGGCTGTAAACATTGTTTTAATTCGGATGATAATCCGCGCGGCGTTGGCAAAGCGTCGATAAGTTAGCGACAAAACAAACAAAACCTTGTTGACGGCGGAGTTAGGCTTGTTGAGAGCAAACCGGGGCAATTAGCCGGCCCTCAGTATCGCGTCGAGAGATGTGATAAAAAAATCTCGGTCAAGAGCAAAACTCTCCTTGCTGATTTAGGGTCCTATCCTGTGTGTTTAGGGTGGTTCTGAAACTCCCAAACTGTGGACTGACCTGCGGTGACGAAATTAGAGGAATTGAGACACCATAGTTTCCTCTGAAGGACATTGATCTGTGCAGAAAGTTTTAAGGGTTTTGTGGCTTTAAGAGTAAGGGACCAAATAAACTATTGATGACAGAACTATTATTAAAAAATAATTTAGATGAGAAGGACCAAATATTGAGAAAACTGCTGCTGAAGGAGCTTTACTTACGGAAGAGGCAAAATTCGCAGACAAAAACTCCAAAAAGATTCGTACACGAGGGCAGGAGAATGATGATTATAGGGTAGCCTCATTTGCGAAAAAGTTGCGGGTACTGAAATATAATAGAGTCATCATCAATTTGACTTTTTACAATGCTTTTCACTTCCTCACGTTTCATTTTGATATGATTGGATTCTGCTTTTTATTTCACGTAAGAAAAGCCGTGACCGAGTGGCGTTCAAGGACTGAAAAGAGAAGTGCTGGGCTGGCGAGATGGACAGGCGGTATTGTTGCCATCGCGGGAATATCCTGGATGAGACTGGCACAAGAACGTGGAACTAGACACAATCAAAGAGAGGCCTATCAGCAGGGGGTGAAGTCGGGCTGTGGGTGAAGAAAACCCCAGCGTCTCATTGCGTTACCTACTGAGAACGGCAATCCCTTGTATTATGCTATTTCAATAACAGCCATTGCCTTATTTATTACTAACTGAACCGCACCAGCTTCCCCCGGTGACGGTTTTCATTCAAACTTTTAACTTCTCTGGGTTTAATTTTCCTAAATCCTATTTTAGGGGATGCCTGCTTCATAATAGCTATGTGCGTGCCAAATTATTGCCTGATTCGTTCCGTGGTTTGAGATGTGCGTAGATGGTCAAGATTTAATAATATTTATAATTGTTGACAAGCAGAATCTATTGTATTTCCAAAGAAATGGATTGTCCTCTCAATCAGATTGGAGGTTACAAATAAAAATAAAATAGTAATTGTAATTTAACGCCAATAAATGCCATTGCAGCAATCTGATCTGTAATTGTAACAAGATAAAATAATAACATTCTCCCGCGATCGATGACGCGGGTAAGGTCATCTGCAGCCAAAAACATTCTCGTTTTGCAATAAAAAATAAATAGTTACGGGCCGGACCAATCGTGGCAATATCATAAAAGAGTCCCGTTTTAATATTTCTGTGAAGGAAAATAATAATATGGGCTTATCGGGCAGGTTACAAGTTTATCATAACATGACATTTTATAATTGTAACGGTATATTATTACCTAAATGGCAAATGTCGAATGTTGCAGATATTCCGTTACAGCCATATCGTATTTCCTCTTTTGCAATGCAACTTGGTTGGTTCTTTGGTGGTTTTCAGATTTTATCGAGAGTTTCCTTGCAGGAAACTGCAAGCGTTACTAATTTTCTTCGTTTAACAAAACAATTGCTTGCCGCCTACTGTTACGTACTGCATTCACTTGTTTGACTTAAATACTATCTAACCTGCTGGAAGTGACAGGCTTGAGCAGTCCATTTCCCGTTATACAACTTTGACAAAAAAATGAATACTTTATAAAACTAATAATGTCTTTTCATAACTGGCATTGACACAGGAGTCTTAGTTTTTTGTGCATAAAGTATTCCACCAAGTTAGCGTCATTTAATTATTAACTTAGAGCTACCGTTAGGTAACCTGTATCGGCAATCTGTGGACTAAGCCATCAATTTGATTGAACCGCTATGCGATCTTTATGTATATTGTGCTCTTAACCGGTACAGACTCGATAAAAAACTTGAAAACTACAAGTAATGTTTTTACAAGCGTGTAAAAACTTAATGCAGTATTTGGGCAAAATGTGTTCACGTACCTTATCGTAACACTTCATTCAAACAATGCCTCGTCTAAATACTTTCGCAGACATTAAGCTTATCATCTTTGTTGTTAATAAATTACTCATACTAATGATGTCATAGTGTTTCCGGAGGCTTAAATCGTGTGACCGTTTAAATTAGTTGCAACTAATCGCATGAAAGGCGCCGGCGTCCGGCCTAATGCGCGCAGAAATTAGCACACAGGACGTCCCGGAGAACTTTTATTACGTTTAATGTCTGCCCAAACAGTCGCCGACGAGACCTCAATACACTACGCGGCACTACGAAGTACAAACCCGATATTGCCTCATAAAAATGTTAATTAGATGCCAAGTGACACAGCTCTCTTTTCGACACACATTATTACTCACAGCCGCAGCATTGTCATTGTAAGAGCCTCCGCGTACTGCCGTTTTTGTGAACTGTCTGTTAAGTATGATGTACGTTTACATAACGGAGGCGCATCGCAGCCACTGTAGCCCGATTGTACTTTTTGTGTGTTGCCGATTATGAACGTGGGTTGGAAATCAACGGATGAAAAACTCTAACATGTAGGCGCACACGTTACTAAATGAACGCTACCGAAATGCTTAACCAAATCGGCAGACTGCTTTGTCGATAAAATGTTTTATCCCGACTCTGAGTCAAGATTCTTGACAAGACACGATGCTGGCATTTTTATAATTAATTGTATCAACTTTAATTTCTTTAGAAGCAACTGTCCTCTGCAGACTCTGCAGTGCAAACCCTGGATCCTTTTGTTTATTTAATACTACGGTCACAGATCCAATATCTAAAGTGGTTACTTAGCAGTGGCCGGTAGGATATATCGTAATGAGTATCTTCCGTTCCAAACCACAACAACTTGGACCCTCCTTTGTCCATTGGCTTGCTCGTTCTTCATTCGTGTCAATGAACTGCAACAAGTTTGTACAAAAGCGAAATACCCCTGTTAGCTGGATATATTTAAATAAATATTCATGGTTATTTTAGATAAAAATACTGAATTGATGAATTCTATTAGTTACACGAAGCAGCATTTAAATATCAATGATGTGTCCTATAGTCTGTTATGTAAATATAATTTGAGCGAACTTGCTAAACACGTTTTCCATAATGTCGGGCATAAACGTTAGGTAGGTACATATGATTTGAGTCATTCAATACACGTTCCTCGTCCCGCTCACTATAGTTGATCTCAGAAGTTATCGACCGAGTACATTGTGATTGCGAGACCCAAAAATATCCGAGTATAAGATTTGATCGCTTTATGTCCCATTACAGTTTTTCTGCAACGGTTACGACAACGTCCATTGATGTTCGTGAAGAAAGAGCGAGGACTAATGGACTGTGAAAAGAAACCGGACACTTCGTTTTTCTTACTTTCTTAGTTGGCCCTCTGGGAATAGTATTCTTACATAATAAATCCAAACGAGTATATTCAGCTTACGTTATACTGTGGAAGAGCTCGTGGCTATATAATAACCGGGTTGATCTTCAAGTTAAGCTGCACTTGCCTAGGTCGGTCTGTGGATGGGTGGACACCCATTACATACCAAGTTTCCACCGTGCCTTGGAACGCACGTGAAGCCGTTGGTCCCAGATGTTAGTTCTAGGTCTTTGACAATCGTTACAGGTAATCATTGGCTCGAAAGTCGAGAGACCCACTGTTGCCAAGGGGTATTATATTAGCCAACAGTTACTGCGTTGTGGACGTCAGATAGGCAGTCGCACCATATAAATACTGATATACAACTGCATCCGGTTAGACTGGAAGCCGACCCCAAAATAGTTGGAACATGATGCAGATGATGTAATCCTGTGCTTGAAACAAACAATAGGCGTTGAATGCTGCTTTCTTTTCTTATGGAGTGATGAGTTGACTTATCTTGTGTTTATTGTTTGCTTTGCGTACATAAACAATATTGAGAATGGAACAATAGACAGTACTGTACAGCTATATAGCAAACAGTAATTTGGACTAAAATTCTATTGACTCAGTTAAAAACAAGAGACTAAATTCTAGTTTTGGTGATGAATGTAGCGTCCAATATCTCTCTCTATACTTAGCCTTAAATCACCATACAACCCAGTATCACAGAAAATGCCATTTTTAGCATCACCGTTAACACCACCTTAAGACCGCAGATAATGTATGTACTAACATAAGCTAAATATGTTTCCTCCTTAATACGCTTGTTGTTCCCGCTGATGTTCGGCTAATGCGCGATAATAGGGGGTAAAGGGTGGGGGGTAACGAGGCTCAATCACTCGCCTGACACGACCACCCGCCTGATTATACTGCTTATGAAATCATTAGACTTCATTACTATTGTACATGGCTTTCTACCGAACATGCATGACACCTCATTTTCTTAATGGTGTATCACCTATTAAGTATTTAACTTGATAGTCAGGTTGTACTTTATATAATTGTGATTTTGTATTGAGCCTAAATCGTCTTTGACATAGGCCAGGTTTTCACGTAAACTGAATCAGTTTCGGTGGTTCAGGTGGTTCTGGCACATGCGGTACGGCTTCCAGTATTTGCAACTTTCGTTTTTGATCATGGCATTTCTGTTCACTGTATTTGTTTTTTTTTTGTTCAATACAGCTCTGTCAACTGCTCTCTGTGACAGCTGTGTTTATTTTCCTCGTTCATTGTTTGTTTTTCAAAAGTGCCAAAACTTACCCGCCGTGTTTTGTCTTTCGGATGCTACTTTGTGATTTTCACGAGTGAGTGAACCATGGACTCGTTTTTTAGCAGAATGTTTAGCAGTCTCGTATACAAGTGTTAATAATATAAGCATCGTTTATCTATGGGCATTGTATTATGCGTCATCATTATATGTAATTTCACATGCACGTGAGAAATCGATAATTTTGAAGTGCTTCGATACTGAACTGATTTGATTTACAGTAAAAAAAACCCTTACTATTTACAAATATTTGACCGATTCTATCGTCAATATTGAGCCCAAGTATGTCTAAACAAATATCAAGAACCTAAATGAAGTCCTATCTTCCAAATATCGGCAATAGCTTTGAAGTATTGACTGTTAACATTGATTTAATATTTGGTATTACATTATATTGCGTTCTGATAAAGGGGTTATTTGCTGTGTCCACACGATTACTTGAAGGTAATCAAACAATCGACGAGTTAGTGATAAAGCAGAGAGTGATTTTGTAATCTTGTTAGTGATAGCGTTCAACAATGGTGACCCACAGTCGTAACTTATTGAACACATAAATGCCGTGTTGCAGTTGTCCTTATCATAATGTATTTATGTATTGTTAGATAGCGCGATAAACAAGAATTCCCTTGCTTTTTTGCTATCTCGTTTGCCATTTCTGTCGCCTAACCGTTGCTACGGGGCTACGGTGTTTTTGGCTTCAATGAACAGATAATTATTTATTTACACAAGGCACGTACGGTAGTCTTTCCATGCGAGCCAAAAATTTTTCGTATCTCGGGTCAAAGAACTAAAAAGGTTTTGAACTCGGACAATAAATGCAACGTAGCATAGTTCTTTTTAAATGAACCAAGTGGGAATTTTGTGGGAGACGTTTGCGTCTATAAGAGTAGAGGAAGATCAAGGAAACTATCGATCGACTTTCAAAGGATTATATGGCGAGAAAGGAGATGACTGCTGAGATGATGAGAAATATAGAAGTGTGGAAGAAAAAGACATGCTTCCCGACCCCAAATAAATTGGGATAATGGCAGGAGATTAATGATGATGACTGCACTAGACTGTCCGCCATCCAAATTATTCAATCACATCAGGCTTCGAGTAAATACTGCTGCCAGAAATAACCCTGTTCTACTTACCTGTTTATATTAATAAATCAGTCATTACACCGCTCTTAAAGTTTTTTGCTCATCATGCCACTGCCTCTAAAATAGGATAAAGCTATTCTAAAATTCAAATCCAATATCTTCGTGAATGTAAAACGCGAACGATGCTTAGCGAGTAGGATGCCTTATCTGGCTCGTTTGTCCTCCGGGAAGCTCTTTAACCCGATACGGAGGCTCCTAGCCCTCAACGGTTCAGCCACGAAACTCTAACTTTATGCGAAAATCATGCTTCGCATATCATAAAGTAAGGCGAAGAAATTTTAAGGCCAGACACTCATATTTCACACGTCTGTGTCTGTATACACATACGGATCAACGTGCTCGAGTTCGTTGTACTGCAACAATGTTTTGTTTTGCGATATAATACATTGTTTCTGTTTAAACTCTGTTTCTGTTATTATCACAAGTATAAAGCGTAGGAAATTAGGCTGCAATTTGTTCCAGCTCTTCACGGTCTCTTTGTGAGCGTAGTTCCTCTACTTCTCGAGTTGTGATCAATCTGCAAGCGAGACTCGACTCGTAATGATATCAAGTGTTTTAATTGAGTTACTTTAAAAGGCCTCCTGCATGCTAGAACCAAAAACGAAGGGAACAAGTCCTCATTTCGCCTGACATGATTTTTTTTCCGTACGTTTTTGAAAACTTTCTATGCCCGAGTTTTTCAAATGCCTAGTACAATAAGCAATATTTATTCATATAATTCCTCATTATTTTTTATAACAAGTTCGTTTAGCTATTGCAATAAAAATAACGTTAAAATGTAGCTCGTTGATGTAAATTGGTGCCATATCGTTTTTATACACACGAAAGGAAACAGTTTAGATGACTATCGTAGAATAGTACTCCAGTGTTATTTACGTGCAGAATTTCACACGTTAACTATTCCTAGAACCTGATGCCAATGGTACTGGACAGTTGTGTGCCTAATTGGTTCGTTACATAGCCAGTCGAACCATTTTCAGTGATAATTATAAGTACAAATAGGATGCTGCCTTTTATGCCTCGTATATCTGACTAACAGCATCTACTTTGAAACAGTTATGGCTGAAGGAAATATAACCACAATAATATTTAAGTGTGAGATTATCTTTTAGTCAGTGTCACTAATAAAAATATTTCTTGTTACAGGTAATTCATGAAACACAAACCGGCTTCAACTCTCTCAAGAAGAACATTCCAAAGAGCTTACTGCGCAGTTAATTCATTTTTATATTTCCCCTCTCACAACTGCGTTATTGTGGCAATTCCCGATTTCCGTTGTTCCGGCAATATTTTCGTATGTTCCTTTTTACGAGGAACATAAAAAACGACTCAGGGTTCGCCTGTACTTGTGTTCACGCCGTCCCCCGAAAGGGCGAGAAGGGCGCACAGGCCTCTCCTTAAAATATGAAACTGAAATGCCTAATTCCGTCGACCATTTTCCGAATGGAAAAATTCACTCAGCCAGCAGCCGCAAGCGATTACTCCTCTTTACGTAGTGATACGCGGAGGGCGACGGCTGCTGCGGCGGTGGCGGCGACGGCTCCGAGCCTGTCCCCATAAATAATCGAGAGCTTACGAACGAATTCACCCGCCCTAGCTTCACTCCACAATATCATGGAAACTTTCAACGAAATTGATCGCCAAACGTAACTCTCTAATGGCGTGTAGAGCCGATTATAATGGACAGTTTTAATGCGGCCCACCAATTTCGAGGGGGTCCTGTAGTATTTAAGAAAGTTTTGAATTAATTTGGTCGTTACATTATCGTAAAGAGCCTGGAAGCATTCACGATTGTCCAAATGGAGACTGTTATTATAATTGAGTGCGGGGTTGATGTAAACGCTACGTGCAAGTTCGCAATTGATTTGGCGAACTAACCGGGCGGTGACTGGGCCTCGTAAATTGGGTAGTGCGGATCCCTGAAGCATAAATCGACAATTGTCCTGTCAACGTGTGGGCGCCGCCACCACAGCCCCGGCGGCACCTCGCCTCACACACAATGTCCACTACATATCAGTCGGTGCAATCTCTCTTTCACGATCACTATATGAATTAAGCATTTAAATGCTGATGAAGTTACTTATAAATTCTTTTGAATTTCAAGAGGATTTATTGCCTATTTATAAATTATGCTAGCTATTGCGGTATAGAGGTTTAGTCACTTGATTCGGAATGGGTCTACTTATACTATAAGTGAACACCAGGTTATTCATATTATACATTCTTTGGAAAGTTGAAGAGACCGCCACTAACTTACCTATGTCAAAATTATTAAATATTGTGGTAGTAGAGTCACAAGTCATAGTACAATAATTTCATTGTATGTAGGCACGTGTATTGTCCCATAGGCACACTACAACAGTAATATAGTCTATACGAAATTCTTCGGAATTTTATTTGCTTACAGGAATAGTAAATAAGAATATGCGGGAGCAAACAGTGCCGGCCGACTGGCAGGCACACACAACATCCTTCCTAACAGACTTTTATTGTACAACTCGACTAAGTTATTACATTGGATATACATTTTAATCTAACTAGTTGAAAGATATGTATTGTACTCCCTCCTCTATTTGAGCGAAGAAAATAATTGAATAACCTTCTGTAATAATACGTATTGAAACGTAATCTTGGAAGTAATTAATTGTGATTCATTTTTAGTAGCATGTGCAGATTGTATTGTATTATTCTTCACATACAGTTGTCGAGCCGCCTCGTGTTCACATTTATTCAGTTCGTGAAGGTCAGGACACATTCGCATTACGTTTCATATTCATGCTCCGTTCCCGTCACCGTCACCTAAGCTAAGTCCTTACGAAGTTTTGTCAGAAGATCGATTGTTCGTACTTCGCAACTTTTTAAAACGTTAACATGTTCCTGGGACCACTTTTATCATATTTGCTCTATCTCAATCTTCATACATCCTCAAACTTTCATTTGGGTTCGTAAATGATGTAGCGAAAATCTTGATAGTACGAGCGCATACGTCGCGTCGGTGGTAACGATTGCTCGCATTCAACGTAACGTTCTGAGAAATCCCGATCTCGTTACGATAGTTGGTGTTCAGCATCCCGGGGCCGGTCCGAAAGTTATCGTGGGAGATACCGGGACCATGCTGCCGCCGCCGTGCGATGAATTAATTTGCCACCCGCTTTTATATAAACTACCTAGATTGCAATAAAGATACCTTTGGGTTTTGCTTCTCACTGTAACGTCACGTTATTATCTGGTTCCCCAAAATGTACGCTAATTTACTGTACATTTATTATTATTCAATAAAGCCGCGTTAACGTGAAAGGTAGTTTATGCAACCGTTTCAATATGGCCAGTAATGATAGCTATGATTAATGCTTTCTGTCTCTGATTTCCATGAAATGTGGTGCTATTCCCTAAATTTATGACGACATAACAACAAAGAGAAACTCGGCTGGGATTCGATAGACAGCGATATCAGCTAAGCTATTATTCCTGTACGTTCGAATTGAATTCAACGTCTCTTTAATGTTTGTAACCTCCTTTTAAACATGTAAACTCACTAAAAAGATAAAACAAAAATGGTAGCTAGCGGTGAAATTGAAAAGACATGCAAATGTGAAAATTGTTGTTGAAACATCTAAGGAAAGTTCTCTCAAAAGTGGAAAATTTATGTAAATAGGAAAGTATGCGGGAAATGTGAAGTGAAAGTTTGCGGTAATGATCTACCCGTACGTTATTGTTACTAATCCCTGTGTAGTGTGTAACAGCAATATACTTGAATTGTTTAGCAGTGCTGCGGTAACTGTTACATCATGTAGTGTGGTTTACTGTTCAGTAATATAGTTGGCTTTTAATTTTACGACTGTTATTATGTTAGATTGCGTACGATTTGTTTGTGTGGCTTGTAAGTTGAGAATAAGTGTTGTTACATTACTCCGGTGGGTCCAGTCTCCGTGATAGATGCGGCTCGCTGGCTGCGATCCGTCATCGAAGCGGATGCTGCCTCCGACGGATGCTTCCCGAGCTTTTTGCGGACGCCAAGCTGTACATTAGACGGGCGGAGGATATAAATCCACGCGCACTCGACAACATATTTAGATGAAACACAAAAAAGACGGAACAAGAATTGTTTCTGCGAATGTGGCAGCCTTGGGCACGCCTTTTGGTTGTCATTGTTACAACAACAATACAATCAGCGTAATGAGTGACTGACGAGTTGCAGAATCATTAATGATAAATATCTTGTTGTTCGTTTTGGATAACTACCGCTTATGTATGAAATGGATAAATTCATCAATTCCCGACTGTCATCCGCTACACAGTATCGTTAAGGAAATCTCACATTGTAATGCGCTACTTGTTGCGGCCGTACATTAAACATTAACCCCCCGCGGTGATCTGTCGTGGTTCGTTTATCATATTATCTTCTTTATCGAGCAAAGCTTCAGCTCTGCATTTCTAATTTACCTTTATCTTTGCGGTATTCATTGTTTTAAAAGGGGTTCCATCGCTCTCGTTATGGTTTGCACGGATTAAAGTCGTCATCGTTTTTGTCGTGGTTTTTAAACGGTGTGGGTTTTCGTCGCGTCGTTAAATAAATCAAATTTGTGGTTCCGTGGAGCATTAATCATGTTGCATGTTGAGTCCGTCGTGTTTGATAATTCTGTCGGTGCCCGTCGGAGATGAAGGGCGTGCGTGAGTGGGTCCGCGGCTACGTTTTTGCTCTCCGTCGGACGTCTCGTCTCATTGTCTCACCAGGCGGCATATTGGATCTTGTCATTCGACACACGAAGTAATACAATAATTAAACCTTAATTTTGACTTGTAAAATTATGTGTCCTCGAAAAAGACCGAACTCAATTTATAAATGCAGCTTGTATAGTGTGTTAGACAGAGTTGTTGGCTATGAGATAACATACTGATAGAGTGTTTTCTAAAACTTCAATGGACGCTGTCTTGGTTTGATGAATATTCAACGAAGTATTATGTCATTGAAAGCCCATTCAAAACGCGCACAAAAGACTATACCGATGAGCGTAGTGTGTATAAACTTCACTACAGGTGAGGGCATTCAACACAGATTGCTTCACCAAACTGTAACGAAATAGCGCCATTGACTATGATTCAGTAGAACTGAACATGACATAACGCTTTCGAAGCGCGTTGTTCAAAGTTAGTTCACAATACTGATTGATTACTCGAAACAACTACAAGCATTCAGAGCTGATGGTCGTAAAGGAGCGATCCTTACATCCCAGGTACCATATCCTAGAAAATTGGATTTTACATTGTTTCTGTGTCACCGGAGATTTTTGCGCAAGAGCTAGTCGCAAAATTTTTATTCCACCACCCGCAGACATTTACGAACCCTCGTAAAACTGATGTTCCGAAACACTGGAGGTAGAAATAAGTCAGTTTTATATGATTCCTCTCTTTATGCTGCCGTTATTTATGTAATAAGACAGCTTGTATTTTTAAAAGTAATGTTTTATTCCGTGTTTTATTTGTGAATTGCTTAACCAAATGAGCAGTTTTTAAGTTTTTTAATACTGAATCTGACCCGGACCAAATTAAAGCAATGCACGCTAAAAACTAGTACTTTACAACCCCATATGCATCGGATTGTTTCAATCAAAAAGCACTTACAGTAGTAGATATGTTGGTATCTCAATTAATGAGCGGGTAGCGCCGCGCGCCGTCAGCCCCCGGGACGAGTGCATATTGCCTGCTCCGCTCCACTCCGCTGTCCCGATTGAATTCTTGGCAAACAGACCCGCAGCCTTGTCTGAACCAACGACGAACATTTTTTACTTCAAACGAGAACATTAATCGCTCCTTTATCCCCTACGTCTTCCAAGCACCTTTCAACTTTTGAAGATTAATATTAAAAGTTTTTTTGTAAGATTTTCATGAGATAAACTGTTGCGGAAGTTCCGCTTCATTGTTGTGCGAGTCGGCCAGACGCGGCGGCAGCTAAGTTTATTGACCATCGCCAACTTAGCCTCCACCAAAGTACGCCACTTTGAGTAACTTTAACTCGGTAAAAGCTATGGCCCGGAAAGCCCCTTTTTCTCCTTTTATTGCTAAAGTTCTTTCATACGTGTCTTGAGAACTTGAAAATTCTCTTTTTAATGTTTGCTTAGCGCCTCTGTGTGGGGTCAGTACAGTTTTCCAATTCTATAGCGTCTGGATTCGCATTTTAAGTGTATGTGCTTTAAAGCACTTAAATGTTCCCAGTTGGGTCTGCATTCGTTGGCAGAGTGCCTGTTTTCACGAATTGTTGCTCTCAGAGCGACCTCGGACCTGCGACAGCATCTGTACCCAACCCGGCATTTCGCTGCGCCTGTCCTGCGCACCAACTCGGGATTATTTATCTAAATTTAGAACAGTCAACGTCACGAGCAAGCGCTACTTATTCACAAGCTCTACCTTTTGTACTAGTTTTTCTATTGTTTTAATTCTTGTGACCTACTTTGATCGCTCATCTGGTTTTTTCTACTCCTACGACCAAAACAACAATTTATTTATTTAATTTACACACCTGCTTCATTCCTCTCAATGACATATACCACAAACATCTTGCTTGTCATCTTGTTTTATAAGTCTCCGTCCATCATCTTAATTTAAGGAAGCCGAATTATACCACTATTTAAATGACCGCTTCTGAAGATGTTCAGATTTACAACGAAAAAAGGGCACTGTAGGTTCATTAAAATATTAAATTGTTTCACCCTATGGTGTACCTACTTCTTGTGTTTGATATTACTACCGCAACATTTACAAACCGTAAATTTAAGTACAGCTTCATCAATACCAGCCAATCGTTAAATTTATATTCCACCAAAAATAACGATAGCTGTAAGTATCGTCCTTAACTTGTCCGAAAATATATCAGCATGCGCCGTACCAACTCTGAACACAGCCTCGCCAATATCGATTTCGTCTACATGCTTTCTATTGCGTATTAAATTTAAATGAGAGAGGACCACGAGACGGCGGCGAGTGGCATTATGCAGTTGTGCCTCTCCTCTATCCTCGATCACGACTTTCTTGCATTCACAAACTTTAACTTTGGTATTCCTTCTTAACTTCTTTTCAACGCCTGACTTTTCTCTACCGTTTAAGACATTCCTCTCGGCTAATGAATTCTTTCTCCGTACTTATAAGTCCAGTTTAAAGACAGGATTCCGTGTCATAAAAATGTCTTTCGCAGTGTTATTAAAATTGTGATTGTTGCAACTAGGGACCCTCCGTTATTATATGACAATCTAGATTCTTGACTTACTGTATGAGATTGTGTGTTTGTTTGCCGCATACCGGACGAGACACTGTCGTCTTGTGATGAGCATTTATAGATACTTCTGTGTAAAGTTATGATGACTTCGTGCATTTGTCAAATGCAATTTGGTTTGCAATGTCAGTCATTATTATTTGTTCCTTGAACACTCATTGCGGCTTGATCCGACAATACATTTTATTTTAAGTAGTGACACTACACAAGCGGACAAATTAACGTACACTAATGTAGTGTACCTACGTTTAATTGTCCACTATGATATCCACATTATTTACTGGAAGCATGTCCCTTAATAAATCGTCAAGTTTATAGATTTTATCCATATTCCCTGAATTGAGAATGTTATCTTGCTATCTGAAACTGCTTCTGCGACCAGAGTACATAAATTGGTCTTTTGTTGGTAAAGGTTGCGAATCATATTTTAATCAACACACGTGACCTGCGAATGGCAGAATTAGTAAGAAATTTGAATTTTGCGGACTGCTCGGACTGTTCCCACTTAAAGTATAGGATAAACGCAAAAGCAAAAGTATAGCTTTTCTTAAGGCTAGCTGTAATCTTTAGTTGAGATTTGAGAATAGGTCTACGCGTAACATTTTTTTTTTCATAACCTACACCTATGCTATTTTATCAGTGTTGCTAAAAATAAGAATATTTTTTTTACAATCGTTTTAAATATAATGGAATTTCAAACAGTGCAATTGATTGTCGTTTTTCATTTAATGATTGTATGTAAATTAAAATGATCTCAAGCATTTAGTAGTACTTAATGTATTTCAACACAGATAACAATTTATTTGAACAGGGAGAACTTACACTGTAAGTTTCCAGAAAGGATATACGGTCCACATTTTAAAGGCGATAGGCTTAATACGTTTTCTCTACCTCGAAGTTGGAAACAGGCGCGTCGTGTGCCCGCTAACTTTAAAGATATTCAGTGAATGTCGCAGTGCTGGGTCCTGGGGGAGTAGTTACGTGCCTGTATGCAACGCCCGAGGCCTCATGTGCTTCACAAACACCGCTGCGCCCGTTTAAGGCATAAACTCGTGAGGCCACCACTACCAACTTGTTATGTGGATCATTATACTCCGATTAAATTTTGCCGTCGAATTTTCTATGAAAGAACCGGTCAAGTTCCTTGGAACCTTGGAGCTTAAAATCACGTCGCTAATTGGCCGCAGAAAACGTCGCTTGCAATCACATCTTCAATGATATCTAACAAGTTGTTGACGTAACATGTTGTCAAAACTCCTGAGAAGCTCTGCGAGATTGCTCTTTTTCTGCAAGCATGCAAGCGCTGCACTTTAAACTGACAGCAGAGTGACTTCTTATTCAATTTGCATTTTCGTTGCAAACTGCTGAAAGGCGAAAATCTATAAAAAGAAGGCATCATTCTCAGTACATCAAGGGAACGCTGACAACGACACGTTCTAATAGAAAATTTTCATATTCATAAGGACGTAGAAAATTTGCATATAAAACGAGCAACTTCGCCTCCCCCGACCCGCGGCGCAGGGTCGAGCACCCTGTTTTCCATTCTCTCTCCTTGTAAGAAGTCAGGAAGATTTTAGTTTACATTTAACAACTCGCCGAGAGTTTCTATTATGTAACCTCGAATTTACACATGATTTGTTCAAGTGGAAGTTCTGCAAACTGCTTGGAAAATTCTTCAAATAGTCAAGCGTTGTCGAATCAGCCAATGTTGTCACAGGGTTTCGTTCAGTTTTTGTTTCAACAGATTTATGAGCACAATTGAAAACAAACTGAATGACACTCCAAAAACGGGAGTAATCTAAAAAATTCATTGGCCGAATGTAACGTCAAAAATTGCGTACCGGTGATGCGCAACACATAAATCCATCCATAGTGATTTGTGATTTGCTTGATGTAGACTTCTGATAACATTTTTGAATAAATATATTTACCGAGTTTGGACTACAATCCATCTGAAATTAGATTATCCATATATTTCCCCAAATATTTTGCGACCTCGGTGAGCAAAGTAAACTTTGATTGCTCAATTCTAACTTTGATTTCGGTTCAAAGGAAATCCAAATGAAGTTCTGCAACAAAAATACATGTTTAAGTTCATCCCCCATCCTTCATTACATAAATTTCAGATTCAGCAGTTCAGAATTTTCTAAAAGATCCGATAACGTCTATGAATTTGAAGATAGTTAAATTATTTTGCCGCTGTAATCAATGCAAATGGAATATCGATAACCAATATCGTTCGAAACAAGGGTAAAACGTTTGATTTTATTGGGCAGCATTTCAATTATGCCGTCGTCGACAGTTTTGAAGGTATCATAGGAACAGTTAAGTCTACAGTTCTACACAGATGAAATAGTGAGCATTAACCGCGGACAGTGGCTCTGGCACACACTTGGATTGAAATTGAAATGAATTGTTTGCGGAGTCAACTCCGCAACTGGATTATATGCGGTTTGATCTCGCTCCGGCGTAAATTGGATCTCGACTGAGATGTCTTTTTCCGAATCGGCTGCAATGCTTGTTCAGTTTTAACAGACTGTGACGAACCAATGAATCGAATCCTTTGAACACCGATTGCTTTACGTAGTAACTTGCATAAAGCAATCATTGTTAGAATTTTCAAATTAACTGCTAGTGTGGTCTTTTAAACTCGCTGATTGTTAAAAGATTATTAACCTAACAAATGTAAGCACCGTCAACATTCCCTGTTGTAGAAACTGGAAGTACAAGTTACGCTATTCTTATAACGGTCCCAAAATTATAAACATCATAAAACTAGAATTTCCTGAAGCGACTATTTCTTCTCTCTTTAACATGATATAAAATGTGTTATCGTATCATATTCAATTAAATTTAAGGGCAAAGATATTGGCCAGATAGCCGCCATAACTTAGAGATCATGACTTTCATATCCTCCATCAAGATGAAATTATTGAAATATACGAACATTATTTGTGATATTGGTAGCGAGGCGAGCACGCGCGAGGGTCGTGTGAAAACCTTATTGCCCAACAACAATGCGCCTCGTGACTGCCAATGCGATTTTGTCTTCAGATTAAACGCTGACATAAATTCTCTTGTATTTATGATATCGATACGAAAGTGGAATCTAGCCGCTGAACCGTAATTTATGTAAGTTCAACCAAGAAATACAATGTTTGATTATCTCCAACGCGACGTTGAAAATCAAACAGTTGTGTTAACGGAATCTTCCGCAATCATTGATCTGTCTTGCTCTTTGTTATAGTTACCATGGTTACTTAAATAGCTTCTGTTTACAAATTAAGCAATTAGTGGCATTTAGTAAGTAAACAAAGCAGGCTTTATTTTAATTGCATTCACAGAGGAATTCCAGCGACTACTTGTCTCTGAATGGCGCCCACTCGAGCGCGCCGTCCTTCTCATCGCCGCTCAATGGATAATGTACGTGCCAAACGCTAACTTAGCCAATCGCTGTCGAGTCATTTGTGGCTCATCATTAGCTAGCTGTCTGCGACATCCGAATGAAATAATAATTATCAAATATGACATCGGTGCCAAATTCGCTCAGTACAGCAGATTGAGACATAAAAACTTGATGTCCATGAAACTGGCTGCAGTGCCGTATATCTGATCTGTATCGATCTTCTTGTAGGTAGTTGTTATGGGCCCATTAAATATTCGAGATATTTTAGAATAAAAACCACTCGTCGAAGTAAAAACATCATCTGGGCATTAAGTCTGCTAACAATGCGCATTTGACGTGCTGGAACCTTTGCTGCATTCTGTACGTACAATTAGTTTCTTATGCAAGCGCCTCTAAAAGAATTGTGGAATCATGTCTTTCTGCGTGATTCCACAATTCTTTCTGTGTGGAATCATGGATTCTGTATCACTTCTCAGCAAGTAAGACGAGCTCCGTCTCTGTCATTCGTTGAATTTTTAAAATTGTTGTCTAAATAAATGAGCGTGTACGTACAGTAGCATGATCGCGTCAAAGGAAAGAGCCTCTACATGACTTAAATCAGCAATTTCGTTGAGTATCGCACAGCCGGCGTTAACTTAGCTCCGCCGACTTTGAAATTACATTTCGTCTGGAGAAAAGCTTGTAACTTTGTGGTCTTTTTCTTTGTCTCCGAAAAACATTAATACAACTTTCAAAAGCTCTGCTTTTAACCAGATTTGATAGGTTTTTCTGTGCAGTTTTTTATAAAGTAAATCATTACTTTACAGATTTTGGTGAAAGGACATTTTGTTCTGTTTTTCATTTGGTTTCTCTCAGTTGACTGATTAAGAGGGTAGTAATTGTGTCCACCACTGGAACTGAACAAAGAGAGGAGTTTTAACTTGGCCCGCATGACGTGATCCTCTCGACTTTCTGTTTTAGGTAGGCATACATACATGTTCTCTTTAGTTTTGTAATGTATTGTTTCAGATTAAACGCTATTAACGGGGATATTGTTTAATGTTTTTGTAATAATCCACGAGTCCACTTGTATATACATACCTATCCATTGTTATTGTGTATCTTATTAAATATGCTAAACCATGCAAATTTCTAGGTGAGTAATGTGGCTCAACAAATAAATAATTTAATGTATTATAAATAAACCAAACTAGTATGAGTAATACTGATTTTAAACATTCACAGATACGAGTAGCTTGGACTGTAAAGTTGGCGAGCGTTTAGAAACTTGGTGGAGACGCCGCTTAGTATTCGAATAAAGAGATTTCTTTAAAGTTAGTCGATTCAGAGCACGGGTGGTGGTGGGTGGTAGTGTGGTGGTGGGCACCGCAGCCCGCACCTAGCATCACAGGGAATATTAAGGAGAGACGTGCTAGTCCGACTGTTCACAGTTTCCTTTCATGCATCGCCGACTTATCTCGTCACATTTCGATACAATCTCGATTGCCACATACGTGATTTGAAAACGTTTCGTCTGTAAAACGTTTTCTACTCGCTGTAGTAAAAGTAAGATAAAAAAATATCAAACTAGATAAGGCGTCTCAACTGATTTTGCACCTTGGTAATGACGAAGTCAAGGTCTATTATGAAATGTCTGGAGACACGAACAGGTGTTCACATTCGATGTTCGCATTTACCCGAGTGCTTTGACGTCAAGTGCCTATGAATGCTTCGAGGTTGTCAATGAAATGAATTGTTCATGAATGCACCTGTTGTAGAAACTCTATCACGAGTAAATGATTCCTCTGATCTTCTGCCTACCCTTTTGCCAATTATGTCGGGGTCAGTGTCCAATCTAACCAGATGCAACTGAATACCAGTATGTAATGATATGAAGACTGCTAATCTGAAACACAATACTATTGGAAAGACTGGCTGTCAGACTTACAGGCTTGCCTGATTGATTACCCATAGTCTGTCACAGATCTACGAATAAGCACGAGGCACGAATAGGTCTCGGTATGTAAATGGTGGATGGTCACCCATCTGCGGTGAGACCTCGACACGACCTGCGCGGCGATGAGGCTGCGCAAGAGTCGCTTGATGTTGCGCCGCCTGCGCACGCCGCACCCGTCGTCCGGAGAACTCATTGGCATATGGACGGCGACATAAAACTTGTCGCCATCGTGACTGTCCAGCAAAGATCGAAACTCTATCTTCAGCTGATTGTCTTTTCGATCTACACGCGGTGTACACTGAACTTGAATCAGTTGACAATTAAAGGACAATGTTTTTTTAAGTATGGAACGTACGGGGTTCCATACTTACATTATGGGGCCAAAATCAAACATTGTTTTTTATTGTCTACACTTATCATATTAACTTCTACAAAAGCTAAATCAATACCGAGTTTCGGAGTAATTTTATAAAATCTAGCATAACCTCAAAATTGGCAAACCTGAAATCATGCACGGACGAACATTATTGCTCTAAAAACAGAGTAATCCACTTGTATTAGTATGAATTACTAGTTCACAAAATACAAAAAAGTTCTACTTCTCAACATACATTACAATAATATTAATTAATCTCAAAACTAAAACAGACTGACGTTAATCAAATGTCAGAAAGAAAAACGCGCTGCAGGTATTTAGGGATGGGATCGATAAATCGAAATCTCTAGTAAGAAAATCGATTGTGTCTATTATTAGTTATACTAAATCGATTTGATGTACTGGTTTTACATAATTTTACTGTTATTCAACAAGAAAATAGCAAAGGTAATACATATAATTCGTAAAATGTTTTTGAAGCAAATGTTATAGTTATTTATTTTAAAAAAGAAACAATTGGCATGACTGTTTAGTAGATTCATCAAAATAGTATCTAGTTCATTCTACCTCTCTATCGACCGGTTGTGTGAATGTCATTTAAAGGGAGTAAAATAATATTCATACTTTTATAACTTAAATTAAATTCCTATAATAAAAATATGTCGCTGTCGTAAAGAATATGAAAATAATTACTATAACATTTTGATCTTGTACCCTGAGACTTCTTGGTTGATTTTGGTCATGATCTTTTCCTACATTCTTTCCACTATAAATAAACCTTTAAGTTGTTTTGATCGATTGTGACTTGTGAAAATAAATGCGGTGTATAACCAGATTTTTAGCAGAAATACGCTTCATCATCGAAATATACAGACTGATTTTTATAAAAAAAAGATAAGGCAAACACTGTGTAATTATTGCAAATGCTTACAATGGGGAAGCAAGCGGGACAAATTATTGTAATTTCAAATAATTATAGTCCAAATGTTATGGTAAAATCATACTTGAGATAAGTATGATTATCCATAAATGCTGATTAGTGTGACGTACCAAAATTTCCCATCCAGGAAGTATTTACCTCAGTTTGGGGACATAAGCAATGGTTTCCTGTGAATTATCGCAGTTGAGACAAAAGAGTGCAGAAACACGGGTATTATCAAGATTCCTTTTAGTTGAAATATATTTTTTTGTACGGTTTTATAATCATAAGTTAAAGCCACATACATACATAACATCACACCTGTAATCCCTGAAGGCTTAGGCAGAGGAGTACCTAATGGTAAAACCACATTTCCCCAGTTATGTGTAAGTCCCATTCCTATCGGGTCGAGCCTATTGCCATCAATCGGGCACAAATACAGAATCAGTAGCTGCTGCAGAGAAATGCCTGATAGTAAAACCCAATAAGACTTTGCCGGGTCTGGAAATCGAACCCAAGACCTCACTACTACTGAGAAAGATAAGCTCAGAGCCAATTCTGCTCAAAATACCATACAATAAAAAAAAAATTAAATCAATAAATAAATGTAATTGAAATAACAGAAAACCTTTTGTTTACATACACATCATAATATCAATTTATTATTATTATATAAATATGTTTGTATCATGTCAATTTATTATTTATTTATTCGGTTCTCATCATTTACATTATAAACGACTTTGACTAAAATAAAATTGTGATAAACATTCACTGGTTACCCTTCATTTTATGGAGTAATACTTAGGTAAAAATGTTCTGAGGAACCGATTTTTTCCTCGATACCTGATTTGGTCCCGAAGTAAAAGTTTTCCATAAAGATGAATACAATGACCTCTTCGAGATCCCACGAGGTTATTAGTTATGTGATTAACACCTTGTATAACAGAGTCAATAACAATCAATCGGCGACTCATGTGTTAACGGTTTCTTTTATCACGGAATATATTGTAATCAAAATCATCATTATATTGTAGTTGAACTGTACTTGTTCACTAAAACAGTTGTACAAACTAAGACAAAGCATTAATAAAGCAACTAATGCATTTAATTTTGTAGCTTTACCTGTTATGAAACAATACGTTTATTATTATTTTGCCCATATTGGGTGTGATCGAAGTAATAAAATACTTAATATCACTTTATACTGAATTTAATCGTGGGAAGGCGAGTTAGACAATTTGACAACTATTTGACACTTGCTAGCGATGACAGTTCTACGATGCTAGCCACAGATAACATAGATATACTGTATGTTCGTAACATAAGTTGGGCCGGCCTAAAATCCCTTTAGCTTAAACATAAAATAATTATGTACTTAATATTTAAATAAAAGCTACTTAATTAACATTATTTTTTAATACTAATTGCTAAAACTATTTATTTTAATAAACTTATTTACTTACTTATACTTATTAGTTTTTTACTTAATATAGTTAGCTAGAATAGCTGAAGACTAATCCTCAATGGGCAAAGGAGACACTTTGGAGACCGCTCTGGTGTGAAACTTGCCATCAGCTGTTCTGACCTCAATTACACGAACTTTTGCATCTAATCCAGTAAATACTTTAGAAATTCTACCTATAGGCCATTTGAAAGGTGGTGTGTTTGGATTACGCAGTAGCACCAACATACCTTCTTTTAGATTAGGGTATTCCTTTTGCCATTTAGTGCGCTTGTTTAACAATGACAAATATTCATTTGACCATGCCTTCCAGAAATGCTGTCGTACTTGTTCACAACACCTCCATAGTCGAAGTCTATTAGCAGGAATATTTGTTAAATCTTGTTCCGGATAAGAGGTTGGCGGGCAACCAATGAGAAAATGTCCTGGTGTTAAGTAGGAGTAGTCAGAGGTATCAAGAGACAAAGGGACTAGTGGTCTTGAATTAAGGATAGACTCAATCTGGCATAGAACTGTATGATATTGCTCATAGGTAAATATTTTAGACCCAGTGACTCTTTTTAGGTGATATTTTGCTGACTTAACCGCTGACTCCCACAGACCACCATGGTTGGGACTGTAAGCTGGAATGAATTTGAACTGTATACCCTTTGATGCTGCAAAATCCTGAACTTTATCTTGAAAATTTGAATGATTATGTAATTGGTAGAGTTCGCGCAATTTATTATTGGCCCCTTTAAATGTTGAAGCATTATCACAATTTATAACCGAAGGTAAGCCTCTACGAGATATAAACCTTTTTAGAGCAGCTAGAAAAGCCTCTGTTGTGAGATCTGAAACTATTTCTAAATGAAGCGCCTTGGTGGTGAAGCAAACAAATACGACAACATAACCTTTCGACACTACACTTCGTCTTAGAGTTGATTGTTTAACTTCGAACGGGCCGCAATAGTCCAAACCTACCCTTTCAAAGGCTCTAGCAGGTGTAACTCTACCACGAGGTAGAGACCCCATAAGCTGTTCAGCTCCTTGCGTTTTGTGTCTTAAGCATATTACACATTTATGCAATACACTTTTTACTTCACGTATACCATTTACAATATGATATTTTTGAGACAAGCTACTAAACAAAAGTTTGAGTCCACCATGTAATAATGATAGATGCTCATTATATATTATTATCCTAGTTAAGTGACATTTATTTGGCAGAATAACAGGAAACTTTCTTGCAAAGGAAAGGGTTGAGTTTTGGAGTCTACCCCCTACGCGTAGTAGTCCTTCAGCATCAATGAAGGGATGTAACGATTTTAAATTTGAATTTATTTGCTTGTTTTGTTTTAAAAGTTTTATTTCTTCGTGAAAATGGAAAGTTTGAACACCTTTGATTGCAATATTTAGCGCGTATTTTAATTCCTTTGCAGTAAAGCTTCCGGCATTGGTTACCTTACCCTTACATTTATTAATAAACCTTATTACATAGCAAATCACTCTTTGCATTTTGTACACGCTTGAATATTTAGTAAATAACGGTGAGATACATTCTGCTTTAATTTCAGCAGTGTGACTGACATTTTCGATACAATTAAGTTGAATTGGATATTCAATGTTTGAAGAGTAAAAGTTAGAATTACTTTCACAGTGCAAATAATCGGGGCCCTGCCACCATAGTTTATTGTTATGCAACTCATAAGGACTTGCACCCCTAGATAAAATATCTGCTGGGTTGAACACACCCGGCGTGTGATACCACTTCATACCCACTGTGCAGCCAGTGATCTCTTTGGCTCTATTGGCAACATAAGCTGGTAAATTATGTAAATTTGAGTTTAACCATCCTAAAACAATTTTTGAGTCTGAGAATAGATTTATCATTTGTATGTTTGGTAATACTTTGGATACCTTGTGTATTAGCTTGGCAAGAAGTAAGGCACCATTAAGTTCGAGTTTTGGAACTGTTAATTTTGAATTTAAGGGGGCTACCCTAGATTTAGAGCACAGTAAGTATGCGCGGTATACACCAGCTATTTTTATTTTTACATATATACAGCAACCATAAGCTTCCGTAGAAGCGTCGCAATAACCAAATAAAGCACACTCATCCGCCTCTGATATCTGCAAGTTGCGCGGTATTATGAGATCAGGTACACTTGAAATCTCGTTTTGAAATTCTGACCATACTTTGCGTAATGCTAGAGGTAAAGGAGTGTCCCATTCCAGGTTGTATTGCCAAATCTGTTGAAGTATCAATTTTGCCCTCACTATGATAGGACCAGCGAAACCTAGTGGGTCAAAGAATTTACTGACTGAGCTTAGGACACTTCTCTTCGTAGGTATTTCAGGAGAGGTTACCATGCTCCCACTCATTTTGAATACATCATCTCGTGTGTCGTACGCAAGACCTAACGTTTTTATGACAGGCTTGTCCTGATCTAGATCACGTTGAGAAACACCTAGTTTTTCCTTGGGAATGTCTGATAGTAATTTATTGTCGTTTGAACACCACTTATGTAATTGAAAGCCTCCTAGACTCATCAACTGAACAAGCTCATTTTTTATCTGCAAGGTTAACTCATAACTAGAGCCTCCACATATTATGTCATCGCAGTAACTCGATGATATAATAGCTTGGCTGGCTAAGGGAAATTCATGCTCATACCTTTTAGCTAACTCAACTAAACATCTTGTCGCTAAAAAGGCAGAACTCTTTAAACCATATGTTATGGTTTGAAGTTGCAGACATTGAATAGGAAGTTCTGGTTTGTCTCTCCACAAAATATTCTGGAGCACCCTGTATTGAGGTTTTACTAAAATCTGTCTGAACATATGGCGAATGTCGCACATTAGAATTAATTTATGTGTTCGAAACTGTATTAAAATATCAAATAATTGATTTTGTACAACTGGGCCGTTGCATTGTATATCATTTAGACTAGGATAGTCACGACCCTTGGCGCTAGCATCGAATACTACACGCAATTTGTTTGTGATTTTATCATTGCGTATAACTGCATGATGTGGAAGGAAATTAATTGGTTGAATATTAGGTGAGTCATTATCATCAACATTGATTATTTTTGCATGACCCAATTTTAAATATTCATGTATGAACTCAATATATAATTGATGGTATAATTGATCCTTAGAAAATCGTTTTTCCAAGTTGTAAAAACGCTGCAAAGCAATAGCAAACGAATTTGATGTATTAATGTCACTTGGACTCATTTTGAGTGGTAAGCCTACTTCAAAACGATTATTTTGTAGAGTGACAGACTCTTGAAACACTCTCTCACTTTGAGCATGTTCAGGTAATGACTCCAGGAAGACCTCTGGAACCTTTTCTGTCTCCCAGAATTTCTTAACAATGTGATCCAAATCAGTACTTACTACTGTATGCAAACTAGTTGCTACGTTACAACAAGGAAAAGAGTCACCTGAGATGATGTATCCAAACCTCGTGTTGAGCATGATCGGATCTGATGGACCTCCTTCAATTTTTCCATCCTGAATAACCCGGAAGAAGATGTCAGCTCCCAGCAGCACATCAATTACTCCTGGAATGTTATATTCATTATCAGCCAATACAATATTTTGTGGCATCATAAAACTGGAAAAATCAAATTTTCTTTGTGGCATAGGTGCAGTGATTTGATTTACAATGGAGCATGTAATATTTGCATTGAAATTCTGAGTCATGGAATGAATAGTGATATTTATGGCTTTCTCTATTTTATTTAACCTTTCACCTAGTGTTAATATATTCTTTTCATGATGGAAGGGCTGAATATCTAACTTGTCAGCTAGTCTGCTTGTGCACAATGATGCTTGACTGCCTGAGTCAAGCAACCCTCGCACGACAATTTTCTTACCATTTGCATCAGATACTAAAAATTTAACCGTTGGTAACAAAACCTTAGTTTGGGGCACTTTATAAGAGTATAGACTCACCGACTGATCCTCCTTTTTCTCATCTTGCTTGCCCTCTACATGAAGCAAAGTATTATGGTCCTTTGATTTGCAAGTGGTGCACTTAAATTGATAGCGACACTTCTGTGAGTGCAGGCCTAAACATATAACACAATGTTTATGTTTATTAACATGAGCAAGTTTTTTGTCAATTGACATTAGAACAAATTTAGGACATTTATACAGGCGATGTGAATCATTACAGACAGTGCAATTTGAAGAAGTTGCTGTGTGCTTCGGGTCAATGACCCCTGCTAAGTTTACACTCTTTGACTTTGATTTATCATTATACATAGGACTGACCTCAAGTGCAACTGCACGCTTGTCTAAAAATTCTAATAACTCATATAATGATGGCATTATGGTGGCATAGTCCTTTTCAGAGTGAAACAGACGAACAGTTAAAGGGTCCAGCTTGCGTGTTACAATGCACATCAAAATGGCATTCCATTTATCAGTGGGCTGCTTTAGATTTTCAAGTGCAGAGAGCTGCTGCCTTATTTTTGCTGTCATTTCCCGCAGTTGTTGGGCTGTTCCACGCTGAATAGATGGCATGTCTAACAAAGTGTTAATGTGTGTTGTAATTACTAAAGATGGATTACAGTACCTCTTAGTTAATAGCTCAATGGCAGAATTAAATGATCCATTGCTTACTGGCAGTCCCTCGATTATTTGCAAAGGCTCCCCCTTGAGCAAGGTCTTTAAATAGTACAGTTTTTCAATTGAACTCAGCTTGGCATCCTCTCCGATAATAGCACCAAATAAGTCCATAAATGGCTGGAAACCGCTAATGTCCCGTCCGTCATAGGGTTGTATATTTATTTTTGGTAATTTTATAGATTTAGCATCACTTTTTACACTGATTTTATCACTCTCACTAACACTAACTGCAGCTTGTTTGAGTCTCTTGAGCGAAGCGCAGAGACGAAAATACCGGTCCTCCAAGGGTCCGGACTCATCATCCTTTTCATCTAGGCATAGTAGTTGGACTTGTATATCCTGGAATCTTCTATACTGCTCATGAAGCTGGAGCTCCCTGGCCTCGAGCTCATCCTGGTCGAGGTCCTGTTTTTCTATAAAATAAGATTCCATTCTCGTGGTGAACGATTTGCATTGTCCCCGTGCCGCTCTTAGGCGTTTTATTTCCTCTGTGCTTGACATCTTGTCCGTGTCGACTGTATCTAGCCCTTCGTCGTATTCGTTGTCGCAGACCTCATACAATTCTGAGTCACTTGTTGTTGACATAGGATTTCTTCAGTCATGTATGGACAAAGTTTGCATAAAAGTCTCGAAAGCAGCGAAAGTTCTAGTAGAATGTCTGTCGGATGGAGCGAGAGCGAGTGAGACAGATAGCTTGCAATCCAATGGCGAGCGATAAGGACGCAATATAATGTTGCCGCCTCGTGTCGTGGTGCCTTTGTTTTAAGGTTATGTTGTGTGGAGAAAAAGGTTATAATTTAATTATTTTTGTTTTTGAGTCGCTTTTATTTTTGCCTCGCCTTCCCACTGTATTTTTAAATTGATTTATTGTATGGTTGGTATTGTATGATTGATGATTGACGCGTGGTTAAACTCTTCGCGTTACGTGAAGCATGCGGCCGTCAATGTCAACGTGGATGATTGATGTTAAACACTATTTCCGACGCACTGATTATGCATTACGTAGACTGCTCTAATTTTCGGCACCAATTTGGGTGTGATCGAAGTAATAAAATACTTAATATCACTTTATACTGAATTTAATCGTGGGAAGGCGAGTTAGACAATTTGACAACTATTTGACACTTGCTAGCGATGACAGTTCTACGATGCTAGCCACAGATAACATAGATATACTGTATGTTCGTAACACATATCAAAGGCATAATGAAAAATATTGTGGAGGAAAAACACAAATACTCGTAGGTATGCAGCGTATCATGTGATAAGAAAAAAAAAAAATTAGCGGTTTTCTTTATCACCACATATAATATGTTTTAATACAAAACTATACGTTTCAAAGCATTTAATGCTATCAAACATGGTACATGAGCAAAAAGGGAAGACTTTAGCGTCCACACTCGGTCCCATCCCGCCTTTTCCATGTCACCCTGGTATTGCGGTAGTCGTTGCACAGGGGACCGCTCGTTAGAGACTGTCCACTACGATAAATCGAGTTTTCTCTATCGCCTACTGTAACTGCCGTTCGGTTTAACTCAGCCACGTACCACGTAATAATATCCTTTTATACGTTTACTTCGTCGCTGCTAAAAGGTTTTCCAATGTTTCAGTGAAAATATAGCGTCATCTGGGTTCGTCAATAGCTCTAAATGATTGATACTCGTATTATTGAGTCAAATCTTACCAAGGGATACTGTAATACCCTTCCTTTTGGAAACACAATGCAAGTGCATTCTTTTGCGATGTCCGTTGTGATATTAGCAGTATGTGATACGGTACGCGAACCGTATTAAATAACCATGCGTAAATAATCGTTTTCATTACACACGTCAAACATGTGCTAATATGACGTATTAGATTGAATGATTGAAAATGTAACATGGGCGTGACATTTCATTTCATTCTGTAAAAAATAGTAATTTATAAGATTATTTACGGCCGTCGTATCGAACGGTAAGCGGCTCGTGACTACGAACTATAAGGAGTACCAGCTCCTTACTGCGAACTTGCCAACGTACTCGCTTCACTTAGCAATTGCAGTAAAATGGCAATACCAATAAAACAGTAAGATAAAACTGTTGATATAGAGTGGCGATCGTGAAAGCCGAACCATGCTCGACTCTTCGAAACTTTGCCAATATCTAGTGTGTGTTAGTGTTCAGTCTATCCGTGATTTTCGCTCCTACCCGACGGATACGTATCAGGACATTCGTACTTTATCTTCCTTTCGATGGCTATGAGTGGGTGTTGTCGCGTTATGACTAGGATTTGTGATTCGCTGAGTTTTCGTATTTCGTTTGTTCTTCACTTCCCATATCGTAACATTTCAGCGGTGAAATATAAGTTATTTATATTATATTGGCATTTTTACGATAAAATCTCCACCATTTCTATGATTGTTTTTTACTACTTTATTTAATTCTTCTGACACGTTCGTTCTTCTGCGTCCCACTAATTTTCCTCTTGCACATACAAAATAAATCGATTAAAGTTCGAAGTATGTACTTCTTTTCCAAAGCTTCTCTTTCCTTTTTCCGAGCTTTAATCAAATCAAAACAAACTTCAGATTCGCAATTGTTATTTTCTTCAGCTTGATTCATTTGGTGCACAGTGTTACACAATAGTGTACGCCTTGCCGTGCTGGCTTAATTAGTACGCTACGCGGTCTACAAAACAGTACAAATAACTCATTACATTTTTGACTCGGCCGTGATTAAAGTTGTGAGAGCGTGTATGCGGAGTATGCAAATATTCAGTGCAGCACCTCGGCATACCGCAACCCGACGGCCGCCGCTGTCAGCACTCGTAAATTCGGAGATTACCCGCAGAGAGTATTCCCGCTTCATATTAATGCATCCCACAATAAAAACGTTGTCGTAAACAGTTTAATTGAAAACGTAAATTATGATTACGTACCTACCCCGCTTTGCATTATGTTTGGCTTTCTTGATGGTGGGATGAAAGAGCTTTGAATGGGATAATGCTATGCTAATGCGGATCAATAATTCTGTTTCTTACAGCCCGGAGTTGTAAGAAGGTAAGATTTGTTTGTATAAAAGGACTTACGGTCACTTCCATAATGTACAAGACGAATTGAACGGTGAAATCTTTGAAATAAAAGTTCCGTTCTGAAAAAGGCAATTTCAAACGGAACCTAACTGAACAGATTCTTTCATCGCTGAAGTATTAAAGCCAGTTATTCCCCACTTTAATTTCTGAAAAGAAAATGTGCAGTATAAAGATTTCTTAGAGCGCATTCTTCGGGAACGCTGAACGAAGCTGCCTTACAGTTTAAGGCTTAAACTGGGCGGCTTAGTGGCACCGAATGAAAGTTTACACAAAAGATAAACTCGCTTCCACTTCGACGCCAACTACTCCTCAGATTAGGTTTGCTATTTCACGCTGTGTAACACCCTGATATTTCATCACGAGGAATTTTGGAGCCACGTAAGCTGCGTTTAAAGCACGCCCAAAGGAATCTCTTCCGTTCAAAAATAATGTTAAAGCAGGCACTCTATTTTGTTTAGATTACGTTTTGGAGTTTGCTTTTTAAAACATGTGCCAAAGTGTTGTGACAAGATAACGGCTTAGTAACAATGAAGTTCGATGTCAAACATTTAAATACGTTGATAAACAAACATGTTTCCTCAAGTAAGTTTCGCACATCAATAGCGTCTTTCTTACTTGTTTATTTAATAACTTGAATGGCCCCAAGCGTCTCAATGAAATAATAAATATCTACCATACCAAAAATATAACGCAAAATGTTATTCCGGGTCTAATAAGCTGTTTCGTCATCCAAAATAAGTGATGTTGAGGAAAATGTTGCAAAAATCAATAGGCAGACACGGCTGTATAAGCTTATTTGTGTATGGATAAATTGAGATAGAAATTAAATACAGGGATTTGGATTGCGGCAACGTTTGACAGATTATAAGCCGATGCCTCCCTTCTTTTTCAGCATTTTCACTTTCTTTCTCATCTAATCCGAATCACTTTTTATATACTAAAGCTAACAGTAAGACCAACTTGAAATTCGGTATTTATCCGGTCGTTTTTTTCTGCTGCCAACCTAAGCATTTTACATAAACTGTTTTTATTTATTATTACTAAATTGGCCAGTTCTTGCCCTATATAACACCTGATGAAAAGCGATGGATGAGTTGTATGATTTTCGATATTCTTATCTGTAGCTATGTGCACATCCTGACCTATAAAAGATATAAATGTTTCGTCACAATATTACATAAGGCGTCAAGGTTCGAGACATTATTAATTATTATGACAGCCGAGTAGATAAAACTGACGTGATGGGTCACCGCACCTCTGCCTTGCCTACTAAATCATAAACTTGCAAGTTAGAAATATACGCAGCCGTCTATATTAGTTGCGTCGCTTGCCCAATAGAAATGAAATCCAATTTACTAATGGAAGATTATGATGACGAAATTATCTAAAGAAGCTATTATCTGAAGAATGTGCTAGAAGTTGAACGTTACAATATAAAACCGACTCTAGTCTCGTCTATTATATTCGTAGTATTAATTAAGACCTAGATAGAGGACGGAGAGTAGTTAGTGAGCGGTATTCATACTATAAAATAATTGCTGATATAAACAAAAATTGGATGTCTTATCATGTCGAAAAATGTTTGCAGTTGCAATTTGGTTTATTATTTTGTTCTGCACTTTGAAAGTAACAATAAGGTCATGTCTGAGTCCTAGTTTTTGTGTGAACAATTTATAAGCTTTTTATTGATGTTTCTTTAGCCCGATAGTTCAGCAATAAAGTCTAGGTTAAGGATTTCTGCCGTAATTTACGGAGTGCGCAGGTGTTGCAGTAAAAATAACAGTTTGCTGGAAATGTGCGCCTTCGACCCATTCGTTCGTAATAGGACACTCCTAACTTTTCGCACACCATAGAAATGTCGTAGGTTTCTGATTAGCAGCCTTTTTATTGGATTGGATACGAAAAGATGCTCTATCAAGGCATCGAGCTGCGTGGTATCTGAAACGGGTATTGTATTCTGCATTGAAGTAAAGCGAGTATTGCTTTATTGAACCAGTGCAGCGCAAAAGCGGAAACGCGCCGGTGTTTGCGATCCGCGCCTACACGAACTTCCGTCTATACTGTCCTGAACAAATAGAGCGGTACTATTGCAGCCCTGCGAATGGGCGTTTCATTGGCCGCGCTTACATGCAACCATTTATAAATTCAAATGAACACGCCGAACACAAGTGTGGAGTGCGTATCAGGTCTCGCCGGTCGATATTTGATTACTACTAACCCAATAAAAGCACGTGTTGGATTTCCGTTTTGTTGTTCCCAATTTAGAAACGACACCTTACACGATACCTTTACGATGCTAATAAAATGAACAGTTACTTACGCTACTACATTATCTTGTGTGTAATAAAACGTATAAACACTCGTAGTTTTTTTAACTGCCTAGTAAAATTACGTACTTAAACTATTTGTATCAAAACATTTATATTATAAAGAAGATTCGCCGCCTGAATTGAATTCATTTTCTTTATCTGATGTTGATTTAACATCGACAGTAGTTGATAAACGACTTCAAGTCATCCTAACTATTTATCCTTTAAAAGGATTCATCTCGTTTAGTTGTTTTGTCTTGTATTTATCTGTATCCTTTTTCTGCTGAAGCGTGGCGGATGAACTAAGAGCTGTGTGAAAATATTTCTGTTCGCACCTGTCGGCTCACATGTTAACTACACACGTATATAAATGCCCTCCAGTTACATTTTCTTTTTCTACATTCCTGAAACATTTCCTTTGTATTGTTCTTTTATTTTCCTTTTACTTGCTCTTCATTTCATTAGAAATATAGCTGTTTTTACGCGTGATATTTAACTTTAGTAACACAATACTACGCAGCTACGTAGTCAACACTAGGACTATTATAACGCGTGTCCTGTACAATAAACACCATTGTTATAGCTGGTTAAAGGTTATTAAGTAGTTGTTAAAACAACATGATTGCTCAACACAGTGTTATGTTGCGTCAAGGACCTCACTTAATAATTTATCATTACTTGATGGATGTAGTTCTGAAGTCTTCGTGAGAACTATACACACTTGCGTACATTTGGGTAAAATATGAGCCCGACTTGCAACTTTTATGATTTAGTAGGCACAGCAAAGGTGCGGTGACCTGCCACGTCGACGACGTGATAATGATAAATGTGGGCCTCAGCTAACCCCTATCAAAAATATTTTCCGAATCCGACCCTTCCCCGCTCGTGAATCTAAATAAAAAAGGATTTTATTGTTTTAGTAATAATACAGATTCGCTATATGATCCCAAATATTTTCAGGAACTCTTTAAGCGGCGTCAGAGCTCGCTTACAATAATTAATTGCTTGTGCTTCGTCATATTTTTTAATATTTCTGTCTGGCTGATGATTTATTTGGGCGCTGTCAGTCGCGGGTCAGAGTGAGGCTTGCAAATCTTTTGGTTAGGCGTGCCCTATTATGGACATAAAACACGAGTGAGCTCAAGGGCCTGGCATTATTGGATATCGCTTACAAGGGTTCCCATGTTTGTCGGTGAGACAGGCGCCGTCGATCGTTCGTTTTATCCTCGTGAAAGGCAGTTAAGTCACAAAGGCGGCCCACTTACAAGTTCACTTTGCAAAAGGAGATCTACAAAAACTGTCGTCTTCCGTCGGCGAGTAAATAGCAGTGGTCCATTAGAGGAGGCGAGGGTGACGGCGCGCGCGCCTCCGGAATAACGTGTTCCCTGCAAATCGAATCACGGGGGAGCGAGCCATTATGCAGATTTTCCATTAGAGAAAAACTCAAACAGTGGCTCCGTCCTTCGGTTACGTCATCCTGCGCGTTATCGTGACGAAGAGCATTCAATCCATTTTTCTGGGCGGCCTGGTAGGTGTTATCGAACCTGATGCTAATAACATTGAATATTATATTTTCATGGTCTCTTGTTTAGTTTCTAGGTGTATAAATGCCCAATTTTCTACCGTCTGGCTCAACTATAACATTTAAGAGACTAACGACTGGGTTGACGACGGGGTTAAAATACTTTTGAACCTACTGTGGCTTAAGGTGAAAGATACAGGCTGCTCCCAGCCATTTTCCCGCTAGATGGCGTTGAAGTCAACATTTTTAGTTTATTTGTGTTTTTGTGTAATTGGAAAACTATTAAGTCGTAGGAGTAGCAATTGCGGTTATCGGACATTACGTTTTATCGAACTGGGTCACATCATTGTCATAATATCCACCTAATTCGACACAAAGGTGTAATTTAAAATCTGCCATTGAATATAGCGTCGTTTACACACACAGACGTAGACGTGAGCGAGTACATTTACGAAGATTGAACACTAGATGGCGTGAATGAAAAAAAATGTTTTTCATTTTTCTTTATGGGTAGATTGGGTTGGCAGAACTACAGAACGCCACCTGCTACGGTATATCATCATCAGCCTATAATGTTCCCACTGCTGGGACACGGCCACCACGCGGGCCCAGTGGGGTAGATGTCACGTCTTCAAATTTTTGGTTCTAGGACATTTCACCATGATTTGCTTCATATTTATTGAGAGCATGTGGTGATGCAATACATTCCACAAAGTAATGCGCCTGTCTGGATTTGAACCCAAGACTTACTGTTCGTGAGTCGGTATATTTTATTATGTACGATTGTTAAAAATAAAAGGTATATTTGTTGGTGTAAACTATTTAATTTTGGGAAATAAATTATGTCAACAATAATGACAATAAAACGCAGTTTTATTTTACTCAAAAAAATCTAAATCAAAACTCATTTATTCAAACTAGGCTGATAATCAGCACTTTTCGAACGTCAAAATTTACTTTACTTTACTTATTTACAAGTGACAGTCCCCCAAAACGCCCACCCTTCGACACTTCCTAGTGTTTTTGCTGGAAAGAAGAAGTGGCGGAACAAACTCTCCAGCAACACATCTGTCTGTTTGGTTAGAAGAACCAGACTCGATACAATACTATGGTGTAAGTTAATATTACGATTGACTACAATCAATAATAAAAGGTATATAAAAATAAAACATAAAAAAGACATAACATATTATCAGTAAACTAATTTAGGAGAAAGAACATAAATTACAAACATTGTCTTGTGTTCAACTCAACGACCAGCTATTCTTATCATTTTAGTAGTTGTTAATGGAATAGTAAGCTTTTGAACAAACTACATTAGGTACACTATTGATTTTTTTATCAAACCAGAAGAATTTGAAGTAACATAATTAAATGCTGATACATGCATAATCACTCAAAACTAATAACACTTATGATTAGTAACAGTACCAATTATTACAATAATTATACATTTCATAACACGTAAGAAACTATAATTCCTAGACAAGAGCTACAAATCTAAAACGATTTATTATGAGATAATAACAAGGAAGGTGAAAAAAATATTTCCTAATTTGGAAGCACTCAACAAAAGCATATAATAAAACGAAAATATAAAGCTCTTTATATGAAGTAAGTATACCTAAGAAGTATTATTTCACCTTTTGATACAAAATAAAAAGAAATATACAATGATAATGTAGATTCTAAACAAACTACTACCATAATACAATTAGAACAAAAATCATTTGATTTGTTGATTTCGCCCACTGCCTTGAAACTTTCTTTGAACCAACTGCTACACTGCTGCTGCAACAAAGAAAACATACTTAGCATATAATTCTTACTTTTTGACCAATATTATTTACCATTCACTTCAAAATATTATTTACCGTCAATCTCCAAAGCTGCTCTGAAATAAAACTTTACTTCTCTTATTTGCTTGAATTTCTAACTGATGTTGATGTTGCAGAAGGATTTGAAGCCTTCAAAGCAATTTTTTCATTGGCTGCATAAATGAGAGCCCACACTTCTGGAGCAGTATTTTTCAAACTTTCTACGAGATCTTCTTCCTTCTTTTCAGTTCCATCTGTCTATGTTTTATTTACATTGCAGTAATAATCTTTGGCTTCAAAATATTTCGCCCAGAAAGAAGGAGCTTAGTGTTGGCCAAGATCTAAAAAGAACAAAATATAAATACAGAATAATATGCTTCACTGATCCTGGGATGACTTACAAATTTGATTTATTCATTTACCTTGTAGAGTGCACTGGTATAGTTTTTGATTACGTCATTCTTGCATTAATTTTTTTTTATTTTGTTCCCATATGACACTTTCTCTATCAATTTTGCAAACACAGAGGAGTCTCCGTCACCAATAAAACTCAAATAGCGAAGTTGATGTATTTCTTCACTCTTTTGAAAGCCTTCCACAATAATTTCCGATTCCATTGCTGTAGATGGTCCAGTAAAATTTTTGCAGCAATTATGTGCTTTCATATCCATGTTTCTCCTCCCATAATATTGACATGTATAACAATATTTGTTTCTAACACCAAGAAGCAGGCCTGGAAATGAAAAGCAACACTTGTAAATAATGCACATAATAACATACATACATAAACTCACGCCCTTTTCCCATGGGGGTAGGCAGAAACCACAGAACGCCACTTGCTACGATCCTTACATACTCCTTTTGCCTCGTCCACATTCATACATCTGGTCATACACGCACGCCGGTTACGAGTACTACGCACCTGTCCTTTCAGAAGAACGGCACCAATATGATCAGTGTATGTCTTTCTAGGGCGTCCCCTCCCGGCATTACCACTCACATAATAAAAAAGTCATAAAGAACCAAATTTGTTTTTAGTAAAATATTAACTTACCATACCAGATGACGAGTCAAAGTTATGCCCGTATGACCTTTTTGAATAGCAATTGATCTTTCTTGTTCACCAGCAATTTTAATTTCCTCTGTCAAATGTTCTAACCACACACTGCCTTATTTTCTTTCAACTCGACGAAATTTATTGGCTGACATTGTTGGAATATCCATAAGACTTGTTATGTGAGCTGCTTGAGTGTAAAAGCTACCAGAAGTCACAGTTGCCCACACAAATGCAGTTTTTATTTTATTACTGCTACCAATGTTTCCACGCTCGATCACAGCACTTGAAAATTAATTCACTTCGAAATCCATCATGTCTTTCACTAACAAATTCAATTTGTGAAGATTCACACATATTTCAATGTCTTTCCAGAAGAAATGCCCACTCTATTACATGCTTCAAGTCCACTATGCGATACCCAGATATCTCAGACAAGCCTTTATTTGGACCAGCTTCCACAATCAATTGAAAATGATCGCAAGTGCAGGAGAAGTGCAGACGGATTTTCCTTCAACTCTCAATGTCAATTGGGTTGCGTTCAAAAGATGTACTATAGTCGGGGTGGGTCAGTTCTTAAAATAAAGCCTTGTTCACGGTTTAAACTTTAATTAAAACTCAGGAATAAACACATTACACAAATTAAAACTCTGCCATCTCAAAAGTATCTCTCTTACCCAGTGCCAACATTTTAGGTTATAACATTCAAAACAACATTATCATAAGAACTTAAAACTATAACGCTACGAAAGCCAATCAGCGGCCGAGTAGCGGCGCGACGACAGATCAGTGATTGGTCGGCGCGAGGCGCGGGAGCAAACATGCTAGCGCGTTGGTGAATATCTTTGAGGCGGCTGTCCTCTATTGGCCCTCTTACGGCCAGAGAAATGGGAGCGTTCGGAAACGTTTTCCGCTATAGTACGTAATAAAATTTTACTTATCTTTATATTTCAATGTTACCTTTAGATTCCTCGTAGAACTGGTCAACGAATAAGAAAAAAAAAACAGATTATAATAACTTGTTCAAAATAAAGCACGGAACAGAAAAAAAACAGATTGTAACTGAATTATATTTGTTTCTGAACGCACCATAACAAATTTCGACGTGAAAAAGCTTGGTAGGTATCTACTACAAAATAAAACAAACTATAAATATTTAAATATGTGTGTCTGTTTGAAACTGTTTGCAAAATGCGTAAAAGGTGACGTAATCCGGCAAAACCATATTTTGCAAATGTTTGCAAGTTTAATTTTGTGATTACCTACTTTGGTAGTTTACCGATTTAAAATAATTTTATTTATTGTTGACCAAAAACATATTATTCAAATAATACTAAGAAACACTGACTTTGTACTCATCACTGACACGTATGACGTAGGTAATTAGTATTGTGACGAGATTTCATAAAAATCACGGGCCAACTTGATGTTTCTAATACCACCGAAAATAGAATTGTGTTTTTAGAATATTTAACTATTATACCTACGATAAATTAGAATTACAATAATACAGTATAATAGATAATATGAATCAAATGTATACTGAAGAAATATTGCAATTAAATCAATGAAAATGCATAGCATACAAAATAATAAGTACGCAAGAACTTCCGCGCGCAAATCATATAGCGCGGGACAACCGAGCTAGGAATGTATTTTCTAAGTTTCTAACAGTCAAACAAGTGAACGAAGTTTGGCAACGCCTTTTTTTCGTCCACATATTGCATGTAGGTCAAGGTTACGAAGAACGGCATCGTTGCATAAAACCTTCCTACGACTACTGGTATTTATGTTGCCATACAACAATAAAATTGTTTACATTAAAAAAAAAAACATAACATTGATGTCATCAGTTTTATGTTATTTTATATTGTTATTTTTTTGAACGGTTGGAAAGGAAATAATTAAAACTAATTATTGATTTAACAGAATTATTATAAGATCGTCTGCACCTGCACGCCATCTAGCGTGCCATAGTCTAAACAAGTTTACTTGTCATTATTTGTCAAAAGTCACGCACACTACTAAAGAAGTGTCAAATTTTGCCGGGATTTCACTATTGTTTTTCTCGCTAAATAATGTAAGATAATGCCCAAAAAGGTCGATTGCGGACACTTTCCATTGTTGAGAAGTGATAAAATGATAAATTTTAAAGAAAAAGTCTCTGTGTGTCGTGTAAAGGTGTATTTCAAAAATGTATGGAGGGTCGCTTGACACATCCACCTTAAAAGTATTTCAACCCCGTCAACAAATTAAACCATTTCCGATTTTAATTTTACGGGCGGTTGGCTCACGTTTTGTGCCTGTCAACGTCAAGTTAAACAGACTGGTATGTGTTTGTTGGTGACTGAAAGCGAAATAGACAAACGTTTTTTGGGACGAGACAATCGATCAATGACAGGGCGTCAATTTGACACCTCAAACTGTGGCGAGGGTCGCGAGTTTTCTCGTTAAACCGTTGTCCGCTCATTTTAGCCGAATTTAACACGATAAAGCGAACCGAATATGATGCGTCATCTTTGTGTGATTTTATAAGAGCTTGTTTTAATTAATTGGTTTATCTACTAAAATGTAGAATGTTTGTGTTTAGAATTTCGGTTTTCCATGCATAAACTTTGCCAGACTGTTTGCACTTTAGAATATGTCTTCATTCCTGGACGGCTGAGAATACGAATTATATTATTTGTCTGAGTCACTCTATACGAGCTATACTCAATTACTCATTTTATTCATCAGTTACCTACTACCTCATACGACACGAAGAATGCTGTAAATCAAAACTTTCCTCTCCAAGCATCTGAAGGGACAATGCACTGTTGTCAATAAACGGCATTGTTTTTAATGTTTTTATCAATAAATCGCTTGTTTTTGCCATGTTTTCCCGGCAATTTCTAATAATGTTGTTTCATTTCACTGGCAGTCGCCGAGATAACTTTCCTTTTTAATTCTTTCCTGTTTTTTGTTTGTATTCGCTGTTTTTGTTCACCTAATGTCTTGTTTTTTTAGCATCGAGTGACGTCATCAACAGAGATGGCCTAATTTAATTAATCATTTCGAGCGTTTATTTAGTTTCACTCGTTTTGTTGTTATAATCAGAGGAATTATTGCAATATACTTTTGAACAACTTCCTCGGTTTATTGTTGAATAAATTTGCTCAAACAAAACCGGTCCATAGAACAGTGCTACATCTAAATATCATTTATACATTGAGTCAAGATGCGAACATGAATCCCAAAATAAAGGTCAAAGTATCAAATCAGCCATTCAGTGTAAAGCGCGACAACTATAATATAATACGATCTCTTTGATAACTTGTCCGAAAGAGCCTCTTGTCCGTCGACAGCATGTAAATAAGTTCTCAACACTATACATTTTGGAAGCAGAACATTTTTATGACAGATATAAAAGCTAAACAGATTCAACTAGGTCACGTTCAACTGAAAACTGCTTGTAAGCTGTCAGCATCTACTGCCTGTTTCAGTAAATGAATCTCTTCATGAGTGGGAAAGAATGTCGTGCCAATAACATTTCTCAGCAATAAAACAGTAAAGGTACAAAGTATTGACAAATAAACTGACTGCGTAGTGGATTTCCGGGGATAAAGGTTTAGTGGCGTCGCCGGCGGCAGTTAAAGTGATAGTTCGGAGAGCCGCACGGGCAATAAGTCAGTGTGAAGACGTGTGCGGAGGAAGAGGTCTTATGGTGTCTGCGCGGGCTATAACAGTAAATCTGGAGGAGGCTCGGATTTACGGACCGCAGTGCACTGGAGGCCACACTTAATTACCGCCCGCCGAGATTAGTTCCCTTGCGGTGCCGTCGGCATATATGCCCCGGTATACGCCGCGAGCCCCGCCTCCTACCTCCCGACTACTTTTCACTATCATCCAACTGTTTACTCCGCTCCTGAGTACTACCGATTAACGAACGCTTTTGTTTTTGTGCGCAGCTAAGCGGTTCCATTTTCCACCTCGCTACAATTCCACCTTTGATGGGTACGGTCACAATTACGCTGAAATTAAGCGCCAAATTCAGGGGTCTCGATTTGGATAGAAACTAAATTTGGGCGTAGGTATCATCAAGGAGGCTGTAATTAAGCAGATAGGGACCATTGAAAGAAATCTTTCTTTCTTCTAATATAATGTAATCGTCGCGCAAGTCTTTAGTCAACATCATTTGTTATTGCGCTGACACAAAATGTATTCGGGATCATTAATATCTCTCTTTATCTCGACCGCCTCTTACAGCAGTACGTCTTTCTCTAATCTGAAGATGTTAAATTATTTATTCCTCCTTTACTTACAAACGGTTGCCTTGTATTGATTACCGTTTGTGTTGTTATGTGTGAAACTGTTTCTGAAATCAACGCTAATTGTGCTAAGTTTCGAAGAAAGAAAGACGTTGTTTTGCTAAAAATTATCATCTTTTAACCCAAAAAGTCTGGTAACCTTCGGTTATCGCATCGTTAACTAGAAAACGAAAATAAGTACGTAAATACCATTTATAATTAAGTACTTTTAACAATTGCTGGGAAAATCCAAATGTAAATATAGATAAGACATACATAACTTACTACTCTTATCAATTTTGTTATTTCCCTGTGTGGTTTGAACGCAAATTGTTTTGATAAAAATTCTACATAAGTACAACTATTTCTGGTTCAAAACGAAACATTAAGCGATAGTTAACACCAAAAGAAAAAAAAACATACCTCAGACGAATTGAAAAAAATTGTGGCGGTAATGCCTATCATGGAAGAATGTCTCTTGAGACTACCGTCTCAAGAGACATTCTATTATGTAGTGTCCTCATCTTCTGAAGGTACAGATGCTTTGGGGTCCTGGGTCATTTGCGCATCGGAAAGTATTTGTGCCATTTAAGCTGACGAACGACGGTCTTGATGACACGGCAATGCACATTGCTGGAAAGCTCTTTTGGGCGGTGCAGCACCTCGTCATAGTTGTTCGTGCTGTAGGTGGTTCCTGTCACGTGGTTCAGTCCATGTCAGAAACGAGAGTTTCCTGCGAGGAAGAGTTGGTTGCGAAAGATATGGCGAGCAGAAGGAGCGCTAACCCTCAACCTCTTTCTGACTCCACGACAGCGTCAACGAGAGATACTGAAAATCGGCGTGCAGCTGTTCAAAAAACAAGACTACCTCAACTAAGGAACACTACATGGTTGAGTTGGACGGAGGTCATCAAGAAGTATTGGAAACTTAATAAAAAAAATAGGGTTTATTATAACGATGACATCGAAAACACGGGGTGCCAAAATATTAATATTTTTGAATCCCAGTTAATTTCATTAACTTCAAAGAAACACACAATATCACAAATTATGTATTTGTAAAACGGCGGTATGTGTTTACGAAAACAATTTATTTGTATTGGCGTTGTGTTACTGATCTCTGAGATATCTCTAACATCAACATCGTGATTGAAGGGAGAACAATCCGTCAATATGTCGCGCGGCGCCGACGCAAGCGCATGTGTAGTGTACGCACTCCACTCGTCACATATTTGTTAACATTCATCATTCAGTGGATCATACTTCACGCGTGTCACGGGTTCACGGCCTGAACACACTTAGCCGTTCTGATATTTGAAAAATAAGTGATAAAAAAAATACGTTACATAGTTTTTAAAATATTTACAGCGATAGTACTTGTGGAATTTAGTGGGTTTGAAATATTCATTCGTGTAAAAATTTAGTCGCATACGACAACCAGTAACAATGCGTATAGTCTTGCGTTTGGTGCTCCTCGGTATAGTTTTTACTGTAGCCATGATATTCTTGGTCCACCTAACGGAACTTGATTCAAAAGCGTCGTTCAAGCAACCAAGAGACAGGCGTGGTCGAATGTCAAGAAACGTACCTGAAGACCTTAAACTGGAGGATATTACGGGAAAAGATGATGACGACAACACGTTAGTTCAAAAACGACGATATGTCATACAGGTGTGAATTTTTTATGAATAACAGTCAAAGGCTCTCGACCTCTGTTTTGATAGTACTCGTGAGTACCTACACTTCATCATTTTTGATTGGCTGTCCCTCAAGTTAATTGTTTAAGGGGTTAATGTTTTATACGGTGTCAGTTACTTACTCTATTTTTGTTGCAAAGGTTATTCTGAAAAACCTTTTCATCGTCTTCTTGATTGGTCCCGTGCTGCAGTAAAGCTCAGAGGTCGACAACACGACATTTAATCATTTGTTTTTTCAAATCTCAGCGTCACTATGCTCAATTTAAACTGTAATTGGTTAAGTCTCTCAGGTTTTCCAAGTCACTGGGGACTGGAAGTTTCCCGGTACCTAATAATAATTAATGGCCCCGACGAAAGTCCGATATCCTTTCATTAGTGTCCCGTCTCCGCACGGCGCGGTCGAGATTAAAACTTGTTCAGAATAAAAGCTTTGCGAGCACACTTTTTGAAAAGACCTCGTTCACGGAACGCCTTTGAAATGTGAAATGTGGTCGTACTTCATGAAAATAATATTTGCTCACATGATCTGGAAAACATTTTCAGTTTTCTGCGGCTACCGTCTCATGTCATTTTAATCTTGCAACCGAGATTCTAGTAATGACAAAGTTTCGTTGACTTAATTTTTTTTTAAGAGATGCAGTTTCGCCAACCGATGATGCACTGTCGTCTCCGCCGATATGACAGCCTTGTGGCTTATGTATTGATATTTTGACACTTCTTACTGGTAATACGCCCGAATAAAAAAAAAAACTAATTCTAGAATGCGAAATTAACAATATCTTCTTCCACAGATGATGCTGCACGCATGGAACAACTACAAACTATACGCTTGGGGCAAGAACGAGCTGAAGCCGATGTCAAAACGGGCTCACTTATCCAGTGTGTTCGGGGCTGGCGAGCTCGGCGCCACCATCGTCGACGGTCTCGACACCCTCTATCTCATGGGACTCAACGATGAGTTCCGGGAGGGACGCGACTGGGTTGCTGATCACTTGCATATTAATGAAATCGTAAGTCAAACAAAGCCTGTCACTTGCAAATACTTAGGAAGCCAGCCGTACTGAAGTATTCATGGAATTAGCAAAGATTTTAATTTACGTCAGTTCATCTGTGCGTTGCATTGTTCTTGTTTGAATATTTAGTAGGGATTTTGGGGTGGGTAAGTAATACTTAATAGCTAGTCTGATGTCCCGTATACAAGATTACACGAACTTGATAAAATATTGATAATAAGTAAAGTTAAGTAGAATCCTGATACAACTTGAAATCTCATAAACTGATTATCATATTATCTATTATAATCAAAATGCTTGCTTATATTATTCTCTTAGACAGATCATAAGAATTATAATCAACATGTTACTCAAACATAGCGGAATAACTTGAAAGGCTTTTATAACTTGATTATTAATTAACTCGCTAGTTGCAGTCAAGTAGATCGAAATGGTAAATTAGCCGTAGCGTTGGATCCAGTACCAATCTATTAATGGACTCTTTACATGTGGCTAGTCTCAACTGAGTTGCGTATGTCGAGATAACAAAGGCCAAGGGAGCTAGATTGCCACATTTCATCAATGTAGGGCACATCTAATATTTAGGTATCTGTGTCAATGAGGAAATTATTTGTAATTGATTGGTAAGCAAAACTTAAACTCAAAACTCTTGAAACTTTATGGTCTGTTCAAATATTTGTTTCTGTTTGATGCTAGGTACATCTATCTATCTATATATATAAAAATGAAACCCGTTTTTCGTTGTCACGACTTGGCATGAAAACGGCTTGACCGATTTGGCTGATTTTTTTTTTTAAATGTTCGTTGAAGTTCAAGGATGGTTTTTACGGCGAGAAAAATTCGAATAATGGCCGGAAAAGCCCTAAAAACAGCTTTTTTCTTTTTCCCATACAAACGTTTTCTAACTAAAACGTCAAATCAATTTGAGCTTTAATACCGTACTATAAAGTTCAAGTGTTAGTGGAGAGGTTCCGGGAAGGCAAAACAATTGAGTGACGTTCAGTTGTTCAGTCAACGAATGACAACTTCAAACAGACCATACGACATTATCACAATAATCACAAATAATTACTGTTTCTTTCCCAATAGAAAAATGATTTTTCAAATGGTGTTTGCGTATAATATAAAAATTAATTGCTGTTAGTTAGTCGCGCTAAAACTAGAGAACGGCTAGACCGATTTGTCTAATTTTGGTTTTGAAACATTTGTGGCAGTCCAGAGAAGGTGAGAAATTAGTAGTATGTAGGTAGGTAGGTAATAGGTAGGTGGTGGGTAGTTGGTACGTAGGCAGGTAAAAGGGCATTGCAACGCACGCGGGGTACAGCTATCTATATAAATAAAAATGAATTGTTGTTCGTTAGTCTGATTAAAACTCGAGAACGGCTGGACCGATTTGGCTAATTATAGTGTTGAATTATTCGTGGAAGTCCAGGGAAGGTTTAAAAGGTGAGAAAGTGGTAGGTAGGTAGGCAGGGTAGTAGATAGAGTAGTAGGTAGGGTAGTAAGTAGGATAGTGGAGTAGGTAGGGTAGTCGGTAGAGTAGTAGGTAGGGTAGTAAGTAGGTAGGGTAGTAGGTAGGTCGGGTGGTAGGTAGGTAGGGTAGTAGGTAGTAGGTAGGTAGGTAGGTAGGGTAGTAGGTGGGTAGGGTAGTAGGTAGGTAGGTAGGGTAGTGTAGTAGGTAGGTAGTGTAGTATGTAGGTAGGTAGGGTAGTAGGTAGGTCGGGTAGTAGGTATTAGGGTGGTAGCTAGGTAGGGTAGTAGGTAGGTAGGGTAGTAGGTAGGTAGGTAGTTGGTACACAGGCAGGTAGTAGGTAGGAAAAAGGGCATTGCAACGCATGCCGGGAACAGCTAGTATATATATAAAAATGAAACCCGTTTTCCGTTGTCACGACTTGGCATGAAAACGGCTTGACCGATTTGGCTGATTTTTTTTTTTAAATGTTCGTTGAAGTTCAAGGATGGTTCTTACGGCGAGAAAAATTCGAATAATGGCCGGAAAAGCCCTAAAAACAGCCCTTTTCTTTTTCCCATACAAACGTTTTCTAACTAAAACGTAAAATCAATTTGAGCTTTAATACCGTACCCATAAAGTTCAAGTGTTAGTGGAGAGGTTCCGGGAAGGCAAAACAATTGAGTGACGTTCAGTTGTTCAGTCAACGAATGACAACTTCAAACAGACCATACGACATTATGACAATAATCACAAATAATTACTGTTTCTTTCCCAATAGAAAAACGATTTCTCAAATGGTGTTTGCGTATAATATAAAAATTAATTGCTGTTAGTTAGTCGCGCTAAAACTAGAGAACGGCTAGACCGATTTGTCTAATTTTGGTTTTGAAACATTTGTGGCAGTCCAGAGAAGGTGAGAAATTAGTAGTATGTAGGTAGGTGGTAGGTAGTTGGTACGTAGGCAGGTAAAAGGGCATTGCAACGCACGCGGGGTACAGCTATATTATATAAATGAATAGCTGTTCGTTAGTCTCGCTAAAACTCGAGAACGGCTGGACCGATTTGGCTAATTATAGTGTTGAATTATTCGTGGAAGTCCAGGGAAGGTTTAAAAGGTGAGAAAGTGGTAGGTAGGTAGGCAGGGTAGTAGGTAGAGTAGTAGGTAGAGTAGTAGGTAGGGTAGTAAGTAGGATAGTAGAGTAGGTAGGGTAGTCGGTAGAGTAGTAGGTAGGGTAGTAGGTAGGTAGGGTAGTAGGTAGGTAGGTAGGGTAGTAGGTAGGTAGGGTAGTAGGTAGGTAGGGTATTAGGTAGGTAGGGTAGTAGGTAGGTAGGTAGGGTAGTAGGTAGGTAGGGTAGTAGGTAGGTAGGGTAGTAGGTAGGTAGGGTAGTAGGTAGGTAGGGTAGGAGGTAGTAGGTAGGTAGGTAGTTGGTACACACCTGCCTGTGTAGGTAGGAAAAAGGGCATTGCAACGCATGCCGGGAACAGCTAGTTAAGTTATAAACGAATTTAAAGTGGAAAAAAAATGTTGACGTTATAGTTTTGAAATCGAACTTTATGTAGGTTTTAAAGTTGTATTGTAAAGATTATATGGCAAGAAAGGAGATGTGTGATGGATGAGATGACGAGAAGAAAAGATGCCTCATCATCTTTTCCCAACTGTTGGGATAAGGGCAAGGGAACGATGATGATGATGTGGGTTTTAAAGTTGAGCTACTAAAATGTCATGTTTGATTACAGTTTTGGAATCTAAATTGTAAACTTAGCTTAGTAATCCAACGTCGAGAGTGAATCAGACGAGCAAGCATTTTCCATAGAATCAGGCTTGCCTTGCAGAAATTATTGTTGGAAATGCATTGTTGATATTGTATGTGAGTAAACAGTTTTCGTTAGAAGTATGAAGAAACACGAATAACAATCGGGTTTCGTACAGTCACTCGTATTTTTAAGAATCAAAATTAGCTTTGTCAATTAGCTATTGTTTACGACTAACTGCCGCACTTAGAGAGCTTTAATGATTACTTAGGCCATCACATAAAGGTTTTCACAGTTTTGCAATACAAAAGTATGTCAAACCTTTACGAAGTGACGGCTTAAGTAATCATTAAATATCTCTGAGTACCGCAGTATGACTGAGAACGGTATGTCACACGGATTTGTCCAAAATTAAAATATTATAGGTACAATAGGTTTATTTTGATAGTTCTAAATAAAAAGTTTTGTTTGCAGTTTGTCCGTGCGATAACCGAACTTTCCTTAGACACCCTATTAAAACTTGACTTAAGGTTCCGAAAAATAGCTTCCGCTTGGCAGCCGAACTTTGTCCTTAAATCGACCTTAACGACTCCCATGGGAATGAATGCCATCAATGATCTTATTTGTGATCGAAACCCAATCAGGAAAGTTAAGACAGATTTGAACGTAACTAGCGAGAGCGAGCCCTCCCCTGCTTGACACGGTTTTTCGACTTACAAATTAAACTTTAATTATGTACTTTTTATATCAAGCAGTACGTATAATATACAACAGTCCAGAACAACTTTTCTAAATGATAGGCAGCCTAAATCGCACTTAAACCGTTACAGAATTTAGGAGAACAACGCAGTCACAAAGGCATACACGACAAGCGACTTAATTGTATATATTTTTTTAAATGTATCTTTTTTTTGCCAGGATTCCGACCTGTCAGTATTTGAGACGACAATCCGGTTCGTAGGAGGACTTCTGTCGTGTTACGCGCTGACTGGAGACAGCATGTTCAGAGACAAGGCCGTGGAGGTAGCCGACGCCTTGCTTCCAGCCTTCGACACACCTACTGGTCTGCCGTATGCTCTCATCAACCCGTCCACTAAGGTAAGGAAGAAGAACAAGAATAAACCTGGGTTTAGTCGTTGTGTACAGACGCTATAATTGAATTTGGCAACGGAATATGTTATTAAAATGGCCGATGCCTGCAAAAACTCGATTTGAATAATCTGTTAATCGGAAAGGAAGTTGCCGTCTTATGTTTTTTTGTAAGTTAATTGCGCGAACATCTGCTGTGCAGACGCAAAATAAGTACTCAACCTAATTCGGGATAAGTGCAAACTGCATTGTCGGTCATTTGTCATTTCATATTAATTTATCATTGTGCATTATTCAAACGCCTTGTTAAACCCGAACACGTACTTAAATGACTAGCAATTAAAGAGACCTTTATCGCTAATTAGACATATTTATGATGAATAGTGTCGTATAATCGTAGGCGCCGTATTCATAGGCCATTGTGCTGTACACCCTGCTTTACTTGGCGGTGCTGGACGTAGCACATACTCGTGTAATCAAAATCTCGATAAATGATGTGATTTTCTCTCTGAGAAGAAACAGCCGAAACAAACAAAGGTCATATAGTCTCTTTTAAGGTCCAGACAAAATCTTAGTATACTAACATGAGGACTGTGCAGATTAGTGTCTTAGATGGTCTTTTGAAAAAAGAACTGCAGAGATTTGAGTGGACCTGTACTGTCTACATAAAGGATCTTCCCGGACCATTTGAACGTGCAGTCGCTTCGCGATACAAACTATTTGGGATAAATCTGTTGTCCAACAAGCAAATACACGATCAAGGATGCACCACACGGATCTGCTCTGATGTCCACGATAATCATGCAGTGCAAAAATATTCGTGCAAATCCAGCAAGCAAATAATCATAATAATTGCCGTACGTCGAGACTATTACACTCTCTGCTTCGTGTGTGACCTTGGCGGATTGTAGCCTGTATTGAAAAATTGACTATGAATACGGCGCTTCAAATAGCGATTCAAAATCAAACCACACTTATTGCGTGGAATAAATGTCTATAACATAATTATCGTAGGGACGGCCGTCCTTCGTGACACCTGCTAATTTATGGATTTTATTCATATTTTGTCTATCCATTGTCACATTAAATGGAGATTGACTATGGTAATTTGATTACATTATGTAGGTACTTAGCGGTTTGATTTTTACCAAAAAATTCGCATTGTTATCATCTAACTAGTGTGCTATATAAAAGTAATACAGATTAGAGAAATAATATTATAATTAATTAGGTCAATATAGCGTAAGAAAATTGCTAGGTTATCGAACTATTTATTAAATTAATCAAAGATCCAATTTCCGTGGCACGGAGTATGGCTACGTTCAGTGCAATATCCTGAAAACCTAGTTGAAAGGTTCCGCTTTTTAACCGTTGCTGTGATTATAATTACCGCTTTCAATAAATATCTTATTCAGAGTGTTTGGTGAATCTTTTGTCAGACTGAACAGGCCAATTTTTTTCAAAAATCGCATAATGTATTACAATACACTATCACAAATAAAAAAACTATTTAGAAGTCGTACAGGAACAGATGAACACACATAAGTACTTACGGGCTGAAAAATATAAAAAATATATTTGAAGTGGATTCGACACAAAGCTAAAGCCAATAGGATTTGAACACGCAACCTTATCTTTCATGTTCGTTTGATATTAAAAAAATATATACCAGTGGCACATTAAAATATGGTGTTTTTTTCCTATTGCAAACGTCATTTATTACCAAACCACCGTTTATAACTCCCATGACATTACACAGGGTGTTTTTTTTAACAGTACATTATTAATATCCAAATCAATCTTATCCAGATTTGCACAGGGACATTAATTATTATGCACCCCTTTCCACAGCAAATTCTATTCTCACACCATGGTAATGAGCGCTATATTTCACAGGCAAGTCGTCAGTACCATTGGGCGGGACCGAACAGCATCCTCTCCGAGCTGGGGACTCTCCATCTAGAGTTCACCTACCTCAGTGACGTCACGGGCCGTGATAGTAAGCACATTTGTCATACTCCAATATTATTAACAGCCATTCATCATTCCCTCTTCAGGCGGCCGACGCGACGTTCTTCGCACTTTAGTCTTTCCTTTTGTTCAAGATATTTTTAAAAGATATTTCGAAGCGTGGGTCGTGATTTTCGAAACTGATTATGTACTTGAGGTACTTAGTGAATGTTATAGTGGTTTGTGTTAGAGTTTGTAGTGTGTCTTCACTTAGATTAAGATCTATAATTATAATCGTTACTAACTGCCGTACTCAGAGAGCTTTAATGCTTACTTAGGCCATCACTTAGTAAAGGTTTTGACAGTTTTGTCATACAAAAGTATGTCAAATCTTTACTAAATGACAGCTTAAGTAATCATTAAATATCTCTGAGTACCGCAGTTAGTCTGTGCTTTGGCTTAATTTACATTCCCAGACATATTTGAACGATCATGCATAATCGTACCATGTTCTTGTCTCTATGATATGTTATGTGTCTGAGACACGATCAGGAATAAGCACTTGCATAGCAACTTTTGTAGTTTTCGGTCTAAGTGTAGGCATTTGACAAAACAACTGAATACACGCTAGAGCAGCGTCTACGCGGCGCTGTCACGACGTAGATCAACTCGACGCGAGACCAAGAACTGGAAATACTTACTATCAAATAAATATCTGACAGTGTTTCCAGTCCTTGGTCGCAAAGGTGCAGCCTGTATGTAGATATGTGCTGTATTCAGCACAAATCGACAGAATCGTTGTAGTAGGTACAGTCATTTGGTAGTTTTACCGGGAAAATTTTGTGGGAGTTTTGAAAATTGGCAATTTTATAGATTTTGATGTGCTCTTTTCGAATTTCAAATTGGCCACCAAAAGTTTCCAGGTTACCCCCATTTTTCGAATCAAAGGACTGGATTATTCCATTTGCTAGTTTTCTTTCCCCTATAAGAATTAACTCGTGTATAATATCAACGTTTGTTTCATTTGCAGTATACAGACAGAAGGTGAGTCGCATCCGCGAGGTGTTGAACAACATTGACAAGCCGGGCGACCTGTACCCGAACTTTATCAACCCGCGCACCGGCCAGTGGGGACAAAGTAAGTTCTGTACCGCCATTGTACATACATCCACACACACACACACACATCCATACACACACACACACACACACATCCACACTCAAACACACTCATACATATACACACTGTTTTTATCTAAGGTTCTGAATTAATTATATTGCTGTGGAAGAGCGGAGTCTCCTAACACAGGCATTACTTGCTTAAAGGGAGGCTCCAATCAACAACTAATGTAAAACGTTTTGTTTAAAAAATAAAGATTTTGAATTTTTGTATATTAAAAAATGTTTAGATGTTAAATGTTTAGAATTGTTTATTTTTAAATACGTACCGGTATTTGGTATTTTGTGGCCAGTAATCTATTTATTTTTCCCGCCACGTTGGTTTTAACGATGGAACTGTGTAAAGAATGATATGGCAAGAAAGGAGTTGTCTGATGACATGACAAGTAATAGAGAAGTTTGGAGGAAGAGGACTTGCTGCGCCGTACCCAAATGTATTGGGATAAGGGCAAGAGAATGAATGATGATGAGTTGTTACCAATCCTTAGTAACAACTGGTACTTGGTAGCATGCCATACGTAATCGTGTATGACATGTTACACATGTTCGGTACTTTGTCGAAGTACTTCGAAACTACATCAAATAATTCGCGTTTCATACGTCATGTATGTTTTAATAGCTGGGCTGTATATTAATTGGGTTCTTACTTTTTATTGTTTGAAGTTATTATAAACGTAACTGTAACATATGTTTTAGTAACCCGTTGTTCAAACTGCCCCCTAAACTCGCGAGGCGGAGTGAACTGTATAAAATTGACGTTTAAATTCCGACTCGATGAATAAAAGCATCTGTTATCTATATGCCGCAATTAATAGTACCTACTCTAAACTGGTTAATAATCATCTAACGGCTCGAATTGACATAGTTTAACGTAAACCACGTGTTTATTATCAGTTTATTTGTCTCAATTTATTGTTTCGACGTCATCGTTACCCACGAACTGTAAACAAGTTTGTTTAAGGAAAATACTTATAAATAGGTATTGTCTCACTGAAATTAAACCGATTGTCAAGTCTTAACACTGACCCCAGAGTTCAACATTAAAAAGTGCGCTTTTTGTTAGACTTCATTTTGTCGCCTACTTTTTAATTTAAGGAAGTTATTTCAATTAGAGCATTACAGCCACTTTTAAATGTAAAAAAAAAAGCGAAGCTAGTTACAGTTGCCCATTCCAAATCGTAGATCTCTAGAGAAGAACGGGCAAGAAACTCAATGGACGGAGTGTTCATCCTATTTGATCCCATCTAAATCAAAATATTGTTACAAAATCTTGGGCAGTACATCGTATTATTATGTGAGAACGCTGTAGAAATACGTGCAAGTGAGCGTCCAGAAAAAAAAGGTATGTCAAACATATGACTCCTGTATTTCTGAAACTGTATTTGTTAAGGATTAGGTAGAGCGCCAGAGGTGTTTTACATAGTAAAGCCACAATTCGCCAGTTATTTTTTAGTTAGTCACATTCAATTAGGGCTTTCAAATACCGGATGTTTTCAATACCGGTATCAATACCGGTATTGGAGGTCAATACCGTGATCACGGTATTAATACCGGTATTACCTACTAACCTTTTTTTTTTTTTTTTAAAAAACGATGCCCCACATTAGGAATTTCTCCTGTATCGTGGGTGCGTTTACAAACATTTAAAGTCACATACACAAACACACCCAGACCCGAAACAACTATCTGTAGGCCATACAAATATTTGTTCCGTGCGGGGATCGAACCCGCGACACGCAGCGCAGCAGTCCAATCTCTCAGCCACTGCGCCAAACGTGCCGTTTTAAAACGTTGCCCCACACTAGGAATTTCTCCTGTATCGTGGGTGCGTTTACAAACACTTAAACTCACACACAAACACACCCAGACCCGAAACAACTATCTGCAGGCCATACAAATATTTGTTCCGTGCGGGGATCGAACCCGCGACACGCAGCGCAGCAGTCCAATCGCTCAGCCACTGCGCCAACCGTGCCGTCATTTTTACGGTACCTCACCGTCACCTTTAAAGTACGTGTTTTTATTTTTAAAACAGTCTTTATTGTTCTTATTTATTATAAATACCTTTTATAAATAGCTCTCGGTTATAACAATTTGGTATTGGTTGAATATTTAATTAGAAAGGACTAAGATTTAGGAACATATTCAAAACTTAAACTTCATCAAGTCTTTTTGTAGGAACGCATTTCACATAGAGTTTGAAAAGTACAATTAATATCATAAAAGCATACGTTTTTATTTTTATTGAAATGTCTCACGTAATCAACATAGGTATCAATATTTGTATAAATGTTAGTATAGCTTAATTAGCCATCATTCACAAGAGCCTACTGAAAAAAGCACGCTCTGCTTCAATAGTCGTAGGTACCACAGACAGTAAATATCTCTAAGCTGCCGATAGGAATGGATGTGTCTGCATTTTCACTCATCATCATAAATGATCATTTCAGCCAAAAGACGTCCACTGCTGGACATAGGCCTCCCTCAGGTGTTGCTACATTGACTGGTTCCATGCGCGCATCCATCGGCCAACCTTCACCAGGTCATCGGTCCACCTTGTGGGAGGCGTTCCAACACGTCTTTCGGTTCGCGGTCGCCACTCCAAAACTTTCGGCACCATCGGCCATCTGTTCTGCGAGCAATGTGCCCTGCCCACTGCTACATAAGTTTGGATTTTTTTCTGGCTATGTCGGTAACCTTGGTGCTCTTGCTGGATGTCTTTATTTCTGATCCCGCAAGAAAACTCTGAAAATAGCCCTCTTCATTGCCCTTTGGGTGACTTCGAGCTTTCTGATGAAGCCCATTGTGTGTGAGCGACCACGTTTCGGTCCCGTATTTATTCATTGGCAACAGACCAGTGTCTGTTGAAGACGAAAGTCTATGACCAGTGTTATAGACTTTCGTCTTGAGTCACTGCGGTGAGTTGGACGAGAAGATATCGCGCTACTGCTCGAATGCTGCCCAGCCGAGTCGGATTCGACGATTACCACTCTTCCTCGAAGTTACACCTACCTAAATGGACCATTTACACCATTTGTCTCAGGTAGACATAATCGTCCACAACTTCGAGTGTATAGGCCCGTAGGGTCTCCGATTTTGAAAGGTGTGGGTGTTATGGTGGACATTCAACATGATTTTGGTTTTGTTCATGTTTATTTTAAGACCTACTGAGGTCATCGAGCATTTTACTGAGGTACTCCATGGTCTCAGCCATAACCACTATATCATCGGCAAACCGAAGGTGGGGGATGTACTCGCCATTGACGTTGATGCCAAGTCCTCTCCAATCCAGAACCTTGAAGACATCCTCCAGTGCAGGTGTGAAGAGTTTCGGAGATATGACGTCTCCCTGTCACACAAAAATAGGTGGTTCTGGTCCTGAAGTCAAACTGACATGGTGCGTTTATGTACAAACACTTCAACGCCTCGATGTACCTGCAGTCGATTTGGGACCGTTGGAGACACTGCAGTACAGCCCAAGTCTGGATCGAATCAAAGGGTTTCGCGTAGTCCACAAACGCTAAACAGAGAGGCAGATTATACTCTTCGGTCTTTTGTTTAACAAAATGCATTTTTTACGATAATACATGTAATGTTTGCAATACCGTGATCACGGTATTGAGGCGTCAATACCGGTATTGAAAAAGGCCCATATTTAATCCGGGATCACGGTATTACGGGATCCCGTAATACCGGTATTGCAAGCCCTACATTCAATAGAGGGAGCTTAATGAAAACTGGCATTAACCATAAAACAATCAGGAATTAAAATGCAAACGCTCCGGAAATGTTTTACTAGTTCCAATGCAGTATTCCTTACTGTATAATACAGCTGTAACGCTTCTGACGTCACAGAAATGCGGCAATGGACACGGAACTTCACGTATTTCACACTTTCACAGCTTAGACCCATTTGGAGACCCCTAAAATGTAAGATACGGACGGGCCTGATAGAATTTTCCCGGCCTTAATCTAGTTTCTCGTCTTGTCCAGTTGCCGAAACCAATTGATTAGATTAGACCAATTGCTGTAATCGATCAACTGTTAATGTGTACAGTATCGGAATCGTATCAAGGGCGAATAGATTTTACAAGATCCATTGATTCGTGAACTTGTCTCGATAAATTGGACCCTTTGACCTTTATATAACCATTTATATGTATATATGTTGACCGCTAGACGGAGGTAAACGCAAAAGATTCATTGGAAATCAAGTTGAAACAAACAACTAATAAGTATTCAAAACTTTTAGTTGGATATTGAGCTGGTTTGCGTAGAAGTACGCTCGACTTTAATCAATTGAATCCATTAATAGATGTAATATAGTAACAAGGCCATTTAAAAACAGATTCGTCCAATATACTGTTAGTTTTGAGTGCCATTTGAGCTGTAATCTTAAATTACTGGTTGGTCTACGGTTGACCTACGGTTAAGCATGGCGTTCCGTGAGCGGGTCATTGGGTCATACATAACATAACATCACGCCTGTAATCCCTGAAAGGTTACGCAGAGGTGCACCTAATAGTTCACACACATTATACCAGTTTTGTATGATTGTCGTTTAATAGAGGGCGACCTTATTGCCATACAGGCATTGAGGCATAAGTTCATACAGTGCTATTGAATTCCTCTCTGCTTAATACAGGGCTCCTCTCTGTTTGTCAACTATAACATGGGACGTAAAATTGTTGAAATGTGTATGATCAAATGATCACAGTGATCAGATGTAACACCTTCCTTTCAGGAGTTGGGGACGTGAGATGTAGTAATGAAATATTCATAGTGTTTATTTTTTTTCCCGTTCAAGTACCTACCTGAAAATTACGTTCTTTATATTCTCCTCAATGTAATGATAAATATTTATTTCCATAATTCCTCAGGACACATGTCTTTGGGCGCTTTGGGCGACTCTTTCTACGAGTACCTTCTCAAGGCCTGGATAGCGTCCGGAGGCTCCGACGAACAGGCTCGCATCATGTTCGACACGGCCATGCAAGCTGCGCTGGACAAAATGTTACGTGTCTCACCTTCCGGACTCTCTTACTTGGCTGAGCTGAAGTATGGAAGGATCATTGAGGAGAAGATGGACCATCTGTCTTGTTTTGCTGGTGAGTAGATGATTTATACTTGAAAACTGCTCTTTATACGATTTAATTAGTACGTCGATGAGATTGTTCACCATGACCGAGATTCAGCCAGGAGGAGAACCATAATGTTTATTAGGAATAGATAACAATATTCTTCTTTGTGAGACAAGGGTGCAAGGAAAAAGTTCTATCCATGTTGCAATTTATGTTCTCAAGAATTCCTGTATAAAGAAATCTTTAGTAATTATAATTAATCATTTTGTCCCAGCTTGAAGTACTGACTGGTATTTCGAATCTAAAGTACAAAATAAAATTAACAACCAATCAAATTTTATAGGTTAAATATTATTACAAATAATTCTCCGTAGATGGGCTTTAGTATTTGACCAACGCCAAGCGCAAGCCCTCGTGAATTTAGATCAGCAACATAGTATTTGAGGACATACTACTTGTTTTTATGTACTGTCATACTGAAACCTTATTAGTTAGGTTACCACCCAATAAGACCGTACATTTGTGTAATGTAAGGCATTCGGCGAAGCACCTTTACGTAGTGTACTGTTCTGTACCTAAACAAAGATTAATTAAATGTAAGGAAACTTCACGGATTACAACATTAGTTTTGTTAACACTAAACCTGTGATGGGGTTACTGTATTCATAATTATTTACTGAGACTTTTATTGAAAAAACCAACCCTGAAATTACAAAATAAAAGCAGTTGCTCCATACATTTGTGCTCATATAAATGAATAAACTGTGTTGAATTACTTTTTCTCTTATCACAAGTATAAAAACCAACCTCCATGTTTCCAGGCGGTATGTTTGCGCTAGCATCGACGACCCTGGACAACTCGATGTCGGAGCGCTACATGGACGTGGCGCACAAACTGACCAGTACCTGCCACGAGAGCTACGCGCGATCTGACACCAAGCTCGGACCTGAGGCCTTCAGGTATACCACTCATTTCTACTTTATTTATATTAGACTTATAACACTTGCTTATTATATTTTATTCCCATAGGACCGTCCGTCAGGGTCGTCTCGTAATGGAGCGTTCAAGTATTACGTAACGCAATTTTTGGAGATTTCCCCCATCCTCCCCAGTAAACGTTACATAACCACCAACTGACCATTTTTACCTAAAATTAGAAGTTTCGAAAAAAAAAAACTTTTAAAAATGCGTGAGATAATCTCTACGCGACTTTTTAATTTCGTCTAAACCGGTCGATGCTTCGATTTACGTTTTTACTTAGTCGACGAAATTATTACTAAATATAAAATTACTGTCTTTGAATGCGTTTGTGCTGAATTTAAGCGTGCTACATTGCAATTTTAATAATTGCCGCTAATTATGACAGATTGATCTTTGCCTACATTTTATTCACATTGCTTACATGTTATAATTTAAAACGAAAGTGTGAGTTATTAAAAACAATTGTTAACTTCTTCTAGAATGGTCTACTTATTCATCTTATAGGTTACCGCGGTTATGTCACTGTTTGGTTTGGTACCAGACAGTAAGGTTACCTTCCTTGCCGAAAAGTCAACACTGAATATTAAATACATTGAAAATGCAATACAAACGATTAATCAACATACAGGGTGGTGCCGACGATACGACAATAACCTACCTAAATGTCTTTGCCAAATTCGTTTGTTACATATTATTTCCACACGTCAATCGGTGCAAATTATGCCTAAGGTGCCAAACCAGAATTTGTTTGTAAATTGTAATGTATTTCGTTTACAGTTTTATGCTACTTAGTTTTATCGTTTTTTTTTGTGTTAAGATTTATTTCATAGTTTAATAATGTTCCTATGAACTAGAACTACCAGTGGTTTCATTTATTGTCGTATTGTCGGCACCACCCTGTATAACACAACCAATTGTTTTTCTTCATGTTTATTAATTTATTTAAAATAGATACACCAACCGTTCATATATCTTACAATTAACAATAAAAATATATATGTTAGGGTTCTTATGTACGTACCAATTACAGGTATATACAACATTTTCGTACGATAAAGCTATATAATTTGTTATCAACTTCTCCAAAAGCAAGTCGTCAGTTGGTATCCTTCATCATTTGAATCTCAGGCTGTTTTAATCGCACAAATATATTGTTTTGTAGATATTTCATTGAAGATTTCGTTTATAGGATATAATCAATGTTTCTCAATTTTATCTCAAAGGTTACACATAGGCAGTTACGTGAGCTAATACGATCATAGATCAGCACAGTATTTTGTACGTTACTTAAATTAATCGGATAATTTTCGATACGTACAAAGTTCTTTATTACCTACGATTGAGTAAAAGTGCTTGTGAAATATGATCCTTTATGGACGATTACATTTTCTTGAAAATTATGAACACATCATTTTATAATTTTAATAAATAAGTTTTGATAATTTTTAGCTATCCATGAAATTGTCTGCTTAATTATTTATTTTATGTATCAGAGTTTGTAAGACAAAATTGGTTATAAAATAAATAGCATTTGACCGATTTTTGTTTCTTTAAAGTTTTTTTGTTTAAGGACGTATTTGCAAAAATGATAGGCATAGAATTGAACTACTACATAGACACGAGTCACACACACAAGCGTTGGCTTGTTAGCTGCGGGAATAAATAGTCAAGTGAACTAATTTTGATATGTTGAATTTTTTTTTTTTTTTTATGTTATACCGAGTAATACGTACTTATTAGCTAAGACGAAACCTCACCTGCGAACTTGATGGAGTGACCTGAAGGTCTACATCGGTGACTGCTACTGGAACTCCTCGATGGATCGAACAAGATGTGCCGAGTTTGGGCTCGTTTTGTTAGTTATGATGAGATCTTACCTCCGGACTTGATGGAGTGACCTGAAGGTCTACTTCAATGACTGCCATTGGAACTCCTCGACAGATCAAACTAGATGTGCCGAGTTTGGGCTCATTTTGTTAGTTATGATGAGATCTTACCTCCGGACTTGATGGAGTGACCTGAAGGTCTACTTCGGTGACCGCTACTGGAACTCCTCGACGGATCGAACTTGATATGTCGAGTTTGGGCTCGTTTTGTTAGTAATGATGAGATCTTACCTCCGGACTTGATGGAGTGACCTGAAGGTCTACTTCAATGACTGCCATTGGAACTCCTCGACAGATCGAACTTGATGAGTCGAGTTTGGGCTCGTTTTGTTAGTTATGATGAGATCTTACCTCCGGACTTGAAGAAGTGACCTGAAGGTCTACTTCGGTGACTGCTACTGGAACTCCTCGACGGATCGAACTAGATGTACCGATTTTGGGCTCGTTTTGTTAGTTATGATGTGACCTTACCTCCAGACTTGATGGAGTGACCTGAAGGTCTACTTCGGTGACTGTTACTGGAACTCGTTGACGATCGTTCTTGATGTGTCGAGTTTGGGCTCGTTTTGTTAGTTATGATGAGATCTTACCTCCGGACTTGAAGAACTGACCTGAAGGTCTACTTCGGTGACTGCTACTGGAAGTCCTCAAGGGATCGAACTAGATGTGCCGAGTTTGGGCTCGTTTTGTTAGTTATGATGTGACCTTAACTCCGAACTTGATGATTTGACCTGAAGGTCTACTTCGGTGACTGCTACTGTAACTCCTCGATGGATCAAACTACATGTGCCGAGTTTGGGCTCATTTTGTTAGTTATGATGAGATCTTACCTCCGGACTTGATGGAGTGACCTGAAGGTCTACTTCGGTGACTGCTATTGGAACTCCTCGACGGATCGAACTTGATATGTCGAGTTTGGGCTCGTTTTGTTAGTTATGATGAGATCTTACCTTCGGACTTGAAGAAGTGACCTGAAGGTCTACTTCGGTGACTGCTACTGGAAGTCCTCAATGGATCGAACTAGATGTGCCGAGTTTGGGCTCGTTTTGTTAGTTATGATGTGACCTTAACTCCGAACTTGATGAATTGACCTGAAGGTCTACTTCGGTGACTGCTACTGTAACTCCTCGATGGATCAAACTAGATGTGCCGAGTTTGGGCTCATTTTGTTAGTTATGATGAGATCTTACCTCAGGACTTGATGGAGTGACCTGAAGGTCTACTTCGGTGACTGCTATTGGAACGCCTCGACGGATCGAACTTGATATGTCGAGTTTGGGCTCGTTTTGTTAGTTATGATGAGATCTTACCTTCGGACTTGAAGAAGTGACCTGAAGGTCTACTTCGGTGACTGCTATTGGAACTCCTCGACAGATCGAACCTGATGTGTAGAGTTTGGGTTCGTTTTGTTAGTTATGATGAGATCTTACCTCCGGACTTGATGGAGTGACCTGAAGGTCTACTTCGGTGACTGCTATTGGAACTCCTCGACGGATCGAACTTGATATGTCGAGTTTGGGCTCGTTTTGTTAGTTATGATGAGATCTTACCTCCGGACTTGAAGAAGTGACCTGAAGGTCGTGACTGCTATTGGAACTCCTCGATGGATCGAACTAACAAAACGAGCCCAAACTCGGCATATCTAGTTCGATCCATCGAGGAGTTCCAGTAGCAGTCACCGAAGTAGACCTTCAGGTCACTCCATCAAGTTCGTAGGTAAGATCTCATCATAACTAACAAAACGAGCCCAAACTCGACACATCAAGTTCGATCCGTCGAGGAGTTCCAATAGCAGTCACCGAAGTAGACCTTCAGGTCTCTTCATCAAGTCCGAAGGTAAAATCTCATTATAACTAACAAAACGAGCCCAAACTCGTCATATCAAGTTCGATCCGTCGAGGAGTTCCAATAGCAGTCACCGAAGTAGACCTTCAGGTCACTTCATCAAGTCCGAAGGTAAGATCTCATTACAACTAACAAAACGAGCCCAAACTCGTCATATCAAGTTCGATCCGTCGAAGAGTTCTAGTAGCAGTCACCGAAGTAGACCTTCAGGTCACTTCTTCAAGTCCGGAGGCAAGATCTCATCATAACTAACAAAACGAGCCCAAACTCGGCACATCTAGTTCGATGCATCGAGGAGTTCCAGTAGCAGTCACCGAAGTAGACCTTCAGGTCACTCCATCAAGTCCGGAGGTAAGATCTCATCATAACTAACAAAACGAGCCCAAACTCGACACATCAAGAACGATCGTCAAGGAGTTCCAGTAACAGTCACCGAAGTAGACCTTCAGGTCACTCCATCAAGTCTGGAGGTAAGGTCACATCATAACTAACAAAACGAGCCCAAACTCGGTACATCTAGTTCGATCCGTCGAGGAGTTCCAGTAGCAGTCACCGAAGTAGACCTTCAGGTCACTTCTTCAAGTCTGGAGGTAAGATCTCATCATAACTAACAAAACGAGCCCAAACTCGGTACATCTAGTTCGATCCGTCGAGGAGTTCCAGTAGCAGTCACCGAAGTAGACCTTCAGGTCACTTCTTCAAGTCCGGAGGTAAGATCTCATCATAACTAACAAAACGAGCCCAAACTCGACATATCAAGTTCGATCCGTCGAGGAGTTCCAGTAGCAGTCACCGAAGTAGACCTTCAGGTCACTCCATCAGGTCCGGAGGTAAGATCTCATCATTACTAACAAAACGAGCCCAAACTCGGCACATTTAGTTCGATCCATCGAGGAGTTCCAGTAGCAGTCACCGAAGTAGACCTTCAGGTCACTCCATCAAGTCCGGAGGTAAGATCTTATCATAACTAACAAAACGAGCCCAAACTCGGCACATCTAGTTCGATGCATCGAGGAGTTCCAGTAGCAGCCACCGAAATAGACCTTCAGGTCACTCCATCAAGTCCGGAGGTAAGATCTCATCATAACTAACAAAACAAGCCCAAACTCGACACATCAAGAACGATCGTCAAGGAGTTCCAGTAACAGTCACCGAAGTAGACCTTCAGGTCACTCCATCAAGTCTGGAGGTAAGGTCACATCATAACTAACAAAACGAGCCCAAACTCGGTACATCTAGTTCGATCCGTCGAGAAGTTCCAGTAGCAGTCACCGAAGTAGACCTTCAGGTCACTTCTTCAAGTCCGGAGGTAAGATCTCATCATAACTAACAAAACGAGCCCAAACTCGACATATCAAGTTCGATCCGTCGAGGAGTTTCAGTAGCAGTCACCGAAGTAGACCTTCAGGTCCACTCCATCAAGTCCGGAGGTAAGATCTTATCATAACTAACAAAACGAGCCCAAATTCGGTACATCTACTTCGATGCATCGAGGAGTTGCAGTAGCAGTCACCGAAGTAGACCTTCAGGTCACTCCATCAAGTCCGGAGGTAAGATCTCATCATAACTAACAAAACGAGCCCAAACTCGACATATCAAGTTCGATCCGTAGAGGAGTTCCAGTAGCAGTCACCGAAGTAGACCTTCAGGTCACTCCATCAAGTCCGGAGGTAAGATCTTATCATAACTAACAAAACGAGCCCAAACTCGACATATCAAGTTCGATCCGTCGAGGAGTTCCAGTAGCAGTCACCGAAGTAGACCTTCAGGTCACTTCTTCAAGTCCGGAGGTAAGGTCACATCATAACTAACAAAACGAGCCCAAACTCAGCACTGAATTTGAATTTGTTTTGGCGAAATAAAATATTGTCATTTAGAAATTAAAATCTTATACTTGTCAAGTATCAAATTTGGTTTATCGAATATTTCGTATTTAAACAGCGATCTTTTCAACACAAGCCGAGACTAACAGGCGACACAGCGTCCACTCACAATGGCAGCCGAGTGCGGACTGAGATTTCATTCGAAATGTTTGTGCAATAAATCAAAACAGGGACAACAAATAAAATAACCCTTATTGCAATCAGTTAAGATTCACCCATAATAGCAAAATATGTGGAAAAGTTAGTTTCGGCATTTATTTTTTCTGCGAGTATTTATGACACTGTGACATCATTTTTTTTCTCAGATTTACAACAGACTATATTTGCCTACTTACAGTATTTTTAGGAATCTTAAAATATGTTATTAGTAGAACAAAAAATGTACCTAAACACAATACCGTTTTGAAAACATTGTGGTTAATGGCTACGACAGATCGTTTTTACAGTATCAAAAACTATAATTTTCAAGAAAAACGTTTCTTGCGTTTGAAGATAAAGAACCAATCTATTTATGTTAGTTATAAGTTTTATTTGATTTGATTCAGTTTAGTCAGAAAATGTACTGAAAAACAGCATAATTTTGTCCGAATTGCAAACGCGCCCTTAAACCTTAATTAATAAATTATGTCCTGTTCAGATTCACCGGCGCCGCTGAAGCGCGAGCGCAGAAGAGCAACGAAAAGGTGTACCTACTACGGCCGGAGACGTTCGAGAGCTACTTCATCATGTGGAGACTCACCAAGCAGCAGCGGTACCGTGACTGGGGATGGGAGGGCGTTCAGGTAACAACCAACAACAATGGAAAAAGATAAAAAAAATTATGAAATTGAAAATGAATGAATGAATTAAAAAAATAATGATGAATGAATGATGGAAATGCGATAGGAGGCATCTCCCTTAGCATAGCCACTCCCTGCATCCAGTGAATTTCGCCAACATTCTTCGTATCTTCGATCCACTTTCCGTCACATAATACTGCTATTTGTTTTTGCCGGCACCTAAAATATATACCTTTTTGCGTAAACAAGGCGCAATGTCAGAATATGAAATCTGGAGCCGAGCAGTGCTAATATAAACTTGCCTCTAGTATTTAGACTTACATTTATTTGTCACTTTGTCTTGTAATTTTTTTTTAAAAAAAGCCCTTTTTTACCACTCTTGGGCAAAAGCCTCCCTCCATTCTTTCAACGTCTCAACTGATTAGTAAAGGTTTTGCTCGAAGTGCTAGTCTAGTGTAAACAGAAAATAAGTGTGGTCATTTAGCCACAAAAACACAAAACACCTAACCTCCAAGTCCCGTTCTCTTCCAGGCACTGGAGAAACACTGTCGCGTAGAAGGCGGGTACACCGGCCTGGTTAACGTGTACCATCAGAACCCGCAAGGAGACGACGTGCAGCAGAGCTTCTTCCTTGCCGAGACTCTTAAGGTATACCTTCAGGAGCTTTTATTTAATAGTAATGCTATAGATGTAAGCAAGAAAAAAGTTCAGGCGAGCAAGAAAATTAGACTTGGACTAAAAATAACGTTAGCGACAGTTTTAAGGTTTCATCAAGGGGGCTATCATATTGCTACGGGTTTTTCGAGCTGCGGGTTTTTCGAAAGAGATACCGCGGCCTCGACACAAAGGGCTAAGAAGGAACATGGGTATCATGTTACCCAGAAGTAACTCGGTTGTAGAGGTCAGATAGGCAGTCCCTCCATATAAAATCCTGGTACAAGTCCCGTCACGTAAAAAGAACGTTGAGTGCAGTGTAGGGGATATGGTTGCACTAGGTACTTAATAATTAATTGGAATATACTGAAATTTAAAAAAAATGTACATTGTTGACTTAGCTGTCAGCTTTCTTTCTACATGACGCGATTAATATTCAGCTGCATCTGGTTAGACTGGAAACTGACCTCAACAGCTGGGTAAAGGTTGGGTAGCAGTGCCGAGGCGTGCCTATAAGCCCATTCCCACCGGCTTTCCTTTTGAATATTAAGCAAAAAGAAAAAAAAGAGTAAAAAAACGAATTATTATATATATACTTTATATGAATAGTATATTATCCAATCTGTGGATAAAAATATTTAATGCATCATAAGATTAAAAGGATTACAAAAATGCCAACATTTTTCATGTCAACAAAGAAAGCAACAGCCAACGCGACATAACCCGGTGCTTGGCTGTCTGAATTCAGAACTAAATTCCTATGAAATTGGACCACGTGACATCGCGACTCTTAGCAGGGTTTTGTAGGGTACTCAGTAAGCCGCCGGTTGAATGTTAAATGCATAGTATCCATTTTTTTTTTGTTTCATCGGCTTTCCCTTTCTTATACTTCATGCCTCGCCACTGTTAGGTAGATGATGTGTTTACCAAAAGAAAAGTCAATTTTAGCTCTGGAATTACCTATGAAAACTTATTTCATGAATAGTTTAAAAATACTATTCTATAAATAGTGTTCCCTCCTAAATTACTAAATTACTGACCCAGGATATGGAGCAAGGTTATCCTTGCTCCATATCCTGGGTCAGTAATTTAGTTCGAGTCCAACAATTGTTCTGACACTAATAAAGTTTCTGGGTCATTCCACCGTCCTGCATGCCACAAGTCATACATACAATATACAATGTATGTATAGGTATAATATATCGTCCTTATATTTTTGTACTGTAGTCTTAATAATGATCCTGATAGTTTTACCATTTAGTAGTGTAATTTGCAATTTTCTATCAATTTTGTCCGTATGTATATTATAATAACCCGATTTTTAATTTCCACCGTCGACGACATGTGTAACGCACGGACAACTGTGGGAGCCTAAAATGTTCGCTTAAGCAAAATCATAATAGCATAACAATATTGATCACGTTAAAATTTATAAAATTTTCATAGACGCAGTTAATAATATGAACAGCAACTTTGTGATCATTTTATGAATTGCAAAGTAATGCATTTCAGTATCCCATTATAATTTTGCTAAAGTGGCCATTTTAGGCGCTGTAGGATTCGTTAGATCGTAGTATATTTTTCGCATTATACTATACTTTTTTTGTGGTAATCTTCTCATGGATACCCTCCGTCTTAGGCAAGCGTAGGATTAGGTATGTCGGACTACAACCACCTAAAAACTTAATCTTCCTACTACTACCATATTATGTCGGAGGACCGGGAGATACAAGTACATTCGCTCGCACCCCGTACTGGTAGTTCGTCTATTATACAGGGTGTAAATTAACCCATCACAGCTGTCAACCAAGCATTCTGTACATCAAACTAAGTACACCCCTACGCAAGAAATTTTGCTGGGAAACGACTTTTTTTTTGTGGTCAAAAATCACATTTTACGGTAAAACTCAATGTAGCACTCTTAAAACATTGTGTTAGTGGATGCTTTAAATAGTAAACGGGTTATGGTGGTAATTTAAGTAAAGTTATAACCTGAAAACTAATATTTACAAAAAACAGCTGTGAAAAATTTGGAACTTTGACCCCCAATATCTCCGTAACTAGGGGTTCCCAGGTATGGTCTAGAAAAAAAATATTATTGCAGTGGTGGGGAGAACAAGCCCTTCGTTTGCGTTAAGGGTACTTTTACACCCTTTATGTCACTACAACTCCTTCTCACGTACTCTCTCTTTGGTTCCAGTACCTTTACCTGCTATTCGCAGACGACTCGTTCCTGCCACTAGACGAGTGGGTGTTCAACACTGAAGCACATCCCCTACCAATCAAGAACAAGAACCCTCTGTACCGCGAACTACGGAAGCCAGTAGCAGTTCCGGTAGAAGCTATCGAAGACACCAACAGAATATAGACGGAGGACTCACAAGTACTATGATTTCATAATGTTTCATTTCTTTAGACCTACAGTCATTAGACTGTTCAAAATCTTGGTACAGAAGTGCGATCGCCAAAACATATACTGTCCATGGTTGCTTTGTCTGAGCTGTAATATGGTAGCAATAAGGGCGGTTTTTGTAAAACAAGTGCTATTGCAATCCGTTCTAGGTAACATTGATAAATAAACTTTATCGCAATATAAAGTTTATGGCTCCACTTCAGATGTACCATGGCTCGCAATAATCGCGTTGTGATAACTTCATGTTATTGGTAACGCGATTTTATTGAATGATTTCTCAGCCAGCAAACTTGTAAAGTAAGATGCAGTAGGATTGATAGATAGCATAATATGCGGGTTTATACTGTTGGATTATAATCAAATAATTTCTTATGACCACATGGTTAAATCCATCTTCTATTATTTAATTTTGACAACTATTTTCAAAGAACTTCATATCCAAAAAAAACTTTGAAATTGAATTTAAAATCCCCATAATAATCAGTAGAAACAATTAACTTATAATATGATTATTTTGGGGAAAATATACAGGGGAACTAGTTTCTTCTGTATGCAATTATTTCTAAACGATCCCTTTTCAATCTTATCCTCACATAACTCGTAATATAACCTTGGTATCAAAATTATTTGTTAAACGACTACACGGTCTTATGATAACCTACGTATATTCGTCTCAGATTTTTGGTACATAGTAATAATATAATATTAAGGCGTAGTTGATTCATTCAAATTCTTCAAGTACGCATTGTAACATTCGCGGCTATTAAAGACGTAAAAATTTGGAAGCCAACCTTAGGTGTTATTGGGTGAAATTAACCTACTAAAGTTATCCATATCGATAAATTAGCATTTAAGTAACTTATTTGCAAGTAATGTAACAATTAATCCCATGATTGCAAGGATTGCCGCGTCCAGTGCTACGCTATATACAGATATAAGGGTGATGTTGCTCAAGTCAATTAGTGAGGTGTCGACATTCGTAGTGTAAATATAACCGTATGATATAACCCGCAGTTCATCTTCAGGCGAGAGTTACACAAACAAGACTAAACTGAAAAGCTTCGATAGTTTTTCGAGAAATACGGATAAGTCTCAAATTCTGCAGTAATTTCTTACAACTGTACTGTGTCACATTTGGTCCAGAACCTCCACTATTCAAACGACCATGTTTTTCTTAATTCTAAAGTAAATGTATATTATGATGAATGTTGTTTATTTATTTATTAGCTATGAATACTCAGTTTATAGTGAATTCATGTTTAGGTCAAATGTTACACTATTAACCAAAATTAATATTAATTATTGAAATGTTTTCTTCGTTTGAGATTAGATATTGTGAAATGTATTATGAAAAAGATCTGATTGTAGGCGAGCTCAGTAATAACGACCAATGTTTACTTATTGCGGGCATTACTAAGTAATATGCACAAACATTCTGTTGGTTAATCTTAAGCGGTCGTGGCTTCGAGTATATTCCTATATATTTAGGTTGATGGCAATAAGCTCGCCCCCTATAACATGGGACTTACACATAACTGGCGAAATGTGAGTGTGCTAATGGGTATATCTCTGCCTAACCCTTCGGGGATTACAGTCGTGATGTTATGTTACGTTTATACATCATACAATGGTTCATCTGTCTATAGTAAACTCAAAAAAATCTCATGAACTATTTATTTAAATTTCTCTTTTAATAAATACTGGTTCACTTTGTTTTTTGGGAGTTGAACCAGTCTTCGTTTGTATGATGCAGCTGAAAGATCTAGATTGAATTGATTTAGTCCGGAAAATGCTCGAAGCCACGAGCGCACATTTTAAATACTATGCTTAAATAATGTTATCGTTGTCAAGGTTCAGTCGGCACCCGGACGTGTAACTATGTTAAGAGTGCTTCCAGTTTCTTCTGATGCTAAGACGTCATTCTCTGGAGGGCGCTGGTGGGAAAAAAATCGGGAAATTGTCTTGAAAAGAAAAAACAAAAGTATAGCGTTAGGTCCGATAAAGACCACCCGCTAGATAAACTATTCAACACTACGCCCAAAAAAACAGTTCTCCCATACACTTAGGAAGTTGGAGTTTTTGTCGCGATTTTGGTGGTAGTCCCGTAAAGAAAGTTTTTTAGTTTGACGATCTGAATCACATCCTGAAATATGACCACACATTCTGGTACACACTGTATATAAATACACGTGCCGGGTGACTTTTAATTAGATATATCTATTGATATGTAATTTAACTGATGTCTTTAATAGGAAATTATATTTTATTTATTGAAACTTATTATTTACTTTTCTATCTTTGATAATTAAAGTTGGATTTGTGTCGGATCTCGTATTTATAAATTTGAAATATATTTTCTATACTTATCCTTTTTTAACTTGATCATAATATTTCGGTTTATAACAAACTAACATATCTGCGAATTAAATTTTAGTATGTAATACATTATGAAGTAAAGGCATGAAAGGTACATATAATATTCACATTACCGATTTATTTACTAGGGATTTATTTGAGCAGTTCAAAGTTTGGAGTGATTTAGTTGATATTATTATAAATCATTTTAAAAGCATTGTATGTACAGCTGAGTAGATAAATAATAAATATTGACGTGAAAAGTGTCAATGTTAAATCATGTGTTCAATGGAATCATGGCTATGTTTATCTCTCGTTGTACGACTAAAGGCGTCTTGCTTTGTCATTTGTGATTTAATATACAAAGTTACATAATATATTTTATTATAATTTTCTGCACCTGTTAATAAAGCATTAAAATAAATAAACGTTCTTTGTAATTATTTGTTGAGTAAATTTTGTTTGTTCTACATAAATTCAAAAGCGAACTCTCCACTAGACATTGGATCACTCACTGATATTAGACGAAGTAGATGGAATAACTGTAAATTGTGTATATAATAGTCATAGACGATAAAATATTTTAGTTTTAGGTTTCTGTGTGTAGATTAGCATTGTTATTTTTTAAATTAAGAGATGTCGGTGTGCGTCTGTTGATGTACATATTTATGTTTATGATATTTATGTAATATTTATATTTTGTACTGCCATGTTATGCGGCCGCTGGCCACGACAACATCATTGTAACTGTTGACATTCCATTGCTGTGAACTGCATGAATATCAACTCAAGAACATGATGAACATTTCTACCACAATCATTTTAGCTGAAATGGTATTGCCTCTTGCAACTTACATAAGTGGTGCGCAAGTATTTAGCTAATTGCTTTGAGTGTCCAGTGTAATTACGTATATGGTGGAGGAAGTATTGCATCACGGCGTTGTGAAGGATTCTCCGTTCATAGTAGAAAATTAATAAATATACTTTGACAGAGAATAGATGTTCAAGTGATTTGGGCCCGAGTTACATGAAAGCGGGTAGTTGAGTTTCATTGAAGGTAAATGGATTCATCATTTTAGTGGTTCATTCAACTCCGCTTCAGTGAAAATTGGGCCTTAACTCCAAAACCAAGACAAAAGCACCGCTCTAGTTTAACCAATTAGAGTGGTTTCCTTCTAAGTGATTAATGAATGGATTGAAATGATTGATTGATGATTATTTTGTGTCCCACTTATAATTTTTGTGTTTGTTTTAATTATTCTAATGCACTAATCGCAAAATGGCATAATAATTTATTAGACTTGACTGTTTGAAGTGACTAAATATATTTAGAGCTGGATTCTTAAACCTATCTTTCATTTTATATGGAGGTAAATATCAAATACTTATTACTATTATACAAAACTTTATATGTGAAAGAATTGTATCTAAAAATGTACTGTCTCTTTTGTATGTTGTCCTAATGCCGAAATCAGACGCTTCACTTGAATCGTTCATTCGAGTGACATATTTTTGTTTGAATTATTTTCACTTTTGGTTCATTTTGTGTTCCGACGTTTCACTTCAAGTGAAGGGTGTCGAATGGAACGCAACAAGAAACGGATAGTGAAGCGTCTGATTTCGGTATAAGGTGACAATTTCTAACCTCACCTATAAGATAGTAATTGTTCTGTATGTACTGCCTGTTATGGTAAGGTATGTATGAAGTTGTAGTATTTAAAATAATAATGTACATTTTCGGTTATTAATAAAACATGTTTATAAACATTATCACTTTGTTTTCTTTTTCCTTATATTTGACATTGATTTTGTGATAAACACAATATGAAGGTTAAGTGTGATCACGTTCATTAAATCGTCCGATTGTTTTATGTTCAGAAATAACATTATTTTCCTTGTAGCAGGAAAAAGGATCGGACAAGATTACTTTGAATGTTTGGATGAAAAAAAAAAAAAATACATACACACAAACATAGAACCTCCTCCTTTTTTGAAGTCGGTTAAAAAATCGGACGAAACCAAAACCTATGTACAGCCAAAGATTCCAAGAAATAAAATCATTTACATCAGTTTTTGAGAGTTTAAAACCAGTACATTCGATGAACTCTGAATCCTGTTGTATGAGAAATTATGAATGAGTCAGAAGCCATATTTAGCTAAATGAGTAGACGATGTAAGGATCGTAACAGATGGTGTTCTGTGTGTCCTACCCCCATGGGATAAGGGCGTAAGTTTATGTATGCATAACATATAAATGGGACAAGCCCGCCACACTATTCCCAAACCACTGTAACTCCTGTTAGCCAGAATCAACAGTGGCGACCACAAGAAAAGCGCCGAGACAATGAAGCTCGACGAAGTCCCAGGGAAACGATTTAACTGTCTTGGATCCCGCAACGAAATTAATCAGAAAAGAATAGCGGAGGAGTAGGAAAAACATAATTTCCACTTCCCTCCATATCAGCAGGAGACAGAACAGAATAAGGCCAATAGGCATACAGGGACGTATACAACTGGGATAGGCCCAGTTGCCTAGCACCACGGATTGTCATTAATATTACTGGGTCCTAAGTTGTATGTATGCATAAGTAGATGATATGAATGGGATGCGTGCAGTCCGATCAGTGAAAACATGTCTTCCTTAAACGACACCCACAGGAAGAAATACCCATCCGGTATTATACCTAAGGAGGTCTTCCAGATGAAAGTCAGTTCTCGTAGCCATAGGAGAAACCTAAGGTACCTTCGGCAGGCCCGAGTTGTGAAAAACGAATGTTTTAAAAAGGAATTTCATATCGCTTCAAAACCTTATAGGACGATTATTGGGGTCACCTTAAACCTAAAAAGAATGGTCAGTTGTATGTTGAGGGTACATACGTCAGCTGCGTAAATGGACTTGGCAGTTTGGAAGGCATACTAACTGCCGCACTCAGAGAGCTTTAATGATTACTTAAGCCATCACTTAGTAAAGGTTTTGACAGTTTTGTCATACAAAAGTATGTCAAATCTTTACTAAGTGACGGCTTAAGTAATCTTTAAATATCTCTGAGTACCGCAGTTAGAATCGAAACTATAAAATATTATTTATTGCACACCAAACGCTATAAAATCAGGTTATTTGTGGGGTTTGGAATCATCTAGGGTTCAGAAGTAAATTAATAACAATAAAAAAACTCACGTAGCAATACAAAGAAACGAAAAAGATATTTTCAAGCAGTTGGAACATTGACCTCTAATATCTACTTAAAATAGAAGGTTCCTAGGTATGGTGATAGGTCCCAGGTATGATATTGTTCCTAGAACAAAAAAGATATCACAATGCAAGGAGTACATGTGCTTTTCGGCTTCTTTATCTTTATCCATAATACGTGGTGCGCCCACATTAGCGATTACAGTCTCGGCACTTAGCAGAAGCTACAGGTAAAGACGACGACGGAAAGCATTGACAGATTCTCATCTGCTGCAGTTTTATTAACTTATTTTTTCATATTATATGAGGATTCAGGATAGGTACTCCAGAGGAAGTCGTTATGGATGAAGTGACTGCCCGTCGTGGTCTTCATCAATCATACTCCGGACCATGGTAAGCCGAAGCAAGGAACATCTGCTCGGGTGTAGGTAGATTCATAGACTGATGACTCTGCCCTGGAGTGTACGATCTTAAAATAATATTGTGGTGATATTCCAAACTAGGGGACATTTATATATATTGAGAGTAGTGTGCCACCGGGTGTGCCATTCCAGAACCGGATGGACGCGCTTGAAGATGCCAAACTCGTAGCGAAATACTGGCCCGACTCCATTTAGACTGCCATCGACACGACATGGGGACATCCTTTCATGAAATTGAACCAAACTCCTTACGACTGGGTATCTATAACTGCCATTGAGAATAACTTCCTCTTTTCCTTGAAACCGCACAAACCATAACTAAACGGTGTGATTACAAACCTGACCCGGTCTCTGATAAGATCCTGCAGGGCTATTGCGTATCTTTTTAAATGTCAGCGACTATCATAGTGTCCATCAATTACCTATCAAATGGTTAGTATAGTATAGCAAACCATAACCATTTGACAGTTAATCGATGGAAACTATGATAGCCACTGACATTTGATGATGATGTAAATCATGATTCTAGTAAATCTATTATTTTATATCTAAGTGTGATATTTCGATACGATGTAATTGTTACTGAAATAAATGAAATGAAATTAATGAAATTTAAAAGATAGGTACGCAATAGCCATTTTGGAATATTTTTTTTTTGGGGGGTGGGAAATCATCAAATAACCCCTCCCGCTCTTGGGCAGAGCGAAAGGGAGTGTCAGACTTCTACTGACTAAAAACCACCCATGTTCCTTCTTCGCCTTTCATGTCGAGGTCTCGGTATCCCTTGCGGACAACCCGCAGCCTACGCAATAGCCCTGCTGACCTCTTAACTGCCTATTTGTATCTAACAAAATTGTGATGCAAAAATCATATAGGTAACCACGTCATGAAAATCATTATCTACAGAAATCCCACTAGATCATAAAACATGACCTTTGGAAGTAGTCGCCGCTGCAAGGTTATGCCGCCTACTATACAAACACGTCCCCTAATTGGATGGCTGCATAAATGTTAGCCCATAGACAATCATGCCGCGGCATTTACGGGGCTTATGGCTTCGTTACCTTTCGGCATCCCCCTTTATAGGCCGGCGGGGTAGTTCGCACAGACGAGAAGCATAATGGGACTATTTGCACATTATCATTTTGTTAGTGTTATCTTCTTTTGTTTTAATAGAGAAGTATGGAAAAGAAGATATGCTTCGCCTACCCTTAATGATTTTTTATAAGGGCAAGAAAATGATGATCTAATTTTGTTTTTTTTTTCAGGGGTTTATCAACAGACAAAATAATTGCATGTCGCACACAGTCGTAGTTACAGTAATTACTTACCTTGGTTTTTATTAGCCATACAGGTAACATAAACAGAACATGGTGGTTGTATTATTTTATGGAGTTGGCAGAGGAATAAGTAGGTACCTAGTTACCTACCTATATGTACGACTACATAATAATTCAAACTTAATCACATTCGGACTGCCTCTTTGGTAGAGTGGTCGCGAACGCGACTGTTGAGCATTAAGCCTATTGGGTTCAATTCTAGCTTATAATTATATGTGCGTGTGGTGTGAGGGCCCGTTTGCTAAAACTCTGTGAAAATGTGCTTAGGATTTAGTGAACATTCCCCAACAATTGTGAAAGTTGGAATCAGATTTTGTGAAAGTCATATAAGAGAGTTATTGACTCTAAAGTTGGGCCCTCAGTTCTCACATAGAGGATTCAGGGCCCACCTGTACCTGAAAAACTATGTACACTACAGAAAAAGTCTTTATGCCAAAATCTTACCTAATGCCGAACAAAATTTGTGAAAACAAGATATTATATAAATCTTCCTTCAAAATGGGCCCTCAATTCTCATACACGTAAAAGTTTATCACGCAAATAAAATGAATTCATTAACTTACAGCTACTGTTTCAAATCCTATTAGCTACTAAATAAATTGTGAAATTTTGTGAAATCAAGAACAGGTCACCACTTCATGTTGTTTGAAACTTATGACCCTGATAAAAATCAGGCCCTCAGTCCTCCATTTTTTTGTATTCTTTTAGTTACTCCTAACGTATGAAAGATAACCCAAATACAAAACTATCTCTTTTTGTGAAAAAAATTGTGTTTACAGTCAATAACTCGCTTATATGACTTTCACAAAATCTGATTCCAACTTTCACAATTGTTGGGGAATGTTCACTAAATCCTAAGCACATTTTCACAGAGTTTTAGCAAACGGGCCCTCACACCACACGCACATATAATTATAGGCTAATAATAATAATAGGCTTAGACACATGAGATGATGAGACGTAAAAATAAGTGGCGAAATGTGGGATAATTATTAGGTACCTCTGCCTAACCCTTCGGGGTTTACAGGCGTGACGTTATATTATAATAATTTAGCTACAATTTGGCTTATTGTGAAAACTGTCTACAACACAAACGGCCAATATCAGCAAACAGGAAGAGACATAATTTGATGACATTAATATCGTCCGGCTGGCTGATAATTTCCTCAGCTACTGGAAATCTATCTTGTTTTTAAAACCAAATTGACCTATGTGAATGACCTTTGTTTTTTGTTTAAATATTATCGGGTTTATAAACAGTGGAAAAAAGTTAGACCTGATGATAAGAAAATATTTTTAATTAAAGTTAAAAAACATCTATCATCCAATTATTTCTTTAAAAAATAATCTTTCTTTAGGTTTAAAAACTAATTAAAAGTTGTAAGTGTCCAAAAGAAGTACGTAAGGATCGTAGCAGGTGGCGTTCTATGGTTTCTGCCTACCCCCATGAGAAAAAGGCGTGAGTTTATGTGTAAAATATCTATGCAAGTCTTCAAAACCGGCCAAGTGCATGTCGGACCACGCAAATGTAGGGTTCCGTAGTTGCTCTTCAAAATGTAACTTACTAAACTGATTAATCACCCTGCCTACCTGCCTCCAAATTATGATTTTTATTGTAAAAATAAAACAAACTCACATTTGCAGTTTTAAAACCTGCGCTCCCATAGATTATGTATATCAAAATATTTCATACAAGTACATTTTATAAGATGGTCGACTATTACTCGTAAACTTGAAAAGCCAACTTAGCTGTGATATTTTCCTTTTTTTTTCGTTATATAATAATATGCTACAATCATGAATTTTTCACACGACCAAACACAACCCGTATAGGTATTTAGTGGTTTGGGTTGCCAGAATTGAGTCTAATAAAAATTTTCACTTTAAAGCTTAATATTTCACAAACGAATCCCTTAATCGAAAAAGTGTTTGAGCAAACTCACATTATTTTTTAAAGACCTATACAATACAACGACCTTAAAAGGGACAAAATCCGTAAAATCATAGGAATTTTAACGGGTCACTGTTCCTTAAACAAACATCTACATAACTTAGGTGTAACAGACAGCCCACTGTGCAGAGGATGCATGGAGGCGGAAGAAACGCCAAGGCACGTACTCTTAGAGTGCAGGAGCGTGGCAGATCACCGGGCACAAACTCTACGATCCCCATTAACTCTCCCAGAAGCCTGCAGCAGTCTGGGAAGGCTGCTAAAATTCTGGGACGACCTATGTTGGTTGGAGTAGGTATTCTGTAAACAGCACGCACAATGGCCCAATCAAGAGGCTAAGTGCGGACAAAAGCCCAGTTAAACTAAACTAAACTAAATACAACGACCTATACAATACAATATTTTACTTTAGTACTTGTCGGCGTAACTCATTTGTATATTTATGCCAAATTACAGCTTTCTAGTACTAAGAGTCTTTGAGATATAGTGCGGACGGGCGGAAAGACAGACAAACGGACATGGCGAAACCATAAGGGTTCCATATTGACTACGGAACTCTAAAAATATCAGGACTCACTGTCCACACTGTGAACAGTGAGTGTGTAACCTGTGAAACAAGCTCTGTCTTAATTCACACACAGGTCATAAGGAAAAAGGACTAGTTTTATGTAAAACGGTTTTCAGAAATGCAGTCCAAGCCTAGAATGCACCTTGTGAACATTCGATCGATGACATTGAAAGGTTTCGGTCTCTGTCGAGCTCCACGCACGTGTTCGGCCCATTCTTCAGGGACTTCAATCCTTCTTCTTCTTAGCATGTCGATGAAAAAGCGAGTCGGCCCAAACTTTGGCAACGGGTTTGGCCCTTTCAGTAGCCTTCATCAGTTCCTGTGATGAGCAAGTAACAGGACAGGCTGGACACGATATCAAGTCCCTCATAGTTTGTGGAGCAAGACCACATTTACACTCCACGGCAGAGTCCTCTATTAATCTCTACCTGAACAGGTTTTCCTTACTTCGGCCTACCTGTGACGCTGAGGTTGAGCGTTCTAGTCATGTAGCCTATTATTAAAAACATATTTATGTCGGGACTACAGGCGACTATACTGCTGAGTTTGTAAACATGATTACAAATCACATAATGTGTGTAATATGTTTGGACATTTATCATTATCGCAGTTGATCATTCATTTGCTTGGTAAATTAAGAAATAATTATGTAGAAAATAATAGATAAGTCATACATGAGCAGGTTAGAATAAAAGACACGCATCTCTGATTTTTCGGACACATGTATGTATATGTACCTATTGTATGTAAAATGATCACTTGCTTGGGTGAAGGAAACCCGCATCCCTGAGAAATATTTCTTGACGGCATGTAAAGCTAAGAAAGAACAGATATTCCTAAGTATGTGCCCAGGATTTTTTAAGGAACTAGTGAGCTGACACACAAGTTGGATGTAAAATACTGACACGGGACTAGGAAAGGTTTGATAGATATACAACTTCATAGATATACATTACCTAAACATCTAAAACCTAAAATTCAGTACCACATGTTTCAGTCACGAAAATGAGATAAGCTAATCACAGCCATGAGTCACATACCAGAACAGGCCAGGGCCAGTTAACGAGGGAGCCATGAAACCAGCACGACACCTTTCAAGCCAACAAATATTGTTTCAATCAGCGCAGTGAAGACAATTTTCTTTATAGCCCGTGGGACGCTCCCTGTCCCCATTCTGCACCACCACGTAAAGGGTGGTGGGGTTGCGAGGGGAGCAGCCGAGCTTTCAGGACTGCTGAAATAGTTGGACGACTGACAAAGTGACGAGCGTGCTCGCGGAATACACCGACTTCCCATTTACTCGCTAACTGATATTCGTACTTTTTTTTTCGCAATCATCTTATTTTTTTAATTTTGTTTAATGATAATGCAGCTATTAAAGTTTTTAAGTTGATTTTCTTATCATTCTTGTTATTTAAATTAAATGTTTTCTTCGCGATAATTTGGTTGCCCACTTAGCTTACTTTTTAATATGATTTGCGAATGACTTTTATTCGAGTTGGTGGTTTAGTAACTATTGGCAGTATCTGTTAAAATGTGGAGACCGAATATGCTGCGGTTGGTGGCAGTGGCTGCTCTACTAACAGGTACGTTACTACTTTTCTGTGCCCGATAGGGTCTACTATGTTCTGAAATTATACTACGTTTCCACCTAAGTATACATTGTGAAATGTAGGGAAATGATTAAGCTTTGATGATTCTTTAGCAGGGTTTGTAAACATCTTCTAAATTGACATGTGTGGTCTCACTGCTGGACAAATCTTCCTCTTGCCTCTCCATATTTCGCGAGTATTCTGTTTTGCTCGTTGTCTACGGCCAATCCGGTAACTTTAAATATCTGGTACCTACTCTTGCTATGATTGTTATTGGTGTCAATTGCGTTTATTTTTTGTTTTTTTCCAACTGCGTGTTCAATAATAACACGCGTGAGAAATATTTTCGTATCTAAGTTTTATTATTAGAATTAAACTCAATAATAAAACTATTCCCTTAAATTGGCAGAGTTCCCAGTTACAGAGAAATAGAGTTCATGGACGTTGGTAGAATTGCTATAATATCCCATTGTTCTATATAAATTCAAATAAACATCTGACGAGATAACTTTTTATTGGAACTAATTGAACATAATCTGAAGTCTAGATATACTCTAGACATTAGTAGATACCTAGAACAAGCGGCTCAGTTTAATAAATTGGAACTTATAATTATGGTTGAGAGACAAAACAACAGTTTCATCAATCAAATGATGTATGAGATCAGAGATGACTTCGATCGTGGTCACATCAATTGTATGATAGTCTTTACGACAACAGTCTCACATAACTAGACTACTAGACGGTAGTACTAGACCGGTTTTTCCCCTTATGGAAAAAAATCCCACATTATCTGAGTTAGGAAAAGGCTAGAATAGATGACGAACGATAAAATCGCTCTGCAGACAAATAACTTGACAAAATTAAAGTAACATAACATACAACTCACGCCTTTTTCATTTGGGGTAGGCAGAAACCATAGACCACCACTTGCTACGAATTTTACATAGGCCAGGCCATTTACAGTCATGTCTAATTGTTTTATTTATTTAGTTCCTGGAGGACTTACAGCTAATAAAAACAAACAAAAAGAAGAAACCCGTAGTCACCAGAAAGCCAATTACAAATCCTCACGTATAGAATTATAATAAAATGATTTATGGTGTGAGCACCTAACAAAAAACACAAACAAGGAGTCTGTCTTAAGTCAATAACCCAAATATTTCTCATGCCTTTTTGCCGTATTCAGGTTCACCCTGACAGCACACACACACACACACCACCCACCACCTTAATTCTAGTACTCACTGTAAGTATGAAAATCCGTGATCTGCACAGTGTTACAATCCTCCCCCACTTGGAGATAGGTAAATGAGATTGTGTATGGTAAAGGGTTGAGGTTGGTTCAATGTGGATTGGCTTTTAAATCGTATTACCTAGTACTAACTGGGCTGTGGAGGTCACTGGTAAAATACTGGTATTCAGCTGAATCTGGTAAGACTGGAAGCCGCCTGGAAAAAGCCAAGCCAAGACAGATACTGATGAGGAGCAGCTTCATTCCCCTAATGCTCTTCGGCATAATTTGACCACATAAGACACAAGGGTATATTTTTCCCCGAATTGTTAAGTGTTCGTACAAAAATGATGGATACGAACCTGTAGTCAAAGATTTCAGAAAGGTATCCAATATCAAAAGTGACGCGTGCGGTAGGCGTCAGACGCGCAACCTTTTGGGTCACTTCCGGTGACAAGTTCCGGTTCACGTCAGGCTTTACTCGCGGGCTAAATTAAGGGCTTCTAAAGACTACAATGATGTTTAGACTTCAATATTTTCTTAACGTGAGTTACACTTACATACATAGCATCGTCACGCCTGTAACCCCCAAAGAGTTAGACAGAGGTTTACCTTATAACATAGTAATATATACCCACATTTCACCAGTTATGCTTTTTTTTCATAAGTCCCATGTAATAGGGGGCGAGCCTATGGCCATCAATCGGGCACAAATCCAGAGTCCGTAGCTGCTATTGAAAAAAAAAATCAATAACACTTCGCCCGACCCGGGAATCGAACTCAAGAACAAGAACTCGTGCTCAGCAGTACAGCTTGCGACCAGTCGACCAACGTGGCAGTGACCAGTGACATACCTACACCTACAAGTTGATTTGAAAAGACATATGACGAAGTATTAGTTTCGACTAAATATTCTTGATAAGGCAATGTGGTCTTCGATTGTCTAATAGGAATTTCTCAGTAGCACCACGGACTCTGTTTTTTTGCCCAGTTGATTATAATGGACCTGTACCACATGGGATTTAAACATTTCTGTCTAACCCTTTAGGAATACAGGCGTAGTGTTAATTTTCAAGACTGTACCAGTACTTATACTTATAGCTCAACATATTTACCAGTAAAGCTCTTCTAATTAGACTTGAATATACTTATAAAACAATCCCTTCCCTTTGAATACAAGTAGGTATGACCTAAAAGTTATTTCCAGCCTTGTGAAGGTCAACTAGTCGCTCCTGTGTAAATGTCACATAAATAACATCGTCCGTATCGCCCTGATAAACGCCTGCTAAGCAAGGCTGCGGGCTGCCTAGCGTGACGAAATGGGAAGGTAGTAGGTACGATTCCAGCGCAGGGTAATTTGTCTTTTTGCTAAAATTTGTAGAGTTCGTTAACAAAATTAATTCGCCTTTGTTAATTGTAGACTGAAAAAGTTAATACGTAACAGCTAGTGTAAATGCTTATGATAAATCGTCAAACACGCATCTTTAAAATACATAATATTAGCTAGGTACATATTTAGGTCAAAACGGAACTCTAGCTCACCTAAATTAAATTGTTTACATGGTGTTACTCAAGACAGAAATAAACGTATACTAAAATATTGTGCGGAATGTGTCGTTCGCAATACTGCTAGATAGAGTAGTACGAGTATCTTGTGGGTTTAAAAATATATATCGGGTATTTCATTCGAAAGGGATGTCCCCATCGCTTCATCTCTGTCTACTGAGCAAATTTAGAAAACAAAAAGTTATCCAACGGCCCTTTTTGCACAGGAAATTATTTCTTATTATTTTACGTTACATGGCTAGTTTACTTTGCCAGTAACTGAACTATTACGTAAAAAACTACCTTTGTATACGAATCACAAAAGGAATAGTTTCGTTCTCATCCGTTTTTCCCACGAATGCCCACGATACGGCCACGCGTGTGAGTGGCGCGTCCCAGGGAATAAAAAGAGACAAAACAGGGAGGCTGAAGGCTGTTTGGGTGCGAGCGTGAGAAATACGGGATGCTGACGTGTCCTTTTTATTAGGAGAACATGACATCGTAGGATGTTGAAGAATCCGCGAGGAATCTCGCGGGAATACCAGAGTCCTTTCAAGAGTTGGACGAAGTTTTTAGATAACTTTTGATGACACGATTCTTTGCCTTCTTTTCATGATGAAATTAAAAATCCTGCATATTTGGGGAAATAACTACATAGCGTCGGATTGGATGGACAGTGGTTTTGGACTTATCTTTGCTAAGACATAATTAAAACCGACGAAAGGTCAGTTGCGTTATAAACTTGTCATATTACATTTTCATAGACAGTCGGTAACGATTGGAAATTGTGCCCAATTCTTTATATAGCAGGTGCGTAAAGCTGAAAGTCATAACGCACGGGGTTCTAGGCGCGCCGGGCACTCCCCTGACATTTATCCGTAGACCATAAAAAGAAATATCTACCAGGGTAACATGGCATGCGGAGGCTCACTTCGCAAAGGCCTCCGCGCCGCGCCCTATAAACTCGTTCCGCTCCAACGACGCCCCACTAACCTGTTTTGTTTCCTACCTCTGACTGGATTTAATTGAAATTTATAATAAATGGTAATTAATTGTTTATTCCAATCACTGCAGAATATTTATAAAAGTACACAATATATAAACAGACTTAAAATAATATAAGACTAAGAATGTTATGGGCACTATTTTTGTCTACTTTTGATACAGGTGGTGTCATAAAATTCGTCCGCATCGCAATAAATCATATCAAGATATTATTCTCCATATAATATTGAAAGAAAAATATGCCTCTTAACTTAACTGTTTCCCCTACCTATTTCAGTAAAAATAAAAATACCAGGCGAAAAGCGTTTCTACTGAAAAAAGTATGACTGAAACATAACTTTTGGTAAGTTTGCAGTTGTTTCAGTTTTTTTTTTCATGATCGAATTCTCGTGTTAAGGCATCTGAAAAAGTGAAAACTTTATTCATTTAATTTCAAATAATCTAAATTACTGATTGTGCTATATTATTTTAATCGAAGGTTCTTACAAGTTTTTTTCGTCTTGTAAATCCAGCCTTCATTAGGAAATCACAAATAACGCTGACTGGAAACTTAATCGCGTTTTTCAACCGTTGCATGTTGTAGTCATCATTAGTCTTAGATAAGAAGCTTTTGATTTGTGCCTTAATTATCTGAAAAGCAAAAGCTTTCATTTCACGGTATTTTGTTTCGCCTTCAAAACACTGCTAAAAGGACGTTTAATTCTAGTGATGTACTTTTCATTCATAGACAATCAAAATGATTAAGGGTCTGTAACGAGTCTTTTAAGCCTGTTACATACTATTGAGTTCTTTGCTTTGATTTGTAGGCTCTGGTTGGTGTTGCCTTATGAAAATTCATTTTTTGGTTGACTTGGATTCGTGAAGTGGTCACACTGAGTTTTTATTTTCGATGCTGTCAAATTGACTTTGACATTTCTTGCTTTTCGACCTACAGCCTGGAATCAATGGAGTGATTTTTGAGCGCTCCAATAAAATCTCAAAATATAACTTGAGATGGGCGGCATCTAGTCCCTAATTATGTGGTAGCCGATTGCCCTGGTCATGATCCTAATTGGATAGCCTTTATTTTTTAAGGTAAGCGAATTCTTTGTGATTTCGGTCCGTTCCGCGTTGTCATGGCTATTTTGATAGCAGACGCTAATAGTTTCCGATATTTAATTGTTTCAGGATCTCTTATCTTCATTTTATAATTATTTGCTTGGATTCATTCATCTACTGATGACCACATTTTGATTTTTGGAAGAAACGGTGAGTTTAATTGTATATTGCTCGTAACGATTTCGGCATCGATTTCTAAATCGATCGCCATTTTTTATCCGCTAACGATTATTCATGTTTGTTTTCAGCCACAAGGCGTTTTTTTTCCATATTACTTAAATTTTTGAACGCACGCCCCTACCAAAATGCAAAATCTTGGACCGCCGTTGGCAATCTCGGCGAATATCACCAAGATGCTCTTGGATAATCCATCAGGTTCCTAATTTAGTCGACGGAGTTTGGTATGGTTTATAAACATAACTTCAATTTATTTTAAAAAGTGCAATAATGACAGGTCTTAGAATAACAGCGATGTCATCTTAATTTTACACATTAGAGCTGTTAGCTTTAGAATTAGAAAGGAATTTTCAAACCAGCAGCCTTCGGGTAATAAAGTCGTTCTTACTTTTCATGATTGATTTTTATTGATGCCTTCCCGCTTGAAGATTAAAAGTCTCAAGCTCCCGCAGGTAAGTCTATCCTTGGCATAGTTTTGTGTGTACTCCAGGCGCCCGAATTTTCACTTTTACTTATTTTTATTTGGAGCACACCACACAGTTTAATTTCATTCATCTCACTCTCTTCTCATCTCACACACACACACTTTTTTTTTATTATTACAATTGTCGCTCAGCGAACAGGGACTTGAAGTAGGTTTGTCTGGTACCTATATACTGTCATTATTGCACAATTATTAATTAACTTATGAGTCTATTGTTTGCATTAGTTTGTTCTACATTGTTACTTTAATAACTTTGTGTTTATTTTAATTTTTGACTCATAAGTAGTACTTAACTTAATTTGGTGAATCTTTGTAAACAATATTTGGTGTTTACTTATTGATAATTTTGTTTATTGACCTGTTTGTTTTAATAACATGTTTTTTTCTTAGCAAAACCAACAGAAATGTATAGCATTGACCGTGTTTTGTTGTTCTCAACAGTAAAGTTATTTTAAAAACTAAGTTTAACTTTTAAAGAAAATAATTTAATCTAATTGTAAGTACAATATTGTACATTTAATTTATCTAGATTTAAGCTGCTTGTAAGTGATTATTGCACTTTTAAAACGATAAAATTAACTTAGTAATTTTTCATGGGAATACCACATTGACTTCAATACTTAACCTCAAACTTGAGAATTTATTTTCAAACTTTTAACTTTTTGAAATTTAGTTTTTGCTTTTCGTTTGCTATTCGCCTTGCTGTTTGTTAGTCATGGACAAGGGAGTTCAGTCTCCGCCGCTTCAGGATTCGGGTGATGTCGATACCTGTACTGCTGTTGATGCTTATGCTCTCAGTTGATATCATAGGAATTCTACCTAAAACTTATTCTGGTCATAGATACATACTTTCGGTTGTAGACGTTTTTACTAAATATTGCTGGTTCTTTCCAATGATCAATGCTACCACTAGAGTAATTTGTAAACATTTTGAAAAGGAAATATTTCTCAAATTTGGTTGTCCAAAAATAGTAGTTTGTGACAATGGAACTCAATTTACTTCAAAACATTTTGTAGATTTTTTGAAAGGTTTTAATATAACCAAAATATTTTATAATACTTTGTATACACCTCAAAATAACCCTGTTGAGAGATATAATAAAACGGTCGAAACCTGCATATCGTGTTTTGTTAAAGATGATCATAGAACTTGGTCAAGTTTTTTGCCCAATGTTCAATTAGCTTTAAATAATAGTGTAAACCTTGCTACTGAGTTTACTCCTAACTTTCTGATGTTTGGTAGGGAGCTTATTCTTGATGCGTCATTACATCACTTTAGTAGTTCTGTTGATAACTTATCTCAACTAGAAATTTCAAATAGGAATGCTTATGCAGTTTCTCTTAATTCACTTAGTGATATTTTTGTTAAAGTTCAAGCTTACTTGTTAAAGGGGTATAAGCGAAATGCCGCTTATTATAATAAAGGTCGGAAAGTCATTTCTTTTGGTGTGGGTGATATGGTGTGGAGAAGAAGTTTTGTTCAATCTCATGCTCCTGCATATTTTTCAGCTAAGCTTGCACCTAAGTTTGTAAAGTGTAAAATAACTGAAAAGGTTTCGGATAACGTTTATGTTTTGAAAGATTTAAATAAAGGTTCAGTGGGACGTTATCATGTTAAAGATATTATTAAATTTTAATTTGGTTTCCAAGTGTTAGTCTTGATTTTTGATAAATTCTGTTTGAAAGCCGCTTTTGACAGTGTGATGTACGAGGGGATGGATGATAGGTTATCAACGGTTTGAAAGATGTATGTTAGGTAACTTCTTATAAATTTATTGAATTTGAATTCTTAACATTCTAAAAATAAAACTTAGGCCATTTTTGTTAATTAAATACAATTTTTTTCCACACTAAATGTTTTTCACACCAGAGGATCTTATTTTATGTTTTGTTCGTTTTTGTTGGATTGTATAAGATCTTATTTTTTTAAGGGTAACCTTTTATAGGGTCATTCTGTAACCTTTGTTACAAAATGCCTTATTATTTTTTGAATCTTGGTGTAACTTTTGACCTTGATTTCGACTCTTTTTTCCATTGTGCTCGGAAAGTCGGTGGTGTTGTGCCGATCACAATGTGGGATTTCGGCCCCGGCCATATTTTTTCCTTTTTCCATTGTGTTGGACATTGTTGTTCCAATCACAATGCGGGATTTTTTTTTGACTTTCGTCATTCTTTTTTCTTTGCGTTCGGAAGTTCGGTGGTGATGTGCCGATCGCATTGTGAAACCTTGGCTTTCGCCTTTTCGTTATTGAGATTTCTCATTGGAGATCTCAATGATTTTTTGTGTTTGTCTGTGTTTGGGAGATTGGTAGTGTTGAGCCAGTCACAGCAACATTCTTTTACAGCTATTGTGCTCGGGAATTCGGTGGTGATGAGCCGATCACAGTACGCTTTCCTTTGTTTCGTTGCAGGTTGTGCCTGTAACAATATTTTAAATAAGGTCTTTCAGCTTTATTTAAAAACTTTTGTTTGGAGTTTCAAATTTTTTTGGATTGTTGGATACGGAGTTAGTCAGTGGCAATAGAGCCTAACTGCACTCATAGAGATGGTAGAGTTGGAAGCAGTTGACATAGTAGTCAGTGGCGATAGTGCCTAACTGCACTCAAAGTTGTACTGTTCCAAGTGGTTTGAAATTTTTAGTCAGTGGCTATAGTGCCTAACTGCACTAAAAATTGTAGTTTGTATTGGTAATTTGTTCGAATTCGTTTGAAATTTGTAGTCAGTGGCTATAGTGCCTAACTGCACTGTTTTGGAGTTTAGAAGCGCTAAGAGATTTCTCTCTTCGTTTCATTTAACAAGTTTTTATAACTTATAATTTTTTCTGTTTTTCACATATTTCATTTTTGACTTTTTGTCATTTGCATGTTTTTACTTTTATTAAATTCTTGAGACCTTGTCGTTTGACATTTTCAGAATTCATTTACACTTTGAATCTTTTATGATTCTTTTCTTTTTTTGGATTTAGAAAGTTGTTAAGACTGGTCTATTGTGTTGAAGATTTCTTTCTAATAAAAGAAAGTTCCTTTCTTTTATTTTCGGGGAGGGATGTAATGTAACGAGTCTTTTAAGCCTGTTACATACTATTGAGTTCTTTGCTTTGATTTGTAGGCTCTGGTTGGTGTTGCCTTATGAAAATTCATTTTTTGGTTGACTTGGATTCGTGAAGTGGTCACACTGAGTTTTTATTTTCGATGCTGTCAAATTGACTTTGACATTTCTTGCTTTTCGACCTACAGCCTGGAATCAATGGAGTGATTTTTGAGCGCTCCAATAAAATCTCAAAATATAACTTGAGATGGGCGGCATCTAGTCCCTAATTATGTGGTAGCCGATTGCCCTGGTCATGATCCTAATTGGATAGCCTTTATTTTTTAAGGTAAGCGAATTCTTTGTGATTTCGGTCCGTTCCGCGTTGTCATGGCTATTTTGATAGCAGACGCTAATAGTTTCCGATATTTAATTGTTTCAGGATCTCTTATCTTCATTTTATAATTATTTGCTTGGATTCATTCATCTACTGATGACCACATTTTGATTTTTGGAAGAAACGGTGAGTTTAATTGTATATTGCTCGTAACGATTTCGGCATCGATTTCTAAATCGATCGCCATTTTTTATCCGCTAACGATTATTCATGTTTGTTTTCAGCCACAAGGCGTTTTTTTTCCATATTACTTAAATTTTTGAACGCACGCCCCTACCAAAATGCAAAATCTTGGACCGCCGTTGGCAATCTCGGCGAATATCACCAAGATGCTCTTGGATAATCCATCAGGTTCCTAATTTAGTCGACGGAGTTTGGTATGGTTTATAAACATAACTTCAATTTATTTTAAAAAGTGCAATAATGACAGGTCTTAGAATAACAGCGATGTCATCTTAATTTTACACATTAGAGCTGTTAGCTTTAGAATTAGAAAGGAATTTTCAAACCAGCAGCCTTCGGGTAATAAAGTCGTTCTTACTTTTCATGATTGATTTTTATTGATGCCTTCCCGCTTGAAGATTAAAAGTCTCAAGCTCCCGCAGGTAAGTCTATCCTTGGCATAGTTTTGTGTGTACTCCAGGCGCCCGAATTTTCACTTTTACTTATTTTTATTTGGAGCACACCACACAGTTTAATTTCATTCATCTCACTCTCTTCTCATCTCACACACACACACTTTTTTTTTATTATTACAGGTCACCCAAGGAGACAGTGACATAGGTCTATGTGACCTACTTTGTTCTCGTGTAAATCAGAATCACAGTTACTTAATTATCCGAACCAGTTAACCTCAAATTGTGCCATTTATCCAAATAATAGTTTTTGGGAACATAAAGGTGAAAATTAACGATCTTACAAAGGTAATTAAGTCGGCAGGGTATTAGGGAATCAGGCTAAACCACGGTGTAGTGGTGACACATATTGGGGTCGCGGTCCTTGGGTCCGGGGGAACCGGGGCAGGGTGCGGGGCGCGGGGCGGTGACAAATGATGCCCATTGTCTTTCTTTATTGCCGAAGGGTTGCGCTGCCTCAATTCTGATGACCCATAAAATGGCCGGCGAGATTGCTCGTAATTAAATTTTGTTGTTTTTGGGACAGCGATTTTGTATAATGAGATTTTTTCTGATTTGGTCTTTCGGTAATTGCTATTTTTTTTACATACGTACATACTACGTAAATTCAAGCCTTATTAACACGGGTTTGGGCAAAAAGTATATAACGAGACGTTCTGCGTTCGTAATTCATACCATAAATAAAAATAAATTATAATAAATACATTGATTTTCAGAAATAAAAAAGACCAATAAATATATGAGATAAATGCAGAGACTAAATAATACTACTTCACGTTATTCAGCTGTTATTATAGAGATCGGAAAAAATCCTTGATTTGTTTAAAGACTTGCGTTCTTTTTTTTCATGTTATAGCAGTATAAAGAAGAATGTTAAAAATAAATGAAAATAAAAACATGAACATGCACAAAACACGTAATAGGTGGTAAACCTCGGCGGGTTCATCCCCTCATCAAAATGCCAGCCGCGCCCGATGCGGTAAATTGACCGGACTACACTGTTATGGACGGTGTGGAGGTATGTGTTATGGTTATAAATATTCAGCATTATGGCGAGTTATGTTAGCACTTAGCAGATAATTTTACCTTTTATGGAGTTAATTTTTATGTTTAACCAGACATGCTGATTTTTATCTTTCATTCCATAAAAGGGAATGTTTTTTTTGTCACATTTTATAGCGAGTGCACCTTGCGCTCCTAGAGGCGCGCGTTCGACAGCTGCTCTGCGCTGTCTGATGTGAGTGAACTTTACGATGTACCGCGCTCCGCCCCCGCGGTGAATGCACTTGTGCAGTTGCAATGCATAGCGTACACCGCCTCGGTGGACTGCACGCCTGGTGTTGTGGCCGCGCGACTCAGCCCACCACGCCGGCCACTTGGCAACCAGACAGACAAACAGACACGACCATGGCACACATACCGCGCTGACCACTCCGCCTGCCTCTGCCTACGTCCCTCTGACAATAATTACTCATTACGTGGATAATAAACTCGATAATGTCCAAATAAACCTTATCTTGAAGATTTAAGACGCTGTTGCAGGGCAGTATCGACAGCAAGCAAAGTCACGTGAAATTTTGAGGACCAAGAGATTAATTAATAATTTGCAAAAAATGAGACAAAATCATAAATCGACAGTTCTGATTTTCTCGGTAGCTGGTGGTGAAATCATTTATCGGCTAACTTATTATCGTCTTTTTACATTTGGTTGTTATTTAAAGATGTCATCTTCATTGTGTATATTAATCTGGAACAAAATTAATCAAATGGTTTTAATATGCGTAGTATGGGGTGGTATAGAGCATACCACAATAAAATGTTCAGCTCTATTTAAAAGAAAAATCTACTCAAAGTAACATTTTTTGTAAACAAAACTTATCTCGTCCTTGACACAGTTCAGAAAGTTCAACTTAAGTTCGCTCAACTTTTACGAACCCGCCAAGTTGAAAGTTTTAACTTTCCTTCTAGACTACACCTCTTACAGTTTATAAGTCACCAGTAGATGGGCAACACCGTTTCCATAACAACACCCACGCGCGCGCATTTCTCCGCCTACATTGGGGGATGAAACCATTCACAATTCCCAACACTCGCTCTCGTTTCTGGCTCCCTGGTACGAGTAGATTGCGAACTTTCAGGAAGGGAAATAACATGGCGGACGGTGGCGCTGCCGCGCATACTTGCCATAGCGACGAGAGCGGCCCTTCGCACTCCCGAGCCGAGTGTGACGTACAAGTCCTTCGTGCCTTTTGGTCCTTTCGTCGGCAACGCTTCTACTTACAGAATATGTTGTCCTGATACTTCTTTGATCTAATTACGCATATCATTATGTCACCCCCTTTTATTTTTTGGTGTAGTACTCGCAGGTTTGTTTTTGTTTGGAGGTGTGCGATGTGTTTTATTTTTAGTTAGCTGGTATCAAGTTACTTTATTTGACGTGGGTATGCTTTGGTTACGCACTGATAATGTTATTGTGTGGGTACATATTTTTGTTTTATTCATTTTGCTAAATCTAAGTACATTCATGTTTTTTTAACTACGTTCAACTAAATAAAACTAAAGTGAACACTTTTAAAAGTTTAACTTAAAGTTTGCTGAAGTTAAATACCTCCCAGCGACCACGTACATTACAGATTCGCGCACGCGCGTTGCCTTGGTCCTAAGTCCCGCCTCCCCCTAACTGAATGCATCCATCTCTCACATTCCCTTTCACCTGCTCCCGAACTAATATACCGTACCCTGTAGCTTCGAACACGTATTAATGGGGTATCGATTTCTGGTCAGCTTCACTTCTCGACGCCTATGTAGCCTTGGTGCTTTCCGAACGAATCGACATTATCGGCAATCGCCGATACATTTCCAATAACCCACTACCATAGGAGATATCGACAATCGGAGCGCTGAGCGAACACCCCTTGACTATTATGTAGAATAATAGTTTTTTTTTTTTGTTTTCGTTTTTTTAATTCGTTCATTAAATAATAAAATACTTTTAATATGTAGTTAATTTTATTGGACGTAATTAACCAAGAAAAAGTTTTTGTTTTGGTTCTCAAACTTTTATGTTAACCTATACAAAGCTCCAGGTAGGAATATCTTGATTTCGCTCCTCCCTCACGGATATTGATTTTTAGCTCTAGACAACGCAACCACTTTCACTCCCTGCTACCCCAGCCTCCCCTGAAGGAATTTCCGGTTTCAAATCCGTCCACATCCGGATATCACCCCGGATACAACTCCAAATACGTGGAGGATGTGAAAACATTTAAGTTTAGTAACAGTATAGAATTCATATTTTACGTAAAACTATTTAGTATAGGTCATGTAAATTTTTGTGATAATACAGTCAACTAACTTTGGTCCTAGGATCATTTTTGTAAAATAATACATTAATATTACAATGATTGGTTATTATTATTATAAGTATTATAACTTTCCATCGACAAATAAACCGGCCCTGTGGCATCCATCTTGATTGCCGCGAGAGCCGTCGGATCCGAAAACCGCGCACGGGTGTACTAGGCGCGCAGAGCAATGCGAGAGTTCGTTCGGATTTTGTAGGTAAAGTTTGGAACAGCGAACATGCCTACATTCCCTTCAGGGTTTAGGTATTTGTTAATTAGAGGAAGTTAAAATACAATGAATTTTTTAATTATTAGAATAGAATAGATTATTTTTTATTTACACAGAAAGTAGGTATACCTGTACTTATTTACATAATAATAATAATATTCGTTATTTTTCAGACAACAATTATCCGTAGTGTTAGTAATCAAGAAAATAACTTACTTAATATGAAAAGTTAATTAACTAAGGCAAGCAAACCGTTTAAACCATAATAACACTACCTATTATTACTACATCACATTATATTTTAAATTATGTAGAGTCACTGAGAATTTTATAATCTCGCTTGTTCAAATGGACGGCGCGGCGTTGCGGATTGCAGTCCAATAGGTAATTTTTTAGTTTTCTGTATTTATATTGGAAAAAGGTAATATTTTAAATATTAAACTGTACCTACTTTACATATCTAAATAAATATTATTACTACATCACATTATATTTTAAATTATGTAGAGTCACAGAGAATTTTATAATCTCGCTTCTTCAAATGGACGGCGGCGCGGCGTTGCGGATTGCAGTCCTATAGGTAACTTTTTAGTTTTCTGTATTTATATTGGAAAAAGGTAATATTTTAAATATTAAACTGTACTTACTTAACATATATCTAAATAAATAATCGGTTAATATAATTATTATACAGTGTAAACTCTTTATAACGAAACTCAAGGGACTGAGCATTTTTGTCGTTATAGAGAGTTATCGTTATATGGAGTGAACAAAAAAACAACCAAATTGCCAAAACCCAGTATGCTTGGTCGAAGACCATCACTTCCGAGAAAACAATGCGTCTTACTGCACGTGTTCAAGGCAATTAAGGATAACAAAAGCTAGACCGACCTCGGATGTTTCGGAGCTTCAAAGTCTTTTGTTACCTGATAACATAACATAAACAATAATACCGATAATAAATATTTACTGTCTACAAATATGAACACATTTCTTCGTAATAGAGAATGGCGTATCGCTATAAAGAGTGTTTCAATATGTGGGTTTTAACGCAAACCAACCAAGTTGGGCTCACTTCAACGTTACAGGGAGTTTATTGTTATAAAGGATAACGTTATAAAGAGTTTACACTGTATTATAAATATTAGTCATTTAAAGTGGTTTCAATCGTGAAGTTTCAACCCTTATAAATTAAATTATGATCTTCATAGATTAGATTAATACTAGTCACCCAATTATTCAAAAAAGGTTTATCTAACAAAACACGGAGCCAAACTTTCAATAAAACCATACAAAATTACTGCGCGCTTCCACCACGTGCAAACTACAATATTTAAACAGCTTTGCCTAGTAATAGAGAGCTAGCATCAGGGGGTCGAATCACCTCCTTAAACTGCTGGCTTCCGCGTACACTGCACCCCTTGCAACCCTGTCATGGCCGCTGTCGCTAAACTAACGCACATTCGCACACACACACAAACACTAATAACGCTTCGTTGTGTAGGTTACTATTACTACATAAACCATAGTTTAATGTTCTATACACACACATAAACACTTTAAACCTGTGTATGTGTTAAAGTTCATCGTAATTATCAGTCTCATCTGCCAGCTACCTGCTCACTAAATGTCGGCTTCATTTATAATTTAATCATTTCGCTAGCTTCTATCTACTTATATTGTAGTATTGTATAAATTTTATGGTATTTATACCTACATGCCGATCTCGACCGTTTATATTTTTAAAAGGCATCTCGCAGATTAACCCATGAGGGGACTTCTGCTTGACCGGACTATCCTGTGAACACCTTGAGTGTAAGGCTTCGAGCCAAGGAATACTCTTACTAACTTATAAGTGCTAAGGGCACCCCCTGGGGTTTAGGAGCCTCGGCTTAATAGGCTTGTCCCTTTGCTGCCCTACCCAGTGAGTGACGGAGACTTTATTGAGTTATTTTAACTTTTTAGAGGGGCTGTAATCGAAGTAGTAAGTAATCGGCAAGGTTATTGCATCCTCATTTCTTATATCGGTCGGCCCCCATTTATGTTAAGTTTTTACTAGGAAAGTTACAAACGTTTACGAATAATTTAGTTGCTAGCCTTGCCTTTGTAGTTGTAGCAAATTATATATGTACTTGCTAATAGAATTATTGTGCAACCCTTTTAACTTTACCGTAGCCGTAAATCTACTTAGTTGCTTGTTGTTGCTTTGTTGTTGAATAGATTATGTCATTCTTCTTATTTAAACTTACTTTCAAAAATAACTCCGGGCCTTTTACTTAAAAGGGAACACATCCCTTGCTACGAAATTCGTAGCAACGAAAGCTTCAGCAATTATTAAAATTCAATCTTGATATCAACTTGGTCTTAATTATTATATTTTTGTATGCTCGTCTAGGGCCAGTAGAGCTGCTGATTATTTAATACCCTGTCTCACAAACAGAATGACAGCCCTTGAACATTAAAGGAAAAACATCCCTTGCTACGAATGCCGTAGCGGCGTAGCATTAGCACATATTTTCTTATTTTTTAAATTATAAAGATTATTAAATATACACTTTAATGACGTGCTTTCTATCAAATAGATACAAATATTAACGAGTTTAGCAAACAAAACCGCACCCTTTGGACGTCAAAGAGAAATCATCCCTTGCTACGAACTTCGTAGCAGATAATTGATTCCTTAATGTTTAAATAATAATTAATAATTTATATTGTTAATTAAATACTGTTTTTTGGTCCGTAAGTCTCGGAATTCTAACAGTTAGATATAAATTTAAATATTGCCTTCGAACAGAATATCATCCCTTGGACCTCAAAGGAAACATCCCTTGCTACGAAACTTCGTAGCAGCGTACCACTAATTATTTAATATTTAAATGATGTAATACTTACTAAACCCCTCTCTGTACTGTGGTCGGCAGATTGTGACGTTCTTGCATCAGGCATGCAGACAGCATGTTACCACGTTGGCCGTCAAAATCCCTTGGTACGGAGTCCAAAAATAATTTTCAACGATTTTGAAAGTATTGCTTTTAAATTCGTTAAAAATTAATTTGTACTCCACACATTGGACACACTAAAATTAACGACAAGTTTTTTTTTCCAACCGAAAGTTTTAAATATTACGTAGTGCATGTCATACAAACAGTCATTTACGGAGAACACATACCCTTTTTTTTTTTTTGGGGGTTGGGAAATCATCAAATAACCCCTCCCGCTCTTGGGCAGAGCGAAAGGGAGTGTTACACTTCTACTGACTAAAAACCACCCATGTTCCTTCTTAGCCCTTCATGCCGAGGCCGCGGTATCTCTTGCGAACAACCCGCAGCCCCGACGGGCGAGAACACATCCCTTGCTACGAATTTCGTAGCAGCGTAGAAGGGATGAATTGAATGTATGTAGTTATATCACAAATCTAATTTAAACAGATTTTGTTTTTGGATGGTTATGGTTTGTTAGTTATTTTAATATTTCGATTATAACTGTTTCAGTTTATCTAGGTGGTCTGAGTGTCAAAATCTTAATTTAATTTTTTTGAGATTTGATATTAGAAAACAAACTTTTGTGTTCTATAACCGCTAATTGTTTATTTTTAAACTATTCTACCTGTTATACAGGGTGTAAATTAACCCATCACACAACCGTCAACCAAGCATTCTGTACGTCAAACTAAGTACCTACCCCTACGCAAAAATTTTTGCTGGGAAACGACTTTTTTTAATGGGTCAAAAATCACTTTTTACGATAAAACTCACATGTAGCACTGTTAAAACATTGTGCTAGTGGATGCTTAGAATAGTAAACGGGACATGGAGGCATGGAGGTAATTTAAGGAAAGTTATTGTCAAAAAAACTAGTATTTACAAAAACAGCTGTGAAAAATTTGGAACTTTGACCCCCAGTATCTCCGTAACTAGGAGGTTCCCAGGTATGGTCTAGAACAAAAAAATGATCGCAGTGGTGGGGAGAACAAGTGCCCTCCGTTTGCGTTAAGGGTACTTTTACACCCTAGGTATATATTAGCTGTTCCAGACTATAATCTACCACTCTGCTAAATTTCAGCCGTTAAGTCATTCTGACTAGACTGAGTAACAAACATCCATTCATTTATCCATCGGAACTTTCGCATGTATTGTAAGACTAGATTATGCTCGCGGCTCGCCCGGGTGGACTTCGGTAATTGTCTAACGAGATCGTACTGCCGCGCCGGTATAAAAAGCATTTTATGTGTTACTCGAGGTTTTAAACTATCTTTGGGCCAAATTTCATCCAAAACCGGTGAGTCATTTTTGCGTGAAAGAGTAACAAACGTACTGATATCCAAAAATCCTTTAGGTTTTTTTTTATTTTCTTTTCCTGCTCTAGGCACAGCGAAAGGGAGTGTAAGACTTCTACTGACTAAAAACCACCCATGTTCCTTCTTAGCCTTTTGTGTCGAGGGCGCGCCGCGGTATCTCTTTCGAACAACCCGTACCCCCGAGGGGAATCCTTTAGCCTTCATTACAATGATACAGTATCGTACTATGAAAAGAAATGGTTTCGCGTCCATCTTTACAGGTGTAGGGACTTATAATCAGATTAGACATTCTTAGGTATTTCGTTGGTCACAAAAGTGCACTCCCGTTCCGTATAGAATCTGATTATACTAAGTAGCCTGTAGGATTGGCCTAGTATTTCGGAGACATTGTGTAGTGGAATATTTTTTATTCTTGCAAACCTTATCTGTATTTATCTTTAATCTTTACAGGTAGTTATGTAGTACTAAGTATCTCTACATCAAACAGAAGTGTTATGCATGTATCAATATGTTCTTTTGCATCCTTTCAAGTACACTTGTTTAAATAAAATCTTGCCTCTCTTTCTTTTCAAAAAAATAAAAAGAGACACGAAAACCCGTAGGTAGAGAAGGGTCTATTGCCAACGTGCGTAACTTCTTGCGTAACTCGCTGCGTTCTGATTGGTCGGGCAGGCCACGCCCAATGCGTAGACCGAACCGTGAAATTCGACAGGCCCTTAGAAGGCCCTTTCGAACTTCTTATACTCTTTGCGTTCCTAGTAATCTGTGTTATATTATAAATAATTTAAAGGGCTCCCCGATATTATTATAATCAGACAACAAACAACTGAATTACTTGTAAGCGAAAGATGCACAATTATTTTAATATTGCAAGTTTCAATAGTATTTTTTTTTTGTCTTTACAAATATCCTCACCAACATCATTGTCTTACAAACAGTCACCTCCTTCCCACTCATAGAAAAATGAGAGACAACAACATAATTAACAGTAATTAAATATGCAAATTATTAAAAAGGGACGCCTAGAGCCCTTGAGGAAGGTGTAAATGACAGAAGGGATTTCTTTGTAGTAAGAAATAATGGGCATGTCACTCCCAATGACTTTGTGTACCAGGCTCACAGAACTTTGTAGGAGTTTTACTCAGAAAGGGCTTTCGCTAACCTGCGAGGGCCGGCCGCACTGAATCACTGTTGTTCTGTTCAGTACGAACATTAAAGTTTATGAAGGGTACGCAACTATGCATGGCGGATGAGTCATCGACGTATGTTATCAAGTTTAATAGGATATATATGTATTTTAACAATTTGTAATGTCTATCAATTCCTGTTTTTTTATTTGAAAACCAGTCGATATTATGATAAGTATGATATAATAGTTTATTTTATTATTTTAAATGGCAATCATATTGGGACTTTTATGTATCATTCTGGACCTTTGATCCGACTTGTCCTTATGTTGAGGTCAACGTATTTCAATATTTAATGTACGTATCTTGTCATTTAACGTGAAGCGCTTACTCTTAAATAATAGAAATTTGCCACAATTGAAAAGCAACCGAAATAAAACAAAACTTTGCTATTATGTTATTTGCTAGCAAAAAAAAATGAACCAATTATAACATTGACTTGCATTCACACCAAATTGTAACATCCGCATGAAAATAGCTAAAATACCACAAATTCTTAGAAGGCAAGGTATTTTTCTTTGGTAGAAATTCCGGCAAAGATGGCCTCACTTGAATCCCAAATACCAGGCGCCCATGAATCTATAGCAGCTTGTGGAATGCCGGCGAAAACGCGCGGGCTTGGAAAAATGTTAGGAGAAAACTTTGCGACTTGAAAACTTGGTGTTGAGATGAGGGCAAAAAACATTATTTTGCTTGCGTTAGAACTTAGAATCAGTGACTTATGTATTACTGGGGTATTGTGTAATTGTTTTTGTATGAATGTGTCAAGTTAAATCACTACGCTACGTTATGGCCGTTCTACATACTTTCTTTTTTTAATGGTTACATTATAAAATTATTCCTAGAACGGTTCTCAAATATGAATTGTATTTTAAATTAAAACTTCAAGATCTATCCGTAGTATAAGCAAAACCATTGTTTCGGTAACCTTTCTTAAATAGGAAATGGCTTTACTGCTCTACCTTCCTTACGCTTACCGTCTTATACTCTCTTAAACGACCTTTCAAAAGTTTTTCGAATTTTAATTAACTATTTACTAATAACATACAGGACAGCATAAATATTAATAAATACAAATAATATAAATGAACAAACATCATGAAAAAGTAACAGAACACATCGATAGAGATTAGGATTTCCGTAGCACCTGCTACGAAAAAATTCGTCCTTATGACGTCATCCTAGATTTAACCGCTACAGCGTAGAGCGTATACTTACATGTGCGAATATTTCGTCATACCGCACACTCGCCCCTACACCTACCTACGCACATTTCCACACCCCTCGTCAAGCAGCTGCTCGTGATCACACACTGACGAAGCACATGTGACTTCGACCTCCACCCCTCGTCTGCTACCCTGGTACTTATAGCCCACATGTGCAACCCTTTCCGACACGTGCTCGTACCATACGTGACCCACACACTACCGACTGTCTAGTTATTTCGTTTGGCGTGTATGTAATTAGTAGAACATGTATGTGAGCGGGACCGTGAAATATTACAGTAATATGGCTAAAGTAGCTTGAGCTTATTAAGCATGAACACACATTAAAATATGTTTACAGTAGAGAATAAAGTTGTAAAATTAATAATTTCCTAACACACATGTAAACACGCACGTATGATGTAATGTACTACAGAGATGATTATTGTTTGACACGTCACGTCGGTGTTCGTACGAACAGCGAGTATGATGCAAATGTGCTATCTTCGTGTCTTCGCCACCACAACACAGAGGCGAGGCGGGCAGGCCGCGCCGTCGCACACGCCCCGTGACGCAGTGACATGCGTCAACAGCGACTAGTGCACCAAGCGAGCAGCCGGCCGCAGAGGTGCAATGCCCTTCGTTACACCACCAACCAGCAACACAAGACCCGCAGCTAACTGCATACGTACCTCCCTCCGTTTCTTTCCAACCAACGGTCGCCACACTTACTGGGGCACGCGTTGGGAGAAAGAGACCAACCAACTGTAGAGGGCTCACAGTCTGGCTCAGTATGGCTTCACAAATGCCTCTGTCTTTCACGCTGCTGCTGTATGCATTGGCGGCTCGACTGTGTGTAACAAACACACAGATAGTATTTTTACTCTCGTAATCTCACACAAGTTGTACTAATAAAGAAACGTTCACTCATGTTTGTCGTTGTGAACGACGTGTTTCTGTTTGTCTGATTCACAATAGAAATGGTGAACATTACTGTTTATAATTTAATGACAGGCTAGGAACATTGTTCCCATACCTTTTCGACAAACTCTTTGCTACGACTAGAGCTACGAAACTATGAATCTAGAATAGAAAAAAATTTGCTCGTAGATTTCGTAGAGGTATGTAGGATTGTAGGTCGTAGACTTGTAGGCGTAGCAGTGTATTGCCGAATTTTAACAAGTGCTACGAGAATTTATTTATTGGGTATCAAACTGACCATTCTTTTTTTAACTCAGAACGGGACATGGATTTATGTAATATGACAGTTTTAGCAAAAACCAAGGTCACGTTGAATGCCTATATAACACTCTCAAGATCGGGGACTCTACACTCGAAGTTGTAGACGATTATGTCTACCTGAGACAAACGGTTCAGTTAGGTAGGGCTTTTTTTTTGGAATGTGAGAAATCATAAAATGACTCCTCCCGGTCTGGGCGGAGCGGTAGGGAGTGCCAGACTTCTAATGACTAAAAACCACCATGTTCCTTCTTAGCCCTTTGTGTGCGAGGCCGCGGTATCTCTTTCGAACAACCCGCAGCCCCGACAGGCATCGGCCCTTGCGACGTGGTCTCGCACGGCTTGTGTCTGACGAGTTCTATAGTTTTTAAAATATCACGCAGTTTCGGAAAACGGGACTATTTTGTGTCCCAGAGCTTTGTTTGGGGACAACGGGACAGGTGACCGAGAAAAGGGACAGTTCCGTTCAAAACAGGACGTATGGTCACTTTAGGTATCCTAGAACTCGATAATATGATACTAATGAGGATTTCTATTAAAAGGTAACAATAGCAATGTTAACTGTATATTTTGATAATAAAATGTATAAAAGATGTTGGTACATGAGTAAATAAAAATATGCATGTAAAAATAAAAACCGTTTTATCTTCATGAGACAACATGTATGTTGTTTGTATTTCATGAGACCCTGTTCCAATGGATCTGGTATCTACGCATTTTTATGTCACAGTATGTTGTTTACAAAAAAGACCCTCGTAATTTATGCAACAACAAGTGTGTAACTTGTAAGTTATCGGAAACATGAACCATTGTTTAAGTACGCGCAGATGGTATTTCTTATATTCTTAACAAAGAACCTAACGAACTAAGTAAAATTAATATTAGCTGTTTATTTTTTTATTCTTTTGTGGACAATAATATTTGCAGTACCCAGGTTGGAATTTAGTGTTGGTTTTTAATGTCATCGCACTATAGAAGTTCAATGCCCTCTGCAAACATTTTTCCTTTATATCAGACTTTAATAATAATAATTTATTTCTTTCACACACTTTCCTTCCCGGATGCAGTAACTTTGGCTTAAAGTTACGCGGAAAACATAGGAAATGTCAAGTATTAGATACGCAATATCTGACGTTTCATTATATACCTTCTCGTGTGCAATAAGCACCTATTACTCAGACGGAATAGCAGCCACCTTCTGACGATTAGGTGCTCCTAGTAGACGATCCACCTTAAACGCGAACGGGTTACGTAGTACTCGACCCGTCGAGAGTTTCCTTGTTATTGAATAATTTACTGAACGATTTCTAAAGTAACTGCTACAATAATTTTCGGTTTCATGAAGCAAATATATTTTTGGTCTTTTATATTCGTCATAACTCATAACCATTGAAAAACGTTCCAAATCCTTGGTTAAACACAATATCTCCCTCAAGATTGTGTCTTAGATCCCAGTTAGGCATAATATCAATCCTTCAATCATTTTTTTAATCAATTGAAAAAAAATCTACTACGAATGTATGACGTCACGCGTGACGTGGTGGTGTACTATATTCTCGTCCTGTCATTCATAGTTTCATACCCTTGGAAAGTTGGGAGCTAACTCCTACCGAATTATGGCAACCTAGTGAGAGTTGACGTCATAAGACGTGTTAATAAAAATACTTTTACTGAGCCCGCAATATTAATCGTCTTGAGATTTTTCACGTCAACGATTTCTTACCTATGCGATTTTTGTGTTGTTAATTTTATTTGTACGCCAATCTATTTACACTGGATATATTGTGATTGAAATTATAAATGTGAATGTTGATCTGTTTACTGACCTTATAAGTTATAACTGATTTAAATAAATATAAGGATTATTAAACTATTCCTTTTTTAATTATGCTTGAACTTAGGTACAACAGCTAAAAAACTATGGACTTTATTCAAAAACATATTATGAGTTGGTCCTTTGTGGACAATTATAATATTTCCAGTACCCACCCAGTGGCCATTGGTTTATTCAATTACCTCGTACCGTGCAATGCCTTCTGTAAATCAAGTTGGAGGCGGACAATAATGTTTGGGTCCTTTTTTTCGTGAGTGAGCGGTATACGCACACCCCGACAGGGCCTGCCATTGAAAAGTCCGTCCGATCCCGCCCACAACACCCCACACGATGTCATGACGATGGCGATGGCGCACGGTGGGTTGATTTATATACGTAGTGGACTTAGGACATTAAAAAAAAAGTCATCTTATTTTTACTGATTAATGATGCAAATTTGTTCTACTATCTAATACAGTAAATTATTGTTCTATGACTTTTTATTTTACGCATTATTTTTAGTACTACAATTTTTTAAATATTTTTTTGTATAGAAAAAATCATAAAATCTAAAGAATCTCAAAAATCTGAAAACATCTCCAACTGCGATGTATATATTAAAATAGTACTATTTATTAGCTTATTTTTACAACTAGTCAGCTACTGCGCTTTGCTGCGATTTAGGAGAAATTTTTTTTTTAATTTTTTTTCTTATTAAAATCGCATTTAAGTCTACAAAATCTCAAATTTCTTCCAATTGTTGGATAAGTATTTTAATAGTACAATTTATTTGCATCTAATCGTCTACTGTAGTTTACTGTGACTTAGTAGGTAGTTAGACTTTTTTAGATTTTTTTGAACGAAAATATCTTAAAAGTCACCTAAATCTTAGAATACTTAGCAGTGATAATTATTGTATTCTCTATTCCACACCACCCCAGAGGTAGAGAACTAGGCGCGTTTTTTTTATCAGTGGTCTCCCCAATAGGCCTAATCCACGACTACAAATCTGTGTTCTGTATGTGTGAGACTTACAAAGACAAATTCAAAATTCAAATCATTTACCAATATTTTTAGGAGGGGCCTGCACCATGCTCAACACCATGCTCTGACAATAACGGGTCTTCAGTTAAAACCCCTAAATTTTCTTGATCATCATCGTCAACAAATGTATCCTTAACGATCAACAAAGCTGTTGCTTCTTCTGAAAAGGCTTTGTGTTTTCGCACCAGTTTGTGTCGTATCTTTGAAATATGTGGATCAGAGCTGATTAACAAATTGTTCAAAATATCTTCATTAGTAGCTTTTCTACAGAATTTCCTCGAATTATGAGCACGATATCTCCGAAAATCTTTGTTGCGTGCTTCAGCTGCTTCTTCGGATAATTTTCCAATGGGCACTATACCCAAGCTTTCAATAATAGCTGCTCCGTGAGCTAAAACTTTGTGAACACTTGCAGGCATGTAAAACCAATTATATAATTCAATGTATAGTTCCATGGTGGTTTCGGTATAATCTTTAAACTTCAATATATCAATACGGTGACCCGACGAAATTGCTTCTAATATAGTTTTAAATCTTTTTATTAATTCTTCATTTACTCCTGTGATCGAAGCTGCAATATCGGGGTTTTCGAAAAATCTCCTCGCAGTATTCCCATCATTTGTTGTACCATGACCCTGTTTCACAACATCAATTAAAAGTCCTGTTTCGGATTTAAATGCTTCCTGAATATTTCTCTTTTTGCTCTCCATAATAGCTTTACTGTCACCTTTCACCATCCATGTCTTCAAATCTAATCTGTACGCTATATGAAGAATGCATTCCATGAATCGTATCCAGATGTGTAACGACGATAAACCATATTTATATAAATCGACATCAATTTCTTTTGCCAAAACCAAGGACAAATCATTCATTTCCTTTGGAGTAGCTTTACATATGTCACATCTTTGTGTTGATGTATCGCAAAGAACTGCAGTCGCTTTACCATCTATCATGGTTAGTATTAGGTTGTGCGAGATGGTCAAATCATCAACCACTGTCTTAACTAAATTGTTAATCTCTGCCTCAATCGCATTTTTTTCTTGCAAAATGCTGAATTTGTTTTCCTTCATGAATTTAAAAAACAGCGGACGACACCATAATGAGGAATTTGGGGAATCATTTTCCCATATAACTCTGTCACCAGACACTAATTTGATAGGAATCAAACTACCCATAAATACGCTAGAATCGTCAAAGTCCTCATCTTCTTCATTTTCTCTTCCAACTTTCTGCTTATAATTGGCTTGATTCGAAGCTCCGTCAAATCCCCATTTACTAATCAGTGTCAAATCTTTACAAGTTTCACTAATTTCGTTTGACATTATAATTCTCTTCACAGTAATATCCAATAGTGCCTGCAATTCTATCGTAGCCGTTTTATCTGTTACTACAATAGCAGTTTTAGGTGGATAACATTTAATTTTTTCATTTTGCAGTGCGTAGTAAGAGGGATATACGTTGGTACCAGTTACTTCTGCGATACTTTTTCGTAGCGTATTATATTGCCATTTTGACAATTTCAAAGACAAAAACAAGCCTAAAGCTTCATCTGGAGAGAATACTGATTTCTTTTTATTTCCAAAAAGACAATCTTTTACTTTTTGCACGTCCTGTGGATGCTTGAGCAGATGCTGTAATATGTCAGCAACATCTTCCTTTCCTTCTGCTTTTAAGTTAAAAACATGGGCATGTGACAACTCCTCTGAAGCAATAGTTTGCGTAGTAAGTTCCGTACGTCTCTTTTTTTGTTTAGGACCTAATTCTGTAAATGGTTTTCTCGGACTTACTTGAGTTGATGTACCAACAGACACCTTTTCATGAGATGTAGTTGATGTGCTAGGAACTGGATCGTCGTCGTTTTTTGCAAAATCTTTCATAAACTCAGGCCAAACTATCTCCGATGCCAACCAATCACTGTATTTACTTCTAAATGTATGTTCTTTTCGTTTAGCATTTTCCCATTTTTTATAAGTATTATAACAATACTTTGCGCAGAATTCCTTTAGCAAATTATCATTATCTTGATTTAAATCACACAATTTTGACTTGATAGCACTGTATAAAAAGTTATGATCCTTAATACTACCACTTGATTTCAATTTCACAAACATATCAACATTAGTAACTAAATCACTAAACATTTTCACAAAATTCTCGAAAATCAACTTTTAACAAAAATCAAGTAACGAGCGGGTAGTCCGTATGTAAAGGGTGGTTACAACGAACTGATATCATTGTTTTCAACTTGCTACCCCAAATATTTTTTACCTGCAAATTTACTGCCCTCTGATTGGCGCACGTCACTAATGACGACTCGTCTACTGATAAGAAAACCGGTTTTGGTGTTGTGGAAAGAGTGGTGTGGAATGCAGTTGCACAAAATATTTACAACAAACTAATAATAATAATCCTAATAATATGCACCATGCATCGAATTCTTTGTTTTATTCATACAAATTAAATCTCTGAAATTTTAGGGTAATAACCTACTTTAAAAAAAAGTTCCAAAACATAAAAGTATGGTATAAGTATATACAATGCAAATATATATTTAAAAATCCTTAAGTCCCAACTTCGCGATTTCAGCCCACCGTGTGGCGGTCCTTTCGGAAACTGACATCTCTCTACCACCCATATTATCCTGGTAGAAAAAGGGGGCAAACCATTGTTCTTACGCACACGCATTTTTTTGGAATTCCGTTAATCTGTTTTGGTGGAAATAGATGATTCTGTTGTGCTAATGACAGGTTGATGTAGATTATTTATTTATTTTAAAAATATTTTTCAGTTTTATTATGAGATTAATTATAATGCATGCATATTAACTGTGATATTACTTATCCCAATTTAATGTGAAAAATATCGAGGAAAAAGTTTCTCCGAGTACTTTGAATTTTACATGGCGTTTACAAAGGTAGAACGTCATGTAACTTGATGTAACATTACATCTTCGTGATCATGCTACCTTGGTAGAAAAGATGGGAAATTCGTTCGTATTAACTGGTTTGTTTTCGTGTTTGTCTGGCGTGTTTTTACTCGGAGATGGGGCCGGGGCAAGAGAGAGGGGACATAAATAAACACATACATACTACAGACTACCGGACCAATGCGGTGGGCGGAATGAAACATACTATGAAAAAATCTGGCCCCTGTGTGCGACATCATCACAATTAGTTCTTTAAAATTAATTTAAATTGTTAATTATATTATTATATGGTTAAATTAATGAGAGGAAGGATGTTTTTTAGTGTTTGATAACACTAAAAAACATTACGAATTGGTATGAATTTTGGCTCTACACAACGACATTCAAATATTATGACTTAAATCTCTCTGGCTCTACATAACAGAGCGTTAACAGGGTCTACAGGACTTTAATAGGTTAGTGTTAAATTTAAAGAATTAATTTATTTAAAAATCAAGCCAATACTTAGGTTCTTCTTTTTCTACATATTATTATTCTACCTAAGTATGTATACAAAGTATAAATAGTAAATTGTTTTATAAACAAAGACTACAATAAACTGCGGTTGGCGCAGTGGCGAAGCGATTGGACTGCTGCGCTGCGTGTCGCGGGTTCGATCCCCGCACGGAACAAATATTTGTATGGCCTGCAGATAGTTGTTTCGGGTCTGGGTATTTGTGTATGTGACTTTATATGTTTGTGAACTCACCCACGATACAGGAGAAATTCCTAGTGTGGGACAACTTTTTTTTAAAAAAAAGAAAAAAAAAATACATTTTGGGACAGTAGAGCCGATTTTGTATACATGTTTTCTTTATAATTATGTATTTTATTGAACTTGATGCAACCGCAAAGTTACGTCTGTAGTAGTGCAATTCATATCACTCATTGACGTGCATTATTATCGGTGTAGTGACTACGTAGACGAGTGAATGGCCGCTGCATTCGCTTGCACGGCGCGCGGTCGCCGACGGTCGTTGCCTTTTATCCTTGAGTATCCTTGAACAGGACGACGCTTTACACTAACCTCTTATATCTTATGCCAGCCTAGTACTCCGCAGGATATTTCGTCCCTTTGGGAAATACGACAGGCATCCTTAAGGGACATGCACGTAAGCAGAATTTTCAGTGTAAGTAAACGCACACAAAGGCAACTTAAAAAATGTGTGTAAGACGTTAACAAGATGGTTTTGTTTTTCTTTTTAGATTAAGTTTTGGTTCTTTTAATAAATATAACATTTTTATGATTGCATATTGGATTAGTAAAAGATAGAGAAGATTGATTGGAGATAACCGGCTAACTGTAACTATTTTTTGGAGGATATAGAGTTGTTTATTATTTTAATCATAAAATAATACGTAATCATACGATTACGTCGTCACTTTATTACCGTTTTTTTTTTCTTTGTGTCTACAATACCTGTGACAAGTACGTCATACTCAAAAACATCACGTTCGTATCCTTTTCGACCTCTTCAAACTCATGCCTCCCTGGCTTTTACAGACGTCATTTCAGCCATTTCGGCGTAACAAATTACGTACTTCGTTTATCACTCAGACAGATCTCCACCCCCAAGCGTTGAATGAAAGGGAAAGGACAAAAAGATAGATCCTCGCGCCTTCTGAAGTCCTGCTAGTTGTTGACGTCATTCCAATAGAATCCACATCCCTTGGGTACCTCTCGAACATTGACCTTTACTTGGTACCTGTGCAGCAGATTCTCACACCAATTTTCTAACCAAATAAATAAGCACAATCAAATTATGTTTAGTTAGTTTCGTATGCACATAACCTGTAATACAATAAAGACATCATAAGTATTTAATAACAGGTAAAATACCCCACAAAGAAGTCATTTGTTTCGCAAGCATTGATTTTTATTTGTCAAAGTATCATCACTCACAAAAATGTTAGCAAAAAATATTTTCGAATAAATTCTATAAACCGAAATAAATCTGGCTTTGTGCTGACGATTCATTCAAAGGAGCATTGTATCGTCATACAAATACTACGGTCTGTATAGATATGAAACGAAGGTTGGGTAAGACACGCCCCCAACACTAAAGGGACCCCGCTGCGTCGTCGGGGACAAAGCTAAAACGGGAGGGTGTCTGTCCCCTTGCTATCCTTGTCGCACCCTTAAGCTTTTGAGAGCTTTCTGTCTACGCGATCTCCTCGGTCCACATGATGCCTTGGTACAATCCCGCGCTACTAACGCCACTGTCGCTAGCCGCTTTCTCCTTCTGATGAACTTTTTAGTTATCGCGAGTCGAGAAAGGGACAACAAAATAATGGAAGTAGCCATATCTCGTTCTATCCCTTCAATGTATATCAAGCAGAATGGATATAATGAAATTTTACAGAGATATTCGAAGCGCTACTGGTTTTTATAATGACAATCGTATAATTAGTTCAGGAACAATGAATTTCTTAATCTCTATCGTTTTATAAACGAGGCGTTTTAATTTCAGTATGTGGTGGCGTGCGTGTGCAGCAACCGCAGCCCCTGCAGCCGACGGCCACGCCTCCCCCGCCAATCCCATCGATGTCACCGGTACCGCTGACTATTCTCCAGGAGCAGCCGACCCTGCCGTCACCACCGGTGTGCGCCGATGCCACTGATGTCAACAACCCACTCGGGAGACTCCGCAGTGCCTTGAGAAACTCCGCTTACACACAAATGAATGCCTTTTTTGACGCCTTCCTGATTTTCTATACTGATGAGCATTTGGTAAGAGGGCTTTCAATGAAAAATAGTAAACCATTATCGTACTTACTATTTATCTATAACGCAACAATGCTGATAACCAGCTTATAAATTCATTAATGAGTAACAAAACAAAAAAAAAATGTACAGTCATTTTTCGTCACAACTGTACCAAGTTTTGTCATAATTTGTCATTAGTGAGTTGGTGACTCTTCATAATTGATCTTGGAACGCACGACGACTATCACGTTAAACTTTTTTTAAAATATTTGTTAGAAAACTGTATAACAAAAAAATTGTTAAACAATAACAAATTATCAAAAAGTTTGCAAAACAGCAAAACAGTTTGTCGGCATACAAAAATGGTACTTACAAAACCAGTTTATGCGGATCACTTATTGTACGGGAAATCTAAACAAAGCGAGGCCATGTATACTGGCAATTATTGCTAGAAGTGTCACCGGGTGTACATTGATGTTTAATTTTTAAAAGGTTTCTGTCTAAAATACATGCAGTAAATGTAAAACAAAATTAGTATATGGTAAATAATCGACTATGGGTAGGTCTAGGTACCACCCGATCCCTAAAACATCCTCTGTTCCTAGAAAAATATTTTATTTGCTAAGGTTCTCTTATCTTATTCCTTATCTAGAGCGAGGAGCCTCTAATGCCGGAGCGTCGGCTGCAGTACATCAGCGGCTGGGACGGCGCCGGCACTGGGGCGGTGCTGGCTGACGGTGGCGCTGCCGTCTGGGTCCCGGCTGGCGACGTCAGCCGCGCGCGGTCCGTGCTCACCTGCGCCTGGCTCGTCATCGACGCTGACGATCCTAGCCAGCCTACTATTACCGAGTGGATAGCGGTCAGTACCTTCAATTTCGACTACAGTTTAAGGGCGAAGCCATACAGTCTTATCTTCTCTTAGTTTTGTTACTTAAATAAATAATTAAATTATTATTATCGTAACTGTTGACCGGTTACGATAATAGTTAGACGAAAAGAGCAGTACGACGTTTTTCAAAAATCAACTTGATTCTGTCACTGGTGAAGTGGCGAATGGTTATGAATCATAAAGAGGCTCTTTCAAAGCTCTATCATAACTTATGATAGAGATATGAAAGAGCCTCTTCAAATGCTTGAACGTAGGTAACTCATTTGATGTCATCTTCTGTAGTAGGTAATAATTACCCCGCTTAAAAGACATATTTCTTCAAATGATGAGTAAAACAAATATCCTTTTCTATCTTAGGAGCGGCTAGCCCGCAGCGGTCGAATCGGTGGCGATGCTCGTCTCACATCAGTGGGCGAGTGGCAAGTCCTGTCGAGTTCCCTGCAGCGCGAGGGTCTGCAGCTTGTGCACATCCCCACGTTAGTGGATCAGCTTTGGAACGAGGAACCCGACCCAGAACGCAGCCGACCCGACTTCCCCAAAACTGTCGCTAAAAATTATGAACTTGAATTTGCTGGTAATTGAGGTTAACTTTCAGTAGTCCTTTTACAGGTAGGTTCAGGTAGGAACAGGGTCGCCCCCGGCTCTACAAACTTACTGTGTAATGCAATTAAATAAGTTAGTATGCCTTTTATTGTCTAAGGGCCAACTATGCTTTTTCTTTTCAAACACTGACTCCTCTTCGCCTGAATGTGATGATACGGGGAGGAGGTTTTTCCATTAAGCCCATTAAAACTTCACTATTTACAATAGAAGAGATGACAAACAAAACATAAAGACAAACGTTTCCATTTAAGGTGTAGGCTGGCGAGATAAGGTCACCTGGATCCGCAACGAACTACGCCAAGTTGGAGCAGATGCTATGATAGTGACAGCCTTGGACGAAGTGGCCTGGCTACTGAACGTGCGAGGAAGAGACTTGCCCTACGCCAGGCTGCTGAAGGCCTTCGTATTGGTCAGTCTGCGAGAGGTGAAGATATACGTCCCGCCGGGGAAACTGTCTGTACATGTGCGGGATGCACTCGCGGTTTATAATTGTATCAGTTATAACTGTACAAGGTAAATATAATTATGTAAATGTAAGTAATTGTATGTATGTATGTCAAAAAATAGAGTATAATTATATCTCTTGTGACAATAAACGTTTGCATTTTCTGATAAAGTGTTATAAAAGCTTCAACAGCTACTCTGAGTCAGCACACTCTCGGTGAAGGATAGGATTTTCCAAATAGCTTCCATTTATCAAGCACATTGAGATTACTGGCGTAATAGTCGGACAAAATTGCAGTTACACAAGAAGAAGCAATTACAAGACTACGAAGGCAAAAATAACAAACCACATAAATTCTCAGGGTAAACGAGTACACCAACATATACTCCGACCTGCGTCGGGGAGCTGAGTCCAAGATCCTGATTCCTACAGGCGGCACCTTCCAAAGAGGAGCATCAGCAGCCATCGCACAGAGCATCGCACCAGCTAAGCGAGTGTTCCTCATGTCTCCCATCATGTACCTGAAGGCGCAGAAGAATGAGGCTGAGGTTAAAGGCATGAAGAAGGCGCACCTTAGGGATGCTGTTGCTATGTGCACCTTGCTGAGCTATCTTGAGGTGATAAAATTTTCGCTTAACGATTAATTTAGTTTTTCTGCGTTAATATTGTACCTTTATCTAATGATCTTCATCATCTCGATCTCGCCTGACGGAAAGACCGAATCTATCATGTCATCAACGTTTTAATTAGTTGATGCTCAACAACCATACCATAGCCTAGGGCGCTGCTGCTAAATCTTTCAACGTACTTTGAAGTCGCAGAAAACCTCACATACCACCAACTTTAATATAAGTTACCCTTACTTACTGGGTGAGATTATGGATAAGGTATGATTAATTTGTAGAGAAAGCTTGTACGTATGTTTCCATTTTACGACACCTAATGTAACCGCACGCGCGTCATTTTTTGAGTAAACAGTTTGTCTATCTGCTTGTTCATCATCATCACCTCTGTTAGCCGAAATGCAAAAAGGTCTACCCACTGAATTATTGTACGCTAATTCAGATTTATTATATCGCATTCAGACAAAACAAGCACAAAGCGAGTTGTTGGTGGAGCGCACGACGGACGCAACCCGCGAGACGCAGGCGGGGTACATCGGACCCTCCATGAGGACACGTGTGGCGTACGCCGCTAACGCCGCAGACCCCGACTACCGAGCCACCAACGCTTCTAACAGAGTCATCTTCAAGAACGCGACGCTCGTAATACAATCTGGAGGACAGTATGATGGTGATGTATTCTAAACATTCTTTTCATTCAGATAAAGTGTTTTTTTTTTAATTTTTGCCATAGGCAAGAATATTTTTCCAAGCAGCTATGGTAAAAATTGCCCGTTAATGTCGATTGACCGTGACACACACTCGCATTCCTAACATTTATTTTGACCATTTGACTATTCAATGCTAATCATTTTGCGTAGTACTCTGTTTTCTGCTTCGATAGCGCAGCAGACGGAATTTTCAAACACTTGAGACAACGTCGGCATGATTGAACTGCTGCAGCTGCTGCGCTGCGTGTCGCGGGTTCGATCCCCGCACGGAACAAATATTTGTATGGCCTACAGATAGTTGTGGGTCTGGGTGTTTGTGACTTTAAATGTTTGTAAACGCACCCAAGGAGAAATTCCAAGTGTGGGTCAAAGTTTTTTATAATTTTTTTTTTTTTTTTTTCCTGTATCCTGCTTAACACAACAATCTGTCCTTAGACATTTAGATGCTCTGCTGTTTGAATCTATTCTGTAATTGATCTTTTTTAGCAGTGAGGAATTGTCCATTGACAACTCTCGCTTATTCTATTGAGAATCGGTTTAGAAGACTTGGAACACTGTTCCTCCTCAGTCTTGTGTATACAATACTTCCAGATCCCGCTAAATCAGCAGCCAGGGAGTTGACGTGTTTAGTCAGTTTTTTCTGGTAGTTTTGACTACGGGTAGCGATTTCTTGTTTCACCGTTTTGAGCTTCAGATCTCGTAGGATGTATTTATTGTGTATGCATTTAGGAATGTTCAGCATGGATCGAATGGCTTTGGTCTGAAACCTTTCCAAGATGTCAATGTTACTGTTACTTGCTGTTCCCCAGAGTTCAATACCATATGTCCAAACCGGTTTCAATATGGTTTTGTATATTGCCATTTTGCCTTCGTTGTTTAACTGAGATCTTTTGCCAATCAGCCAGTACATATTTCTCAGCTTTGTGTCTAGGGTTTTTCGTTTCTGCCAGATATGCTTTCGCCAAGTAAGCCTTCTATCTAGGTGCATGCCGAGGTATTTCGCAGTGTCATCGTGTGGAATTTGTTCTCCATTCAATGTAATTGGGGGACAGTTACCTTTTCTTAAAGTGAAAGTGACTTGTACTGATTTGTTTTGGTTCGCTTTTATTCTCCATATGTTTAGCCACTTTTCAATATCACCAATGTGTTTCTGTAGGTTTGCTGAAGCGACATCTGGGTTGGTGTGTACTGACATTATAGCAGTATCGTCGGCATACGTGGCGATGGAGGTGTTGTCATCTATAGGTATGTCTGTAGTAAAGATGAGGTACAGCACGGGTCCCAAAATGCTTCCCTGGGGTACTCCAGATCTGATTTCATGCAGCTCTGATGTGACGTGGTTAAGTTTGACTTCGAAACTGCGTTTGTCTAAGTAGCTTTTTAGAATGGAGAAGAAAGAGTGAGGTATGTATTTTTTTAACTTATATAGGAGGCCGACATGCCAGACTCTATCGAAGGCCTGACTGATGTCCAGAAAGACCGCAGAGCAATATTTTTTGTTCTCCAGCGTGTGGCTAATCGTATCGGTCAATCTATGAACCTGCTCGATGGTGCCGTGTTGCTGTCTGAAGCCGAATTGGTGTCCAGGAAGTATGGCATCTAGATGAGGACGCATCCTGTTGAGAATAATTTTTTCGAACAGTTTGCCAACCAAAGGGAGGAGGCTTATTGGTCTATAGGATGAGGTTTCTTCTGATGGTTTGCCAGGTTTAAGAATCATGACAACCTGAGCAAGTTTCCACTGGGCTGGGAAATGGGAGAGTCTCAGGCATGCATTGAAGACACTCACCAGGAACATTATGCCTTTTTTTGGGAGGTTTTTAAGCAGTTCTGCATCTAATAAGTCGTAGCCGGGTGCTTTCATTGGTGGTAAAGCCTTAATCTCTTGGATTATCTCGCTCGGACTTACTGTCTTTAAGGGTAAGCATAACTGGTTTGGCGACTGTAGATAGTCGCCTATTTCATCATCCTTATTGAAGTCAGTGCAAGATAAAGGAGTAAACACAGTTTCTAAATGTTCGGCAAATGCGGTTACTTTTTCTATTTCAGATCTAGCCCAACTTCTGTCCTGTCTTCGCAGCGGCGGGATATGGTTTTTTGGTCGCTTCAGGTTTTTAGTCGCGCGCCACAGCGAATAATTAGTGTCCTTATGTGGAGTGAGATAAGATAGGTATCTTTGTAGGCAGGAGTTCTCATGCTCTTTGATCATGTCCTTCAATTCTTTTGTTGCTCTGTTAAACTTAGTTTTGTCCGAGGGGTATCTGGTTCTATGCCATTCTTTTCTCCTTTGGCGTCGTTCATTGACTTTTTCCAAAATATTTTTTTGAAATTCGGTCTGCTTTGTCTTTGCATTTCTACTTTTAGGTGTTGAGGTGGAGGCTGCCAGATGTATTTTGCTGTTGAATATTTCGACAGCTGCTTCGACGTCTTCGCTTGTTTTTAATTTGATGATTAGGTCTAGTTCGTTTGATATGATTTCTCTATATAGGTCCCAATTTGTGTTTTTGCTATGAACATAGTGGGGCGGCTCAGGTACAACAGATTCTTTGAAAACGTTTAGTATGACTGGAGTATGATCTGATGATAGGTCTTCACATTTTTCAATCTTTAAGTAATTGCGCCCAAGGTTCTTTGTTACATAGAAATCTAGAAGATCTGGTATTTTATTGTGATCTGAAGGCCAATATGTTGGTTCACCATGAGAAATGCATTCCAGACTAAGGTCTAGCGTAGCTTTATGTAGTTGTCTTCCCCTTGGGTTAATTAGTCTTGATCCCCAATACGTATGTTTCGAGTTCCAATCTCCTCCACAGATAAATACCGAGCCCAGTTGCTTAAAGAATAGCTTGAATTCATCGGCTCCTATTTTGTGCCGTGGTGGGCAGTATATGGCAGTGAGTGTCGTATCATTGTTCTTATGTTGTATTTTGATTGATGTTGCCTGTATTTTTTCCATTTTGTAAGGTTCGAGAGAATAATGTTTGATGTTGTTTTTTACTATTACAGCCGTCCCGCCGTGGGAGTTACCGGAGGGGTGGTCGGTTCTATAAATTGTGTAGTTATCGAATTTTACGTGTGATCGCTGGGTAAGTCTTGTTTCTGATATCAGCGCAACATCGATTTTCTCGATATTCAGGAACAACTCAAGTTCTTGCCTTCTGTCGGTTAGCCCGTTGGCATTCCAGGTAATGATGCGGATATTTAGTCCTTCGGTGAAGCCAGGCGGGTTATTAGCTTGATCATTTGATCCATCATGCTGTTCATCATGTCTTTCATGATTGCTTGAAATCTATTGAACATTGTGTCCAATAGACTTGTGATATCCTGTTGGCTCGTTTCCACCGAGGAAACGTCTGGTTGAGTTACAGGCTTGCCTTGTTTGTTTTTCATAGCATCAGCATAGCTAGTTCTAGGAAGGTACGTCGGTTTAATGCTTTCGTCAGTGGTCGATCTTAGGTGTGTGTTTACGTGTGCATGTTTGGCTTTGTCAGGGTTTGGTTTAATTTTTAATATTTTCTCTTTGTACTGTTTATATTTATCGCAACCCTTATAGCTTGCCGGGTGTTTGCCTTGGCAATTAGCACAGCTAGCTTCTGTCTCGGGTGGTTTGGTGCACGTTATTGTTGGGTGATCATTTCCGCATTTAACGCATCGGAAAGGTCTAAAACATTGATTTTTTGAGTGTCCAAATCTTTGGCATCTTTTGCACTGCAGTACCTCTTTTTTCTTGTAGGGTGCTTCAATTGTCACTTTGACGTGGTTAATGTGCTTTATGTTGAATATATCTCTGTTATTGGGTCGCGGCTCCAAGTCTATGAAATAAAGGGGAAGTTTTTCTTTTGTTGCTCGATGTAACACGTTAGCTATTTGACGTACTTCATGTCCATTTGCTTGAAGCTCTTCTTTGACTATTGCGGTATTTTCAGAAGCATGCAGACCTCTAATCACTACTCTGTAGGCCCTTTCACTCTTAAGTTTGTAAGTGTAATGGTTGATGTCGTTTTCGATAAGGTTGTCTCTTATCACTTTATAACTTTCGATGTCCGCAGGCATTAGCTTGATAATGTGTCCTGATTTTAGTGTGGTCATGGTATACTTGTTTATATCGTTTTTTATAATAAAAAATAAATAAAAAACAAACTTATTTCAAATCGTTCAGAATGCGACAGAATTAAGTATTGTAAGTAAAAGCCTAACTACGTCATCACATTCACAGAGGGTACAACGGTAGTAACCCGGACAGTTCACTACGGTTCTCCATCAAAAGACGAGCGTCGTGCCTACACAACGGTGATGCGGGCGCTGGCAGCATTGGCCGCGTTACGAGCCCCGCCTACGTTGCCCGCGGCACACGTCGACCCTGTGGTTAGGGCTCCGCTGTGGGCCGCCAAGCAGGACTACCCGCATCCTACGGGACATGGTGTTGGAGCCGCACTTGCTCGTAAGGAAGGTACGTACTCGTAGGTGTTATGTTTCGTTGGTTTCGTCCATGATTATGATCATTCCTTATCTGTGTAATGCTTATTATATTTTGGGATTATCCTACTGTCTAGCTGCTGACACTGGATTAGGAGCTGATAACGTGCTGTGTCTTACTTCTAACAATACTGACCAATCCTATGTATATGGCAACCACTAAAAAGTTCTGACTATTAGCCTTGTGACCCGTAGTCGTGGATTCGATTCCCGCGGGAACTATAATTTGTAAAGTTGTTTCGTTTGGGTAGGACATTGTAGGCTTGAATCTCCTGGTTGTCTGACAAAAAGATAATATCGTAAAAAGATATCGCCAAATAAATGCTGGTCGTCAAACCCTGTCAGACGCCCTTGAGGTGGCTTAGAAACTCTGACACTAGGGTCTGTGAGGTCTACGTGTGGGCAGTAAGGTCAAATTTACTGCCCACACGATAAGAAGAAGATTAAGACACTATTTTGTTTTTCAGATCCAGTTGTAATTGACTACAGACAAGACACCAATCTGCATACACTGAAAGAAGGATACTTTATCACAGCCGGTTCGTACTTATTATATACTTGTCTTTTTTATTATTCCTAAGAAAATATTACCTGTATTATTATTCTTAGCCGGTTCGTACTTATTATATACTCGTCTTTTTTATTAATTCTAAGAAAATATTACCTTAAATATTATAGTATTAGGTAATATTTTAATAAAACCTAACCTGTCATTTCCTCCATAGAACCTGGCTGGTACGAGACCGGCAAGTATGGCGTCCGCCTTGGCAATATTCTAGAAGTTGTGCCCAGACCAAACGGTTACCTTGGATTCCATGAGGCTACTTTAATCCCTTACGAGCCGAAGCTAATCGACAGGAGTATGCTTACTGAGTATGAGGTAAGATAACTTACGCCATCATCATCATCATTCTCTTGCCCTTATCCCAATTCATTTGGGGTCGGAGCAGCATGTCTTCCTCTTCCATACCTCTCTGTTTTTTGTCATCTCATGAGACACCTAATTAAATTAATAAATAATAATAATTAATTAATGATGATTAGCGCCATCTTGGTGCTAAAAAAATACAGGCACATAATGCAAAGCAAAGTTCACAGATCGGAGGCACATCACATTTCATTTTCGTAGCCGCTAACTTTACGTAGCAAGCTAGAGCTACTCAATAAAGTCTAAGTTACGATCTGTGAATTTTCTCGAGTCACGTGACATTTCATCTTTGTCCTTTTCATGGTTGACTGTCTTACAAATCTGAGGACCACAATCCCCTGTGTAATGCAAAGGAACAGTAGCAGCCACACTCCATCCGAAGATCATTACAGTATTATTTTTTTTTTGTTATATGAAATGGGCCTAGTCTTGACCTCAATCTTGTCCTGAGGCCACAGATGAGGTCGACGATGTAACGAGCTAATCCCAAAGAAGTCTATTTACTCGCGACTTAAATAGATTGGCATAAAACATATCACTTTTTCCAGATCAATTGGTTGAACAGCTACAACGACAGAATAAGGAAGGAAGTTGGGCCCGAGCTGAAGCAGCGAGGGCAAATGGACGTGTACTACTGGATGATGAACAAGACTGCGCCCCTGGAACTCCCTTCCAAAGCCAAGAAGATAGTCAGTAACGCTGCGGACCCTTGTGTTAGCTCGACAGCTGGTCTACTTGTCATGGCACTGATAAATGTTCTTTTGTAAACGAAATTAAAATCCAAAATAAGTGTACGAAATAGACATTGTGTTCTTAAATCTAATAGTCGGGCTAAAGGCCTGTTTTACAGAATCATTGATTTAAATAATTAGGTAAACGGTAAAACAGGTCTTTAGTAAATAATATAATTTTATGTACCTACGCGTTTTTTCATCGCATATTAATGTTTATTAAAGTATAAAAGAATGTTATTATTACTTAAACTTATCGAATATCGTAGAGTAGATAGCAATTTCTAGTTATATATTATTGTAGAATTTGTTAATTGTTACATAGAGTGCTTTTGTGAGTACGAATGTCATATCCGAGATGGTGCCTTATACTTACGCAATATTAGCTGTTTCTGAATGTACGTGAAAGTTATTGATTTGCTATACAGGGTGTAAACTATCCCTACACGAAGCCGTCAACCAAGCAATATGTATATCAAACTAAGCAAAAAATATAGCTGCGAAATAACTTTTTTTTTGCGGTGAAAAATAACTTTTTTTTTGCGGTGAAAAATCACATTTTAGGGTAAAACTCAACGTAGCACTCTTAAAATTTTGTGCTAATGGATGTTTTGAATAGTAAACGGGTCATGGAGGTAATTTAAGTTGGTAATGTTATAACCTGAAAAGCTAATATTAAAAAAAACAGCTGTGAAAATTTTAGAAGTTTTGGAACTGACCCCCAATATCTTCGTAAGCGGGTTCCCAGGTATCTAGATCAAAAAAATTATCGCAGTGATGGGGAAAAGCAAGTGCCTTTAGGTTTCGTCAAGAGTGCTTTCACACCCTGTATTAATGTACAGTAGAATCCGTTTATTATGACTCCGCCTATATTGACCAACCGGTTATTATGACGTAATTGCACTACGAAGTTTGGTTTTCATATAAAATTCTTTATAAAAAAGTCGGATATAATGACTTCCCTTACAGTGACATGTCGCTTATTATGACCCATTTTTAATAAATTATGTCCGGTTATAACGACCGACATGATTCTTTACACCTTCGGTAATGTTCGTTGATTCCCGACGATGACGTTCGGCACGTGGCTCGTTTTTGTTTTGAATCTCTGTGAGTAATTCAGTGAGTAATTGACGGCTATGTCTTCTATACACAATAGTATAGACTGTTTTTACAATAAAATGAAAAAACAAAAGCAGACAAAAATTACAGATTACTAACAGTAAAAAATACACTTGTACGTGTTATTATAATAATGTGCTGATTACGTGCAATTTGATTTTGATTTCATATGTACGTATACATATGTAATTACTATGTTTCTGTATTAAAATACTTAAGTACATACATATTTACATAAAAAAGGTTTTTCATTTCACATAACGCTTTGTATGACGTCCGCTTATTATGACGTGTTTGTCAATTCCTTTCGATGTCATTATAAACGGACTCTACTGTAGATGTTTTCACTTATTGTTCTAGCTTAGTTTTGTATAGAAGAAACGGTCGTGTTTCTCGTGATTCGTTTTTTCAGATACGTGGTGGGAAAGTCTCTAACTGAATCAAATGCAATAATAAATGTTTTATAAGTATATGTGTTTGTATCGAGATTACCCGAAACGTTTCGAACTCAAACGAGGTCGGACTTCCACAGATTCTTGTATGCTTCCTAATGTATAAAATAAAACTCAACTTACCTTTCTCTACTAAGTAGTTTTCAGCAGAACTAAGTTAAGATTTGCTTTCATTGTAATCGAGAATATGATTGTTCGTATTTGTACTTATAAGAATTGTTTGTAAAAATGTAAGTGTTGCATAAGTATTTTATGTGGTAATTATTTATAAATTCTAAGAAGAATTTTATGAAAATAATGGGTAAATCAAGCACCGAGTGCCTTATTAAACCGTAGTCTGTAAAAATGCTTAATTATATGAAGTAGTTAATTATTTTAAGTAGGTACATATAAATGTAAATAAGTTTAAGTTATCCTTATCATATAAGCATAATAATCATTAATTGTGTTGTTGTCTATTGTTCGTTATAAAGAAAAAATAAATATATTATATTTAAGATGTAGATATTAAGAGAAACAATACTCTTTTAGTTATCCTGCACTTTGTATACTTATAAAGTAACACTATTTGTTCTTCGTAATAGTAGTTTTTAAATATGTCTGTGTAAGCCGTGGATTTATTAGGCGAGTAACTCCGACTGCCGCAAAATATTTTCGTGTTGATATAATGTATCTGGGGGGTTACCATAATGTCGTAAAGCAATATTGTTTTCAAGTCACTTCTTTTTGGAAAAGACGAAGCTATTACGGACGTCTAGCGACATCTCTTTCCCCCTTGGGAACAAGGTTTAAACAATACTGGTTTAGGAAGTCATTGTAGGCCACCTTATCGACGCAAAACCGTATTTGTTTTTAAAATAGCTGCGCGTTTCAAGTATTTTATTGATACATTACTCAAGGTACATACCGCGGGGTCATACCGTACGAATCAGACTGTCACCGACAGACACCGACAGATATTTCATAACTTTATTAGCTGTAAGTCCAGTGTCCGCAGTCAGGTCCGTAGTTCCGTTTAAACGTACCTTTGCTTGTTCCGGACTTTTAATCCTAAATTAAGAGTGTTTATGGTTCGCAGTCACCCAGTGTTGCCATTGTCGCCTAATAATTACCACGGCATTAATGTTAAGTAGGTGTGTGTGAAGTACAACGTACGTATAGTCCCGCTTCACTGCCAACGATGCATATCATAACCTACTTTATTGAGCAATAAATAAAACTTATAATGAATTTAATAAACTTTTTATTCACATTGGTCCGTGTTAGTTGAATCACACATACATAAGACTGCGCTTATATACTAGATGACGTTAATTGCGCATTTATATCTTACATTGCAGTAGCTGGGATTTGGCTAATAATATTACATATTCAGTTTCACTCCCACATTTAATCATTCCTGTACAGACAGAGAATTCATTCCAACTGAAAAATACATCAGGAATGCAGTAATCGAGTAATATAATTGAAACTACAAAATAGGAGTCGACGCTGTCTTTTCAACCGACTTCCAAAAAGGAGGAGGTTCTCAATTCTTGAAAGTACAGACGCCAGCACATCAAACTACCCGAAACTGTAAAAAATTCCCAAAAAACCTTGAACCTAATGCTTTAGCGACAAACTTCAAAATCAAGTCCATAAGTTTGACAGATTGTAGAACCTTAATACGCTGACATCTGTACATTTTATCGCATTTTATAGTCGGAATGCTATCTGCCCACAAGTACACACGTTTACGAAAATTCAAGATCATTTATACCAATACTCATTCAGTCTATAATATAATTAAATTCAGTCCGAGTTTAAATATACACAAAGCTTATATTTATTGGTACAAATAATATCATTTTCCGTATCCTTTCTCCTCCCCAACATCACAAATGAGGTTCCATTTTTACTATTATATACACTTGTATACATTTATTTATTAGCAATATTCTATAGTCCGCGTGCTCTCAGAATGGGATAGAACCTTGTCAAAGTTTATTGAAAATTTCAGTTTTCGAGTGTTACTACTTTAGTACATTTCTGACAAAGAACTTCTGAACAATCACTATGCGACCCTGGCAAATTTAAAACTATTAACCTTATTGGTGAGTTTCTTCAGAAAGGACAGGTGCGTAGTACTCGTAACCGGTGTGCGTGTATGACCAGAAGTATGAATGTGAACTAGGCAAAAGGTAAGGATCGTAGCAGGAGGCGTTCTGTGGTTTCTGCCTACCCCCATGGGAAAAGGACTAACTACTATTGTTCAGAATTTATTTGCTAACGCTAGTTTGCTCTATAACTGTCATTATCTATTTACGTTGACAAGTTGGTCTATCCGTACCATACTACCTTATATCCAACTTCATATTTCATTATACAAAATGGCACGAATAACATCACCCGATACATTGACACAAATGTGCATGAAATTATAAATGGTGCAGTCAAACAATTGCATGTGATAATAAATATATAATAATATATTAACATTCAGATTAATATACAAACGAAATGAGTTACCTCCACTAAGCCTTAGGGTAACACAAACTATTTACAGATCTCGAACTAACAACAATATTTATATTATAGGTATTTTTAATTTTTGAATGATTAAAAAAAAACAGCTGGAATTACCAGTCACAAAATAACTAAAAATTCATTTTTAAATACAAAAATAAAATTCATGTCAGAGCTGAAAATTACAAGAGTCGAGAAATATATAAATATATTAAATCTACATATTTTATATAAACTTTAAGCTTCAGTCTTCAGGCTGCGTATATCATACAATATAAATATTATATATATGTTGTAATATTATATCAATTATAATAGCTCCAGTTATTCAGTATAGTCATCGGCGGTAAGAAAGAGTGAAAAATTAATTAATGTACGGGGAAAGTAGCATATATTTTAATATTCGATTCTTCTCGGATTCACTGGCATGGTAGTAGAAACATCTTCTAATAACTCCCCCCTCTAGGGGAATAGGGGGGAAAATATATAATAATTATTCTCCAGACTCGCTTTATTGAACACATAATGGCAATTACTGGTGTAAAAGCACTGTTTTAATGCGAAATGTGTTAGGAACAATGTGCGCGGAGTCTATTTAAAAAAAAAGTCACTTTCATGATAGTGACAGACAGCTCATATTCTACGAGAGAAAAAGATGAACTAAGAATCTCTATTTCACCTCATTCTTACTATTGAAAATATAGTTTTGTAGGAGTATCATTCAGTTTTTATTTAATGAACAAGGACTTTAACTCATGCCCACTTGTTTTGGTAGATTTCCATAGTAAAGCGATTTTATAAGTGCTGGAAATACTATGTACCTATTACATTTCTACAGAACATTTTTAAACCAAGCAGATACAAGCATCTAATAAACATCAGTTTCATTTGATCAATAAGTTATTTTGCATGTATTTTACAATATAAAAAACTTTTATCTTCTTTCATTCAATGCTTTAACAAAAGTAATCATTCGAAATAATTACCATTAAATAAAATCTTAACGAGAACAATAATATTTTACGTAACATTATACTTTAAAGCATCTACGAAGTTATTTTTAATTATCACATTGCCCTCTAATAAAATAAAAAATCTATTTTCACACAGTGTTAACCTACACAAAAAATAAAGTATGTGTGATGGATGATAATGAAACAAATAATATAATTACTTGCCGTTTTTCCTAACGCTTATACAAAGTCACTCTTGTCATACAAAAGTTAACGAAGGCTTGATTATGCATACTGAACACATGCTTACTACGAGTTGGCTACAAGCCACAGAGTAGAAAACGAATGGAGTACCAACTTGAATAAGCATAGACATCTCACATGTCATACGCTCAAAGTTTGGCGCTCGTTTTCATGAGATGAAACACTAACAATACACAGTAAAGGCAACTGGTTTTTTTAGTCTTTTCGTAAACCCACTAAAAACTTTACAGAGTTTACAAAGATACTAAACATTGATCACACAATCATCTGCAACAAGAAGTGTTTAAAATATAAGTCACAGTACACATTCATTCCATAAGCACGTCACACTCCATTTGATTACTACTCCGTGCTTAAAACAAGCAACATTAACCGACTATAATTACAATACAAAACATCGACTATTCAGAATAATACTAGTATTGAACAGTATTTGGATATGATCCGTACGAGATAAAGCGAGCTAGTATACACCAACGTTCGTGGCAGCTGCGGTTACAAAACGCGAGAGCAAGACAATGAGATATGGGTACGCCGTCCTATTCGCACGTCTTATGACCGCGCCTGCCAAGAGTCAGGGCGTTTAGTATAATAAATGCACTACGAGTGAACGCAAGCGTTTGGTGGAGGAGTGAACGAATTCGCTGAAGATTCATCTTCATCTTCTAAGATCTACTACGTTTACTGCCGCTGAGTCGTCCATCTTTATATGTGTTACAGTCTGGAAAGGAATTATTTGAATGAAGCACATGTTTTTTGTAAATTGGCTACACATATTCGACTGGGATGGAAAATCTTCTTGTTCAATATCTTTGATTCTTATTCAAAATGCTCGAAATATACAATAAACTAAAAATTATTAAGTTTAGCTTTTAATAGACTTTTCTAATGAATCTGTTAATTAACAGATGTTATTATACTACTGGTTATTTTTGGTAAACTTACGTGAAACAGGGGAGGGTCGTCCGGATGAGGATGAAACCCGGTTTGTCTACAATTTGTGATGAACTGCATTCCGTAGTCAGGAGTCAGTGCGAAGTAACCAGTTCTGAAATAAGACATGAATGCTGGAGAACAGTTTGCTACGGAACCATTACGTTAAGCAACCTTTAGTACAAAATCGTTTGATATATCAAATATAAAACAAATTTTGTAAGAAATTGGAATTTTTGGAAAGCTGCTTGTTGATTATTTTTATTGATATGTATTGCCAAAACAGGATACATAACATCACGCCTGTAATCCCCAAAGGGTTAGTCAGAGGTGCCCCACAATTCGTTAGTTAAGCCAACATAGGATATAACAGGATAGTAGCCTAGTAGTCGATCAATTAGTAAGAAAGTTGCAGCTAGGTTCATCAATGTTGCATCGATGCAAATAGACTTAACTTATTTATTTTAGCAATAACCACATTTGACCTATGCCCAGGAGTGGGGAAAGTTGAGCCTAACAAAACAAGAACAAGCCAAGTTGGAAAAGACTCTGGAAATGTCTTCTTTAATTGGAAATGTCTTCTTTAATTGACAAAGCATTTACAAGAGCAAATGTTAGAATAGATAATATACAGGGTGTAACTCAACCCATCACACAGCCGTCAACCAAGCATTCTGTACATCAGACTAAGTACCCCTACGCAAAATTTTTTGCTGGGGAACAACTTTTTTTTTTGGGTCAAAAATCACATTTTACGATAAAACTCAATGTAGCACTGTTAAAACATTGTGCTAGTGGGTGCTTTGAATAGTAAACGGGTCATGGAGGTAATTTAAGTAAAGTTAAAACCTGAAAAACTAGTATTTACAAAAACAGCTGTGAAAAATTTGGAACTTTGACCCCCAATATCTCCGTAACTAGGAGGTTCCCAGGTATGGTCTAGAACAAAAAAATGATCGCAGTGGTGGGGAGAACAAGTGCCCTTCGTTTGCGTTAAGGGTACTTTTACACCCTATACCTTTTCTTTCTTTTTTTAAAAAAACGTTGCCCCACACTAGGAATTTCTCCTGTATCGTGGGTGCGTTCACAAAGATTTAAACTCACACAAACACACCCAGACCCGAAACAACTATCTGTAGGCCATACAAATATTTGTTTCGTGCGGGGATCGAACCCGCGACACGTAGCGCAGTAGTCTACTGCTTGAGCCACTGCGCCAACCGTGCCGTCAAATTATTAACATGTTAAATTAGTATACAAGTATAAGTACTTACTCGTTGTATTTGGGCGCGCACACGATGGCAATCGCTTCAGGCATCATCAGCTGGTACGAGCACTGCGTGTGGAGGTCCACAGACGACAAGAAAGCCGTCTGGGTCGGATGAGTCTGTAAAGATTTAAATGACAAATTAAACAAAGTTTTTAAAATCCCCATCCGTCTTCTGCACATCTAATCAAGTAACACTGAGTGAGATTGTTTTTAGGCTAAGACACTTATTTTGGATGTGGAATATAGCTGTTTACTATGCCGCGCAATGTAACGGATGCACATAGTGGTTACAGATTCTCTGAATATGTAACAACACTATACGAGATGGGACTAGACGGATACCCAAAAAACAAAATGCATCTAGACTTATTTTAACTATCTTTGTGCTTCTTTCGTCGGGGCTGCGGGTTGTTCGGAAGAGATACCGTGGCCTCGAAACAAAGGGCTAAGCAGAAAAACTGGTGGTTTTTAGTAGGCGGGAGCGGGAGGAGTCATTTGATGATTTCCCACCCACCAAAAAAAAAAGGTTGCTTAAGTTACAGTTATTATAAAAAGCAAAGCAAAATTATGTTTTAGACTTCAAGACATTTGACCAGGGGTTAACACGTTCTTTGATACCCTACAGGCTTAACCGCATGACGTCCTAACCCGCGTGAGCTGATTCAATTTTATCTAATATAATCTGCCAATATACATACACCTACAATCAATATAGATATGATTATGTGATAAAAGCATGATTCACAAAGTAATAGTGTACTTTGTTCATAAAATTGTTAGCAGATATTATTTAATTTGTGGTATCAGTGAGTCACGCAAGTAAACAAAACAAACGCCTTGACTGCTTGGAATTGTTACCATTTTGATACCTACTGATAATAACATCAGAAACATAGGAATATTTTTATTTAATTTCATTCTATGTGAGCTTACGGTCGACTTCAGTCTAACTAGATGCAGTTGAAAACCTAGATGTACTTTGCATGGAACTACAACTGTCAAACATCTACTAATCATCTGCATAGCCTTTTCCCAACTATGTTGGGGTCGGCTTCCAGTCTAACCGGATGCAGCTGAGTACCAGTATTTTATATGGAGCGACTGCCTATCTGACCTCCACAACCTAGTTAATACTAGGTAATACGATACTCTTTGGTAATACTGGATGTCAGAATTTCAGGCCACTGACTACCTGTAACGACTGCCAAAGATCTATATATGGCAGCCGGGACCAACAGCTTAACGTGCTTTCCGAGGCACGGAGGAAACTCGATATGTCGGGCGGTTACCTACTAATAAACAACAAAAATATTTTTTTTATGCGTGCTTCCATGACTCAAAGAGTGACCAATGTTTGTGAATAATAAGCATGCTTATTGTTAATCACCTACTTGTAACTAGGTTCTGCCATAGTATCCAAACTATGAATGTAATGTTGATGTTGACACAGTCGCTGAATGTATGTCGATGAAATTATGCAAACAAATATTCTAGGCACCTTTACGGACCCTTCACGAAACCAAGCATTATCTTCATCAAATTAAGTAACTATAAGCAAAAAACATTTTTTGGGGTTGAAATATCGTGCAAAAGGTTCGCCCCTTATTACATGGCACTTTAACATAACTGGTGAAGTGTGAATGCCTAACCATTCAGACAAAAAAAAATTACAGATATATAATTGTTTAGCACAAGAAATGTTTTCTCACATGAATCCATCCCAAAGTGATGAGGTTATGTTGGTCCTGGTAGTGGAAAATCTCCTCCTCATTGTTAGTGCTGCAGGAGTCTGGGGTTCCTGTCTGCTTGGGCACTATGACGTGCGTGATCTTCAACTGGTGGCGCTCCTGTAATGTTACGTCATTTCATTAAAAGAATTATGTAAAAAAAGATTTTAAATATTTGGGATTTGAAATAAATATACAGCATACAGTATAAGGTGTACTTTTATTTTAGGGTCATACTGAACGACTTTCGCCATGGGACCAACGTGATAATCGTATTATTTAAAATTTCAATACAGTTAATATATTCGCTTTTACGTTATGGGAGAAAGTTCTTCACCCCTAAATACTTTTCCGAAACATACTGTATAATGGTCTTATAAACAAATGAATAATCAAGCATTGTATACGAGTTCGAAAATTAAATTTATAGTTTTGAGGTTCATATTTGAACTGAGTGTGTAACTCACAAGAAAGGAGGCGTTTGATGAGATGACAAGTAATAGAGATGTCCAGGGCTGCGGGACTGTTCGAAAGACTTACCGCGGCCCCGGAACACAAAGGGCTAAGAAGGAACATGGGTGGGTTTTAGTCAGTACAAGTCTGACAATCCCTTCCGCTCCACCCAACGTGAGAGGGATCCATTGATGATTTTCCATCCTCAAGAAAAAGTAATACAGAGTGAGACACTAAATTGAATTGGCTATTTGACTACAGTTAAAAATTCACGAAAATGTTACGTTATTTCAAAGAACTAACAGAAATAACACGATGTGTGAAAAAAGTAATAGGTTTAGAAGCTTTTGTCGCGCGAAACGGCCATTAATTTGTACTACGTAACTATGGCGGTATGAAATATGACGTCACATTTTTGTAGCGCTGCCGCGCTGTCTTTGTCTAGCATGTCATTTAAAATCAATTAAAACTAAGTCATTTTTTTTTATCGATATTATTACTTTTTTCACACATCGTGTTATTTCTGTTAGTTCTTTGAAATAACATAACGTTTTCGTACATTTTTAACAGTAGTCAAATAGCCAATTGGTATGCAGGAGAATAATGATGGTGTGCAACTCACGAGTATCCCGGCGAGAATGCCGCAGGTCTCGACGTTGCGCTCGGTGTTGGAGGCGGCGAGACGCAGGAAGCGCGCCAGCAGAGCGGCTGGCACCACCACGTTGCGCAGGCGCGATGCCCCGTACAACGACTCCACGCTCGCGGTGCCACTGCACAATGTTACATGTCGGTCAAATGGACTGAAGAGCCACTTAGGGAATAGATCGGGACGAAACTTTGAGGGCTCATCTGCATAGCCTACTTCCATCTACGCTGGGCTCGGTTTCCAAACTTTTAGGCTTGAATCAGAATTGGCTGCAGCTAGAACTACATGGAGAGACTGCCTATCTGACCTCCACAACCCAGTTAGTACTGGGAGATACGATAAATAACTTGGTAAGACTGTCTGTAGATCTCCAATTGGCAGCCTGGACAAAGAACTTAACGTGCTTTCCGAGGCACGCAGTAACTTGAAAGGTATTTTTACGTTAATTGAACGTTATTATTACAAAATGATTCTATATTTATTCATAATATCAAACTAATTCCGATAACTTTTTAGTAACGAATTATTTGTATTCAACGTTATAATATCATCATTAAAAGGTCGTCGACCCCGTAATCGGCTGTATGTTGTTTAAATATGACACAGTATTTCTTGATTGATAGCCATCACCTCTAATTTAATGTGACCCATATGACGGATACCCACAGTTGATAGACTTTAGTGCCGGTAGTGCAAATTAATTCGAACACAACCGGTGAATGAGAATTACTTGAAGAAGATTTTCATTTATAGTGCATTTTATACCCGTGAGAGACTGAGGCAGTACAATTTTACCAATGAAACTGAACGTGTTCAGCCAATCTGAATAGCAATTAAACGAATCCCAATTACATAGCAATAATGACCCTTCGAATCCTCCTTTTTCGCTTCCTCTCACGATTCTCGGTTTCACATCTTAAATTGGCAAAATTGTCTACGTTCGGCACAACTGATTTAAACGGGCTGATTACATGGCATTCGCCTTAAAAGTGATACTCACACTTGCGGCCTCGAGGGCGGTATGATCGGCGGCACTGGCTGGTAGTGATGAGACGGCGCTCGCGACGGCTCGTTAGCGAAGTCGTCAGGGTACAGCACGCCGTCCATGGCCGGCGCTGACGGGGACACGGCCCACTGCTCCTGAAGCACCATGGTCACACACACACATACTAGACTGCACTCCTCGAGGTGCAACACAGATACGTCCTTATTACGCGAACGGACACGCATTTTGAAATCCCGAAAATAATAATAAATGGAACTGCAAAGGTGAAAAAAATTGGCTGGACGCGAAAGGCGGGGTGTTCTGCCGAGGTTTGGTAGAAACCTAAGTCCAGGAGTAGACTGGAGTAGATAAATTGATTGTAACAGTAACACCGAATGCTGTCTCAACACTAACGTTGCAAAGTGCCATTTACTAGCGATGAGACTTCGTTGCCCAATCTAACCGCGTATATATCTTATCTCAAGTATTGCTGATTTCGAATGTACTCATAACACTGTATTTTCCAAATAATGACTGTTATGAATATGACGCATAGCAATCGCAATATGACATTCATCATTTTGCCTCATGAACCTGCCTTTCGAAGTCCATAGCCGAACATATAAGCCCTTCAAAAGTAACGCCACGGCACCATCTCTCCGTCCTCCACGTCTAGTCTGTCCCAGCTGTGTAATCGTCTGTTCTTCTAGCTGGCAGTCATAACTTATGCTTCATCTCTACTCTTGTAATTTAGACAGTTAATAAACAAGTATTTACCATCGCCTACCTACCCTTATTCTGTATAATAGGGTAGTTGACAAAAAAAAAACTAATTAGTCCGTCCGATAGATTTCCAAAAAATATTAGACACATATTTTTACTGGACTCTGATAGATCTACAAGTGACAGTTGAGACCATCAGCTTAACGTATTTTCCAGAGGTACGATATTATTATGATGTCGTTGGGCAGTTGGTCACCCAACCACAGAACGACCTCGGCAAACGTAAATAAACCTTCGAATGACGGCGACGCGTGCGGCTGTTAATATGTACCCACAAGCTCCTCAGTTTTTTCAGTCGGGTTTTTTAGTTTTTTAACCGCCTTTCTTATTTCCAGCTTTTTAGTTAATCACGTAAAATACTTCGCAGACGATTAAACTATTTTTTACGATTTGTCGCTTTCAATTTCATTTAAACATATAATTATATTTTTGTAATCTCCTTTTCAAACTCTTTATTATGATACCCTTCTCGACGGTAACGGAAGAAAAAAAAATCGAAATCCACGATTATGGCCTCCAAAATCCGCAATTATTCTATTTTTTATTTTATTTTATGTAGCTAGTGACACTCGGGCCACCAAGACGAATCTAACGACGTATATCCTATCCAAATCCGTTCATCCGTTAAGGAGTTATGAGCCCTCATAACTCCTTAACGGATGAACGGATTTGCCCACAAAGAAACGGACATACATACATACAGGTCAAACACATAACTCTCTTTTTGGGCTTCGCCGCAGTCGGGTAAAAAAATACACCTGGTTACAACAAACCATCAAATTCAACTCTGACAGATGTTTTACAGCTTTGAAAAGAACTTGTGTGGTGATAAAAACGGAAGACTAGACTCACAGCATGAAGTACATGTGGTGTAGTTGTGTGTGCATCTTTCTTATTCTCATCAGCTTGGAGTTTTTCAGCCAGTTTTGCATCTTCTCTCTCTTGCTTTCTCCTTTCTTCATCTGCTGCACGCCTTTTCTTTTCCTAGTGAAATCAAAAGAGTTGGTACATACAGTGTTATTACCAATTTGTTGCTTTTGCATTGTATATATTAATAGCTTATGACTGCAGCTTCCATCGCGTGGACTTCGATAATTGTCCCACAGATAAAGACACACACACTACAGAGATAAAAGTGTCTTATATGTGTTATAAATTATCTGCATGCTAAATTTTATTGAAATTCATTTACGAGTTTCTGTATGAAAGAGTAATAATATTAGTAGGATATAAAACTTGGGCTGTCAAAACCGAAAAACCTTCAACTTAAAAAATAATGACAAACATTATTTGGTACATTTACCTCTTCCTGATAGACAACATGTTCTTTGGCATACTGGTCTAGAAGCTTTTGTTTCAGTTTCTCAGCTTTGGGCATCACCTCTTTCAGCTTAGCCTGGTTCACAGCCTTCACTGAAGGTGGAATCGATACATACTCCGGGTGCTTGCGGATCTTTTCCAAGAAGAGTGTCATAAACTTAATGTACAGAATGTAAGCATTCTCGAGGCTACCCTCTGCGAGATATACGTTTGCCATTCTGACCATCTCCAAACCTGACCTGTAATACCTGAAATTGTTTACATTTATTTTATTAAGTTTTTATATTAGGCTGCAAAAACAAAACACATTTTTTTGGCAGTTAGGATAATTTTTAATATTGTTCTACAGTTCTATGAATTAATAAGATTTTAGTCATACTGACTTTAAATCTTTATGACGGCAAGTTTGGTGCAGTGGCTTAGTGGTAGGTTGCTGCGCTGTGTGTCATAGGTTCAATTCACACATGGAACAATTTTTTTTATATTACCTACATGTAGTGGTTTCAGGTCTGGCTGTTTGCAAATATGTATCTGAATGTGTATCTATACTAATATTATGTGCAAATATTTGATTTGCACATAATATTGATGACCTCCATGGGTTGGTCTATCACATGATCACTTTGAGAGTTCTGATTCAGGTTTATTTTCACTGGCATAATATGGTAAGAATTTATCTTTGTGTTAAGTAGCATACTGCCGTCCTTTCACTAGAAAGCCGTTAAGTGCAAAAAGTAGTTTTCGAGATAATGGCGAAAAATGCGCAAATCATTGTTTTAAAAAAATCAGATTACTTATTTGTAGTTAACCTCTTGAACGTCCGCGAACATTGCTTGAATGTCTTATGATCCACCGGGTGATCATAAGGACGCTCGAAGACTTAAGTAAAATACCAAAAAATAATTGTCAAATTAGACAGTTAAGGTATTTTAACGTATATTTAGCAAAGAAGTTTGTGTACACTTTAAAGAGCTGGAATCATCATAAATTCTACTATTCAACAGCCTGTAAAGTTTTTATATCTCTGGAAGTATTCATATTCTAAAAATGTTTTTTAGACAGAAAGATAGAAAATTTCGAACTCTATCAAGCTGTATCAAAAAGTAAAAATTGACCATTTGGCTTTCTAGTGATAGGATGGCAGCATAAGGTACTACTGGCAGAGCAACTTGACTGCAGGGTACAGAATTCTGCTTAATTTTTGAACTAAGAGTTAACCCATGCAGAGGGTCTATGGCTTTGTTAACAAAGTATCATTCTCCTGCCCCAGTACATTTGGGTTCACACTTGATACAGAGAGCTTGGTGGAGTGTGCAACTGTTTTTGTTGTAGCCAGAAGCTTTACCCAAATACCACTGTTTGTATCAAAATGATCCCTTCACAAGGTTGTATCGTTCAACAAAAGTGACTAGAGACTAGAGCCTTCCAACCTTTAAATGACAACTCGGACCAACAGCTTGATATGGTTCCCAAACACAGAAGTCTCTATTTTGTCATGAATACTTACACTCCACTATCTATTTAAACTCCAATCAAGGGGCTATTATTAATTAGCCGCGAGACCCATGTCCCGAAACCCGTTGCTAAATATGTTTCTTTTGGAATCTAAAAGCACCTATTGCCTTAGTTGTCTCAATCTTTAGGTTTTACCTACCTAAAATGCGTCATCATTACCTTGATCATGCACAAACTCATAGAAGCTGTTTTTAATAGTTACCTTCTCGGTGGTACGTTTGGATCTACGTCTACCACGGCACCATAGTTGGCTAACTGTTTAACCCTTGCCGTAGGTTCTAAAGAAGCCAAATCAACTGATGGTTTTGAGCGTTTTTCTTCCGCTTGCATTGTGTTGATTTCCCAAATTTTACTTGTTTACGTAAAGTAAGTCGCTTCATGCAAGCACGTCCAATTAAAATACTGCTTAGAGACAAGCTAAAACCAAAAATGAAATACAGAGGAAACGGTACAACGATAAACTTGCAGTCTTGCAAAGAACTACAGAATACAAACCAAATAAGAGGGCGAATCAAAAAGTAGAGCCGAATCGCCAAAGAAAAATTGTCACTGAGTTCACACTTCACTCACAGACAGACATTGACAGGTGATGAGGTGACAGTTCAGTAAATCATGATAAATGAATAACCTGGCTACTGAGGCCTTTAAGCCTTTGACGTTTACCAGCATGCTAAATAATACCATGATAAACATGCAACAGCTTAGCCCAGGCAGGATAGTACAGTCATTTGGGGTGAAAAATGGGGGTTACCTGGAAAGTTTTCCAGGAGTTTTGAAAATTGGTATTTTCAAAACTCCTGGACTCCTAGATTTTGATGTGTTCTTTTCGAATGTCGCTCGCGTCGTCGCAACCGGTTGGAAAAATGGCGTTTAGCAGTTAAAAGTTATTCACCGCTATAGAAATGAATTATTTGATTTTAGATTTTATGATGTGCTGCATATAATATATTCCTCTTGAATCACTGTCTATTCCTGGAAACTGCATTAAAATCTGTTGCGTAGTTTACAAGATCTAAGCGTACAAATAGGACATTTAAAAAAAGTAAAGAACGTAAAAAGTAGAATACTTTTTGAGTGTATTGCTCATTATCAGGATCTGATGATGGGATCCCAGAGAAGTCGAGGGCAACCCTCAAATTTTATAGGCACGTATTACAAGTTTCGTGCTTTTTCTAAAGCTTTTCAAGTATTCGCATTTAGCAATCATCACTTCATGTTCAGGTGAACAGATTCTGGGAGGTACTACTCCTCAACGGTTAGGAGTTGAAAGCAGTAATAAGGGAATCTTGAAGGTTAAGGGGGGTTTTTTGGTTGAAAAAACTTCCGAAGAAAAATCAGCTTCTGGAGTCGGTGTCAAAAAAGCAGATTTTTTCTTCTGAAGTTTATTTTTCACTTTGATTTTTTTCTCCTTTTTGTCTTTTAGAAGTCATTTTTTTGGCCATAAAGGTTTTTAGGTGGTGGAAGCGGTAGGGAGTGTCACACTTCTACTGACTAAAAACCACCCATGTTCCTTCTTTCCTCTTTTGAACAACCCGCAGCCCCGGTAGGCGTTGGCCCTTGCAATGTTGCTAACATCACTTTCAGCCCCGCGTGTACACGAACGCGCCATCGACACGGCTTGTCGTCGTCATAAGACGGACGGACGGTAAGCAAGCTCATTACTTACCGTTTACAGGCCCGCGCCAACGGTGGCCGGAAGCCATCACGTGTCCCCTGACGCTCGGAGCGTCTCCCGCAGCGGCTGGGACGAGAGGTTCTCTCCCTCACACATCACTGCCTCGCAGAAAGAGGCGACGGCGTCCCATTCCCTCTCACCCCGGACCATGGCTTGAACCAGGACCGGAAGCGAGAGGTCACCGCCGCCAATCGCCGCTATGAGAACACGGCGGGGCTCCGCCTAAGCGGAGCAGACCTTCACGGTGTGCTCCACCGTGTCCTCCGGCCGAACCTCGCAGTGGAAACATCCGGGCGTTTCATCCCGCCTGATTCGGTGCAGGAACCTCCTGAAACAAGGACCTGCGTCAGACGGAAGGTGAAAACGCCGTGGCGCCTCTCTAGCCACTCCTCAAAAAGCGAACTTATCGCCACTTTCGTTGCGTGCCCTCTAATGAGAATGATCCCTCCGTGGCATGTCGTGCGGTACCACCTTTTGAGGCGCGTTCAGGTAGTGATTTAGCGGTCCGCCGCCTCAAAGAACGCGCCCGCACCGGGGCCCCGTCGGAAGTGCTACACGACTCCCCCTCAAACTGGCTTTATCAGGGTAACCCGTTCCATGCCATGTGTGACCCTGTCCCAGGCGCAATACTACAAGTTTCGAATTCGCTTCCCTCATACCGTCGGTACACTCTCTGGCAGATCAAGGGCGCTCCGCCACTGCAGTCCACCCAACGTTTCTTTGATCATCCTCTAGTTATAGCGTCATCTACGATAATATTCATTCTCTATTTTCAACCGACTTCCAAAAAGGTGGTCCAATTATCACCAAATCAGGTTCTGATGATGGGATCCCAGAGAAATCGAGGGCAACCCTCGAATTTTATAGGCACATATGATGTTCTTCATATATTTTCTAAAGCTGTTTAAGTGTTTGCGTCTGACCATCATAATATCATGTGACTTCACTGATGATGATGGAAGGTTCAACTCCTCAACGGTTAGGAGTTGATAGAAAATTCTTTCAAAACTATACGTACTTATGAAGTGATAGTTGTATTCTTTCAGGGTATTAGGTTGCCCTGATGATTGGAGGTAAATCTCATTAACCGACTTTAAAAAAGGAGGTTCTCAATCTTTTTTTATGTATATTCACCGATTACTCGGAGGCGCCTGAACCGATACAGAAAATTCTTTTTTTGTTGAAAAGGAGATATCCCAAGGGTGGTACCATGATAAGAAAATCAGGATCTAATGATGGCATCCCAGAGAAATCGATAGCAACACTCAAATTGTATAGGCACGTATTACGTGTTTCGTGCTTTTTCTCAAATTTGTGCTACTCTCACAGACACTGCACTAGGTCCATAAACATCGCAAATTTTTTTCGCGGCTTGCGTTGTACCTTTTTTGTAGTAAAATTTTAAAATGTATCGAATTTCTTCATTAGATTCACTCATCTTGACGGTACGAAAAACAAATGAAAATCACACATTTTCCTAATTTGAATTTGGAATTATGTTCTATAAAATTTAAACTTTCAATGATACCAAAACCAGCCAGATACAAATAGTATAGCCAAAGAGATTTTATTACAAGTTCATAAATACTATAATGCGAAAAGACTTTTTCCCCAACCTAATATGTGTACTTAACACAGCACAATAAAGTAACATGAAAATGATTGGTGGCCGCTAAAACAAAAAACGACGCCACTAGTGCATACAAAGTTACTCAATGCCCATTCCATCGGTTCGAAAACGAATCCAAATGCCATCCGAGATACGATTCAGGGTTTCTCGAATCGGGGGGAGGAGGAATGGGACGCCGTCGCCTCCTTCTGCGAAGCAGTCATGCTAGCGAAGGAGGTGGCGGAATGTGAGAGGGAGGGAACCTCTCGAGCCGCCGCGGGAGGAGCTTCGGGCGTCGGGGGCCACGTGATGGCTTCCGGCCACAGTAGACGCGGGCCTGTGGACGGTGAGTGATGGGCTAGCTCGCCGTCCGTCCGTCTTATGACAACGACAGGCCGTGTCGACGGCGTGTTAATTGTGTTCCACGCGCGCCTCAAAGAGATGTCAGCAACTTGGTTGCTGCGGGTTGTTCGCAAGGTATACCGCGGTCTCGACATGAAGAGCTAAGAAGGAACATGGGTGGTTTTTAGTCGGTAGAAGTCTGACACTCCCTTTCGCTCTGCCCAAGAGCGGGAGGGGTTATTTGATGATTTTCCACCTGCCAAAAAAAAATGGGTTTCTCGAATGACGACGGCAAAATATAAAGCAAATAAAGTCCATTTCACGAAAGAAGTCCCGCAGACGCAGCGCTGTATGTCGCGCGACCTAATGTTGTTTCACAACTTTTGGCATCGTAAATAAACCTTATAATAACGCACTAATCCAATAATAAATTCACAAAATATCTACCACAACAAACGCACCTTGATAACATCGACAAACGACAACATGTAGTACAGTCATTTGGTCGAAAAAATAGAGGTTACCTGGAAAGTTTTCCGGGAGTTTTGAAAATTGGTAATTTTATAGATTTTGACGTGCTCTTTCCGAATTTTAACTTTGCCACCTCGTATCTTTGCCGCTCGCGCCGCCATATTGCATAAATGGCGCCTAAAAGCAGTTTTTTGATAATAACTCCTTTCCGACGCATTTTACAAGAAAAACATATCTATACAAAATAATAGTAGAGAAAATTTCCTACAATTTATGTCATAACCTTTTTTTTCCTAAAACCAATAGTTTCGGCGTACGAGCGCCGTAAACCATTATACAACTACGCTAAAAAAAAAAAGAGAATATTCTTGTGATCGCAAGTGCGACTACTTTGCTTGATCCTGGGTTAGATTCCCAGGTCGGGCGAAGTGTTATTGCGTTTTTCCATCAGGAATTCCTCAGTAGCGGCCATGGAGTCTGAATTTGTGGCCGGTTGATGGCAATAGGCTCGCCACCTATTACATGGGACTTAAACATAATTGGTGAAATGTGTGTGGGGTGTCCAGTGTTCACAAGGAGTGATGTTATGTTACTACATGCGGACGTCTTGGTCCAGGGGGTGCTGGACTATGACCGACATAAAATAAAATAAAAATAGCCTTTATTAACTTACTACTTACGTTAACATTCTCTTTCTTTGAAACACAACAACAAATACAACGACCGACATAAGCTACTGAAAGTCATTTAGGTCGTTCCTAAAAGTTCTGCAGAAATGCAAATCACTTTGAATACCATTAGACAGTTAACTATGCTCTCAGGACATCTATTCTATAGTAGAACAAATTGTAATGTTATAAAACAATAGTAGTAAAAGCATAGCCCCTTCCTAAGAAAATCGGTGGTGAACCACGGACAGACGGACACACGACGGCAGTCGGACAAGAGAGTGATCACAAAAGGGTTCCTTTTTTAAGGGATTTTCCCTATTGAGGTACGGAACCCTAAAAAACGCGCTTCTAACTCTACCTCAAGGTGGTGTGGAAACGCGTTATTAGCGCAAACACATTTTAAATTACAATTTGCGGCGCTCGTACGCCGTCACTATTGATTTTACGAAAAACGTTGTTAGGACATAAATGTAGGAAATTTTCTCTAGTTTCATTTAATTCTGAACTATTTTTATCGTAAATTGAGTCAGAACGAAGTTATTCTCAAAAAACTATTTTTGAGTGCCATTTTTCCAAAATGGCGGCGCGAGCGGCACAGTTACGAGGTGGCAAAGTGAAATTTCGAAAAGAGCACGTCGAAATCTATAAACTCACCAATTTTCAAAACTCCCGGAAAACTTTCCAGGTAAAACTATCAAATGACTGGACTAATGGCCGATCTGTTAAATTTAGTTCCACAATTGTCCGCGGGACTTCTTTCGTAAAATGGACTTTAGTGTTGGTGCAAGAACACAACCCTGCTTGACGCCACAGGTAACATTAAAAAAGTCCGATTGCTCGCTGTTTATCGCAGCGCAACAGGATATATCGTCGTAGAAGTCGTATCATCCTCACATTTTTTTTAGATCACCTTAATTTTATTAACAGAGCCCATAGAGCTTCCCGAGGATTACTGTCGAAAGTCTTTTCAAGATCGACAAAGCAGAGGTATATGGGTAATATTAATAGAGCCTTAAAACTATGTTAGCAGGTAACACTTCACTAGCGCACTAAGTCACTGTGCGTTCTTGTGGCACTTGCCCGCGGAAACGACGGAACACCACTCCTTGCGGCCAAAAGTTCTCTTCCAAGACGAGATGCAGAAAACATGTTGGTATTCGCACCACGAACGCCCTAAAGTTGATGTTGCGGAGCGACTCAAGCAACTGCACTCTCGCCACGTACTTCGTCTTCTGGCGCACGTACTACACGATGTCCTCCGCCGTAGTGATGTAGTATAGACGGGAGATGTACACCGGAGTTTTCGGCTTTGCGGCACGAATGGTCACGTTGGGCTCCGATGGAACCGTGCCGCAGCAGTTCTTGGTGATACGCTGACGACGCTTCCTCACCACCGTCACAGAACCGTCATCAGCCTGGATCACAGGCTTTCGAGCGGGAGCAGTTTTGTCCGCGATAATGCTAGCGAATTCTCTAGGAACACGTTGAGAATCACAATTGAATCTATTACTCGGTGTCTGTTTTGTGAATAGTGATTTTCGATAGTACGATCGATCGATTGGATATGGCGGACGATCAAGTGGTTGTGAATGGCTATACTGGCGGGCAGTACCGCAGACAAGACTCAAGATACGCGTGGCGCTTGCGGCGAAGCGATAATGGTCTTTGCGTGATCGGTATTCCTTAAATTAAGTGGCGGAAGTTAAGCATATAGCATGCCAAGCTTCCTATAAAAATCTTCCACCCCTTTAATAAATTTCCATTTAATAAAACATAATTTAATTCAATGAACATTTATTATATTACGAAGAACTTCGGCATAGTACATTGCAACACAAATAAATACATAAAATAACTGGACTCCAACAACAAAGAGTAATAACATAAGCGCATAATCGACGTATGGCGTTGTAGCATTTACCCATACTTAAGACTGTCGGATATGCACGTGGGCAGAGCTTGTAAATAAAGAAACAAGGCTTTCGTTTTAAAGTGTTTAACCACATAGGATCACATGTAACATCGTTTGGCCATGCTGTCTTGTCAGCCTGCCTAACCACCTTTAGTAGACACTGAAGAAAGCCTTTTTTCCCAGCCGCTTTCTTTCTGGTTTTCTTTTTTTCCTTACATTTGTTTTTCTCGGAAAGCTTTCGTAACTCTTTAGGAGGAGTGTACCGTAATGGTCGACTTCTATAAGCACGTCTAAGAGCGGACTCATCATAAAATACCTGCGTTGCACATTTATTACCTGACTTAGTAAAACAAGGATTGCCGTATGGAAGATTGGTAATGGTAGCATTACGGTTTGGTCCAGGAATAAATATTGATTGTTTACGTTGACCACTATGACCAGGATAGCGCATTGATACGCGGTTAAAGTCCGGATATTGTTGTTGTACTCCACCCTCTGCTGTACGTCCTCGCCTACTGTCTCCTGCTGAGTATTGCTGTAACAATTCAGGGGGTTGTTTGTTCTTTTGTGGAATTGTGGATATTTGTGACAATCGTTTTTGATCTAGCAAGTCAATTTGAGTTTGGTGATTTGATTGAATTTGTGATTTTTTCAGGCTTTCTGGTACCTCGGAGCGTTGTAATAATATATTATGTTCACTCCTAAATGGATTTCTCTGAGCGGAATTAGTACACACGCACGAAACCAAAGGCGATTTTTGAAATGTCGTCGAGGTATGTTGCAACAATCCCGGCGACAGAGTTTTTGCAATTTTGTGTAAGCTATTTAATAATACTTCTTGTTCGTGTCCATGTTTAAAGCTTTTGCAGCATTTGTCGGGTTTTTTACGTGTTGGTTGAAAATTATGTAAAAGCCCATTGTGATGAGTAGGATGTTGGCTAGGATGAGGCTGCGACAATTTGAACACCACTGGTTTTTTCTGATGCTGACCGAATTCAGTTTGCTTATCAGTTCCAAATGCCGTTTTAGGTGTGGGATACGATATTGTAGGTGATTGGAATCGTTGATGATCAGTTAGTAAGCTGTGTGACGGAAAACTTGGAAGTTGTAGTAAATCTGTATTAGGTTGTAATTTGTTGTTTGATGAATGTTCTGTTTTAAATTTTTGCACTCCTATGCATTTGCACCTACCTGGAATTATTGATTGTGCTTGATCAGCTTTAGTTAGCTGAAAAATTGTAACTAACGGTTTCTCTACTTTTTCCTTTAGCAGGTTTGACTGAAAAGGCCGACTAGGTTGCCGAATTGAAAGATGCTGCGGGTTCTCAGGTTGTGCCTCAGTTCTGACTCTTGAGTGACGAGAGTTCTTGTATGGAAGTGTTGACTGTGAGCCAAGTAAGTTGGGTAGTTCTTGAGATGGTGAAATTTGCTTCACAAATTTACGGGAACGCTGTGATATTTTTGTTGAAAGATGCTGCAATTTTTCGGGCCAACATGCACACTTACCTGGAATTATGGGTGCCATTTGAGCACCTACTAGGGTAGATCTCGTTTCTTGATTATTTTTACATGAATTTGTCGATATAATATCAGTGATAGATCTTATTTTTTCGACCAATTGTGACGATTTAAGAAGTTTAAATGATGGTTTAGACTTAAGAGGTTGCGGATTCAGAAAGTACTGCACTGGTACCGTTTGTCCCGCTGTTGACGGCATCGGCGCGTCCACATTTTGAGACAAGGAATATTGCGGATAGGATTGTTTTTGTGCCGACGTTGATTCCTGACATCTATTTAAGTTTTGACCCGACCGATGACATGTGGTTTTGCCTAAATGTTCTTTCGCGCATCTGCACGTCCTTGGTATAATATAAAATTGTACCAGTTTTGATTGTTTCTTAGACAGTTGGTGCGCATCATGTATTTTAGATGACCCTTGATTATTGTTCAAAGTATTTTGGGGTGAGAGCGTTTCTTCAGATCGATTGAAGTGAGCTGAGAATAGAGATCTATTTGGTTGACTCAGAAGTTGTTGTGATTTTGAGTGTAGCTTCCTCAACAAAAGCGTTTTTAGTATCTGATGGGGCATTCCGTCCTTCGGAGTCATAGAAGTTTCATCAATCGAACATTTATACTCGGTGGTATTCTCTGATATTACCAACGATGAATGCAAAGATGTTTTAGACTGGTGACTTACAGTACGGTGAGAAAGTCTAGGGAACAAATAATAATAGATTTTACTTAGTCGTAAAGAGGAGTTTGACTTGTGATTGTCGGGTTTGCAATGATATACTAATTTACTTGAATGTGACAGAAAAGATCGACGGTGAGAAGTGTGAAGTTGAAGATGAACTTGACATGGAGAAAGTTTGTCCACGTTATTACATTTACATGAAACCTCCTGAATGTTAGCTGGAAAAGTTGACGATGTCTTGGACATAATACGAGTTTGACGAGGTTGAGCCGCTAAAGGATCAGATTTAAGCCCTTGCATGTTGGCCAAAGGCGATGTTTGAGAGCTATTATTATGTGATTCCTGGTAATCAGCCTGGGCTTCAATATCGACTTTTTTTGTTCCACCACAAGCACAGTCAGCCACTACTCCGAATGATTTAGCCTGTTCTTGTAAAATGTGAGAAGGTACTTGTGTTAATTTTGATGATAACTTTTCTGGTTGCACGGTAGGCACATTAGTTCCTTCTGTGGTGCGTTGCGATGACTTTTTTGGGTGAGGACTACGATGCAGCGACTTTATTTTCGGAATATTTGATTCCGCAATAGGAAGATGCTGTGGAAATTTTGAATTGAGAGGAGGTACAGTGTTACATGTGCACTTACAGTCACATGGAAGCTTTTGAATGTTAGTTAGAAAAGTTGATGATGTCTTCGACATAATACGAGTTTGACGAGGTTGAGCCGCTAGAGGATCAGATTTAAGCCCTTGCATGTTGGCCAAAGGCATTGTTTGAGAGCTATTGCTATGTGTTTGCTGGTAATCAGCCTGGGATTTAATTTCGACTTTGTTTGTTCCACAACGACCGATGAATGATTTAGACTGTTCTTGTAAAATGTGAGAAGGTACTTGTATTAATTTTGATGATAATTTTTTTGATGGCGCGGTAAGCACAGTAGTTCCTTCTGTGGTGCGTTGCGATGATTTTTTTGCCTTGGACATAATACGAGTTTGACGAAGTTGCGCCGCTACAGGATCAGATTTAAGCCCTTGAATGTTGGCCAACGGCGTTGTTTTTGTTCGACCACAAGCACAGTCAGCCACTACTCCAAATGACTTGGACTGTTCTTGTAAAATGTGAGAAGAGACTTGTGTTAATTTTGATGATAATTTTTCTGGTTGAACGGTAGGCACATTAGTTCGACGAGGTTGAGCCGCTACAGGATCAGAATTAAGCCCTTGCTTGTCGGCCAAAGGCGTTGTGTTTGTTCCACCACAAGCACAGTGAGCCACTACTCCAAATGACTTAGACTGTTCTTTTAAAATGTGAGAAGGAACTTGTGTTAATTTTGATGATAATTTTTCTGGTTGCACGGTAGGCATATTAGTTCGACGAGGTTGAGCCGCTACAGGATCAGAATTAAGCCCTTGCATGTCGGCCAAAGGCGTTGTGTTTGTTCCACCACAAGCACAGTCAGCCACTACTCCGAATGATTTAGGCTGTTCTTGTAAAATGTGAGAAGGTACTTGTGTTAATTTTGATGATAATTTTTCTGGTTGCCCGGTAGGCACATTAGTTTGACGAGGTTGAGACGCTACAGGATCAGAATTAAGCCCTTGCATGTCGTCCAAAGGCGTTGTGTTTGTTCCACCACAAACACAGTGAGCCACTACTCCGAATGATTTAGACTGTTCTTGTAAAATGTGAGAAGGTACTTGTGTTAATTTTGATGATAATTTTTCTGGTTGCACGGTAGGCACATTAGTTCCTTCTGTGGTGCGTTGCGATGACTTTTTTGGGTGAGGACTACGATGCAGGGAATTTATTTTCGGATTATTTGATTCCGCAATAGGAAGGTGCTGTGAAAATTTTGAATTGAGAGGAGGTACAGTGTTACATGTGCACTTACAGTCACATGGAAGCTCTTGAATGTTAGTTAGAAAAGTTGATGATGTCTTGGACATAATTCGAGTTTGACGAGGTTGAGCCGCTAGAGGCTGATCCTCTAATTTAAGCCCTTGCATGTCGCCCAAAGACATTGTTTGAGAGTTATTGTTATGTGTTTGCTGGTAATCAGCCTGGGCTTTAATTTCAACATTTTGAGCGCATATCGTATCTTTGTCAGCTATTTTTGGAATACATAGTATTTCTTTGTTAGCAGTACTCGTCTTGACACTGGCAAAGTAGTTCAAAGCCAAATCATGATTAGTACTTGTTTTATATTTGTGTGATGGCACAGAGTGCATGTATTTATCTCGGAAAATGTTATTTAGCGCTATATTACGATTGGTCATTGTTGTGACGTCGATTGCGTTTGATTGCTTTTGAGTTGTAACTGATCTGTGACCTGTCACACTTTTATAAGTTGGTTTTGATAAACTAGTACATAGAGCAATCTGGTGAGCTCTACTTGGAATACAATGTATATCTTTGTTAGCAGTGCTTGGCTTGACACAGTTAAAGCATTTCAAAGCTATAACTCTGCTGACCATTGACACTTTGTCGGCTAAGTTCCGTTGTATTTGAATTGCAGCAGAAATTTCACTTGCTTGATTTTTATGATCATGTTTAGATAAGTCATGTGTCGCACCACTAGGGCAATTCAAAGCTATATCTCGGCTGGTCATTGTGACGTTGTCAGCTATGCTCAGTTGTATTTGAGTTGCAGCTGGAATTTGACGTGATTTATGTTTAAAAACATGATTATATTGTTCGTGTTTCTCACCACTAAGGAAATTCAAAGCTATATCTCGGCTGGTCATTGTCACGTTGTCGGTTATGCTCGGTTGTATTTGAGTTGCAACAGGAATTTGGCGAGCTTTATGTTTAAAAGCATGACTATATTTTTCATGTTTCTCACCACTAGGGCAATTCAAAGTTGTATCTCGGCTGGTCATTGTCTCGTTGTCGGCTATGCTCGGTTGTATTTGAGTTGCAACAGGAATTTGACGAAATTTATGTTTAAAAGTATGATTACATTGTACATGTTTCTGACTGCTAGGGCAATTCAAAGCTATATCTCGGCTGGTCATTGTCACGTTGTCGGCTATGTTCGGTTTTATTTGAGCTTCGATAGATATTTGAAGCGGTTCATATCTGTAAAAAGGTTTATGTTGTTTGTGTCTACAAGAGTCATGCGATCCTATATTGCGATTGGATTTTATCATAATATCGGACGTGTTAGATTGCTTAAGAGTTGCAGGGATATTATGTGTTTCATATTTGTCACCTTGTCTAAATTGTTTGTGTCTACAGAGGGGATGCAAAGCTTTATCGCGATTGGTTTTTGTTGAAATGTCTGCTGTGTTCAATTGCCTAAGAGTTGAAGGGATTTGATGTGGTTTATATTTAAAATTTACAGCTTGTTTATATTGATGGTGTCCACAAGGGCGATGCAAACCTTTGGTGCGATTGGTTTGTGTGATGTTTGCAGTGTTCAATGGCTTAAGAGTTTCAGGAATATGATGTGATTTATATTTGTAACTTTGTTTAGAGTGACTGTATATCTTTCCAAAAGAGGGATTCAAGGCAATATGGGATTTGATTTTAACTGGACTTGAATGTTCTTGAGTCGGAATACAGTTTTTACATTTGAAAGCTTGTTTAGGTGGATAATGTATGGCTCCAAAGGTGTATTTCCACGCCCTATCTAGATAAGCGGTCTTCGATTTAATACGCTTATTTGTAACTTTCTGATGGACGGCCGGAATGTGTTTTGAGGTATTTTGTGTTTTATGTGGGTTATTTGAAAGATTGTTCTGGAGAGAACTTAACTTCTTATTTGTTAATGACGTTTTATGGCTTTTACCAAAAGGGTAGTTTGAAATTGTTACATAATTAATGGTTTGTGTTCGTAATCCATGTAAATTTGAATTGAAAAATTGTTTTGTTGGCATGCTGTTTGTTGTTATGTCTTTAAAATGTTCAATTTTGTCATTAACTTTGTTAACAGCATTACTGTTTTCGTGTGTACCCCAGCATTTAGATAACTCAGGGGGAGTTAAGCCTTTTATGACTAAACCAGGAGTATTTTTTGTCGACATATTTAAAGTTTTACCTGCTAAACCAAATGTATTGTCTTTACATATTTCCGAATTTGTTATCAGAAGGTGTTTTGTCCCACATGGCTTTTTCAAATCAAACCGAAATGGCGGAGTCCCATTTTTACGTCGAACCAGATGGTTCTTCGCTAAATCTTTTTGTGCGACATTATTAGCGATTACTTTTGAGTTGTTTTTTTTCGTATTGATATTAATTCTTTCATCAGCTGAATTGGAAAATGTCGGTGGAATATTTACCTGTTGACGTCCACCATGACGAGTTTGTGGCTTTGAACATTGCGCATTAAAACAAGCACTACTAGGCCTCTGAACTGTCCTTAGAAATTTAGAGCCAAGCCTTGCTAACAACGATCGACGACTTGGGCAACTTTTACCCCTATTCATTGGAAAATCTATGCACACTTTTTTTGATGATTTATGTTGCCTCTTTTTGAGGTATCTCATTTGTGGACCAAATTCACATCGCATACTTTGCATTACTCGGGAACTCGCGACGGAGCGTCGTTTCTTTCTATGCCGTAAAGGTTTCATCACCCATCCTCTATTGCCCACATAGAACAACTTGTAACACTTTCTAGAGTTTGGATAAGGCGGTGGCAAACACGACCAATCGACATCCGTTGGAGCCTTACTTTTAAGTTTAAACATAGACACCATAGCACTAAAAGAGTTAACGACACTGCCAACGGTGCGGCTGCACCAGGTGACCACTGTCGACAACAAACTCCTCCTTTTTCGAGGCAAATAATTTTCAAAACTCATTCGCTGGTATTCAGAACGGAGGTCATTCGCGCGAAATCTGTTCATCGGAAATGCTGTTTTTGGTTTACCTTTTGACATATTTATGAATTTACCAGGAAACATGATTACCCATACTAGAAGTCCAGCTAAAAGACATGGAGACCACAGCACAATAAGTAGTCCAATACAAATAGATTTTGTATAGCTTTTTCCTGACAGGTTCTTTCTTGAATGGAAATCAACAACGCGCTTTACAGATCTTGAACAAAATCTTTTACAAATGTTGGTGAGAATGTAAATTCTTTTTTTGTTTTGTTTTCGGTCGCTTTTACGCTTATTTTTTGCGGGGCTTGCACGTGCTCTGTTTTGGTGAGGCATACGTTTTATACAAGATATGCATGGTTTTTGCTGTTTTTCCTCGCTTGTAACCGTAGCGATCTGTGGCAGCAGGTCCGCTTCGCATTCGCATACATTTGGTGGTTGGTGATGGCTGCTCCCAGAAACCTCGACGTTACCAGTGCTTGTACAAGCATTACAAAAAGGTATTGACTCGGGACCGAATGATGAAGGTGAGACTGTGTCATCTTTAACCAAACATTTTTTTATTTTTCGTTTTTCTTGAACAGAGTCATAATTTCGTTGATATGTTCGTGGGTGAGGACCGGTATTTAAATTATAACAAGCTGATGAACGTATATTTACGTAATCAGACTTTAGGACTCTCAATGCATGATGTTTACAACAACATCTTGCAACTGGTTGTGGCGGTTTACGTTTACGGAGACATCTCATTCTTAACTTTTTAAAGTGTATTTTATCTGTGTCTATGAATTTGAACCAAGACATACGATTTAGATCTTGATCCATAGATCGATTACTTTTTTGAAAACCGTAGATGTCGTTAGGTAATCTGGCAACTCGTTTCTTTTTTGGTTTCGTTCTTTCATTATCTGTGCGGATTCTACAAAATTTCATGAAACTCGGAGTTTCGCGCGTAAACAAAAATTGTACATCATTATTTTCTACTTTGTGACGAAATCTCGAGTTTCTTTTGCGCAGATTTCTTGGAACCCTTAGTTTCCTTTGAAATAAATTTGTACTGCCCTGAAACTGGTTCGTTAAACTTGTATCACTAGAATTCAATTTAAGGTCACGTTTTGTAGATTTTTCTGAAAAAAAACGTATTTTTTATTAATCACTATGCGCAATTGCAAGTAATAAGTTGACAAAGTTTCAGCGCAATCGAATGAACGGTAGGTACTTATGGCTATAGCAGCGCATTTAATTAAATGATTATTCCTTAGTTTTCGACAATATTTCAACAATTTGCAAAGTCTGTATATCAGACGATAATCCTGGAAAAGTAGGAATAGCTTTCAAGGATCATCGTTTATGTCCGGTTTGTTTTCCTGTTATATTTACGATTATGTTAACATACGCGGTATCAACGACAAAAGCTCTATAATGAGGTATCACGTGAAACAGCAATGGAGACTATTGAATTCGCTATTTTGGATAAATATTTATTTAATGACGAATGATGTCCAAAAATATTCAATTCGGTTTCCACGAATCCCCTGGATTTAGGCTAGGCGTTGTATGGTGTTTTTTTAAAGTTAAATGATGTTAGTAACTCACGTTATGCTTGAAAACCTGCACCTAATAATTGTCACATATAAATTAGAATTTGCACACCAATAAAAAAGTCAGATAATATAACAAAACTTACTTTTAGGTGAAATTTTAAATATTTCACTCTTTGATTTTCTTCGGGTGAAACAATGTTTTATTGAAGTTTCTGGAGGGCTCATCAATAAGATATCATCAAGGATTTTTTCCGAAGGACGCCACATTTTCGAAGTTCCTGGTGTCGTTATTTTGTCATTTAGATATATTTTTGCCGATGTTCTAGGTGGTCTGAAGGTGTCTCCTAAAAATATCTTCGATTTTTGCGGAAGACTTCTATTGTCACCAAAGCTTTTTTTAGACAATCTTCTAGGCGGACTCTTGTTGTCACCTTGACATTGACCTACGTCTCCAATTCCATCATTATTTCTTCCAGTGCTGGTCTTCCAGACCTCTTGTTCATATTCTTCAAGTTCTGCATTAAAATTCTTCTCGCCTTCTTTTTCACTGAATGCCGTATCAAATCCCACGACTCGCAATCGGTGCAAATTCATGCCTTATTTTATATGACAAATATTTTGTGAGATAGATAGAGATGATAAAGGATTCACATTACTTTTTATCAGAGAACAGTAGAATAATCATTAGTCATAGGTATAAAGTAAATAATTCGCTATAAACTAAATAAAATTATATAAAAATTGTATATAAATCTTAAAAACAAACTATCAAAATTGACAGGTCTATCAAAGCCATTACAGCAAAGAGTAGAATACTAAAGATGATAAACTACAATATTGTTTTCTGTTAACAAAGAAGATCAGTAAAAAGTATCAGTATTCTACCTTGCGCCCCAGAATACAAACATAATAAACTACCCAAAACAAATCAGGACCCACCTTAGTTAATTTAGAATGTTTCTCTAACTAAATATTAGGTAAACTAAACTTTATTCTTGACATGTTTATGGGTCGTTATAGCGTTTAATTCAAGTGGGTAAAAAGAAAAAAGTGAAGTATTTCAAAAAACACTAGCTACACAAATTCTATTACATGGGTCCTCAGTTCGTGTGTCGCGACGAGCTATGGCTATCTGACTGGGAGATTAGCTAGGAGGTCAAAGAAAGAATTAAAACCACACTTCCCAGGAAGACCAACATTATCAAGTAAACTGCACGATAGAGAGCCTATTGTTCAGAAACCATCTGGGCCTTACAAAACCGGCTGCGGCAATCTACTGGTAACAGATTCAGTGATCAAATCATCCGTAATCGTCTACACGAAGATGGTCAACGTTCCCGAGTGCGTGCTGTTCGACTCAAACAGCAAGAGCCCACCGAGCAGCCCATAAGATACGTTCGCGAGAATTTGAGCTGGGTAATGGATAACTGTTTACTTTTCAGAAGAAGTTAGATCAAGTTTTTCAGTTATGATGATAAACGAGTTCGCGAGTGGATAAAACGAAGTGAACGTTACGAACCCGAGTTTTGCGGTATGGGCGGGAATAAGCTTGGTAGGTAAAACAGAGCTGGTCTTTGCGTGGGTGTTATAATAAAAAGTGTTTGTGGATCATTTGTTTAGGTGAAGAGATTCGAGGAAGAAAATAGTCGGAAGAGTCGTGTAGCGTAATTTTAACAACCTCTAGTGACATTTTATTGTAGATGAATAAGAAACGAATGTTTCAAGACCACGATCATGAATCCCTGAGCTAAACCGTTTCAAAAATATGTGGGGTTTAATGGTGGAAAGCACGAGTCGATTTCCAAGATGTCCCGAGCAGCTCATGTTCCATTGCATGCAGTTGTTGCTATTTGCGTTGCATAGTTTGCGTGGCACAAAATGTGCGCTAATATTGTGGGGTCCATGTATGGTCCATGCGTCGACGACTTCTTAGCTGCATTGAAAATAATGGAGGCCACACAAGATATTAAATATGTAAATGTATGTAGTAATCATTAATCAATTTACTCATCATCATCAGTAATCATTTTACTGTTGTTGTGATTATAATTATAACTATCTACTAAAGAGTCATGCAACAACGTGGCTGACGGATTCAAAACTTAACTAACGGAGTGATGCTGGTGTATTACCTGCCAATAGAATGAATGACAATACAACACACATTTATTAGGTGCATAACTGTTTTATATTTCAATTATAATTTATTTAAAAGCAATCGTTACAACAGCAGGTGTAACAAGAGCACAGCAACGCAAGACACAACAAGCACGGCATCCAAATCAAGAAGCTAGCTATTAACGCACAACAATGCATTGTTTGTTGTTTAGGATGCATCCCACAGGTTTGTCTAGGATGTGGCCATGACCAGAGAGCAGGAGTCATTGCCATCCCATAACAATCTCCAGCGGCCGCTTCTAGACGACTATGTCCGCGTGGTCGGTATGTGTTCCCGGAGCAATAAACTAAATTTCGAGTCCCGGACGTCCCGGTACAGTTTAAACAAAGTTCGTGATCCGCTTGTTCCATTTTCTCAGCATATGATGCACATAATTCACTAAATCCGATCCGCTTTTCACCGAAATATGATCGAAAGCTGTCTTGAACTTTGCCCAAAATTGAACGTATTTTGTCCAGCCAATTGATTTTTGTAGGATCCATACTTTTAGTACTTGATAAACTATTTGTTTTCTTGGTCTTCTGATGTCCTCCTATCTTATTAGTGGCACTGGCAGCTAACTGTAGTTTTTTTCGAGTTCGATTTAACTTTTTCGCAGCTATTAAATCAGCTTTTGCTTTAGTATCTTTCTTTTTTTTTAATTGGCCTCGTTGCTTTTGTAACTCCTTCTGCAAGTTTAAAAATTCTTTTTCTTTTTTATTTAAACATATTTCTTTCTTCCTGAGCCCTTCTAGAGAAGGCTGATATTGATTATCAGTGTGACGTTTATTCTTATTGCAAGGACACTGACCAACCGCGATACGAAGCCCTTTCTTGGTAGAATCTTTTACACACGGATACTGACCAGCAAAGTTACGTTGTTCTTTCGGAATTGGATCCTTCAGATACGGGGGACCAACGTACCGTTGTCGTTTCTTATTGGCATCGTTTGGGCAGGACGGACATTGAACAATAACGTTACGTTTTTCTTTCTTATTGGGATATTTTGGGCCAGACGGACACTGAACAACAGCATTACATTCTTCTTTGTTATAAAACGACTTTAGGCACTCTCCAAAAGATCTTCGTACAGCAATATTTGGATCTTTTGGCCATGACGGACACTGACCAACAGCGAACCATTGTTCTTTTTTATTGAGATCATTTGGGAACGGACAAACGATCGTTTCTCTACCCATCTCTTTGTCTTCCCTGGATGGTTACCACCACACGGCGTCTGGACACGACTACTGTTAAACGAGCGGCTTCGAAAAAGCAACTGATAACATTGTAAAAGTTGTTGGTAGAGCTTTGGAAATAAGATTAATTGATATTTGTTTTTTTTATACTCACTGAATAAATTACGTTCCAGGTTTTACATTTTTTTTATTATTTTGTTTTATTTAAAAATATATCGCAGGCGTCTTACTTCTGCTCACTTTATTTTGCAATCCATTCTTCTGTTTCCCTGACAATGCTAGTTTTGAAGTTTCTTATTTTTCTTTTTACGCAAAGATAACTTTTTTAATATTTAGCACGATAGTATTTGAAAAGCACGGCCTTAAGCAGAACTAACGCCACCATCTTGTTTTTTCTTGAGTTTTTTAATCTTCAATGCATTCTAGAGTCAAAAGGATGACGATGATGGACCAGACATTCAGATCAGATTGGAGAAATGGCAACAGAAACTAGCGAATGTTGGCTTGAAACTCAGTAGAAACAAAAACTGAATAAATGTACTGTGATTTAGGTGGTCTCCGGCGCCGCTCCTCCGAGTCTGCTACGACTTTCGGTATCTCTGTCCACTTGTGCAAATCGAAAGAGATCGGAGTGTAAAGCACGGAATTAACACTGGGTGGATGAAATATCTGCAGGTCACGGAAACAATATGCGACTCCCGAATTCCCCATAAACTCAACTCGTAAGCGAATAGATAAAATAAGGAATGAATATGTATATTCCCTACTTAAATGTAAATGAGGAAATCTGAAAGTGGCGCCGGTAAAAAGTTCTGGCTTACGGTTATCGTGCATGGGGCATGCGATCATGCGATGCAGACAAATGAGGAAAATATCTTAAGAGTAGAGAAACACCAAAGAATCGATGGATGGACTGTTTGTAAGATGGAATGGATAGTTTAGTTTAACTGGGCTTTTGTCCGCACTTAACCTCTTGATTGGGCCATTGTGCGTGATGTTTAAGGAATACCTACTCCAACCAACATAGGTCGTCCCAGAATTTTAGCAGCCTTCCCAGACTGCTGCAGGCTTCTGGGAGAGTTAATGGGGATCGTAGAGTTTGTGCCCGGTGATCTGCCACGCTCCTGCACTCTAGGAGTACGTGCCTTGGCGTTTCTTCCGCCTCCATGCATCCTCTGCACAGTGGGCTATCTGTTACACCTATGTTATGTAGATGTTTGTTTAAGGAACAGTGACCTGTTAAAATTCCTATGATTTTACGGATTTTGTCCCTTTTAAGTTTGATGAGATTGCGAGTAAACTTCATTGATGCCGCCGGAACTGCATCTTTTGTTTGCCTGCATCCTTCACTGTTTCTCCATTCGGTGAGGTGTTTTTCTGTGGTTCTTAAACGCAGCCATGTTTTTATTTGGGCCTGAGGTATGAGTAGTGGTTCCGGTCCAAATACTGTATCGCCTGAGCCTCTCTTGGCCAGCTCATCCGCTGCGTCGTTACCCAGCGAGTTGCTGTGTCTTTTAATCCATTGCAGGGTTACACTGTTCGTGGTTGCAATGGATTGGAGTGCACAAGATGGAATGGATAGAAAGGAGTCTGATGATATGACGAATAATAGAGAAGTAATAGAGAAGAAGAAGACATGCTGGGCCCACCCCAAATGAATTGGGGTAAGAGCTAGAGAATGATGATGATGATGAGGTTTTTTTTCCATATATAGTTTAAAATCAAAATCAAATTAGAAAATGTTATATTTTAATAAAAGCCATAAGTTCCGTTCAGGTTTATTTTCCCTTTTTTACATATTCAAAATACACATTTTTCTCTGAGCACATAATGACATAACAAAATTCTAAAATCAGTATTTTTCAAATCTTTGTTTCGAGAGACCACAGACAGAAAGCCCTCTTTATTTTTCTTCTTATAAAACCATAGGTTGTGTGAACATTGAACCTCAACACTCTCCCTCAATGTTCGCACATATGTATTAAATACCTAAATTAACATTTCAATAATTTAAGCATACCACACAATCTTACAAATCTTTCTCCTGATAAGGGCTTCGTCAAAATGTCTGCAATTTGATCTGTGGTTGATACATATTTAACAGTTATTAATCCTTCCTCTACCTTTTGTTTAATAAAGTTAAATTTGACATCAATATGTTTCAATCGTTTCTGATCTGGATTGTTTACAACTTTCATAGTACTTTGATTGTCCTCAAAAATAACAGTATTGTTTATTTTAATGCTAAAGTCACACAACAGCTTCATTAGCCAACAAGCTTCAACAGATGCTTCACATAAAGCAATTAATTCTGCTTCTGTTGTACTCAATGAAACTGTACTTTGCTTCTTTGATTTCCATGTTACTGTATTATCAAATAACTTGAACAAATATCCACTAGTGGATTTCCTATCATTATCGCGTGCAAAGTCTGCATCTGCAAAGCCTGTTAAGCTGTCATATTTACACTTTGAATATTTTAAATTAAAATCAATAGTTTGTTTAATATATCTAAGGACTCGCTTTAAAGCTTGCCACAACTTCAAAGTTGGCTGTGACTGAAATCTACTCAAATATGATACAGCAGTCGCTAAGTCTGGTCTTGTGCTCACCATAGCATACATCAAAGAACCAATAAGAGACCTGCACTGATGTTCTAAAGTCATGTCAATTTCACATTCGTCAAAGTCCAGTTTAAAATTATAGTCCATAGGAGAATTAGTTCCTTTACAATTGTCCATGTTATAATATTCAAGAACCTTTTGCAGATATTTAGATTGATTAAGATAAATCCCATCATGTTTCTTCTGAATACTAATGCCAAGATATGTCAGATTGCTGTTTCCTAAGTCTTTCATGCTAAAGTTAGTTTTTAAGAAGTTTTTTACATTTCCAATTTCAATAGTACTAGGCCCTACTATAAGTATATCATCGACATACAAAATCAAATAGGGATCGCCTTTACTATAGAGACAATAGTCATTTTGCGATCGCGTAAAACCACATTCAGTGATAACTTCTGTGAATTTTTCATACCAATATTTTGGGCTCTTCTTTAGACCATAAAGAGATTTTTGTAATTTTAGAACTTGACCTTCTGGAACTGTCAGTCCTAGTGGAGGTTTTAAGTATACTGTCTCATCAATCCGTCCATATAAGAATGCTCCCTTGACATCCATCTGGTGTATTTCATATTCTTTCTGAGCAGCAATCGATAAAAGAACTCTCAATGTTTGCATTTTCAATACAGGTGAGTAAGTGTTTTCTAACTTTTCCTTCTGTTGAAAACCCTTCACTACCAATCTTGCTTTATATAATTCTTCTTCTTCTCCTATGTTTTTCTTTGTAAATACCCATTTACTATCCAGTAGCTTTTCTTTCTGTGGTTCAGGTACAAACTTCCATGTTTCATTTTCTTTTAAAACCTTCAATTCCTCATTTATTGCCTTATTCCAAAGCTTCTCATCTTTTCTCCCTTTAATGTCATCAAAGTTAGTTGGAACCTCCTGGTAACTTGATAATAATGCATATAAAGTATCATAAAATGTATCATCCTGATCTAAATCAATTTCATAATCCTTTTGCCACACTGGTTTTCTTATTTGTCTCTTTTCTCTCCCTTTTTCTAAACTCTCTGTCTTTTTGTCTGTATCATTCTCCATTTCTTGTGTCTCTTCTTCTTTACTATCTTTCTTTTTTTCTTTATTCCTATACTTTGATACTTTTCGCTCTATGTTGTCCTTTGATACACTTTCACTATCTCTCTCCTCCTCACTTTCTTCTTCCTGTTCACTTATTTCATCTTCTTTTTTCTCTATTGTGTATCTCACACAATTTTCACGTCCGGGTTTTGTTTCATCAAACACTACATTCCTTGCCGATATTACTGACCTTGTTTCTGTATCATACAACTTATATCCTGAATTGACATATCCAATAAAAATCATTTTCTTTCCTGAATTATCTAATTTATGTCGTAACTCTCTAGGCACATGATTGTATGCTGTACAACCAAACACTCGCATAGCTCTTACATCAGGTTTCCTTCCTTCCCATAGCTCTGATGGTGTTTGACATTTTCCTTCAGTCGGACTTCTGTTAGTAACATAGGCTGCAAACAAAACTGCATGGCCCCAAAACTCTTTACTAAGCTGTGAGTCTAACAAAACTGTTTTTGCCTTTTCTATTAACGTGCGGTTCATCCGTTCTGCTACTCCGTTCATCTGGGGATTATATGGCACAGTATATTGCATTTGAATTCCTTTGCTGTAACAAAACTCCTGAAATTGCCTTGACACATATTCACCGCCATTATCAGATCGCAACTTTAATATATTAACATTGAAATGGTTGGTTACATAAAAATAGTACTGCTTGAATTTGTCAAAAACTTCACTTTTATTAGAAAGTAGATAGACCCAAACAAAATGAGTATAGTCATCTATAAATGTCAGAAAGTACTTGTATCCTTCCTCAGTCAGTGGGGTGATTGGTCCGCATACATCAGTGTGTACTAATTCTAGTGGTCTGGTTGCCCTACGTCCTTGTCTATTAAAAGGTTGTCTCGTCATTTTACCTAGTAAGCACGGTTCACACACAGAATTATTATTATTACATTTAGTCAAGTCATCAATGCCACTTACCATTTGATTCTGAGAAAGCAAAGTTAAATTTTTAAATCCAAGGTGACCAAAACGTCTATGCCACAGCTGCATCACTTGATCATCATTACTGTTACTTAAGTTACATTCATCTTTTAATATTTGCATGTGAATTGTATACAAAGACCCTTCATTGTTTCCAATCATTGTCAATTGATCATATTTATAAACTCTAACTTTACTATTTAAAAATTCAATCCTAAAGCCATTACTCTCAATTTTAGAAACAGACAACAAGTTTTTCCTCAACTCTGGCACATAATATACATTTTTAATAGTACAGTCTAAATATCTCTTACCAACATAACATCTTGCCTTTATATTCCCAAATCCAACCGCCATTAAACTCACGGCATTCTTGGCCGCAGCAATCACTTTTGGTGTGTTCAGTTCCATGTAGTTGTAAAACGCACTTTTGTCATTTGTTAGGTGGTCTGATGATCCCGAATCCACACACCAAGTTATTTTACATTGATCATTAACTTCTTGGTTCCGTCCATTGCCAGTCAAAAATGCATACTCATTTTCGGTTGATGCCGCATATGTCTGATGATTATTCCCTGGATGGTTAGGGCCTTGTTGTTGCCATGATCTACTGTCTGGAATTCCACGACCTCTTCCTTGAGACCTACTTCTGCCTCCAAATGCTGCCCGATGTGGCGCTCTATATCCTCGTCCTTGTTGACCTCTTGAATAATATTGTCCATGTCCACGGGCTGATCCCTGTTGGTGTTGGTATCTCGCTCTACATTCGAATTTTTTATGGCCTGGCTTGCCGCATCCAAAGCATAAAAAGGTATTCCTCTGGTGCTCTATTATTCGAGGACCCATCTTATTCCTCTTTTCTTCCTCTCCTAATAATCTGTCCTTAACCATGTCTACTGTCAGGTTTGGTAATGACTCTAACGTTGTTACAATAACATCGTACGATTCTGGCATGGATAGCAATAATATATTTACCTTTTCTTCCTCTGCTAGGGGGCTTCCTGCGTCTTTTAGCTGGCCGAATATTTTTGATAACAAAATAAAATGGTCTCCGAGAGACGTTCCTTCTTTGTATTTTATATTATTTAGTTCCCGCCGTAAGAATAATTTGCTTCTGGTGCCTTTTTTCATAAATTGTTGCTCTAATTTAAATATCATGTTATACGCTGTTTTCTCCTCTTGAATGTAATCAATATGGCTGTCGGCAACGCCGCTTATAATTATGCTTTGAGCTCGAGCTTCAAGTTTTTTGTTCTCGGGGACGCTCGCAAATGCTTTATTTTCTATTGAATTTAGACAATCATTTTCCCGTAGTATGCTGCTAATACGGAACTTCCATATGGCAAAATCTTCGCCGGCAAATTGCTTTATTTTAAAACTTTCCGCCATTTTTCCACTTCGTGTGCACTTCGCACTTCTTTTCGTCGGCGCGGGCGTGAACCACGCTCTGCTACCACTGTTATATTTTAATAAAAGCCATAAGTTCCGTTCAGGTTTATTTTCCCTTTTTTACATATTCAAAATACACATTTTTCTCTGAGCACATAATGACATAACAAAATTCTAAAATCAGTATTTTTCAAATCTTTGTTTCGAGAGACCACAGACAGAAAGCCCTCTTTATTTTTCTTCTTATAAAACCATAGGTTGTGTGAACATTGAACCTCAACAGAAAAAGCACGAAACACGTACCTAATAAGTGCCTATAAAATTTAAAGGTTGCCCTCGATTTCTCAGGGTTCCCATCATCAGATCCTGACTTGGTGACAATGGGACAACCTCGGAGTAGGTATACTCTTTCGAATACAAAAAGAATTTTGAAAATCGGTTCATTAATGACGGAGATATCCTATAACAATCATACAAAAAAAAAACATACATACCTTCAGACGAATTGAGACGTCATCATCATCATTCTCCTGCCCTTATCCCAATTTATTTGGGGTCGGCGCAACATGTCTTCTTCGTCCATACTTCTCTATTTCTTGTCATGTCAGCAGTCACCTCCTTTCTAGCCATATCATCCTTCACACAGTCCATCCATCGTTTCTTTGGTCTTCCTCTACTCTTATAGCCATCTACATTCATACTCAACATTTTTCTCACAACTTTTTCTTCATTCCTTCGCATCACATGTCCATACCACGACAATCGATTACCACACAACTTTTCATTTATCGGCGCCACTTTCAGACTTCCTCCATTCCTTATTTTATCGGAAAATCGGTTCATTAATGACGGAGATATCCTATAACAATCATACAAAAAAAAAAAACATACCTACAGACGAATTGAGACGTATGTTTATTACTACTCTATCAGTGGATTTCTCAAGTCTAATAAATATGAATTAAATGCGAGACTGCCATACATGCACGGGGTCAGCGGCCAACGTCCCGGGCGACCGGGGCACATGCGCGGCGGGCGCGAATTCCCCGCGAGTGTCTCACGCGCACCCGCCGCTGCACGTTTGACGAACAAAGAGGTTTTTATCTCAATCTGCACTAAACAGGCTCCCGTACTGAACTGACTCGAACATGTAATACTGGAACAATGATGTGACTATATCGATGCGTGTGCACGTGTTGGAGTTCTATGGTGCTAGCTTTATCTGTTGAGAGATGAAACTTTCTTGATAAGTGGTATCTACACTCCATAGTACTTATAATAAAATTATAAAGAAGTAAAGTTTGGGTGTAGGTTTAGGGTAATCTGGAATCTTTTCATCAGTTTTAAAAAATACTTTCACTGATAGAACGCTTTACTATTCCCGAGTGCCGTAGGAATTCTAGAATATGTTTTATGTTAAAACCAGCAACTTCATGTGACGATGATTTGGGGGATGCCTATGCCCGTTGTCTTTCGGCTGAAATGATGATGATGAAGCAACTTCACGTGGTATAAGCCGGTGGTATAAGATTTTTAGATACAATAGATGCAACTCTGGCTGTCTTGCATGTTTGTAACCCTTTTTCCACGCCTTTTCAACAGGACGGATTTAGATGAAATTGGGCACTCGAAGACCATGATTTGGATAAGGAGTACCTACATAGAAAACAAAAACTTTTAATCCCGATGGTACAGTACTACAGTTCCTTTCGTATAATATCCGTTCTCTACAAGGGTGTAGCCAAGGGCAAAAGCTTAGTCTAAAATAATTCTGTGAACACCTGATCGACTGATTTATCAGTTAATTATTTGTCGAACGCCCCAGCGTAATATAATAATTCACTAAAGCTAGAAAGAAATATTGACGTTTAGAAGATACATAGAGTTAAAACCACCCTGAAATTCAAAAGCCCAGAAGAGTTACAAGGGAGATAAAAATTTGAATTGTAGCTGAAGACGGAAACGAGGATTTATATTTTGGAGAACATAAAATCATTTTTTGAGTACATACTTGATTAAACATAACTGGCAAAATGTGGGTGTACTAATGGATCTCCTCTGCCTAAACCCTTAGGGGATTACAGGCGTCAGGCGTGACGTTACGTTATGTTGCATACTTAACTTGTGTATCGAACTACTGACACAGTGTGAGACCTATTTACCATAGGAAGTAAACACTATCAGTATTCAAAAACGACAGCCTCAGATAAACGGAAAATAAACACGAAACTAATTTCAATGCCCGTAACCGTGAGACTTACGAGGACTAAAGTTGCTCCAAGTACTCAAAAACCATCTTTTACCTGTGCCATATCCACGCGATTTGCGAGTTTAGTGTATTTAATTTCCTGCATCAGTGAGGTCAGCGTCTCAGGCTCCCGTCGAGCGGGAACTCGGCTCAGTCGGCACTCTTGCGCAGAATACCGCTCGGCTCGCGCACAGGCGAACGTCCGCACGGCCATCGGCGCCCGCGCACCTATCACATCGAAAGTGACAATAAAAAACAGTGAACATAAAATTAAGTTGATCCTGCAAAGTGGTACTTCCCTGCAAAGGCCGGATCCCTCGCGACGACTCCCAGGTATTTTTAGAGCAGTCGAGCTCTCATCCAGAACTGGTTTTCTAGTTCAACATCGCGAAAGTGACTCGAATATCTTGTTAAGTGTTAATACAGACCGGTACAGCTAACATACAAAATAATAATGTTTCAGTTTCTGTTCATCATTATATTTTTTATAAATATTGTGAAAAGTGTTTAGTTGAAACAGTGGACGGCATGAGTACCTTCTACGAGCAGTACCTATACAACAATCTATAATTAGCAGAACGTGTCGGCTTTATTTACGCTTCCAACTAGCTACAAACATTCTTACACAAAACATGAAATATATAAATAGCCATCTGCGTATAAAGCTTGATTTTCGAATTGCGAACTGTTCAATAAATGAAAATTTCTAATAGGTCTTATTGTCATTGTCCGCTTATCACCTACGTAATTAGGTATGTGTAAAGTGTGACCGGTGCAGATAAGCGCATACAGCAGCGCTATTAACATAAATAATCGGTTATCTATTTGCAGGGCGAGTAATGAAATGGCGCGCTACCAGCTTCTATGTTTAATCATCGTCGCCTCTATCGGTATGTATTCAATGGCAATAATGTTACTAGAATATAAACAAGACACCATTCCAACTAAATAAGACAAAAATATTCTTAATTGATCAGGAACTTGGCACAGCCTCGTCTTGAGGCACATTGGCATGAATACATAATAACAGCTTAACGATATTCAGGATATCTCCACTTATCCGATGCATGTAATTGAGATTTTGAGACTAACCCATGGTTGCGTACTGAGTACTCATTCAATGATCAAACTACAACTTGCAGAGGAAGTGAAGCAACTTTTCACTTCATACAAAAACTTTCTATGTGCTGGTTACGAGTTGCAGCACAAGTTCAGGCAATTGATAAGCAGACTCTAACTGCGGTACTCAGAGATATTTAATGACTACTTAAGCCGTCACTTAGTAAAGATTTGACATACTTTTGTATGACAAAACTGTCAAAATCTTTACTAAGTGATGGCCTAAGTAATCATAAAAGCTCTCTGAGTACGGCAGTTAGTCTCTTAGGCCTATAGCCAGTTTATGTCTCGTAATAAGGTATGACGAAAGCACTACTTCCCTACTCATCATGCATCTGGAGAAAATTTCGAAACACATAAATACCTTGTAATCCGACGTAGGTACAATTATTTACCCGTAGGCGATTTATTAACGAGCTCTACCAAACTCTTCTTTCTATACTCTCCTTATCTGACTATCATTAAAAGCCTCTAGCACTCGAAGCACTTTGATAAACTGCTAAGAAATTAAATAGTCAAGTGCAAGCTCGATAACTCAATATCTCAAGAAGCACTCAACTTCCGACTACAGAGTCATTACCACGGAACTAATGGCGCTTTAATTGTATACAATTTGTTACACCCAAATACTGAGAAGAATATCATTTACGTGGGAGTGATTCATGATTTCGATGATTAGTTGAAGAGCAATGGAAGCGACTCATAAGTCTTAAGGAAACCCATGCTTATTGTTATGTAAATATGCCTTATATGTGAGATCAGAGATACAAAAAATATGAGTGTCGTCTGTAGTAGTAAGTAGCGTAAAATGATTTACATAGTGATTCATAGCGGGCTATTGGCATCTCAGGTGGCCGTGAATGAATGGAAGTTGGTGTTTAAACATTTACCTCAACGTGGCCTTTCTACATCGAGTCCTTGTTCTCTCACTTAAAGCGAAATATTTTTTTAATGAAATGGGACCACATGTCGCAAAGTTTGATGGCAAAAAAGAAATAGGCCAACATAAAATAGTGTGAACAGATGTATGCCGACATATTGTGAGGCCTAGTTTTAGACAGTAATGTGGAATTTATACACGAATGAACAAAGGAATGCTTATGAACCTAATAATATAAAAATACTAGTGGGTAAGCTAGATACTACCTACCCCGGGTACGAGATGAAACGTGACCTCAGTGTGGAGAAGGGACCCGGACTCAAACCCAAGTCGATTATTCCCTTTCCCGTCGCAGGTCAGCGGTTCAATGTACATGCAAACAGACTATAGAGTCGAATGGAAGTTTCTGCTTTGATTATAACTGACCTTTACTTCCATAAATGTAAATATAAACGCACTGGCCTGAACGAGAGAGACTTATGGAATAAATGGTGCTTATCACGCCTTTTGCAGTAAGCATTTAATCAAAGGAAGAATAAGATAATGATACAGCTATAACAGTAAACATTGATTGTCTATTGTCGTAAGGTGAAGCACCTTTTGATGTAGCTGCACCCACACTCGATTTGAAAAAAACTTATCGTCTCCCACAGTTCACCAACGCAATTGGGTCTCTCTAGTCTGAGTAGAATTAGTTTGCTTTGTGTGAATTAGATAGCATTCGGAAGCCCATTAGTATATGTAAGTACTTAAGTCAGTAAATGTTTACACACTCATAAGTACCTACTTAAGTGGAGCCCATTAATTCTTTTGGGACTACTCTACTACTAGAGGCAGCTGAAGAAATTTTAGAACAAATAAAATTCCAAATTAGGAACTTGAATGCAACCAGAAATCAGCAGCTACGCTTTCTAGGCCCAATAATGGTAGAGAAGATCAATCAAATAGAAATTAAACAAACAAAGTTATCAGTAACAAAACGGAAAAATATGATAACGATATTTTTTTTTAAATACGATCTACCAAGATACTGAAACAAAAAGTAGGTGAACAAAAGACACATAAACCTACTTAAGTCTTCCAAGGTTCCAAATATTCTTGTTTGTTTAGGCTGTAGACCTGTGGGCACTGACAGCGGTATGCCACGAAGATAACAGAACTCTTAACCAATTTACTGACGGACAAAAGGAAGACTCAAATTTTATCTATGTAGATGACTCAATTGAGCAACAGGCGTAGCATTCAGAACGGTTTTTACTGTTCTAGAATCAAGTAGATACGATTCTAGTTCGTGTATTATTAATATGATCGAATATGTTTGCTTACATAATCGGCTAATAATTAATGCATGTTTGTATATCGGCTCTACTATTACGCAATTACACGTGAGTTTGTTTTAGAGTTGAAGTCTGTTTGCTACGAGTAATTTGCTCAGACTAATTCGTATGTTCATTTCTAAATAGACAGAAGATCATTATTGTAGTGCTACACTAGTCCGATATTATTCTTTTTATAAATAGAAAACATGGTAACTATCCCATTACAAGTGTTAATAATAATGTTAGTGGCCATGTCAGTTTAAAAACTTATACCAACAGAATTATTCAGTGTAGCCGTATAAATTAATAATTACACCAAGCATGGTTTTGAATCAATTAGTAGTTTTCATGTGAAGACTTCGTGAATGCACACTTGCACAGTGATTATACGCGGAAGCGTTTACAATTCTTCCGGCAAGGGCCGTGAGAATGGCGGCATTATACCATTTAAGTCCTTTAGAAACACTATGGAATCAATGTTTAAATAAACGGCTGAGCTCGGTAATCTATTGCTGACGGAAACAACCACAATGGACACGACCAAGACCATTACTGATCAAGATTACTTAATTGCTTGGTCGCCCAATTAGTTACACTGACGTAGGTACTCCTACTGCACTGACAAACAGTTTCTTACCAAGTATAAAATTTTCATCGATGGAACATCAGTGCGGCTAAAATACGCGGAATTGAGGAAATACCTAATTGCAAACTGCATTATTATAACGATGATTGATTACTGTCTCTCACAGGATTTCTTTGAAAATACGCGTATGGAAATACCTGTTCAAAACAAAATAATGATTCCTTGTACTAAGAAACCAAAAACAACATGAAGGATATTAATGGTATGAGAAACAGGAGCATCTGATCATAAAGAAATTAGCTACTAGATTATAGTGTTAGTAAAATCGATGCAGAAACTGAGCTATATAATTATCCACAAGAACTTTAACTACAGAAACTTTCAGCCATGCGCATCCACAACGAATGCTTGTAAGGAGCAATAAAATAAAAATAAACATTTTGGCAACCCACTGTGTGTGCCACGAGAAGAATCTTACTTTCAACGCAAGGTACCAGCAGCAACGCCTTCGGCTAATATTCTACGTACTAACAAGATCTAGTCGATTTGCTCCGATAAATACTTTCACTTGGAGATACGAGGTTACTCTGAACGTCTGAACAATGATACAGCTATGTCTGGCTATGAGTCACCTCATCAATTGGTGTATCACTCGGAAATAACATACTAAATATGAGCTCAGACGCTGGGAGCCCAGGAAACCGGATTTGAACACCGTTAAGTACACATTAAGTTAAAGCTGCGCCTGACCCACTAATTGAAGTGTTGGCCGCCCGGCGACAAGAATGTTTGCATTTAGATAAGTTTAGAGTCCACTGCAGTTCATTCTTTGTTAGCTTACAACTTAACACTGGTTATAAATGCACACTTTGAACATGGCGATAACGGTTTTTCGACATCTTCAAATAACTTTCTCGTCGGCCGTGTTAATTGATTTGTGTTACTAACACTTTGTATTAATCTACGAGTAAAATATGTATGTAAAGAACTGATTAACGTATTCCAGATATTAGAACGTGTTACGGCGAGAACTCGGCCACATTGAAGGAACAAGAAAGTACTCTGCCCGAACTAGCTAAGGAGGTGGAGGACAACAGCCGTTACAAAACACTAGAAGCTAACGTAACTGTTCTGAAACTTTTAGTGGATGACAAAAATGGTGTTAGCAGGTAAGAACCGTTAATGCTTGAGTTTAGTTAAAAACACTCTAATTGAAATAATGGAAACATACATGACACAGTACTTAAGATATATTTTGAAAGTGTCCAAACAAACGGCGAGTTGGAACAGACGCCGGTAGTGTCGAAACAATAAGCAGTATGGTACACTATGGGCTTATAGGACGAAATTCCTGTTCATCTACTACTGAGAGTCGGCGACGATTAAATATAATTATTGTGGAGCGGATTCTACAATCTAAGAGCCACTGCCAGTTTTAGGAGACTCGTATCCAAGTATAATAAACTTAATACACAATACGAACTGAATATAAGGAAATTAATGTAATTTATAATATCACTTTACAGATCGGAGGTGTTCGACATGCTTCACTCTAGAGACGACAATGACAAGCACGTGGACCTGCCCACTTTCCCTGAAGACGCAGAGGATGCCCGCGCAGAAGTTCCATTAGTGCCCGATGCACAGGCAGAGTTCTTGCAAGGTAAAAATTATTTATAGGCTTTGTCACTTTGTCCTTCATTCATTCACCTAGAAACACGTTTGTGATGTGATTTATCCAGTTTTGTGTCATAGACTCAGTCTTTGTCAATGAAATAATTGCTTGAGTCACGATCTCATTGTTATGGGTTTAGATAACAATACTCGTCAATACAGTGAATCAGTTTATCATTTGTTAATTTCTTACTTCTGAGCGATTTATTGTCTCTACACTTTCACTGCGATACAAAATAAATATGTACCTATGGTCCAACTTTGTGGTAGAAATAATCGAAACGAATAAGAGAGATTAACTGTATTATAATCATTTAATTTCCCAGTTCCTGGCGAAGAGGTCCGCAAAGATTCCGAAAAGGTACGTTACTCAGCTGTACGGGGAGAACCGATAGGAGCTGCAGCCGGCATCATGGTGGTAGTGACCTGCAGCATCGTATGCCTCGCCTACACAGCGCTCATCGTGTGGCGGAGAATATACTTGTAAGTCAAAACCACTTTAATAAATCCGACTTAACTGAAGTAAACGAACAGCGCGCTTAATATAATATTTATTTGTACGCTCCGAGTTTACATAAAGCGCCTATTGTGTGGTGTAATACGATATGCGCCTTCCCGAGCCCCGGTGCGTAGGAAGCGGTCAACTGGGACGGAAACTGCGTTATGCCAAGTGAATATAACCCTCTCACGACATAAATGCCGAACAAAGACTTCAAGGCGGTTTAATGTTCGTTTTATGGCATTTCGATACAAACTTCTAAACCTCTTGCGTTGGTAGCAATTTAAACTAAAATAAAATTTATGCTCTTTCCAGGAAACGTAATGGACTCAAACATGAGCTTCTACGAAACGAAGAAAATATTGCCGAGACTAGGATAGAAGTAAGTGGATGTTATCATTGATTTTACGTTTAACGTCGGCCTTATATGGTATGGAATGGAAAGTCTTAAAGTAGGTACATTATACCGTCATGAGCTTGTGACTTCTATTCTGCGCAAACATGTTCAGTGAATATTCCTGTTATTATTCCTTATAAGGCTCCTCATTAGGTACAATAATTTGTTAGTGTCAAACAGACTCTTTTACAATGCTAATAAAAAGTATGAGAGGACAAGTAAGAGCGGACCAAATGCGCTACCTTGAGGAAGGCCGCTTCACTTTCAATTTCTATTTTTTTTAATCGTTGCAAGTCCTTTCACAACGGTTTTTGGTACTTCAAGCGATATATTTAAATGGATTCCCTTGTATAAAATTCACGCTGCACTTGTTTCGAACTTTGATGGTTTTGTGATCCACATTATCATAAGGTTCCGTTTATGACAATACTGCTTACGTTTTCAGTAATCAGCTCTCGAATGTATAAAATTGGATCATTCTCACTAGTTCCACCAGCAACTAGTTCCATGGAACTAACGTGTATTTTTTGTTTCAGCTGTGAAAATGTTAAGTGGAAGAGCCTCCTGAACGCGTTACTCGATTTATCCAGATTATCAAGTTTCGGTGGCACTATCTGAGAAGCTTCAAGACTGAATTACACTAAAATTCCGTAGAATTAAACATCATTAGGAACTAAGTAGGTTTTATCGAATATTAATAATTTTGCATCTGTATAGAAACATCCAACAGTTACAACCGCTAATATTTTGTAATTTGCCGGACTGCTATCGTGTTTTATCAATTTCGAATGCATTTCAATCGTAAGATAAATTGGTTCTTGTCACTAGGGGAAACACGTAAAGTTGTGTTGCAAAATCTTTATTGATTTTACAATCTTGTAATCAGGTTCCACTGATTCTAGTCAAGGCAATAGATTTCAGCCAGAATCGCAATATTTGCAGTCACTTTTCAAAAATATGTTCAATATTTATTATATTCGTCTTCTCTACAAAACTTTAGTTTACTTATTTTAAGTACCGCTTCATAAATATTTTAAGTAGTTTGATACTTGTACTATTTTTTTAGAACTCAAAACAAAATTATTTAACTTTTGTTGGTTGCATATAAATCTAATAAATAGTGCCATAATACTTCTTCTTTAGATCAAACAGTGTTTGTAGTCAATTTCAGTAACCATGATTTTGTATGTAAAGTATTGGCATGTTTAAATATTTATTTATAATTTTAAAGTCAGAACATGTCTGTGATGTTTTAAATAAGGCAATTTGGTAATTAAATTTTATAAGACAACTTATTATTTTATTTTACTAAGTTTATTCTTTTATGTAAATGGTTTTTAGAAAATCTCAGTGAATATATATATAAAGCTTACTCGTTAAAATAAAAAAACCTGTTTCCTTAACAGTTCAAAATTTTATTGAAATCATTTTATTCAAAATCTAAAAATACTAAGTAAATGTGACGACGTGATAGCCGTCATCATTAAGATGACGGCTACAATAAACATGGCCAAGCAAAAAAACATCAAAAAAATAAAAGAATGCAACAAAAGTATACTTAAGATTAAAATTGTTCTTACGGGCTTATGAGCATCTGATAATACATTACACACAAATACATTTATTTTGAATAGGGTAACAATTTCTATAATAAATATGATCACAATTTGTTTATCACCTTGCTATGTTTCTTGTTGTTGTGGCTCACTTGTTCTCCTTGTGCTTGACTACAACGGGGCCGACATTATCACCGGTTGCCTTGTTGTGGGGGCCATGAGCACCATCACAGTACGGCCACTGTAAAATAAATTAAAATATTTATTTAGCTAAAAGCAGGAATTACTTATTACCCCTGGGGCCCTTCTTACATATTCTTATTTGCAAGATCGGATAATAATGTAGATAATATTTGATGTATTATTATTTATTTACACACACCTAATCTGATATCATCATCAAAGTCAACTGAAAAACTGATAATAATTATATAAGCCATGACTGACTTATAATATGCTCACCAGTTCTATATATCTTTATAATTAAGAAACAAATGTTTTTCCTGTCCTGTGATGATAACAATGGAAATTGAATGAACAAACAAGGAAACTTTGAATTGTTTTATTGAGTTAAAATGAGTCTGAAACCTGTTTTGAAATGTCTTCTATTTATACAGTCATTATTTTCAAATTCAGATTCAAGTATAATGTGCATGCCATTTGTTTTTTTTTGTGTATTTTTACTATAAAACTTACATTCTTGCTCCTCCAACAGCGACACAGGACAGCCTTTTCGGTGATGTCTTCAATATCAATGAAATCAACAACTTTGTTGATATCTTTCCTGATAGCTGGGTTTGCTTGCCCGTTGGAAACAGCACGGGCCTTCTTAACTGTATTGTATGAGTAATATGAAATGCCTCCCACTACCGCTGCAGGTGGGATTAAAGCAAGCCAATCCCTTACTGAAAAACAAAATAATAAGTTAGATAATTAAATACTACAACTGCTACAACTCATTAAATGCATCAATTAAAAGCAATGACTAATAAATTAATAAGAGTTGCATGTTATCTACAATCTATCATTTGCCATGCTGCTAAATGCAATTTGAAAGTGTGTCATTGAAAATTGTCCGGGAATACCAAAACCATTTTTACAATATATTAGACTATTATGGATTGTATTTTCAGTACATAAAGTTCATTTTCTCATGAGCTAGATTTTATAACTGTTTACTTTTTGTAAGAAACATGTACAGTTACCACTTTTACAACCAGTATAACACTAAGCTATTTGGAGCTAGATAATAAACAGAACATTTTAATAATAGCTAGATCTGGGGCAGCAATCGTGGTTTCGCCACGGTGATTTTATCTAATTTTACTTTTTCTTAACACTGTGTACACATGGTTTTAACTTTTTTCTTACCTCCAAGGCGAAACCAACCCCCGATAGAGTCTGGAATGGGCAGTCCAGACAAATAGTTGGGTATGGTTACTTTCACTAAGTTCGAGACGATGTACATTTTGAAGATTTTACAATTACTTTGAGTATAATTTTGATATCACAACCTGACTGAAGCAACACTGTACCTACTAGTCACTAAGCTTCGCAGAACTTCGCACTGTGCTGTGACTTCGCAGTTACACAACCGTTGTGAATTATTTACCGACTATATTCAGCATACTTTTTCATCGAAAATAGAATCTTTAGCATAAATATACGCGGCAATTTTGAAAATAACACTGTCATTACTCACTGCCTAAAACTAAGTCAGATGAATAGGAAAGGCACTTACATTTATAATATAAAATAGTGAAACGTGGAGGTATTTTATAGGAAATTATAACAATAAATTTTCCAAAGCAAGACCACCTTTTCATTTACAACACAGAGTATTTATGTTATCAAATGTTATGTATTTACAAAACTGACTTTTTGTTTGACAGTTGACACTGACAGTTTGAATTAGGGGTACCCATAGACATAATAAATAAGTGGACTAGAAATACCTACAAAAAAAAGGTGCATACCTACAACCTTGAACGGTACTCAAAATGGCTGCCATTGCTAGGGTTGTGTCAATCATGGAACATAGTATTACTGTAACGAGTATCGAAACTGGTACTACTTAATAGTATTACGAGTATTAGTAGATATCACGGTTGAATTATAATTAACAGTTCGTTGTAACAGAAAACCATGAGTAAATTTACTTTCCTTCTGATACCTGAGAATAAAATTAATTTAAAGTGGTTTTCAGAACAAAATTAAAGAATGCAACGTTTGCGCTTTCGGTTATATCTGCAGGGCTATTGCGTATCTTTTTAAATGTTAGTGGCTATCATTGTGTCCATCGATTAACTGTCAAATGGTTAGTTTAGTATACCAAACCATAACCATTCGACAGCTAATCGATCGACTGTAGGTCTGTAGATTCTGGTAGGTATGCAGATCTTAGTGAAAAACAAATTCTTCTAATAGGAAGACAATTATGTTTCTATTATGATTAACATACTGACTGGTGGAGTAAAATAAAATAAGAATGATTTTTATTAAATCTGTTTATTGGTGTGATAATATCATTATGATGAATGATGTTTATTTTGCAAGAGGAGCTCGTGGCTTAACAATAACAGTCACTCGGATCGATATTTAGGTTAAGCTGCGCTTGCCTAGGTTGGTCTGCGGATGGTTGACCGCCCAGTATTATGCCGAGTTTCCTCCGTACCTCGGAAAGCACGTTAAGCTGTTGATCCCGGCTGTCATATATAGATCTTTGACAGTCGTTACAGGTAGTCAGTAACCTGAAAGTCCTGACATCCAGTCTTACCAAAGGGTATCGTATTACCTAGTGTTAACTGGGTTGTGGAGGTCAGATAGGCAGTCGCTCCATGTAAAATACTGGTATTCAGCTGAATCCGGATAGACTGGAAGCCGACCCCAACATAGTTGTGAAAAGGCTAGGCAGATGATGATGATGTTTATTTTGCAAATAGGTTTTTACATACACTTTTACAAGTCACTTTTTATTAAAACTAGATGGGGTCGGTGTTTCGTTTCTGACTACTTTGAGAAGAAACTTCCGAAACAAACTCAGAGGTCATGGTCTCTTTAAAAGTCCAGACATAATCTTGGTATACACACATGAAGACTATGCAGAATAGTGTCTGAGATGGTCATTTGAAGAAAGCACCACACAGATTTTAGTGGACCCGTCCAGTCGGTGCAAGCATGCTGATGTCTTATTTTCAGATCACGTATAACAATCATATAAGTCTGTGGGACGGTATCTCGGTTCTGTGAACCACGGGCCAGAGCACGGTCACTCGAACAGATATCGTTCCAGCGCAGCGAAGGAACTAGTATCGGAAACTATTACGCAACGGTACAACACTATTCATGTTTGTAAACAAACGAATAAAATTAAGAAATAACAAAAAGGTCTCTGGGACGGAAATAAACCCAAACATTAACACTATATCAATAAATTAATGATCGCTTAGCATTTTTTTCATCGAAAGTGTATTACTCCTAGATACTATTGCATGAAAACCGGCTTCTAACCTGTGCACCGACAATTGAGGTTGATTTTTCTGGTTTCTTGCACCACACTTCACAATACAGCACGCAGGCATATTGAATTGCTGTTTTTTTAATAAGTATATGCAGTTTTATAGGTAAACTCTTCGTAATTTTGTCACAAATCTCAATTTATCAAAAAGTAAACAACTATTTGACAGCAGAACTACCACGAAACTCGTCGCATAACATGGCGAAAACGGCACCTACCTACTATTGTGTGACTCGTAACACCAAATGTTGCCATTATGAGCAACAACTGAAATATTGTTGTCTCTTTCATCAAATACGATTACTGTATTAGAAAGAACGAAACAAAACGATATTTCACATTCTGTATCCTATTTCACTCATATTTGTATAAGCAAATGTGTCTATAGAATATCGCGGCGGCTCTATATTTTTCCTTACTCATTGGGGGTACCAGGTGCCAGCTTTCGTTGGTTGAAAAGTAGCTACCGGACCGGAGTGGAAGTCCACAACAGCATGAAATCATGACAAGGCAACCGCTTCGGTTATCCATACAATGCGTTCCAAAATGTTTTCAAACAAGAATAGGTAGTGACGGCTTCGGCATAGCGGTGCTGAATGTGCTGATGTTGGATGATTCGTCTGAGAGTCTAAGGTTACCTCACCTTCAAGCCTTCCCGATTGTTTTACGGTTGCGCTTGCGCTACATCTCGCAATCGAACTTTTCCATGTTCCTAGTCTTTTTGCAATTTAGAACCGTAATTTGCTAGAGCGAGAAACAGATTAAACAGAACATGTTGCCAGACGCATGTAGACTGTTGCGTGCCATAGTATTCTAGATGTGGCACAGCCGTCGGTGGACTGGCATTTTGCATTGGACACAACAATATGATGCAAAATGCCATATTTTTTATGTAGACTGGGATCGTCTTTTGAAACCCGTGCAGAAAAAGTTACCCGAAATAGAATATCAACCCAAGAATCACGCTAGGCATTGAAGAGAATATCACTCTAGTAAATGAAACTTCAAAATAATTTTGTATCTGTACCTGCCTTCGCTTTGGTTGGGTGCGCTTGCTATAAATCGTGTGTTGTAATTATGAATATTTTTCGTTTTTTAATAGAATAATATCCATTTTAAATAGTCCCTCATGTAGTTTTTCCAAAGTGATAATAGTGAAATCCTTCGGTGGATGCTAATCAATGCTGCTGTACACTGAATATGGCTGACGAAAGACTAGTGGTTCTGAATCGTAGTGACAATTTGGGATTCGGATTCTCTTTGCTTGGCGAAGCCGGTTTGCCACATATTATATACGAGATCGAAGAAAATTCCCCTGCCGCTCGAAGTGGTGAAGTAAGATTGAAATTATTATTTTCACGCATACAATATATTATCTTATAACACCTACCTACTTTTAGCTATAAATTCGTCAGCTTTTGGTAGTAACAAACAAAAAAAAAAAACAAAACTCGATCAAAATTGCATTATAACATAACAGTCCAAGAGTTTTACCAAATTGTTCTTAACCTGAGCAATGGGACTACTTCAAATCTTTAATTTCTTATTCTATGAGTAACCCATCCTGATAAAATCATGTTTAATAATGAATATCTAATTAGTTTTTTTGCGACCATAGAAGTAACCCATTATATGCCTGGTAACAATCCCAATATAATAGGTTTCTGTGGTTACTTGGTGAGTAATGCAGTAGGCAGTATTGTAGTAAACACCCAAAAGCATTGTAGCTGCAATCTGTTTTTCCAGTATGAATCACATACAAGTCTGAATGATGCTATAATAATTAAACATCCATCAAAATAACAATCTATTGTAATCCTGCATTGAGTGTACATAAAATTTACATATACCTAACTAATAAAATAATGGTAAACAGTGTCTTGTTTTTTTTTTGTTTTTTGATATAAACATTGATGACATAATTTGATGAAAGCAAAACATCTTGTTTTCATTGATAGTAGTGTTGACTGCTTTTTATTTATTTTTATGTTGCATTCATAAAGTCACTACGCATTTTCCTGTAGTCTTCTTTTTGATTTCAAAGTTTTGTTACTACCAAAAATTAAATATATTAACTTTCCTGTCTTACTGTTAAAACTAATGAAACTACTAATTATGAAGAGTTATTAATGCTTTTAGTTTTGTCAGATTGCTACATGAATATTTAAACAATTTTATGACAAGTAGGTGCTGTAATAATTGAAACCAGAAAACATTTAAAAAATACAGCAGTTATGTAACATTCTGATACTCACTTTTAAAAATAAATTATTATCGTTGCTCAGAGGCTTAGGCATATAAAAAAAGAAGACTAGGTTATTTAGGATTTTGACTTGTGTGCCTTGCTTAAATGAATTTTATTTAACAGAACCCATGAGCTATTAACGTCAATGCATAAATATTACTTGAATGCACTGAATGTTATTGCCACCTGCATCTCTGAGGCATAACATATCATATCATCTACTTAGTCCTTATCATGTCAAGGTGACCATGTTGAGGTACCTAATTATGCAGTTCATTTGCCTATACATAATTGTCTACCTGCATGACTTTAATTACATAAACAGTGCTAAATATTGCATCCATTTACAGTTAATGCACATTTTATCTCGTTTTATTTCATCATAATGACCATATTTGTTAAAATGTGCCTTTTTTGGCAGCCTGCAGCTGTTTGAAGAAAACCTTTAAATGCTGTGTGCCACTAACTTAATAAGATTATCAAGCTCCTATAAGTCCTTCTAATACCTACCTGACTTTAAACATGTTATTGATTAAGAAGCGATAACCTTACAGTGTGAACTTCACAGTGATAGTATGCTTCAATACTAATTAATTCCATATTATCATGCTTTAATAAATGTAACTGGTGAAATGTGGTTGTACTATTAAGTACACCTGTGAAACTCTTTGGGGATTACAGGCTTGATGTTATGTATGCTTTAACTTGAATAGTTAAGAAAAAGAGAGTTTACAAGTATATAATAACCATCATCTCTCATCTGCCTACAATCTTCCCATAGCTGGGACACAGGCCTTTTCCCTGTGAGAAGAAACAGGCCATAATGCAGAATGAAGGCCCAATCATCATCATCCACAGCCTGAATTCACCCACTGATGGTTATAGGCCTCTATTTTTTTGTGCCAATCTCACAAACACATCTCATCCAGGCCCAATTAACAATCAACTTTTCTTTAAATATACCTCATGCTGTAAATCTCCTTGGGCTGCACCTAGCATGCAGACTGACTGCTACCTACCTGTCATAACAATAAACAATTCTATGCCCATTGTAATACCTAACTTTGAGGTAACAGGTACAATCATACAACTTCCCTGTTGTATATTGCCCTACCTCTTATTGATGCATAGTTGGACTGGCTTTTGTACAGTAGGTCCTGAATGTTTTGCCAAATGACATCATTGATTGAAGTCATTGAATTTCAGTGTACCAAATAACTAATAAGTCTTTATTAAACGTGATGAGCGTCACTGCATTCGCGAGACCGCGATGTACAGTACACGCGAGGTCAAACAGAGGACCGACGATAGAATTTAATTCACAAATTATACCAAGGCCATTTTAAACATATCTTTAGGACTATGTGTCTATAAATATTACGAACCAAAACAAACAAAGCAATTTAAAGCGCTCTTGAATCAATAAATAGGAAGAACATTATTTCCTATTTTTTTACTGAACTTTAGTTACTTTTAACAGTAACTTTGATTGCAAAGAGATTTTTTATCGAGCTGAAGGCCATGCGAGAGTGAAGCTGCGGCCGAAAGTCATAAAACCTGATACTCACGATAACAGACTATCTTATAACAGAAAGGAAAACAATCATGATATTTCCAGGGTTTTGTATAGCCAGCAGATGCTTTCAAGCATCATGCTGTGACGAAGGTTGATAATATCAACGTGATAGGTGTCGCCGTTTACCGCAGCGATCAACTCGCCACACGTGTGTTGAATTACAACTTTTTACAATGTAAATGTAGGCAAATTAATCGTTATTTGTTTTCCCTAACAGGTGACCTAGTCATTCATTTTTATTTCTCGTCACTACAAATGACGAGACCTTCCAATTCAATGTCTAGTTTTGGGTTTCGGCTCCTAACTTCATAAATTAGATTAGCAGACATTAAGTAGATGTGTAGTAACATTCTCAGAAGTCGAGTCACTGACGTTCACATACTAGAATGTAGTACCTAGTATCATTCCATACAAGTCTACTAGTTTTCACTACTTAAACGGCATGTAGGTATATGCATGGACACGACCCGTAATCCCACGCAGGCAGGGCAGAGGCAGCACTCGTGGCTTTATACTCGTTTGATAGTATTCTTTATTATTTCCCTAGAATTTATTCCCAGAGCAATATTTTAATGATAATAATATGATTGTTTTATATCCGGCAATCGCAGAACCGTTGCTAGTTTTTATTAAGTCATAAAATTCTCTAGCCTCACTATGACGAACAAATCAAGTTGTACCAGATGAATAATGCGGGTGCGTCCAAACGGCTAACATTTTTGTTCCCCAACCGAAATGATTTATTCAATCTTTTAGGAATAATTTGACCAGTTTCCTCATATTCTCATAATATTGCAGAGATTTCGCACATTTTTTTTTCGAAAATCTGATCAGATTGGCGCATTATTTGTATGTATTGCACTTTTCAGTCGCTCGCTGTCGATTCTCTGATACATGCGTGTTATAGTAAAGTATTACCTATAATCCGAAGCTTCGTAATAATCTCGTCATGTCGACAGCGCAATATGCACTGACCACAAACAGCTAATAAACGTGTTTGTTTTGCGATTAGGATCAAATGTCATTTGTTAATTTAATACCATTGATTGGACGCGACAATGCAAAAGCAAACCGATAAACGTTCTTTTACTTGTAATTATTGTCCAGTATGTAATCGATCAGTTTCCACATGATAAGGTGCAGCAGATTAGACAAGCGTTGGCTAAACAAACCATAATACTTGGTATCTTCGCACGGATTGTTTTTGTTACTACGGGATACGATATGGAACTGGTTTCTCTCACATTAAACCCGAGCTTTTTGGTTTCCAAAATATAGTCAACATTTTTATCTCTCAGACATTTGGATTTGCCAATTTCTCGCTGAACGTCTCTACAGCTTCAATAATTAAGAAAGTAAGGATACTCTGATAATTACCTTTCGCGCCAGAACACTGTTTTTATTAACTTGAGACCAGACGCCATTAAAAACGTCCATTGTATTTGATCATGGCGGTTCAGTCTCTGGTTTTCATTCCACTTCACCTAAGAGTTTCGTATTGTGTACGATTCGTAATTATTTAATCCGTGGTTTCTTAACTCGTTCGTAGTTTTCGAACATTTCAAATGATTTTAGCTAATAATAGCTTAGTACAATATTAAATTAAATGATAATAAAAAATCCATTGTTGTTGTAATTTTTCAATTAACCTATACGCGTTGTTTCAATCAATGACGGTGTGTTATCGGGAATATTATTGTAATCAACTCTATGTAGTGTAAAGTTCACAGAAATTAACAATTACAGTCGAATCTCTAGCATCGCAAAAATCATTAGAAACCTTTTTCCGCTATAAACAGGCTGTAGGAAACTTAAGTCACAGCTTAATTGGCTTCCTTCATTTTTAACAACTGAATTTCATAACTAGTAGTAGGTAGTTACTGAAACAAACGAGTTGAAGAGTTAATGTACCAATCAATATCTTTGATTTGAATGCGTATTTGTTACTTGCAAAAGTCATTATAGCAATATCGAGACCTCGGGATCAGCATTGCCGAAACTTGAGTTGTTCGGGACTCTTTTACAAAACCCCCTGCCTATGCTGCAGTAGCGTACACTCACTATAATCACAGTATAAATATGGACAGTAGCGAAACTAAGCCTAGTTGATGCGATAACTACCTACGCTCCATTGAAGCCATAGGGTTGTCCCTTTTATGCACGGTTGCTGAAGTCCCTAGATAACTTCTCAACATAACATTTTTATTCTGTTGTGATCAATCAATCGAATTAAAAAAAGCTAGCTTACAAATACAATCTAAATAGGTTATCTTATGGCGTCGGTTAATCTCAACAAAAGACATTTATGTAGTTTAAACACGGAAAACAGTTTAGTACACAACAACTTGTAGAACTATAGATCTTTAACTTTGTCATAACGGCGCACGCGGCTTAACCTGTTACAAGTCTTGGCGGGAGCGAGCCGCGGTTGGACGATACTCGATAACGTTTCGTGCGCTCGTTGGAGTGGGCGCTCGCTATCCACGGCTGCGGCACAGGTTGCGCGCGGGCAATGCTCATGAAAAAAAAAGGAAATCAAACAAACAAAAGTCACCGACTTCAGAAGCTGTTTTTTTTAAAGAGTTGTTTTCATTTTTCCATTTTTAGTTGTAATATCCTATACTAATAGTTACGATGCATTTAACATTCAACCAAGAAACCTAACCCTTAACCTTCAAGATTCTCTTATAATTGCTTTTAACTCCTAACCGTTGAGGAGTTGTACCTTCCACAATCAGCTCACCTAGATAACCTGAAAGAATACAACCCCATAAGATTTTATTTAAGAATTATCCTCCAACTCCTAACCGTTAAGGAGTTATTCCTTCCATCATCAGCTCATCAACATGAGGTAATGACTGCCAGATGTAAATACTTAAATAGCATTAGAAAAAATACGAAACACGTAATACGTGCCTATAAAATTTGATGGTTGCCCTCGATTTCGTTAAGATTCCATCATCAGATCCAGACATGGTAACAGTGGGACCATCTAGGGAGTATACTTTTTCGATTAAAATTTTTTTATTTTCAATTCGGTTCATAAATGAGGGAGTTATGCGCAAACAAATATGATACAAAAACAAAACCAAACCGACGAATTCAGAACCTCCCTCTTTTTGGAAGTCGATTAAAAATACTTTCTTCTGCTGATGAAGCCGAGTTGACACAGCCGTATACCGCGCAATACGTTCGTTGCATTTAAAAAAATATCGGGAGATATGAACTTATACGTGACCAACTGACCACTCGTCTCGGCGCGGCACGCACAACTGAGCGCACTGCGAAGACTTGCCAAGTGCCCCGTCGATGCGCATGTTTGTGTGAGTGTGCGGTTTCGAGCGTTTGTAGGTAGTTTCCGTACTGTCCATATTTATATTGTGCTATAATTGTGCTTTGCCAGACTGTCCGTTTGTTCGTCCGTCCGTCCATCCATCCGTCTGTCCGTCTGAACGGGCTGTATAACATGATGCGTTATTATGCATCATGTTATACAGCCCGTTCAGAGGAGGTAGATAGTCGATTTCTTTTAGAATCTCCTCCTTTTTTGAAATCGGTCAAAAATGAATGGGGCTCCCCTACTACGATGGTACGGAACTCTTCACGTGCGAGTCTGACTCGCACTTGGCCGGTTTTTTGCAATAAGCCTACAAACAACTAATGAACTATTTGTCACAAGTTGACGTCATAAACTCAATACAATACTCCCATTTTAATGATTGCGTTATATTATTCGTCGATATATTATTTTCTGGTCTAATTTCAACTTATGTGACAATATGGACAAAGTCCTCATCATCAACATGCTCTTGACACAGCACATCTTCTTTCACACTGCACTACCTGTCGTCATATTGGGATCATTGACCATAAACAATCATTTACACAATTCATCTCTCGTTTACTTGTTGTTTTCTTGCAGTCTTCCTCTTTCACAAATACTCATTTTTTCCTGTTGAGGTGGTCCTGCCTCTTATTTATTATTTATTTATGTACACACAAAATACAATAAAAAGGAAAACACATAAAAAATAGAAGAGCACAAAGGTACTGCTTATTTCATAAGAAATTTCTTCCAGCAGACCTGCGAGAGGAGAGTTGGATTGGACATGTAGACACAGTGTGTAGAAAAGACAAATAGGAAAATTTTAATTAGAAAATTGTATTGATATAAAATAAACATACATACAAATATATACGCATATAAAAATAAACACTAGTATTATACAGAATATTACAGTATAGAGGAGAGGTAATGTTCTCTGACTTGTTTCCTCTTCTTCACCCAAGCTAAAACATTAGTTGTGTTGAAGGGCGTTTTGGAGTTGTAAGCGTTTTGGGAACTATTTTTAGTAATTAACGTTCAAAAAGAGCTGATTCGCAACCTTTGATAACATGCCTTTTGATATTGACCCTGGTGGATGTCCATAAAAACCTAGTAATACACCCACTAAAATTCAAGACCTGGGAGTGACCATCAAAAGACATTCGGTCGTATGTAAAACAGCTGTTTTGGTGAACATTAATTCTCTTCCGCATACTTTCGCCTTTCGCATTGATAGACCTTTCACATTTGATGAGGCTTGTGCGTAACACAGCGTTACTATCATTTAGATGACGTATGCGTCCGAATGTTTTTTTCATCAGCCCGTAAACATCGCTGGTACCACCATAAACGGTTATAATAGGGAGGGGAGCATTGTCTCATTCTCCACACTTGAAACTTGTACTCGGCGGTTTTTAAGCTTGACCAATTGATCATTCATCTTTTGTTCTTAGCTCATGATGTACGTAGTCATCTATTATACGTATGACACACACACCGGAGGGAAGTCCGTTGATTTCTTCATTCCGTGAAGCCTTTAATGTTTAGCTGGTATACTTCGAAAGATATTCATTTAAACTAAAAAAGACAAATGTGTAATAGGATTACTACCATAAAGATTTCTCTATCTGTCATTCATCACGTGTTTTATGTACGTTCATTGAAAAGATATCTTCTTTTAGGTTTGATATGTCCGACAGAGGACAGTGTCGTCCATTCCGGACTCCAGACCGACTAAAGCACATTATTTATAATGGGACATTCAATTTTGCAGTCTAGCTAGAGACCGTTAGACATAAATAATGATCCATATTCATAACTTCACATAAACTAGACAAACACTATTCTCCGACTGATTGTATACAGTCATGCAAGTTACGACAACACCCATTACCTGAGTATTAATTAATCGATCGGTCAATTAAGCTTGACGTTGTTTAAAGAAGCAACACCCTGTTTGTTCTACTTTGCATAAAATTATACAGTTGGAGAAAAAACTAGTTTATCCTGAAATTGCGCTTGGCCCGTAACATTATACAAACGGTGTTGTTTTCCCGTAAAATGTTAATGACGGACGTCTGTAACAGCTCATTCAATGATTCCGCGTTATAAATATAGTTTACACCTTGTTATAATTGGTCCATGATGACGTGGGACGAGCATATTCCGGGACAGGAAATAGCATGAATAATTATGAAAACAAATTCCATTTGAATTTATTTGTTAGGGAATTGTGGATTTCCGAATAATTGACATAGTTGGTGTTATTGAGATAACACTAATACATTTGAATGACTTGAGAACGTGACAAATAACGCAAACCTTAGGTTGTAAAGTTTAATCGTAACTTGATATTGATAGCCTGTGGAAGTGACCCTCTTTGTGAACACTAGTGTAGGGTAGCATTGGCAATTCGATACACTTAGCACGCTAGCTGGTCGCGGTCCGTTTGAGCCCATTTCACTCTCACAAGCTAGAGATAGCACTCATCAGTATAGACACACAAATAACGCATCTCGTTGAATTTCTTGGGAGGAACATAGATACGAACAACAAAAACTAGGTGAAGAAGTACTAAAAGCATGTAGGTGGTACATAAAAGAAGTCTGAGTGGGCGTAGTGGATGCGGTCGGAGTTACTGGCCGCCCCATGCTCGCCACCAGACGACTGCAATAAATTCTTGTCTGCAACGGCTAACACATACCACATTTTACGTAAGTGTACCATTACACAAATACATACTTAGGTACATTAAACAAGAACTAAAGTTGATTAGAAGTTGGAAGACACCGCTATAGATATGCTACGTCACAATGTCTTGTGATAATTATCTAACAAACAAACTTGGTTGTGTCTTTCGTTCAACACTTGTCTTACCGCGTTCATTACTCCTTGGTATCAGATATCAACAGAGAGGCTATCAGACAAAGAAAAATGCGTCACATCGTACCCTTTCTTACATCTTTCCATTAATATTTCAAATAAATAAGTTAATGCTCCAGGTGTACCTCTGACCTTGTTGAAGGATGCTGAATTCTCCATGGCAGGAAAATAGCTAAACTTGTTTCACCACACCATACTTGTGACACAGACGTGTTTACTAACAATAACAAAAGTGTAGCCTGGTTAGTGTATTGTATAATCTAGCATACCACTATGGTCTAAAAACAGATGATATCGTATGTAAACAAGATGCCAATGTTCTATGTGAAGCGAGCACTGTTAGGTCTTATCGAATTAGGTGTCGGAGCTTCAAAGTTAGCTGTAACGTCCATCATCGGAGGCCAGCTGCCACATAATTCATATTTCCGCTACGCACTTCTGTAGGAGTTTGATCAAATTTATTTGTAAGCTCAATCCATTAGCGGACCCTCGTGTGATAACGACAAGTTGACAGTGGGACGGCGGGCGCGGCGGACGCTCGCACAGCCGCAGCTACTCCCCATTAGATAAACTTATCCTTCGTAATGTGCTTGCTCCCGGGAAATCCTGTCCAATCCTGTGAACAGATACAGCATCGGAATATAAATACGACCTTAATCACAATATAAAAGAACCGTGTAGTGTGATTGTTTGAGTTTCAAGTTACGAAGTGTTTTTAACAAACCGGTCATGATTAATGGACTGCGCCTCAGTGAATCATTGACATCGCCGCAAGGATGCGGAGATACCGACTGTTAATCGTCAATAAAGTATCGTAAACGATAGTTTCTGTGTTAATGGTAATGTAAATTGTGTGGGTGTGTGACTGTAAAATCTACATAAGTAGTGAACTGAACTCTACTCACGTATCTGTTTGTGGTTTGAAATTTAAGGTCGGTACTCGGCAGCATTGCCAAATTTGGATGATAATGTAATGTTATAAGCTCGATTTGATGTACAGTACTTACAATGGTTCAGTAATCAGTATTGAATGTATATCTACTGCCTCTATTTATTCATCATCAGAGGACATCCTTGATACAAGAATAAAAATAAAACCATTGCGTATAATATAAGTTGAGGCTAAATTTTGAGATGCCAAGGCAAGGTGATCTAATTAAGCCGAACTCATACTCACATTATCCGGTTCTGTACAGAGACCTTGTTTGGTTCTGGTCTTTCTACTTAACTTTTGAAGTCACGTGTTGATTGCTATTGAAGGCTGCGGTATTCATTCATGCATATGCATGTTTAAAGTACATTATTTTACAATACTCGATCGATTGTTCGTATCGTCACTCCTTGAATCCGCAGCTTGGATGTAGCAAGTTACTTTCCAGTTATGTTTTATATCCAGTCGGCTGTGACTACACTCCCAACTGCCTAGGGGGAACCCATGCATCGTTTCTATATTTTATTGTTTCACATACATTAGGCCCAATGTTTTAAGCTTTGAAATAAGTAAGTGAAAACGCGTGTTGGATTACAGGTCGAGGCGGGAGACGTTTTGCTCAAGGTTAATGGGACTGATGTAAACCGGTTCACTACCCGAGAAGGTAAGGAATTTGCCATTTATCACGCACATGCCACTTATCTACGAAACATTCTCAACATACAGATAACTGGCAGAGTGTAATTGAAAATGTTATTTCATCTCGTATGTAAATACTTTACAAGAGCCACTGTGATTCAAAGTTAAAATATTCTGAAAGGCGGCAGCTGACGTCTTGCACGGTATAACTCAATCAAGAAGTTTACGCACGAATATTGAAAGAATAGTTGCGTTATTAAAACGTCAAGTTTGACCGCTATCTTTGAACTTATTTACACTAATTCAATGATCGCGTTATGGCCGGCTCGTGCCCGACACGCAACCTCGCAATTCACATTTCACACGTCTACGTACAGACTAAATATAAGAAAATAACCTTTTTAGCCCGCAAAATTGATTTCCTCCGACATGTTATCAAGATGTTATCACAAAGTAAATCTATAACTAGTTCTTTTTGGTATGAACCGGGCTATTTGATAGCTTTACATTTAAGGCTGGGTGGACCCGAATTTAAGTTTTTTAAAACAATCTGAGACAAAAAATACAGTGTTTTAAATTTTTATAAAAATATATGTATTAGTTAAGGATCTTATCTAGTCAAAATCGCATTCAGTTGCAAGACCTGATGAACTTCACTCGATAGAAAAAAATCGCAAAGTTACCCCTTTTTAGATCGTTTTTTCAATATTATGACTATATTACTGATTTTTTACATTTAATTTTTGTACTATAATTAAGAAACTAATTAGTTTAAGACAAATTCGCAGAGTTTGAATTGATAAAATGATTTTCTCAATTACTATGTTTAAATAAGAATTAAAAGCGATCGCGGCGGCTCGGACAGGTCCGTTCAGTCGCGTGTTGGCGCTTATGGACGACGGACCTGTGTCAGTTTGACAACTACGCGCACCATACTATCTCTTTTTGAGAATTTGTTGCTTGTTAGTTATAAATTATAATGGGCAATAAACAACGCAGGCGAAAAAAGTCGTGTAAAGCAATAAAAGACACAAATAGAAAGAATGCACTCCAAAGATATGTGAAGAAGTAAGTACCTACGTAAATGTTTTATTTGTATTGTAATGTAATTTGGTCTCAAAATTAATTTTTATTTTACTTCAGTCTCTGATTGGTAAATGTCTAAAACTTACGATCATCGTATATTAGTACCGAGGATCGCTACGATTTTTGATAATTCATATTTTGTCTTTTCGTTCGGTATCCTGCCTGGCGAGTGGCGAGCCACAATATAAAAATATCAGTAGTACTAGAGAACGCTAAGATTTTTGATAAAATTAAATCATATTTTGTCTATTTCGATATCTCAACCTGGCGTTTGCTAACGAACAGTAAATTACTATATCTACCTATCAATTTCATCTGTGAAATAGGTACTCCATTTACTTTTTGTTATAGGTTAGTTGGGCAGCCTGAAGAAACTAATATGAACAATGCCGCAGCAACAAATCTGATACCCGAGGATTCAAACGAAAATAGGTATGTAATTATCTTTTTTTTTATCGTGTGGTAAAATCATCAAATGAGTCCTGCCGCTCTGAGTGGAGCGGAAGGGACTGTCAGACTTGTACTAATTAAAATCCACCCTGTTCCTTCGGTTGCCCTTTGCGTTCCAGGGCCACGGTATCCTGGTAAGACATATTCGTGGCCCCGGCAGGCATCCCTATTTGGGCCCCGTCAGTTTGCTGACAGCTCTTTGAGGCGCGCGTGGAACACGACGCGCCGCGGACCCGGGCTTGGTCCTTTATCGGACGGCGAGTTACCCTTACTCGCAGTCCGCTAGCCCGCGTCATGTAATTACCATAGATCAAGATTAGGGTTCCGTACCTCAAACGGAAAAAGGAGTCTGTCATTCGGTTGAACGACGTTCGGATAATCGATGCTCTACTGTATTAAAGTCCTGGATACTCATAATGTACATTAACTAACATAATGTGGGTGGATTTTCAGGTACTACATGGATAATGCATCATGTAGAAACACGGCTGATGTATCCAAAACCTCTTTTATTGGATTGGATCCTGTTGATACACAAAAAACTGTAACATTAACGAAAGAACCACATTTTATGTTTTTACCGCATTTTACATACAATGCTTTTACTCGGATGTGTAAGACAAACTTGTAAGACTTACCATATTTCTCTTTTTTAGAGAAACTGAAGACACAGAAGACTCCTTCATCGTAGAAAAAGTACTCAAAGATGAATTCCAACCACGGCTTCAAAGGGTATCCTGACCACCAGCATGCAGCAGAAGCGCATACCTGGTCATCACCCTCAGCCTCATCAGCGACCTTGGCACAGCACACTGCACTTCGGCCGGTCAGCAAGCAGAGACGCACTTCTCTCCTGGTCGACGCAGCAGCCAGCCACTACGCAGCACAGCATCACTCCGACTCACTGGAGCATAATGCAGCATCACCCCGACTCACTGGGGCATCACCGCAGACAGTTCCGACTCACCGAGAACTACGCGGCATCCGATTCCGACTCACTGGAACCCTTCACTGGCCTGGCAAGCATCAAGACTCAGTCTGCTATCGACCTCCGGTCTCGGAGGGGAGTGATGTGGCGACAGCGACATCTATCGCAACACATGCGAACTAAATTGGCAATTCCTACATCGCGCTATCAACATTATCCGCGACATTAGCCTATATAGAAAATCCCGACTTACATTATTGGGACAAGCCCGCCACACTATTCCCAAACCACTGTAACTTCTGTAAGCCAGAATCAACAGTGGCGACCACAAGAAAAGCGCCGAGACAATGAAGCCCGACGAAGTCCCAGAGAAACGATTAAACTGTCTTGGATCCCGCAACGTAATTAATCAGAAAATAATAGCAGAGGAGTAGGAAAAAACATAATTTCCACTTCCCTCCGTATCAGCAGGAGACAGAACAGAACAAGGCCAATAGGCACACAGGGACGTATACAACTGGGATAAGCCCAGTTGCCTAGCACCACGGATATTATTGTCATTAATATTACTGGGTCCTAAGTTGTGAGCTGTTATATTTGATTCCAATAATAGGTATGACAAAAATGCTTGAACGCACGGAAATTTGTTCTAGTTTCTACAAGGTCCGTATAGTAAATAACTCCGGATGTAACCTGTACATTATCCAACATAATATTACGTTCATTCTGCCAAAGACTACACTCCCATAAAATATGATGTGCGGATTGTTCATTTTCGCAGTCAGATGTAGAACATTGACTCGACTTACATTATGTCGGACACAACACCCGTCTGGTCGGAGGATCCTCCCTTTTCTATGGGGGATGAGGAACTTTACACCCTGTTCCTCATACCCCCCCGAATACATGAATAATAATTTTGACACATTTGGTGATTATCATATGCGTGAGATACAGAGTTGATAATATTATCGTTGTTGTATTAAAAAATATACGATTTTCCATTCAAATATCGAGTTCTTTTTTAATATTTTTTTTTTAATTTTTCGTATTTGTTCTTTTAGAGGCAACAGAGATACACATTCTGTGAAAAATTCAATCGTCTACTTATTATAGATCATGAGATACAGACCGCTGACAGACGGACGGACGGACAACGAAGGCTTATTAATAGGGTACCCCGCCGGTTCCCGTTGGTTACCCTTCGGATACGGAACCCTAAACAAGGTCGACTAAAAAGCTACGATGATCACCCTAATCTGTTCCGTAAATGATAATAATGACGCGATCTTTGCGGCATTGTCGTCCTTGCGTTACCTATTGCATTTGGAACACCCGACCTAGAAACTAAAACATCAATTAATGTAATAAGTATAGTTCAGAGTTTATTCCATTTAAAATATCTACTCAAATTAATTTATTACAAAAAAACGAAAGACTTCGCTATTACTACAAATTATAATAAAACGAGTTTTTAATTAATCAAATCTCTTATTTTAATTTAAAAATAAATCAATAAGACAAGTTGACCTACTGCCTGCTTATCTGTAATGTGACACAGGTGACACTCCTCGCGACGTAAGCGCACGGCTCGCTTTGCGGCAATCGCGGGCAACTCTTGGTAGCGTTAAATGCCTATTTCGCTTGGTCTACCTGCCCTTAATGAGATGTTAGTAAGACTTTGGTTGTATACCTTCAGAGATTGACTTGTTTGTTACAGTTCTAAAATGCTTGCGACTATCATCGGATCCCGTCACTATAAGACTGAGAAAGGGTGAGTTTAATGTTTTACCCAAAATATATTTATCAATATTGGTGTGGGATATATGCTATTTGAACTATGACATTCGAGATGGGAATATATCGTGCCAGCTGCAAGTAATAAAATTCGTTTATCCCCGAGTGGTTTGGTCGAGTTTGCGAAGTAAGCCGCTACAAATAAGAGTAGCGATACGCGAAGTAATTTTATAGGTGGCTCTCGGGATCTGGACCGGGATAACTCTCGTTCACAGTGGCTTTGTTCCCCTTAATAATGTAACATCTCGACACACCGATATAGATATTGTGCCGGTGCTATTTTCCTAGCGAATGGTACATAAGCTGGTTACAGGCGGTTGGGTGTGCGTGAGATAACAGCTGATAGTTGGATGTGTGCAGACCCACAGATCAAAGCGAGCGTGAGGCGATACCTGGCCGCGGCGGCCGAGCGTCGCTCTAGCGGCGCGGGCGCACGCACCAACCACGACAAGTGAGTTTCTGTTTTCTGCCGTGATTTTTATACAGATAAGCCCATTGATGCTTGTGAAAGCTTGTTTTGCTGCTTCAACAGCGATTTTGCGCGCGCTTGTTACTTTCATACATTCTATAATTGATTAATACATAAAACAAATACGTGGTTGTAAATATGTAGATAATTATGTTTATTTGTAAAACCGCAGACAGTTTGTCGAACTTATTTGTTGTGATTATGTTCGCTTCACAAAGTCTGGTGCATGTGGTAAGTAATCGGAAGCTAACCCCTCTGTAGTACGACAGCTGATTTCCGACGGCGATAAGTGATATTGGTAGCATGTGTCGCGACGTAGCCGGAGGGTAGTCGCCACCCTCGCCTCGAACACGTCACCCTGTATGTTACATGTATTTTGGGAACGTACCTTACCCGACTGACATCAAAGTAACAATCAGTTCTTTGCTACCAGAACCCATTATTCTAAATTACGGATATCAAAAGTCGTAATTTCCACGAAAAGATCTTATGCTGGTAAACCTTGAAAGTGCATACGTGTATGCTTGGCTTATTTTAGCTTCGAATAGGTATGTTAAAGCGCGGTTTAGATATTCCAAAAGCATTACACACCACCAGCTGTTGCCAATTGATGAGATCGATTTAACGACTTTCTAAAACGGATTTAACATCAAAATATTTTTCGAACATTGTGTTCTTGGCTGCTTTTTATTCATAGACAATGATGTACTGTATCGTAAATAGTAATGCCGTTATGAAACCTGCTGCTTTAATTTTTGCATAAGTATGATCTTTAAGTTAAGCAGTATAACTGTAGGTGCCGCTTATAGCGCTACTAAAACAGAAGTGTTACACACGCATGGAGCAAAACGATGTGTTTTTTAGGGTTCCGTACCTCAAAAGGTAAAAACGGAACCCTTATAGGATCACTTTGTTGTCCGTCTGTCTGTCTGTCTGTCTGTCTGTCAAGACCTTTTTTCTCAGGAACGCGTGGAGGTATCAAGCTGAAATTCATATCAAATACTCAAGTCTATGTCTCTTGGAGCTGTGAAAAAATCAAACTTCTAAGTCAACGCGATCAAAAGATACTCCCGTTTATGCCGCAAATTTTCGACACTCGCAAGGGAATCAAAACCTACAGGGTACTTCCCGTGAACTCAGAATCTTGAAATTTGGTATGAAGCAACGTCTTATAGCAGAGATATAGGAAAAATTGCGAAAAGTATACATTTTTAGTTATATCATATAAAAATACCAAAATACCATAACTTTTACTTATATACCTACAGGTTTGTACGGAACCCTCGGTGCGCGAGTCTGACTCGCACTTGGCCGGTTTTTTTTTATTATTTTCGAAGCGAAACTTGAATGTTCTAAGCTCGTAACTGCCCGTCTGAGAAAAAACTGCATCCTTTAAAAACCACGGAGCTTTCTAACCAGCCTTATAACTTTTCTCGTATGATACTGAACAATGAGGAAATTAATAGCCGTTATTTCAATTAATTAATATTTTATTGCAATATAAGAGAAAGCTAGTAGCGATACTGTTTCCAACAATTGCACAACACAGTTTACAGTAGTAAAACATTCATTGTTACCAAGTGGGTACATTTCTTGGGCGAACTCTGCGTCATCTCGCAAACCTTCAGTTTATTTTTATCTAAGTTATCGAGATGCGTCACAGGTCACCGATATGTACTGACTAATTTAGTATCATTGCAAGTCCTCATGAAACAACAATCTAGTGTGGAAACAAAGTTATTATCTACATAATAAAGTAAGGCAAGCATGTAACGTATGAATATTGTTTTTATCTCGCCATGACAATCGCGACTAAAGTTATACTGCGTCCAGCGCAGTTAATGTACTGAAAACTTTGTTTATGGTCTGTAACCTATTTATAATTGGATCGAGTTAGTGCAGTTAGCTCCACTTGAACTTGTTTACTTAGTTTGTACACGTGCATAGATCGAGACTCTATATGTATACGAGTAGGCTAAGTAGAGCTTCCCTGTGTAACACCTTGCCGTACTAGAGCCTCCAGCTAGTCTAGTATAAGAAGGTAGTGTAAATTTGTACACTAATAATTCGATCCGGAAGATCGGAAACCACCAATTGGTACGCTATTTGTGTGTTTTGCGTTATTAGTTTATAACACATACTTGTAAGGTTCTACCAAAGTGTTACGGGCTGATGGTGGGCTGGACTCCGGACACCGGACTGACAAATAATTTAATCAAGTATCAGTCGGAAGTCCCGGCCGGGTCAGTAGTCAGCTCCGCTCGTTTAGACTGCGCTTTAAATGTTGTGTAGGCACGTGGAAAAGCGTACAATTTCAACTTGAGACGATCTTTAATGAGCAATTCCCGCCAGATCGGCCTCACCACCATCGAGCAACTCGAACAGCAACTCCAACAGCAACTCATCTAGCAACTCGTCGTCGAACGGCTCGGGCGTGCAGTCGGGGGACAGCTGCGAGGCGCTGGTGGGGGGCGAGGACAAGCGGCGGGGGCGCGCGACCCCCAAGTTCGAGGCCTACATGATGACCGGCGACCTCATGCTCAACCTGTCGCGCGTCGAGCATCCGCACCACAACCACCACGCGCCCACCCATCGGACACACTACCACAGGTAAACAATCAGCCTATTTTGTTCTTAGTGCTACTTAGTACATAACACAATGCGTGAAGAACCGAGAACCGATGGGGAAGAAAGGTTGGTTCGTTATGGCGTTCTATAGCCTTTGTGCAACAGTGGACGTCTTCTGGCTGTTGATGATCATGAAGCTAGGGAGGAAACCTCCTCGATGAGAAGTAGGCTGTGATCCACGATGCGGGCTTAGTGGGGTTGGAAGATGTCACGTATCTTAGAATTTTTGATACAGATATACGGTTTCCTCAAGAAGTTTTTATTATTATATAGGTGAGTAACGCTAGGATCTTCAGTTAACTTATCAAACTTGTTTGTGGTCTCTGGGGATTGGGCAGTTAAGGTTGCACTAGTCGACGGCTCGAACTCGTTGCCGAGCTTGGCTAATATGCATGTTATTTGGTAATGTTTTTAATTTATCTAGTTTTATTCATTTAGTATTCATTTATCTAGTTTTTCTCTATTTATTTACATATTTATTTAGTGAACTATACGACGATTTATAACGAAAATGAGCGCGTGAAATTTCATAAATTGACCTTTGGGCGTATAGATATTATGGAAAAACTACTTGATGTATCCACTTAAAACAATTTATTTGAACTTTTGAATAAATTATCTATCCCTGTGTGGTTTCAGTTTTTCCATTTTCATACTACATAAGTTATTTATTTACGCTGAAAAATGAGTTCAAATAAGCGTTAAAATATGGAAGTTTCGACGCTCATAACTTCTAAACCAATGATTTTTTTCCAATTCTGCTTCCATACAGGGTTAGATAATGACAAGACCAGTTGATACAATTTTTAGTTTTGAATCTTCACCGTGAAACAGACGAGTAATCACCATACTACGCTTGTATGGAAGAATGACTGGCTAGTTCAACCTTAATCGTTGATGTAGCTTATGATGAAGCTGCAGAGAACGTTACAAAGAGACTACATAAGAAGATCGAGAGAGCAGGATGGCATATAAAATATTATTTGAATGAAGTTTATAGGAGGGAGACTCCCACTTCCCTAATGTAATTTCCTTCCTGCACTGTATAGGCCTTCTACAATAGGTTATTTTAGTTTAAATGCCAAGGTTCACCTCATGCGCCGCTGATATTCAATTAAGTCATCTTCCTGTACAGATGAACAACAGAGCTATTTTTAAAAGGTCCTTTATAATCGATATGATACAACCTGACATTGACCTGCAAATTGAAAACAACGAAAGAAAGTTTGAATATCACGGGCTTCCGTTTTTTTTGCTGATTGGTTAAATGACCCCTTTTTTTTGGTGGGTGGAAAATCATCGAATAACCCTTAGAATAGCTCTGGGGCAGAGCGAAAGGGAGTTTCAGACTTCTACTGACTAAAAACCACCCATGTTCCTTCTTAGTCATTTATGTCGAGGCCACGGTTATCTCTTGCGAACAACCCGCAGCCCCGACGGGATTAAATGACCCCTCCGGCTCTGACCGGAGCAAAAGGGAGTGTCAGCCTTGTACTGACTAAAACCCACCCATGTCTGTTTGTATCGCCCTTTGGGACTTTGTATAATGAAAAAACTGTATAACACTGTATATTTTATTTATTTTAAACAGCGTAGGTCACACACATTACAGAGGTAAAAAGGAAGAGAGTGTTGCCATATTAGCACACTAAATTATACTAGAATAATCTTATGTCATAGACATAGGTAGGGGGGAAAAAGGTAAATGTAAATCTCTTAATTTAGTATTATTTATTTTATTCTACAGGTAATAGTACAACTTTGGACACCGCTCGAGTGTGCAGTTTCTTATCAGATGTTTGAACTTCTACAACTCTTACATGGTTGTCCTTTCCGCAAACCACCTTAGTGATTCTACCCATGGGCCAATGAAGGGGTGGGGTGTTAGGATTCAATAATAGAACTACATCGCCTAGCTTGAGATTAGGTAAAACTTTTCTCCATTTAGTTCTCTCGTTGAGCGAAGATAAATAGTCCTTTGACCAGACCCTCCAGAAATGCTGCCGAACTTGCTCACAACATCTCCAAAACCGGAGTCGATTGATTGGGTATTCGGTTAGATCTGGCTGCGGTATGGCTGTTAAAGGGCTGCCGATTATGAAATGTCCCGGAGTGAGACATGAAAAATCAGACAAATCCTGACATGGTTTAGCCATTAGTGGACGCGAATTTAAAATACTTTCTATTTCGGCCATAACTGTACTAAACTGCTCATAAGTAAATATTTTACAAGTAGAAATTCTTTTTAAATGGAACTTAGCCGACTTGACGGCTGCCTCCCACAAGCCGCCATGATTTGGACTGTAAGTTGGGATAAAATGGAATTTAATTTCTTTCTGCAGCATGAAACTATGGACACTTTCCTGAAACCTTTTATTGTTATGTAATTTATATAATTCTATAAGTTGGTTATTGGCACCTTTAAAGGTGCTGGCATTGTCGCAGTAAACGTCTGAAGGTATACCCCTACGCGAGATGAACCTTTTAAATGCAGCTATAAATGTATCAGTTGTCATATCAGATACAACCTCTAAATGTATGGCTTTGGAGACGAAGCAAACAATTACGGCAGCATAACCCTTACTAATTATACTATTTCTTTTTGACGATTGTTTTATGTCAAAGGGTCCGCAATAGTCTATGCCCACCCGTTCAAATACCCGAGCAGGGTTTACACGATCTTTAGGCAAGGAACCCATGAGTTGTTTGGCAGTTTCTGCCTTATGCCTACAGCAAATAGTACATTTGTGGATTACACTTTTGACTTCTCTCACAGCATTGATTATGAAGTATCTTTGTGATAAACTGCTTAAAACAAGCTTTAAGCCAGCATGCATTAGAGTCAAGTGCTCTTGTATAATAATTAATTTTGTAATGTGACAATGCTTTGGCAAAATTATAGGAAATTTTTGAGAATAATGTACATTTGCATTATGTAGTCTGCCTCCTACACGTAAAATGCCATTGCTATCTAGAAATGGGTGTAAGGACTTCAAAGAGGTTTTGATGGGTGATTCTTCAGCAATGCATTTTAACTCTTCAGCAAAATAGTGTTTTTGAATGACCCTTTGTAAACTGCTCAAAGCCTTTCTGATCTCGCCTATAGTTATTTCCCCAGATATCACATTATTACACTTTTTGCATTTATTAATAAAACGTAAGATGTACGCCATAACACGTACCGTTTTGTATAAGCTAGAATATTTTTCAATAAATGTCTCAACTATTTCATTTTTTATGGTCATTGTACATGATGTATTTTCATCAGAAATAGTGACAGGTTGAAAAAATGGCTTTTCGACAGAAGACAAATAAAGATTGTAATTATTACAGTCAAGTAAATAATTAGGACCATGCCTCCATAATGAATTATCAAAAATATCCATTGGCTCAGAACCTCTGGATAAAATATCAGCTGGGTTTAAAATTCCTGGTGTAAAATGCCAAATTGAATTTTGTGTAATTTTTTTTATCTCTCTTACGCGGTTTCCTATGTAAGCAGGGACCTTTACAGGTGATAAATCTAACCATCCGAGAACAATTTTTGAATCACAAAATAAATGAACATTTTGAATTTTTAACAACTTAGCAATATGTGATGTAAGTTTTGCTAATAATAATGCTCCGTTGAGCTCTAATTTAGGTATAGTTAACTTAGAATTAATACCATTAAGCCTAGATTTGGAGCAGAGCAAATGAGAACTGCATTCACCACCATTTTTTACTTTAATGTAAACACAACAGCCATATCCCTTTGCAGATGCATCGCAGTAGCCAATGACTTCAAGCTCACTGTCATCTTTAGTTTGTACATAGCGTGGAATAACTATTTCTGGCATACTCACAAGATTTGCATAAAAACTATTCCAGAAAGTTTTTAGCTCAAGCGGTAATGGGGTGTCCCAGTCTAAATTATGTTGCCACAGCTCCTGCATAAAAAGTTTGGCCCTCATAGTGACAGGCCCAACAAATCCCATTGGATCAAATAATCTGCTTATTGAACTTAAAACTTGCCTTTTTGTTGGTACTTTAGTGGGAACTACATCTCTACCATTCAACAGGAATGTATCATTACCAGCATCATAAGCTATGCCTAATATTTTTACTATTGACTTGTCCTGATCTAAGTCTTTGCGAAAAGAACCTAGGGCCTCCTGAGGAACATCATGAAGTAGCTCTGAGCTGTTAGATACCCATTTATGTAACCTGAAATTGGCATGACTGAGAAGTATGCTAAGTTCATTTTTTAGTTGCCTAGTTTCTTCAATTGTATTACATCCTGCCTGGATATCATCAATATATGAATTATTTATCACTGCTGCGCTTGCTAAAGGATATTGACACTTAAATTGTTTTGCTAATGTTATGAGACATTTAGTGGCCAAATAAGCTGAGCTGGTCAAACCATAAGTTACCGTCTGTAATTGCAGGACATTCATGATCCCATTTTCGCGCCAAAGAATGTTTTGCAAACATCTGTGATCCGGATGTATTTTTATCATTCTGTACATATGACGGATATCACACTGTATAGTGTATTTGTATGTTCTGAATAGTATCAATATGTCAAAGAGCGAATTTTGTACCACAGGACCATTACACATAAAGTCATTGAGGCATAAGCCATTTTTATTCTTTGCACTGGCATCAAATACCACCCTCAAGTTATTTGTTTGTTTGTCTAATCTAAGTACCCCATGATGTGGCAAAATAAAACGCGGCTCATCTCTAGGGTCACAGGTTTTTGTATCAATTATTTTTGCATGCCCTAAATCTATGTACTCTTGTATAAATGCTTTGTATAAATCATAGTACTTAGAGTCCTTTGTAAATCTTTTTTCTAAACTGTATAATCGTTGCAGAGCAATTGCATACGAATTAGAAGGGTCAATGTCCTGCAATTTAACCTTGAGCGGATACTTGACCTCAAATGTATTATTTATTAATGAAACTGACTCATTAAACACCTTTTCACTATACTCGTGCTCAGGCAAGGACTCATGATAAATATCTGGTACCTTTTCTGCCTCCCAGAACTGATTTATGCAATGATCGAGCTCTGGGCTTATGACTGTATGCATAGCGACGGCTGTATCATCAATGGACATTCCTGGAGATGAGATGATGTATCCCAGCTGTGTGTTCAATAAAATTGGATCTGCTGGGCCACCCTCTATCTTTCCATCGATAACTATTTTGAAAAATACATCACAGGCGAGTAGTATTGATATCTCACCTGGAGTGGAAAAATCTTTGTCAGCTAAGTCTACATGTTTAGGTATAACAAAGCTACTTAGATCTATTTTCCTTTGCGGAACTTTTGAGGTTATCTTGTTGATTACCGAACAAGTAACACTGAATGAAAAATTATTTTTTAATGATTCACATTGTAATTGTATGCTTTTGCTAGTGGGATTGTTACAAACATCACCTAAAGTTGAAATGTTTTTATGCAAATCAATAAGAGGCAACCCTAGCTGATCAGCCAAAGATGCAGTACAGAATGAAGACTGGCTACCACTGTCCAAGAGGGCTCTAACAATGAACTTTTCATTGTTGGCTCCAGTCACCATAATTTTGGCAGTGGGAAGTACTACACTTGCAATGAGGGGCTGAGAAATGTGCAAACTTACTGGTGCAGCAGCTTTACCCTCATTTATCTTTGCTCCAGCTTTATCCTCTGGTTGATGTAGCAATGAATTGTGCGAACTGGAATTACAAACAGAACATTTAAATTTGTACCTACATTTTTGTGAATGGTATGCTAGACACACTTGACACAAGTTGTTCTTTATCACAAATTCTAGTCTTTTTTGGACTGAATTTGCATTGAACATGGGACATTTATATAGCTTATGCACTTGAGAACACATGGAGCACTTTGAGGTTTCACTCTTGTTTACTTGCACTGACAAGCTTACTGCTGATTTCGCCTTGGCTTGCATTTTATCACCTATAGGTGTGCTGGCCTCTAAGGAAGCTGCTCGCTTGTCCAAGAAGGTGAGTAGCTCATCCGTGGTTACTACTTGAGTTGTGTCCCTCTCCGAGTGAAATAACCTGACCGTGAGAGAGTCAATCTTGCGCATCAATATGCATGATAAAATGGCATTCCATCCTGCAACTGGTTGTTCTAGATTCTTCAATGCAGTAACATGCTGCCTGACTTTAGCAACAATGTCTCTCAGCTGCTGGGCAGTACCACGCTGTATACTTGGCATATCAAGTAAATTGCACACATGGCTATTTATTAACAACGCTAGATTATCATATCTTTTCTGCAACAATTCCAATGCGGCTTCATATGACTTGCCGATGATGGGCAAGTTATCAATTATTTGTAGGGGCTCTCCTTTTACATATTTTTTCAAGAAACATATTCTTTGTACATCTGTTAATCTCTTGTCATGGTGTACTACAGCTTTGAACATCTCCATGAATGGTTTAAAGTTGGAAATCTCCTTACCATCGAATATTGGTATTTCCAATGTAGGAAGGTTGGCTGCATGATAGCTAAGATCTTTGGAAGAGTCTGCTGGAGGATTGTGCACCTTTATTAGACGCTCTAATGTCGCTAGCAGAGTGAGGTATCGTTCTTCAGGATCCTCATCTTCCACCTTTTCGCCCAAAAGTTCCAAACTTAAGGATATGTCTCTGTATTTGTTGTAAATATCAATCAGATTTTGCTTGCGTACCTGTAGCTGTTCGAGCCCGAATTGGCTATTTTCGTTCAGATACTTCTCTAGCCTAGTAAACGAAGCTTTGCATTGGCCTCGTGCGGCGACTAATTTTTTCCGCTCCACATCTGCCATATTATTGCTTGATTCTTCGTCCGAACTACTTGAAAAATCCGATCGATACGATCCTGAACTGACGCTCGAATAAATGCTCATTCAACAGATTTATTTTTGGAAAACGAAATGTATTTTTTGTAAAAACATGAAGGGGTTCAACCAAGTCTGTTTTCGTTGCACGATAAATGCGACGAATCGATCCCAGTTGACATTATTGACTTTTGTGTCTTGTGATTGGACGTTCGTCTGAAGTGTTGGTACGTCAGCCAATGCTCTTGTCAGCCAATGCTGTCGGTCAATGCAGTGCGCAATGAGAACGCACTTGCACGTTGTATAAAATGTCACCAATGCAAATGGCGTCCTGCCGGCCGGCGAAATACCAATTCCACAACACGAAACACAATGTAGTCACTGAATTGAATAGCTCAGTAAGAGAAATTATCACTGAAATGTTTCGGCACCAATGTTTGTATCGCCCTTTGGGACTTTGTATAATGAAAAAACTGTATAACACTGTATATTTTATTTATTTTAAACAGCGTAGGTCACACACATTACAGAGGTAAAAAGGAAGAGAGTGTTGCCATATTAGCACACTAAATTATACTAGAATAATCTTATGTCATAGACAATGTCTACTTAGCCATTTGAAACAGTCCCGCAGTCCCCCTTTTGAACAGTCCCGCAGCAACACGACCTACCCTGGTGATTCCTCCGCGAAAAGGAGGCTGACGAAATACATAAAATATGAGTGTAAGCGACAAAGTAGACTGGTCATTGTAACTATTACTTATTTCATTTCTTTGTAAACATTATTATCAGTTGTTTTAGACTACAACATACTTTAAATCGTCCCAGTTATTCTTACTTATCACAAACGTAAACGCCCCATTTTAGGCCAAATTATGACGCATCAGGAAATACCAACATTGTTTTATATGTATTAAGAACTAATTAGATACCTACATAACTTATCCATCAATGAACTGTCGAAGGTCGTGGCTGTTCTTTGGAGGCGAGAAGTGCAGGACTGGTCGTTTTGGGGATGCCTATCACCAACAGTGGACACTTTAGGCTCATAGCACACTGTAAAAACACTGCACCGTATCATCGTCCCCCTACCAATTTTTTTTTTTCCCAGTGGACTCGGATCCCAGGCTATGCCGTCACGGTAGATAGTTATAAAAGTGCATTGCAGTATGGAGTTTTATAGAGAAAAACCCGAACGGCTCGAGTTGAGACGTGCTTATAATGTTCGCTAATATTTATGCTAAACGAGGATGCATTCATCACCTTCATCATCATATTCCACGGCCCGACTACACCCACTGCTGGGTATTTGTGTATAAGGCTTTCTTTGCTTGTGCCAATCTCCCACATTCCTGTGCCAAAGGCAACATCATCTATTATATACACGCGATAGCCACAATGTCGTCTGCCCATCTCGCCGACGGACGATCAACATTACTTTTTCAAGGAATTAATGAAAATAATATAAGGTGCAGGGTCTAATGTTGATTGTTTTGTACAGGTACAATTCAACACCAGCATCGCCTAGTGACAACCGCATGTGTGGCCGCGTGGAGCTGGCGCAAAGGCACAACTCCTCGCCCGACACCGGCCTCGTCGGAGACCATGCTAGTAAAATGTATGTACTGTTCACCACATCACACGAGACTCGAGACAGTGTTTTATTGACGCAGGGACTCGCGGGTTTGAGAGAAATGGAAGGAGTGGAGGGAGGCTTTTGTCCAGGAGTGGGACAGAGCAGACTAGAAGAATAAAGAAGAAGAATCACTTTAACATTCACTCTTTCCTGCGACGGTTTTACCACAATTATGTGTTAATAGCATGTTGTACGGTACAGGTTCATATCCCAGCCGGCGTCGCCAGCAGGCGGCAACAGCGCGGGTGCAGCCAACAGCGACGTGTGTGCGCGCGCGCACCACGCCGTGCGCACATCGCGCTCCGAGGACCATCTGCAGGTAAGCAGCGATGTTACACTAGTGTGTGACGTGTCCAGACCGCTTGCTATTCTGCTGTATGGTTCTATTGGCACTCGGATGATTTTATGAACTGACCTGTGTTTGTAAACATTTATGACATAACGAAACAAGTTAACAGCGTTAGTTCCGACTATGACAACGCGCCAATAGAACCACGAAGCACTAAATATTTATATAAAACCGGTCAAACTGTATGTATTGTCCCACTGCTGGCCTTAATTTTCCCACATCGCCTTCCACGTTTCCCTTTTTAAGTCATCACGCCAACAGTATTTGTAGGTCTGTAATATAAATTTGTAAATTATTTCAAACATTAAATGTTTTATTAAGGCAACCCGGCTGCTACCATTCCTATCAACAATAGAAATAGCCCCGCTTTGTAGAGCGTCGTCTCACTCATATTGCTTGACCAACATATCTTGAGACGCGACGGAATTTAGAACTACTACAAATGTAATAAATTTGACAGTTGGATGACGTGTTTCCTACGCAAGCAGCTCCGTGATTAAGTCTCAAGTTACGTTTGTCGAGTAATACATCTGTCAGTTCTATGTATAGCTCGAAATGCCAGGATACTTCAGCCTTATGTAAATACAACAGTGTCGAGTATCGCGGCGTAAGTTCCAGAAGGAGTCGTCACTGAGTGCGGTCGCTGTGGACATGGAGGAGGATGTGACGTCATCGTTGAACACGCTGCTGGATGCGAGACCGGACTCTGCGACCCCTGGGCCGAGGTCCGACTCCGACCCGGAGCGGGACAGGTGACTTGCATGCACACTTACTTAGAAATAGGATGTGATGGCTAGTGGCGTATGGGCAGGCCTTTTTAATGGCCAAAACCGCTGACGGATTTTCCCAGTGATATTTTTGTTGGACAATTTTTCCTAGTTAAGAAAATGTTGGTACGTTGATTTATTGTCGGATTTTGGACAGCTTGTATGTACTGTGTAATGTATAAGTTAAATTGTAAGGCAAGCCTTTAATGCTAACATGAAATAGGTCATCAATAAACTGTTGTCCAATAACTGATTGTCGTTTTCCTCATATTATTTACGCTTTGTATTTAAATTGAGTAAACAAAGTAGTTCCCTAACCACTACCAGCCATCACGTACTAGTCCTAACACCGTTCAGAATCATCATCAACCAATGTTGTTATGTTTTAACCACGCTGCTTCGCGTTAGCATCACTGCTCGGTTTATTTCTGTCACGGCAAAAGCAACCTTATTTAATAGATTAATTAATTTTAACCGGTTTCACCATTTGTTGGTAGTTTGGAATTAACTATCGTAATATTTGTGGCGTTCATTATATTATTTGGTATATTTAAGGAAAAGTTTTGGATTGTAAACTCTATTTGCGAGGTTCTTCGCATCTAGCAAAAGTATTGGTCGAGTGTATGCGCGGAATTCTCGTGACTTTAAAACTGCGTTAACGTCGCGTTAAACCAACGAAGTCGTGGAAAACTTCACCAATGAAACTGAGTGCAATTAGGACATCTAAACTGCGATCAAAAGTTATCACTGCCAACAATGATGACACTGACAGCTCTTGAACGCGTTTTGGACGTACTGATCACGTTTTGTTTTATTGGTGAAATTTACCTTGAGTCTGTTATTGGAAATACAGCCTTATATATAGGTGACTAAAGTCAGTATTGCCATCGAGTGGTGAACCGGTCAGTAGCACCTGGTAGTAGTGATAGTCTGGTCTGACGGTTGTGTGTGTTAGGATCGTGTGGACGTACAACGCGCCCGTGTCGTGCGCCTCGGAACGCACGCACTGCAACGGATCGGGCGCCACTTCCAACTCCACTTCCATATCGGACGGCATGTCTCAACGGTAACGTGCCTGTTTTATATAGACTTCCTTTACAGTAGGGTAGTTGACTATGTTCTTTCTTTACCGTATGGTTGCCTAACCTGGTGTCAGAGGTTTTAAGCCACTTATGTGCCTTTGACTATGTTTATAAGGTTGCAATCTTTAATTAGTGAAAAAAAAAAAAATTCGCTCTTCCGAAAACTTTTAAGAATGCGAGAAGGTGGATCGACGTCACACATTTGGATTCCAAAAAAAATACAAACGAGTACCCTAGCCTAGTTAACTCCGCAATCCATTCAAAATCTTAGAATATCACTCTTATTTACTATTTTAACGTTACATTAGTCAACTACTCTATTACCGCCTGTATCCAACTATCGGAAACGTATAAAAACATCTCTTTTCTCACTGGTGACGGTATTATATACTTTTAATAGCAAAATACTTTCAATTATATCCCCTCTAAACGCCCTTCTTTTCTTCCGTTCTAGCTAGATACAGGTATTATTTTCATAGAAAAAATATACAATAGTCTTTAGAGTTCCCTAATTTTATCTGAAAGCTAGATAGATATCAGAAATTCAGCCGGAAGCAGTGCTTGTTAACATTACAGCGATAAGGCGTTAATACTGACCAATTATAACAAAAGTTAATACAACTCCTCTATTTACTAATACTTTACTCTAATAAATGCAGTATATAATAAATGTGTTTTTTGTTGTCTTTGTAATAGTATACGGTTTTTAATATTTACATATTTAGGTTAGTAGAAGGTAATTCATTCGGCCTTGTCAAAGAGTTTTGCTCGTTCACCCATACTGAACATCATGTCTTAAGATTCTGTGATGAATGTGTGAGCTTACTCTTGTCGCATGGACGTTTAAATCGTGAAATAAATCTCATCGGTTTGAATTTCGATCCTAAAAATTTCAGTCAAATCACAAAAAATACCTAAATATGAAAATGATAAAACTGTAATACATGTACGCTAGCTAAAGTCAATGTGTAAGAGTGCTGCTATCTATGGTCATAAATGTAGCAACCTAGTGCTGCCCTCTACGGCTATAACATAAAGGTTTATGTTCAGTTCGTCGTCGCCCGCGTCGCCGACGTCTGCGTCATCGTCGGTAATGTCGTCTCGCGCCACACCGCCGCATCGCCAGCTGCCCGCACACCATCATCATCGACCGCTTAATGGTAACTAGGTTTTTTTTCTTTTGTGAATGATTTCTGCAGAACAGCCTAGTTAGTGCTGGGTAATACAATACTCTTTGGTAAAACTGGTTGTCAGACTTTCACAATTCCACGGCGACTGACTACCTGTAACGACTTCAAAAGAAACAGGCTTCAAAAACCTAGGGTTGGTCTTGCAGATAATCCGACGTAAACCATGAATGTTGCGTATATTCCTAGAACTGAGTGTTTTGACATTTTTAAAATGTACCTTTAAATACGCCTAATACTCCAAAAAAACTAGTAATTGTAATGTTTTTTTTACCATTTCAGGTGACATGAGTCTATCAGAAGCAGTGTCGAATATTTCAAGTCCTGACTACCAAGACCAGGACGACATGTTCGAAACGGGCCGAGAGTGTCCGCGAATGGAACTCTCCGATCCCTCCGACTCAGATTCCACGATCCTAGTCTCCGAACCTTGCCACAAACGAGCCAAATCCAACTCCTCATACTCAAACGAACACGGAAGTGACGTCACGTTGAACGGAGACCACAACAACGACTACAGAATAGTAATACAAGTCAAAGGTCCTGATAAAACGAACGCGAACGCCACAAACGAGAATGTAAATAATAATAACAATAGTAATTATACACAGAATGGGAAAGAAAACGGACATAACTCACCGGAGAATCAAGGATACCAGGTAAAGGTCTGACATTATTGCTGCACTATCTAATTTATATTCTTGCTAATTGTTTAACGACCACCACTTTGTTCTCTTTTCCCGTGTTGGCTTAAGCTATAGAAAAATACTGTGTTGTTTATTAAAAAATTAGTAGAGACTCTAACTGCACTTTTGTTTTGACTTCTATTATTATTTTCAATTTGAAAATTAGGTTTAAATGACTTACAACTGAACTGAAATATTCCAGGAACTGGGCAGCGGGTCTGACATCGGTTCAGACGAGGGCTCTGACGGCGACTCTCTGCACTCGTTCCACTACAGCCCCAAAGCCGTAGACATCCCCTCCGCCGAGCGACTGGCCAAACGACTGTATCTCCTCGACGGCTTCAAGAAGTCTGATGTCTCCAGGCATTTGAGTAAAAAGTTAGTTGATGTACTTTTAATGTTTGCACATTAAAAACCACAAATACAGCACATGATTCCAGAACCCTTAGAATAATTATGTATCTAAAAGAAGAACCAAAATATGATTTCCACCCATGACAAAACAATATTTATGGCGGCCATGTTAATATTTTGCCTCATTATACGACATCAGCTTCCCCGAAAACCACGTAAACGAGAGCGTCATTGAACAATCAAATATGGCCTTGCGCGAGTTCGTAGATGTGACTTGTGTTCGAATGCCCCACACTCACGTGGTACTGCTCGCTCCCCAGCAACGAGTTCTCTCGCGCGGTGGCTGAGGAGTACGTGCGACACTTCGAGTTCAGCGGCGCCACACTCGACGCGGCGCTGCGGACCTTCCTTGGGAGGTTCGCGCTCAGTGGAGAGACGCAGGAGCGGGAGCGAGTGCTGGTGCACTTCTCGCGCCGGTACCTCGAGTGCAACCCCGGCTCCTTCAACTCGCAAGGTATGTGCACTACAAGTTACCTGCGCTCAGTGGAGAGACGCAGGAGCGGGAGCGAGTGCTGGTGCACTTCTCGCGCCGGTACCTCGAGTGCAACCCCGGCTCCTTCAACTCGCAAGGTATGTGCACTACAAGTTACCTGCGCTCAGTGGAGAGACGCAGAAGTCGATGTCAGAAGTATCGACATTTGCACAAAATTCTCGTTTACTTCGCGTTAGTGCGTGTCGTTTGACGCAAATCGTGTCGAAAGTAACGTCGCCCGAGACGGTAAACGGAGCGAAGTGTAGAGACAGCCACTTTTATTAATTAATGCACCCGTTTCTTTAATTGAAATCATATCGGATTAAGTGATTACTCAAATTAAAGTTCAGCTCTTCTATTACAGACGCGGTCCACACACTAACGTGCGCCATAATGCTGCTGAACACGGACCTGCACGGCTGCGGCGGCGGCACCACGTTCCGCCGCATGTCGTGCGCGGAGTTCATAGACAACCTGGCTGACCTCAACGACGGAGACAACTTCCCGCGCGACACGCTCAAGCAACTCTACCACGCTATACGCACGCAGCCGCTGCAGTGGGCCTTGTATGTATTGTTTACTGGACATATAATAATTATGAAGTTTAGACAACTAAGGTGTCTTCAACCACCCGTCGGGGCTGCGGGTTGTTCGCAAGAGATACCACGGCCTCGACATAAAAGGCTAAGAAGGAACATGGGTGGTTTTTAGTCAGTAGAAGTCTGACACTCATTCAGGGGATTTCTCATGTAAGATCTTGCGGTTTAGGTTATGTTGCCTGTCGGTGAAAGGAATTTTACTAAGTAGATTTGAGTGAGGAGGTCTATCTTAAAAACTTTGCAGCGCATGCTGATCGATCCGTAGATGGGTGACCATTCATTATATACTTAGTTTCCTCATTTGTGAATCCTTGATATTCGTCAGTGACTCGACAGCATGACCAACCCCCCCCCCCCCTTAGTAGTTTTACCAAGGGGTATCCTATTACCCAGGAACAGCTTAGGGTATGGAGCTCAGATAGGCTGTCGCTCCTTGTAAAATATCAGCTGCATCCGATTAGAATGGAAGCAAGCAGACGTATCTTAGGAAAAATCAAGACAGATGAATAATGAGATTTGTCTGTGGGTGCACAGCGACGCGGAGGCAGCGGCGGCGGCGGCCAGCGCGGCCAGCGCGCGCGCCGTGGGAGCCAACCCCTTCCTGGACGTGCCCGACCTGGCGCGCGCCGTGGAGTACAAGAAGGGATACGTCATGCGCAAGTGCTGCGTCGACGCCAACGGGAAGAAGAGTCAGTACCGCACGTTACATACATACTTACACCTGGCGCGGGCAGGCAGCCGCGTCAGTGGATATGGAAGGCGAAGGACGCGATGTTGTAACACAGCTTTGGAGAGACCTATACATGCCTCCTACATCGGCCGTCCTTGTCAAACCCATAGTTGCATTCTGCTTTAATCAGTGCTAAAGATATGTCCCTGTAATTAATGTTAAAGATTTCTATAATGTAATTCTATATTGAAAAGTGGGTGTTTATGTCAAATTGTAAACAAACTCTAGCTTTCAATATGTCTAATGAAGCGGAATGTAGCCGTGTCAAGTGTATAATCCACGACTAAAGATACCAATGTAAAAGTTAGTATCCATCAAAACCGCCAAGATAATAGGAACCTTGGTAAGAAACAAAATCAAAAATTAATCTTACTATTGTTAAAAAATTACAAAATAATCAATATTTTTAATTCATGAGACATCAACTCTCCGCTTTGCTACGCGGAGCAGTCAATGAGTCTCTGAAAATAATTAATTGTGATGTTTCAGCTCCCTTCGGCCGTCGAGGTTGGAAAATGTTCTACTGTACACTTCGAGATTTGGTGCTGTATCTTCATAAGGACGAACACGGATTCAGACGCAGTCAGATGTCCGATAATTTACATAATGCTATCAGGTAAGACATTTGTCTCATACGTTATTTAATCAGATTATTGAGTTATGGTGACAAAACCTGTATGTAGGCCAGAACTTCAATATACTTCTCAATCGCTCGTAGTTATCCTGTTTGAATTTAGTGTGTATGATTGACTGCTACTGAGAAATTCCTAATGGATTTGTGCCCGGTTGGTGTTGATGGGACTTAAACATAAGTAGCGATTATATGGGTGGGAGTCGCGGGCAGTGGATGCAAACGGCAGGTTGCCGTTCGTTATGGCGTTCAGCAGTGGACGTCTTATGGCTGATGACGATATGAGTGTATGATTATGTACTATTAGGTACACCTCTGCTCAATTCTTCGGGGATTACAGGCTTGATGTTCTGTTAAGATCTGTATGAATGTTTCCATTTCAGAATACACCACGCGTTGGCGACGAAAGCGACCGACTACACAAAAAAGCAGCACGTGTTTAGATTACAGACTGCAGACCAGGCCGAATACTTATTTCAAACTAGGTAAGATATTGAAATTAAACCTGTAAATGTTAGAAAAGATCAATCTTTCAGTGGTCGTGCTCGTACCTCTCGCTAAGATCATCATCTTCCAATCGTAACACTATCATTCATCTTTTCTTATATGTAATTTCTCACACAATTCATCCATCTTTTGTTTGGGCCTTCTCACTCTCTATCCGTTAATATTTATATTCAAAACTGTTTTAGCCACATTCGTTTCATTTCAATCCACTTCTTCACATGCCTATTCCAAGAGATACCTGTATATTACAATAATCATAATAATTGTAATCTATCCTAAAAAAGACGTGTTTGTCCTTTTGTATGTAGGGGGTAATCTCCGGAACTAATAAGTCAATTCTAAAAATTCACTGGCGGGAAGCTACATCATTTGTGGTGCTTTTGGCTATAAATTATATCATCCATATGTGCCGAGCTATCATAATTTTGCTGATGAAGTCGCGAGCGAAGTGCTAATCGGCATATTTACTGCGAGGACACAGGCTTCGTACTTCTATAATATTCAATTTCCGCTTGGCAGCGACTCAAAAGAGTTATGTTCGTGGGTGGAGACGATCAACTTCGTGTGCGCGGCGTACTCGGCAGCGCCGCTGGCGGGCGCGGTCGGCTCGCAGCGCAAGTTCCAGCGACCGCTGCTGCCCTGCACGCACACCAAGCTTAACATGGTACGCCATTCTTTTTTATAACCGGCACATTACAAGTATTTTTAGAACAACAAAACTGAACGATGGCAAAAAAATCCAGGAATTTGTCCCATTTTGTCTAAAAATTGCAAATTCTAACGGTACGATTATACCAAAACCGATTTTGTCGGCCGATGGGCGAGTAACTCTGACGTGCATGTACGCCTTCGGGCATCTTCGAACGATGGCGGTTGCAGTGTACGCGCTCCCTTTACATATTATGTTTGATTTGAACGACCGAGTTGGATCGAACATGTCCGAGTAAAGATCGGCCGATAACGGTTTACGGTTAACTTCAGGCGTACAGCAGCCTGTTGTGAGATTATTCTTTATAGATAAACAATAACATGATTAATCTAGTATCCTAAGCCAGCACGCCCAAGAATGTTATTTTGTTTCAATTGTGGTATTTGTGACAGCGCGAGCAGTTGGCCGAGCACGAGGAGCGCGCGGCGCGGCTGGAGGAGGAGCTGGCCGCGCTGCGACACGCACGCGACAACGCGCCGCACGCGCGCGACAAGGAACACTACCTCGTGTACGAGGTCAGTACACAACTACACAACCATGCTCTTGTGAATGGCAGCAATCCTGCAGGTGCTTTGGTAGTATGGATTCCAGCCAGAGCAACAAACTTTTAAACTAAGCGACTAAATGCTAACGGCACCTCCTGTAGGGTAAGACACAACACGGGATAGGATAAATTAGATCAAGCACACTACTTACTGCGCTACTAACAAACATTACATTTGTGGTTCTGCCTCCATGACATTAGTTTGTATTTAACAGATAAAGAGGTACCGCACGTACGCGTACGTGATGCGGTCGCGTGGTGGCGGCGCGGGCGCGGAAGACGCGGCCCCCGCCGTGCCCGAGCGTGTGGCCCCCGGGCCCCCAGCCGCAGTGGCACCCGCGGCCCCCGGGCCCGTGGCCCCGGCCGCGCCGCCCCCCTGACGCGCCATGGCGGTGTTCGCCGCCTGCGTGCTGTGACCCCTGGGCCGGTGCTGCGCCTGCGACTGCGACGCGCGCCCCCTCTAGTCCCGTCTTCCCACGCCGCGCAAGTGATCGTAGCGTAGTGCCGCACGCCCGGCCGACTGTCTCCGAGTGTGTGAGTGTTACGTGCGACTGCGGCTCGACTTCCTCGTGACTGTGCAGTGAATTATATTTTGTGAGTGGGCTACCCGGCCGGCCCGGACGCGCTGCGACCCTGGGCGATGAGCGAGCGACCGGTCGCGTGCGCCCGGACGAACCTCGGATCATTTTTATAAATTTCATCGTACGATTAGGAAGTTCCGTTGTAACATTTCGCGTCAGCGATGAGGCTGAGCGGTTATACGCTTTAATTATTCTCTTTTACTATCACAAATATTGGCTTAATTAAGGTACTGTAAGTAAAATCATTTATCATTCCATGTAATCTGTATCACTGTTTGTTCGAGTACAGATTTAAGAAAGTGATAAAGTGGCTAAGAGTAGCTGTTGACTCATTCTTGTTCCGCATGATATTCACTCGGTATTTTATTTGACAACGGCTGAATTTATTACAATATTGTAAATAGTTTTTAAAATATTGAGACTGATACATGAAGTTATTTATTTCGTTCGTAAATTATCCAGTGTCAAATCTTAGGCATCGATAGTGTATCATTACACCCCTAGGATCTCAGATGTAATTATATTATAGCTATAGAATGAAATGTTTGTGACTGATGTGTATGAAATCTCGTGTTGATCAATCATTTGTACTTGAGGAAAATCACGTATTAATGTAATACAAGCTTTATTTAATTTTTTAACAGTCTAATGACCTTAGGCAGATAGTGATAGTAGGATATTAAAAATCTGAAATATGTAATCTATTGATGATAAGTGTTGCAGCTGAAATGGTAATCAAAACATTTATTTAGTGCTTTAAGCCATCCAAAATATTTTCTTAACCCATGTAACAGACACACGTCAACTATCGAATTATTTATTAAATTATGCTAATGCTATAAACTTAGCTCAGACAAGTACACAAAGATAACTTATGAATCTATTGCCCATTACTTATGCGTTCTAAATGTTGCCTGAATTAAATTACATTTGAAAAAAAATTAAAGTGGTTTATTAAATTCGCTTTAGATGTAATACCAATCGTTGTAAATAAATCAATATTTTTTATGAATTGTTTACATGTTACTTTTATTTTTATATGTTTTACTTAAATGTATAGCTTGGCGAGTTTGTTTTATTTTAATAATAATTAAATGTTTGCTACGTGTTTGTGACATTTAACTGCCTGTACGTGATATTTTTATTCGTCTCATAATATTGTCTCGCTAATCTATCTTTAAGAACCAAAAAATCCACTAAATGTGTATGTCTGATATGCATAAATTATTTGCTAGTTTTGCTCAATCTGAAAAAAAATATTAACTTGCTTATTGATTCATAATGATTTCAATATTTTTTCAGATTTAATCATATCCAAAATTAGTCAACTTGCAAGTATTATAAATTAATCTCTATTGGTAAGTATGGAAATAAAATGTTGGCTGTGCCGGAAAATTTAGATTAACAACTTGATTCTATAAGTAGGTATTGGGATTATTCTAGCTGGTATTAACATTGTATGTTGTAAGCCAGCCTATATCTTCACAGAATTCTAAAAAGATGAAAATGACCAGTCTATACAGCATTTTATGCTTATACAAAATGTAATATGTAAATATGATGTGAAACAAACTCTTGAGAGCCTGATAAATATTGATCAACTCTAAAAGTACATAATAAATGTCTAAGTATTTGAAACTATTGTGTAATAAAATAGCATTAGTTTTTTTTTCTTTTATACCAATCATAACCCCTTTTAAGAGCTGAAATAAATATCACAAAAGGAGTTTCCTTGTTTCTTTTTACTCTTTCGGCCAGACCTAACTAAATATACCTGGGGGCCTAGACAAAATCACTTTTCTGTAAGCGTTAACGCCAACGGAAAGATCAAATTGTACGGAGTTGACATTAGCTTTGGAGATGTCACGTGATGTCATCTGTAAAGCTAATGTCAACTCAATACAATTTGATCTTTCCTTTGGCTTTAACGCTTACAGAAAAGGGATTTTGTCTAGGGGGCCTGTATTGTTAAGCTCATGGTTGCGTGTACACACACATTTTAATTGATCACTTGAACTACAAGGGGCCTGTTGTTTCCCTTACGATAAAGCGTCATCGGGGCTGCGCCACGCCGCTCAATGACTTTGCAGCGGCGTGGTTTCAACTGAATCAGAGCAGTGTGGAATGGAGACATGCAGAAGTAGATCAAAGCCTTTGAAATCTCCATTGCTTCTTTTGCCATCTCCATGATTGGTTGTTGACATCCTCTACACCACTCTACATGTATTTGCTTCAGTCAGTGGAACCACATCCTTATCAACAAGATTTGCTCAAACTATTTGAGAGAAGCCGTCAACTAAGCATTGAGCACATCAAACTAATAAACTGCCCAAAAATTATCTAAAGCATATAGCTACTCCACTTTTTGATCGATTTTATTACTTTTTCACACATTGTGTTATTTCTGTTAGTTCTCTGAAAATAACATTTTCGTGAATTTTTAACAATACTCAAATAGCTAATTACGATATAAGTCAATGTAACGCTAAACTATTTTTTTTTAATTTGGTTTTATAGTATGTATGAAAAACAAAGTTACTGCTGCATTTTGAGGAAAAACTGAATTTCAACTGTGTGGTGCCATACACAGACGGATAGATAGACAGAATCTATAAGGGTTCTGTTTAAGCCATTTGGCTGTTAAAGTTATTGCAATGATGGGAAATAGTACTTCTCGGTTTTGTTAATGGTCTTTTTACAACTATTATGTAAAATCCATCTGATGTGCTTATGATACTAGTTGTGCCAGTAGGTCATTGTGATACACTGTATGAGGAATGCAAAACCAATAAAAAAAAATTAGAAATAACAATTATTTATATCCTTATATTTAATACTTAGCTCCAAATGCATAATCTGTGTTCTTTTGTAATGGCCTCTGTAAAGGATGGGCAAGTAATTTAGCAATGCAATCATGGATCTTTGTTGCATTTCTTGATACTTCATATACATAAGAGTATCCATTGTCCAGGTCTTGAAGTGCATCATAGATATCTTCACATTTGTACAGGGAACAGTCCTCTTCATGTGCCAACAATATATCAATGTAGAAATATAACTGTTTCTTCAAAAAGTTGAAGTATGCATCATCTTGTGGAATTATTGGAATACAACTAGATCTTCCATACATTACTATCATCCGCACAACATAAGAAGGAGGTTGTATGCATTCTCCTTCCTTATATTCAGGTATTTCAACTTTCTGTTTTATCAATTGGAAAAGCTTCCTAAAATCAAAAGATTCAGAATCACAGTCCTCGGGATTTATATAGTCAATTGTATTCACAATCTCCTTTACACTACTGGTAAAGTTTTGAAGCCAGTATGGTTCTTTATCTTTCAGTACTACCACGGCAAACTGGGTTTTCTTGTTGATAGCATATTTCGAATGTAAGAAAAAATCCAGAACACGCTTCATCATGTTAATAGGAGTGAATGTTGTGCCATCGCCCAGGCGATAGAGTGATTTGTGGTTGTCGTAGCAAACATCCAAACAAAGAATTATCTTCTCTGGCACATTTATATTGGGTACATTAGGTTTTTGAAAGTTCGCCATCACTTGCTCCTGTAGCTCCGAAAAGTCATCGTTTTCTGACGAGGGTATGGTTATTGGAGCATTTCTGTAACAGAATAGAGTAATCAGGTCAGTTTATTTAACAAATAAGCATACAATAATATCAAAGTATGCTGGAAACCAAGTCTGATTCAACTGAGATAGAGCTCAAGTACTAACAATGAAGTATTCGATTGTTCCGAATCCGACTGAGGGACGTAAGTTGTCAATAAATCCGGAGTATCCATTTCAAAGAATTCGTAGATTACGAGGTAAGTTCGTAAAAACAAATAAGTATTTTTTTATTTACTGATTAGAAAACAACAATTCACACTTCACAGCCCCGTTCGGTGTTTTGACGTTGAAGCCGGATTGACATTGACACTATTGACAGTGTCATTCAATCTTGAATTTCTTGAATTTAGCATTGACGTACGTGGTGTATGAGAACGACAAAATATTATAATAAGTTAGTTCCCCATGGAAAAACCCAACAGCATTGAACCTCAAGGTCCGTACGCTTGCACAACCATTAGGTCATTGAGGCAAAATCCAAAATTGTAAAGAAGTCTCCACAAAATGTCGTTATATTTTATTAACGCTTAGCCGTGAATTGTCTATCGAAAGAAGAAAGACCACAGACCAGACTCATCTCAAATTGTAATTGTCATTTTTGACATGACAGATTCCATAAAAATGTGTATGTGGGAACGTAAGTAAAACGTGTAAATTCAGTAAGAAAATCTAAATAGGAATCAATCATGGATTACAATTATGAGCAGACAAGCGAGGTGGAAGCATTAGACTCTATTTATTATGGAGATATGCAAGGTAAATTGTCGCTTACATTCCCATCCACATAATCTTTTCTATCTTCAACAACAAAACCCATTTTTCGAGGAGTTTTACAAATGTACGCCGGTTGGTGTACATTCATGAATGTACAACACCGCGTTCTTATTGAAAGAAATTCCTAAGTGTATCTTTCTTGCTACCTTAACAAGCCATGAAAGCCTTTCCACAAGTTTACTATCTAAATAAAGTCTAAAACTTTTGATTACAGTCATTGAAAAAAAGCCTTTCCACAAGTTTAGTATACCAATAAAGTCTGAAGGTTTTGACGAAGGAGAAGGGCTTGCATGTCAGCTAGTCTTCACATACACAGCTAAGTACCCGGATGAGCTGCCGGCCATAGAAATAGAAGATGAAGAGAACTTTGATGACTTAGTTGATAAGGATGAATTACTCTCACATTTAACTGAACAGGTAATACAACTTACTACTATTTTTATAGCTTTTATCATTTAACATTTGGAGCCAGTGTTTTCCCAATGCCAGGCTGAAATTACTTTTATTTTCTTTTCAATTTTAGGTTAGTATATATAATATGCTGAAACAGTTATACAGTCTATCTCAGATAGTACAAACTGGTGACTAGCACTACTACTGTATTTTGTGGTGTGATAGGTGTATTAGCATCAAAGAGCTGGGGATGTAGAAAGAAATCTTAAAAAACTGTGTCTTTTCAGGGAAATGAAAACTTAGGTATGGTGATGGTATTCACATTAGTATCAGCTGGACAAGAGTGGCTCAATGTGAGGTGGGATGCTATCACGAAAGAAAGAGAAGAAGTACTACTGGCCAAGAAGAGAGCAGAAGAGGAAGCTGAACAGGTACCTATGCATATTTGTTTTATAAACACTTTTTCTGCCAAGTTCAAGATACAATTTTTTTTTATGCCCAATATTATGGTCAGCTATCCTTTATATTGTGACAACTCAGAGGCGGGTTGTGGGCACAAAAACAAAGCATTGTTCAACCAAACATCATTATGCTGTGTTTTTGGCACCAAAAGTTTTAAGCTAAATGTTAATCCTTTCAAAGTATATAGAAGTATTCAGTACTTAGTTAAATAATTGTGATCTTATTGAGTCTTTAACTCTCTAACATGCAGCAATATCCAGTCTGCTTTATGATACTTTTAAACGGACCAGATGGCAGGATTCCTTCATCAAAATATTACAATAGATGCTTGTTCCTTTCCCTTCTTCTTGAATATCGATTAATTTTTTGAATGTTGTTTTCATCTGTTATGTACCCAGATAAAATTTTAGTGTTATAAACAACATGATTCCAGTATACCAATCTTGTAATCTAATATTTAAAATTAATGTTTATTTGTTAGTATTTTTCACTGCCATACTGTTCATCTGATTGCAATGAATCTTTGTCAACTTATTGCTTGTACTTGTAAGAAGATTATGGGCAAAGTACTTTTTTTATTTTGCTTTGGTGGGATGAACTCAACTCGTTTCTCAATAACAGCTGCAGATAGGGACAAGTGGAATTTATTTTTATTCAAGTGGAGGTTATTTGTATTCACGTAATATGTCTAGTAACCTAACCTTATTCAAATTTTAAACATTTTCTGATCATTACAGAAAAGGTTTGAAGGTACCAGAGTCACAGTGGAGTCATTCCTGGCATGGAGGAAACAGTTTGAGATTGACATGGGCATTCCAGCCAAGAGGGAAAAGGAAGCTAAAGACAAGAACAAACTGACTGGCAGAGAGCTGTTCTTGAGAGACACCACACTCAATGAGTCTGACCTTAAATTCCTTGATGATGGTTAGTGTTGATTGATTCTTTATGTTTTTTGCTCTAACTATCAAGTATTGTCCTAGTTCTACTTGAGGCACTGGAACTATACTTGACTTGAAAGGTCTTCCTGTCCACTCCGGTTTGATCGGAGCTAAGCTCGCCCGTCGGCTTAGTTGGCTCTGATTCCGAGTCCTTTACTTCTTTATGTTATTCTTTCTGATAAGCTGCATTTTTTTTTTGTTCTATATAATATTGAAGTCGTGACTTCAGCCCAGAAATCCAAAATCATGATTAAAAAAAGTGTTATTTAATTTATGTTAGTGGATGGAATAGAAATTCTGTCTAAAAATCATGATTACCATAATAAATAAACTCACAAATGCTTATCTTTTACAGGAGATGCAGTCAAAGTGGATGAGTCTCTGTTCCAAGATTTGGATGACCTTGAAATATCAGATGAAGAAGATGCAGACTATGTTCCAGGACAGAGTGGCAGTGAAAGTGATTAGCAAATGCAGGGCCCCCTTGTGGGGACAGTGAACGAGTGTTAGAACTATATGCCTACTCGGCTGACGCGCGGCCTTCGATCAGATGTGGTTTACCCAGTTACTCAGTTATTGTTCAATAAAACTACTTATATTTACTTGGAGAATATTTTATTTACACTTTGTCACTAAAGTAGGTATGTACATCGGACAAGTGAAATATCAAAGAAAAAGCGATGGACAACTATCATAAATGGCAGCTCAATAAAAACAAAGCGCGGGACAACCCTAGTGTTCCGTGCTGCTTCGCCAATAAACGGACTTGACATAATATGCAGTACAAACGATTGTAAATAACAAAACACCATATACATTAATTGATATAATAATTACATTCGTCCTCCCTAACAATACGAAAAAACTAACAGTAAATGATGCCGTCCACTCAACATCCTAAGGCGTGCAACCTAACTGCGTAAAACTAATGCCAGAAACATTGATTTACATTTTGCCAGTCAATATTAGAAATATAATGTAATAATAATGTAGGAGTTGAGCAGGCGACATCTGTTATAATAATACTTGTCATTTCATATCTATTTATGTAAACACCACAACATTCAATAACCGAAAAGTTCTTGAGCAACAGAAACAAATCTAACTTGGCTTAATTAACATTACTTAACATTAAGATTTACTAAATTAGACGACACAGTAATTAATAAAATAGGTATCAAAATATATATACGATGTGCAGTCTTTAAAACGAATCTGTGAGAAACAAGGTCAATAACACTTCTAACAATCTAGTAATAATAATTAACCATAGATATGTAAGTTTTGATTAAAGTAAAAAACATAAGTGCAGTTAAAATAATTATCTTACTCATACTAATTTCTAGGTATGCACTTATGTATAACTTTTTACACAGGTCAATAAATCAGTTCATTTGCCTCAAAGAAAATGAAGAAGGGAAAATTTCGCAAAACCAAAACGAAAAAACACCTAGAACATGTTTATATATGCAATAGTAATTATACAATGACAACAACATTTTATTTTATAGATAACACACATTACAACAATGTTCATTGACCTATTCAGAACGAACGTGCTAACACGCACATTATTTACTAGTTTTTTTTTTCAATATCAACTGATGGACCATGGTATTACCTATTTTACCAGAATGAATGCGTGACATACCTAGGCCGTAGGACTGGTAATTAAAAACGCAATATGAATCAGTAATTCAGTATCCAATCGTAACAAAGGTACAAGTGAATAGGGTATTTCACCAAAAAAATCTAATCAAACAGACGGACTAGTCTGTTAGATTATTGAAAAATATTGTATAAGTGTTTTTTGTTTTTATTAAATTAATAAAAATTGTGAATGGGGGCTTGTGAAGTTGTGACGTCACTTTGTGGGTAAAAAGTACTAACCTTGTGACGTCACACGACTTGACACGACTTTTCGAAGCACTGTGTATCGTCTTCATCTTAAGTTTACGTGAAAAAAGAAAAAAATCTGACGGACTAATTAGATTTTTTTGGTGAAATACCCTATTGGTATTTTGTATTTAATGCAACGTTGTGGCTTAATAAGAATCAACCACTATCTTTAGAACCGATCAACAACATCAAGAGGTTGAGGTAACTATAAACTATAGGCCAATACATCAAGTCAGAAAGATTTCATAAGTGAAATTGTGTCTGAAAATATATTTGTACCTAAAAATATTTGTTTCCGTACCTAGGGAGATAAAGGATTAATATACATAAGACATAATTATAGATATACGCTGTCCGTGATAGTGGTCCCAATGAATCCGATTTATTGTTCGAGTTTCGGCATTGAGATGGTGAATTTGAAACTTTACAAAGCTATCCTATCTACACTTGTGTAAAAAATATCAGTGGAGGGGCGAATTCGCTGACCATTACGCGTAAACTAAGACAGTGTGTGTAAAAAGCTTATGTCGAGCAATGTTTCGACTGCTACTAACGAGGACGCCGACGGAGGATATTACTCGCGAACACAATCTCTGATGAACATTCATGAGAAATATAAACAGCGGTTCTACTAAGCCTAGCGCAGACAATCTACGAAATTTTTTCGTGTCCGTGAAAATAGCCATCACTATATTCACCATAGAACAAACAAACAAATACTGTCATCTAGGGCTTTAGAGTATACTTACAATTTGATAAAGAATTGCATCCATTACATAAACATTATTTTTTCAATATCCATCCGTGTATCGCGTCCCAGTAGGTACCCTCTAGTCAGCCCGGGTATAAAAAACCGCATGGCTATAAGGACCGAGCAGTTATAAAAACCGCGTGGCAATAAGAACCGCCGGCGATAAAAAGTGCGGCCATAAGAACCGCGTGGCTATAGAAAGTTAGGATGGAGTTTACTTCAGACGTTGAGTGACATTGGCGAGGGCGACTGCGAAGGCCTGCAGTGCTGAGAATGGGTACTGGAAGTCCAGGGTGTAGGCGTTACCGTCGATGCGTCCAAATTGCATTACCTGAGGAATTGATAATATTTTTCGTTAGAAACTTAAAAGGCACAGAATCTCAGAACTTATATAAGTCACTAGCTGATGCTCGCGGATTCGCCCGCGTGAATATCGGAAATATAAAAAAAAACGATTTTCCATACAAACTTTTCACTCCCGTTTTACCCCCTTATGGGGTGAACTTTCAAAACTCCTTTCTTAGTGCTCCCCTACGTAATAAAAGGAACCAAGACAAAATGTCAAGTTTCTAACCTTTATAGTTTAGGCCCTGCGTTGATATGCGTTTATAATATAGATAAGGGATAAGAGAATGAAGATGCGCAGAATATTAATTAACATGGCGACACATCAAGCTATACACATCCAGTATAACTTGGCCTCGCTTTGTGTAAACTTCCCGTACAATGTGAAATCAGAGTATACTGGATTTGTATAGTTTGATTGGTCATCCTGTGTCTTGCAGTCAAAGTTCCAAAGTAGTGTCGCTATTTCATTTTACAAGCACATGTCAATCGTAACTTTTTATGACAATGTTAAGAAGTCACATGGCGCGTTCGTAATTCGCAACGACCAACGAATACCAAAGAAAAACATCCAGAAATATCTGGTTATCCAGTAGTAACATAGTCCTCTTGACCGTTTTCGATCACGACGGCCAATCTTAGTGGAGATTAGCCATAGGCGCAGGAAATATTATAGTGGACAACGACAAGTGTGTGCTCAGGTAGGTGCACTCTCTGTTCCTTTATCCATTAGAAATTTCTCAGTACCAGCCCAGAGTTTAAAAGTTGGCGGTAAGTTAACCCAGTAGTAATAAATAGAAGAAATAAGTATTATTCAACAAAACAAGAAAAACGTACCTGTTTTCCGTGATACTCGATCTGGAAGTTCTTGGCAGACTCTTGCGTGACCCTGCCGCCGAAGTCGAGCTGGTACACCTGGCTGTTCTCGTTCCACATCGGCGCCTTGTTGTGCATGATGAGCTGGCGACGGGAACTGCTGCTGCTGCGGCTATCGCTGGTGGAGCCTGTCGCTGTTACCACGCCGCCGGCACGCTTTAGCTGGAATAGAAAGTAATGAAATACACTTATTTTGCACCGACTGAGTTTAACATGTTCATTGCCAAGTCAAAATGATAAACTTAAAATTTATATAGCCAAAATAAAAATAAATGTTAATTCCCTTCCCTTTTTTGTTTTATAAGGATGGGACATCATTGAAATGACTCCTTCCGTTTTGGTAAGAAGTGTCAGATTCTTACTGACTGAATTCCATCCGTGTTCCTCCTAATGCCCTTTGCGTGGCAGGCCCACTCTTTAGGGTAGCTCTTTCGAACAAATTCTCCAGGGTAGCTCTTTCGAACAAATTCCGTAGGCATGGTAATTCCCTTCCCTAGTTGCCAAAACAAATACCAGAACCCAATATTCGCAATTTCGCTATTTTATGGCTCGAACATAATTGTAAGGCACAATCACGCAACGCCCGCGCCGTTAGTAAGGGCATAGACCGCTTCACATGACGTCGCGTGATGAGGCAATTAACGAGTTAAAACACACAACATATATTGCATGTTAGTAACAGGAGATACACAGAGAAAAGTAGAAATGTGTGCTGCGCCAAATAGGACTAGTAATTAAAAAAACGAGACCACAAAATAAAAAAGTTATGAAAAATCTATTTTTTTAATAAAATATTTAAATTTTTAATTCAAAATAATTTAGTCAGAAACAAAAGAGATATCTAAATCTTAACTAATATTATAAAGAGGAAAGATTTGTTTGTTTGTTCTGATTTAACTCAAAAACTACTCGACGGATTTAGGTACATTAGCTACATCTTTACCGAGTAACATAGTCTATATTATATTTTCAAAATACACGCGGACGAAGTGCTGGTTTCAAAATAAATTAAACACAATTGAAATTTAATAGTCCGCAGCGGCATCAACGAGTTATTGGGCTGAAGAGACAGCAAATTACCTTTTCTTTCGGCCCATTCAGTTTGGTAAACGATACACCAAAAACATCCTGTATATCACAATTTGAAATTCCATTTGTCACCAAAGTATCTATTTTCAACTGTTTAATATTTATTACCTACATGGAATTAATTTTTCAGTAAGCAAGTTTTTAAAAAAAAAAATATTTTGGACAGTGTTTTGGTTTTTTGCTGTTTGTGCCAAAATAAAGTTTAATTAAAGAAAAAAAAAACCAAACACGATTCGGAGGTCACCAAAATAAAAGAGAATACAAAAAAAAATGAAAGAAATATAAAATACAAAAAGTAAAAAGTAGCGCACTCGTGTGATGTATGCGAGTGGGTTTTAGAGTGTGGGTGTGTGTGTGTGCAAAAGTGTGTATGTGCATTGTGTATGAGTTAATTTGGTTAAGGTTTACTTTTAGGTTAGTCAGTTAAAGCTAGTTTACAGTCACGGAGTTTCATGGGATAGATGTTTAGCTCTTTATTCAGGAGGTTGTATAAGTGGGAAATTTTCTTTCATACTGCCTCTTAGCAAACACAGACCTTACAAGGACATTAGGAGCGACCAGGTACCTTCTTCTGCCACTCATACTTGACCTTGCGGGGTCAAACGGAAAGGATTTGTGCTTCCTCAAGATTATATGGAGTAAATAGAGTTTCCTAACAGACAGAAGGCCAGAGGTTAGGTAAAGGCTTTGTGTTGGGAATCTATAGGGTTTAAAGAGCATAACCTTAAGAAGAGATCTCTGCGCCCTCTCAAGTTCCAAGAATTTTATTTTTGTCGTCCCACCCCAGCATGGTAAATAGTACGTGAGAATTGATTGGGCCAATGATATGTAGACTTTCTGCAAAAGATTCTTTGAAGCAACGTGTCGCAATGTTTTAAAAGTCCATATTAATCTCCTAACCCTTTTCATGATAAGTTCAGTATGCATGTGCCAGGACAGGCGCTGGTCTAGCATGATGCCTAGATATTTGGTGCACTGCAACCTGTACATTTATGTACACGATCAGTCAGACATTGAGGGGTTTCCACAGCGGTGGATTTTAATACGAAATTCTAGTGGTGGTTGCAGCATATGTAGTTGGATTTTGATGCCTTCAATGTGAAGAGATTACTATTGAGCCAATCTGCAATCTTTGACAGGCCAGTTTTGGCTGAGTTTTGAACTTTTGGCCATGTCTTTTCAGCAAACACTATGGCAGTATCGTCCGCGTATGAGAAAATCAGACCTCCATCAATACTCATGTTGCATAGGTTATTAATATAAATCAGAAACAATGTCGGGCCAAGGACACTCCCCTGCCCGACGCCGTATGTAATCGTATCTTCTATGCTAGTATACTTCCCTATTTTCACTGTTTGTTTACGATTAATCAGGTAGGATTTGAAGAGCTCGAGAGGGGGTCCCCAAATGCCGATGTTTTCGAGCCTGTGCAAAAGTATGGGGACAGATACTGTGTCAAAGGCTTTTTTAAGGTCAAGGATAACTGCCAGACATTTGCTGCCCCTGTCCACTTTGTCAACTAAGTAAGAGTTACCTTATTCCTGAGTTGTGCCTTCTGGAAGCTCTCCAGATCTCTATAGTTCCTGCCGTTCACCTCACTGTACCCCCCACCGGTGGAATACTCGTCGTCGGAGCTTTCGGACGGCTTCTTGTTTCTTCTTCGATTCAGGAGCGGCGAGTTCAAAAGTTGCCTGGAACATGTATACAAGGTGTAAACGAACGCTTCACTAAGAATTCTGTACATCAAACTAAGTGGCTCGACGCTAGTGGCAATTACGTTTTTTCCTACTCCTCCGCTATTATTTTCTTTTTAATTTCGTTGCGGAATCCAAGACAGTTAAATTGTTTCTCTGGGACTTCGTTGAGCTTCATTGTCTCGGCACTTTTCTGGTGGTCCCCACTGTTGATTCAGGTTTTCAGGAGTTACAGTGGTTTGGGAAGAGTGGCGGACTTGTCCCATAAAAAAAACATTGCATAAAATTATTGCTTTTTCACGATTTTTTTTGGATGACAAAAACACGTTTTACGGTAGGACTCAATGTAACGCATTCAAAACATTGTGGTGATTGATGCATTGAACAGTAGTCGTCTATAAGTCGAGGAGGTAAGCAGTCTTATGATTTTTTTTTTTAAAAAAAAACATTGCCCCACACTAGGAATTTCTCCTAATATAAAAGTCTAAAAGGAATATCTCCTCTCACTAGGAATTAGGGATTTATAAGTCGTGGAGGTTTTTAAAATATTAACTGTTAACTTATATTTTTTTCTAAACTAGAACTAAAAAATGTGATGACGGGGATAATAAGTGTCTTTGGGGTATTGTTACACCTATTATGATGTTTAATACAACACGGACTACCAAGTTCCTGCTGGGGCCGTAAGAGTAAGTGTTCAACGGCGAAAAAGACGAGGCGTAAATCTGAATGATTATATATGCCTTTAACATCTATACTAATATTATAAAGCTGAAGAGTTTGTTTGTTTGTTTGTTTGAACGGGGTAAACTCAGGGACTACTGGTTGGAATTGAAAAATTCTTTTAGTGTTGGATAGTCCATTTATCGCGGAAGGCATATAACATCACGCTACAATCAATAGGAGCGGAGCATAAATGACAAATGTTGCAAAAACGGGAAAAGATATTCCTTTTTGAGAGCTTCCGTTGCGTGCGCTGCGAAAACGGTTTAAGTTACGTAAATATCATGTAGAAAGGAATTGTTCCTCTTTAAAAGTTCTAAAAAAAAGTCCGCGACAGCATATGTTTATCTTTTACGATTGACTCACTGTAACCATTTTTTTATATTAAAATGTTAGGTTAAAAATAATTATATTTTGCGAAGCTTATTTAACCCATATGGTATTAATCTATATCTAAATAAATGTGTTTGCTAGCACGGAAATTTAATATAGAATATTTGTGCCCTTTACTCTATACAGTTTAAACAAATATCTTAGAAGATATCGCAATGTAAAAATATACGGGCGACAAAATAATTAGCGCGTGGCAGTCATTCGGTCCGGTGCGGTAGGTACGTGGGGATTCTGGCTTCTGGGGGCTCCGGAGAAATTCAAATTCAAAATATTTACTGCACCATAATGTTTACAAGTACAAGGTGTTACTGTATATAAAACAGTAAGAGATACCAATAGTAATTGTTACTTTAATAATATAATCGAAGTCTATCTAAACTAATAGGTATTGGAACGAAGTTCCTTATCGCGCGTTGTGAAAGGGGGCTAGACGGAAAAAATTCTTACGAAAAGTTGTCACGACACTTTTTGCTATAGTAAGCTATTGTAAGCTGTGCGGCATCGCATGTTTCTCTGTATGTCTCTCTCTCTCTTATAGAAAGCAAGCCAGATATTTTCATTTCTACATTTTTTTTTTTTTAATAATAATAAATAATAACAATAACTTCGTTCCATCCGGGTGTTCCTTGACACCTCTCAAGTTTTTTGGAAAGGTAAGAATTTTTGTTTGTTACGAGTACGATATAGCTCAATTTAATAAGTTGGATAGTCGATTTATCTAGAAAGGTTATAAGCTATATTATGTGTTGCAGACGAAGTTGCGTGGGTCAGCTAGTTAATCTATATAACCACGGACAACATCTTAATATTGTCAAGTCAGAATAGTAAATTTGGAATTAATTTGACCGACCTTATAGGCGAAGCGGATGAATACCGGTGCCTACGCGGCGGAGTGCGAGGCGCGGGCGAGTCAGGCGCGGCCCCGCCCGCGTGCTCGCGCGCAGGTCGGGGGCGTGGCGACGCGGGCGCAGAGCTGCACTCCCGCGCCGCCGCACTCGCAGCACTCTCCTTAGCCTTATCACGCCGCGACGACCGAGACGCCAGTAAACGCAACGCCAATTGTTCCAACGAACCTGTACACAGAACAAATATTATATTTCCTGCAGCCGAGGCCGAAGGTTCGCCTCTCTCTACCTGTGTCCATGCCGAGTCGTGCCGTCCTAGACAAGCTTCATGCGTTCTATAGAGAAGCGGGCGGCTACCGGAGAAGAAGCGGTAAGTGTTGCGTGGCAAGCCCTGAGGGTGGCGCGTCAAGGGGCCGTGCGAGCCGAGCGGGAGTTAGTGACCGTGTACCGGCTGGTGAACTCCAAACTAGAATTAACGTCTACCTTTAGTCGAAATAGGGGTGCAGCCGGGGATAGAAGCCGTCGGAACGTACCCGAGATCCTGGAGAGCGGTGCGGCCGTCACTGGTGGAGTGGTCGACGGCGGGTGAAGGTAAGCATCTACTTATCGTACTAACTGTAATACTTGCTGTAGTCGGAGTCGCTGTCGGTGTGCGGGGGCGGCAGGCGCGCGGGGGGCGGGGCGGGCTGGGCGGGGGGCGGGGCCTGGCGCGAGCTGCACGCCACGCACACGTAGGAGCGCGCGTCCACGTCGCGCCGGTCGTACGGCGACACGAGGCGACACGCGGTGCACACGGGGTAGTCACGTCGTCGCCGCGAACCTTCAGACGCCGACGTGCCGCTGTTATCCTCCCCACCTGTACTATTACACCTACTGCTGGAATTCGCTGACGTCACGTCCGTTTTCGGTGACACGGAATCCACCCGCGACATCCGTTTGCTCTTGTCCACCGTCAGTGACATCTCACTCGAATCCAGGCTTCTGGACTTGCCACATCGTCGTAAGCTTGGCGTTTTGGTGCACTCGGTCTGTTTAGCGTCACTGGCACGGATGTGGCGCCTGTTCCTCCTGTGTCGCTTGTTGTTTACAAGCACGAGTCTCCTGGGAGGTTCCCCGCGGAGGGCGGTTAAACTCACCTGAGCGTGTAGGACCTGAGGGTCTACTAGATCGAGGTATCCAACACTGCAGCTACGTGTCATTGTGTCGTAAACAGGGACGGTGGCACACACGGGGCTGATGGGTACTACGGTGGTAGTTCTCTGTACCTTACTGGTTACCTCTCGAGCTTTATCAGTCAGATTACTTATGGTAGTATCAACCGGAGTCTCCTCATCAATAAACTTCAAGTCCTCACTCTTCTGCAAATGTTTGATTGTTTCACCGCGCTTTGTCAGAGCGTCGGGATGCACTTCATGCTCGTAGTTTTTGTTACAAAGTGACTTTAGAATCCTCGTATTCATTTCAAACGAAGCTGATTCGCCACGACTACAGATATTTTTACGTAGTTTTGACAGACAGTTGTCTGTCACGTGATTATCACACTTTTTGATGGTGACCTGTCGGCTTGGCTCAAGGCTTAGATTTAAGTTAAAGGATTGCTGTTCTAAGTTGGACAAGTTTCCTTTAAGCGAGACGTTGTCTCCGCGAACGCTGTAGTCAGTTCTTCCTCCACAGAAGTCCCCCCTCCCCCCGCAAGTTACGGTCTGCGGGGAGGGTCGCTCGAATATGATGTCAGTGGGCGCCACTGCGTTCTTTGGTGACTGTAGAGTGGGTACTGAGCTCTCGCACCTCAGCGGTGATATGGCGTGCCGGTTGGGTACCCCGGCCGGGTTGTTCACTCTCCGCTCTGGAGGCTGCGTGGCGTGCCTCACCGGCGTCGAGTACACACTCTCAGGTACATTATTTATCGTCTCATTGGTATCAATAAACGGGAACTCTTCGTAAGACTCCGCTCTCGCAAGCGACGGACTGTTCTGATTATTATTATTAGCGGTGTAACTCTCATTCTGATTGGTGTTGTTAGTGTTGTTCATTCTTTCGTTGAGAGTTAGCTTCCTTCTGTTGTTATTATTGTTAGTGTGCGACGGAGAATCGTTGGAGTCGTTGGACTGAAACACTTCTTCTTCATCCTCGGAGAAGATGTTAGGATTGAATGTAGGGTCTGGACCGACGGGATAGTCATCCCTGAGCTCAGTGATCATCAACGTCATCTGTCTTGGTTGAAGATGGAGCAAGGAGGTCTTGTACGTGACCTGGCCGAGATTGGCGGGAACATTTTTAGCTAAACCATGCATTTTAAATTTAGTTCCCCATATGTTAGAAGTTACTTCTACTAAACGTACGTCCTGCAACAAGGTTTTGTATGAAAAAAAGATAATTTAGATATAAAGTAACAGTTTTTGGTGAGTGTGTAAACAAATTTTGTTCATTGGTACGTTTTCATTATTTGTTTACAATTTCATCAGAAACTTTCATACAGTCGCGAGCACTAATATGTATTAGAATAGCAAAATCTTAAAACAATTTTGCTTTTCGAGAAATATCGATTTCATCTTTGAGATAAGGCCTTCGTAATAGTGCAATTGGTATAAAAGTATTATATTTGAAACATCAATCAATACAGTAGCCGAAATGAACGTGTTAAAGTTGCATATTAGTGCTTACGACTGTTTATTATATAATACAGACACGAAATTGAGAACATATGGAAATTTCTACTTGTCCCATCTAGAAGTGAGTTGTGTTAGCATACCTCTGGCAAGGAGTCAATATAAGCCAGTTCGTCGGGCGGTTCGTCCTTCTCACTGGAGCTTCGTACCTTTCGTCTGTCCCGCGCGCGTCGGCGACGCTGCAGTCGCGGTGACCCGGAACAACCTGGAGTTAACAATTTATTTTTCATATTTTTTTTTTATGCTTCGCCGACCCCAAATAAATTGGGATAAGGGCAAGAGAATGATGATTGTCAAGCTTTAAGGGCTGAATGGATTTGGGCGAAATTTTGTATACGGATAGATTATATCCTTGGTGTGGGCATAGGATACTATTTATTCTGCAAGTAAGATCCCGTTGGCATGGGTGCCGGCGGAACCTTTTCCAGGGAGGTTTAATTAAATAAAAACACCTCGAAATTGTTTGCAGAGCACCTCAGAATTCAGATATGTTAGATTCAAGAAGTAACTTTGTGGATCTATACAGGAAAACCCATAAACCGTAAAATATAGGATGGAAGAGCGAGCGCAGCGAGCTTTGTAATTTCGTCACCCATCTCGAATTCCTTAGGTTTTCTTTTGTCCTATACGGCTAATAATGCCTATATATAAACAAAAAGGTGTACTGCTGCCACTTGTCACTGGACGAGCTGCCCGCGCCGCTGCTGCTGCTACTGCTGGCACGTACCTTCCTCCCGCTCGGTGTCCGAGGACGACGTGTGCGCGGCGTGCGGCGTGTGGCGCGGCGTGCGCGGCGTGCGGGGCGCGCGGGGCGAGGCGGCGCCGCCACTGGACGAGCTGCCCGCGCCGCTGCTGCTGCTACTGCTGCTCGCACGCACCACTATGTTGCTGGACACTTGCTCCGCTAGAACACATACGTCAAAAAACAGATAATTACGTTAATCCGGAGATAAACCGGACCACATACAGCTCCGAAATCTGACAAAAGATCAAAAAGCAAGACATAACACCCACAAGAGGATAACGCTTACAAAACAAAAAATTAAAATCAACCGATTAGATAAAATTAGGATCAAAATCAGCACTTTCTGAACTAACAACTCCCTTTCGCCACTGTCAAGTGTTTCAGGTAAGAAAGTGGCGGAACAAACTTCTACTCGCACATACCTTCAGCCTGAGGATCAAAGATGACGAACTCAGGCCTGATCTTGCTGGTGCGGCGTCCCTTGAGCAGCGGCACCAGCCCACCCAGGTGCTCCAGGTACAGTGTATACGCGCCGGCCTCCTCGTCGTCGTGCCGCAGCATGGTGCAGTGCAGGCGACCGCCGGCTGCGGGCGGGCGCGACACGAACAGACGGAGCTCGTTCGTTTCGGGGACGTTGCACTGGAATTATGAGTAAAACTTTTATTAGGAGCTTGTGTCTACGGACTACACAGTTATGAGGACCCTTATAGCTTATTTAATAGGGTATAAAAACGCTTGACAAGTAAGTGATTATGTGTGCTTGTCAAGCAATGTATGAACCACATTAGATAGTGGTCAGTTCTGGCTATTGACGTTGCCCGTATGGTAAAAAGTCGTAAGTCTGACAACCAGTCTTACCAAATCAACAAAATTGATTATGGAGGTCAGATAAGCAGTCGTTCCAGGTAAAATAATGGTAACCAGCTGCATCCGGTTAGACTAGAGGTCGATCCCAATATACAGATATGATATTATACTAATAAATGTAGCGTGAGCTTTAAGGTTCCGCGTCGATTAATCCTCACTCAACCCGGGCAGCGAGCGCACGTACCCTTAAAGTGCGGTTCATCTACTTACTGATAATTGGTGGTTTTATTCTAAACCTTAACTAGTGTTTCTAGTGAACACCACATTGATGGCGTAGTTGGGAAAAGGCTAGGCACATGATGATGAATAGCTTTACCCGTATGGTATGTGCGAAGAGATTAGCCAGCGCAGGCTGCAGTCTCGGCGGCAGCGGCAGTCTTGGCGCCAGTCGCGGGTCCCTTAACGCCTGTGCGGCCCTCACTCTCGCCAGTAGCTGCAAGGGCGCCACCACGCGCCACACACGCGCCGTGCACACCGCGCCGCCCGCCGACACGAACAGGCGCCGCGCGCAGTGGCCCCATGTCAGCGCGCGGACCACGCCCTAGGCAACAGACATGAACTTTCATTTGAGGGACCTATCGACCTACCATGACATCTTAAAACAGGATTGCCGCCGCAAAGTTGCATGACTGTCGGTCTTCTACAGACTGTACTTCGGAGAGTGTGCACAAGAGCTGCACGAGCTCATTCCACCATCTCCCTTCTTCCATCGAGAGACTAGACGTACTGCAGGCTATCACCCATATCTTGTCGATGTTCCACACATTCGAACGAGGCGCTTTGCTAGATCTTTTATTATGCGCACAGCCAAAGAGTAGAACTCCCTGCCTGCGTCGGTTTTCCCGAGTTCATATTATGACCCTAATCTATGTCGCGAGTAAATAGGCTTCTTCTGGGTTAGCTCGTTCCATCATCGACCTCATCTCTGCCATTAGGACAAGATTGAGGTCAAGAGAAGGCTCATTTCTGATAATAAAAAAGCCTCGTACCCACTAGGCAACGTTTGGTGAGTGTCATGTTAAAAGTTCCGCGTAAAATCAACAGTGGTGGTTACAATTTTAACAAAAAAAATGCATTAAAAACCCACTATGGTGGGTTAGAAATTATTTACCATATAAATAAAATGTATTCAGTAATCTCCGTTTGGTTGGTGGGTCTTTTAAGAATTTTACCCATACATACACAACCGACTCAACTGCATCATATTGTGCGCCAGCTGGCAATGTCGCACGCTGTTGTGCAAGGCTGCCGAACATGCCGAGCGTCACGTGTTGCCCGTCAATTGTTGCCTAGTGGATACGAAGCTTAAATCTTCTTTCAGTGAGGAAAAGAGATGGCGCTAGACACTAAGTACAGCTTTGTCGCTTTTACACACTGAAATAAGATTAATACAATCCTGCTCTACGACGTCATGTTAACCCCACAAGTAGTTACTTTGTGTCTGCTGTGGCACGTGCGATGATTTTCCTTGAGTTAAAACAGAAGCCAAAAACTCGGCTAACCAACATGGCATCATGCTAAAATTGGGTTAAATCTTCTTTTTCTTTGCGTGTAGATGATAATTTAAATTGAGTCAGCCCAAAAGGCGACGAGTTTGGCTCTTTCCGTGGCGCCCATCAGCTGCAGTGATGTGCAAGCAACAGGACAGGCAGGCCATGATATCAAGTGTCCCATCGTTTGTGTGGCAACACCATAATATTCCCACTTCATCTTATTTGTTACTTATGACGAATTTCATGTTTGTTCTCTTCCTAAACTAAGAAAAGATGTACAGGTTGGATTAAATTAGCTAGCGAAACTACGTAAACTTGATCTATTTCAATACTTTTTTATTTTTTTCAAATCTACTTCATTTATGTTGAGACATAAATGAAGTAGATTTTAAAAAAATTGGCGGTATATTTTAATTACTTTTGAATATTAAAAATTATAGAGCCGTAACATTGTAATGAACTGACCTGCGTGTAAGGTATTGGGACGGTATAGATGAGAGTTCCGACGTCTGAGTAGAACTTGACCACGTTCTTGTAAGGAGGCGAGTCCACCGGCTCGTCTGCTTCTGTAAACGGCAAGTCGATGGTAAAAGTGACAAGTCCACCACACTATTCCCAAAACACTGCTACTCCATAAAACCACAATCCTTAGTGGCACCCACTACAAAAGCGCCGGAATAATGAAACTCGATGAAGTCCTAGAGAAACAATTTAACTGTTTTGGATACCTCAACAAAATTAATCAAAAAAAAAAAGCGGGGGAGTAGGAAAAAACATAATTTCCACTTCCCATCATATCAGCAGGAGACGGAACAGAACAAGGTTAATAAGTACAAAGGTACATTTATAACTGGCTGGGATAAGCCCAGGCAGGTGGTAGAGTTAGTCATAACTTCCTGAGTTCATGCTGAGAACTTCTTCTTATCATATTTTCAGGAAGTTCTACAGACAGTTACTCCTAATAAACTATTACCAGCTGGGCTTACATATCATGGCATGTGTGAGAACATTGTCAAACGAGATGACAAAAGAAATCGTTGCGGATTCATTTGTCCAAGTTACCATTTATTTATTTATTTATTATTACATTTAGTACAGCTTCAGCCATTTATACTAAATTAAGTAATCCTTTTACTCGGTCTTCTCGCAGAACCACAAACATTCTAACAGTATCGTCTTCCATTCATCAGCAAACAAATCCAATCCACGGTTGGTCTCCACGAGCGCGTTGAGCATCGTTAGCATACGCGGTATAGGGGAGGTGGACCGAGCTAAAGTGCGACAAAATGGGACATTAAACAATTTATGCTTTCTGGAGCGATTATAATTATTTGGAACAAATAATTGACACAGCTCCGCATGTAAATCTGAGGCGTCGGTATGACCATGTATAATTTTATACGCCGTTGTTATTTGGTCAATAGACCGCCTAACTCGAAGAGAATTAAAATTTAAACATCCTAAAAGGAATTTAGTAGGATACATATAAGGATAGTATCCAAACACATGTTTGTAGAGGTACCTATGAAAAGCTTTTTGCACCTTTTCCAGCATGAGCATGTAGGTAACCTCGTGAGGATTCCACACACAAGCGCTGGTTTCAAGCTTGCACCGAACTAAAGCGTTGAACAAAAGCCTAATGACTGCCTGGTTATTAAAACCTTGACAGTTACGTAAAACAAAACCTAAGCGTCGGAAACATTCTTTAGCCAAACCTATAATGTGTGTGTGGAAAGTCAGTTTGCTATCAAACGTTACACCGAGGTCTTTTACTATGGATACTCTGGCTATAGACTCAGTGTTCACTCTGTAGTCGTACTGTATAGGACTCCGCATGCGGCCAAAGCTCATAATTTGACATTTAGAAGTGTTAAATTCCATTTTGTTAGTGGCTGCCCATTCACTCAAGGCATCGATATCACGCTGGAGAGCTATACAGTCAGACACAGAGCTAACAGTTGCATATATTTTCAGATCGTCGGCGTAAAGTAGACATTTTGCATGGTTTATAATTTGTGGCAGATCGTTCACCATAATTAAGAAAAGCAAGGGACCTAAAATGGAACCCTGACTCACGCCTGATCGTGTATGATACGCATGTGAGTTGTATGAGCCAAGGCGTACAAATTGCTGACGGTCTCGTAGGTAGTCAGAAATCAGAAGAAGAAGACTGGGTGTAAATCCATGCCATGGATCCAACCATGCCATGCTTGAGAAAATAACTCACGTTTTTGGAATTCGTTGTGAAAATCACGATATCGCACGTGTTAAAGACTACAGAATACTGTATATTGAGTATTCTGTAGTTGTTTTAATTTTGAATAAGACAGATTGTAATGTAATTCGGTGGAAATCCAAATATATAAATACAATATTAATTACAAAGTCTCATTTATCGATTTTTGACACAGTCGAGTTATTCGGTCAGACAGTCCCTCTAAATTATTATCGCAGTAAATTATAATACCATGACGCTAGTCCCTCGAGATCTTATAATCGCATTATTATACACATTACCTACTGTCATAACTTTGAACGTGAACCTAAATAGATATAAACGGCTGCCTATACATAAAGCTGAATACCTCACAATATCGGGAATTCAGTAACATATTGAAAAACGGACCGCAGCTCCAAAAGGAATGCGTCGTTTATCAAAACGATAGAAAGGCTCACTCAACACACCAATTTATCAATATCACGTTCTCATAGAAAGTATTCAGGCAAGCGATATGTGGGTTATTAATTACCCACCTACGTGTAAAAAAGTGTGCAGCGACGTCTATGTTACCTACGTTTTTTCGTCTTTAGTCGGTGGTTTTTTATTCGTATTATGTGAGGCTGATTTTGGTACACCTTTAAACTCATTATGGAAGTAAGAAAATACATTTATTGTAGTAACTGAAGAACAAAGCTCACACAGCATATTTTGCAGAAAAGAAGGGAAAAAATACATAAACCAGTTATAAGTTTGCTCATCACTTTTTAACCGGATTGTTTGATTCCAATACCAACTTTATTCTACTTTTATAAAATTGCGGAATCAGATAAGAGCCCAAATCTATAGCTGGTACTTGCAGATCTTTTAATTAACGGGAACTAATCATGTATGATAATGGCAAAATTCGTCTGCTGTCGTGTCGCCCAATTGGTAACTCGACTACTGTAAAAAATTTACGAAAATGTTATGTTATTTCAAAGAACTAACTAAAAGTAAATGCAAGTTAGCTGGCTGTATACTTATTAGTTTGTTCGACTGTACTACGTAACTATGGTGGTATGAGTTATGACGTCACATTTTCATAGCGCAAGTCATTTTAAATAGGTTAAAAGTAAGTAATTTTTTAAGATATTACACTAGTTTTTTCACTTATGCCTATCTTTTTAAATATATACTTTTTCCGAATCACTAGTAAAAAAAATTGGAAAGTACCCAATAAATGTTTTTAATTGTCAAAATGAATAGCACTGGGAATGCGTGTGTTTCCCGTAGATTTACATTACAGAACAGCTGCGCTTACCAGCGATCAGTGTACCAGCAACAGCCAGCAGCTCCCTCGAGTTGGCCCACTCCATAGCCAGCGTGTTGCCACGCAGCCCCGTGGCCAGTCGCACGGGGCTGACGTCATCATGTCCCCGCAGGAGCACGATCTCTCCGCTGCCGAGCGCCACGGCCAGCACGTGACCACCGTTGTTCTCCCCACCCTCCTCGCCTTCTTCCATTTTGAACTTCTCACAGGACCACGCCATGGAAGTGATCCCGCCCTCCGCGACTAGTTGAACCTGTGGTTATCCGTTATTCAGATCAGAAACCGTTTATACAAAAAAAATACGATATTCTTACAAAAACCACTTTCAGTCCTGACTGCCATTTAAATAAGAGAACTGAAGAGACGTAACCTCAATAGAGTTTTTTTTTTGTTTTTTTTAATAAAAAACGTACACTATTTCTCTTGTATCGTGGTGCGTTTACAAACATTTAAACGCACATACACAAATACCCAGACCCGAAACAAGTATCTGTAGGCCTTACAAATTCGTGTACCGTGCGGGGATCGAACCCGCGACACACAGCGCAGCAGTCTAATCGCTCAGCCACTGCGCCAACCGCGCCGTAATTAAACGAATAAAAAAAAACACTAAACTCGTAATTTGAACAAAAAAAAGCGAAACAAAATTGGGACGCGCGGGCTTTCCCGAGTTTTTTTTTTTTTTTTCGCTTTTTTTTCTGTGTTTTCGGGGGTGTGTCCATGAGTAGAACATTAAAATTTTAAAAGGCAATTGTTAACTGAATTTAATATATGTATCATAACGAGTTTTATTTATATTGTTGGTCTCGATATAACAGTAGGTACCTACACTAAAGTTTCAATTATGGGACAATTAAATGTACAAGAAACTGCTTTGTTAGCACAATTTTATATTCAAAGCTTCAATTCAGCGATTTCGATACTGATATTCAGCTGCATCTGTTCGAGTTCCAGTCTATCCCAAAATACGGGAAAAGGTTAGGCGGATAGTGATGAATGAATCTTGCTATGTCATAACCATTTGTTTACTCAAAAGCAATTGTAGCTCTATGGTTACAACTTGAAAATCAAAATCGGCACCTTTACAAGATAATTTTTAAGAAAAAATTCCAATCCTGCTGTAATCCCAATTTATTTGGGGTCGGCACTGCATGTCTTCTTCTTCCATACTTCTCTATTACTAGTCATCTCAGCAGCCACTCCTTTCCAGCCATATCATCCCACACACAGTTTATCCATCGTTTCCTTGGTCTTCCTCTAATCTTACAGGCTTGTTAGAATATTATATCTCAATGATGAACATTATGACTTTTTGGCATTTCTATCAAGCAATGTTAAAAAATGCGAGAAACGGAGAAAGGACCACAATAACTTAACCATCAATCATTGTCTCCACTGACCTGTGACACCATAGCCCCGTGTACGTCCATGACCACGAGCTGCGCGGAGGCGGTGCCCAGGTACACCTGGTTGTCGTCAGGCGTCCAGCAGCCGCACGTGATGCGCGCGTCCAGCGACAACATGGACGACCAGTATCGCTGGCCGGCCACCGAGCCGACTAATACGAACCCGTCCTGACGGAAAAAACAATAAGTAAGATGACGGGAAAAAAATTGGTAACCAGATTCTTTTTCTTCATCTTTACGTGTACAGCACAGCTCTTCAGCTTCTAGTAAGTCCTGAAAGGTGCAAGTGGTTGTACAGGATGGGCAGGATAGGAGGTGGCGCATATGACCCGTTACTTGGGACTGGACTATTAGTAATTTATGACTACTTTTGTTAGCTTGGGTCTTACCTGTAAAAACAAATGTATGTGTTAATGAATAAATAAATAAATATCCTGCAGAGGGGCTCCACATTGACAGATTGTTTGGGATGGATCGAGGATACCCCATTTAGACAGATTATATCTACAGCGGTAACCTATATAGGCTCGCAGTCGGTTAAGAGATTTCCAGATTGGACACTGCAGTTTGTTTCCGGGCGGCAGGTGTTCTTCGGGGTTGATGAAATGTGGAGGGATGGGATGTTTGTTTCGCCACAGTTTGCATCTCTCGTCTGAGGCACCGTCTTCTAAGGAGAGCCATAAGAAGCTCAAACTCAAATAACCAGATTGACTAACTATTTTGTTTTTTTTTTGTCCGGTTGATGACAAAGACTCGGTTCATTTACCCATGTAAATGAAGACTTAAACATAACTGTCGAAATGTGGGTGTACTTATGGGTACACCTCTCTGCATTGCCCTTCGGCGATTACAGGCGTGATGTCAAGGTTTTTTGACAATCTCAAACTTTGATTGAAATCAAATTATGTTAATAAAGTAACCATGGAGTTTGTAGCCGGTTATTGTCTATAGGAAACAACCAACTCGAACCGTGCATCTTTTCTCGACGTTTTATTAGTGCCCACTGCCCATGTAAGCCTATGTGGAATAAAAAAAAAATATTGATTAATTCTTTGAAAATTCTGATCACATTGTATCATCATTCTTTGACAATCTCATAAAGTAACGTATCATAGCCCCCATTTACCATCAACCGGCCTGAACCGGGCACAAATCCTAGACACGAAGTTGCTACTGACATTCTTCCCATTAGGAGAACCCCGCAACATTTTGCCCAATCTAGGAATCGACCCCAAGGCCGCATAATCAGCAGTAGCGCTTGGGACCACTAGACCAACGAGGCAGAGGAAATATTTGCAAGTTAAAATAAGGGGGGCTCGGTTGATGGCAGTAGGCTCGTACTACAACTACACACATCAAAAGTGTCTAGGGATCAACATATATTTTTGCAATAACTTTTCTCCTGATTGATATTAATTAAAATTTTCTTTAAGGATTCATCAAATAAAGTGTTTTCGTTTGTCACAGTAACGATAAACCAAGTCACCTTTGCATTAATAAAGAAATTTGCCATTTTCCTAATAAAGGGATTTTTGACATTTGAACCACTAACATTAAAGTTCGAAAAAAAGACTGAAATAACAGTTTTCTTTAAAATTTTATTGGGTAACTTAAACAATTAATAATCCGTGTTTCTACCGCGAACACTAACAACACAAGAACATCGGTTTGGCATACTCAAAATGAGTTCATCCAAATCACGCTGTGGAATGGCCGCCCATGTTCGTTGCAACAACAAAAAAAGGTCTTCTTGCGACTGGATACCCTCCATATTCGGCAGAGCTCTTCTCTGTAGCATATCCCATGCATGCTCAATCGGGTTCAAGTCTGGCGACTGAGCAGGCCAGGGCAGGACATTGATGTTAGCTGCGGCGAGAGTCTGTCTTACAACGCTTGCTTTCCGCCGATCCAAATACCCGCCCATACCATGCAGAAGAACAATGGCGTTTCGTGTGCTTTTCTGATGAGTCTCGTTTTGGTATGAGACCGGATACAAGACGTATACGACACTGGAGAACCCCTGGACGCCAACAGCGATTAAAATCCTGCCAGGAAGTCCATCCTTATAGTGGTGGAACCATCATGGTATGGGCGGGTATTTGGATCGGCGGAAGAACTGAGTTGATTTGGATCAGAGGCAACCTCAACGCTCAAATTTATGCTGAGACGATTGTATCAGACGTCATCGTTCCTCTACAAGTGCAAATCGGTCCCTTATTTCAGTTAATGCATGATAATGCACGACCGCACACCGCAAGAGTTGTAAGACAGACTCTCGCCGCAGCTAACATCAATGTCCTGCCCTGGCCTGCTCAGTCGCCAGACTTGAACCCGATTGAGCATGCATGGGATATGCTACAGAGAAGAGCTCTGCCGAATATGGAGGGTATCCAGTCGCAAGAAGACCTTTTTTTGTTGTTGCAACGAACATGGGCGGCCATTCCACAGCGTGATTTGGATGAACTCATTTTGAGTATGCCAAACCGATGTTCTTGTGTTGTTAGTGTTCGCGGTAGAAACACGGATTATTAATTGTTTAAGTTACCCAATAAAATTTTAAAGAAAACTGTTATTTCAGTCTTTTTTTCGAACTTTAATGTTAGTGGTTCAAATGTCAAAAATCCCTTTATTAGGAAAATGGCAAATTTCTTTATTAATGCAAAGGTGACTTGGTTTATCGTTACTGTGACAAACGAAAACACTTTATTTGATGAATCCTTAAAGAAAATTTTAATTAATATCAATCAGGAGAAAAGTTATTGCAAAAATATATGTTGATCCCTAGACACTTTTGATGTGTGTACATATAAATCAATTTTTCAACACACTTGCTCATAAAGTGGCTCTAATTTCACCGCAATTAGGCATATAATGACACCTGTAATCAAACTGTGAATTTTTCATTACCATTATTCACAAGTGAGTTATAGGTTTTTTTTTTAATTTTTTGGTTGAGTTGCCCTGTTCTTAAAAAAGTTTCGATACTAAAAAGATTGTGTTCAATACTACAAATAAATTAATGTACCTATTCCTTGCTCATTTCATGCAACTTCGAATTTAAATATATAATTTCAACTTATACATACGTTTTTAATAAATAAAACTTTTGTTTTCTCTGTAATAAAAAAAACTTTGAATTTCCCATTTTGTACGTGACTGCAACACTATCCGCGGAAAGCCAAAAAAAAAACTTAATCTTTTAGTCTATAGCCGATCGCCATTATTAGATGCGCGCTCAGGATAATTTATTAATTTATAAATAGATAATTTCAACTTGTGTATACGTTTTCAATAAATAAAACTTTTGTTTTCTCTGTAATAAAAAAACTTTGAAATCCTCATTTTTTACGTGGCTAAAACACTATCCGCAAAAAGCAAAAAAAAGAAACCTCATCCTTTTAGTCTATGGCCGATCGCCATTGTTAGATGCGTCATTTTAACTGTTGAAAACATGTTAAAAATGATTTTTTTGTGTTATTTTCTTCACAAGTGTGTTGAAAAACGTCGTATGATACACGTGTGTATTGATGATTACCGTCCTCGACTCTCTTAAGACCCGAGCCGTTCGCCTCAGCGGTAATCACCAACGTTACACACTTATACCATAATGTACTATTACATAATACAGAACTTACACATTATAGGCGTGAAATCACTTAACAAATAGATTTTCAACTTTATTTCTCTGCCTCATTGCATCTGCCTAACCCTACGGGGATTACAGGTGTGATGTTACGTCCATTCTCTGTTAAATCAAATTAGTGTCTACTTCATTTCAATTACAAATGGAATCTGGTCAACAGTTCGTTTTACCTGACAATAAACCACATTCGGCCACTCTTCGTGGGTGTTCGAAAAGGTTACTAATAGTAATATAGATAGGTAGGTACTTTGTAGCCTCCGCATATATGCTAAAAATAACCACTAGTATTGTGTGGCTGTTCACTACCCAGTCTATCTACATCCTCCAATTACTGAAGCAAAAGCTTGCTTAATATTAAAACTTCTAAATTAAAAGCAAATTAAACCATGAAACCGATGTGTAAATAACGCTCAACACAGAACACAACATATTGTTCTAAACGCTCTTTGTTACACTGAAATTAACTCGTATGTACTTAAGTAATTACTGTTAACGTTTCATTTTCATTCGTACTCGTAATAATACGTAACGAAGGCAACAACTCAAGTAAATCATTATTACTTAATTAAGCGACATTTTTACCGAATGTGCTTCCAAATAATGTAATAACGTGAAACATACACGTCGTCGTGCTTATACGGTAACATATTATTTATTTTCAGCATTCCGTTATATCACACTACCTTTTTCAATCTACGGGATCTAAGCACAACATATTTCCTCGATCGCGTAAAAATAAGTAAGAAAGGATGTAACAATAAAGGAAGCCCGTAAACCGAGGAGAATGGGCTATCAATCAACCCGAAAGATTTCATCTCTTATAACGTTCCCGATCACCGTGATGTTATAATAAATTGGATTGGACCCACAACCGCTACAAAGTTTATCGTCCCTAACCGATTTCTCAATTTTATTGTCACCCCGCTAAACTTTTCCATCAATACAAGGGGTGTTACCGTCGTGTTGGGTCGCCTCAGTCGGCCCGCTCGCCTGCCAATATTAGCATAAAAAGAACCCGACGAGGAGCTGTGCCAAAACTCATACCGTCAAGGTCTGTGTGTCCTAGTTATCGTAGACAGACCTACTGAAGACAATGGAAGACGTCACCCTTCGCAAACTATGGCTGTAACATTACGTACCAATTCGTGATATAAGGACAAGCTATGTGGGTTTATTAAGTCAATATCAGATGTCTGTTCAAGCTTATTCGTCAGCTATGTTTGGAACACAAATACACCTACAGAATCTGCTATCTGCAGGAGACTACCTACCTAATGGTTATACCGACAGCCTGTCAGCAGGTGCATTACGTAACTTCCGAGAACCAAATCTCTAGACGGTCGCTAGGTATTCGTACATATAAATCGTTGACGTATTATACATTTGTCTGCGTCTACTGAGACAATATGACGAGTAATATCAAGATCGAAGCACGCCCCCGCGAAATCGGCACACCTTTCTTAGCACGTTTCACGTTTGTTTGTGTTCAGAGGTGTCACGTAACGTTCGGGTCTCGGCGTCACGGGGAAGCCTTTTAGCAAATTGCTTGCGACATTTTGACTGATCCGACGGAGGCTTTGCTCCCAATTCACGTGGATGCACATCACGTGGCGAATTGAACTGACACGTTGTCGATGTGTCGGTACTCTGGTACCGAACCGGTCAACTGCGAACGTGAGGCGAAAGGACGGACAAACGAGACAAGTTATTTTTGTTTTCACGTTAAATATTCGAAACAAAGCATTACCTGCCTTCTTACGTATTTATTCTGAAGTTTCACGAACATTTCAAAGCCTGAGGGATTATACTTATTCAAATTCAAAACATGAAAACTATTTTCAAGCAAATGAAATTTCTTTTCTTCAATTGCCGAAGTCTTGTTATTTTTTAAGCTTGTTCTAAATATAGTAACGACTGCCGGGCAGAATTCATCCAATTTGCTTACATAAGACACCGCCAAACATTGTTTTATAACGAGCCCACACTGAAATGTTTCAGAGTCGGCCAATTTAAGTAACAGATACCTATATGACCTCGTTTAGCTGTAGCTCACACATTCCTATTTAACATAGAAATTAAGTCTGATTTGCATGTTTATAATATAATTCAGGAGTTTAGGGAGGACATTTTAATAGGAGGAGGAATTATGTATTAAATTAAGAATAATGTATGATAAGCTTTGAATTGCGTCCTAAATATTTACATAACGTACCATAACGTTACACTATTATAACTGGGTATAGATGGTGATGATACTGGATGATTCATGATACTATCCTTTATTTTACTACCCTACAATTTATCAAAATGAATATTTTTCGTTTCCATATGTGAGGGTCCACCGCAATATCAAATAAGCAATTCTTCCAAATCTGAAGATCCGCGCGGTCTCAGCATATAATAAATAACCTAGTGGACTTCTAAAGACGCAAAGAACTATTGAATGACTCCCATTTTAATGTTATCAACTTTTTCTTTTACGAATAACAAAAGATAGGAGATAATAAATCCTAAAGATATTCATTACGGCTAGTTTTTTCCGTAGTCCGCATGGTAGGATCGTTTTGTGAAAGTACCTACATATTGGTTTGTAAGGGCGGGTGTCGGGGTTGGTATTGGTACTTATTATTTATATGTTCTTTTATGTATAGTAGATACCTATAGGTAACCTAGGTATAGACGAGGAGGCTTTATACTTATAGACTTTTAAACACTCTTTTTTCGATTTCATCCAGCTGGTATAAACTGCCTCCGTGGCCGAATGGTTTAGGCGTTTGCCTTGTGACCCGGTGCTCGTGGGTTCGGTTCTCACGGGAAGCATGTACCACGGAAGTTATTATAGTTAGGACATTAATATTGCAGGCTTGAATCACCTGATTGTCTGATAAAAAGATGATTCCGTGCTTCGGAAGACACGTATAAGCCAGTGGTCCCGGCCGCCAAATGGCGGTCAAACCATGTCAAAGGCCCTTGAGGTGGTTTAGAAACTCTGACACTAGGGTATGTGAGGTCGTACTCGCTAGACTTACTACCCACACGATAAGAAGCGATAAGACGGACGGTATAAATGATATAAATTTCAAACCTGATAACATATAAGTGCCATCCGTCCATCGTGTGACCATGAGAAGTGTGTGACGGGGGTGCTGCGGTCGTTGATCAGCTCGATGCTCCATCGCCCCTCGTACTTGATCCAGACGAATATCACTCCGCTACTGTCGCACGATGCCAGCTTCTGGTACGGCTCGTTCCATTTAACGAGAATCACCTTGACACAGAAAAGGCAATTAAATTTAACATAGCAAAACAAAAATTGGATAGCCGAGACACAAAGCCACCAAAAATGGAGAGATTTGTAAGAGACCTACCTACTGTACCTACACAGAAGAGAGACGAGAGAGCAAAACTGTGTATACAGGGTGTAAATCAACCCATCACACAGCCGTTAACCAAGCATTCTGTACATCAAACTAAGTACCCCTACGCAAACATTTTTGCTGGGAAACGTTTTTTTTTTTTGGGTCAAAATTCACATTTCACGGTAAAACTCAATGTGTTTTTTTGTTCTAGACCATACCTGGGAACACCCTAGTTACGGAGTTATTGGGGGTCAAAGTTCCAAATTTTTTGCAGCTGTTTTTGTAAATACTAGTTTTTCAGGTTATAACTTTACTTAAATTACCTCCATGTCCCGTTTACTATTCAAAGCATCCACTAGCACAATGTTTTCAGAGTGCTACTTTGAGTTTTACCGTAAAATGTGATTTTTGACCCCAAAAAAAAAGTAGTTTCCCTGCAAAAAATTTTGAGCAGGGGTACTTAGTTTGATATACAGAATGCTTGGTTGACGGATGCGTGAAGGATTCGTTTACACCCTGTATAAGTACGACTGTGTTCTCCAAAGGATCGAGCACATTAGCACTTATTTCGCCAATTTAAGTCCGAAGTAGGAGGCGACCCCTTTGCCAACAGAATCAAACTGAAATTGTTATTGGAAAAACCCACTTACTCTGCCCGACCTGGGAATCGAACCCAGGACAAAAGTAGCTCGTGCGAAGAATAGACAAACGAGGCAGAAAAATAAAATCAAAGAACTATTGTAGCTAGCTAGTAAAGGCTTCATGATGCTCAATTACTTCCAATGCAACGTAACAATCGCCAGTCTGACAAAGTGCGTCGAGGTCCAGTAATTCTAAATAATGAGAGCTTGTCAACTGCATCGCCTAGGTACCGGATGCTTTGCCAGTCATATTTAATGGTAGTCCCCTCCACCGGTAATTCATTGAAATTGAGACAAGCCATGCGAAAGATCTACCTCAATTACCAACTCCTCGTACTATTAGGATTAGGAGCAACAATATTATTAGGCACTGATATAAAGAGCGGCTGCAGTTGATTGTAGTTTTTGGTAAGTTCAAAATTACAAAATCCCAATTAAAACTTAGCAGTAAAGTAAACAAAACGAGTCATAAAAAATAACTAAATGGGTAATTGAATAAACATTGAGCAGGAAGATAGCAAAACGGGCAGTTACGTGGGCAGTTAAAAAATCGCCACTAGTTAGTAGTCGATGTGCTTGTGGTCCCGCTACGCGGAACTCCTAGTTCTGTATTCATGGTTTCAAGTAACCTAACACGAAGGGGGTCTTAGTTAGCTCGCTCTCTAGACCCCACCATCCCCTGCGAACCTAACCTGTCCGACTCGGTTTGCCCCAAGTCATCATCTGCCTAGTCTTTTCCCAACTATGTTGGGGTCGGCTTCCAGTCTAACCGGATGTAGCTGAATACCAATATTTTACATGGAGCGACTGCCTATCTGACCTCCACAACCCAGTTAATACTAGGTAATACGATACTCTTTGGTAAGACTGGATGTCAGAATTTCAGGTCACTGACTACCTGTAACGACTGCCAAAGATCTATATATGGCAGCCGGGACCAACAGCTTAACGTGCTTTCCGAGGCACGGAGGAAACTCGGTATGTCGGGCGGTCAGCCATCCACAGACCGACCTAGGCAAGCACAGCTTTACCTAAGATCGACCCGAGTGGCACTTCTTATTAAGCCACGAGCCCCAAGTAAAGATTATATAATAAAGATTATCACCGAACTTGTTATCTAAATGTCCATTCCAATATTTCTACTAGTCATTTATTTATATTTATAGAGCGATATTGTGGGATGAAATAACCGGCCAATGTTTTTTTTTATTACTTTTCATATTTTACTGTCACTAATTTGCTAACGGCTAAAAAATAAAATAACTTTCCATTATTATTTTTAACTAATCATATAATGACCGTGAATGTTCAAATAACATTAAAAATTACTTCCCTTATTATTGTACCGTAACGGTCATAAAACGTGTGAGTAATTCAGACAATTAATATTTTAATAGGTTAGGACATTTAAAAACTTTGAGTCTCATGTCAACATGGACACTCGTTTTATGACCGCAACCACTTCGAATTTTGGCGTATTTAAGTTGGACTACCTACCTATAGTTATTTTCAAAACACTGGCCTACAATAGCGTCAGTGCCAACAATGTGGGAAGAGCGAAGGGTGGCCTTTGCTCTACATTGGGGCAAGGTATAAAAATAATAGGATTTAGCAGAACTTATTTTTGAAGCCTGTTTCAGTAGGTAGTGCGCTAAGTTAAGATGAGATTAATTAACGGACTAATAAATCTACTTAGATTCGCGCTAATCCAAGTTAATTACTACATAAAGCAGTTAGGCTTGGAAGCGTTCCGAATGTACACCTATCTACAATTACCGAACGTAGAAAGCTGTTTTGGACTTCGCGTTATTCGTAAAGGAGGTCTTTAGGTTCATTGTTATTAGGGGTACCACTTAGTGTGATTGAGCGATTGAGTATGGGGGTTACTTACTAATGAGTCATTTTTTACCTAACACAATTTTCTTTTTTACTTCGAGAGTGTGTTTTCAAAAAGTTTCGGTAACAACCGAAACTTTTTACAAACACTCCAACGACGTCAGGCAACGAAGTACTATATTCAAACACGACCCCAACTTTTAATTTATCAACTTCAACATTAACTAGAAGTACATTGCGAATACGACTACATACTCTCGTACATCCAGCGCCAAGAATCCACTCTAGTGACAGCTCTAGATTAATTACCTTACGTAGTTTTAATTAAGTAAGGTGCAGTACTAAGTAAAACACTCGTACTTGAGTAATGTATACTCGTATCTACTCAGGAATACAGATGTTTCACAGACTGGAATGCTAAAAATGAAAAGGATCCCAAGAGTTTTCACGATATTAATTCTGTAGTTTACTGAAGTAAACTCGACTTTAATCAGGTCATAAAAGCTGTTTGCATAAGATTATAATCCTAGAGAGACTGATCAAATAGTTATTATTGGGTTCCAGACATTTTATGAATTGGTCCAATATCTAGTCGAGGAGGTTACGCCAGAGCCCTCGCGGTAGTTAGCAGACATAATTGATTGGTGGCGGCCTCGGCGCGCGGAGTAAGGACGCAAGTTGAGCGATGTGATGCGCTGCAGTCTGCAATCCATCACTACAACTACTCTTTAACACTCTTTAAACCCAATTACTCATGTTTGTGCTGTTGACGCTTTCATTATAACACCAGCGACACTTTATGATTCAACCGCATGAAGCTTTCCTCAACTCGTAAAAGAAAATCGTAAACAGAATACAATGCGACTCTCAAGGACGAAGGTCGGCACAATAAATTGAAGACTATATTGCCAGTTCGGCGTATAACACAAAAGCTACTCGTTCAACTTTATGGCTGCTAATAGATATCAGCTTTGACTACTCGAGTGGAACAACAAAACAATATTAACAAAAAGGAAATTCCTCTTTATAATACCCAATTGGCAGTATAAACGTTCTTGAGCTGCTCAAGAGATGTAGGTACAAAAAAGTATATTTGAGGATTATAGCCGTCGCGCTCCAGACGCAATGTTATTACACATTCCACGTGCCCTCCGCTCCATATAAGTTACACCCACTTAGAGAAAACAGTCGGGATGCGAAGGAATCCGACGTTACACACACTGCCAGCAATCACACGTTTGACACAAAGGCTCTCGGCTGCGCACTGAGAGCATTAAATTTATGAGGTCGCAGGTATAGATAACTGTAGTGTGTGTGCACGTTAGTGCTCTTACTGTAAATACCTATGTCACCCGATACCTACAGAATGCCTGTATACAATGTACTTTTTGCGTGAGTCAGAGAAAGAGCTAACATTGGCTGAACTGAAATTCGAACGATTCTGCATGTAGGTAATGACAATACATAATACAGGGTGTAAATTAACCCTTCACACAGCCGTCAACCAAGCATTCTGTACATCAAACTAAGTACCTCTACGCAAAATTTTTGCTGGGAAATTACATTTTTTTTTTTTGGGGTCAAAAATCACATTTTACGGTAAAACTCAATGTAGCACTCTTAAAATATTGTGCTAGTGATCCGCTTTGAATAGTAAACGGGTCATGGAGGTAATAGGGTAGTTAACAAAAAAAAACTAATTAGTCCGTCAGGTAGATTCCAAAAATATTGGACACGTATTTTTCCTTTTTTTACGTAAACAAACAATGAAGACGATACAGAGCTTTGAAAACTCGTGTGAAGTCATATTCTAAGACATTAGTATGACATTTTTTATCGGTGAGTGACGTCACAACCCGACCCAAATCTTTGACGACAAAAAATACGTATCCAATATTTTTCGATAATCTAACAGACGGACTAATTAGAATCATATTTTTTTTAGTCAGTAAACATCCCTATTTAAGTAAAGTTATAACCTGAAAAACCGGCCAAGAGCGTGTCGGGCCACGCTCAGTGTAGGGTTCCGTAGATAATAAAATATTATGTAAACGAAGTTAAAAAAAAAATACGGGCAAATGAAACTTGACCTCTGGATTGTATAGGCGCTCATACGATTCAGGGACCAAATTATATTGGTTAACTGCAGTTTCCATCTGTTGTTTCCATCCAAGTTCAAAATAATTTTCCTAGAAAGTCCTTATAAAGTTCTACTTTTCAGATTTTTTTCGTATTTTCTAAACTTATGGTTCAAAAGTTAGAGGGGGGGGGACGCTTTGTTTTTTACTTTTGGAGCGATTATTTCCGAAATTATTGACATTATCAAAAAATGATTTTAGTAAACCCCTATTCATTTTTAAATACCTTTCCAACAATATATCACACATTAGGGTTAAAATTAAAAAAAAAAACACTTCCCACTTTACATATAGGGGGGCTACCCTAATAAAACATTTTTTTCCAATTTTTATTTTAGCACTTTGTCGGCGTGATTGATACACATATTGGTCCCAAATTTCAGCTTTCTAGTGCTAACGGTCACAGAGATTAAGCGAGGACGGACAGACAGACAGACAGACAGACAGACATGGCGAAACTATAAGGGTTCCTAGTTGACTACGGAACCCTAAAAACTAGTATTTACAAAAACAGCTTTGAAAAATTTGGAACTTTGGCCCCCAATATCTCCGTAACTAGGGGTTCCCAGGTATGGTCTAGAACAAAAAAATTATCGCAATGGTGGAGAGAATAAGTGCCCTTCGTTTGCGTTAAGGGTACTTTTACACCCTTTATAATTAAAAATTTTGACGAGACCGAATTAAGGGTCCTCTCTCGAAAAAGCTTAAAAACAGCGTGCAGATGAAGCGGTTTTTCACCGGCACTTACAGAGAAATTACATCTGAGAATTTTTTTTAGTAATCTACATGATATGACACGTAATTTGGTTTAGCCACAATTTTTGTATCGGTATCACATAATAAGAAAAAAAATCCACAAAATCACCTCCAAATCGTTGAATGGAACCATTTTACTCCTTCATTTTTTAACAAAATAATATAAAAAAAATATCTACAGCTTTGAAATACAAAGGAAAATAATTTGGTTTTGTTACTTTTTAAAAACATGTATTATTTTAATTATAATAAATGAAAAACGCGTCCGTTTAGAGTCCGTATCTACGACCGAGAGAGGTAGTTTGTATGCACAAGGTCATTGGCGTGAATACAAGCCTTAAGCCAAGTGGACCACAACCCTGAGTTAGTTCATACTAGCCGCGAGTTCGAGAAGGAGTATTCGGAATTAAAAACTAATTAGTTTGGGATCCATTGCAATACAACCTTGCAAAGGTCCAGACACTCGCGAAAGGCCTCAATATATCTTATTAATAGCAGAGAAAGGTTAAAATTTGTTTATGATGAGGACAGCATTAAGATAATAATGATGGCGGCGTGTGAACTTACGGTTACCTATCACTAGCTACTCCTGCAGTTCCACTGAGGCGGAGCGGAGCAGAGCGGAGACAACCACCAATCACATGGTTTGAAATCCACATCTCTTCTCCATTCCAGCACTACAGCCCCGCTCCGCACCGCTCCACTCCGCCTCAGTGGAACCGCAGCCTAAACCACGTAAGAACGATCAACAAGAAACTAACTTCAAGATAGAAACCACGGAGCAATAGGTAACGGTATCGTAGGGTTCTTGCATCCCAAATTACTTGGAAACTCGTAAAGTATTCTTAACCTCGGAATATATTAATTTATCGAAGTACTACAATACTTTGAACTGTTTATTCGGACTCGATAAACAAAATGTTCCAAGTTTGGTAATTACATTTTTGCCTGTCGGCTGCAGGTGTTGCCAGCCTGTTATTAACAACACGTTGACGCTACACTTGAACGAATAAATAGGTACAACACGAGTAAATACTCGTAAGTGTTATTTTTTCAAATATTATGCTTGGATAAATATAAAAGCGCTTGACTGTAGGCCACGGCGAGTGGCACTTAAACACGATAGGGTGGGGCTTAAAACAAAGTCATGTAAGACGCTCGAGGACTTTGCCTTTTGAATATAACGAAGTCCACTCATTGCTACGCTTTTTCGGCTACGAGATGTGCAAACAAGACTGTGCAAACTTTACTTCCCCAACTTGCTTTGCATACTTTGTGACTAGTTTGAAATTCATATCATACGACTTCAGAGAAGTGTACGAGTCTTTTGAAAAAAAGTTAAAATGTTGCCATTGAGTTTCAATTTCAATCAGGTTTTTTTCAGAAAATTATTCTAGCAATATTTTTATGAAATAGGAGAAACATGCTTGTGAAATTGCCCATAGAAGACTTGTTAATTAAAGTACTATTAGCCAAGTCGGCTGAAAAAATGCCAAATTCCATTCCTCTCCATGAGGTCTTCGATTTGAGATATGGCAACTACGGTGAATTAGTAAGGAAGTATGGGAGAAAGTGATAGAGAAAAGAATAAAAGAGGAGAGTGAGATCACCCAAAATCAGTTCGGGTTTATGCCAGGTCGAGGAACAATGGACGCCACTTTTGCAATCCGCCAATTGTGCGAGAAGTACAGACGTGCACACAAGAACTTGCACATGGTGTTCATTGATCTAGAGAAAGCGTATGATACGGTACCTCGGGATGTGTTGTGGTGGGCCTTGAAAGAGAAAGCTGTACCAGGGAAGTATGTAGAGCTAATTCGAGTTATGGACAGTCAATCTTGTACCTACATCCGTTCAGCTGCTGGCAACACCGATGAGTTCAGTGGGACTGTAGGCTTGCACCAAGGGTCGGCTTTAAGCCTTACCTCTTCTTGTTGATTATGGATGCTCTAACATCGGACATACAAGAAGAGGCCCCCTGGTGAATGCTGTTTGCCGACGACATTGTTCTTGTCGGTGAAGATGGACCTGAGATCCAGAGCAGATTGGAGAAATGGCAACAGAAGCTGGAGAATGTTGTCTTGAAAATCAGCAGAAGTAAAACTGAATAAATGTTTTGCGATTTCGGCGGTCTCTCCAGTTCTGGAGTCATAGCGCTAGATGGCGTGCTTCTTCCAGTTTGCTCCGACTTTCGGTATCTCGGTTCACTCGTGCAAAGCGATGGCGAAATAGATCGTAGTGTAAAGCACAGAATTAGCACTGGATGGATGAAATGGCGGCAGGTCACGGGAACAATATGCGACTCCCGCATTCCCCTTAAACTCAAAAAGATTTATAAAACCATGGTTGGACCTGCTGTCGTGTATGGATCAGAATGTTGGGCCACAAAAGGGACAAATAAAAGGCAATTGCATGTGGCTGAGATGAGAATGCTAAGGGGGATGTGTGGTGTGACGTGAATGGATAAAATAAGGAATGAGTACATAAGAGGAAATCTGAAAGTGGCGCCGGTGAATGAAAAGTTGTGGGGGTAATCGATTGTCGTGGTATGGACATGTGATGCGAAGGAATGAAGAAAATGTTGTGAGGAAAATGTTGAGTATGAATGCAGATGGAGAGGAAGACCAAAGAAACGATGGATGGACTGTGTGAAGGATGATGTGTGAGGTAACTGCGGACATGACAAGAAATAGCGAAGTATGGAAGAAGAAGATAATAATATGTTGCGCCGATCCCAAATAAATTGGGATAAGGGCAAGAGAATGATGAATTACGGTTAATTCACAGTTATTGTGCCGTGCTTGGACTGTAGGTAGCTTATTGAACATGCAAAAGTGCCTGTCACGGCGTCTACTATAAAGTAAGTGTTTTCGAGTTTGACAGTTTGCCCAGTTCATGAGAAATGGTCTTTCGATACCTCAATTTCTAAAAGGTCCAAAATTACATTAACTTTTTCGTTTCAGCTAGATTATACAGCATTCAGTCTGATAGTCTGAAACACGCACTCTTACACTTTAAGTACCAAATTATATAGCTTCAGTGTAAGCTAGGTCATAGTTACATATTGAGTATCGTAGATTGTGAACTTAAAAAATGGCAAGGTAGGGTATATAACGATGTTATGACCTTTTAATTCCAAGTACTCGTTATCCAGAATGGGCAGAAAATACTGTCTAATGTCTTGTACTTTGTTTGTGACATACAACTTGAATCTCCTCTGACAGATGATCCCGTGATTGTTCAATTATGCCACGTAAGAGAATCTACCAGTATAATACAGATACATACATACACATACATAAACTCACGCCCTTTTCCCATGGGGGTAGGCAGAAACCACAGAACGCCACTTGCTACGATCCTTACATACTCCTTTTGCCTCGTCCACATTCATACATCTGGTCATACACGCACGCCGGTTACGAGTACTACGCACCTGTCCTTTCAGAAGAACGGCACCAATAAGATCAGTGTATGTCTTTCTAGGGCGTCCCCTCCCGGCAATACCACTCACATCTGCCTTGTAAATACCTTTTGTTAATCGACTTTCATTCATCCTTTCCACATGACCGAACCACCCACAAAAATACAGATCTGAACCTCCTCCCTCCCCCCCCCCCTCTCTTCTACCTCCTCTGATCTGTATCTGTATAATACAGATGTAGGCACAAAATAGCAAATAACGAGGACAAAGGAATCCTATTGAGCAACGATATTAAATCGCAGTTCAAACACTCGATACAGAAAAGTCTGTAAATAAGATTTTAATGAGGATAAGTCGTGTTCCGAGATAAACAATAATTAAGATAATAAGAGGATTTCGTGTTCTATTTTTATAAAAATAAACATTCTTACTATAAAATTGTTTCCAATACCTTTTCTGATTTAAAATACTTATATGGCTTTGCATTCCAATGCTCTATGTTTATCTCGCTTCACATCTGTTTTAGCTGACCGCAGACTCTTTTCATTTATTCTGAAAAATGTATACGCCAAAGCGCAAACCACGGTCATGTGGCTGTTAAAAGCACTTGCTTATCTCTAGTTCCCACATTTCAGCGAATCCGAACTTACCAACGTGAACAAGTCGCAAGTTCGCTACGTTTTCAGCTCAGTAAAACCAGGTTTCCTTTGTTAACCTTTTGACCGCCACGGACGTCTATGGACGTCAAATTGAAACGTGCTTACGACGCCATGGACGGCATGGCACGTCGAAAATAACACATTTTTACAGTTCAAAATAAACATACAAAAATATGTTTCTAGTGTTTTATTTTTCCTAAAATTATTCCATAAATATAATTATTATATTATTACACAAAGATCACAATTAAAAAGAGTACACCTACGTCGTATTTCAACTATTTTTTGGTGCGGAATACTTTTTTTCTAGTGAGCACTGCCCAGACTGCCCACTTCCCAAAATGGTTTTCAACCAGAATTATTTATGCGCGGATTTTCACTGGAACCCGAAGTATTCATAGAATGTCATTAGCGTGGCCGAGTCCCGAGTAGTCCCGACCTCTTGAGCGAACAAGCTTTCCATCATCCACAAAAACCAAATGCGAGGAAAACCTTTCAAGACCGTAGGCAGAGGTAGATAGGTACGGCTACTTATTATGTAAGCTATCTTATGTAAGTCCAATCAAATCTATACTTAGATTTTTGCCCTTTTCATGAGATAGCATCACGCGATGGACGCGATGTCACTTACACAGATATATAGCGAGATTAGGATGTCGCTATCCTGACAAATGAAAGGTCAAAACAATTTAACCTCGCCGTCGTCGTTTGAATTATTCAAACATTTCCTGTCATTTCATACTTCAGTAGGGATTTATTCCAAATGCACATTTCAGCGTATTGGAAACAATTCAAGTATTATGACGACATTTTACGACAACACATCCATTCGGAAACCATTGCCGAGATCGTGACTTTAAATTAAACTTCTTTCTTTGCCGTGTGTTTTGTCGTCGAAACCGTAAAGTTATACATTGTTTTGGCAGAGATTTCAAAGGGGTTAAGTATTTTTTTAGGTCAGCGTAGTAGACTGGGGTTGAGTTATATCGAACCCAGACCTAAATAGAAAATCAATGAAGTTTTCCTACACGGGTTTTGTGAAAAACCGCTGAAGGGACAGGATCAATATGCTACGTTCTGTAATAAGGAACCTTTATTTTGTGAACAGGAAAAAAAGTACGAAATTGAATCCACTACACAATCTATTATACTTTGAAGTCTTCTCATCTTGTGAGACCCGGCGGCGTTATTCTTTCTTCCAGAAAATAAGATATTTAAATCAAAGTAAAAGAAAAAGCGAAAGGGATACTTACGTCCGATCTATGTCCCCTCAAATTGTAATTTGTACGCAAGGGCAGTTCGTGCGGACGACGCGCGTGCGACGATGTGAACGTTACGCCGACCACCCCGCGCACGTTGCCAGTAGCCAGCCAGCCCTCTTGGTAGTAGTTATTGCGGTTCAACTTCCAACCTTCCTCCTGTTGAAACAAAGCATATTTTAAAACGCGCCATATTTTTAACAAGCCAGCCTCGAATGCAGAAGACCTTGGCCTTGTAGAAATGTGCAGTGCAGCGTGCAATTGTTGCCTTTAAATTGCGGTCTAACAGACATTTGTGAATTGATTACATTGCATTGTATTATACGGGAATAATTACGAGTAAGTAGGGGTAAAGGCTAAAGGTACTTGGTTGGGTACTTGCCTAATTACATAACCAATTATGTGTATCCCTAAGGATAGGGAGACGCTAGGGGATTAATTTTATTACACAAAAGACAGTTTTGTTGTTGACTTGAAGGAGTGAACACCACTCCACTGTTTCTACTTTAGAGCAAATTCTAATTACTTCAATGATTTTACCTCCCTAACGCTTAAATAATAAACAAACATAAGTAAGTACTTATACACGTAACGTTATTAGAAAGGGGGAGCTAAGCCGAAAGGGTAGTAAAGCACCCGTGGTAATGAATAACTTGAACAATTCTCCTTGAACTTTAGTTTTAAAAAATCATAACGACATTAACATTCAAGAACGGAAGTAATTTAACAGTTCTACGGGCCCGCAGTTGTACCTAACCCTATTTACGAGGCTCCTGAATATGCCCGGCTTTTAGAAGGGTAGGTAGCAAATTAAATCTTTGCACACTTTCGCTTTTCCGTTAGCTAACTTCGTTAGCGCACATCAAATATTCCCCTAAGCTAGGTAGACTGAGCACATGAGAAATGGAGCCTCTAAAGAACATGTTAATGCAATCAGCCGAAACGTTTTCCCTAGTGTGTAGAGAAGCATTTTTACTTTATATGTAGGTAAAGCTAAAAGGCTGTGAGTTGGCTGCACATATCGAATAATTAATTTTCAATATGGCTACAAATAGCATGTTCACGTTGTACGGGCCGCATTAATAGGAAGTCAGGCAATTAACAAGCACGTAATGGTGCATGCCCGCCCGGCGACGGCGGCAGACCGGAGATCGAAGGCGAAATTGGCAATTAGCTAGATATTACGACCCGACACCCTTCCCTCCATTAATCCATATGTCGCCGCCCAATTAGGACACATTTCTTTCCAATATCTACCGTATCCTGTTGGGAAATCACTCTACAGGTTGACTAATACTTAGATCAGATACTTAATGTATTTGGGTGGCCGACTACGGCGAAGCCAAAAGAAAGGGATGAATGATTTTGTTAAGTTACATTATTTTACTACTAATGCTCTGATAATCTTTGTTGTTTAACCTTAATAAGGCTTTGGAAATTAATGGGATTAAGAGGACTTTTAATCGAGTTTAAAAACTCGATTTCAAAAGCAAATTAACAAACACACAGAGACCTGACAAGTTAGTTAATAGTGTTCTCCTAACAATGACGAAATTAAGACGTAGCCAAGGTCCACTAAAGCACTTAGGACCATTTTAGATAAAAAGCGAAAAAAAAATAGTCTGTCTTTACATAATCTAGCTACCTTAATTAAAAGCACTTGGAATGGGCGATTCAACAAAATAGGATCCACGGGATAATTGCGAGAAATGTTGGAAAAAATATACAGGGCTTTTAAGGGAACTTCTGAGGGGGAACCTTAAGAGTTGCTGCTCTCTAATGTATAACATTATTAAAGAGTGAAATCGGTCGGAAATTTTAAAATGGAGAAGTCGCCACTTCATTAAACCAGTCACAAGCGTGGAGCGAGCTCATAGTTCAGTGTCTCAACTGCCTGTGACTAATGAGGACTGAGAGACCATTTCAAATGTATTTACGACAAGGATCCTACGGCGAATGGCAATGAAAGAAATATCCATTAGCAACACAAGTGTTATACGTTATCCTTTCACGACTTTACGCAAGATTTTAATATCTATACAAGTAGAAGCACCCAGACTCTCGAACATTTTATACTCAGCAATTAATTAAATATAGGATTTAATTAATTTCTTCGAAGGCAGACCTGTCTTTTTTTAGAAAGAAATTACTGAATAAATTAACAAGATAGGTAAGTGTTTTTAACAGGCAGATAATGAAATATAATTTTAACTAGCTAACTTTGGCAATTGCTGATGTAGACGAATTAAAATTAAGCTTAGATACTTACTTAGGTACTTATTGTCTTTTTATTAACATTTAAATTATAAAAGACTTACTTAAAAGACACCTAACGCTAAGATTCGAGTATTTGACGTTAATAAGTAAGTTTTATGGGAGAAGAAGGTATCTCCGCCGAGCCCAAATAAATGGGAAGAAGGGCAGGAAAATTCAGTAGATAAGTTGCAAATCGATCAATGAATTTAACATTGACTAATTGAGACAATAGAACCACCAAAGATACAGGAATTGTTGCCCACCGGATATCAGAATCATATCAATTTCCGTCCTACTATAAAACTGAGGCAATGTGCAATATAAATACCTGGGCCTGTGTTTAAATACCTGGGCCACCTGGTGACGGATGATCTGAGGGATGATCTGGATCTTGAAAGGGAGCGCAGAGCATTGTCAGTCAGGGCGAATATGCTGGCACGCAGGTTCTCTCGATGTACAGCCGCAGTTAAAATAGTACTTTTTAAGGCATATTGCACATCGCTGTACTCGGGAGCCCTGTGGTTCACATATACGCAAAAGGCTTATAATGCTCTGCGTATCCAATATAATAATGCGTTCAGGATATTGTTGCGATTGCCACGCTTCTGTAGTGCCTCACAAATGCTTGTCAACGCACGCACTGACAGCTTTGATGCGTTGTGGCGTAAGAAATCTGCCTCGCTACTCCGCAGGCTGCGTGGCAGTCGTAACACTATCCTGCAAGCAATAGCCGCCCGGGCAGACAGCCCGCTAGTGTGGGCGCTAACCTATCGGACTCGATCTGTTCTAGTTATTAAGTACTAACATAGGCTAAGTTTTAATATTGTTACTAACACAGTGAACCTCATTTTTGTCCTAGTTATTAAGTACTAACATAGGCTAAGCTATATTTGTTACTAACACAGTGGACCTCTTTGTAGTCTGACTAATAAATTATTATTATTATTATTATTATTAATATCGATAGGAGATGGTCACCCTTTTTTTTTTTTTGGGGTGGGAAATCATTAAATAACCCCTACCGCTCTAGGCAGAGCGAAAGGGAGTGTCAGACTTCTCTGAGTAAAAACCACCGATGTTCCTTCTTAGCCCTTTATGTCGAGGCCGCGGTATCTCTTGCGAACAACCCGCAGCCCCGACTGGGAGATGGTCACCCTCTTAATTCAATTTTGCCATTCAAGAGATAACTTAAATTAGATAACTCAGCTTGAAAAATAATAATTAAGTATACCATGAAAGACGTCTGTAAATAAACTATGTACCTATTATGAAACTTACTTTCCTAATCTATTCATTGGTATGGCAGCATCACCCAGGATTCTCTTCCAAAATTATCTATTCATTCGTTTCGATGACAGTCGTAAAAAAGCTATTTTCTTCCCATTTCCATGGGGTCTATCGACGTAGACAGGTACATTGTTGCATTCTCATGGGATGTTTCGCGGTAGCGCGTCCAAATTACCCTTAGATGACGAGCAATGCATAGAAATGGAATTAAATAGGTCAAAAGCTAGTAGAGCCGAAGAAAGGTTAATTGAATAGGACCCCTTAACGCCCGACACTAGCTTCGACAATTTGTTCGGCGTCGTTACATAGATTACAGTTGCGCGTGGCTCCTGAACGTCTCGCAAGAAATCTTTCAAACCTCTTTCAGTTGCCGTAAACAAATTCATGAAAGCAGGGCGGACTATGTAACATTTGTCTCACAAACAATGAATAATGGAGCAATGTATCTACGTAAAGTAGGATTCTATGAACCTTTGCGTATTCCCACGTTATGTATGTGTATTTGGCTTTTGTTTATCGTCCAGAATAATGTTGTTTCAGGACTTAGGAACTCAATTAACAAGCTTACATAATCTGTTTAAATTGTAAGTAATGCCAAACACACAGATATTTCATTATATTAGTATGTATTTTCCATATTGAGCTAATAAATAGGTGAGTACCCATGACATAAAATATATTGTAACTCAAATATTGATTTATAAAATGGCATTGAGCCTAGGTTTCGCACAAAATAGCAAAGATCACCCACACGTAGGTAGATTCTAAAATTAGTATTATACGTAGCGAAGTTGCGGCAATCGTAGAACTCTCTTTTCAGCGAGACCTAGGTCGCGAATATCAAAATGAACAATGCTATAAACTCACCTCGGGTAGCTCATCAGGCACCTTCCCCATCCAGGACAGCGACAGGATGGAACAGTCGCATTTTGCATTAACGTTTCTCTCGAAGTGAAGATGCATTTTCGCTGTTTCAGTTCAGACGTAAACTCAAACGTAAAACATCGTCGGTATATTATGCAGACACGCGCGGAACTCGCGAGCCGAACCGCGAACGCCCGAGCTGGCGACTTAACGCGAACATTTTACGGGATCTAGTGATAAAACATTTGGGAAAGGATTATGAAAGATCATTTATGTCGGATTGTGAGGTGCTTGGGTGAGAGCGCGTCGGTCGCTCGTGACGTGACGGAGGGTGACAAGCGAGCCTTCGGGACGGAGCGGGCGGCGCAGGTATTGATTGCGCACGGGGGCGCGCACCCCACGACCTCTACCGCTGCCAAGGAAAACCGGGAAAACCAGTGGAAAGCCCCCTGAGATGGCGCTGTAATACCGAACACAAGAATCATTTTCAACATCTATACTATTAAATAAAAATAATTAATGAAGTACCCACTACACCATTACACAAAGGTAAATATTGATAGGAGTTTACATAACTACCAAAATAATCAAGTAAGGATATAAATTACAAATACGGCAATCACGCGTTACATATTTTTTGTACCTCAATAAAAATAATTATGGAATTCTTAATTCCAATTGAGATTTATAAGCAAATTATTAAGATGTTTTCTAGAGTAACTAAAAAACATAGTGGCATGGTCCTACTAAACGAATTTGGCAAGTTCCTCACTGCGACTCTATTAACATGCACCCACGTTTATTCTTACTCACTTAATTATACATAGTGTGGACATGAACAAAAGCTATAGGGACGCCATACACGGTGGCATGTTTTTTCATTTCCTCGAATCCCGCGTTGTTTATGAAAGGCTTTTTACATGTTAATGTGGAGTGGCTTCGAGTGAGGGTTGGCAAATATATTTTTGAATGCCGCCATTTTTTTTAGTCCGATTGTATGTACTAGTTTGCCCAACTACATAACATTCTATTAGCAACCATTTAAGCGTAGTAAAAAAGCAATATACTCAATTCTATAGTTTATTGCCTATAAAATCAAATTACATTACATTACGACGATAAAATATCACGTGAAAGGAATAAAATATCACAGAATCCAGACTAAGCAATTAAATAGAGAGTTCATGATTAAAACTTGATTTCTTTTAGGGTTCCCCACGTGCGTCCGGACTTGACTTTGACGGGGAGAGGCACTCTTAGTTTGACGGTTTCTTCCATGACTTGTTTCATAATAGTCACAAAGAAATCTTGGTACTGTTCTGGTACTTCGTATATGAGTTCGTCGTGCATCTGCAGTATGAGCCGAGGTTTAGGGTCGAGGGTATTGGTCCTCGTGTCTATGGAACACATGGCTGCTTTGGCGATGTCTGCCGCCGAGCCTTGGATGGTGGTGTTTACTGCTTGACGCTCGGCCGCACCTGGTGGGTGAAAACAAAACGAATCTTATGAAGTACCCACATTACTAAAAAACATAGGTACATTAAAAAAAATATTGTCTGTTTTTATACACCTTGGGTTGTTTCCTGGTTTCCTCGTGAACTGGCGATATAAAGCAAAAGAATAAGGCAGGAGTGCAACAGTCAGACATAAAAAAATATCGGTTTAATTTGATAAAATGAACGTTTTTAAAGTTATTTTTTACTATAAAGTAACGTTCATTACAAGTTATGAACCGACATTATTTTATTTTATACGTACTCTTCTTAGCTCCAAATACACTTTTAATCTCGGGCAAATATCTCCTTCGCTTAGTGAGCGTCTCGACGTATCCTTTCGCCCTGCAGTCTTCTATAACCGACCGAGTGAACACTTTCACGGCCGGATAGCTTTTATAGAACGAGTCCATGAACACCGCTGCCTCCATCTCCGATACATCGAGAAGCTGCCCGAGTGTTTTGTTCCCCATCCCATAAATAATTCCATAACAAAGCTGCTTCGCTTTCTGCCTGAGATCATCGTCTACCTGTTAATAATTCAATGTTTTTCCAATATTGCACGTAAAAAAGTTATAAGTTGAAAATAATGAGAAGCCAGGTTCACTGAAGTGCCCTTCTATGTAGAACTTCAAAGCGCACAAACAATGGACGATTGCGCTATATATAGCGGAGTAGCGTCGCGAGTTTTGAAGCAGTGTTTTATTTCTCAAATAAATCATTTTCAAGGGAAGATACAAAAATATGAAGTTAAGGGTAGGTAAAACAAATACAAAGAGATTCAAATGTTACCTCATCCTCAGGTACATTGCTCCAGGACGCCGCAATAGCTTTAAAAACATCCATATCAGAGTTCATAATGGTCATCAAGACCTGATCTTTGCTGAAGTGCGTCAGGATTCTCATTTCCAGCTGACAATAGTCAGCCGACACAATGACGTAGCCAGGGGCGGCTTTGAATATGTTCCTGCAGTTGAACTCCACAACCTCATCACTTGTTACACTGAGCAGGTATTCAGCAGGGATCGAAAACGTTCGCGGTACATTCTGCAGGTTCGGCTCATGCATACTGATCCGGCCCGTGCAAGTGAACATTGTGTACAACGGATTTATTCTGCGAATAAAAAATATAAGGTTTGCGGCAAGCTCTTACTTTAATTAATCCTCCCTGCTCTTCGTATAACCCCCCACCTCCCCCCCCCCCCCTACCTCCCGCAGAGGCACGTGTAAACTGCTTATAATAAAACAGTTTTTTGTCATTTGCACAGCGTACGGCGTACGTATTCCCTTTATGCGAGTGAGTTCAATTTATGTGACATTCATATTTTTGTTTTAGTGGTCCTTTATTCATTTAAATGCAACAGACTGTTTAGATATATTTAGGTATGTAGGATCTGGATTTAAGCGTTTAAGCGTAAGCACATTGGTAAAGGGTAAATCATAAACTCGTGATTGCTTCACAGACCTCGATCATGATATCCACCTCCAACATGGACATTGATACCGATATTCAAATTCGGTTAATATTAATTTTGGTACTCCGAAGAAACCTTAATAGCTGCCAAACAATCACGTACCGTTCGGAAAATATAGTAATAGTTGCCTACACCATTTATGGTCCTTCGGTCCGAATTAAGGCCAAGCACAACCGAAATATACCCTCTACTCGGCCTAAGGTGAACAAGATTGATAACATAAAATCTGACACATCAAAGGTGTAGGCGCAATCGGTACAAATTGCTCGTCCGGCGCTTGTCGCTACATGTTTAATTAATCTTTATAAAGTATGAAACGTTTCTGACACAACGTAGATCTGTATCGACCCCTTTCACTTAAGAATTAATTTACTGCGTACGGATTGGGAGAAACCTAAATTGTTTCACGGTTACAGCGGATTAAAGTACGTCCTGAAGTGCAGAAACTCATCGACTTCTGCTCTGTGCTTAGACTGTTATTGCCTCAAGTCGCTGTCTTCTTGTCCTAGTGGTCGCAAGCGCGACTGCTGTGCATGAGGTCGTGGGTTCGCTTCCCAGTTCGGGCAAAGTGTTATTGGGTTTTTTCATCAGAAATTTCTCAGTGCTGTTTCTGAGACGGACACGGAGTCTGGAATTGTGCCCGGTTGACGGCAATAGGCTCGCTCCCTATTACATGGGACTTAAACATAACTGCCGAAATGTGGTTGTAATAATGGGTACAACTCTGCCTAACACCCGAAGGATTACAGGCGTAATGTTATGTATTTCCTCAAGTGACAAAACTTCTGCAGGATTTGTTAAACAAGTGAGTCAATCAATAATTTCGTAGCAAGTGGAAGATTCGTAGCAAGCGAAACCTGCGTAGCAATTGAAAACAGCATAGCAAGCGTAACCTGCGTAGCCACTACTACCAATTCGTCGGATAATCTACTCAAACACGAAAAACCGTAAAGAAAATCCAAATGTTACCTATCTCCCGCGCTGTAGATACAAGCCTTCTCGGTGAGTGGGTACAACGTTTTCGTCAGTATAGAGTTAAGTTTCCTCCAATAAATAACAGTACTTGACAGGGGACTGTTGTGCGAAGTTAACACACTCTTCTTGGTACTCACTTTTCGGCCGTTGTATATACCGAGGACCTGGTAAAAAATATTTTATATACTTTGATTTAAAATGCCTCTTTGGTCTAGTGGTCGCAAGCGCGACTGCTGTCCTTGAGGTCCTGGGTTTGAATCCCAGGTCGGGCAAAGTGCTATTGGATTTTTACACCAGGAATTTCTCAGTAGCAGCCACAGTCTGGCTTTATGCCCGGTTGATGGCAATAGGCCCACCTCCTATTACATGTGACTCTTAAACATAATGGGTAGGAGGTACACCTCTGATTTAGGATTATAGGCGTGATGTTATGTTATGTGATTTTAAAATCTTCTAAAGCTGAAGCTTTCTAAAGCTTTAGACAAAATAGGTGTCACATTGGGAATAAGTGAAAAAGTCGAAGCAAAGGCAAACTATTTCAAAACTCGTTGAGCCATATTTCAGCGTACGAGTCCTGTCCAATTTGACCTAAAATTTTCTGGAATGTTCATCATCTGTCATAAAACAAACGCTGCGACATATTGTGTGTATTGCGAAAGTTATCAGTTACCTTGGCAACATCTTTCGAAGAGTTAAAGTTGAAATGATATCCGCAAAGTTTGTACGCCTTCTTTTGCAGACTTTCTTGGGAATTTCTTACATCAATCAAAAGTCGGGACGCAAGATCCTTGTCTACGGTGATTCCGTAATATTCGCAGTTCGCCAGAATTTTCGCGACTTGGTTTTCGCAATCTGTCAATAGATCGTTAAGTTATGATTGACGGACTTTAATAAACTAATCATCAAGAGTTCATTGAAGTTATGGTCCTTGAGGGTACTTTAAAAAGAAAAGAATATCTACGTACCAATGACACTTCGAGCAGGTTGTAAAGATGTCAGCAAAGTTTTTTCTTGATTCTCAGCAATCATCCAAAGTGACCAGACTCTCAAGCACATACCTTCCGTTGTATCTAAATTCTTCAACCTTTTCTGCTGATTGCCGACTTTTAAAAGTGCTTTTGTGAAATCTATTCCACAATATTTTTTGGTCTAAAACATAAATTCTGGTTTTAGACATGAATAATAAAAATGTAAGTGCGTTTAACAAACTTCTTACACTTACTAGATAATCAATATCCGGTATTTTCTCGCTGCTATCTATTAACCATTCAATTAAAGATATATCGATACAGTTTGTCGATACATTTATGTCCAGCCATCGTTTTAGGTAAACGTTCACAGTTTTTGAGCATAACATTTTTAAATTCAACGTGATTTTCTTAAACCAGCTACTAAATATATTCTTGATCATTTCCACACTGTCCAAAGACGTAAAGTCAAAAAAAATACTTGCTCCTTGATTTAAGTATATGGCTATGCCTTTTATTGGGCAATCTTCATTGCTGTCTTCGAATTTCCGAACAGGTTTATGAAAACCAGCTATGTTACTTCCTATAATTTCATTAGCAGCTAAGTTCATTTTTTTCAAAAGCAAATGTACTGATGCAGTTTGTACATTTTGAACTACATGTAAATTCTCAATAATATCATTTCCTCTTAAAACATAGCAATCAATTTTGTACTGATTAAATTCGATATAAAAATGTTTTGATAACGAACATACAATTTTTGGTAAAATACATTTATTTTCTTTGGTTATTATATTCATATCACCTTGTATTGGAAACTCTCGTTTTTTCTTTTTCATCACGGGTATTTCTATGTATGAGTTTATTCTCCGTTTGGAAGCCACAAGATGCTTATTGACTAGTTTACCACTAGCTGCAACATGTTTGTTTTCAAACTTTGCAACTTCTCTTTCTATTATGTTATCGTCTTCGTAAATCAGTTTTATGTCTTCGTTCTCATCATCGTCATCACCTGCAGTCTCAACTAATGTGGATTTGAACGCGTTTAACACTGTATTAGAATTAATATTAGCGTAATCAGAAGCCGTTTCTTGTCTTAATAATACCGTTGGCTCTATGTCAAGCAATTTACTGGGTATCGAATCTATAGGCAAACTCTCTTCAAATAAACTCGAGTTATCTCCTTCAGAGGAAAATAGACTAATGTCTTTTGTCGACATATGTGTAGATGAGCTCAGAATATCTGACCTGTTAATGTTTCCTGATACAGCAGGCTTTTCTTCAATTTCACCAAAACTTATATTCGGTGAAAACATTTTATCAGAAGTGCGCAACTTTGTTATATTATCTAAGCCAGCTTCAGTGAAATTTAAAGAATCCCAAATAATATCGTTTGATAAACTTGGACTGTTATTTTCGCTTTTATTGTCGATTACTTTTGAAATACTAGCAGTTGCTGATTTAGGTAATTCATTTTTATCCACATAATAACTTAAAGCTTTGGTATCAGAAATTAAAGTATTGGTTTGTGAACCATTATTAAAATCTATGCCATTATTCATTTCAACAATTTCCTGTGTTTCAACGACTTGTTCATTGGTTTCTACAATGTTGTTAGTGGTATTGATTTTTGGTGTGGTTGGTTGCGTGTGAGGCTGACTTTTCTCATTCTCATCAATTTCCTGATTCTTCAGATTTAATATTACATTAAGACTATTATTTTTATCTTGAATATTTGTACTTTTTAAAGAGTCAGAATGTGAAGTTGCAGATTTAGAATCCCACTTAATATCCGCAACACCAATTTCAAGAGACAGATATTTTCTAGCTTCCGCAATAAGATTGTCGGCAGCTTCTTTAGTAGTGATACCACAATAACCTGTTATCCAAATGCTTTTAATCTTATTACGTTTTCTTATATCATCACTGTCATCATCATCTCTTTCCTTGTCACTTTGAAAAGGTACTGACTTATGAAGAATATTCTCTATAGTATTAGCATCAGATGATGCAATATTAGAAATTGATTCCAAGCCTGCATCAAAAAGTGTACGGGCTCTCATGCCATTAAGTGAAGGCAGTTTCATTAACTCAAGCAGTTCAGAGTGAATCCCAAAATGTAAACGGTCTTGGAATTGTGATATTAACATTTCCATATTTTTCCAACCCAATTGTCGGCAAAAGGCTGTAACCATACCTAATAAAAAAGGTTTAAAGTTATTAGTATCTCAATTTTTAAAGACAATTCCTGTCACAATGTTACAGTTTATCTTCTTTGCCATATTTGGTATGAGAGAGGAGAGTGAGATTCACCTGTTTTGCTATAAAACGGTTGTATAACAGCAGTCAACCAAGCAACCAAGGCAGCCCCAATAGTGATTGATTTTTGATGGTCTTTTTTTTTATAAAGACACTGTGACTGTGACCCTTTAGCACCCTGTGAGACCCAATGAAATAAAACGAAAAATGTGCACTCACCTGCGAAAGTCGCAGCTCCTTGTTGAAGACTCTGCAGGAAGCCACGCGCGCACTGAAACTTTATTGCAACTTCTGCTAAAGGAACCTCATTTACTAGGTCCTGTAAAGCCAAGGCAGTATAAAACCTTAAAAGGAAAATAAATTTGAATTAACATACAATTTTTGCTACAAAAAGAAGGTATTCATGAATTTAAAATGAAGATATACCTTTTGTGAACATTCACTTTATTTTGTATGTTGCTTGCCTTGTTACCGCCTCTCAGGCATCTTATGATGAAACTCTCTTGTACACCCACTAGTTCCCCCACCCTCTTCATGGCCTTCGTGAGAGATTCCCAGAGAGTCAGCATGTGTATCCAATCTATGTTACCCCAATGACTACTCACACTATAAGGTGTCACCAAATATATGAGATGCAAATCTGTCTCCAAGACTAAGCACTGGCGAGCTTTTTGCAGCTCACAAAATAAAGACAATCCATCATTAGGAGCCATTGATGATGAGAGACAAGCTTTTCCTAAAGGAGTGGCAATAAAATGCTCTTCATCTCCTTCTGTTTGAATTCTTACTAGCTCAAAGTTTTTCAACTCCTCTAGAGTATTTACCAAAAGACAGTTTTGTGTAGCTGATTTGTCCTGCTGATTGTAAAGTAAGGTGCATTTAGAATACAAATCTAACTGCTCTTTTGTGGACAGCACTTGGCTAGCTATCATTTCCAGCACTGCCCTCATATACTTATCTTCACTTTCAATGCAACTCTTGACTGGATCTAAGGTACCCATCATTAAATCAAACCCAATTTTTTTCTCAGCCTCTGTGCATATCAAGACACTTTCACCCTTGGTGTCTCGGCCCATTCTTCCAGCTCTTCCTATCATTTGTTTGTATGTCAAGATATTGATTGGTTGTCTTTGAAACACAGGGGAACGAATTATTACTTTTCTAGCAGGCAAGTTCACCCCAGAACTGAGTGTAGATGTGGCTACCAAGACCCTGATCGCCCCAGATTTAAATCCACCTTCAACAATGTCCCTCTCATCAAACGTCAGTCCAGCATGATGGTAAGCAACACCAAAAGATATTGTTTTCTTTAAAACTTGATCTAGTCCAACAGGACAGTTCTTCAATTGTTCAAGAACCTCTAGAATATTATCACATTTTAACTGACTTCTTAAAACAGAGCCAGCCTCTCCGCCTTCACATCCAAGTTTGAAAAATGTTGATGATACAGACTGTGCTAAACTTTCACACCAATTTTTGGTCATACAGAATATTAAAATTGAGCATCCATCTTTAATAGTTTCCAAACATATTTTCAGCACATTATCTCCTTCAGTAGTTAGGCTTAAGTCAATAGTATTAACACATGCTCCTTGTTTATCATAATATTTATTCCCCACCAAACAGTACTCATCAAGAGGGATTGGTCTAAACTGTGTGATAAATAACTCAGCATTCAACCAACTAGCTAGACTCTCTAAATTGGGTAATGTAGCTGACATACCCACTATTTGTATTTGTACTTCATCTGAATTTGAGGATACATATTTAATTTTGGTCAAAAGCAGTTCTAATATGTATCCCCGACTGGGATCACCCAGCAGATGTAATTCGTCAACAATGATAGCTCCTAGCTCTGTTATGCTACCTTCATCTAACAGTTTATTTACTAGACTGTTAGCTTTCTCAATAGTACAAATGGCTACATGGACAGCCTGTAAGCCACCAGGAGGCGACTGAGATCCCATGAACCCCTCGACCCTAATTCCCGAGCTAGACAGTATGTCCTGAAGATAAAACATTTTCTCTCTAACTATTGAAACAAATGGTAGAATAATAATCACCTTTTTCTGACGTTCCAAAATTGTTTTTATTGTCAGTATTTCAGCAACCAGAGTTTTTCCAGCTGATGTTGGGGCTGAGTAGACTAAGTTACAGCAATCAAAAAGTACCTTTGAGTTACCCAAACAAGTAACCTGCCAATCAAACATTTCTTTAATACCTCGTTCTTCATATTTTTTTGCAATTTCAGCAGGTAATCCCCAAGCACTTAACTTTTTGTTGTTACTCCTTTCTATTTGAGATATTATCACCGGATTGTTTTGGGTCGAGTCCTCTAATGTTATTGTAGTGCTTTGAGAATAAATTTTGAGTTTCTTACATATTTTTCCACTTCTTTTTATTTCTGCTTCACTTTGTTCTGAAGTGTGATCTTTTACAACTTGCAAAGAAGTTTGTAAAATGAATGAATTATCGAAACAGTTATCTAAGAAGCCGATGTTCTCGGCTATAAATTGAGTATCAATTACTTCTGCATCCGCAATATCCATTTTAAATGTTAAAACATTGTTTTCAATTAAAATAAATAATCATTTTCACAGTCAAATCAAATTAAACGCAACAGACAAAATTGGCACCATCAAGTTGACATTGACATGTTTTTATCCTGACGTCCTGACATTTGAAAAAATACAGTTACAGCTGATTCCAGTATTGCCTTAGAAAAAAAGCGCACCTACTCGACTATCCCAAATAAAAACTATAAAATTATCGTTTAAAAGTATTATTCAAGTTCTATATAAAATTAAATATAATATCAAGCCTGTATATCCCCTAAGGGTCAGGCAGGGTCAGAGGTGTACTATAATACATCAGCCACATTTTGCCGGTTATAATGAATTCCCATGTTATACAGGGTAAGCCTATTGCCATCAACTGGGCGCAAATTCAAACTCGGGGCTACTACTAAGGAATTATATATGGAAACTCAACTCAACTCCAATAACTCTTCCCTGACCTGGGACCTGAGAATCGAACCCTGGACAGAATGCTCAAGAGCGATTGGAACGACTAGACCAACGAGCAAGTTCTAATTCTTAGATTTATCACAAAACAACTTCTACAGTACCTATACCGATTGTTTTGAAGCCCTTAACGGCTTGGTTGGTAATATTCTAAAATAGAGAGAATTAAACTGACGGCACGGTTGGCGCAGTGGCTAAGCGATTGGACTGCTGCGCTGCGTGTCGCGGGTTCGATCCCCGCACGGAACAAATATCTGTATGACCTGCAGATAGTCGTTTCGGGTCTGGGTATTGTATTGTGTATGTGGCTTTATATGTTTGTGACACACCCACGATACAGGAAAAAAAAAAGGTGACATGTTATGAAATGGTTCACACCTCATACGAAGGGGTTTGAGGGTAGGCAGTAAAATAAATTGTCGGTCTGCGGTCTGATTTGCTTTATGACATTTAATTTAATTAATGTTGTAGTTATTATTATCACACATACTAGCCAGTAAGGTCAGCCCACATACTTAATTCTCTTGGTGATTTGAAGAGCGAGAGAAAGCTATTATGCATATTAGTCAAGTTCGACGGCCACGGCAACACATCGCAAGGAATTCCGTCTCAAATAAAACCTTGGAAAAACTTGTATTGTTAAATATTTATTTGTGATCACAGAACATGCCACAAGGTATGCCATAGCACACCGTGGAGGTGTGTCCCGCTTGGGCGGAACCCCGCCGTGTTCTCGTAGCGGCGATCGACGGCGGCGACCTCTCGCGTCCGGCCCTGGTGCAAGTCATGGTCCGGGGCGAGGAGGAATGGGACCCCGTCGCCTCCTTCTGCGAAGCAGTGATGCTAGCGAAGGAGGTGGCGGAACGTGAGAGGGGGAGAACCTCTCGTCCCAGCCGCCGCGGGAGGCGCTCCGGGCGTCGGGGGAAACGTGATGGCTTCCGGCCACCGTAGCCTCGGGCCTGTGGACGGTGAGTGATGGGTAAGCTCGCCGTCCGTCCGTCTTATGACGACGACAGGCCGTGTCGACGGCGCGTTCGTGTTCCACGCGCGCCTCAAAGAGGTGTCAGCAACATGGAAGGCTGCAAGGGCCGACGCCCGTCGGGGCTGCGGGTTGTTCGCAAGAGATACCGCGGCCTCGGACATAAGGGCTAAGAAGGAACATGGGTGGTTTTTAGTCAGTAGAAGTCTGACACTCCCTTTCGCTCTGGTCAAGAGCGGGATTATTATTATTAAGTATTTGATGATTTCCCACACCTCAAAAAAAAAAAAAGGCATCCTAATTATGTTGGTATGTTAATATTACAATGTGTTAATAAAAATCTACAACTTCTACTCTATGGATTAAAACTAGCGTAATACATAAATTAAGTAGTTTTAAACAAATACTAGCATCAATTTAAAATTAATCTCCTAAGATGTTCGGAAGGTAGTTGAATAACTGTACAATATTCATAATATTTGACACTTTATGTAAGGCAGTTTTATTAGAATTTGATTTAATTGCATAGAATGAGATCAAAGCAATATTTTGTTTGTTTTCCTACACTTAACTGATAATACACTTAAAATTTACAGCAAAGTTCTTTAAAACATACTATGAAAGTAATGCTGGAAGACTATTCTGTTAAACTCAAGTAAAAAGAATAATTCATGAAGTTGTTCACTCTTGACTGAAAGTAATTGAAAATTGGAATAGTAGCACTAAATATTAAGAAATATCATAATGATATCTTTGTAGCTGTTGGCTCTTTGCCTTCTGTCAAGGCTCTTGATTCATGTACAAATGACGCATATGTTATGCCCTGAAAATAAAACATAATATATTATTATTATTCAAGTTTTGAACAAAACTATACTTATTTAATCATATAATGGATTTATTGATACATTACCTGTTGCATGGCCGCCCTGACAAATCCTTCATTAGCTGAGACAGTCAAAGCCTTGATCCTATGTCCAAAATTAAAAATAATTTTGGATCTTAATCTAACATGGCCTCTAACTTTTAAATTTTTTCTTGGATAATCATCTTCGCCTAGGAACAATTGAAAGCATGTCTTTAATTATTTATTCAGTGACAATGAGAAAAATATTCTCTCTGTAAAGCAAAAATGGGGTCAGTACTAACATAGCTCTTGTCTATCTGACTCGCCAAATGGTCTGTACATAAAGTAAACAGAAACACATTTTTATGGCAATATCATTTAGCGTATGTTTTAGCAACACAAAATCCTGTTGCTGCAACAATATTGCACAACTATGAATGCAGGGGTTTAGGTAATGGAAAACAAGTGTGTGCATTAACCCTTATTCCTATAGTCAACTTACCACCATAATCATCAGGATACACTCTGACCATTTTCTTCATTTCCTCAGTTCTTTTGATCTCCATTTCCCCACCTAAGTTATTTACAATTTTCTCAAAGTCATCCCAAGCAGTTCTGCAGCATACTAATGTCTTATCTGAAATAAAGTAGAGTAAAATAGCATAAATAAAAAATGAAAGAGTACTATTTCAAATTGGGTCACTGGTAACTGCAGCATTTTTAGGACTACACATTACCTGGTAACTGGTTTATATTAGGATGGGTGATTTCTTTCTCCAGCCAGCCAGTATTTTTTAAACTGGCTGCAAAATAAGTCAACCCCAACACAGCTGGAAGAAAGCTAGGCAGACAGATATAAACATTACCTTTAAATAATCTTTCCAAAACTGGTTTCACTGGTCTCTTGGCTTCCCAAGCTGACTGTTGACTAAGTACTTCTTGCTTAAACACATAATTACAGTGTCCATTTGTCATGTTGCTCACATATGCCATCATTGCTGTCACGTCCAGGTTCAGAGTTGTAATTTCTGGATGCTTCTCCATACAGTCTGACATATCTTTCAGTGATGGTTCTTGGCTGAAAGTAACGCAACAGATCAGTGTCAGGTTGTATGTTAAATAAAATAGGATACGCGACCGTAACAAATGTGACTTTACTGATTAATAATGATTAAAATCACCAATACAACCCTTTTTTTTTTTTTTGGGCGGATGGAAAATCATCAAATAACCCCCAATAAAATCTTGGGCAGAGCGAAAGGGAATGTCAGACTTCTACTGACTAAAAACCACCCATGTTCCTTCTTAGCCCTTGCGCCGAGGGCCGCGGTATCTTCTTCGAACAACCTGCAGCCCCAACGGGATATTTACTGCACCATAATGTTTCAAGTAGGTACAAGGTGTTACTGTATATATAACAGTAAGAGATACCTATAATTATTGTCACTTTAATAATATAATCGAAGCCAATCTAAACTAATAGGAAAGGTAATATTTTTAGGTTGTTCCGAGTATGATTTAACTCAATTTAATATGTTGGATAGTCGATTTATCGAGAAAGCTATATTATGTGACGCAGACAATGTGGCGTGGGTTAGCTAGTTTTGTATAAACAGCAGCTTCAAAGTTTAAAAAAGACGTTTTTTGTCAGCTATAGCCAATGGTGGTGTTGTGCTCGTTTTCATTTGTGGGCTATACCTAACCGTGGCATTAAAAAGGGTTAAAGTATGTTTGTTTACGTAACTTATCAACAAGGTTTTGATTTAGTTTCAGAATTATCGCACAAAGCGAGTTTTCCTTTTATATTATTGTTGTTTTTGTTTAACTATAAATATTTAAAATTGTAATAATCATTACCTGGCATGAAGGCACTCTTCATCACTGGAGTCCTCATCCCAAGAATCATTACTGTCCTCACAAATGTTAGAATTTGGTAATATTTCACCTTTCACAATCACACCTACAGCTTTTAATTTATTAGCCAAATTCTCCTCTATGCCGCTCATAAATTCAAAAATGACCTGAAATTCAGAATATAATATCTTATGTCAAAAGCATAACAATAGATTTTGTTGTTTTATTTGCTACCAGAGTGATTTCTTAATAACTTATTTTACAATGTCCATAAACTTTAAAAGAGACAATTGAATGTGATCCCACACCAAGATTTAATTTTAAACAGAAACAAGGGAATCGGAATGCTAACACAAACATTACAGGCAAATGCTCCCGGTAAGGGCATATAGGCGTGTAGGGTTTGTCATATTAATTTATGACAAATACTTGTGATACTACCACTGATAATACACATGTTATGTAATTTTCTGAATGGATGTTTTTCATGGAGGATTAGGTAGCAAAATATAAAATGAAACATACTTTGGGAGGTTGATACATGCATGGGTATAACTTAGCACACTCCAGATAGTCTTCTGCTTGGTCCAGTATTGATCGTGCTCCATATGAAGCCTTGCCCGCACTTAGTGCTGATAGTGACTTAGGATTTCTAGCAATAACTGGAACGTAAACATTTAGGAATGAATAGGCATACATAATGAGTAGAAAACAATCCTAATACAATTTGGTAATTTCTTAATAAAGTGGCAATATTGGCATGTAGTTTCTTTTCTCACCTTTAGTCCACACACTACCTTCCTCGCTTATTATATCGATAATTAATTTAGCACTGTCGTTAATGTGAAAGATTTTACAGACAGCAATAACTCCAGGCTTCAGAGCGGAGTCGACCATCGCGCCGAGATGCCTCAGATTTGAACATGATAGCTGTTCGATTTTTACTTTCTTGGATTTTTGTAGCTAGAACAAACACCTTTTTATGGTTTGACTTCAAGAAAAAAACGGAGATTATTAAATTGTTGATTGTTTCATTACCTTCTTCAAGAATTCAACTTCTTGCCTAATTTTCCTTTGTAATTTCATAACTCCATCTATTTCATTTAGTGGTTCCAATTGGACAATGAGATTTTCTCCAAAACTCACTTTTTCATTGAGCAAGGACATCAGGTCTCCGGAAGTTTCCATTTTAATTAGAATAAAATTAAAAATAATATTTCATTTATTTACAAAATTTTGTTACGATTTACCATGTCACTTGCAATGTGTCACATGTGACATTGACATATCATAGATTATGTAGAAATAGTGCTGTTCAATTTATGGTATTTTACTCACAGAAGAGTACCGGTTTTATGTTGTGTTATCATTATGATACTTTGTGTTGCACTGGAACGCTTGACAAGTGGCTAGAGACGTGCTAGAGACATGGTATTATACTCTTTGTTATAGACGCTATTTTCATCCATCATGTTCGAAACTAAGCCTATTTCAGAGAGCGTGATCGGTAGGGTGTTGCGAGCTGTTCGGGCGTTTGGCTACGTGTGATTTTATAGTGAATATGACCGGTGTACAGCCCCTGTCTCGCTCTGAAATAGCCAGTAATAATAAGCCCTAGATGAAAATAGACCTTGTTAAACCCTGTAACTGAACTATGGTCGGCCTTGCGTATGAAAATAAATGGCAACCTTTTGATGCTAAAGATAATAATAAAGTCAACATTCAGAGCCTGGAAAGGCAACCTACTTGAGATACAATAACAAACTAAAGACTAAAACATTTTTAGACCTAAAAGTAAGGCTAAACATTCATAAAAATAAATAATTCATTGCAGTTACAATCCAGTCAATAAAATGATAAATAAAAATAACTTTTTCTGAGGTGTAATGAAATTGTTCTGATTTACCCGCCATCTTTACGATTCGTTACCGCTGTCACGTGACCATAACCTGAAGCGGCCAATCAAAATCCAATGCCACTAGCCCACAACCACAATTTTGAGAAATGGCTGACGATAAAGAAGTAGAGAAAACTATTGCGGAAGACTTGGTTGTAACCAAGTACAAACTAGCTGGACAAATCGTTAATCGTAAGTTCATGTGAGACTATTTGTTTTGATTTTATTTATAAAACAGTGTTAGAAATTGCGATTGGACCTAGGTACGCTACGTAGGGACCGATGGACGCGTGTCATCGCCATGCGGGCAATGTGGTGCCGCTATCCGTGCCAAGTTCTTCTCATTTACGAATACATTTTTATCCCAGTCCTAATATCGTTTTTACAGGTGTCCTGGAACAGTTAATCGCTAAATGTGTGCCTGACGCATCCGCCAGAGAGCTATGCGAGTTTGGCGACAAGCAAGTTCTAGACGAGACTTCAAAGGTGTTCAAAAAAGAGAAAGATTCCAAGAAGGGTATTGCATTCTCAACATGCGTTTCGGTGAACAATTGCATATGTCACTTCTCGCCGATACCTAGCGAAAATGATTATATCCTCAAAGAGGGTGACCTGGCCAAGATGTAAGTAATATCAACTAAGTAAACTTGTGAACTTTGTTCAAAACTGGTTCATTGCCATCTTTTTCTTTGTCTCACTGTCAGTGTAACTTGTAGGAACTCTCTTGAATCACAATAATATACTAAACATATACTAAGAGGCAAGCAGGTCATGTGAATAGTTGAGCATTTATTGCCTGTTAGCTTTTCAATTTTACTTTTATAACCTCAATAGCTGTTGCCATAAAGGTCAAACACAAATGCCACTTATCTGTTTTTAACCAGTTAGGATTATGATGAGAGACCTAGTTCTGAACAATATTGTATTTGTAATCTCCAGAAATAGATTTAGAGGTTAGTTTGTACTTGGTGCTCCTTTTATAATTTGCTGTTCTTTTTTCAGAGATCTAGGGGCACACATAGATGGATTCATTGCAGTAGTTGCCCACACAGTTGTTGTTGGGGGAGTGGAGGCAACAGGAAAGGCTGCCGATGTTGTCCTTGCTGCCCATTATGCTAGTGAAGCCGCCTTGAGGTTGTTGCGGCCTGGTAATGAGGTATACTTTAACCTTTTAGATGTTTTCTCTTTGTCTTCAGATGAAGATAAAGATGTTTTTTTTTTCTGCGTGTGTCATAGCGTTATTTAAGCTAGTAATTTTTTTTTTTGTTGATCTGTATGACATATCAATTGTTTTTGTTATTTGTATTGTATATAGAGTATGCTTCATGTGTGTATGAATTTATTTGTTTTTAAATAGAATAATACTTATTTGACTAGCTGCCAGCTCTTTCATAACACTTGTTGCCATCTTCTTTTCCGAAAATGTACCTGCAGTAAATAATTTTAGTTTTCTTCTGTGTAGAACTATGCAATAACTGATGCAGTTCAGAAGATCACTGCAGAGTATGGCTGCAAGCCTGTTGAAGGCATGCTCTCACACCAATTAAAGCAGTTCCGTATTGATGGGGAGAAGAGCATCATCCAGAACCCATCTGAGGCACAGCGTAAGGAACATGAGAAGGCAACTTTGGAGACTTATGAAGTATATGCAATGGATGTACTAGTATCAACTGGAGAGGGAGTTGTAAGTATTTGACAATGCTCAATATTTGTACGAAAAAAAAAGACATTAGTTTTATTATCCTGCTAGCTTGTGAAGCAACTTACAAATTGTCGGCTTATTGCAAGAACTCATTAACTGCAAAAAATCACTAAATGCGTTTTTATCTGTAATGGACTCCTTTTGACACATTTTACAAAATGCAAAAACTCACTAATTTCTATCCAGTCAATTTTAAATTAGAAAGTTTTTGCATTTTGTAAAATGTGTCAAAAGAAGTCCATTATAGATAAAAACGCATTTAGTGATTTTTTGCAGTTAATGAGTTCTTGTAATAAGCCGACAAAATATAGATTAAGGATTTACAGAAATTCTTTTCCACTAGTTGTCTTGATAGTCCCATTATAATCCATTATTCATGACATGGCCCTGAATTCTTTCCAGACTTTGTTTAATACATTTTTTGGCAGTACTCAGGGAATAGAAACAAGTAAAATTCTAACTGAAATGTTCCTTGTAGCATTTTGGTTTTATCTTACTGACATTTATACACTTAAAAAACTTCTTTTACGTTAAAAATTTACTGGTTACTTAACATATATATATATTTTATGTTATCCAGGGCCGAGAAATGGATACCAGGTGTACAATATACAAGAAAACTGATGAGGTATATCAGTTAAAACTAAAGGCTTCAAGAATGTTCTACAGTGAGGTAAGACCTATCACAACTTCTATTTAACAGTTGCCTGCTCTTTGGTTAGTGCTATTCCAGACTATAATCTATCTTTATGCCAAATTTCATCCAAATCTGTTCAGCCGTTTTAGCATGGTGGAGTAACAACTGTCCATTCAGACTTGATTATTTATAAAACTAGCTTGTGTGAGTGGGGTTCGACAATTGTCCCATGAGATCATAGTACTGGGATAAAAAGTATCCTATCTCTTAATACAGGTTATAAACTATCTGTGTGATTTTATCCAAATCCGTTCAGTAGTTTTTGGATGAAAAAGTAACAAATATCCATCCATCCTCACAGACTTTTGTATTTATACTAACAGTGGGATAGGATTATAATTATATTAAAAATTTCTTCATAAATTGTTTATAATTTTAATATTCTAGTTATTATAAAAGTTCAACGAACTATTTTATGTGAATTTACCATACAGTGATTTTAATATCTATTTGTGTCTCAGGTCCGCAATAAACATGGTTCAATGCCTTTCAACCTACGAAGCTTCGATAAGGAGACCAGTGCGAGATTAGGCGTCGTCGAGTGTGTCAACCACAAACTCATTGAGCCTTTCCAGGTATAATTAATGTTTTTTTTTTAAACATAAGTCAATCTCTATCCTAAAGAAACCAACAAAATGAAAACTACTAAATCCTAAGTTGGTTAGTTTTAAAAACTAAGATTATGACAACTCTCAATCAAATATGTAGTTAAAATTTTTTTAGAACATTTCACTAAAAATTAACTTTTGTTGTGTACTTGTCACTGCATTCATTGAAATAGCTATAGAAAATGGTATATTTATCATGTCATAACAGTAATATAATTATTTATTTTGAAAGGTTCTGTATGAGCGTCCTGGGGAGCTTGTGGCACAGTTCAAGTTCACCGCCCTGCTTTTACCGAGCGGCACGCATCGCATTACTGGCCTGCCCTTCGAGAAAAGTACGTGCAAGAGCGAACGCAGTATCAAGAACCTTGAACTCAATGTAAGTGTCATTATCTTGTTTTTAAACATAATTACTTTGTGTTTAAGTTTTAAACATTTCCCTGTAATCTTTCATAGCATACTCATACAAGGTGTGATTTGAACAAGCACAGGGTACATTAAATGTAACGCTTTTGAGCCGCCTTGCGTATCCATCGCATTTCAGTTTGATTCATTACGACATTACAGCATTTAAAAAATTTACCTTTGAAATTCTTAAGTTAACATTTCTAATATTGTATCACTTCTTACAGGCTCTTCTCAACTCGTCCGCAAAATCTAACAAGAAGAAGAAAAAGAAAACTGGTACAGAAGAACCCATGGAAGTCGAAACTGTTGCCTAGCAACGGGATAAATTGCCCAGGACATAAACAAAATGAAATGTACAGCTTCCCTCAACCTGAAAGGATATCAATCTAACAAGGCATTAAAGCCAACAATCCGATATCTAGAAAATGTTAAGCAATATCAAATTTTGACTTAAATCTGTGTAACATTTTGGGCTTGTGTTAAATCAGCAATTACCATAGACCACTTTGAACTTTTAAAATATAGGTATTTACAATAGTGATAGAAAACGCAACTTGTACTTTATTAGGTAAACAAACACTATAATTTTCTTTTGCTTTCAATACGTAATTTCTCACTGACTATGTAGTCAGTGAAAATGTACAAGTATTGAATAGTTTACAATTATGTAATTGTAAACTATTCAATACTTGTACATAAGATGACTTCTCCCATTGATAAAAGGTGATAATAAAAAAACAAAATTTGATCAGACAATGATTTGTCAAGCAAGACCATTCCTATTTAGCCTTTGTAATGAGCACAAAATTTTAATTCCTTTAAAAACATTATTGATACCTTATTGTATCAATTAGTTACGGCAGACTATTCAGAGACTAAGTTGTTAGACACCAATTTTACAGATATTATATTGCAAAGCTGTTCCCCATCCAAACTTATATATTTCGTTATGTTCATGTTGACGTCAGTTACATAGTGTAAACAAAACCAAGCTTTCTATCCTTTTATTTTAAATAGTTAATGTTATAAAAAAGATAATTAGTTAAATGGTTTTATATATTAAAATTGTGATGGGCGTTCATGTTTTGTGAAAGTCACGTCTGTGTTGTGTCAACTGCAATATTTGTTGAAGCTTGGAAATGTTTACATGTTTATGGAGCAGAGCCTATTATTAGGTAAAGTTGTAAAATATGTGACACTGGAAGAATGGAATAAATCAAACTGTGCCACAGTTGTGGGCTGTTTTGTATAATTTGGTTTTTATTTACACTGCCTCATCTAATTGTATAACACAGCTCTGACAAATTACACAGTTCTGAGCGACGGAAAATAATAGGAGTATGAAAAAATGCGTGAACACCGCTGCACCGGGGAAATTCGATGAGAGGTGACCGCGCGGTTGAAATAAACTGGGCTTGCTGAAATCTCATGTCTGTCTGTTGTTTACACCAGTTCATAACATAACATCAAGCCGGTACGCAGTAAAGGGGAAAGCACATGTGAATCACTAAAAAATAAAACTTCAACAAAATAGTGAAAAATAAACTTGAGAAGAAAAAATTTGCTTCTGAAGTCTGTGGCAATAAAAACGAAATCAAACGAAAGTCACCGATTTCAGAAGCTGATTTTTTCTTCTAAAGTTTATTTTTCACTTTTTTTGTGTTTTATTTTTTGTTAAGTTTTATATTTATTCTTGCCGGCCTGAACACAATAGATTTGCTGGGACTAGTGTGCGGGGGAGGCAGAGGCCAAAGGCTTTGTTTAGCTCATCATGGTGCGTAACACCAATCAACTTTGTGCAGAAAAGTCACGTACTTTTCCCACCAAGTTGAAACTATATTGTACTTTATGATTATAAGACCATTCTATCAAAAACTCACACCTTTTCGTTGTGCGTTGCGAGGTCCCCAGGAAACGCGATAAAATAAATTTCAAGAAAAATGCATTCCCGAGGTTTTCTTCAAGGAATTGGGTTTTCGTATCTGGTTTTGCCATATTTGCGATACCAAGCGTGTAATAACATTACACGACCGCACGACGCACGACCCTTCGGGGTTGGCAGGGGTGTCTGTCCTAATAACATTCTTATTTCGCCAGTTATGTTGGAGAGTCACATGTAATAAAGAGAGCGAGTATTTTTTTTTTAGAAACGTGCCCCACACTAGGAATTTCTCCTGAATCGTGGGTGTGTTCACAAACATTTAAACATACATACACAAATACCCTGACCCGAAACAACTATCTGTAGGCCATACAAATATTTTTATTATTATTTACGCAGCGCTCCAGTCTAATCGCTCAGCCACTGCACCAACCGTGCCGTCGACCCGGGAATCGAGCCCAGGCCCTCATGCTCCGTCGGGGCTGCGGGTTGTTCGCAAGAGATGCCGCGGTAGAAGTCTAACACTCCCTTCGCGCTAAAAAGGCCCTCATGCTCAGCAGCCGTGCTTCTATACATGGAAGCAGCATAGGCGACGAAACAATTCGGAAAAGACAGACTATGAGACTATCATCTGCCAACAACACACATACAGCATGACTACATTCATAGATTACCTGAGCAGCATGGCTTAGTAATGAAGTGGCAAATTAGACTCTGTTTTCCTGCAATGTAATGTGTCTGGAGAAAGTTGAAAGGAAATCATTTGTCTTGGTATAATATTAAACACATGTGAGAGTGTTGAATATAGAATGTTGATGGCTGGAGAGGGAGAGAATTGGATGACCAAGAAAAATATGAAAGAAAAATGAGTAAACAACAAGAACAGGTGGTGTTGCAACAGTTTGGTGAAGCAGGTGCTTGTGGTTAGATGATAATCTAATCAATCTTCAGGTAAAGCCATGCTTGCCTAGGTTAATCTGTTGATGGGTGACTACCCATTACATACAGAGTTTCCCCTGTCCCTTGGAAAGCATTTGAAACCTGGTCCAAGCTGTAATTCGTAAATATTTGACAGTCATAGTTACCATTAGTACTAACTGGGTTGGGGATGAGACTGGCAGAGTGGTGGAGATTGAGAGAGGGCACAAGAAAAAAGAGACCTACACCCAGTAGTGGGTGAATTCAGGTTGTGGATGATGATGGGTTATTGGGTTGTGGAGGTCAGACAGGCAGTCGCTGGTTGGGTTAACCTAGAAGCCGAACACAACCTATTTGGGAAAAGGCTGGCAGATGATTACTCATCAGTTCATGACAGAAGGTGACACAACCTCCTATGTGTTTATTGTATTAATTAGATTGTTACTAGAAATAAACAAATAATCAACCTTTTCTAGATTTTAATTCACATAATCACATTTAATAAATACATTTTTTCCTAAATAACATTATTTATTTTCTTGTTTTATAGCTGTAGCAGCTGTTGCAACTTGTTCACCTGCATCCAGAGCTGAGTTAACATATTCATAGGCTTTGATTGCAGCGTTGCTTGTGTGTGTAGGAAGGTCAACCAAAAAGCTGAAAGTAGTCTTAACTCCACTATTCCAATAGTATTTGAACAGGTAGGAAATTCGATCTTGTGTGGGCAGAGGAGGTAACTAAAAGTAAAACAGAGACTAATTAATTGAACATAACTAGTAAAAGGTTATAATACACAGTGACTGAACATCAAAGGTTACCTCATATGGTATTTGCTTTTTTAGTTCCCCAACATAAGGTGAAACTCCTTCTTCGAGCTCTTCATACAAAGCAGTGGTAGTAGCACTGTCTTTCCAAACCCCCTTCTCAATGGTGTAATATACCGCTGAGCCTAGAACGGCTGATTTTATTCCGAACCTAAAAACAACGATGGCATTTAGACATCAGTATTAGTGAGCACATTAGAAATAATAGGACAATAAAGCACATATTGTATACAATAAACTTACTTTAACATTTCTACGATTATTTGGTCATCAAAGTAAAAGTTTTTTGGATATTTACTTCGAAAATTATGTAATTTTCGAAACAACAAACCTTATGATTTTTATATACCTATTGTTGACAATTTGACATTGACATTTACAAATTGACAATTTGTTTTTTTTTTTTTTTTTATCTTCTTTTCCCTTTTGGGAAGGCAAAGGGATCTAGCCCATGCAGCCTGGTTTTGTTTTTTTTTAATATTTTTTATTCCTGACCATAGATACAAGTCTTTCAGTCGAATACATAGATGTGTTCTAACTTAGATATAGACAATTTGCTTTCCAGTCTGATGTTGCTGGGTTCCGACCGGTGTAAAATCAGTGGGATTGGAGTTCATGTCAATAAATCTCAAAGTTAGAATTTTTTAAAGTGCAGAGTTGGTTTTAGAATTTATACATCATCATTTGTGCCAATCAAGTACAAGATTCTCGTGATGCGTGGCCATAATTGGCAGATACTAATGCCGAGGGCGACGTGGAGCTGCGTGGCCCTAGTGTAGAAGCGCCTCAACGCAGCCATCTTATCTTTAGATTTTTTTTGCTAATCGCAAAGATTGTACTTATTAGTTCCATGATGACATTATAATTTTTTTTTTTATTTACCCAAAGGGAGATGACATTAGAATAATATATGTGGTGTAGGGATGCTCGATTTTAAGAAAACGTTATTAGTATGTCCGATTATCGAAAGGAAAACATCGATTTCTGTAAACATCGCTGTTCTAGGTGTTAGTTAATAATTGTTTTGAAATTTAATGAAATGTAGTGAATGTTTTAAATGTAGAAAAAGCATCCAAAATTGTACATCTTATAGGTATGTTGCAGCGACCTAATTTATTGTAATAATTTTACCTGTGACAAAGAATAAATGAATTTGAATTTACTTCATTTAACATCACGCCTGTAACCCCTGAAGGTTTAGGCAGAGGTGTACCTAGTAGTACATCCACATAGCGATGGGCGAGTCGAGTTGTCTGATTCGAATAACTCGAGTCAGAGTCCAAACGAGTTGATTCGAATCGAGTTCGTTCGCAACTCGAATCAACTCGCATTCCTAACTCGCGGCCGGACAGGTGAGCGGATAACGAATGCGAGTGATTCGAGTTAAGCGAGTGCGAGTGCACGCGAGTCAGCGATTCGCCAACTCGAAACCGAAACTCGACTCGACGAATATTCATTTTGTGTTGATTCGTATTCCGTCGCCGGTCGCCGTCGGCCAACCTCGGGTCGGTTCGGGCCGCTGTCGGCGCCCGAACAAGGTGTGAGAGAAAAAACAAGTATATTTAAAACGTAAGGCCCGCCGCTGATTGCATTTTTTTGTCGCCGTGACTTATTGTTATTACGTATTATCACGTCACCATAATGAGCGCACTCAATATAGTTTTCATTGCACTTGACTAAGTGACAAAAAGTCACGGTGACAAAAAATTGCAATCAGCGGCGGGCCTAAAAGTGATAGAATAAAACTGCTTACTAGGAAAACTAGTGATGTGGCGACTGCACTACACTGACGCACGTTAGGATTTGGGTTTTTTTTCGCAATTAAGTAAACATCGGGTAAATAAATACCGCCGCGCGTTAATAAACCCCGTAGGTACTCGCATAACTCGCAATACTTCTACCTATTTGATTTAATTTTTTTTTTGTAGACTAGGGATTTGAATAAAAATTACGCGATATTAAGTTTTCTAAAATTCTAATCTTTCTGTCTTTAGTGTAATTTCTAACGATGAAAACTATCACGTCGATGAAACTATCACGTCTTCCTTTTTTTTCGCAAGTAGTCTCCCAACAATCTCTTCGGGCAATTATATATTTCTAGCTATAAACTCAACATAAAATAAAAAAGGCTAAGCAGATGATGACATCTAATTAATACCATAATAATTGGGGGTAATTATGAACCATAAACAGAATATATTTGTGAATAAACACTTTTTAATTTTTCATAGTGTGTCGCGTCAGGAATTTGAATTTCTTAAAATGGACTTTATTATTATCGACGTAAAGACCATTATAAGAATTCTGAATTTTTGACGTGATTCATGTCATGATTCTGTTAAAGCGGCCATTTTAGGGGGGCAGGACGCATTCTGAATATCGACAATTAACTTCACGGTGATTAGCGTTCGCATCCCGTCACTATTCCTGTCCTTGAAATGGACTCAAGTGCTCCCAGACCATGAATTAGGAGAAATGTTTGTTTACCAACACAACTGTCACAACTTTTGAATAGTTTTGAAGTCGTGACGCCTAACTCAATTGCAGTTTAGCGAAGCTTTAGTTTTAGACGTTTTAGTGAATTAAAAATTGGTTAATTGAAATGCCTTCAAACAAAAAAAGTGTGGTGTGGGAGTTTTTCAAAAAAAGTAGTGACAGTAATAAACTAATTTGTAATTTGTGTTCCGCTCAATATAAAAATACAGGAAGCAGCACGACAAATTTAATTAATCATTTGAAAAAAAAACATATAGTTCAGTATGCTGAAGCGACCGGCATGAGTCGCTGTAGTAGTGAAGAAAACTATGCATCTCGACCCGGACCAAGTTCTGAAAGTGCACTAGTTGAACCAGAACAAGTTCGAATTAACTTAATTCGCTCGTGTCCACCAACGTCATCGTCAAATGTGGCAGGCTCAGACGGGGAGCAGCTCTTACCGCCAGCGCCACCATCGAAGCGTCCGCTCCAAATGCGTTTGACGGCGCCGACAAAAATCAACCAGAAAGCTGGTGATGAGGCTTTATTAGACCTGATAGTCTTGGACATGCAACCACTACAGATTGTAGAGAACGAAGGATTTATTGCATACACAAAAAAATTAAATCCCGATTACGTGTTGCCGTCACGTCAGAAGTTAACTAGAATGTTAGAAGATAGGTACAACGTATGCAGTGCGGAGGTAAAAGAAAAGTTACAAAGTGTACAGGATATCGCTCTGACGACAGACATATGGAGTTCAGATGGCCAAAAGAGCTTTATTAGTGCAACTGTGCATTTTATCAAAAATTGTACTTTGCAATCTTTGGTAATATCTACATCGGAGTTATCGGAACACCATACATCGTTGAACATTGCCAATGCTTTACGCGCTATAATGACAGAATGGGAAATATATGATAAAGTTGTGACAATAGTAACCGATAACGCATCAAACATGAAGAAAGCCGTTCAAGAACACCTCAGCAAAAGGAATCATTTTTGTATTGCACATACATTGAACCTTGCCGTGAAAGATGTTGGAGAGGCAAAAAGCCTTGAGTCTATGCCATAAAATTTTCTGACAGATGTGACAGGTTTGTTGTCTCGCTCTAACACCTCACCACAGAGTACATTAGACTGTATTGAAATAGAGACCAATCTTGTGCTGTGAAACAGGGTCACTTGCGTTCGTGAAGAAACTAGCGCCATCTGATATTTCTATTTAGAACTACACCTTTGGTAAGGGTGGATGGATACCTACATATAGCTATGCAGATATATTTATTTTTATTAGTACTTTATAGTGTTGATTTCAAGGATTGATAAATGAAATACAATTTAGGAAATCATGTTTTTATTATCAAATTAAAGTTTTAACATTGTATGGTATTTTTTGTATGGCTGGAGGAGTGGATACATATTTCGAAAATTACAATTTTGTTGTAGTTATCACAACACTGGAGTCCTATCTCAGTTGTGACACAATCACTCACAAATCCTTTCTGGTCACAGGTAGGGATTTGCCGGAGGAGTTTTCACTCAACAACAACAAATACACAAAATAACACAGAAAGAATAAAAAAGTAAACAAAACCGGCGCACGCGTCAGATTTTTGCAGACATTTGTATTAGGGTTACCAGTTTATTAGTAATTAAAACCATCAAGAATACTCTATTAACACCCCAATGTACGTTAGTGCAAATAATTCTGTGAGTTTAATGCAATTCAAATTTATGATAATGATGCTATTCTTTGGTTAAAATAAACAATAAGTCAGTTTAAAATATTTGTAATGAGCTACCGGAGCTATAGAGCTGCCATCTCTTATTTGTATTTGGTATAAATTGAGCGATTATAATCCGACAAAATTAAAAAAACACACTTAAACTCATTCAGCACAGGGACTACACATACTTCGTGATTTTGTATCATTGTACCCCATTCTGTCCCCAGTTTTTTGTACTAAGATTAAGCACCCTGCACCTCACCTTTTTCTCTCTCTGTTCAATGGCCGTCCCGTCAGGTCAAGACGTATTTTTCAATCCAAATCAATATAAGTGATTAAACTTTACTTGTGAGTGTTTTAGATGCAATTATCAATAAATAGTTGTCAAGGTTGATTTAGCAGTTTAATTTTCTCATCTGCTTCCCCGCACGCTGCGTATTGGTTAGATCACGGCCTAACAGGTTAAGCGGCCCAGTGTTAGCAAAGATTGCATAAGTAAAAAGTCACTAATACGTAAAAATAACGTGCGTGGGTATAAAAGCAAATCATGGCAGATGAGCCGGCATCTGGATCGGCACCGATTGGATATGAAATGGCCGGAAATAATGCGGCCACGTCGATGGGGACCGGCATGGCACCATTGCTGCCGCCATCACATTTTGAAAGACTTGAAGGGGCCTCCAACTATTTGAATTGGAAATTTATTACAAAAATGATTCTCACCTTAGAGGGCCAGTGGGGCGTCATCGAAGGCAGCGAGGTTGACGAGGTAAAAGACAAACGTGCCTTTGCTCGTATATGTATATCATTGAAACCTACGCTGCTCCAGTATGTACGAACGTGTAAGTCGGCCAAGGAAGCCTGGGATAGGCTGGCACAAACTTTTGAAGACAAGGGTCTTTTCCGTCGTGTTTCACTACTTAAACAGCTGCATCAAATCCAGTTCAGTAATTTTTCTTCCATGTCCGAATATATAGAGAAAGTTTCAACAATTGTACAGCAGCTTAGTAACATTGGTAAAGTGATTGAAGATGAGGAAGTGACTGAGATACTACTTAGTGGACTGCCTCAAGAGTATGACTCGCTTGTTTCCAATCTCGAGACATTGTGGATGACCAAACAACTAAACAGAGACATAGTTCAAGCAAGATTGTTGCAGGAGGAGCACCGTAAAAATGAGCTAAACGGTGGTACAGCGCTGGTGTCTAAGTCAAAGTCCACCTTCAAGAAAAACAAGTCGAGTAAAACAATAATATGTCACTATTGTCAGAAAAAGGGACATGTACAAGCAAAATGTTATAAGAAGAAAGCGGACGAGGGGAAGAAGAACAACGAAAATGGAAACTTGGCTGCAGCATTTCTAGTTCGAGGCTGCAAGGACTGGATCATCGATAGTGGATGCACTTCTCACATGACTTGGGATAGAGACTGTTTAATTAATGTGAATGAAAATAACCTTAAAGATTATGTCACGGTGGCTAATAATTTAAAATTGAATTGTGAGGCAATTGGTGATACTAAATTAAGATATAAAGAAAATGAGGTAAGGTTATCTAATGTATTATTTGTGCCAGAGCTAGCTGCAAATTTGCTTTCGGTGAGTAGGTTAGTTGAGAGTGGCTATGATGTTAAATTTGACACTAGGGGCTGTCAAATCTTGTGTAAAACCTCTGGCAAGTCTATAGCAAAAGGTTATTGTGGGAATGGTCTGTATAGGTTAAAAGGTTTAACGGGTGGTGACAAATTGCACACTGATGGAGGGTTCTCTCTTCAATCCTTGGATAGTGGATGCCAAGGGACTCAGCAGGGACCCGTGTGTGCTAGTGCTTCTGCTGGGCAGGCTTTGTGGCACAAAAGATTAGGCCACTTGAATTATAAAAGCATGTGTGTTCTGAAGAAATCTAATATTGGTGTATCATTTCAGGATAATGGTGACACTGCGGGAGGCTGCGTGCCCTGCCTTGAGGGGAAGCTTTGTGGAAAGCCATACCCTACAGGAGAGGGCAAGCAAGCCAAGGATCTTTTAGAGCTCGTGCATTCTGATGTCTGTGGCCCGATGGAGACTAGCAGTTTGGGAGGTGCAAGATATATGGTCACCTTTATAGACGACCACTCTAGGAAGGTGTTTGGATATTTAATAAAAGAAAAGTCAGAGGTAATGTCAAAATTTATTGATTTTAAAGTGATGGTGGAGAAGCAAACGGGCAAGGTAGTAAAATGTCTACGTTCCGATAACGGGGGTGAATATGTTAGTAGCCGTTTTGATACTTATTTGAGGAAGGAAGGCATACTGCATCAAACAAGCGTACCGTATTGTCCTCAGCAGAATGGGGTTTCTGAGCGATTAAATAGGACGCTCATTGAAAAGGCACGGTGCTTATTGCAGGGATCTGGACTAGGTAAGGAGTATTGGGGAGAGGCCGTGAGCACGGCAATTTATTTGTACAATAGGTCTCCTAGCTCGGCATTGTGTGGTCAGATTCCTGAGGAGGTGTGGACCGGGAGGACTGTGAGCCTTGGTCACCTCCGTGTGTTTGGATGTGTGGCGTATGCATTGGTACCTTCAGTGAAAAGGCAGAAGTTGGATGCCAAGAGTAAGAAGTATGTTTTTGTGGGCTATTCTGAGACCAGCAAAGGGTATAGACTGATGGACCCCCAGAATCCAAAGAAGGTTGTTATTGCACGGAATGTAGAATTTTTAGAGGAGAGTTTTTATCACAGTGACATAAATAATTATAAATTGAATTTTAATGAATTATCTTATGACCCAGGAGTAATTAATGTGCAGAGTAATGGAATTGATAATTGTAATAATAGGAAGGAATCTGTGATAAATAGTTTAGGTAAAAATAGTGATAGTGATAGCAGCTGTGATATTAGTTATAAGGAAAATAGTAATGAGTGTTCTCGAATTTCAGATGAGTACTGCACAGGCAGCGAAGATGAGTCGAGCTGCGCTGAGCATGAGGCGCGGGCGAGTCCGCACTGTAGTCAGTCCGGGTCAGAGGGCTTGGCAGAGGCTGATGTGTCAGCTGGCGGTCCAGGTGCGGCGGGCGAGTCCTCGCGGCGCTGTGCGGCGGGCGAGGGCCTGCCACAGCGCTCGGCGGGCGAAGGCCTGCAACCAGGTTTGGCGGGCGAGGGCCTGCAGCCAGGTTTGGTGAGCGAAGGCTCCTTGTGTGGATCGTATGTGTTACGCAATAGGCGTAATATTGTTAAGCCACAGAAATATAGTGGTTATGATCTGGAATTGAATTTTTTGGCTGATAATCTTGTAGAACCTCAAAGTTATGATGAAGCTATCACAAGTCCAAGCTCTGCAGAATGGCGTGAGGCAATGCAGAGAGAGTATGACTCTCTGATTGCGAATAATGTTTTTAAACTGGTAGACAGACCATCTAATGTAAATGTAGTACAGTGTAAATGGGTCTTTAAATTAAAATACGATTCCTCTGGTAATTTTGAAAAATACAAAGCTAGACTTGTGGCCAGGGGATTTACGCAAAGGTATGGTCTAGATTATAATGATACATTTTCACCAGTTGTTCGCCATTCATCATTAAGAATCATATTTTCATTAGCTGTAGAGTTAAATTTAGAAATTGACCATGTAGATGTAACCACCGCATTTTTAAACGGAAACTTAAATGAGACTATATACATGGAGCAACCTACTGGTTTTAATAATAATGATGGAAAAGTCTGCTTACTATTAAAAAGCATTTATGGCCTTAAACAGGCAAGCAAAATGTGGAACGAAAGAGTTCATTGTTTGTTAATTAGTAATGGTTTCAGGCAAACTCAGTGTGAGCCTTGTGTGTATGTAAAAGGTACTTATAAAAATATCATGATAATAGCACTGTATGTTGATGATTTTTATTTGTTTTATCATAAAGGAAATCTAGATAAAAAGAATCTAATGTCACTATTAGAAAGTCAGTTTAATGTGAAAGACTTAGGTTCAATTAAAAATTGCTTAGGAATGAGAGTAACAAGGGATAGAGTGAAAGGTACTCTGAAACTTGATCAGTCTGAGTATATAAAGAGGCTATTACATCGTTTTGGCATGACAGAATGCAAACCTGTTAAAACACCTATATCTTTGAATTGTAAATTAGTAAAACCTGAGAAAGCCACTCTAGATGACAATAGATATAACTATAGACAGTTAATTGGTAGCCTCATGTATTTGGCGGTCTGTACGAGGCCGGATATCGCATTTGCGTGTAGCCAGCTCAGTCAATTTAATAACGGTTTTGATGTGACTCACTGGCAAGCTGCCAAGCGAATCTTGCGTTACTTAGCAGGAACAATAGATTTAGGTTTATTATTTGTGTCAAATAGTAACTTAAATTTTACTTTATCTGCTTTTACCGATGCTGACTGGGCAAACGACGTGACGGATCGAAAGTCTTATACAGGCTTCATAATTAAATTGGGCAGAAATGTCATAGATTGGGAAAGTCGGAAACAGCGTTGCGTAGCTCTCTCATCAACGGAAGCAGAGTATTTAGCTATTTCTGATGTATGTAAAGATATATGTTTCGTTCGAAATCTATTATTAGAAATAATAAGTAAAGATGTAGCTCCTGTTTTGATAAACAATGACAATCAAAGTTCATTACGTTTGTTAGAGGTAAAAGAGTTTTGTCATAAACGAACGAAACATATTGATATTAGGTACCACTACATGAAAGATTTAATTAAAGATAATATCATAAAAGCAAAGTATTTATGTACTGAAAACATGCTTGCCGATGTATTAACTAAACCATTAAGTAGTATAAAACATGAAAAGTTTGTAAAGGGTATGAATATGTGTTAAATATTATGATATAGGTAAATAAGGCTATAGACATTATGTATATTAATTTGATGTGTAAAAATGTTATTTTAGGGTTGCAACATGTATGTGAAATGTATATGTAAAGTTTATGTGACTGGGAAATGTAGAGTCCATGCAGCTTTGACGTGTAGAGTTGTATGGTAGTGTTTTTTTCCTGTTTTTTTACTTATGATATCTTTGCGATTTTATGGCAAGGGGAAGTGTTGGAGAGGCAAAAAGCCTTGAGTCTATGCCATAAAATTTTCTGACAGATGTGACAGGTTTGTTGTCTCGCTCTAACACCTCACCTTTTTCTCTCTCTGTTCAATGGCCGTCCCGTCAGGTCAAGACGTATTTTTCAATCCAAATCAATATAAGTGATTAAACTTTACTTGTGAGTGTTTTAGATGCAATTATCAATAAATAGTTGTCAAGGTTGATTTAGCAGTTTAATTTTCTCATCTGCTTCCCCGCACGCTGCGTATTGGTTAGATCACGGCCTAACAAAAGATTGCATCAGTAACGACCAAACACAAAACGCACATTTAAAAAATGATGAAGTACTTCAGGTTATTTCAAAAAGTCGCGCCATCGTTACACATTTTAAGCAGAGCATAAAATCATCTAATTCACTTAGGGACATGCAGAGCCAGATGAACGTGGATGTTCTAAAACTAAAGCAAGATGTTCAAACACGATGGAATTCGACTTTCTTCATGTTTGAGAGACTTTTGCGAGTAAAAATACCTTTGTCCGCAACATTATCCATGCTAGATTCGCCGCCACCCAACTTGGACGCAGCAGATTGGCCAATATTAGAGGACTGCGTTACTATTCTGCAGCCTTTCGAAAAAATTACGTCCATACTGTCTGCGGAGTCGTACCCAACGCTGTCGTCCGTAATACCCTTAGTCCGTGGGTTGCAAAGCTCTCTAATGAAGAAGTCTCCAAATACTGAAGCAGGGAGACACTTACAACATGCATTGCTGGAAGTTGTGGACAGGCGACTAAGCGTGTATGAGACTAACCGGACTGCGGCAAAGGCAACTATCTTAGACCCGCGCTTCAAGAAGAAGGCGTTCGGCATTGATAGCTCAGCAGAAAATGCTGTCAAATATGTTCTTGAAGAATTGGCTTATCACTACCACATGCAACTGCAACCAATAAACCAAGATCATAATTATCAGCAGCAGACACCACAAACAGCCACCACGCATGAAGCCTCTTCAAGTGCATCTACAAGGAACGACGATGACATCTGGGAGCACTTTGATAAAAAAGTAAATGAAAGTGTAGTGCAGCAAACCCCAATATCGTCCGCATCAGTTGTTTTGAAACAGTATTTAGATCTACCTTATTTAGATCGGAAACAAGATCCCTTGCAATTTTGGGAAACCCGGAAACAAGTATTTCCCGGTCTGTGCCAAATGGCATACAAATATTTGTGTATACCCGCGTCCTCTGTGCCTTCGGAACGGCTTTTTTCGAAAGCCGGGTTCGTGACCAATCAGCGGAGAAACCGACTCAAGCCAAAAAAAGTAGACCAAATTTTATTTTTGAACTCATATTGTAAAAAGAGGAAATAAGTAGTATATTATTAAAAAAAGACTTTTGTTTTATCTTGCGACCTTTTTTGTTTTTTTATCGTTTTAGTTTTTTTGTGTTGTATTTTTTTGTAGTTTTAATCGATGACGATATAAATATTTGGTTTTGTTGCTTCTTATTTTTTTTTACATGTACCTAGACATTTCAAAAATGTTTATTCGTGAAAGCTAGATAAGTCTTGGATTAGATGTAAAAAAGTTATTTTGTTTGTATCTATTTTTTGCTTAGATACGCTTTATTGTTTAGCGATATTTGGGGTTGGGGCTAGCCGGTGCTAGGCAAGCAGAGACTTGTTCTGTTTTAAAATATTTATTTTTGTCTATAATTAGTGTACGCAAGAATAACGCTACGCTTGTTATTTTAAGTTTCAGAATCTATGATATGGATTTGATTTGAGCTTATATATTAAAATAATAATATGTACTTATCGTTAAGGTAAATCGTGTGCCAAAAATAAAAAATATTTTTAAGGTTTATTGTTACTAACGTATTAACTTAAAATGGATCGACTAGGTCTTGAATAGACAATTTTTATTTTATTAAAGAATTTAAAGACTGCCAAACAAGTTCCATCCTAATAAACGTAAGTATATTTTTACCCTTGTTTTATTTTTCTTTAAATTTCATATTACATTTTAGGTGCAGCGAAGATTATAGATAATAATAGACTTGAAATAAATATTCGCCATAACATCTTTTCTCTAAGTACCTAGTAAGTGAGTTAAGTCAATGCACCGCACATTACATACAAACGCCAAAACGAGTGACTGACCATTCGTGACCCTTATTGCAATACAAATAAAGTACACGAATAGTCAGTTAACTGTGTTGGCGATGGTAAATTACGAAACAAATAACACGAGCGGTGAGTGGCGAGTGGAGACGACTGACTCAGTGACGCGGCAAGGCATGTGTTTGTATAAACTCGAATCAAGAATAAGAATACGAATACGGTGAACTCGACTCGACTCGCGGATCCGTTTGGCTGCTGCCGCGAAGCGGATCCCATCCGGTTGATGCGAGTCGAGTCAACTCGAGTTACGATTCGAGTTAGCCGCCGAGTCAACTCGAGTTATCCGAGTTGAAATAAATTCGACTCGTAACATCGCTACATCCACATATCGTCAGTTATGTTTCGTCCCAACTCCATCCAATAGAGGGCGATTCTATTGCACTGTTCATTTATAATAGGTTATACTATTTATTTATAAAATGTTAGCCGCCAACGTCTTGAAAAAAAAATAAACATTATCGGTATTGTTTCGGTACTCAAAGGTTTAACTTTTTTTTTAAGTTTTCCTATTAATCTGTAACTTTGTTGGTATTTCGATAATGTGCGCTGGTTGAATAATACTTGCAGCAGTCGTCAGTGAAAACTCTTACACCCGATTCCATCAATTCATCGTTGTTTACTTGTTACGTTACGATCGAAGACATAACAAGTTAACATCGATGCATGCTGCATATATATGTCGCGCATCCCTACTGACATTTGTCAAAAATGATTATCTTTTCTTTCATTCGATTTTGTCTATGTCTCTAATTTCATCAATTTTTTTAAGACCCTATTGGACACTTTAATAAATCCTTATTTATTAGGAGATCCTGATAATTTTATTCCAGCAAATCCTTTAGTGACTCCAGTAGACTCATGAACTGGAGTCTAATAATAACAAGAGTGTAAAAACAATCGAAAATGATAGAAACTTTCATAAAATTTGAAGATTGTATCAACAATTGTTTAATAAGAAGACTTTTTAAACCAAGCTATGATAATGATAATCGTGCAGAGTATGAAATAAGAAACAACAAGTTGGAACAGTGTTTTCCCGAATTATTAGATTTAGTAGAAAATGTAGACTTCAAGGAGCAGCCAGAAATATGTTCAAGCACACTCTATTCACTACTTATTTTATACTTGGAATTAAAAACTGAGGGTCCATGGAATCCGGAAAACATCAGGGCCAAGAGTTATCCAGAAAAATTAAACCAGGCCTTTCAAAAAAAATATAAGATTACATTTGAAGACATTTTATTAAAGGACAATTTTATCAAAGCACAACAGGTTTTTGACAAATGCATTAAAGAATTGCATCAGAAAATGACTATTTCAGAAAACTTTAAGAAATATCCTGGTCTTGTTGAAGTCTACTGCTTGATGATAAAGAATGTTCAGGTGAAGTATTAAAATAATTTATTATTCACCATAAATGTATTATTTTCCTCTTTTTGCGTAGGTATATATTAACTTGGGGCATTAGGGCAAGGTAATTTAATTTACACACATGATATCTTATAGTTATGTAGCCATAATGTATAATGAAACTTTCCATTTGCAGGGATATAAAGTAACTGTAAATCCAGTAGCGGTATTACCTGTGGCTTTACTCCTGGTTGATGACTATGTTACTTCAAATAAAATTAAAGGGTTGCAGTGCTGTGTAAAGATATTGCAATGTTTGGTATGTGTTGACTTTTCAATAAAACGTGAAATAAATCATTGAAATGAAACTTAAAAAGAAAGTTGTGATACTTAAAACTATCTGGAGAAGAACAAATAGAACTGCAGTAGCTGCTACTGACAAATTTTTGATGGAAAATCCAGTAACGCTGCCCACCTGGGAATCAACCATGGAACCTCTTGCTCAGCAGTCATGCTTGTGACCAACAGGGCAGTCTGAAATATCTCAAATATTCATGCTATTTTGTTTCAGAACTCGGATAGTTTTAAAGTTGGCAACTACTATGAAGTTGTGTACATGAGCTTCAAGAAAAACATTCATGAAAAAGACATTGAAGTAACAAAAGCACTATTTGAATGTTTGCCAATTTTCCTAAAAAATCTACCCATAGAAGTGAAGGTGAGTCAAAATAATAATTGATGAATTTATTGGGAAAAAAGGTATTTTTTTTATATTAGGTCATAAATAGGTAACAAGCATAAAATACATAAAGAATAAGAAAATACAACCAAATTGAGAACAAATATTTTTAATTTCTTGAGAATTATAGTAATTACACAACTTACTCTTTTTCTTTCAGAAAGTCAAGTTGGATGATGTGTTTTCAAGTGTCATAGACCAATTAAACACTGAAACTAACTTGTACCGCAAGGCAGTTTGTTTTGACTTCACTACAAAGATATTAGAGATGCATGGCACCAACTGTGTGAAGAAGAAAATATTTAAAGACATCCTCTGTGACAATTTAGACATGTGTTGTACTGAAGGAGTTTATGAAATACTAATACAACATGTTTTGGAGGTAAGTGATGCTTTAATTATTATTTTTCTACAGGCACATGGGCAGGATGTGCCAGTGTTCTTGGCAACAATATAATATTATTTGTTGCACTAGCAAACAAATGCACTTGGAGAAAGTGCATTTTCCTTATAGTCCGATGGGATGACTGACAATACAACATACCTGGAGAGAAATCAACCTATGGCTTAACACGTTTTCTGAGGCACAAAATTCGTGCTGCTAGAGAAAATTCAAATGGAAAAACCCAATATTACTTTTTGCTCGACCCAGGAATCAAACCTGGAGCCCCACACTCAGAAGTCGCGCTTGCAACCCCGAGACTAATTACAATTTAAGTGTCATTTAGATATTGTCTCAAAAATAAATCTTTTAAAGTTATACTTATGTTTCAGTGCTTTGTAATGTGGATTAAATACAGCTGGTGCATTTGGAAGTTACCTACTGATCAAAAGCTACTGTCTGTTCTCATCAAAACTCTTTATGTGGCCAAAGATGATAATACAATATTACAAATTCAGAATTTAATCCTCACATTAATTAATTTGTGCGCTAAAGAGGAACAGATGCTTATATGTAATAATCTGGAATCTGTACCAAAAGGATTGAACAATGATTTCTTAGTAAGGATTAATTCAATAAAAAAAGTTATTTGTATTTAAAGTTGTAAGTAGTTTTATTTAGAAAAATAATATAATCTAAAGTCACTAATTTATTTTCTGGCCACATGCCCCATCAAAATTTAGCATGTCGACGCTTCCAAGCAATAACCCGGTAATCAAAAAATCAAAATTTTACAGGGGAAAAGATTACTGATTGTGTCAATTCTTTTCAACGAGAGAGCTGAGAGACTATTGAAGTCATTGATGTATTAAATAAATGAAAGCTATTTTTTTTTCGAAATATAACTGTGCCATTAGTATGAAATTCCTTTTATTCAAAACGTTAACTTACCAAAATAAAATATAAATTGTTTTTTCGTACAGATGAATAAAAGGTTGTGTCATGATATTTTTGTAAATATCATTAAGAAAAACTGAACAAAATTGCCGAGGTGTATTCTAGCCCATAGATGTCGAAATCGACATAACAGCATAAACCCCATAACAGCACATTACCGGGTTATTGCTTGGGGGCATTGATGTGGTGTTAGTGGTACACCACTTAAACACTATAAGTCTAAAGGACCTCGCGCCCAAACCAAGGCTACAGAAGCTTCGGACAGAAAGAAAAGATCAGTCTTTTCTTTGTATGTACCTATGGAGAGCAATCTTGGATCATTCCCACGAGTTCTACTGCACAGTCCTACGATAGAACTAGTGGGAACAAAAATTCCCACTAGTTCTACGATATAATTTAAGCGTGTTACAAAATCGTAAAACCAGCGGGACTCAAGTTTCTCATTCGTTCTATCACACAGTTTAGGGTACAACTACGGCAAAAAAGGTAAAGTATAGGTAGTAAAGTCCCACAAACTACCAGGAAGTAGGAAGGAGGTATTGGAATCTTGAAATCAAATCTAAATTATTCCTTTCTAATACTATGCACTTTTTTTGTTGTTGTAGATAGGAATACCAGGATAGTAGAGTCCCACAAACTACCAGGAGGCCAGAATGGTGAATTATTAGTGTGTATGTTATTAGAAATCTCATTTAATAATCAAATCTATATACATTTCTATACTTACAAAAGGAATAATTTAAATTTGATTTAAAGATTCCAATACCTCCCTCCTTCCTACTTCTGTTCTTCTGGTAGTTTGTGGGACTACCTACCTATCCTTTTTTTATCTTCACCAAAAAATAATGTTTTCAATACCTCCTGGCTACTTCTATTCTCCTGGTAGTTTGTGCCGTAGTTGTACCCTAAACTGTGTGTGATAGAACGAATGAGAAACTTGAGTCCCGCAGGTTTTACGATTTTGTAACACCCCTAAAATATATCGTAGAACTGGTGGGAATTTTGGTTCCCACTAGTTCTACGATTTCGTACCACCTTGAATCGTAGAACTAGTGGGAAAAAAAAATCCCACTAGTTCTATTGTAGGACTGTGCAGTAGAACTAGTGGGAATGTTCCGCAATCTTGACATTTGTCGTACAAGTACAAAGGTCATCGTGGTCGCCGGGTTCGCCTAGTGTGGGTATGAATGGAAAAGCTTGATACATTCTACCCTAGAGGTGGCATAATCGCTTCTCATCGGGCGAGTTGCAGCCAAATGCGGCATGGCACAGAAGAATAAAAATAAAATTTAAAATAAAAACGTTTATTTCAGACTACCAAGTAATGTTGTCCATAAATCGTTGGTAACAAAGTTCTTAAAACTACTTTATTATCAAATATAACATACTTTTTTTATTAACATTTTACAAAAACTAGCTTTTAGTTTTTATGGATTGAAGGCGTGAAAAACCAACTCACTTTCACGATTCATAGTACCTATAATAAAATAATTGATATTTTGTATAGTTTCAGTGTCGCAGTTTTGTTAAAAATAATGATATAAAACTGTTTACCTATAGACTCTAAATACAGTATAGATAGAGGGACAAAGGTTATCCTTAGCCGATAGCTCGTCGCACTTCGGAAAACCCGATTTATTATCAAAAGCAATTAATATGTGGTATTTTTTAATTTTTTGTATAAATAATGTTCTTGATAGCGTGGGAGATACCTAGCTGATGTTAAAAGGTCTAACTTAGGACACTTACATTTATTTTAGAAAATTAATAGTTATTAGAGTTCTGTGAAAAACAAAAACCGAAATTGTTAACAAATTCCGATTCAAACGTGTCCATGACTCTGGCAGGGCCACCATCAGGGATCTTAATTTTAATAACACAAAATTTTTGTCGTTATTTGTCCAAATTTGTCCTCAAATATCAGAATTTGTCGGTCACTGGTTCAAAATATATAAATGTGGCCCTGCTGGGGAGACTCTCTCCAGCAGGGCCACCTATAAACCTTTATATTTTTTGAACCAGTGACCGTCAAATTCTGATATTTGGTGTCAAATTTGGACAAATTTGCGACAAAATATAGGAGAAAAACAAATCTTCGCTAGGTGCCCTAGATTTTGAGATATAAATTTGGCCCTGCAGGGGAGATTCACTCCAGCAGGGCCACCTATAAACCTTTATATCTTTTGAACCAGTGACCGACAAATTCTGATATTTGGGGACAAATTAGCGACAACATTTTTGTGTTATTAAAATAAAGATCCCTGATGGTGGCCCTGCCAGAGTCAGGGACACGATTCAAACAGCTAACGTCCGAAAAGGCTGGACCGATTTTGACGGGACTTTTACTGGAAGATAGCTGATGTTATAAGGAGTACCTAAGGTTACTTTTATATTTGAATATGAACGAAAGTCGCGGGCATAGGTACCCTGCATTATTTGATGAATATTTCATTTATTTATTCTTTATAAAGCTTAACAGCTTATAATCTATACATTTACTCTCGAATTGATATAAGTAAATAATGTACCTACAATAAATGCTTACAAATAACATTAACGAATTATAAACTACCTTGTAATGGGCATGAAATACTTATTTATTGGCATGAGTGTGTGCCATTTTATTGAATATAATATGTTGTTAAAAACTTACATGGTTAGCATGACTTCTTTGAAATCTTTTTTACTTTTAGTAGACAAAAACAATATAGTATAAATATTTCTATACTTCTGTCAGACACTTTTCGATCTTTTTTCGGATTTCATTAGAGATTATTTAAAATATCACAAACTTGATCAATAGATGGCCTATCATTCTTATGATGCTGTAAACAGCGCTGAGCTAGTACGAACACATTTGGAGCCTGTGTCCAACGACGACCAACCACATTGTCTAACAATCTTGTGATATCACCATCTTCACAGTTATCTTCAACATAATTTTTAATGTTGTTATTCTCACCATTAGCTATTATAATTGGTTTCAAACCAGTTAATAATTCAAGCATGACTATACCAAAACTAAAGATATCATTTTTCTGTGTGACTGTACCGTTGAAGCCTTCTGGTGCCATGTACGCTGTGGTTCCCATCGGCCTGGTGTCAATGCATGTTGTTTCCAGTTGTTTAGCCAAGCCAAAGTCACACAGCTGCAAAGATAAAAGTAATTATGTTAATGGCAGGCCGTTAAAAAGCACAAAATAATCTGATTATATTATTTTATGTTCTTTAATGTGAACTTGTATGGTTTACCTTTGGCACACAGTCTTGTGTTAGCAATATGTTAGCACTTTTAACATCTCCATGGAGGAAATAACTTTTCCTAGTAGACACAGACTCTGACAAATTCCCACTCTCATCATACTGTGGTGGTCTTTCACTGTGGTGGATGTACTTCAGTCCTTCAGCAGTACCTTTCATTATATCCATTCTTTGTTTCTGTGTTAGTACTTTAGCAGCTATTTTTTGTAGCAAGGACCCACCATCAATGTATTCACATACAATACATGGTGTTGGCCCATCTATGGAGTACCCATATATAGGGACAATGTTTTCATGTCTGAGATGGGATAGTGATTTCACTTCAGTGTTAAACACTTTCATTGCTACTTCACAGCTAACCTGAAATTGTACTTTCACTCTTTTTATAGCCAGAGACCCATGATCAGGGTGTGTACCAACATACACATCTCCAAAGCCACCAGTTCCTATTTTCCCAATGGGCCCAAAAGGCTTATCCACAAAGGATTCAGAAAATTTATTTGTTATCCTTTCCAGCTCTCTGAAATCAAAATGAACTAGCTTTTTATCTTCTAATATAGCATTGTCTATAATGCTGAATATGTTTGGTACTGAAGTCAAGTTACCACCAACCCCATTCTGGGAAAGTTCACTCTGTGGTGTCATGTCTACCTGGGATGATTCAGTTGCAGTAGAAGTTGTTGCAGTCATTGCAGAATTGATTGTCTTTTGATTAGATTCATTCGATTTTGGTATCAGAGCACTAAAGTCAGGTAACACCTCTGAAGTCATGACGACTTTTGAGCTAGACAAGTTGACCAGTTTTTTCTCATGTTCCATCAAGGCTGTACTTCTGTTACCAAAAGTTTGCAAAACGCTGAGATCAGGTATATTTTCGCTTTGTAACTCTTTAGACCACTTGAGGAAATCACTTGGTTCCTTGAGTTGTCTTGTAGTTTGATTACAAGCTGCTTGGTCATGGCTTGACGGATGAAGATTATCACTTTCTATTGAGGCCATTGAATCTAATCTTTGTTCCACACTTTCATCATTTAGAAGGGCTGTTAAGTTGATTGGTATGGGAGCTGCTGGGCCATCCTCTGGCTTGTCTGGTGGTGTTTCTGTAACACAAAAATATTGTAGTCATTGATCACAGAATCAGTAAGCATAATCATATGTTATAATTTGAATGCCTACCCCCAAGCATGCGCGCAATTTCATCAACAGCTCTGAATATTTGAGCCTGAAATAGTATCCTCATGAGAGTGTCCACAGTTGGTCTAACTTTGCCAGATGTTCCCCATTCATCAAACAATACTTCAGCACATGTCCTCTTTGTGTTTTTGGCATGTTCTTCCATTAACCTGTTGAAGGGATAAAATACGAAAATACATAATTTTCTTTAGTGGTCTCCAAGCATATTCAAATAATAACTAAATCGTCACCTCATATGTTCATAGTTGTATTTACGCTCAAACTGTTCACTTCGTAAATCTTTCGGTATAAGGAGTACTATTTTTTGCCAGTCGTTGTTGATCTCCAAAATAGTCGCTAAATTATACAGAGACGCTGACGGCAATTTCCGTAACTCAACATTTCGCTGCATTGTAGGAGAATAAATCATGTTTTAGCTGTTTTACGCTCCCGATAGCTCAATTTTACGAAACTTTGTTGCGTTTATAAAGAAACTTTGTCCTGTTGTTTTACTCAATTTATTTATAATTCACTTAAAAACATTTGATTGTACACCACACCAAATAGAACAAACAAACATTAGGGGGTAGCCGCGGAAGTGGGAGGATATCTAACTTCAAAGAGTAATTAGATAGAACAAAAGGAGTAGGAGGAACCGAGGAACATTAGATGACATCAATAGATTGACATTTGTGCGCCAGCAAAACAAATAACATTGTCAGTGTCATCTGTCACTAATTGCGACAACCAGTTGTCATACTGTCAACTAGTGATAATCGAATCTATGACTTACATTCATTGATTTATAATCGATTAATCCAATGAGAAAATTATGTAGAAGAATATGATTTATAAGGTTTACAGATGGTGCCCTATACACCAGTAAACAACGTTAAGGACGCATATCATATTTTCATTTACATAAATCCTGACACTGACCTGCGAAAACGTAAAATTTGAATTTCGCGGGCTATTGTGGCGCTGTTAGGGTTCCGTAGTCGAATGGTAAAAGTCAGATGGAAGGAAAAAAAACGGAACCCTTATAGATTCGTCATGTCTGTCTGTCTGTCCGTCCGTATGTCACAGCCACTTTATTCGGAAACTATTAAGACTATGGCAGGTAGATGTATTTTTTGAACCGCTATACGATTTTTATACAAAAATTTAAAGATTAAGGGGGGTCCCTGTGGGCACGCCACGATAGTGGCGGTAAGTCCCCTCTTTGAGGAGTGGCTGGAGAGGCGCCTCGGCGCCCTCACCTTCCGTCTGACGCAGGTACTCACCGGACACTGTTGTTTCGGGAGGTACCTGCACCGAATCAGGCGGGAGGAAACGCCCGGATGCCACCATTGCGAGGATCGGCCGGAGGACACGGTGGAGCACACTGTGGAGGTGTGTCCCGCTTGGGCGGAGCCCCACCGTGTTCTCGTAGCGGCGATCGGCGGCGGCGACCTCTCGCGTCCGGCCCTGGTGCAAGCCATGGTCCGGGGCGAAGAGGAATGGGACGCCGTCGCCTCCTTCTGCGAAGCAGTGATGCTAGCGAAGGAGGTGGCGGAACGTGAGAGGGAGAGAACCTCTCGTCCCAGCCGCCGCGGGAGGCGCTCCGGGCGTCGGGGGCCACGTGATGGCTTCCGGCCACCGTAGACGCGGGCCTGTGGACGGTGAGTGATGGGTAAGCTCGCCGTCCGTCCGTCTTATGACGACGACAGGCCGTGTCGACGGCGCGTTCGTGTTCCACGCGCGCCTCAAAGAGATGTCAGCAACATGGAAGGGGCCCGTAAGGGCCGACGCCTGCCGAGGCTGCGGGTTGTTCGCAAGGGATACCGCGGCCTCGACATGAAGGGCGAAGAAGGAACATGGGTGGTTTTTAGTCAGTAGAAGTCTGACACTCCCTTTCGCTCTGCCCAAGAGCGGGAGGGGTTATTTGATGATTTCCCACCCCCCAAAAAAAAAAAAAAAGCGGGGGTCCCTGTCGGGGCTGCAGGTTGTTCTAAGGCTAAGAAGGAACATGGGTGGTTTTTAGTCAGTAGAAGTCTGACACTCCCTTCCGCTCTGCCCAAGAACGGGAGGGCAGGGGCGGATCCAGGATTTCTTTTCGGGGGGGCACATGTAGTCTAGTCAACAAGAGCTTTTTGGTTTAATTTTTTATTATTTACATGTTTCGGATGCGGAGTTTTTTTTTCCCTTTTTTGACTAGACTACATGTGCCCCCCCCCCTCCAGGAAAAATCCAATTTTTCAGTAATATTGCTCTGTTCAATTCGATTCGGCTAATAAGTATGTACTGTGATGGCAACTCCGTAACCGTCTGGGGGGGGGGGGGCACGTGCCCCCGTGCCCCCCCCCCCCCGCGCGACTATAAACAACAAATACTAACGGGTTGTTGCGGTTGTTCTTATAAATTGTGAAGGAATGTGCTTCTGCCGCGCGACTGTCGCGACGTGAAAGCGGCCTAAGAGAGCGAAAAATAAAAAAATAAATATGCTGTAGATCGCAATGAAAACCTTAAACCAAATTTTGTTTTGAACGATATATTATGATAAATATTTTTTGAAATATTGCACATTTTAAAAACCCCAAACATAACTTTGTTATTCATACAAACACTATGAAAAACAAACTTATCACTAAATATGTTTTTCTGTTGCCGCAAGAAATTATACAAATTAAAGGGGGCTTCCGGCTTGCTTCCGACTTGCACTTGGCCAGTTTTTTTTATGTCGCTATTTATTTAGTGAACAGGATTTACGTTTCTAAGAACCAAAAAGACTAGATACGGTAGATTAAAACAATATATTTATATAATTTAATACATTATTTCGTGCATAAATCAACGATTCGTGGTTGCTATCATTACTTAAAGTTTGGACATTTTTGTGTTTCGCAACTTTCACCATTTAGGAGGGGGAGGGCAGTTAAGTCAGGAGCGAGAGCAGCGAGCTCAAAAACATTTGCACTCCCCATTATAGGTAGCTTAAAATTCTTCTCACCGAATATACAGAAATAACAACATTTTTTTTTGTTTTACTAGCCTACATATGTGTCGCTTAACTTCAAACTCGGATAAATCCACTGTACCTTCTTGGGAGATATGTAAAAAAAGTGTTAATAATCATGCTTTAATTATTTTTATTACAGTTTTTCCTTTAATATGGCAACAATATTGAATAAAACGACCCTGATAAGCAAATTTCAAAAATGTAATATTTAGTTTGGATTTACCTTCATTCGATATAATAGAATGCAATTTATCCATCTTTGAAAAATCTCAGTGTGGATTTATAGAGGTCTTTTACGTCGACTGACGGCCATGTTGAACAAATGCAATTCGCTGATTGGCTATCATGGACTTATCTACATTTGAAAAAAACTGTCTCATGGATCTATCCGACTTTGATAAAATATTATGATTTTAACGGTTTATTTCTAAAGAACCATGCGGATTTATGACAAAACTTTTTATTTTACCTTTTATTTGATACCAAAATCTTGAAAAGTCTCAGAATTGGATTTATCCGAGTTTGAAGTTAAGCGACACATAAGGTGTCCCACTGCTGAGCACAGGCCTCCCCTTTCTCCTTCCATACCTTTCTATCATGTCATGTTATAGCTAAGTAACGACAAATCAATCAACAACAAATAATTCAAAAAAAGGATAATAATTTTGTTTATTCTATCAGCGACTTCAATTCGATTTCGATTCGGAAACTCGTATATCTATTTCGCTCACTTTCCTACTGCCAAAAAAAGATAGGCTTACTTACGACTTATCGAATCGAATCATTCTTGAAAATGTGAATACGGGCCAAAAATGGGAATAGGAGTCGGTAAGTTTTTTTTTTTCAAAACTGAGGATTTAGCATTTCGATTCTGACATGGTGGTTTCTCTATAACTATCCGAGATTTCGGAAGGGGTTTGAGCCTTCAAACCCCTCCCCCAGCCTACGTTGATTGGTACGGGAGCATTTCTATAAGTGACTAGCTGTTCCCGGCATGCGTTGCAATGCCCTTTTTCCTACCTACTACCTGCCTGTGTACCAACTACCTACCTACCTACTACCTCCTACCCTACCTACCTACTACCCTACCTACCTACTACCCTACCTACCTACTACCCTACCTACCTACTACCGTACCTACCTACCTACTACCCTACCTACCTACTACCCTACCTACCTACTACCCTACCTACCTACCTACTACCCTACCTACCTACTACCCGACCTACCTACTACCCTACCTACTTACTACCCTACCTACTACTCTACCGACTACCCTACCTACTCTACTATCCTACTTACTACCCTACCTACTACCCTGCCTACCTACCTTCCACTTTCTCACCTTTTAAACCTTCCCTGGACTTCCACGAATAATTCAACACTATAATTAGCCAAATCGGTCCAGCCGTTCTCGAGTTAACTAACGAACAGCTATTCATTTTTATATAATATAGCTGTACCCCGCGTGCGTTGCAATGCCCTTTTACCTGCCTACGTACCAACTACCTACCACCTACCTATTACCTACCTACCTACATACTACTAATTTCTCACCTTCTCTGGACTGCCACAAATGTTTCAAAACCAAAATTATACAAATCGGTCTAGCCGTTCTCTAGTTTTAGCGCGACTAACTAACAGCAATTAATTTGTATATTATACGCAAACACCATTTGAAAAATCATTTTTCTATTGGGAAAGAAACAGTAATTATTTGTGATTATTGTGATAATGTCGTATGGTCTGTTTGAAGTTGTCATTCGTTGACTGAACAACTGAACGTCACTCAATTGTTTTGCCTTCCCGGAACCTCTCCACTAACACTTGAACTTTATAGTACGGTATTAAAGCTCAAATTGATTTGACGTTTTAGTTAGAAAACGTTTGTATGGGAAAAAGAAAAGGGCTGTTTTTAGGGCTTTTCCGGCCATTATTCGAATTTTTCTCGCCGTAAGAACCATCCTTGAACTTCAACGAACATTTAAAAAAAAAAATCAGCCAAATCGGTCAAGCCGTTTTCATGCCAAGTCGTGACAACGGAAAACGGGTTTCATTTTTATATATATAGATAGATAGATGAAGATAATAACTTTCTATTCAGGCCATTGAATTTAATCTTTGTTCCACACTTTCATCATTTAGAAGTTCTGTTATGTTGGTTGGTATGGGTAGTGCAGAGTCTGGTGATGTCTCTGTAACAATAACATACTGAATAGTAGGTATTCACATGAGCGAAAGGCAAAGGTAACTAGAAGTCGAATGCTTACCACCTAGAACGCGTACAATTTCATCAACACCTCTGAATATTTGGGCCTGGCTTAGGATATTCAAGAGAGTGTCCAAAGTTGGTCTAACTCGGCCTGAGTTTGCCCATTCGTCGAGCAACACTTCGGCACATGTCCTGCCTGTGCTTCTGGCATGATCTTCGATTAGCCTGTCGAGAGTCGAAGGGATAAAACAGGAAGATACAGCATTTTCTTTAGTGGTCTCAAACCAGAATAATAATTCAATGGTTAGGTACCTCATGTGTTCATAGTCGTATTTACGCTCAAACTTTTTACTTCGTATGTCCTTTGGTATGAGAGGGACGATTTTTTGCCAATCGTTGTTGATCTCCAAAATTATCGCCAAGTTATACAGAGTGGCTGATGGCAATTTCCGTAACTCTATATTTCGCTGCATTTTACGTTCTATAATATTTTTTTTGGTGTTGTTCTGTACTTATTAATTGTTTACCACTAATTTACACCACTGACATACAACAAAAAGTTTTTACGTTACTGGAAATACCAAGGAAGTGAGATAGACGATATCAATTGACCTTTGTGCGTCTACAATCACTATCTGCAACACTGCGTCAGCCAATGGTATCAATTAGTTTGAACTATACAGCGATGTTTTAATTGATTTGTCCAATAAACCTTACTTTTTAACTAAAAAGGTATAGGGGAAAGCGATAGAAATGCGAAACAAAGGTTGATAGCTGGCGTTATCAGCGCTTACAGTAAACAAGTTTTATGGACGTGTCAATAGGTACAGAGTGGTAGGAGGGACAGGAGACATCTACCTACAAACCACGTATCCGAACCATTATTTCAAACATTAGTTTTTTTTTAAACAGGTGTCCCATACATTTTGATCGTGTGCAAAATACTAACGCCAAACGACAAACGTTTGGCGTTAGTATTTTTCACTTTTTAGGAAACCAACGTACAACCAGTGCCAACGTAAGTATTCACAAAGCAAAATAAAATTCAAACTTTCAAATAAATATTTATTTTTACATAATTTGACGAGTTAATTTTATTTTTTAATTATTTCGTGCATAATCTTGCATACTAGATCTATTTGCAAACTTGACTAAAAGTCAAGACTTTCTCTTGTGAAATTGTGTGGTAGATGTGCAACTACTTCTTGTATTTGTGCGAGCTTGTGTTGAGCGGTGATGCGTCGCCACAGAACTGGACACTCGGTGTTGTCGCACTCTGCCGACTGAGCGTGGCCGCAGCATGACGCGCAGATCTGAGGACAATAGTAGTTGGTTTAGGAACAAAGTCCTTTCTCCGGGGATCGTGGAAGTCGCAATAGTTAACACTAGCACTTCACCCGCGTGGATGTCGGTTATCGCGACCAAAAGTATTCATATTAAATTATATTAAACCTTACTCGATAACCACTCTATCCATTGCGATGAAAGACGTTTTACAAAAATATACACTTTGGGTTACATTATTCAAGTTTTCTTAGAGATTCTTAATTATTTATGGAAGTAAATATAGCCTATGTTACTCGGCGAAGATGTAGCTTTCTAACGGTAAAACAATTTTCAAAATCGGTCAAGTAGTTTTTGAGTTAAATCGGTACAAACAAACAAATCTTTCCTCTTTATAATATTAGTTTAGATGATCCCCGGTGCAAGTGTGGGAAGGGAACACCGAGGCAGTTTTTAGTCAGTTAGACTCTGACAGACCCCTCCGCACTTCTCAGGGCGGAGGACATCTATGAGGACAACCCACTCTGAAAAAAAAGGTAGAATGTGCTTTCTTTGGTACAGTTAGTTAAGTCATTGAGCTCCTTAACTTCTGAGCTGAGCTACACAATCACTGAAAAATTTTTGCACCGACTTGACAGGAGACTAATCTGAATGGTCCTTAGATGACTTGACGTCTCTACAGATTCTGGACTTTAGAGATCTTCTTTCCTCCCTTCCTTCTCGGAGTTTAACAGGTACCTAAGTAATTTTTAACGTGATAAAGTTTTTTGTTGCTTTGGAAAAGCAGTCAGTTTAGGTTGACGTGTGCAGAGCCGATATGAACGTGATTAAATAACGAACCTTGCCGGAAGGAAAAGTAAATAGAAAGTTCTAACCCCAAAATGCGTTGATACTTGGAAGCATTTTTAAAAGACTCCCTTTGACCACGTATTATACTCACCGCGGCACAATACTGCACATGTTCACTCGCAGTGGCCAGTCTCAGCGCCAGCGCGGCAGTAGAGGCCTGCCTGCGCGGCGCGGCGGCGCAGAGGTCGCACACGGCGGCGCGCGCACTCTTGGCTCCACACACGGCACATCGCTCGCGCCACATGTAGCGCGCGATTCCGAGCCCGCCAGTGCGACGAGATTCCCGCTGTTGGATCTCTCGAGTGTATCCTACCTCGTTCCACCTGAAAATTTGAATCACTTTGGAATTATTTGTTTTTTCTCTGGAAAGTGGCCCGTTTGCGCAGAGTCACTGACCACTTACCATTTGAAGACATCAACACCAAGCAACGACAGACACCGATGCAGCGGCGGTAACAACACTCTAGCCGCGTAGTAAGTCTTGTGCGCTTGTAGCGTCGGGTCCTTCGTCAGCTCAGCGGGCGTGCGCGCCAGGCGCACTAGCGGAGCCCCGGGCGCTCCCGCCGTCACCTGCCAGGACACGCGCCAGCCGGAGCGCGGGGCGGCGCGACGGTCGTGAGATATGAGACGTCTGCAAACAATTTGCAACCTGTTCAGGGTCTTTATTCACAAACGCTTTTCAATTTCGATTCGGAAAGTCGTATGTCTAACTCGTTCGCTTTCGTAATGCCAAAAAAGATGTAAATAGGGTCAGGTGGCGAATAGATGGCTCTACCTGCTCTCTGAGTGTTAATATGTTGTTGTTCCTTAAATAATGAGGCACTTATATATCGTGTCCTGCTCGACCAGCATAGCTATTCACAAACAATCGAATCGAAACCGAATCGAATATGTCGTATGGCTATATCTCGCTCGCTCTCGTAATACCAAAAAAGATAGACATACCCATGACATATTCGATCGATTGTTTGTGAATAGCTATACTGTTATTTGTGTATCACATGTTTTTAACCCCCAACGCAAAAACGACGGGGTGTTATAAGTTTGATGTGTCTGTGTGTGTGTGTGTGTGTCTGTCTGTGGCATCGTAGCACCCTTACACATTAACCGACTTTGATTTTGTTTTTTTGTTTGAAAGGTGAATTAGTCGAGAGTGTTCTTAGCTATGTTTGATGGTCCAAGATGGCCGCCGCCACAAAATGGCGGATTACGTATTTTTTCACAACTTTATGAATATGGGTATCAAATGAAAAGGCTTGATTAGTAGAATAGGCCTCCCCCAGAAGGAGGGGATTTGCCATAATCGTCACGCTTGGCAGGCGGGTTGGCGATCGCAGTATGGTTGTTACGAAGGCACAGAAAACGCTGCTGCCCATTCTCTGGTAGTCCGTTAGTCGCCTCTTACGACACCCACGGGAAGATATGGGATGGTGCTATTCTTTACGTCCGACACCATACGGAACTCATCATCTGCCTAGCCTTTTCCCAACTATGTTAGGGTCGGCTTCCAGTCTAACCGGATGCAGCTGAGTACCAGTTTTTTACATGGAGCGACTGCCTATCTGACCTCCACAACCCAGTTAATACTAGGTAATACGATACTCTTTGGTAAGACTGGATGTCAGAATTTCAGGTCACGACTACCTGTAACGACTGCCAAAGATCTATATGTATATGGCAGCCGGGACCAACAGCTTAACGTGCTTTCCGAGGCACGGAGGAAACTCGGTATGTTGGGCGGTCACCCATCCACAGACTAACCTAGGCAAGCACAGCTTTACCTAAAGATCGACCAGAGTGGCAGTTCTTATTAACACCATACGGAACTATGAAATATATATACTATAAATATATTATGTTATACTCATAGCAGGGACTGAAAGCGGTTACGGTTAAAGGTTAAGGTACCTCAAAAATATACCGGTACCGGTTTAAAATAAAGGTTGAGCTTTACCGTTACCTTTATAAATAAAGGTTGGGCTAAACCGTTATTTAACCCTTACACGATTTCGGTACTGAAATGCATGCGAGATGGGGCGCGGTGGAAAACGTTAGAACTTGAGTATTTTGTACATTTTGTTTGCTACTCTTTTACTTATCTCTTTGTTGTGTGTGTGAGTGGTGAGGCGGTGCGTCAAAGAAAACCCCTATTTATTAAGGTTTAGGTACCGCTACCGATACATTTATAACTGTTACGGTACTTCTACCGAAATATACCGGTATGCATTTCCAACCTCAAAATTCCGCTACCGAAAAAAATAACGGTATCGAAATATTTCGGTAACCCTTATTTAACGGTATGACGTCATACCGAAATTTAAAGGTACCGTAATTTTTGGGTAATTCAGTCCCTGACTTATAGTCATCACAAATGGATTGTATTATTTAAAATTTAAATAAGCCTTCTCATTATTTTACATACTTAGCTATTTCATTGGGCGGTGCAGAAGCTCCAGGTCTATACCCCGTTGCGCCGTGGTACTCTCTCGTGAAGAACAGCTCCTGAGGCGGCAGGGTACCGTCCGCCAGGCGAGACAGCGTGGCCATCACTGAGCGCTTCACCCGGGACATGTCGCCTGTATCGAATAACTCACATAGGGCGCGTTGAAGGAGCTATAAAATAGTACATTTTGATATAAGTGGGAAAACTTTGTTATTGCATTCGAAACGGAATTCACACCTGAGCCGTAGGTGAGGTTGTTATGGAGCCGAGAATGATTAATATTTACTATTTTGTTATAATTGCCGTATATACTTTCACATTCATTCAGTAAAAAGCTGTTATTTTGAAATTAAAAACTGACACTACAATATTACTCATTTGTATAGATGTTAAAGGGGATAGGTAAAGTAAGTTTAAATTGGGTTCCTTTTCGAACAATTAAACACCATTTCTGTAGTAACTTATAATCCTAAATCCTGTGTCTACTCATTACGTTCGGAAGAATATTTACGAAAACAGCAGTCAATAGAGAACTCACTTTGACTCCGGCCGGACACCCATCCCTCCGGACAGTCTCGATTCCCTTAGCTTCATACACGGGCTTCTCCTGAGCCGCACTCTCGTACATGTAACCGACGTAACGCTTCTTAGTTTGGAGGATGCAGGGCTGATATACCTGATCAAATGATTTGTGAGTTATCAGAGAGAATTAGGTTTTTTTGGTACCTCAGAATTTGTAACGTCCCATAAAATCACGCCTGTAATCCCCGAAAGATTAGGTAGAGGTGTTCCCATTTATACCTTTTTTCATGTTCCTTCTTATGCTCTTTCCGTTCCAGGGCCGCGGCAACTGTTCCGAACAAATTCCGCAACCCAAGCAGACCAATTAATACCTACATTTCGCCAGTTATGTTTAAGTCCCATGTAATAGGGGGCGAGCCTATTGCCATCAACCGGGCACAAATCCAGACTCAGTGGCTGCTACTGAGAGATTCCTGATGGAAAACCCAATAATACTTTGCCCGACTTAGGAATCGAAACTAGGGCCACATGCACAGTATTCGTGCTTGACCACTAGACCATCGAGCTAATCATTTGTCAATTTGTATCGCCAGTAGTAACAAATACGGAAGTTTTGATGTTTGATTCTTATTTCTTTCTTTTTTTTGTGTAGAATTTAATAACGATACCTTTTCAAGTTTAAGTGCGACGGGTGAAGGATTGTCTGCGGTGACTGCGTCGGCGATCTGTTGTCCGATCTCGAACGCTTCGGCGCGCGTTCCCCCCGGCACTAGTACGAACATTGAGTCCGTGTCGCCGTAGATTACCTGTCAATGGGAAAAACTATCATAAGCCCTTCTTTCTAAATTATGTTGTCAGATTGTGTGCGAATTTTAAAGACCTAGTACATTTAAGGATCTGTGATATTAAAAATAGACAGTAATAATATTAGACTAGAAGACTAAACGCAGCAAGGTGTGATGAACAGCCTTATAAAAAGTTTCTAAACCTCATGGAGTTTATTTGAATATTCCAGAAAAATACGTTTAAAGAGTGTAAAAATACCCTTAACAAAGCCGAAACCGTTCTTGTGATATTTTTTTTTGCTCTGGTCCACCTGGGAATCTTTTAGTTACGGAGATATTGGAGGTTAAAGTTCAAAATATTTTGTTAATACTACACACATCAAAAGTGTCTAGGGATCAAGCATTTTTATGCGGATTTCTTGAGATTGAGATGTGGCTTTGTAATAAATTTATGATTTTATAAATTTATATGGATCCTTTTTGGTGCATTTCATAATTTGAATCAGGAACTATGAATCAAATTCGAGTAAAAGATGAAAATCAGCTGTCAATATTTTCCCTATAAAAACATACAACGCATTGAAGACATTATTAGTGCTACTGTTTCCCTACTACTGATTAAAACCAACGTTATTATGGAGCGGCGACGTCATTTAAGCAGGGAAGAAATGCTCAGAGCCGTGGGAATGATAGAAGCTGGTTCCCGGCAACGTACTGTGGCTTTAGCTCTGAATACAAGTCAGAGTGTTATCAGTCGACTTTGGACACGTTACCGAAGCACTGGTACCGTGGCTGAGCGCCATGGAGGACGGTATCGCTGCACCACACGGAGACAAGACCGATACATTCAAATCTTAACTCGAAGAGCTCCAACAATAACCGCCATGATGTTAGCCGTGAGGCTTCATCACTCTTCAGGGAACTTAATTAGCGACCAAACAGTCAGAAACCGCTTGCATGAAGTGAACCTTCATTCCCGAAGACCGCTACGGGTACCACCTATAGCAATGCACAATCGTAGGATTCGATATCAATGGGCTCTTGAACACAGAAATTGGGCAGAAGAACAATGGCGTTTCGTGTGCTTTTCTGATGAGTCTCGTTTTGGTATGAGACCGGATACAAGACGTATACGACACTGGAGAACCCCTGGACGCCAACAGCGATTAAAATCCTGCCAGGAAGTCCATCCTTATAGTGGTGGAACCATCATGGTATGGGCGGGTATTTGGATCGGCGGAAGAACTGAGTTGATTTGGATCAGAGGCAACCTCAACGCTCAAATTTATGCTGAGACGATTGTATCAGACGTCATCGTTCCTCTACAAGTGCAAATCGGTCCCTTATTTCAGTTAATGCATGATAATGCACGACCGCACACCGCAAGAGTTGTAAGACAGACTCTCGCCGCAGCTAACATCAATGTCCTGCCCTGGCCTGCTCAGTCGCCAGACTTGAACCCGATTGAGCATGCATGGGATATGCTACAGAGAAGAGCTCTGCCGAATATGGAGGGTATCCAGTCGCAAGAAGACCTTTTTTTGTTGTTGCAACGAACATGGGCGGCCATTCCACAGCGTGATTTGGATGAACTCATTTTGAGTATGCCAAACCGATGTTCTTGTGTTGTTAGTGTTCGCGGTAGAAACACGGATTATTAATTGTTTAAGTTACCCAATAAAATTTTAAAGAAAACTGTTATTTCAGTCTTTTTTTCGAACTTTAATGTTAGTGGTTCAAATGTCAAAAATCCCTTTATTAGGAAAATGGCAAATTTCTTTAATAATGCAAAGGTGACTTGGTTTATCGTTACTGTGACAAACGAAAACACTTTATTTGATGAATCCTTAAAGAAAATTTTAATCAATATCAATCAGGAGAAAAGTTATTGCAAAAATATATGTTGATCCCTAGACACTTTTGATGTGTGTAGTTTTTAAAGTTTTTTTTAAATTATCTCCAGGATCGATTTATTGTTCAAAGCGTCCAATAGCACGATTTTCTGAGTGCTACATTGAGATTTACCGTAAACAAAACCCCAAGAAAAAGTCGTTTCCCAGCCATAATTTTTGCAATACTTACTTAGCTTAGGTTGATGTACATAATGATTGGTTAAAGGCTTCGTGAAGGATTCATTTGCACCCTGTATAGCAAGTCCACGTTACCTTAGCGTTCCATTGCGTGCTCTCTCGCACCAGCTTGATGGCTCGTTCCAACGTCTCGCGTCCTTTAGACACCACACTGTCGCCGACCTCGACGCAAGGCATGCGGCCACTGAAGTTTGCAGCTGTATACCCGTACGTCACATTGGCTATCAACTTTAGACCTGCAGCAAGAGATTATAGGATGAGAAAAGTTCATGGTAAAATATGGTCGAAAAACAGGCGCATTAGAAAGTTTTAGGTTCATCTTCGTCATCTCGTCATCCTGTAGTACGGATCCAAACACAGCATCCGTAAAACTGCAAGAATGCCTGGACGAAATTGGACTGTGGCTAAAGAAGTGGAGAATCCGAGCAAGCCCCGCAAAATCGGTCCACATAACGTTCACACTAAAGAGAGGGGACTGTTCACCAGTTACACTAGATGGTGTTGTCTTGCCAACAGACACGACAGTAAAGTACTTAGGCATGCACCTGGATAGGAGACTCACTTGGCGAGCCCATATAAAGGCCAAAAGAGAACAAGCAAATAGAAAGTTTGGAGATATGTATTGGCTGATAGGCAGACAGTTAAGGCTAAGCTTGGAAAATAAAGTCCTCATTTACAAGTGTATCCTGAAACCGATTTGGACATATGGCATCCAACTCTGGGGGTCAGCGAGCCACTCAAATGTTGAAATCCTCCAGCGCTACCAGAACAAAGTATTAAAGATCCTCATCAATGCGCCATGGTTCACACGGAACACGGAAGTGCATGGTTATCTGGAAATTCCGACAGTCAGGGAGGAAATAGAGAGTTCCTCTGCTACTTATAAACAACGCCTTGAGCGACACAGCAACCATCTGGCTACACAGCTTATGAACACAAACAACTGCTTATTTCGGTTGAAAAGAATGCGATTAGCTTCTATATAAAACTTAAAGAAAACCAGAAAGAGATGACACATCACAGGATGTGCACTCTCTAAAGTCTAAGAAACGACATCCCATCTGATTAAAGCCGCTGGGCTGATTGCAGATTAATTTTGGAAAAAAAAAAAAAAAAAAAAATCTTCGTCATCTAGAAAGCCGAAATACCGTTTTCTGCTGGACATAACTAACTAGTCTGTATACATGTCCTCCTGAGGGCAAAGGCTTCCCTTTGTATTTTCTACTTATTTCTGTCTTTTTGTACTGCCGACCAGTCCTTACTGAACTTAGGCCTCACCAAATCAGCATCACAAACGCCTGTGGCCAATACGGCAACCACCAGCTACCTTCACTAAGTCATTGGTCCACCCTTTGTGGGGTATACCTAAATGAAAGAAAGTGAAGCTAGAAAGATTACTAATACTTAATTTTCACGGTGGTTTACCTAACTGCCTGGAATGCATAGCCTTTTTCACAGCCTCATCCGTCTGCACTTTCATATTCTTCTTGACTGCTTGCCTGGCAGCTAAGATTCTTCTCAATAACGCAGGCAGGACACCTCGACGTACTGATGCCTTGACAAATCCAACTCCGACAGGCGACCAGTGAACTAGGCCTTTTTTAACCAACGCCTCTAATTTTGCTTTTGGTATTCTGAGTCGCCATGCTCCAAACTCGTATGCTGCTTCACTGGAGTACGATAAATGGTAATTTAGACGGCCATGAAAATAGACATAATAATTATTGAACAGCATAAGTGTGGCCATAGAAAAGAAATATTATTTGTGTTAAAGTCGGACAATCAGGACGTTTAATAAGCCTCAAAAAGGATAGGCAAGCAATGATATGTCTGCGTTTGGAGCAAAACTTGTCTTGAAGTACTATTTTCTCTTTCAGTGATATAGTTAAACTTACCCGTTTATATTTTGCACCCGTCCAATACACGTTGAAAAGCAGTAGTTGTAAGCGATCATCATCGATGGATACAGGCTTTGGAAGTCGAGGACTATAACGGGATCCGTGTAGAAACGAGATTCTGGTGAAATACAATTTGGGAGATGAAACGAATTCGACTAAAAGAATGAAGAATTTTTTTTTTTTTTTTTTTTTTTAAATAGATGGAGAGGAAGATGTAGAGCAAAAAAGATGGATGGATTGTATGAGAATGATATGACGAAAAAAAAAATGCGCCGACCCCGATTAATATGGGACAAGGGTAGTGCGTCCTACCAGGTTCAAAAATAAGCGGCAGGCATTCAGGCGCCTTCATGGCGGCTCTTTGCTTCACAGTCGGCGATAGGGCCACGAGATTGAGAGGTCTCGCCGCTCGCAACATCAGGGACTCGACACGGAACTGCGAGCCTCGAGATAACACCTCCCACCATTGTAGGCCAAATAGACGAGCTAGTTCTGAGGTTCGATCTGTGCATACAAATGACAAGACACTACTATTATTAACTTGTTGTATGCCGTTTATATGGAGACAATTAAAAAGCCATTGTGTCTCGCGTGGATATACGTTCACACGAAGGGTTAATACTGAAAACGGGATATTTACTATGTTTACTTATTGTTTTGAGTTTCCGATACAATACAAGACAAGACAATATGTTATTAAAACACATCACTGGCTGTATTTTTATAGAGGTATGCAGATCCATAGTTCGTCGGCAACGTCTGAAATAACATATTCTTTATTTTCAAACTTTGCCGACGATATTGTTACGTTCTGCCCGATCGACTCCAAAAATTCACGCTCAACAGCACCACTACAAATTCTTTACTTACTTATAATATCCAGTTTCTCCAACATCCTGACAGTCCCAGACAGCCTGGTTAAGTAATGCTCCACTGGAATCCATCGTAATATCCTGGTATCATTGCGCCACCACGTCGACAACTGTGCATAACTGTACTTAGGCACTCTTTCCTTCAACACCTCATACATGCAGTTCTCAAAACTGTAGCTCGACAGCGCCATCTCATGGCGAAACAAACGCCAAACGTTTAACATTATCCTTCCAATAATCCTCCCTTCGAAGTCATTCTCTTCCCCTCTGCTACGTTTTTGTCGATACTTCTCTGTTATTCGAGAAACTTCTTTCACAATCTCTAACCCTAGCATTTGTGCTCTTTCCAAGATGTATCCCCAGGAATTCATTTCTATTTCGTACCCGCACAATATGTCTGGATCATGTTTCATCACTAATTCGATAACTTTTTCTAAAAGTTCGCTTTCGTTATCGACGTATGTGACATCGATGTTGAAAATACACCTGTCTAGATATCTGACTGGTGTCAATGTTTCGACGACTATGATTTTTGTAAGGGTCTTCTCCAAGCGATGACCCGGTGGGCAGTCGTTTGTTACGGTTAGGAATAATACTTCTATTGGATCAATCGCGGGATCGGGGTTCAAGTCTCCTCTTATTGATGTGTGGACTTCAGCCACCATGACTGTTAGAAAATTTACCTAAAATAAGCAAAAAAAAAACTTACAACTAGTTTTTGTTAAACAGCCATAGGTTCAACTTATATAATCATAGTTACAATCTTACTATTTGATTTTGATACTTACATCAACTAAGGGAGCCTCGATAGAACCGCTTTCTGGTCGATTTTCGGAACTACCAAAGCATAGAAATGACCCATCAGGTTGCATGGTTACTTGGAGACTATTATTCAAATTGGTTTTTCCCTGTAAAAAGTAATATCAGTCAAGAGTTCAGTCAAAAGTTCAATTTATCTATTCATTAGTTATTGGTTTAATTTTTTGTTACTAACCTTCTCATCAACTTCCAAACTAATACTGTTATCAATTTCATATTTTAATCCTAAAGCTTGTGAATTCTCTAGTTCATCGATATTGTTACTAATATCTTCATCATTTGCAGTACTGTTTACTTGTTCCACCTCACTTGTTTTACTTAATATCCACTTTATAATTTCATTACGCGTCGGCGGTTTTCGTACAGGTTGTAAAATACAATTTCTGTTGCCAGCCAGAAGTTTCTTCAATGCGTCTGGTTTTGTGGATTCTTGCGACATTTCATGCGTTTGCAGAAACAGTAAATGCCGCCATTCTTCTATAGTGGTCACGTCTAATGCTTTATCAAAGGGTTTCTGATCCCTCGATAGTTTACTATTAACTTTTAACACCATTTGACCTATCTCTACTTTGTCTCCTACATCTTTGTGGTCTGAATAGTACGGCACAAGGTTTCTTACTTTAGGTATATTATAGTGTGGTAAACTTGAGCACACATAGCTTTTTGTTGGAGGTTTTATTATAGGCGTTAATATTCTAAAATGTTTGTTTTCCTGTACTGTGATTCTATGTTCTGTTTTGATGTTCACTTCCTTGACTGATTTGTCAGTTTCCATTTGTACTTCATAATTATTAAGTTCTATAATTTCATGCTTTTCTATAAACACTGGTTCAAACTTTTCAATTTCAACAGATTCTTGTGATTCACTTACAATCTCATTAGTATCCTCTAGAGAAATATCAAAGACTTTAGACTTATCATAGAAGCTCATTATACCTAAGCCTAATCTATTGCTTTCCAGAGAAGATTCAATTTCATTATCACTGTCATTAAAGGTTTGATTCAATGAATCATTAACTTTTATATTTGATGGTCCTGGTTTAGGTTCAAATTGTTTCTCTAAATCATAAGCTTCAGCTACTGGCTGTAAATCATGTTCATGATATTTTGATGCTTTATTTACTAGATCAACAATAGACTCATTTTCTACTTTGCATTGTACTATATCACCTGTATCAGAGTGTATAGACTTATCTAAAATACTTTCTGGTTCAGCTTTTATAACTCTTCTCAGATGTGCATCTGAAATATCTTCTATGGTTTCTCTTGAGACATTTATTTCATCCATTTGACTTATATCTGTTGAAGATTCCGATTTATCGTCAGATTCATTTTCGGTTTTCTTTTTGGATTTAGGCCTTGATAATCCAAGTTTAAATGGTCTCATTTTTCTTTTTCTAACCTTCTTTGTATCTATAAAGTTACCAACCATCAATATGTTTGTATAGGAATTAGAAAATGGTTACAATACGACTTTTCACAGAGATGATGAAGAAGGAAATAGACCACTTACGTTCTTCATCACACGTTCCGTCCAGTTGGGGAATGCTAGCGCCATCCCAAAACGAATCATTCCATGAAGGAGAACTTTCACTTTCATCATCTTTACTGAAATAAACATCTCTGTAGTTTACAAAAAATATAGACAGCGTAGTTTCTATGGGAAGAGTGAGGTACCTACCTCTTATCTTGATCAAGAATAATGGTCTCCTCATCAAATATTCTCGAGTATTCAGCGTCATCTGAATCTATATCGCCGTCCTGCTCTACATTAGCCGGCGTTCCCATAACACTGTCCTCTTCTACTGGTTTCTCTTCCATATCTTGCAACATGTCTACTAGTTCTAAATCTTCATTATTTACTGAAAGAAATTGAACTTTAGTAAGCAACTGTGCTTTTCTCAGGAATGCTTTAAATCGTTTTTGTAAATAATACCTACATAGAACTTGACTATAGTGCAGAGATAGACTACTATTGAGAGCTAAACTCTCATCCACAAGTGTATTGTCGAAGTCTTCAGAGTTACAGAAATTCCCTCTCAATGTTTGATTAAAACTTGCACCCAATGAACTATCAGGCAAATGAACACTGACATCCACAGCATTAAATAACTGTGTTCCTTCCATACTTTCAGCTGGATATTGTGGTATTTCTAGAGATTTATCACTTTCAGTTATTACAGGTTTATCAACCAAATCGGACATTTTAATCAAAAATATTTGTTCAAACTTATAATGTGACTCAGTCTCCTCAGCCTTTATTCTGCCTTGGGATAGTGATTTAGAAGCTAGGGAAATGTTAAGCTGCTTTCGCCTTTCTGATTCCTGATTCCATACTTCTTCTAAGCCTGGGTTTTCAATTCCATCGCCTTTGCCTATTCTCTGGCGGTTGATGATGTGTGATGCAGCACAATCTGCTTCATAGTAGCAAGAACTTTCAGGTTTTAGTCCGAATTCATTAGGGCTTTGAGCTTCACTGCTGTTTTGCGATATTCCTGCTTTACGAAACTTGACACATTGTAGATCTATGTTGCTCATTCCAAATAAGTTGAAGTCTATGAAAAACTGTAGAGTGAAATTCAAGTGAGACTCATGAGGTTGGAATGCCTGGCCCAAAATTGCACCATTACTGCAGAGCTCCACAGCCTGTTTGATTAAACCAGGACTGTATAGAAATACTTTCAAATAAAGATGCTCCTTGTTGTGAAATCCATAGAAGGGTCTGTAAGTTTAAAATGTATATTAGAGTCTAATACTCGTAAAGTATCAAAATAACAAATAAATAGTTTTAATACTTACAATCCCTTAACAAGTGATATTTTGTAAACATGTTGGTTAGAAGATGTTGCTTGTTTCAATGCAATATTTAATGCTTTATCCAAACTAGCCGCAATCTACAAATGAATGGTTTAAATGCTACATTCCATACTAAAATCCTTTTTTCTAATTTATATAATTTCTACTCAACCAAATATCATCTGTAAGCCAGAGTAAATAAAGTTGATTTCAGAATGACTAATTATGAAAAAGTCTACAAAATATTAGTAGTAGTGTAAACTGAACTTTAAAACTTATACATAGGTTTTAAGTTGTTATTCCAAAAGCACATTTCTTTTGTAAATTCAATTGCAAATACAATACTACTACTGTATTATATGTATCTTACCTGATATAAAAATTGTGGTTGTGGGTTTGGTGTTGGGCAGGGTATGTAGAAGTATGGGAATACCCCATGTATGTGAAGGCATGCTTTGTGACCATCCGGTGTAGGTCCAAATATCCTTAACACTGGCACCTAAAACATTGTTTGTGGATTGCATTTCATATAAATTTAAAAAAAGGTGTACCTATGATTTTTCTCTCTCCATCAAATTGCAATACCGATAGATTTTGATCATTGTGGTAATATAATTGAGTGAGCAGAATATGATATCTGATTGACTTACCTGTTTGATATCTGATCCCCGGAAATCTGAATAAATCACATCTATGCCAGGCGTTGGCTTACTTAGATAATGATCACAGACTACAATTCTAACTGAAAATTCAGGATTTGAGCGACTATCTGAAACCAAACATGTTTGTCATACAATTACTGTATTATAACCGGCTACTAGCTGTAATTTTAGTCATAGAAGGCTTTTTACTTACTATCCAAGACACTCATGTTTGTTTAACATTAATTCATCTCCATGAGTTCATGTTACTACTCGTTCGTTCCTTGTTGTGCGACTTGTTGTTCGCGATGTTTACAATTATTGACAGCAGTGACAACGGACAGCATGACAGTGACAGTGACAACAACAACAAATAACCCTCCTTTTAGGCTTCGCCGCAATCGGGTAAAAAGGATACACGTCGTTATGGGTTGAAACTTGAAATCACCCAAAATCGGGTTTACTTCTATGTTTCAATGATTCTTAAACAGTTTCACCAAATTCATGCTGCGCTTGCGGATTTTCTTTTCAATTGAAATTTTTAAAATTAAAGATTAGTGGAGTATACTTTGGGTGGTTTGGGGACAGTTTGGGTCATTACCTGCCATAGTATTATTATACTCTTTGGTGATTTGGTCGTTATTACTCGTTACGTCTGACATCCAGTCGTACCAAAGGGTATTTTGTGTGAAATACTGATACTCAGCTGCGTTAGACTGGAAACTGACCCCAACATAGGAAAAGGCGGTAGATGACGAGATGACGATTTTCTTTCATAATTTATTGCGGTTTAGCATCCAAGTGTTATCGAGAGTAATGTTATTGTTTGCTTGTGTCATCCATCTGATCTGTAGGACAAAGGTCTCTGGCGAGCGAAATAGGTAAAAAGTAAATAAATAATCGAGCATGGCAATTTCAAACATTACTTCAAATTAAATGACAGTTGACAGCATCATCATTCAGTAATTCAGTCAGTTCGTTTCATTCACTCATCGTAAATTGGACGTGTTACTTTTTAGAACATTCACAATCTCATTTCAATACGTTGCGTGCTACAAAAACAAATTTTAAAATAATAATAATCATCTTTTTTGAACCTTTATTTTCATTTCTGTGTAGTGAACTCAAAATTTCTGGTGATGTCAATTGTGTGGTATATTGTTTTTAGAAAATAACAGTAAAATGTAATGTTTTTTGAAAATGAAGTGCTATTTCCTTGAAAGACTTTGCAAAGGACCACCAATATTTGTGAAAAGATAAGAATTATACAAAAACGGGATGATGGATGATGATGAGGCAGACTTGCGCGAACAGATATTCCATAACAACGTGAGGGAGCAAATCGTGAGTATCGAAACAAAGGCTATTATTATGTCCAAGTCCAAACAACAAGATATTCTGTCCCAATTCGTATATAATCAAGTTTATTTATTCTTGTTCTACAACCTGAATTCGAATGTATGATTTACATAGGTACTTTGCATTCGTCCTAGTTCTCGCCGCCATTCAGGCAAAACCTAACGTTTTCGCTAAAAGAACAAGTAGACAGGTTTTCTGTGTCATCAGTTTTGTGCCAAATGGCTTGAGTGACCATGACAATACTGTTATCAAATCTAACTTTTTCAAGGTTGATCCTAATAGCCTCTGAATATTAATTATTATAAAACAAATTGTATTACACCAAGATTCCTTCTATAAACAAAATCAGAGGATGGGTTTTCAATATGATAACAAAACTTATGTAAAGTAACGCAAGAGCAAAAATATGAGTATTTGTAAGTAGACAAATATTTTCACTCATAATATTATGTCTGCTGGACATGGTGACTAACACTAGCATTAGCATAGCATTCGAGATATCTACCATTTTATTATTTGTACTGAGCAATGTTGGTGAAATATTGGAATATCTATACAAATAATGAACATGGTAAATATTCTGTTGTTAAGTGTTAGTGATAAATATATTGGCTGTAGCAGCTCACTAGTTGAGATGAATTAAAAAATAATAGGAAGATTCTATATTTATTCATTCATTAATTATTGGGGGTTTGGGTTTCCGCACTTAGTCCTTGAAGTGGACCATTGTGCGTGAGCCATGTTGGCCGATTACTCTAACCAGCCCACCTCCCTCCAGAAGCAGATCAGACTTCCCGGTCTCCTCAGGGCATCCGCAAGGGATCTTGGTGTTCCGAGGGTTTCCTCACGAATCTTGGTAACGCCTGTGCACTCAAGGAGCACATGCGCCACCGTTTCCTCCGCCTCCATGCATGCTCTGCACAGGGGACTGTCTTTGATTCCTAGGGTGTGGAGGTGCTTATTCAGTGAACAGTGTCCAGTGATGGTCCCCGCCACCAGACGCAGGCTATCTCTGTCCAGGCGCAGAAGGCGCCTAGTCAGCTTTATATCCAGGGATAGCATAGCTTCCTTGGATTGCCTACATCCTGGTGTCGAGGTCCACCACCTCTCCGCTTGTATTACAGTGTGATCTTTTAACCAGCTTCTTAGCTGCATGTAAGGAATGGGCACAATGGGTTCGGGTCCGTAGGGTTTTGTGCTGGATCCTCTTCTGGCAAGTTCGTCAGCCGCATCGTTTCCGAGTGATCCGCTGTGACCTCTAATCCATTGTAGTGTTACCGTGTTGTGATTCAGTACCGTGATTCGTTCTAGGGCCTTGTGGCATTCTAGTATTAGTCCCGATGTGATCTGATTATTCTTTAGGGATTGAAGAACTGAGGCACTGTCGGAGAGTGTTCGAATGTTAGTATCCGTAACTCCCCTGGCCTCTATAGCGTGTGCCGCTTGGATGGCGGAAGTGGCGAGAGGACACCACCCTGGGGGCAGCCCTTCGCCACTATGGGTCTAGTGGTGTCGTTTACCGTAACTTGTACGGCTCTCAGTCTGAGCATGTTTGTGATCCATCCTCGCAGGGTCGAGTCCACACCGTTTTCCTCGAGGGCTGCGTTGATGCTATGGAAGATGTTTTTGTCAAAAGCGCCTTCTATGTCAATGAAGACAGCTAGTGAAGAGCATTTGTGTTTCACTGCACATTCGATCTTGGAGATCACACTATGCAGCGCAGTTTCTGTTGATTTTCCTGTGGAGTACGCGTGTTGTTGTTTGTGAAGTGGTTGCTCCCGAAGAGGTCCGTCCCGAATGTGTCGGTCACAGAGTCTCTCGAGGGTTTTCAGTAGGAAGGATGTTAGGGTTGAGACTCTATATTACCTGGGACTTATAGAGTAAGATCCTAGGGCCACCTGACGTCACGTATTTTCTGACGAAGGAAATGTGGACGATTGAGTAGTGTTAGTATGTGTATGGGCTGCGGGTTGTTCGAAAGAGATATTGTGGCTTCGGACATAAAGGGCTAAGAATGAACATTTTTTTTTTTTTTTTTTGTTTCTCTCGTTGTATCTGCAATCAGCTGTCTAGCTATAATCAGATGTGGTCTTCGTTTGAGATTTTTTTGTGATGTTCCAGTAAACATTCACATAATATGGTTGTGTACTAAAAATTTATTGAAGTTGTCACTGTCGCTGGTCCAAGTTTAGGATTTGCCATCTCTTTAGGCGGATTATATCCCCTTGGCTGTTCAGGAGGTTTTTGGCTAAGACATTGCTGTGTTTGCTCAGTCTCTGTTTATAATTTTTGCATTTTTGACATAGTTCTTCTTTCACTGTTGGTATATTTAAGTGCTTGTGTATTTCTGTGTTTCTGGCAAACCAGGGTGCAATTGAGATAGTTCTTAGGGCTAAATTTTGGAACCTTTGCAAAATTTCGATGTTGGAGTGGCTAGCTGATCCCCATAGTTCTATTCCGTAAGTCCAGATTGGTTTAACTACGACTTTGTAAACTAATATTTTGTTACTAATGGATAGTTTCGATTGTCTTCCCAAGAGCCAGGACAAGTTTTTCATTTCAATGGTAGCTGCCTTTTTCTTGGCCAATATGGTTGGCCCAGGTAAGCCTTCTGTCTAAATGTAGCCCCAGGTATTTTACTGTGTTGCTGTTTGGCAGTGGTTTGCTTTCCATGTACACTGGGGCACAATCGCCCTTCCGAAGAGTGAAAGTCACTTGAACTGACTTAGTTAAGCTAGGTTGAATTCTCCATTTTTTCAGCCATACATCGATTTTATTCAACTGGACTTGTAATTTTAGAGATGCTTGAGTCGGATCTTGGTCACTCGCAAGGCACGCAGTGTCGTCTGCATAGGTCGCAGTTATCACGTCATCAGTATCAGGCAGGTCTGCAGTAAAGATAGAGTAGAGTACGGGCCCGAGCACAGAGCCTTGTGGGACTGAAGCCTTCATTTCGTACAGATCAGACAGTTCTTCCTCAAACTTAACTTGAAATTTTCTTTGGTCTAAGTAAGATTTTAATATCATGTAGAAAGAGTTAGGTAGAAGAGATTTCAACTTATACAAAAGTCCCTTGTGCCATACCCTATCAAACGCCTGTTGGATATCCAGAAACACCGCAGAACAGTATTCTTTTTTTTCCAACGACTGTCTGATTTTGTGGACCACTCTGTGCACTTGTTCCACTGTTGCGTGCTTTTCACGGAACCCAAATTGGTGGTCTGGTATTATCCCATTCTCGCTAAGTACTGGTTTTAATCTTCGTAGAAATATTTTCTCAAAAACCTTTGATATGATTGGAAGGAGACTTATGGGTCTGTATGAACTTGTTTCGGTTGGTGGTTTCCCAGGCTTTGCTATCATACATATTTGTGATATCTTCCACATTTTTGGGTAGTAAAGTAGCCGGAAGATAGCATTGAACAGCATTGTTAGAAAGACGATAATTTTTCTAGGTAGATGCTTGAGTATTTCACCTGTGATGAGATCGTAACCAGGACTTTTATTGTTCTCGAGATTTCTTACTGTTCGTATCAATTCTCTCGGTGTGACCAGTTTGAGTAAAGGTGATAGTTGTTGATCGCTGTTCAGATAAATATCGACTTCCTCTTCCAAATCAGTCATCGGAGAGTCATTCGGAGTGAAAACTGCAGAAAGGTGTTGTGCAAAAAGCTCCGCCTTGTCGCTTCCTTTTCTGGCCCAAGATCCATTAGGTTGCCTAAGTGGGGGTACAATTTTTTTTGGCCTTTTGAAGTTTTTGGTTATCTTCCACAATGAATAGTTGTCTTGTTTTCGAGCTGACAATGTTGAGAGTTTTTCTTGAAACATGGTATTTTCGTTATCATGAATGAGCTCCTTCAGTTCTTTTGCAGCTTTATTAAAATCCCTTCTGTCCTCTTCCGATTTACTCAAATGAAGCTGCCTTCGCAATCTTCGTTTGGCCTCCAGTTTATGCTTAATCTGTAAGGGTATGTTATTTTTACAGACTAAAGGATCCAGTGTTGGGGTAGCGCGCCATGCTGCTATTTGTATTAGATTGGTTATGTAGAATGTGGCAGAATCTATGTCTTCTTCAGTTTTAAGTTTTACTTTCAGATCAACTTCTTCTTCAAGGTAATCCGCAAATGAGTCCCAGTCAGTTTTCCGATTGCACAAGGTTAATTTTGGCTCTTTCTTGATAGCTGCAATACTAAATGTAGCAATAACTGGAGAGTGGTCAGATAGTGTATCGAATGACGAGTCCACACTAGAATTGATATTTGACAGTCCCTTGACAATGAAAAAGTCCAGAAGGTCAGGTGTTCTGTTGGTATCAGTCGGCCAGTAGGTTGGTTCGCCAGTCGACAGCAGACTTTGCCGTTGAGTTTCAACGCTCTTTTTCAGCTCGCGTCCTCTGGTTGTGATGAGTCTGGACCCCCAGCAAGTATGTTTACAATTCCAGTCTCCACCACTAATGTACCTATTGCCCAACGTGTTAAAATATCTGTCAAACATGTAGTTCTTGACCTTCTGGTTTGGTGGACAATATACTGCACTTATGTTAATGGGACCAATACTCTCATCTATGGTGATTGTAGTTGCTTGTAACCAATTTTCTTTGAACTCACTATGTAAATGGTGCTTAATGTTGTTTTTTATAATAACAGCTGCCCCACCATGAGAGGTGTTGTCTGGGTGATTGGTACAGTATAAGCAATAGTTATTCATGTTAAAAAGTTTGCGATCATTGAGGTGGGTTTCTGAAATCAAAGAATGAACATGGGTGGTTTTTTGTCAGTAGAAGTCTGACACTGCCTACTGTTCCGCCCAGAGTGGGAGGAGTCATTTGACATTTTCCCACCCTCCGAAAAATAAAAAATTGGCTATTTATATTATCAATAATAACAACTTTGAACAGGCTGCCAGGAACATGGCATTTTTGCCTGTCCAACTGCTTGTTTACCGGTCACTGTACTTTTAGCACTGTAAACACTCCTAGGCAAGGTTATACCTTAATGATCGTCTTGTTTAAAGTGTGACCAACCACTAAATGTTATTTTTAGAGGTGGGGTTATGTTTTGGTTGCAAGTATGTATAGGAAATACTTTAACTCAATCATATAATATTGTCATTGCACCTGCCTACAAGAACAAGATGATATCAATATTTTTAATTGTTATGAATGGTAAAAGGTGAACAATCAAATCAACTTTCATCGTAAAATACATTAGTTAATTGAAGATCCAATACTAATACTAAAATATTAATAAATAGGAAGTAATAAACTACTCAAATAATGAATAGTCATTAATAGTTTCTTTATTATTTATGAAAGCTTTATTAGGTAGTGAATTACTTTTAAATCAATGTATAAAATAAGTAATATGTAATTTGTATATAATTTTTAATGCACTAAAATGATTTTTATTTTTACGTATAAAAAAGAAATAGGATGATGAGACCAAATCATCTACAGTAAAAAGTTTAAACTGCTTAGTAAAGAGATAAAAAACTATAAAACCTTTTTTGTTTTTGTTCCAGATCTTCTTACTACTATTCATCTTACTGTACCTTGTGTCATTTATGTTAATTGAGAAGTTCAGACGTCGAGACAGCGAGGACTATTTCACAGGCGATGAAGATGAAGTGAAAGTTTACCGCATTAGTCTATGGCTGTGTACCTTTGCACTAGCTGTGTCCCTTGGATCCGCTCTCTTACTGCCAGTATCTATAGTCAGCAATGAAGTGCTCATACTATACCCAAACAGTTATTATGTCAAATGGCTCAACAGCTCTCTTATACAGGGTGAGTTTTATTTATTAACTAACTTATGCCTTCAGGTTCGCCTGCGTGTAGTTTAGTAAGTGTCCTACAGCTCCTACAGGATCATATTACCTATAAGAAATAATCTATGTGTTAAATCAATGTATCTGTGTGCCAAATTTTACAGAAAAAAACGTCTACGGATTTCAATTAATTTTGGCATACCTTATAAATAGTGAAAGAGTAACAAACCTATCCTCACAGGAATATTTGACAAACCTAGCTGGTAGCATTTTCTAGTTTCTGCCTAACACCATGGGAAAAAATCATTACCCTTCCTTTTGGCTTCGCCATAGTCGGGTAATAAGCATGACTGTATGTCTGTATCTGATCCTTTTTAAAATATTCTAAGTTCCTTAAATATTATGAGTTCTCATTTTTAGTAGTAGGCTATTAAAAAATTTAAATATGTTTTCAAGCAAATATAACTTTTATTGTGGAAAAACCATATTCCATGTACAGTTTAAGGAAACTTATACAATTTTAAGACACACAATTCAAATTCAATGCTTGTTGACCTATCCTAGTTGTTCAAACAATACCTATACAAAATACTAGATGCTATAGAAAAATATTATAAATGAAGTAAATATTTGCTGAATCTCGAGAACAATAGAAATTATGTAACCTGACGTAATAGTATTGTAGGTATTGCATTGTAACGTGACTTATTATAATCATGAATTTATGCTTAGTATCACTAAAAAAAATTGTTATGTAAATGTACCTATTTCCTTAGCAACACACTACAATGGCTTAGTGACTGGGAGCTCTACTCCCGAGAATCCTGGGTTCAATTCTCAGGTCACGCCTTATTTTACAGGCTTGGCCTCCATTAAAATTGGACAGGGTGGCATAACCCATCTACTGAATATTTTTTTGAAACATACATTTACTGCCTATCCTTAGGGAAAACCCAAGCGTGATGTAGCTACCTAATATATTAACGTGGGGGAACATGATTGATATAATTGCTGTCACCTTTTACGAGTACGCCACGAAAAGAGGGCTGTTTTACGACGCGACTTTGAGTCACCGATGAATCCGAAAGCCGAAAATATCGTAAATGTATGAATACGTTTTTAGGGTTCCGTACCTCAAAAGGTAAAAACGGAACCCTTATAGGATCACTTTGTTGTCCGTCTGTCTGTCTGTCAAGACCTTTTTTCTCAGGAACGCGTGGAGGTATCAAGCTGAAATTCATATCAAATACTCAAGTCTATGGTCTCTTGGAGCTGTGAAAAAATCAAACTTCTAAGTCAACGCGATCAAAAGATACTCCCGTTTATGCCGCAAATTTTCGACACTCGCAAGGGAATCAAAACCTACAGGGTACTTCCCGTGAACTCAGAATCTTGAAATTTGGTATGAAGCAACGTCTTATAGCAGAGATATAGGAAAAATTGCGAAAAGTATACATTTTTAGTTATATCATATAATAAAAATATTTTTAATAATTTTAAACTTACTACCCCTTTCCTCATGAACGCGTAGTGGTATTATATTGAAATTCATATCAAATACTCAAATCTATAATACCTTTAAGCTGTAACAAAATCAAACTTCTATGTCAACGCAATCAAAAGAAACAGGAATTAAAACCGCATATTTTGAAACTCGCCACTACTCGCAAGGGAATCAAAACCTACAGGGTACTTCCCGTGAACTCAGAATCTTGAAATTTGGTACGAAGCAACGTCTTATAACACAGATAAAGGAAAAATTGCGAAAAGCATAAATTTTTAGTTACATCATATAATAAAAATATTTTTAATAATTTTAAACTTATTACCCCTTTTTTTTTATTTTTCCGAACATACATAATGTTTTCATATATGTATTGACAAGGTACCGTCAGCTTTCCACATTGTTATGTTATGGATTTCATTTAGCAATAAAAATACCATAACTTTTACTTATATACCTACAGGTTTGTACGGAACCCTCGGTGCGCGAGTCTGACTCGCACTTGGCCGGTTTTTTTAGGGTTCCGTACCTCAAAAGGTAAAAACGGAACCCTTATAGGATCACTTTGTTGTCCGTCTGTCTGTCTGTCTGTCTGTCTGTCAAGACCTTTTTTCTCAGGAACGCGTGGAGGTATCAAGCTGAAATTCATATCAAATACTCAAGTCTATGGTCTCTTGGAGCTGTGAAAAAATCAAACTTCTAAGTCAACGCGATCAAAAGATACTCCCGTTTATGCCGCAAATTTTCGACACTCGCAAGGGAATCAAAACCTACAGGGTACTTCCCGTGAACTCAGAATCTTGAAATTTGGTATGAAGCAACGTCTTATAGCAGAGATATAGGAAAAATTGCGAAAAGTATACATTTTTAGTTATATCATAATTATAATAAAAATATTTTTAATAATTTTAAACTTACTACCCCTTTCCTCATGAACGCGTAGTGGTATTATATTGAAATTCATATCAAATACTCAAATCTATAATACCTTTAAGCTGTAACAAAATCAAACTTCTATGTCAACGCAATCAAAAGAAACAGGAATTAAAACCGCATATTTTGAAACTCGCCACTACTCGCAAGGGAATCAAAACCTACAGGGTACTTCCCGTGAACTCAGAATCTTGAAATTTGGTACGAAGCAACGTCTTATAACACAGATAAAGGAAAAATTGCGAAAAGCATAAATTTTTAGTTACATCATATAATAAAAATATTTTTAATAATTTTAAACTTATTACCCCTTTACTCATGAACGCGTAGTGGTATTATATTGAAATTCTTAACAAATACTCAAGTCTATAATATCTTTAAGCTGTAACAAAATCAAACTTCTACGTCAACGCAATCAAAAGATACAGCAATTAAAGCCGCATATTTTGAAACTCGCAACTACTCGCAAGGGAATCAAAACCTAAAGGATACTTCCAGACGTACCTACAGGTTTGTACGGAACCCTCGGTGCGCGAGTCTGACTCGCACTTGTTTTAAATCAATATACCTGAGGTAAAGAGAAACCTTTTTGCAACGCTTCGTTTCATTTGTTCTGTACTCAAAGCCGTTATGGACACACTGAGGCGAACAAAGTGTGACAGACACGATTGTTATGAAATACCGAATATTGATGACCTCTTCTTAAAGAAAGTACCTGTACCTACCTAGTCTTTGCAGGAAATGTGTGCCATCCTCCCCTATAAATGCCGAAACCGGTTGTTAAGGGGACGATGCCACTTTTTCCCCATAAGACCCTAAGGAAAAAATAAAGGCATAGAGGCATGTGGCCTGGGAGCAAGTCGAATTTATCTGCTTATTTTTTTCCAGGGTTATGGAATCATGTGTTCCTGTTCTCAAACCTGTCGATGTTCGTGTTCTTGCCGTTTGCGTATCTCTTCTCGGAATCGTCCGGTTTCCCTGGATGCCGGGGGTTGAGGGGCAGGGTCTATGAAACCTTTATAGTCCTCGCATTACTTGGTGTTGCCATGCTGGGTCTGGCCTACGTCATCTCAGCGTGGTTGGAAGGTGACCGTTCCAGTATTGATGCTCTGCTAAGTGAGTATATCATTTACATAGCTATTATGGAGTACATATTAAATTCGCATAAATATTTAAGAAAAAATTCGGGACTCATGATAGTGCCTTGTGGTATTCCGTACCTGCGTGCACCTGGGTTACGCCAATAAAGTATCAGATGTGGCCTTGTGTGTGTAATAAAAGAAAAAAAAAATATTTATAACAACAGAAATGATGGACACCCCAAATACGAACATATTCATATAACGAAACAGACGTGTGCAACTTAGAAGCCATTTTCACAGAATTTTGTCGCTATTGCACTCAAGTTGGGTGGTCTTGCGATCCGCTTACTATTATAAAATACTTTATTATATTATTCCCATGCTAACTTCTAAACGACTCATGTCAATATTCTACGGATTTGTGTGACTTCCCATATTATTTCACGTAAACTGACTCGTACATTGTGGTTTACAAATAGTGTAGTCAGCATAAATAATATTCATGTCCGCTGTGTTCAATTGAGTGTGAAGAAAACGAGCGCACAGTAATTGTTCGGCCACAGTCAATGTTAATGGTTGCGCCGATTGCTCTGGATACTGTGCTAGTTTTACAAACAAAAAATACGGAATTTAAAAAAAGTCTATTTGAAACGGTACTGTTTCGAAGAATTGATTTATTTATTCCAAAAAATAGTTTTCCTTCTGATCGTAATTAGCTTTGCCCAATCTGTGTCTGTTTTCTCATGTGCTACTTTCTTCACAAATTTTACACCGGTTCCACACCCTGCTTAACTAAGCTCCTCGCATCTAAAATGCTAAACTATGATTAAACGGCTCATTCTTGCATCTAATCGCAAAGTCTAGGATAAATTGTCAAGTCCTGATTACTATGCCCGTCGACCATCGTAACACATCAGTACCCCCGTGGGCACTGACAATCAAACCTACGACGCGTATCGAATGTATTGTATGTAAAACTGTATTAACAATGTTGTCATTGTTTGCCCTCAGATTTGTGGACATACCTCCCTTTCCTGTATTCCTGTGTGTCGTTCGTGGGAGTTCTAATGTTACTAGGTGAGTCATTAACATTTATTTCTTATCGATGGTCATTTACTGTAGAATTAAGAATGTCTTTATATCGACGTCAACTTCTTATCAGTTGATCGGTCGTTAACTTGTTAGTTAGCTTGCCTACTTTCTTTATTGTAAAAACTGGCTACGCATTGACAGGTTCTATGCAACTTTTCTATCAAATTGCACATGATCACAGCGGGTATTCTACAACGTACAATAATCTCTTACATTCCTTGCTCGCATGTGTATGCGCTGCGTGCTATATTACTAACATTTCTACGAATGTTTGTTTGTTTGCACAAAGGTCTATCAAAGCTTCAAGTTACGTGACGTCACGTGGCGGCAGACATTGACCCCTAATTATTACATTCTGTTTATTTCGCCGCGGGTCGTTAGTGAAGGTAGAGTGCATCGAACTCTTGGCGAAATTGAATTTTTTCAATATAATTGAAGAATTCTGATCTAAAAATAAGTTGGCTGGAAACTTATGACGTAGATAGTTACTTCAGTGTATAATAATCGATTACATCGAGCAATAGTATTGTTTATCAACATGACTGCACCGATAAGGCGTATTAAAACCAGCTGTAAATCTTTCAAAACGAATAAAACTTTATTGACTAAGTATACACGTGACTACATAGGTAAATAACGCATGGCGATGTTGGCCGAAACTTATCGTCTGTCGTCCAGCAGCATGTCCGTTTTGCAATAATATTAAAAATAATCAAATAAAAGTAAACTTCAGTAAATTGCACATCAAAGGTGTGCTGCATCTAACTTTCTAATTATTCGTTTTCTTCCGCGTCGTCTTCTTTCCTGTCCAGAAAATGTTTGATTAGATCCTCGTGCTGTGGGAACATTTCTTCCAATTCCTTCCTGGCTTCTTGCAGCTTGTCCAACTCTTCAAGTTCTTTGTGCGCCTTAACCATGTAAAGACGGGCTTTGAAGCTGTTTTCATTGAGTTGAAGTGCCAGGTCACAGTCTTTATGAACCTGCAACAAAATAATGCGTTTTTGTATCTCAACACTTGCATAAGTAGAAAGGCGATGAGCTGGCAAACTGTCAAGAGTGGAATTTTATCTATTTATGCCGAGTGCGGTTTCAATTTAATACTTTGGCACTTACATTACATGCCTATCCTAGTAGTTATCATCGATGTACCCATTCGATTGTTACGTCAAACGTTGTCCATAGCAATTCAGAAGTCGTATTCAAGTAATGAACATTCATGAACAAATGTGGGGCCTATACAATATTTGTTCAGTTTGCATGATGTTAGGTTACTGGTTATTGCGTATTCCAAATAAAGAAAGTTCTCGTTAATGCTTCAACAGGCTTGTCAAGATAAATAGAATAGAAAAGAAAAGGTACGAATATCAGCGACGCATTCTTGTGGAGCTCACATCTAAAATGAGCAATCTGAATGCTAGTAAAGTACAATATTATTGATGTACACTCAACAAACGTAGGCACATGTGTCGACGTCTTAAACAAACTTAATTCATGACAAAAGCATAAATAATGTATTAATACCACACAGATAGTGGTCGATAAGTCTATAATGTAACAAACGTACACGATGCTACACCTACAAACAATACGGGTCTTGAATTTTGATCTGTTCGAGTTAATTGTAGTGTTTACAAAGGATCATTGCAAAGGAATCTTAGTAACACAGATTCTATACCGAACACGTTTTAATAACAAAGATATTAAAAATAAGTATCTAGAACTTTTCTCGCATAAATTAAAAAGTGCGATAGCATCTCTTCTTAATTTCCAAATTAATTATGACTAAGTTCTTTATCTCTGCAATAATCGCATTATCGAATCTAATAGCTATTATCTTTTGAAGCGGTTTTTGTGTGTTAACCATGTAGATAAAACTGTTGTCGATTTGTAGATTAAGTACGTTTTTAGGTATCTTATCATTAGAATATCTTATATTAGCGTTTATTTAAATATAATAATCAGATGCTGTCTGTTACTTCGCGGATCCGGGATATTAGCCTCATCCGTGGAAGTTTATAGCCAAACCGGTCCTGCTAGTTCCCACATTTATTCCAATCCAACGATGCAATAAGACGCTAAACAACGAAATAACAATATCTTGTTTCGATATTGAATCTATAATTACTAAAATATTATGGCCACGCATACTCGGATGTCTGGGCTGGGAACAAAATAGTCACGATAATGAACTCTAACCTTTCCTAAATAGTGATAACGGGGAAGAGGAGGTGCGTGTTTCTAGAAGTGACGATACTGACCTTGTCGAATTTTCCTAGCTTGATTTTAGTAAGTGCTCGGTCACAGTACAGCATAGGGTCGTCTCGGATTTGCTCAATAGCTCGGTTGTAGCAAGAGAGAGCTCTGTCATAGTCTTGGCGACGAAACGCCTTGGTAGCTTGGGTCTTCAAAGTATCAGCTTTTTCGCGACGAATCTTCTTGTCTTGAAAGCGTTTTTCAGCATCTTTGCTTACTTCTGCCATCCATGCGTCTTTGTCCATCTCACCCTGGTCATTTGACAAGAAATCAATAAGTAATTACTTACAGAAATAATCATTTGGTATGACCAGTTTTACAATGATTAAAGTAACAGTGTGAAGGACGTGACCTTCGATCGATTAATCATCATGCATTATGTGTTACGAAATTTTAGGTACATAGATGCTTATTTAATTTGTTTATCACGACTGGAGATAGTGCTAATGCCTACTATAAATTGTTAACCGACCTCCCAAAAAGGAGGAGGTTCTCAATTCGATCGGTATGTTTTTTTTTTCTCTATGTATGTAGGTACACCAATTACGCCGAGATTCATGATCCGATTTACGTGATTTTTTTTAGTTTGATGCGTAATAGTTGCCATTTGGTTCCATAAAAATTTGACATTGTTTGACCCAGTACTTTTCATTTTATGAACATTTTTCGTTTGTGTGTGTAACAATAAAGCTACGGTGAAAATATTATTTATTAGCTCTAAACATTTCTGCTTCCCTTGTCCCTTTCATTTTCAGTAAATTTTGAAATTAAAAAAAAAAATGAAGAGCGCGCAATTTTTTTTTTTAACTTCTTTATTTGGGCTTTTACCAATGCAGTCCAAAAGTTTTTATGAAGATTCATTGACCGGCCCTGGATTCCGAGGTATAAATCTTACGGCACTCCACTATAGTCTTTGTGAAGTGCTTGTCATACAATTAGGTAATGTCAGGTCGCTACGCAAGAAATTCCTTTTGCAAAAGCCAAGCTATTCTAAATATTTGTCGAACGATTGGTACCTACTTTGAAGTGATTGATAATGTCAATATTTTGTATAGACTACCTAATGGCTTCGGTCAGTCACGTTAATGTTCTACTGACCGATTGGTCCAAATTGTTATTTTAACACGTTTATGTGATAATGAGATAGGAACCTTTTTGGAACTTTAGTTTGAGATATTTACACAAGGTACCTTGTGCGTTAATAAAGTACCGATGATGTATTAAACAGGAAATAAAAAGTATACCGATTCTCTAGATTTTGTGCGAAGCAGTCAAACGTCATTGGCATTGCTGGGTAAAAAAAGAATAGATGTATTTACCCACACAATCTTTTTTCTATACCAATCTTAGTAAATTACTGTTATTATCTTTTCGAGTCGAACCAAGCGTGACATTTTATTTTAGAGTTCAATAGTAAGGCAGTGAAGATACCTCAAACGTAATGTATGTAAACACTGATCATGAATATTTCTGTCTGCACTGCAAATAGAAAAGAACAACAGTATCTACACGAGGTGGATGTTTATTTATAGAGAAACGCAAGCCAAATTGCTTTCACTGATAATATAATACGATACGTGCACCTACTCGCATCTTGGAGGTCTACCACGAAAGTGCATTGCATGACGGTCTAGAAATGCATGCTGCAGGTGTGCTCAAACATGAATAAACCATGTGCGAAAAGCCGAGAATGTCATCCGAATGATTCCGAACTATGCCCATTGCGGGATCTTGGTAGGCCCCAGTAATGACATGATCAGATCAGACCCCGATAAATCTATTACGAGTTTTGACGACCCAATTACAAGCCCACGTGTTAACTGGTACCTATGTAGTTAAATATAAAGCGCTTTGGCATGTTATTGTGCTGTCGACATTCTCAAATACATAAATATTTATTTATGCATGCCACCTACGTAAGTGATTGTGATTTTTTTCGGAACTTAATGTGCATGTCTGGGTATCCATACAGTGTCATTTGTAGGTACACACCTATGTGTACTTACTTCAAATTTTTTACACATTCAGTACTTAGCTAGTATATTATGGAATTTTATAACCAGGTGTGCTTCTGATAACCTAGTTTCTTTAAACATTGAGTAATACAATTAACCATATCGAATACTTCTGCTAATTCCATGTTCAGAATCAGATTAGGAACGCAAACTATGTCATGGAATGTTCAATATTGTGTAATGTAGAAATTGTTCTTTGTCGTTTAAACAGGATCGTTAGCATACCTTCTAAAGAGTTCAACTTCTAAACCTGTTTATTCTCGTTTCTCCTGCTCTATCCTTATACTAAAGACCGCAGCTTTAAAGGAAGGTGCTTTATTTTCATTACATGATATAAAACAGGATACTGCTTCTATTCTTAACCCGCGTTTTTAAAAATAACAACATTATCTGAGGAAACCGATACGCTCACCTCATCTTTTTTTCCGAGATTTTGGAACGCTTTTTCGTTGATCAGAGTGCGATTTTGTTTCACTTTGAGTTTAATATCCTCGTCGAGAATTATTTTTCCATCCAAGTATTGGTCAGCGAGGATTTTTGCTGCTTCTGCCTTAACTTTATCACCACTTCCCATGTCCTTTACTAGATTTGATACTTCAGTGACTCGTTGCATGAAGTTGTTGAATTCTTCATTTAATTCTATGTCTTTAGTATCCTTCATAGCTGGGTTGTTTGCAAGGGCCATTGTCGCTGTTTTAGGACTCAATTAGAAAATTAGAAAATAATCTTTCAACAAACTTGTTTACAAACTGTCTGCATTGACGTAACAGTTTACATGGCAACCGTTGTCAAGTCAAACAATTTCTAATGTCAAGGGACATACATGTGTAAAAGAAAAAATCTTTTTGTTGTCTATTTCTATTTTTATCCAGTAACGCCCAGTGTATTACTTTGTTCAAAAAGTACATCTTTCAATAGTTAATCTATGTTTGTAAGTTACAGCTGCTCTCGAGTTTTTTTATGTTCTAGTCGATTCTATATTTAAGTCAAGGTGAGGTACAAATGCTTCCGAGTGGTAAATATAAACCACGTGTACAGAGTAAACTTAGAGGAATTTGCTTCCTCGTAACTTTTACACGACTGGCCAAAATAAGGGTGTTATGTTTTTAGGGTTCATGTATGTATGTTTGTGAGTATCTTTATTCCACCATAACTTTATACGCCTGAACTGATTTTGATGTATGTGGTTCCATTTTCAATATTGTGAGATCTATGCAAAACTTTTCTGTATCCATAATGTCATGCAAAAACTCAGTGCGTAGGAAAACAAAAACAATTGACTTTTAACTCGAAACAAAAACTAGGTACTTAATTAATATGCTGATTGTGAATGCGATACTATAGCTTTTTGTTAACATTGGAGCCAGAATAACATGTTATTTACTTGTATTTTAGAGACTACCTACCCAAATAAAAAACAAACGAGATACTACTAGTTCCTTCCTACGTATCAATTGATCTATTCAAACACCAATCGTCCAAATACTTCTGGATTGTAGAAGTCATGTCAAAGATATAATTAGAGATGATACAAAACATCGTTCATTCATTAATCAATTGAGATATTTTGATCGACTGCGTTCGCTATTTAGTTTCCAAACATGTGTTTTTGGAAAAAACAACTTTATTACCCAGACATAAAATTCAGATTGGATTAAGAACGACTTCCTCGTTGTTAAAAAACGTAACCATCATGTCAGCAATATCCGAAGGGTTCGCCAGTTACCTATGATTATGGGCACAAATCCAGCCTCCGTGACTGATGCTAAGAACTATTTTATTAAGTGCTAGTCAGTTTGAACTCTATTTAATTTACACGACCATAAAGGTGATATTCGTATAAGTGAAAATAAAACCAATGGGAAACAAGTACTTGAATTAACTCTAGTAACAATGTACGTTTGTTTGTTCGCAGTATTCACTCCGCTCGGGTTCGTGCGTCTATTCGGCGTGGTGAGCGCCGTGCTGGTCAAGCCGCAGTTCCTGAGGGACCTCAACGAGGAGTACTACGTGTACTCCTTCGAAGAGGACACCATCAGGCGAAGGATCAATAATGCTGTCTCTACAGGTAAAGTTGTCGTTCATCACTCCCTCCCTCCATGTCCGTATCAGTTTTTATCTCATCTACATCTGCAAATTATATCTCATCCATATCATGTTTTCCTCATCCATTCTCTATTCGCCGTCTCAGTACTACTGTGCGAAGGCTCCCCATTCCTTCATCTACTCTCGATGTTGTACTTCTTAGTCAATACATGAGGAAGCCATCCAAGGCGATCATCTTCTTGATCAACCGTGATCCCGTATAGCTGTCTGAGGGTTCTCATCTTGAGATATAATATACAAGCCCATATCACTGGCATCCGGCAGACATTACCCTAGTCCGATGAAAAAGTTTAAAACATGTTTTCATTTATACGAGTTTAGCTTTTTAATTGTTGATTAGAATTAAAACGTGTAGGTAAATCAATCCTTCTAGCAGTTAATGAGCAAAAACACTTAAGAGCAGCTGCTAAAGCGGCAGATGTGTTTACGTTGGTAGACAAGGAATGACGTATACGTACGTACAGAAAGTGTTTCAATCATGAATGTACCGTAAACCGAGTATAAATCAAGTTAACAGTTACATCGCAATAATTTATGCTATCAGCTAGATAGAAGATTAACTAAACAGTGTAGTAGCCAAAACCTCTCACACATGCACAAGGACAGACGTAATGTAGTAGTGATGCTGTGTTCGCTTCCTATCTGTGACGTCTACACACGGCCACGACCTGCACGTTCAAGCGTCACGCGTCATCGGGTGCGAAAATCAAATGAACGCGACGCGTAACTACTGCCCTTGCCCCGTAGGAATTTTAATATTTTAGTACCAAGTGTTACTAATGTAAATATTCGTATGCCGCGTCTAGAGGTGGATATGTCGTGAACCAATGGCATGGTTCACGACATATTCATCAACCACTAACTTTGTGCCTACCGTATCCTACGAATAAATATCTTTGTCTTGCGAATGTGTAATTAAAACCAATCATATTACCATGTATAGTACCTATGACATTCAAAAGTGTGGCCTAATTGAAATAAATGGTTTGACGTTTGATTCACGCCAAGGAAACAAGTTACAAACGCGTGTTTCGCTTCACGCATGTTGCCGTCGCAAGTTGCATCGCCCGAGGTTGTGAACGCGGCGTAACGCTAACCTTACGAACTGAGAGTTGACCTTCCCAGCTCATTACGTTTTAAAATCGCATGGCACGTGCCTCTATGTAGGCGGAAACTATGTTATTTATGATACTAGAAGGAGTAATTTCAGGTTTGCAGATAACAGTTCTGAAGATAGTTCGATAAATCTTTCGTTGGTAGTAATTCTTTAACTAGGCCTATCAATGAGAACATGTTTAAGCGTTTCTGTCCACGTTGAGGGTGAAAATTATCCCACGGGAACGCGCTACCGCGGGATAAGAAACATTCGATGTCCTACTAACCTAGGTCTTGTGTGCCAAGCATCGAATAAACCATATGTACAGGTGGCTACATGTTGGTCTAACACAATTTGAGTTCATCGACGCGTAAAGGTGAAGAAATAAAAGGTTGATGATTACAATGAGCATACGCTTTGTCCCAATCTGCAATGCATGTACGTGTGTGCCTTCTTCTATGAGATATTGCAGCATCTTGCTCATAATAATAATATATCTGTTTCCACGTTTTTTTTTTAAAAACGTCCCACTCTAGGAATTTCTCCTGTATCGTGGGACCGTTTACAAACATTTAAACTCACATACACAAATACCCAGACCCGGAACAACTATCTGTAGGCCATACAAATATTTGCGGGGATCAAATCCGCGACACGCAGCGGAGCAGTCCAATCGCTCAGCCACGGCGCCAACCGTGCCGTCATCATTACGTACCTATCAGTCTTAATAGTAGTGTTAGGCTCGCACCTTATTATATGGGACATACTGCCGCACTCGGAGAGCTTTAATGATTACTGAGGCCATCACTTAGTAAAGGTTTTGACAGTTTTGACCTACAAAAGTATGTCAAACCTTTACTAAGTGACGGCTTAAGTAATCATTAAATATCTCTGAGTACCGCAGTGAGACATACATAATTTGGCGACATCGGCATGCACTGTTACCAGCACCTCTGTCTAACCCTTCAGGTATTACAGCCGTGATGTTAGTAATCAGTAATACGTAATCTTTAACTGTTCATTTTATTCGGTTCTTATCATAACCGTATGTTTTCGATGATTCAAACGCAGTCCGTACTTGAATGATTTTAGCGTGATATAAACATTATTACGTGTGTTACCCAATAGAGTACGGGCAACAATTTGTATCATAATAATATTCGCACATAACATTCAAGTAATTAAAACTATTAGCACGGATTATGGCAGTACACAATGAGTTGTTTGTTTTTTCTGCTAGGTAGGAATTTGCGATATTTCAACTGTTTGATGATAAATCATGTTTGCTGATCTATCTCAGGCGATGTACAGTTAAGATAACATCATCTTCCTGTCCTTGTCTCATGTTAATTAGGATCGGCGGAACACGTGTTTTTCTTCCATTCTCCATTTTAAACCTTCAACTGTATCATTTACCTACTCTATTTTCTTTCATTTCCTCACATAATCCATCCATCTTTTCTCTGTTGTTTAGATAACTCATTACCTTTATCTGGGAATAAGAAGATGGTTCCTAGTTTGCACTAGCTACTGCATAATTCTTGAGCAAGTGTTCTCGTATAAGTGGTGATTATACTATTATCCCCTTAGTTCGCTCATTGTAAATTCCGTGCCACATAAGGCTATCTGAAAAACGTTTGTGGGCAGGAATTATAAACAAGTTGTTCTCAAAACGCAGTTGTTATACAATGGGTCTCATCAGTCATTCCGTTTGGTATTTACCACGTGACTGCGTATCCTCAATGCCAGTCGGGAGCGCCTAATCGACGGGTAATGTTTCATCAACTACACATTCCAACGTCTGAACATTTTTATGACTTCAAAACTAAATGAGCCGAGACTCCTGACGTTAATGACAGCATAAATTGCTGCAGTTGGGATATTTTTGTTCGACTATTCTGGTTTTGCGAGTATTTTTGGATAATGAGATTTTAAATTGTGTGGTGCCGGGCAGAGAATAAACTCCGTGTCGTGTCGCGGATATCTTTTTTAATAAGGAGTTATGTCAGGAGAATAAAAGCAAGTGGTAGCCAATCTGTGTAATGCATACTGATTGTAGCAATATCCTGTTCATTGCCGAGTTCGAACCAATTTCCTACATTTTCCCACCAAATAGTCTATAATAAGCCTTCAATATTAATACTACAGAGTTGATATAGGTAACAGTATTCTTGAACTCTCTGGCTCTATGGCAACATAATACCAAAGTTGAATATTCGAAATATGAAAAATTCTATCTGGCGGGCATGAGACTAATTACCGAAACGGGCCAGTGACCAACTGCCCTTCTGCCTTCAATTATTTTCACAGGAATGCTATTGTGATGAAATCAATGGCAAAGGCAAATCAACAAACAACGCAAAATCACTGTGTCATAATAAGATGAGTGCGAACGCGCCAGCGAGTGACCTACCGAACAAGACCCGTGTTTACAAACATGCATGAAGTACCGCATTCATAATTATAATCGAATTACGATTATCATAATTATCAGTCTACCTCATCAACCTTGCCACGTCGAGATGTCTTCATCATCAACCTAGTCTTTTCCCAAATTATGTTGGTGTCGGCTGCCTATTATAATCGAAGGCAGTTCATCATTCTGCATATCCCAATTTATTTGGGGTCGGTTCAGCATGACGGCAGATGAATACCAGTATTTTACATAGAGGACTGGCTATCTCACCTCTACAGCCGAGTTAGAACTGGGTAATACGAAACCCCTTGGCAAGACTGGTTGTCGATCTTTTGGGCCACTGACTACTTGTAACGATTTTTAAAGGTCTACAAATGTGAGCGCTACAAATTCAGCCCCGATAATTAAATCCATCCAATATTCCTAGTTGTAAAATGTACTAATGTAGTACCTACTGATACAGTCAGTCAAGCAATCTCACCAATATCTATCAAAAGGGGAGTGCGGCAAGGAGATACAATTTCACCTAAACTTTTTCGGCGGCCTTGGAAGACGTGGTAAAAACATCAATGGTGTCTACTTGTGGCACCTTCGATTTACGATGGTTCTGTAATTAGTGTAAAACTTGCCACTGCATGGAAACCTAGGAATACTCCTTGGTCGAGTACACAAAGAGATCTCTGAAAATGTTAGAGAAACAATCTTATATAAATCAGCTTAATCAGCTTATCGGCAGAGAATATTTCTTAGAAAACGTGTTGATTACCACAACATTGACATTTGATAGAAAAATTATTCTTATGTACGTGTATGTAAGTGGCGTAGACATACATATTTAAATCACCGATGTATCCAAATTGAGTAGGTACAATCTCAGTAAAATTAATTTCACATCCACGGTTTACCTACTCGTACATTTTCAAACGAATATATTAATAAGTAATGTTCATACGTGTTGTTTTATATTTGGATAGCCGATAACCGATTGTATCATTATGTTTTTGATATCAGACATTATTGGCGTTACCGATATGGTTTCTATATTTTACATTATGATATTGCAATGGTGCACAAGCACATTTAGTTGTTTTATTCGCGGTTGTTATTGCAAAAGGATAGGCACACACTCTACGTGATCACACAGATAGTGTACCTTACTGACATAATTAAGTATTAACAATCTACTGAGACCAAGAATTTAAACATTACTTTTAAGGGGATCGCAGCACTAGATGACTTTGACGATTTGACCTCTGTACCGGCTTTTGTTTATTTTTCGGCCCCTACCGGCAAACGACTGTACTACAGAAAAACGTACCAAAGAACAGAAATGTGTCGCAGAGCGGTCATCGTATTTGCCTAACATATTTTGTATCTCTTGGAGTACCGACATCATAATGTATGAATAAAATATTTAATAATAAATTATACACTTTGACTAATGATGTAATAACCTAGCTTTCATTATTTTATTTAATAGTTATTTCACTGAGCACGGGTACTCCTACTACGATACATTCTTAAGGTCTGATAAAGACCAGATAACTGCTTATCGCTTCTCAGTCACGGAAATAGTCAGAATGCTCCAGCTTTCAGCTAACTGAGCACGAATGCTACTACATGATACATTTTGAAGGTCTGACGATGACCACCTAAGTGCTTATCGGTTCTCAGTGACTGATGTAGTTAGAATGACCTAGCTTCCAAACTTTATCTGTCTGAGCACGGATGCTACTACTTAATACATTTTAAAGGTCTGATGATGACCAGCTAAGTGCTTATCGGTTCTCAGTGACGGATGTAGTTAGAATGACCTAGCTTTCAAATTTTATCTATCTGAGCACGTATTCTACTACATGATACATTATGAAGGTCTGATGATGACCAGCTAAGTGATTATCGGTTCTCAGTGACGGATATAGTTAGAATGCTCCAGCTGTCAGCTTTTATCTTATTGAGCACGGATGCTACTACATGATACATTTTGAAGGTCTGATGATGACCAGCTAAGTGCTTATCGGTTCTCAGTGACGGATGTAGTTAGAATAACCTAGCTTTCAAATTTTATCTGTCTGAGCACGGATGCTACTACATGATACATTTTGAAGGTCTGATGATGACCAGCTAAGTGCTAATTGGTTCTCAGTGACGGATATAGCTAGAATGACCTAGCTTTCAAATTTTATCGATCTGAGCACGGATGCTACTACATGATACATTTTGAAGGTCTGATGATGATCAGCTAAGTGCTTATCGGTTCTCAGTGACGGATGTAGTTAGAATGACCTAGCTTTCAGATTTTATCTTATTGAGCACGGATGCTACTACATGATACATTTTGAAGGTCTGATGATAACCAGCTAAGTGCTTATCAGTTCTCAGTGACGGAACGTAGTTAGCATGACCTAACTTTAAAATTTGATCGATCTGAGCACGGATGCTACTACATAATACATTCTAAAGGTCTGATGATGACCAGCTAAGTGCTAATTGGTTCCAGTGACGGATATAGCTAGAATGACCTAGCTTTCATATTTTATCAATTTGAGCACGGATGCTACTACATGATACACTTTGAAGGTCTGATGATGACCAGCTAAGTGCTTATCGGTTCTCACTGACGGATACAGTTATGATGCTACAGCTTTCTGCTTTTATCTTATTGAGCACGGATGCTACTACATGATACATTTTGAAGGTCTGATGATGACCAGCTAAGTGATTATCGGTTCTCAGTGACGGATATAGTTAGAATGCTCCAGCTGTCAGCTTTTATCTTATTGAGCACGGATGCTACTACATGATACATTTTGAAGGTCTGATGATGACCAGCTAAGTGCTTATCGGTTCTCAGTGGCGGATGTAGTTAGAATAACCTAGCTTTCAAATTTTATCTGTCTGAGCACGAATGCTACTACATGATACATTTTGAAGGTCTGATGATGACCAGCTAAGTGCTAATTGGTTCTCAGTGACGGATATAGCTAGAATGACCTAGCTTTCAAATTTTATCGATCTGAGCACGGATGCTACTACATGATACATTTTGAAGGTCTGATGATGATCAGCTAAGTGCTTATCGGTTCTCAGTGACGGATGTAGTTAGAATGACCTAGCCTTCAGATTTTATTTTATTGAGCACGGATGCTACTACATGATACATTTTGAAGGTCTGATGATGACCAGCTAAGTGCTAATTGGTTCTCAGTGACGGATATAGCTAGAATGACCTAGCTTTCAAATTTTATCAATCTGAGCACGGATGCTACTACATGATACATTTTGAAGGTCTGATGATGATCAGCTAAGTGCTTATCGGTTCTCACTGACGGATGTAGTTAGAATGACCTAGCTTTCAGATTTTATCTTATTGAGCACGGATGCTACTACATGATACATTTTGAAGGTCTGATGATAACCAGCTAAGTGCTTATCAATTTCAGTGACGGAACGTAGTTAGCATGACCTAACTTTAAAATTTGATCGATCTGAGCACGGATGCTACTACATAATACATTCTAAAGGTCTGATGATGACCAGCTAAGTGCTAATTGGTTCCAGTGACGGATATAGCTAGAATGACCTAGCTTTCATATTTTATCAATTTGAGCACGGATGCTACTACATGATACATAAGTCATAAGTCATAAGTCATTTATTTCGGAACAATATACATTGTGTAGAAATTTGTAAAACTTCTACACTTTGAAGGTCTGATGATGACCAGCTAAGTGCTTATCGGTTCTCACTGACGGATACAGTTATGATGCTACAGCTTTCTGCTTTTATCTTATTGAGCACGGATGCTACTACATGATACATTTTGAAGGTCTGATGATGACCAGCTAAGTGATTATCGGTTCTCAGTGACGGATATAGTTAGAATGCTCCAGCTGTCAGCTTTTATCTTATTGAGCACGGATGCTACTACATGATACACTTTGAAGGTCTGATGATGACCAGCTAAGTGCTTATCGGTTCTCACTGACGGATACAGTTATGATGCTACAGCTTTCTGCTTTTATCTTATTGAGCACGGATGCTACTACATGATACATTTTGAAGGTCTGATGATGACCAGCTAAGTGCTAATTGGTTCTCAGTGACGGATATAGCTAGAATGACCTAGCTTTCAAATTTTATCAATTTGAGCACGGATGCTACTACATGATACACTTTGAAGGTCTGATGATGACCAGCTAAGTGCTTATCGGTTCTCACTGACGGATACAGTTATGATGCTACAGCTTTCTGCTTTTATCTTATTGAGTACGGATGCTACTACATGATACATTTTGAAGGTCTGATGATGACCAGCTAAGTGCTAATTGGTTCTCAGTGACGGATATAGCTAGAATGACCTAGCTTTAAAATTTTATCGATCTGAGCACGGATGCTACTACATGATACATTTTGAAGGTCTGATGATGACCAGCTAAGTGCTTATCGGTTCACAGTGACGGATATAGCTAGAATGACCACCATCAGGTAAATGGCACCCTCAGTCTCCAAGGCCTCCTCGAGCTCTTTTAAATGAGTCCAAACACGATGGTTCTACGCAGCGCTGTCAATGAGATCCTGTACCCACCTTCGAAGTCCACCATCAAGTAAATGGCATCATCAGTCTCTAAGGCCTCCTCGAGCTCTTTCAAATGAGTCCAAACACGACGATTCTACGCAGTGCCGTCAATGAGATCCTTTACTTACCTTTGGAGTCCACCATCAGGTAAATGACATTATCAGTCTCCAAGGCGTCCTCGAGGTCTCAACACCATTAAAATAATAAGATACATAACATCACGCCTACTATTAGGTACACCTCTGTCTAACCCTTCGGGGATTACAGGCGTGATGTTATGCATTGTATGTTATTATTTTAATGGTGTTAATTGTTTTATCGCTTATAATTATTTTGTCTTGAGAATTTCGTTTGATGGAAGATGAAGATCTGGATGACTGATGATGTCTCGTACCTGATGGTGGACTCCGAAGGTTGGTATAGGATCTCATTGACGGCACTGAGTAGAACCATCGTGTTTGGACTCATTTGAAAGAGCCGAAGGGGCCTTGGAGACTGATGATACCAGCTACCTAATGATAGACTCCGAAGGTAAGTATAGGATCTCATTGATGGCACCACGTAGAACCGTCGTGTGTGGACTCATTTGAAAGAGCTCGAAGAGGCCTTGGAGACTGATGGTGCCATTTACCTGATGGTGGTCATTCTAGCTATATCCTTCACTGTAAACCGATAAGCACTTAGCTGGTCATCATCAGACCTTCAAAATGTATCATGTAGTAGCATCCGTGCTCAATAAAATAAAATCTGAAAGCTAGGTCATTCTAACTACATCCGTCACTGAGAACCGATAAGCACTTAGCTGATCGTCATCAGACCTTCAAAATGTATCATGTAGTAGCATCCGTGCTTAATAAGATAAAATCTGAAAGCTAAGTCATTCTAACTACATCCGTCACTGAGAACCGATAAGCACTTAGCTGATCATCATCAGACCTTCAAAATATATCATGTAGTAGCATCCGTGCTTAATAAGATAAAATCTGAAAGCTAAGTCATTCTAACTACATCCGTCACTGAGAACCGATAAGCACTTAGCTGATCATCATCAGACCTTCAAAATGTATCATGTAGTAGCATCCGTGCTCACATCGATAAAATTTTAAAGCTAGGTCATTCTAGCTATATCCGTCACTGAGAACCAATTAGCACTTATCTGGTCATCATCAGACCTTCAAAATGTATCATGTAGTAGCATCCGTGCTCAATAAGATAAAAACAGAAAGCTGTAGCTTCATAACTGTATCCGTCAGTGAGAACCGATAAGCACTTAGCTGATCATCATCAGACCTTCAGAATGTATCATGTAGTAGCATCCGTGCTCGGATCGATAAAATTTGAAAGCTAGGTCATTCTAGCTATATCCGTCACTGAGAACCAATTAGCACTTAGCTGGTCATCATCAGACCTTCAGAATGTATTATGTAGTAGCATCCGTGCTCAGATCGATAAAAATTTAAAGCTAGGTCATGCTAACTACATCCGTCACTGAGAACCGATAAGCACTTAGCTGGTTATCATCAGACCTTCAAAATGTATCATGTAGTAGCATCCGTGCTACAAGAACGACTACAATTGTTTTTTGCTACAATTGTTTTATCGCTAAAAGCGATAAAATAAATTAAAATCATTAAAATAATAACATACATAACATCACGCCTACTATTAGGTACACCTCTGCCTAACCCTTTGGGGATTACAGGCGCGATGTTATGTAATGTATGTTATTATTTTAATGGTGTTAATTGTTTTATCGTTTTAATTGGCAACACGGTTTGCGCAGTGGCTGAGCAATTGGACTGCTGCGCTGTGTGTCGCGGGTTCGATCCCCGCACGGGACAAATATTTGTATGATCTACAGATAATTGTTTCGGGTCTGGGTGTTTGGTTGTGTATGTGAGTTTAAATGTTTGTGAACGCACCCACGATACAGGAGAAATTCCTAGTGTGGGGCAACGTTTAAAAAAAAAAAAAAACAATTATTTTGTCTTGAGAATTTCGTTTGATGCAAGATGAAGATCTGGATGACTGATGATGTCTCGTACCTGATGGTGGACTCCGAAGGTGGGTATAGGATCTCATTGATGGCACCACGTAGAACCGTCGTGTGTGGACTCATTCGAAAGAGCTCGAAGAGGCCTTGGAGACTGATGGTGCCATTTACCTGATGGTGGTCATTCTAGCTATATCCGTCACTGTGAACCGATAAGCACTTAGCTGGTCATCATCAGACCTTCAAAATATATCATGTAGTAGCATCCGTGCTCAATAAGATAAAATCTGAAAGCTAGGTCATTCTAACTACATCCGTCACTGAAAACCGATAAGCACTTAGGGAATCATCATCAGACCTTCAAAATGTATGATGTAGTAGCATCTGTGCTCAGATCGATAAAATTTGAAAGCTAGGTCATTCTAGCTATATCCGTCACTGAGAACCAATTAGCACTTAGCTGGTCATCATCAGACCTTCAAAATGTATCATGTAGTAGCATCCGTGCTCAATAAGATAAAATCTGAAAGCTAGGTCATTCTAACTACATCCGTCACTGAGAACCGATAAGCACTTAGCTGATCATCATCAGACCTTCAAAATGTATCATGTAGTAGCATCCGTGCTCAATGAGATAAAAACTGAAAGTTGGAGCATTCTGACTATTTCCGTGACTGAGAACCGATAAGCAGTTACCTGGTCTTCATCAGACCTTCAAAATGTATCATGTAGTATGAGAGTTCATCATTAGGTACGAGACATCATCAGTCATCTAGATCTCCATCTTCCATCAAACGAAAATCTCAAGACAAAATGGTTAGATAACATAACATCACGCCTGTAATCCCCGAAGGGTTAGGCAGAGGTGTACCTAATAGTACACCCACATTTTGCCAGTTATGTTTAAGTCCCATAAAATAGGGGCGAGCCTATTGCCATCAACCGGGCACAAATCCAGACTCCGTGGCTGTTACTTATAATTTCCTGATGGAAAAACCCAATAACACTTTGCCCGACCCGGGAATCGAACCCAGGACCTCATGCTCAGCATCGTGCTTACGACCACTAGACCAACGAGGCAGTCCAAAATCAAAATAATATCATACATATTCTATATACCAAAATATCTACTAAGAAACGTAAGTAATTTACCAACAGTTTTGGAGAGCTCGGCCACGCGTCACTTTACGTTTATTAGGCATAGTCAGCTTAGTCTATGATAGGTGCAAACAACAAAATGAAATTACAAACTACTTTAAATATATTTACAAACTTATTTTCTGTTCTTATTTTACGAAATATTGATAACTATACAATTTACAATATGTTTTAATTCAGAAAACATTAAAAACGTGAACTTTTAAATTTTATTTGTGAAGTAATGACATGCGTGCAGTCCACCCGTGACAACAGTCATCGAGACACTGGCGCAGCGCGTTCCAAGTATGCGCGACGGGTCTTGCGCCGCATTTGCCTCAAAATGTCGGGAATTAATTTATTATTTCAAAATTTTATTACAAATCAGAGAAAATAAACAATACGGATTGATAAATACATCACTACGTATTTTTGGGTATAAAATTCATACCGAACTATTCAGCCGTTTCGGAGACAAAATTCGATTTAGGTTAAGACATACTACGATTTTTTATTAAATAATGTGAAGGTTTATTAAAATTTTAAACAATACGAATTATTTGATGAATCACGGAGATGGAGTCAAGGATTGACACTCATGCGTCTGAGACCATATGTTTATTGGAAAATAAAATAGATCGGCTAGAGCAACATGCTAGGCAGTGCAATATCGAAATAGGAAACTTGCCCGAAAAACGTGGTGAAAATCTCGTTGGGATCTTGGAGTCAATTGCAACAGCAATCAAAATACCTTTAAACCAAAGAGATATAGTGGCAATTCACCGAGTCCCTCACGCACACACGCATAATTCACGTCCGAAAAATATTATAGTAAAGTTGTGTTCCCGGCTACTACGTGATAACATACTAAGCGCTTATCGGTTGTCTAAAGGCATTACGTCAGATCGTATTGGTCTCGCTGGAACTCAGAGTCGTATTTATATTAATGAACACCTGACGCTTCGGAATAAGGAGTTATTTCGTAGAAGTCGCGACGCTGCCAAAACATCCAAATTCAAGTACGTATGGGTCCGAAATGCTACTGTTTTGGTCAAGGAAACAGATGACTCATCGACTTTTGCGATTCGCTCGGAAGACGACATTTCTAGAAATATTAGGTCTCGCAATACCTCCAAGGAAACTGTTAATAACTAATCGTAAACTGTATTATTCCTTAAAGTTGTCATTCGTTGGTATGTTATGTTTAGTTGCGGTCAGCCGTGTGATTATTGTACCCGTCATTTTGAAGTATTGTTTACAATGTAAAATTGTCTTACTCACTAGCATTATATACATTATAGTCCTGCCACCAAACCTGATATTGTTGCAGGATATTATAGTTACTCATGTCTATTATGTCTACTATTTGTTTTTATTACCTGATAACATGTTGGAAAAGTATTGTAGAAGTTGCAAGCGTTGGTTTGTTTTGGTTAAATATGTTAGTCTCAATTATACTTTACTGGTTAATCTCATTGTGGTTGCTTATGTCGATTATACCTACTTTTTGTTTTTATTATCTGATATTATGATGGAAAAGTACTGTGGAAGTTATAAGCGTCAGTTGGTTTTGGTTAAATATGTTAGTCTCAAATATTATACTTTACTGGTTAATTTCGTATTACCCTCTCACTTTAAAAATGGCTAATAATACTAACCTTTCCATTTATTATCAAAACTGTCGAGGAATAAGGACTAAATTAAATACCCTATATTTAAATATTTTGTCGCATGCATATGACGTCATTATCTTGACAGAGACCTGGTTAACGCCAGAAATATCCGATAATGAATTTATTGATCACCGCTATTTGGTATTTAGATGCGATCGTAATCGTGTACTCACCAATAAAAAGGATGGCGGCGGTGTCCTGGTGGCTGTATCTAAAGAACTGAAACCAACCTGTATATCTCTCTCGCCTCCGTTAGCGTTGCCTGAGCATGTCATAGTAAAAATTCTCTCCAACAATGATAAGTATCATTTAATAAGTGCCGTCTACATACCTCCAGCCGGTACTGATGATACATACTTAAGTTTTCTTGACTCGCTGTCGATTTTGTGTGATCAGCCTAGCATTGATAATATTATTTTAGCGGGTGACTTCAACTTACCTTTAATTAACTGGGAAAAAAAATCATCATACATGGAATATGCTACAAATAATAAACTCACAAACGTTAGTCGCTATTTATTAAACTTCTGCTCACAACAAGCTCTGAAACAGTATAACCATTTATCCAATTCTGTCGGTCGCATCTTGGACTTATTCTTTTGTAACACCCATACCGTAACGTTTACTCCCGATACTACTCTTTTACCCATTGACATCTACCATCCTGCTTTCTATGTACATACTTCTTTCACTTGCCCTACACAAATTTCTAAATTCACTACTACTAACAAACTAAATTATCATAAAGCTAAATATACAGAAATAAATACCGATATGGGTAACGTAAATTGGAGTTTCTTACTTGATAACTTAACACCTGAAGAATCAGTTTCAACATTCTATGAAAAAATTTATGAAATTATAAGAATGCACACTCCTTTTTGTAAACTTAAAAATGTGAATTACCCAAACTGGTTTTCTAAATCTCTTATTACCATTTTTAAAAGTAAAACTCGTGCCTGGGTTAGGTGGAAGAAGTTCGGAAATTTAAGAGACTATGAGGTATTTTCCATCAACAGAACTAGGTTCAAAAAAGTAGCTGACAGATGCTATGATAACTATATCAACGCTGTTGAGGACAGTGTTGCTACCAATATTAGGACCTTTTGGACATATGTTGCCAGTCGCAAAACTACAAACAAAATCCCATCAACGGTTCACTTCAATCAACTCTCATCCAATGACCCTACCACTTCTTGTAACTTATTTGCTACATTCTTCCGTTCCGTATATGAGCCCTCAACTTTTGACCACAACTCTTGGAAACCTCCCACCAACAGCGCTGATAATGATGTCAACTTGTCTAAGCTGCATCTTTCTCTTGATGCAATACGTAGAGAATTAAAATCACTCGATTCGTCTAAGGGTCCGGGTCCGGATGGGATTCCCTCGGTTTTCTTAAAAAATACGTGTGATACACTTTGTTATCCCTTATTTATTGTTTTTAATAAATGTTTATCTGGTGGTGTCTTTCCAGATGTCTGGAAACAAGCAAATATTGTCCCTGTTCACAAAAGTGGATCCAAGCATGATGTAGTGAATTATCGACCTATCTCTATACTATCTGCTTTTTCCAAGCTCTTCGAGAGGCTTGTACATAACGAGGTATATCCGGTTGTTCACAGTGTGCTAATAAATGAGCAGCATGGTTTTGTCAAGGGCAGATCGTGTATTAGTAATCTCCTTATTTTCACATCCAATCTCTTTGAATATATTGACGATAGACAGCAAATTGATGCGGTTTATACTGATTTTCAAAAAGCCTTCGATAAAATTGATCATGAACTGTTACTGAGTAAGATTGCTTATAACGGAATCAGAGGCGACCTTTTGCGGTGGTTTATATCGTACATAACCAACAGAACTCAGAAGGTGGTGATTGATGGCTTCGAATCCAGCTCTATTCAGGTCACTTCTGGTGTCCCCCAAGGTTCCATTCTGGGTCCATTATTATTTATTATGTTCATTAATGACATTAAATTCTGCTTTCAGCATTCCAAATTTCTTCTATATGCGGATGATTTAAAAGTTTATAAAAATATTTCAAATAAGCAAGATTGTATTGATTTCCAGCAAGATCTAGACCGTTTTTCTGACTATTGTTCCTCTAACAAGCTTTATCTCAGTCTTCCAAAATGTCACGTTATAACGTTTACCAAAAAGAAAAATAAAACTGAATTTAACTACTGCCTTGCTAATACATTAATAGATAAAGTTACTTTCCTTCGTGATCTTGGGGTTCAGCTGGATTCGAAGCTGCATCTAGACGTTCACATAGATACAATAATTAGTAAGGCTTACCAAATGTTTGGTTTTGTAATGAGAGCATCTAGGGAATTTCGTCGCCCCTCAACCTATTTACATTTATACAAATCCATAATTAGACCACATTTAGAGTTTGCGGTACCTATATGGAACCCTCTATATAAAAAATATAACGAAGCTTTGGAATTGGTACAACGAAAGTACCTTCGTGCTGTAAACTACAGATGTTTCCGGAAAAAACTCTCATACCGCTTACTTCTTAGAAAATACGATCTCCTAACCTTGCAATCAAGACGAATGCTCCTTGATGTTATGACATTGTTTAATATATGCCGCAATAAATTCGATTGTCCTGACTTAGTAAAGAATCTATGTTACCTTGTTCCTCGAACAGTACATGTACGTGAGGTGCGCACACGGCGCTTGTTTGCTACCGGCTGTTGTAAATCCAACGCCGGCTCGCGCTCACCTCTTCACCGCTTGGTTGAGACTTATAACAATGAGTTTAGCTTAATCGACATACTATTCCTCAGTAAAAACGTATTCAGGAAGCAAATCCACGCAGCTCTTAAGGATCAGCAGTCGACCATTGTGATGTAATATGTAGGTATAGAAATGTGTGGGTATGGCCTATTGTGTAACTTTTCGTATAATTTATGCATCACTTATTGTAACTGTTATTTTAGTTTATATCATATACATAAATGTCTCTCTAGCTATTAATCATTTAAAGTAATCTGTGGAAAACGTAGTGGGTAACATATTTATTATATTTTAGTATTTAAGCCTTGTTTTAACCTGTAATATGTTACTGTTTGTTTTTCCTTAATAAATAAATAAATAAATTTGTGATGACTTTAAGTATAACATATATTTTTTATATGGAAATCGTACGGAAGGATTCCTCAACAAATTTCTTTAAACATACGTCGTTTTTGGGATTTTAGCGACGCAACGGCCTTAAGTAGAAACAGAATAAATACGGACAGAAGGCTATACTGTGGCTTAGGCACTATTATTTATTTGCAGAAATTCTATCTAGATACAACTGCAGCTGCAGGCTGAAACTAAACATCTTTTTTATTAGGAAATAGCTTTGTATTCTCTGCAGTCTTGTAAACATCTTATGAGTTTATCACAATGTCTCAGTCAAGGATAGTTTATCAAACGTGGCGTTGACGAGTTGTGCAAGACTGCAAGTGCAAGACAAAAACAAACGGAAAAAGTTGATTAGCCTCTCTGTTTATTTTAAAAGGATTTGTGTATCTAGCTGTTTGATCTGATCATCTTATCTTGTAAACATGACATTACTTACGAACATAAAACGGGACTTAACCGATAAATATGCTGTGTGTAACAATACTAGTGTATTTATAGTTCTTCTTACAAATGCATATTTAAGCGAAGCGCGGAGGCTCTGAGTGTATGGACAATGCCAGTAAGCTGTAAACAAGCACGTAAAATTGAATACTATACTGTTTTTCTAGTTTAAAACCATTTATTATTATAAGCCTACACTGATCTCAATACTGGGAAACACGCCTGTTTGTTAGAAGCGGTGGGCCAGATCTCGCCAAGCGCGTCCAGTGCGGTTTGGTGGTTCAGTGGTCGTCATAATATGTCTTCAAAACGTTCTTTCATAAAACTTTTCTATTTCCTTTGCAGGAGTGGGCTACATATCCCCTGAGCCCATGTACCCTGACCGCGGCGACATATCGGCCCCTGTGAACGCGGATGTGTCGATAACGAAGGACAGCAAGCATCATGCCTCAGTGCGCCTCGGCAAGGAGACGCCCCTGCTAAGATTGAGGAACGGCGCGCTGCAGGCAGGACTCAGCGAGAGGCTGCACAGGGTCGTGGCTATGAGGAAGGTAAGAGGAACTATGATCCAGAGTCCCAGCCGTTTTCAGTTACCGTGGAGAATAACCACCATCATCGCGGAAGTTAGGTTAATAAAGTAATTCTTGCAAAGCACAAACACAGAACCCTCTCTCTCCGCACTGTCACAGGCCGAAGTATTCTGAAGTGGTAGCAGTCAAACCGTATTGTGTATACACAGGCGCGTTGTGTGTGAGCCACATGGACTGACATCCTGGTGAAGGTCGCTGGTAGACTATCGGGACATACTTGAGAGAGGCCTTTGTTTATCACCAGGACTGTGAATGTCGTATGCAGTAGAACCCGAACCCCTCCATAAAAGCTCTATTACAGATATAGACGGCGAAGTTTTAGTGGGTGTGACTCCCAATTCCCAGATAACCACAGTTTCCCCTGGGTGTGGTATGCGCATATTTTCTATTTACCACAGAAAAAGGGATGAACGAATGTCAAGCTGTGGACGTGTTTTGGTTGACGATGTTTATGATCTTGGCAGCATATTTCCCCCGTCTTAATTCTTTTGTTAACCCTATTCAACATGAATTTTAGCCATATTTTTTCATGCTCCGTTCCTTTATCCCCAGGAAGTAGAGAGCCAGCGCAAGACGTCGTCCCTGCAGCGTAACGTGGTGTATCCACTGGCGATGCTACTGCTGCTAGCACTTACCACCATCACCGTGCTCATGGTGCTGCAGAATACCCTCGAACTGCTCATCGGAATCAAAGCCTTGCCGCTTAGCACACGGGTTGGTATACCATACTCTTTCCGTGATATGGATGTGTTTGTTAGCTGGTGCCAAATAACACGTACATAGCCATTTCTCTTATATAACTTCGTTAGAATCTGGCCGATTAAACTCTAAAAATACGGGCCTGACCCATAATCCTTACCTGTCCTTTTTACCGTTCCAGCAATTCACACTAGGCATAGCGTCGCTCTCGAAGCTGGGATGCGCGGGCGCCGTGCTGGAGGCGTTCCTCATCGTGTACCTGTACGCCGCGTCGCTGACGGGTCTGGGCACGCCGCTGCGGGCGCTGCGCGTGTTGCCGCGCGCGCGACGCACGCCGCTAGCGCGCATCATCGCGCACTGCACGCTCTTACTAGCGTACTCAACTGCCCATCCACTGCTTGTTAAGATGTTGGGTAAGTCTTAAACGTTTTCTTCGTTATTATGTTACCTGGAATTCATTTTGCGGAAACCAGGTTAGTTCGATGGGATGACGATAATGTCAAAGTCGCGAGAAACTCGCATTTGGATGAAAGACACAAAGAACTCAGGATTTTAGCAAAAGAAACTGGAGGCCTGTACCTAGCAGTGAATGTTTCCGAGCTTTTCTAAGAAGAAAGAGAACAGGATTTAATTTCAAGGATAACTGTATAGTTTTCTCCTACATACAGACTTTACAGGCACGCGTACGCATAAACTTATCGTCTATGGCGGGCTTTACGAGTCTTGCATAGACAATAATTGATCTTATTGATCATCCTTATCTCTACGGTCGAAAAACTCTTCTCGATAGATAAATTACCAATACGAATTTCTGGTTCCGAGACTATTCTTGGAACCAGAAATTCGTATTAGTAATTTGTGTCTTGTGATGCATAATAACAATGAAGTAAAACGAACATTTCCTTTCCACCAGGTATTACGAACTTCGATTTGTTGGGTGAGTTTGGGCGCATCGAGTGGCTGGGAAACTTCAAACTCGTTTTATTATACAATGCCATATTCGCGGGCACAGTGACACTGTGCCTCGTCAGCAAGTTCACGGCCAGCGTGCGGCGCGAGCTCTACAACAGGTTGGTGGAAAACGTCAACACGGTCGCGCACTGCGTGTCTTTCCTCAACAACTGAACTCCCGCCGCGCGTCTTCTACTTCCATACATCCTTTGTTCCTAAGTTCTCATACATTTACCATCGCTCGCGCTCCTCTAGCAGCTACTATGTATGGCTGCTGAATCAAATTATTTTAAAATTTAATGGACTTTTGTATACTTAAGTATTTTATTAAGAAATATCTTTCACAGATCTGGTTTATCATTCTATATAATCATTATCGAAGAGAACAAATTTTGATTTATATTTAGTTCATTCATTTCTAAATACAAATGAAAAATCAAATATGAACGCATGGAGATAATGTGTTGTAGAATAATGTCTCCTCTTCTGAAAAGTTTATTCAATGTAATAATAAATGACAATTTAATAGGTATTATTATTAATTAAATTACTAGGTATTTGTTTAAATAATTAATGAATTACAAACATGTATTAATAAGTGTTCACTACAGAAATGAAAAAGTAATAAAAATCGTAAAACAACAATATTATGACTTGACTAACATGGTAGACATAGTAAGATTGATGCATTTATTTTCTACCAATTTATTTCTATTTATTCGGTTCCTATTTTAGTATTTTATTGTATACAAATTGTGTCATAATTGCTATCTGTAAATTATAATATTGTAAAGTTTTTGAGGAAAGACTCGCTAGAATAAATTTGATTTTTTTATTACCAATGAGACTGAATTTGTTAAAGTTATGATTACGAACAGGAGATTATTTATTTTATTTCGTTACATCTATGTAATTACTAAATGTGACTGGTGAATGAATTACAATAACTAGTTTTATTATTATTTAAATTAAACAATTGTGTAAGATTATTATTGCCATGAATTTATAAATGTACCGTTGTGGTGTCCTGTTACATGAATCCACACTTTGTAATCTTGTCTCAATTTCTTTTTGTTGTTTGCGCTGTGCATAAATATATCACACAGTGATTTTAAATTTATAAAAGACATTGAAGACTGTTTTTATTCTAGAATAACTATTATAGGTTTATGTAAGCTTTTGTTGCTCAATTTTACATCACACAAATAAACCCTGCAATGGTGATGAAGTATTTTTTTTATTTCTTGTGGTTTACTGAGGCTAAATAATATAACATTCTAGTCTTCTTAGATCTCTATTGCAGGGAATCTTTCATATGAGCTTTCAGCACACGAATGTTAATGTCCTCAAAACATCTAACCCATAATATTTAATACTTCATCAGCTGTCATTATTTTCGTACTTCTAACGCGCAAACTTGCAGTTACTTTAGAAGAGTTAGATCACACATAATAACGTAGAACATATTATAAATGTAGTGTGTTTAAAATGTTAAATAAATAGAGTCTACGAAATAATGCTGTGGTGCTACAATTTATCATTATAGTAAACTAGAACACACCACAAGAATAAAATATTATGTAATGTTATTCTATACTGTACTTGGAACAAGCATGTTAGGGCGCTTAAGTAAGTATTGTGTGTGAATCTCGATTATTTGTGAGTAGAGTAATAATATTTAGTGTGCGGATTTTATACATTTTGTATTATCTTGTACCAAACGTTGAGATTGCATTTGAAATAATACATTATAAAAATTGATATGGTCCTTTTTATTTCTACCCACACAATATACATAACAAACTGACACCAGGTTAGGCGCTAACCACGTGGTAAAGAAAGAGAAAGAAGAATATAGAAAGTCCCTAGTAGTATTGGCATTTGAATTTAATAAAACATCCTTAAGATTTCATGCTATAGCTTTTGCCTGGTTGCCGCTAGATGCAGCTTCTCCATGATGCTTTAGCTTGTAATACTCTTGCACTTGAAGATATTATTCAGTCTCATTAGGTTTGCTTACAAATGTAGTCCTATAATTGAATGTTGTTTTGATTTAGGTTCAGGTGGGTAGCAGATGGGTTCACATTCCCGGAGGAAACAAAGAGGAAAGAGAGTTTAAATGTGACGCGGGTGCCGACGGAGAGTACAACTGCATCTGTTGTTGAAAAGTTAGAAAAAGATATGGAAAATTTGAAATCTCAATAAAATGATGCAAGAATGGTGCAGTGAAAAGCCAAATTGTATGGTTTAGGAACATAGGTAGGTGTTTAAAATTAATATTATCAGCTTTAAGAAGTGGAATCTATCAAACTTACTCAATAAAAGTTCTACTGTAGCTCATCCTTAACTCGAATGCCTGTAAAACACACCAAATTATTGTCAAAACAGTATATTTATGTGTAATCATGACACTGGTGAGAAGTAGTGAGAACAATTTAGAAAAGGATTATTGCATCAGAATCGAATAGTAACACATTAGTAACAAAACTTAAAGGTTATGAATTAAGTACATTGTTATGTGGATGTGGTCACGTGGAAGCAGTCTATCCGCACAACTATGAATAAAGTTAGTGATAAACTTACATCTTTATTAAGTTTATTATCAAACAAATATATCAATAATCATTAAAAACCAGGTTGGTGTGTGTATTGATAGAAGATTAATCTTCTCTAAAGCATCTAATAATTTTAATTACTTTATACTGCAAAGAATTCAATTGACTGATAACATACTAAAGTATAAATGCTATATTGTTTTGCTTAATTATATAAAATAATAATAAGCTATTTTAATCAAATTATTTTATCATAATAAGGTTAAGCAAGAGATGAAAGCCACTGTAGTCTATCTGTGATCAGTAATTACTAAATATTATTATTGTACAAATTAAAATATTGTAAATAGGTTCAGTTTAATATAATAAAATTATGCAATATAATCTTCAGATATTTTATTGACTGGTTCACTTATTGATTCAACTAGCATGTAGTGTTTACCACACTTCCTGCCTTCTGCTTTCAGGATAACTCTTCTTGTGTTGTTCCGCACCACTTCAAGACTCTCATTGCTATTAAGTCCAAATAAGAACCCTAAGTTGATGACGTCATGCACATCCCTCACTTGCATGTAATTCTCAGCACCGCTAGTCACAATAATGTTCCTTGACTTCCCAACAGCGTGGTAATTGTGAGCAGTACTGATTATGTTCTTCCTAGATGTTGAATCTCTTATAGCGGGCGAGTACATTAACTCAAAGAATATACCCCTCTCCACAGCTTGTGAGTACAGTTTCCGACTAATTTTAAAGGGGATCTTACTTTCCGGTTCAAATGATATTATATCTATATCCATAGTACCACATGCATACTGGAATGCTTGCAAAGTTTTAGGTATGACAGCAATAATGTCATACTTTTTTATATTCTCTGATTGGTTCACCTTATGAGCTACACTTGAGTCCGAGAACTCTATAGTCACCCTTTGTAAAATATTAAGCTTCGTAGTGTCCGAGATATCTTTTGGAATAGCTATAGGTGGAGGCACATACTCCTTCTTGTCCCTGGCTTCTCCTTTCTTTTTCTTTTTCTTGGGTTCATCCGAAGGTTCTTCAACGTGTGTGTTAATTGCTATTGAATTAAAACCAAGTTTCTCTAACAGATGTAATTTATCAAGTTCATAATTCTTGCTGATAAATAAGTCACAAAAACCCCAGTTTCTATTAGCCATATTTCCAAGAAATTCGTATATTTTTATGGAGAAAATTACAGTATAACCTAACTTTTACAAACAAAACAACAATGGATGACGTTTACAGTCAAATTCAAATTGATTTTTTTGAAGTTCGTTCAATTATTACATACATGCGACGACACTACAAACTTCGCAAGACTCCGGTCATTGGGAAAGAGACGCTCAGTTTTTACAGTAGATAGAGTTTGTGCGTTGTTGTTAAATGTAGTGTAAGCGGCTATAAATAATGTTAGTCTTGGCTACACGCAGTTGACTCGCAGCCGCAGGCAATATCAAAATCTCTCCACACACTCGAAAGACAGTGCAAATCATAAAGTAAGTAAAAGTTTAGTACAAATTAAAATATTTGAACGCACCCCGTACTGACAGCTTTTGATTCGTTAAGAAATAATTTTAGAAATCGATTTATAGTGCTCGATGTTCAAATCGATTGTAAACATAGCCAACTACGCGTACACAATTGAACAAAGGAGATCAGCTATTGCTACGAAATTGCCAAAAAAACGCCAAATTTTCCCAATAACTTAACTACATACGTGTTTTCAGGAATAATGTTACTGGCAGATTATTGCTTTGATAAGAAAAAATAAAACTCCTTTTGTCATCATGTTGAAAAACATGATTGTTGTCAAGTAGGTAGTCAGTTGACATTATTTATACTGTAAGCGGCAAATAAATATTGATTCATTCAAATTTCTCCAAAGACGTAATAAAAAATTAAATAAACTATACTTTTATGTCTTGAATTATATTTCAGCATAGTTCTTCAGATCATGGGGTTTCGTATCGTAATTGCCGGTGAGGCTCAATGCTCTGCATATGCGGAAACCGTAATTCTAGCAGATCATCTTTCACAACAACTTCCTAACTTTTGCTATACTTGTATTCAAAAATCGGTGAGAGATTGGGAGGTAAGTACCTAAAAACATTTCAAAGTAGATGCCGCAAATGACCACTCATCGTCCTTGACATCCTGTATGTGTAAAGAATCCGTAGAAATATTTTATGCAAGTAATAACAATGTAAATTATCGTTGTTTTAGACTTGGTTGTGCAAGATCAACATAAAAAACAAATGGCATCACAAGGAGTCACCCATCGTTTGGAAAGAATTGTTAATGAAGGGCAGCACGCCACATTATATCGGAGGAGCGTCAGAGTTTCTGGATTATTGTTATTCGTACTACAACTTTGATTCTCTATTTGCATCTGAAAAATATGATAGGTTGTTAGAAAATATTCTACAATTCAAAAAGAAGATTAATTTACAAAATATTATGCTCGATACAGACAAAGTTCTGCTAAAAACTCCGCCCATCCCCAAGAATCAATTTGTGGTTACGATTTCTGGCGCTCATCACTTGTTAGCGATGCATTTAATTTCGGGCTTATTAGATCCTGAGTACACACAGGGGGATAATTTCATCAGTAAAATATACTTGTACGATGATTGCGGTTCCAAAAAATTCATGAATTATGTAGAAAAAGAATGTGCCTATATTCAGACTGATACTCCAGGTAAAGTAGTAAAGCATGTTGATAAAATTGGAATGGCGCTTACAAGTACGGATATGCTGATAATCCTGGACCATGAACCATATAAGTAAGTGAAAATGTTGTAGTCTAAATAATTCTGTTAGTTAAGGGTAGCCGGGACTATATAAACGCGTGACTTTTTTCAGTGAAAAATTATCTATTGGCGAATGGCTTCATGAGAACAGAAAAAAAATGGAAGATCTAGCCCTCATGATCAATGCTTCTGGCCCACATAACTTGAAAGTCCTTTTTCCCAATTTAGGACCAGCTTGTTATAACGCCACAGTTTTCAGAAAACACGTTAATATTAAACAAAAAAACATTGTTGTTGCTACTTCGGACCTAGGAATGGATATTTTACCAGTAATAGCAGAAATTGCTGAAATTCCTTTAAGGAATATATTTTGTCCACCTGTTTGGGGATTTGTTGGAATAAATCAATTGGTGGATGTTAGGACAACAGTGCATCAGTATAACTATTTCGAACCCTATGGAAGATACACAAAAGTGAGAAATTCTACTCTGAACATAGGATCGCTGACTCCGGAAATGCGAACTTTATATTATTTGATGCACTTTGATAAAACCTTATGGATTAAAACAGCCGAATCGAAAGTAAGTATTTTAAAATGTTTTTTTTTTTTTAATTTAAATATTTTGAACTATACAAAGGATTTAATAGAAGTCGTAATTTTCCTACCCTCATCCCAATTTATTTGGGGTCGGCGCAACATGTCTTCTTCTTCCATACTTCTCTATAACTCGTCATCTCAGCAGTTACCTCCTTTCTCGTCATATTAAGAAGTATTGTGATTACCTATGAAGTGTTATGCTAATATTATTTACTTAGGTTTAGACGCCAGCACATCAAGCTACCCGAAACGCTCAAATTTTTTCCAATCAACGTTGAACGGTGAACCTAATGCGTTTACAACTTTGTGATATTGTTGAAAATCCATTTTAGAAAGACATATTGTATTGTGGTGCTGGCGAATGCACATAATAGGAAAATAAACATTTATTTTTTAGAAAATATGCAGTCAGTCAACAGCAACTGAGGCACGATTAAACAAAGCACGTGCAGTAATGAGTTTGTTGGATGTATGGCTCCTGCATCCCAATTCCGATCACATTCTATGCATAGGAATTGGTTGCAACGGTAAATAAAAAGCACATGATATAATTATCAATTTACATGTTAGAGACAGTTTGAGTTATTATACTAAACTTATTTTTGCTTAAATAGGATCTTTTGGACTACATTTTGATGGAATATTCTCCCAACCTGCAAGATTTGTTAATGGATATTGGGAACCAGCTTCTGATTATTTAATGCCGTTGGATCGGGAAATGAAGTTAGCGTACTTAGAGAAAATGGCAGAGTTCACAATGCATCTGGAACCTAAAGATCTACCACCAATTATACCATATCATCCATGTGCATGCAAACCAAAATTTTACGATTTAAGTCAGCTACCTAATTTAGCTAACTAAATCGAGTTTTCTTTAATCGATTGGTTTTTCTCGATTGTCAACTGTCACTCGTTTCTGAACGTCAAATTCGAGCGAGCGCAGTAGTCAACACAACAAGGTGAAGGTAGTCGAGTTTCATATGAGCTAGTGGTAACCGAGTCGTTGTTGTAGATTGTTTCGTAATTCGCAGGCTAAGGAATGTTATGACGTGCAGTAACTGTCTTTGTTTGAATAACACTCGTTTTAAACTTTACTCTAGAATTGTAGAATAATGTGATAGATAGAGCTCGATAATGCGCTAGTAAACGGTTACATTGCGACATGATTTTTTCCAAAGTATGATCGTTCTCGTAGAAGTTATTATTATAGTTAGGCTTTCGTACTTGTTAAGTTGTGTGAATATTGTGCCAATAATGAGATAGTGGAGTGTTGTGATGTGGTTGTGGGACATGTGGGGGGTGCTGTGGGCCGTGGAAGCGGTGGCGCAGCTGGCAGCCGTGCTGGCGACGCCGCTGGACCCCGTGCCGCCGATCCCGCAAGGTGAGATGAGAGGAACCTTGCCGCCTACGCTCCTCTCGACGCTACCTAGCTCCGTCTGTTGGGCTTTGCATGGCTTTCTGCATGTTTATATCACAAAAGCTAGTTGTACTAATTTGTTTACAATCGTGTTTTTTTAATTTGTCTTCATTAAAACTTATTTGCTCAATATTCTGCATGCTTATTATTTGGTAGACTTCTTAGTGTAACCGGATTAAACTTTCCAAAAGTTTGATTTGAAAAATGTACTTTTTGAACTAGTGAAATAAATTCTATATTAAATAATTGGTATTCCTAACTGCACAACAACACTTTGACAACAACATAGATCACCCTCACCTGACAATTTGTTACAAGTGACTGAAAAACTTTTATATGCTGTTTATAATAATGTTGAAGTAGATCCTGCTTCTTATTCTCTTTTATTAGTAAAATGTAACAATTCATAACTTTGTGATTTATGATCTAAAATAGTTCTCAGTAAGATTACATAAATACTTACACCGATGTCAACATGATCATGGCAATCATTCACATTCACCTGCCATGTTTTACAGAAAGAAAAGGTATATATTTGTCTCTCACAGGACCAAACAAAAATATTATAAAGCCTTCCTGCACCACAAAACACTGACCCACACAATGTTTAATGCTGTAGAAAATTAATAAAAATAGTGTTCTGTTTCTGGCAAATTCTGTGACCAAGACTAAAAAGTTGTGGATAGCCGGATACATTCCATGGCAACTTTTTATTAGGAGGCAAAGCCTTGTTGTTTTTGAGTCAGAACTCTGTATGCTTAACCCTAATTTAGCATTATAATATAATATGTGATGCAGTAGCATACAATATCAGACAAGTAGCGGGAATAACATGGGGTAGAGTGGCCAGAGTAGAGAAGATTGCAGGAGCCTTTGCCACCTGGCCAACGGACACGCAAAAGTCGAAAAAAAAGCAATTTATGAACCATAAAAGAATATTGTCATGTCCGATTGAAGGCATATAATATATAATAAGCATACTGTTAGCCTATGTTGTGATCTTTACATAAATACAGTAAAATCCTGATTATCCGTATCAATTAAAACCAGGGGGGGATTCCATATGATTGAAAATCTGGATAATCGATTTCTAAGTAAAATTAAAGAATATTAATAGCTTTTAATTACTTTTAGATAGTGTTTCACAAAAATCATTTAGACAATAGGATATAAAAGTATGGTAATTAGAGCCATAATCAATGAATGTAATGATAATCGAGGTTCGGATATCAGGATTCTACTGTAATGTTTAAAATTTGGTTAGCGCTAAACATGCATTTAGTGACTTGTGATGCAAGCGAGCCTAAAACTGGTTTTGTGCACACTAAATAGGTCAGTTTTATAGTTATGGTGAGTGATGTAAATTCTTTAAATAAGAAATTGTATTCAAACATAATTGGACAACATAAGATGCAAACAAAAGTACTTTGATATAAATAAATAATAAATTTTTAGAACATCGTTAATTACTCACTGTAGTTCGTTTTATTTCATACTTTACTATGAATACTCATATACATGTATAGAATGATTAAAACAACATCACTCCTGCTATCCTGCTATAGCAGTTTTTGAAGAGGTGTACCTAATAGCCAGTTATTTTGAAGTCCCATTTAAAAGGGTGCAAGCCTTTTACTGTCAACCAAGAATCCGGTTGGAAAAACCCAAGACCAACGAGACTAATAAAATTGTATTTAATTTGTAAAATTGATCATGGATTGTGTAGCTTGGCCTGATGCTGTGAATTATCTGCAGCAGGAATATGGTTTATATTTTAATGGTGAAATGTTCATAACCAAAAGAGATTATTTAGGCATAATTAAAATCTAATCCAAAAGTTTTATGGAAAAAAACATGCTTTAAACCTGCTTAGAATGTATTCAATTCATTCTTTCATTGTTGTTATTTATCATTTATCATTCATTAGGGACATCACTGGAAGGAAATAATTGTCAGGACACATCAAGTATACATTTCTAGTGTATCATGGCCTCGCTTTGTATTATTGAGTTCCAATACAATGAGAGATCCACATAAACTGGTTTGATATCAGACTGATTTTTCGCCATGCATACAAAAAAAATACAGTAAAAATAACAAACAAAAGTGAAAAGCCTCCTTCTTTTCAAAGTTGGCAATGAAAGCTTCTATTCCAGGGTTACCAACTAAGTAACTTAACCCATTGTCTTGTCTTTAAAAGGATAGATTGATTGAAAACCTAAGAAGAAGAAGAATGAGCTTTACCCTACGACTTAATGAAAACGAGGGGTCGCACGAATATGCGATAGGATAATTGGTCGTAGTGACGATGTGACGACATTTTTTGTTAGAATTATCAACGAGAGCCCAGAAGTTCTCAGCTAAATGGCTAATTTTATTTAAAAAAAAATATAGTAACAGCACTACTTGCTTGCAAATTATTTACCGTCTAATGAAGCTCAAACGCTTTATATTCTATGAGAGATCTTCGACAAATCTCCACAAATTGCTCCCTGAGTCGATAATCTGCTGCAAGTTGCTAGGGGGGTGCTACGCTACCTCTCGGCGGAGGAGCGCGATCCTACCGAGACACGCGCGTTTGTTGCCACTACACGGTGAAATGTTCTCATTTTCTTTTAAATCCAATACACGCTTTATAGTGGAGTGCCGTAAGATTTATACCTCGGAATCCAGGGCCGGTCAATGAATCTTCATAAAAATTTTTGGACTGCATTGGTAAAAGCCCAAATAAAGAAGTTAAAAAAAAAATTTGCGCGCTCTTCTTTTTTTTTTTTTTTAATTCGGCAATTTGCTGAAAAATGATAGGGACAAGGGAAAAAAAATGTTTAGAGCTACTAAATAATATTTTCACCGAGACTTTAATGTTAATTAATTAATATTTCGCAAAAAAGAACGACTTACAGCAAAAAAAAAAATTAAAACCTATCTATCTAATACCTTTATAGGAGCAATTCTTGTAATATAGTATAATCTGAATCTCGGTTACGGCTTCAACGATTTTCATGAAATTTAGTATGCTGGGGGTTTTGGGGGCGATAAATAGGTCAAGGTAGGTTTCATTTAAAAAAAACACGATTTACCAAAACAACCAAGCAAATTTCGGTCATCCAGGTATTATACATTATAATAACATTATTGTTAATTACTGTCGTCGTCGTTGATGTGGATTGTTGGTGAAGGATTAGTACCTACAGCTGTCACAAAAGCATTCTAAATTTAAAAAAAAATCTTTTGGATGCCTTATGTTTAAGGCCTCCTGCCAGAGGCATATCCTACTAATATTATATTTGCTAAAGTTTGTGAGGATGGATTGATGGTTGTTCCCCGTTTCACGCAAAAACTACTGAACGGATTTGGAGGTTAAATATCGCAAATAGATAGATGGTTTACAACCTGGATGTAAACATATGACACAATTTTATCTCGGTAGTATGATCCCGTGGGGCAATTATCGAGCTAGTAACTGATATACTATAAGTGACTAATAATCACTAAGGGCACCTCCTGTGGGGTATGGACCTCAAAGTAGTAGGGAAACCAGTAGGTACACTTATAAGAAATACAAATATCCCGACCCTTGCTAGAGCCAGCCTGCGAAGCTGAGACAGTAGTATTAAACCAGACCCTAAATAATATCTCTCAGATTTAGCCTGTCCCTTTGTTGCCCCCCCTCAGTGACGTCCTAAACCAAGGTCCGTACCTCACAGCAGCTTTCCTTAGCGATTAGTCACTTATGGTATATCAGTTACTAGCTCGATAATTGCCCCACGGGATCATACTACCGAGATAAAATTGTGTCATATGTTTACATCCAGGTTGTAAACCATCTATCTATTTGCGATATTTAACCTCCAAATCCGTTCAGTAGTTTTTGCGTGAAACGGGGAACAACCATCAATCCATCCTCACAAACTTTAGCAAATATAATATTAGTAGGATATGCCTCTGGCAGGAGGCCTTAAACATAAGGCATCCAAAAGATTTTTTTTTAAATTTAGAATGCTTTTGTGACAGCTGTAGGTACTAATCCTTCACCAACAATCCACATCAACGACGACGACGACAGTAATTAACAATAATGTTATTATAATGTATAATACCTGGATGACCGAAATTTGCTTGGTTGTTTTGGTAAATCGTGTTTTTTTTAAATGAAACCTACCTTGACCTATTTATCGCCCCCAAAACCCCCAGCATACTAAATTTCATGAAAATCGTTGAAGCCGTAACCGAGATTCAGATTATACTATATTACAAGAATTGCTCCTATAAAGGTATTAGATAGATAGGTTTTAATTTTTTTTTTTGCTGTAAGTCGTTCTTTTTTGCGAAATATTAATTAATTAACATTAAAGTCACGGTGAAAATATTATTTAGTAGCTCTAAACATTTTTTTTCCCTTGTCCCTATCATTTTTCAGCAAATTGCCGAATTAAAAAAAAAAAAAAGAAGAGCGCGCAAATTTTTTTTTTTAACTTCTTTATTTGGGCTTTTACCAATGCAGTCCAAAAATTTTTATGAAGATTCATTGACTGGCCCTGGATTCCGAGGTTTTACAATATTTATGCCTTAGGGCACTCCACTATTAGTAAGTTCAAGTATTTTCGGAATATGAATTTCATTGAGTAAAGTGGATCCTTCAAGGTAGCCCGCGTAATTCGATTTTTTTAACGCTTTTTTGCCGATCAGTGTCAGGTTGTATGTTAAATAAAATAGGATACGCGACCGTAACAAATGTGACTTTACTGATTAATGATTAAAATCACCAATACAACCCTTTTTTTTTTTTGGGCGGTTGGAAAATCATCAAATAACGCCTCCCGCTCTTGGGCAGAGCGAAAGGGAGTGTCAGACTTCTACTGACTAAAAACCACCCATGTTCCTTCTTAGCCCTTCATGTCGATGCCGCGGTATCTCTTGCGAACAACCCGCAGCCCCGACGGGCGTCGGCCCTTGCGGGCCCCTTCCATGTTGCTGACATCTCTTTGAGGCGCGCGTGGAACACGAACGCGCCGTCGACACGGCCTGTCGTTGTCATAAGACGGACGGACGGCGAGCAAGCCCATCACTCACCGTCCACCGGTCCGCGTCTACGGTGGCCGGAAGCCATCACGTGGCCCCCGACGCCCGGAGCGCCTCCCGCGGCGGCTGGGACGAGAGGTTCTCTCCCTCTTACGTTCCGCCACCTCCATCGCTAGCATAACTGCTTCGCAGAAGGAGGCGACGGCGTCCCATTCCTCCTCGCCCCGGGCCATGGCTTGTACCAGGGCCGGACGCGAGAGGTCGCCGCCGCCGATCGCCGCGGGCTCCGCCCAAGCGGGACACACCTCCACGGGGTGCTCCACCGTGTCCTCCGGGCGATCCTCACAATGGTGGCATCCCGGCGTTTCCTCCCGCCTGATTCGGTGCAGGTACCTCCCGAAACAACCGTGTCCAGTGAGTGCCTGCGTCAGACGGAAAGTCTCTAGCCACTCCTCAAAGAGAGGACTTACCGCCACTGTCGTGGCGTGCCCACCAATACAACCCTCTCAGTTCATATTACTTCCTTGAATGCCTTTTTCATGAAATAGTCACTCAAAGAAGTAATATGAATTCATTATTTTATTTAACATACGACCTGACACTGATCGGCAAATTGCAAAAATCGTAAAAAAAACTAATTTCGCGGGTTACCTTTAAGTATTCATCTTAACGATACGTCTGCACTATGTTACGTTATCTGCAGCTAAAAGGTCATTGTAAAATGTAAATCCTAACTTTTTCTTGCCGTCATTCATAGCGAATTTTTGTCCTGGACCTTACCTGGTTAGTTGGTGAACTTCTAGTTACGGAGCTCGGAGGTATTGGAGGTGAAAGTACCCACTTCAAGTTGAATAAAAGCTTATAAAATGCACTCACTCGGCGACACCTGCAGCTCCAAAAGTACAAGTCATTAAAATTATCGTTATTTTCGAATGCTTTAATAATAAGGCTAAACCGCTAAACTGAACTTAGCGATTCCATTTCCATCGACAGCTGATGCTACTTTTATGGTAACACCGGATGTTCACCTCCCATCTATTTATTCCATTTTAGTCAAGCAGTCAAACTTGGTTATTTTACTAAGGAGTAAACGTTCTGAGGCAGAGGTTTTACGTTCTCCGTGTTCTTTAGTTATTTTTGTGCATAAAATGTAAAAGGATAAAAAATAGTCATCATCAACAGTTAAAGTGTTGCCCTTATTATTCGTGTAAAAGTATTTAGGTACCTACGTGGTACAGAACTACAGACACAAATAAAAAGTCATGCTAAAATAGAACTATATTATCAGATAACTTGAATGAACAGAATGTAAGTTGTTACTTCTGCGTATTGGAAGCGCCAGGAGATTTTAACAGTTGATAAAATGCAAGCGATGTTGACCTTCTACTTGCTATAACTTTGCTCTTTATGTAAATTCGTAATGTAGGTACTGTGTGTAAGTTACTAATATTGATCACCTACATGCTGCTTGGTAGGATACACGTTGAACGAAAATGTGATCATACTAGAAAATAAACATACTACTTAGTTGGCAAAAGCAGTTACTTTTGGTCTATGGAATTGAAGAATAAATTAAGGCATTTAACGGTGAGTTTTAAAGTAATTGGATTATAAAAGTAGTATTGTTGTGAGCGCATGCGCGGACGGTGCGCCGCCGACGCACGATCCGCGTCGGTGCGGCAAACGAGGGACACATCAGTTGCATAACAAGCGGGCGCTGCGGCATCCGGCTAACGGGACTGTGGCGCGAGGGAGCTCCACCTCCGAGTCTAAACGTGCTATCGCGATCGTGTCAGATTCGGCACCACAGATATATATCCAGCCACTTGCACCGATAAGTGTTTTGGTAATTTTTCCACCACATCTAGATGATGCGAGTGTGATAGTAACGCGCTACAGACTCTCACGAAACTTCCTCGTTTCGTCATTTCTCATCACGAAGTACGACTGTGAAACATGATCGCGGACCGTCCGATAGAGCGAGCTTATTCGTGCGATCATGAACGAGACCGTGACTGATCGGACACAATGCCTCTGGCGGACGCAATGATGCCAAGTAGCTTTTTAAATTAGAAAGAAGGTCACTTGACTTCGCTGTACCCCACATTAAAAGCACACACTAACTATAGTGGTATTGTTTGTTTATCTAAATTGACAATTTTAACGTGTTCATGTAATTGGTTCGTAATTGTTGAGTACGGAAGGCGCAGGCTGCGAATCCTGTTTGTGTTTGCGCGTCCATCGAACTGGTTTGCAGAGGGCAATGAGTCTCATTACATGGCAAATGACTTCGCTAGCTCCCAGTTGCTCGTTACATTTACGTATTAGCTCGTTTACATTATACAGAGATGGTTGGTCAGGTTCAGTAAGAAACATCTTTAATGGGCTCTTATAACTTATTTCAAGATAAAAACCAAGCTGACTATATGTATATAGAAGGTTCCTACAAGAGTCCTTGCTTTAAATATCTTGTTCCCATTAATATCCCAAGCACTGGATTTTTGGAGGCCAAACATAAATTATCAACCTCTTGAGAAAATTCAAAGATTCCTACCCTCCTTTATTCTAAACTAATCTGAAATCCAGTAAAATGTCACAGTAACTATGTCATCCATGTAATGGAAATGGTGTAAGTACGTAAAGTGCGCAATTGAAATAATTTATCGCTCGACGACCAACCACTGTTAAATTGACGTTAACAATAAAATGGGAAACCAATTGGGGAACCGTTATTAAAATGTCACAGTGTAAAGAAATACCTCGTTTGATGTTGCGTTGCCTTTGTTCCTTATAACGAGCTATCAAAGAAGCTGCGCCCCGACTCGGCTCGAATGAAACGAGTGTTAAAGGCCGCCACTTGGAATGTTTTGCTAAAAGGTACGAGTACTGGAGAAATCTTTTACAGCTACAAAGGATTTCAGGGAATTAGAACAGCAAGCAGTTTAGTCGTAGACGGTTTCTTATTATTATCCTCCCCGAAGTAGTTACTGAAAACCTTTTGGCTTTTTTTCTCCTCAAATGTCTAATAAAACCATAATTGGCAAAACTGTATCCATCCACTTGCCTCATCTGAGTTTAAGTGGTCTGAGTGATAAATATAATTAAACTCTGTTTTTTAAGAAACCCATTGAAGGCACATAACAATGGGGTCTATAGTATTCCTTCACAACCTTTAAAATGAACAATACTCATTCTCAAGAAATACGAAGAATTCTTCAATCTTGATAGCTTTTAACCTGTGGGTAAGCAACATAATAAGATTACAACACAATTATCAATGATGCGAACATTGCGACAGGATTTGTCGTCGGCTCTCGGCTCTCCAGCGCGATTGTGTTTGCGAGGCCGCTGTTAAAATTGCCATGAGTGCTAATGGTTCCTATAAATTGAACAGTAAACATTTGACATCCTTGCTCTTAACCGTCCTTCACACTTTTTAGCAACAACTTTCTGAGTCTTGCCATATTCCACTCAATTTCTTATTCATTGACTTGCTGCACTATAATCCCAAGCTATTTGGCGTGCCAAAAAGGAGTACAAGGAGAATTTTAACCCATCTGGAAGTCGTTATTTTGGTAAAAAGATTGTAACATGAGCTCAATTTCTACCCCCGTTACGTTGACTTTTAGAAATGAACCGTTATTCTTCGCCTAGGTATTGTATTCTTTAACATTATATGCTACATAAATACGCTCTGCCTCTCATTATCTGAACAATTCGTAGTAGTACCGTTCGGAGCCAACGCTGTTATTTATTTAAAGAACAAAATATTGAACACACGGAACGTTTCGAGTAAAAAATGTAACCTGCATTTGTCTGTGCCACGAGCTCGTAAACCAATAGCGAGGAATCTCTTTAACTGTCCTTGTACAAATTGGCTTGCCATAAACAGCCTCTTTTTATGTCGAGTCAATTCTTTTGCAACGTATTACTTGCCCATGCCTTTAAGATATTTGGCGTGTTTATAAATAAGTTTAGAGTTATTTACTTCGCGGATACTTCACAAACCGTAGTAAAGCTTGTGTTTGTACTTTGGGTTAGAAAGGAAGACTTTCGTAGTTCGAAGACTTATTTCACAAGTGAACATGTTGCAAGTTCCCTTGAGGCTAGACCTTTACTGTAGGTATTGTGTTGAAGATCCATCGGGATTCTGGTTAAACCTTACAACAATTTGAGTAAAAACACTTCGATGTTAAATTACGAATTTTCGTCACCAACGATCTCGAACACAATTTCTAAACTTTTGGAGTAAGAACTTGACCTCTGGTCATTGGTGCATCCAACTATAGACCGTATAGCTATACAGTATCCTCGACCATCATTTCTAACTTCATATTCGTTCCCAGCAAAAAACGTAAAACCAACCTATCCTAATGAAGAGGAAACAAGCACAAGAAGTACTTAAACTTGAAGATGGCGCTGTGATTGCTGTGAATAAGTAAATGCAAGGAGCTCGTCACGACGCAGGTACTGGGAGAAGCTGGTATACCTGTGAGCAGTATTAATTTCTTAATATATCTCTAGGCTCACCGCGACTAGATAAACGGGGAATCTAGCAGGGCCGACCGGTTGTTGAGCAATCATTTTATGTGTATGTGCGCAGGAGCTAAAATGATCTAACCTGTTCTGTGTATCTATGCACTGACCTTTACTAAATAACGTCTTCGTTACTAGTTTTAATGTTCAAACGATCAACCTTGGTCGCCGAAAACTTGTTTTTTAGTGTCATCTGTAAAAATATCAAGTACAATCGAAACTTATTTGACGCTTCTTTATTTTAATACACCGTGAGCTTTGATTGGTTACACCCATTTGCCCAAATAGGTAATATGCTTATTATAATGTTTAGCAAATTCTTGATAACATCTATTCGAAGTTTTAACACTACACTAATTTATTACGTTGCGTTTTACTAATAAATATGTATATGTATCGGTGGTATAAACAAAACGGTTGAAATAAATAGTTCCCGTTCTCTTAATTTTTTCCTGCTCCTATAATTATTGTTAGCTGTCATATTATTAACACTACCTCTTCAGTCGTCTTTGATCCCCTTCTTCCTAAAACGTTTTGCCCCCGAACCGGTTTAATCAAAGACCCGATTACATTGTTATAATAAAAATAAGAGGTCTGATTTTAAAATAGCGTGCATAGATATTTTGCGTACAGGCTGTTTTTTTTTTCATGCACATGTAACATTCACGTCGCCAGAAGCAAAATTAATTAAAATAAAAAGCGAACCGTTGTTTCTTTTGTAACGGCGCTCCTCGTGCTAAAAACTGACTAGCTATTAAAGAAGCAATTTCTTTTTTGTATGCGTCATGTTTGTCTTTTTGGATAACTTTTTGTGGTCATCAAAATTACGCTTTAAATTGAAATTCGGTGGTTTTGTTAGCTTTTATTCTGAAAAGTAGAATCAATTTTCAAAGGTAATGTTTACTGTCATTATATTCAAACATGCATTATGTTTTACTTTTATCCTGCTATAGGGTATACCAGGTGGCTTAAAATTTTTCAAACCTTTGATAAATAATGACTCCTCGTTTGAAAGAAAGAAAGAAACCTCAACACATATGTCAGACAAAGCCTATTAGCGTGTATGCTTATCTTCAATTAGTGAAACGTTAAGTTTCTGAACCAATTTCGACCAGAAAGCATAACACGTTACCGTTGTATGCTAACGGAAGACGGAAGGTAGTCCCACAAGGTTGCGAGCTGTCGCCTTGCCCCCCTCAACCCTCCAGCAATTATTTCGACACAAGCCAATTAATAGCCGCGTGCCTTGTGGATATAAGCCATAATTAAATTTTGATTATTATCTACTCGTAATTCGTATATTCTATCGGAGTATGCCTAATGGCGTGGTTTTCGGCTGCGTTGCTTTTATGAAGATTGCGTGGTTACATTAGCTGTTTATGATGAGTTATATAATGGTTAATACTCTGGTGCGGACGCGATGTGGCCTGCCTGTAATGAGGTATGGCGGGACCGGTTGTCGTATAAACCCGTCACGTACTTGATTAGAGAAATCTAGACTATCACATGCTTTAGCTTTAGGGTTATTCTTATAAATAAAAGGGATTGGTTCAAACTTTTGATACCCTTATCGTCATGTATTCATTGAAAACATGTCTAAAAATAAGTCAGATGTACTAGAATTTATTGAATACTAGGAATTCTGCTCACATATTGAGGTAAGGTGACCGAAAGAACATTTATTTATGTACAGCGTACGTTTTCTAGGCTACAATCTAGTCTAGACAATATGTGAACGTTAGAAACATATCTATATTGTTAGATAATATAATATATATGTTAGTTAGAAAATTGTTAATTCTGTGCGAATAAAATTTTGTGAGGCTATAAACTTAGCATGTCTTTGACAAGGTCAAAGGACAATACTCATGCAATATGAAAATACAAGAATGAAATGAAATCTGTGACCTTTTCAAGTTTATGTTTATTGATGTAGCAATAGAACCTGTTCATTGATTCAATTTATAGCTTTTATTTTGTTAATCTATTGTTAGAAATCTTAAATGTATGTTATGTCTGTGATGTTTTTAGCGTTAATGTTTACTTAACATTTGGAATTACTTTAAGAGGCCTATTAATTCGTACGTGTAGGTTACTTTGGGAATGAAATAACCACTTGGTTACGATTGTAGGTGTTATGTTTCTTAAGTTAGTTCTATTATAACTTAAACAAGACTCTCAAAAAGTTACAATACCTAGTTACAATGTAATGTAGGATCCATAGCAACGAACTCTTTCACGAAAACAAACTTCTAACCCCACGGATTAGATCTACTAGTTTCCAGACATTCTAAGATATAGAATAAGACCTTAGTCAGAGTATCTATGGCAAGACGTTCAATTTATATCAATTTAATTAACCCATACTTCCGCTACTGACTCAGCCATCACGTGCATCTAAGATCACAGAACATGGAGCGCATGATAAAGGAGTGTCATTGTCTACGGGGAAACCTCACATACGTCATACTTCTCATTTTTGGAGATTATCTTTGCCCGGGCCGACTTAGATCAAAGCCATTAATTAAACCTATCTAGATAAAATAATATTATTTACGAAACAAGATAAACTTAAACGATTTCGTCGAAGACGTTTGTATAGAATCCTCCGCTTTAAAACATATGGCTCATCGTAACATCCAATATTGCACATAACTGCATCACTATACGACAGTGCAGCAACCTCAACACTTTGCTAATCTAGCAAGGTTCTGTAAAATGCTAAAGTTGAACCGTTGAATAATAAGAGGCTGTTGCGGTTAGTTCCGAATGTGTTTACATGCTAAGGTGAAGTCATCGGTGGAACATGCAGTGACGTCATCACGTCATCCTTGTCCAATACCTACAGTTCTTTTACCTCTAACTTGGCATCACTGTTAAGCTCAGATTGATCTTTGCTGTTGATACAATAAGGTTGGTATTGCGTTGGATGATTGTTTCCACTGACAAGTTTGTCAAGACGACAGCGATCTTTATGTCAGTGGTAATAAGGTTGCTGTTGTGTTGCTGTAAGAAGTAAATTAATTGTAAAAGGACTGTATACTGACGATTGATTCCGGATACATATGATAGGAAAAATAATTAGGTTTAAAAAAAAATTGTGGTCGTGACTCGTCGATCTTCTTTTGAAAGATCAAGTCTATCTTTTTTTTTTTGAAATACTAAACTGCTGTTTACACAATATTTTCCTAGGGAATATACAACGTTGAGATTCTATTGAAGACTGTTTGTAAGAGCTGTATAAACGGATAAATTTCACATTATCTCATAATGTTAGAGATCGTGATCTGAGTGTTCAAGCAATGCCTATTTTTGGTAATAAAGGTGCAATGTCGGAAGCACAACATGAATTTCTTCAAAGTTGTTATGCCATTAATGCCAAAAATGGACGATCTGGGTCAATCAGGTGCAGACGGCAAAGACGACGTTTGTAAGAATTCAGTTCCTTTTTTGTGAAGTTAATAGGCCTACTATACAATTTTCTGGTGGTTGCTGACTTTCAGGAGTTGCAAGGTTGCGAATTACGTAGCGGGCTTGTCCTGAAAACAAGGCCTGTTCAATTAATAGGTATCTCTTAAAGGTTATAATATATGTCTTGTCGAAGATTATTATCGAAATCATCGCTTGCAAATATACCGGATACTAACCAGACTAGAAATCAATCTAATGCATTTATTACAGAAGCCGGTACACATATTTATGTAATTCTATTGTGTAAGTTGTGCAAAGGTTAATACAATCACTTGTACAGTTGCACATCATCGATATTTTGTCAGCTTAGGCAAGAAGCCATACTTCCATACGATAGTTTTAAATGCAAAAGTAACTGTCTGTACATTTCCGATCTTAACGGCTGAAGAGATTTAGAGGTTCCGCACTCGAGAAGACTGTGATCTGGCTTAGGACCTAGGAACCATTAATTATATACTTACCGTGGGATAATTTCGGACCTCGCAGGCGAAGTGGCGGTAATTTTTTGCTGTTGTAGTTGCTGACCTGGTGGACAAAGGCATCTCCCAAACACTTCCCAGTTTCTTTTTACCCTGCCTCTTCGAAGTAGCGTCTAAGGAATCGCGCTAACGCATTCTGCTCTACCCATTGCGTGGAGAGTTGACCAGCGGTCACTATGCATGCGGCTGACGTGACCCGCCAAATCCCGTTTTGCCTTCATTTTTAGGGTTCCGTAGTCAACAATAAAGTCAAAATAGGGTTCCGTGTTAGACGCTACGCTTCAAAACGTTGTTTGACCTACATGTCGCGGATACAAGCATCTATAAATAATAATATTATAAATATGAATAATTTATACAAAAACATAGTTAACTGTCTGTGAAATTGTGAATGTAGGTCGATGTCCTTTGACAATAAGTTCACAGATATATTTATTAGGTGAATGAAGAATGAATCACCACCCTACTTGTGTTTTTTCCTTTAGATAATTTACAGATTAAAATTTTGGTTTTCTCCTTTATCAAGCGTTAGATTTGTTGCAGATGTTGCGTTTTAGCACGGCAATAACCTTTTCCCAATACGACTTTGCGTGAAGCAAAACAAGGAAGAACGTACCGTTTTTTTGTTCAGAATTAGAAGGTCAAAAAGTTTCTTATTTAAATGAAGAATTTCTGTAAATGTGGGTGGGTCATTAATTTGCTGTGCTAGAACGCAACTATGTTATTTCAAATTGAGGTTTGTTTATTACATCCGATAAATATAAATAATGATAATGAAAACCTAATAATGAAGCATTATGAAATATATTTTAGAGCACCTGTGCTTTGAGCACCAAAGGTATTCCCATTAGAACACCAAACAATATTTTACCGTGGTGCTCAAATGGGATCAAAAAAAAAATTCAACTTTGTATTTTAGTCCTCATCAGTTCTTTGTTTTTCCTAAATAATATAAGCAAGCTCATCATCATTAGTTAAGCCTATAGAAACACAGAAAATGGGGAAACTAGTTCCCCATATACAATTCCTCAATGGAACATCCTACTCAAATACCTATTCAAATGATGAATCAAAATTTAAAAAGTTTCCGTGAGACAGCCATTTTAAACTGCACAGTAATTTAATATCTTCATATTTCCGCATTATAAGGCATAAAATGAGTTCAGGTAATAAGCAGATAATATAAGAGCATAAGATCCGCGTACTGGCACTAATAGCTAAGATTAATGTTATTTACAGTAATCGGGATGTAACTGTTCATGTTCCTTATTTGGCGAGACGAGTTGGGCGTAACACACTTTTTTATATTCTAGCCGTTAGAAAGGTCAGGCCAGTTGCTCCGGGCACCTCGGCCTCTCCTAGCCATCAAATTGTTTTTGTGAAGAAGAATAATATTGTATTCGAGTGACGTATAAAAATAAGGCCGTTATTCAACATTTTAATAAGATTGAGTTTTTGGTTGTATTAGGTATAGGTATATCAGGTATTGTTCGATTATCTCTTTGAGCTGACATAGTTTGAGAGAGAAGAATGGAAAAAAAGAAGGGCGACCTTTGCCCTGCAGTGGGCCACATCAAGCTTATCATCCTCATTAGCCTACAGCAGTCCACTGCTGCCACAGGCCACATAGGCCCTCTCAAACACACGCCACTCAACTCGAGTCTCAGCAACTCTCAACAGGCTTATAATAAATTAATAATTGTTCGATTGAGAGTTCAGCTTCAAATAGGTATTAATGGAAAGCAGGATAATGAGTACGCAGCGTAAAATATAAACATTCAATTAGTTACCAACAGCTATTTTTCATCTCTGTAATAATTATATACAAAATCTTAATAACAAGGATTTTGTTTCCCCTAACATTATCATTGAATTATAAACTGGGGTATAATATTTTTATAACCACTTGTTTCGCGCAGATTGATCCCATGGGAAATTATTTTCCGGTCGTTCTCATTTGATTTAATTGGGTTTCTTACTACCACATAATTTATTAGGATGGCAATACCAACGTTTCGATCACACGGGTCCAGTCTATGGTAGCAAGGCGTATACTTAAGCCCAAGAACGCAGCTTAGTTATTGGATCTAACATTACTAAGGATTCTGCAAGACGGGAAATGTAATAACTGACTGGTAACAGATTTTAGTATTACTGTAATCTTGCTTGTTGTGTTACATTTGTTAAGCAGCAGTAATCCCTTTCTTTATCAGCTGGTTAGTGCCAAATCTGGTGTAAGAGTTTAATGCCACCCACATGAGCCTCTGACTTGGCCTTACTTGTCGGCAGTCTAAGGTCATACACCATACAGTCTTAAATATAACCCTCCCCTCAAAAAAAAAGACCTGCGCTCCCATACATTAGGTATGTTTAGGAAAATATATCATACAAATTCCTTTTAGAAGTTGGTCGACCATTACTCGTTAACTTGTGTTTAAAACCTACTTAGCTGTGATAGTTTTTCTTTTATTTTCGTTATATATGCTACTACCATGATTTTTTTCACACGCCCAAACACAAGTGCAGAGCACACCGTACAGGTGATTTAGTAGATAGCCAGACTTAAGTCTTACAAAAATTTGCACTTTAAAGCTTAATATTTCACAAACAAATCCCTTGATCGAAAAAGTGTATGAGCAAACTAGTAATATTTTTTAAAGACCTTTGCAACGACCACCACCAGACAATGGAATTCGCGAGAAAAAAAAAACCCTACTTTAATGTGTAGGTAGGTACTGGATATACACACTAAAAAAAAACAATATTTTAAATTAGCACTTTGTATCTCATTTGTATATTACGGACGGACGAACGGACAGACAGACGCACATTGCGAAACTATAAGGGTTCCATGTTGACTATGGAACCCTAAAGAACCAGTGGGGCAAAAAAATATGGTGCTGTTAGTTCGGATTAACCCCACGCGCCAAAAAAGGCATGTTCGTTCAACTATACCCGGAAAGAAAAATGGCAAACATATTACGAGCACATGGTCCTGCGTTCCCCGACAGGCGACACCTGCATTCGGGAGGAACTAATAAACGTTGACGGAAGAGCTATCCGTGTGGCAACATACGAGTACGTGCCATGTACACGATAAAAGATTTTATCCCGAAGATCCTGGTTAATGAAGTTCGTGATAATGTCTTACCACGAAGAATACCCCTAGCGTTAAAAATTGACTCTTGATTAAATACCTTAGTGAATTCCTAGAATTTTAATCTAATTTAAGGCTACAACACCCCAATAATAAGTTACAATTTCGATTAAAAAGTTTCAAGTTATAAATTGGAGCCAATTACGAATATTTTATTATGTATTTAGAAAAAGTGTGCGGGCTACAGGTATTCTAAAAATAACAAATAATTTAATGGAATCGTTTCCGATAAATATTACCGTGTTACCTGGCGTATTTTCCATTTTCCTCCCACGCTCACTCAATGTTCTCAGTGTTGGGAAAAAACATTTTATGTATCTCCTCATTCAGCGATCCTTATTTAATGATTTTTTATTTTGTTCCAGGTACGTGATGATTACTTTATCAGTGGATGGTCTAGTTTGGCACAAAAGTAAGTTTTGCGACTTCAACCATAAATTATTAATTATAACTCAGGCCAAAGTTGAAACAAGAGTAATCATTTCTAAAACGAAGAAAAATAAAGTTCCTAATTTTTTTCGTCTCCTCGAACTAGTTAGCTAATTGTAGTTGTTTGATTGTAGGCGTGGGTCGAACACGGCCTACTTTCGGCAATCGTTAAACAAGTCCTAACAATGTTTGCGAAAAATACTGAAGCGTTAAGTTTATTCGTTTATTGGAATAATGTTTCAATTTAATACGAGTACGTGTCGGTCTAGACACAGCTGAACATCGGCCTCATTTCCGAGCTGTCTAATTTCACCCAACTGCCCTACGTGAACGTAGGCCAGTGAAATTTCGAAGTCAACCGTAATTACTCAATTAATTTCATCGGAGTCGCGCTCTGCGGTTTAGTTCGTGTTCATTTCATTGCATAACCTGTTATTAGCCCGCTCTTGTTTGCATGCGCACTGTTCTCACAGATTTACAACACACTTACACGCGCCAAATAAAAACAACTGTGGGAAATTTTATATACAGTGTGCTTAAACATATGGCTCTAGTGCCGACGTAATTGGCGAACGGTAGCACTGAATAATTTAGCGGAATAAGTATTACGGCGATGTAATATTCAACGCGGCTCGTTTAAACCTTATACTGCTATGTACACGTGAAAACAAATATGTGGCCGATGAGCATCTAGGAATGTGCTTAACTTTACCACTATATTAGTGTTATGTCTGTGTTTTGCCTCGTTCACATTCACACATGATGACCGGTTTTTGTTCAAAATAGCGGTCGTCGTCGTAGCCGTACCAATCAAGTAATTCAAATAAATGGACAAATATGAATGGATAATAATTAAGGTAATGATAAGAGAATGTTCGTTGAAAGTTTTGTGGAGTGCGAGCATAGAAAACATTTCGTTCAGAACATAAACGGTCACGAAGAGGGCTTGTTTGTGCACGGTTCATTTTCTCATTATGGGGAAATTTGAAACGGATGTAATTTCGATTAAACAGTAAACAAGTATACCTGACGCGTGCGTTGGGATTCCTAAGTTGAGGCGAAAATTTTCAACAAAAGTAATTATTTGTTCGAAAATTGCGGCGGCGCGCACGCCCCAAGCGTCCTGAACATTTTCCCACTGCTGACAACCTAATTGTTTAAGGAAACAGCTTTCAATTATACCTCGAATTGCTGGAGTTTAAGTCGAGCACTCGAAGAACCTACATCGTGCCTAAATAACGGCATCGGTAAGAGACACCCCAAAAGGGATAAAATAACGCTTACGTGCGGTTTTGTCCTTTGCTCCGCGGGAAATTTTGGCATTTTAATTGTCTCATTAAGGTCTTATTAATTTGACTCCTGTAATTGTATTGCCCATGTACCGTGTCTTCATTTATACATAGAGGAAGTTTCGCCGTCGGTTGCCGTCTCATGTGTTTACGAAGTTATGGTGGTTTAATTATGTAGAGGCACTGATGACTTCCGGGACCCACTCGTGCTCCTCGACGTTACAAATACTTATATGAAAGCTCGATTACTTATCTTAAGTGCAACTTATATAATAATTTGCTTTTAATATAAACGTAATTTGAATTTGCGATTACTTCCATTAATTATGAATTCTGCTCGTGTGTAATGCTGTCAGCGTGATGAGTCCCGTGGACAGTGCTTCGTGTCACGACGACTTAGCTTTAGACAACCGGAACAGCGACGATACGTGAGTTTCAAGCACTCGTCTTACCTAATATTAATGATAAATGCTATTTTGATGAATAATAGTGCAGACTAACTAAAGCGGAACTAGAACCAAAAGCGTAACAATAGTAAGTCAACAGTTACTGGCGTTGTCAAAAGTTAGCATGCTCAGTCAAACTACAGTAACTGTTTTTACAGCAGTACCGCCTAACCTTTGACTTTACCCGTCAGTTGAGGGTGTAGTGCGTTTGTTCGTAGTGTGCATACGAACAAAATTACTTAACATTTTTCCTTATGTTAGTTAGTATTATTAAATTGTGCATATAACATAGCATTACGCTTGTAATCTTCGAAGGGTTCCCGCCGGGGCTGCGGGTTGTTCGAAAGAGATACCGCGGCCTCGGCGCAAGGGCTAAGAACATGGGAGGTTTTTAGGCAGTAGAAGTTTGACACTCCCTTCCGCTCCGCCCAAGAGCGGGAGGGGTTATTTATTTGATGATTTTCCACCCGCCAAAAAAAAAAAAGGGTTAGGCACAGGTGTACCTAATAGTACACCTACGTTTCGCCAGTTATGCTTGAGTCTCATGTAATAGAGGGCGAGCCTATTACCATCTACTATACTGACTCCGTGGCCACTACTGAAAAAATCCTGATGGAAAACCCAATAACACTTTACCCGACCCGGGAATCGAACCCAGGACCTCATGCTCTGCAGTCGCACTTGAGACCACTAGTCAAACGAGGCAGTAAATTGTGCGTAACTATGTAAGTAATAGTCCAAAAATAATCTTCTGAAACAATGCCGAAGGAAGTAACCTAAATAATAAATGGGCGAAAGTTCAAAATGTCGTTACAATTAAGGCTTAAATAGAACGTGATTAATAAGCAACCTCTTGGCATTCAAGTTTCATTACCAGCTCAAAGTGAACTGTACAGTTTTGACCGGCAAGTGCTCTTAATTGGTTTAGATTAATTTAATTGGGTAAATAATCCGTTCTGTGATGTTGAGATTTCCTAAAGTAACTTGAACCCAAACATTGTTTATCTGCCTTGTTCTCTTTGTTGATCAAACCACTAAACCAGAAACATTAGATTCTACGAATGTTTTTTTTATGACTAAAACCTAAATGTGGACAGGTTTTACTTTTCTGGCTGGCCAGTTACTTTTCCTATCTGGCAATACCAGTTTTTCGTTCACTTTTTGATGCAGAGTCTATGTGTGTGTTAACTTTGATGAGTCCTGTGTGTTTCTGTGTATTTGTTTGAAAATTCGCCGACCCTGATGTGTAGTGTAGTGAATGTGTACTGACATAGACAAACATGCAACATTTTATGCCGCGGACGCTAATATGTGCTTCTGTGGTTTTTGTCTGTCAGCCTAACGTGAAACGGTAGGCCTCATATTAATTTAAGTCAGTATGTAATAAGGTCAGAGATAATCGTGGCATTTGTTTTTCTGTTTGCGGTGGAGAGAAATGTGGGCATTATTTTGTTTATTTTTCTTTTTTGGTAATGATGGCCTGGCTTTCTTTTTCTTGTTTGCTGATCTTGTATTAGTTCGATAACGTGTTTTACACCTTACAGTATCAATGCAACCTACAATAAGTGGATCTACTTGGTACTTTCTCTATACTTGATCAAGTACCTAGAGCAGTTATTTTATCGGTCCGTCAGCCGGAACCTCAGCGGTTATCTCGTAGATCGCAAGGTCGGTACGCACCCATATGTGTGACAGGGTGACATTGTACAAGTAGATCGGAAGAGGTGTGGAAAGTTTAAAATGCGCATACCTATGGGACACGTAGAACGGTCACGACATGTTTTTGCGCGGTATTATCGCAAAGCTTGTCATAGATTTCAGCTGATATCTATTGTAACCTTGCCATATCTATATGGCAAGTGTATATATCTATCTATTAGTACCAAACCTCGTTAGGACATTTGACATAGGCTCCATGTTAAATACTGGTATTCAAACTGCATCCGATCAGACTGGAAGCCGACCCTGACATAGTTAGAAAAGAAAAGGTTTGGCAGGTAAATACATAATCCATAGGGAAGTTTGACATTGTTCTAAGAGTTCTCAAAGAAGAACTACTGAACTCTACCCAACTAGAATTGCCTTCCCCAAGTGTTTTGTAACAATTATGTTCAATGCTTTACCTATCATATTGATGCCTTGAACTTATCAATCATCTACTGAGACATTATGTGATGTCATTACTTCCACGTCTATAGAAAAGGGACTACGTAGAAATGTTTTGTCGCTTTAATAAGTAAAAAGCCTCTTATTGTTGTTACCTTATTCTTGGACTTTGTCTTACACAAAGTAAGTAAACAGTCTTATTTATTGCGCGTAATAACGACACTTAAGTCTGCTTAAGTAGGTACTTAGGACCTGAAATTATAGAGATTTCCAGAAGGATATTGCTGTCTCGCGTTGTATTAAGTTAGGCCGTAGCCGTAAAACGACTTTAAAATTTCTGAAATACAGTTACCTGTGTAATTCCTCTGAATTATAATTTACATAAAGAATTAAATAAACGTCACAGATTTGGTTAAACTTTATTACATCAGGGATTCGTGGAGTGGGCTCGCTGTTGCGACACAGTTTCAATTCAACAAGAGCTACAGTTCCGTCCATTTTCCGAAAGCTTTCTCTTATTTCCTCCCACTAGTGCTCCACAGTAAAATTGTTAGCCGACGTAACAGCGTTTACTTCCCCATCAAGTTCCATTTCTTAAATGAATTCACCCTTATTAAAATGTTATAGGGAATTGTAATTCATGGTCTGTCGTCGGTCGGTCGTGTCTATATGTACTGCTTTATTACCTCCATGATACTTGGCATGATTGATGCGAGGAGCATTCGCGAGTGCATCGTCCTTCCGTCTGAATCACGGATCGTTAACCCACTTCCTCCCACGTATGTGATTTAAAACCACATAAAAAATGTTAGCTTGCTTAATCTGAGTAATGTTTTGAATACCCGTTCGTAGTGGTGTCGTTTAAATAACAAAAAGTGTGGGCGTGTCAGGTACTTTTATGTGTGTCGTATGACGCGTGAATTTAACCGTTTCGCTTTTTAGTCCGCCAATTAGCATTTAACAATTAGAATACACATGTAGTTCAGTGTACTGTGACGACTGTTTAAACTCTTTTTGCCGGAATATTTGAATAGGTATCCTCTCAAAGGAATTTAGAATAGAATGTTGTGTGACAACACTGACAACCGTATCGATGTCGGCCATCTGTCACAATACTTTTAAAGACCTGAGTCAGGCACGTTTGAGACGAGTACAAAATGTAAAACACATCACGTACTCAGTCGTAGATAAAGGATTCTCAATCCTTGATACAACATCGATCTCGGAACTTCGTCAGGATGTCCTCCAATTTGTAGGCTACCAGCTATTGGACGACGGCTTATAAAAAGCTGGTTCTTATAAAGACGAGTTTTCTTCGAACGAAATGGATTATTTAGCGAACAATTGAACTTCGGTCGTCCCTTGATCAATTTTGGATAAGGTATTTTGTTGGGAAACCCTTGCGCAGTAAAAAACGTGTTAGAAATGAGAATTAGGAAAGGTAAATGTTTTATTATGTCAAAGGTTAAGTTTATGGGGCAATATTATTAAACGAAGACATGTAGGGAATGTGTCATAAGCGACTTTTAACTTCAATAACTGTGGGTTTGCAGGCATTAATCATCACTTAACTTTGAGTAGCGTTTAGAAATAAACCCTTTGCATAATTAATTCGTCAAACTATTACAAAGTTAACCAGGACTCAACTACGGATGTTTCTCAGAGTATTTCCCAATCTGCGGTATATTGAACAGAATCCTTCGGTTCTGATGTAAAACCACAAGCCCTAGTTGCGATCGCGGTCATCTGAACACACCGCACCACAAAATGACGGGCCTGTTGTCTCTGGAAAATAGATTGACAAACCAAATCTGTCCTCCATTGGTCGAGCCCACAGATATAGATATATCTAGATAACGCAATCCGGATTAAGTATTTTATACTTAACTAGCTCATGCCTGCGGCTTCACCCGCGTGAAAATTATGTACTAAAACCTTCCTCGAGAACCATTCTATCCATTGATGAAAACAACATGAAAATTGGTGCAGTAGTTTTTGAGTTTATCACGAACAGACAGACAGACAGACGCGGCAGAGGACTTTATTTTATAATATGATAGTGATGAGATTATGAACTGTCGCGTTCGCAGGGAATTTGTTTAAAACAACAACGTTACTCCGTTACAACACAAGAACTTAATTCTAGACATTTCTAGATTGAACAAAAACTTAGTTTATTTTGTAAAGTAACTTGTTTGTATAGTAACTATCTATATCTGTGGTCGAGTAATTTCGTTAGAGCTAATGAATCGTTTTGTAGTTTGGAAAGGCTCTGTTTCAATTTGTCTATACTCATGTGATGGGTAATCGTTTACGTCCATTTCAGACCACTCTCTAGCGGGTATTAGACCCACATTATTGTATAAAAAAAAATATTAAGTCGCGAAAAAGTGCCTATTGAATTGAATCCCTTAATCGCTTCATCACCAAACGGTCATTAATCATAGTCTGTGGTGTCGTGCAGGTAAAAAAATCTTGCTTTTACGAGCTCCACGTAACAATATAGAAACAGCCAGAGGTCAGGGAATTAATGTTTAGTAACTATTAGGTTTTAGTCAAAACACAATGTAACTTTGAAATGTATAAAGTTGTTGTTGATTTAGGTTGAGCGCGGTATGAAGGTGACCCATATGTTAATGTCTAAGTTTGGACTTGTCTAGTAATACTTCGAGTGCTGTAAAATGATATTTTGTCACAGATTAAATAACGACTTCATTCGATTGTTCATTGTAAAAATAGCTTTGGTCTCGCGCCTCAGTCAGTTAAAAAAACAGTGAAACAGAATGATTTTATCTGAATTCACAAGCTATTTAAATTAAATGTTAAATATTGTCTGGTCTGTGTTTCCAAATTTTTGTGGTATTCTTTGTAAATATTATTAGTTATAATTGTTATAAACCTATTATATGGACTTTATGTAAATGCCAGATTGATTTTGCTATTAATATTCAACGGCACCAAAACGATAGCCAAATATACGATTCATAAATTAATTAATAATTCACCGTGCATATGACCGTGTATATGTGACTCATGCAGTTGAGGCGGAAATATTTTTTACTCAAATATTCAATCTGTACATTGAGTAGTTCGTAATTACGGTATTCGATAAAGTTTGTCGTATTTTTTGTCCGTTTTGCGCAGTTTTGTGTGTTGTGTTCACTCATGAATTATTCAGTTTAAAGCTCTCCATTTAATTCGCTGTCTCGTTGGTCTAGTGCGTCAGTGAGCATGACGTCTAGGGCTCGATTCCCAGGTCGGTGTTATTGGGATTTGCCATCAGGAATTACTCAGTTGCAGCCATAATTTTGGATTCTGGATTTGTACTCAGTTGATTTCATTATTGGTGCCCCCAATTACACGACGAAACGTTGTTGTACCCGTACTATTAGGCACAGCTCTGCTTAACCCTTGGGGGAATACATCTGTGATGTTATGATATATAATTCATTCGTCAACACAACTCATGGAGCATTCATGGGATTCGTGTACTCATCGATTCCCTTTGAGCTATCAATTTGCAAGTATATGTTAGTGCAAACAGTACCTAGCGAGTAATGGAAAACTACTTGAAGAATAATGGTAGCAGTGTACACATCTCTGGATGCTGTGTATTAGTGCTACGATAAGAAACTTTAAAAGTTTTAGTCTGGGGATCACTGTTTGCCATGGAAGAGTGTGCAGCAAATGGCTCCTATTTGCTTTCAAGAAACAAAGATTTATTTGTAAGATGTATGTATTGTAAACTGCAATATAAGAGGAAGTCTTAGTCTGAAAGTGGTACCGGTGACTGAAAAGTTGTTTGGTAACCGGTTATCATGGTATGGATATGTGATGCCGAAGAATAAGGAAAATGTTAAGTGCGAATGGAGATGGCTTTAGGAGTAGAAGAAGACCAAAGAAACGATGAATGGACTGTATAAAAGATGGTATGGCTAGAAAGGAGGTGACTACTGAGATACGATACGTCGACCCCAAATACATCGAGATGATGAGGTATTGTAAACTGGAAAATAAATGTTGAATTTGGTATACCAGTGAAATCAATCAATGGTTTGGTTTGTTTTTCAGACAATACTTTCCATATTTTAATATCTTCGTTTCAATAATGACCTGTAAGTTCATAGCTGTATAAGTACGTTCATTCCTCGTCTAAAGCTGGGCCAATATTACCCTCTCTACTCAATTTATTCCTTCTATCGGATTTCCTCTACGGAGTTCGCGTGAATATTTATGAACTTAACTTTTACTATAGAGGGCATTTTAAGCAATATCCGTTTGCCAAAGTTATTGATCCGAAATTATAATAAAAATTATTATGAAGGGTGACAAAATATTCAATGGGAATTGTTCATTGTATTTTGCATGCTTGAGAACCTAGAATTTCACACTCATAATTGAAATAAATTGATTTCCGATTAGTTTTATTCTGTCATTAAAAAACTTGCTTTAGGAGACATTGAATCGACGTTGTCTGGCTTTGAAGTATTCAAACAAGGCAGTGTCGTGTCTCCTTCAATATTGAAATTCTAGAATAAATTAAGAGCTTTGTCTAGACAAAATTTAATAACAAGCAGCAGCTTGTAAGTACATTACATGCTTAACTATGGTAATCTAGAATCAATGACTAATATCACTAACTTATTGGATGAGTTTGATGACTAGCACCACCTTTTACGTGAATCCTTAATGTGTATGACATCTATATTACTAATGTCACCTCTTGCTGCACGGTCGAAGACCAAAATAAGGTACCATTCACAGAAATACCTAAATGAACGCTAGTATCATGATCCGTATGAAAACCAAGCATGCAATTTTTTGACAACCTACTATGACGTCATGAGCAGTGAGCAGTGAGCACTGTTTAGTTATTACTTGACAAATTGTATACTAAAGTCTTCCTCGAGAACCACTCTATCCATTGGTGAAAACAGCATGAAAATCGGTGCAGTTTTTTTCGAGTTTATCGCGAACAGACAGACAGACCGACAGTCGCGGCTGACGGCTAATAGACTACATTTTTGTTATTTAAATGTCTAGTATTAGGAGTTGAGTTGAGTTGTAACGCTGCGACAGTAGCCACGTTAAGCATAAAATGCTTAAACGAGCACGCGAAGTGTATTGCGTTCTGTAGGTACATCTATATCTGTGGTGCCACTAGTAAAAAACATCACAATTCGCGACATCTCAGTAGTTTCACAAAAGCTATTTCACTCTCCCATTGTGCTTCAAATATCTTCGCAAACATAGTTGGGAAGTATCCAGACATTCTTATTACATTCCTAAGAGGTCGATCATAGGATCTAACATCGGTCTTTCGGCATGTGTCTGCGGTGAGAGGGTCACTTCATAATAATAGTATTATGTTCTCAATGTCACCTCACTAGTTGGTACTTGACACGTTAGCACATACAGCCTTGACATTATCAGTATTGGCGAGACGTCTCTATTCAAAGATTCGCAATAATAAACTTGACTCACGCTTCTATTAGATTTTTTTTTGTAGATATAGGTACTTATGATTCTAGGAATACTTATACAACATTATGTCTGTGTATTCCAAAAGGTTAGGCGGAGGTGATTTCTTTTTTTTTTTATCGAAATGCCAGCCCGCAGGTCAACTTATAAGCTTGGCTTCTGCTTAACTGGGTAAGTCCTGTGGATGCCTTTAGTGTAATTCCTCCAGCCAGTGCAGGGGTACACTTTCATACTTATAAATAGAGACAGACCACACCAAACCCACTTTTTGCCAGTTATGTTAAAAGTATCATGTAATAGGAAGCTAGCTATCAACCGGGCATGGCATAAATCCGGATTTCGGACTGTAACTGACCCACCGTCTGGCCGACCTGGAAATCGAATCCAGGTCCTCATGCTCACCAGAATCCCTTGCATTCACTAGACCAACTGTATCTCGTAATACAAATTATGATAATATCTGTACTTCCAATACCTCCTAATGTTTCTGTTCTCCTGGTAGTTTGTGGAACTTTACTAAAATTATTATCGATATGTTTTATTATACGCCTCATCATCATCACTAGCAGCTACCGCACCGTAGGTGCTCAAACGGGAATACAGTAAAATATTTTTATTGTTCCCATTAGAGCACCACGTCATAATATTGATTGGTGCTCTAATCTCTAATGGGAATACTTTTGGTGCTCTAAAAATAGGTGCTCAGATGGGAATACCTCGCCAAACGTTGGGTCTTTTCGGATCGGTTTGTAAGATTCTTTTAGATCTAAGATGGACTTAGCCCGTCGGTTTGTTGCATGTGATGCTTTTAAGCTATTCAAGCGATTGCTTTGAAAAGCGGTGCGCTTTATAAAGCGATTGCTTCGATACTTAGTAAAGCGTTCACCCTGATATGCAGCAAAATTTGTTCCTTGGGTTTCCTATCCTTTATTCAGCTGCATCCAGTTTGACTGGAAGCCGACTCCAAATAGCGATGATCATAATGGTTTCTTATCCTTATATATAAATGGTTTTGTGCTAGAATACAAAAGGACAATGTCGCTAGACTATTACTGAGATTCTCTACTATTTCCTTCACAAAAGAAATGACCTGTAATGTATGAAGTTTCACTTTCAAATGTAGAAAAAAACAGTCTGCAAACAATGACTTTTTAGATTCAAAATAGTATTAGTAACATACTCGTAACCTTTATTTATGTGAAAAACAGTGTTTAATTACACAATATTACCAACCGACCAGCAATATGAACCGACTTCTGCATATTTATTACAATGTATGATGATTAAAAACACGTAATTTTTTCCATCGCGTGTTCTTTTACTCGGCTTGCGCAGTGTGACTTAGACCGTAAATAAACATAAGGAAGAAATAATCGTCTCTATTTTCCATTCGATATGCTTTAACGATATTATTGCAAATATACGACTTAATTATTTCGGACTCGACTGTTGGCCATTTAAATAATGTGTGCACGTATATTGCTTTCATCTGTGAATTTATATCGTAATGCGTGATTATGAAATGTATTGCAGTCCGCTTCGCTCGTAATTTTGCATGGTTTATGTACCAATACTATATTGAGATGTCAAGCAATTTGTTTATGTTACGTAAGTATGTGCAGGGGACGGTGGACGGCTTGACCTGTAATTTAAGACAAGGTATTATCGTTTATTGATGGGCGAACATGGCTGGTCTTTGACTACTAAACACAATGTGCTATCGTAAAGTCACGGATAGGATACATCTAAGACCACCTAGCTTGTCGAGGAAATTGGCGCCGCCATCAACCAGCCTGATCCATAATGTTTTATGGTAAACATTGATTGATTTCCTCCTAACGAACGATTTAAAGCGGATGCATGTCGAGAAAACTGCAGGAAATGATGTATCTCCCATTGATTTATGATATTCAATCGTCCATTAAATATCCCGTAAGTTAAGTTTGAAAATGTAACTGCAAGTGCAGTAAAAACCACGTTATTAATAGCACAGTCGCATCGCTAACGGATATGAATGTTCGGTGCTCAGTAGTTCATTCATATTGTATAGAGTGAACATCCGCAACGAACGAATGATTAAGTGAATGGTGTCGCACGCTCCATATACCAGTATCGTTATAGGTATATCATGATATGCGTACCGCCCTATAACTGTCGCACTAACTGTGTGTTACATTAACGTGTATTGTGATTTTCAATATACAATGTAACTACTATTATTGTTTACATTGTTTGTTTACCAATATGTGGAATGTGGGTTTACTTTAGAGAGTAATGTTGTGCAAATAATGCTTTCATGCAGTGTTTGTTTATGTTGATAATAATTTTCGATTAATTAGTCAAAATCCGATTGCGATTAGTTAATGGAATCAGTAATCCAGAGCGTCAAAGTCGAGGAACCGAGGCTGAAGTTTATAACAGTTGGTAAAGAATAGTTCCTGTAAGCGTCTACTGCAGTAGTGAAGCAATGTGTTAGATGTACTCCGTTGGAAATAGGTGTATTTGTAAACTCCATACATTTTACCGAAATCGAAACCGCTGACAGTGTGGCGAGGTTGATCAGACGCGGTGCCGTTGAGAGCCGATTTATTCCCCAAAGTGTATTCATACAACACAGCCGTCACGTTAGACGTTCGTGATAGTCGTAAATAAGAATCTTCACCAATTCCGTACGGTATTGGACTATCGAATAACAATCGGTGGAGCAATAACAATAGCTCAGCGCAGTAATACGTCCACAAGACGTATGTTGCCACACACAAACCGTGTTGAATGCGCCAGGAACGAAAGCATGATGTAAATACGTCATTATGTATGATATGTAGTGCAACAATATACTTGTATGACATATTCTCACGCAGTAACGCGTGCATTAAATGAGCGTGTAATTACTCTGTTTAGCTGTGTTTGTAACGCACAATGCTTCTAGTCGAGCACTCTTTCATCCGTCTTGTATCTGACCATCTTGAGGAGAAAAGACCTTTTCTTGCCCTACATTATATGTAGGCACACGAGAAATTGTAATCTCGTCAAATGAAAGCAGATTTCGCAGAAATAAATCGAATCTTATTTCCTGAAATACATTTTCGGTGATGTGATTGGTATCTTGATAGCTTGCTTAAATTAATGTTTCACCATGTACGGACTGGTTGTATATATCTCGTCTCTATTTCAATTCATTACGGCTCGGTTTACCTACGTCCCTTTTTAAAGTCTCCCACAAAGCTTTGTCGCGTTTAAGCGAGGACTTAATGAAAGTCTGGTAAGGAGGCGTAGCGTACCAAATCCCCCTTTAGCTGAGGCCTGCGAGGCCGCGAGGGCACAGATTTATAAGGATTTTCTTTCGTCGACTTCGTAACACTTTCATACGTCTTCCTGTATTGAAAAATTATATTCGCTTATAAAGTGATCTTTTCAAACGAATTGCGTTTGTTGGAACTTAGGGTGGTTTATTACAGAAATCGGTTTCATATCGTTTAATTTATTTTGCTCACGTCCGTTATTATTTGTTTGTACGTCGGGCCCAGACCGAGGGTTCGATATTCGTGGTTTCATTTAGGTATTTGTGGTTGGGAACGTCGGTTGTACTATAAAGATACATCGGTAGTCCTCTAATTTGAAATAATGAATGTATCATGCGGATTTTGGTTAGTTGCGCAAACCAAACAGGGCAGTATTAGGCTGAAACTGTTGTGAATTGTAAATGATAACTTTTAGGGACTCTTCAATTATCATCATTGTAAAAAACCATAGCAATTAACGTTCTGTCCATACATAGGCCTAAAATGAGACCGCTACCGGGCCGGTGCTCTCAATATTGTGGGCACGAAACTGAGCATCGGTGCTAGACTGAGTGCCGGAGTCTGCTCGGGGCCAGACTGAACAGCGCCCAGCGGCTCTGATTAACGACCAAAAGCTGTAACGTGACGTCGTCGCGTGAAATTGGATGCTAACGCATATCGCTGTTTGCTCAAACTTTGAACGTTGCTAACATACTCTTGACAAACAAGTTGCAGAACTAGCTTCAAGTGGATATTTACAGCAAAAACTCGGTACTATGCTAGCCTAGCCAGGACCTCCACATTTATCACTTATGTTGGGCACTTGTGTCACTGAATTGAAGCTTTTTTCTCGGTTTTGTCAAATATACCGTGAACAAATATTCTAGGAAAATTGTGGCAAACTTACCACGACACACCACATATTTAAATTAAACTTGTCTCGTCAGCTCACGTTCTCAGCTCTCTTTAATTATAAATTAACTTGGTATTTGAGGTTTATGCATACATTTTGAATAATCTTTTCTTAGATTTCTTGAGCTTTTCTGTTTCACCTAAGTACAACATACAACTAAGTACAAGAAGGTTAAAGAATCAGGTCAAATACAACTGCTGGAACAAAATTGCTCCTTATTGCCCAATCCCATCAGTGAAACTCGTAAGACGGAGGAAATGCAATCTTTCTTAACGCTAAAAACCTTTAAATCGCTGCTTTTAACACAAATAGCTGAATGGAAGGCATTACCAGACCGGGATGATGTTTTAAGAAGAAAACGGCTCTTAATTAAGCTTGAGGTTTGTCTGCATTAAAAAAAATGTGTCTGGGCAGCCATCTTTTCTTTTAATGCGGAATAGTGTCTCATTTTTGAACTGGCTGGCAAAGTTATGAATAAAAACGTACCCATGTTCTTTTCTATGAAAGAAACTAATTGCATTTTAAAAGTCTGATATTAATTTTATTTGCATTTACGTAACACCTTTGGCTCGCCCCCTATTACCTACATGGCTCTTAAAGATAACTGGCGAAATGTGGGTGTACAAGTCTGCCTAACCCTTAAGGGATTACAGGCGTGATGTTATGTGTTGTACACCTTTGCGATCTCGTGAAAACTCTTGTTATGGTTTCACCAACAAGACCATATAATCGATGGACACTATAATAGCCACTGGCATTTAAAAATATACGCAATAGGCCTGCAGATCTTACGATGGTCTAGAATGGCCACCTGGTCACAGACGCAGTTACTTTTATGAATTGTTACTTGACCATTTTACGAATTTTAACGCAATTCGTATTGTTATCCTATTATGAATCTTCTAAAGTGGCCATTTTAGACCCCCTATTCACATGCAAATCACACATTGTATTCTTCTATTTAACCGGCCACGTCCTTCCACGATACAGCTAAGTTAAGAAGTCATTTATCCGTAGAGACGCTTGTAAATAGCGGCTACCATCAGTATTCGTCCGGTGCGCCGCCCGAACGTTAATCAGTCCTCAATGCAAGACACTTTAATGAGATTTCTTTTGGGAATCAACTGCTCACTGTTCCGTATTTCTCCTCGGAGGCTTTATTACTTCAAGTTTTTACACGAGAGAATTTGAAAACGCCCGTGACTGTTGCTATAATTGAATCTTTTGGCAACGGCACCAGAACTTTGTTATTTTGTTCCCTATCAATGCTTTCTGTAAATGGCAGTTCTTAGAATGTACATACTGTTTATGAGTACTTTTATTTCTTTTGTGTATTGGGACGTATTTGTGTGGGTGAAAACAGTTGTTGAATAATTAAACATTGATTTAAAAAACTATAGTGCTTCATTCGCGTAATCCGTATGTCGTGTCAATAGTCCGACGCTCCCGCATCACCAGAGCACATATTTATTTTGTGAATCGAAAACAGATTTAAGCCCTAATTTAATTAAACTCATATTCAACAATTTATTAGCCGCGCAGGATTATCTGTCTGCTTAATTGCATTATTGTTGAAATTGAAATATTGAATCGGGACAGTGTTGTAATATATTAAATAACTAGCTGATGCCCGCGGCTTCACCCGCGTGTATGTCGGTCAAATTATATACTAAAACCATCTTCTTGAATCACTCTATCTATTAAAAAAACCGCATCAAAATCCGTTGCGTAGTTTTAAAGATTTAAGCATACATAGGGATATAGGGACAGAGAAAGCGACTTTGTTTTATACTATGTAGTGATAAGCTCAAATCGTTGTGTAATACAAGTTTCGTGGTAAAGAAATTTGATTTGATTCTAGGGAGTTATGCATTTAATCCGTTATTCAAATGTTATCCGACAAGTTGGTGGGAACAGCGAAGCGTAGCCGTAGCGCTACGGAGTTACGAGCTCTCGTAGCGCTACGAGCGCTGTAGACGGTGGAGAAGATTTCAACGCTATGTTCCACGTAGTCTTGCTGAGAAAATATTTTCACTATAAGCTGGTAATATTAGTTCTGTTTATTTAAAAGTTTGCTTAGCGCTATGTAGCTTAGTTTACGACTTAAAACGTAAACTGTTAATCATTTTGTGTAGTTTAGACGGAAGTTGTAATACGATTACCTACTGATAAAATGAAATTTATAAAATTCTGCATCAATGTTTACTAATATTATTTGAATCAAGGTACTTTATTTCGCGTACATACGCAGTATTTTAGAATACTGCCGTAATCTCTGGAATCCGCACTACTTGGTTTATAAACATCAGATAGAATCAACACAATCTAAATTCGTCAAATACATTAACTATCGTAGTGATTTCAGATCTACAATGACAAATACATCTAAACTAAATAAATAGAATTGAACAATAGGGAAATGTTATACAGACAATCACCATACACCACCATAACACACTCACACACCCATTGGTAACTCCTCGGACACACTCCTACACACAAACACGCACACGCTGTACTCTTAGCAATGTATAGTATAGTTATTAAATTGTAAATCCGTAATTGGCTGTAGGATTAGTTTATTTTCTGTTTCGTTATGAGCACACGGTGGATCATAAGACATTAAAGCAATGTTAGCGGACGGTGGAGCGGTGGATTTTGTGAACAATAAATAAATAAATATATTTCAAGAGATTTACATTTCCGCTCCGTGGTGTTCCGCAAACCAAATTAAAATAAACAGTTGTTCGTGTTTGCCGTTTACTAAATACCGTTTAGAAAGGGCAACTTTGATGTGTAGGCGAGCCCAAGTAAACTTAGCTCACCATTTTACGGGCCAAAAAATATAATGAGCACGAGTAACAAATTCGATCACAGCTTTCAAGGGCTTGGGCCTTGCTTACCAAAATGTTAGAGATTTTTTTCTGTTGCTCCAAAATTATGAAACAATTTCACCCTTGGAAATAAGGTACCAAACTTAATTTGGGAAATGATTCTGTAATTTATTTTCTTTGGGATTTACGCTTTTTTTTAGATTTCTCATTTTTTGCCAAGATAGTTGAATAAGCTCGTAATTTAGAAAGGAAACAAACATCTAATTAGGGCTTTTGTTCTGAGTTTTGAAGGCCAAGTTCCTATTTCTAGAAACTTAATTTTTTCATCCGCACATAGTTGTATAAATCATTATTCTCTTGCCCCTATCCTAATTCATTTGGGGTCGGCACAGCATATCCCCTTCTTCCACACTTCTCTATTACTCGTCATTTCATCAGACACCTCCTTTCTGCCATGTCCTCCTTTATGCAGTCCATTATCGTTTCTTTGGTTTTCCTCTACTCGTTTATACCCCCCATATTCATACTCAAAACTTTCCTCACGACATTTACAAGTATATAAATATAACTTGGTATATAATCTGCTAAGTTCGTATATAACGAGACATAATAAATCTGTTCATTACACAAACTGCCGCCGCTTTAAGTTTGATTAACTTAATTTTTCATCAGGCAAATGGCGTCGTGTGAAAACTTGGAGTATTAATGTTTTACACCCACACTGTACAATCTAGAGTAGATTTAGGGTATGATGTAGATATGTCTATATAATCTACTGTTTAAAAAGAGTACTTTTTAAGTATTTCATGGCGTTTTTCTTTCCATTTCAGTCTGCTAATCACAGATATAGATATACCTAGATAACGCAAGAGCAACACTTCGCGTGCCATTTTGCGTGCCTAGCTTACGTACAAAAATCGTAAGTGGACACTTTCGTGCTCAGTCTGCATCGGTTTATAGCACCAGCGAAGGGCGAAGGGGGTGCCGTACGTGGCGGCGTCATTGAATCGATTTGATTTTCCGATTTTCCATCACTTGTGCTTGTGACGTCATAATAGGTAGTCAAAAAATGGCACGCTTACTTTTCATACAGATCGTGATACTTGCGTTATCTAGGTCTATCTATATCTTTGCTGCTAATATATATGCTGTCCCGAACTTCTGATGACTTAAAACTTCAAGCTGACCTTTCATAATGTTGTCTAACAACCAACTGCTTCGTTGGTCTAGTGGTTGCAAGCGCGACTGCTGACCATGAGGTACTGGGCTCGATTTTTGATGGGGTCGGGAAAAGTTATTGGGTTTTTCCATCAGGAATTTCTCAGTAGCAGTCACGGAGTCCGGTTTTGTTGCCCGGTTGTTGCAAAATAGCTTTTATATTCGAATTAAACATAACTAGTGAAATGTGGGTATTGTTACGGTAGAGATTGACACCACTTAGGCCAACGAGGCTACCCTTTCAATATAATTGATCTGCCACATTCCTGACCGATCAACTTATTTAAAAAACCTATCTCGGTAATGATCCTACTGCTGGGCAAAGGCCTCCCTTCATTCCTTCCAACGGTCTCGATTATTTGTAACGTCTTTCCAATTCTCAAGGAAGACATCCAGTTCGTCCCGCCATTTCCTTCGTGGTCTGCCGCGACCCTGTGTCACTGTTTCAGGGCACCAATCCTTAACTTTACGGGCCCACAGCTCGTTCGGCATGCGACAGGCTCCTGCCCAGTCCCATTTAAGAATGGCAGCCTTTTGAGCCACGTCAACAATTAGTGTTTTGCAGCGCAGTGTAGTGTTTCGAACACGATCGGTTAATTTTATACCCAAGGTAATCAAATATAACGACTCTAATTGTGAAACCCTGCTGCATTAGGTCCGTGTGTGATGACGTCACAGGATGATCACAAAACAGTCGGCCATGTTGTTTCGTCTGACACACAATGGCGTCTTTCGCGCGACTCGTACGAACTACTTCCGCATGGATGCGTCCACCTCTGTGCATATAAAAACTGTGTTTACACTTAATGGCACTCCAGCTAGGGCTTTTGTAGTAAATATTGTGCCAAGTTTGTTAATTCGTTTTTTGAAAAGGTCACAGCGAAAAGACGCGCAAAAGACTGACTTCTATACTTGGTAATACTGCTAAATACTAATATTTAGATGCGTTCCGTTAGCCAGAAAATTGGCTTTAACATTTTTTTCAGCCACATTTGTCCCATTGCTGGGCAAAGGCCTCCCCCGTGGCTTTTCAACTTTGTTTACAATTTGCCTTCTCCGACCAATCCCCTTACAATTAGTCCAGCAGGACTATTGCGTATCTTTTTAAATGTCAGTGGCTATCATAGTGTCCATCGATTAACTGTCAAATGGTTATGGGTTGGTACAAAATGGAACCATTTGACAGTTAATCGATGGACACTATGATAGCCACTGACATTTAAAAAGATACGCAGTAGCCCTGCTGATCGTCACGCCAGCGATTCTTGGACCTGCCTCGGTTACTACGGCCGTCTTCATGCATCCACTGTGTGACTAGCTTCGCCCATCTGTCAGACTTCATCCTAGACACACGACCCGCCCCGTCTTAATCTGGCAGACTTAACGCCAACATCGGAAAAAGTAAAACTTACTAGAAAATGCCGTTTTCCTCTACGCTATTCTAATGTAGCAATTTTAATTACCAGAACGTAGGTGTATTTTATCGATTTAACGTGTTTCTTCTTAGTAAACGAAAGCTTTCAAAGTCAAAGTCAATTTTATTTGTGTAACATAGGTAGTAAATACAGTTCTTAAATTAATTATAGGTCGCTATGTTATGCCAAGAGGCGTACAAATTTTTTGGAAGGTATGTCAAAATTAACAGAATTATGATAAAAAGTATTATAAAATGTCACAATATAAAGTAATTTCTACAGTCAAAAAAAAAAAAAAAATAAATCTCGAATAAATTACCATTAGCCTCAATATTCAGCTAGAAATTGTGTGTATTCTCCAGTCAAAATAAGTAAATAAGTCTTAATTAATTTAATTAAACACAGTATTAATGTTATAGGAAATTATATTAAATTACAGTCTTTATTCTTATTTGAACCAACATTCCAATTACTGTAATAAGGGAACTCGTTTTGGTTGAATAATAAATTTATATTAATAAACATCGAACGGGCACATAACGAATACGTATATTTGGTTAACAAATTCTAACAGTAATAATATTTGTGTCCACAAATGTTTGCGCGATAAATAACGAACATTTTAGTCAAAACAATATAGTTATTACAAGTGCGCTAGTCACTGGTGTATGTGACATTGTTATAATGGACTGAAATATTTACATTTCACCAAACTGAACAATACAGGTTTTACGCAAACATAACGGATTTGTTAGTGGAATGTGAACGATGCTTTATTAGATTTATTGGTCCGGTTTTAACATAACGTCTCGCCTGTAATTCCCGAAGAGTTAAGTAGAGGTGTACCCATTAGTACACCAACATTCTGATCTCCGTAGCTGCTACTGAGAAAATCCCGATGGCAAAATACCCAATAACACTTTGCCCGACCTGGGAATCGAATCCAGGACTTCATGAACAGCAGTCGAGCTGGCAACCACTAGACCAACGAGACAGTCACAATTAAATTACATGTTTAAACGAATGATCAGCTAAATAACTAAAAAAACGCAGCTTTATATTGTTTTTAATAAAAGCTACCTGAAAAAATAGTCTGAAAGATTTTTATTCTTTGTCGCCAAAAAACTCTCAGTCAAACTCGTTGAATGATTTACCTATCAGTCTGTATATTCGCTCTGAAAACAGCTGTTCTAGTCGCCCTTCTAATCAACGTTTATTTAATTCAAACAAAATCAACGGTCAAAGCAGAATTGCTATAGAATAGATTGATGATCGCTCTTGTTGTTAATTTAGTAAACGGAAAGCTCAGCTTTTGATGGAACGAGTTCTTATTGAATGCATTCTAGTCTTCTTCTTTTGTATCGATGGTACGTCTTGCTAATTAGCTATGGTCCTGTAGGTGGCCCCTTAATCGGAGCACTCGGATCACTGGCTTTTTTAAAAGGGAACATTGCCGTAAAAATGTGTTTGAGGAAACCATTACCCTGTTAAGTGTGATAGGCACAGCTGCAGCTCAGACCGATTATATAAAAAAAACCCTTTCTTTCTCCTAAAACTGAATTTTTCAATTATTTTAGACATTAAAATTATAAGAACCAGTATGTCTAGGTTCCTATAATATTGTTTTGTGTAAAAAATTTCCAAATTGTCTAGTAGTCCTCTAATCACTGCCGTAAAAATGGGGAATTTTGGGTCATTTTGAAAAGGTCACATTTTCTTTACTTATTAATTGCAAAAAATAAATAAATAACATTACGTAGGTATCTACAGTTGACTTTCATTTTAAGAAGAAAAAAACATTGCTCTAGACCCATTATTCAGGAAGCAAAACGGGAATACATTTGTTTGGAGAAAGCTATAGCCTTCTTGTCTTCTAAGTTCAAAAGTGCAGGTGCTGTGCACTCTTCACACTTAACTAGTAAAATAAAATATAGCAAAACTGAAGCAAAAATCTCATTTTTCTGTTTTAACACAGAGCAAAGAAACGATGTGCAAATAAGAGGTTAGTAAACTCAAAAATAGATGAGTAAACATGGACATCTAAAAGGGTAGCTGCTAAATTAAGGTGACCCGTCGGCAAAGGCGTCATTCGACCCTGCCTGTCCCGGCGAAGTGCCACAGTAATGAGACAGCATAAATATATAAAGTGGCAACACATGTCGTACTTGCTATTCACTTATTATATTCAGCCCTTAAATGTTTGTGTGTTCTTTTGAGATGAGTACAAGTTTTGTTTATTTTATTAAAGCCTAGTGGTAGACATAAACTATTTATTTAACAAAGGTTATTAAATTATTATTTGGATGGAGAGGGAGAGGAAGGCCAAAGAAAAGATGGATGGATTGTGTGAAGGAATGATATGAAAGAGAAAGGAGTAAATCCCACTATGACGTCTAACAGGGAAGAATGGAAAAACAAAACATGTTGCGCCGACCCCAAATAGAATGAGATAAGGGCAGGAAGATGATGATGATGATGATGAAAAGTTCACAAACAGCTTTCATTTGTATCTTATTTAAGTCAAGCTAATTGAGAAAACCAGCATGACTTTTTTTTTTTTGGGTGTGGGAAATTGTCAAATAACCCCTCCCGCTCTTGGGCAGAGCGGAATTAAGTGTCAGACTTCTACTGACTAAAAACCACCTATGTTCCTTCTTAGCCCTTGTGCCGAGGCCGCAGTATTTCTTTCGAGCAAGCCGCAGCCCCGACGGGGAAACCAGCATGCCTGCGAGATATTTCTTGACGGCATGTAAAGCCAAGTTAAAGGCATGCCATGGCCGGCATACAAACTCTGACACGAGGTTAGGCGCTAACCATACGATAAAGAAAGAAGAATTGCCATTTGCCATAAGTAGGTATACCAATTGTTGTGACATTTTGAGTAAACAGTGAAAAATGAAAAAAATGAAATGAAAAATGTTTATTTGTCCCAAAAACAGTTACATGGTTATAAATGAGACAGAACAGTAATAGTACAGTACAGTAAGTTCTCCCGAAGAACGGACTGTCTTCAAAAGCTAGGTGCCAGGTACTCTTCTTCAAAGGCTTTTGTTTATTTAATACAATAGTGATCCGATTTCTATTTACTGGTTTTTCTATCGCAGTTTACGACAGTCCCATCCTTTTCACTAAATTATGAGCTCATCCAAACAAACGATAGTTCTACTCAAATGCATTTGAATGAATTTCGATTATTTCTAAAGTCTATAAAGTAAAAGATAATTCTTTTAGCGTTCATTGGAAATTAATCATAAACCACAGGGGTTTTTACACCTTCCGGAAGAATTTGGCACTAACCAAAATAATATTGCGTGGTTTTCCCCGTTTGATCATTTATGCTTTAAAATAAGATGTTTTCGTGACAAAAAAATAATCAATATGTGATTGTAGAAGCCACTTTAAGTAGATACGTGGTGTAATCTTTAAAAAAAATTCTCGAAATCATCTCAGAGAAAAGATTTCTCCATTAGCACAAATATTCTCTTTTATAAACACAGAAATCCAATTTCCGACTGTTCTGTGCTAGTGGCGGTTACAGCCACTCAGCAAAGAAACTACTATAACTCACTTTCCTATTTCGTAGAATCAACTTAAAGTTTAAAGTCCACGCGACAGTCACTGGTAATCCACACTTCAGTGGTCGAATTCGAAACGAAATCAAAGCTCTATGAAGAAGCCCTCTTTACTGCAAATTGGGTTAGAGAACAAGAGGACGCCACTACACGCCACTCTGGACCCTCCGCCTAGCTCTCGACTCTAACTGCCGCGACGATATGTAGGCGGTCTCTTTGATACAACATTAATTTATGTGAGGGCCCTTTAGGCCCAAAATCGTTTGTAGATTCAGTGGCATTGTGCAGATTCGTGCATGTTTTTCCCGTGAGTTTTACGTACATGTAATCAAACAGTTGAAACCGTTTGATTCGTATATACAGCAGTTAAATGGCTATCGAACGTTGGTAAATAAATATGGTGTGTGCGAAATGTTTTATACATGTGTAACATGCTGCTGGTAATGCTCTTTTGATTAGGGCCGCATTGCGCACGTTTGGAATGGGTTTGAGGTGTGCACCAAATAAATTATTTATCAATCAACTATCTGCTTAATTTTATGTTTTATGCAATAGTTTGGTTTCGGTTCTCATTTTTTTTGTTAATCAACATAATTTGTGTCGACTTGAAAACACATATTGTAATTAGAATCGGTAGTAATGATTAGCATTTTAATAATAAATGTGATATTTAAACGGTCCTTTAATTCACGGAAACGATAAAGATTCCGTTTAATTTTCGAGCGTTTTTCACTCAAATACCTAGTGTCCAAAAGCCGTAGTACTCTCTCTGCTCAGTTTTTGTTTTTTTTTGCTTGTCGGGGCACAAACACCACCGGGAGGGATCGTTCGCCTAGTGTTGCCACTTTACTACTGAATGGGATTGCTCCGACGGCCCAGCTGTGCTCTTATACACACACTTTAATCTTAATGGCCATTTACACCGATCGTGTGGCATTTATATGAATACTAATGTTCTACCATAGAAGGAGGCTTTATAACATAAACGTCTGACTCAAGTAGGCAAGTTGATGTTTGGTTAGACTTAGCATGACTAACGCTGATGCCACGGCGCGCGGCGGCGGGGCGGCGCGTCACTTTGTTTAGACACAAGATAGGGATGAGGGTTTGATTCCCCTCCCTTCAACAACCAAAATCTATTAGGCCTTGTGCCAAGTTTAGTCTAAGTACCCCGTATAATTCATATTCTGTAATGGTATTTCCGATTAAATGAATAGCCCTCTACATTATAACTTTTAAACTCCTATTTATTTTCCTAATTCCATTGTAAAGGGCTACCAATTTAAATTCAAAAGATTACCAAAGGTCAAAGTGCAATTTAAGTTTGTAACTTTGACTGTAATGTCCAATTATTATTCAAAAATCTAAAGTTTATTATATTGCCTATAGCTTAAATATATATTGTTTAAGCTTTAATAGGACGCGGCTTTGTTGCGCCTTTATAATTAGCTATTTACTATTTAGATTTAGTTTAAGGGGATCACAGCAGTAGATGACTTTGACGATTTGACCTCTGTACTGGCTCTTGTTTATTTTTCGGCCCCTACCGGCAAACGACTGTACTACAGAAAAACGTACCAAAGAACAGAAATGTGTCGCAGAGTAGTCATCGTATTTGCCTAACATATTTTGTTTCTCTTGGAGTACCTACATCATTATGTATGAAAAAAATATTTAATAATAAATTATACACTTTGACTAATGAAGTAATAACCTAGCTTTCATTAGTTATTTCACTGAGCACAGGTACTCCTACGATAAATTCTTAAGGTCTTATAAAGACCAGGTAACTGCTTATCGCTTCTCAGTCACGGAAATAGTCAGAATGCTCCAGCTTTCAGCTAATTGAGCACGAATGCTACTACATGATACATTTTGAAGGTCTGACGATGACCACCTAAGTGCTTATCGGTTCTCAGTGACGGATGTAGTTAGAATGACCTAGCTTTCAAATTTTATCTGTCTGAGCACGGATGCTACTACATAATACATTTTGAAGGTCTGATGATGACCAGCTAAGTGCTTATCGGTTCTCAGTGACGGATGTAGTTAGAATGACATAGCTTTCAAATTTTATCTATCTGAGCACGTATGCTACTACATGATACATTCTGAAGGTCTGATGATGACCAGCTAAGTGATTATCGGTTCTCAGTGACGGATATAGTTAGAATACTCCAGCTGTCAGCTTTTATCTTATTGAGCACGGATGCTACTACATGATACATTTTGAAGGTCTGATGATGACCAGCTAAGTGCTTATCGGTTCTCAGTGACGGATGTAGTTAGAATGACCTAGCTTTCAAGTTTTATCTGTCTGAGCATGGATGCTACTACAAAATACATTTTGAAGGTCTGATGATGACCAGCTAAGTGATTATCGGTTCTCAGTGACGGATGTAGTTAGAATGACATAGCTTTCAAATTTTATCTGTCTGAGCACGGATGCTACTACATAATACATTCTGAAGGTCTGATGATACCCAGCTAAGTGATTATCGGTTCTCAGTGACGGATATAGTTAGAATGCTCCAGCTGTCAGCTTTTATCTTATTGAGCACGGATGCTACTACATGATACATTTTGAAGGTCTGATGATGACCAGCTAAGTGCTTATCGGTTCTCAGTGACGGATGTAGTTAGAATGACCTAGCTTTCAAATTTTATCTGTCTGAGCACGGATGCTACTACATGATACATTTTGAAGGTCTGATGATGACCAGCTAAGTGCTTATCGGTTCTCAGTGACGGATGTAGTTAGAATGGCCTAGCTTTTAAATTTTATCTATCTGAGCACGGATGCTACTACATAATACATTTTGAAGGCCTGATGCTGACCAGCTAAGTGCTTATCGGTTCTCAGTGACGGATATAGTTATAATGCTCCAGATTTCAGCTTTTATCTTATTGAGCACGGATGCTACTACGTGATAAATTTTGAAGGTCTGATGATGACCAGCTAAGTGCTTATCGGTTCTCAGTGACGGATATAACTAGGCTGACCACCATCAGGTAAATGACATTATCAGTCTCCAAGGCCTCCTCGAACTCTTTCAAATGAGTCCAAACACGATGGTTCTACGCAGCGCTGTCAATGAGATCCTGTACCCACTTTCGAAGTCCACCGTCAAGTAAATGGCATGATCAGTCTCTAAGGCCTCCTCGAGCTCTTTCAAATGAGTCCAAACACGACGATTCTACCTTTGGAGTCCACTATCAGGTAAATGACATTATCAGTCTCCAAGGCGTCCTCGAAATCTCAACACCATTAAAATAATAACATACATAACATAACATCACGCCTACTATTAGGTACACCTCTGCCTAACCCTTCGGGGATTAGAGGCGTGATGTTATGTAATGTTTTTATTATTTTAATGGTGTTAATTGTTTTATCGCTTTTAATTATTTTGTCTTGAGAATTTCGTTTGATGGAAGATGGAGATCTGGATGACTGATGATGTCTCGTACCTGATGGTGGACTCCGAAGGTGGGTATAGGATCTCATTGACGGCACTGAGTAGAATCATCGTGTTTGGACTCATTTGAAAGAGCTCGAGGAGGCCTTGGAGACTGATGGTGCCATTTACCTGATGGTGGTCATTCTAGCTATATCCGTCACTGTGAACCGATAAGCACTTAGCTGGTCAGCATCAGGCCTTCAAAATGTATCATGTAGTAACATCCGTGCTCAATAAGATAAAAGCAGAAAGCTGTAGCATCATAACTGTATCCGTCACTAAGAACCGATAAGCACTTAGCTGGTCATCATCAGACCTTCAAACTGTATCATGTAGTAGCATCCGTGCTCAGATCAATAAAATTTTAAAGCTAGGTCATTCTAACTACATCCGTCACTGAGAACCGGTAAGCACTTAGCTGGTCATCATCAGACCTTCAAAATGTATCATGTTATTAGCATCCGTGCTCAATTAGATAAAAGCTGAAAGCTGGAGCATTCTGACTATTTCCGTGACTGAAAACCGATAAGCAGTTACCTGGTCTTCATCAGACCTTCAAAATGTATCATGTAGTATGAGAGTCCATCATTAGGTACGAAACATCATCAGTCATCCAGATTTCCATCTTTCATCAAACGAAATTCTCAAGACAAAATATGTAGTTAAAAGCGATAAAACAATAAACACCAGTAGAAAACATAACATCTCGCCTGTAATCCCCGAATGGTTAGGCAGAGGTGTTTTTGTTGAATTGTTTTATCGCTAAAAGCGATAAAACAATTAAAGTCATTAAAATAATAACATACATAACATAACATCACGCCTACTAGTAGGTACACCTCTGCCTAACGCTTTGGGGATTACAGGCGTGATGTTATGTAATGTATGTTATTGTTTTAATGGTGTTAATTGTTTTATCGTTTTAATTATTATTGTCTTGAGAATTTCGTTTGATGGAAGAGGAGATCTGGATGACTGATGATGTCTCGTACCTGATGGTGGACTCCGAAGGTGGGTATAGGATCTCATTGACGGCACTGAGTAGAACCATCGTGTTTGGACTCATTTGAAAGAGCTCGAGGAGGCCTTGGAGACTGATGATACCAGCTACCTGATGGTAGAATCCGAAGGTAAGTATAGGATCTCATTGATGGCACCACGTAGAACCGTCGCGTGTGGACTCATTTGAAAGAGCTTGAAGAGGCCTTGGAGACTGATGGTGCCATTTACCTGATGGTGGTCATTCTAGCTATATCTGTCACTGTGAACCGATAAGCACTTAGCTGGTCATCATCAGACCTTCAAAATGTATTATGTAGTAGCATCCGTGCTCAATAAGATAAAATCTGAAAGCTAGGTCATTCTAACTACATCCATCACTGAGAACCGATAAGCACTTAGCTGGTCAGCATCAGGCCTTCAAAATGTATCATGTAGTAGCATCCGTGCTCAAAAAGATAAAAGCAGAAAGCTGTAGCATCATAACTGTATCCGTCACTGAGAACCGATAAGCACTTAGCTGGTCATCATCAGACCTTCAAAGTGTATCATGTAGTAGCATCCGTGCTCAGATCAATAAAATTTGAAAGCTAGGTCATTCTAGCTACATCCGTCACTGAGAACCAATTAGCACTTAGCTGGTCATCATCTGACCTTCAGAATGTATTATGTAGTAGCATCCGTGCTCAGATTGATAAAATTTTAAAGCTAGGTCATTCTAACTACATCCGTCACTGAGAACCGGTAAGCACTTAGCTGGTCATCATCAGACCTTCAAAATGTATCATGTAGTATGAGAGTCCATCATTAGGTACGAGACATCATCAGTCATCCAGATTTCCATCTTCCATCAAACGAAATTCTCAAGACAAAATAGTTAAAAGTGATAAAACAATAAACACCAGTAGAAAACATAACATCTCGCTTGTAATCCCCGAAGGGTTAGGCAGAGGTGTACCTAATAGTACACCCACATTTCGCCAGTTATGTTTAAGTCCCATATAATAGGGGCGAGCCTATTGCCATCAACCGGGCACAAATCCAGACTCCGTGGCTGTTACTTATAATTTCCTGATGGAAAAACCCAATAACACTTTGCCCGACCCGGGAATCGAACCCAGGACCTCATGCTCAGCATCGTGCTTACGACCACTAGACCAACGAGGCAGTCCAAAATTAAAATAATATCATAGATATATTTATATAGCAAAATATCTACTAAGAAACGTAGGTAATTTACCAATACTTTTGGAGAGCTCGGCCACGCGTCACTTTACGTTTATTAGGCACAGTCAGCTTAGTCTATGATAGGTGCAAACAACAAAACGAAATTACAAACTACTTTAAATATATTTACAAACTTATTTTCTGTTCTTATTTTACGAAATATTGATAACTATACAATTTACAATATGTTTTAATTCAGAAAACATTAAAAACGTGAACTTTTGAATTTTATTTGTGAAGTAATGACATGCGTGCAGTCCACCCGTGACAACAGTCATCGAGACACTGGCGCAGCGCGTTCCAAGTATGCGCGACGGGTCTTGCGCCGCATTTGCCTCAAAATGTCGGGAATTAATTTATTATTTTAAAATTTTATTACAAATCAGAGAAAATAAACAATACGGATTGATAAATACATCACTACGTATTTTTGTGTATAAAATTCATACCGAACTATTCAGCCGTTACAGAGACAAAATTCGATTTAGGTTAAGACATACTACGATTTTTTATAAAATAATGTGAAGGTTTATTAAAATTTTAAACAATACAAATTATTTGTGATGACTTTAAGTATAACATATATTTTTTATATGGAAATCGTACGGAAGGATTCCTCAACAAATTTCTTTAAACATACGTCGTTTTTGGGATTTGACCATTGCAACGGCCTTAAGTGCGCTGACATTAAGGATTAAGTTTCGTATAATGGTTTCGAGAATAATCATGAACTTACACCGATGCTCGAAAGCGACAGAAACGTTCTGAGATATAATGAGTGTTTCCAACTTGCGGTAATGGAAAGACCGAATTGTCGAGGTGTGAATCGTTACGGTTCGGTGTGATAGGCGGCAACCGCAGGCACCTCGTAAAGGCGAACTAAAACAGTGGGTTCATTACTTTCATTGCCGAAGTTCTCTACTCCCTCATGCATTACTGGGGCTTTAAATTGAACTGTTTATGTATTCTGTAGCTACCTTCCACCGGGGACCGCGCTCCCAACCACACTGAATTATGTGCCGTGTTATTACTGGCTCTTGAGATTGTTTTAAACAGTACAGTCATGTTTTATAGTATCGATGTGATACTTGGTTCTACTGGTACGTTCCAACTTCCAACGTTTTTATTATTAATTGCGGCCGGGATTGGTTTCGTTCGGGTTTTTCACGTTGTTTTGGCAATATTCGTGTTCTGGGAAATCAATTCGCGGTTTTTAAAAGCAATTTAGTTAACCCACAGAATGCCTATTAATTGAATTTCCAATTAAACGTTTTGTTATAAATTATGTCATGAAAACTTGTTCAGTAAGAAATTATTTTCATATCGATTAACTGCGGCCAGTAGTTAATCGATATGAAAATTCTGACCGTAATTACCGAACAAACAAAAAAGGTGAGTAATTATAATTCATGTTTAACAACCTCCATTGTTCTTTGCGGTTAAACTAGTGTTTTAATCGGAATGTTTGCCATAATGAAAATTAAAAGTTATTATGAGATAAACACAACCGCAACGTGAAAATGGCAGACCATTATTATACTCGTAATGAAATACCCGAGGTTCTTCTACGTACCTATGTATTTATGTAAAACTTTGAACACGTTTTACAATAGATAGTATATTTCGAGTATAGTAGTGAAGAACACGAGCATTGGAGAATACGGTCTAAGTTTATTGTTACAGCAACATTGTTTAATAACAACACCGTAGCTACACTCCGTGTACCAACAAAACGAGACAAAAACGTTCGTAAGCAAATTACTAGCAGCTTGCTCGTTCATAATCACACAGCTTGAATTTGTACCTTTTTTACTTCCCTATACAAACCTAATTATTCATGGCTGTATAGAAATCGAAACCCAATTTGCGTACATTCCCGATGCTATGCGCCCGCGCCTACTTTCTCTCGTCATGCTACACTGGGCCTGCTATGTCCATGTCCGTCCACTGACCACGAGTCAATGACTTGGACATTTGTTTTTGTAATTACGTTCGCAACTAGCGCAAATCGTAAATTACCGCATTCACTAGTCGGCTTTGACACTGTAAATTATTCTGACCGAGATAATTTGGGCACACGAATATATTATCCCCCAAAGCAACGGAAATTTGCAACTGCATATCAGATGCTTCAAAGAAACGTTCCTGATTTACCGACTCCTGTGACACTCACTAATTCATACTATTCTGTTTGTAGTTTGTAGCGTATGTCGGCTGCTAGATAAATTATTTTGCTCGCATGCAAATGTCAGCGCAGAGGTTAACACATAAAGCAGAATTTACTATTCACACTTCAACGTTTTATGCAGAAGTGTCATTGTGATGGACAATTTTAAAGCAATTAAGCTTGAAGCCATTGTTAGTTTCTCCGAATGCAAAGTGTTTGCTAAACATCCAGCCACAAAACAACTTTGCACTAACGTTCAACCCATTAACCTGGGCTTAACTATTTATCACACAGGTGACCTCTTTTCCAAGTCGTCCCAAAGATAATTTAGGCAGCGTTCCTCGGCACCTTTAGGGTCAAAGTGTTACGAAATTGACTCGGCGAGAGCCCTCCGGGAAAAAGCCCCGTTTCGAGGTCACCGAACATTTTTGCCACGTATCCTCGTGAATATTATAAAGGGCAGCCGCATTTCACACGTTCCGGTGACGCTAAAAACGTTCAATTTTATCCAGGGTAAGCTTTATTGGTGACGCGGTTCAGGCATTTTGTTTATCCACCAGGACTTGTCACAAACGCTTGGGAACACGTTACGTTATTTGGCAAAGTGAAAGTTTGCACCAACGTAATAGATGTTTTTTAAATTCTGTTTCTGTAGAAACTATAAAACTTAATGGTTTTGTTTCCGTAATGGATTCTGAGAAAACGAGGAAATTTTCGAGCGAGCGCTGTAAACATCAGTATGGTTATATTTTATAAGTAACCAAAATATACTGCTTTACTTTGAAAGTGAAAAGTCACTCACAGCGATTTTTCTTTGTTTGGGTTCTAAAGATAACAAACCTTAAAACTGACTTTTATAGTCACGAATTATCTCTAAACTGCTAACGAACAATGGGATTTTTTTATCGTCATTCCTTTTAAAATTGTCCCGGAATGTTTAATCGGCATTGACCACTTCTAGCGCCCTTCGTACTTAACGTTAATTGGCTTGCGTGTCAAACACAAAATTGAAAAGTTAAATAAATCAAGAAAGCCATTAAGTGTGTCTGAATATGCGTGCGAAGCCTCCTAATGTACGCCAGCACCTGTTTCCAAGCAGTAAATTTATTCCCATCAAAGGCTCTGCAGTAATCAAGTTATTGGGAAATATTTATTGACTTCCTCAGAGCTCCCTTTGCACAGCGCCATATATCTTGTATAGGAAACATGTTTCTGCTCCGTTAGTAATTTGTTGGCGCTCTGCGCTATTTTTGTTGCGGATTTTATTGTTGTTTAGGATCCAAACGTGGCAATACTTCATCCCTGTCTCCCCCAGCCCCGACATGGGCACAAATGGGAAAGGGTCACCGTTGTGGGGTTCTGTTTGGGCTGGCGCTATATTTTCGTAGACAGCGAGGGGTAGCCATTTTATTAGCCCAGTGATCTGGCTTTATGAGTCATGTTTACTGTAATAAACTCGTTCGTTCGTTTCGGAATGAGCTTCAATATTGAAACTTATGCGCCGCCAATATCCGCCGGCGAGGTTGACATAAACTGCCTTTTATAGATCCTATTTAAATTTTATATTTAATTTATACTACAATCAACTCCGGCTTGATTAAGAACTTGATGGCCGCGGTATATCGATGGCTTCGCAGCTATAGCTTTTTATGTACGAGTATATTTATGAATGTGTGGAACTGTCGATGGTCGTTCATTGTGTGTGCGCATAGAAAGACTTTAAATAAGCAAAATATAAATTATTTCTTTTGCAATATTATCTCGGATTATATTTCGTCACGTCTGCGATAGATGAGCCTGTCAGCGAAGACATTTTGTATTATGGTTATTAGCCATTATGTTGGTTCGCTGGAATTCCTTCAGTCCCGAGGGTAATAAGACCGGTTCAAACACATTACGTTCGATATAAAGCAATTTAGTGGATGTTCCCCCGTCAGTCACACGTCTTAGAGAGTGTCCCCGCATGCCTAGTTAGGAGCAAGCCGCGCCGCAGTTATCTGTGTAGGGTCGACGTCCTGGCGGACAACGGCAAACTTGCCACAATTAATCAACAACGCCTGGGAATAAGTAACGAGCGAATGGCGATTAACTCCACCGACAATTTGTTAGCCTTGTAATATATTTTTTATCATATTTTACGCTCTTTTTTATTAGTACCGCTAAAAAGTTAGGTTATCTGCCACGTTTACGACCTTTATAAAAACTTTGGCTGCTGTCTGCCATGTTGGGCACTTCATAAAAACTTTTTCCAGCATTTAATTAAGTAATATGGCTTCAACAGCGGTTAAGGCTGATGATAAATCAGTTTTTGTTGGGCATCACCAAAATACTAAGATTGTTTTTATTAAAGTGTTAAATTGTCCCTATACTTAAAACTGTATTTTTTACGTCAAAAAGTTATTATGATTCGTCATGTAATTGTAGTGTAAGCTTGACTAATATCCGGGCATGCACCTTTTCGAGCGTTAATGATAGGTTAGCGGGTAGTCCGCCGTGCTCTCGTCCTGGGAGCCGGAGCCATCCCTCGTCAGTCAGGTACCGCATGACTGATGGGCACGCATCGACGTGATCAAGGGTTCTGGCCAATACGACCGCAGAGCCGTTCCCACTAATGCGGCAAAGGATTAATCAACAATTAATTGGCTTAATTTGCCCATAGCTTGTTCTTGTTTACATAGGTATTCACTAATTACTATGTATTATTGTCTACTTGTATGGGGCTATGTGACGAGAACATAGTAGCGCTATAAGTTTAGCTATTATTATGAGTAGGTTTAGTGCTTGGTGTTCGCGTTGCGGATCCCCAGGCGCGTGAGTGGAACTCGCATTTTATCGTTGCGGATTTGTAATTGCACCATAGGGTCGCCTTATTTTACAGAAAGCAAGGCTACAATGTTATGTGAGCTACAATCTCGGTTGTATTCGTTATTTAAATTACCCTCAGCTTCACTGTTTTGTGTTATGTATGTTTTAATGAATCTTGTAAAGCAAAGTATGCAAATTAAATCTTGTTGCAAATTGTGTTACTACTCTACATGCTGGTGCGTTGGTCGTCTGCTCTCAAATTATTCAAATGAGGTACGCCAAAGGTCACAACGCGACGCTAAGTCGACGGGAACAACACCCTTGAGAGCTTATTGTCCCTAGCACATAATGATTCCTCTTGTGACCTCTTTTGTGAGTGACCTGCTTAGAACTTAGCAGAAAAGCGTGTGACGTATGGCCAAAACATGACCTTTAACACCCAAACTGGATCAGCGAAACCGTACAGACGTAGAACCGAGACTAAGATATCGTGGCCTTGTTGGAAGCCGTACAACATTTGGTACAGTTAAGTATCTTATTGACTCAAAGTATCGGGTCATAAACAAAGAAAATGTCTCGAACGAAAACATTGTAGGTAGCGAAAACGAAAAAGTCGATGTAGGGGCTCGTTTGTATCAATTCATTTGCATTTATTTGGTAGCGAGACAGCGAAGTGTGAACATTTGGTGGCGCAGATGTCCGCAGGCCAGTCGTTGAGTGTCGTTGCGACATGGCCACGACTGCGCCCCGGCGAGATGCGAAAATTATGCGGTTACTGGACGACGCGACCATAAACGTCTGCCTTCACCACATAGTTGGACACACAGTGGCTACCTATACTTTTATTGACATCATTACCGAATACCCAAATGATAGCGGTGAAATAATAAAGGTTTCAATGAAAGGTCGTGGTTCAAATGATAGTGGGCGGTTTTTCAATTTGTTGAACAAACTACCAACTAAAACCAACCGTAAAAAAAGAAACAGCAGTTGCAAATATTGATTGTTTACGACTACAAAGCGAACATTGTATGGAATCACGTTTGTTTGCAAAAACAGCTGTAGGTAGGTGTAGACAAGACACAGTGGGCGTTTGTATTGTGTAACTCGCTGCCGATAACTTTCATCTGGGAAGCCCTTGTTACGTATGCCCTCGACGAGGGAAAGAAATTGTGGCTGCCTTTTAAGAGTTTATTGATTAGCTATCAGAAGTACTAGGAATACTTGCCTTTGGTCCTGTCCACTTTATTGAGATGTATCGATGACCATATCGCTTCGAAGCGACTGTCGTTAAGATAAAATTATCCTAAAGGGGACTTAAATTACCGGATGTTAAAAAATCCGCAATGGTCGACTATGGTCGAAGAAAATGTTTGCACACGACACCATAGATATACATATTTAAGTCTGGTCCAATGTTTATTGGATTGGCTTCATAAATCTTGCAAGCTAACCAATACGATAAGACTACGACGCACTATTGATGACACTCGTAAACCTGCAGATACTTAAGCGATGTTTATGTAAACAAACTTTTAGATTTGTTTATTTTCAAGTCTTTACGTAATTTATGCATTACTTTCAAATCGTTTTAGTTTTGAAGAAACATGCCAAATTGCTTCTTTACATATATTTTGAACATCAACATATTTATCTCAAAGATATTTATGTTCAGTTGGAACTAAGAATAGCTAGAAAAAGGCTTTATGTCGTCAAGATAACTGTGTAAAGTACCTTTAGACTCAGACTTAAAACTAAGATTAGGAGATTTTTTTAAATATATTTATTTCTTATCTATCTAGTCAAAAGAACTCCTACCCGTTCGTAAATGGTCTTATATTCGTTTCCAAAGAATGTAAGTTTATTTAAATAAGAGATACGAGTCGAATTACGCCCGGTTGATCCCAACTAACATTTTGGTTATAAGAATAAGTGCTACATGAGTTGCTTAAGAGGATTTTAAGAACCAAAGGTTCTGTAAAGGCACTATCAATTGGGTGGTATAGCGTTCTGTATCTCTCTTATAACCCTGATTTGGGCCTGTTGGTATTAGAACTTGAAGTGACTTAATGGTTAAAGAGTAGTGATAAATGAGTGATTAAGAAGAGTTAAAACAGTGCTATTGCAGGAGTGATTATCACTTCAAATGGTTTATAAGCTATACAGAGGTTATAACTGCAAGCCAAAGTACTATACAAGTGTTGGAAACCACTTTAATGACTTCTTAGGTTACACATGGTTACTTATTGTAACCAATATTATAACTTAAGACTTTATCGGACTTTTTTAGTAGCAATAAATATCACCAAAAGCGTTAAATATTTAAACTGTTTTCATACATTTTTACGTTCTTGTTAAAGTCAATAGTGATAATATTTTTTAGTACTCAATAAGTAAAGTACATTTCATGGTGGTGACGCGTAAAATAATTAAGGTAAGTCAAGTATTTAAGATTACTGGGTGTTATAAGTATTAAATCTCATGCGGTGGTAAGTTTACGGTAACATTATATACTAGTTTTCATCTCATTTTTGAAACGCCTTAAAAATAAACTACTTTTGATGATAAAATGATGTAAAAAATACTGCACGATTTTTTTCTTTCTTTTTTTATCGTATTAAATCAATTCCTAGTACCTTATTTAAACATTTTAATCGTAAATTATCAACAAAGTAAGTAAATAAGTGGACTAGTAACATTTAAATGAGCTTTTTCTTTTACATTTTTTTAAAGGTTATTTTTATTAAATGGCGTCTTAGTTGTAATAACTTAAGGATCCTGATAACTCTGTTATTCCTCCTGAAGTGATTAAATACTGAAAGTAAGTACTTGCATGGCACTAGAAGTTCTAAAACATGTTTATAAAAGTGAAAATAACAAAGAATTTATAGGTTTAACTTATTTAGTAGTTCTTTAAGCCGATATTTTTTAGGGTTCTGTAATCGTTTGAAGAAAACCCTATAAATATTCACACGCCTGATTGAATGACATTATACAACTTTGTAATTAATAATATTACCTGTCAACGTATTATTTTCTAAATACAAAGAAGTTGAAAAACAATTGCACAAACCTACGAAGAATGAGAAGCTAGTTATAATACCTATACCAGGACCTACATATTTCAAGAATACTTTGTTTTTGTAAGTATACCTACAAAATCGACATCTTACATTATATTAGGCAGTAATTTAAAAAGAACGATTGAATATAATTGATATAAAAACTAAAGATACGGTCGTCCGAATATTTGCTCGACGCGTTCGCCATACAGAGAATTGGTGTAGTCTGCTCGTTAACGTAACCTTGTATAAGCGGTGTGGCATTTTCGAGGTATACAGAACATAAATAAAGCTTTTAATAAAATTTACGACCGCACCCGAAGAGAGCCGATCGTGGACTAGTTCACTTCGGCTTAGGAAAGACCTTATTGGGACCACGTTTGTGGTGTCATTTTAACATGCCGTCCGCCCAGTCCTTACGCAGCAGTAATGATTAAGTCAATGTTGAATAATACTTAAAATTAGACAAGTACATTGTATGAGCTCAATTGAGTAAAACGCCATCTGTTGCAACGAGCTCTAAACAAACAGGATAACAGATAGTTAAGTTCTATTACTTTATCATTCTATTGTATCGAATGGAAGGAAAAGTCTTTGGTTTTCTTTTTATTGAAATAACGTGATTTATCGGTGTAAATGGATAAATAAGCTATGGTAAAGGAAGCTTTCATTTTTACTTATCTTACTTCAGCCAGGATCTGCCGGTAAATGCATTTTAGTGGTCGTTCAATTCGTAACAGCAGTTACCTTTACTGCCATCTATGATTTTTTTTCAAGACTAATTAGTTCGAGTTGAGACCCTAGACAACACTCAAGGATTTTGGATCGTAGACCGTAGTAGACTAGTGTCACCCCGTGACGTTGAGCTTCATCCGCTTACGACTCGCGTCTGAACTTTTGAACATTTTGTGCATAAATAGTAAGGAGTTGATATTTTTGTGATCATGGCAAGAATATGTTGTAAGGTGGTTATCTAAACTCAATTTAAATAGTAATTTCGTATTTTGAATCAGTATTATCAGTATTTAAAACGACGTAACATTTTAATTCACGTCACCAAACAGGTAGATATTATGTAAGTTGAAAACATGATTTATTGTTTGTGTAGATATTGTTTTGTTTTTAGTGTCATCTTTTATGTTTTAGTTTTCTGGTAGATTTAGGGTGTAAATATTTAATCCGTTTAGATGTACGAATGACACTAGCCATAGTTTTTTGTGCACAAGTCAAAGTTAACAATCCTATCGCGAACGCCGAGCGTAGGTATGAAAAACTAAGGACGTAAAATTGACTTCTGTACCTACCTACGAAGATTGTGTCATCATGTTGAATTCAATAAATTACAACTCTTACGAAATATGAGGGTTTCAGATCTTTGTTGTTATATAAAGTGTTTTAGCACGCGCAGGGCTGGTCGACACGGGTTACAATAGGTACAGGCTATTGGAACCCGTGTCAACGAGCCCCGCGCGTACCTTCTAAACTTGCACGGGCTGCTTGTATGCATTTAGTTAGATAAGTTAGGTGGGGATACTTCATAACTTTTTCACCTGGTTTTTCAATCTTTTCAGAATGCCTTTCAAAATCGTCAAGACATATGAACAAAATAAAGACAAATTGTTCGCTGTACCTTCCTTCTGGGAAGACAAAAATGTATTAAAATGGCCACGGAAAAACGAGGCTAAACATCTTAAAAACGAATCCATACCGGAAGCTGATTGGAAGCAATTGAGATGTGTGGTGAAAAGACGAAATATTCCAAGTTACGAGATTGCTGAATACGTATTAAAGGAAATGCTGAATCATACTGACACTGAAGACGATACAAATACTTCTAAAAAGCCGATTTCCGAAAAACCATTAAGAGAATTAAATTTAAACATTATCGCAGATGAAATTGTAAGTAATTTTGTGGTAATTATCATCTTGTTCATCATTAAGTAGACGCCCTTACAACGCGCCCTCACAACGCGTTTATTAATATAGTTTCCGTTAGAGTCAGTCTACGCAAACCTTATTATATTGTGAATAGCATATATTTTTTAACTGACTTCAAAGAGGAGGTGGTTCTCAATTCGGTCGGTATTTTTTTTTGTTCTGAGTATGTACACCGATTATTCCCAGTTTTCTGGTCTGATTTGTGTGATTATTTTATGTGTCGTCCGTAATCATTTAAAATAATAGTAAACAATGAAGTGTCGACTTTACACAATAACCACATTTTTTTAAACATTTTGACAATTATTCAATGTCTCAATACTTTACGTAGTCAGAGTTAAAAATCTATGGCGCATTATTCCTAAAAATTCTGAGTAACATAGTTGCTTATTTTATAAATACTGAATAGAATCGTTTTATATTAACACAGCAATGCGGCCGATATGATATTTTGAAATATTTTTACAGGTGTATCCCGCTGGATCAGGATCCAATAATATTATTGGTGAAATGCCCAGCGCATCAGGATCCAATACTATTACTTCCGAAATGCTAGCCGCACCCTCTGTCGGAATGGACGACGTCTATGAATATCACTTTGTCCAGGAGAATCAAAGCACAACAGATCAACACCAGTGTTGCACTAACCTTGGACAAAATTTGGCAATTCAAAATATTATTTTAGACAATCAAACACAGATCTTGAATGAGCTTAAAGGTATAAAAAACGTGCAAAATATTATGATTCAGAAGGTTGCGTTATTTTCAATACAGTTGAATGATGCGGTTTCTCAAATAACTCAAGCAGCTGATAGCAATTTCCAGGTCACTTGCTTAAATGAATCCACATCTACATCAAGTAACACAGCTTTTTATGTCAAGCCAGTTGATAATAAACAGCAGTTACATGAATTAGAACAGCAGTTATCCGAGAGTAGCGTAAGACAAAAAATGAAAAATACATATTCGGTGTTATGCAACGGAGGTAAGGGTATTGATTGCGCCTATACATTGGCAGACATCTTATTTTCGCGAGATTTTCTATGCCAATGTACTTGGAGCGGAGGTAGTCGTGGAAGTGACACTAAAATTGCCTGGAAAAGTTTTAAACACATCTTGTCTTTTTTTTGGGAGATGGTTCATTCTTGGGATAAAACATACACAATTAATGAGAATGAAATTTTTTTCAAGAACATCCTAAAGAACTCAAAAAAGAGGAAAATGGCAAAGAATCAACGAGCTTCGACATCAAGAAAACGTGCAAAACTCTCAAAGGCGGAAAATGCAAATAATTACGAAACAAGTGATGAAGATACGTCTAATGAGACTAACGACGATACCATTAACAAAAAAAAACAAAAAAGAGATCAAGAAACGGAAATAGAATGTGACATCGTCGAAGAAAATCCAATTACAGAAAATAACCCAGAAGCGGAGAAAGAAAGAGACATTGACGAAGAGAATAATATACACTCAAACAATTCTTCCAATGATGAAGAAAGCGAGATGAATAAAGAAAATATAAAAACAGATAAAAACGTCGAATACGAACATATAGGTAATAAAAATTGCGTCATAGAATCAAACAATTATTTTCAGTTTATTAAAATCAATGAAGAAGTAGACGAGAAAATGACAATAGATTCAAAAGAAAATGAAGAAGACGGTGCAGCAATCAAAGAAATTGAAAGAGAACAAAACGATGAAAAGAAAATGACAGTAGATACAATGGAAGTGACTAACTTAGAAAAAACATTAGAAGAACTCAAAAACAAAGATAAAAGTAATGAGCCAAGTACATCATCTAACAACTTTTGGATCGAGAAAAACATCCCGAAAAAGAAAATCGTAAGAATATCTAAAAAGAAGAGAGAGAAAACCCGTCTTCTAAAAATAAAAAAGAATCGGCCAATTTCACATAAGAAATGTTAGCAAGAATGTTCTGTGTGGCTCTTAAGTTTTTTTTATGTAGTTTTTAGTTTTATTATGATTACCACAAAGTGGTAAATTTCCTAATATACACTGAATTATCAGTAGAGATTATGTCTATCGTGTCGTAAATAATTTTCGAAAACTTGACCTAGCATTTTAAAGAGATTTTTTCTTTGTTACTACTTTATTTGATTATGTGTAATGTTTTTATTTTTATTGTTTATTTTCATAGTCTGAATTTGTTCAATTACCAAAGATTTGATCGACCTAAATTCGAGCATTGTTTGATTGAAAACATTTTGCTTATGATGGTTCCTTTATAGCTATACTAATATTAAGATCCCACTAAAAACATTTCCATGTAAAATGTTGTCAAGACAACTGCATATGGCTTTACCCGGTGATAAAGATATTATTATCAGGTCTCATGTAGAGCCAAACTCCTGGATCTACAGGCTCTAACTCTACCAACCCTAACTTCACACTCTCATCTCAGTAAAAATGTTTGGCTTCGCCGTTTCGCTATCGTCACAAAGGCTAAACGGACGCCTTTTGTATTTGCAAATATCTAGTTTCTGAAGTAATGTATTATGCCAATATTTATTTTCTGAAGTAACGAAACGGCGAAGCCATACATTTTAACAGAGATGTAGAGTTTGTGATGTTAGGGTTGGTAGAGTTAGGGCGTGTAGATTCAGAAGATTGGCTCTACATGAGATCTGATATCTTTTACACCGGGTAAGTCATATGCAGTCATCTTGGCAACATTTTACATGGAAATGTTTTTGGTGGGATTTCATTTCTTTTTGTAAGTTGCTTATGGCAGTATTTTTTATTTAATAACTTACTAGCTAAACAGATATCTTAAATAAAACACTTCTTAACATGACAATCTTTTATTTTCAAACTGTGTGTAAAAGAGGCAAGAAGTACAGAAAACCTCTTTTTTTAATACAAACTAATTTACTTTTTACATCTTTAGGATATAATATAATTTCATTCCATGCTAATATGCTACTTTCACTGACTTTATAAATATTGAAGAACGATGACCTGATTGGTTTCTCAAATACAATCAGTTTTTCTGCTATTTGTTTGCCGTGAATATTTATTTCCTTATCCTTAACTGTAATATGTTTAATTTCAATGATATCACCGGCCAGAGAAATAAAATATTTATTTTTAAATTTGCACGATACTACAAAGAATTCGAAGTGAAGTACTGTATCATTCTTGTGCTTGGTTAAAAAAGGTTTATCAAACGTTTTTTTTGGCAAAGATGTAAATATTTTATTTTGCTCAGATAATCTTTTAGCTACCTGAGAAAGTGGTTTGTTTCCCTGCCTCAGCATATTTTTTAACACATATAATTTATTCTCGAATGGATAAGCGTTCAATGTTGGCAATGGGCCGAACCTGTTCACTTCATCGACTACGTGTAACAAATTGTGGACATTACTCGTGATATAATCTGCGCCATAAAATTGTTTATAATTATCAACAAAACTATCAAACATTTCCCTCGCAAGTCGCAGTATTTGATTGTAATTTTGAGAGGAGCATATTGTAACACCGCAAAATAGAGTCAAAAAATGACTATACGCTTCTGGCTCTAGGACATCTGGCAATATAATTATGCTCAAGTAATGTAAGAAAGTTCCAAATTCACTTGCTTTCCAGTGAGCAAGACAATCTAGACCTCTTACTGATCTGTGAATTTCAGAAGGAAGTTTGCATTGATTTAAAAATACGTTTACATTTTCGATATTTTGTGCACGCCATTTCGTCTTAAGTCTCCCAAAATTTCCGTCCCTCCATCCTATTAGTAACCTTTTCATAATTCCCAAATGAATCAAGTGCAACGAATCCGAAACGGGAAATTGTTCTACCATGTCGATAGGTAGTTTTAATAAGGGTGAATCAATTTTATGATGGCTTCCGTACATCTTTCTTCTAAAGTTTTCGTCTGTTCTTGCAGAAGACCTTTTTGTTGAAAATATAACAGTATGCGTTGTGTGCGAGTAGTCCCCTACGGTTGTGCATTTTAAACATCCATTTTTCCCGTTAAAATTGCAAACACCTGAAAATGTAATAAAAAATTGTTATGAATTACTATTTCATAATCGACAACAAGATTAAGAGAAAAGTGGAGGGAAGGAAGTGTAAATGGGTGTGTACGTTTGTGTGTGCATGTGTTTTGTTGGTGTGTGTGTGTGTGTGTGTTAGTGTGTGTTTTGTGGTGTATGTGTGGTGTGTGTATATAAACTAACCTTTCACATATGCGCGTGCCGGGGAATCGCAGATAAAACATCTAATTTTGACGTTCACATTTGTACCCTTAACCCAAACGCCTTGCTCCAAAACGATGCTCATTTCGTTCACAAAATCTTCTAGGAATGAATTTAGGTTTTTTGGTTTACCTTTCCCATAATAAATGCCAATAATGAATGGATCACTAGTGTTACCTTGATAAATGTTAGCCAATATAGGCCAAAATTCATATTTAGAGCTTTTAAATATAGGTAAGCCATCAAGATTTATATTCAGAAGAATTTTGTTTGGCAGCGGTATACAATTTTCAAGTATATTTGATAAAGGCGTAATAATCCCATGATGCCAATATTCACCACCTTCGATTGTTTTAAGACAAATTGCTGTTGGCGTTTGTAACATCGTTCGAGGATCGGACGGTAAAATATCAGTAAATCTCTTATTTAAAATTAAAAGCAAATCTTTTAAAGCCGCTTGGCTTATATTTTTTTGTATAGCCCATGTTCGTAAATCATTTTTAAAATTTATATTTTTCATATATTCACTTTCTTCCTCGTCATCCGAGTTGTTTGAACTACTGAGAGGTAAGAAATCGTCACAGATTAGAGGATATTCAACATCAGAGATAATTTGCTGTTGTACGGAACCCTCTTGTATTTTAGTTGGTTGCTCTTGATATGAATCATTATCGAGTTCACCGGATTTGTATTTTGTACTTCTATTGATATCAGAACTGTTGCCTGGGTTATCATCAAAGTCTTTTTCTGGATTTTGATTTAGAAAACACGGTTTCTCCACTGTATGCAATGCTTCTCTAGTCACTGTGTCATATTTTTTTTCCTCAACTAATGTGGACTCGTCGCATTGGATTTGCGATAATCTAATGATATTCTCATATTCCCTCAAAACCTTTCTTTTGACTCCACCCGTTTGTTTTTTAACTATCCAAGGTTTCATTTTGAAACAATTAAATATTTCCAAATTACGAGTAACACTGCGTTGCAGACGTACAAACTATAGTTTTAGAGGTTAGGTTTGGTTAAGTGACTTAAATTCTATTACTCAACTTGAAGTGATAATGAAGAGTTATAAAATTTGCATAATGGTTGCTGCTATATACAAGTTTTTATAAAAACCACAATATTACTACCAATAAACCCTATTATGTAGCCTGCAATGATTTAAAGGTGGATTCTAACTCTTGCAAAATCTAGCTCTATAGGACTTATAATCAGCACTTCTTAGATACTTATAGCTTTCTAACTAACTCTTAAGGCTCGAAAAAACTTGTTAGGTGGTACAAAGTACTTGACTAACTCTTTCTAAGAATACCAGTCGATAGTAAGTGTTACTACACCCCTGACAATCACTCACAGCGATTAATACTACTAGAAGCTATTATGGTAAGCCTAAAGGTGTTACAAGACATTTTACTATCTCAGTAGTAGAATATCAGCCGTTAGTAAATTTTAGTAGACACCTTACAATTGCTTTTATTGGTGTGTGCCTCTTAAAGCTATAAGAATAAGTTATACAATGGTTTCGATAAACTCTATGCTACCGTTTTAAGTTATATTTTTATTATTTATTACTGTTATTCCTTTGGAAGTTTTAATTATTTATAACTAACCCCACTATAGAGTCGAATATTGCTATCAGAGTTCTTATATACCATATATAATACCAAGGGCTCTAAAAAAAGGCTGCCGTAAGCACTAAAATGTTTGTTGGGATCTCATGCTCGTCTAAATAGGCACTCAGAGTTGCCAGGAGCCGAACGGTCCTTAAATATATCGCGTTTGGTTAGTCCATTTACCTCGGGGGATCTTAAAAAGTTGTTCGGGATTTTACATAGTCAAAGTTTAAGAATTTCTTTTAAGCACGTGAGATATTCTTGGTTAATGTATCTGAAGGAAAAGAGGAGATGAACTTTGTAATGGAAGAGTTGAAAAACTGGGAGCATAATAGAGTATATTTAATGTTTGCTTTCGAGTTCAAGTGGAATTGAAAACAGTACCGATCTTCTTAGCGAGGTCCATATTTGATTTAGTTTCGGACTAACAATGTAGGTCTCGGTACGTAAAAATCTATTTGGTTATATTTATTATGTGTAGGACTGCCTCTTTGGTCCAGTGGTCCTGGCGGCGACTGCTGAGCGTGATGTCCTGGGTTTGAGCTCTCGGGGATTACAAGGGTGATGTTATATTTTGTAACAAAGTAGCTCTCGGTAGGTAAAAATCAATTTGTTTACATAGGGTAGTAGTGGTACTTCTACACGTACCACCATTGCGATCATTTTTGACCATACCTGGGAACCCCCTAGTTACGGAGATATTGGGGGTCAAAGTACCAAATTTTTTACAGCTGTTTTTGTAAATACTAGTTTTTCAGGTTATAACTTTACTTAGATTACCTCCATGACCCGTTTACTATTCAAAGCATCCATCCACTAGCACAATGTTTTAAGAGTGCTACATTGAGTTTTACCGTAAAATGTGATTTTTGACCCCAATAAAAAAAGTCGTTTCCCAGCAAAAATTTTTGCGTAGGGGTACTTAGTTTTACAGAATGCTTGGTTGACGGCTGTGTGAAGGATTAATTTACACCCTGTATTTGATTGATTTTTGTTTCCCATATCAGAACTGTATAAATATAGTCATATCGTTGTTGGTCGGAAGTAGGAACACAGAGCATTGCGGATTGAAAATCCAACAAAATCAAATGAACATCGATAAAAAATTAAAAGCTCCATTTGTATGGCTTTATATTGAAACAAATGGAGTTTGTCACGTTTTTAGTGTATTTATGATGGTAGATGTGACAAAGTTATCGTGGTACGGACATGTGATGAGGAGGAATGACGAAAATGTAGTTAGGAAACTGTTCAGTATAAATGTGATACGAAAGAAACGATGGATGACCTGTGTCACGGATGATATGGCTAGAAAAAATGTGACTGCTGAGATGACGAATAGGTAATTGAGAAGTGTGGAAGAAGAAGACATACTGTGACGACCGCAAATATATTAGGTTAAGGGCAGGAGAATGACAATACATATTTGAAAGAGGTCAAAAAATAAATTAATGTAGCACGAAAATACGTCTTTTCAGGAATCTCATTCAATACATTACTATAGTTCGGAAAGCTCGTGTAACGAACAAGATCTATAGAAAAGCAGCCAGTGTTCAACCCAATATAATTTCTATAACGAACAGCTTTTCAGTATTGTTCATATCATGTATCAGTGGGTCCTGCAATGTGTTCGAAACTTGTATTTACGACCTAAAGTTGAAGACGTAGCGAACTATAACAAAACTCTTGCGCCATATGCCGCGGAACATTCTAGAAAGGCGTGTTACTTGTTTTGTTAGTTACTTAATAAAAGTTACCGTGGAGTGTAACATCTCATTATACTCACAGCTTTAACATGGATACGGCACTTTTATGTGCGAACTTTCTTTTTATTTTAGTACTTTTTTAGAGGTACAGGAACTGAGGAAGTCGTAACACAATACTTCGTGGTAGTAAGGACGTTAATGCACAAGCGTGTTACATTTATTTTATTTGATATCGCTGTGAGGAATGGTTGGTGCCATTTCACGAAAATATGGATTATTTTTTTACGAAATTATACGATTTGATGTGAATATAATTATGAAATGACTGAATGATGCAAACATTTTGAGGATCATTATGTCGTTTGCGTCAGAACTTAATTGCTTGATGTTTTAAGTAAAATTGTCCGTGTTCAAATTATTGCACGATTTATTTATCCATCTGAGAAAAATACTGGGTCAATCAACGAGCTTTATATGAAAAAAAAAACCTTGCAGATGATAAAATAATTCAATTTCTTTGTTGATTAAATTTAAAATCCCATTCTTAAAGAATTACAGAAAATGAAACTTGTATTAAATTGTCTTAGATTTAGTCAGAGAACCAAGAACACAAATCAAAACACTTTATGTAACATAAAGAATCCGTATTAACTTTCAGAAAAATGTGTACAAAACTCAAAAATGTCGTTGTTAACTAATTCAGAGTTCTAAACTAAAAACACTACGATGTGCTTACCTACATACTTAAAGCATAGCATAATCATCATGTAATGTTCCCACTGCTGGGACACAGGCCTCCTCTCTATGAGAGGGAGTGGGCTATAAAGCACCACGTGAACCCAGTACTGGCTGGTAGATGTGCCAGGACCAGTTTCCTCACGATGTTTTCTTTCGCCGTTTTGAGAGCATTGGTGATGAAATAAATTACACGAAGTAATGTGCCTGCCCGGGTTCGAAACCACGACTTACTGCTCATAAGTCGGAACCACAACCATTGGGCCACCGCTGCTCTATACTTAAAGAGTTGATGTTATTTTATCGTCAGTTTCTATTGGCCTTTATTATAGTTAAGCACTAATAATATAAAAATGTAAAAGGCTCTGGCCATTATAGCTGTCATATAAAACGAACGGTGATTGGGTACTTGGCTACTGAGTCAGTTGTGATGCTGGTTTTAGGTAGTTAGAGTGCTCCTGCCGGGGCTCCGGGTTGTTCGCAAGAGATATCGCGGCCTCGACATAAAGGGCTAAGAAGGAAAATGGGTGGTTTTTAGTCAGTAGAAGTCTGACCCTCCCTTTCGCTCTGCCCAAGAGCGGGAGGGGTTATTTGATGATTTACCTACCGCCAAAATAAAAAAAAGGTCAAAATGTATTGAAAAATCCACTTCATTCACACAATCCAGACTTGATTAAGTCAAGTCTGTGGATTTTTCAATACATTTTCCGCAGACAATTTCCCAAGTGTTTGCATATTAGCGCCCTCTTGACAATGGCCATCATGAGCCAAAAGTAATCATGCTACAATAAACCAAGCAAACTGACTCACTTCTGATTCTCAAGTAGTGATGGTCTTTTATTTCAACGAATTTAGTTACTGGTGCTTCATCTATCGTTACATTTTCTTTTCTACTACCCCTTTGTAATAGCTTTGGTAGTTGGAAAACGAATTTAAATAATGAATGGTTCTCACTAGGTAGTTTACCTAACAATGTTGACACATTGAGTGCGAATTAAGTAACAAAATTATAAACTGCATTGTATTTGTATTTCCGTGACACGTCTTATCGTAATGAAGTGTCACTTGACACAATGACAGAAACACATAAAACCGCTTAACCTTATTATGCATTTAAGTAACTTGACTATTCTATTAGTAGCTTATTATGGAGTAATGGTATACAATGTTCCCACCAACACACCTAGTCGTCGAGTTCCCAGCACTTCGGAAACATGAAGTTAAACAATAACATTGTTGATGTAACTTAATACGCTGAGGATATTTCTTTGCACGGCTTATTTGGTAAACAAATAGATAGATGAGATTAAAATTTTCGGAAAACCTTTGATTTATTTCAAGCAGATTACGATGCAATTGATACGAGTATCGTAAGTGTGTCTTACAAAGCACGAAACGCTCATATCGTTTCTTCTACTGTGAGTTCCAAAAACTGTATTACTTTGTACTACCTGTTTGGATACCGAATAAGCCATTTTAACTATATACATGGTTGTCTACAATGTAGCAGGTAAACACTGCAGTACACGATTGCCCATAGCAGGCATTCCAATTAAATTAATAACACGACCCTTGCTTGTTGTGACCAAGTATTCCTTTTTTAATCCGAGGGAGAACTCGATCCGATTGAATTTAAAAGGGACCTCACAATTGAGCCCTTCTCAGAATCTGCAATATCAAATGACTGGAGCAAGAGGAATTTAATCATACAGGAGTTGTAAACAGTGGGTTTTGATGTGGCTTGTCTACTGTGTTGCAAGTTTACAGGAATGTTTTTGATAGTTTTCAAGACTGTTGGAAGGGATTACGGAATTTGTAGACGAGACGCTGTTGTTTGTGTCTTAATATTAGATAAACGTATTATAGACGGAACTAAGGATCTAAAGTTGTCGTTTATTAGTAGACTCATATAGGTTAATATTATTAATCTTGCTACTCTCTGATTTATTATTATGAATTGTCACTATGTGATAAATAAAAATGAAAAAAATTGTAAGTAATTAACTTTCATTTTATAAATTCTAACATAATTCTAATTATTATTCTATTAGATATATAGACCCCCAGTTCTTAGTTGTTTTGTAAATTAAGTTACAAATGATCGGCAAAGTAACAGTAAAACCTTTTTAAAGACTGCATTGAAAAACATTCCCGATTTTATTTCTTCAAAATTACATGTCCGAATTGACACAAATAACATGAGCGTTATTGCGGGTAATATTTCGTAAAATAATAAAAACTTGGAATTACATCACATTACGTGTTTTTCACATATTTCCACGAACTCTTTGCGTTAACGTAAAAATACTCGCATGAATGTTATTCTACCATTTGAACGGTTCAGGTAAAAAGAAACGATATTTCTGGAAAAACTGAAGCAGGTTTAATTTAATTCTATTGATTCCGTTAAATCATGTACTTCTTCCAGTAAGCTCTTTCAATATTATTTTATTAATTTCATATACCTAGGTAGTTGAACTTTCGTAAATTATTTGTTCAGGAGATAGCGTTTGCTAGATAAGTATCGAGTTAAAACTGCATTGTTTCAGTAATTTTGTACGTATTTAGTAAAATATGGGATTCTTACAGCTTGAAATATGAGCAAGTTGGTTCGTATTTTAAACTCATACACAAATTACTTGGTGTCTCATGAGATGACGGGCAAGACAATGATGATACAAATTACTTAACATTTTTCAGTTTTAAAATTATCATTTCTCGTTCTAAAATCGTTATATGTTCGCTGCGGGTTGTGCGAAAGAGATACCTGGACCCAAAGAGCTAAGAAGGAACATGGGTGGTTTTTAGTAAGTAGAAGTCTGACACTCCCTACCGCCCTATGCCCAGAGCGGGAGGAGTCATTTGATGATTTCCCACCTCCAAAAAAAAAAAGAAAAAAAGCACTGTTCTACATACATTTCGATTTCATATTCTTATAAAGGAGACAATTTGGTAAAATCCTCAGTTTTCTTCGTATATTTTTGCAGGTTTATTTCAAAGACTCTCAATTTCGTTCGTGTCGTCTGTTGATATAGTAAATTGATATTTAGTTAGGACTTCTAAGAAAAAGCTCTATCAAAAATATACTAAAGTTGTTTTTACTTCGTAGTTATTTTGGGTGGTCCATTATAGTCTATATTTTGAACTGTGTTGGTATAGTCCAGAATCTTTGTCTGTGTGACTGTAAAGTAAATACCATGTTGAATTATGACGCAGATACGACGTAGGAGCTCGTGGCTTAATAAGAACTGTAAAGCTGTGCTTGCCTAGGTCGGTCTGTGGATGGGTGACCGCCCGACATACCGAGTTTCCTCCGTGCCTCGGAAAGCACGTTAAGCTGTTGGTCCCGGCTGCCATGTATAGATCTTTGGCAGTCGTTACAGCTAGTCAGTGACCTGAAATTCTGACATCCAGTCTTACCAAAGAGTATCGTATTACCTAGTATTAACTGGGTTGTGGAGGTCAGATAGGCAGTCGCTCCATGTAAAATACAGGTATTCAGCTGCATCCGGTTAGACTGGAACCCGACCCTAACATAGTTGGGAAAAGGCTAGGCAGATGATGATGAGTTATGACGCAGATCAGCTCGGTCTGTCGCTAACCACTGCTGAGTATGGTCTAAAATGGTCTAAATTACTATAAAAAAAAAGATATCCTACCTTTTCTTTTTTGGTGGTGGGAAATCATCAAATAACCCCTCCCGCTCTTGGCCAGAGCGGAAGGGAGTGTCAGACTTCTACTGACTAAAATCCACCCATGTTCCTTCTTAACCCTTGTGCCGAGGCCACGGTATCTCTTTCGAAAAAACCGCAGCCTCGACGGGATTTCTTGGAAATAACCACAGTGAACTTTCAAAAGTATTTTTTTTAAATTATAATAAATTATTTATCAAAACATAATTAACGACGATATAACAATCTCTCTCCCGCTCGCTACGAGCGTTCCATCAGTGTGCCCAGCCTATACGCATTTTTCGTCATCAATATGGCCAGTTGTAGATTTTAAACTGTGTTGTTTCAGATATACAGAGTGGTGCCGACAATACGACAATAAATGAAACCACTCTGAAATCTTAACACCAAAATAAAAAAGAAACAATAAAACTAAGTAGCATAAAACTGTAAACGAAATACATTACAATTTACAGATAAATTTTGGTTTACTAACCTTAGGAATAATTTGCACCGATTAACGTGTGGAAATAAAATGTAACAAACGAATTTGGCAATGACATTTAGGTAGGTTGTTGTCGTATCGTCGGGACCACGAACGGTGTTGGGATTTATTTGATAGTATAAAAATGTTCCTATGAACTAGAACTACCAGTGGTTTCATTTATTGTCGTATTGTTGGCACCACCCTGTATATAAAAATCCTTACTATGACTTATTGTACCGTAGTGCTAGTCTATCTTTAATTTAAATGACGTCTAGTGTTTGTCACTTACCGTTGAAACCATAGACACTCACATGAATACGTTTCCACAAGTCAACGACCCCTGTTTCAGCAACACACGATCCTAAAAGCTAGCAATGTATTCTATGTGTGATAATTATTTGCACTAATTAGTGGTTAACACGCATTAAAGCATAATCACGTTGTTATAATAACCGAACATCATCAATAAATGATGGCGGCCGCAGAATCGACCGGCGCTTTCATTTCATGTTCAAGCGCGGATAGTGCATTGTTAGTTAGATTTGAACGAGCAAATATTATGTTAATGTAGCTTTTGTGTCTATTGGACTGCCTCGTTGGTCTAGTGGTCGCAAGCGCGACTGTGGAGCATGCGGTCCTTGGTTGGATTCCCAGGACGGGCAAAGTGTGATTGGGTTTTTCCATCGGGAATTCCTCAGTAGCAGCCATGGAGACTGTAATTGTGCCCGGTTGATGGCAATAGGCTCGCCCCCTATTACATCGGACTTAAACATAACTGGCGAAATGTGGGTGTACTAACTTGGTACACCTCTGCCTAACCCTTTAGGAATTACAAGCGAAATGTTAAGTGTTTGGTCTATTAATATAACTTTGTTCAATAATGATAGCAGCATTTAAAAAGAACGTCTCACACGCTTAACAAACTTTATCAGTCCCTTAAAAATAACGTTAAAATATAAGTAAAGTCTCCTCGTTCAACCGAGAATTACTTCTCAGGCGAAACGGCAATAAACTGCTTTATAGTCTCAAGCGCAGCTGAGCCGGTGGAAAATAATTATATAGCGGGCTTTCAACGTTATTTTCAGTGTAAGCATTCGATGTGAAAAGCCGGTGACGAGCCGTGGCCGGTAATGGAGGTGCCGGTCGCCGAGGGCCCTTGCCGTATTGTGCAGTGGCCGCTGACAAGCCATTGTGGGGGCATTGTGGGCCATTGTGGCTCATGTGACCGTGTGCGCATCTGTTACCGGTCGACCGTTTTATTCGGCCAATGTACAGCATGAGTAATGACGACAGACAGTTGTGATGGTATTTTAATGACAAAGGTACGAGTACTTTTGGGAAGTGGATCAAAGCAAGGAATATTCACGCAGCAACTTATAGTATAAAGTCTGCAATATGGACTCGGTACAGAATATTTAATGACTCCCCTCCAGCCGTTTTCGCACATGCGATTCGTAACCAGTTGCGAATTAAGAATTTCAAATCTTTTTTGAATCTAGAACACTTTTTCCTTAACCGTAACTAGGCATCCCGATGATTAAAACTAGCTAATTTCAAAAACAGTGATGGTGATGAAAGTTGTCGACATAACGTATTAAATTGGGAAGTGTATTTCTATTTCAGTGTATTGAAACTTGTTAAACAAATATTTCCATCAACTTCCCGTTCTATTTAAAGATCATGTTTTGTTTTTCTTGTTTATGGTCGGACCATAAATAGTTCGGGTTATTTTCATTGAACTCATTAAACGTTATTCACAACAGCAGTTCGGTGATACTGTATTCTCTTTGAGTAATCATGGCACAACTGAGCGTAACGCGAACACAATATTAATTACCTATTAATTAAACTGTGTGCAAACTACTGTTTGATATGAATTCATCGCAATGATAATATACAATGATTTTATTGAACATTTGAAAATCGATAGCAATTAAATAATTGTACGTAGCTATGTCCATTTGGTTAACTGTTACCAAAATTATTATTTCCCCACTTGAATTCAAACATTCCAACACTCCATTGTGCGATAGTGACCGATGAAAGTGGATTGTACGCAAATACCGTACTAAATCTACTGCAGGACATTTTAGACAAACATAGCCCGGCAAAGAGATGTTTCATTCACATACGAGTGAAAACTGACTGTGTAGTGTGTACATAGTTTATATGGTGATGGTAGGAAGCAGAATATTTACTGTATGTATATTAGTCCCATGTTGGGCGCCAGGATGCAGCGACGCCGGCGTCCCCGGTGCGTTGTTTACGCGTCACCCCGGCGATCGATATCAGGCCTCACTCGCTCTGATATTGAATTTTAATGAACCACACCAACTTAAATAACCATACCCCGAGTTCCCGAATTCCGAAAGTACGTTAAAACTCCAGCTGGAACTTCGCGCGCACTTCAAACGGCTCTGATACGACTTTCAACTGTCATGCTCATCTTATATGCTTACTGTGTAAATGGAATTTTCTTCAGTCGAGATGAAATTCAATTTTTTTCTATAGTAATCCTGCCAAGTACGTTATCTTTTTTCTACCTTTAAATAATTATTTAGAAGACTGTAGTACTAGATTGTGACATTTACGTGAGTGCAAAAATGCGATCAAACATAGTGTAGGTATACCATTAAGTACAATTTATCCAAAAATAATCTTCCACTCTGATGAACGCAGCGTTCCATATTTGAAAAATTGGCCCGCAACTGACCTATACGCACGCACAACATGGCGGCCGCTTATAAAATGTTGCCAGTAAAAAAACAATACTCTCTAACCCGATAGGCTCACCGAATCAGATTTAATATCCGCGGATATGGAAAGCCAATGCGATACCCTCGTTCGAATATTAGGAATCGATATAGTATTATCGAGGGATGTAAAAGTCATAGTATGTTATTATCATCGTAACCGCAAGCAGTCACGAGAGGACTGGCCCTCTGGCCTTCAAACAATATGTTCTTTTTATAACTAACTTACGTTTACTTCATTTTAGTATTCAATTGATTCATTTTCTCGTAGTTTTCGTTGCCATCGTGATCCACAATTCATCGCAGGTTTCTTTTTTCTGTGTCACGTAAAACGGTTAAGTATTTTAATTTCGAAATCCCTTTGGAAAAAACCTTCCCTTGTAGGGACAATGCCATCCCCTCATAATGTCCTCTGTAGGTACTCCAGTGCTCTGTAGGGTTTAATGATTGTAAATGTGATAGCTGAAGGATTGTAAAGTGCATTCAAACGAAAGAGATACAGAGGGCAAGAGTCCCATAAAACAGGGGTCACTGCGGATTGCGGGTGGATACCAGTTATTGAACCTTTCAATGGACTTTTTATCTTTCTGTTTGTGAATATCCACAGCGGATGGCTTTGAAAGGGTGACTATTGATCATCGCTTAACTGCAAATATTTCTGTTGAATAGAGGAAAGTATGTTTCTAGTTCTCATGCATAACCGTTAGCTTAGGTTTTACCTAAATTCTATTACGCCAAGACGCAATAGAATTCTCTAGTAGGTATGTTTATTTAGGTAGACACTAAATGTTTACCAAATGCATCGCCGACCTGGAAATCTTTAAAATTTTAAATAGACTCCGGACTCAGGTTGGTCGCAGCGAGGGAAACCTGTTAAGGTGGAGATTCATTAGTGACTCTGCCCTGGAGTGTAAGTGTGGTGCTCTTCCGCAAACGATGGGACACTTGATGTCGTTTCCTGCGTGTCCTGTTGTTTCTTCACTGCAGGAACACATGGACGCTGCCGAAAACAAAACTAGTAGCTCAGTTCTGGGCTATTTATTTCTTTTTGGCGTGTGTAAAATCATCAAATAACCCCGCTCTTGGGCAGAGCGAAAGGGAGTGTCAGACTTCTACTGACTAAAAACCACCCATGTTCCTTCTTAGCCTTTTATGTCGACGGGTTGTTCGCAAGAGATACCGCGGATCTCTTGCGAACAACCCGCAGCCCCGACGCCAGTTCTGGGCCTAAGAAGAATCTATATGTATTATTTCTTTAAAACCTTTTTCCATAATCGCGCCATTTTTTCTCCACGAATTAGAATTGAATTTAGGCAAGCACGGCGTCTTCTTACGAAATCAGAAAAAGCTAAAAACTTATTGAGTCAGAATTGATTAGAGCGAAAATCGTCGGCACTCGTACTTAAAATACTTAAATCTCAACGGAGTCTGCTCATAGCAGTTTAATCTACAACAACGGGCGAAATTTCAAAGTTCGGGAATCATGGTACTTACGTATTCTTTGCAGCTTTCTGTTATTAATTTCGAATCGCGTTATATTACAAGGATATTAGGCACTTCGGGGAATGTTAGTATTATTTAGTATTTTAGATTAGAATACACGTTTGATAATATGGAACGTTTCCAGAGAGAAAATGTCACATTATGCTAACAAAACGCAAGCTGAATGTACAGTAGAATCCGTTTATTATGACTCCGCCTATATTGACCAACCGGTTATTATGACGTAATTGCACTACGAAGTTTGGTTTTCATATAAAATTCTTTATAAAAAAGTCGGATATAATGACTTCCCTTACAGTGACATGTCGCTTATTATGACCCATTTTTAATAAATTATGTCCGGTTATAACGACCGACATGATTCTTTACACCTTCGGTAATGTTCGTTGATTCCCGACGATGACGTTCGGCACGTGGCTCGTTTTTGTTTTGAATCTCTGTGAGTAATTCAGTGAGTAATTGACGGCTATGTCTTCTATACACAATAGTATAGACTGTTTTTACAATAAAATGAAAAAACAAAAGCAGACAAAAATTACAGATTACTAACAGTAAAAAATACACTTGTACGTGTTATTTATAATAATGTGCTGATTACGTGCAATTTGATTTTGATTTCATATGTACGTATACATATGTAATTACTATGTTTCTGTATTAAAATACTTAAGTACATACATATTTACATAAAAAAGGTTTTTCATTTCACATAACGCTTTGTATGACGTCCGCTTATTATGACGTGTTTGTCAATTCCTTTCGATGTCATTATAAACGGACTCTACTGTACCATCTTTTGTCACACTTGTCACTGTCCGGCTCCACAAAAGCGCGGTATAAAATGTACACATGCAATAAATCTAATAAAAGTCTTCTCAAACGGTTCCATTTTATAAGTTAAATGTTCTTTAACTACAATAGAAGTGCGGCTCGCTAAACGTAAGGCATTAAAAAAATCATAAGATTCCAAGAATCACTTCGCTTTTATTGTTAAATTTTTCATTCTGTTCACTTTTCGAGCCTTTTGCTGGCTGCTTGGTCACGGCTGTACACCCCTGCCAACCCACCCGTGACCAAAAGCATTGTAAAGGACTCATTCCAATGAATAGTGTTCGCATAAATATAAAGAAAATATTAAACTTTTTTTCTATTGGCGCAATTACGATTGTATTCTTGCGTCTGTGCTACGATTACCCGCACTTTTTCTCGGCTATAGATGTGTGCATCTTCCTCGCTTTCCATCTAAAGTGGCTCTACACCCGAGCGAGCAGGCCACCTTTACTCTTTTTATTTTTTACGCTCCCCTTCAGCGCAGAGGTTCGTTTAATTGCATTAAAAAACTTATTATTCCATGCTGTATTTTTGCTTTATGACGTTGTGTATGTAAATTGGAAAATTCTTGCAAAAAAGGACGCCTCTTTGTGTCTAAAATTATTATCGTCTTCCTGTTCCTAGTTTACTGCGGTTTATTTTATAAAATAAATTGGGACTTTATTAATTTTACGGTGCTGTTGTCTTAATTTGGTTATGAACGGGGAGAAAGAAAACTTTGCTTTCTTTTACGACCGGCAATGTTTGAAAAAAAAAATGGTTACTTAGCCAGGCTTCAACTTGTAACAGCGGAAATAAAACAGATTATCTCATCATAAAGCTCACAAGTTATTGTAGCATTTTTTATTTCTCACAGTTCCCGACATTTCTTCGCAGCTCCGTAAAGACAATAACGCTATAACTTAAAGCAAGACGTTCAGCAGAGAACCAAAACAAAGCTTCGAAGGAAGCTCACAAGAACCCATTTGTACGTAAGAGTTGACTGAATATGACCATTTAACCTGCGCCGTTCCCCTTCCAGTTGTTAAAAGGAAAGCATTTTTCAGAGCGGTGGGTGCGCGACCGGGTGCAATTTGTGCTACCCGACGTCGCCATAGCTGCTTGAATACAATCGCGGAATGTTACCGTTAAATTACGCGAAAATGTTATTTATTCGCGGGATGACGGATCGATTCAAGTTTGTGATCCAAACGTCTCCCGAATGCTTTGAATTTCCTCTCACTATAAATTGTTTTCTTTGTGAAATATTTCGCTTAGTTCGTTGCTTTTAATAGAATTTGTGTACCTACTTCGTGCTATTGATATTATTGGCTGGGTATTCGGTTCGTATCAGTGTCTTATACACGTATATTTTGTAGTCGATATGTAATAAACACCCTCGTTTCTAGGACTTTGTGAAAAGAGTTTTTGTTACAAGATTAATCAAAGTGCCATGCGACTTAAAACGCAACAAAAACACTTAAGTAAAATTTAATAGGAAACCGTTTCTCAATGTTCAGTAAAAACTGGTCGTACCATGTATAGCAAGACAACTTTGAGCACGCAAAGCTAACCGCGGGAAAAAGTAACGGTAGTGTACTTTAAATCAATACATGTTTTTATATCACGTACGTATGTTTATCGACTTCTTTCTCCGAGCAGAGGCGTGTAGCTGATTCCTAAATACATTTATTTGCAGAAAACAGTTGTGTCTCTGGAGTTGTTTACCGACGAAGAGCAAAGTTCCGCCGTTCCGAGAGCAAACTAAAACTGCTGACGCGTTATGATTTTTTCCAGTTCTTTTGTGTGTCTTCAGTTCTTGTGTGTGTTGTCTTGTGTACGTTCCGAATTTATAGAAAAATAAGGAGAAGTTTTCTTTTGCGATGATTCTGAGATTTCGTGTCCTGGAAATGATGTGAAGCGTTAATATTTGCTGCAGAAACATATGTTAAATTAAACAATGCAGAAGATGAAAGACGATTTATGGAAATTAAAACACGGCTATCCTAATCGAATCTCATTATCATATCAAAAGTCCGCAGCTAGTCATTTGTCAAGGCAACAATAATTCCGCGGAGGACGTGGATTTTCTTCGCCGGCTCTTTCAAACCCGTAATATTACTCACAGCTCGCTCCATCCCGACCAACCCTTTTTTGTGTGAAGCTCGTATTTTTCAGTGGCGAGCGAATGGAACGCAATTTGTATAACTCGCGGCATTCCCTCTTGTTATGCTTGTACTGCCTCGGAGGAACGGATGTGTCGGCACGCCAATATTTCTGTAATGATGCACCCTGTACCAGTACTATACTTTATTTAAGGGAACTCTCCGACTGCTTTGAATTTATAATTGCTTTCGAAGAAATGATAGTACGCCGTTTGTACAGCTCTAAAGCTACCTCTTTTGCTATTTTTATCGAGGTGTTGTGCAAACGCCACATCTAAGTGTGGTTCGTGATAGACCTTCGGCTTTAAATTAAAAAGGGTACTTCAAAGTCGAAGTGTCGATAACGAGGGGCGACAGTCTACAAATTGTTCCGAGTGCAATTTATTACTTCGGATAAAGTACGAGTCGAGCCCTCCGGCAGACACCGCTGACGTTGATGTACTCCCCAATCTTCAATCACACTTTACGTGGAATCGCGGCGCAGTAATTGATTAATTTGTTCATCTAATTTCTTAATCCATAGTGGAAGTTGATGTGCGTGTCTCAGTGGCGTGCCAGCAATGATATGGGGGTAAAGCCCAATTTACAAAAAAAAAAAAAAAAGTTGCGCTTTTTGTTCCGTGTTCTGACACTGGTTTTTAATAACACTGGTTTTATTTTCTATTATTTATATATGACTAACAGTTTTCGTATTTTACATCCTGTCACAAAATTTACAAGTATTTTAATATAATGATCAAGTTGTCTTGTCAGTATCAAGTAAAATAATATATTAATAAGAGCCATCTATTGACTTTAACGTAACAACTGAACTATTCGAGTCGTCTCGTATACGTACAGTCGCTATGGGCAAAATATTTAAATTACCGCTAGATGGCGCACAAAATAATAAATTAGTTTCTAACTACACTTAATTGAAAAAAAATGTAATTACTCACAATGTATACAGAATATGACAAACAACAAAACACACTGAAGGCTTAAGCAATTGGAAAAACTCTAATTTAAACATTTCTGAATATCTGTCTATAATTTCAGACGATACGAGGATGTTATCAATTACTTGAACAAAGATTCGTTTATACCCTGTACGAACGCAAGTAACGTTACGTCTTAAACGAGGAGCAGAATTATTTAGCAAGGCATTTTCGTATACTGCATTGAATTGCGCAAGGAATTCATTGCGCAACCATGACTCAAAAACTTTAATTTGGTTGACGCAAAAACCAAAATAAATCTGGAGTAGGTTTAGGTGAAGTAACGAGGTTATATTTATCTGTAAAATTCAAAGTATTTACCTTGCACAGTAACGCTTTCACACACTTTAATCCATCACAAGGAACAATTGTATGCGTTTTCGAATTCATTTTAGTAGATATTAAGAAACTTTAATCACTTCAAAACAAAGCTAATTAGGTAAGTATAGCAAAAACGAATCAAAAAACTTTAAATTAATTAATCACTTCAAAACAAAGCTAATTACTGCAAAAACTATTCACAAAACTTTAAATTACTAACAAGAAATGAAAAATATCAAATCACAATAAAAAAATGCTCAACGATCAAGACAAATTAGAACTAAATCGAAATCCCATTCAATCGCGTCGCGAGCCTGCATTCACTCACATATTCACAATTTCTCGCAATCTTCATTCATTCAACCAGAAGCTATGCTTAAAATCTTATACATTCTGTCGTAAAACCGGCAAAAAGTTCGAAACAAAAACACCTAGAAATGTTGGTAAAATAGAGAGGTCGGAAAAGCAGCGGCTCTACCGCTGCTATTGTAGTGGGTGTGACAGAGAAAGGGCTAGCCTAGCCCGACTATGCCCGATCGACCTGTTTGACCGATCGGCCGGAGTCGGGAGCTCGGGAGACATATGAACTAATATGAAGTTAGGCAACGACGAGAGAATGACAGTACGTAAACCTGACGTTGTATCAATACGTTCCGTTTAACGCGTGGCATGCAGTTTGAAGATAAATTATAATATTTTGTTTTTGCATTGACTGTTTTTTTTTAATTCGTTGTTTTATTAAGGCAAGCTGTGCTTTTCAGCTTCTATGGGAGTACCGCCACTGGCGTGTCTGTTATTTCCATATCTCAGCGGGCTGTTGACAGCGGTGCGGACGACTCCTCGCATTTCATTAAGGGCTGTTATTGTCCTTAGCACGTGCAGGACGATAGCCCAGGAGCGCGGCTGTGGCTTAGTACCCGAATACGTTATCTCGCGTGGGAGAAGATTAATTTAGTGTATTGTGGTGCGCGTGTATTGAACTCCGCGATGGTGAGGTCGCGCGGTTCGTTGGCCGCTCCGCAACATCACGCTGATTTGCATGTTTCTTACCGATTTCATGCTCTCCTTGTTTCTTTGTTCATTTATTTCTTTCTCAGAATCGTGACAAACCGAATTCGTTGCATGACGCTGACGATGATTCCGATATCGTTAATATTTTTATGAAAGTGCACCTTTTGTCTCAGAGCCGTGAGTGCAGGTTGGCATGCGTCTCCTGGTGATAATGAATTCAACAACATGGAACATTTAATAGAAAACGAGCGTTCGTGTCCGCAAGGTTTCGTTCCGAGAACTGTTAAAAAACTAAGTTGGTGCATAATGGTGGAGTGATACGAGTGAACTGGTCGTTGGAGTGGAACGCCCTGAGATCGTGTTCGCGGTTGTTGGCGCCTGATTAAATCTGTCGGGTGCAAGTGCGGCAACATGCGGTCACCGCCGACGACCTCCGGCACCGCACACCGCCCGCGCCCGCACTGCACCTCACCGTCGCATCGGCGCACCGATGCACCGTACAGCCAGCCGTCCCGTGCTGAAATCAGACGCCGTGCACGCCTCGCTTCATTTAATAACGACGTCCAGTTTCAAGAGACAAAACCAACTTGTTTGTATAAACGTGCCCGGAGCACCAGTGCATTGATTTAGAGTGCTAACTGAACAGATATGTACGTACTACGTGTACGTACAAGTTGTGCTCGCCCCCGGTTGCGTAGTTTACTGTCCGAATAAATATTCGTGAACGTGGGCAACTGTGCAGCTGAATTAAATTTTTCACAAAACTGAGCAACGGCGGCAATAAAACGTCCAGGAGCTCTCTCCGAGCAGCGACCGGCGACCGTCACAAACTATCTGTGCGCGCCCGCCTGCATAAAACTTGCTAATTAACATACTCACCAGTGTACCACATTTAAATGTTTAATGGCTTTCCTAAGAGTATGCGGGTAAAAGTGCCGCTGACGATTTTTTATTCATGCGATTCAGCTGGAACGATTTATTCTATTAAGGCATTGGAAAATGCCTATCATTTTTATTTCAGATGGAGGGCGCCGGGGAGCGGTGAGCGAAACGCAAATTTCGCAGAATTTCGTTATTATTATTTGGCACCGGCGAAGATTCACGATAGCGTGAGCTTCTGAAAAATCTAATAAAACAGGAGTGCGAGCGTGAGATTGGAAATATCGCTTAATGTGGTGGCGTGGAACGTGGCGGGACCGCAGCGTGTCGGCGACGCGGAGACGGCTCCGCGACGATCACGTCACGATTATTTGGACACAATACGCGCTTTCTACGTGGCCGCATCACTTTTCACGATTTGATTCACTTATTTTTTGCTTATTTATCTGATATCGGGATCCACTTTCATTGTACAGAAAGATTCAATTTTTCGATTAAAAAATAATATTTAGAAAACGTTCCTAATCGGAGTTTACTGGACTGGAATAAATAAATTTGTTTGTGGTCTGAAGTATGGGATTAGCGTGAAGTTTGACGAGCAACTCATGGAATAACACTTAATGTTATTAATATATTCACGCTTAAGTTTGCTTATCGCACACGCAGGGCGTAGACAAATGTTTGTACAGAAACGTTAGCGTGTCTGGGTAATACTCACTCACTGTTAGCTTTGTGATTCCTTATTAATTGCACAAACGATCGCATACCTAATTAGTGCTGTTGTGTCGCAAACATACTGGTGTACTGTCACGACGGTTTTGATTTGAAATTTTGGGGATCCTGCCTTCAATAAATACTCGGGAAAGTGTTTGGTTTTTCATGAAAAATTCTGTAATATTCATACTTCTTCAACCTGTCGAAAATTACAGACATACATTGGCAACAAATTCACATTTAAATGAAAGTTACTTTATTAACACATGCCTCGTGCCTCGTTGGTCTAGTGGCCGCAAACACGACTGCTGTGCATGAGGTCCTGTATTCGATTCCCAGGTCGGGTTATTGGATTTTGCCGTCAGGAATTTCTCAGTAACAACCACGGAGTCTGAATTTGGTCCCTGTCAATGGCAATAGGCTTACCCTATTGCATGGGACTTAAACATACACACACACATACATTAAACATACACACACACATACATTAAACATACACATACATTTTGTTCGTCTTTTTACACGTGCAGGATATTGTTGGGGCTGCCATGGCGATGTAGTGCGTCAGGGATGTTTGCAGAAAGGCATATTGATGGTTTTGCGGCCACCATACGTAAAAGATGCGCTTCCCTGCTTGCTCATCTCCGTGGCAGTACCAACACTATCTTGAGTTTATTCGCAGATAGATGGGAGTCTCCAATGCTGCGTCATTGGATGAAACTTCATACTGTTTAATTTGTGTATTATGTCTACTAACACTAGTTTTTAAGATCATTGTTACTAACACTATGGGCGCTGCCCGAAATAAATGCAATTATTATTATAACTGGCGAAATGTGGGAGTACTATAAGGTACCACTGCTTAATCCTTCGGGGATTACAGGCGTGATGTTATGTTATTAAAGTAACTTTGCACTCTCTCAACAGACGTATAAAATAAGAGTTACTAACCGATCAGCCACTTGCACTTTCCACGCTTGATTGCGAGTCTGACTTATTGCCCGCTATGTTTCTTGTGTGACCCAATTCCTAACTAGGTGCTCTGTTTACCCTATTACGGATGCAGGTGTGCAGGTGTTAATAACACTCGTATACAAGTAAAATATTGTAGGGATGTGTTTGTGAGGGAAACCGATTTCCGCAGATGTAATTTGTTAGATTGGTATATTTGTTTCAACTGCCTCGCTGATCTAGTAAACGCTACTGTAGGAATTGATGTCCGTGGTTCGATTTCGGGATCGGATAAATTGTTATTTAGTTTTTCCGTCAAGAATTTCTTAGAAGTAGTCCGAAATCTGGGTTCGTGGCTGGTTGATGGCAATAGGCTCGCCTCCTGTTCATAGCACGAAATAGCAGTACATTATAGTGTCACCTCGTCTCTGCCTACCCTTGAGAAAAAAACAATGTTAATTCCAGTCTGCCCCCACCGGTCTGTCCCCACTGGTGGCAGTTGGAAGCCTAGGTGTGTTAAGAATAAGTAAAAAAGTGCCAACTTTTTACAAAGTCGCATCTGCACCTACCGGTATGTGTGTACTGGTGGCAGTTGCAACTATCTCTCGCATCTACTACTGGTGGTGGTGGTTAATAGGTGGTGCTCAGAATTAGCAAAAAACTTTTTTTGCAAAAAAAAACCGACTTCAAAAACAAAAAAGTGAAAAACACAAAAACGAAAAACACAAAAAAGTGAAAAATAAACTTCACAAGAAAAACCAGCTTCTGAAGTCGGTGGCAAAAAAAACGAAATCAAACAGACAGACAAAATGTCACCGACTTCAGAAGCTGGTTTTTCTTGTGAAGTTTATTGTTCACTTTTTTGTGTTTTTCGTTTTTGTGTTTTTCACTTTTTTGTTTTTGAAGTCGGTTTTTTTTTTGCAAAAAAGTTTTTTTTATTTTACAATTTTTATTTGTAATATCCTATACAAATATTTACTATACATTTAACATTCAACCAAGAACCCTAACCCTTAACCTTCAAGATTCCCTTATTATTGGTTTCAACTCCTAACCGTTTAGGAGTAGTACCTTCCATAATCAGCTCACCTAGATAACCTGAAAGAATACAATTATTGCTCCATAAGTGAGTATAAATAAGAAAGAATTTTCTTTCAACTCCTAACCGTTGAAGAGTTGTACCTTCCATAATCATCAGCGAATTTACATGATATTATAATGGTCAGACGCAAATACTTAAACAACTTTAAAAAATATATGAAAAACATCATATGTACCTATAAAATTTGAGGGTTGTCCTCGATTTCCCTGGGATCCCATCATCAGATCCTGATTTGGTGACAATGGGACCACCTCGGGAGTGTACCTATTCGAATACAAAAAGAATTTTGAAAATCGGTTCATTAATGTCGGAGATATACGATAACAAACATACAAAAAAAAAAAAAACATACAGACGAATTGATAACCTCCTCCTTTTCGGAAGTCGGTTAAAAAAGCTAACTTTTTACAATGAGCCACGTGTTTGTCACAAACTAGTTATTATGATGTTACTTGAGGCATGTTATTTCTCATTATGAGCTGTAGAGCCTTCATGCGTTACCCGTGCCTCTTGACACGAGCCTGAGCGCGCTGGAGGCAACTTTTTAATTTTCTTGATAAATTACATTTATTAACAAGTGTTAAGCTTTGTGTTTTCTCGGGAATCTCTCCTTTTCTCTAGCAGGATAGTAACGGGATTCATAAAATTAGAATACTATTTGGGAGTTAATTATGCTTCGGTTTATTTTATTATGTTCAATAAAAAGTTTAAATGTACATAGTTGGCTCGGTTTATGTTCTTCAACTGCTTTGCATGATCATCGACATCATCTTTCACAACTTGAATTCACGCACTGCTGCGTATAGGCCTCTCTTTTTTCGTGCTCCACGATCCTAATATTATCAAAATATGAGACCCATATGCACAAGCACATGATGTAAACATAACGTAAAAATTTTTAAATTGACAATACTCCTTCCAAAATGTAATATTTTCAGTGGACGATATTGATTGTACTTGTTGCAAACAATTTAACTGAAATGCTTTTGGATGATTGTATTTGCGATTCAAAAACCGACTAACGTGAATAACGTTACGATTATGACACGTGTAAACTTATTACACGTTGCGTTGCGTTGTGACTTATTTTTAATTAATACTGTTTTATTTTTTAAGTGTTCCTCTTGTTTTTTTTTTTGTTAATCTTTTATTATTGATTTCTTGTCCTGTGTGAGACCAATAAATACTTTTTCTTTCTTTCTTTCTTTCTATTATATTTTAATACTATTTTGTCTGACTGTACTAAAGTATCATCAGAGCTGAAATATTGAAATTAAAATGTGTCAATTCAGACACTGATTCGGAATATATTGTGTCCGAGTCGTCAGGAGGACAAATCCAGACCCGTGGTTGCTACTGACAAAATCCTCTGATGCTCTTGCATCAAGAAACCCAATAACAAGCCATGGTAAGATTGGTAGTTATCAATTCAACACGCCACTGAAAAATTAATCACCGACATTGAAAAAACTATGTAGAGATATAGGAATATTTGCACAATAAATAAAGTCGGAGTTCAAAGTAAAGAAAGATTCCAGGGCGGACCATAAAAGCCTCTTACCGTTCGTCATAGTCTGAATATATTAGAGCTATATATTATGTGCAGAGGTTTATCCAGTGGAGCAAGCGCCGTAAATGTTTCTAGTATCAATATATCTCGGGTCCCTGTGTACCTTACAATATTTTGTGTGTTTTTATGTTTATGTGTGTTCCCGTCGCCAATATTTTGAGTGCGAAAGTATTTTACGGGACTTCTTTTTATACGTGGAATCTTTGATCAAAATCCAGTGCTTTATCTGTGCGCCGGAGGAGACAGATTGTCTTATATTTACATCGAGTTTGCACGTACTGATGTTTGTATTAAACTTCAGTTATTTTAACACTCTTCTGTTCTAAGTTCAATGCACAGCCGTTTTAAATAAAGGTTTCAAAAGCCATTTCTTCAAGCTAAACTAATCTTTTGTTTAATTTTAAAAAGTATACCAGTTAAGTTAACAAGTTTTCTTTGGGAACATTTCTGAGGATTACATTATTTTATGAAAGTTTTCCTTTGTACAACTATTTAAATAAAAGCTTAACGTTTGTGTAATTAAAAGCTCAATTTTTACGCCTAGATGGAAAAAATTAAAGCATTCAAAGAGTTAAAAATAAATTAATTTAGAACTTCTGAAGCCAGTCTGTGGCGTTATTTGTGTTTCTTAATTACGCCGTTAAAATGAATACCTTTAGAGTAAATAAGTTTGAGAGGAAGCTCATAGAACTCGGCATTCTGTAGCTGTCGCGGGTTGAAAGAGAAATGTGATTTGTGGCTTCATGAAGTGTATTGATCCCTGAACGAGTTTCATCTGAGTCAGCACACCGCGGGCGACACCCGGAATCCTAAGCGACATACAATTCAATTCCAAACTTAAATTGTTATGCATGACTTTCCAATTTGTGGGAATCGTTTCTCAGCACAAGTTAACTACATATTTATGAGGCCTTGTAAGTTTCGGAGGGGTATTCTCCATATCTGGAGTCTGGAGTGCTCTAGAATATCTTCGATCTTATGCATACTTCGTAAAAAATCTGTTGGTAGGCAAGGCGTGAGTGAACATCGCGCTAGAGGAGGAGAGGGGAAGGTCCCGCGAGTCTTCGGGCACTTGCCAGTCTGCGGCAAGTACTCCGCTTAACTAAACTTGGAGAGTACCCATCGGAACCGTGTTCATTTTCCAAGGATCATTTTCTTCTTCATAAAACTGTATTTAATTAGGTTTGTATGGGAATTGGGTGGTTTATTATTAATTAAGGTATATTTTACAAGTCATCTTTGGATGTGGTTTTGTTGGCAATAGGGTCGACCTCTCTTTTATGTCCATTATGGAGCTAAACTAGAGACTAGACGCCCGGTTAGACTGGAAGCCGACCCGAACATAGATGGGCAAAGGCTAGGCAAATGATGAAATAAACATAACATAATGAACCTCTGTCTATCTATCCTGGGAAATTAGGCATGAATGAGGTTGTGTTTGTGTATGATCCTATATACCAGCCAGCTACAAATTATGCTGTTAGTGGTTGATTTCTTCCAAACTCAGTGATCGTCGATTTTGTTGCAAAAAAATTGCAGCGTCGAACCAACAACAATAGTTTATCCAAACATCTCCAATCGTGATAGCACATTTATCTAGCTAAGCACGAAAGGCCAAAGGCTTAATGTGTCGTGGGTGGCAAATGAACATGCGCACACTTCGGTCGGCGTCACCAACGACGAGTTCGTTCACTCGCACTCCCACGCATGCCCGCAGCTATCCGGGAAGCGACGTTCAGCGAACACAATTATGAACCTATTGTATTGGACACGCTACGTACTTCATAATTATAGATATCGTGCTAACCGCTGCCGTGAATAAATAATCTGGCATTGACAGTCAACTGTTACTTTAATTCTAGTTTTTTTTACGATATCTAATAATTATTCTATTTCCTACTATCAAAGTAACTAATTGAATACAATACGGCCTTAACCATGACTCGTGTAACGTTAAGTCGGAATGATTAAACGGTAACACGTTACGAAGCCACAGTTGTTATTGAATATCGTTCGTCTCGTCTCGCTCGACATGATGCATCACTCTCGAAAGTCGCCATCAATCATTCGGCACTGACTGACGGCAACAAACAATGCTGTATTATCGTAAATGCCGTTATGTCATGCTGTATGACATTACTTGCCCGTATTACGTATTTATGTATCGGAACCAGGAAATTGAGCGCCGATAAAAGCGTTGTATTGAAGATTTTAACATTATTGCCTTGACAAAAGCGGCACTTCCGTTTATTCTGTTCACATTTTGTATTACATATTATGTTACCGTTCTATATGCTAACGGCTACAAAATATTCGATTCTAAAATCGCAACAGAACGCCCTCCGGTAAGTGACACATTGACGGAAAAGTAACGTCCATTCTACTTAGAATGCGACAGAGACGTATTGGGGCAAGGAACTATAGACTAGACGGAATACACGTCAAAATACCCCAACTAGAAAGGTTTTTCAGATATTATGACGTGAAAAATTGGGTTGTTTGTCCCATATTCATAGCGGCGACCGCGATAAAGCCACCAGAATTGATGGCCGTCGGAATTGGCCTATTGACAAGTGACGTCATCGATTCCGGAGCGGCGGTGACATTGGCACGTCTACACTCGACGGCGGTCCCGTGATGAATGTCGTTGTGCTGAGGGTTGATCGTGATCGCTCCAGCCAGTCGTACCTACGCGACCTATTTTCTATCGAAATACCCACGTGCTAACACAAATCACTCCACGTAAGCACTCGTAAACATTAGGCTGGAGCGAAGGGTGTGGATACCGGAATTAAACCCCGCCCCTATTAAGACAATCGAAACGTTATCTTAACGAGTGCTCGTCCTATACGCTGGTAGATAATGAGATCGATCGAAACCCATTTTCAGTAAAGGAAGATTGAACACCTGTATGGTTAATCTTCTTAACTCTGCCGTTTGAAGTTATGTGCTGTAACGTTCTCTTATTGCAAAATATAAATCTGTGAAAGCACTTTTCCGGTGAGAACATTTTCCAATATCAAATCTAGAAAACGACACAAAATACGCAGTGATACATACCTATACAGGGTGTAAACGAACCCTTCACGCATACGACAACCAAGCATTCTGTACATCAAACCAAGTACCCCTACGCAAAATTTTTGCTGGGAAATGACTTTTTTTTTTTGGGTCAAAAATCACATTTTACGGTATAACTCAAAGTAGCACTTTTAAAACATTGTGCTAGTGGATGTTTTGAATAGTAAACGGGTCATAGAGATAATTTAAGTAAAGTTAAAACCTGAAATACTACTATTTACAAAAACAGCTGTGAAAAATTTGGAACTTTGACCCCCAATATCTCCGTAACTAGGAGGTTCCCAGGTATGGTCTAGATCAAAAAAAATGATCGCAGTGGTGGGGAGAACAAATGCCCTTCGTTTGCGTTAAGGGTACTTTTACACCCTAAATTTACCAGAATATATGAGATTATAATATAACTGAATATTCAAAGGTCATTCGACAATTTTCAGTTTATGTTGAATACGCGATATTTTCGAGAGTCTTATCTGTATATTTTAAAAATTCATAACTCAACATGGACAGCTTGTTAGCGATTATTCCCCACCCAATTTGTATTGTCTTGCGGTGAAGTTAGAATATTTTTCTGATCAATGTGTTTTTTGTTGGGCGCCAATTTCGAAATTGGCTGAAAATATGTAAAAGAAGTGACGTCTCGCGCATTTGCTCGAAAACAATTTATCAATATGAAAGATCATTTTGAAATATGAGGTGCATAAAAATTATGCAATCTTAATGTAAGTACCTATTTCGAAAGTTAAAGTATTTACAGTAGATGAGTAGGTAGGTACGTTTACTTATTCCATAAGCCATCTGTTTGAATATTTTCAAAGTGGGTCAACTCCACTGAAATAATCCACAACCTTACCGTCCTCTTATGCATAAGTTTTGTGCATTTTATGTCAAGAATATCAAAATCTGCATTTTATTAATGTGTTTCTAGAGAGTAAAAGTCAAGATGCTTGAGAGATTACCCTTATCTCCAGGAGCTCTTCTGCATAATATTCTATATGAAAATCCACAAGATACCAAGATACCTACTACTTTACTATTTTGTCTGGGTTTGCTATATTCACTTTGGGATTGTACACGGCTTCGCATGCCATAAACTATCCTAAGGAAACGTTTAAAATGTAGCCCTTGACACTCGGGAATAATTTAGCTACACATTATTGAAAGAAGTTTCAGAACGGATAGTATTGTCGAATTTGTCGAAGATTACCCCCCAACTTTATCTCCTTATCTATATCTATCTATATCTATATCTATATACATATAATAAATCTGTAGAAAAATCTTTTTTGTACATCGAAAATATTTTTAAAAAAAATTGTCAGGGTATTAAAGTATAACCAACAGAACACATTTCCAGCATTTTTGGAATTTTTGTCTGTTTGTCTGTTTGTCTGTTTCGATGACTAAGCATCACGTCAAATTTACGAAACGAATTTAGATAACTTTTATACATAAATATTGTGCGTAACTTGGGCTATTACTTAGTCTTTGTTTCATCGTAATCGGTGCTCTCTATCAAAAGATATATGCATTTATAGTTTTCAAGAAGAACTTATCATTATGGTCAAGAATGAGACAAGCAACGACATCTATTGAACGAACATGGTACTTATTAATAAATGCCTTCACAAGATAACTTTAAATTAGTAATGATAGCAAAAGGTACGTAGATATTAGTCTAAATGACGCTGTTTTCAAAATCTACATAGCCTAAACCCTATAGTGTGTTTGATCGCTCTTTTTTAGCAGTTTATCTTCGTCTTCGACAGATGGCGTTATTCATTTGATGTCATTTTCTAAACCGCGGTGTTATTAAATAAACATATGTTTCATGAATAGTCAACAAATAAAGATTTACCAATTACATAGTATCAAAATACTATTTTTTTTAAACTAAATTAAAATTGGATAAAACCCACGGCATATTTTGTTTGTACCATGTGGGAATCGAACCTGCGACACGCAGTGCTACTGTTAATCGTCCAGCCACTGCACCAAACATGTCTTTATATAGATGTGGTGTGTTGTTAACCCTATGTGTCGAGGCCGCGGTATTTCTTTCGAACAACCCGCAGCCCCGACGGGCGTCGGTCCTTGGGAGCCCCTTCAATGTTGCTGATATCCCTTTGAGACGCGCGTAACACGAACGCGCCTCCATCGTCATAGGACTGACGAACGATTAACTAGCCCGTTACTCACCGTTCACAGGCCCGCGCCTACGGTGGCCGGAAGCCCGGCCCTTCGCTAGCATTACTGCTTCGCAGAAGGAGGTGACGGCGTTCCATTTCAGATTCGATGTCCCAGACTCGGTACAGGTACCTCTCGAAACAGCCTCTAATCCCCCCTTTTTTGGGGTTCGTAAATTATCAAATGACTCATCCCGCTCTGGGCGGAGCGGAAGAAAGTGTCAGACTTCTACTGACTAAAAACCACCCACGTTTCTTCTTAGCTCTTTGTGTTTCGGGGCCGTGGTATCTCTTGCGGACAACCGTCAGCCCCGGCAGACGACGGCATACATACATACACATACATACATATCACACATACCTTTGACATATCTTTGAGGCGCGCGTGGAACACGGACGCGCCAACGACAGTACCTGTCGACTATAATGTACCTGTTTCAAATTTCTTCAAGATCCGTTCGGCCGTTCTGACGTGGTTGATTAACAAACACCCATCCATCTAAACTTTAGTATTAGTATTAGACATAGTCAGTACTTTGCATTACCCTCTTCTTATTTTCTACAGCGGCAGTAAGTTAACGCAGGGCAATGATTTAACGTACTTTTATCTAAGCGACGCATTTTAGTTTCCGACAAGCACGCGAACGAAGTCGCGGGCACAGCTAGTACATAATATGAGTACAAACAAATTTTATCTCCTTATAATATGAGTTACTCCTCGATAACGCTCTACTTTACTAGTAAGTCTAGTAACACGAAACATCACCTAGTGCGAGTTCATTCCAAACCGTTTAGAGTCTTGAATGTCGACTAAACAAGGCAATAAATACTTTATAGGATTCCTGCAAGGCACAAAGGCGAATACTGCATTTTATTGCACCGTATTGCGATGAAGCCAGGCTCCCCGACAAAGTAAAGATGACAAAGAGACGTGAAATGTCATTTAACCTTTGTCGTGCAGAGACGTCGTGACTCTAGTACTTACGTAACAATAATGAGGTTTTAATACAACGTTACTGTAATAGATCGAAACTCGTTGGGCAATCGCTTGCTATAATTTCCGTGATGAACTTGGGTGTTGGGAGTGAAAAAACGTTGAGTAGGATGTGTTCTTGCGCAATTTTTAGAAATCAGTCGTGTTTACAGTGCCAGTGGTTGTATAGGAACGTGGCCATACTGTCAACTATTCCCACCATCTTGTTTTTTTATATTCACTCTCCAATACTCTCCACAGACAATTTAAACAATGTTTACCAACAGTGCGTTCCTGAAAATGCAATTCAACCGCCAAAATAACTACGAAGCCATGGCCATCGGCCATGTACTTATGTAGGTGCAAAAACGTGAAGTAGTATATCTTGCGCAATTTGTAGAAATCAGCCTTTACTGTAGTCATACATAAGTCATAAGCAATGTTAATAACCTATGTATGACACACACTCGTGACTTGTAGCCATTTACGAAGGTTTTACACCTGGGACGACATTGGAAACTTCCTCAGCGATGTATCTATTAAAAATGTAAAACAGCTCAGAAGATTAAGCGGTGTTTTGTTCAAATTATGTAATTAAGCTAATGATAATGATGGTTTTATCACTATTAACAAATATTTTACTATTGTTTCAGGTAAACTAAAACAAGAGAAGTTCTACTGAGTGCGTGTGAGGTCACATCCAATCCAGCAGATACAATATTCTTCATTGAATATCTGACAACCGAACAAAATTTTATTAATGGTAGGTAAGACAGCCAAAAGTCATTCACATCAGGCTTATTAGTTCCAACCTTTCACTATAGACCGTTGGGGGACTAATGATCCAAAACCGAAAATAGAAACCGTCAATATGGCCCGTCAAAGTGAAAGGGTGTGCTACCAGCTACCAGAAAAATGGCTTAACAAAATCAGTTCCCGAGATATCTCCAGAGTGATTGATGCGGCGGGCGAGTCCGCTTAATTGCGAGCCTTCATCATTTATATTGTAGTCGTTTAATCACAGCGGGACTGGACGGTATAGGGCCCACGATAGCGCCCAGCGAGACACTTACCATTATATTTATTGGTGTCACAAATTGTGGACGTTTAGCGACGCTACTATCACAAATAAGAATGTAATTAAGTAGTATTGGGAGTCTGACTAGAGAAAGTGTCGTCTGAAGACTAGACAACTTGCACACATGTTTTTTTGCCTTTAAAATCTACGCTTGATTCGCCGTTCGCTTTATATGGATCTATGTGTGAAGTCTGTTAAGTACCATCGTCTCCGTCTACAAACTTCCATAGCTTCCATACAACACTGATGAAGATGACCGACCGTATATTTAATTAGAAAAAAACCGTGTTTATACAGGCTGTCTTATTTACACTTGGCGGTATTTACAGGACCTCTAGACTAGACTAACCTTTAGGTCGCCCCTGCCACGCTTCACTACCGACACCTTTCAAAGTACTTGAGGTGACTGAACCACTCAATACTCAATGACTTACTAATTGAGTTTGACGTCATCCAATTTACCCGTTTATCACGTTCTGTATTTGAATATAGAACATGGTATATTGACGTCTAAAAATATCATATTTCGGTCTTTAATACGTTAAGTACGTTGTTAGGCTTCCCACGCGCTGTCGAATTTACATGAGCAATAAAGAAAATTAAGTTGATCATTTAAAAACAACCTTGTAGTCTAAATAAGTCTAATATCTAATTCACATACCTATTAAATATCTAGGAATATTCATGTCGACCGTGAACCGGAAGACGTTGTGTTAGAAGGCCTCCCATTTGGTGAACCGATGAGCTGGTGAAGGTTGCGGGGATCCGTTGAATGGAAGACGCACGGGACCGGTCAATTTGGCGACACTTATAGGAGGCCTATGCCTATGATTCATGTCTCATGTCCGGAAAGCCATTGCAATCACTAGATAGACCATACAGGCAAACTAAACTTTGGCCTGTTTTGGTGGCAATAGGCTCGCCTCCCATTGTATGGGACTGAAACATAACTAGCAAAATGTGGGTGTTACATGTCTGCCTAACCCTTCGCCATCCCAGGCGTGTTGTAATGTCTTCATGAATTATATGTACAGAGGAAAGGGATTATAATTATCTAGATCTAGACCATCAATAGCAAGAAAATCTGTTAGTGAGATAAAATATTTCCGTAATTCCCTATAAGTATTAGTTTACTAGCTTGAGTGTTTCCATTCGTTTCCCTGCATCCTATTTATCAAGTGCACCATATCTTTATGTGTGTCTGGAACCTCATAACTTTTTAACATTTTATATTATCCTAGTAGAGAACTTTGTCATCACTACTTACTTACAACATTTGTTAGCTCTGTTACTCTACTATCACTAATTATTATAAAACAAATTCCTACTCCGCCTCTCTCTGTCTGTCTGTCTGTTCGCGGTAAACTCAAAAACTACTGCACCGATTTTCATGCTGTTTTCACCAATGCATGGAGTGGTTTTCGAGGAAGGTTTAAGTAAATAATTTGATAGACATCCACGCGAACGAAGCCGTGGGCATCAGCTAGTAACGTATAAAGAATACGGCTGTACGCCATTAGCAAACGTTCATAAATCTTTGATGTTAAATTAATTGAAGTAACCGCCTGAAAGCTTTTTAAATCCTGAGCGACTAACAAAGATTTAGTACATATTTAACTTTCATTCAATTATGTTTTGTCGAGGTTTCATGAAGACTATATTGACTTACTGAAAGAAGATCTTAGAATAACCATTAGGCCTTTAATTAAGTTTATTATATGTACATATATTGAACAAAATTTGGTAGAGCAAACGAACTATTCCCAGATCGGGCAAACTTTTATCGGGGTTTTCTATCACGAATTTCTCAGTAGCAGCCACAGATTCTGAATCTGTGCCCGGTTGATGGCAATAGGCTCGCCCCCTATGACATGGGACGTAAACATAACTGGCGAAATGTGGGTGCATTAATAGGTACCTACACCTCTGCCCAACCTTTCGGGGATTACAGGCGTGATTTTAAATGAAAAATGACAACGCAAACGATTCTTAGGGCCGTATCATACTAGCGGATTGCGAGCGTCTTCAAAGCGGAACGGGCGCGCAACGAATACGTTACGGGCGCGCAACGAACATAATATATATATACTATTTACTTTATTACTACAAACACGCGACGAACACGTTGCAAAGTTGCCGCACGTCCGCGACGTCTTCGCTGAGCAGCCGCGGCGTGTTCGCGACGCATTCGCTGCGCGCCCGCTCCGCTTTGAAGACGCTCGCAATCCGCTAGTATGATAAGGCCCTAAGAATCGTTTGCGTTGTCATTTTTCATTTAAAATCACGCCTGTAATCCCCGAAAGGTTGGGCAGAGGTGTAGGCACCTATTAATGCACCCACATTTCGCTCGCAATCCGCTAGTATGATAAGGCCCTTAGATACGAATTTATTTGCTGTCATATTTGGTGCTTTTCACCGCGGCCGGAAAATGAAGCTTTCACATTAATGATTGTAAAATCTAACGAGGTGCTCCCGTATATTTGTTTAGGACCCGTTTTATTCCCAGAGATTAAAACAGTAGCAATTAACGTGAGGGATGGCGGCCACCATAATATCTTCTTACAGAAGTTTATAGGACCCTCGCGAACCGTTATAAAATAGGAAATTGTGTATATCACACGCGAGGGAATTGGATCCAGCTTTTAGTGAAGGAGAACTATTAGTTTTATTTTATTAGTGTTTAAAGGTTAAAGCATGTGGGTCAGAGGTTGGTCAAGGATAGTGTTAAAAGGTTAGTTAATTTATAACATTTTTGTACTAAACATCAGTACAGTCAGCTGCAAAAATATGTATCCACGCAGCAACTTTTGCAAGTGATTTTGTCTTACTGTATTGATTGTTATATTATGTCGTTACGGACATAGTGTTTTCAAACTCATAGGTACTATTCAGAAATAGCTCTTGTCTCAAAGTAGAAACTGTTGTTTCACGAGAAAATCCGGTGTGAATTTTGCTGTGTGTATACATATGTATTAGTGCAGGGTGCATTTAGTCTTTAATCAATTCTCCCATCTGATTTCCCTGTTGAACGAAAACAAGAAGATATAAGAAATCGCAATCAATTATACCCCACGCGGACAGGTATGTAACGCGCAAGCTATCACAATATTCCACAGTGACGTAATGGAAAGACAACATTTGTGTAATTTTAATACAAAAGTCGTCAAAGTCTCAGAATGTTTGAGTCGGCGGCGCTCGCGACAAAAGCTTCTGAATTAATTAGACTTTATGTTTCTACGAGCTAAATTAGAAGGTGCCTGTAGTCTGTCGAGTTTTGTCACACTACTTGATATTATTCCCAAGTTCTTTGTTATGAGATAGGTGCTTTACCGAACGTCCGTAATACGCTAAAAGGGTAAGGGGTCATACGTCTTGTGTTGTGTATAATATATTCCCCAATACACTTTGTTACCCTTCTCGGGATTCTGCACATAGTATGTAGTAAGGAGGCACTATGACAAAATGTTTACGAAAATAACCTATTTAGATTTTTGCTTTCTACAAAACGTCCTGCCTTACCTTTGGCTTTGGCTTTGGAAACCCTAGTAGATTGTGATTAAATGAAAAGAAAATCGAAGAAGCAAAATATAACATTTTGAAAAATAAACATCACTTGTTTCAAAGTCAATATATTCATGCCTTGTTCACCACCCAACTAGAATTAGCGGAATACGTAGAAACGTTAACGTAACAAATATGTGGGCTATTTCCGAAGGCGGGCAGCCACGCGACACCCAACAGGCAACAAGCAACATGGTGCGTCGTTCATACCCTCGTATAGCCTGTAGTGGCGTGCCAGCAAAACTGGCAAAGTCAGTTATTTAAATTAAATTTACATAATTCAGCACAGCAAAAGCTTTCACATTAGCCCGGATTCCGTAGGACACCACGCAGTTTTATTTGCCCTCACGTATAGAAAGAACGAAGAGCTTAGCTTAGGTAATTTATTGAAGTACAGAGAATTACCCTTTGTAAATATTGAAACAGTCATCCAATCTTGAATGGCTTTAATGGCGTCACGACTCTACCAGGGCCGCAGGATTTACTGAGACTGAATTTAGGAAATGTTGGAGTAATGTGCCCCGTATTACTGTACGTTTCATGTGGGGACTAAGTGAATAGTGAATCTAGACTAGATTTAGTCCATGTATTGCGGATGTATTAGATTCTTCATTCACTGGTAGAACTACATTACTTAGATACTAAGTTGTATTTCTAATTTATATACAATTGTTAAGTAGGTATACTTACGAAAATTGTTAAGTAGTTGAACATTAGCGTTATAACTACATTAATAATATATTTACAAATAATATTATCAACGATAAACACGGACCTTTTTAACCGACTTCCCAAAAAGGATCTCAATTCGATCGGTATGTTTTTTTTTTTTTTTCTCTATGTATGTACACCGATTACGCCGAGATTCATGATCCGATTTACGTGTTTTTTTTTTGTTTGATTCGTAATAGTTGCCATTTGGTCCCATAAAAATTTGACATTGTTTGACCCAGTACTTTTCATTTTATGAACATTTTTTTTTAATTTATGAACATTTTTCGTTTATGTGTGTCCGCTAATAACTTCGTCGTTTATGAACCAATTTTGATGATTCTTTTTTTATTGTAAAGGAGATATTTCAAGGGTGGTACCATGATATAGAAACCGAGACCTGGTGATGGGATCCCAGAGAAATCGACGGTTGGGAGTTGAAAGCAATAATAAGAGAATCTTGAAGGTTAAGGGTTAGGTTTCTTATTTGGACTACAACTAAAAATAAAAAAACTTTTTTGGTGTTTTTGAAGTCGGTTGTTTTTTTTTTGCAGAAAAGTTTTGTTTTTCACATCAAATTGTCACAGAATGCAAACAACATTCCCTCGGACTATAAATGGATTTATAATATAAATAGAAAAGTCTTTTACATTTTCATTTACTCGTGATAAAACGCAAGAGTAATTTTCGTGGTTGCCCCTGTCTGCTCAAGTTAGAATCAAACTGAAACAAATGATCGGTAATCCCTCTTAAGCCTAAAGGGAATTCTTGAGAATCAATGAAAATTCCCGCCCCTTGTAGGTGACCTTGTCGGTTCGCTCCCCAGCCAATCTCTTGTCAATTTTCTTATTATCGGAATATGGAATCGAAGTCGTTGCTTAGATAACCTCGCCGGGATATAAGGTATTTGCTCACTCAATGCGGGCCCATGATCTGTATTTTCTATCTGAGCCACTAAAAGGTTTCCCGAAGACTATAGAGTTACCTCTACTTATATGAATATTATTCAATTTCAATATACGGTACGTGTTTTTGTAAAGTGTTCCTTTGAGGCATATTGTGATACAAATAGGATATTAGACAAGAGAGTAGCTAGAGCTACGTTGTGGTAAATATGAGAATTTAATAAGTTCGAAGCCAGTATCTGTAATGTGTTATCGAATTTAGTTGGGGGAGCACAACGTACGTGAATTTCTTTGACATCCCTTAGGACGTCCGGGACGGCAGGCTCTCTCCGGGATAATGGAATCCTGGGCCTTTAATATTGCGCTAATCGTAAACCTGCCATTTGTACAGAATGCCTTTTGGATTTGTTGGTATTTTTTCTTGCGGCTTTTTATCTATTACCTACGTAAATATTTGGAATTCGTTCTTTTATTACGTTTTCAATCCATCTATACTCTTATACCAAGAGTGCACCCTTAATTACAACATGAATATCAGCGATAGTGAAAATGAGAACCCTCATTATAGATAATTCATCTAAGTGGCGCACTTTCTACCGGTCCTTTCCTCCGCCACAATCTCGCTCTAATTTGCCGTGACATTGCGGTGTAAATACGTTTGAAAGTAGTTACCTCGCAATTTAAATAAAAGTTCTACTTTACTTTTTAATTCTTTATTGAAGATCGCTCAACAATTCATTGAGGTTTACCACTTCTTTTTGTATGCAGATGAGTTTGTCTACATTCAGAATAGTTGTGATTATGTATGTGCGCCCTAAGTGACACGCATGACCGCACATACATTATAATGCTTTATAATTAGCTCGTATATTATTTAACAAAGAGAAGTTAGTGTAATCGACATTTTAGGGGTCCGGGTCGAGTTTGTTTAGGACTGGACGTTGCCTCTCCGAATATTGGGAGCGTGATTGGGCGCGCGAGTGGGCCTATATTTATTGTGTACATAAATCTTTAAGAAAAAGGTAAATACGGGAGATGAAGACGTTATATTTCTCCGAGACATGTTCAGTGGAAAGTAAACTCGTATTTGTTCAACCTCTCTATTTTTATCCGTTAAGTCCAGGATTTATGTGATGTAGTTTGTGCTGAAGCGTAATCTCTGCGTTAGCACACTGGGCAAGATGTAGTAAATAGTAGTATTTGCTGAAATAACGATGTGTTGGACTGCTTCATGAAATACATGCTTCACGGAATCTAGAGATTGCTGTAGTGAACAGTATGAACCAAGTTCCTCGTTTGTCGCCCTAAATAAGATTTAAGATCACGGATAAAAAATAAAGTAATCTATCTTTAAATCCTCTTTTTTCGTCATAAAACGTCCAGAAGTTGTATTTCTTTGAAAGTTCAAGTAAAGTGGTGTTACTTGATTTTAATATCTTTTACAGGGTATGTTCCAGTGCCATCTATTCAGAATATTATTTGTTTTTATTGCTGCTGCTGTAATAAAGGTCCAAGCCTTCACGTTATTGCCTATTCTCACCACTTGCGTGAGAATAATAATAAAATAACTTCCCTCATTCCGGCCAATAAATGGTAGGCACAACAATGACCCAGTCCCCACTTCATAAAACCTCATGTTATGTTATTTTATTGAAATTTCCATCAAGTAGGTACATGGTAGCCGTCGGCCCCTGTTATGAACTAAGTAAATTACGTCGAAAATTCGAAATACCCAAAATTGTTGTCGCAAGTTCCATCGCATCGTTCGGTTTATACGCGGTATAAATTAATAAGGAATTACATTCTGACTGCCAAGTCCCATAATGGCCAGGTGGAATAGCAAGCGCTTTGTGAACTAACTACACTTGTTATTGAATAGTTTCAGTCAACAATGTGCCCCTGAACAAAGGGAACATTTCGGGCTTTGGTCAGATACTTTCTTATTTATACCGCAACTTCACAGCAAGCGAGTTTCGAGTTTTCTTTTGTTGTATGTTTGTGGTAGTTCACCAACATTCAACATTCGCGGTTGTGCGAGCTCATCACAAATTTTATTGTTTCTTTTATTTATTTTTTGTTTTGCGGAAAGGCTAATGAACTCGCTTATTCTTTTTTTTGTTTCGTTTATTGTGGTACTTTCTTTAGAGTTCCTCTTTCATGTTCGTTTTGAATATTTTTACCTTTGTCCCAGGGTACATTCACTTAGTAGTTAGTACCTACCTCGTTACTGTTTATTTTATTTTTGGATCCTAATAATAGTACATTTTGATACAAGTGCGGAAAGTTTGTTATTGCGGTCGAGAAGTACAATAACAAATTCCCACGTGTATCAAACGACGTTTTTCAATACACTTTCGAAGAAATAAACTACTTAATTTAAAACGATAAGTATTTTTGTCTTAAATTTTTAGGAGACTACGATTTAATTTGCTTTTCCACGGTTAGGTTTCGCCAGGTTGAAGAAGAAGCAAAAGTCGCTAAACAGCCTCACAGGATAAATATAAAATCATTTTTTTTTTCATTTAACACAAATAAATGTTAACTTGTTCATAAAAGCAAATATTTGTTTAAAATAATCATGTTTATTTATAGTATTCTTTTAATAAACACAATTTGAATATTCAAAAATTATTTATGCTCTAAAGACGCAAATCAAAATAATGAAATTTAATTTAATTTCATAAATTTCCTATGTTTTAATAAATTTGGACTTAGTTTGGTATAGTTTATCTGTAGTAATTTCTTTTTCGCCCCGGGTTGTGGAAAAATAAGAAAAACGCACGCGTGCCAAATACATTGCATGTCGAACCTAACCGTAGTGCAATAAGAGCCAGTTTTCGAGGAAGTGTATTGAAAAATAATTATCATCTTCTTAGTTTCTTTCTTCTCTTCACTTTTGTTAATACGCCATGAACAACAAAAACTGCATAAAAAAGTAGTTTTTAATATTGGAGAAGATAAAATAATCCAAATCATAATATGGCTGAACTAAAACTACGTTCATTAGTTCCTTTTGTCTGCTGTTTTCAGTAAGCGAGTCTATTTCACCGAAGTTAAGACATCTAAAAGCCTTAAAACGGCAGTTTTAAAACTCTGCTATTCGCATTTAAAATAAAAGCAAGAAAATTGAACACATTTGTTAGAACGAGCACAAAAATATTTTATATTCCTGAGAAACGGAAGTTTGTCGCAAGAAGACCCTTTCTATGCTCTCTCCCACACGTAGTTAGATTACTTACATGTTCTTGAAACAAGCCGGGTAAACCACTAGCATAATTTAACGGCCCATTAACTTCACAATGCCTCAGAGTACCTATGTATAAATCACCAACGCAATGCGGTCCTGTAAAGAGTTCCTTAACTTTATACAAGAAAGGGTGAACAAAAACAGTATAAACACCAGATCGAGTTCAGCCGAGTCGATCTCTTTATTTCCTCTTCAAAGCGGACAGCTGAAGGGATTCTCAGGAAAACTTTATGATTCAAGATTTCAACGTTGTCAAGCGTATAAATAACCTAGTTGTGTCTGCCTGGACGATATTTCTACTGGATCTACTCGAATAATTATAGTTTTATTTTTTTGCTACCACCTTTTTACTGTTCCCCGCCACGTATGACACATAAATATATGATGTTACCAGCACACTTCGAGTGACAATAACAATAACGATTGTTCCAGAAACTTTGTCCCAGTTAAAGCTCTTCTTCCATTTCTCAAATGACTCGTACAAATCTTGTTTTTGCTTTTTTGTGAGCCACGACGAAAAGGAAGACTTTATGTTTCTCATAATGCAATGTTTTTATTCATACTTATTATGAGAGCTGCAACATCTTCCAGAGATGCTACATGACTTCGCAGAAATAAATGAATTTATTTTCACACTAGCTGTGCCCGCGACTTCGTTCGCGTGCTTGTCGGAAACTAAAATGCGTCGCTTAGATAAAAGTACGTTAAATCATTGCCCTGCGTTAACTTACTGCCGCTGTAGAAAATAAGAAGAGGGTAATGCAAAGTACTGACTATGTCTAATACTAAAGTTTAGATGGATGGGTGTTTGTTAATCAACCACGTCAGAACGGCCGAACGGATCTTGAAGAAATTTGAAACAGGTACATTATAGTCGACAGGTACTGTCGTTGGCGCGTTCGTGTTCCACGCGCGCCTCAAAGATATGTCAGCAACAATTAAGGGGTCCTTTGGGGCCCCTTAATTGTTGCTGCCGTCGTCTGCCGGGGCTGACGGTTGTCCGCAAGAGATACCACGGCCCCGAAACACAAAGAGCTAAGAAGAAACGTGGGTGGTTTTTAGTCAGTAGAAGTCTGACACTTTCTTCCGCTCCGCCCAGAGCGGGATGAGTCATTTGATAATTTACGAACCACAAAAAAGGGGGGATTAGAGGCTGTTTCGAGAGGTACCTGTACCGAGTCTGGGACATCGAATCTGAAATGGAACGCCGTCACCTCCTTCTGCGAAGCAGTAATGCTAGCGAAAGAGGTGAACTTAAGAGGGACACAACCCCTCTTCCCAGCCGCCGCGGGAGACGCTCCGGGCATCGGGGGCCACGTGATGGCTTCCGGCCACCGTAGGCGCGGGCCTGTGAACGGTGAGTAACGGGCTAGTTAACCGTTCGTCAGTCCTATGACGTTGGAGGCGCGTTCGTGTTCCACGCGCGTCTCAAAGGGATATCAGCAACATTGAAGGGGCTCCCAAGGACCGACGCCCGTCGGGGCTGCGGGTTGTTCGAAAGAAATACCGCGGCCTCGACACATAGGGCTAACAACACACCACATCTATATAAAGACATGTTTGGTGCAGTGGCTGGACGATTAACAGTAGCACTGCGTGTCGCAGGTTCGATTCCCACACGGTACAAACAAAATATGCCGTGGGTTTTATTCAATTTTAATTAAGTTTAAAAAAAATAGTATTTTTATACTGTGTAATTGGTAAATCTTTATTTGTTGACTATTCATGAAACAATTATGTTTATTTAATAACACCGCGGTTTAGAAAATGACATCAAATGAATAACGCCATCTGTTGAAGACGAAGATAAACTGCTAAAAAAGAGCGATCAAACACACTATAGGGTTTAAGCTATGTAGATTTTGAAAACAGCGTCATGTAAACTAATATCTACGTACCTTTTGCTATCATTACTTATTTAAAGTTATCTTGTGAAGGCATTTATTAATAAGTACCAAGCACCATATTCGTTCAATAGATGTCGTTGTTTGTCTCATTCTTGACCATAATGATAAGTTCTTCTTGAAAACTATAAATGATATCTTTTGATAGAGAGCACCGATTACGATGAAATAAAGACTAAGTAATAGCCCAAGTTACGCACAATATTTATGTATAAAAGTTATCTACATTCGTTTCGTAAATTTGACGTGATGCTTAGTCATCGAAACAGACAAACAGATAAACAGACAAACAGACAAAAATTCCAAAAATGCTGGAAAAGTGTTCTGTTGGTTATACTTTAATACCCTGACAATTTTTTTTTTAAATATTTTCGATGTACAAAAAAGATTTTTCTACAGATTTATTATATGTATAGATGAGGTCTGCCATTGTTACCTTTTGGTATTTTTTAAAATACTGCAGCATCAGTTACGAGTATGATATTTATGTGAGTTGCTATCGCGCTACTGATACTGTTGGTTATATTTCATGCAATAATAACAATGTAGTATATGAATTGTTTTTCCACAAAACGCTGGTGTTCGTGAGTGGTGTTCGTCGTTGCTGCGCGGCCGAGCGGCCCGGGGCGCGATCCGATCAGCCGGTGACGCCTATTAAACCCGCCGAGTGGGAACTCGTGTTAACCTGAGTTTGCTTTTGTCTTAGCAACGGGGGTGTACGTGTAGGTGGCAATAGTTGAGTTGTTGTAGATCGCTTAGATTTTCGCTGTTCGATATCGAATGATTTACATTGTAAACTTTTGTGAACAGTACCTACCTACAAATTTTTGGATGTCTGTAAACAGCGAAGCATTCATTAAAACCTTGTGTTTTCAGTAATTTTAAGTCAAACACGATGGGATTTAGATAAAAGCGTGTTTTTCCTCAAAACAAAGGGAGTCTGCGTTTTGTTAGAGGCGTGCCGTTTACGAGGGTCGGTATTCAAGACCACAGCATGTGTTTACTGCGGTAACCGTAAACGCTAGCTTTATAACCTCTACAACTGTCTCCGCAAATGCGCGCGGAGAATGCGACTCAAAAGAGTCGTAAAGACTAAATTCAAGTGGCCTGCACGGCTAATTAATCCGCCAGGAATGGCGCACTCCCCCACACAACTATTTTTATGCCACTCTCAAGTGATGGCATAAAGTTTTTCGATAAGACCCACACTATCTAAACAAATACGCCCGCTACAATCTTCGTCAAAAGTCCCATCTCTACGAAGAACCTATCTTTTGTCCTTTATATTGAATGAGAGCTTTCATATTTGTCCGTGACTAGAAAACTTTTTGTGGCACCAGAAATCGCCTGTTTCCTATTGAATCTTTTTGGGGTAAAACTAAGTCAATCGAGAAACTCATTTTGTTCGTGCAGTTCCGATAAGTTCTCGTGTAATGTAGTGACCCCTGTAAAATATAACAAAACGGCTAAACAAACCCGCCTTTGTACGAACTTGCTTTTTGTTTTCTTTACTAACACTATTACCATCTTTTACGTAATGTGTGTTCTGTACTATTTTCGTTTTGGACAAGCTCTGGGCATGAAAATATCTGGAAACACAAAAAAATAACAATATCCTTATTCAGACTAATAACGGATGTAGGTTAATTCCTACATGCATTAGATAATATAATCAACAGTAATGTAGTTTTATCCAAACTTGGCCTGAATAACTTTGGCAAGTTAATGTTTTTTCTCATTTATTGGGTCAAAGTCGCACCATGGACTGGCGAGCATCCAGCATCCATGAAGGTCACTTTAGAATTTTGCGTAACCTTTAAATATTCTGTTTCCCATGTTCAAGTTGGCCAGTTACCAAACGAAAAAGAAATGTTGACAGTATAACTGTTTAGTGTTAAGTCAAGGTCGCGAGAAAGCAGCGGGTCACTGGGACAATGTTTAACTACTTTTATTGTTACAATAAACTGTAAAGTGGGCCAAAAAGAGAATCTCATGAATAAATAATATTGTACTTCGTATTTATTGATGAGATTTACATTTTTATAGTATCCAATCGGATATGAGTTGATTCAAATCCATTTCTAGAAATTTATACTTTTCCCTGATTCAAAGAGAAAGCAGTAAATGATGCCGTGATGTCTGACAGGAGAGAATGGGAAGAAGAAAACATGTTGCGCCTACCCCAAAGTAGAATGGGACAAGGACAGAAAGATGATGATGATACCTTTCCCTGAATTAATTTAAACATACCTACTCTATGTAATGATGCCACTTCCAAATAAATTATACTATTTACATAAATTCCGCGTAATCAGAACTGAAGTTAACCTATTTGTATTAGAAAATTACAATTTAATCAGTATACATGTGGGCAATTTTCCGTGCCGCTAAGTGTAATTGGCACAGGTGCCGTAGTGTGCCGCTGCGAGGTGTCACCGTTCCAATTTCCTGCACACCCCTATTCCCCCCTACGACTGCACTGAAAAAAAAAAGTGTTTGCTTTAATAAACATCTTGTTTATTGTGATCACGCATCTTGACTCCATACGAGCCTACTAAGATCTTGACTTCTGGAACTATGAGAACTTTGTTAAATTATCATAGTTCCGTCTACTAAGTAATGAATTGGTTTAATCACGGGAAATTAATTAAATCAGCTCAAATGTATTGTCACATTAACACACTTGACTTGTAGATTCAACTAAGATCTTGCACGAGACGTCTGTGAAACGTTATCAGATCAATGAAATTCGTAAGTTGTTTCAACTAAGATCTTGCATCAAGTAACCGTGATAAACTAATTATTTCAACTAATCTCATATTCGTCGTAGACATGAGTCGTTGTCATATAATAATAATAATAATAAATTTTATTCAAAAGTTTAAATTGGTAAAATACAGTAATGTAAATCTTAGAAATAATGTAGGTATAACAAATTTTCGATGCCTGTACTAGGATAAACCTGTATCACAGGCGATATGGCTTCTAATACTATAACTATTTGGACAACAGATTTCTAATCAATATTTAACATTTTTTATACTAAAAATAATTTGTTCATTTATTTATTTACCTAAATTAATTAAACTCGGTTATTTATTACATTAGAACAAACACAAAGAATGTTTTTAACATGTAAACAAATTTCAATTTCGCACTTATTACGCAAAAACATTAGTATCAGCGGTACTCGGTCAAAATAAAAAATTGCAAAATTTATCATTGTCATAGCATTTTAGTAGTGGTCAAGAATTTGCGTAGATAGACAAAAAGATAATAAGTACAACTCGCACAGGTATCAATATGTATCAAACAGGTAAAAAAATGAATATCTGGTCTTGAATGACGCGCTAGGCGCCCTCATAATCTATGGAGTTGATATTGCGGTGCTCGGCTATTTTCCTAGCAGGACACTCAGCGTCTCCGGTTTTATGAGCACAGGGTTTTTTGAAACGTGAACAAGTTGCACATTTCGGAGTCTCTGTTTTCTTCGTGCATTCGGACATTATATGACCTACTTCACCACAATGACCACACGTAGGATTTATTTCTCTGCAAGATTTTGCTGCATGGCCGTACTGTTGGCATTTATAACACCTCGTCACTAGTGTGAAATCCCTGACAGGACAGGACGACCAATTAATGAATATCCTTGATAGAGGGATTAGAGTTTTACGAATATTGGCTGAAACTTCAATAACGTAATTACGGGTCTCACTATCTCTCTTCCCAGATTTGTGGCTTAGTCTTACAGCGGTCAAAAAGGAGTCAAAGGTCATTTCTGGTAACTTTTCGGCCACATTTTGTTCGAAAATGCACTTAAACACCTCATTTTCAACCAAGGAAGTCGGCACACCTATAACCACGATTCGGGGTTTCCGCTTGTTGGGCTCGTCGGCGGTAAGTCCAGATGTAGAGAGCTGGACTGCATTCTTCAGTTTATCCGCGTCAAGTTTCGTCTCTGTACTAATTATTACGCCACCATTTTTAGTCTTTCGGACACCACGTACTTGAAGCTTCATTTGGTCTGGTCGGATAATTTTCTGCACTAATTGTTTTGTTTCGTCACTTGTTTTTAATTTATCATTGGGATAAATTGCGACAGAACTTAAGTTGTTTGGTCGAACGAAATGGTTAGATCCCTTTTTCACCATATCGGCAAAAGAAGGATTTACCGCGGAACTAGAGTCTCGTATCGTCTGCTTTAGGTCCAAAATTTGATCTGTTAGGTCGCGCTGTTGCTTCAGGGTGTCGACCATATTATTCGCATGAATAGCTTTTTGCTTCAACGACTGATAAAATACTGCCATCTGTGACGTACCGGATTCGACTTTGCGGCATAGATTTGTAATCCTCATTTTCTGCTCGGTATTGAGTTTTCCATCCGCGACAATAGAGCAAACTTCGTTCAGGTACTGCTGGATGGTGGTCATCCATCCTTGGATTTCCGGCGTCGAAACAATAATACCAGCCGTGGCTGACTTCGATGGTGAGGCGGAACATGGATATGAACTACCTGTGTTCGTCAAACTAAGTCAGTGTCTCTTGCATATTAACAAAGTAACTTTACTGCAATAACTAAAATCTTGCATCAAATAACCGTGATGAACTGAAGAAATTAATAAAATTCAAAACGAGAACAAGGTATAAAGTTATTGTTTATTAACGTTTAACCGCATGATCGCCTATCATAAGATAGGTCATACCTACCTACGCAATATAGGTAGTGATCTAAGATGAAACTATTAGAGATAATTATACCAGCGAACACATTTTGATCAGTAGGTCGTCACCGTTCAAAATTAATAGAATAGAATACATTTATTTTCAGGTAACAAAGACCCATAGACAAATACCTTAACCTAAATATACGTACTAATAACATTTGTGTTAGTATAAATAACTAAAAACTATGTTAGTATCACTTCACTTCACTTGCACGATACTTAGTGCGATCTTGTGGAATTAGTCCGTTTGTCCGGTAGTAATGGTGTGGTCTGCAAATTATCTATTATCCTACTAACAAAATTAACCATAAGTAGCTCCCATGTCCTTAATAATTCGGCGACTTCGTCCATGTTTATTTATAGCACTCACGACTGTTTTCTAGGGTAAAATATAAAATTGTCACACAAGACTCAGACGCGTGCGTTTGTTCAATGTTCAATATTATTTGGTCGTCTATGAGCAATGGGGGGTTGGAGAGGCGCGGGGAGCATCGCGTTTAGTTGACTTTACAAAGCGTTAATAAATGCGACCCTTCACTTGTTTGATTTAACTATGCAGCCTCTTTATTCAACCATGCTCGTTGTTAAAAACTATTATTTAAATTTTATAATGCTAACAAGTTGCTTATTACCATGAACTTATATTATTATTTGATATATAAGAGTGAAAAGTAAAATCAAACAAAAGCATATATGATGTGACAAACACCGTAGATTATACTGAACATGTGCATATTAGTCGACTTAAATAAAATGAGATTGTTCTGGCAACTATGGTGTATTGTTTAAAGTAAATAGATAAATAATTATTCCAAACATTTTAATGCCAACTAAGAGAAAATGTATCTTAGTTAGTGTGCAGTTTTTTCAGTGTGTTATTGGATTTTTTTGCAATATCCCTCATTGCGTACCGACGCGGATGCGAGTGTACTCGAATTACTTGGCAACACGCACTTCTGAACGCTACGACGCTTTTTGATTCCTCCTCTATAATATGATATCCTAGTATTTCTTCGCTACAATTCTTCGCTACAATTCTTGTCTTACAAAAGGATATCTGTAGCAGCCGAACTTTCGTGATATTCCTTTGTGGTTTAGACGGTAATACGGGATTTAACGACCTGCGATCAATCTTCCAATTCTATTTGAACTAAATACGGATTATTGGATCCCGTTGTTAATAGAGATCAGTCATTTACTTCATGGAATTATTCCTCTGTGATATTAGTTCCCGGTTTTATAGAAACTAGTTGAAGTGTTTGTAAATATTGTGTTATAATTAATTAGTTACAGCGAGCGAGTTAAATAAGCGCAGCGTGATTTTATTAAAGTTTTTCCAAGTTGTAAAGGTTAGTAGGTTAATTTAGTGATAGTGTCACCTTAATTAATGGATGTAATAAAACTGTATAAGATTGCATTCATTAATTAATTCAATGAAATGCAACTTTTACGTAACTGTTGCATTTCATTTATATAATTAAATATAACACTGGACTTTGATATTTGAATACATTTTATTGAATGTTATACAGATTTTTTTACTTAACCAAAAATATTCCATTAAAACATACGTTTTAGACAATATTTTAGTTGTTCTAGACTTTCTACCCATATTTTGAGAATCTAATAATATGTTTACGCAAGGAGGACAATACATATTCCACAGTGTCCATTCATTTGATGCCTATCTGCCGTATTTTTTTTTATACAAGCACTATTATTTTATAGCGTATTATTTTTTATTTCTATTTTTGTGTATTTCTTTGTACGTGTCATTCAACAACAAAATCCTATTTGAGCTAACAATAACATTCTGAGAACTTACATTCTTAAAAAAATCTTAAACGGATATAAGGAGAAACATCTTCTTTCCGAAATAGTCCGACTCCTGTACGTAATAAAGCCTAAATATTTAATGAACTGCCAGTGTTTATATCGTCTCGATTGTCGGAAAGGATTTCCATAAAATCGTTATTCCGTCCCTATCTTTATCCCTTTTGTATCGGCGTCAGTGATAGCAAGTGCCTCGTAAATCTTAATGACCGAGGATCGTCAGATTGCTCACTCGTATAAACAGACAGAGATAACGGCTTTTGTGTCTATGGTAATTTTTGTCAACTCACTCATTAAATACCTCCTTGTTTGTTGGCTGTTGATGTGATTTCCTTTGCCTCATGGAGGGGGAAAAGTGAAAATTGAATGTTGCATGCCCAATTTAAGCATGTTGGCGGGAAACTTGACAGTTAAATGTTGTTCTGGAATGTTGCTTCTTGATTTAATGCAGCAATGTGGCTAATGAAAGGAATTATTCTAATTTTAATGCACTAATAAATGTGCATTATTTAAGTTAAAGTAATCCAATGCATTGTTGTGTTCCATTGGCTTAGACTTATCGTTGTTACGATAAACGTTGCATTTAGTATGCATTTGCTTGAAATTATTATTAGGGTCAAGTCTAACCCAACTGGGTTGTGGAGATCATATAGGCAGTCTCTCCATGTAAAATACTGGTATTCCACCGTATTCGGTTAGGCTAAAAGAATATTTATGTGCCTAACCAACCCCAACGGTTGAAACAATGCTAGGGGGATAGAAATATTAAATAGAATTTATCATACCTATTAAACTCCCAGTGTTCTTCCTTCTCTTTCCAAATTTTTTTTTTTTTTTAAACGGTGCCCCACACTAGGAATTTCTCCTGTATCGTGGGTGCGTTTACAAACATATTAATTAAGTCACATACACAAATACCCAGACCCGAAACAACTATCTGCAGGCCATAAAAATATTTGTTCCGTGCGGGGATCGAACCCGCGACGCGCAGCGCAGCAGTCCAATCGCTAAGCCACTGCGCCAACCGTGTCGTCGTAATTGGTCTATGGTGTGCCCGACAAGGTTCATAATAATTGTGACTTATATAGTTATTTCCTTACCATGTATATACATGATGGTACGCAATAAAGAATTCAGAAATTGACTTGAGGGAGGGGAGGGAGGGACAGTGTCGATTGAATAACCCAATTTTCCTGCCGAAAAGTAAAAAAATAAAACAGTTATCGCTACTAAGGTTTCTGCCAAAACAGTAACAGGACAAAGGATTTTCCTTTAATTAAACAAACTGTTTTGTTACAGTGTTTACTTTCATTAGAAAACAAGATTCGGAACAAAATAAGAGACGCCCGGAATTGAACACGCGAGTTTTCCGCATTTTCACTTGCGTGGAGGACTATCGGCTTTACTATGGTAGGTATTAGGACAGTTTATTGCTTGACAAAGATGAGAGTTTTGTGGATCTGTCCATAACAAGGTTCGCGTTATCAGTAAATGTGTACAGTATGAACATATTAGTGTAATCCACATAGCGAGCTTAAAATCCATTCTACATGCAACTCTCTCAATAGGAAAATTTGAATCCAACCATCTAAACTCTTGTTTTGGTTGTAATTTACAAACGATGGGGATGTACATTAAGCTGCCTAAACTGCCTAACAGGCCTTTCAGAGTTGGGAGAACAATCCAATAGAGAAAAATTTAAAACTGAATTTGACATGAAACGTGCCACAGAAAACTCTTATTAGTCAAAGAAAAAAGTTGATTGTGTCTCAAACGATTACTTTTACAAATGTGAACAGTCCCAGTAAGTAATTAATAGTATTCGTTTTGGAGTTATCTCGCTCCTTTTCTTAATTGGTAGTTAACGATATGGAGACTTTATAAATTGAAAATTGTTATAGATGAAACTTCCTTGGACCTTCAACAAGCGGTTATTTTTCGGCTGGCAATTATACATTTGGCATTCCAGCATGTGTGTCATCATATAATCATCATATAGAGGGATGATATAATCCTTTACCTTAATTAAGTTCTTCCGCTAGATTAGTGGCATACATTACTTGCATCATTATTCATCGCTAATTAGGTCGCTCTCTTATTGTCCTGAAGCCTTCAGCCGCGGAGATTGATTACCCCACAATAGAGCTATGATTTGATTCATTAACGGCTATTATAGGCGATGCTGTGTGTACTATAGAACTAATCTAAGTACAGATAGTGTAGGTAAGCTGTGTCGATGTGTAATCTGCATTAATTAATTAATCTATCTTCTATGAAAGCTTAGAGCTGTCAATTATTGAGTATGTATTGTTGTTGGGCTTGGAAATTACAGTTTATTTCTAAGAATTGGAATCTACCTGCAATAATAATGCGTCTTTTATAGAAGCGCTTGTGTAAGCGTTTTTGTATACAGTTTATGGTTCAATTTACTAACACAAACTGTAATTTTTATCATATTATGTGAATGTTAGTCTTTAAGTTACATATCTGTGGGCTAAAGTTGTCTAAGAAAAACTAAATGTTATGCTACGTTACGTTTATGTTATATGTAGATACTTACTGTACATAGTAAGTTCAGTCTTCAATATCAGTAATGGAGATAAAACACAAACGAAGTAACGTAATTTTACTAACTGCGGACACTTTGAGAGTTTACCAAAGCCTGAAAACAATAGCTCGCTGAAAATATAATACACATCTGCTTTAGTCCTCATTTTCAGAGTCTAGTCTACAAAGAGATAAAACCAAGACGTATAAAACATCTTTGTTTCCAAAGAATATTCAATATCTTAGCTCTAGGTATTGCTTTTGTAAAAAAATCGCTAGTAGATATTCAGTACACAGATCCTCTGGCATTGGTTTTATTGTTTTATTATTTCTTTTTATACGGTTCGCCTGATAGAATCCAATTTGTTTACTTGTGTGTGAATTTATTTTATGCGAAGAGAAAATTGAAATTAAGAGCTGAACTTATAAAGATAATCTTTTTAAGCTCCTTGCCTACGTTTAAGTAATTGATCTTAAATCTTTTTCTTTCCTTTGAAGTTTTCGGGCTTCTTAAGTAAGTTTCGCTTTTTTAGACTATTTACTGTACTCTAAGTTTTGTTGAACAGTAATTTAGATTCAGATGGTGTCTGTAGGCACTATTTAACGTTGTCTAACGAGCATGTCCTTCGTTAAAGTCATTTAGCGCCAATATTTTGAGCTTATCTCTTCTTATCCTTTACAAAGATGGGGTCGTGGCGTTCTACATTATTCAACAACGTTATCTTTCAAACAAGTCTTGTATTTCAGAGAACAAGTAACATGTTTTTACCAACAAAAAAGTCTGAATACTTTGTGGGAATTCCGTCAGTGGAATCTCGACTTACATGCAGAATTTCAGAGAAAACCCCGAAAGTTTTTGAATAGTTTGAAACAAATCTTTCTGCGGCCTTCATTCACAATTTGTACTCTCGGAGCACGTAGCAAGGAGTTTTATAGTTTTCATCTTTTATAAAAAAAGGCTTTCAGCTCTAAAGTTTACCGCTATCGTAAACTAAATTATTACTATCGTTTACCGCAGTTCACAGCTGAAACATCTTTCTAAATAAAAGAAGATATTTACCAATAAGTACGGTATTAAGTTTTACTTTATGATAGCAAGGTGTTGATGTAATATCATGGACGCGGAACTAATATTCTAAGATATTGCATTACGGGAACTCGGCGGTATGGAAAAGTGATTGAGAAAAGCATTATTATCTGCATTAAAAATAAATAATACACAATACAACAACAACAAGATTTTCACATCATAAAACTTGTTATTTGCCAATAAGTTTTAAAAGGTTACTGCAATTAGCGTTGTTTTCCTGAGGTTTTTCTTTGGATAAATCAAGTAGGTACATTATTTATTAACATGGAAATGAATGAAATGGAAGGAGACAAAAAACCGTATTACGCCGTCCCCAAGTAAAATGGGACGGGGCATGATAACATCGCTCCAATTATCTCCGAAGGGTTAGGCTGAGTTTTACCTTAAGTACACCCATATTTCGGCAGTTATTAATAAGAACTATGATAATGGAAATTGGTACCCATCGCGCAAAACATATTTCCGGTTGCCCATACTCCTAGCAATATAATTTTATCAATTTACTACCCATAACAAGCCACAAACCCAGCTCACTAAAATACAACTTTATCACGGAGCCGGGCAGGGAAGTAAAACATTTTCTATCAGAATTTCCCCCGCGGTTCGCAGGTGCGATGCGGTGTGGTGCTAACCAATAAATAACCCAACGTTAGCTTCCCTGATCAGTGTAATCTAACTAGACGTGATATACTTAGGTAGGGGGCGCTGGATGGCGCTCAGGTACGATGCACCACAGACTAGAACGTAGGTGTACTGCACCGCAGTCTAGGAACAAGGTGTACTGCACCAGAGCTTAGGATCGTATACATCTAGTATGACCACAAGCAACGCCTCCAAACGTAAGTTTGCAGTTCATGGTGGCGTTGCTTGTCAAGATTTGCATCGATATGTCATACTTGGTATATTTATTTTAGTTCCGTGTTTTCCCGCCTGCGCAGGTAAGTTGGTTGAAGTGTACAGTCCCTTCATAGTTATTTTAACCCTCACCTTGCAAATCACATTGATTTTACTACCTACTTCATTTAAGTATTATAAACCCGAAAGTTTGTAAAGATGTTTTACACAACGCAAAAACTACTGAACGGATTTGTATGTAATTTGGTAAACAGATAGTTTATAACATGGATTGACACGAGGCTAATCTCGGTAGTATAGACACGCGAGCGATCCTGCGGGCTTTAGCTAGTCTTTAAACTGTAGGGAAGGTTGCTGTTAGTTTGATGTCATGGACAAGTCTGTCAAAATAATAGCGATCTTTATACTGGTTACAATAAGGTTGACGATGGGTTGCAAGATTCAGAGGTAAAATAACTTTGAACCTACTGCACTATAGTGCTCAAGAGTTACTCGTCGAATGCTGCATGAAAGTGACAGTGCAGTCAATGGCTTCATGTAGCGTAACTCAGAATTTATCTGGATATACTCTGAAAGCTTTGCTGCAGCGCTCTTTTCTAAAGCAAGCAGAAGGTTCTGATTTAGAATATATTCTTACAAGAGTTTTCTTTGAACTATGTGTATGGAATTTGCGTCAGTTTGTGGAATTCATCATGTTATTAGTTTGCACGAACTTTGTGCACATGTATAGATATTAGACGAAAGTAAATGTGTCAAATTTTTACGCCTTAATACTTGCTGACGGATTTGTCTAAAATAGAGATACCGCGGCCTCGGCACAAGGGCTAAGTAGTTTAGTTAGTAGAAGCCTGATACTCTCTTCCTCTCTGCCCAGTGCGGGAGAGAGATGATTTGATGATTTCCCAACGCCAAAAAAAACAAAAGAGATAGGTCATCTAAAGCATAGCCCCCAATTTGTTTATGCTAAAAACTGTAGTGTCGATGTAAACTAAAACGTATTCAGTGTCATATATCGTCATACGAATTGCCAATTCCACTGAACTCGATAGCAGTAGTGATAAAAAATTGTGTGAGCGCTCCGCTCTAAAAACAAAGCCCACTAAAATACACCATCGAGAATGGTTGTAGCTTTTACTGTAACATCAATCAATAGACAAACTGCTGCTGACAAGGATCTTTTTGCTCTTACCCATATTTACTTAGATATTGTAAAAACAGACTACATAAGAATGCATTTGTAATTAGTGATTTCGCTATGACCTAATTTCAAAGTATCAAATCAATACCAATTTATGAAACATTGTTACCTTGAAAAAAAATCTGTCTAAAAAAGTACCGAAAACAATTATAACTGTATGTGGTACAAGTTGGAGTAACACAACGAACATGCAAAAGTAATTCACCCTCCCTACGTAATCCTTAATTCCTACCGTAACATAAATAAACAGGCAAGTCGGCGCCACAAGGTCGCGCCTTGTTTTCCCCATGCTCCCCTTCACAATACATCTAGAAAGAATCAAAGACCCGTCGAATACAACTGTTCCCAATTATCGGAGCTCCCTCATATCGTAGATCCATTCATTATTTATTCTCCTCTTATTAATATGATAACGAATGCAACCCCAAACGAGATAGTGATTCAGCATTTGCTGGCAACATTACCAATGTTCCGGAGCTTATGTAATTGAAGGGTATTGTTGTTAGCTTTACGATTGTCATTTATCATGCCGTTGTTTAACAGAAAATAATTACAGCGATCATTATCGGGTATATCGGGAATCGTCTGCGTACAATATGTACAGTCTAATTATACGAACAAATTAATATTCAATTGAATGAACCTTGTGTTTCATATTCATCATATTCAAGTATTTTTAAGTCTTGAATATGGAACACGAATTCGTGTTTTAATTGAATATTGTTTAGACAAACATCAGATATTATCATCCAAAACTCCAATGTTTATTGTTGTGATCAATACAAGCCGTGCGAAGGAATTAATCTCGCTTTTACACGTATTTCTGAAATATCTGGCACAATATGTGTTGGCAAGCTTACATAAAGGCCACCGATTCTATTGAGTCTGTCTACTTCAAAGGCGATTTCTTGCCTCAACGCTGTCTTCTTCACACTTCTTATGTGTCCCATAAGTTGGAACGAAAGCGGAGACCCCATGAGATAGTCGAGCACAATGTTTTGGAGATCTGGACACAAAGCAACCTCGAACGGTTGTGTTACAAGGCCGAGCTATTTGGAGATGATCCAAAAGGGAGGCTGCTTATTATCAGAGTGTTGATTTACATAAAGTCAAGAACGATACAGGAAAATTCTCAACGGAGATAAAGGTTACACAGCGTCAGAGTACAAAGTAAGTACTAGCCTAGTTAATGCGCAAGTTATTAGAAGGTCTCACCCACGCTTTTGCATGGACACCTAATTAATTTCCATTAGCCGAGGAAGTAAGGAATTTATTTGAATTGTAAGCGATTAACTAAAAATATATACTTAAGTATAATATTATGTCAAGTCACCTCACTTACCTTGATGTTGTGTATGATATTGGTAGAAAACTAAAAATGAATACCTACTTATATAATTTTTCAATCATGTCCACCTTCAACTTGAACATTAGGCACCTACGTCTTATTCAAATTAAAATTACGTTGAATTTTCTGTTATTTTCAAGCAGCAGGTATCATTATAGTTCACAAGCCCATATTACCGTAATTTGGAGTAGATGCCTAACATAACAATTTCGTACGCGGCCCGGTGCTACCTCGTTACACAGTGGTGCACAGGCGAAGGTTGGACTTCTTCCGCTTTTTACACAACCTTGGTGAAGGTTCCACTGATTATAGACTTGGTTTATGTGAGGATGACACCGCGTTACCTTGCTATCATCCATGGCCCATGGATGGGGTCATACATGTTACATCACTAATTTGTGTTGCACCTACGACTCGAACGGATTTAAAATGATAATGCCTGTGAAACACATTTGGTGACTTGAATTAGTACTACATAGTACATACGTACCAAGGTACCAATGTCATTTGAATAATGTTAAGGAAAATAATGAACGAAACATTGAAATTAACTTTCAGCAAAAGATTTTGGAAGGAGGCCTTACAAAAGAGGAACGCTCTACAATTGCCTCCGGTGAAACAATTAGCATCCTCGTGTACAAATTGAAAGAAATTACGCTTCGTTTCACCAACCGTACCGTAATGAACGTACTTGTTACTAATTTCCACGTGTATTTACAAAATTCGGTACATTTATATAACTCGACCTTATAACCCACTGAGCTGCACACATAACATCTAGTGCGTGAATGTTGTGAATGACGACGCTGATCTCATCAGCTGACAACGTGTTTTCACTTCAGAACCACTTTATTTCAACGGACAAAGAGATATAATCGCTTGGCTGAAGAAGTTTTAAAGTTTGTAAATGAGAAACGTAGCAGAGTCGCATTTCATTCAGTAGTTGACGCCAGTTGCGTGTAGCGTACGAGGGGAGAATACTAATCTGTGTTGTACTGGAGGAAGGTCTCGGCTCTTACCCCTCCTCGCTTATTGAAGGGGATCGCCGGCTGCCGGGAAACAATCAACTGGATTTCTTAGGAGTCTTGGCCAATAAACATTTTTCTAGTAACTTTGTGGAATAAAAATTTCACTTAGTGGTGGAATTATTTGACTTTACGTACGAGCTTTAAAAGCTTTTTCTTTTGAGCAAGCACGTTGGCGTATAGATATTGCAGGTTCTAGACAAAGCCTCATATTTTCGTTTTAAGTCGTGAATACCTCAAGTTTTCACAAAGGATCCTAACGTAACAGCTTATGTGATCCATAAAAGTGTTTCCATGCAAGAGCAGACAGTTACATAATGAAGTTACCACGATGCAGGCTCCCTCGATGTACTCAATTTACCGACACACCGCCAAGCGCTTGTGGCTTACCTGTCAAACGTAATCTAGCGAATTCTATTAACGTACCAATTGCACGATGACCTAGTTTCGATTGTCTCCACGATTCGGACACGCATTTCGAGTAATGTATTCGGTATTTGGTATTCGGAACGCACCTGAGATAGCATAAATGAGTCATTTATGTGTTTGTATTAGCCGATGTGCATGATACCGTGAAGGCCGTCTCGCTTGCTCACAGTTTTGCGGAAGCATTTCTTTGAATCAACTATCTGATTGGCCAATCAAAGGAACGAACATGAAACCGGTTTTATCAGCACAAAGTACAAGTGCAACACGCTTATGTATGAATGAAACTATACGATGTTGATGTAGAAGTAAACATAATATCGAAAAACAAGGACCTCTGAATTTCTACGTATTTTAAATGAGCTTCATAGAGCGACAGATACTTAATTAAAGTTCCAGGCATCCCGCTATATGAGTTCCTCCAGAAATATTTAAATTTCAAATTAAAATACTTGAACATAATAAATACGAGTTCGGAATTTTCCTGTTCAAATGGTGTCTCGGTGTTTACAGCGGGTCTGACGGTATTCCAAATTGTTTCACAAAATAAATAACGTTCCTTATCTTTGTGCTTTTATTCATGTTTATATCTTTTTATTTTGACTTAACAATGTAAGCGTGCTCTGCAATATGTCAACGCGCCGCTTTGTTTTATAGCTGTTTCATCTCGTGTTTTTATTTTCGTGAATAATTTTATGATCCATTTTCATTTTAGCACCTTGTTCAGCTGGGTTGCAGGTTGAATTTGATATATATTGGGAGTGTTTGAACTAGTTTCCTTTCACTTTTATTAGAGTTGTAGTATTGACTTCTTCGTTTGGGCATCAAAGCGAGCCTGCTCATACAAATGTGGAATATTTCAGTTGCGAGTGTGTTTGAGTAATTCTGTTTATAGTGGAGCATATTAATGCATCACTCGGAGCCTAGAGGCGATGCTTACCTCTGTCTACGAACACAGAACTGCACTATATGCGTCTTAACTCACTTGTTAACATCTCAGGGTCCAAGCACAGCTCGTAGTATGAAAACTATAACACGGTACAGGCAGCAACATAAGTAGCTTTACATTTCGGATTTTTTATTATTTGATGTACGGGACAGCTATTAATTTTAATATTTCCGAAGATTATTATTTAAAAAATTGCTAACTCTTCAATAACTTGTTAGTAACGAGTAATATCTAACAGTTTTTTTTATTAAAAAACCAGTTTTGAAACTTTGAGTATTAATCTACTTCTGATGCTGACTGTACCACCAGCTATTTTCATTCCGCAGTGAAATGGAAATAGTCGATCACCGACACGGAAAAGAAAAAATAATCCTCTAAGTAAACTAATAGAATTTCTCGTCGGTATGAGTTTTGAATTCTGCCAAACTCGAGTTGTGTTTACAAAGTGAGTTGACGTGTATATTTACCCTTGTACCGGAAACTTTAATCAGGACGGAACAGTTAATTAATAATAACAAACTGGTTTATTTTAGCTTTAACAAAGTTGCTTAACTCCCGTTTATTTTCCCAACAATTATTGTTGTACTAAAGTGGTTACTTACCTAAGCCGTAATGATGAAGGAATCTTTCAGTCTTAAAATTTTCCAGACATTTTGTTCTCTACTTGACCTGGTTTATAGAGTAAGCTACAGATTCATTTTGTTTCGGGGTTGGGAAAAGGGATTTATATTAGATTTTCTGCTTGCTCACAACAAAATTGAAAGGAGTCAATGCAAAGTAATAAACTCGCCTTATCCTGGTTTAGATAGTATTCCATAATATTTATGGTGAGCTTCCTACACTAAAGGAGCTCTAACATCGTAAAGAGACCATCACATTCATACAACACTCCATGTATATATATATATTAAATACGTTGCCCCTCACTAGGAATTTCTCCTGTATCGTGGGTGCGTTTACAAACATTTAAACTCACATACACAAATACCCAGACCCGGAACAACTATCTGTTGGCTATACAAATATTTGTTGATGCAGGGATCGAACCCGCGACACGCAGTGCAGCAGTCCAATCGCCAACCGTGCCGTCGCATAACATCTAAATAACGGGTATAGATTCACCAAACGTCATATCACACATGTCTCATAGTCATGAAAGTATATGTACTGTACTACATACATGGGATATGTAGTGTCCTACATGTTACATACTCCACCCCAAGTACGTACAGGGTTCAGTTCGGCAAGGATACAGCGAGTGCCAAGCATTCATCTCGATCAATGACACTTGATTACCTGTCGCCACTCCACCTGCAATGGAATGCCAGTTGGGTCCTCCGTTTCGATCATTGGCTATTCGAATAGCAGCCATATTTGTAGTTCTCGAAACGTTGGATGAGGTGGAAATAGTTGCGTACATACTAAGTCGGTTGAGATATCAGTAGAGACTTTTAAGGCCTGTTTAAATCTGTATAAAAAACAATATGGAAATGGAATGATAGCTCAGATCCTATTTATTAATTAGTAATTAACAGGCGGGATATGTTATGTAATTGATTAACATAACCTCACGCCTCAAATTCTCGAAGGGTTAGGGAGAGCCGTACCGCCAGTTATGTATAAGGCTCGATGTAAAACGGGGTAATCTTATTGCCATCAACCGGACACAAATCAAGATTATCTTTACCCGACCCGGAAATCGAACTCAGGACCTTATGCTCAGCAGTCGCGCTTGCAACCACTCGACCAACGAGCCAGTCTGTTTGTTTTATTTATTAATTAAAATTCAAGATTTGCACTAAGCCCCACTCCGAATTCGGGATTTTGTAGGCTTTACTCTTAAAACATGTATGTATACAAGGGCTTTCGTATTAAACTCAAGTGATTGCTTTCCTCCTGTTTTATCTCCGAGTACGAGAGGCTCTAGAAAGACACGTTTTACAAACAAAAATAGACACGTAAAGGGAGAGAAGAAGTGTAGTGATATTCGGGGGACACGATGAATAAACAACACCTGTTTATGTCCCTCTCCGCGGAGACAGACACTGCATGGGTCGAATTTATAAATAAATCAATGCCACTATGCTTTACTCACATAGCTACATGTTTTCCTGTAAGTGGATACAGGGGCTTATTTCAAGGGGAGCGACATCTTTAACATCGGTACTCACTTCTTGAAAGTTGTTTCACATAACATAACATCACGCCTGTAATCCCTATAGGGTTAGGCAGAGGTGTGTTTTAAGTCTCATGTAATAGGGGGCGAAAGATGTTTCAGTAATCTGTTTATGCGGCCAATGCCCGTTGCATAATTTTAATAGACAATGGTAGAAATATTAGCTAACTGATCAAAATCATTCTACTACTCTTTTCCCCATTAATTTGGGGTTGGCTTATTAAACGAAATATTGTTTCAATTACAATTCTAGGTAATTTTGCAACGTTAGCAAGCTCGTAGCCAATTAAAATTATTCGCATATTCATTGTATTTGAATTGTTAGGGTAGTATACAGCCAGCTAACTTGCATTTACTTTTATACATATACATTTAGAGACTGATGTGAAATGATACAGTGTTTGACATCAATCGCTTAATGCGAAACGCTTTATAAAACAAAATTGCAATGAATATTTTCAGTGTACTACAATTATAAAAAGTCTACCTGTATACTTATTAGGTTGTTCAACTGTACTAGATAATTTCCAACTAACTCTACCAACTATTTCCATGTACTCATGTATCGCTACTAAGGGTAAATAAGTGTCTCTAAATATCGAACTACATAGACAGTTTACCCTTGTAAACATGTTTAGGATTACCAGTACTTTGATATCGTATTATGTAGCGTTTATCAAAAGTTCTAACCATGTTTATGCCTAATTGTTTGAGACACTTCAAATTTCAAATTCCTAGAATCTTGATTATACGAAGGCTATTAAAGCAAAGACTACAACAAGATAAATATTTAGACAGTCTATTAAAACGGAAATTTCAGTTTTTAACATAACACATCATCACGGCTCTAGTCCCTGAATGGTTAGGCAGAGGTGTAACTCATTTCGCCAGTTATGTTTAAGTGCCACGTAAGAGGGGCTGAGTCTATTGGCATCAACCGAGCACAAATCCAGACTCCATGACTGCTACTGAGAAATTCCTGATGGAAAAACCAAATAACACTTTGCCCGATCCGAGAATCGAACCAAGGACCTGATGCTCATCAGTCGCGCTTGCGGCCACTAAGGCAGTAGTTTTCATAAAATGCGGTATGTGTACAGTACGAATAATTAACGAGATCCACTCCTATGAAACACAGTTTTAATGAAACAGCAGAACGTCGTTCTGACGGCCGAACTCGGAACTTTAATTGGATTAAGCGCACTACGAGTGGTTAATAAAAAGCGATGCACCGACCGTTCGGGGCCATTCGAAACTCTGCCAGGGGTCTAGAACATTTCGCAGACACCCATTGAATGGCGAATGTTGGAGCTTTGCGGCCTTTGCGAGCAATCCGATTTAGAGGCGGTCCAACAAGTGACAAACTGCTGCGTACAGGTGAACGAGTAGTTATCTGACTTCTGTGTTGCAACGTTTAAAATGTATTCATGGTTGAACATTATGTGGATTCAAGTTCGGTTAAAGGATACGGTCAGTTATTTTATTTAAAGAGGTGACAATAGAATATACAACGATGTTATTGGGTTTTTCCATCAAGAATTGTTCAGTAGCAGCCAAGGAGTTTGGATTTGTGCCCGGTTGATGGCAATAGACTCTATTACTTGGAACTTAAACATTACTGGTGAAATGCGGGGTTACCTACGTACCGTAAGTTTACCTCTGCCTAACCTTTCGTGGATTACAGTCGTGATGTTTTAATGTTATGTTATAATTCGTGTTCTCTTTATCGAAACATTCAACTCCCTTCTTTTTCGCATTCAATTAAGATTATCTACTTAAGGCGGGGTTGTTGTAGCAATCACGTCCAGGCGGGCACTGACGAACGGCAGCGACTGTCCGGCAAGCGATATAATGCCTTAATTTTGACTGTTTTTCTTCTTGGAGAAAAATGATAAAGAAATTATTCAATATGTTTTCAACATTTACTTCAGAATTTAAAGTTCTATCTACTGATAATATAACTTTTATATAAATTCATGATGAAATATCTTAGCAGTACACGTTTAAAATTGTGATTTAGTGTCATGTTTGAAAAAAAATATTATCGAGCCGATCATTCTAAATCGCGTTTTTATCTTTACGATTTACTTGAGGGTATGTTCAATTTTTATGTAATGATTTTTATTTAAGTATTAAAAAACTCAAATTTAGTTAGGTTTTTATAGGTTCAAAAATCTTAAAAAGTACTGCAACCTCGCCTTAAGCTCCAAAGTTCATCATTACTTATTACAAAACTGAATTTCGGATTTCACGAAAATATTCTCTAACATTTTACCTCTCTCAAAGTATTAGAAACACGTCGAACGCTATTACTTCGCTTATCTGTAACACCGCACAGGATCCTCTGTAGGAATGCGCCAGTTAACTACCGAATTCGGAAAGCCATCCGGGAAATTTGAAACTCGCAGCGCGATGCTACGAACACGGCATAAGTAGGTAAGGAGGTGATACTCAATTATTCTTACTGCATAAGTTCTTCCTGAAATTCTGCTGTTTCTACATACCTGATAATAAGTTCTGCATTTGATGCTGAAAGTTTCGTCGAATGTTAATATTATATTTTAAGGAGGCATTTGTTCCCGTCGGGGCTGCGGGTTGTTCGAAAGAGATACCGCGGCCTCGGCACAAGGGCTAAGAAAGAACATGGGTGGTTTTTAGTCAGTAGAAGTCTGACACTCCCTTCCGCTGTACACAAGAGCGGGAGTGGTGATTTGATTTCCGACCCCCCAAAAATAAAAAAAGGAGGCATTTGTTTGTAGGTTTGTATTGTTTCATTGTATGTAGGGAGGGGGTAATCTAATCCGATTCCGAAAATTCTTTTACCAACGGCAAGCTAGATAATCCTCGAGTGTTATTGGCACATTTAAAACGTTGGCGTGGGTTAATTTCCGTACATAACGGGAGCGACACCGCTTTAGTAAAACCTAGTACATCGTACGACAGAAGACAGCAATCACTCGTAGTACTTCTTTTATGTTTATGTCTTCTACGTATACCTACATGAACACACATGCCCTGTAAACATGTCTTGTGTCTAACTATTGAAAAAAAAACATATATATATCTATTTGATACTTATTGTCATTGACAAAAAGAGATGACAAACAAATATGTGGCTCCATATCCAACCTACAGTGGTCGAACGTGGGCCACTACATCCAAATAATGATTGCCAACACTAATCACGTCTCATCAGCATCATAGGCACGTCTGGTTGATGGGTTAACGATCACACAGCGCGTGGGCCACGGGTTGCTCAGCCGGTCGTCGACAGCCAGTTTAGTCACCCCTTCCCTTAAAGGAGATGATGACGACAAGAATAATTGGCTTTAGAAGCCTACACACTAATTAAATGAGTAAGCTCTTTATAAAAGTTTTCTTTTTAGACATGACTATGTGATCTAGGAACGCGTGAAATATTTTTTTTATTTTTTTAAATGAGACATATACGTAGACACGTTGGGACTTAAAAAGTACTTTAGTCTAAGTTGATCGTAATGAATATCATATAAATAATAAGTACCAAGAAATAATATAATGGGTTTATAAGTACCCTTATTAACGTAACCGAAAGGCACTTGTTTTCCCCGTAATTTCGTTTTTTTTTGTTCTAGACCTTACCTGAAATCTTCTATTTACGGAGATATTGGGTGTCTAAGCATTTTTTTTCAAATACATTTTTTAAATGTTTTTACTATACTTTAAATAGCTCAATGTACGCTGTACTATTCAATGCAACCATCAGAAAAATGGTTTGAATGCAACTCATTGAGTCCGTGATTTTTTTCTCGAAAAAAGTTTTGTATGCTGTGTTGAAGACTTCGTGAAGAGTCCGTTTACACCTTGTATGTAAAATAGCTTTTCTTTCCCAAAGAACCCCCCAGGCAGTCTACCAACGCGATAAACAATAAGTTCAAAAGCTAAACGCGATAGGAAATACGGGGAAAGGAAATAGCGCTGATAAGATAAGAGCTAGCAATAGTTCACATACGAGGGTTCATCGGGCCTGCGAGCCGTGGCCTGTAGCTCTTGACGCAATATATCACGGCTTCGGAATATTACTGTTTTATTGCTGCTTTTCTGTACTACAATGCGTCAGTATAATATATAACTGTTTTTCTTGCAATAAAACGTTTATTGTAACCATTTTCTATTCTTAGAAACACTTGCACCACAAATCTTTAAATGCGTTTAATGCTAAACCTGAATCAAACGTTATCTGCCAATTATCATTAATACTGAAAACGGGATGTTTACCATGTTTGTTTCGAGGTCGAGATATTTCGGCTCTGTTGCAACCATCATGATTACGATAAAGATAATGTTGTTGATGTTCTCTGTCAATTGTTTGAAAATGGCAGAACTTTTAAACTATATTTAAAAAAAGGCATTGAGTTATTTCTAAAGAACATGAGCCTTAAATTTTTTCGGTGAGATGTGGCAGACCCATACATGATTTCAGAAACGCCACAAGAATAATAACAACGGGTGAGCTTACAGTAACGTTCTTGTACTTCTAAATAAAAACAATCCCAGGATTATAATAGGATTATCGTACGTACGTGACTAACAGTGGTTAAGATTACTTACCTAAATACTCGTAAATCCAAGATAGAGAACTTTGTTAAACTGTTAATGAACTTAATCAGCGTAGACATCAATAAATTAGGGGCTCACCATTATTACAAGTTACAACGTAATTTTCATACTTATTCGAGGATTGAATAAAATTAATATAAAGTGCGATATTCATAACCGTAATTCAATTAGTAATAAATTCGGTCTCTCGGCATCGTTAATATTTTATTACTAAGTCTGTAATTTACAGAGGCCTACTCCGTCGATCTACTTATAAAGATTGTGTTTTTAAATTAAATATTCTGTGTATTTTTAAACTTAATACAGTTTTAAAACCTTCATTTAAAAAATTGTTACAGCAGGAAGGAAAGAAAATTAATTGCTTTAAACATACCCATTACAGCTTTCAGAAAAGCAATTGAGCTACCCGCGAAAAATATCATGTTTCAGTTGACGGAATTTGTGTGTTCCATTTTTTTTTTTTTTTCAGTGGCCCGAAGTGTGACAACCCGTCTTAGCAAGGGGTATTGTATTACCCAGTTATGGAGATCAGTTAGGCAGTCGATCCATGTAAAATACTGGTATTCAACTGCATGGTTTGACTGGAAGCCGACCCCAACATAGTTGGGAAAAGGCTAGGCTGATGATGATGAAATTCTTTTTCTACCGCCCACGATTGCTAAGATACTTACTTGGTGCGATTCAATAAGGTTTCAGGGTGTATTCAAAACCAGTGCTACAGTTCCGTCCTGCGCCGTGTTTGGCAAGCACTACATCTAATGGAAAATCTAGTATTGGGAACCTTAGCAACCCAGATGCAATACCGCTTCCTCAATTACATCTCCTATATAGCTCAAAACGGTAATAAAACACTTATATTATACTGAAATAGGGGAACCAATAAACTGACAGCTCGTTTACGATTCAGTAAATTCTAAACTTATGAAAATCCTTCGTCGTACGTATATTCTTTTGAAACTGTAGCAGTACTTAAAATTCATGATTGCTAACGTTTGAAAACAGTCCGCTTCTTTTTCGATAAAGATTATTCAAATCAATGCGAGACAGAATCGCCAGACCGAGAAATTCGCAAATGAAAAAATTACATTAAAAATATTTTTTTCTTCTAGAGGTTTGTTGGAGTGATCCTTGTCACTGAACGTTGAAGTATTACAGTTGACCATATATTTAAGAGCAACAAAAACTATTTATGTCTTCTGTCATAACATCAAACTTTATAGGAAAGGAAGGCAGGAAGGTTCTTTTTCCGGGAATTTCTCGGTAGCAGCCACGGAGTCGAGATTTTTGCCCAGTTGAAGGCAATAGACCCGGTCCTTATTACATGGGACTTAGACATAACTGGCGAAATGTCGATGTACTAATGTATACCCCTCCCTCTTCCTTATTCCTTTGCCCTCTCTTTGCGTGAAGTTATGTTATGAAGGCTTTGTTGTTGTAAAGATGAAGTGGATGCCCTTTGCCTCATAAATAACAATGAACTAAATCGAGATAACCATAAAAGTCTATGTTAAAAAAACATTACTCACAGAAAGAAAACATAGTTCCAAAATGAAGAACAAGCGGTCAAAGAAATACTCAACATATTTAGAGTTCAAAACAATCAAAGTAAAAAACGACAGCAATAATGTTCGACAACAAACGGCTGTTCACAAAAGCCGGCTACAAAGTCATCTGCCGCCAGATCAACCCTTTGATACTTGATGCGGACGCATTTTTCATCTGCCCCTGACAGTCCGGAGATATGAGCCCCGCAGTTTGTATTAATCACTGGCACTAATCTGGAATACGCCACGGCAGACTACCGGCGCAGAATCCGATTTTCCATTAAACCTTTCTTGGAATGAGCGAAGCCAATAAGCATTCAAGCAGCCTTCATTAAGCCACGCCAGAGAGAGGCGCTATTGATTTTATTCAGCTCTAATAAAGGTAACTCTCCACAAAACGAAGGTTCAGTCAGGTTTCAAAAGAAACCTGACTGTGGTACTCTTTGTCGTCGGCTACGGTGGCCGTTATTAATAAAGCTCAACATCTAAATCTATGCGGCTTAGCAGTACATTACACGGATGTTTTAGGATCTTTGATGAAATTTATAATTTTCATACGCACATAACTGGTTTTTAATGAGATTAAAAAAATACGTTGTTTTATATCGTCGTGTTACGTATGACAGTCTGCAGTCTTCTAAACAGCATCGTAAATATTCATATGAATGTGAACATGTACCTATTAATGCTTGAAAGTTAATTGAAAATAGAGCCTACTCATAATGGTTTGACTAACCACACGCTAAAAAAAATATGACACATTTAATAGGTACGGTATGGTTTATTTTTCGAACGTTAAGTGCAATATTTCAATTGAAACATTTATTACCCTGCGAATATGTAAACTGAATCTCTATAAAGAAAACCAACATGTTCACATAACGTAAAGTGCTTGTTTCATCTACACCGTGTTCACCTGCAGCGCTTTGCACTATTTATTTTGTGATAAAATAAGTTGGAGTGCAAGCACGGTTACCATGGCAACTGGAATTTCCCAGTTTCCCCCTATTGTCAAAACTTTAGTACACTTGCGCTATCTTGAATTTATGGAACAGAAGATTGACATGCTTAATGAATTTTCGTAAACTAAAATTGTTATAGGCTTGGTGGAATATTGTTTGTGAGGAAGAGTTTGAAATTATTTGCTGTTTCCATTTACTCCAACCAACTGTTGTTTATAACAAGAAATGTTTCTGCAAAGCTTAAATTAATTAAACCTTTAAACTCTTATTATATTAGTTTTGAAACTACCAGTTTTCAAATATCTTGACTTCTTTTATACCTATAATTACTGTGGCTGTTTTATTATTCGAGTAAATGACGATTATTATTGTTGCCATGCTGTAAAAATAGCCATATGCGACGTGAATGTGAGAAGTTCTAATCCCATATCGCTTTATCATACCATTCAGACCTATGTGTTCGTATCTTAACTATGCCCACTGATATTTGACTTGACAATAGCTCAAACCTACAAAAGATAAGAGAAAGTTTTAATATGTAACGTTTGATTGCTACACGCCGCAGTTATGAATCGAACAACTTTGAATACAATGCTTCGAGTGAAGCTTGAATGTCATAGCATAAATCACGATTCAAACTTCTACTAAGTTGATTAGCAGATAAAATACGTCTTGAATATAAAACATTTGTTCATCTTTGTCAACGAAATGAAAAGGCCCTGTATGTAAACAATTTCGTTACACAAAAACGTCAATGGAGGAAAAGAGACGTTTGTGAGTCTGAAACGACCCTGTCCTCTTTCCGAAGAATGTTTGCGTCCCCAAAATCGGAAAGTGTGAAGAAAAAATCCTTTAAAGGAACTAGACGACCGGGAATTAAACAAACTCAAACTCTATTTACATCCAAGATCCATCTTATTGGCTCTATTGAGAACCGGCAGCCTGTACAGACTGCTAATTTTGCAGAAACTTGAAAATTTTCATCCGAAACGCAGTAAAGAATTCCTGTTTATTTGGGTCTGTGAACAGTTCAGCTGACTTCATTCGGAAACAAATAAAGGACTTGGAAATTAGGTAAGTTGTACATACTTGGGCGAAGTTTGGCATACTGTGTTACAGTGTTGGGTAGTCAGCTAAGGTGGAGTCACGTACCCTCGGGGCGCCATCTAGTGCACGTCCCACGCTCATCGGCAAATGGCGCGAAAAATTATACACTTTGCATTCACCACGAGACTGGCATACGAGTGCATTACACTTGCCAATATTTTTAGACTGCCTTCATCTTATTTAAATATACTTTTCTAGTTTTCTATTCGTGCTACTATCGCGTTGCAAATCGCCGTTGTCCTTACGTTTGATTATTCTTGAAATTACGTCTAGAATAATCTATTTATACAAACTATCAAAATGTGTGGATTTTACGTGCAGAGAATTTTAAAATCTCGAAATACCATAACTAAGGAACTGAAAACCTCACTTTGTGAATATGGAACCTACCCAGACCCACAACAGAACTCATAAAGCCATAATTCAAATACAATAGTTCAGTTCAAGACCATCTGTCGGACATACGTAGTTTAGCAAGCACACAGTCCCAATAAATCCCGTTCCGATCCTGCCGGTGCTAATCTAGGCTAACTTCTGAATCCTAGGCGCGTGTAAATCCTAGCAAAGTCCCGGGGGAAGCCGGGTTAGGAAATATATTGCACTTGATTTTCCAATTACGTTGGTGGTGAGACTCATATTTCCGTTTGGAGTGATAAATTGCAGCGTTAGATATCTGATAGCGATCTTGTTAAAGTGTGCACGTCTTCGTATTAATTTATGTTCGTCGATCAATCTGTATTAGATTTGTTTTGTTTGTTCTTGTGATATTTTCTAGTTCTTTGTCATTCTTACCAAAAGAACAAAGGGCATTTATGCATAATTATGTGTTTTACGAGATAGTTAATAATAGTTTACTGTGTTTTCTCTGGTTTTCCAGCAGAAATCATACATGGTATCAAAAAGATTACAAAATGACAATACTACACTATTAAATATTTTTGACTTGCTATGTAAGCACTTCGGAGAGTGTGCGCAGGAGCTCTACGGGCTGATTCCACCATCTCCCTTCTTCCATCGGGAGACTAGGCGTACTGCAGGTTATCACCCATACCTTGTCGATGTTCCACACATTTGAACGAAGCGCTTTGCTAAGTCCTTTATTATGCGCACAGCCAAAGAGTGGAACTCCCTGCCTGCGTCGGTTTTCCCGAGTTCATATAACCCCAATCTATTTAAGTCGCGAGTAAATAGGTATCTTCTGGGTAAGCTCGTTCCATTGTCGACCTCATCTCTGCCCTTAGGGCAAGATTGAGGTCAAGAGCAAGCCCATTCCAAATAAATAAATTAAAAAAAAGCAGTTTAACATTTTGTCATCATTTAAGTTTATGGTATTATCAGTTTAAAAAGAAAGAACTTTCATAATGTTTGAAAGGCGAATTGTTAACCTGATAGAATAAGTGTATTTTGTGGTAAAAAAAGATATTTGAAAATTAATGAAACGATGAAATCACAGTACAAAGTTCCATAATACCTTCTAACATTTTCATTCATTCATTAAACGATTTTGCTATAGATAGAAAATTTACAACAATACTTTCAATTAAAATTCCGTCAATCATTATGATTTATCCGAAGTCTATCGGTTGGAAAATTTTAATTAAAAATCCTTTATAGGGCTGCGTTTTAACGATACTTTTATGTAAATGTTCATTACACCTGTCATGTTCGCAATGAATTTATTATCGAGTGCGTGTGTCCGTGGAAAATCTTTATTACTGAAACAGTTAACTCGTTTCGGATCATTTATTTATTTATTTTTTAGCCTATTAATGTTTCAATGCTGGGTAAAGGCCTCCCCCATAGTTTCCAGTTCCCACTCTTCTCTCCGTGCGATTTTGTCCACCCAATCTCGCACAAAAGCCTTTAAGTCGTCACGCCAGCGTTTTTTTAGACCCTCGGCATCGACGCTCGTCTTCTGGCACTCATTGCATGACAAGTTTGGCCTATAGGTCCTGATGAATTCTACAAGCATGGCCCGCTACATATTATAACTTTAAATATGAAAAAGTTTCTGAAAAGCCGTTATCTAAATAGTAAATACCTAACTAAAGCACTGAATTATATTAAAGATAAGTCTAGGGCAGGCTAGGGTCGACAATAGAATTTACATATTATTTTGTTTATTGTGTTAGACATACATTCGACCGTCTGTAACCCATGTCTTTAACCCACGATAGCGGGTCATTGTCTAGCTGAAACATCTAAATATTTAATTTGGGACTAAACCAAATATACATCTGCAACAAACACATGTAACTGACATGTTTGTTCAAGTAGTTACCTAGGTATGTGAGAACTGCGTAAGCTCTTCAATTCTGTAGCTATTTTATGGAAGATTACAGAACTTCTTGTTGCCACCGTATGGAAATAACTAGCTGTGTTTGTAACACAAAATCTAAAAGCTTTGTCCTGAACCTTCAGAATTGGACAAGTTCTTGTCACGATCTAGATGTGTTAAAAAACCTGAGGGATGATATTTCATATTAAAAAAAAAACTATGGACTTCTGTTCCTAACCATTTTATTTTAATTGATCACTGTCGCTCGTGCGTCTTGAAATGCTTCGAGGGAGTCGTTGACAAGCTTTCATTCTTTTTTTTTAAAACTTTGCCCCACACTAGGAATTTCTCCTGTATCGTGGGTGCGTTCACAAACATATAAACTCACATACACAAATACCCAGACCCGAAACAACTACCTCCAGGCTATACAAATATTTGTTCCGTGCGGGGGATCGAACCTGCGACACGCAGCTCAGCAGTTCAATCGCTCAGCCACTGCGCCAACCGTGTGCGTGTGCTTCCAGACCAATCTGTCGTCTGATGTTTGATACTCTTTCTTCTTTGTTCATTGACTTGATTGATGTTTGATACTTTATTCGCCTTTCTGACCTGTGATCTCCTTGTTCCAGGGTTGTCGCTGTCCCCATTCGTGCGGCACTGGCAGCCAGCGGCGTACGCGCACGTGGGCACACATCGGCTGAAACGCGCCGCGCTTCCGCCGCCCGAGCCCCCGCCACCGCCTTTGCGACTGTCCTTCCATGCTCACAACAAGTAAGTTAAAGAATTATTTTATTATGGTGTTTGTTGGGACATCACTATTTAGTATCTTAAGAGTGTGCACATCACTAGATGTTATCTATGTATCCGGTTCCTATTTGTCATTCCAGTTAGACACTCTAATGTCGGTCCCCGTCTGTGATACTACTAACAGTCTGTCTGTATATATTACCTGTAACATGATTTAATAAACCAAGTCAACCTCACTGGTGTCTCATTCAACAAGCCTACAGAACATAACAGTGTTTAAAAGGAGTCCCTTCGTCTGAGGAGAACCGACGGTTATGTTAGAGTCCTACCAACTTTAAATCCTACGGTGTTCTGCAAGGAGCCTGCTGCTGCTTACAGTGCAAATCATAGACATCATAGGTAATTTGTGATTAACGCAGCCATTGTATTGTTGTTGTCGTTTAACATTTCGCGTTCTAAGCTATTGTTTTGACCTTGTGAAACACCTATTCGCTGCAAAATTCCTCTAAAAATACACGTTTTATCGTAAGCATAAAAGCACGGAACTCCAAAACCAAAGCGGAGCAAATTGTATGTCACGAAATTCATTAAACCGGTGAAGTAGATGTGTGACTAGGCAGGTTGACTAATGACTCATGACGGTTAAGTGATTTCCAGAGCTGATCGATTACTCAATGTTAGATTGTATCGTAAAAATCCACTCAATATTTTTTTTTTCTCAGAGGCCAATGTCTTAAGAGTTATGTGACATCATCATAGTTATGTGGACTTGTTTGTGAACCGTTAATCTCTTGTGTATTTATTATTAGTAGATTTTATTGGTTGTTTGCTGTTTAGATAGACAAATTACGCGTAACCGTGAAACCTGTTATTATAACGTGTTCTATTAGATACTTATTTGTTGTAGACACAGATAAAACATAATAAAAGAGACAACATTTTTTTCAAGTACAAGGAGTTTCGTGACTCTATCTATAACCATATATCCTTTTGCCAACACTCACCAGACTCGATTATAAACCGCAATTTAGACTAAAAATACTTTTCTACCGCAAGGAAAACTTTAAATGGCTTGCTAAAGTAAATTTTTTGGAAATTCTTTTAGCTTTTGTAGTGAGATAAAAAATATAAGCTTGAGTTTACGACGTTAAGAGTTTGGCACTCGGCAAACTGCGCCTAATTCCGTACCTACGTTAAAAATTAGCGAAGACCCAGGTTTTATAGCTTAAGTAAAACTTTTAGCTTTAAGTAAGTAGATACTTATTTCACTTGAGAAAAAGTTTTTATACGCTCCGTACAGAGCACAATGACATGAATGTTCAAACAGACAAAAAAATAAATCTTTTTCATTTATCGAATATTGTGGAAGAATTCACGCTTTTCTTTCTTTTTATGTGTTTACTGTAAGCAAACAAATCAAGAATCTCTTTGAAAATCTGAATACAGAGGCAACAAATTGTCTTCATTTTAATATTATTCATGTAGTTCAATGTGTGTACCTACTAAACATTTCGTCGTGCTATAAATAAACAAGATCTTCGTCTACCCTGAATCTTACAGTTCCTCTATTAGCTTCTAAATCCTGTCTGTATCAAAATTACGAAGGGTTAATACACTACAACTTACCTACCATATTATTATATGACTGAAATTAATCTATACATATAATAATAATTAATACATCTCCTTGTGTATGTCGTGCTCAAAGCCGGCGGCCGTTGTACATGAGTAATGGCAGCCCATATCCAATTAAATGAGCATTAAGGCATGCCATTTTATCTGTGTGTATTAGGATGTTCGTAATACGACTATACGAGTTGATTGGGAAATGCTACGGACACGAAAGCTGTAATGTATTAGTTAAATATTGGTTTGAGGACTGAAAACTGATTTGTATTTGGCTAGTTTACAATTCTATGTCTATGTGCATAAATAAGCTTTATAGACACCCAGGTACTTAAATTAAGAAGCACAGAAAAGACTTCGTAGAGTAGGTACGGTACGATAACCTACCGTTAATTAATAAGAACGCAGTCATGAATTCCCGCAAATTAGCGTAACCGCGTTGTTGCGTTCGTTTCAAAATCCCAGCCACCCCACAAAATATTGTAAGTGTCCACTCAATCCAGAAGTTGCAAAGGAAGTTAGTACTCGGTAGCTGTTTATCGCCTCAGATAAGTTAATTGAACGTGTTTCAGACTAATCCATTTGTAAGTTGTGTACGGCGAGCGTGCACATCAACCGTTGGCCGCTCCATTCCCTTAATTAAACCGTTCCTACGCCAATATAGTGAAACGTGCCCTTTATGCCTACGATTCCAGATTATCTCTGGTGACGATCGCGTATGTTCAATGATACCGCTCTATGATAAGCGCCAGTCACAAAGTCGATTCACTGCACTCAATTTGTTGATTCAACTAAATAACTGTTATCTGAAACTATTCATGAACACATTCTGAATTGGACGGTCAAACTAAAACGCTCATGTTTGGCCAATTATTGAGGGAGAGAGCATTCATTATATATATTTCAATTACAGCCATATTATGTAAATGGTTTTAGCTTACTGTTACTGCAAACCATTATTGGATCGAGGTTACTATAACTAGTTATCAAACACAGGTGTTTTAATTAACATACTTACATAACAACAATAATGTAATGTAGCTTAAAATGACAAAAGAATGCTTCAAAATGGAACTGCCTTGTTGGTGTAGTGGTCACAAGCGCAACTGCTGAGCATGAGCGTCTGGGTTCGATTCGTGGATCGGTGAAAGTGTTATTGGAATTTTCTATCGGGAATTTCTCAGTAGCAGCATATATTAAGTAGCGAAATGTGAGTATATTATTAGGTACACCTCTGCCAAACCCTTCGGGGATTACAGGAGTAATGTTATTTTTTGTTCTTAATTAATTTACCTACAAGTACTATTGTTGTATTTGTTCGATTATTCAAAATTGTCTGTAACTGGTCTACTTAAATATGAAATATATGTTATGATTTTGATCTTTACGTAACGCCCTGTAATGTGGCTTAAAAAAACAAAAAATCCGTTGTACGTATCCCTACTTACACCATCATATGCATGCTATTGAGTACTTCCTCTATTGTGATACTTTACTTACCTACTACTTTATATACTTTTTGATCATGCCAATAAACAACAAAGCGACGCACTGCTCCCACAGTCCCACTTCCCTCTTACTATTCCCTGAAGAATGTCGCGCAGTAAATAGTCGCAGAAGAGTTGCGTGTCTATCAATACTGTTCGTCTTGAGAGGCATCAGGCCTCTTCAATATTATTTGGGTTACGTCTAGGATCTAGGCATTATTGATAGACCTCTCAGCCGTATTAAAGATGGATAATATGGAGGGACGGTTCTTGGCAAAGCTTTGATATCCTTTAGTACTGGAGCTATAATTTCAGCGGAAATACATTTTTTTTGCTTTAGCTAATTTCAAGTTTTCAGACTTTGCCTTTGACAAACACGGTTAAATAAAAAAAAAAGTTTTTTGCAAAAAGTTTTTTATTTTTAGTCTGTTTAGTTTACTATTTTTAGTTATTAGTAGTCCTATACAAATATTTACTATGTATTTAACGTCCAACCAAGAAACCTAACCCTTAACCTTCAAGATTACCTTATTATTGCTTTCAACTCCTAACCGTTGAGGAGCAGTGCCTTTCATCATTGACTGCTAGATGCGAATACTTGAATAGCGTCAGAAAAAGCACGAAACAAATAGTACGTGCCTATGAAATTTGAGGGATGCCCTCGATTTCTCTGCGATCTCATCACCAGGTCCCGGTTTCTATATCATGAAACCCTTGAAATATCTCCTTTATAATAAAAAAAGAATCATCAAAATTGGTTCATAAACAACGAAGTTATTAACGGACACACATAAACGAAAAATGTTCATAAACTAAAAAAAATGTTCATAAAATGAAAAGTAGGTACTGGGTCAAACAATGTCAAATTTTTATGGGACCAAATGGCAACTATTACGCATCAAACTAAAAAAGAATCACGTAAATCGGATCATAAATCTCGGCGTAATCGGTGTACATACTCGTACATAGAAAAAAAAAAAACATACCGATCGAATTGAGAACCTCCTCCTTTTTGGGAAGTCGGTTAAAAATAACTTTCGAAACTTAAAGAGAATTGCAAAGCGATTCTAAAGCACGAAAAAACATAACTTGTTTTATTTCTTCATATCGATACCCATCACGTTTATGAAGTTTAACTATTTTATTCTGATCCTGTATATAAATATTAGTTTCTTGCTTCATCATTAACATCATCTGTCGAGCCTTTTCCCAACCATTTTGGGTTCAGCTTCCAGTCTTACCAAATGCAGCTGAATACTAGTAAGTATCGGTAGCAGCATGCAGTTGAATATTAGTTTCTTGTTTATCTAAGGTAATTTCGATGCTTTGTAAGGTATTGATTTAGTTCTTGCTTTGTAGGCGATGATTGTCAATTTGTCGCCACAACGTTGCTCTGATGCTACGTAGGATTAATCAGAGTGTACAAAGCGTCCCTAGAGATCTCCATATACACTTCACTAGCTACATAGTAACCGATACTGAGGAACGGTAGAGATAGCTCGATAGTGACCTGAAGAAGGATCTAGGGAACTTAACTCCGGAAAATTAAAACCAACTACGGGGATAGAGCTGCAAGACAGCTAATTGCGAATAGCTGCTTTTGAAAGCTCTTCCTGGGACATTTTTTGCTATTCATTTAAAACTAAAGTCAATCAGACGCTGGTATTCTAGTAAATTAAATATCTGTGCCAGTCAAGGCAGGAATTCATATTCGGATGCAGAAATCTCGGGGGCCGTCTAAAGTGGTCATTTTAAGCTCCCTTTAGCACCATTATTTGCCATAGTTAAAATATAGTTAGTTAAAGAAAAGGCTGATCGTGAAACCAAATGCTAGAGACGTCGTAGCGTAGGAATCTCATCTCTACTAACCTGTGCCGAGCCTAAACACGTGCATGTACTCCAAAGGAAATCCTCATTGCACGCCATGTATTTCATAACAGCAACTGGCTTTTATGTTTTGAATTGTTAATGAAATGATTGGTTGTCAATCTATTCAAATAGGAAGAGCGACAAGTAGGATACAACCGATTGCAATTGATGTTAACAACTTTATTCTTCGGCTCTTCGGGGCAGTCGTGAGTGATGTCAATTTAAATTGTTACTATTGTAGGTTAGACATGATTGTTGATTGCTGCATGCTAGTTTAAGCTCTTTCATATTCATCATGCTTAAAGTTTTTTTTGTGAACTAAATTTAAACTGCATAAATAACGTTCGGAAACCTTTTTTTAGCTTTTAGTTATAAGTATTTTACTTAGAGGATTTTAATGGGTATATATGGTGTTAAGATTTTTACCGTTGATTTTTAAAACCACAATCGTACCTGGCCGCCAAATACATTCAGCGAGACATTGAAACCGCTTTAACCAAAGCCAGTTAATAGAATCATTTGGAGTAACGACACGCATAGCTTGCCGTTACACCGAAACTCCATTTTAATCGTATTACGGTCCAATTGTACGGCTGTGGTCAATCTCACGTATTGCAATGATCACATAATGTTATGGCCGCGTCACGGCAGTGCTGGAATCACGGACTGGACCGGTCCAGCAACGTCGGGCTAAGAATAACCACCACTTAACTCAATGGCAGGATCGACTGGCCTAAACGTTACGCTCGGTCAAGTCTTGTATACTGGATATTCGGTCTACAACTTAAATTGAGGTTCGAAAATGTTGTTAACAAGGACAGAACTAAAGAGTACCAGTTTAATAACATTATTGAAGCTTGAATTATGTAATAAGTACCAATTTTCCTCATTCAGCAAGACCTTTACATTATAAAATAAAATGGCATTTTCCTTTTAAAAATAAATAACGAGAACACTTTCCCGATCAATTACTCGTAGCGTGGCTCGAAATACTCTATCACAAAGTTGTGCTCGACTTTAGCAATTAGAATAATGTTCCGCAACACCTGCGTCTATGACAACAAGTAATGTTACCTACTCTATTAGACTTTAACTTGTGCGATAAATAGCTAGTCCTCGACCTAGAAAGGAATATAAACTACTTACCTAAGTAGTTTTAGGTAAGTAGTTATTGCTAATTGATCTTTAAATTAATTCGGTGATTGTTTCGACGCCTGACACGTGCCTTATTAAATGTTATTTTCCAAGAGGAAAAATTAAGAACATAAAATCCATCAAGTCGTTAAAAGCATTTCTATAAAGACTCCATTATCCTTAATTAAACTTTGCTTTCTTATTTGCGCAACGAGTAAAAGTCAACTTATTTGTTTACACGCCAATTTATCATAATAGGCGAGAAAAACACGAAGCGAGATTAAACTTCAGATAACAAAGTTCGTTTTAATTTTAGTTGCGAAGTGTAAAATTCGCTAGATTTTATCTGATGTTGTTGCACTCAGGACGTGACGGCGGCAGTGCACGGGTACTGCATCCAGATGCTAACAAACTCTTCCACCGCTTTGCACATACTAATCTAGTCTGACGTACCAAATTATTCACCACAAAATGACCACAGATTTTTTGCAAACCTTTTTGTATTTTATTTGCTCCCCGTATATTTTATGTTTCTCCGGTCTATAAAATACGAATGTATTGTTTCAGTTTGCGGTAAAATGAAATAAGTTCGAGGGTTTTACTAACGTAGTTTCCTGTCGTCTCTGATAAAGTAAAAGATAAATCAATCATATAAAAAGCGAACCTTACGCTTTCTTAGTAAGATAGACGTAGATAATGTAGATATACTCATACACATTATAGTCTTCGTATATCGTACACCGATGTCAGATAATTCCATTCGTATAAAGGGAAAATCCTGTACGCGCGGTCGATTGACTCCGTATTAAAGGCGGACGTCATAGTTTGACGGAGACGATCCCAAGATGAGGTTTTAACCCTCAAGAAATACGTAGCGTAAAAGGAATTTACCTCTGCCTGGTGTATTTAAATTAGCTTTCTGCCTCCCCTCGCATTTTCTTCCTTTGCTCGAGGTTAGAAAATGTGGTGTGACGACCCTACAACGTGTCTCATGTATTTTTATAATTTTTTTTGATAAATTCTTCTTCTATTTCTACTCGAATAGATGACTCAGTTTTTGTCGGACAAATCTACTGGTAAAAAATATTGAAATTCAACAGCTAAATTGAATTTTACACGTATTCCTAGAAACCATTATAGCAGCTTCAGAACCAAATTCCTTGAATTCCTAAAACATAATATCTAGCAAAGTAATGTTTCTGTTAAAGCCTTTTGTTTTACTTTATAGACAACATTGATGAAACTTCAATACACGAAATGTGTAAACAAAATGTTGTGGCTGCAGATTTAGTTACATAGACGTCGCCGTCGTGATGATAAGGTACCCACGCATTCAGCCGCGTTGAAGCTTGAAATTGGAGCAAACCATCGAGTCGCAACGAGAGTCGCCACAAACGGAGACAAAAGTACAGAAAGGTGTTTAAATTTAAATTACGCTTCACAGGTAACATCAAAGAGATTAATGTAATGCGGCACATCCAACCACGAAATACGTTGTACATTTAATATAAATAAGCGTGAAAACCGTCAGACATGTGATTATTGATTTTTCGTTAAATAAACTGGTCGACTGGGCACGCGTGTACTGAAATCCTAAATCATGTTGTGATGTTTGTCAAACACACACCTGAATATATATAAGGTAGGGCAGAGAGGAATATTTTATGTTTTTCCTGTGTTTTTTAATCAAATTAAACGATAAAGCCACGCTTCGCTTTTTCTCGCACATTGAGCACTGATTTTGGTGGTATGTTTTTTCACAGAGCAACTAGTAATAATATTATTAAACATTTCGTGTTTGTAACACACGAATCATAAACTATTGGCTCATGCAAACGTTTCAACCACACTCTGTTTACACTAGAATTACAAACTTTTCGTCCGTAATACGGTTTGCATATTTTAATATGGTAATAGTAACGCAACGCAGTGCGTATTGTGTGCACAGCATGAAATGCGACAAGCGCGGACACACCACACCAAAATTTAGTGTTTAGTTGTTCACACTACTACGTGACTTGTTTTACAACTTGATTTACACATGATACCGTACTGCACTGTTTATGAAATGGTCCGCTTTTTAGCGCTGTTCACGAATTTATTCACCTACTTAGTTTAGATAAGATCTAAATAATAAAACGTTTATGTAACAGCAAGTCGTTTTGGTAACGGTGATTGAACGTATCTCAGCTGTATGTAAAGATAGTGTATTGTGTAGACATAATAATTGAAATGTTACGAAAGGAAATTAACGATCATGCAATATTACTTAAGCTAAATGTTTACAAACAACTGCAGTTACTTAGGAATTAATAGTGTAACAGAGTGTTATAGAGCGGAAATAAACGTAGCGTGGCCGGCTGCGCAGGGCGGCACTAAATGGAACATAAAGCTGAAGACCATGTGATTTGCGGCCTGCCCAAGTGTACGAGCTGGTACGGTCAACCGTACCAGCAACTGATCTACGATAATCGCCCTTAGTGCTACGAAGTAAAGGCACTGTCAAAGTCAAATAGTCCACAAGAACGCCCGCCGGTTGACTGTACGAGCTGTACGAGCACAGCACTCAACGGTGAAATGTGTGCTCAATTTAGAGGCAAATTGTGATGACTATTTTTTAATAGAAACGCATAGTTGTTTGTTTTATCCATTATTCCCACCAATAATGGCTGACTGCTTTTTCAACAAACTGGTTACTTCAATATTGTCCTAAAACGATACCAAAATGGCAAGGTAGACCAAAATTTTATAAAATAACCTGTACTTAATTAAAAGCAAATCTCGGAAAATTGTCTATAAATATATTTTTCATTCGGGTAAGCGTTGTGTCACCGAGCGTACCTTCATCACGGTGAGTAAACCTGCGCAACGTACACCGCCATCTAATCTCAAAAGCTCTGGATTCTGAGTCCTATTAAAATTTTAATATAGAAATGAACAGCCCCCGCGGACGCTTTATCCCACCTAACTTTTATAACGAGACCAGTTTATTTGTAGATTATTCAAATTATTCTTTAGTAAGTTTCCAAAATTAATTAATTAAATGCTAACGTAAATATCGTGACGATTATCAAGGTTGGAATTAGACCGAAATTCTGAGGCTCTATTACCGGCGGTAAGTAGGTATATAAATTAATTTAGTAATTAATCTGGAGTGAAAACATTGTATAACTAGGTGGATGTAGGTAGACAGTGTGCCGAAATGTAGTCTGGCTATCAACATGTTACTTTAGCTTTTAGATTATAATTTTGATTTGGGTTAAGTTTCATGACTTGGTACCTAGCTTTTGTTAGAGAGTTACAACTCATTTAGTTCATGACCTCGGCAGAATGAGAACAGCGAATCCTACATGTATTGTGTTTAGCGTAAAAGCTAAACACCTACCTACCTACTTGAATAATATGATTACGTACGTGTGTACCCATCCAATGATATACCTAGGTAATATGTTACCTACCCAACCAAACGTACCCAACGCAGAATAGATAATAATCTAAAGGGTTTAAATTGGTTTACGAAGTCAAAAGGCACTTGTTTTCCCCGTCATTGCGATATATTATGTTTTCGTGGAATTTTTTACTCCTAAAAATGTTGCATAAGGTTACTTTACTTTGATGTATAGAGTGCTTGGTTGACGATTTCTTTAAGGGTTCGTTTATACCTTGTATGTATTAACACTTCTGGTCCCGTTTTAGAAGAAATACGTAACTAAGAGGCTAAAACAAAGATTCGAATTTGCCAATACGTAAAACGTAATCCGAATCCCCTCCAATAAATGTCGAACTGACCACAAGTTTAATTGTGTTTTTCAAACTAGGTATTGACCAACCCGAACTTTCAACAATACCAAGAACTTTTCATTAGACGTAAGACAATAAAAGTTCTTTCTCACAAATTGATGAATCGTTGTTGATAGGTACGGTCCTTTTATATGTAAGTACAGTTTTATTTATGTTTACCTTCGTTTTATGGTACATTAACGGGTTATTCGGTTTTCATCCGAACTCCTAAGTCAAATATCATTGTCAAAAGCTCAAGAGACAAGCAAATAAGACAGAGTTCGCACAAATAAACACAATTTACCTATATGCCTTCAAAACAGTTTGTGTAAATTTAGGGACCTGTAATAATACGGCCTAAGTTACATGGAACCTATTTTGAGAAGACAAGATTAGGCTTCAGCTCCAGTTCAATTACAGCGGTGAACGTACGTGAAACCACTTCCCCGTGACGTCGTCACTTAATATTCCCGAGCTCGGGTTTCCACAATTACACTGCGAGGAAGCCTCCAGGCCGCCTCCAAGCCTGTTTGTTACCAGAAATGAGTAATGGCTTCTGGAAATTGCCTCCGCTAATAACTTCTTACAGAGTTTTCAGGTCTGATCTACCCTCAACAAATAGGGATGGACGAGCGCTGATGTACACCAACTTCTTAATAAAAGTTAAGGCGGAATTTTCGCTGTCACTTTGTTTTGACTTAAACGCCTTGTTTATTAATCATTGTCGACTCTGTTTGCCTTCTGAAGATGTGAATTCGTGAAGAAATTTTACTTCATTTTCTTTTCGTCTCCGTCGTTCGCCTACCAGCTTTGAGTTCTGAAAAATAATTATGATTACTGGCGCTATTTATTTAGGTAGACGCTTCTACGACCACTAAGATATTCAAAATAGCTTGTTTCAAGTTTTGTTCAGTTCCATCTGAATATTTTGAAATAAAACGCTACGTTTCTTTCAGCATATTCTTTACACATGTATTGACATAAAGATAACATCACACCTGTTATCCCCGAAGGGTTAGGCAGAGGTGTATCTAATATCACACCCACAATTCGTTAGTTATGTTCAAGTCCCATGTAATAGGCGCTAGCCTATTGCCATCAACCAGGCCAACATACAGACTGCTGGGCGGATACTGACAAATTCCTGATAGAAACTCCCCAACACTTTTTCCGACCCGAGAATCGAATCCAGGACCTCATGCTGTCGCATTTGTGACCACTAGAACAACGAGGCAGTCAGTCTGTTTTGATTACTGATCAATTTGGAGAATATCATACTCACAGGCTAAATTTTTTATTTTTATTCGTTCTTCATTGACTGCGCGAATGCCGCGCCTACTCAATAGCCCGCCGCACTAATCTCGTTACTGCTCTCCTAAACCCCAACAAATATAAGTTGTCGACTTATTAATATTTACCCGAGTCTCAGTTAAATATTACTCCTGAGACGATTCCAAGTTAATTTCGCAGGACCAATGGAATTACTCAGGTAATTAATTCGTTAATCAACTTAGAAATCCGGTTGGTAAACAATAGACCTGGCGAAATTCCGACGCGCTCACTCAATTTCGTAATGAAAAAGTTATTTTTATGCCTCGTTAGCCATTTTGTATACTTGCCTTTACATAAATATCTGCCTAATTACTAAGAGGGTAATTGCTGCTGGGTACTTAGAAAGAAGCCGATATTTTTTGCGTCAGCAAAGTTGGAACTTTCTTACAGTAACAAAACGTTCTTCTAATAACGTTGAGAAAGGATTTTTCCAACGTTGTTATATAATAATTACTTTTGAATATATTTAAACCGAAAAAAAAAAACTAAAACACTGAGTATTTAAAGTGTGACGAAGAATACCTACTCAGACGGAAAAAAGAAGTCTTTTCTTGTATTTATTGGTAAAAAAGTGAGTTTTGTATCTTACTTAAGTTTGTTTTTCTTGGAAAGAAAGTAGTAACACTTAACTAGCTTCTCTTATAAAAAACTCAAGTGCTGAAAAATAAGCTCCTATGGAAATAATACTGAAAGAAACTTATGTAGGTAGTGGAACTAACTTTACACTTCCGCTTCACAACGACTAGAGCACTATCTGGCTGGAAGAGTTACAAAAGTTTCCACTTTTAATCGAGATAAATAAGTATCGTGATTGATGAACTAGCTAGAAAGGAGGATGCTGATGTTTACCTAGCTGTTATTTTTCTTAAATCTGTCTTTCTGAGACGCGTATCAACACACCACATAATATTAATGCCGCATGTCACTTGAAATTCTTCACGTCGCCGGGCGAAGGTAAAAATCGTGCTGAAAATAATGATCACCCAAACCACCGTGAATACACCTTCATTCCGGCGTCGAGAGGAGCACTTCATCGGTTTTGTCGGATTGGAATCAGAGCAAGTTTTCCTATAACGAAGTTAGATCAGACAAACAGGAGCGACATCCGACCGTCTATTCGTCTAACATCATTAGATACCGCTCGTTAGTGCCGCTTCTGACGTCCAATCTGGGGGAATTGTGAAAATTTTATTGAGTTACAGACGCCCTACATCTTCGAATCTGCCTCGTAAATAGTGATGCAATTTAGTTCATTACGATACCTCGACTGTCGACTGTTCAACAGAGAATATTATATTATTATTGTGTTGATCACAGAACAGATAAAAGAGATTAGAAAGGAAATAGTTCCTGATTTGTATTAGAACGCCTGTCGCCGCTTGTCTCCCACTCTCTATATCCACTACAAGCAAGAGGCTAATACGTACGCGCATAACGCACACAAATAAACCGCACTCACTTAGATCGCGAGCTTGCTACTGGTTGTCACACTAGCGCAAACACTGCGTATGACGTACACTCACACACGCTTTAATTTCTCATACATGTTACGGCGACCAAAAGGTCGATAATTTATGTCGATAAAATTACTTTAGTTTTGTAACTTTAAGTTTTGCAATATTTTGCTTTAATTTCGGAACGGGATAGAAAGAATGAAAAGGTATTTATTTGTCTCACACAGATACAAAATTAAAGATTAAAAAAGTAAAATCAAAAGTAAACATACGAGAAACACTTAAAAATAAGACATACATTCAATTAATTACTACATTTAGTTAGTAGGTATCTATTCAATTCTACCGGTTGCCTCTAGCCATAGTGTTCTTGTATCTGGATCTGTTGGAAACCTAAAAACAAAACTTTGTTGTGTTATGTTTCCACTATAAATGACTAACCTCAAAACAAATTTTAGACGAAAACCAAAATTAATAACCCACAATAAACAATAATTGACAGTAATAAACGAAGTTATTTAATCATATTCATAATAATATCATTTGAATACATTCACACATACTAAATATCGACATTGTTAACAACTTGGTACAACACAATCGAAACGCATAAATTTTGCAGAACTCAAGCTTTGGCTCGTCGTACGCGACGTTCGCAGTGAACGAAATACATCGCGCAATCGCCCACGCATTACAAGATGGTACCCACGTATTGCAAGCAATGTACGTAATTTTTTAACTGCTTGCGACAGTATCATTTTTTCTACCAACTACATAATACTATTGTAATAATTACAAATATTACTTGTATTTTAAGGTATTTGGACTTACCGGTGATAAGAAATCCCTTCTCGAGGCACACTACACACCCTGGCTTCTTTTCCGACACATTATAATAGCGCAAGATGGCATAATTCTTTTTTTTCGCGGAGCTTCGTACGCTGTCAGTGTGAGCGCGATTGTTGGCCGGTAAATCAAATTTTGTCGACATTTGAGCGTTTGCGACATATGAGCGGCGCGCCTGCCCCGCCCACAAGGCCCTTCTAACCTCTTTTATCTGTTCTGTGGTGTTGATTCATTTGCTGATCTAGTTTGTAAAGAGTTAATGCCTGTTGTTTCTGACTTTGAATAAAAGAACCAGGGGGGGGGGCCTAGACAAAATCCCTTTTCTGTAAGCGTTAACGCCAACGGAAAGATCAAATTGTATGGAGTTGACATTAGCTTTAGAGATGTCACGTGATGTCATCTCTAAAGCTAATGTCAACTCAATACAATTTGATCTTTCCGTTGGCGTTAACGCTTACAGAAAAGGGATTTTGTCTAGGGGGCCAGTACTACATGCTCTATATTCTCTCCTTACTTATTAGTTGAGTCCTATTTAACTAACACAATTTTCTCACACAGCGTCACAGTTGAAACCGAGCCTAAACTCAACATCAAAAGGTTTAGATTTAGCATTTTCACGTTGAGTTTGTCTACAAATAACGATAAAATCTTGAGTCATACAAATAAATGTTTCATGTCGCCTCACTAAGAATAAATGTATTTGGAGAGAATCCTTTGTAGGATAACAATACTATCATGAGACGTTATTGTATTCAGACTCATGTTACAGTATAAGGGAATTGCTTTCGCGGGAACTTGTCAAAGCGACGAGTGACTCCTCCGGGGATTGTTTAACAAATCCTTCAATCTTAATCTTGTCGGTTTTATAAGATTACTCGCCTTTGTTATTTTAATCTATGAAAATTAAGCTAGACATTTGTAAGTAAAAGCATCAACAGTAATCCGGGACGATAGTGAATACGTTTTCCTCGTCGCTCGGCAGCTCTTAACATTAATTATGGCTCTGTAAGGTTGTCCATAGAATGTTGTTTTCTAACATGCTGTCTCTGAACTGTCGCATCCTCGTCCAACAACTAACATTATTTCAGTCCGGAAATTTGATTCCAACGCGATCCCCAGGTTCGCGCCATGTGTCATTAAAATTCAAGCATACAGACATCATTATCCGGTGTAACGGGTAACACGTCCGAGAGAGCGCTATTAGGTTCCTCTACATTATAAAAACGTACCTTAAATAAAAGTTACCCAACTAAAAACATTAAAAGGGCACGAAGCCCAGTATATCAGAATTATGCGTCTGATTTATTAGCCATTACACTGGTGCTCTACATTTTAATACGAACAGTTTGAACTCAGTGTGAATAGCATTAAATCATAATTAGTTGTACGTGCTGTATGAACATAATATGAGGTCGGACGTATTACGTGAAATAGCGAAACTTTGCGCACTCCACCTCCGCGAGCTTAATGCTGCGACAATAAAGAGCAGTTTTGCATTAACGCTGCGAGTTGTTGCTCTTGGGGCAATATTGATTAATGGTTTATGAGCCAAACTCATAAATAAATGTTCTTCTAATATTGATCCTGAAAAGCCCAGTCCGTTTACAGACTGGGCTTTTCTATTTCTCTCGGATTTAAGCATCCACAGAGGCTAGCGTTGGGTGCGGTGTCGGCTTAAACTACAACATCCATCCTCCTTAGCTTGTAAACGCTTCTATGGCCTCTCACTGGGTCTTACTTCAGGAAACCTGCAATATTATAATGTATGATATTTGCAGTATTGTGTCTGCGTGTTATTTCTGGTTATACACTGTTACCCGATATTTGGAACTACATATAGCGAAAACTAAATAGACTCTACATCTATTTAAGAAACTGACATAAAGCCAAAAGACTTTCAATTAACAGTTATTTTCTTATGTTACAGAGAGTTCAAGCTGGTTCTAAGACCGGACCCCAGCTCAGTATTCGCAGACGGCGTCCAGTTCCATTCTACGAGTGGTGAGGTGGACTTCAATCCTGCCAAGGTCTACTCGGGGAAGCTCGAAGGTTAGTTTCAGATTTTGACAGACGCGCGCGACACCAGCTAATCAAACTACTATAATTTTTATTTTTTTTATTTAAAAAAACGTCCCACACTAGGAATTTCTCCTGTATCGTGGGTGCGTTTACAAACATTTAAACTCACATACACAATCACACCCAGGCCCGAAACAACTATCTGTAGGCTATACAAATATTTGTTCCGTGCGGGGATCGAACCCGCGACACGTAGCGCAGCAGTCCAATCGCTCAGCCACTGCGCTAACCGTGCCGTCAATTTCAAGGTCGATAGGAAAAAATTTACAGTTTTGGGATGAGCTTGCATCTGTACATACAAATTCACTGTGTAACCGTCTCTGGACTTGCGAATATCAGGATAATAACTTGTTTAGGAATCTCATTATACCAGTCTACATAAAAACGACCACCAAAGACGTCGACGGTTTCTTTTAAAAATAAAAAAGTAAAGTGTGAGAACGCAAAGTTGCTTCGCATCTCGCGGAAATTATAATAATCACTGTGAGTAAATTAGCTATTGTGGTGCAGTAGTTAACTTGCCATATTAATTGGCGAGATTGTTGCATTTAAACCTAACGTTAACGCTACAAGACACGTTTGATCACAACCCCGGGTTTATAGTTCACTTCTGGTTTATACAATTTCAACAAGTCGTTATTTACCGGGGCGTTTTTTGATTTAGTTCCTCCATTCCTCTAAATATTCATTTATCTTGTCCGACCATGCAGTCGAACTGTCGAATCCTGGACCTCAATCACAAGCAAGCCTTCAACAGTCTTATCAGCCATTAGGTAAGAAACAACCTTATCATGTCAAAAGTTTTCACCAAAGCCAGCTATTATTTCCAAGCTATTTCTCTTTATAAAATTTTTTCTCCCAAAAAGAAATGCTCCTTTACTTTTTCGTAAAAATGAACGTTAGATGTGAGATATGTGCTTAAATTTATAGCGCAAAGTTCAGTCTAGCCTAAAAGTTTCTCCTGATATGATGTAACCTGTTAAACGTGAAAGTGAGCGGTATTTTATATTAGAGGGTTTACGGGCCATTTCATTCTAATTTACGTTAAGGTCAGCTTGATAACACAAAGTATTAGGGCCTAATTGTAATTTAATTTCACCAGAGATGCTCAGGCTCTAAACTTAGTTACCTACTAACTTGGTAACCTTTTAAGTCTGGTGTGTTTTCAGGTTGAATCAATCGGTACTCTGTTACGTCAAAGGCATTATTAAATCTAATGGTTTCTTACTAAATATTAAACCATTACTGTCGTTAAATCTTACCAGCTGACTTAGTAATTAAAATACGAATTCGATATTATAATAACGGTCGAAGAACCAAAGTAATTGCCGCGTTAAATACACGGAGTTGTAGCGATGAACACAATAAAACATCACATAATCTAGCCGCGGCATCAGATAAGCATTAGTGATGTAATCCGGGGTCTTAGCCAACAGAGATGACTGCTCAGGGCTGACTGTTCAACAAACAATAGGATCGCATCGATGGAATATTTTTACTACTGCGAAAATTGCGTTTCCGTTCATTTATTTTCCCGTCTCAGAGGTTGACCCTTAAGTAATATAATTAAAAGATTTAATTAAAATGACGGAGACGACGATATCTTTATTACAGTTTTCATTACCTCACTTTTTAGAGGTTTAAGATGATTCTTGATATTTTTGAGGACCTAATGAAGGCAGGCTTTGGTTAATAATGTTCTTCAAACGTAGATGTCTGCAAAAAATAAAGACCTTTCAAATTCAATTATTCTTTAATAGGGATTTCATAAAAATATACGACTGATGAAAACCATTTATTTTATTCTTTATATTAGCCTCTACTGTCCCACTGCTTGACAAAGGCCTCCCGCAATTCCTTCCAAGAACTATTTTTAACCTACATCAAAAAAGGAGGAGGTTTCTCAATTCGACCGTATATATATACTACTATTACTATTAGGTACACCTCTGCCTAACCCTTCGGGGATTACAGGAGTGATGTTATGTTATATAAATATTTTTTTTTATGTTTGTTCACGGATGTCTCCGTCGATTATTGACCGATTTTCAAAATTCTTTTTGTGTTTGATTGGGTGTACTCCCGAGGTGGTTCCATTGTCACCAAGTCAGGATCTGATGATGAGATCCCAGAGAAATCGAGGGCAGTCCTCAATTTTTTATAGGCACTTATAACGTTTTTCAAATATTTTTTGAAGCTGTTTAAGTATTTGCATCTGATCATCATAATCTCATGTGGCTGCGCTGATGATGGAAGGTACAACTCCTCAACGGTTAGAAGTTGAAGGATAATTCTTTAATAAAAATATTTTGGGGACGTATATTTATGGTTGTATTCTTTTAGGTTATCTAGGTGAGCTGATTATGGAAGGTACTACTCCTCAACGATTATGAGTTGAAAGCAATAATTAGGGAATCTTGAAGGTTAAGGGTTAGGTTTCTTGGTTGAATGTTAAATGCATAGTAAATATTTGCATACCACACAACAACAAATGAAAATGGAAAAATAAAAAAACTTTTTTGCAAAAAAAAACTGAGATCAAAAACACAAAAAGTGAAAAAAACTAAAACACAAAAAAAGTGAAAAATTAACTTCAGAAGAAAAAGTAGCTTCTGAAGTCGGTGGCAAAAAACGAAATCAAAAAACAAATGTCAACGACTTCAGAAGCAGATTTTTCTTCTGAAGTTAATTTTTCACTTTTTTTGTTTTAGTTTTTTCACTTTTTGTGTTTTTGAAGACGGTTTTTATCCTATGCCGCCACCTCGAACTAGCAGAAAACCATTTATAAAACAAATAATTTACTCTACGGACCTTATTACCATAAGCGGCATTTCGTCAACCCTATACAATGAGGAACTGTAGCAAAGTCAGTCACGTGCGAGCCGACTCGTTTGTGCTAATTCATGCAGCCTCCTCTCCTAATACATGATGTGAGGCAGGCCTGTATGCTCTTAATACTTTACCGAATTCCACGGACATACCCGAGCGAGTCGGGGCAATTCGTGGTGTAGGTATATTGGATCGTTAGCATACTACTTGAGAGGTATTTAGGTGGCTTAACCGATGTTAAGTGCCTTCATAATTTATAGGAATGTGCAGCCGGATTAGATGTTGTCAACCTATACCTAATTTACGTTGAACGTCTTTGGATTAGATTGGGTTTCTGATTTTGGCATAGAATAATAATTACACATTATGCATGTTTATTAGGGCATTGCCACAAAACACCTGAGCAAATATCGCATTCAGGGTGGCAACAATACCCTTAGTCATTTCATTGAAATTATTGCTATTGTGACCTTTTTAAAAATAAATAAGGTAATGAAATCACTTTTTACAAATGATTTAGGTAGGTGTTCATTCAACACTGCAACTAGAAGATATTATGAAATCATCAACATAGACTAACGAGAAAAATACGTATTGTAGAATCTTATTCATAATTTCATAAACTACCTTATCACAGTTAATTAAATTCATATGGGACCACCGCACGGGCTTCCACTACCAAGCGAAAAAAAAAGAATCACGTAAATGAGTAAATCGTAATTTTCAATTAACTCACGATTTTCTGAAACTCCAAATCCAATGAAAATTTTATCGAATAAAAATAAAATTATTAAAAAACAACGTTTCGAGAAGCGTCTCTACATAAATTACTGTAGCCAAATCCACAATTTATAAAAACTCGACAGACAAAACGAGGCGATTTGTAAATTTCCATCATTGCAGTTCGGAACATTTGTTTTTATTCCTACCCAACATTAATTGTTCGGCGGGTTGCGGAATTAAATTGTTTTCCTTAAACAGATTACTCCTTTGTACGAGGTTTCTTTTAATTACGAGCGAAAGTCCTGTTAAAGTGACTTTCTCGTTAATAAGTTCACAAATTAATGTAACCTACAGTTCCCTGGTATTAACTTACCTTATGACCGGGGCGTAAATCTTTCGTCTAACAAAAGAAATAGTTACTTCAACTCGATAATTCGCTGTTAAAAAGACACGAACATATTGCGTTGATAACTTTTCAAAGCCAAAGAAAGAAAAAGATTTTTCAAAGTAAACCAGAAACATCGCGCTATAAAACAAATCAGTCGTCTGTAACTTCATTACAAAATTTCGTTTTGCTTTAATTACAATATAATTTAGTTGAGTACTTTAGACATACTCCAACCCTTCACTTATTTCCCAAGTCTTTGAAACAACCAATTAAACATGAGCCCAACAAACTTCTACATTCTGTGACTAACTTAATAAAAGGAAATTATGTGCTGCGACCCATCTGGAACGCTGGAGACAAAGTGAATTTTGAACAAATTACTTCGTAAGTTTAATGAAGTATGTTTCGCACAAATTCGTATTTTTGCTTAGTTATACGCAATATAACAAAGACCTAGAATCTTTCATATTTTTAAAGGTCAAGGGAAAATAACAACAACAAATTCCAAACGCAAAAAGTTTAGGCTCATAAATCACGAGCCCTTCAAAAATTTTATCCAATTATTAAAATTCTTCGCTTTTAAATTATTCGGCCTTTGTTCGTTATACTCGAACAAAGATCAAAATCCCATAAGAATTGGGGCAGGTGGCTTCCGTTAAATTACGCATCACCATTACTCAAAATCTTGATCCAGCGATTCGGTCGCCCGTAATAACGCAGCCTCTGATTTTATCCCTGAAGACATCAGACCTCATTAAAAACATTTATCAGAAGGTATCTGGTAAATTACAAGGTTACGCGGTTGTTTTACCAACCGATTTTAGCTTACAACTCGTCTCCAGAAAATGAATGAAGGAGAAACGGAGTGTAGGTGAGAGCAGTAATTACCGTTATTTATGAGCGGTTTCAATCCCTCCCCCACTGCGACTGCAAGTTGTGATTTTAATTCATTCAGAGTCCCGAGGCTCTTTGCACCTCGAATTAGTTTGCATAAAATATTGTCTGCCATTTATTTGAGCGTCCCCAAGTTATTTGTATTTCAAAGGCTTATTTTGAGATCCTGAAGTCTTTGTATTTAAAGTCTCAATTTATTTTATACTATTTAGTAATTAAAATATTGATTAATGAAGTTAATAAAATAATATAACTTTTGTTTAGATGACGAATCGTCTCACGTCTACGGTGTCATCACAGCTGAGGGTCTCTTCGATGGAACAATTTGGACTACTACGGAAGAATATTACGTGGAGCCTATATCTCGGTACAACATCGACCACCATCCCTCCATGCATAGCGTTGTGTATCGAAGGTCAGACGTCGAGCACCCACATGATACAAGTGAAGGGGCACCGTGCGCATCACATCAACTCCATATGAAGAGAACTTTAGGTCAAGAAGTTGAATTATTTAACTTTACCGATCAACGAAACATTAAAGACTCATCTCTTAACAATTTTACTGAAGATCTCCGTAGCGAAATACATAGACGCAAGAAACGATGGCTCCCTGAAGACGAAATGCAAGACGACGAGCCAAAGAAGAATCCCGAATTACCTTTAGACTTAGACTTTCCATACACCAGCAACAACGAGCCGGGTGATAAGTTAAGCACTAGAAAACCTAAAACCAAAATCGATAAAAGTAACCTCATAACTAAGGTGCGACTTGATTCGGTAGAATCAAGACCTGATCCAAAGACGCACGTCGAAGTAATAAAAACGAAAGCGGGAGTTGTAACTGTTAGTAAGGACATAGTCAAGAAGGAGCCAGTAGGGTACACAGTGTTGTCAGCTAACGCGACTGACGACGGTCGACATGTGAACAAGAGAGCGACAGTAGATCCGAGGAAAACTACGTGCCTAGTATACTTGCAGGCCGATCACATGTTCTATCAAAGATACGGCTCAGAGGAGGCGTGTATCGAAGTCATGACTCGCCATGTACAGAAAGTTAACGCAATATACAAAGTGACAGGTAATCTTTGACTTTGCTCAAGATACGCTGAGTTAATTTTACTTTCGAACTTTATTCCTTACTATTGGCAAACTTGTTTCAGATTTCAACCAAGATGGAAAACCAGACAACATAACGTTTATGATCAAAAGAATTAAAGTCCACACACTAGACGCACTTAAAGATCCTGCCTATAGGTTTCCTAACAACTACGGGGTAGAAAAATATTTGGAGCTTTTTTCAGGTTTGCCTTTTTTCATCAATATTCAATTACGCATTCAAAAGAGCGTCCGGCTCTCCGGAGGGCAATTTCACAAAGTTAAGCTATTATACTAATAAATTAGAAATGCTTAAAAGCGGAAGGCTTGTTTCTTTTTTTTTTTTGTAGAGAAGATTAATTTTGAATTATTTTCTTTCAGAGGAAGATTATGATGCTTTCTGTTTGGCGTACATGTTTACTTATCGAGATTTCGAAATGGGAACGCTTGGCCTGGCTTGGACGGGGGATCTAAAAAATGCCGGTGGCGTTTGTGAGAAGAATGGGGTGAGTGTGACTTTGGACAGTTATATTTTAAGTTATATTTTGTTTTATTCCTTATTGCACCTGACATCCCCGGAACGTTCGCAAAAGTTTAATAATAATAATAATTCCACATTTCGCCAGTTATATTCAAGGGGAAAAGCCACCACAAACCGTGCACAAATCAATCCGGGCTGCTACTGAGAAGTTCTTGGTGAAGGATTCCAATAGTACTTTGCCCGACCTAGGAATTGAACCGTTCGTTCGTTTTACACGTATTAATTTGTTTTGTAGCATTACCGCGGCAGCATGAAGTCCCTGAACACGGGTATCGTGACGCTGCTAAACTACGGCAAGCACGTGCCGCCGGCGGTCAGCCACGTGACGCTCGCTCACGAGATCGGACACAACTTCGGATCACCGGTAACTATCGCCTCTTAACTTTCAACATCACTGAAAACCTTGTGTTTCTCCTTCAAGGTTTGCAGTTATGAAAGTGTTAGTTTGCACAGTTCATACTATCTGGAAATACTGACGTCGTATTTGTCATTTTGTTATTGTAATAGTTCCCATCTACATAATATGGAAACTTAATTTGCCAACCTTGCGTTAACTTAGTACTAACTTGATTCAAGTTAGACATAGTTTACTAAGAACTGCACTTCGTATGAAGTTACCTCGGTACCATTCTTGGAAATACAGAAACAGAGCAACTAAATCATTTCAAATTTACATGTAGTTTTGCATATAGCAAGCGCTTCATTGTTCCTTTGCGCCGTAACATTTCAGATATCAAAGGCAAAGAAAATATTCACAAATTAATAAGAAATGAAATATAGTTTACATTCTTCTTCTCGAGTCCCGACTAATTCGGCACAATCATGCTGTAGTAAGGATACCTTAGTATGCATAGACAGAAAGTGATCTATTTCTATGATGATAAAAAGAAACAAACTAGGACGACCCTGTGCTTGCAGTGGGCTAATGCACTAAACAAAGGAAACATAGAAAATGCATGAATACCACATGCTACTTTACCCTCGCGCAGCATCTAAATTCTTGACTGTTTGACCTTCCAGCACGACCCAGAAGTATGCACCCCATTCGGCGAAGACGGCAACTACATCATGTTCGCCAGAGCAACCAGCGGCGACAGAAAGAATAACAACAAGTTCTCTCCTTGCTCGCTTAGAGCTATCGACCCGGTGCTTAACAACAAAGCGAGATCACCGAAGGGATGCTTTACTGGTAGGAACTTTCAGCAACAATAGAAGCTTCAAGGTAGTAGAACTCTTTTCAGTCTTGACGCAGAATGTCCGATTTCCAAAACGTCATGTTAAAAAAACACTGGAGTGGATCCAGTGTTTTTTTAACATGACGTTTTTGCTTTCTTTAAATCAATGCAAAAAGTAGGCATGAACCATAGACTAAATATGAACCATATTTAGTCTATGCGCCTACGTATGAAAATATTTCCTATAACATTATTCTGCGGGTGATTTTTTTATCCATTAATTTAAGACCCCTCTGATGTGGGTTCGGCATGGGATGACTGAACAAACGAACCCCCTGACATCTATTGCTTAGTTACTTAGGATACGTTTAGCGAGACTCTGTACCTTTTGATATATTGGGTATCTTGGAATCTACGATAGCATCAAGACTTAAGACTTTAGTATAATATCTGAAACATGGGTAGATGATCTGGATAAAATCAACGACAAGTGGTCCACATTAATTCTGGATCTACAGAATTTGAAGTTATGGGGCCCTTGCCTAGCAGTCGGATTATGCAGGTAACAGTATCAAGAAAGGTTACAAACTGCCTGGCCACTTAGAATTCTGCAGAAGACCAAATAATGATGGTAAAAAAAATATTTTCAGAACCTCAACCAGCGATTTGCGGTAATGGCGTGGTGGAAGAGGGTGAGGAGTGCGATTGTGGCTGGGCCTCCGAGTGTACGGACGTGTGCTGTCGCCCGCAGGCCGCCAGGCCGCACTACAAGCCCTGCACGCTTACTGAACACAGCGTTTGCAGTCCTAGTCAGGTAATTGTTGAAAATTAAAGTTAATTAAAAAAGGGATTTTTAATTAAAGAATATAACATAATGTGCGATTTAACTTGGGTAGACGACATACCTAGTTGACACCGGGGGAAAAACCTGGATGAGACTGGCACAGAACCATGGAGAATGACACAAGAAAAGAGAGGTCTATACCCAGCAGTGGGTGAATTCAGGCTGTGGATGATGATGTCATTTTGAACGTTAACCGATAACTAATTTCATAAAACCTCAATTAAATACTTGACGTGCTTCTACCGTAAAAGAAAAGAAGAAGAGCCAATCAACTTTTCAATCCAAGACAGTCAACCAAAAAAAATCTAATAAGTACCTATAATCTAGTAAGTATAATACAAAGTAAATAACTATAACTGATAATTATATCTAATTAAATATGTTTCAGGGTCCATGCTGTACTGCGTCGTGCACCCTCAAGTTCGGCGACAAGTGTCGGTCGGATAACGGGTGTCGTGACGCAGCCTTCTGCGACGGCAAGCGAGCCAACTGCCCTCAGAGCCGACACAAGCCCAACAGGACGAGATGCGATAAGGAACTCGTGTGTTATATGGGAGTGAGTATTACTTCGATATGGTTGATTCACTGAGGAGCTCAGGTTAGGTTGGCATTGCATAGGAAAGCACGTTAAACCTGTGGTTCCACCTGTCATTTGTATCTGCAAATCTTTTCGATTATTGACAGGCGCTATATACAGGTAGTTAGTGGCCTGAAAGTCTGACAACCAGTCTTACCCAGGGATGTTGACCTCGGCTTCCAGTCTAACCAGATGAGAGAATACCAGTGTTTTACATGGCCTATACGACCTCCATAACCCAGTAAGTAGACAATACGATACCTCTTTGTAAGACTGGATGCCATAGTTTCGACTTCGACTACTCGTAACGACTATCAACGATCAACAAATGACAACCGGACCTACAGCTTCAAGTGCTTCCCGAGGTACGGAGGAAACTCAGATGTCATAATGGTCACCTATCCACCGACCAACCTCAGAAAGCACGGCTTAACCTTGAAGGTTAACCTGTGTGACTGTTATTATTTAGCCACGACCTCCTCGCTGGACCATTAAATTAATTGATTTACTATATTCACCTCTTCCATCCATTCCAGGAGTGCACAGGATCCATCTGCCTGGCGTACGGGCTGGAGTCGTGCCAGTGCCCGCCGCGCCAGGACGACCCGCGCTCGGCGTGCGAGCTGTGCTGCCGCAAGCCGGGCGGCAACTGCCAGTCCTCCTTCAACTGGAACACCTCGCCCTATGACGTGCCCGACATGTATGCCAAGCCGGGCACGCCTTGCAATGATTATAATGGGTAAGTTAGCTGGTATATAGGGTGTAAAAGTACCCTTAACGCAAACGAAAGGCACTTGTTCTCCCCACCACTGCGATATTTTTTTTGATCTAGACCATACCTGGGAACCCCCTACTTACGGAGATATTGGGGGTCAAAGTTCCAAATTTTTCACAGCTGTTTTTGTAAATACTAGTTTTACAGGTTATAACTTTACTTAAATTACCTCCATGATCCGTTTATTATTCAAAGCACAATGTTTTAAGAGTGCTAATTTGAGTTTTACCGTAAAATGTGATTTTAGACCCCAAAAAAAAAGTCGTATCCCATCAAAAAAATTTGCGTAGGGGTACTTAGTTTGATGTACAGAATGCTTGGTTGACGGCTGTGTGATGGGTTGATTTACAGCCTGTATAAGCGCTATATTCTACAAATATTCTACATATTGATATTCTACTAATTACAAATTAAAACGGCAAAAAAAACTGATTGACTGCCGTTGTCGTTGGTCGGCTGCTGCGCACGAGGTCTTGGGTTCGATACCCAGGTCGGGCAAAGTGTTATTGTGTTTTTCCATCAGGAATTTTGGAGTAGCAGCCACGAAGTCTGGATTTGTGCCCGGTTGATGGCAATAGGCTCGCCCCCATTACATAGGACTTAAACATAATATCTGTTGATATGTGGGTGTAGTAATGTGTACACCTCTGCCTGCCTAACCCTTCGGGGATTACAGGCGTGAAGTTATTTTTCTTTTTATTTTGATTGGCTTGTTACAAACCGTTTAATAGAATTGCATTTTATGGAACAGCTCATTAATTACTTAATTTTTATTCTATCACAAAAGTTGTTTATTTCAATGAGTTCTTTCACACTTTAAAGTAGCCAAAGATTAAAAAGTCAAGTTTTCCAACTTTTGCTGGTAAGTACCTATTTAATAATTGTAAGTATATTTAAGTAGGTACTTTACTTGGGTTTTTTTTTCAATATCAAGTTGAGCGCATTAATTTCTCATACAAAATAACACCTTTTTTTTGGCGGGTGTAAAATCATCAAATAACCCCTCCCGCTCTTGGGCAGAGCGAAAGGGAGTGTCAGACTTCTACTGACTAAAAACCACCCATGTTCCTTCTTAGCCCTTCATGTCGAGGCCGCGGTATCTCTTGCGAACAACCCGCAGCCGACCGACGGGACAAAATAACACCTTCTAATCTTACCTTTATAACTCCAGGTACTGCGACGTGTTCCAACGCTGCCGCGAGGTAGACCCGTCAGGTCCGCTGGCCACGCTGCGTAAGCTGCTGCTGTCTGACGAGAGCATCGCTGGCTTCAAGCGATGGGTGCTCAAGCACTGGTATGCGGTACTGCTGATATTGTTAGCAGTTATCGCTCTACTGGTGAGTTATTTGTTTTTAAAACTTGTTTTGATAAAACTAGCTTATATTCGGAAAGAAAGAAAAATTGAAAATAAGTATAATTATTTTTCATGACAGAAATATTTTTCGTTCTATTATTTTATTGCTTCGAAAGTGCATTGTAAAACGTCGTATGATACACATGGGTGTTTGTTAGTGCAGTTCTCGGCTCTATAATAACATCGCCTGCGGCTCGGGTGAGAATTCAGCCTCAACTGCAATAACAATACTATATTTCCACTGAACATTTTGCACTTATTATGATGCCATCATGATTATGTAGGTTAAAGTCGAGTGTATGAGTAATTAACCACCGCGAATAGCTCTCATGGAATGAAAGAAGAAGGCGGGCAAACGAAATTAAAACTTATCTTTTTTGTTTAGCGATGCTGCAAGGCACTTGATGTTGCGATAGAAATAGACCCTAAGTGTTAGTGCCTAGCTTAGGTATAACTTCTCTGGGAAGGTATATTACCGAAACTTTATATTAGTATGCTAGAGTATATTCGCCAGTATGTACAAAATTACCTACAAGCTAGAATAAGAGCCCGTCGGGGCTGCGGGTTGTTCGAAAGAGATACCGCGGCCTCGGTACAAGGGCTAAGAAGGCACATGGGTGGTTTTTAGTCAGTAGAAGTCTGACACTCCTTACCGTTCTGCATAGAGCGGGAGGAGTCATTTGATGATTTCCCACCCTACAAAAAAAATAAAGCTAGAATAAGAGTGTATGAGTGGCAATCATTTCCTGCACTGTTATTACTAGCCATTGAAATTAAAAGATTGAGCTCGTATTCATTTTATATTCGCCAGTGTGAAATCATGTATAGGTTTTGTTTATCGACTCTTCACAGGTATTACGCTAGCGTTTGAGTAAACTAAAAGTTTGAAATAGTATTCATACTACTACAGTTGTTATAATCATCGTCACGAAAAAGCTGCGTTTCCACATGAGACGAGCGAAGATTTACGCATCTTCGCTTGAAGGGATTTGTGTGAAACTAACCAATAGTAAAACGACTTTTTCACATTTTGAGCTAGCCTTGCTTTGTGATTGGTTAGTTTTATGCACATCCTAGCACATCTCTGGTGGAAACGCAGCCTTACTGCCGCACTCAGAGATATTTAATGATTACTTAAGCCGTCACTTAGTAAAGATTTGACATACTTTTGTATGACTAAACTGTCAAAACCTTTACTAAGTGATGGCCTAAGTTATCATTAAAGCTCTCTGAGTACGGCAGTTAGTCTTCGACACAAAAACAGTAGTACAGCTACTCAAACTCATCTACACCTACTTTAAAAACTCCTCCTATCTTGTTATCGTGTGCTTCTAGGTGGCGAGTACGCGTTTCCTGGGCCGCCACGGCAAGAAGCTGAAGTCTGTGACCATCATCCACTCCTCCACCACCGAGACCGTCCGCCTACCTGACGCTGCAGACCAGGGACTGATCGTTCACACGGCTGTCAGGTATATAACTAGCAGACGCTTTAGATAGAAATATTCTGCATTGTAATGCTCTTGTGTATGTATCTGATAGAAATTAATTGCAATATGTGCAGCAGTGTGTTACGCACCTTCATGTGCTATTTGCTATTTTGTATCAAGTATGGTCAAAATCAACAAGTAGTCGATAACAATACTATAAACATCGATTAGAACATTATGTTTTTGTTATAAGAGATATCTTCGTGGATAGATTAAAACTTTGACATGATGGAACACCCTTACCCAATAAGGAGGCCTATTTTTAACGGTCTCCCATCATTTTAATGGTCTACACTTGTACCAATCCTGTTGGTACTTCAATCCAGTTACCTAAAAGTCCTTTTATTTCATCCTGTCATGGTCTGGTCGTGGTGGCATGCCACGAGTCACTCTCTGTGTCACGAACTTACCTCGCTTTTTTAAGCACGCTTCTACCAACCCTAGAACTCACATGAGTTCTAGGGTTGTATCAACTAGTAACGTTACATAACTACACAGTTATGTAACGTTACTAGTTGATACAACTAACTACTTGCCGTATAATGTTACAGGTCTAAACTACCTCTTAAGAAGAAAGTAGCTCTACGAACACGAGCTTATCGCAATAAGAAAGACCACAAGAAATTAGGAGACAAAGCCTCTCCGCTACACAGTGCCAATAAAAAGAGGGTAAGTCGCAAATAAACTAATAAATTAAACTCATATATATAACAATACGATATATTTCAAATATTATACTTTAAATGCATTTTTTCCAGAAGCCGAATAGTCAAGCAAAATTAGAAGAAGTTCCTAAAATAGCAAAAGAAAACACAGTCATCGTCACAAACGCCGAAGGCAAATCGCCAAAACATGTGATACTTTCTAAACATAAAGGAAAAGTAAAAAAACGAAAGACGAAAATGAAGAAAGAAATAATAGACTACAGTTCCATGCAGAAGCACCCCGCCTCTCCCATCAAAGACACCGAAGCCTTGAGTAAGGTGCAGCGGTGGCTGCTCAGTTCACCGCAACCTGCTGCCATACCTAAATCTAAATCCATCCCTCTCGGTCTCACCGAACGAACACAAAGACAGGTACAGAAAGGCTCCAGAAAAACTAGACCGTCCAAGAGCGCCACCAACTTGTTGTCCGGCGAGAAGGCCAGGCTGCAAGTCGTGTTCAAACCTCCATTTAGGTTCAGTGTCAAAATATGCAAAAGTGATAAGACGAAAGTCGTTCTAGACAAATCTTCTAAACCCGACGTGGACAGAAAACGACACGACACTGTACCTCAACCAACTCCTGCGGATGTCGCGAAAGCCAATTTATCCAGTAAAGCCCCTAAGCTCTCTAACTCTACGAGGATTGCAGATAGCGCTGCAACTCCTAGTGCTCCTAAAATAGAAAAATTACAAAACCAAGAAAATAAAACTCATGGTTATGCTAATTTACTACCTCGAAGTGCCAGTGATTGTAAGTTAACAAAAAAAATACCCGAAGTTAAAGTTCGCAGTGGACATAAAAAGAGTAACTCCGTTGGCCAAAAGAAAGAGACTACTGAAAGCCGCCAAAATCTTATTTCACAAGAAGATTGTGAAAACGCTCATGTTTATGAAAATGTAGTGATGTCACAAGACGCTTTCGTTCCTAAGAGTTGCAGCATGCCTCGGCGACAGACCAGTGTCGGCGCCGGAATAGCTCGACAGAGCAGCTACGGTCATTTACCTAGAGCTCAAATCCGCCCACATAGACATAGTACAAACAATATAAGCAGATCCAGAAATAGCAGCACCTCTGAGCTGGAACACTTCTACAATGTTATCGAATCGCTCCGACGAAATAACGCCAGTGATGCCAATACTTGTAACACAAATACGAGCAGTTCATCCGGCAGCAGTCGACACGACAGTGCGCTACTTAAGCACAGTTCGAGTTCAAGGCAAGGAGGCAGAACTTCGCGCCAAAACAGTCTAGTCGATAAGCCGTCGCGGTCCAGTCCGACCGAGTCTTCAAAACTTAAGAGACAGCTCAGTGAAGTGGAGTTGGCCAAGACCCACGGCGACAGCGGGCTGAGGGGCTTCCAGCTAGTCGTGGGGAAGGATAAGTTAAAACGACAGTTAAGTGATAACGAGTTGTGCAAGTCTCGCGTGCAGCTGGCGATGCCGATGTCAGCGGGCGCCGAGCCGCGCCAGGCCTTCTGCTGGAGCAAACGCGCCAGTCTGGACGGCGGGGCGGCACTGGCCGGTCCGCCCGGCCCGCAGCGTGGAGCTAACTCTAGGAGTAACAAACGAACGACTTACACTTTCGGTGAACTCAAAAACACCGTCCCTAACGCGACCGACACATCGCCCCCCGAAGACGTCCACATCTCCCCTGAGGAGTTCTTAAAAATAATTGATAATTAAGTATAACTGGGGACTCGTAAGCGCATTATAACCTCGAGCGGTTATTTAAATATGAACAAAATAATTAACGTGTATATTAGATACCTTTTGCAAGATGTACTATTGTCGGCTGGTGTAAATATTGTAATTTGCTTTTAATATTAGTACTAATGTAACCTGCCACTGAAACAGACCATTGCTCAGTTTGTCTCTCATAACGTACATACTTGAAGTATTATGATTATGAAGTACATACGTAAACAATAATACTCTTGAGAAGTACATTAATTTTAGTTATGTTTATGTTGAGAGCAGTATATTATTACGCCATAAAAATGCGTTTTCATGAATTTTATTAAAACAATAATAAAAATACTTTGTCATTCATGTTATTGGTACGACTGTTACTGTTATTTCCTATTATTTTCCTTTAACAAATAAATTATTTAATGGGCGTAGTAGTACTTGCAACTGGCAATGATCTAGTTTCACTGAACGATCTCTATAAAATGAATCTCTATTTTTTCTACATGCTATGTATTGTACAAATTTACTCAAACCTATGTAAAGTGTTCATGTAAGATTATTTAATTACTTTAAAAATACTTTACGTAATTTGAATTTTATTTTAAATTTCTTTTAAAGTTTTCTATTCTAACATTTTGTTTATTTAGATAGCTGTCAATTAGCATGTCAATCTGATAACAATATAGTTGTCTAAGAATTTTGCCTGTACCTAACCATAACATTCAAAATACAAAGTAACTATAATTTATTAATCAAGGCTGACATAGGGTTCTATTATAAGATTACTAAATAAATTGCGATACTTTATGAAAATTAAATTTCAATGCATTCATTTGATCAACACATTCACACCAGCTCCTTGCTGGTCTTATAATTATGCTATGCAGATACTCGTAACACTAAAATAAATGATGAGATGTCTTATCGAAACCTCTTGGGTACTCCTTCCTTAAATCCTTACCAACCTGAAACATGATAGAATCCTATGAAATCCTGTTGTATAAAACAATAAATAAAAACGAACGTAAAACGGTTTAATTGATAAAAATATTTTTCTATACGTATTGGATTTAATCGAACTAAATAACAGACTCGTACGTAAACGAACTCATGGCTGTAAGTAACTTTGTTCTTTACACTTTTTGTTCTGCAATATCTGGGATGGAATGTAATTTTGTTAATTCACGTATTAGTATGACAATATCGTAGGTAGTTCATAATGTAAGTAAATAATAACTCTTTGAAATATTGTAATTGTTATAAATGACGCTGTCTAGTTGTTAGGTACAAACAAGTTTTGTTTTTATTATGTTCCCGCCTAAATTAGGTCTTGTGATAAATTAATTTTGTCTATAATTTTTATATCCAAAGAAGGTTGGGTAGGTAATTATTACTTTTATCAAATAAATCAGGTCTGAATATGACCGCCACATGCCATAACGTATTAAAATATGTTGCAATAAAATAACTGCTACCAAATAATCGTTAATTATTTTTGAGAAGTATGAGAGATAATAGACTTATTTTCAATTCCACCTATTTTGTATCCGTTATTTTATTGTGATTGATATTCAGTAATAATAACTAACCTACGGCTAAGTACACATACAACGATTCGTCAGGCACATACTTACCCAGCGAAATATCATTCCAGCAAACAGAATAAATTATTAGGGATATTAGGTGCAGCAAAGGTGTATGTATATATTTTAGAATGGTTTTTATTTCTATCTCAGATATTATTCAGAATGTGTTCCAGTATTTTCGTGAGTCGTGCGAAAGCTTTGCGGCTGTGGCACAGCGTTTATGAGCTTCGACGTAGGGAGGTAAGGGTAAAACGTAAAAGCTATTGTATTGTATAGGAACTGATTTCTAAGAAGATCCTAAAGTATTGGAAATGTTACAAATTTGTATTTTATAAAAATACTGTGGATAATTGTGAGGATATCTGTAAGGTGGCCACTAACGCTGATTTATTGACAACAGCTTATCCACAAATATTTGCATTTATCCATACCTTAAAACATATTTATTCTAGAAATCGATTCGTCTTGAGTGAGTTTGTTTTATCTTGTATAAGTCTATTAACTCTTCCTTAATAAAAAGTTCGATTTAAGTACATGTTAATTGTGAATTTGATATTATATAATTAAATGTGACTAGATTCTATACATCTATTTAATGGTTTTATAGTTGGTAACACATTCCATAATGAATTATAACAAATATGTATTATAATTAAAACTATCTTTAATTTACTTACAATACAGATCTTTGTGATGTTATCTGATATTTACGCATCTGACTATAATCTCATTGTATTTGTTCCAAGTGCCTTATGAACAAATCATTACATTCCTACTTACATTCCAAATTGTATGTGATGCCTATTATAAGTTTTACTCCCTCGTTTCTATGGATTAAAAATATACGCTGAAAATATTTATTAAAATTACTATAAATTTTTTGTCTTAATGCAACAAAAATTGTATTACGCGTTAGGTAACTTTCAAACATTGAGTACTTAATTAGTCTGTGATAGAATACCTACGTTTGTAAAATTTCACCATACCTACTCGTTGTTCTTCAAACTTTGTTAATTTTGTATATTTACCGTTATCTTTGTTGAAAGTATCCACGATGAATACAAATTTGTAATATATTCATTTTCTAACATTTTACTATTTTTTTCTGCATTTTTAATGGATTAAAAAGACTCCAACAATATAATGATTATTATTTTATTCTCCGCCCGCTCGAGTCATACTGACTAACCGGCTGCTATATAGTGTGTAAAAGTACCCTTCACGCAAACGAAGGGCATTTGTTCTCCCCACCACTGCGATCATTTTTTTGTTCTAGACCATACCTGGGAACCTCCTAGTTACGGAGATATTGGGGGTCAAAGTTCCAAATTTTTCACAGCTGTTTTTGTAAATACTAGTAGGTATTTCAGGTTTTAACTTTACCTAAATTACCTCCATGACCCGTATACTATTCAAAGCATCCACTAGAACAATGTTTAAAGAGTGCTACTTTGAGTTTTACCGTAAAATGTGATTTTTGACCCCAAAAAAAAAGTAATTTCCCAGCAAAAATTTTTGCGTAGGGGTACTTAGTTTGATGTACAGAATGCTTGGTTGACGGATGCGTGAAGGGTTCGTTTACCCTTTTGAGGAATAACAATAAAATTAGATCTTATATTTTATATGATCATTTTTAAAAGACATAAACAATTCCATTTTTTTTTAAGTTTGGCCTATTAGCACAGAATACCTAATAGTACCTACTGCGTACTATTAGTCAATAGACCTCATTTTACTAGGCATAAACACGTTCTATAAATTATTTTTAAATGACATTCAATTATTTATTCGATTGTCTTTTTTTCTTTAACCTATCAATATTGACATATTTTTCTTCAAAGTATTTGTTGTTTGTGAACAGTTGCGATGATAATTTTGCATAAATAACATAGAATGGCTCCGATACGTTACAGTCTCCATTATGAAGATTACTCTGAGCATTTGATGTCCAGATTTGGTAAACTCTTACAAATGCAGGTTTTAGTCGACATGACATTGATGTGTAGCTCCCACACTTTGCGCGTTCATAAGGCGGTACTTGCTGCGAGTAGTGCTTACTTTCAGGTAACTAACGTATACTTTTTACACCCGACTGCAAGGGAAGGGTAATATTTTTGTCGTATGTAGTTATTAATTTCCTGCATTCTACGATTTTTTTTGCCACCAAACCGCCTCGAATTTTCGTATATATACGTGAATTAGCCTTTTTTGGGATACATATTTATTTAGAACCTTTTTTTTTCGCAACCATCAGCGCTTTTTTTTTCAAAAAAATATAATATATTAATCTACACGACCTATAGTATGTCCTCTTGACTTCAAAAAAAATAAAAATTGAATTTAAACATCTTAAATAAACATGCAAAGTAGCCTCTGTTTTTGTAACTAACTACCATTTTTTCTCCTCAACTATCAATCATAGGATCTTTTTATTGCCATTAATATATTACCTATATAAAGTCATGCCTTTAGCTTATTTTTGCCAATAACTTTCTTAATTCTATAAATGGTTTTTTTTTTACGTAATCGCTATTCGCAAATCGCGTAGCTACTAACTACCCCTCTGGCGCCCAATAAATCGGTGCGGGAGGGTGAATCCAGCTCTTAAAATAAATAATAATGTCTTATTTTCTAGGAGGTTCTACAAAAGCAAGCAGGAGAACCACTTATAATATTAAAGATGCGCTTTAGTGTATTAAAATGTTTAGTGGAATTTATGTACTGTGGAAAAACTCAGTGTTTGGAAGAGAATTTAGATGAGCTGGTGTCTGCGGCACAGTTTTTAAAGATAAAAGGACTATCGAAAGTCACTAAGGAAGGTCTGGGCATTACTAATAACAGTAAGTGAGACTTTGGTTTGTGTTAGGTACGGAAAATCTTCAAAGTAATTGAAATTTTTAAACAATACCTATTCGAACTTAGATATGTTATAGTTATTATGTGTACAAATTCTAGGTGAAATGCCTATCTTCACTCCACCGGTGGTAATAAACAGACCTCCGCAATCGCTTATTGATTTGCATTCTCAGGTAAACATTTACATTATTATTCAAATAAATTTCAAGCAAAATTAACACTGGATACCCCATTTTTCCACGTACAATCGTAGCCATCTTGATTTGAGTCGTAGAGAAGGTACCAAAAGATTTACCTAAGTAGGTGGCTACCTTGCATATAATTTGGTTATTCAAGTAAATAGCATACAAAAGTAAACAAACACAACTTATCTATCTAGTCTATGGTGATTATAATTTAATCAGAAAAAAACAATTTGTTTTGTGTTTAAAATACTAAATAAAATATTTTTCAAGGAAAGCGACAATAAGCCGCCGCAGTCGTTGCAGCTGGCACCAGTGACCAGCACAAGCCAACCCGTGGATAATAGAATGAATAATAACAAGGTAATTAGTATCAGATATGAAGACGTTTAGAAAACTACTCAGCGAATCAGTTAAAGGGTTACTATACCCAATGTTCCGGTCGGCTAAGCCGACCCGAAGTGGTTTCTACGTACACACATAGGTACCGCTTGCATTCGACTCTTGTCGACTGGTCAACTTAGTTCAACATTTACCTTTGTTTAATCAAGTTCGTGATGGCTCAGCATAATGAAGTTTCATGATGTTGATAACACTAGTGCTATATTTAACTAAGTGAAGTTCAAATGACACCTCCACTCGAGTCGAACCGAGCGGTATTTTTCCGAACAAACTTTTGCCGCCCGGCTTTGCTAAATTACACCGAACCGAACGTGTGTGCTTCATCCTAAAATGACTGTCCCTGTGATGCCTTAGTTGTAAATTAATCGAACATTGTAAAGTGCCTGTTGACTACTAACTATTCAAAATTAAGTTTCCATATTCCACCTGAGCTATTTCCTACAATTGTACAGCAGGACATGGTGGTGCGTATTCCATTCGACATCGAGAACGCGGGCAGCGCTCCTGCGGTAGACTACTCGGACGCGCCGCGAGCTATAAAGCCACGCCGTGGCAGACCCAGCGTTAGGGTAAGATGACTAACTGCCGCACCCAGAGACGTTTAATGATTACGTAAGCCAATCACTTGGTAAAGGTTTCGCCAGTTTAGTGAAGGTTATGTATGTCAAATATTTACTAAGTGACGGCTTAAGTAATCATTAAATATCTCTGACGGCAGTCAGTACCTAATAACTAAGATATGAACTGAATTCAAGTAATACCAAATTACCAAAGAATCTAAAACAAGCATGACAAACCCAAACCCGAGGACTGTTCCGAATAAAATCATAAGTCATCTACCTACCTTTTTCGAACTATGTTGGAGTCGGCTTCCAGCCTAACCGGATGCAGCTAAATACCAGTACTGACTGACATAATACGATACCCCTTAAGACTAGACTTTCAGGCCACTGACTACCTGAAATTTATAAATATTTAAACAGTTTTTGGATGTGACATCAAATTAGACAGTCCTCCAGAAAACCCGCCCTACGCTACTTCCTGGAATATCCCTAAATCAGTGTATTCAAGCTATTTGTTACCTATATTTTCCTGGTTACAGCGATCAGGCACGTGGGATAGCAACACTGGCGCATTGGGTCGCGCGGCTGAACGGGCTCTCATGCGTCGTGAACAAGACTCGCGCAAGGCTATACACCAGCTGAAACATCTGCAGACGAGGCATATGCAGGTTGGATTCAGAACCGTCGACAACCTAGACACCATTAGAAAGATTTAAGATGATGACATAACATTCCATGAACCTCGGTCATCTGTAAATTGCAAATCTGTTTTTGTTACAGGACTACATGGACAGAGTAACTCTCTCGCAGGCCGTTAACAGCATCTGTGGCCCGGAATCCTCCAGCAGCTACATGAACATTGACAACGACCTCATCTACATGGACCAGACTGTCTCGTCCAACGTGCTCGATCCCACCATCTCCTACAATAAAGAACACTCCTTAGGAAACGAGACCATCACTAGCTATTCAAACACCAACCCCATCAGTTCTGCTGACACCTCGACCGGTGGTATCAGTACTGCCATGTCCCAATATGTTAACGCGCTGAAAAGCGCTGGACTCCCTACCGACCTACCCATACTCTTTGAATCCGGTGATGGATCCTACATTAACGTAAATGAACAAGTACTACTGGACATGGTACAAAGCAGCGAAATACAATATGAGGTCATAGAACAACCCAATATTATCGAAAAAGTATCAGATCCAAGTGAAATCAAGAGCATCGACGATCTATCTAAATCGATAGAAAGAGGAGAAATGCTGCTGGGTAATAAAGGTTACAGCTCAAACTCTGATTACGATAAAGATTCTTCCCAGTACAATCGTAACGAGGACACTATCAACAGCCTCAACGCAATACTACCTGACAATTTGGAATCCTTTGAAGAGCAGCAAAACTATGTGGTACTAGATCCGCGCGAAAACAATAATTCAATGGATCATGTAAATGCTCATGACTTCTCCTGTATCGATGGTGATATGCAATTCTTTACGAAATCTATGAGCGATGACGTTAAAAAATATTACGTAGATCAGCAGTTGCATGACAGTCGCGTTATTGACCAGAATTTCAGTATTTCTTTACTCGATACTAAAAGTTCTCATTTGGGTTCCAATTTAAGTCAGCAATATAATCCTCTTAACCCTGAAGATTTACGACGAAACGAAGACTGTTATGACTTTGGACTACAACTTCCACAGAGTACAGTTTTTAAAGAAGACGCGCTAGATTGTCTTATGGCAACGCCGAAACGTGTTGTTGATGACGAACAAAATAATTACGAAGACAGCACTCAACTCGATCAACGAGCACAAGAACGAGATGAAATCATAAAAGATTTGATGAACATTGAGAATAAAATGAATATGGCACAACAAGAAAGCTTGACTGTTAAAGATGATCCTTTAAACTCCAATCCTGACTGTAACATGCAAAATTTAAATGTGAATGCTCTTAATGATTCAAGCGTGTTCGACAATGATCCCGACAATATAGATATGAAAGAATTGAACTCTTCGAAGAACAGCAATGGAGATTTGTCTGCAACATTAACCTCAAGTGAGTTGCAGTGGGGTAATCTAGAAATGAACAGTAAGGACCCCGGTGAGAACGACGCTAACGAGGGCAACGAACACCGAACCAGTAATGGAAATCAGATTGATGATGCAATGACATCAGAATCACAGTATGAGCATTCTGTGATAGATTTGACCGGGTCAGTAAATCACAAGGCAGAGCAATGGGGAGACATTTTGAATGAAAGCGATGTTCTGAATAAGGAAAATGAAGCACCTAGTACGAATGATGACAATATTAGTTCTTCGGTAGAGAACAATATACCATTCGCAGTCGGGTTGCTTCCTCTAAACAAGGTGCCACAGACGGATAAGGGTAGTTTATTGAAAAGGAAGAACTCGATGGGTGTTGATTTACTAGATAATGCAGACGCAAAATGTTTAAAACGTAAGGTCAAATATAAGAAATTGTGATAATGTTATCATTATGTTTAGAATTATAATAAAGAATTAAATATCATGTGCGATTTTTTATTTTGTACTAGCTGTTGCCCGAGACTTCGTTCACGTGGTAATAGAGTAAGATCCCAGGGCCACCAGACGTCACGTATTTTCATTTTTCTTCAAAATATGAAACGGTCTTTGTTTGCCCTTTTTGAGAAATGCTGGTTTAAACCACGTTCTGTGATAGCATGGGATGCTGGTAAACTTCGACACAGCGACGGTCCTAATTGTTCGCAGATAGTACTCAAGTCAACATACCTCTGCTTGTTACCAGTGCCGGTCAAAATCCAAATATGCATCATTTTTCAAATGATGCATATTTCCCAGCATTATGGCTGTTATTTCAGTATCTGAGCATCGTATCACAAAATTAGCCTGGGTATCAATGTTGCATATAGTTGTTTGTTTGTTTGTTGTTTTTAATTATTTACCTGATTATTTAATTTTTAACTGATTTTCTTTTAATATTAATAATTAATTGAAATGAGTCAACTGTAAGAGAGAGATAGAGAGACATAATACATGTCTCACTCAGTCTCATGCACGTGGATAATGCCCTCGCGCTCTTACCCACAGAGGTATTAAAATTGAATTTGGGGGATGATTGGCCGCTTGGATCGGTCTGCCTTTTTGTAAGAGGTTTTAAAATAGTTGTCTGGTGGGCATATAAAAAAATGGAGTATCAGAATTTACGTAAAGTTACGTAATTATTTTGGGAGCTTTAAAGCGTCTGTAAAGCAATCCGGGCGACGGAAAGTGTCTGGGAGTATTGGCGACTTATTTTTAAGGATATTGCTTAAAATATACGTTAAAATCAGCTTTGAGAATTTACGTGAGGTACGTAATGTTTTTATGTACCTTGATTACCTGATACCTAAAAATTGGCCGTCTAACCAAGCTAGCAGGTAGGCATGAGTTCTTAGTACATACTAACACTACGCAATCGGCCACATTTCGTTCGTCAGAAAATACGTGACGTCTGGTGGCCCTGGGATCTTGGACTATAAGTATATGTGTGAGATTGCCCCTTTGGTGGAGTGGTCGCGACTACTAAGCATGAGGTTCTGGGTTCGATTCGCGAGTCGAGCGTTATTGGGTTATCCATCAAGATTCTTTCAGTAGCAGCAACGCAGTCTGAAATTATATGTGCGTGTGGTGTTGCTAAAACTCTGTTAAAATGTGCTTAGGATTTAGTGAACCTTCCCCAACAATTGTGAAAGTTGGAATCAGATTTTGTGAAAGTGATATAAGCGAGTTATTGACTGTAAAGTTGGGCCCTCAGTTCTCACATAGAGGATTGAGGGCCCACCTGTACCTGAAAAACTATGTACACTATTAGCTACTAAATAAATTGTGAAAATTTGTGAAACCAAGAACAGATCACCACTTCTTGTTGTTTGAATTGAAAGTTATGAACTTATGACCCTGATAAAAATCGGGCCCTCAGTCCTCCATTTTTTTGTATACCTACCTTTTGTTACTCCTAACGTATGAAAGATAAGCCAAATACAAAATTGTCTCTTTTTGTGAAAAAAATTATGCAACAAATTGATGTTATTTGTTACTAATAAGAATTACGATAAAACTACAAATCTTAAGTAAATTTACTTAAGTCAGTCATTTTGGTGGGCACATATAAAAATAACAAATGGAAATCTTCTACCTACGGTTGTGTCAAAGCAATAATACAAATAATAATTAATTTGTCCAATGTTTTGTAAATTATGATATTCAAAACCGAAAATAACGACGCCTTTTAAAGACTAAAGCCATGCTACTATACACATGCTACTAGAAAAGCTGTTTGCTACTAGATACTACTACTAGGTACCTACTACTTTTCTGAGGGTTGTTCGAAAGAGATACCGCGGCCTCGACACAAAGGGCTAAGAAGGAACATGGGTGGTTTTTAGTCAGTAGAAGTCTGACACTCCCTACCGCTCTGCCCAGAGCGGGAGGAGTCATTTGATGATTTCACACACACAAAAAATAAAAATAAAATTGCAAATGAGCTACTTTTTTAAATAGGGGATCGGACAAAAAAAACGAATTAGTCCGTCAGATAGATTTCCAAAAAATATTGAACACATATTTTTCTCTTTTTTCACATAAACAAAAAATGAAGACGATACAGTCTAGTGCTTCGAAAACTCGTGAACTCCTCCAAAACGTCACATGTCAGTACATTTTTTACCTACAATTGACGTCACAAGCCCCCACTCCATGATCTTTGGCGCGTATTATCTTCGTCAATTCTTATTAATTTGATAAAACAAAAAACATGTATCCAATATTTTTCGATAATCTAACTGACGTACTAAATATAATCATATTTATTTGACTCAGTCCGATCCCCTATTATACGATTCGGAAGGTGCTATAAGCACGTTACACTTTAGCTTTCATTCCGATTAAACATAGAGTCCTGCTGCATATACAGGTAAGGGCCTCCCCTTTCAAACCCCTCTAGCTTGTAAAAGAAAATAAGGGCAGTAAACAGCAATAGAAACAGTACACAGCCAACTAGTGCGGGCGCGAAAACAAAATAAATAAAGTTTATACCATACCTACTCTAAAAAGCTTATTTTATTCACGCAAAACAGTGAATAAAAAGGCCTTTTATTCACTGTTTTGTTTTTATTCACTATTTTGGTGTTTGAATTTGGAACACAAAAATATATCCAGTCTCTATTTCAATGCTTACACAAACTCCTTGCGCTAAGATTCGAAATTCAAAACTCTTTGGTGCAAATAAATTCTCGAGATTTGATTGGTCGATATTTGCGACAAGGAGTTTGGCATTAGATTAATAAATATTGTTTCACAAGTTGACCACCCTAATGATAATAATAAGAAAATTACGCTTAATTTCAGTCATTGCTCTAATTTTAATGTCCATTTCAATTAATGTTACAATTCTTATTTCTTGATTAAATTTCTATTTTCGCTTAAATTATGTCTTTTCTCGTAGTCATGATATAAAGTATAGTATGCAACTCCTGAATAAAGTACGAATTTATATCGATGGCCATGAATCACTCGCGTCGTTCAGGATTCTAACAGTTGAATCACTCGCTGCGTTCGTGATTCAATCATTAGAATCCTTCACTTGCTCGTGACTCATCTACGGCCCTCGCTTTAAATCCGTCCTTTATTCACTAGTTGCATAATATACTATTTCTTTTGCATGGTGAAACTACTTGTAAAACCATGTTTACTTTTTACACGACTACCAAAAAAAAGTGTTATTATTTTCAGGTCCCAATATTTCGGTGCTGTTACAAGCACTATGATCACGATTGACCGGAAGTGATTATGGGTTGATATTTATGAGCAGATAAATCGGTCTACCCTCTTTTTTGCTTGTTGTTTTTACCACTACCACTACTACTCACAATTCTTTTCCCGACACACGAAACTCACTATTTGTATAAGCGCTAACTATAATGAGCGCATGTCGTTCGTCCCTAAGTTCGTTGTTTATGAATAGGTTTTTGGGACCCTGTGCGTCGGCGCGCACTGTGAGACCTCATAGTAATGTTCATGAATACATACCGGTGTGTGTCCACTCGCGAACTTTTTTCGATTTTTACTCAGTTGAACCACTGGATTCCAGACTCAACATATTTTGTTATTTCAATGGCTTCTCTAACCAGAGGTATATAGTGGCGTACATGTCAGTTTAAAAACTTATCTACTTTAGTTTATTATTGTTATCATCCACAAGTGCGTTGACTTATAAACAGTTATAAAAATAAAACGCAATAGTTTTCATTAGATTTTACTCGAAACAAATACATAATTATTACAATGATAATTTTAACATTTATAAGGCATTTCATATCTTTTTACATCTAGTACACTACAACAACAGTCAGAAATATTGAGATTCATTTAGCAGGCTTACAATAGGCGGGATTAGTGTACTAATTCGTTATCCATATTCCATAACCAGATTGAAACAAGAAGTTTTTATTATTCCTTTTTGAGTTATATTTACTTAAAATGACTTGAAATAAAAACAATAGAGTCAAGCAATAACAGTTCTGATGAATGAAATGATTGTAGCTGCTATATTTTTTTTTGTTATGAGTTATTTAAAAGTTGGCCCATAGCCTTCAAAATGCACTAGACACGCAGAGGTTGAATTGTCATGTTTTACCTAAACTTGTATTTGAACACTTGTATAAATATAAAAATAAGGCTTATATTAAAAAAATAAATCAGATCAATGATTATAATGGCTCGGATTGGTGGTAGCTACATTACAAATAGCTGTTACATTTTACAAAATATTATCCTTAATCTACCCTATGTGATATGGACCTAATTATTGAAGAATTTCATATAAAATTCCGCTTACTAAATAAGTAATATCAAACGTCATTAAATTACTTATTGTCAATAAAAATTGACAGGACATTACATAATAATTATAAAAAATAGTAGAATATACATATTAATATGAGAAAAATGTAAAACTATTTATAATTGGTATCAGTAACCTTTATGAACTATCTACAACTATCGACATATTTTGACCTGTTTAACAGAAAAGTCGGATTACAAGAAATCAATGAAAAGGTCGCGGTATTTTGTGCTACTGAGTTAAAGCAGTGAGAAGTCTTTCAATAAAAAATAAACAAAACAGTCTAATAGTTTCATCTACGAACAAATAAAGACACAAATTAAAGTAACTTAAAGCCCTAAAAAAGTTTAGTTTTCAAGCTCATTTTCAGTAAAATTATAAATATCAATAAAATATAATTTTTAAACAGTTCTGAGCGAAATTAATGGCCGGATGCGTATCACAACCTAAAATCAGTTAACATAAAAAAACGGAATGCTTAACATTAGTAAAAATAATTATATATAAAACAAGCTGCCAGCAACATGTGTAAAATGAACATCACGAGATTATCCATTTACGAGGAAAATATAAAAGAAAAGAGGTAAATAATAAAAAAGGTTGTACATATTGTATATGGGCTGCACTTCTAGCGGAGTAACCGTATGAGTCTGTGTGGTAGTCTCCCATTTGGAAGGTGATGGCTGGCGAGGACATTCTGCCGTCGCCACCGTTGGAATAGGCGAGGACACGCAGGTTGTAGGACTTGCCTGGAGTGAGATTCATGACGTATGCCTCCAGTTTCTGCTCCACTAGAATTATAGTGTCGTTCGCGGTGCTCATATCCTGGTCAATCTCCCATACTCGAACCTGAAAATTGCATTGAATATGACAAATATTGAATAGAGCTAATAAAAGATTTAGGGATCTTAAAACACGTTACAATGGATACCTAGTATTACCTAGCCTAGACATGGTAGTTTAGAATTCCATGCTATCCAGTGTATCTATTCATGGTCTGGCTTACCACTTCTTCTACTTCAGGGTAATGGTTAGGCCCTATGTAATAGAGGTGACTCTATTGCAATTTTCGAGGCACAAGTAGTCCTGACCCCAGGCTGCTACTGATAAATTCCTGATGGAAACACCCACTAACACTTTTTCCGACCTGGTAATTGAACCCAGGACTTCACGTTCCACAGTAGCTCCTGTGAGCTTGCGACCAAGGTATTACTTTGTTCCTGTCGAATGACAGTGTTAGTATACCTTATATCCAAGCAGAGGTTCTTCCTCATCAGTGGGTTGCACGTAACGCCACACGACGCGCACGGTGGTCGGGTTGTAGGCCCACACGTTGACGGAGGCCGGGGGCTTCTGTGGCGCCTTACGGAACGTACGCTCCAGGTACCGCTCGCTCTCTGGACCCTCGCCCGCGGAGTTGAAAGCCATTACCTACAAAAATAAAAACAGATTCATAAGTAAATTAAGAAGAAAACATGACAACAAACATGTTAAGCTTTTTACTGCAAAAATGTAAAGTAAAGCTTGCTCGTGTTAGGTATTTGTTATGACTATTTTAAGAGTCAACCAGTTATAGGTACGCTGATAATTTTGAAATATTCTTCGTTATTTTTATGCTTTACGATAGTTATTGTAGTAATCATTATTTTAAGTATAACATAAGTATTACCTTAACAAAATAGTATGTATCGGGTTGCAATCCAACAATGAGAGCCCAATTGCGCGTCGTTCTGGACAGGTAGTAGATGCATTCCTCTTCCTTGTTCGCCTGCTTCCAGTACTTGAGACGGTGTCCGATGAGCTTGCCGCGCAGTCTCTCGCGCGACTGGTCGATGGGGTTCCACGTCACGTTCAGAGACGTAGAGTTGAACGACCTCGCGTACACCATCTGAGGAGCCACCTGAGGCATGTCCTCTGCAGAATATATCGTCATAACCTCGCTCTCCGGACCCGCACCAATCTCGTTGAACGCCTGGACCTTCACATCATATGGTGTGTAGAAATAAGTGGTCGAGATATGAACAACGAACGTTCCAATATTGCCGTACTTCTTTAGACTCAACGACTGGAATTCGACCTCAGTTCCGTTGCGACGCCAGAATATCTTGTAGTAAATTCCAGGTCCATTCTGTAAAGACGATGGCAACGGGTTCCAAGTGATTGTGAGATCGCCTGTTTTCCCTCCGCCACCTCCCACGTTAGCAGGCGCTTCGTATGGCTTATCGGCTGGAGTTGAGAATTGTGGACTCGGTGCCGAAGGTTTTCCAGCTCCCAAAAGGTTTACGGCTTGGACTCTGAATTCATAAATCGACCATGGCATTAGAGTCGTAGTTATAGTCGCACGTTTACGACCATTGTACCGATCGATCTCTATCACGTTGGCCACGTTCTCGCTTATCATGTACCACGTAGGGTTCCAGTGTGTGCGACCAGTGACCATATAGCTGGTGATAGCGCGACCATTCGAGTTGCTGTCAGTCCATTCAAGCGTTACAGTGCTGCGCTGAATGTTGAGTGTCTGTAAGCCGCCAGGTGGGCCGGGTGGTCCTTCGATACGCAACTGAGTGTGGGATGAGATACGTCCGATAGCAGATTTAACAATACACTCGTAGTCACCAACATCTGATAAACTAACATTTAAAATTGTAAGTTCCCCACCATCGATTTTGATTCTCTTGTCAGCGTACAGATCTGCTGCTTCCTTCATGCGGATACCGTTGTGATGCCAGAGGTAAGCAGTGTCCAACATGGGGTCTATTTCAGCATTACAATGTAAAAATACCACTTGATTTACTTGAGTCGTGATTCGTGGTGGCAGTCGCTCGAGGAAGCGTGGCGCGCGCAATACAATTAATCGTCCTCTGCTTTCATCAGTTCCATATTGGTTTTTAGCTACACACGTATAGAGGCCTTCATCATCTCTAGACAGCTGCCGGATTATTAGGTTTCCAGTTTCGGCAATAAATCTTTTGCCACCAGCGCCGATAATGATATTATCTTTCTTCCAAGTGAATGTTGGTTTAGGGGCAGCTTCAGGGTTGCATTTTAATGTCACATTGCCACCCTCTGAGCCGTATGTCTCAGATTCAAGAGGACGCTTTTTAAATGATGGCTTCAAGGACAACACTCTCAACTGTCCTGTTGAATAGCTTGCCTTCAGTTGATTTTTAGCTTGGCACTGGTACATCCCTGGATCTCTGGTTGGATCTAAGAACTTTAATATTAGCACATTGTCTTGGATAACATAACGATCTCTATCATCAGGCTCTAAAGTATCCATTGAAAGTTTTTGACCATTTTTCCACCAAGTATAGTTTACATCTGGAATACCAAAAGCTTCACAATTCCAATGTAACTCACCCTTATTGTCCATGTGTTTATTTGCTAGTGGAATAGTAAAGTTGGGCATGGCTTGTACCTTCAGGAACACGCTGTTAGTTATGTGCGCGCGATCATTCTTCACATCACAGATGTATTCACCTTCGTCCTCTACTCCAGCATTAGGTATTGTTAAAACTCGATCATAATTACTCAAACGTGCTTTTTTCGGCATATTGGCATTCCTTCTTGTCCAATTGTAATGAGGCACTGGATAACCAAATGAAACACATTCAAGACGAACCTCCTGTCCTACTACTGGTGCTTCAGGGAAAACTTTGGGGAAATTATTTGGGAACTTAAGCTGCTGATAATCAGAGTGTGGATACACATAGAGTGGAAAGAATGGACCATTGCGGCCTGCATCGGATACCTTGCTCATGACGTTGCAACTGTAGTTGCCTCTGTCAATAGTCTCTAAGGCAGAGAAGTAGAGACCTCCATCATAAGACACAAACACACGCTTGTCTTCTTCCACGAGATTCGGAAAGTAATTGCGAGCCCACAAGAAGTTTACTGCAGGATAGTAAGATGGTGGATCACAGTACATTACTTTGCCCCAATATTGATTACCACTTTCAACAGACCTCTTTTGATTGAACTCTCTAATATAACCGAAGGACAAGCGCACAGACTCTGATCGAATTGTACCAAATTTATTAGAAGCAGTGCAGTGGTACCTCGCATTGTCTTTATCAGTATCTGGGCCATAAATCAAGAGTGTTCCTCCACTAAGAACAAACCTGGTATCAACTAAAGGATCAATTTCAGTGTAAATAGGGCTGTCAACCTGGTAATCTTCTCTGTACCACTTGTACACAGGTGCAGGGTATCCTCCTGCGAGGCAGGTTAACTGAACATGATAGTTTCTCATTGGATCATAGACAGTGTCTACTGGCTCCTTTATGAAGAAGGGTCCCCTAGGAATCCTCTCGGGGTCAAAAGTATCCAGTCCATATGTAAATGACCTTTCTTCTTCAATAAGATAGTGCAGTCTTTGTGTTTGTCCTTCACAAATGAAGTGATGATATTGGGTACCTTCAACAGGAGAAAGGCCCCAGCGCCCATCTGGATGTGAGAACTTGTACACTAAGTAATCACGAGGCAATAAGTTATAACTTGTGTAAATTTGGGAATGATCATTGAAAAAAGCATTTTCCAATCCAGTCAACTGTGACCCATCTGCATCATTGGACCAATAGCCTGGTGATTGTTGGTGAGCACCAATGTACCATGCTCCTTTCTGAGGGTCTAATCTCATTAGGTTTGTGATGATAAATCCATGTTCTTCTGGGCTATTGACCGCCACTAGATCGGCTTCGTAAGCCAAACAAATTTTCCGGGCCTCATTTCTAGGGCGATCCGGCGACTTAGTGAAACGGTAACAAGATTCCCGGTATCTGATCCAATTTGGCGGACACCTGTATCTCTCCTCATAGTCCAAGCCGGCGTAATATGTCGCCGTGTTTTGTGGATCGACCTCATTGTCATTGGTTCTGAAGTTATCAGAGTTAAAATTATCCTGATAAAACGAACTCTGACCCGAACTGTAGTCGTTGCTGTTTACGGGATAGTTGCTGTTTACTGGGAAGCTGCCGTAAGGTACTTGTGAGTTTGGACGATACTGAGTTCCATTTTGGTTGTTATCCTGGTATGTTTGTTGATTAGAGTTTGGATTGAACGTACCACTGGACTCGGGAACTTGACTCCTGGCACAACTCGCTAACGCGAGTAATATCAAAACACGCTTCATTTTCTGTTCCAAAACAAAGAAACAAATAACATTATTTTCACTTCACAGACAGGAAAGGTTTTGTTGTGATGGACACATGTGTTTTACAGGCTTTAATATCACAGTTCCATTTTAAAATTCGTTTCTAATTTGAAAATAGCTTGATGATGACAAACACCTTGAAATGAAGCCTCGCCCAACTCGATTAAATTCATTCAAAGGAGACCGGAAAAGCATTCATTCAACTTTAGTGTTGTACTGATGACACATTTGACGTTACCGGTTTCTAGAATTTTGCTTTGAAGTTTAATTATTTGTATATTGCAACCCTGCAGATATCAGGCAAAAACATACTTACAACAGAGTTTCCCACACCATTTTGTGATCAATAATAAAATAAAACCACAAAATGATTAATAATATTGACCAAAATCTAACTTCGTGGTTCTGAAAAGTTTATATAAATCATAGAAGCTGCTAGTCCGCTAGGTAGGTAGGTACTGATTGTTGTATTTGTAACAATTCTTGTTGAAAGATTTTTGGTTTGGTTTATTGTGTCTAGACATTAAATATATTATAAATTCTCTAGGTAACTTACTAACTGAATCTCGAGATACACGGGAAGTGTATAGCTTCCATTGTATACCCAGTACCCACCAATGTTAACATCAATGAAGATCAATAGGTGAACAACGAATAGACTCGATCTCGGTCATAATCGCGTGGATATGTAAGGATAACAGAAACAAAAATAACAAAAATATTTTACGCTGGAAGTTATCATGACTTGTCCGAAGCTTACGGTCAGCAACGGAATTGTGCAATCGTTGACGTTAACATCACAAATACTTAGGTACTCGTCAATTGAGAAATGACACCATCAGCATCTGTTCAAATTGTACCTATAAAGGGTGTAAAAGTACCTACCCTTAACGCAAACGATGGGCACTTGTGTCGTTAGATTTCAAATCGCATCAAGTCCACTTTTGACATAAAGTTAGCTTTTATTCTTATATAAAAGGCAGGTGAAGTATCTTTCACAATATTTTACCGAATTGAACCAAGTCCCTGTAGTTTTCAAGCAAAATAAGTTTAAAACACACCCCTTTTTTCAAATTGAACCAAGTCCATTTGACATGTTATATCAAAACGCAGCAAGTCGCATTGGGCCAATCAGAGCGACGCAATCGTTCAAAATGGCGCCCAGTTGTGTGTTGATTATCGCCACGCGTGTGAAGTCGTGTCGTGTTTTTAATAAATTTGTTCAGATATTTCAAGAAAATCAATGGAGAAAATACAAATCGTGCCTCCAAACTTCAAATTTGCCTTCAAACTGCACTAAGTCCAGTATTCTGTTAGATAAAATGAAGCTAAGTCCGGAGGACTTGGTTCATTTTGACAAAATAAACCTAAATCCAAATTAGAAAATCGTTTTTCTCGTAATCTATAAACATTTCATAGAAACAATGATAGAAAGGATGATAGAAAATCCGATTTTTGATAGTCACACCACCCTCAAAATAAGATAATAAAAAGCCTTACTCGAACAGAAAAAAAAGGTCTCTGGGAATAGTTATGAGATATTGGGGGTCAAAATTACAAATTTTTCACAGCTATTTTTGTAAATACTAGTTTTTCAGGTTACAACTTTACTTAAATTACCTCCACGATCCGTTTACTGTTCTAAGCATCCACAAGTACAATGTTTTACGAGTGCTACATTGGGTTTTACCGTAATATGTGATTTTTGACCCCAAAAAAAAAGTCACAGCAAAAATTTTTGCGTAGGGGTCATTGATATAAAAACTAAAGATACGGCCGTCCGAACATTTGCTCGACGCGTTCGCCACACAGAGAATCGGTGTAGTCTGCTCGTTAATGTAACCTTGTATAAGCGGCGTGGTATTTTTGAGGTATAAAGAACATAAATAAAGCTTTTAATAAAATTTACGACCGCACCCGAAGAGAGCCGATCGTGGACTAGTTCACTTCGGCTTAGGAAAGACCATATTGGGACCACGTTCGAGGCGTCATTTTAACATGCCGTCCGCCCAGTCCTTACGCAGTAATATATAAGTCAATGGTAGGGGTACTTAGTTTGATGTACAGAATGCTTGGTTGACGGCTGCGTGAAGGGTTAATTTACACCCTGTATACTTACTATACTCTATGCATTGGACCCTTAGCGTGGCTGCGTGGCAGAAGAATGGACATTGACTTATATATTACTGCGTAAGGACTGGGCGGACGGCATGTTAAAATGACGCCACAAACGTGGTCCCAATAAGGTCTTTCCTAAGCCGAAGTGAACTAGTCCACGATCGACTCTCTTTGGGTGCGATCGTACACATTTTATTAAAAGCTTTATTTATGTTCTTTATACCTCGAAAATGCCATGCCGCTTATACAAGGTTACGTTAACGAGCAGACTACACCAATTCTCTGTATGGCGAACGCGTCGAGCAAATGTTCGGACGACCGTATCTTTAGTTTTTATATCAATGAGAATGGAGGTAATTTTTGAATTAGGAAATAAAAATAAATTTTCATTGTTCACGGTTTTATTTTCCATGTTATCAACAAGAAATAAGAGTCAATAATTATAGTAATACTTATACTGTAGGTATAGCTAAAACAGATAAAACATTACACGATTTCGATACCATTCAGAAAAGTATACAATTCTGTATAAATCGTTAGTTACATTTACTCCAAAAATTATCATTATTTTTCATACCATTTTTCCGCGCGCAAGATAATTCTCCTAATAATATTTCATCACAGATTAATAATGTACTTCTTCGTTTCTTGTTTTCACAAAGAAATAAATAGACAGGGCGGAACATGGCCTTGACTACTGCTTATAAAACTGCTACCTAATTGCGTACAGAGTCCCAAAATATTATACAGAAGTTTGTGTGCTGCACTAAATAATGCCACATGAGTACATCTACTTTTTGTGTAAAACAGTTCATTGACATTAATTAACACAGATATTTGCCGCTCCAAAATAAGTTAAAAAATAACAGTTTTATCTTATTTACATTGTTAATTTATTTTTGCGATATGCGTAATATGATTTTATAGTTTCCTAATTTTTTACAGGACTGTATAAATATAAAAACGTAACTCATTTTATAATTAAAGTAAAATATTGTACTTACAATATTAATAAAAATATTTTGGGGTGACAATACATATTAGCAAACATAACAAAGAACAAAAAATGCCATAAGTATTTAAAATTAGAATTGATAAAGAAGTTACTAGCATAATCTGAAAACATTAAATGATTACAGTTCATAGGTGATGTATTGTATTGATAACGAAACATTTTCTGGAAAACCAGATAGAAGAACTAGTCGAGGAGCGCACGATAATGATCATAGAATCTACTCGCATACGATACTGCACTTTTCCATGCTCGATGGTCGATCACTTAAGTACAACAGTCGCGTGCATAAGGCCATCCAACCCTGTGACTGATACCTTCACTCCGCATATATAATAAAATCATCTACATGTTCCAAGATAACCACGTATACTATTGCACACACAGTATAAGATTATGCTAACGCCTTACAATTAACAGTGTGGTAACTACATGTCGTTAATTTCCTAATATTAATATAATTACACTAATCATCTCGCCTTGCTCTTTACTTATTCGCCTATCTACCCAATACACCGTACACCAACGTTAAATAGCACCCATGAGAATATCGAACATTTAAAGCAACATCTATACGCATTAACTAAACCTAAACTATTTACAATATTTACACAGGTTGTCCATTAGTATACACAACATCTCACAAGCCAGACTTTAGAGTGAGACAAAAATTGATTATGAAATGGCTGCCTTAAAATACACAGTCTCATAAAACGAATATGTTTGTAATATTGTTCTTAAATGAGATACATGTTACGTTACAATTATCAGTCAAGCTTGGTATTAAGATCTCGTTATTGAGCCGTCTCCAGTCACACACGCGTGTATGTGTTTATTTAAAACAATGTTATATGTATATAGATACATATAACATTGTTTCATTGTTCATGGCATAGGCCATGAAGTATTATCATGCATGTCTCAGGTCATAAATGAATCGAATTGCTATCCAGTAGCAAGAATTATAAATTAAGTCACTTTGTCTCTTGGACTATAAGGTCTTAGAGACACTATAATCACTGCAAAACATAATGACGTTTGAAAAATCACATTAAATAACCCTACCTTGGCAGTCGGGTAAAACAATTTGATAATGATTAATAAAAAAAACTGCTTTTAAAACAAATGAGGAGTAATGTGATATCTTTAACTTAAATTAGGCCTCTCCTCCGTGGAGGGTGAAATGGTTATTTGATCGTTGGAGTCCGAAGGTTTGTCCTAGTGTCAGCTAACCAGTACGGTCTCGATCTTTAGGAGCTGGCGTAATTTATCGGTGACCCTGACGAGGGCCACTTTAGAAGCGCGCACGTTGACCTTCTCTCCAGCACCGAGTAGCTGGTGGCATTGTGCGCGCTCCAAGAACTCTTGCGTGCGAATTTCGCGCAGCAACTCCTTGGGGGATCCAGAGCCGCAGTGGATCTGCTTTAGAAGACTGTCCTTTGATTTGATCTGGAAATTGAGAAAAGTTTGCATGAATACCACAAGGTTTTGGTTGTCTATGACTATTTTTATTTTATTTTATTACAGAACTATACATTTTTTTATTTTATTTAATACTAGCTGATGCCCGCGGCTTCACCCGCGTGGTTGTCAAATTAATACTAAAACCTTCCTCTTCAATCACTCTATCCATTAAAAAAACCGCTTCAAAATCCGTAGCGCTGTTTTAAAGAATTAAGCATACATAGGGACGGACAGACAGCGACAGCGACTTTGTTTTATACTATGTAGTGATCCTGTACAAGTACACTGACCCTATACGCCGCAGAACCAATGACGGTAGAGGAAAACGTGTTCAAGTGTAGACGGTTAAATTCAGCAAGCGAGTAGGATTTTAACCAAAAAGTGGCTTGATGCTGCTGGGTAGATCAATGTGCTTTAAGCAATTATTATGAAGAGCAAGTGTAATCTTACCTGTAATAAATTAGTAATATCCTGCAGCAAACACCACAGCCCGTCAGCCGGCTGGCCCGTGGGGGTCCTGAGGCTGTAGAAGGGCGGCAGTGGAGCCTCGGTGCACTGGATCTCTATCATGGAGTCCGGGGGCGGCGGTGGAGATGCGGGGGGCGGTGACGACAGCGCGTCGCAACCCATCTCCTCACGATCTGGAAAAAGAAACCGTTTATGTTCAGATTTTCGTTGCCAAAACCAACAAAAAATGTTAAGATGCAAGTTTCTCCATCCTTTGTTTAGCCACTTAAAAAGATAATATGCCTCGTGCAACCGGATTGAGTGATGAATTTACAATTTCGCAAACGCAATTCCAGCATTGAGCTAATATTTGTATGGCCTACAAACTATCGTCCTGGATTCCTATGATTCAGAGGACTACTGATACTTGGTAGGGAAACATCAAGTTCTAAGTACAATATTCATCAGCGCAAACATGATTTCACTAGTTAAGGCTTTTGTAAACTAATTACTATTTACTTCCTATGTTATAACACGACATGACGATATTAAGCTATTAACCCCACGTTATAGTATCTCTCCTTCCGTTAACTCGTTTGTAACACGCGATCCCTTTGTCACGAATAGGTTACACATGCATTTTCAAATTCAAGGAAAGCACTCAAGAACCACTCTCAAGAACACTTTAGCAGATCTACATCAACTCTTTCTTACCTATCAGTTCAGTAGGTGGAGGAAATCGCCAGGGTTCGACCGCTTTCCCCTGAACATCAGCAATGTGTAATCTTAGCAGAGTGGTGGCAGGACCCTCCGTCAGTTCCTCAGGGGTCTGACCCGCATAGGTACCGAGCAGTGGATCCGCGCCGTACGCAAGAAGTAGCCGAATCAATTCTACGTGACTGTTCTCACAAGCTTCGTGTAAAGGTCTGAAAATTAAATGTTTCACGTTAGCTAGCTTCTCAAAGACAGTTGAGCATTTCAAAATGTTCAGTAATCCAAACGCGACGAACCTGATTCCTCCTTGGGCTGCCGCAGATACGTTGGCGCCGTATTGCAGCAGTAATCGAGCTATTCTGACATGACCCCTAGCAGATGCCACATGTAAAGGCGTGAACCCTGCGTTGTCTTTCGCCGAAGCGTCTGATTCCAACTTCTCCAAACAATATGCGACGCAATCCTGTGAATGAAAAAAACGTGAATAAGCTATGATATTTTTTTTTTTTTTTAAATTGATGCGATCTTTGAAGAAGACTTACCGTGTATCCCAACCTGGCAGCTCTGTGGAGATGCGTTTCTCCAATACTCTTGTTGATGAACCAGCCCTTGATCTCTTTCTTAATATCATGGACTGATTCAGGACTAGGCTTCACTGCTGGTCTACGAATTTTTGTAGCATTTTCTTCTCTTCGTATTATTTTCTTTTTCTTCCTGATATAATCAAATCCAGAACTAAATTTTCTCCTACCAAATAGACGCTTGAGACGTCTTTTCGTAGTCACACCTTCAGCGGGAACCAAAGGACTACCTTCTACTTTCGGTTTGTCTTTATCTTCTGGAGGAGAATTTTCATTTTTGTGTTTATTTGCAGACATTTCTTTCGTCCTTTTGTGATTTAGAGATTTCATTATGCTGTTCCTTTTTTTTAAACGCATGAGTCGACCCTTAGCATCATTCCTTTTTAGTGACTTGGTGCTTCGTAGTCCATCTCTAATTGAACTAGATCTTCTTTTCAGTTTGTCTTTTACGATCTTTCTAGGTTTGAATTTTGGCTTTGATTCTGGTTCTTTCTTTATTTCCACAACTTTTACTTCTTTTTCTTCTTCAAGAGGAAGATCTTCTTCTCGACAAGTGGTTGGAGGTGCGGAAGCTGGCCGTTCGTCACCAAATACTTCTTTGATTGTTGCTCTTTGTTTAAGAACTCGACTTTCTGTTCTTGTCCTAGATTTTAGAACGAGCGGCGCGAACTCTTCCGTAGCACCAATAAGACCATCGGTGTCTTTAATAAAGGAATGTCTAAACGCAGTTACAGTCTCTTTTCTAAATGCTCCTAAATAATATACATCTTCCATGAATTTTTCTTTCTTCACACTGTAACTGCCTTTATTTCCGTTTTTTACCAAACCTAAGCTAGGTGTCGGCAGCAATTCACTCGTCGATTTTTTAGATATGATTTTAGGTGTTTTGTCATCTTTATCTTTGCTTTTTTTCTCTTTTTTATTTTCTTCCTTTTTGCCACATTTTTGAATTAACATATCAACAATTGAACTGCTTTTCTTTTTATTAATCGATGATGACAAAACGGTGGACGTCGATGCCTCTGAATCATAATGCAACTTATGTGGTGTAGAATAGCTAGAATTCGAATCTAAATCACTATCAAGGGTGAGTTTATCAGGGCGTCGTGCATACAAATCATCGGTAGCAGCTGATGGTGCAGAAGAAGGGGCCGGAGAAAGAGGTGCAGGATCCAAATCAGGTAGAGATGTCGAACCTCGTGTAAATATCGCACCTGACCCTCTAACAAAGGGCCCTCCTGAACGACCTCGTGGTATTGCTATGAGTCTAGTTGGCATACGAAGAGAACGTTTATATTTATACAATTCTTCTTCCCAACCTGGATGAAAGTATGAGCCATCGCCAAATGTTGGTTTCCGTAGAACTGGTGTAGAACTGTTACTTGCACTACTACTATCTAGTTTCTTCAGAGGAGATGATTTCGCTGAAGATTTTGAGTTAGGTGTAGTTTTGTTATCTTCAGTTTTTGTATTTTTACGCTGTCGGAGTCTTCTTGCCACACTTAGATCATCTTCATCGCTATCTGAACTTGAATTAACATCTTGTTTCTCATTTTTGTTATTGTCAACAGACAATTTTCCCTTGGATCTTGACATTTGTCTAGGCAGTTTCCCCTTGAATTGTTTTTCTTCCTTATTATTCCTCCCAATTTCTTCCTTTGATAATGTAGAATCCAGTGACTTTCTAGTATTTTTATTTACATCTACATCACAACACTCAAGTTTTACATACGCAGATTTCTCTGACAAGTCCTTTAGTAATTGATATTTGAGACGATCACTTTTTTCCTTATCTTTCAGAATCTTACTCTTTATAAGTGGCTCATCATCATCTGTAGATTCCAATTCTTCTTTTATCACAGTTTTAATTGGTGTCTTTTCTTTTAGCTCCTTACCAGATGACAGAGATGCAGAAGAATTATCAGGTTTTTCAATTTTAACTTTCGCTTTTGCCCGAATCTTACTAGGCCTATCACTTTCTTTTTGTTTGCCATTCTTTTTATCAATTCTGTGTTTCTCACTTTTATTCGATTGCTTTTCTACAGGAGGTGATTCTAACACAACTGACATTTCAGTTTCATCCATAATGTCGTCTTCGTCCATCGGCTCTTGTTTTATTACTATAGGTGGTATTATCACTTCTAAGGATTTCGTAGCCTCTACCGAGGATTGAGGGGTTTCTACTTCGGATTTTGTGCTTTCCTTGGCAGGTTTTGTGGTCTCTACCTTCGGCTTGGTCGCAACTACCACTGATTTTGTGGTCTCTTCCGCAGGATTTGTTATCTCTGCCATTGATTGACTGGTCTGTTCCGAAGGTGCCGTGATATTTGTTGTAGGAGGGATTTCTGACGTGGAAGGTGTTATTTCATCTATAGGATTATGCGAGTTAGATTCAGATACTAAACTTACAGACTTTTCCACTTTACTCTCATTTTCATTTTCAGAGGTGTCAATGCGTCTTTTGTTCACTTTCTTTTTATGGCAACCAGCCTTTAGCTGTTCCATAAAACTATCACATGCATTTGCCCAATCTAGGTCTTCAGCAGGAGCTTCATTGACTTCATTTAGACCCATTGGTTCTAAGCTTTCTAAAATATCCTCCGTCTTGATTGATATTTCAGCATCTTTCTCAATTTCTTCAATGTTCATTGGTTCTGTTTTAACTTCTGCAATAATTGATACAGGTGGCTCTTCATTTTTGATTACAGATTCAAGTCTTAAATTGTCTTCCCTTATTTGATTAAATAAATGAGTCTTCCTAGGAAGTAATTTTAGCTTCTCATTTTCAGGTGGTGTTATCTGTTTCGTCTCAGCCTTCGTCATGGCGTCTGATGGCGGCATTACTTTTAATTCTGCTTTTGTCCTTATTCTGGATGCAACATCGTTTTCTGGCGATATTGGTTTTGGATCCGGGCTGTTGTGGTAATCTGAGTCGCGTGGTAACGAATCAACAGCTTTAGGCATTTGGATGTGTTGATGTAAGTTGGGAGTAATGTGGTTAGAAGTTTGTTTTGCGAAATGTTTAGAAGCTACTTCTGCTTCATTTTCCTTTGTGAGATCTGTGATATCTATAACAGAATCTTCTGCATCGTCTATTACGATGAGGTCTGGAACCTGCTTGGCTTGTCTTGGTGGCTCTACAAAGCCTGTTTGTTTTGTTTCTAAACTGTTTCTTAGTATACTTAGCACCCTTTTATCTGCAGGGATACCACTGGAAGGATCAAAATGATGCGGATGAATATCTCTATGGCTCGGAATTTTTTGTATAACATGATGACGGCTATTAGCAGACGGATTCCTGTCAAGATAGTGGGCGTGATAATCGCTCGTTTCACGAGCTAGATCTGGCTGATAAGGATTATTTGAGTATCTGCGAAGACTATGATGTTCCCGATAGAGGCCCCCGGGAATGGGTGGACGTTTTTGTTCGGTTTGGTAAGTTTCCAACTGTTGTTTATATCTATTATAGCCATAAACCGGCTGTTTCATGAGTTCACGTTGTTCTCGAGCTGACTGGTTTAAATGGTCTATCCGACTATCTGCTGTCCAGGTTTCATAACGAACTATCTTCTCCGGAATGTTACTAGCTATTGGCCCTGTAGGACGCTTTCTTTCTTCTATAATAAAGTGTCGGTCATCGCGAACTCTATTATCAGGATGACGTTGCTCGCCTAGCGATCTTGTAAGATCAATTTTAGGAACGTATTCAGCTCTCACTGGAATATTTCGTTCTTGGTAAGGATGTGGAGATTCGACAGGGTATGCCTCAGCGACTGTTCTGATCGGACGCGTTTCATATGTGCCGTTGTAACGCATCGAAGGATGTGCCGGTGCCGGTACCGGTTGGGACGGTGCCGGATATGAATGCGCAGCACCCCTCTCCCCGTATTGGGTAAAATTTGGAGCAAAATCTACTTTATGAGATGCATAGCTGGTGGTTGGTAGATGTGCGTGACGGCTGCTGGACGAAGATGGCCGATGAGGCAATGAAATCATTTTGTTTTCTGCTGCAGAATCAACAGCATCGTCCTGAGTAGTTGACGAGTCGGCTGAATTTTTCACTGTTTTCACTGATAAATCCAAAGGTGATTCTCGTTTCTGCTTACTTTGACTGACCTGCGTAACTGCAACAGGCGGTTCGTGCTTTTGCTTAGTTTGATTCATTTGATTTACGAGTGTCGTTACAGAGACCGTCATGCGTGCCTGATTGGGATAACCAGGTTTAACCGTCGACCGCGCGGGCGACGTTTGGACGGGGGCGGCCGGAGCATACTCATAGCTGGTTTTAGGTGCAGCTGCTGGACGAGAATAAACAGATCTTGATTGAGTTGAGTTATGACCAATTGGAACCGGCGCACTAGGTCCATAACGAGATGTTGATGTGGATGGTGTCGGATAGTGGTAACCGCTTCTAGTATCTACAGGTCTGCTCATGTTGGGATATTCAGCACGTGGTGGCAAGCGAGCAGCATCATGTGCATGTGGGTGCGGTGGGATTGGCACTGGTGACCGGTCTTGTGGTCGAGGAGAGTAATGTGCAGTCATGACATCCATTGGTGCGTGTTTATATTGAACTTGGTGGTGCGTATCTACACGGTGACTCTGGACAGGTTGCGCGACCGGTGCAGGTCGATAACTCGGATATCCTTGTTGAGGATCATATTTCCGCGGTGGAACCACAGGATGCCTGTCATAATGCGACGAGGTTCGTCCGTACGGCGACGGGTCACGACGTTGCTGTAGGGATGCATATTGTAATTGTGCTGATCTGCTATCAGCAGAGTGCCTCTGGGCCGGAAGCGCTGGCTGCGGATGATGAATAGGAGGTACGCGATCGTTGGGTGGAGGCGGCGGTTGCGCAGGTGGCATTTGGTATCGTTGTGTAGGTGGACTTTGCGCTGCTACATCACGCAACCTCGATGTTGTGTGTTGCGGCATCGACCCCGACAATCTTGCATACGTTTGTGGACTATGACGCGAATGTGTCGAAGGCTGAGGTGAAGCTACCGGCCCATGAGAATTTCTTCCTTCAGTCATGTTTGCGTCATAATGATACCGCCCATACGGCTCTGGTGGTCGTGACGTGGGATACGGATCTGGCGGTCGACCTGGAGCATAGTGATCAGGTTGCCTAGCAGTTGGCGTTTGCGCTCGATGCACAGGTTGACGGTACTGTGCCGGAAGCTCCAGCTGGGACTCTGGAGCCACAGATGGCTGCAGCGGCGCAGCTGATGGAGGCCGCGCGGGGGACGGGCACGGGGCGGCGGGAGCAGGCGCGGGCGAGGGCAGCGTCCGCGGCGGCTTGCGGATTATGTGCGACGGAGGTGATAGTGTACCCACTGCCTCTTCATCGTCTTCAATCTCGGGCTGCTCCCGTCGTTTCTCTGCCGCCTCACGCATTACGGTAGCTTTGTGAATAATGTGCGGTTCAGGTTCAATAGGCTCTGAGGGCGGGCGTGGTGGAGCTGCGATGGGTGTCAAGCTCGGTACGGACGGTGGGGCTGCGGCGGCAGAAGGCGGACGTGACGAGGGAGCTGGCGCCCCGGACTGCGCTGGTGCGCCTTCTTCTGGTAGTGGAGCGGTTGGTGGCCAAGGTTGACCGGAGCCGTCTGCCTGCGCTTGCTTCGGCACCCCCATAAAGTACTGGCGTGTCCCTTCCAGTACATTGTTAAAAGACACGTCCATACTCCGTCTCCTCTAGATACTACCTGAAACAAAGCATAGCATAACATTATTCATAATTTATTATAAAAGAGCCCGTATCAAGAGAGACAAGTGCTTGTTAATGTAATCACGCAATGCTAATAAAAGCGATATTCATCAATCATCGCAGTGAGCGAGTAAATGCCGATATCGATATCGAACGCACGACTTGTCGAAGGTGCGTGGTTGGGTCGTTACCCGGCGGCTGCCCTTGAGCGTACTTCGCCCCCGCACACACACATACGCACGATTGTAACCATTCGCGATATTACACACACTGTGGCAACTTCCGCATGACTATTTTGCTTAAAGTTAACTGACCTTCATTCGATTGAATGTCAAAAACCTCGTGTCATTAATTAGCGATTCTCTTTTGAGGCCACAATTCCTGCTGAACAAGTTACAATTTACGTTTTGTATATCATCATTGTTTTAATATTTGGTTAACAAGAAATAAACGAAACTTAATCGAAGAAAAATAAAAGTTCATCTCGTGTATTACTAGCAATGAGGAATCAATCACACCACAGAACACCTATTGTTTCACATTCTGTGAAGAATGCAATAACAGCACAAGTAATTGGTGCCGCATGCCTATTTGGAAGAGAACGATGTACCTACAATTATTGTTCATAACCTTCATTTAACGTTTTTCTTTAATTATCTGTTATTATAACTTATCAAGAAGTAACGAATGTTAATTACCTGTCAGCAACTGGCTTTAAGAATCTTCATTACTTTACGTTTAACATATTATTAAATACGAGTAAATGGGGACAGTCAGGGTTGATAAAAGTTTTTATTGCATCAAAATACCGGCCCTAAAAGACCCTGACTGTTTACATTATAAATGCAGACAAATACTCGTCACACCCATGATTTACTAAACAACTTGCAGCCATAAGTAATGTACAAAATGTACATAATTATAAATGTTATAAAAATAAGATTTTCCGCTTGTTTACATGACGTTCAACTTCATACTAACTCTCGAGGATCTTTGCAATACATATAAGAAAACATCCGCAAAATAAAAATGTTGATGTTTGTTTTCTCTCGATTCACCACCGGACAACAAAGAAATGTTTTTGTCTAAGTTTCAGTTTTATTGTTCAAGTTCCGTCGTTAATGTACCAAGTGCTAATGTACTGAAAGAGGAACGATTGGGTGATAAGGGCCCATACATGATACATTGGACTTTTATCGGACTCTCTTAAATAACTTACAGGTATCATAAACCGTGTTTGTTGTCGATATTGTAGCTACGTGTTGCCGAACACATACCTATTTGTAAATCTTCCCGGACGGAAGCTGGTCTCCAAGCGACGCAGCTCGATCGATTGCAGTGAGCCCTGGCAACGGTGACGGATGTGAGGCTTACGAGCCCCGGATACTATCCGAACGGTTGCATCGACGTCAAATCAAATAGAACAGTAAAGTTGTTCTTTGACTTATGTAATCGGCCTTATTGAAAATAATATGAATAAACATGCTAACAACACTATTTAAATTAATTAAATCTCTATTCATGTACAAAAAGAAATCTATATCTATATCTATACATATAATAAATCTGTAGAGAAATCGTTTTTGTACATCGAAAATATTTAAAAAAAAAATTGTCAGGGTATTAAAGTATAACCAACAGAACACATTTCCAGCATTTTTGGAATTTTTGTCTGTTTGTCTGTTTATCTGTTTGTCTGTTTCGATGACTAAGCATCACGTCAAATTTACGAAACGAATGTAGGTAACTTTTATACATAAATATTGTGCGTAACTTGGGCTATTACTTAGTCTTTGTGTCATCGTAATCGGTGCTCTCTATCAAAAGATATATGAATTTATAGTTTTCAAGAAGAACTTATCGTTATGGTCAAGAATGAGACAAGTAACGACATCTATTGAACGAATATGGTACTTATTACTAAATGCCTTCACAAGATAACTTTAAAAAAGTTATGATAGCAAAAGGTACGTAGATATAAGTCTAAATGACGCTGCTTTCAAAATCTACATAGCCTAAACCTTATAGTGTTTGATCGCTCTTTTTTAGCAGTTTATCTTCGTCTTCGACAGATGGCGTTATTCATTTGATGTCATTTTCTGAACCGCGGTGATATAAACATACACACATTATGTTTCGTGAATAGTCAACAAATAAAATTTACCAATTACACAGTATTAAAATACTATTTTTTTTAAACTAAATTAAAATTAGATAAAACCCAAGACATATTTTTTTTGTACCGTGTGGGAATCGAACCTGCGACACGCAGTGCTACTGTTAATCGTCCAGCCATTGCGCCAACCATGTCGTCATATAGATGTGGTGTGTTGTTAGCCCTATGTGTCGAGGCCGCGGTATCTCTTTCGAACAACCCGCAGCCCCAACGGGCGTCGGTCCTTGGGGGCCCCTTCAGTGTTGCTGACATCTCTTTGAGACGCGCGTGGAAGACGAACGCGCCTTCATCGTCATAGGACGGACGAACGATTAACTAGCCCGTTACTCACCGTTCACAGGCCCGCGCCTACGGTGGCCGGAAGCCATCACGTGGCCCCCGATGCCCAGAGCGTCTCCGACGGACGAGAGGTTGTCTCCCTCTCACGTTCCGCCACCTCTTTCGCTAGCATTACTGCTTCGCAGGAGGAGGTGGCGGCCATTTCAGATTCGATGTCCCAGATTCGGTACAGGTACCCTCTCGAAACACCCTCTAATCCCCCGTTTTTTTTGTGGTTCGTAAATTATCAAATGACTCATCCCGCTCTGGGCGGAGCGGAAGAAAGTGTCAGACTTCTACTGACTAAAAACCACCCACGTTCCTTCTTAGCCCTTTGTGTTTCGGGGCCATGGTATCTCTTGCGGACAACCCTCAGCCCCGGCAGACGTCCCTTTGGGGCCCCTTAATTGTTGCTGACATATCTTTGAGGCGCGCGTGGAACACGAACGCGCCAACGACAATCTGTCTGCCTGTCGACTATAATGTACCTGTTTCAAATTTCTTCAAGATCCGTTCGGCCGTTCTGACGTGGTTGATTAACAAACACCCATCCATCTAAACTTTAGTATGAGACATAGTCAGTACTTTGCATTACTCTCTTCTTATTTTCTACAGCGTCAGTAAGTTAACGCAGGGCAATGATTAAATGTACTTTTATCTAAGCGACGCATTTTAGTTTCCGACAAGCACGTGAACGAAGTCGCGGGCACAGCTAGTATATAATAATAATAATATATAAATATATATTTTTTATTGAGTTATAGCAAACACGATTCGGAGGTCACCTTTTAAGCAAGGAGATGCTTATTGGTCTGTTTATCTGTTTGTCTGTTTCGATGACTAAGCATCACGTCAAATTTACGAAACGAATGTAGGTAACTTTTATACATAAATATTGTGCGTAACTTGGGCTATTACTTAGTCTTTGTGTCATCGTAATCGGTGCTCTCTATCAAAAGATATATGAATTTATAGTTTTCAAGAAGAACTTATCGTTATGGTCAAGAATGAGACAAGTAACGACATCTATTGAACGAATATGGTACTTATTACTAAATGCCTTCACAAGATAACTTTAAAAAAGTTATGATAGCAAAAGGTACGTAGATATAAGTCTAAATGACGCTGCTTTCAAAATCTACATAGCCTAAACCTTATAGTGTTTGATCGCTCTTTTTTAGCAGTTTATCTTCGTCTTCGACAGATGGCGTTATTCATTTGATGTCATTTTCTGAACCGCGGTGATATAAACATACACACATTATGTTTCGTGAATAGTCAACAAATAAAATTTACCAATTACACAGTATTAAAATACTATTTTTTTTAAACTAAATTAAAATTAGATAAAACCCAAGACATATTTTTTTTGTACCGTGTGGGAATCGAACCTGCGACACGCAGTGCTACTGTTAATCGTCCAGCCATTGCGCCAACCATGTCGTCATATAGATGTGGTGTGTTGTTAGCCCTATGTGTCGAGGCCGCGGTATCTCTTTCGAACAACCCGCAGCCCCAACGGGCGTCGGTCCTTGGGGGCCCCTTCAGTGTTGCTGACATCTCTTTGAGACGCGCGTGGAAGACGAACGCGCCTTCATCGTCATAGGACGGACGAACGATTAACTAGCCCGTTACTCACCGTTCACAGGCCCGCGCCTACGGTGGCCGGAAGCCATCACGTGGCCCCCGATGCCCAGAGCGTCTCCGACGGACGAGAGGTTGTCTCCCTCTCACGTTCCGCCACCTCTTTCGCTAGCATTACTGCTTCGCAGGAGGAGGTGGCGGCCATTTCAGATTCGATGTCCCAGATTCGGTACAGGTACCCTCTCGAAACACCCTCTAATCCCCCGTTTTTTTTGTGGTTCGTAAATTATCAAATGACTCATCCCGCTCTGGGCGGAGCGGAAGAAAGTGTCAGACTTCTACTGACTAAAAACCACCCACGTTCCTTCTTAGCCCTTTGTGTTTCGGGGCCATGGTATCTCTTGCGGACAACCCTCAGCCCCGGCAGACGTCCCTTTGGGGCCCCTTAATTGTTGCTGACATATCTTTGAGGCGCGCGTGGAACACGAACGCGCCAACGACAATCTGTCTGCCTGTCGACTATAATGTACCTGTTTCAAATTTCTTCAAGATCCGTTCGGCCGTTCTGACGTGGTTGATTAACAAACACCCATCCATCTAAACTTTAGTATGAGACATAGTCAGTACTTTGCATTACTCTCTTCTTATTTTCTACAGCGTCAGTAAGTTAACGCAGGGCAATGATTAAATGTACTTTTATCTAAGCGACGCATTTTAGTTTCCGACAAGCACGTGAACGAAGTCGCGGGCACAGCTAGTATATAATAATAATAATATATAAATATATATTTTTTATTGAGTTATAGCAAACACGATTCGGAGGTCACCTTTTAAGCAAGGAGATGCTTATTGTGTTAGGTGACTCCGCACTTCCTCTTAACATTAAACAGTATGCAATTGAAAGTAAAAGAGATTATAAAAATACAAAAAAGAAATATAAAAATACAAAAAGTAAAAAGTAGAGCACTCGTGTGATGTATGCGAGTGGGATTTAGAGTGTGGGTGTGTGTGTGTGTGTGTTTGTGTGTGTGTGTGCAAAAGTGTGGATGTGCATTAATGTGTATGAGTTAATTTGGTTTTGGTTTAGTTTTAGGTTTGCGACCTTGTCTTGGGATCGGAAGAAGCCAGAAGCAGAATATTAATTATATCAATGTACTAAAGTATAGGTTAAGTTTACAAACATGTCATAATTGCATTGAATAAGTAGAGGTAAACATACAAATGTGTAATATCATTAAATCACTTATGCTTAATTATTTATTTATTAATTATTAATTAATTAATTAATTTCCTACCTGACGAATAGCCAATTGTTTCAGTTGAACGGATTAAATGTGAAGTGTGATTGTAACAATTGAATTGTTTTTCCAGTTCAAAAGTATTAATTGGGCCTTGAACTCTTGACTTTCCTATTACGGTTACAAAAATAAACCAGAGTTAAAACAAAAAAAGTTGTTTGACCCTTATAAAAAAGAGAGACCTAGCTACAAATAATTATTTTCGTACCAGACGACTAAATTCAGTCTACAGAAAAGCAATATTCCTCAATGATTAATCTAAGGTTCAATTATGTTGGCAAATCCCTGAGTATTTACTGAAAGGCCGATCGATCCCTTCTACTCCATTTATGATTTCGTGAAAGGTCAATGTCACCTACCCGACCGTCTGTGAGATACGGGGTTAATGACCCCGCGACTCATATTATTTACCTAGGTATCGCACGTAGCTATCTACGCATATAATACGTCAGATGATTGTACATACGAGTGGAAATAATAATGATCACAGATAACAAAATTCTTAGAACACTTTTGGATGTATTAGAGTTTTTTAAACAAATATTATGTCGATCGGAAATTTCAATTAGTCCTTTCTACCGGCAATTGGACAGATAAGCAACATAAAGTATAATGCTTTATATCTTATCTGCGTGTTTTTAACTGATTATGGTTCATCTATACTAATATTATAAAGAAGTAAAGTTTGTGTGTTTGTTAAATTGTAAGGGGTAATCTCGGGATCTACTGAACCGATTTCAAAAAATCTTTCACCGTTGGGAAGCTACACTATCCCCGGGTGACATAGGCTACTTTTTATCCCTGTATTCCCACGGGAACGGGAACTACGCGGGTGAAACCGCGTGACGTCCGCTAGTAATAAATACTACGAAAACAGATAACCTCGATCTATGTAGACTTATAGAAAATTCACCTGTTTCTACTTAATAATGTTCTTTTCTGAAAGAGTACAAGAGATGAAACTTCGTTAAAAACTTCAGCGTTGTGAATTCACTATTCAGCTATAAAAATACATTGAAACCCAAAAAGTAAACAGAGAGAAACGTCTTACTGCTTACGAACTCGACTCAACTTCGTAGACGATTGGAACTACAAACTTTAAACAGTTATTCTTCAATTTCAGCATTTCTATATTTAGCTTATATTACGTAATTCATCACCTGCGTAGCCTTTTCTCAACTAGGTATGTTGGAGTCGGCTTCCAGTCTAAAGCAGCTGAGTACCAGTACTTTACATGGAGCGGCCTGTCTGACCACCACAACCCAGTTAGTACTGGGTAATAAGTATACACCCTTTGGTAAGACTGATTGTCAGACTTTCTGGCGACTGACTACCTCTGTAACGACAGCCAAAGATCTATATCACATAATTATGGCAGCCGGGAAAAACGGCTTTACGTGCTTTCCGAAGCACTGAGGAATAATAATAATAAAAAAAATATTTGGAACAACTTAAGAGTACAGGATACAAAGGAGAAACGATGATAACTACAAAATTAAAATACTGTGGCGCAGCTATCAACGCCCAATTCGAAATACAAGATTCACAAATGCATTGTTCCGGATTAACAAGAAGTGAAATTCAAAAATAAAAATAAAAAAAGTGAATGAGAAAAGGTAAATTAATTTTATGTACACTATGTGGTTGAATTTGTATGTAGAGTGTGTGTGTGTGTATGTGTGTGTATAGTGTGTGTTAGTGTGTCTACCGTGTTTATGACTCTAAAAGTTTCTCGGTCTCATCATAGGACAGAAATTTAAGCCAGGTGGTCACATTTCTTTTAAGCAAATTCCTAGTCATAGGGTATATTTTAATTTTCTTATTTAAGGCATTATACAGTTTAGAGCTGGTGTGAGTAAAGTGGCGACTGACTAACGCTAACCTACAGCCTTCGGTCGGACAAACTCTGTTGGCACGACGGCTTAGAATCTCGGTATAAATCTAATCCATCCATCTACGGATCAACTTAGGTAAGATAAATTCCGAAATTACAAAGTTAAATGTATCACAGAGGTAAAATGGTTGTTTTGAAGCGAAATAATTGCATGTGTGCAACGGTGCGTTGCAAGATGCAATTACTCGTGCCGCACATATGTGGATTCCGTTATGAGAACGCGCCCCACTGGAAAATCTACTTAGCTATGTAATACAAAGATACCGGAATTTGTTTTAAATAACGGGTTTTTAGCCATCGCTTTATCAATAGTTATTATTTGTCGGAAATTATGCACTTTTGCTAATCATTCAGCAACTTTTGCAAGGTGGAATCGTGAAGTCTTGTTTGCTTTTCACTACCTACTATTGATTGTGTCTTGTTGATATTATTATGTACCTAAGCATGAACGAGACGAGGACCTCATACTAACTAGAGTTATAGATAAGCCACGGGCGACCAGCTGGAGCCTCAGCTACACGGTAAAACCGATTGCATGAGGAGGACGGTCCACAGGTGTGTGCGGTGTGTGCCTTAGTAAATCTCTGTAAAACGCATTTTGCCCCCCGACAAACCAATTCATGTCGGGCTGTGGCTCTTTTATGATTCGGATAAAGAACAAACAAAGGCCGTTCTCGGCATTCTTTCAACTGATTTATATTTATTGAGAAAATATTTTAATGTAACTCAATCCGTGCCAAAAGCTTCGTCAAAAGAATCACAGATCGACACAATTTACTACGACGTCGTCGTCGTTTTAAAGTACAACCAAATCAACGTAAACTGAATTCCGGATTAACATTATTTAATAAACAGAACTTTTCCTTAAATTACGTCAGAGTTTAATAACAAACAGTCCGTCATAAATACATAGTTTATCTCGATATATTCAGCCTATTTACCTGAACTAATATAACGCCCACAGAACACTGAACTCTAGGCAGAGTTTGAAACTAATATGGCATTTTTCGTCTATATTAAACTTTATAGTATTAATATAAGTAATATATACTTTTTTTTTAATAAAGTTGATATTGTTTTTTAGTTATTTTGTACCCTACCACAATGTTGTCTTGATTAACCCTAAGGTTGACTGGTAGAGAATGCCTTGTGGCATTAAGTCCGCCTATGTATCACTATAAAGTTTAAATAAATATATTGGTATGGTCATGTGGTGCGGAGGGATGTAACTAAAAAAGAGAGGAAGTAGAGAGAGGGAGAGGAAGGTCAATGAAAAGATGGATGGATTGTATGGGGAATGATATGAAAGAGAAAAGAGTAAACGACGCCGTGACATCTGACACGGGAGAATGGAAGAAGCAAACGTGTTGCCCCAAAGGACTTACGAAAGGCAACAGGATGTAAGTAAAGAAAATAAATATGAACCCAGAAGAACAATAAAACTTACGTGGTATAATGGCTACCCTGCTTGATGAGAGTGGCAACTTCTAGGCGCGTTCATGTCTCCGGCTTAGCTTTCAAGAAGACCTGAAATGAAAGGAAACCACTCTTGAGTTACTTTGATACTTTACGTCATACATAGATGTGCTGGAGAACTTGTGATGACTGTCGTAGATTGCTACGACCACAGATATAGATAGACCTAGATAACACAAGTATCACAATCTGTATGAAAACCAAGGGTGTCATTTTTTGACTACCTAGTACCTATTATGACGTCACAAGCACTATTTAGTGATGGAAAATCGGAAAATCAAATCGATTCAAAGACGCCGCCGCAGCGTACGGCGCGCGGCGCCCCCTTCACCCCAACCCCCGCCTTTTGCACCAGCGACGACGACGTCCGACTAGCGCTATACACCGATGCAGACTGAGCGCGAAAGTGGCCACTTACGATTTTTGTACGTAAGCTAGGCACGCGAAATGAAATGGCACGCGAAGTGTTGCTCTTGCGTTATCTAGGTCTATCTATATATGTGGTTACGACCATAGTGGTAGCTAACTGGGTTGTGGAGGTCAGATAGGCAGTCGCTCCATATAAAATACTGGTATCTCGTTGCCTGAACCTGAACCTAACATACTTAATTGGGAAAAGCCTGGGTGGATAATGATTTGGTAGGACCTTTGCAGCATAGTATTTTTAAGGCATGTTTTGTGCTGGACTGGTAGTAAGTACATGGCCTTCAATTCAGGTTCTTTTAATTTACCTGATGAGGGAACTTGAAGTAAATAGCCGGACTCTATATAATCGTTTAGCTATTGACATAAAGCAAATTCAAGGTTTAAGAGCAAACTGGTCTAGGAATTATTACGTCATTTATTACCTATAACAATCGTGTTATTTTTATTAAATAGGTGACACGTGTATTCAGAGCAGCTTCAATTCGTTACTATATGGCCAGTGGGAAATACTATTATTCTTTAGGATCCAGAGAGAATAAGTAGTTTTCTTAAGAAGTAACACGAGAAATACGCAGTAACTTGAACACGATAAATCAAGTAACATTATCACCGCGAACTATTGATAACATGTTCTATAAACACACATTAGTTACTTTATCAATAGTTGTGTGCACATATAAGTGACGTCACACGCCGATAGGTAGGTAAGTGTTGCACCAAATGGACATTGACCCACATCCGACATCCGTTGACAAGCGATTCAGCACATCACTCGAATTGACTTTTAAATCGATTTTTTTGAATAAAAAAATACATAATAGGCGTGTTCTGATTTCGAATGACGCGTTCTGTTTTGTGCAGCGTGTATGTATAGACGATTATGTAAACACCGTGTAATACATAGATCATAATACTATACATAGATCGATAGAGTAAACGTTTTACAGATCTTTCAGTTTTGTTGAATGAATGACTTGAATGAATCAATTTTTTTTTTACACAAAACTCAGTTTAGGCAACTTAATAGCTAAAGGTAAATAAAGTGTGATAGGATTACTGGAAACTATTTTCGAATTTCTTTAATTAATTGCGACTTGCGATCCTCGTTCAATTTCATTAAATAGTGGAAGCCATAGATGTTGCCTCTCTGATGTTCAGTAAATTAATTTCCCTTTACAGAATAAGTATAAGTAAATTGAAATATAAATAATCTTTTTGATCGTAGGTAAGTACGTAAACATACTTTTTACTCCGAAGAGCAGGGCTATTGCGTATCTTTTGAAATGTCAGTGGTTATCATAGTGTCCATCGATTAACTGTCAAATGGTTCCATTTTGTACCAGTCCAAACCATAACCATTTAACACTTAATCGATGGACACTATGATAGCCACTTAAAAAGATACGCAATAGCCCTGCAGAAAGAAAACGATCACATTACAAACGATTTATAATAGCAGGTAATCCAATAGATGTAGGTACATAATAATATCAGTAAGTCGTGTGTGTATTGATATTCATGATAGCCGTCTCTCACGTAATTTGAAAATTTAAATCAGGATTAACGTAAATTTTCAAATTTATTTAAATTCATACGATCGAGCGATAAGCTTCGTATAATTTACATTATTATAATAACTGCACTACTGAAGATCCAAGATTTACATACGGTCATAAAACTGAGTTAAAGCTATCTGAAACCATCATTGACGTATGTAAACGTCGAAAAACTTAAAATTTTCTTCAACAACAGCGCGCGTGTGTGTAACACTATTTACGTGCAGTCGTACACAGACGCGATACAGCTGTGGCGGGTCATTGCCCTCGCGGGGCGCGCGAAACAAGGTGAATCGTAATGTCTGTACTTTTTGTCTCCTTCATTATTGAAATGAGACTCCAAAACGTTTTAATACCTACAGTTTCGCAATTTCTATTAATAATAATAACGTATGATATCACTAGACGAGTGGTGTTACAATGTAGGTGTCAGGTAACGATTGTTACGATACGACTATACGAGTCATCGCGTGGATACTTACGAACTCTAAGCCGATTTTAATGATGTGTTCTGAGAAAATTACCCTCTAGTGCCTCTTTTTTAAAGATTTTCAATTTCCACTTAAGTGCATTAAAATTGTAGGCGGGGTTGCCAGTTTCCTCGTCCCACTCAAGTGCTGCGCGGCGATTCAGCGCTCCTCATGAAGAAAATAATAGGACCTTAATTTAATATTACAACTGTATGGATAATTATGAATGTGTGAACATACATGATGTAATGGCGAAAGACACAGACATAAATATTATTTATTTAGCTGAATTCGTTACATTGTAACTATTGTAAGAGTCGTTGGTTTTCCGTTTACTTAAATATTTGTTCGTTCGCGCATGACAATAAAAGGGTGTACCCGTGTACTCATTTCATATCGTTACAAAATTAAATAACGCCTGCATATTCGCAATAAACACTCAACTGTAGGTACTGCATTCTTAAATTCCATCAGCTATAAAAATGTCATAAAAACAAGGCACGCAACTAATTTCAGAGTCAATTAATCTTCCCCACACCCTAGTACGTCACGTTCGTATAGAAATCATACCGAGCCAAACGTGTACTCCCTACGGAACCTCGGCAAATAATGGCCAAAGGGGATGCGTAGGGGAATGAAAATTGTATCGACTCGCCCTACCATCTCCGGCCATTTTACACCATGAGCCCCTATAGGGTCATACTTAATTGATTTCTTGAACAAACACCTGGTCCTATATTTCTTTGTCGTAAATCGTAAGTAAAACAATACTTCAGTCTGGTTTCTAGAAACTTTCTACTATAATAAAATGTATAAAAGTATTTGAAATGAATCTTCTTATGTTTTTTTTAAAACGTCCCTCATCCTTTAGTTTAATTTTAAACAATGTAGGAATATGTTGAGGACAAAATATTTACTTTAGAAACAAATTCATAATTTCACAAAAAAAAATAGGAAAGACTATGAAAAATGACTACCGATAATCTTTAAAGTCATTGGGATATCCTAGTCAGTTCAATGGGTAAATCCAATGACATATTTTTGCTGTTCATTTCTAGATGCCAAAAAAAATACGACAGTCCATTTTATAATTCTTGGTTTGGCGGCTAATCCCACCCGTTTTATTTGTTTCTGGCAATATTCAGTTGGTTGACTGGTTTAAAATGACAATACAATTTCTCAGAAGAGATGCGAGTCCACATTTTTCTAATTAACAATTTAGAGATTAGAATAGATCACAAGGATCTCGGCAGTCGATGAGCCGGCAGTCGGTACAGCTTAGAGAATCGTATCGATGTGGCGCGGGAGCGGTTGTGGCCCACATTGCGTGTTCTATTTTTCATCAGTGTTGCTAGCGCCCTCTATTATTAGATCCGCATTGTTAATGGCCGTCGACCGACTAACATCGACCAGTTTCAATTGCGTTTACTTCCTGTATTTGTTTCTATTTCTGTTATGAAATCTTGTGTTTTCATCTTCTGTGCATTCACACACAACACTACACTGCGCATATAACATCAATTTGCGTATTATGTACATAATAGCATTGTTTCAGAAGATACTTTTTATTTTTTCACAAATTCCACTTCTGGGTACTGTTCTAGTGTACTAGTTAATAAGATAAAAGGTACCTATTCAGATAAGAAACCAGTAGGTACCAGTTTGTGACAACAACAATGAAAACTGAAAAACTAAGCGTAGGTTAGGTAGTTCCTTTAAGTGAGAAACCCTACTCATGAGAAAGTAAACAGAATCAGCGTCTTTATATAAAAAAGTATAAAGTGGAATAACATGACATAACACAATAAACATTGTTTAGTCACGGGGGTGTCCAACAATTTTGTTTATGTTGTAAATACGGAAAATCATAGCTCACTACAATGAATGCGTAATACTATTCGTATAAATTAATGTATTTTTGTATTCGTCTACAGGAATCAGATTTTATTGTAAAAATGAGTCAAAACAAGTATGAATAAGTAACGTCTGGTCTAAGTGAACTTTAACACGTAATATGAAGCCTTCGTATTCTTGGAAGCTTTTAAGCTAACCTTAACAGTTAACCTTAGAAATAACGTGCGTAGGCTTCGGAGAAAACCTCGAAGATTTCGCAAAAACAAAACAATACTGTATCCTACACATTGCAAAGTTGCTAAAAAATAATAGGGATTCACAAACGCCAACCTATGCTTTCCATATCCAGCCTGATCCCGATCTTTTAACAGTTGCATCGCTATTTCTCATTAAGATTCGATTTACAGGAGCGAACAGCTGTGTGTTCTCATAAATTGGTTGAGATAAAATACCTACAGGGTCTATTTTAAGAGTTGTAACAACTAGAGCTCGACGATTTGGAGTGTCTCCAACATTCACTAACAATATAAAGATCGCGCGATCGTCCTTTTGTTGTGTTTTTTTGCCTACGAACTACGAGGAGGAAATTGTACAGTTTCGGAAACTTCTCAAGTTCACCAAGTTTCGGAAAATCTTTGTTTGTGTTTTTTTTCGGTTTATCGTTTGTTACCGTTAATCCGATTTTTTTTTTTGAGGAGCTCGTGGCTTAATAAGAACTGCCTCTCTGGTCGATCTTTAGGTTAAGCTGTGCTTGCCTAGGTCGGTCTGTGGATGGGTGACCACCCGACATACCGAGTTTCCTCCGTGCCTCGGAAAGCACGTTAAGCTGTTGGTCCCGGCTGCCATATATAGATCTTTGGCAGTCGTTACAGGTAGTCAGTGACCTGAAATTCTGACATCCAGTTTTACCAAAGAGTATCGTATTACCTAGTATTAACTGGGTTGTGGAGGTCAGATAGGCAGTCGCTCCATGTAGAATACTGGTACTCAGCTGCATCTGGTTAGACTGGAAGCCGACCCCAACATAGTTGGGAAAAGGCTAGGCAGATGACCGTTAATCCGATTTGAATAATACGCATTGACGAAGGTGGAGAAAGTTGATGAATAGAAACGGTAATAAGGAAAAAAAGTTATGAGTTTATATTTTTCCCGAGGCTTCTTTTTTGTGAAAAACTGTAAGATTGTTTTACAATATCACGCAGTGAACGATATTATTATAAAGTTTAACACCTTTTCTATCTACGGTGGGTTTTCTATTTCTCCACCATTGCTTTTCTTATGATCGTGTGATTTCTCATCTAACACGTCTAGCTATCAGACTAACTTTCCAATTACAATGAATTTACTTTACTTGTAATATCTAAACAACTTCCCAGAACACCGTGTCACACAGTGCCAGTTTCCACCATGTTTCTACCTATATTTGACATCCAATGATTGAGTGCACGTCGCCGTGTCGGTATGAATAATATTTATTATTTTGTGTTGCTTCGGACACATAACACAGACGTAGAACACGTGTACTCAGTATTAAATAATAAGATTATATACGTCATTGTAAACAATAATTTTGTACCGACAATGGTCCATGGTCACGCATGGATGATATCTTAGCCCTCTTGCGAAACCGCGCGTGCCTAGGTTGGTCCGTGAATGGCTCGAAAACACGTCAAGTCGTTCATCCCGGCCGTCATTTGTAGAGTTTTGACAGCCGTTTCTCAGTGGCCCAAAAGTCTAATAACCGGTCTTACCAAGGAGTAACGTATTACCCAGAACTAACTGGGTTGTGGAGGTAAGAAAATCAGTCGCTCCATGAAAAAAACTGGTATTCAGCAGTATCCGGTGTCGTGTTACTTACCCCTAACAAGTAAAAGAGGGTAAGTAATTTAACAATTGAATTTAATTTAGAGGTAAGAGGTAAAAAATACAAATAAATCTATAAAAACACGAACCTTCCTAACTCACGCTTTGCACAGAATAAAACAGCTCCAGGGTAGGTAAATCTCGAAGGCTGGCCAGCAGATTACGGGCAAGTCCTTTAGGGAGGCCCGGAGAATACGTTGGAGGTACTTCGCGTCGCGAGGATCACGGGCGACTCCTTTAGGGAGGTCCGGAGGATACGTTGGAGGTACTTCGCGTCGCGAGGATCACGGGCGAGTCCTTTAGGGAGGCCCGGAGGATACGTTGGAGGTACTTCGCGATGGTTCTTCTTAAGAACTCAGATAATAACTTGTAGACGTGTTCATTCTTCTTTAAAAACCAGATCTCAACTGACGGGCATCCTTTAAAAATCCCTTTTTATAAAACCATCTCTCCGTTTTTTCCACCCAATTGTCTTTTAATTCTTTCCAGAATTTAAGTTCTTGAAATCAAAAATTGTGAGTTGCCTGTATTTAAAACGGCCTGTATTATTCAGTCAAAAACTTCCTCAAAGAATTTCTGTGAGCGTGTTAATTAAATTTATAAGCGTGAGATAACTTACAGTAAATAGAAATTATCAATAAATTACATTATTTGAGCTAATATATTAATAAAAATAAATTAAATTATATAAATCAAATGTAACCTTCATAGTTCTAACCACTAAGAAAAACTATGACACAAATTAAAAGAAAAAGTAAATGACATATTGACAACTGACGTTATGTCACACGAAAAGTAAACAATGAAAAAATTATAAGATTTAATATTTTAAAACAGTAAAAACAACGTTAATAAATCGAATAAGATCGATTATTAGACTGCCAACAAAAATAGTTGTCGCCAAGGCGCGAAATGAGACGTAAAAAGGACATTTTATGAAAGATGAGGATGATTAGTAAAAGTGTAAGTATAAATCTCAATAAATACTATATTTCCCCAACGACCCCGAGAAAATTTTTGGTCTAGAACAAAAATTTTGTAAGGTTAAAGTATAACAGCATTCACAAAACGTACATACTTCATTCAAACACACCGACATCTTACGAAGTTAGGTGAGGTAGGATTCACATTCAATGATCACTACGCAACCTGATAAGGTAATAACTTTAAGGCTTATTTTCGGAGTTGTAATCCGCTCTCGTCTAAAACCCATTAATAACATGAAGTAAAAAAAATTTTTAACAAAGGCTTATTTTTAAAGGAGTTGTAATCCGCTCCTAGTCAACTTTAGTTGATACATAACAACACCGTAGTCGGTATACTCCGAGTTAACGTCAGGGCAGCTCCCGCAATAGTAGTCGGTATGCTCCGAGTAAAACGTCAAGGGCAGCTCCTATCAACTTTTAGAGTCAATAGGTAGAAACAAGATTCATACTAACTTGTAGAGTTAGTTGAAACGAAGGTTAGGTAATATATAAAGAAAGATTAAAAATAATCTTATAATGATTTAAGAACTTATGAATGAATTAGAAAATAAATAGAGTTTTAATAAGCCGAAAAGGAACTCTATTTTAGAAGAGGAAAAGAAGAAAGAGATGAGTCATTATGTATATATGAAAAAAAAAAAAAAAAAAAAATATTTAGAAAAAATTATAAAGGTTCCAAAAGAGGGTAAGGGAGGGCTGAGGAGGGAAAAAGAGTAAGAGATAATTTCTGAAGGAGGATTCTAAAATAGCCTACTAGAGGGTAAGGGAGGGAAAGAGTTTAAGAGGGTAAGGGAGTGAAAGAGTTTAAGAGGGTAAGGGAGTGAAAGAGTTTAAGAGGGTAAGGGAGTGAAAGAGTTTAAGAGGGTAAGAGAGTGAAAGAGTTTAAGAGGGTAAGGGAGTGAAAGAGTTTAAGAGGGTAAGAGAGTGAAAGAGTTTAAGAGGGTAAGGGAGTGAAAGAGTTTAAGAGGGTAAGGGAGTGAAAGAGTTTAAGAGGGTAAGGGAGTGAAAGAGTTTAAGAGGGTAAGAGAGTGAAAGAGTTTAAGAGGGTAAGGGAGTGAAAGAGTTTAAGAGGGTAAGAGAGTGAAAGAGTTTAAGAGGGTAAGGGAGGGCTGAGGAGGGACAAAGAGTAAGAGTTAAGTTCTGAAGGAGGAATCTAAAATAGCCTACTAACAGTCTCTATACTTTGTATTGACCCAGTATCTATAAAAGTTCAAGAGCCCACGACACTAAACGTAGTTCAATATAATTGTTTAAGAGGAGGACTCAAGAGTTAAAGAAAAGAGAGTTTAAGAGGACTAGAGGATCCGATATAATGATAATTATTTGTAATAGGTATTACATAAATATATATAGATTTGTATAAACGACCACAGGATATTGTCCTGCGGCTGTCGTAATGTATCCAATCTCCAACCTTGGCAGTGCCTAAAAGTGGGTTAAACACATCCAAGAGGCCGAAAGAGTGCACATTATCTTTCGATAATGGAATGTGTGCAAGTCTGTGGGATGCAGTGTAGTGATGTTTTGGTAAAGTATTAAGTATAATGAGAAACGACTACGAGATATTGTCCAATAGTCGTCGTATAGTAACCAATCTCCAACCTTGGCAGTGTCCAGAAGTGGATTAACACATCCAAGAGGCCGAAAGGATGCCAATTACCAGAGGTAAAAGGAATGTGTGTGGGGGTGTAGTATAAATGTATGTTTAGTATTAAGTAAAGTAGTAAAGATTGATGAAGTGATGAATTATGATGAAAAATAATTATATACCAAATTTGATTGCTTGTGTAAGTTTTTTTAGAATTTAGGGAGGGAATGAGTGAGATCTAGTCTTGATTTTACGTTGGGCGCCAAACTGTCGTGTTACTTACCCCTAACAAGTAAAAGAGGGTAAGTAATTTAACAATTGAATTTAATTTAGAGGTAAGAGGTAAAAAATACAAATAAATCTATAAAAACACGAACCTTCCTAACTCACGCTTTGCACAGAATAAAACAGCTCCAGGGTAGGTAAATCTCGAAGGCTGGCCAGCAGATTACGGGCAAGTCCTTTAGGGAGGCCCGGAGAATACGTTGGAGGTACTTCGCGTCGCGAGGATCACGGGCGACTCCTTTAGGGAGGTCCGGAGGATACGTTGGAGGTACTTCGCGTCGCGAGGATCACGGGCGAGTCCTTTAGGGAGGCCCGGAGGATACGTTGGAGGTAGTTCGCGATGGTTCTTCTTAAGAACTCAGATAATAACTTGTAGACGTGTTCATTCTTCTTTAAAAACCAGATCTCAACTGACGGGCATCCTTTAAAAATCCCTTTTTATAAAACCATCTCTCCGTTTTTTCCACCCAATTGTCTTTTAATTCTTTCCAGAATTTAAGTTCTTGAAATCAAAAATTGTGAGTTGCCTGTATTTAAAACGGCCTGTATTATTCAGTCAAAAACTTCCTCAAAGAATTTCTGTGAGCGTGTTAATTAAATTTATAAGCGTGAGATAACTTACAGTAAATAGAAATTATCAATAAATTACATTATTTGAGCTAATATATTAATAAAAATAAATTAAATTATATAAATCAAATGTAACCTTCATAGTTCTAACCACTAAGAAAAACTATGACACAAATTAAAAGAAAAAGTAAATGACATATTGACAACTGACGTTATGTCACACGAAAAGTAAACAATGAAAAAATTATAAGATTTAATATTTTAAAACAGTAAAAACAACGTTAATAAATCGAATAAGATCGATTATTAGACTGCCAACAAAAATAGTTGTCGCCAAGGCGCGAAATGAGACGTAAAAAGGACATTTTATGAAAGATGAGGATGATTAGTAAAAGTGTAAGTATAAATCTCAATAAATACTATACCGGTTAGACTGGAAGCCGACCACAAAATGGCTTAGTTATTTATAACAGCTATCATGTCTAGAGCGCGTTGCGTTGCGGAAAACGCTTGATTGAACGTTTTTTCTCACGAACTCGTATTTCTCGTGATTTTCGTCACACCGTTAGTCGTAACTCGTCCTATTACATTGCGGTAGTAAATTGACATATTACTAGGCATGTCAAAGGACGTGTTAATTGTCACACCGCAAACCACGTGAACCACATACCAAGCCGCGAAACGGTACTAACAGAGATAGGAAGATGTATCTTCTTTATTTAAGATCTCAAGTATCTTATGAATTCGTAGCGGAATAAACAGCGAATTTAACCAAATTATACTTAAATACTTATACAAAAAGAGAAACATTAAATACGCCAACACTATTCGGTGTTAATTTACGAAAAAAGTGAAACTCGTTTTAATTGATTTAATATATAAAATTGGTGTCGTTTATCGTAAACGAAAGTAATCTCGATAGTTACATCGTCGGGTCGATTGTGACACTCAACTAAGTTGTTTTCCTTCAGTTAGTGTGTCAGTGGGTCAATAGTTGGCTGCAACCGTACAATTCGCAAACAACTCACGAACCTGCTCACTATTATTAAAGCGTAGCTTCATAAAACTTACTGTCCTCTTTAAAAGACAATATAATAATATTTTGAGTTTTTATTAAACAATTTTTCGACCCGAATATTTATTAAATGTGAAAAAAAATTGTGCCAACAAAATCTATGACCAGAACGGCTATATTACCTAACAATGCACGTTTCCTGCATGCAATAGAATTGTACATAATTCAGTATATTGTTGCGGTTACATAACTCGTGCCAGTGATAGATAATCTTTCGCACGATTCTATAGAGCACAGCTCTATGGCAGATCGTAGTGATGTGTGTGTGTGCCGAGTTTGACACTAGTGCAGTTGTGCAAACGAATGGCGGACGAAGGAACTTCTCTATCGGTCACCAGGCCAATGTCACGGCACTATTCCTGCAACTGGTTTTGTCATTCCTATTTTAAATTATTTTGTTTACTGAATTAAAAACTACTTTAGCTCTACGATTATTTTATGACTCTACAATTTTTAGTTCAGAATTATAGTGAAAATATTTTGTAATGGTAGTCTTTAAGTACCTAATCGATGTTTTCCCACGATTTTTCAAGTGTAGAAATTATCTAATCTAAGATTTGGAACATCGAGTTACATTTAAAGTAAAATAAATAATATGATTCATTGGTAAGCAGGTGATATTCGCGTGAACTCGAACGAATCAATTTCAAATTCTAAGAATAACGTTTCAAAATTTTCTACGTAATATTTATATACAGGGTGTAAAAGTACCCTTAACGCAAAGGAAGGGCACTTGTTCTCCCCACCACTGCGATAATTTTTTTGTTCTAGACCATACATGATAACCTCCTAGTTACGGAGATATTGGGGGTCAAAGTTACAAATTTTTCACAGCTGTTTTCGTAAATACTAGTTTTTAGGTTATAACTTTACTTAAATTACCTCCATGACCCATTTACTATTCAAAGCATCCACTAGCACAATGTTTTAACAGTGCTACACTGAGTTTTACTGTAAAATGTGATTTTTGACCCAAAAAAAAAGGTCGTTTCCTGGCAAAAATATTTGCGTAGGGGTACTTAGTTTGATGTACAGAATGCTTGGTTAACGGCTGTGTGTTGGGTTGATTTACACCCTGTATATGTAGGTACTTGCTACGTTACCCGTAAGTATATAGGAAGCGCATACGTTATCTAATAAATAGATAACCATTGTAGCATAATGCTCTAGAATTATATTTAATTGAATACAATATAATTATACCAGTGCTTAGTTACGCGTTTGTCGATAAGCCAATTCACACAGTGATGTTATCTCAATAATTTAAATAAATGAAGACGTCAGTATCAAAAGATAATCATTTCGAAATGACGAAACATCAATATTTCCAGAAAGATTCCCAGTTAGCGAAAACATAAAATGAATCACGTCTGAATTCTTCGAATGCGGTTTGGTACCTCACTAACTTATTATTTAATTATTACCTAAAACTGTTAACTGATTTGCAAATTGAATAAAATTCTATCATTTGAAAGTTAAAACTGTAGCCTGTAGCCGAATTCCTAAAACGGTTGCCATGTGAATTCATACAAAAAGTAGGATGTTGAACATTCCAACGCCCGCGTGAACCTAACCTGCTGAACGTGCTATAACATAAAACGACCATAAAAATGTTGCAAAATGCAATAACAATCTGTGTTTAAATGAGCACCAATGAGCGGCTCCAAGTAACGCGGAAATAGAGGTGAAAGTGGGGTGAAAGCTGCGCGCAACGTTTACCTAACCGAGGCGGCGCGGCGCGGCGCGGGCGCTGTGCGCGTTACATCAGCGCCACACGACACTAATGTGAAAGTCAATGTTACATTCGATAATCGTGCTGGTCGAGACACACATGATGACCGGACGGAATTCGCGAGAGTTCCCGTTACTTTGTACCGTTAAATCTGTTAAAACAAGCGGCTTACTAGTTTTGGCCGAGCTCAAAATTTTCTCGCGTTACGCGAAAATATTTTTGCACCATTAAAGGATACGATGAATATTCTAAAATGCGTGATAAATATTGCTACACCACTGTCAACGATTATAAACTGCCTATTGATGATGTAGCAAACGGAGAACTTGAAACGGTTTTAAGGAATAGTGAAGATAAACCAGTTGTTAAGAGTAGAATAAGTGTTGATATTATGGACAAAGTCAATGTGGATACAAAATTAGCACCAGCATACTAAGTAAACAAACACGAGGACGAGGTATTTCACGAAATGGAGCGTGCAGAGAAAGTGTTCGGGCGTTATCGTAACGGTAAGTGATAGTCGGTATCTAAGTGGGTCGGTGCTCGGCGCAAACCCTAACTAGTGCAAACTGCTGTTATCTGCTAAACACGTACTTAGCTCTGTTTGTGTACACAACAAACAGTCAAACGCTCATTTGCAAATCTGAACCACAATGTGGCTGAAAGGAAAGCGGTTCAATCGATTGTTATCAATGTAGGTGGCAGTAATTGAGTTTATCTATAAAATCCTTGACCCAAATGATCAAGTGGCTCGTAACAAAACTATGTATCTAAATTGTAACACCAATTTAGAAATTGCCAATTTCATAACTTGTTAAGTAATGGGCCTATTTCACATTCCGCATGCATTTTTGCTTTAAGTTCAATATCAGCATTATCGGTAAGATATTTCTAACGACGGCTATAAAAAGCGTTTATTCCTAGAATAATTATACAAGAACCCCTAAGATATTTAAACCCGACCGATTTTATCTCTTTGAATTTTGTATACAAAACCGATCAGGTAATGGAGAGTTCCATTACCTGATCGGTTTTAAGCAGTTGATATCAGTGTTGGAGGTTGTTTTAAAGTGCGAATAACGAGTGCCTTCCTCGTAGTGTCGTCAGTGTCTGCACGAGTAGGAAACGCGGGCCGCCCGCGAGCGTGCCTTGACCCACTTTATATACCTCCTCATGAGCGCGAACCAAGCTCTCGCTACCACATGTTTGCGAAGTAATCATTTAAAACTTCGAGTTTCACTCACTTGTCTAGTTCAAAATAATAGAAAACAACGAAGAAAATCACTTGAGCACCGCAATCAAAATGTAGGAGAGCTGACTTTTTAGCGAATGAATTTTTCACAAAATTGTAACCAAAATCATTTAGCTCCGGTTTCGATTTTGGTATCGACCAAAAAATACGAGTATTACGCATTAAGAATTAACACTTTATATGGGTAGTAAACAGTGATTTAACAATTTGAACAAGCATCGGGAGTACAGAATGTCAACCGTGTTCTAAATTTAGTGAACTTGCTCACGAGGTCGCGATGCGCGTCAGTCAAATCGTAAAGATGGCGCCCGTATATTCGCAATCTCGATGTCTCATTAGCTTTGCAGCCTTGCTCAACAATTCACAATGAGTAATTTATACATGTAGCAAATAGATTCAGAAGGCCAGCATAGCGGGCGAGCGTGAGAATTCGTAGAATGTTCACTGCACCTGCCTGAACTCTCCGAATCACAATTTATTGCTGACAGAAAAAATCTTGGGCTCCACGAACTGACTGGGTGACTTTTTTGTCTAATTCATTTCCTATTGTTTTGTTGATATCAGGCAATTATTTTTCGTCCAATGTATTATGTAGATTGTAGATGTATATTGTACGCTATTGATTATATTATGATCATAATCATTATTTTATTATCATATTTCTATACTTTTCATTATTGAAATGAAACGTAGTATAGCAAAGATGAGGATGCACTCACTTTGCTCGACATATTGCCGTTTTGGTTTCTGTTGATGGCATAGTAGTTTTTTTTTATGAACTTTATTCTGTTTTAAATGCTGCGCAAGGTAAAATAAAATAATTATGGGATTCCTTAATCTGACCTCGTCGAGATTACTAAGAATAATAATAAAATATTATTCCGTGATGATAAGTTCAGACGCGTGAAAAGGCATCGCAATCAAAAATAATTTGACATAAAGGTAGCTATAGAAAACACAAATACTTACAATGGCCATTTAGCTGCTGAGAATCCAAATAGATAACAATCCAATAATGACACAAATCACTTGTTTACAGAGCATAACAATCAGAGAACTGTCGATGAAGTGTACACTGCACTTTTTATAAATCAATTAGCTCCGATACAATTCTGTCGTTGCACACACTCTGAGCGGATAATTCACGAACTCCACTGTGAGTTTCTTCAATAACAGTATAAATAAGATTACATAAAACCACACACACCGTATCTGGGTTCACACCCAGTTCCAAGTAGGTACCTGTAACAAGACAAAGCGGTAGTAAGTTTTATGACTTTAGTTGAAAATCACGGATGATGAAACTACATTCTTAAATACAGAGCGATATGATAAGACACGTGTCACTTACTAGATTTGCGAGAGTTTTTAAATGAGCACAAAATTAACTATGACGTAAAGAAGTGAATAGTAGCGGAGCCGCGGAACGTACAGTCTGTCCGCCGACCAAACGCTGACTGGCTGGCGCAATGGAGGGGCGCTCGGGGAGGGGGGAACAGGCAGACGGAGGACAAAGCGAGGGAGGGAGAGCGTCTGGTCGACTGGTTGGTCGACCTATTGGCTTGACACACACACAGCAGCAATGTCAGACAGAAGATTGTAGGCTGTTTTGTGCAGTGCGGCACTATACTTATGGTTTCGAACCGATAGCACTCACTTTAGCAGCTGCACGAGCCACACAGGTTTCTACTTGAGATACTAATGACGTTAGACCAAGAGATAAATCTTTTCAAGACTCTAACTGAGCGGCCATCCGAGAAGACGAAACCTTCAGAGTTTCTCATGGTCAGGCGCCCGAGCGTAAAGGTCATCGCGTAGTTACTACAGCAAATAACAATGCTTGTCGAATTGCATAACTGTAAACGAATACAACATTTTTTTAGATATTGTCTCGGGGAGATATTAATATTATAGCTATCCACAAGTTATCAGCGACAAATGAAGAACTTGCTTCAATGAGATAACTGCTGATAAAAGCCGATAAAATGTAAGCTGAGGTTATAAGGGCCATGGAAACAATCTTTATGGCGTTGCGTTACATTTTTCCTCTTTCTCTGTTTATTCATACGCTACCAAAATTTGATGTTTTGGAGAAGCCTTGTTTTCTCCTGAATTATCTTCAGCGAGTTTTGTAATGGAAATATGAATACTGCTAACAGCTAGATGTATTCAGTTCATTATATGCCTAGAATGTCAGACAATGTCGCCGAATAAATTAACAGCTGTAACAAGGTTAACAGCCTGAATTTAAGTTCCATGTTGAATATACACGCTAGAATAGAGCTAGCAGAACGAGTCATTATGAAGGTGACAAAACGAAATAAACGCAAACCGGTCCAGCTAATTTTACATACAAACTAATTACAAACCTATTCCAACCACGATAAGCAGCGAAGGCCTGTTGGGACACTAATAACTCGTTTCATTAATGATAAGTTAACTATTACAGAATTATCTCCTGAACACAATGTCCATGGTGATTATATAACTACCATAGATTAGATAGACAAAGGGTAATTAGGGCTTAGGGTATTACAGCATTATCTAATGACTAAAGGGAACTGGGTGACTAATAAATTTAAATTCTGTTACGTTTGAGGAAACCAAACCGGTAACAGGCATGACTTCATTTGAAATTGTAATAATGAGAAATGTTCGAGTTACATTTAATAAACATATGCGTATCCTCATGCAGTTAGTACTCGGACCGCTACGCACAGAGATAAATAAAAATAAATACGCAGATAATCTTCGTGGGGGTAACGCACTTGTTTGGTTCTATACCCCTCTCTGTCTCGCGCTTCGATCGTTTTTTTTTTCATTCCTATGCCAAGTCATTGCCTTACCAGTTTATTTATTTTTAATGGCAGCAACTTTACTCGTGGCAAAATTTCCTGGTAACCTTTCACTGGTATTACTATTGGGTGCATATTCTGATCGCAAAATATCGACGACATCATGGTGGAATTCCGTATTGCTTCTTGCCAGTCATATTTTGTTGCCGTAACTTCGAATATAGGATATAGATAAGAATCTAGAGCCAAGCTTTCCAGGCATTATGAAAATTCTTAAGGTGCTGTCATTGGATTCTGTTGCAAGAATAGCGTAGACGATAGATGTAGAGATTACGAATAAAATTCTTTCCATATTGTAGTTCGAGTATTTATCATTAACAGCACTGAATTCTTATTTCAATTAGAAATAACAGGACACACAATGTTCCTGACCGACACTAGATTTTGCAAAGCCAGTAACCATCGACATTCATGTGAACAGAGAATTTGTAATGTACCGTATTCACGAGTTTGGCAATGTAAAATGTTCAATTCGATTCGCTCAGACAGATATATATTATTCGGTTATATTGCAAAATCGTCATCTGATTGCAAAACCGGCAAGGTCAATAATTCTTACCTACATGGTTAAGCCACACACGCACACAGTTTACCTCAGGCTCGGCACTTTAACATTGTGAGTAACCGGTCAGGCGCATATCACGTATTTCACAATTTTCAAGCTTATTTGCACTGTTGGTAGATTGGCTGCGATGCGTGTGAGCACGTACCTCCGCGGTTGGATCAAGACTGGGACCTGTTCTAGAGAAAGTGACCGTTTCCAAGCGAATACTTTCCAAGTGATCGTTGAGTTTCGGTGAGTCGTACGCGCCAAGTTACCGAGGCTCTAGCGGAATATCGTTACCTCGTTTTTGCGTAACGAGGTCGCGTTTAAAGTTCGTCATAATTATCTCCGTTACGGTTAGCAACAAAATTTCACTTATTTCGACCGATTGCGCAACGGATGAACTGACACGTATGGAAAAAAATTACAAAAATATAATTGTCACGATGTCACGTCACATGCAAGTGCCAGTTTGCGTTCGGGCGGTTTCGATGATTTGCAATATGCGGAAGTTTTCCATGAGACAAAAGGACAGTAATTAGGGAAGGAAGTATCTAGGTATTAGGTGTAGAACTGCATATTTTCGACATGCTTGCTTTATTTTAGCTTGATTCAATACCCCGAAAAATCATAACAGAAAATACTCTATTACAATTTTCTGACACTGCGGACGAATTTCTGGGAAGCAAAATTTTGGAGTAACTAGCAGTGAATTTCAAAGAGTACAAAATAAAAGTGTTTCGACGTGGTGGTGTGCGTTGGTATTCGTTTCCGTTATTCGGAACAGTCTCTCGGAGTCGCTACGGTACGCGATGTTACGTTGCACGGGTCAGGCAAGCAGCACACAAACTTATTACGGTCGTACGGTGAGGTGTCGCACTCACTATTGAGTTACACGACTGCACACGTGCGGTCAAACTTTATTATGATATCATGTCACTTCGCTGCGTCATTAGGAATGTCGTTGTTTTCCCTTTGACAGATGCTGCAGTGATATCGATGTGGGTTAAGTAATTAATTACTTAATCGTACTGATATGCTATGACACGCTACAGACATGCGTGGGATAAATGTTTAGGTTTAAAGGTCACTCAGTAGTTTACAAACACGGTCAGACTACGTAGGATAGCTACAGACATTATATCTGCGATGACTTGGGTAGTAGGTAGTAAGTAATTATGAGCTGTCATCATTAGACATGATCTTTAGCTTGAAGGTGATATCTTTTTTCGGCAATAGTTAGATTACTGAGTGTTTGATCTCAAGATCAAACACTCAGTAATCATCTACTTCTTTTTCTCGAATCGATGACTCTAATTTTTCTTCAAGTAAGCAAGTCCTCCTAAGCAAACGCCATCTACAGAAAACACGCGACAATGATCGGATTACAGAAAGACTTTGTCTTTTGTATCTCAGCCTCTAGAAGTCTAGACCTATTAAAACCTCCGACGTGATTGCATGGCTGAAATCATAATAAGTCAGGCAGAATACTCGTATGACACACAAACCATTAGAGCCTGAACAGTTGGTTACACTTAATCAACAATACCAGAGATAATAAATGAGCATTATCTTTAAGTAAATAACGTTCAATGACACTTCCTTATCAAATTACTGTATTCATTTGCTATTTACGTTATCTAAATGGTGACAAATATAAATGTGTTTGAAATGACGGCCTAAATATTACTGATTACCTTGATTATAATGAGTAGGAGTTGTCCCTGACTTTGGGTGTGTTGACGTCTTAATAACTTCAAGTTGAATAAGATCACGTTTTAGAATAAATTGATATTGATATGTACGGCTATCATCTTCATGGTATGCTAGAGATTTGTCTCCGTTTGATCACGTTTGATGAAACGGAGACAAATCTTAATTGTCATAGACCGTTGTGTCTAGTAAAGTCCATTTCACGAAAGAAGTCCCGCAGACGCAGCGCTGTATGTCGCGCGACATAATGTTGTTTCACAACTTTTGGCATCGTAAATAAACCTTATAACGCACTAATCCAATAATAAACTCACAAAATATCTACCACAACAAACGCACCTTGATAACATCGACAAACGACAACATGGCCGATCTGTTAAATTTAGTTCCACAATTGTCCCTTTCGTGAAATGGACTTTAGTTTCAACTTTAGCTAATGACAATAATCTGACATTGACACTGACAGCCAGCGATCCGAAAACATCCAGTTTCGTGGGCTAATGGACTTCGCAATGGATTTGTAACTTAGTTTCAGTTCCATTTCACACGAGAGTGGAGAGATACAAATCCGTCGCGAAGTCTCTTTGTCAATATGTCTAACTTTCAGTTAGTAGCAATGGTAATCTATTTTTGTTTTTACATCTTGTTTATAAATTGTTAATCATTTCTGAATATGACTATACTAAACATAACAACAAAATATATAAACTAAACTAAATACATACAAACAGGCATCTAAAAACTCCTCCTCAACGCTGTCAGCAGGTAAAGTGCCCAAGAGACTGGCAGCGTTGCCACGTTGTATGGCAACGCTTAACGTCTGGCCAAAGGAAAAACCAGCCCTTGGGTCAGAGGAATCGTCAACAAGGCGTTTAGATATTTTCTTAAAAAGGCTGTGGGTACTAGGACTCCACGGCCCTAGAGTTTCAACCCCAAACGGCTTGAAAATATAGTTATATTTACGCCGCTTGAGGTTCTCCGCAGCCGCTGCCGAAGCGCCAGCGCAACACGAAGAACTTGGAAGATGCGATGTCGCAAGAGTATCGACGCAAGTTGCGTCCCGCACTAAAGGCCTACCCATCTTCCAAGGAAACAAAGACATGCCATCCGGTCTTTTGCCATCGTCGCGTGCGAAGCCATTTGGCTCTAAGACAGCTGGGACGCCGACGGTAACAAGAGCTCGTCGGATGATGTCGTTTATGTTCGCGTGTCGCGCAAAACGGCCCGCACTTCGATTGCAGGACAAGCCGTGGTGTCCGAGGCTGTTGACAGCTTCACCACATTGACACCGATGAGGAGAGCAGCAAACGGCACCAAGACGTAATGCAGCAGCGAGGTGAAAGGTTGTGTCGTCTAATAAAGTGCCAATGCTTGACGACGGCTGTGCGTGAAGCCAGAGACTCGACTCCCACTCACCCACAACCAGCACGCGCGCACGCACAGCAGTAGTAGCAGACGTGTTCAGTAGATTATTCTGAACTACTCTGGAAAGCGGCTCGTTCCACCGTCTCTGAGAAAATGGATGGTCGGGTTCTTCTGTATTCGGGCAAGCGATTTTCCAAGCAACTATTGCCTCGGAGAAACACGGCACATCAAAATCAACCAGAAATCAATCTTAAAATTTTGTTTATTTTGTCGTATTTCAATATTACATGGGACTTAAACATAACTAAGCGAAATGTGGGTGTACTATAAGGTACACCTCTGCCTAACCCTTCGGGAATTACAGGCGTGATGTTATGTTTATGTTAATTAAATATTTATTTATGAGGAATTATTTTCCCTATAACAGGAAAAAACAGCCGGATTTAAAAAGTAATTAGTACTTGTTGGTCTCGCTAAGTCCTATTATAGTAACAAACTGTCCCAGAAATCCACAATTCCACATCTATTGATTGAGGCGTTTTAAATAATGTAGGTAAGTAGGCGATCGAGTTTAGTGGTCGGTATAAAAGTGATTACAAGCGAACAAGAGCGCGGGCTGACCTTGCTTCGCTCATGGACATCACAATTGGGTCACTGGGTCAGCGATTTTGCGCTTTTTCGCTCGCTGCATTCCCCTACGACAAGTGACAGTTTTTTTTTTTTTTAATATCGTAACGTAAATGAAACCATTTATAATTTAGCACAAAAAGTAACATTGTGTAGCAGTCAAATCTTGGTTGGTTTTTTGAATTTGGAATGATCTATTTTAAAGTTTTTCCATTCGATCTAAAATTGAACATAATATACCTAGCTTAGATGATATTCTCAACCACTGTAGTTAAAAGTAAGTAGGTATAAGAAGACCTATTATTGCATTTTCTTCATACTAATTAATTATACACGCAAGTTTCTCGACTGAAAACCTTGAAGAAGGTCAGAGGACGTGTACCAGTTACACAAGAAAACTATTTAGATTAATAGTAAGTGCCTGCAAAACATGCGCATAATACTTTGTTTCATAAATATTACGTTTATATTTTAACGTAAATCCTTGTCCCATTTCCGTTACTAGAACCTATTACGATATTATCTATTCAATTGTTTATTAAACAATGGAGGGTGAAATAATCAACGTAAGTTCACCAAATTTATTGTTTTTAATTAATTAATTATATGTTATGGATACTATTAATTGGCTTTATTTATCAGGAATTATTCAGCAGACAGAAGCAGCCCATGGTCTGAAGTTGGGCCCGATTGATGGAAAAAGGCCAACCCCTCTTGTTATTTAATTAGAATACCTATGTATGATACAACTCTACATTTATTATTTTCGTGGAATGGGTAATAAATAACATAACGTTGAAATGCTTCATTTCATTTGATATCTAGATATTTATTAAGAGCTGAAACCCGATATTTTTATTACCTCGTGCCCTATTTATTTGTAGAAGGACCGTTTCCAGTGAATTCATTCGATCCTTGGTTTGAAAATGAATTCAATCACAAAGACTTACGTTTCTCCCGGAACACTGCCCAACAACTAGAGCATTTCGTTTTATTTTTATATTCGGTACGAGGAATTTTGCATTTAACCCCTAGTGGTTTAATACCTATCTGTGCAATCGCAAATTAATTTTCCACGAAGGCTCTACATTTTCCACTGACATTATAAACTGTTAGCTGGGAAAACAAAGTAAGATGTATTTAGGGCTAAATCCATTGTAGGTTTTAAAAGCGAATTTTCACAATATTTATCTTTTTGTTATTATTTGAATTTGGACTTCTGGATGGTGGTCAAAGACCAAGTCTGTGCGCCAGTTCAGGATGGGAAATAATACAAATTTCCATTAGTTTGCATTTTTATCGCCCTTAAATAACTCTTCATGGACCAGTAGCTCCTCCAGGCATTTTACTTGCGTCTTGTCACTTCTTTATCTCGCCTCACCTGGAAGGAGACTACTTGGCCCACCAGGTAGATAATATATTCTTGGACACTAGTGTATTTTTTCCCATTTAAGTGCCCGTTGTTAGGTCAGCTGTTGGTCATGATCTCTTTTCTCTCTTCTGTGGTCATGACTGTTGGTCACGTCTTCGTCATGTTCATCTTCAGACCAAATGGAACTCATGATAAATTCGAAGTGTTCTATTAATGGTTAGGTACGCTGGTAGTATGTACTTAGATATTTGTGTGTATATAACACAATACTTAGCAACGTTTGCTCATGTTATGTATGACTTTATGAATATGACTTACGTAATGAACAATCGCCAGTAGGTACCTACATCTACATAATTACATACCTAGTGTTGCTAACAATCACAATAAAACCTAGCGTCAATGACCAGCGAAAAAAAAATGAAACAAATGAACGCGACGAAATAACGAATCGATAATGCGAACGTCTTGTTTCAAATGAATGTAATTAAAGACGTGTTTAGGCGATTTTAATAACAATTTATCTCAATAAACTTAATTAGTTTTTTGATCTTTGAATAGGAGTGAGTCGGAATCATATCATTCTGTAGGTAAAACAAGTTTAGTCTAGACTTTTATTTTTAAACTAGACCTTGTGGTTTTCGTGTGCAAAATGACAATCATGGTGATCAGTACGTAAGTGCCCATGGAGAAATAGCCAAGGTAATTGTGATTGTATAAAATGATTTTATAATGATTGTCGTGCCTACAAAGGCTCTTGAGAATGTTAGAAATCACCTTTCTGGCAAGGACATAGGTATTTTAGGTGGAATTAAACAAAACGAAATACCACCATAGAGCCACGAAAGAGTGAACCCATACAAGGTTGACTATTTTAGCAAGGAACTTACATGACATGGGAAAAATTCAAGATAAATTAGGAATATAAGAGACCCACCAAGATAAACTAATTGAATTGAAAATTATTGTTTCAGCTAAGTATATATATGTGCTTAACTGCTTTATAGGTAACAATAAGCTGTGGTAGCGAAAAGCACTGTCCTCGAAAATCAAAAGAGCGGAGCGCGACCATAGATCACAATAAACTGCACTTTTTTATTTTATTAATAAAATGATGAAGTTTAAAGATAAAGGCAATTGTAGACAAACGTGCGTTTCGCTCGGATCTCGCTTCCGCGCCATTCAACTGCCCGACCTTCGAATCCAACCTTCGGCTAGACTCGATAATCGTTTACATTGCGAATTCGTATAAATTGCGCCCATGGCTATACGCGTTGGTGTTTATACGATTAGAAAAATCTTATAGGTACCTACGGAAATAATCGCCGGATTCAGATAACGTGGGAAACACCCCACCTACCTACTTCATTATTTCGATAACATCCGTCATGATCCGTCACAAGTTCTAAAATAAGTATTCCGATAACTCATATAATTGCTCGAAAAAGAATTTCAGGGAAATTTCTTCTTGTACGTAAATAATTTAAGAAAAATTTAATTGGAAGTCTGGCGATGTTGAAAGCATTCAGGGAATTCTTATAAGCGATCTATAATCAAACGAACCTGTAGAGTGCAGCCGCTGCATTTAATAATAGAACGCCAACGACAACTTTTTTCAATATGTTTTTTTTTTTGTGAAATATCTACGACATGAGTTGGAAAGGGTCCCCCATTTACTACATTATTCGTGACCGGAGCCGCAGCAGGTAGTTTGACTTCTCGTTTACACAGGTCCAGGGAAGGGATGTCAGTATTTTTTGTTAAACTTACAAAAAAAACTTTACAATCTTTGCCCTTTTGTATTATCGCTGGTGATTTACTATTGATAGAATAAAGACTCGGGTTACGTCACACATCACATTTTTAAAGATTATTTTTATTTATTAACTTTATCTTTGTCGTTAATAAGCATTGTCATCAAAAGTACGATCGTTCTAGCTATAAAACTTTTTAATAAGATTAGCTAAAGCAAATTGCAAATCCGTATTTCTCAATTGAGCATGAACATCAACAAACAATCAATAATTCTGAGTTACAATAGCGCCCACGTCAAGTTCAACACAATGTGCAATGTAGCGAGGGCGTGAGTATAAAGCCAGGTTCATACTAGCCAGTTTACTGATCCCAGTGAGCTATGAGCTATTCCTCTAAATATAAGTGTTGGAAAAACGAAGCGAAATTGCGGCTTTCCCGATCCGCGAGTAATAAATCGTTGAGTGCGTCACGCGTGAGCCCCACGCTTATGTAGTGAGGTGTGACGCCGCCTCGCGTCACGCATACATGACACGATACACGCTTGTGTAGCGTTGCACGAACATGACACGCTACACGCTGTATAGTGCAGTAAGGTTCTTTTGGCGATTGGCCGTCGTCTGAACCATATACCACGACCGTGTTTCCTCAATACATAACATCACAGAAGGGTTAGGTTAGGTGTACCTAATAAGTACACCCGCATTTCGCCCCATATAATATGGGGTGAGCCTAGTGCCATCAATCGGGCACAAATTCTGACTCCGTGACTACTATTGCGAAAAAAACCCGGAAATCGAACCCAGGACTACATCCTCTGCAGTCGAAAAAAAAACATTAAGCAGCAATATAATTTTAATTTTGCTGAACAATTTGACAGTCACAGATTCCAATGCAATATCATTCATGTGGCAAAAGAAACATGCTAAGTTACACTAAATCAATATGTTACATTACATGTCCCTTCCCCTACCAAGGTACTCCCAACTTCACAATTTGGACCACATCATCATCCCCAATTCCCCGTTTATTTAATTTTAATTCAAAGCTATTAATTTAATTTTTTGTTGTCTCTCATGTAACGTATGGCCACAGATGTTGCGCAACCCAAAGGACTATATCGCGTACGTTTTGTTGCCAGCAACGTTTATTGTTCACCTAAATTATTCCGTTTTTGTTAACTTATTAGTAATAGCATGTGATTCTTCGTACACATTATACTTTGAAGAATGCTGATTTATGGTAATTTTTCATCCGAGCAATTTTTTAATACATTACAGTCACTTGTCGGAGGAATTACTAAGCCATTTATAATTTGAATAACAGCTTCACCAAAATTTCCATTAAACTAATCATTGTAAAATGTAATCGGCCAAACTATTTGTACGAACAGGTTAGGGGAAAGATAATAAGTGAACCCTGGATACGAGATTATCGAAAGGGGACCGTCCCATTGCACGCATCGATACGTGCTGCGATACGAAACACTGTTCGTAGTCCCGGGGTGGGTTAACAAATAATAATAACTCGCAGCGATTACAGGCGTTCGAGTCATCGACCTTCGAAAAATCTGACCTGCGCCGCGCGCCGCAAGGTTGCGAGCACGCCGCGCTGCTCGCTCGCCTGCGAGCACTCGATTCACTTGAATATTTTAAACATGCTTCCTTACCCAGTTTGCGTTCACATCTAAATCATTTATCAATTTCCATCAGCGATTAAATACCTACGTTCACGGTGTACTGAACTTAGTATAACATCAAGAGCTTATCGTACATTCGCTTGCCAATTACCTGTCTGTTTTCGATTACGAACACGACACCAGCTAAAGGACAACAAACCATATTTCGCTGTCATTCGGTGACCTTTATCGGCGGAATTGGTAAATCCAAGGTGGTCGATTCGATTTGCAAAAAGTGCAGAAACTCGTCTTTCTTGAAAATATATTAATTTGTCGGGGTCACAAAATGTCAACAAACTGTGAAGGTGATGGAGGTGGGTTTATGTTAACGATTATGTACACATTTTAATTAAACACTGAATAAAAGTGTAAACTGTAGAGCTCATGCATTGTTATCTGTAAGTAATGACTATTTAAACTGCCTAGTGGCCTACTTAGGTCCTATTTGTTAGAATATGGTCTCTGCTAATAGGAAACGATACTTCAAGTAAAGCCGATGCGCCGTACTAACAGCAACGCAATAAGGGTCCTGTTGCTATGGCACCCGTCGCATATCCACAGGTGACTTTCCAAATTATGCAAAAAGTAATAAGCATTTATGGCGCTAGCTTTCTATATCAAACCGCCAAGAACCTCGCCATGATTAATGATAAAATTGATCAAACGATTTTTAACGAGTTTGAAGTCGACGGTAAGGGGGTAAACAAACTCGGTAAGGCAAGTAAGCAAGTATTTACAATTATAAAAACAGGTGTACGAGCGGACACCGCGGGCACACGTGGTTCAGTTTATTTAGCGTGACGTGTTGACGACAAAGCCAATCTTCGCATGTAAATACTTGAACGGGATCTCTCCGGCCGCGACAAGATGTAATCACAGACTTTAGAGATTCATGTCTATGTCGTAAAGTAATACGTTGGCACTGCTATTATAAGAAACTAGTAGAGTACTCTACAACGTTTTCATTTACCTGTGCCCGATTGTAGATCCAACCACAAAGTTATCGGCTTTCAGAATTTCAAGACATGCAAAGAAAATGACGATACACATCTCTCTGTCTATGGTACACTACAAACAATAGTCATTGTGCATCTAGGAATAGTTAGTAAACAACTACACACAATGCATAAAACTAAAACATCCGCCGCAACCATTTAATCTGCAACAGGAACCTTACTTTCAGCAAATTCATTATAAAAGTAATCGAGTTGTGATTACTGTGCAGAATACGTCAATTTACCTAATCGAGTAGTACAATACGCAGCGAATGAGGTCGTGGAAGGTGAACACCCCTCCAAGGAAAACCGTTGACCCCCTCGGCCACATCCGTGTGTACACAGCCGAGCCGGTCGGCCATCGTGCTCTTAAATATAGTTTTATCATTACATGGGGATTTGTAAATCACTACTAATAGTTTATTAACATTCCATTTATTTCTACCTTTGTCAAGTGAGGTTCTGGTTAAGAATATCAATTCAATATCCGATACAGGCTTTAAAAAAAACATTTTATACTGTTGACCTTGGCATCTTGCCAACATTGCTGACAACGGTGACTGCATTTCCCTGCGGTATACTAAATTACTAATACTTGGAAATAATCTTTAAAATGGTTATTTACTGTCGAATGATTCAATGAAACGTAGATTTTATAAGGCATGGCGAGAAGATGACAGTGTTTGTATTGGAATTTGATGACTTTAACGAGCAGTAAGTGATTGTAATGAATCTGATCGATGTTTGTTCAACACTCTTCTTCGTTCGTGACCACATTGTATTTGGTCTGAGGTCGGTTACAGTAGCTATGGTGTCTTGTTTGCCTCTAACAGGTCTGTTTACAGGTGTAAGGGACAGGTTGGACGATGTCACGTTGCGCGCTGTTGCAGGGAGGGATCGCATTCGTTACACATTCCAGTTACTATTGGAACCCCATGTTTATTTGTAAATTGTATTGCTGTAGACACGTCGCGTCGAGCCCCCTTGTGCAACACATTGGAATAATAATACTGAGTTTAACTTACAGCATCCCGTTTAAGAATTTGTAATAGAAGAATCTTAATAACAACAGATAAATAAACTACATTCTTTACAATGTGTTTGAGACCTTGTTGAACAACAACGCAAAACTCCGTACAGTGGATTTTATACAGTCAGAAACGTAAGCAATGAAACAAGTGAAGAGAGATTGATGATGATTAAATCGTTGCATAATTTGTTTCTTTGTACACGCATACAATACACGCGTGTTTACCAACTCGTTTCATTGGTAGTAATCAATGTGATCAATAGAATTGACGACAGTACAGAATCACGTGCTTGGGCATATTTTTCCTACAAACTCCCACTTTACGAGGCCGACGACCGATGCAGGTAAAAGATATAAATCTTTTTGTTTTTGGCTTCGCAAATCAGTGTGCAAACAATTGGAATCGGAACATCATCGTGTCAAATGACTATAGAAGGAGGAATGTTAATAGTAACATTCGTAATGTAAATAAAAACATATTCAGATTCATATTTGGACCCTGAACGTGAATCATAATATGATCAAATAAACATGTTTTCTAAATATCGGATTAGGTTTGTCCGTCTATAGACATATTTTGTGTTAGATAATATCCGATACCAATCCAATCACCTATTAGGATATCAAATATATCAATGTTCGTTGGAAAAATTCGATATACTTATGTAGTAAATAAATAGAGCCCCAATATCAATGACGAGAGAGACGACACTTCCACCGTTTATCGAATTTCAATATTTCCTTTCCATTTTCATTTAATTTTCCATTGACAATTTTTTACGTAATTTCCGAAATATTCAGAGATACGTTTGGAACAGGAGCGTTCAAATATGAATCAGAAATCATAAATGCGTATAAAATATCATTATATAGCTCATGTAAAATGATCTCTCTCATCTAAATGCTCATTGTTTTAAAAAGACGTTCACAGCACGAAGCGGTAGTTATGCAAGCCACCGAGCGTACACACCATTACCAGTGGCAGTGATTGGAAATGCAGGATACCGTTGTAAACTCCCGCTATGGAAAATTGACGTATACATATCACTTTTCCCTTCCTGGTAGATTGAAACGAGCACTTTACTTACGATGCTAAGTCTAGTGTTGCTGTTTCATCGCAAACGCAAACAACCGGCGACAGGCCTTGAACTTTGTTTGTAATATCTCCGCAAACGTATTAATTAACTTGCAAGTTCAATAATTCATTGGCTGCAAACTTTCATATATTTGTTTCGAATGTTCAAGGTTGTCTAGAAAATGAAGTTTAAATAATATTGGCACTTTGTTTTACAATAAGAAGAGTGTTATAGTGAGGCGTTCTCTTGAGTCTATGAGGCACGCTGTGGGTGAGTTTCCTCTATTATTGTAGCTAACTTGAAGTCCATCACTACTATAAGACACTAATCGGCGAAGAAGCAACGTGTGAGTGATTGATGAGCGCAAAACGCTAGTGAGAAAATTCACGAACATTACAGATTTATCACATTTAATATCCTTGGAAAAGTATCATTAGAGATTTTATGATGTGTAGATTAAATTGCAGTGAGTAATTTTAGAGAAAACATAAGTTTTGCTTCATGTTTTGCAAAATGCAATCAACGACTGCAAGATTAGTTTGATTTCATTCAGTAGGCTATTGACTCTACATCTACAACCAATCACAAAGTACCAGTTTTCAGTATTAAAAACTCCGTGAAAATATTTTTTTCATTTTACAGAGCGGCCGGAAAGCGAGACGTGCGTGAGGAGACAAAAAACATGAAGTAACTTTCGACTATTTTCGGCATTCAGTGTTACGAAACCATTTGCGAAAGCGTTTGTTGCGACATCGCCGGACCGGACCGCGCTGGCTTTTGACAGTTGGTGAGTTGACTACTTCGTCACCTCCATATCGTGCTGAACTCTTTTAATCCGTGGCCTTAATCGGACCTAAAGCTGCCATTTTGAATTTACCTTTTTTCCATTCTATTTTTCTCTATGAAAATTGTTACCGATGTCAACAATTCTGCTAGTTTGGTGTGTTTGAAAGAATCGTGTGGGAAATAAAATGAAAAGAATGCGGAATATTTCAACTTTTTCAACTGACTTAATGTGAACGGGAGTAGTGGGTCTATTGAAACCAACAAAAACAACCAACAAAATTAACCAACAGAAAGTCCTTCGGATTCGGAACGGTTAGGTATATCACCAAGGTGAAACAATCTGGTGATCATTTTCGGTTTTTGTAAATACTGGCCGCACACGATCTCATTTTGACTAGAGAATAATTAATCTTCTTTTTTGTTGTGTACTTGCAAATAATAAAATCGTGACTGATGTCTCTGTTCAATTTGAGTCGCTTGTTTTGTGAATGTCACTGTCATTGTCGAGATGACTATTAGGGTGGGTTGCACCATATTACTATAACGATAACCAAACCGTAACAAGCCATAAAACCATAACAAAAGCATAATTTGATGGCTTGTTACGGTTTGGTTATCGTTATAGTAATATGGTGCAACCCACCCTTAGTATCACGTGTGTGTTCCAGCGTGTTCATGTCCCATGTGGCTTGGGTAGTTGGATAACCTTGTATGAAATTCTAGTCTTTTATTAATTTGGAGACTGCCGAAGGTACCTAATAAATACTCAGTTCTATTACTAATAATAGTAATAATAAATTATGAACTCATGCCGCGATAAAGGGTTTGCGTTGATGAAGTTTGTTGAATAACAGCTGTACAATGGCTTATATTCTCACATTTCATAAAAAAATATGAAAATTATACTGGCTTAGTTCAAGAGTGAAGCCAGTTAGTTCAAAAGTGAAGCGAGAATACTTTATCTGGTTTCACTTTTAAAATTTCTGTGAAAGAGCTGCGATTGTTCTGACTTGACCCATTTAACCTGAACGTGGGGTACACCGTACTAGTAAACAACGATAGTTTATATGAGTAGCTATGGGCAGAATGCAACCTATGGAGAATGTTCGGCAGGTAAGCAAGTATAGGTACTCGGTGTAAACTAGATAGAGATGACGGTAAGCTACATGTAGAACTGGTTCAGACGGGCTGGGGGCCGGGGGCGGCGCAGGGCAGCGGCGGCGGGGGACTGCGGGCCCCAGACGCGGGGCGTCATTGACCTGCGGCCGCAGCCCCCGGCCCCCGGCCCGGAGCCCGGGCGCGAGTCGCGACACCACGACACCGTAACTTCATTGTGTCGCTGCACTGCGAATCAAATTCGATGTAGCGGACACTTTTTTGCTAGTCCAGAGACTTGAAAGACAAGACAGATCCACATCCAAGTCAGTTAAATCGTTTCTCTGGGACTTCGGCGAGCATCATTGTCTCGGCGCTTTTTTTGTGGTCGCCACTGTTGTCTCTGGCTTACAGGAGCTACAGTGGTTTAGGAATAGTGTGTCGGGCATGTCCCAAATAAAAAAATAGACCAGAGACTTGCGGAGACTTGCTTGTGAAGACAAGCGGCTGAAGAGACCAGTTCTGTTCCCTTCACACGTGTCAGTCATCTCCAATTCAAAGAATTAATAAATTTCGTATTAAAGCTGGAACTTTCTGCGAAAAAAGTTTTTTTATAAAACGAACCACGCAGCGCCCGTCGCTAAAGTTCGCGGAAACAGTTCATTGTTAATTAATGGATATTTATTTTGCGATAAGCCCCTGAATATTTAATTCAGGTCGGTCACCTTTATTACTTAGACTTACTGCTTATTTTCATTTTAACTGACAAAGTGTCAACGTAGCCCGATGTATTGTCGTTTTGTTTAAATAATACAGAAGTAAATTCATCCTACCTAGGGTCGTGATGATGACCCATTGCAAGATCATTTACAAAGTAGGTACTCGTTTACTCATCCTCATCTGCCTAGACAAAAAAACTGCAAAAAGCAAGGCAGATGAGGATGAGTAAATGGTTATTATAAAATAATTTAGAAATTAATACATGTATTTATATTTTTTTTTCCCGGACGCAGCTGAATAGGTAGCATTTGCCTCTCTGACTTCCACAACCCAGTTAGTGCTGTGTAATAGGGTACCCCTTTCAAAAACGAAGACTTTCAAGCCACTGACTCCCTGTTGTAACGACTATCAAAGATGTAAAAACAACAGCGGGGACCAATCGCTTAACTTGCTTTCCGAGGCATGGGAAAACTCGGTACCATCCACAGACCTTGACCAACGCGATAACCTTTAAAAATCGACCCGTGCGACCGTTATTATTTATCCACGAGCTCCTCCTCCTTGTACAAAGTACTGATGATCTCAATATTCTAATGGGTAAGTTCAAAGAGCTAAACCGGACTTTTTAGCACAAGTCTTTATTAACAAAATAAAAACGTTTATAATATACCGTCAGTCCCCTCTGTCTGAACGATTAGCAACCCCATGAACAATTGACCCCAGTCTAAAGGCATTCAATTCACAAACACGTTTCCATAGATAGCACGCGACGCCGTCGTCGGCCACCAAACAGTATGAACTCGTATATAAATTCAGTTGGACAACAATAAGTTCACAGAGAGAATCGTACAGTTGGGAACAAATCGTACGAATGTAACAAAAACTTTTTCGAAGGTCGCCCGGGTGAGACAAGTGAGCATCGGGCCCGCCACCCGACCTACTGGGTCAAGTTCATTATTTGAGGATGAATAGATACACAGAGGGAGAATTTGAAGCGTTAATAGGTAGGCACCCTTCACAACCACGCCTTTAGAAAAATGTCAAGGTAATCACATAAATAACTCAAATTTAAAAGCTTTTAAACGGCCGTTACGTTCTCATTACTTTTTTTACGTTCAATTAACGACCATGTCTCTGTGCCATAAGTCATCACTGGCAACACATACTGGATACACCCTGATGATGACAATAAACAATATACAGGGTGTAAATCAACCCATCACACAGCCGTCAACCAAGCATTCTGTACATCAATAACCCTGCGCAAAAATTTTTGCTGGGAAACGATTTTTTTTTTTTGGGTCAAATATCACATTTTACGATAAAATCAAAGTAAAAGTAGCACTCTTAAAACATTGTGCTAGTGGATGCTTTGAATAGTAAACGGGTCATGGAGGTAAATTAAGTAAAGTTATAACCTGAAAAACTAGTATTTACAAAAACAGCTGTGAAAAATTTGGAACTTTGACCCCCAATATCTCCGTAACTAGGGGGTTCCCAGGTATGGTCTAAAACAAAAAAAAGATCGTAATGGTGGGGAGAACAAGTGCCCTTTGTTTGCGTTAAGGGTACTTTTACACCCTATATATTATGTGACTTTCGTTGGATGGCCAAGTCAATCTTTTATTTAAAACATCAAAGATTTTTAATATTGATATGGTCACTATAGAAGGTCCCTGAATAAATGAAATGACTTGGTATAACATGGATCTCACTACTTTTTACGGTAGAAGAAAATAGTTGCGCGACGTGGCTTTTTTACAAGTTTTGTTTTTAGTAGGTTGAATAGTTCCGATAACCTGTGATTTCAAACATTTTTATAACGCATCGACTATCATCGAGCTGTCACACTATCTGCCGATTCCCATCATATCTTCAAGATAAACCACATATCTAATAAATTGTACAGTTCAATGGTTTCATATCCTACTTTCACGTATTCTTTAAATAGCTCTACCATAAAGAGCGAGTAGAAAAACTCACTTTGCCATCGCGGAGGCACTTTAGGACAAGTTTCTATTAGATTTTCTGCAAAGCCAATACACTCCCTTCAACACAAACGTGTTCGTAAATAACGGATTTTCTCATGATAACAATAGACGGCTATTTATAAATAAAACAATAGCGCATTTGACCGGATGCACCAAATAAAGAAATGGAAGGTGTTTGAGAGCATTTCAATTTCAGCTTCGAATCAAAGATATAAATTAAAAGAGCGTCTTCTAGGAAGTTATTTTCATTCAATTTACAGACGACAATTGTATCGATGGAGTTGTGAAAGAAAAGTTTAAATAGATCATAGTTTAGGAAACAATATCTTTTAGAGTACCTAATATTTCAAAAAAGAGTAAGAATAATTGACTTATAAATACAGGCTCGTATGTATTCGTCCATAACCCAAAAGGTATTCATACTTTGAACATACATATTAATATCTACCTTATATTAGAATATGAGTGGTCTAAATATGTTAATGTGAAACGGGGTAAACGCAACACATTGTGCTTATTTTAGAATGTAGGTAAACAGAATTCAATATGAATTTCAGATGTGTAACAGTCTTACTAAATATTAATACGAGAACCAAATATGTTGGTTAAAAGCAGAGGCGATGGTTTATAATATTTTACGGGTCGGGCAGATAACCTTCTATTTTCTGTAGTTCGTTAAAAATTGGGTCGAGAAACTGGCTCGTTTTCCTGCGTAATATGTTTATTAATTATGTTTGTAAACACTCAGTCACTCCCGCGCCCCCATTGCGAAACACATTTACAATAACAATCCGAAGGAAATTGCTATCTGTTGCTTCTTAAGTTTGACAAATTCGTCTGCTCAAATACGTTAGTAGCGCAATGGATGGTGTTGAACTGTCGAAATTAATGGCATTGTCATTGTAAGTATGATACGCAATTACCCCTCCAATTGTAATCCAAACGAATGCAGTTTATTGATATAACGCCCACAATCTCAACCAATATCATCATCTGCCTAGCCCTTTCCCAACTATGTTAGGGTCGGCTTCCAGTCTAAGTTCCAGCCTAAGTAAGTTCCGGATGCACCTCCACAACCCAGTTAATACTAGGTAATACGATACTTTCTGGTAAGACTGGATGTCAGAATTTCAGGTCACTGTATGACTAGCTGTAACGACTGCCAAAGATCTATATATGGCAGCCGGGACCAACAGCTTAACGTGCTTTTCGAGGCACGGAGGAAACTCACTATGTCGGGCGGTCCCCCATCCACAGACCGACCTAGGCAAGCACAGCTTTACCTAAAGATCGACCCGAGTGGCAGTTCTTAGCTCCTCCACAATCTCAACCAATATAAAGAAACAAAATTGTCGCCCTGAGAGGCTAACATTAAGGTGAATGCTCCAACTAGCCCGCGAAATTCAAATTTTCTTACGTTTTTTGCAATTTGCAGGCCAGTGCTAGTTTGTATGTTGATTAAAATATAAATTCCGGCTGTAAGACGTATGTAGTTACAGAAATATAATCATCAAAATCATCAATACAAGCCTCCAAGTTCATAAAGGTGCAGGAACTTGAAAAAGTATTTTTTTTTCAAATTGCAAAAAACGTAAGAAAATTAAAATTTCGCGGGGTGGTTGGAGCATTCACCTTAAAGTGGACATTTCATTCAATCTCATTTCCTGATTCTTGATTGACGACGGTAATAAAAATAAACCAATAAACCACTTTCTTTCGAATCCAACTTCGTCATAAAACTCATAAGCAGAACCGCGGCACAATGATGTTTATAAAATATAAATAAACCAAGGTGACGCCAGATGTCACTGGCTCTTTATCTGTAGGCGTACGATTTCATCGCGTTCATGTTAAAAATCGTCAGAAACCTCTGAACGAATATACCGTCACCTATAAAAATAAAGCTAGTTAACTATAACTACAGCAGTTTTTCTGAGTTCCAAATGGCCATGAATTTTTCCAGACAGTCTACGATCGTTTTACGACGGCACTAGACTGTTATAATGCGATACATACACATAGAGAATATTATTATAATTCGAATCTCGTATTATAAAAATGTGCTTATGGCGAACTTGTACAAAGCATAGCTTTTATTTCAATTCGACAGGGACTTTTGACTGCCAGAAAATCCAAGAAAGCGAAGTTACAGTCACTATCACAAGGCATAATAACTTGAGAAAGTACTGTAGTTGCCTATTCCAAAGCGTAGATCTATCTCTATGGAGAACATATCTAATTGCTTATCACCAGATAAAAGTATCTATGGTTTACCGGATCCTGATAGACACATATAAGTAATAGGCCAGTCAGTCACAGTACGTATTTAATTAAATACGTAGACGAAGATAAATAAACCATTTTCTATCTTTAATTACTAAAACAATAAAGCAATTTACAAATGTCAAGGAAGACACTAAAGAACGCGAAGCACCTATCAAAGAATTCCAATAAAAATATTAGGAAGCAAAATCAAACGGCTGTACCCGTTCAAAATCCATTGGTGTATTTTTAAACAGGCACAGACAATGTAACCTAAGTACGTACCTTGATATAAAAAAGGAAAAGAAAAAACTTTTTTCGTTTCCGCATATCAGAGGCACGGACCGACCGTCATAATCGTAAAGCTATTGTTTGCACGTAGTAAAAGCTTTCTACGGACTTGTGTCCTGTGAATATACAGCGGCCATTGTTAGAACAGCCTTGCTTATCGAAATGTTGCCAGCCACGGACGTCGGACAATCGTAAACAGCTGACACATGCGGCAACAGAATCTTATGAGGTTTTGCAACAAGAATGCAGTAGAATGGACACGAATAGATGTTTGCATAAATATTCAGTGTTTTATTAGTGATATCTCTCCAATTCTAGTTAATGTCTTCATTTAACTTTTAAGCCTTTTTTAATCCTATCTAATCTAGTCTTGCTATCTAGTACCAAAAATGCGGTTCTATAAAATTTATTTAATTTATACTACGGGTTCGAGGCTCTTCGAGGAATTTGTGGACGGATGAATTTCTAATATGTACGAATGTTTAACATGTATCACGGCAAAACGACGGAGCATCTGGCATTCGAGGTCAAAACATTCTTTTTTACGAAACGTATTTGAGCCATTACCACAACTCGCGATTCTAACCGAAAACTTGCAAAGTTATGTAACTTACAGAACTTACAAACTGTTCATTATACCAAAAAGTTAAAATGTTCTACTCTACGAGTCCGTGTTTATTTAAACCCTTTTGAAGGCCAGTGTATTTACTATCGGTTTAATAAAATACTTAATTAAGTACACTATAATTATTTATTAATGTTAATGAACATTCAGGTCTTGAAGGTCGACCGTGGAAGTTATTTATAAGCATCCGTCATAGTCAATTTGAACGGTGGATTTTCAGATAAATTAAGATAATAATAAATTATAGTCCTAAGGTAATTTTAAATTAAGCTTACCTTTTTCTGGCAATATCGATGCGATTGCGATTGTTAATCTGCAACAAAAATAATAATTTGAGTACAAAATGGTCTACATAATAATATGGGTACAGCGTCTACGAAGCGCCTACGCCTCACCGTCTCGTAGCAGTCCTACGCAAGGTCTACGCCTTGCCTACGCAGATTCTACGGCGTGCTTAAGCACGGTCTACGACACGCCTACGCTTTGGCAAAGCCTCACTTTTCTAGCACAGCCTCGTGATGCCCTAGTATACAAAGTACAAGTAAAGTCGACTTGTTGAGTTGGCAAAATAATGTTATGGCTCTCGTAAAATAAAAGAGAATTGCTATCACAAATCAAATTATCCTACATCGTAATATCAAAGAGGATTAGGCTTTCTATTAACGACGCGACGACCGATGGCAACGACCGTCCTTTTGCCCTTTTCTTTACTGTCTAAGTTAAGTAGGCTTAAGGTTTTTCTTGGCAACATTTTCGTAACCATAGGCACATTAAGGACAGCCAGCTGTACCAAGGGGTAACGTGGTTGTGGAGCCATCTGGTTAGACTGGAAACCGACCTCAACGTTGTCAGGAAAAGACTAGCCAGATCAAAGGACCTAGTGAATTACTGTCTGGTTTTGGCAGCTATAGCTTTCACCAGCTGGTACTCTCTAGACCGTTTCTTGAGAAAAAACACTTTGAAGTCAGTTAATCCTATTATAATTTGCTGATTAAAATCGTCTTTCCCTTTCCAATTTACAACTCATTCGTCTGGTTGACATGTGGCACAAAAAAATAATGAGATGCCACAGTTTTTATGGTGGGTGGGACAAGTGCCAACTGTTAAGCTTTGGCAATTTTTTGAGGTTTAGTATTTTTGTAATGTAATTAGTATCTTGAATATGTAGGTCTATTTAGGACACATAGTAAGTAATATTATAGCACACGAATATTAACTTTTAAAAAGTAGACTGTTCAAATATTATTTTATATTTATGCAATTTTTCAGCCTCAGACCAGTGGGGACATAGCATAACACACAATAATAATTGGCTATTTGACTACTGTTAAAAATTCACGAAAATGTTATGTTATTTCAAAGAACTAACAGAAATAACACGATATGTGAAAAAAGTAATAAAATCCATAAAAAGTGGCTTAGTTCTAACTGATTTTAAATAACGTGCTAAACAAAGACAGCGCTATAAAAATGTGACCTCATATTTCATACCGCCATCGCCATAGTTACGTAGTACAAATGGCGGTTTCGCCGGACAAGGATAGAAAGTGCCCCCACCAAAAACTTCTAAAGCCTGTAGCTACTCCATTTTTTGATCGATCTTATTACTTTTTTCACACATCGTGTTATTTCGTTTAGTTCTTTGAAATAACATAACATTTTCGTGAATTTTTAACAGTAGTCAAATAGCCAATTACTATGCCTTTCGTGTTGACAATTCAACAATATTCATTGTGCAGTGTGCTATTCACGTTGTTGAGCATTAACTTTTCAACCAGAAAAATAAATACAAAGAAACAAAAATATTAGCAAAGAATCAGGAATTTCTTTCAATAGCCCTTTATATTGTTTAAGAAAGTGTGTTACGTAATTGGGGTGCTGAATACCTACAAATTGTATTATTCTTACGAATGTTTTGATAAGTATAATTTTGCGCAGCTCATTGTTAGGTGTAGCGATAAATATGACGGCCCAAATTGTCAGCAAAAGAATGATCATGTTTATATAATTGCCTATTAAAGAAGCAATAATATTTTATAATATTGGTAATTTTTTTGATTACTCATTGATATCGTTGGACGATGCACGACGAATTAAGAATTATCATCGTGCGATTGAGGAGGTCTATGTAAAGCAGTGGAGTGCTGTAGGCTGATGATGATGATGATGATAATCGTGTCTAGTATTCAAGGGCGGAACCAGGACTTTTCTGGGGGGGCACATGTCATGTAGTCTAGTCAACAAGTGGTTTTCGGTTCTTGTCAAATCTTTTTTCTGCGCCTCCGAAAAATATGAACGAGCTTATTGTAATTCGATTCGGCGTGTATTATTATTTTTTAATTCAGGTGCCGCTTCATAGTATTCGTTACATATAGTATGGATTTAAGATTATATGGCTTTTTACAACCGAATAAGTGTCTGATAAGTTCTATAGCTTAAAGAGATTAATATTTTAAATAGGTGGACGTTAGCAACGTAGAACAATTTACTACCAAGTCCGGAAGGAAAGGACCGCGATGTTATATAATCCGTAAGTACACCTACGCGTAGGGTTACCAATCATTTCTCTCTTCGCAAATGTGGTGTGACTCAAAAGTTAAGATGTACAAAAAATATCTCAGCTGTATTCCACCCTTTATGAGCGACTGGTGCCTTTTTTTTTGGGGGTGGGAAATCATCAAATAACCCCTCCCGCTCTTGGGCAGAGCGAAAGGGAGTGTCAGACTTCTACTGACTAAAAACCACCCATGTTCCTTCTTAGCCCTTTATGTCGAGGCCGCGGTATCTCTTGCGAACAACCCGCAGCAGCGACTGATGGTGCCTGATGTAGGTTTTTGGGAATAACCTGTGTTACTATACTATCCGGCCATAACTGATTTTTAGGCAAAGGTGACACCCACATTTCGCCAGTTATGTTTAAGTCCCATGTAAGTACCTAAAGGGGGCGCGCCTATTGCCATCAACCGGGCACAAATCCAGAGTCCGTGGCCACTACTGAGCAATATTTTAGACCTCTGCCTTACCCTACGTGGATTACAGGCGTTATGTTATGTTTGTTAAGTAACCGATAGTCCGGTCTTACCATTTAACCGAAGTTTTTGATTTAGAAAGTAGAAAAGTCTTCAGAGTACAAACATCACATAGTGATGGGCGATTTTAACACTGACCTTTTGAAGGACAACCTTAGGTCACGTAGGTTGAGGACGATCCTGGAGTCGTCGAGTCTGTCTCTCCTTACGCTTAGTCCGACACATCACAACTTAGACTCAAGCGACTCCTGGCTCGATCTCATGCTCACGACTCTAACGAATCTCGTTGCTAATCATGGTCAGGTCGCTGCCCCTGGGTTGTCTAGACACGATTTGATTTATCTTTCCTACAAAATTAAACCCCCTAAGCAGCGGCCTGCTACTGTTTTTATACGGAATTTTTCTAGGTTAGATAAAGAAAAACTCCGCACTGATGCACAAGCTCTTGATTGGGACGATCTTGTTCAATCTACGACAGTAGAGGAGAAAGTTGAAATGTTTAATAGGTCTGTTCTCCAGCTCATTGACACGCATGCACCTCTGAGGGCCGTGCGTGTTAAGCGCCCTCCGGCTCCATGGATAACCCCAGGAGTTAGGATGGCAATGAGACGGCGGGACAAGGCCTTTAGGAGGTATAGACGAGATCGCAGTGAGGACAACTATAGCCTGTACAAGTTGGCTAGAAACCGCTGCAACCAGATGGGAAGGGCATCTAAACGCCGATACATTTGTGAAAATGTCCTAAATTCTTCACCGGCTGATATCTGGAAGTTTCTTAAATCACTTGGCATATCAAAGTCCTCCTCTAGTGTTTTACCTTCTACTCTGTCCTTGAATGCTCTTAATAAGCATTTCTCAACGTCGGCTACTCTTTCACTTGATGCTAAGAATAAAACTATTCAGGACATTTCTTCCAAGCCCATATTGCCTCCTGACTCTTTTACTTTCTCTCCCGTGACTGACCTTGAGGTCCTTAAATTTTTTACGTCTATTAAGTCTAGGGCTGTTGGCTGTGATGGAATCGGCAGAACTATGTTATCTTTCATGACTGAAAACTTAATTCCTATTATTACTCACATAATAAATTTTTCCCTTTATACTGGTGTGTTTCCAGCGGTGTGGCGTAAAGCATACATTATCCCTCTTCCAAAAATTTCCAGTCCCAGTTTGCCCAATCACTACAGACCGATCTCCATTCTCCCTTTCCTGTCTAAATTACTTGAAGCAGTTGCTCTTAGGCAATTTATTATCCTCTCACGTCCTCAAAAATAGCCTGTTATCCGAATTTCAATCTGGTTTTCGGCCTGGTCACACAGCACGGCCACAGCCCTACTTAAAGTTACAGAAGACATTAGGAATGGCTTGGAGAATTCGAGGGTTACGGTGTTGGTTTTAATAGATTTTTCCAACGCTTTTAACACCGTTGACCACGATATTCTCCTGGCCATACTGTCTCAAATTGGGGCCTCATCGTTGTCACGTGAATGGTTCTCATCATATCTTCGTGGTCGCCAGCAGGCGGTGCGTGCTGATCAGGTTTATTCCGACTGGTGCGACCTGGTAGCTGGCGTTCCACAAGGCGGTATACTCTCTCCTCTGTTATTTTCATTATTTATAAACTCAATTACTACTATCCTCAAGTGCTCTTATCATCTATACGCTGATGACCTGCAACTTTACGCTCAATCTGACATTGCCAACCTTGACCATTGTATCTCATTACTCAATGCTGATCTTCAAACTATCAGGGACTGGTCCGGTAAATTTGGGGTTGCTGTCAACGTCGAAAAATGCCAGGCCATTCTCATAGGTAGTTCTTACTACCTGAGAAATTTAGACACTAGCCAACTGATACCGCTTATGTTCGACAACTTTGTGATCCCTCTCTCACCACACGTTAAAGACTTGGGCTTGCACATTGACGACACACTTAGTTGGAACAAGCAAGTAGCTCAGGTTAGCCAGAAAGTCACATACTCACTGCGGTCTCTCTATAGATTCAAACATTTTCTACCATCTAGCACTAAAATCACTTTGGTCCAGTCACTGGTGATTCCCATTATAGACTATGCTGATGTTTGTTACTCTGATCTTTCCCAAGAACTTTTAAACAAATTGGATCGTCTTCTCAATAATTGCATTAGGTTTGTTTTTGGCCTTCGTAAATACGATCACGTCTCTTCTTACCGTTCTCAGCTTGAATGGCTGCCTATTCGGCACAGGAGGTCTCTTAGAACTCTTTGCACGCTCTTTACTATTTTGAAGGATCCATGTGCTCCTAACTACCTAAAAAAATATTTCAAAGTGTTGGGCAGTTCGCACAGTCGTAATCTTCGAGCTTCTGATAATCTACTCCTTGAAATTCCCTCACACCGTACTGGTTTCATGTCATCTTCTTACGCTGTGTCAGCCATAAAACTCTGGAACGCGCTACCCCTTGGCATTAAAAGGGCGGAAAGCAAAATGGCTTTCAAAAGAACTGTGCGGAAGCACTTTTTAAAATCGGACTGAATCACTCTTAATGTGTGGTGGTCATGGTAATTATTGTTTGGTTTCTCGTTTTTGAATTATTTGTATGTATTATAATATATATAAGTTTATTTAATTCCATCTTAATATATATGTATTAGTATGTACCATTTATGTAGGTATATTGATTTATGTTAACAAAATAGTATTCTCCTAATTTATTTATATTTGTACTCTACCACAGTGCTGTCCTATTTGACCCTAAGGTTGACTGGTAGAGAATGCCTTGTGGCATTAAGTCCGCCTATGTACCACGTTTGTGCATGAAGTTTAAATAAATAAATAAAAGTTAGTAACCAACGTTCAGATAAAGAAAGATTAAATAGTTAAAGGTTCGGACTTTATGCTAGTGTCGTTTTTGTCAGGACTTTTCAATTTTCGAACTGGCAACCCTACGTACACGTGGCTTCGGAAGTTGCACACTGCAAAGTATATTTTATTAAGCTTCATGCTGGAAATAGACCGCCTCCTTCCTAGGGTTGAAAACCTGTACACGTGTTATTAAATAGTATTATTTCCACGACCTTGGTGAAGTTATCGCTCACTCTGCGTAATACGGGGTTTAATTTAATTAGCAGGACTCTGCAGACGAGATCGTTACTTCATCATCATCTGCCTCACTTTTCCCCAACTATGTTGGGTTGGGATCGGCTTCCACCAGTATTTTACATAAATCAACTGCTTATCTGGCCTTCACAACCCAGTAATATGATAAAATCTACAAATCACAGCCGGAACCTACGGCTTTTCGTGCTTTCCACACGGAGGAAACTGGGTATGTATGTAATGATGGTCACCTATCCACAGACCATCGGCAAACACAGCTTAACCTTGAAGGTCGGCCCGGGCAACTGTTGATTATTTAGCCACGGGCTCCTTAAAGAGAGGATTCGTATCGTAGAGGGGTATCGTTATTCAAACACTTTGAAATAAAATTAATTCGATAATATTTTTTGTGCTTAAAATAATAACCGCAGGGAGTTCACAAGGTAATTGAATGTGACCTTGTTTAATCAGTAATGGTACTGGTTATTTACCAATTAAAACAGGGATATCCCGCAGGTTCAAGGAAAATTTAGACAAAATCCTTTTTGGTGGGTTTTCCGGATCCCAGTTCAACTAGTTCAAGGAACTTACAAAATGATGATAACAATTGGAATGTTTGTTAAATGTCGATTGTCGGAAACTATTTTACAGAAAAATGACCTTATTTTCAAGAAATTCTTTGCATTATCTGAAAAACAACATTTTCTTGGAATAATAAGTAATTTTGTCTACTCTTCTGCTGGCATTTAATACCTTTTTAAAACTTAAATAACGTTACATAAATATGATAAAATAATTCAAGAGGAATTTTTATTTATTCAACCGTTCGGAGAATGAAAAAAGTAGCAAAACTTAATTGCTTTTTATCTATAAATACTTCAAGCTTTTATTGATCTTAAAAGTCTCAGTTTCGCCTGGCTGCTCCACCTGCTCGGCGACCAGTAACTATCCCAAGAGAACGTGAACGTATTACCAGGATTAACCGTCCTTAGTTATTCGGGACTTTACAGATGCGATGTTATTTTATGTACTATGAATGAAGTGTTGAATCTCGAAACCTATAATATATATTAGGTTTCATACACTTGGACCAAATTGTTCCAATGAAAATTCGGAACCTATCAACCACAACCTAGAATTCCAACCTCTATTAGCTAAGCCGTCACAATGATGTAGTTCCAATAGATTTAATACACAAAGAGAACCATTGATCCACAGCAGAACTCCCAACGTCATATCACTGACTCTTGATAAATGAACCGAGTATTAAATCCCGATACTCAACAGATCAGGTGAGTGCTCAGTAAATTACATGTATCATCTTTCGCAACCGACTGTCAATAAGAAACGAAACAGCTTTCGTTGATTTAAACAGTATCGAAATTATATGTATAAATAGTGGGATAATCACAGCGTAAATGTTTGAAGGACAGGCCACACTGGGAACGAAGCTAAGTTCGTTTAGCTTCGCTCATTTAGCTAAAACCTTTTCATATTTCGACTCACACCTCGGATTATAGAGTTACAATCTCCGCCAGTGATGTAAAATGCGCGGAACCGAATGGGCCACCATGCGGATCCAGTACAGGTTGGTAGATGTTACAAGTCTTCCAATTTTTGGTTCTAGTATCGTTTTCTCACGATGTTTTCCTTCACTGTTTGGAGAGCAGTGGTGATGAAATAAATTACACAAAGTGACTTCGAAGTCACAACTTACTGCTCGTAAGTCGGGGCCACTACGTGCACTGGGCGACCGCTGCTCTACTGTGCCACCGCTGCTCTACATCGTTCTTAAAACCTTAACTTACTTCGCTTAGCGTTATTCCTAGTGTGGCCTGCACTTTAAACACTTGGTCAACGTAACGTAACCAGTACCCACATGTTAACCCACTGGCACTGGGAACACTGCGGAATGCAGCCCGTCTCCATAACTGATGCTGTTGTATTTTCTTTATCACCGAGACTTGCCGTATAAGCTCGTATGTCCTTTACGGTCGATGTCTCATACGTCGCTAAACGATGAGGCTTTAGAGGTCAGGAGAACGTGCCAGGTATGCTCTTGATCACGTTCCTACATTGCCTGGACGACGACAGTTTACAACTATAGCAAAGGTTGATATAAGTAGGTATCACTATGTATACGCTATTTGAAAAGGCGTCAGGGGCATTGAGAAGTCTAGTAACAAGACACATGTAGAATGTTTTACAAGTAACGATAATAAAGTACTACGACAAGCAAAGATAACATGGACTACTCTTAGAAAACACTTGTGGAGTAAGATGTTGTAGACTGAAAAGTCTTCATTATGACCTTTCCTAATACCATAATACCGTGCCAAGACGAAGACAGTCTTTAAACGATTTTCCTGAAACAGTGATGCGTGTGACGTCACGTGCAACAATCGGCGTGCCAATTCGTCAATGAACGGCGCAAGCGCACGACATGGCGGCGCAAGATGGCGGCGGTGAAAGTGGCCGGTGCCCGATGGTCGCAGCCGTCGGCGTCGCCTCGTTAAATCTTTGCACAACCTGTTCTAACTGTTATAACTAATACTAGGCTAATTGCTCGCTTTTAAAGCTCCAGTATGTCTGTGAAGTTGGCGAGTTTGAAGCTAGTTGTAACGCTGCGCGCTGTTGAATTTATCATGATTTGCAAAATTAGGTATGCCAGACTTAAAATTTTCTTCAACTTAATCCTATTTAATGAATAAAACCAATGACTCTATCACTGACTCTATTTTGTATTAATTTTAACATGACCTAATTTTAACCCGCTTTACTACTGGCATATTTCAATATGCCAGTGCTAAAATGAGTAATGAAGCTACGTAAATTTTGGCAAGCAAAATTCATCCGACGATGATAAAAAAGCAAGCCAATGTCAACGAATATTGTTTGATAAAGCAATCCATAACGCTGACCCTGATCGTAGATTGAGGCCGCTGCTGACGGTTTCGCAACGCGCGCCCGCGCAGCGCATCCGGAACTTGCATCGCTCCGAACTGTATCACCTACGTAGATACATGATCACGCGAACTATTGTTACATGGAGTATTAGTTTCCTGTCTAAAATTATTATAAAACATTACGTGAATTGTACTAGATTACTAGCCTAATTGCCAATATTGAAATGTTAATTACCTACTGCGAATGGTTTTAATCACGGGCCAAATAAAGTTGTAGCAAGAATTCAAGGAAGATCATTAACGCAACGTTACGTATCTACTCTGTTAGATACGCATATAAAGCAGAGTAATAAATATGCAACAAGTATTTAGCCAATAAAACTCGGTGGAACCTGCCAGCAACACTTTCATTTGTTTGGAATTATTACTGTGAATGTAGATGAACGTCAGTATTTATTTTTGCTTCGTATGAATGACAATTGCAAACAGTGCGATGTGGATAATTGTGTTAAACAAACATTGGTAAACTCATGAACTACGTCTCTTTAATAAACAGCAGACTTAACGTGTTTACATCCTATTGACTCACTGTGATGGCAAATCAATTTTACCTTTACAAAGTAGAGGAAAGGGAGAGCAGACAGGTAGCAACAAGGGTGTTTATAAAACACATTATTGAGTTAAGTCTGGTCTGAAACATCGACAACTTAGTTGCTCCCGGCGATGGCAAACGCTAAAGTACTCCTAATGGAATTTTAAAGATACCTTCCCTTATTGCCTTTTGTCTGTACGCCACGATCGACGTCAAAAGCCTTTGGTAATTACCTTACTGTTATGAAACAAGTTATTTTTTATTTAAAAGCACTACTTTGTTAGCATTTTCAAAGGATCGTCAAAGAAGACATAATAAGATAACAGATGTTAACTTATTCATTGGAAACTTGGTCGCTACATATAAAATATATCTTAGGGCCTGACTCAATAAAACCCAGTATTTTCCCATTCGAATCATATGGTTAAACCATTCCCGTTTTTGATAAACGATAGGTGTTTCCCAAGGGCCCATATTTGGGTCGTTTCTATTTTCATCCAATGTTACAGTTAGTTTAGGCCTGATAAGGACACAAAATACTAATAGTGCTTAGCCTTAGTCAAATCGGAGATGGCTCTTGACGAAATTTCGAAGGAAATCCCGAGAGAAATAACAATGTATTGAAATATGATTCAAGTCGATTGACCCTGTTATATGCAGAAAACATCTTGACAATAAAAATGTCTTAAACCATACAATCAAAGTAATTACCTACCGTATGAATGTACGACGTGATTTAAAATATTGAACATTGTTGGCTTTGGAACATACGTAGTTTAAATTTCATATTATATGTATTCGGAAAGGGTACGACGATTGTTTCAGATTTAATAGTAAATTTTTCACGCATTCTACGAGACAAGACACAGAATCCTCTAGACTTGCGAATTAATGGACATAAATCAGACAAACCATCGGTTCCTGCGAAGAATTATTATGAATCATGGACGCGAGTAAGGCAATCTTGCTCAATTACTGCCAAACGCCTAACCTTGCCAGTTCGTGAGGATGTGACGTCATGGACCCCGATATCACAATGTCTGTTTCCTTTTACACTGTGACTATTGATTACCGTACTAGCGCCAATTTTACAATATTTGGACATTTGACTGTAGCAACTTGCATCAAGGTTAAGACTTTACGATGTCTATCTGCAATTTCAGCCAATGCCGAAACTTGAAATTCAAGGTCAAGTGCAAATAACTCGAGCTACAATACTTTATTGTTGTATGTATCACCGAACTTATTTTTCCTTGTATTAACCTCCACTACGGCCAACATCTGAGGCATGAAGTCTACATTCTCATGTTCGCAACATTGTTTGTACTCATTTCATTACTTCATTCGATTCGCGTTCATAAATGAATTCTCAGAATCCTTCAATCAATTCAAATCTACTGTATCAACAAAAATAATCCGATAACCCATCGACCTAACTCCGTCGAATAGGACGATACGAGCGTGAGCACCGAGACAAAGTCGAGGCCATTAACCTCCGGCTATCAGCTGACGACATCGGTCCCACCGCGAGAAATTATCTTTCACGCCATATTTCGGTCGTTCACTGCCTCCGCCCTTCATCATAGAAACAAGTGACATTCTGCCAACTACGACAAATGGCCACCCAACTATATTGTTAGCTGTCGACATTCTCATGAATTTGATCTTTGGACTCAACTCTACGATCTTTGCCTCTTTGGATTCACTCACTTCTACTTAATCAACACTCAAACTCTTTGTTTTAAGCAAAGAGTTTGAGTGTTGATTAGCAAGCACACAACATCCAGTACCTACCTACATTTCATAACATCAAGAACAGTAATTAAAATGCAGACATCGAACTGCAAGCGTGATTCACAAAAACTTCCGGTTGCTCACGTTATTTTGGGTGTTTGACCTGTTTATTCGGGAGCATTCTTCGAAATTCATCTCCGATAACGAAGATTAATCCAACATTACTAATTTCCTACGCATTTGGGAGACGTCTTCTAATATTTCAACATTTACTACTAATAAATCTTGTCAGAATGGATCCAATTTATCATGACCGATGTGGGGTTTGTTTTTATTGCTTTGATATCGAGGTGGCCTATTTAGTGGTATATTTTTCACGTCCTTCGTGCAGTGTCATTGACTACGCGCCGCTTGCGCATGTTCAGGTACGCGCGCAAATATCACGACCTAGTTAGTTGGCGCAGACCGACCGCCCCAGCTCATCGCGCATGGCATCCTTCTAAAAATAGATGTAATGTTGAGAAAGCACGACCAACATCATTTTTCATGTCGTTCTTTCGTCGCCTCTCTGTCTAACTTTGATATTGGTCATAAGTTCCGAACCTTGTGTTACATTTTTAAGTACCGCACCAATCTTAATTTGAATCAATCATTATTAGAGTTTTCAACGAATAATAATCGAAGTTGTCATGAGGATTAACAGGTTATTTTTCCTGTTATTTAACATCGAGAATCATAATATATGAAGTTTGCGAGAACACATAGTACGTTTGTCATTGTCATAAAATATTGGCAAAAATTGTCCTCGTGGGATAAAACGTATTCAGTTTTGCAAAAAGTAACACTGTCATGCTTAATATTAAGTACCTATATTTTGGACCTACGAAGTTAATATAAACCCATTTTGCGTTAGTATTCGCATCCATTCAAATTATTAGAAAGTTTTACTTAGGTGAGTGCAGAACTTTGAGCAATTGTTCCGTCGTTGCCGCCTACTTCAGACTTTTTGTTGGGATGTAGAGTTGGTTGGGCCAACAAAAAACATAATCTGTGTTTATTGCTGAAACACATTTGAGAAGACGTATTTTTTTCGACTTTGTCGTCAGGCAAATGGTTAACAGATTGAACAGAATCGTGAGAGCTCGAGTGTCTGGTGACCCAACGCTCGTCTGCGATGTCGAAACTTCTCAAGTGGGCACACTCGTAGAGCACGATTTAAAAACCCGTCCCCGAGAGCCTTGAAGCACTTGGCCAGTTGCCACGCCCATTTGTGGAGCTGGCTACCATTTTAACCCGACCAATTTCATCAAATTAACTTCCTAATTAGAAAATGCTATCCTCATTTTTATCGCTTCCTGCAGCCATATCTACTCACCACACCACACTTCACATTCCATATTTCATAATTTTCTATCTAACAAAGGCCAGATGTTCAACACTCGCTGATTAAGGAACAATAAAGTTGCTCATCGCTGTTTCCGCATACGTAACCGTCTTTATCAAGATAATGGCATTGAAACATGCTAACACGGTAAACATTTCCTTATTTTAAGTCAGGCAGCGGCACCGATTGCCGATTTACGAACATCACTGATCGCGGCTTATCACAGCTCCACTTCTGCCGTAACTTTTGATAAAGTTCGCATAAACCAGGAGCATTAGTAACCAAAGCCTCCGCGGGCAGGCATCGACCGCGACGTCGGCTAACGGTACACGTCTTTCGAACTACGTTCAGCTCCGTGCCAATCGTGGCGAGAAGCGAATCCAATTACTTTGCACTAACTTTTTATAAGAAATAGATTTCATTAAAAGCACGACACCGCAATCCGGTTTCTGTCCACGTATGCGCTCTCCTCAGAGGAGTCTCGGCATTACCTCGCGAGAGTCGGAGGGACGACGCCAACTCAGGCACGACGACGGACGTAGCGCGACCAGCTCCAATTCACTGTCACCGATTCACCACAAAACAAACTTTAGTCACTTTGATAGCGCTCCTGCGAAGCGTATCATCCAGTTTTTATATCAACTTCCGAGAGTTTTTAAGGTTATTCAAAGAGAACACACGAATTAAGAGACGGCCAAAATCGCTCTTCCGAGCGACAAGACATCCACACACGGGCGAGGCTCGAGGTAGACTGAGTCAAGTAGGTACTGTCCCCGGGCGGGTAGAGGGGGGACGAGGTCTCGTTCGCTCTCGCAATCACGTCCAAGCTGCGGACGCGAGCGAGTCGCGAGGCAGGCCGAAAGGTAACGAAACGAGCCGAAGAGCACCCGCTAATCCCGCTATCACCGCTATGGCATGACGGGAGATTGCAGGGGCGTGCACGTGCGTGCAGCCGACAGAGACGGCCTGCGACCAGTGCAGCAGGACCTGTGGCGTAAAAGGACATTGACACATATTTCGTGTGATTGTATCGAAAAAGAACTATCATCCATTGAAATAAGAAACTCAGGCAAGCCCGCATTACAAACGCTGGTAAACTAACAACGAAAGTATCGAGCAACAACGTTTTATAACAATTTTCTTTTTCGGCAGAAAGTTTTCCTCCACAACAAAGTAAAGTTATTGCTATTATTTTGTACAGGTGAGTTAATACTGTATTCTTACGGCCGTTTTGACTGTATGTTAAGCCGCTTAGGTATTGTCGTTTTGTTACATTGTAAATTATTGTTTCAAACAAGACTTTGTTTTGTTATCTTAATTGTACGAATTCGCATTGTTTAATCGTTGCTTTCCAGATTGGCAGCCTTAAGACTACTGAAATAGTAATTTATTTTGTTACCTACTATAGTTATGTAGTTGCCTGTTTTTGATACTGAAGCAAAACAATATCTTGAACAGTATATCGTACAGTATAAAAACAAATCCGTTATGTAGCAATCAAACACGCAACAAAAACTTGAACATGAAGCAAAGGGCAATGCCGATTTTAGGCCCAAGACTGCCCACGTTATTTGTTTTATTAAAAAAAGTTATATAAATTTTACGTAAATAACTCTGTTATTCACGATGCAATAGAAGTTGGAAACATTAAAAAATAAATAAAAGTAACTATTATGATAAAAAGTTAAAAAGTCAAGCTCACGTCTATTACCTGTGAACCTTACCTACGATTTTGATATTATCTATGTCATCTGTGGCTGTACTGAATAAAGTGGAATTATGTTTTTTTATGTAAATAGAAAATCACAGTTTCATTTAAATATAATCATAAACCATAATCGCGATTTACAATCGGCATAGAATACATATTATAATAAATTCAATGATCTACAATGCACCGATCGATACTTTTTTATGTAATGGCAACACTAAAACTTGTCAGTTGACAATAGAAGTGTCAAAAGCTATTTACATTACTTTGCTTGCCTTTGCATCATAGTGATCTGTGCGTGTATTTTGCTAATGATGTTGACTAGCAATATGGTGTTTTATTTTCAACTATCTAAAATATTAAATACTATAATATGCTATAATAATTATGTTATGTAAGAAGAGTTTTTAATAACTTCTTAACACTTGTGTACGGCACATTAAAAAATAAAAAACCTTATAATTTGGAAACTCTGACTTTTTTCAATAAGTTTCTTTTGTCAATAAATTATTTGTGGTGTATACTAATATTAGCACTCGGTCTTACATGTGGGCACTCAGGGCCTAAATCACTACGGCGGCCTGGCATTCCCCTTTCTCTGCGCGCTGCGTTTTTGCACAGTTCACGGTTGAATCGCGTTCCGCGGTATTGCCAGGAAACTCGTTACTTATCCCCGAGGCGAGTAAGAGGGTGACAGAGTGACTAGTACTGTTGTATAGCGTCAACTCTTTTTAACACTTAATAAAATGTTGGTTGATGTGTTCTGTCGACTTTCTTCGCTATCGCGCGTTCGTTCGCACAACTTTCCGATGTCATTGTTCTGTGAACACGTGGGAAGATTTTGTTTTTGTTCCGCTTCCATTTGATTTTCTGGTCTTTATGAGTTACTTGTGTTGTTGTTAAGTATTTGATCGAAACAGTTTATGGCTTTTGTTCTGCTTCTTTGCGATTGAGATGTATTATGGGACTTATCAGAGATCATGGGTTTCCCTTGATGTAAAATTTATGAAGTAAAGAGCTGCCACTTTTTATCCTAAAACATTAAAGTTGATTGTGCCATTTATTTAGAATACCTATTTATTTAATAAGTTAGGGATAGCAAACCTTTGGAAACAGGTTGCAAACATATACAGGTGGAAGGAACACCGACGTGGTAACGGTTGCCTGTATATTGGCGTAATATTTTATTAGAACTAAGTAATTAGTAGCCGAATGGCAAAAAATCATCATCATCGTCCAGTGTTCGGGGCCTGGCTAAAGTATGCATGGAAATGATAGTGGCACTGAGTCTGTTAACTACGACTAAATAATCCATATTGGCTCTTGTAAATCGTAACATGTGAAGGTAACGTGTGGAGGCCTTTTTCCAGGAGTAGTATGAACCAACTGACAAACTTTTATCCAGGGAGGAATTTATCCACTGTTTAAAATATTTTTAACCGACTTCTAAAAAAGAGGAGGTTATTGTTTCAGTCGGTGTCTTTTTTCACGTAATTTTCATCGATTAGGCTCTACGGACAAGGCGGCCTCTCTAGTCCTGGAGTCATAGTTCTAGATAGGGCGTTTATTTCTGTCTACTCCGTCCGATTTTTGATATCTCGGTTCACTCGTGCAAAGCGATGGCGAAAAACACGGAATGGATGAAATGGCCGCAGTCCACGAGAAAAATCTGCGACTCCCGCATGGGGAATGCGGGAGTCGCAGATTAAACTAACTGCAGGGAAGATTTATAAAACAATGGTTAGACCTTCTGAACTGTATTATATGCATTAGAATGTTGGGCAGCAAATGGGATATCGGGGGATGTGTGGTGTTACTCGAATGGATAAAATAAGAAATACGTACCTATTTATGAAGTCCGAAAGTGATTGAAAAGTTGTGTGATAATTGGTTGTCGTGAGATGAGGAATGAGTAATGTCGTGAGGAAAGTTTTAAGTAAGAATATGGATGGGTATAAGAGTAGAGGAAGACCAAAGAACGATGGATGAACTGTGTGAAGGATGATATGGCTCGAAAGGAGGTGTCTGTCTCTGAGATGACGAGTAGGTAATAGAACAGCATGGAAGAAGAAGACATGCTATGCCGACCCGAAATGAATTGGGGTAAGGGCAGAAGAAAGATGATGTTCATCGATTACTCCGTGACTGTTGGACCGAGATTCTTTTTCATTTGGGGAAACAGAAAAAGATCGCGTGGTGCTCTCATAAACATTTTATTAACTTTGATTGAGTAATGAGGATGAATAAGATGCATAAATAAAACGGACTTTCGAAACCAACACTAAAAGCTAAAAATAACTTTATTTTCGGCAGTCGTTGGCAAAAAAGTCAATGGTTCAATCAAAAGTCACCAAGCTTCGTAAATATTACTTTTTGTGTGTTTGTGTAGCACTGTTGAATGTTTACAATAGGGATGTTTCCTGACATATTATTTATTATGATTCTAATTAGTACGTCTGTTAGATTATCGAAAAATATTGGATCCTTGTTTTTTGTTTTTTCTAATTAATTAAAATTGGTGAAAATAAAACGTATCAAAGATCATGAGTAGAGGCTTTTGACGTCACTTTCTGGTAAAAAATGTACCCAAAACGGTGACGTCATACGACTTTTCGAAGCACTGTAAGAAGCGTCTTCATTTTTTGTTTACGTGAAAAATGAAAAAATATATGTCCTTTATTTTTTGGAAAGTTATCTGATGGACTAATTAGATTTTTTTTGTCAATTACATAATCTTACACTTTAAGCGTCTTTCTTTTGATCATTACATTACAAAGAGGTACATACCTCTTTGTTTTCAAATACCTAGTCTGTAGATAATAGTTATTATACCTAGTTAGTGAGAAGTTTTACAAAGTCGGTAGTTTTTTTAATAATCACAGGTGCAGTGGCACTGACTTGCAGTTGTTTACCTTAAAGGACAACGGTTTTTTTATATAAAATCAAGCACGTAAGCCCAAATATGAAAGTAATTATATTGTAAGACATTTATATTTTAATTTAATAGCATGTAGAATCGTCCTTTTCGTAATTTGTATGTCAATTGGTAAAACATAGCGCACTACCTAATTTATAAGAGCTTATATGTAACTAGCTGATGCCCGCTGCTTCACCCGCGTGGATGTCGGTCAAATTATGTATATACTAAAACCTTCCTCTTGAATCATTCTATCTATTAAAAAAACCGCTTCAAAATCCGTTGCGTAGTTTTATAGATTTAAGCATACATAGGGACGGACAGACAGCGACAGCGACTTTGTTTTATATTATGTAGTGATGATGATGATAGTGATTATCACCTATGTTTACGAATAAATGATTCTTATTCTGTTTCCCCGAAGGGTTAGGCAGAGGTATAGGTACACCTCTCCCCACCTTTTATTACATGGGACTTAAAGTATATTAGGAGCGAACCTATTGCCGTCAACTGGGCACAAATCCAGTCTTCTGAGAAATTCCTGATGAAAAGACCCAATAATAGTTAACCCGAAGTAGGAATAGAACACAGGAGTTGATCAGCAGTCGGGTTCGCGACCACTCGGCCAACAAAGCAGTTTTAATGGTAAAGTAATACCAAAAGGGAAATTATCATTGATTTCCAAACCCATTGAATCAAGATGAGAGCAGGATTCAACTTAAAACTCAGCCTAGCCCTCTGTAAACATGTAGATAAGTAAAGTATGACATAATTATCTATCCTAACATTCGTAATCGTCAATCACGAGTCCACAACAATGCCATGTCGACGTGAGGAGCCACGTGACGCGCTTGTATACAAAATACTCGAGCTACTACGAGTGTAGTAACAACTGACGATTCGCGTTACACACATGAAAAATTTGTGAAGAATTGTGTCAGTGTTTTTCTCGAACACAAATATTGACATAACATCACACATGTAATCCGTGACGGGTAAGGCGGAGGTGTTCGCTACCTAATAAGGGGTGGAAGACACCAACACGAAAATGGCGACCACGTATTCAATAAGTCCATCATTCTGAGCCCCAGAAATTTGTGTTCTTAATTCAAAAATATTTGAATCTTCTATTTTTCATTATGTAAGTACCTACTTTTGCTTCAACTTAGCGAAATCAAAGCGCGGAAAAAAAAGTTAATTAAATCATAGTCATATTTATTCATGTTCTGTGATGAGTGTGATGACCATAGTTTCCTAATAATTCATGACAAAAATATTTTTCATTCTACATAATATTATATTATTTCTTCGACGGTGTATCGAAAAACATCGTTTGCACGTGGGCATTTGTTACTGATTGCTCGGCTCCAAAACATCCTCGCCTGCGGCTTGGGTGTGAATTCCGCTTCAACTGCAATATCAAAGTTTCCTCACTGATATCATACTAGAAGCGGTTAAATATCTCGTGTATTCGTCCGGGGTCCGAGATACGAAAACAAATAGACATACGCGTAGGAGTTTAAAGACCGCAATATCTATTGACAGGTTACTAACCCATAAGTCACATCTGAGATAAGGGCTTGCTTACACAACAAACAAATAGTAAATAATCCGAATCAAAACCCAACGTTTTAGTACTGTTTAAGAAGCTATTTTCTGAGAACTGCTCTCGGGAAAATATAGATCACGACCTTGTGGACTGGCCTATTTAATTAGTAGGCACAACTCTGTTTATGTTATTCTAAAATAACATATTTCGCAAGGCAAGATTACAAATAAATATTTTTGATGTTTCTTCAGGAATTTATTTGCAGGTTAGCTTCCTTAAAATGTGTCCTTCGCGTTCCTCTTCCTAGCGTATCGATGACTATTTGAGTCAGCCCATTTGGCAACCAGTTTGGTATTTTCCTTCGTGTTGATTGGTTTAGGAAAGATCTGCAAATCTCTATCATCGCTGGCATCGTTTAAATTAATACGTGTTTCATTTTCTAAAAAGATAGCCGTTTACAGTAAGTTTTTATCGTTACTGGCAAACGTTAGTAGGTCAAATGTTGTCAGTAAAATTGAAGTTATTTCGTTCTTTTGAAATGTTACTTTTTTATTATTTTAAAGTATTAAAGACCTGACGAGTGTAGTTAGAATCGAAGTGACAGTATTTGACGTCAAAAGTGACAGGAAGCGCCACCTATCACCGTTACACACTTCACACACGTTCGGAATGTATTTATCTACGATCGCGTCACTTTACTCAATGCGTTTTTCTTCACATTTCCCCGTACTACTTACATTAGCACATGAAACACATTATATTGAAAAGGTTTCATAAGAATTGGCGTTTTTATACCCACGTTCGAGGTACCATTTACATTATTTATGATTATTATGGCATCACAACGAGATAATATCTTATAGTGATATGATAATGGAACCGTAAATGCGTAAGAAATATGTAGAGTAGAGCGAAAACAATATGTCCCACAAAACAGTTTATATTCACATTTGGCACTGGCACAGTTGTTTGGAACTGAGGAATGTGGATTATAAGAATGGTGTTATTGTATAGCGCAGTAACAGACCATAATATCTGAAGACAGAAGAAAAATATTCCACGTTTATAGTATGGAAAACATCTTAAAAATACATGTCAATAAGTACCTAACACTCTTGCGCGTAAGGCCTTCACAATGATTTTCCTTATCAACGACATAAAAGAAAAAACACAAACACGAGCAATAATGTTTACCCTAAATAAGAAATAACAGATATATTTGGCAGTTTCAGTGACCCTGATTAGTTTGACACGAGGCGTTCATGAGCACCAACAGGTCGAAAAAGAATTACCAGTCTACATAACAACACGCCTGTAATCCCCGAAGGCTTAGGCAGAGGTGTCGTACCATGTGCCAGTTATTTTTGGAGCCGGTGAGCCTATTTTCATCTTCCGGACCCAAATCCAAACTCCGTGACTGCTACTGTACTGAGAAATTCGTGATGGAAAAACCCCATAACTATTTACTTACCCGATTTGGAAATCGAACCCAGGACCTTAAGACAAGACCAGCGAGGTAGTCCAGTAGGTACCAGTCTACTGACACAAAAATAAGGTCATAAAAGAACAACCTCGAGATGCTGTGATATATTATTTTAACAAGCAACATTTCCTGCCTATCTGATAATCTTGTTAAGTGCGGCTTGACTGCTTGAGTCCGCAAGGCCGCGCGGTCAATTGAAATACAACACGATTGCTTTATATTATGCTACTTCCTGTTTAAAAGACCTGCCGCACAATTATGTAAGTGTTATAGTTAAATAAGCCACAGCTGGTGAACTGTATTAATAAATATTTACGAGAGTGTGAGTGTACAAACTTCTGTTTTATTGCCATAGAGAGAGACCGCGATAAAATGTTTGACCTCCTATCTCTATATCTTCGGTTTTATTTTCACGATTGTTTTTGAAGATTAATCTTATGATGAACTTCTTCGTTGTACGTAATACTTAAGTTAGTTTACTGTATTCTTCTATGAGTAGATACATTTTTACATTATATACGCCAAAAGTATTATAGAAGGTACATGATTATTGTGATACCTACTCAAATAGAGAGTCGAATTGTGTCTCCCAGCGTTTGGTATTATTAATACACACTTTGTAAGTCCCTCATATACTACAAAACCTTTATTTACCTTTATTTTATATTTAGTAAGTTTTGTAATGAATGAATGTTTGCCGTATTTTCCCAATAACCTGCTCCGTAATTTACGTAGCAATTGCCATTAAAAATTCCTTCGAGTTTGCGTGATAAAATCTAGAATTGATGGCTTAACTTTAACCTCCTTTATTTTATATGAGGGTTATTGCGCTTACCGGCCTGAATAATAGCTGAGTGGTTGAAAGACTGTAAATATTAAATGATGTAGACGTATTACAGGGACTTTTAGAAGCTTCCATTTACTGCCCTCGTTATGTTGTACAAAAATATCTGTGTTATCAAATGTTTTATCACTGTCAAAGTAAACATAGTCACAAGAGACACCTCTAAAAGATTACTCGCCCACCACAATCACAGTAACCCATTTCTCAAAGTCAAACATTTTGCGTGGGAAGAAAAATGGCCGACCTTTCATTTTTATATCTATTCTACTAACATAATTAATTTAGTACCCATCTGTGTGTGGCCGTGATTAACCAAAATTTTAATTTAAAGCCCAAGGTTTTTTTTTACTTCCTACGAAATAAACAGGCTTTACATTGATTTATTAGTCTACATCCAAGTCTGAGTTATCCTTGTTCCGTGCACTAGGTGACCTAACGAACTATCCAGACTTATTACAGTACTAGCATAATCGTAAGTCGTAACTTAATGATATTTAGGTTATCGTACTGCGGCCTGTGGGTAAACAATACAAATTGTACGTGAATAGGAACGTAATGGAACGTTTTCGTGGCTTACCTGACCTAGAAAACAGGTTGTGTGTAAATTGTACCATAAAAAGCATACCTTCGGAATATCTCAGCGAATAATTTACTTACGTTATTATTTTGAACAAGAAATGGGTGTGGGTTTCTGAAACGGTATTTAATATAATCACTTTTCCAGTAACTGCCGCTTAACGCAAATTATACGTAGATAGATGTAATTAAGTACAGCCTTAGATAAATAAAACAGATTATGGGTCATTTAAATAGGTACAGTAAGATGTTAATTATTAAGAAAATTAATTGGGTTGTTTGTAATAATTTATGATGGAGAAACAAAATAACAATTATGGAGCAAACAACGAACGTAACTGTGGACAATTTAAACGTTTATTTAAACGTATACTATTAAACTACATAGTTTTATTATGAATATTCTCAGTCAATGAGTACACCTATTTAGCAGAAACGATTATATTCACAATCTCACATTTCCGTATTCGTAGCAATATTGTAGCGCGTAGGGCTACGAAGCCTACGGGGTGTCTACGAGCTACGACATATTTTTTCGACAAAAATATTTGATTTTTCCGCAAATCATTTGGTGAGAATGTTTTATGTAAGTTATTTTGCGATTTGATGGATGTTTGTGACGTGTTGGCGAGTATTTAAACTAGCCCCAAAACAAGTAACACGAGTTATTTGACTTCTAGAAATATTTGCAAAAAGTGAAATCGTAACCAGTTTATGGCATAGACAATAACATTTTAAGATAACATAACGCCTGTAATCCCCAAAGTGTTAGGCAGAGGTGTACCTAATAGTACACCCTCATTAAGCCAGGTATATTTAACTCCCTTGTTACAAGGGGGAGCCTATTGCCATCAACCGGGCACAAATCCAGACTCCATGGCTGCTATTGAGAAATTCCTGATGGAAAAACCCAAACATTACTTTGCCCGACTTTTTTTTTTTTGGTGGTGGGAAATCATCAAAAAACCCCTCCCGCTCTGGGCAGAGCGAAAGTGAGTGTCAGAATTCTACTGATTTAAAACAAGTTCCTTCTTAGCCCTTTGTGTCGACGCCGCGGTATCTCTTTCGAACAACCCGCAGCCCCGACGGGACCTTCCCCGACCTGGGAATCGAACCCAGGACCTCATCCTCAGCAGTTGCGCTTGTGATCACTCGACTAACTACGCATCGATCTCTTGGTGAATAGAATAGAGTAATTATTTTTATATAACTACGGCTAGTTCGCACATCTCTGCATTGTGCGGCTGTGATGCAACTCGTTGTGAAAGCCGATACCACTGGAATTGGGTTAGCGTTGCGCGCGCGTCGCTCGCACCGCGCATGCGTCGCGGCACGCCGTTCTTATTTTTGTTAATTTTACTATGGCTGTATTGATGTTATATTTTGGACGTATAAGAACTTCTTTCTTTTGTTTTGGACATATTCCTTCCTTATATAAGTTTTTTTTTTTGTAAAAGTTTTGTTTTACAATATGTTTGGTTTACAATAAAATATTTACACAGGTAAACTTAATCTGTCAGGTTCGTTATCTGTAGGTAGGATGTTTGATTGAATGTCATGCAGGTAGGATTTAAAAGAAAGTCTTGTTAAGAATGTTTACAAAACAGTAAACACACCACGTTATTAACATACATTCCTTACATCTAATGAAGAATTTCACTACGGAAACTGACGTTATTAACACATTTAAACCGCGTTCAAGAGGTACTTGTTCCTTCTTTATCATGTAAATTATTGACACTGGTAGTTCCGACAGCTGTCGGGATGTTTCATGTGCTAATCGTGTTCAGATTCATTGGAGAAATTCGATTACTAGAGGAAACGGAAATGCAATGCCATTACGTAGGTCTACTACGGTTCACCCGGAAAATCATTCAATGCAGACATAATTCAGAAATAATCTTTGTTAGCTAATCACCTTTCAAGATGGAATCACCGTATTTAAACGACGGTTTCTTGCATAACTCTCGGTTATACAACAGCTTGAGGTATGTTCCGGTTAGGTATGAAAGTCTTTGGGACAAGGTCAGTCTCACCATGTCGCAATGTGTTAAGAGATGAACTAAAATTTGGAAAGAAAGTGTGCTACCTTGCTTGCACACAGAGGTCGTGTGGGTAGAAAGGCGAGGGATGTTTAAAACAGAATGTGGTGAAGTGAGTGTACTTGGATTATGTCATGGTCCCAAAGAAACAGGGGCCGACAAAGTATACAGGGTGGAATTAAGAGACACCGACGCGACGGTTGAAACTATTGCCAAGTATTCAGTACATAGTTCTGAACGCTCGAATCCCATATAAATATTTTTCTTACGATGATTAAAAAACTGGCCAAGTGCGAGTCGGACTCGCACATGAAGGGTTCCGTACCAAAACGGCAAAAACTCGCGTTTGTTGTATGGGAGCCCCCTTAATAATAGGTTAGGTTTTCAGGGTTCCGTAGTCAATATGGAACCCTTATAGTTTCGCCATGTCCGTCTGTCTGTCCGTCCGCACTATATCTCAAACACTCTTAGTACGAGAAAGCTGTAATTTGGCATGAATATACATATGAGTTACGCCGACCAAGTGCTAAAGTAAAATATTGAAAAAGTTATTTAGGGTATCTCCAGTACACGTTAAAGTGGGATGATATTTTTTTTCTCGCGTAGTCTATTGTGTATTTGTGTGGGATGTCGTTGGATAAGTCTTTAAAAATTTTTTTTTAGCGAGTTTGCTTAAACAGTTTCGATTCAGGGATTTGTTTGTGAAATAAGAAACTCTAACAAAAATGTAGGTGAGGTCGGGGCTGCCGGTTGTTCGAAAGAGATACCGCGGCCCCGGCGCAAGGGCTAAGAAGGAACATGGGTGGTTTTTAGTCAGTAGAAGTCTGACACTCCGTTCCGCTCTGCTCAAGAGCGGGAGGAGTTATTTGATGATTTTCCAACCGCCAAAAAAAAAAATGGTGGTGGTGGTTGTTAAAAACAAAACCGTTCCCGTATAGGTGGTTTAGGAACCACCTATATACGGGAACGGTTTTGTTTGGGCGTGTGAAAAAAAATCATGTTATTAGCATATATAACGAAAATAAAAGGAAAACTATCACAGCTGAGTAAGCTTTACAAGTTTACGAGTAATAGTCGACCAACTTATAAAATGTACTTGCATGAAATATTTTCCTATACATAATATATGGGAGCGCAGGTCTCAAAACTGCAAATGCAAATTTGTTTTATTTTTACAATGAAAATCATCGCTCGGAGGCAGGTAGGCAGGGCGGTTAATCAGTTTAGTAAGTTCACATATGTTGATGGGCAACTACGGAACCCTACATTGTGCGTGGTCCGACATGCACTTGGCCGGTTTTTTACTGTTTGGGTACGGAACCCTAAAAAAAACAGCTCTTTCCTACACAACTGCAATACATACACGGTGAAAATGCATGGCACAGCAGATTGAAAATAAAATCCCTGTGAAAAATTTTATAGGAGTTGGGAATGATGTACGTACTGAATACCTAGTAATCGTTCGGGCGTCGATGTCTCTTCCACTTCAGTGGGTTTATGATTTTCACAAAAATTTTGCAAAAGCGCTGAATTCTTTCGTAACAATGTGAAGGTAAAAGTGGGATGAATCTGTTTTACACGACTGCGGCGAAGCCCAAATGGAGGGTTATGTGTTTGACGTGTATGTCCGTTTCTTTACTCCGAAACGGATGAAGGGATTTGAATGAAATATACGTCGTTAAATATTCGTCTTGATGGCGCGAGTGTCACTGGCTGACATTAAAATTAAAAAACAAAGAAAAATTGAGAAATTTGGAGGCTATTTCGCGGAGTTGAAAAAAAAATTTTTCTAGTACCATCGAGTAGGGTACCTATCAAAATGAAGGGTTTTAGAAGGAGATTACAATAATATTATATAGCACTTACATGTTTAAAAGAAATTCAAAGTGACAAATCCTATAAACAAACACAAAAGTTACTCATCTGCGAAGAATTTTACGCGACCAAGGAATGAACAAACACAAAAGATAAAGATTGTATAAAAAACCCGACTGAAAAAACTGAAAAGCAAAAAACAAGCACATTTTAAATTAAACAAAACTTGGAAGCAGGCGGGGTTCATTTGAATATTAAATTATGAAAATTAAATGAAATTAAAAAACAGAATAATAGAAAGTTTTGTTTAATTTAAAATGTGCTTGTTTTTTGCTTTTCAGTTTTTTCAGGCGGAATTTTTATACAATCTATTAAAATAATTAAATCTAATCGACTCATCGTAGTGAAGATGGAATAGTTTCACCTAATAGTATGATAGTGAAAATTTCATAACCTTATGCAATTTAGCAACTCATCTGATAAATCATCAGTTTTTCGTGTTGTTTACGCATGTCACTTTCACGTAATCAGGATTTCTTTGACTCGGGGATTGATAAAAGGAGGTGCGTTGTTAGACTGAAAACAAATAACAACATTTTGAATTAGGTATTATTGTTTGTAGCTAAGTATTTAGGTATTTGATAAACAATTATCAAAATTCTTGCAATATTGTTATAAAAGTACCTAGTTTACCATTCCAAAATACAGGATGGTGAATGATCTAGTCATCTTCACCTGTACAGCGGGAAATTTGATTCTTCATCTTCACCATTATCATTTCGCCCGAAAGACGTCCACTGTTGGACATAGGCCTCCGCAAAGTGTCACCACAATGATCGGTTCCCGCAACCTTCACCGGCACTCTTTATACTAAACCACTTCCACTAGGAAACATATCCGAGTTGTAAGAACAGGTGACTAACACCCATATTTATAATGCCGACTAAAGTCTATTTTTGAACTTGGGTCGACTATCGTCGTCATGACAACAGGGAGACATCCTCTATGACATCGCCCACCAAATCAATCCTAGAATTTCTTTCTTTGAATAAGGTACTTCCTCCGTGTACAGTACCCGGCGATAAATATTGCACATCGACCTTTGGAAAGAGACAATCGGCTAATTTCGGCTTCGTAGAGCGTTATCTCTGTCACACGAAATACAAACAGTCCGGTATCTATTAGGAGCTGTTAAAACAATTATGATTTGCTTCTTTTGATAATTCTTTTTATTCTTTGTATAAAATACACCAATTTGCAAAGGTCGATGTGCAATATTTATCGCCGGGTACTGTATGTACGTTGCTTCCTGCATCAGCCATCCTTGTTAAACGCATAGTTGCTTGTAGTTGCTTTAAGGCGCGGGCCCACCGCGGCGCATGCTGTGCACGGGCACGCGGCTCATTTTAGCTGCGTGTATTAATTTGTTTGATAACGTGGGTCTACGTTTCCACTGGAGTACACGAATATGACCCACGACTATGTATAGCGTGGCATGGCGCACGGAGAGGCTACGCACGTGCCACTGCAATCCACGGACGCGGGCTTCACTGCGGGAGATGTGGGGAGGTGAGACGGGCGGAAAAGCGAGAAAACATGAAATGCGTCCGTTCCACAAGGTGTATGACTGAAAATTGCGCTGCGATAAGTGAGCTGTACATAGTCGAGGGTCATATTCGTGTACTCCAGTGGAAACGTAGACCCACGTTGACAGGGTTGAGCTATGTGACCGCCTATTCGAGCAAGCCACGCATGTATCAATGACGTCAATTCATGCGTAGACTCTCCGTGGGTTGCAGTGGACACAACCACATACATTTTCTTCCAAGGCGAAGCTTAATACACGTGCGTAGCCTCTCCGTGCACCGCGGTGGGCCCGCGCCTTTAATCAATGTTAAAGATGTCTATAATGTCATTCAGTATTGAAAAGTGGGCGTTTATGTCAAATTATAAAAAAAACCGTAGCTGTCAATTATGTCGAATGGGGCGGAACGTAGGTGTGTCAAGTCCGACTCAAGTTCAGTCCACTACTGACGATACCGTAAGCCCAGAATTTTTCGTCATCTGTGAATGTACCTAAACAAACCTGATTACAAAAAAATGTCCTTCCGGCTTCACTGCTAACCGAACGATGCCGCGTGGGGGTAGGTATTTTCTATTTTCCTTGTCAACGTAAACGAGTATGACTCATACTAATGAGCACCAGGCTAACATAATAATAAAGCTATTTATTAATACTACAACTACCTATACGTAGGTATATGGGTGTTTATGTACGTAGGTACATAAACATAATACCTTAGTGTTTATGTACATAATTGTATCTACATATTATTATTATCGATTTAGCGATTACATAAAATGTCTGCGCCTGCAAAACTGGTGAACAGCCTCAATTAATAGGGCTAATAACGTTTAATATACAACGACTAAGTATTTTATTAGGAAGGGTGGAGGAGGAGCGAAGGGTCGACACCAATAACTATTTAGCCTAATGCCTACATAGGTTTAATTCTCTTTGGTTGACACCCTTGTACAGAAGTTATATTTCTAAGGGCGAATTTCACCAACGAAGCTAAATACGATCAGCACATGTAAACTGCTTCCCAGACCTGACAAATTCAACATTCCATCGCAATGATGACATGTCTATTTATTTATTTATTTATGTACACACAAAATACAAAAAAAAGGAAAATACATAAAAAATAGAAGAGCACAAAGGTACTGCTTATTTCATAAGAAATTTCTTCCAGCAGACCTGCGAGAGGAGAGTTGGATTAGACATGTAGAATTGTAGACACAGTGTGTAGAAAACACAAATGGGAAAATTTTAATTAGAAAAGTGTATGTCATGTGCTGATCGAAATCTTTTTCGTTTGTGAAGGAATCGCTTTGGTGGGGTCCGGGCCTAAGCGGGTGAGCGGTGAGGGGGGCGCAGCGGTGGCAAATGAGTGGCGAGTATCAGATTTTTTAAGACAGCGACTAACGAAGCCACCGGCGTGTCACGGACACTGAGTCGCGAGTAGAGGTGGACGCCACTCGTTACACGTGTGTGGTGATTCCATACAAAACGGTTCCAAAACCATGTGACAAGCTTGTCACTAACCACCCTGGTTAGTGACAACGTCGGCTCCAGCGTGCAGCGGTCCCAGGCGAGCTTATCGTCGCAGATGGTTTTACCGCTCACCACCGCAGCTTCGCAGCCCCCGGCCCGCCTAGTCCCTTCGCGCCTACGCGGACTAAATTACGCTCTCGGATCGGATCTATTTTTACGAATATATCTTTTTCTAAGACATATAATAAAGACAAGGAAAGGTGTACCGGAAGTTTCAGGAAAGCGCTGATGAGGGGAAGTTACAATTATAACCGGTCGCGTCGTTATGGCGACCGGTAAGTGAGACGACTGGGAGAACCTTCAGAAGTCGATTTCTGTCGGTGTAAATAATCATTAGTGAACAAACATTTTTGTCCAACTTAGCTATACATTTTTAGATGATTCTCACAAATGTATCGTAGTATTTAATTCTAAGTGCAGTGAACTATTAATTATGCATCGTTTGTTGGCCGGTAAACAACTGCCGCCACGTGGAAACACTGCTTGCCAAAAATGTAGGTATAGCACCTACTCAAGCTGACACAACTGCATAAATAACGCAGTCAAGGTACGTTATACTAGGCTTGTTTGTGCAGAAATACATTATGTTGCTAGTTTATATTTGACACTTTTGGATAACGTAACATAACGGCTATAATCCCCGGTCAGGCAGAGGTATACCTATCTATAGTACAACCACATTGCGCTCCGTGTTAGAGAAGTATGTACACTTTTAAATCATGAACTGATACAAAGTCAAAGTCAAAGCATTTATTTCAATTAAACCATTACAGGTACTTTTGAATGTCAGAAGAACAATTCATAAAACCAAACTACGAGTGCAATACGTCATCCCGAAAGCCACCACGCCGAATCACACGCCGCCGAATGCCCGCAACAACGAACACTGCGAGCACGAAAGCACTCAGCGACGCACACCGCAACAACGAATGTACGAGATTCCAAATCACGGAACAACGAATGCACGCCGCAACGCGCAACCGCCGCCCCGCGACCCGGAGCCCCGCGCAGCCACCGCCACGGCACGCGCCGCCGCGCGCCCCCGCACCTACAGCACTCGCCGCCCGCAGACATCCAGCGACGAGCAACTCGACGCAGCAACCCCCGGGACGACGTATTGCACTCCTAAGCTACAGTCACAGTCACAAGGCATAATAACTTGTGAAAGTACTGTAATTGCCCATTCCCTAGCGTAGATCTCTATGGAGAAGAACGGGCAAGAAACTCCATGGACACTCTTTTAAATCAGAATATTGTTACAAAATCTTGGTACATACATTATATCATTCATGTTGAGATGGTATATTATGTGAGAACGATGTAGCAAGATGTGCACGATAAGTGTCCACTGTAAAGTCAAAAACGATCGCCAAGGCATATCCAAGTCAAATAAAAAAAATATACCACTACCTTACCTTTTCTAGGATTTTCCAAATTAGGTCCGAATGCAATGAAACGGAGCCATAATTAGCCAATGAGTTTGAGTGCTTGCGAAAGGTAGGATAGGGTAGGATTAGTCAGCTAGACTCGTATGTTACCGAGTTCTAGCTGTCCAGCGCCGGGCGTTTGGAATCGTACCTACCTAGTTCAATTAAGATTAATTAGGCCCTTTTTATGCGCCCATTCCTTTCTTGCCCGTCGTGCACAACTTACTGCACTCTCCAGGTATTTAATAAAGCAAACGACGGAGCTGTCCAGATTGCTAAGTACTGGTCGAACAAAATCTGAGTCATCGATTGGATACAAACCAAAATTATCAAACACCAGAATACAGGAACTATTTACAACTACTCGTAGAAGATTATTAATGCGGCTATTTACGTAGGGAACAAAGAAGATGAAAGTCTCAATGAACTTCAGACACAAAGCGCACAAAAAAAGCCACAGAAGCAATACTTAAAGCTTATTAAAAATCCAAGCCGAAGCAAACATTGTTATTCCGGCCGGCTAGGCTGTGACATGGCTTTGACCCGCACGGATTTAGGTCAAGAGGAATCGATTTATAACAACCACGTTAGCATCTATTCGTCTGATCCGATGAATTAGTAAGTGGCATCGAAGTGGAGCGGTGTTAGGGGCTGCTGAGTTGGGTACAACTTTAAATTATTCGGAAGGGATTGACGTTACTATTGCCAAGTTGAGGGGCTGCAAGGTTTAAATGTCGGAGAACAATTTGACATTATAGAAAGAAGAAAATGGTATTATGTTGTAGATTTTAAACCGTTTTACCCAGTGTTTTTGGTGAAACTTTTTTAAACGGTGAGGGGGAACTGTCGTCACGTTATAATCACCACGCATGGCTGGTGGAGGTCAATAAATAAAATGATGATGATGATCTTGAAGGAAGTGGATGAATAGTGCTTGAATCGTAGTGTGTTGTTGTAAACCAGAGGAGACTGTTATTGTAGTGTTCTCGCCTTCTAAAAATAGCTGGAAAACACGCTTAAGAGAGGTCAAGGTGTGTCATTTAATTTAATGAGATTTAGAATTCAAAAGACCAAAAGCCTATAGAGATAGACAAAGCCATTTAAAACCTGTATTGACCTTGATGATACACGCTAAAGGAAATAATTTGCGTAAATACTCTAATCTAAAGGTCATCGTGCTGAGAAAACAAGATTTTCCATATTTTTTCCTTCTTTACTTCCACTATATAGTTAGCTTCGTAATTATTAGGAAGGTTGATGACTTTGCGATTTTTATTAACTAACAATTATGATTATTTTTTCTCTGAACCTACTTATAGCGTAATTCCCTTTCTTGGAACTTCCATGTTTTTAGTTATATAGAGTACATAGTGGAGATTGGATAGATCCTTCTTTAAGTACCTATTTTCTCTTTGCAACTAAATCCTTGGAGAACAGATGGTGGGAAAATTCACTTTGGGCGTGGGGATCTACTGCTGTTGGGGATTTACTATAGTTACATACATTAGATGTTGAAGTTGGGTCAATATACTTGGAAGGATTCCTGGCAGTTATGGGAAGGTAACACCGGGGTGGTTTTTAGTCAGTTACAGCCTGTCATACCCCTCCGCTCATCCCAGGGCGGAGGATTTCCATGAAAATTTTCCACCCAGGTAGAAAAAAAAAATATGTGTCGACTACCATTACACTTACCGACTGCTCAGCCTAACCAAACAGCAGACCTACAGGCGGTTAACAAAATGATTTTAAATTTTAACCACTCTTAAGAAGCATATAAGTGGGTTCACTTGGCTTTTATTATTGACGAGCTCTAATATCAGAATATCAATAAGGGTATACCAGAGTGTATTTTACAGGGTAAGCCCCTACTTAATCTCAGAAATTAAAAGGACGCTCTTGACTTTACCTCTACACATGTGGCGATGGGAATTTGTATGCGTCACTTGAGTTTAATGACTCAGTCGAAAGCTATCGACCTTACTTAACGACATTGTGTTCGGTGAAATAGGTGTAAAACTGCCGATCATAATTAGCTATAGAAAGAGAAAACTTAAAATGCATTCGTTTATTTATAAACACCACGAAGTAGGATGATTATTAACATTATTTGCAAAAAGATCTTAAATTCGATGTATTAGAGAACGTACCTCTAATACTAAAAATAGAATGATGAAAAGCCATAAAATGCAGGTCAGTAACATCAGAGATTTAAAGCGATTAGACAGACAAACACTGACTGACAGATAATAAATGAGCGTTACTAAATCAGATAACAATCGTTACGTTTCTTAGATATTCTCTCAGATCATAAAAAACTGTTAGATTCGTAATTAATTGAGCCGTTGACAATGCGACGAAGACGACACAGGCTACAGTACATAAATCGTTTTATTTTCACATGCCACGCTCCGGGTCAATCGTATCAGTTGAGTAATACTGTGACAATGCGATAATTACACTTATCTGTTTACTCTGTAATTGTACACGTAAATACTTAAGAAGGTATTAATATCAAGTAGGTAGTAAATATTTACGTCTGCTTGTTGACGAACTAGTTTTTTTGTAACTACGTATATTTTTAAAGTAGAGGAGACTCACTAAATAACAATGTTTTACGATACCCTATTAAGTGCCAATATTTACATTCCCAATACCCGTTTTTCCTCAACCTCGTATCTAATGTGAATATTATTAATAGGTACCTAAATGTATTGTGTATGAAACAATAATATTAACAGGTAAACCGTGAAAACACAAAAAATCTACTTAATAACATAAAGAGTAAGAACACAAGTTTAATATTAATTTGATTGAAAACTGCAATACATCGAATGCGTGCGCGCACCGTTGCACGTTGTCGTGTCGGTATCGCAAAAAGTGCTCACAACCGGTTTCGATACCGAGCCTCGCCAATCAGGTACCACCAATGAACACACGCGACTGTCAGAAACACCGTACTGTATATGACCATCACTCTCCATTTTTAACGTTTTTAATTAAAACTTAAAAATAAACTATTTTTTTAAAACATTTGACACGGTTAAAGCATTTGAGATATTTTACACGGTTACAGTTCCCAGAGTTTAATCAATGGGCAGAGACGTCTTCGCAAACAAACAATATTGGTCAGTTTCAAGGACAAGACGTTACAAAAATACTCCCTCGATTTGTTTAGAAGTTTGTGGTGAATTGGTGATACGCTATCGTATGGACTATCGCAGGGTAGAACATTAAGATCAACTCTGTTTTTAATTTGCCTAATGAATGAACTAAGTCGAAAGAAAATTGATAATAAACACATAATATCAAATCCACTTCTCTTATATAGGCCTATTTATAGATGCCTCTAACCCACTTAGTAAAATAATGTTAAAATATCCCACAACACCATGGCTACACTAAGCTACAATTCGCATGTCGAGATACAGTCGATTGTACCTCAGAAAGAGTGATTTACTGCGGCCCGCCCACGGCTCAGCTCCGCTCATTAAATCTATTAACAAACACTGTAATTACACGAACTTCAGCATTCATTATCGTGTTATCCGGAAATTAACGGCTATTTGAGGAGCAGATAAATTAACGGGATAAGGATTAAAAATAAGTATCTACCAAGTTACCTCATCCCAATCAGCACGTGTATGTTATATAAATAGCGCTTATTAAGTGAAATAATCTGAATCACTGATATAAGGGAGAAAGTAATCCTGCGAAACAAACATTTTCTTGGAATCAACTTTATTCACCCGATTCCGAGAAATGCACTGTATAAATCTCAAAATAGAATTCGTACAAAAAATAACAGATATAATTTTTATCTGAACACTAAACACACATTTTCTATTTCAATGGAAGTTTGTTAATAAAATGTTGTCGTTGAACGATAACGTTGTTTGTGACCACCGAGGTTTTATTGACATGTGATGTGAACGATTTTCACTTGTTTATCTGAAACAACAACAAACCAAACAAACATACGACATCCTAACCTTGAGTAAACACTAATATGTCCGACTAGCTAGATATATATTGTATGAAAAAGTTCGTGAACTTGATCCAGAAGTGTTAATGTGTTTACATGTTTTAAACTCAGCTTTCTGCTATCGACAACCTGTAGAGCTAAGCTAGTGATAGATATTCGTATAAAGTGGTAAGGTACAAGTTACGAACGATGTTATCCGATCTCTATCTTGATTGAAAACCCTAGGAATCATTATCATTATTAATCTATTGTACAGACTTACAACAGCCTCTGAATTGAGTGGCAGTTGATTGATATAAATCTTTAATCAAATCAGTTCGATAAGTGAACAGTAAATTGTTCAATTGTCCTCATTCTGTAGGTATCGACAGCGCCTGACGTCACTAAACGAAGGTTGGGCTGAGCGTGAAAACGAGATATCGATATGGAGGGTGGTCGTTTATCTCTGTCGTATTGTCGTGGTCGCGGCTATCGGTCGCCGGTCGGCACTTCGGCAGTCCTCGGTGGTAGTTGCGCAAACGCAGCCGGTCAGGCGCGCGAGGCCGCCACTCGGCCTCATTCTCGTTAGGTACGCAAATGTCAGGATCAAGGCCGCTATATGAACATTCAAGAATTTATTCAATCTTATTCATGTTAAATATTTTGCTGACAATATGTACATTTGTTTAAGCCTGAAAATAACAAGAATGTATAGAGGATGCACGTTATAAATACAAAACTTTGCCAATACTTATCCATCTCGATATTACTTACCGAATCAATTAAGTGTATTTTCAGCTTCTTTTACAGAAACTCGCTAATATTAAGACAATCTTCTCACATTTAAAATCGAATTTTCAAGTCTGCTATTAAGCCTAAACAAATAAGGTAAATATTTTCAAATGTATTGTAAGATATGTATAATATTTTTGGTAGTGGTCAAAGTGCAGGACGAGGCGCCTAATGATGTCCTTTGTTGGTCAATCAATATTGCATTATAGCGTTGCTACGATTTAAATTGGTATCGCGCCATGTGTCCATGGTAGCAACTGGCAACATGTGTATTCTTTCCAATTTGTACAGAGACATACAAAAGCTTTTATAGGTCGTAAAGCGTGCCATCTTATTGCTTGTTACTGCTTTGTTCAAATCTTTGTAGTTTATACAAAGTGGTCTAAATGATATACTGGACTACTAACTTTTTTCGATTTAATAGCTATAGACAAAGGGAGGCACGATTTTAATGAGTCTAGGAACTCTTATCAACACAAGTTTAGTTTTTTTTGAAAAACTTTGTTGCACACTAGGAATTTCTCTTGTATCGTGGGTGCGTTCACAGACATTTAAAGTCACATCACAAATACCCAGACCCACAACAACTATTTGTAGGCCATACAAATATATGTTCCGTGCGGGGATCGAACCCGCGACACGTAGCCGTAGCTCAGCAGTCAACTGCTTGAGCCGCTGCGCCAACCGTGCCGTCAAACTTTTAACTAACACGCTGTCGTACTCAACTGTTTTGAATAGTTGGTTGAAATAAAAATTACAGCAGTCATTCAAATCATTTGATTTGAAACTTAACAAAAGATTCAATTCAATGCGCATTGAGAGACCAGAAATAATAAATCCAAAAGAAGATTTAGAGGAAATTTTAAGAATAAGGAGTAGGTTTATTTTTGGAAATAAAACTAGAACAAAGTATGCAGCAAGGCTCTCATTTATTCGATCATTTCTTAAATTCGGTACAATATCCTTAAAGCTGAAAACAATTGTTTGGACACAGATAAGTTTTCCAGTCAGAAGTACCGGTGCGTATCGTTCACAAAATCGTAAAGCCACTTCACACGTACACCATTTACCGTTACGGTAATTGGTAACAAGGTTTTCCCGGAAAAGTAATATAACAACTTAATACCGTATAATAGGTACCTACTTTTAAAAAGAAAGCTAGCAATGCGCGGTAGCATTTACCAATTTTCCCCTTTTACTATCTGAGGAGCTTAACAAAATCCGTATAAATAGAATCTTGGGCTATTTCACGCCTATTTTCCGCTATGTTTAAAAGTAATTAAAAAGTTTCCCTCGGTAAAAAGTGACGTGTGAAAAAGGCTTTACAAGCAAACTGTCGTCTGACCCGACGCGGCCGTAATACAAACAATTTCTTGCCGAAATAGCTGCAACGATCATCGAGCTTTTAATCTTAAGAAAAAACAAGCGTTTATTTAACATCTACTTGAGCTATCCATACAGGGTTACATTTGATTAGCTAGAGAACCTCGGCACACGTCATGACTTCATGAGTATCAATATATAAACACCATCATTTAATTTTGCTTATTTTTTTGAAAGTATGTTCGGGTCGACTTCCAGCTTCGGATGCAGCTAAATACTAATATTTTAGATGGAGCGACTGCCTATCTGGTCTCTATAACCCAGTTACTACTGGTTAATACGATACTCTTCAGTAAGACTGGTTATTGCCAGTCGCTCCATATAAAAAAGTATATTCAGTTGCATCCGCATAAACGGAATCCGACCCTAAAATAGTTGGGAATTGGCTAGGATCATAAATATCATTTCGATTATTCTAGCGCCATTACTTAAGCAGGTACTTATATAACTTGAAATATTCTTCTTCTCCTTCCTAGTCGTGCTACTCACTCTTGGCAGAGTGGTCATGGGGAGTCACCCTTCCAGGGATCCTTTTCCACAGGCCTCATTGGCTCCATGACGAGCACATTCTGCCACAGGAATCTTGGTGACAGACAGATGATGGAGTCTTTCTATCGGGTTGGTGATCGATTACGTGTTTCGTTCGTGCCTTCGACTCTATCTTGTCTACTTGAAATGTTAAAGTTGTGAGATGTTGAAATATCAATACTGTTCACGTCTGCGGAGTTCCCCTAGCTAATATAACTTAACCTTGTATAGTATTTTAACATTCAGGCTTTAAATGCAATGCAAATGTGAAATATAATAAAGTTGTACGGATGGACTCATGGACTGCCGTCAGAGCGCTCCAGCGGGCAATAAAGAAAAACTAACCTTTAATTAGTCCCAATTACCGCGGGCGTCTCAACCGACGTTATTTATCGTATAGCGTCCACAGGTAATACTTTAAATAATAACTTAATGCCAGTTTGCACTAACGCTAAGAAAAACCAAATGAATGCTTAAACGATTTTGCACGTTTGGAATTCCACTTTTCAGCGCTGAGCCTAGCGTCTAAAATTCAACAATGCACTTTTTGGTTTTGCCTAGTGTATGTAAACCGAGCATAATAAAAGCTACTTGTACAGTTATTTGGGTCTACTGCTTAAATTTGAACATAAATAAACTAAGTTTTGTTGCCTTTTTTGACTTGCTTGTCAACATTGAAATAAATATTTTTTCTTTATTTTTCTTTTCATTGATTGACTCTAAATTTATTTACACAACGCGAAAGTTATTAGATAAAACATTTTAAACATTAGAGAACAGTTCAATTAAAGTTCTAAACTACATAATATATATTAAATATACATTGTTTAGCATTCGTAAGCAATCATAATAAACTAATAATTCATTACACACGTTTTGAATGCTGAAAATTGTCTTTCAGGGTGTTACTGTAATTTGTACTTTAAAGTTTTGGTTGTAAAGTGGAGTTCTAGTCACTTGCAATCGTCAAAAGCTCAATTCTATTTGTAAAAAACTTGCATACGCGCCTCGAAATAGTCTGTGTGACTCATGAACTTATGATATGAGTTTCATAGCAAAAGGCTTTTTTGTATGACGTGGTTATATGTGATCAAATTGCCACCCTTTCTGTATTCGCAGTCCTAGTTTTTGATCTACAAAATTACTATACTATGTTTTTGGGTCTGAAAAACTTAATTAAGTATACTTACATATCTAACGACGCTACTACATCGCTCTTTATGATTAAAACTTTCCATAGATAAAAACCTAAGTCGCGTCCGATTTAAAAAAAGTTTTATTTGTTTATCGTCTGTAATATCTAAGTACGACTCTATACATACTATGACCAGTAATTACACACGCAAACACAAAGTACTAAACCGTACCTACTCAATAAAAAATGTCAAAAGCGGTCATTACGATTAATTTTAGTAAATACTATTTCACGTTATTCAAAGTTACGACCTTTAAAACTCTTACAAAAAACCTACATTCACCCATTCATAATTTCTTCGTTTAAAGTCTACCTCTTCTAGACCTGTTTCAAGATTGATAAGTTCTGGTTAACCTATTGACAGATATTCATTTAGGTACCTACATTCTGTTCATTTTTTAGGGTTCCGTATTCAAAAATGGCCAACGCGAGCCTATTACTAAATCTCAGCTGTTTGTCAGTTTGTGACGGAGCTGTATCTTTTGAAACGTAATAGGTAGACACTTGATATTTTCACATAGTGCCGTCACAACAACTTATCCCCGATCTTAACATGAAACATGTTTTTGTATACGTACAAATATGTCCGAATAATTTATTATATGTGTTTATCCTTTGCAAGATTAATAAATACCTTTTCTTTCTTTCTTTTCTTTATGTTAAATATTGTACGGTGCTACTGAACCCTACGGGACCTCGCGTATTACGCGACCACGACCACCAGACTTGTCTCATGACGGGTCGCAATTAAAAAAAAACTGAACGGACTCCCGGTCGTGCGATCAAACTTTCTTCCGGGTTTTAACCAAAAGTCGCTTCTGTAGCAAAAAGTCGTGATTGTGGCCGTGTAGTGTGCGAGGCCCCTTCGTGTGTGAGTCCGATTCGAACTTGACCGGTTTTTCTTTTCTTAGTGGCAGTGGCTATCCGGTCATTGTGAAACAGGCCCTATGCATCGTATTAAATATAAAATTCGTATGTATTTTCGTATCAAAATAAGTGTTATTGCCCACATATCAATGAAACATAGATTATAGGTAAGTGTGTTACCTACTTTCAAACCCAGCTTCAAAGTTAAGTGCCGTGGGCTACTTCAAAATAAGTTGGGCGTTGCGTGGGCTAACACCTACACAGAGTAGCTGAATTAATTAATTATTTAATCATCCTCAAAATAAGTATCTGTATAGAGCTGTCATTTCGTTATCTTTTCGCATAATGCATGAAAAGCGAACACACTTTTTTTGTAAAAAGACTAAACTAAGTACTCCTGCTCGGAATCAGGACTTTCCCCGCGATCGATAAAAGTATATTTAACCTCATTCTCCACTACGCGAAAAAACATTTCAGATAATTACAGGTACCATAATGAGATTCGTTTCAAACAAAAAGTAAATACTTAACTTTTCATCGTTAGCAAGCCTCTAGAGACCAATTATAAATTTTAAATCAGTAGGTCAATGGTATGCCATGTCGAATAATCCATTGAACTTCGATCCCTACTACAAAACAAAAGAGACTCGACATATAAATCAATGTAAAAGGTATCTTAGATAAGTTTATTTTAATTTAAGTTTCTTTGTCGCATTAGATCTATTTTATCTGTAACGGCAAGGAAAACTTATTGTGATAATAAATAATAAAATGTTTTTGAAACCAAACCGGATGTTACGTACACTTCTCATTTGTTTACGTGTTTCTGGAAATCGCTCTTCCCTAAAGGTAAACACTCAGACAATCCATAAAATGTTTTTCACTTTCATGAATATACCTTGGATGGTCAAAAGCACATGAACGTGATATTGGCATTTTTATTTTCAGTATTCTCGCTTAAAATAAACACGTCAATATCAGGTTTCATGAGGGCTATTCAGGACTCACGTGTGAGCGACCGTGTGTTTAGGGCATGTTAAATTGTACCTCCGTATTATATTAATGTACCACCTGGATATACCTTTATTTTGTTTTCATATTATTCGGATGTAGTATTTGTTTTCATCGTTTACCTTAGGTAAATAACTCAGAAATGTTTCAGGTAACATAAATGATGTCTGAATGCTCGCTAACTTAGAACACGTCTTGCACCTTCAATCCTTCTCGGTCAAAAACATTCAAATATTCTCGGTTGATTAAAACTGAATCCTATAATGATGTGTGCGTTTATTATCTTTGGCTGACTCTGCGGACCGTCTCCTAGCTGCTGCATACACCGCTAGCTTTGAGGGCGAGGGCAGGCTGGAGTCTCGGGGACGTACGAGGGATTCCCGGGACTCCGCCGCGGGAAGGGACGCGGATGTCGGGACGGATGGAAGCTTGCGGACCGTATCGTATGGCAGTGGCGAGCTTCGTGATGCAGTTGATGCGATTGAGCCAGAGCCGTCTGAGTCCTGGAACAAATTGGAATTTTAGAGTTACATGGATGTGAAATAACATAAGAATTAAGGTCCACTGCTGATTTGATAGCCCCTTTTTTTATGGTGGGTGGAAAATCATCAAATGACCCCTCTCGCTCTTGGGCAGAGCGAAAGGGAGTGTCAGACTTCTACTGACTAAAAACCACCCATGTTCCTTCTTAGCCCTTCATGTCGAGGCCACGGTATCTGCGAACAACCCGCAGCCCCGACGGGCGTCGGCCCCTGCGGGGGGCCCGCTCCATGTTGCTGACATCTCTTTGAGGCGCGCGTGAATCACGAACGCGCCGTCGACACGGCCTGTCGTCGTCATGAGACGGACGGACGGCGAGCTTACCCATCACTCACCGTCCACAGGCCCGCGTCTACGGTGGCCGGAAGCCATCACGTGGCCCCCGACGCCCGGAGCGCCTCCCGCGGCGGCTGGGACGAGAGGTTCTCTCCCTCTCATGTTCCGCTACCTCCTTCGCTAGCATCACTGCTTCGCAGAAGGAGGCGACGGCGTCCCATTCCTCCTCGCCCCGGACCATGGCTTGCACCAGGGCCGGACGCGAGAGGTCGCCGCCGCCGATCGCCGCTACGAGGACACGGCGGGGCTCCGCCCAAGCGGGACACACCTCCAAGGTGTGCTCCACCGTGTCCTCCGGCCGATCCTCGCAATGGTGGCATCCGGGCGTTTCCTCCCGCCTGATTCGGTGCAGGTACCTCCCGAAACAACCGTGTCCGGTGAGTACCTGGGTCAGACGGAAGGTGAGGGCGCCGTGGCGCCTCTCCAGCCACTCCTCAAAGAGGGGACTTACCGCCACTATTGTGGCGTGCCCTATTTGATAGCCCCTTGACTCGTTTTGGACAGCCTACCAAATATGGAGTGACTTAAGTCTGAGCCATCGTCGATATTACGACATACAGTCAATTTTCTCAATTTCAAGATACACCTAGGTGCGACTATGCTCGGAAAACCTAAAGAGGTCCCGGACCCCTTATTCTGTTAACGATGGTAAGTCCGTAGGACCACTATTGTAGTCTTTGGTAAAACCCGAATTTCTCCAGCCGAAAATACAAGAACAAATAATGTAGAACACTAGCTCAATTCCTATTCAAGTACTGAATAATGCACTCGATGTTATCTAGAGCAATGTACTAACAATACCTACTGCTAACATTATAAATAAAGCGATAAATTATAATCGTGTTGTTACCATAAAGCGGCCTTGGCTTACTACAGGGCAATGACATCAATACACACTGCGAGCTTTGGCGAACTAAAATTAGTTTTGCCTCTTAATAAACTAGGAAGGATTTGTTTAAATCTAGAATTAATCTTTGTTTACCCTTGTTCACGTTGTCATAATTTGCGGTTGAACTAAAAATGGATCAGACGAGACGTTTGACGTCCGACCTATAAATAAAAAATATTGATAGCTCCAGGCTAACAAATTAAAAACTTAGTGGATTAAAATTCCACTATAGTTCACCTAAAGTCGTTCACCATACGTAATTGAGTGAAGAAATTAAACTATCTTTCAAACTGTCGGGACTTGAGGAGAACATGGAGTGCTAGGTACGTGCTGGTGACACTCTCTAATCACCCACCTGGAAACTACGTGAACATCGCTTCCACGTTAATGACTTACTTAGTGGCTGACTAGGAGGTACCTAAATAGCTAGCCAAGCGCGTCGGGTTTTTTCTTGGTATTAGAAGAGTCGTCAACAAATTGACTCGTCATAATGTGTTTGAATTGTGATTATTTAATCATTCTAGCCTTGGAGTGTAACTATTGGGTACTGGATTTTCTGTGGTACATGTACTGTGGTCTGAACGTTGCAGGACACCACTGATGATAAGAAACTTGCAGGTTAATTCTGGGTCGACTCAATTTAGATAGCCATTGACACGCTTAGAAGATAAACACTGTAAACGGGATATTTACCGTGTTACATGTTTATGTTTTAAAGCTGAACCTCCAGAGAAGCCCGCGAAATTCGAATTTTCTTACGTTTTTTGCTTTTGCCAGACAGTGTCAGGTTGTATGTAAAATAAAGTAGGATTCGCTACGGTCGCGAACAAATGTGACTTTACTGATTTATAATGATTAAAATAACCAATACAACCATCTCGTTTCATAATTATAACTGTGCACTGTAATTCTGATCTTTCGACAGCGTGAAAATATTTTGAACTCCAGTCAGCAAGTTCAACCCATAATTAAAACAGGACAGTAGCTTTTTTACTAATAATTTCCTGCTTCGCGGTCATCCAAAAGACCCACTATCACATAATACTTTATCAGCCAGACAAAATTAACTTGTTATGTATGGCGGATATAAGGGAAAACTAGCGTGTATAGGTATAATCAGACGTGGTATTTTTCCGGCTGGCAACAATAAGGATAATGACAACAACTTCCCCTACCTACAAGCAAGGAGTATTTGACAACTTTAGCCTTTTTGTGTCTCTGGGTTTTACTGAAATAATTATTGTAGGTAAATTAGACATATTTGAATACTTAATTTAATTGGCTCATTGCAGCGTACTTTGGTATAAACACAAGGTCACATTAAAATTGCTAGCGAAACTCCGTAGTCATGACTTAAATCGCAATGTGATGAGTTTAGAAAGTCATTGTTTTTGTTTTTCGTTTTATCTTTTTTGGATATCGATACCTACCCATCAACTCTTTGAAGTTTTGCTAATCAATAATATTGTACCCTATCTATGGCTAAGGCGTGTTTACACAAGCCTGCAAGTTTTTAGGTCACCTCAGAGACAAAAATAGCACTCGTCACACACGTTAAAATCAATAAGGCTTGGGGTTCTGAACGTAACCTCAACTCTTCATAGTCATGTAGACTAGTAAAGTAATATTGTCTCTTCAGGTGGCCTACCAATGGCGTCTTAAAGCAGAATTCTTTCAAGCTTATTCCAGTGTGGAAAGAAGATGGCGCTACACAACCTGTATAGCTATGTCGCTTTCCCACTGGAATAAAATTTAAACAATTTTGCTTTAAAACGCTACACAAAACGCCCACAATTCCTTACCTTGCGAGCATCTCTATGTTCCAAGCGGTCGTATCTTGTATTCCTGGCAGAAGGTTTCCTAGGCGGGCGTGGCAGGGCGGAGGGCGGTGGTGGAAGGCTGGAGGAGCGCGTCTGTTGAGAGGCGCGGCCTTGGCGCTCTAACAGCAGAGCTTCCTCTCCGCGCCCCCCGCCGCCGCGAGCACCCACTGTGCCTAGCCCAGGGAAGCAGCATAGCCCACGCTGTGGAGGTTATAAGCTTCTTATAATTTCTTTTTAAGATGCTAAAGTTGTATGCGTTGGTCTTGGTGGCAAGTGCACCCACACCAAAGGGAGCGTTCAAGTATTACGTAACGCATTTTTTGGAAAATTTGGACTCCCCTCCCCACATGTAACGCCCCCTAACGTTTTACTATACCACTACTAAGGGAGAGGCCCTTAGTAAAACGGAACGTAACCACCAAGTGACCATTTTTACCTTAATGGGGAATTGTGAAAAAAAAAACCTTTCAAAAATGCGTGAGAGAATCTCTACGCGACCGTTCTGAAGGGTTAAAAAAATGTTACGTAACGCCCCCCCTGTAACGCATCGTAACGTTTAACAAGACCCCTCCCTCCACCCCCAAATTCGTTACATACTACTTGAACGCTCCCAAAGTTACTTTATACCGCGACTGATAACAAAAAGTGGTAGAAAGTCGCTTATGTTACTTGTATGACTTTATGAGGCTACACTACAAAAAGTAACCTCTGTGTGGAGTTAGCCATACAATAACAGTAGAGAAAAAGATTATTTATTTGCTGTCTCGTTCTAGTATCTACTACGTATAAGTAGCGTTTGTTTGTCAACCTATACTTTACCTAGATACCGACTTAATTTCAATTAAAAAGTACATTGACACTGGCATCGGTGAGTCACCGATTGAATAATAAAATAATGCGACAAGTGTAGGTTACATTCTATTCAAATAATGCAGAGGTGTAACCATTGGAACACCCTCATTTCGTCAGTTATGTGTTAGTCCCATGTAGGGGCGAGCCTATTGCTAACATCCACCACCGCCAACTGAGAAATTCCTGAACTGAACCTGAACATACTGGAAAAACCCAATAACACTTTGTCCGACCTGGGGATCGAACCCAGGACCTCATGCTCACTATTCTCAGCAGAAATTGAAATAATTTAAGTCTCAAGTGTAAGTTCTGTCTGAACTAAAAAACTGCATAGTAGGTAGATGACTAATTATGGCCTTGACATTTTATTGAATTTATTATGGAACGAGCGAGATTTTTTGCGACAACACATAATTATCTATCTTGTATGGCCATATTGTCGTTGTACAGGCCACTTTTCTGAAAATAGGACCCTTCATAATAGAACAGGGGGTCTAAAAAGGCCACTTTCAGGATCATAAAATGAGGTGCGTTAAAAAAACGTAAAATAGACCTTTCATAATAGTAACTGCGTCTGTCATTTTTCGAATTTATATTATTTTCGTGTTATGATCAATTTTTCTAAATGGTCACAAAGGTAGTTACTATTATGTAAGGTCCATTTTCGCTTTTTAACGCTATCCATATTATGATATGCTAAAGTGGCTATTTTAAACGCCCAGAGGACACAGACTAGCCCCCACTCTAAGAGAGAAATTGGGCCACAATTCACCATACAGGTTTGTCACCTGTCTTCGATATTTTTTTTTATCTAGGACATGCCACTTTCCTTACAACTCTTCGTGCTTCTTCACCCATAAGTATGGTTTATTTTTCACAGGAAAGAACCACGCCCTCTGGTGACGTACCTAGCCTTTATTATGGCACGAGCGAGATTTTTTGCGACAACACATAATTATCTATCTTGTACGGCCATATTGTCGTTGTACAGGCCACTTTTCTGAAAATAGGACCCTTCATCATAGAACAGGGGGTCTAAAAAGGCAGGATCATAATATAAGGTGCGTTAAAAAACGTAAAAAGGACCTTTCATAATAGTCTGCGTCTGTCATTTTTCGAATTTATATTATTTTCGTGTTATGATCAATTTTTCTAAATGGTCACAAAGGCAGTTACTATTATGTAAGGTCCATTTTCGTTTTCGCTTTTTAACGCTATCCATATTATTATATTATGTTAAAGTGGCCATTTTAGACGCCCAGAGGACACAGACTAGCCCCCACGTTATGAGAGAAATTGGGCCACAATTCACCATACGGGTTCGTCACCTGTCTTCGATATTTTTTTTTAACTAGGATATGCCACTTTCTTCACAATTCTTCGTGCTTCTTCACCCTTATGTATGGTTTATTTTTCACAGGAAAGAACCACGCCCTCTGGTGACGTACCTAGCACATATGTTGCTCTGTTTACCTACTAGTGTGCTAACTGCACCCGACGATATGATAATAATGACCGCTTTAACAACATCATTAAATAAAATATCTCACACGTTCTTTGAATAGAAATCCTTGTTAGTATTGGGTATTTCTTTATTTCAAGAGTAGCTTCTGCCTGTAAATTCGTACGCTTCGAAGAAAAATATCCTATGGTTTATGGTTCCCTCTTGGTTTTAGTGTAATTTCCAACTTTTTATCAGTCAAAGGTTTTGTGATATAGTTTTTTTTTTTTAAATTTGCCCCACACTAGGAATTTCTCCTGTATCGTGGGTGCGTTCACAAACACCCAGACCCGAAACAACTATCTGTAGGTCATATAAATATTTGTTCCGTGCGGGGATTGAACCCGCGACACGCAGCGCAGCAGTCAATTGCTCGAGCCACTGCGCCAACCGTGCCGTCATCGTTTGTCGTCGTCGTATTGTAGATTACATCCTTCATCCAAACTTTAACTCTTTTTATAATGAGTATAGTACAGATGATCTAAAAATAATTATGTTCAGGTGTGGTAACACTGTTATCGAGTTAATGAACTGGCACAAAAGAACAATACGGACAAACGCCAATAATTAGTGATTCTTACCTCATTGCGGAAGCGGCGCTGCCCGAAGAAAGTTATAACGTGACCACTCTAGTAAGACCACTCCAATTATAAATATACAAGAAGGTTTTATTCACCAAGACATCACTATGGAATCATAGTGTGAGGACGAGACTCTTATGACAACTATTGGCCAAGCAAAACGCTCAATGCGAAGTTCAGGGTCAAATTAATTATTATAATGACTATGTAAATTATGAATTGATTGACAATACTCTACAACAGTGTAGTTTAAACTCAGTATTGTATGACCCGCAGTTATCAGTCAAATAACACTTGATAAAATGTTAAGTGAAAGGAGCATCTGTATCAGTAATAAGTAGGTACTTGTGTGAGATTGAAAGTGGCCTATTTAGAGCAGTCTTGTTATAACAACAGTGTCAGTAGGCTATCACTGCAACACTCCAAACAAAAGCGAATACATTAATGTTAATATTATGATGAGGCAAATTGTTCATTGTTTATTTTTGCCGCTAATTTAGGGTAAAATCTTACACCCGGTTTCTGTAAGGCTTAGGTCGGGAATCCACAGAAGCGGAGACAAGCAGAGCGAAGGAGAGACATGCGGAAATCAACTAATCACATCGTGTGATATGATTGAACCTTGCAAGACTCCCCACCGCTCCACTTGTTTCCGTTTTAGTGAGAGTTCGGGCCTTATGAAGCTTCTGAATAATTAATCAAATCTCATGTTAAATATATAAGATCGGTTGGCGGGAACATCAGCTGTCAAATCACTTGATATATTTGACAGCTGGTTAATATTTGGATGGCCTGTCAGAAATGGGTGAAACACTGCGAAAGCCTCTACGTGTTAGGAACAGCCATTAAAACCACAACAAACAAAACATGATGTTTATTCTAAAACATGCTTCTAAAAATATGATTAATATTACATCGAATACATCTTACAAAAATATATCTGTATACAATTCTTTAGTACTTAAATTATAAAGCCTCGGGAATATCGGCGAATATATCGATATGGGTAAACAGTTTTTATTATAAGGCCTGCTTTATACAGGGTGTAAGGACATTGACGTGCATACTATAATCACAAAGACAAAAAAAATAAGCAGTTCAATATTTTGATCATGTGTTGGTTGGTTATTTTCATGTTTAGTAAGAAGCAGCTGTTTTTTAGGTTTTCGCTGTAGCATATATTACAGAATCGTTCGTCCTGTATGTTTGTCAACAGTATGTTTTGTCGATGTCTTTTATACCCTGTATATTTTTATATTTTCTGAAGAAAAACAATACAAAATATGTTTTATTTTATGGGCAACAATAGTCTATTTTCGTTTATCGTTCGTCTTTACAATCTGATCAAACTTTGCGTCGAATGGTTCACAGGCACCTGCTGTTCTATATTAATGTTTACATTGGTGATTATAACTCAATAGGCATTCAATATCTAAATAAATGAGATTTACAATAGGAAAAATATAATATAACATAGCTGCACGGATGTTCAGCCTACTCACATAGCACGTTTGAAGGTGTATGTAGGTAGAAGAAAGATATTCCTAATCAATGCTTTACAAATATAAAATGATGTTAGGTTAATCTCTCAGTAATCAATCACGCGGCTTCGCTTGTGCTACACCGTCTTGAGGCAACTTAGAAGTGATGAGACCACAGATATAGATATACTTGCGTGCCCGACTTAAGTATGTTATACTTACTGAGGTTACTGTCGCAGCAAGCTAATTTGTTTAAAACAACAACTTTACACAGTTACAACTCAAGAACTAAATTATTTAGAACAAAATCGTGGTCTGTTTTGTATAGTAACCAAATAGTGCTTATGGTAGTCAAAATGACACGCTTGGTTTTCATACGGATCGTGATAGTTGCGTTATCGAGGTTTATCTATATTTGCGGATGAGACTATTAATTACTATGTTCTAAAGATACAATAAAACTTGTCCCGTTCAAGTATAGAACAAAATCAAACTTGCAGACCTATAATCAAAACAATAATAATTTCAAATCCCTTAGTACGTTTTTAATTCAAAATAAATACAAAAAATAACGTAATTCTTATATCTATGTTCATTTTAAGGAATACATTTCATAAATGGGCCGAAAAAAATAATATTATAGGTACTAACTTTGGCATATTTTTGTGACCAATGCCTGTTTTACTTCTATATAAAATCAGAATCACACGAATATCATAAGAAGTAATTATCATTAAGTTGTTACCTTTCCACCTTGTACAATATTTGTTACAAAACGTAAACATTATATTTGAATAAGAACATGTCCACTGTGCTTCGTTCTCCAATAATATTTTTGTGTATGGCAATGTATGAAAGCATTATTTAGGAATGCAGTCTTTAGGAAACATTTTACAACAGTATAATAATATCTTAGCAATTGAAATGAGGAACTAAGCATAGTGGTAGTAGTTCGAAGTCCATATTAATAACATTTCAGACAAATTGGTTTCATAAGTCAAAGCTACATTTATGTATAACGCAGTGCACTGGATGACCATCACGATCATTCATCATCATCATTGGGGTCGGATTCCACTCTTACCGGATGAAGCTGAATGACATGGAGCGACTGTTTATCTGACATCCACAACCCAGTTACTACAGGGTTATACGATACCCCTTGGTAAGACTGGTTTCGGGTCACTGACTTTCTGAACGACTGTCAAAGATCAGCAAATAACAACCGGGACCAACGGCTTAACGTGCATTTATCTCGAACTTCGAAACTCGGTATGTAATGATGGTCATCCATCCACAGACCGACTTAGACAAGCGCGGCCTAACCTTGAAGACTGACCCATGCGGCTTTTATTATTAAACCACGAGCTTCTCTGAATGAATCTGAAATGATGAATGATGATACCATCACCATACTACTTTTTATAGCTGATTCCGATCCGAGGCGATGCCTTCCGGTATGCGTCACAGCATGGTATTCCGGTAGATCCGGTGCAGTGCTTTAAGCATCTACCGTGTGCTATGAGTTTTTTGCCCCAAATTTAAAAAGGTTTATTAATACGAACTCTTTTTAAAATAACTTAAAATACCGACACGATAACTATACATTTATCCTTATAAGACTAGGTCGCTACTAGTGGAGTGTAAGAAAACAGTTGTAAATATATATTTACGGAGATTCTTATACAATATGTGGCACCAACACGCTCGTGGTTAAGACACAGTTAAAGGCACATCATCTTAATAGTGTTCAGACTTACTACTGTCTTTGTGCAGTATCTAAAATTGTGTAACATACTCTTAATGACAATGTCTTTGATTTTACATCCTGGGTCTTGACTCAAGTAAAGTAAAGTCGTTATTGGGCTATTCCATCAGGAATTCCTCAGTAGCGACCACGGAGTCTAGATTTATGCCCGATTGATGGCAATAAGCTCGCCCCCTATTACATGGGACTTCAACATAACTGTCAAAATTTTGATGTACATCTCTGCCGATCCTAGGCGAGTTGTGTTAATAACAAAACATCACCGAAGGATTACATTTGGCCAAGCGACCAAATATAATCCTTCTGGCAGGTAAAAATCCTGACTGTGGGTTGCTGCTGAGAAAGTCCTGATCGATAACACACTTAGCTTGATCCGGGAAACTTTGTTATTTATGTTCTTTCTCCAAAATTTGTTTACTGATATGTTATGTATTTTTTTTTTACACTGTTTATTTTTATATACTTTTTTTTATTATTGATTTGTCTGTAGTAAATCTACACCTTACTATTGTATCGAGTCTGGTTCTTTTAAGATATGTTGCTGGGGAGTTTGTTCCGCCACTTCTTCTTTCCAGCTAAAACACTAGGAAGTGTCGAAGGGTGGGCATTTTGGGGGACTGTCTCATGTAAATAAGTAAAGTAAATTTTGACATTCGAAAAGTGCTGATTTATAAGTGCATAGTTTGAATAAATGACTTTTGATTTTGGAAATGAACCCAAGACCTCTTGCTCAGTAATACCTCTTGTTACTATTAGATCAACGAGGCATTCTGATTCCTGTTCAACAAAATTCATAACACACACATGAACTTTGAAACAAACGTTGCAACGGTCATTGCCATATAGAAATAAGTCGCCATTAGAAGTGAGTTACACAATTTTATAACGCTACGGGTTAGGGTTAGGTTAACACTTGGAATAAAATCACACGGAACACAAAAACGAAGCGTAGTTCGTGAACATTTGTACATCGCCGGAATGTTTGTGTGAGTAAGCGGAATCCTACGAGTTTAGGAATGTTTTATTATTGTCGGAATCTCGCAATTACGTGCGAGAATTGCTTATTTTGAAGAAAAATAATGTGTACTTCGAGAGATCTGTTGATCAGTCGATTCGATTATAACTTCGAGACTTTTGTCGTTTTTTTAATATTTTTTTTTAAATTGTATTTCGTTTTCGAATTCAATTCGTATAGTACTTGACAATACCCTTACAAGGTCATTAAATTGCCAGTGTTCATTGGCTAACTCCCAAATTAGGCATTTGCACGGAGTAGTTTTTGGAGGCTTCGTAAAAATCTTATAAAATCTTTATTAAAAAAATTTTGATTGATAAATGGTGATTGGGTAACCCAACTGTTAATCGATTTGACAGCAGATTAAAAGGCACACATTCAGATAGACCGCGTTCCATCGCAACGCATAACACAGTCTGTGTAAACCATCGAAAGCGACAGGTCGCGCTGGCATTTTTGTTTAGATAATAAATTCTGCTGCAGATCTTTGCGACTATATTATGTAGTAGCGGTGGGAGCCTTGCATACTCTAATAACCTTGATGATTTTAGGGTTTTTGAACAGTCTACTTGACCTAGTAGCTTGGTATATTGTTGCTCCCTAGGCACGCCACTAATATGTGGCCTTTACTGAAAGGTGTCTATAAGCAACTCCGTAAGGGTGTGGTTTGGTGGCATGTGTGTAATGTTATAGCTTGTTATGTAGTGTGTGTCAGTAGTAGTCGCGGGTGGCATGCGCGCGTTGTTCGGGCGTCAGGTAACTCACGGCGGGCACGGGCGGGCGCTCCAGGCGCGACTCCAGCGCCGCCAGCTGCTCGTCCAGGCGGAGGGAGGTGCTGTCGAAGCCGCAACCTGGGGGAACAATACATATTAGCTTACGTACTGACTGACTCCATCTTAGACAGACTGCAAAGCTTGAAGCATCCGTGCTTTGTTGGCAGCAAAATAAAGACCCCTTTCACAGCTAGGTTTCGCAAATGAAAAACTTAAGATTTGACTTCGTACCCATGGAGGACGGGAATTACCAAACACACAGTTGTCATACAAATTATTGGCTTGTTGTAAGAATGCTGTTACAAAAGTGAGTTGAAATGTGAAATGTGTGTGAAAAAGCGAGTTCGAACCACGTGTAGTGCGACGTTTAGCGTCACACTGAATGGTACTGGCTTAGTTCGCTATTACACCGTCTGTTTTTAAAAATTGTAAATTATTTTGATATTTTATATGGCTACTCTAGCATTTTCTACAAACTCACGTCACGTCTGGGTATAGATCGATCCTCACTCTGTTACTGCCCCTACGCTTTCCAAAAAGATTGGTGGTCACGTAGATCAATAGAACCTAGAAAGACATCGTGACTTACCGCTGGAGTTGTCGTTATGTGGGGAGTAGTTCCTGCGCGCGAGATGCCGGTAGCGACCTGACACACTGCCGGTGCCGACACCTTCTGCGCTCGAGAATGATGCACCGGAGGATAGACCCACTGGAATATACACAACAAAATTATGACGTGAAATGCAAGTCTTAAGGAACCGTACGTAACCGTAGTACATGAAGTTTAAATTAATGATGTCAGAAATAGTCGAATAACGGTTAGGGGTAGTAATAACATAATCTATGCTGTAATGTTCTCGCGTCAGGGTGGGCTGCGGGTTGTTCGAAAGAGATACCGCGACGTCGGACACAAAGGGCTAAGAAGGAACATGGGAGGTTTTTAGTCCGTAGAAGTGTGACACTCCCTACCGCTCTTTGATGATTACCCACCATCCAAAAAAAAAAGAAGTGACGCGGATCGAGCTGTTGTGGTCGAGTCTAGGGTCTAGTTTAACCGAAAGATGGCTCAGTAGGTCTTGTTAGCAGCGGATTTTCTGAATGCCAGTATTTTACATGTAGCGACAGCCTATCTGCCCTCCACACCTCAATTACTGGGTAACACGATACTTCCTTAATGCAGTCCAATGGTTAGTAATATATTTTAGATGAGAACAGTATAGGTGTAATGACATACCAAGTTCCTCGCGGCTGGAGTTATTCCTGAGCGAGGCGCCGCTGTCGTACGCGGCACTAGTGTGCTTCTGCAGAACTTTGATCATCGCGTCGCGTTCCGCTACTTTAGATTCCAACTCCTTTACTCTGAAGGAAAGAAATAACAATAAGTTTTATTGTTAGTAATCTCAAACAGTGAAAAGTTACCTGTTACAGAAGAGTCCACATATTTATTATGGAAAACTATCGAGTGTTGATGGTGAGTTAAGTTCGCGTATCTTACGCTAAAGATCTAAGTGCAAGGAAATGCAAGTGATCGGTGTAACTATTAAAATGAAAAGATATATGTACGACTCCGTTACTATAGCAGCTATATACATCCCCCCAAAACACGCACTAAAAAAAGAGCAATACAAGATACTCTTAGCGCTACTTGGAAACAGATTTATATTAGGTGGAGACTTCAATGCCAAGAATACCTATTGGGGCTCCAGACTAACTACTACAAAAGGCAGAGAGCTACTAAGTGCCATACAAGAAACCAAATCAGAGGTTCTATCAACTGGAAAACCGACATATTGGCCAACAGACTCAAGAAAAATTCCAGACTTAATTGACTTTTTTATTTATAAAGGAATATCCTCTGACTTTATAAGTGCCGAAGAAGGATTTAATATGAACTCTGATCACTCACCAATAATTTTATACATTAGTGAATATGTCAAACAGAGAGAAGGCAATCCGTTTCTCGTGAACAAGTTCACAGACTGGGAATCCTTTAAAATAGACTTAGAAAATAAAATAGACTTAAATATATTCATAAATGATAAGCACCAACTTGATTTAGAACTAAGCAAATTTATTGTAGATATCCAACAAACTGCATGGGCTAATACACCCGAGAAAAGAAGAACTGTGAAGGTTAACACTTATCCAAAAGAAATAACAGATCTGATCAGAGAAAAAAGAACATTGAGAAAAAAGTGGCAGCGAAACAGGTTTCCCCATGATAAGACACTGTTAAATAGAATAACTAAACAAATTAGGAAGGCAATCAAGAAATTTAGGGACGAAAATTTAAATAGGCATCTTCATCAACTCACTAATGATCGATCGACTGATTATTCACTATGGAAAGCCACAAGGAACCAAAAACAACCTATTGCTCACATACCGCCAATAAAAGAGCTAAATGGACAATGGGCAATAAGTAATGAGCAAAAAGCATCAAGGTTTGCCCAACACTTGGAGGACACTTTTACACAAACCGAGAGCGCTAACCAAGATCTCCACTGGGAACAACTACTACAAGTAGACCAAGAGATAAAACTTGTAACACCAAAAGAAGTATTCAAAGAAATCAGAGATCACATCAGCCCAAAAAAATCCCCTGGCTATGACCTCATCACAGGGGAAATCCTAAAGAATCTACCAAGAAAAGCCTTGGTGAAACTTACTAAGATACTTAATGCTTCTTTTAGACTAAAGCATGTTCCAGACCTATGGAAGGTTGCAGAAGTGATCATGATCCCCAAATCAGGGAAACCACCTCAAGATGCATCATCATACAGGCCTATCTCCTTGCTGCCAGTGATGTCAAAGCTTTTCGAGAAACTACTTCTAAAACGACTAAAACCAATTATAGAAAATAGCAACATAATACCAGAATATCAATTTGGATTCAGAGAAAAACATTCAACGATAGATCAGGTGCATAGAATTACAACAGTAATTGAAAAAGCTCTTGAAGATAAGAAAGTATGTACCACTGTATTTTTAGATGTAGCCCAGGCTTTTGACAAAGTCTGGCACAAGGGATTGATTTATAAACTAAGAACTATGTTGCCAAAACAGTTCTCAGATATATTAGAATCATATTTAACTGGTAGAGTCTTTAGAGTAAGGCAAGAAAACGCCTATTCTGAACTAAAAGAAATAAAAGCTGGTGTACCACAAGGAAGTGTTCTAGGCCCGGTCCTGTACCTATTGTACACTTGTGATATACCAGAACTAGAAAATGCAACTATCGCTACTTTTGCTGATGATACCGCGATAATGTCCACAGGATCAAGTCACAAGGAAGCTGTGGTAAAAGTACAAACAGCAATAAATCAATTCTATGATTGGACCAAAAAGTGGAAGATAAAGTTGAATGAAACAAAATCCATTCACATTGACTTCACTAACAAGAAATCGGAACACAACCCAGTATACATAAACAACAAAAGTATACCGTACGAAAACACTGCCAAATATCTTGGTATGACCCTAGACGCAAAACTTCGCTGGAAAGCCCATGTCAAAAAGAAACGAGAAGAATTAGAAATTCGTTACAGAAGCATGAACTGGTTACTAGGAAAGCATTCCGCGTTGTCAGTTTCTAACAAAATCCTGATCTACAAATCAGTCCTTATGCCAGTATGGACCTATGGTATACAACTATGGGGTTGTGCCAAAGAAAGCAATGTAGAAATTATTCAAAAATTCCAGAACAAAGTACTCAAGAACATCGTGAACGCGCCTTGGTATATACGAATTGACGACATCCATCGGGACCTGAATATAGAGTTCGTAAACAGCATAATCCAAAAATATGCAGAAGCTCATGAACATCGGCTTCATCATCATGTTAATGTTGAGGCCATCCAGCTCCTCGATAACACGGACATAGTGAGAAGGCTTAAAAGGACTAAACCTTTTGAGTTAGTGTAGTGTAATGTAGTGTAACTTAACTGTGACTTTACCGCGAGTGTAATATACGAGTTATTTATATGGACACAAGAACAAAGTGACTTCACCTTAATAGACGCTAAGTAAACGCAATGGACGTGCTCTTAGATATACTTTTACTTTTAGCAAATTAAGTTAGATTAAAATTGCTTATTAGCCTTACTAGGCTAGATTGTAATAAAATAAACAAAAAAAAAACTGCGGCACAGTGTCGTACTGCGCAGAAGTGTTGCAAACATAGTTTTAAGGTTCTATTTACTGACACAAATTGTATTTTTATCATAATGTATGTTAGTCTGTAAGGTAATAAATAAATGTATTTTTTTTTTCAAAGGTATTATGTGTATGAGAACTTTTAAGAATGTTCCGATTTATCCCCAGGCCGGCCGATAACCATTTTGAAGAGAAGCATTTTTAATTTATGATCCGCTAAAACCTTCCTAAATAAATGAACTATTCAACACAACAAGAATATTTCAATTCCAACCAGTAGTTCCTGAGATTAGCGCGTTCAACGAAACAATCAAACTCTTCAGTGTCTTAATAAATATTAGTATAGATATCGTAACCGACCTGCCCTCCAGATCAGCCAGTTTCTTCTGCGCCGAGTGCAGTTCATCCATGTGTCGTATCTTCTCGTTCCTTGCCTCCGCCATGAGTCGCTCGGACTCGGCCGACGTCTTCTCCAACGCCGCGATCTTGGCGTCCCTGAAAACGGAACTGTTTTGAGTTACAATGGTACTTCTGTTGTGGTTTGAAGCGATGGTATCGGGGTCTTGTCTTGTGGAGTGGGTATAATAACTGCAGAATTTAAAATAAATGCTTCCTGGTATTTTTTATAAAAATTAAGGGAAAATTCCTTTTTTTGGTTATTGAAAACATATAAGGAATTTCTTTATTGTTGATCTCGATAACATAATTATCAAAGTTATAAAATATTCAAGGTTATTTCTGTAATGCTTGAATTCAATTTCCAGATATTGAATTTTGTTAAATTGTGTAAGTTTGAAGAACATAAACAAACAAATAATTTAACGAAAATTCATATCAGTTCTCGATTCGGTCTATAAAATGTAAGTACATGTGTCTTAAATAATGTACATTTTTACATGTCTGTCGGTACAGTATGGCTGAGCTTATATTTCATAACAAGTATTGTACCCATATTTGCAAAATAAAATAATATTGTATTCTATACGGCTGTACTAGCGACTGACTTGGGAATAGACGCAGCAGAGACTGCGGCCTGCCGTAGTGCCGCCTCCTCCAGATATCGCTGCTCCCACTTGGCGCACTCGCCCTCCAGCGCTAACAGCCGCTCGTCTCGCTCCCGCAGCTGTCGCCGCAGCTCGGCCTCACCGCCGCTCCCAACGCCCCCTAAGTTGGCGCCGCCACAGTTGCACTCACGTTTCCTATACAGACAAAACTCATGTCAGAAACATACGTCAGCCGGCAAGCGAGTGTATACTTCGCGTCACGTCACGAGAAGCTATAACAGGGTAGTTGACAAACAAAAATCTAATTAGTCCGTCAGATAGATTTCCAGAAAATATTGAACAAGTATTTTTTTCATTTTGCATGTAAAAAAAAAGAAGACGATACAGTGCTTCAAAAAGTCGTGTGACATCACAGTTTGGTGCATTTTTTACCAGAAAGTGACGTCACCATGATCTTTGATACGTTTTCTTTTCGTAATTTGACAAAACAAAAAACACGTATCCAAAATTTTTCGATAATCAAACAGACAGACTAAACAGAATCATTTTTTTTTGTCAGGAAACATCCCTATTTTTTTATGTAAATAAGGTACGTAACGACAACTCAATCAACAACAAATAGTTCCAAATTCAATCAACTCAAAGTACCATAAGTGTAATACGAAACCAACGAGCAATTTCACTTGGTCAGGTTATATTTCGCAAACGAACTGAATTAGAATAATTGTTACTGATTGATTTCTTGCTACGTAACTTACTAGAAGTTCTTTGTTTATAAAAATTATAGCTTCTCGTGACGTGGAGTATAGTGTGTAGTGTAGTGGTCACAGTCGCGTCAGCTAATAATTCAAGCGCGACCAATGCTGTTCGTCAATCTTAATGCTGAGTGTCAAATTGTCAGGGTAGTTAAAGGACTGTTTTTATTGGCAGTCGACCTGGGGACTCGCTGATTGCCCAGGGTGTGGCAGACGTATAGTAGTTCAATAGATATGACGCTAGGCTACCTTTCGAGCACCACAAAATAAATTACACAAAGTATCTTTACATTGTGTCATTTACTTTTACTGCTAAGTCAGTAAGTCTGTTACCAAGGGCCACCCCGCACCTTACAGCAGCTTCACCTTTTCTAAATAAATATAATGTAAGTTCCAGTACCTAAGAGTCTGCAACTCCTTCTCTAGCTGGGCGCGTAGTTTCCTCTCCGTATGCTCTCGTCTGTCGGACGCCTGTTGTAGCGACGCGAGCGCGCGTTGGAGACCCATCACACGCTCCACGTAGCCACTGGCGTGACGGCACTGGATAAAATGAGGGTTGTTTAAGAAACACAATGTATGGGCAATGTATGTCTATGGGCGTCAAAGTCGCGGGAAACAGCTGGATGAGACACGCACGGCCTATACCCAGCAGTGGGTGATTCCGGGCTGATATGATGATGATAATGATGATCTATCGGTGGGAAATTGCGGACACAATTTATTTATTTCAGACCTGTATTATGTACCTACCCATAATTCACAATAAATTAATATATATATATATATACAGGGTGTAAATCAACCCATCACACACCAGTCAACCAAGCATTCTGTACATCAAACTAAGTACCCCTACACAAAAAATTTTGCTGGGAAACGACTTTTTTTTTTTGGGTCAAAAATCACATTTTACAGTAAAACTCAATGTAGCACTGTTAAAACATTGTGCTAGTGGATGCTTTGAATAGTAAACGGGTCATGGAGGTAATTTAAGTAAAGTAATAAACTGAAAAACTAGGATTTACAAAAACAGCTGTGAAATATTTGGAACTTTGACCCCCAATATCTCCGTAACTAGGAGGTTCCCAGGTATGGTCTAGAACAAAAAAAATAATCGCAGTGGTGGGGAGAACAAGTGCCCTTCGTTTGCGTTAAGGGTACTTTTACACCCTATATATGGCGCAATTTAAAGGGCAACATGAAAAAACAAAGCAACATGGGAAATCAAGGGAGTATTTATACAAAAAAAAGTAGGGTCTAGTGGTCAGTAAAGGTTGAAAGTATGCATAAGTTGTAAGTAAACGAATTTTTGGTTCGACCCATATGCTGGGTGCTTGGCAACGAAAGTGTTAATACAACAAACTCACGTCTTCCTCCAGTCGCACCACGTTGGCCTGTGCGTTGGTGAGCGCGGTGTCCAGTATGTCGATGTGCGTGCGTTGTTCCTGCAGCGTGGCGCGTTGGGCCGCCATCTCGATCTCTTGCCGTTCCTTAGCACATGCCAACTCTTTGTCTGCACAGAAAGAAACACTTGTTTTAACTCTTAGGAAAATATAGATGGGTATATGAGTAGAGAAAGTTCAAAGAAAGGAGGGATGGACTGTATGAAGGATGATAAGAAAGGATGTGATTGCTGAGATGTCCTGTAATAGAGAAGTTTGAAAGAGGATAATATATGCTGTGCTGATCCCAAATACATTGGAATTAGGGCAGGAGACTGATGATAATGTCAATCAAAACGGCAAAGATAAAAGAAAGTAACAAGTTTGACAAAGAACATTGATAAATGACGATGATCTCTTGCTGTGCTCCCCCAAACGACGCCCAAGCCGAAATCCTCACGGCTAACCCCACAGGGTTTAGGTTCGTGTGGTCGCTCAGTTTATAAGTGTTTTGCTCTGACTGGAGACTTAGTAAACAGAAATCTACAGGATATTCCGGTTAAGCAGCCGATCGAGATGCCACATTTAGATCTGGCATCACGCATAACACAAAAAAATAATGACTTTGAAAAACACGGCTTGGCACAATCAACCCAGTGACTGTCTCAAAAATGTTACGAGCTATCTGTGACCTAATAACACAGTTGGGTAGTAGTTATCAAACAAATCTTATCGATTCGACTTCAATATTACAAACAGATATCTGATATTTTAAGAAAAATGGATTTTAATCTTACTCTGTGTGATAAGTTGTGCGATGAGCATCTCTCTGTTCTGCAATTCCTTGCGCAGCGCCTCAGCATTACTCTCGTTTTCAGTGCGCACGCCTTGTGATACCAACTCCACCTAAAATACATATTGTACTTAGAAGTGCGATTGAAATAGAAAAAGAGATGGAGCTCAATTCTTGTATAGCTCAATTTTGCTATCGAACTAACTAATATCCTAAATACTAACCAGAATGAAACGATAGCACCATGACTACATGAGCATAAATTATATGTACACTGAGTAAATTCAAAGGATATTCTCGTGAAATTCCTTTCGAGATACAATCAATTTTTGAATGGTTTAGGTTCCAAGATCAATACTTCATGAGCTTTTGAACTTTGCTTAAGGTTTGCATATTTATGCTCGTTTTTTACATTCCTTCATAGATTGGGGTAAGCAATCATAGAATTTTGAATATTTTCAAATCATATAACAAGTTACCTGTTGTTTCAGCGCCCTGTTAAGATCATGCAGCCTGCGGCAGTCAGCTTGCAGACGAACGCGCGCCGCTCGCTCTAACCGCTCCCGACGCTCGCATGAACCAACTAACTCTTCATGAGCGGTTCGAACCTTCTCCACTTCTTCTTCGAGCTACGAAATTAATGTTATGAAGTTAAATGTTACTGACTGATTTTCTCAGTATTCGTTAATCTGGATGAGTGCCCTGATTATTGCAATGGCCTCGCTCCGCTTTGTTATGGAACATAAGGTGAAAGCGCCAGCGTAGCCCGCGAAATTCGAATATTCTTTTTTTTTTTGGGTCAGTGTCGGTTTGTATTCGCGACCGTAACAAATATATTTTTTACCCTGTCCCACTGCTGGGCAAAGGCCTCCCCCAATTCCTTCCACGAGCTCTTTTCCTGTGCCGCCTCGAACCAGCCCTCATGGTACGCGTCTAAATCGTCACGCCACCTTTTTATAATTTTACAGAGTTATAAATATTTAAATCATCAATAGAACCGTCTAAAAGCGTTTAATCCCATTGAATTAGTTTTCATGAAATAGTCATAGAATAGGATTAAATAAACTTACGAGGGTTATATTGATAATCTCAATGATTATAATTAAATAACTACATACTTGTTACGGTCGCGAATCATATTTTGTTTAACATACAGCATGACTGGCCAAATGTAAATAGGCTAAAGGTACACCTATGCGTAACCCTTCGGGGATTACAGGCGTGATGTTATGTAATGACAAAGGTATAGATAGACAAACGACTGTAAAACATAGTGAACGCGATAGAAAATGTCTCCATTCAACAAAAGATGCGTGATCACTATGTCTTTGAAGGTCATTGTCACTGGAGTGTCACAATATGTTAAAAGTAGTAACAGTTAATCGAATCATAAATTGGCACAGTGAGGTCTGTGGGCGACTGCGGCCCACGTCATGTTATTCTGATCTTTATGATATTTGAAATCCGGTATAAACTCGCGTGAAATCGGAAGCAGGCATAACATGCGGTTATGTGTGTTACATGTAGAATTTCCATTTACTATAAACATAACATCACGCCTGTAATCCCCGAAGAGTAGGCAGAGGTGTACCTAATAATACACCCACATTTCGCCAGTTATGTTTAAGTTCCATGTAACATGGGCACAAATCCAGACTTCGTGACCGCTACTCAGAAATTTATGACGAAAAGACCCAATAACACTTTGCCCGAAACAGAAATCGAACCCAAGACATCATGCTCATGGCAAAGGCCTCCCTCCACTCTTTCCATTTTTTTATTGCGAAATGGACCAGCTTTTGACGTCCTTTCACGCGAACACGCGCGTCCTTCTTCCAGTTCTGACGGAACCTGTCTTGTTCGTCCCGTCATCTCTTTAACAGTCGGCCACGACCCTGTTTCGGGGCACCAGTTTCCTTCTATTCTAGCCTACAGTTTGTCCGATAAAACAGGGTTAATATAACTTACTTTATTAGTCTTGGCGACTCGTTCGCAAGCATCGGCAAGCTGTCTCTTGAGCTGATGGTTCTCTGCAGCCAGTGCATCCAGGACTGCTGTGAATGCGTCATCTGGTTCCTCCAACTCGCCCTCTCCGCCGCTGCACCAGCCACTGGATTCTGACCCGCCCGGCACCGCTCGTACGCCCACACTGACCCCAAGCAAATTGCATTGGACATCTCTACATAGTATAAAATGTCGTATGTTGGTTAAATAATTTTGCATTTTCCTTAATAATTTAGGGAGTAATCACAGTATTATCGACGGCTTGAGCCGACACAAAGAGCTTTGTCCTTACAATAAAAGCGAGCAGTCCGACGCGGTGTCAAGATCACGTCGCCTTTAGGAACAGAGTGAGGCTAGGCTAAGGCCCCGTATCCACCAAAGCGGAGACGAGGAGAGCGGAGAGGAGATGTGCCAAATTCGACCAATCACAAGCAAGGCGAAAGACCAGATGTAAATTTTAACTAATGTGATTGGCTGATATCCGCACATCTCCTCTCGTATGATGGCTTTTCGATAACTCAAGCCTATATAAATATATATTCCACGTCGTTAGGAGCATGCTCAAAGGACTTCTCGATTATTGAAATAATTTCTTGCGGAAGATTTTAGTGTATCATGCATTCATATTAATATAGCGTACGAAGCTGCGACAGGTGGGTAATGTATTACTTCTTAGTCATAACCCCTGTTCGTGTTCGACGACCCCCATCAAGGTTATCTCAATATAAAGAACTAATGATCCCGTTTCTCTGTAAATTATTGCGATAGATATGTATTACTCGAAAATGACGCCAAACTTAAGGAGTAACGATTTGGAGTATTTCATCATCATCATCGGCGTTTAATGTTCCCACTGCAGGGACTCAGGCCTCCTCTACAGAAGAGGGATGGGCTATAATCCACCACGCGGGCCCAGTGCGGTTTGGTACATGTCACATGTCTTTGAATTTTTTGGTTCTAAGACATATCTACACACATAACCTTACGATAAATTACACATATTTACTGGGAGAGATTATTTAAACTTATAGTCAGTCTTGCTAAGCCGTGTTGTGTTACCCAATAACCGATATCCGGATACCGGATACCGGTTTCAAAAGTCAAATACAGGTATTTGCTGCAGCGACGCAGATAGATAATTCCACTCCTTGGCTGTGCTCATAATAAAGATGTAGGCAAACTAACAACGTACAGTTCATTAGCATAAATAATAATTTAATAATCTCATTTCCGACTCACCTTGTAAGATCAGGCTGTGACCTCGACAGATTCAGTTTCTCCTTGCTCAGCTTAGCTTTGGAGCATTTCCCCTTAGCTTTCCTCGAGTCGTCGCGGGGAGGTACGGGGGCGCGGGGGGACGCGGGCGGGGTGGGACCGCGCGGGGTCGGCGACTGCGCCACTTCCTTAGCTAGGTGCTTCAACACTGATGATTGGTTGAGAAAGTCGTCGGGGATCTCGGTTATTTCCTGGTGGAAAGAAGATTGTGAAGTAAAACCTTAGATAACAAAAATAAATATGGCATGAATGTACAGCAGATATTGCGATATGTAATGATGACTGTATTGTATCTAAAGAACAAAACGATAAAAACAGGTATCTTTGTATAATAACAATAGCAATGCGGGCAGCATCATGCGGCTTGTGCTAAACTATGGGGAGAATAAAAATATATATGCGTCCAGAGAACTTACAAACCAATATTATTTATTTTTATGTTCAAAACAGTCTTTGTTTATTTTTAATTTCATAACAAAAAGTGAAGTGGGTTTAGTTTAATATTTTAATTGAAGGTAGTTCTTGAAGTAAAATAATAAACTAAAGCTGCTCCTTTGCAATGACATACCGCAGCGATTCGGCTGGTTTCTACAAAAACGGCAATAGGCGACATGAACTCTATGAAAACGGGAGTAGGCGACATGAACTCTATGAAAACGGGAATAGGCGACATGAACTCTATGAAAACGGGAGTAGGCGACATGAACTCTATGAAAACGGCAATAGGCGACATGAACTCTATAAAAACGACAAAAGGCGGCATGAATGAACTCGCATTAAAAACAATCGTGGAATTAACCATTGCGATCTACGGTTGCGGTAGCTTTTAGAAATTGTATACGATGGGGTATCCTTTAACCACGTGACGTTTTGTAGGTTTTAGAAATTGTATACGATCGGGCATCCTTTAACCACGTGACTTTTTTAGGCCACTTTTATACCCCTCCCTCTCTCTTTGTGATACGTTGTGAGGTTTTAGGATACTACTCTATCTATCTCACCATCGGGCTAATCGTGTTGTTTTTTTGTTTTATCACACATGATAAAATGACAACTTCTTTTTACAACGAATTTTAATCTTACCTGAACACCATGGTCAGGTGGGCTAGTATAAATCCTCTGGCCTCCAATATCAATGTAGTTGGCAGTCATTGTCACATTTTGTTCCTTATGAGACTTGGGTACAGGTATCCCACTAGGTTTCTTCAGTCCTTCGTTCTTTTTCAGTGTATGGTATGGGGACGACTGTGTGGTTGGGTGTTTCACTTCACTACTGGTTCGTTCGTGTTCTCTGTTGAAGAGAAAAATTGGTTGTTGTTGGTCATTATAAGGATTGTGATAGCCACTGTTGAACTGAAACAAACCCCAGGCAGGACTATCTGATAGATTTGGAACACCTAATAAGCTACTGTTATTCTGTGCTGCATCCCACTGCTGATATGTGGTTATTGTGGACCAAAGCTCGTCAAGCATACGGTAGACATGGCCAGCCCAGTTCCACTTCAACTTAGAAGTTAGATTACATAATTAATGCTCCTGAACCTTACCAAGCGCGGGATTCGCTTCAACTTGACCAGAGGTTTTACTTTGAAAATTGTGAAATGTTATGGTCTGTTATTCATTTGGCCGTTAATTTCCTGCAGCTGCTGTTTATTCAAAGACTTCAAAGAATTTTGCGCAGCCAGTCAAACAGGAAGATTATGAAGGTTTTTCTTTTGAGGTTGGGTACTTGAAAACATTTATAATCACCACAACTGTTGTAGATCCATAAAACTAGTACTATATGAAATTAAGTTCTTACCTGATAGGCGTAGGCCTCGGAGGCCAGGAGTCGTCCTGGTTGTGTATGATGAGAGTATTGTATGAAGATGAGGACACGTCTAAGGAACTACGGTTGCTATTACCGCCACCCACTGAGTCTTTGAGAGAGTTTCTATTGCTTCCTGTTACACTCTCCTACAAATACAATAGGTATTACAGTATTTTAAGAAAATTAAATATTACTGTGAATATGGGGTTTATCCACCACAAATTTTTCTTTTGTAGGCACAAAGTCCGGGTTTCTTCCCGGTGTATGGCAATAAGCTCACCTGCAATTATATGGGACTTAAAAATAACTGGTGAAATGTGGGTGTACTGTCGGTACACCTTGCCTAACCCTTTGGCGATTCCAGGTGTGATATGTTATATTCCATTGCCATCTTCTCAAAAGCTTTAGGGGATGAGTTTCTAAATAATGAAGATACAACTAACTTTTATTTATAAACAACTAGCTGATGCACTCGGCTTCACTCACTAAATTGGATGTCAAAAAATTTGACAAAATTATATACTAAACCTTCCTCGAGAACCACTTTATCAATTGGTGAAAACAGCATGAAAATTGTTGCAGTTGTTTTTGAGTTTATCGCAAACAGACAGACAGATGCGGCGGAGGACTTTGTTTTATAATATGTAGTGACATGCACATTTATAATTTCCAAAAAATTATGAACTTGCACACCACATTTTATTTTGACAAATTAGGGACTCATTATTATCAAAACTGAAAGAACTCAGTGCTTATTTTTCTTCTTTCAGTCTTTATTTTAGGTAATCATAATTATCTTGAAAGAGCTTGTAATAGTAAAGTGATATTGCACCTTGAGAGAATTCCGATTATTGTTATTAGGCTGAGCGTGGTTCTCTTGTCCCTGTGGTTCAACCCTGGCCGTGTGACGCACAACATAGCGCTCTTCCCGGGACAGATTCTCGTTTGACGTTGACACATCCGTCTCACTACCAGATAGGCTTTGAGGGAAACCGCTTGGCACTAGACAAAGATCGAACATTAAAATAATTTAAGACTGAGAATAAAAAATATTGTACTGCATTATATAGCAGGCAGGTGTAGTGTCCAACTCCAACACAAAAAAACAGATATTATAATAACATATTTGTTATTTACACTTTGTCTAATCTTCGGAGCAATTAATACTGGACTTGTTTTGGAACTTTCTAAATGTTACCTGTAGGTTAGGTGGGTTTGAACTACACAAGAATATTACAACATAGCAATTACCAAAATTCTTATTTTGATGATGTGTTTTGTACATAACAAAAATGGAAGTACTCAATTCAGTTATATAGTACAACACGATTTTGACATACACAATCTGTAATGGCATTTGCAAAAACAAACAAGGACATATGAATCTATGATTCATAACATAGGTATGTGATCAAGTCTATTGACAAGTAAAAGTTACATATTTACCAGGTTGTTTCTGTGCCCTCTGGATGTTGTTAGCGAACGAAAGGAACCTTCCCGTCGGTCGCATGGACCCCATATTTGCAACGTAATGACCTGATAGATTTCAACTTGAAACCATTTCACACCACTGACCAATACCACACTCGCACACTCCTGTATGTTATGCGTATAGCATCTGGAAGTAAGATAAGTTACTCATGTTTATTGATACTGTCATACTGCTGTTCCGCATAGAAATAGAACACAATAAAAATCACAAGGTATTGAGGATGCCTCGAGTTTCAACATTACGCGTCGTTCATATTATGTAAATTACATAGTTATAGCTTAGATTAATTAAATAACTAGCACATAAACACTTACAACTTAGGAGGAGATGTAAATTACGAAAAATTAAAAATATTTTTGCACAAGCTTGAAAGCTTTTGATGGATGGGGTCAGCTGTCAAATTTGAGTGAGATTACCATGTCAAAATCGAAAGAGTCCATTTTGTTGCCACCGGGTAAAAATGTTTTTGTAATTAAAATGTAATGTGCATACTTTTATTTCTAGAATTTCTATTAAGCAATTTCCTATACTATATTGTATATAATTTTCCAGTAAATTAAAATATCAAGAAAATACAAAACAAAAACCGTCAACAACCGAGTAAAACCGCTATGAAAACATAAATAAACAAAAGTAAAACGACTGTCACAGCTGTCACTGTCAATTTTATTACCAAAATCAGTCAAAAAGTATAAAATCGAATAAAAAATCAGCGAAAATTTTAAGTAGGTAATATTTAAGAAGACTCAAAAAGTTAATACGTAAACAGAAGACGTGCTTTTGAACTTTGTATATTTTAAATCGGTAGTAAAATTTTAACATTGCCGAAAATGTTAGCATTAGTACGGGCAATCCGGCGGTGCCTACCGTCTTCTTGTCAGACAATAAGGGCAGCGGGAACTATAAATATAAGAAAATGCTTGCGAAGAGTGAATATGCCTTGTAAGTATATAGATACATAAATTTAAGATATTTAAGTTGCAGGCGGACCTGCGCACAGAACCACACAAATAATCTTACACATAAATGTAATAATTGCAGGTATTTTCAAATATGCACCATCTTCACACTTTCCAAGTATCACTACAATGCGATCCTATTCCGTACAAGTGAACCTTGATGAGTTAACTGTAGATTATGAGTATGTGAAGCAGGCTACAATAAAGAATAGTACATTAATAATTGATGTTAGAGAACCCCATGAAATCGTGGAACATGGCAAAATTCCTAACAGCATAAACATCCCATGTAAGTTGTTATATTCTTCTTCTTAGCATGTTGCTAGCAACCTAAATAAAATTGGCCCAATAATTAAGTTATTTCAATAATAAAAAATTATGACTACTATTACAATTCTTTTTATGAAACCTCATCTTATTCATGAAAATAAAATATTTTTACAGTGGGCAGTTTGTCACCAGTACTAGGCTCAATGCCTGATAAGGAGTTTGAGAAGGCCTACAAAAGACCCAAGCCATTAGAAGATACCGAGATCATATTCTATTGTATGATCGGTAAGAGGTCTGGCATGGCGCAACAAAATGCTATCAACTTAGGATTCAAGAAGTAAGTTGTTATTCAATTACTACATCCAGTAGACGGGTTGTTTTAAACAACCTTCCATTGTTCATTTACACAATAGCAGGGCAAAGTCCAGTGGTCAGAAATTATTTCTAACCTAGCGGGGTGGTGTGGACTGTAATCTGCGGAGCGGGTGGAGCGGGAGAAAGATGAGGATGTTCATGGACTCACCAGTTTTCGGAGCTTGCTTCCTGTGACCTTGCTTCTAATTCTCACTTTTGGTTTGTTTTAACTGCCGGCCGGCTATGTTAGTATGTTTACACTAGAATTGAGCACTCAGAACCCGAACAGTTTAACGCTGTAATAGTCAAGACGCGCGCGCAGCGATGGTCACAGACTCGCACTGAGTTCTTTTTTCTCCTTCCTTTTTAAAGGTGCGTTGTTGGCGCTGCAGTCGCACGGTGACGGCGAGCTCTGTCCTTTTCTCGCTCGGCGTTTGGTGGTGCGTGTGAGTGGGAGAAGGACAGGAAGGGATACAAATTCCACAGAGAGAGTGTGAATTTAAATTTATAGCCAAACGGCGTAAACATCTTCCCGGCTTTGATAATACATAGTATTATCGAAAAAAAGCGGTCAAATTGAAAGAAATAAAGTTTATGAAATACCTAAATTATAATTACCTACCTAAACTATGAAATTTAATTATTATTAATCTATTGAGAGGGCAGTGGACAAAGTTTGACGATAGGTCGTTTAAACGTGCCCGAAGCAGTTTTGACTAAGACAACGCGTACTCTACCATCCTTACCCGGGTAAACCTCCTGTATAATGCCCAAAGGCCAGCGAAGCGCGGGAACATCATCTTGATGTATCAATACAATAAGACCGGGTTTAACGTTATCCGAATTAGTAAGCCATTTTTGTCTCACTTGTAATGAATTGAGATACTCTAAACGCCATCTTTTCCAATAACTCTGCACCATTTGATCTAGCAGTTCTTTCCGATGACGTAGAGTCTTAGTTTCCTCAGAAACAGGCGCGGCTGGTAGGTATGTCAAGGGAGAAGCCATTATAAAATGAGCGGGAGTAAGAGGCTCAGGATGTGGGTCCTCTGATAAAATACAAAGCGGTCTGGAATTTAAAATGGTTTCGACCTGAGTCAAAACAGTTAACAGTTCTTCATAGGTAAGTAACTGAGATCCAATAACGCGGTATAAATGAAGCTTCATGCTTTTAATATTAGACTCCCAGAGTCCTCCGAAGTGAGGAGCGCGGGGCGGGATCATATGCCATTCGATGCGATGGTCGGTAAGTAATTCGTTTATCTGAGACTTAGCACCAACAAAATTCGTTCCATTATCGGAATACATATGAGAAACCGGACCACGCCTCGAAATGAAGCGCTTAAACGCGGAAATGAAAACTTCAGATGACAGATCGGAAGCTAGTTCGATGTGAACTGCTTTGGTTACTAAGCAGATAAACAAACAAATGTAAGCCTTCTGGCTTCTTTGACCTCGACGTCTACATAGAGTAATATTTATGGGACCGGCGTAATCCACGCCCGTATGAACGAAGGCTTTGGTTTCTTGAACGCGATATGCTGGTAAGTCAGCCATTTTAGTATTAAGGTGAGATGGAGAATTTTTAAAACAAAAATTACAAACGTGAACACGTTGCCTAATCACATTCCTTGACGCTAAAATCCAATATTTTTGGCGCAATAAAGAACTCAAAACATTGGCACCAGTGTGACAATGCATGCGGTGATAGTAGTCAATTATAAGGTGAGTAACATGGTCATGTTTAGGCAATAATGCGGGATGTTGAGCTTCGTATGGTAAGTTACTATTTGAAAGTCTACCTCCTACTCGTACAGTTCCGTGTTCATCGATGAATAAGTCTAATTTTCTGAGCGGTGAGGAAATAACTTTATTAGTTTTTAAGTCATGAATTAATTGAGTAAAGTGAAAACCCTGAACAGCGCGGATTAAATACCTTTCAGCTATTATGAGCTGAGAAGCGGATATTCGATTCTTCCGAGGTAATATTTTAACAAATATCAAAATATATGCAATAATACGTATAATTTTATTCCAGGATGAAAACTTTTGCGTCAGGTCATAGAGAAAACCAGGAGCGGACTTGGGAGTCGAGCAAACGAATGTTTTACTTTTATATTCAGGTAAGGTCTCACATGCCTCTGGAAGGAAAGGTGTGATCGGCCAGCTTGATACAGGAGCGCAAAGCCAAGGGGGGCCATGCCACCATAGCGGATGAGAAAGTAATTGTTCTGGCAAGAGACCTCGAGAGAGGCAATCACTGGGATTCTCTATCCCACTGACATGATAGAAATGACGCGAATCGAGATTTTCTTGACACTTCGCGACGCGGTTGCTAACGTAAATATCCCATCTATGCGGTAAGGAATTAATCCATGAAAGAGCTATTTTTGAGTCTGAAAATGCGAATATATTATCAATTTTTGTACGAGCACTGTACGTTTCATAAATCAGACGGACTAGTTTCGACATAAGGACTGCGGCGCATAATTCTAATCTTGCCAACGAAACGACTTTGACAGGGGCGACTTTGGATTTGGCGCATGTTAAATTGACATGCACATTTCCCTCGCCGTCAGTGACGTGGAGATACACGACGCAACCGTATGCCCTCAGACTTGCGTCAGCGAACGCGACAATGTTGGTAGAGCAACCGATGGTTACACCTAGATGACGTGGGATTTTACACGCGGAAAGCAGCGGCAATTGCTCATTAAAACTTTGAAATAAAGAAAGTATATCGTCGGGTAAGGGATCATCCCAACCGACTTTAAGTAGCCACAGCTCTTTAATTAAGAGTTTCGCGAATAATATCACTGGAGCGGCGAACCCAAGTACGTCCCATAAGCGGGCGATGCTTGAAAGAATTGTCCGTTTGGTATATGTTTCCTTTATAGGAGCGGTTGAAAATGTAAATATATCCTGCGCGGGTAACCATTTAAGGCCTAACACCTTCAGGTTTTCATTATCTGTAAATTCTATTGCGGCGCGGTTAGACTGCGGCACAGCGTCTAATAACTCAGGTGAGTTACTGGCCCATTTAGTCAAATGAAACCCACCAGACTTAAATAAGTCAATGAGTTCGCGGGAAAGAGATTTTCCTTCGTCCACTGTAGGGACAGAAGTGGTTAAGTCGTCCATGCACAGCTCATGAGACGCCACCTCAGCGGCTCGCGGAAAACGATCGCGTTCGTCGATCGCTAGCTGTCGCACAGTGCGCATAGCTAAGAAAGGGCTGCATTTTAAACCGAACGCGACTCGATTGAAATGAAATTCGCGTATTGGTTGCGCGGGGTCAAAGCGGAATAAAATCTTTTGATATTTGCGGTGCTCAGTTTGAAGAAGAATTCTGAGATACATTTGTTTTATGTCTGCAGCTAGCGCTATCGCAAACAAGCGGAAATTAAGTAGCAAAACAAAAATGTCAGCCTGGAGATTCGGTCCTGTATGAAGAATATCATTGAGTGAAATGTCGTTATGACATTTAGCACTAGCGTCGAGAACAATACGAACCTTAGTAGTCTCTTTATCGCGGCGAACAACGGCATGATGCGGAATGAAATATCCTTGCGAATAATCCTCGCTGTCAGGCGGGACCTCGGACAAATAATCGTTCTCTATGTAGTCCTGTACTACCTCATTATAACTGGCTCGCAGCTCAGGATCATGAAGCTTGCGCTCTAATGCGAGCAGTCGGCGAACAGCGACGGAGCGAGAGTCCCCTAACTCGGATGGATCTCGGCAAAAAGGTAAAGCGGTGCAGTAACGGCCAGTCGCGTCACGTGATACGGTAGAGGTGTAAATGTCTTCACATTGACTATCCTCTGGACTAAGAAACCCCTTGACAGGCATTTCCTCCATTTCCCAAAACTTGGTCAATGTTTTATCAAGATGAAGTTCATCGAAGCGATCACACATCTTCACGCCACTAGAACACGTGAAGAAGGTAGCGGTGTTTATATTTTGCAACGTGCAAGCGGTATTATTTTTATTATAATTACTAGTAGGAGCATCTCCCATTAAAATATAACCAAACACGGTTTCAATAGCGGACGGTGCGGGGGGCGCGACAACCCTACCACCTAATAACAAGTACGGAAACAGCTGAGCGCCGAGTATTAACTCAACCTCGCCCGGAATGTGCCAATACGGATCAGCAAGCGGTAAGTCAACCAAATGTTGCACTACCGAAGTGTCAACATATTCGGAAGGCATGCGGTCGGTAATATTATCAACTACCAACGCGGTAACGTTATAAGAATATTTTTTATCTTTCGTGGTAACAAGTAGCGGGATGTATCCATGCACCGTTTGTGAAGCGGACCCGATGCCTTTAATAAACGAATTTGAAAGCGAAATAGGTTTTAGTTTGAGCTGTTCACAACATGCGGACGTAATCAAATTATTTTGCGAAGCATTGTCAATTAAACACCTAACCGAAATATTTTGTTTATCATTATTTAAAATATTTACTTGAGCGGTTGAAAGAAGTACAGTATTACGCGGCGAATTTGTACTATGAAACAAAGGAGTATCATCAGAGCGCGCGCATAACGACACGTTCGCGGGAGCGGTGTTGTTCATATCCGAAGCCTGCGAGTGCGAGCAGGACGGCAACGGCGCGAGCGCGGCGACGGCGGCGGCGCGAGCGCCGAGCGACTGCGCAAAATGCACGGCCGCGGGCGCGGGCGGATTAGGCGGTTGTTGCAATGACGACGCGTTATTATTATTATTACTATCTAAATGTAACAAGGTATGATGGGCCTTTTTACAGGATTTGCATGTGTAAGTGGAGTTACAATGCGAAGCGGTATGCGATAAACTTAGACAGTTTATACATCCTCGTTTGGATTTAATGAAATCGAAACGACCTTTGGCGGGAAGCAACTTAAATGCGGGACATTTGTATAACTGCTGATGATCAGACTTGTTACACATTAAACAAGACTCAACACCCTTGCCGTCACTCGTAATAAACGTCTGTGCTTGGTAGGTATTGCGCGGGCGATTATGTTTGCTATTAGGGTGCGGTTCCACTGCCGAGGCAGGACCGCGGTTTGATTGTGACGACGACGAAGTACGATCTAGTATTTTAACTTGACTCTTTGTAAACTCTATGAAGTTCTTATAAGAAGGAATTTCTTTGTCTCTGACATAAGATTCAAAGGCATGTGCGGCGGCAGAATCGATTTTACGCATTGCAATATTTAATAACATAAAATCTTTTAAATCGTCGAATTTTAATTGCACCAATGCTGAAACAGCGGCGTCGAAAGTTTCAACGAATGTATTTAAAGACGAGGAATTATTCGACGCGGGTTTGATATTAAAAAGTATAGACATGTAATGACACCCTAAAGCTCTCTTATCTTGGTATTTTTCTACTAAACTTTCCCAAACAGAAGAATAATTTTCGCCTGATGGAATGATGCCCGCAATTATTTTTAATGCGGAACCAGTCAATTTTCCTGTTAAATATTGAATTCTCTGAGAATCATTTAACGACTCGTTTGAATGTATATTAGCTTTAAACGATTCATAAAATATGGGCCAACTATCCATATTTCCATCAAACGAAGGAATGTTTATCGGCGGTAATTTGATCGGTGGAAAAGCACCTTTATTTTCGCACGAGTGCAAGTTTTGATGAGGCGAATTCTCACTGATACGGGAACGAACCCTCTGTATTCTAGTATAAACATCTTCAAATGCATTGAGAGGTTCGTAATTAGGTGTAAACTTAGGATTAACTTCAAAGCCTAGCTCATTCATGGAGTCTAGATTAGAAATGAATTCCTGACGTATGACCGCTAATGTTTCGGTCTCCGCCATGAATGATTCCGAGGAACGGAGATCTGCGGTGGATAAACTTATTTTCTTCGATAAGTCATTGAGACTAGTTAAACGCGCGAATATTGCATTGTTTTTAGCCTGTAATGTTGCTATTTTAGCTGCCATGGTGAGCAAATGATGCGTAGGTAGGAAAAGATAGTTAAACTTTACCAAGGTTAGGTAGGTACCTACTAAGCGGCCAGAGAGCGGTTATGATTATGTGGGTATACACTAGCGAGACGTATATTATGCCTACTAATACGGATATAAGTTTGTCTAGATAGGTAAATACCTGAATATTCGAGTAAATACACGTAGGTAGGTTTAACTAAGTAAGTATGGTAGGTAGAATACGACGTAAGCTAGGTAAGTAGGTATAGGTACTTTTGTAGCGGTAAAATTCTACGTTTTCTATCACGATTGGCGTGTGAAAACAACAGAATAAGTAAGTATTTAGATAAACTGGCTTGAGTAACTACCTAAATAGCGAAATAGAACAATTTAGTACCTAATATTATTTTGCGGCGCGGGAGATCGACACGTGTAGGTAATTAAAAAATGGCGGTTAGATTACGTACTAAGCTATCGGAACTTAGCACCTAAGCGGTATGAAATAAGCGGTTTGAATACGTGTAAACTATCAGAGTTAACACCAATTAGGATGAGAACGCGAAAGGGAGGTTATCCGGTTCGAACGGACCAAAAAATGGTCAGAAATTATTTTCTAACCTAGCGGGGTGGTGTGGACTGTAATCTGCGGAGCGGGTGGAGCGGGAGAAAGATGAGGATGTTCATGGACTCACCAGTCTTCGGAGCTTGCTTCCTGTGACCTTGCTTCTAATTCTCACTTTGGTTTGTTTTAACTGCCGGCCGGCTATGTTAGTATGTTTACACTAGAATTGAGCACTCAGAACCCGAACAGTTTAACGCTGTAATAGTCAAAACGCGCGCGCAGCGATGGTCACAGACTCGCACTGAGTTCTTTTTTCTCCTTCCTTTTTAAAGGTGCGTTGTTGGCGCTGCAGTCGCACGGTGACGGCGAGCTCTGTCCTTTTCTCGCTCGGCGTTTGGTGGTGCGTGTGAGTGGGAGAAGGACAGGAAGGGATACAAATTCCACAGAGAGAGTGTGAATTTAAATTTATAGCCAAACGGCGTAAACATCCAGTGATAATCTATATTGTGCCCACTTGTCATGTACTTCAGTCATGGTTAGCTGGTATACCACTATAAGCAAAGTTTGAATAACTGTGTAATATTTAGTGTACATTCAGTGAAGGTGAGAATCTAGAGAGTTAACCTAGAAAAGTCCCATTCTAAAATACTTCTATAATATGCTATAGCTTCTACAAACGAAATTGTTAGAATAGGCATCTAGATAGATATCTATTTTTAGTACAGTAATTGTCTTTTGTATTACACAGTACTATATTACATAAACAATAAATAAACTTTTTTTTTTATTGCAGTGCAAAGAACTATCTTGGCAGTTTCACTGACTGGGCTATCAAATCTCAGTGAGCCAACTGTGAACTGATAACTAGTCCTCTGCTTGTTGATATTGTGCTGACATACTTACTGTCCTTGATATTTTGCTGACATTTGTTTTGGTGCTGTAAAATTTTAAATGATGTTATTTTATTTATTTGTGGTAAACAATAAAATGTGTTCTATTCGTTTTTAGTCTACACTATCACTGTTTTTAGGTTTTTTTTTTTTATCAGAGCATCTAAATGCAATGCTAATTGTGTCATGATAGTGTCCCACAGTTGCCATTATTTCTCAATATTTTTTTCCATTCTTCCCCTGTTCAGTCATCACTGTATCATTCACTCTTTTTGTTTCTCACAATTCATCCATCAACATTTATAATCACTAATTATTCATATATATTGGCTCTTATCCCCATGCATTCATCCCTCCTTGGCACATGACCTTACAGAGTCAAACAACTCCCTTTCAACTCTGTTGTAACTAACTTCCAAACTAACTCAATCTGATATGAAAAAAATAAAAGACAAAATTTAATATACATACAAATACAACACCACTTTATTTTATTGCACAATCTTAATTCAAAAATTACTGCTGGAAAACATCATTTGTTCTTGCTTGACCACTCGTCCCAGCTTCCCAAATAAGTTTTAGAACTGAAAACAAAGAAATATATCCATAAATGACTAGGTACGTACTTCATATATTTATGTTCTACCATACATACTCGCACACTATAACAATACCTAGGCGATAAAGATCCAATTATTACAAGCTTTTAAAAATAAGATGTTTTCGATTCGCCTCAGCGTAGGCAGCTTCAGGCACCCACCGCATGACGATCCTGCCCAGCCATTTCCAAATATGTTGGTTTAGAATAGGTACTTTGCCCCACCCTATTATTCACCTGGACAGACTACCTGTAGGCCAATATTTTTAGCGTGCGGGAATCGTTTCGTGACGCGCAGCAGCCAATCTCTCAGCCAATGCGCAAACCGTACCATATAATGATATTGATATAACAGAATACTAGTGTCATCTACAACTCAGTACCACTACTGGGTAACATGATACCACCCGGTTCTGATTGTTAGAGTTGTCCGGGTTGCGGGCACAGAGGGGAGAATTCATCACCTTGAAAATTGAGTTTGCAACCTATTTTTTTGTTAAATAATGTGGGTTGACGATGTCGTCGATCGCGGGAAATTCCCGTTTAATGGACGCATAGGACCGGGAAATGTTGCAGAATAATAGCAGTAGGCGATTCTGGGCTGATCATAATGATGATGAATATTGTTAGTAGGGTAGTTGACTGGCTAAAAAAAATATGATTTGGTTTAGTCCATCTGTTAGATTATCGAAAAATATTGGATACGTGTTTTTTGTTTTATCAAATTAATAAAAATTGACGAAAATAAAACGTGTCAAAGATCGTGAGTGGGGGCTGGTGACGTCACTTTCTGGTAAAAAATGTACCAAACTGTGACGTCGCGCGACTTTTTAAAGCACTGCATTGTCTTCACTTATTGTTTACGTAAAAAAAGAAAAATACGTGTACAATATTTTTTGGAAATCTATCTGACGGACTAATTTTTTTTTTTGTCAACTATCCTATTGCTCTACATAAGTATAAGATACGTACTTTGTATAGCCCAATTTTAGTGCCTTGTCCAGGGCTTCAGCAGACCGTCTGCCGGAGCGGCAATAAAAGACAAGCTCATCATTATTCGATGGCTTATCGCGTTGAAACTGGCGCCTGAAGTCTTCGTTTGACATTCGCGCCAAAGTGTCATCGACAGTTTGCACTGTAAAATAGTTAGATAGTGTGTGGGTAAAAAGAAAAACTATTAACATAATTAGTACAGTGTACTTAGGAACTAAACTGGGTCAACAGGGAGTCGAGTACTACTGACTCACAGAATATATTTTTTTAGTATGTAATTAATGCGATTGGACTGCTGCGCTGCGTGTCGCGGGTTCGATTCCCGCACGGAACAAATATTTGTATGACCTACAGATAGTTGTTTCGGGTCTGGGTGTGTTTGTGTATGTGACTTAAATGTTTGTAAACGCACCCACGATACAGGAGAAAAACCTAGTGTCGGGCAACGTTTTTTTTTTTTTTAAAGAAATAAAGAAAAAGAAATGCATGTTCTTCTGGGAAATAAAGATGATTTTTTAATAACAAAAAAACAGCAAACTGTTTAATGGTGGGTTATTATTATGAGGTTATTCTTGAACGTTGGTCTGTTGTTGATAGAAAAAAAGTTTTCTTCCAAAAAACTTCATGACAAACGAGGAAGTTATTATTTGACGATTATATCTTTTTTTTATGTAATACTTATCTATTATTGGGGGTTTGGGTTTCCGCACTTGGTCCTTAAAGTGGACCATTGTGCGTGAGCCATGTTGGCCGATCACTCTAACCAGCCTACCTCCCTCCAGAAGCAGATCAGACTTCCCGGTCTCCTCAGGGCATCCACAAGGGATCTTGGTGTTCCTAGGGTTTTCTCACGAATCTTGGTAACGCCTGTGCACTCAAGGAGCACGTCATGCGCCACCGTTTCCTCCGCCTCCATGCATGCTCTGCACAGGGGACTGTCTGTGATTCCTAGTGATAATGTAATACCTACCTATGTATGTAATGTGAAAAACCAAGGTTAGGTACGGGCTGTTTCAGGCAATTTCTGTATCAAATATTGAAACTTTGGCGACTTTAAAATATTTGATACAAAAATTGTGAACCTTGCAGTTTTTTCGTTTTCACTTTGAAAGTTCACAAATCTGTTGTGTATTTATTGATTTGGTTTTTCGATAAGTAGTTTGCACTGTGTGTTATATACTGATACTACTGTTAGCCTGTATCATCCCACTGCAGGGCAACCCCATGACTTCCCAGTTATTTCGATCTAAGGCCAATGTGGACCACTGGTTGTTGGTCTTGTTCAGATCGTCTCGCCATCTTCTACGAGGTCTACCATGACGCCTTCTGACTGTGTCAGGACTCCAGAAAGTGGCATGCGGCAGACGTGCCCAGTCCAGTCCCACTTAAGCTTAGCGGCTTTTTGAGCAACGTCAGTATTATATAAAGAATGAAAAGAAAAACATAAAAATAATTACGTGGTATATTTATACTGGACGGTATCTGGCCGGTGCTGGCCACCTCATCAGGGTTGCGGACATCAATGATTACCTTCTGTGGTTCCTTGACCACTTCCAACATGTCTTCATAACTTAATACTCTCTTAGGGTCTACCATTTTATTTGAATCGTTTTGGTTGTGGGAACTTGAATTACTTAATTTCTTGCCTGCTACACAAATGTACAGTGAGTCTGCAATAAATTTAAAACTGATAAAATGTTTTGTAACACAATGAGTTGCTGGTTTGATGATAAGAAATTAATTGCTGCTGACAAAAAAATAATGCCTATTATTTATGATTATGTTGAACCACTAGCTAAAGTGTCAATATTACTGTGTGCTAATGAACTTACCATTATCTTTAGATAGTAAAAACAGTATACAGTGTATATTTATAAACGGTGCCCTACTACACTGTAATATATAAATATTCTATAAGGAAATGATTGAATGTGTGAAGGATGACACATACCTTTTTAAACGCAACATGTATATTGGCACAATAATTGGATTATGAAAAAATTTGTTCAAGCTATGCAAAACATGGAATGTTATGTTTACTAACCACTGAGTATGATCCCAACACAAAAATAATAAACAGTACAACATGCACAGCTAGCTACAATACACCATTTGAAATTAAATATGTAAATACACTTGTGCACATACAGGGTATTTTTTTTTCAAATTTGCTTGGCTAAATTCTGAAATATAAGTCCTAGAGAAAAATATTAAAAGGAGCCAGAGAAAATAAAAATGAGATTAAAAGTAACTTAAAAAGGGGTACTTTTCAAGATAAATTAACATTGAAATATCTTTTTTTCAAACTCATTTCTGTAAAAATCTTAAGGTTCAATGCTAAAAGTTACTTATAATATGATTGCATCAATAATTTTTTTGGAATAGTTCCTTTCTTTTAGCGTGTTCCTCTATGACCTATAGTTCCAAGAACTTACCCATCCTGACTAGAAAACAGACTGTATACTGTGCGTAGAGATTATGATGGCAAATACAACAGTAAAGTATTTTTTTTTTATGTGTAACATAAAATACTCCAAGTTTCACTAATGATGGTCATATATGAATGTTAATCTTAAAACTTTAAATTAGTGTTACTCCCGAGCGTGCTACGTTAATAATGAGGTTTTGTTTATAGGTACTGGGACAAAAAGGTAATAATAACACCTGGTACGAAATCAATAACAAAGGCCATTCATGCATTTATTAAACAGTGACATCATTGTTAGTAGGTAGATCGATAGTTTTAGTAAATTAAAATGTTTGTACTTATTGTTCTTTATATAGCATCGGTTCAGCCCAAATACGTACGTATGTTCGGCGCAGTAACAGCGTTTTTACAAGAAACTAGAGATTTAGGAAATGAAAACATCATGCAATCGCTAAGTTCCTTCACCTATCGTCTAAAAACACGAATTACCAGAATAAAGCCATCTGCCAAATTAATGAATAGTAAAATAGTAAAAATAATTTAAATTGCCTTTGCTATGTTCAGAGTTCACGACAATCACAACAAAACAGCGTCAAAACTCATACAACTTGAAACAATTTTCTGAGTTTCAGCTGTTTGTCTATTTTGATGGGTCTGTCTCATGACACTGACAGTGACAGCATTCACTGTAATGCCGGTACCCCACACGATTTCCAAAACGATAAACCTTCTCAGATAGTATTAAGTGTGGATAGGGTGTCGTAGTGTTTATTGGGATTTAAAGCAATTAACCGAGCACAATTCCAGACTCCGTGGTTGCTACTGAGAAATTTCAATTACACTTTGCCCGACCCAGGGCCTCGTGCTCAGCAGTCGCTTTTGCGACTACTAGATCAACGAGGCAGCAGTAACAGCACTAATTATACGTGTGGGAACTAATTAGTTCTGATAAGTATACATATATTACGTTTGGCAGATTTACATTTTTCGAACTCGCTTTTCAACTTGTAACACTGGGCGCAGGCAGGCAGCTAGATAAATAGCAATATACAGTACCTCCATCATGATTCTGGGCTCCTGGTAGTCTCGTAGTATCTTCGATTTTTGTCCTTTCATATTTTGATATCATCATCATCATCCACAGCCAGACTTCACCCACTGCTGGGTATAGGCCTTTTTAGGCTGCGGTTCCACTGAGGCGGAGCGGAGACAAGTTGAAATAAAAGAGACGTGGATTTCAAGCCATGTGATTGGTGAATAGCGGCACAGCTCGTCTCCGCTCCGTCTCAGTGGAACTGCAGCCTAATGTGCCAAGCTCCACGCTCTCGTGTCGAGATTTTTATTCATGAACTACCAGGAGGCCAGAATTATGAAGAAGTATAAGCCGTTGACTGTAATTCAAATATAATATTATTAGACTCGACGCAAAAGGGAATAGAAGCGGGGTAAAGAAACTCGACGTAGCGGGAATACAAGTGGGACAAAAATCGTAGACTCGACGTAGGGGTAATAGAAGCGAGACAAGGTTCTCGGCTCGATGTAAAGAGAAGCAATCTTATTGTCAGCCACAACCTGCTTTTCTTGAATAATGTAGTAGTTTGATTCCCAGGTCGAGCAGTGTTATTGGGTTTTCCAACAGGAATTTCTCAGTAGCAATGACTGAAGTCTAGATTTGTGGCCAGTTTAGGGCAATAGACTCGGCCCCTTTTACATGGGACTTAATCATAACTGGCGAAATGTGGGTGTATATTTAGGCTGAAATTAGGTACACCTCTGCCTAACCCTTCGGAAATTACAGGCGTGATGTTATATTATGTAGTGGTGGCATGTAAGTTCACCCGATTTTATTGCTTTGCTGAATTTTAATGAATACACGCATCTACTTGTCTAGTGTCAAATGCACTTATATTATTATACCTGTATTTCCATATCATTATGTTCTTTATTTTGCCATTTATGTACACACACAGGAAAATATCATGTACTTGAAGTACACAAGTAGGGAGTGTCATTCATTATATATAATCATATTTTTACAGCCGAATAAGCTGTAGTAGGTATGGTTGGAAGGAAGAAATGAAAGGAAGGTATTAAAATTCAATTTATTAATTCTCATCAATTTATTAAGAAAGTCTGTTTTTAAATTTAAGTCTTACAAAAATAATCTATCTTACATACCTACTTCTGATATTGTAAGTACCTACCTACCTGCTGTAAACGCCTACAATATAAGTTATCAAACAAAGTCATCTTAAATTTCACATAATTCAGTCTTCTTACTGTGATTATTAAATCATGTTGATGTGATGATTGGTATAAAAAATTTGCTTAAATTTCATTATTTTACTGTAAATTTTAAGCCCCAGTTTCCAGAAATACAATCAAGAAAAATTTACTGTTGTGATAGCTTGAAAAAATATCAATAGACAATCACACACAATTTGATTGCATTGATTATTTTCTTCCCAGAAACCAGATAATTTCTGCTCATATTATATTTATAATAAAAATCTATCTAATTATAGTAATTGTAACACAGGTTTTTAATTTCGATAACAATATGAATACAATTATTGTTCAAGAGTATTTTCTTTTCTCGCTCTATCTATACTAATCATATTAAAAAGAGGTAAATATAATATAATAGTAAATTGTAAGTTTATAATATGTAGGGGGTAATCTCCGGAAACGAAGGATACATTATTTGTAGGAGCTGTAGACTATAAATTATATTTATATCCTGCATATTAACCGAGCTATAACAATGTTAGTGTACAAAGTCTAACTTTGAATGAAATTTTGCGTTTTTGAGTGTAAAATGCACATTCTAAATTTTGTTTTGAGTAAATTGTCAAGACTGAGTTTGAGCATACTGTACAAAAGAGCGTTATATATTTATTTAGTGAATAAAGAGTAAGATAATAAAATTATATGATCGTGATCAGCGAATTTTAGTATTAATTAAGTAAAAAATTTGAGCAGAGTTTATATTATTACAAGCATTTCAAATTGCAAATTCATTACAATTAACTTACCTTTTCTAAGTTTTATCTGAATTTGTGATATTAGTACAGTGATTTTAGTTTGAAATAAAAGTTTGTGTGTGTGTCAACTTATGCTCTGATCTATCCTTGCAAAATACTCAACAGGAACCTTTAGTTTTTTGCCACTTTTTCAAAATATTTCTTCTTTTCATCTGGGTTTGGTATTATCTGAAAGTGATAAAAATATTAAACATTGAAAGCTTATCTGGAAACACTTAGTAAGTACAGATAAACAAAAATAAAATTAATACTTTATCTTTTATTATCAATTTATTTGTTTGATACATACCGTATCTTGGCCCGGTTTCCAGCCGGCAGGGCACACTTCGCCATGCTTATCAGTATATTGGAACGCCTGCACTAGCCTTAAAGTTTCATCAACTGATCGACCCACAGGCAAATCATTCATTGTGATCTGTCTCAAAATGCCTTTTTCATCAATAATGAACAGTCCTCTTAAAGTATGACCAACATCTTCTAAATATACGCCATAGTCTTTAGCAATGGAGTGCGTTAAATCACTTATTAGTGGAATATTAATTTTTCCAAGGCCTCCTTCCTTGCGTGGGGTATTTATCCAGGCAAGATGTGTGAAATGAGAGTCAACCGAGCATGCTACCACTTCTGTGTTAATCTTTCTAAATTCTTCTACTCTTTCAGAGAAAGCCAAGATTTCCGTAGGGCAAACAAAAGTGCTGAAACAAAAGAATAATAAACTTTTTAACTTTGAAAATTACTATTTATATATAGGGGTGGTAGTGTTTGTGTTTTATTTATTATGTCAGAAATCTATGGCAATTGGTGTGTTGTCTAGTAGATGAAATTTTGTTAAGTTAAACACTAGGTAACTTTGTTTAGTAGTCTAAGATTACAAGAATTAGGATTTAATATCAATAGCAGAAACATTTCTAAGTTTTACTTACAAATCCAATGGGTAAAAAAAGAACACTAAGTATTTCCCTTTGAAGCTTGTTAATGAAAGTTGACTAATTTCTCCATTAACAACTGCAGTGGCTTCCCATTCCGGCGCCGGTTTTGAGACTAGAAATTGTAAGAAAACAACGAAAAGTTTAGCATTTTTGTGCCATTATTACGTTAAGCATATCTTTGTTTATTGTTAACTTTAATAAATACTCACTCATTGCCTTAGTAAATTGTAATTTGTGATCAATCTTTCTAGCGCCGCCGGGGAAAACATTGCCGCTTCCAAAAGAATAACAAGAATCACTTTCGAATAGCGAAGATTCGCATGAAATGCTAAATGTCAACACGAGTATTATTGAAACCAAGTTATACTTCATGGTTTTAGATTTGTTATTAATCCTGTAATAAGTGCAGTGCTAAGTTTTAATGACTTAGCTGACACGTAGTGGACACACACTAAAAACAAGGCAACCAACTCTGATGAACTCTGAAGTGTCAGTGTGTTTGTCTATGTGTACGTGTACACTGTACACTTACAGTGATTTCTTTCACAACTACATACACATTCACATAATCTTATCTCGTGAAAAACAATATCATACCAATGAAAATACAAACACGTAAGCAATAGCAAGAGTGCCCTACGTTCCATTTCACAAAAATAAATAAATGTTCAAGATTTTTATTTCAATGTAAAGTAGAAGTTGCAGCTTCCATAGAAAATTACCCCACGTCCGAAAGGTGAGAAAAATATAAAAAAAAAAATAGATTAAAATATGTGTTGATAAATTGCTCACTTCCGATTGTAATCCTTCCCTACTGGCTATCATACTTAGAATTTGCTCCAAATTTTCTTTCAGGCGCAGTATTTTTTATCTTTATTTTTTCATTTTTAATTGTAATATCCTGTACAAATATTAACTCCTAACCGTTGAGGAGTAGTACCTTTCATCATCAACTCAACATGAAGTGATGACTGCTAGATGCGAATACTTGAATAGCGTCAGAAAAGCACGAAACACGTAATACGTGCCTATTAAATTTAAGGGTTGCCCTCGATTTCTCTGGGATCCCATTACCAGGTCCTGGTTTGCATATCAAGTTGCCACCCTTAAAATATCTTCTTTCCAATAAAAAAAGAATCATCAAAATTGGTTCATAAACGACGAAGTTATTCGCGAATACAAATAAACGAAAAATGTTCATAAATTAAAAAACTCACAAACAAACATACATACATACATACATGAACGCTAAAAACATAACACTCTTTTTTTTGGGGAAGTCGTGTAAAAAAAAATCATATAGTGAAAACATTGACTTATATTTTACTGCGTAAGGACTGGGCGGACCGCATGTTAAAATGACGCCTCGAACTTGGTCCCAAAACGGTATTTCCTAAGCCGAAGCGAAGTGAACTAGTCCACGATCACAGAGTACATTTTTATATAGGGTATAGAGTCGTCACTCATGTCATTTTGCGGAATGTATGGCGTGTGGCGCCATCTGGTGCTTTGTGCAAGGTACTTTCGCACTAGGCACTTTTAGTACTTGTACGATTTTTAAAAAAATGGCATTGTGATTGTAAATTAAATAAAACGAAATAGATAATACAAAAATCTGTTTTATTTTTTACTTTTCTGCCATTGTCACTTTCGACTTTGAAGTTTTTATATTTCCTTATTCAATGCAACCACCTCACGATTATACAAAGTAGTCCTCTTCAATTTACCTGTAACAAATATTTTTAATTTATCATCCAGTCATTTTATTATGTACTTAGAAGACCAAAATTAACTAATCATAATATATTGGTTGTAATATTAAATGCACTTACGTGTTTTGCTGCAGGCACAACATCTTTTCATAGGCATGGTCGACAATTCAATTCACAAAGCAAAACAGTGAGTCCAAATTGTTAGCCACAGGTCAGTCGATGATAGCGGTATAGCCGGATCGTCATTAAAAATTTACAAAACTGAAAAGAATTTAAAGAATCCATTCACCTCAAAAGTAAATACGGAGAATACGGATTGGAAAACAAACAGTCAATGTCAATAACACGTTCCATTCCCAGATGAATCACTGTAACTGAAATTTATTTCAATAAATAATTAACATTTTCTGTTATTAGTAGTTATTTTATTATCAATTTTTTGTAAATAAACTACAAAATTTAAAAGTATTTTTTTTTGTCTGCTGAAGTTTTTTTTTCTGCCAAAGATAATGGAAATACGTGTCTGCGTCATCTGCGTGAAAAGAAATAAACACTTGAAAACGATAGTGTGTTGTAGCCATAACAAAAAAAAAACCAGTAATACCAGTGTAATAAAAATATTTATATTTTAATGTTTAAGTAGCGCCATCTATTGATCTGTGCAAAGAAACTTTTTGACGATTCTATCAGGTTCTTTGAAGTTATGACACTATGTCCACGATCGGCTCTCTTCGGGTGCGGTCGTAAATTTTATTAAAAGCTTTATTTATGAATCGTATAAAAGCAAAAACAGCAATATCCATTTGCAACAAATCATGGCAAAACAAAAAATTGTTGTATAGTGCAAAATAAAGCTGAATTGGATCGAAACTCTGTTTAATATAATTAAATACATTACTGGGTATATATTGAAGGTATTTAATCAATCTTTATCTGGATAATATTTAATAAAAATACAAAACTTAAATGGATTTTGCTGTTTTTGTACTTGACATTTGGATCTTGCTGTATTTGAATTTCACTTCAAAGGATTTTGCTGTGTTTGCAAAAAAAACTAAATATTAGATAGATATAAAAAATAATAAACTAATATTTAAGTAACACTGTAGTTATTGAATATTAAATAGATATAAAAAAAATGCTAACAAGATCAAACCACAAGGACCAAGATAATTTATTTGATCACATTAACTAACAGTAGGTACATACAAACCTTGTTACTTTGGCCAAATTTCTCCTCCACTTTTCGGGTTGAGCTATACGTTTTCTAGCCGAACTATTATCAACAGGTACAGGGGAACAATCCATAATTACGATATACCACTTTTTTCCGACAAAACTTAAAAACTATTTAAAAATTTCGAGAATTTACGGAGCGAGGTTTCGCGTTCACAACAATCGACGCCATATTAAAACCGTGCCGCTTGATGCGCTCTGATTGGCTGATTAGGATATTGCTGCCTATGCACTTGTCAAACATGGATCTTGCTGTGTTTGCAACAAACCGTATTTTTTGTAGCTGTTTTACTACGGGATATTGCTGTCTTAGGAGTATTATGAATTACGAAACGTGTTGAAGATATTGCTACATTTATCGCGCCATCGAAATGTCAATTTCAAAATTATGTGGATATTGCTGGTTTTGCTTTTATACGATTCTTATGTTCTTTAGACCTCGAAAATACCACGCCGCTTATACAAGGTTACGTTAACGAGCAGACTACACCGATTCTCTGTATGGCGAACGCGTCGAGCAAATGTTCGGACGACCGACCGTATCTTTAGTTTTTATATCAATGAGTAAAAACTACTAGCTATGCCAAACTATGTTGAATTTTTATGGGACCAAATGACAACTATTCCGCGTGCTGAGATAGTGGCCTTTTGGCCTCGTGCGGGACTTATTTTTAATACTGTTTTATTTTTGAGTGTTCCTCTTGTTTTTTTTTTTTGTTAATTTTTTATTATTGATTTCTTGTCCTGTGTGAGACCAATAACTACTTTTTCTTTCTTTCTTTCATCAAACTAAAAAAGAATCACGTAAATCGGATCATAAATCTCAGCGTAATCAGTGTACACATAAAAAAAAACCAATCGAATAGGGGACTTAACTAAAAAAATCTAATTAGTCCGTCAGATAGATTTCCAAAAAATATTGGACACGTATTTTTATTTTTTCACGTAAACAAACAATGAAGACGGTACAGTGCTTTGAAAACTCGTATGACGTCATATTCTAAGACATTAGTATGACATTTTGTACTGGTGAGTGACGTCACGACCCCCACCCAAATCTTTGACGCGTTTTATCTTCGTAAATTTTTATTGATTTGATAAGACAAAAAATACGTATCCAATATTTTTTCGATAATCTAACAGACGGACTAATTAGAATCATATTTTTTTTAGTCAGTAAACATCCCTATTGAGAACCTCCTTCTTTTTGGGAACTCGGTTAAAAATATTTTTGACCGAGTTCCCAAAAAGAAGGAGGAAAGTGAAATAAAGGTGACTATTATGTGAACTATTGCTTTCTTGTTACGAAGAAAATTAGAACTTTTTCGACAGAGCTGCGTTTGTATAGCTCCCCTGATCTACAATGTTTTGCCGAGGTCAATTAGTCAACTACCCTTTAATAAGTTTTGTGCTGCGTTGCGGAAGTGGTTGTTACAAGAGTGTTTTTATTCGGTAGATGAGTTTTTTCAAAAGTATCCTTGTAAATTTTATACTCTAGAGCACAGACATATTTGACTGTATCATAAGTGTTAATACTTGTATACTATTGTATGCTATATATTGGCCAAATATTGTGTTACCAAATATTTTATGTAATAAGAACTTCATGTACTACAACTTCATATTTGATGCAATAAATTAATTGAATTGAAAGAAGGTTATTTTTTTTCGACCGAAACTGCGATGGTTCGCCGTCCATCCGTCTTATGACGAAAACACTGACACGATGACACTGACATTCCATTTGATTACACATAATACTAATGTTCCATTTGAGTACAAGTATAACAGATATCGATAAATGAGCAACTCTCAGAAATACAGTACACCTACCGAGCAACAGATGGCGTATAATGCAATTATGTAAATGTTCTAGAATATTTTCAGTAAATTATTTTTTATATCAATACTGGATAAATAAAGAAAATACTTATGAAAATAAACTAAATCCAAGTGTTCTTGTTTCACCATACCGAGATTTGCAATAGCGCAAAGCGCAACTAGGCATTTTTGGTCAGAATTAATTTTCTTTTACAAAATGTTTTGACATGTCCACACGACCTGACAATCTGACGTATCACACTAGACTGGTGGATTTTTTGCCTCGAGGAAAAAAGTGTTTGCAGATTTTTGTTGTCTTGTCCCGTCTATAGCTAGTAATATTTGAATGTCTTTGGTTACCGGCCGTTGATAAAGTCAGAGCGCGAACTTGTTCTAATTTAGAAAAGGTTACCTTAACCTTTTACTAGTTTTACCAGTCGTCTAATTTTTGAAGAGGGTTGTGCCAACTGTTTTAGGTACAACCCTTACATTAAAATAAAAATTAAATAAATTTACAATTTAAAAACCCCCATCCAAAAATGTTTAAAAAGTTATAATATGCAAAAATACAAGATAACACAATTATTTAAATTAAAACTTTGTCGTGTCGTGGGACCGCTCAATGGCAAACTATAATATAAACTCAGATTACTTATTGTACATGTAAATATGGAGCGGTACCCCGACGTCACAAAGTTTTAATGTAAATAATTACATTATGTTGTATATTTGCATATTATTATAACTTTTTAAAGTTTTTTTGAGTCGGGGGTTTTTGTAAATTTTATTTTACACGTTTTAAACTAATATTTAGGTTCATTTCAATATACAAACTAAATCCTTTCATTTTATACCCCACTCGGATATATTCGTTTACTATCATTTATTCATCCCCTCTCCCACCCTCCATAACTATATCAATTTTCTTCAAACATGCCTATGAACACTCCCGACTAATTCACCTTTCAAACAAAAAAAACTAAATCAAAATCGGTTCATGCGTTCGGGAGCTACGATGTCACAGGCAGACGCACATACACAGACACGTCAAACTTATAACACCCCGTCGTTTTTGCGTCGGGGGTTAAAAAGAGTGATTAATAGAAATTTTAAAATATGGAGGGGGAGAGGAAAACCAAAGACATAATGAAGGATTGTGTGAGAAATTATATGAAGGAAAAAAAGAGTAGGTAAATAAAAGATTATAATGTTTTCTTTCTTTCTTTTCTTTTTTTTTTTTTTTTTTATAAAAACGTTGCCCCACACTAGGAATTTCTCCTGTATCGTGGGTGCGTTTACAAACATTTAAACTCACATACACAAATACCCAGACCCGAAACCACTATCTGTAGGTCATACAAATATTTGTTCCGTGCGGGAATCGAACCCGCGACACGCAGCGCAGCGGTCCAATCGCTCAGCCACTGCACCAACCGTGTCGTCACAATCCTTGTCGAGAATATTATCCACCTCTACCCAAGTGAAATAATTCCCTACGCACCCTGTTTCTATTCGTGTCGTGTGTATTCTGGAAATGTTGGTGATGTAACCATGTGTGCGGAGCCGGCATCTGATTCCTGTTGTAAATCGATAATAAAATATCAAATCGAAACGATTAATCGTTCTTCTTCTTGAAAATAGACGGTTGAGGTAACATCACTATTATGCGCTTCGTTTCGTTCGCGTTTCGCGAGTCGTATAATTTTTCTGTTTTTGTGTTATCAATGTAATTTTAAATAGAAAAATGATTTTATTACCGTATTTAAGTTTTATTTCCTAAATTTGACAAGTTTTGTGTCCATCGCAGCGTGTTGCGGTAAGTTTGGAAGTTTACTTTGGAATACACTTGTCGTTCTCGTTCATTATGGCGGTCTCATTACTTCGTTTCGATGCTAGTTGTAAATAATTTCGTCATAACCACAAAACATTTACATAAAGTGAAGTGTATAGCGTATGTTATTCTATATTTCCACATTTTAGATGGACGTACAGGACGATAACGTTTTGGACGTTGATTTGTTAGCTGATGATGGATCTGAAGAGGAAGGCGAAGCCCCGCCGTCGTCAGGTAAGAATAGCTATTTTGTAACTAACTCATCTATAAAAGAGTGCTATAAATTGGTATCCAGGACATAAACACTTAAATGCATGCTTAGCTAAAAGTGGATTTTTCTGATTGTTTGTTTATTAGATTTGGCCCTGTCTCTTGCCCTGAACCTTAGTCCTTCCCTTGTTTTGTTTCTAGAAGCTCTTTGGAATAATTAAATTCTAATAATTATACTTGTAGGAATTCTAAATACTTTGGTTATAGCATAAATGTTTGTGTTGTGTGGGAACTGTGTTTTTTTTTGTTTGTTTATATATTTGTTACTTATTAATTACATATAAAATAGAAATAATTTAAAAAACATGTCACCAATGTTCTATAATAAAAATAAATTATAATGTCTCGTCTAATATGTCCTAGAAATAATATAGAAAAAATATTTTAGATTTCTACACAGGACCTGGATCAACCCCAACATCATGTGCATCATCTCCTAGGGGCGAAGAACCAGCTTCTCCCCATGGTGGTGTGTCACAACCTGCGTTCTTCCATCACCAAACCTATACACGGCCGTTCTTCACCTCTGGCCGTAGGGGACCCGGTCGACCGAGGAAGGAAGGTCCTAAGTTGGTACGAGAGGGCAAGATAGTTAGAAGGTAAAATAAAATCATTGGTGTATCAGGGTTGAATGGTACATCTTATAAGTTTTAGGTAATTTACAAATAGTTTGTAGACAAAAAACCATATTTCAAAAAACTATCGAAGAAAATAATATTTTTATGTATTTCAGTATTTTGCTACTTGGCTCAAAAGTTCAATTTAAAGTGTCACATGTTAATTCATGAAATGATGTAACATCATGAATATAAACTGAACATGTTCAAAATACTTCAGCCATGAACCATTTTATCCAATCTAGCCTTTTACCTAGCTAATTTCATGTTGTCCTTAAAATAAGATACTATTTAAAGTTCAGCTTAAACTTTAGTAGGTTTGGTTCAAGTCTAGAATTAGTACTTGAACATTGGGTTTATTTCAGAATGATAATAAATCTATTCAATTCAAGCCTCAAACAGAGCTGTGATTTTTCTATGTATCAGGTAGTTTATGGTTCCAATTACAGTTTATTTGTAGTAACCAACAGAAGGTTGATTTCTGCTAGAAGCCAAATAACCGGTTATCGCCACAAACTTCTACTCCGAAGGGTTAATTTTGTATATATTACTTATTTCATTTATAATTCGGGAATTAAAAGTTTATGTTGACTGTATATTGTAATAATAAAAAAAAGGGTGTGTGAGATGAGAAGAGAGTGAGATTAAACTGTGTGGTGTGCTCCAAATAAAAATAAGTAAAAGTGAAAATTCGGGCGCCTGGAGTACACACAAAACTATGCCAAGAATAGACTTACCTGCGGGAGCTTGAGACTTTTAATCTTCAAGCGGGAAGGTATCAATAAAAATCGATCATGAAAAGTAAGAACGACTTTATTACCCGAAGGCTGCTGGTTTGAAAATTCCTTTCTAATTCTAAAGCTAACAGCTCTAATGTGTAAAATTAAGATGACATCGCTGTTATTCTAAGACCTGTCATTATTGCACTTTTTTTTAAATAAATTGAAGTTATGTATCATAAACCATACCAAACTCCGTCGACTAAATTAGGAACCTGATGGATTATCCAAGAGCATCTTGGTGATATTCGCCGAGATTGCCAACGGCGGTCCAAGATATATGCATTTTGGTAGGGGCGTGCGTTCAAAAATTTAAGTAATATGGAAAAAAAAACGCCTTGTGGCTGAAAACAAACATGAATAATCGTTAGCGGATAAAAAATGGCGATCGAATGGTGGTTACGAGCAATATACAATTAAACTCACCGTTTCTTCCAAAAATCAAAATGTGGTCATCAGTAGATGAATTAATCCAAGCAAATAATTATCAAATGAAGATAAAAGATCCTGAAACAATTAAATATCGGAAACTATTAGCGTCTGCTATCAAAATAGCCATGACAACGCGGAACGGACCGAAATCACAAAGAATTCGCTTACCTTAAAAAATAAAGGCTATCCAATTAGGATCATGACCAGGGCAATCGGCTACCACATAATTAGGGACTAGATGCCGCCCATCTCAAGTTATATTTTGAGATTTTATTGGAGCGCTCAAAAATCACTCCATTGATTCCAGGCTGTAGGTCGAAAAGCAAGAAATGTCAAAGTCAATTTGACAGCATCGAAAATAAAAATCAGTGTGACCACTTCACGAATCCAAGTCAACAAAAAATGAATTTTCATAAGGCAACACCAACCAGAGCCTACAAATCAAAGCAAAGAATTCAATAGTATGTAACAGGCTTAAAAGACTCGTTACATTACATCCCTCCCCGAAAATAAAAGAAAGGAACTTTCTTTTATTAGAAAGAAATCTTCAACACAATAGACCAGTCTTAACAACTTTCTAATTCCCAAAAAAAGAAAAGAATCATAAAAGATTCAAAGTGTAAATGAATTCTGAAAATGTCAAACGACAAGGTCTCAAGAATTTAATAAAAGTAAAAACATGCAAATGACAAAAAGTCAAAAATGAAATATGTGAAAAACAGACAAAATTATAAGTTATAAAAACTAGTTAAATGAAACGAAGAGAGAAATCTCTTAGCGCTTCTAAACTCCAAAACAGTGCAGTTAGGCACTATAGCCACTGACTAAAAATTTCAAACGAATTCGAACAATTTACCAATACAAACTACAATTTTTAGTGCAGTTAGGCACTATAGCCACTGACTAAAAATTTCAAACCACTTGGAACAGTACAACTTTGAGTGCAGTTAGGCACTATCGCCACTGACTACTATGTCAACTGCTTCCAACTCTACCATCTCTATGAGTGCAGTTAGGCTCTATTGCCACTGACTAACTCCGTATCCAACAATCCAAAAAAATTTGAAACTCCAAACAAAAGTTTTTAAATAAAGCTGAAAGACCTTATTTAAAATATTGTTACAGGCACAACCTGCAACGAAACAAAGGAAAGCGTACTGTGATCGGCTCATCACCACCGAATTCCCGAGCACAATAGCTGTAAAAGAATGTTGCTGTGACTGGCTCAACACTACCAATCTCCCAAACACAGACAAACACAAAAAATCATTGAGATCTCCAATGAGAAATCTCAATAACGAAAAGGCGAAAGCCAAAGTTTCACAATGCGATCGGCACATCACCACCGAACTTCCGAACGCAAAGAAAAAAGAATGACGAAAGTCAAAAAAAAAATCCCGCATTGTGATTGGAACAACAATGTCCAACACAATGGAAAAAGGAAAAAATATGGCCGGGGCCGAAATCCCACATCGTGATCGGCACAACACCACCGACTTTCCGAGCACAATGGAAAAAAGAGTCGAAATCAAGGTCAAAAGTTACACCAAGATTCAAAAAATAATAAGGCATTTTGTAACAAAGGTTACAGAATGACCCTAAAAAGTAAAGTCCAGGATGAACGCGTTACTAACAAAGTCAAATCCGATCATTAAAGAGAATGAAACTCTAGTAAAAATGAGAAACAATTCTGTCAATGAACAGCACAAAATAGATTTAAAAATCGATTACTATTTATGACGAAGAGAAAATAGAATGATTTCAAACTATAAAAAAAAAGATTACAAAAACTTGAAATTGAGTTCAAGTTTTGATCTCAAGGTAAAAATAACCTGAAGTGTAGGGTCATATAAGATCCTAATAAAATGTAAACAGGTAAAAGGTTACCCTTAAAAAATAAGATCTTATACAATCCAACAAAAACGAACAAAACATAAAATAAGATCCTTCGGTGTGAAAAACATTTAGTGTGGAAAAAAATTGTATTTAATTAACAAAAATGGCCTAAGTTTTATTTTTAGAATGTTAAGAATTCAAATTCAATAAATTTATAAGAAGTTACCTAACATACATCTTTCAAACTGCTGATAACCTATCATCCATCCCCTCGTACATCACACTATCAAAAGCAGCCTTCAAACAGAATTCATCAAAATCAAGACTAACACTTGGAAACCAAATTAAAATTTAATAATATCTTTAACATGATAACGTCCCACTGAACCTTTATTTAAATCTTTCAAAACATAAACGTTATCCGAAACCTTTTCAGTTATTTTACACTTTACAAACTTAGGTGCAAGCTTAGCTGAAAAATATGCAGGAGCATGAGATTGAACAAAACTTCTTCTCCACACCATATCACCCACACCAAAAGAAATGACTTTCCGACCTTTATTATAATAAGCGGCATTTCGCTTATACCCCTTTAACAAGTAAGCTTGAACTTTAACAAAAATATCACTAAGTGAATTAAGAGAAACTGCATAAGCATTCCTATTTGAAATTTCTAGTTGAGATAAGTTATCAACAGAACTACTAAAGTGATGTAATGACGCATCAAGAATAAGCTCCCTACCAAACATCAGAAAGTTAGGAGTAAACTCAGTAGCAAGGTTTACACTATTATTTAAAGCTAATTGAACATTGGGCAAAAAACTTGACCAAGTTCTATGATCATCTTTAACAAAACACGATATGCAGGTTTCGACCGTTTTATTATATCTCTCAACAGGGTTATTTTGAGGTGTATACAAAGTATTATAAAATATTTTGGTTATATTAAAACCTTTCAAAAAATCTACAAAATGTTTTGAAGTAAATTGAGTTCCATTGTCACAAACTACTATTTTTGGACAACCAAATTTGAGAAATATTTCTTTTTCAAAATGTTTACAAATTACTCTAGTGGTAGCATTGATCATTGGAAAGAACCAGCAATATTTAGTAAAAACGTCTACAACCGAAAGTATGTATCTATGACCAGAATAAGTTTTAGGTAGAATTCCTATGATATCAACTGAGAGCATAAGCATCAACAGCAGTACAGGTATCGACATCACCCGAATCCTGAAGCGGCGGAGACTGAACTCCCTTGTCCATGACTAACAAACAGCAAGGCGAATAGCAAACGAAAAGCAAAAACTAAATTTCAAAAAGTTAAAAGTTTGAAAATAAATTCTCAAGTTTGAGGTTAAGTATTGAAGTCAATGTGGTATTCCCATGAAAAATTACTAAGTTAATTTTATCGTTTTAAAAGTGCAATAATCACTTACAAGCAGCTTAAATCTAGATAAATTAAATGTACAATATTGTACTTACAATTAGATTAAATTATTTTCTTTAAAAGTTAAACTTAGTTTTTAAAATAACTTTACTGTTGAGAACAACAAAACACGGTCAATGCTATACATTTCTGTTGGTTTTGCTAAGAAAAAAACATGTTATTAAAACAAACAGGTCAATAAACAAAATTATCAATAAGTAAACACCAAACATTGTTTACAAAGATTCACCAAATTAGGTTAAGTACTACTTATGAGTCAAAAATTAAAATAAACACAAAGTTATTGAAGTAACAATGTAGAACAAACTAATGCAAACAATAGACTCATAAGTTAATTAATAATTGTGCAATAATGACAGTATATAGGTACCAGACAAACCTTCTTCAAGTCCCTGTTCGCTGAGCGACAATTGTAATAATAAAAAAAAGGGTGTGTGAGATGAGAAGAGAGTGAGATTAAACTGTGTGGTGTGCTCCAAATAAAAATAAGTAAAAGTGAAAATTCGGGCGCCTGGAGTACACACAAAACTATGCCAAGAATAGACTTACCTGCGGGAGCTTGAGACTTTTAATCTTCAAGCGGGAAGGTATCAATAAAAATCGATCATGAAAAGTAAGAACGACTTTATTACCCGAAGGCTGCTGGTTTGAAAATTCCTTTCTAATTCTAAAGCTAACAGCTCTAATGTGTAAAATTAAGATGACATCGCTGTTATTCTAAGACCTGTCATTATTGCACTTTTTTTTAAATAAATTGAAGTTATGTATCATAAACCATACCAAACTCCGTCGACTAAATTAGGAACCTGATGGATTATCCAAGAGCATCTTGGTGATATTCGCCGAGATTGCCAACGGCGGTCCAAGATATATGCATTTTGGTAGGGGCGTGCGTTCAAAAATTTAAGTAATATGGAAAAAAAAAACGCCTTGTGGCTGAAAACAAACATGAATAATCGTTAGCGGATAAAAAATGGCGATCGAATGGTGGTTACGAGCAATATACAATTAAACTCACCGTTTCTTCCAAAAATCAAAATGTGGTCATCAGTAGATGAATTAATCCAAGCAAATAATTATCAAATGAAGATAAAAGATCCTGAAACAATTAAATATCGGAAACTATTAGCGTCTGCTATCAAAATAGCCATGACAACGCGGAACGGACCGAAATCACAAAGAATTCGCTTACCTTAAAAAATAAAGGCTATCCAATTAGGATCATGACCAGGGCAATCGGCTACCACATAATTAGGGACTAGATGCCGCCCATCTCAAGTTATATTTTGAGATTTTATTGGAGCGCTCAAAAATCACTCCATTGATTCCAGGCTGTAGGTCGAAAAGCAAGAAATGTCAAAGTCAATTTGACAGCATCGAAAATAAAAATCAGTGTGACCACTTCACGAATCCAAGTCAACAAAAAATGAATTTTCATAAGGCAACACCAACCAGAGCCTACAAATCAAAGCAAAGAATTCAATAGTATGTAACAGGCTTAAAAGACTCGTTACAATATTAATAACTTAACTGAAATTATTACAATTATCTTGCAAGTTGCCAAAATAATAATACTTCAAAACTAACGCATCCCTCGATGCTTGCCAGAGACCTTAGATAAATTATTGCAATTTGTTATTTGTTTTAACAGGTACAGAGGAGGTAATGCAGGTTCTCTCAGGGGTGCTAAGAGACACCGCGGGAGTCGAGATGATTCCCTCGAAGATATGATGGATGATGACGATTTCTCTATTCCACCCATACCAGAAGAACCACCTTATATGCCAGAGAAATGGTAAAAATCGAACTATTGAAATTGCAATAAAGCTTAATCTATTCTATAACAACATGCTACGATAATATTTTTTTCCTTATATAGGCCTGGAAAACTATGCGCCCTGTGCAACCTAAGCGAGCGCAGTCAGCTAGGGCAAGGAGAGATGCGGCAGATAGCATGCAAGCTGGGCGAAGGGGACGGCACCCCAACAATATGCAACTCTGGTGGGGCCACCCCCACCAACCCCGCCACGCCATCGAGCACCCCCAGCACACCGGTGACCCCGGGCCTCGTGTCCCCGCCGCCTGAACTTGTGGACCCCAACCAACATCCTTTAGCATTACCTCTGAGCAGGCGTCAGAAGGCTTTCAACAAGTGCAAGTAAGTGAAAGCTTTTTTGTTGCTTTTGTGATTTCCTTTCCTTACATAGTTGTCTTAGTCATCATCAAGATATTTCTTTCAAGTGTAGTTGATAGTACAAACCAAACCAGGAAGTAATGATAAGGTATTGAATCACTAAACAAATGTCCTTATTTCTTGAATAGACTTACATGACATCATTCACAACACTTTCTATTTATTATTCTAGCTAGCCCATATTTGTCCCACTGCTGGGCAAAGCCCTCCCTCCCCTCCTTCCAACGGTCGCGATTCTGTGCAACTTCTTTCCAATTCTCAATGAAGACATTCAGTTCGTCCCGCCATCACCTGCGTGGTCTGCCGCTACCCCGTGTCGCTGTTTCAGGGCACCAATCCTGAGTTATACGGGCCCACACTTTCTATAAATTTTTCATTTGTTTTTTCTTTCTACAGGACTCCTCTATACAACATGGAACACACAGATGAGTTATCAATCATTGGCTATGCAGATATAATAGAATTATCAGGGGTAGTAACCTCAGGAGCACTGTATGTCCATCGGTGCTGTCTTGAGTTCAGCCCGCCTTTTCAAGATCATGTGTTTGCAGCCTCGAATTCCGACGAGGATAAAACCCAGTTGGAAGAAGCGAGGGTCAAAGGGATTGTGTCAGCTGCTCTGACGAAGAAATGTGCCTTTTGTAGCAGACATGGTGCCAGCATACCTTGTAAAGTGAGTTTTAACTATGTGTAATACAGTGCAAGTTCTTAAAACATGGATTTGATAGTAGGAACTAGTAGTAGGATTACTTATTAAAATATTGTTTTTAATTACAGATTAGCTGCGGCAAATATTTTCATCTACCGTGTGTACTTGCTTGCGGGGGATTTGTGGACTTTCAGACTAAATCCTCCTTTTGCAAGGACCATCTTTATCAAGTGCCTCTTATATGTAAGTATATCATCAGTCAACCAATATTCCATGCTGCTAATGTATTTCGAGTGAAAATAATTGTGAACTAAAAAAGGAAATGTAAATGTCTTTTAAGAAGTTATTTATGAGTGTATAAATTCGCAGGTACCGCAGACATAGACTGTAGGACATGTAGAACTATCGGCGACATCGCTAACCTGATGACGTGCGTCAATTGCGGCGCGCATTACCACGGGACGTGTGTCGGTCTCGCTCAGTTACCAGGTACGTACAGTTCTACTGTCGACTTTTTGGACCCTCACAATTTTAGCACTGCTTTTGATGATGTATCGGCAAATGTAGCCATTGAGCCCAAAAAATTCTCTACAGTAATACGTGCTTATATATAACTGATCTTAAAAGAAAAGGCTGATTTCGGAATAGTTTGAGTTCGAAAACGCTCTGTCGCTAACGACATAACATAACAATGATACAGAAGGAAAAAATCAGTTTTAAAATTGATTAGAATTCATTTGATTGTTTGCATTCTTTGTGCTATAGTATTGTAGCCAAAAAAAATATAAACCACTGGGTACTTCATTGTATTATATTATATTTCCGCAGGAGTCCGCTCAGGCTGGTCGTGTCGCTCATGCCGCACATGCCAGGTGTGTCGCGGCGAGACGGGCGCCCTAGGCCTGCCGCCCGTGGGACACGACGCGCGCGCCGTCACGTGCGAGCACTGCGACAAGGTGTACCACGCCACCTGTCTGCGACCTGTCATGGCCACCGTGCCTAAGTATGGCTGGAAGTGTAAGGTGAGTCCATAAATAATGATGTAGTGTGGTGACGTCTGCGACACCACTTTAGTCACTTACGGACTATCCTTTTTTTTTTGGCTGGTGGAAAAGCATCAAATAACCCCTCCCGCTCTTGGGCAAAGCGGAAGGGAGTGTCAGACTTCTACTGACTAAAAAACCACCCATGTTCCTTCTTAACCCTTGCGCCGAGGCTGCGGTATCTCTTTCGAACAACCCGCAGCCCCGACGGGATGAACTACCCTTCATTCCTGACTAGGACATGCGAAAAACCAGCTTTACTATGGGACCAAAACCTAGTTCCACATGCCCTATTCCTGACGTCTCGCAAAATTCTACATCGCGCTATCAGAGTTATCTACGCCAGTAGCCCGACAACACCCATCTGGTCGTTGTATCCTCCCTTTTCAATCTAGAATCAGAATCTTGCAATTCTACTCTTAATACTTCTACAGTTGGCCCATAGTAGATCAATAAAACAGGAAATAATAAAATACATAGAGCTTTACAACTATACAGGGTGTAAACGAACCCTTCACGCATCCGACAACCAAGCATTCTGTACATCAAACCAAGTAACCCTACACAAAAATTTTTGCTGGGAAATGACTTTTTTTTTTGGGGTCAAAAATCACATTTTACGGTAAAACTCAAAGTAGCACTCTTAAAACATTGTGCTAGTGGATGCTTTGAATAGTAAAAATTTGGAACTTTGACCCCCAATATCTCCGCAACTAGGAGGTTCCCAGGTATGGTCTAAAACAAATAAATTATTGCAGTGGTGGGGAGAACAAGTGCCCCTAGTTTGCGTTAAGGGTACTTTTACACCCTTTATTAGTATCACTTCACTTGTGCACTATGTCACCGTGCGTTCATTCATTTGCCCGTGAAAGCGACGGATCACTCCCTGCGACTGAAAGTCCTCTTCCAAGTCGAGGTGCAGATAACATGTTGGTATTCGCACCACGAACTCATAAAAGTTAACGTTGCGGCGCGATTCAAGCAACTGCACTCTGGCTACGTACTTGTTCTTCTGACACACGTACTCCACGATGTCCTCCGCCGTAAGAAGAGCTTCTCCAATATAACTGTATTCTCCCCCTACCAGTGCTGCCGCGTATGCTCCGACTGCGGGTCCCGTTCACCAGGCGCGGGCCCGTCCTCCCGCTGGCACGCGCACTACACGGTGTGCGACTCGTGTTACCAACAACGCAACAAGGGTTCCTGCTGCCCGCTGTGCCGGAGAGCGTACCGCGCCGCCGCATACAGGGATATGATACGATGTATACTCTGCAAGAGGTCAGTCATAAACATATTGCCATCGAAGGGGAGAGAGCAGTGGTGGCTCAGTAGTGGCGGCCCCGACTTACACACAGTAAATCGTGGGTACGACCCCAAACAGATGTATTACTTTTTGTAAATTATTTACTCACCAGTGTTATTAAAAACGGTGAAGGAAAACATCTTGAAAAATTCCGACATGTCTTAGATCCAAAAAATCGAAGACATGTGACATGTACCAACCCGCTCTGGACCAGCGTGGTGCGTTCTAGCCCATTCCCTCTCATTGAGATGAGGCTCTGTGTCCCAGCAGTGGGATCATTATAGACTGATTATGCTTATGCATCGACGTTTTCGATGTTTAATAGAGTAAATTTTCTTACTGTTTATTTTCCATATTAGACGAACAAAAGTGCTCATGTAAAATAATGTGAAATAAACATTTTGGTTCTTTTTTACCTTTATGCAAAAACGAGTAAAATTTCGTTTCTATAACAAGCATTGGAGCAAGTAATGCGCACACTTTTTTCCTACATAAACCGACAAATCAAATTATTAATTTCTCTAGTGTTAAAATTATAAAGATTTAGAGACAAGCAGGAATGCTGCTAGTCTAAATATGGTTAATATAGTAATAATGATGTTTGGTATAGATACGTGCATGGAATGTGCGACCCTGACGCAGAACCTCAGCAATACAGACAGAAGAAAGAATTAAATCCATCATATGAGTACAGCTGTCCAATATGTAAGGCACAGATGCAGTTGACTGGCTCGAAATCTACATGTAAGTTAAAAATACAACAACCCTTATAGTTATTGCATTTTACGTCGTCAGTCAGTGCAATTTAAATCCTATGTCAGTGACATAGAAGTCATGACAAGCGCTTACAGTTTCCTAAAACTAGAAATTAGAAGACTCATTTCTGCCTCTTTTAACAGCTTTCGACGAAGACACAGTTGCTTCAACATCCCAAGACTCGTCGTTCGGTGATGAAAATTCACAGCAAGAGCAGGATCCTCTTGCTATAGAACCTAAGGTAATTTCCAGTCAGCTTTGCTTTGTATTAAGATTAAAATAACTTTTTACTTGAGCTTGCGAGGATGACATATGTTTTGGAATAAGCCAATAGCTGCCTACATGGAGTCCTTGGAAACAATATTTTCTTATGTTTTTCAAGTTTAACTATCAATACGCATCACGTCTGTACAGTTTCGCTAGCGAATTTAATTTACCCTTTATAGACTCAATTTTAATACCTTCTTGTTTCCTTTAGCCGGATGTCGGTCTTGGTAAGGGTAAACCTTTCACAGTCTCAGCGAAAGTGGCGAAAAAGAAGATAGGCGGATACAAGCTAAAGGGCGGGTTCCCTCCGGCTGGCAAACTGGGCTTCCAGAAGCGACAGAGGAATGTTCTAGACTTTGGGCGGAAGAGAGGATCTAAACCAAAGATGAGGGGAGTTTTTGGAGTACCAGGATTGGGATTGCAAAGACCTCAGGCACCTGATAATAAGGCTCCTGAAGATGATCCAGGTAACAACATTTTTTATGACGATCTTTTTGTCTAGGCTGGTAATTAACTAATATGAAATTTTACTCCACCCATAACTTTATTATAGTTTTCCTTTGAAATCGATAACCAAATCGTGATAAAAACACCTATCATAAATATATTCATCGCGGCTTCGGTACTCGAAAGATGTCTATTGCCAAAACCGTTCAGTATAACAAGTAAATTCAACTCCAAAAATTAGTAGCCTTATATCTATAAACTTTGCTGGCAGCAGTTATAATGTTTTATCATTTTCTGTTCCTTTAGGTGTGGAGAATAAATTAGTGCTGTGTTCGAGTAAAGACAAGTTCGTACTAACACAAGATCTTTGTGTGATGTGCGGCGCTATCGGGACCGACTCAGAAGGGTGTCTCATTGCGTGCGCGCAGTGCGGCCAGACGTATCACCCTTATTGTGTTAATATTAAGGTGAGTGTTTTTGTGAAGAATAGATCTAATAGTATCATCACTATCACTACATATTATAAAACAAAGTCCTCCGCCGTGTCTGTCTCTCTGTTCGCGATAAACTCAAAAACGACTGCCCCGATTTTCATGCTGATTTCACCAATGGTTCTCGAGGAAGGTTTTAGTATATAATTTGACCGATATACACGCGGGCGAAGCCGCGGGCATCAGCTAGTAGAATATTATGTAATAGTAGAAAAAGAAGGATTATTAAAGAGATTGGTCATGATTAATAACACTCTGCATAACGTCCGATAGCAACACTATGTACCTACCCACTGGACACTGATTTTCAGCTATAGCTCACGAAGAAATAATATGATTGACGTCAACTATTTTGGTATAACTCTTGTCTAGCTGGTTCTTTCTTATGATTAAGATTCAGGATAGCTAATATTTTTGACGAGGTTTCAGTCAAAATCAAAAAATCAAAATCAAAAGTCATTTATTCAAACTAGGCTGATAATCAGCACTTTTCGAACGTCAAAATTTACATTACTTTACTCATTTACAAGTGACAGTCCCCCAAAACGCCCACCCTTCGACACTTCCTAGTGTTTTTTGCTGCTTGTGTACTTTTTTATTAGTAATCTAAACATTTTTCACGAGCGTGTCCTAATTCCATGTTTTGCTCCGTATTTGAAGATGCCCCGACCTCGAACATTAAAGCGTGTGACGCATAATGTCTTGACTGAGACAAAAGCTGGCATATTACCCTTATTTTTATCGTTATTGCATATGTTGTAATCTGTGGTAAATATCATAATCTTGGTTCTTAGTATGGCAACACTTCCGCCCTCTACATTCCAAAAATATATTATGTCATGGCGTCGCTTGCTTTTACTCGTCCTTGTTGTAAAACTGTTAAAGGTATAATAAACGTAATTAATTCAACTACTGGCCTAATTTAATATCCATCCACCATTCCAACATGGTAGCAGAGCGTGGTTGGGTGGTTAAATAAGTGAAATATAGTAATCAAGTGAGATCAAGAAAAAAAGGCCACGTGGAAAGTAGTTCGCGCCTCGTGTAAGTTAAAAGTCAAAAATATAAGACATTATCATCACCAAAATGGCTAAACAAGCAAAGATAGAAGACATCATGATGCCCATTTTTGATGGAGTAAGTTACTCAAGTTGGAAATTAAGGTTACTGACTTTATTAGAATACAAAGAATGTAACGAGCCCGCCATTTGCGTGATGCCTGCTAAATGTCAAGAGGCGGATTGGAAGAAAATGGATTTAAAAGCAAGGACTATAATAATGAGCACCATTTCCGATAAACAATTAGAATATATCAGTGAATGTACAACAGCTTACGATATGATGAAAAAGTTTGACAAGATGTACCTAACACAGTCTACTGCTATGCAAATAATATGTAGAGGAAAAATTGAAGATATTAAATTAACCAATTACAACACAGTAGAAGATTTTTTTGTTGATTTCGAGAAAACAACGAATGATTTCAAAGCGGCTGGTGGAAATATAAATGAATCTGAGAAGATGAGATACTTGCTCAGAGCATTACCGCCAAGTTACAGTTATATTGGAGATTTTATTGATGTAATTCCAGAAGAACAAAGAACAGTAGATTATGTAAAGTCCAAAATAAAAGAGAAAAATATGACCACTAGTGAACCAGACAAGAAAAGTAATGTGAGTACGTTCTCAACAAAAAGTAAAGTACAATGTTTTATCTGTGGAAAGACCGGTCATCTCAAGAAGGACTGTTGGCACGGTCAGAAAAACTACCAAGGAAGACAACCAACCAGTCAACGCCAGCAAGGACAACAAAGAGGTTACAACAGAGGTGGATTTCAACGAGGTCGTGGCCGAGGCAGAGGTCAAGGTAATCCCAGAGGTGAGTCGACAAGCACTCAGCAAGACGGTTCTGCAGCAGAGTCATGGACAGCTCGGGTATGTAATCCTGAAGTTAATCAGCTAACGGGGTGTAGCGAAGGGGAATATGATAATGATAGTGAAATTAATTGGTTGTTAGATAGTGGATGTACAGATCATATTATAAAGAATGATACATGTTTTGATAATTATGAAGATTTAAAAATTCCCATTGATGTGAAACTGCCAGATGGTAAAATATTAAAAGCAACCAAAGTAGGTACTGTTAAAATCTATTTCAAAAATTATTATAATGAAAAACACATTGATCTAAAAAATGTATATTTTGTAAAAGGTATTAAGCAAAATTTGTTAAGTGTTTCAAAAATAACCAAAACTTGCACAATAGTAGCAAGAAATGAAAATGCAAAAATTTATAATCAATCAAGAGAATTAATAGTTGTTGCTAACAAAATAGACAATTTGTATTGTATAAAAAGTTTTGTTTCAAAAATTGATAACAACAAAATGTATGTCAATTCAGTAAAATTAACTAATAAAGAGAAATGGCATAGGGCACTTGGTCATGTAAATTTTCAATATTTAAACAAGTTGATAAATAATAAATTAGTAGAAGGTTTGCCCGATAAGATTGAAAGTACAGAAATGAAATGTTCAAATTGTATTGAAAGCAAAATGGCTAATGTACCTTTTGAAAATAACAGAACTAAGACTACTGAAATTTTAGAATTGATACATACTGATCTAAATGGTCCACATAGCACAACTGGTTATGGCGGAGAAAAATATTTTTTGACTTTTATTGACGATTATAGTAAATGTACGAGAATTTTTTGTATTAAAAACAAAGCAGAAACTGCAAATTGTTTTATAGAATTTGTTAATTTAGTAGAAAATAAATTTAATAAAAGAGTAAAGAAATTACAGTGTGATAATGGCAAAGAATATTTAAATCGAGATGTCTATAATTTCATTAGACAAAAGGGAATAGAGTTATTACCATGTCCACCCTATGTCCATGAATTAAATGGAGTAGCGGAAAGGTATAATAGATCTGCTATGGACATAGGCAGATGCTTAATGAGAGAGGCTAAAATTCACAGAAGGTATTGGCCTGAAGTTATAAAAACAGCAGCATATTTGAAAAATCGAACAATTGCCAATACAGTAGATAATAAAACTCCTTACGAAATATTTTTCGGTATTAAACCAAATGTTGAGCATTTAAAGATTTATGGAAGTAGAGTTTATGTTAGGGTTCCAGAAGTTTTAAGAAAAAGTAAATGGGACGATAAAGCCAAACTAGGAGTGCTAGTAGGTTATAATGAAAATGGTTATAGAGTTTTATTAAATAACAGAATAATTAATGCTAGACATGTACAGGTAGTCGAAGAAAATACTCAGTTAATTTGTTTAGAAAAACTTGATGATGAAAAGGACAGGGACTTGGAAAATAAAACTTCAGAGATAAAAAGTGAATTATTTAAAACTAACAATGATGAAGACTATGTAGAGGCAAATGAAACTAATTCTAAAAATACTGTGGAAGATCTTGTTAATGATGGTAATTTAAGTAACAATAAGGACAAGCTTGTAATAGAAGAAAGGTCAAAAAGACAGATAAATCCAGTTTCCAGATATGGTAACCCAGTATCACATTTTATTTATGTAAATTACATTGATGCAAATGTACCAGATACATTTGAGGAGGCGATGAGCTCCCATGATTATAAGCAATGGCAGGTAGCGATGGACTCAGAAATCAATAGCTTAAACAAAAACAACACATGGCAAATTGTTGAACGGCCAAAAGATAAAAGGGTTATTGATGTCAAATGGGTCTTTAAAAGGAAAAGTAATAATGTTTATAAAGCCAGGTTAGTTGTACGAGGGTTCCAGCAAAAGGATTATCTTGAAAATGTTTATTCACCAGTAGGAAAAATGCAAACATTGAAAATTTTACTATCATACAGTTGTAAAAATAATTTATTTATAGAACAAATGGATGTTGAGACAGCTTTTTTAAATGGTCATGTAAAGTCAGAAGTATTTATAAATCAACCGAAAGGTTATGAAACTGGAGATAATAAAGTTTACAAATTGCAAAAAGCACTCTATGGTCTCAGAGAGAGCCCTAGAGTATGGTATGATTGTTTCAACAAATTTATTGAAAAACTGAACTTTGTTAGAAGTAATTATGATTACTGTCTATATGTAAACAGAGCAAGCAAAGATCCAATATATATACTAATATTTGTCGATGATCTCCTAATTTGTTGTAAAGATAAAGATAAAGTAAATAAGGTAAAAACTAGCTTAATGGAAAAATTTGCAATGAAAGACCTAGGAAAAATTAAAAGTTATATTGGCATTGATGTTGATTATAATGATGACAGGAATAAAATGACCTTAAGTCAAACAAAATATATTGAATCTTTGGCTGTAAAATATAATCTGGAAAATAGTAAGTTATATGATACTCCAATGGAAACAAACTTAAAATTAGAACAAGCCAGAGAAGTAGATGATATTATAAAGTATAGAAATATAATTGGCGAATTATTGTATATTAGTACAGGCACTAGGCCAGATATAGCGTACAGTGTAAATTACTTAAGTCGATATCAAAGTTGTTATGACCAAACACATTACAAATATGCAATGAGAATCTTAAAATATTTGTATAAGACTAAGGATTTAAAGTTAACGTACTATGATAATGTAAATTCTGAAACATTAGATTGTATGGTAGACTCTGACTATGCAGGTGATAATGTAGATAGAAAATCTACAACAGGTTATGTAATTAGATTATTTGGAAACTTAATTTTCTGGAAAACGCATAAACAAAGTACAGTAACTAAGTGTTCAACTTTTGCAGAATATACTGCTATGTCAGAAGCAGTGACAGAAGTACTTTTCGTTAAAAACTTGTTAGGTGAATCATTCAATGTAAAATTTGATAAACCCATAAAATTGTTTGAAGACAATTCAGGTGCAATTTCAATTGCTAAGTATGGCAATTTTACTAAAAATTCAAAGCATATCGAAGTTCAGTATCACTATATAAATGAAAACTATGAAAAGGGTATAATTGATATTGTAAAAATTGACTCAAAATTTAACTTAGCAGACATGTTAACTAAAAGTTTAGATAAGACCAAATTTTTGAAAAATAGGTTAGGATTAAAATTGATTTAGATATGTCTAACAACATTGTTTATCTAATATCAAGATTATGTATTTAAGGAGGCGTGTTGTAATCTGTGGTAAATATCATAATCTTGGTTCTTAGTATGGCAACACTTCCGCCCTCTACATTCCAAAAATATATTATGTCATGGCGTCGCTTGCTTTTACTCGTCCTTGTTGTAAAACTGTTAAAGGTATAATAAACGTAATTAATTCAACTACTGGCCTAATTTAATATCCATCCACCATTCCAACAGCATATATTACCGTTTTTACCCCTACAAACAGGTATCCCAAGTAATAGTAACGCAAGGCTGGCGTTGCCTAGACTGCACGGTCTGCGAGGGTTGCGGCGCGCGCGGCGACGAGACGCTGTTACTGCTGTGTGACGACTGCGACACCACGTGGCATACCTACTGCGCGCGCCCGCCATTGGCTGACGTGCCGAGAGGCCCGTGGCGCTGCGAGAGGTGTCGACGGTGTCTTGTGTGCGGGACGAGACAGACTCTCGCCTGGTGCGACAACTATACAGGTAACGTTGAACCGGAAAAGGTTTGCTTTGGTAACTTCTTTGTGGGGATGTTCGGCAGTGGTATATTAAGAGGCTGGTATTATTTATACGCCATCTTAAGACTGGTTTTCTGATTTTCGGGCTTTTTACTACCCGTAACAACTATCAAAGATTTAAGAATGATAGCCGAGACGTGCTTGGTGATGGAAGTGATGGTCCGTGGTCACCTACTTAACCTTGAAGGTCCCTGTGGCTATTATCGATTAGCAAGGACACTTTTTGTTGCTAATGGGAAATCAAAACCCTACCCGTGTTCCTTCTTAGCCTTTTGTGTTCCGGGGCCCCGGTATCTCTATTAGCTACGACCCTAAAGCAGACTTATTAAGGTTGTTTTTTTATCCTCTAGAATGTGCTCCATGTGCGTCACTAGTGATGTGCTGCGTATGTTCGGAGCCCTACTCAGACGGGGAGCTCATCATACAGTGCGAGGGTTGCAGACGATGGCTGCACGCGACCTGTGACTCTATACGCAACGAAAATGACGCTGAAGTATGCTGTAGAGCTGGGTAAGTGGTATACAAACTTAGATCTTATTCCCTCTAGAATTTGCTCCATGGTCGGAATCCTACTCTGAAGGCGAACTCATCATAGAAGCTGCCCACGGTCTCTTACTTCGTTGTAGTTAGCCTCCAGTTTTATATTTCCACTACCCAGTTCTTGCCAGTGGGATGGTACCTTCGGAGTATTTATCACCTCTTCTTACACCTGTAATATTTTGAACATAATATATATTAGTATAGGAAAGTGATTCGAACTCTTAGCCTAAACACAAAATTGTTCGTTTCCACCCCCAGATACAAATGCGTACTCTGTCGAGGGCGAGAACTACCACCTCCCCACCTAGCTCGCGCCATCGAGGCCGGTACCGCTCCAGCCAGTGTGGCGGTGACTGCCGCAGTGGTCGCACGTCCCATGCCGCGTCCCACGCCGCAGTCGCTAGGTCTGGCGGGCGAGTACTACGTGGACGACGTGTGTCTGTCCCAGCGCGGCGCACATCACATGAAACAACTGGAGGCCGAGATGGGCATCACACACACACGACGAAAGAGACGCTTCAAGAATGAGAACACTGAGAAAGACGCAGGTGATTATGCACTAGTGTTGTTTGTGTGTGTCAGCTTTGCATGTCTTATTTAAAGTAGTTATCTTGGTTTCATATCTATACTAATATTATAAAGCTGAAGAGTTTGTTTGTTTGTTTGTTTGTTTGATTGTTTGTTTGAACGCGGTAAACTCAGGGACTACTGGTTGGAATTGAAAAAATCATTTAGTGCCGGATAGTCCATTTATCGAGGAAGGCTTTAGGCTACATAACATCACGCTACGATCAGTAGGAGCGGAGCATAAATGAAAAATGTTGCAAAAACGGGAAAAGATATTCCTTTTTGAGAGCTTCCGTTGCGTGCGCTGCGAAAACGGTTTAAGTTACGTAAATATCATGTATGAAGGAATTGTTCCTCTTTAAAAGTTCTAAAAAAAAGTCCGCGATAGCATATGTTTATCTTTTAAGATTGACTCACTGTAACCATTTTTTTATATTAAAATGTTAGGTTTAAAATAATGATATTTTGCGAAGCTTATTTAACCCATATGGTATTAATCTATATCTAAATAAATGTGTTTGTTAGCACGGAAATTTAATATAGAATATTTGTGCCCTTTACTCTATACAGTTTAAACAAATATCTTAGAAGATATCGCAATGTAAAAATATACGGGCGACAAAATAATTAAGCGCGTGGCAGTCATTCGGTCCGGTGCGGTAGGTACGTGGGGATTCTGGCCTCTGGGGGCTCCGGAGAAATTCAAATTCAAAATATTTACTGCACCATAATGTTTACAAGTACAAGGTGTTACTGTATATTAAATAGTAAGAGATACCTAATTGTTACTTTAATAATATAATCAAAGCCAATCTAAACTAATAGATAATTAAAAAGAGGAAAGGTAAGATTTTTTGTTTGTTACGGGTACGATTTAACTCAATTTAATATGTTGGATAGTTGATTTGTCGAGAAAGGTTATAAGCTATGTGACGCAGACGAAGTTGCGTGGGTCAGCTAGTACTATTATAATATGCTTATTATACAACCTTTATGCTCTATCCCACAATGCCAGCCAGTTTTTTTGCTTTATATTTAAAAAACTGAGGAACGACATCTCTATTTTTCTTTCTATATCACATCTATGCCTTATATATCTTATGATTGCTGTATGTAGATATATTATGTAAATTATTATTTAAATATTTACTTAGTACATGTAAGATGTGTATCTAACATGAGTTTTTGTATGTTCGACGCTGGCATTGTGGATTAGAAATAATGGCATCTATTGAAACAGTGGTACAGAATGCTGACGTCGAGATGGGCGACGACTCCAAGCCTGACAGCACGGCCGAAGTTAAGGAAGAACCTGGTGAGTTCCTTCGCCACTTCTACTATTATGAAGTTATTTGAAGAGAATCCAACTTAGAGTAAGTTCGTAAGAGTCAATTCATTTTATAAAGCTTCCTCATTCCGGTATTTTGACACTTGAATAAGATTGAATTGTATCGTTGGTAATCCAAATAAATAAATAAATATTTTTACAAGGACGGGTAGGAGTTCGTGGCCTAATAATAACTGCCACTCGGGGTCGATCTTTAGGTTAAGCCGGGCTTGCGTAGGTTGGTCTGTGGATGGGTGGCCACCCATTACATACCAAGTTTCCTCCGTGCCTCGGAAAGCACGTTAAGCTGTTGGTCCCGGCTGCCATATATAGATCTTTGGCAGTCGTTACAGGTAGTCAGTGACCTGAAAGTCTGACAATCAATCTTACCAAAGGGTATCGCATTACCCAGTATCAACTGGGTTGTGGAGGTCAGATAGGCAGTCGTTCCATGTAAAATACTGGTATTCAGCTGCATCCGGTTAGACTGGAAGCCGACCCCAACATAGTTGGGAAAAGGCTAGGCAGATGATGATGATTCCGGTATTTTTACGTTATTGAAAAATCCGGATATTATTTGTCAGTATAGTAAGTCCTCGAAAGATAAATGAAGCTGCATTTTCACCATGTACTCGAGCAACCAAAAAATCATTCGCGCGATAAATATCGCAATTGGCTATTTGACTACTGTTAAAAATTCACGAAAATGTTATGTTGTTTTAAAGAACTAACAGAAATAACACGATATGTGAAAAAAGTAATAAAATCGATCAAAAATTGGCTTACTTAGAACTGATTTTAAATGACGTGTTAGACAAAGACAGCGCTACAGACATGTGACGTCATATTTCATACTGCCATAGTTACGTAGTACAAATGGCCGTTTCGCGCGACAAGGATAGAAAGTACCCCCACTAAAAACTTCTAAAGCATGTAGCTACTCCATTTATTTATCGATATTATTACTTTTTTCACACATTGTGTTATTTATGTTAGTTCCTTAAAATAACATAACATTTTTTTGACTTTTTAACAGTAGTCAAATAGCCAATTGTTTAAAATACAATGATTGCTCGCGAAGTTTGATAAGTTTTAACACTTTTATGACATTCACTTCAAAATGTATAAAATTTGCTCAAAACTAAGAAAATCCTGAATCAAAACTGGTGAAAACGTATCTTGACTGTTAACCTTATATCAAACAGGTGTACCCAACACGAATTTCAAGGAAGGCATTCTATGGAACGTCGCGAACGACGGACCACCTCCCGAAGGCTTCACCATATACACCACAGACTCAGGCCTCACGGTCCTGCGTAGAAAGAGACAGAGGAACTTGAACAAGCTCGGTATTGGCGGGTTCGTGGTTAGACAGAGACAGACGACGGCTAAGGCGCAAGCTGATGAAGAGAAGGAAGGAGATGGAACACAGGCTTCTGGAGGTGAGATATGGTTTTAGTTACATTATTTTGTCTAAAGGTAAATTTGGAAAGGAATTGGGGAGGCCTTTGCCCAGCAGTGGGACACAATAGGCTTATTTAAAAAGTTAACGATTTCTTAATCATTAAATCAATCGAATATGAGAAATCAAAGATTTTTTCCCTGTTGAAATATATAAAACAAATCTGCTTTTAAGTTACAGCAGTTTAGACCAAAATGGTTTGTTATGAAGTTGGAGATATAAGATATTGTTTAATTTAATTATATTATACTGCACTGCAGCACAACGCTTATTCTTATTAGATTTCATACTTACGTAATAAGAAAATAACTTTTCTATTGACACTCTATTCCCAAACCATAAACACACACACAACATCTATTGTCTTCAAAGTTGTATATATTTACACAGAATCCCCGAGCAACAAACGCAAGCCCCGGAGGAAACCGCGTTCGAAGCTGATGGAGCAGTTCCCGTCATACATGCAGGAAGCCTTCTTCGGCAAAGATCTTCTGGAGCCGACCAAAGCTACTGTCACTTCTACTGGTAAGAACATAATGCGTTATAAAAAAAGTTATGGTAGTTTTCGTTAAAATTGTTTCAGTTATATTTGAAGGCTCAACGCCAGACCAGCATAGCTATTCACAAACAATCGAATAGAAGTCGAATCGATCTTGACACTTTTTCGAGTATCAGATTTTTGAATCGAACGATTGGCAAAATGTTATTGGGTTTTCTATTAGGAATTTCTCAATAGCAGCCATGGAGTCTGGATTAGTGCCTGGTTGACGGCAATAAACTCTGATCCTTTGGACTTAAACATAACTGGCGTAATGTGGGGGGAATTTCAGGTACACCTCTACCTAATCCTTCGGGAACTACGGGCCTGTTATGTAAAAAAATGTCAATAACTTTGTCTTTAGTGGAAGGATTATCACACTAATATCATAAAGGCGAAAGTTTGTGTGTGAGTATGAATGTTTGTTACTCTTTCACGCAAAAATACTGAACGGATTTGGATAAATTTTGGTACACAGATAGTTTATAACTTGAATTAACACATAGGATAGTTTTTATCCCGATTTTATCTTCCCGTTAGATAATTTTCGAATTGTAGCGGGCGAAGCCGCTGGCAACACCTAGTTGTATATAAAACACATAACCATTTAGATTATGCTTGTTTTTTCTCTGCAGCAAATCCCGCAGAAAGTCCTGGCGGCACGCTACGCCCCGCTACACCGGAAGGGTACCGAGAACTGCGAGACTTCAAGTGGGAGCTCGATAACTCTGACAGCGATGGAGAGGATGTCATCACTGCGTTAACTTGCTTCAATGATCATGATGCCTCTGTCATTATATCGCTAAATACGGTTAGTTGATATGGTTTAACTTAGTTTGGGAGTTTCTAAGGACTTCTTTCTATTTTGGTTTACTAGATGGATGGTAAAATGGGACTGAGTTTGTATGAAGTTATTTGCCAGTAAGTTAACTGGTAACAATATCGTCTGCCCATCTTGTCGCCGGATGCCCAATACTTTTCTTCCCATTCCGTCGACGCCACTCGGTCACAGCTTTACTCCACCTGCCATCATCGCACCTTCCTAGGTGTCCAATTGAGTTCCAACTGGAATTATCTTGATGAAAAGGACCATGTAAGCCAGAAAGCCAAAAACACCAAGTTCCAAGGTCTTTGTGTATGTTTTAATTTTGAACCATTTTTATTGTGAGCTGGCTTCCCTTTTTTTTTTCGAATTTTACTTTAAAAATAAGTTTTATTTTTTTCTCCAACTTTCTGAAACACAATGGATCATTGATTTGTCTTATTTGCTTATAAGCTCGCTAATATGGTAATGTCTTCAGAACGGCCAAAAGTAACCTTTCAAAACTTTTACTAACCTAACCTTATCCCTCCATACAGGACGAAGTAGACGTACTAAACTCCCTAAGACCGAAAGATGAGAAGGAGGACTCTTCCACCACCACTGACGGTACCGTGAAGATCAAGACAGAGATCGACGATGGACAGTTGAAACATACTGAAGACTCCACGGCGTTGAAGAACGCGATACTTGGCCCGCAGCCAGCGGAGGCTGAACAACCGCCCACGGTCGCTACTGAGAGTATACCCACCGTGCATAGTACGAAGACTGAGCCGATTGGTAGTGGTGAGTAAAAACATTATATACCAAGGAGGCGTCTTTTAATTACGTCTGTCTATTTTGTCAATTTATTGAGCCCCCCTCTCCTGTATCGGTGTGATGTCGTGAGATTCGACTGGACTGCCTCACCACTTAGGTAACCTTCGTCGAATCGGCGAATACGCGATAGAAAATTAATTATCTCTTTTGAACGAATAACCGGGCATCTGCGCTCTCATCTTAATTTCATGTGAGATTTATGTAAAATAAAAAAGTAGCTCCTTCATTAGATCTTAATTGAAATGGTCTTTCATGTTGTGCATTAAAATTTATAGAAATACAGTATTTATCTCTCAAATCACGTAAGTCAACGAAAACGACAAAATTGCGTGCGATTGTATCTTACATTCGAGGTCCATCAGTTGGACTGGATGCCAGGATTTGTATGGTGAACGGCAGTTGAAGCAATAGTCACGTAGCTATGGGAGGGTGGGACCAAAATTTGCATCCTCCTTTGGTAATGATAAAAATCACCTACAATGCACAATAGGGTAGTTAACTAAAAAAATCTAATTAGTCCGTCAGATAGATTTCCAAAAAATATTGAACACGTATTTTTTCTTTTTTCACGTAAACAAACAATGAAGACGATACAGTGCTTTGAAAACTCGTGTGACTTCATATTTTAAGACATTAGTATGACATTTTCTACCGGTGAGTGACGTCACGACCCTCAAATCTTTGACACGTTTTATCTTCGTCAATTTTTATTGATTTGATAAAACAAAAAATACGCATCGAATATTTTTCGATAATCTAACAGACGGACTAATTAGAATCATATTGTTTTTAGTCAGTAAACATCCCTATTCCTTCTAGAAACGGGTGGTTCTTCGCAAGCGTCGACAATATCTCCTAAAGACGACCTGTCACTGCTGGGCGTGAACCTAGACGCGATGGTGCGCGACGGTCTGCCTGACATGGACAGCAACGATGTCGACGAGATATTCAAGGGTGTTCTCACTGATGACTCACAGGTTTGTGAAAATTTCACTGTCACATTAAACAGTAGAGGTGTACCTAAATAGTACACCAGCATTTTGCCAGTTATGTTTAAGTCCTATGTAATAGGGAGCGAGCCTATTGCCAGACTTTGAATCTCAATATAAAATACCCCAACGGTACAATAGACAGGGTGAATTTTTCAAGTGGGCGTGGATGGCCAAATTCGAAAGTATGTAGAACATAGTAAAATACTGCAAGAAGTCTCGGGCCCAAATTTTGATGAAAACTAAAACTGCATAATTGATTTGACGCCCACTTGAAAAATTTACTACGTTTAACATGTAAATTATTCCACATTTTCAAACATGTTTATGCTTCATTATGTCTGAAAAATGTTGATTATGACCTTCGAACCCAATGTACAATCGTTCCCTTAGAACTGTTCTTTGGATAGCTCTTTCTACGTGCGTTTGGCCTAAACTAGCCGTCCGATCCATCGCTGAGTACACGCATCTTCTAATTAAGAGCAACCTTACTACAAATCATTTTTAATTCTCTATGAGTGTTTAGTTCTTATTTTCTCTTGCATGTCTACTGTTTCTTGTGCTATCCTTATAATGTCAGTGAAAACTTTTAATTGGCCTTCTTTCGCTAACTGTTGTCTATCTGTATCCTAGCTGTAAGTTTTCTTAATAAGTAAAATAAAATAAATAATAAAACTACGAGTATATTTTCTAGGAATCGCAAGAGTCATCAGTATCGTATGTGAACTCAATGGCTGGTACGCCATATTCGCAACAACGGCAGCAACTTCAGAGCCCCATGGAATATACTTCGCCTTATCCTGAGTTTGGCGGCAGCAGGTTAGTTAACCGTTTACGGTGTCAGAAATATTTAAGTCAATGTGAATCATCATAACCCATGGTACTGGATTTGAGCGCCTTTACCAGATTGCAGGTGGTATGGGTTACTCTGTGTGCACTTAAAACACTTTTTATTCGCGTCGTGTGTATCGGTCGTCTTTTAAAGACTTCGTGCCATCTAGCTATACTTTCTTACATATCAAAAGTGCTCATTATAAACATTGTTTGCGATTCTAAGCATAAAGCATGTTATCATTAACACTGAAAACGGGATATTTACCATTATTTACTATTTGTGAAGATGGGTGAGCGTAAACCGTGGTGATACCGAAATATCGTGAACTCAAAACAAACAGTAAACCTGATAAATATACCGGTTTTTAGTGTTAATGATGAATGTTAGTGACCATGTCAGTTTAAAAACTTAGTAATCCCCAAAGGGTTAGGCAGTGTGCCCATTAGCACAGTCACATTTCGCCAGTTATGTTTAGGTTCCATGTAATAGGGGGCGAGCCTATTTTTAAACATTTATTTAAAGAAAAATTAATACAGAGGTGTTACTTATTTCTAAACTCGCCAAACTTTTACGTTTGATGGCGAGAGGCGCTCTATTGCCAGCAACCGGGCTCAATTCCAGTCTCTGTGGCTGCTACTAAGAAATTCCTGATGGAAAAATCCAATCACACTTTACTCAACCTGGGAATCCAACCCAGAATCTCGTGCACGGCAGTCGCGCTTGCTACCAATAGATCAACGAGGCAGTCAAACACAAACAATAAAAACTTATATCAAGCATGTTATTAATGTGTGTACAGCAGCAACAGTGCGATGAGTCCGCTGTTCTCGGAGAGCGGCGCGACGTGGCCCGACACTGCGCAGGCACCGCCGCCCTCCTACAACCAGCGCAGCGCTGACAAGATGCGCGCTGATGAGAGTACGTACACACATACACTACACTCCTTCAAGCTAGGGATATGTGGCCCAATTCATACTTAATTGTCGTGAGGAACAAAGTAAAGTCACAAGCATCAATATGTCTCTACTTATCAACGTTTAGAAGCAATTTTAATTGATTTCATTTTCCTGTTACGTATCATAAAGGTCTTATCTCATAATTGCAATAGTTATTCAATTCATTTTTTTCAGATAGATTACATCACAATCATACATAATAATCATCCATATATCAATTTTTAAAGTAATAATAATACAAAGTAAAAATAAAACATAAAATAATATTAAAAACAATGGACAAAATAGACAGACACAAAGGAAACAAATTAGTACCGCGCTGCCCGTACATATAAACTTGTCCAATGCTCCGTGAAGGTGCAATCTACATCCATTCGGCCCACAATGAGCTGCAGAAAGCTGTTGCGGCTGCCCCGTATGTGGCGTATCAGAGAAGCTATTCTTTTGCGATGTATCGCTTGAAAACCATCCACTTAAGCGTCTGCAAACATACCTGATGCGCTCCAAGAGCGTATTTCACGACAAATTCGCAATTGAACTTGACCAAGTGTATACATATTATTGCTCATGACTGTACAACATGTTTTGTGTGCCGAAAAACATTTAACTGGAAACTCACTTATGTTGTGGACTTGGTACCTAACAAATAGAGAGTTTTATTAAAATACAATTGATTTCAAAGTAGCTAGATATCTCTTGGTAAGTTACTGTTGAAAAGAAATAGATTTTAAATATTGTAACAGTGTAAGTAGTGTTATATGATCTGTTATATTCAATCATAACCCCTATAGGTCTAGGTTCAGCGGCAACAATATCGGCCGTGTTATACGCTAACACGAACCATCCGGAATGGAAAACAGAGTTCCCCAACTGGGTGGACCGCTGCAAGCAAATACTCAAAAAATGGCGCGCCTTACCTTCCGACCAGAAAGCGCCATACTTACAGCGCGCCAGAGACAACCGCAGTGCCATCCGCATGAAGAAGGCTCAGCAGGTATGTCCGCTTGTGTGTCACTAGATGTGGTGTGTGCTAACCCAACTCACTTACCACTGTGTTTATACTGTGTCATCCACACGAGTACTAGAACGGCCATACTGAACCAACCTTCAGTGTCGCCCTGCTAGAACCTCAAGTATTTCACTGTGCGTTCAAAAACGTATCATTGTTTTAGTATATAATAGGGATGTTTACTGACTAAAAAAAATATGATTCTAATTAGTCCGTCTCTTAGATTATCGAAAAATATTGGATACGTATTTTTTGTTTTATCAAATCAATAAAAATTGACGAAGATAAAACGCGTCAAAGATTTGAGTGGGGGGTTGTGACGTCACTCACCGGTAGAAAATGTCATACTAATGTCTTAGAATATGACGTCACACGAGTTTTCAAAGCACTGTATCGTCTTCATTGTTTGTTTACGTGAAAAAAAAAAATACGTGTCCAATATTTTTTCGAAATCTATCTGACGGACTAATTAGATTTTTTTGTTAACTACCCTGTTTGTCTAGCTAAGTGTTCGTCTATGGTTTGTCTCGCTCACGGTCGGCTAGGAAGTGTTATCTGTTGTTAATACCACGGTTGCTGTAGATTCTGTCGCCTGACTCAACGCTAGCACAAGTGTACATACCGCGACTGTAGGATACACCTAGCACATCAGTAGTTCTATGTTTTGTATAAACCCTTAGCAGTTGAAAATCGAAGTGAGAGGATCTACAGTACTTGCCATTTAGTTTGGCCACACTCCTTCTGGGCAAACTCTTTGTGTTAACGAATTTGGGGTAGTTACTTTATGGTCTCTGTAATCGGAATACGTAATTTGTTTAGCTCTAGTACCTTATTGATACTTGCATTCTATTATATACTTCATGGGTTATGCATACGGGTTCGATTAGCACTGTTTTATTCATACATATATTATATTTTCGTACGAGCCAGGATGTTATCGCGCACGCATTAATAAAAACACATTATAATATCTGCCACGTCGTCGGTTCAGGGCCGCCATGTTTTGTCACAATGAACATTGTTTACCGTTGCTAGTACACCTCAATATCATCATCATTTCACACATGAGGGTAGATCAAAGATTCCCGAACCCACCGCGTAGCCAGATACACTATCGAACTCCTTCCGACCACCCGTCTACCCTATCGAACTACCGCGCGCCCGAGCGAGCTTCGACCTACGCGGTCCGATGTCTTGAGCCTTGGGAGCGACTCGACGGGAGCGTGCGACCACGAGATCTCGCCCGGGATACTCGAATTGTTACTAAGAAGTGAAATGGGGCGCAACAGAGCTCGAGTAGCGGCACCAGCGAACCGGACAGCGGCGCAGCAACTTGCGGCGCGGCCAGCCCGGCGCCCGCAGCCACCACGCCGACACCGGCGCCGCCCAGCGCGCCCGCAGCCAGCGCCGGGGTGCGCGCGCCCAACGTCACGGTGACGGCGGGCGGGCTCCTGGAGGCCGACGCGCACATCCGCGTGCTCACTCCCTCCGAGATCATGCGCACGCTGCCGCGCCTCGCGCACAAGCCGCGACACACGGTACCGCGACACGCGACGCTCGCATATACACTACACATCACACCGACTACATACACACACACTGCACATGCCGCACTTCTAAGTTCCGCAACATACCTTACATTGCATATTGTCTTTACAATTTATATAACAACCTTATATTTTGATACTCTTTACAAGAGTGGATTGATCAATATTACACCCGCGTCTATTACGTAAAATCCCACACACAACATAACTGAAACACGAACGCATACCGTGTGGCGTGTATATGCGAGACACGTTTCGATTTGTTGGGTGATCGCGCGACGTCGCACCACGCGATCCTTAGCACTTCCTCCGATTTTACTTAAATTCAGTCATCACCCAACAATAATCTTGGCTGTTTAATGGCGTTGGACGCTGTGTGATTATTTTGTTAATTTTCTTTAAGCTTTTTTTTTATTCGAGACCATTACCCTCCCATCGATTCCCGAAAGCCTCCCGGACTCGTGTCCCCTGTTTCCGTAATGTTGATTTTATTATTTTCGCTTTGCCTTGGTAGTGTTGGCTTTAACATTGGACGCTGTTGGTGGCTGGTTGTGGTGTGCTAACAATTCTAACACAGTTCGATGTAGTTCACAGTTTATTTGCGTCGTTACGCTCTGTATAAAGCTTTGTGATGTAGTTTGTAAGTTCACAGGTATAGATGTTAAGTTGTTTTTATCCAACTCTATACTATGCAAATAATTTATTAGGATTAGGTTTTATTTTACAGATAAAGCTGTTGTTATTCTGTATAAATCTTAGCTATTATTAGGTATCAATATTTTATTTTTGGTATTGTGTATAGTAAAAATATTAACATGAAGTAACATCATTGTGGGATCATACATTAGTATCTATTAAGTTTACAAAGCTTAAATTATTGCGAGTACTTATTAAAAATATACTACCATTATTTAAACTTAATGTATACTAACTATGCATCTCATAGTTCGGCATTATTTTTATTAACACATAAGCATGGATATTCCTTAATTTGAAGCATTACATACTAATAGACATGTTAAAAAAATTAATAAAAAGCAATTTTATTAGAAGTAGTTGATTATGAGTGAATAGTAATGTCAGAACTATTTATTGTAGCAATCAATTTAGGCACATGTTCAGCAATACAAGTTTATGTGCTAATATGAAGAGCCTTAATGATACATAAATGAACAGACCTCAATAGAAATCAGATTTGTATAAGAGAAATAGCAGTAGTTTAAAAAAGACCCACAAAAATGTAAATAAAATCTAAATATTCATTTATAACATTAACTTCATCTCTGAAACAATGTAAATTGTCACGAGATAGATTTCAATAAAATTGCCTGCGTAGTTACAGCATGTTACAATTAATAGACAACAAGTACACGGAACTGATTGTCATTGTATAGGTTGCAATTAATATTATCTTAGTGGTGAGGCGACTTGGTATTGAAGTATTAAAATTAATATTTAGTATTATGTCTTAGGAGCTTCACGCACCGAACGCAGTCTGGCGCGATGGTGCCATGCAGAAGGAATTGGATGATGCGTTTCATGTGGATTTGGACTGCGTGCGTTGTTTCATTCAAATTTATAATAAACTTATCGCACTCAAAGACGCTGTATGTGCAGGCATAAATGTATCTTCTCTAAGTTTATTCTAAAGCTGGATTTATATCGATAAACAATTTCGCTGTTATGCGTCTATTCACGACAAAAATCGTCGTCTTAGCGAAAATTCTAATTGATTTAAACCACAGCTGAAAAGACGATACTTGGATCAGATGTTTTTATGTAAATAAGCTTTAATTAAATCGGGCGTTTAATTCAATCGTCCGTTAATTTCTCCATAATACAATGACAATTGATAGCCGTGTGCTTACGTGTGGTGTCGTGTTAACCTATGCGCTGTGACGTAGGAGCAAGAGCGGGCGTGCAATCAACAGCGGAGTGCTCGCGAGGCGGAGCAGGAGCGCCAGTGGAAGCACCTGCAGCAGCAGCGGCAGCAGCAGACGCAGCAGCAGCAACAGATTATACATGACCAGAGGATGCAAGGTACCTGCATACTACGTTAGTTCAGATTTTTCTTACTCCTATAAAGTTTTTTTTTTTTTGTTAAATTTCGTTATTAATTTACAGTTGGACTAGGGAGAGTATGCGTCTCTTATAAATATAATTTCTTAATATATCTTAAATCTTTTCCGAATTAGAAGGAAGCGCATACTTTTACTGGTAGATCTGTAACTAGATTAATAATAGTTATTTTAAATTGGAAATGTCCCATGGTACTTTTTGTAAACTTTTATTACCACCCGCGAAGTTATTTGACCTGATTGTTTCTTGAAACGTAATCAATGATTAATTAGTAAATTATAAATAAGCTTGTCTTATTTGCTCTTGAAAATAAGCGGTAATCCGTTATCTTGTCTTTTCCTAATTAAAAATATAATTTAAGAAATTGCGAGATATCGCTGATAGTGTCTATACACTTCCTTAACCCGCACGTAAATCCGACCCGAAAGCAGCCATGCAGCGGTTACGCGCACCGGACGGTAGCTCCCCGCCGGGTGCGGGGGCCGGTGGGCCCATGTCGGGCGGGCCCCTGGCCGGGCCCCCCATGCCCGGGGCCCCGCCGCCCTCGCCCGCGCCCCCGGCCGAGGCACCGCGTAGTGCCTTCCCCGCGCAACGCTTCCCACTGCACTACGGGAACAATGATGACATCAATAGACAGCTTAGAGACTTGCTGCAGAGACATCCAGAGAAAATGTGGCCTGGTCGTAAGTTCATTCTTTTTAGTGTTGTTTCTTGTATTGTTTAAAGCCGAACGTATACATAGCTTACACTTGACAAAGAACTGTGTATGGTGTTATTGTGTGACAAACTTCAAAATACCTGTTCGAACTTCATACAGGTGCTCAAATATCGTGATTTCTTCACAATTTGTATTTGATGCAGTCGGGCTTTGGCTTACATTATTCTTAACTATTTAACCCAAATTAATGAATCTGAACGAGATCAACACATTTAAATCGTGATTAAAGAGACGTGTTTCAGAGATGCTATGATGAAAGCTCATGAACACCGTTTAAATGCACTGGTCGCGTTGAATTTTATTGGTTTAATTTGCCCTTAATTTACTGAATTACATAGTACGCTAAAGTTCATTTTTTTTTACTGCAGAACACAGCGAGGCATCATCCCCGTCGCCCGTGGGTGAAGGCCAGCCGTTCCGCCAGCCGCTGCCCGTGACGTTACGTGCGCGCGCGCCGCTCATGCACCCCAACCGGCCTGACCACCACTGTAAGTAACTACTACCGCTTTTTTATGGAGTCATCTGCCTAGCCTTTTGTCAACTATGTCGGGGTCGGCTTTCCCTTTTTTCTGGACCCCAAACATTATTTGTAACTATGGTAATATGGCCTGAATCCTTAAAGTACACGGACAGTTATAAGGTCTCCAAGACATTGTCATCGCCTCATCTCGAACCGTTGACTATTGTTTCTAATCCAACGGGATCCTATTACGAAACTTCCGCTGCCCGTTCGTCCGTCCGTCTGTTTGTCAGCAGGCTGTATACCATGAACCCTAAAGGCTAGCCAGTTGAAATTTTAACAGTATGTTTATTTCCGTTGCCGCAAAAAAAATAACGGGCGCTCCCCTACTACGATGGTACGGAACCCTTCATATGCGAGTTCGACTCACAGTTGACCGGTTTTTTTACTATGCAGAAACAGCTTATAAAATTTGATGTTTTTTTCTCAGTGATTATGCAGCAGCGTTTAGTATCTGCAGATAACAACCAACTTCACCAACAAAATGTACAGAATTCAGCCGCGCAACAAATGGTGGAGCAGAAACAAAATGCCCAAAATAATGGTAACTATTCCAAACAAACAAAACTTTTTATATCTAAGGGCAAACTAACACCTATTTATATCAAATTGGGAAAGACATAGATGTATTATGTAAATTATTTTACCGTTAAATTGTAAATACCGTTAGATTATTAGGGTGTAAAAGTACCCTTAACGCAAACGAAGGGCATTTGTTCTCCCCACCACTGCGATATTTTTTTTGTTCTAGACCACACCTGGGAACCTCCTAGTTATGGAGATATTGGTGGTTAAAGTTCCAAATTTTTCACAGCTGTTTTTGTTAATACTAGTATTTTAGGTTTTAAGTTTACTTAAATTACTTCCATGACCCGTTTACTATTCAAAGCATCCACTAGCACAATGTTTTAAAAGTGCTACTTTGAGTTTTACCGTAAAATGTGATTTTTGACCCCAAAAAAAAAAAGTAATTTCCCAGCAAAAAAAAAAAGTAATTTCCCAGCAAAAATTTTTGCGTAGGGGTACTTTGTTTGATGTACAGAATGCTTGGTTGTCGGATGCGTGAAGGGTTCGTTTACACCCTGTATATCTCGCGAGATTGTAAGCTTTCGGTTGATTATAATCTATCGAAGTAAAACCGTCAAATTGTGAAATGGCATGCGACGGAACGCACCTTGCGCGCTGATTGGTTGAACGCCATGCGCGATGGATTATATTCTAACGATATTTACAGTTTTACGTTACACATACATCCTTTTTGGCTGAAGTAAAACTAAGGGTCCGTTCACACAGACGGGCTCGGAGAGGAGAGCAGATTTTTATCACAATTACATCATTGTTTCAAATCGTCAAACTCAGTTTTAAATGTGATAAAAAATCTGCTCTCCTCTCCGAGCAGGTCTGTGTGAAAGCTTACTACTACTGCTACGAGAAAGACGTGGTAGTAGACTGTTCTGTTTAAAAATAATTTTGATCTCCACACGTTCTACAAGTTGACTGAAGACATTATCAAACTTGTTTTTTATGTTGGAGTACAGTATTTGGTAATTTGTATTATTTAAATCTTTGCCCGTGACTTTCGAGTGCAAATGAATTGGCATTGATTTGAATACATGATTACCTACATTTTAATTTATTACAAGGTCAAACTACTATTAATTTGATATCCACAAAACAATTTCATTTATTTTCATGTTTAGAGTTTGGTACCCAAGACGTTTCACTAGCTCATTTAATTTGGCCAGTAGAAGGATATACATACATACATAAACTCACGCTTGCTTCCCATGAGGGGTTGGCAGACACCACAGTAGCTACACCAAATAATACAACAATCTTTACATACTACTTTTGTCTCGTCCACGTTCATACTTCAAGTCATATACGCACGACGGTTGAGAGTACTACTTACTTAGATTAGATGCATCGGGCTAGTGTCCGCAACTCCACGCCCTGAGCGTGTATTTTGCGTGCGGGTGGGAATCTTATTCGATCCACCCCAGCTCCCCGAGAAAAGCCAGCAACCCCTTGGTGTTACTGGCAATCTCGCGGAGAGTACCTGGGTTACCGAAGTACTTGGCCCTGTATGGGGCAACACCCGTACAGTGCAGGAGCACGTGGGCTGCTGTTTCTTCTTCCTCCATGCAGGCTCGACACAGAGGACTATCTGTGACTCCTATAACAAAGAGGTGCTTGTTAAAAGTACCGTGTCCAGTGATGGCGGCCGTCACTGTGCGTAGCTGCAGCTTAGTTAGCCGGAGCGCTTGTTTGGTGAGGCGGGCGTCGATGGCGGGAAGCGCCTCCTTGGCCTGCCTGCACTCGCCGTGGTCTAGCCACAGCTTCGCGTGAAGTTCCCTGGTACGTTTCCTTACCAGCGTGCGAAGATAACCGAAAGGGAGCGGCACGATGGGTTCTGGTCCCACCGCTGCCATGCTTGAGCCCCTTCGAGCGAGCTCGTCCGCTGCATCGTTGCCTCGGGAGTCGCTATGTCCTTTAATCCATTGAATGGTTATATTGTTTAGGTTACCTACCTGGTTCAGGCGTTGGTGGCACTCGTGTATCAGCCCGGAATTGACCGTGTGGCTCCTTAATGCCAGCAGCACCGCCATGCTGTCAGAAAGTATACGGATAGAGTGATCCTTTACCTCCCGAGCCAAGATGGCTGATGCCGCCAGGGTGATACCCATGCATTCTGCCTGAAAGACAGTGTTGTGGGCCCCCAAAGGTACGGCTAAGTGGATATTGAGGTCCTCCGAGAAGACTCCGGCTCCAGTGCCAGTACCTGTTTTGGATCCATCCGTGAAGATCCGCACTTCTGCAGGGCTAAGTCCCTCGCAGCGGTGATCCTCATGGAGTTGAATTTTGTATTTCTTATCGAATACGTACTGTTTGGGTACTCGATCATTTACAGCTTTCACCAGGGGGAATTCGCTTTGGAGTCCCTCTAGTGCCGCAGTATGCTGCGTGTACTTCTTACCCCAGAGTTGTAGCGTATTGAGGCGCACCGCCGTCATCGTTGCTTCCTGCTGAATGAACAGGTGGAGCGGCGGAAGCCCCAGTATGGCTTCGAGGGCTGCGGTCGGAGTTGTCCTCATGCAGCCTGTGATCGCCATGCAGGCGAGCCTTTGCATTCGTTGCAGCTTGCTTATGGCTGTTATTAATTTGGTGCGGGGCCACCAGACCACTGCCCCGTAGGTGATCATGGGTCGGATTACCGCACAGTAAAGCCAAAGTATAATTTTGGGGGATAGGCCCCACTTCTTACCTATCATTCTCCTGCACTGCCAAAAGGTGATGCAGGCCCTGTTTAGCTTGTTGTCAAGATGACTGCTCCAATTTAACTTACTGTCCAGGATAACTCCCAGGTATTTGACCTCGTTGGTAACCTGGAGCTCAGTGTCAAATAGCTTAGGTAGGCGATGTGGGCCTAGCGTTCGTTTTTGGGTAAACATGACTAGTTCAGTTTTTGTGGGGTTCACTGAGAGATCGAACTCAGCACACCATCGCTCAACTATGCGTAGCGCCTGCTGAGCGAGGTTGCAGATTGTCCCTGTCACCTTCCCCGAAATGAGGATGGCGAGATCGTCTGCGTACCCAATTGTGTAAAAGTGGTTAGCATTGAGCTTCGCGATGAGGTCATTAATCACCAGATTCCAGAGGAGGGGCGATAGCACTCCTCCTTGGGGACAACCCTTGGCTATCACTGCCATCTGCTGCTCCACTCCAAGGCGGACTACTCTTTTGCTAAGCATATTGGTAATCCAGTCTGTCAGTACCTGTTCCACACCGTGACGGGAGAGGGCGGCGCTGATGCTGGAGAAGTTTGTTTTATCGAAGGCTCCTTCGATATCTATGAAAGTACCCAGGCAGGTGCCCTTCTGATGTATCGCTTCTTCTATCCGGCTGACTACTAGATGAAGAGCAGATTCAGTGGACTTACCCGCGCTGTATGCGTGTTGGTTTGCATGAAGAGGTGTTGCTTTTAAAGCGCCATCCCTCAGCTCTCTCTCGCATATCTTCTCCATAGTTTTCAGGAGAAAGGAGGTCAGGCTGATCGGCCGGTGGGATTTGGCGTTAGTATAGTCACTCTTACCTGGCTTAGGGATAAATATGACTTTCACTTCCCTCCATCCTTTCGGGACATACCGAAAGGCCAGGCACGCCCGCAAAATAGGCACCAGTATTTCCGCAACGGAGAGCCCGCCCCACTGCAGTAGTGCAGGAAACACCCCGTCCGGACCGGACGCCTTGAAAGGTTGGAAGCACCCGATCGCCCACTGGACTTTCTCCAGCGTGATCATCATGTGAGCGTATTTCCAGTCGTTTTCTGTTGGTGTTTGGTTTACCTCAGTCCAGTCAATTGTGGGTGTAAATACGCAACCTGGGAAGTGAGTTTCAATAAGGACGCGCATCGCCTCTTCTGGAGTAGTGGTAAGCGTGTTGTCAGGTTTACGGAGCACTACAGGCCCGGCAGAGTTCTGCTGTGCCAGTATTTTCCTTACCCTGTTTGCTTGTTGGCAGGATTCTATTTTCCCGCAGAATTTCTTCCAGCCAGCAGAGCTTCTGTGTCGTATGCATTTTTTGTAGCTGGATTTGGCCGCCCTATAGACGTCCCAATCCTCATCAGCACAGGTGTTCATGGCTCTGTTAAGGGCTGCCCTTACCTTCCTGCGCTTACGTTCCAAATCCGGTCCCCACCATGGTTGGCTGCCTGGTGTTTTAGGCGGAGTGGTTTCTGGGCAGGATGCATGGTAGCTATCTAACAGTGATTTCGTCAGGTAACTTACTCGCTCTTCGATCTGGCCCGTGTACTCAAGGGTCTTCCAGTGCTTTGTTGGCGCAAGCTTGGTGTCAAGGATGCGAGTGTAGGCTGCTCGATCCGTATTGCGTGGGTTGCGGCGTGGCAGTATAGGTGTCACACAAACCGGGATGTCAAAGCGGATCCACCTGTGATCCGAGCAGGAGGCCTCTTTCGAGACCTGCCAGCCGGATGTGATGGCCGCTACGCCTTCCGATGCCAGAGTGAGATCTATGATCGTTTGACTGCGTCTGGTGACGAATGTTGGTTCGGAACCTGTATTTAATAGGGTTAGGTTTGTCGTAAACAGATAGTCAACTAAAGCCTTACCTCTTTCGTTCTGCGTGTTCATGCCCCACAGAGGGTGATGAGCGTTTGCGTCGGCCCCTATGACCACCTCAAGCCGTGTGCACTCACAGTGCCTTACGAGGCGGGCGAGATCATGCGGGGGTGGCTCCTCAGCCTCAGGCATATATGCCGAGACGAAAGCCACCTCTACTTCCGTGTCCCCGCGCTGTAATAGCAGCCTAGCTGCAGAGATATCCCTGCAACAGAATTCCGTAAGTGGCTGTGCTTTAATGTTACGCGTCGTATAGATGCACGATCTTGGATTATCGTGCTCTGAGCTAAATAGAAGCTTACCCCCAAGATTGGAGAGTCCTTGTATTCGTCCCGCCCTGATCCACGGCTCCTGGATCAGGACTATGGCCGTGTGTTGTACCTCCAGCCACTTCCGTAGCTGAGCCGTTGCGGTCTGACTGTGGTGGAGGTTTGCCTGCAGGACTTTACAGGTTAACGAAGGGGATGCCATTGCTGGTCGATCCTTCCTCGTCACCCTCGAGCCGCAGCCCGGCAAACAGAAAGCCGGGGTCGAAGCCGCCCTCCTCCAGGTCGGAAGCTGATGACAATAAATCGTCTTCAAGCTCCCCACCCGACGTAAGGACGGTTTCCACTCCGACAGCTGCTGGGGCCTTTGGCTCTGCTCCCGCAGGCACGACCGTACTACTTACTTAAAGATAGACTACAAATATGAATGATAGACTTGTAAGTATAAAGATTTTTAATGTGAATATCCTTTCCAGCTCCGAGTAATGAAAACAAACAAGAGTCGAATCAAGAAGGCACGGACGAGATGGATATGGGAGACATGGACAAACTTGAACAAGATGGATCTAATATAGGAGAGGTAACACAACTTTCCATTCTACTCTTTCATTTAGAAGGATATCGGAAGCTGCAGCTTGTTACTTAAAAATAATTTAACTGTTGGTATTCATGTTGTATGGTTGACATATGGCTGCCATAACGCAGCTACCATAAAAAGAAGCTAATAAATACTTTTTTTAATGCCTATTATTTATTTATTTAAACTTTATGCACAATAGTGATACACGGGCGGACTTAATTCCACAAGGCATTCTCTACCAGTCAACCTTAGGGTTAATCAAGACAACATATACCCTAAAACCCCTACTATTCTGTCCCGCTGCTGGGCAGAGGCCTACCCTATTCCTTTTCAACTCTTCCGGTGTTTTGTGTTCTCTAGCCAATCAGTCCGTAACGAGTCTAAATCGTCATGCCAGTGTATCTTGGACCTGCCTCGGTGACGACGACCGTCTTCAGGCACCTACTATCTAACGATTCTGGCCCATCTGTCAATAAATACTATTCCATAATAATTCTACATATTATTATTTTTTGTAAAGGTGGGAGACATCTTGACTGGACTTGGCGGTGAGGACGACGAAGTGTTATTCGAAACGTTAACAGCAGAGATAGGCGAACAGTTCAATATCCTCGAGTACGCTGACCCAGAGCTTTCTGCGCTGAATGACGCGGAGCATATCCTGGACGGATTGGACTTGGCCGACGATGGCCTGTCTGAACGACATGCTAAGAGAGAGCCAGAGTGAGTCCCCTGACCCCATATATTTTACTTTTGCATTTTAGATATTAACTTTGTCAGAAAGCATTTGAAGCAAAAAAAAATCACTTGGGATGGTATTTTTAAGACTGGTGCTTCCCCAAAAGTTCGGTATGCTATGATAAAATTAATAGGTTACAGTACTTGCTAAGAGAACTATACTATCAGTCTCCATAGCGACAGTTTTTAGTTATTTTGAGTCATGTCATTAAACTTTATTCCATTGTAAAATAAAACCTGTGTCACAAGTTCCAACAGTATTTATTTTACTTTAATAGTACTGTACACTGGTCACAAGTAGTGTGAGAATTATTGGTAGTTATTCTTACACTACTTGTGAGAATTATTGGTAGTTTTATTAATAGTACATTAACTTTGTCTGTGTGACTATAGACCAGCGTGTCACAAAATCAGTCGATTTATTATCCCCATTCTATTTTTTCAGAGATGAGCATGAACAGGCACAAGACAACAAAATGTACAATGACTTACAAAAGGCTGTTAAAAACATAGAGTCTAAAGCAGAAATAAAGTCAGAGATCGAGGATATAAAGCCGGAAGTGAAGCTGGAACCGCCGTCGACGCCCGCGCCTCAGCCGATGTACAACGAACAGGTGCAGAGGGTTATTACACAGAACCAGCAGATGGCGCTACAGGCTAGTATTTATGTAAAGGTCGTTTTTTTTTGTTTTTTATTATAATTTTTTTATTTACCTCTTCCTTTTACCCTCTTTTTTATCCAATGACCCCTCCAGCTCTAGAGCGGTAGGAAGTGTCAGACTTCTACTGACTAACCCACCCATGTTCCTTCTTAGCCCTTTTCCCGGGCAGCGGAATCTCTATCGAACAGTACCGCAGCCCCGGTTCCTTTTAAGGCTGGAGCAGGCCAAATGCATCTTCCATAGAATTTCATGTATTTCACACACGCCACGTGCAGGCATTTCGTCTGCTCTGGTCTTTAATACTTCTCTTTTAGAAATAAGTTTGCCATATCACAGTATTGTCTTGTTGTGTCGGTGTTGTCATGTTTTGTCAAAGCTTATTATGTTCCATTTAGTTATTGAATAATAAAAAAGCTTATATAATTATTTACTTTCTTATATTATAATATTATTCGCCTGCTAGTAAACCCAAAAGAGATGTATTATTTTTTACGTTTTGTTTTTCTAACTGTGTTCTATTTGGTGATTGTATTAAACAATTCTTCTATTATATGTTCAAAGTCTTTTCTTTATACAGAATGCAATGCAGGCCATCAAATCGGAAGTGAAACTAGAAAACGAGGACAAACCGCAAAGACCTGTGTTCTCACAAATGTTTACAAACGCACCGCAACGCCTACAGTTACATCATCAGGTATTTATATATTCAGTCATTTTAATTTCCTTAGATGTAATTTTAAGTTGGGAAAAACATAATATTTTGAGGGCCAGAGCGATCAAAATGCTGTTTTCCAAACCTGACAAATATGACTGCAGTTTTTAATTATTAGACAAAACCCAAATTTTATTCAAAATATTTTTTAGGAGAGAATTTTCTTGGAGAATACATTGAATTAGCTGGCGAAACTTTACACAATTTATAGGTATCTGAAACTAGTTCTCACGACAAATATAATATGACAGTGTTTGAAAAGTTCGTTTTTATCTTTATTAGCTGTGGAGTTATGCCAACTATTTTAATATGACCTTTTATCATGACATTAATTCTTAGACAAAATCGTTTTGTTTTATAGCAACAGCGTCCACAACAGTTCCAACCTGGACAGCAAGTGATGAGTCAGCAAGTTGTACAGAGGCCACAAGTGCAGTTCACACCAGGACAACATGTACACTACGCTCAGGTATGTACTGTTAACAAAATATCGCTTACAATCGTCTACGGTGTCGTATATGTTTTTATTTTTGGTTAGTCTATACGGTCCCACTACTGGGAAAGGCTACCCATTTCGTTCCAACATACATATAGGGTGTAAAAGTACCCCCACTGCGATATTTTTTTTGTTCTAGACCATACCTGGGAACCCCCTAGTTACGGAGATATTGGGGGTCAAAGTTCCAAATTTTTCACAGCTGTTTTTGTAACTACTAGTTTTTCAGATTATAACTTTACCTAAATTACCTCCATGACCCGTTTACTATTCAAAGCATCCACTAGCACAATATTTTAACAGTGCTACATTGAGTTTTACAGTAAAATGTGATTTTTGACCCAAAAAAAAAAGTCGTTTCCCAGCAAACATTTTTGCGTAGGGGTACTCAGTATGATGTACAGAATGCTTGGTTGACGGGTGTGTGATGGGTTGATTTACACCCTGTATTGTGAATATGGGGTATAAAAAGTACATTTTCATATAAGTGGGGGATAGGTTGTTATTGCATTCGAAACTGAATTTACAACAGAGCCGCAGGCGAGGTTGTTGTGGAGCCGAAAACGGCATCTACACACAAACTCAACGTCACGCCTGTAATCAACGGCAACGACGGCGTAACGGCATCTATCAATCCATAATTAAATATTGTATAGAAATAAGTAAATCTTAACTGGTACATTATAGAAGAATGCTCACGGTGAGGGATCACTTCGAAAATATTCAATTTACCTTGGATTTAGTTCTCAGCGTGGATTTCAATATACGGCTAATTTTGCTTAAAAAGCGCGGTGTGGCATCTAAATAAAAAATGCGTTTAGAGGTACTACAAGTTATTATTCCGTTCCTGATGGCATTATATTCTGACAATGTCAAAGGCCCAAGACTAACTGCTCGATATTGAGATTCACATCCCCTTTGTGTCCAGGGTAATGCAGGTGGCGTGAACCCCGTGGGCCCTGGCATCCCGGCCAGCGCCGCCAGCATCGTGAGCGCCATGACGGCACAGGTCAACGCGGCCTTCGCGGCAGGACGCAGCATTGCAGCCGGTACCCGCCTCGTGGCGGCCGACGGCTCCGTGGGCGTCGTGCGCGCCGACCGCACTGTGGCGCTCGCGCATCTGCCTTATGCTGGTCAGTACTATACTCACACACGCGCCTTAAAAAACTGATATTTTCTCCCTAAAAACGTTTGTTCGTTTAATTGCGCCCTAAAAACATGATATTTTCTCGTTAGACACTGTTCTTTTCAGTTCGAAAAGTATACAGATGAATTTTCTTACTTAGTTTGTTTAAAACTGCTGAATAAATGTTTTGTACGCTCAAATTGAAGCATTTAGTTTCGCCAAGACTTCAGGGAATTTCGTGCATCGTGCATTTTACCTTTTCTCCTAATGTTTCAACTTTTATCGTTGTGCGATAATATTACAACTAGATGCGAATAGACCCATCCATACAGCTGCGAGTACTTGATAGGTATAACAAAGCCAGTAGTGACGTGCAGCTCCCCCACAGCGACCGCCGCAGGCCCGCAGCCGGGCGCGGCGCCGCAGCCCGGGCCGGCGCGGCCGCCGCCCCCGCCGCCCTACCCGGGCACGCTGCGCGCTCCGCAGCCGCCGCCGCCGCCCTACCCACAGGTAGGCCCCACTACACTCGTGTTCACACACAAACACCGGTTCTTGACGTAACACGTAGTACTACAAAATAATATGCTTCATTCATAATTATTTTAATTTTGAAATCAATTTAATCGCTCTATGCCGCATTTTAAATAGTTTGGACTTTACTATTAATTAAGTAAACTTCAATTTCAAGCAAACATAAAACTAAAAACGTGACCTCTTCACGTTACTAACTTTTTCAATAATTGCCCATGGATCCAATAATAATAATGACTCCTGTTAGCAATCATATTTTATTATAGTTACGTGTCACGTCAAAAATCGCCTAATAATGATTTACTTACCAGATCGATACGATTAATGAGAACTTACAAAACTGAATGAAAACTTACGAATAAGTAATCTTACTAATATTAAGTATTTTGATAGTCTTGGAGGATTTTTGGATACATTGTCGTGCATGCAGTAATATTTTTTATCTACGTGTTTTTTTGTATGAATTTATTTCGACACGGCGACGGTGTCAAAGTGAATTCATTGGCTTTAAATGTATGCAGTAAGCTTTGGGTTCACATTTACGAGTCACTGTCGATTGTCACTGGACTGTCTCACAAAAGTTGCAATAAATGTGAACTAGTAACAATATTCATCAGTCGCTTCGATATTTGATCGCATCGCAGACAATGTGAAGTTGAACGAGCGCAATCATATCCAACGCAATATTAATTTGTCTATGCATTGGTGGCGGATTCTTTTCGATTGTAAATATACGCTGAAATCAAAGCCTTCGCTTGTTTTCATTCGTTACAATCTTAGAAGACTAATATTGCATGGGTATGCAATCGCTTACAATTCATACGACCATGTACACATTGGCGTTAACACTTCCTTCTAACATTATAAAAACAACAAAACTAAGTTTCCCTTTAAAACAATTTCGTCCTTATAAAAATCAGAATAAGTTTCAAAATTGACCCTCTCTCAAAAGAATGTGTCGTATGAGTTGCGCTCGGCCGTGTCGCTAGGGCTGTATGTACGTTGAGTACAGGCGGTGTTTATTGCATGTCGGTGGTTGATGGTTGTTGGCGCGCGCCCTATGAGGCGCCCGACTGGGGCGACTGGCTGCACCGCCGTCCGCTGCTGCTGCAGGTCAGGCCCAACTCCCACACCCTCACCCACACCGCACGTAGGCATCCCCAGATATACCTCCGCCACTCCTTTATAGACAAGTGAGGGGCTTTTGTTCAGTCACGTGTGTCTATGATATGTCTGAACAAACATGTTTTGTACCATTTGAATAGGCTTAGTAAAGCGTACCAAACTCGCCACTTTAATTTAAAAAAACATTTAAGTGTTCTGTCCTTTTTACGCAAATTTCTTCAAACCAAAATAGCCCAATAGGTGCAATTTCAACAGAGTTGTTAGTACCTAAGTAAGAATATGTGACCAACAACTTACTGATGTCGACACACGTGACTTAGTACAAATGCTCTACTCTTGTTAGTACCCAAACCACATTAAATACTATACAGAATGCCGACTTCCTATATTGGCCTTGTTCTTTATTGTTATCTAACACACTTGTTTGTTTCCTACGTTAACGAAAAATTTCAATGTTAAAAAATTCGTTCTGTAAAATAAGTGAAAATGTAGATACCTCTTGATAAAAATCAATAAATCAATCTGTAATTGTATTCAAGTTTATGATCTCCTCTTCCTTGACCTCCTTAGATTTCCTTTCCATAGTGTCTAGAGGGTCCGAGTCGGTTTAGAGGGCCTTGTCACCGCTAACCACCTATTTGTGTCTGTTTTAACGCTTTTTACTTTGCTTGCTCGCGGCACGCATGCGTACTGACTACTAACCTTTGTACCTTTTCAGCATCCTTCCTAACACAAAAACACTAACGTTCTAAACAAACTAGCACTAAAAAATAAACAAAATGTTTAATTAAATATACCTTTTTTTTTATTATTTTTGTAAAAGACAGTGTCGCAGTTAGGATTGGATTACCTGTCTCATCTTGTTTTAAGGATATAGAGGTGGTGGAAATTCCATATCGATTTGGTTGTGGGCCGTAAGCTTTGAGTAGTGAACCATGATGCTATTATGTAAGGTAGGTAGAAGCAAGATAAATGGCAAAAAAGCATGAAAGTACGTAGAAAGGAGAGGTCGCAAGACGAAATAAAGAATGATGCGAGCATGAAAGTTCATTGTATTTGCATGATAAAGACAAATGTATGCGATATCCATATAAGACTGTTATTATCATTAATCATTACAAATGGATCTCCGCAGTTCCAGTATGATTTGTTTCTGGCTCTAGATATTACTTGGTCGCAGTATGCTTTTATAAGTGCGAAGGGTGATAATATTGTCTTTTTCTTGTAGTCATTCCCTCATGTTTAATCTGTCCGTAAAATTTAATTTAAAAAATTACATTAACCCTCGTTGGTCAAGTTCGCTGAGAATGTGGTCCTGCATTCGATTCCCAGGTCGACCAAATTGTAATTTGGTTTGCCCATCAAGGATTTATTAGTAGCAGTCACAATGCATCCAAACTTACCAAAATCCAAATCAAACAAATCAAAACATCCAGTCCAACCAAAGAGTATCGTATTACCTAGTATTAACTGGGCTGTGGAGGTCAGATAGGCAGTCGCTCCATGTAAAATACTGGTACTCAGCTGCATCCGGTTAGACTGGAAGCCGACCCCAACATAGTTGGGAAAAGGCTAGGCAGATGATGATGAGTCACAATGTCTAGATTAGTGCCTGGTTGATGGCAATGTTGTTGCCATCGGGGACAAAACCTGGATGAGGCTTGCACAGGACCGTGGAGATTGGCACAAGAAAAGAGAGGCCTATACCCAGCAGTGGGGGAGTTCGGGCTGTGGATGATGATGATGATGATGGCAATAGACTCACCCCCTATTACATGTAATTTAAACATAACTGTCGAAATGTGGGTGTACTAGGTGTACCTAAGTACGCCTCTGCCGAATCCTTCGGGGATTACAAGGCGTGATGTTATAATTAGTCAGGCCATACATACAGGGTGTAAGGGACAACCGTCCGCAGAGTGATGAGGTGAATTCAGTATGACCGATTGTAATAATAAAAAAAAAGTGTGTTTGATGAGAAGAGAGTGAGATGAATGAAATTAAACTGTGTGGTGTGCTCCAAATAAAAATAAGTAAAAGTGAAAATTCGGGCGCCTGGAGTACACACAAAACTATGCCAAGGATAGACTTACCTGCGGGAGCTTGAGACTTTTAATCTTCAAGCGGGAAGGCATCAATAAAAATCAATCATGAAAAGTAAGAACGACTTTATTACCCGAAGGCTGCTGGTTTGAAAATTCCTTTCTAATTCTAAAGCTAACAGCTCTGATGTGTAAAATTAAGATGACATCGCTGTTATTCTAAGACCTGTCATTATTGCACTTTTTTAAAATAAATTGAAGTTATGTATCATAAACCATACCAAACTCCGTCGACTAAATTAGGAACCTGATGGATTATCCAAGAGCATCTTGGTGATATTCGCCGAGATTGCCAACGGCGGTCCAAGATATATGCATTTTGGTAGGCGTGCGTTCAAAAATTTAAGTAATATGGAAAAAAAAAACGCCTTGTGGCTGAAAACAAACATGAATAATCGTTAGCGGATAAAAAATGGCGATTCGACGCAGGAGTAGTTACGAACAAATACAATTAAACTCACCGTTTCTTCCAAAAATCAAAATGTGGTCATCAGTAGATGAATGAATCCAAGCAAATAATTATCAAATGAAGATAAAAGATCCTGAAACAATTAAATATCGGAAACTATTAGCGTCTGCTATCAAAATAGCCATGACAACGCGGAACGGACCGAAATCACAAAGAATTCGCTTACCTTAAAAAATAAAGGCTATCCAATTAGGATCATGACAAGGGCAATCGGCTACCACATAATTAGGGACTAGATGCCGCCCATCTCAAGTTATATTTTGAGATTTTATTGGAGCGCTCAAAAATCACTCCATTGATTCCAGGCTGTAGGTCGAAAAGCAAGAAATGTCAAAGTCAATTTGACAGCATCGAAAATAAAAATCAGTGTGACCACTTCACGAATCCAAGTCAACCAAAAAATGAATTTTCATAAGGCAACACCACCATTAGAGCCTACAAATCAAAGCAAAGAATTCAATAGTATGTAACAGGCTTAAAAGACTCGTTACATTACATCCCTCCCCGAAAATAAAAGAAAGGAACTTTCTTTTATTAGAAAGAAATCTTCAACACAATAGACCAGTCTTAACAACTTTCTAAATCCAAAAAAAGAAAAGAATCATAAAAGATTCGAAGTGTAAATGAATTCTGAACATGTCAAACGACAAGGTCTCAAGAATTTAATAAAAGTAAAAACATGCAAATGACAAAAAGTCAAAAATGAAATCTGTGAAAAACAGAAAAAAATATAAGTTATAAAAACTAGTTAAATGAAACGAAGAGAGAAATCTCTTAGCGCTTCTAAACTAAAAAACAGTGCAGTTAGGCACCATCGCCACTGACTACAAATTTCAAACGAATTCGAACAATTTACCAATACAAACTACAATTTTTAGTGCAGTTAGGCACTATAGCCACTGACTAAAAATTTCAAACCACTTGGAACAGTACAACTTTGAGTGCAGTTAGGCTCTATCGCCACTGACTACTATGTCAACTGCTTCCAACTCTACCATCTCTATGAGTGCAGTTAGGCTCTATTGCCACTGACTAACTCCGTATCCAACAATCCAAAAAAATTTTAAACACCAAACAAGTTTTTTAAATAAAGCTGAAAGACCTTATTTAAAATATTGTTACAGGCACAACCTGCAACGAAACAAAGGAAAGCGTACTGTGATCGGCTCATCACCACCGAATTCCCGAGCACAATAGCTGTAAAAGAATGTTGCTGTGACTGGCTCAACACTACCAATCTCCCAAACACAGACAAACACAAAAAATCATTGAGATCTCCAATGAGAAATCTCAATAACGAAAAGGCGAAAGCCAAAGTTTCACAATGCGATCGGCACATCACCACCGAACTTCCGAACGCAAAGAAAAAAGAATGACGAAAGTCAAAAAAAAAATCCCGCATTGTGATTGGAACAACAATGTCCAACACAATGGAAAAAGGAAAAAATATGGCCGGGGCCGAAATCCCACATTGTGATCGGCACAACACCACCGACTTTCCGAGCACAATGGAAAAAAGAGTCGAAATCAAGGTCAAAAGTTACACCAAGATTCAAAAAATAATAAGGCATTTTGTAACAAAGGTTACAGAATGACCCTAAAAAGTAAAGTCCAGGATGAACGCGTTACTAACAAAGTCAAATCCGATCATTAAAGAGAATGAAACTCTAGTAAAAATGAGAAACAATTCTGTCAATGAACAGCACAAACTAGATTTAAAAATCGATTACTATTTATGACGAAGAGAAAATAGAATGATTTCAAACTATAAAAAAAAAGATTACAAAAACTTGAAATTGAGTTCAAGTTTTTGATCTCAAGGTAAAAATAACCTGAAGTGTAGGGTTATATAAGATCCTAATAAAATATAAACAGGTATAAGGTTACCCTTAAAAAAATAAGATCTTATACAATCCAACAAAAACGAACAAAACATAAAATAAGATCCTTCGGTGTGAAAAACATTTAGTGTGGAAAAAAAATTGTATTTAATTAACAAAAATGGCCTAAGTTTTATTTTTAGAATGTTAAGAATTCAAATTCAATAAATTTATAAGAAGTTACCTAACATACATCTTTCAAATCGCTGATAACCTATCATCCATCCCCTCGTACATCACACTGTCAAAAGCGACTTTCAAACAGAATTTATCAAAAATATCAAGACTAACACTTGGAAACCAAATTAAAATTTAATAATATCTTTAACATGATAACGTCCCACTGAACCTTTATTTAAATCTTTCAAAACATAAACGTTATCCGAAACCTTTTCAGTTATTTTACACTTTACAAACTTAGGTGCAAGCTTAGCTGAAAAATATGCAGGAGCATGAGATTGAACAAAACTTCTTCTCCACACCATATCACCCACACCAAAAGAAATGACTTTCCGACCTTTATTATAATAAGCGGCATTTCGCTTATACCCCTTTAACAAGTAAGCTTGAACTTTAACAAAAATATCACTAAGTGAATTAAGAGAAACTGCATAAGCATTCCTATTTGAAATTTCTAGTTGAGATAAGTTATCAACAGAACTACTAAAGTGATGTAATGACGCATCAAGAATAAGCTCCCTACCAAACATCAGAAAGTTAGGAGTAAACTCAGTAGCAAGGTTTACACTATTATTTAAAGCTAATTGAACATTGGGCAAAAAACTTGACCAAGTTCTATGATCATCTTTAACAAAACACGATATGCAGGTTTCGACCGTTTTATTATATCTCTCAACAGGGTTATTTTGAGGTGTATACAAAGTATTATAAAATATTTTGGTTATATTAAAACCTTTCAAAAAATCTACAAAATGTTTTGAAGTAAATTGAGTTCCATTGTCACAAACTACTATTTTTGGACAACCAAATTTGAGAAATATTTCTTTTTCAAAATGTTTACAAATTACTCTAGTGGTAGCATTGATCATTGGAAAGAACCAGCAATATTTAGTAAAAACGTCTACAACCGAAAGTATGTATCTATGACCAGAATAAGTTTTAGGTAGAATTCCTATGATATCAACTGAGAGCATAAGCATCAACAGCAGTACAGGTATCGACATCACCCGAATCCTGAAGCGGCGGAGACTGAACTCCCTTGTCCATGACTAACAAACAGCAAGGCGAATAGCAAACGAAAAGCAAAAACTAAATTTCAAAAAGTTAAAAGTTTGAAAATAAATTCTCAAGTTTGAGGTTAAGTATTGAAGTCAATGTGGTATTCCCATGAAAAATTACTAAGTTAATTTTATCGTTTTAAAAGTGCAATAATCACTTACAAGCAGCTTAAATCTAGATAAATTAAATGTACAATATTGTACTTACAATTAGATTAAATTATTTTCTTTAAAAGTTAAACTTAGTTTTTAAAATAACTTTACTGTTGAGAACAACAAAACACGGTCAATGCTATACATTTCTGTTGGTTTTGCTAAGAAAAAAACATGTTATTAAAACAAACAGGTCAATAAACAAAATTATCAATAAGTAAACACCAAATATTGTTTACAAAGATTCACCAAATTAGGTTAAGTACTACTTATGAGTCAAAAATTAAAATAAACACAAAGTTATTAAAGTAACAATGTAGAACAAACTAATGCAAACAATAGACTCATAAGTTAATTAATAATTGTGCAATAATGACAGTATATAGGTACCAGACAAACCTACTTCAAGTCCCTGTTCGCTGAGCGACAATTGTAATAATAAAAAAAAAGTGTGTTTGATGAGAAGAGAGTGAGATGAATGAAATTAAACTGTGTGGTGTGCTCCAAATAAAAATAAGTAAAAGTGAAAATTCGGGCGCCTGGAGTACACACAAAACTATGCCAAGGATAGACTTACCTGCGGGAGCTTGAGACTTTTAATCTTCAAGCGGGAAGGCATCAATAAAAATCAATCATGAAAAGTAAGAACGACTTTATTACCCGAAGGCTGCTGGTTTGAAAATTCCTTTCTAATTCTAAAGCTAACAGCTCTGATGTGTAAAATTAAGATGACATCGCTGTTATTCTAAGACCTGTCATTATTGCACTTTTTTAAAATAAATTGAAGTTATGTATCATAAACCATACCAAACTCCGTCGACTAAATTAGGAACCTGATGGATTATCCAAGAGCATCTTGGTGATATTCGCCGAGATTGCCAACGGCGGTCCAAGATATATGCATTTTGGTAGGCGTGCGTTCAAAAATTTAAGTAATATGGAAAAAAAAAACGCCTTGTGGCTGAAAACAAACATGAATAATCGTTAGCGGATAAAAAATGGCGATTCGACGCAGGAGTAGTTACGAACAAATACAATTAAACTCACCGTTTCTTCCAAAAATCAAAATGTGGTCATCAGTAGATGAATGAATCCAAGCAAATAATTATCAAATGAAGATAAAAGATCCTGAAACAATTAAATATCGGAAACTATTAGCGTCTGCTATCAAAATAGCCATGACAACGCGGAACGGACCGAAATCACAAAGAATTCGCTTACCTTAAAAAATAAAGGCTATCCAATTAGGATCATGACAAGGGCAATCGGCTACCACATAATTAGGGACTAGATGCCGCCCATCTCAAGTTATATTTTGAGATTTTATTGGAGCGCTCAAAAATCACTCCATTGATTCCAGGCTGTAGGTCGAAAAGCAAGAAATGTCAAAGTCAATTTGACAGCATCGAAAATAAAAATCAGTGTGACCACTTCACGAATCCAAGTCAACCAAAAAATGAATTTTCATAAGGCAACACCACCATTAGAGCCTACAAATCAAAGCAAAGAATTCAATAGTATGTAACAGGCTTAAAAGACTCGTTACACGATACAAGTGGCAAAAGGCACATAGCAATCGGCAAGCGCGACCACGAGTTCGATGAACTCTGTAGCTAGGCAGGAAGTGAACAGCGATTTCATGCGTCGTTCGTTAAAGTATTTCAATATCCAATGTTGGTTGTTTGATAATAGCCGTATTACATTTGCGTACAAGTTGTTTTATGTTGAATTAAAGGCATGCTAACTGAAAAAATAAAACGAAAAATTCCGATGAAATATGACAGAATAAGGAGCTGAATGCAGCCCTTCAGTTTGCGGAGGCCTGGCTCTGACACCCTGTATGTATAATATTCGTAGGACTTAGTAAAATAGTAAGACACACTTGTAGTAATACTTCACATTTAAAAACATTCATGTAAAATACACAGACACAAACATTTTAAATGACTTTTTGTTTTGAATAGTTATCTTCTGTTTATTAGATTATTGCTATTATAAAAGTACGATTTATAAACGTACTTAAAACATTCATGTAAAATACACAGACACAAACATTTTAGATATCTTTTAGTTTTGAATAGAACTTCTGTTAATTAGATTATTGCTATTATAAAAGTACGTTTTATAAATGTACTTAAAACATTCACGTAAAATACACAGACACAAACATTTTAGATATCTTTTAGTTTTGAATAGTTATCTTCTGTTTATTAGATTATTGCTATTATAAAAGTACGATTTATAAACGTACTTAAAACATTCATGTAAAATACACAGACACAAACATTTTAGATATCTTTTAGTTTTGAATAGAACTTCTGTTAATTAGATTATTGCTATTATAAAAGTACGTTTTATAAATGTACTTAAAACATTCATGTAAAATACACAGACACAAACATTTTAGATGACTTTTAGTTTTTTTGAATAGAACTTCTACTAATTAGATTATTGCTATTATAAAAGTACAATTTATAAATGTACTTAGATAATTATAGCACTGCGTTGTGATCTCACACTTGTTATTTTAAACAGTCTATCGATAGAGTATGCGCACTGAACTATTAGTTGATCTATCTCTTAAGTCACATTTATTAGTTTCAACTGTTATGAAGTTATTTTCACTTCGCAAGTAAATGTAGTATATTTACTAGTAATTCACTCGTCGAGCCGACTGAAAATTATGTAGACTTAAATTTATTCTCTTGTAATCAAAGATCTCCAAGAATTCTTTATTTTCTTTTTTATTTTAGTTAATAGAAAAATAACTCATTTGCTTTTAAATGACTGTTTCATTCGGCTCAATACTCAAGATGAGACGGGTAAAGTTAAACATTTAAACCAGCCACAAACCACGAATGTATGCATCGATATTAGTATTGAATGCCGCATCGTAGGCACCGAGCTCGATTCACAAAACGTGACGCTAGGTGACAAAACTAGGAACCCTAGGAAACTAGCATCGCGACCGGTGACGAGGCTAACGGTGTCGGCGACGGCGCAGGCCGGGCGTCGTCAACAGGCTTACTTTAACCGTCAGAACGTAAACCAGGAGCAACCATTGCTTCTCGAGGAGCTCCTGGAGCAGGAGAAGCGCGAGCAGGAGCGCGAGGGCGGCGAGTGGGTGCCCGGCGCGGCCCCGCCGCCCCCCCCGCCCGCGCCGCCCGCCCCGCCCGCCATCCCGCTGTACGGCGGCAGCGCGCCCGCCGCGCCGCCCGCGCCCGCCGAGCGCGACCCGGACCCGCACGCGCGCGCGCTGTACGAGCAGTGGCTCAAGCAGTACAACGCCTTCGCCGCCGACCAGCAGCGCTACTACGAGGTCGAGGTTCAGAAGCTGAGGAAGATCCGCAAGGTGAGCCGCAGTAGTGCGCTTTCGTGTTCGTGAGCTTTGTAGTGGCGAGCCGTCCTCCCGGCCGCATAGAACTTTACAGGTGGCGACTCCGGCCCCGTGGTAACCGAACCGACTTGTCACTAACTCGGGGGTTTTAACGATCGGTTTCGGCCCGATGTTACACTTGAGGCTTTTCAATTTGCAGTCGCTGAACAGTAAGCAGCGTCAGTTGCGCAAGTCGGGCAACGAGCTGCTACCCAACGACGCCGCCGAACTGCAGCGAGTGTCTACCGAGCAACAGGCGCTGCAGAAACATCTGGAGGCGGCGCGCAAGCAAGCCAGACAACACAGCATGCTGATACAGGTACCTTTGCTACAACACCACATCGCAACTATAACACTATACACACTAAAATGATTAATTAATTGTTTTTTACTATCTAAACAGGAATACGAGACTAAACAACGTCAACAGAATCCGCAACTAGCGCAACAAACTGTCATCAACCAACAACAGATCACGTCAAATCAACCCGTATTTACTCAGAATCAGAACATGAATCAAGGACAAGTGCAACAGCAGTCGACAATAAACAGGCCAATGCAACTGGGCTTACAAGGCGCTACGATACAGCAGCAACAAACGCTCATTCGGACACAACAGACAGTCATCGGTGCGGATGGTCAGCCAATATCTCAACAGAGGATAGGCCTGGTGACGTCACCGCTGAATACCCAAGGAAGACTGCTGCAAGGAGGTCGTACCCTCGTCATAGAGCAGTCTGGCGGTCAACAGCAGCAGCTAGTTAGACAACTGTCAGGAGTTCAGGAAAGACCGCAGTCTGTAGGCGGAATGGTGCAATTTGGGCAGCAACAGATGGGTGGAGTAAGAACCTCTATGCAGCAAGGGCCCCCAACGCCGCGCACACCGGGAGCACGACCGGCGATGTCACCGTTACACGTGCAGTCGCCACATTCCCAATCCCCGCTACATTCCTTGGCACCCCAATCGCCGCTGCACCACCTGACGTCACCGATGCAGTCGCCACTCCACTCCCAACAGTCTCCCCTACATCATACGTCTCAATCTCCCTTGCACCCGTCGACACAGTCGCCTCATCATACGCAACAGTCACCGTTGCACTCTCAGCAGTCGCCGATGCATGTGCAGCAAACGAACATGCCGCAGCAATCGCCGATGCATCAGCAGTCACCGATGCATCAATCCCCGATGCATCAGCAGTCACCGATGCACCAATCCCCGATGCATCCGCAACAGTCACCGATGCATCAGCAGTCGCCTCTCCACCAGCAACAGACACAGATGTCTCAGCACTCGCCGATGCCGCAGCAATCGCCGATGCATTCTCAGCAATCACCGATGCATATGCAACAGTCCCCGATGCATACGCAGCAATCGCCGATGCAGACATCGATGTCGCCGCAACATTTCTTGCAACAACTGCAGGCTCAGAGGACCAGTCCTCAATTGCCGACGCCTAGTCGGAGTCCTCAGGTAAAAAATTACTTCATTTTTGTAAAGTGAATGTGGTTTATGGACTTGAATAGAAATTGACAGCGTGTTTCTTTGTTACAGATATATCAACAATCTCAAATTCAAAGTCCAGTGGCGTCGCATTCGCCGCAAATGCAAAATGTAAGAACTTTGGATATCAAATCATTTTCTGTTTTATTTTTAAACCTCTCAGGCATCTAAATTAATATGTTTTGTTTTAGGTTGACTATGGAACAGGAAGGTTTTCGCGGCCTGCACCTGGTTGCTCTCCATTGCCAACGCGATTCGCTAGGCCTCCACACCATCAACAAGGAATAAGAGTGGGAGGTCCATTCGGAGGTCGCCAACAGACTTCACCGTTAGGAAGCCCACAACCTCTACCTTCACCTGGCAACCCTGCTAATGAGATGGCTGTAAGTCAATTTACACTTTGACAGAAATGGAAACGAGATATTAAATCAAATAAGATTCTGACAACTTATTAGACCCCTATTAAGTTGGAACCTTATTTGATTTATTGCAATTCAATTTTACATGCCCATGTGTGTTGCTAGGAAGTTTATTTTGCCACTTTTTCTTCCCAGCTTAAGCTCTAGAAAGTGGGGAATGGTGAAATGTTCAAAATTGCAAATTATCAGCCTAATTTGTGTAAATTATTTTTGATTAGATTCATAACTTAGCAAACTGAATTATTTTCAACCTTGTTTTTTTTTTTGTACAGCGTCAACAGATGCTTCAACGCCAACAATACAGTCCGATGGGAGGCGCGCCCTCATCGCCGTCAGTAGCGCGTTCACCGCACGTGGCGCGTACTCCCACACCCTCCCCGGCCGCGTCACCCGCACCCGGGTTGCATGAACACGGGGGAGGGATGCACGGCCCACACGGGCCCACCCTACATGAGCACGGGGGAGGCTTGCATGGCCCACACGCCCCAGCCCCAATCCCCCCCGGCTACCGATACTTCAAACCCGGTCTATTCGGCGGCGCGCCCGGCTGGCCACCCCGAGACGACGACAGACGTCGACCCGCACATCTTACGAAAGTATCCATTTTGAAAAGACGTACCCCACCACGGCCGCGTCTTCTCAATACCCCCACCCATCATGTTGAAGAAATCATCGATCCAAACAACTCGCCCAGCGCATCCGACGCGCGCAGTTACGTTGTATATACACCCGATGCTCTTGACTACGGACAACGCAGCTCTAGGAGCGACGAACCGCGGTCCTCACTCACGCGCTCCGATGATGATGATGACGTAGAAGAGTTAGTTGAACACCTAGACGATGATGATATAGTACTGGTTGAGCCTGACGCGATATCCCCCGAGGAACGTATCGCTACTGAAGAAGATTTTGAAGAGTTGATAGACAGCGGGAAGCCGGACGATGAGGTAGAAGAAGAGGTAACTGAGCGTGCTCCTACACGTACTGAGACTACTACGAAAACTGTGGCCGTTATTAGCTTGTCTACTGGCAAGCAGCCGGCTAGCGTGCAACAGTATAAGATCCTCAATCCAGGCGCCAACGCACGGGCGCGTCTACCTCTCCTCAGCGCAACCATGCTCTCCCCGCATACAAACACAAAGATCCTGGACGAAGTATCACAGGCAACTGTAGCCTCCGTCTCTATAGCTAACCAAACTATCTCAGTTCCCGTTTTAAAGAATCTCTCCGTACCCATGAGCGTCGCAAGTCATGTGGGCGGAGTTGGAAAGTCGCATATTAAGAAAGTGCCATTAAACTTGACAAATCCACCTTTGACGATCAATATGTCGACGCCGCCGCTGTCTAAGCCGATCAGTTCGGTCATAAGCGTCATATCGTCGAATGTACCGAAGGTCGCTAACATAAACCCGCCACGGGTACCTGTATCCATATTGACACAACACCAGGTTAAACAGAAGATAGTTAAAACCATAGAGAAACCGATGATGCTCGCTTTGTCTAACTCAAAACTGTCCAGTTTGTCTGTAACGCATGATGCAACACTCCCTGCTAAGATATTCCAGGACGATGCTGCGTCACCTGATAGTACTGTTTCTTCCGATAATCAGGAAAAGGAAATCAACACAAATCCTATGTCTTCGACTTCTCAATTGTCAATGAGCGCTCAATTATCTGCTCAATTAGCGTCGATGAGTTCGCAACATCTATCGTCGATGAGTTCGCAACAATTATCGTCGATAAGTTCTCAACAATTATCTTCAATGAGTTCTCAGCAATTATCTTCAATGAGTTCTCAGCAATTATCTTCAATGAGTTCTCAAGGATCTTCACAGATGGACCAAAGACCAAGCATATTCAAAGAACCCACTAAAGACATTGACATAGAGTCTGAAATCAGTCGGCAGACGGAACTGCCTCACACATTGTGTCTGAGCGATCGAACGCCTTTGCTCTTAGGAAAGGCTGACATAAAGAGTCCGGATCCCATTCCAGAGAAAATTCCAGATAATATAATGGAAGGAGATGATGAAGACAAGCCAGAAGAAAATATACCTAGTAACATACTTCTAGCATACAATAAGAGTATATCTGAGCCGCTCCCACCGCCTCCTGTAACCGAAAGCAAGCCAGAAGAAAATGTTGTAAAAACGATAAAAGCAATAGCCAATCAAACCAAAGAAATGGTCATAGATTCCAACATGCAAATCACTTCAGACATGGCACAGGATTCCGTGCAAATATCGATACCTTCACCAACACCGTCGCAGGAACGATACTTGAATGACATAACGATGCAAGAACATCATGAAACTACAGAAAACACTAAACACGTAGAGACTTTCGAAGACATGCTCTGTATACTAGAGAATATTGGTGACGATGCCAAAACATACGGCATGAAACAGCCTAACCCTAAACCAGGAAACCAGAATATTCAGAACACAAATGTTAATCCACCAAAACCGGAACCAAAAGAGCCACAAGAACAGCCTTCTTTTTCCAAGAGGGAACCGGAAAGACTAGCATTACAGTCAGCAACTGTACCTCAGCTGTCACCGCTCTCACAGCCAGCGGAACTGACGTCAAACATGGCAAATGTCTCCCAACAACTAAGATCCATTATGTCCTCACTTAATCCAAACACATCTAAAGTGGACACACAACCTGTGATGAGGAAGAACAGTGATGCCACAACGCCTACACAAGTGAACTTTGAGAATTTGTTACCTTCTTCGAAGGTTGAGGTGGCAGTGTCGAGACCGTCGCCCACACAGAGGATTGAGAAGCCTGTCGCGAGTGTCCCGAGCTCCGATAGTATGCCTATGAGTGCAGCCCAAGTGATCGGCTCAAGAGTCAACACACTCTCATCAATGGGACAAATGAGGAAGTCTCCTACAGTCTCTCCCATAAACTCCCCCGTTAGTTTACAAAACTCTTTAATGAAATCGCCCGCACCTTTGATCTCAAACCAATCATTCTCTGTTATGGACCAACTTGATTCAGCGCCAACCTCGGTCACTTCTCAAATTATTCAAATGCCAGCTCTGTCTAAAATACACAGTTCGACGATTCCTTCCACTATGATGCACTCTAGTAACACCATGACGACCAGCATGAGTGGATTCCAGAAGAATCAGTCGCTTCCTACTAGTATTCTAGGTCATACGTTGTTACAGCCTTCGAGGCAAATAAATGCAAGCAATTTACCATTCAACCAGCAAAGCATTAGTACTAGTCAACCCCCGGCGCTAGTCATGACTTCCAGACCAATGATGGGAAATAAGGAGCCAGCGCCGAACGTAACTGTTCGCACGCATAGCATTGTTAGTTCAGGAATTAACCAAATCCAAGCTAAACCTGCCCCACCTGGCTCCATCAACTTTATCACGTCATCGAAACTCCTTCATACGCAACTGACGTCGCCTCTAAAGAGGTCAAAGTCTACCGATGAGCCAAAGAGTGAAGTTATCGTTGGTCACATTCAACCCACGAAAAGACATAGCGTGGAAGCCGTCGTAGTAAAGTCAGAGCCTATGGAGACAGATGACCCGAATACATCGACAACCACCACTGATTCGGGTCACAAGCATACTAGTAGTATACAGCAAACAACAGCTAATACGAATAAAAACGATGAATCCCAGAATGTGTTGTTGAAGCAACTGCTACAAACTACAACAACGGCAGCTACAGTCGTGCCTCAACGGCCGATGAACTTACAAAGAACCGCGCCAGCACTGGGTACTATACCATCTCTAGAAGCTCAGCTAGCCAGACCTTCAATACCACCGCCGACACTATCATTAGCGCAAGAAGTGGAAATACCAAAGAATTCGCCGCGGCATAACATTATGACCAGTAACGTTGTGAACTCGCCGTTCAATACACGTCCCATACAAAGTATCCCCTCCTCCACGATATCTTCTCTAACACAAACGTCGACACAGTCCTTGATGGATGTCCGCAAGCCACCCATCAAGATGCCGTCACACAAAGAAGACACCACCCCGATCCCGGAAAGTTCACCCACTATGAAATCGATGCAAATGTATCCAATGAGTATTGAAAATCAACAGCTGCAACAAGCTATTAAAAAAGAGATTGCTCCTCCGCAACAAAGTCCTGTGCACAGACCGTTTACTCCTATGGATGTAAAAAAAGAGCTGCTTGATGAAAGTTCTCAACAATCTGCAACATCTGGAGTGTCAACCGCATCTGATCAGGGCAAACTTGATCAGCCAATGAAGGAAGAATTCCCGGAGAACGTCAGCATGGACACGTCATCCGAAGCAAATGCTCCGGAAACTCCTTCAGAAGCTAAGAAACGAAAGCGACGTGAATATCAACAGAAGAAGCGAAAACAGTTGCAGATGAACATGAAAGCTGCCGCTGAAAACAATCTAAATGCGGCCAACGCTAAGAAAAGACCACGTAAAGGTTCCCGTTACGAAGAAGACTACGATACGTTTATAGACAATCTCATGGCTCAGCTACGTCTGCTGCCAGCCATGCAAATACAAGAACCTGCTTTGACTACAAACTTCGCCGTTTGTCCCTTATTCGGCTCAGGCGACTTGACAAAATTAAAAAGTAAAGACTACGATGTGCTAAAAGGTGATTTGGCTGGCGGCTTTGGTAATGCAAAAATTCCAAATGTTGGAGATTACTACAACACGAAACCATTTGGAGAAGAGGAACCTTTGCCTGAGAAACCACCAGCGTCAACTCAAAGAGGGTTTTATGACCAAGAATTCCAACCCATTCTTTTCGACGATGATCCAGAAGATAAGAAACTCGACTTTATTTGTAAAGAGAGGGACACAGATACGCCTGACAGCATTGTTAGCTGCTCAAGTCCTGAGTGTCTCGAAACAGAACCTCCTAACAGATTCCCTGGTCTTAAACTTATTGACGATGAAGAGGAAGACGAGGATAGCGACTCAGCTTCCGGTAGAATATCACCAGTGATCCCCATCATAGCGCCTGTGCCGATTAGAATAAAACCGGTATCCTTGTACCAGTCGAAAGATGATGAAGACAATCAGAAGGCCTTGAAGACTCTTGACACAGATTCCGGTAAGGTTAAAGGAGGAGATTCACCAGGAAGTACAGACACTAATGAAAATGTCACCGTCACGCTTACCCTTACATCTGGAGCTGCGGAAGATATACTCGGTGTACTCAAAGAGCTCGCCGGAATCCTACACATACCGCCACCGACGTCGTACCAAATCATAGAAAGAACGGCAACGCCGCCTTCTCATAAACTTGGCCTTTACAGGTCCAAAGGTAAAGACGGGAAAGAAGGAACGCCTATTGATATCCAAAGTATACTAAATGGAGCGGCAAAGTTCTGCCGACATTGTGACGTTGTTATCTTAGATTCAGTAGTAAGGGCTAAAGCGTCAGAGTTCCCATTACTATCCGCGAACAAAGGCAACGCTGAAGAAATCCTTTGCGACAGTGACTCAGAACTATACTTCTGTAGCACACAGTGTTACGAAAGCTTCGCGTGGCGCCCTACCAACATTATCCTCGATGGAAAGACGAAGACTGCAGTCAAAGAAGATAGCAAGTCTAATGTTGATACCAATATATCCAAAGAACGAGATGATTTCGATACAGCATCCACCGAAAGCATGGAGACGGACGATTTGGATATAAAACCAGATATAAAAGACGAGAAAATGGATTTATCATTCATGGATTCTCTAGACAACGACGAATTGATGAAGGAAGTTGGCGATGACGTTAGCGCTCTAGATGAAGACCTAAAAAGTGAGCAAGACGACAAAAGCAACCAGAGTACAGCTGAGAGGGAGAAGTACAGAGGCATACGGTATAAGGCGTGGTCACCCGGCTGCATTGGACCACCTGTCAAATACAAACGACCGACAGACAGGGAACTAACTGAGCTAGTATTCCGAACTGGCGTCGCTATCATGCCAGTAACAAACGAAGACTCAAGAAGGTGTGAACTATGCGGTATACAAGGCGATGGTGTAGCTGATGGAGTATCAAGACTGTTGAATTGTGATGTAAATCGATGGGTGCACTTGAACTGTGCGTTATGGTCGGAAGGTGTGTATGAAACTGTGAGCGGAGCGTTAATGAACGTGGAGACGGCGCTAGCAGCTGGTTCTAACGCGACGTGTGCCGTTTGTCGACGGCTTGGGGCTACCGTCCGGTGCTTCAAGGTGCGCTGTGGGAGTGTGTACCATCTGGGATGCGCTGTCAAGGATAATTGTGTCTTCTATAAGAATAAGACTGCGTTCTGCGCTTCTCATGCTCCGAAGGTGAGTGTTTTTGTTTTAAATATTATGCTTTCATATTTGTAATTTTAAACCCTTTGTTTACTAGCCAAGTCTATACAAATAACAATATATAGGGTGTAAAAGTAACCTTAACGCAAACGAAGGGCACTTGTTCTCCCCACCACCTACCCTACCTGGGAACCTCTTAGTTACGGAGATATTTGGGGTCAAACTTCCAAATTTTTCACAGCTATTTTTGTAAATACTAGTTTTTCAGGTTATAACTTTACTTAAATTGCCTCCACCCGTTTACTATTCAAAGCATCCACTAGCACAATGTTTTACCAGTGCTACATTGAGTTTTACCGTAAAATGTGATTTTAACCCAAAAAAAAAGTTGTTTCCCACCACCAATTTATGCGTAGGGTTTCTTAGCTTGATGTACAGAATGCTTGGTTGACGACTGTGTGATGGGTTGATTTACATCCTGTATTTAGGATTAAGGAATAATAATAATACCTTTTTTTCTGGAACAGTCGAATTAAAAAAACAACTGACGAGGCTTTCCAATAACATAATTGACCAAAAAAGTAATTCATTAGCCGCTTGTTTGCTTTCTAAAAAATAAATATATATTTTATTCGATGAATCAACGCACTAAAACATTTCTCAATTCCAATACAGAATGAAAAAGACAATGAGCTAACAACTCTCAGCGTACAGCGGCGCGTGTACATCTCCCGCGACGAACAGCGTCAGGTCGCGTCAGTGATGCTTCACTCCGACACCAATCATCTGATCAGAGTGGGCGGGCTCATATTCCTCAGCCCTGGACACCTACTGCCGCATCAGCTAGCGGCTTTCCACACGCCCAACTATATCTATCCTATTGGTTATAAAATTGTACGTATTCTGTTTCTTGTTTGACTTCGACTTGTCGTACTCGAACCGTTTATTTTTGTTTGAAATTTCAGTTTATTTACTCATGGTTTCTGTAAGCTTATTATGTACTGTAATCTCTTCTTTCGATTTGATTACACGATGCAAGGAGCACCATTTAAAAATGGGGGATTATAGATCCGTCTGACATACAATGTCAGTGCGGTATTGTGCAGAAGTTCTGGACCAGAATATGACCCACTTACTAGGCTCCTAAGTGTCGGTACAACTGCAATGAACGCCATTGACGCAGCTTTTAACGTGGCTGGTGACTGAGCCCAACACAAATATAAAAATATATTTTAAATGACAGAGATCATGAGGTTGAAAAAATACATTAGTTCGAAGTTTTTTTTGTTTTTTCTTTATAAATGTTGCTCCACAACCACGTTACCTTACAACACCGTCTTTTATCTAAAGTCTTCGTTGGTTCACACATCCCGGGCCTAGCCTAGTGACTTACCGACGTTATGTATGAGCAGGTGCGGTTCTACTGGTCGATGTCCCGCGCCAACTGCCGCTGCCGCTACCTGTGCTGGATCACGGAGGAGCAAGGCCGGCCGCGCTTCCACGTGCGCGCGCAGGACGAGCCGCGCGACGAGTGCGCCGCGCCCACGCCGCGCGCCGCTTGGGCCAACGTATGTATACGTGACCTAGCGAAACAGACTTCTGAATTACGTGTTTACCTCAATCTCAAAACAAACAAACATACATCCTCTCACTCTAAACGCTTATACATTCTCCGTTCCGTCGTGGTAAAATAAAAAGAAAATCCTATTTTATTTTTCATCTAAGAGCTTGAAACATCTCGCATCAGACGTTACGATACAAAGCAGCAACAGAAATTATGCATAATGCAAATCTAATTTTTGTACTGAAATAAATAACATGTGCCTTTCTGTTCATGTTATTTTCTTAAAACAGATTGATTGATTAGTTCAGTTATTACTTTTTGGCGTACAGTACAATTATCACCCCAAATTTTCATTAAATATACCAGATATAGGATAAGTAAATAAAAAATAAACTAGTGATGATTTATGTACCTTTCCATTGTGTTGAGAAGACAATATTGTAATGGTTACCAGACCATTTAAATGTATTTCTATATAAAGAATACCTCTTTCTATAGGTATTAGACGCAGTGGCAGCATTACGTGAAGGTCGAAGTGAAGACGGGGTTCTCAAGCTATGGCCCAACTACGTGACGGGAGAAGATCTGTTCGGTTTGACGGAGCCCGCCGTAGTCAGAGTACTTGAGAGTTTACCTGGTAAGACTATTGGTCTAATAGTATTCTAATTTTGCATTTGAGCGTTGATCCTATATGTTTCTCTTGAAATACTTGCTCGATTAAGAGCAGCGGTAATTCAGTTAAAATAGCGCTTTTGTAACTAGACAGCAGCTTTTTATCATCATCGCCGCCGTCATAAAAGTAAACGAAAATATTGTGAAGAAATCGGCTGTTCTGGAATCAAAAATTTCAAAATATAATATGCCATCCACCAACCTGCATTTGGTCTGCGTTGCGGAGAGTAGCCTAATCTCAATCACAGAGAGGAAGCTTGTCAATGTTGTAAGCTAATTAAGCATTTGAAAGTGGTTACTAAACGTTTCAGTCTGCACTTTGGTAGTAAACAAATATATGTTTATTTATCCCATCCAGGCGTAGAGACGCTGACAGACTACCGCTTCAAGTTCGGTCGCTCGGCTCTGCTAGAGGGCGGGCTGGCCGTGAACCCGTCGGGCTGCGCGCGCAGCGAGGCCCGCGCGCGCGCCACGTGGCGCCGCTCGTGCACGCGCTCGCTGCTGCCCGCCGCGCCCGCGCCGCCGCCCGCGGCCGACCACCCCGCCTGTCCCTACTCCAAGCAGTTCGTGCACACCAAGAGCTCGCAGTACAAGAAGATGAAAAGCGAGTGGCGGAACAACGTCTACCTCGCCAGGTTTGTAACTCTGTAAATCCTATACTGCTAGAGTTACCTTCTATCAGAAACCGTCCTGATTTGTACAGTCTTCATTTTCGTGCACCTAAACTTCTTAAGGTACTCGTCATACTAAATAACTTTTGCTATGGGATGAAGTTCAACATCGCGAAAAAAATTGCTGTTTTTTTTTTTTGACAATCAATGGGACAGCTGATTTATTTCGGTTTAGTAAAAGTTGTCTATAATGATTGATCTATGAACCCTTAAAAGGTTTAAGGTAAACAAAAACTAAACTTGTATGTAATACCTATCCTTGAAAAGTATTCTCCCAATATACAAACAAACTAGAAAAAACGTAGGGCACACATGCAGTATAATTTTCAAATCAGACATTAATTGCATGAATAACTAGGAAGTTATAAAATGTAAATAAATTATAATCAATCTCAGCCAGCAAGTTGAGCAGTCACCACAAGCGGAACCCGTAGAACAGGACTCAAAGTCTACCCGGCATCTCCGCCATATTAAAAGACAAGAGACGACAGAACCCCTACCTATGACGTCATCGCTTGCTAGTATCTAGGAGGCATAGCGAATGCAGTACCAAATATTACAGTTTTAAAACCAATCCATTTCAAAACTATACGGTAAGAATGAGAAAAGAAAAGAATATTGTGTGCTACTAGGTTTAAAATCGCGCCTTCATGAAGCCTGCTAAAACTAAGACTGCTTTTGTCGAAATATTTCAGGCCTGTGTGTGATCTTGTGAAGTTTAGATTGATATGAAAACTAGGTCGTAGTTAGTTGGTGATTGGTGAAACAACAATATCGTGTTGGACAGTAGATTATGCTTATATTTTTCGGACACTCGAAACTTAAATATGGAATGTTTATGTCTTGAACGGAAGAAGCCTATATACTTTTATGTACTTTATATGATAAAAAACAGTAGTACAATAATATTTTATGTATCATATTTATAATACTTAGAGCTGTGTGGACAAAGCATGTCAATACCTACAGCCTGATGATCAACTTTAGTTCTTTGCTATAAGGATTGAAATTGCATCTTATAAAACTGATATCACAGCATCATAAACCTAAATAACATAATAACCAATCTTAATTATTTCTAGGTCTAAAATCCAGGGGTTGGGTCTTTACGCAGCCAAGGATTTGGAAAAGCACACCATGGTTATAGAATACATTGGAGAAATCATTCGCTCCGAACTGTCAGAAATACGGGAGAAACAGTATGAGGCTAAGGTAAGGCATTGTTACCACTTCGTTATCTAGCAACAACTATATTGCTAGATTTTTCAGATAACATAGTTACAAATCTTCTAATTTCAAATTACGTAACCATTCCCCGAGAAAATGGCGGGACACCTTTAATGGCTTGCTCGAAGAAATGGTGGTAAGCCTTTGCCCGGGAGTGGTACTATACGTGCTAATAAAAAAACCATCTACCATCCATGTGTCATGTGTGTGACATCCATGTCAGTGGCAGTGAAGAGGTCACTTTTACTGCATCTTTTGAGACAAGATAGGACACCTATCCTGCCTTCGAGTACGACACATCCCTACTTCCGCGACCTTCTGCCGTGTCGTCGAAGTAGACCCAAGCCAATAATATTTTGTCAATATAAAAATTACATGACATAAATTAATGAATAAAAATGATGAAATGCTGTGCATTTGTACTATACATTTTGTTACGATGTTTCATTATGTTCTCTCTAGCGAGTACATAAATGATAACATAAATAAATTTCCAGAACCGCGGCATCTACATGTTCCGTCTGGACGAGCGGCGCGTGGTGGACGCGACGTTGTCGGGCGGACTGGCGCGGTACATCAACCACTCGTGTCAGCCCAACTGTGTCGCGGAGACCGTGGAGGTGGACCGACATATCAGGATCATCATCTTCGCCAAACGACGGATCGCGCGCGGGGAAGAGGTAAACTATCCTAGCACCAGTTATACCACTTGCAAGAATTTTCAAAAATCCTTTTTTGTCCTCAATTATGTCTATTTTAATATGAATAAGAGTACTATTGCGTTTTTTTTACTAATGTGAAGCTAAATTATTCCTGAGTGTAAAAGGTTGTATTTAATATAATCTCGTCGGATAATTTTCGCCAAAAACGGCGACTAAGCCGCCGACTAACTTAGTACGGTATAATGTCTGATGATAAAAAAAATTAATACTAACTCGTCCTTTCTGTCTGAAAACCATTTTGTCCTTTATGACATAGCATACTAATCTTGTGTATTTTTTTTGCAGTTGGCATACGATTACAAATTCGACATAGAGGACGACGCTCATAAAATAATGTGCATGTGCGGCGCGCCCAACTGTCGCAAATGGATGAACTGAACACGACACACAGGACTGGACCCTTGACGACTTGCCACCGAGACTGAACGAAGAGCAGAACAAACCAGTGTCCGACACAGGACCATCACTACACTGGTATATTCACGTGTAGACGTAGATACACTAATATAATATTTGCCTCTATACGTGCACATACAACCGCACTCGGCTTAGACTTTTAGCGTAGGAAAGGCTATGATAACTAGTTTTATGTACCAAAGTGATTGTACTACATGTAAGTAAATGAATCAATTTAGACTTATTTAAGATTTCACTCTGATAAAGCTGACGTGTGATCATCAAATAAGACAATATCAACAGAGTTTTACCAGTAATCTTGAATTTTATAACTATATTTAACTACCGCGGTAATCAATCGGAACCTTTTATAATGTAAATAATATTAAATCGATATAGAAGTTGTTATTGAATTTAAATGTTTTAGACGTGAAAGTTTTACGAGACTAGAGTGTAGGCTAAGTATAATTTTATTATGTTAAATTGTAATTTATGGATGTTTTGTGTCGCCGTTTCAAATGACTTTTATAAATTAATAATTATTTCAGAATTATCGCACCTAAGTCGTCACAGTTATCAATATTAGCGTATACCGAATGTATACTTGAAAATCTCAGCAGTGACTAATAGTTAGGTTAAGTTACCAAATAGACGAGTCTGCATTTAGTATGCATAGAGCACAATTTATTTAGCGATGTAAATATCCTCTTTATTAGAAATTATGTAGGGCCCAGTGTAGGCGACACGCGTTACTTGGAACAGGGTAGTTTATAATAATTTCTAATGGAGCGGCACGAGACGCCACGATGTGCCTGACCCGTTGTTGTTAGATCTACGGATACCGCAGCGCGCCTTCCGACGGTGGACGTGATGTATACATGTATACCTGTTGGCTGAATGGATGGATGTGTGAATGTCCGCGTGCGTACTTTTATTCACATGGTTTATAACATACACATATTCAGCTGGAAAAGTATTAAGAAAGAATAGGTTGATATATATTTTGGAGAGAAGACCTGACAGTTAGTGATGAAATTATTTTACGAATATTTACTCAAAGTAATGGTTTATACATAGTTCCACCGTCTCATTTAAATGGTGTGAATAAATCAACGTGCACATAGTAGTTAGTGTAATTATTTATGTAATAAATTTAATACATAGTCCCAAATGTGATATTACCTCACATAATTTCGCGTGAACTTCACACTGTGTAGTGGTCATTATAACCTGTTAGGTTAGCTTGTTGCGTTACCGCTACGCGTTGCATAATCAATGGAGTGCGTTCAAGACGCTTGTAAGATCTGGTTATAGAGAAAATATTAAATAGGTGTTTGTAGCTAGCGCAAGGAATTATGGTAACGCCAGGTTGCCGTCTACCCATGTTATGAATTCATGCAAACTAATTTTAAGTGTTAAATGTGCAATACAGTCTTGAGAACAGAATGTAAATATGACGGAAGCGAAGCGAATCAGTGATCAACAGTTTTAATGTAATCATGGAATAGGTATGTTTTGTGCATTGTTTTGTAATCAGTTATACACCTCTCATTCAATATTTCTATCGATTTTATTTAAAGCATTCCCATACATTTTGCCCCATATTTTGACTCAAATAATTTTTTTCATGAGAAAACATATTGAAAGTTGTAAAATTATGTACTTTAGTAATATTCTATACATTAGTATTTTTATTGCATTATTTTCCTATAATTAAAATTTTAATTAGTATAACACCGTTTTTTATTTGGGCTCCTCAAGATAGTCTACTCTCCAATACATCCTCTCGAGGAAAAACCCTCATGGACGCCGGGAGTCGGGTGCCGTTGTACCCCGCTGGGTTCAGTGCCAGAGTCAGGGGTGTCCCTGACTCTGGCAGGGCCACCATCATGGATCTTAATTTTAATAACACAAAAATGTTGTCGCTAATTTGTCCCCAAATATCAGAATTTGACGGTCACTGGTTCAAAAGATATAAGGGTTTATAGGTGGCCCTGCTGGAGAGTCTCCCCAGCAGGGCCACATTTATATCTTAAAAACTAGGGCACCTACCGAAGATGTGTTTTCTCCTATATTTTGTCCCCAATTTGTCCAAATTTGACACCAAGTTACAGATTTAATCGGGTCTTTTAGTTTAGGAGATATACTACCGCACTCAGAGCTTTAATGATTACTTAGGGCATCACTTAGTAAAGGTTTTGACAGTTTTGTCATACAAAAGTATGTCAAATCTTTACTAAGTGACGGCTTAAGTAATCATTAAATATCTCTGAGTACCGCAGATAATGAGTTCAATTAGTAAGGTATAGTCCAAGAGCTAGATCAAAGATTGACGAAAAATTGCCAAGGATAAATATTTATATTAATATGTGTAATATACTTCTAGTTTTATCGGTCTAAAGTCCTTAGAAATGTCCCAGAAAGATAAATTTTCAATTAAATACATGTTTTTATGTTTTAAATTACAAGATTAGAGTGACTTAAACTTCTGTGAAAACATTAAACCTTGCTCTTGGGATTTTTGGTGTCAAGATGTACAGTCGCGTGCAACTGCCAGTTTACAATGTTAAGCTAATTTACGTTAGAATAATAAAAAAAAATATCGTTCCCATAATTAAATGTTTAATATAGGAACTTAAACCTTAAAAATATATTGTCAATTGTAATCAAATTTTATTTTATAAAAATGAATTTCTAAAAAGTTTGTTTGATGTGTGTTATTTTTGTGTGTGTACTTTGAGGTGATTGTGAGTGTTATGTTGTGGGTATGGATGGGTTGAGTTTTGGTTTTATCTTAATTTAGGTTAGAATAATAAAAGTTCTGTTGTCGAAATATAAAATGATTTATTACCTTTAAATTATCACACATCGACGGACTAGATTGGTAGATAGCGGCTGGGTAATGGGTATTGGTATCTAAGGACGCACACACAAACACGCTAGTGACGTGAAAAATCAAAGTAAGTAACTTACAAATATTAATATGCACTCATACGCCGTCTTCTTTTTAAAACAATCTTCTGACAAAAGACCTATGGGAACTACTGCATTTTGGATGATAATTTGCCTAGAATCAATATCCTGTGAATGGTAGTCGGAAGAACGTAAAGAGAAACCTAAGAGTTATCTGCGACTAATTAGAATGCGCGTTGTGTCGCGCGCGCCGGTTGAGTTGCAGCAGGTGACTCCCTTTTTCTATCTCGCCCTTTTCCCCGTATTTTTGTATTTGCGGAATACCTAGAGATAACAACACTCGAGTTCGTAACTATTCATAGTAAGTTCCACTTTAATTAAATTGGCTGACTTTAACTTACGTGACGGGCAACTCGTTCTAAGTAGTTCGTCAGTACGAAAGGCGCGTAGTCCATCTCTTTCTTACTTACCGTAAATGAAACGGAGCGCAGCGATCAATCTGCCACCGACTTGGTGGTAAGTGCACACATTGTGTTAGAATTTAGATGAATATAATTACACATGTTTATTGTAGATTTGTTTATAGGTAATGAAAACAGCTTTCCTTTGGTGGGTTGAAATGATAGAATAAGTTTATATTTATTTAATTCGAAACAAACATTCCTACATAAGACGTCATAGATACTGTCTAGAAACTACATAAAGTATTTTGTACTTGCTTGTACCACTGTATGCGGAAATTTAATTCTTTAATATCTTTTTAATTACACACCGACTAAATCTGTAACTTGGTGTATAATTTGGACAAATTGGGGACAAAATATAGGAGAAAACACATCTTCGCTAGGTGCCCTAGTTTTTAAGACATAAATGTGGCCCTGCTGGGGACTCTCCAGCAGGGCCACCTATAAACCCTTATATCTTTTGAACCAGTGACCGTCAAATTCTGATATATGGTGTCAAATTTGGACAAATTTGCGACAAAATATAGGAGAAAACAGATGTTCGCTAGGTACCCTAGATTTTGATATAAATTTGGCCCTGCTGGGGAGACTCTTTCCAGCAGGGCCACCTATAAACTCTTATATCTTTTGAACCAGTGAGCGACAAATTCTGATATTTGGGGACAAATTAGCGACAACATTTTTGTGTTATTAAAATTAAGATCCATGATGGTGGCCCTGCCAGTCAGGGACGTGTAGGGTAGCAGTTTCCTGCTATTTTGGCCTACAGTATGTCCTACTCAGACCCATTCGATTCGGGCAGGCTTTTGAGCCACATCAGCTAACTGTATGTTTTGGAGAGCGCAGTATTGTAATTCGAACAGGATCTGTTAATTATTTAGCACCTATATTATAATGCACTCCATTACCAGTTGACTTGGACAGCGTCTTTTATTTTGTAGCAGTAAAAGTCCGTTACTACTAAGAGCAGTATGCGTGGTTTTTTTCAGTACTAACTTAGTGTCGCTACAGTGCAGACCTGAAATGGTTTTTTGACTGTGTGACATTATAGCTTATAAGAAAAGGGAATTTTATGTACAAAAAAAAACATCCATTATTTCATATAAATTTTATTACAAACTTTTTTTTTTTTACTTAAACTGCAAATGATATACCAAAGAACATTGTCTAAGTAAAGCTGGAGATCCAGCACACGTTGATCGCAACAAGGTTATGATTGGAAACGGCTCGTCTAGCGGGACGACAGGCGGCAAGCGTGCCTCGAGCTTCACGTGAATTCACTAAACACATCAACACAAAATCTCTTGTTTAATTATGATCAAATTGATTGTGCTTGAAAACAAACTAAAATGATCAAATACTGTTATGGATTCCATTTTACGGCGCCGTCAATTAGCCTTAATGGAAGATATTTGTATAATAAGTATTAAAATTCATTTCATGTCTCAGCTATCACAAACGTAGACTAGCCGTTTCTTTATAATTGTCTATTTAAAGTTAAACATTCCGAAAATTCAAATGATTGAAATAATTTACAAAAATATAACATTCGTCACTTTTAACACATACAACACACTGAGCTTTACTTGATAAATACATAATCGAGTCAAAGTTATCACTCAAGTTGGAATGAGAATAAGAAAATAAATATTATAATTTGAATTAAAATTGTATCTTACACTCGACTCGAGCATGAGACGGAGACTGTCTGTATCGCTATATATTATATAACTAGATTAGAGGACATAAGAGACGACAAAGTCGCTTGTACAGATTAGTGCGGCTCTGTCTCAAGAAATTAAGATATTTGGCGATGAAATCATACATAATACCAAAATTACCATGCTTTGCACCATTACCTTATTTATATAGACAAATTTATATGGTTTCACAAACCTAAAGAACTTTGAAGAAACCCCTGACGCAATCGTTAGACTTACGTAAAATTATAATTGTTGTTTCAGTAGTTTACAGCCAAAAACAAAAATCACTGAACAATACAGCTAGCAGCTATTCGTAGCTGAGATATCGTAGGACCGCGTCACATACTCATCGCTGACTAGTAATGCCGGCGCCATCGCGCCACCGACTCGCCCGCACTTACATTTTGTACTTCAACACTAGTATTGCTCGTAACTAAGTACTTCAATATTTGCTTCCTTTACGGAAGCGGCATTTAAAACCTCATCGTATAACATACAGAGGATTGATCCCAACTCAGGGCACTGCCGAATTAGTTACTTAACCTAGGAAAAAGAGGCAGCGTAATAAGTATTATTTTATTGAAAGTTGATTCCTAGAACAACCAATGGATTTGTTTTGTATATCTTTAGTCTCGATATCGAGATGTTACAAACATATGAAGCATTACTAGTGAGCGATAGTTAGGCTGCTTACAAACGGGCGCGTTTCGAGCATATATACGTCTGAGAAACGTAGCCGCTTATTGCTCTCTAGCTATACCATCGCCTCATGAATATGAAACTTGTGTTAGTAACTGGCAGTTCAGAGACCAGAGTTTGGTCAATAATGCAATGTAAAGAAAAGCATCAGTCGTCCAAATATGTACAGAAGAATCAATCCAGTTCATCATCAATTTGTTCAAAAATACGCGTTAATTTAAAGTTAAAATGATAGACAGGCACAGTGTATATTATTGCTTTTGGGCGGCTACGTTTTGACATTTATATGAGAAGCATACGCGAGTGGAAGCAAGCCTCGCGGCGAGCGAGCGGGTGCGCTCAGTCGATGTACTGCGCCAACCAGCGGAAGCCCTCGCCGTAGCCCTGGCGCTTCAGCACCGAGCACATGAACAGCTCCAGGGGCCGGCCGGGCAGCTCTGATCTGGATACCTTGCCCTGTAACAATACATTATCATCATATTACTAACCAAAAACATTACTGGTCTTCGTGTGGATTTTGGATTAGCCAAAATAGTATCTGAATAATAATGCCCCTATCGCTTCTATTTCCCATATTTTATAGAGTTTTCGAAGTTACTATTAATAGTTATGTAGTTAGGCATGCAAGACAGGTTGTTTACTTTGAAGATCACACTTGAAGCCATTATATTACCTAAGGAGCTTGTTTGGTAGGTGGAAGTACGAGTTAAATGCGATAGACCTCTATATTAGTTAGTTATTTTATTAGTTTTATACTAGTACGAGGGGATGAGGGGATAAGGTGAATCAGTCTAAAGGCAACCTAACCATCTTTACATTGTACAATTTCACATTATCTGTCTATTATTAAGTTACTCTGTATGGTTGTCTCTAATTTGTGAATAAATAATTATGAATTATATTAGTCGATCGCGTCTGTACATATCCGGCAAAAAGTCGAGTTTATAAACATTCATATAAATATATAAACCTTGACAAGACTGCATACCAACTGAATGTGTATCTGGTAGATATTGCAAATATGCTAATATCATTAAAAGTAGGCTCGAGTTATAAATGCGATATCACGATGACTTGTTTTACGAACAAGTCTGTTACTGTGTGATGGTTATCATTTTAGTGAACAATTAAAGTGCATTGATTTTTATGATTATGTATGATGCAACATTTTTAACACACTTATTTATTTTACAATTATCCACGATTCTGATGGAACTTTTTATTTTATATTCATAATTATATTGCATTTTACATTTCGGTACTCAATAAGATTAGACACACAAGTTAAAACAAAAGGAACCATTTCATTTTCAAGAAATAATCGCAAGTAAACATAGCTTCTTTAAAGTTACTAGTCTGATAAATAAAAAGCGAGCACGTTTATGCGTTTACGACGCGATAAAGTTACTAATAAATAAATAGTAGATAATGTGGGGACAAGGTCTACGGTAGTTCTGTGTTATGGTAGGAGAGATTGTATTATAGCATTACATGTGAAAACTGACTGATAGGGATATGTTTTATCTATCCATGTTAAAATTAGAATGTTGCAGCATTAAGATTGATTTCCTTACGACAAGATTTAGATATAAAGTCCCACTGTGTCTAAGGTAACATTGCAATATATTATAAGTATAGGATAATCAGACGACTTTCTGGGGCAAAGGTCCTCTTGGTCAGAGTCAGTGGGCGGACCACGTGGGGCTTGGTAGATGTCACGTCTTCGAAAAATCTGTTCTAGGACATGTAGATTTCCTCAAGATGGTTTCCTTTGCCATTCTACAATATATTGCTGTTTAAAACAAACTTAACCGTACTAGTGACAATTTGGCGTGTGTCGCATAAAAATACTCCAGTGATAAGAATATTGTAAATTGGGTCAGTTGGCCGTATGTTAATTGAAACAGGATGATAGTGCGAAGTAATTAATAATTTAGCATTTAATTATGTAGTTCTTTCACATAGTTTACTATATTGCGCCCGGGCCACTGCTTCATTCCTTTTTATTGTAAAACTTTTGAAAGATATGAAAGTTATTTGTAAATTCAGGTACGCCTCGGATAACTAATGCCATTTTTATGAAGCATTTTTATCAACATCATCATTACAGACTACAGCAGTCCTCTATTGGACACAGGCCTCGTCAATTGCACGCCAATCAACAAGATTCTCGAAACTCTACCGCCACTCTGCCACCCAGCTACCACTAGCCACCGTGCAAAGATTGTTTCTCCACCTAGCCTAAGGATGCCCTACCTTAGATTTGAAAGTTTAATTAAGGACCTCAGAAACCGGGCATAACTGTATCAAAGAAGAATACATGTGTGACCAACCTTTCCAGTAGTCTGTTGATACAAGTTGAAGAACTGACGGAGCTCATCTTCACTGGCGGCGCCGGGTTTGTCGATCTTGTTGCCGAGGATGAGCACGGGGCAGTTACTGAGGGTCTCATCTGTGAGGAGGGAATCCAACTCGGCCTTGGACTCGGGCAGACGCGCGCGGTCGCAGGCGTCGACCAAGAACACGATGGCGTCTACTGCTGGGAAGTAGTCGCGCCATACTCGCCGCGCCTGTTGATGCCCGCCGAGATCGAACGTCGTGAAGCGCATACTGCCTATTGACAGCTCTTCCGACGCTGTGGAATTAAGAGGACGTATTTGAGACACATTTGTATACACCATAGCTGGAATTCGGTCTGGAGGACTATTAATATGTATATTTAGAACAGAGAAGACAGTGTTGTGAAGACCGTGTCTACGCAGGTGTAGTCGGGAGGTTTCTGAACTCTGATATCTATTCTGTCTTATAATTGTCAGGGTGTAAAGTACAGTAGTCTCGGATTAAAGTAGGCCTCTAAACGAGGTCTGAACGGCAGTAATATAGGCCTCGTTAAGAATTCATAATGCTTGCTTTGACACCACTGAAGAAGTTAATAACAATGCCAACTGCATATTTAATCTCTTCATGTAAACAACATGAAGAGAGCAATAATTATCAAACTGTGTCAGAGGTAAAAACCTTAAATTGCATTACATCAGAAAACTAATATAGTTTAGTTAGTCTTTTCGGAATAGAATTCAATGAAATTGTGAAGTACGAAGCCCGATATCAGAATGAGCTACTTTTTTATTGGCATATTTTATGTGGCCTACTTACTCTAGAGAGTATAATATATTTGTTTGGATCTTATACTCTTTGAATAAATGAATATTGATTACAAATAAGTAATTGAAGTACTAATATGTTTCCATGATATGATAGCAAACACTTAAACGATAAATATGTATTTTAGTTTATCAAGTAGGATGCATATTATGTCATAACCAGGAAATGGATAAAAACAATGTTTTACGAAATTAAAGGTCCAAATTATTTGGTCAACGCATTATTGAATGTACATACGTCCATACATAAACTCACGCCCTTTTCCCATGCGGGTAGGTAGAAACCTACCCCCATGGAAAAAGGGCGTGAGAGACCACAGAACGTCGCTACGATCCTTACATACTCCCTCCACGCACGCCGGTTGAGAGTACTACGCGCCTGTCCTTTCTGAAGAACCTCACCAATTTTATTTATTTGTATAAATTATATTAATATATGTTTTATTGAAAGTAATATGAGCTATGTAATATAGTTGTTAATTTTAGGAATAATTAATTAATTATCTTATATAAATGCTAGTTTTATGTCTAGTTTGGCTTAAACATCGTAATGAACTTTGTTAGGGGATGGCGCTGCTTGCCGAGATACAGGATCCGTCCTAGTTCGGCAACAGAGGATTCCATAATATTAAAAACGGTATACTAAGCCTATCCAGTCATGTAATATGTTATTGTTAAATTTTTGTGGTGAAAATAAATATTATTAAAAAAAAAAAAAATTAGGTTAGTGTGTGTAATACACGTATACAGTTTCTGTTTACGTAATATCTTTTAATGTCGTAATAATTATGCCATTCAGCATGACATTGCTACCTTTAATATTTATAAAAATAATTGATTCAAACAGGAAATTAGACGGCTTAGTGACCTTGAGAGGACCGTCATTATTAAAAGTGAAGACCTCTTTTCTGGCAGATTAAAACGAGTTTGGCATTAAGTAAATACACTGTTATTTTAGCTATGTAAATAGTATTTTTGTAAGACATCTTGTACATTCATGGATATAATGTTAACTATATGGAAAAAATGTAAATGCAACTTTTATGAGTATTGAATATATTAGTATGACCTTCTGGTACAAATTAAAAATATTAAAAAGTTAAACACAAACTTTTTTATTTAATTCTTTCATTCATTCATCATCTGCATTCATGCTATGGACTTATGAAATTATTATTTAGAAGTAAAACTTTTTATATTATGTAATACTAATTTAAATAAGATGAAGATGGAATGATCTTCAATGACAAAATTAGAATGAATTAATGCACAAGGTCTGGTAGCCAGTTTTATTTAGCAATATTGGCATCTGCATTTTAAAATGCTACTTAAGTATTGACTATGCTAGTAGACTAAAATTTGAATTGTCACAATCTATGTAAAACAATAGCAAAGATCTGGCAATTAGCACAAATCATAAAAAACTTAAAATTTTCTAATAAAGCAGTTACATCAGGCTTATTATAATATAACAGTATGCAATAACCACACAAGAGACAAGGGTAGGGTGATGATGAATAGTATGCATTAACCACAGTCATTAGCTCTAGCTAGAACATAAGAACCGGAAGTAATGGAGAGAAGCCTTGGCCCAGCAGTGGGATGGTTAACCGTAAGTAAGTATACATTTGTTGATGTCGAAGCTACTATTTCATTATAATGTTACGGTTGAGTTTCACTAATTCAGCACTGAAATGCTCAGATTACTGGATTGTATACAAAAAAACAAGATCATCACTACATAGTATAAAACAAAGTCACTGTTGCTGTCTGTCCATCCCTATGTATGCTTAAATCTTTAAAACTACGCTACGGATTTTGAAGCGTTTTTAATAGATAGTGATTCAAGAGGAAGGTTTCAGTATATAATTTGACCAACATCCACGCGGGTGAAGCCGCGGGCATCAGCTAGTAAGAAATAAAGTCATTCGTAACATACTCATTTAAGAGGAGAAAAGTTTTATTTATTAACAGAAGTAGAAGGCGGGAAGTTGGTGGAAACTATTGACTGAATGAAATGAGCATATTAAAAGCTGCTGATAGATAAAGAAAGCTGTTAATGGTTATTATAGGTTTCACTGTTGTTTCATTAATAAACAAACAGCGGAAACAAAATGTTTTGTAATGCTTTATTTATAGTCATAGTTCAAGAAGTTTTGTATAGTTATAGTCATGGTTTGTCAGCATATTTATTGTACTATGTGGAAGATTATCTGTACACAACACAAAGATGATTGGTCTGTGTGTTGAGTAAGTGCATCAGCGGGCTATGTCATACTTACTGGGATGCAATGTGGGTACATGCTGTGCCAATCTGTCATCCTTCAGCATATGCAGTAGTGTGGTCTTGCCAGCATTGTCCAATCCCAGGAACAGTAGCTTGCCTGACTTCTTCCATAAACCTGTTGGGCAACCAACCTCATTAGTTACTTCATATTTATTACTCAATTACATTCTTTCTTGATTATGTAAATGTAATAACGAATTATTTTGCATCATTGTTCCATAAGAAGTTACTGTAATTTATTATTATTACATAATAGAACAATTTAACAAATAAAGATGCCATATATTTTGGTTCAGGAAGCAATATGTCAGCTTAAAAAGGCTTAGGATTGTTTGTAGGTCAGCGTGTCAAGCTCATTGCTGGCGACCTTCTGGTTTTCATCGCTTAGTAATAGTGGCTTTGTTTGTTCCTCAATTGTCTATGAATTATTTACAATTGTTGCAGTTTCTCTGAGGCTAGCTGTAATTGAACTAAAATAATGACACCTAAAGCAGATTTTTTTTGTTGGTGTAAACACACACACAACACAACATGTATGTTCAGATACAATCATGTTTGGATAGTAATTAAAACCTTAGTGGTTTATTATTGAGCAAAATAATGTGCCCCTGGTATTTATAATGTTGATTCCTAGGTTATCAAACTGGTAATTTTCTTTTTTTATAGACCTTTAACTGAGGAAATTAAAGTAACTTTTGTTTTTTCAATAACAATAACTGTAACACAAATAATGAGGAAGTTTTATTACTGGCATTGTTTTCTAATGTTTTTTTTATTGTTTTTATTAGTTTATTTACCAGTCTGCAGTTTCAGAAAGTCTTAATATTTTGATCAGTTTGTTGGAATCCTGGATTTTGACTTTTTAAAGACACCACAATAGTCTAATATGAATAGTACTCACCAAGGAACCCAAGAACGCCAGTGAACCAATCCAAGATAAACATTTTGAATCTGGAACGTAGGACATGATATTATTTCAGGACATCTCCGCCTTCATCACAAAGAAGAACGTATCAGCGTATGGGATGAGTAATGACTTGCAAATCTTTTTGTTATCAATTACGTCGTAGTAGCCAGCAGTGGAATATCACTGAGCAATGCCACCGCACATCACAAATGCCGTCAAACTCGTTGAGACATCGAAAACGTAGTAAGAATACAATATTGAATTGAGTAACATGAATGACAGAACGTCATTCGCGTACTTGAAACTTCGAACTTGAATTACACAAAAACGCAAAAGAAATACTCACTTTTTAAAATTGAACTAGTTTAACTAATGCTAAAAGGAAGTTTATCACAATATTTCACACTTATTTGCAATATGTTACGTCGCTAAAACCGACGATTTTTCTCAGCAACGAATATGCGATGAAATATGAATCTGTTGGCAATGACGTACGCTATTTCCGGATGTTGTCACATTGCTTTAGGGGTGCGATCGTGATTCAATTTACAACACTTGTTAGATTTCTATTCAACAACATTATTATCGTATTATTATGAATAATATGAAAATAAGTTTTACATCGTAACTTTTAATAAGCAATATCGAAATACTTTGCGACTCAACACTATCTAACCCTGCCATGCTTACTGATAAAAAGTGTGTCTTCAAGAGTTCTAAATACTACTTAGACCCCGATATACCCTGCAAACCCGCTACTAGGAAAACTTGGATGCAAGAGCGAGCGAAGCGAGCTCGGGACTTCGGGGCACCCCGATTTAATTTTAAATAGAAGGCTGTTTTTATTAACTGCTTTTACGTGTTAGTAGAATGAGAACAGTAATTTGGTTGTTTTTGTACTATATTATTTTGAACACATCCATATGCGTGTTGCCGTACTCAAACTATAAAGTGATGTGGTAAATTTATAAAAGGAGTAGAAACTACTAAAGCATTTTCCACAAAAATAAAAGAAAATGTTCAATATTTTTTCGAAATTCTAAATCCATGGTCACTATTGGTGTAAAAGTGATGTAATTAAAATTTTCATATACGTATTTCTAAGTGGTGTGAATAGTGCAGTTTTGTACCAAAAAGCTGGCAACATTCGCATCCAGATTTCTTTCTAGTTTTTGACAGCTTTCAAAGCTAAGGTATCTTCAAGTTTTATTATAAAATTCCTTATTTTTAACGATTTACAGAAAAATAATCCTTGTTATGAATAGTTAAATCACTCATATAATATCTAGTTCTCCGTACGCGGTAAACAGTGTGTGGATTGCCTAGATTTTGTAAGGTTACAAAAGTGGTGCTGAAGACAGTGTTGTTATTTTCAGGCTGAGCCATGGCACCAAGGAAAAACAAAGTAGCGAAAGAGGAGGTCCAGGTTACCCTGGGACCGCAGCACTTGGTGGGCGAGACAGTGTTCGGCGTAGCTCACATTTTTGCCTCTTTCAACGACACATTCGTACACGTTACTGACTTGTCCGGCCGGGAAACCATCGCCCGTGTCACCGGTGGCATGAAGGTGAAGGCTGATCGTGACGAGGCCTCACCCTACGCCGCTATGTTGGCCGCTCAGGTTTGTTTACTACCCTTACTTGATGTTAACAGCATTTTAGTTAGGACCATATATTTTGAGGTTAGGTGTGTATTTTGGCTGATGAAAGTCAAACTATCTAGCTTATTCATACTTGAAGTTGTGTGTAGCCAAAGGCTAATACTACATCAGGGGAGCTTTAGTCAGTACAACTATCTTTAGATTTACTTTGTCAATTTCTTAAATTATCTATTTAACAAAATTATATTAAAGAAATTATAGAACAACACTATTATGTACTGTAGAATTGTCTCCAATTTATTGTATTGTCCAACTGACAATGGTAAAAAAATGACTTGAAATACTTTTTATTTTTCAAAACAAAACGAAGAACTTAGTGTTTTGATTGAACTTGATAAAGTCTCACGTCATTCTGTTGGCTCCTTGATTCATTGACTAACTTTAACGAAAAGGTTTCAATATCACTAATTTCTATTTTCCAGGATGTTGCTGAGAAGTGCAAGACTCTTGGCATCACTGCCCTGCACATCAAGCTGCGTGCCACCGGAGGCAACAAGACCAAGACTCCTGGACCTGGTGCTCAGTCCGCACTCCGTGCTCTCGCTCGTTCCAGCATGAAGATTGGCCGCATTGAGGATGTTACCCCCGTGCCCTCAGACTCTACTCGCAGGAAGGGTGGCCGAAGAGGTCGCAGGTTGTAATCTGTTAGTTTAAGCATACTGTGGACTTTAAATAAATAAGTTTGCGGTAGTTTTGTGTTTTATTCTGGTTTTGTGTTCGTGTAAGATTATGTTGCTGTAGATTCTAACATACTTTTGTTAAGGAAGAAATGTAAAAATGCAAATAGTGTTCTAAACATTACATGCTCACTATTACCAATTATGCAATTGCTAAACAAAACATCACTGATTGCTGAAACCCACAACCTTACCCATAATTACCAAGAAGCAGCATCTACCACCAACAGGTACAAATAAATTTGTTTATCATAGTAGTTAGCAAACCAAGATTTGCCAGCGAGCAATGGAGCGCAGAATAATAGGTGTTAAGCGAACAGATCGCGTTAGAAACACCACCCTGCACTCCATAACTCAAATAGAGCTGATGTTGGAGAAAAAACAGCCAGGCTGAAGTGGGAGTGGGCAGGCCACGTAGCACGGATGCACCTGGAGAGATGGGCAAAGGTCGTCACACACTGGACGCCTGAGGCAGGACAGCGCCGTCGAGGTCGACCGCGGCGAAGGTGGCGTGACGATCTGATCATGTTTGCGGGGTTAACATGGCCAGAGATCGCACATGACAGAAAGGTATGGAAGGAGAAAGGGGAGGCCTATGCTCAACAGTGGGACACAACGTAGGCTAACAAAAAAAAAAGTAGTTTGCAGAAGTCAGTAAACATAATAAATTATGTACATCATCTCATTGGATATGTTGTTGCTTTGTCTATGAATGGAGTGCTCAATCTATTACCTACCAACTGAAAATGTACTAGCTAGGGTTTCTGTTAGTACCCAAAAAAGTTAGTTTTTCAGTAAGTGCATTCGTTTCTAACATAACATCACGCCTGTAATCCCCAAAAGGGTTAAGCAGAAGTTTTATTTACCCAAAAGTACACCCATGTTTCACCATTATGTTTAAGCCAGTAATGGGGGGCGAGCCTATTGCCACAACTGCACCATCCAAATCCGTGGTTGCCATTGAGAAATTCCTGGAAAAACCCAATAACATTTTTCAGACCAAATCAAAGGGAATCAAACAGGGTCTCACATCTTTTGATATACAATGGTAAGATCACCGCCTGTTCTACCCGTGAATAGAGAATATTCGTGACTGACGAAATGTTAGTAAGTACTTGTTCCGAAGTCCGAACGAGCGATTGTTGGACCGAACGTGATCGATTGAAGTACTAATAAGTTTACGGAATAGTTAAGTCAGGAATTTCGTAATAGTAGAAGTACTACATACAGTTGTGGTGCTATACAAGCTTTGCTAGGCTAGGCGTACGCACGCGAACAATCTAGCTATACATAACTAGTTTACGCGCATCTCATTGTAAGGGAAATCCATACCCTGTCGAGGCTGCGGGTTGTTCGCAAGGGATACCGCGGCCTCGACATGAAGGGCGAAGAAGGAACATGGGTGGTTTTTAGTCAGTAGAAGTCTGACACTCCCTTTCGCTCTGCCCAAGAGCGGGAGGGGTTATTTGATGATTTCCCCCCCCCAAAAAAAAAAAAAAAAGAGAAATCCATACCAAAATAAAGCCATGTTATACTGGAAATTGGAGCTTCATAGGTTATTCTTACTTTTACATAAGTGTCACAAATAAACAATTGAATAACCTACTACATCATTCTACTTGTCATGATGTGTGCTTTTCTGTAATACCGATGCATCATCTTCCCGCCCTTGTCCCCATTTATTTGGGATCGGCGCAACACGTTTTTTTCTTCCATTCTCCCCTGTCAGTCGTCATTGCATCACTTAGTCCTTTCTTTTTCATATCATTCCGCACACGATCCATCCATCTCTACTTTGACCTTCTCCCTCTCCATCCATCAAAATTAATATTTAGAAAAGACCACAGAATAGCACCATCCCATGTCTTCCCGTGGGTGTCGTAAACGACTAAGGGACTTACCAGAGAATGGGCAGCAGCGTTCTCTGTGCCTTTGTAACAACCATATTGCGATCGCCAACCCGCCCTGCCAAGCGTGGCGATTATGGCAACCCCCCCCTTCTGGGGGAGTCCTATGTCCAGCAGTGGACGTCTTATGGCTGAAATGATGATGATGATCAATAGATCTATTCTATAATAATTGCTCCTACTAGTTTCGTTCAATGCCGGTAGATGGCGCTAGCCGTTAATTATTGACGATGGAGGTAAGTAGATTGAAGCTAGCGAGTAGATTGGGCTGCGGCTGTACAGTTGGCGACTACGTGTAATATATGTGTAACAACCGAATAATGACTAGTGTGTAGAGACCCTTAGTTGAGCTTTATTTTTCGATGCATTCGAAACAATAGAGACGAACAGATAAGGCGCGCCGCGCTCGTAAAAGGTTTTAAAATTGAAAAGACTCGCATAAGCGCCGCCAGCACTGGTAAAAGTCCGAAAACCGCATAGGTGAGTTTGCCGCACTAATAGGGATGTTTACTGACTAAAAAAAATATGATTCTAATTAGTCCGTCTGTTAGGTTATCAAAAAATATCGGACACGTATTTTTTATTTTATCAAATCAATAGAAATTGACGAAGATAAAACGCGTCAAAGATTTGAATAGGGGGTTGTGACGTCACTCACCGGTAAAAAATGTCATATTAATGTCTTAGAATATGACGTCACACGAGTTTTCAAAGCACTGTATCGTCTTCATTGTTTGTTTACGTGAAAAAAGAAAAAAATACGTGTCGAATATTTTTTGGAAATCTATATGACGGACTAATTAGATTTTTTTAGTTAACAACCCTATTGCGAAGCTAGCACTTTTTTAGTCACATGCGTTTCATCCCCCCTCATTACATGTCCATACCAAGACAGACGTTTCCTTTTAAATTTTTCTGTAACAGGCGCCACTTTCAAACTTTTGTAATACCGATGCGCTGGCAAAAATAGCAAATAGCTTGGAACTTTGTAAGTGAGACTGACCGACAGGTGTGTCAAATAAAATTATTCACAAAAAAAAAACAACAAATGGGATTTCCATTCGCGGCATTGAACATTGGAATGGTGTCTTGGTACGACTAGCGAAAGGGCTGTCCATTATTCACGCGATGTCCATTGGTGATACGCAGTGACGAGACCCAAAATCACGTTTTTTTTTGTACCTTAAAAACTTTAGAATCATCATCTGCCAAAGTATCTTAAAAACTTTAGAATCATCATCAGCTTAGCTTTTTTCCTACTATGTAGGCTTCCAGTCTAACCGGATGCAGGTATAAAGTATAATCTAATTTTATTTTGAAATTAAGGATACACGCGCCGCTTTTCGTTTTAGAAATCACGCCGCTTTTTGGTTTAGCCATCGCGCGTTTGACGAAGAAATAAATATACTTGATATCTGACTACACCTTTGTGATATTTCGTGTTTTTTGCCAAACCCCCTCCCCGCCTTTCGGCCCCTAAGTAGATGCCCGTGTCGTACCCGGTCTGCTTTAGTTACGAAAATAAAGAATATTATGATTTTGACACTTACTGCGGTACTCAGAGATATTTAATGATTACTTTAGCCGTCACTTAGTAAAGATTTGACATACTTTTGTATGACAAAACTGTCAAAACCTTTACTAAGTGATGGCCTAAGTAATCATTAAAGCTCTCTGAGTGCGGCAGTTAACTTTGTTTGTTCCTGCTCTAGCTAGGGTTGAACAAGAAAACACTTGGATGTCTAAAAAGGAAAACTAAACAGGGTAAGCTGTAGGTAACAAAAACAAAATTATTGTGAGAACATTGTATGTTATTTAACCATATATTAATATTTCAGATAAATAAATAGTTACTGCTTTAAAATGTACACACTACGCATTTCTACCGTAAACACTTTATACACATAAGAACTTATAAATTTTGAAGTGTGTCACGTTTGTATATAAACTCCTGGTAGATAATATTTTATATAAAATTATTGCACAAGTCGTTACGGACCGGCCCGCGGGGGGCTAATCCGACCCTTATAATGTTTAACGTGTTAGTAGTACATACATTATTCTAAAAAAATCCTTTTATAAATTCAAGTAGCTGTTTTATATCACACAAACACTTTAGTTCTGTTGTTAGTTCTATTAAAAAAAAAAAATTATGCCTATCTTGTGATTGAATAGATAGGAGCACTCTTTGAAATTAGCTTCCTGCTAAATTTCATAAATGAGATCAATAGTACATTATAGTATGTAAGCACATCTTGATAACTGTTCAATGAGCGTTAAACTCATCTATAGTTGGGATGTTCTCTATAACTCACCGCAAACAATATTCTTTTTTGTCTTTGTAAAGTCTATGTTTGATAAATAAATATTCCAATCCACAAGTCAGGACCATAAAACAATATACAATCTTCCAATTTTGTCTAATTTAAACAATAAAAATTGACATATAAAACATTATGCTATAGAACATAAAAATTTAGTTCCTTCAGTCAACATAATCACGAGTTACAAGAAGTTATCATTATTAGCAACGAAAATTTAAATTACAACTATAGCTCGCATAAGTTTATATCTCATGCCATTAAAATATTTCTAACAATAATAAATTATAAAATAAAATATAAGTGTTATATAACAACTGTCTAAACTCGTACAGGTGGCAAGTCGCAGTCAAGACCGATATTATCCTAAACATTAAAACGAGACAATATCCTAACTACGTCGACAGTATAGAGTAACATCACACACAATTTTAATGGCATAAGTTACACTACTGGCGCCTGATGCCCCACACAGTGTTGCCAACGTTTGAGATGATCGGGTAACAACTAGCGAATAGCAGTGTATCTACCGGATGCGTCGGCCGCCTGCTACGATACAGAAAACTTTATGTAGTATTTTCGATAAGAATTTGTACGCTCGCACATTTCACACGCGTCAGTCTCGGCTGGTGGAGGCGGTGGGCGGGCGGGCGGCGCGTGCGGGGCGGGCGGCGCGCTACAGAGCGGTCTTGAGGCGGATCTTCTTGAGGTGCGGCGGCTTGTGCGCCACGAACGCGCGGCGCTTGCCTGTTGCCAGCTCGTGCACGCCGGCCGCCGCGCCCGCGCCCAGCACCGTGCCGCCCGCCACGTCCTCCCACGCCTTGCCCAACAACTCGTCGGACGAGGACGACGCCATAGCGCGACAGCGCGGCGGGCGCGCGGCGCATGCGCGGAGTGAGCGCGCGAAGCAACGCTTGCTGAGCTTGGCGGACACGACGGAGGCGCGCGACGACTCGGCGTCGTCGGCGGAGCGACGGCTCACCTTCGCCTTCACGACGCCGCCCGCCACCTGCGTCTTGCTCGAGTTCGGTTTGCGTATCGCTAGAATGTTCCTCCGCTTCGCCGCTAACGTTTTGGGTTTGGGTTCGTTCTCGCTGAGGTACCTGGTGCGGGACGCGGTCTTGACGGGCTCGTTCTTCTTGTTGAACTTCATGTTGAGGTTGATCATGTCGTGTCCGGAGCGCGGCGCGAGTACGGGCGGGCTGCGCTTGCGTTCGGTCGCGGTCTTGGCGCCCACGTACGTGTTCTCCTTGCGCTCCTCGGTGACGCGGATCGTCTTGTTGCTGCGGTTGTACGGCTGAGTGCGGGTCGGGGACGACGTCTTGGGCCGCAGACGATACATCGCCAGCTAGAAACAAACACAAGCCTTTATAGATTACGTGGCAATTATGATTTAAAAAATTTTGATGATAAAAAATAATTCTACAAAATTCCATTCCGTAAATTTAGTATTAGGTAATAATACATTTCAGTGAATGTTATATGATCAGATCGAACGGCACACTTCCACTCCCACATTTATATTCTTACCACGACTAGTATAAAACGCGTGTTGTATTTAGTAGTTTAACACTGAAAATTAAAGACGTGTGTTACCAACAGAGAAAAGTGTGTCAAGTACAGAAGCGTGCAGAGTAGATATTATATTGTGTATAATGTGTACGGATATTTATAATATTGTGTAAGATAGGTTTCTGATGGATCGTTGCAAGTACAACAAATAAAACAACTGCAAGCCCGTTGACACAACCACTAGTAAGATTCAAACTGAAAACGAAAAAGAAAAAAAAAACTAGTCGACTGGCGTCTCAAAATAATTATTTTTTTTTAATTCTTTTTTGGTGTTAGTAAATAAATATTTAATCCCAAAAAGACGCTATGACCCCGATCATTAAGTGACCGGCTATTTTTCAAAATTCTTGTTTCCAATTGATGTTATTTCCAGTTATTAAAATGAAAATCAATTTCAAAAAACATTTAAATTGTTTTTTCCAAAAGCATTATTCTGCTAGTGTTAAGTAAATTGATTTCAGAATGACTAACTTAGTACAAATCTTCAGAATAAATATTTTTCGTCGGAGAACATTAGAATCAAACGCATTTGTGTGACAAAAGTAATATGATCCTATAACAAACAAATGAATATTATCATATTATTTATCATTTCCAGTGAGTGTGTATTTTATGTAAATTATGTCATGCTCATTATTCATCCTGCACTTCTGTAAGTCATAAAAACGTTTTAAGTTGCAGTGCAAATTCATGTTTGTATGTGAGTATCAAAGTTGTTTTTGTATACCTGTGGGCGCAAGGTGCGCGTGTGAGCCCGGAGCCACTCGCGCACGGCCGCCAGGTTGCGGTGCTCCGAGCAGGGGATGCGCGAGTTGGGGTGCTGCCCCGTCAGGTCCAGGATAGACGCGCCCAGGGAACGACCCACCTGTGCGTCGGGAATGTTGCTGTATACTTGCCTACTGAGTTCAAGTTTTTGCTTAGCTCTCTGAAGTTTGATCAAATACCAGGATTTGATTATAATTATTTAAAAAAAGATACGATGATTTTATATTCATCACAAGTACATGGGTAAAACGTATGGGACGGCGTTTTTTATTTTAAAAAACCAACGATTTCAACTCTGAAGCATCCGCAAAGAAAAAATTAAGAAAAAAAAAAAAAAAAAAATCGTAATGAAAAATATCCGTTTATCCATATTTTTTTTACCGTGTCCCTGGATAATCAGTTATCGTGGGTTTTTTGTATAACAAAAAGTAAAACAAAACCCTCCTTTTGGGCTTCACCGCAATCGCGTAGATTGATCACGAATTTAGTAGTGAGACATTTGATCAAACTTCTTTGAACGGGGTAGCATTGTAGTTTTTACAATTTATAAGTATTTACACTATATATATATCTATTACCATAAATAGGGTACAGCTCTACCTAACCCTCCGGGGATTTGAGGCTTAATATTAAGTGTGTAACGTGTACTTACAGTATGACCATTTTAAGTGTGCATTTCTTGGTGGCGCCACTGGTAAAAAAAAAATCCATCACTACGTCAAACTTAGTACATTTATTTTAGTTCCGTGTTTTCCCGCCTGCACAGATAAGTTGGTCGGAGTGTACATAGTTTGTAGTCATTTCTATCACCTTGACTACTCTTTGGTGTATTTTGAAGAATTCAATATTAAATCAGTGCTATATAAGCACAAGCAGCATGTGTTGATGTAAGTAATATTTGGAGATTTTTGAAGAGGTACCAGTATGTTACAAAGCATGTATGTACTCAAGCAATGTTCAAACTACAGTATACACAACATACGGGCTTAATATACGAGATGCAGTTTTGCATCCGCGTCAAATATCAGGAGATTGTCACAAAATACATAAATAATATAATAAATTGATATGTTGTTGTTACAAATTTAACAGTTTTTCAGAATAACCCCCATACCGTGGTTTAGGAAGTATGAAATTATGGAATAAATGCTAGCGTTCATTTGTGTGTATGTGTGAAAGCGAGGTTATAAGGGCGAGAATCAGTCGGGATGCGTTTTAACACGTTACGGTTCATTTACCGATTTCCGTTTCTAAGAAAAAGAAAAACTGGTCAAGTGCAAGTCGGACTTGCACATGAAGGCTTCCGTACCATCGACCAAATTAGGTTAGGTCGTATTGTAATTGAAAAACATGTTTACCCATACATATATGTCAACTGTAAATGTAAGTTTGTACGCATATTATTCAGAGATTTTCCATGTTATTTTAGCACTACACACTTCTTATAGGTTTTCCTGCACGCGTAGTATGGCGATTCTATCTCTATTCTACCAAGAATAGACAAAGCTTTTTCCATACAATTTGACATTAAATTTTGCTACAATCTGTCATTTTGTCGATTCTTCCGTCGACAAAACCCATTTCTACTGTGGCATGCTAGGCGGGCTGTAATCTATAAGTATTGAACTAATTTCTGTATTCTTTTTTCAAACTTTTAGGCTTAGTAGTTTCGGAGATAAGGAGTCTTAGAATGGTCAATTTTCATCAATTTTCTTTAATATCTTTAAAATGTTTATCTTAAAATGATTAATACAAATTATTTGAGATCGACGGACAGACAAACAGACACACGAAGGATCCTATAAGGAGTCCGTTTTTTCCTTTTGAGGTACGGAACCCTAAAAAATATTACATACCCATTTTATTATTGATTCTGGTCGAGAATTAATAGATTTACCTCCATGAATTTGACGCAATTGCAAAACGACAGCTGGTAGGTATATATTGAAATTAATATCAGATTTTTTTAAATTAGTTGTAAGTTCTTCTAGTATTATTGTTTGCTGTTCCTATGGAAAAAACTAAAATAACAAATTTTGTACAAATTATGTATGGTAGCGTATACAAGGTTTAGGACAAACCTCGCCGGGCGGTATCTCTTTGAAAACCTCCAGATTCTTTGCGCGACAGTGTCTTATCTAAAACGTGTTCATACTTTAATAATAATAATTATCAATTTATTTCAATCAACAAGAGGATCATGGATAGCATTAGTTACATTAAATAAAAATATTAGAAAATAAGGCGCGAGGGCGTGAGTTTATGTATGTATGTGTGTGTATTAGAAAATAAGACAAAACACAACACACAATTACATTAGTACAGTTTACAAATTGAATTGGAAAAGTCAACCAATTAAAAACATTAATGTAGCGTGTGTTAAGGACCGTATTAATAAACCGTTTTAAATACATTATTTTGATGTTAATTTCGCTGCAGTTTTATACAAGACGTTTTGAAATTTTTGGCATATTTTCAGAGGGTTCAAGTTTCTTTGTTATGTAGATAGAGAGCGTACTTATACAGGGTGTAAATCAACCCATCACACAGCCGTCAACCAAACATTCTGTACATCAAACTAAGTACCCCTACGCAAAAATTTTTGCTGGGAAACGACTTTTTTTTTTGGGGTCAAAAATCACATTTTACGCTAAAACTCAATGTAGCACTGTTAACACATCGTGCTAGTGGATGCTTTGAATAGTAAACGGATCATGGAGGTAATTTAAGTGAAGTTAAAACCTGAAAAACTAACAAAAACAGCTGTGAAAAATTTGGAACTTTGACCCCCAATATCTCCGTAACTAGGAGGTTCCCAGGTATGGTCTAGAACAAAAAAATTATCGCAGTGGTGGGGAGAACAAGTGCCCTTTTTTTTTTTTTTTTTGGGGGGTGGGAAATCATCAAATAACCCCTCCCGCTCTTGGGCAGAGCGAAAGGGAGTGTCAGACTTCTACTGACTAAAAACCACCCATGTTCCTTCTTCGCCCTTCATGTCGAGGCCTCGGTATCCCTTGCGGACAACCCGCAGCCTCGACAGAGAACAAGTGCCCTTCGTTTGCGTTAAGGGTACTTTTACACCCTATATAACCTTATATCAAATCTACTTGAACTCAAATTGTTTGTGAACAACAAGGATCACACAAAAAATGTAATACCCGAAGGAGAGAGAAAATAATTATATATGTCTCGGTTGCTCTTACTACTAGATCTAATAAGTTTCAAAGTGTGTCCCTGCTTATTGTCATTTAGTGACATAACTACTTATTTTATCTAACTACGGATTATTAAAAACTGCTTTCACAAAGGGACAAACTTTTTGCTAATCAAACATAATATTCTGTTTTCAATATTTCTAAGTTAATAATTTTCAGGGATTACTGGTTTATTACATACATACATACATAAACTCACGCCCTTTTCCCATGGGGGTAGGCAGAAAACACAGAACGCCACTTGCTACGATCCTTACATACTCCTTTTGCCTCGTCCACATTTATACATCTGGTCATACACGCACGCCAGTTACGAGTACTACGCACCTGTCCTTTCAGAAGAACGGCACCAATAAGATCAGTGTATGTCTTTCTAGGGCGTCACCTCCCGGCATTACCACTCACATCTGCCTTGTAAATACCTTTTGTTAATCGACTTTCATTCATCCTCTCCACGTGACCGAACCACCTTAGCATACTCTTTTCAATTTTTGTCACTACATCTTCTTTTAAACCGCAACGTTCTCGTATAACCTCATTCCTCAATTTATCATTCAGAGTTACACCACACATGCTTCGCAAAGAACGCATTTCCACAGCATTAATCCTACTTTCATGCTTCGTTTGCCACACCCAACATTCACTGCCATACATAAGAGTAGGCACCAGCACACCATTGTGAACAGCCAGCCGAGCCGCTTTTGACATCGACTGGTTGGTCACCACCGCATGCATAGCACCATTTACTCTATTTCCCGCGTTTACTCTCCTTTCTACATCTGCGTCAATCTTTCCATCTCTTGTAAACATACTGCCCAAATATACAAACTCATTCACTTGTTTCACACTCTTATCATTTATTTTCACATCACACACCGATATATCCCCTTCTCTTTCAAATACTATAACATTCGTCTTGTTTACATTTACATTCATCCCTTTTCTCTTAAATGCTTCATTCATACAGTTACCATATCTTGCAACTGTTCCGCTGCCGATGCAAGAAGAACTTGATCATCTGCGTACAGAAGGCATTTGACAGGCAACTCATTCATCCTTAATACACAGTCATTCTCTTTCAAATCTGTCAGACAACTTTCCATGTATAGGTTGAACAGCCAAGGAGACGCTACACAGCCCTGCCTAACACCTCTTGAGATGCTAAACCAGCCAGTGTATGCCCCATTTATTCTAACACAAGCACTAGAATCCTTGTACAAAGATTTTAGTGCTCGTACCAAGCACCTGTCCACACCATACATAGATAGAGTCGACCACAGCTCTTCCCTCCATACACTGTCATAAGCCTTCTCCAAATCTACGAAGGCACAGTAGACCTTTTTGTGCTTTGCCAGATGTTTTATTAATACGGGCTTAAGTTGGTTCCATCTGTGTGTTTCTACAAGTTAAGTTACGGAGACACTATAAAAGTACAATACATCGACACTGCGAGCGAGCAAGGTATGTTAGTAAGGGAGATTTAAACTTAAGGGCCGTCACAACTTAGAGTAACGTAGTGCGGTTTTCATTGCCAAAAATATCGACACAGCGAGCATCGAAATGAAGTCAAAAATATAATTACCTACCTAAAGTAACCTACGTTTATTGAATTTATTTTCGTCTTCATTTCAACTTACCCAATGTCTTTTTTCTTGGCAGTAAACAACGCGCTGTTATCTACTAAGTGTGCTGGCCTTTGTTGTTGCGAGAAGAAGCACAATCAAAACTTCAGTGGAACATTAATAGTTTTACATAAACATATTTGTAAATATACATGATTAAGCTAGCAAGATCTTTCAACATAGCAGGTTTTTCAAAGCTCATTGAAAATGGCGTGATCATAGGCGAGTGCCAATCTGACCTGATCAATGATATCAAGCTAATTTGACATTGACAGATTTTCAACCAATGACAATCTAGCTATGGTGGCGCTATTAGTTTACACAGTTACCGTACCAACTGAAGATTTTGTCTATCTAGAACGATAACATGATTTTCTAACATACATCTGATCGTCTCCCAGTGCCGAGGTTCCAACGCTTCGCAACATCTACCTAGATGACGTGCGGCGCACAAACCTGGAAGGGGTTTACCTCTTCGAAGATGTGCGGCGTGTACTTGGGTGGCAGCGGTGCGGACGGCGCGCCGGGCGGGCCCGCGAGCCCGTCGCGCGCTGCGGGCCCGTCGCGCACTGCGGGCGGCAGCACGTTGACCAGGCGCCCCGTGTTGTAGTTGCACTCCAGCGTGTAGGAGCGCACCAGGCCCGTGGCCTTGAACACCGCCACGCGGCCTGAGCCCTCGCGAGACATGCCGTCGCGACGGTCCCTGGGACATACGCTCACACTGTTATTACTACACACGCTCACATTGTTATACTGGTTGTGCCCTATTCGCAGCTATGTTGGAGTAGGCTTTCAGATTACGGATGCATTTGCTGCCAGATTATCCGGATACTACTTGAATATCAGTTTTTTAGATGAAGACTTTCACTGCCAAGTTCAAAATATAATTTTTTGTATACCCGAAATTGCCAAGTCATCTATAGCCACGTATAGCGACGACTGCAGGGAGGTTGTCGGCACACAAACGAATTATTGTTCGACACATATGGTGGGTGATTCGCACCGCGTGTGAACAGACAGCCTATTTGACCCCAACAACCCAGTTACTGGTTTCTTTGGTAAAGACTAGTTAGCGAACTATCGAGTTTTTGACGTCAATGAAAATCAATTAGAGTTACTCTGACAACCAAGGCGTAGTCAGGATTGACTGCACACTGTCCAAGCCGTTCTCATTTAGAAAGGGGGTCAGACAAGGCTGTATACTCTCCCCTATCTTGTTCAACATTTATGGGGAGTATATCATGCGATGAGTGTGTGAAGACTGGGAGGGCGGCGTTTCCATCGGCGGGAAAAAGATCACAAATCTGCGGTATGCTGATGATACCACACTTTTTGCGGCCAATGAAGAGGAAATGTGCATCTTGTTGGAGAGATTGGAATGAACCAGCAGGGAGATGGGGCTTCTCATAAACAGAACTAAGACCAAAGTCATGACAGTTGATCGTAGCCTGTCACTCACCATGACCAACAGACTTAACCTAGAAATCGTAAAGGACTTCACATACCTAGGCTCCATTATAGCGAATAACGGGTCATGTGAAAAGGACGTTAGAAGACGGAATGGCATGGCAAAAACTGCTATGGCCCAGCTGGACCGTGTATGGACCGACCGACCACTCTCATTTTTTACATATTTCTTTATGGAGCAGAGACCTGAACGCTCAGGAAAGCTGACCGCCAGCGCATCGATGCGTTTGAGATGTGGTGCTGGAGGAAAATGCTCGGAATTCATTGGACAGAACACCGACCCAATGATTCAATCCTAACCGAGCTCAAACTTTCAATGAGGCTCAGCACCATATGCTCGAGAAGAAGCTTTGAGTTCTTTGGGTACATTGCCAGAAAAAGAGGCGACAACCTCGAAAAGCTACTGATAACGGGTAAGGTAGGCGGGAGAAGACCCAGAGGCAGACTCCCAATGCGCTGGTCAGACCAGTTCCGCTCTGCCCTAAACACTTCACTCTGCGATGCTTTACATGCTGCCGAAGACAGAGTGAGCTGGCGCAAGACAGTCCGGGAGAAAGTGATCCAAAGAGGCCACGACCCTCAGCATTGAGGAAAAACGACGCAAGGAGGAGGAAAATCAATACTAATGGCTTAACGTACTCTCCGGGGCACTCGCTATATAAAGAAATCACGCGTCGACCTCGGCAAACTTTACTTAATCTTGAATAAATAATCGATAATTCTTATTATTTAATCAAAAACTCCTGACTTTTGAAGTTTCAGGTACCATACCATAAAAACAAGCTACTCACTTGAGATACATATTCCGTTCAGTAAAGTTGCAGGAAGAGAAGTGGAAGTGCAGGTTGTTCATGGACATGATGCGCGGCAGCAGCATGCACTCCACGCAGCTCTCCAGCTCGTCGAAGTGGTTGCCGTACATGAATATACCTGCAACAAGGGTAGTTGATGATCAGGTTGGAGGAGCTTTAGGGAATGGTCACATGTCATCATCATCTACCTAGCCTTTTCCCAACTATGTGGAGGTCGGGTTCTAGTCTAATCAGATGCAGCTGAATACCAGTATTTTACATGGAGTGACTGCCTATCTGACCTCTACAACCCAGTTAGTACTCGGTAATACGATGGCCTTTGGTAAGACTGGTTGTCAGACTTTCAGGCCATTGACTACCTGTAACGCCTGTCGAAAGATCCAACAAATAACAGCAGGCAACCATCAGCTTAACGTACTGCTCGAGTGACGGAGGAAATTTGGTATAGGTGGTTACCTATCCACAGACCGACCTAGGCAAGCGCGGTTTAACCCTAAGATGGACCGAAACGGCTGTTATTTTTAAAGCCACAAGCTCCTGAATAGAATCAGGGATTGATCACTCCTATGCTCCTAGTTCGGATTGTGGCGGTCAAAAACATATGCCCATGCAAATAAGGGAAAAAATAACTTATTGGGCTTGTTTCGGTTCGGACGACGCGACTTTCTGTCTCAACATGTCTGTCGTCCTTTATTATCATGATCATTAAAAAGTAATCCGAAAAAAAACTAAGAACACACCACAATGGAGTCTAAACTAAATTCAATTTTGAGACTGGCTTGGAGCTTTTGCAGAATATTGTTTTAAAATAAAAATAAACCGCAATACATCCTTACCTTTCTTCGAAGCATGTCCATGCAGGTCTATATACAAGTACAGGCCCGACTCGACCTCCTTGGGTGGAGCCAGTGCAGTGGAGACCTTCGCGGGCAAGTTGTTGTTGGTTGGGTTGCTAGGCACCGGCGCGGCCTTCTTCTTGGCTGCCTTAGGGGGCGCTGATTTGGGCTTTTCTTCTTTTATCGGTGGGCGGAAGGACTGGGGGATAAGAGTAATGTGGTTTTCAAACTATAATTAAGTGAAACTGGATCGTGATTGATCAACTTCGATCAATCTAGGGATCCTATGACCGAACTTTTGTAAGAGTTAATATGATAAGTATGGAATAAAAGGAAGTTAGTAAAGTCGTAAGACAATAAAAAACAAAGTTTGATTTTGACGCAGCTTGGTACGGGATTCCATATATCTATAATATAAAAAACCGGCCAAGAGCGTGTCGGGCCACGCTCAGTGTAGGGTTCCGTAGTTTCCCGTCCGTCACAATAAGTGTTCCCACTTAACTAACTTAAAAAATACGGGCAAATGAAACTTGACCTCTGGATTGTATAGGCGCTCATACGATTCAGGGACCAAATTATATTGGTTAACTGCAGTTTCCATCTGTTGTTTCCATCCAAGTTCAAAATAATTTTCCTAGAAAGTCCTTATAAAGTTCTACTTTTCAGATTTTTTTCGTATTTTCTAAACTTATGGTTCAAAAGTTAGAGGGGGGGGGGACGCTTTGTTTTTTACTTTTGGAGCGATTATTTCCGAAATTATTGACATTATCAAAAAATGATTTTAGTAAACCCCTATTCATTTTTAAATACCTTTCCAACAATATATCACACATTAGGGTTAAAATTAAAAAAAAAACACTTCCCACTTTACATATAGGGGGGCTCTACCCTAATAAAACATTTTTTTCCAATTTTTATTTTAGCACTTTGTCGGCGTGATTGATACACATATTGGTCCCAAATTTCAGCTTTCTAGTGCTAACGGTCACAGAGATTAAGCGAGGACGGACAGACAGACAGACAGACATGGCGAAACTATAAGGGTTCCTAGTTGACTACGGAACCCTAAAAATGAATCGCTAAATGTGTTGCTAAGCGCAAATCTCGAGAACATCTGAACCGATTTCGCTAATTCTTTTTTTACAATATTCCTTGAAGTACGAGGATGGTTTTACGCAGAGAAAAATTTCAAAAATTGCCTGAAAAGGTCTAAAAACAACACTTTTCTATGCTCACATACAACCGATTCGTAATAATACTTAAAAGTCAATTTGAACTTTAATACCATATCATAAAGTTCAAGTGTTAGTGGAGAGGTTCCGGGAAGGTAAAACAATTCAGTGACGTTAGTGTGACAACATCAAACAGACCATACGGATACGTCACATCATAATGATTGTCAATAATATACAACGTTGAGCATTGCAACGCATGCATAGTAGCTAGTCAGCTAGTATATCCATGAATATACATTGTCTTTTGACATTTGTATGGCCTACAGATAGTTGTTTCGGGTCTGGGTATTTTTGTATGTGAGTTTAAATGTTTGTGAAGGCACCCACGATAGAGGAGAAATTCCTAGTGTGGTGCAACGCATTAAAAAAAATATTGTTAGTTGCTTCCTCGTCAAGGGGTATGTGGCTCAGAGGGTTTGGGTCACAGATATAGGTGTACCTAGATAACTCAAGAGCCGTGCCCAGCTTAAGTATTTTATACCTACTTCTTGAGGTTACTGTCGCAACAAGCTAATTAAAAAAAAAATTATATATATTTATTTGGATTACCAACGAGTTACATTACAATTCAATCTTATTCAAATGTCATACTAACACAGAATACAAATGGTCCTGTAACGTACACTCAATCACAGGTAACCACAGCTTACACATTATCGAGTACACATGCTCTAAGTACCCATATAATATAATAGAAATTAAAATTAAGAGTACATACAATTAAAAAGCTACTACACAACTAAAGATCAAAATGTCAGAATATACTCGTAGTCAAATCGAATCAAATGAAATAGTAAAGTCCTGTTGAAATAATAATGTTTGGAATTAAAATTAAGATTTATTTATATATTTATCCAATAATAGTACACTTACATTCATATCACAAAGTGGTGCAAACATAAACTCATTAAAGTTTTACCGTGCACCAACAAAGAATTTTAAAACATACCATAACAGGTCAAGCACTGAATTCTACACATTTAAAAAACAAAAACTGTAGTATATTTGGTATAAAGCAACGTTTGGTTTTCATCCGGGTCTTCATGCTTGCGTCATCTATGTATATCTATATAATTGTGGTTTCAGTGATACTATGTGGGAGATACTCACTGTGACCGGCACTACCTCCACCTGGCTGACGGCCGGCGTGGAGCTGGAGTCAGACTCGTGCACCTCCGCACTCTCCGTCGACACCACCACGCTTTGCGTCGACACCACGGAGCATAACTTCTGTGTACACACATACACACTTCATTATTTTAGGAATAGGTTGGAAGATTTTGACATGAAGCGTGGCGAATTCCGCTATTTTATTGTTCAAATAGCGGCAATTTAAAAACCTATTTTAATCAATAGCAACAGCAATTGATTTATCAATTTTTGTATGAGACAAAATCTTCTAAAGCGTTACCTACATTTCCGAAATAAAAACTAATAAAGCTGTACAGATGGCGAAGATTGTAACTTTGATGATTTACATCTCGGTTAACGATTTGAATTGATATAGACAAGTTCAATACGTGGCAGAAGTTAGGTTATAATATAACCTAACTTCTCTCTCTACTTTAAATATATTATATTGTGTCCTTCGGCCTCATTCGGGGTCATTAAACAATATTTGAGTCTAGCATCTTCCGTTTCCGTGTCACATCTATACAGGTATGCAACAATCGCCTTTTTGACAACACGATGATGACGTATTTCCGCTTTCGTTCACCAGGTGGCCGCAGCGCGCCAAATCGTTCATTGGCGTCCTGATTTTCGGACGGTTCACATCTTTTTCAAAGTTAACGTTGGTAACGTTCGATATTTGAGAAAATATTTTATAATATTATTGTATTTTTTAAACGCTGTTAGCGTTCGGTATATGCACAGTTTAAAAAATTAAAACAAAGTTGTGTTGAATTAAGTTATTCTTAAGATGGCGGATAGAATATAAACGCGTTGTCGTAAAGATTTGATTTCGTCATCGGATTCGTCGAGTTCCTCAAGTTTCTCTGAATTATCAGCGTCGGCTTCAGAGGTTGAACAGGTTATTACATTCCGTAAGAGGAAGAAGGCGAGTAAGAAGAGGAGAAGTAAGCGTCTCTGAAGGCAAAGCAAGGTAAACTAGCTTGCAAAACAGGTCAGTGGTTTGAAATTTTTTTTTTTTTTTTTTGTTGCTACCCTCACAATATTGTATTCTGGAATTTTAGTGAATTTGTTAATAATTTGGATATGGCCTAGGAGCAACCGGATAAGGTTATCGGAACCCGTCACAGATCCTGCACCGGTTCAATAATTTGATTTTGATATTATTTAGTAATATTTCAATAATGACAACTGGAATCATTTATTTTATTTATACCCCGTATAAATTTCTTGGCTCTGTAACGCGCCTAGTAACAACGCAAAGCGAGGGTATGCAACAGGATTTCCGACAGATGGTTGACTGGGCAAAGGAGACTAGTAGTATGGATCCAGAGCAATTAGTAATAAAATTAAGAGGATTTTCTGGTGGTTTTCAAACTAGTTTTTAGTCGTAAAGCCGATATAATTGAACAATGTATTGTATTAAGGTGAATGCTCCAACTAGCCCGCGAAATTCATTTTTTTTTACGTTTTTTGCAATTTGCAGGTCAGTGTTAGTTTGTATGTTGATTAGAATATTAATTGCGACTGTAAGACGTATGTAGTTACAGAAATATAATCATCAAAATCATCAATACAAGCCTCCAAGTTCATAAAGGTGCAGGAACTTGAAAAAGTCATTTTTGCACCTTTATGAACTTGGAAGCTTGTATTGATGATTTTGATGATTTTTTTTAAGTACATACGTCTTACAGCCGCAATTAATATTCTAATCAACATACAAACTAACACTGACCTGCAAATTACAAAAAACGTAAGAAAATTTGAATTTCGCGGGGTGGTTGGAGCATTCACCTTAAGCAATTAAGGGAAAAGTTATTCAAGACATGTTTAAAGAAAATACCGCCTTTTAGTGTTGTTTAGTGGATTTGTTAAGTATAATGGTGGCGTTATTATCATTTTTATTTTAAAAACCCTAGCTCCCAGGCGGCGTACCCTGGATCTAGTGGATATCAACCGTCCAGTCGCGCTCCCGCACTGACGATGAATCAAAGATTTCTTCCTCCTCAGAGTGTAGAAACCTTTCATAATGATCAGGCAATGCCCGTTTAACAGTCCTACATTTATTTTATTTTCTTCCTCAATCAAAACAATGCAACACGAGGCAAGGGCTCGGGTAAATTTAATTAAAGTACTGATTTGGATCAGGAATTTGGGAGGAGGTTGCATACAAAACCATTAGTAAAAATAGTGAAGGATTATCGTATACCATTTTAAAATAACCGCCTCTGGTCCCGCCAAGGCAGGTGACGTTTTATATTACAAAAGTAACCGCATCTGGTCCTGCCAAGGCAGGTGACGTATTCATTTTTTAAAAGTAACCGCCTTTGGTCCCGCCAAGGCAGGTAATGTATCATATTACAAAAGTAACCGCCTCTGGTCCTGCCAAGGCAGATTTCATATTCTTCTTTTTTAAAAGTAACCGCCTCTGGTCCCGCCAAGGCCTGTAACGTATTCTATTTTAAGAGTAACCGCCTCTAGTCCCGCCAAGGCAGGAAACGTATTCTATTTCAAAAGAAACCGCCTCTGGTCCCGCAAGGCAAGTGAAATTTTGCTATCTTTACCATCTCTGGCACAGCCATTTAAAATAATGAAAATTTTAGGGTAAGTATTTTTATTTTTTTATTGTTTAAGGTGAATGCTCCAACCACCCCGCGAAATTCAAATTTTCTTACGTTTTTTGCAATTTGCAGGCCAGTGCTAGTTTGTATGTTGATTAAAATATAAATTGCGGCTGTAAGACGTATGTAGTTACAGAAATATAATCATCAAAATCATCAATATAAGCTTCCAAGTTTATAAAGGTGCAAAAATGACTTTTTCAAGTTCCTGCAGGCATTCACCTTAAGGTGACGGACGCCGTCTCATTTTTAATTTGTTGTTTTTAAACAATTATTAATCAAAAGCAAGTTTATTTTGATTTCGGAAAATTGGGTTCCCGATTTTATTTATGACAGAGTTGAAGGTAACAAGCCTACAACCACGTAAATGTTGCTCTAGTACATCATTGATTTCTACGTCTATTGTATCGAAATCGGTTACTGTAAATGACATGTTTGCCATTGGCCTGGCGACAGCACCCAAAGTATTTGCTTCACTGACCAACTGGATCGCTGAGATTTTTAGGAATCTAGGCATACGAGTACCTAGTCGTTTTTTCTCGGCAATTATCTCTTTGCAGCACAGGCACTTATAAAACACTCCGGGATCCGGGATCCATAGCGAATTATTATTATTATTTTATTTTTTACCAGAAAACCTGTGCTCCCCCATAAATTATGTTTGGGAAGGTGTGTAATGCAAGTACATTTTATAAGTTGGTCGAATATTTCGAACTAATATTTAGAAAACTAAATTCAGAGCATGCAAATAATTTTGGCGAAATTGTTCCGCCGCCGATGGAAGGCGTCTCTTCCAAAAATACAGTTTCATAGGGGTTCTGAATTTTGCTGTTCTGGTACGATAGTTCCAGGGTTGTTTGAATTATAATTATTATACGTAATTACCTGGTCCGTAAAATCCCATTTCAGTCTACTTGCCTCTGGCCTGCTCAGTGCCGGAAGAAATGAATTGATTGAAAGTTCACGGTCTAGACAGATCCAGACTTCATCCACAACAAGTTAATGGTTTACCACTGTTGCAGCCGATCCTTGTCCGTTGTTGGCGAGTTGAATGGTCTTCATTTATCGGTCAAGTGGACAAAAGACGATGAGCGACTTCATTTGAATCAAAAAGAGATATTGATGATGATGATTCCAAAATATTTGTTAGAATTTGCTTCGTGTCTGAGTCATACATCTCTCCCTGCAGTGCGACGACAAGGCGGCGGTGGCGTACTTGAGAAAGGCCAAGTCGAGGATCCTGATGCGAGTTAATATATCTGATATTTCATTTATTTCAGAAGTTCGACATTCATGTTATCCCCCATCACATATCAGACAGGCACAGAAATGTTGCAGACGGTCTGTCGCGTCATTCGACGGAACATGGCATCTGCTCCCTGAATTCACAAGTATTGTCCTTGCAAAGTGGGGTGTTCCTCAGACTGATCTTTTTGCTTCCAGCTCAGCCCACGTAGTCCATTGGTAGGTCACTCTAGAATCTAGATCAACAAGCGCATTCAAATAGGTTTTCGTTTGGCTTGGGTCTTAAAATATTTTATTACAAGTAGGCTTACATGGGCACTTGTTAAACGTCGATAAAGAGGTGTACGATTCGGGTTGGTGGTTTCCTGTGGAGAAGAACCAAGAAACTCCATGGTTACTTTTTTTTTTTTTTTTTTTAAATGGTTTGGTTTTATAATATTTCTGTGTTACCAAGGGTCCTGCTCCTGATGGATCTCAATCAGGTTCGAGGTGTATTTTTGATAGTTGCCCCGAGGTGGCCCCGAGCATTCTGGAGAGCTGATTTGAAGACCAGCGCGACCACAACTCCGTTGACAAATTATCGATAGTGCTAGTGGATACAAGGACCTGGCTGCCACCATTTCGAGTTAAGGAGCTGGTGTTGGTAGTCGGTAATGTGGGGTTTGGTCGGAATCCTTAGGTGACTGGTCTGAAGAACAAAAGTTTCTACTAAAACAAGGTTGGAGGTCGTCGACTTAGGATATCTATAGGTCAGCAGAGCAGTGAGGGGTAAATTGGTGTTCTAAGGTTGGCGGAAAATATTTTTCAGACATTTAAACATACTTCATAAATCGTTTCTGTCCATTATGTAATGGAAAGAGGTCCGTTTAAGTTCAAACATTTTAGTTAAGCATATGATTAGAGCTATAGCGTTGCAGCAATGTTAGAAGTGTCCATCCACTATCTGAGATCCAGTCTTTCGTACGTTAGTCGGGCAGTAGACCTCTTCAAAATCAAACAAAAGCCTATTCGACATTTCAAGAGTAAAAATGCACTTCAGTTATATTGTCATGTTAAGGTCGTAATACACGACTTTACATTGTTAACTGGCCTGATTCGGGTAAGTAATGTTGAAAATGCGGCGTTTGACCCGGTAGTTTGGCTTAAAAAAGTTTATAGACATAGTAAAACCGCGTCGGTTGCTTTGTTATAGTGATAGATTATTTATTTCAGTGGGTATGTGGAAAAGTTAAGCCAGGTACTAAGACTATCGGCCGTAGTCGAGTCTATGGTCGGCAGCGAGGAGGCCTGGGACGCGGTGGTAACCTTCTGCGAAACAGTCGTGTCGCAGAAGGAGGCTGCGGAGAGGGAGAGGGAGATTTCTACCCCACACCCGATCCGCAGCAGACGCACCGGGCGTCGGCGGAGGGCGGATAACGCCCTCTTCCGGCCCCCCTAATTGGGTCCAGGGGCGACGGACTTGGGGACGTCCGTCGCCCCCCACACATCTGGACCCGAGGTGGCGGCGCGAAGTGTTCCACGTGCGCCCCTCTCAGACGTCGCGCGGGGGGAGTCTAACACCTCACTCCTCCCGCCGACCCGAGATTGAGGCCCGCAGAGGCGGGCCGGCACTTGCCGGGGGTCGCGGTAGTATCTTAAGTTCCCGCGGCCCCCCGGCGTAGGTGTGAGATGGAACACCGGGGTGGTTTTTAGTCAGTAAGAGTCTGACAGAACCCTCCGCCCCCCCCAGGGCGGGGGACATCCATGAGGATTTTCCACCCCGGAAAAAAAAAAAAAAAAAAAAAAAAGGTACTAAGACTATATTGGCTGGTTGGGGTAAGTCGATTTTGAAGGATATTTTGTTCTGCGGTTGCTTCCCGAAGTTGGTTGGATAACGAACCTCTTTACCAATTGGAGTTTCGGGTTATACTTTTATAAAGATTTACAGGATGGAAGAGTTTCCAGCACAGGGAAGCTTCTTGATTTACCTTTTTTAGCCAATTAATTGGTTATCTTTGATTCAATGAAATACGTTAGGTATTTCTATTAAATGTTATATTAAATGAGGTATTGATGAATGATAAATGTTAAGTTTTCAAAAAGATGATTTATGGTACGTATACGTTCAATTTATTCTGTTTAGTGTTTAATAATTATAGTCAAATATCAGTTATTTCAAAGGTTATTATTTTAATTTTGCAATGCAATGTATTTAGTAAATATAAAAATTTTAACTCCCTGATCCAATTTCGTTTATAACACATTGGCGTCCCGTTCACCAGGCGATAACAAACAAAGCCTTAAATATTGTTTAATGACCCCGAATGTGGCCGAAGGACACAATAGTAGCGTTTTACCTTCAAATAAAACGCTTGTTGTGTCCGGAGACTCATTCGGGGTCATAATTTTAAAGCCTGCCTGGTTTTTATTGGTTTCCAAGATTTTAGGTTTTTGAGGCCACAATGAACGATTTGGTGCGCTGCGGCCACCTGGTGAACGAAAGCGGAAATACGTCATCACCGTGTTGTCAAAAAGGCGATTGTTGCATATACCTGTATAGATGTGACACGGAAACGGAAGATGCTAGACTCAAATATTGTTTAATGACCCCGAATGAGTCTCCGGACACAACAAGCGTTTTATTTGAAGGTAAAACGCTACTATTTGAAGGAGAAGTTATAAGTAAAAACGTACGATTTCTTGGTTGCCCTCGGCGATCATGTATCTCTTGAAGCAGTTGCTGCAGAAGTGGATGTTCTCAGCATTCGTCGGAGGTTCCGTGTCCTGGTTCTGTTGATAAAGATTAAGAATAGTGGTCTAGCTATGACATCTTCCCAAAGTATAAAAACTGGCCAAGTGCGAGCCGGACTTGCTCATGAAGGGTTCCGTAACAAAACGAAAAATTACGTTTGTTGTATTGTATTTGAGCTCCACTTAAATATTTATTTTTATATTGTTTATAGTATTTGTTGTTATAGCGGCAACAGAAATACATAATTAGTGAAAATTTCGACTGTCTAGCTATCGCGGTTCTTGAGATACAGCCTGGTGACAGACAGACGCGAGACGGACGGACGGACAGCGAAGTCTAAGTAAAAGGTTCCCTAACTTTTTACCCTTTGGGTATGGAACCCTAAAAATCTGAAAATTACTAATATGGTTGTGATGTCTTGCGTAATTGTGATAATCTCTTCCGGTACAAAATAAACAACAAAACATTGTTTTGGCCCAGTTATCATGATTAAAAGCCGGACAAATATTATTTAACAAAAAAAATCTTATTAAAAGTTCTTCTTCCTTACTACAAACCTACATTTTTAGAATTAACTAGGGAGGTGGGGGGGGGGGGGGAGGAGGCACAGCTTTTACGGATATGAGCAAAATTTGACATTTCTTTAAACGTTTTTTGTGTCCATCTTATTTAAGTTCTTACAAATACGATAACAGAGTCCAAATTACCTTCTTCGATTGCTCGTTGAACTTTTGTTTCTGGTGTACTCTGTACTCGTCTATGGAGGTGTGGTAACTGACTTGTTCTGGACGATTCTGGGAGGGAAAAGGAAGAAGGTTGGATAGGTGGCGGGGATTATAAGGATACTATATATTGCTTGTATACTAGTTCTGTCTATCGGTTGACGTAAGACCTCCTTAGACTAATGAGCGTGCTGCCTGCCTTTCCCGGCCATTTTGGGGTCGGCTTTCAATTCAACCAGTGCAGCTGAATACTAGTATTTTACATGGAGCGACTGCCTATCTAACTTCCACAACCCAGAGACAATTGCCTAAAAGCATATCTCAGGAGAAAATAATTCTGAAAAACTTCATTTCGGCGTTCCAACGGACTGCGTATTGCCAAAACTCGTGGTAGCACCGAAGGTTCTCCATGAAAACTTCTTTTTAATCTTAATTAAAATAACTTTATATCAACAATCTTCTGAACAAACAAGAGGGTGGGAAAAAAATGGTCAAAAAAATTCAGCAGTAATATTAATATTATTTTCAACACACTTGCTCATAAAGTGGCTCTAATTTCACCGCAATTAGGCATATAATGATGTAATCAAACTGTGAATTTTTCATTACCATTATTCACAAGTGAGTTATAGGTTTATTTTTAATAAATTAATGTACCTATTCCTTGCTCATTTCATGCAACTTCGAATTTAAATAGATAATTTCAACTTGTACTTTTGTTTTCTCTGTAATAAAAAAAACTTTGAATTCCCCATTTTGTACGTGACTGCAACACTATCCGCGAAAAGCAAAAAAAAAAACTTTATCTTTTAGTCTATAGCCGATCGCCATTGTTAGATGCGCACTCAGGAAAACTTATTAATTTAAATAGATAATTATTTATATAATACGTTTTCAATAAATAAAACTTTTGTTTTCTCTGTAATAAAAAAAACTTTGAATTCCTCATTTTGTACGTGGCTAAAACGCTATACACAAAAAACAAAAAAAAGAAACCTCATCCTTTTAGTCTATGGCCGATCGCCATTGTTAGATGCCATGCCATGGAAAACTGATTAATTTTTCCCGCCTTTGACTTTGACTTTGGCTCAGCGATTGGACTGCTTCGCTGCGTGTCGCGGGATCGATCCCTGCACGGAACAAATATTTGTATGGCCTACAGATAATTGTTTGTGGATATTTGTGTATGTGAGTTTAAATACTGGAGATATTCCTAGTGTGGGGCAAAGTTAAAAAAAAAAAAACGTACTTCAGACGCATTATACCCGGGCACCATGCTAGTGATGCCGGGCATGGTGACCTCTAACTTGGAGACGGCCTCCCGGCAGTCCTGGCACCACCCTATCTTCAAGTTGGACATACGAGAGTCCCGGCCTGTCAGGCTGTCACTGTAAACGGTTAGAGATTTATTAAACATCAAAGAGGAATATGAATAATAGATAACACAACATAACATCACGCCTGTAATCTCGGAAGGGTTACACAGAGGCGTAGTTATTATTGCACGCACACTTCGCCAGTTATGTTGTAAGTCCCTTGTAATACGGGGCGAGCCTATTGCCATGAATACTTGATAATGCATTTATTTTAGTAAAACTTGGGCCGATGCATTGTGAACGGGGTGGACATGCAAGAGAAATGAACTGATCACATCTCATCAAAGTAAGCGGCAATGCATGACGCACCGCATTTTTGCCAAAAACGCCAACGCACCGACAACACCTAAGTGGCTTCTCTCAAACAACTATAAATATAGAGAAACGGCTAGATCGCTGGATTTCTAAGATTTATTTTTAACATTTACCCAGTAACACTCGCAGAAGACTCCATGAGTAGGCTGATGCTGTTCTTCAGCGTATCCCGTAGCGGTCTCAGCGGATTGGGAGTCTTAAAGTTGAGTTCGTCACTGGTGCTCAAGTGAACCGGGGAGCCCAAACAGGTGCGCAACATGTTGTCGTTCAGTATGGACACTGTGTCGTCGTTTGAACGTTTGGACAAGTTGCTCGTCTGTGAGGGCTGCTCTTGGAGCTTCATGTCGTATACCTGACGGAAAAGAGGTTTGGTAAACAATAGAAGACAAAGTTTATGTGAAGTAGTTGTATATCCCCGTCGGGGCTGCGGGGTGTTGGAAAGAGATACCGCGGCCTTGGCACAAAGGGCTAAGAAGGAACATGGGTGGTTTTTAGTCAGTAGAAGTCTGACCACCCGCTCTCCGCCCAGAGCGGAAGAGTCATTTATTGCTCATTGGCTGTCAGTCTCACGTACTGTTTTTAATCTGTTTTGTTAAATTTGTATTTATATCGCGGTCCATTACTGCTGGATACATAAGGATATTTTACTAAATAGGGCTATGCGTATGTCTTACCTATATAAATAGCATAAAAGTGGACTCAAGCAGAGTGCTGTGCTATGGGGACCCACAGCACAGCGCGGCAATTGCGTTATAATAACTTTGCTTCACAAGAAGTAACGTCGCGTCGGTGTGAATTAATTTTTACTTTAATTCAGCTGCTATGGAGTAACTTGTTGAGAAGTTGCGATGGGGTTAATGGTTTAGTCCTGCCGAAGATTGGTTGCTTTTCATTCCAGATGACTTATGAGCGACAAACACTCCGCACTACTAATCTGATCAATTAATTTATTGTTTCACTACGAAAAGGTCAATTCTTACGTCAAAAGGTTAATCAGATCGTGTTTCATGAAAGCTCCCGACATAATCCGCTTCAGCGCCGCTTCGTTGGCTTGATTACAAACTAAGTCGACAAGCTTTAGGACTTATTGATTCATGCATTTTTCACGGTTCGCTTGACGCAAAATTAATTATAGAGTAGGATTAAGTTAAATGTCAGAACGTGCTGAAATTAATTATCGGTAATCCTGAGGTTTAATTTTAGTATGAACAACCGCGAACGAAAGGTCGAAAAGAACATTTGTCTGGCTAAAGTAGCATTAGGGGTTCTGTAACGGTTGACTAATGGTACACATTTATTCTTTAAGCTATCTAAGTAAGCTGTTTGAGGGCTGTATAGCACGCTATACAGTCCTTATACCACCAGTTTGGGCACAAATTATGCAGCCTAAAGTTCACAAAAGGTACACAGTAGCTGAATAGCAGCACTTTAACAACAGTTTAAGAGAGAACATGTGGTCTTAAAGCTGATCAACAGCATCATATATGATTCCACGTGGATCTTCATACAGACAAGAGAGTTATAAGAAGTAACGAGTGAACAATTATACAGCCTCTACCTCGTATTAAGCTCACAAGTGTACCCTAAAAACTAGTAGCGGCCGCTTTTCCTTTAAATTATCCTGAGTACTAATTTGTAATAAATATTACGTATCGCTCGTGAGTGTCTATAAACAGCCATATTTTTAATGTGATTTTGTTATTACGGTAAGTACTTTGTGTTTATTACATTATATTGTGTTAAAATTATGGGTAATGTAAATTTATTGTAAAGTATATACATTTTTAGAGTTAAAATTTTCACGCGCTTCGGGAATAATGCCGTTTTATAAAAAAAAAATCTAAATAAGCAGAGGGGAACAATACAATTTTTGATAGTTGTGTTTTTATAGCATTAAAATCAGTCTATAGTTTTTTATTTGAACATTAACCACAAAATTAATCACGATAACTTCGTAGTATGTGATAAAATCGTAATTAATTTTATAAATATTATAGGTTATGAGTGAAGAAAATGGTGGACATTGTCTCCAGCTACAGTGGACCATTGTAACTCTAAATTATAGTTGTGAACTCTGTAAAGTCTCACATGTGTACCATTACAATGTCGTGAGCTCTAGAAAGGTTCACATTGTGTACCATCTTAATGTCAATTTCTGTACAACCTACGCTCGATAAGCTCATATTCAGCCCCGGGTGGGTAAGCAGTTCTTCAATAGTTCACGTGAATACCCTTTTAGATTTTTTAGAATACTAAATTTTAGGGATCCGCTTTGAAAATTTGAATTTTGTTATAATACCACAAATTATTTGGTATAAAGTCTCCGACAATAAATGCAGCAGGTGTTATGTATGATTGAATGAATGCGTTAATTTTAATATACGAGATGGTATTGTTAGAATACGGACTGAAATAAATAAGAAAAATATGATAGAAAAAAAAAAAACAAAATTAATTTATCGGTCTCACACAGGATAACACAATTTGATTTAAAACAAAAACAATAACCCAGAAAACATAATTAACAGCAAACCTTAAAAATTTATAATTAATCTATATAACATATATAATCTATATGTGTTCTATCCATACATACCACTTTCATGGTGGGCCGCAAATTCGAAAAAAAAGCATAATGGCGGGCAGGTTGATATGCCACATCGGTTCTATCCCCTTTGTCTCTAAATCAATTAACGAAATACCTATCAACTTGAGATATTGACATGAAAAATACAGCCTTGACAGTTCATTTTTGTAATTTTTGTTTGTTTTTTTTACAGACACATAATGACAAAAATGTGGATCCATCTTTTCCCGCCAACAATGACATGATAATGGATGAAACTTTAAAATTCTTACCTACGCTCGACTGTGATCAACTTATTGGTAATCAGAACCTATTATTACAAAAAATTTATAACCAGGAAAAAACACTCAACAATATTGTTGAAAATGTCCAAAAACTCACCCAGAAGGTGGCGATGTTATCTGTGCAACTCAACGAGGACTTAGCAACAATTGTGGAGAAAATTGCCCAACCAGTGGCCGTTACTTTATTAAAAGATGCTAACCCAGACGATAATGAGCCGTTCCGTCTCGAACAGATTGACAAGAAACAAGATCTTGAAATTTTAGAAAATAATCTAATGGATAAAGCTGAGAGATCAAAATTAAAAAAACAACTATCATTTTTGTGTCAACCCTACGAAGGCAATGGCACAACATTTGCTTACAAATTACTCGACTCATTAATTTCACGCGAATTTCTGTGTATTTGTTCTTGGTCTGGAGCAAGTCGTGGAAATTTTTCTAAAATTCCGTTAAAAAAAATTAAAAACTTTATTCAGTTCTTTTGTGACATGGTACGTTCATGGGATCCTACATTCACCATGGGACAGACTGAAATGTTTTTTAAAATGCTGTCAAAAGAAAGTCAATGAAAAACTTAAGATCTTCAATAAAACGAACTCGAAAAACTAAACCTAAAAGCCAGAATTCCACAATTAAAAATAACGAACCGAAACCTTCCACAAGTAAAGTTTTTAAAGCAATAAACAATCACGACTCTCCAAACACTCCAATAGATGGGATAGAAAATATTGTAGTTGATGAATCATCAGCGATGTAGGTAGAAAAATTGATAGAAGAAAACTCTGATAGTGAGGATTTGTGTTAAAAACACTAATCCTCATTATCAGAATGAGGATTTTTGTTTTACATCGGGTGATAACTAAATTGACTAGACTGGTTTAATTGAAACATTAATGTTGATTATGACACGAAATACTTCATAGTGCGTGTGTATTTATGAAAATAGTCGTTTCAATAAAAGTTATTATATTGCTTTTTTGGAGAATAGTTTTCATTTAACTGTCAAATGTATAAGACTCATTTTCGGATTGTTTTATTTAATTTTTTTTTTTTTTTTAATTAAAAATTAATATTATACTGTAACTGCCTTGATGTTGAAGACCTACTTGTATAAAATTGATAAGACTGATTTGAAATTATAGTAAGGAGTTTTTTTTTTATGTTTTTGAAACAGATGGCGATGAAAAGCTTTATGCAGACATCTTTACTGATATAATTATATGGAAAAAAAAACAAATCCAATTAAAAGAATTGTAAAAATCCTCGCTATTTTTAGGATTTTCGATCCGTTTCAAAAATATTATTAATGGAGTTGTGAATTTCAATAAATACAAGATGTAACAGACTGTAAGTTTTGTTATGTGATTTAAAAATAAAAATTATCAAACATTTGTAAAGTTTATTATTTAAATGAATGTAACAAAGGTATGAAGTATTGGAACTCCTTGTATTCAATGCACACTAATTTACATTTAATATCCTTGGGTTCTAAAACAATGAAAGCACGGTTACAATTATGCTGAGTTCTTGACTTGTATATGGCAAAATGAGACGATTTTATTGGATGTGTAAAAACGTCTTCTGTGTTATTTATTATAATACCTCTCATTGAAATCTTATTCTGGTCATTTGCTATGTAGATAATTTTAACAACCTCTATTCTTCTTGTTAGTACAAAACCTTTTATGTAGGTTTGAGCTGGTAAATCGCATATGAAACACCTTATTTTAATTTTTATATTTTTTTCTAAACCCGGAACTTGGAGTCCTTCTTCTAGTAATGTATTCAAATCATGTACAAAATCTTCAAAAAAGTCATTTAGATTTTTTGGTTTGCCTTTCCCAAAGGATATTCCAACTACAAAAGGCCTTATTCTAGGATTTTCAAAGATGTTACACAATATATTCCAAAATTCATTAGAAGAACTTTTGAATATAGGCAAACCATCCACATTTATGTTTATTGAAATTGTATCTGGAACATCAATCCAATTTTTTAATAAATTTTCAAGCGGTTTTGCTATCCCATTATGCCAGTATTGACCGCCTTCAATATTTTTAATAGTAACTTGTACAGGAGTACGTAAAATTGTTCTAGAATCTTTTGGTAGTATTTTTGGGATCAGTTCGTTAATGATGACTGACAATTCATTTAGAGCGACATGACGTATATTATTTTTTACAGCCCATATTCTTAATTTTTCACGAAAAGATACATGTTTTTCAAAATCGCATTCATATTCACTTTCACTAGAACTGAAATTACCACACTCAGTATCTTCTATGTTGTGTACGGAACCGTTATAAATTAAGTTTGAACTCACGCTTGAAACCGTATTGGTGGTCTCAGCTTCAGGCACCTTTACCTCTGTATTATGTACAGAACCATCATTATATGTCGTCGTAGTACTAACAGGAAGCTGTTCAATGTGTTGAGTAGATTGGTTATTTGGTCTCACTATCTGTAAATATTCTTTTAAGATTTTTTTTCTGAATCCACCGGTCCTCCATCTCTTTTTCCAATTGGTTTTATGCATTCTTATTATTTTGGGTTAATACGTGTTATTCGTCGTCCAAGTGTTAAAGAAAACCACGTTCACATAATTATTTAGCTCAGAGGATAACAATGTTCTACTCGTGAACAAATAAACAGCTGTCAGTATTACTAGATATCAATAGTGGTACTTATAATATACTTTACACGTACATGTGAACTCATTAAACGCTCTTATAGAGAATAATTTAAAGGTTGATTAATATATCACAAACTAGACCCGCTTATAGCTACAAGCTGAATTACGCTCCACAAAAGGTAAATATAACAGCTTTTGGCTGCATTTATGTTCACATTTGTTGTATTAGAATGCCAGCAATATAACACCGTACATGTGGACCTTTAAATAGCCCGTGCCGTTTTTCTACCCTCTTAAATTGCTCTTGTTCGGCTTTTAAAATGAAAGCTGACTTGAAGGTTAATGTTATTCTATTATAACACCAATAGTTACTTAATAGGCGATTTTTGAACTTCTATACATGCCTTATACATGTATGAGTGAATTTGTTCACTTTAATACAGCCAATGAACCATGTGTGGCCAATGTTAATGCTAAGGGATCACCGGTGTACTAAATGTGAACTATTAAAGAGAACAAAATGCTACTTGGGTAGGTACTACAAAGTCTTCCACCGAAATATTTTTGTATCGTAAAGTTCGAACTGTGCGACTCTCGTTCGAACTTAAGGTTAAGCCGCGTTTGTCTCAGCCTAGGTCGGTCTGTGGATGGCTGACCATCCATTACATACCGTACCCTTGCCGTTACCTGGCTGTGTGGCCCGAAAGTCTGACAACCAGTCTTAACAATCGGTATCGTGTTTCCCACTACAGTACCCGGCGATAAATATTGCACATCGACCTTTGGAAAGAGACAATCGGCTAATTTCGGCTTCGTAGAGCGTTATCTCTGTCGCACGAAATACAAACAGTCCGGTATCTATTAGGAGCTGTTAAAACAATTATGATTTGCTTCTTTTGATAATTCTTTTTATTCTCTGTATAAAATACACCTCTTTCCAAAGGTCGATATGCAATATTTATCGCCAGGTACTGTACTTGGATTATAGAGGTTAAATTTTTATCTGACCTCCACAATCCAGCTTCTGGGAAAGGTTGGCTTCCAGTCTAACTCTAGTCAGTCTATCTGCATCCGGTTAGACTAGAAGCCAATCTTTGGGAAATGGGCACATGATGATTTTAAATTGCCATTTCTTGCGAATTTCGTAGTTGCTTGAAACCAGTTTGTAAGTCGGTTTCTTTATATCACAAATACATTAATAAACTACTTACATAAGCGCCATACTTATTATTACCCGAGCTCCAGACGTATTTGATACATTCTTTTATTCCCCTCAAATATTTAAAGTAGTTGCTCTGCTCACGAAATCACATTTCTTTGGCAAAAAGTTAAGCAGTCAATTTCCCGTTTATTATTATTGCCAAAAGCATTTCAGGCAGAATTTAAAACAATTTCTGTTTTGTAAATGAACATTATGGGCGAGTGTCATCGTAATTTGGGTACTTAGGAATGCAGTGGTTTTAAGTACAAAACGGAGCAGGCAATAAGGTTGTCAAAATAATTGCGATTTGTTAGCATTGCTCACGCGAGGCAGATGTTGGTCATATTTTTGCAGGAGAACGATTGATTACATAACATCACGCCTGTGATTCCCGAAGAGTTAGGCAGAGGCGTGTCTAATAGTACACGCACATTTCGCCAGTTATGTCTGAAGCCCTATGTAATAGGGGGCGAGCCTATTCCCAACCAGGCACAATTGCGCTTCATGTAACTTTTATAACCTCAGACATAATATTCAATTTATAATGACTCGAAAAACGGTGAAGGAAAACATCGTGAGGAATGTCTTAGAAACAAAAAAATAGGAGACATGTGACATCTACCACCTGGGCCTTCGTGGTGGATTATTTTAGCCCATCCCTCTCCTAGAGAGGAGGTTCCCACTATAGGATGATGATGATGTTGAAAAACTTATTTCCATACTAACTTGCTCAGCCAAATGGGCAGCCTCCCCCGTGAGTGACTTGATCTCTTTCTTGCAGTTATCCGATGACGTGGACGGTGCTTTAATGGCGCATCATGTAACTTTTATAACCATAGCCATAAGATTCAAATTACAATGACACGAAATACATATTTCCATACTAACTTGCTCAGCCAAATGGGCAGCCTCCCCACTGAGTGACTTGATCTCTTTCTTGCAGTTATCCGATGACGTGGACGGCGCCTTAATGGTGGTCGATGACTTGTTACTGGTCATCGGTTTCGCGGGCTTGTCTCTCTTAGTACTGTAGTAGTCGCCGCCCTTGTATGGCGAGTTTGGACCTTTCTTCTGTCCCTTTGCTTTTATTTCGAGAAGCTGTGGAAAAGTGAAAGAGATATGAGTCTAAGTGACGTGGAAAAGAAACAATGTAGCCCGAAATGTTATATTGATTTAGTTTTTTGATCCGCTGCGTCGTAAGTTGAAGGTAAATTATGAGGGAACAAAGAAACGGACATCGATACATACAGGTCAAACACATAACCATCCCTTTGAGCTTCGCCGCAGTCGGGTAGAAACAAACTAAAAATCAGGCTTTGACGTCATTTTATTTCATTTGATACCCGTATTATGGGAATGCATATAAAAAATTGCTAGTCCGCCATATTTGGGAGACAGCCATATTGGATTTAGAATGGCGTTACTTGGCTAGCCAGCATTATCATTCAAACTAAGCGAATATAAAAACAAGCTATGAATGCAAGATTTCAGTTTAATCGTAAACCGGGAAGTGGGTCACATTTAACTTTGGTAGGTCGAAGTTTCCTCAACTTTCAAACGTCGCTATAGCCTTGAATCGGCACTAACGCACGCGACGTAAATTAAGACATACTGTTTATTAATCGATAGCTTTATATTTTCGATTGAGATATAATATTCTTGTACAGTTGAATTCTAGTACACTGACAATATTGACAGCAATTTTTTTTAAAAAGCGTTTGGCATTAAGCGACTGATGAACGTTGTATCGTTTGACATCAGCCTCTAAATCACATCATCATCATCTTAAACGTAAATGCAAGTTAGCTGCCTGTATAGTTAATACCTTGTTCGACCACGACTTATTCTACAAAACTATACAATGATGATTACCTATACGTTAATAAAAATGTATCAAAGATAGTAAAACAAGAAACATGGTGTACCTCAGCACTCTCGCTAATGTTCTGTATACTGTGTGTAAAACTCTTGGTGTCTTCACACACGTCCTCCTTCTCACAACCATAGTGGTAGTACCTGCAGAACAACAACGCTTTGTTATTCAGTTGTTCAAGGAATATTTAAAAAAAAATATTATTTAATTTTAATAATATTATGATAACTTAATGGGATATTCACAAACGAGAGTACCGTCCGATTATACAACGAGTTACTTTAGACAAGTCCAGCCTTCGAGATAGTTATTTGTATTTTGAGCTTTCTTTCGAAATACGTTTAGAACGCTAAATTGTCAATTTTGTATCAAGAACTTTAACCATAAGTAAAAACTTCGTGATACAAAAACCGGGTCAAAGGTCTTTTTAAACTATAGTTGGAACTCCTTTGATGAGGTGGATAAAGTATACATAAATTCTTTGGATAATGTAGACTACGGTTTGAACGACATAATGAAAAAGAACTTACCTAATCAACGCCCTAGAAGCATACACAGTGGGATGCAGATGCAACGAGGGGTTCAAATATACCCTGTTCAAATTAACCCCCCTCGTGTCCGTCCTATAGTGGCCCCGGGCAACTCCGTCGGGGTTGAGGAAAGGTACCATCTTGAACACATACAGCCTCCTTAGTTGTATCGCTATGGGGTCATTCCGTGTTAGCAGAAGGTTGAGAAACCCGTTGAAGACAAAGCTTGATGGTGTCTCTCCTGGATGAACTCTGGCTGATATGAAGATCACCTGTTGGAAAATGTTCTGTTAGGTATGTCCGTATCCTGGGCTGCGGCACTGTTGGAGCGAGATACCGTGGTCCCGGTTCACAAAGGGCTAAGAAGGAACATGGGTAGGGTTTAGTCTGACACTCCGTACCGTTCCGCTTAGAGCGGGACCCGTCATTTGCTGATTTCCCACCCACCAAAAACAAAAAAGATGTGTCTGTATCTACTTGTAGTGGTGTGGTAAGGAAGCCGATTACCAACGTTATATAGTTCAATATAAGGTTCAAACTGCGGCCTACCATGCACCAGTTATGGCCGCAGCACTGAAATCGGTCTAGGTCTTATCTATGCCCATTGCCTTGAGTTTTCAAATTGCTTACTGATTTTAAACATACGTTAGGAATTTAGTTAGTTAAAGGTCGTTTGTGGCGATAAGACCATCCATTGAGTCACTCTATGTGGAATACCTATTTTCTTTTATGAATGTTACTTGTTTGGCCAAGTTGAGATGGTTGTTTGGCTAAAAAACCAGGGCCGTCCTAAAGCGGGTTGGGATGTCTATATCGTCAGGAGAGCCGGAAACGGATGGATGAGCAAGGCACAGAACAGACAAAAGTGGCAGAAGAAAGCCTATTAATAGCCTAAAGCGAACCACCCACTGTTGGGTATAGGCCCAAGCCTATACCCTGATGTGGGTGGTTCCGAGTTGAAATTATGACTTGTATGGTGCATAAAATATAACAAAGATTTTTTTTTTCTAGTTCCCACTTTTGACAAATGTAGTCATAGATGTTGTACATTATATTCGGGCTATCACAAATAAGGTGCTCTATAAATTAAATTCTGAGCGTATGTTGTCATCGCAAAATTCACAGATTGACAAACATCAACATAACATATTCAAAACATCATACAACTGTTTACAATACGCCGCCTAATGATTGAAGAAAAATATTACATATTCTTTTATCATAATACTTCGAGTTCGCAAACCGTTTGCCATCCAAACTCAATAAATTGTTATTCATCCAAATAATTGCATGCGCTCCTTTTCAAAAGCATAATGCTTTTTTCACATGAACCCAAAATAAGAAAAAGGAGAATTTTGAAACTTTTGTTTTTTCCTTCATAAGTCAATATGGCGTGCAATTATTTTGGCTATAAATAAGAAGTCAATAAATAAATCTCGCTACTTTATTCTCATTTTATTAAGTCTCATAATAATGCGGCAACAATAATTTTTGGGATTCAAAGTTGTTTGTGTACATCGTAATTGTGCATTTGGATTTTTTTGTTCCTTGAAAGCTATATTGGCTTTATCTTTGCACCATTGACAAGAAATTCCAGATTTGATGAGGAAAGTTGGCTAAGGTTATTGGTATCTTATGTTTTATTGTTTTAGAAAACTGGATGGAAATAGGGCCTAAAGTCAGATCAAACAATATGTCATTTTTTAATAAAGGATTACTTCACGATGCCGTTTTTTTTTTTTAAAACACTTTGCCCCACACTAGGAATTTCTCCTGTATCGTGGGTGCGTTTACAAACATTTAAACTCACATACACAAACACATCCGGACCCAAAACAACTATCTGTAGGCCATACAAATATTTGTTCCGTGCAGGGATCGAGTAAGTTAAGGGAACTTAAACGCAGGTGGTGAAACAAGCTCCCTAGGTATCAGCGAGTGAAGTCGCTCAAGTCGCGAAGTGCCACAGTAATAATAGAGATAACTTACTTTTTTATTCACAAACTTGTGTGGTCTCTCCTGGTTGTCAGGAAACAAGTTCCTAAGCCTTGCCTCTCTCTCTGTCGTCAGCCCATGGTGCGACGTGATGGTCAATAGATCCACACGTCTTCCTGCATTTACCAAACAAAGTATTATGTCATTCACAATAAGGTTAAAAAGCACACCATCGTGAGAAATGGAAATAATGGGGGAGGCCTTTGCCCAGGAGTGGGACAATATAGGCTCACAAAAAGAGGTAACTTTAACTTAAATATAAAGTTGTGGGAATTGCGAGTCGCAAACTATAGTTCATTCAAACTTAGTTTACCTCTGATAGCAAAACAACAAACTGCAACCTCATTGTAACTACAATAATGATGCCTGTAATTTTGAGTGTTTCAAAGTCAAAGGTAAAATTAATCTGAAAGGACTGTAGTCGCTGCTTTGTGTATTTGTACAAAGGGCAATTTTTTTAAGGTATGATTTATCCCTTTGGAGTTAGTCTTTAAGGGTCCTCTCTCGAAAAAGCTTAAAAACAGCGTGCAGATGAAGCGGTTTTTCACCGGCACTTACAGAGAAATTACATCTGAGAATTTTTTTTAGTAATCTACATGATATGACACGTAATTTGGTTTAGCCACAATTTTTGTATCGGTATCACATAATAAGAAAAAAAATCCACAAAATCACCTCCAAATCGTTGAATGGAACCATTTTACTCCTTCATTTTTTAACAAAATAATATAAAAAAAATATCTACTGCTTTGAAATACAAAGGAAAATAATTTGGTTTTGTTACTTTTTAAAAACATGTATTATTTTAATTATAATAAATGAAAAACGCGTCCGTTTAGAGTCCGTATCTACGACCGAGAGAGGTAGTTTGTATGCACAAGGTCATTGGCGTGAATACAAGCCTTAAGTCAACTAAAACATTAACACAATCGGGTGAACTGTGTTAACTATAGCTATACGTATTGTCTCAGGTCTTGTTTTATTTACAGTGTCGTTCTTTTGCCGGCTGACAATAATACGAGTATGATGACGAAAGTTAAACAAAAGTAAATCTTACTTTCCAGAGAATAAATAAGACATTCCCTTGTATAGTAGATATCGTCCATAGACTGCGGCGGAGGTAGCGGCAGCATTTTCAAGTCGATAGAGTTGAGAGCGATCTGCAGCTCAGCGAAGGAAAACGGGTAGGTGAACGCGAAGAATGTGGTCGCCTTCAGGTTCTCTGGCGTTCGGTACTTGAAGCTCAGTGTGAAGGTGTTGTCGTCCGTCTAAAATAGAGTTTTGATGAGTGTGTTTGTTCTTCAGTGAAGGTATAATTCTGAAAGTCACGTAACCGCAAACTGCAGCATCAAAGCCGTCCAATATGGTACATGACTATTATTTTGTCCTAGTGATCTCAAAAAGTAAATAAATAGATAGGCAACAGTAAAAAAAGTTATGCAATATCTTAATTAAAATATGGCTTAGTTTTAACCGATTTTAAATGACTTGCTAGACAAAGACTGTGCTACGAAAAAGTTACGTGTTATTTTCATAGCGTCATCGTTTCGGCCGCTTCGCACGACAAGGATAGAAAGTGCCCCCAACCAAAGCGTGTAGCTTCCATTTTTTGATCGATATCGTGTTATTTCTGTTAGTTCTTTGAAATAACATATCATTTTCGTACATTTTTAACATTTTCATCTACTCTATTGATAAGACTGTCTTCGATAATAGGCGGAATCTATAGAAGCGTTTTAGGAGAATGGTGATGGTGTCCGTGTAAAATATTGTTTATCTTGCACACATACCGAGTGTACAGGACGATCCCTGATCCTCTCCCACTGAGGCTTGCCCGGCAGCGTCCGCGTCACCGGCGCCATGCCTTGGTTGTACATCTTGCCTTGCTTGTTCAGGTTTATGAGATTCAACCGCACCTGTTACAATAATTTGGAATGTAAATACATAGAGATAAGTGTCAAAATGGCATGACATACCTTGGAAATGCTTTTGGAACAAACATTATTTGTTTGTTGTTTTAGTTGCTAGTTTTAAATGTTTTTTTGTTATCCATGATTCCAATGTGTGACGGAATCCATTGAATGGCGACAGTTTTATTCATAGACTGCATTTTACAAATTGAATCTAAAATAATGATGGCAATCAGGAACCCTTAGAGACTCGAGGGTACTTGAGACAAATGTTAGAGACTGTTTTTTGAATCCGATAATATGACAAAGTTCTCTTGATTTATACTCGGTAAACAACTGGGCTTCAGAAATAGCTATGAGTTCATAAATATAATATAAATTTTGCCATTAATTTTGAATTTAGCTTTAGTTGAAGATCAAAAAGTTGAGGATACAAAAAGCAGTTCGAAAGTCTGAATCATTCTTGAATCAATCATTTCAATAGGTAATGATTAAAGCCAGTTTAAATCAAGTATAATCAAGGTATACCTACTGTTTCAATAACATGAAACAGGATTGTGTAAAGTTCTTACAGTAATGATTTCATTGCCCTTTGATTAAATTCAATTGCCTTTATAACAATGAGAATCTTTATTTCCTGATCAACAATGAGCAAACATTTCTAAGGTTTCTAATAAATAAAAAAAACTTTCCAAGTTACTTACTAAACTTATTCTACAAAACACTTCAGTCATTTTTATTTTCCTTGGGTTTGAGATGAATTTCATTTGTTCATTTTGTAAATTAATATGATAACAGCATAATTAAAAATTATTAAATTGTTATAGCTAGCCTATAATTGTCCTACTGCTGGGCAAAGGCCTCCCTACATTCTTTCCAACAGTCATGATTCCATGCAACTTCTTTCCAATTCTCAAGGAAGACATTGAAAATAATATTTTACCAGTATGCCAGCTTCACTGGCCTGCACTCCAAAATAGAACCAGGTGCGGTTCCCATTTTCAAACTCTGTGCCCGCACAGTCGGGCCGAGTCCACAAGTTGAATTCATAGTCCGGAGTTTCTGGAGTACTCAACTTTGGGTTTACAGATGGAGCTAACACAAAGAAATCTTGTTAATAATAATAAAAAAGATAGAATCTATGTAGAAAGGAATTATAAGGAAGATATTGTGCCTATGGTTCAGTACGCTGTCCTAACACAAAGAAAAAGCTTATAGTCACTATTACAAAAATTTGGAGAATAAGTGAAAGGTTGAATTATCTTAATTTTGTATTTTTTCTGAATATGTCGTTATTATGTATAAAAAAAACAAATTATGTACATAGATGAATTGAAGCAATTGACAAAACACTAAAGACCAGATGGTTTGTTATGAACACTAAAACAAGTTTACTGGAAAATTCCATTTGATTAAATTAACTTTCTTTGCTGTGCTGTCATTACATCTTATCTGTGTCAAGTCAATATTCAATGAGTTGCTGCACCAGGTGACTTGAAATGTATTGAAATGACCTCAAATCTATTTCGAGTATTCAACAATAACAAAAAGTCCGTGAAAAGGGCATAAAATTGGCAACTACTCCCGAAATTATTGCACGTCTTTGGACTTCGGGATTTTGCGTTAATTATTAAAAGAATGAGCTTACCTATTAGCTCCGTTGGTACTCGTTCTACATGTCCGAGATTTCCAGAGTCAAAATTGTGTATAAAATAAAATCCACCGCACTCAATAATATTGTTGTGATCCATAACTAAAATATTTCAGCGGACTACATTATACAAAAAATCACAGTCGCCAAACTTATTAGCCGCTGGTTAATCATAACTTTTTCAATTTTCCCATTGAGACATAGATCCAATCTTCATGTTTGATTATTTCAAAATGACAATAAAAAAAACGGAGGCTGCACTGTTTTTCTAAACAAAATTATGTAATTTTGTTGACATCGATTGACGGATAACAGCTGATTTGTTTATTGGAGATCTTTTTAATTTTTTGAAGTGTTTAAAACCAGTTGGTATTATCAATTTGTAGTTTATAAATATGCAATTTTTTATGGTAAGTTTTAACTATTTCCCCGATTGCTATATTTGCTATCACTTGATATTTGGAAAGACACATGCCATCATGAAATGAGATTCAAGATGGCCGACAATTCAGCTCGCTGGCGCTCGACTTGCGTACAAAGAAAAACAAACATGCCAGTACGAAAAATAATTTTCGCAATTATACTTCTTTTTATTTTTTGATTTGTTAGATTTTAGGGTTACAGGCTACGTTACCTTGAATGTAACAAGTGAGCTGCTAATTTGTAGTTTTATATATTTTTCCAATCTTATCTTGTCTGTTACAAACCAATGAACTTTATGAGCTTTAGATAACTCGTAACTCTAATTATGTATAAACCAATCAATAATTTAATAAATGCTGATTTTGATTTCGTAGATAACGGAAAATTAATAATAAATCAATAAAATCTATAATATGGCAACACTTAAACCACCACGTTGAGCGTTTCCGTCCGGTTTTTATGTCAAACAATTACAATATCTTCACGCCTCTGCAACATAGAGCTCTGTAATGAGGAAAGCAGAGTCCTACTAAATTCATAGGTCGCGGTAATAGATTGTTTCGGACTGTCTGTTATTGTAAGATAACTGCTCTTACTGTACAATTATTCCTAAATAACTTCCACGCATACTGCGAAAGGCACTGAGAAGGTTAAAACCAAGGGGGAGTGATTTCCTATGGTTGACTTAATTTGATCCATATTATTGTTGAAATCTCCACCTGTTTTCGAATTCCACGTGGATTAAGGAGGTAGGGATAGGTGACAGGTATCAAAGGTGATTGTTTGGGGTTTCGAGACGTAGATACCTGTACATCATACCCTAGTCCAGGGATGGCGAACTTATGGATTAACGTGCCATTTTTTCTAAAGCAATGTTTATTGAGACAGTAACTTTTATGTATGTAGAGTGTATTTCTAAGAGGTATAAGGTAGTTGATTGCATGTTGAACTAGACTCCTCTAACAAACGGTTTCTAGTCGAATCTTTATTGTTTATATCTGAAAATAAATTACTCGTAGGCATAGATGAAAATATGGTTAACAATTCGGTGGTGTGCCTAAAATATTGTGTAACGTGCCATTGGTTCGCCATCCCTGGCCCTAGTCGACACAAGTGCTTCTATTGTTATCATTGTTAATAAATAATCCTTACGTATTATACAGCAAAGGGACGCATTACTTTGTGCTTTTATCCCAGAAATAATATTAATCCGAAGGGTTGTGTTTTTCACGTGCCTTTAAAATAGCACAGCATTGTATTGTGGGGTATGGTTCAACGCATGAAGTTTTAAGTTTCATTTAATTTTTTTTTTCTCTTTATTGCATTCCACATGTGTACGTATTCTTAGATTAGATAACTACTACTAGAGAAATTCTAGGATTTAAGGGACGCTTCAATAAAAACAACTTTTATTCATAGGGTAATATTTATTAGGGGTTTGAGGGAACGTTAAAATTTAAAGAAAAGCCTTATTTTTTAACTCAAGTTTGTATTTTCACTTTTCCATCCTTACATTTATAACAATATTAAATAAGCTTATTTTAAGTATACAATACAATATTATAATAGATTATTTAGGCGTGGCACTTACCTACGGATTATAAAAAATTACATTCCATATAATTTCGAATAACTTGTTGGCCAATAAATGCCTCATCACAAACTTATAACTTGATAAAGTACCTACGTACCAATAGTTACTAAATTATACGTGGACTACATTTTACCTAAATCCTTGTTTCTACAATTGTCTTTTCTGAGCACAATTAATTAATTTAGTGTGAAAACAAACGATCATACGAGACACATGGACGCGACGAACTTTATTTTGGCATCTTCCTTTTGGCTCATACACCAAAACAATGATTCATGATTCTACAAAATAGTAAGTATATACGTTATGTACAAAATGATTTCAAATTATATTGATCATGATAACCGCAGGAAATATTTAAAAAACTCTTCCATCTTTGAATTCGTGTCTTTTGTTTTCCGCGGTGGCAACACAGTTGCGATTGCATTCAAGTCAAAAGAATGAAAAAATAAAAAAAATATCACAATCGGAACTATATCTAGGACACGTGTTTTGTATGTACTCTTACACAATATACTTACACTAATATTACGTGTAAATGAATGTAATGGACAATTTCCTACAAATTTATGATTTAATATATAAGGAACCGTTATCCTACTGAGCCAATACATTTCTTCTACCGCGTACATATATATGAGTAAGGTATAGTAATTACACCAACAAAATATAAGATAGAACGATACGACTAGAATGCCGACACAATGAGCATTGGGATAATCATTAGACGGCCTTATTTACGTGATACTTTAGAACTTCGAGCGTGAGAAGATAAATTATCTGTATTTTTCCACATACATGCCTTTTGAAATACAATGGAACTGATAAAGCACGTAGGAGATTGACTGTCGGAGTATATAGTCCTGATGGCCACAAATACATTACTAAATATTGATTTAATAAATAGTTGACACATCGATTCCCTTTGTGTTTGTTTCCTTTCCAATCTCAGTATCACATATATAAGGCTAATTAAACCTAACATGCATAATGTAAAATGAACGAAATGCTCTGCTCAGTTCAAAATTAATGGAAGCAAAAAATAAAATAACATTTAATCACTTCACCATTCATAGACATTTGACATACGACATTCCTTATCCAATCTCTCTTTACACTTATGATATTTGGCGCAATATACTTATTGCTAATAAAGATGGATTGTGATATTTATAAACTAGGGTAAAACATCCAACTCGAAGTCTTATATTTGATTGAATATTTGGGAAAATATGGTCCTTTGTAGACACGACCCAGAGTTGACCATCACACCCTATTTGTGTTGTAACAGGTAAAAAATGAAAATTCTGCACAAACGTAAATGCAGCAAGTTTTTGTGTCAACCAAGAATTATTGTGATCAATTTCGAGGTGTCCAATCAAGTGAGCAGTAGCGGAAGACAAATCGTGATCGTTTGAGCAGACGAAAGTTAAGAAACAATTATTGTGATCCTTAAAATAAAACAATTTATATGTACATCGTTTTTTATCAGGGTGTGGCCACACAAAAGGCGTATCGTGCCTGTCCGAAGGCTCACGACTAACAACAGTGAGCACAAAACTAGTATTACACACACATACGTCCAATTTGGTCGTTTCCAACCTTACGCCAAATATTCCGAATAGCGCATTCCAGCTCACTTTGAACAATATTAATTAAAAAATTGTCTAATCTAAAACGTGTCGTTAACCTTTCCCCTCATTGGGTATCGTTATAGAGACTGTGTTGGGTCTCATCTGTTTGTCGGCGCTATGTACACTAGTGTGGTGCGGGGCAGGGTGGACCTCCTCCGTCGTGGTGAGCTTGCACTCCACGACGCGGTAGTTACACGTCGGTGAGCCGCAGTCGAAGTCTGGACGTATGATCACAGCGTTCGGTATGTCCTCGAGACATTTCGGCTCCTCTTTGAATGGGGGACAACTGTGAATAGGAGAGAAATATGTAAGAGATTTTTTGAACATGATCCTACCAAATAATTAAAGTCTGAATTCTGCAAGTGAAGCAGAGATCCTCCGGCTCCTCATAACCTAGCCCTGAAAGCCCTATGTATTCTGCAATGAGATTTTGGGATTTAGATACCAGTAGATCTTGACCAAAGGACCTACCTAAAAGGCAGACTTAACACAGACTGTTTTAAATATTTACCTCAATGGTGGCGGTGTCGGCGAGCGCGATAGAGGGAAGCTGGCGACCTCCCGCGATATCGCGAGGGACTTGATGGAGCCGAACGTCTGTTCAGGACTGAGGGGAGCTCCAAGCACTGACGCCATGCCTCTATAATGAAGGAGAGCATATTTTATTAGAAATCGATCGAAGTAACATGAAAAAGCACTTGTATCAACTGCATAATAAGGCTAAGTGAGTAGACTAGTGGTGTGATCGTCAGACTGCCATGTCATACTCGTAGGTCTCGACTTCGAACCCAAGGCACGCAACCCTGATTTTTCGGATACATGTGCTTAATTACCATTTGCTTCAGTGAAGGAAAACATCGTGAGAAAACCAAACCAGCATGCCTTTTTTTTTTGGGGGGTGGGAAATCATCAAGAGCAGGAGGTGTTATTACACCTCCTGCTCTTGGACAGAGCGGAAGGGAGTGTCAGACTTCTACTGTCTAAAAACCACTCATGTTCCTTCTTAGCCCTTGTGCCGAGGCCGCGGTATCTCTTTCGAACAACCCGCAGCCCCGACGGGCACCGGCAGCCCCGACGGGCATCCGCAGCCCCCAAGGGCAAACCAACATGCCTGAGAGATATTTCTCGACGGCATGTTAAGCTAGGTCAGGCCCATCCGCTGCATAAAAACTTTGACACTAGGTTAGGCACTAACCACACGAAACAAAAAGGGTTATCTTGTATAATTTAAATTCTACGATATAATGAAAACTAGCAATTGGCGGTGGCCTCGCAGCATCAGTGGTGGAAGAGCACTCCGTATGGTCTGCAAACCTTTTTTTTTTTTTTGGGGTTGGGAAATCATCAAATAACCCCTCCCGCTCTTGGGCAGAACGAAAGGGAGTGTCAGACTTGTACTGACTAAAAACCACCCATGTTCCTTCTTAGCCCTTCATGTCGAGGCCGCGGTATCTCTTGCGAACAACCCGCAGCCCCGACGGGCTATGCTCTGCACCCTTCAGAGACATTGGCAGATCTATCTAGGCCAGTATTATGGGCCAAATAAGGTTGACGAAATTCGAATAAGGGAAATACAAGATTGCTGGATATGCAAATGCGAGGCGTATATACAAACAGTGCATAATGATGACGAAGAGAACGTAGTCAAGTAAGCAAAATGATCGGTGATACAGCATTGAATGATGATGATGTAAGGTAGGGAAAGTAAATAGGGATACTTACACGACAGAATCCGATGGCACCAAGAAAGGTAAAGGTGGAGGACATGGAGCATCGGCGCGTGCCGGCGAGGCGGGTTCTGCAGAGCGAGGACAGCGCGCCAGCTCGCCTTCTTCCACCATCCCCAACCAGCTCCGCATCCAGCGCCACAAGCCCGACGGAGTGCCTGCAACACCCATCACTACTCCTTAGCATACACTAATACATTAATTCGTTAAGCTAAGAATCTGTCTAATCTTCACCTCTCCGAGAAAAAAAGTGGTGCATCAAACTCCCTAACATCGACTGTCAGAAATTATGGCAACACTCAACATTTTTGACGTGTTCTCTGGTGTCATTATACGTTTTCTTGGTTGGCCAGACTTCAGTTTTCAGATCAAGTTTTACATTACATAAAATGTTTATTAAACCGCTCACTAACAAACAATTTCATAAATCCTCCATGACAAACAATTAAGTAAAATTCAGAAGCATTAAAGTCTTTTCTCAAAATAGCTGACGAAACCTAAAACAAACAATATTCTAATGAGGTATCTCATATTCAAAGCTAGCTTAAGTACTTACGAGAATATTTTCTGCTATTCTGGGGGCTAAGTGGGTAGAAGTCTCCGTGAATGGGACAGTGGAACGCCAGCCTTCGCTGCCGACGTTGGGCTGCCCGCATTAGCATGCATAACACGATACCTGGAATAGACAATACATTCCTTTTATTTAGTTGTTAGCGATTATTATGGCGCCAATACGTAGCGAGGTCAAATGAGGTTTGTTTAATGTAATGCTGTTGGATAGTAGAGTTTGATCGGCTTTGTGTCTGGCAGAAAAAGGTCCTCCAGGTCAGAAGTATCAGATCTTTTTAAGTACACCCAGTACAGCTAGTCCCGCAACAACAACACAAAACACAGCATGATTGTGCATATGCAATTATGCAAAACATAATTATATCGAGCCTGTTTTTCTCCAAAGGGTCTGGTAGACGGGTCTTCTACCAAAATCAGTAGTAACCTCCACATTTCGCCTGTCAATTTGGAGCAAGCGTATTAGGTACTCAGTATGATTATCTCGAACCGCCGCGATACGATAGAAGAAGGGAAGACACATTCATGTTTTTGCTATTGATTGATCTATTCTCATCTCATGAGGCAAATCCGGGCCCCAATCCTGTTAAAGCATTCAAATCATGCCCGAACAAGCTAATTACAATCACAAATGTACAGTAAACATTGACAGAACGTTAGCACATGGCTTTAAAACATTTACACATGATAATCAGTGCTTTAATTATAATAATGTGTTTGTGAATCGCTAACGAATGCTAATTTTTATTATCGTCTAAGTTCAAACAGGGCTAAATGCGATCAATATCTGTTGTGTGATGTGTGACCCTTTACGTTCATTGTGACCTCGTCTTTGAGAGCACTTTGGCTTTTATAGCCGCGGCCCTTGGTTAAAAAAATAAAGGTTACTGTGTTAAGGACTGGACAGAGATCGTTACTTAGCACGTTTTTTTTACTTGCAATTCTTACGACAGTGTGTGAGGAGGAATAAGTGCGTATTGTCGCGCCATTTGTTTTGTGCGTGAATTGAGCGTGAGCCGTTGAGACACGCTTCCACGCACGCCAGCTCTCCCCACGCCACCACACGGTATGGTTTTTGAAGCGCAAAATGTGGCGCTCGTGGAAGTGCGTAAAATGTATAAATTATGTTAGTCTGAAACTGCTCTTAGGCAAATTACTTGCTCTAACTAACGTTTATGACTTTTCGATAAGTCTGGATTGGTTATTGGCGATAGACTCGCTCTCTAAGAACCCTATGTATCTAAACTGCCTACCCCAATGAAAATAAACAAGTGTGATGTTATATTTTGGATTGTGTTGATTCTAGCATTTTATGTGTAGTTAGTTCCGGCTATTACTTTTAAGTGGTAAAACAAATTATCTGTGACGACAAGCGCAATCACTAACATTTTCAGTCAATTACTCTGCCCATCTGAAACGGTCTGACGTCACGTATGACGTCACGTCTAACTATGGCGGTAGGGTATAATCAAGACAACTCTGTCGCCCATGATTGGCATAATCACTGACTTCCGTTACTTAACTCAGTAAGAGTCAAGCTGTAAGTGTTTCCTGCACGAATCTCTAATTTGATTTCACTCTTGTTGGTCCTTCTTTGACGGATAGGCATGTGAAGATGCTGGAGCTGTGTTCAGGTTAGCTAGCGAAACCCTGTACTTTTGATTCGTATCAATCGATACCTAACACACACACACTCGCACACATGGTAAAATAAAAATAAAAAATAAATTAAATGTTATAGATTTCCGTAAAGTAACGTCTGATTCTATAACTTAAAACTATTTTTCAATTTCGTTTTTTTTTAATTTACCTGCGGTCATTGATCCCAAAAAATAATCATCTAATTTTTTTTTTTCAACACGTAGGTACACGTCTACGAAGTTTCGCTAGCGAATATATGTTAACCTTGAATAAGATTAATGCACTGAACAAAATGCCCTTGCAAAACAGGCTTGTACCTTCGTAGTCTGGCCATAAATACAGCCGTGGCCAGCAGGGCCACGAGACACGTGATTGATTAGAGCCTAACGATCCCTCGTTGTTGCGAGCCACTCTAATCAAAGTCATGATAAGAAGAGTTGAACCTCATCTTGTAGCACGAAATCGCACATTTCCATGTTTCTATCCTTTTCTGTTATTCAGAACTGTCATTTGGGAGAGCGAGAAACAGAGCGGGAATGCTATAGTACGCAGCATCGACGATGTGATCGGCAGATTAAATGATTCACCATAAACATTGGGTTTGTATAAAAAAATCTACTTTTAGTAATTTTGAGTCATTAAGTCTATGTTTTTGTCAAAAACACAGGTACAATGAGTACCTGTGTTTTCACATGATTTGTGTTTACAAAATAAATAATCATGAACTAGAATAGAGTTGCCCAAAATAATATTATTTGCTGACCAACAATAGACCAGGTACCTTTTAACCTTTCAAATTTAACCAGGTACCTTTTAAATTTAACCGTCTGAAATTCTGAATTTGAAAACAATTAACATTTAGGGCTCGTTTACGTAGACGCGCGGCGCGTGCAGAAGGCTCGTCTCGAGCTTTTTTATTCATTTACTGAGAGGCACGTCCACCGCAACGAACGCTCCATTTTAAACTAACGAGCGAAAAATCGTTTCTCGTAAAATCGACGTTTGAAATCGTTAACGTTTTCAATACATCGCCATGTGTTTGAATTAAAAACGCACAAAGCGCCGCGCGACGCCGCGAGACGCCCCGCGTGTCCGTAAATGAGGCCTTAGCTGGGAAAAGTTAATAAGCAGTGATACCTACCATGGACACGCACCTCTGATTTTTCGGATTCATATGTGTATTGTTTAATTATCACTTGCTTCCGTGAACGAAAACATCGCGAGGAAAAGAGCGATCGATGACATGTAATGCCAAGTCAGAGGCCTGCGGGCGGCATAAAAACTCTGACACCAGGTTAGGAACTAACCACACATGATGAAGAAGGAGAAGAAGAAGCTAATACATACCAGCAATAGTCATAATAGCTCCAGCAACGATGCACACTGGGCCGAGGACCCGCGAGTTGCCTGTGAAAGCGATGCGGGCCGCGTAGTGGTCCGGCTCTTCATTCTCACCGCAACCGCGATACGATGCCGCTGTAATAGAATAGCCATGTTACATTATGTGACATTTAACTAAAGTGCTTCACTAATTAACTTAATTTAGTTTCTAATACAGTTTCCGATGGAGATAGGATCAACTAGGCGCCTTAATGCATCAATCCAGTCGTGAGTAAGTCCCCGTAGAAGAAGCCGCGGTTCGAAATTTAATATTATATAGATAGAGGCCTAAGCATCCCACTAAATCTGTGGGTTTCTGAACGCAATAATTAAGAGAACAAGGGTACTATACTCAACACACTCGTCAACTATGACGTGTTGGTAACACGTCACGTGTTAGTTGACACTTTCGCATCTTGTCACTACGATACGAAATTAGATTTATTCTGGAAGTCGCACGTAGACCGCTTTCGTGACGATGTCGGTTACGTATTGTTATGCGCCTTAATTTTGTATGTAAGTGCTAAGTCTAACAAAGATGCCCGAGGCTAACATTACATTAATAACATAGTTCCTAAGAAATAAATATCAGTTGTACTCGGTCATATTCGTGAGGATGCAAGCTAACTTGGATATTATACGGGAAGCGATAGTGTTTATGTTCCTATCATAACATTTTGACACCGTATTGATGGAAAACACGTCATGTTTGCCGCAATTATGTTGCAAAAAATTTCGGAAAAGTGCTGAAATACTGGGTTATGTAAATAACGTTCTATGGCTTCTAGAATGGATGATTCCGGCAGCCCCTGTCAGTACCTTTATTGATTAATTTCATTGGTACATTATGGACATAGATGTACATTATGGACATAGATGTCCATAATATACCTGCTCCCACGCCGATCCCAACTCGGTTTACAAAAGTACCTACCTAGCTACACCTATAATGAATCAATAAAGGCTTCTATTTTCAGTTTCGATATGTATTTTAGTTCGTTAGATACTGTATACACACTATACAGTTACACCTACAGTCTGATGGATCAAATAAACGTGGGTGAAGATGCAGCAGTTTCCAATATTGTTATGAAATCAAATAAAAGCTTCTATTTCGATGTAATCTGGTTATTGGCCCTGAAGAGACGGAAAATGAAAAATTTATAAAAATATTGTCTTTGAAAGATTTTTGTTTTCGTATCTGTTAAGCGTCTAGGTAAAAATATAAAGCAATTTCCTTGGATTAAATTGATGATCGAGCTGCATTGCTTAATTGGTTTCTCAAGTTCAGGTTTATTATGAATCATTATTAAAGAATATTATGTATTAAGCGATAATAAACAGTTCAGCATAAAATAATGATTCCTACCTAAAATTTCGTCTTGAAGCGAACAAGTCTTAGCTTTTCGCTGGAACTAAAGCTCAATTTTTGGCAAGTTTGACTAGGAGAAAGAAAAGTTACTTGAACGACAGACCTATCTATGGATGAAGTGATGTTTGTAATGTGTATGCTATTGCTACGTATGAGAGTTGCTCTATCTTTAACTGCATCACTAAAGGGTTGCGTTTAGAAGCGTTTCTTTAAGTGCCGGTGGAATTGGGTGTAAGTAGAAATTTCAGCATGGTCTCAGCAACGACTGTGCTGTATTGCAGATACATGGGTACTGTTACTACCAACTGATTGTTGTAAAACGATAAACCACTTACCAGTTAACACACATCCGACGAGCATAAACAGGAATCCAAATATAGGCAGTACTATCTGGCAGTTGGCTGCGACCACGACGCCAGCGACCGCCAGGCCACCTTCCACCTTCTCCACGCGGAGACGTGATATGGCTGGCGGACATCTTGGCTTGCCAACCGGGGCCCGCACCAAGGGCTCCCCGGGAGGTGACGTAGTCCTGTCAACAAAGAAAAAAAAACTTTAAAATGACGTTCGGTTTTTAAAAATGAGTGCTTGCGCCCGTCTGTCTACTGATGCATGGCATGACAAAACACAAACGGTAAAAAAAAAACAAAACAATGTTCATGAGCGAAAAGTTTATACATGGCTGTATGCTCAAGTGCTTCTGCCATTTGTTTCTAATGAAAAGGTTTTCAAGTATCAACGAAACAGTTGCAGAAAACCTAATTATTTCAATTCAAAACATTTCATTTTGAACAATTTAAACCGGCATAATTAATCGTCAACATAAACGAGTTCCCCTTTATTTGCTTGTTCTATTTATCTAGCGAAAACAATAGAGACGAAACATTTCGCCGCCTCTAATTATTATTTAGCAAAAGCAAATATTTTGTTGGCGCGTTGGAAGTATCTAATGTAATCTTGTCTCAACCTTGAAGGTTCAACGTAGACCAGGGACCAAGCTATTTGTGTTCCCGTCTCGTGTTAATTGCCACTTTCATTTCTCATAATAGTTTCGGTTCTGTTTTGTTTTAGTGTTCGTCATATTGCTTTACGCATGTGAGCTTTTCCTGAAAAAGCTTTTCATTAAAACAATTTACAATTTACGTACCTACTGAATAAATACCAGCTAGTGTGAATTTACCGACTTGGTGGATCTTCAATACGAGTGGGAGGCAGAACATATTATTATAACGGGAAAGGTCGAACTTTCCACTATTAATAATTTTCTGCGAAAACACAATCACTAACTGAGATAATACTGATAAAGAACATAATGTTGATTACAACTTCATTCAAGTAAAATATTAATTGAATTTCAAAGCGAATTTCGTGAAAGCTTTTTCTGGCATTGAATTCTTTCACTAATGTAAACGCTAGCTACAAAACAATTTTCCTGCGTGTTGTAGTTACTTCATCCATAAAATATCCGGAGATTACTCAGTTCAATGCTATTTGAATGACATAAAACGTTAAAACAAAAAGAACTAACGGTATTTTAAAAACGACAAAAAACAGTTAAACCGCTAATCTATCAACGTTTCGTTTTTACGAGGCTGAGCAAATCGTAAACCAGGGCCAGATGCAATGAAGACGTTAATAAAAAAGAAAAACTTGTAAAAACTCATTAAAGTCGAAACAACAGAAAGCAGCCAGGGATTTGACGTCTAATGAATGAGCAAGAGCTGGAGCGCTTTACAGTGCAAGTCATATCATCACCTTCGCAAATGGTGTACTGACTAACTGTGTATTTATTTAGACTACCTTGTGTCAGAATGAAGTCAGATTTTAGAATGATACAGCAGAACAGAGTTACTTAATAACGTTGTTGTTTCTAACTTTTTTCTAAATATTCGTATGGTCTTACTGTATTTTGCACTGTACCTCAGTAAATCTTTCCTATTCAAATTAGTTTCTGATTTATTGGACAACTATTCAAATTATGTAAACAAAATATCGTTGGCAAACTGGTTTCATTCTGATTGATACAGTCTACGTAATCATTTTCATTATTAGTTTCTCCTCGCCCAAAACCGCCTAATCCATGGATGGTGTCAGATTATTTATGTTGAGAAATGAGCGCAGTTTAGCCCGGGCCTAACCTCGGCGCCCGAAACATTAAGTTTTGAGGTTACCAACATGAAAACATTAATCATTTTGTTTTGCTGAAAATTCTCTGCCAGATTTGAGCAAATATTTTGAAATGAGTCTGAGATGAGTCTCAAGGTGGTAAAATTAAATCTACATACAAGAGTATTGCTAAGATATGAATATTCAAACTCATTTGACTACTTACGTACGTCTATAGATAGAATCTTGGGTGTCATGTTAACAACCTTTTAGTTTGTATTATGTTTGATTGATGGCTGAGTAATATTTAACGATTATAATAATATACTAGCTGATGCCCCCGGTTTTGCCCGCGCGGCTAATTATATACCAAAACCTTCCTCGAGAACCACTCTATCCATTGGTGAAAACAGCATGAAAATCGGTGCAGGAATTTTGGAGTTTATCGTGAACAGACAGACAGACAGACGCGGCGGAGGACTTTGTTTTATAATATGTAGGTAGTGATAGTGATCGTATGAATCCAACATACGTAGGCCTTTAACCAATACTGTACGATTTAGTTCACTAATAAACAACCGCTCCCACTCATTCCTAGGTCTAAAATTAGTAAAGTTATCTTCCAAGAATATCACACTTGCTGCGAAGACAACTTGTTTCATAAACACTACTATCACATGCATCGTAGTCCGTAATGGTGTTTTAAGTACCCTTTCCGTGTTTAAATTATATAATATGAAAATAAACGCTGTAGAAATTGCTCTCGCGAGTGTAAATGCAGACTTGATAAATATATTGTTTGTACCTGCATTGTTAGCGAGGTGGATCATCGAATATGTCAGTTGATGTTGCGCTTGTTTTGTTTTGATCCGATTGACGGACTCAATTGTTTCTCTTCCTGTATTCTTTAATCCTATAATTGCTGTAATTTTTTTTAACGTAAGCTGACGCCCATAAGTTTTAAGCAAGCGTAAAGCCTGTGTAGGTACTGATGTGCAGTTTACGTGGACATTAGACCTAAGTTTTAACCTTTCGCTTCATTTTCAATATTTCCTCTAGAAACAAAAGCATTTAGCTGTAATTTTCTTCGTTTCTCCTGGTTATTATGTCTATCGCTAGCCTCTTCTACAGCTAGACACATCTGAACGCCACCAACAGGTTATAAATCATACTCCTTTTTTTAGAATAAAAAAACTGCTCCATTAATACGTCTGGAGACACGTGGCCCTCAATGTGGAGAGTTCTATTATCGTGATGCGAGTTTGGCAAACTCGTGTAACACCTATAACTCGTGTTATACGACTATTGCCCAATATAACGGTCTGTGTGTCACTGTTTAAAGTTTATACCCATTTTCCAGGGAATTGATATTTACTGAAGTAATTCTGTAAAGTGCAAACGATAATTTCGGTTGGTTTATGTTTGCTTTTGAAGAGGACGTCATCAGACGTGTTTTATTGATTGACTCCTAGACTGTTGTTGCGTGGACATTTCGTGTCGATCGTTGAGTTTGAGTATTGAATTTGAATAGGTAGAGCTCTAAATTGATACTTTACATTTTTTCTCTGACATTTTTATCACGATATTTGATTACGTGTAATTTTGACTGCTGATGTCATGGTTGGCATCATCATAATCATCTCCAAAACGTAACTCATCGTAGTCCTCAATTATACATACAAACTACTGGCTATTTTTGTATATTTCAAAACAAAGCATCGCTCAATTACCTTTGATATAACGTGTAAAGTGCGTTGATTACATTTAATTGGAGTTGAAATTTCTATTTTTGATTATTTTTCTACCATAATGGTAGTTATTTATATCAGCCATTTCGTTTATATGGTGTTATTAAAAGGAGGAATAATTTCATTCAAAGTTTGGAACAAGAAAAGTGTCTAACTTATAAATGAATACGTATTACAACCAGTTCCATATACAAATCGTGGCAGTATGCATTGTCTAGGCTGTCTATAGGTTCCTGATCACCATAAAGATTAATTCTTACTTTCTAAATGGATGCAGACGTCAGTAATTGGATATCATTGAATGACTGTTTTGCATACAATAGTTGAATTTGGAAGTATTAAATTTATATTATTGCTCATTTTTATGCCACTGTTGAAGCTATTCGTGTCTAGATTTGTATAGTTTTGATGAGTTCATGAAAAAATACATGAATTTGGTACTGAATGATTGTACGGACGATAAAGTTAATTTTGAACGTTGGAAATTGAACAGTAGCTGTCCTTATCAAAGCAATTCTTATTGATCTACCGACAACTCAATTAACCAATCAGAGAACGCTACTGAAACTTGGATTTAAGGTGAGGTCGTGAGAGTTGCCAGAAGAAATAATACAAAAAACCACATACGCAGTGTACGTCAGCAACGGGACGCACAGACATAATTAATTGTTCCCTTTGTACATTCTTTGTCGTCTGTAGCAATATTAGGCTGTAGCCTTGGTACATATAGGTACCTTCGCTCCCTACCAATTTGGAGAACAATACTCGTGTAGGACGCTAATTATGTTATACCCACTGGTCGTCACTTCCGTTCACAGTCAGATTAAAATGCGACTCATAATAATGCTAAAATAAACGAATAAATAAATATTTATATCGTTTTGAATGATGTGTCTGGTCTTCTGCCATCAGCCATTGACTGGAACTATTTTCAGTTTTTGACGCAGTTATTTTGTGAAATAACGGCCAAGTTTTTCACAGCGACCTTTTGACATTGGAACCGTAAGACGTAAAGCTGGAAGCACGTCCCTAACCTAAATATACACACACAATAAATTGTGATTTACTGTTGACACGATAAAAAGGATTTGGGGAGCAAATGGGGATGTTATTTCCTTTTTTTGTTGGCATCTAGGGGTCTTTGGCTTTGTTATTTGACTTGTAACACGAGTCACGACGTTGGAACGAGGCGAATTAATTTTGTATTAAAACTTTCCATTACCGGTTTAACCGTAAAAGAATCTTCTATTACGTATTTATTTACATGTTTAACATAGGTTTTCGGTTGGCTTGTTTTGGCAAGGTAGATAATAATCTTCATAATTTGTTACTTCATGAGTGAATTAATGACTGATTTTATGATGCCATGTTACCGCTTTTTAAGACCTACTAAAATTGAATGATGGCTTTACTCTAAGTTTTACATGTGAAACATAGCTTAACCAGTAAGTCTTCTAACTAGTTGTAAAAACAAAAATAAAAGTTCCCATTGCAATGTCCAGATTCCAGCGTTCCTTTTATAAAGAATCAATTGGCGGCCATGATGGTAACATGACAAGAGAATAATGGCGGGAACTTAACGGTAGTTCCGGTTCGGCTGCGTCAATTAACCGTGGTTTCCGATCCACTGGCCGTGGACAAAGTTACGGTTTTCTATTATGATGGATTGTGTACATGTTGGGCGATATTACGTGTTGCAACGGTGGAATTTTAAAATTTTCTATTTTTATCGCCGTATAGTTAAAGGGTTTTTTACTTGTAACAAGGTTATTTTTATATTCTTTGAAGTTATTTTTGGTGAACGGCAAGTTATTTTAAAAGCTCGTTAATATAAGGTTAAAATTTTAAAATAAAAACGTGATCTCGGTATCCTTCAAAATAACCTCATACGCCACATGTGGGATGCAACAATCGATTGGCAAGTTCCGACTAAAAAATAACCATTGGGATCAACAGTTACAGTAGCTATTCCTAGATTAATCGATTTAGATTATTAATAAAGATAATTTAAACTATAAATGAAGTGTCTACTACCTCGATGTGGTTACACGCAATGTTTATTTCAGTTGCTTTATTCTGGTAGACTCAGGGGGCAATTTGCCGTCATTAGCTGTAGTCTGACAAAAATAGTCGCCGTCCCCCCACACAATCAAGCAATGGAGGACGTGACGAACGAACGTATCCTGTAGGTATACGAATACGACCCATAAACACCAATGAGAAAGGAGTTTTGCTTCGTAAGAAACTTATTGACATTTCCGTTGCAGACGTCGTATTTGAATTTGGAATTTTGACGACTATTGTGCTAGTTGATGACTACGGAAGACAATCATAATGCAACATTACTTATGCATATTAATTCAGTTTTTCATACAGAGGACATATCAGTCATTGTAGGCCGTTGACTGCGTGCACATTTTAATAAACTTTACATAAGATATTCGGAAAATACAACGATATTTAGTATTCCGCAATTAGATACAGCATCACTGCTGTCCTTTTAATGAAAAATCATCAAAGAGAGATCTACAAAGAGATTACACAAAAAACGATGTAACTCGTCGCGAATGGTGTGACGCACTTGGCTCATAAGTACAAACCGGGAGAGTTCTAATGAATATTTGACCATAGTTAGTTTATTTTTACTCACATACGTACCTACACAGCGATGGGTTTAAAAGTGTGAAACAGTTTTCCTGAAATAAAACTTTACGTCTTCTACATCCGACTCTTTTTATTGAAACAAATCTCGTAGTAAAACTCAAACGAGTGATTTGGGATTGCATAAAACCACGTTGGTCATAAATTATAGCCTTTACGGAAGTTTAAATACTTGTTTATTTTTAATAAAAACCAGTGAAAACAGTGGATTTCATTGCGATTAGTATGTCGGTAATTAGCATCAACATTATGATTTATTGCTTTTTAAAAGACCCTACGATTGGTCTTGTTTCTCTAACAAACACGTGCTTCTTACATAAACAAATGACTTGTTATTATGTAATGGCCAGTATTAGTGAGAATGCACTTCCAAATTCTACTACCAAAAAGTGCCGAACATATGATTATTTGACTGTCGATTATTTAGATGATGGGTTTTCATAATGAAAACCCATCCTCTATTTAAAGGAACAAGGTTTCATCAAATACAAGTTTATTCTACCAGACGAATAGTACAAAAGTGTCTACCGACGCGGATAATAGCGTTTATTCGACGCTTCCGACCTACTCGACACGCGGGGATCAAATCACGTTCATAGAGACGCAATTCTGTACCCAGGCGAGAGCAAAGGGCTGTCACACCAAACCAGCTATATTTAAAACAAACGAATTCTCCCAAGGACATAAGAAAGCTCCTGTTCCACGAAGTCTTAAAACCGTTTTATATTAAAGCGACACCTCAGGGTTGTTTCTCAGGATAACAGGGAAACAAATAAAAAATAAAACAATTTTCTGAAACAATTGAGGAACAACAAAGAGGTCGACTGGAGCTTAAGTAAAAAGATAACGGTTTGTGGGTAACCTCGTTTTACGCTCCAATCCTGAAGCTTAGGACAGAAAGAAGTGCCGCCTTAAATACACAATGGCCTCATATGCGTCCGTCGGAAGCCTAAAATTAGATTAGAAAAGGCATTCCAGTTGGTGCGGGAATGCCACAATAGAATAACAACGACGCAGGAATTCGTCTCAAGGTATGGGAAAAGATGGAACAAATAACAATTGTGGGAAGTTCTGGAATGTTATGGTAACAATTTGATACTACGTCAGGGACTATTCATGGGTTTGGCTCCTATCCTTTATTGGGATAACTTGGAACTTTCTCTTTGAAACTTCTTGGGTTCTTGCTAATCATATCGCTGTTATGTACAAATAGTTTCATCACGTGCATCTATTACGAGCTTCTCTAATCATTTAAGTAGTTTCGTCCATTGTCAAGTGTTGGGAATACCAAAACATTATTTCTGTACCTACATCATTTTCCTGCGCCATTTCATAGCCAAAAGATATTATATCAACAGATGATAGCATAGTCTGATATTGTGATGTTTCGTACGTATTTCGCTTGCATTACGTAAATGAATATTGATGTAAACAGGTATGTTATGTACTATGTTTTTGTATCTGGCGGGAGGAACTGACGAGCTTGACTAACGAGCGGAATGGCCCCTCTTCGTGCCAGACTGAAAGGAGTAAAAGAAGTGTACCTATGTGGCAGCAACGTTAAGCTATGCTTGCCCGTATTTGCCCCAGACAGAAAAGAAAGATTAAGTCGGGGAGCATTTGCCTAAAAAGAGAAAATAGGGGACTGGACTGGAGGGCTTGAGATAACTTAAAGCTCTTACAATCTGTGTTAGCACACTGTGGGTTTGTTTAGTTTGGTTGTCGTTGATTTTCGACGTATCGACTTTTTGATTTCTAAAGCTTAACGTGGATGAAGGAGATGTTATTTCCCGTCGGGGCTCCGGGTTGTTCGCAAGAGATGCCGCGGCCTCGACATAGCGCATAAGCGCTAAGAAGGAACATGGGTGGTTTTTGGTCAGTAGAAGTCTGACACTCCCTTTCGCTCTGCCCAAGAGCGGGAGGAAGGTTTCAATAAAGCAATCAGGTTTCTAAAGATCGGGAGAAAATGGCTATTTATAAACGTTTTAACAGCATTTTTGGTCTAATGGTTGTCATCTGCTGAAGTAAAGGTCGAGGACTTCTTAAAAATATCATAATATCTGTCCTAAACAAAACGAGACTAAAAAATAATAGAACAGAATGAAACGAATAAAAGAAGGCATTTAAACTTCAAAGTTAAATTAACGGTCTTCCAACTAGCCACAAACGATGAGGAAGTGAAGAGGCAATTACACACAATTCACTTGAAACGGAATACACAATACTATTGTACTACAGAGTACAGATTTCCTTTCCGAGCGGAACTTTCTGCGTTATCTGAATGCTAATGAGAGGAGGTGCCGCCCACCGATCGATGGGTCGAGTCAAGGTGCGGTCAGACGGAATCAAAACACAAGAAGAACAAAATTTATTGGCATTTCAGGGGTTCCATAAATATGGGGTTACAATGGTCCCATTTGGGAGGATCTCAGAAATATGAACTTAAATTCTGTTTTTTTTTTGGCAAAAATGTAACACGTGTATAAAACAGCTCAGTTTGTTGAGTTTTACCATTATTTTTACTCCTGAAAAACTGCCAAAGAATTCAAAGTCGGCGTACTTTTAGCGTAACTGCACGCTAAACAATTATTTCGTAGTGGAATATTATTTCGTCTGGTGTGAATAGATATAAATGCTGCTAGGAAACGTGAGCGAGTGTTTAGTCTGAGTGCGTAATTAGTGATTATTCTTCGGATGCGGTCGTCATACAGCTTCTTCAAAGGTTTCCCGTCGTTTTGGTATGCGGTACTTACCTAAATATTTAACATCCGAGAGCATGAACAGGATGGGACACCCATTTTCGTGATGATCGTTAGGTTAATGGCCTTTTGGTCTGAGAGGGAACGTGCTAAGTACCTTTCTGCATTCTAATTTAATGTTCTTGCTTCGTCTGCTGTCGCCTTTAGGTTCGAATTGTACCTAATTGAGTTTACCCATACCACAGCTGTCAAAATAATTCGAAAGCACTTAAACTGTTGCTTTTTCATGAAATTTCAAAGCACTAAGTTTTGATGAGTCGTTTGGAGGACGTTCAACGAAACTGCAACTGTTAGTCTGTTACTTCGGATTATTATTTTGCAATATCGGAACTTTAGTAGGTAACTAAAACTTTTACTGTCCTCTGGAAATGTACCGTGAAAGTTTTAATACGTTTACACAACGTACACAACACGTATTCGTAGGAAAACTATAATTATTATATAATACCTAGGTCCCATGAAAGTCGTACCATGTTATGCTTGCTTATCTGCTAATAACAAGATTTTATCTTATCCAAGGTATTATCTATCTAATAACAATAGTCGTACGTAATATTTTGGCAGATTAGCTTACTTTTAACTTGTTTAATCTTAATTATCTTATCTTCTGTTGGGATAGTGCCACTGTTTGGTTTATTATTTAAGGTTAGGAGCCGGCCATCTTGGCATTTATTTATAGTGGCAACACTGGCAACTAGAAGCCAGACAGACGGTCTTGGTAGTCAGTGCTATGGTACCTATGTCGGCTAATGTATAAATTATATCGAGCTGCGAAGTCATACTAAAGGTAAAGTTACAGTTAATCAGTAGCTGTAATTACGTTCTGTTGAACTTGAATTACAATTACATGTAAGTGTTTAACTAATTAGCTTTTCATAACAGTGGCACTTAACATCTCACAAGTTATTAGCATTAAAATGTAAGACGAATTCTTATACATAAAAGGGCGTTGCTGTGGCGTGCTTGCAGCTACTAACATACATAAGTACGCGTGTATGTGTGTATAAGTTACGTAACGGAATATTGGTAAGCTTATAAATATTTTTTATAGACGCCCAGGTGCAGAATTTCTATTAAACTTTTTACATGTTCATTTCAGCTGAGATTCTGAGATGATATTTTTTTCCAATCTCACCTCATTAAAGTTTCATCAGGTGTGAATTACGTTCCGACAACTCGATGTAGCGTGTAACACCGAGATGATAATCGAGTGCGGCAGGTGAATGAATAGTGGCAACACTGCCGACGTGCGGAAGCGACGGAGTGGAAACCAGACTGGGTTCAACGTCCCTGTCCCGGTCCCAGTGGCAGCGCCCGCTCGTGGTTACTGTGCAACACAACACCACACCTAGGGTTACCATTTAGTACTTTTAAAAGTTCTTATATAAAGCAATGATAGATATTTAAAAAACTGCGACATATTTGCAAAAAAAATAGACGTTTATCGTTTAATTTTGTTTTTGGTAGAGTTTATCTTTTTGGTTTTCTCCTTCGAAAGTCATTTCAATTTGACTGAAAAAAGCACTTTTTAAACGTAAAAGTTTAGGAAGAAAGTCCTCCGAAAGTCAGGGCCAAAAAGCCGGATAAATCTGAACAGATAAAATGGTAACCCTATTGCTAATGGTGCACTACCACAGCACCTTATACATATAAATACTACAGGATATGGAGTAAACAAAGGCTAGACGGTGCCTCAGGAAGCTGCTTAGAATATTCAAAAATAAATAGAAATTAGTTATTCAAAGTTCAAAGACTGCAGTTATTTCCTTTACAAAATAAGCTGAAGAATTTTTTTGAGGACATGCGACGAGATTTTTGTGTTTAGTTTTTATTGACAAAGAGTTGTTTTATTATACTTAATAACTTGAGTAGGTATAGGTTTGTGTGCATGGCATACTAATGTTGCATTTCCTGCATGCGGATACTTTAGCTGGCGGTGCTGCATCCTGCTTTAAAGCCTGGATCTTTTTCGCGCAATTATAATATAAATCAATTTTATAACATTTAAGTTTTTCCAAAACATTTCGATGGGCATAAGAATAGAAGAAACCAGACAAAATAACAGTAAAACTAAAAATCGTACATAAACACGAATTCTAACCTACCATCGGCCGCTGAAGTTAATTTATCGGCGGCAATCAAAATGGCGCGTATTTATTATAACAGAAAATTCTTTTCAAACGTACCTACACGGGATTAATTTATGAGTTCACGTGATTTGAGATGTCAAGGGTACACAGGGAAAATAAAAGGTGTTTTTATGTTATGTTTCAAATGAAAAGGGTTGTTACATTGTAGAGTACTTACATCTGCGAAATGAGAAGTTTTTTTCATATTGTTTCAAATGAAAAGGGTTGTAACAACGTAAGTTTACAGGACAGTAGATGGACAAGTGGATAGAATATTCATGACCGTGCACTAGAGCTTATTAGTAAGAAGTTATTGTTTCAAAATGTCGGATGGTCTCAAGGAATGCCGTAATTGATGTTTTGTTTTTCTGAAATAACTTTAAGCTTTTGGTGGAGTAAATGTAAACGTGTTGTTTACAGTAATTTCGACAACCATCATGGTAATAGGCCTGTCAAATGATGTGATCTCCTATGAAATTATGTTATCGTTAAAATAAACCTTTTTGTAAGAAACAGTCTTGTAGTCATTTCTACAGCTGAATAAAATCAATAGTTACCTAGGTGACTACAGAAGATAAAAGAATTTGTTATTTTCCAATGTACACAACAATAAACAGTACAGCAATGTAATGTAACATTAAATGTGTCTGCGGAACATAGCCTCATCTTATGACGTCATAGCACATGCCTTTCACATTATTTACCGATAACCGCGTTCTTGATTGACGCTGATGTTCCGATTCGTGTGATTAAACCATTTTTCCGACCTAGTGATTGGCTATTGGCCAATTAGTAATATCAATGCCTATTGTTATGACTTAAAAAACATAAACATAGTTGAGAGAGATTCTTTTGGCGTTTGACTACGAGGGAAAGCGCTGTTTCCGCTAATTCCAACCAATTGTTTTTATAGAACTTAACAAGTATTAAGGGACTACTTGTTAAGTTCTATAAAAACAATTGGTTGGAATTAGTTCCAATTTTAACCACGCGCCAAAAGATTCATGTACTGTTGGTATGTTCAGTTTAATTAAAGCATGTTAGATATTACGGCCTACCTTTTGCCTAGGCGTTCAAGGATGCGAGTAATGAAGTTTTACTTTGGGTAGTAGAGTATCACCTACATTTCCCAATTTTCAGTCGCGTTTGAAATATCCGAATAAACTTGAGAAATTTTGAGTAACGAGTAGGTACGTAGCGTCTTTTTGAGGGATCCCGCGAGAATATTTTGTTTGTTAGAGCGAAATCTTGTGTATTTTGTTGAAATTAAAGGTAAAGAAAATGTGTACTTTATACATACAGTAATGACATAATACTTAAGATAATGAGAATGTACCCCTAAATTAAAACATCTTTTAGAGCGGAAACAACTTTGAAATTTGATATTGAGCCTGCTCGAGTTTCACAAGCTTTTACATCTTACAAGGTCGACAAAATGTCTATAAATTATAAACATACCTACCTTTACTGATTAACGGGAGTACATTCAGTTTTATTCACACACATGTGAAATTCTAACTAATGTCTGATTTAATCAAATAAGAGTTCTCACAAAAGAAACAGCCGTCATCGCTTGAATAGACTTATCTGTACATAAAAGCCTTTCCTGAACCTTGATTTCGATACCTATTGTGAACTAGCCGAACAAAGAAACGTCAGTTATAGAATAAAAAGAAATCTATCGAGTGGTTTGGAAGATATGCTGAAATAAAGAATATTACAAACAAAGATAGTCGCGAAAAACATTACCCTTCCCTTGCAGTCGGGTAAAAAAAATAAATAATTAAAAAACACGCCTGCCATGACAAAAAGAACCTTTTGTCATAAAGTACTTTTTGTCATGGCAGGCGTGTTTTTTAATTTTTTTAATTATTTATTTTTTATTTTATATCTTTTAGTGATATATCGGTATTTTGACCTATAACCAATCATTTAAGCCATAAGACGTTCACTGCTGGACATAGGCCTCCCCCAGAAGGGGGAAAATGTGTTTTTTTTCATTTCTCAGGATTCCGGTCGGCAAAATCGGAACCCTAATAATATGTACATTTTGTTTTCCGTCTGTCTGTCCGTATGCCTATCCGTCAATCAAGACCCTGTTCCTCAGGAACGTGTGAAATGATCTGAATGACTTAATTGCGTAATTTATACCTACAAACATTTTTCATTTCATGTAGGTATGTATTTGTAAACAATTTACGCTGAATTTAATATATACATGCAATTTACATACAATGATAAGAACTTTGAATATTTTGTTAACATTCTAAGAAATTCAAGTGTAGTGCCAAACAGTTTTAAGTATAGTAGGTACCAAAAAACTTTTACAGATCCCTTGGTGCGTGGGTTCAACTCGCACTGTTTTTTACACGACTGCCTCAAAAAAAAGAGTGTTATGTTTTTTAAACTATTGTTTTATAACACACGTCATGATTTATTCATTTGTGTTAGTAATGAATTTCAAGTTGAATCTCGCAGTCAGATTTGTCCATACCAAAATCTACCCTGATCTTCTATTTCTACCCTTTAAGGGGTGATTTTGAAAATTCTATTATTGCAAATATTATTATTTCTTTAAATTAATATTTTTGCCATGTTTCAAGTAAATTGATTCACGCATACTGACTTTTCATACAAACTTAAAAACCATTTAGGTGCCGTCGTAGATGGATTTGGGAGTTGTAACCTAGCCAGTTTTATTTCTTTCATTACAGAGAATCTATTGATATGTAGCTTATTCGTATCGGATCCCGGGTTTAAAATGTCACTATATCATTTGTTGAGTAGTATTACTAGTAAACAATAGATATTGAATACTACTGTGGTATATTTTTGTAATCTACTTAATAAGTTCTAGACGATGATTATATTTTTCATTGAAATTTCAATTAAAAAAAATTAAAAGTTCTTTTTATTTCTAAACCATGGCCACCCTATTATGTTTTTTGATATTTTATCTAGCCTATGTTACCCGGGGTGACGCAATGAATCTAACGATGCCACATACATCAAAATCGGTTCAGGCGTTTAGAAGTTATGGTGGAATAAAGAAACTCACAAACAAACATACATACATACATACATATATACATACATACATGAACGCTAAAAACATAACACTCTTTTTTTGGGGGCAGTCGTGTAAAAAATAAGAAAAGGTAAGGTTAGAGCATGGAAAAATGTATGAGAAAAACTGATGCTGATTTACAGTACCTAACGTAAACTGTCGTTCTCTATGAGAAATATTGTACGAAAGGATTTAAAAGAGCTTTGTTGAAGAAGTAACTGGTTACAATCAGATAGAATATACCTGCAATATGTTCCTTTTTAGTTTAAAAGTCTTACCAAAAACGTTTGAAAAATATCAAAACTAAACTAACCTCTACTTACTTATAAATAAGTGCAATTAAATGACTGCATCTCATAAAACATACTGGCAACACAGGTATTTTGAATATAGAACAAAAATAAATAAAATGGCGTCCTCGTTTATTCCCTCAGAACAGGAATCCAACGCAGACACGTTACCCAACTGTTAAAGTTTTTCTCACGATGTGGGACATGGAATACATTCGAGGAGCTGCAAAACTCGTTACGATAAGTAGTGAGCAGCGAAACGACAGGACCTTTCCACCTTTATTTCTCATTTTACATAAAAGTAAACGTTCTAAAAGAACGCTGTAACGTTCCTATACCTATACCTTTCTCTGTAGAATGGAAGAAAATTCTTTGTTAAAACGTTACGTCTTTAGAGAGTTTTTGCAGGAAAATAAAAATCTTTAGTGAGCTACGTCATCGGTTCGTAGGTAACATAAAGCTTACGAATCCCGAATTTCACGTGTCTAGTTACAAGGGTTTTAGATGACTATCTAACATATGGGCTCTGGATTTCGATTGCTCGTAAATTAAAACGTTTCAGGCAAAGGTCTTTGTTTGGTCAGCCTTCGGGTAAGATGAGTTGTGACCAAACAAATTGCCATGACTTATGAGCTTACAAAAGAAAATGCACATTTCCAGTTGATTTTCACCGTAATAGGTCCGAAATTGATTTTAATCACTACAGATCACTTCAATATCACTATCACTAAAACAAAGTCCTTCGCCGCGTCTGTCTGTCTGTCTGTTCGCAATAAACTGTAAACTGTTGCACCGATTTTCATACTGATTTCACCAATGGATAGAGTGGTTTTCTAGGAAAGTTTTAGTATGTAATTTGTCAAGAACCAACATCCACGTGGGCAAAGCCGCGGTCATCAGCTAAATAATAATTGATTATGTACCTTACAATTCACTTGAATTAGAGTTATCGATAGTGTACTTTACATATATTCGATGTAATGTTTATTTTGACGTAAACATTTGGATTGCAGCGTCAAACACGTGAACAGGTAGTGATTTCCAGTTCAGAATTATTTAGCATCCTCCAGTTATAAATTGGTACGCAAACAAACTAATTCACTGATGCTGTGATGTCAAACGTGAGGTTTTATTTCACGTGTTGAGTACACGGGGACATATCAAGCTATACATTTCCAGTATAAAATGGCCTCGCTTTATATAGATTTCCCGAGTAGCGAGAAATCCACTTAAACTGAATGTGCATAATTGTTTTTTAGTCACAATCACTTCGGTATGAGTTACGCTCTATGACTCGTAATAACATTAGTTAACAGTAAACCTAAAATAAAACAATACTAAATTGGATTAAAAATAGAAGTTACGTGCTGGGACACGTTTTACCTGATAGCATCGAATTTTGTCCCCTAAATAGGTAATTCACGATCCAATTACTGGCAGTACGACGTAAAGTAGTATTATCACGAAGCACGCCAGAATCGAATGATTCGATTAATGTCAATCACTCGAAAATCGAGATGTCGGATGGAATCGTGTCGATGCGGAGATTTTATTGGCAAAATCTGATACAAATGCCAGTGTCTGTGTTGTAAATTTCTTATTATATAGGTATAGTGCCATAGGCATAGTGGAATATTTTGGGTTTGTTTATTTTCTCGCTTTTAGTGTTCCACACTGAAAGGAAATATTTATGGCACGATTCGATTATCGAGAGGCTGTCAGAGCTGTCACACACGATTACGTCGAAAGGGACGCTCTGACGCTTCTGTATTTTTTTATTATATAGCTTGTCTTTGACGACAAATCGTATCTCGTCAAATATTTTTGACATCGAATATAACATTCGGGAACATTTTTAGAACACTTTCTTTTTGTTTTAATATCAAGTGGACAAGACAAAAAGTATTTATGCACTTTCAAAGACTACATATTTCTACAACGACAGGAATGACAGGTTTTGGTTAGCTTATGTCAATCCGATACATTTTTTTTTCTCCATCATCATTGTCGTTTAAAGGGATGCCCCTTCTGGGAACGTTGGTCTCAGATTTATAAAAAAGGAGTAAATTAGGTACAGACCTCAGATCAAATAACAGGACAGACCATTATAGAAAATTTGACAGTTTTCTTTCCTTGAAATCATCCAGTATATTTTAATAGTAATATTTTCTTTTTACAAAGATGTATTTTAGAGAAAGTAGAACTACACATTTGCTTACAACAAGAATCATAAATTGTTTACAATTTATCTCTACGCAAGTGAGTCCTGCTTTGCTGTAAATATGTACTCTGTTTAATTTTTCCCCAGTTTTGAGAACTCCATATTCACTGAGCTCAAAATTCCGGACGTATGGAAAGCCTACGAAGGCCTCTCCTGGGACTTCATAGCAAAGGAGGTTACCGTTAGCATATTAATATAGATAGTATTCAAGTATTGTGTGGCTCAAACCTACTAAAGTAAACGGTAAATCAATCCGGGGCTAATATTTGCTGAGCTTTATAGACAGGCCAGCCTGGATAGAATATCAGGTCAATATACTGAGGCGCCGACCTTAACTGGTTGAATTGTACTGATGAATTTTGGATGAACAATTCTCTGGTTTTTTTTTTGTAGACCCTCAAATATTTTTTTGATTTGTTATGGTTTAACCGTGAATGTGCGTGTTAATTAGATGTGGTGGTGATTTTTTTAGGTAAATATAGGTATCTATATGTTGAAAGGTCAATATCTGTAAATTCTAAATTGTTCCATACAAGCATATATTTTAATTATTATTTAAACAACTGTATAATCACTTATTTTCAGAATGTTCACTAGAGTCACCTTTGTCGCACCACACTTCATAAGTAAATAGATGTTTACGTATCGTCAATTTACGTGAATGCTCAATATACTGTCAATTAATACTTAACGTTAACAATCTACATCTACTACTATTGTTAATATGAAGAGGGTACTTCAATGTCATCTGTGTGGTGCTCTATTTATAGTCCTACTCCACGTTCACGTCCCGACTATACATAGTCATCTACTCGTACTTCTTTTGTGACCGTCGTGAAGTTTCTTCAAGATGCTGTCGTTGTGGAGGTGACACTATATATCTAAAAATATCAGTACGAAGGCAAGCCTTGGCAACATAAACTGGAAGTAATAAGTACGTATTCAGAAGTTTGTTTATCGATATCAGGCCAATTGGCGAAAAGTTTGCTGAAAAAATAAACAACTTTGTATATCAGGGTTCTTACTGCGTATTAAATTAAAATGTCTATAAAGTAGCAAAGTTATACGAAATACTGATTTTTTGTATGACCCAAGCTACCTACATTTTTCCATGATATTTGATCCGACCATTGTCATTGTCACCTTAAAGGATTAATTGACCATTCCATGGAATATTCCATAGGTGCTGGCAACCTCGTAAATAATACCCACAGTACCTACCTACCTACACCACTTATCCAGTAAAAAGCGCTCATCCCGCGCTAATCACACCTTCCGGTTCATTAAACGGTGGTCGAGTCAGATGATTGGCGCTGTGACGACCATTGACAATTATTTGTAATGGCAACATTATTACATACTGCGCCGTAAAAAGTAAAACGAAAACTATTTATTTTCGAATTTGGAAAACGAAATGCGAACACGTTTCACTGTCTCAGAGAGATCTGTAAAGAAAAATAGTTCTTGAAATTCAGCAAAAAAATAAATATAATCATGCTGCCAACTTTGAAAAACCCTTCACAATTCTTCGTTGAATTACAGCGTAACTAATTACATTTCTTACAATGCCTTTTAAAATTCGGTACATCACTCAGATATTTACACACATCGGTGTACACATTCGAATTGTATTTCGAACATGTCACTGCATTCAAATGAGCCGGCAAATACGTCAATAGTAAATCCTCTTTACTCGTTAATCGTGTTTAATACTGTTCATGTTGTAGTTCATTATGGGGCTTACTGAAGGCACTGAAGCCCTGCAGGGTTACGGCCGAGGTCGCAAGAGCGCCTTACACGCTCATGATTAATGTTGCCAGTTAGAAAATATTGTTTCTGGAGGTTGTTAGTAAAGAGTACATTGTTGGTTGGTGTTTTTTATCAGGTAATTAACACGTGGTCGTGTTAAGCCTTACTAAGGCCAAGCTAATTATTAAGCTTTTTATTTATCCAAGTCGGAATGAACTGAAGGAGTGTGCCAACAGAATTTTGGTTGAGAATAAACCTGTTCAAATCACATGATATTTTATTTTAGTTGTGTCAGTATTGTGCACAGTAGAGATAAAATAGGTATCTGTTCTGTGGTATTGTGCACGGTGTTTCAGGAAAATACCCCATGTCATTCGTTATCGTATATTAAAATCTGACTGTGTTGGTACTTTAAACATGCTAAAATGGCAACGTACTGACCACCCGGGCCCCTTTTTTTCAGCGTGTTACTTTTGTAATCGGTCAGATCTCTCGTTAGCTGAGGTATGCATCACAATATTAGTTTATGATAACAAGAGACAAGAGAAAACGATGATTGATCGCAAGTGTTTCCTTTATCTACATTTTTTTAAAGAGCCATAATCATATTTTTTTTATTCCGAGAACATTATGTCAGCCATCTTTTTTTTCATATTTTATAGCAGCGGAAAAAATCTGAACTTCGGTCTAGCGCGTTATACGTCAAAATATTGTTATCAGAATAACCTAAACACTAGTCGAGCCGACTACTTTCATAGATAAGGTTCGGTAATTAAAATACTTGTTAGGAGATCCCTTGAACGTAGCCTGAAAGAATCATTAATCACAGCGTTAATTTGCTTAATACTACTTACATGAACAGGGCGTTCTATGCCAAGCATTTGATAAGCATAAGGCAAGGAATAGAAATGAGTCGTAGCAATCTCCTTGTCGTCTTCGAAGATGCAGCCAAGCCATCATCACAAAATGATAAACGATGCCTACACCAACACCGAAATATTATTAATATAACCGTGTGTCCTAATAAAATTATAAATAAATCTGGCGTCTCTCAGGGTCGAAATATAGGGCAGAGTCTATTTAAAATTAAAATGTAGGGCAAACCACGAAACTGCAGTCGCTGTTGGGTCAGGTTAAAACTGTTCACTTTATTTAGACTCAAGTGACGTCAGTGGTTTTATAAATAGATTTTGCCAATGTTTGGATGCAGGTTTATGCAAATCTTCAGAAAATCAATAGGCTCCGCTGTTGAACTTGGTAAGCTTCTATTTCGCTAGATTCTAGAAGCATCAAGGGCGTATTTCACCGAAGGCCCTGCACCTTTTTTTTTTGGGATTTGGAAATCATCAAATGACCCCTACCGCCTGGGCAGGAGGGGTCATTTGATGATTTCCAATTCTGGGAGTCTTAGACTTCTACTGACTAAAAACCACCCATGTTCCTTCTTAGCACTTGTGCTGAGGCCGCGGTATCTCTTTCGAACAACCCGCCCGACGGGCGTTGGCCCTTGCGGGCATCTCTTTGAGGCGCGCGTCCAACACTAACTGTCGTCGTCATAAGACGGACGGACGGCGAGCTAGCCCATTACTCACCGTCCACAGGCCTGCGCCTACGGTGGCCGGAAGCCATCACGTGGCCCCCGACGCCCGGAGCGTCTCCCGAGGCGGAAGGCACTGCACCTGATCGTCACATTATTGAACTGCGTTCAAGAGCTGCCATTGTTGCTGTAAAATCAGAACCTCTTGAGCGAGGTTTAAATGTGCTGCTCGTGATGAATACGGATGGTGAAATTCGCCAAAAGTTATGCTTTACATAAGCATATAGCTACATAATATTCAATAGATTAGGTAAGCTAGAAAGCTATATATTCGTTAGTACATGAAGACTATCAAATGAAGTAGAGCAATTATTCCTCTACAATTCAATGAGTCTTACTTAAATTAAGAATTTTATTTGGCAGATGGTAGTCCTGATAACCTGATTAACCTTCATATCCTGCCTTGGCAATTCTTATAATGATGTGGATTGGTGAGTAAGCATTTCTTTTAACACAACCGTTTATTTGACTGAAGTGAAAAAGACTAGTACAAATACGACTTATGCCAAAATGATGATTTATATATCCGTAAAAACATCAACTTATCATTTCATTTTGAAGATTTATAATATCTAGACTACTTTAATAATTCACACATTCATAACCACCTCCACATAAATATAACGATATCTGATCAAAGAATAGTATTAAAAAAAAGAAATATTTAAGCTTTGCGGACGGAAAAAATCGGACATGTAACAGAAACATTAATAACAAAACTATTACTAAATTAAAAGAAAGAACACTAGAAAATCTATATAAATAACTGTAAATTAAAGCTGCTTTTCTTGTACGAATGTGTGGTCTCGTTGTTCTCTTTGAAGACCTTAACATTGAAGAAGTCTTGATTTTTGGTTAATTCGTAAAAACGTGCAAATCAGAGCTGAATCGCTATATTATGTAGGAAAACACAAAAAGCCGTGATTAGGTCAATCAGATAATTGTGACGAACACAAGATGATCATTTATCTTCCTGTCTCGAACCTGCTTTATCACGCTACAGCGGACGATTAATAAATTACCTATTAAGTAAGAAAGCTCCAAGCTTACGCGTTCAGCAATATCGTTCAGGGTCATGGCTTTCGTGTTAACATCTTATTAATACTTGCTGTAAGAATTACTAGGTTCTCGATTACTACGAGTTTACGATAATCGAGTGGATTATGACCAGTGCTGGTGACCTATTCGGAGGAGTTAGGTTGTGGGTTTGAACTTCGGACCTAGGCAGGAGCATTTTTTTGCTAGCCTGTTCTGTTCCATTCCTGGGCAAAGGGCTCCGTTCACTCCTTCCAATTCTTTCAAAACGATGCAGGAAAACATTGTGAGGAAACCGGAATGACTAAGAACCAAACCATCAGCACACGCTGGACCTGCGTGGGTCCAGCAAGCAAGCAGGTCCACTGCATGTAGGTGGTTCAGGTGGTTGTCGAGGTGTGAGGAGACCCTGTGTCCCAGTCGTGAGGTCTCTTGAGGTCAGGTAGGAATTTTAGTTCAACTAGAACTAAAATTCTTCTCATAATCAGCCTCTACGTTGTAGCAGGTTTCTAGTAATTGTCTTTGTGAAATAGTTTTTTTTTCTTTTATATTTGACTCAAAATTAAAGGAGTTTTTATGAATTCAGGTGTTTTTGATAAGTGTCAGTAAGGTTAATTGAGTAAAGCTGTAGAGTTGGTTTAGTAGTCTTGGTTGTGTTTGCTATAAAGTTATCAAACAAGTGTTTTAATAACGAATAAAATAACTAAACTGTACTCTTTTAGTTAAACATTTTGTAATAGTTTTAAGAGTTCAGAATAGATCAAATAGCGAGATGTGGAGCTTTACCAGCTGCCTATTTATTAGATGCACTTACGTAAAATACACATTTTATTAACACATTGCCTGAAAACGTAAACCAATAAAAGAACAAATGATTCTTGCGTAAAAATAGGTTGACCGGAGCCATAACCTGGTTACTGGGATTGTGTATTTTATTCTGGTGTGTAAAAGGCCACATCTGCTGAGCGTGATATAAACATTTATTTTATCTTCAAAGACACTAAACTAGCATCGAGTTCCCGTAGTAGAAGTACGCGATTTATTTCGTGTTTTGCAGACATAATACGGTGAATTGTGAAGTCGTAGCGTGCTAAAGGAACAGCGTTAAAAGGTGGTTCTTCTGAAATTAGTCGTGTTGCGTGAAAGCCATGACCCTCGTTGTGAAGGTCGGTACCGTGGCAGTCGGCGACGTTGCCATTGCCTCAAGTTATAACTGAACACGGAGACTTGTGTCAAACTCTTTTACATGCGCTTTGGATGTTTGTTTATTTTATTTAAATAGTTACATTGAAATATCTTACAGTGCAGCTGCATAGTTCAGGCTCCACGTGGTAGAAACTTCAAACAAATATACTGAGGGAATAGTTAGTCTTTGTTCTAGCTAGCTCGTGTCGCATTTTCCCAGCAAGATACAAGAAAAACATCGACTATCCAGCCTTTTTCTCAACTATGTTGGGGTCGTCTTCCAGTCTAAATTGTTGCAGCTTGATCAGTACTAGTATTTTACATGGAGTGACTGCCTAGCCTATCTGACCTCCACAAGCCAGTTGGAGTGGGTGTAAAAGTACCCTTAACGCAAACGATGGGCATTTGTTCTCCCCACTACTGCGATTTTTTTTTCTAGACCATACCTGGGAACCGCTTAGTTACGGAGATATTGAGGGTCAAAGTTTCAAATTTTTCACAGCAGTTTTTGTAAATACTACTTTTTCAGGTTATAACTTTACTTAAATTACCTCCATGACCCGTTTACGATTACGATTCCATTGAGTTTTGTGTGATTTTTGACTCCAAAAAAAAAAGTCGTTTCCCTGCAAAAATTTTTGCGTGGGGGTACATAGTTTGATGTACAGAATGCTTGGTTGATGGCTGTGTGAAGGGTTAATTTACACCCTGTATATGCAATTATACATATACAAATTCATGAAAACTTACTGGTAGGTTAAATGAAGACGAATAAAATGCATTCAGATACACATAAGGCAGTAATAACTAGGCTAAAAGCAAATGGTGTTAATATAACAGTAAAATAAAATAGACCAAACATACATACTCGTAACACTCAATGTTTTCTTGTTTTATTGCTTTTATTACTGACGTTACTAAAATCACATGGTATTCGTATCAAGGAGAAATCTTTTACTGTAAGAGCATTGAAATTTTCCAGAACAACCTGGAAACCTAGTTTAGGGAGCGTTTCAGGGCGCATTTCACCGTAAAACTAAATGCGATCAACACATTTAAACTTCGTTCAAGCATTCTCAATGACGTCATTGTTATGGAATATTGTCTGTGACAGGTTCTTGCACGTGGTTTAGATTTATTGGTTGGATTCAGTTTCATCGATGAGATTAGCGTTTAGTTGCAGAAATTGACTAATGTGAACCTATATGATGAATATTTGGCCTAGATCCATTAGAGGAAACGGATGTTTATCAGTTAATAAACCTTTATTACTTTGATGATTTGATTACTGCTGCGGTTCTTATATCTATGGCGGAAACGAATCGAGGTGTATAAATATTTGGGAGTTCGAACTTCAATTGATATGTACTCTCTGATTCGAGGTATGCATACGGAATAGGTGGGTGTAGGTACTATACACACGTGTTTCTTGTACTAATACTTCTCATCGTGATTATACGGGTTTTAACAGATATCTTTATGTGAATCAAAGCTACAAATGCAAAAATGCATGCAAATGAACTTTTATCTACAATCCATTCTTCCAATTCCAGCGATAGGGACTTTATTAATAATAATAACTTGATCTATCGTTCCTAAAATTTGTGGGAAATAACGTTCCACATAAAAAAAAGACCAGACAAAATAAAAGCCGCAATCACCATACCAGAAAATGATCCCAAAGAAAATGGGCAATAAAACCTGAAAGAAATTCATTTGCATTTAATTAACATTTTTTGTGTTTTATGCAAATTGGATCTCTGGTACAACATTCCGCATTGCGATGCTTAACACTGCAAAGGGCAGATTTCACCGCGCTCGGTTTAAATACTAACACGCGATTCTCGTTTAACGTTTTCCCGGTGATTTTCTCACACGCATAACTAACTCTTAATCACCAAATTACGCAAGAAACAACACGTCAGGTTTAAAATGATCGATGGAAGTGAAAACATGTTCCAAGATCTTCGTAGAAGTATCTAGAATTGAGTTTAAGGTTAAGCGTCCTGAAAATAACATTGTTTGCATTTCGGTGTTTACAACTTTTACCTTAAACATGTACTGATGTTTTATTCCAATGTATTTCAATATTTTATAACATGTGTAAACACATTCGTTTCTCGGCCATATATTATTGGTGAGGTGATTCATTGATGTTCCGGTTCAGCATTCGCTAAGGAGAAGCAAGTTCCATATTCTTATTCGTATTTCCATTTGCGGCTGGCAGATATAATAAATCAAGTACTAGATACGCGGTCTAGCCCTTTCTTATCGTTCAAAACATTCTCGGGCCGCTGTTGTTTCATGGCCAATGTGGCTGGTTAAGACTAACGACACACTTCCGTATGTAAACTTCTATCAGTAGGTACTTATAGCAATTTGTGATAGTTTCTATTAAGACGTTTTCGAATTAATACATCTTAAATTTGATAAAGCAAGTTTTATCAAAGCAATGTCTATTTAAATTTGACATAAATTAAACTAACCTGCTATTAAAAGTTCGGTCTAAATATAGCGTTTAGGCCGTGGGGGAGTCCTCCCAAGAATAAGTCATGTTCTACTTTGGTTTCATATCTAATGTACGACTTAAACTTTAAATATACGCTATCGTGTGAATCAGTTCAGTCAGTCACATTTATATGAATTTGTTTTATTGAACGAAAGTCAAGAATAGGACAATATTTTATTATTAAAAAACATTGCATTTTATTTTCTTGAAATTTTAATAAATTACTGATTTTAAACCGCTATTTAATCTACTATGATCTATTGAATTCTTGGAAATACAAGTTACATATAAAATAGATTTTTAGAACAAATATGACCATAATATAATATATGGAATTTCTCAGTATCCGCCATGGAGTCTGGATTTGTGCCCGGTTGGTGGCAATAGACTCGCCCCCTATTTCATGGGATTAAGACATAACTGGCGAAACGTGGTATTTGGTACACCTCTGCCTAACTCTTCAGAGATTGCGTTTTGCTTTTTTTTGTCATACCACCTGCCAACTGATTATCTTCAATGAAATTGATTAATGAATATTTGAGATATTCACTTCAAATAAACAAATACTTAGATGTTATCTATTGGTTTGTGAAGATAATGAGATGGAACAAACTTGTTTGTCAGGAGTAATGGCGTCGGTGGCGTGTCTGCCAACAGTTCCTCCTAATACATAAGATATTGCTCAAGCTTATTGTGGGAGTGCAAAGTTGCTTCAGGCTTTATATAATGCGCTTTATTACTTTTGAACTGTACATTAAGAGGTAGGTATTAAGGCTAAAAAATAATAGTAAGAGTAGATATTACATAAATCACTGTTTTATGTGCTGTTGGAAAAGTAGGTAGGTATGATTGACGATGCTCAGGGTTTAAACACATTTTTTATAAAAATAGAAATGAGTAAGTATAATATTATATTCAAGTGCGTAGGTAGGTACTTATTTTTTTGCTTTGCCTTTTCTCAAATATGTTGGGGTCGGTTTCCAGTCCAACTGGATGCAGCTGGATACCAGTATTTTACATGGAGCGACTGCCTATCTGATCTCCACAACCCAGTTAGTACCTACTAAGTAATACTATGCCCATTGCTTTACCCAAATTTCATATCTGTTAGAAAAATTTAACCACATTCACTGACCTGTCTGATAATAATATAACTTCCGTGGAATCGAGGGCATTGAACGCAAATAAATTACTTTTGGAACAACTAATAACTCATCATTATAGCATTTTGACTAATTTATCTTACAATTATTTTAAGTGAAGTGGGTACTACAACGTATATTTTCGGGCTGTGAAGCTTTTGCCAACTGCCACTAAGAGAAAAAAAAACTATAAAACGTGATTTGACGCGGCAAAAAATGGTTCAATGACCTCGGGCCATGGATGGAGTCTGATAGTCGATGCAAGTTTGAGTGCCTATTTCATTAGTACCTAATACCAGTTTTTTCGTCAAATGAATTTATGTATGAAATTTATTGAATTTAGATGACTCTTCTTGTAGAGTTTTTTATCGTAACATTTTATTGGTTGAGTTCAATAAACAATTTGTTTATAGGTACTTTACAAATGGTAAATAAACATTTTCAATTTATTCAAAGTTTTTATTGTTCTTGAGTTTTCGTTGTTACGAAGTTCAATGTTTGAAATTAATTTGATACTTATTACCTAATTCATCAATTTGTAAGCTAAACCTACCTGTTATATCTAAAACATGTTTGCTTTGAATAAATCACTCATTTATTTATGTATTTATAATTTACACGTCGCGTCAAAGACGCATCTTTTTTAAAATGGACAGTATCATAAATATTTATATCCTGCTGAACCTAGATATAAATAGACTTAAAATATCTGTTCCAAAAGGTTTTATAGATAACTGATCCAAATAACTGTTATTTTATTTGACCTGTTACGAAATACTTGTGGCTGCGGAGAGCAGGTGGCCAAATATATTGAATTGCCATTGGGTCTGTAAGTAATGTAGCAATGTCAATGTACAAACAAACATAATTTATTTACTTCGGGTATCCTCCATTTGTATTGTTTTGTATTCATTGGAAGGAACCACGTACGGCCCGTGAGGATACTTTAAATATAACAGGGAACATCTGCAAACACGTTCCAATTATTTTTGTGTGAAATATTTACAGCTTCTCTGTGTTGCGTACCAATGGCAGAAAATATGGTGAAACAGAAATGAAATATATTTTCACAAATCAAATGGAGCTGAACTCAACACTGATTAACACATTTCTTTATATTTTTCAATCTTTCGTCAGCTAATTGGCCTGTCGACTCGAATACTTCATATTTCTAACCAACACGTCAAACTAAGAAGTAAAATGACCCAGAAATCTCAATCAGTGACTCGGTTTTCGGCTCACAGCGATTTTACACCTCTAACCTAACGGTAATTCAGCTGAGGCACTTAGCGTTTATAGACCAAATTTGTACACTGGCTGGTAAGAAAACTACGTTCGACCACAGTCCACAGATAATAAATACTTTTTATGCACCATTAAGGTTTCACATCGATATGAAATCCGATGATAGATTTGTAAACAGAATGGACTGTAAATTGAAGCCCAAGCGATTTTATCGTTTACCTATGTGTGCTTGTGTAGTTTAGCTTAGACAACCAGTCATATGAATCATGGAGACGTATACCGTTGTACCAACACGTAGTTAGCTGACTGACTTTTATTAATTTCTTTGTTAAACATTGTATGGTTTTTCTTGTTATGTTTATTAGCATAAACAGGAGAAACTCTTTGTTATGAACTTATGACTTTCGTTTTTTAAAGTCTTTGTCTTTTTTATGACACGGACGTAAATACATTATTCACCGCCAATTATCGACAAATCGGCCTCAAATCTCGACGCGACACCCGATAAATTTCGGATGCCCAACCAATAATTCAAAGTCTACTCAGTGTCAATGGACGTGAAGAAAATATCCATTATTTTGTTTTTCTACAAAATGTTTGACATTATTTGAGGCCATGACCAACACCCACGGCCCACATTTACCATAGATACACTTTCGCTTCGATTTACGAATTTAAAGATTTCGCGAGATGTTTGCGCGGGAAGGAAGTTGACAGTTGATTCATTCGTTCATTCCTTTCCCTCGTTTGTAGGAAGTTTATTTCAATTAGAAACAAATAGATGTGTCACTGTAGATAGGTCATAGGAACAACTTTTCATAATTTATTCATTTCTTAGTCCGTTGATCTTATTAGTCTAAATTCTAAAATTGTGCCTATTACTAATGTTGGTTTACCGTCCTGAACTCCTGACCGTCCTGCTCTAATTGATGAATATTAGCCCCAGATTCCATGATTACTGTTAGAACTGATAGCCTAGTTGAATGGATCGTAATTACTCTAATAATTCTTTGGGTCATTCACGACGTTCATTGTGCGTAAGAATGTAGTCTCGGGTAGCGGTAAACTGATGTGAAATTAACGGTAGTTTTTGCGAATAGGCAACATACAATAATGATTAATGTCTTAGGAACAGAAATAAATGTTGCGTTGGGTATATTTATTAATAATAGTAGTAATTAAAAGAGGGACTATGATGTCAATTAAGACAAACGAGATTTAGTCCTTTCATTAATATTTAAGTAGGTACGTCTGATTTTACAGTAGGTACATACAGTGGCCTCTTTTCTCGTATTCATAAAGTTTACATTAGAGGCGAACGAGTTTCTATGATTGTTGTTGGCTTAGATTAATGTATATAATCTAAGGTTGTTGGTTTTAAAATTAAAACACTTTTTTCACAAATAATATTAAAAAAAATAAGAATTTATTCATATCTATGGATGAAACTGATTGTGCTTGTTGCAAATAATTTAACTAAAATGCTGAATAATTTAAATTTATTCAAAAAATGACGTTACGAAAGACGTCAGAAATCGTGATACAGCCTCAAAGGAAATACAGTTAATGCAGGATTATACAAATACTTGTAGTACCCATCTATCTGTTAGTTGTCTACTGGTAGACAATTTATTTGATCTTTTAGTATGTTAACTTGGTACATCGATCGCTTTAGTAATTAAATACAATGAAGTAGATATATACACTACACGCGTAATTGTCTATGATTGATTACGCACATACGGTTTATAAACAGATTATAGCCACATTATGTATGTACATACATAGGCACATCGATTAAAGTTATCATGTTTTTCTGTAATCTGTTTATTATACCGTGCCTACAAGATATTAAGCCGCTCGAATGATTTTGTCTGGGGGGCGCATTTGGAAAATATTTTTGAAATTGGAACTATTTTGTAAAAACAAGATGGCAGATGTTAGTTCCGCTTTTGACAGCGCGCCAAACGATCTATGTAAAGCCTTAGGCTATATTTCAATGGAATCTAAATTCAAACCACTTTGACAATGAACTGCGACGTTATTTCTGAACTGACCTATGATATGCGCGAGTGCCGAGTACCAATTCCAAATATTCCATTGGTATGTCAAAATATTTGTTCAGCAAACTCTGACTACCCAGCTCCTCATAGGTAGGTACGTACGTACATATCTACTAGGTAGAGTATCTAGTATTGTTTACTTTGAACGCAAAGGAAGGCTAAAGGTGAAATCCTCTAGCCTCTACCATTGAAACGTGAATAAATAGTTAAGTAAACAAGTGGTGTTAAACGCATCGGAAATAAATTGTTTAGTTCAGAATCTAGTGCTTTTGTCAGAATATTTAAAAAGGACACTGCCCGAAACAAGAATAATAGAATTTCGATCCCGCAGCTTGAAATTCGTTAACATTTCTTTTATTTTCGATGCAGCCTTAAAAATTACACTTGCATGCCTTCATGAAAGCATTGATTTATTTCATTTTGAATACCAAACTGAGACTTTCTTAGAATAATAATCGTATTTTAATTTACGATTTTGCGATGATTCAAATTCTCAGACATCGGATTCGAAAAATGCTATCATCGATTCAAATCTTTCATGTGTCTTGGACTTTTTATGGGTTTGGATATAATTTTATATAACAAGCTTTGGAACTCCAATGAAGAGGGTCAGTAATACTATAACTACTAAGAAGATTTATAATAATGTCCTTCTGAAGTTACAGTTGTGACCCTACCGGCGACAAAGCCTTAGTGATGTTTGTTCGTCCAAAGTTCCAAACGTCGTTTATTCTGATTATCGTCGTTTGTTCATTTCATTCGGTCTCTGTTCGTACAACCGAATAATTGAATGAATATTTTATGTGTTATTTATTAATTATTTGGGGGAATCACTTACAAGACATTGTATGTCTATTTATTTATTTAATCAAATTGGGTAAGCATGTAGCCTGTATTTTGGCAAAGTACACCTCGGTACAATTTACGTACAAAAACATATTAGAACACGGTTTTTTACAGTGGAAAAAAACAATGAAAATATGTTCGGTATGTATCAATCAAGACGTTCTTATTTCTCTTGTCTTCAAGAATGTTGTATTGCTTTTAAGATAAAGTGCTGTACATCGTGTGCTCTACATACCGAAGTTTATTTGTTAAGAATTCTCGTCCAAGTGGTATTTTACATTTATCATCAGTTAGTGTTTTTTAAGCATTACATTAGAAATGTTAAGAACGTCATTCCTTGTCATCCATCACCTACACTCTAATGTTTGGTGTACAAAACATATCTAACCTGTTCAAAAACATTTTAAAATGCAAATTTCATACTGCTTTTCCGTATAATTAATATAATATGTAGTATAATCATTCAACATATATACAACATATCACTGACTAATAGTGCCACTACCCTATTTCACAGTAATGGGAACATTACCGAAACATATAAAAACCAAAAATGTCAGCTGCATTGGGGATAATTATCAAAATATATTTTATTACCAGGAATAGTAGTTGTAGAGTTGTTAAAATTCTCGAGAAAATGGCCTAAATGTGTAATAGTATATGGAAATATATGTCAAGGAATGCGGTCGCGACCTAGTCACGTGGCGTTGACCCCTAGTTTGGATTACAAACTTGAGGAGCTATAAATTGTTACCTGGGACTATTATTATTGTGAATCAATAGTCAATTGTTTGTTCTATTTAGAACGAATGGTTCAGCGTGAATTAGTAATAGAAGTAAGGTTACTTAAGTTGAAATGCTATTTGTGGAATGACGAAAATGTCGTAAGGAAAGTTTTCAGTTTGAACGAAGATAATCGGAGAGAATATGAACGGATTACTATAAACATGATATAATCTAAGAAAGATAGTATCGCCAGAAGAGAGGTTAACACATAGAAGACAACTTGAGGTATTAGGAAGAACAAGACATGATAAGTCAGCCTCAAACAAGTAGGGTTAGAAGCAGGACGACGATGAATCGATATAGACAAATAGTGCAGATTATGTTCAGATTAGAGTTTGCACTAGTTGTACCTAATTCTACACTTCAGTTGACATACTTCAGTAAATTAGGTTGAAACGAGAGAATTGAGAGAAATCAGCGTAATCACAGAGTGGGTAGTCTATAATAATGATGCGCTTGTGCGTGTCATAATTTCTGATGAGGTTGATTGAAAAATTAGTAACTATGCTAGATGAAGTTGTTATTAAAGCGAGTGAAGTCGAACAGTGCACAGACAATGCAACGATGCAATTAGATGTGCCATTTATATTGAGGCAAAAAGAAGACGACCGACTTTTACTGACAGATGAAACAAAACGTCGTCGCCGTCGGATAGAAGCGAGGAAATCAAATAGGTTGAAATGCAGTACATGTACCGCCTAAATATGTTAAAGTATTTTCTGTCAATATGCAACATGTAATCTTATGTGTGGCTTACAGGTTTTAAGCTGCGTTCGGTAAAGCTAGGCAGATGCTTAATCGTGAGTGCAACCATGTAAATCTTCTATTCGGTCAAGGTTAATTTATTCCAAAACATAGCAATATCCTTATTTTGATGAACATTTGGTACTCAATGTCCTGTGTAACATCAAAAAATGTTATTGAACTTTTAACGTAAAGACCCCCAAACGATCTTCATATTCCGTGGTCCTTTTTTGCGAAAAAATCGAGTCACGAGTAGATTTATATGAAAATTTGCGTTTATGCTGGTATCATAACTCGGCCATTGCACCTTTCATTGTTTCGCAAAAAAACATGGAAAAGAAGTAAATTCAGCTGTCGTTTCTATAGAAGGTTTTATTGGTCGTTTTGAAAGTCGGTCTTATTAAACTACCATCTCGATTCAGATTAAGGTCGGTTCACAATGTGATAAGACAAAACCTGAATCTCCCCAAATATTTTTTTATCTCGTTTTCTGCCCCGTAGCGACCATCCTATAGAGGTCACGACCTGAGGGCATTAGGGTACTCTCTGTTATAAAAGGTCGTTATGACGGGAAATATTATTTTTAAGATGTTCGTGGTTATTTCCTTGTTGGCAGGGAGAGATAAGGGAGAAAAATACGGATTTATCCGCAGAGCTTTCGAGGGTGGAGTCTTTAACGAGTTATGTTGTTGATACTTTCCTGTTTTATTTCTTTCTTTACTTTCTTTCTTTATCTTTATGATGTGTGACGAAAAAAACAAGGTATTGTCATCTTTAATCTTCTGTTGGTGTTTTTATTTATTGTCATCATTATTTCTCTCTATATCAATCGCTTTCTTTCTTCTTATTAAGCCAAGTGCGATTATACAGGTATAGCTGTAGCACAGCCTACGAAATTTCATGCCAGCCTACGTCATCACCATTCATAGCACTCTATTTTCGAAGTTCTAAAACCGTTGGCACTTTAAGTCAATTAGGCTCTCCCGCTGCAGTCAGCGTTACCCTCTCTTTAATTACTAACAGAATTCCCAAGCCTCTCTAAACCTCGTTTATATATTTATAGCAATAGTTATTTCCATTAAATATTCCGTTTTGGCAACAAAGCTTTGTTGACAGTTCCGTGCGGCCTCAACTTTGGCCTTTGTGATGAATTGATGGTTTAACTGGCCTGGGGCTTGTTCCACTGTTTGGTTTTGTGAAGTTATTGTTAGCCATTGGTATTTGTTTGTCAACAAAAGTCAAATATAACAGTTACATTAATAATGCTAATAAAAAAATACAAAAAGGTTCTATAAAATAACGGTCCCACCCTAAGGTTAAAAGAACTCAAAAATTCCCAAGAATTTTCATAGTGGCTGTGTGTGATGCTGAATTTAATCCTAAAACCTTGTTCTGCACAGTTTAACATGTCGTCTTCACCTTGCAACACTTTAAATTGTCCCTTACGTAACAAAAGGATGTCGTAAGCAGAAGTTGGTGAACAATGGGCAGTGCTCGTTGACAATTTTAATGAGATTCGCTGAGAAAGGGTTCGCTACAATGCCCCCCTCCTTCCTGTATCACTGATGATGACAAATGAAAATTGCGTTCACTCCGAAGGGGATTTAAATTACATTCCATTTGGTAATGTAATAATGAATATAGCTTTCCCCTCCATTAAAAGATACAATTTTTAAATTAGGAATATTTTTTTTAAAACAATTTTAAGAGCCGTGTGATTTATTCCATTTGTATTATCTGTGTTTGGTCTACATTGCCAGACAAATTAATAGGGTACATTCTTATCCACCAAAAAATCTTTTTGTCTGTGAGCGCGGCAATCCAATTTGGGATCCCTCCATATTCCTATTTTGTTTTTCTTTTATAGTGTCCTTTTATGACGCATAGGTTAACACACGGTTCACGGCCATATATCTTGTGGATGCCATTCAACGTAAGGAATGTCGATAAGGGATCGGGTAACGTGGACTTCGTTACGAGCACAATAGGGATTAAAAAGGTTAAATTAAAAGTATTAAAACCAATCCCCTTCCATTTCTTGCTATCTTATATCAGGATCTTTATGTTACAAAGTTTTAGGTTATGGAGCAAAAAATCTTTTTCTGGAAATGGTATGTAACAGGATTCGGATAGCGATAACATGAAAACCTTTTATCGGCAATGTTTCTCTTTAGGATATATTCGAGATAAAATGAAAACATGACTAGATTGAACCAGGTTCCGTGGTACCTTAACCTCTATCATACTTCTTATAAAATAAACATGCAATCCCATTCTAGACCGTGCTACGGCAAAAATTGATTCCTTATTTTATAGTCGGAACATTTTACTACACTGTGCAAAACAGCTAAGAATTTCGGAATACAACTTTGACGTAGTTGCAACGAAAGTAAGAGAGTTGGCAACAGTACAAGTTGAGTACAAACGAACTCGGATTTATTTGCAACAACAGTAGAACAGCTGACGGATAAACGCCTTATTTTTGATAACTGTTGCGGTTTGCGAGCGATGTTACGTCAGCTTTTAAACAATGTTTTCACACGAAACTGCTATTTAACGGGCTTTTAAGCGGTACTTGGGCTGTTTTGTATCCTCCTTTTTTAAGAACTATTAATCTTCCGCTCTTCCGTGAAGAGTTTTTTAAAGTTTCTGCATGATGTATGAATTTATAGGGACATCCCGTAAAGCCGCCATCTTTGCCGACAACGATAAGATTCAAAAAGCGCATGTTACGAATATCAAACAAGCATGACAGACAACACATGACCAACCCACTGTATAAGGAAAAACAGTGATCAACTAATTATAGTTTACATGGCACTTTACTTTCTCAAGATTTGCATCGATTTATTAAAATGTAGCAACTGTGGATTATGTTGCTTTTATTGTTTCAATACAATTTGATTTCTAAGGCAACGTGATAGCTGTGAATGTCACGCGACCAGGTCGTATAGAAGCACCCGTGAGTCGTGACCGCAGTACCACAAGGTCTCTAAATAGATCTGCAGATGGCAGATGGCACGCGTTGGAGACACGTGCTTGCTCAGGTCTCTGTTTACTTTTCAGATGCTAATTTCATGAAATTGTGATCGAGAAGCTTGTCCCTACATGTGTATCTATCTATTGTGACACGTGTTGTTATGTTTGCATGATGATGTTAGGGGTTCCCCAAGGATCTATTGTCGGGCCGAGTTTATGTTACGACTCAGAATTGGTTTGACTAACATACGCTCTGTTTCTGTGCATTAATTGAGGTAGTAATATTAAATTTTTTGTAACAACTATTTTATTTTATTTTATAGCTTTATAAGTACTAAAAGATTACAATTCACTTTACTTTATAGAACAGAATTTTATAACTCAATAAAACTAAGTCAAGCATTTCAATACGTTACTCTTGGATTTCCTATACAATATTTCCCTCAGTTAGACGCAATAGAAACGAGCGCTTAGAACTGCTGGGGTGATAATACTGGCAGTGAAAAGCAATCAAAGGGTTCTAATGAATTCACTTGTTCCTAATAAAATTGCCCTTAGAAATAAACTTTTCAATTACGAACTTTGTGGAGTACAAGTAAACAGTGCAAGAATCCAATCATATATTCTGGGTTAACCAGGTATGTTATGACAATGAGTAAGTTAGTGTTTTGGTAACGTGACTATCGAGAAAGTCCGCTGAGATATTGGGTTGTAGCACGTGAAGCTGGACAATGACCTACCTATACATAACACAGCAATCATTATTTACTTTCAAATCATAGCTTTCTTCTATAAGATATCTTTATCAAATAGCAGACATTTTGACTTCTGCCAGAATGGGGTAGGAAGAACCAAAGAGCTGTCAGTTGTTATTTAGTTAGAGATCGCTCTTGAACTTTGAAGACAAATTATAATCGAATTACTTTGAGAAAATCCAGATCAGTTGGATTTGTCCGCTTCAAATAAATTAAATCAGAGCCAATTCAAATCGAGAGTTGGATTCGAATGGATTTTCACTAAAAGATTTTATCCGGTTTAGAAAGGGAGCGGAGAAAAGATTTGTTCAACTCCTTATCTATTTCTCATATCGTGAAAAGCTTTGTAGTGTGAATTTCCTACCAAATTACCCGGTTAATTAAAAACAAACACAAGTTAAGATATGGAAGTCATGTTCTTTAAAGTAAAGAAACATAATCCACAGAATTATGTCTATGTATTAAGTAAACAATTTACCGTCATTTAGTTCTCGTTACGAAGTAACACACACCAAGTTTGATAACGTTCTTAAAATTATTGTAAACGAAGTAATTTAAAATAATAACATTATCATTACGGTAATTGAAAACGAGGTAGATTAAGATGCGTGAAGAGATAGTAACTGTAAATTAATTAATAACAAGCTAGCTGCACCTGGTTTTGCATCCAGAAGTCATTTGAGCTGTAAACGGGGGTGCGGAAGCCCATTAATTACACCTAATGGACATCGCAAAATAATTTATAATGCCACATCAAAGACGAATAATTACAAACCAATCAAAGAGAGTGACCGTATATTTCGAGTATATCCAACACCGATAGTGTCGAACGTTAAAACAAACGATGGTATACAAATACTCGAAGCGAAATACGACAAGAATACTAATACCTAATGTCATAAAACCAATTTTATCAAAGCATCTTCTATTAATTCTGGCGCTCGCCTTTGTAATCATAATCGTATTCATTATGTGCCTCATTGTTAACCGCACGTTATGTTGAGCTACTAATGAAACTCACAACGTTTGACATCAACGTGTCTCCAATTATGTAATGTTGCTAAGAAATAAAAAGCTTCACATAAACGTTGCGTGACCAATAAGAGAGATGCGTCGAAATATACACACAAACAAAATCTTTAACGACGTGATCCACATACACATGTTATGTTATGATACAGCTAACTTAAATTCCGGCGGCTGGCAAAAATAAATGGAAAGCATTACTAAAACTGCGGACTATGGACAAGTACAACATAATGGTCTAAACTAAGGGCTTTCTATTCTACATGAGTGTGGATCGGGAGGAGATCTCACCAAACCGGTTGGCCCTTCATGCCGGCAGTAGTCCGTTCGAGTGAGAGTAGCACACGCAAGTGCATCTCTCCTTTCAGCTACGCGCACAAATCAACGCATACCATTTTTGGCTGCAGCAAATTTCACCGGTCATCTTCTTTATCAAACACAGCACATGTTCCAAATAAAACAGATCTCACTAATATCGTCAGTTTAATAAACGGAGCACCCGCGAACGCGCCCCGACCGCGCCGTGGCTTACGGACGACTAACCGAGCTCCGCGAGTACACCCATCTCGCTACGGAGTTGTGCGCAATGTGTATATGGCTTAAATAGAAACCAAGCAAGGAAATATGGACTCTATAACGATAGAGACAGAGATGATGAAGAAGATTTAACTAAAAAACATGTGTTGTTTTGACCGGCCACAGAGCTGGTGATTGTAGCCAAAGCCCGCTAGTTGCAGTGGAAAGAAAGTAGGTGCATTTCCCCGTGTTGGATGCTGCAGGCTGCGAACCGAAATGCGGCCAGTGTCGCTGCTGTTTCATGATTTAATAATGTGACACAGGCTAAGCCGCCGCCCTCATTGATTTTCGCGGAGCCGCGAGCCGTCAGCAAACGTAAAGTCAACATCTTGTTTCTTAAAAACTACCGACGACGCGACGTCTTATTTTTCCCTGTAACGACTCTAGTTTTATAAGTGAAGCTCATAACCACAAACCGTGCTCCAGTATAAATATTTTTGTTTTTAAACGTGTTGTTTCTAGTTACCGGAAATCACATGCTGATGCAGAATGCCGGAATATTTACCTGTAAACAAAACAGAATAAAGATAAGTTGATTATCATAATGAACGCTCTGACTGTTAACGTGGAAGTGAGTTCAAATAAAAAGGAAAGTTGATCTATTGGAACCATTGAACCGGTTCTAGGCGACTTGTCCGTTGGTGGTGGTACTGCATGTTTAGCGGTAGGCCGAGTCGTTGCAGCTGTACAGCTGTTTCAACATTAACATCGAGTTTTCGACGGACCATCGGACTAACATTAAATATTGACATTACACAATTTTCACACATATGGAACGATCCCTTTTGAGATATTCTGACTCAATTGTAGCCTGGATTAACGAAGGAGATGATACTACTTATACTACGGTACACAGAGGAAATTAACGTACTACGCTTGTCATAAACGCGGTCCTATTTTGCTTTGTCTACAATAGGGATTTTATCACTACTAGCTATGGGTCCGACTAGAATCTAGACGGTCCCATTGCTAGCTTTCGATTTTACACCATAATGTTTACTAATTTCGGTTAGGTTAGGTTTTGATGTTAGATCTTGGGACCATTTTGTATTTATACTTATAACGTGTTCTAATAAGGAATACTAGTTACAACCAGTTTCAAGACTATATAAAATAAGTCTTTATTTGTAAAGTAAGTTGTTGAGGAAATCCTCGCGGTAAGGAAAAAATAAAGAATTCTTAAAAGAAACAGAATCCTTTGGTTGAGGACGATACTAATGTTGTTATATCCAATAACCGTAAAACCAAACTGTCTTTGGATGGTAAAAGTAAATTAACTGTAATACTAAACAAACTAATAAACCCTGAATGTATCACAGTATTGTGTACTGTTTGTCTTTTCTTACGAGATGAAGCGCAAAACATGGCGATGATAGTTTACAATACTTTGCGCATACACCACAAGATGCGTTCAGTCAATCCTGACAGCGTTGACCGAGTGATTGAACACATCCTAAACATTTGTGTTACCATCATCTTTCAACAATTCTGTCAAGTATGGAAGGTGAGTTGTAGTCTAAACATGACAATGAGTCGACTATGAGCTATTCAGATTATTTTGTTTTTTTTATTGGCTACATAAACTATGGCTTCATCGATTTTATATCTTTTTTTACTTATTACAACTACTACAAGAATTTTTCGGTAAGTGCATTGGAGTTAACAGTAGTGAAAATTACCGAGTATTAATTTGAACTGTTCGAACGATAAAGTAGAACTTTTCGTCGAGCCATATTAAAGGAAGTAACTGACTGCTTCCAGTATAATTAAATTTATTTATTGTCATAAAAACTGGTTACAGAAAAATGCGGGACCCCGGCTCCAGAGCTAGGTTACAGTATTTGCATTTCAGGAGCAACAGTACCGAATTCTTCTGCAAGGAGTTCAATAATCCAATACTTATTTTTATGACAAGTAAGACTGTACCTTTTTTTTTTTGGGTTGGGAAATCATCAAATAACCCCTACCGCTCTTGGGCAGAGCGGAAGGGAGTCTTAGACTTCTACTGACTAAAAACCACCAATGTTTCTTCTTAGCTCTTGTGCCGAGGCCGCGGTATCTCTTTCGAACAACTCGCAGCCCCGACGCCATCTGCAGCCCCGACGGGACCTGCAGCTCTGACGGGATAAGACTATACCTTCAAGTACGAAAGTAACAATAGTGCTTGGTAGAGCTTCTCAGATTTTAGCTCTTTCATTAACTCCAAAATATTTTGCAATGTTATATTTCTTCTATTATCTAGTTGCATTAAAAAAACTATTAATTGCCCTACTGAAGTCACTTTGTATCTATCTATGAACTATCGGTGCAGTTCATTTGGAGGATTTAACATAGCCTAACAGGTCACGGTGAGGTTGTTAGCCTAGAAATGAATCATTGGTATATTTTTCATTCAGGGTAGAGCTAGCATGGGAAGACGAAATATTTATATAACCTAATAAAACCGAATTCATATTTTCATCCTAGTTAGTATATAAACATGGAATATTCAGTCTAATTAGCGCTTAAATAATTTGATACTCGTGATTATTAAACTCATTTTGTTAAATTCCGGGGAGATTTGATAAAACTCGAACATCGAATATTGTGGATAAATTACTGTGTATGATTAAATCACGAGTATGGTGAATAATTATGTGCGTCAATGTTTTTATAATCATGGGTAAGTATATAATTAGGAGTGCTACTTTTTGTTGGTGGTTGTTGCTAACACAAATAAATAATGATCTCTGACTTCATTCCTTTTTTATTGAGTCTTGTTTCGACGCATCAACTGACATTGTTTTTTGGACACATTTTGTCGTTATCTAGTATTTTTGGGTGTAACCAGATCTACCTTAAAATCTAAAATATTCTATGTCTTTTCTAGCGAACCTTAGAGTATTTTTACCCATATAATCGGGGCTATCTTCAATCATCTAGGTTGGGATGACGGATCTACCGGCTCCAAATTACTTAGTATATTATATGTTACATTCATACAGTGGTTAAAGACTATGGAAAAGTAGCTCTCTATTGTTGACATTGCAACTTTATTCTCTGCATGAATTTGATTTGCGTGCACAGATAAGACAAGTTAGGTTCTTTTTTTTGCAGGCATGGAAACAAAATTACTACGTCAATAACGTAGCTATTAGGCAAAAAGGAGGCCGTGACGTAAACCAAACATTCGTCTCCGTCAACAATGTTTAGGAAGCGTAAAAAATGAATGTACACACATCAAAAGTGTCTAGGGATCAAGCATTTTTATGCGGATTTCTTGAGATTGAGATGTGGCTTTGTAATAAATTTATGATTTTATAAATTTATATGGATCCTTTTTGGTGCATTTCATAATTTGAATCAGAAACTGTGAATCAAATTCGAGTAAAAAATGAAAATCAGCTGTCAATATTTTCCCTATAAAAACATACAACGCATTGAAGACATTATTAGTGCTACTGTTTCCCTACTACTGATTAAAACCAACGTTATTATGGAGCGGCGACGTCATTTAAGCAGGGAAGAAATGCTCAGAGCCGTGGGAATGATAGAAGCTGGTTCCCGGCAACGTACTGTGGCTTTAGCTCTGAATACAAGTCAGAGTGTTATCAGTCGACTTTGGACACGTTACCGAAGCACTGGTACCGTGGCTGAGCGCCATGGAGGACGGTATCGCTGCACCACACGGAGACAAGACCGATACATTCAAATCTTAACTCGAAGAGCTCCAACAATAACCGCCATGATGTTAGCCGTGAGGCTTCATCACTCTTCAGGGAACTTAATTAGCGACCAAACAGTCAGAAACCGCTTGCATGAAGTGAACCTTCATTCCCGAAGACCGCTACGGGTACCACCTATAGCAATGCACAATCGTAGGATTCGATATCAATGGGCTCTTGAACACAGAAATTGGGCAGAAGAACAATGGCGTTTCGTGTGCTTTTCTGATGAGTCTCGTTTTGGTATGAGACCGGATACAAGACGTATACGACACTGGAGAACCCCTGGACGCCAACAGCGATTAAAATCCTGCCAGGAAGTCCATCCTTATAGTGGTGGAACCATCATGGTATGGGCGGGTATTTGGATCGGCGGAAGAACTGAGTTGATTTGGATCAGAGGCAACCTCAACGCTCAAATTTATGCTGAGACGATTGTATCAGACGTCATCGTTCCTCTACAAGTGCAAATCGGTCCCTTATTTCAGTTAATGCATGATAATGCACGACCGCACACCGCAAGAGTTGTAAGACAGACTCTCGCCGCAGCTAACATCAATGTCCTGCCCTGGCCTGCTCAGTCGCCAGACTTGAACCCGATTGAGCATGCATGGGATATGCTACAGAGAAGAGCTCTGCCGAATATGGAGGGTATCCAGTCGCAAGAAGACCTTTTTTTGTTGTTGCAACGAACATGGGCGGCCATTCCACAGCGTGATTTGGATGAACTCATTTTGAGTATGCCAAACCGATGTTCTTGTGTTGTTAGTGTTCGCGGTAGAAACACGGATTATTAATTGTTTAAGTTACCCAATAAAATTTTAAAGAAAACTGTTATTTCAGTCTTTTTTTCAAACTTTAATGTTAGTGGTTCAAATGTCAAAAATCCCTCTATTAGGAAAATGGCAAATTTCTTTATTAATGCAAAGGTGACTTGGTTTATCGTTACTAAACGAAAACACTTTATTTGATGAATCCTTAAAGAAAATTTTAATTAATATCAATCAGGAGAAAAGTTATTGCAAAAATATATGTTGATCCCTAGACACTTTTGATGTGTGTAGTAGCTTATCTTTATCTGTCGTTGCCTCACGCGATGGTTTACAAACACAAAAGAAAGAGAGGTCGTAACTAGTGACACGAGACACGAATGACAGAATGTTGCCATGTGTTCCTTTGTCTTTACAAATAAGTGTTTCTTGCACTGCGTGAGGGCTACCACATGTGTGTCCATATTACTTCGCAACACAACAAGATGTAGGTAGTCCGTTTATCTCGTAAATAAACCGTCTTTTGTGTGTCATTTATTTTTCTTTCTTAAAACAACCGTTATAAAAAACAGTGTGTTCAGACGTCATGCTCGGTGATCTAATATTGGTCTGTGGTTTGTTGTTATTTCTTTATGAGACGAAGGCATCATTCATTACTGCCATAAAATTACTGTTGTGAGCTGGATTTTTACCTTGTTTTTTTTTAATATTCTAGCTATTTAAAAAATTGTCTGCTTGCTTGAAATTTTTCAGCTGTGATTCCATAATAATCTTAGGATTTAACTTTATAAAGCATACAACCTCATTTTCCGTGGTAAACTTGAAAGATACTGCTCAAAGATATGGAATGATAAATTGTGTTTTTATCGCTCATTATAATCGCCTCCACAGCTCCAGTGTTTAGCAGGTCTACTCAGAGGTCTATTTTTAGTACTTATGCGCTAATTTAGCTGTCCTTGAAAATAACAGACAGTGCGGACCTTGGAAAATGAGGGATATTCCCTTAATTCAAAGGTCTATTCTTAAACTTTAGCTATCGCAACTGTGGAAGTTTGAGGAAAGCCTTATCTTGAAATATGGTGTAAAATCTGATGAATGACTGAACACAGCCTGTTCAAAGATTTAATTTCCATGAAAATGATATCTCTTAGTTTGTCTGCATAGCGGAATTTACATTAGAATATAAAATGTACGAAGTAAGCCTTGAACACATGAATCGGTAGATGGTGGTATTGTAACCTAAAGAAACACGATATAGTAGAATACCAAAAAAGAGACAAATACCGATCATTCACAGATTAACAAAAAAAAAAGGAGACCACCTCGTTGTTGGTATCAAATGTTTTAAAGCGTATTACATTCAGTTTGCAAACAATGTAACTCAATACAATAGATAGGTATAACGTGTGTGTGTAAGTGTGTATGTGCACGTCCAATTTTGGTATTGAGTTTACAAATTATTGATGATACAGTTACCTAGTCAAAATCATCCGAATATAACTTGCCCATTTCAATTTGGAGTGGTACTTCGTGGTCTTACAAGAAAGGTTTTGAGTTTTCAGAATATGGATGGGTATACGAGTATAGGAAGACCAAAGAAACGATGGATGGACTGTGTTAAGAATGATATGGCAAGAATGGAGATGTCTTATGAAATGACAAGAAACAGAGAAGTATGGAAGAAGAAGACATGCTGCGCCGACCCCAAATGAATTAGGATAAGGGCAAGAGAATGATGGTGATGATGACTTTGTGCTCTTAGAAACATCAGAAATTCGTGTTACATGTAAGAACAAAAAAAAATCCATCATTAGTTTGCTAATATTAACTTGGTAACTGGGTAAAGGACATATAAACGCTCGCATTGCTGCCATGAATATAAAGAGTCAATAATTTTCTAAGGTTTCCTAAAGAACTTCTGTTTCGTACATGTATAAAACAAGAGAAGCTCTTTTGTATAAAACACGAGATTAAAGAAATACAGTGAAGGACTAGAACCAATAGTGCAGACATAACAAAGAATTAAAACATTTTCCAAAAATAATAATAAAAAAGAAAATTAAATGAAAAATCTTTCCCGAAGGGATTTCTAAACACACAATGTTAAGTATACTCAACAAAATTCGACGGAAAAGTTAGTACATAATTTTTTTTTTGTTTCTGTTCTTTGTGTGTGCGGTAATATATTGGAAATTATCGGAAAACCTGCCCTGTTTTCATAAGTAACCAGCATTAGTACGTTGAAGCTCCAAGCCCGGTTGATGAAGTGTTAATTGATTAATGAGAACAGGTAACTTTACACTTGTGGTTAAATTGAAACGGTGTTACCTAGATTTTGGAAATGGAACCGGTCTATTTACACTTATTGTACAGTAAGGGTTAAATAAAGTTAAGTAAACTTAACTTTATTTAACCCTATGATTAGTATTATCAACTCATCATTTGCCTAGCCATTTTTCAATTTTATTGGGGTCGGCCTCCAGTCTAACCGGATGCAGCTGAATATCAGTATTTTACATTGTTTTACTTTACGTGGAGTGACTGCCTATCTCACCTCCACAAACTAGTTAGTACTGAGACTTCTTGGTAACTGACTTCTTGGTCCTCAGACGTCCGGGCAACTGACTGCGTGTAACGACTGTTTAAGATCTACAAATCACAGCAGGGAACAACGGCTAAACATGCTTTCCGAGGCACGGAGGAAACTCGGTATGTAATGAGTGGTGAGTGTGGTGACCCGTGACCACAGACCAACCTAAGCAAGCACCGCCTAACCTAGAGTTCGGCCCGAGCGGTTGTTATTCTTGCGAGGAGTTCCTTCTAGTCTCACTTTATATCATCAACTGTCAGACTAAAACGCTGGTTAAAAAGAATTCGAATATCACGGTCATCTCTTAAAGTAACCCTCCATTTGGGGTTCGCCGCAGTCGGGTAAAAAAGAAGTAGTGCAAAAACAGCAGCCAAGGCGTATTTTATAATAAAACGGATTCGCATTGTTGGTAACAGAAATAAGCGCTGTCTCGAACATCACGATCCACAAAATGGCGGAATGAACTTAACGATATTGTCGCTGTTCCGAATAAAATAAAAAATAAAGGTTTTTAGAACTTCGAGCAATTTCCCGGATCATCGACGCCTCGGGGCAGTACGGGAACATCATGTAGGTACGAATTTCCACGAAAGGCCTCGAAAATGTTGGAAAATCTGTGAAAATACATTCGAGGATTGTTTGGTGTGCGCCGCCGGCAGTGGACATGATGCCGACGGCAAAGTATTGAGTTTCCGTTCGGTGTGCGATATTCGAAAGAGGATTTTGATGTGATCGCATTCACATCGAACGTGCTATATCGTTTCCGAATTTGAGCGTTTACAGCCTGAAGATATTTCGTTTGATGATTGCTCTAAGGGTATTTGAATTATATTAGTGACTTTATTGACTTACTTGGTGAATATCAAGTTCAGGACGTGCAAGCGTGACTCACGCTCACGCATAAGGATATTGATAAAGGCTATTGGTGAAATACCAAACTGAAAACCACTGAATGGAATAGAGAATCGCCTCAAAGATTTCCGACCCAAGAAAATTGGAAATTATAGTGTTACATAGAGTAACATGACATCACGCCTGTAACCCCCAAAGGGTTTGGCAGAAGTGTGCCCTCTAATACACCTAAACACCAGTTATGTTAAAGTCCCATGTAGATAATAGTGGGCAATCCTATTGCCACATCAACCGGGTAAACATCCAAACACGATGGCTGCTATTGAGAAACTCCTGATGAAAAAATCCAATAACACTTAATATACAAATACCATAAATAAAAGAAAACTGTGTTTCATGCAAGTAGGTGAGTAACCTTTTTTCCTGTAACGATGGTAACCTTTAATTGACAAACTTTTGTCCCAAAAAGCCATATTCCCAGGCCGAAAGCAATTTAACAAGAAGATAGCAAAGTATATTCATAATGTTAAACCGATTATTTATTACTACCCGGGGCAACGACTTTAATAAATAGGAAAGCTGTACAGAAAATCTTTCAGGCGAAGCAAATAAGCTATTTGGGTTGTCGTCAAGAGAAAGATGGTCTTATAAATTGATTGGAAGTGTCATTGGCTGGAGTTTTTTAGCTACAAGTGGATTTAGTACAGAAATAGACTTCACAGTGACTAATATTAGCTTTGTCGGGTGGACTTACGGATTGTCGCAACGAGTTCAACGTTATTATTAACTGTGATATTGAAATGCAGTTAGAATCATAGCCAAGAGATGTAGTTAAAATAAATTGCATTTAGCTCTGGATTTTTCCTCTACACATCACACAGACGCAGATCACGGTGTAATAATCATAATAATAATCCACATAGAGTTAGGGAAAGTCTAGGAGAGGTCCACCTCTGACTAACCCTATACGTGGATTACACGCGTGTCGCAAATGTGAGTGTATTGATATGTCTAATAGTACACCCACATTTCACCAATAATGTTTAGGTCCCATTATAATAGAGGGCGAGCCTATTGCAATCAACTGGGCACGAATCCAGACTACGGAGGTGCTACTCAAAATTCCTGATAGTAAAACCCAATAGCACTTTGCGACTTTGCCCAACCTAGAATCGAGTCGAGAACCACACGACCAACGAGGGAGTCTCTACAATTCATGGCTCTAAACAGTCCGTTTCAATATTATTAATAAAGTAACTCTGTCTTCTTTAACCTATTTACGCGTTAACGGATCGGAACGATTAGATTTAGATGACATTTGGCACTTGGATAGGCCACGACCCTTTTTATACCAATAGTTCGTTCCCCCGGGATACGTTTCCGACATACAAACGACCGAAGCCGTGGGCAAAATGAAGTTTGAATTATAAGTAATTTCTTAAACTCCATAAAATAAAAACTCCACTCCACTAAATTGTAATTCGCCCGAAGGAAGCTTAAACGTGTTCTTAAAGAGCGTCATATTTATGAGTCCCTTGTCCTCCTTCCTTCTTATCCTCCCTTGGTCATTTAGGTAGCTACTTAAGCGTTATATGGATACCGTGCATATAAAACCTCCCCTAATATGCTCCCTTGGTTCCCCGGAAACACAGCCGCAACGCAACCATCCTCTAAATTAAATGAATTATTAATATTATGCGCCAGCCCGCATTCAAGGCCCGCCATTATATTATTCTGTATAGGCGCAACGTTGCATAGACTGTAATATTAGCTGTAGCGGGCGAAGCCGCTGGCATTACCTAGTCCTAAATAAATAAACCTATTTTATTTGGATAATGTTCCCGTTAAAAATACTAACCTGGAACTTTACCTGACTGGCTTATAGAGCTTTACAAAAACTTCAGCTTTGTAGGGCGTCGAGCTTGTAAGTCTCTTTTCAAAGCTGCTGGATAAGTTTTATTTACGTCTGTATTTTTTTACACAGTCGTCATCCTTATTTACCCTTTACCAAAGAGTTGATCCCTCTAAAGATTGTACTTGTCCCCGATTTTCACTGTCGGTTTGGAAATGTTGAAGTGTTAAAGATGTCGAAGATATGAACGGTTTGTGAAGGCGGGTTTATCGTCAAGTGCGGCTTGACTGTCTCCGACTCTCCGGACACAACGAGTACTTTAGCGCCTCTCGAGAGTATTGTTCAGAAAGTTCCTACGGCACAAGGAGGAAGCTTAACTGGGGACGTTATGTCTATGTTAGCTTCTGCCTGCAGCTTTGTTTGTGTGGACGTTGGAAGTTATAATCCAAAAGGGACCGGGAAGTTTTAAAAAGGAAACATGTTATTTGGATAAAAAAGTGCGTTTGGTTTTAAGACAGGTCCTTCATATTGGCCTGGTTTTTAACCGACTTCCGAAAAGGAGGAGGTTATCAATTCGTCTGTATGTTTTTTTTTTTTTTGTGTGGTCGTCTCCCGTAGAAAAGGGTGGAATGGTGGAAGTATGGTGTTAAATCTGTTATACGTGGTTAGGTTTTTCTATAACTATAGTCTTAACTCGCAGATAAGTTTAATGTCACTGTTCAGGATTTTGATGTTAGTTCGTCATTCTAGTTACTTATATTGTTCTTTTTTGTCAATTTAATAGTGTTCGCTACAGTTTATTCGAGATTCATTTAAAACTGAAATGACGAGCAGTGTTCTTTTCTTTTCGCATGAATAATAACGAGTTTTCCGGAAATCACATGATGAAAGTTCATGTTAACTGGTTGTAGTGAACATAATTTAAATGGAATCTGTTTATGGTATATAATCGGGTATATAATCGGCAGAGGCAGGATAGTATGGTCCAGTATTCGTAAAAGCTGTTCTCTGCTATGTTCACGTGAATTGATACCTACACAGTACGCGTTTGACGTCGACCGTTTAGATAGTAAGTCAGAATGTTCATTGAATTTGTTTTTTGTCATTGACTATTTTTATTACAGATTTTTCTAGTCTTTTTCTTTTATATTTGATTGTTTGTGCGTTTAGACTTAGGTACAAAATCGGACATGGAGATTGAAAAATTTAAGAAAATTGTAATCTTCTTTCTGTGACTACGATGTTGGTGTTGGAAAACTCAGGACCATAGATATACTCAGAACTGTATTCAGTTGGCATAAGCTACCCAAAAATGAAAACCGATTTAGTTGACATAAGATAACGAAAAGCTCATGTCAATCATAAGAAATACGTAACGTTTTAAAAGTGACAGTCATTTGTCTATGACTACTGGTTAGATAGATTCGCCATTCTAGATTAACTAGTAGGAAACTTCTCACGTAGGCTGTTCTTCAGTCCCAACTCTAAAGATTGAAATCTCGTAAACCCGGTAGAAATACATTAGCATTACGCAAGCTTAGTAACAAGGGCCGACTGCCGGGTTCGTATCAGTTACATAAAACGTGAAGGAAACGTTTGGGGACACGGGACGCGAATAAACTCACGTTTTCTCGTATCTGAGGCGGCCATGTTTTTCTTTGTACTTTGGGTAGGTACACGTTTTACGAGGAACGTGCTTATAATTTCGTATGAAAAACGGTTGGGTGTAAAAGCTGTTAATTCTGTTGCACACTTTTTATTGTAGAGCTTGGGAAAATTACGTGTTTGTTTTTCAGTTGTTCATGTATATCTTTTATTTTTTTTAATTTATATTATAGCAGTGATAGCTTAGTGGTGTGACCGATGGACTGCCAAGACATAGGTCTCGAGTTGAAACCCGACACCTTTCATGTTTTCATTCACTAATCAAGCTATGCAAAACCAGTATACGCAGATCTCTCATTGGTCGAGAACTTCATACAAATATAGCTTGACGTATCGCTGTGTGTTCCAAACACTCCCAAATTACCTCTTATTCGAAGATAATATCAGCAATTTCGAAAATGGTACATTTATCAAGATTTATTAAGAATATGGTATAATACAAGAAATAACTTATGACTACTATCTCAATATTCCGTCATAAAACAAATGACGATACAACCCGAAAACTAAACCGCTGCTTAAATGGTTTTCTGAGAAATGAATCATTTTATATTATGAGTTAGGCGTAGGATGCCCCTGACTCAAGAACGTTATAATTTCTCATAAAACGTTCAATACTAGCTGTACTGTAATCAAAATAGAAGACGATAAAGATAATCATCAACATTATTTAGATGACTCATTTGTGATTATGCGTCATATTGGCACTGGGATTAAATTAAGGTGATCAACAGTTTTCAATTAAATTCGAGATGAGATAGATTTATTAGAGAGAAGATTAAGGCGGTCAACATGGTATCAACGTATTATGATAATAATTATGCTGTCGTTACAGCACTTACAGCACCATGCCGAGATGCCTTTCGGCCTCGTATAGGACCAATTTTAGTTTTATGTATTTTTCCGTTTATTCAACTTTACACTTTAAACAAAATCCAAAAAAAATATTATGTTTACTACTTATATTTGTTATGTTCTCTAGGCTTGTTGAATGAGACACCGGTGAGGTTGACTTGGTTTATTGATACATGGCACACATAATTATCACAGACGGGGACAGACATCGTAGTGTCTAGCTGGAATGACAGATAGGAACCGGATACATAGATAATATCTAGTGATGTGCACACTATTAACATACTAAATAGTGATGTCCCAAAAATATTTATACATTTTTTAATTTTAATAATTTTGTTTTATTCTGTGCGAGACGAATAAATACTTTGTCTAGTCAAAGTTATTCAAGCGATACAAGATCCTTGTTGCCCTATTTCTAACAAGGGTTCTGTCAGATCACTCCAGTTTGGTTGGTGTCAAAGTTTTTACTTATGTGGATTTGTTTGGATCTGCCCCCAGGGTATTCTTTATAATCCTGTGAAATGTTCCTTTTCCTTGTTTTTATCTCTGACGAAAGAAAACAACTCAAGGTGCCTTTTCTTTGTTGCTTTTGTTTGTTTTATTATCATTTTCCCTGCCATTTTACAACAAATACTTTATTTTGATAGATTTGTTCTGTTGTTTCAAGTCAGACAAAGTGTTATTATGTGCTTCAGATTTGAACTTAGTTGATGGAAATAGGCTCGCTAGTTTTGTATGAAACTTCAAAATAACGAAGTAGCGAAATATGCGTTTATTATTCACCCGTCCGGGGACTTGTATGTATGATATAAGATTTTGTATTTATGATTCACCCAATCCAAAAACTGCGTTCTAAATAAATACCTACAGCTGCTTATCTAATCACAGTATTTTAGTCCAGATTCCGACAACATGGTTTGTATACCAACAATAACATGTTTTTGTGCTGAAATCTATAATTTGGGTTTCCATTCAAAGTATTCTGGAAAAAAACAAGTCATTAAACCAATATTAGATACCGACGTGTTTTGTCAACATTATTGAAGTTTATTGTATATGTAGCCATACATGCTGTTATTAGGACGTGCCTAAAATCAGTAATCTATAGTAACGTAAAAATAAGAGTGGGAATAAATGGATATGAACGGTTTATTATATTCGTCCAGCTTTCTTCCCAAGTTTTTCAAATAATGTCATGATTTGGGAACCTATATCAGTCACTCCATGTAAGATCATCATCTGCCTAGCCTTTTCCCAACTATGTTGGGGTCGGCTTCCAGTCTAACCGGATGCAGCTGAATACCAGTATTTTACATGGAGCAACTGCCTATCTGACCTCCACAACCCAGTTAATACTAGGTAATACGATACCCTTTGGTAAGACTGGTTGTCAGACTTTCAGGTCACTGACTACCTGTAACGACTGCCAAAGAACTATATAGGGCAGCCGGGACCAACAGCTTAACGTGCTTTCCGAGGCACGGAGGAAACTCGGTATGTCGGGCGGTCACCCATCCACAGACCGACCTAGGCAAGCACAGCTTTACCTAAAGATCGACCCGAGTGGCAGTTCTTATTAAGCCACGAGCTCCATGTAAGATACCTACTGATATTTAGCAGCGTTTGGTCCAACTGGAATCCAACTCCAGCATAGATGGGATGATGCGCGATGATGATGATGGGCATCTACAGTCCTTTCATTAATATCCTTTGTGTCTGTGACACTCCATCTCACAATTCGCGTTTTGATGCAATAGACATTTTGTTCCTAAACAAATATAATTTTAAAAATGATGTAATTGCAGTTTTGAGGGATCAGCAGTAGGCTCCATATTCCACAATATGGATATCACTTTTATAGGGACCTGTATGATAATTACATCATGTATGAAATTATGTATTTTATTTTTAGTTTGTTACATCTTTTATAAAATATTGTTTGTCTTTATTTTTCTCATAATTTATCTTTCTTTGAGTTAGCCCTGCTACAGTTTACGTTTGCTAACAGTTTGTTTTATTATATAACATAGTAATCTGTGGGTAGTATATTTGCTAATTTTAATTTTAAGTAGTTTTAAGGTTTTGTATACTTAATATACTACCGTTTGTTTTCTCAAATGAAATATATAAATAAATACATCTCTTTGTTTTTAACTGATACTTTAAAATAATCTATTGCTGGTCTCATCAAAACTGGTTGTCAGACTTTCAGGTCACTATAAATACCTATAATGACTGTCCTGTACAATCTACAAATGACAGCCAGGACCAAAGCCTTAACGTGCGTTCCAATGCACGGAGGAAACTCGGTATGTACTGGGTGGCCACCCATCCATGGTTCAACCTAGGTAAGCGCAGCTTAACCTACAGTTCGGCCTTACCGTCTGTTATTATTTAGCCTCTAGTCTGTAGCTGGTCTTTTTGGAATAAATGCTTTGAGTTTGAGTTAACTCTAAACCTATAGTTACCTAAGAGTAAGTGGATCGTTAGTCGATGGCGTTCGGTTACTGATTGTACGACCGGTAATTGGATGGGTAACCGTGTCATCTCTCCTTTCTGTTGTGTACTCGTAACTACTCGATTCGAACACGATGTTATTGGGAATCGATGATTGAATTTCGGTCATTACCGAGTACCTACAATGCAGACTTGTGGGTTTTCATGATTGAAAACTCGATGTTAATTATGAGTTTCAATATTTTTGTTGATAATACTGAACAGACGATATTTCGTAAACGAAAAATGTAATAGCTTTTTTTTTGGAGTTTGGGAAATCATCGGATGACTCCTCCTGACGCTCTGGGCAAAGCGGTAGGGAGTGTCAGACTCCAACTGACTAAAAACCACCCATGTTCCTTTTTTTTTTTTTTGGGGGGGTGGGAAATCATCAAATAACCCCTCCCGCTCTTGGGCAAAGCGAAAGGGCAGCTGAATACCAGTATTTTACATGGAGCGACTGCCTATCTGAACTCCACAACCCAGTTAATACTAGGTAATACGATACTCTTTGGTAACACTGGATGTCAGAATTTCAGGTCACTGACTACCTCTAACGACTGCCAAAGATCTATATATGGCAGCCGGGACCAACAGCTTAACGTGCTTTCCGAGGCACGGAGGATCAGTATGTCGGGCGGTCACCCATCCACAGACTGACCTAGGCACATCTTTACCTAAAGAGCGACCCGAGTGGCAGTTCTTATTAAGCCACGAGCCGGATGCAGCTGTATAATAGAAAGAAAGAAAAGAAAGAAAGAAAATTTGTAAAATTGAAATGAATTGTTTTTTACTTTTTATTAAATGATTTTTATTTTTATAACTCTGTTTGTCTGTTATATTTTAAAGCGTAAACGGCTGGATAGCACTACGCAAACTGATAGACAATGACCAAGATAACATAAATCCCGGTCAACAGTACGTCCCTGTAGGTAGGATAATTTCCGACAGAAATGCGACGAAGCCGTGAAAAAAGAAGTTTTACGATAAAGTTTATAAAGCTCTAACGAAACTTAATAATAATACGCTGTAAAGTTTAAAGTTTTTACATACAAAAGCGTGCATAAAATTCGTACGATTTTTTAAAGTTGAACGACCTCGAGACGTGTCGCGTGAGCATTCTATTTTTAAACAAGAGGATGCCGACTATGGACAGTTTTACTTCATCTGTTTCGTAACTGCAGCGTAGCCGGTGTTAAGTATCAATGAAGAGATATAAATAAACATGAAAACGTAAGGAAATTGGCCTTCTTCTGCTTTGCTACGTAAGGAATATTTATTTATACGGTACTACGTGGCAGTTTGAATCTAATTTTCTATGTAGTAGTAAACAATTATTGGAACGAAGTTCCTTATCGCGCGTTGTGAAAGGAGGCTAGACGGAAAAAATTCTTACGAAAAGTTGTCACGACACTTTTTGCTATAGTAAGCTATTGTAAGCTGTGCGGCGTCGCATGTTTCTCTGTCTGTCTGTCTCTCTCTTATAGAAAGCAAGCCAGATATTTTCATTTCTACATTTTTTTTTATTTTTTTTTTTACATAATAAAAAATAATAACAATAACTTCGTTCCATCCGGGTGTTCCTTGACACCTCTCAAGTTTTTTAATTATTTGTGTTTGTGTTACGGACAGTTCAATTAAGTACAGTTTCAGCACATTAAATACATTCACTTTGAAAGCTCGTACTGCTACAGGATAAATGAGTAATTTAAGCTCTAGGCAGAAAGTACTTTAAATCTACAACGTAACCACGACTGAAATTCAGTAACGCTTGAGCTCATTGGTCCACTTCACTTTCTGTCGCTTTCGTCACGCTATGTCGTTTATTCCTCTAGGATATACCGATAAGCAAATTTACCAGGATCATAAGATGTCAATGATCAAAATGAAGTAAAACAGTACCTATGCGAACGTTAAACACCACAAAAACAAAAATAGTCGCGAAAAACATAACCCTTTCCTTGCAGTCGGGTAAAAAGGCAAAGTTTCGAATGTTTTTCGTGTTATACAAAAACAATTTTCACTGTTTTGATAATTCATTGTCAATGAAAACATTTGGTTGAGTCAGATTCGTCATCGAATAGGATTGCTGGACTTCCGACGGCGCGCGGCGCTCTACAAAAATAGTTGGTGACAAGAATTAGGGCGGTTTGGGATTCCATTCCAAAGAAATATTTCACAAGTGATATTTTGGAGAATTCCAGTCATCCACAACAGCTTCAATATGTGTCACGTGTTGTGGTTCGCTGTGTGATTTCCAGGAAAGATTTGCCTATCTTATACAGACATGTGACTCAGGAATCGTGTAAGGTTCTTGTCAAGCAATTTCGCAAATATAACGATTTTCACAAAATACGACACTTCACTGGTTATCCAATCCATATTAATATAATAAATTCGGACATTGTTTATTTGTTATTTTTCACGACTAAACGGCTGATAAGATTGTTATGAAATGTGGAAAGAAGATAGATTACATCCTGGGGAAGAATATATACTCGTTACCCATGGACCCGGTAATGGGTCAACCCAAACAAACCCAAACGGGTCAACCCAACAAATAATTCTATCCTTGCGAATAAATTCGTACTCGTGACCAGAACTACATATTATATCGAAAATTAGCACTTTGCGTAGGCTACTTTCTATCTCTGAAAATTACGTTAAATTTCCTCGCGGACGAAGTCGCGGCCCGCAGCTAGTAAAACATATGTCCTAGTTGTATGTCCAACAGTGTATATACAGTGTCTATACACACTACTAACTATTTCTTAGTTTCCTCTAATTAATTAATTCTCTATGGTCTTCGCAAACTTATCATCATTCATACAGCTATGTGCTGTATGCAAAACATACAGTACGAAGCTATATGAATGCTAAGCCAAGACACTCGTAACATCACTGACCTCTTCAAACATAACAATAGAAAAAACTAAACAGATCTACATAAAATGGCACCTATTATGTAAATAAACCATTTCACATTCCATTTCAGCGACGTGTGTCGAATAAAACTGTCCAATCTCCACATCTCGAGTTCTCCCGACACTTGAAAACTCACAGGACGGATGTGGAATGCAGAATACGCTATTTGGAATTGGATGCTCTCGACAAAGATAATACGTCCTGCATAGCTCCGTCTCTTTCTCATGCTGGTGTAAGATTAAAATAATGCAACCCCGACCTGTACGTACTCCTAAGCGAAACTAGAGGGTATGTATTTATGTAACAAGAGACCACTCCTATTGCAGAAAAGTTGGAAAGGTTATACATACGATTTGGGGGTAATTAGAGCTAAGAATAAAGAACTGACTGCCCTTGTTAGTGAGCATGAGGTCCAGAGTTTGATTTCCTGGTCGAATAATTTCTCAGGAGTAGCCCGAGGTCCTAGTAACCCTGGAGACCTGTGCCCCATTGATGGCAATAGCTGTTACGCACGTGGGATTGGCGTAATGTGAATGTATTATAAGATATACCGCCTAAATCTTCTGGATTTTCAAACGTGATGGTATGTTATGAGAATAAAGAAAAAGTCATTCTCCAATATTTTAATGCTAAAGTTACATTTATGTATTTCAGCTTTTCTGTTGCTTTTCATATCGCACTACACTTATTACAATAGTTGATTATGCTTCCTTCTACCCTAGCTATGTAAGTAGGTAATCATTTTAATAAATAGGTAGCCTTTCATTTGTCACTTCTTTGATAGGTACATTAACCATTTAATCTATTACCAAACAAACTCTAAAAGTGACCTTATCCAACATCAAAAAAACTCACTTAATTTTAATTCTTCCTAATCTAATTTTTTACGTCATCCTCCATTGGTAGGATTCATTCCCTCGCGATCAGACGGCTTAACAGTAACCTTAGAACTTATTAGTAGGTACAATTTACACAACGTTTCATCGCTAGCTGAGGTCATCGCACTTTAAGGTCTTGGGATGACGATCGAGGATTTAAAAGGCTTAAGAGAGAAGCATTCAACCTATCATGTTCCATGAAAAGGCTTTGTATAGGTTTGTAAGCTTCGGTATTCAGGCGGAATTATTTGCTGTACTTTAGCTATTGCCCGCGACCGTTCGTTCCCCTTAAATTATTTCGATGTTTAAAATTGGATTTTACTAAATATTTCATGACTTTTTCCCTCCTGTCCATTTTGAAATGTCAGTGGCTATCATAGTGTTCATCAATTAACTGTCAAATGTTTAGTTTAGTACCAAACTATAACCATTTGGCAGTTAATCGATGGACACTATGATAGCCACTGACATTTAAAAATATACGCAATAGCCCTGCAGGAGGCATATATACACGTGCATTCAGTAAAAACAAAGGGACACTTCAATATTATATATTTGTATATGTTTGTATAGGTATTTTGCTGAAAAGGTGTATTTATGTAAATATTGGAATATAGCTGAAATATTATCGCAATATATAGCCAATAAGAGCTCATTGGCTTCCCAAGGTTGGCCTAATTGATATTTTTGTTGTAGTATTTAGTGAGTTTTGTCAGCAGACGCAGTTTGTGTGACCGATGTTTCCTGCAAAGATTTACGACACCATTTGAACTCGTCTCGGAAATGGTGCCTAAAGAGATTCGGGACGTTCTCTTCAATAAAGTCATTATTGGATCAATCGGCGCAACCAACCACGAGGACGCGGGTGCGTTTATTGGTGAGGTTCTTCAGAAAGTTCAGAGGTGCATAGTTCTCACAACCAGTGGGCGTGTATGACCAGATGTATGAACGTGGACAAGGCAAAAGGAGTATGTAAGGATAGTAGCAGGTGGCGTTTTATAGTTTCTGCTTGGGAAAAAGCGTGAGTATGCAAGAGGCACAGGTACATCTATCGTCGTTTTCTTTATTCAATTTTTGGAGTGTGCTGTTATTTGTGCAAGACTAATCATTAAAAAAAATCAGTCAGTCCCGACTTTTTGTTGAGGTATTTTTTCGAGTTATGTTATGGGGCAGTTGATTTTTTCCACAATTTAAATCCTACAGTAATAGTACATTATGGTGTAAGTGTGTAACGTTGGTGATTACCGCTGAGGCGCCTTTGAGACCCGAGCCGTTAGGTGAGGGTCTTAAGAGAGCCGAGGACGGTAATCATCAATACACACGTGTATCATACGACGTTTTTCAACACACTTGTGAAGAAAATAACACAAAAAAATCGTAATGACGCATCTAACAATGGCGATCGGCCATAGACTAAAAGCATGAGGTTTCTTTTTTTTGCTTTTTGCGGATAGTGTTTTAGCCACGTAAAAAATGAGGATTTCAAAGTTTTTTTATTACAGAGAAAACAAAAGTTTTATTTATTGAAAACGTATATACACAAGTTGAAATTATCTATTTAAATTAATAAATTATCCTGAGCGCGCATCTAACAATGGCGATCGGCTATAGACTAAAAGATTAAGTTTTTTTTTTTGGCTTTCCGCGGATAGTGTTGCAGCCACGTACAAAATGGGGAATTCAAAGTTTTTTTTATTACAGATAAAACAAAAGTTTTATTTATTAAAAACGTATGTATAAGTTGAAATTATCTATTTAAATTCGAAGTTGCATGAAATGAGCAAGGAATAGGTACATTAATTTATTTGTAGTATTGAACACAATCTTTTTAGTATCGAAACTTTTTTAAGAACAGAGCAACTCAACCAAAAAATTAAAAAAAAAAACCTATAACTCACTTGTAAATAATGGTAATGAAAAATTCACAGTTTGATTACAGGTGTCATTATATGCCTGATTGCGGTGAAATTAGAGCCACTTTATGAGCAAGTGTGTTGAAAAATATATTCATATCGACTCCTTGAGTGGGTTTCAGTTATTCCATACGCCTTATATATGTCTATTTACCTATTCAGATATTGAGTAATACCAAAGGCAATGAGGTGCGAAATAAATTCTGATAACTTTCGATTTCCAGAATATTAAGACAATCTGTTTCTTATCTACTTTGATTTACTGGAAGAATGATTCGTAATCGTAAAACTCGATGTGTTTTTTTAGATTAACACTTACAAAATAACATAAAAAAATATAATAACTACTGCGAGATGCGTAGCAGTCAGCCACTCCAAGAAACTTGAGTATTTAGATAATTAACACTTCAGTGTTAGTAACACTAAGCAGTAAGCGATGAATCGAAGTGACGGCTAAAATAAAAAGACCGCTTTAGTAGAATCATAATAGGAATAATGTTACAATTCCTAAAACGGTCAATAAGTGACAAATTACGACATTACGACTGTGACCATAAAGAATTTTGGACCCCCTATTTGTGAATCGAATGTAAGAAATCCAACAGCATGCTTTTATTCAGGCATCCTTTCACGGGCCATTAGCTCTAGATCGGGAGAGCTGGTCAGAGACTCAGAGTCATGGGAAGAGTTTCGGCCCAGCCAGGTGACACGTGAGTTCACGTGACGCAGGCTCGGGGTTGCGCCACGTGTATCAGCACAGAAACAGATTCGCATTTTTCGGTTTGTGGTGTCGGCGAGTGTAAGCAAGCATTACCTACTTCCTTTATTATTTTTGTAGCACCTAAGTATTAAACTTTTAATATTGTACCTACGCACGTTTTGGCACGCGTGTGAAAATGTGCGATTATTTACATAAGTACTAATGGAACGTGTGACGATCAAAGACTAGAGAGAAGTCAACGGCGCCATCATTATAATGATGTTTGGAGACATCCGATAGACACAGTTTTATACTTATGTTCATTTAGATAGAGTCTATTTCTATTCGTACTATGAGAATTGCCTTCCTAGTGATTTGTCATTAGATTTTTAGACAGTCTAAATAACATTCATAAAAAAATACATTACAATAAAAATACTATGTGCTATGTATATTGGTATGACTCTTCGAAAACAACAGAATAGAGATGATCATTAACTGCTGATAAAAATGACTCATTCGCGCCTACGCAAAAAAAAAAAAACAAATTGGACCAAAAAGTTCGTATAGTTTCGTAACATTGCGCATAATTTGAACAAAGAACATGATTAACATTTGAAACGCGTTCGGACTTCGGCGACGCACGCATCCTTGCAATGGCGTCGTGAATCAGTGATCTGTTACTCTCGTCCACTTTTGGTTGAGAGCCAAACGAAACGTGGTGTTAATGAGAAATGTATTAACTAACATCCCGGACGTAAGAACGTCCGGGATGTTAAATTATAAGAAAAGTGGTGAAATCTTTCAGCGATTGACTAAATTTCTAAGAAGAAACTTAGTCAATCGCTGAAAGATTTCACCACTTTTCTTATAATTTACCTCATTTTAGTGTTTTCACTATGAATTGGCAGTAAAATAGAAGTATGGAAGAAGAAGACTATGCCTTATCGATCCCAAATAAATTGGGATAAGGGCAAGAGAATGATGATGAGGATAATAGTGCTTTTCCTAGTCTAGTTATCTAGTACGGAGTGTTATTATCTTCGAATTTGGCGACGTGTTTACCCGACAAAGAATAAATCAGTTTTCTTCAACGTGGGTGCCGTAAACATGTGTCTAGTTTTTGATTTAAATCAGTGTTTCTCTAAATGCTAGAAGCACATTGCTTTTGCCAATTCTTCTGCCTAGTATTAGAATGACTTTTTTGACCGCTCATTAAAAGTTAAATAAATGAGAAAAGTTATACAATTTAAACAAGGCTAAATTAGTCCAAACTTACAGACGCGGTATCGATAATAAAAATATTTTCAAGAGTCAACGGCCGTTGACACTTGTAGTTATTTACTTGAAAATATGGCTACGGTTACCTAATTAAATTTTATCGTCTAAAGTGTAAATTTTTTTATCGATACACATTGTCTGCGAAGTTTCGCTCGCTAACTTATTTGACCCTGTATAAGTTCAGGCAACGTGACAGTTCACGTTGAAGGATTCTGGTCGGATTTACTCACGCTCGTATTTCGGACTCAAGACTTTATTCATGAGCTCTTCAGCCGCTCAACGAGGTCGAAAGTCGGCCTCGGTTCAAGTGAAGCCACACACTCGTAAACTTCCTGGCTTTGCAGAAAATCGCTGTTTGGAACTTCAGGGAATTCTCGATAACTTTACTATACGGGCTATATCACTTTGTTTGCATTTTTGCGTACTCGCATCTGAGCGAAGGATATATATTCAAATATATATTTTTTTAATTTCCAAACAGGCGTTTAATAACATTACGGCTGTAATCCCCGAAGGGTTAGGCAGAGGTGTATGTAATAGTACACCCACTTTTGGCAGTTTAAGTCTCATGTAAATAGGGCTCGACTATTGCCATTAACCGGGTACAAATCCAAACTCCGTGGGCCCCGTCGGGGCTGCGGGTTGTTCGAAAGAGATACCGCGGCCTCGGCGCAAGGGCTAAGAAGGAACACGGGTGGTTTTTAGTGAGTAGAAGTCTGACACTCCCTTTCCCTCTGCCCAAGAGCGGGAGGGGTTATTTGATGATTTTTCACTACTGAGAAATTCCTGTAATGTTTGTAAACGCACCCACGATACAGAAGAAATTCCTAGCGTGGGGAAACATTTTTTATAAAGAGATAAAAGAAAGATAGTTGGAAGCCAATATTGCAAACGAAGGATTTATTAGTAGATATTCACAACTACCTACGCAATGATGAAAATAACCTTACAACTCCGATTCAATTTATTTAAATGAGAAATGTTCAGTCATACAATGTGTTTAGGATGCAGTAAACATATAATACTTCCTGAATATTTGATCCCGTTACAGTGCCCGACAGAGTTATTAAAAATTCATACTAAGTACTAGCTAGTACGTACCAATGAAAAAATCGGTTCAGGCGTTTAAAAGTTATGGTGGAATAAAGAAACTCACAAACAAACATACATACATACATGAACGCTGAAAACATAACACTCTTTTTTTTGGGGCAGTCGTGTAATTAATAAGCAATGGTCACATCTTATGAACATAGGTACCTAATTCGTGTACCTAATCGAGTTTATTAAAACCCTTAACAGACACCACTAATTTATTTATCATTGGTTTTTCCCGCTGCCTTATCAGTTCCTCTGTATACACAGCGACACATCAACCTATTTATTTCCAGTATAGAATGGCATCACTTTGTATAGATTTTCTGTACAATGAGAGATCTGCATAAACTGGTCTTTTATAGCTTAATTGGTGGCTGTGCGTACAGTCACGAGTAACGTTGCTGAGTGTAAACATATTGGTGCTGCTGACTGTACGGAATAAAAAAAAAAAATCTGTCAGTACCTAGAAGTTAACATACACCAATCTACCTATCAAATAATATCAGCCAGTGCCATTACACAACAACCAATGTACATTTATCAAATGCAGTTACAATTTCGGGATAATATTCCTTAACTCTGATTATCATCATCTGCCTAGCCTTTTCCCAACTATGTTAGGGTCGGCTTCCAGTCTAACCGGATTCAGCTGAATACCAGTATTTTACATGGAGCGACTGCCTACCTGACCTCCGCAACCCACTTAACACTAGGTAATACGATACCATTTGGTAAGACTGGATGTCAGACTTTCAGGTCACTGACTACCTGTAAACACTGTCAAAGATCAATATATGACAGCCGGGACCAACAGCATAACGTGCTTTACGAGGCACGGAGGAAACTCGGTATGTAATGGGCGGCCACCCATCCACAGACCAACCTAGGCAAGCGCAGCTTAATCTAAAGATCGATCCGAGTGGCAGTTCTTATTAAGCCACGAGCTCTTAACTCTGATAATACCATGTAAATTCGCGAATTACGAATAAAAACAGATTTTTCAGAAATGAGGTTACAGGAAAACGAGATTCATTTTTATAAAGAAGTCGTGTTCACGAAATTCAGGAATCGTCAGATCGGTAAACCATGTTTCCGGTAAAAATAAGATTTCCTTGAATGAGCTGTCGAATGAGTCGGTACACAGGCCGAATCTATCAGTTTGTTTATAAAATGCTTACTAATCTACAAGAAGCGTATAAAGTGAAGTTTTAACTAATTTATTTTTGTACTTTTTTTAGAGATCATAATAATTCGCTCGTTTATCGTTTTATGGGGTTTCCAGTAAAAAAAAAAAGATTTAGGAATACATAAGAAATATATATTTAAATAATTATAACATAATTATTCTACCTACTGAAGATTGTTGTTTGATTGTTCCTTTGTTTGACCATTCTTTTCCATAGACCTAGTTAGCCTCTTAATTATCGTATAAATGATATACTACAAAATTCTAAAACAATTATCTACACACTGTGATTACCCTACTCTAGTTTAATACTCTATCGATATAAATCGGACAATACTTTGATAGTTTTAAAACGATACCCTATAATTGTCACACTGACCTCAAATTAAAAGGTCGAAATGTCATAATCTAGTTTTGACGTCAATCATGAAATATTTTTGAACTCGTAATAGATTGAGTTCGTCATGTAGAGGTGGGAAAATAGTTTTAAACTATGTATTCTTTATCGATAAATAAATTGCCACGTGCCACCGTGTTAATTGCGTCATGTCAATCAATATGAATTAGCGTTATTTTTGGAAACCAATCAGAATCTCAGTTTGACCACATACACACGGTGACATAGCAAACTATACAAAACCAGTATAAGCTTACCTTCTTGTATAAGCTTTAAGGACAATGAGAGACTAGTTTATACTGGTTTGGCATAGCTTGATTGGTCTTAAGTCTTGATGTTAAGTAAAAGGCGCTAATTAGAATCTATTACTATTGATTTTTGCTCCGTATGGTGTCGACGTAAAGAATAGCACCATCCCACGTCATCCCGTGGGTGTCGTAAGAGGGGACTTACCAGAGAATGGGCAGCAGCGTTCTCTGTGCTTTCATAACAATCATACTGCGATCGTCAACCTGCCTGCCAAGCGTGGCGATTATGGCAAATCCCTCCCTTCTGGGGGAGGCCTATGTCGAGCAGTGGACGTCTTATGGCTGAAATTATGATGATAATGATTATGACGACTGATTTACGATATGTGTAAAGTTGGAGATTATGACCCCTGATGTCTTTATTGTGATACTTGGAGAGGTTCTTCAGAAAGGACAGGTGAGTATTTCTCGGAACCAGCATGCGTGTACTCGTATGATCAGATGAATGTGGATGCGGCAAAAGGAGTATGTAAGGATCATAGCAGGTGGCGTTCGGTGGTTTCTGCCTACCCCTATGGGAAGAGGGCGTAAATCTTTGTTTGTATGTTCACAATGAAAATAATAAATATTCAAAAATTTATAAATAATCATTAAAAAAATAAATAAATCAATAATTAATAATCTGTGGAAAACGTAGTGGGTAGCATATTTATTAATATTATATTTTAGTATTTAAGCCTTGTTTTAACCTGTAATATGTTACTGTTTGTTTTTCCTTAATAAATAAATAAATAAATAACTGAAACTTGGACTTTAACTGCGGTCCTTCTAACTTTACATTGCTGGCACTATGAATTTCTCGTTGCAGTATTGACGCTGTTCATCTGCTGCCACTGACAAATTTTTCAAACTACAGTGGTCTTTATTCTCGATCAAGTAAAGTTGCTGTTTGATTCTTATCTGGCTGACGTATAATTTTTCGTGATTACTGTACTTGATCTAAATTCGATACTTATCTTGGGCAATGTAATTCAGCCAGGCATGGCGTTTGAAAACCTCCTTGTCTTTCGTCACAGAATACATTAATCTTTCGTCTTACCTGTTAACAAAACAAAGATTTCAAAATTAGAACAGTCGTTTTTCTTATAATTGAGAGAGCATAGGCTACTAAAATAGGAGAAATAAACATAAAAATCTTTGAGTTCTGAATTTGCTTATTTCATAAGAAATTTCTTTCAGCAGACCTGCGAGAGGAGAGTTGGATTAGAAATATAGACACAGTGTGTAGAAAAGACAAACAGGAAAATTTTAACTAGATTTTATAACAAAATTGTAACGATATAAAATAAACATACATACAAATATATACATCCACATATAAGAATAAACACTAGTATTATGAATATATACCAATAATGTATAAACATACATACATACAGAATATTACAGTATAGAGGAGAGGTTTTACTATTATTATAAGCGAAAAAGTTTGTGAGGATGTGCGGATGGATGTCTATAATTCTTGTTTGTGAACTTTTATACTGAGGAGTTTTCAGAATTAAACCCAGAAACTATCTGAGTGCCTTTCATCCAAATCCGTTTTTTCGTTTTTATAACATTAGTACCTACTTTATCACAAACACATAACATAACTACTATAAACAAAACAATATTGGTATACAACAGAACCTAGGACCAACATAACCAATATCTAAGTGGTATTGCATTATTTAATATCAGAGTGGCATCGTGGTTTGACTGCATACAACAGTGGTCAGCACCTCTCCCGCCATTTGGCAGGCCACCAGATACGATACACGTTGGACAAAGGTCGCTTCACACTGCGGAGTAACTGAAAATTATGTTCGGGTCGGTGGTTAAAGGATTATCTCACAGTTTATGGTTGAGGTTTAAAGCTACTGTCAGTATTTGGTGTAAACATAAGAGTTTGCAGAGGGTAGGGTAGTTTTTAGCGGAAAGTTCATAGTTTAAACCCAAAAAACAAAAAAAAAAATGAATTTTCTATAGTACATGGCCTAAAGTTTAGGACCACGCCTCTGATGCACGAGGTCGTGGGATTAAATTCAGCAAGTTCCAATGTAACTTTTTCAATTCGAAATTGTGTACTTTTAAAGATTTTCTTGACTATCACTGATTACTATCACTGACTGACACGCGATATTTTCCTACACCGGTGGTGTAGGAAAATATCGCGTGTCGCGAGGCAACCTGGACTGAATTTAGTAAGGCTGAGATCACCAACCCGTCTTGAGCAAGAGTGGCGAAGTGGCAATGCTCGCGCCTTCTTTGTATGTTAAGAGGCCTTTGCCCACCAGTGGGACATTAATTAGCCAGTAACCACCTATTCTCAGAAAATAAATCTGTTTCAGGAACGTCGTATCCCAGGACAACATTTTAACTTTAACCGTAAAAAGGTATAATTAACTAAACAAACCATAAAATGCAAAATAAAAGTATCTAGCCGCAGTTTTCAGTTCACTCAGTGCAAACCCGTGTACTGCCCAATTAAGCACGACAATAACTTTAATTCCGCAGACTCGACAAACCAGCAAACCGCTAATTTGTTGTGCAGTGCGAACAAGCTCTAAAGCTAATAATACCTGTTGTAACGTAGTAAGTGTCACTATAACTGGACCATGCATGCATGTAGTATTATGTGAGGAGTCTCTATTATAAACTGTTTGCAGGTCGTACTTGGTCTATGACATTATAAATCTTTTATTTTTAATAAAAATTTCTAAATTCGTTTCTCAATTTCTTATATCAGAACTTCTTGTTAGCAGGGCAAAGAAAATAAAGTTTTGAAAAACCAACCCCTGAAAATTAAAAATAATGATTATTTTTTTTGTTCTGGCCCTGTTGTATTTATAAATATTTTTGTTTCGTTATATGTTCATTGTTTACTTTTTTGTCATTTATGTATGCACGTTAATTGTCCTTGCGAAGTTGCGACAAATAAATATTCTTTTTCGTCTTTATTGTTTGTAAAGCCTATGATGCCAGTAATGTAAATTATGCATTTTAATATTATCTTAGCTGGCGTATCTTCACGTTGGTAGGCGGTAAATATGATTTCCTCTATATTAAAAAATCTGTAACGGAAAATTTTCTTTGAGGAAAATCCCACAATAATTTTTAAAGTGACTTCTAAGAGCAGCACGAGATTTATTCGAATGAATGAGCAAATATGCACGATTCACTCACGTTCTCAATAGTCTACGATAACCGCAGTAAGTGGTTAGGCAGCACTCCAGCTCCAGACCATGTGCACTCGTTACGTGGTTGCCATAACGTAATGGATGAATTGTGATGGCTATTGAATATTACTGTTCATAAATCATAAAATTATGCATTGTAATCAGATTTGCTGTGAAGTAGTCGACAGCCTCGGACACCACGGCCTTTCCTGCAGTAAGAGCGCAGGTCGAATTGCCCGGCACACCAGCATTAATGATCTCATTCGACGTGCTCTGGCCACCGCCGGTGTGCCTGCTGTTTTGGAACCCAATGGGTTGGCACGCGTCGATGGGAAGAGACCAGATGGTATGACCATAATGCCATGGAAGTTGGGTAGGCCTTTGGTGTGGGACGCAACTTGCGTCGACACCCTTGCGCCATCCCATCTTCCTAGCACGGTGTCCTGTGCCGGGGCGGCTGCTGCAGGTGCTGAAAACCTCAAACGGCGCAAATACAACAACTTAATTGGCAGTTATGTGTTTGAGCCGTTTGGGGTTGAAACACTAGGGCCTTGGGGTCCGAGTGCTCACCTAATATTTAAAGAAATTGCCAAGCGGTTGGTCGACTCTTCACGTGACCAGAGGGCTGGCTTGTTCTTTGGCCAAAGAATCAGCATTGCCATCCAACGTGGGAATGCTGCCAGCCTTCTGGGCACTTTTCCTGTTGACAGCGGTGTGGATGAGTTTTTTGACGCCATGTAATTCTTCTATTTTTGATACTTGTATATATTTTATTATAATTTTAGTTCTGTAAATTGTAGTTTGTAAATATTGTAAATAAAGTATATTTGCTGAATAACAGTTTTGTTTATCATAATTTGGAAAAGTCTGCCTCTTCGGTCTTGTGGTCGCAAGCGCGACTGTTGTGCATTAAGAACTGGGTTTGATTCCTGGGTCGGGGTTAAGTGTTTTTGGGTTTTTACCATCAGGATTTTTTTAAGTTACAGCCACGGAGTCTGGATTTGTGCCCGGTTTGTGACCATAGGATTATTACATGAGACTTAAAACGCAACTGGCGAAATGTGTGATTAGGTACACCTTTGCCTTGTCCTTTAGGGATTACAGGCGTGATGTAATTTAGAAAAAGGGAACAGTGGTCGTTGTATACGATTGTCTTAAAGCTTGAGCTTTGTTTATTTGATAAATTGTACCCTTTTGCTTTCGACACCATCTAGCTACAGTGCAAAATTGAAACAAAAAATGAGCTCAACAAACTTGTACCTCTACTCGTTAACGAACTTAAACATTTAACAACATTAAAACCAAACGAATGATACTTGTATACAGGGTGTAAATCAACCGTTAACCAAGCATTCTGTACATCAAACTAAGTACCCCTACGCAAAAATTTTTGCTGGGAAACGATTTTTTGTTTGGGTCGAAAATCACATTCTACGGTAAAACTCAATGTAGCACTGTTAAAACATTGTGCTAGTGGATGTTTTGAATAGTAAACGGGTCATGGAGGTAATTTAAGTAAAGTTATAATCTGAAAAACTAGTATTTACAAAAACAGCTGTGAAAAATTTGGAACTTTGACCCCCAATATCTCCGTAACTAGGAGATTCCCAGGTATGGTCTAGAACAAAAAAAATATCGCAGTGGTGGGGAGAACAAGTGCCCTTCGTTTGCGTTAAGGGTACTTTTACACCCTATATATTATATTTTATTATAATTTTAATTCTGTAAACTGTAGTTTTTTAATTTTAAGTTTTGTATTGATAGTACATATTTATTTTCAATATCTATTATTATTACCTCTTAGCAAAATTATTAAGGAACATTTATGATTCAACTAGAGAAAAATTCAAACACCAAACGAATCAGTATTATAAGACGAGATTACAACACCTACTCTTAATATTACTAGCCTCCTTTTATTATATTACTTAGACATGGCTTTATCAAAATTAAGTTCTATTATAATATCCAGACAGTGGTTTTTGAAAGGAGAAAAGAAATGCCAGTCATCGGTCACCTTGGGACCCTTATGTCTGTAGGTTATGCACAGAAAGAGATTGATTCGTGATTGATTTGGCTAGTTTGTTTAAACTTTCTGTCTAGGCGTAGAGCTATGAAGGGTTATAATGCACTCATAATATACAAGGGCCACTAGCTTCTATGATCCAGGGACTTAAAACCTAGTTAAGAATGTTAGGATGATGTTTAGCCATGTGCGTGAAAATATATAATAGGCTTCCAAATTCAATTAAGGACATAGAGTACGAAAACAAATTTAAAAACAGTCTCCGAAAATTCCTTTTGTTAAAATCGTATTACACTCTAAAACTCTAACGGAATTCTTTGACAAGCTTTTGATATATGTAGTTGAATAAAATAAAACATATGTTTTAACAGTGCTACATTGAGTTTTACCGTAAAATGTGATTTTGTAACCAAAAAAAAAGTCGTTTCCGTGCAAAAATTTTTTCGTAGGGGTACTTAGTTTGATGTACAGAATGCTTGGTTGACGGCTGTGTGATGGGTTGATTTACACCCTGTATACAATTTATTACGTGGGTACTAAAACCAATTCCGAGTTGGAGATTAAACAAATAACAATTTTGTTCGTAAGCTCGCCCAAGTTAAATTGTCTGTCGGCTATCAGAAATTTAACAGGATTCCCATCATAACTCCATCCAATATGCTCTGGCAACGTGATTGCTATTCATATCATTTGCATGGTACGGCTGTGTGACATCCAAACATCCATTCATCTGAACAGATAACCATCTGCAATAACGGGTAATGTATTAATTCTGATGAATATCTTGTGCTTAAAGCTTAATGACCTGAAAGTTTTTTATATATTGAAGCGATAATTTTTGGTAATGTCTTTTTTTGTTAATTTGGCTTCGATATTAAACGAGCCTTTTTATTGTAATGGTCAACGTCATTCTGGTTAATTGGGCTTTGACATTATTCAAGTTTTTTTATTGAATAAAAACAAGATTACGTCTGTATTTCCTCCAAGGGTAAGACAGAGGTACCACACTGGTCCCTGAAATGAGCACAAGTCCAAAATCCGAGGTTATTCTGAGAAAATCCTGTTGGAAGAACTAAGTAACACTTCTTCTCGCAACCAATGACTTATGTACTTATGAACAGCTACCGCTAGACCACCGAGATAGTTAATTAATTGTTATTGTACATGACCATAACACTATAACAGTCACATTTTAATAATGTGACTGTTATAGTGTTATGGTATATGCATCAGCCTACGACAACATCTAAAATAGAAATAGCATTGACCGCTTGATTGGATAATTCGCCTCAAGTTCTAAAAACATGGTTCCATGTTTAATTTTTAGTCTAGTCAAACGTTGTTAATGTAAATTCCCACTAATTGTAACGTAAGTGAAAAGTAGTAATCGAAATAGAACGCTGTATCGACATTTCATGGCCCACGTCAAATCATGACCTTTTTAGGGTTCCGTAGTCAACTAGGAACCCTTATAGTTTCGCCATGTCTGTCTGTCTGTCTGTCCGTCCTCGCTTAATCTCTGTGACCGTTAGCACTAGAAAGCTGAAATTTGGGACCAATATGTGTATCAATCACGCCGACAAAGTGCTAAAATAAAAATTGGAAAAAAATGTTTTATTAGGGTAGCCCCCCTATATGTAAAGTGGGAAGTGTTTTTTTTTTTAATTTTAACCCTAATGTGTGATATATTGTTGGAAAGGTATTTAAAAATGAATAGGGGTTTACTAAAATCATTTTTTGATAATGTCAATAATTTCGGAAATAATCGCTCCAAAAGTAAAAAACAAAGCGTCCCCCCCCCTCTAACTTTTGAACCATAAGTTTAGAAAATACGAAAAAAATCTGAAAAGTAGAACTTTATAAGGACTTTCTAGGAAAATTATTTTGAACTTGGATGGAAACAACAGATGGAAACTGCAGTTAACCAATATAATTTGGTCCCTGAATCGTATGAGCGCCTATACAATCCAGAGGTCAAGTTTCATTTGCCCGTATTTTTTTTTTAACTTCGTTTACATAATATTTTATTATCTACGGAACCCTACACTGAGCGTGGCCCGACACGCTCTTGTTATAGAATAGAATAGAATAGAATATATTTATTTTCAGGTAACAAAGACCCATAGATAAATACCTTAACCTAAATGCATTTGCTTATGGTGTATAGTTCTAATATGAAGAATGAAATGAAGGAAAATGGAGGAAATGATAGCGTGACGATTGACAGGGAAGAATGGAAGACAATCTCGTTTTGCGGCGATCCCATGGTACAAGGGCCAGAAGATGATGATGATAATCCTAATAGTAGGTATGTGATAATACCAGACCAATCCACTAGTCCCTGGATCACGGGCGTCACATGAGACATCTTCCAATAATAAACCACTTGAGTCATTATTGCATTTAGCATGTAAAATAGAACACACGCCTCAACTAGTCACCAGAACTGCATCTATTTGTATGATAGCTTTCAGTATTAATTTGGTATCCTCTTATTACAGTCTATATGACTAGCCGACTAGATGAATATGGAAATAAGTATAATAAAAGATATTCCAGAAAATTACGACGTATGAAAGCCAGGGTTTGCCTCAACCTGTCAGGGATGCGGAAATTGTTCGAATAAGTTATCGCGGCCCTGGAACGTAAATGGCATAAGATGGAACACGGATTTTAGTCAGTAAGCGTCTGATACTCCTTTCTGCTCCGCTCAAAGTGAGAGGACATTTGATGATTTCCTATCCTTAAAAAATGGGTTTGACTAGAACCTTAACACCGACAACTACCAGACGTACGTAATACAAACTATATACTAGCAGCGCCATCTGTTGCGACGAGCACACACTAAATCCTAAAGGTAAACTGTCTTTGATTTGCATCCTGTGTTTCCATTCCATCTGTTTACACCGGTTGATAAGGATAGATCTCGTTCTAGGATGGAAGGTACAATCTAGTACGTGAACCGATACTAGGAATATTTACAGAGTAGGGTTTATGCAAACCTATTTCGCTTACAGCGATAGAATGAAAATGTAGGATAAGCCGAAAGTGTTTTGTTTTTGCTTTACGATAGTGTTACAAAAAAAAATGCTAAAACGCTGTTATTATTCCTATGGGCTAAGCAGATGATGTTGTCAAGAATCCCAACAAAGTACCTGTTTGTAAAAAAATAATTATGTATAGCTGTTGAAGTTGATACTAAATTAACCCCGACCCTAAAGAGATAACATTTCTATGCCTAGTGATCTAAAAAGGTTTTTTTAATATTTTATTTTATCGCTTGTTTACTAATGAACATCATCGTCGTTAAAACATGTTATTATTTTTTAAATGACAACTCTGTTCTGTTTTGTTCAGCGACTTGAATGAAAACGATATTAAATTGTATGGGCAAAACATATTTACACCCTGTTCTTTATGAAGAACAAGGTGTAAACATGTTGTCGTTCATGTTTCTGTCCCCAATACTACTGTCAGCTTGAGGGATCACATTCGAAGGTTTCATAGCCACAAACCAACATAAAGAAACAAATTGGGTCTCGTAAATATAGACCCACACTCCCTTGACTTTGAGATGCTTATCGATCATCCTTTATTCGGTTCATTATCATTCCCCTGCCGCGACCTCGTAACTATTGAAACGGTCGTAATTCGCGCAAAACCATTGAACAGAACGTAGAACTCGGCCCATTTATCCCCCTGGAAAGTTATCCTGGTACCTACTTCCGACTGCAATGTTTGTCCACCACGTTTCAACCTTATTACTTAGGGCCTAAGGCATTGAATAGAACGTGAAACTCAGCCCATTTGCCCCATGGCAAGTTATCCTCAAACTCTAGAGCCCATTGACGGTCAACCACTTTTCAACCTTATAACTTAGGGCCTAAAGGTGAAGTTGCAGACCCTCAGTGCCCAATAGTTATTTAGGTCGGCACGTTGTCCAGGGGAATGACAGAAATGTGGCGAATTTTCGTCGATTAATTAAACTATGTCAGGGCGTACCCTGTTTGAATAGATTAATTAATGGATTGGTTTCTTTGGTAAGGTGGCTTGAGGTTTATTCCCTGGAGCGATGAGAGATGTTTATAATTTAATCGCTTAACAACTTATTGCTGTTTATTTGTGGATTGTTGTAAATGCCATACACGCTAGGGAAGTGATAATTATGTTTTTCCTACTTCTCCGCTAATATTTTCTGATTAATTTAGTTGAGGGATCCAAGACAGTTAAATTGTTTCTCTGGGACTTCGTCGAGCTTCATTGTCTCGCTTTTCTGGTGGTCGCCATTGTTGAGTCTGCCTTTCAGAAGTAACAGTGGTTTGGGAATGGTGTGGCGGGATTGTCTTAAATAAAAAAAAACACGCTCGACCTCAGAATGTTGACCTGTACATGTAAACCAGAACGTGTACCTATGTTGCAAAACTGTGCAATTTTGTCCTCTACGCAGCTCAAGCTTACCTGACGGGTGTACAAGTAAACCGGGCACCTGCCAGGTATGGACACCAGGGTGTACCTACACCCTGTTGTCCATACACACGACTGCGTGGCATGAGGACCTGGGTTCCGTTCCCAGGTTGGGCAAAGTGTCAATGGGTTTTTCATTAGGAAATTCTCAATGGAAGCTACGGAGCCTGGATTTGTGCCCAGCTGACAGGAATGGGCTCGCCCGTTATTACAGAAGTTTTGAATTTGGTTGGTACATTTTGGAAGTACTAATGCTTAAAATAATGTCCCCTGGACTTTTGGCTCTACTAAACGACAAAAGTGAAATCGTAGAAAATAAGTACCTATCTGTGTACATTGGTAGGTACGTTTAAAAAATCTTCTCGTAAAGTAAATGGCTGGGGACCTGGATTAATTACATAGTCGGGACTAAGTCGGACAAAAAAGCTTAATTAGGATTTTCCGTTTGATAAAACTTAAATGATTGCCTGAAATTAGAATTAGGTACATTTAATAAATTGATTGAGATAGACGATGTGGGAAGCTGAAATGAAAAGTTCTTTTGGTTGTATAGAATATTTTACGTTACATAACATGTCGCCTGTATCCCAGAAGGGTTAGGCAGAGGTGTACCCAATTACCTATAGCGCAACATATTGTTGCTGGGGAGTTTGTTCCGCCACTTCTTCTTTCCAGCAAAAACACTACGAAGTGTCGAAGGGTGGGCGTTTTGGGGGACTGTCACTTGTAAATAAGTAAAGTAAAGTAAATTTTGACGTTCGAAAAGTGCTGATTATCAGCCTAGTTTGAATAAATGACTTTTGATTTTGATATATTTACGAATCATATTTATTTCTGTTAAAGTCTCATTTAATAAGCAGAGCCTGTTGCCATCAACCATGCAGTAATACAGACTCCGGGCTGCTTCAACAAAATTCCACGACGGAATCGTAATACTCAGGACCTCATACGCAGCAATCACACTGTCCAACTAATTCACCATCGGGATGACTTAGAACATAAGTACGTTCGTAGAACATCACTCTTGAGGATTATTGGGTCAAACCTGTTATCAGACCATTTTACACTTTACTATAAGTGTTCCTGGTGACAATTTGACACATCCCAGACGACCCTCTTCCCATTGTATATAAGTATCACGACATCCTGTGGTACAAATAGTACGACCTTGGGGGACTTTAATCTGCTTACTGTCCAGGGGGCCTAAAATGATCACCTTGGCAGAATCATATTAGGAAGAAAACGGATTACGATACAATTCGCAAAATGGTCATAGTTCATAATATTAACTGCGTCAGCGACCATTAAAAAAAACTTATTTATTTCAAATTAAGAAGTAAGTGTAGTTTTTATTTTATTTATTTGGCTTGCGTCTGGCTGCAACTCGCCTGATGTGAAGCTATGATGCGGCCTAGGGTAGAGTACAACCCCGCTACACTATTCCCAAATCCCTGCCACTCCTAAAAGCCAGAATCAACAGTGGCGACTAACAGAAAAGCGCCGAGACAATGAAGATCGACGAAGTCGCAGAGAAACAATCAGATCCCGCAACGGAATTAATCTGAAATGAATAGTGGAGTAGCGAAAACTGCGGGTTGTTCGAAAGAGACACCGCGGCCCCGGCTGAAAAGGAACACGGGGGTTTTTTAGTCAGTAGAAGTCTGACACTCCCTTCCGCTCCGCCCAGAGCGGGAGGAGTCATTTGATGATGTTAACCCTCCAAAAAAAAAAAGGAGTAGTAAACCATACAATTGACTTCTTTCTTACTTCACTTAAGCTGAAGCACGCCTTCCAGAAGAAACTGATTCTCTCGATCTTTGAAGATTTATTATCCTAAAGCGGCATTTAAGGCCCCCTGGACGGAGGCCCCCCATGTGCAGTTGTGAGTCATGTATAGATGGTCGTCGGTAATAGCGAGAGATTTGTTGCTTTGTTTCTATTCGTGTCATTGAGTGCCACGCGGGTGACACCTTGAGCTTAAAGTGGCAGAATTGCAGTAATATAATTATGTAGTATGTCCCTGCCATGTTATTGGTTTTCTTGAATTGAGTATTCCACTTTTGGGATAGCGAAATCCCTTGTTGCTTGTCGCTCACTCCTTAGATACTTAAAAAGAATAAGAAAATACATTGTTTATCTTGAGAACCTGTTCCTCATCGTCTTGCTGTCCATGTCCCATGCTTTTTCTTTAATTTAGTGGGTCATGAACTCAGGTATAAGTCATACATTCAGTATTTCCCTGTCAATAGAGACATTTATAGCTAGATAACTCGTCGCAATGAAATAGCTCATGATGATATCTCTATACAGACTTGTTAGAATTAATTTAGTGCTAAACCAGTGTCTTATAAGGCGGAGCAGGAAATTGCTGAGTCGTTAAAACACATTGTATGTTGTGGAGAAGTGGGTAATAATAAGACATTAATATTGTCATATAAAAAGTCGTGCATCCTCGTGATACAATGAGTTACTCCTTGTTTAACGAGGGTTTTGAAAATGAATTCTACTGACGGGTTAAATAGAGGATGATTTGTGCACAGATGGTCGTATTATTTTCCAATGGAAAATCCTTGCAAATCCATTTGGGAACACAGCTACTTGCTGTATGATTTTTAATGACACTGTGGTCTTTTGTTTAACTTACACTTAGGTTGATTTTCCATTCCTTTGTTAGCATTCCTTAACCTTTGTTAGTATAATCGTAAACAGCACGCTGTCAATGGTCACGGATTGGTTCACAACAAACAACCTTGTTCTTAATGCTAAGAAAACTAAAATAATTAAGTTCGCTTTACCCAATGTTAGAAATCTAGGTCCCAATATTATCCTCGCCAATCAAGAGCTGGAAACTGCCGACTCTGCTGTATTTCTGGGCATAACAGTAGATTCAAAATTACAATGGGGTTTACACATATCAAGCCTAGCGGGAAGGCTAAGTTCGGCCGCATACGCCGTCAGAAAAGTAAGACAATTCACTGACGTTGATACAGCACGGTTAGTCTACTTTAGTTATTTTCACAGCGTTATGTCCTACGGTATTCTGCTGTGGGGCAAAGCTGCTGATATTCAAAATATATTTGTTCTGCAGAAGCGAGCGGTTCGTGCAATTTATCAGCTGGGTGCCCGAGTTTCTCTTAGAGATATTTTTAAGGAGATTGGTATTCTCACGGTTGCTTCTCAGTTCATCTTTGCCAACATTTTATATATTAGACAAAATATTCACCTGTACACTAAAAACAGTGATATTCACAATTTTAACACTAGAAATAAGCATAAACTACGCGCTCCTTTTCACCGGCTTCACAAAGTTCATAATTCATTCGTAGGGCTCGGTATAACATTTTATAACAAATTGCCATCTTCTTTTCTAGACTTGCCATTTAATGCATTTAAAGCCAAAGTAAAATCTAATCTTTGTTTAAAAGCGTACTATTCCATTAACGACTACTTAAATGATAGGAATAGTTGGTCGCTGAGTTGAACACAAGACAATGTTTGTTTGTTTGTTTGTTATTTATGTTCTTTCTCCAAAATTAGTTTACTGACATGTTATGTCTTTTTTTTGTTTTTATTATTATATACATTTTTATTTTTGACTTGTGTCTGTAATCAATCGTAATATTAAGTTACACCTTTCTATTATATCGAGTCTGGTTCTTCTAACCAAACAGACAGATGTGTTGCTGGGGAGTTTGTTCCGCCACTTCTTCTTTCCAGCAAAAAACACTAGGAAGTGTCGAAGGGTGGGCGTTTTGGGGGACTGTCACTTGTAAATGAGTAAAGTAAAGTAAAGTAAATTTTGACGTTCGAAAAGTGCTGATTATCAGCCTAGTTTGAATAAATGACTTTTGATTTTGATTTTGATTTTGAATCAGATAGTCTGGAACTCTGGATTACTCATTAGTAATTATTTATTAAGATTAGAGACTTATCATCCTAAAATCTTTTTATGTAAAAAGAACTTATTTAAAAGGTCAAGAGACCTTTCATCTTGTGACAATGAAAATTTATGAATAAAAATATGTTTATTTTATCATATTTTAAAGACACTTTTACAAAGTTATAAATGGCGTCCTGTCAAGAAGTCTCTTTGAAGTTACGCTTGTGTTCTCAGGGAAATAAATATACGTGCTTTTAAAGGTAAGTCCAAGAACTAAGAACCCCGTATGGGTTCATTCCACAGAACAGATAATATCTGTTCTGTGGTTCATTCTTATATACATAAATCATGAGGAACAAGCAACAAGTGCCTTTGAGCAACGTTTGTGTTTTTTGAAGAGAGTATTTTTAAAACGTTACTTATTCTTCATAACACGACGTTTAGGAAGAATAATAAATAAATAAGGTAGATACCTGTGTATTCCATTTGGCCTTGCCCTATTTGATTGAGGGTCGCAACAAACAATGTAGGTAATCAGTCATTACCTTGTCTTACTCCTACGAGTCATCTTATAAAACAGTCATTTTTATTTTATCTGAGCAAAATGTTTCGAACTTTTCAAACGTTTTTAAGTCCGAAACTCGGAATATTAAAATGACATGAAAATATTCACAACAACATCCCCACAATTTTCTTTTACGACTTTTTGACAACGAAACTGACAATAGTCATAACGAAGTATTGGCAGCCTGCCAAACCCCTGAAATGAAGAGCCCGGCCGCCCATTACACCGAGACGAGCGTGAGTGACGAGCCGCCATCACGTCGTACGCTCGCAGCGTTTCATTAAAATGGTAATGACGGCGCGAAGGATTCCCTTGAGTGTAATTAAAGACAGAACTCCGTGCTAGCTACATATTTTTGGTAGGATTTATTTGTCTGATATTTGACCTTATTATCTTACTGTGTGAGAGGAATCCTAACTAATGAAGGCAAGGTTTTATTATAATTGGTACTATTCGGTGACATTGAGGATATATTTTTGTTGTGTATTGTATCCACGATATTTAAGTGCTAGAGGTTTATAGAAGCCATAAAATGTGGAGATTATTGTAAGTAGTGACAGCTTATTAGCTAACTTCCTAGTTTTTGTAACAACAGAGTGTGTATTGAATAAAATTGTTTTGCCGTATTATCGTGGTTGATAGATTGCACTAGGTGTATGTTATGAAGACCAGTAAATTATTGGGAAGAATATGATTTTCAACTGTAAAGACAATTATTTGACAGATTAGATTGGGGGCTTAGGATAACCGTTAAACTAGTTTAGCTTAATTTAATGGTTCTAATTTATACAATGTTCTTCTTCTGCATCATTTTAGTTAGCCACCACGTCTTACCTTACTGCCCTACCCTAAATGAAGTAATTTTTACTTTTACTCAACCTAATAATATTCTAGTTTAGCTCTGATTCTTGTTTTTCTCCACAACACATAACGACCGCCATGCACAACTTATTCGAAAAACGACAGCTTACAAAACGCCATAAAATATCTCAGCGCACTGCGCTTTACAACCGCTGAGATGATAGCACACAGCATCTCGTAAACAAGTCAGTCACACTAACATTACTGATAAACAAATGAACTAGGCTATTTTTAGAACACTCGACACTCCTTGGCAGGATAAGTGTGTTTATTATCCCGTCGGGGCTGCTGGTTGTTCGAAAGAGATACCGCGGCCTCGGCGCAAGGGCTAAGAATGAACATGGTGGTTTTTAGTCAGTAGAAGTCGGGATTTGATGATTTTCTACCCGCCAAAAAAAAAAAAGGGTGTTTATTATCGTACTATGTTTTTGATAAGCTCAGTATTCTAGCATGTTTTACTGCCTCGTTGGTCTAGTCAAGTCTAGTGGTTGTAAACCCGACTGCTGATCATGAGGTCCTCGGTTCGGTTCTTTGTTGGGTAAGGTGTTATTGAGTTTTTCAAATATAAAGTTCTCAGTAACAGCCACAGAGTTTAATTAGGGAACTTACTTAAAATATGCTTTGGTCATTTACATACTGGTCAGCAAAATTATAAGATCTACCAGTGTCATTGTTCACTTATGAATAGGTATGACGTCGTGAAGGCTATGCTACAGAATTTGACATATTATTGAAATTCTGTCAAGACACACCCTGTGTGGTGTGATACGTAGGTCGAGACCCATAAACGTGACTTACCGTTATTCTCGTCCCTGTCATGCAACTGCCTAGGTACAGTCGAACAAGCTAATAAGTATACAGGAGATCTTTATAATTGTAGAACACAGAAAATATTGATTGCAATTTTTTTTTTTTTTATAGTGTTTCACATTAACCGACTGATGTCAAAAGCTGTATAGTTTAGTCTCTAAATGTATCTGTATAATCTTAAAAGTAAATGCAAGTTAGCTGGCTGTATACTTATTAACTTGTTCGACTGTACATACAAGTACCTCCATGTAGAGAAGGGATCATGGAAACATTTCTAAGTGAGATTTACAATTCAACACACAAAAATAACATCTACGCATCTCGGAACACGATAAGCAACGATTACTTTAACTTGAGAATTGAAAATCTAACACCATAGTAAAGCTTTCATGGGTATATCCAATTACAGCACATCATAAAAAAAAACCATTTGTAGATCTCGGTCTTAATACTTGAATGTTGTTGTTTGTTTCATAGTTCATGAACTTTGTCGGAACAAAGTAAACGAGCATGAACATGTGACTGAAAGTGTAACGAATTAATAAACTATGATGAATGGACGAATAAACATCTGTGTTTTTCAAAAACAACCCTTGTTTGTTAGTTTGTAGCATTGTATTTTGTAGAAGTAATAATTCATTTCCACTTTTCATAATACAAACAAACAAAAGTTCAGGGAAATAATGAGATGGCGAGACGAAAATTTCATGGAACACTTTCTTGTTCCCCATGCCAGTTTGCAAACATTTCAAAAGGACTTTAAAAATGCTCATTAATTGTTCATTTCAGACATTTTAAGCTCCCAGTCATGCTTTTCACTCTAGTGCTATTTAACAAAAGCTACTGAAAGAGGAAAATGGCGGAAAATTAATATTTAACAAGCTGAAACTTAACTGTTCGCTGAAATTGTTAAGTTTTTAAGGGAAAATGTATCCGTTTAAGATTTTTATGTTTTAAATAGGTACGTCGGTAGTATTATTAAGTTTTTAGTTTATTCATTAGCAAGAATCATTAAATAGACTGTTAACTGTAGGTACTTCAACTAACAATCCGTTTTCCCATAAATTCATGCCTTTTTCTAATGGGGTTAGGCAAAAATCACAGAACGCCACCTGCTACAATCCTTACATACTCCTTTTGCCTCGTCCACGTTCATACATCTGGTCATACACGCACGCCGGTTGTAAGTAGTGTGAGTACTACGCAACTGTTCTTTCTGAAGAACCTCAATAATAAGGTCAGTGTATGTCTTTCTAGGGCGACTCCTCCCGGCGTTGCCACTAACATCTGCCTTGTAAATATCTTTTGTCACCTTTCACTCATCCTCTCCATATGGCGAAATAAATCTTCTTTTAAATAGCCGTTTCTAACATAGTGATTGTGTAGTACTTACATTGTGGTTCTTAGAAATACTATCGACGAAATCCAGCAAGTGGTACACCACAAACACTTATTATGTTGATACACAAACTCATGAATATTTCAGCAAGAAATTCTATTGTTTATTGCCAAAACAATCCCCGGATAAATGTGAAATGTTGAATGAATGTAATTTGTGACTTCTGTTTCGAGGAAACGTCCATCGCTGCTCGTTTTTTCATGTTTATGTAGATTTAAAGCTTCCTTTCAGCATGAATTCAGATTTGTAGTAATGGAAGTTTCCGCTGTGAGTATTAAACAAATCATAATACGTTGTAAATATTTGCTGAACCTGCTCATGGAAATACGAATAGTCGAATGGCGAGAATATTTTCGGCCAATAGAGAAAAACGGGCACTGAAAGGAAAATACCACAACATAACGAAAAAGTTATTGGGGACTTCTGACTCTAACTGCGGTTCTCAGAGATATTTAATGATTTATACTTAAGCCGTCACTTAGTAAAGGTTTGACACACTTTTGTATGACAAGACTGTCAAAACCTTTACTAAGTGATGGCCTAAGTAATCATTAAAGCTCTCTGAGTACGGCAGTTACTGCGGTACTCAGACATAATTATTTAATGATTACTTAAGCCGTCACTTAGTAAAGATTTGACATACTTTTCTATGACAAAACTGTCAAAAACTTAATTAAGTGATGGCCTAAGTAATCATTAAAGCTCTCTGAGTGCGGCAGTAAATCCAGTCATAAATAAGAGATAATGTAGAACGATCCCTTGGAAAGTTACAGATCTGTCATTCATAGTCTAGTTTGAGCTAAGTATTTTTTTATCAGGCCATGTCTGTAGTCAGTAATGCATCAGGACCGATGGACCAGAGACATCACGCTGTGGGTGCAGGAAGACGGGCGTCGTTGCCGAGGAAGACCTAGAAAACGCAGGCGTGACGACTCAGAAGCGTTTGTGACAAATTAGCCAGAGAAAACCGAACAGAGAAAAGAGTGGAAGGCTATGGGGTAGGCCTTTGCCTTGCACTGGTACGAAATAGCTAAGTTAAAAAAATATAGTTTGTTGTATTTGTTCCAATTGTTACTAACCATTATGGATCATTGTGTTATTTGAGAATAAATTATTATTATTATAGTCTTTGCCATATAAACTTAAAACTTAGTTTAAAACCTAGAATGAACTACTAACAAAACAGAGAATATCCAGATAAAAATGAAGACGTCCCTTTTTATCTACAAGTAGAAGTACCTACCACACCACCCAAGTACACTGCCTACTCAACACTATTTTAGTCAAATGTTATTCACACTATTATGTGTTTGCGTGCGTGCCCTCAGAGCCCGGAGTTTATCATAGTTTGTCTTTATTTAGCTCACCGACGCAATATACCCTCAAATACTTATCTTACTTACGTACGACGTAAGAATTATGATTTTCGTAGTGTAAACAACAGTTCTGTGTCGAATATTTTGATGATTGGTAAGTCTCGGCTAGAGCATACTCGTAGTAGTGTTTGACAGTGGTGCTTGTTACAGAATTATTGAAAGGAAGTCAAACTTTGATGAACACGTAATTAATAGGGATCAAAAGCATCTGACTAAAACGGTGATGGACAGGTAGAGGAACGCCAGAGAAAAGATATATAAATTGTATGAGGAATGATATGAAAGAGAAATGAGTAAAATAATGCTGTGAAATCTGACAGGAGGAAATAAACAAACCCGTCGGGGCTGCGGGTTGTTCGAAAGAGATACCGCGGCCTTGGCGCAAGGGCTAAGAAGGAACATGGGTGGTTATTAGTCAGAACAACTCTGACACTCCCTTCCGCTCTGACCAAGAGTGGAATGGAACAAGGGTAGGAAGATGATGATTGGAAGTCTTGGCTGGAAGTCGATTCTATTTCGCATAATCCGCCGATAATGTTCCCACAATTGGGACCCCTATGTCTATGGCGGCGTTTATGGGTGTCATATTTGTCTTAAATTTTTTGGAACATGACTAAGCCATTGTAGAACATCCCAACACTTTCACGATGTTTTCCTTCTCCGTTTTAAGAGCAGTGATTATGAAACAGATTACATTTTCGGCTGAAGCCACCAGCTCTACATTTTCTTGTTTGTTCTAAGATTGGCTCAATACCTACTTAGAGCTTATCGTCGACCGTAGGTTCAATTGAGGTAAGGGACAAAATACCCAAAATGAGTTAAGTATACAGTTTTGTTCAGAATTTTTCGCTCTATCGAATGGTGTATATGAAAAAATTCTAGCTTAAGAAAAATGTCCCTTACCCTAATGATTTTTGGATCCAAATTTCGAATCAGCCCCATAATAACAATGTAGGTATCTGAAAAACTATGCAATATAGGAACTTGAAATGATGTAATTATTGCCGCCAATCCACTTGAAATAAGGTAAGGGTTTTCCCAATCAACGAATTACCATTACATGGTTTATTTTTGAAGAAACAATAATAAAACTGGCCTTACACTAATGTCTTTGTTATCTAAAAAAAATAATATCATCCATACTTTAAATGGATTGCACGAGTTTTGACAAAGTTGTCCCTTACCTCAATTTGCATTGTCATACTTTAAGCAGTGTCAACGTTACACCAATTTGAATCGAATTATATTTAGGTTCGGTGTCCGTTACACTAATTTGCTAATGAGAAGTATTGAATTGTTTATCCCTGTTACTGTTACTATCCTTTTCTATCTCACAACGTCTTTCTTTGTGCGAAAGAGAGGATGATACCAATGCGAAAGCAGCGCGCGGGCATCAAAAAAGTCGCTATCAGTGCGAGTTCATCTGACGTTTGGTCGGGATTGTGCACGGTTTTTGACAAAAACAGTGGTAAAAATGGAAAAACAACAAACAAACAAAATTAGAATAGCTACGTTAAAGAAAAAAGACCTTTTTTTTTTTTGGGGGGGGTGGGAAATCATCAAATAACCCCTCCCGCTCTTGGGCAGAGCGAAAGGGAGTGTCAGACTTCTACTGACTAAAAACCACCCATGTTCCTTCTTCGCCCTTCATGTCGAGGCCGCGGTATCCCTTGCGAACAACCCGCAGCCTCGACAGGCGTTGGCCCTTGCGGGCCCCTTCCATGTTGCTGACATCTTTTTGAGGCGCGCGTGGAACACGAACGCGCCGTCGACACGGCCTGTTGTCGTCATAAGACGGACGGACGGCGAGCTTACCCATCACTCACCGTCCACAGGCCCGCGTCTACGGTGGCCGGAAGCCATCACGTGGCCCCCGACGCCCGGATCGCCTCCCGCGGCGGCTGGGACGAGAGGTTCTCTCCCTCTCACGTTCCGCCACCTCCTTCGCTAGCATCGCTGCTTCGCAGAAGGAGGCGACGGCGTCCCATTCCTTCTCGCCCCGGACCATGGCTTGCACCAGGGCCGGACGCGAGAGGTCGCCGCCGCCGATCGCCGCTACGAGAACACGGCGGGGCTTCGCCCAAGCGGGACACACCTCCACAGTATGCTCCACCGTGTCCTCCGGCCGATCCACACATTGTTGGCATCCGGGCGTTTCCTCTCGCCTGATTCGGTGCAGGTGCCTCCCGAAACAACCGTGTCCGGTGAGTACCTGCGTCAGACGGAAGGTGAGGGCGCCGTGGCGCCTATCCAGCCACTCCTCAAAGAGGGGACGTACCGCCACTATCGTGGCGTGCCCTGCACGGGGTTGCGACAGTCGCTCTCTCCATGCCGCCATGAGATCGCACCGGAGGTCTGTCCGCTGCGCAGCAATTAGCCGCGGCAACGGAGTGACCCCCCGGTGCAGCGCCTCCGCGCGCCATTCATGCAGGCGCGCGAGGACTATCGCCTCCAGATCCCATGGCAGCAATCCGGCAAGGAGGTTCGCCGCCTCGCGGGAGATCGTGCGGTACCCACGGACTAGCCTCACGGCCATCACCTTTTGGGGCGCGTTCAGGTAATGGGCGGCCCGCTTTCTTAAAGCACTCGCCCACACCGGGGCCCCGTAAAGGGCCATGGACCGCACGATCCCCGCATAGAGCCTCCGGCAGGAGGCGTTTGGCCCCCCCAGATTGGGCAGGAGCCACCTGAAGGCAGCCGCCGCCCGCTCCAGTCTGGGAGCCAAACGTCGGAACTGCTCCACGAAGTTCCACCGGCTGTCGAGGACTAGTCCGAGGTACTTCAAAGTACACTCGACGCCGATGGGAACCCCTCCCACCGTTAGCTGGGATCCCGACGGTAGCACATTCCCACGTCTATGGAAGCCCATGGCCTACGACTTGTGAAGTGCCACCTCGAGACCCAGCTGCCGGATCCTCTCTACGACTATCGCAACCCCGCGTGTCATATTGTCGGCCGCCGCCTCGTGCGACCCCCCCTGTGCCAGCACAAGCGTATCGTCAGCGTAGCATACTACGCTGACACCGCTAGGGAGGTCGGCACGTAGCACCCAGTCGTAACCGATGTTCCACAGGGGCGGCCCCAGAACCGTGGATCCCTGTGGAACACCGCACGACATCTCTCGCCGGTTCCATTCTCCGTCTTGACCGGGGTAGATGACAGCCTTTGGTCCGCTTCCGGCACCGCAGGTGGCGGAGTCATTGGCGGGGGAGGATGCTCCCCTCGCGAAGAGAACAGAGCGCTCACCACGTCCTCCACGAGCTCAGGCCGGAGACTCTGCGTCAGCGGGGGGGCCCGGGTGCGAAGAAAAAAGACCTTAAAACCATTTGGACTAAACACTTTATGAAGGAGGAAGCGGTTGTTTATGTCATCAAAATAAATGGGGAAATAGCAGCCAAAAAGATAGGGAGTAATCCAGAACGTAAAACGAAAAGTGGGAAGGGAAAAGGAAAAGGGACGGGAAAGGGTAAGGTTAAGAGTAAAACATCTGTTAGTGTGCCGTCACAACTAGCAGACTCGCCTGATATAACAGTGGACAATAATTGCATAGAACTAAGACCTTTGTATAACACCAGGCTACCAATATCGTTCGCAAAATACAAAGATTTAAAAAAAATGTGTGTGAATGCTATGCCCAGTAGATTTCAGCAAGATTATTTGAAGCTACCATATTGCGCTAAAGTGATTGAAAATTTGAATCAAACGGACGAAGAAGATAATGTTGATGAAAAAAACGTTTAATTCTGAAACATTTATTGATCTCAATTTTATTAATATTTTTTTTAATGATTATAATGATTAAACATTGGTCTCATGTTGAAGGCTGATTAAGCGGTAAAGCGGTAGTAAGTAAAATTGATTATTTTAATTTGATTAACAATGCCTTAGAGGCTCTATTTGGATTATTTGCAGCTACTTTTTTATTTGAATAAAAATTCAAAGTAATTATAAAGGTAAAATTGTTACCATTTCTTTTAATAATTTGATTACAATAAACATATTAAATGATCATTTATAAATTGTTTTATTAAATCTATACAAATTAGCTATTACAATGTACAAACATTTCATTTCATTGTACTATGTAAGCAACACACAAAAAACAGACACACGGTTCTAATACATTTTCATGTCTCTTATATGATTTCTTGTAACAATAATAACGATTTCCAAATTTATGATATCCGTACGTCAAAAGTGTGTACTTCATTTTATGTCAAAAATCTCTTTACACTGTATTTTTTCCATATTTTTTTTCAACAAGTGCTTTACACTATTTTTTCATTAATAAATTGAATCCAACGCAGAGATCAATTTAATGTAAGGGACGAGACTACAAGATACTTGGTCAGTAAGGGACATTACTAACAAAATACGTTGTTGTAAGGGACATCTATTTTCTTAAATAGCTAATTTATTTAAATAAATGTTACACGTGTAGATAGAGCACTAAAATACAAGATAATGTGTGAAATCAGACTCGAAAAAGGTTAATAAGAAAAAAAGTTATAGGCGATTTAGTCCGAAAAAAAACTTTGTCGGCCTCTCCTGAAAAATCGTATTTTGTCCCTTACCTCAATTGAACCTACGGTCGACGTTATTATGGAAGAGCTTTTTCGAGAAAGTACCTACCTCTAATCTTTTTTTATAGAGCTCAGAGAAATAGCCACCGGAGCTTTTGTACGTTGTTTCTAGGATAAAGGCGTAATGCAATGAAACGTAGCACACGTCCTAGGTGTACGTGATCTTACTGACCTACGAGGCATTGTAAATAGGTTAACATTTTCTCTTTACACCAGATGGCTAAGGTCCATCTGCTGGATTGGAATCTAAGCTACCGAAAAAACTACTTTAATTTCTATTGAAAATTGTTACAGATAGGTATACGATAAACGTATGACACTGGCTTATGGTAACCAGTGGGTGCCTTAAGTGTAAGGTCTCCACATAGCATAAAACTAAAAGACTGACTGCGGTACTCAGAGATATTTAATGATTATTTAAGCCGTCACTCAGTACAAATTTGACATACTTTTGTATGACAAAACTGTCAAAACCTTTACTTAGTGATGCCCTAAGTAATCATTAAAGCTCTCTGAGTGCGGCAGTAAGTGTGAGTGACGGCGCGCTAAGGACACCTCCTGCGTGGTACGAGTCTCGGTTTAGGGCGTCACTGACGTGGGCGGCAAAGGTATAGGCTGCATCAGAGTGAATGAATTGATTGAAAATGAAATGACAGCGATTCACATTTGACAAGTATAGGCACTCTGAATAAACTTACGGTTATATAATTATTTCTTTAGTACCTACCTACCTAGCTGCGGTACTCAGAGATATTTAATGATTACCTAAGCCCTCACTTAGTAAAGATTTGACATACTTTTGTACGACAAAACTGTCAAAACCTTTACCAAGTGATGGCCTAAGTAATCATTAAAGTTCTCTGAGTGCGGCAGTTAAACGTTGTCAATACTGACAGAGCACTTTCTTGGACCGTACTCAAAATGCCGGACTGAATCATGGACACACTTGACCGTGGAAAACTACCGCCCTAAAACTGTTATGGACATTACACGCGTGTCTCTAGGGTATATTAGATAATACAGGGTAGAAAGGACATCGACGTAAAAACGATTACCACGTCTTCAGTACACCATTCACACACCATCACCACACCATACACCACCACCACCGCCACCACCGCCATTCACCATTCTGAACCCGTCACATGGAGTTTATCCATGACATAACATAACATCACGCCTGTATTTCCCGAAAAGTTAGGCCGAGGTGTGCCTAATGGTGCACCCACATTTTGTCAATTATGTTGAAAAATCCAATAAAACTTTGCCCTATCAGGGAGTCAAATACAGGGCCTCATGTTCAGCAGTCGCGCCAACGACCACTAGACCAACGAGGTAGTCATACAAAATTAAAACAACGTATTGAACATGTGTTTTCAATGCATTCTCTATACATTTTTATTGAAAATAGAAATCCCACAAGTAGTGGCGTAGTCTGAAAGCGTAATATGTATTAGAGTGCTTGCTGGCCCAGTGCCTACGAACTGTGTACTACAATCTGTGCCTAAGTTGTAACCTACTTTCTCGCAATCAACTTTCATGTCGATAAGCAGATTTCTGGATATTCCAGGTCTATAAGAGAAAGCCTTAGGCATTGGTATTTGTTTACATACAGACTAATATTATAAAGCTGAAGAGATTGTTTGTTTGTTTGAATTTTAGAACTAAAAAAATATTTTGTGTTGAATAGTTGATTTATCGAGAATAGGTTACCTATAAGCTGTATTATGTGACGCAGACGAAGTTGCGTGGGTCAGCTAGTCTTTAATAAAACCTTGGTAGTAAGTAGATATTTTGGCATGGATTTGTTGATATCTTTGCGTATAAAATGTGGCCCAGATTTGGGCAACTACATATTGGTAAGGACCTAATCTAATGTGTTGAATAGCAAGTGACCTGATTACTTTTACCAAAACCAAAAGTTATCAAACTTTTCCAATCAGCAAGAATTACAGTAAATAAAATAATAAGAATGTATAATAGTGTATTTCATGATATTTTATTAGAACTAAGTTACTTCTTTCTTTACAAATACTTCCAGTTTTTACTTTAAGCACATCATCCCGCTTTACAACTTAACCTAAAAAGTTTTTCTAGCAAAAAGTTCAAGTGCGATTGAGGATTAAATAAAACATGACTGGCAGGCGCTCGCTGGGTTTTACGAGACAGATCTGATGAACATTTGCTAAGTTGGACCTAAACGAATTATTAGAGCTAGAAATGAGTTTCATCATGTACCTGGGTCTTATCCAATATTTTTTCCTGATTCAAGTTTCTCACAATGATTTACTATAAATAATCCTATCGTGAATCTTTGCAAGTAACTTGAAGGGATGAAAGGATGTGACAGCGTAGCACAGAATAGGTACGTCGGAGTAAGCCCACCCATCCTTCAGTAATATACATTCGGTAAAATAAAATAAAAGGTGCGTAGTATTCGCAATCGGCGTGCATGTATGGCCAGAAGAATCAACGTGGAAGAGGCAAAAGTCGTATGTAAGAATTGTAGCAGGTGGTGGTCTAAAGTTTCTGCCTACCCCTCATGGGAAAACGGTGTGAGTTTATGTTTGTATTTATAGGTAGGTACATGAGGTCAAGTACAGCTGATTATTTTTGGTAATGATTGTATTGTTAGACGACATTTTTGTGACCAATACTGTATGATACAGGTCTTAAATGACCAAATTTTAAGAATTTGTTATTCTGAATACCATCAATCGTACAAAAAACTACGGTTGCTGTAAAATACCATCAGTTTCTAAATACAGGAACCGCGTGTTGGTACTGAACGTAATTTTTACCTTAAATTACGCAAGCTTTAACGTAGTTCAGGAAAGAGGTTAACGATGCTCATAAACACGGTGTTTGTTATAAAGTTTTCTAACGCACTGTTGTGGTTTACTGGTATCGTATTATGGTGTTGCCATACCATGCAGAGTTTGGGTTTATGACGATCATAATAATGCTGATTTTATTAATATTAGAAGAATTTATAAACACACACAATATTATGCCAAAGAGAAAACCTTTTGTTGAATACAGATGATCCTACATGACTCAGGCAAAAGGGTGAAATCTTGTTCTATTTGATTGAATTGAGTTGGTTACGTACGACCACCTATATAAAGCTACACAAAACCAGTTTATGCTGATCTCTCATTGTACGGGAAATCTATACAAAGCGAGACCATCTTATAGTGGAAATGTATAGCGTGATGTGTCACCGTGTGAGGTGTATCGTGTGACTGTTTCTTCTCAAAATAGTAAGGTACCTACCAAACACTGGCCTTTTCAAGTTCAAAAAAATACATGTATCTATTATAAACATAATTTATCATTTATAATAATTATAATCCAACAATGAATAGATGGCTGTATCACACGAGGTCATGGATCCCTTGATACAGACCAGTTCCTGTCAAACTCTCGCCCTAATCTGGGTCACATGATAATCTCCACGTCAGCAGGGCTTAATTCTGGAATGAGGCGCGACTATGATGAGATTGGGTCGTAAAATGGGGCATTACGACCCAGAGTAGATTGTAGAGGTATGTGAGTGTTGTTTGTCGTAAGCAGGGATTTTGTAAGAAGGTTTTTCTCCTTGATAAGAAAAATTAGTATCGATAGTGCAATATTGCAGCGTAATTTTAAATAAGATATTATGCATGATCATTAAAGTGTCTCTTATCTTTCGGTTGGTCACTTAATTGTTTGGCAATACTGTGCAATAGGTAGGTATGTGCACTTGGCTATGTCCCTTCTTAAAACGCACATTTCGTAATTGTGGGTAATTTTACACTAGATGGCGACACCTTACCTATGCTTGGGCTTGGCTGCATCTAAATTGCTTTTTTACTCCCAACTGTACTAAATAGACCGTTTTGGTTTCGCAAGTAATATGAGTGTTTTAAATTGTAAGACTGTAAGTTCTATATGGCAGATTTAGTACGTTTGTACCAACGCCAAGAAAATAAAAACAAGAACTCGCCCTTTTTAGACGCCTTTGCTGGATGTAGGATGATGACAATTGACAAGAATCTTAAGCCATGCCTTACTGCGGTACTCAGAGATATTTAATAATTACTTAAGCTGTCACTTAGTAAAGGTTTGACATACTTTTGTATGACAAAACTGTCAAAACGTTTACTAAGTGATGGCCTAAGTAATCAGCTCTCTGAGTGCGGCAGCTCAATAGCTTATCTGCTAACATAGCTTGTCAAATAGAAGACCTATTATTCACTCAGAGAAGAGGGGCTCTTACTGAAAATAGGGCAAACTAAGTTCTGAACAATTCAGGCCGATAAGATCGAACTTAGTTCTCCTCCACCCTTCAATTGTTCGTAACTTTGCGAGTTTTTAATGTAAGTACCTACGTTCCCAAAGTCATACAATTTATTGACCCGCCCTGAAAACAGAACTTTTAGATGTCATTAGGGTCAGTGGCTATTGATAAAATGATTATTGGAAAGCTTAGGAGATTGTGGTCGTACGTAACCGACATAATTTGGGGGATGTTCATAATTCGGGCAGATTTGGTGAAGAAAAGTGGTGTTTGTTGATAGTTTAAGTATGAAAATTGGATCTTTTAAGTTGCGGCAGTCGCCCTAGTTTTCTTTAGTTTTAATATCAGTTTCAAACAAAAAAGGTTTTTGATAATGTTTAAATTAGGTACAGTTTTTGGCGCGTGACCTTAATCGGAGCTACGGCTGCCATCTTGTTTTTCCAAAGACAATTTCACAAAAGTTTACCAACATCGCCGTTCTGCAGTTGTCATTTAAGCGTTACATTATCCATGTAACTCTGTAATAATCTTGTAGAGACAGTATAGAATGTCACTTCGACTGAAAAATTCAATCAGCATTTCAATCAATTAAATAGATTTTTCGTTAATAGATTTTCAACTCATATCGATAGTTGATCGAGAAATTTTTATAGTTTCGGGTAACTTGATGTGATGTATGCACAATATTAACCTTATAGTTGCTGTATCTTCACCAAAAGTGTTACATACCTACCTATAATCTATACAGGGTGTAAATCAACCCATCACACAGCCGTCAACCAACCATTCTGTCCTACATCAGACTAAGTACCCCTACGCAAAAATTTTTGCTGGGAAACAACTTTTTTTTGGGTCAAAAATCACATTTTACGATAAAACTGTGAATGCTTTGAATAGTAAACGGGTCATGGAGGTAATTTAAGTAAAGTTAAAACCTGAAAAACTAGTATTTACAAAAACAGCTGTGAAAAATTTGGAACTTTGACCCCCAATATCTCCATAACTAGGAGGTTCCCAGGTATGGTCTAGAACAAAAAAAATGATCGCAGTGGTGGGGTGAACAAGTTCCCTTCGTTTGCGTTAAGGTATATAGGGTGTAAAAGTACTTTCACACCCTATATACCTAGGTACAATATAATATTGTCACATTTATTAAAGGGTACAATCGTACTGTACAATCACCATAGCCGAATAACTCACGTTTTCGGGAATTAGTGACACGTGACCAAATAAACAGGTTCGTCATTGAAACGTGCCCAAATCTGTTACCATTGTGATAAGCATAGCTTATCTATTGATTATATTGAAACTGAAACAGCGCTCGAGTAAATATGAAACGTAGGTATCAAGTGATTATTTTTGGGTCATATAGGTGCAATTACTATTAAACTGTTATTTTTCCATAGGTACTAATATTATGCGACAGCAAAAGTAACTACATATTAGGTAGGTACTAGCAAATAACTGTATTTCTAGAACTATCTTTTGCACGCGACTTCGTCTGGCGGAATATAGTCTAAAGCCTTCCCGTCGGGGCTGCGGGTTGTTCGCAAGAGATACCGTGGCCTCGACATGAAGGGCTAAGAAGGAACATGGGTGGTTTTTAGCCAGTAGAAGTCTGACACTCGATGATTTTCCAACGGCCAAAAAAAAAAAAGCCTTCCTCGAAAAATAGATTATCCAACAAAACGATTTTTTCAATTTCAAAGTTCTTGAGATTAGCGCGTTCAACTAAGTAAACATATTCTTTAGTTTGGTAATATTGGTATGAATAAATAAAGTTATTTCTAGCAACTTCGATAAACATGACGTATCCGTAACCTTTTCATGCTTGAACGCCAAATCGAATTTCAGTAAACACAATTATGGCACACTGATAGACTGCCTCGTTAGTTGTGTGGTCGCAATAGCGACTATTAAGCAGGAAGTCCAGGGTTCGATTATAGGTTTGGGCAAATCTATTTTGGTTTTTCCATCAGGAATTTTTCAGTAGTAGCCACAAAGTCTGGATTTCTGCTTGGTTGATGACTTAATGGCTCGCCTTATATTATATGGGACTTAAACATGTACTATTAGGTAGGCAGAGAAATTCATCAAATAACCCCTCCCGCTCTTGGGCAGAGCGAAAGGGAGTGTCAGACTTCTACTGACTAAAAACCACCCATGTTCCTTCTTAGCCCTTCATGTCGAGGCCGCGGTATCTCTTGCGAACAACCCCCAGCCCCGACGGGAGATCAAAGGAGCGTTCAAGATTGACGATATTCAAGTACCTATCGATCGACACACCCTATTCAGTACAGTAAGATAATACTATCCACCTTACTGTCTGCCTAATCTTTTCTACACGCCAATAAACGTGAAAGTCACGCTTATTTGCATCTTATTTTGTAACATCTTATCATTTACTTTATAGATATAGCCCAAAATAAGTCTGTACGTATTCATTGAGCAATAGTACTGGTTTATTATATTTTCAAATTTATGTACCGACCTACAGGCCAGCTCATCAAGACGGTCGAATTTATTTAAAAAAAAAACAACTTTATAAAAAAATCATATTTGATCTGCCTAATGAAATATTAAACATGTTGTTAATAAACCAACCAGCCAGCACTCAACCTCAAAAACTCATCTTCTTCTTTTCGAGTCGATGACTAAACTCTGTCCGTCTAGTACTTGTAAGCTGGACGGCTCTATCATTTGCTTCGTACAAGTCTTTGAGCGTGCAAGACGGACACGAGAGGAGGTGTGGCATACCCTGTGTTGGGGCAACACACTCACACTCTGTTCGAGATGGCTCAATTATACCCCATCTGGCTAAATTGGATCCGCGGCGGCCAACTTGAACACGCAGTCTGTTTAAGGATTTCCAAAAACTCATCATGAACTCAAAACACAACATTAGAAAGCCCCTGCTCTTCTATCAAAACAGAGGTTGTCATAAGATTCAAAGGTGCTGAGCCGATCGGTCTATTTGTTTACGGTGACTGATTGGCGCCTGGTTGAGGACGGACGGGATGGGGTGATATCGATCCTATGCAATTCAGTGCAAAGAGCAATGCATTTATGAACGTGAGCGTAGACTTGAAGGTTACCCTACATCCAGCAGCACGGAATGGTACTTTTTCGCGCTCCTATCCTTTTTTGTCGCTCAGAAGTCAAATCCGTCATAATTTTGTTCGAGTGAGAAACAGAGCGTCCTGCTGACCGCATCGACCGATACCATAGATTATAGAAACAACAGACCGATACTGCTGCGTGGAAAAACTCGATTTCGTACAGCCAGATAAAGCGAAATCCTGTCACTATCTTCTAGACATCATAATCCTAAAATAAAGAGACGAGTGTACATACTTTTACTGTACATGCACCTAAAACCCAAAACGTGCTGCTAGGCAGATATAACATAAAAACTCCGATTTTGATTATATTATGTTGACAGCACAAGATAAAAAATTCAAATATTTATCTCAAATACAGAAACTTCCGTTGTGTTTCATTGCAAGGGTTCGGGAGAGTTCTCTGATAAAAGTAAATTGCACTCTTATCTGTTATCTATCATCTTATATTAGGTGATAAATATGATAATACTTAACAAATACTGAATGTTAATTATGAAACTATTATTACTCTGTTTGTGTGCTTCTGTGTGTTTCCACTGAAGTCGTTAATTAATATAGATAAGAGTTGTTTTTGTTAACTGTTCTACAAATAGATGTAAGTAACAGTTTCCAGGCAGCCGAAAATTGTTTCATCCATATTTTTTTCTTGTACACTTCAGAAAGTTATAATTTAACCTTACTTGTACTTTGGAGATATTATATTTAGATTTTAGCATACTTGCGACGCTTCCACGAAAAATTCTCAGCTGATTATACAAAACTATCTTGAGTCGTCAGCCTCTAATTACCTGTTGCATCCATGGAAGATACACCATAAACTCTAGCACGTCATTATCACATAAAATAACACGTGGCCAACTGACCATCCATATTTTTCTTTGCTTATTGTGAGACAACAAGCACAACGCAACGTTCAAAGTGACTCAACGAAAATGCGTTGCAGTTTTATTTTCTACAATGTTGCACATGCACACACAATCACACAACGCATTACGAGACTTCACGAAGTAAAGCGATTCATCCCAGGCTGAACGCAAATCATTCTAAGCGTTGCAAATGTGCTCCTGTGGAAAAGCGGGAGAAAATTTTCATCATACGAGCGTACACTGTACACACCGCACTGTACACACACATCAAGCCATATATTTTTAATATTAATATAACATATTATGGCTTCGCTCGTCTGTATAGATTTTTTGAACACTGAGGGAGCTGCATAAAGTGGTTTAGTATAGCTTGACCAGTATTCGTGTGTATACTTACTTTTTTAAGCAAATTAACACTTAATACCATAAGTAACATTGCCATGTAGCCAACTATCCATGAAAAATAACTGTCACTGTCAGTCAACGAACGTCATTTGGGATTTGAATATGGATATGGCATAGATGAGATAGTTATCAATTACTTTAACAATTGACAATCGACTTCCTTTATACATAAATACGTCGTATTTCAGCAGCACCAAGATAACATTCAGCTTGTTCCAGCTTGTCCGTACATGGTATCGTAATGTGGCAGCAAATGGAAAGTTCAGTGAACAGCACGGGCTGATCGAAATCCGGGTTACAATATAGCTTTAGCGCGTATGTTGGCATACGGCTTGCTGCCAAAACCATTACCCAGGACAATATTGTTTAGGATTTTACAGTTGGATTTTTGGTTGCCATCGATATTATGCATATGTATCAAAAGAACTGCTGAGAACATTTCATAGTAATCGATTTTATGTGTTTCAGGAATACATTTCCTATTACAAGGGACTTGAAGATACTTGGTGAAATGTAAGTGTGTGTAGTGAGGTGTTACTAATGTAGTTTTAAGGTTCTATTTACTATAACACGAACTGTATTATATCCTATGGATGTAGTCTGTCTGTAAGGTATAAATCTATAGGCCAAAATTGCCAGAAAATAAACAAAAGTTAGATATTATTTTATATCTCAGTCTATCTCTTCCGGGTATAACGGGCGTGATGTTAATTTTTGTGTGTTTTATGAATCTAGGAAACTTGTCAAAGGCTTTAGAAGTCGGTTAATCAAGGTTTATATCAGCTAACAGTATTACGTGAATTTAAACGTTTAGCTCGAAATAAAACCCGTCAATAAATATCACAAATCATTTAGCAGGCTTCCTCAAATAAATCAAACCTTATTAATTCGTAGCTACGTAACTGATATTCAACTTACGTGAACTGCTAGATCAATAGGTAAACGTAGTGTTCTATTAAAGATACCATCAAAGTTCATTTTTGCATGACAACCAATTTACTTATATAATGTTAAATAACAGTTCATATAAAAGACAATGGAATAATAAAACAACGAATAAAACGAAAACAAAGAAGTTCTTCTATTTAGAACAAAGAGACTTTTACTGTAGGAATTTTATTTTGCCATTTCTTCGAAAGAGTTACTACATAATATAACACCACGCCAGTGACCTAAAAAGGGTAGGTAGAGGAGTTCCTAAGAATTTTACGCTGTTAATATCCGAAAGAACTTACCCGAATCTTCAGACACAACAACAGAATAGATATTCATTGATCCGATATCTTCATTCAATAATTCTACTGTACGTGTGTATGTCACTGAACTCCTCTTAAACGGCTGGACCGATTTGGATGAAACTTTCTGGGGATATTTCAATGGGTTCAAGGATGGTTTGAAAACACAATTGGACCCGGTAGGTGGCGCTGCTGTCCGGGCAGGACGACGAGGGCGACGTCTGCCAGGTCTGCTAATTTATATGTACTTACTACCCTTTTGGTATTTTACAGATAAAGGAATTTTAGAATGTTTTACCTACGGAAAGCTAACATGCAAATACGGAACAGTCTCAGTAGTATAAAATAAAAGAAAAAGCGTGTTTTTACAACCCACCACTAACCAGTGGTCGAATTCAGTCAGAATCAAACGAAAATTTGTGCGTTCAACTCAAAGCTTCAATATTTTCATGAAAAGAGTTCATTAAAAATGTACGCTGACGCTAAAACGTTCCTGCTTCAGTTTCAGATGAAAAATGTACTAATAACTTTAAAAAACGTTCAGTAGAGTTTCGCTTTGACTTTTAGTTAAATTTTTAGCGCAAAGCTATGCATTTATTTTGCAGTTCGGGAGGAATTTCATTCAGTAGTAAGGTTTTTTACCTTAATGAAGAGGTCCAAAGTTGAATTCTATGCGACACTTTTTAATGAGAAATGAGAAAGTTTAGATGGATGAATGTTTGTTACTCAATCACGCCAGAGCGGCTGAGCGGATTTGTATGAAAGGCACAGATATAAATTATAGCCTGGGACGGCGGATTACCTATTTTTTATTTCACAAGTTTCTATCAAAATTACCACATGAACGAAATTGCAGGCGACGCACTAGTAATCTATATATTCGACGCACATATACTCTTAATATCCATTAGCAGATCATACATAATGTCAACACTTTATATAGGGTGTAAAAGTACCCTTAACGCAAACGAAAGGCACGTGTCCCCACCACTGCGATAACTTTTTTGTTCTAGACCATACCTGGGAACCTCCTAGTTACGGAGATGTTGGGGGTCAAAGTTTCAAATTTTTCGCAGCTGTTTTTGTAAATACTAGTTTTTCAGGTTATAACTTTACTTAAATTACCTTCATGACCCGTTTACTATTCAAAGCATCCACTAGCACAATGTTTTAACAGTGCTACATTGAGTTTTACCGTAAAATGTGAATTTTTACCCAAAAAAGTCGTTTCCCAGCAAAAATTTTTGCGTAGGGGTACTTAGTTTGATGTACAGAATGCTTAGTTGACGGCTGTGTGATGGGTTGATTTACACCCTGTAACCTACACATGATTTTAATGTTAATAGAACGCAATTTATGATAGCTAAACTTAAACGACGCATTTTAATTAAAATTGTTTAGTTTAATTAAAAATAACAAACCTACTTTGATAATTTGATATCGTTATCACTTATATTATGTATTATTGGTGATGAACGTAGGTACTCCATGTTAGTTTACAAGTGTGTAAGTTAACCTATTCGTGTATAGCATACTAAAACATAAATGTACCTACATCAATGAATAGATACAATACACGTGGCAAATATATACGTGATAGTTATGTATATAAAGACATGCGTCGTGTCAAAGTACGAATAAAATTATAACAATGGCACATGAGATTTTATGCACAATTAGTTACCAGTACCTAAGCACGGTACCTGTTGCTCGTGGCTATTTAGCCACGAGCAAAAACGATCTTTAGGTTAAACCGCGCTAGCCTAGGTTGGTTCGTGGATGGGTGACCACTCATTGTATACAGGGTCTCCTTTGTACCTCGGAAAGCACGTTAAGCCGTTGGCCCCAACTGTCATTTGTAGATATTTGACAGTCGTGACAGGTAATTTAGTCAATAGCTCGAAAGTTCAGTAGTAACTGGATTTTGGAGGTCCAATAGGCAGTCGTTCTATGTAAAATGCTGGTATTCAGGTGCATCCATTTAGACAGGAAGCCGACCTGAAAAAGGCTAGCAGCCAGATGATGAGCTAGTTAGTTGAAGTTAAGACAACTTATATTCTTTTATGGTAGATAGTTAAGAATACCAATAAGCATACAGCCACTAAACCATTACGATTTCACAAACAGTTACTATTTATGTTTATGAAAACATAATCGACCCATACTATACCAACTATAAATAGAACAATCTCCCATACATTGTTTTCTGTCAATTATCAATGAACTAATTAAGTTGCTTGTCTATCTAAACGCCTGCTAATTGTAACCGTCACGTGTTGGCACCACCGTGTGAACGGCTGGTAATCAATGCTGGGCCACTGCTAGATAAGTAGTCATGGCGTAATTGACCATGCTGGCTGATGCTGGGAAACTGATACTTAAATTAGGGTTAAGATGATTTTTAAATTTTTCTTTGAAGGTTTGTTTAAAATGTGTAAAGCCGTTTGTAAAAAGCAGTGTTAATTATGTTTTCAGGGTGCATGTATTAAAGTATAATATGTTTATGTGTTTCTTTATTTCACCGTAACTTGAAGTGTATATGTGTGTATATGAGTAGGTACCTAAATAGTATAGCCGTTTAGACGCCTAAACCGATTGTATGTGGTATTTACTATTTATTTTTTAAGATAATATTATATTTTTTGAAAAAATCAGGTACTCTTCTATCTATTGTTATTTTCTTCAAGGAATAACGCTGAAAACACCATTTAGTATGCTAAACATCGTGTCTATTCAAGCTTCTGATAAAATTGTATCCTTAGTCCCCGAGGACAAGACTTGGTAACGTACTGAACAGTTTTCTTAGACTCTATTCTAGGAAAAATATGTTCCAAGCTAAGTTTTGAAACGAAGAATAGATTTCTAAAACATTAGGTATGTATGTTCAGGGTTTCTTATCTAATCAAAGCTTATCAAAATCAATTAAAAGGTGTGACTGATTAGGCTCAACAAAGGCTCCTTCAAATTAAATGTTTTTTTATGTTTACATTATTTAATATAACTTAAAATTTATTGGTGTTCAAATTAATAGTTAGTTATTATGACATAATCAATTGCAATTATTTGTAAGTAAGTATATTCTTATTATTCTTAATCTGACATTTTATTAAATTTTATCTTAATTATCTGACATATAACTTTGACATCAATTAATTAATTAATTTGTTACTTTCCATGCTTGATCTTGTGTTTTGTTGTTGCGGATTATTATTATTATTATTTGTTTATAATGTAACTAGATATTTGCACACCTTAGGTAATGGTAGAATGTAATGGAGCAATTATAGTTTTAAGATCAAACTCTGCTGAAACCTACATTCTGGCAAATAAACGGATTTGATTTGATTTGATTTACGCAAGTACGCAATATATGCAGCCGCAGGTACTTACGCAATAATTTTATGACTCAGATACTTAATTGTTCAAATTGTTCTGAAACGCATTGAACAAGACTTCTTAACAATGAATCATTAGAAGTCTCATTAAATAAGATTAAGCAATAAGGTTTTTGTTATTCTTCAAAAAATCAGTGGCATTTATAAAATCGAATGGACGCGTCCTATCGTTTTCATTTTCATGTCCTATTTCTTCCAGTTTTTGCAGAGAAGCAATGATGAGAGTTTGATGTCAAATCGACGAGTTTATTCCGGTACCAGGGGAAGCACAGAGCCGGACTCTAAATACATTGGGATAAAAGCAGAAGAATGGTGGAGACATAGAACAAAACAAAACCTTCATGCTCTACAATGCAGAGTCTACATAGTACATCTAGCTATATGATAATACCTACGTTAAGTATAAAGAAATAAGTATATTTTTGATGTGACTTGGACTCGAAGTGTATGCTTGATGTGACTGCACTTTGATTCCGTACGACGACCGTCATCGCCTATCAACCGTGCATTACTCACACACCAAGTTACCAGTAAACACATCGTGACAAGATCTACCTGGTTTTATAACTAGGACAAAATTCTTTAATGATTTATTATCGTTTTAATATCTATGACGTCACTCTCGTCTCACTACTAGCGTTTTTTGTCTATTCCTTTTTTGTCGTGCGTCATTTGTTAGATTTCAAATATGGAATTTGCATCGTGGCATTTAGTCAATGAAAATTGTATTGAATGGAAACGCAGACGGTCCAAGACGTTTCAAGGTAGTAGCGGTTGTTTTTCTCATTTTGTATGACGTTTACTGAATTATTCAAATAAGATTTTTTGTATGTGAACTTTGTGACGTGAGACGATAATGTGCGTGACGATTTTTGATTGAATTGAGCTCTTTATGCTGCACTGGTTTATAAAACCTAGGTATGTATTCTACCTTGTCACCTTTCATAAGATGACACAAACTTTGCCAATTCGTTTGCCCTAAACTTTAGTCGTTCCAAGCTATTTTGGTCTGTTGCCATGCCAGATTTATATCCAACAATAAGTTTTCTGCTCCTTTGCCAAGTAACCTTAAGACTTCTTGAAGGTCACAAATATTTTCCCCGAATGACAGGGCAAACAAGTCGTCCCTCATTTAAATACGGATAGGACGAATCTAATAAAAGTGACGTAAAGGAACCTACTCATAAGGTTTATTTTCGTCTGTGCCAACAAGTCAATAAGGAGTAGGAATATACCCATTTTATTTTTGTGAAGTTGGACTTTGGGGATAATATGGCTTGGGACTGATAGACTGATAGATGAAGCATTTGGGCAGGGTGATAATGATCTTCAACCTCAAGCAACTGACTGCAGAAAGCAGGATCCTTTTTTTTGGTGTGTGGGACACAATCAAATGACTCCTCCCTCTCTGGGCGGAGGGAGGAAGGGAGTGACAGACTTCTACTGACCAAAAACCTCCTATGTTCATTCTGAGGCCTTTGTGTTTCGGGGCAGTTATCTCTTTCGAACAACCCGCAGCCCCGGCAGGCGTCGGCCCTTGTGCCTGACCCTTCAATATTGCTGACATCTCTTTGGAAAGCAGGATTCCCAAAATAGAATTTGGAAATACTTGTGGATTAGAGATGATGCTGTGGCCCTGTGGTGGCGACCTTGACTTACGAGCAGCATTACTTTGTGTAATTTATTTCATCACCACTTGGCTCTCAAAACGGTGAAGGAAAACATCGCGAGGCAACCGGCATTTCCTAGATCAAAAATTCGAAGAGATGTGACATCTACCAACCCGCACTGGGCCCGCGTGGTGCATTATAGAACATTCCCAAGCATAGAAACGAGGCCTGTGTTTCTGCAGTGGTTTATTCGATAGGCAGTCGCTCCATGTAAAATACTGATATTCAGCTGCATCTGGTTAGACTGGAAGCCGACCCCAACATAGTTGAGAAAAGGCTAGGCAGGTGATATACTAGGGATAATGTGAAAAATCGAGTAAATAGTACCGTGTCATCTAGCCAGGAGAATACTTCAAAAGAAAAATATTGAATTTCATTGCATAAGTGTGTAACATTCCTTTGCTATAAGTAAGTGCAAGTATTTCTTTTGTTAGAAGATAACAAAGAAATAGAGAAGTGATTTACGATGAAGGTGTAACGCAATAATAATATATTTATTTATAGGTATAGCCCTGGATTTGTAAACAGAAATGATAAGATACACCACGCATATTGCAGAATCAAAATAAACAAATGACTGTAGAACCAGTAGATATGTTATTTTCCGTAAAGATAAGTGCCTACCTGTTAAATATTCGTAAATAATGTAAGGAAATAAGTACCTATATCGTAAAGTTTCCTTATATATTAGTTGCGTCATATCGTTTTCTTAGATACGAATCTGTACGTAGAACAATCTTCCAACTGAATAGTCATAGTGGTGACGAATAATAGAAGACTAGGTAAATAATATTTAAGGATATTCCTTATTTTTAGCCCAGTTTATGGTCTGGGGCCGTGTCCCAACTGTGGGAAAATTATAGGCACATTGTGCTTTCCTTTTGGGTTTCTCTGACTTTGTATATCAAGTTTCCCATAAATAGTATGTTATTTTGGGGACGTTATTACAGGCCAGGGAGTTTTTTTACAACAGAGAGCCCACAAAGGACCTCATAATTCTTATTTTGGTAGCTCTCCTACCATAAACAAAATAAAATTAAACCGCTGATTTACACAGTTAAGTCGGGACACGTTAGGTATGGTAATTACCGAGTTTAAAGAGAGCACAAAAAACGCAATTGAGAAGCGAAGATAATTCGGCACATAAATATTTTAAATTGCCTAGCATAGCACGCCTATTAAAGAAATTATGTACAGTTATCGGTACCTGCAAATAATGATGTGTTGATGTGTGTGCCCAAATAATCCAGTTTCAAATTGTTGCCAAGTGGGCGGACGATAATAAGAGTCAGTGCCTAAACTATTGTCATAAAAAAGGTGGACACATTCCTGAACAGTGAGAAGTCAGGCCATGCAAAACCTGATATGGAACTCGTTGAAATGTCCCATAATCATTTGAATACACACTGTATGCAGGTACCCCGACCTTATCTTTGAACGAGGAACAATGAATTAAATACCAACCTAATTAATAAAATCGATTTGAAATACGTATTCATTCAATTTAAAATTGTATTTGTTTTCTTAATAATATTTAAGCAGACTGGAAAACAAAAATACTCACATAAAGAAAATATTAATACATAAATACAAAATAAAAACTTACCCATTTTCTCTGATATCCAAGGAGGTATTGGAAGACCTGGGGACCAGGGGCCGGTAACTGGACCTGGTCATGATGATCACCTGGTCACCACCTCAGTCACAACACATCACAAATCACAATATAAGTAGTTAATTGAGCAATCGACGCGCCTGGCGGAGCGAGCACCATGCAACAGACTGATTAACACCCACTGTTTACTACTTCACCGGCTCTTGATAACTTATCTATACATCGAGGACATTGTCATATTCCTCATATCGACGACTCAAATGATAACAACAAACACGCCGAATACGGCTCTATATTTACTGTTGCATTGGTACTCCAACCAGCGATCAATAAAGTTTTAGCTAGGGTGAAAGCTCTTCGAACCACGCCTCGGGGGGCCGGTTTCGCGAGCTTTCGTTTTTTTTAGTTCAGTGCCATCTAGCGGTGGGCTCTTGAACTTCAATTTGATGGGGTGAATGCCTGAACGAGTCTATTGTAATCTAGTGAGACTTCAGTGTTCCAGTCGAGTATTGATTGCGCAGCCAGCTGAGGGAGTTTAAAAATAGAACCTAGGGTTGGTTTTTTGGGCCTATTTTTCCTACAAATGCCAGGATGATTTTTCAGCCTATACAGCGTGTTCCAGAAAGGTGAGGGCAGAGTTCAAGATACATTGATGTGATTAAGTCGGTAGACCATCGAGCTGAACAACTTTCTTCATGTGACCACCATTGAAATCGGTAACAACAATATTATTTTTTATTTATTTTTTATTTTTTTATTTTATTTTATTGGTTCACCAACACTTGTTCACACAGGTTTTATGTTAAATATGACATGCAAAAATTTAAATGCAACAGTGCAACAATCACTTATAAGTAAACTCCGCATGCATAAATAAGTTGTACAATTTATAATATTAATCTAATGTTCTAGTTTTAAATAGTAATATCGACGTAAAAGGATTATATTTGAAAACTACTACAAAAAAAAACTTAACATGACGCCTATAATCCCCGAAGGGTTAGGCAGAGTGGAATAATAATTTGTGAAATTGGTACACCCACATATCACCAATTATGTTTCAGTCCCATCGTCCCATGTATTAGGGGGCGAGCCTATTGCTATCATCCGAGCTCTAATCCAGACTCCGTGGTTGCTACTTAGAAATTCCTGATGGAAGACCCATTAACACTTTGCTCTTCCCGGTTTTCGAACCCAGGGCCTTATGCTTCTACGACCAATCAGGCAGTCTGATTCAACTGCCACTAGTTTATTTATAATGCATAATAATATTAAACAAAATCATCACTATAAAAACGGCCACCAAATAAACACCGGTAATCAGTGATTCATCTCGATAAATATGCGGCCATTAAAAAGCTGCAAGTTAGCGAGACAAACTTGTTGCTACTTGCTCGCAGCGATGAGTAAGAAGGTGGTTCTCTTTTTCTAAGACTGGCAGACACTGACCTACAGCTGACATTGAAAAATAAACAGTTGAACATGTGAACCGTGTTTATTTTAATCTAGAGTCATACCGAGGATGACATCTGTAGGAGACATCTCATGTGTTGACTGACGGATATTAAGCACTGCATTCAACATTATAAGTTTTTAAAGTGACTTGGTAACTAAAGATTACTATTTTAACCGACTTCCAAGAAGGAGGAGGTTCTCTATTCGTGTGTATGTTTTTTTTATGTATGTCCGCGCATATCTCCGTCAATGGTGGATCGATTTTCAAAATCATTTTAGTGTTTGAAAGGGTTTACTCCCGAGGTAGTCCCATTGTCACCAAGTCAGGATCTCATAATGGGATCCCTGAGAAATCGAGAGCAACCCTCAAATTTTATAGGCACACATAACGTTTTCCATATATTTTCTGAAGCTGTTCAAGCATTTGCGTCTGATAATCATAATTTCATGTGGCTGCGCTGATTATGAAAGGTACAACTCCTCAACGGTTAGGAGTTGAATGAAAATTTCTTCGAAATTGTACGTAGTTATGGACCGATAGACCTAAAAGCCTGAAAGAATACAAATTCTTTCAGGCTTTTAGGTTGACCTGATGATAGAACGCGATACCGTGCTCATAGATACGGTTCACCTAATGAATACTCTGTTTCAAATATGAGCAAGTAGGTACTTAGTTGCCGAAAATGTCTTGAAGATAGCGGAGTCGCTTGCCTTGGTTCTTGATTCTGAAAGCCTCTGGAGGGACCTATAAATTCGTTAGGAACTTTGACTTTTATATGAATGGACTTATTATGATGATCAATGATTCTCCTTGGATTCATTCGTTCTAATAAACCACTATTCTTTTGTTTAAAGAATACTTTTATATTTTGTAAGTTTTCTGTTTGATTTCTCCATAGAACAAAGAAATGTAAATATTACCAGGCTATAGTCTGACTTCATCATAGGTACCTACACAATTTACATAGGTACGCAATAACCACTTAAGCGTTAAAATACTCATGTAGTCACTAATTATAATTAAATAAAGCCGTCACCACAATTATGAAGTGCACATGTATGTTTCCCCATGCATCCACCAAACCCGGTGGACTGTGAACCGCTGAGTGAATCCAACCGTGAACCCTACTGAATGCAAATCTGCAGCTTACTGCGTACATGACTGACTCCCGAAGTAATTTGGAGATTGTGTTGTGGAAACACAAATACATAGGTTTATACGGTAGGTAACTATGTTTATGGATACCATGGTATGTTGTAGGAAAATGGCGGATATTGAATTTATAAACGCTGTAAGTAGATGCATTTTGTACACTCTTCTTTAATTGTGTATACGGTCTTGCAGGTGTAGTTAGGTTTAGATAAGGTTAGTTTCCTTCCTGCTTAACCCTACTCGAGCACCTAACTCGGAAGCTCCGACTGACGGGTTTGAAATCAGAAGAAGAAAGAAAAAGGTTTGAGGACAGGCGCGGTGCTTTCTGAAATTTGTTTTTTTTTATTCCAGTATCTACAACTCAGCCTTCTGCTGTTACAATCCCAGAGAGAACGCAGTCTTCCAGCGTGCAGCAATGGAAACCATCATTTACCAGGAGTGTTCTGAATTCTTTAGAAATATCTGTAAATATCTGTAATAATAATATATAGTGTAAATTTTTAAAGCCCTGTGATTGGGCTTTAAAAATTTACACTATTTGAAGGTTGATTGTGCTAACCCTTCAAAAAAACATCATCATAATCTGGACTAGCTGTTTCCAAACTGTGTTAGGGTGGGCTTCCATTCTATTCGAAAAACAGTAGTTTGGTGCGAACGCCTGTCTGACCTCCGCAAGTATAACATTATGTACTCACCAGGTAACCAGCGTCTTTCCGCGTGTGTAAATTCTTATGTTAAAAAGCAATTAGTTGCGTAACATATTTAACTTCTGTCGGTGATCATGATTCATTCAGTCAGACAAATGAATGTGTTTCACACACATCTGTCGCTTAATTTTAAGTATTAGTCATTGATGGTTGGAGTCAGCAAGTACGTATGTAGCTATGTTTTATGGGCTGATAAGAAACATCATTAAATTATGATGACATTTACCTTCATGATTACAGTTTTACAACTTTTTTACGCAAACTTCGAGGGAGTAGTCGAATGAAAAGGAAACTCGCGGAAGGTTTTTAAATTGTAATCAAAACATCTATTTGTTTATTAAGAGGAGGGACACGGACGAAAGACGTTTACCAAGTTTTCAGTAAGTAAGTAAAAGAAAAACAATTCAGTAAGTACTTAATTCAAAAGAAACCAGCTGTTTTTTTGTCACTGATGAAATATTCCTATAAATGAGGAGCTCGTGGCTTAATAAGAACTGCCACTCGGGTCGATCTTTAGGTAAAAGCTGTGCCTAGGTCGGTCTGTGGATGGGTGACCGCCTGACATACCGGGTTTCGTCCGTGCCTCGGAAAGCACGTTAAGCTGTTGGTTCCGGCTGCCATATATAGATCTTTGGCGGTCGTTACAGGTAGTCAGTGACCTGAAATTCTGACATCCAGTCTTACCAAAGGGTATCGTATTACCTAGTATTAACTGGGTTGTGGCGGTCAGATAGGCAGTCGCTCCATGTAAAATGATGGTATTCAGCTGCATCCGGTTAAACTGGAAGCCGACCCCAATATAGTTGGGAAAAGGCTACGCAGATGATGATGAGGCTCATAATGATGAACTGAATACGTAGTATTTTACCGTTTTCGCGACGGTGTCCCTTCCCTTCATACTACCTAGATGGAACCCCGGATAAAAAAATATATAAGTATATTACTTTTATAAAATAAAACAAAACATTAGACTCCTTTTTGTAATAGAAAATATCGTTAAGCAAGTTTTGAGAGGTGAACTAGATGAAGTCCTAAATAAAATTCAAAGGCCAAGACTTGAAATTCGAAGTGTTAGTGAAAGCGGACATTCAGGGTTTCCCAATAACAATGCCTGCGACAAGACACAGAAGCTTTTTCTACTAACTGAACAAAATATTGATTTCCATCTACATATTTTAAAATTAAATTTCTATTCACTACAAAGTATAACAAGGCATCGTAAAATATCGATTTAACATAACCCTGAAAAGAAAACGTAGGTACCTCCTCAGTTTATATTGTTATATTAAATAGTTTTCTTGTCTTCAATCGCAGGTGGTGTTTCCAACCCTTTTTTAGTAGTCACTGTCTGTTTATCATTCATTGATTCTTCTTTATCCTTCTCATTATGATTTTCATCATCATTCGTATTCAGTTCTTCATCATCTTTCTTATCAAGTTGTTCATCACCCTTCTTATTAAGCTTTTCATCCATTTCTTTGTTCCATTCTTCAAGCTCTTTTTCAGCATTTTTTATGTCATCTTCCGTTACGTTTAGGTCTGGGTACCGCCTCTGTAAATTGTTTTGATTGTTTATAATTTCTATCAAATGAAAAAGTTGAGAAAACCACTGCTGGGTCCAGAGACTTCCCGTCGTGGCTACGGGTTGTTCGAAAGAGATACCGCGGCCTCGGTACAAAGGGCTAAGAAGGAACATGGGTGGTTTTTAGTCAGTAGAAGTATGACATTCCCTACCGCTCTGCCCAGACCGGGAGGAGTCATTTGATGATTTCCCACCCCCCCAAAAAATTGGGTTCAGATTTATGATCAAAATATTGGATTGGTATGAACTGATCTGAAGAACAGAAGTGCCGGTGTGCATTACGGAATTTTGGGCCATGTAGGCTGGGCCCAATACATTTTTAAAGAATCAATGTCCTTTCATGATTTCTAAACTATACCTCTTTGCCCCTTAGTAACCAAATAATGTACGTGAACCCAAACATAAGTTGCCACCTGAATATTTTATAATCTAAATAAACAAACCGGCCTGATTGAACATAGCAATCGGAATCGCAAATAAATCCATTGTCGAAATTTAATCAATAACACTATAATATTTAATTAAACAAGCCTTACAACTGGGAATCTCACGGGTGAAGGACATAACAAACAATAGATTTCAAGTGAAATAATTACTTTTATCAATATTTGTTTTACGGAATGTTGACTGTAACAGTGATAATATAAGGACAAATATTATGAGAGTGGAAATAAATACTAAATTTGTGTAATTAATTAAGTTAAGAAGTGTGTTTAATAACGATAGAGATAAGGTTGTAACTAAATAAACATAGGCAGTTATATAAGATCAAAAACAAAGCATTTATTTCGATAATGCCAATAACACACTTTGGAATTGTCGAAATATACAACTATGAAATGTAGCTTCAGTGCCAGTCACAAAGCATAAGAACTGTGAAAGTACTGTAGTTCCAAAGCGTAGATCTCTTTGAAGAAGATCGGTCAAGAAACTCACTTCAAGTTTAGAACTGCGTTGAATGTAGCCCTGTTATTCGAGATATGGTTTAAAAGTCCTTCCTAGTGACCAGGGAGCAAAAACAATGTGACATTGGGTGATATAGAAGATGGACAAGTTAAAAATGTATTGACTACCGAAAAACTCATTTAGTCCTGTGAAAATAAGTCGTTCGAGAAACATGGAACACTTTGAAAACTACTGCAAGTTGTCGCTGGTAGAAACAATAGGAAAAAGAAAGACTATCGAGAGCAAAAGCTTTTAGGAGTGTCAATTAACTGAAACCAATGCTGAAGATAGGGAGATGTTTTTTCTAAACGAAAACCAAACACTACGAGAAAGCCTTTTATCGAAACGTCAGCCTCTTTGGCAAATCTACTTCACTGTGATACCGTTTTATGGTTACTGACCTGAAACTCCTCCAAGGTAGCCTGAATATTCTCCTGCTGAGTCCTCAACCTCCTGGGCAACGAGAACACAGCATTGAACAGCCTCAGCATTACCCAGCCCAGGACAGTCAGGACCCCATACGTGAGCATGGACTTTATCATGGCCCAGTAATCTACACTGACTTGCTGGTGCTTCATTTTGTCAATGAGATACGGGCCAAGTGTGCTGAAAAGCGGAATACTGGCTGTTTTTTCTTATTCCAAAATCAAAATATTCACGGGTGTTTTGTTTTTTTCTTCTTATATATTCAAAATATTCACGAGTGTTTTGTTTTTTTCTTGTTCAATATTCAAAATATTCGAGCGTATTCCTAGTGCGTACTAGGAATATGTTTTGCTCATATTGAAACTGATTTGTGTAGTAACGATATAATGGACACGTGAGTAATGGACCGTAAGAAACGGCTGTGTTTATGACAGTGACCCATTTTACTATCGATTCTATGTGGCCGTAGCCTCACGAATAATTGATGCAGGCAGACGTGGTCAACTTTCATATGAAGGTATAAAATAAAAGTTTTTTTTATTAAAAAAACAGCTTTTTTTGCATTAGTCATCTTTATCTGCCAAATTTTTTTCTGAATAGTAAGTAGCTTAGGGTCAGCTTCCGGTCCTATCGGATTAAGCTGAATATCAGTATTTTTCATCGACTAACCACTTTATCAACAGTATTTGGATAACACGACACTTCTGCTCTCCCTTCTTCTTTATCGTGTGATACCCAACCTGGTGGCAGAGTTTTTGTGCCGCCCCATGGGACTCTGACTTGGCTTAAAATGCCATCGGGAGTTATCTTGTATGCATTGACTTATATATTACTGCGTAAGGACTGGGCGGACGGCATGTTAAAATGACGCCTCGAACGTGGTCCCAATATGGTCTTTCCTAAGCCGAAGTGAACTAGTCCACGATCGGCTCTCTTCGGGTGCGGTCGTAAATTTTATTAAAAGATTTATTTATGTTCTTTATACCTCGAAAATACCACGCCGCTTATACAAGGTTACATTAACGAGCAGACTACACCGATTCTCTGTATGGCGAACGCGTCGAGCAAATATTCGGACGACCGTATCTTTAGTTTTTATATCAATGCTTGTATGTAAATATTTTCTCACGATATTGTCCTTCACCGAAGCAAATGGTTATTAAGCAACTCTGTCTGGTCCTGGGGTTCCCCAGGGTAACATACTTGCAGCTTGCTTCTGACTCCATGTAAAGAGAAGTGTTGTGACGTCCTTGTATTCAGTCACAGATTTCGAAGCGTTTTGTTTCCTATTTTTCCATTATTGTTTCGTTCATAAAATATCACTTTCAAGGTTTAATTTGCTTGCGGATAAACTTACAATATAAAAACGTAATTGTAAGTCAATATCAATATAATCAATAATAATCTTTATGACACAAGAAAGTGGTTACAAAATTGAGTGCTCTGACTCCTGTACTAGGTGATAGACCTGTGTTCGCCCTATTCCACTGGCTCATATTTTTACTCATTCTCTTTTTAATAAAAAAAACAACCGTAGATTCGTTGGCTAAATAGCACTGCAGGCAGCACTAAAGATTTTATGCCTTAAAAGGTGACTGCGCTCCACAAATTCTTGTTATGCTTCAGAACTTAACTAATATTTAGAAAAGGTAATGGAAGAATGGCAAAAGAAAAATGCCAGTTTTTCTTGACAACTTCTCGTATTTTTACAGAAATACGCCTAGCGATATTTATCCCAGGAGGAATTTACTACCAACCTTACTGTTTTGGATATTGTTTTGTCTCCAGTTATCGGGGCACACTGTACCGAATAAGCATGAACTTAGGACCATACAATTTTTGAAAACGCTGCAAAATAGAAACAATTTGGTGTTATATTTTCAGAAGAATAACCTCTCGCCCTCTAACCTTTTACTTATTGTCCTATTTCAGATCCTAAGCTCTCCAAAATTTGATCGAATCTAATACGAAGTAAACAGGCTATAAGCTTGTATAAGATCACTTCTCAGAACAAAAGCGCTTATTGTTTTATGACACAAAGCTGTTTACTGACCTCCTTACAGTTGGTAAAGTCTAGACCTCTCAGCTTATCTGAACTGGAAGTCGGTTCGCGAGGTCAACGCCCGATAAGAGCCGTTGGTCTAATTTCGACGCTAACAACATCTCATAAAGTTCATGAAATAAAGGCTCTTTGTATTTGCTGAAACAGTTATAGTAATCTTAATATTTTGTCACTAAGAACCAAAGAAACTTTCCTAATAAAATAGGTAGGTACCTACCTCCCAAAGATTCTAGAAGTAGGACTTGAAACAATCAGTTTTTCATTAAAGGGTTCAAGGAAAATACCTACATTCATCCTAGGTAAAAAAGAAAATGCCTGAACACACAGTGAGAATGCTGAGCGCTTTCGCTCAGCATTCTCACTTTCACTTTGCTTTTTTTTGGCTCCTTTGAGCGCGTGTTTAAAAAAATACAGCGCGTGGGTAAAAAATACAGGTGCGTGGTTTGCATGAAGGTTCGTGGATGGGTAATCATTCTATATACTGAGCTCCGTGTTACGGAAAGGACGTGAAGCTATTAATCCCGGCTGTCATTTGAAGATCTTTGACAGACTTTACAGATTTTTGTACCATGCAGTCCACTGACTAGTGACAATCAATCATACCAAGAAGTATTCTATTACCCAGAAGGTATTAACTGGGTTGCGGAAGTCAGATAAGAACACACTCCATGTAAAATAATAATAATAATAAATCTTTATTGAAACAAAAACACATTTAACAAATTGCGTACGGAAATAAATAGCTGTATTAGTTGAAAACTGTGTCGCAGCTATTAACGCCCCACCTCCAAGAGGAAGACGACAGCGTTCCAGATTTAGTAAAAAATAAAGTAGAGTTCAAAAAAGAATATAAAAATAAAGAATGTTACAAACAAAGATAGTCGCGAAAAACATAACCCTTTCTTTGCAGTCGGGTAATAATAAAACCAAAAATAAAACAGTAAAAAAAAATATATGGTAAAAAATTCAAATAGTTAAAAATAAAAGTAAAATAGCAAAAAAAATAAATAGGTAAGTATTTCATGTTGTGCATGTGAGAGTGTTATATGTGAGTGTGGAAATACTAGTATTCAGCTGCATCTAGTTCACCTGGAAGCCGACACTAACATAGGATTGGTTGGGAAAAGGCTAGGCAGATGATGACACAATGAGCGTGTAAATATTTATAAGGAGTTGTAAGCAGAGTTATTTACTCTGATATTATCATGGATGAGACATACTTTACAGGTTTATAAATGACAATAAACTGAACTACTGCAAAGTCACAAATAATTTCACAAAACACGCAACAGGCGAGTGTTAATTATGCAAATATGTAGCAGTTGTAGGCTAATCTCGTCTCATGAGGATAGACGGTATCTAGGTAAGTAGTTTATCTTCTTAGTCATGGGCACGATATGCGTAACGAAACCACTTTTTATTTAACATGCATATAAAGGGGCATGGGTATAAAAACTCGCAAACAAACATACATACATGAACGCTAAAAACATAACCCTCTTTTTTTTGGGGCAGTCGTGTAAAAAATGGACTACTCACATAAAAGATTGCATAGGCTGACGCAGTAGGAACATAACATAGGTAACACCACGTCTGTAAACACCGAAGAGTTAGGTATAGGTGACTCCGTGCTGTACTGAGAAATTCCTGATAGGAAAAACCCAACAACACTTTCTCCGACCGGAAATCGAACCCAGAACTTCATGCACAGCAGTCGCGCTTATGACCACGAGACCAATAAGCTGTTTAGAATCTTGTACCTCAACGCAATTGGTCCAGTTTGATGGACTGAATCAACACCTGTTTTATTGGGTTTATTCTGAAACATCCTGCATACCAAAATATACCAATCTATCTTAAAATATAGAGCTAACCGCAATCTGACAATGCCCAAGGGATAAGGTTAGGAAGATACCTACGACACATTAATTGACTACCCTTATATTTTGTAAGCTTTATTATTTTAAAATCAATACCTACCTAATTATAAAATATTTTCGCCCAGGTGACTTATTATCACTTATCTAAATTACAAGGGGTCTGAGTTCATTGCTTTTTGACTAAGGGCGAATTTCACCTGTAAAAGTGAAGGCTTCAGCACATGTTATCCACGTTCAAGAGCAGCCAATGCCATAATTGTCCTGAAAAAATTACATTGACAGCACTTGAACTCAATTTAGGTGGGCTGATCGCGTTTAGTTACGTAGGCATATTGGTGAAATTCGCTATAAATAGGATGCAGAAATATTCCAAGCATGTCAAGAGCTGATAGCAATAGAATGAAAAACGATGCAAAATGAGACCGAACATAGGTATTTCTACCGGAGTCTGGTCCCTATTAATAGATAAATTCTCACAGCATAGCTTTAGGCCGGCGTTTTGAAATTAGTTGCAAGCCGATCGGACATTCCTTGAATTGTGTGGGCATGAATTGCAACAGTAGAGACATTTTGGATAGCTCTAATAAATTCGTTGCCAAACTTGCCAGTACCTACTAGTTTGCGCATTATTTTGCTTTTTTTCGCCTAGCTTTGTAAGCTAATTAGCATTTCAAATAGATATAACTGAAACGACAGATCAAATTAAGCGTAGATAGAGATAGCTATATTGGTCGAGCACCTTTACCTGTAACCTGTTACCTGTTTACCTGTAAAGGTGCTCATAACTGCAAGAAAATGTATCGTCATCCTCGTCATAATTTTTAGACGTAAGACGACGAATCCCGTTGCTTTCAAAAGTTCATCGGTCCTCCCATGCAGTCGGCACTCCAACTCAACCTTTCGACTCCATCGGTAAATGTTTCTGCAAGCAAGTGCACTGCCCACTGACATTTTTCGTGCTACCTTGGATCTTCTCCGTTTCTTTTCATTTCTGATTCCCTCACACTGGGAAGCTCCAAGAATAGCTCTCTCCAGTGCCCTTTGGGTGACTTATAACTTTCTAAACAGGTGTTTTTTTTATTGCAAAATGGGCCTGCTCACGTCCGCTGGAAAACGATGGGTTAGGTCTATGATAGAACAAGCATGCCCAGAAGATGCCAGTTCACTCTTACTTTGAAGGCAGACGGTTTTAATGTGGTTAAATTCCCTTTATCAGCTTTGCATTGTAAACTACTGAAAAGGGATCCTCGTCTAAATATATTGACGTGGTTCACATTCAGTTAAACAGACAGCTTAGTCGCCTGTTTGGCTGTAGGTGCACTGAACCGGTTCAAATAGCATACCAATATCAAATTATGCAGCAACAAAGTTCTTGCAGCTGTTTGCGTACATCTATCGCAAGAGAACAATGTTCTTTACACTCCCCTGATAATATCTTCAAGTTTCACAATAGATACTCAGTAACAATATCGTCCAACGACATCTTCTCCTTGCAAAGACAAATAGATGTCTCTCCGTGTGTAAACAAATAAAATTATAACTAAGTAAGTAGGTACCTACGTAATGATAATATAATAGAGGGGCCATGGTTATCTTTATTAAATCCTTGAAATTATTATCGAATTGATAAGTAGACACAGCCAGTTATTTTGTTACTTCAAAGTAGATAATTTTGATCCCAATGTGTGTCAAGGAATTACATTATTCTGAAAACGGTTATTTTACCTTTAATTTTGACAGTTGGTGTTGGTGGAGATCTTGATAAGATTATGTTATAGGCGAGTCATGATAATTAGACTTCGCTGTGTAAGCAACTGCCGTTCATGGATGGAACCTCACGAAACATTCATTTCGCTGCATAATTCCGAGTCTACACTGAGGACATACCAGTGGTACCTAATCACTTTCAAAGATTTTCGTCTTTCTACAACGAATTTCAACAAGAAAATAAGATTTTCGGTAGCTCTATGTCAATAATGCTTTTTTGTAATTTTCCTTCATTTATCGCTGATAACTACAATGCTGATCATTGAAATATAAGGTCTGCTGGTAGCCTACCGTGACCTCTATAGCTTTCCGATCCTGCAATAAGATTAAAAGAATCCTGATTTAAGACATCGTGGTAACTCCACTGAGCAACAAACCAACGTCAATAAAATGGCTCTTCAATATAGAACCGTCATCACACAGAATCCTTGACCGTGCACTGCAGTTAACGCATGTCTAACCTACGGTTTGCATGGCTGACGTTTAAGGAAAATCGAGTTATGATAATTTATTTAAATCATAAATCTGGTATGGTTTACGTCGGCAAACCCTGCGTGAGATGGTGGTTAACCCTGACCTAAGTCTAACCTTTTTTTTTTTTGGTGTGTGGGAAATCATCAATAACTCCTTCCGCTCTTGGGCAGACCGAAAGGGAGTGTCAGACTTCTACTGACTAAAAATCACCCATGTTCCTTCTTAGCCCTTGTGCCGAGGCCGCGGTATCTCTTTCGAACAACCCGCAGCCCCGACGGGCGTCGGCCCTTCCATGTTGCTGACATATCTTTGAGGCGCGCGTGGAACACGAACGCGCCGTCGACACGGCCTGTCGTCGTCATAAGACGGACGGACGGCGAGCTAGCCGTTTACTCACCGTCCACAGGCCTGCGACCTTAGCCTAACCTGACGTTAGCCTTTATCCCTGACGACGAGAATTTGTCCGAATTGCACATTTGAGAGTCCGACAAGGAGGTTGACGTGTTATAGTGAGAGGAAGGGAACAGACACTGGCAGAGAGAGTTACATACTTTGGGTCATACGATGACCTTTTAGACACGATACATAGCGGATGTCACCAACCTTCAGTTTTCCTCTATAAACAACCTATAATAAAGAATATTACAAACAAAGATAGTCGCGAAAAACATTAACCTTTCCTTGCAGTCGGGTAAAAAGGTTCTAAACGATACTTCAAACATACATAAAATGTTACGAGCCCATGCAATCGATAAATCAATAAAGTAACCATCGCTGGCCAGTATAATTATCTACGTGTGAACTCACAGACCGTGTCATACCATATGGTGCCTTACTACTAATAAATTAAATGCTAAAGTAACTCTGTCCGTCTGTAACGTTTTGGCTGAAGGGGTTTATAAAGAATTTAGGACACAGGTAGTTGTCTCGTGGGCTATAGCTGAAATTCAGCGACAGATAGGAACCAACCTTTTTTTTTGTCGGGTGGAAAATCATCAAATAACCCCTCCCGCTCTTGGGCAGAGCGCAAGGGAGGGTCAGACTTCTACTGACTAAAAACCACCCATGTTCCTTCTTAGCCCTTGCGTCGAGGCCGCGGTATCTCTTTCGAACAACCCGCAGCCCCGACGGGATAGGAACCCACCTAGTTTAGCTAAATGACTTTATGCTGAGCTGAAGCCTTTTTGACGCGTCAGCATCAGCCTACGGAAGTCCACTGCTTGACGTAGGCCTCCTCAATGGCACGCCACTCAACTCGATTCTCAGCAACTCAAATCCAGTTACTATCAGAAATCACCCTGCGAAGACCGTCGCTCCACCTATCCTGAGGCCGTCCCTTTCCGTTGTCTTTTTGGCATAACCCGTTTTTAATACATTTGAAGAGGTTCCATTCAACGTTTTTTTACGACAAAGGTAAGGTCATCATGACGTAGAGGTGTATAGGGTCCCGTGGTGCCCGACATCAACGCAGGTGGACCCGTACGTAAAAGTTAGTTTTGTAGAAGTGACTACCGCATAGGTAACATTCATATTTTATCAGGGTCTTCCTTTGTCTTGCTTCGTGGGAACTGCAATTTATAACTTATATCGATCAGGCTGTTAAAAGGAAATAAAATTGTTTGTTTTCTTTGTCCTTGGGCACTTGTAAGTGGTTTAGTTCAAGTGCGTATGAAGGGCGACAGTTTTAACAGACAAACCTGGTTTATTACTCTCTGTAGTCTGAGTCTGTAACTAATAACTTTCCAATCAGTATAAATTACTGTCTAATTTCTTATTTTGGCTTCGAATTGGTCGTAATCGTGAAGACGAAGATTTAAATCGAGTCGAACTTGATTACGTTTGCAATGACAGGTTAATATTGTCTCGCTCATTTCCAATGGATTTCGAGTCTATCGCTCTATTGGGGAACACTATTTGTGCGGTCTTATATATTGATGTCACTGAATAAAATACTGTATCTATATTGCTTTTAGGTTTAAAATTCAGGTGAGAAGAGGATTTCTCCGCTTGGTGGATCCGGACTTTTTCTGTTGCGGCACTTCTTAAGACTTAACCTTAGAGTGTAGGTAAGTCGTTATTCTACATATTACGTTCGTTTTCAAATGGAATTAGCATTATGTAAGACTAGATCATCCTTTCTAGTATTGCATAGGTATACAACGAATTTTGATGCATGTGTTTGCATTCTTTGTATGTTTTTTTAGTTCAATGCGCAAAATTATTTAATTAAGGTTACAGTTTTGGGGCGTTAAAAAGGTTTTCTTTTTTATCAAAAACTGATTGCAATCAGAGATAATAAGGTTGTTCCATTCATTCTTAATGGTTATCATAAAAAAATGGATTGAAAAAAAATATAATCAATCAAAGACATAGATAATATAAAAAGTGTTGAAGTTTATTAAAAACTGATTAATCGATACTTCAAAAAATAATCAACATAAATTAAACATAGTCAACGCAGTATGATAATATAGGTAGTTTTACAACATAAACATGACATGCAATGTTTTTTGCTTTACAGGTCTGATTTGGTAAACCAAACGCGGTAAACAACTAGACAATCATTCTTTATAATTATAGGCACTCGTTTCGGTGCCGCCTAGTTTGTGAAAACTATTTTTTGCATGGAGCGACTGCCTATCCGACATCAACAACCCAGTTAGTACTAGGTAATACAATAACCCCTTTTTTTTTTGGCGGTTGGAAAATAATTAAATAACCCCTCCCGCTCTTGGGCAGAGCGAAAGGGAGTGTCAGACTTCTACTGACTAAAAACCACCCATTTTCCTTCATAGCCTTTGCACCGAGACCGCGGTATCTCTTTCGAACAACCCGCAGCCCTTTTGGTAAGACTCAGATATTCGGCTCGTTGGCTGTCGTTACAGACGACGCTGTCAATGACCTACAAATGAAACCAACAGCTTAACGTGCTTTTCAAGGCACGGGTGTAACTCTGTATGTAATGGCTGTTCACCCATTCACGGACCAACCAACGCAAGCCCGGCTTAACATGAACAAAGACCCGAACCGCTGTTATTATTTAGCCACGAGGTCGTTTTATAAGAATCACTACACGGTATGAATTACGGTATTAATTGGAGGAGCTCGTGGCTTAATAAGAACTGCCACTCGGGTCGATCTTTAGGTAAAGCTGTGCTTATCTAGGTCGGTCTGTGGATGGGTAACCGCCCGCAATACCGAGTTTCCTCCGTGCCTCGGAAAGCACGTAAAGCTGTTGGTCCCGGCTGCCATATATAGATCTTTGGCAGTCGTAACAGGTAGTCAGTGACCTGAAATTCTGACATCCAGTCTTACCAAAGAGTATCGTATTACCTAGTATCAACTGGGTTGTGGAGGTCAGATAGGCAGTCGCTCCATGTAAAATACTAGTATTCAGCTGCATCCGGTTAGACTGGAAGCCGACCCTAATATAGTTGGGAAAAGGCTAGGCAGATGATGACACGGTATGAATTACATCAAAATCTGCTTCACATTTACCCATTTAAACTTCATGAAATCTCTCAATACGGAAATGTGAATACTGAGGACATATTTGTTTACCAAATTCGACCAATAAAGATAAATACACTATATTTTATACAAATTATATAGGATTCCGTTTTACAATCACAGTAGAGTATTACTGCTTGAGATAGAAAACATTTTTTACACACAAACTGATTAACCTGCAAAGACATTTCAAGCTATTTTTCTGTGTGCGCATGCGACTAGGTTATTTTAAATTTTAGCAAATTCTCGCACCTCGAAAACATTGGTGTTTAGAAATAGTACCTACATTTTGATATAAGTGGGGAAACTATTAGCAGTAATTATGTAATAATAATGACGAAAATACTTTTCTTTTATTTCTTCATAATTGTATTGAAAAACGTCGTTTAATACACCTGGGCATTAATTAATGCAGTTCTCGGCTCCATATAAACCTCGCCTTTTTTTTTTTGTGGCTTGGGAAATCATCAAATAACCCCTCCCGCTCTTGGGCAGAGCGAAAGGGAGTGTCAGACTTCTACTGACTAAAAACCACCCATGTTCCTTCTTAGCCCTTCATGTCGAGGCCGCGGTATCTCTTGCGAACAACCCGCAGCCCCGACGGGCGTCAGCCCTTGCGGGCCCCTTCCATGTTGCTGACATCTCTTTGAGGCGCGCGTGACTTACGGCTCGATTGTGAAATTCGCCTTGTTGCCATAGCAGTTTTCCCACTTAATATCAAAATATAGGTACAGTTTGAAAACCATAGTAAGTTAGTTTTTCCTACAATTAGCTAGGAGCTGGGTTTCAGCTGCCTATCTACTAACTTATTTTGCAAGCATTCTTTTTTGCAGGTAATATTGCCATAACATAATAAGGTAAATATTAAATTACACAGATTTTTTTCTTCAGTCAGATCAAGTCGAAATTTAGCTATTTAGGTAGAGAGTTAGTTTTTATAATACATGTTTCAGATACTATTTAGTTTTTCAATATACATTTTTAAGAACATACCTTTGGTTCGGTAATCAGAAGAATAGGAGTTAGTTATGTTAAATTTGAATTTATGATTAAATTTTAACGAATTTTCCAGAGTGAAAAGGACCCGATTATTTACATCTCGTGGATTTTTCATTTGGTATAAACCAAATGATGATACCAAAATAACATTAATTGGGACATTTCGTTGCATTTGGGACATGCATTATCGGTGGAAAGGGTCAAATAGAAATTGATAACAATAATTATGATGAAATACGACTTTAGATTATTTATCGAGGTAATTAGGCGCCCTGACTAAGATACCCGAGCGAATATAATTGCGCATTTTCAAATTCCCTTTGAATAACCTCATTTCAAGGAATTGCGCATTTTATTTTTAATTCCCAAAGAACTACGTGTATATTTATTTTGTGATAATCTTTGGGATCGTTTCATATGGACACAACAGTGGGTAAATAGCAAGGATTTAACTGGATTTATAATATATTTTTTATTTTGGGTTATGTACATAGAGCTAGATATTTTTCTAACACTTAGGTAAAAGGCATTGTTTTTTGGAAACTGTCCCGATTCGTTCGTCAAAAGAAAGTGGTGCCCACGCACGCACGGGCGGTTTTTTTGCAGCCCATTGTAGTTTCAACTTTCGGTTTAGTGCCGAGAGCTGAGAATGGAAGAATTTTTAAACGCACTGAGGTTGCATTCTGATGGATTTTCAAAAAGCGCCCTTATGTCTTTGGGCTTACCTACTTATTTTGCTTTCGATTCCTGGATCGGACAGTCTCGGAAAAGTTGGGTCTTTCAGTTCAAATGCATAGTCTCTTGCACGAATCTCATTGGCCCCTAGAACTCAATATACCTTATTTGAACATTTAGGTGTTATATATATTAATAATGGTATGAGAATACAATGATTGCGATCAATAGAACTGACAAATACTCATTATAGTTTTTTTTTACATGAATACACTTATATATTTACTGACATATGGAATGGGTACGATGTATTAATATAAGGTGTACACGGACCCTTCACTAAGCCGTAAAGCAAACTAACAAAAAATATTGCTAGGAAACTACTTTTTTGGGGTAATAATTGGCTATTTGACTACTGTTAAAAATTCACAAAAATGTTATGTTATTTCAAAGAACTAACAGAGTCAACACGACGTGTGAAAAAAGTAATAAAATCGATCAAAGAATGGCTTAGTTTTAACTGATTTTAAATGACGTGCTAGACGAAGACAGCGCTACATAAAAGTGACGTCATATTTCATACCGCCTTAGTTGAGTAGAACAAATGGGTGTTACGCGCGACATGGATAGCAAAATGCCCCCACCAAAAACTTCTAAAGCGTGTAACTACTCCATTTTTTTTTATCAATTTTATTACTTTTATTACACATCGTGTTATTTCTGTTAGTTCTTTGAAATAACATACATTTTCGTGAATTTTTTACAGTCTGTAGTCAAATAGCCGATTAATTCACGGTAGGTTTCAATGTAACGCACTCAAAATATTGTGCTGTGCTGATGCATATATTGAAAAGCACAGGGCTAATAACAATAAAAACATAGAACTTTTTTTTTAACTTGTGATAAAGCTTTCACCTTCAATATCTCGATCAAAAGAAGAAGAAAAACGCAATGACGGGGAGAACTAGTGTCTCTCGGCTCCGCTAAGGGTCTTGTTATACCCTTACTTTTTTCAAAATACAATATAAATTGGAATATTATAGGTTTATTATCATACAATTTTAATATTATATTGACTGAAATCTCAAAAAAACTATACAATTTAAAAATTAAAAATAAAATCGATATAATTTTAAAATAATTATGTGATTTGATTATAATTATGATTGCAGTCACGAATTTAAGACACATAGTAAAAAAATACTATAGGATCTAATTTTAAACATCGATTTTCTTTCACAAATGAGTATAAACTACATAATCATCAAGAGATAAAACATACACAAGTCGTTCGAAAACTGAGTAAGTTTATAACTTTTTACTTTCTTTCTTAAAGCTGCCAGTACGTTCCTTACACGTAAAACCTAGTTTTTGTGGATAAGGCGCCACAAAAGGAGGACCGAATGAATAACCAGTATTTCAATTCCGTAGGCACTTATTCAAATATCTATGTTAGCCAAGTGTTTTCTAAGTAGATTTTAAAGTGACCACCGTCATTGGTAGTATAAAAAAAGCCCTAATTTTTTTATTACAGTGGAATTTGAACTTCTAGACTATTGACTGTAATTCTAAATTCAAATCTAAGTTAAGATAGTCATACTTACTCAGTTTCAAAACTACACAAATTCTACTTATAAAGTGAGATAGAAAAGTAGTAAGACTAACGTTACATAGAGCACGTAGGTACATTTGGTATAAAAACTCCTTGGTGGGGCTTACGGCATGTTCTGAAGACATTCCTTGATCTGTGTCCATGCTTGCAGGTTCTGAGAAACAAACAGGTTTATTAGTAAAAGGTACTGGGACATCGGTATTTGTAATGTAAAAAAATGTTGTATATTCATAGAAAAAACCGGCCAAGTGCGAGTCAGACCCGCGCATGAAGGGTTCCGTACCATCGTAGTAGGGGAATCGCCTTTTATTATTTGTTGTTATAGCGGCAACATAAATACACATTCTGTACCTATTACGGATCATGAGATACAGCCCGGTGCCAGACAGACACATGGGGTCCTGTTTGTCAACCTTCGGGTACGGAACTCTAAATTTTGAATTTACGAGCAAATATTATTTATATCTGTTATTTTCCTAAGCGATTAAAATAAACGCTTAGGAAAATAATTTCCAAAAAGAAGGAGGTTCTCAATTCGATTGAGATTTTTTATTTTTTAAAGCTAAAGTACGTTGTCGTAATTAGTATTGTAAGTGAACGAACCTTTTTCGCCGCCTTCACCTGCAGAGTAATAAAGCTAACAAGCGACTCGTGGAGATCCTTGTCTTTTTGTTTTTGGAAAAAATCTATCTCTACCTGCGCCTTCTTGGTGAATTCTCTGCAATGAACAAAAACACGATCAATAATGGAGTCATAGTAAATCACAAATCTCTGCAGTGACCCAGTAGAATTACGAAAAAAGAAATATAGTTTTTATTGGTTTATGTGATAGCTATTTTGAGGTTTAACATCATTTAATCTCATAAGAATTTATTTATTAACTTACATGAGAATAAAACAACTAGACATTTCACGAAAAAGGACTAAATGTTGAAAATCGATTATATATTTTTTTCACCAATAAATTTTAAAATTAATCAAGTTTCTGTATAAGACAGATCAATGGTAACGGGATGCCGACGCCAAAAATATTTTGATTGGTCAAACTACGCACCGTAAATAAAAACGGCTCAATTCAGCTGTGTTACTTGGAATATCTATAAGTTAAAGTAGCGTAAACACCACAGGCACCACATAGCATAGGCTTTTCTTTTTTTTTTTTTTTTTTTTTTTTTTTTTTGGGGGGTGGGAAATCATCAAATAACCCCTCCCGCTCTTGGGCAGAGCGAAAGGGAGTGTCAGACTTCTACTGACTAAAAACCACCCATGTTCCTTCTTCGCCCTTCATGTCGAGGCCTCGGTATCCCTTGCGGACAACCCGCAGCCTCGACAGGCGTCGGCCCTTGCGGGCCCCTTCCATGTTGCTGACATCTCTTTGAGGCGCGCGTGGAACACGAACGCGCCGTCGACACGGCCTGTTGTCGTCATAAGACGGACGGACGGCGAGCTTACCCATCACTCACCGTCCACAGGCCCGCGTCTACGGTGGCCGGAAGCCATCACGTGGCCCCCGACGCCCGGAGCGCCTCCCGCGGCGGCTGGGACGAGAGGTTCTCTCCCTCTCACGTTCCGCCACCTCCTTCGCTAGCATCACTGCTTCGCAGAAGGAGGCGACGGCGTCCCATTCCTCCTCGCCCCGGACCATGGCTTGCACCAGGGCCGGACGCGAACGGTCGCCGCCGCCGATCGCCGCTACGAGAACACGGCGGGGCTCCGCCCAAGCGCGACACACCTCCACGGTGTGCTCCACCGTGTCCTCCGGCCGATCCTCACAATGGTGACAACCGGGCGTTTCCTCCCGCCTGATTCGGTGCAGGTACCTCCCGAAACAACCGTGTCCGGTGAGTACCTGCGTCAGACGGAAGGTGAGGGCGCCGTGGCGCCTCTCCAGCCACTCCTCAAAGAGGGGACTTACCGCCACTATCGTGGCGTGCCCTACATAGCATAGGCCTTAGGGCTCGTTTACGGAGACGCGGGGAGTCGCGCGGCGCGTGCAAAAGGCTCGTCTCGAGCTTTTTTATTTATTTACTGAGAGGCGCGTCCACGGCAACGAACGCTGCATTTTAAACTAACGAGCGAAAAATCGCTTCTCGTAAAATCGACGTTTGAAATCGTTAACGATTTCATACATCGCCATGTGTTGGAATTAAAAATGCACAACGCGCCGCGCGACGCCCCGCGTGTCCGTAAATGAGGCCTTACACTACACATTATCCACAAAGTACTGGGCCAGTCGCCACATACTCATTGGTTCTGAAAAGCGTCTTTTGTCCAGCAACTACTTACTCTAAATCCATCTTCGCCTTGTCAATAGCGTCCTTATCGGAGACGATCTTGCCGTCGAGCGCGCGCGTGGTCTGGTCGCGCACTATATCGGGGTCTGTCGTGCCGAACAGACGCGACATGATGCCTGACTTCCCCGCGGCTGCGCGACTGCGCTCTGATACCCTGGGGAGAGGATGGTGGTTTAGTATTAAGAAATGAAAGAAGGCTATAGGTGGTGACTTGGCATCAACTAAAATGGTCACTGCTGGAAATGGATACTGAACGGATCTTTGGTGCGTGGCGAGAATCGGAACTAACTCCATTTTCTCGTTTCTTTTCATACAATTCTAAACAATATTTAATTTTATTGAAAAAACAAATGAAACATACTGTGTAACTTTAGCAACACCAAAAAGACAAGGTTTCCAATTCGTATACTTTTCTACTTTCATAAATATTTTCCAAGAACCTTTTACTTTTCTAATAAATAGTTAGGGAATTGTTGTTTAAGTAGTGTTTCTGAGTGTGTCCTTCGTGTTCTCTAGCGTTCGTTGTTGCTGCACAGTTTCTGCAACTTGCTCGTAGGATTGCTTTTGTTACTTGACTTGTCAACTAAATTGCTTGACGGAACAATGGATTTTCTTTATAAGAACTAGAAAAAATAGCAATATCCATTATTTTCAGTAATATAAGTATTGTTATTTGATGATTTTCCACCCGCCAGTATTTTCAAACCGTCAGTAACCGTCTACTTACCTCTGCGTTCTCTAACAGGTCACTGCAACGTCTTGTGGTTGCTGCAACGTCTGTAGGACTGCAGCACTGCAGCAACTGAGTAGCAGGTTGCTTACCTGTTCGTGAGCGTATCCTGTGTGTTCTCCAAATTCCGCTGCAACGTCTCGTGGTTGCTGCACAGTTGCTGCAACGCGCTCGCGTAGAAGAGGTACTCTTTTAATTGGTCTGCTAGCTGCTCTTCATCTTCCGCTACTGAGTCTATGCTGTCTGCTATTGAGTCTGAGGAAATGAAATACCAAAACTCAAGTAAGACTGTTTTACTTAAGAAATACTGTTAATTTAGACTACAAATATATGTGTACTAGTCTATTATATTACACATATCTTTCTAGTACTACTAGATGAAGAACCATGTGGAAAGCTATGTTGTTCGTTCTATGACATACAGGTTCCGGCGATACGACAGTAAATGAAACCACTGGTAGTTCTAGTTCATAGGAACACTTTTAAACTATCAAATAAATCCTAACACCTTCGTGGTGCCGACGATACGACAACAACCTACCTATATGTCTTTGCCAAATTCTTTTGTTACATTTTAGTTCCACTCGTTAATCGGTGCAAATTATTCCTAAGGTTAGTAAACCAATATTTGTTTGTAAATTGTAATGTATTTCGTTAACAGTATTATGCTACTTAGTTTTATTGTTTTATTTTTTAATTTTTTTTTTTAGTTTTAAAACTTTTTTGATAGTTTAATGATGTTCCTATGGACTAGAACTACCAGTGGTTTCATTTATTGTCGTATTGTCGGCACCAGCCTGTATAACATCACGCCTATCATCACCGAAGGGTTACGCAGATGTGTATCTAATAGTACACCCACATTTCGCATGTAATAGGGGACGAGTCTATTGCCATCAAACAGGCACAAATCCGACTCCATGGCTGCTACTGAGAAATTCTTGATGGCATAACCCAATGACACTTTGCGCGACCCGGGAGTCGATCCCAGGACCTCATGCTTAGCAGTGGCGCTTGCGACCACTAGCAGTCAGTCTTTTATGACAATTTTGAATAATTATACGGTATACCTTCCACCCCATTTAGATATTAGAATGATAGTTGGGCCCATATAGGTCAATTCTTTACATAGAAGACGTAATACTCCGCAAAAACTTAGAACTTTTTCGGCGGAGCTGCGTTTATATGGCTCCCCTAATCTACAATGCTTTGCCGAGATCAATCACTCAGCTACCCTTTAAACAGTTTTGTATTGTGTTGCGGAAGTGGTTGTTGCAACAGTGTTTTTATTCGATAAATGAGTTTTTTTAAAAGTGTCCCTGTAAATTTTATACTCTAAAGCACAGACATATTTAACTGTTTCATAAGTGTTAAAACTTGTATACTATTGCATGTGTGTTACCAAATATTTTATGTAATAAGAACATCATGTACCTACCATATTTGATGCAATAAATGAATTGAATATTGAATATTAATATTGCAAACTAACAAGCAAATAACCTATAGTTATCAAAGTAAGATAGTCACTAACATACCGAAGTAATGCCCTGCCTTCTGAAGTCCATCTCCCATCTCCTTCTCGATAACACTCCACTCACTGAACAGCTTGCCGTAGTTCGCGTGCAGCTTGCATAGCGCGTAGTTCTTTTCTATTATTTTTGATCTGAAAACATTCATAAAAGTAAGTTAATTTTTTTTGATATTGATAATGTTATTAATGAGAAACTATAGAAAGTACACATAATCCTTAAGGTGGATGTGTCAAGCGACCCTCCATACATTTTTGAAATACACCTTTACACGACACACAGAGACTTTTTCTTTAAAATTTATCATTTTATCACTTCTCAACAATGGAAAGTGTCCGCAATCGACCTTTTTGGGCATTATCTTACATTATTTAGCGAGAAAAACAATAGTGAAATCCCGGCAAAATTTGACACTTCTTTAGTAGTGTGCGTGACTTTTGACAAATAATGACAAGTAAACTTGTTTAGACTATGGCACGCTAGATGGCGTGCAGGTGCAGACGATCTTATAATAATTCTGTTAAATCAATAATTAGTTTTAATTATTTCCTTTCCAACCGTTCAAAAAAATAACAATATAAAATAACATAAAACTGATGACATCAATGTTATGTTTTTTTTTTTAATGTAAACAATTTTATTGTTGTATGGCAACATAAATACCAGTAGTCGTAGGAAGGTTTTATGCAACGATGCCGTTCTTCGTAACCTTGACCTACATGCAATATGTGGACGAAAAAAAGGCGTTGCCAAACTTCGTTCACTTGTTTGACTGTTAGAAACTTAGAAAATACATTCCTAGCTCGGTTGTCCCGCGCTATATGATTTGCGCGCGGAAGTTCTTGCGTACTTATTATTTTGTATGCGCATTTTCATTGATTTAATTGCAATATTTCTTCAGTATACATTTGATTCATATTATCTATTATACTGTATTATTGTAATTCTAATTTATCGTAGGTATAATAGTTAAATATTCTAAAAACACAATTCTATTTTCGGTGGTATTAGAAACATCAAGTTGGCCCGTGATTTTTATGAAATCTCGTCACAATACTAATTACCTACGTCATACGTGTCAGTGATGAGTACAAAGTCAGTGTTTCTTAGTATTATTTGAATAATATGTTTTTGGTCAACAATAAATAAAATTATTTTAAATCGGTAAACTACCAAAGTAGGTAATCACAAAATTAAACTTGCAAACATTTGCAAAATATGGTTTTGCCGGATTACGTCACCTTTTACGCATTTTGCAAACAGTTTCAAACAGACACACATATTTAAATATTTATAGTTTGTTTTATTTTGTAGTAGATACCTACCAAGCTTTTTCACGTCGAAATTTGTTATGGTGCGTTCAGAAACAAATATAATTCAGTTACAATCTGTTTTTTTTCTGTTCCGTGCTTTATTTTGAACAAGTTATTATAATCTGTTTTTTTTTTCTTATTCGTTGACCAGTTCTACGAGGAATCTAAAGGTAACATTGAAATATAAAGATAAGTAAAATTTTATTACGTACTATAGCGGAAAACGTTTCCGAACGCTCCCATTTCTCTGGCCGTAAGAGGGCCAATAGAGGACAGCCGCCTCAAAGATATTCACCAACGCGCTAGCATGTTTGCTCCCGCGCCTCGCGCCGACCAATCACTGATCTGTCGTCGCGCCGCTACTCGGCCGCTGATTGGCTTTCGTAGCGTTATAGTTTTAAGTTCTTATGATAATGTTGTTTTGAATGTTATAACCTAAAATGTTGGCACTGGGTAAGAGAGATACTTTTGAGATGGCAGAGTTTTAATTTGTGTAATGTGTTTATTCCTGAGTTTTAATTAAAGTTTAAACCGTGAACAAGGCTTTATTTTAAGAACTGACCCACCCCGACTATAGTACATCTTTTGAACGCAACCCAATTGACATTGAGAGTTGAAGGAAAATCCGTCTGCACTTCTCCTGCACTTGCGATCATTTTCAATTGATTGTGGAAGCTGGTCCAAATAAAGGCTTGTCTGAGATATCTGGGTATCGCATAGTGGACTTGAAGCATGTAATAGAGTGGGCATTTCTTCTGGAAAGACATTGAAATATGTGTGAATCTTCACAAATTGAATTTGTTAGTGAAAGACATGATGGATTTCGAAGTGAATTAATTTTCAAGTGCTGTGATCGAGCGTGGAAACATTGGTAGCAGTAATAAAATAAAAACTGCATTTGTGTGGGCAACTGTGACTTCTGGTAGCTTTTACACTCAAGCAGCTCACATAACAAGTCTTATGGATATTCCAACAATGTCAGCCAATAAATTTCGTCGAGTTGAAAGAAAATAAGGCAGTGTGTGGTTAGAACATTTGACAGAGGAAATTAAAATTGCTGGTGAACAAGAAAGATCAATTGCTATTCAAAAAGGTCATACGGGCATAACTTTGACTCGTCATCTGGTATGGTAAGTTAATATTTTACTAAAAACAAATTTGGTTCTTTATGACTTTTTTATTATGTGAGTGGTAATGCCGGGAGGGGACGCCCTAGAAAGACATACACTGATCATATTGGTGCCGTTCTTCTGAAAGGACAGGTGCGTAGTACTCGTAACCGGCGTGCGTGTATGACCAGATGTATGAATGTGGACGAGGCAAAAGGAGTATGTAAGGATCGTAGCAAGTGGCGTTCTGTGGTTTCTGCCTACCCCCATGGGAAAAGGGCGTGAGTTTATGTATGTATGTATGTATGTTATTATGTGCATTATTTACAAGTGTTGCTTTTCATTTCCAGGCCTGCTTCTTGGTGTTAGAAACAAATATTGTTATACATGTCAATATTATGGGAGGAGAAACATGGATATGAAAGCACATAATTGCTGCAAAAATTTTACTGGACCATCTACAGCAATGGAATCGGAAATTATTGTGGAAGGCTTTCAAAAGAGTGAAGAAATACATCAACTTCGCTATTTGAGTTTTATTGGTGACGGAGACTCCTCTGTGTTTGCAAAATTGATAGAGAAAGTGTCATATGGGAACAAAATAAAAAAAAATTAATGCAAGAATGACGTAATCAAAAACTATACCAGTGCACTCTACAAGGTAAATGAATAAATCAAATTTGTAAGTCATCCCAGGATCAGTGAAGCATATTATTCTGTATTTATATTTTGTTCTTTTTAGATCTTGGCCAACACTAAGCTCCTTCTTTCTGGGCGAAATATTTTGAAGCCAAAGATTATTACTGCAATGTAAATAAAACATAGACAGATGGAACTGAAAAGAAGGAAGAAGATCTCGTAGAAAGTTTGAAAAATACTGCTCCAGAAGTGTGGGCTCTCATTTATGCAGCCAATGAAAAAATTGCTTTGAAGGCTTCAAATCCTTCTGCAACATCAACATCAGTTAGAAATTCAAGCAAATAAGAGAAGTAAAGTTTTATTTCAGAGCAGCTTTGGAGATTGACGGTAAATAATATTTTGAAGTGAATGGTAAATAATATTGGTCAAAAAGTAAGAATTATATGCTAAGTATGTTTTCTTTGTTGCAGCAGCAGTGTAGCAGTTGGTTCAAAGAAAGTTTCAAGGCAGTGGGCGAAATCAACAAATCAAATGATTTTTGTTCTAATTGTATTATGGTAGTAGTTTGTTTAGAATCTACATTATCATTGTATATTTCTTTTTATTTTGTATCAAAAGGTGAAATAATACTTCTTAGGTATACTTACTTCATATAAAGAGCTTTATATTTTCGTTTTATTATATGCTTTTGTTGAGTGCTTCCAAATTAGGAAATATTTTTTTCACCTTCCTTGTTATTATCTCATAATAAATCGTTTTAGATTTGTAGCTCTTGTCTAGGAATTATAGTTTCTTACGTGTTATGAAATGTATAATTATTGTAATAATTGGTACTGTTACTAATCATAAGTGTTATTAGTTTTGAGTGATTATGCATGTATCAGCATTTAATTATGTTACTTCAAATTCTTCTGGTTTGATAAAAAAATCAATAGTGTACCTAATGTAGTTTGTTCAAAAGCTTACTATTCCATTAACAACTACTAAAATGATAAGAATAGCTGGTCGTTGAGTTGAACACAAGACAATGTTTGTAATTTATGTTCTTTCTCCTAAATTAGTTTACTGATAATATGTTATGTCTTTTTTATGTTTTATTTTTATATACCTTTTATTATTGATTGTAGTCAATCGTAATATTAACTTACACCATAGTATTGTATCGAGTCTGGTTCTTCTAACCAAACAGACAGATGTGTTGCTGGAGAGTTTGTTCCGCCACTTCTTCTTTCCAGCAAAAACACTAGGAAGTGTCGAAGGGTGGGCGTTTTGGGGGACTGTCACTTGTAAATAAGTAAAGTAAAGTAAATTTTGACGTTCGAAAAGTGCTGATTATCAGCCTAGTTTGAATAAATGAGTTTTGATTTAGATTTTTTTGAGTAAAATAAAACTGCGTTTTATTGTCATTATTGTTGACATAATTTATTTCCCAAAATTAAATAGTTTACACCAACAAATATACCTTTTATTTTTAACAATCGTACATAATAAAATATACCGACTCACGAACAGTAAGTCTTGGGTTCAAATCCAGACAGGCGCATTACTTTGTGGAATGTATTGCATCACCACATGCTCTCAATAAATATGAAGCAAATCATGGTGAAATGTCCTAGAACCAAAAATTTGAAGACGTGACATCTACCCCACTGGGCCCGCGTGGTGGCCGTGTCCCAGCAGTGGGAACATTATAGGCTGATGATGATATACCGTAGCAGGTGGCGTTCTGTAGTTCTGCCAACCCAATCTACCCATAAAGAAAAATGAAAAACATTTTTTTTCATTCACGCCATCTAGTGTTCAATCTTCGTAAATGTACTCGCTCACGTCTACGTCTGTGTGTGTAAACGACGCTATATTCAATGGCAGATTTTAAATTACACCTTTGTGTCGAATTAGGTGGATATTATGACAATGATGTGACCCAGTTCGATAAAACGTAATGTCCGATAACCGCAATTGCTACTCCTACGACTTAATAGTTTTCCAATTACACAAAAACACAAATAAACTAAAAATGTTGACTTCAACGCCATCTAGCGGGAAAATGGCTGGGAGCAGCCTGTATCTTTCACCTTAAATAAGGAGTTTAAAAGAATTATCATTATATCGTTCTGAGCCCCCAAACATAGCAAAAAGTTTTTTAATAATCATGGATTATTAAAAAAAACAGCTGTTTTCTACGGCAATACCAACACAGCCAAAATGTATGGAACAGCTGTTTTTTTTATTTGTTTGTCCATTTGCATTCATCTTGATAATATGTAGTTTCTACCTATCTTATCCTATATTATGGAAAACGTTGTTAAAGATGTGAGTGTATGTGTATATGATAACTATCACTAATTGCTGAAACATAGATTAGCAACGCTAAAAAAAGCAATAGCAAGCAAGCTAGCAGCAAGCTTAGAAAAAATAAGCATTCCAATAAACGATTGACGTCACATAGTATAGTATTAGTATTTTTAGAATTTCCGACAACGTCTACTATCTTTTAGTCACAGTTTTAAAATTTAGATGAACAATACAAATGAAAAGCTTTTGTCTCATCATATCATCTAACAATCCTAACACAAATAAAATAAGTGGAATGTTAATGATGACATTAGAGTTAGGAGTAAAAATTATTGGATAAAAATGGCAAATAAATTCTTATTTTTTTTTCCTAAATTGATTGACAATGTATATTTTACGAAGAAAGACTCAAGTGGAATTCATATGAAAAAGAATGCATAATAAAATAATATCAAATTAAAATACTAGTATCCATTATGTTTCAAACTCACCTAGTATAAAGGAAGTTTCCTAAATTTGTCTCTAATTGTTTCCCATAATTTTTAACACTTTCAATCTCTGGGTCTGGCTTTTTTAATCTGATTGATACTGACAACGATTTGATCTTGTTTTCGGCCTGTAGGATATACCCTGAAATCAATAACATACATTATAATGTAAACATAATATTATTTACGTAATAGAGATAGGATAAATTTGGACATATTTTCAATAAAAATAGTTCATTTTTGCTCAACATTGTAAGCCTTTTGTTGCATAAGAATTACTATTATTAGTTACTTCCACTGCTGGTTTAAGGCCTCCCCCCATGACCTTCAAATCTTTCGATCCAGTTCCAATGTTGAGCACTGGTTGCTGGTTCTGTCTAGGTCATCCCGCCAGTGATGAGTGATCAATGTAACAATATTTATACTAATATTAGTATTCCCAGAAAAAAGTGAAACTTGACACAAAACTAGTGTCAAAATACCCAAACCATATTTTGCACCACTCTTCATTCCACTGATATTTAACCCCAGAAAATACTCAGTAATCACGTTTGCGACTTTAGCAGCGCAGCTTTAATATTTTTTTTTGTTTAAGGCTTTTTTGAAAACCTCACTAACCGCTATCAGTAATAGTTTCCCGCCATCCATGCTCCTGTTGCAGGAAATTGATGAACTGGTCATCGAAGCAGAGCCGAGGGTGGGAAGCCACCCTCAGCAGGAAGTTCTCCAGCCCAGCGCGTCTTCTCTCCACAAACTCAGGGTCTGTGGTGTCTGACTTCCTCCAAGCATATAGCACCTGGAAAAAAGAGTTCTTTGCAAGTCTGATATATCAGCAATTTGTCATGAGCAAGCATGGTGATGAATGCTCTATCCTTATGTGTTTAGGGAAAAGGTGATATGACATAACCTTTTAAGCAAGTGCACCCGAGGATAACCCCTGTTGGAGTGTTTTTGTAAATTTTATTATTTATCGTGTGGGCGAGCCTCCATCAACTAAAACAAAATCTACCCAAATATGTACTGTGGCCAACAAAGCCTACTCAGAGGCCCATCGCGCATATAAACTCTGAAATTATTCAGAGGGAATGCTTTTTTAGAAAGATATAAAAGCAAGTAAGGTTTTCTTTCTCCACAATTTCTGACGTTTCTATGTTAAAATATCTGATAAGCCTCTAATATTACATCAACTTGATAAGAAGATAGATAATAATTTATCACTGTTTACAAATTAACTTTTGAAACGCTAACAGTGTAGATAAATAGTATTATTGTTTCTATGAAGAAGAGGCATTCATTTTTATTTAACTTTCCAATGAATATTTACTTTTTAGCTTTCTATTTTTCTCCTCAAATATGTAAGATTAAATAAAAATAATGTTTTACTACTAAGTTTTAAATTGTAATGTAATAATATCCTTTATTCGACAGGAATACAAGTTTGTAACTAAAAGTGCAAACTGAATCATTTAATTTATAGGAAAATATTCTATGCAATAATTTACTCAGAAATTCTTTGATGACAAATGCATGACACAAAGTTATCATGTTTTGATGAACATTGTCCTCAGTTTGAAATGAGCAAAGTTGACAAGAAATATACACCAAGTCTTCTATAAAAATATTGGCCATCATCACGGTGCAAGAGCGTTTATACCCCGGCCTACTGTTTGGTTCATTATCAATCTTTATAAGCTTAAAACCTACCCACACTGGGTGTTATGTGGTTCCACAGAGGATGCCTTTCTCCCAGAAGTGGGAACGTTACAGGCTGATCAATGATTAGGCAAATTAAAAAGACTTACCCTTTTTTCAGGTAGTGGCGGTATGATAACATGTGGGTATGTTACGAGGAGGTAGTCATGAATCTGCTCAAACTCTGTGTAACGTCTCCATATTGTACTGATCTTTGACTGCACCAGCCTGTAGTCTGGATCTGTTACTCTGAAATAATAATTGATTAATTAATGTTGTATATAAAATGTTCAGCAGTATTTAATTTCAATTTCCTGTGATTTATTTGATGTAATTAAGGCTCAAGGTTCTGGGTTTTAATGTTATGATGTAATCTACCTATTTATAAGATTTGTTTTAAACTCAAATAGATCATTAAGTAGCAATCTTGCAAGGTGTACTATCAACAGGTTTTGAATAACATTATTCATAGATATTGAGGAGGTTTTCCTACAGCACAGGCCTGTTACCTGTGCAGTGGGAAAACCCCTTTTGGAAATCAGGTTTTGCATGACAAACATCTTTTAAAAACAGCAAAAGTAGAAAGCAAGTTATTTGAAAAGGAAATGACCTAATTACCAATGACATTTCAATCACAGCTTCTTGCCACGTTAGGAAGCGGTGTGGGCACGAGTAATGAGGCTAATTGGAGTACAATGGACGTCTAATTTGCTAAGAAAACAATAGAATAGAACCACTTACTTCAGATCGATTAGATATACGGTGTAATGATCACGGACGTGCAAAGTTCCATTAGCGCGCTTTTCTGACTCTACTATCGATATATCAACGTGTTTCAACAGCGTATCCTGGAAAAATGCAAGGATAAATAGAATTTATAGTATTAATAGTGAAAAGTAGGCGTAGTATCAACACAATACCTGGCTTTCAAAGTCTGCCGCTGTTTCAATAACGCTTGGCGATCTTGACGCCTTGACCGGCGAGTTTTGTGCTGACATTTTAGTTTTCAATGCGATTACACGTATAGAGTAATAATGAGGTATTTAATAGCAAATCATTTAAAATTTCAAGACAAGAAAACAGTGACAAACTGACATTAATGCTAAATGACAACACAAATATCAAATTGATACAGATAAAAAAATCTGAATGCATTTTTAATGTGACAGCAGGATAGCAACAGTAGTTTTGTATTAATGTGAAAGAGAAAACAAATACGCTGCGTCAAGCGATACTTGAGTCGTGGAACAAGGTTTTATGCGTTCCATTTTTGTGTCATTACAGGATTTCATGCATTGGTTTCTGGAGATTTTTTCCTTACCCTATTTTTTGTCCCACCGCTGGGCAAAAGAATCCCCCGTAGCCTGTAGGTACATACTTACATATTAAAGATTCCGTAGCCAAAAAGCAAAAACAGACCCATACAAATAATATTGTCTGTTCGATATCATTTATGATTCCGTCAAAATAGCTTATTCCTGCCTGTCTGACCTTTTTGCAATGTTGCGCGTTGGCGAGTTTTCAGGGCCTTGATGGGGCCTGCCGTTATATAGTGAAGTGTTATGATGCTTGTGTGCCACGATGATTTTCTAGATAAAAGATCAGTCCTTAATTGACGACAACTCGTATGACTATCTCGCTCGTTTACCTATAACGAAACCGATACCTACCTGGTCTAGTAGTTAGAAGCGAAAAAAAAAGTTAGACCTTGGTCCGGTAATACTGGGTACCTACCTACCTACTTATTGACTGTACAGTGTGCACACATCGCATTCGGTGTACAGTAGTTAGGTAGTGCATACAAGATATTAATTCTCGACGGCATGTAAAGCCAAGTCCCATTACTGGCATAAATTAATTCTCAAACAGTTGTTAGTACATTTTAATTTAAATAACCTCCTTCACAATGATCAATATGGCTTTACAAAGGGTCGTTCGACTACGGATGCAGATGTTGCTTTGCTAAAACACATATTTAACGCATGGGAGAACGCACAAAATGCAGTCGGTGTTTTCTGCGACCTCTCTAAAGCTTTTGATTGCGTACATCACGACACGCTTTTACGGAAACTGCGTCATTACGGTGTTCAAAATGAGGCCCTAAATGTGATAGATTCGTATTTACAAAATAGATTCCAATGTGTAGACGTAAATGGCGCCAAATCTTCCGGACTACCGGTTCGGCTTGGTGTAACTCAAGGTTCAATACTGGGTCCGTTTTTATTCTTGGTTTATATTAATGACCTACCATATTATTTAAAAGGTTTTTGTGACGTTGTGCTATTTGCAGATGATACCTCTCTTATCTTTAAAGTAGATAGGAATAGACACGATTTTGACGACGTAAACAGCACGCTGTCAATGGTCACGGATTGGTTCACAACAAACAACCTTGTTCATAATGCTAAGAAAACTAAAATAATTAAGTTCGCTTTACCCAATGTTAGAAATCTAGGTCCCAATATTATCCTCGCCAATCAAGAGCTGGAAACTGCCGACTCTGCTGTATTTCTGGGCATAACAGTAGATTCAAAATTACAATGGGGTTTACACATATCAAGCCTAGCGGGAAGGCTAAGTTCGGCCGCATACGCCGTCAGAAAAGTAAGACAATTCACTGACGTTGATACAGCACGGTTAGTCTACTTTAGTTATTTTCACAGCGTTATGTCCTACGGTATTCTGCTGTGGGGCAAAGCTGCTGATATTCAAAATATATTTGTTCTGCAGAAGCGAGCGGTTCGTGCAATTTATCAGCTGGGTGCCCGAGTTTCTCTTAGAGATATTTTTAAGGAGATTGGTATTCTCACGGTTGCTTCTCAGTTCATCTTTGCCAACATTTTATATATTAGACAAAATATTCACCTGTACACTAAAAACAGTGATATTCACAATTTTAACACTAGAAATAAGCATAAACTACGCGCTCCTTTTCACCGGCTTCACAAAGTTCATAATTCATTCGTAGGGCTCGGTATAACATTTTATAACAAATTGCCATCTTCTTTTCTAGACTTGCCATTTAAAAGTTTTTGTTTAAAAGCTTACTATTCCATTAACGACTACTTAAATGATAGGAATAGTTGGTCGCTGAGTTGAACACAAGACAATGTTTGTTTGTTTGTTATTTATGTTCTTTCTCCAAAATTAGTTTACTGACATGTTATGTCTTTTTTTTGTTTTTATTATTATATACATTTTTATTTTTGACTTGTGTCTGTAATCAATCGTAATATTAAGTTACACCTTTCTATTGTATCGAGTCTGGTTCTTCTAACCAAACAGACAGATGTGTTGCTGGGGAGTTTGTTCCGCCACTTCTTCTTTCCAGCAAAAAACACTAGGAAGTGTCGAAGGGTGGGCGTTTTGGGGGACTGTCACTTGTAAATGAGTAAAGTAAAGTAAAGTAAATTTTGACGTTCGAAAAGTGCTGATTATCAGCCTAGTTTGAATAAATGACACATAAACAATTCTGCTATAAAAAGAAAGAAGGTTACACTCATTAGGTAGGTACCTACTTACGTCCTAAGAGACTTACACAGTAGGTAGGTAGGTACCTACCTACCTAATTTTGTGATGGTCAGACTTAACTAGGTACCTATTTCTATAAAAGGATAACTAATTGAAATAGATTGGTAGCAACCTATCAACACAAATTAGGTACAAATATATTTGTCAACATAGCACTAATAAGTACCAAAACCAAACGAGCAGAACCAAAACTGAATACTTGTTTTGCGGTTTCGGCGGTCTCTCCAGTCCTGTGCCTATAACTCTTGCCGGAACTCCCATACCGATCTGCTCCAACTTCCGGTACCTCGGGTCGCTTGTCCAAGGGGATGGTGAAGTAGACCGGGACGTAACGCAACGGATCAACTCAGGATGGATGAAATGGCGACAGGTCACTGGAACAACTTGCGACCCACGGATACCCCTCAAGTTAAAGGGGAAAATATACAAGTCCGTGATTAGACCTGTCGTACTGTATGGATCAGAGTGCTGGGCTTTGAAAAAGATGGATGAAAAACGATGGATGTGCGGAGTGACAAGAATGGATAAAGTAAGGAATGAGTATATTAGAGGAAGTTTGAAAGTGGCACCACTTACCCTACGAGGTATCGTTCGCTGCCTACCGCGCCAAGTTCGTTATCTAATCTACTTTTCCCTTGTTAAGCCCCATATTGACTACCTAGTAGAAATATGGGGTACTGCGGCAAAAACACATATAAACCTACTACAAACAGCTCAAAACAAATTACTTAAAACGTTATTTAACTATGACTACCTAACTCCAACAGAAACACTATACAAAAAAATTAAAGTAATGAATATAACACAAACATACATTTATAACACATGCATATTAATTCGAAAATATTAAATAAAAATATACATACAAACATAACCTTCAAAAAAATATTAAAAAACACAAAATGAAACTGAGACGTGAACAAGACTTTTTAAAACTACATCCAACCCGCACAAACTATGGTAGAAAAACTATTGTATACGAAGGATCCAAAATATTTAATAAATTGCCGAGAGACCTCAAAGAATTAAAATCCAAAACTACTTTCAAAAGGCTACTTAAGAATTTTACAATAAAAAATTTACATTCCCCACAATAGTGTCGAGCCACATCCAGTTACCGCTTAGCGATGTAAGAATACTTGTTTACATGTATCGAACTAATATTTGTCCTTAAGATTTGTAATCTACCTTCAAAACACTAATTTAATCGATGTCTAGTTTTTGTAATACACCCCACATTTTGTTATTTTTATGTTTAGTTTTTAATATTCTCATGTAAGTGAATAATATAAATGATCTTAAACCGGACTTACAGAAAAATTGAAAGGAAGTCGTTTATCTTGGTATGGTCATGTAATGAGGAGGGATGAAACGCATGTGACTAAAAAAGTGATGGATATAAATATTGATGGATGGAGAGGGAGAGGAAGGCCAAAGAAAAGATGGATGGATTGTGTGAGGAATGATATGAATGAGAAAGGAATAAATGCCACCTTGACGTGTAACAGGGAAGAATGGAAGAAGAAAACGTGTTGCGCCGACCCCAAATAGAATGGGATAAGGGCAGGAAGATGACGATAGCACTAATAAGTACCATTATGTTTTCAGAAACCATTCAACTAAAAGAGCCGAACGTGAAATTATTTGCTAAAGTTATTGGGCATGTCTGGAAATCTCACAAGAGGCACCGATTGTATCTTGATTACTGTAGGTAGGTATATAAAGTGGATTTGTCTGGCAGACAGCCTACCATTCCCATGTTTAATCTTAGTCTATATCGTGGGAAAGACAGGGAGCTATATGCCCTGAAAAGCTTTGTAACTTTCCAACACCGAATAAAATTATGATTAAAATGGAGGTTGTTACCTGCCGCGTTGCTTTGGTCGTTGCAAACACGAACTGCGATTCCCGGGTCAGGCCAAGTGTTATTGGATTTTTCTATTAGAAATTTTTCAGTAGCAGCCACGGAGTCTGGATTTGTGCCTGGTTGATGGCAATAGGCTCGCCCCCTATCACGTGGGTTTTTTTTTTTTATGGTGGGTGGAAAATCATTAAATAACCCCTCCCGCTCTTGGGCAGAGCGGAAGGGAGGCTGGAGGGAGTGTCAGACTTCTACTGACTAAAAACCACCCATGTTACTTCTTAGCCCTTCATGCCGAGGCCGCGGTATCTCTTGCGAACAACCCGCAGCCCCGACGGGCGTCGGCCCTTGCATGTTGCTGACAGCTGACATCTCTTTGAGGCGCGCGTGGAACACGAACGCGCCGTCGACATGGCCTGTCGTCGTCATAAGACGGACGGACGGTGAGCTTACCCATCACTCATCACGTGGGACTTGAACATAATTCGCGAAATGTGGGTGTAAAGTCCATTTCACGAAAGAAGTCCCGCAGACGCAGCGCTGTATGTCGCGCGACATAATGTTGTTTCACAACTTTTGGCATCGTAAATAAACCTTATAACGCACTAATCCAATAATAAACTCACAAAATATCTACCTACCACAACAAACGCACCTTGATGACATCGACAAACGACAACATGGCCGATCTGTCAAAATTTTGTTCCACAATTGTCCGCGGGACTTCTTTCGTGAAATGGACTTTACCTACTAATAAGTACCTACATCGCTGACTAACGATTCGGGAATTACAGGCGTCTGTTACGTTATAGAGGTTTTTGTAGGCCCCTATTCGCCTGTTCGACAGTTGGACCTAAACATTTAATTTACGATCTACCCGAGGCAAACTAAAGTCCATTTGTAACTTATCTTTGGGCGGTTCGGACATTCTAACAGCCTTTATTTTTTGGGAGATAAAATACGATAAAGTACGAAATACTAAATAGGCAGTAATTTAAGAGGTAACATTGAGCAGATTCAGGCTTAGTATCGCTTTGTCCGATTTTCTAGTTTTTCGTCCCATTATTACCGGTTAATACTAAGTGAAACCTATACGAAAGTTTCTAAAATATTGTAGCATACTATGTTGGAATTTCAACTCCCGCGTTAAAATCCTTTTATTTACACGTAGACAATACATCGAGAAACTAGACTCTAGTGACTTTCTTCAACATTTTCTTTTTTTATAAGAAGCATGTCTAAAGGAATCTTCACTTAAGGATCTAATATAACGAGAATATTGTTAGAAAAAAATATACAAGACTTACATTTAGGTCGTTAGCACTCGCTTCAAATATTTAGGCAGCGTTGAATTTGTGGAGAATTGGGGATGTGTTAATAAACTTTATTTTCGGTAAGTTTACCACGAGATAAGGTACGGTCTATTTCACTAACTTTCCTAAGGGAATACTTAGGTGGTCCTTACACCCCAGATGTGTAATTCGTACTAATAATAAATTTCTCACGGGTCTTGCAGGCGTTTAATATTTTACAGAAGGGATATAAAACGTGGAGAGTTGAGGATACGATCTCTAGAGTGTGTGGGGCTGTATTATGTGGGATTATTCGCTGCCTCGGTGTCACAGTTTCAAAATATCCAGTAAACATATATTCAGGAGATCAAAGGTACGACCCTGGTTGAGACCGGGCCAAAGTGGAATGTTGCAAAATGGCGGTGGAACTCGATTGTCAATGCGTCTGATGAAACCAACAAGCCCTTTTTTGTGAAATCAAATGCCATTTAATAACCACTTTCGAGTAACCTGTCTGATCAGTACGTAGCAACCTGAACAGCTCTTTCGTCTGCTTTATTCAAGTCTTGGAGGGTGCAGTTAGATGTGCACGATAACACGACATGCAAGAGAGGAGTTGTGGCATACCTGTGTTGAACTCCAAACTCGCGAAATAGGTCGAACATCTATGCATAACTTGAGCATACAGCATTGACTTATATATTACTGCGTAAGGACTGGGCGGAACGCATGTTAAATTGACGCCTCGAACGTGGTCCTAAAACGGTATTTCCTAAGCCGAAGTGAACTAGTCCACGATCGGCTCTCTTCGGGTGCGGTCGTAAATTTTTTTAAAAGATTTATTTATGTTCTTTATACCTCGAAAATACCACGCCGCTTATACAAGGTTACGTTAACGAGCAGACTACACCGATTCTCTGTATGGCGAACGCGTTGAGCAAATGTTCGGGCGACCGTATCTTTAGTTTTTATATCAATGGCATACAGTCTGTTCAATATCGGCCACTGCAGTTTGTGACCAGGGGTAGTTTTCTGCCGGGTGTTGAGGGAGGTGATGTTTGTTCCCTCATAAGTCTTCCGAAGAGGTGGTGTGTCTGAGAAAGCTTGTTCGGCTCTCTAAACGGGTTCGTGATAGTTGATGTATAAGTATGCTTAGATTTGGTGTGAAACGTTTTGCATGTGTGTGTGTATAAGCTGATTATCGACCATTATTGTTCCTAGTTGAAATACTGTAGTTGCTGTGGCCGGAGCTGCGACTCGCACTTGCTATAAAACTTTAAAGCACTCACTTCACTCGATTGTTCTACCAGATTTAAAAGGGAACACAACGTAATACATATTGCATGAGCGACGCGACGCCATGTTGCAATGGGGAGTTTTCTTTCTTGTACCCTTAATGACCCTTATGGTTTATTGTTGTTTTTAAATCCAAGCGCTGCATGTATGCAGCAGATTTTTTGTGAAAAAAGATTAATGGTAACAAGTATCATGGATGTAATTAAGTATTTAATTTTCAGAACTTTTCGTTTCATTAGTACCTACTACCTACTTAATAAGTGCGATTTTAATTAGCTTAACCGACCAATCAAATTGAATTTGGATGGAACACTTTAGCCAAATGTGTGAGGACGTGAAAAATCCCTATTTTTCACTTCCTCACACATTTGGCCTTTCGGAAATTCGAGGGATGCATGGCAGACTTCTTATCGGATGTCGGATAAGAAGTTCACTATGTAAATAAAATACTGCTTTTTCTAACTGCATTGTTTTTGTCTAGGTACTGTTTTCGCTCTGCATTTGCCTAAAGCTTTCTCAGGTTTAAGTAAATGATGAATGTACAGATAAGGGAACAGAAATACAACAATAAATTTAAGACTTCTTCTCTTTGAAAAACATAACATTTTCGTGAATTTTTAACAGTAGTCAAATAGCCAATTTTATTGTTCACTCACTCGAACGGTTTTGTTCTTTTTAGTCTTCTCACTATGTTCGTTTGGCCGAGAAGCTTTTAGAAGATTGTTTCGACGTTCATATAGGTACTGATGAAGTTTCAGTTCATGAGCTTCTGCAGAATTTGGTCTTACTCTATCGATGAAATTATTTTAGGCAATTTAGGCCCCTAAAATAGAAAAATAGAAAAACATACCAATGCTAAAGAAGACTGCAATAACTGGCCAATTTATACGAAAAAAGAGATTGAAGCCATTTACAATGGAAAAAAATAAGAATAAAAAAGAAATTCTAATGGCGTCACATGTTTTTTTTGTAAGCAAATGGCCAGTGGCTTTCTATTGAGAAATGAGTGCAACCTTTTAGGTTTTAGTGTGAATTCTAGAAGAAAATATATTTTTTGAGTTTAGAATGTTGAAATGTTGCACCGCTCCGTACTTTAGACACCAACTGCTTTATACACAAAGTAGTAACTCTACCTGGGTACCACGTAAAAAAGGGTATTCTGTAGGTATTTATTAAGGTGTATTTTCTATATTTAATATAATTTTTAATATTACAAATCTACTCTATTTTCAGAAAAATCAAATGAAGTATTCTATGTATAGACTCAAAGGTTCAAGTAGAGTCGTAGCAAAGGAGTAAATATAACTATTTTCATATCTATGTAGGAAGAAAATATTGGGTAGATTAACTCTTGAGTACCTATACATAAAGTTTAGGTTGCTACAGAATATAGTAAGGGTTATTCATAGATAGAACCAGGTGGAAATGAAAAGCGGGCTTTTGAATAGCACGCAGAGTCGCAGAGCCGCCGACTATTTTGAATACCGAACACAAAATACCAGGTGCGTCGTTGGTATTAAAAACGAATGTCATACCAATTGTGAAGTGGACCATGTAGGTGGGTAACCAATTTGTTCAGTCCTAAAAATTGTAGCCATAAAAATCCTTGAATATAAAATATCTAGCTGCGTTTCGCTTCTAAAATTAGTTTCTGTTCAAGGAATATTCCAGACGTCAGTAGCAGCTACGGAATCTGGAGGTGTGCCCGGTTAATGGTAATAGGCTCGCCCCTTATTACCTATGTAATAAGGGGGGGGGGTAATTATGTTTAAGCCCTATGGCTTAAACATAATTGGCGAAAGGTTTTTTGTTACCCCACACTAAGAATTTCTCCTGTACCGTGGGTGCGTTCACAAACATATAAATTCACATACACAAATACCCAGACCCGGAACAACTAAGTCTCTGCATCCCATACAAATATTTGTTCCGTGCGGGGATAGAACCCGCGACACGCAGCGCAGCAGTCGAATCGCTCAGCCACTGCGCCAACCGTGCCGTCAAATTATGTGGTTGCACTATTCGGTAGGTACATACACCTCTGCCCAACCCTTCGGGGATTACAGGCATGATGTTATGATTCTATGTTTTCTATTGCAAAGTCACACGCTTGTCGCACGGGACCGGTCAATGTGGTGACACCTGGAAGCTCTATGTCCAGCAGCAGACGTCTTTCAACTCAAATGATGATTCGAAGATTATCATCATCATCTTAGCCTAAAAACCTGAACCTGTAGTCTTTGGCAGAATGAACGTAATATTATGTTGGATAGTGCACAGGTTACATCCGGAGTTATTTTTGCTGGGAAACGACTTTTTTTTTTGAGGTCAAAAATCACATTTTACGGTAAAACTCATAGTAGCACTATTAAAACATTGTGCTAGTGGATGCTTTGAATAGTAAACGGGTCATGGAGGTAATTATGGTAAAGTTATAACCTGAAAAACTAGTATTTACAAAAACAGCTGTGAAAAATTTAGAAGTTTGACCCCCAATATCTCCGTAACTAGGGGGTTCCCAGGTATGGTCTAAAACAAAAAAATAATCGCAGTGGTGGGGAGAACAAGTGCCTTTCGTTTGCGTTAAGGGTACTTTTACACCCTATATCCTAATAATGTATAGGTATGCACCTGTTTATGTAATATATTATGTTCACAAAATGGTAATGGTATTATCCTTATTATAATCTTTTTGTACTCTACCACAGTGCTATTGACTATCCACTATTTGACCCAAAGATTGACTGGTAGAGAATGCCTTGTGACATTAAGTCCGCCTATGTACCACTCTTGTACATGAAGTTTAAATAAATAATTAATATAATTATGTATGCAGGGCGAAAAAGCTGAGAAAATCCCTTTACTTTAGGCTCAACCTGGATTAATGGGGCTTAATAACTTCAAACGACGTCAATGTTGTTATAATATTAACAGGATAAATATAGATTAAAGATTTAGTCAGTGTGCTATATTTCATCGAAATCTGTTCACATGAATGAAATAGATATTCAGGAACGAGTTACTTTTGTATTTATAAACAAGTCTGGATAGTCGATAACTGTGCTTAGATACATTCTAAATTCAAGAATAAAATACAGAAACATTTTATTTGCAACTGACCGCAAGGAAGAACCGCTGCTTAATAAAAAAGAAACTGTCTATGGAAGGCAAAGTAATATGTCAAACTACCACTCCCCACGCCCTTACTTTCCCGCCTGAACTGCAACCCTAGCTGTTTAATAAATTGCGTTTGACGTAAAAAGCCATGTCAGTAATGTCAGAGTTATTATACACAACAAACATGCTAATGGCGGCTCCCGTCACGGGAAGTAGGGATACATTGTTAGGTTTAAGTGGTTCCTGACACTCAGCCTTGCTTCAGCAGCAGATGTTTGTATCTAGGTTTTAGTTAATTTATACATAAGTTTATTGTATCTGGCAGATTTGACAAGTGAACTGTTGGCTGTTTGTGATGTTTCTTGTGCTTTAGAAGTGTTTTGGTTTTCCGGATTGATCTTGAATGCGGCGAATATCTGCTGGCGCACGGAGGGTTAGGCAGAGGTGTACCTATTAGTTCACCTACATTTCGCCAGTTATCTTTAAGTCCCATCATCCCATGTAATAGAGGTGAGCCTATTGCCATCAACCGAGCGTTAATCTAGACTCCGTTGGAAAACACAAATAATTTCTTAAATTACTTTTTCGAAAATAAAGTTTGCAACAATACAATCTATTATCCGCAATCCTATTCACCAGATTCCAATACTACTAAACCGGATTTTCCCCTAGACAATGTTTTTCAGATCTATTCAGTGGGCGTCGATTTACGGGCGCAAGGAAGCGAATAAGATGCCTATACCGTTGTTCAATAAGCTCACAAACAAGAAATGCGCAACGTAACGTGAAATAATGATCCTGGCTGGTTATCTTAGTAGAACCGTTTATGGATAAAGGTGAACGTACGAACTCTTTTTAGTCTATGGTAAAAATATTTTGATGTTTATTGTCACGTCGATGGAAAATGTTTGTATTGGTTTTATGACGTCAAAAGATGTTCATTGATGTGGGCATTGTTCTCATTTCGTTATTGAAGGAGGGCAAGAAGTGACAAAGGAATATGATAAGTAAAATTGCATTTAAAAAAAAGTTTTTATAGAATATCTTAACATTACGCCTGTAGTTGCCGTAAGGTAAGGCAGAGGTGACCCTAATAGTACACCCACATTCCGACAGTTATGTGTAAGTCCCATGTAATAGGGGGCGAGTTCTTGTTATTAACTGAACATAGGTCCAGACTCCGTGGCTGCTACTGAGAATTTCCTGATGGAACATACCAATAAAACTTTGCCAAACCCGGGAATCAAACCTAGGACGTCATGTTCAGCAGCCGAGTTTGGACAACTAGATCAGCGAAGCAGTCAGTTTTAACCTAAGAATAGATTTTACAGCAAATATCTAGGAATTGGTTTACAGAAAACGTACGATATGGTAATGATATTTCGTAAGTTTCACTCTGCCAAGTGGAATACGTGTACCTACCTACCTTGTTTTAATTATGTTTATCGCAGTTAAATATGAATACTCGTGAAATGGTTACTAATGACAACATAACCAATTTATTTACTTGTGTACCACCTACCTAGTTAACATTACTTTAATATGTGTACCTCCTACATTATCGCTACACTTGGTTGATTGTTAGGCATTACACTTGAACAAACTTATCTGTGCAGGCGGTTTAACAATAACTATATATAGTTATTGTTTAGTTATAGTTATTGTTTTAACAATAACTATAATAAATGTACCAAGTTTGACATATCGATGCTATTTTTCTTGACAAGTAGTGCCACCTTGAACCGCACACTTAAAGTGGTCGTCTGGAAGCGTTAAGTCCGCCTTTGTAGTACCTACAACTTTTAGTCCTATGTCTGCGTGAAGTATAAAAATTAAAATAGATTTAGTATTCTTAGCGTTGCAATGGAAATCTAAATTGTTTGCCCTAAAATTTGGCAACGAATTGAGCTGTTTCAGTAGCCTCCATCAAGATTCTGTAATGTACAAACAACAGTAATCTGTTGTTTGTGCATTTCAGGAGCTTGATGCTGCTTGATAGCAGGACACGATTACATGTGTCCCATTGTGTGTGGGACAACATCACATTTACACTACAAGGCAGAGTTATCTATGAATACTCACCTGCACAAGTATTCTTGGCTTCAGCCAACCTGTATCCGAAATCTATTTAAAAGACTTCTAGGTCAGCTCTGGCAACACGTGTCCAGGAGGTAGATTTTCAGCAAGTGGCACAAATGAATTGTGTAGGGAAACACTTTCTCACTCATACATGTTTGCCGCTTACTATTTTTGGGGTTAACAGGAAAACCTTCTATTGCTAATCAGTTACCAAATTAATAAGCAATAACACCATCAGTCCATTAGCTTAAGTACTTAATACACAGTTAACAGAAAGAGGACTAATCTCCAATAAATGAATAATAAAATACCAGCGCTGAAAACTCCAAAACATGCGGTCTATAACATGGAAAAGTTGTTGAACATAGTTGAGAAAAAGTTCCCTTACCATCTGTCTGCGAACTTCGACCCACGCACCGCTTACGCTGAAACTCGATCAGCTGTTGATAACGAATATTCAAGCGATGGATTATTACCAAGTTATGTCAGCGCCGGAATGTTAATGAACTGACGTCATAGATGAATAGATAGTTGGTTAGTATCTTTTGGCGAGTGGCCAGAGCATAACATCACGGCTGTAACTCCTGAAAGGTTAGGTAGAGACGTAGATGGTACACTCTACGCTCACATTTTGCCAGTTATGTTACAGCCCAAGTAGACATCTTAAAGTTGTATTAAAAAAAAAACAAATATACCTACTATGTTTATGCTCGAATCAGTTTTTACCCTTTCACGCGCACCGCATTTTGCACTTCACAAAACCAACGCGCGTACACGTCCTAATTCGTTGTTCGCTTGAATAGACTTGAGTGAATGTACAGCGAGCACAAGGGTCTCACGCGACTCGCGCTTATACGAGCTTGAAGAAAGCGTCAACGCTTGTAAGAGTAATAGGCCTACCACACGCACTTCACCACAGTCTTGCCTGAGCGATTACACGGTGCACACGCGCGATGTACGGTACATTGCATACGCGCAATGTACCGTACATTGCGCATATGGTTGGTAAAACTATATTACCATTACCAACCACACACGCGATGTACTGTGTGCACCGCAAGCGATGATTCTCAGTGTCCACCCCCACCGGTGGACAAGCGTCTACTAGTGGTGGAGAGCGAAACAATTTGTCAAAATCGTTCTCTTTATAGTTTGCCACTGAATTGCTGAAAAGTTGATGCGTGTAACCACCCTTATCCACAGAATTAGACTACCCGCATCATACGTGTATGCGAGAAAGTTTTGCCGCACAGGACTTTGTGGTTGAGTACACGAAGGGATTCATTTTCCGCACTTGCTATTCAAACAGTCGCGAAGGGTGCTATTTTAAAAGAGGATTAATCAGAGGGGACAATTTAACAAAATGTTTTGTTAATCTAAATTCAAGAGCAAGCTTGGTACTTTTTGTAATTAGTTTCTTACTTTGTTCAATTATAATTGAAATATTAATAGAAAAATGATGCACGAAAAGTGACTTTTTCTTGTTTTTTAAAAACATGACATGTACAATGTTGTTTACAAAATGTACATCATTTTAAATGAAATATTTACAAATAACAAGAAAATTCGTGCATCATCTTTCTATTAATATTTCTATACCTACATAATTTTGATAATGTGGAACCACTAGAAAAAGAACTGCCACTCGAGTCGATTCTTAGGTAAAGCTGTGCTTGCCTATGTCGGTCTGTAGATAGGTGACCGCCCGACATACCGAGTTTCCTCCGTGCCTCGGAAAGCACGTTAAGCTGTTGGTCCCGGCTGCCATAATTATATAGATCTTTGGCAGTCGTTACAGGCAGTCAGTGACCTGAAATTCTGGCATCCAGTCTTACCAAAGAGTATACCAAGTATTACCTGGGTTGTGGAGGTCAGATAGGCAGTCGCTCCATGTAAAATACTGGTATTCAGCTGCATCCGGTTAGACTGGAAACCGACCCCAACATAGTTGAGAAAAGGCTAGGCAGATGATGGAACCACTAGAACCGCAAAACCGCAGCGACAAACCCTCAATTTCCATGACAAGCTGCAGCTAACATGAATATTTATTGTAATTAATAAAAACGCTTATGCAGATTGAGACATACTCGTAGCCACATACTGTCGTATTCATGAAAATGAACTTGAATCACAAACATCAAAAACAATAGAAGCTCGATATCTGTTTCAATAGTACCGTTAGATACTATCAACAAAAAATATGGGCTCTAGTAGATAACTGAAATCAAACCAGCAGCACCAACAAGAATCAATTCTATCACAATGGGGCCTGATTGTGCGCGACACAATACCTAGAACTACCTTCATATTTACGCCTGGTATATAGCAGGCTGCACACTGCGAACAGGAATGTTAAGTCAGAAGTTATGGATCAACTTGGTATGTTTGAAATAATCCTCGTTATTGTATTCTTCTTCATACAGAATTATAAACTACTAAACATCGGTTATGCTAAATTCGTTTGTCTTGGTTTGTGATGAAGAGGGATGAGTCACGTGTGGTGAGAGTGACGAATATAAATGAAGATGGATGCATAGACAAGTTCAAAAAAGAAAAGATGGATGAATTGTGTGAGGAATGTGAAAGACATTGAAGGAGGAAGAAAAAAACGTGCTGCACCGAGCCCAAGTAAAATGGCATACGGGCAGGAAAGTGCTGATAAATCGATGGACTCCAAGGAGCTCTTGCGCCATAATCATAATTATCACAAAAAAATACGTTGGTGCGAATTTTAAACAACGTTCTGTTATTGTCAGTCGTCTAAAGTTTAAAAAATATGTTTATCGTTAATCTGTTGGTTGCAAGCGCTACTTCGGAGCATGGGAGCGGAAGGGACTGTCAGGGTTCTACTGACTAAAAACCACCCATGTTCCTGCTTAGCCCTTTGTGTCGAGACCGCGGTATATCTTTTCGAACAACCCGCAGCCTGAGCATGGGATCCTGAAAGTGTTATTGGGTTTTTATTGCCCGGTTGATGGCAATATGGCCAGGTACACTCGCTTAACCTTATAAGGATTACAGGCATGACGGTATATGTTATTTTATTTTACTAATCCTTCTGAATTGCCTGTACTATATCAGATAAAAGCTAGAGCTACAGATGATACCAATTTCACGCCAGTACTGCTGCAAAATAGTGAAGTAATCTTGAAAAGTATTGGCTCAGCGATTTGAAGTTCTCACACATATTGTAAACCATGTGACTTCCTTTTATCTAAGTACGAATTAGAGTTATTCGAGACGTCCAGTTGGTCTATTTGTAGTTTTTGTGTTTTCAATTTGATTTTACAAACGTGGTCTTGTGGTTCGTTCGTGTATTACAATGCAGTTGTTGCTTATGTTATAGCAATTCGTTAACGGTCCCATTTATCCCATATCTTTCGCATCACATTGGCCAATGCGATGTCGATGTCGGTCTGTCTGTCAGTCTGTCAGTCTGTCAGTCTGTCAGTCTGTCAGTCTGTCAGTCTGTCAGTCTGTCAGTCTGTCAGTCTGTCAGTCTGTCAGTCTGTCAGTCTGTCAGTCTGTCAGTCTGTCAGTCTGTCTGTCAGTCTGTCAGTAGAAAGTTGGGAAAGGGTTAGGCAGGTAATGACGTTGACAACTATTAACTGGCATCGTTTGGAATTGTAAATAATTAATTAGTTTCAATGTCATTTTATTGCACCAGGACTTGGAATGTGCAAAACAAGTCGAATTTTTGCAGATATTTTCCTCATTGACCATTTTTAGGTGCAGTCTGTCAGAGTTTTATAATAATTTTCACATTTTTTTCCTTGAGTTTGACAGTCTTATTCTCTTTGTCAAAATTGTGGTAGACATGAAACGCAAGCCATAGGTACTTGATTTAAACGTTATCCGGAAACTGAATAGTTCATTTAATTGAATCCGGGCCATTATTCACTAATTCGGTTTAGAATTAAATAAGGGATGATGACAGATTACACCGCTTTTATGTTAATACGCTTGACTTTAAGCAATTAATTGGTTCCTTTGGCAATCCTTGGCAATTAGAGGGTTGTGACTTGCTAAAAGCGTCGCTTTTGTAATATAGATTGATTAGTAGTACCTATAATAGTACATGGATATTTAAATTTGGATTACACGCGTGGTGTTATGTGTTAATCGTTTATAGACAAGAGAGGAGAAGGGAAGGAGAGGGGAAGAGAGGTTGCGTGTGTGAGGTAAGCTTTGAAAGAAAAAGAACCAAATGAGAGTATGATTATAAAAAATAAACCAGTTGTAAAAGAGCCATAATTTGATTAAAATATTTGATACTACCATTTGTGTTTTTCCTTATAAAAAACCAGGATTTTTTATCGAAATTAATAACTGTGACTACCTTACCTTATCACCTGTTATGTTTGGTGTTAAAGTAACGGTTTTCCTCTATAGAGCCCCACTATAAATATTACAGGATGCATTGTACTTAAATATCACTTATTCCTAGTTCTGCCAACAGAGAGCACAAAGTTTGTGTACTTTGTTACAATTTTACTAAATAATTTGACATTGTTATTTTATAAAAATGGCAAAAACGTGTTTTCCGATTTTCTTTTCATTTCTGGTGAGTCGCATTTTCAATTTCTGGCATAATAATTATATAAATAGAGATTTTTTTTACCAAACCCTAGGTTGGTTGGGTATTAATTCCTGATCGAAGCTTCATGTCTTCTACTCAGGTAGGCGCAATTGTGTAATTTATTTCGTCACCACTGCTCTTAAAAACGGCGAAGGAAAACATCGCAAGGAAACTAAAATGGCCTGGAACCAAAAATTCGAAGACATGTGACATCTACCAACGCGCACGCAACGGTACGCTTGGTGTATTATGTTTTTTCAAATTTTTAATGCATTTTTATTTTCAGGTCGCTCTCCATTTGAGTCATCTAAATTCAGTAAAAGCATCACCTCAGTCCTCAGATGCCGAACTTTTATTCGACTCCTCTTCTTTAGAAGAATGTAAGTTCTATCAATATTTATTTAGGTACTACTTTTTTGTGTAAAAATAAAATTAGCAAACACATTGATATCCATAGCCAATGACATGGTGTCGTATACACAGCTCATGAAGGTGCTAGAGTTGTCTAAAGTTGCACCTTCCTGATGTCGTGTCAGCGGTATCGAGTCCAGGACGTGTCGACGGCCCGTTTGTATTCCTCGCGCGCCTCAAAGAGATGTCAGCAACATTACACGGGCCTGCAAGGGCCAACGCCTGTCGGGGCTGCGGGTTGTTCGAAAGATATACCGAGGCCTCGGACACAAAGGTCTAAGAAGGAACATGGGTGGGTTTTAGTCAGTAGAAGTCTGACACTCCCTACCGCTCTGCCCAGAGCGGAAGGAGTCATTTGATGATGACGGCACGGTTGGCGCAGTGGCTAAGCGATTTGACTGCTGCGCTGCGTGTCGCGGGTTCGATCCCCGCACGGAACAAATATTTGTATGGCCTACAGATAGTTGTTTTGGGTCTGGGTGTGTTTGTGTATGTGAGTTTAAATGTTTGTAAACGCACCCACGATACAGGAGAAATTCCTAGTGTGGGGCAACGTTTTTAAAAAAGAAAAAAAAAAAAAAATGATTTCCCAACCTCCAAAAAAACGGGGTCACCGAGTCAGTACTTCGCTTTTCAGGATGTGAATTAATTAAACTCTCGGATTCCATAAATCTTAAATCTGGTGTCTTTTGTGGTGAGGCGGTTTGCCCCGAACTACTCGTAGTAGCTCAGCTTACGTGAGACTTATTGTTTCTCCCGTGCCCAAATACCAATTGAGACAGCGTGGACACAAATTTTAGATGTTCCATCTGCACGCACATATAAATTAATATATAAATATAATAATAATAATATAAATTAATAATTAATTAATAATAATAATTCCATATTCATTCTCCCTTGGTTCGTGCCCTGGTAATGCTAAATTCTCTACATGCATCGATACCGGAATGTGATTGAATAGTTTGTTTTGAGAGATGATGCATGAAAGGTAACTTTTTCTTGTTATTTTTAAGTACTTATTCTATTTCATTTGTTTTTTTTTTAATTATTATTAATGTTCCTGTATAATATCTAGTTTTCTGTAAAATTGAGGAGCCTTTTTTTATTAATAATAGGGATAGAGTTCCAGAAGTCGGGACTTTTTTGTTGGAAATTTCCTCTTCTTTCAGGATATTTTTTTAAAATTTCTTAAAAGTAATTATTTTTGAAATGATTAACTAAATACCTTAATTTTTTTTCTTATTTTGTTAATAACAATCGCAATTCTTATGTGCTAAAAACCCTTAAAAAACATTTTTCTAGGCGTCATTCCGAATCGAATGAGCTATCCCACATATTTTTAGCAGCTTTACCTCTATTTAACACGTTTTGGAACTTGTTGATTATACTAAAAGCAATCGTTGAGGAAGAGATTCTTTGGCCACTTATGTAATAACGCACCTTCAACGGTTAGGTCATGCCAGCTTTGATGTACTCTTTTGGCGTTCTCTAATGGATTTGAAAATAGCTGCTCTAGACGCTCTTGATAGCATTGTTAACGGAATATTGATTGCAGCACTCATGTTCTTTGGTTATGAGAAGTCGTCCCGAGAAGGTTTGGAAGTTGAGGTTTTTTAAACACTGAACTAGGCCGATGCAGATGTATATTTATTTACTCCTGTATGAGATTTATATTTCAATTCTGTTCAAATCTCAATGTTGTATACTACTTGCTTTGCAAATGTAAGTTCGTTCTTGAGATACAAAATATTTAATGATTCAACTCGTGTACGGAACCCTTTATAGCCAATTTTTGAAACGACCATCATTTTGCTTTTTCGGAATGAACAACTTATGAAATAACATAAACATAACATCATGCTTGTAATCCCCGAAGGGTTAGGCAGAGGTGTACCTAATAGTACACCCATATTTCGCCAGTTATGTTTTAAGTCCCATGTATTAGTGGGCGAGCCTGTTGCCAGCAACCGGGCACAAATCCAGACTCCGTGGCTGTTACCTACTGTTAAATTCCTGATGAAAAAATCCAATAACACTTTGCCCGATCCGAGAATCGGACCTGGGACCTCATGCTCAGCATTCGCACTTGCGACTACTGGACCAACGAGGCAGCCACTTATGAAATAAGTAAGTAAGGAGATTTTTAATAAAGAATGGTTTTATGATTACAGATGAGATGCCGCCAGCCTGTGGGGGGATGTCATTCTGCTTCATAAAGGGCGACAACTACCCTGAAGAAAAGATTGCGGAGCTTCTCACAGACATGCGTGAATTGGTGGGTAAACCAGTAATATTATTTATAATCGAAAAATTACAAAGTAGTCAACAAATAAATTAATTCAATAAAACCGATGACTAAGGGCTTTGAATATTTTGGCTGTTATCAATACAAGTAGTGTATGAGACAAAACAGTATTAGAGATGTTATGCTATTAAAGTGACAATCTTCGTCATTAGTAAAACTTTAAAAGTTAATATAAAACACGTTAATTTATAATACGTATTAAAACCTTGAGACCTATTCGAACCTAGTGTTTAAATATAGCTTACCTACTTTTAACATCAAAGTACTACTTCTACTGGCTTTGTTCTGTTCTATCTCTGCTGCTATGGAGGGGAGTGGAAATTACGTTTTTCCTACTCCTCCGCTATTCTTTTCTGATGAAATTTGTTGCCGGATCCAAGACAGTTCTTTTATTTCTCTGGTACTATGACAAGCTTCATTGTTTTGGCGCTTTTCTGGTGTACGAAACCGTTGGTTCTGGCTTTCAGGAGTTACAGTGGTTTGGAAACAGTGCTTATTAAAAAAAAAACCTATTACATTGATTATGATTGTTTCAGGGAGTGGACAACTTTGAAGCACAAACCAGCATTAACCGCAAGAAGCGGTCTATCGGTGAATCGGTAAGTAAAAAGTATTTCTAAATACACACGGTAACCACGGTACCACGGTTGGCGCAGTGGCTCAAGCAGTTGACTGCTGCGCTACGTGTCGCGGGTTCGATCCCCGCACGAAACAAATATTTGTATGGCCTACAGATAGTTGTTTCGGGTCTGGGTATTTGTGTATGTGAGTTTAAATGTCTGTGAACGCACCCACGATACAGAAGAAATTTCTAGTGTGGGGTTACGTTTTAAAAAAAAAAAAAAGTTACACTGGCGAAATGTGGGTGTACTATTAGTAATACACCTCCGCCTAACCCTACGGGGATTACAGGCGTGATGTTATGTTATCACTTTTTTTCGTAAACTTTGTATTTTCAGGAAATCTTTGTATACATTATATATGGATGCCTCTGTATTTTGGGCTATTACCTATAATATACATTTCTAGCTTAGGTGCTTTTAAAATAAATGAGCTCGTTTTTATGAATATTGAAACTAAAAAAGTTAAGAGAATTTCAAAATTCAAAGAACAAAAGTGGTGCCGTTTCATGGTCTGAGACACGATATAGGTGAGTATAATGTTACACCTGTATAAATTAGACGTAAGTACGTACGTTTGATTGGTCGTCGCCCGTACCCACCTAGTATGCAGAGAGAGCACAATAAATTGTCGTATTGGAACGAAGGGGGGCTAGACGGAAAAAATTCTTACGAAAAGTTGTCACGACACTTTTTGCTATAGTAAGCTATTGTAAGCTGTGCGGCGTCGCATGTTTCTCTGTCTGTCTCTCTCTCTCTTATAGAAAGCAAGCCAGATATTTTCATTTCTTTTTTTTTTTTTTTTACATAATAAAAAATAATAACAATAACTTCGTTCCATCGGGGTGTTCCTTGACACTTCTCAAGTTTTGATGTTTTTTTTTGTTTATACATGACAATACTAAACATAACAACAAAATATATAAACTAAACTAAATACAAACTAACTGACTATAAACGGGCATCGAAAAACTCCTCCTCAACGCTGTCAGCAGGTTAAGTGCCCAAGAGACTGGCAGCGTTGCCACGTTGTATGGCATTGATTAATCATCACTACATAGTATAAAACAAAGCCGCTGTTGCTGTCTGTCCTTCCCTATGTATGCTTAAATCTTTAAAACTACGCAACGGATATTAAAGCGGTTTCTTTTAATAGATAGAGTAATGCAAGAGGAAGGTTTTAGTATATAAATTGTTCGACATTCACGCGGGCGAAGCCGCGGGCATCAGCTAGTTATTTATAAACTATTTTCATTACAGAAAGCGACTGATGATGAAATCGTCTTATGTCCTTCCAACTCTACTGTAAGTACAACTATGATGACACTAACTTATTCAATGATGCTCTGAGTTTGATTCCCGGGTCGGGCAGTGTTTTATTGAATTTTTCCATAAATAATTCCTCAGTAGCAGCCATGGAGCTTGGATTTCCGCCTGGTTGATCGCAATAAGCTCGCCTCCTATTACATGGGACTTAAAGATTTAAACACAATTGGAAACATGGAAGGGAGACCTTTGCCCTTTTTTTTTAAGCTGGTGGAAAATCATCGAATAACCCCTCCCGCTCTTGGGCAGAGCGAAAGGGAGTGTCAGACTTCTACTGACTAAAACCCACCCATGTTCCTTCTTAGCCCTTTATGTCAAGGCCGCGGTATCTCTTGCGAACAACCCGCAGCCCGACACCTTTGCCCTGCAGTGGAACACTAAAGGCTAATAATAAAATAGAACAGAGGGACCGACTGGTTAACAATAAAATCTTTGTTTTTGATTTCAGGATATTCCAATCTATTACATAGTTGATACCAACGATAGAGTGCGAGTGGTAGTGCAGTCTCCAAACAGGTTCATGCAAACCTACACTGTTAGGTGGTGCTTGTAAGTATTCATTAATTCATAAATTCTCGGTACTTTTTAATTAATACGTTTAGTACACAGGTAGAGATCTTTATAATTCTAGTTCACTGAAAAATATTGGTTGCAATTTTGTTTTCTAAAGTGTTTCGCACTAAGCAACTGATGTCAAACCTGTATTGTATGACATCAGTCTCTAAATTTATTTGTATAATCTTAATAGTAAATACAAGTTAGCTGGCTGCATACTTATTAGTTTGTTCGACTGTACTAGTGATGTGCCCGTCGGACTACCAAGTCTTGTGTTCGAACCCAACCTCTGATTTTTCTGAGTCATGTTTATAATTATCACTAGCTTCGGTGAAGGAAAACATCGTAAGGAAATAAGCATGCCTGAGCGATATTCCTCGACTGCATGTAAGGACGAACTAGAGGCCCATAACGATAAATAAAGTAAGAATAATAGCTTACTATTAAGAAATTTCATGAAAAGTAACAGTTTTTCGCCCCACAAGTGACGCAACTATAGAAATTAAAAGCCCTCGACAGACGAGCGAATCTCAAATGATTTTCAACTTGAAACCTAAGAAAAATCTTGATGTCTAATTTCAGAAACCAGGGACGGATTACATCGAGCGTCTATAATATCTTTAACGGTTTTGAATGTGTTACCACAATGATGGACTTAGATTTCTTCGTGCTGGGTGATGATATGCATCCTAACAAGATGGAGATCGCCAGACCTAAGGGAGGCATCCCTGTGTGCTGCAAATGTCGGTCAAACTTTGTTAAACCCAAGAAGGTTATATATGAATAAACATACTGTTACTGTTTTAGCCTATGTAATCCCACTGCTGGGCAAAGGCCTCTTTGAATAAACATATTTCAACGAAAAAAAAAAATGTTTTTTAATTTCATAAAATAGATATTTAATTTATAAAATACAATTTAAATCAACTTTAGCGAGACTGACTTGTACCTAGTAAGACAACATCAGACTAGTGATTAGTGGAAAATTAACGTAGTTTTTAAATTTACAACTTTAAAACTCTATTTATAAAATAAATAATACACTAAATCGTGGAACTGTTACTATACAGGGTGTAAATCAACCCATCACACACCCGTCAACCAAGCATTCTGTACATCAAACTAAGTACCCTTATGCAAAAATTTTTGCTGGAAAACGATTTTTTTTTTTGGGTCAAAAATCACATTTTACGGTAAAACTCAATGTAGCACTGTTAAAACATTGTGCTAGTGGATGCTTTAAATAGTAAACGGGTCATGGAGGTAATTTAAGTAAAGTTAAAAACTGAAAAACTAGTATTTACAAAAACAGCTGTGAAAAATTTGGAACTTTGACCCCCAATATCTCTGTAACTAGGAGGTTCCCAGGTATGGTCTAGAACAAAAAAATGATCGCAGCGGTGGGGAGAACAAGTGCCATTCGTTTGCGTTAAGGGTACTTTTACACCCTATATAATGGATTCGTAAGTTTTTGTTATTAATTATTAGCCTTTTCACCTTGAGTTTGATAGTTCTAGTATCTTCGTCAAAATCGTGTCAGAGATCAAACTGAGGCCGGAAAACCTCTCGTCCCAGCCGCCGCGGGAGGCGCTCCGGGCGTCTGGGGCCTCGTGATGGCTTCCGGCCACCGCCCGTCGGGGCTGCGGTTGTCACGTTCCGCCGCCTCCTTCGAAAGCATCACTGCTTTGCAGAAAGAGGCGACGAGCGACGTCCCATTCCCTCTCCCCCCGGACCATGGCTTGTACCAGGGCCGAACGCGAGAGGTCGCCGCCGCCGATCGCCACTACGAATGTGAGTGAACCTCTACCTTATCCATCGGTGATTACAAGCGTGTTGTTGTTTATCACCAAAAAAGACGAAGGCAACTGTCATTTTTGCTTATGATAAAGGAACCAAGTGATTGCATAAGACACCTGTGGTGTCTCGTCGCTATACGCACGGTGTTCTTGGGTTTAACTTTAGACGCTAAGCTTCAGTGGGGGCCTCATATCAATAAATTGTCAGTTAGAAAAATCAGTAACTTAACCGATTTAGAGACAGCCCGATTAGTGTACTTCAGTTATTTTCATAGCGTAATGTCGTCCGGCATTTTGTTGTGGGAGAATGCCGCCGATATTCAGGCCATCTTTGTTTTGCAGAAACGGGCGGTTAGATCAATTTATAAATTGAGACACTCTCTCAGAGAAAAGTTTAAGGAAATTAATATAATGACTGTTCCTTCTCAGTATATTTATGAAAATCTAATGTATGCTCATAAAAATATAAAGATGTTTTAGAAATATAGTGAAATCCACAAAATACAAGAGATAAGCATAAATTTATTGTACCTAGAACAAGGCTCAAGAAAATAGGTGGATCATTTATTCGGTTTTATAATAAACTACCAAGCCACATTCAAAACTTAGGCCTTAATAAATTCAAGTCTTTTATAAAACGTAAACTTTGCCAGAAATGTCCGTTAAACTTATAAATATAGAGGCTTCATAATGTAGATTTTCACAGCAGTCCAAATCCCATTCGATATTTGGGGATACTACTCGTATTGGCACGTTAAGAAAAGATATTGCCATTCTTCAACAATTGTTTGTAATGAACAAACAATTGTTGAAGAATGGCAATATCTTTTACTGTCTCTTCTTTTACTGTAATCGATACTGTAATATTATTTGTCATGTTTGTGTCGCACTAGTTTAACATAACATTACTACATTTACATTACCCCATCCATCCATCCTCCCATTTTTTTTTTTGATTATTACATTTTTTATGTAAGTCACAATGACAATATTTTTTATTTTGATTACCTAAATAAAATTGAAACAATTCTGTTTTTCCTTTAGAAACCAAGGATTTCTATAGAAATTAATAACTGTGTTTTTGTACCTTATCACTTGTTATGTCTGGTGTTAAACTCACGATTTTCCTCTATCGAGCCCCACTATAAATATTCCAGGGTGCATTGCACTGAAATATTATTATCATTCATACCTAGTTCTAAGAACGGAGAGCACATAACTGTTTTTGTGCACTTGCTTGTTACAATTTACCAAAAAAAAACTTATTGTTATTTAAATAAAATGGCAAGAATGTTTTATCCAATCTTATTTGCATTTCTGGTGAGTCTCATTTTTATTTTTGACAGTATATTAAGAAAAAAAAAATCGGCAACGTAGGTTGTGTTCTTTGCCGTCGGGGCTGCGGGTTGCTCGAAAGAGATACCGCGACCTCGGCACAAGGAAAAAGAGGGAACATGGGAGGTTTTTAGTCAGTAGAAGTCTGACACTCCCTACCGCTCTGCCCAGAGTGAAAAAAAAAAGGGTAAATAAAGGTCTCCCTTTCCGTTGTGTTCTTTAAACTCAGAAATAGGTACTACAGTTCTTCGTGCATCGCGGTAAATTAATTACCGCATACGATACGGCTTTGACTACGGATAGAAAGCTTTTGTTCAAGTCGACTGGTAATATTGCAAACCAGAAAACAAATCAGATTTGTTAAATTAAAACTCAAAGTCAAAGATCTTTATTGTGAGACAGTGGTTACAAAGTTGTTACTGTGTTAATTTTGATGTACGGTTGCACTGCTCCACCATGTTAGGCATACAATAGTTTGTTTTATTTATTAATTCAAATAAACATTTTAATTGAAATAGTAAAAAAATAATATTTTGCATCAAAACATAAAAACAGTTTGGCACTCAAACCGAGTCTGTCGGACAAAAAATCATTAATTATTGTATAATAATATGGTCTATTTAGCCTAAACAATTGGATGTATGGCAATCTTCGGAACTAACGTTCCGATTCCTAAAATTATTTTATTAGGTAGCGGGGAAAGACATTCCTGTGGAATAGTTTGCAACCATAACGCAAATGAGACTCTCGATTGGCGGTTGGATCAAGAACTTGATTCAGAAGGCAATAGGTACTTCTCGATACGGTCCGCATTGTGAGGGGTTTCCTGTCTCTGGAGCCCTAATCACCGGTAGCTTGGACCCTGCTACCGACACCGGTGGACCCCTCGTTTATTTAGATGTTTTTTTTGTTAATGTTAGTAATGTATTTAAAAATGAAATAAAGAAACATGTGGCCAGTTTTTTCAAATTTTAATGCATTTTGTTTTTCAGGTTGCTCTCCATATGAGCCTAAATTCAGTAAAAGCATCACCTCAATCCTCAGACGGCGGAATATTAGTCGACACGTCTTCATTATTAAAAAGTGAGTTAAGTATATCAATATTTATTTACTACTATTTTATGTTATACTAAAATTTCGTAACAAAAAAGTCTAACAACTCCCGAAACAGTAGCACCAATATTTATAACTTTTCCAAAGGGTTCAAAGTACAGCCGAAAACGGTGGCGTAAGCTTCACCCTTTTTCGACTTTTCAGGAACAAATACTATTTAAAGTAATAAAAATTTATTATAAAAAAATTCAGGCATCTACTAGAGAGATAAATGAACAATAATCTACGGCCAAAAGCTTTTCAACGCGATTTTTCTATTATTTATGCATAACTGTCCGGAAACAGTAGCACCAATATTTTGTCATTTTCAAATTTGAAAAAACATTCAAAAAGAGGAGAAAATTTCGTAACAAAAAGGTTTAATTCCCGGGAATTAGACCTCTTCTTAACTATCGTGTGGTTAGTGTCTAACCTAGTCTCAGTCGAGTTTATGTGCCACACATAGGCTTCCGACTTGGCTTGACATTCCGTCGAAAATACATCATAAGCATGCTGGTTTCCTCACGACAGAAGAAGTTCTTTACCGAAGCTAGTGTTAATAGGAAAGTACTAAAAAAATCTAATTAGTCCGTCAGATAGATTTCCATAAAATATTGGATTTTTCCTTTTTGCTCGTAAACAAACAATGAAGACGATACAGTGCTTTGAAAACTCGTGTGACGTCTTATTCTAAGACATTAATATAACATTTTTTATCTGTGAGTGACGTCACAACCCCCCACTCAAATCTTTGACGCGTTTTATCTTCGTCAATTTTTATTGATTTGATAAATCAAAAAATACGTATCCAATATTTTTCGATAATCTAACAGACAGACTAATGCTATCGGCAAGCGCAGTCGGTCCCAACACTAGACTATCACTGCTTAGTAACTAACGTGTTACTTATAAGCACATGCTATCGGCAAGCGCAGTCGGTCCCAACACTAGATTATCACTGCTAAGTAACTAACGTGTTACTTGTAAGTAAGCACATGCTATCGGCAAGCGCAGTCGGTCCCAACACTAGATTATCACTGCTTAGTAACTAACGTGTTACTTGTAAGCACATGCTATCGGCAAGCGCAGTCGGTCTCAACACTAGACTATCACTGCTTAGTAACTAACGTGTTGCTTGTAAGCACATGATATCAGCAAGCGCAGTCGGTCCCAACACTAGACTATCACTGCTTAGTAACTAACGTGTTACTGGTAAGCACATGCTATCGACAAGCGCAGTCGGTCCCAACACTAAACTATCACTGCTTAGTAACTAACGTGTTACTTGTAAGCACATGCTATCGGCAAGCGCAGTCGGTCCCAACACTAGACTATCACTGCTTAAAAACTAACATGTTACTTGTAAGCACATGCAAGCGCAGTTGGGCAACTCCCAGTTAGATGGGACCTTGGACAGGTGACGTGGTCAGACTGGATGCAGAAGATGATGCGCATAACAGAGTGTTGTGGCACTTGTCGACGTGGAATCTTTTCAGCACTTGGACCAATCACGTAGCACACATTCTGTCTTCAAGTCTTCATTGCTTCTATTACATGCACGAGCAATAGGTATTTTCTGACTGGCTTAAGCAGAATGTGCAGCGATAAGTCTATCATTCTCTAATCATGTAATTATTTTTTAAGGTGACTTCAGATGCACGTCAGACGACGACTGTCCATCCGGGCAAATATGCGAGGTAATGCTCGGCATCTGTAGGTATCCTGTAGGTATCCTGTATCTATAGAGAACACGTCGACCACGCAAGCTAGTCGTCGGAACCACAACGCTCATGGGCATTTGCAGAAATCTGTGTGTCCTATACTAACGAAAAGGAATTTGAATATATACAGAAGAATAAAAGACGACTCGTCCACTTTCCAAATTATTTATTGTTATTGTTTTCAAACAATAGGGTGTTTCCTGACTAAAAAAAATATGATTCTAATTAGTCTGTTAGATTATCGAAAAATATTGGATACGTAGTTTTTGTTTTATCAAATCAATAAAAATTGACGAAGATGAAACGCATCAAAGATTTGATTGGGGGGTTGTGACGTCACTCACCGGCAAAAAATGTCATACTAAGGTCTTAGAATATGACGTCACACGAGTTTTCAAAGCACTGTATCGTCTTCATTGTTTGCTTACGTGAAAAAAAAAATGTGTCCAATATTTTTTGGAAATCTTTCTGGCGGACTAATATTTTTTTTTTTGTTAACTACCGATGTAAACGTTAAGTGAATTCTGATATTTTATTTTATTTATCAAGCATAGGTACTACTGTTCCATAGCATTTTTTGAAATAGGCACAATTATTGTCAACATTTACATTCAGGAGATATAATAAAGCAAATGGAGCACTTTTATTATGTTTAAAATCGGTAGAATTTATAGTGATGTTTAACATGTTAATTATAATAAATAATTCTCTTATTATTAATTAAATTGGTCTACAATAAGATTTTTTTTTGCCTTAGTATTGCAAGTTGTTTTTTTCCATATCTTGGTATGAGATTAGCTGAAACAAGCCCTTATAAGAAAAATTGAAAAAACCATTTTCTAAGAAATAATTAAGTGTTTACTAGCGGACCTGGCAGACGTCGTCTTGCCCGGACAGCAGCGCCACCTACCAGGTCCAATTGTGTATTCAAACCATCCAAAAACCCATTGAAATATCACCAGAAAGTTTCATCCAAATCGGTCCAGCCGTTTAGGAGGAGTTCAGTGACATACACACGTACAGTAGAATTATATATATAAAGATATAAAAAAACAAATGTGTTATATACTGGCCACCAAGAATCGAGACCTGTCATGTTGACGACATGTGACATCATTCTTTGTCTAACTTAAGAAATTATATTTTACTACATTAATGAAAATGTGTATTTAATAATTGGCGACGAGGATGTCGACTAATGATATTAAAAAAAATAAGAGAACCCGCGCGTCATTGCGAGGTTTAATCACAAAACTTGAAAACTACGTTAACACCCAAGAAACTTTACCATACGAAGAAACAGAGTCAAGACTACAATCGCTTCAAGAAACGTTACACAAATTACAAGAAATACAGCATGAAATAGAATTAGAAACTCCAGACGAACAACTAGACCAAGAGATAGAAACCAGGTACGATTTTGAAGAAAAATGTGTCATCATAAAGACGAAACTTCTCATATTGCAAAATAGAGAAAATCGACATAACACACAGCTACAAACATCAGCATCACCCATGAGTACGAATAAACAACAAGAACGAGGGCCAAAAATGAATTTCCAGCCTTTTCAAGAAAAAGAGACCTTCGCAAACTTTACGAAACGACTAACTGTATTTTTCTTGCTCAATAAAATCGAAGATCCTCAAATAAAAGTGTACACCTTTCTTGCTGCATTATCACCCGAATTACATGAGAAGTTACATGATTTATGTTCTCCGGAGGATCCAATTGATATGAACTTTATAGAACTCACACAGATTCTAGACGACTACATAGATCCTAAGCCTAGTACATGGGCGTTACAACACAGATTTATTACGCACACACAACGTGAAGATGAAACAGTAGCAACATACGCCTCAGAATTAAAGAAAAATTCCTTGAACTGCGAATTCAAGTGCCTTAACTGTCAAAAGTCTACCTCAGAAAGTTTCCTAGTCCTGCAATTTATTCGCGGACTAAAAGACAGTGAAATACGAACAAAAATTCTTCAAGAAAGAGATACAACACCTTTTACTAAACTGGTTCAAATTGCTACATTCATGGAAATGGGAAAATCAGAAAACATGAAAATATCCGCAGACATGCACAAACATTTGGACACAGTAAACAAGATTACAAAATCTACAAGTAGAGATATCGAATCACGACCATCATCCTCACGACAGAATATAAAATTAACTTCTTCCTCATCATCTCCGTTAACTATAAGAGATTTAAAAGGAAAATGCTTCAGATGCGGTAAAGACGACCACAGATCTAATGATTGCGGTGCCATCAAGTCTACTTGCCTGAAATGCAAGAAAATTGGACATCTGGCAAGAGTTTGTTTACAACGGAACCTAAAAACCAATCAACTAGATGACACTCTTAACACGAGTTGCGATAGTATTGGAGATATCAATTTAATAAAAAGTGAAATAACTGACAAATATATGATCACAGTTAAAATTGAGAACAAACAAGTACGCATGGAATTTGACACGGGAGCGACCTTGTCAACAATGTCACTCAAGCAATATAAAAGCCTACAAATACCAAATAAAATTTTCAAAACTGATACGAAATTGAGAACTTACACTGGTGAAATTATCAAGCCTACAGGGGTAACATACATCAAAGGGACGTATAAAGATCAGATTTTCAACGGGAAACTTTACATAATCGATCAAAACGTTGACCCAATTTTCGGTAGGAGCTGGATTAAAGAAATTAATATGAAAATTGCAGATTTAAGAATTGTACGAACTTCAAAACAATCCGACAAACTTGATAAAATATTAGAAGAATTTTCATCAACTGTTTTTAGATCAGACCTAGGAAAAATACCCAACTACGAAGCTCATATAAATCTCAAAGAAAATACACGACCAATATTTATAAAACCACGACGTATACCGTACGCATTAAAGGAAAAAGTCGATAAAGAAATTGAACGACTGTGTGCAGAAGGGGTGATTACCAAAGTAGACCAATCAGACTGGGGCACACCAATAGTACCGATTGTGAAACCAAACGGGAGCATTCGACTATGCGCAGACTACAAGGTCACCTTGAACAAAGTCATCAGAGATGAACAATACCCAATTCCTATAATTGAGGATATATTTGCGGAAATGAACGGAGGCAAATACTTCTGTACTTTAGACATTACCCAAGCCTACCTTAATATGGTCATGGATGAAGAAAGCGCCCTTTTACAAACATTAAGTACACACAAAGGCACTTACAAAGTCAATCGCTTGATGTTTGGAGTCAAAGTGGCACCAAGCCTTTGGCAGAAATTTATGGATCAGTTACTTCAAGGACTAGACGGAATTAAATGCTTTTTTGATGACATTATAATTCAAGGAGCATCAGAAGACCAACTTTTAACACGTCTAAGACAAGTTTTGCAAAAACTAAAAGATAGTAACCTCCGCGTGAACAGAGAAAAATGTATTTTTTTTAAACGTAATATTAACTACCTAGGACACACAATAGATAAAGAGGGTTTACATAAGAACAAAGACAAAGTCAAGGCCATCACGAATACAGCAAGACCAAGAAACATTAACGAACTACGAACCTTCCTTGGTATGGCTAACTACTACAACAAGTTTATACCGAACCTTGCCTCTTTAACGAGCCCTTTAAATGAATTACTAAAGAAAGAGAATGATTTTCACTGGACTTCTAAATGTGAAGAAAGCTTTAACAACATAAAGAAGGAAATTTTGAGCGACAGAGTTCTAATCCATTTTGACCCAGGTAAACCGTTGATACTAGCTACTGACGCCTCACCGACAGGCTTAGGAGCTGTTCTGTCACACAAACTACCAGATGGCTCAGAAAGGCCAATCGCTTTCGCCTCAAGGTCACTCTCAACTAGCGAAAAGAAATATAGTCAAATCGACAAAGAAGCTACGGCAATCTACTGGGGCATTAAAAAGTTTTTCCACTATTGTTACGGCAGGAAATTCGTATTAGTGACTGATCATAAGCCGCTTACCTCGATTTTTCATCCACACCAGACATTACCTGCACTAAGCACAATGAGATTATTCCATTACGCACATTTTTTATCGGGATTTGACTACGACGTGGAATACAGAGCTTCGGTAAAACATTCAAACGCTGACTACCTATCGAGATTTCCAGTTGAAATAGCAAAAGAAACATCAATAGACCAACATTGTGCGTATCAATTGCAACAGATCAACATCTTAGAAATCCGACCAGAAGTTATAGCCAGTGAAACGAGAAAAGACAACGACTTAAATACATTACTACAAGCACTACAGACAGGTCACTCATTAAGACAATATGGTTATGGTGATAATGAATTGACACTCCAGGATAACTGCATATTGAAAGGAACCAGAGTGGTAATACCCAAAAGTTTACGTGCTTGTGTTCTTGATGAATTACATGCGGGACATATCGGTATACTGAAAATGAAATTGCTAGCACGCAGCTACATATACTGGAAAAATATAGACATGGACATCGAGAACAAGGTAAAGTCTTGTAGAGCGTGCCGATTGGAACAGAATGAGCCACCAAAAGCTCCTCTACACCACTGGGAACAACCTAACGGCCCCTGGCAACGAATTCATATAGATTTTGCAGGACCTGTTCTAGGACACCAACTTCTAATAGTCGTAGATGCATTCACAAAATGGGTTGAAGTTTTCCCCACAAAGACCACAACGAGTGCATGGTGCATTGCTAAGTTTAAGGAGTTATTTTGCACATTTGGCACACCTTACACACTGGTATCAGACAACGCACGCCAGTTTGTATCACAAGAATTTAAATCGTACCTTGCCAGCTGTGGAGTAACACATTTGACGTCAGCTCCGTACCACCCAGCAACTAACGGTCAGGCTGAACGTTACGTGCAAACTATAAAGAAAGCACTACGTGCAATGGAGGGGGAGAGAGGCAACCTTACGGATAAGCTCCTTGTGCTAAAAACTCGGCTCAGACGCACACCAAACCAGGATGGACATACTCCCTATGGACTGATGTTCAGTCGGGACGTTAGAACAAAGCTGCATGTGATGTTCAGAGACTCAACTGCTCCGACAGCGTTCAGATCAGAGAACACACCGTCTCTCGTCAGAGCTTATTCCGTAGGTGATCGAGTGCAGGCCAGAGCCTACTCCGACCAGAGACGAAGATGGGAGTTCGGCACGATAATGCGTCGTGTTGGCAATCTGCACTATGAAGTGCGAACTGACGATGGCGTTATATGGCGCAGACACTTGGAGCAGCTGCTGCCAGCCCCGGGAGTGCGGCAGTTAGGAATCGCGGCGGAGGACTGTTATATACTGGCCACCAAGAATCGAGACCTGTCATGTTGACGACATGTGACATCATTCTTTGTCTAACTTAAGAAATTATATTTTACTACATTAATGAAAATGTGTATTTAATAAAATGAAACTACAATACTGAATATTTATAAATACCGTACTTAGTTTCTTATGTATTCAGTAAAAAGGTATTATTTTGTTATTATAAACAGACACATCAATTATATTTATTTGTATAGATTGGTATGAAAACACCGTGAGTCACGCCCTAAAATGTATGAAACCGAGAGATGTGCCATCGTGGTAATGTTCTCAAGTTATAAATTCGTTTACCTCTACCATGTGTACCCACTACCCAGCCTAGTCTAATTATGTACGAACAACATTGTGAGGGCGGTTGCTCACACAATTATTTCTACGCCGTCACACTGTTACCTCAGTAATTAACTTGAAATCGACGTCTGCTTGAAAAACGATGAATAATAAAATATCATATTATATTGAAGCTTGTATGGAGATAATTACACTAACGAGAACGGCTGTAGATTAATTGATATTAAACGTAAAATTGTGCTGAAAAGTTGATTGTTTAATATCAGGTTTTGTTCACTATCTATAAATTGTTGACGAGCTTTTTTTTAAATAATGAGTCCTAGTTTTTCTTGTTTCCCAACTTGCAATAGATCAATACACTAATTCTTAATAGTAGGTATTTATATATAGACCAGGGCTGAAGCCTTTGAAAAACGTAAAAAGTGAAAAAAATAGTAGGATGAAACCCATTTGAATAGGAAGAGAATATAATAAAAATGAAAGGAAAAATAAATTTAAGGGCGATCTGAGGTCAGGCACAGGGGTTGGGGGGGGGGGGGTTTTAAGGATAAAAAATGGTTTCGACACTGGTCTAATATTTGGACTACATTATCACCATCATCATTCTCTTGCCCTTATCCAAATTCATTTGGAGTCGGCGAAGCATTTCTTCTTCCACACTTCTCTGTTTCTCGTCATCTCATGAGCTACTACATTACAACACACACGCATACATACACGCATACATTATTTGGGATACATTACACCTTAATCTTATTGTTATTGAGTGAATCCTTGACAATTCAAAAGTGCTTGCATTTAATTTAATTTAATTGAAATAAATGCTTTGAGTTTCTGACCACCAATTAATTGGGATATGGTCGACGCCTGTAATTAAAATGTCTGAATTCCGATTAAGATTTTCTAGCTTACAGCACCCTTATATCGTCTGCCTAGCTTCCCTAAAATGTTAGGTTCGGATTCTACTTGAACCCAAAGCGTCTGAATATTCATATCTGACCTCAGTAATCCAATTAATGGGAAAATACCGATATCGATTTAATCCTATTTCGGGGATTTGACTACCTCTCACTATCATCGCAGATGGAACCGACGCGTTAACGTCCAGATTGGCCACTGTACTTCTTGTCCAGGAGGAAGGTGTTCTGCGAAGACTCAAGCTCAAACAATAACTATAAATCTTTCTACTTTATCTGCGGAGGTAGTCAATTTTATTGTAACTTTGTGTTTCTGTAAGTATTTCATCCGCGTGAGAAACAAAGTTACCGACATAGCCTGAAGAATTGCCAAACTTAAGTGGCAGTGGGCAGGGCACATTGCTTGCTCGTAGAACGAATGGCCGATTGGGCCGGAAAGTTCTGGAGTGGCGACCGCAAACCGGAAGACGTTGCGTTGGAAGGCCTCCCACTAGGTGGACCGATGACCTGGTGAAGGTTGCGGGTACCCGCTGGATGCGAGACGCACGGGACCGGTCAGTGTGGCGACACCTGGGGGAGGCCTATGTCCAGCAGTGGACGTCTTTTGGCTGAAATGATGAAGTATTTCATCACCATCTGCCTAGCCTCTTCCAATTATGTTGGGGTGGGCTTCCAGTCTAACCAGATGCAGCTGAATACCATTTTACATGATCTTCATAACCTAATTACATACATACATACATAACATCACGCCTGTAATCCCCGAAGGGTTAGGCAGAGGTGTACCTAATGGTACACTCACATTTCGCCAGTTATGCCTAAAGTCCCATGTAATAAGCGGCGAGCATATTGCCATCAACCGCGGGCACAAATCCAGACTCAGAACTTAACTAGTATTGGGTAATATGATGACCCTTGGTAAGACTGGTTGTCAGACTATCAGGCGACTGACTACCTGTAACTACTGTTCATCATCATCTGCCCAGCCTTTTCCCAACTATGTTAGGGTCGGCTTCCAGTCTAACCGGATGCAGCTGAGTACCAGTATTTTACATGGAGCGACTGCCTATCTGACCTCCACAACCCAGCTAATACTAGGTAATACGATACCACTTTGGTAAGACTGGATGTTAGAATTGCGCAAGTCACTGACTACCTGTAATGACTGCCAAAGATCCAGAAGCCAGTTTAACGTGCTTTCCAAGGCACGGAGGAAACTCGGTATGTCGGGCGGTCACCCATCCACAGACCGACCTCGGCAAGCACAGCTTTACCTAAAGATCGACCCGAGTGGCAGTTCTTATTAATTCACGAGCTCCTCCTCCACCTGTAACCACTGTTAAAGATCTTCAATTTACCAAAGGCTTGATGTGTTTTCATAAGAATTTGTTCTTCTTTAAAAATGTTTCAGAACCTGAATGTGGAAAGTGTTGCTTACCTTCAGACCCCATTTTTTTCGGCTAGGTCTAAAAAACAGTAAACTATAAATCCTTTTACTTTATCTTTGAAGGCACTCGGCTGAAACATTGCGTTTCTTTACGTATTGGTCCCTTGCCTTCTGACGAATGGCGGGCATTTGGACCTTCTAATTTATCACTTCACTTTACGTCCGTTTCCTTTTTAGTTTCTGTACATAAACGGTCTACATTTAGGTTTCAATTTGTAACAAATATATATATGTCGGATTCGGTCATTGGTCATAAATTGGACATATAATGAATCGCAAGAGCGCCAGTGGTGGCATCACGAGACCTACTTACAAGTCTACCCACACAGCGAGCTTCTACAGAGTCGAGATGTTTTGAGCTCTCAGTGATAAAGACATTCATTGTCTGATCCCAGCGCAGTTGAGATTTCCCGGAACGGTACCAGATTAATTGTGCCCTGTGTTAAATTGTAATTTTAAATAATTGTTTGTTTAATAAGAACAGTGTATACATAATGTGTTTTTATTGAACGACATCCTTTTTCTGCCCACATGATGTACGAGTACGAGCCCAATAGAATCAATTCTCAATCTGACATAAAATAACAGGCATTAAGATCTTTAAAATAAATAATTATTTGCTTTAAAAAATCATGTGCTTCGCTACGCTTAAAGAACACGAGAACAAAGTGTCTTCAACTTATTAGAGACTATAACGAAAGTGCCAATGGACACATTCTTAATTTTGTAAGTTTTAGCAAATTAGGTTAAATTTAAATTACTTATTAGCCTCAAGGTCTAGATAACAATTGTATGAGTAACCGTTCAATAACGAGTACTTCATAATGAAAAAAAAAAAAAAAATCATAAACATGCCATGATTTTTATTTGAGTCACAACAGGGCTGTTTCAAGTTGCTGAAGCCAGATGTAAAATAACAGTAAAACGAATATAGAATACTTTTACAGTTTTCCAAAGGTGATCTCACAGTACCAACTAAGTATTTCTTACAATTTCCGCCATTATTGCAGTTTTATTGTACTGAGTCCATCGCCCCTTTCACGTAGCACAGTTACGGCGTAGCTGGCGCTTTGCTACGTCGTAGCACAGCTATAACCTTTTTAGTTTTTTTTTGTGATAAATGTAGCATTTTCGACTTTTTACAATATTTTCGTGTCTTCCAGGCATCCGGTTAGACAAGAATACGACTTCATCGTATTAACGTCTGCCTAACTAACCCAAAGGTAAGATGATTATTTATTGAACGGTACCCAACAAGCGTTGGTTACCCTTGATCGACCCTTGAGGCCAGTATTATATAACCACGATCTTGTCTCCTCTCAAGTACCTATGTAATGGGTACACAGACTAACCATGCCAAGCGTGGTTTAACCTGAAAGGTAGTCCTGACTGTCTGTTATTATTTAGCTACGAGCTCCTTTACATTATCAATAAGTTAGGTTACCAAGTTACAATATCCATTAGTTTAAGATTATCAAGTTACATTATCTATGAGTCAAAGGGATAATTTCCGACCACAAAGCGACGGTCGGGTGGTATACATTTGTGTTAGGCATCAATGGGTTTCATACAAGCCAATGCGACGTGAGATCCACTTCACCACTCGACTACATGGACGAGCAGTTACATACAGGGTGTAAACGTACCCTCCACAAAGCCGTCAACCAAACAATACATAAAATTAAGTAACCCTACGCAAAAATCTAGACCCGGAAGCCACAAGCACTTAAGTCAATTCTTTTTGCATGCAAAAATTTTACAGGAGACGGTTTAATTCGATTGGTATGAAAAAAATGTACTACGGTTATTGTTTTTATTATTTATTATTACACAATTATAAACTAGTTACATATCAGAACATGGCTATTTAGGCTTTATTTATTAATTACTGAAATATCTGACTTAAGTTTCTTTGAACATCAAGAAATTGTGACTTAAGTGTTTATTAACGTACTATAATTACTAGGGTTATTTGTTTTATTTTATGATTTTAAAACGAACTATGAATAATTATGATTATTAATTAAAAATTTATAATATAATGCATGCAATAAAGTCAAAAATTAACAGTCACTCTCTTCTGAATCTCGTATATCTGGATCAACATCCTTGGTATCGTCAGTGGTTACTAAATTCTGGTAAAAATTATGGAAACATTCTGGTATTAAGGACAAAAGTGATATTATATCACGTTTTTTTTCGATACTTATTGGTACTGGCTTGTCAGTAATCTGCATCAAATTAAATTCCTTATCTCGTCGCGTGTTCCGTTTGTAATTAATACTTTTCAATGATTCTTCTCTAGAAAGAGATGTTTTGTATTTTATGACGCCGTACTCAGAGTCGTAACTCAGCCACTTCACATCATGCCACTTGAAAACATTTCCGTCATCGTCTTTTTTTCGGGCTACTAAAGGACCTTTCAATAAACTAGCGAAATCAAAGAAATCATTTTGTCGCATTTCTCTAACGGTAAATTTTTTGCTACTCGATCTTACTAACTGCATCCAATCGTGGGGGTGATAAATTTGTATTTCGGTTTTTTTCTTTTTTTTTTCAATAATTGCATGGTCTAAGTCAACCTCCATATGTGTATGACCAGGTATCATAAACTTGTGATGTATTAACTTCATGGAAGGTTTTACAGTCAACAAGTACGTGAACATTGCAGCCACGTGAGTGTTCTTGTTTTGACCTCCACAAGTGTCAGAGTACAAAATCACTTCTGAGATTTCTTCCGGTTGTTCTCGTAAATATGCAAACAAACAAGAGGCTATTTGATTAGCACCGCGACCCGAAATACCCTCATGCCACATGTGGTGCGTGGACATTCCAGTTGCGTTGTCATGAATTGTGAGGTTGAAGGTCCAAAGTTGTCTTTTATAAAAGGCTACAGATGATTGTAAAGCTGGGGTTGGCAAGCATTGCTGTAGGTCAAAAGTCAGGCATTTGATTCTATTATTTGTAATTGCGATATTTTTATCACACTGCTTCTCTTTGTACGCCATATCAGCGGCTAGCAGATGAGAGTCACGTTCTTTTTCGAGGGCCAAAATTGTGATCTCGTCCGTAGCAATATTTAATTTCATTTTAAACAGGTCGCATGTGTGACAAGTGTCCACTTTTGGTTTTTTGAAACTTAAGTTTAATTTATGAAATTCTTTGCGGTATATCTTATCACTCACAGGATTTTCATGTGATTCTGAATAAAGAGAATACATTTTCGATATAGTCAAATGCGATGGTAAATATTTGCGGGTGCTTCTACGTCTAGTGTAATGACTTTCATATAGCGGAAACGAATTGATATGATTAATCACCTCTTGAATTTTTTGTTCGGAATGTTTGTTTGCTGGTGTATTCTTTCCACGTTTGTCTGTTGGTATAATTCCACTCGAGGAGCCACGTTTCTTCAAACCAATTAATTTTACAAAATTATCACTTATTGAAAGGGTTTTTAGAAAGCAGCCTTGACAAACGGATATTTTTTCACTATTGACGTTAAAATGATACGTATAAGTCCACTGTCTATTTTTTGTAAACTAGGATCTTCGACCCGACGACGCTCGGTTTTTTTCTCTCGAATGGTAATCAAAGATGAAATAAACGCTGCCCTTAAATCATAAGACCCAAGATTCCAAACCTCTTTGTGAATTATAGCTCGTTGCTCATTACTTATTTTTTGACGACACTTATTTCGACAATTAGGTAGTTCCTTCATTTGACGGTTGCCGATAATTTTTCCAGAAGCTGCCAAATAGGATTGCCCTAAATTTCTTTTTATTTTGTTATCTTTCTTCCTTCTTCTACAGGGCACAGGTTGGTTTTGTTGTTGTAATGACGTATCTTCAATACTTTCAGGTATTTCATTTTGTGGTGCTATCTGTACATCTACTGAAGCATCATTAACAGTGGTGTCCATCTCATCTTCATGTTGTGTAAGCAAACTAGGACTATCTGGAGAGTAGGTAGGATCAGCAACAGAATCGTCACTAGAATAGTCAATAGCAGCTTCATCAGGACTAACTTGTTTTTGAGTTCCAGATGTACTTGGTTGCGGATTAGTGAATGGGTCTTCATCGCCTGTAAAAAAGTGAAATGTAATTTTTGTTGTTGTTATGGGTTGGAATTGTGTCAACATACATTTGTTATGCAAAACAAATGTATGTTGGCACAATTACAATTGCATAAAAATGAAAGGAAAATATTCAAAACTTACCTTTATCTTTATTCTCATTATTTAAGGCGAGATTTACTAACTTTCTGGCTCTCGAATCCATTATAAATACAGTTAACCTCTCAACCGCAAAACGAGACACAATAGTAAAACAATAACAGCGCGAACCTATGAGTCCGGTCGGGGATTGATGAATTAATGCACAACACACTACGACCGTCACACCAAAACACTAATGAGGGAATACGTGTTTAATTTTACTTCACCCACAACGTTCGTCAACTTTTTATCAAGCACTTCAAAAAAGAGAGTAAAGTGAGGGTAGATACTTGAAAATATTATTGTCACCAAAAACGGATCACTTAAGTCAGCCGGTATAAGAGTTGTCATGCCGGGAAAAAAAACTTAAGTCAACTTAAGTGGTTTATGTCGCCGCTTGATTTGTTGATACGACTTAAGTTTTATGGTACAGTCGAATATTACGACTGAATAGAGTGACGGTGACTTACGTGCTTATTCCAGTCAACGGATAATACAAAAACATGGGTGCTGTGACTTTTTACAATTTTGAGCTAAGATTGACTTAAGTGCTTTTGGCCGCCGCGTCTAGAAATTATTGCTGACAAACAACTTTTTTTTGGGGTTAGAAAATAACGTTCTACTTTAAAACTCAATGTAGAAAACATTGTGTTAATGGATGCTTTGAATAGTAAACGGGTCAAACCTGAAAAACTAGTGTTAAAAAAACTTAATTAATTTAAAATTTTGACCTTCAATATCTCCGTAACTAAAAGGTTCTCAGATACCTGAGAATCTTATACCTTTCCACCTTGAAATTTTTTTCTAGACCATAGACAAACAAGTACCTTTCAGCTTCGTAAACAGTACTTTTACACCCTTTATGAGAATCGCCTAACTCGAGTTACGTTCCGGGCAAAAGCTATTCCACTTGAAACACGTGTAACTCGTTTAAGGGTGATAGTGTGAGGTCAGAGCGTTTCAATTTCCTATGGGACCGCTTAACTGGCGCTCGATCTGTGAAGCGTTTATTGATGGACGTACTGGAACTTTTTGGATACCCAGGGCTTTATACCATAAAACATAGTAGATGTTTATGTACATAATTCAACTAGATAGTCTGTAAGTTTACAAAATAGTAATATTTGTCGGATTGTCAGGACTTGTTCCGTTAGGCTTGTACATCTTGTGGGCAGAACATGGGTTTCGTGCAATCTTCTTTTTATCGTGTGGGCAGTAAGGTCTAACGAAACCCCTACAGTTCTACACCCTAGTGTCAGAGTTTCTAAGCCACCTCAAAGGCCTCTGACATGTTTTGACGACCGCCATTTAGCGTCTGGGACCACCGGCTTATACGTGCCTTCCGAAGTGCAGAATCATCTTTTTATCAGACATCAGGTGATGTCCTAACCAAACTGAAAACAACTTTTACAAACTATGCTTCCCGTGGGAATCGACACGACACCGATTCACAAGGCAAATGCCTATACCACTCGACCACGGAGGCAATGAAAAACACTAGGTGCGTGCGATTCACTGTTTTTACCCGACTACGGTGAATCCAAAAGGAAGGGTAATGATTTTTATTAAATTAAATAATCACTTGAAATTATAAATATACGTCGGGGCTGCGGGTTGTTCGCAAGAGATACCGCGGTCTCGACATGAACGGCTAAGAAGGAACATGGGTGGTTTTTAGTCAGTAGAAGTCTGACACTTCCTTCCGCTCTGCCCAAGAGCGTGAGGGGTTATTTGATGATTATCCACCCGCCAAAAAAAAAAAGGTCACGGGGCACCACAGAACAGATAAAATCTGTTCTGTGCGGGGCACAATGAATCGGATACAGTTCCAGAACATCTCAACACCACGGCAATCGGACATGACCGTCGTTCTTGCTGAGAGGTCAAAACACCACGACTTTGCAGAAGCTCGCTGTGGTATGGGTAGGCTTGTAAGTAGGTCGCTTGACTGGCGCGCTTGCGATTCGATTCAGTCTATGTCCGTACCCAATGACTGGATTCAACATACTGATATTGTGAGCTTACGCCATCCCACAACCAGGCAAGAGCTCTCCCTATGGCTTCCAGATTTGATTTTTGAGTGATGTGAACCATTGGTTGCTCGTTATATCCAGCTCAGGGTCTGCCGCGACGCCCTCAGATACCGCCAGGAGAGTTCCTAGCCTGAGAGTCTTTTGAGTTTGTACCATAAAAAAAAGATATACTAACTAGATAACGTCCTCCTTTTTTAAGTCGGTTAAAAATCAAAGGTGCATTTGGTTTGGAAAGGTAAGAAGACGTTATATTTACTAAATGATGTAATTTTATGTTTCAAAACAAATATACCCACATTTGTTTTAATTTTAAACCAGTTTTATTTATTACATAGGTTCTTTATTTTTTTAATATAAATTTTTTATTACAAAAAATTGTTACTTACAGAAAACTCCTACGAAAAATAGGGAAGTTATTGTGACAATAATTCTATTATTTACAGAACCCACACATACCCCATGGACATTTTTGGATAAAACTCTACAAAACTGTAAAAAAATTATATAGTGAGCTCAAGGTTTGTAAAATGAATGTAAATAAATCATCATTTCATTCAAGAAACTTTGGTGAAATCGTCCATCAGAGTAAAAAGCACTCCACGTCTACCAATATAAAGGAAGAGATGTTCGATCTTAACATTCAACACATTATAAAATCCTTTCGGTCTTTAGGATTGTTACAGAAGGCTAACAGGGGATGCTTCGTAATCCATCAAAACCGCTATCTTGGATAGAATCTTGAGCCATAAGAAACCACTTCGTTAACATTGTCATACAGGTGGGTCTTTGGGTTGTTTAATGAAATACATAGGTAATAAGTTAAGCTTGTATTTATTAAATAATAATAATTTACGTTTACATTCTTAGTCATAATTATCAGTCTATTTTTTTGGTTCTCTAAATTTATTCATCGCAATTCTCGTTAGCATTATTTGTCATTAGCGTTGTACCGGCATTTGCAGCACACAGGGATGCCTCCCTTAGCTCTGGCGATCTCCATCTTAGGCTTGTTGGTGTTATGATCCACCTCATCACTCAGCACGAAGAAATCGAAGTCCATCTTAGTATTGACACATTCCATTTTGAAAGTCTTCAAAATACGGCTGGTTTTTAAGAAGTGTGGCGTGTCCCATTTGATCAGGCCCTCGTTTCTGAAATTAAACAATAAAAACTTTAACGATTTATGTCTTGACATGATAAATAACCATTTAATGTCCGTTCGTTTTTCAAATGACTTGAATTTTGATGTAGCAACACTTGTCAGGCAAATATTTAAAAAGTTATAATTCATGTCTTACTGCCGCACTCAGAGAGCTTTAATGATTACTGAGGCCATCACTTAGTAAACGTTTTGACAGTTTTGTCATACAAAAGTATGTCAAATATTTACTAAGTGACGGCTTAAGTAATCATTAAATATCTCTGAGTACCGCAGTTAGAAAACTGTTTTAACGAATCAATTTAAAATTTAATCTATTTAAATGAAATCTATTTTATTGAATACTCACAAGCACGTGTTAACAGTGTAGATCTGCAGGAACTTCTCTTTAGACTGAACAACTACTCTCACTCGGTCGTCTTCATCAATGATGTAGTAGATAGGGTCTTCCTGAAGACAAAAACATTTTTTTTTAGTAATTAGTTACGCCTTATTGACGATGTAAGGCCGCTCGATGTAGTTTTCGCGTCACAGCGACTTGTAGAGGGAGATCCCGTGACCGCTAGACCTACGTCATTTTAAACTGAGACTTTTTCTTTGGAAAACCTAATACTTCAGGCTTTAATAGGTATTAGGTAACAAAGATGATCTGAATAGCTAGTTACGTCATACTTTAGACCTTGTTTTTTGTATTACTGAAGGAATAGTACTATAATTCAACTTCTGCCAGACGCCTTGTGTGGTGGAAACTCCCGCCAGATACATTTAAAGTATTTTCAATTGTAAGTGAAAGTATGACCCCAAATGAATTGGGATGATGAATGGGGCAAGAGAATGATGATATAGATTGTGCTGAAATAAGTTTGTGTCATCATAGTTTTACTTACGGTGGATTTGGAAGGGCAGTCGTCATCATAAGGTTTTCCTCCTTGACGGTCACCAATGGTGGTTCCAGGGTTTTCCACGGTCTGTAATAAAAATCAATGTTTTTTTAGAGCTTTGTTGGTAAATGGACTATTTTTATACGATATGTTTTAAGTTATTAATACTATTTTTCAAAGGCAATTATTGATTTTAAACCAAAAAAGTATAGGCATAAATACTAGATTAAATGATGATGTTTTTCCTTACCAATGAATGCATGTCTGCGAGAAGTTCTTCAATCTTCTCGTCAGGGTACTTGCCACCCTTTTTGAAGCAGTACGTTTTTCCTTCGCAACCTGGCATCTCCACTATAAAAAGAAAAATATTATATCAAAATCCGTTTTGCAAACTCACAAAGTGTTTTATAAGTTGTTCATCCTCAGAAGAAACGACTCTTACTGCCGCACTCAGAGAGCTTTAATGATTACTTAGATCATCACTTAGTAAAGGTTTTGACAGTTTTGTCATACAAAAGTTTGTCAAATCTTTACTAAATGACGGCTTAAGTAATCATTAAATATCTCTGAGTACCGCAGTTAGTTGATTAAAAAAACAAATGCCGTTCATTCATATGAAACGAAATGTAATAGTATCGTAAGAGTAATAGATTATTTTCTTCTTCTCCATGTTTTTGTTCCTATTTTTCCTCATTCCAGTCTCGCATTAATTGAGATGAATTCTTAATAAAGTTGCGTGTGGATTCCAATTTGAGATGTCATCTAATAGATTACTGACTGACACGACAAGTAATTATGTGGTTTAGAGATTTTAAACTAGACTTTATGGGATAGTGCAACAAAAGTAATTGCCAAGTAAACATTGAAATTATTATAAATAGCGAACTTCCTTAAGATCCATAATAAAGAATTTCTAGTTATTATAAATACCAATAACTTAGAACAGTGTTGATAAAGTTTGATAAAACTTACAGTCGTTTAGATTGCTGGAGTCGAACAATAATTCACCATCATCCTCGGGGTAGGGCCATGCTTCTACCGAATTTGAGCCCATGTTGAGAGCGACCTGTGAAATTGAAAAAGTCTTTGAAAAAACTTGTTTTGTATTTACTTTAAAGTCAGGAGTTATTGTTTGCAACGTTATCATTCGGGTCAAGCAAAGCGTTCTTGGGTTTTTCTAGTGGGAATTTCTACGTAACTAAGCCAAGTTTGAATTCATATCGTGTGACTCATGGGTTTCAATTTTTTCAATGGTTCTTAATAAAAGAACTTACTAAACAACCTACTTATTGCTAGTCAAAAAATCTTAACGAAAATCCTGAAATATTATAAGTGTAAAATTAGACTTACCAGAAGTGCAAACACGAACGAGAAACACATTTTTGCCATTTTTTCTGATGATTAACACTGACTAATTAATTATTTATTGTAATAAGAAACTTGATGTTACAAATTCCGAAAACTTTCTTGCCAACGGTGCTTTCCGTTCACAGGACAACGAATGAATGATGTCGACGTAGAAATTCATCCCGTTATTTATACGTAGGCATATAAGGAAAATAGTTAGTTAAATCAAGCGTAACAACTAATTAGGTTGCAAAAACACACTTATTGTTTTCCTCTATGCTATTGCATTAATTAATAATTTAATATTACGTCAGAAATTTAGATTTCGATTTATGACGTAATTGTATTCTGCAAGTTGAAACTTATCCTCGGGAAGACTAAAAGTTTCACAAGTATATTGTAAATTTTTAACTACCATGTTGGTTAACGTAGGGCCTTTTTTTTTGGATGGTAGGAAATCATCAAATGACGCCTCCCGCTCTGGACAGAGCGGTAGGGAGTGTCAGACTTCTACTGACTAAAAACCACCCATGTAGCCCTTTGTGCCGAGACCACGGTATCTCTTTCGAACAACCCGGAGCCCCGACGGGCGTCGGCCTTCCATGTTGCTGACATCTCTTTGAGGCGCGCGTGGAAGACGAACGCCCCGTCGACACGGCCTGTCGTCGTCATAAGACGGACGGACGGCGAGCTAGCCCATTAGTTATCATCCACAGGCCCGCGCCTACGGTGGCCGGAAGCCATCACGTGGCCACCGACGACGCCCGGAGCGTCTCCCGCGGCGGTTGGGACGAGAGGTTCTCTCCCCCTCACGTTCCGCCACTTCCTTCGCTAGCATCACTGCTTCGCAGAAGGAGACGACGTTGTCCCATTCCCTCTCGCCTCGGACCATGGTCTGCACCAGGGCCGGACGTGAGAGGTAACCGCCGCCGATCGCCGCTATGAGAACACGGCGGGGCTCCATCCAAGCGGGGCAGACCTCCACGGTGAGCTCCACCATGTCCTCCGACCGATCCTCACAATGGTAGCATCCGGGCGTTTCCTCCCGCCTGTTTCGGTGTAGGTACAATGGCGGGCTTCATTGTCTCGGCCCTTTTCTTGTGGTCGCCACTGTTGATTCTGGCTAACAGGAGTTACAGTGGTTTGGGAATAGTGTGGCGGGCTTGTAGGTACCTCTCGACCAACCGTGTCCGGTGAGAATCTGCGTCAGACGGAAGGTGAGGGTGTCGTGCCGCCTCTCAAGCCACTCCTCAAAGAGGGGACATTCCGCCACTATTACGTGGGGTCTTGGGTTTGATTCCTGTGTAGATAGCTACTTAGTCTATGACGAGATTGGCCGCCATGGCCGAAGGAAACCATCCGTGGGGGACTATTCTAATTTCGAAAGTTGATTTATGTAATAATTATTGGCTTGGCTATTGGCTCCGAACGTGAACGTATACAATAAAGCCTGGGTATGTGTGTGTGTGTGTGTGTGTGTGCTTATTAGTGAAAGAATTTTCGAAATCGAATCATTACTTTCAAATATTATTCCCTCCAACTAAACTTACGACTTATTAGACGTGCAAATGCACGCAGGTCTATTAGATGCAAAGATATTGCATTTCATTGAACATTCCCTAGATCAGCTGATTAAAAAAACAAGATGTCAGCTATTCGCAGGGTGTGGAGCTAGGAATAAATTATAAACGTGTATGTGTCGATAGCGATGCATACATATTATATTATGACCTTAGAGTACTAGTAATTGTTAACCGCACACACTGTATTAAGAAGTTTTTAAAAACTGCTTTTTATTACAAAGGTTCGATACCAAAATGTATGGAACAACTTTGTTTAAAAATTGGGTTCGGAACGATGTACTGAATACATGGTAACCGCGGTTAATGTGCGTCGGTGTCTCTTTCTCTCTGTATATTTGCTATACGGGGAGTTACAGCTTAAGCTTTATAAACTTACTAGCTGATGCCCGCGGCTTCACCCGCGTGGATGTCGGTCAAATTATATATTAAAACCTTCCTCTTGGATCATTTTATCTATTAAAAAAAACCGCATCAAAATCCGTTGCGTAGTTTTAGCATACATAGGGATATAGGGACAGAAAAAGCGACTTTGTTTTATACTATGTAGTGATAGTGATGATAGTAAAGCATACATAGGGATATAGGGACAGAGAAAGCGACTTTGTTTTATACTATGTAGTGATCCGATTTTGTTATCTTTCTATTCATGCCTTTGCCTATCACAATATTGTCCTTTTAAACACAAAAAAATACTGAGAGTTGTTTGAGTAGAGCAGCGCCTTAGCAGCAATCGTGGCAGACCTCTCATTGCCGGCCGTGGTCAAGACTGTGATCGACAGCAGGGGGGCATCAGGCTGTTGATGATGATGATGAGGCAGAAATCTCCTTCACCCCTTGTGGAAACATCCCACGGTCCCGGCAGTACTGTATTTATGTGTGTGTGTATGTACTTTACATAACAAAATTATTACGCAATATAATGTTAATTGCAGTACAATATTTCCTCTTACCTCATAATGTAATAATATTATTACGGTTATTATTCCAATTTATCGACTTACGTCACGGAGTTCTCGTCATAGGAAATACCTGACGTATTTTCTGATAAATTTTGAACGTTTTATTATTATTTTATTGTTCTCATTTCCAGTAGACAGAATTATAACAGTTATCAGAAAACTATTACGTCGGACTAGTTAAGGATCGGTTTAACCAAGTCAATTGAATATAATGTTTGTCTTTGTGTAAACACTGGAGGAAAAAATACTAACTGCCGCACTCAGAGAGCTTTAATGATTACTTAGGCCATCACTTAGTAAAGGTTTTGACAGTTTTTCATACAAAAGTATGTCAAATCTTTACTAAGTGACGACTTAAGTAATCATTAAATATCTCTGAGTACCGCAGTAAGACACTAGGTCTACAAACAAGTTCTTTCTTCTCCTGCCTGGCTTTTTCCCAACTATGTTAGGATTGGCTTCAAGTTTAACTGAATGCAGCTGAATTTCTGTATTTTACATGGAGCCACTAAGTATCTGATCTCTACGAGACTTGGTAAGACTGGTCAGAGTTTCAGGCCATTACCTGTAACTGTAACAAAGGTGTCCAAATAGTAACTGGGGCCAACAGTTTATCGTGCTTTCACAGAGGCACGGAGGAAACTCGGTATGTAATATATGGTCACCCACTGATCAAGCACGATGCAAACGCGACTTAACCTTGCACATCGACCCGTGCGGCCGTTATTATTTATCCACGAACGCCTAGAAACTAAACCTAGCCATTAATAAATGACTCCTCATCTAAATTAAAATAAATAAGGACACGAACATGCTTTGACTAATTATAACGCCCCACGACCGGATACAATGCCAATTACCACGCGACTAACATCAAGAAACACGTAGCTTCCTCACTTGTTTCTTTCAGGTGAGTACCATCGCGCCGTAAGTCGTGGTGACTCGTGGAGTGCCTTAAGGATACGTAGGAACGTACTGACAGGTGGCTTGCTTAGCACCTAAAACAAGCTACTTCGATACACGCTATTAGGCGCCAAGTGAGGTGCCAGGCGCGGATAGCGGTTTTAAAGATTTTAGACCATTTTTTTATAAAAAAAAATCATCAAATGACTCCTCCCGCTCTGGGCCGACCCAAAGGGAGTGTCATACTTCTACTGACTAAAATTCACCCAGGTTCCTTCTTAGCCCTTTGTGTCCGGGGCCGCGATATCTCTTTGACCTCACCTCTCTGGCCTCAGGACAAAATTGAGGTCAAGAGTAGGTCCATTAAATAAACAAATAAAAATATGTAAGTTTTGTTATTTATATTGTTATTTGAAATTGGTACAATGTAGCTTGTATATGTCTCGTGTATCGTGTTTCGCCTCTTGATGGGATTTCCATAGGAGATCACATCACAATCTTCATAATTATCAGGAAGAGGCTGCGAAAGTGACACTTGATTCCGTAACGTATTACTACATTTTGTCCTATGTATATCCCCATTAGGAATTTCCCAATAACAGCCACGGAGTCTGTTGTTGAGCCCTCTATGATATGAGACTTAAACATAACTGGAAAAAATATATAATATTAATATATATAATATCAATCTGCCTAACCCTACGCATATTAATCTGCCTAACCCTACGGAGAATCTAGGCATGTAATGTTACCTATACCTACATGCCGACGGGACTATCCCGATTTATATAATCGGGATGTGGAATTCCCATTTTTTTTTTTGGTGTTGGGAAATGATCAAAATAATAACCCCTTCCGCTCTGCCCAAGAGCGGAAGGGGTTATTTCAGGGGGAGTGTCAGACTTCTACTGACTAAAACCACCCATGTTCCTTCTTAGCCCTTGCGCCGAGGCCGCGGTATATCTTGCGAGCAACCCGCAGCCCCGACGGGGAGCTCTACCTTCGGAGATTCTAGGCATGCAATGTTACCTACCTACATGCCGACGGGACTATCCCGATGTATATCAACGGGATGTGGAATTCCCTGCGTTGTTAAATCGGGTGTATACAGGATGGTTCCGACGATACGACAATAAATGAAACCACTGGTAGTTCTAGTTCTTAAGAACATTTTTAAACTATCAAATAAATCTTAACACCTTCGTGGTGCCGACGATACGACAACAAACTACCTAAATGTCTTTGCCAAATTCTTTTGTTACATTTTATTTCCACTCGTTAATCGGTGCAAATTATTCCTAAGGTTAGTAAACCAATATTTGTTTGTAAATTGTAATGTATTTCGTTAACAGTTTTATGCTACTTAGTTTTATTGTTTTTTTTCAATTTTTTTATTTTTGGTGTTAAAACTTTTTTGATAGTTTAATAATGTTTCTGTGGACTAGAACTACCAGTGGTTTCATTTATTGTCGTATTGTCGGCACCACCCTGTATGTATCAATATACATTTATGTGGTTAAATTATTAGCAGAACCACAGCTGCCTTTTGGGATTATTCCACACAGCAGAGTTCAATGGGAATAGGGAAAGTTTTCTTTCCACTTTATCCTACTTCTCCTTCTTCGTTATTTTGTGGTTAGTACCTAACCTCGAGTCAGAGTTTTAATGCAGTCCTGACTTGGCTTTACAGGCCATCAAGAAATATATCTTAGGCATGGTGGTTTCCTCACGATGTTTTCCTTCACAGAAGTAAAGCAGTGGCTGAGCGATTGGACTGCTGCGCTGCGTGTCGCGGGTCCGATCCCCGCACGGAACAAATATTTGTATGGCCTGCAGATAGTTGTTTCGGGTCTGGGTGTGTTTGTGTACCTATGTGAGTTTATGTGTTTGTAAACGCACCCACGATACAGGAGAAATTCCTAGTGTGGGGCAACGTTTATTAAAAAAAAAAAAAAAAATGTGAAAAAAGCAAAAACACAAAAACTGAAAAATAACTTCAAAAGAAAAATTAGCTTCTTAAATCGGTGACATTTGTTTGTTTGATTTCGTTTCTTCTGCCAACGACTTCAGAAGCTAATTCTTCTTCTGAAGTTTATTTTTCACTTCTTTGTGATTTTGTTTTTATCACTTTTTGTGTTTTTGAAGGCGGTTTTTTTAAACTCTGTACAACTCTGACATACCGTTTCGCTGTAACGGTATGTCAGAGTTTGACATACCGTTTCGCTTTTTCAAAGGCGCAGGAAATCCATTGAAGATTTTCACATCGGGAAAAAAGTGTTTTAGTGGCTGGAAGCAGGAAAGAATATTAACATATTGTTCTAAAGTTTGCACGGGTACGAAAGGATTTTTATCGAAGCATTTGTTGTTCCCGACAGTGCGAATACTCTTTTTGTCCAGGGCCTTAAAAAGAAAAACCTCTGCTAAGACTGGTTTTCAGACTATTGGGCCATTGACACCTGTAACGACTGCCGAAGATCTACAAACAACTACCAACGACTTAATAAACCTTCCGATGCACTTCGGAAGCTTAAGTAAGTAGCATCAAAGCTAAATATCCTACAAATTAGATAACTGCGTATAATTTACTAGCTTTTGCCTGCGGCATCGCCCGCGTAAATGTCGGCAATATCAAAAATGTCAAATTTTCCATACACACTTTCATCCCCTATATCAACCCCTTGGGGGTTGAATTTAGAGGAATCCTTCCTTAATGGATGCCTACGTCATAATAGGAATACGTGTGTTAAATTTTGATTTTCTAGCTCTAAGGGTTTGACCTGTGGGTTGATCCTCAGTCAGTCAGCTTTGCCTTTTATATATACAGATAGATAGATAAGTGCATACGCACCAATCGCCCGCTAATGTGTCTGACCTAATAATTCATCCAGGGTCACATACGCGTCGATTAATCTTTTTCCCCTTGACCGGCAATTGTTACCGTTTCGCTGGTTTTCCTATTGTTATCACTTAAATGCGTCATTAGTGTTCTGAGTATTGTGGCAGTGCCTGTATTACTAGTTTAAGCTGCAATTTTCAGCATGAAAATCATATTTTATAGCTTTTGACAATAGTAGCTTTACATCAGTTAATGCAGCATGCGTTACAAATATATATATATTTCGCGACGACATGTAAAACGAAGTCCGAGGTCCATGGGTGGCTAAGAACACTGTCATCAGCAGGGCTATTGAGTATCTTTTTAAATGTCAGTGGCTATCATAGTGTCCATCGATTAACTGTCAAATGGTTTGGTACAAAATGGAACCATCTGACAGTTAATTGATGAAAAAACGTGATAAGAGAAAGGTTGGTTTTATGTAAAGTCCCGGTTTTATAGAGACTTCCCCATTTTTGACAAAAAAATAACTGTTTACAAAGTTAAATTAGCCTATACTGTTCCCACTGCTGGGACACAAACATCCACTCCGTGAGAGGGAATGGGCTATTATCCACCACGCAGGCCCAGCGCACGACGAACCCGCACGAAGACATGATTGTGACATCTACCAAATGTCACATCTCTTTCAATTTTTGCTTCAAAGACAGTGCTGTTGCACCTCACGATGTATTCCTTCAACGTTTTGAGAGCAGTAGTGATGAAAAAAAAAAATACGCAAAGTAATGTGTCTGCACGTGTTCGAAGGCACGACTACTGCTTAAGTCGGGGCAGCCGCCACTAGGCCACCGCTGCTCTAAAAATGGAAAAATAAAAAACTTTTTGGCAAAAAATAAAACCGACTTCAAAAACACCAAAAAGTGAAAAATAAACTTCTGAAGAAAAATCAGCTTCTGAAGTCGGTGACATTTGTTTGTTTGATTTCGTTTTTTGCCACCGACTTCAGAAGCTGATTTTTGACATCCAAGCGATTGCAGCAATCACGACAGATTTGCCGTCTATTTTTGAAGAGTTCTATTGTATATCTCCGAAGATCAGGATCAGATCTTCACCAAATTTAAATGGGACCACCTCAGGAGTATACTCTTTCAAATAAAAAAAGAATTTTGAGAATCGGGTCACAAATGGAGGAGAAATCAGGTAACATACATAAAAAAAAAATAAAAAAAAATACATACACACGAACATATAACCTCCTCCTTTTTTGAAGTCGGTTAAAAATCACTTAGTTCAAGTAATTAAAAAATCACTTAGTTCAAGTAATTAAAAATGTCACTAATCGTATGTTATCCCCGAATGGTGAAGCGGAGAGGTGTAGAAGTGTACCCATCCGCCTTTCATCAGTTATGTTTAAATCCCATGTAACCTCCCTATACCTCTCTCCCTCCCTCTCTCTCTCGTCGCTCCTCTGTATACCTATAGTTTTTAAGGCCATATTGTAAATATTTTTGTATTTCAATTATTTCAATAAAGAATTTCAATTTCAATGGGGGGCGACCCTATTGCCATCAACCGGATATAAATCTAGACTCCGTGGCTGCTACTGAGACATTCCAGATGAAATTTGGTGGCTTTATTTGTCTATGGGTTTTCATTAACATTTTGCCCGCTCTGGCAATCGAACCCACTTAACCGACGCAGCAGTCAACGCACAGTTATCACACTTATCACATCTCATAGACAAATAAACCGTGTCGATTTATGACGTTCAAGTGACAATGACATTCAACCCTAGGGTGGTTTAGTAATTAAGGGGTCGGCTGTATACGACGGTATATCTGTATCGTTAGTTACCAATCAAGGGTCTGACATGTACCGTGGCTTATCGTTTACTGTTATGCTAATGTTTTAAGTTCAACGAACTAGCAAACATTTACGGGCGAGCCTGTTAACCATCAACTGGGCCCAAATAATGGACTTCCTGGCTGCTACTGAGTAATCTATATATATAAAAATGAAACCCGTTTTCCGTTGTCACGACTTGGCATGAAAACGGCTTGACCGATTTGGCTGATTTTTTTTTTTAAATGTTCGTTGAAGTTCAAGGATGGTTCTTACGGCGAGAAAAATTCGAATAATGGCCGGAAAAGCCCTAAAAACAGCCCTTTTCTTTTTCCCATACAAACGTTTTCTAACTAAAACGTAAAATCAATTTGAGCTTTAATAACGTACCCATAAAGTTCAAGTGTTAGTGGAGAGGTTCCGGGAAGGCAAAACAATTGAGTGACGTTCAGTTGTTCAGTCAACGAATGACAACTTCAAACAGACCATACGACATTATCACAATAATCACAAATAATTACTGTTTCTTTCCCAATAGAAAAACGATTTTTCAAATGGTGTTTGCGTATAATATAAAAATTAATTGCTGTTCGTTAGTCTCGCTAAAACTCGAGAACGGCTGGACCGATTTGGCTAATTATAGTGTTGAATTATTCGTGGAAGTCCAGGGAAGGTTTTAAAGGTGAGAAAGTGGTAGGTAGGTAGGCAGGGTAGTAGGTAGAGTAGTAGGTAGAATAGTAGGTAGGGTAGTAAGTAGGATAGTAGAGTAGGTAGGGTAGTCGGTAGAGTAGTAGGTAGGGTAGTAGGTAGGTCGGGTAGTAGGTAGGTAGGTAGGGTAGTAGGTAGGTAGGTAGGGTAGTAGGTAGGTAGGTAGGGTAGTAGGTAGGTAGGTAGGGTAGTAGGTAGGTAGGGTAGTAGGTAGGTAGGGTAGTAGGTAGGTAGGGTAGTCGGTAGGTAGGGTAGTAGGTAGGTAGGGTAGTAGGTAGGTAGGGTAGGAGGTAGTAGGTAGGTAGGTAGTTGGTACACAGGCAGGTAGTAGGTAGGAAAAAGGGCATTGCAACGCATGCCGGGAACAGCTAGTTCCTTATAGAAAAACCCAATACAAATATAACACAAATAAATAAAATTGAGGACACTTTAATTTTATTTCAAATCAAGATAATTTTACTGAATGTACGAGTATATTATGAAAGTATATACGGTACTTAAAAAAAAAACTGTTCTTAATTTTTTCAACTGCTTGTCTGTTCCGGCTAATCTCCGAAATGCGTGGACCAGTTTTGACGGGACTTTTACAGACAGATAGCTGATGTTATAAGAAGTAATAAAGACTATTTTAATTATAGAAATAATATTTGGTTTTCGAGCAAAAAATCAAAATCCTTGAAATTGGTAACAAAATGAGATTCAAATACTGAAGTAATATTTTCGGACGAAGCGCGAAGGCTGCGGGAAACAGTTGGTAGGAAAAATACTTATACAAGCTTGCATACTCGTGTAGGTACGTAACACGGTGTATCGCTTATTTTATAATTATGTAACATTTTGCACGAGAAAGCGAAGGAAGCTTGTCGTAACTGTTGGCATGGCTCCCGACGGTGTCTTGTTCATGCGAGCTTACAACACACGATTACTGAATACCTGCCCTGCCATGTTGGAGAAATGAAAATCTTCAGAGGTTTTCACTAAGAAATTGTATTTTGTTTATGACCTAGATTTTGACACGAAAGCATGGAGGCTTTGCTCGTGTATAAGTCGATTTTTTTTATTAATTTTCGAATTTGTAATTGTTGAACAGACAGACAGACAGACGCGACGGAGGATTTAGTTTTATAATAATACTAGCGGACGTCACGCGGTTTCACCCGCGTAGTTCCCGTTACCGTGGGAATACAGGAATAAAAAGTCTATGTCACCCGCGGATAGTGTAGCTTCCCAACGGTGAAAGAATTTTTGAAATCGGTCCAGTAGTTTCGGAGCCTATTCGTTACAAACAAACAAACAAATCTTTCCTCTTTTTGATATTATTATTAGTGTAGAAAACTGTTACTGTTTTAATTTACTTCAGTTTATAAAGACAAACCATCATCAGCTTCCTAGCCTTTTCCTAACTATGTTAGGGTTGACTTCTAGTCTAACCGGATGCAGATGTAATTATACCAGTATTTTACATGGAGCAACTTCCTATCTTACCTCCACACAAAGTTACGACTGTCAGAGATCATCAAATGACAGCTGGGACCAACAGCTTAACGTGCTTACCGAGCCACGGTGGAAACTCTGTATGTAGTGGCTGGTCACCCATCCACAGACCAACCTAGGCAAACGCAGCTTAACCTGAAGATTGACCGGAGTGGTTATTGTTGTCTAGCCACCAGCTCCTCATAAAGTAAAAACATGCCTTATTCATGCAAATGAACTAGCTTGTGCCAGCGGCTTCGCCCGCGTGGAATTTGATAATTGTCCCACGGGATCATACTACCGGGACAACAAGTATCCTATATGTTAATCCAGGTTATAAACTATCTGTGTTCTAAATTTCATCCACATCCGTTCAGTAGTTTTTGCGTGAAAAAGTAACAAACATCCTTCCATCCCTACATACATTCTCACAAACTTTCGCATTTATAATATTAGTAGGATAAGGGAAGGTTGGTTTGACCAAGCAGATCAACATCCCGTTTTAATAAATTAGGTATATATTATAATATCATTCTTCTTGTTCTTATTCTGCCCACAGTAAGGTCTAACGACCCTACAGTATTCCACCCCCATCTCATTCAAATAGTCTGTATGGTTCTTTATACCGAGTGAATCAATTAAAATAGCAATTTGCGGTCGTTTTTGGTCTATCGCTGATTTGCATGCAAGTAATTCAGCGTGCCCGCCATGTTCGACGTGGTGCAACCAATCCCACTTACCGCAAACTGTCTCCTGTGTTTGTGAATCCATAATTAATTGTTGTATTGGTTCGCAATGGTGCCTATTTTCAGGCCGTTGGCCTTACCTCAATTAATTCTTGGATACCAATTTGTGGATGTTCTGTTGGATTAGAGCTGATTCCCCCCGTTTTCCCTCCAAGGGGGGGAAACTAGAAAGTTATTCAAACGATATTGTATAATACTACATTTACTCCTCCACAACCCAGTTAATGCTGGGTAGTACGACACTCTTTGGTAAGACTGGATGCCAGACTTTCAGGTCACTGACTACCTGAAACGACTGCCAAATATCTTTATATGGCAGCCAGGACCAACAGCTTAACGTGCTCTCCGAGGCATGGAGGTAACTAGGTATGTAACGGGTGGCCACCCATCCACAGACCAACCTAGGCAAGCGAGGCTTAACCTATAGATTGACCCGAGTGGCAGTTATTATTAAACCACGAGCTCCTCTCTTGATCAGATATATTACATTAAATCTATCTGAGTAATAAATAATAAATATATTTTAATTGACACAAAAAAGTACACATAAATGGTAATACATGATCAATGTTCACATAAAAAGACGTAAATAAGACAATAAGATAATTATAAAAAGACGTACGTTAGTGTAAAGTCCATTTCACGAAAGAAGTCCCGCGGACAATTGTGGAACTAAATTTAACAGATCGGCCATGTTGTTGTTTGTCGATGTTATCAAGGTGCGTTTGTTGTGGTAGATATTTTGTGAGTTTATTATTGGATTAGTGCGTTATAAGGTTTATTTACGATGCCAAAAGTTGTGAAACAACATTATGTCGCGCGACATACAGCGCTGCGTCTGCGGGACTTCTTTCGTGAAATGGACTTTATCCACAAAATCGCTAGCAAGACTTGCAATCGCTTACTACGTCAAAAGAATCGTTAAAAATTCATTCCGTTTCTCAGAGTACCTTAAAGTGAGGACGAATATCGCTGAAAGGTTGTTTTCGACATACATGTAAAAAATAGAAAACGAAATACTTTGTATTTTGGATAGTTTTTATAGTAGATAAATTTACCTATAAATATTTATTTTCTTTCTTATCATTGCAATTTCCAAACTATGTTGGGATCGTTTTCCAGTCTAACCGAATGCCAGTATTTAATATGGAGCGACTGCCTAATCTGACATTCACAACTCAGACAGTCAGATTTTCGAGCATTTGACAGATAACAGCTGCGGCTTAGAAAAGTATTATGCAATGGATCTCATCATAGATTCACCCATTCAAGGACCGGCCTTGGTAAGCTTTTGCCGTGTTTTACTTTCTTATATTTGATGAATTTAAAAAATACACAATAAATCTTTTCACGTACTAAATTGGACAAAAAATTATAATATGCAGCGAAACATGTATGATCATTAATTCTACAATTTATGAACTTCTTACCAAAATAAATTATACAGGACCGCTTTTTCGACAGTGTATTTTAAAAAAGTTTTTTTTTTGTTTTAACATAATGGCATTTTCATTCATATTTGTAGTCAAGTCTAGCATACTGATTTGGTCACGTTCAAAAATAAACTCATATGGAACAGTTAAGTAGAAGTTGAATATAATATACAATGTTACGGTTTAAAGCAATTCCGAGAAATTAAATCGTGGATGAAATTTTTGAACAAGGGGACGTTTCACGGCTGTAGTACAAGTTTATTTAAACTGAAATAAGCAAGTGTTTAATGCACAAATGAATTTGTTATTTGTGGCCAAGAGGTAAAAGAAGAAATTAATGTGATAAGTTGATAACACTAAAATATAAAATGGTTTATCCGAACGTAATGTATAATGAATACATGTAGAAATATTGAGGTAGCCTGCAAAATTCGAATTTTCTTACGTTTTTTGCAATTTACCAGCCAGTATCAAGTCGTATGTTAAATAAAATAAGATTTGCGGCAGTAAAAAATGTCTATTTACTGAGTAATAATGATTAAAATCACCAATACAACCGTCTCAGTTCATATAAGTCTGTTGAGTGACTATTATGATGAAAAAGTCTCGCTTGCACCGCGTTTCGATGCGGGACGCGACTGCAAATTAATATTCTGTAAATCGCTTAGCGCGGCGCAAGCCGTCGCTCGAAATTGTATCGCTATGAGTGAACGACTTGTGGTGAATGAACTGCTGGCGTTTCTGCAGCAGAAACTGGATGTGATGGACGAGGTGTCCGCTGTTCAGATCTGTGCAACAAACTTCAGCGAGGAAGACAAAGCTGCCGCCAAGCTGTTGCTGTTTACTGCGCTGAATAAGCGCGAGCAAATGGTATCCCGCCGCCGTGACGGGACCAAGAGAAGCCTGCAGGATATAATCACGCTGTTTAAGGAGACCGACCCAGACGACGTGCCGACGTTCGTGGTGAAGGAGCTAAACAAGCTTCCGTGACGTTTGACCATGTCGACGTAACGAGCCTACTTAAGGATATTGTCTCCTTGAAGGCCAGTCTTGCGGATGTGCTAGTAAAACTGGGTACATCCCAGAACATTGTCACAGATTTGCGCAAGGAAGTTGGGGAATTGCGCAACAGTGTGGCAGTATCTAGGTCAGCAGTCAATGTACCTAGCGTTGACACGTGCCGCGGAGCTGGCCACGATATATCGTCGTCAAATTCCGCGTCAGCAGTTTCAACGCCGGCGCATAAGCCGATTGCTGAGCTTGCAGAACCAACCGCCCGCGCGCCCCACGTACCCGCGGCGGCGCCTTCTCACTGCGCGGCCCGAACTGTACCGCACGACCCGCTGCCCGTTTCTGCAGCGCCTGCAAATTCTCAACGTGCTCCTAGAGATTTTGCTAGCATTGTCGCGGAAAAAACTGCTTCCGCTCGAAAGCCTGTACCTGAAAAGGTGCCGATCCAGACTGATGATGGTTTTGTGACGGTGGTGAGGAAACGTCGTCAGCGTACCGTCAAGAACCGCTGCGGCACGGCTCCGTCGGAGCCCAACGTGACCATTCGTGCCGCAAAGCCGAACACTCCGGTGTATATCTCCCGTCTACACTACACCACTACGACAGAGGACATCGTGGAGTACGTGCGCCAGAAGACGAAGTACGTGGCGAGAGTGCAGTTACTTGAGTCGCGCCGCAACGTCAACTTTAGGGCGTTCGTGGTGCGAATACCAACATGTTTTCTGCATCTCGTCTTGGAAGAGGACTTTTGGCCGCTGGGAGTGATGTTCCGTCGCTTCCGCGGGCAAGTGCCACAAGAACGCGCAGTGACTTAGTGCGCTAGTGAAGTGTTACTAACATAGTTTTAAGGCTCTATTAACTAACACAAATTGTATTTTATCATATTTATGTTAGTCTGTAAGGTATTTATCTATGGGCCTTGTTGCCTGAAAATAAATGGATTATTATTATTATAAAAGGCATTCTTGAGACTTAGGTATATGAACTTTATTGATATCGTGGATTAAACTTTTTTTGTTGTTCTATATAAAGGAGGATAGAGGAGCTCGTGGCTTAATAAGAACTGCCACTCGGGTCGATCTTTAGGAAAAGCTGTGCTTGCCTAGGTCGGTCTGTGGATGGGTGACCGCCCGACATACCGAGTTTCCTCCGTGCCTCGGAAAGCAGGTTAAGCTGTTGGTCCCGGCTGCCATATAAAGATCTTTGGCAGTCGTTACAGGTAGTCAGTGACCTGAAATTCTGACATCCAGTCTCACCAAAGAGTATCGTATTACCTAGTATTAACTGGGTTGTGGAGGTCAGATAGGCAGTCGCTCCATGTAAAATACTGGTACTCAGCTACATCCGGTTAGACTGGAAGCCGACCCCAACATAGTTGGGAAAAGGCTAGGCAGATGATGATGTTGTTCTATATAAAGTGCTACAGAAAATTTTCAATCTTAAAATAATAGTAGTTAGTTTAAGATTGAATTAGTTTGTTGGCCAATTAAAGTCAAGTTCAAAGTTATTTAAGATAAAATACTCGTGCATCATTTTAGTTTGCCTATCTTAAAACTTTCTTAAACTTGGAATAAGTAATTATGTGGATAAACTGCATAATTTAGATGACTTCTAATCGGTGGGTACATTTTCAATAACTTTATTATACAATCAACTTAATTTTGTAGCACTTCACGAAGAAATGACTGAAGTAACTTTTCCCAGTGTATATGAAACCATACCCAATTTCAGGCCGACTTATAAATCATATAAAGTCCATTTCACGAAAGAAGTCCCGCAGACGCAGCGCTGTATGTCGCGCGACATAATGTTGTTTCACAACTTTTGGCATCGTAAATAAACCTTATAACGCACTAATCCAATAATAAACTCACAAAATATCTACCACAACAAACGCACCTTGATAACATCGACAAACGACAACCTGGCCGATCTGTTAAATTTAGTTCCACAATTGTCCGCGGGACTTCTTTCGTGAAATGGACTTTACCTCCACTGGTAGGTTAACGCTATATCCAAGTTGGTCGCAGTGTAATAAAATGTCGACATACTTCACGTGTCATTTACAAAGTTGCTTATAAATGAAAATAACCCCCCTACTATAGCAACCAATCTGCCTATCTGCCAACACGTCACCGGTACAATCCTTAACCCATATCATCGAAGCATCAACAGAACAGGTTACGCTACCCTACCCACTACTTCCAACCCCCTATTGTTTACGCTACGTATAAAAAGATACAATTTTCCTCCGACATCACTTTATCCAACCAAGCGTTATGTAAAGGGAAAGCCTCAGGAAAAGATATATTCGACGTAACCGATTGTGTGAAACTCACACGTTAAAACCAACTACTTACGCATAAACCACCTTATGTTATACAGCTTTGGGTCCGGTTTGCATTGAAAGGAAAGGTCCAAAATATGGGGTCAAGAACGATTGACACCTACGAAACGTATTATGTTTAAAAGGTTTTAATAACAATGGGGGTTGCGGCGTTGTAGGGATCAAAGATATTTGGGGCAATATTTGTGAGCATGTATATGTTTCTATTGAAATAGTACAATGTGTTTGGGCCAGATAATACTATACATGTACTATACATGCCATACTACCGTTTCTGCTGTGACATAATTGTCCCGACGATCTAGACACGTACCACGAAGCGGGCCAAAGATGAAAAAAGCAGTTAGATAGACCTGGGGTTCGCCTTTGTCCAGCAGTAGGACAGTGGGAAGATTTAACTTTTCCGAGGAACATGAAAAGGTGGCTGAGAAAGACTAGGTGCAGAAAGCAGGGGGAGATGGTGTGAGAAATGTGTTCCAGTGAACTGCAATAGACAGCGTTGATTGAATTAAGGGTAAGGACTCAACTACTGTGTCTCTTTAAACCATTTCAAAGGTATCCTTCTCGTAATATGTGAAATTGTATTTAACGTGATGGAAGGAGTATGTGTAACTTTTTTTTTGGAGGGTGGGAAATCATCTGCTGACTTCTTTCCTTTACCTTCTTAGCCTTTTGTGTCGAGGCCGCCGTATCTCTTTCGAACAACCCGCAGCCCTCAAACAACCCTCAGCCAAAGTATGTGTAACTTACCCGCGATTAGATAGATAGATATCATCATTAACCTAGCCTTTTCTAAGTCAAAAACTCAATGCAATTTTAGACACCATACAGAGACCAAATGTCATTGAACTTAATTAACTAATTGTCATTACTAACCTAACCTAAACACGTCGAAAATATAACAAAACAAAAACGTTATTCGATAATCAAGTCAGGATTATTTGAAGACGTCTAAGTTTCATGACCAACACTTCAATTTACATAAATAAGTACTCTCAGTTGAAATCTTTTTTCGGCCTAGACGTGACTTGTTAGTTAATTATTTTTTTAAGGTCCCAGATATCTGAGCCATTCACGCCGCGTCGCCCCATCAAACCGTGTAATGGTACAGAAAGTAAATAAATTTTGTCTATTCTTCGTGGAACGGCGAAGTTTGTTTTTTGGCAATTTTTTTTAAATTATTCGTTATTCCAAGCAAGTTGCGACGATGAATGGCTCCACTAAATCATAGATTTGGCATGTCATGGATTTGTGTATGAAAAAGTAGGGACTCTTTTTTTGTTTGAAACGAACTAGCGTGTGTACTGTGTGGTATTTTAATTTGAGTACGGGTATAACTAATATACTGTTGGTAACTTAAGTAGAATACGACATTATTTTCCTATTAAAACAACGTGCCAAGGACAAAAACCCGTTTGTCCTTCCTCATCCATGGACCGCATTCCATTCCCGCGTCTATGAGCATCGAGCCTAAGAATTTACTCTTTGATGTAGGAACTGTGTGGTTGATCACTGCCCTTACCTTTTCATATTATGTATAACTAGGCTTATATGGTACATTGCACGTGTAAGCAAGTGCTCACTTTTCCCTGAAGGTTTTAATTATGCTTGAGTATATTTATAAATATTTTTAGTATTGGTGTGTGCTAGTTGGCCAATGTGACAATAATATAATTTTATGTAATGGGTATAGAATCTCGTTATTCCAACCTAACTGACATATATGTTACTGGGGAGTTCATTTCGCCACTTCTTCTTCCCTGCTAAAACACTGAAACTGTCGAAGTATGGTCGTTTTGCGGGACTGTCTCTTGAAGTTTAAAAAGTGCTGATTATCAGCCTAATTTGAATAAATGACTTTTGATTTTGAGATAGGAGGCCTGTGTTACAGCTGTGTAAAACTTCAAAGACACCACTTCATTTTCATAAAGCAACCAACCTAGTAAAGCACACATTAAAAATACTTGCCTAAATTAAAAGCGGCATCCGCGAACAAAAGTAATTAGTTTACTTATTAAAGTACTAAATGAATGAAGCCTCTTTTACCAAAACTGAACAAACCTTCACAACGAGGCACAAAGGTTATTATACTCTTGTGATGAACGTGTAAGGTAACACTCAAAATGTTTGCTCTTGCTTAAGGGGATGTTATAAGTAAGATAAAGAAAAGAAAAAAAAAGTGAAATAATATTCTAAGTAGCGATGCCCGCATCGGTCAAATTATATATTAAAACCTTCCTCGAGAACCACTCTATCCATTGGTGAAAACAACATGAAAATCGGCGCAGTAGTTTTTGGGTTAATCACGAACAGACAGACAGACAGACGCGGCGGAGGATTTAGTTTTATAATAATGTGTAGTGAAGTTATTTAAAAATTGGTCGAAAATATGACTGTTTCATGAAAACATTATTTTATAACATACGAGTTGTGTTGATTGGGTTAGTTTTATGGGTGATAAGTTAGTTGGTTTATATTGGTCAAATGGAACTAAATCTCAAAAGAATTCCCTCCTCCAATTAACCACTCTATTCATTGGTGAAAACAGCATGTAAATTGGTGCTGGAATTTTTGAGTTAATCGCGATCAGGCAGACAGACGCGACAGAGGACTTTGTTTCATAATATTATGTAGTGATAGTGATTTTTGCATAGTTACTGTCACTTTTGATATTGCGATCTCTACGTCATCATCATCATCAGCCTAAAATGTTCCCACTGCAGGGACTCAGGCCTCCTCTCTAGGAGAGAGATGGGCTATGATTTACCACGCGGGCCCAGTGCGGATTGGTAGATGTCACATGTCTTCGAATTTTTTGGTTCTAAGACGTTTCCTCACGATGTTTTCCTTCACCGTTCTGAGAGCAGTGGTGATGAAATAAATTACTTCTCTCTTCTTCTTAACTGGGTTCGAACCCACGACTCACTGTTCGTAAGTCGGGGCCGCTACCACTGAGCCACCACTGCTCTCTACGGAACAACCCGATAAACTGCATTACAACGGATAGTTGATTAATTTAATTATGCGGAACGCCGCGGAGTAGGGAACTTCCTTGTTCTGGCACTTTTCTGAACGGCTCCACTGTTGATTCTGGCTTTCAGGAGCTGCAGTCTGGGAATAGTGTGACGAGGTCGTTTTTATAAATTTGAGGGCTGCGCTAGCACATTGACCTTAAATAAAAATATAACTAGCTCAAGGCACAGTCTACTTTGAAGCGAGTGTACAAAATTACAAGGAAAGTGAAGTACTAATAGATTTTTCTTCGTGTAGATGGCGGTTCATATATTTGGCTCATGATAAGCAATTTTTCGTAGTATTATGTTAAGTTTAAAGGATGAAATGTTTGAGGAGCAGCTTCAAAAGGTAGATATTATATAGGTGGGATGAATGATTGTTTCTTCTTCTTTATCGTGTGGTAAGTGTCCTGTTGTCAGAGTTTTTCAGCCGTTCATCTGTCATGACTTTACATATTGTCAAGAAATATCTCTCGCGCTTTTACAATACGCAAATCATCATCATTCTCTTGCCATTCATCATCAGCCTATTGCATCCTACTGCTGGATATAGGCCTCTTTATCTTGCGCCACTCAACTCGATGTTCAGCAACTCTCATCCAGTTGTTACCAGCCACTCTGCGAAGATCATCGCTCCACCGAGCCTGAGGGCGTCCCACCTTACGCTTGCCGATTCGCGGTCTCCACTCAAGAACACGTCTACTCCAACGGTCATCGATTCTGCGGCTAATGTGGCCGGCCCACTGCTACTTCAGCTGACTTATTTTGTGAGCTATGTCGACAACTCTGGTCCTCTGTCGGATCACCTCATTTCGAACGTGATCCCTGAGAGAGATTCCTAGCATAGCTCGCTCCATAGCTCGCTGACCTTAAATTTATGGACCAACCGTACCGTGAGTGTCCACGTTTCAGCCCCGTATGTCATAACAGGCAGGACGCACTGGTTGAAGACCTTAGTCTTTAGGCTCTGCGGAATGCGTGACGAGAATACCCGACGAAGCTTCCCAAAAGCTGCCCAGCCCAGCTGAATTCTCTTGCCATTATCCCAATTTATTTGGGGTCGGCGCAACATGTCTGCTTACGAAATACGATAAATGAATCCGAAAAATCAGGGGCGTGCCTTGGGTTCTAACTCTTGGCTCTCCGACGGTTACACTGGACTATAACTGCTATCTATTGTCAGAAATATATTAACGATGCCACACCATTTTTTTACTGTAGGTACCTATAACACCCGTCGGGGCTGCGGGTTCCCCCGTTGGGGCTGCGGGTTGTACGCAAGAGATACCGCGGCCTCGACATGAAGGGCTAAGAAGGGACATGGGTGGTTTTTAGTCAGTAGAAGTCTGACACTCCCTTTCGCTCTGCCCAAGAGCGGGAGGGGTTATTTGATGATTTTCCACCCACCAAAAAAAGGTACATAAAACAGTCAACTTAAATAAAACCTAACCTAAGCTAAAAATATATAGAGAATGTTAAAATTCAAACTTATCTTCTCCTCAGCAACACATAAGAAAACAGTTACGAGTTAATGGATCAATCTCGTGGTTTTCCAGGCTCTGGTTAGGTGTTTTCTATTTATTTATTTTAGCAAACAGAATTTCCTGTAGAATGAGTTAAAATAGTTCTGTGAATTTAATTAAAAGCTGTTTTACAAAACCACATTGTCGGCGTCAAATCGAGATTCGAGAGCATTAAGGCACTAATTAACTTGATTTAATTTAGGTAGTTTATTCTGGGTGTAAACCCAGAATAAACTACCAAATCAAGTTGCTTGTAATTCAACTTGCTTGTAATTATTTTGTTTGCAGGTCTGATGCCAACTGATTACAGGTAACATTTTGTGGCTTTTGAGAATCCGACAGGATTTGTTTACAATCTTTTGGGAAGAAGAACAGAAAATCAGGGGTTTCGGTGTTTATCTAAATAATTATTTAGAGAGTCGTCTGTGTTAATTAAGAAAGAAAGAAATACTAATTTGTCGTAAAAACATGAAGTGCATATAAAAAAAAAACTTAGTTAAATAGATTACTTGACGCTTCCCTTGACCCATGCGCTTTTTTTTGTAGAGTGGAAATACTCAAATGACTCCTCCTATTCTTGGGGGATTGAAAGGGAGTGTCAGACTTCTACTGACTAAAACCAGCCATGTGACTTCTTAGCTCTTTGTGTCCGGGGCTGTGGTATTTCTTTGGAACAACCCGCGTCGTGGCCCATGGGCTGGCTTTTACTTTGGGCAATGGCTAAGTATTGCCGTACAGCGTGGCAATGCCGCCAGTCTCTTGGGCACATTACCGGGTGAAAGTTCAGGTTATTTAATTGTTTATTTTTCAATGTATATATCGTTATAATTATATAAGCGTGTACTACAAAAAGAACTACAGCGCCACCTATGACACAAATCTAGAACTAACATTCATTTTGAATCGTGCCATTAAATTAAGTTACGACTAGTTAGACAAGCTTGACGGCACGGTTGGCGCAGTGGCTAAGCGATTGGACTGCTGCGCTGCGTGTCGCGGGTTCGATCCCCGCACGGAACAAATATTTGTATGGCCTGCAGATAGTTGTTTCGGGTCTGGGTATTTGTGTATGTGAATTTAATTAAAAGCTGTTTTACAAAACCACATTGTCGGCGTTAAATCGAGATTCGGGAGCATTAAGGCACTAATTAACTTGATTTAATTTAGGTAGTTTATTCTGGGTGTAAACCCAGAATAAACTACCAAATCAAGTTGCTTGTAATTCAACTTGCTTGTAATTATTTTGTTTGCAGGTCTGATGCCAACTGATTACAGGTAACATTTTGTGGCTTTTGAGAATCCGACTGGATTTGTTTACGATTTTTTAGGAAGAAGAACAGAAAATCAGGGGTTTCGGTGTTTATCTAAATAATTATTTAGAGAGTCATCTGTGTTAATTAAGAAAGAAAGAAATACTAATTTGTCGTAAAAACATGAAGTGCATATAAAAAAAAACTTACTAACATTCATTTTGAATCGTGCCATTAAATTAAGTTACGACTAGTTAGACAAGCTTGACGGCACGGTTGGCGCAGTGGCTAAGCGATTGGACTGATCCCCGCACGGAACAAATATTTGTATGGCCTGCAGATAGTTGTTTCGGGTCTGGGTATTTGTGTATGTGAATTTATATGTTTGTGAACGCACCCACGATACAGGAGAAATCCCTAGTGTGGGGCAACGTTAATAAAAAAAATAAATAAAAAAAAAGCTAGAAAAAACCCGGCAATATATCAAACTGCCGGGGAGTAACCCACCAGAAATAACACCGTCTGGTCGGAGGATCTTTCCTCTTCTACGGGGGATGAAGAACTTTAAAACTCTGTTCTTCATGCCCTTATAAGAGGTAAGGTTTGTGTCTATTTTTATTTTATTTATTTAATTGGATTACCAACGAGTTACATTACAATTTAATCTTATTCAAATGTCATACTACCACAGAATACATGGCCCTGTAACGTACATTCAATAACAGGTAAGCACTGCTGAGTACACACGCTCTAAGTACATAATATTATAATAGAATTAATAGTACATACAGTTAAAAAATCATGCTACTATATAAACAAGTAAAGGTCTAGAAGGTAATCATCGACACTACTTATCGAATATAAAAAAATCTTTCAATAAATTAATGTCACCGAGCGAGACACATTTTCATTGTTACCGAAGCACGCACTAGGAATTTCTCTTGTATTGTGGGTACGTTTACAAACATTTACACCCACACCCAAACAACTGCCTACCCGCCTGTAGGTCATACAAATATTTGTTCCGTGTGGGTATCGAACACGCAGCGTAGCAGCACATTTCTACTCATATGGTGGCAGTTAGTAATCGCTCAGCCACTGTGACAACTGTGCCATCAAATAAGCCGTAGTTATAAATAAAGGGTGTAAAAATACATTAACTAGGCTGAAAGGCACTGGTTCTCCCCGATAGTGCGAATATTTTTTCGACATTTTAAAGAGATATTTATTTCAAAGTTTCAAATTTTTTAAATACTTATTTTTCTGGTTATTAAGTAACTACTTTACTTTAATTATCTCCATGATCCGTTAACTATTCAAAACATAAATTGGCACAATATTTTTAATGTGCTACATTGAGTTTTAGATCCCGTAAAATGAGATTTTTCATTAAAAAAAAAAATCGTTGCCCCCTAAAATATTTTTTTTAGTTTATGTACAGATGTTTTTGGATCCCGAACTGGAGACGATACCATTTGATTACGATACATACCTGTGTTGCAGTTTGTAGTTTCAGCGTTCTATAATGTAGTATAGAGAGACGATATGCTTCCCAGCATAAGCATAACCGGCCCATAATGTTCCCACTGCTGGGACACAGACTTCCTCTCTATGAGAAGGAGTAGGCTATAATCCGCCACACAAGCCCAGTGAGGGTTGATAGATGTCACATGTCTACGAATTTTTGATTCTAGGACATACCTGTTTGGTGAAGAAATAAATTACACAAAGTAATGCGCAGGCAGGCGCATTACTTCGGGTTCGAACCCGCGACTTATTGTTCGTAAGTCAGGTCCACTACCGGCCCCGTCGGGGCTGCGGATTGTTCGAAGGAGACACCGCGGCCTCGGCACAAAGGGCTAAGTACTTTGAAACCTAAGTTAACGATATGAAATTCACTCCAATTTTCTTGAAAATTGTTCTTTCGTATGCTAACAACAAATTGTGCTCATTACAGTTTCTAAGTCTGTTTAACGTTGACGAAACGAGAGAAACTGGAGTGAAACATCAAGTATGTTAGGAATCTCAGAAGTTTCTTTGACACACACTCATTAAAACACACAACTTTGTTTATGTCACTACTTATACTGAATTGAATAAAACAAGAACAAAATTCTATCTCAAGGTTTTACATTCGACTTAAATTCATTTAGGTAATGTACAACTGTGATATTATTAAGAGAGCAGCTGTGTCCCAGTGGTAAAGGCTACGACCTACGAGTCCGACTTAATGGGTTCGAATACAGGCAGGCAAACATTCATATTTTGTCGTTTATTCCTCGTATTCTTCTCAGATAACCCATTAATTTGTATATAGGTACTTATAATAATGAGGAGCTCGTGGCTTAATAAGAACTGCCACTCAGGTCGATCTTTAGGTAAAGCTGTGCTTACTTAGGTCGGTCTGTGGATATACCGAGTTTCCTCCATGCCTCGGAAAGCACGTTAAGCTGTTGGTCCCGGCTGCCATATATAGACACAGGCCATATATACAGGTAGTCAGTAAACCTGAAAGTCTGACAACCAGTCTTACCAAAGGGTATCGTATTACCCAGTATTAACTGGGTTGTGGAGGTCAGATAGGCAGTCGCTTCATGTAAAATACTGGTATTCAGGTGCATCTGGTTAGACTGGAAGCCGACCCTAACGTAGTTGGGAAAAGGCTAGGCAGATGATGATGATAGGTACTTATAATAATATCATAAAGACATAACTAAGTCTCCATTTTTAGAAGTCAGCCATATACCTAGCACTTCGTCTAACTTTACAGTAACGTCTTTGCGTAATCTCATGACGCCGCACTGTGCCGTAGCGGAAGTCTCCTCGGCTTTCTATAAAGTTTACGTTGTGAGCTGTTACTTTCAATATTCAGACCCTGTTGGTCCTCACATACATAACCTCCGTCATGTCTTGCGGTCACTCGCGGGCTGTAAAGTTATCGTTGGCGCGGATGTTAACGCATCCTCGTCTCTGTGGTATGGCAAGGTTCGGTCTACGGATTCCGACCGACGTTCTGCTGTTGAAGATTTCATTGCTGAAATGAACCTATCAATTCATAATACCCCAGATGCACCACCTACCTTTTGCAGCCAAATGGGCGAATCTTGTATTGACGTCACACTTTCTAGTGCAGACGTTCGTTTGGATAGGTGGCGTGTCCTACCGGATGCGTCATGTAGCGATCATCGGCTTATCGTGTACGAATTTGTTCCGACGGTTACTCAAGGTCCGTCACATATCATTGGTAACTTTAGGTATAAAAGTAAAGGCGCGAATTGGGAATTCTTTAGCTTGCTTTTTGCGTCAAACACCAAAGACTTCACTCGAGACGGGCTGTCAGCTGAAGAAAGTGCTGAAATTATGTCAGACGCCTTCACTTACTGTGCTGACATCGCCATTGGTCGCGGATCTATGACCAATGTCCGTAGATGTGATTGGTGGTGTGACTACTTAAACGAACAACGTAAAAGTTATCGCCGTGCGCGTAGAAATTTAAATAAGCTTAAAAAACGAAAGGTCACCGGAGACCCACTTACCTCTGCTTTAAATGCGTTTAGAGTTGCCAAGTCCCGCTACAGAGCATCGGTAGAAAAATCTAAAGGTAATTTACTGCGGAAAATAGTAGAAAAATTAGATAAAGAAGGTCCGTGGTCTCCTTTGTATCACGAGTTCAAAGCAAATCGATCAGTTGATCTTGCGTTCGTCGAAAACATTAAAGTAAACAACAAACACACCACCGGTATTGAGGAGACAACCGAAGTTCTATTAAATACTTTGATACCTGATGATTTGCCTGATAATGACAATGCCTACCATCAGCAGATCAGGGCGTGGGCGGCTGTTCCACCTGAATCACCAGCGTCAGACCTTCCATCCATTGACGAATTCATTAAAGTTGTCAGGAAACTTCCACTTAACAAATCGTCAGGTGAAGATAAAATATCTAATCGGATGATAATAGAAGCATGTAAAACAGCGGCCGACGCAATTTTAAGTGTTTACAACCGTTGTATTGCAGAAGGCGTTTTTCCTCGTATATGGCGACGCGGCTTTATACGAATAATTCCGAAAAGTGGCGACAAGCCACCGGACGACCCTAAGTCTTACCGCCCTATAACACTACTACCATCTTTGGGGAAACTCCTGGAGCGTCTTATCGTTCCACGTTTACTACCAGACGGACCGAAATTTCACAACAACCAATTCGGTTTTACCGTGGGAAAATCTACCGTAGATGCGGCACTGTCTGTCAGGAAAATTGTCAATACATCCGAACATAAGTATGTAGTTGGGATATTTCTAGATATTTCTGGGGCTTTTGATAACGCATGGTGGCCGATGCTACTCCTTAAACTGAAAATTCGTGGTTGCCCTAAAAACATATACAATCTTGTTTACTCGTATTTCTTAAATGGTTCCACGAAACTAAAACTCGGACATCATTCTATGTCAAAGTCCCTTACCATGGGATGTCCTCAGGGTTCGGTTATGGGTCCGTATGTATGGAACGTAGGCTTCGATGACTTCCTCGCGATTCCACTTCCATGCGGGTGTTCATTAACCGGTTACGCGGACGACGGCCTGCTGCTCATTCAGTCAAGTACTCGGGCTGGACTCGAAAATTTGGCAGATACTTGCCTAAAATTAATATCCCAGTGGGGCGATCGTAACCGTCTGACCTTTGCACCACACAAAACTTATCAACTTCTTTTAAAAGGTAATCTTAAATCATGGCCTAGTATTAAATTTAATAACGTCCCCGTGAAAAAGAAGGAGTCCGTGTGCTACCTTGGGTTTGTCTTAGAGAGGAATTTTTCATTTATTGAACACATAAAAACCGTCGGTGAAAAAGCTAAAAAAAACTTTTATGCCTTAACGAGAATATCCAAATCTACGTGGGGTTTGTCATTTTTAACTCTAAAGACGATCTATGGGGCTACTTACTTGGGGTGTATGTGCTACGGGGCACCAGTTTGGGCCGATAGGGCCTCCATAGGAGCGGTACGACGTAAATTGCTTCAAAGCCAGCGGTTGGCCTTAATTTTCTTGTGTAAAGCGTATAGGACGGTTAGTACTGAAGCCTTACCGGTTCTGGCAGGGGTACTTCCAGTCGATCTTGAAGTGCAGCGTCGTGCTTCAATGTACTACTGCGCACGAGAGACCGCAGACGCAGACTTTTTAACGCAACGCGACCGTGCTAAAATAGCTAGATTACTTAAGCCACAGGCTGACGTCTGGGAGGAACTTTTGTCCGAATGGCAATGTAGGTGGGATAATTCCATCAAAGGCCGACACCTCCATCAGTTCTTTCCATCCGTTCGTGAGCGGCTGGCCAGGACATGGCTGGAGGTGGATCACTGTGTTGCCCAATTTCTCACAGGTCATGGTAACTTTAAGAGTAAATTATTTTCCTTCAAGCTTGTTGACTCGCCTTTTTGTCAATGTTCTACATCTGACTGCGAATTTGAACAATCTGCACATCACATTTTATGGGAGTGTAGTCTTTGGCAGAATGAACGTAATATTATGTTAAATAGTGTACGGGTTACATCCGGAGTTATTTACTATACGGACCTTGTAGAAACTAGAACAAATTTCCGTGCGTTCAAGCATTTTTTGTCATACCTATTATTGGAATCAAATATAACAGCTCACAACTTAGGACCCAGTAATATTAATGACAATCCGTGGTGCTAGGCAACTGGGCCTATCCCAGTTGTATACGTCCCTGTATGCCTATTGGCCTTGTTCTGTTCTGTCTCCTGCTGATATGGAGGGAAGTGGAAATTATGTTTTTCCTACTCCTCCGCTATTCTTTTCTGATTAATTTCGTTGCGGGATCCAAGACAGTTAAATCGTTTCCCTGGGACTTCGTCGAGCTTCATTGTCTCGGCGCTTTTCTTGTGGTCGCCACTGTTGATTCTGGCTAACAGGAGTTACAGTGGTTTGGGAATAGTGTGGCGGGCTTGTCCCAATAAAAAAAAAAAAAAAATACCTAGCACTTAGAATGACATCACTTTACTAACCATGCATTGTTATTCAAACAACTTATACGAGTACAATACATGTACTCGTATGTTTTCAGCTCAAACGGTAACCAGGAAGTAGTTCAAAAAAATCCTGTACCATTTATTCTCTTGGTGTGATTCTATTAGATGGTAAAACATATTGGTTTCAGACTAACATCTGAATTGATGAAATGAAAACACTCGCTGTGTCAGGCGCTAGTTATCTAGGAAGCTATACAAGCTTTGTTTTTATTTCATTCCTCCTTCTCTTTTTCTTTTTTACTACTAGTGCATCGTTTTTTTATGTAATTTCTATTGTATATTTATTTTATTGTACACATCTCGATTACATATTTAAGTACATATTCACCACCAACATTGACACAACACATAAAACTGTTTTACATCCGTAACCACTCTAATTTAGGTTCAGTTGAAAACCAGCGTCAGGTACTAGTTGTCAGGCATTTTTGCTGAACTGGGCCGTTTTGGTGCAGCCGTGAGTCACACAGTGGCACGATTTGTTTAGTTTTAAGTTCTTTTTTGTTTTACATTGTGTGTAATTGTGGCATATATGTGCCAAATAAATGCATTTTCTTTCTTTCTTTCTTTTTTTCTTTCTTTCTCACATTTTCAAGAAGTAAGGAAGAAAGGAGTCTTATCAAATTATCTTTCTTCTTATTCTGTTTGTCCACACAATTCTGTCTGGCACTATTTCAAATCCGAGCTAAGCTGAAAATACCAACAAACTTCAGCATTTTGTCCAAACCTGAGTTCGAATCAGTTTTGCAACAACTTAACCTATTTTTACCCCCAGCTCTGCATAACATTATCCAATTTCCTGAGGCGGAGACATTCAGACGGAAAAAGAATGCAAGAAACCTTTCAATTTCCTTTAACGGGAATCTAAAGAAATGAATAAATGAGGGAGTGAATATGTTAGGTACTATAATCTGCATAAAGGTAAGCTCTTAGTATTTAGATGCCTATGAAGCAGTTTGTCATAAAAGTTTTTAAATTGAAAATTGTTTGAGAACTCTACTTAAACAATTACTTAAAAAGAGAGAGAGAAGTATGCTCGTAAAAAATATGCTTTTGAGCTCTGTGCTTAGAGCAAATGTACACACTCAGAAAGCTTGCTACAAATGAGCATACTACCTAGTAGCAAACAAGCATGCTTTTCTAGTAGGTTTTTGTATTCCAGGCTTTTGAAGTAAACAACATTTTTCTAAACGAATCTTTTATAACTTTTTTATTCAGTAGAATTTTCCTAAGGTGTTAATTTTCATATACCGAGAATAATCTGATAGAAAAAATTAATAAATTAAGAACGCAACAAACAAAATAACGTTGAAAATTAATACTGCCGCTAAATATATGCTGTTCTCTGCTTCGAGTAACTCACTTATTAAAATTCACACGCTGTAAAATAATACGAAGCATCCAGCTTCTCGGTTAACCGCAGCTCTGCAGGATAACCTCGTCATACTGGCAGCATAATAAATAATACCGGTTTTAGTGAACACTGCCAATCCCGTGCCTTGATAAATAGCGGGTGGTTTGTGCAGCTGAATTTATATTACTTTCTCGTTGTATTGGCACAGTTTCATGTTTTTTATAGTTTGAATCAAGTAAATTTTCTGTTTAGTATTCTGTTTTTAAGTCTTATCTAACGCCAAGAGTGGCCTTTTCATGGTTATGACCATGTGGAAATCAAGAAGTAAAGCAGAAAAGTAACGCATGGGTCGTCTATTATGGTATATAACACGGACCTCGGATTATCTAGATCCATGCGTCGGTGACGAAAAACATTGTGAGGAAATCAACATGCCTTTTTTTTTTTTTGGGGGTGGGAAATCATCAAATAACCCCTCCCGCTCTTGGGCAGAGTGAAAGGGAGTGTCAGACTTCTACTGACTAAAAACCACCCATGTTCCTTCTTCGCCCTTCATGTCGAGGCCGCGGTATCCCTTGCGGACAACCCGCAGCTTCGACAGGCGTCGGCCCTTGAGGCGCGCGTGGAACACGAACGCGCCGTCGACACGGCCTGTCGTCGTCATAAGACGGACGGACGGCGAGCTTACCCATCACTCACTGTCCACAGGCCCGCGTCTACGGTGGCCGGAAGCCATCACGTGGCCCCCGACAAATCAACATGCCTGACAGATACTTCTCAACGGCATGTTAAGCCAATTCAGAGGCCCATGGACGGCATAAAACTACACTGCGTACTACATGACTTGTCGAGGCTCGATAACAAATTTCCAGTGTTTCATACACCACCACAAACATAATAATATTCAAACGCTAGTCAATGGTTCGTTTGAATATTCTTGTTCGAATTCAAAGGCTTGGAACAAACACATTGAGTGGGTGCTATTGGCGCCCAACACGTTTAGCGCCACCGGAATTGACGCGATACCTATAGGTATAGTACTATATTATTCCGTAACATTCCGGAAGTATTTGGAGATAGATCGGCTAATTCAAAGTAATTGTTGGTCCATGTGAACAGTTTAAACGTACCACATCATATCTGATTCTTCAAAGTTATGTCTGACGTGACAAAAACAAGCTTTAATACACACATCAAAAGTGTCTAGGGATCAACATATATTTTTGCAATAACTTTTCTCCTGATTGATATTAATTAAAATTTTCTTTAAGGATTCATCAAATAAAGTGTTTTCGTTTGTCACAGTAACGATAAACCAAGTCACCTTTGCATTAATAAAGAAATTTGCCATTTTCCTAATAAAGGGATTTTTGACATTTGAACCACTAACATTAAAGTTCGAAAAAAAGACTGAAATAACAGTTTTCTTTAAAATTTTATTGGGTAACTTAAACAATTAATAATCCGTGTTTCTACCGCGAACACTAACAACACAAGAACATCGGTTTGGCATGCTCAAAATGAGTTCATCCAAATCACGCTGTGGAATGGCCGCCCATGTTCGTTGCAACAACAAAAAAAGGTCTTCTTGCGACTGGATACCCTCCATATTCGGCAGAGCTCTTCTCTGTAGCATATCCCATGCATGCTCAATCGGGTTCAAGTCTGGCGACTGAGCAGGCCAGGGCAGGACATTGATGTTAGCTGCGGCGAGAGTCTGTCTTACAACTCTTGCGGTGTGCGGTCGTGCATTATCATGCATTAACTGAAATAAGGGACCGGTTTGCACTTGTAGAGGAACGATGACGTCTGATACAATCGTCTCAGCATAAATTTGAGCGTTGAGGTTGCCTCTGATCCAAATCAACTCAGTTCTTCCGCCGATCCAAATACCCGCCCATACCATGATGGTTCCACCACTATAAGGATGGACTTCCTGGCAGGATTTTAATCGCTGTTGGCGTCCAGGGGTTCTCCAGTGTCGTATACGTCTTGTATCCGGTCTCATACCAAAACGAGACTCATCAGAAAAGCACACGAAACGCCATTGTTCTTCTGCCCAATTTCTGTGTTCAAGAGCCCATTGATATCGAATCCTACGATTGTGCATTGCTATAGGTGGTACCCGTAGCGGTCTTCGGGAATGAAGGTTCACTTCATGCAAGCGGTTTCTGACTGTTTGGTCGCTAATTAAGTTCCCTGAAGAGTGATGAAGCCTCACGGCTAACATCATGGCGGTTATTGTTGGAGCTCTTCGAGTTAAGATTTGAATGTATCGGTCTTGTCTCCGTGTGGTGCAGCGATACCGTCCTCCATGGCGCTCAGCCACGGTACCAGTGCTTCGGTAACGTGTCCAAAGTCGACTGATAACACTCTGACTTGTATTCAGAGCTAAAGCCACAGTACGTTGCCGGGAACCAGCTTCTATCATTCCCACGGCTCTGAGCATTTCTTTCCTGCTTAAATGACGTCGCCGCTCCATAATAACGTTGGTTTTAATCAGTAGTAGGGAAACAGTAGCACTAATAATGTCTTCAATGCGTTGTATGTTTTTATAGGGAAAATATTGACAGCTGATTTTCATCTTTTACTCGAATTTGATTCACAGTTCCTGATTCAAATTATGAAATGCACCAAAAAGGATCCATATAAATTTATAAAATCATAAATTTATTACAAAGCCACATCTCAATCTCAAGAAATCCGCATAAAAATGCTTGAGACACTTTTGATGTGTGTATCTAGCCGAAATATCATCTCGGAGACAAATAAACTTATCAAAATTAGGGTAAGCGGTAAATCTTTAAGAAATTGAGATTGAGACCAAAATGTGAAAGTTATTACATCGTACATGGCACCAGGGCGGCGGAGGAGGCGACATGGTGACCTGATGCCTTCCTAGGAGGTTGCCAGCGGGCGATAAATCGGGGAGTCTATCGTCGTCGCATCGCACGGCCCTCATGAGTGGTGGCGATGTCCAGACATCGCCAAAGGAGCTCGGAGCCCGGACGAGGACTGCGCTGGATGGGTCGCGAGGCCCATCCAATAAGGCGACATACAGTACGTCACGGCGGTGTTCTTTAGTGGTTGGCACACAACCGCACCGTCTACCCGGACGGTGCGGTATGCGTTTGTCAATTTTCACCGCCCATCATCATCTGCCTAGCCTTTTCCCAACTATGTTGGGGTCGGCTTCTCGTCTAACCGGATGCAGCTGAATACCAGTATTTTACATGGAGCGACTGTCTATCTGACCTCCACAACCCAGTTAATACTAGGTAATACGGATACTCTTTGGTAAGACTGGATGTCAGAATTTCAGGTCACTGACTACCTGTAACGACTGCCAAAGATCTATATATGGCAGCCGGGCCAACAGCTTAACGTGCTTTCCGAGGCACGGAGGAAACTCGGTATGTCGAGGGGTCACCTATCTACAGACCGACCTAGGCAAGCACAGCTTTATCTAAAGATCGACCCGAGTGGCCGTTCTTATTAAGCCACGAGCTCCTCAAAAGAAGACACTGCGCTTAGGTTGAACTTGCGTACCTTTGTTTACAGGGAGGACGCCGAACCGTTAGGCTACTAACATCGGTTTTCTCCGCTCAATAGTTAAATAAAAAAGGGCTATACAACACATAGCGGGGTAGCTAAGCATAAACACGACGACATATTGTGACACCCACAAAGACATTCAAGAACAAGACCAAGTTAATATTATAATCTACTATTTATTACTACTTTCTAACAAGCTGGTATGTCTAGTGCGATATGCCACCTTGTCAGGTGGCATTCGTGTGTCACGATCGGCGGTGTTGCCACTGACGTTCAAGATCAATACTTTGTAAGACAATATTCCCAAAGGGCACTCTATAGCTTCTTTAAATCTATTTAGATTCCCACCAACCCCCACAGGGCCTACGTGCCCCCACGTATACAGATAAGGTATGAAATAAATAAATAAATAAGGGGAAATAGATGAGCTTGTGTAACATCATCGTGTTATATGGAAAATTTGAAACTTTTGTTTTTGCTTTGTTTTGTATCCTGCCTCGTTGGTGTAGTGATAGCAAGTGCGATTGCTGAGCGTGAGGTCCGTGGTTCGATGTCCGGGTCGGACTTAGTGTTATTTGGTTTTTCTTTTTCCATCGGAAATTTCTCAGTAGCAGCCACGGTTTCTGGATTTGTGCCCGGCTGATGGCAATAGATTCGCCCTCTATGTTTAAACATATCATTTTTATTTGCTAGAATTAACTAACTATGTACATTATTACTCTATTGAAACTTAAATATAATTGGCATGATGTGCTTGTTCTTTTAGGTACACCTCTGCCAAGCCCTTCGGGGACTACAGGCGTGATGTTATGTTGTGTATGAGAACATAAATAACAAAATATATATAAATAACTGTCACAGTATAAAGTGCCGAGAGATTAAGTCTGCGCTGCTCCAAATATCACTTTTCTCGGAAAGAGGAAATATTACGAAAATAATGAAAACTTACACATAAGTATATTACGACACAATTTGGCAACCTGACAACTGGCAATAAATCCGAGGATGCCATTCTACTGGTCAAAGAAAGACGTCTATGACTACATTAATCTTCCATTAATCTTCATTACGTGTTCCAGCAAACGGGAAAAGAGTGATTAATTAATTCATGTCGGTTAATTGATGTGGCTGTTTCAATATTTGGTCAAAGGGGAAGTTTGGTGGTGCTTGAGCAAGCTCTAGGCTTACACATATTTATGCCAAGTGGGAATGAAACTCTAGGACATTTTAATTTTTAGCCACTGAAAATTAAAACTGGATGCCCGTTTTTTTTATTCATCACGTTTAAATAAAATAATTATGTTAATTTAAAATAATTATATTTGTTTCTTTTCCCTCTAAAAACATAATATTGTCTATTATATAATATGTAAACTTCTTTTTATTTGAGGTGAGAGCCTGGGGATCCGTCACACAAGGTATCCTAGTATGGACGCCATTCTCTCACAAAGGAACATAATAATATAATGTTGCACCTTGTTAAATGTTACTCTTGCAATTGTATTCATTATAACTATGTATGTAAACCTTTGTGAAGAGAGAAATAAAGATATTGTGTTGTAATGTATTGTATTGTTGTTTTTTTTTATTTTCTCCTGACCGTTTTCGGTCACGGCGAGCGACGGCCAATCAAAGCGGAGATAGCCATCGAGGAGATTATATACGTTCTAAAACACAGTGGGTGAGCCGATTGCTATCAACTGGGCACAAACCTAAACTCTGAGGCTGCTACTGAGAAATTCTTGTTGGGAAAAGCTAAAAACACTTTGCTCCATCTGGGAACCGAACCCAGAACCTCAGAATGCTGAGCAGTCGCGGTTTCGACGACTTGATCAAACGAGACAGTTAAATATATCTTTTACTAACATTAAAATTATTAACAGAGTTACCTACTAGCTTCATAATCAGTGTGATTATGTGATGTGATTAAGATATAATTTTATCAGCACCTTCGTTAACCTGATTTTCTTACATTTAGGAGAGAGTGCGTACAAATGAGCTCTGTATATACAAATGTCTAGAATTACGTCTGCTTGTTCGTCATTAGCGCCAGATGCCTACTTAATTACGTTGAGTTCTTGCTGCTTTTGTAAGGAACATCTTCCTTTTTTTTATAAGGTGGTACAGTGAGCAACAGAAGTAGCTTAATGTTTCAAAATTCTAATTATTTGATGTACAGGACTCCAGCTATTATTTTTAATGTTTCAGAAGATTATTCTTTTAAATATTCCTTACTCTTAAATAACTTGTTAGTAACGAGTAATATGCAACAAGTTTTGATTAAAAAACCTACATTGAAACGTTAAGTAGTGTTAAGCTACTTCTGTTGCTGACCGTACTCTAGACTTATTATCAAGATATTTTTTTTACATCTCTTTTCAGGTACAACAGGAGTAACTAATATTTTATCTTTATCGTTACCATTATTGTAAGTTTAAAATAAAAAAATATTGTGCCTTCGCTGCTCTTATATTGCATCTGAAGAATACATTCACAAGCATAGCATATCATAGCATAATCTGCTTAATAACATTTCCACTATTGGAACACCTCCTGGGGTGATAATATGATAAAAATGGTCGCAGACGCAGTTACTACACTGACAATATAATAGTACGTCTATTATGAATGGTTTATTTTACGAATTATAACGCAATTATGTATGGCCTACAGATAGTTGTTTCGGGTCTGGGTGTGTTTGTGTATGTGAGTTTAAATGTTTGTAAACGCACCCACGATACGGGAGAAATTTCTAGCGTGGGGCAACGCTTAAAAAAAAATATAATGATCCTATTATGATCTGTGTGTGTGTCTATTTTAGACCCCCTGTGGGAGGCCGTAAATCCACCACGATAGATGTCACAGTCTTCTTTGTTCTAGGACATGCCGATGTTTTCATGACGGATGGCGGCGTTTCATTATTGGTTTTGCGAGCGATAGTGCTGAAATAATTTAAATGAAGTAATTCACTCAATCACTCTACAGAGACATACATTATAAATGGGAAGTTTGTGAGGATGGATGGGTGTTTGTTCACACAGCGACACATCAAGGTATATTACTAGTATAACTTGGCCGCGTTTATATAGATTTCCTGTAGAAAGAGAGGTCCGCATTTTTGGTTTTGTGTGGTTTGATTAGTCGCTGTGCCTTCTATTTCACTAAAAAGTATTGAACGGATTTGGCACACAGATAGTTTAAAACCAACACATACCTACAATATTTTTTATTCCGACAGTACGATCCCGCGAGACAAAAAAATCTAATTAGTCCGTCAGATAGATTTCCAAAAACTATTGGACACGTATTTTTTCTTTTTTCACGTAAACAAACAATGAAGACGATATTCTAAGACATTAGTATGACATTTTTTACCGGTGAGTGACGTCACGACTCCCCGCTCAAATCTTTGACGCGTTTTATCTTCGTCAATTTTTATTGATTTGATAAAACAAAAAATACGAATCCAATATTTTTCGATAATCTAACAGACGGACTAATTAGAATCATATTTTTTTTATTCAGTAAACATCCCTATTACCGATCTGCACGCGGGCAAAGCCAGGGTCCTAAGCTAATTATCTATTTCTCGGGAGATCGCGCCCGTTTCCACTGATGCCACTTCTCTTATATATGATGATACACCTAGATAGTACAAGTATCACGATCCGTACTATAACGTCATTACCACAATTAAGTTACTATACAGTGGCTTATTAAATGACTGCCACTCGTGTCGATCTTCAGGTTAAGCCGCGCTTGCCTATGTTGGTCTGTGGATGGGTGACCATCCATTACATACCGAGTTGCCTCCGTGCCTCGGAAAGCACGTTAAGCTGTTGGTCCCGGCTGCCATATACAGGGTGGTGCCGACCATACAACAATAAATGAAACCACTGGTAGTTCTAGTTCATAGGAACATTATTAAACTATCAAATAAATCCTAACACCGTTGTGGTGCCGACGATACGACAATAAACTACCTAAATGTCTTTGCCAAATTCGTTTGTTACATTTTATTTCCACACGTTAATCGGTGCAAATTATTCGTAAGGTTAGTTAACCCAATATTTGTTTGTAAATTGTAATGTATTTCGTTTACAGTTTTATGCTATTAAGTTTTATTGATTTAAAAAAAAAAATTGTTATTACGATTTATTTGATAGTTTAATAATGTTCCTATGAAGTAGAACTACCAGCGGTTTCATTTATTGTCGTATTGTCGGCACCACCCTGTATAGCGGCTGCTATATATCTTTGGCAATCGTTACAGGTAGTCAGTGACATGAAGTCTTGCATCCAGTCTTACCAAAGGGTGTCGTATTACCCAGAATTAACTGGGCTGTGCACCTTTTCGTAGACGAATAATATATAATATATAAAATAAAATATTTTGATTTTGATTTTTGTGGAGATCAGATAGGCAGTCGCTGCATGTAAAATACTGGTATTCAGCTGCATCCGGTTAGACTGGAAGCCGACCTTAACGTAGTTGGGAAAAGGCTAAGCAGATGATGAAGTTCTATACTGTATACATACAAGTTACTACACAAACAAAATAGACTACGTTTTTGTTCTTAAAGATGTCTGGAATTAAGTACTTGAGTAGGAACGGTGTAACAAATTATCTTGCTGCGTCTATAATCTTGTTTAGTATTAAATACTTCCCGTCGGGGCTGCGGGTTGTTTGCAAGAGATACCGTGGCCTCGGCACAAAGGGTTAGGGAGTTACATGGGTGGTTTTTAGTCAGTAGAAGTCTGACACTCCGTACCGCTCTGCCCAGAGCGGGTGACTCCCTCTTTTTGATGATTTCCCACCCCCAAAAGTGGCACGCAAAGTATTTGCTCTTGCGTTATCTATTTAATTCAGTGTTCACAAGAGTTGATTTCCAGGTACAGCTTGCAGAATTCCAGATTAGCATGAATACAATAAACCGACACAGCTTAGCACTGTAAAGTTGTTTCAAACAACAGAAATACGGGTGTATATTAATTCCCAACTATTGTTTCTAGCTGTTTCAGATAAATTGTTTGCAGGATGTTATTGTACAGGTTATGTTGTTTATAGTATTTACGGATTTATTTAACCTATTTATGATACTTTTGCCAACTGCGTTCCTTCGTACACACGGCGGCACACATCAAGCTATACATTTCAAGTATAAAATGGCCGTTTTTTTGGAGGGTGGGAAATCATCAAATGACTCCTCCCGCTCTGGTTGGAGTGGAATCCCGTGTCAAACTTCTACTGACTAAATCCACCTTTGTTCCTTTTTTAGCTCTTTGTGTCGCGGAACCTCTTTCGAACAACCTGCATCCGTATAAAATGGCCTGACTTTGTATAGAATTATCGTGCAATGAGAGATCCGCATAAACTGGTTTTGTATAGCTTAATTCGACGTCGTACGTACTTTTTTTTTTTCTTTTAATGTTGAGCAATAGTTTTTTAGTACTGTAGTTAAAATATTACCCTCACCGCAAACAGGCATAAAACGAATACGTTCAAAAATAGATAAAGCCTGTAATCACGTAGCAATTTTCTAGCTCAATTTCTGTCTGACGTCTAACAATCATTAAATCCTAGCCTAGATGCTGTGGGCGAATGTTCATCTCTAGTGACCCTTCGCGGGACTTGTTCCCAAGTGCTCATATTAAAGAAACTTCGGTGTTTGACCCCCAATCTTAACCCTTCAATGCTTCGAAATACTTCGTTTTAGTGAAACTACAAAATGTTTTAGCCAACAAATAGCTGGCTGTAGAAAAACATGCAGTTAAACTAAATATTTTAGATTGCTGCAGGATTTACGTACTTAGCTGTGGTTTTTGGGGCTCGAGCTTGGCTGGAAACCAATTTAAGGTTTAAAGTAAATTTGACTTTATACGAATGTGATTGTTTTCTGGTTCATACAGGGTTCCTACTCCTATATGCTGCACATTATTCAGACATGTTTGAGACTCACGCTCGAATCCTTAGTTTTAAGGTAGGTAGGTATAGTAGAAAATTGAAATAAGGCCCAGATATTTATTTGTCCAGCACCAGAAGGTGCCCTTCGCGTGCGATGTGATCTGTCTGTAATATTATGTTGAAATTCCAAATACGAATAAAGATTTTTTTTAAAACAAAGCCAAGCCGATCCCTGTTTTTGATGTAAACAAAACACTCACGTGTTTTGTGTTGCATGAAACGGGCGTTATTAAAATGAGGGTTGTTTTGAGGAGTTTTGTATTTCAAATTATCATTTCAATTTAGACAAAAATCCAATTTGTATATTGCATCGTTAAAAGCCAACTTAGAGGCCCATGAGTGGCATAGAAAATCTGACTTCACTACCACAGGTAAGGCACTGCCTAGCTTGCCATCCGTCCGTCTTATGACGACGACAGGCCGTGTCGACGGCGCGTTCGTGTTCCACGCGCGCCTCAAAGAGATGCCAGCAACATGGAAGGGGGCCCCTTCAAGCAAGGGCCGACGCCCGTCGGGGCTGCGGGTTGTTAGAGATACCGGGGTCTCGACATGAAGGGCTAAGAAGGAACATGGGTGGTTTTTAGTCAGTAGAAGTCTGACACTCCCTTTCGCTCTGCTCAAGAGCGGGAGGGGTTATTTGATGATTTTCCACCCGCCAAAAAAAAAGGCACTGCCACAGAATATAGAAGACGAATTCAAATTTAAAGAAACATAAAAAAATACAAAAAAAAAACGAGGCAACGTCTTTCTGTTAATAGATCGGTTAAGGAATGTCAATGTTTGATATAATTAATAATAGGTAGTTTTCTAACATCATAATAATATGTACACCTGTCTGAAACATCTGCCCACGTACGATTTCCTCGTAAACGAATCCATGTTGACATTTTGTTTGGACCTAATACAAAATAATAACACTAATATCGACAATATCACTAATCATATTTAGCTTCCATAACAGTAATCGATGGAGTTCGTGACCGGAATATGTCGAACTTACTGTCCTTTATGAACGAAGTTGGGAATGGATTCAGGACCGTTGTTACTTTTTTATTAAATGTTTAATTGACGGCACGGTTGTCGTAGTGGCTAAGCGATTGGACTGCTGCGCTGTGTGTCGCGGGTTCGATCCCCGCACGGAACAAATATTTGTATGGCCTGCAGATAGTTGTTTCGGGTCTGGGTATTTGTGTATGTGACTTTATATGTTTGTGAACGCACCCACAATACAGGAGAAATTCCTAGTGTGGGGCAACGTTTTAAAAAAAATAAAAAAAAATAAAATGTTTTATCATTTTTAATGCCCAAATTTATTTTTATTATTCTTATTTTTTTAATTAGTAATTAATTAATGTTAACAAATTGAGCTCCTAAGGCTCAATTGGTTAACATTATTGCGGAAGCTGTGGTCTCCTATAAGTGAAGGAGTACACCTACCTAATACTTTGTGTTTTCCATTATCTAAAAATGCTTTGTGTATTCTTTTGTTGGAGATCCTTAAATAAATAAATAGATAACGATTCAAGACATGAACTGGATTATTTTTGAATTTTACAGTTAAGAACTTTAATAAATGTAGGGGGGTCAATGACCACTATTGACATCTTAACTGGCAGCAACTTTAGCACTTGACTCAGGGCTGAGATTCCACGAGAACAATAATATTAATACAGTTATCTAGCCGTGCGTAGGTTCATGTGACTACGGTTAAGAGTGAAACACATAAAAAAATGACTAGGTTGGTAATATTATTTTCAAATTGAATATGAGAGAATGAAAGTGATGAAAAAATATAATATGAAATAAAATATGAAAGCAATATCAGGTCCCTTGACAACACGATGTGTGTGAAGGGTGCTTCACACGAAAGCTCGTAAAGAGAGCATTCAAATCAAGATGCGAATGTTACCGATATTGTGTGAAGTGAGACATAGCTACTTATACTCAAGCGGTTCTCCAGCATTCACTTGTAACATACGAGGTTCAAACAGTGAAGAGACTTGAACAGTTTGTATCAATCAATATTGTTTCAGTAAAAAAATGTATCTCGGATTATACATTACAGGCAAATGCTCCGGTGAGAAACCGCCTTTACACACAATAAAGAATTGTAACGTTATAATATCAACCTGTAAAACATTCACAATACTGCGCTCTAAATCAAATTTAGTCGACGTGGCTCAAAAGAGTGCTCAACTGAAATACAGTCAGACATGTCTCCCGTATAACTGTTGGCCAAAATAGCGCCAAACTGGTCCCCTGAGACAGAGACGCGACTAAGGAGATGGCAGGACGAATTTGATAAATGAAGAAGAATTGTAACGAGAACGCGCGTGTTTGTGAGAAGTGACAAGAGTGGAGCAAGACCTTTGCCCAGGAGTGGGACAGAACAGGCTAGGAAAGAAAAGAAACAATCTGCAAATTGAACAGATTGTTCAACAGTGCCAAATAATAAAGTTGCCTTCAGTATACACAAATCACGGGAGTTTCGGACTACACTGATCTTCTTGGTGATGTTCATTAGAAAGGTGCGTTTATTCGCAAATATTTTCTTTCTTAAACTTATGTTTTATTATCTTTACAAGAAAGTTACCTTTCGTTTAAGGAAAACGAATAAAAGAACCATAAAACCAATTCACGTAACTCAAAACCAGACGTTTCCCTCAACCCTTATACAATCTTGGGCAGACAATTCTCGAGACGGATCGCACGAAAGGGTTCAAACACAGATATAAATAGACCTAGATAACACAAGAGCACCTACTTCGGGTGCCCGGCTTAAGTACTTAATACTTAACGAGGTTACCGTCGCGTCGCAGCAACGAGCATACAGCCACCGTCGCAGCAACCTAATTTATTTTAAACCACAACGTTAGACCGTTACTAAACTAAAGAACCTTATTCTAGACATTTAAAGAAAAAAAACGTAGATTACTTTGTATAGTAACTAAATAGTGCTTATGATATCGTAGGAGATAAATAAAAAATGGCACGCTTGATTTTCATACGGATCGTAATACTTGCGTTATCCAGGTATATTTATATCTGTGGGTCCAAACGAGTAATTTATCAGTAAAAGGTGACAAATCTCTGTTTCTCACATTCGTACTAAATGGATTTATTAAAGGCACACAATTCTCGGTAAGGCCGGAGTCACACTGGCACTCCGCTTGATGCTTTGGGCTACGTTGCGTTTTAAATGCATGCTCTATCGAACCTATGCATGAGGTTTCTTTTTTATTTAAAAAAAAACGTTGCCCCACAGCCCACACTAGGAATTTCATATAGACAACTGATGGTTTTGACTTTCGTAAAAGGCTCTTTCAACGACTCGATTTTTAATTTTATGGCCCGTTTTAGTCGCTGCCGCAGTAACGATTCCATAGTATTTGCTTATGCAGGTGTATTAAGGGGTACCTATACTTCTGTTTAATCTTTCCAGGATACCAGCAGCCAGTTCACCTGGCCATACTGCACGGTTCAAGCTTCGCTGCTGGCCGATCATCAAACATGGTGTGACCGTCGAACTGCTAAGTCATTGATCTCGAATACGAACCCAAAAACCTCTGATTTGTCGGATTCATGTGCGTATTGTCTATCATTCTTGCTTCGGTGAAGGGAAACATCGTGAGCAAACCAAATCAGCATACCTAGGATATATTTGTCGAGCGCATCTAAAGTTAAGTCAGAGGCCCATGGGCAGCATAAGATTGTAACACCAGGTTACTCAGACACTAACCACACGAAGAAGAAAGAAGGCCAAATGAAGCGCCGGCTTCACAAAGTTCATAATTCATTCGTAGGGCTCGGTATAACATTTTATAACAAACTGTCATCTTCTTTTCTAGACTTGCCATTTAATGCAATTAAAGCCAAAGTAAAATCTAATCTTTGTTTAAAAGCATAGGTACTATTCCATTAACGACTACTTAAATGATAAGAATAGCTGGTCGTTGAGTTGAACACAAGACAATGTTTGTAATTTATGTTCTTTCTCCAAAATTAGTTCACTGATATGTTATGTCTTTTTTATGTTTTATTATTAAATACTTTTTTATTATTGATTGTAGTTAATCGTAATATTAACTTACACCTTACTATTGTATCGAATCTGGTTCTTTTAACCAAACAGACAGATGTGTTGCTGGGGAGTTTGTTCCGCCACTTCTTCTTTCCAGCAAAAACACTAGGAAGTGCCGAAGGGTGGGCGTTTTGGGAGACTGTCACTTGTAAATAAGTAAAGTAAAGTAAATTTTGACGTTAGAAAAGTGCTGATTATCAGCATAGTTTGAATAAATGACTTTTGATTTGATTTGAAGCTCCGAACTGTGTGACTTCGGCCTAAGGGAATCTCCGTAGTTTTGTTGTAAGCGAAAGATCGGTTGCCGGCTCCATAAGGCGAGACAGGTGTCTTCCGAACGGAATAGGATCGCTTGGTGGACAAAATCAGGGAAATAAAAGGTCACTGTAGCGGTTGGAAGACATGTGGTGCCAATTTTTGTATATGGTATGAATTTAGTTTTTTTTCTTGCTGACATCAGATGGAAAACTTAACCTATGGTCTAAATGTTGACATGATGACGATATTAATTATTTAGTGCTTTAACAATTTCGATGTTTTTTTGGAGTTCCGTACCTCAAAAGGAAAAAACGGAACCCTTATAGGATCACTCGTGTGTCTGTCTGTCTGACCATTCCACACCCTGTTTTTTTTTTGGCGGTTGGAAAATCATCAAATAACCCCCCTCCCGCTCTTGGACAGAGCGAAAACGAGTGTCAGACTTCTACCGACTAAAAACCACCCATGTTCCTTGTTAGCCCTTTATGTCGAGGCCGCGGTATCTCTTGCGAACAATTTGTATCTCCGAAACTACTAAGCCTAAAATTCCGAAAAAAATACAGCTAATTTCTGTATTTTTTTCGGAATTTTAGACTTAAAGATAAAAATAATTATAAAGTAATAAATAATAGTCGTAGTAATATAATATAGTTGGGCCCGCTGGTGTCACTTACGACGCGGTTCTCGTCATTCAGAAAAAAGACAGGACAAAGTAAACCAGTTTTGCAATAAAAATAATTTAAAACCTATTCATACATAGCCTGCACTATGAAATAGATAATTATAAACACATGTATTGTCAAGGAAATGAAGGCAAATTGCTTTACATCATACTTATCCGGTCATCATCACCTTCATCATCCGTAAGACGTCCACTGCTGGACAAAGGCCTCCCCCGTAGAACGCCATAACGAACGGCAACCTGCCGTTTGCATCCACGATATCATACCCGGCCAATTGGTCCTAACTGTGCGCTAGTTGCTGGAAAACAAAATAATATTTTTAATAACTAGGAGATTAGTTGAATAACCAGTATTAACCAGCACGTGTACGTCAAACAAAACAAATTCATGGTACTAAATAACATTTGGACAGCCGCTATGAACAAGCAAAGATACGCAAATTAAATGTCTCGCGCACTATATTTTGTAAATAAGCCCTTTGTGATTACTTTTGCTTATTACCTTACCCCTATTATTCGTTACTGTTAGTAACGAATAATAGGGGCAGACCGGTGTTATAAGACAAAGTTTAGCATTACTTTCGTTTGAAGCTGAAAAAATTATGCTAGTGGATGCTTTGAATAATAAACGGGTCATGGAGGTAATTTAAGTAAAGTTATAACCTGTAAAACTAGTATTTTCAAAAACAGCTGTGAAAAATTTGGAACTTTGACCCCCCCCAATATCTCCGTAACTAGGGTGTTCCCAGGTATGGTCTAGAACAAAAAAAATATCGCAGTGGTGATGGAGAACAAGTGCCTTTCGTTTGCGATAAGGGTACTTTTACACCCTTTAGTTTCCAAATGGGATCGCAGCAGCTAATTCAAAACCAAGTTGTTTCTATGTATGTCTTTTTTTTTTTTTTTGGGACAAGCCCGCCACACTATTCCCAAACCACTGTAACTCCTGTTAGCCAGAATCAACAGTGGCGACCACAAGAAAAGCGCCGAGACAATGAAGCTCGACGAAGTCCCAGGGAAACGATTAAACTGTCTTGGATCCCGCAACGAAATTAATCAGAAAAGAATAGCGGAGGAGTAGGAAAAACATAATTTCCACTTCCCTCCATATCAGCAGGAGACAGAACAGAACAAGGCCAATAGGCATACAGGGACGTATACAACTGGGATAGGCCCAGTTGCCTAGCACCACGGATTGTCATTAATATTACTGGGTCCTAAGTTGTGAGCTGTTAAATTTGATTCCAATAATAGGTATGACAAAAATGCTTGAACGCACGGAAATTTGTTCTAGTTTCTACAAGGTCCGTATAGTAAATAACTCCGGATGTAACCCGTACACTATTTAACATAATATTACGTTCATTCTGCCAAAGACTACACTCCCATAAAATGTGATGTGCAGATTGTTCAAATTCGCAGTCAGATGTAGAACATTGACAAAAAGGCGAGTCAACAAGCTTGAAGGAAAATAATCTCTCTATGTATGTCTGAAAGAGCTTCTGAATAATGCGACATTGCCTTCTGTTACTGTTTGTTGAGTGGCGCTGTTGCCGCTAGCGGCATGCAACAATGTACCCAACAACATTCGGCTTTGAACGGAAAATTAAATTTGACATTGCGAGGCTTGCGTGACAATCTATCTACATGCGCCGCATGCTTTTCACATCGAATTTGCATATCAGGGTTGATCATTGTTGTTTTGGTTCTCACATGCCGATTTCCTCACGTCTTTGGCCCTTTGTAAAGCAGTGTTGATGAAATAATTTACACAAAGTAACGCATCTCCCTGGGTTCGAACCCATGTTCCGCGTTAAGCTTTAGATTTAAACTGTACTTTAATAAAAAAGGGTCTATGAAGTGCTTTACATCACAGTAATAACTTCCAGTTACTGAAATTCATAACTATTACACCGATTAAAATCTCCTTATTAAAATTGACCATTTTAGGTGCATGAATTATTAGGCTTACCAAACAACGTGTTATTCAACGAGCCTATTCCGACCTCGTAATACAAGCTTATTTTTGGCTTACGGCAGCCATAACAGGTTATCAATAACATGCCTAATACCTTGTGAGCTAGGTTGTACATACATACGAGTAACATAACATCACGCCTGTAATCCCCGAAGGGTTAAGCAGAGGTGCACTTAATAGTACACCCACATTTCGCCAGTTATGTTTAAGTCCCATGTAATAGGGGGCGAGCTTATTGCCATCAACCGGGCACATATCCAGACTCCGTAGCTGTTACTGATAAATTCCTGATGGAAAAAGCCAATAACACTTTGCCCGACCCGGGAATCGAACCCAGGACCTCATGCTCAGCAGTCGCGCTTGCGACCACTAGACCAACGAGGCAGTCATGAGCTCGGTTGTCTTAATTAGGTGGGTGTGACGATATTCATTAGCCCATTTCTGTTAATAGGCGTGTACCACGTACCGTATCGTGTTCATTGTAAAACGTAATCTGATCAGTGTCTCGTGTTTTATTTGATGTTTATTTATTGACAATGGCCACAAACAGCTTCTGTATACCTAAAATATCTTATTCATGAAACAATTCTGAGAACTGAGGTCCTGGGGGCAAAGTGTTGTTAGCATTTATTAGGAAATTCTCGGTAGCAGCCATAGAGTCTGAATTAGCAATAGGCTCGCCTCCTATTACGTGGACTTTAAACGTAACTGACGAAACGGGCCTGTATTATTTTTATTAGATACACCTCTACCTAACCCTTCAAGGGTAATAGGCGATGTTTTGTTATGACGTTCTTATTATTATGTAGATTCATCATCATCATCAGCCTATAATGTTCCCACTGCAGGGATGTGTCCCTGCCAGGCCATGCCTGCCTGGCCAGGAGGCCTACATAGCTCATCCCTCTCCTAGAGAGGACTCTAGGAGAGGGATGAGCTATGTAGATTATAGTAACTTAACCAAAATGAACTTGATATAAATTAAAAGAATTATTTTAATTATTTTATTTAAATAAAGAGAGGTAGTTTTATGATCAAATCAAATCAAACCAAAACTCATTTATTCAAACTAGGCTGATAATCAGCACTTCGAACGTCAAAATTTACTTTACTTTACTTATTTACAAGTGACAGTCCCCCAAAACGCCCACCCTTCGACACTTCCTAGACTGATCTAGTACTTAACTCTGATTTAATCCGTTTCTATTAAAAGTGATTTGGTAGACCAAACAATAGCAAGAACAATTTCAAGATCGAACTAGTGTTCATCAAAATTCTGAAAGTTTTTCAAATTCAAATTCAAATTTTTTCAAATTCATTTATTGATTTTGTGAACACAGGGTACAAAATATGATGTTCAATAAGAAAAAAATTCCAGCCTATGCTCCGCCACAAGGCATACAAAATAGTGCTCTTAAAGTGTCGCTAAAGTCCACATTATCCAATTAATTCAAATTATTTATAAAATACAAAATCTCAACTACAACTAAAACACAATACAATTTGTCGAATTTGAAATGAATTATTACAAAAAGTCGCACGAAAAAAATTTTGAATTAAAATTTGTTGAAGCGGTTTAGTAAAGCAATGTGTAATATTATTTTAATTTTCGATGGGTTATTCATTTAAATTAATGTGTGATCCGCAGGGCTATTGCGTATCTTTTTAAATGTTAGTGGCTATCAAAGTGTCCATCGATTAACTGTCAAATGGTTATGGTTTGGTACAAAATGGAACCATTTGACAGTTAATCCTAGTTAACCCACTCATGATTTTTTGTTAATTTCACGTAGGTGAATAAGTAAGTACTCGTAGATAATAAAAATATGGAACTGGAGTCAATAAAGTCAGTTAAATCCAATTATGTATAATTTAATGTTAACTACGAGATTATCCTACTGGAAAGTTTTAGTTTAATTTACACTAATCCACTTAAGAGGTAATTGTACCTACTTATCTTAACATTATAAATGCGAAAGTTTGTGAGGATGTCTGAATGTTTGTTACTCTTTCATACAAAAACTACTGACCGGATTTAGATGGAATTTGGCACACAGGTAGTGTAGGCTTATTTTTCCGCTGATACAATCCTGTGGGATAATAACCGAACATCACGCGGGCGATCCCGCGGGTGTAAGCTTGTTATTAATATGTAAAACTATTACTATAAAACGAATCCAGAAATCGTGTAAATACAAAAAAAAATGTGTGTACCTCTGAGTCTGACGTCATCAAAGTAACTAAGAGCCCTGAGCTCTTAAAACTTGCTCCGGCGGCGTATCGATTGTTTGAAGTTATTGAAAGGTTTAAAGAGAAAAGTTGGACGCGGAAGTTGTTCCAAGGACGACATTCTCGTGGAATATCGAATCATATCAATATTTCTTCAACTCATCATGAAGGTGCGGTAGTATTGAGCTGTCATACTGAATTCGGAAGAACACTTCTTCTTTCTTCTTGTCTTTTTAAATAAAAAGAAAATAATCATTTGATCATTTTAAAGGATGTTGTAATGTGATTTATTTTATTATTTTACGGCTTATCAACGGACACGTACAGACTTTTATATATTATCAACTTTATCGCTAGAACATAAGGTTAAAGGTTGACTGGGAAAATTTTATAGTTTCGGGTACCTTGATGTGATGTCTGTACATAGTAGTGCTAGTTCAGTGGGACTGCCAAGTCATAGTTCTCGAGTTCAAACCCAAGACACGTACCTCTGATTTTAGGGCTTCGTTTGCGTATTGCATTATTACCATTTGTTTGTGTTACCATCTGTTTTTTTTTTTGGCGGGTGGAAAATCATCAAATAATCCCTCCCGCTCTTGGGCAGAGCGAATGGGAGTGTCAGACTTCTATTGACTAAAAACCACCCATGTTCCTTCTTAGCCCTTCATGTCGAGGCCGCGGTATCTCTTGCGAACAACCCGCAGCCACGACGGGCGTCGGCCCTTGCGGGCCCCTTCCATGTTGCTGACATATCGTTGAGGCGCGCGTGGAACACGAACGCGCCGTCGACAAGGCCTGTCGTCGTCATAAGACGGACGGACGGCGAGCTAGCCCATCACTCACCTTCAAAAACCAGTATGCCTAAGAGATATTTCTCAACAGCATGTTTAGGCCAAATCAGAGGCCCATGACACAGGACACTGACACCAGGTTAGGTAAGTATTAACCACACGATAAGGAAAGAAAGAAAGAACGGGTAGGTAATAGGGTCTAACTTCTAAAAAGTCTTACACAGGTTCCTATAGCTATACACATTTTAATCAAAAGGGCTACGAAAGGGAGACGAATGTCCTTTCACAAATCGTCGCCTTAAAAACATAATGTCAATGTGGATCGGCTATTGATTGGGTAACCCTAATGATGGTTGTCCTTTGTTTAAAAGTCCCTTTGATTGATAAGGAATTATTGAAGATTGAAGTTGGAAATCGTAATGATCGTCGGCTTTCATGAACTCTTTGACTTCAGATCATTGATCTCGTCAGCGGACATAAGACTTGAGAGTCAGAGCAGATTGGAGAAATGGCAACAAAAACTGGTAAAAGTTGGCTGGAAAATTAGCAGCAGGAAAACTGAATACACGTTCGTCAATTTCGGCGGTCTCTCCAGTTCTGGAGCCATTGTGATAGATAGCTCCTTTTAGTCTGTTCCGACTATTATAAATATTATGTAACTAGTTGAGGGCCGCGTGGATGTCGGTGTATTAGGAGTGAGAACCACTCTATTCATTGGTGAAAACAACTTGAAAATCGGTGCGTAGTTTTTGAGTTTATCGCGAACAAACAGACAGACCCGGCAGAGGACTTTGTTTTATAATATGTAGTGATGTAACATTAAAATTCTAATTATCTACCCACGCAATAAATTATTTGATTTGACGTCAATGTAAAATTGCGGACTATGCGAAGCGAAAAATTAAACATGTCAACGGGTCACAAACCACAAACAAAACAAAATTCACATTGTATGGACACTTTAATACAATTTCCCCTTGTAACAAATTCTAAACGATACGAATATTCACTTTGGCAACACAAATGTGAGTGTTGCCCGGATTAAATTGGGTTGCCAGTAAAATAGATTAACTGGATTGTGTGCGATGTCAATGTCCCTTGTTTTTAATTAGAATTAACGTGGAATGGGTGTTTTATGAAAAAAATGCTGGGAATTTTGTTGTCTGTTGTATTTCATTATCTGCACTGCACTGCAGAGACAAAAAGAAAAAAGTTATGGTCTTTGCTGTTAATGTGGTAGCTTATCTGGTTTTGGATATTATAAAACATAACCATATACCTAAACATTTAGGAAATGTACAGACTTATACAATCTGTCATATTTATTTAATAGATTTTCAATTGTATCGTAATTGTATCATAAGGTTCAAGGTTGATCCCGTCGGGGCTGCGGGTTTTTCGAAAGAGATACCGCGGCCTCGGCGCAAGGGCTAAGAAGGAACATGGGTGGTTTTTAGTCAGTAGAAGTCTGACACTCCCTTTCGCTGAGCGGGAGGGGTTATTCGATGATTAAACTTCAAAAGGTTTTCCTCAAAACATTTGCATTCGTCCATATTGTACTATGATCTACGAATGTGGAGGGTGCATGATTGATTCTACAATACAATGCTCTGTCGCGTCAACACATCGAAGATGTTTCAGTACACCCAAATTCTCCTCACTCGACAAATGCGGACGGTCACATTCACTAGATTATAGCAGGCAATACCAAAACCTACATGGGTGGATTTTACATTTTCTGATTTAATCTTGATTTTTAGGTTATTTTCAGGCTTCCGTACCCGAAGGGTAACCAACGGGGCTCTATCTATTATTAAGCCTCCACTGTCCGTCCGTCCGTCTGTTTCTGGGTACGTCTGTTTCTGGGTACATCCTGTATCCAGGATCCGGTCATAATATGTAGACAGTTCAAAATTTCACAGAACGTGTATTTCTATTGCCGCCATAAAGACAAATAATAAAAATTTATTAAAAATAAAAAGGGTCTCTATTATGGTGAAGCGGAACCCTTGATGTGCGAATCCGACTCGCATTTGGCCGATTTTTTTATATAGTGGTCTTTTGAAATCTGTTTCGAGACTAGAAACGAAAAAATAAAACCTAAAAATTTTACCGTTATCAGATTTGTATTTATTTACTTTTCAGGTATCTCGAGACAAGTTTTTTTAGAAATAAATAGTACCTTCGTATTTTATTTACTTTAAGATCAAATAATACTGACGAAGCGTCTGTGTTATTTAATAGAAATGTAATATATCAAGTTGATTTCAAGATTTTATTGGGACAAAAAGCTCCCGAGTAAGTGATTTACTTAGAATTCTTTAAAATATAATGAAACTACACGCTCTTCTCTCAACTCAGAAAAGTCCACAGAAAAACCTTCGACAAATAAAATCTCACCGAGCAAAAAGTATTTGATAGAGTGCAATCACTAACGAAATGACGAACAAATTGTGAAAGGGCGGGAAAAATAATCAAAATCAAAATGGCGGCAATCATTCGCTTAAATTAATAGTCATGTGTCGAAAATACCGAAATTCACGTTCAAACCGACAAATATATTTACAGGTAAAATATTGTGCTCGACAGTACGTGGACTGTGAGAAAAATTGGCCTATTTTAAGGTACGTCCTCAAGTCACATCGACACGTAACAACTTGGGGTATTTTTTTCCGGATGGCATGTCGCAGGTTAGCCTATGACGACTGGCAGACGCTGGCTTTGCTTCACCGTGCAATCCAGTGGATACTTTAAGTGTAAGATCTTTAAGGGCGTATACATTAAGGGCCGTTAATAGCCGAATTTCTAGTTTAAACCATCGACGCAGAACCAAAGTTGTTCAGTTTCATGGTCCGGACTCCTTGTAGGGTACAAGGAGTTATTCGTTTATTATGTTATACTTCAAATAGGGAGTACAAGTTTCCGCCAACGTCTTTACTTTAAAAATATCCCATATAAGATAAATCCAAATTCATTCCGTGGTTTTTGTGTAACAAACATCCATCCCCATAAATTTTGTTTAACGAGTAGTAAGATTGTTAAAAATAAGCTGAATTAGAAACTGTTTGCCTTTAGTTTAGTCAAAACGTTTGATACAATTCAACGAATTCCTTTTCCGAACCGGAAGAGCTACAAGTACCTATCTGATTTATTTAGGTATACAAATGAACTAACTTTTCAAAACCGCCGATGAATCCAGGAAATTTTAACAATATCTTGCTATTTTCCCAGACATCGGATGATTGATCTTTTTACATTTATAATGCAAAAAGTACAATATTCTTCGAGTCCCAGCTGTTCTCTTGTTACAAGACGGTGTAAACGCGGCTACAGCATGGATGAACTAAATGGCGTAATTTACAGTCGACGAAAAACTACGATTTGTATGTGTCCCTAAGCTCTAAATAAATTAGATTCTGTTAAAATAAATTGTAACAGTTACTTTTTAGTATTTTTCAGGATTTTTGTGGTAAATTTAAGTTACGTTGCCGATACGCATTGCTTGTTTTTGGAAGTCGCATGGAACAAATATTTGTTTCGGGACTGGCTGTTTGTATATGTGAGTTTAAAGCAACGTTTTTGTTTCACCAAAATGGCAAAGAGGATTTGAATTCCTCAAATAAAATACGAACACTTAAATAAATGGCAATGAGTGAAATTATTAAACTCATAGACTTTATACAGAACCATTCAACATCTGACTGCGAAAATGAACAATCTGCACATCACATTTTATGGGAGTGTAGTCATTGGCAGAATGAACGTAATATTATGTTGGATAATGTACAGGTTACATCCGGAGTTATTTACTATACGGACCTTGTAGAAACTAGAACAAATTTCCGTGCGTTCAAGCATTTTTGTCATACCTATTATTGGAATCAAATATAACAGCTCATAACTTGGACCCAGTGATATTAATGACAATAATATCCGTGGTGCTAGGCAACTGGGCTTATCCCAGTTGTATACGTCCCTGTGTGCCTATTGGCCTTGTTCTGTTCTGTTTCCTGCTGATATGGAGGGAAGTGGAAATTATGTTTTTCCTACTCCTCCGCTATTATTTTCTGATTAATTTCGTTGCGGGATCCAAGACAGTTTAGTCGTTTCTCTGGGACTTCGTCGGGCTTCATTATCTCGGCACTTTTCTTGTGGTCGCCACTTACATTACGTATTCTGGCTTACAGGAGTTACATTGGTTTGGGAATAGTGTGGCGGGCTTGTCCCAATAAAAAAAAAGAACCATTCAAATGAATACTGCGGACTTCTTGTCGTAGAAAATTGGAATAAAAGTACCTCAATCTTTATGTGCTTTGCACCAAGGCAAAATTTATAAGGATGACTCAAGGCTTCACAAACATTATGGCGTTCTAGTGGAGGTGATCAGTCTAAACAATATTTATTGTCAACAAAATAATATTAACTGAACTAATGTACGCATTAAATCTTGAAAACCATTAGTCTTGAGCCTACCATGGTGAAATAAAACCGACATAATGCCTAAGATGGATGGTGTGTGCGAAATACGAGAACGTTAACGATAAATTTATATAGTTTTGCATAAATAGACTTGTCAAATGAATAATAAGTAAGGTTGTTTGACATTGAATAAGAAAATAGGCATAATGAGCTTTGAACGATTTGTAACTCTAGCTTGTTTTATCGGGACGGATAATATTTTATGTTAGTTGGTTTATTACCTACGCCATTAATTAGTAGCGGCCTATAGGCCTAATTTATTAATACACCAGACTATCCTCTAATAACAAAACCAGATGGAGAAAGATCGTGAGGTGAGGTATCAGTTTTTCTTCTGAACGTGTCGATAACTATTTGCCGACGAGTTTGACACTTTCAGACGCGGCAATCAGCTCCTGTGATGTGCAGGTAACAGGACAAGCAGGATACGATATCAAGTGTCCCATTATTTGTGGGGTGACACCATATTTACACTTCACAATTATCCCTACTACTACGATTTACCTTTTTCGTACCCTATTTATCGTGATCACGATCCTTCTGTCAATAACAAAGCGAAAAAAAACAAATATGTATATTTGGTTTTCTTCTTCGGTTTGCACTATTTACTACCTTTATTAAAGTAAAGTAAAGTAAAAATTTATTTGCATAAATTGTAGGTACATAAAATAAGCTGGAATAACAATATGGATGAGCCTTGTACAATCTACCTAATACTAGGCATGCAAATTTTTAAACATTAACTAAAATTAAACAAACCATAAATTAAACTAAAATTAAATTATGGTATCTAAATTAAACAAACAATTACACTAATATTACAACTGGTATCTAAATTATATATATAAATAAGAAAACTTGGAATTTGGTAGAAATTGTGTGCTCAATATTTTCTGTCACAAAATAATGTACGTATTTCGCAATAAATATATTTTCATAAACATAATTTCAAACAAGCGTGTCTGTAAATTGAATTTGTCTGCTCCTAACGTGGGTTAACACTGTTATCGTAACACTACAGAAAAACTTCACGAGGTACAAATAAATAATCGTAATATGACAAGGGTCAGGGAACTATAGACCTGTAGTAAGGACACTGAACAGAAAGGTCGTGAGTTCGAACCTAGACTGGTCCTGACTAACTTCGTTGTCATAGTGATAAAAAGGCAGACCTTGGTGGATCTTCTTCTTCTTCTCGAAACGATGACTCAGTTTATCCGACCAGTACATAGCAACCTGGAACTCTGTCATTTCCCTCATTCAAACCCTAGAAGGTGCAATTAGTTTTACATGATGGGTAAAATACAAGTTGTTGTATATCCTGTATTGGGGCTCCACACTCACATTGTTTCCGAATTGGGTCGATTAAACCCCATCTAACCAAATCGGCAGCGCACAACTTGAGCATGTATCTTGGCGTTACAAAAGTGGTATGTTTTATTGGCGTCAGCAGGTCAATATTATTATCTATTTCAATCTTTGACAGTTTCATACCAGCCAGTCCAGCCAGTACATTTTAATCAGCGATTTTCATAACAGAAACGTAAAAAAATAAAAAATTAAAGACGTTGGAGATTCGAAATTTAACATATTAAAGCAATTACCATTTGCCTTGGCATTCAGTTTTCTAGTTTCTATTTTACATTAAAAAATATTTTCCCAAAATATCCACATTTATTATAGGCCAATTCTATATCTGCCAGAAACAGTAAAAAGTTTGAAGGCGAAGAGACTTTAATTACAAACTGTTCCTTACAAAGCGGTCTAATGAATTTAAAATTAATCAGATATCAGGGTCAGAGAACGAGTGATCGGAATATTAGAGTGAAGCCTGAACTGGTAACATTTCTCGTTGATTGCTACTGGTTTGAAATATGGATGGTATGGAATGTTTCCTGCACGTATAAGTTAGATGTTTTAATTGATTGATACGTTTTGTTGGCGATGAGTTTAGTGTTGTTTTCTTTTTTTGCGACTAGACTACATGGTCTGGGTATTTTATTGCTTTCGTTGTTAAGCTAAAAGGCTGTAAAAAGTGAAATTTATGTCTTTTTTTGGGGCAGTTGTTTGCCATTTTATTTTCCGAAATTTATCTTTGGTCTGTGGTCTATTGGGTAATATGATACCGCTTGGTAAGACTGGTTGTCATGCTTTCAGACCACTGACTACATAGCCTGTCTTATAACTCAAGAACCATAATATTCAAACAAAGCGACAGGTACTTACAAATTCTTATTAAATGAAACTTGGCTATAATTAATTAGGGTTGAATTGCACTACTGTCTTTTCCCAACAATATAAATAACAAAACGCACAATAAACTGTTCATTTATAAACCATTGTTTCACAAAGTCGGTGGCAAGGCGTGACTCACCAAACTGATTGATGCCTACGACTGTACCGGACGACCAGACTAAGAAGAAATACATAGCCCCTAATAATAAACCAGCGTAGTTTCAGTACAGAGGGCAAGTAAAATTGGTTGTTTGAAAGAAATTAATCACGGTTTCACAGAATCATCTTGGTGGCTTTGAAACCGCGATGTATTGGCTAAAATTATGTCTTCTTATTGTGGTCTGGTTCTTTCTTTGTACGGTTAATGGAGGTACCTATTAGTGCAAATGTACTTAGTTATGTTCTTACTAGAGATGAGTACAGTTGCGAGAGTAATATTATAAATAAGTAACTCTCACAACTTGGGTATTTACCTAGGTATATTTGTATCTTGTGTTAGTCAAGTTTCTAAATATTATTACTTATATCTAAATAATGATATTAATTTATAACTCGTTTGTGTGGTCTGTAACTGTAAACTGAAGTTGGTTTTTATTAAGTAAAAGATGTATTTCTGTATCCTAGTGTTCCCGTAATTTTTGTTCTTTAAATTGCTCCTGGGAACTACTTGACCCGTAATTTTTAAATTCCATCCTAAAATCCTGGATTTTCCATTTATTCCAGATGCGCAAAAAAACACAGGTATTACATAGTCAGTGTCTTACATATCAACTTTTATACATTTGTTTAAACCATAATAAGGTCACTCAACCGGGTATGTGTGAACATTATTAGTGGGAATTAATTCTGTCTGTCTCAATTTGTGTCCAGTTGTCGGCAATAAGATCTATCATGGGACTTTAACAAAACTGGCGAAATGTGGGTGAATTATAAGTACACCTTTGCCTAACCGTTTTAGGATTACAGGCGATATTATGTGATGTTATGTTGCGTTCTATCAGTCTGTGACTTACGGTTTATAAACTTTAAGCGTTTTCAAATAGCTCTAAACCTACATACCTATTAATTATCCTTTCTTAGCCCACATTTAACGAGTGAATTTTACTTAATACTGTAGTAATCCACCGAAATTTGTCAGTACCGCACTCCAGAGCTTTATTAGTTCCCCACAAACCGTTGATGGCTGGGTGTGCCAAATTACTCTAGCTAATCCCAGCAAATATCTTTAACGGCTCATAAAACTTGGTTCATGAACTGATTGTAAATGTTATTAACCTTTTATTGTGAAGATGGTGGAGTAAACTTGGTTAATTTATATCGAAATGTTCAATGTAAGTATAGATTAAAACATTAAATAACATCATGTCTGTTATAACCGAAGGGTGAGCCAGAGATGTAACTAAAAGTAAACTCAGATTTCGCCAAGAGTATGCAATTGGTAGTTTCATCTCGCGGGTCCTATCTGAGAGGGATCAATTTGCTCTTTAGTATTCTATTCTCTGTTTAAAGTAGAATAATCGAGGGTCACGTGATAGCTTCCAGCCACCATAGGCGCGGGCCTGTGGACGGTGAGCAATGGGCTAGCTCACCGTCCGTCCGTCTTGTGACGACGACAGGCCGTGTCGACGGTGCCTTCGGGTTTCACGCGCGCCTCAAAGAGATACCGCGGCGACGACACAAAGGGCTAAGATAGAACAAGGAACTGAAAGGAACTGGAACGGGAACTGTAAGTGTGGCAAGTACCTGCTTATATAAATAAATAAATAAGGGTGGTTTTTAGTCAGTAGAAGTTTGACACTCCCTGCCGCTCTGTCCAGAGCGGGCGGAGTCATTTCTGATGATTGAGGCCGCGGTATCTCTTGCGAACAACCCGCAGCCCCGACGGGCTGGATAATACCCTTTGAAAAGACTGGTTGTTAGATTTTCAGGCCACTGACTACCAGTAACGACTGCCACAGATCCAAATATGGCAGCCGGGCCAACGGTTTAACGTGCCTAATTCTAATAGAATACAAGGTCACGTTTTACTGATTTTCTAACTATTATCCGCTACGTACCTACAGTCAATACCCAGCATTACCTGACCCCTCTTCCCACACAACTTGCTCTCTTCATGTTTATACGAGAGGTCAGGTAATGCTGGGAATTGTACATACGTAGCAGATTGTTTCCCAGATAAGCCTACAGCCACTGTTACAGTTATGGAGATAACAAAATAATTTTGGAGTAAACAAACCCTGAACTTGCAAAACGATCTCTTTAACCTCTCAAAATTGCAAACCGGCCGCGGCAGTGCCAACACACCAAAAATAACAAAACGAATACTACAATCTCCAGAGAACATTGTAGTACCAATGTTTCCTCAGAATTACGAAACTAAGGAACTTTGGATCCAGATTTTAGTCACCCGACTATTCTGCCAGTCGCCTGAATGTCTGCAAAATTAAACTAAAACTTTCTCTGTTCTTGCTCCTTCGTTTCAATTAAAACTAATTTACTACTTAAGTGAAATTTCAGCATACAAGGTATCTAGGGTACGATGAACTTACATGATAACTGTGTAGAATAAACTGTAAAGTAGGGTTTAAATCCCGTCGGGGCTGCGGGTGTTCGCAAGAGATACCGCGGCCTCGACATGAAGGGCTAAGAAGGAACATGGGTGGTTTTTAGTCAGTAGAAGTCTGACACTCCCTTTCGCTCTGCCCAAGAGCGGGAGGGGTCATTTGATGATTTTCCACCCACTATAAAAAAAAAAAAGTAGGGTTTAAATGTATAAAATGCTGCGAAATAACTAATTCTCATGTTAATTGAATGATAACTTCTTATTAAAGTTTGACTTATAAACATTTTTCTTCTATTTCTATAAGTCAAGCAAAACATGGTCGTGTATTGTCAACAATACACGATTATGTTCTTTTTTTTTTTTGCGACTCGACACACTAAATCCAGTCTTATTTATAAACATGCCATTTATAACAATATATTAGTATCGTAACTGTTTTAGAATGACTTAATGTTTACAAAATTCTTCCTGTAAGGAGAGAAGACCTATGTTTTGTTAGCGATAACGTCACGCTATTCTTCTCTATTACTCGACATATAGATTTTAATAATTGTAAACGAAACTATGAAATGCCGTATGATTGATTACTCACTACATTCTGTCAGCGCGTCTAGTACATAATGTGTTAAATGAATTTTCATTTTACACATTATGTACTTAATAATCTAATATAAATATTCCTGGTGTTCTGAAACACAGGCCATGAGCCTAGCTTAGGCACCAGTCTCCCACAATATATACTTACCTGAATTGTGTATCTTGTCAAATCTGACCAATGTAAAATAATTTATGTATATTACTTATATTGTTGTGAGAAAAATAAAGTTTATTATTATTCCCTTTATTAACTTTTTAACAAATTTTGTACATTTTTAAACATTTCTATAAAAAATAATATAAAAAAACATTTAAAAATATAAAAATTGTGGCCCATTATTATTATTATTATATCATCAGACAGCTCCTTACTTCAAACTGTACAACTATTAACTATTCATTAAACCTCGAAATTGTGTATTTCGAGGTCGCCAAGATTATGAGCGAGTGAGAAAATTTCACCAATGACACCGAACCGTGACAATATTCCGTAACAAAGATGACACTATCACCTGAACTCGATTTAGGCATATGCAGATTGCGTTCAGTTTCACCAGTGTGCAGTGTGAAATTCACTCTTAATACCTTCGTGTAAAGTCCAACCAGCATACAAAGCAATACAATTTACGTAAGGCCGCAGATACGAAGCGGCTGTTTGACCAACACGAACGCACATACAAAGGGGTTGCCCGGTAATCATTAAATCGTCCAATTTGAGATGTGAAATGCGGAACAACGCAGATGGAACGCGTTGGGATGCGAGCTGATCGATGCCGGCTGTTTCTGCTTTTATAATAGTACAGTCATGGGAATGTGGATGTGTATGTTACGGCTAAAGATGGATGTGAAGGTAAACTCAACACTAACCGGCTAAACTTGGTACCCTCTAACCTCTACAATTTAGTTCTGAGTAACCTTGAGAGTAGCCGTGGCCCAGTGGTGGCGGCCCCGACTTACGAACAGTAGGTCGTAGGTTTGAATCCAGGCAGGCGCATTACTTTGTGTAATCTATTTCATCACCGCTGCTCTCAAAACGGTGAAGGAAAATATTGTAAGGAAACCGGCATGTCCTTGAACCAAAAATTCGAAGACTAGTGACATCTACCAATCCGCACTAGGCCCGCGCGGTAGATGATCGCTCATCTCTGTCATAAAAAGAAGACCTGAGTCCCTGCAGTGGGAACATTATAGGCTGATGATGATGATGATGAACCTTGATGAAACTGATTTACGGGCCACCTGTTATGGCTGCCATGAGCTACACATGACAACAGGGACGTAGATTGGGTGGTCACCCATCCACGGTCCAACCTAGGCAAGTCACTTATATATCAACTCGGGCGGTTGTTGTTAACTACACATATTAATGCTCTTGATTGTACACTATTTATCATTTGATAGACGCCAACTGTTGCTAAAGTGCTTTTTAAAGAACAATATTTAATATGCGCTGAAATGTAGTCAAGGTTACATCGTATTGCGAAAAATTGCTCGCTCACATAAGATGGCGGTGGGTGGAAACCGATTTGCTTTTTTGCACAAACAATTTGGTGTGCTGTTTATGAGAAAATCTAAAAAAACACTTTAAAAAAGTCCCTGTGTTATGTGTGTGATTCTCGCATAGTGCTGCCATAACTTACCGATTTTTTTTTATAGCCTGGGATATCATCAAATGACTCCTCCCGCTATAGGCGGAGCGGTAGGGAGTGTCAAACTTCAACTGACTAAAAACCACCCATGTTCCTTCTTAGCCCTTTGTGGCCGAGGCCGTGGTATCTCTGTCGAACAAGCCACAGCCCTCATAGGCCATGACATAGTGGCCCTGTGTAATAGTGGAGATACAACTGGGTATAGAAATCTGTACTGATATTATAAATAAGAAAGAAATGTGTTATGTTACATACTTTTTAATTTTTATAGCCTTTATGGTGTCCCACTGCTGGGAAAAGACCTCCCCATACTCCCTCCAAACCTCTCTGTTCTGTGCATTTTAAGGCCACGTTTACCCCGCGAACTTGTTGAGATCGTCGCGGTCGACCTCGACGGCAATGTTCTCAGATTCTAAAATAATTAAAAACTAGAACTGGTTTAGTTTTCAGTATTATTTTAATAATTTTAGTGAAATGGGTGTGGTGTGAAAACAACACCAACTAAAAAGGTTTAACCATAACCAACACAGTGTGTTTGTTGTGCCCGCATTGCAAGCTGAAAGTGTAATTATTTTATTTTAGTCATGTCTATTTATGTACTTTTAGTTTACTTTAATTCTTGTTCGTTTTAATTTTGTTTTACAACATTGTTTTCTGATGCCTTTTTTAAAATAATTTATGTCTCCGAAAATATTATTCGAGAGCATAAAAACCGAACTTATAGACTTTTGAACTGTGTGTAGGATGATTTATATGACTAGAAAAGAGGTCACTGCTGAGATGACGAGTAACAGAAGTATGAAACAAGAAGACATGCATCACCGACACCAAATAAATTGGGATAACAGCAGGAGAATGATGACGATGATGCAAAGGATTGGCTGACACGCAGTTCAGTGAAAACAAAGACAATTCATAGGAGTACAATTTAGCATTTTCATTCAAACACAGGTAAAATTTGAATTTTGTGCCAAATAATCGGGATAAATTGATCACTTGTCGCAAATACCGAATCTTTGTACGCACATTGTTTTATTGAAAATATTGTAGAAAATATGCGAGAATTTGGATATTATATGCAAATAGGTTTAGATATGAATATAGACGAAGCGTGAGGTATTGGGGATGTAAAAGTATTTTGTTTTTCTGTTCAACATAGTGAAAAAGTGACACTAAATAAATATATAGGGGCATAAGGTAGCATATAATTTGGAAGCCTGCTGTTTAAAATGTTGAATATTATCAATCGAAAAACCTGAATATAACATTAACATTACCTACTTCAGCTACAATTTAATTAACATTAACATTTTTTTTTTCAAAAATTAAATTACGGACCCTGTAGGACACAGCAAAAAAGTAGATAACGTTAAAAACTACTTACGGCATACATATATTAGTGCTTTTAATATTGATCTGAATTAAGTTTTTATTTCATGATGATTCAATATTCCATAAGTCGTGTGTCCCAGTAGTTTGATGTTATAAGCTGATTATACTATTTTATGATATAGGAGTAAATTTAACTTCACAGCGGCACGGTGTATGCGATTCGACGAAGCCATGGTATTGGTGAAATGGGACACTAAAATATAAATATTGTATTTATAAAGTCGTGTCAGCGACCCAAGGAGGAAGAAGAAAGTGAAAAAGGTTCACCTATTATTTATTCTTTTTAACCCGAAACCCGTTTTCTCCCCTTCCCAGTTATCATGATTGGTGACCACTGTAGTGCACATAACGACAGATTGCTAGTTTATTACCCACCATTAGCATTAAGTATGTCGTTTTCACAAACGACTACAGCTTACGCGGAAAACGGGAATCCATATTTTCCAATCGTTTTCAGATGAGTAAAAGCATTCGTATTTGGTAGTTTTTTAAGGATGTATTTCGATGTTTTTCTTTATTCAGAAGCTTTACAACTGTTTTATCGCGATCATTTGTCCGAGCAGTCAACTGCTGATGGTCGTTAGTGAGGATTGGAGCAATTCGATTCGCAGATATTGGCTCGAAGTCCACCGGAGTGACAAACGAAAGTATAGGTTTTGTTTTTTTTTGGAAATATGTGAATTTTGGACTTTTATAATTTTATTTTAGTAAGGTAAGTAAGAGTGTTATTTGGAAAAAAAAAGTGTGACTTATCGGAAATTGTGTTTTTATTATTTTACTATAATCGAGTATATTTTAATTAATTATGAAATTGTAAATAGAGAGAGGAGCTCATGGCTTAATAAGAACTGCCACTCGGATCGATCTTTAGGTTAAACTGCGCTTGCCTAGGTTGGTCTGTGGATGGGTGACCGCCCATTACATACCGAGTTTCCTCCGTGCCTCGGAAAGCACGTTAAGCTGTTGGTCCCGGCTGCCAATAGATCTTGGGCAGTCGTTACAGGTAGTCAGTGACCTGAAAGTCTGACATCCAGTCTTACCAAAGGGTATCGTATTACCCAGTATTAACTGGGTTGTGGAGGTCAGATAGGCAGTCGCTCCATGTAAAATACTGGTATTCAGCTGCATCCGGTTAGACTGGAAGCTGACCCCAACATAGTTGGGAAAAGGCTAGGCAGATGATGATGATGAAATTGTAAATTGTGATATGATCCGAAAAAATAAATAAACATAACAAAACATTACGCTTCTAATCCCTGAAGGGTTAGGCGAAAGTGTATCCATTAGTACACCCACATTTCACAAGTTATGTTTAAGTCCCATTTAATAGGGTGCGAGCCTAATGCCATCAACCGGGGCATAAATAAATATACACACAATAAAATAAATCATTTAGGTTTTTCTACAGCCCCACATACATAGCACAAGTAGAATAAGTTAACCATAAAGAACTATTTTCTTTTGTTTCACTAATTTTACTATGGTGCATAATTATAAACTCATCATCTGCCTAGCCTTTTCCCAACTATGTTGGGGTCGGCTTCCAGTCTAACCGGATGCAGCTGAGTACCAGTATTTTACATGGAGCGACTGCCTATCTGACCTCCACAACCCAGTTAATACTAGGTAATACGATACCCTTTGGTAAGACTCGTTGTCAGACTTTCAGGTCACTGACTACCTGTAACGACTGTCAAAGATCTATATGTGGCATCCGGGACCAACAGCTTAACGTGCTTTTCGAGGAACGGAGGAAACTCGGTTTGTAATGGGTGGTCACCCATCCACAGACCAACCTAGGCAAGCGCGGCTTAACCTAAAGATTGACCCGAGTGGCAGTTATTATTAAACCACGAGCTCCTCATAATTATAAACTATTCAAAGAAAATCCATTACTAAGTTCCTCTAAAAGTGCCTCGTAATAAGTATAACTAGCTAATATCCCTAAAGAAACTTACGGTTTACTGAACTTAATCACTTTACTGTATAATGGAATTTTCTAACCCTTTTTTTTTGTGGCGGGTGGAAAATCATCAAATAACTCCCGCTCTTGGGCAGAGCGAAAGGGAGTGTCAGACTTCTAATACTAACTAAAAACCACCCATGTTCCTTCTTAGCCCTTCATGTCGAGGCCGCGGTATCTCTTGCGAACAACCCGCAGCCTGCAAACAACCCGCAGCCAATTTTCTATCCCTTGAACATAATATTTCATGAAGTATTCGAGACTTCGGTCGAAGCGGTCAGCGCTAAAATATCCACGTCTATTTTAGGATAATTAGTTTAGGAAGTTCATATACATCGGTTTTACTTGGTTCATAGTTAACTATTTTGCGGAAGTTACACGAAGGAATTTTTTGATTCCGGTTTGTAGATTTTATCTTTAAAATAATTTACGTAACATAACATCACGCTCGCAATCACCGAAGAGTTAGGCAGAGGTGAACCTAGTTTTACAGTACATCCACATTTCGCCTGATATTTTTAAGTTCCATGTAAGCGAGCCTATTGCCATCAACTGGGTCCAAATCCCGGTTCTGTGGCTGCTACGGTAAAATACCTGGAATATCACCTTGCCTTGAATCGAACTCAGGACTTTTTTTTTGGGGAGGTAGGAAATCATCATATAACCCCTCCTGCTCTTGGGCAGAGCGGAAGGGAGTGTCAGACTTCTACTGACTAAAAACCACCCATGTTCCTTCTTAACCTTTGTACCGAGGCGGCGGTATCTCTTTCGAACAACCCGCAGCCCGGGGAACTCAGGACCTCGAATTCAACTAAACAATCCACTGGACCAACGAGGGAGTTAAATAATTCGTTTGTTAATTAAGATTTGTTTGTTATTCTTTGTTGTCTTGACCTAAAATGAGGCATTAAAAGTGTTAACAAATGACATTCAACCTTATATTGATAAAATAGGGTTAACTTTATCTACTCATCATGATTTCCAACGTTTTTCTCCATCATACTACTCTTAATTATCTCGCTGTCCTTTAGACCCGAAAAAGTTTCGCCAAATTAACATAGGCTGGGAATACATCAACATAAATTACACAACAATCTGCGACACCAGACTTCCAGTTGTGACGTCTCCAAACTTTGTAAAGAAGTCGAAGCCGGGATCAGTAATTGACGGAAGTTTATTTTCTTGACTGGGTAACCTTTTCCTAATCATGGTCGTTATGGTGCTCTACGGAGTGTATCCCTTCTAAGTCCTGTCAATTTAAATTATACTTAAGACCTTATTTAGGTAAAACTTTTTCTACAAAAGTTCCGATGTTGCTTAGTTATCATCATTATCATTATCATTATATAGTATAAAACAAAGTCGCTTTCTCTGTCCCTATATCCCTATGTATGGTTAAATCTTTAAAACTGCGCAGCTGATTTTGAAGCGGTTTTCTTTAATAGATAGAGTGATTCAAGAGGAAGGTTTTAGTATATAATTAAAATTTGACCGACATCCACGCGGGTCTGTTTTGTCAATAAATGATATCTGGCGATAATTGTCATTGGCATGATTAGTTATTACTTAGTTTTATTTTAAAGTACTAAGTCAAATTTTATTAGTCCATTTTATCTAAAGTAAATACGGTTACCATTTCGAATTCATAATATTTAGTTTTTTGAGCTTTTATCGTACTTATGTACCTACACGATTATACAGGGTGGTCCAACGCACAACTGGTTACTACATATTCAGTAAGTTCATCATTCTGGACCCACTCATGAATGTAGGAAATGTTCATCGGTGATTGTAAAGAAAACTTCTGTTTCCTACAAAAGTGCAATAACTACACGGTGAAATATAAGGAAAAGCTGTTCAAACTCAAACTCAGAATAATGTAGGTACCTACTGAATACGTGGTGAGCATTTAAAGAAATAAAAAAAAAGACAAAAAAATATTATTATTATTTGTGCTTCGGAGTTTCTTACACCTCGTATATATATTACAGATTAAGCTGAAAATACTGCTGGCTACTAAAAAGTCCTAGTTGTGTATGTCCTAACTAGAACTTTCCGTTCTGAGACATCTTGCATCTTGTTGAAAGAATTCAACGAGAGCAATATGCAAAATTTCCTTAAATCAATTATAAGGTTCATCTCTAATAGCCTTCGCTCATTATTATTCCGAAGTGAAGTCGAACAAAAAACGACGATGACCGCAGTCTCCTTCATTATAATACTTAGAGAGTTTAAAACATTCTTGCATAAATATCTCGCACTTTGAAAGTACACTTTTTCACCGAGTTTAAAAAAAGGGACGTTTGCATTTCGATCCGTATGTGGGTTATTTGGTGGATTTGCTTTGAAGTATTAAGCAAACCCTTCACTAAGTTGTTAACCAAGCATTTTGACCAGCAACAAACTAAGCAGCACTGTGCAAAAAATATTGTGGGAATTTATTTATAAAAAAAACTTGTAAAAAAGTTAGAACTCTGACCCCCAATATCTCCATAACTCGAAGGTTACCAGTTAATCTAGAAAAAAAAGAAATCGCAATGACGACGGTGAGAACTAAAAGCGCATTTCAACTTCAATAAGGTTACTGCTTCTGTGACCATTTAGGAAAATAGATCATAATAGGAAAATAATATGAATTGTGTTAAAATTCGTCAAATGGTCACAGATGCAGTTACTATTATGAAAGGTTCATTTTACGCTTTTTAAAGCAATTCATATCATGATCTGCTAAAGTGGCAATTTTAGATCCCCTGATATGCTCGATATTAAAAAAAAATAGAAGATAAGTACTTACATAGACAGTTCTATCACCTTAATTTGTAAAGGTTGGTATAATTAGTTTATCATGTTATTTTTGACAATTACATATCACGAGACTTTAAAGTAAATGGCGACATGTGAGGATACACTATGCTAAGTATGCCTTATCCCTTTGGGGATTACATGCGTGAGGTTATGTTTCGTTCAAAGTTCGGATACTTAAGTTATTCTGTGATGAAGCAAGCCACAAATGTAATAAAAAACAAATAGTCCTCTGAGACTTACAACGTGTAAACTTTCTAATTTTTTCGACATTTAAAAAGAACTTTACGGCTTTTCTGAGAAGTAAGCAAGTATACTTGAAAAAGTATTAAATAAGAACGTTACAAACGCACAGATTTACTGTACAAATTGAAGGAAAGAATTTTGTTTGGAAAAACAAATAATCAAAAGGAAAATAACAACAAACAAATGTAGAAAAAACCTGTGCGAAGCACAAAATCCTCCTATTTAAGCAACTCTGCGAAATTTAAATAAAGAACATAACAATGCAAAATATATATAAACGTATATTTTAATAATTATTATTTTATTAAACAAAGGAGAAGGGACACCAACGCTAAAACAGGACGTATTTGGTAGATACTTCTTTCTGATCTCCCCAAATAGAATTTTGTAAACCACATTTTTTTTAATCTGCTGCTTCATTCATATATTGACTGTGACGGTATTGCAGTTTTGTAAAAAAAACACCACTGTTCTCAAAACGGTGAATGAAACATCGGGAGGAAACCGGTCAACCGGAAATGTCTTAGAAACAATAAAATTCAAAGTCATGTGACATCTACCAAGTGCACGGGGCACGCTTGGTGGATTAAGCCCATTCCTCTCCTAGAGAGGATTCCTGAGTCCCTGCAGTGGGAACATTATAGGCTGATGATGATGACGATGAAAATAAAAACTATGTGAGAAATTTAGAATGATGCACATTGCACATACTAAATACGTGGTATCCGATTTAGTGTCGGTATCACTTCCACCCTGTATAGACTTCATAATAACACTTCTCTATTAAAAAACCTACTTCCTGACAAAGCTTTTCATTCTACCCAAAGCCGTCCCTTGTGGTTGAACATAACATCAATTTCACAAAGTTGCCTCAATCTGGGCGAAAATTTTAAATAATTTGCAGCACGTCGGCCGGAACAAAACGCTGTCGGTCCAGGGACTTGTCCGAAGCACTTTGGGCCTCCCAAGCCCTCATTAAGTGGGGGCAATAATCAAATTTGTCACGTTAGACACGCTATGTCGCTGGACAGATTAATGAGGATCTCTTCACAAAAACAATGTGTATACGAGTTATTGTTGGGTTCCGCTAATGAGGGTTGAATTATATTGAGTTGAGATTTTGAGGGTTCTGCGTATATGTCGACGCGGTAGGGTGGTAATTCTGGTTTTGTAGCGTTGATTTTACTATTCAGGTTGATTTTATGTACAGTAATATTTTATATATGCCCGGTATAATGTAGGTCTACTGAAAATTATAATGTTTATATAGTCTCCACAATCCGATAACATAAGTCGTATTTCGTAGAAGTTTTTAGGAAAATTTGTAAGTGTCCATGTAATTTCTCGTCCATTCTTCTCCATTTAGAATCTACGCTTTCGGATAGGCAAATGGGTTTAATATCAACAAAGTGCATTTTTTGACAATTTAGGTGGCGCAATACTTTCTTCAGTTTTCGTGAAAACTAAGTACCTAGTGTTATGTTCTGTAGGCTTGTTGAATAAGACACCGGTGAGGTTGACTTGGTTTATTCCATGTTATACACAATAGATACAGACAGACAGTTAGTAGTAGTATCACAGACGGGGACCGACATTAGAGTGTCTCACTGGAGTGACACGTAACCGGATACATAGATAACATCTAGTGATGTGCATACTATTTACATACTAAATAGTGATGTTCCAACACCTAGTACCTATAAAAATAGAAAGTCAAAGATATAAGAACCTTCTATAGTAAGTTCCTTCTACAGGAATATTTCAGTTGAAAGTTTATTGTGACCACCAATATTGAAAGTGTGACCACCGAAACTGAAAATCATTGGATGATTTTCAGATACAGTCTTTTCATGTTTGTCAATTTGAAATAAATGGTTCGAATTCAAGAGAGGATGTTCAAGGAAGTATTGTTTTTTTTTAATAATTTAAACAGCTAGTACAACAAAATACTTATAAGAGATATACGTAGGTATGTATTTGCTTTGCCTTGCCTCGCTGCTTTTAGATGCAGCATTCAAAGAAAAAAACATTTTACATTTATTTCTGACGAAGAAACATGAGTTCGTGCTCAATGGAATTACTTTAGACCGTAGATTCCATTTTGAAAACGCTGTCATGTCACATTATGGTGTATTAAGTGATGTGAGGTGAAATTAAATTGATTGTCCTGTACGGAGTATGTAGTACCAGTCATGGAGTCTGAATTTGTGCCCGGTTCATGGCAATAGGCTCGCCCCTTGTTGCATGGAACTTAAACATAATTGGCGAAATGTTGCCATACGTACTATTAAGTTAGTACACCTCTGCCCAACCCTTCGGGGAACACATGCGTGATAACCTATGTGTTTTAAGCATTATTTCATGCCTGACTTTATACCTTATTATTTTGGTATTTCACTTACAGTCACAACAAATTAATACGACTTTATATACTCTAAAGAAAAGGCGCACAAATTAAAAGAATTAAAACCGTTCAGAACTAAGCGAATTTATTTTATAATTGTATAAATTGACATGAAATCCATCTTCGTTAGTAAGCTAGTCACTTTCTCAACAAAACTTTGGCTCAAAAGTCCTCAGGAATTCTTCGAAATATTTCAAGACTACGAAACAACTAAAATAGTTAACAGTTTCACACAGTTCAAGAAATTCTAACAGAAAACCTTTTAGTAATAAAATAATTGCCTTTGACAATGAGATCTTACAAGTTTTAAGTCTTTAGCTAGTTTTCATAAAGTTAAAAATTAAATGCAGTTATGAAACGGCTAATACCCTAGGCATTTTATGGCTTCTAATAAAATAATTTTTAATAATTAAATACTTAATTGCCACCAGATTAAGGGTTTTAGAGTTCAATATCCTGTAACTATTTTACTAAATTCTAATCAGTTAATTATTTTCGATCCTGTATAAGTCTAGATAACATTTTAGCCCTTTTGTCATAAGATTTATTATTGTCGTAAATCTAGAACATTACGAACTTAATTTAAATATTGGCTACTGGAACACAAATGTTTTATGTAAAGTCCTTCATAGTTTCGATTCTAAGGATATCCTTAAGTTAAGGAAATCTTTTATGTCTATACATAAAATATAAGCCCATAAACTAAATCAGAAATTAAATTTTATAGAATTTGGCAGGAACATTGCTTAGAACTTATTATATTAAAAAATAGGTACACCAATTGAACAGTACATATTTATTATTATTTACATTTAACGTATAACAACAATTCTTATGCAAATACTTTACACGTGTACTATAGTACACGTGTAAAGTATTTGTGTGCTAAGTTGTTCACATTAGTTTAATGAAAAATATTTCTAGAATTAATTTGAGCAGTACCTTTGCACTCTTCTATTTTTATGTTACATGTTCTTACGTTAATTAAAAATAAATACTTTATAGTATCAATAAGTTCAAGTAGCTGACAGGCATCGTTTGATTTCCGAACAGACTGCCTAATACATGTTTGTCCTAATCTAAAATACGAATAGTGCTCTAAAAATTTTATTAACTTGTGCATGTACAATATTAATGGAGGCTGATCAACAAGGCCATCCAAGAAGAACTACAACTCAACAGTACATAAGATGTGTCTCAGAATATAAAACCTTTCTAGCAAACATCTAGTAGATAGGTAAATAATATTTTATCGAGTACGCGTCCTCTAGAGGCCCATTTCACAAGAAGGATAAATAGATCTAGTCGATTTAATAGCAATAAGACAAATATGGACTTAAATCGTAAAAGAAGTAAGTAAACAGTAGATTGAACCCTTGAGAGGGTTCGTTGTTTATAATGTTCTTGTAAATCGTATATCGGAACACTCTAGAGTCCTCTTGAAATCTTACACGTTGCTGTTGATTCAACAGTACACGAGTCTCGTAAGTTGCATGGCTTCTCGGTTTTTTTTTTGTTGATGCTCTCTTCCCTGTTAATATATTTGGTTACAAGAGCATTGTCTGTTTGTATGCCTAACTTTATTAATGATCTTGTAATACCCTTTCTGCAAGACGAATAAAAATTAACTACTTTAGACCAGGGTTTTAAGGGTTAAGGGTTTCAAGACAATTATTTTTTGTTAACAATTATCGGATAATAATCGAATGATCATTCGAACATTATCCAGACTTATTCATAACTTGATCTTTTTTATTTATTTTAACTCACTCAGATTCGGTCCAAACAGGGTTTTTATTTTTCGCCACTTAGAAACTAACACTCAGATCCAATTAGTGAAATACAAAACAAGAAGTACAAAAAAGTACATTTGTTTTTATAGACCGAATACCAAATATAGAAACCATTTCCTTTTAACTTGGCACTTGACGCGTTTGGGTACGCTAAGTGGCATTGATAACATTGGTAATTGTTTATAATTCTTACGATATTTATTAATATCAAGATAATTATCACCGACCATATTATATTATATCATTTATAATAACTTCAAACCATGGTTTAAGCCAGATAATGCTCAAAAAAGTATCTGTAGCATACATACATAAACTCACGCCCTTTTCCCATGGGGGTAGGCAGAAACCACAGAACGCCACTTGCTACGATCCTTACATACTCCTTTTGCCTCGTCCACATTCATACATCTGGTCATACACGCACGCCGGTTACGAGTACTACGCACCTGTCCTTTCAGAAGAACGGCACCAATATGATCAGTGTATGTCTTTCTAGGGCGTCCCCTCCCGGCATTACCACTCACATCTGCCTTGTAAATACCTTTTGTTAATCGCCTTTCATTCATCCTTTCTACATGACCGAACCACCTTAGCATACTCTTTTCAATTTTTGTCACTACATCTTCTTTTAAACCGCAACGTTCTCGTTTAACCTCATTCCTCAACTTATCATTCAGAGTTACACCACACATGCTTCGCAAAGAACGCATCTCCACAGCATTAATCCTACTTTCATGCTTCGTTTGCCACACCCAACATTCACTGCCATACATACTGCCATACCTGTAGCAATGTCCAGTAAACTATAACAAATACAATCAACAAATAAATGAACATGACTATAGAAATAAAACCAACCAATAAATGAATATAACAATTAGGCAAAGGCTCTCTCCAAAACCCAATAACAGTATGACCATATTACACAGTGTTAACACAAATCTTGATTTGGCTCGGTGCCCTATCGATGCAATATTAAACGTCTACTTATTGATATAGGCGGAGAGCCAGAAAACATTCTCGCCTTTTATCGGTTGATATAAATGTTAGGCAAATATATTAAAGTGTGTAAATGAAAATAAACATGTCATTCAGATGGCTCTTTCACTATGCTTTTAGCGTAGACAAGGAATGTATGTTTTGTTTGCGTTGTTGTACTGTCAAGGTTAGAGTTTAAGAGGTTATTTTTAGTTTGCACTGAACTTGTACCTTGGTTTTTCATAAATCGTTGAGAGAATGCTATTACTTTTTTTTAACGACTGGAAGACATCTTATGACTCCTCCCGCTCTCGGTGGAGCAGAAGGGAGTGTCAGACTCTTACTGATTAAAACACTTTCGTTTCTTTTGCTCTGGCGGACTTTGTTCTTTCAAACAAATGCCGCAACCCCAGCAGGCACTGGTCCTAGTGGGCCCTGTCTACTATGCTAACAACGAGTATACTATTGTGAATACAACACGCCGCGCCGTCGACCCAGGCCTGCAAAATCAAAATATCAAAATTAAAAGTAATTTATTCAAACTAGGCTGATAATCAGCACTTTGCGAACGTCAAAATTTGCTTTACTTATTTACAAGAGACAGTCCCCCCCAAATGCCCACCTTTCGACACTTCCTAGTGTTTCAACTGGAAAAAAGAAGTGGCGGAACAAACTCCCCAGCAACACATCTGTCTGTTAGGTTAGTTAGAAGAACCAGACTTGATACAATACGAGTAGTAAGGTGTAGATTTACTATAGACACAAATCAATAATAAAAAAAGTATATAATAATAATCAATGTCTAAAAAATAATTAAAAGAATATAACATAAATCAGTAAACTAATTTTGGTGAAAGAACCTATGAAACATGCTTCTGATCGGACGGCAAAATAGTTATAAGTACCTTAAATGAATATGCTATCGTGCTATCATGTGACGTCGAGCTCCACGATAAATGACAAATGCTTGCACTGACTGGACGGGTCCACTCAAATCTGTGTGGTGCTTTCTTCAAAATACCATCTCAGACACTAATCTGCATAGTCTTCATGTGGTGTATAACAAGTTTATGACTGGACCTTTAAAGAGACTATGAACTCTGATTTTGTTTCGGATGTTTCTTCTCGGAGTAGTTAGGTACGAAACACCGACCCCATCTAGTTTAAAAAAACGTGACTTAATTGTAAAAGACTTTGTATAGACCTATTTGTAAAATAAACATCATTTATCATTACCTATAACTCATAATTTATCCATATACGGTGAGGTAGGTCCTCACCAAACTTAGCAACACAACACTGACAATATTATTTAACACCATAGCCAAGCTAAATATTTCATCAGCAACCTAAGTTGATGAGACAAAGGCTCGACTCATTAGGGGCTCCTCACTAAACATACCTACTAATTAGTGGAATTGTGTAATGAAGCATGTTTATGGTCTACAGGGCCGCAGATAATATAATAGTAGAGTGGTACAGAGGTCCTATCGTGAATATGCGACGTGAACCTATGGTAAATTCGAACGAAAAACAACATAATTAGATATAACATCCCCAAAGGAATATGCAGAGATATACCCATTAATTAATGCACTCACATTTTGCCAGTCCATGTTATAGGGGCGAGCCTATTGCCGTCAACCGGGCAGAAATCCAGCCTCCGTGATTGCTACTGAGAAATACCTGATGAAAAAACTCGGGAATTGAACTCAGGACCTAACCACCGACCACTACAACAACAGACTACAAACATAAACCCTCGCCATTCCTCTCAAAATCGTGTACACAAATAACAGGTACTCCACCTGCTACGATCATTACATTCCTTTTTTTTTGGAGGGTGGGAAATCATCAACTAAGTCCTCCCGCTCTGGGCGGAGAGGTAGGGAGTGGCAGACTTCCACTGACTAAAAACCACCCATGTTCTTAGCCCTTTGTGTCCGTGGCTGCAGTATCTCTTTTGAACAACCCACAGCCCCGGCAGAACAACCCGCAGCCCCGGCTGATCATTCCATACCAAAGTACTCCTTTTTGTTTCGGCTGCATTCAGTTTTTTTTTAAACCAGCATGATGTACTGAGTGCTTAGTTATCGCCTCGTGTCCCAATCGTTCTTAGTCACGACACAATTACTCTGCGCGTTCGTGCTAAGCCCACAGGCCTAAATGATGTATGTAAATTAAACGGTTGGATCACTTTAGGCTTGTTATCTCTAAACATAAGACGGGTGCTAAAACGGGCGGTATCTTTGTGTTCATTATGTGTAGACATCACGCAAACTTAGAAGTTGTCTTATAAATATTTTTGGATAGCAAAAGTTGGTTTCGCATGTTAACATTTGTTTTAGTTGTTACGGCGTAGCAGTCGCTACGCGGTTGCTACGCAGGCTTCACTTTCGTAGCAATCGTTTCAAGTCATAGTGGATTTGATTATGTTGTTGGTCCCGGCTGCCATATCCAGATCTTTGGCCGTCGTTACAGGTAGTCAGTGACTTGAAAGTGTTACCAAAGGGTATCGTATTACCCAGTATTAACTGGGTTGTGGAGGTCAGATAGGCAGTCGCTCCATGTAAAATACTGGTACTCAGCTGCATCCGGTTAGACTGGAAGCCGACCCCAACATAGTTGGGAAAAGGCTAGTAGCTAGGTTAGACTGGATGATGGATTTGATTATCTGATTTTGAATGAAATACATTACTTTATACATTAGAACTATTTAGATACCAGAGGTAAAAAAACATGTGAATTTTAATATCAATCATCAACAACAAACGGCATTCGATTTGGATTAAGATGATAATTTGTTTAGGACTAAACTATCATAATAGATTATGTTTCTAATTTCTGAACTTGGTTAAATTAAGTAAATACAATACTACAGTATTTACTTAATGTTAATATGTAAGTTTCCTTGCACGTGTTCGTAGATTTACGTGACGCACAAAATATTCATGGTGTTACCGAACAAGGAAAACAAAAGGGAAAAGTCAACAGATTTATACAAGCGAGTGTAGTTTCTGAATTAATATTTATTTTGTATAAAATCTCCCATTTTCCTGTGCAAAATAAAAAGAACTGTTTAATCCTTACACGGCGTGATAAGTTGTACAAGTTGACTTAAATAACTTTGGAAAAAGTCCGTGTTGTGTCTCCACTCTTCCGTTGAAAATGGGTTTTAAGTACCTGGATTCTCAGCTTTCGTTTTCGTAATAGAATGTTCGTAGCTATGTTGGGGCTGGTTTACTACATTCCTTTTTTATGTTTTTTTGGTATACTCTGGCTTTAATCATTCATTTCTCAGTCACTATAACTGATAAATTAAAAAAAAAAACTGTTTTGTTTTTATATAACATAATATCACGCCTGTGATCCCCGAAGGGTTAGGCAGAGGTGTACCTAATAGTACACCCACATTTCGCCAGTTATGTTTAAGTTCCATGTAATAGGGGGCGAGCCTATTGCCATCAACTGGGCACGAATCCAGACTCCGTGGCTGTTACTGATATATTCCTGATGAAAAAAGCCAATAACACTTTGCCCGACCCGGGAATCGAACCCAGGACCTCATGCTCAGCAGTCGCACTTGCAACTACTAGACCAACGAGGCAGTCTTGTTTTTACACCTGTTTTGTTTTTATGTTGAACTATATTTTAATTCCATTTAGTTAAATATGGTGTTATCTATACTAATATTATAAAGTTGAAGAGTTTGTTTATTTGTTTTGATGAACGCGATAATCTCAGGGAATACCGGTTGGAATTGAAAAAATATTTTTGCATTAGATAGGCCATTTATTGAGGAAGGTTATAAGCTATATTTTGTGACGCAAGATGAAGCTGCGCGTTTCAGGTAGTCAACATTATAAAACTTCTTACTTTTCTTTTTATTTTTTTTCATAATTATAAAAATGACTTTATATTCCTCCCGTACAAAACGCTAATTTCATACGTAAGGACGTAATACATATATGTACACAGGAGAGAACATAAGGAAACATCGTAACAAAGCGTGGAGTACAAAGGCACTGCTTATTTAAAATTTCTGCAAGCAGGCCTGCGAAAGAAAACATATTACTATTTTCATATTATATTGTTTGAGAACAGGGAGGGACTTAATGTAATGATATAAGTAAAGTATGAATAATGAAATAATCAAAAGTAATAGAAAACATATTATTACAAATAAGTAATCAAAAAAGTGAATATCTATTTTATTTCAAACAAGTTATGTAAAAAATAAGCTTCGGAAAAGATTATGTCGAAATCGTCATATGAAAAAATAAGGAGTGCTTTGAAAGCAATTACCTCTTATCTAATACCCTCAGAACTCATACAAAGTATTTACAAAAATGTCGTACATCACCTTGGAAAAAATGGTTACAGGTTACCAATAACGAAATTCTCAGAAAGGGTTGGCCGACTCGCTTCTCTGTAACATTTTGTTATTACGGTACACCTGAAAAAGGTAGATGTAATAGGTACCTGGTACATACTGCTGTATATATTTCAAATACAAGTTTCACCTACGGCTATTTACTCAAATAGGTAGGGGTTGGGTTCCTTTCCAAACAAATTGGGCTGGTTTTAATAATTTTACACGGACTGCTATACTAGGTTCCAGGAGAAAATGTTATTTTACCGAATGTTTCCTACAAAATATACTCCAAGTCGATTCTTACAGTATATTTGAAACTAGCTTTGGCCTGAGGCTAGGCTGGCATGGGGGTCCAACAAGCTCAGAAAGTCGCGGTCTAACTGTGAACCCATTTTAATCTATAACTGTTCGGCAAATAAAACGTGACTAATAAATAACAGACAACATAACATAACATCACGCCTGTAATACCCGAAGGGTTAGGCAGAGGTGTACTAAAATAGTACACCCACATTTCGCCAGTTATGTTTAAGTCCCATGTAATAGGGAGCGAGCCTATTGCCATCAACCGGGCACAAATACAGACTCCGTGGGTGTTACTGATTAATTCCTGATAGAAAAAGCCAATAACACTTTGCCCGACCCGGGAATCGAACCCAGGACCTCATGCTCAGCAGTCGCGTTTGCGACCACTAGACCAACGAGGCAGTTCACAACAATCGTTTATCCCGATGTATAAGAGACTAGCAGACGTCACGCGGTTTCATCCGCGTAGTTCCCGTTCCCGTGGGAATACAGGGATAAAAGTAAAATCGGCCCAGTCGTTTTTGAGTGTATTCATTACAAACATACACACACAAAAATACAAATCTTTCCTCTTGAAATATTTGTGTGGACATACAGTTTATAATTCTTAAAAGTGTATTTAATACTCTTATAAACCGCCGTGTAAAAGGTACCGTTTACATTGTTCGACATTTTATAAGAAAAACAGAAAACTGTAGAATAAAAGCTCTTGTACAATATTCTCCGGTAGTAGAAATAATAATACCCTGCTAAGGGCGGCTTCTTGCTAAGTATTGGTAGCTATTAGTCTCCCAGCAAAGTTCTAGTAGTGACGTCACACAATAGGGGATTTGAGTCCAACTATGTTGCAGGCTGTAATTACAGCGGTATTAAACTAGTCAGGATTCTGCCACACTGCTTTGAGAATAATACCTATTGCTTAATACTCGTATGTACGTTTTAATTTGATATAATGGGTGAGCAATGTAGTCGCAATTAAGGTCTAATGGTCGCAAGTGCGAGGACCTCGTGACTTAGTAAGAACTGCCACTCGGGTCGATCTTTAGGTAAAGCTGTGCTTGCCTAGGTCGGTCTGTGGATGGGTGACCCCTCGACATACCGAGTTTTCTCCGTGCCTCGGAAAGCACATTAAGCTGTTGGTCCCGGCTGCCATATATAGATCTTTGGCAGTCGTTACAGGTAGTCAGTGACCTGAAATTCTGACATCCAGTCTTGCCAAAGAGTATCGTATTACCTCGTATTAACTTGGTTGTGGAGGTCAAATAGGCAGTCGCTCCATGTAAAATACTGGTCATCAGGTTAGACTGGAAGCCGACCCCAACATAGTTGGGAAAAGGTTAGGCAGATGATGATGATGGTCGCAAACGCGATTGCTGTACACGAGGTCCTGTGTTCGATTTCCAGATGGGGCAATTGTGTTATTGGGTTCTTCCATCAGAAATTTCTCAGTAGCAGCCACGGAGTCTGAAATTGTGCCCGGTTGATGGCAATAGGCTTGCCCTCTATTACATGGGACTTAAAAATAACTGACGAAATGTGGGTGTACTAATGAGTACACCTCTGCCAACCCTTCGGAAATTACAGGCGTGATGTTATTTTTTAACTTTTTTTTTGTTTGTTTAGGTTTTGGAGCGTATGGCACTCGTGCGATGCATCTGGTCGTATACCCTTTGTTGCCCTTTGGCATAATGCTGAACTGAGACCCTTTTGACCCCGTCGGGGCTGCGGGTCCCGTCGGGGCTGCGGGTTGTTCGCAAGAGATACCGCGGCCTCAACATGAAGGGCTAAGAAGGAACATGGGTGGTTTTTAGTCAGCAGAAGTCTGACATTCCCTTTCGCTCTGCCCAGAGCGGGAGGGGTTATTTGATGATTTTCCGCCCCCCAAAAAAAAAAGACCATTTTGGCATTATTATCCGACTGCAAGGAAAAGGTTATGTTTTTCGCGCCTATCTTTGTTTTTAGTTTTGTTTGTTTATTTATTTTGTGTATTTTTTAAGATGATTTTGTTTTCAATGCTAACAATTTCCTTAAGTTCTTTGTTATTACACCGTAGTAGGTATTGACGCGTCAACCACCTTTTCATGTGTAGGAAAATACATGGATGTCCTTCACCCTAGGGTAGGCTATTGGGTCTGCCAGACCCTTACTTACTGGGACCACCATGCGTATGCGTACCTTTGCTTAGTTCGAGCAGGCACGTTTCTGTCAATGCCAACTGGAAAAAGGGGTGTGAGTTTATGTATGTTTACTAAAATAATTAAGATATTTAGTTCAAATAAATCAAAGTCATAAAACAATATTTAGCTCAGGTGAAAACATTGATGGAATAATATTTTTGGATAGCAACCAAAAATATCAATCAAAAACAATGTTTTTGATTTTCGTTAGTGACTGTTGTTATTACACATTGACGAATTGAGCATTGTTTTCACACAAAATATCAATATTTCAAGATAATTAAAATTTTAGTGTAGTATGAAATATTATTTTACACTTAACAAGTTCATGACCTGGCCTAAAGGCTCTGGACGAACTGAAATTCTATCAGCAATTACAATTCTAATAAATCGAAAATGTACCTTTTCGGCACAGGCAAACTAAAATCTATTGTGTGGAAACCGGTTGAATAAATACGAAACTTTAGGCCATCTCACCTTGCTAGAGTTCCGTACCCGAAGGGTAACTAACGCGACCTTATTACTAAGCTTTCGCTGTTCGTCCGTCCATCTGTCTGTCTCTCAGCGGACTTGATCTCATGATATGTAATAGGCAGATAGTTGAAATTTGCACAGAATGTATATTTCTATCGCCGCTATAACAACAAAAAATAAAAAAATCATTAAAAATTAAGTCAGGCTACTACAATTGGTCAGAACTCTTCATCCTCGAGTTTGCACGGCCATTTTTAATTTTTTAAAATCAGCTTTTACCTCATTAACACGTTGCGAGACGGTACTGACTTTTATCAAATGATGCAGTAAGACAATAAAATTGCAACTCACCGACACCTATATTTTCAATAAGTCATTTTGTGCATCCAAATGCTTCTATAAATATTCTTATTCTTCTACAATAAAAATAAAAATAAATATGAGAGACAGATGTAGTAAGACAATAAAAACAGTTTTCCTTATTCCTCTAGTGTAAAAGAGTGTAAACTTATACGGCGGTGTCCGTACTGTCATTTTACAACACTGTCATTGTCCCGCAACGTGTTAACTATCGCAAATTTTCAACAAACGAACGAACGCTAACAGAAACACAGTGAGTCTAAAATCCTAGGCTTCTCTCAGACAGCTTGAACTAGTTGTCTGAAGCTGTCCCGGCTTGTTCCGAAAGCCACAAGCCGCTCCGTTTTCTGCTTCGTATCCGTCACGGTATGCAGCTGCGTCTTGCACGTAATTTGGTTGTCTCTGGATTGTTTGAGCTGACACTATTGTGGTATATTTACTTGGGTTAGCTCGCGGTTTCGCGCTCGTGAAGGTCAAAAATCATCCCACTGGAGTGCATATCGGGATGAAATTATGTTCTAACCCGCTCGCGGCACGGAAACACGGAATGTAATGCATAGTCCGTGCTTGCCAAGGTCTGTCCGTGATCACACCCATCCAGTGACTGACATTACTAAACTGAGATAGTGGCCTTTTGGCCTCGTAAGGGACTTATTTTTAATACTGTTTTATTTTTTAAGTGTTCCTTTTGTTTTTTTTTTGTTAATCTTTTATTATTGATTTCTTGTCCTGTGTGAGACCAATAAATACTTTTTCTTTCTTTTCTTTTCTTTCTTTTCTTTGTTTTCTTTCTTTTCTTTCTTTTCTTTCTTTTCTTTCTTTTCTTTCTTTTCTTTCTTTTCTTTCTTTTCTTTCTTTTCTTTCTTTTCTTTCTTTTCTTTCTTTTCTTTCTTTCTTCTTTCTTTACCTTGAATCACCAATCAACCTTTTTATCTTTAATACTTTTTAAAATAAGTAGCTAAACAATATAAAACAATAAAAATATATAAAAGCCATATTTCATGGTTTTTGTGGTTGTATCACAACAGCCATGTGACACCACGATCGCGTGACTATATTAATATAATAAATTATTTATTAATATCAAATTATCCGCACTATTTACTGTGGGTTGACAACCAATAAATTAATGATGTACTTAATTCTAAAATCATATAATTATAATGACTATGGTTTGTATTTGTATGATAAAAGGCCATTGACCTGCAATGGGACGGTAATAGATTAGTAATATTTGTATGTGAGAATATTCACTCAAACTCTAAGGGGTCATCTCCACGAGCGAATGAATAGTGGCGATATTATCGTAGGGTTGTTGACCAAAAAATCTAAATAGTCCGTCAGATAGATTTCCAAAAAAATATTAGACATTTTTCTTTATTCACGTAAACAAACAATGAAGACAGATACAGATACAGTGCTTTGAAAACTCGTGTGAAGTCATATTGTAAGACATCAGTATGACATTTCTTACCGGCGATTGACGTCACAAGCCCCCACTCAAATCTTTGACGCGTTTTGTCTTCGTAATTCTTTATTGATTTGATAAAACATTAAATACGTATCGAATGTTTTTCGATAATCTAACAGACAGACTAATTTTATTAGAATCATATTTTTTTTAGTCAGGAAACATCCCTATTCTCGCTCATAGAGACAGCCTCTAAAAAAGTGTACAGAAATACGTGGCACGACAATAAGATCGCCTCGTTTCTCTCGCTCGTGTAGACGGTCCCTTAGCTGGTAACAGGTGATTGACCGTAAGAGCTTTACTGACGTTGCCCTGGTGGCTAAGAGAATGTCATGCTCACTCAAATGTCTCGCTGATGGTGGCGCGTGTGTCGGATCATTTAGTTCCCTTCAAAATGGCTGAGTTGAATGGTGCTGATAGAATGAAACTCCGAAAAAGAAACTTCAAAACTAGGTATAATGTTCGAGTTTAACAACAAATTGTAGAAAGATGTGTACGTCAAGTACTTATGTTTTGTTTGGTGGCAATGTATTAGGTAAACTTGGAATTATTAAGTTTCTAGATTAACGAACAACACAGAACAAACAGGAATATTAATAGCTAACTGGATACTTTATGACCAGATATATGAATGTGGACGAGGGACAAAACGAGTATGAAAAGAACGTAGTAGGTCGTGTTCTGTGGTGTCTGCCTACCCCCATGTGAAACGGGTGCAAGTTTATGTATGCATGTAACTACACAGATACTTATTTCTTTATTCTCCTCTTGTTTAGTTTTATTATACCTAAGAGCAAAGCCACTTGGGTACTCGTTTAATATCTTACTCATTTATAAAAAATTAAAAAAAGAGCTACCCAATCTAGATTGGGTTTTGTTTTTAATAAGCTAAAGCTGTGTGCACTAAAGCGAATCACGTCAAAAAGAAAAAAAATAGATACTAATTTGCTGTGACGGGCACAATGTATTGGCGAACAAAAATGGCGTCGACTGGTGATGCAGACATTCCATTACCATTCCATTACCATTCCATTTTAACAAATTGAGGCTAACAACTCAGCCAATTCAAAAATATTCCCTTTTAAAATTTTCTAGATTACATGCCAAAAATAACTACTAAGCTCTTTTTTCAGATTCAACATTTTATATAAAGCGTTAGCCTTGGATTTGGTGCGAATATATTCAAATGTGATTTGAAACGAGAACAGATTATGTTAAGGGGTGAGCCAAGTTCGTCTAAGCAATACTGAAAGCTTTCCCTTTTTGTCTGAGAACTGTTTGCATATGAGTAGGTTCATCATTCGTTTTTATTTGTCATGTATACGTCTCCAGCAGTTAAAGAAACAGGCTTTTGTTAAAAAAACTTTTTGTTATTTTTTTTTTTAATATTATTAGGTCCAAGTATTTATTCGTGTGTGGAGAAAAAATATCAATTGAGTTTGTTTAGAAAAACATATCTTTTGTCGCTTAGTTTTGGATCCAATTAAACGATTTAGAAACATAATATTAGCATATCGCTTAATCGCCGCCCGACTCAATTTAGATTGTCGGTTGACCAACCCTACAACTTTTTAGATAAACCAGCAACCTTTTTAAAAATCCAAATGCAGTACCTATACAAAGTTTATCCAAAAAAGTCCAACACAAACTAAACTCTGATGCAGTGACTTGTTCCCGGAACTTTCAGCCAAAGTGGATGAAATTGGAAATTCAAATTATTGGAACCTTTTACATGTTAATGGCGGGCCCCGGAAGTTTGTGTATTAGGATTGTTGCAAAAAGTTTTATGCATACTAACAGAGTATGCATAAAACTTTTGCGTGCTATATTGTGCCTGCATTTTCCACTAATGAAGCACTGGTGATTGAGTGCCATTGAGGCAGTATATTTTAACTAACACAGATCCAGATCCTGGAGCTGCTACTGAGAAATTCCTGATGTTAAAACCCAATAACACTTAACCCGATCCGGGAATAGCACCAAAGACCTCTTGATAAGCTGTGGGTACGACTAACGAGGCAGTCAATGTTAATCATGTTAGTCGTTACATATAAAATTGATCACTGTTTAGATTAGATTGAAATCGATTTATTAAGAACTTTAGTCTTTATTATAGGGCAGAAACCGCCGCTGTTGTAAGTTGGGTGTCACTTCAACGTATAGCTCAGGGATTGGCACAATAGCCTAGCCAGTCCTACGCTGCGGGTACCATAACCTTTTTTTTTTGGCGGGTGGAAAATCATCAAGTAACCCCTCCCGCTCTTGGGCAGACTTTTACTGACTATTAACCACCCATGTTCCTTCTTAGCCCTTCATGTCGAGGCCGCAGTATCTCTTGCGAACAGCAGCCCTGACGGGCGTGTATTACCATGACCTTCATCACATTTGCGGTTCATCTTGTTTGGGTTTCATACGCTACGTCTTCCGGAACGCGGTCGCCATGCCGGAACTTTTCCTCCCATTAACCATTCATATTAAAGGGCATGCAATCTTAACTACATAAACGAAAAGTATAAAAGAGCGAAAGTGACGACAAAGGGCTCTTAAAGGACGGAACCATTGATCTATTTTTGGGTCGCCGTTAAACCCTTGGCTGAAATAGTTTACAGCAAAATATCCCTTAATTTGCGAAGGATGTAAGGTCACACGCACAGAATATTGTAATATAAATTCCTTGCTGAAATTAGACCGTTCCGATCTCCACTGAAGCTGAAATATTAATAGTTTTAGAGTCACGTTACTTTGATCCAACAAAAAAGTTTTATTCCTTTTACAAGCCGTTTATTAGGTCACCTGTTTTTTTTTTTTTTGGGCGGGTGGAAAATCATCAAATAACCCCTCCCGCTCTTGGGTAGAGCGAAAGGGAGTGTCAGACTTCTACTGGCTAAAAACCCATGTTCCTTCTTAGCCTTTGTGCCGAGGCCGCAGTATCTCTTTCGAACAACCCCCAGCCCAAGCCAGTTTACCTCAGCTCGATTATGTATGAAAATTTCAATATTGTCTTCATAAAAAGTGCTCTGCGAAAAAGTATCAAAAATTACCTCAGGTGTGCGAGCTGAACTAAACTAACTTAGCTTTTGATCTGCAACTGGTCATAGTGTCTGACATGCCTTATGTATGAAGGTCACATCTTGTTATTGTTAAACGTTATTATGTGCTTTACTTCATGTAACATTAAATTGGTTTCCTTATGTGGTGATATCGTAGAGAACAGAAAGTCAACAAATAAATGTCTCGTAGAATATTTTTATCGTCATTCATGTTAGGTAATGTCTGTTCGTCTGAACAATACTGTTAACATCACCTTATTCCTCGTTCACAACTTCAAGTAATGCAACTTGCGACGTTGACTTGCGTCGACGACACGCGCATTTGTCACGTTACCTTTCTTTTTTTTTGAGGTTTGGAAATCATCAAATGACTCCTCCCACTGGGCAGAGCGGTAGGGGGAGTGTCAGAATTCTAATGACTAAAAACCACCCATGTTACGTTTTCGTGAGTCTCGTTGCGGTAACTTGTGGTATGCTCTAAGCAATTTCTTTAAGGTCAAAGCGTCATGGTAGCCGGCTAAATTCAAATTTTCGTTTCGTTCATACGTTTTTTGCAATTTTCCAGTCAGTATCACGTTAAACAAAATCTAATTTGCGGCCGTAACAAGTGTGTATTTACCGAGTTATATTGATTAAATCATCAGTACACAAAAAACTAAATTTTCCTGGCTTTCCCAGAGCTTCCACCTTAATTGTTTTCTCGGCTGTCTCTGTAGGTACACGTGTACTGTGTACTTAACGTGAGGCCAAACGATAAGTAGGACATTGGCCTGTTTCTGATTTCTGGATAGTTTCGGTTTTATTTTTGTTTTTACAGCTGTTTTTATGATGCCGCGATAAGGCAACAGACTGCTTGTCAGTGTCAAACTGTCAACGCTTGGCGATTACTATTTTTAGTTGTAGTTAAAGTCCATTTCACGAAAGAAGTCCCGCAGACGCAGCGCTGTATATCGCGCGACATAATGTTGTTTCACAACTTTTGGCATCGTAAATAAACCTTATAACGCACTAATCCAATAATAAACTCACAAAATATCTACCACAACAAGCGCACCTTGATAACATCGACAAACGACAACATGGCCGATCTGTTAAATTTAGTTCCACAATTGTCCGCGGGACTTCTTTCGTGTAATGGACTTTAAGTTAAGGATTATGAGATAGAGCTTTGCCATTTTGAAATTATTGCGAGATTAAATAAGCTTTTCATTACTTCATCTTTGATGAAGTAAAGTGAGTGAGAGTGAGAGTGAAATTCAATACTTCATTTTAGAGTAAATAACTTAAATTTTTAACTCGTTTGTCCTGATTTTAATTAAGCCCTTTCCAATAAACGTTAAGTAAGAGAAACGATTGGGTTTTCTAAAGACTGCTAGAAATATGAAATGTCTAGACAATCTAATTGTACCTATATTTCCAATACCTAACATTTATACCAATTTGGTAAAATTACAGTTATATTTCGAACGAAAACTGCTTTCAAACCAGTCGTTATCGTTACCTAGAAGTAAAATTTTACAAAATCAAAAATAATTGAGTCGTTACTAACTATTGTTTGAGTCAACAGAAACGATAATTAAATCAGTTTATCAGAGGCAATGTTTTATTAAAGAAAATATTGTCTTATTAAGAAAATTCCAATAATTAAGATTCACCTTGTAAAATGGATATTCAGTCTGAATTTTACCAGACGATTTTCTGGGGAGCTTTAGCCACTGCGTTAAGTTTTGAAACGTTTAAGTAAACTATGTGAATGGTATCCGTACCTTTGGAAAACGTTCCAAACTTTGACTTTTGGTTTTAAATTTTACGATTAGCTCGCAGGATAAGATTACAGTGATCTTGAACAAAAGCGATGGAACTGTAAATCGAAACTCGTTAAGGTGGGTTTTCGATGGTAAAGTGATTTTTAACGTGGATGGCACATACTTACCACCTGATGTAACTTTTTATTGCTAGGTTCAAGCCAAACTATTGTACAAAAATCGGAATATTAAAATATTTTTTTTTTAGATTTGTATCTTTTCACCCAAATTAGACAAATGACAATGCCGTACATAGTCCACATGGGGCCCAAAAAACAGACATATTCCGCAAAACCGCACGAATTATTGTTATTATTATTACTAGCTATTTGTGTCCCACTGCAGGGCAAAGGCCTCACTTCCTCTTTCCACTTATCCCTATCCAATGCTGTTACTTGCCAATCCCTGCAATTACTATTCGTTTAAGAAATTCAAAGGATGATTTTATTAAAAGTCATATATAATATATACCTAAGTGCATACCTCTGTAGTAACATTAAAATGCGGTCATTAGTTCCAAACTGTTTCAGCAATATTTCAGCAGCCGATGTTTAAAACGCTTTAGTTTTTGCGTGTTTCTCAGCATACATTTGCATATTATTATGCTCCTTATAATTTTATTATGCTGACCACAGAAATGTTGTAAATTTTAAATATTATGAATGTTGAAAGTTCTAATTTATGGTATTAAGACAGTTGAACCGGTTTGATTGAGTTTTTTGAACATTCTGTTTTTTAATTTCCTCTAATACGAGTATTGTAAATAAAGTTTGTAAGTATGTAGGTATGTCCCAGAATTTTATAAACCACTCGTCCGATTTTAAAAATTATTTCACTGATACTCGTAGAAAGTTATACCGCACCTGGATGCAATAGAATACTATAATATTTCAAAGTTACTCAAAAAACTTCAAAATACACGGGTAAAGTCGCGTGCAGAATCTATGTTAATATAAGACCCATCTTTATAACTCTATCGATACAACTCTTTTACACTTATTATTTTTTTTCTGAAAGTTCAGTGTGTAAACACCGTTTATTATAAACGGAACAAACTCATTCAATTCAAACAATAAGTAATGGAGCAAGTAATTACTTAGTTGTATTTTTTGATTAAAAATACAAACTCTTTTATGAATCTTTTAATTGTTTTCCTATCTTCTTTCTACATTGTAATTAATTGTTATTAGTACTGAGAAAAATCTCCAATCTTTATAAAAACTGACAAGGTACTTGGAGTCGTTATTAAGCTATTCATTTATAAGATTTTTTGTGAATTATTTTTCAGGGCTACATTTATTTACTGATTTATTTTTTCAATCCGGCTCGAGGGACCAAATATTTGACAAGCAAACAGAATCGGTTATATGCCACTAGGTTTACTATAATTATGTAAATTACAAATTTTATCAAACAACATATTATTATATCCTAAAATAATGCCTGCGTCCACATTATTATTAGTAAATATAGTCAAAAGATTCTGAAACTCACAATCGGATTTAAATAAATATTATTATTAGTATTTATTTATTCGAAGCATATCAGTATAATTATCCTAAATAATATGTATTTAATTATTCTATGTATGTAAAAGGAATGAACGTGAGTTGATCAGATATTTAAGTATAATTAACTCATAAATCTTCAAAAATATATTGCAGCGGGTCAAACAAAGTACTACTAATTAATTACTGTGGCTTATTTATTACTGCAAGGAACTGTTACATTGGCATAATTATTTTCACTTCCTTAATGAGCTCAATATTTTGTTTTGTATTCAAGTTTATTAATGACATGAAATTGAATCAATTTAACATCATGCAATTAGGTTATTAGGCGTAGCTTTTGGTTACATGCAATTTATGATTTAGTTTTACATAAGTAATTATTTATGCACATTTAATAACAATATGCACGCTAAGCCTTTGTTATATTAATAATAAAACAATTGTGTAGGGGTACCTTTTATGGTAGTTTATGAATCGGCTATGAGAGTATAAACTAGCAATAGCGCACGTTTACAGACGAATAATCCCAACTGAACGAATATTTCGACGACAGCAATTTGAAACACCGTAGGTATGCTATTTTAAGACTGCAAAGACGAACCATGTAAATTCAGCAGTAGTTTAATTTATGTTTAAGATGTTTTTTTTTTGTGTTGAGCATGTTTTTAACCAATTATCAGATAAAAGAAAACGTGGTAATTATCGTAACCAACTAAAACTTTTAAGAAAAATAAATAAATATATGTGTTAGCGTTCTACTTTACTTCGAAAAGAATTACTAACCGTGTAGTACCTACCAACGTTGTATTTTATAGCTTATTGTGTGGTAACACGACGATCCATTTTTCATTATCTTAGGTATATCTACTATTTGTTTAGCTGCTTCCGTTTGACTGGAAACGTATGTCTGGAGAAGTGGTTGCTGCTTGCTGTAGCCAACATCATTGAAAAGATGAAAAGCAGAAGGTTATCAGAGCAACCCAAATTTTTAGGCTTGTATGAAAGTACTGTACCACCTCTAAGTAAGCCGTAACAATGAGGTCAGCATGTGTACTCTGCGGATAACCCGTTCCAGTGAATACATAGGTACTTACCGTCTTACAAAAATATTTTGAAGTCTTACAAAAAATCCCCATTCATACATAAATCTTGTAAATCTGACCAAAACCTAAATAATAAATAAATATTAGTATTTGTACGTCGTTTCTGTTTTCATGAAAAAATATAGCACCGAAATAAGTTGATATAAAAACAATATTTAGGAGGAAAAAAACAACATGGAGCCGATAACTACTCAGCTGTCTGTATTGCTAGTTAATATACGAGGACAAGGAGACAGATATTCGATAAGTGGACACTTGGACAGTAAGCTTTGTATCATGTCACCATAACAGACATGAGCAAACAACACATGAAATGGATTTGGGTGACAGAATACGTAAGAGACATTTCGTTTTTCTGTAAGGTTTTAGTTTTATTCTTAGCACTCTAAAAGCATTTTTTTTTTTGATATTGCGAAATCATCAAATGACTCCTCACGCTCTGGGCAGAGCGGTAGGGAGTGTCAGACTTCTACTGACTAAAAACCACCCATGTTCCTTCTTAGCCCCTTGTGTCGAGGCCGCGGTATCTACCACTTTTTTTTTTTTTTTAAAACGTTGCCCCACACTAGGAATTTATCCTGTATCGTGGGTGCGGGTGGGTGGGTGTGGGTGTGGGTACTTTAAGGCCTTAATTCAAATTAGACAATTGTCAAAAATCATTTTCTTTTTATTTGTGGGGTGTGATGCCTTGAGAATAATACTCGATTTCGAAACGGATTGAAGGAACACGGAGAGGCCCAAACGGTAACGACCATTCAGTACAAAATAAAACAGTTATTCCAAACATTTTAGCCGTGTGGGTTGCACTATTAAAGGAAACCCTTTTTTTTGTAATAACCGATGAAAATTTTCCGATTTCTTGGTTCAGAATATGTGGTAACAAAACCTTTTGTATCATTGTCATAATCATTCTCTTGCCCTTATCCCAAAACATTTGGGGTCGGCGTAGCATGTCTTCTTCTTCCATACGTCTGTTTCTCGTCATCTCATGAGACCTCCTTTCTTACCATATCATTCTTAACATAGTCTTAAGAAAGAAAATTAAACTTTTGCTTCCGTAATCCGGTTTTTGGGACGTTGGTTATGAACAAAAAGTGCAGTTGTGTTTACGCTCACACTTGTAATTTTATTATTTCCTGTGTACGCCATGACCCAATTTCGATCAGGTGGATATATTATCGCTGTGAGAAAATAATATAAGATGTTTTGATCGAAGAAATACCAGCCATTTAAAAAAAAATATAATATCCACCCAACGCGGCGACAGTTTAAAAAATATGTCAATACGGGTTTTTAGAAACAGAATTCCAAGCCTAAAATGGCCACTAGAAACAATGGAACAGAGTTGTATATAGGATAGTAATATGACTGCCTCGTTTGGTTTAGTGTTCGGCAGCGCGACTACTGCCCATGAGGTCCTGCGTTCGATTCTCAGGTCGGAAAAAATGCTATTGGGTTTTTCCACCAGAAATATCTCCGCCACGAGGTCTGGATTGATGGCAATAGGCTCGCCCAACTAACTAGCTATTAACCTAAGATTTGAATACTAATTTATTGTGCTTACATTCAAGCAACAATATTCAGTTAGACCCACGCATCTAATTGAATGTTGTGTCAGTGAACTAGAAAGTGAATATATTGCTGCTGCCGTACCGACCGGTCATACATTACGTGCCGATAACAACTACTACTTGTATCATAAGTCAAACAGGGTACAGTTTTATTAGTATACAGGCTGTCGCTTTGCATCCTTGTCAAATTCAAGGAGGTAACTATTGAGGGGTATGGAACAGGGTTTTAAGTTCCTCATTCCCCATAGAAAAGGGAGGATCCTCCGACCAGACGGGTGTTGTCTGGTGGGCTAACTGCCCGACAACTGTAAGTCGGGATTTTCTATATAAGATAATGTCGCGGAGGGTATCGTATTACCTAGTATTAACTGGGTTGTGGAGGTCAGATAGGCAGTCGCTCCATGTAAAATACTGGTATTCAGCTGCATCCGGTTAGACTGGAAGCCGACCCCAACATATTTGGGAAAAGGCTAGGCAGATGATGATAATGTCGCGGATAAAGTTGATAGCGCGATGTAGGATTTGCCAATTTAGTTCGCATGTGTTGCGATAGATGTCGCTGTCGCCACACTATACTAAGGATTCTCGATCCGAATCAATAAGTAAATGGGTTGGTATTTTTTTCATGTAAACGGAAATCGATAAGTCTGAACCACGCGTGTTAAAACGCGGTCCATCTGATTTTCGCACTATAACCGCGTTTTACCTTACACACACTCAAACATACAGAAAAGTTTATTAGATAATTTCTTACTCCCTAAACCATGGCGCGGGGTTTATTCTGAAATATTATAATAATTTTCACAGTGTTGGCAGAAGCAGTGAACATCGGAATGACGTGGAGTGAGATAAAACGTGAAGCTCAAGACCGATCGCGATGGAGGACATCTATCGACGCCCTCTGCCCCATCTAGGGGACATAGGACATTAAGTCAAGTCATAATACTTTTAACAACTTGAAAAACAACGTATGTTTAAGTGATTAAATACCTACCCTTTTTTTTGGAGGGTCGGAAATCATTGCTTAGGGTGGAGTGGAAGGAAGTGTCAGACTTCTACTGACTAAAAACCACCCATATTCTAGGCCGCGGTATCTCTTTCGAACAACCCGCAGCCCCGGCAGGCGTCGGCCCTTGCAATGTTGCTGACGACACGACCTATCGTCGTCATAAGACGGACGGACGGTAGGTAAGCAAGATAATTTAATACCCAGTCGACACTTTCCTAACGGTAAATTTATATGTGCCGCCAGTACGTTGTTAAATTACTGTCTATGAGACGTATGGGCAACTCCCTGGACGCGGAATGTAATTAGAACTTGTTTTCTTTCTCGTATCTTATTTATTTTTTTATTTATGTACACACAAAATAAAAAAAAAGGATAAAAACATAAAAAATAGAAGAGCACAAAGGTACTTATTATTTATTATTTCATAGGAAATTTCTTCCAGCAGACTTGCGAAAGGAAAGTTGGATGAGACATGTAGACACAGTGTGTAGAAAAGACAAACAGGATTTTTTAATTAGAATTATTAACAAAAGCTAATTAAATAAAGATACATATATATACACATAAAAAAATAAACACTAACATAAGGTACAGACGCTTGCACATCTAGCTACTACAATATTTTAAATAAAAAAATAAAACATCCTTATCGCTATAGCATTTAGGTTCAAGGTATGTAGATTAGGAAAATTTTATAGTTTCGGGTAGCCTGATCAGCAGGGCTATTGCGTATCTTTTTAAATGTCAGTGGCTATCATAGTGTCCATCGATATACTGTCAAATGGTTCCATTTTGTACCAAACTGACAGTTAATCGATGGACACTTTAATAGCCACTGTCATTTAAAAAGATACGCAATAGCCCTGCTGCTGGCGTTTGTACTAAATGCATTATGAACGATTTAATCTAATTTGATTTATAGCAACAATAAAACCACGTCAACGCTCACAGAAAAATAAAGATCAAAGCCCAAATTCTTATCATTTCACCAATGACGTCATCAAATATGAAACAGCAGATATCACGCGACGAAAAAGAAATAGTTACAAAGTCACAAATTACCATATAACGGTAGATAACGTTTGTCTTCAAAAAACGTTCATAAAGGTGAACCATCCATTGCCGTTAAATGGGCCGACATCACGAGCAGAGCATTTGGAAGCTTTAGACGATAAACACAGGGTTGACAACACGTATTGAATGTCAAGTTTATTTTGAAGCTGCGCGCCTGATATCAAATATTTTAAACTTTGCATAACATGACATTTTGACACCCTTTCAATTATTTTTTTTATAGTAAGTAGTACATTTCCACAGACATGGTGGTCCGCGCCTTTGTTTAATTTATAATTTGTTGGCAGGTTTTTATGTTACTAGCATCGTTCTCCTTGTCCTCTAGGCAATTAAAGTAACTTAACTAGACTTACGATAACTTAAAATCTACACACCTTTTTTTTTCTTTTTGGGGTGTGGAAAATCATCAAATAACCCCTCCCGCTCTTGGGCAGAGTGGAAGGGAGTGTCAGACCTCTACTGACTAAAAACCACCCATGTTCCTTCTTAATTAACCCTTGCGCCGAAGCCGCGATATCTCTTTCGAACAACCCGCAGCCCCGACTGGAAAATCTACACCCCTTACACCCTTAGGTTGCACAGGTTCACCTACGTTATACGAATACACCAAACGTACTTTATAACTTTTTCTCCATATTTTACGGATACCTTTTAACTTTAATCAGCGACAAGAGCTTTGTACTTCTGAAATTAGTCTTATGGCTCTCCCGTGAGAAATTACTGCAATCTTACCTTTATCACCAAGAAGTATATTGAGGGAGTCGTAAACAGTTTACTACGCGTTAACTACGCACTAACTTAACACGGAGTTATTACTATGAAGGAGGACGTGTCATACCTAGCCTGTTGAAATCAAAATCAGACGTTTCACTTTTCGCACATTTCTCTGTTTCATTCGGAACTTTTTGAAACATCTGAACACGAATGATTCATCATCATCATCTTTCTGCTCTTATCCCATGTCATTTGGGGTCAAAAGTGAAAAATTAATACAATATTGAACTGATGCAACGATGTTGGATTTCCGTTCCCAGGATCTTTACCTTTTTTTATTGTTTTTTGCGGGTGGAAATTCATCAAATAACCCCTCCCGCTCTTGGGCAGAGCAAAAGGGAGTGTCAAACTTCTACTGACTAAAAACCACCCATGTTCCTTCTTAGCCCATCATGTCGATGCCGCGGTATCTCTTGCGAACAACCCGCAGCCCCGACGGGAGCATCTTTACCTCACCTACCGAATGACAAAAACAAGATGAACGTTCACTTCGATGTTATTTAGGCGGTGTCTGATGAAACAATAAGGGACAGTAACGTAAGTGAAGTGAACTGTTCACTCGAGTGAAGCGTCTGATATCGGCTTTATGGGCAGTAAGGAAATAAGTACTAATACTTTTTATTTGGATTGGCAATCTGGTGTGAGATAGTTAATTTCAACGGTATAAACACATTTTTCTCAGGTGACAAGTATCAAGCACCTACATGTTTCATATTGTTGATACTGAAATATAAATTATTTTTATAAGCCCACATTTTCTTTCAAGTTACGATGCGAATGGGTGATATTAAATTTAATATTACTGAAGTTTTTTTTATATTCTATCATTTAAATGGATATTGGTTCTCTGTACCTATCTGTCGTATAAACGAGTAGCTTTCTATCGAGACACTTAACACTGGTCACATCGAAAATTGAGACTCAGTAGAAAGTTCCAGAAAGTATTTATTTCACTTTAATTTAGCAGAACATCACGCATGTAATTCCCAAAGGGTTAGGCGAATTTTATGTAATACACCCACATTTCGCCAAGTCCCAAGAAATAGGAGGCGAGCCTATTGCCATCAACCGGGCGCAAATTCAGACTCAGTAGCTCCGTAGCAAAAACAAAAACCCAATAGCACTTTGCCCGAACCAGGAATTGAACCCCGGACCTCATGCTCAGCAGTCTACTAGAACAATAAGGCAGTCGACCAATAACTCGATAAAAATTAAAGTCACTTTGTCAGTTTTTAAAGTCACACAAAATGATTTTTATGCTTCATAGCATAAAAATCATTTTAAACGCAAGTGACATCCCTAAATTTCTTCTGTACTGAAAGTCAAAAAGAATCGTGTAGTAATTCGGCCCCTTTCCTCTTACAAATGGTTTTTCAAGTTTATCCAAATTTTTTGTCCGTCTAAGTGGGGTCATGCTAGATAATTAGGTACTTATTCCGCTGTCTGGAGGCCTGCGTGTGAGCCTTGCTATTGAAGGTCAATAGACCGAGACTTTAAGGTCTTCGAAAAGGATGAAAGGACGTTACTATTAACGTAAGCTTCCGCATTAAGCTAAGCCATAGGGCTTAGCTTAATGCGGAAGCTTACAGTTTTATAGATAAATACAATTTATCAAAGATTTCCGTTGTTAGAAGCGCACTAATGCTTCAAAAATGGCCATGTTCCTTTATCGTTGACGAAGGAAAATATTATTATGTTCAAATGACTGTTGTTGACTGCTGTTGTTGTTGTTGTTGACTTATTGAAAATCATTATGTATCACTTCATGTTTACAAATACATAAGTAATTCGCAACGATTTCAATTGATTAAGAATTAGGGTTCTGAAGGCTGTAGTAAAAGTTACACTAAGAGAAAGATCTATGTCTAGTCACACTGCATTTAAAGGCTCATCTAAAATGTAATCTGAATAAATCGAGCAAAAAACTATGATAATATTCTCATTTAATTAAATATATGATATTACTCTTTGCGAGTCCAATTAGGCCTCGAAAAATAGCGTGACCTGAAAATAATTATGCATAATACAATATTAAAATGATTATACTTTACGTAGAAATGTATGGTTATTGTGTAAATTATTTATTTTACTAGAAATTAATGAGAGATGAAACAAATACTTATATTTCTAGCAAACTGCCGTAAATTAAATTAAATTAAACAAATTCTTAAGATGTTTTTACACAAAGAAATATTTAGTCATTTCAAAAAACGCTTAATCCTCCTAACTTAACTATAGTGATCAATCAAACCTTTGAACGGTTTCACTTGTTATCGAAATTTAATCTGATAACTGAATAAATCAGTAAAATCTAGGGCAAGCAATTTCGAAATTCGGATAAATTCTAGCGAAGTCGATAGGTTCTTAATTACACAGCATTTTGACGAATTTCATTCAGTTATTAGATATATTATACGTATATTAGACACTTCACTTGATCGATGTCGTTTACACGCAGTTCCTGATCAGTGAATAAGTAAATTTCAAAAATCATAATTTTGTAAAAACAATTGATTTTGAACTAAAATAGACTCGCGCAAGTGCCAAATCTTTTTTTTTTTGGACAGTGGGAAATCATCAAATGACTCCTCCTCCGCTCTGGGCAGAGCAGTAGGGAGTGTCAGACTTCTACTGACTTAAAACCACTCATGTTCCTTCTTAGCCCTTTGTGTCGAGGTCGCGGTATTTCTTTCGAACAACCCACACCCGACGGAGCAAGTAAGTACTTAGCCTCGTTTACTCAATTCAGAAACCAAAAAAATCGTATTTTAGTCGAAGTGACACGGTCGTCTGAAAACGTAATTATTTAAAAGTGAAAAAAAAACAGTTTCTGACTGATTCAACGAGTTTGGATTTCGGCACACTGCCATCTTTCACTCGCATATCACATAATCCAAACATAAAAATTACACGAGCAGAACGACGTTCATTCCTACGGCCTTTTTTTGAAAATAAACAAAACAAAATTGACCGTGATCTGTTGACCCAAGCAAATTAATAGTTCACTTGAGTGAAACGTCTGATGTCATCTTAAATAAACGACTTCTTACTGAAGAGACATATGCCTGAAATATATTTCTCGACGGCATCGGCATATAAAACCAAGTCACTCCCGTAGGCGGCATAAAAACTCTGACACCAGCAGGGCTATTGCGTATCTTTTTAAATGTCAGTGGCTATCATAGTTTCCATCGATAAACTGTCAAATGGTTCCATTTAGTACCAAACTATAACCATTTGACAGTTAATCGATGGACACTATGATAGCCACTGACATTTAAAATGATACGGAATAGCCCTGCTGGTTAGGGTACCCTAACCAGACCATGAAGAAGAAGATCGGAAACGTAGTATGTTATTATTATTACTATTGTGACGTGAGAATGATTAGCATGATAGGTAGTAATCACAAAGCTTTCTCAAATATTAGAGAGGAAGGGATTATTTCAAGAAAATTGTTACTGTTAACCTGTTATTACCTATCAACTATATTCTTAGTTTATTATTAAGTGCTCTATTAAGGCTGAGACAGTCGAGGGCGGGTAGCACCGACACGCAAAAATCATTCATACATTTTGTATGAAATACGACGTGTGAATGTAAAGTGTGCGTGCCTTAAATTATTCTTTCTTCCATAATCAGGTACAACTAATTGTTATAGTAATCAAAATAAATTCTTCTAAGGTTGATTGTTGGTTGTTAATTAATTAAGCAGCATAAAAACTCTGAAACTACAGGTTAAAGAAGAAGTAATTTTTCGTGAGGTTCTGCATACTAATCGTTTCAAATAACCCCTCCCGCTCTGGGCAGAGCGGAAGGGAGTGTCAGACTTCTACTGACTAAAAACCACCCATATTCCTTCTTAGCCCTGTATGTCGAGGCTGCGGTATCTCTTGCGAACAACCCGCAGCCCTTATATGAAGCCTTCCATAAGTTGTTAGTGAATGTGCTCATGTGTGTGTGTGTGAGTATATTTTTAAGATAAAATTTCAAAGAGCTGTGGATTTTGTGAACAATAAATAAATAAATGAGTTCGTCAGTAGGTTTATAGAGGTCAACAAAAATATTTTTTAAATATTATGTAATATATTTTTTTTAGGTTCTTAAGTATAATCATAAATTGTAAAAATAATGTGTTGGGGTGCGTTATCATTTGACCCTTGGTCCTTTATAGCGTTTCCATGATGACGTAGTTGATTTTATTAAGGAAATAAAATCTTTATCTATTCAATGGACATTTAAACCTCTGCCTGCATTAAACTGTCTCGTAGGTCTAATGGTGAATCGCAGGCGCAAAGACTGAGTAAGAGGTCCTTACCAGATAAAAGTCCCTCTTCTGGACAGGCCTTGAAACTAATTTTATTCGCTGAAGGAGCACGTAGGGAAGTCACTGGGACATTTAAGTCTAATTCTGAAAGCATCCTAGGATGAATGATATCCCAGATCTTTTATACACGGGGTTGTCTGTAAAGGATCTGATGGACTGCTTGTTGGTCTAGTGGTTGAAAGCGCGACTACTCAGCATGGTTCGATTCCCGAATCGGGTAAAGTGTTTTTGAATTTCCATCCATTCCATCAGGAATTTATCGGTAGGAGTCACAGAATTGCGCCCGGTTGGTGACAACAGACTCATCCCCTATTACATGGGAGCTAAACACAACATAACTGAGTGAGGCATATGCGTTTGCCGTCCGTCCGTCTTATGACGACGACCGGCCGTGTCGACCGCGACGGCGCGTTCGTTCGTGTTCCACACGCGCCTCAAAAAGATGTCAGCAACAAGGAAGGGGCCCGCAAGGGCCGACGCCCGTCGGGGCTGCGGGGTGTTCGCAAGAGATACCGCGGCCTCGACATGAAGGGCTAAGAAGGAACGTGGGTGGTTTTTAGTCAGTAGTCAAAAGGCATATGCGTGTACTATTAGGTATACCCTGCCCAACCCTTCGGGAAATACAAGGCATGATGTTACCTAGTTAAGGCCAAACATTTAAGTGCAGATAACTTTTTAGGTTGTTTGTGCATCGAAAATTAATTTGTGTTTTATACTCCCAGCAGGGTTATTGCGTATCTTTTTGAATGTCAGTGGCTATCATAGTGTCCATCGCTAAACTGTCAAATGGTTATGGTTTGGTACAAAATGGAACCATTTGACAGTTAATCGATGGACAATATGATAGCCACTGACATTTAAAAAGATACGCAATAGCCCTGCAGATCGCCACCAGCAGCTGCAATCCTTACTTACTGAAAGTTAGATAAGAAATCCACACATTTTAACCGACTTTTTCAACAGAATGTCGTTAGCTGAGCACATCATTCTTCCCTCATAAGGTGAGGCGTCATAAATAAACAAGTTTAAAAGGTTAATAAACATGAGCAGCACCACCCTCGCGACTATTCTGAGCTTCGACATGAAATCGTAAATTGATGAAATGACCTTTAAATCTGAAAGCTGAATTCATTTTATAATGGAGGGCTGTTTGCACGGATATTGTTGGGTCATATAACAAGATCAACCATGTAATCCTCAAAAGGTTAAGGATGAATGTATTGTATAGTAACCTATTTTAAGGTACTTAAATAGATATAACTGGCGAAAGGTGGGGTTGTGTGTTATCTAATAAAACACCCACGTTTCGCCCCTTTATGAACCCCTGCCCTAAGGAGTTTACCCTTAGGAAAATTACAAGGGTGATGGTATGTGATAAACAATTATGTAGTACTGAAGTCTGAGATTAACAGTAACTTGTTTGTAGGTAAGATCATAAGACGAACAAGATCATAAGATCTAACCAAAAACAGTGATATTACTTGCATTATTTCTTAATGATTTATCATGCAAAGCAATTTTAGGTTAGTGAGTCGTCTTAGGCACAGTATAAATATGGACAGTACGGAAACTACCTACAAACGCTCGAAACCGCACACTCACACAAACATGCGCATCGACGGGGCACCTAAGCCGACTTCGCAGTGCTCCCAGTTGTGCGTGCCGCGCCGAGACGAGTGGTCAGTTGGTCACGTATAAGGATATAATCACCCGATATTTTTTAAAATGCCACGAACGTATTGCGCGGTATACGGCTGTGTCAACTCGGATTCATCAGCAGAAGAAAGTATTTTTAACCGACTTCCAAAAAGAAGGAGGTTCTCAATTCGTCTGTTTTTTTTTTGTATATTTGTATTTCACGTAACTCCCTCATTTATGAACCGATTTGAAAAAATATTTTTTTAATCGAAAGAGTATACTTCCGGGGTGGTCCCACTGTTACCATGTCAGGATCTGATGATGGGATCTTAGCGAAGTCGAGGGCAACCCTCAAATTTTATAGGCACGTATTACGTGTACGTATTTTTTCTAAAGCTATTTAAGTATTCACATATAGCATCAAGCTGATGATGGAAGGTATAACTCCCTAACGGTTAAAAGTTGGAGGATAATTCTTAAATAAAATGTTATGAGGACGTTTATATGAATAAAGAAAAAAACAATATCAACAACCAGCTTAATTTTATTGAATCAATAGTTAGCGAGAAGTTATCTGGGGACTTCAGCAACCGTGCATAAAAGGGACAACCCTATGGCTTCAATGGAGCGTAGGTAGTTATCGCATCAAATAAGCTTAGTTTTGGTACTGTCCATATTTGTACTGTGTCTTAGGGTTAGTTATTTTGTTACATATTATTTTATAAAATAAACACCATAATAGGTAGCAGATAGTTACATACCAGGTAGATACTTCGTAAAATATAACTAAGTACTCTGTAGCTAATGTACGGAACTGACCTCAGATAGCTTTGTTTCCCTCCACGATTCAATTCGGGGTTACCCTGTCATTTAAATATATTACCCGGAACATGAGTATCACATAGAAACGACCTTTATGAAGTCCCTAAATGCAGTCTGGGTAAAAGTTTTTTTTACTGTTGCAACTCGGAAAAATTATAAAAATATTTTTGAAATTAAACGCTAATTGCCTTGTTGGTCTACTTCCAAGAAGGCCTCCTGTTTTCTAAGGAGAAGTTTCCTTTGGTTCTTTGATTAGGTATAATGAAAGAAGAATCAAAAATGTAAAAAAACCATTAGTGATAATGTACTTTTCAATTGTTAACTGGGATTTAAAAAAAGACACCGTTTTCTAGGTTTGATCTATATTCGAATTTCATTTAAAGTTAAATAAACTAATAAGAAACATGAAACTTCTTCATAGATTTTTCTTTTGAATTCTTTTCTTAGCAGTCTTGAGTTCATTTTTATAGAAATTCCGGTACACAGAGGTCTTCCGTTTCGGAGAATACAAGTTTTACATTGTGTTACGGCATGTTATTTCCGTCACCAGAAGTGACGAAACTCCGCCAAAATTATAATATTATAACATGTTCTTAGAACTTTGAAATTACCCGTTTCTTGCCTGAATTTTGAACTAGAAAGCGTCGTTAATTTTAGCCAAGATATTCATAACGGTCTTGTTGTGTGGCAAAACTTCAGAAAGGAGGTATTAATAAGCGGAATATTGTGGGTAGGTACCAAAATCTGCATAAAATACTGCATTCAAATCTCGTCGCAAATTAGTTTAGTTAGGGGAAACAGGTTTCAGTACTAGTTTTTCAGTAGGTCTGTATTTTTTTTGATTTTCACAGTACAATTAACAAGGTGTTTTTTTGTGCTTTCAGTTAGGTATAACCTCAGACCATAGAAACATGGGTATAAGCTTATTTTAGTCAAAACTGACATAAGACCATGCAACTTGATAAATTGCATTCATTCTTTAATCATTATCTGCGTAGCCTGTTCCTAAATATACAGGGTTCTTTTAAAAAAATCTAACTAATTCAAAAACTACTGAATTTCGGGGGAACATTTAGTAGCTTATTTTGTTACATTTTAACCCTACTATGGTTTTCTGCAAGGAATACGTCGAGTAACCAGAAACCGTAGTCGTAGGCAGTCTAACCGTGCCAGCTGAATGATTAACATGCAGTGATTTCACAATATCTACAATGGTAAGACAGGTTATCTCACTCTCGGATTTTTTATGGTGACTGTACACTCTCAACTTAGAGCTCACTCTATTGCTCATCCAAGTCGCATCACATAAATATAGGATGGAAAACAGGCCTGAAAACCGAGGCCAGATGACCGTTACTCTCACACTACACTCTCGCATTCATCCTGCCTCGAGGTGTCTCGGCTAGAGTGTAAAATCTTTTTAACTGACTTCAAAAAAGGAGGTTCTATGTTCGTGTGTATGTTTTTTTTTTTTTTTTTTTTATGTATGTTACCTGATTTCTCCTCCATTTGTGAACCGATTCTCAAAATTCTTTTTTATTTGAAACAGTATACTCCTGAGGTGGTCCCATTTAAATTTGGTGAAGATCTGATCCTGATCTTCGGAGATATACAATAGAACTCTTCAAAAATAGACGGCAAATCTGTCGTGATTGCTGCAATCGCTTGGATGTTTATTGTTTATACAACATCATGACGTAACATCACGCCTGTATGATCTGAGGGGGTACGCAGATGTGTACACCCAGATTTGGACAGTAAGATATTATGTAATGTTCCATTTATTGGGGATAAATAAAACCTATTATTTGTCTGGGAACAACTAAAAATGGTAAAATAAAAAACTTTTTTGCAAAAAATAAAACCGACTTCAAAAACACAAAAAAGTGAAAAATAACTTTAGCTTCTGAAGTCGGTGACAAATAAACTGAATAAAACAAACAAAAGTCACCGACTTCAGAAGCTAAAGTTATTTTTCACTTTTTTGTGTTTTTGAAGTCGGTTTTATTTTTATTTTATTGTTAGGTATAAAAAACAGTTACATGCCAAGCTTAAGTAAAGATTCTTAAATTAGCACAACTTAGAAATATATACACTTCCTCACACATTTATGCTACACATGTAAGTTGTAACCCACAGCATTGTCCACGAATTCACAAAAAAATTGTTTAAAGAAAATAGACAAATCGTGTGCACCGTAAAATACTACTAAGAAGTAAGAAAGAAAAGAAAATATATATATTTGTGAATTTAGTTAAAACTTTTATTTTCATTATTTATTATGTCACAGTTTGAAACGTGAGTTCGTGATTTCGAGTACCTATCTCCTATCTTCAAGAGTTTATACAGATAACACGACATTTCGTAACATGTCCAAGCGATACAATATGAATGAGAGAATGAGGACCGCTGGAACGAATTGAATGTGTGAACGTGAGCGAGACGGGATTCAGGAAGGTCGAAAGTGGAATGAATTTAAATAGCGCATTTACAGATACAGGTGTCCCTTGAAATGTACAGTTGATGTAAGAGGTGTTAAAGGATAATATATCGATTGTTTTGAATTTTGTGAAATTACGGGACGTTATTGTTTTCAAACATAGTGAAAGTGACGTAGGTATATACCTACTTTCTAAATATTTCACACCACGCTTTAGCATTCTTATTTTATATTTTTTTTATTTTAGCATTTTCTTATTATGTGCCATTTTATAATAAAACTAGCTGCCCCCGGCATGCGTTGTAATGCTCTTTTTCTACCAACTACCTACCTACCTACTACCTCCTATTCGACCTACCTACTACCCTACCTACCTACCTACTACCCTATCTACCTACTACCCTACCTACCTACTACCCTATCTACCTACTACCCTACCTATCTACTACCCTACCTACCTACTACCCTATCTACCTACTACCCTACCTACCTACTACCCACCTACCTACTACCCTACCTACCTACTACCCTACCTACCTACTACCCTACCTACCTACTACCCTACCTACCTACTTCCCTATCTAAAAAACATCAGCACATAATTACGCAGCCAGTGCTAACAGCTGTACTACGAAACGATGTAAACAACGCTATGTTAGCATAACAACAAAGCGATCCCGTCGCATTATTCCGCGATCGTATAGCACGCGTTTAGCTTGCATTGTGAGCTGTAAGTATAGCGGCCTCAATAGCCTACTCGTATCAAACAGCTTTCTATTTGTAGGTTTAAACCCTGCCAGCTGGTCCAGTTTTTATTGGTTTCGAATTCACGATTAGTATTTTCAATATGTGTATAAACAATGTTGGTAATACAAAATAATAAGTTCTTATTTCTTTCAGTTCCTGCAATGGTTGTCTGTTAAAGATCGCTTTTATAGCCAAGTGGAAATAATTAAACCATCTATGGGCCTCGGGAATCGCCCCTGCCACTCCCGACACCCGTGGCGTCTTCTTCGGCTGGGCCGTGAGGTTGGATTATTCCGAATCTGACCCGAAATCTTAACTCGGTCGCAGGTTAGGTTAAGAACATAAAATAAAATAAAAATTGTACCGGACGTAACCCTCTTCCTAACCTGACCCAATGTATCGTTCCTATTGTAACACAGGAGAGGGATAAACCAAAAGCACAGGAAAAACAATTTCAAAGCTATCTCCTCGCTGAAGTTGAAGTCACAGAAGCAATTCTTTTTTAAAATTTCTAAATATTCTCAAAAAAGATACTCATAAGGTTTTAATCAACTAATGAATTGAAAAGGTTTTAAGCAAACTTTCATGCCGGGAAACACTGCATTATGTAGAAAAATAGGTTAGTATTTTTCTTTCCAATTATCTTGGAACACTTATCGCGTAGTTGAAGTGTTTTCCAATAAGTGCACAGTATCGTTTTTACTTTGTTTGGCTAACGAGACTGAATCAGTAAACAAGAGCTCACGAACTTTGTAAAGGAATATCCAATAACTCAAGTTGATCCACTCATTTATCGAAAGTCTTGTGAGGAAATATGTTTTTTTCCGGTTGATGGCAATATTCTCTCTCCTTTTAATGTGATTTAATGGACATAACTCGTCAAATGTATGTGGACTAAGTGAATGTTATAATTATTTACTTTATGATTTTTTTAGAAAAAAAATGAGTTATAGAAATGTTGACTTATTTTTTTTACCGTTAATACTATGTCAATACTAGAATTCATTATCCTGCCAGTGAAAGTCCTGTCAAAATCGCATACGCTGTTTCGGAGAAACCGGAACAAACAGCCAGACGAAATGTAAAAAATGTTGTATATTATGTTATTTTAAGTACTGAAAATTCCACGCCATTCGATAAAAATCATATATTTTGGAATTACAAGCAGACACTTCAATTTTAGTTGTATAAATAAAACCATCTTCCACCGACATTTCATGAAATACCTTCGTTATTTTATAAAACTTGAAACTTTCTCTGAAAGTACCTTTCTAGTAAGTACTTCTCCTAGCGACTGTACATCTTATGTACTTTCAATTCTAAGCTGGACATAATAAGTACTAGAGCCTTCAGACTTCTGTTGAGTCTAAACTTGAGAAAGGAATAGCTTTTAACGTGCCAGTTGGTAAACAAGCTACTCAGGCAGCCATTTTAAGTTTACAGAGTTGTATTGCTTATTTACTTTTAAATAAATAAGTTAAATAATAAGTTTTAATAGAAACAATGTGTTTTCTTGTTACTGCATAAGTCTAGTGGTGTGACCGTCGGACTGCCAAGTCATACATCTCAAGTTCGAACCCAAGACACTCATCTCTCTGTATTGTATAGTTATCACAGGCTTCGGTGATGGAGAACGTCGTGAGGAAACCAGCATGCCCTTTTTTTTTTAATTTTCGTTGGGTGGGGATGTGTCAGACTTCTACTGACTAAAAACCAATTATCATTTTGTCAACGGAAGAATTGACAAAATGACAGATTGTAGCAAAATTTAATGTCAAATTGTATGGAAAAAGCTTTGTCTATTCTTGGTAGAATAGAGATAGAATCGCCATACTACGCGTGCAGGTTAGACAGTAACCACACGATAAACAACAAGAAGATAACCGCAACATATAATATTTCTAACTATAGCTGGACATGCACAATACTGAGCTACCTCAACAAAACACGATCAAGTCTCATATTAGTTCATTCTCACAAGAATACTACACCTGACAATTCCATTCAAGCGATAAATGTAAAGCGAAGTCTCCATCAGGTATCAGCGAACTACTTTGAAATTACAGTACAATTGGCGACACTGTAAGCGATACGGTACGTGCCAATCGGCACGAAAGGTGTAATCGAATTGGAAAGAAGATATTTCACAATAAAAAATGTATTACAGTGTATTCCCACGTAGCAACAATGTAGGTCAAATGAAAAGCTGCAGAAAAATCAAGGATTAATTAAAGTGCTGGTGTTCCGATTAGGTACCTTATCAGGGTTCTGCAGTCTAATTGCAGAACTCTTACTGCTAGAACTCTTCCTTCACCTTAAAATACTTGATGCCAGTACGTTTGGCATACAGTAATCATTAATTAGTATCAAGTATAGTCAAATAACTGTACATACTTACTATTGTTTTTTCACATTGTTAACAGTTCCTTGCAAACTTTCACTAAGTGAAAACAGCTAGCAGCTAGTATTAATATGTACATTTCAGACCTTTATCCTCGTCGCCACTTGTAGTATCCACTAGTAACAGACCTAATCGGTTGATTATACAATTAACTAAGTATCACAGGCTCACACCAGACCACCAAGCCCTTAGTCCAGGATCACTTCACTTCCAACTTCCCGCCATCATGTAACTGACAGATGTCATTAGTGACAGCTCCCCTGACCACTTGTGGTTGTGAGACAGTGTTTACATATCTATTAAATAGATATACACTACAATAACAAACACTGCTTTTCAAGACGTGATTAGTATAAATTACACACAAATCCTTTAACTGAATGTCGGCACAGATCGATTGATCGTCTGATAATCCCAAAACCCCATTATCAGTACGGTTCATTGTCATTTTTGTTGAGTATTTTTCGGAACATTAAAATTCTCAAAGACTAAGATTTTGTTGTCAATATACCTAAAGATACTTAATCGCTGACAATACTTTCAGTATGTATTTCAGGTTATAATTGCCCAGAAACCGTGAAAATGAAAATAGACAATCTTGAAACCAATTTGGTTTTGTTACCCACAGTTATAGTAATATTTCTAAGAATATAATAGAACATGAAGTATCCACTGAACCCACTTTGGTATGTTACCGAATTAAAGTTAAAAATGTAATTAATCTTTCGCTATAATTTGAAATAAATCTCATATCATGGGAGTAGTCAGGTAGGAGTGTCAAGTATCTAGTTGTTTATTAATCCAAATGAAAGCCAGCTACCGCACCCATGGGGAATCCAAAGTTACAAAATACAGTTATCATGATACTGGATATTTTTTACAAAAGAGATTGGGTACGAATCCTGGTCTAGGCAGAAGCTTTTTAAAACATCTAAAGTAAGAATTATATTTTTCTTCAAAATTGCTGTGTTTTGGCGTAATACCTATAGTTTTAAATTGGCCAAATGCATCATCAAAAATTATAATTTCACTTAAGTAGCTGACGAATATTCCCGCCACTTGCAGCTGCAACTTTTTTTTTAGTTTGAATTGGACTCCAATAAATTGTCCTAAAAGGTTACACTTTTTTATAATTTTTACAACTTTGCTTGACGTTAAAAAAAATTGTAATTATTTTCAGCCGGTATGAAAAGACTTTGTCTAATTAAACGGTAGCTTCCGTATTATCACTGTATAATATTTTCGGAGAAAATTGTAATTAAACTGAGATGGAAAATAATTTTCAAGTTTAAAAGCATTTGGTTGTCGAGAGAAAATCTACCTTTCATTCTCAGGTCAGCAGTGTCTTTAATTCTACTGAGATCTGTGTTTCGACAGTATTTAATAAGGGGGCTAGTCTATTGCCATCAAACGGGCAAAAGTCCACATGTCGTGGTTGCGTAATAGAAATTCCTAATGGAAAATTCCAATCCCACTTGAAAGGAAGTTCAAACTATGAAAAACTTACTGGCGACCAGTTTAAAGGTCTCATTTTACCAAAATACCTTCCTGAATATTAAAGCGCCTTATAAAGAAGATTAATATTTCATAGCAACGTTCAAAATAACTAATAACGAACTAAAGTTGTTAATGATCGACTATTAAGTGGAGCGTGGTACCTAGCCCGTATAAATCGGTAAAGTTTATCGGTTTTCCCTTCACTAGGCGAGCTTGTTACGATAGAAATCGAAAATTTACGGTTAAAGCACAACTTTTAATTTTTTAGGGTTCCGTATATCAAAACGAAAAAACTGAACCTGTTATACGATCCCCCTTATCTCCAAAACTATTGAGCCTAACATTTTGAAGAAAAATACAGAAATTAGATCATCACTTATAGATTACAGAAAAACCTATAAGAAGTCTATGGTGCTAAAATTACATGAAAATCTCTCAATATCTACTACAATGGTACGGAACCCTTCATGTGCAAGGCCGACTTGCACTTGGCCAGTTTTTTTCTTCACGTTGGTGCTGTTTTGTTATTATTTATGTGTCTTTGTTACGGTTTATTCGTGATTACGATATTAAGATATACAGGGTGTTAATCAACCCATCACACAGCCGTCAACCATGCATTCTGTACATCAAACTAAGTACCCCTACGCAAAAGTTTTTGCTGGGAAACGACTTTTTTTTTGGTTCAAAAATCACATTTTACGGTAAAACTCAATGTAGCACTGTTAAAACATTGTGCTAGTGGATGCTTCGAATAGTAAACGGGTCATGGGGGTAATTTAAGTAAAGTTATAACCTAAAAAACTAGTATTTACAAAAACAGCTGTGAAAAATTTGTAACTTTGACCCCCAATATCTCCGTAACTAGGAGGTACCCAGGTACGGTCTAGAACAAAAAATATATCGCAGTAGCGGGGAGAACAAGTGCCCTTCGTTTGTGTTAAGGGTACTTTTACACCTTATATAGGCAAAGGTCTTCTGTTATTGAGAATTGTTCTAAGATTTGTTTTTTAAAGTAACACGGGCTCAAAACTATGACATGAATTGCATATTTAATGTCACACACACAATATTATATCAATTTCGTTTTACAATTCGATCTTCAAGTACCTTGGAAGGAAAGTAACAATAACACGCTAAATGACATCACCATAATCTGCCACTTCGAAAAATTTAACGGAATAGAAACTAATGTAACACACACACAAATACACACATGTATGTGTGTGTTACTTTTAATTTCTATTCCTTTTTGGCGGAAATATGGACCTATATCCACCTTTACTACAATTTTTTTAAATTGCTGACATGGTCATATGTTATTTAGTTTGTTATGTTACTTTTCTTCCAAAATACCTACTTGAAGATCAATTTGTAAAACGAAATCGAAAACTGTTCTTCTTCTCGAATCGATGACTCAGATTTTGTTCGACCAGTACATAGCAACCTGGACAGCTTGGTCGTGTGCGTCATTCAAGTACTAGAGGGTGCCGTGCAGCACATAGGTTGTTCACGACGGACAAGAGAGGAGGGTACAGTCACCTGCAAAATTGCATAGTTAGTGTCTATTTTCCTTTGAACGTTTTTAGTCGATAACTAGTTTACGTTAGGCGGCGTCATTTCTCGCTTCACACGATTCTATTTCTGAATTGTCCATGCAATTGTGCAGGTGACTGTACCTGTATTTCCGTTAAATAGTTACTGAATAATCAATTTTGTATGGTCGTAAACATTGCTTGTAAATAAATCTGTATTCTGAGTAAGCAGCTAACCTATATTACGTAAATATAATGGTAAAAATATAAAACATTTTCATCTCTCCAACAGCGTTCCACAAAGCCTAGTTTAAAATTCCCCCAGTCAACACTGGAGTGTTTGCTTGACATTCAGCCTTTTTGGGCTAAACTTTTTGGTTTCAAAGCGCTCATAGTACATTTTGGACAGCAACGCGCTAACATTTTATTCGATTCGAATAAAGTTTTGCATAGGATTAAACATTTCAGACTTTTGATGCGGAAAACGCTAAATGTGATGTGTGGTCAATGAGTAAACAAATGAACCACGGACTTAGGACATAAATTTTATTCAAGCCATGGTTTGTTGTAATTTACTTGTGAGTGTTGTGACTGGCATGGCCCAAACGGAGGGTCAAGTCTGCTATTTCACTGATTTGCCATTATGAGAACTATGGCAAGATAATGCCGTTACTGTTGTATTGAACCAAAAGTTCGCTTGATACTCCGTTTTTTGTAATAAAAACTTGTGAATACCCACTCCAAATAATTGGAGATTGTCCAGACGTATATAAGAAGAAGTCGATCAGTTGAAGCAGCCGCCAAAAAAAACACTTTTTTTGTCGATTATAAAATTCAGTTTAATTTATTTCTACTTCTAATTTCTGTTTTTGTAATGTTTCGGAATGATGAACTACGAGTACATACATGGTAACAATTCGAGTGTCAATGTTCGTACCACTAGGTAGGTATGTATTACCATTTTTGAAACTTTACAGTTCCGACCAGTGGTCGGTCCAAGAGTAGGTTACGGTTTTGTTAGTGTTGTTCCTTTTGTCGTCATTCGTGTAAATGTCTTTGAGAAAACTAAGCACATGAAATTTTACAAGAGCTCTGTGTCAAAGTAACTCCTCAAAGCTGTGATAGAACCTCATTGTTCCGGCGTAAACAATTCAGTTTGCTTCCACTGTTGCCGAATGGACTGTGTAACGACCTGTTTATGATAATAGAGCAGCCATGACGCAGTTCTTAACCTTCACGACTAGAGGATGTCTTCTACTTTTCAAAATAAGTGTACACAACAATTTGGTGTTAGGGGCTATTTTTCTACCACTCCTTGTAGAGCACAATAGGCCTACCATCATGGCAAAATACTCTGAAAATTAAGTCTATAAAATCATGACACGTATCGGAGTGTACGAAGATTGATTAAATTACAAATAAATTATTAAGATATTTTCAAAGAGACAAGCAACATCAGACATAAGTCATAATAAACAAAAAAATGGCCGTCACGTGACGCCCAGCAGATGTGAAACGGTATGTTAATATTACAATTCATAAAAATAATAAAAAAAAAACCTATTACGAAATATGGAATAGAATGAAGAGTATTTTTTTTCTTTTATCGATATCTGCAAACGACCTAACTGCATCACTAATTATGTAGCGTGGAACTTTCGAAAACGGAATATGTATATTAACAATCGTTCCAAATCTAAAATTTATTCTGGTGGGATAGGGTTTCTTTTTACGTGACATACCTAGAGGAGGCATTAGGCCATAATAGCGTCATGCCATCTTCCGTCACGGCAGACGAGTCGTTTACTGCCTAGGGGCATAGATGTTTCACATCAAAGTTAACAAAAATGATATTCTAATAAAAGTTTCTAATCATCTCACGCATACCATATTTTGTTTTAGTGGAGTTCCTGCAGTGGGAACATTAAAGGCTGATGATGATGATGATGATAAAAACTCAAAACTCTTTTCTAGCTTTAACTCAAACGGTACCAGCGATTTAAGTTGGCGGATTTTTTCTAATTTCCGTTTTATAATTTATTATTAACGTTAATAATATTAATGTTTCCTCACGTTTAATTTCACCGTTTTGGGATAGGTATCAACATTGGATTCAAAATCAGAAATTTCACAGCCTTTTCCGACACATGCAGGGATGCCTCTTTTGTAAAAGGGTTAGCCCTTTTACAAAAGAGGCATCCCTTGTAAATAGACATGTATTTTCATTAACCGCGTCTCGTCGACCTGTATAAATAAAGCAATCAGGTCATTCGTATAATACTCGTTAGTGGTTTGCGTTAGGACTCTCAGGATAGGGGTGGCTATTTGTGTAAAAGGTTTGGGAGTGGTTATGACGAACCTCAAATATCTTTGAGGTTAAAGTATTACTTAGAAGAATGATACTCACAGGTAAATTTTTGTTATAAAAGCCAATTGGCTATTTGACTACTGTTAAAAATTAACAGAAATAACACGATGTGTGAAAAAAGTAATTAAATTGATAAAGAAATGTAGTTCTATCCTTGTCGTGCGTGGCGGAATAAAATGTGACGTCAGATTTCTGTGGCGTTGTCTTTGTCTAGCACGTCATTTCGAATCAGTTTTTTTTTTTTTTTAAAGTTGCCCCACACTAGGAATTTCTCCTGTATCGTGGGTGCGTTCACAAACATATAAACTCACATACACATACCCAGACCCGGAACAACTATCTGTAGGCCATAAAAATTTTTGTTCCGTGCGGGGATCGAACCCGCGACACGCAGCGCAGCAGTCAATTGCTCGAGCCACTGCGCCAACCGTGCCGTCAAAACTAAGCCATTTTTTGGTCGATTTCATTACTTTTTTTACACATCGTGTTATTTCTGTTAGTTCTTTGAAATGACATTACATTTTCGTGAATTATTAACAGGCAAATGGCCAATTCATTCACTATTCCCATTTCAGTTAGCCTTTGGCAGATGTTTAAAATGACTCTAGTAATTTGAAGTATGTAGGTAGTGTGTGTGACGGTATTTACACATTGATAGACAAACTTTTTTCTATGTCAATCTATGTAGAAAAAAATACCTTAACAGAGTGTCCCAAAATAAGGAGTCCATTATGGTTTGTCTCTTGAAATATTAAATGATATTTTACGAACATAACTTAAAATATAACAATACACAGTATCGATCGAAACATTTATGTGCAGACATATTTCACATTCTACTTTTAACATCCCTACTTCAGTTTCGATCATCAATCTTAATCTCGATCTATTACAAAATCTTTACCGTATGCTATAGTATTACAAATAGTTTTTGGTAATAAATGGCGAAGCAGCTCGCGCTTAAAATCCCTGACTTTACAACACTTTAGCGGATGCTACAAAGTGTTCCGTTTGATCGTATCGATTTGATAGATTCTGTGTTTCACTCATTTCCTTTAGTAGAAGTTTTATGGTTGACGTGGGTTCTTAACCGATTTTAAAATAGTTCAGTAAACTTTGAATGCTGTTGGTAACTATGTGATCTTTCAATTTTAATTAAAAAAAGTGCAAATAAAATAGATTAGCAAACGTAGCCCATGTTACATATTATATTAAGCCACGTTATAATACGGGCTAACTAAAAAAAAGTGGCATGAGTGCACATGTAATGGGTAGATAGTCCAACATCCTAAAGAAGGTAACGTCAAGCTATATCTAGAAAAATATTAGGTACATGATTGTTTCAATTTACTCCAAACCTATAAATTTAATGTTTGTCAGGTCTAAACTATACACGCACCATCTGTGGCCATCTGCGGCCATTTGCGGGCAACACTGCATTTCCTAAAAACACGCGAAAAATCACTTCTACGTAAACGTTCCCAGACAATAACATAATTTTTGAATTGAAAGCCGCACAACGCACCGCGTCTCTGTAATTTTTTTTTTTTTTTTTAATTGGGACAAGCCCGCCACACTATTCCCAAACCACTGTAACTCCTGTAAGCCAGAATCAACAGTGGCGACCACAAAAAAAGCGCCGAGACAATGAAGCCCGACGAAGTCCCAGAGAAACGATTAAACTGTCTTGGATCCCGCAACGAAATTAATCAGAAAATAATAGCGGAGGAGTAGGAAAAAACATAATTTCCACTTCCCTCCATATCAGCGTCTCTGTAAATGAACTCTTAGAAAATAAAACCATACATTAGTTGCATATTTGTTTAATTATCCGAAGTGTCAGCTGATTTCTGTCCGCCAATACACCGGAATAGGCTAAATAAACCACAAGGAACTTTAAAGCAGACTATATTGGTTTCATCTTTGAAAGACAAGCTGATGGACGATGTTCTAATATAAATATCGTCCTTCCGGTTGATGGATTGCAGCTTCGGTAAATGTTTACAAGTAAAGAAATAACTTTTAAACGTCTAATGCCCCGTTCACGACCTCAGGCGTGACGACTTGCGCTAAGTGTCACGTGTGTGTATTGACATGCTTCTCTTCTTACTTGCTAGTAATGAGTATTGTCGCTCCAAATGTCATAATATTTATTTATTTGAGTAAACATGTACAGTATACCAGACGTAAATCCAAGTTACAGCACAGTTAAAAGAAACAGTAAAAAGTCATTGTAAACAAGTGCATGTCGGACCACGAACAATGTAGGGTTCCGTATTGCCCATCAAAATTATGTGATATTACTTAACTGAGTAGCCACCCTGCTCCTCCGAACGATGATTTTTATAGTAAAATAAAACAAACTTACATTTGCAGTTTTAAGACCTGCGCTCCCATACATTATGGATAGGAAAATATTTTATACAAGTACATTTTATAAGTTGGTCGACTATTACTCGTAAACTTGTAAAGCCTACTTAGCTGCGATCATTTTCCTTTTATTTTCGTTATTTAGGCTACTAACATGAATTTTTCACACGCCCAAACACAACCCCTTTAGGTGGTTTAGGTAGCCAAACTTGAGTCTAATAAAAATTTGCACTTTCAAGCTTAGTATTTCACAAACGAATCCCTTAATCGAAAAAGAGTTTGGGCATACTCGCAATATTTTTTAAATACCTATCCAACGACGTTCCACACAATGGACTTCACAAGAAAAAAAACCATCCTCACATTAATGTGTACTGGAGATACCCTAAAAAATCTAAATTTCATTTTACTTTGTCGGCGTAACCTATTTGTAAATTCATGCCAAATTAGAGATTTCTAGTACTAAGAGTATTTGAGCTATAGTGCGGACGGACGGACAGACGGACATGGCGAAACTATAAGGGTTTCTTGTTGACTACGGAACCATGGCGAAACTATAAGGGTTTCTGGTTGACTACGGAACCATGGCGAAACTATAAGGGTTTCTTGTTGACTACGGAACCCTAAAGTCTCTCACAGAAACGCAAACATCCGCGAAATACCTACGTCTACCCATCTCGGCAAATAAATCACACTCCGGAGTCGATGATAGTAGACCATTCAGCATTGCCAGGGCCCTATCCAAGGGAGAGTTTAAATGAACATGTCAAATCGCAGTGACACATGGCTCTAATCTTGCTAGATTTATTTTCTTCGCACTCGCTGCCGGACGCGTGCTTTTTGAGAAAGTAGCTTGTGGCCAAGTCGTTAATAAATGTTCACAAGTAAATAAATACATTTTAACCGTCCAACATCCACGTCACATTCTCCTATTTTATCGAAGTTTATGGTAATTTTGGCAGTTCTGACATACTTCATTTTGGGCAAAACCTCAGCCTCTACATCAAATACTTGGGGAATCGAAGTTTCTCGTGATTGGCAGTTTATAAAGTTTTCTATTGTTTTGATGCTTATGGAACACCCTTCGTATTTGGGTTCGACGTTAACTTTCAAGTTGAAGAGTTTTTGATGTTTTATGAAGCTTTTTTTGTTTTCTGTCATTTATTAGCATAACCTCGCGCTTGTGATCTCCTAAGAGTTAGACAAAAGTAGCTATAGAATACTCACATTTCACAAATTATGTTTAAGTCCCATATTATGTAAAAGAGAGGGTACCAGAGCCAACCTAATGCCATCAACTGAGTATAAATCTAGACTTCAGGCTGCTACTGAAAAAAATCTGATGAAATAACCTGATAACACCTTGCCCGACGGGAAATGGTATCCAAGACACAGTCACATCTAAACATTAAATAAATATTAGAACCCTCTGAGTATGACAAAAAGATTTCTTAGCAAAAATAAATTTTTCTACCTTCTAAGGAACCTGTCCTGCGGTTCTTACCCATGTTCTTATAATGAAAGGGGATTGAACTAGTCAACACAAACAATTAAAGTTGTTTGATTCCTTTGAACACTCAGTCCCTAATATTTGGAGAAATAAACTAATTTCATGATAGCGGTTACTGTGTATTCCGCTTTTCCTAATTTCATGGTAATTAAGCAATTATGAGTCACACATGAGAAAATCACAAATTTTCTCGCATCGTATCAAGTATGAATGTTAGTTGTGTTATTTCCGAAGTTGGTAAAACATTGTAAAAGCTAATTAGTTCAACAAACAGAGTTTCTTTCCCGATCTATTATTTTATTTAACAAAAGTCCGATAAGCACCTAGCTTTTAACGGTTTAAAGTGCCCATGTTAGCCCCGACTTTCGAGCTGTAAGTCGTGGGTTCGAACCCAGACAGGGGCATTAATTTATGTGATTTCATCACCACTGCTCTCAAAATGGTGAAGGAAAACATCGTCTGGAAACCGGCATGACTAAGAACCAAAAATTCGAAGACATGTGACATCTACAAACACGCACTGGGCACGCGTGATGAATTATAGCTTATTCCCTTTCAGGCTTGTATCCCACCCGTCGGGGCTGCGGGTCCCGTCGGGGCTGCGGGTTGTTCGCAAGAGATACTGCGGCCACGACATGAAGGGCTAAGAAGGAACATGGGTGGTTTTTAGTCAGTAGAAGTCTGACACTCCCTTTCGCTCTGCCCAAGAGCGGGAGGGGTTATTTGATGATTTTCTACCCACCATAAAAAAGGCTTGTATCCCAGCAATGGTGACATTATTGGCTGATCATGCTATAGGTTTAATTGAACTAAAACACTTTGAATTAGAAGGTTTTATTGTTAATAAGCCAACCAACCAAATCTTGATTTTAAGCGGACATTCATTAGCTCTGATTAAAAGTGTCTTCATCATTTTCAATTATTCAAATTCCTGTCCAGATATCAACACCACTAAGCACGAAATGGAATGACGTCTCCACAAATTAAATAGCCGTGACTTGATAATACGATTTTCGACTAGATGCTTCAGAAACTATGCCGTTACAATGTCCCGGGAATTAAATAATCCATACTAATATTATTTTATGCGAATGTTGGTATTTTTGTGTGTATCTTTGTCACTCTTTCACGATGAAACGACTGGACAGATTCGAATGAATCTTTGCAGTAAGATAGTTCATACATTAGATTAACACATAACCATGCTATCATTTTTGAAGGAAATGTGTAAAAAAAATGAATGTATTCTTTAAAAGCCATGTCTGTTCTTTTTACAAGTCTTCGACGACTGAACGGTCTCGATGTATTTGGCATAGGTACGCATACATACCCTTAATTACATAGGATACTTTGTACCCGACTGCAAGGATAGGGTAATGTTTTTTTGTACTAGAAATACTTTCTAATCGTATAATTCCCGACCTCGACGCGAGTGAAACCACGGCATAAACGAGTAAGACCATAAATACAGCGACTTGACAAATCAATTTACGAGTAGATGTTTCAGAAACAGTGCCATCACAATTTCCCGGGAATTTAATAATCTATAAATTATTGCGGTTCCTTAGCGTTTATAAGCTGAAACGTTGATTCGTTTTGTCTTAACGGAAAATGAATTTCCGCAATCTCGTTGGAATTTGGGGATAACAGTTTGGGAAAGCTCTATTTGAACATTTTATGAGTCCGCAAAGCGACATACTGTTAGCGAAATTCACGTTTATGTTAATGTTCGCAGTTTTACTACGTCGTCGCACTTTTATTGTGATTCCTGTACGTTTTGTGATTGTTTTCTGTAAGTGGGACTGTAAAAACTAAGTGTATTAATTCTGATAGGTTTTGCTCTCTAATTAGGTGGCCCGGTTACTGTGATTTGAAGTCCATATACTTATTTTTTTAAATACTTTATGATACTTATTTTACATACCTTTTTTTTAAATACTCTTATTTAGTTGCGGTTAATGGAAGTCGAACCTTTGGCAAAAATCGAGGATGTTGATGATAACCACTTTAAGTAAGATCAGTCCTTAATTAACCCACTTACAAATACACTTTTATATGGTGTTATTATGGTATCACAAGATCATTAAAATATTTTAGAATAATAGGTATTGTTTTCAGTCTGAGTTTCAGTTTCAATCTACTCTTCTTTTCTTACGTAAAACAGTCAAGGTTCAAGGGAAAAGTATAATGCATGATAATGTACGCAGAAGCGTATTATACTTTTCTCTCGGGAAAAACATAAAATTTCAGGTAAAACAAGATTTATGGAGTGTATAAAAATATGTAAGACAATGATGTATTGTTTCAATTATAAATTACGTATGCAAAACGCAAGGATGTTACAATTTAGGTAGGAAATTGAACAAAAACAGAGCTCGTTTTGTTCTGCTCGGTTATTTTCGGAGTGCGTAAGTGTTTCTTCGAAATCTGAAGACGTAGGTTTTCGATATTGGAAATCGAGTTACGGAACTCAAATGGAATTGGGCGGAACACTTAGCAAGGTACAGTATTGACAGGTGAACTAAGGGTATCATCAATAAAATGGCAAAAGAAAATAAATCCCCTCTTTGAGGAGTTGCTGGAGAGGCGCCACGTCGCTCTCATCTTCCGTCTGACGCAGGTCCTCACGCAGGTTGTTTCGGGATCTACCTGCACCGAATCAGGCGGGAGGAAATGCTCGGATGCTACCACTGTGAGGATCAGCCGGAGGACACTGTGCCCCGCCGTGTTTTCGTAGCGGCGATTGGCGGCGGCGACCTCTCGCGTCCGGCTCTGGTTCAAGTCATGGTCCCGGGCGAGTGGGAATGGCACGCCGTTGCCTCCTTCTGCGAAGCAGTGATGCTATCGAAGGAGGTGGTGGAACGTGAGAGGGAGAGCAGCTAAATTCAAATTACCAAGAAGATAGCTATTGTCTTGTTCATTTAAATAGTAAATCTTCTATCAAACATACATCACGCCTGTAATCCTTGGGGTTAGGCAGAACCGTACGAACAGTACACCCATACTAATTGTTTTGTTATAAGTTCCATGTAAAAGATGGAAGATTACTAAAACAATGGCAGGACCAAAAAATATATTAAAAAATGATAAAAAAAAAAAAAAAAATGAAAAAGTGTTTATTTGGAACATTAAGTCAAGTTCAGTACATTTTACTTCAAATGAAAACATGAAAACAAATGAAAACATGTTTAACTAAAATATGAACTAAACTGATTATTAAGTCTTATACGAGGCCTAAAGTCCACCCCAGGCCCTATCTCAGCTCTCAACATGTTAAGTTAAGTTTCAGTCAGTTAAGTTTAAATAAAATTTAATTTTAAGTACATTTTTGGGGGTAATGATGAACAGGGTGTAATTCCTCATCCCCCATAGAAAAGGGAGGATCCTCCGACCAGACGGGTGTTGTCTGGTGGGCTAACTGCACGACATTATAAGTCGGGATTTTTTATATGCGCTAATGTCGCGGATAAAGTTGATAGCGCGATGTAGGATGTGCCAATTTTAGTTCGCATGAGTTGCGATAGATGTCGCTGTCGCCACACATTTAAGTATGTCTAGAGACTCATCGACCCCACAGTCAAGCCATTGCTACGGTTTTGTGGAACTTAACTTAAAAGTTACTTACTTTTTTGGAATAAAGATAAATAAAAAAAGTAATGTGCCACGATTTTTAAAAAATAAACGTCGCAGCGCTAGTATTCTGATGGGGGCAGACGGTGGGCATCTTCTATAACTCCAGAGGTTATTATAGGTACTTACTCAAACATTTAGGCTTAAAGACAGTATCTCAAGGGAGTGTCAGACTGCTACTGACTAAAAACCACCCATGTTCCTTCTTAGCCCTTCATGTCGAGGCCGCGGTATCTCTTGCGAACAACCCGCAGCTCCGACGGGACCCGCAGCCCCGACGGTAGTAATTCGGTCAGTCTGGCAGCCAAACTATAAGTTCTACTACTTTATGTAGCACTTTCGATTCCCAAATAATCGTATACATTTCACCCATATTTGCTATAAGAAAGTACTACAGAAACCTCAATTTGAGGGCAGCCCATTTATTCTAGCTACTGGCAAACGTGTATACCATTTCCGACTCTATTAGTTTAAGTGAAGATTCAAAATGCTCTGTAATTTTCAGATGATATCAACCATGCCGGGTGCAGTTAATAGGTTCTTATGTTTTACGGCTTTCTTTGATGTCAAAGGTCTTAATAACGACATTCTGTGAATAATTGTCTGACATTGACTAAGTTTGAATTAATGTTATAATAGAATAGTACCTTAATATTTAAAACATTTGTGGCAAATGTTGTGGGCTTTCTTTTTTTTTTTGAGCGGGTGGAAAATCATTAAATAACCCGGACTTCGTGTCGGACTTCTACTGACTAAAAACCACCCATGTTCCTTCTTAGCCCTTTATGTCGAGGCCGCTCTCTCTCTTGCGAACAACCCGCAGCCCCGACGGGAAATGTTGTGTACTTGGGAAAAAAGTGGGAAGTAAAATAACGATCAATTTTTCAACGCAAAGCTTTGCTTTGAGACTTTAATTTTCAACACTAACACTCGGGCACTCAGGTCGCCAAATTTTAATGGAAACGGTCATTTACCTCCCAACGCTGCTAAAACTGCATAAGATTAACCCCACCAATCTTCTGCACCACTTTCTCTTTAATAACAATTGTGCAATATATCCTGCTGGCGACATTTTTTCTCGTACACATTTTCATTAAAAAGATCGATGGATAGTTTACGTGGAGTCCCAATATCGGGTCCCAAGCAACAATGAATTATGTATAAACTGAAAACGGTATGTACGGACCGAAATAATCAGACAAGTAGTTCCTAGAAGGAGCTAAGGGAAAAATAACAAGAATTTCGTTTTCGTAAAGATGTTAGGCAAGTAGAAAAAGATTTTATAAGGTTGTAAATGTTGCATTAGTATTTTACTTAGCTTCTTTTTGAAATTGATAAAATTAATTTAGGGTTTTTATGGAACGCTCTTTAATAAAACAACTTAATTATAAACATATTTGTCATGAAATGCCAATTATATTCACATTTTCACGAAAGGCTTTGTTTTATAATACACCGTGACTTTTTAGTCGTCTTAAGTTGGGACTTCTTTGGGATTTCTAAATTTTTAAGAATTGCGAATTTTAAGAATTAGTCCGGTTTTAAGCTGTCAGGCATTTTAAGAATTGGGCATTTATCGACTAAGCCACTCCCGTTTTGAAGTTTTGATGGTATAATTCGACATTAAACTATATTTTTACAAATAAAATGGTAGAATGCGGAAGCCTTCGAGTTCGACGTTTAGTCTGTTAACCGGTTTTTTACTTTTTATCGTTTTCTTAAGACCCATAATCCTTTAATACCCTTTGAACATATTTCCACTTCCATGTAGGAGAAACCGCGGGTCAAAGCTAGTAAACTAATGAAATTCAAACAAATGTAAATGGATAGGTACTATTGTAAAAATGAACCAGCAGCAGTCAAAAGTTGACGTGCGTCACGAAGTTAGCATTAATAACGTTAAGTGCTTATACCATTATCATTAACTAGCGTCGTACGTCAAAGTTTACCAACTGAAATGGGAGAATTAGTTTTTTGGTGTTACAACTTGTGAAATAATTTATGTAGGTAATTTTGTGTAAGGCAGTCTTCATCTGCCTAGCATATTTCCAACTTTGTTGGGGTTGGCTTCCAGTCTAACCCGATGTAGTTCATTACTAGTATTTCACATGGAGCGATTGCTTATCTGATCTCCATAACTCAGTCAGTTCTGGGTAATAAAATACTCTTTTTTTTTTTAGTGGGTGGGAAATCATCAAATAACCCCTCCCGCTCTTGGGCAGAGCGAAAGGGAGTGTCAGACTTCTACTGACTAAAAACCACCTATGTTCCTTCTTAGCCCTTCATGCCGAGGCCGCGGTATCTGCGAACAACCCGCAGCCCCGATGGGCTCGCAGCCCCGACGGGTAATAAAATACCCTTGGTAAGGTTATTTGTCAGACTTTTAGGCTATAAATTAGTGAATTAAATTTGAATAGGCTACTGATTACCTGTAATGACAGTCAAGATCAACAAAAGATAGCCAGTACCCAATGAGGTACGGAGGAAGGTCGGTCTCACCAAACCTATCCAGTTCCACAGACCTACCTAGGTAAGCGCTTAACCTGAAGATCGAGCCAGCGCGGCAGTTATTGCTTAGTGTAAAAAAAAACCTTTTTTGCAAAAACAGCTCCAACTCCATCCTGAAGACCATAGCGGGGAGGTACGATTCTCCTTTGTTAGGTGATGTTGTTCAGAGATGCATTTTGAACAACAGCCTTGTTGTGAAATAGAATTAAGTTTACTAACATAGATATAAGTTATCTTTTTGTTTTTACTAACCCATATTATGGATGTTTGGTTATCCGAAATAAAGATTTTTTTTTTTTTTTATTTAAAAAAAAACAACCGACTTCAAAAACACCAAAAAGTGCAAAATTATTTTATATTATTAAAAATTAGCTTCTGCAGTCGGTGGCATTTGTTTGTTTGATTTAATTTTTTTGCCAGCGACTTCAGAAGCTGATTTTTCTTCTGAAGTTTATTTTTGACTTTTTGGTGTTTTTGAAGTCGGTTGTTTTTTTTTTTTGCAAAAAAAACTCTATTTTTAGTTGTAATATCCTATACAAATATTTACTATGCATTTAACATTTAACCAAGAAACTTAACCCTTAACCTTCAAGATTCCCTTATTTTGCTTTTTGAACTCCTAACCGTTGACGAGTAGTACTTTCCATTATCACCTCATCAACATGAAGTGATGACTGCTAGATGCGATTACTTGAATAGCGTCAGAAAAAGCACGAAACACGTAATACGTGCCTATGAAATTTGAGGGTTGCCCTTGATTTCTCTGGGATCCCATCACTAGGTCCTAGTTTCCATATCATGGTGTCACCCTTGAAATATCTCCTTTCCAATAAAAAAAGAATTGATTTGATTTGATTTCAGTTCCATAATAAAGTAAGGAAGATTCTTGTGATAACAGATATTCGTCGTCAAACGTTTTATTATAGAAGAGATAAGTACCTTTTTTTTTGGGTGGGTGGAAAATCATCAAAACCCCTCCCGCTCTTGGGCAGAGCGAAAGGGAGTGTCAGACTTCTACTGACTAAAAACCACCCATGTTCCTTCTTCGCCCTTCATGTCGAGGCCGCGGTATCTCTTGCGAACAACCCGCAGCCCCGACGGGACAACCCGCAGCCCCGACGGGACAACCCGCAGCCCCGACGGGTAGAGGAGATACCCTAATTGACTTTTGACACAATATTTCCAATACCTGAACAAAGGAAATCCCGGTGATAAATCTCCACTACGATTTATTTCACAGATTTGCCTTAAATTGATCGTTTTTTTTTCTGAACTTCTTTTTTAGGAATGGATACACTGGTAGTACCAGCACTAAAAGCCAGCTCGATTTCATGCTCATCGGTTTTTTGAGGAATTATCAAACGGAAGGATTTTCGGGATTTTTAACACTGTACATAAGGTCATTCATCCAGATTACTGACGCGAAAATGTTTATGTACGTAATAGCACTGCCAACATTAATTATTATTATTATTTATGACATAAGCGCAGCATAATATGGAGCGCAGCATAATATGGAGCGCAGCATAATAGGTGTGAACCCAATGACCAATCTGCGTTCCAGAGGTTGCAAATGTCGGAAAAAAACAGTCAAGCTAAAGTGGGTGTGGGCAGGCCATACCTATAGCACGAATGCACCCGAAGAAGTGGGCAAATATCATCACTGGATGCCTGGCGGTGGAAATCGCCGTCGAGGTGGACCGCGGCGAAGGTAGTTTGACGATCTGATCATGGTTGCGAGGCGAACATGGCCAGATATCTCACAAGATAGAGAGGTTTGGAAGGAGAAAGGCTAGGCCTTAACCCAGCAAAAAATATCCGTTTCTTATGGAGTTTTATGCGAAATATTATGCAAGAAAGAAAGAAAAAATATTTATTTGTCGCAGAAACATGACGAGCATACAATGAGACAATAAAAAAGCAACAGGTACACATACAACAACTATCGAAACAAGGATTGAAGTCAACAGGTGGTGCTACCGATACCATGCTATCAGTAACCATTTCCCAACGTGAAAGTTTAAATATCCATCCCGGATAAACAACACAACGTAAGCACGTGGTAATGAGGTGCAAACTGTCACATGTAGGTTGCATTGTTCCCAGTGACGTCATCACTAATTCAGTACTCTACTCCCCTTTGTCTGTAAACGAGACAGGCGAATGAGCTTTGCAAATGGAGTAATGAGAGCTAGTGGCATTCTGTGCTGGTGTGTCAGGTAAGTTTGAGGAATAAATATGGCCCCCAAAATTCACAATTTTTCTTTGTTTCTTAATTTAGCATGTCTCATACAACTGACCTTTATTACATTTTCTAACGAGTTTGAATAATTATATTATAGCTAGAAAGTATGTGATTGCTGTGCTGAGATCACAAGTAATGAACAAGCAGGGCAGAAGAAGACATGCTATTTCAACCCTTAATAAACTGGCATATAATGATTATGAAAATAATGAATAATAATGAGACCTTTTTACCTTACTTTCCGTAATCTAAAATATTCCTTTAATAATAGCCATTACTCAAAACTTGAACAAAAGTTAACTCTATCTGACTAATATCATTGATAATTAATCTTTTACAAATTCAAGACTAGATGTAATCTGAAATCCTGAAAACTATAATCACATAGAAAGATTTCAAATTCACAATCTAACACATTCTTTAGATAAGACAACAGAAACAATAGAAAATTAATCAGTTTATCAACCAGTTGCTACCTGCTACTGTTAGCCTGCGTGATCCCACTGTTGGGCAAAGTTTTTTCCTCATGACTTTCAGTATGATAGTCCATGGCTACATCACTGAATCCTGGTTTTTGGTTTTGATCAGCTCATACAAGATGCAGGATGGTTCAACAATCTGTGCTCCAAATTAGAAATTTCATAAGTAGCTGAAAGCTACAGTTCTAAACATATTTTACGTCAGTCCACAAATTGTCATTAACATCTCCTACTCTTTTTCCAACCAGATGCAGCTGTGTGTCTGTTTCCTATGGTTGCATCTTCTTCCTAAATCTATGGCCACTCAATGCTAAATTTCGGTCTCTGCAGTATTTCTGTCCGTTGTGTTACCACAGAAAACCACTAAATATTCTGAATAATTCCATCATAGTTTTGCTTGATACATATGTTTGGCTACTGTTTGAGTCTATCTAAGTGGTTAACCCTGATTTCCAAGACCTCTTGTTCTGCGAACCCTATCTTTGAGACGAAGAAGTAGTTAATGCCCAACCTGGTGTGCAAGGTGTTTTTTATGCCGCTGATGCGCCTCTGAGTTGGCCGTCGAGTAATATCTCTCAGGCATGGTTTACCTCTCGCGACCGGCCCTGGTGCAAGCCATGGTACGGGGTGAGGAGGAATGGGACGCCGTCGCCTCCTTCTGCGAAGCAGTGATGCTAGCGAAGGAGGTGGCGGAACGTGAGAGGGAGAGAACCTCTCGTCCCAGCCGCCGCGGGAGGCGCTCCGGGCGTCGGGGGCCACGTGATGGCTTCCGGCCACCGTAGACGCGGGCCTGTGGACGGTGAGTGATGGGTAAGCTCGCCGTCCGTCCGTCTCATGACGACGACAGGCCGTGTCGACGGCGCGTTCGTGTTCCACGCGCGCCTCAAAGAGATGTCAGCAACATGGAAGGGGCCCGCAAGGGCCGACGCCCGTCGGGGGTGCGGGTTGTTCGCAGATACCGTGACCTCGACATGAAGGGCTAAGAAGGAACATGGGTGGTTTTTAGTCAGTACAAGTCTGACACTCCCTTTCGCTCTACCCAAGAGCGGGAGGGGTCATTTGATGATTTTCCACCCACCATAAAAAAAGGCATGCTGGTTTCCTTACAAGATTACCTAATCAACAAGATTCATATTAGGGCTTCCCAAGGTGCGCCAAAAGCAATTAAATATCGACACACTTCATTAATTAGCAATTACACACGCGTGCATTTACCCCACACCGTTCTATCGAGTAAATAAACAGTAGTTAAGGCTGGGTGGACCCGAATTTAAGTTTTTTAAAACAATCTGAGACAAAAAATACAGTGTTTTAAATTTAATAAAAAATATATGTATTAGTTAAGGATCTTATCTAGTCAAAATCGCATTCAGTTGCAAGACCTGATGAACTTCACTCGATAGAAAAAAATCGCAAAGTTACCCCTTTTTAGATCGTTTTTTCAATATTATGACTATATTACTGATTTTTTACGTTTAATTTTTGTACTATAATTAAGAAACTAATTAGTTAAAGACAAATTCGCAGAGTTTGAATTGATAAAATGATTTTCTCAATTACTATGTTTAAATAAGAATTAAAAGCGATCGCGGCGGCTCGGACAGGTCAGTTCAGTCGCGTGTTGGCGCTTATGGACGACGGACCTGTGTCAGTTTGACAACTACGCGCACCATACTATCTCTTTTTGAGAATTTGTTGCTTGTTAGTTATAAATTATAATGGGCAATAAACAACGCAGGCGAAAAAAGTCGTGTAAAGCAATAAAAGACACAAATAGAAAGAATGCACTCCAAAGATATGTGAATAAGTAAGTACCTACGTAAATGTTTTATTTGTATTGTAATGTAATTTGGTCTCAAAATTAAATTTTCAGTCTCTGATTGGTAAATGTCTTAAACTTACGATCATCGTACTATAGTTTATGAATATTAGTACCGAGGATCGCTACGATTTTTGATAATTCATATTTTGTCTTTTCGTTCGGTATCCTGCCTGGCGAGTGGCGAGCCACAATATAAAAATATCAGTACTACTAGAGAACGCTAAGATTTTTGATAAAATTAAATCATATTTTGTCTATTTCGATATCTCAACCTGGCGTTTGCTAACGAACAGTAAATTACTATATATACCTATCAATTTCATCTGTGAAATAGGTACTCCATTTACTTTTTGTTATAGGTTAGTTGGGCAGCCTGAAGAAACTAACATGAACACTGCCGCAGCAACAAATCTGATACCTGAGGATTCAAACGAAAATAGGTATGTAATTATCTTTTTTTTTTATCGTGTGGTAAAATCATCAAATGAGTCCTACCGCTCTGAGTGGAGCGGAAGGGACTGTCAGACTTGTACTAACTAAAATCCACTCTGTTCCTTCGGTTGCCCTTTGCGTTCCAGGGCCACGGTATCCTGGTAAGACATATTCGTGGCCCCCGGCAGGCATCCCTATTTGGGCCCCGTCAGTTTGCTGACAGCTCTTTGAGGCGCGCGTAGAACACGACGCGCCGCGGACCCGGGCTTGGTCCTTGATCGGACGGCGAGTTACCCTTTTTTTTTTTTTTTTTGGGGGGTGGGAAATCATCAAATAACCCCTCCCGCTCTTGGGCAGAGCGAAAGGGAGTGTCAGACTTCTACTGACTAAAAACCACCCATGTTCCTTCTTCGCCCTTCATGTCGACGCCTCGGTATCCCTTGCGGACAACCCGCAGCCTCGACAGGGCGGCGAGTTACCCTTACTCGCAGTCCGCTAGCCCGCGTCATGTAATTACCATAGATCAAGATTAGGGTTCCGTACCTCAAAAGGAAAAAGGAGTTGAACGACATTCGGATAATCGATGCTCTACTGTATTAAAGTCCTGGATACTCATAATGTACGTACATTAACTAACATAATGTGGGTGGGTTTTCAGGTACTACATGGATAATGCATCATGTAGCAACACGGCTGATGTATCCAAAACCTCTTTTATTGGATTGGATCCTGTTGATACACAAAAAACTGTAACATTAACGTAAGTACCACATTTTATGTTTTTACAGCTTTTTACATACAATGCTTTTACTCGGATGTGTAAGACAAACTTGTAAGACTTACCATATTTCTTATTTTTAGAGAAACTGAAGACACAGAAGACTCCTTCATCGTAGAAAAAGTACTCAAAGATGAATTCAGCAGAAGCGCATACCTGGTCATCACCCTCAGCCTCATCAGGGACCTTGGCACAGCACACTGCACTTCGGCCGGTCAGCAAGCAGAGACGCACTACTCTCCTGGTCGACGCAGCAGCCAGCCACTACGCAGCACAGTATCACTCCGACTCACTGGAGCATAATGCAGCATCACCCCGACTCACTGGGGCATCACCGCAGACAGTTCCGACTCACCGAGAACTACGCGGCATCCGGTTCCGACTCACTGGAACCTTCCACTGGCCTGGCAAGCATCAAGACTCAGTCTGCTATCGACCTCCGGTCTCGGAGGGGAGTGATGTGGCGACAGCGACATCTATCGCAACACATGCGAACTAAATTGGCAATTCCTACATCGCGCTATCAACATTATCCGCGACATTAGCGTATATAGAAAATCCCGACTTACATATGTCGGACACAACACCCGTCTGGTCGGAGGATCCTCCCTTTTCTATGGGGGATGAGGAACTTTACACCCTGTTCCTCATACCCCCCCGAATACATGAATAATAATTTTGACACATTTGGTGATTATCATATTCGTGAGATACAGAGTTGATAATATTATCGTTGTTGTATTAAAAAATATACGATTTTCCATTCTAATATCGAGTTCTTTTTTAATATTTTTTTTTTAATTTTTCGTATTTGTTCTTTTAGAGGCAACAGAGATACACATTCTGTGAAAAATTCAATCGTCTACTTATTATAGATCATGAGATACAGACCGCTGACAGACGGACGGACGGACGGACGGACAACGAAGGCTTATTAATAGGGTACCCCTCCGGTTCCCGTTGGTTACCCTTCGGGTACGGAACCCTAAACAAGGTCGACTAAAAAGTTACGATGATCACCCTAATCTGTTCCGTAAATGATAATAATGACGCGATCTTTGCGGCATTGTCGTCCTTGCGTTACCTATTGCATTTGGAACACCCGACCTAGAAACTAAAACATCAATTAATGTAATAAGTATAGTTCAGAGTTTATTCCATTTAAAATATCTACTCAAATTAATTTATTACAAAAAAACGAAAGACTTCGCTTCGATTACTACAAATTATAATAAAACGAGTTTTTAATTAATCAAATCTCTTATTTTAATTTAAAAATAAATAAATAAGACAAGTTGACCTACTGCCTGCTTATCTGTAATGTGACACAGGTGACACTCCTCGCGACGTAAGCGCACGGCTCGCTTTGCGGCAATCGCGGGCAACTCTTGGTAGCGTTAAATGCCTGTTTCGCTTGGTCTACCTGGCCTTAATCAATGTTATGTTCTTTATCTTGTACCTATTACACAGATTCTACTGATTACACATGTTAGCAGGTGATAATGACATGTGACGTCATTAATTTGTATGTATGTGTGAGAAAGTTGTAACACGATTATGTATGACGATTTTGCAGGGAAGATGGAAAATTTTTGAGTGAACTGTCATTGGTTGTTTCTGGATGTAGCGTCTGCTAATTAATGACGGTGATGTTTTATTTAAATCTTATTTATGTCTGATCACCAAGACCAATCTAACGACGTATATTTTATTCAAATCTGTTCATCCGTTTTATGAGTTATGAGGGAACAAAGAAACAGACATACATACAGGTCAAACACATAACCCTCCTTTTGGGCTTCGCCGCAGTCGGGTAGAAAGGTAAGTCGTGTTATAGTGTAGTGACGTGTAGCATTAAATTAATAATAAACAGACTGAAATGTTCACACTGTTAGGACATGAGCCTACTCTCTTTGAGAGCATTGGGTCGTAAATCACTTGGGTCCAGTGCAGGATCTCGGTTCAGGGGTCCAGTAGCTGACATCTAAGTCTTCGATCTTTTTGGTAATAGGACGGTTTGGTTTTGGTAGAAAAATACGCAATATTATGATATATCTTCCAAAATGTGTAATTTTCTATTTATGTATGGAAATGCGGTCAAACTACGATGCCAGCCCAGTCCAACCGAACTCCGGACATCGAACTTTGACACAACTGAAATAGCTATCGAAGTGAAGTCTCCGCATCAAATTCTGTTGATACGTATCTGTAGGTAGATAGATACTTAAGGACCTTTATAACTCTTTTTTCTTTTGTCCGTTGATCCGACACGTTGCATAATCCGCTAGTGTCGGTATTCAGTTCTTTGTGAGATTTCCTGCCCCATTAAAAATCCCTAAAACCCTTGGCGGGCCCAATAAATAAGTTTCCAGTTTCATCCTTAAATGATTTCAATAAGTTGATCGATCATCCTCGGTTGACCAAGTAAGTGACCACATTACAAATCCACAATCTCCAAATAAATACCAACTTACTGAATTATTTCCAATTTGGAACTATTCACAAGTTTGGTAATCTTCTTAATAGGTACTTCAACTAGTTGTAATGAAAATACTTCATGTATTACTTTCATCTTTGCTTCGCATGAGTTAATGGAAATCAGACTGATAACGTGACCAATGTCAAAACTTTTCATGCGACATGATTAAACACGCCCCTTGAAGAACTGATTATCTCAAGCAGCGAACCACTTTCTGAGGCAGTGTAAAGTTGAGGTGTCAGCAGCATTGCAGGGGCCCGCAAGGGACGACACCTGCTTGGGCTGCGGGTTGTTCAAACGAGATACCGCGGCCCCGGACACAAAGGGCCAAGAAGGAACATGGGTGATTTTTAGTCAGTAGAAGTCTGACACTCGTTTCCACTCCCTTCCCAGAGCGGGAAGAGTCATTTGATGATTCCCACCTTCCAAAATAAAAAAAGGCTGTGAAAAGTGGATTATAATCCGAAAGAAGTAAACAAATTTTTGGGCACAGAACCACTGCGAGCCCACCTCAGCAAGACGACAAGAAATGCATTGATGTCCACAGAGCTTCCACCTACATAATTCATTACAAAATTGTTATTTGTGAATAAATGGTGCTTGTAACAACACCGAAATATCGGGAAATCAACGCTAATATAAATCAGCGTTTATGATTTTATACGAAAAGGTGAAACTCTACCAATTAAAATCTGTAAAATATGCAATACAAGAGCTAAAATTGAAGGTATTTAAGAAAATCAACGTCAAAATGAGCCGTAAAACACAAACAACTTTCATGTTTCATCACGTTTGCTCGTAAAAATGTTAAAAACCTTATAACTTCACAATAGAAGGAAAACTGACACATATTCATACTACACATAGAGAGACCTCGTAAAAAGAATGGAGTCGTATATTATATATGAGAATATCAACGCTTTGCACTCTAAGAATACAGCCATTTTTGCAAAAACCTGTGTTTTTGTGGTCTCATAAAAGAAAATGGTGATAATAAGTTCTGGGATCAACATGGTTTGGTGTTATTAGAAAAAACTACTTCACTACTGCGCTTTAAAGACGTTATCCGTATGACGTGAAAATAGAAAGGTAAATGAAGGTGCATTGCAGACTGCGGTTCTTCAACCGATTCTAACTTTAACGGCGTCAAAAAAAACGAAAACTTTACTAGAATTTTTCATCTAATGCGTTGCAAGAATGCCCTTAACCTTCCATGTGACGATAGTAGGTCGCCATCCTAGAACAAAAGCAGGACTCGGATGAATAGTTTAAATGCATGCGAGAGTAATAATTTCTCTAGCTTTCAAAAAGCTAACTGTACTTCTATTTAATTATTACTATTCCGTATAGGATTTTCTGGTTGATAAATTTTAGTTGTCTATCAATGTATGTAGGTATGTTTGATGATGAACTGCATCAATGTTTACATACCAAAAATGATAGAATGTTCAACGATTATTTAATATTATTGTAACCGCATTATTCATTATGAGCAAATAATAATATATGAGTATTCTATTTCGCGCGTTGTGAAAGGGGGCTAGAGGGAAAAAATTCTTACGAAAAGTTGTCACGACACTTTTTGCTATAGTAAGCTATTGTAAGCTGTGCGGCGCGGCGTCGCATGTTTCTCTGTCTGTCTCTCTCTCTCTTATAGAAAGCAAGCCAGATATTTTCAAATAAAAAATAATAACAACAACTTCGTTCCATCCGGGTGTTCCTTGACACCTCTCAAGTTTTATATTTTAGAATCAATAAGTACAGTCGAACAAGCTAATAATAGTACAGAAAGAAATCTTTATAATTCTAGTATACCGATAACAGTGATTAAAATGTTGTTTAGCGTTTCGCATTCAGCGACTGATATCAAACGCTGTATCGTTTGTCCTCAGTCTCTAAATGTATCTCTATATTATCTTAAAAGTAAATGCAAGTTAGCTGGCTGTATACTTATAAGCTTGTACGAAACTAATATCTCATTAATTCGATTAAATCAAACTGAAACAATCTTGCTTTAACAGACAATCTTCTTCAGTCATTTCATTCGATTCAACCCCAAAAACAAATAAATATCAGAAATTCTCCAACTGTCAAAAGAATTCTTTGTTTCTGAATGAAATTATTGTTTTACCTCGAAACAAATATTCTTAGAAACAATTTCTGACAGAAGTAATGCTTTGGTACAGTCGTGTGTAAAATGATTGAACACTTAGCTAAATTGAAGAGCAATTTTCTTTTACGTGTTGATTGAAACCGTAAAATCATTTTTTCACGTGTGCTTTCGCTTCGACTGTCGAAGATTCGAATAGGTATGAAAAAGAAATTGCTTTCTTCTTCTTTGAAAATTCAATCAATACAAAAGCGCTCATACCTCTAACACTGGTATTAGCTAGTCTAGCTAATACAGGCAAGCTAGTCTAACCGGATGCAGAAGGCATCCAGCTAGACTGGAATCTAACCCCTAAATAGTTGGGAAAAGACTTAACACATGATGGTTAACACCGCTAATATCAGTATCTACACTAATAGTACAAAGAGGAAAGATTTGTTTGTTTGTTTGTAACGAATAGACTCCGAAACTACTGGACCGATTTCGAAAATTCTTTGACCGTTGGGAAGCTACACTATCCGCGGGTGACATAGGCTACTTTTTATCCCTGTATTCCCACGGAACGGGAACTACGCTGGTGAAACCGCGTGACGTCCGCTAGTACAAAATATTTACAAAAACTCTGATCACTTAGTTTCACGCTATTTTTTTTTTCTTCCTTAGGGATAGCCAGTCAAAACTGTTTCCTTATATCAAATCCCAAATCACTAAAACCATTTTGAAAAGCCGAAATTGCGAAATAGATTTTTTCACGAAAAATACGAACATTCTGAAAAAATTACGAACCCGGTTGGAAAACTTTTCCGTTGGCTGCAGTTTTCAGGGAAATCAACAAGTTAATATTTTCATAAAAGTAGGAGTAGTAACTACACTATCCATCCTTGTTAGAGTAACAGATTAAATTACGAAGATAAATGTGAATTAATTTATGTCTGTCATCAAAAGTAGTTTCTGAAATTACTGACCTGCAAGGTAATTGTGTAACACACTAAGAATGGCAATTTCAATTTAAAAACAGATGTATGACGCTATTACATTATCGACCAAATATGAATTTTTCACATATACACACATCAAAAGTGTCTAGGGATCAAGCATTTTTATGCGGATTTCTTGAGATTGAGATGTGGCTTTGTAATAAATTTATGATTTTATAAATTTATATGGATCCTTTTTGGTGCATTTCATAATTTGAATCAGGAACTGTGAATCAAATTCGAGTAAAAGATGAAAATCAGCTGTCAATATTTTCCCTATAAAAACATACAACGCATTGAAGACATTATTAGTGCTACTGTTTCCCTACTACTGATTAAAACCAACGTTATTATGGAGCGGCGACGTCATTTAAGCAGGGAAGAAATGCTCAGAGCCGTGGGAATGATAGAAGCAGGTTCCCGGCAACGTACTGTGGCTTTAGCTCTGAATACAAGTCAGAGTGTTATCAGTCGACTTTGGACACGTTACCGAAGCACTGGTACCGTGGCTGAGCGCCATGGAGGACGGTATCGCTGCACCACACGGAGACAAGACCGATACATTCAAATCTTAACTCGAAGAGCTCCAACAATAACCGCCATGATGTTAGCCGTGAGGCTTCATCACTCTTCAGGGAACTTAATTAGCGACCAAACAGTCAGAAACCGCTTGCATGAAGTGAATCTTCATTCCCGAAGACCGCTACGGGTACCACCTATAGCAATGCACAATCGTAGGATTCGATATCAATGGGCTCTTGAACACAGAAATTGGGCAGAAGAACAATGGCGTTTCGTGTGCTTTTCTGATGAGTCTCGTTTTGGTATGAGACCGGATACAAGACGTATACGACACTGGAGAACCCCTGGACGCCAACAGCGATTAAAATCCTGCCAGGAAGTCCATCCTTATAGTGGTGGAACCATCATGGTATGGGCGGGTATTTGGATCGGCGGAAGAACTGAGTTGATTTGGATCAGAGGCAACCTCAACGCTCAAATTTATGCTGAGACGATTGTATCAGACGTCATCGTTCCTCTACAAGTGCAAATCGGTCCCTTATTTCAGTTAATGCATGATAATGCACGACCGCACACCGCAAGAGTTGTAAGACAGACTCTCGCCGCAGCTAACATCAATGTCCTGCCCTGGCCTGCTCAGTCGCCAGACTTGAACCCGATTGAGCATGCATGGGATATGCTACAGAGAAGAGCTCTGCCGAATATGGAGGGTATCCAGTCGCAAGAAGACCTTTTTTTGTTGTTGCAACGAACATGGGCGGCCATTCCACAGCGTGATTTGGATGAACTCATTTTGAGTATGCCAAACCGATGTTCTTGTGTTGTTAGTGTTCGCGGTAGAAACACGGATTATTAATTGTTTAAGTTACCCAATAAAATTTTAAAGAAAACTGTTATTTCAGTCTTTTTTTCGAACTTTAATGTTAGTGGTTCAAATGTCAAAAATCCCTTTATTAGGAAAATGGCAAATTTCTTTATTAATGCAAAGGTGACTTGGTTTATCGTTACTGTGACAAACGAAAACACTTTATTTGATGAATCCTTAAAGAAAATTTTAATTAATATCAATCAGGAGAAAAGTTATTGCAAAAATATATGTTGATCCCTAGACACTTTTGATGTGTGTATATAGGAAGGAAAGAATTAAGAATTTCGTTCAAAATCCTTCGGATGTTGGGATTAGTACACTCATATTTTATTAATAGAAATATACTATTTCCATGCACTTGCTTTCGGAATTTAAAGCGGCTAAAACTGCAGGGTGAAGTACAAAAAATTAAGGGTTTTACTATCTCTTGTATTTCGATAAATATGCTTTCAATTAGGTCATGGCCACGTGGTCCGACCTAGATGATACTGGACAAAAAAATTGACCACAGTCGTCTAGGTCATATTTGCCATTTAGCTGAGAAGGCATCTAGATTAAATTCATTTTGAAACTCCATTATATGATTGATGGTTTCAAGATTTAGCCTAAATTAGGCTAATTTAATAAAAAAAGAAGCGTCTAGGACACAAAGTTCACATGTTCGATCTCACGAGTTACACCTCGGTAAGTCAGAACCAATAAAACTGCATCCAATAAAACAATAAAATACTAAGACTATTCTTATTTTTCTTGTAAAACTACAGGCGTTCTCATTTATAGCTGCTGCTGTGGTAACCAATTAACATTATGAAAACTTGCAAACAACGTAATAAGTACCTACCAACAATGTATATTATAAACTTCTATCGCTAACGTTACTAAAATTAGTTCTGAATTTTAGAAGGGTTGAAGAAGTAATCCAATCATACTTGAGCATTTTTAATATTTTAACTTTCCATTTAAATATTAATCAGAAATTGAATAGAAGTCTGCTAATATTTGAATATACATGAATGGTTATCAAACTGACACGAGTTAAAGTGATTTGAAGGTCCAATGCTCAACCTTGTTCATAACCTTGTGCGATGCGACATGCGACGTACGAGTAATCAAGCGAGACAAGCGTGCCATCTCTGAATGCCATGCATAAGAACGTCACTGGCTACGGAAACTTGTCAAACCACGTCTGTCGACCGAACCTACTCCATAGGCATAGCCACTGCGCTTTTTAGCTAAATAACCACCAATCAAGCTATACAAAACCAGTTTATGCGGATCTCTTATTTTACGGGAAATCTATACAAAGCTAGACTATGTTATTCTGGAGTTGTATAGCTTGTTGTGTCTTCGTGTGTACATTTATTTGATTCACTCTTGAGCCACAATTTTCGTCATCTCTTTCTATCGCGGGATTAATACCAAAGACTAGTTAATAGCAGTAACAGTAGTACGAATCGTCTCTCAGGATGTCGCCTGACAGTTTTCTTTACATCCGCTGCACAAGAGATGGGTCGCTTTATCGTGAAGGTTGTGGTCAAGGGGTTAGTTAGTAAGTAAATACGTCTGGGACGGTGATTTAATAAAAGGGGTCCTTGTGGATATTGTCATGTAAATACCATTTTAATTTAATAAAGACAATTTAAAGTTTCCCTGCAATTCGGTTTTGTTTACTTTAACCGAGCAGTTGTTTCTTAACCTATTTGAAATTATAGAAGTTGAAAGAAAGAAAATTGTGTTTATTTGGCATTATTCATAAAAACAACTGTTAAAATTAATTAATTAATTGCTGTTTTCTCCAGTTATATTACATTAAATGAGGTCCTGGGTCCGGTTTTTTGGTCGGGCTAAGTGTTATTGGGTATTTCCATCAAGAATTCCTCAGTAACCAGTCACGGAGTCTGCCTAGCCCCCTAGTATATGGGTCCTAAAACATAACTGGCGAAATGTGGGTGCACTATTAGCTACACCTCTGCTTAATCTTCACTGGATTAAAAGCGTGATGTTATGTCCACTCTTCCACTACGATGGGTATGGGATGTCTTCTTCTATAGCGTGCCGGTAACAATTTAAGTTAAGAGAAACTGTTGCTTTATATATTATATTGCTAACTACCTGACCAAGCGGTAGCAAATATAAAGTGACAGGTACTAGATTAAACAATACCCGTTGTTAAAACCTGCCATACTAATTTCGGGGAACCAGGATCAACGGCATCACGGGTTAAAAGAACCCGTCGGGGCTGCGGGTTGATCGAAAGAGATACCGCGGCCTCGACACAAGGGGCTAAGAAGGAACATGGGTGGTTTTTAGTTAGTAGAAGTCTGACATTCCCTTTCGCTCTGCCCAGAGCGGGAGGGGGGTTATTTGATGATTTCCCACCCCAAAAAAAAGGGTTAAAAGAAGACAAGCGGGTAATAAAAATGTAAATCCAAGTTATAACCCTCTGGCCTGGTCTGTAACCGAAAAAACAAGAAACGTCAATTATTTGTTAAGCGCCCGTCTAAAGTAATAAGTATTTATTTATTCAGGGATCTTTTCGTCAAAAGAATCAGGAGAATGACCCCTGTTTTGAATCCTCAGAAATTACTGAAGATTTTTCCTCTTAAAGAGGGACAGTTTTATTTTGGGAACGTTTCGTTAGCGTAATTTCGTATCTCTTCTTAACAAACTAACTTCTAACTAGCTTGTATTGTCGCACTCTGTGGTATAGACCTTCTTGTCTAATTCCGACACAATAGGGTAGTTGACAAAAATAAACTAATTAGTCAGTCAGATAGATATCCAAAAAATATTGCACACATATTTTTTCTTCCCCTCTTTGACGCGTTTTATCTTCGTACATTTTTATTAGAACCGGAAGACGTTGCGTTGGAAGGCCTCCCACTAGGTGGACCGATGACCTAGTGAAGGTTGCGGGGATCCGCTGCATGCGAGACGCACGGGACCGGTCAATGTGGCGACACTTAGGGGAGGCCTTTGTACAGCAATAGACGTCTTTCGGCTGAAATGATGATGATGATGACATTTTTATTAATTTGATAAAACAAAAAACACGCATCCAATATTTTTCGATAATCTTACTGACGGACTAAACAGAATCATATTTTTATTAGTCAGGAAACATCCCTATCCTACCTTTTTATGTCAGTGAACGTCCTTTCCCGTGGCCATTACTGTAGGAATCGAGCTGCCAAAAATATATCTTCACAAAGCTCTTAAAGCTTTATTGATCAACGTAGTCATCATAAAAACAATTATTTTCATCTTCTGCATAGCCTTTTCTCAACTATGTTGGGGTCGGTTTCCAGTCTAACCGGATGCAGCTGAATACCTCCACAATTCAGTTAGTACTGGGTAATACGATACCCTTGTTGGTGGTTGTCAGACTTTCGGGCCACTGACTACTTAACGACTATCAAAGATCTACTAAGAATCACTAATACCAGTCATTAACATTAAACTGATGTGATGTGTGTTTCGTTTCTTTAACGTAAATCCTCCCAGCATTGAGTGCAATGAGAATCTTTTGCACACTTTTTTTTTGGAGGTTGATAAATCATCAAATGACTCCTCTAGCTCTTCGTGGAGCGGAAAACCACCCATGTTCCTCCTTAGCCCTTTGTGTCCGGGGCCGCGGTAACTCTTTTAAACAACCCGCAGCGCCGGCAGGAGTCGGCCCTTGCGAGCCCCTGCAAAGTTGCTGACATCCCTTTGAGGCGCACGTGGAACATGAACGTGCCATCGACACGGCCTGTCATCGTCATAAGACGGACGGTGAGCTAGTCCATTACTCACCGTCCACAGGCCCGCGTCTACGGTGATCTTTGCACTTTTGCATGAAATTCAAAGATAAAAACAAAGCTCACTCCACTCATCATATACTTCTAAAAACAGAAAACACTCTCACTTCAAAACTACCACAGGTCATAAAAACAAACAACACACACCGAAAACACGAACTAACATACGAGCAAATTGAGTCCCGTTGAAATGCACCAGATAAATGATTTTTAGCGACCAAGCGAGCTCTAAAACGACAAGGAAATGAGATTGCGCCCCGCCCGGGGACGTAGGGATAGTAAAACAACGTATACTAGGGATGATGTTGAACATGCATTTGATGATTAAAATAAAAGTGTGACGAGATGTTGGAGCAAAAAAGTATTGTGGAATATTAAACTAGGGAAGCTATAGAACTGTTGGTAAATTAAATAGTTTTACGATTCAACTGAAATGAATATCTGTTAAAAATCAAGTTTAGTTTCTGAAAAAATATTAGACTCATGTATTTTTGTAAAATTATGTTGCTAACTCTACTGACTCTCACAGGTTGCGCAGGCATTCTGTAACCAATTGAGGACTGAAATTGATAGGTTTGAGAAATTCGAATCTTGAGTACTTTCTGCGCATATCATTTCATCAAGGGGGAATAGAAGATCCTTGATAAGAAGGTTAATATTTTGATTTTGATCGCAAGCAAAAGTTAGTGTTGTTTATAGTAAAATTATGTTATAATAAAATTATGTTATTAACCGCTGAGCGTTCTGCCTCCTCTCTCCTACTTTTGATCTATGCTGTGCCCGACAGGATCCATAATTGCGACTGATGTAACTGTTTCCCTATCAATTGTATTATTAAACATTATGGTACGCAATCATTGATATAAAAACTAAAGATATGGTCATCCGAACATTTGCTCGACGCGTTCGCCATACAGAGAATCGGTGTAGTCTGCTCGTTAACGTAACCTTGTATAAGCGGCGTGGTATTTTCGAGGTATAAAGAAAAAAAAAAATAATTATGACCGCACCCGAAGAGAGCCGATCGTGGACTAGTTCACTTCGGCTTAGGAAAGACCGTTTTAGGACCAAGTTCGAGGCGTCATTGAAACATGCGGTCCGCCCAGTCCTTACGCAGTAATATATAAGTCAATGTACACAATAAAGAATTGAGAATATAGCAGCACATAGTAAGTACACCTTTGCTACATTTAATAACATTTTACCAGCTAAGTTTTCTTACAAATCAAGAGTAATCATTGTGAAAACGACACAGTTAAAAACTCTAGATAAGTATAGTTACCTACCAGTGTATTCAATACCGTAGTGTTTGAACTATAGAACAAATTCACACCACCAAGCGGTCTGCATTGCCTAATTAGTTAATTTTCCTTCTCGGGCTTTTCATTCCAAGTTTAATTGCATTATACAATAGTAGATTTTAAAGTATATTCTTGAAATGCAGCAAATGATATATGGATACGGTTGTCTCATAATGTTTCAGTAACAGTAGAAGCTTGGGTTGAATGATAATGATAAAAACTGACCAATTGCAAGTCTGACTTGGACATGAAGGGATCCGTACCATTATAGTAGATATTGAGAGATTTTCCATGTTAATTTAGCACCATAGACTTCTTATAAGTTTTCCTGTAATCTATAAGTGTTGAACTAATTTCTGTATTTTTTTTCAGAATTTTAGGCTCAGTAGTTTCGGAGATAAGGTGGGGGAATGGTCGGACAGACTGACAGACAGACACACGAGTGATCTTATAAGGGTTCCGTTTTTTTCTTTTGAGGTACGGAACCCTAAAAAGTGTGATCTGATTTACGAGAAAACGTGACAAATGGTTTTCTTTACCAGTAATTGTTTTCAGATGCGAGATTTTCAGAAAAACTGCGGAGTTTTTCCTTCTATGGTTGCAGAGTATCGGGAAACATGTCGTACGAGCTTTGATTTATGTCGTATTAGATCCATAATAATCATCATCTGTCTAGCTTTTTCTCAACTATGTTGGGATCGGCTTCCAGTCGAACCGGGTGCAGCTGAATATCAGTATTTTTCGTGGAGCCACTACTGACCTGACCTCTACAAACAATAACTACAACAATATACGTCACGTAAGCGTAAAAACCAGCCAATGCCACAATATTTTAAAGTCCTAACCCCTTCATCTCCTAATTCACAGAACCCTGTTTACTTAGGCGTCACCTAAACACTAACATAATCAAAACATCAAGAAAACATTATTAAACGAAGTGGTTTACGTAAACCTTTCCTAACATTACCGTTCGATACTTAAACAGGTTTCCTAAAGCTAACTATTTTGTAAACAAACATCTAAATGTTGATATAGGATACGTTTAGTTTACCTAGTTTATTGAAGGACTCATCGGCTTAACGAGTTGCCTAAGTGCTTCCGATTGGAGCCTCCAACGAGTTTCCGGAACGAACAAAAAGTGGGAACAAGACAAACGTTTCCGACACTAGGGAAGTCCAAGATTGAAAACGTTAGAAGTGCCTTACCATATACGAGAAGTTACAATATGTTTAAACTTTCTGTAATTCAAAAGTGACTTCCTCGTAGAATAACGTTTGGATCTTTAAGGTTAGACCAATTTCAAAATAATATGGATTTCAAAGTACAAATGCTAGCAAATCAAGCTACCCGAAACTGTCAAATTTCCATTTTCCTAATCAATCTTGAACTTATGTTTTAGCAATAAAGTTGAAAATGTATTATAGAAATTAAATTAAAAAAACGGATCGTAGTAGCATGATCGTAACAATAATACGAAGTGCAATCGGGTAGATTGCACTTCGTATGGACATAAAATAATTATTGAAAGTTGCTAAGAACATACAAATTCGTGCTCATAAGTATACTTAGATCGCATTAAAATATTATTACACTGAGAAAAGTGAGCTTTCAAACTCATATGAAACGGATGACACATAGGTGTTATCCGTTTCATATGAGATTTGCATACATAAAGGTTTCAGTAAGAGTAAGTGAGGCAATCAATTCTAGTCAAATATTATTGTCAACGAAAACGAATCTTCAACATCGTTTTGGTGTAGTAGGGCGAATCCAGCGATCTAAATCTTTGGCGAAAGTGTTTTATTTTTCGTTTAGTAACTGTTCGAGTATCCGTTTGGCACGGTTTTGTGAAGGTTCGTCTACGTTAAAAATGTTTCTAGTACTCTGTGGTGGAAAAAACGTTGGACTTAACGTCATATTGTATGTTTATGAACCCGGTGCATTTCTTAAAATAATCGATTTTGTTTATTTAATAAGATTTGTATATATTTTTTTTTTAACTAATAGAACATACATCTACATGTTATATCTGCTAAGCCTTTTACAAAATATTGTTATGTAGGCTTTCTGTCTAGTCCAGCTTAGCCAAGTGTATAATCAAATCAATCCCGTTTTAAGATGTTGATGAATTATGTAAAGAAAATAAACTTAGCTTAACTTGATTTGTTTATAATTTTCCTATCTATATATATCTAATATCTTCGATAACCGTGGGCATGCAATTTATTTTAGCCACCCTTCCAATCTAAAAAAAAAACACAAAAAAAAAATGTCCTCAAATATACATCCGATATCTGGCAGTTTATAAATGTAGCCTGGGCCACGGGACCCGGCCCATGTCATCTTTATCTCCGCCGTTTATCACGGGCCAAATAATGTCAGGCCAATTTATATCACTGAAATCGGACCGGCTATTTCATAAGCTTCCGTGGCCTGGTGAAAATGACGCACGAGAATATCAGTGCCAGCTTACCGAATCCTGGAATAGATTTGCGCAATGGACAAACCGAATAGACATTATAGAAAAAAAACTAGCATAATCAACCTATAATATTCCCACAGCTGGGACACAGGCCTACTCTTGATGGGCTACAATCCACCAAGCGGTCCCAGTGCGAGTTGGTGAAAAAAGCTGGAACAAAATCTAATCCTTACCCAACCAAACTACATATTCCTCCACACGGCTGCTATCATCCGTCGATATGATACGCAAACATTTACGTCACCGAGGACATCTTGCTGACGACCCAATAAAACCCGAATGTTCCTCCATATTGCAAAGTTAGTGTTCCTGCATTATACGACGTTGCCATCGATATTGTGTTGAAGTACGTTTGAATGCAGCTACGGAATAGTAAAACTGATTGAATTGTTTTATTTTCTTGTTGGTTTCGATTGGAAAACTTAGATATGGCTTGTCACAAACACACAGGACACAGGGCGAAAACAAGTTAATTAAAAGCACTAAATGCTTTTAATTAACTTGTTTTCGCCCTGTGTTGTAGTGTCGTGACTTATCAGACAAATAATTAAATGATTTCCGTACAACGGATTGCTTTTGAAACCACAACCTTCTACTGTTTGTGGAAAGAGAAAAAGAAAGAGTTATATACAGGGTGTAAATCAACCCATCACACAGCCGTCAACCAAGCATTCTGGACATCAAACTAAGTACCCCTACGCAAAAAATTTTGCTGCGAAGCGACTTTTTTTTTTGGGTCAAAAATCACATTTTGCGGTAAAACTCAATGTAGCACTGTTAAAACATTGTGCTAGTGGATGCTTTGAATAGTAAACGGGTAATGTAGGTAATTTAAGTAAAGTTATAACCTGAAAAACTAGTATTGACAAAACCAGCTGTGAAAAATTTGGAACTTTGACCCCCCATATCTCCGTAAGTAGGAGGTTCCCAGGTATGGTCTAGAACAGAAAAATAATCGCAGTGGTAGGGAGAACAAGTGCCCTTCGTTTGCGTTAAGGGTACTTTTACACCCTATATAGTGAAAGAGAAATTCTTACTACTATGAACAAACTATGACATAATATCATCTCCTTGCCCTTGTTTAAACCATGTTACTTGGGCTCAGCACAACACTGTCACACTATCATTTTCTCCTTTTCCTTTCATATCATTCCTCACACAACCAATCCATCATTTCCTTGGTCTTACTGTCCCTCTCCATCCATCAAAATTTGTACTCATCATTCTTTTAGTCACATGCGAACCGCCCCTTCTTATCACATGTTCTTCAAGTAGACTATGTACAAAAAATAGGCAACTAAAATCATGATTAACAAGTACAAAATCTCTCAAGCACAAAGTCTACGTGATCAACAAAACGTAGAACCATTCAGAATAAAATATTAAAGCAGCAGATAGTAGAAAAAATGGTTTAATATTCTAGGCCTCACGCATTTCTTGTTTAATACGTTTTATGGATTTCGATTGCGTCCAATATTTACAACGTTATCGTGCCATGGTTCTTAAGATTGTGAAACGAATCATTTCTACAAGATTTGTGGGAGGAACTAGTGATAGATATTTTGAATACCCTATGGAAATATTGGTACAGTTTCATCTTCTACTGTTGGCACAGGTCTTCCAAGTGCTTATCTAGGAGAGAACTACCACACCAAATACCCCTCACTATACCCCATAAATAATATTTTCTTCAGCCTATCAATTTCTGTGCCCCGTTATAGAGGAATCTGAGAAGCCATAAAAAGTGTCAGGGGCAAAAAAAATATTGGTCTAGAGGCAGAAAAGAAAAATCGTGTTCCCCTACGAAACTTCTAAATTTATTGTCATATGATCGGTCTGAGCTGCAGCTGTCCCTATGGTACTCTACGGTGCAAGCATGGCAATAGTTTGTTCAAATAGGTACATACTTTTGAAATTCCTTGCTTGCCCTCCCTGTTCACTGCCCTCCACCTCTGCACTATCTATACTTTAGTGTGGTACCTTGACCATATTTTCCTAAATATCAATGATTACACATAATTATATAGTTATACTATAATCGAAGTTGCCGGATCTTCGTCGGTGCTTATCTACCCCTTCTTTGTACGGATGTCACAACCAAGTACCTCCTTCCACACAACTGTTAGCAACACGAATGTACTCTGATCCTCTCCGCGCCCTCTCAACGAGTCTGTGTGGAAGACGTAACTTTAATTAAATCTAAAGATACGTTAAGTGTACGTATGTCTTTAGTAATGCAGCTCTTTGCCTCGTTATTCACTCGAGGAGGTCTTAAGGTGCAGCCATACTTCATCTCACCGCAGAATGTGGAGAAACTTTTGGCTACGTTGAGTAACTTGGAATAATTTATGCAGATAATCGTTGTTTATTTATTTTATTATTTATGTAGGTACACACAAGAGATAACATAAATAGGGAAACATCATACACGAATTAGAGTACAAAGGCACAGGAAATATCAAAGAAATTTCCTCCAGCATGCCTGTGAGAGGAAAAAAAAATGTTGACAATAGGGATGTTTATTGACTAAAAAAAATATGATTCTAATTAGACCGTCTGTTAGATTAACGAAAAATAATGGATACGTATTTTTTGCTTCATCAAATCAATAAGAATTGACGAAGATAAAACGCGTCAAAGATTTGAGTGGGGGGTCGTGACGACATTCACCGGTAAAAAATGTCAGCATTGTATTAAATAATAATCTATCTATTTATTGTCTTCATTGATTGTTTACGTGAAAAACGAAAAACTACGTGTCCCATTTGAATTTGATTTTTTTAGTTAACTACCCTATAGTAGGTATGTGAGCACAGGAAAGTGAAAAATATGTGTAAACCTAAATATAAATTAAAAGTATACGTATATACAATATATTATATATACCTGTATAAATAAATAACGTTAAAATGTATTAATAGTTTCTTTTTAAAAGCAGAGATACTCCCTTTAAAATGTTTCTTATTACTGACTAGCTGTCGTGTGAATACACCATTAGAGAACGAATAGTTACATTTTACATCTTTCTTAGATGTAGTGTAACTTGAGTGATGCTGCTTTTCCTTTGAGCTATAATAATTATGACGCAACGTAATGAGATTGTAGAAAATAGTGTTAGTTTTGAGGGTGGTATGACTTTATTTTAGGATCCCATTATCCAAGCTAAGCATACACGTTGAATACGAAAAGAAAACGGCAAAGGGATTTCAGAAATTTAACTAAAATCTCAGTAGTTGTTACGTAGATAATAATAGGTCTTGAATGAAAATAGGTCCTTTGTAATTTTTTTCTGTAAATAAGAAGCTTTGAAAAGATTTTTCGTTAATTTAAGTTAAAACTGGTTTAGTAAATCTTTGGTTTATCAAATGTTGTATTTTTTACATTATAATACAAGATTAAAGTATTTATTTTTAAGTTGACTTAAGTTAAATACGTACGCAACTTGGACTGTGGGGATTTACTTACAGTACCTTTGACAAAGCGTTAGGAAAGTTCAATATCAAAGGAAATATTGTTGCAATATCGTTAAAACAGACTAAAAATAAAGTGTTATATTACCAAACTTTCCCCGCCTTATTTCCTTTAACAAACTTTACAAAGGAAGAACACAGAGAATCGCGAGCTAAAAATAAAATACTTGCCACATATTGTAAAGCAGATAAAAATGTTCTCCACAGCTGGGATTAATAATACTGAAGTAATTAATAAGGAAAAGACATAAAATCTGAGTTAAGACCGCACTAGGGATGCTATGGGGTCAAGAATATCGATACATCGTCGCACTGTTTTTAGCGACATCGAGGTTTCAACCAACTCATATCAAACATCTGCCCACCAGTCTATATTTATGCACTAGACCCTAATACAAAATTTGTCTAGTCGAACAATGAGTCTATTCACATAATGATAATAATTATAGAATTAAAATAAAAACGTTTATTTCAATAATATTACTCATAATGCCATTCAATCTTTCAACGGATAGAGCGACACTATACTAAAGCATCTGTCTGAGCTCTGGAACCAAACCGCAACTCGTCCGTAATGTTATGGATGAGTAGGTACCTAATTGTAGATATTTTTGAGAGATTAATAATTTAATGTAATTCATCGCTTGGGACTTTGAAGGAGTCGAATATTATCGATTCACTGAGCTGATAGTTAAATGATCGGTTCAAAAATAGATTTGTGGTCTATCTTAGATTTATATGACAGTTAACATCTACCAACTCGTACTGGGCCCTCGTGATGAATTCTAACTCATTACCTCTAACAGACAGGAAGCCTGTATCCCAGCAAGCTGATTGTGCTTATGCTACTTTTTAAGTTTATCTCACCACAAACATCGGTGTAGAAACCTGGACCTATCACTACATATTATAAAAGAAAGTTCTCCGCCGGGTATGTCTGTTTGTTCGCGATAAACTCAAAAACTCCTCCACCGATTTCCATGCTGTTTTCACCAATGGATAGAGTGGTTCTCGAGGAACGTTTTAGTATATGGGATGCAGGAACGGGATCAAAATTTCATGATTAGTTTTGGTCGCGACAACCAACATACACGCGGGCGAAGCCACGGGCATCAGCTAGTTAAATAAATATGCCCAGCAGTGGGACAGTAATAAGCTGGTATTATAATCAATACAGTTTAATCGCATGTTTTATTTTCCCTTGTTAATTAGTGTAAACAATGTCGTTGGTAGACAAATACATAAATAAATAGAGTTCCAGGAAATAAACAATTTATCTACTACCCCAGATATCGATAATTTCCCCTGAATCTCCGCACCACACTACACGACACTGTATGTAAGTTTATTAATGAGAGGCACATTAACTCGAGCAGTCTCCTAGCCGGAACACCAGTGGACAAATTATCAGATAGGATTAGTTTCGATTCACGTATTTAGTCTGTGTCTCTGTTCACTGCACTTGGTAAACCGCAGTTAATTTAATGTAATTCATCGCTTGGGATTTTGAAGGAGCTGAAGTTTTATCTGAGCAGATGTTTAGGTGAGCTGTTTTAAAATAGATTTATGGAGATGACTTACAAATTTTTGGATTTGTCAATATCCTAGTAAGAAACGACCATTTTTTAAAAATAATGCATAACATCTCGCCTGAATCTTCAAAGGGTTGTGCAGATGTGTAAATAAAAGTATATACAACCCACATCTTGTCAGTTGTGTCAGTTTACGTCCTATGTAATAGAGAGCGAGGAATCTTAGGTAGGTACTTGGTTAGTACTTTTAACTATAGGTAGGTACCTATAGTTAAAACTAATTGGGCAAAATTATGCAGTAATTTCGTATGTGTATGTTCAATGTGCAATGGTTAATGAGCCTCCTTGTGACGCTACAATAAACATCCAATTGTCTATGAAGACTTGACGAACCAATTAATGTTCAAAGCTTACTGCTAATTGTCAGTTCAATCCTAATTAGAGAATACAATCACGGGATCCCGGGATTATGACCGTTTTATAACACCGAAAATCCCGGTCCGGGATTGTACTTGGTTAATCCCGGTATCTTCGAGATTGCTATAAACAGGTCCATTTAGCATTCTACAATCCGTTGCGCCTTCATTAAGACCTTACCTAGATTATAAAAAATCGGTTTGGAAATGGAGGAGTTCGTAGCACTTAAGCACTTTCTGTGAGAGGCTATAATCCACCACGCAGTCCTCGATGTTTTGGTTCTGGAACATGCCGCGTCCCTCGCGATATTTCTCTTCCAGAAAATCAGAAAAATATCTATGAATTAAGACAAACACCACGTAAGTGGTTCTTAAGCTACAAGTGCACTAACGGGTAGACAGACAGTGAAAAGTCATAATTTAGTTATGTAAAAGGTGATAAATTCACGTAAAAAGATGTAACATTATTTATCATCTTCAAAATCTTCTACCAATCTATTTATTATGACATATTTCTCATAATCGATAAATGCATGTTTACGGAAGACGTCACACATAAAAACACATATTTTATTCCCGTACATTTTTCTTCGAAAATACGGCCATAATGTATGGGATTGTACACGCGTTGAGTTAGGTAAATAAGCAGATGTTAGAATAGAAATACTGAGGCTAGAATCAATCTTTAGATAGCTCACAAATACTTAAATAAATAGCCTATACAAATAAAACGTATCGTGTTTACGGCTAGGGCTTAACCTCGAGTATAATAATATTATTTAGTAAATATACACAGTATATGGTTCAGCTTACAAAGGTAAATATTGTTATGTTACTAAGGTAGAATGAGGAATCAATATCATATCATTTTCACGTTGTGTAACATTCTGATTGTTCATTGTCATGTGTCATTGCCAAGGGTATTATATAATGTAAGTAATTGAAAAGGAAATAATATCATAAACAGATCATAAGAAACTTCCTGTATTTTTGTCATCTGATAATGAAAGCCTAAACCTTTTGAACTTTGCTGCGATATTTTTTGTGAAACCAATACTTACAATGATATGTAATTTAACAAATTATCAACACGCTGCAAAACTTAAGCCCTAAAATTAACTACGAAAAGAACGAAAAATTATCATAATCATGGAACATTATTTTCTGTCGTATTCATTATGGTTGTGCACCATTTTCAGCTACTTTAAAACTTTGAATACAGAAAAGCTGAAAGATAATCAACTGTCATGGTGAGAGACAAATCGTATGTTAATAAATAGTGATGTTAATAAATTAATGTTGTTGAAATAAAAATGTTGTGTGTATGGATAGAGAGGGAGAGGATGACCAAAAAAAAGATGGGTGCATTGTGTGAGGAATGATATGAAGGAAATATGAGTAAATAATAGCGTGACTATTGATTGGGGGAATAGAAGAAAAAGACATGTTGCGCCGACCCCAAATAACATGAGCAGGAAGACGATGATAAAAACTTCGTTATCCGTCATTAAAATTGAGCAAACCACTTAGCAAAAAACAGAATGTGAACTGTGTGAAGTTTACAAAATTGACACCATTATCGCTATATATTAGTTTAAACGAGGGACATATTGAAACCCGCAATATATAATATAATATGCTTCATTGACACTAATACAAATATGAAGAAAAAAAAACACTGATAAAAAACAGACAGAACCTTACAAAATATTTCGGAAAAGTCTCGCAACCCTTGCGATTGTCACAGAACATGTGCGCGGTTCAATGACTTTTAGGTATAATCATTGACTTATATATGTCGCCGCGAGAGTGTCTATCTGCTGGGATCATTAGGCAATCTAATTAATAACCAGCTTATAATAATAGCTTAGCTTAGTTTTTTATAATAATTGATGAACCTGCCATCTCTGAGATATTTGTACAGTAATTATTACGGGATCGATATTGAAAGACAGAAGCGACAGTGCCATCTGTTAGCTTTTGTGTTAACTACTACAGAGATGGTTTGTAATTGAATGGTCGACGGCTCGAATAATGATTTATTAAACAGAGGTCTTTAACTAGAACTATAGTTAAAATTAAGATAAGCTAATTGATTATGAATATTGGGATTTTAATGATTGCTCACTTGAAATTAGGCTGTATAAGAGACGTCATTGCACATTGTTGTGAAGATGGCGGCGAATACGATTTTAATGATCAATAACTCAATTTATAATCTGAAACCACGACTAAATCAGTTTCTTTATGTAATTATAAACTAAAAAGTCATAAGATTATTTTGTAGAGCAATTTATTAGTAGAAAACCTGTTCTTTGTATTAAATCCTTTAATTAGCCGGAAATGGCGTAAGTAACATTCTGTTGTAAAAAGTAATGAACCTATTAATTAGACATTAACTTAATAACACCTTCGCATTAATATTGGTATTGTTTTATTGTTAAATAATTATTACAATCAATTGTGAACCATTTTAGTATTGTTTATTAGTTTTAACTGATTAAGTAATTAATAACAATACTGAGTGCGTGGTACTTCCGCTAGACGGGCTAGACAAGTAGACACGCGTGTGACGAAAGATGCACATTATCTCGCGTTTAGCAAAATAATGTAAATGAAAGTGGTTTTTGATGTGATTAATATTAATTAGTGCAAACGAGAATTGTAACATGATTTAAATGGAGTTTCTTCAACCCATTCTTCTCCATAGTAACAATGATTCATGTGAATGGGTCTCAACCCCTGAAAAGTTTATAAGTGCCTGTAAATGGACTATTGTAAATAAACGTTTGGTGTTCGAGTCAAGTATTGTGTGTGATTTCAACTACCCATTTACCCATCTGCCACGAAGAGGAATCTAAGGCGAAGACAATATGGCGGAGGCCATTGATATTTAGGAGCAGCGTTCCTCTAGTGGTTTTCCCACCGTAACATATATTACTGCGTAAGGACTGGGCGGACGGCATGTTAAAATGACGCCACAAACGTGGTCCCAATAAGGTCTTTCCTAAGCCGAAGTGAACTAGTCCACGATCGGCTCTCTTCGGGTGCGGTCGTAAATTTTATTAAAAGCTTTATTTATGTTCTTTATACCTCGAAAATACCACGCCGCTTATACAAGGTTAACGAGCAGACTACACCAATTCTCTGTATGGCGAACGCGTCGAGCAAATGTTCGGACGACCGTATCTTTAGTTTTTATATCAATGGGTATAATCCATTTTCCCCTCATAGTAAACTGGTGTAGAAAAATGACGAAAAAGAAACTGAAATCTGAAAAGCGTACATCTGGTTATGGCACAATTACGGCACAAATTAAGGTTATAGTTTTTTTTTACATTTTTGGAACGAGAATCGAATATTGAATACCCTCCCTCAATAACTAACCTAACCTAACCTAACATACTATGTATCTTCTGTATACTATACAAGTTGCTATTAAATCTTCGAGTGCCATTGCCAAGGTGACTGGTGAAGGTTCGAAATCACTCTGTATCTTTTTTATTTCAGAGTGCAACATAAAAAGTTTTATGGTAAAAGCTTTCATACATTTTTCGTTTATCGTCTTCAAGTAGCTAATGTACTGTGTCAAGTACCTATTGGTTATTTTTATATATTTGCAAAAAAAAATCAACACATTGTTCAAATTGAATTGATTTGAATAAATTTTGAAGAGGCAAGTATTTATTCATGTTCAACTTTGAAATATTTTTGATTTTCTTTTTGGTTTGATTTTAAGTTTAAAAGTTTAAGTTACTTTGTTTGTTTAAGAAATCTGGATTTTGATTGGGCACGTGTACGTTATAACACTTTACCCCACCCGGGAATCGAACCCAGAACCTCATATTCAGCAGCAACTCTTACTGCTCTACTACAATGCTAAACTCACTATAATTGGTAATTTTCAATGAGCGAAGCCCTGTGATTTATTGAAATATAGGACCGAAAACTAAGTTTCCGTGACCGCGGTACCGTTCTCATGACATTCGCCAAGTGTCCAAGTTGACAACTTGTATTGACTGGTTGTCAAACAATTGTAACTTGTGTTTGCTTACTTATTGAGTTCATAGGTTCTGGTAAAGATGGCCTAGTTAAATGTTCAATTGAAAACTAAAATATTTTATCAAAGTCAAATAAAATGGTTTTTTTACCAGTCTTTGTCGTGTTCCAATGGCGGGGCAAAGGCATCCCCTTTCTCCTTACATACCTTTTCTTTGGTGTATGCAGCCTAGGCTGCCCATATTAGTTATTTTATTGTTACTAACAAAATATGGATTTAATTCTGAATTAAAATATTTGAATTTGAATTTAAATTAGCCCCGCAAACGTGATCTGATTGCTACCTTCGCTGCGGTCGACCTGCTAAAGTGTTATAATATTAATACAAAAATTTAATATTTTTTCTTTCTTTCTTTCTTTTTTCTTTTTTTTTAAAAAACGTTGCCCCACACTAGGAAAATACTAATATATTTTTTTTAAAGTCGGAAATAAACATGACGCCGGTAAAACCAAAGACGCCAAAAAAAAAATAGGTTTTATTTTGTTTTTAATACTGGGAGTTATATGTATTCAATTAATTCTATTCTTCTAAAAAAAATGTGTTATACCTAGAAGAAATAGATTAATTTCAGATTTTATTATTAACAATTTTCGTTCGTTGTTCATTGTTGTCACTTCATCATCCTTTTTATAAATCTATGGTATAGGTTATGGTAATAGGTTTAAAATAAAGAATATCGTCGCTACCATCACAATAATATTAGTTTTTGTAGTTACCTGATTATTTTCACAGATTTGGATTTAGGTGCCTTTGATTGTATAGGCCTCAAATTCATCCGTACCTAGGGTACACAGCAATAGTAGTAGGTATTTGTTTAAGTGGCCAATTCCTATCCTATAGAACAACGAACAAAATGTTGATTTGTTACTAATATATTCAGAATATAGGTAAAGACGTATACATAACGGTTTCTAATGATGCAGATGTCCAGTAGGTAAGGTTAATAAAAAAAAAGAAACAACCTTAAAGTAAAGTAAACACCATATCCCCAAAAGGGCATGCATTTCCTTTGATGATAAAGTGCGTCCTTTTTCATTCCATATTAAACGTACATACGCTTGAAAAGTCTTGACGAGGGCCTTAACGAAAAGGGTCAAGAATTCTTAAGTAGTTGGTCATCTTGAAACCTGCGATGGTTTACTCATCTAAATAGGATAATGCTCTCTATTAAAATTTAACAAAGTTCCTACCGTCTGCGCCTAAAGGTCTAAATCTTTAGTGGAATAAAATTATTATGACAATAGAAATGTTTTATTTTATGAACTTCTTGCTACTATTGGTCAGTTATGCTCAAACTAAATTAAATATAGAATGCTTGATTCGAAACGGTACCAAACAGCGGTACTTACTGTAGGTAAAAAAGTGTGTTGAGAAAGATAAAGTAAAGGCTAACATGTAACTTTTTGCTTCATACGTTTTGAAGTAACGTTCAATACAAAACGTCTTTGAAAGAACGAATGACTATAATACGAATACGAATGGTTATAAGCTGTTTTCACACGGCAGCGGTCAGATGGTGTACGTGTGAAAACCACCGTAATTAGGCTTAATGCTAATCAATCGCCGATGTAGATATACCAAGATAACGCAACAGCACCTACTTAACGGGCCCGGCTTGATAATTTTTTGCTTAACATGACTGTCAACAACAACGTTACAATTCAAGAACTATATTCTAGACGTTAAAGAACAAAAACGTAGTTTTTTTGTATTATAACTGCGACACAGTTACTTAACTAACGCAGATTAACGTACACAAAAATTGTTATAATGTTTTTTGTTCCAATAAAATATTTGTATTTGTTTAACGTCATAGTAGGTAGTCAAAAATTTGAGAGGGTTCAAAGTGACGATGATATGTCAGAAGCATTTAAATAAAGAAAACCGATGTAGATTATACTCTGACTATTGGGCCTACCACAAGCTCATGCTTCACCACAGTCCCGGCCTGCGCGAGCTTCTCGCACGAAAAATCTGAACACGGACGGCGCTACCACATGCTCAGTTAAGTAAGTACGCGCTGGCCTCATTTTTGTCGAAATCGTCGACGTGTAAACAAAAAATGAGGCCTGCGGTGGTAGGCCCAATAGTCAGAGTATAATCTACATCGGTTTTCTTTAGACCACTTAATACCTAATATTTAAATACTTCTGACATATCATCGTCACTTTAAACCCTTTCCCAACAAATGAATGTGTTATTAGTGTCCATAGAATTCCTCGCCAGCCTTTTGAAAGCGAAGCACTTAACTAAAGCAGTTCTGCTGACGTCATCCTCATTAAGGGTTTGTGGTTTTGTTCGAAAAACTTGTGCAAAACACAAACTAGTTCGTTTTCATGAGGGCGGTAGTTTTGTCCGGTTTATTGTAGTTTTAAAGGTCAGTATTATACAGGTTGGTCTTATGGTAGAGTGGTCTAAATTAGGTTAACTTATTTTTGTTGGGTGGAAATACATGTGTATTATCGAAGTTCCGAGGTGGGTACATACAGACGTAAATGTATGTAACGTAAATTCAAATGATTTTTGTGTCGAAAATAAGGCTATCTCGCACGCAGTGGTTACCTTATAAATTAAAGATAAAGTTTACAATTTATTGCATCTTGCTATTCTTTGCTTTAACTGTAATTGATGATATCAACACTTACATTTATCTTCTTTAAACTTTGGTCTGTCTATTTTTCTCTGAAACCATTTCAGTTTAAATTGCGATAAGCACAATAAACATCACAAATAGATATAAATAAAGTCTTAAAATGAAATAACCACACAATTAAATATTACACGAAACGCACATGAATTCGAAAAATTAGAGGTGCAAACTTGAAAAAACAAACATACACATCGCGAGAAAAATGTCCGAGCAATATTTCTCAACGACAGGAAAAGCGAAGTCAGAGGCCCATGTGTTGCATAAAAATTCTGACACCATATTAGGCATAACCACACCATAAATAAATAATAGTTCTACGTAACACCTTGATGCCCACTCAATACGTACACGTACTTAGCTACATTACTGACATCAAACCAACCACTTATTTTAATTGACGTACCCAATAAACGCGTCCAATAACGTGTGATCCGATGGAATTAACTAAATAAAGTCAGGTGGTTCGTCGGTCGGTGTTGGTTTAACGGCTAGTTGGCAAACATGGCCGCTGACAGGGTGGGTGTAATACGAACTGTTTAGGCTGGCAATACAGGCTGGATATGTAGGCACGATTGCTAATAAACACATGTACTTACGCTTTTCTTTTATTTAGCCTAGATAGGTAAAGGCCTCCCATAGCCTTCGACTCTTCTCGTCGTACGGTTTTCTCCGGACAATCTCACACAACATCCTCTGAATCGTCACGCCAGAGTTTTTAGGCCAGTAACTGTAGCAAGTTGTAAAATTACAACTTGCTACAGTTACTGACATTCTTTTTTGCGTGTGTACGTACTTAGCTGCCGTACCATTCGCGGAATACATGAATGCGTGGTGAGTAAGTTAATACATACCTAAGTACTATTTTTTTTAACCGACTTCAAAAAAGGAGGAGGTTATATGTTCGTGTGTATGTATTTTTTTTTTTTTTTTTTTTTATGTATGTTACCTGATTTCTCCTCCATTTGTGAACCGATTCTCTTTTTATTTGAAAGAATATACTCCTGAGGTGGTCCCATTTAAATTTGGTGAAGATCTGATCCTGATCCTGATAGACGGCAAATCTGTCGTGATTGCTGCAATCGCTTGGATGTTTATTGTTTATACAACATCATGACGTAACATCACGCCTGTATGATCTGAGGGGGTACGCAGATGTGTACACCCAGATTTGGACAGTAAGATATTATGTAATGTTCCATTTATTGGGGATAAATAAAACCTATTATTTGTTTGGGAACAACTAAAAATGGAAAAATAAAAAACTTTTTTGCAAAAAACAAAACCGACTTCAAAAACACAAAAAAGTGAAAAATAAACATCACAAGAAAAAGCAGCTTCTGAAGTCGGTGGCAAAGAAAACGAAATCAAACAAACAAAATGTCACCGACTTCAGAAGCTGCTTTTTCTTGTGATGTTTATTTTTCACTTTTTTTTGGGAATGGGAAATCATTGATTGATTGTTAGTTTCTTTTTATATTTTTTATTGTCTGTTGTGTGCACTTGTGGCATAATAATATGCTTAATAAATATGTTTTCTTTCTTTCTTTTTATCATCAAAAAACCCCTCCCGCTCTTGGGCGGAGCGGAAGGGAGTGTCAGACTTCTACTGACTAAAAAAACACCCATGTTCCTTCTTAGCCCTTCTGCCGAGGCCGCGGTATTTCTTTCGAATAACCCGCAGCCCCGATGGGATACATAAGAACTTGGGGACAAATTGTTACTCTGCTAGTAGAAACACTTCTGTACTTCAGTACCAGCACTTTATGGACTCGAACTTACGTGTAAGTTGGTAAAGTTTTCTCCTAGTAATAATGGCTTTATGCCACTTCACTATTTTATTGTAGACACTAGAGCGTCGTACCAGGTTAATAATATTATGTTATATGACAAGAATATCATATAAAATGGATGTGTTGAACAAAGTTTCATCAATGAAAGCCTGGCGAGATTCCAGTAACACAGTTACTGACACAAATGTAGCAAAAAACTTTGTTGTTGTTTGTTTAGGTTTGTATTGGTTACATTTTTATATATGGCGTATTACAGGCGTAATGTTATGTTTAACATCACGCCTGTAATCCCCGAAGGTTTAGGCAGAGGTGTAGGTACCTAATAGTACACCCATAATTCACCAGTTAAGTTTCAGTTCCTTTTAATAGGGGCGAGTCTAATGTCATCAATCGGGCACGTATCCAGACTCCGTGGCTTCTACTGAGAAATTCCTGATGAAAAAACCCAATATCACTTATCTGACCCGGGAATCGTACCCAGGACCTCATGCTCAGTAGTCGCTCTTGCGACCACAACACCAATCAGGCAGTCCAACAATGAGATGTGAAAACTTCAAAAGCTGCTTTTGATGACTGTGAGTGCAACCGGAATGCGGAAAACGGAAAATAAATGAAAGATAAGGATGCGAGATCCCCAGCCAGAGGGACGAATTCCTTCCGAAGACAGTTTGTATAGAAATCCGGAAGGAAGTAAATCAAGTCAATGGTGCTTGAAATATGGTTTTTAGAAACGCATTCTTCCCTAAGGGTAAAGGGGACCATTCATGACCCATACAAAAAAATACTCGAACATGAAAGTACGAAAAGAAATAAAGTATTTAATTCTAGTGTTAGAAAGATAGTACGTAAAATAGTTTTGATTCAGAAAGCTAAGCTGTACGACTGAAGCTAGCGATGTTTTAGAAGATTCGAAGTCGAAGGGTGGGCGTTTTGGGGGACTGTCACTTGTAAATGAGTAAAGTAAAGTAAAGTAAATTTTGACGTTCGAAAAGTGCTGATTATCAGCCTAGTTTGAATAAATGACTTTTGATTTTGATTGATTGAAAAAGGGGGTTTTTCTTTCAGTCAGTTTAAAGTTTATTCAGTTTATAGGAATGTATTCTTTTGTTGCGTATAGTGAAGTTCTGAATCACGTTTTGAAGTTATCCGTGACCTTAGAATAAAAAAAAACCGATATCTGCCGGGTCTTAGTCCATCAGACACATCTCCTGTCAGATCGGAAGATCCTTCCTTTTCTACGGTGGATGAAGCACTTCCCGAATATCACTATTATCAGCATTATCAGTATGCAATATTGACACTGAAAGCTCTTGGCCGCAGTTTAGGTTTGCGGTAATCGTGTTCAGTTTTACTTGTGAAGCAAGCTCATTTCTCGCTCATCTTTCGACTCAAACTACACATTACCGTTTAGTTTCATGTCAGCGCTGATAGTTCAGAATGTTAAAATTTAATATGCCACATAACACACGGGTATCCGTAGGTATATGTGTCGTAAACTTATTACTACGGTTTATTTCATTCGGGCCATGTAAATATGGTAACAAAGTTTGGTCACCACTCACAAAATGCTCGGCAATATTATGAATAAAAACCTTTATAGGTACGATGAAAATGGTTTTATACATTTTATGCTACATCATGCCAGTTTTCCTCGTAGAGTTAGGTGTATTTAGTAAAAAGGATGGAAAAGAAACCGACTTACAAACGCTTAGTAAACTATTGTGAACCTCTACAACCTAATGTTTATTCTATTCAACATAGGTAGCAGGAGCAGCACCGACTGACGTCGGCCCTTGCGGGCCCCTGCAATGATGCTGACATCTCTTTGAGGCGCGCGTGGAACACGAACGCGCTGTCGACACTGCAAGCAGTCGTGCTTTACATTTTGACCGAGTAGGTGTGTAGGAATGCACTTTCATAGGATACAGTAAACGCTTATCACATATTCAAAACGTTACTAAATACGTGGTAAGCGTTTGTGCGGTGTCCATTTCACCATGTATGGGTTTACCATGTGTAGATACTTGCATTGCGGACACCGCACAAACTTTGGAGAATTTCCTGTGTATGCCGAAAATGTACCTTGTCATCATCATCATCCGCCTAGCCTTTTCCCAACTATGTTGGGGTCGGCTTCCAGTCTAACCGGATGCAGCTGAATACCAGTATTTTACATGGAGCGACTGCCTATCTGACCTCCACAACCCAGTTAATACTAGGTAATACGATACTCTTTGGTAAGACTGGATGTCAGAATTTCAGGTCTGCCTGTGGACTACCTGTAACGACTGCCAAAGCTCTATATATGGCAGCCGGGATCATCAGCTTAACGTGCTTTCCGAGGCACGGAGAAAACTCGGTATGTCGGGCGGTCACCCATCCACAGACCGACCTAGGCAAGCACAGCTTTACCTAAAGATCGACCCGAGTGGCAGTTCTTATTAAGCCACGAGCTCCTCAATGTACCTAGTCCTACATAGAACAAAAAAGATTAGGAAAATGATTGCCAATTGGGTTAGCTACCCTTTTTTTCTTTTTTTTTTTGGGTTGGGGTGGGAAACCATCAAATAATCTCTCCCGCTCTGGGCAGAGCGGAAGGGAGTGTCAGACTTCTACCGACTAAAAACCACCTATGTTCCTTCTTAGCCCTTTGTGTCGAGGCCGCGGTATCTCTCTAAAACAACCCGCAGCCTCGGTTAGCTACCCTGATTTTCAATATAAACAAACCCTAGAATCTAGGGCCCTGAATATTAACACGAAGATATTGAAGTCCTTTTAAAACATTATATTTTTATTGATGTGACGTGGACCGTACTGTACTTGTCTTCAATAAATTCCAAAACTACTATGAACATAGGAATTTTTGGAGATTATTTTTAGGTTTAATAATATAACTTAGAAATATTCTTTAAGTTCAAAACTCTGGAAGAACTGGCGAAGTTAGAAATTGAGAATTTAGTTTGTAAAAATTCATTAAGCTTACACAATTAATTTGCTTTATTAATACTTACTCATCAAAATTAATTTTAATAAGTCCTCTTCAATTAAGAGATCTTTTGGGTACGCAAATCTTTATCTTTTCTTATTTTGTTTATGCTATCGTAGACTGTATCCAGGGGTCTTCATCCAGAAATAGATGATCCCATAAAAGGTTACGTTTAAAAATTATACAATAGGGTAGTTGACAAAAAAAAAATCTAATTAGGCCGTCAGATATATTTCCAAAAAATATTGGACACATATTTTTTCTTTTTTCACGTAAACAATCAATGAAGACGATACACACATACACATACATACATAAACACACGCCCTTTCCCCATGGGAGAAGGTAGAAACCACAGAACGCCACCCGCTACGATGGACAAAAAACGGAAAACCCGTGGAAAACTCGTGTGACGTCATATTGTAAGACATTAGTATGATATTATTTCACCGGCGAGTGACGTCACAAGTGCGCCCCTACTCAAATTTTAATGTTTGAGGCGTTTTATATTCGTCAATTTTTATTGATTTGATATAACAAAAAATACGTATCCAATATTTTTCGATAATAATGTAACAGACGGACTAATTAAAATCATATTTTTTTTAGTCAGAAAACAACCCTATTTAAAGTCGACCGCTGAGCATGAGTGCTTGTTTTACATGCCCATCTATTCTAATATTCTATACTTAGGTATTGTAAAACTGAAGAATTTGTTTGTTTGGTTGAAAGCGTTAATCTCAGGAACCACTGGTTGGAATTTAAAAATCTTTTTGTGTTCAATAGTCCATTTATCGAGGAAGGTTTTAAGCTATATTACATGCTACGATCAAAAGGAGCAGAGAATAAATTTAAAATACTTCTCATAGTAACTATTCCACGAGGTCAAAATCGCAAGCAAAAGCTAGCGTTCAATATTAGGTAGTCTGAAAGTAGCAAGTCTGAGTTAGCACTCACTAGGTACCGGGTAGTGTTAACACAAGGCCCACAGCGCCGTTTGACGTGCGAGAGTCGGACGGTTCTAGTGCGGTTTGGATGCGCGCCAACATTTATTTCAATTACCTACTGCGAAATGCACAGGGATCTGTTGAGAGGTTTAGTGCTGGCTCTAAAGCTGCGTCTACGCTAGGCGAGCCAAGCACGAGCGGAGCCGTTCTCGGTTTCGTCGTTTGCGGCGTATGTGTGGACGTACAACGAACCTACAACGTTACCTACGTTGTAGGTCCTCGTCCTCGAACGTAAGTCAAATCCCTTTGTGTTCGCCAAAAAACCGACAAATGGCGGAGCACAGCCGAGTACGAACGAAATGCTCGTTCGAGGCTTGTATGTCGGTCCACACTAGACGAATTGTGTTCGGCTCGTGCTCAGTTCGTGATCGACTCGTGATGGGCTCGCCTAGCGAAGACTCAGCTTAATATAGGAGGATGTTCTTTTGTTTTAGTCTCCTGTTTTTATTTATCTATCGTAGGTATATGAGGAGTAACTTTATTATAGGATAGGCCATTTGTGGTGTAGTTGGCAAGATGGTGCGGAAATTATGGTCTAGCGAGCTTAGACAAACAGGAATTTCATAAGTGATGGCGATGAATCAATCTTCTGAAATAACATACATAACGTCACGCCTGTAATCCCCGAAGGGTTGGGCATACGTGTACCTATTAGTACTCACACATTTCGCCAGTCCACGTTTAGTTCCATGTAATAGGGGGCGAGCTAATTGCCATCAACCGGGCACAAAGCCAGACTCCGTGGCTGCTACTGAGAAACATCTAATTGGAAAACCTTATAACATTTTGCCCGAACCGGGAATCGGACCCAGGACCTCATTCTCACCAGTCGCACTTGCGACCAACGGACTCGTGAAGGCACTCCATTACATTGACATGAAGTATCAAAAAGTTTAATTATGTCAATACAGTCGAAAGTTCAGGCCGAAGTATCGCTACTCTATAACATCGAAAACCTGACGATGACTCCTCCGTTTTTTTTGTAGATGGTGGGAAATCATCAAATGAGTCCTACCGCTGTCAGACTTTTACTGACTAAAAACCACTCTTAGTTCTATGTGTCCGAGGCCGCGGTATCTCTTTCGACCAACCCGCAGCTCACGATGCCTCGCCCTGGACTTTCGTTCTTAACAGGAACTGATGGACACTGCTGAAGGTGCCCAACTTGAAGATCAGTTCTGGGTCAACACAATTCTGGTACTGGACAAGACACGGTTGTAGTATTTTTCAGGAACTATCCGGCTGATCAATTGGATATTTGTTTTTATTTGAGGTACTTTAAAGGTATATTTTTTCGGTGTAATTATACTTTATGAGTAATTGTTTAATAATGAAATATTACAGAACACCCATCTTTTTTATATCAATATGGCTGGTGTATCTTAATTTTGAAATAACTCCGTTCTGAAGGAGGTACAGATTTTTTAGAGCTAGGTACAGAATAGTACATTTTAGGTACATTTTTGTGGTAAGTAGTATAATTTGATTCGCTATGGTACACCCGCCATTTTGACTTTCACCGTTTGGAATCAAACAACCATCCATAAAGCTGATAATACTAAACATGTTGTTTAATAACGATTTTGCGTCTTCTTATTCTTACTCTATCTTAATACAATATAGCCATCGCAATGACAAGGAAACAAAAGAATTTAATAAGAGGATTTTGCTGAGAGTCTTATACTTTAGTCAGGTTTTATCCATAAATAGTCTAGAGACTAAGGGGCGTTACACACATTCGAGTCGAGTTTTTTCTTCATAGTTTGGTTAGTGACACAGCTAGGCCTTTTCTCTTTGAGAGGGAATGGGTTATAATCTACCACGTGGGCTCAGTGCGGCTAGGTAGATGCCTCACGACTTCGAATTTTTGGTTCTGGGACTGGCCAGTTTCCTTACGATGTTTTTCTTCACCGTTTTTAGAGCAAGGTGGTGAAATTAATTACACAAAATAATGCACCTGCCTGGATTTGAACCTACCAACAGGACACAAATCCAGACCCCATGGCCTGAGAAATGCCTGATGGAAAATCCCATAAAACTTTTCCTGACTTGAGATACGAACCCGAAAAATCGACTTAGGTCATAATGAGGTGACTTGGGTTGAAACAGGTAAAAAGGCTTCTTAACCTTCGAGTTTTCGACTTATCAACAAGAAAATCCATTAAAATAAATATCTGATATCTTAACAAACGTTCTCCATTGTTCCTTTTACCAGAAAATATTATGGAACATAACAATATAATTACGGGAACAATGAAAATATCGTCTTCTTATTTCACGTTCAATGGGATCTCTGACCTTCCCCTATTTATACACTACAAAGGAGTCTACACTACATAAAGTACCTAGTAATTCTACAATATCCAAAAGGGTATTGTAGAATTACTAGGTTCTTTCTTCATAACTACTAGAAAATGTCTTTCTTATTTCGAAAATTTTAAAAGGAAATTCATATTTGAGACGGCACTCGGCAGCCGAGACAAAAAAGCGTGAATTTATTTCAAGCAGACTTCAATATGGAACTATGAAAGTTTAATAAACCCGACAGCGTGAAAATTGTGGTAACAAAAATGCGACGTGCCCTAAAGATTCTGTCTACAAAATCTTTTTTTCGTTTAGGTGATTTTGGACAAGTTTTACTTTGAGGTTGATAAATTGCGGGAGTCCCCTAAAGTTTTACATGAGCGCATACGCACTGAACTGTAAGAGAGAGAGGACGACCAAAGATTCGAGGGGGCGATATTTGTGTAAGGAGTAAATGTTAGCGTGACGATTGACAAAGGAAAACGGGAGAAAAAAAACGTGTTGAGCTAATCCCATGTAACGTGGGATAATGGGAGGAAGATGATGACGATCGCATCAGCATGACCACTAAATGAGGCGAGGTGGTAGCGATGTTTATTCGCGAAGCAATCGCTTGTCTTAGAACACAGTCTGACAGTCTCGATTCCGGTCTACGCGTAGCTAACAGAAATAATAGGGTAACTCAAGTAGATTTTCTCCAAAAAAAAGGAAACTTGGTTTTAATAACAAAAGTAGGCACCAGGAAGGCCTCAAACATTTTCGAAAACACTTCGGTAAACTCGAGTTTGTGAAAAAGAATTCAGTTACTAAAGAAAGGAAACATACGGCTGCATATAACGAACGGGCAAGCTACGGTAGCTGGACGTGCGGTTTAAGCTAGCCGTTTGTTAAAAGATTGTGGCTTTACAATAGATGTAGTGGCATTAAATCCACAAGCACAAGATTTATTAGTGGTTGGCTGGTGGACTAGGTGGTTCTATATTACAGTCCCGAGTGTTTTCCAGTTACAGTAATTCTTTAATGCACGGTTTTAAATACAAATCTTGAATAATAGATGTAATCTTTGAAACGCCCTTTAGCGGTATGATGGAGTTTTTTGCCCTAAGATATGAATCCAAAATTAAGTGTAGAGGGGTAATTTATTCTTATTAAAATCTTAATACAGACCCCATAATGCCATCCCGTATAGACATACAGACATACACATCCCGTATAGACATCCCGTATAGCACTTAGGGGTTTATTTTATGCTAGACTATAGAATGTAATTTTTTTTTTGCTGGTTTTTCAAAAACTATTTAAATAATTCGATAGCCTCGGCAATAAATTTTACCCTTGTATTTTCATTTTCAGATTCAAAGATATTAACATAACATCATCACTACATAGTATAAAACAAAGTCGCTGTCGCTGTCTGTCCGTCGTGTATGCTTAAATCTTTAAAACTACGCAGCAGTGATTCAAGAAAAAGGTTTTAGTATATAATCTGACCGACATCCACGCGGGTGAAGCCGCGGGCATCAGCTAGTTTAATATACAATAGAATTAGTTAGGAATATTTATAATCGTGTATTTGTTGATAGAAATAAAGTTAATCAAACACGCGGTATAAGTATAAGTATAAATAAACATATTATACATGGATATATTAACAATCTTTTTTAAGTGCGTGCAGGCAAAAGACTATTTTCAGGAGAAACATTAATATTAGTACTTACCTATATACCTCACGTGCGGCTACTGACGTATTATAAATCCGTAAATTCCGAAGGTGAGTAGGAAGGAACTGGCATAATTATCTTTTGACTTCACGAGACCGCGCCTGGCAAATGTTAGCGAAAAAGTTAAGTGTGGCTCATTCATCTTCGCCGGGTAACTAGGCACTTACATCGAGGGGTCTCACAATTTTTATGTTTGCGTTATTAAGAAAACATGTTAAAGAAAATCTAGGTTTTCTTTTTTAAAGTTGCGTCAGTAAATCTTTCTTGTAAGAAAATGCTCAGCTTTGATCAACTTTGTAACGTATGAGATACTTTTTAAAGTATTTATTTCATTAGTCTTCTGCCCCTTCCAAAATAATTTGTAGTCATCGCAGCATGTCTTTTTTTTACATACTTCTGTATTATTAATAATCTCATAAGACACCTCCTTTTTTGCCATATTATCCTTTACGCAATCCATCCATCGTTTCTTTGTCTTCCTCAACTCTTAAAGCCATTCACATTCATCAAAACTCAAAACTTTCCTCGTAGTGTAATATACTTATGGGGCTATAATAACACATAGAGCAGCGTTGGCCCAGTGCTGGTGGCCCCGACTTACGAACAGTAAGTCGTGGGTTCGAACTCAGGCAGGCGCATTACTTTGTGTAATTTATTTCATCACCACTGCTCTCAAAACGGTGAATGAAAACATCGTGAGGAATCTTAGATGTCTTAAAACCAAAAAATTCGAAAACATGTGACATCTACCAACCCGCACTGGGCCCGCGTGGTGGATTATAGCCCATCCCTTTCCTAGAGAGGAGGCGTGGGTCCCTGCAGAGGGAACATTATAGACTAGGGGAACAACCAGAGCTGGATAGCCTCAAAAAGTTGACAGGGATGGACATAATGCGGAAGGTAAAGGAGATGTTGTTGTGGCAACAACATCCTCGCGGTGCTGCTTGGGAGACGGATATCCAGCATGAAAGTGCGCAATCCTGCCAAGTTGTTGCTGTTAATTCATTGAATGCAATAAAAAGCTATCCTCCGTATCTGTATTTCCAAACCCATTCCCTGATAACCCCGTTTAATGTCAAAGACCGGAAAACAACGAATATTCGACTCTAAGTTCTCGTACATTTTCGAACCGGAATCGAAACCCCCCGGTTTGAAACATAGGTCAAAGTTTCGTGTAGTCCCGGCCTAGTTCCATTCTAAATGAAACGCTCCAAAGGTCCAGTGCGTGTTGAACCCATGTCAACGCGTAAATCAGCCAAGAGGCTTTTTTGTTGAGCAGAATTTTAATGCGGAACCTATAAAACGTTGTCTTTATGTCAACATCTGCGTAGTGTTTTCCCAGCTATGTTGGGGTCGGCTTCTATTCCAACCAGATGCAGCTGAATAAGTATTTTACATGAAGCGACTGCCTATCTCACCTCACCTAACCAAGTTAGTACTGGGTAATACGATACCCTTTGGTAAGACCGGGTTTAATCTTTTAGGCCACTGGACTACCTGTAACAGCTGTCAAAGATCTTCAATAGACAGCTTAACTTGTCTTTGGAACTCGGTCTTCCATAGATCAAGTGGTGCACGGTTTAACTTAAACATATTGTATTTCATGTATTGATTGTATTTCTATACGGTAACTTATACGGGACAAACAATAAAAATACGGAACACTTATTTTTCTTAGCCAGAAAAGTGCAAACAAACGCCTAAAATAAGTACGAAAAATTACAATGTTCGAATAACCACTTTTTCAGCGCGCTGAAAACGCTATTTATATAAACAGGCAGCAGCAATTTAAGTTCCTAGCTTTATTTGTTCCGTAACTTTTTTCAACACGTCTTATTCTTAAAGCGATTGTTTAGGCTTGTATTAATCTTACAATTGTAAACAAGTCGTGCCGTAAATAACTACAGAATATTGATGAAATATAATATTATGTTCAACTCGTAAAGACAGCTGATCATTAGGGCCCCGTTCACATGGTGTTGAACTGTACGTTACTTTTGTACTTTAATTTTGGAAACACATGTCAGTAGGTACATGATCCTGCATTTGTTTTCAACCGTATGAACATTGGGTTATTGACGTGGGATCCCAACTTTCTACCGTATCGATGACTAAACACGCTCGAACGAGAGCTCTACATTCTTTAGAAGATGTAATATCAAACCGTAGGCATCTAAATATTTTTGTCAAATAAAATAAAAGAATAGCATTCTTTTGAAAACGTCTCGTGGGGGTGCGCAGGCGACTGCCTAGTGGGAATCAATGCACTTGTGTGCGTGCGTGCACCGCCAATTTTGTGTGTGATAAATGCTCCATAATATTTCTTTGAACCCAATAGGGGATCAGACTGACTCAAAAAAAATATTATGATCCTGTTTAGCATGCAGGAGTTTACCTGCCAAGGGTGCTGGCGATGTTCTTCTCACTTTGCCTGAGTCACGCTCATCTACCGAGCGATCTTATGAAAACTGTGGTTGTACCTATTGTGAAGGATAAGACTGGGGACACATCAGATGTCTCAAACTATAGGCCTATATCGCTTGCTACTGTCATTGCCAAGGTGCTGGACAGTTTGCTTGATAAGCATATGGCGACCCGCATCGAATTACATGATGCGCAGTTTGGGTTTCGACCTGGTCTCTCCACGGAAAGTGCCATACTGTCTCTCAAGCATATTGTCCAGTATTATACATCTAGGAAAACGCCTGTTAACGCGTGTTTCCTAGACCTTTCCAAAGCATTCGATCTGGTGTCGTACAACTTACTATGGCAGAAACTGCTGAACGAGACCACAGTGGATAGGGGAGTTATATCAAAACTAAGGTACTGGTATAACAACCAGACCAATTGTGTGAGGTGGGCAGGCTCATTATCGGATGTGTATAGGCTGGAGTGCGGGGTGAGGCAGGGCGGCCTAACCTCCCCACGCCTCTTCAGTCTGTACATAAACCGGTTGATCGTTGAGCTCAGCAACACCTATCAAGGTTGTTATGTAGACGGAATATGCGTCAACAATATTAGTTATGCTGATGATATGGTGTTGCTGAGCCTATCGATTAACTCAATGATGACTCTGCTCATGACATGTGAAAGGTACGCGGAGGCCCATGGGCTCAGATACAATGTAAAGAAGAGTGAAGTAATGGTTTTCAAGGCAGGCACTAAAACCTACCCAATTGCACCAAAGCTTAAACTTTGCGGAAGTCCCTTAAATCAAGTCACCTCTTTCAAGTATCTGGGCCACTGGGTATCCGAGGACCTAAAAGACAGCCTGGATATTGAGCGTGAGCGCAGAGCGTTGGCTGTCCGCTGCAATATGCTGGCTCGCAGATTTGCAAAATGCTCGTCTGACGTAAAGTCTACGCTGTTCAGGGCGTACTGTCAGTCGTTCTATACATGCAGTCTGTGGGTCAACTATACGCAGAGGGCATACAACGCTCTGCGCGTCCAATACAACAATGCGTTCAGAGTGTTGATGGGGCTGCCGCGCTACTGCAGCGCTTCCGGCATGTTTGCAGAAGCGGGCATAGATGGCTTTCACGCCATCATGCGCAAGCGATGCGCCTCCATCATGCGCAGGGTACGCGTCAGCCCCAACAGCATCCTGAGCACTATAGCGGACAGGTGGGACAGTCCCATACTGGGCCATTGGGTACGCCTACATGCCACTGTGGCGTTTAATAAATTCTAATTATAAATTCTAATTATTATGTCAATTCTATTTCAATTTGTAATATAATATATTTTATGATTGTATTTTGTGCCTACTAACATAGTTTATAAGTTGCAATTGTTACTAACCATAATGGATATTTATGTTTTATGATTGTTTTTTGTGCCTACTAACATAGTTTATAAGTTCCAATTGTTACTAACCATAATGGATCATTGCTGTCTGAAATTAAATAAATTATTATTATTATTAGTCCGTCAGTTAGATTATCGAAAAATATTGGATACGTGTTTTTTGTTTTATAAAATTAATAAAAATTGACGAAGATAAAACGCGTCAAAGATCATGAGTGGGGGCTTGTGACGTCACTTGTAGGTAAAAAATGTACTAACATGTGACTTCACACGAGTTTTCGAGGCACTCTATCGTCTTCATTTTATGTTTACGTGAAAAAAGAAAAAATATGTGTTCAATATTTTTTGAAAATGTATCTGACGGCCTATTAGTTTTTTTTTGTCCGATGTCCGACTGTTGTGGTATTCACACGTTTGCTTTTTAGTGGTGGACAGGAATTAAATTAATTTCATTATCGAAAATATTATCGATTCTGAACCATCTCTGAAAATTTGGAACCCCCCAAACGCGAGTGCGAGTGGGCCCCTAGCACACGGCGTATTTTAAACGTGCAGACGACGCGCAGATGAAGCGCGTAGTCGCTCTTCAAACAAAATTTGAACGCAGCTTTGTAACCTTAGCACAAGGAGCGATCGTGAAACGCGCGTCCTCATGTAGCGATCCCAAGCTGACCCTTAGTACGCGCTTGAAACGAGTTTCGAACGCGGTTCACACGCGCGTTTGTATCGTGTTTTACGCGCGACAGAATCGATAATCAAAAATTGGCATCTGATCTACGGCGCCATGCAACGACGTGCGTTCCTGTAACGCGCGTCGTCGGCGCGTTTAAAATACGCCGTGTGCTAGGAGCCCACTCGCACTCGCGTTTACAAAACAAAAGAATCGAGGTCAGATGTCACTTGTCTCAATGATCTCTCTAGTTATAGGATAGGTCTATTATTGCTCAATCGTCTAATTGAATGATTTGGTTAGAATACGGATCGGATTTAGGCCGTCGTCTATGAACATCGTCTTGGTAGACGTGAAACTAAACACATAGCATTGTAAACTAGTTGTTTTTTTGTCTAATAAGAGGAATCATGTTGTTACTACTGACACTTTTAATATAATTATTAGCTGTAAGTAGTATGAAACAACTGCCTGTAGTTGCCTGATTTCGTTTTTCTGCTTTACTGCGCAAAGAATTAATGTGATTTCACCGTCAATCAATCAGAGATTTTACGGAAATATTCTGAGTATGAATTAATTTCATCCATATCCATTAAACGTATTATCATGGTTGGTCGGTGATATATCGTCACATTAGTACCTACCTACATTGCAGCCATGCGAAGCACAAATGGGTCTGGAGTATTAACAGGTTTCAAGGTCTACAATAATTTAGTTTCTTAATCATCATCATCATCAGCCTATAATGTTCCCACTGCAAGGAGTCCGGCCTCCTCTCTAGAAGAGGGATGGGCTATAATCCACCACGCGGGCCCAGTGCGGGTTGGCAGATGTCACATGTCTTCGAATTTTTTGGTTCTAAGACATGCCAGTTTCCTCACGATGTTTTCCTTCACCGTTTTGAGAGCAGCGGTGATGAAATAAATTACACAAAGTAATGCGCCTGCCTGGGTTCGAACCCACAACCTACTGTTTGTAAGTCGTGGCCGACACCACTGGGCCCCACCGCTGCTCATAGTAGTTATAGTATAGTTTCATAATAGGCAATGCCAAATAAAAATCATAAGGAAACTACGACCTCTAAGAATGTGCGCAGCCTAAAACCACACTAACTTATAACCTCATCTATAAAGCACAAAAAGAAAACATTTACGCGTTATAAAACATCTAAAAGCGAGCACTGCATTTAAGTACTACGCCTCACGATTTGTGGTTACCAAATGGAATGCTAGCGACAGTTCTCTCCATTTCAATTACATAAAAACTCCCTCAAAAGACCGTTTTATTTTTCCAACAGGCCGACCAGATATGAAACCTTCATAATCATCTTGAATTGCAAGTGATTATATCCATCCGGTCCTATAATGCGATACCGCGATCTTTTCCTGTTACATAGATTAAAAATAACGTGGGTGCAGAAGCGAAACACGCGTGCGTTCGTATTTACAAACGTACTTCCACTTTCGTTTCTGGGTTCCTCACGATGTTTTTCCTTCACCGAAGCAAGTGATAATTATATTATACAATACTGACATGAATTCGAAACATTAGAGGTGCAAGTCTAGGGTTCAAACTTGGGACCTATGACTTGGCAGTCCGGCGGTCACACCACTACACTGCTTACGTCCACTGATGCCTCTAACAAAATACTGCTCGCCATAAGTACATCACTCGTTATTTTGCGTTTAAACTGGTAACTAAAATAATGCAATTCATTTCCCTTTCCTTTGTGGATCAGAGTTTCAGAAACATCATATTGACAAAAAAACTACAATATCGCCCGTGCCAGCGAATCTTTCAGATCTGCGTTTATCGAAACCAAATGTTTGTGTTTTGGAACGAAGTTCCTTATCGCGCGTTGTGAAAGAGGGCTAGACGGAAAAAATTCTTACGAAAAGTTGTCACGACACTTTTTGCTATAGTAAGCTGTGCGGCGTCGCATGTTTCTCTGTCTGTCTCTCTCTCTCTCTTATAGAAAGCAAGCCAGATATATTATTTTCATTTTTTTTTACATAATAAAAAATAATAACAATAACTTCGTTCCATCCGGGTGTTCCTTGACACCTCTCAAGTTTTTTTTTTTTATTAACGGTGGAATTACAGTGATTTCAAAGCAAGAATTTCAGAACAAATGCAGTTTCACATCACACAAATATTATACGGGGTCAAAGGGACACTGACGTGAAAACCATTACCACGTAATCAATATAACTTTTGACATCATTCTAAGCCGCCTCCCCCCTCCCGACACTACGGCTATTGAATAAAATCTGCAGTCTTTACAGTTTCTTCAGTTCCATACATTTTGAACGTGTAGGTATTACACTTTTGTGTCCCTTCGTCCCCGTATTTTTTTAATCTATGCCTGTGGCTGCCAGGAATGTTTCCCGTCGCGATCGTTTGATGTCTAAATAACTTCGGAAGCAATAATACAACGCGGAGTAAGTATGTTTCTGTTTACTGATAGAAGGTGCGACTGTGTCTGCTATGGTATGGTAATAGTGGTCTGGGGAATGGTGACGGTGTGTTTAGAAAACACTGGGGGACTTTCAGAAACTATTCTCGGCTTTTTGCTGTTATTTTCTGCAGGTAACTGGTATTTACGTGTTCAGTCTCCAGTTCTATTTCAATTGAAAGGACACTCGCATAGTGTAAACTTGGTACTTGTGCGTTTTTATGCACCCCGTTTTGATTTCCTAAAGCTTTTTTTTTTATACGGATAGTTTATGGGAGCTTGATCCCATGAATGGGCACGGACATTTCGGAGACCGAATCGTGAGCGTCCACGTCGCTCAAACTGCCAGGTGGTCGTCTTTGAATGTTGTTTGATATAATATTCAAAACTGTTAATCAGTCAAAACCAGTTTTTGCTGGTGTCACTCAAAACCCTTTTTTGTCTAGCCAGCTCCTTCCCACTCCGAAGCTAAGGCCTCCCTCCACTCCTTCCATTACCCTTCGGGGATTACAAGAGTGATGATTAGATGAGTGTGAGTTATGTCATGTTTACATTACTTTCCTGGTAACCTGAAAACCTCTTCAAAAGTTTCAAAAGGTTTTCAGGAAAGGAATGAGAGGTTTTAAGAGGTGAAGATGTAACACGCCATCTTAACCTCTTGAACTCTTTCTTTATACAATACTTAAGGTGTCCTTGTTAAAGAGATGTCAGCAACATGGAAGGGGCCCGCAAGGGCCGACGCCCGTCGGGGCTGCGGGTTGTTCGCAAGAGATAGCGCGGCCTCGACATGAAGGGCTAAGAAGGAACATGGGTGGTTTTTAGTCAGTAGAAGTCTGTCCCTTTCGCTCTGCCCAAGAGCGGGAGGGGTTATTTGATGATTTTCCACCCACCATAAAAAAAAGGTGTCCTTGTTAAGACATAAGCATTTGTCCTGGTTAACTGAAATCTAAGCTGTACTGTACCTTGGTCTTCTGTTGCCTCGAGCTAGATCTTCTGAAATCCTGAGCAAAGCTGACTTCTCGACAGATACTGGGAAAGGATCACTTTGACCTTTTGAATTGTTTGAAGTCTAAAATCCCTGAGAAATTAAGTGAAAACTGGTCTGTTCGTGTATTATTTATTCGTTTGTCGTACTCCTAATGTTTGTATCCATTATTGGTTTTCTCTAGAAAAATACTGCATTCAATTTTTGTATCTTTTTTTTTAGGATTCGACATTTAGTTCAAAATGTCGGTGCCAATTTTATTTAAAAAAAACTGTTTTTGTGAATTGAATTTTTTTTCTTTTTATGTAAAGTGGCTCCACACAACGATTTTCTTAGTATCGTGGATGGTTTTACAGATTTTTAAAGTCACGTACACAAACAGCCAGACCACAACCAACCAGACAGGTCATACAAATATTGTGTTTTGTGCGGGGATCGAACCTGCGACATGGCGTATCAGCCAATTGCTTAGTCACTCGGCAACCGTACTGTTGAATCTATTCTGTTCATCCCGCTAATTCATATCTGACTCAGGACTTAATTATGGGTTTCCTCAGGGGCGATTGTATCGATTAACCTGAACAGAAATAAAAAACAATTTTAAAATATTCTGTCGCAATATTCGTTAATTTCTGATGACGTTTGTGTTATGTATGTGAGGTAGAAACAAACTTATTTAAATTATTTTAACAACAACAATATTTTTAACTCTGTTAACCAAGACCTTTTATGTAAAATAGCAACTAATAACTAGTTTTCCGAGTACAGTCGAACAAGCTATTAAGTATACTTGCATTTACTTTTAAAATTATACAAACTGCCACTCGGGGTCGATCTTTAGGGAAAACTGTGCTTGCCTAGGTTGGTCTGTGGATGGGTGACCGCCCGAAATACCGAGTTTCCTCCGTGCCTCGGAAAGCACGTTAAGCTGTTGGTCCCGGCTGCCTTACATAGATCTTTGGCAGTCGTTACAGGTAGTCAGTGACCTGAAATTCTGACATCCAGTCTTACCAAAGAGTATCGTATTACCTAGTATTAACTGGGTTGTGTAGGTCCGATAGGCAGTCGCTCCATGTAAAATTCTGGTATTCAGCTGCATCTGGTTAGACTGGAAGCCGACCCTAACATAGTTGGGAAAAGGCTAGGCAGATGATGATATCAGTCACTTAATGCCATATGCTTAATAAAACAAAATTGCAATCAATATTTTCATTGTAATAGGATTATAAAGATTTCTGCCTGTATACTTATTAGCTTGTTCGACTGTACCTACTAAGAATGTAACGAAATATACGGAGCGTTTTTCTGAAGAGCCCTTATTGCTGTTAACTCATGTAGAGCAATTTTAATATGTAGACACCAATGTAACCTCCTTAGATGTTCCATTCTTTGTCTATAAAACTGTGAAATGGGAATATTCCAACATACACGCTCAAGTGGCACACGTGTTGTGACACTCACTTCGAAAAAAACAAATTGAGAAATAAGTTCTACGACATTCAAAGTATCAATACTTGTTCGAAATATCACGACTTTACAGCAAAACAAAACGCCATCTTCACGACCTCAAACAACGCGACTTGCGACTGCAACTTGCGTCACGCGGCACGTACGTTTGTTACTTGATCCCTTCTTCTGAGTACCGCCCGCGAAATTTAAATTTTCATTGTTTTTTTTCAATTTGGTCATTGTCAGGTTGTTTTTTGATTAAAATATGCTTAGCGACCGTAATTCATATATATGGCTTACTAAAATATAATCCCTTAAATCAGCAATACAACCCCTTTTTTTGGGGTGTGGGAAATCATCAAATGACTCCTCCCACTCTAGGCAGAGCGGTAGGGGGTGTGTCAGACTTCTACTGGCTAAAAACCACCCATGTTCCTTCTTTGCCCTTGTGCTGAGGCCGTGGTATCTCTTTCGAACAACCCGCAGCCCCGACTACAACCCTCCAAGTTTATTTAATCTCATTGGTTTTTTTTTCATGAAATTGACACTGTAAATACATACGTCTTACGGGCGCGAATCAAGAAGAAATCAAACGACAAACGTACGTGTCGGTTGATGCAAGTCGCGGCGTTTGAGGTCGTGAAGATGGCGTTTTGTTTTTGCTGTAAAGGCGTGATATTGCAAACAGGTATTGGTACTCTTAAAGTCGTAGAACATTTTGTGAATGATTTCAGGCAAGAAAATACTATTACCATTTTTTCAATAGCAGATTTACTGTGTAATGATTATATAATAATATATCACATCGAGTGTAATCTAGAACATAGATGTTTCAAATTACGCAAGTGTGCGTTTCATACTTTTGATCATCATCATCATTCTCTTGCCCTTATTCATTTGGGGTCGGCGCAGCATGTCTTCCTCTTCCATACTTCTCTGTTTCTCGTCATCTCATGAGACACCTCCTTTTTTACCATATCATTTTTACAGTCCATCCGTTTCGTTTCGTTTTCGTTTCGTTTTTCTTACTTTTGATAACGCAACGCAAAACGTTACGTAATTTGAATTTAAATACACTTTCTTTAGATTACCTTCAACATGCAATGTATTTCACACACGTTGATATAGTTGGATCTATTTTTAACTATTGACAACTTGCCTTTTACATTTGAGCTTTTGATTACTTACAGACACACGTCAAAGTTATATTTTTTTAAGATGTTCCTGAAAACATATTTCTTAGTACCTCATATATACTCGTATTTCTTAGTAGATCATAATAACTGAGTGTTATTTCTAACTTTTAACACTACATACTTAATCAAATTATAATTATAATAAAATAAAAACATGTTTACATTTTGTCATCCGCGCCATTTTTTACTCAATTATAAAGTGTTTCATGTCAATTAAGCGAGGTACCGCGATAAAAGCGAAATAACGCGCCAACAGAATTTAATTACAATACATTTTTCTAGATTCCACCATTTTTAATTCATGGAAAAACGCCTGCCTATATTAAAACGGCCGCTGGAACAATTTATTTGATCGTGACCAGTCTTTGTCTGTCCTTTCTACTGTTTTCCTGAATTATTGCAGGGATCATTTAATTTTTCGAGGAAACTTGTAGGGTAGCTAGCAATTTGAACCAGAATAAGTTGGGAGATTTTGTGAAAATTCAAGTCTTATTTTTATTTTACTTTGATGAATATATGTTGATGGAAGGAGATGGAGAGGAAGACCAAAGTAGCGATGGATGGATTACATGAGGAATTATTTGAAATAAATAGGAGTAAATGAAAGCGTGACGGTTGACAGAGAAGAATGCTCTTCCATTCTTCTCATTTCTCATTGTAGCTCCACCTCCAAATAACATGGGACATCGGCAGAAAAAAAGATGACGATATTTGTTTATCTGTGATAGACCGCGGGAGATTAAAAGTTTTACGGCATCATGGCTTCACACCAGTTAATTGAGGCCAAATGCAAGCCTGTTTCACAAAACGAAAAAAAACTACCGGAGATCTGATTCAGTAAAGGTAGGTAATTATGGGAGCACTATGGAATCCCTTCATAACATTTACACAGATAATAATATGGCACGTTATAAGTTTCATTCACTTAGGATAGGTAGGTAGGATAACAATATGCTTCTATCCCCAGGGTGTCATTTAAGGTGACCATAGCACAGATTACACTATAGGGTTATTATTTACCAAGACAATAGGAAACAAAAGCTTCTACCTTCTGTGTCTATATAATTAGAAGGTCCAAGTTTGACCTCCATTACTCCTGATAAGTTATGTTCAAGTGTGTATTATAGGTAAGTTCACAATGCAACGGTTGGTAAGTACTTTTATAAAGTTGCTCTTCGTTAGGACTGTGCCCGGGAAAGTTAGTCTCCACTACCGGCACCTCAATTTCTGGTTTTCTGCCAACAATAAATATTGCTGAATTTCTGTTTAAAGGTATAGCGACCGATGAAGTACCTACAGGTATTATGAAATGTTTCAGTTTTTTCTCGCAACGAATGCCGCTAGTTTTGCAGATGTCTGTAGAAGGCGTTGTCCTTCTTATGAAGAAACAGGGGCTGCGATTCTCCATACAAATGTATTTCCTTTTTTTCCTCCTGAATAATGCTTCTGAAGTCATATTACTTTCATTAAATCGTTGTCTATCGTAGATGCGTCCCTATAATTTCCATTTTTTTTCAGCAACTTATAAGTGAAGAAACTAAGACCCTCCAAAAATTACAGAAATGCCTCATTTTAAGGTCGTGATTAGAAGACTACCAGACAAATTTAAAACATAGAATAAATTGATAGGAAACTAGACGTACTCTATCCTAAAAAAATTATATCAACAATAATTGAATCGGTTCAGTTTTCCAGATAGGGGATGAATTCGGAAAAAATAAACTAAGACATATCGGTCAGCCCTGTTCGTTTGTACAAGGGCGCGCGTGACGACGCATACATAAATGAATCTAAGTATTTTATTTATAACTAGAAACTTTTACTGAATGTGGTCTAAATGTAGGATATTTTTATGAGAGTTTATGATTGATTCGGACTAAAAACCATGACCTTGAGAGCCAAGACAGGGTGACATTTTATAATATTTTAGTAGAACTGGATTACGAAAAGGCTGCGGTTTAGAGCTCTGTGGTTTCTACCTACCGCCATGGGAAAAAAGGTGTGAGTTTATGTATGTATGTATAATACGAGGATACTCGTTAACTACCAAAAACCTATATCTACACTTTTAAGTTGTTAGTATTAAAAAAAAAAATACGCTCCTGGCTTTATATTTTTTTTACTCTTACATACAAATTCTTAGAAAACAATGCGTAAACTCGTAAATGCATATCAAATTCCTTGGGAATGTGTAACGAAAATTAATTAAAACTAAAACTTTTCAGAAGCTCTTTACGAATAATTTGTGCGAAATGAACATTAAAGAAAGTTAGGAATATTGAGAAAATACTTTACTCTGATAAATCTATCAGCTTAATGTTTTGAATGTGCTACATTGACTTAAACCGCAAAACGTGACAGCAATAATTTTTTGGATAGGGTTTCTTAATTTGATGTACCTACATAATGCTTGGTTGACGGCTTCATGAAGAGTCCGTTTACACCTTGTCTATAGTTGCTGCCAGTTAAGATGTCAATAGTGGTCATTGCTCTTTCCCTAATATCTCTACGTAGGAACCAAAACAATAGGGATGTTTACTGACTAAAAAAAATATGAGTCTAATTAGTCCGTCTACTATATTATCAGAAAATATTGGAGACGTATTTTTTATTTTATCAAATCAATAAAAATTGACAAAGATAAAACGCGTCAAAGGTTTGACAGGGGGGTTGTGACGTCACTCACCGCTAAAGAATGTCATACTAATGTCTTAGAATATGACGTCACACGAGTTTTCAAAGCACTGTATCGTCTTCATTGTTTGTTAACGTGAAAAAAGAAAAAATACGTGTCCAATATTTTTTGGAAATCTATCTAACGGACTAATTACATTTTTTAGTTAACTACCCTATTAAACCAAGTATCGTTTTTAATTATAATAAATGTTGAAGATCTTAATAGATGACGATTGAAGACATGAACAGGCTTATTTATAATTGTAGGTGGGTCAATGACCGCTATTGACATCTTAGCTGGTAGTAACTATAGCATTAATAACCGTGTTTTTGAAAACCATCTAAGCACTCCCTACAATTTTCTATGAACATCGAAGTTTAATTTTCTATGAAGCTTACGAGAATTTTCAATATTGTATAGGGTATCGGGAGGTAATATAAATAGTTTATGAGTTAATGAAGTATGATGCGGGTAATATCAATAGTGTATTGCCGCCATACCCGTGTGACGGCAAAGTTTCCCGTTCATTACTGTTCGCCAACCGCCAGAGTATGCCGTGAATTTAATTTTAATGTTACTGAAAATAAAACGCCGTTTTATGGCCAATTATATCCGTATTTGCGCCGATGTCATATTGTTTTATTGAAGCCTTTTTGAGCTTTATTGAAAGGTTATTATTATGTTCTATCGAGTAAAATCCTAAATTCTAGGTCCGCCTTTGTAACTTTTTGTTAGCGACATATTTACTTTTAGTTGCCGTTGTATGCTTAAAGTGCCGTGCCTCGGAAAGCACGCTAACTGCCGCACTCAGAGAGCTTTAATGATTACTTAGGCCATCACTTGGTAAAGGTCTAATCTTTACTTAGTGACGGCTTAAGTAATCATTAAATATCCCTGAGTACCGCAGTGAGCCGTTAGTCCCGGTTGTCATTTGTAGTTCTTTGAAAGTCATGACTATGAATTTCGTTGCAGAATATTCTATAGAAAAATCCGTAAAATATTGCGAATCTCGAAACAAAGTCACAGGTAAAACGTTAGTTTAGCAAATATTTTCAAAGCTTCAATTAGCCCGAAATGTTTAATTTTCAAAGTGCAACAAACAAAGTTAAGTAATTAATTTTCTACTACTGTGTAATTGTGTTTGTAACCCAATTATTGGCCTCACAGCACCGTGTAAATAACATTCAACTTAGTTTAAGTTAGAACATGCATAATTATAATACCTGTTTATAACTTTCAAGTTTCATGAGGTCCTGGGTGAGATTTACAGCAGGGCTATTGCGTATCTTTTTAAATGTCAGTGGCTACCATAGTGTCCATCGATTAACTGTCAAATGGCTCCCTTTTGTACCAAACTATAACCATTTGACAGTTAATCGATGGCCACTATGATAGCCACTGACATCTAAAAAGATACGCAATAGCCCTGCTGGTCAGGCAAAATTTTTATTGGGTTTTTCCATCAGAAATTTCTCAGTAGCAACCATGGAGACTGGATTTGAACCCAGTTTAATAGGCTCGCTCCCTATTACAATGACATGGGACTTAAACATAACTGTACACGGGATTTACAGGCGTGATATTAAGTGTCATGCTACTCGTATGGTACGCTTAATGGAAAAAAAGTCAATAAAGTAGATTTATATTTTTGTAAAAATACTTGTAAAAATAACTCGAATAAGTCATTAAATTGGAGAGACCTTTATTGAACCACGTGGCAAGGTTTATTAAAACAATAAAAAACATTGACATAAATCTGCAATTTCAATATCAAACGACAACAAAAATAGCAATTCAAAACATGTTGTCTCCAGTTTTAAACTACACTTTATTTATTTTGGAAAAAAAATATGTTTACAAAACGTTTCATGAAAAGCACACCCAATAAATTCGAAATTACGTCTAGACAAGTGTACGGTCAGCAACAGAAATAGCTTTATATTTCGGAATTTTAATTATTTGATGTACAGGACTCAAACTATTATTTTTAATGTTTCAGAACATTATTCGACAATATAAGTATTCCTTACTTTTCACTAACTTGTTAGTAACGAGTAATAATAATCTAACAAGTTTATATTAAAAAACCAGCTTTGAAACTTTGAGCAGTGTTAATCTACTTCTGATACTGACTGTACATACCAGTATAACATAGCCTCGCTTTGTATAGATTTCCCGTACAATGAAAGCTTCTTATTAACTGGTTTTATGTACCTTGATTGGCCGTCTTCGTGTGTACTAAGGTATACGAGTACAGAGGGATACAGATAGGAGAAATCGTAAAATGCAAATGCAGGTGTTTTTACGTTGATAAGTTTAAAAACATTGCATTAACATCAAACCGAGCAAGTCGTAAAAGGGGAATCTACAGGTTAAGGTACTACTGCAATTTTTAATAAACATTCCAATCTCTGTAACGAAAGTTTTAGTTATATTTTTATGAACTAACCACACCGACTTTGTTTGATTCACTACCTGGTTGGTCTAGTGGTCGCAAGCGCAACTGCTGAGTACGAGGACCGCGGTTCAATTTCCGGGCGTGCAAATTTTCATTGAGTTTTATCATCAGTAATTTCGTCATGGCAGCCACGGAGTTTGGACTGAAACATACATAACTGGCAAAATGTGGGAATATTATGCAGTACAACTCTACCTAACTCTTCGGTGACTGATTAATGGCGTGATTTTTCTCTTACTTTATTTAAATAGCTAGATTTTTATCCAGTCCTACCACACAAGTTATCTTACTCAAAAGTAGACGGAGACATGAGTTCCTAACTACTTAGAATATTGTGATAGCGTTAATAAACTAATACATAAATGTTGAAAAAACCGTAGAAGCTACCTACCTCCCTAATCAATTTAAATACTAACGTCAACATTCAGAAAATATTTAACTTAATATTCCAGTCTGTAACACTCATTTTAATTATTCGTTGTCATACATTGTGAGTACCGTACATGAATTCAAAAAATACGATCGATAATCGTCCTTAATGTAAATACGATTAAAGTACCCAATTAGTGAGAGTTGGTAATACTATATTATTGTATTACTGTAAGCGGCTGCTGAATGTTGTTTTCCGCCTTTAAACCTTTCATAGGTTCCACGTCAGGATAAAATCCGTAAAAAAGTGCGTGTGTGTGATTTTTTGACAAGGATTTGTGTGGTTATACAAGAAATAAAAACAGTAAAATAAAAGCGTTTTTGCAACAAAAAAAACCGACTTCCTTAAGCCACTAAACAAGTCTTAAATAACTTTACTTTCGGAAGTCGGTGAGCTTAATAAAACATACAAAGTCACTGACTTCCGAGTTTTTATATTAGACCAATTTATTTATAAAGAAATATTTTCACAAGTCTCATTTTATTTTTGAAAAAACGTTTACGGCGCCATTTTTCTTCCCCTTTGGAATAACTCAGCACGAACGCGGATTGATATCCAAATACTCCTTAATATTTTTATAAGTATGATAACTGTCGTTTGAGGAATCCACGAGATTTAGTTATGTGAGTTGGAACGCTCATGAATAATCGATTTTTACTTTTCGTTTTCGGGTACGACATATCAGGGATACGCTGAGCAATTTTTTGGAGGGTGGGAGGGAAATCATCAAATGACTTCTCCCGCTCTGGGCAGAGCGGTAGGGAGTGTCAGACTCCTAACCAAAAAACCACCCATGTTCCTTATTAGCTCTTTGTGTTGAGGCCGCAGCATCTCTTTCGAACAACCCGCAGCCTCGATTCATATTACCAGCAGATAGCGATCTGAAGAGACAACGTGTATAGTTTCATAAAAACAAAAAAAACTCGTAAGCCTCCAGGGATCCTTTTAAAAGAGCAACTTCTTCTTTAAAACAGTAATTTCTTGCCGTTTCTTCTCCATATTAAACGACCTACCCAAACCGAACACCTTTTGTCGACGTTTTATAAGCGCCCATAATTATATGAAACTAACGGACGTCACGCGATTTTACCCGCGTAGTTCCCGTTCCCGTGGGAATACAGGGATAAAAAGTAGCCTATGTCACGTGGGGATAGTGTACCTTCCCAACGGTGAAAGAATTTTTTAAATCGGTCTTGCAGTTTCGGAGCCTATTCGTTACAAACAAACAAACAAATCTTTCCTCTTTATAATATTAGTGTAGATGAAATATTTTAATAACTGATTTTGGAGCAGAGAAGAAACGCAAGCTAGCGCTTTGATTCCAGGTCTGGAGAGATCGCTAAAACCATAAAACACGTTTATAGTTCTGCATACTCCTTTATGCCATGTAGGTAAATATTTGCGCAACACAAATAGAAGTAGCTGTAATCTGAATGTTGAGTAGAATTTCATTTGCAAAGTGATTCCTAAATGTTTTGCGAAGGTTTAGGTAACTGAATAAATACGTTAGTTAAATTATTTGAATACATCAGTCAAACCATTTTTATTTAGAACTTTTAAGTGGTCTTGAGTCTAACAAACTCTTTTATTTCTAATACTCGTATGTCTGTGCGGTGTTACGCGAATGGATAAAATAAGGAATGAGTACATAAGAGGAAGTCTGAAAGTGGCGCCGGTGACTGAAAAGTGGTGTGGAAATCGGTTGTCGTGGTATGGGCATGTGATGCGGAGGAATGAGGAAAATGTTGTGAGGAAGGTTTTAAATATGAATGTGGAAGGATATACGAGTAGAGGAAGACCAAAGAAACGATGGATGGACTGTGTTAAAAATGATATGGTAAAAAAGGAGGTGTCACATGAGATGACGAGAAACAGAGAAGTATGGAAGAGGAAGACATGCTGCGCCGACCCCAAATGAATTGGGATAAGGGCAAGAGAATGATGATGATGTATGTCTGTGAATACCTAAAACATACTTAGTACCTAAATAAAATTGAATTTAATAAACTGTTTATTCCAAAGTTATTTGTGGATACTTAAATCAAAAGCTTTATTTTACTTTTATTAACTGCACAGTGGACCAAAATATCACAAAGGAACAACACACAATAAGATATAGGACTGTCTTGTTGGTATATTGGTACGATTCCCAGAACACGCACAGTGTTATTGAATTTTTTCCTAAGAAATTGCTTAGTAGCACCCACGTAGTTGAATTTGTGCCCAGTTGATAGCAATAGGCTAACCCCCTATTACATGGCACTTAAACATAATTGGTGAAATGTAGTTAACGGGTACCTCTACCTAACCATTCGGGGATTACAGGCGTGATGTTATGTTATGTTAAATGGGCCAAAATATTGCAAATAAGGGTGCCTCGCCAGTCCTAATGTACCGAGGAAACAATATACCTACAAAGGAAACGGTGGAATGAGTTTAATGGAACAAATAAGGACAACATTGGCTCAGAACCCTCGTGCGTATATTTTAACGAGTAGTGGAGTTTGTCTACCTCTTACGCATCATTTGGATCTTGAATACTGTAGATTCGGAATAAAACATACTTCATCTTCTTTCCGAGTATCTATTGCCTAAATTATGCACGACCAGCAGGGCTATTCCGTATCTTTTTAAATGTCAGTGGCTATCATAGTGTCCATAAATTAACTGTCAAATGGTTAGTAATACCAAACCATAACCATTTGACAGATAATCGATGGACACTATGATAGCCACTGACATTTAAAAGATACGCAATAGCCCTGCTGTACGTAGTAATCTGGACAGCTCTGTCATAAAAATAAATAATACAAATAAAGTCATAAAATAAACTAGATTCTAATACAAATAAAAAAACTGCAGGCTGTTTCATACATTTGGACCGCGTGAGTAATTTATTGCTTTTTTGTACGAAACAGCTGTTTTTTAAGCTGTTGAAAATTTTCATTGCGACAGTTGTTGGTTTTCTTTTAATAAATGGATATTAGGGACTGCCAAACTGTTGCAGTTTTCAAAAGAAAAGTGAATGATAAATTATCTTTCTAATTTGCCATAGTTCCATAAGTATTTACATAATTTGTAAATATGTGTGTTCTTATATTGTACTTATTTTATATTTAAATTCGTTATTTGCTTTAGTTTTTTATGTATTCTATTTTCTCTTCTTCTTTTAGACACTGTGTCTCTATCTAATGCTGGAAGAGATTTCTTTAGAAATAAGCATCACTTTTGTACTATTTTTCCATTCTTTTCTTTATTAACTGTGTACATATTTAAACCGTTGAATAAATTAATAAAAAAATGTTACGATTACATGTATCAGTTAATGCGTCCAAGTCCATCGTATATTTATATTTTCAATATAGCTAGGTAGCCCACAAATAGAACTACTCGCTTCGGTCTGCTGCCCCTCAAAGTGTACAGTAACGAGAATTATAATATGTCCAGCAATCGAGTGTTGACATACGCTGCACTATCTTATCTACACGAGTGTACTCTCTAGGTAATCGAAAGCGTGTTCAATATTAATCAAATCCCTTACTGCATATTACTTATTAATTTTCAAAGTAATTTCCTAGGTACGTAACAGTAGACCGTACAGAATAATAGTTTTAATGACATTACTGACATTAACTTGTATGATTACGAAAATCTTAAACCGGGCCTTTGCAAAAAAGAAGGCGAAACTATTTTTTCAATAGCCTATGGCTAAATAATAACACCCACTCGGGGTTGATCTTCAGGTTAAACAGCGCTTGCCTAGGTTGGTCCATGGATCGGTAACCTTCATTACATACCGAGTTTCCTCCTTGCCTCTGATAGCACTTAAACCGATGGTAAAGATCGAAGAAGTCAAAGATCTACAAATGTCAGTAGACATCAGTAGATCTTTGACAGTCAGTGGCCCGAAAATCTTAAAACTGGTATTATAAAGGGGTATACCGGTAATAATCCTATACTACTTGGGTTCTGATGGTCATATAGACAGTCGCTCCATGTAAAATACAAGAATTCAGGTGCATTCAGTTCGACTGGAAGCTAACCCCAGCGACGGCAAAAGTCTCTAGGCAGATGATTATTACAAAAATCTTCCTTAATTTCCAATAATCCAGTCCTTTGCAAAACTATAAAGAAACGATTTTTTCAATAAATCCTGCGACATTTCGTGACAAAATGAAAAAAAAGGAAATAAAACACCGTGATGCCCTTTTCTTTCCAATTTATAAATTTAATATTAATTAGAGTAACATTACGGAATCATCCAATACGTTGCTATAAAACACAAAAAAGAACAATTAAATTAAAAGTAAAATTAAATTAAACTTTAGCAATATCTACATAAATATTGTACGGGAAAAAAAATAGCAAATAAAAAAAAATTGTTACCTTCCGTGCATCATCATTCAAAACAAGTTCAAGAAAAATCATCTTTCGTTCATCCTCTCACAGAAACTCAATCATACACGACATACATCAACCCACTAAGAAACAAACAAACTTGAGGGTCTAGGAATGGAAACGATGAAAAATCCTTCTGATTGATCGATAAAACTATTGAAAGATTAATCCTTGTCGCGGCGCCGTTTTCATCAAAAGTTGTCCGTATTTTGTGCTAGCACAAAGATGAACGGAGCTGTCATTGGGTTTTCATCCCGCATCTTTTCATTTCACAATCCCACAGCAGCCAAAATTTGTCAAAAATAACAAGTTATACGAGTGAAAGAGAATTTTAAAGGTGAGGCCAAACGAGCGTCATTTTGTGAGTGGTGAGTCGCAGAATTTCGGTCGCAGAAAATCTGCTGCATTAGGTTTCATAAAAAAGTCTTAATTGATTCACACGGCGAAGCAAAATCAGTTCTTTTGCGCTCGTCTGAATCCCAATAGAATTTCGGCCGGGCAGGATTTCTGCGACTATTACTAATTTTTTCGACACACAAAATTGGGCTCGTTTGACCTCGCCCATAGTAACACTGAAAATAGTACCTACAACAGAAAAAGTTTAAGAGATTGTACTCGTATTTAAGGGAGTTATTTTTCCATTGGATCAATATCGAAATCGTTGAAATTATCAGTTGCTCCATCATCATTAACATTGCAGGTGAAAGACGTCTACTGCTGGACATAGGCCGCCCGCAAGTGTACCACATTGACCGGTCCCGTGCGTCTTTCATCCAGTGGGTCCAAACTAACTTTCAATACCCACACGATCAAATATGAAATTTGTTACAAAAAAACCCTGTTCTATCCATCCACATTACTAAATAAAATATGAAAATATAAATATTCATGAAGGTTGCGCAAATTACCGCAATTTCCCTTTCGACAATACCATATAAGGCGTGAGTATGTTCGGTCGACAATTGTTTGATTTTGACATCACTACCCGAGACCCGAGACATGACCGGAGTTTCCCTTGTTGCCATGAAAGCTTTCTCATATTATTATTGTATTTAATATTTTTTGACGCCATGTAATTCTTCTCTTTTTGATACTTGTATATATTTTATTATAATTTTAGTTCTGTAAATTGTAGTTTGTAAATATTGTAAAGAAAACAGATTGTTCGGTACAAAAAAAAAAAAAATATATTTTCACTACTTGTTACCTAAAAAGGATTACGAAAATATAATCTAATCTCGATACCTACAAATAAAACCTCACGAATCAGACAGGGTTGTTTTTAGTACCTTTTTTGTAATTATATATTTTTCGCTATGTCGGGTCGACATATTGCCTATGCCTTCCGGTTCAACTATTTTTGTATACTTTGTGGTACTATCTGATAAAACGTGTCTAAATTAGCTTAACAATAAATATATCTTTCAAATCTCAGTTTTAATTCAACAGTTCTATCTTCGTCAATTTTTATTGATTTGATAAAGCAAAAAATACTAATTAGAATCATATTTTTTTAGTCAGGAAACATTCCTATTGGTCGTTTTTCACACGTAAGTAAGTCATTTTACGCAAATCAGTTGATATAAACATATCCGTCTGAAAAAATCCTTCATCATCGTTTCAGCTGGATCCTCAAGTGTCACCACAATGACCGGTCCCGTGCGTCACATCCAGCGGATCCTTAAAAACACTTAACCGAAAAAAGACATTCTCAAACAAAAACCGTAAATTCCGTAAACTTCTGAAGAACATCCTTACATCCGTATTACCTGATACGCTCTCACTTCACGAAGGTACCAATAAAATTAACATAATTGAGTAGATATTCCTCAATCTCTCAGTGGGAGGCTTAACTTACTCGGTATTGAAAAAACCTCCCCTTGTGGGCGCAACAGCTTGAATTTATTAAGTTTGTATTCCTTTTTTATTAATAAAAACATACGAACATTATAAAGGTTTTAGAAATAGGGTCTATGAAAAATCGAGACTTGCGAATTTATGTATTTTTATTTTTTGTGTTTTAATGTAATTATAGAAGCCGTTGCTTAAAGTTCAAAACAATTCTCGTTATCATGTTATGATTCATAAATCACAACATTTCACGCGAAATTCCAGGACACCTTATTAATATTCTGTGAAAATACGATATTCGACGTACGTTACATAATCAGAATGTATTAGGTTTAACCAGTTTAACCAAACATGTGGAACCTAATACGTTACGATATCTCATTATAATAATTATCATAATCCGTTGTTATTTTTCGCTATCTGACCCCGAAAGATTAACCGTCGTGAAGGTTACATTTTGACGTTTGCGCGAATCCACGTTCGAAACTCAAATCGCGATCGGGGAGCGCCGGGTCAGCACAGCAGTGTCACTCCGACGTAGCGCTCAGAAACACGAGTCGACGGCGCGCTGGCCGAACGCACTGATCGTAATACTAGAAAAAGTTTATGAAAAAAAAAACTCTCTTTATTATCTGTGGTATGTATAAAGACGTGAATTTAAATTACGAATAGTGATTGACAATGTGAAAAATTCATGTGACGAAAAGTTTTTAAATTAGTTTGGGAGTGTTTTTTAATTAATATTTCTGCTTTAATGGATATACTTTTGGTTTTCATTAGTTATTAAAATAAGACAGTAGATGTTTAAGAAATATTTAGCTCTTTTATAATATTAAATATGATTAATTTACTAGTTTTACTCGAAGTCGTAGTGGCTGAAACTTAAAAGTGACAGTGTACTTGAAAAAAGTTACAGAAAATTAGTTTCTACTTCGATACTGGTAAGTGCAGTTGTTATTATTAAATAATACGTAATTACGGCCGTTTCTTGTATAACAAGAGTTCTTTACTTAATTTAATTAATGTTGGAGTAATTTAGGTTTACTGTTTATTGTTCTACTTAAATAATTTTGCTGTAACTGCCATGAATTTTTGCCAATACCATTGGCGTCATCAATATAAAGGCTTTTTCATGGAAATATAAAGCGTTCACAACAGTCTTCATTTCCCATTGTGTCACGAGTTTACATTTACGTAATCTGAATATTATTTATTAATAAAAAATAATTATCACTTATTTTTATCGTTCCATATGTTACTAATGAGGAAAACCGCAGTATAGCTCTCCAAATTGTAAAATAAATTAATGTTAAAATGTTTAACAACATTTTCACCTTATTTAAATATTTCATTATATCCAACGGTAACGTGGAAATCCTCAAGAAACTCCTACTTGAAAGTAGGAAAACGGAAAGTTATTTTTTTTTATATTTAAAGTAATTGTTTCAAGAAGACGCGTAATTTAGTTAATTTTAATTTAGTAAACCATTTTTTTAAATACTAAAACCATATTTAAGTATTTATCTAAGGGTTTTAGATTCCTGTAAATAAATGGTTATTATTATATTTGGTATGTAACGTGGTTCTACAATCGGATTTAATATCTAGAGAATAAAATACAGAGTTTTGAATCCGGATTACGAAACCGGATTAAGCCGGCTTTAGCCAACATAATATATCACAATATAGAAGGGGAAACTCCCGTTTTTATACGAAGAACATTTGTATCATACGAAGACGTGAGGTGTTATTAGAACAAAGAAAGTGTGACACCTAGGAAAGTAAGATATGAGGAAAATGCAAGTCTGGGTCGAGATGAAAATGCGGCGGATGCAAGGTTATGAGTGCTAGTCTTTGAGGCATTTAGACCGTAAATGCTTTCGGCTTGTATTCCTTTTTGTTACCGTCTTGTAGCTGAGATTTTTTCACTTTTTCTTCTTCTTCTCGATATTGAGACAAAAAGTTAGCGACCTCGAAATAATCGCCTTTTTAAATTAGTAGCGTTACCTAAAACCCTGACCTGAGTCTCTGCAGTGGGAACATTATAGGCTGATGATGATGATGATGACCTAAAACTGGACTGGAGTTGAACTTCCTCGTTGGTCTGTGGGTCGCAAGAGTGACTGCTGTACGTGAGGTGCTGGATTCCCGCGGATCCCCAAGTCGGGTTAAGTGTTATTACGTTTTTCCATCAGGAATTTCGCAGTAGCAGCCGCAGAGTCTAGATTTGTGCCCGGTTGATGGCAAATAGGCCTGCCCCCTATTACTTTTTATGAGACTTATATAACTGGCGAGCTGTAGTGTGGCAGTACTATTAGGTACACCTCTACCTAACCCTTCGGGGATATCAGGCGTGATGTTATGATATGTAGACTTAAAAAGTATTTAAAAACGCCGTTCTCTATCGAATAATTTGGTTGGAACACACTCGTGGATTCCAATTTTCAATTTCTATTTTTCTCAGTTCAAAATAGACAGGAACGTGTCGCCTATTTCCTTTCCTAAATTGGATATTCGGAATACAAACGCAGACCGTGGTACTATCGCGAAGTCACAGACCTTTTTGTTAGCTGCTTTTTGGACAGGTGACATTGGGCGTAGCTTTGCGTAGGTACCAAAAAATGAACTTCAGACTGAATATTTGCGATAGCCACAACACTCGTTTATGAAAAAATCTACGAGAGAAATACTAAGGACTTATATACTTGTAGATGGATACAAAATATTTTATTGTCCACTAAATTTGTAACATATTATTATCTTTTACAATATTGCCATTTTATAGGAACTCGTGGCTTAATAAGAACTGCCACTTTAGTTCAAGCTGTGCTTCCCTAGGTTGGTCTGCGAATGGGTGACCGCCTATTACATACCGAGTTTCCTCCGTGCCTCGGAAAGCACGTTATGCTATTGGTCCCGGCTGTCATATATACATCTTTGACAGTCGTTACAGGTAGTCAGTGACCTGAAAGTCTGACATCCAGTCTTACCAAAGGGTATCGTATTACCTAGTGTTAACTGGGTTGTGGAGGTCAGGTAGGTAGTCGCTCCATGAAAAATACTGGTATTCAGCTGAATCCGGTTAGACTGGAAGCCGACCCCAACATACTTGGGAAAAAGGCTAGGCAGATGATGATAATTATTGCTATTTTATAGGTAGAGTATGCGGTCTTCACGTACCATATTTTATACTAGTTTCCTATAAACCTATAATAACTTACATGGAATTTGACGTGGCACCACGAGTTTTCAATTTGAAATTACAGGTTATACGATCGCTGAAATCGCATCAAATGCAAGAACTAACCTTTACACGCTTAATGACACGACAATTATTAACAACTATTTTAAAATGCTATCAGTAATGAACATCGCAAAGGCGGCCTAAAAAATATTTTATGTAGTTACGCTAGAAAAGTGAAACTTCTCAACAAATAAGTACACCGTACGTACAACCTTCTTGAAATTCTTGAAAAGCAAATATCTGATTTGATTTCAGAAAATCTAAATCATCAGTCATGATATCACGCTACACCATCAAACGCTGACATATTTCCTCTCCTCAAAGTCGAACAGCTTGCTGATTTTTTCCGTCAGACGTCAGCAGTATCATAAGTTAAGAGTTGGCAGGGATGACAGTTGAGTTATGAGTCGTATGAGCGTCATCCCCTTTGAGGGTTGCGAGGCGTGAATACTTCCGTCTCGCCATTTGCCACCCTCTTTGATGTAAGTGTCACGGATTTTTGCGTACCACTATTTGCACTTTACTTGGCAATTCAATAAATAGTTCCAAAGTGATAAGTAACAAAGGAATTAAAGGGTAATTTAGAGGACAATGGAATTTGTACCTATAAAGAATACGGCGATCAAAATGTAAGATACCATTTTAGGTAGATACATGTGGCAATAATGTACAATAACATAACATCACGTCTGTAGGCACGGCTAGGCAGAGGCGTACCTAATAATACACCCACATTTTGCCAATTATGCTTAAGTCCCATGTAATAGGGAGCGAGCCTATACCATCAACTGGGCACAAATCCAGACTCCGTGGCTGCTACAGAGAAATTTCTGATGGAAGAACCAATAACACTAACCAAATGAACGTAAAATGAATATACAAAGCAATTTTGAGTGTTTATTTAAAAATACCAGCTAACACTCATCTGAGAAAAAACTTGTTTCTTTTTGTTAGTTCAAATGGTAATGTCATTAGGACTAAAGTTCGTTGTATCATCGGGCTAGCCCCCTTGAGTTATATGTAACAGTTGTTAGAATACGAATTTGTAGGTCTGTTTTTTTGGCTGTTTTTGTTACGCAAAGTTTATCAAAAGGTCCTGATTTTTTAAAACGTTGTACCTGCATAGCAAAATTTTGGTACGTTCATAAATTCACGCCTTTTCCCATGGCGTAAGTAGAAAGGCAGAACGCCATCTGCTACGACCCTTTTTTTTTTTTTTTGGGGGTGGGAAATCATCAAATAACGCCTCCCGCTCTTGGGCAGAGCGAAAGGGAGTGTCAGACTTCTACTGACTAAAAACCACCCATGTTCCTTCTTCGCCCTTCATGTCGAGGCCGCGGTATCATCTGCTACGACCCTTACATACTCCTTTTGCCTTGTCCACGTTCAAACATTCAGATGTATCATACAAGCACGTCGCCATCGATTGCGGGTGCCGAAGACCGGTCCTTTCTATAATTATATCCTTTTTTTTTGGTTGGTTGGAAATCATCAAATGACTCCTCCCAGCAGAGCGGTAGGGAGTGTCAGACGGCAACTGACTAAACCCCACCACAAAGGCACACCTGTAAATTAGAATTTTACTCGCTATGTCTTTGGTCAACTGGACCCGCTCGCTACTGGACACACGGGTACAGTTGACCACATAATTTTTTTGAATTTTTTTATTGGTCAACTGGACCCACATGCAAACTTGCTACTGACTAAAAACAACCCATTTTCCTTCTTAGCCCTTTGTGTCGAGGCCGCGGTATCTCTTTCGAACAACCCGCAGCGTTCTATAGAACCTCACCAATAAGGTCGGGGTATGTCTTAAAACTAAATATATGTAATTGTACATACATAAACTCACGCCTTTTCCACTTCGGGGTAGGCAGAATCTGCATAACGCCTCCCTGCTACAATCACAAACTCATTTGGCCTCGTCCAGATTCATACACATGGTGTTACACGCAAGCCCATTGCGAGGAAATAATACTAAAAATGTTTATCACTTTTTGTACCTCTTTAATTTCCGTTACAAGAGTAATTTTTGTATATTTTCTTTGACATAATATAGTTCTCTTACAATAAAAGAAACTGAGGTTTCTTTTATCCTTATAAAATGTATATTATCTTGCAAGATATTATATTTAATTAACTGTCAGTCAATCTGGCATGTTCTTCCGTGCAACATCTGGCGTTAGCGCCACAATAAGGTTTGCCCCATTCAAATAAGGCCTTATGAGAATGGAATAATAAACGTATGCAAACGTAAGTCCTGACTTAGTTGAATAACAAGTTGTTATTATATGGAATCTATCTATGCTATTTTTTTAATAATTTTAAAGAAACAGGCTGCAGATGTTATCAGTTCAGAAAATTAATATCAACTTACTACGGGAAAATCCAACTTTTACTTTACACGCGACGTTTTATTTTTAACTTTTAAAAGTCATCCATTACAAAAGTTTTCACACAATCTTGAAATGACTTTAACGGAGTTGCTTGTAACTGAAGTACAATTCCGTAGTGTGTGACAACATTTTAAGATTTAATTTTTTTATGTTGAGCAGGCACTCACGATTTCTGGCTGCCTACGCTTTATATAAAAAAATAAAAATAAAAATAGCCTTTATTTCACTGACTTCCTTTTACAATATTGTTTTTTAACTTAACCTAATAAAACTAATGGTTTATATTTGTCAGGTTGTCCCTTTGACAAAGGCCTCCTCCAGGCCGCGCCAAGCCTCTCGACTCTGTGTCAACCTCCTCCACCCCTGTGGTAGGTCGTCTTCCCATCTCTTGAACTGTCTGCCCCTGCGCCTCTTTCCATCGCGTGGGTACCACTCAGTTACTCTTCTCGTCCACTTTTCGATTCTAGATCGCATTGTGTGGCCCGTCCACCTCCACTTCAGTTTCCTGACTCTGTTGGCTACATCTGCCACATCTGTTTGCTTTCGTATGTCTTCGAGTCTACGCTTACCTCTGATACAGATACCAAGCATGCTCCTCTCAATCCCTTGTTGGCAGATTTTTAGTTTTTGCATGCTTAACTTTGTTAAGGACCATGTTTGGCATCCATATGTGAGTACCGGTACGCTTTATATACCACGACATAAATTACTTTTCGCACGGCAGTAAATATTATATTATACAATAACTTTGTACGGCACATCAAGTTACTACCATCTGTCAAATTTCTTTGATAGATCTTCAACTTTATCGCGTAAGTATTAGTTTCAACGTTGATTTAGAAAATTTGACAGTTTCGGGATGAGCTGGCGTTTGTATATCAGCTCTTTACAGTCAGACACAATACAATTGGTGAAATCTTTTATGGCTTAAACAGAAGACTAGGCTAAAAAGAAACACATTATAAACATTGCCTTCTTCATAATGATTTTAAACCCGACTCTTTTAAATTGTAACCAAGCACTAGTGCCACATTTTCATGTTAATAAAAGCCATTAACACAAAATTTTGTTGGTAATAACAAATTTTCTTTGCTTTAAAGCTCCTTCCCAAGGTCAATATTGTATAGCAGGCAGTCTTAACCTAATAATTGCTTGTTGACAAAGACAAGTAATATAATAAATATGCTTTCTTGGAGATAGGACAATGCCACTTATTGGAACGCGCCTAACGAAGTTATAGACATAATAAAAGGAAAATGTCGGCCTATAATTTTTCTGGACAAATAGATTCAGCAAATAGGCAGTTATATGACTATTATATAATGTTATTGGCATTTTATGGAGCACCTGTAGAGTTTACAACTGTTATATTATGTTGGACTACCCTCTTATTTGAATATGTAGACGCAGTTTTTCAGGGTCGTATTGACAAAAAGGTATAAGTGGATTCCAGTGGATTTAAAGGTGGTCCGAATATTCGAACTCGTAAAATCGAAAGACGTAGATTTATAAACCGTGAAAGAGACATTATAAAATAAACCGCCACTAAACTATTTTTAATTAGTGAAAGAAAATTTTAGATTTAGGCGAAATAAAATACAATTGTACATTGTGTGAGTTGTATTAATTTATTGTAGTGTTGTTGGATTTTTCATTTTTCCATCAAGATTTTCTCAGCAGCTGCAACGGAGCCTGGATTTGTGCCCGAGTAATGCCAACGTAATGTAGGTGTACTATTAGGTACACCTGTGCCTAACCATCCTGGAATTACAGGCGTGATGTCATTAATTATTTTTAGTTGTGAAAAAAAAACTATTTCTTAAAAGAAATATCGTGAGCCCTAAAGCTTTACTTTTAATAGTCCCTAATTCTTGCTCTATAAAGCTATAATTTTGCTAGGCTTTGTCTTAACTCTTAATAAATCTCTAACACTACCTATATATCCATTATCGTTTAATTGAGCTATTAATTCAGCACAAAGATTTATTATTGAAGTCTTCTGTTTCTTGTCTTTATCCAGGCGAAATTAGCTACTTAAACTCATGGAAAGTAAATTAGATATATGTAAATTAAAGTTTAATAAAGCCATTATTGGTAACTGGCTATTAAATGCCTGTGTCTTTGTCCGCTTCAAGATATAAAAATTATCCTTTAAATTACCTGGGGATAAAAAGTATCCTAGAACCTAGCCAAGGTTGCGGTCTCTCATCATCCGCCTGTCCTGGTCCCTAACTATGTTGGTTTCAGCTTCACAACTCGGTTTGTACTGGGTAATACGATCTTCTTCTATATTCTATATTACGTGGTTTAACCAGGTTAGGCACTGACCACAGTGGAGTCTAACGGTTAGACTCTAACCGTATCGTAGTTTTTATGCAGCCCATGGGGCTCTGCTCCGGGGCTCCGGGTCGCGGGGCGGTGGTTGCGCGTTGCGGCGTGCATTCGTTGTTCCGTGATTTGGAGTCTCGTACATTTGTTGTTGCGGTGTGCGTCGCTGCGTGCTCGCAGTGTTCGTTGTTGCGGGCATTCGGTGGCGTGTGATTCGGCGTGGTGGCTTTCGGGATGACGTTTTACACTCGTAGTTTAGTTTTATGAATTATTATTGTTCTTCTGACATTCAAAAGTACCTGGTAATGGTTTAATTGAAATAAATGTTTTGACTTTGACTTCTGACTTGGGTTTACATACCGTCGAGAAATATCTATCAGGCATGCTGATTTCCTCACGATAATACCCGTTGGTAAGACTGTTTGTCACACTTTTGGCCGACTGACTACCTGTAACGACTGACAAAGATCTACAAATGAGCGGGTTGTTCGAAAAAGAATACCGCGGGCCCCGGACACAAATGGCTAAGAAGGTTTTTAGTCAGTAGAAGTCGGACACTTCCTTCCTCTCCGCCCAGAGCAGGAGGAGTCATTTGATGAGTTCCCAATCACCCAAAAAAGACATAACAATCAGAGCCGTTGACAACAAGGGTTACTTTACAATATGGTTGTTTTGGAAATTGAAATAGCGATATATTAAAAAATACGTGATATTGTCTGATTTTCGACAAATAACTTTCAGGACTTGCGTCACATTTGAACCACATTTTTACCCGTACCAGCTGAATAATAAAGCAGCTTCAGTTTGGAATATAACAAACATAGCTTTATGATGAATGCAGCAAACCGACACACACATCCGATATTAAAGTAACATGTATATAATATGTATATACTTATGTAATGTGTGGTATACAAACAAGAATGCTCGTTGTACAATGTTTGCTTAATCTAGAGACCACTAGGCGTTGCCTTGACTTGCTGATATCTAAAGATCTAAGTAGGAGAAACATTATCATCGTCGCTTTTCATACTGAGCAATTTTCATCCACCGCTTGGCGTCATGACGAATTTTAAAGAGTAAAATTAAAAGTAAAATAAAAACGGCCTTCCAAAATAACACGAAAAAAGTCCAAAATTACTTTACTATCGGAAGCCGGTAGCAAAAAAAATCAATGACTGTCAGTTGTATGAAAATTTAAAAATTAAAATATTTTGTGATTTATATTACTGATCAACATAAATCTACACAAAAAATAAAATAGCTGTCTAGATTCTATTCGTTAGTTTAGGCTGACTATAAAACATATTTTGCCTTACAAAACATCTTCTACAAAGAAGTACTATCTCATCGTAATCTTATCTAAACGCTCTCGATATCTATATTTATTGTCCCAATACTATTTATATACGTTTATCTTTTGTTATTTCTGTTCGTTATGTTTCAAATACCACTACGGATATCATTATACCGAGGTATTTCTTGAAACAAAATCTGTTTCTCTGATTAGAGAGATCATTTGTTAACTTTGCATAATATTATTCTCTTGTGTTGCTTGCCATGTACATATTCTAGTACATTATATATATTATATGCAATGTACAATGTCAGTGCCTATTTATGTTATCTCTGCCTAACCACCCAGTCTAACGGGATGCAGCTGAATACCTTCTAGTATTTTACATAAAACGACTGACATCTGACCTCCACAACCCAGATCGTACTAGGTAATACGAAACCCCATGGTATATCCGGCTTTCAGTTTTTCAAGCCGCTGACTAACTGTGCGGCAAAAGTTCAGGAAATGACAGCCGGGCATAACTACTTGACGTGCTTTCCGAGGCACCGAGGTTGCTTAGTGTGTAATGAGTGGTCACCCATCTAAGGGCCTATCTAGGCAAACGCGGCTTAAACAGAAGATATAATAAATAATAATTATAAATAAATAAAAAATTGCCCAAAAATAAATAGTAAATTGTTACAAAATGTCCCTTAATTCAGTGTGCCTTTTGGCAAAGGCCTCCTCTAGCTCCTTCCATTGCTTTCTGTCACGAGCCACTCTCCTCCAATTGGGGCCCGCTGTTTGTTTCAGCTCATCTTCCTATCTCCTTATCTGTTTCCCCTTGCTGCGTTTACTTTCCCTTGGATACCAGTTAGTTATTATTTTACTCCATTTCTCTATGTTTGCTCTCATCATGTGGCCAGTCCATCTCCATTTTTGTTGGTCAATCCTGGTCAAGATGTCTGGTAGCTTAGTTCTTGCTCTCAATTTTTCATTTCTTACATGAACTGCTTTGCGTATATTTGTCATGCTCCGTTAAACAGAAAATAGACTTGATTGAACCACGAGTTCCTCGTCAGTACCTATATGTGTATATCATTACCATTCATATACTTGTAAGATAGAATGTTGAATTGTGAATTGATACATTAAACTTCTATGTAAAACTTTATCTGTACAGAAGTACCTAATTATTATATGATTGCCATAAATAATGATACAAAATGATAATGGCTAGTTAGCTGTTAATAATGGTATTAACATATCACAATTGCATATGCGCAAACAGTTGATAAAAAATAATGACATAAAACTAGAAGATTAAATCCCTTTGTTTTACACTATCATTGTACTGACAATATGCCTAAACAAAGTATTTATTGGTAATAATTTATCAAATACACCAAGGGAATATTCTTATTAACTCTTCCAAAAAAGGCTTTAATTTTAAAATTCAGAAGTATTTTTTGTTACCTCCAGTAAATGATGCCAAGAAAATATACTATTACTATGAAATCGAAAAATAAAGAACCCCACCATTTTTTTTTTTTGGGGGGTGGGAAATCATCAAATAACCCCTCCCGCTCTTGGGCAGAGCGAAAGGGAGTGTCAGACTTCTACTGACTAAAAACCACCCATGTTCCTTCTTAGCCCGCCATGTCGAGGCCGCAGTATCCCTTGCGAACAACCCGCAGCCTCGACAGGACCCGCAGCCTCGACAGGAAGAACCCCTCCTTTATTTATCGATTTCAAAATCACAAAGGGGAGTATGTAACCCATAAAGAATCGAGTTTTCGCTACAACTGCTTTAAAAATCTTGTTAAATAAAATCGTCTTTCTACCGTAAAACTACTATCATCTCGTTATTCCATGTTTCATAACGAGTACCTCCAAGATGTTTTCTTCAAAAGCAGAGTGTATATGTGTATTATTCAAGATATTTGTCTTGTATATTAATTGTACTTAACCAAGCGTAAACGATGGTATTATTAACACATGAGAAATGTGGACGAAATAGATCAAGTTCAAGGTTCAAGCGTTGGGACAATTAATTTGTGATGTTCATTGATAACTTTATTGCGTTTCAGTTTAATTGTGACTAGTTTAATATATCTTGATATCTATGCATATGTATAGAGTAGTGCTAGTCCAGTGTTTTTCCCAATCATTACGCGTTTAAAAATAGATGAAAATTCTTCATGTGAATAATTAATATTAAATTTAATTCAATATGTAATTATAAGTAAATTGGTATGGCTGACACAAACTTCCTAAGTAGAGGTGTGGTGGATAGATTCATGTTAATGCTGACCTTTAATGTCAAACTTTGTAATTGGTAAGTCACCTTTTTAAATTACAATAGCGTTCCAATAGGCTTTTATACAAAAAAAACAAAGAAATTTCTCCGTTGTACGTTATTTTAACAAAATATTGTTTGAATGGACGTGGTTTTTTTTGTTTGTTTTTTTTTTTTGTTGGTATACTTTAATGGGTACAACTTTAACCTCTAACCCCCTGCCTAACCCTTCAGGGAATACCAGAGTGATGTTATGTCATTTGTTGAGATTTTAAATTTAAAAAAAACTTGCACAAGTTTTTTCTTTTTTAAATAAAACTTTGCCCCACACTAGGATTTTCTCCCGTATCGTGGGTGCGTTTACAAACATATAAAGTCACATACACGAATACCCAGACCCGAAACAACTCTCTGCAGGCCATACAAATATTTTAGTTCAAGCAAATTTCGCGCTTTGATCTAAAAATGTGTAGATTAGATTAAACATTATTAAGATACCGATATAGACAATTAGAATTGGTCTATATCGGCTGCAGTAATTGATCTTTTGATGAGATGCCACCATTATCTTATTAATTTTCCTTTTTGGTAAGTAGTTTAGGTCTATTCTGATGTTGATAAACTCTTCATTATAAAGCATTAAAGCAGCATTAATTTTGTAACTTCGATCACTCATAACTTACAAATATACCAGTAAAAGTAGTAACGTACCCTGTATCATCCAGAATTCTAGACAAACTTCAGTGTAAATAGCCAAAATTAATAGTGGCAATTTCCTATCCGAAAATTGCGATTCCGGAAAGTATTCCGCGAAACCACGAAACTAAGTCTTCTTATTACATATTTGGCTTTATATTAAGCAGAGTATGGTAACACTGTTATAAATTGTTCTATTGAATAATGGACAAAGTTTGTCCCTATTCGGGGCGGATTTTATGACCCTATTATAAGGGGCGAGTATTGTTGAATTACAACCATTTTTTTGCATTATGTCTGGCCCAGTTGATGACGTAATACGTTTTATGGAAAAATTCTGAGGTTTTTTAGGAAAAAAACGACTGTCAACGTTTCATAAATATTTTCAGTGGTTGCCAATTTACGACTGTTTTGAAAAGTACGTACTTTTTGCACATAACGTTTTGACCTAATGAGTTAACTAATCACATTATACAAACAGAGGGCTCAGATATTGCCTGCCGGGGCTGCGGGTTGTTTGAAAGAGATACCGCGGCCTCGACATAAAAGGCTAAGAAGGAACATGTACTGTTTCAGTAGAAGTCTGACACTTCCTTTCGCTCTGCCCAAGAGCGGGAGGGGTTATTCGATGATTTTCCACCGCCAAAAAAAGGTTAAAACTCAATGCAGCTATCATCATTGCACTAGTGAATGCTTTGAATCGTAAACGGATCATGGAGGTAATTCAAGTAAAGTTATAACCTGAAAAACTAGTAGGTATTTACAAAAAAAAACTGTAAAAAATTCGGAACTTTGACCCCCAATATCTCCGTAACTAGGGGGTTCCCAGGTATGGTTTAGAACAAAAAAAATGATCGCCCTTCGGTTTCGTTAAGAATTCTTTTACACCCTTTATTTTCTAATCCAAAACTGTCATATTTTCGCAATTAACCTTGAACCTAATACTTTAGCAATTAAGTAAAGTAATAATAAAGTTGATAATCTACAGAAAGACATATTGTTGTAGCTTGATGTGCTAGCGTTACTTCGCACTCAGATTTCGAGCTACGGCCTCGAAACACTTCTATAATTTCTTCTTATGTAGTTCTTTTCGCACAAAATAACAAGGAAAACCACCTCTTAGACAGACAGAAAATGTTTCCGTTTGTCGAAGCGCAAGGAGATCAGTTGTCATTTCCATCTCATTGCCCTAATTCTTATTGGTTCATGTCTTCCTTCTCACGAACACAATGCCAAAGTAATTGTGGTCTTAAGTCATGATAGGTAGATCTCGAGAAGATTTGTTTTCGTAATGGAAGGAGTGCCAGAAATCTATAATACTGCCGCCATAAGCAAAAATCCGATCCAAAATCATACAACTGAATACGAATTTATCACACAACCTTGCTGTTTGACTATAAATAAAAGTAAAAATAAAAACATTTCTCTTTTGATTGAACACCCTCGCCGTACGGCTCGGGTGTTCAATCTGCCTCGGATGCAATAACAAACTTTCCGCACTTGTATCAAAATGTACTATTTTGTTAACTACCTTATTCGAAGACATGTGACATTTACCAGTCCGCGTGGTGGATATAGCCCATCCCTCTTATAGACTATCTCTCACTTTCACAAAATACTATTATACATACTCCTATGATTAAAATATATTGAAGTGTATTATAGTATGCTAAACGGGTTACCTCCTGCATTTACATAGACTGAGGAAATTAATATTGCTGAGGAACCACGTAATATTGATACGGTAGTGTTTACTAGCGAAGTACTATTGGGTAAGACTCTAAGATGAATTTCAAAAATACATACAGCGCAATGCAGTACCCACCTACGATTAATCTATACTAAGTAAAGTTTGTGTGTTTGTATATTTGTTAAATTGTAAGGGGTAATCTCGGGATCTACTCAACCGATTTTAAAAATTCTTTCACCGTTGGGAAGCTACACTATCCGCGGGTGATATATGCTACTTTTTATCCCTGTATTCCCACGGGAACGGGAACTACGCGGGTGAAACCGCGTGACGTCCGCTAGTTTTTATATAAGTTTATCAATATTGTTTGGTTTCATTTAGTGTGTCGTACAATATTTTTTGCATAGACTTACTTAGTTTGATGCACAGAATGATTAGTTGACGGCTTCGTAAACCTCATTTACACCTTGTAGGTGGGAATGATCCACAAATGTCTAGTACAAAATTTAAGAAAACATCTTCCTCAAAATACTTCGTACTTTAGCTGAGTTATATGACTTGGATAATAAACAAAATACTGCTCTTAGTATATGACTTGTGATATCCCAGCTTTATTATAATCCTGCTTCCAACTTTTGTTTTACTGTCGTCGTATTATCCTCAAAACTACTCCAAGAAATTAAGTAAGTTTCAGAAAGTGAAACCACATGAAAGCTCACCCAATCTTCTAAGAAGCGGAAATAATATAACATCACGCTTGGAATCCCCGAAGGCCAGAGAAGACCTAACAGTACACCCACAACACGCCCGATAAGTTTAAGTCCCATGTAATAGGGGGTGATCCTATTGCCATCAACCGAGCACAGATCCAAACTGTTACTGAGAAATTCCTGATGGAAAAACCCAATAACACTTTGCTGACCTGGGAATTGATCCCAAGGTCCCAGGATCTCATGCTCAGAAGTGGTGCAGAATAGAAAATACAATTAGATAATCTCATTCAGATCAAAAGTACCTAAAGCAACTATTTGATTTAGAAGAGGACAAAAGATAAGTAATTCGTTAAAATACACACATCAAAAGTGTCTAGGGATCAAGCATTTTTATGCGGATTTCTTGAGATTGAGATGTGGCTTTGTAATAAATTTATGATTTTATAAATTTATATGGATCCTTTTTGGTGCATTTCATAATTTGAATCAGGAACTGTGAATCAAATTCGAGTAAAAGATGAAAATCAGCTGTCAATATTTTCCCTATAAAAACATACAACGCATTGAAGACATTATTAGTGCTACTGTTTCCCTACTACTGATTAAAACCAACGTTATTATGGAGCGGCGACGTCATTTAAGCAGGGAAGAAATGCTCAGAGCCGTGGGAATGATAGAAGCTGGTTCCCGGCAACGTACTGTGGCTTTAGCTCTGAATACAAGTCAGAGTGTTATCAGTCGACTTTGGACACGTTACCGAAGCACTGGTACCGTGGCTGAGCGCCATGGAGGACGGTATCGCTGCACCACACGGAGACAAGACCGATACATTCAAATCTTAACTCGAAGAGCTCCAACAATAACCGCCATGATGTTAGCCGTGAGGCTTCATCACTCTTCAGGGAACTTAATTAGCGACCAAACAGTCAGAAACCGCTTGCATGAAGTGAACCTTCATTCCCGAAGACCGCTACGGGTACCACCTATAGCAATGCACAATCGTAGGATTCGATATCAATGGGCTCTTGAACACAGAAATTGGGCAGAAGAACAATGGCGTTTCGTGTGCTTTTCTGATGAGTCTCGTTTTGGTATGAGACCGGATACAAGACGTATACGACACTGGAGAACCCCTGGACGCCAACAGCGATTAAAATCCTGCCAGGAAGTCCATCCTTATAGTGGTGGAACCATCATGGTATGGGCGGGTATTTGGATCGGCGGAAGAACTGAGTTGATTTGGATCAGAGGCAACCTCAACGCTCAAATTTATGCTGAGACGATTGTATCAGACGTCATCGTTCCTCTACAAGTGCAAATCGGTCCCTTATTTCAGTTAATGCATGATAATGCACGACCGCACACCGCAAGAGTTGTAAGACAGACTCTCGCCGCAGCTAACATCAATGTCCTGCCCTGGCCTGCTCAGTCGCCAGACTTGAACCCGATTGAGCATGCATGGGATATGCTACAGAGAAGAGCTCTGCCGAATATGGAGGGTATCCAGTCGCAAGGAGACCTTTTTTTGTTGTTGCAACGAACATGGGCGGCCATTCCACAGCGTGATTTGGATGAACTCATTTTGAGTATGCCAAACCGATGTTCTTGTGTTGTTAGTGTTCGCGGTAGAAACACGGATTATTAATTGTTTAAGTTACCCAATAAAATTTTAAAGAAAACTGTTATTTCAGTCTTTTTTTCGAACTTTAATGTTAGTGGTTCAAATGTCAAAAATCCCTTTATTAGGAAAATGGCAAATTTCTTTATTAATGTAAAGGTGACTTGGTTTATCGTTACTGTGACAAACGAAAACACTTTATTTGATGAATCCTTAAAGAAAATTTTAATTAATATCAATCAGGAGAAAAGTTATTGCAAAAATATATGTTGATCCCTAGACACTTTTGATGTGTGTATATTTTTAGAAACAGCTATTGTAAAATGTCTGTACAAATATAATAAGCACACAAAAGAAAATTAATGAATCTGAAAGCAAAGACTACGAAATCAGAATTAGTAAATACATCGTTGAATTAAGTTCAAATAAAGTATCAAATAAACTGTGTGAAGCTTTAATCTTGTATTTTTTTAAATTTTGATTCTTATAATTTTTTGTTCGTCGAAATGATTCAGTGAATATTTTTTTACAATTTATCTGAATCGCGGCTTGAAATGCCAGTTCGACAAGAATATGTGCGAGAGAACTCGATACTAAATCAATGTTGACAGATGGAACTCGTGTCGGATATAGTGCACTGTCGTTTATACTGGTAGTATCTACCTTCGCAGCTTGAGCTAGTGAAGATGGATTGGAAGTAGATACTTATATTCAGACTAGAGTACCAATAAAAGTAAGTTTTCGCTCTAAGAACAATTAAAAGTCACGCCAGTAATAGGGATGTTCACTGACTAAAAAAAATATGGTTCTAGTTAGTCCGTCTGTTAGATTATCGAAAAATATTGCATACGTATTTTATGTTTTATCAATTCAATAAAAAATGACGAAGATAAAACGCGTCAAAGATTTGAATGGGGAGTTGTGACGTCACTCACCGGTAAAAAATTTCATACTAATGTCTTAGAATGTGACGTCACACGAGTTTTCAAATCACTGTATCGTCTTCATTGTTTGTTTACATGAAAAAAGAAAAAATACGTGTCGAATATTTTTTGGAAATCTATCTGACGGACTAATTACATTTTTTTTAGTTAACTACCCTATTCACAAAGGGCTATACAAAGAAGTCTCTAAACAGACTCCGGACACAGGTAGGCCGGAGCAAGGAAAACCTGTTCAGGTGGAGATTCATAGATGACTCTGCCCTGGAGTGTAAATGTGGTCTTGCCCCACAAACTATGGGGCACTTGATATCGTGTCCAGCCTGTCCTGTTACTTGCACATCACAGGAGCTGATGGAGGCAACTGAAAGTGCCAAGCTCGTCGCCAAATTTTAGAGCCAACTCAATTTAAATTGTCATCGACACGCTAAGAAGAAGAAGACACAAAGATTTACCCCTGCATTTCGTCAGTAACGAATAAGTCCCATGGAATAGGGGGCCAGTCTATTGCCATCAACCAGGCCCAAAAGCCAACATCCGTGACTGCTAGTGAAAAAATTTTGATGGATAAACTCATTACACGTTGCCCGACCTGGGATTTGAGCTCAGGACCTTATGATTTAGCAGTCGCGCTTGATCATTTTCTAAAACCACCTTCCATTACATATTGAGATCCCTTCGAGACTTGAAAAGCTCGTTAGACTATTGGTTCCGGAACCACGTAACACAGTTTTTTGTCGATGTCAAATACTGGTCATCATCATTATCAGCCTATAATGTTCCCACTGCAGGGACGCAGGCCTCCTCTCTAGGAGAGGGATGGGCTAACATCCACCACGCGTGCCTTGGTTCTTGGTTGATTTTGGTTCCAAGACATGCCGGTTTCCTCACGATGTTTTCCTTTATCGTTTTGAGAGCAGTGGTGATGAAATAAATTACATAAAGTAATGCGCCTGCCTGGATTGTATTGGATCACAACACATAATACCGAGGCAGATGATGATTTGTAAACTTCAATGTGAAGAAAAACCAAAAAAAGTCTCTCTCTCAAATAAATCGCGATTACTGGACATAAACCTACCCTTGATATGTCCAGAGATTTCGATTTATTTGTATTGGTTCGTCAATGCAATCAAAAGTTGTAACGAAGAGTACAATCAGGACGTAGAGATTGAAAATTAATACAATAAATAAAGCAATTTCTGGTTTATTTCGACGGGCATTGTTTATTTAAATATCATCGTACGTAGGCACATCGACGGATATCGAACATCCTGTGCACACTTCGTTCGAACCACAATATGGAATAAAGAAATTTTTATTACATTTTCATATTCACACATTGGATGCGTTACGTAATGGGATTGTGTAGAGTAGTTAGCAGAGTTATATGTAAGGCAGGGTTACGGAAATGGTTCAAAAATGTCACTACGACTCTGGAATGCAAAGGGCATTAGGAGGATCATGGATAGATATTAGCCAGTTAGTCTGCTGATACTGACTCTTCTCTGCCCAGAGCGGGGTGAGTCATTTGATGATTTCACATCCTTTAAAAAAGTACTTCCGATGCTTCGATACATTATGTTAGGCCCGTCGGGGCTGCGGGTTGTTCGCAAGAGATACCGCGGCCTCGATATGAAGGGCTAAGAAGGAACATGGGTGGTTTTTAGTCAGTAGAAGTCTGACACTCCCTTCCACATTCCTTCCTTCATTCTATTCTATTCTATTGATGATTTTCCAGCCCCCAAAAAAAAAAAAAGGCGAGAAATGAGGTGCCAAGTACTTACGAAGTACGGGTGCGAAGACTTTAGAGCGTTCGTTTCAATTCGTTAGACACTAGGCGACTCGCTAGCCTCTAAACCTGCCTGGCCTAAACTGGTCGTTTTAGCAAAATCATAATAAGATAATAATATGAATTCCATAACGATTTATAAAAGTCACAAAGTGAGTGATTATGAACTGTTACTGCATATATGACCATTATAAAAATTCTGACGTGATTCATGTTATTATGATTCCGATAAAGCGGCTAATTTAAGGCAGTGCGTACGTAACCTAAGGTTAAACAGAATGTCACCCTGCTTTGTATTAATATGTTTTCTTCAAACTTTACAGCAAGTTGATAAGCACACACAAACACTTATAATAAAGCTTTACCACACCTACGCGTCTCGTGTAAAAGCTTTTCATATAGACTTTTACAAAACACCTCCATTACCCAGATCGACGTTTCTTTACGTTACACCGTAAAACTACGAATCCCGATGACGTTGAGAATTATGATATCAAAATAAGAAAATATGATTTATAACGCACTTGTTTGAAATATATTATTTTACGGAACTCACCGCGGACTACACGTTGTATAAACAAAACGTATAAAAATAGATTTTGATATAAACGACTGAACGTGAAACGAAACCAAATGTTTTATAAGTTTATTAGGTGGAGATTCATTGATGACTGCCCTGGAGTGCAAATGTGGTGCTGTTTCACAAACGATGGGGCACTTAATCTCGTGCCCTGTCCTGTTGTTAATTAATTACAAGAACTGATAGAAGCTATTGAAGACGCGTGATGGAGGTATAAGCAATCGCTATTCGGCAGAGAAAAAAAAAGTTAAGAAACTTTTCTTTCGACATCAATTAAACACACATTTTTACAATATAAAAACCAAACGAACCGTGTCCTAAGTTTTTTTAAATCGAGCGTTAGATTATTTATTTGTAAGCTAAGAAATTGGTTCGTAAGATAATTTGTCCGATTATTTTTGTATTTAAATAGCACAACAACGATGTAAAAACAGTATTTTACATGAAGCTTCACCCAGCCATAACAATACCTGGCATAACCATTATTAGCGTTAGCTAATTATGAAAAAAACAAGCGTAGAAATCCCTTATAATTAAATGATAAAGACATGTTCACGCTAGTATTTTCCCTTGATAAAAGTCTGCAGTTACTCGTAATTTTTATAATGACTCTAGTGTTTCAAGATTTACATCCATGTGAAAATAATTGTCCTTAACATTTTTGTTATTGTGTCAAAGGACGTACGATGTTTTCAACTGTACTTAGAAACTCTACAGAAGCATGTTTATTCCTTGTTAAGTATCTTTTAATTTTGTTAATGGTAAATAGGTCCTGTTTCAGTGGCAACAAAAACAAATTTAAAGTTATTACAAATATTTTCATTCTTCTTGTATGAAAAATATTTGTAAAAACCTATATCCCGTGCTACGTTGTACATCAACTGATCATCTAGCTACACCACATAAATTCAGATCATGAAGCTAAATAGATAACTACAAATATACAAGGTGTTTGGTGCATCATGTACCAAATTAAGATGGGCAACTGGAGGGGTCATCTGCTTTCTTTTCACACTAAACTTGTCACGCCTTGCAGTTTTTTTTTCATTTTTTTTCAAACTAGATGGGCAATGTCACTTATTCTGAATTTAAAAGTACTCTATACAATGTACATTTATAAAATTAAAATCCAGTGTCTACGCCTTATAATTAAAAAAAAAAAATAATTAAATGTAAAATATGGGTCTTGTTTTAAACAAGCAAACACTAAAAAGTCCACAGGGCATGAGAAGTGTTAAGGCGTCTGAAACACACACCACCCACACCACACACCCACCACACCACACAACACCGCCCACCACACCACAACACAACCCCACCACATTACACAGTTCAATTTGGTATCCTGAAAGACAAGGTGCCCACTCAAGCCATGACTATGACATGTTTCAATCCCAAACGGCTCAAACAAAACTGCTAATTAGGCTAACACAGTATAAATAAGTACATATTAATATTATATTATATTTAGCACAAAATTGAACGTCTAAATTAGAATGACATGTGTTTGTTGGTTAACGTTTTTTGCACAGACATGATAGTTTACGTGACAGGCGAGACTAAACCGTTTTTTGTTTAATTGACGTCATAATTTTGATTCAACTCCAAAATTATATGGAACTGGTTGTGTGCACTGTATGCAACGGATGATTCCCTCAACATGAAATAGATTTCGTGGTATTTGTGTATGTGAGTTTAAATGCTTGTACACACAGCCACGAAACAGGAGAAATTCCAAGTGTGGGGAACGTTTTAATAACAAAATACCAATGGTCAGTGCATTGATGATCGATACCGATCCGACCGATGACTGATGATGTCTACCGTGACCGACGACCAGCACGCGTAGTATGGCGATTCTATCTCTTTTCTACCAAGAATAGACAAAGCTTTTTCCATACAATTTGACATTATATTTTGCTACAATCTGTCATTTTGTCGATTCTTCCGTCGACAAAACCCGTTTCTACGGTGGCATGCTAGGCGGGCTGGTGAATATTGCAGGGATCTGCTGGATGCAGTGGACGTCTTTCGGCTGAAATGGTAATGATGATTTTTAGACAGTGCATTTTATAACGCTGGAATTGTCTGTAGAAGATATAACGAACAAACAAGATAAAATAATTTACGATTGCACTGATCACACGTCGTAAAAACAGCAACTATAGAAAATCAAAATCGGAATTGACGTCAATGAAAATAGGTTAGCTGAAAACCGATACAGATGAATCTGACTATTGTAAATATCTTAAACTCGTAATCTGGGAGCTGATAAGAAGCTCACAATGAGAATATTAATATTGTTAGGTTTCTCGTTTTTTGTATTGTTTGTTGTTTGTATTTGTTAAAATATTTATTAGTTTATTTTGCGCGACCCAAAGTCAATTGGGCTAAGGGCACATGAGAATGATGATGGTTTATTCGTTTATTTTATTATTTATTTATTTAAACTTCATGCACAAACGTGGTACATAGGCGGACTTAATGCTACAAGGCATTCTATACCAGTCAACCTTAGGGTCAAATAGGACAGCACTATGGTAGAGTCCAAATATAAATAAATTAGGAGAAAACTTCTATAACTTCACTTTGGATTTTCATATTTGGATTAGTATCAACATAATTATGGTGACTGGTGATTGAAAAGTGACCGATACTTACCACGTGATAGTGCTCATGGTAACAAACAACTTTTACTATAGAACCAAACCTGAAATTGCGAAAAAGTAAACAGCTGTTCAATATTTTTTCATCAGTTCGGCGAACATAAATGTAGTACTGAACAGCTGATGTTTTTGTTGGTTTAAGTGTCTAATACGAGTCACCCTATATAAGTATATACATTTTCCAATTTCTAAATTAAGAAGTTATTTTTTAGATATTAAAATAAACCTTATTTTCTACCCTATAAAAATGATTTCCGATTCAACCCAAAGGTTAAAGAAGAAAGAAAATAAATAAAGGAAAGGAAAAAAGGTTAGAAAATGCCTTGTGGCATTAAGTCCGACTATGTACCACTATTGTACATGAAGTTTAAATAAATAATGAGGTTAGCTGAAAAAAAAATCAATTCTAGTTCGGGGTTGCGCTCACCTTTTTATATTGTAATCAAAGACGAGCTAACATTGAAATTTTCATGTATGTGGGTTTTTTTTTGCGTGTACGGTATATAATAAGATTAAGATGGCGGGGCGATTTCCTAACACGCTTACTATAGCAAATAAAGTTAATAGCGTTATTTACAACAAATTATTTAGAAAGAAAGAAAGAAAAATATTTATTTGGGACAAGCACAGGAACTACAAAAAGAATTAAAAAAAAGATTATAAAACTAAATAATAAAAAGAAGACCTGTGCGAGGCCAAAAAGGCTCCTATCTCAGCATGGTGCTGCGATAGATGAGAAACAAATACCGCAGCGCTGGTATTCATTTAAAGACATATACAGTTTGTAAGTTTAAACGAGGGATATATTGAAACCCTCAATATGCTTACATGATACTAATAAAATATAAACAAAAAAACACTAATGAATAACAGAAAGAACCATACCAAATGTTTCGGAAAAATCTCGCAACCCTTGCGATTTTCACAGAAACTGTGCGCGGGTCAATGACTTTTTGATATAATACATTATCCCTTCATATTTTAAAAAAGGGCGTAGGACAACGGCAAAAAAAAAGTGTAGTAAAGAGCTGGACTTTGGAGAGCGTGCGTGACCATGGCAAAATTACGTCACAAATTAAGGTTATAGTTTTTTTTACATATTTGGGACTAGAATCGAATACTGAACCTCCTTCAATATGTTCCGCGTTTAACCTAACATACTGTATATTAAAATGGAGGAGCTCGTGGCTTAATAAGAACTCGTCATTCTCTTGCCCTTATCCCAATTCATTTGGGGTCGGCGCAGCATGTCTTCCTCTTCCATACTTCTCTGTTTCTCGTCATCTCATGTGACACCTCCTTTTTTACCATATCATTTTTAACACAGTCCATCCATCGTTTCTTTGGTCTTCCTCTACTCGTATATCCTTCCACATTCATATTTAAAACCTTCCTCACAACATTTTCCTCATTCCTCCGCATCACATGCCCATACCACGACAACCGATTTCCACACAACTTTTCAGTCACCGGCGCCACTTTCAGACTTCCTCTTATGTACTCATTCCTTATTTTATCCATTCGCGTAACACCGCACATCCCATGACTGTATATTAAAATGAATGATAATATAAAAATTGCAATTGATTAGGTAGATATTTCCCTAAAAACCCTTTGGAGGACTTTATAAGCAAGTGTGACGTAATTGGAATCACTGTAGAAACACTGATGCTCCCAGACGATCAGATTTCCATCGATCATCGCAATTAATTTCGACAGCCCGATGGAACTTTGATTACGATTAGCATGTTCGTAACACAGCATCAATCAGGAAGTTATCCATATTGTTTGACATATTATTGTTTGGAACTTGGAAAAACGGAATTTTTCATTAAAAAAACTTTCAATTACTGAATAATTACGAAACGTCAAACATCACATAATTCTCGGAGGGCTTGACTGAGGTGTAACTAATAGTAGATCCACATTTCGCCAGTTATGGTTGGCGCTGCGTATCGCGGGTTCGATCCCCGCATAGAACAAATATTTGTATGCCCAATAATAGTTGTTTCGAGTCAGGGTGTTTGTTTTCCCGTCGCGGTTGCGGGTTGTTCGAAAGAGATACCGCGGCCTCGGCGCAAGGGCTAAGAAGGAACATGGGTGGTTTTTAGTCAGTAGAAGTCTGACACTCCCTTACGCTCTGACCAAGAGCGGGACGGGTTATTTGATGATTTTCCACCCACCAAAAAAAAAATAAAAAGTGTGTTTGGTTTGTGAGTTTAAATGTTTGAAAACGCACCTACGATACAGGAGAAATTCCTAGTGAGGGGGGCAACGTTTTTTTAAAAAAGAAGAATAGGGTGCGAGTCTATTGCCGTCAACTGGGCACGAATTAAGGCTGCTACTGAGAAACGGTAAATACAAAGCCTACATAATTTCTGCATAATACCGAACCTTATAAAATGCCGATAGTTTCGTATGAACTTGTGCAATCATGTCTGCAATCACCGACCTAGCCTCTTTGATAGCAAATGAATGAACTTGGTCCTCTAATAATCAAAGGTGAGATTCAGACCGGTATTGGAATTTCTTATGTTTTTAGATTAATGTATGAACATCAAAATATCATAATATTTTAAAATCACGTGGAATGAATGCAGAGATACAGAGAATACTCTCTTTATGACACCAGCATAATTATTAAGCTAACCCAAACTTTAAATTTTTCTCAAAAAACCTTTAAAAAAATGCTTTATAAAACTGTATTGCTTTTGTTAAATAATACAAATAACAGGTTGATAGATTAATCTACATAGAACTTGTAAATAAGATGAAACAATTATCGATAAAAGCAAAGTCATCAACATCTGCCTAGCCTTTTCCCAACTATGTTAGGGTCGGCTTCCAGTCTAACCGGATGCAGCTGAATACTAGTATTTTACATGGAGCGACTGCCTATCTGAACTGTTCACAACCCAGTTAATACTAGGTAATACGACACTCTTTAGTAAGGCTGGATGTCAGAATTTCAGGTCACTGAAAGATGGCAGCCGGGACCAACAGCTTAACGTGCTTTCCGAGGCACGGAGGAAACTCGGTATGTCGGGCGGTCACCCATCCACACACCGACCTAGGCAAGCACAGCCTCAACAAAAGAAGTTCTTATTAAGCCACGAGCTCCTCTCTTTTTTTATCGATAAAAGCAAAGTAACTGCTGCAAAAACAAATTTAAAAAGTTGTTGTACTGCTATCACTAGGTTCAATAAATAAAAAATCCTCCATTAAAGGGTGTGCAATAATTATATTAGATTTAGTACTGAATTCTTAGTAAAAAACGAGGAGCAGGCTTCTGACGATAAAATTTCCAAGAAAAATAACGTGTATTACTACATTTTTTATTATTGACTTTAATAAAAAGGACGATTAATCATTTACACTAAATAGTTACTGAGAATTTAATAATCGATGAACTTCGATACAATATTGACGTATTTCAATTAATAATCGTTATTAATTGCAGTCCAGAATACAATTATTACTAACAGCTAGTTTAGAAAAATGCGATACGTTGTGAAACTGATTACCATCACCCTGGAGGTCTAAAATGGTCGCTTCAGCAGAATCAAATTAGGACATCCTATACATACATATATGAATAGCGTTAAAATTCGACAAATGGTCACAGATGTAATTCGCTGGTCAAAGTGTGACTTACGAATTATAACGAAATTCATATGATTATCCTATTAAGGCTCTACTTTAGGGGTCAGTCCGTCCGTCTTATGACGACGACAGGCCGTGTCGACGGCGCATTCGTGTTCCACGCGCGCCTCAAAGAAATGTCAGCAACATGGAAGGGACGACGCCCGTCGGAGCTGCGGGTTGTTCGCAAGAGATACCGCTACCTCGACATAAAGGGCTAAGAAGGCACATGGGTGGTTTTTAGTCAGTAGAAATCTGACACTCACTTCCGTTCTGCCCAAGAGCGGGAGGGGTTATTTGATGATTTTCCACCCGCAAAAAAAAAAAAGGCTCTAATTAAGGGGTCGGGCTGCGGGTTCTTCGCAAGAGATACCGCTACCTCGACATGAAGGGCTAAGAAGGAACATGGGTGGTTTTTAGTCAGTAGAAGTCTGACACTCCCTTTCGCTCTGCCCAAGAGCGTGAGGGGTTATTTGATGATTTTCCACCCATCATAAAAAAAGGGTCACTTTATTACAGCACGTGACGATCAGCTAGGTTAAATATTAAAAAGTTTCTTGCGTTTCTCGCCCATTAAAATAACACCTTCAGAATAATACCTTCTGTAGGTACTTATTTGTGGTAAGTAAAACGTCAGATTTTTAACGCAAATAATATCGTCGAAGTAGGTTTTAATGCTGACCGACACGATTCGCGTGCCAGAGACCGAAACTACGTAGCTTTACAACCACAAATATAAATGGTTACAGCGGTCGCTTTTTATTTTTTTTTTCATGGGTTTATTAGTATTTGAATTATAAACAGCATGTAGTTCTGCACTGGGCGCATTTTATGGCGTAACAAACCAAATATTGGAAGAACACTGCATCGTAAATCATACTGAAGCGACCCAGTACCTTCTATAAAGAAATTTAACTGTTTAATGGTAATTTAGGTTAATCAATTGGAGGTTTATAACATTACGTCATTGTTAGAAGGAAGGGAAATGTGGTGAGAAAATTACCCGACTACGCGACGGTAAGAAAGGGTTATGTTTTTATTTTGGCACTTAGGCTGTCAACCAGTGTTACCAAAGGGTATCGTATTTATTAGTATTAACCAGTGCTAACTGGGTTGTGGAGGTCAGATAGGCCGTCGCTCCATGAAAAATACTGGTACTCAGTAGCATCCGGTTATACAGGAATCCGACCCCAACATAGTTGCGAAAGGCTAAGCAGATGATAATGATTTAAGTACTTAAGCAAAGCTTATAAATTCATACTATGCTGCTAGAAATATCAAACTCCATTAAAATAAAAGTGAGGTTAGGGTTAAAATCAATTTCTAAAAAACACCGTACCTACTATAGTTTTTTAGAAAAGGTACTACGAAACATGCTCAAACCCAGTATTAACCTATCTCTAATTACAGTTTACACACTACAAGCCATGAATTATTGCATGTTAATGACCCTAAGTCAATTAAACCCCTACTAAACAGCAACCCTTCAACACCTACCCCAGTTTATTACCAACCCTTTGTTGCTAACCGTATCAAACTACAGGAATATCACGTATCTATATGAGTAGATACCTACTTGATGTCGAATACCCTTCATACATAAACATATGGGCATCGTACAGACACTAATAGATGAAGGCATTAGGCTCTAAGTACTGAGATATGACATCACAATGCTGTAATGAGAGGCAAAGGAGAGGTACTGTTTTGAAGGGTACGGTTGATATCTAGAAAATGTAATGTTATTTCAAAGAACTAACAGAAATGACACAATGTGTGAAAAAAGTTATAAAATCGATAAAAAAATAACTTAGTTTTAACTGATTCTAAATTACGTGCAAGACAAAGACAGCGCTACAAAAATGTGACGTCACATTTCATTCCGCCATAGTTATAGTACAAATGGCCGTTTCGCGCGACACACATTGTGTTATTTCTGTTAGTTCTTTGAAATAACAAAATTTTCGTGAAATTTTAACAGTAGGTAGTCAAATAGCCAATAATATAAAAGGCAAAGCTGATTGACTGAGGATCAACGCACAAACCCTTTTTTTATGGTGGGTGGAAAATCATTAAATAACCCCTCCCGCTCTTGGGCAGAGCGAAAGGCAGTGTAAGACTTCTACTGACTAAAAACCACCCATGTTCTTTCTTAGCCCTTCATGTCGAGGCCGCGGTATCTCTTGCGAACAACCCGCAGCCCCGACGGGAACGCACAAACCCTTAGGGCTAGAAACTTACAATTTCGCGCACGTATTTCTCTTATGACGTAGGCACCCATTATATAAGGAAGGATTTTTCAAAATTCATTCCCTAAGGGGGTGAAATAGTTTGTATGGAAAATTGTCATATTTGTAGTTTAAATACCTCCTACGCCCCTGTTCTATTTAATTAATTCGTCAGCACAATGTTTTGCGTGTGTGACATCGAGCTGTACTATGATTATATTAACACCAATAAAAAAGCCGTTCGCAACAATATTTTTTACGCAGTGCTACTTACTTATTTAGATGTTCAGAATGCGGACCCTTCACAAAACCACCAACCAAATTGGCTTCAGGGTTTCTTTATACCCTGCACGTTTGCTGTGTCATGCTTAGCCAATAGGTTAACATGGCCAGTTATTTCAAATAGTTACTGGTGTTCAGCTACATCCAGTTTGATTGAAAGTCGACCCCAAGATACTTGGGAATAAGCTAGTTCTTTAATTCTCCTAGGAACCGTCTCTTTTAGTAATACTCGACATTCATATTACTTTTAAATTGATTTCGATCAAAAAGACTTTAAAAAGTCATGATGAAAAATGGAAAATATGGCAAAGCGCACTTTCGCGCAGGTTCGACAAAATTGCAATATCTGTAAGCCGTTCTTTTTTACTTCGTGATTGGAAAAGTTTTCAAATTCATCCGGGGTGTCTCGTTTGTTTTGTGACTGATTGGTACGGAGTTGACCAAAGGAGAATACGAGCCACTGGAATCGCAATTCATAAAACTCTATTCGCTCAAAGATTTAGATCATTGGGTGTGCCCCGTACTTAGGTCGCGTGAAAGTTTTTATGCTAAGGGCGGTTCCAGGTTAGCATACTTTCAGCGCATATAAGCTCGTTGTACACGTGCGTAGGTGCATATAGGAGCACCCTTTGTCGCATATGGAACTCGCACGAGCGTTAACGCGCGTTCATGCTCGTACAAGTCCGAGTCGCGACATAAGACAGCACTTTTACTGACTGAATAAGAAGAACCTGCCAGAATAAGTGCGTACGCGCGTTCGATTTTATAAAGCGCGTACGAGGCAAATATTGCTGGATGGGTGAACGAGGAAATACTATTTCAATGTTCATTGAAATTAAACATTAAAGTAACCATTTCGACCCCACCTAACGCGGTACGGCAAATTCATATCTCAAAATTAAGGAGAAAAAAAGGAAAGAATTTCTAGCACTAATCATTTTACTTTAATGAACAAAACTAAATTACCTACTGCTTAATGAAAGTACCTAATCGCTATATTAAAATCTCGTTCTATATTAATTACCTAAGGCCTAGACTTGGATAATAAGACCTACGTAAATTACTTAGGCATTATTATAAGTTAGACAATTAAAAAGGAATCACAAAAGACCCAGATTTTCTAAGATGGGGGCTCAGACTGAAGTACTTTTTTTATGGTGGGTAATCATCAAATGACTCCTCCCGCTCTGGGCGGAGCGGAAGAGAGTGTCAGACCTGTACTGACTAAAAACCACCCATGTTCCTTCTTAGCCCTTTTGTGTCCGGGGCCGTGGTATTTCTTTCGAACAACCCGCAGCCCAGACGGGAGAATAAAGGGTATAATAAAATATATAGGGCGATAATTGTGCCAATAGTCGTTTCAGTCAATGACTTAATTGCCAAGAGCCTCGACCAACACCTAACTAGGCTCTCGTTAGGCAGCTGGATCAAGGGCTTGGTGCAAAAAACGGTACTCCTGAACACGGCTCGTATTGTTAGGAGGTTCCTTTCTCTGGACCCTTCCCGATACTGGTGGGCTACAATTTATTTAATTATATTTTTAAATGTTTTATTAAAATTATTTTTGTAGAGAAGACTTAAACATAATATAATAACTTAAGTTTGTATTAAAATAAAAAAAGGAAATTTTTAAAATTAAACTAGCTGACCCACGCAACTTCGTCTGCAACACATAATATAGCTTATAACCTTTCTAGATAAATCGACTATCCAACTTATTAAATTGAGCTATATCGTACTCGTAACAAACAAAAAATCTTACCTTTCCTCTATAAAATACCCATTAGTTTAGATTGACTTCGATTATATTATTAAAGTAACAATTACTGTAGGTATCTCTTACTGTTTAATATACAGTAACACCTTGTACTTGTAAACATTATGGTGCAGTAAATATTTTGAATTTGAATTTCTCCGGAGCCCCCAGAGGCCAGAATCCCCACGTATCTACCGCACCGGACCGAATGACTGCCACGCGCTAATTATTTTGTCGCCCGTATATTTTTATATTGCGATATCTTCTAAGATATTTGTTTATATATATATATAATATAGAATATTTGTGCCCTTTACTCTATACAGTATAGAGTAAAGGGCACAAATATTCTATATTAAATTTCCGTGCTAGCAAACACATTTATTTAGATATAGATTAATACTATATGGGTTAAATAAGCTTCGCAAAATATTATATTATATCGTCGACCGTAGGGTTCAATTGAGGTAAGGGACAAAATACCCAAAATGAGTTAAGTATACAGTTTTGTTCAGAATTTTTCGCTCTATCGAATGGTGTATATGAAAAAATTCTAGCTTAAGAAAAATGTCCCTTACCCTAATGATTTTTGGATCCAAATTTCGAATCAGCCCCATAATAACAATGTATCTGAAAAACTATGCAATATAGGAACTTGAAATGATGTAATTATTGCCGCCAATCCACTTGAAATAAGGTAAGGGTCTTCCCAATCAACGAATTACCATTACATGGTTTATTTTTGAAGAAACAATAATAAAACTGGCCTTACACTAATGTCTTTCATCATCTGCCTAGCCTTTTCCCAACTATGTTAAGGTCGGCTTCCAGTCTAACCAGATGCAGCTGAATACCAGTATTTTACATGAAGCGACTGCCTATCTGACCTCCATAACCCAGTTGATACAGGGTAATACGATACTCTTTGGTAAGACTGGTTGTCAGACTTTCAGGCTTACTGACTACCTGTAACGACTGCCAAAGATCTATATATGGCAGCCGGGACCAACAGCTTAACGTGCTTTCCGAGGCACGGAGGAAACTCGGTATGTCGGGCGGTCACCCATCCACAGACCGACCTAGGCAAGCACAGCTTTACCTAAAGATCGACCCGAGTGGCAGTACTTATTAAGCCACGAGCTCCTAATGTCTTTGTTATCTAAAAAAATTAATATCATCCATACTTTAAATGGATTGCACGAGTTTTGACATAGTTGTCCCTTACCTCAATTTGAATTGTCATACTTTAAGCAGTGTCAACGTTACACCAATTTGAATCGAATTATATTTAGGTTCGGTGTCCGTTACACTAATTTGCTGATGAGAAGTATTGAATTGTTTTAAATCCCTGTTACCTTTATTTACACACACTTCTAACTTCATAACACAAGATAGCACGTACTTGCACTATTACCATCCTTTTCTATCTCACAACGTCTTTCTTTGTGCGAAAGAGAGGATGATACCAATGCGAAAGCAGCGCGCGGGCATCAAAAAAGTCGCTATCAGTGCGAGTTCATCTGTCGTTTGGTCGGGATTGTGCACGGTTTTTGACAAAAACAGTGGTAAAAATGGAAAAACAACAAACAAACAAAATTAGAATAGCTACGTTAAAGAAAAAAGACCTTTTTTTTTTTGGGGGGGTGAGAAATCATCAAATTAATATAATATAATAATATATAATCCCCTCCCGCTCTTGGGCAGAGCGAAAGGGAGTGTCAGACTTCTACTGACTAAAAACCACCCATGTTCCTTCTTCGTCCTTCATGTCGAGGCCGCGGTATCCCTTGCGAACAACCCGCAGCCTCGACAGGCGTTGGCCCTTGCGGGCCCCTTCCATGTTGCTGACATCTCTTTGAGGCGCGCGTGGAACACGAACGCGCCGTCGACACGGCCTGTTGTCGTCATAAGACGGACGGACGGCGAGCTTACCCATCACTCACCGTCCACAGGCCCGCGTCTACGGTGGCCGGAAGCCATCACGTGGCCCCCGACGCCCGGATCGCCTCCCGCGGCGGCTGGGACGAGAGGTTCTCTCCCTCTCATGTTCCGCCACCTCCTTCGCTAACATCACTGCTTCGCAGAAGAAGGCGACGGCGTCCCATTCCTCCTCGCCCCGGACCATGGCTTGCACCAGGGCCGGACGCGAGAGGTCGCCGCCGCCGATCGCCGCTACGAGAACACGGCGGGGCTCCGCCCAAGCGGGACAAACCTCCACAGTATGCTCCACCGTGTCCTCCGGCTGATCCTCACAATGGTGGCATCCGGGCGTTTCCTCCCGCCTGATTCGGTACAGGTACCTCCCGAAACAACCGTGTCCGGTGAGTACCTGCGTCAGACGGAAGGTGAGGGCGCCGTGGCGCCTCTCCAGCCACTCCTCAAAGAGGGGACTTACCGCCACTATCGTGGCGTGCCCTGCACGGGGTTGCGACAGTCGCTCTCTCAATGCCGCCATGAGATCGCACCGGAGGTCTGTCCGCTGCGCAGCAATTAGCCGCGGCAACGCAGTGACCCCCCGGTGCAGCGCCTCCGCGCGCCATTCATGCAGGCGCGCGAGGACTATCGCCTCCAGATCCCACGGCGGCAATCCGGCAAGGAGGTTTGCCGCCTCGCGGGAGATCGTGTGGTACCCACGGACTAGCCTCACGGCCATCACCTTTTGGGGCGCGTTCGGGTAATGGGCGGCCCGCTTTCTTAAAGCACTCGCCCACACCGGGGCCCCGTAAAGGGCCATGGACCGCACGATCCCCGCATAGAGCCTCTGGCAGGAGGCGTTTGCCCCCCCCAGATTGGGCAGGAGCCACCTGAAGGCAGCCGCCGCCCGCTCCAGTCTGGGAGCCAAACGTCGGAAGTGCTCCACGAAGTTCCACCGGCTGTCGAGGACTAGTCCGAGGTACTTCAAAGTACACTCGACGCCGATGGGAACCCCTCCCACCGTTAGCTGGGATCCCGACGGTAGCACATTCCCACGTCCATGGAAGCCCATGGCCTCCGACTTGTGAAGTGCCACCTCGAGACCCAGCTGCCGGTTCCTCTCTACGACTATCGCAACCCCGCGTGTCATATTTTCGGCCGCCGCCTCGTGCGACCCCCCCTGTGCCAGCACAAGCGTATCGTCAGCGTAGCATACTACGCTGACACCGCTAGGGAGGTCGGCACGCAGCACCCAGTCGTAACCGATGTTCTACAGGGGCGGCCCCAGAACCGATCCCTGTGGAACACCGCACGACATCTCTCGCCGGTTCCATTCTCCGTCTTGACCGGGGTAGATGACAGCCCTGTCTGTCAAGTAGTCCCCGACTACACGACGAAGGTAGGCCGGCACCCGGTGATACCGGAGTGCCTCCCTAATGCAGCTCCAGGGCATAGTGTTGAAGGCGTTGGCGATCAGCGCCTCTTGCGGAAACCAAACTGGTGTTCCGCAAGATCCGGACCCATTCCCTCAAGGTGCTCGGCGAGGCAGTTTGCAATTACTCTTTCAAAGAGCTTGCCCACCTCGTCGAGCAACACAATGGGCCGGTATGCGGACGGCGAGTCCGCAGGGCGCCCCGGCTTCTGGATGAGGACCAGCTTCCCCGTCTTCCAACGAAGCGGGAACTGGCTGACTCATGTTGAAGGCTGATTAAGCGGTAAAGCGGTAGTAAGTAAAATTGATTATTTTAATTTGATTAACAATGCCTTAGAGGCTCTATTAGGATTATTTGCAGCTACTTTTTTATTTGAATAAAAATTCAAAGTAATTATAGGTAAAACTGTTACCATTTCTTTTAATAATTTGATTACAATAAACATATTAAATGATCATTTATAAATTGTTTTATTAAATCTATACAAATTAGCTATTACAATGTACAAACATTTCATTTCATTGTACTATGTAAGCAACACACAAAAAACAGACACACGGTTCTAATACATTTTCATGTCTCTTAAATGATTTCTTGTAACAATAATAACGATTTCCAAATTTATGATATCCGTACGTCAAAAGTGTGTACTACTTCATTTTATGTCAAAAATCTCTTTACACTGTATTTTTTCCATAATTTTTTTCAACAAGTGCTTTACACGATTTTTTCATTAATAAATTGAATCCAACGCAGAGGTCAATTTAATGTAAGGGACGTGACTACAAGATACTTGGTCAGTAAGGGACATTACTAATAAAATACGTTGTTGTAAGGGACATCTATTTTCTTAAATAGCTAATTTATTTAAATAAATGTTACACGTGTAGATAGAGCACTCAAATACAAGATTATGTGTGAAATCAGACCCGAAAAAGGTTAATAAGAAAAAAAGTTATAGGCGATGTAGTCAGAAAAAAAACTTTGTCGGCCTCTCCTGAAAAATCGTATTTTGTCCCTTACCTCAATTGAACCTACGGTCGACGATATAATTCTTTTTAACCTAACATTTTAATATAAAAAAATGGTTACAGTGAGTCAATCGTAAAAGATAAACATATGCTGTCGCGGACTTTTTTTAGAACTTTTAAAGAGGAACAATTCCTTCATACATGATATTTACGTAACTTAAACCGTTTTCGCAGCGCACGCAACGGAAGCTCTCAAAAAGGAATATCTTTTCCCGTTTTTGCAACATTTTTCATTTATGCTCCGCTCCTAATGATTGTGGCGTGATGTTATATAGCCTAAAGCCCTTCTCGATAAATGGACTATCCAACACTAAAAGATTTTTTCAATTCCAACCAGTATTCCCTGAGTTTACCCCGTTCAAACAAACAAACAAACAAACAAACAAACTCTTCAGCTTTATAATATTATAGTATAGATTATTAACTAAAAAGAACTGTGACAATAGACTTGTGAAGAAACCTAGATATTTTATAAAATCATAAAGTAACCGGGCGAAGCAAGTTATGCCGTCGCTAGCCATGTCAATAAAACGATCATATAGCTACCATGTGTGATGAAGTATGACCATAAAATGGCAGAGGCGTACCGTCCAATCACCCTTTAATTTATTATTGAACTTATATGGTGTATTGACGCACCCTATAACGGTATTGTCTAAGCGTTTATCCACACTCAAAGCATGCAAATGACTTCGTGTGTGATAAAAGATTCTGTTAGTCCTGTAAGTATCGTAAATATTAAGATTTTTTTTATTGTATTAAATGGGTCTACTTTTGTCTTTAATCATAATACTGAGGACAGATATGAGGTCAACGACGGAAAATTAGTACGGTCAGCAACAAAAGTAGCTTAACATTTCGGAATATTAATTATTTGATGTACAGTAATCCACCTCATAATTTTAATATCTCAGAAGATTATTCTTTAACATATTCTTACTCCTCAATAACTTGTTAGTAACGAGTAATATCTAACAAGTTTTTATTAAAAACCTGCTATGAAACTTTGAGTAGTGTTGATCTACTTTTTATGCTAACTGTACCTACAGTAGTCGGTATTTTTATAATTTTTCTTTTTACTGTATAATTTGAATACCTTGACCAAACGTGGGTGCACTCGTGTGTGGGATCTCTGTTCACAGAACAGGCCCGATTCCTCATTTGTCTTCTATTCTCTTTAAAGTTAAGTGGTTACGTACGTGGGTGCTCCGGCAACTCAACAACCAATATTTCGTACTATTTTTAACCGGAGCCGTCTCCACGTTACACAAAGCAAGTGATATGACTAGTGCCTGCTAAACCTTTTGTCTACGACGCGTTTTGCGACGGTAACTGTGGAGAATATTAATGGTAGAAGTTATGATGCCGTGAACCACAGTGGCATGTCTTACGAAGCGGTCTAGCACTAACGATAAGGCACGCACGCGTTTCACTTTGTGACCTCGCAAACAGCGAAGGCCAAATATCTGCTTCATCATTTCAGCCATAAGCCGTCCACTGCTGGACATAGGCCTCCCCCAGTAGGGGGGGGATTTGTCATAGTCGCCACGCTTGGCAGGCGGGTTGGCGATCGCAGTATGGTTCTTACGAAGGCACAGAGAACGCTGCTGCCCATTCTCTGGTAAGTCCCTTAGTCGCCTCTTACGACACCCACGGGAAGATATGGGATGGTGCTATTCTTTACGTCCGACATCATCCGGAACCAATATCTGCTTGCTTGGTAATAAAAAAGCACAAACGTTACAACATCACTTTTCGTCGTTCGTGGCATGAGTTCCAACAATCCCACCATCTACAGATCTTCAATAGAGTCTTTAGTCAACTGAACCCACTTGCTACTGGACCCACGTCGAATTATGAACAAATCGACCAAGTAAATTATTCGACTGATCCCGTGGGTCCATTTCGAGTGGGTCCAGTTGACCAATGAATCAAGAGACTCTTGGCCTAACGGTCTCATATCTCGATGATTCCGAGAACGGTTACGCGACACCAAACATCTTAGGCCAGGAAGAGCCTAAGATCTTTGGTGTATAATAAAGCATATGAATAAATTATTTTATCAAAATGTTACTTGTTCGACTGATCCCGCGGGTTAATTTCGAGTGGTTACAGTGGATCAATTAAATTAAGAGACTCTTGGCCTAAAGGTGTCATATTTCGATGATTCCGAGAACGGTTACGCGACACTAAATATCTTAGGCCCTTTTCACATGGATGGACTCAAAATATATTAAACTAATAAGTGGTTACTGACTAGTTTGAAGTCAAACTTTACGCACGATGTAACCTTAATCACTCAGTTTAGGTACTCGTCAACAAGATTTTATCAAAGTTGGTTCTTTGATTGCTAAATGTTGCTAAGTCTTCTGTAAAGCATTTTCCCAACTACTTTAGAACTAAGTCAGTTGATTAGTAACTCATATCATCATTCTCCTGCCCTTATCCCAATTTATTTGGGGTCGGCGCAACATGTCTTCTTCTTCCTTACTTCCCCATTATTCGTCATCTCAGCAGTCACCTCCTTTATTGTTTTTTTTTTTGGCGCGTGGAAAATCATCGAATAACCCCTCCCGCTCTTGGGCAGAGCGAAAGGGAGTGTCAGACTTCTACTGACTAAAAACCACCCATGTTTCTTCTTAGCCCTTTATGTCGAGGCCGCGGTATCTCTAGCGAACAACCCGCAGCCCCGACGGGCGTCTTCTTCCATCCCGTCCCGTTCCGTCGTTTCTAGCTACGAGTATATCATCCTTCACGCAGTTCATGCATGGTTTATTAAGAATAATTAAGAAAAACGTTGCCCCACACTTGGTTTCTTTGGTCTTCCTAACTCTATTTAATCAAATAATTTCTACCTAAAATAATAAAGAATAATACAATATAATATATGCTAAGCTAAGCATATATTTTACTCTGCAACCACACAGAGTTGCTACAAACTAGTTAATATCGTGGAATTGAATCCGTGGTAGCGTGATACGCTATGCAGAAATCCATTTAAATTACCCATTAATTTTGTGGAAACAGAATGTTTACAAATTATTTGTCTGCGATTTGCGGCCATTTCATGCCTCATCTAGTTTTATTAAGCTTCTATCAGTGCGACAGTCGACCGTATTAATAACACGCAGGTACTGAGCATGAGGTCCTGGGTTCGATTCCCGGGTCGGGCTAATTGTTATTGGTTTTTCCATAACTAATTTCTCAGTAGTCTGGATTTGTACCCGGTTGATGGAAATAGGCTGACCATTACATGGGACTTAAACATAACTGGTGAAATGTGGATGTACTATTAGGTATAGTCTGCGTAACCCTTCGGGATTAAAGGTGTAATGTTATGTTAGGTACGGGTAAATTAGAACCTAGTTTGGAATAGGTTTATCACACTCTTAGGGACCTCATGCACTACGCTGCAAACTTGCTTGAACAAAGGTCGAACGCGACGGTTGTGCGAACAAAATTTATTTCGTAGTCTTTTATAGTCGTGGTCGTGGTGTCGTTCCTTAAGTTACACGCGTCTAAAAGACCGGACCTAATAGCTCAAAGCACGCTCACTAGTTATTGCAGGTTGCACACGCAAATTATATGCTAGCTGTAAACGTTAAAAACATGCGAGTCGTTTATCGTAAACCGTATCTCCTGAAGTCGAAAACAGCGTTCTTATACGAAGGCTCTTACATTCCTTAACATATGCGGGAACGAATGTAGGCGTGCGGAGTCAAATGTATCTCTCATTCAATAAATATTTTTTGTATAATAAAGCATATGAATAAACTATTTGTATCACATTATGTTTATTGGGAATACATTTACATCGTATTTCTACAATGTGCTGGCAGTATTCTGCGTCCTATTTATGATAGTCACCGTTTTCTGTCAGTAATTCGATGACACAGATAATATTTAGTTGATGATAATGCGGATTTCGGAATTTTTTTCGGCATTTAGCAATGTTGGGGGAACCAATGAAATAATAATAAGCTATGACAGGTCATCTAGAGTGTGTAAAAGAAATGTAGTGTTTAAGGGTCTGGGCTATCCCGTCGGAGGTGCGGGTTGTTCGTAAGAGATACCGCGGCCTCGACTTGAAAGGCTAAGAAGGAACATGGGTGGTTTTTAGTCAGTAGAAAAAGTCTGACACTCCCTTTCGCTCTGCACAAGAGTGGGAAGCGTTATTGAATGATTTTCCACCCGCCAACAAAAAATAAAAAAAAGGGTCTGGGCCATCAAGCTGGGCCACTTCTCTTTGGGAACAACATGGAAATTGTATAGTGGTCCTCAGTGTCCCTTCTACATTTATAGTCTGGTTTCCCAAGTCGGGATACGTGTCATTGAGTTTTCCATCTGGTGTTTCTCAGTAGCAGCCCGATTTGAAATGTGTCTGGTTAATGGTAATATGCTCGCCCCCTACTACATAGTAATAGGGAATCGGACTGAGTCAAACAAATAGGATTCTAATTAGTCCGCCAGTTAGATTATCGAAAAATATTGGATACGTGTTTTTTGTTTTATCAAATTAATAAAAATTGACGAAGATAAAACGCGTCAAAGATCATGAGTGGGGGGGTTGTGACGTCATTTGTAGGTAAAAAATGTACTGACATGTGACGTTTTCGAGGAGTTCACGGATTTTCGAAGCACTGCATCGTCTTCATTTTTTGTCAATGTGAAAAAAAAAAATATGTGTTCAATATTTTTTGGAAATCTATCTGACGGACTAATTAGTTTTTTTTGTCCAATCCCCTATTAAACATTTCAGACGAAAAGCAAATGGTACACCCACGTTTCACCAGAATATAGGCTCGCCAAACTTTTACACTTTACCTTTGTCAAACTTTCAGGGAGAATAGGTATTTGTTTTAGGCAATCATCTTCATTCTCCTGCCCGTATCCCAATTTATCTGGGTCGGTGCAGCATGACGTCTTCTACTTCCATACTTCTCTTTAGTTCAGTTTTGCATTTAGGTACCCACACAAATTCTTCAGTACTTCAGTAACCATTTCTCTCAGCCATATTATGTCAGCAAATATCTACCTATATTCTCAACAAACATCAAAACCTATATTAAATGCTGCATTCGCAGATCCGGCAAGCCATCGAAATAGTCTAACTCTAGGCAGTTTGGCATCCTCAAATATTTGCGAAGCCAGTTCATCTGATAGATCAAACACTTTGAACTTGACCAGTGATATTTGCACTTGAATATTATTAGATATCTTCGACGAATGAAAAGGTTAAGCGTCTCATATTACTTTTCTGAAAAGTGGACATGTGCCCTCGACAATAAAAGTTTTCAGAATTGTTTCTGCCTTTTTTGTTCAGTAGATTAGTCAATCCTCATGCAGTCACTATGCAGAAAAAACCATTTTACTTCTCAGAGGAAATAGTAAAATAAATCATCACCAACTTTTAAACTGTTTAATGTTTTTTTAGCGAAACTCGTATTTCCTTTAAATATTTTTATTTACACGAGGTGTGGAAAAATTGTGTTTTTTCTTAACCTTTGAGAACTTTGACAATAATGTATAGTTTAATATCTAATGTTGAGGAAAGTTTCTGTTAAATACTCGATTAATAGTTTCCCTAGCATTGTGTTACATTTGAAAATACGAAATTGCCTAAAATTTAACAAAGTGGGTACATTTGTAATCTCGAGCAGAATTTTCTTTTAATCTTTCTATTATTATATTTGGCATAAGAGAAGAGAAGAACGTAAGTAAAGAGCATTTTATGAAGTAAATAATTTATACGAGATTTTTGGAATTTCTTGTTCCAGTTTATAACACACCTTTATTAAATTCTTTAGTATTTAGTCGTGTAAGGAGCTTATTTGAACACAGGGGTGTTTTTTATTAAATGTAATCTCAATTTATCTAAAACACGATTATTTTTACATGTAGTTAAACATTATTTGGGCATAATTGCATTGCATGTTCGTATTTTTGCACGATCATGATTACTATTAAAACATGAATAAGGACTACAAAGTTTTACTAGCCCTGTCTCAAAAAAATCAACACAACCCTCAACGTCCCTTTCCTCATTGTCTCATCAACGTACCTTTGTATAAAATCTCTAAAAGACTAATGAGTCCATTTCAAACGAACGTAAAAATTAAGAGTATTTTCTTTTTTGAGATCTCTCGACGTTTTCCCTCTCGCCAAGGGCAATTTGTCATTCTGTTATGTTGGTAGCCGTGGGCAAGTGACCTGTCTTTACCTTCAGTTGGTACACGTAAATGTGTTGACACTGTGAAGAGGTGCCCTTTGCACCGTGAAAAAAGTGTGAAAGGAATTCTGAATAAATAATAAAGAAAGGAGTTTTAAAACTGAAGTTTTCTTTTATATTAGGACTGTAGGTGACTGACCTGACTTTATTGTAAGTAACTGTGTAAAAAGTAATATGATAGTAGGTGGGTTATTATATTATTACCAGAACTAAATAATTGTATTGCCGATTAGAATACATTTTGCGAACATTTTGAATTATAATTAGCTTCAGTTGGAAAGAAAATCCTAGATTTTCGGACGTTTGAAACTATTTGATCACACTAGTAACGAAATCCTATTTACCACTACAGCATTTTTTACAAACGCTGAACTATTAGTAACTTATTTGAGTGACATGACATGTGCGACTACGCGTGTGCGCAGTTCTATATTTATTTCTACACGCGACAAATCACGTTTCTCTCGGCCTCTCAACACTAAACGAGCCGTGCTAGGGACTGACAAATAGTCGTGCGATACTGATACCGGGCACTTTATATCTGTGCTAAAAAGAAAAGAAACGAAAACTATAGGGACACAGATAAAAACAGTAATATTGAAAACCATTAAGATATAGTTCAACGGGATAATTGACCAATCATAATGTTTTGAAGATAATGTGGTACCACATTAACCAATTTGAACTTTTTAATATTTGTGAAATACTAACAGAGACAGGGTGTTTTGTAATTCAATTTATTCCTTCCGTGACAAGATCCAGGATATTTATGTGACCTATTTTCAAGAAAGAAAACATTCCAGCACTTCTATGTGGTTGTTATTGTTTCATATTAATTTTTATCATGGACTGCTGTTGGTGTACCAAATATCTATTAAATAAATTAAGCGCCATCACATCCCAAAAGGGACAATTTGAATTCTGCCTTCTATTTTTCAAAATAATAATTTAATATTGATGATTTTTATGTGTAAACCAACCAATAAGCAATACCACACATGATAATTATTATCTAAATACATTTTGGAAAATCTAAGAGGTGGAATAATTTACTAACAGAATTCAGAATTGAATAGTCCCTAGGCATTACGTATCTTCAGCCTAAGTATTGTTTTAGTCTCTAGAGATGCTTAATCCTAATTGTTGCTTTAAACTAGGTATTCTATTTACGAGCATTATGTTGTTTAGAATATTATTAATTCACTTTTCTATTTTCTGTAAGCTTCCTAATCAAACATGGTGTAACACTGACACACAAGTACCTAATTACTTCGATATGAGAACAGAGTGTTTAGATTAAATACCTAACTAAGTATTACGAGTGTTAATAATAAAATTATAATAGTAATATATTAGTTGAGATACTTTTTTCGAGTAATGCCCCACAGGAATACAAACAACTACAAAATACGACATAAATTCAAAACTGTTTTCCACAAAAATGCAAATACATAGTTACCATTCAGCACTCATAAAACCGCAAAAAGATAAATCACTGCATTCCTCTGCAACTGTTCCACAATGCCCGTAATAAATAAAAACTACGCTCCATAATATTCCAGGGAACCCTGCTTACATTAAATACAAGAGACAGTAAACAAATAGCCGGTTACACCCCAAGAAAATCTTCTAAGTCCGCCATTAAACATCGCTGGGACAGACAGTGACCATAGATTAATAGTGGTTCTGACGTTTATTGTAAGTTATGGTTGTCAGGCACCTGCTACCGTAATTAAGGACAGAAGATTGGATTCTTCGATCAGTTTCCGGTGGAATTAAATTGGTGTTGATCTATAAATGGGCCTTTGACATTTTTTGAGATTGCGATTGAATAATAACGAGATACATGATGTATTTTCGAAGAATTGACAAATTCAAGTGGCCGTTGGCAGGGCTCATTGTTCGTAGAACGGATGGCCGATGGGGCCGAAAAGATGAACGTTGCGTTGAAAGGCCACTCACTAGGTGAACTGAAGGTTGTGGGGATTCGCTGGATGCGAGACGCACGGACCGATCAATGTGGTAACACTTGGGGAGGTCTATGTCCAACAGTGGACGTCTTTTAGCTGAAACGATGATGATGTCTTTTGATTTTGAACTTAATTAGAATCTTTCTCTAAAAAGATATCTGTTCTATCGGTTGAGACATAACACAGAAAATGATCTTGGTGTGTTTTCATGCAGAGTGAATTTAACTTTTTAAGGCATCTTTCTTGGGAATCGTTTTTGGCAAATTTTATCTCTTACTAAAATAGGCACACACTGATGCCACAGAACAACAATATTATTTACGATAACACTAGTTGTGAGGTTAACTGATAGTGGACCCATCAAATGTCAACATCCCCCAATATTAATGAATCTCTACCGCTGGACGACAAGAGTGATGATACCAGAAATTCACTTGATGTGCCAGTGATTCGATAGAAAGCGATTCACATAGCTCGTCAAGCGATAAGTATATTTTATGATTGAGTTATAAAAAATATATTATTTACTTCTTATTATAGTCTATTTATTACTGCTCCTCTGCTGGACCACGACTTTGTGTCGAATCCAGGGTGTATCAAAATTAACGCAAGTCTTCTCGCGTGGTATCTCAGACCATGAAACTGAACAACTTTTGTTTTATGACTTTTAGAAATTCATTACTTGCTTTTAGTGTTATCATACACGTTAATCAACTGATCGCGTCAGTTTCGATATAAAGTTTAATATTTTAGCAATTTCAAGAACTGGTACAACATAAGTTGTTCAGTTTCATGGTTATTATGTTACACCCTAAAAGAGTAGGCATGAGCGAGTATTGATCACACTTAATACTTGCTGATTTCAGAGTAATAGATGTTTCTTTAAAGTCCATGTTTCCTCAAATTATTTTTCTTCACCGATATGAAATGATATGCGGGAACGCACTCACAATATTCATAAAAGTTCATATTGTGTGAATAAAATTGAATTTTCATGGGAGTTTTGCGTCAAATTAAAATCGCGCTCTGCATTTCTATGAAACCAACTAGTGACTTTTCTAATAACTTTTGTACAAGCTGACTTTTCAGTTCTTTTTTGTTATGTAATTATTGTTTAAATTTAGGAGATCACAAGAAAAATAATTACTGCAGGTATTCGATAGAGAGATATTATATGTATAGAAATTTTAGATACCTAAAATTAGTATCTAAAATTTCGAAGGTTTGAATTTGGTAGACAAATACAAGCTTGCCAATACTTGTCTTACCCAACTAGACTTATTTTAACATTCATTGTCATTCTAGAAGAAAACGCTTTCAGCATTGTCCTTTAAAATCGGCTTCTGTAATCTTAGAGCACGTCTCAAAATAATAGTGAACGGTGATAGCCTAGCATTAAGGCTATTCCGGTGTTCCCATTTTAGCTAAATCTTCTTCATATTAAAGTTATAACTCTGGATTATGGCCCTCTAAAACGCTTTTAACTGCCAAATAACATTACACAGAACCGCCAAGAATCAGTGTATCTTAAATCACAAGAACAGTTAATGGAGGCAATTCTTTCCGCGTTTGTAATAAATTGTTTATGTATCGCATTAAGGAAAGAAATAAAAACAATATAAAGTAAGAGGAAATAGCCTCGTGGTTAGATGTACTGGAAGTCGATTTACGTCAAGAAGACAAATAATCTAGGCAATCAAAAACTAATACATTTTGTTTGGTGATCCAGATCCATCTAGCCTTGTACATCACGTAAAAACATGTGTGCTCTCAACTGGAATTCAATTAAATCTCTATACAAACTTCATGGTAACGAGGTAACTTCAGCAAATTAATCAAATTCAATCAAAGACCTTCGCTCCGTCCTTTCACTCAATAATTATTGCCAATCGAATGATATTGTACAACCCTCATGGCAAATTTAAGCCTTCCGCAAATGCACACGACCGGACCTGGGCGTCTAAAATGGCCATTTCAGCAGATCATGCTATGAATTTAGTTAAAAAGCATAAAATGGACCTTTCATAATAGTAACTGCCGTATGGTGTCGGACGTAAAGAATAGCACCATCCCATAATTATCTTCCCGTGGGTGTCGTAAGAGGCGACTAAGGGCCTTACCAGAGAATGGGCAGCAGCGTTCTCTGTGCCTTTGTAACAACCATACTGCGATCGCCAACCCGCCTGCCAAGCGTGGCGATTATGGCAAATCCCCCCATTCTGGGGGAGGCGTATGTCCAGCAGTGGACGTCTCATGGCTGAAATTATGATGATGATGATGATGATGATGTACTGCGTCAGTGACCATTTTACGAATTTTAACGTAATTCATATTATTTTCCTATTATGATCTATTTTCTTAAATGGTCACAGACTGATGCAGTTACTATTATGAAATTATGTCTATTTTACGCTTTTTAACGCAATTCATATTAGGATTTGCTAAAGTGGCCATTTTAGACGCCCTGTCCAGTCTAACTTTAAACGTTAAACTGTGGCTACACATTGTGTCTGACATGAATGCAAATTGGATTAATACCGACATAATGTTGTGTTGGTCAATATCCACAATGACATTGGAAATAGCGCAAAAGCGTCGATGAAATTGTGATTAAATTAATCATTGTTTATGAACGCGATGCGATAGACTATTGTGATGAAACAGAGGTGGATTTTGTGAATTACTTTTATGTGGACAGGTATATGAAAATTATATTGGGAATTTACACTTGGGAACGGCTATCCGTTTTTTAATATAACTGAATAATTTAAAAGAGAAAATACTGCAAGTGTTTTTGTGGATTATATGAGACTACCTCGTTGGTCTAGTGGTCGCAATCACGACTGCTGTCCTCAGCAGTCAAGCAGTCGGTTTGAATTCCCGACTCGGGCAAATGGACATTGGGTTTTACATCTGGAATTTTCTGAATTCGTGCCCGGTTGATGGCAATAGGCTCGCTCCAATTACATGGGACTTGAAACATAACTGGCGAAACGCGACTACACGCCTCTGCCTAAATCTTCGGGGATCACAGGCATGATGTTATATTGAACAGCACAACATCTGTCGGATTAGGATAGCAATCAATAAAGTAATTCTGCATTGTTAAGAGCACAATTATATGTCTTTCAGAACAATCCGATAAAAACCAAGTAGGTATCGAAAATCTAATAATTATTTACCGAATAATAAAAGGATACTAAGTATTCAGTAAAAGCTAATTTCTAAAGTTAATTTGTATTCAAAGTTTAACACTTTGAATACAAATTAATAATAACGACATTACGAAGGATAAAAGATATAAATCAAGTTATGAAAAATGGAATCCCGCCGTTAATCATCCAAAGAAACTCGTAAAGGTCCGTCAAGACAAATGGGTCACGGTTATATCTTAAACTTGTATCATAGAATATTCATGGGAAATTATTTTGGCATGCAAATCGCAACATTTGCACTCAAATAATTATGCAAACAGCAGACAATAGAAACTTTTGTCGCAGTATAATTATACGATAATTTATGGACTGTTTTATAATTTTTTTTTATGCAATGCGTTTACTTTTTCAGTTTTTTTTTTCAGAAACTGCAAAATATTATCAACATCGGTTTAGCAGTTAAGGCTACGAATGAATAGACATTGATTATGATATGTCGGTATAACATTTTCCCATAACGCTAGTTTTTGCATCGACACTATATTTTACAACTAATGCTACTACCTTGTCCTGCCAAGGGTTAATACTATCGTGTTAACCAGTAAACTGCGATTAGACAGGCAATTTCTCCATATAACGTATTGGTCGTCCTCTTTCTACAGAGTACATTAAAACGGCCTTCCTTTTTTTTTTGGTGGGTGGAAAATCATCAAATAACCCCTCCCGATCTTGGGCAGAGCAGGAGGGAGTGTCAGACTTCTACTGACTAAAAACCATCCATGTTCCTACTTAGCCCTTGCGCCGAGGCCGCGGTATCTCTTTCGAATAACCCGCAGCCCCAACGGGTACATTAAAACGGCCTCTACTATACACATCGTAATGGTCATCAAATAATTCTGTACTGAATAATTGTCATCACAGAACCAAGTTTTTGAATTGAGATAAAAAAAATCGCTGCATTGGCTTTACGCTTGTATAATAGTACACCCACTAAGTAAGTTAGGAAACTTTTGGACGTAGGCCTACGCCAAAGGCCAAATCACCCTCAACGTATTAAGTAATAGATACTAATTAGTCCCCTGGGCCGAAAGTCTCGTACACACAATTAGATCAATTACTTTGTGACTACTTAGCCATAATTGATTATGTCGCAGCTACTTACATACGTATTACAAGCCACATTTACTGTGGTACTCAGAGATATTTAATGATTACTTAAGCCGTTACTTAGTAAAGATTTGACATACTTTTGTATGACAAAACTGTCAAAACCTTTACTAAGTGATGGCCTAAGTAAACATTATAATACTGAACTACAAAATATCCAGTAGTTTCTAGTTCTGACTCGATGATGAAGTGATCGTTACCGCTACTACTAAGCATGAGGTCCTGAAATTGATTCTTAGATCAGGCAAAATCTTATTGAGATTTTCCATCAGAAATTTTTTAGTAGCCGGTATGGAATTGGGATTTCATTGTCATAATCATCATCATTTAAGCCGAGCGACGTCCACTACTTCTTCCTTTAAGTGTCACCACATTGACCGGTCAGGTGGGTCTCGCATCCAGCGGATAACTCCAACCTTTACCAGATCATTGATCCGCCTAGTGGGAGGCCCGGCAGCGCAACGTCTTCCCATTCGCAACAACGATTCGGCCCCAACGGTCATCCATACTGCGAGAAATGTGCTTGATGTGTGTTTGGGTTTAAATGATTATATTAATAACTAGCGGACGTCACGCGGTTTCACCCGCGTAGTTCCCGTTCCTGTGGCAATACAGGGATAAAAAGTAGCCTATGTCACTCGGGGATAGTGTAGCTTCCCAATGGTGAAAGAATTTTTGAAATCGGCCAGTAGTTTCGGAGCCTATTCGTTACAAACAAACAGACAAACAAATCTTTCCTCATGATAATATTAGTGTAGATGTAGATGTTAAAATTAGAGATTCTGATAGAATTTCTGATGCAGCACGTATAGGAGTCGATGAAGTGGAATTGACATTTCAAAATGAATCCATATTATTATTTGCTGACAGCTGAATGTGACTTTGTCAGCGGCATTGCGGTTAGATTTCGGTTGATCACGGATAATTTCTGACAGCGTCGATGATACTGCAATAGCGCTGAACTACCATCTGCAATACCGCGAAACTGCAAAAAGTAGCGAAATTCAAATTTACGCGCCGCGCTGTCCTAGTCTGTCATTGGTGCGTGTTAGTGAACACACTACTTTGAATAAGCCAATCAGAACCTCACTCTAAGGTCCCTATATTTCAATAAGATGCGCTTATCGTTCTAAATACTAAAATTATGAAGTTTTTTTTATCTCCTGTAAAGTTAATAACCTTGTAGTTACGCACTATTGCAAATAGTAGATCAGCGCTATTGCAGTATCGTCGACGACTGCTGCTCTCATTATGGATAATAATTTCTACAAGCATTTTGCTACACTTAGTTTAATTATATGAGTAGTTCACAAAGCAGAAACACACACATAGTAACTACAATACTAACAGTTAAAATAAAAACATGTGCATTTGCACATGTATTTATTTTAACAGATTAAACCAAACTAGTATTTACTAGTTTGGTTAAATCTGTATTGTTAAAAAATAAAACAAGAACTGCAACGCAATTCTTCAAAACTCTAAGACTATTTCCTGCTTAGAAAGCGCTTGTCTTTCTTGTGAAACTGGTAAAGCTTTTTACTTTGCAATGTTATTAGGTACTTGTTCTTCATCGTACAAATTGGCCTGCTTTGCTGGTCGGTCATTCCTTAAGTTTTTTTTTTTACTTTAAACCGTTTTAAACCAGAATTCCTGTTTGACCAGAAGCTACTCGCGTATTGCGAACAAGACAAAACCGAACTAGATCAGCGTCTAAAGCGTGTGGCAGTTCCGTCAACGGGAAGTATCAGGTAGTGTTGACTATTATTTTTTAACAGTATTCTCTGCAACATGTATAAAATAGGCTTCAACAAAAAATTGTTTTATTTTTACACAACTTTAGCATCTCATTATTAATACAAATTAGCAGTCAGCACATACTAGCATACGTTCACAGTACCTACATATATTTTGGTAATCAGAAAATAAGTATCGTCAGGCAGCCTTGGGGTCTATGATCACGACTAGGAGCTTAGAATGCAACGCGACAAACGCAAGTCGTTCGCCTCCCGAAGAATAATGACCTAAATAGTTTTTTTTTTGGGGGGTTGGGAAATCATCAAATAACCTCTCCCGCTCTTGGGCGGAGCGAAAGGGAGTGTCAGACTTCTACTGACTAAAAACCACCCATGTTCCTTCTTAGTCCTTTATGTCGAGACCGCGGTTTCTCTTGCGAAGAACCCGCAGCCACGACGGGACCTAAATACTCTCATTGATTTGTAATACAATGCTACAAATCCATTAGTTAGTTTCCTCAGTTCAAACTCAACCGCAGTATGTCAACGTTCAAACCGCAGTTCCACTAAAGCAGCTTAAATAGCTTTTAAAATTACTTTTGTTAAGGTTTTGAATTATTCATATTAAACTACATCTTTTTCAAGCTTATATTAGCAGTTAATGCGACTTTGTTCTTTTACGTTTCAAGAATTCTTAGGTTTTCGAGATTTTTCGTTATCATCATCAGCATTGACTGCCTGATTGGTTGAGTGTTGAAAGCGTGACTGCTGAGTATGAGCTTCTGGGTTCAATTCCCAGTTCAGGCAAAGTGTGATTGGGTTTTTCTATTGTGGCGACAACGACATCTATAGCAACACAGGAGAACTGATAACGGCACGGTTGGCGCAGTGGCTGAGCGATTGGACTGCTGCGCTGCGTGTCGCGGGTTCGATTCCCGCACGAAACAAATATTTGTATGGCTTACAGATAGTTTTTTCGGGTCTGGGTGTTCTGTGTATGTGAGTTTAAATGTTTGTTAAATTGTGTTAAATGTTTGTAATTCCTAGTGTGGGGCAACGTTTTAAAAAAAAAAAACCTACATCTCGCTATCAAAGTTATTCGCGAAATTAGCTCATATAGAAAATCCCGACTTACAATTATGCCGGGCAGTTAGCCCACCAGACACAACACCCGTCTGGTCGGAGGATCCTCACTTTTCTATGGGGAATGAGAAACTTTAACGGTTCCTCATACCCCCAAACTATCAATATTTTTTTAGTAGCAGCCACTGAGTCTGGATTTGTGCCCGGTTGCTGGCAATAGGCTCGCCCCTCGACTCAAATATAACTGGTGAAAAATGTGAGTGTACTACTGGGTACACCTCTGCCTAACCCTTCGGGGATTACAGGCGTGATGTTATCACTTCAGAATGACAGTAAGAATTTGAGGAATGTGTTCCTACGATTTACGCGTTGCGGAATGCGGTACGTAAACACATAATTATATAGAGGTACTCAACAGTTCCATTAACATTTGACCTTCTCCACGACAGCCAATTTCCTCTACTTAACTATTACAAATTGACTGCGATGACAAGCAGTCAATCATTGTCCTAATTGTTTCATATAACCTAGACCAGTAACAATGGGCATTAAAAATCAACGTCATCGTGTGAATTCGTGGCTCATTCCATTACTTCCGTCACAGTAGACAAATTAGTGTCGACATATAGTAAATCTACCAGAAACATGACTGGAATTAGCTCATACACACATGCTGTGTTCACCACTCCACGTTCACACTCTAAACTTTCGTTACGACTTTTCTACACCAATATTATAAAGAGGAATGATTTGTTTGTTTGTTTGTAACGAATAGGCTCCGAAACTACAGGACCGATTTCAAAAATTCTTCGCCGTTGGGAAGCTACACTATCCGCGGGTGACATAGGCTACTTTTTATCCCTGTATTCCCACGGGAACGGGAACTACGCAGGTGAAACCGCGTGACGTCCGCTAGTTTATTATATTTTTTTGTAATACTTTTATTTTTGCACTTTAAAAATTATATAGATCAACGATCAATCCAAAACAAACTTTATTTAATTGGGAAGAACTTAATTCTACGTGGCTTATTAGGGACACCACGCCATAATAGAGACATCATTTCCGTCACGGCATACGACTCGGTTTTACTGCTTAGGAGCGCATATAAATGTAGTTAATTCTTTTATTATTTAGGTATTTTTGTATCGAATAAAACCGGTTTACCGGTTTAATTCTGAGAGTGGAGTCGATATCGCCACGTTTTGTGAATCCATTTTCCGGCCCACAAAATGTTACCAACATGACCTTTTTTTCGTTCAATTGCTATTTTGGCTGTACCTCTGTACTGAATAAATGAAAACCTTCAACAATCGCATTGTTCTTATTATAGCCAACGTTCTGTTTTCTTTACCGTTCCGGGTAGTTTTTCTTGTAACTTAATTTGTTATACGGAGTAGTGTGTAAAAACAATATCGCTTTGAGGAAACTTATAAAAGCTAGCTACCTACTTACGCCGTGTCTTCAAAACCGCGAAATATTAAAATCTAGCTGTTACCCACTACCTTCATTCGTGTGATATTATACGTATACGAATCGGATTTTAAGAATTTTAATTTTTTAACATCATCATTTCAGAAAAAGGACGTCCACTGCTGGACATAGACCTTCTCCCTGGTGTACAAATTGAACAGTCCCGTGCGTCGATTATAAAGAACCCCAATTATTTTTACTAAAATAAAAGCAGCCTAAGTTACTCTTTCAAGCAACAGCGAACAGACAAAAATTTTAAAATTTGTTTCATTTATAACTCCCATATAAATATTTTACAATCAGTAAAAAGCTGTTGTTTTGATATTACAACAGACATTCATTTGTATAGGTAGATGAATAAATATGAAAGTACCGCTGTGTGCCTGTGTGTGTGATGCCTGTCCGTCATGTTAATGTTTTATCCCGATTGTATGATTTATGGGGTAATTTTGGACCTCTAAACTGGCCAAGCATCAATCAGAACACACAAAAACAAAATAAATCGCGCTTGTTTATAATCAGTTGTAAAGCGCCGTTTTAGCGCCTTATATTTACACAGTAGATTGAACTTGAAAGAATCACATTTTTCAATGAAACCATTTATTTTATTCTTAGAAGTGAACGAACCGGATACATTATATCTTGATCTGACAGCTTTCAATAAATTCTGAGAAAGGACGGCTCACTATTAAGACATGGATATGAAGACTTTTCAACACCTATAATTATGCTAGCATCAATTTAAGAACTCAATGAATGGTTATTGCTTACAAACAAACTGTTTTTCTATAAAGTGTGACGTAGATAATAAGACTCGTAAATCGTTACCAAATTACTCATTGAAATCAGATTCTAAATGATTCGTAATCAAACATGCATTTTCTAGCTAGAGAAAAACAAACATACGAAGACATTAAGTAAAGTATTAATTTTTGAATGCAATTATTTAATGTAACATAGTTTTTAAGTCGCTACTAACAGATATTATGGACCAAAATGTCTGAAGTAAAAAGTTTTTTTTTTATAGGAAACGACCAACCCGAACCATGCACTTTTTCTCGGTTCTTTGGTAAATCGTCGTTTTATAAGTGCCTATGTGATTTTTTTTATTTTTTTTTATTTTGAACGCATTAGGTCATCATACAGTAAAGACCTCAATCACAGAAACAAAAAAATCAAAACGTATTTAAGTTTTTCGTTTCATCTTCAAATCATTGATTAAAACTTCACAATGTTTTAATTCGTTAGTAATTGATAGTGCAAGCGGGCTAAGTGTGAGTCGAAAACAAACATTATTCACTGATAATGAGTCTGCTCGTAAATCTTAAATTATTTGAGAAGATGTTAAAGCTGCTCTACCTTCCTATTAACGACTTCAATAAAAGAGGTTATCAATTTGACCCTTATATTTATTCTTATTTCCACGAAACAGCACACAATATAATAAAAAAAGCATGGTCAATGTAAGTCCGTACGTAACGCTAGTATAAACTATAGAGTTCTAAGCCAACGATCAACTTTAGCTTATTTGATTTTAACAACATATTTGATATAGAAGGACCCAATCAGTTCTGCTCATTTGAAGCAGTTCAATGTGAGCAGGGTTTAACTGTATGCATTACAATCTAAGTTCCCAGTGGTTTTATTTGCCTTGGCTCTGTGCCCAAGGTTCGCTAGAGATCACAAATATTTATAACTTAGATAGCTGCAACCCTGAAAACAACAATTGCACTCGTAATCTAAAGTAATACCGACTACAGTGTTGTAAATTTCCTTGGATTAAATTGATAACCTCATCGCATAGCATAATCAGCATTTAATGTTCCTACTGCTGCGACACAGGCCGCCTCTCGATGTGATGGAGCTGTCATAAACCACAACGCAGACCCACTGAGGGTTGGTAGATGTCACATGGCTTTGAATTTTTGGTTCACATCCCGGAGCTACTCATCGCAATGCATTTAAATTGTACTTGATCAATAATTAGTGAATGCTGTCATTTGTGACCGTAACACTTGCAAGATCATCACCATCTAGCTTGGCTTTTACCTAACTATGTTAAGATCGGTTTTCAGTCAAACCTGATGCAGTCCTATATGAAGCGACAGTCTATCTGATCTCCTTAAACCAATTTTATTAGTACTGGGTTATACGATACCCCTTGCAACGACTGTCAAAAATCTATATTAATGACGGCCAGAACCAACGGCTTTACGTGCTTCCCGAAGCAATGAGGAAACTCGGTATGTCTCGGTGTGTTTGCCAAATGCAGCCTAATATTGACGACCGGCCAAATTACCACTGTTTCTCTGATTTCCAACTAACTGTTAAAAAGTGACAACACCGTCTTCGGCATAAGTGTGTTCGACTGTCAATTGGTTTTTAAGACGTCACTACCCGAGAAACGACCGGAGTGTAGCCACTCGCGCTCGTGTATTGCCAAGTTTCCTCATTTTAGAATATTTTATTTAATTTTCATCTGGGTATTTGTACTTGTTCTCCATAAAAGGATTACATGTTCGTTTACGTATTTCGATGAAAAACAAGCGTCACAGAATTTGTTTATTCCATCCTGAAAATAAAGAGGGATTAAAATTTAATCATGTAATGATAACCAGGTGTGTGGTATTCCACGTATTATTTAATTTCGTCAATGTCCTTCGTGTGAAATGTTTATAATCAGCTTAATTCAATTGTTGGTAAATTGTAAACATCGGTTTGTCTTATTCTAATTTACGAGAAACTGTGTATAATGCTGTTTACAATTTTCTCTTCCTGGAATCTTTATTTTTAATTAACGAGTCGTTTCTATGATTTAATTACTATATCAATTTACATAATTTTCTCGGTGATTTTATACGGAACTTTTTTTTCCATTCCGGAAAATATAAAGCTCTACTTACAAAGAAATTCAATTATCCAGGAAACATAAACATATTATTATAATTGATTCATGCCCAAAACGGTTAGAAGATTTTAGTAATGAACAATTTCCACCATTTTATTTTGTTTAGCGACCGCTCATAAAACCTACATAAATCGATATGAGCTACCAAAGTTAAAATCCATTTACTGACGGCATCTTTAGTACAACTGTGATGTCCAGTTTGTATCAATTCAAACACCACCGACGAATGTCATCATCTAAACTAATATTATAAAGAGGAAAGATCTGTTTGTTTGTTTGTTTCGATTGAACTCCAAAACTACTCGACCGATTTAAAAAAAATCTTTCCCCACATCTTAATCAAGTAACGTAGGCTATATTTACTTCCACAAATAATTAGAGATCCCTAATGAAATATGAATAATGTAACCCAAGGTGTAAAATAATGTCTTTCATCACATGCGCTGCGAAAACTATTGGTATACAAACAAAACGTACTACAAAAAAAACATGATAGCTTCCAACATCCACGCGGGGGAAGCCGCGGGCAAAAGTTAGCATTAAATAAATTTCAAAATAATTTCCATTACATTTACAACGCAATTGAAATGGCAATTTGGCACTCGCTCACAGTTTCGCTGTTTTATTTCAGAGTTATTTAAAATTCATAACTATGTTGGCTTTAATTGAACATGTAGAAGTACTGGATAAAGTTCCTTGTTCATGCCGCAATTAATTTCTGGCTGTCTCTTGTAGTTTAACATGTTTTACTTCAAAATATATGGAAATTTAAGCTTTGTTAGTTAGCTTTTTATTTACTGTGTCTGACTTTATAGGTATAATTTTCAAATCCTTCTAAACCCAACCTGACGTTACTCCTCCGCTATTCTTTTCTGATTAATTTCGTTGCGGGATCCAAGACAGTTAAATCGTTTCTCTGGGACTTCGTCGAGCTTCATTGTCTCGGCGCTTTTCTTGTGGTCGCCACTGTTGATTCTGGCTATTTTTTTTTTATTGGGACAAGCCCGCCACACTATTCCCAAACCACTGTAACTTCTGTAAACCAGAATCAACAGTGGCGACCACAAGAAAAGCGCCGAGACAATGAAGCCCGACGAAGTCCCAGAGAAACGATTAAACTGTCTTGGATCCCGCAACGAAATTAATCAGAAAATAATAGCAGAGGAGTAGGAAAAAACATAATTTCCACTTCCCTCCGTATCAGCAGGAGACAGAACAGAACAAGGCCAATAGGCACACAGGGACGTATACAACTGGGATAAGCCCAGTTGCCTAGCACCACGGATATTATTGTCATTAATATTACTGGGTCCTAAGTTGTGAGCTGTTATATTTGATTCCAATAATAGGTATGACAAAAATGCTTGAACGCACGGAAATTTGTTCTAGTTTCTACAAGGTCCGTATAGTAAATAACTCCGGATGTAACCTGTACATTATCCAACATAATATTACGTTCACTCTGCCAAAGACTACACTCCCATAAAATATGATGTGCAGATTGTTCATTTTCGCAGTCAGATGTAGAACATTGACAAAAAGGCGAGGCAACAAGCTTGAAGGAAAATAATTTACTTTTAAAGTTACCATGACCTGTGAGAAATTGGGCAACACAGTGATCCACCTCCAGCCATGTCCTGGCCAGCCGCTCACGAACGGATGGAAAGAACTGGTGGAGGTGTCGGCCTTTGATGGAATTATCCCACCTACATTGCCATTCAGACAAAAGTTCCTCCCAGACGTCAGTCAGTGGTTTTAGTAATCTAGCTATTTTAGCACGGTCACGTTGAATTAAAAAGTCTGCGTCCGCGGTCTCTCGTGCGCAGTAGTACATTGAAGCACGGCGCTGCACTTCAAGATCGACTGGAAGTACCCCTGCCAGTACCGGTAAGGCTTCAGTACTAACCGTCCTATACGCTTTACACAAGAAAATCAAGGCCAACCGCTGGCTTTGAAGTAATTTACGTCGTACCGCTCCTATGGTGGCCCTATCGGCCCATACTGGTGCCCCGTAGCACATACACCCCAAGTAAGTAGCCCCATAGATAGTCTTTAGAGTTAAAAATGACAAACCCCACGTAGATTTGGATATTCTCGTTAAGGCATAAAAGTTCTTTTTAGCTTTTTCACCGACGGTTTTTATGTGTTCAATGAATGAAAAATTCCTCTCTAAGACAAACCCAAGGTAGCACACGGACTGCTTCCTTTTAACGGGAACGTTATTAAATTTAATACTAGGCCATGATTTAAGATTACCTTTTAAAAGAAGTTGATAAGTTTTGTGCGGTGCAAAGGTCAGACGGTTACGATCACCCCACTGGGATATTAATTTTAGGCAAGTGTCAGCCAAATTTTCGAGTCCAGCCCGAGTACTTGACTGAATGAGCAGCAGGCCGTCGTCCGCGTAACCGGTTAATGAACAGCCACATGGAAGTGGAATCGCGAGGAAGTCATCGAAGCCTACGTTCCATACATACGGACCCATAACCGAACCCTGAGGACATCCCATGGTAAGGGACTTTGACATAGAATGATGTCCGAGTTTGAGTTTCGCGGAACCATTTAAGAAGTACGAGTAAACAAGATTGTATATGTTTTTAGGGCAACCACGAATTTTCAGTTTTAGGAGTAGCATCGGCCACCATGCGTTATCAAAAGCCCCAGAAATATCTAGAAAGATTCTGGCTAGCAGGAGTTACAGTGGTTTGGGAATAGTGTGGCGGGCTTGTCCCAGAAAAAAAACCCAACTTGCTTAACAATAACCTAATAGTACACCCACATTTCGCCAGTTATGTTTAAGTACAATGTATTAAGGGGCAAGACTGTTGCCATCAACCGGGTACAAATCTAGTCACCGTGGCTGCTACTACCCAAACCAGTACCTCATACTCAGCAGTTTCGATTACGACCACTCGATTGACGGGGCAGTAAGTAAAAGATACAATTTCCTACAAAAGAGAGGGGGAATTAAAACGCGCAATTATGCGTGAATATTTACTTTTCCAAATAAAGCCACAAACAAGAGACATTGTAAAAGCAAATAAATATAATCCTAACATTTGTCGTGTTACAAATTCAACAAAGAAAAGAAGCCAATCTTTGATCCCCACAAAGCTGAAGTCTCTGAAATCCCACAAAAGTCCTACATTGTGTGGTGGGTAAATTCACCAATATATGGAGACGATTTTGAGGAAATTATTTTACTTAGGGAATAGTGTTGTTTTTAAAAGTGGACTGTATCTTTGAGGATTTGGTAATCGTCTCGGGGAATCTAGATAATTATCTGATGAAGAACAAGCGACATTAAGGAACGGGAAATTTGGCTCTTACCTGGTGACGTGTCCAAACCAATGGGGCGTCCGTCGGCCGCAACACGATCTTCGCGCGTCTTCTGGTGCACCAGGTTTTAGCTTTGGAGCTGATGGACCCCGGGGCCACTTGTATATCGCGATTCCGGCGGATAGCGGATCGACCAGCAGCTGTTTTTGCAGCGCGATCGATAATCGAACGTTTTCGATGCGTGTCTTTTTGGTGAGTGTGTCGTCGCTGTCAAATCTTCAACGACGGCAAGGAAAAAATAGGAGGGAAAGAGAGGGCGAATGTCGTCGCTTGTGTCTATAATTAACGCCATGTGCAAAGTTAATTCATGAGCATTAGAATTCAAAACATGGTTGCGAGATGGCGCCACCATTTCCCCCCGGGGTTAAAGGGTTACCTTTAGAAAGTAAAGGGAAACAAATGGGATAAGCTATGTTACATACATCACCGCATAACCTATCCATAACTAAGGCTACGTTATGATTAAATTAAATATACTACTAAACGAAACACCCATAACGGAGGCTGCTGACTAAAACTTAATCTAAAAGAGAGAGAGATCCAGCTTCAGGCTAGATCTCACTGAGTTGGTAGCGGACAGAGACGCACGACAGGGCGTACGTAGCTGCCCTTCGCGGTTTTTACGGTAACAACGCGGGTTGTACCGTCTTTAGAAGTATGCAATTTCTCTACAATAGCCAATGGCCACGAGAGTGGCGGAGAGTTATCTTTTATGACAACGACCACTGTACCCTCCTGGATAGGAGATGCAGGGCTATTCCACTTGGACCTAGCCTGAAGCTGGTGAAGGTATTCCGAACGCCAACGCCGCCAGAACGACTGCACAAGCGCATCCAGTAGAGTATGTCTCTGAAGCAGGCTAGAAGAGTCTGCCTCAGGCGCGGGAAGCGACGATAATGGCGCGGTGTGCAAGAAGTGCGCAGGTGTTAACGCGGATGATTCTGCGGGGTCACTACTCATTGCCGTGAGTGGGCGTGAGTTAACTAGTGCCTCGACTTGAGCGAGCACCGTCAAAAGTTCCTCGTATGAAAGGATCTGTTGACCTATGACCTTGAAGAGGTGCGTCTTGATTACTTTGACCATGCTCTCCCAGCAACCACCGAAATGTGGTGAAGCAGGTGGAATGAACTTACAATCAATGCGATTTATGGAGAGTTCCTCCTGAAGACGGTCACGATAATCTCGGTTGAGAAACTTATAGAGGTCACGCAAGTAAGAATTCGCGCCCACGAAACACGTGCCGTTGTCCGTATACAAGCACTGTACCGGGCCACGCCGCGAGAGAAATCGTTTTAGGGCCGCTATAAACGACACCGTGCTTAGATCCGTTGCCACCTCAATGTGCGTAGCGCGCGTTGTCAAGCACGTGAAAATGCACAACCAAGCTTTGCGACTCTTGACGCCTCGACCACGCACTGGCGTGTACTGCAACGGTCCTGCATAATCGCAACCGGTATGTGTGAACGCTTTATCTACTTGCTTAACGCGATGGCTCGGAAGGTTAGCCATTAAAGGATAGACCGGACGAGGACGAGATTTAAAGCAGACGTTACATTTATGAATTCTGTGGCGAATTATTCGCCTTGCAGCAAAAATCCAATATTTATGCCTGAGTAAGGACATAAGCAACTCCGGTCCGGCATGGAGATGCTTCTTGTGATAGAAATCAACAAGAAGGTCAACGACATGGTCGTGACGCGGTAACACACAAGGATGCTTGTAATTGTAAGATTCGTCTGAGTTAGTCAGGCGACCGCCAACGCGTATGATGCCGTGCTCATCGAGAAACGGCTTGAGCTTAAGGAGCGCGGGAGAACAAGATAAGTTATTTGTTAAGGCTTTAATGTCGTTACCAAAATAAATAGCCTGGACCGCCCGCAACAGTTTATTCTCTGCGAATCCGAGGTCAGCGCTTGAGACATAAGTTCTGTTAGGGAGTTGTTTAAGAAACCTACAGACATAGACTATTGCGCGCAGTAATTTAGACCACGACGACATGCGCAGCGCGAGTGCATAGATCGGGGATTCCTCCACCTCAACGACCACGGGATGGGAGACTAACTTCCGTTCGGGAGCATCCTCGGCTTCTGCACTGTAGTCACAGGATTGCATGGGCCACTCTGACGGATCATGGGAAATCCAGGATGGCCCACAGTACCACAAAGGATGCTGCAGAAGTTTAGATGGAGTAACCCCACGAGAAAGGCAATCAGCTGGGTTCTCAATACCAGCGACGTGATAGAAGCAAGTGGCGGGAACCAGATCAATTATTTTAGTAACACGGTTAGCGACAAAGGTCTGCCAACGGTGCGGTGACGAACGAATCCAAGCGAGCGCCACCTTAGAATCGGAAAATGCGTATATTTTATTAATGGGGTAGTGGGGCAAAACTGTGTCTCGAACCTTACAAAGCAACTGAGACAACAGGAGTGCCGCGCACAGCTCCAATCTCGCAACTGATATGGTCTTAACTGGCGAGACTTTAGACTTGGCACAAACTAGCTGCACTAAATAGCTAGAACCAATGCGGACTTGCAAATATACAACTCCGCCGTAAGCGCTTTCGCTGGCGTCGGCGAATCCTATTAGATTGATGATGCATCCGTCGACCAACCCAAGATGTCGTGGTATAACAATCTGATTGAGTGTAGAAAGCTCAATACAAAATTGTTTCCAAGCTACGACGATATGGTCGGGAGGTGCGTCATCCCACTCACACTTTGATAGCCAAAGCTCTTTGATCAAGAGCTTAGCGTACAAAATTGTGGGAGCCACAAACCCCAGTATGTCCCACAGTCGAGCCACTGTTGACAACATGGTGCGCTTGGTGCACCTATCGTTGGGTGATGCGACATCAAACTTCTGCAGCATCCTTTGTGGTACTGTGGGCCATCCTGGATTTCCCATGATCCGTCAGAGTGGCCCATGCAATCCTGTGACTACAGTGCAGAAGCCGAGGATGCTCCCGAACGGAAGTTAGTCTCCCATCCCGTGGTCGTTGAGGTGGAGGAATCCCCGATCTATGCACTCGCGCTGCGCATGTCGTCGTGGTCTAAATTACTGCGCGCAATAGTCTATGTCTGTAGGTTTCTTAAACAACTCCCTAACAGAACTTATGTCTCAAGCGCTGACCTCGGATTCGCAGAGAATAAACTGTTGCGGGCGGTCCAGGCTATTTATTTTGGTAACGACATTAAAGCCTTAACAAATAACTTATCTTGTTCTCCCGCGCTCCTTAAGCTCAAGCCGTTTCTCGATGAGCACGGCATCATACGCGTTGGCGGTCGCCTGACTAACTCAGACGAATCTTACAATTACAAGCATCCTTGTGTGTTACCGCGTCACGACCATGTCGTTGACCTTCTTGTTGATTTCTATCACAAGAAGCATCTCCATGCCGGACCGGAGTTGCTTATGTCCTTACTCAGGCATAAATATTGGATTTTTGCTGCAAGGCGAATAATTCGCCACAGAATTCATAAATGTAACGTCTGCTTTAAATCTCGTCCTCGTCCGGTCTATCCTTTAATGGCTAACCTTCCGAGCCATCGCGTTAAGCAAGTAGATAAAGCGTTCACACATACCGGTTGCGATTATGCAGGACCGTTGCAGTACACGCCAGTGCGTGGTCGAGGCGTCAAGAGTCGCAAAGCTTGGTTGTGCATTTTCACGTGCTTGACAACGCGCGCTACGCACATTGAGGTGGCAACGGATCTAAGCACGGTGTCGTTTATAGCGGCCCTAAAACGATTTCTCTCGCGGCGTGGCCCGGTACAGTGCTTGTATACGGACAACGGCACGTGTTTCGTGGGCGCGAATTCTTACTTGCGTGACCTCTATAAGTTTCTCAACCGAGATTATCGTGACCGTCTTCAGGAGGAACTCTCCATAAATCGCATTGATTGTAAGTTCATTCCACCTGCTTCACCACATTTCGGTGGTTGCTGGGAGAGCATGGTCAAAGTAATCAAGACGCACCTCTTCAAGGTCATAGGTCAACAGATCCTTTCATACGAGGAACTTTTGACGGTGCTCGCTCAAGTCGAGGCACTAGTTAACTCACGCCCACTCACGGCAATGAGTAGTGACCCCGCAGAATCATCCGCGTTAACACCTGCGCACTTCTTGCACACCGCGCCATTATCGTCGCTTCCCGCGCCTGAGGCAGACTCTTCTAGCCTGCTTCAGAGACATACTCTACTGGATGCGCTTGTGCAGTCGTTCTGGCGGCGTTGGCGTTCGGAATACCTTCACCAGCTTCAGGCTAGGTCCAAGTGGAATAGCCCTGCATCTCCTATCCAGGAGGGTACAGTGGTCGTTGTCATAAAAGATAACTCTCCGCCACTCTCGTGGCCATTGGCTATTGTAGAGAAATTGCATACTTCTAAAGACGGTACAACCCGCGTTGTTACCGTAAAAACCGCGAAGGGCAGCTACGTACGCCCTGTCGTGCGTCTCTGTCCGCTACCAACTCAGTGAGATCTAGCCTGAAGCTGGATCTCTCTCTCTTTTAGATTAAGTTTTAGTCAGCAGCCTCCGTTATGGGTGTTTCGTTTAGTAGTATATTTAATTTAATCATAACGTAGCCTTAGTTATGGATAGGTTATGCGGTGATGTATGTAACATAGCTTATCCCATTTGTTTCCCTTTACTTTCTAAAGGTAACCCTTTAACCCCGGGGGGAAATGGTGGCGCCATCTCGCAACCATGTTTTGAATTCTAATGCTCATGAATTAACTTTGCACATGGCGTTAATTATAGACACAAGCGACGACATTCGCCCTCTCTTTCCCTCCTATTTTTTCCTTGCCGTCGTTGAAGATTTGACAGCGACGACACACTCACCAAAAAGACACGCATCGAAAACGTTCGATTATCGATCGCGCTGCAAAAACAGCTGCTGGTCGATCCGCTATCCGCCGGAATCGCGATATACAAGTGGCCCCGGGGTCCATCAGCTCCAAAGCTAAAACCTGGTGCACCAGAAGACGCGCGAAGATCGTGTTGCGGCCGACGGACGCCCCATTGGTTTGGACACGTCACCAGGTAAGAGCCAAATTTCCCGTTCCTTAATGTCGCTTGTTCTTCATCAGATAATTATCTAGATTCCCCGAGACGATTACCAAATCCTCAAAGATACAGTCCACTTTTAAAAACAACACTATTCCCTAAGTAAAATAATTTCCTCAAAATCGTCTCCATATATTGGTGAATTTACCCACCATATTTTTGTGTGAGGCGGGCGGTAAGTTCGTAGTACCGGCGCTCTGAATCGACTTATCAGTATTTTTATCAAAGTGCAATAACGTGTGGTGTCGTTGTTTACATGAACGACAAGTAGTACCGCTCGTGCAGTTTCTAGTAGTATGTTTTAAACTTAGACAGTTAACGCATGCTCTGTTATTTTTTACACATTTAAAGCGATCTGACGGGGATAACTTATTAAACGCTGCACACTTGAAATAATGGTCGTGTTCTATATTATCACACAAACATTTAATCGAGTTATTACCATTATTCGACTCTGAGCAAGCTACATAAGATTGTGGATTCGGAGCGCGAATGTTTTTATTATTTTGCGCTTTGCTAAACCTTTGTTTACTGTTATCCCAAGACGAGCTATATGGATTAGGCTGCGTGCTGTTATAAATTCGGCATTGATCTTGAATGAAAGAAGTAAAGCTGGCTAATGTAGGCATCTTGTTGTTACGTTCCGTCATCTCGAAGGCACGAATGGTTTCCGTATCGAATTTCTTTAGCGCTAATTGTAGCAGCATGAAATCCGAAAGATCGTGTAATTTTATGTTTTTGAGTGCGCTAACTGCGGTCGTAAAGTTATCGATGAACAGTTGGAAATTCGAGGCAGAAGCTGGGCCGGTCAATTTAAGATTTAAAGCCTGGTCAAAGTACGAGGATGCGAGTACGCGGATATCCTGATATCTATCTAAGAGTGACTGAAATATCAACTGATAATTTTCAGCACTGGGAGTAATTCCCGCGAAGACTGACTGCGCTTTCGGTGACAGCTTGCCTATCAAATAGTATAACCTGTCCGCATCCGTCAGCGAGTCATTGTCATGCACTGTTGACTTGAAGCTAGCGTAAAATAGTGGCCAGTTCCGTAAATCGCCATCGAAAGACATAAGTTCTATTGAAGGTAATCGTGGCGTTCGCGCTGGCGTCGCCCGCGCGGAATAATTACTACTACCTTCCAGTTGCGATTGTATACGTTTGATAATGCAATATAAATCCTCGAACGATGTATACGCCTGGAAATTCGGCTTTGCGTCGGGATCTATAGCCAACAACTTCGCGTTATAGGTGTCCAGCAAATGTTGAAAATCTGTTCTTATACTATCTACTGTTACGCAGTAACTTAGAAACGCTTCCTTATTAGCTTCAGAAGCGTTAGCTGTCTTTGAACGCTCGTATATATTTTGTACACGCTCAAATAAAACATTACGTTTAGCTTCCAGAATGGCTAATTCCCTTTCTTTTGACATGTTTCCGCTAGTATAAGTATGTACCTACCACCTAAGTAATTAACTAATGTTCTTACTATATTTCCTAAGCGGATACGATAAATATGTAAGGTAGATGGTAGATGATTATGCGGTGATATTCTTAACTAAGCGAAAACTTTTTATAAAGTCGGGGGTATGTCTAAAGTTGCTTGAAATATGGAAGTTTCTAGACAACTATGTTAATTTTTTATTTAGATTAAGTATGTAGGTAGCTACTTTGAGTATATTACCTGCGGGAGTAACCACGTAGCGGGTATGCGATTGAATAGGGGGTCTAGCTTTGTGCTAATAACCTCCTAGGTAGGTACTTATAGAAGATACCTACGCGTTATATAGGGAGAATATGGATTATGAATCCTTCTCTTGCGGGTTAAGTTATGGTGACACCAACCAATAGGACACAGATATAATCCGCTCGAAAGGACCAAAAATATGGTGGGTAAATTCACCAATATATGGAGACGATTTTGAGGAAATTATTTTACTTAGGGAATAGTGTTGTTTTTAAAAGTGGACTGTATCTTTGAGGATTTGGTAATCGTCTCGGGGAATCTAGATAATTATCTGATGAAGAACAAGCGACATTAAGGAACGGGAAATTTGGCTCTTACCTGGTGACGTGTCCAAACCAATGGGGCGTCCGTCGGCCGCAACACGATCTTCGCGCGTCTTCTGGTGCACCAGGTTTTAGCTTTGGAGCTGATGGACCCCGGGGCCACTTGTATATCGCGATTCCGGCGGATAGCGGATCGACCAGCAGCTGTTTTTGCAGCGCGATCGATAATCGAACGTTTTCGATGCGTGTCTTTTTGGTGAGTGTGTCGTCGCTGTCAAATCTTCAACGACGGCAAGGAAAAAATAGGAGGGAAAGAGAGGGCGAATGTCGTCGCTTGTGTCTATAATTAACGCCATGTGCAAAGTTAATTCATGAGCATTAGAATTCAAAACATGGTTGCGAGATGGCGCCACCATTGTGGTTTAACATTAAAACGTATTTGACTACGGCTTATTTTATCCCAGTTTTATTCACTTTTCCTCTGGCTTCATACTTAGTATTTAGACATGTGAAAATTTTATGATAAGCAGATGACATTTGCTTAGGATTTCTCGAGGGAGAGAAATAACAAAAAAGGTCATCGCTTCGAGGTCTTTCTCGTTTACTATTTAATAAAATCCTAAATAAAGAGATACTAATAAAGGTCTTGAATACCCTTTTTTTTTTTGGGCGTGGGAAATCATCATATAACCCCTCCCGCTCTGGGCAGAGCGTAAGGGAGTGTCAGACTTCTACTGACTAATAACCACCCATGTTCCTTCATAACCCTTGTGGCGAGGCCGAGGTATCTCTTTCGAATAACCCGCAGCCCGTTTTGAATACCTTTGGTCTGTATTACTGTTTGAATAAAATCCTATTTTAGTGTACTTTTTTGTGTAGTGTTTTTTGTTTGTGTAATTGTTGCTGGCTGTATGACTTATAGGTGTCAGATAGTAAGTGACCTTTGTAACTAAAGGTCTCTAGAAAATACAATAATAGTGAAAAAATGACTATTTACTTTATCTATACTAATATTATAAAGCTGAAGAGTTTGTTTGTTTGTTTGTTTGAACGCGCTAATCTCAGGAACTACTGGTTGGAATTGAAAACATATTTTTGTGTTGGGTAGTCCATTTATTGAGGAAGGCTTTAGGCTATATAACACCACGCTACAACTAATAGGAACGGAGCATAAATGAAAAATGTTGCAAAAACAAGAAAATAATTATTTGTTTTGAGAGCTTACGTTGCGTGCGCTGCTTAAACGGTTTAAGTTTTTCGGTTTAAGTGGGAATTTTTTCTCTTTAAAAGTTCTACAAAAAAGTCCGCGGCAGCGTAATTATATCTATCTTTTAAGATTGACTCTCTATAACCTTTTTTTACTATTTCAATTTTAGGTTGAAAAGAATTAAATTTTGCGACGCTTATTTATCCCATTATAGTGTTAACCTATATCGAAATAAATGTATTTTTAGAAGGGAAATTTAATATAGAATATTTGTGTCCTTCACTCTATATAGTTTAAACAAATATCTTAGAAGACATCGCAATGTAAAAATATCCGCGAGCCAAATAACTACGCGCGCGGTAGTCATTCGGTCCGGCAGTCCACCGCACGTTGCGTCGTAATGTAGATAGGTACGTGGAGATCCTGGCCTCCGGGAAATTGAAATTGAAAATATATAATGCACCATAATGTTTACAAGTACATAGATTGACTTGGCCACCGCATCACATTAGCCAATGCGATGGCGATTAGCCTTTAGAATGGGCTGTTTAACATCGGCGAATGCGATGCGATGGCCAAGTCAATCTTTTATTTAAAACATCTAATATTTTTAATATTGATATGGTCTATAAGATGTACTTAGGTTAGCTCATTACGTAATATCTTAAGATAGAAGGTCCCTTAAGTAGGGACTGAATAAATTAATTGACTTGGTATTACATGGATCTCACTACTTTTTACGGTAGAAGAACTGAGTTGTGCGACTTGGCTTTTTTTACAAGTTTTGTTGTGCACTTTGTAAACCTTTAATCTTTCATTGCCAAATTTTTGGAAACATATTAAACTATTAACCAAAGAACACTATGAACCTTACGTTACTTTTTTTTTTAAATAGCAAATACTAAATTATTTCTGAAACACTATTACCAAATTACACAAACAATTGGTAAAAGTACACACCACTTAGTTTCGCAGATCAAAGTAAATTTTAAATGGTAGGTTATACCTTTGTAAATAACTGCCTTTGTAGACATAATATATTTCTTTGTGAATTCAGAGTAATTCAACCACATTGCTTCAAGCCAATTCTGTTTGTTTTCTTAACAAAATCTGTAAAATCGCCATTACGTTTTAACAGTCTCAGCAACAATATTTTTAATCTGTGGAATTGATAAAAAAACAAACATGATGACGTCATTTTAACAAGTTCTGGTTTTAAGTTTTAAAAATAGAATTTCGAACGATCGAAATGTTTGTGGCCAATAAAGCTTTAAAACTGGAACATTATTGCCCGATTTGGTTTTAATCGGATTGAAAAACCACAAAATGAATGCGAGTGGAACGCTGAATGGTGATTTTTAAGTGTTAAGCAGTTAATAATCGTGCAAAATGGCAATTTAAAGGTGGACGATTTAAAAAGCTCTCTTTTGTCACGAATTAACATGACTCATTGGTCCATTAGAGAGTTTCATTGGTCAAGTGGTCGCAAGCATGACTGATGTGCTGGGTATGAGGTCCTAGGTTCGATTCATTCGTCAGGCAAGTGTTACTGGGTTTTCCCATCAGGAATTTCTCAGTAATTAAGGGGATCACAGCAGTGGATGACTTTGACGATTTGACCTCTGTACTGGCTTTTGTTTATTTTTCGGCCCCTACCGGCAAACGAAAGTACTACAGAAAAACGTACCAAAGAACAGAAATGTGTCGCAGAGTGGTCATCGTATTTGCCTAACATATTTTGTTTCTCTTGGAGTACCTACATCATAATGTATGAATAAAATATTTAATAATAAATTATACACTTTGACTAATGAAGTAATAACCTAGCTTTCATTAGTTATTTCACTGAGCACAGGTACTCCTACGATACATTCTTAAGGTCTGATAAAGACCAGGTAACTGCTTATCGCTTCTCAGTCACGGAAATAGTCAGAATGCTCCAGCTTTCAGCTAACTGAGCACGAATGCTACTACATGATACATTTTGAAGGTCTGACGATGACCACCTAAGTGCTTGTCGGTTCTCAGTGACTGATGTAGTTAGAATGACCTAGCTTTCAAATTTTATCTATCTGAGCACGTATTCTACTACATGATATATTATGAAGGTCCTGATGATGACCAGCTAAGTGATTATCGGTTCTCAGTGACGGATATAGTTAGAATGCTCCAGCTGTCAGCTTTTATCTTATTGAGCACGGATGCTACTACATGATAAATTTTGAAGGTCTGATGATGACCAGCTAAGTGCTTATCGGTTCTCAGTGACGGATGTAGTTAGAATAACCTAGCTTTCAAATTTTATCTGTCTGAGCACGGATGCTACTACATGATACATTTTGAAGGTCTGATAATGACCAGCTAAGTGCTAATTGGTTCTCAGTGACGGATATAGCTAGAATGACCTAGCTTTCAGATTTTATCAATAAGATAAAATCTAATTATAAGATATAACTAGACGGATATAGCTAGAATGACCACCATCAGGTAAATGGCACCATCAGTCTCCAAGACTCTTCGAGCTCTTTCAAATGAGTCCACATACGACGGTTCTACGTGGTGCCATCAATGAGATCCTATAATTACCTTCGGAGTCTACCATCAGGTAGCTAGTATCATCAGTCTCCAAGGCCTCCTCGAGCTCTTTCAAATGAGTCCAAACACGATGGTTCTACTCGGTGCCGTCAATGAGATCCTATACCCACCTTCGGAGTCCACCATTAGGTACGAGACATCATCAGTAATCCAGATCTCCATCTTCCATCAAACGAAATTCTCAAGACAAAATAATTAAAACGATAAAACAATTAACACCATTAAAACAATTACATACATTACATAACATCGCGCCTGTAATCCCCAAAGGGTTAGGCAGAGGTGTACCTAATAGTAGGCGTGATGTTATGTTATGTATGTTATTATTTTAATGATTTTAATTGTTTTATCGCTTTTAGCGATAAAACAATTGTAGTCGTTCTTGTAGCACGGATGCTACTACATGATACATTTTGAAGGTCTGATGATAACCAGCTAAGTGCTTATCGGTTCTCAGTGACGAACGTAGTTAGCATGACGTAACTTTAAAATTTTATCGATCTGAGCACGGATGCTACTACATAATATATTCTAAAGGTCTGATGATGACCAGCTAAGTGCTAATTGGTTTTCAGTGACGGATATAGCTAGAATGACCTAGCTTTCAAATTTTATCGATCTGAGCACGGATACTACTACATGATACATTTTGAAGGTCTGATGATGATCAGCTAAGTGCTTATCGGTTCTCAGTGACGGGTGTAGTTAGAATGACCTAACTTTCAGATTTTATCTTATTGAGCACGGATGCTACTACATGATATATTATGAAGGTCCTGATGATGACCAGCTAAGTGATTATCGGTTCTCAGTGACGGATATAGTTAGAATGCTCCAGCTGTCAGCTTTTATCTTATTGAGCACGGATGCTACTACATGATAAATTTTGAAGGTCTGATGATGACCAGCTAAGTGCTTATCGGTTCTCAGTGACGGATGTAGTTAGAATAACCTAGCTTTCAAATTTTATCTGTCTGAGCACGGATGCTACTACATGATACATTTTGAAGGTCTGATAATGACCAGCTAAGTGCTAATTGGTTCTCAGTGACGGATATAGCTAGAATGACCTAGCTTTCAGATTTTATCAATAAGATAAAATCTAATTATAAGATATAACTAGACGGATATAGCTAGAATGACCACCATCAGGTAAATGGCACCATCAGTCTCCAAGACTCTTCGAGCTCTTTCAAATGAGTCCACATACGACGGTTCTACGTGGTGCCATCAATGAGATCCTATAATTACCTTCGGAGTCTACCATCAGGTAGCTAGTATCATCAGTCTCCAAGGCCTCCTCGAGCTCTTTCAAATGAGTCCAAACACGATGGTTCTACTCGGTGCCGTCAATGAGATCCTATACCCACCTTCGGAGTCCACCATTAGGTACGAGACATCATCAGTAATCCAGATCTCCATCTTCCATCAAACGAAATTCTCAAGACAAAATAATTAAAACGATAAAACAATTAACACCATTAAAACAATTACATACATTACATAACATCGCGCCTGTAATCCCCAAAGGGTTAGGCAGAGGTGTACCTAATAGTAGGCGTGATGTTATGTTATGTATGTTATTATTTTAATGATTTTAATTGTTTTATCGCTTTTAGCGATAAAACAATTGTAGTCGTTCTTGTAGCACGGATGCTACTACATGATACATTTTGAAGGTCTGATGATAACCAGCTAAGTGCTTATCGGTTCTCAGTGACGAACGTAGTTAGCATGACGTAACTTTAAAATTTTATCGATCTGAGCACGGATGCTACTACATAATATATTCTAAAGGTCTGATGATGACCAGCTAAGTGCTAATTGGTTTTCAGTGACGGATATAGCTAGAATGACCTAGCTTTCAAATTTTATCGATCTGAGCACGGATACTACTACATGATACATTTTGAAGGTCTGATGATGATCAGCTAAGTGCTTATCGGTTCTCAGTGACGGGTGTAGTTAGAATGACCTAACTTTCAGATTTTATCTTATTGAGCACGGATGCTACTACATGATACATTTTGAAGGTCTGATGATGATCAGCTAAGTGCTTATCGGTTCTCAGTGACGGATGTAGTTAGAATGTCTTAGCTATCAGATTTTATCGATCTGAGCACGGATACTACTACATGATACATTTTGAAGGTCTGATGATGATCAGCTAAGTGCTTATCGGTTCTCAGTGACGGGTGTAGTTAGAATGACCTAACTTTCAGATTTTATCTTATTGAGCACGGATGCTACTACATGATACATTTTGAAGGTCTGATGATGACCAGCTTAGTGCTTATCGGTTCACAGTGACGGATATAGCTAGAATGACCACCATCAGGTAAATGGCACCATCAGTCTCCAAGGCCTCCTCGAGCTCTTTCAAATGAGTCCAAACACGATGGTTCTACGCAGCGCTGTCAATGAGATCCTGTACCCACCTTCGAAGTCCACCGTCAAGTAAATGGCATCATCAGTCTCTAAGGCCTCCTCGAGCTCTTTCAAATGAGTCCAAACACGACGATTCTACGCAGTGCCGTCAATGAGATCCTTTACTTACCTTTGGAGTCCACTATCAGGTAAATGACATTATCAGTCTCCAAGGCGTCCTCGAGGTCTCAACACCATTAAAATAATAAGATACATAACATAACATCACGCCTACTATTAGGTACACCTCTGCCTAACCCTTCGGGGATTACAGGCGTGATGTTATGTAATGTATGTTATTATTTTAATGGTGTTAATTGTTTTATCGCTTTTAATTATTTTGTCTTGAGAATTTCGTTTGATGGAAGATGAAGATCTGGATGACTGATGATGTCTCGTACCTGATGGTAAACTCCGAAGGTGGGTATAGGATATCATTGACGGCACTGAGTAGAACCATCGTGTTTGGACTCATTTGAAAGAGCTCGAGGGGGCCTTGGAGACTGATGATACCAGCTACCTGGTGGTAGACTCCGAAGGTAAGTATAGGATCTCATTGATGGCACCACGTAGAACCGTCGTGTGTGGACTCATTTGAAAAAGCTCGAAGAGGCCTTGGAGACTGATGATGCCATTTACCTGATGGTGGTCATTCTAGCTACATCCGTCACTGAGAACCGATAAGCACTTAGCTGATCATCATCAGACCTTCAAAATTAATCATGTAGTAGCATCCGTGCTCAATAAGATAAAATCTGAAAGCTAAGACATTCTATCTACATCCGTCACTGAGAACCGATAAGCACTTAGCTGATCATCATCAGACCTTCAAAATGTATCATGTAGTAGCATCCGTGCTTAATAAGATAAAAGCAGAAAGCTGGGTCATTCTAACTACATCCGTCACTGAGAACCGATAAGCACTTAGCTGATCATCATCAGACCTTCAAAATGAATCATGTAGTAGCATCCGTGCTGAGATCGATAAAATTTTAAAGCTAGGTCATTCTAGCTATATCCGTCACTGAGAACCAATTTGCACTTAGCTGGTCATCATCAGACCTTCAAAATGTATCATGTAGTAGCATCCGTGCTCAGATCGATAAAATTTGAAAGCTAGGTCATTCTAGCCTTATCCATCACTGAGAACCAATTAGCACTTAGCTGGTCATCATCAGACCTTCAAAATGTATCATGTAGTAGCATCCATGCTCAATAAGATAAAAGCAGAAAGCTGTAGCATCATAACTGTATCCGTCACTGAGAACCGATAAGCACTTAGCTGATCATCATCAGACCTTCAAAATGTATCATGTAGTAGCATCCGTGCTCAATAAGATAAAATCTGAAAACTAAGTCATTCTAACTACATCCGTCACTGAGAACCGATAAGCACTTAGCTGATCATCATCAGACCTTCAAAATGTATCATGTAGTAGCATCCGTGCTCAGATCGATACAATTTTAAAGCTAGGTCATGCTAACTACGTTCGTCACTGAGAACCGATAAGCACTTAGCTGGTTATCATCAGACCTTCAAAATGTATCATGTAGTAGCATCCGTGCTCAATAAGATAAAATCTGAAAGTTAGGTCATTCTAACTACACCCGTCACTGAGAACCGATAAGCACTTAGCTGATCATCATCAGACCTTCAAAATGTATCATGTAGTAGTATCCGTGCTCAGATCGATAAAATCTGATAGCTAAGACATTCTAACTACATCCGTCACTGAGGACCGATAAGCACTTAGCTGATCATCATCAGACCTTCAAAATGTATCATGTAGTAGCATCCGTGCTCAATAAGATAAAATCTGTAAGTTAGGTCATTCTAACTACACCCGTCACTGAGAACCGATAAGCACTTAGCTGATCATCATCAGACCTTCAAAATGTATCATGTAGTAGTATCCGTGCTCAGATCGATAAAATTTGAAAGCTAGGTCATTCTAGCTATATCCGTCACTGAAAACCAATTAGCACTTAGCTGGTCATCATCAGACCTTTAGAATATATTATGTAGTAGCATCCGTGCTCAGATCGATAAAATTTTAAAGTTACGTCATGCTAACTACGTTCGTCACTGAGAACCGATAAGCACTTAGCTGGTTATCATCAGACCTTCAAAATGTATCATGTAGTAGCATCCGTGCTACAAGAACGACTACAATTGTTTTATCGCTAAAAGCGATAAAACAATTAAAATCATTAAAATAATAACATACATAACATAACATCACGCCTACTATTAGGTACACCTCTGCCTAACCCTTTGGGGATTACAGGCGCGATGTTATGTAATGTATGTTATTGTTTTAATGGTGTTAATTGTTTTATCGTTTTAATTATTTTGTCTTGAGAATTTCGTTTGATGGAAGATGAAGATCTGGATGACTGATAATGTCTCGTACCTGATAGTGGACTCCGAAGGTGGTGTATAGGATCTCATTGACGGCACTGAGTAGAACCATCGTGTTTGGACTCATTTGAAAGAGCTCGAGGGGGCCTTGGAGACTGATGATACTAGCTACCTGATGGTAGACTCCGAAGGTAAGTATAGGATCTCATTGATGGCACCACGTAGAACCGTCGTGTGTGGACTCATTCGAAAGAGCTCGAAGAGGCCTTGGAGAATGATGGTGCCATTTACCTTATGGTGGTCATTCTAGCTATATCCGTCACTGTGAACCGATAAGCACTTAGCTGGTCATCATCAGACCTTCAAAATATATCATGTAGTAGCATCCGTGCTCAATAAGATAAAATCTGAAAGCTAGGTCATTCTAACTACATCCGTCACTGAAAACCGATAAGCACTTAGGTGATCATCATCAGACCTTCAAAATGTATCATGTAGTAGCATCCGTGCTCAGATCGATAAAATTTGAAAGCTAGGTCATTCTAGCTATATCCGTCAATGAGAACCAATTAGCACTTAGCTGGTCATCATCAGACCTTCAAAATGTATCATGTAGTAGCATCCGTGCTCAATAAGATAAAATCTGAAAGTTGGAGCATTCTGACTATTTCCGTGACAGAGAACCGATAAGCAGTTACCTGGTCTTCATCAGACCTTCAAAATGTATCATGTAGTATGAGAGTCCATCATTAGGTACGAGACATCATCAGTCATCCAGATTTCCATCTTCCATCAAACGAAATTCTCAAGACAAAATAGTTAAAAGCGATAAAACAATAAGCACCAGTAGAAAACATAACATCTCGCTTGTAATCCCCGAAGGGTTAGGCAGAGGTGTTTTTGTTGAATTGTTTTATCGCTAAAAGCGATAAACAATTAAAGTCATTAAAATAATAACATACATAACATAACATCACGCCTACTAGTAGGTACACCTCTGCCTAACGCTTTGGGGATTACAGGCGTGATGTTATGTAATGTATGTTATTGTTTTAATGGTGTTAATTGTTTTATCGTTTTAATTATATTGTCTTGAGAATTTCGTTTGATGGAAGATGGAGATCTGGATGACTGATGATGTCTCGTGCCTGATGGTGGACTCCGAAGGTGGGTATAGGATCTCATTGACGGCACTGAGTAGAACCATCGTGTTTGGACTCATTTGAAAGAGCTCGAGGAGGCCTTGGAGACTGATGATACGAGCTACCTGATGGTAGACTCCGAAGGTAAGTATAGGATCTCATTGATGGCACCACGTAGAACCGTCGCGTGTGGACTCATTTACCTGATGGTGGTCGTTCCAGCTATATCCGTCACTGTGAACCGATAAGCACTTAGCTGGTCATCATCAGACCTTCAAAATGTATCATGTAGTAGCATCCGTGCTCAATAAGATAAAATCTGAAAGCTAGGTCATTCTAACTACATCCGTCACTGAGAACCGAAAAGCACTTAGCTGGTCAGCATCAGGCCTTCAAAATGTATCATGTAGTAGCATCCGTGCTCAATAAGATAAAAGCAGAAAGCTGTAGCATCATAACTGTATCCGTCACTGAGAACCGATATGCACTTAGCTGGTCATCATCAGACCTTCAAAGTATATCATGTAGTAGCATCCGTGCTCAGATCAATAAAATTTTAAAGCTAGGTCATTCTAGCTACATCCGTCACTGAGAACCAATTAGCACTTAGCTGGTCATCATCTGACCTTCAGAATGTATTATGTAGTAGCATCCGTGCTCAGATTGATAAAATTTTAAAGCTAGGTCATTCTAACTACATCCGTCACTGAGAACCAGTAAGCACTTAGCTGGTCATCATCAGACCTTCAAAATGTATCATGTTATTAGCATCCCTGCTCAATTAGATAAAAGCTGAAAGCTGGAGCATTCTGACTATTTCCGTGACTGAAAACCGATAAGCAGTTACCTGGTCTTCATCAGACCTTCAAAATGTATCATGTAGTATGAGAGTCCATCATTAGGTACGAGACATCATCAGTCATCCAGATTTCCATCTTCCATCAAACGAAATTCTCAAGACAAAATAGTTAAAAGCGATAAAACAATAAACACCAGTAGAAAACATAACATCTCGCCTGTAATCCCCGAAGGGTTAGGCAGAGGTGTACCTAATAGTACACCCACATTTCGCCAGTTATGTTTAAGTCCCATATAATAAGGGCGAGCCTATTGCCATCAACCGGGCACAAATCCAGACTCCGTGGCTGTTACTTAAAATTTCCTGATGGAAAAACCCAATAACACTTTGCCCGACCCGGGAATCGAACCCAGGACCTCATGCTCAGCATCGTGCTTACGACCACTAGACCAACGAGGCAGTCCAAAATTAAAATAATATCATAGATATATTTATATAGCAAAATATCTACTAAGAAACGTAGGTAGTTTACCAATAGTTTTGGAGAGCTCGGCCACGCGTCACTTTACGTTTATTAGGCACAGTCAGCTTAGTCTATGATAGGTGCAAACAACAAAACGAAATTACAAACTACTTTAAATATATTTACAAACTTATTTTCTGTTCTTATTTCACGAAATATTGATAACTATACAATTTACAATATGTTTTAATTCAGAAAACATTAAAAACGTGAACTTTTGAATTTTATTTGTGAAGTAATGACATGCGTGCAGTCCACCCGTGACAACAGTCATCGAGACACTGGCGCAGCGCGTTCCAAGTATGCGCGACGGGTCTCGCGACGCATTTGCCTCAAAATGTCGGGGATTAATTTATTATTATAAAATTTTATTACAAATCAGAGAAAGTAAACAATACGGATTGTTAAATACATCACTACGTATTTTTGGGTATAAAATTCATACCGAACTATTCAGCCGTTACAGAGACAAAATTCGATTTAGGTTAAGACATACTACGATTTTTTATTAAATAATGTGAAGGTTTATTAAAATTTTAAACAATACGAATTATTTGTGATGACTTTAAGTATAACATATATTTTTTATATGGAAATCGTACGGAAGGATTCCTCAACAAATTTCTTTAAACATACGTCGTTTTTGGGATTTGACCATTGCAACGGCCTTAAAATAAAATATTAACTTAATTAACCCATGTAAGGTGATAAGGTGGTCCCGTCGGGGCTCCGGGTTGTTCGAAAGACATACTGCGGCCTCGGCACATGAGCTAAGAAGGAACATGGGTGGTTTTTAGTCAGTAGAAGTCTGACACCATGCACTAGCCGCACACTAAAGAAAGAAGAAACATATAACTTTATCATTTACATAACCGAATATTATACTTATAACATATCCACCCAAACCACCATTCATTCTAACCACAACAATAAGGGTGTTAGAAACACAGTTATCGCATAATAATCGTCGTACAATAGCACCAAAAATAATAAAAGAAGCGACACCGTTTTCTTGATCCTATAATATTATTCGATATTCGGCCAGTAAAACGATTGCTATTACGAACTCAACACACGTCCCGTATTTGATTTCGTTAGGAGATAACTTACTAGTCATATTAAACGATAGATCTTTACTAGTGTTGAACTGAAGGGATGAAATGTGGATGTACCTCGTGTGATTTTATGTTGAAAGCGTTTTACTCGTTTTACTATCGAATAGTGAGTTTATATCAATATCCATGGAGTGTCTGGAAAAGGATGGGCAAAAGACTCCATGGACATTCCATGGAGTCTCTAGTCCATTCTTTTCTATAGAGGTCTACGCTTTGGACTGGGCAACTTCAATTATTTTACAAGTTATTATGACTGAGTGACCTTGTGACCGTCGCCGTCGCTTCGATTTTATTTTGACATCAAAAAGTGCATGTAACAGTCAGAAATAAATGGTTTGAGTTTTAGGATTAGGGCAGATATTACGCAGTTTGGGTAGATACAGAGGGGGCTGGGAACAGACGATATTTTATTACACATACAAAGCGTCTCCAAGCTATATGAAACAGACAACCCTTGTCTCCATAAAATTACACATCCTATTTCACTTCAAACAACCAATAGGTCACCTTCAAAACCTATTTATTCCCTTCCAATATTGGTTCAGTCACCGACGCCATAGCCTTAATAAAGTGCCTAGTGCCCTCTATTTGCAGACCCAGTCCTCACTATACGAAATTAACTGTTACTGTAACTGTCGAACACTCAATGGTACGGGTTTTACGCTTAATTGGATTTTGGCCACTTAATTGGTTAAGTGATGTATGGTATGACCGTCATAAGTCAGCCTTTTTTGTAGTTAGTGCCGAATGTAGGAAGGTACTTTTGTATTTTGGTACTTTGAGCTGATGGATGTGCGTATTTTAACAACACGTAACAGATCATCATGTCACTCCATGTAAAATACTGTTATTCAGCTGAATCCGGTAAGACAGGAAGCCGAACCCAACTCAGTTGGGAAAAAGCTAGGCAGATGATGTATATACGTATCGATATTGTAAAATTTCTATTAAAATACTAATATCTAGGCACATTTTTGATGACAATAATTACCTGTCTGTTACACTTGAGTTAGTATAACTGGCGAATATTTTGTGTGGGAATTTCTATCTAATCACAATCAATAAATGGATCACATAATTAAATAATACTAAATCTTAGTTATCCTATTTATTTAAAAACAAATTTATTTATTTAAACTCTCGCAATACCGTAACCTATGTCCTTTTTCAACGAATTCCAATGTTCAGGGAGTTATTTTAGTTTTCAAGACGAACTAAAACAGACAATTTTTCTTTCCAGATCGGAGTGTACGAAAACAACTTCGTTGTTTAAAGAAACTCTAAAAGGGTGAGTGATTTACAATACTTAAATATCGTAAGACATAAACTGAGATAAAGTAAAAATGTTAAACGTGCAGAAACTCTTATGTTAGTCCTTGAATAACGTGTTGAGTGGTTTAGCTGAAATTTAAATGGCCATCTGTGAAATTGATACCGCATGTTGCAAATATATTCTGTTGTGTTGACAGATATTGACGATACCAGCTGTTTGCAGAACGATTAGACGGCGCCTAATATTTTAATGATATAGCAATGATACATGGATCAGTCATGTACTTATTTACTTTTATTAAAATGCGCCGCAATAAATGATGTGGCAGAAATTCAAATACCCCGCGTCGTAAACAAAGTGATGTACGAATCTGCAAACGCAAAATGACTAAGATACAGCCGCGTTACTGTCGCTTGCTGATGGTATCACTCACATAACCCCCAAATTTCAAACCCAATATTTCAAAAAAATTATATATAGGGTGTAAAAGTACCCTTAACGCAAACGAAGGGCACTTGTTCTCCCTACCACTGCGATATTTTTTTTGTTCTAGGCCATACCTGGGAACCTTCTAGTTACGGAGATATTGGGGGTCAAAGTTCTAAATTTTTCACAGCTGTTTTTTGTAAATACTAGTTTTTCAGGTTATAACTTTACTTAAATTACCTCCATGACCCGTTTACTATTCAAAGCATCCACTAGCACAATGTTTTAACAGTGCTACATTAAGTTTTACCGTAAAATGTGATTTTTGACCCCAAAAAAAAAGTCGTTTCCCAGCAAAAATTTTTGCGTAGGGGTACTTAGTTCGATGTACAGAATGCTTGTTTGACGGCTGTGTGATGGGTTGATTTACACCCTGTATACAGGGTATATCTTAATTTAGATATACCCCACTATGGTTTCCTTGGAGGACATCATAGTAGGGTAAAAATGCAACAAATTAAGCCACTAAATGTTCGCCCGAAATCCTGCAGTAGTTATTGAGTTAGGTTTAGGTAAAGGCTAGGCAGGTGATGAATAGAGATGATGACTATGATGACTATCGCTTTGGTCAGGACGTGGACTTATATATTCACTTTATTCAATTACTTGACTTGGATGATATTATTTCAATTTATTATATTTAGTTAAACATATGCATTAAGCTCGGACTTAAGCTGCAGTCTACAAGCAGCATGCGTAATGGGAACATTAGCTGCTCCACGACCCCCATTAACCACATTGAATTGCAAAGTAGGTACACTAACATAGCTTACACTTGCAGTATTCGGAGCTGAAGGTAATTTAATTTGATCGGTCCTCTATTCGAAAACCATAGTAACTAAGATATTTTTGTTGCAGCCGTAAGCAAAATTTGCTTACTTCCAGAAAATATGTAAACAAAAATAAACTTAACTAAACAAAAAGAGTGAATCTGTAGTACTTAAGGATTATTTTTTCCTCGTACTCTTATTTTTTCCTTCGATACTTACACCCCTTTCGCTGGTAGCAGAATATGGTTCAGTGACATTTATTTTCATAGAGTTTTTATCATATTTTTTTTTTCATAGCACGCCTTAAGCATAATGACTAAATTAAACATACCTAATTTAACATACTTACTGAAAATAGTATTTGTTAATAAAGCTATAATCAGCCAATAAAACGTTCCCTGTGCTTGGTAACGGGACCTCTCTCTATGAGGTGGACCAAAATCCACCACCACGCAGCCTCAGTGCGGGTTCATGAATAACTTGTATTCGATTTTTTGGTGCTAGGAGTAGAAGTAGATAGTTCTAGTTTCCTAGATTTTTTTGTTTATTTACAGTCGTTACATGTCACAGTCAGAAACTAGAAAGTCTGACAACCAGTCTTACCAAGAGTAGGTACCCAGTACGGAATGGCTTGTGGAAATTATAAAATAATGGGTCGCTCCATGTAAAATACTGATTTTCAGCTGCATTCGATGAAGCTTGGAGCCAACTCCAACATAATTGGGACAAGGCTAGGCAGATGATGTTTTCCTTCACTTTGAGAGTAGTGAAAAGTGTGTTCTACACGGTCACATTAACTTGACCCTTGGCGTTGATGACGTCATTTTATTATAAAATTAATGTTAATGCATTGAACAATTTTTATTAAATGCCAAATTATCGACGCGCGTATCGGTAAACAAAGATGCTAACCGTACCCTGACACTTGCCGGGCGAGCTAAGGGAATTCGGGGAGAAGCGGGCGGGGCCTCGCATTCCAGAGATGCGTCAAGTTAATGTGACCACGTAGTAGTTAATGTAATACGTATACGCTTGAAATAAATCTCACATTGGTACATTCACACAAACAACATATCCACGGATACAAAAAGAAAATGTATCAAAATCAGTAATTTTACGAGCAGACTAATCTGTTTTGTATTGTGGAACTTTGAAAGCAAACGCGAACAAATATTTCGCGTTTTTGCAGAAAACGGCCAGCATAATGGCGACGAACAGCCACCCAGCAGATTGATATCACGAAAATCTTACCGATAATAATTTCCCTAAGGTTTTCAAATTTTATGAACTGATATTGATATCCGATAAGATGTAATCGTTTTGTTATAAGCCGTTATATTTTACAGGCGTATTTGTATGGTTTCAGTAAATTCTATGAGCGCCTTAGAAAGTTTTCAAGATTTTTGGGGTTAAATTTATAGTCAGGAACAGTAATTGTATACTACATTTAATTATTTATCTGTTTATCTGTAATCCTTGGTCTCTGTTTGTAGTATTCTCCTTTCTTTAGTTAGTGCCTAACCTGGAGTCCAGAGTTTCTGTGCTGCCCATGGCTCTAACTTACCTTTACATGTAGTCGAGATATATCTCTCAGGTATACTGGTTTCCCGTCGGGGCTGCGGGTTGTTCGCAAGAGATACCGCGGCCTCGACATGAAGTGCTAAGAAGGAACATGGGTGGTTTTTAGTCAGTAGAAGTCTGACACTCCCTTTCGCTCTGCCCAAGAGCGGGAGGGGTTATTTGATGATTTCCCAACCCGCAAAAAAAAAAAAGGTATGCTGGTTTAGTTTCCTCACAATGTTTTCCTTCACTTCGGTGACAGGTCATCATTCTCTTGCCCTTATCCCAATTCATTTGGGGTCGGCGCAGCATGTCTTCCTCTTCCATACTTCTCTGTTTCTCGTCATCTCATGTGACACCTTTTCACACATTCGGTGACAGGTACCAGTGATAATTACACAATACGCCAATGAATCCGAAAAATGGAGATTGGGTTTTAACTCGAGACCTATGTTGGTCACACCACAACGCTATCACTGCTTGATACTTGTAGAAATTAGTGTGTGCAATTTTTTTAAATCATCACTACATATCACTACATCACTACATAGTATAAAACAAAGTCGCTGTCGCTGTCTGTCCGTCCCTATGTATGCTTAAATCTTTAAAACTACGCAACGGATTTTGAAGCGGTTTTTTTTTAATAGATAGAGTGATTTAAGAGGAAGGTTTTAATGTATAATTCAACCTACATCCACGCGGGTGAAACCACGGGCATCAGCTAGTAATGTAAATAATCAACTCGACGGTGCCAACTTTTCCTCTCCTTCCAAAAATTCCTTTTTACTTAGATGAGACGGAGAAAATATGCAAATCTTTATGAAAAGAATTAAAATATTCTATGAACCATAAGTATTGTAGAACACGACGAATTAGAACTGGTCTGAATTTTTTCCTGTAAGTGTACAGTCTCGAACACTAATATGTGTACACTTAGGAAGATTCGAGAGTGATAAGTACCAAGATAGAATGTTCGTAACTACATAAAATTACAGTCAAGAGATTAGGAGAAAATCACTTTCAAAAGTTGCTACGGTTATACGTGTTAGCGCTCATGATTGTACGTAGACTGTACCTAGATAATAGTGATAGTGTAAGAATATATTAGTTTAGTTAATGAAAGATAATCCACTTCGAGAATTTACTAGAGAACCTGCAAATTAAAGTACGTGAAGGTCGGTAATTCCTAAGAAACATGATTAAAAAAATTATGTCTCCAACCAGACCATTTCGTAGAAACTCGAAATGAGCCATCAAACTTATTTTTTACACCACTGTGGTTTATTTTTCAAGCCGTTTAGTAAATATTGTGTACCTACGTACATCAATAAATATTTTATAGCCTTGTTACAAGCTTGCAAGGTCAGATGTTATGTTATTTTCATTTTATATCGTTCTACGCGCATGCCTGAATCTTGATACAGATGCGGTTGTAATAAATCTTAAATAGATCATTAAATATTTGGTCTGATAAAAGTTATACCTTACCGATTTTTAGGGCCTATCAAAATTATTAATCATCATAACATCTCGCCTGTAATCTCCGAAGGTTTAGGCTGGGGTGCACCTAACAGTGCCCCTTTCAGTTGCTTGTTACGTTTAAGTTCCATGTAATAGGCACGCCGCCTATTGCTATCAATCTGACACAAATCCTATGTGACTGCTATTGAGAAATTCCTGACGAGAACACCCAATAATACTCTATGCGACTTGGGATCGAACCCAGGAACTCATTTTAAGCAGTTAGCACTTGAGACCACTAGGCCAAAGAGAATACTAGTGGCACAACACAGCTTCGTGTGGACATAATTTACTAACAACAGTGCCACCCATCGGTCCCAAAACTGTTGAATATTTTAAACTGACATTCACAAAATTTCATTGAACTCGGTTGGATGGTTTTGGAGATTAACGTGTACGAAGATTGTGATATTATGTGATTTTCATAAATCTTTTGGCACAATAAATCAAAATGCTGAAGTACACTTCAGCATTTTGATTATAATATTATAAATAATAGATAATATCTTTATATATATAATTATACTGTAGTGTGTATGTCACTGAACTTCTCCTAAACGGCTGGACCGATTTGGATGAAACTTTCTGGGGATATTACAATTAGTTCTTGAATGGTTTGAATACACAATTGGACCCGGTAGGTGGCGCTGTCCGGGCAGGACGACGTCTGCCAGGTCAGCTAGTAATATTATATACTTAAATTCCTTTTGATCATACTTATGTACTGACAAGAATTATTCCACAACAAGCTTTTGCCCGTAACTTTGTCCGCGTGGAATAGCCTAAAACCTTCTTCGATAAATGGACTATCCAACACAATAGGAATTTTTCAACTCCAACCAGTAGTTCCTGAGATTAGCGCGTTCAACCAAACAAATAAACTCTTCAGCTTTTATAATATTATTATAGATAGCTCATAGTATCCACGAGATGCCAACATTATTATTCATGGACCCTGAAACGTTTTGATAAGTATACTAGTTCAGCTATATTTGATTTTACAGCGAAACTTTTAGCTTAACACAAACATTATGAAGTTGCTGATACTTCAAGCTTCATGTTGGTTTTGATGAAGATAGCTTAAGATAATCAAGAAATGGTGAAGTACCTAGTAAATATTGTGCAAGGTAGTTGTAGCCGTTGTAAGGAAAGAGTGTTTCCCTTACTAAGAGATTGAAAATAGTGCTAGCTCTCACTGTAGTGAGACTGAAGTTTCGGCTTTGGTCAAACCTAAAATGTGCCGAAGTTTTGACTGAAGCTGAAAGGTGCCAAGTGACGAAATGAACAAACTGTCACACATTTCGAATTGTTATTAATTTTGTCAACTCGCAAGTTAATTTTACTCATCACGTTAAGTGGTTTATACAAGAAATTATTTTAAGAACGATACATTTGATATCTTTGTATTTTGTCATACGCAATTTATTGTTACCCGGGCAGTACGCACAGGAACGCACATAGTAAACGTCAAGCGTGGCGACGAGTTCAGGCAATTTTACATTGAAATTAAGAATAAGATAATAGTAGGAAGGGATATACTATCTGAAAAAAATATTTTAGAAATGTAAAATTTCCGGAGAAATAATCCAGTGGATTAAGATTCAAAATAAGTACCTGAATGCAGCACCCTGTCAGTATGCGGAGGCCTGTCCCTTGCACCCGTATAGGAAGGTCCCTATTTTTAAGTCTGCTGAATTAAAACAATAGATTTACACTTCGCTCACTTTTCGGTGCAAACAGGTGAAAAACATAAAATTATAACATTTAGACTTCTTTATCCCCACCTTTTTTTATTTGGAGGGTGGCCCATAGCCCCGACACAGCCCGCAGCCCCGACACAGCCCGCAGCCCCGACACAACCCGCAGCCACAACACAACCCACTGCCCCGACACAACCCACAGCCCCGACACAACCCGCAGCCCCGACACAACCCGCAGCCACAACACAACCCACTGCCCCGACACAACCCACAGCCCCGACACAACCCGCAGCCCCGACACAACCCGCAGCCCCGACACAACCCGCAGCCCCAACTCATTACCAGTTTTATTTAAGAATTAGGGTTCCGTGCAAAAAAATAAAACTCTTGAATATGGTAACAAAATCCCTCTTGAATAAAGTAATCACGTAAACGAAGGTCACTCGCCTATTAAAAAGATCTAGACACGCGAATTAAGTTTCCAACTTATTTGGCTTGCAGAAACTTAAGTATCTAGTAGTACTTTCTAGAATTCAAGTAAACAAGTTTTGTAAAAATCACATTGCTTGCCGACACTTATTTGGATTTATAGATTTGTTTTTGACTTTAAGTTTTTCCACGTAACTCTTATCTGACTTTTTGCAATAATTTATCACAGAGTTTGCAAGTTTACATGCCTTACTACCAATCTAGGGATGTTTCCTGACTAAAAAAATATTATTCTAATTAGTCCGTCTGTTAGATTATCGAAAAATATTGGATACGTATTTTTTGTTTTATCAAATCAATAAAAAATTACGAAGATAAAACACGTCAAAGATTTGAGTAGGGGTTTGTAACGTCACTCACCGGTAAAAAATGTCATACTAATGTCTTAGAATATGACGCCACACGAGTTTTCAAAGCACTGTATCGTCTTCATTGTTTGTTTACGTGAAAAAAGAAAAAAAACCGTGTCTAATATTTTTTGGAAATCTATCTTATTTTTTTTTGTTAACTACCTTATTGCATGAGCATCCATAATCACCGTATAATATCGCACTGTTGGGACACGGAGGGCCAAATGCGGGTCGGTAGATGACACATATCTTCAAATCTATTTGGATCTAGGACATGCCGGTCTCTTCCCGATGCTTTCTACACCGGTTTGAGTATAGTGGTGATGAAATAAATTACACAAAATAATGCGACTGCCTCGGTTCGAATCCACGACTCATAAGTCGGAGCCGACACCACTGGGTCAGCGCTACTCTCCATATGCATAATAATTGATTCAACAACAAATCATAAGTACTTTTGACAGGATATTGTCATCTCACACGAATCTTGATTTCCAGACCTTTCACAAGACACATCGCCTTTTTCGGTTTTCTGAACAAATAATAAAACACGAAGCTACATCAATAAATGCTTGTGCCAAAGGAATTGAAATTGCCATTCGTCACGCGTGATTCGATCGCAGAAATATATGTTATCAATAAAGGTACGGGAGAAAATGTTAAGCATTGTCCTTTGACGAAAATAGTTGTAGCTCGTAATAAACTATTTTCTATTCGCGAATATTTGGGCTCCGACAAGCGATAAGCATTAAAGAAAATATTTAGACACGACTTGCCCTTTGATTATTGTTTACAATAATCAAGATTTTAAACCTTTGTTATTCATTCCGGAACTTTTGTTTAAGCTTTAGCAAATAAACAAAAACATTTATAGACTTCTCGAAATTTCAATCGCGCAGCGTTTGAGGTATTCAACAATCCTTGGAAGATATTGCGCGATATAGTTGGAATACGCCACAAAATTTAATCATTCCTCAAATCTTTTGTCCGGAACTCGCTTTGTAACAAAATTTTCAAATGGATTCGTATAAATTTCCCTATGACATGGGTCCTGAAAAATTGAGAAAAGTTTGGTTCGGCGTCAGTAGAAGCGGCGCTTGTTTTTCATATTTCTTTTTCGGGATTTTTCACTGTCATCTGCAAGCAAGGATAAGTTTTGGGATTATGGAAATGGGGAGCCGTAGAAAATTTCCAATCTACCGCATGAGCTGTGGCCCACAATAGCCACTTTCTGGAAACATAATACAGCCAGAAGGCGTCGCGGCGGACCTCGTAGAAGATGGCGGGACGATCTGGACAAAACTAGTGCTCCACATTGGCCTTGAATCGAAACAACTGAATGTCATGGAGAGAGACCTTTTCCCAGCAGTGGGATGATGAAGGCCAACAGTATCAGTATCATCCTAACCGTATAATTCAAGGCAAAAAAGGTGAGTATGTTTAAATACCATTAGACTAGTCGTTAAGTAAAGCTATAACAATAATGTAACATCGATAAAATTTCATCCTGGTAACACGAGAGAAGGTCGTTAAGAAGAAAAATAACAGCGTTAACAACGCTGTAATTGATCCTTTCACATAAAACAGCGATAAAGCCCAATCTATCAAGTATTTCAGAAAAGAATTGCTAATAGAATCGAATGAAAAGCAAACAAACCATCTAGTGAAACAATCGTTTTAAAAGCGCTTAAAGTGTTGAAATGGCAGGAATCGTTTGTATTCCGTTTGTGATACACAAAGTTTATTATACTTACACCTGTTTTATTATTATTATTAAATCAATTTATATCAATCACTTACGGTTTCATTGAAGGACAATTGTAATAAAGGGTTGTATAAACTTGTATAAGCACGTGGTCCCGGCTGCCATATTTAGATCTTTGGCAGTCGTTACAGGTAGTCAGTGAGTAAGGAGAAATGAGGAGGTTTCTTAATTCGACAGTATACATATAAATATAATATAAAAAAAATTATGTTTGTGGACCAATTTTCAAAATGAGTGTGTTTGAAAGGGTATACTCCCGAGCTGGTCCCATTGTTACCAAGTCAGGATCTGATGATGAGATCCCTGAGAAATCGAGGGCAACCGATAAATTTATAGGCACTTTTAACGTTTTTTAAATATTTTCTGAAGCTGTTTAAGTATTTGCGTCCGATAATAATAATCTCATGTGGCTGCGCCGATGATGGAAGGTACAACTCCTCAACGGTTAGGAGTTGGAGGATAATTATTTAATAAAATATTATGGGGACATAAATATGGTTGTATTCTTTCAGGTTATCTAAGTGAGCTGATTATGGAAGGTAAATACTCCTCAACGATTAGGAGTTGAAAGCAATAATAAGAGAATCTTGAAGGTTAAGGGTTAGGTTTCATGGTTGAATGTTAAATGCATAGTAAATATTTGCAATTTTGCTTAGGATACTACAACTAAAAAATGAAAAATAAAAAACTTTTTTTGTAGACGAAGTCGCGGTTCAAGTGCTAGTCCACGGTAAATATAACAGAGCGACAGTCATCTGTTGACATCAGTATGATAACATTGTAAGCAGTTAATTGTTTGTCTAAAGTTATGCGTGGTACGCTCCGTAAGAATTTCCATAAACGCTTGCTTGTAAAATACACGTTTATTTTGGACAGAAGAACATAAGATGCAAGCGATTTAGCCTTAGAGATATTTCTCGACGACATGTAAAGCCAAGTTAGAGGCCCATGGGAGACATAAAATCCCTGACACCAGGTTAGGCAGTAACCACACGATAATTAAGAAAAGAAGCGATTTAGTGACAAATGATTGCAACGAAAAGACATCGAAAAAATTACATCGAAAACTTGCGACCCACGGATGCCCCTCAAGTTAAAGGGGAAAATATACAAGTCCGTGATTAGACCTGTCGTACTGTATGGATCAGAGTGCTGGGCTTTGAAAAAGATGGATGAAACGATTGCATGTAGCGGAGATGAGAATGTTGAGATGGATGTGCGGAGTGACGAGAATGGATAAAGTAAAGAATGAGTATATTAGAGGAAGTTTGAAAGTGGTACCTGTTACAGAAAAATTGAAAGGAAGTCGTTTATCTTGGTATGGTCATGTAATGAGGAGGGATGAAACGCATGTGACTAAAAAAGTGATGGATATAAATATTGATGGATGGAGAGGGAGAGGAAGGCCAAAGAAAATATGGATGGATTGTGTAAGGAATGATATGAATGAGAAATAAATAAATGCCACCTTGACGTGTAACAGGGAAGAATGGAAGAAGAAAACGTGTTGCGCCGACCCCAAATAGAATGGGATAAGGGCAGGAAGATGATGATTGCATCGAAAAGACGAAATGAATTAAATTTGGGACAAACTGGTACAGACAGATTGTGGACACAAATCCTGACATGGACAACCATTCAAATATTGACCGATCCTTTCACTCAAAATAATTTAAATGAAATTTTGCACACGGGTAGTTTATAACCTGATTAACACATACCGGTAGTATGATCCAGTGGAATACGGATAATATTCAAATCTCATGCGGCTGAAGCTTCGGTCAAAACCTAATGAAGTAAATTGCAAACGACATATCAAAAGAAGGACTGGTGCGTAGTTATACTCGAACCCGGCGTGCTTGTATGACCAGATGTATGAATGTGGACGAGGCAAAAGGAGTCTGTAAGGATCGTAGCAGGTGGCGTTCTGTGGTTTCTGTCTACCCCCATGGGAAAAAAGCTTGAGTTTATGTATGTATTTATATCAAAAGAAGAGCGAAAGACCAAGAAAAACTGTGCCGTATTCAGTATATAATTCTGAGCTCTATTTTCTGCGAGAAGTTCAGCACATAGAAATTTTTCGTCGGTTATTTTAAAAAAAACTGCTTGTCCACAGTACACAATATACTTTATATTTATTTTTTTGTGTAAGTACTGCACTTTTCTAGGAAACAGCTGTTAATTTATCGCAGAATGATGTACTGAATACATGTAGAAACCGTCGGCGTCCCTACCACTCTGTATCACATCACCATCAGCCTATAATGTTCCCAGTGCAGGGACTCAAGCCTCCTCTCTAAGAGAGATGGGCTATAATCCACCACGCGGGCCCAGTACGGGTTGGTCGATGTCACATGTCTTAATTATTTTTGGTTCTAAGACATTGTTTCCTCACGATGTTTTCCTTCACCGTTTTGAGAACAGTGGTTATGAAATAAATTACACAAGTAATGCGACCTACTGTTCGTAAGTCGGGGCCGCCACCACTGGGGCCACTGCGCCATCCTGTATAACTGTGTAGTTTTTGCAAAACATTAATTAAATTATAAGACTTGTCAGTCGGTCAAAATAATTAGTACTATTGTAAACATAATTGCACATTTCTGTGCATACCATAGTTCCGAATGTAGCTTTTTATGAGGTTTTTGACCGCCCGTGCTTTTTAATCCAATTAAGTAAGCTTGTAATTAAATGAATTTAAACACGCACACGCGGGGCATTAAAACTTATATTACCTGGATTAGTAAGTTAAATTAACACGCCTCAAAAATCTAAATTCGCTATCTCTCATCGCTTATAACCACATTAATTATGGCTTGTGACGTCAAACACCATTGTTTTGTCTCTTGTCTTAAAAGCCGTCATGACGACAAGTCTGCTTATCTTCCGCTTAATAACTACCGCATTAGATAGCCGTAGAAGGTAACTAATTAAAGCACAATCTACATATGGAGTGCTTTTGTAGTACCTAGAACTGTTAGCGTGGGTTGTCGAATTGAGAACTCAATTTAAACTAACAGTTCCTGCGATAACGTCTATGCTCTCTTATATATTGCTATACATCTGAGTATACTCCATACAAATAAATAAAATTGAAGTGTCAGTATGAAATATCAAAATAAAATAGCTTGAAAATAACAGCTTTATACTGAATGAATGTGAAAGTACATGTACTTATAAAACAAAACGTTTATTTTATTTTTGTTGGTCTGTCTGTTCGTAAGATCAAAACTCTAGATTACGCAAATAAAGTTATCCGCGACTTTATAACCGCACCGCGACTTATTATTTTTTTTTTGACTTTATTATTATAACTAAATAGAAGAACCAGACGACAGCTGTCGAGCAGTAGCCCATCATCATAACACATCATCCGTCTGTTCAGAGGATCCCTCCCCCCTGTTCTAAGGTGTATGAAAAACTTGAAATCCTGTTTTGCATACACCAATAAACTTTATGTTCTAGTTGACCCATTTGATGATATATGATTTTGAACTCATCATGCAAGCAAACCTGAAAGTAAATAAGTAGTGAGTCAACATTTCAATAGAGCTCTTTTCAAACAAGTCCATAAGTCTCGCTACCTCATTACTGGCCTTTTGCAAAGGCTAACCATCCTCTTTTCGTTGCCTTTCATGTTTAATTCTGTTCTGTAGTACGGACGCTCATATTAATTGGCGCTGAAGCAACTAATTTGTAACTTTTGATTACATACGAGTTGGGAATGAAACCATTCTTTGAATGTACGGATGTGTTTTATTTGGTTTTAAAAATAATCCGATTTATGTTTAGAATTTTCTGGAGTTTCACTTCTGGGAATAGACCTTTGACCTCATTAGCGGCAGAGAAGCCCGTAAAGTACCCATTCTTTCATTTTATCTGATTTGCCCATCATTATATTTTATTCAGATACTGTTAATTAGTTAATAATGCCTGAAAACTGACCATAATCCTCGGAGAGTAACCCTAAAAGCCGTCATTTTGATAAATGAACAACAAATTATTACATTAAATTCATAATGTAACGAAATATTTTAGCTTACATATTTTAACATTATATTTTATCCACATTTTAAATGAGAGAATGAGGACTCAAGATCGTGATACCATCCCTCGTGTATAATCACATTGTTTAGGCATAGCAACACATTACCATGCATGGACCTTAATCAGTGAACTTTTAGGTCAGACTAATCGTTTTCAAGACCTACGGGGATATTAAGCAATGTGGGACGACATAACAAATTAATTTATCGTTTCCAGAATCTCAAATATGCTGGAAACCAATAAAATCGACTGTTTAGATCGTAGGATGTGATTTTATGTCCAGCTATAAGCCATAACCGAATTTCTTGGTATTCTGCCTTAATTTTATTTAGGTCATACCATCACGTCATGGATTCCCTGAGGAGAGAATTAGAGTGATATGGTTTTACGCCCAATATTTTACTGATATCGATGTAGGTACTCTAGACTGACTAAACTGGCTCTTTACAGAACCAATAACACTGACCTATCGAATTTAAAACCTCAAGTTCATCTTTAATTTTTCTTAAATAGATTTTCAACTTTATCGCTTAAGAATTAGGTTAAAAGTTGATTGGAATAAAATACAGTTTCGGTAGCTTGCTGTGCTGGCGGCGTCGGTATAACTAAATCGGGATTTCCATACAACAAAAATCTAGTCATAAAATCTCTACTTTTAGAAGGAACACTGCGTACATTTCATAGTCAATAGGTATTGATGAAATAAAGATGAAACGATACGAAAAATCAATACAGAGAATCAATTAGATATGATAAGTCCGGACTGTTATTCCCCTAACCAATTAAGACAAATGGATAACTCAGCCGACGGCCATGCAACATCCTGCTTTATGAACACAACATAATATCGGTAATCCCGTGAACCTATATAGACTGTTATTCGGCTTTTAACAATATTAATAGGTACGAGTACGTGAAAGCTTCAGGTTCCAACCAATTTCGCACAACATTGTCGTATTTAATGGGTTTTTTTATAAAGTTTCGTTCGTTGAAAGTTTCGTTACGAAACGAAAATAGATTAAAGCTTGTGATTTAAAAAGATGGTTGCACCGGTTAGGTAGATAGTAAACCTTTTGTTTAACGGTTTAATATCTTGCTGAGTAGATAAGGACGCGGAGCCATCACAAGGAGTCTGTGTGGCTTCTTTTCAAACTTGGTTCTTGAGTACGTTGAAACTCTTCTATACGGGTGAAAGTTTTCAGTGCCATACGCAGGGGTTCAAAAGTTTGGCAGGAAATAGAACGTGATCGTTACAAGTCTTCGGTAATTGAATTGTAAGTAAATGGGGTATGATTTGAAAAGGCTTCTGCTGACTGACTTCTCTGAGTTTAATATTGTTTGGGGCTTCCATTGATGATAAAAAAAGTTGAAAAGTTGTTGTTAAGTTGATTTATTAAAAAAAAAGTTTGTAATGTTTGGAACGAACTTCCTTATCGCACGTCATCGTTTTGATTTATTTGCGGGGTGAGAGGTTACACTGAAAAATGTGTGATAATGAAAATCATTTTTGAGGTACTTTCCGATCACCTAGGAAACTAAAATTTATGTCAATCGCTTCAGCTTGCCGTCAATTATTATTTTAAGAATATGCATTTTTTTATATTTTTTTCGTTAATCATTGATTAATGCCAAATTAATGAAAACCCTTTCTAAATGATATAAATAATGTTTTTAAGACACCTGTCTATTTATTTTAGAAAATGTTTTCATGTGTGTACTGTATACTGTTAGCCTGTTAGACTCTGCTCTACTCTGCATACTTCTATTGCATTCCACGTGTAGGTATTCTTAGATGCTAAACTTATAATTACATCATATGAGGGATGTCGGGAAACAAAATAAGTGAGTTAGGTGAGTGGTTTTTTTTTTTAGTTATACATATAACATCGCTTATGAAACTACTGTTTAAAAATAATGATGTTGGCATTGACTTATATATTACTGCGTAAGGACTGGGCGGACGGCATGTTAAAATGACGCCACAAACGTGGTCCCAATAAGGTCTTTCCTAAGCCGAAGTGAACTAGTCCACGATCGGCTCTCTTCGGGTTCGGTCGTAAATTTTATTAAAAGCTTTATTTATGTTCTATAAACCACGAAAATGCCACGCCGCTTATACAAGGTTACGTTAACGAGCAGACTACACCAATTCTCTGTATGGCGAACGCGTCGAGCAAATGTTCGGACGACCGTATCTTTAGTTTTTATATCAATGGATGTTGGTATTTTCTGAGATAAACTAATGGCTTTCATATTACTATTATTAATACTGAAAACGGGATATTTACCATGGTTACTTTTTGTTTCGAGTTCCCGATATTTTAAACAAAAACATGTCAAACATAAACCTCACTGCTCTTAAACATCCACCCGCAATAACTTCAGTTTGTTGTTGTTGCAACAGCGCAACGATACATACGTACAACATGGTAACTATCCCGTTTTCAGTATTAGTGATAGTGACCATGTCAGTTTTATAAGGCTTTTTTTATTTTTAATTGCAATAGTAGTGTGTTATGTGTTGTGCCGATAATTGTATTGCTCCGAATATTTTGCTTACCTATACCATTGACTTATATATTACTGCGTAAGGACTGGGCGGACCGCATGTAAAAATGACGCCTCGAACGTGGTCCTAAAATGGTATTTTTTAAGCCGAAGTGAACTTGTCCACGATCGGCTCTCTTCGGGTGCGGTCGTAAATTTTATTAAAAGCTTTATTTATGTTCTTTATACCTCGAAAATACCACGCCGCTTATACAAGGTTACGTTAACGAGCAGACTACACCGATTATCTGTATGGCGAACGCGTCGAGCAAATGTTCGGACGACCGTATCTTTAGTTTTTATATCAATGTTACCTACTAACATTATTTTTAAGTATTACTATTAACCAAATTATGGATCAATGTTGTCTGAGTTAAATAAATTATTATTATTATTAATATAGACTACAAACAGGTTTTAAGGCCTTCTGCTTGACAAACTGCTACATTTTATTAATTAAAATATCTGCTTTGCGTTTAAATGATTTTTAGAAGGTAATTATAACATCTTATATGCTGAAGATGGCATTTTCAAAAATATGAAAACGATTCTGAGGTATCTAAACTATTTCAACTATTTTTATTAAAGAGAAAACTTACTGTGAGAAGCATTTGCGTGTAAATATTCAAGAAATAGTAGAAGTGCTTGAATCCTGTTCAATTTAATATTGCAGTGCTCAACGTAACTCGTAGGTCAGACCTGGGCACGTTCTAGAATGCGGACTATATTGAACGAAGGGGACACCTTCTATTGCCTGCCTGTTCTTTCTCATATTGGGAATACTTTTTATTTCTGCAAATACAAAGTGTGAACTTTGGATTTTAGACTTATCATGAGTAAATCCGCAATAGTCTAGTCGGAAGCGCTACTGTAGAGTACTCGATTTTTTTTTTGTGGGTGGTAAATCATAATCCCGCTCTGGGCAGAGTGAAAGGGAGTGTCAGATTTCTACTGACTAAAAACCACCCATGTTCCTTCTTAGCCCTTGCGCCGAGGTCGCGGTATCTCTTTCGAACAACCCGCAGCCCCGACGGGATTCATTTTTCCCTTAGTCGGAAATATGAATTAATTTTTAAGTTTTATTTTTTAAAACATTGTCCCACGCTAGGATTTTTCCTGTACCTTGGGTGCGTTCACAAACATTTAAACTCACATACACAAATATCCAGACCCAGAACAACTATCTGTAGGCCATACAAATATTTGTTCCGTGCGGGGATCGAACTCGCGGCTCGCAGCGCAACAGTCAATCGCTTGAGCCACTGCGCCAACCGTGCCGTCCTGCCCGCATTATGGCAAAAAGCTAGCCCCAATATTATATGGGACTTAAACAATACTGTCAAAAAACACTGGCATTCATCAAATTCATCATCTACGTAGGTAGCCGTTTCATAACTTTATTTGGGTCGGCTTCCAGACTAACCGGATGCAGCTGAATACCAGTATTTTACATGGAGCGACTGCCTAGACAGCTGAGGATATTGGCTCTTAACTCGGTATGTAATGGGTGGTCACCCATCTACTGGCAAACCTACAAGTGCGGCTTAACCTGAAGACAGACCCAAGCAGTTGTATTAATTAACCTCGAACTTTGAGCAACAAACGTGCTCGTGCAGTCGTGAAATTTTCCGAAATAACATGAACGATGACTCATCTCTATACATATATGTAAGACAAGATTATGTTTGGCTTTAAAGCCCATCGTTTAAATCATCTTTGAACGAGTTTTAAACAAAAAGCTTTGAAGGATTTAGAACGTTAAGCTTAGATCTTAATAAAGTATACCGTTAATAATTGGATTTATTTCGGGCAGCGCCCATAGTGTTCGTAACAATGATCTTAAATACTAGTGTTAGTACACATAATACACATATCCAAATTTAACAGTATGATGTTTCATCCAATGACGCAGCGTTGGAGTATCCCATCGATCTGCGAATAAACTCAAGATAGTGTTGGTACTGCCACGGAGACGAGCAAGCAGGGAAGAGCTTCTTTTACGTATGATGGCAGCAAAACCATCAATATGCCTTTCCTTTATTAAATAGGTGTGAAAATAAATTAATTATTCGCATACTGTACTGTACTGTACTGTTTGTAATGACTGTCAAAGATCATTTAATGACAGTTGAGACCAACGGCTTAACGGGCTTTTCGAGGCACGGATGAAGCTAGGTATGTAATGTATAATATATAGGGTGTAAAAGTACCCTTAACGCAAACGAAGGGCACTTGTTCTCCCCACCACTGCGATAATTTTTTTACTAGTTAAATTACTAGTAGGTTCCCAGGTATGCCTGGGAACCACAGCTTTTTTTGTAAAAACTTGTTTTTCAGGTTATAACTTTACTTAAGTTACCTCCATGATCCGTTTACTATTCAAAGCATCCACTAGCACAATGTTTTAACAGTGCTACATTGAGTTTTACCGTAAAATGTGATTTTTGACCCCAAAAAAAAGTCGTTTCCCAGCAAAAATTTTTGCGTAGGGGTACTTAGTTTGACGTTCAGAATGCTTGGTTGACGGCTGTGTGATGGGTTGATTTACACCCTGTATATGGGTCCCACAAGTCACCCATCCACGGACTAACCTAAGAAAGTGCGGTTTAACCTGAAGATTAACCCGAGCGGCTGTCATTATAAATCCACGAGCTCCTAGTTTATTAATATGTAAACACTAACAGAAAAGGAGAACAAAACAGAAAAATAGAGAATAAGTACAAACGTCCTTAGAGAATAAGTACCAATTTCGCAAAGAAAAACTTATACCAATAAATAACTTTTATTCTTTTCAAACCTCTCACAAAATCAACACCTGAAAATAACCTCGCACATCATTTAACTGTTGTATCAGTGACTCGCCGACACAATCCCACTAACTAACTTAGTTACCGCTACGTGGATAGGCAGACAACATAGTTTCTTTGGGAACTGTTGCGTCTGCTACTTTGACACAATTTCCCCCAGCGGACGATTCAGGTGCAGTTTCAATGGAAACTGTATTGGTAAATGCAACACCAACTTCCAACCATTAAACAGAAGTCATCATGACTTCTGTTTAATGGTTGGAAGTTGGTGTTGGGAACGCAGTGGAGAAAACATTAATAATAATTCCTACCGATAGAATTCTTCTTAGCGTGTCGATGACAATGTTTAAGGTTGCACTAGTCGACGACGGCTCGAACTCGTTGCCGGGCGTGGCTAATATGCATGTTATTTGGTAATCAATTAGATTACCAAATTTATCTAGTTTTTCTCTATTTATTTACATATTTATTTAGTGAAATATACGACGATTTATAATGAAAATGAACGCGTAAAATTTCATAAATTAACCTTTGGGCGTATAGATATTATGAAAAAACTACTAGATGTATCCACTTAAAACAATTTATTTGAATTTTTGAATAAATTATCTATCCCTGTACGGTTTCACTTTTTCCATTTTCATACTACATAAGTTATTGACGTGACAACGTCTTATAAATTGGTTTGTCGGGTGACACTTCAAGAAACTGCGTTACGCTCCGCTCACGTTATGCGCTCACAATGAGAGCGAGTGAGAGGCACGCGTCCAGAGCGAGAGAGAGAGAGTGAGAGAGATAGGCATACACACCGGTTCATGTCTTGCGCTTCTATTTTCGTTGTCACGTAAAACTTTCGCCCGTATACCGAATTTACAGGCAACCAATTTTTTTTTATTTACGCTGAAAGATGAGTTCAAATAAGTGTTAAAATATAAAAGTTTCGACGCTCATAACTTCTAAACCAATGTTTTTAAGCTATTGCATAGCTTCTATCGCGGGCCTTGAGCGTGGGGACCGAATCCAGAAATTCCGTAACGAAAATAAAAACCTAACAGTTTCACACTTGACAATGACTTTTTGAAATATCATGCTTGTCTCTTTAGTTCAGCAACCCGCCTTTAGGTGGCATTGGTTGTATTGGAAAACTACCGTAATCAGAAGTTTGTGAGAAAGTATATAGGTGTATAGGTATTTATCATCTATGTACAACAGTGAATATCTGTACTCGTATAATTTGTGTACAAAATGTTTTAAATATGAATAAACAAAGCGCATTTATTAATGAAGAAAGTCACGAAAAAATAGTGAAAGAAAATGAGTTAGTACTATATACATTCATTTTATTATTATTATAACAAATACAGTATTATTTTTTTTGTTTTGTTAATTTATGTATAATACTGCTATAAAGATAACCAAAATGTTGGGGAAATATAGTATTTATACTTACACTTTTACTAATCATCCTCATATTTTATAAAATATTAAATCTTATAAGTTTTCAATGTTTACTTTTCATCTGACATTACGTCAGCTGTTGTCAAGATGTCATTTACTTTTTCTTTTAATTTGTGTCATAGTTTTTCTTAGTGGTTAGAACAACGAAGGTTACATTTGATTTATATAAATAAATAATTATAATTGCATAAGTTGATAAAAAATGCTATGCAATAGCTTTACCGCGGCGGTCTCCAGTGCCACACGTCTTTTTTTTTTCAAATCTGCTTCCATACAGGGCTACTCGTAGATAAACAAGACCAGTTGATACAATTTTTAGTTTTGAATCTTCACCGTCAAACAGACGAGTAATTAATCACCATACTACGTATGGAAGAATGACTGACTAGTTCAACCTTAAATTAATTAGCCCAAATTTTAGCGACGAGTTTGGCATTTTATTTATTTATTTATTTAAACTTCATGTACAAAAGTGGTACATAGACGGACTTAATGTATATACATATAAACATTTTCAGTTGCGTCCTGCTTTTGTAGAATAGGATGGTATATACACTTATAGTCGTAATAAACGAATGAAAAATAGTAACAGGGGATTTGTAATTTGTGACGACACAGTTCCCGCAGTGGCTAAGCGATTGGACTGCTGTCTCGCGGGTTCGATCCCCGCACGGAACAAATATTTGTATGGTTTGGCTTGTGTATGTGAGTTTATATGTTTGCAAACGCACCCAGGATACAGGAGAAATGAAATACCTAGTGCGGGCCTAAGTTTTATAAAAAAATATTGACATGAAATTCAGAAAAAATTGAAAAGGTTAAAGACATATTTTTAACATCTATTTAAAATGTCCGGGACCTCAGATTTCAGATCAACCTCATCATGATAAACGCCTTCAGACTTCCATTAGGAACTTTTCTTTCTTTTTTTTTAAATCTATCTGCAAAGATATAAGATTTTAAACTGTCATGGTCACTAACACTATTATTTATACTGAAAACGGGATATTTACCCATGTTTACATGTTTAATAGTATCTGCAAAGAATTCCAGACAACGTACCTTCTCTCTTAAATCTAATATATTATTATTTATATATAATACCTATTTCAAGCTTCTAGAAAATTTGTGGTTATCTACCACAAATTTTCTAGAAGCTTGAAATAGGTATCAAAGAACTGTTATTGCATACTGCGATTACCGTTTACCTTATATTTGTTTACGTGAACAGATATTAGATCTTGTGTGTAGTGTACTATCTACATAGCTAGTAGCTACGTGTGTGCAAGCATGCACATTATACCAACAAGTCCAGTTGCTATACGCAAATATCAGCGGGATTGGTTGTTTGTCTACATCATCATCACTACATAGTATAAAACAAAGTCGCTGTTGCTGTCTGTTCGTCCCTATGTATGCTTAAATCTTTAAAACGACGCAACGGATTTTGAAGCGGTTTTTTTTAATAGATAGAGTGGTTCAAGAAGAAGGTTTTAGTATATAATTTGACAGACATTCACGCGGGCGAAGCCGCGGGCATCAGTAAGTACCATATAAATAAACTTAGATACAAAGTTCAATACCATCGGATTTCAGCACATAACCCACAAAGTCAACACCACAGAATCGTGTATCTGCAGTGTCAAACAGTGAATGCAGACAGGTACACTAAACCCTGCAGATGTTGCTGCCGGCTCCCGCATAGTTTCCAAGAGATAAGACCCGCCCGGACTTTCAATAACAGGCATACCGAACCGGTATTAATGAAATCGTTGTGCTACCTTGAATTGAGGAATGTGAATTGTGTAAATTAGGAACGAGTTACGACGATTTCGAGGTCTTTTTCCGAATAAACTTTCAATTTCCTTGACTAGTTTAATGAAAGTAAGTTTATTTAGTTGTGAAACGTAGGTGTTTTTGAAATTATCTCTCTGATTTAATTCAAGTGGAACAAATGAGGTTTTCAATAATTTCCTTGAAGTCTTAAGAGGTTCAGTGTGAAATAAAACTAAGCTTGTATTAAAAAACAGGATTAAGAAACAAGAAACAGACTCAATTGAATAGAGGAATACGAAACTCTAATTTACGAAGAACCATTCGTAGTTCCAACAGAAAACTTACTGGAACTATCAGATACAAACTATGAGTTCGTATGAACAGGTAAAACGGTCGACGGCACGGTTGGCGCAGTGGCCGAGAGATTGGACTGCTGCGCTGCGTGTCGCGGGTTCGATCCCCGCACGGAACAAAATTGAAAACAATATTTGTATGGCCTACAGATAGTTGTTTCGGGTCTGGGTGTGTTTGTGTATGTGAATTTAAATGTTTGTAAACGCACCCACGATACAGGAGAAAATCCTAGTGTGGGGCAACGTTTTTTTTTAAAAAAAAAAAAAAAGGAACGAACTGCTTTTCATGCAATGCGAGTCGTGTCTGAGGGAAATTATTATCTTGATGGTCACAGAGTCACCTGTCGCTTCTAGATAATTATTTCTAACGGTTTACATCTACATCTGTGTTCTTTTCGTGGAGTTGCAGAAGTCAAGACATACTTTGGAACTTCGCTGGCTTTTTGATGATTGTGTGTTTGTTAGAAGTCTATTGCAAGCAATACCAACTACCGTTTACAAATACGTACCTACAGTCACGGCCAAAAATATGTATACACTTAGCAAAGTTGAAACGCGAATTTCTTTGTGAAATATCGAATGCAACTTTGAGATACTTACGACCTACTTTATGATAATATGGGTTCCAAAATATTAGTTTGACATGAAAATGATATATGCACATATCAACGTATGGAAGCCGACTGTATGGCTTTCTATACGTTGATAAATGCATTTATCGGTGCTCGTGATTGTACACTATGGAACCTGTAACTGTAATCAGGGCTCTGGGAAGATGACCCTGAATAGGCACAATTCAAAATGAATACCGAATACCCCTTTAAATCCCCAAAAAGTCAGACAAAGAAGAAAATCTTGTAATAGCATCCGTATAAAGTACAGGTAAAAAAAGTAAAAATAGAAATCTCTTTCTTTCAACATGGTTTCCATCCCTTCACTTTCTATAAATGTACGGAAATCCATTTTAAATAACAATCGTGTTTCCCCTTGTCGGGTTTTTACATTTAAATGCGGCGAATGTCGCGGTGGCGTTGAGGAAAAAGGAATTTCATTCACTTACGTGAAAGCAATAAAAATTCTGAGAGGATAGCACGGTACATCTTATTTACTATTAATGTGAAAGTGAGTCTGTTTACCTAGGTACACAGTGGGAACCTCACCTACCTGCGACGACATTGTAGAAATGTTTTTTAATAATGACTCGGTGCGGTGGTTTCGGAAACGAAATGATGTGTTATGGACTCCACACATCAAAGCCAGCCATGTCGGCGAAGCGTCAGCGGTCAGTTGACACGACGGGCAACATGTTAACGGCTTTGGTGTATAGAATCCATATGAAAGAAATTAATAAGGAAAAAATAATTATTTGTCGCATAAACATGCCGTAGAAGCGTTGGAAGGCCTCCCACTAGGTGGACCGATGACCTGGTGAAGGTTGTGGGGACCCGCTAGATGCAAGACGGACGGGATCGGTCAATGTCGCGAGCACTTGGGGGAGGTCTATGTCCAGCAGTGGACGTCTTTCGGCTAAAATGATGACATCCCGTGCATATAAAATGACAAAAAAGTAAACTTACAACGCATAACAAATATTTACAAATACATCATCATCTGCCTAGCTTTTTCCCAACTATGTTGGGGTCGGCTTCCAGTCTAACCGGATGCAGCTGAATACCAGTATTTTACATGGAGCAACTGCCTATCTGACCTCCACAACCCAGTTAATACTAGGTAATACGATATTATACTCTTTGGTAAGACTGGTTGTCAGACTTTCAGGTCAAAAGTCCGGCAAAGATCTATATATGGCAGCCGGGACCAACAGCTTAACGTGCTTTCCGAGGCACGAAGGAAACTTGGTATGTCGGGCGGTCACCCATCCACAGACCGACCTAGGCAAGCACAGCTTTACCTAAAGATCGACCCGAGTGGCAGTTCTTATACAAGACGAAAATGAAAATATAGGAATGAAATCGAATGTGCAGATGAAATATTTACAGGAATTAAATGACATGCCTTCTTTCAAGAACTTCACAGTAGCAGCCACCAGCCACGAAGTCTTGTTGATGACAATATTTTAAGCTTAGTAACAGTGTATCTCTGTCTAATCCTTAGGGATTACCGGCGTGATGTTATATTATGTTACCTTTATTTTCTAGCTCCATCTGGAGCTCTCTTATACATACTAACTGCCGCACTCAGAGAGCTTTAATGATTACTTAGGCCATCACTTAGTAAAGGTTTTGACAGTTTTATTATACAAAAGTATGTAATTGACGGTTTAAATAATCATTAAATATCTCTGATCACCGCAGTAAGGCACTTACTAATTGAATTTAATGGAGATCGCTATTTTCTTCTAGCATTCCCAACTATGTTCTATGTAACTTCATAACTTGACTGGACGCTAAAATATCAGGTGTTAACTATTTCCTAGTAGGGCAACGATAGAAATATCGATATTCTAATCCGTGCTCAAAATATCAAACTTCAGACTGCCTGATGTAAAGTGGGGGTAAAGGCTTATCGTGCTCTCTGGAGCTCGGCGTCTATTGTAGTAGAAACATAATATAGGAAGATATCATGTTGGGATACTTGGAGTTTAGAAATAGTGCTCCTAAAATAGATTAACACTTATAAAATTGAAAAGCCGCTTTAAAACGTGAACAAGAATTGACCCACAACAATTTAATTCGATACGAAACCTACGAAAGGGACAAAATAGGAACCCTTTTTAAACCATAGCCGTGTATTTAAACCTTCTCAATTTTCCTTTTTTCAATACTCAGACCATTGATAAAATAATCTGATCGATTGCCGAAATATAATGGCATAAACATGGCTTCCGTCTTACTATGTGAAAAATAATTTAGACATACTGAAATTCAGAGAACTACTATGCATGTATTTATTCATAGAACTTTTACAATTTCGTAACTGTACTAACGAAGATAGAATTCGTGTTTTTTCGAGGTCAACCATATGTTTTGCATGTTACTATTGAGCTAGACTCATTTGCAGTGATATTTATTAGAAAGTAAACACATCAGACAGTTCATTTTATGTACTGACGATGGCTCATACGACGTTTTTTATGTGAATTGTTCTTTCTAGACCTGTTTTGACTGTATAATCGGAATCAAGCATCTCCAAAACATAATAAACATTGAGATTTAGGTTCACAAAAGTTCTAGTCAAAGTCTTGAAGGACGAGAAAACTTTGACGACAAAAATAAAAGCAAAAAGTTAGACAAAAAGGAAAATAAATTCCACATTTAGTATTCAGGGACACTGCTAAATATACAGACAATATCATCTTCCATTATGCCCATTAACTAGCTATCAATGAATGCCATAAATGCGGAATAAAACGATATTACTCTTTTATTGGCCAGACGACAATATTTCTTTGTGATGTTATTTTTTTTCTTGGGATATTATTGTATGTTTTTTGTTAGCCGGGTCTGTGTCTGGTCTCGCTTTTAAGCCCTATTAGATGTTATAGCGTAGGTATCAGTTCCACTTGTTTAATCTAAACAAATAAATGAAAAAGTGTATACTTGTAATTTCAAAATAACATCTTTTTACTGAATGCATATGAAAGTAGGTATTCGCGGTACTTATTGCAAAAAAGCTGTGAACCGACTTCGACGGAACTTTTACTGGCAGATACACAAATAGTTTGTATACTAACTAATAAGATCTTTAAAAGCTAACATCTTTATGGTAAAAGATATCAAACGGACTTTTTATATTTTTTTCTTTTTTCTCATACACCAAAGGAAAACTTCATGACGAAGCCTGAATTTCGTAGTAGCAGTTAGTAAGCATTAATATCAACCATCGTCCAGTCAGTGCTACTGCAGTCAGAAGCGTCTTATTTCTGACTGTAGTAGGAAAATTACAGGTCCATACAACATAAATGTAAGTTGTTTTTTGTTTCCTTAAAGGTTTCGTCCATAATATTGTGATTCTCACAGCAAAGAAACAACATGAACATTACTCACAAAAATTAAACAGACACCACTGCTTATTGTTCTGAGTCGACTGCAAGAATCAACAGCGTTGAATAAACCCTGTTTCTGACACGACATGTCGTCGCCCCCGGCGTTCGTAAAGAGATGTGATAGACACAAACCATTATATTAACAATCTAACATGTTCATTACAAATACACATCAAACGGTACACTGGTTGTTTTGTAACCGATCACATTTGAATGTCGATACGATGAAAAACCTCTGTGCTCTGCTATTTATCGGTTTGTGAATTCAAAGGCGGTATTGAATTTGAAGGCGTGTGTTATGGCAATATCACACGGTTCAACTGAATTGATTCACTTCAGTTGAAAGGTCTCCGAAACTGTTGGCATCAGACAGTTGTGGAGAGCAGGATAGTGTCTTCTACGAGCCGCTGTACAAAAGTTATGTAAAATTACGAATTAAAAAAGATATGAGTAGCCCTCTATACATTCCCAGATGGGAGATGGGAAAAAGGGGTAAGTTTATGAATGTGTGTAATTCTGTACTCGATTCAATTTGGTTGATTTAGTTTATGCAATATGTGAACCGTGGAGTACGGGCTTTATAAATTCCTCGTATACATTTGTAAATGAGACGTTCCACTATTGTTTTTCTTAGCTAAAATATCTTCTGGCCATGATTTGACGTTGTAATACATCCACAGTATATTTTTCTTTTGAATCTTACACAAATAGGTATGCGTATCTAAAACATTTTGTTGTTTCTTTATTTCTGACTAAACACCGCTATAAAAATATGTACGAAACGGTCTTGGTGATGTTACAATAATATTCGTTGAATAAAGATAACAACAGTTTTATTTGAAATGAGATTAAATCATAATTTTGATGATTCTTGATATGTAACAGACATGAATCAATATCTGCAGTGCTACGATTTGTGTAACTATTATTAATTCTGTGCCTGCCAGTACCTAAGATGCGGCACAACGGTTTCGGTCAAACTATATCAACTGATGCATGCCTTGGAACATCTGCTATTAAATTTAGCTAAAAAAGACCTCTAAACAAAATAACATGATATTACTCGTAGGTACTCGTTTAGTAAATCCACACGTCACCAGGGTAGGTGATCGACCTTTAGTTCGGCGGCATGACGTCAACGATATTCTTTTTCACATCGGCCATGTTATTGCAAACATAACGCTCATACGGCCAATAACGTTATGGTCTGTCAATACTGGCTCAGTTTCCAAAGTGCGTGCTGATTACATTAGAATGGCGTATTGCGTGGAATGTGTTTTCTTTTGTTTTTTTTTTGCGTTTGGTTTTGGCTGGTGAACTGAAGGAGAGAAGACTTTTCGGAATGACTTTAGTCTGTATAGGATGCCAATTGCTTTATTTCGGTTCAGATAACGTTGGTGAATTGGGTTATGCGAACTCCGAGTCGATCAGTGCGGTCATTAACTAAGACGACCTAAATATTAATTAGAAAGAAGTTATCGCCGCCTATGGAAAGCAATACCAGAATCATTATATTATATAGACTACAGATGTGTGGAAATAAACGTGGTAGCAGGTGACGCCTTTCATCAATTTGGCGTATTATAGCCATTTTATAGCTGTCATAAACTGGCACTTCAGATTCGAAAATATGAACTATCTCGGTTGGTAGTCAATTTGCTTAAGGTGGAAGCGCCGAAATCCACGTTTTTTGTAATGTACACGTCAGTATAACGTTGTATGCTGATAATATTTTAAGACTATTTCATGCATTATTCAATGATATTAAATAAACTTAGAGGGTTTTATTTATGATTTTAATGATTGGGTTTAATTCTGTCAATAGATACGTTTTACGATCGCAAATCAAAGAAGCTAAAAAGCGTTTTTGTCGCTTAAAAATAAATATCCGACTACACAAGACAGGCAAGCTCTTTTAAAAAGATTTAAACTGTAGTAACCTATCTTTACTAAAAGCTCCATCATCATCTGCCTAGCCTTTTCCCAACTATGTCGTGGTCGGCTTCCAGTCTAACCGGATGCAGCTGAATACCAGTATTTTACATGGAGCGACTGCCTATCTGACCTCCACAACCCAGTTAACACTAGGTAATACGGTACTCTTTGGTAAGACTGGATGTCACAATTTCAGGTCACTGACTACCTGTAACGACTGCCAATGATCTATATATGGCAGCCGGGACCAACAGCTTAACGTGCTTTCCGAGGCACGGAGGAAACTCGGTATGTCGGGAGGTCACCCACCCACAGACCGAACTAGGCAAGCACAGCTTAACCTAAAGATCGACCCGAGTGGCAGTTCTTATTAAGCCACGAGCTCCCGAAAGCTCCATATAGCTTGTAATAACTTGAAGTTCAAGGTAAACTTCGTGCTTAGGTAAGTCGTGTCAACGTTAAGTGCATTACAGTCACTCGTGTCTTTTAGTTCAGGAGTTTTTAAGTGCTGCGTTTATTTTTAAATGTAATTTTAGTATCGTTTAACCTTTTACTTGGTAGACGTCGGAGATGTATTTTGGGCGGTTTTTCTACATAGGAAACGACCAATAATTGTGACCTGGCGTTCTGATGTTACATTTTAGGTGCCCATGCAGGGTTTTACCTATGTGTCTTATCCATAAGTTCGTAAAATATATTTATATAAATATTCATCCGGATATGTAAAATATTTCAACATAATTTCGGTACTTCGAATATGTGCGTTCCCCTGCACCCTTATCCATAGTAGTTGTTTTTAATTGACTACACGTGAACATCTTAATCTGCATGAGAATTTATAAAAAATTAAAATAAAATAAAATCGTTGAAACGATATTTTATAAATAAAATTCTATGTAATAAATATTGTACAAATTAATAATGCAATCTGCAATGAAAACGTGCATGAATTTTAAATTTAAATTCAGATAAAAATTTACAGAAAAGGTTTCATGCAGTTTAACAAAAAGAGTTCAGACAAGGTCCATGTTTTTATCCCATAATCTTTAGAAACCGCGCAGGCCACAACAAAATTCCCAGTGATGGGATATGAGGTCAATATCGTGTCCGTGTATGTCCCATGTCGTCGACATGATTAATGGCACACCGATCAGCCCCACCCACGCACATACACTTCATTTAACAAACTGGAAGTTACAGTTACGTGTAGGGTTGCCTACCGTACTTTAATATAACGGGTGTAAAAACTTAAAAACTCTCGAATGGACGAGGAACTAATTCTTCCCGACATTGCGATAGTTTCTGTTTTTGTTTTGGGTCCTACCGAGGTACATACACTTTAAGGAGAAAAAAGTGGAAGCTTTTTTATAATTAACATTATTTTTATATTTTAGCTTTACTTTAAATAACTGTAACACCACTGTAGTATTCAATGCATGCACCAGCACAATGTTTTGGGTGCATTGCAAATGATATTCACACCGAAAATAAAAACTTTTATAGTGTATACTCTACTTAAAGTACTCTACTCTATTCTATTTCTCCTATACTATATTTATTAACTTTGAATTTAATATATTTTTGATTCTTCAATATTATTTTATGTCAGACTTTCAGGCCACTTATTACGTGTGTCAATTTTTGACACTTCAATATTATGTTTGTCAGACTTTCAGGCCACTTAAGTACTACCTTTTTTTTTTGGGGTGGGAAATCATCAAATAACCCCTCCCGCTCTTGGGCAGAGCGGAAGGGAGTGTCAGACTTCTACTGACTAAAAACCACCCATGTTCATTCTTAGCCCTTCATGCCGAGGCCGCGGTATCTCTTGCGAACAACCCGCAGCCCCGACGGGACCTAAGTACTACCTGAGACGACTGTCGAAGATCTACAAATGACAGGACCAACGGCTTAACGTGCTTGTTGAGGGACCGAAAAAACTCGGTATGTAATAGGTGGTCACTCATCAAAACACGGTTTATCTTATCTTATTAAGCCACAAACTTCTCGGAAGTACTAACACTATATCTGTAATAAATAATACTGGCAACCCTAGCCACGTTCCATCATTATGGAACTCCTGTTTGTCATCGCTTCTCTACGATTTTCACGGATATTTGGTTACAAATGTTTGAAAAGATTTCTGTGGACGTGATTAATCTTTTTGTGTTTAATTTATCTGTTGGCTGAGACTTTCGAATTATTTTTCCAAGTCAGTTGTTTCACGATAATTATAGTCTGCGGTTTAAATGATATTATTTATTATCCCAAAGGTCAAATTAATAAATAACCTCTGGTTACCTCGACCTTAAAATCGCTGTGTTAGAATAAGTATTATGAGTTTTCTTGCAAAAATATTAGGTCACAAACTACTTTTGAAAAACCATACCTGTAATAGTCAAAGACTAGCCCGACTGCTCTGTTGGTTTCGTGGTCACAAGTGCGACTTTCGAGCTGTGGGTCCTGGGTTCGATTCTCGGATAGGGTATATAGGTACTATTCGATTTTTCCAATAGAAACTCAGTAGTAGCCCGTAGTTTGGAAGTTAGCGTTATGATATATATTAGGCTTTCCGTGCTCGTAGATCACATAAAGCCTATTTAATAGAGAAAGGGGTAGGTAGAAATGTATCAATACATCTATATTTTACCAGTCATGTTTGAGTTATGTAATAAATAAAAATTTTATCCTGGATGAAAATTAAAAAAAAAAAAAAAAAATTATGCTTAATGAATGATATTTAACAGCCAGCAATTAATACCCACTCTAGCCAAGAAAATAACTAAATCATCCAAATAAAACTATTACACATTGTTTCATATCCACAAAAATATCCCCACTTATATCATCGAAATATTATTACGAACGAAAATAGAATTCTCCCATCGCGATACAGCAAACAGGTGTCGATAAACCCACTTCGATATTCCAAATTCTTTTCAATAAGCAGTCACGTTCGCATTGGGTTGTGCCTAAACACAGACAAACATAGTAAATGATATTATGAAAGGAAAAATTCTTTAACAATATAATATAAAGGCTACCTTACCCGGTGACTTTGAACTGAACTTGCGACAGTTTGGAATTGACCGTATACATCTACGTGTAACGCGCATTGGGCACGCGTCGTGGATTATAGGCCTTTCCCTCTCATTGAGAAGAGGCATGTGTCCCAGCAGTGGGAACAATATAGGCTGTTGATGATGATGATGATGATCTAAGTATAATAATAACGATACCTATCTTCATATGAAACTTACTTTTAGTGTCTGTCTGTGTGACCGCGTTCCTCTTCGAACTCGCAGAACGGATTTTGATGCGGTTTCGAATTTTGAAGCAGCCTCTACTTTTCATGTGAGTTTAGCTTTTGAAGTCTGAAATCCACATATTATTATATAATGTGTTAAAGATTTTACAAACCTCCATACAGGACTGACAATGTCTATTAGCCTAAACAACAATGAAAGAGAAAACAAGGAAAGGTTCGTGTATTTTATTTACTCCAAAATCTGAGCAAAATAAATACGTATCTAGGGAGGTATCAATTACCTAAGTGAGGGTTCCTACCCTTCATCAAGCCCTAATCGATATTCAGGCTCGGGGCTCGTAACTTGAACACAATTCACATGTCTAAGTTAGGAATTGTTTAGTCTCTAGCAAAAAGCAAGGTCGAAAATGTATGTTAGGTGGTGTTCATACGACACCGCTCATACGCGCGGTCGGTCGGTGACTTGGATCTGACGTCGCATTGGCTTGTATCGTTCTATATCGCCTGGTTAGTGCCTAATCTGGTGTCAGACTTTTTATAAACACTACCCAAAAGACTTGACTTTACATGCCGTCGAAAAATATCTCGTGGGCATGCTGGTTTCCTCACGATGTTCTCACCGAAGCAAGAGATAATTATAAAATACGCACATGGATCCGAAAAATTATAGGTGGGTGTCTACGGTTCGAATTTGAGACCTATGATTTGACAGTCTGACGGTCACAACTTACAACACCAGAATGTCGCTGCTAATATGACTTGTATGAAACCCGCAGATGCCCAGCGGGCCCTCATCACACCTCCGTACGGCATACTGCCACAAAACCTTCGCCACCTAACTTGTCAAAAGTTTGGGTCTCCAGTATTCATCTTTTATCCAAGTTCGAGTCTGCTCGGTCTAATTTGATCTTTTTCAGAAACATATCATCTGCCTAGCCTTTTTCCAACTGTGTTGGAGTTGGCTTTCAGTCTATCCGGAAGCAGCTGAATAGGTACAGTATTTTACATGGAGCGTCTGCCTGACTAGTTGTCAGAGTTCCGGGCCACTAGACTACCTGTAACTACTGTCAAAGAGCTACAAATGTCAGCCGGAACCAACAGCTTATCGTAGGCTAGGTAGGTAGGTGACATCAGTAAAGAAAGTTTCGATATTTGCCATGTTTGGGTCAGCTCGGCCTGGTTCGAGCTCTTTCACTAACAAATTTATTCATCAATTCTATTCTGCCAGCCAGATGTGCCAAGTCTAGCCAAGTCCAACATTGTGTGTAGTGCCCCTAAGTCTAAATCCTGCCCTAGATTAGAATTCAAGATGTTTGCCAGAGTTTGCTCGATAATTTAATGTTGGGTAATGTTTTTGTTACCTTATGGGTGTACACACACCTATTGTTCTAGTGATAACGGTCTTAAATGTGTCATGTTATATAGCACAGACGTTTTCTAATGGTCGGGTACACAATTTAAACTCGATTCTGGAATTATTAAGCACACATATTTATTATTATGCTATTAATTAAAAGTAACTGTATTCATCTCTGTTGTCTTATTTGGGCGCAAATGCTTTATATACACACATAATAATATTATGTGTGTATTTAAAGCAAGCAACAATAATGTGTATATTATACACATTATTTTTTTACTATTACAAACCTAAAAAAATGTACTGTATCAAAATATAGATGGAGTGTGTGAGGTGTGGGAAGTAGAAAATAATTAAAATTACTCGAAGGGTAAAGTGCTCGGAGTATGGCAACGGATGGTGATAATTCTAGAACCAAATCCCTAGTGTATATTTTCAAGATATTACCTCGAACTTACATTTAAGGAGTTGACACGATTCATGTAGATATAATCCATCCATATCTAAACAGCGTGTACCGGAAAGATGTGGCCATATTTCAAGGTGTGGGTGAGATTTATAAAGACAAAGGTGTTTTAATAAAATCTTTTTAGATATTTCTCGTTACTAACAAGTTATTAAAGAGTAAGGAATATTTTAAAGAATAATCAAATCCTCTGAAACATTAAAAATAATGACTGGAGTCCTGTACATCAAATAATTAAAATTCCGAAATGTTAAGCTACTTCTGCTGCTGACCGTACATACGTAAGATATAATATTAATAAATATGTTCTTTATATATTATTTTCACCAAGTATTAATGTATAAAATCGATTGTACCTATCAGTTTAATACACTATTTTTAAACCGAATTCCAATGTTTATAGCGAACGAATAGAAAGTAGATACTTTGCATAGCTTTTTGCTTCACTATTTAGTTGTGAAAATATGACGGAGGTAGTAACAAAATGGAAATAGTTTTCAAATTATATTTCATTCTATTTTTAACCCCCGACGCAACGTGTCTATGTGTGTGTGTGTGTGTGTGTGTGTCTCTGGCATCGTAGGTCCCGAACGCATGAACCGATCTTAATTCTGTTTTTTTTGTTCGAAAGTTGAAAGTGTTCTTAGTTATGTTTGATGAAAATCGGTCTAAGATGGCCGCCGCCACAAAATGGCGGTTTACATATTTTTTCACAACTTTATCAATATGGGTATCAAATGAAAGGGCTTTATTAGTACAATAGTATACACTATGACAAAATTCAAATCCAAGATGGCCGCCGCCACAAAATGGCGGTTTACATATTTTTTCACAACTTTATCAATATGGGTATCAAATGAAAGGGCTTTATTAGTACAATAGTATACACTATGACAAATTTCAAATCAAAGATGGCCGCCAGCACAAAATGCAAAAATTTTAAACTCACTCAATATGGGTAGCAAGAAATGAAAGGGATTGTAAAATAATGTACACTATTATTGAAAGGGAATGAGGAATATAAATTAACGAAATTAAAACTAAAAGCTTGAAAATTGATTTTTTGGTGACCAAGTTTTGATGACCAGGTTACAGGGAGTAAAAGTAGAGAACCAATGTTTAATATTTATTGCTTCTCAGCGAATGACTACCGTGCGCGTAATTATTTAGTCACGCGGATATTTTTACATTGCGATGTCTTCTAAGATATTTGTTTAAACTATAATATATAGAGTAAAGGGCACATATATTCTATATTGAATTTCTGTTCTAACAATCATATTTATTTAGATATATGGTAAATAAGCTTCGCAAAAATAATTGAGTCAGAGGTTTAATAAATTTTAAATTTTTAACTTTTTTATTCAAAAATCCTTGAATCCAAAACTAAAAACTGCTACTGAGAAATTCCTGATCGAAAACCCAATAATACTATTCCCGCCCCAGGAATCGAATCGAAGACCCCATGCTCAGAAGTAGCGCTTGCGAACTCTCGAAAAACGAGTTTATAATTAAATTAAGAAAAACTAACCTTTTAAACACCATTGACAAAAGTGATAGTTTTTAAGTGGGTATCGAAACAAAGCAACAACGTAAGTACCTAATAATAACTTTACATTATCTTGAATGACGCCAAAAGTTTTCGCAGCAAAGACAATAAAGAACTTTTATCATTATGCTGCAAAGGTTTTCAGTTAAACCTCTTCTGATAATAAGGTTTTATACATTGACAAGCTCTACAGTGCACGTCAGTTCTTTAAGATTTGTTATTCGATATTAATTTCTATTTTGAACCAACAAAAGGCCACAATACTATTTTATTAAAGCCAATAGTCCATTGTTGCCAAAACCTGACGGCTGAAGTGGAGTTATTATTATAGAAGCTCATCGGAATGTATTGTGGGAAGATCAAATACACGTGCGTAGTTATTTAGAATTCAATCTTCTATGGGCAACAGGGAGCAATAACGTTGTGTCGTGTTTATTTGATCTTGTAGGCGTTACCGCGTTTTGGTTAGTTTCTTCCGTACCACGGAAAGCATGTTAAACCGTTGGCCCCAGTTGTCATTTGTAGATCTTTGACACCCGTCCAAAATTTTGACATACCGAATATATGCCCAACCAGTAAAATGTCGTTCTGGAAATGTGAAAGCCTTTCAAACCGATTATTGCTTATCTAGGGTCTCTGGTTGCCGTACAAAGTTACAGTTACATTCAACTTTAACAAGGTCGACTATTAATACGTTAAATAACTTTGAAACGTGAGATTTTTGACAGCAGGCTCGTGACGCCAGCTAATATCAACATCTAAACATCAACACTGAAAATGTCAACACCAAGCCAATGCCAATCAACATTTTAAACTTTATTAAAGCGTTTACGTATAAATTAAACACCAAACAGTTTCTTTGATCAACAAGTTTAAAAGCCAATAATTCAAGCCACTTTAAAGACTCAACGATTAAATAAAATGTTAATAAACATTAAACATTTAAATCAAGTTATTGATGTCTGTTAGCTAATACTAAATGAGAATTAATCAAACTAAATCAAAGGCATTATTTCACACATCTTGGGCGTTTCATCTTTTAAGAAATTATCAATTTCCTGAAAACCTACTCATTAATTAAATATAAGATAGCATTACTGTTCAACTCAGTTTAAGTCTCCTCAGAAAAAGATTTTTCCAACAATTCCCTGTTATTTTATGATCAGAAGAGAGATCTAATAAAATCCACATTGTGAAGAACGGGAACAGAAGAATAATATTTATCTTTTTCTACGAATCCGGATCTTGTAAAATCCTTTCTTCGTCTCCGAGGTTTGAAGACGGTTGTTTGAAAAAACAGTAGTTGCCATTTCCGAAAACTTTTCAAGCACTGGCAAACGAGGTTAGACTAAACAAGGGTAGTATAAAGGTGCCTGGCTAGGTCAGGGTTAGGGTTTATCTCAATAAACAATCTTACTACTTCCTACAATCATATCTTTTACTTCGTTCATATTTGTGAATCGTTATTTATGTGTAAATGAATTAGAATCATATTAACTGGCGAAATGTGGGTGTACTATTAGGTACAACTCTGCCTTACCCTTCGGGGATTTCAGGCGTGATGATGTTATGTACTTAATATTTTGTAGAAGTTGACCAGAGACCAGCATCATGGATTAAAATAATAGTAGATTTGCAACCGTAAGTATCACGTAGTTCCCCGGGTAGAATGCGAGTTCCAACAAGTTTCACGTAATTTAGACCAAAATAGATCTCACGAAACTCCACAAATCAATATTTTTTATTTACCTATTACGCCAATTCCTAACGATGAATTGCCTGATTTCCTAAGGGATTGTGGAGATCAAATGGCAATTTCATTTTTATAATTCAAAGCCTACAAAACACAAGAAACCGATGTAACAAAGCTTTGAGGTGCTTTGAAGAAAGAATCCTAAAAATAACTCGTTTACCACCATTCAAATCTCACATTTAAATAAACAATATTTCGACACTTATTTCACATTTTTGTGTATTATACTAATAATAGCTCGTTCTTAAAATAAATCTCATATCTTTTTAAAACATTCAAAAGAAAAATCAAAAAGAGATTATAGAAGAATCAATCAAACACAAGACTTGTCAGGAAACTTACAACTTGTTTCCCTACCTTTGTATCCTAACAATTATAAATTGACTTTTGCTAAATGCACAAACCGTGCGAAGCCAGAAAAAAAAGACTTGTCAGTGACAGGCCATAGTTTGACGATGACACCTGTCAATTATGAGATTTTTAGTGGGACAAGCCCGCCACACTATTCCCAAACCACTGTAACTCCTGTTAACCAGAATGAACAGTGGCGACCACAACAAAAGCGCCGAGACAATGAAGCTCGACGAAGTCCCAGAGAAACGATTTAACTGTCTTGGATCCCGCAACGAAATTAATCAGAGAAGAATAGCGGAGGAGTAAGAAAAACAATTAAAATCCAAAAAAAAATTGATTACCAAAACTGTCAAGATCAACTATTAAGTACGGTGTCATTAATAGGTCATACACGCTGTCATTTGCAGATTTTGGCATTGGACCCCAGTGAGAGATACCTATCATAACTTCTTCATACTGGGTAGGCGAATTCATTGATGGTCGACCACTTTTCAACCTTATTGTTATTGTTACGTCGGTCATCTAGAACCTTCAAGAAACCTCGCTCATAATTGTGTTGTGCCTAAAACACTCCAGTACATTCTGTAGGTATAATTCCATTGTGTTTACAAGGTCAGCACGGCGGGCGTCGGCGACATAATTGCCATTGTAATTTCGACCGTATGCCGAGTGCGTAACGTAACTTCTTCCTTGTTGGTTCTTTTATCTTTAAGTTTATTTTTTAGTTATTTTTCTTTGTGAATATTGTATTCATTTTTAGTTAATAATAGGGAATTTTCTCGAACTTCTTTTGTGTGTTTGAGTATAAAAGGACCAACAGAGGTCGGAGCAGGCAGTCTACTTTTAAAGCGAGACAACGGAAGGTTCGAAGAGTTTTCTAGTGCGATAAAGTGTTCAGTAGTGTTTTTGTGATTGTGAATAAGTGTTTTGTAGTAATAAAGTTATTTCGTGTGTTTAATTGGTAGTGTTTTTATTTATCCCATACCCAGCTCGTAACAATTTGGTGTCAGAAGTGAGGGATAAATAATGCCGATTCTACCAAAGGACGACACGGATAGTATCCGTACGAGGAGTCAGCGACAGCAGGGTATGGACCAGAGGCGATTTGGAGACTCCCCGACACAGACACCGGGTGGTGTCCAGCCTACATCAGAGCCAGTCGCTGGCCCATCTGGAGCTACTCCAGCATTAGCGACGCCTGACTTGTCTGCCTTAATGGCGCTGCTGCAGGACCAGGCTCGCCGTCAAGAGGAGCAGGCTCGCCAGTTGCAGGAACAGTTGCAACGGGACAAGGAGGAGCAGGCTCGTCGTCAAGATGAGCAGGCTCGCCGTCAAGAGGAGCAGGCTCGCCGTCAAGAGGAGCAGGCTCGCCAGTTGCAGGAACAGTTGCAACGGGACAAAGAGGAACAGGCTCGCAGTCAAGAGGAACAGGCTCGCCAGTTGCAGGAACAGTTGCAACGGGATAAGGACGAGCAGGCTCGCCGTCAAGAGGAACAGATGCTCCTGATTAAAGATCTTCACGCATCAGTTGGCAAAGAGCTGAGCGTGATGAAGGAGCAGGTACAGCAGCACGACAACCGTATCGCAAAGGCCGAAATTCAGATCGCCGATGTGAAGAAGGCCTTGAGTGAAATTAAGGTTGGAGACGGGGCTGTGACTTCAGTGATTGCTGCACCTTCGGTGCGCGGGTTTAAAGTGCCGCCATTTGACGGAACATCTTCGTGGTCGGCCTATAAAATTCAATTTGAGGCCGTTGTGAAGGCGAATGGGTGGACCAAAGCGCAAGCCATGACAGCGCTCACCTTGGGTCTCCGAGACCAGGCCCTTACCATTCTTGAAGCACTCGGCAAGGATGTGACCTATGAACAGCTGCTGGAGGGGTTAGAATCTAGATACGGCGACGCGCACCTGGAGCACGTCTGTCGTGCCAAATTAAAGGATTGTGTTCAACGTAGTGCCGAGAACCTACAGCAGTGGGCCCTGGAAGTTGAAAAGCTGGTTCGGAAAGCATACCGGTCTGCCCCTGCACTCATCGATGGAAATTTGGTACAGGCGTTCGTCGACGGAATACGCGACTTGGAAGTGAGAGCCGCTGTAAGACTTGGACATCATGAGACGCTGAAGAACGCCTTAGCACATGCTCTAGAAGTAGAAGCAGTAAGACAAGACCATCGAACACACTACATCAGAGAAGTTGTAGCGTCAACTACACGCGACCGTCCGCAAGGGTACAGTCCCAGCTGCTACACTGGTAAAGAAAGGGATCATCTTGGCTCAAGCTGTCCGAAGCAAGTTGGGGTAACACCTGTACGCCAGCGTCCGCAAAAGTACAGCCCTAGGTGCTACACTTGTGGAGAAAGTGGTCATCTACGGTCAAACTGTGAAAAGCGACGCACGACGAGAGATGATTATGATCAATCACAGCAGAGAAAGGCTGCTGATATGACTGCTCAGCACCAGTGGAGAACTCGCAGTAAGGAAGACGCACTGTCAAGACCTTGGCGTGAAGATTGTATGCAGAGTTCCAGGCAAGAAACTAAGGAAGTTGTGTCTGTGAGAAGGCTAAGAACAGATCTCAGCGACGAATGGAAGGAAACCATACAGCAGGCTCAGCAAAATGACTCGGACATTAAACCGATCTTCGAGTGGATCAAAGCTGGTGCTCCGAAGCCCAAGTGGAGTGATGTGGCTGCGATGAGTTCCATCACAAAGAGTTATTGGGCACAATGGAACAGCTTGGAGATCCAGGACGGAGTCTTATGCCGTAAATGGGAAAACGCTCGAGGGGACAGCTGTCATCTACAAATGGTTGTCCCTAAAGCTAAGGTACCGGATGTTTTACGGCTCTACCATGATGGATGCTCAGGAGGACATATGGGGGTAAAAAGGACTCTACTGAAGATCAGAGAGCGTTTTTACTGGATCCACTGTCGAGATGATGTGGAGGACTGGTGTCGTAAATGTACCAGCTGCGCAGCTGTGAAAGGACCCCACACACGAAGCAGAGGTGCATTAAAAATTTACAACATTGGAGCCCCCTGGGAGCGGATAGCGCTGGACGTTGCGGGACCATTTCCAGAAAGTGATAGCGGAAACAAGTACTTCATGGTTGTAATGGACTACTTCACAAAGTGGCCAGAAGTCTTCGCCATTCCTAACCAAGAAGCAACAACAGTCGCAGATAAATTGGTTCAGGAAGTCTTCTGTCGTTTTGGAGTACCCTTAGAAATTCACAGCGATCAAGGAAGGAATTTTGAATCGCAAGTTTTCCAGGAGACTTGTCGATTGATGGGTACACACAAAACCAGAACCACCTCTTACCACCCACAATCCGATGGAATGGTAGAACGATTCAACCAAACGTTGGAGAGATATCTGGCAAAAGTTGTGGAAAGCAGGCAAAGGGATTGGGACAAACACATACAGCCGTTTCTTCTGTCCTATCGGAGTGCAGTTCACGAAAGTACGACCGTAACTCCAGCTTTCGCAAACTTTGGAAGGGAATTACGATTGCCTGCAGATTTAATCACTGGAACTCCCCCTGATGTCCCACGCAGTGTAACGGATTACGCGAATGACCTGCGTAACAAGTTAAATGATGTGTATGAGCATATCAGGCAATCCGGACAACAGATGTCTGAGAAGATGAAGACTCGTTATGACCGGAAGGCAAACAGTAGTGGTTTCGACGAAAGTTCGCTGGTGTGGTTGCATAACCCAGTGCGGAGCAAGGGAAAGTCTCCGAAATTGCAAGCAAAATGGGATGGACCATACCGAGTTGTGACCAGGATCAACGATGTCACCTACCGAATACAGAAGGGTCCGCGAGGTGCGCCTAAGATTGTGCATGTAGACCGATTGGCGCGATACTACGGGACTAATGATGCTCGGGACGAGCATGTCTAAGGAGGGGGCAGTGTTACGTCGGTCATCTAGAACCTTCAAGAAACCTTGCTCATAATTGTGTTGTGCCTAAAACACTCCAGTACATTCTGTAGGTATAATTCCATTGTGTTTACAAGGTCAGCACGGCGGGCGTCGGCGACATAATTGCCATTGTAATTTCGACCGTATGCCGAGTGCGTAACGTAACTTCTTCCTTGTTGGTTCTTTTATCTTTAAGTTTATTTTTTAGTTATTTTTCTTTGTGAATATTGTATTCATTTTTAGTTAATAATAGGGAATTTTCTCGAACTTCTTTTGTGTGTTTGAGTATAAAAGGACCAACAGAGGTCGGAGCAGGCAGTCTACTTTTAAAGCGAGACAACGGAAGGTTCGAAGAGTTTTCTAGTGCGATAAAGTGTTCAGTAGTGTTTTTGTGATTGTGAATAAGTGTTTTGTAGTAATAAAGTTATTTCGTGTGTTTAATTGGTAGTGTTTTTATTTATCCCATACCCAGCTCGTAACATTATATAAGGTTGAAAAGTGGCAGACCCAAAATACACTCGGTACCTATTATGTTATTATGTTAAAAAAATGCTCAACATCTAATATGTAAATGAGTAGCTCTGTAGTCTGTATAGTACATGGGTAACGCAAACGCTGACGTCAGCAACAAGTCAAGGATTGTTCTGTTTTCATTATGAATGACTTTTTATGTTACCATGCCGCTTCACTGAGCTAATGTTTTGTTTATTCAGAGTTTCACTGAAACTCTGCCCTACTTCATATCGTGGAATAATATCGCACTGATTCTTGTTATCTCTACCATTTTGAAGAGAGGACTTTTGAATTTTGAATTTCTATGCTAATTTGTTTAGAGTCGGAGTGAGTTTAAGCGAAAAGATTAATTCAAAACGAATTAAAATGATTCTGTGGTATATCATGCGTATAATTAATTTATGAAGGAGGAAGTGAAACAATTTGTCTGCAAATTACTATAGGTACCGGTAATGACAATTTACCTGCTAAAGTTGAATAAATATGTTTAGGTAACACGGACAGAATGTTCTGGAAAAGAATGACACAAGAATAGCTGTGTTTCCACCAAAGACATTTAAGACATTTGAATGTGTTTGGTTTCCACCAAGATGTACGAGGTTGTGCAGCGAGAGATGTGTATAAATGTAACCAGTCACAGAGCTAGCTTAGCTAAAAATCTGAAAAGGAAGCTTCACACATATCGGACACTAACAAAATTTATATCAAAGAAACACCTCTGTCTACCCTTTTCGAAGACCAGTCGCAATTGTAACATAATCAATTTACCCGTGAGAGTAACTTCCTAGTTTAAAATCGTATCATTGCGTCGAATTTAGAATAAGATTATAGAACTAAAACAAACATTGGGAAGCAGCTGAAGAATTCTAAACTGTTTATTGGCATTCGGGTTGCTGCGGCAATGTTTCATTGAGCTTTTGTTATTTATGTGTTCGATTGTATTTATACACCTGGGAATTTATTGTTTTATACATTTTGTAGGACATTATTTTTATTGCTTCATTTTTTTAAAGTATTTCATTGTCACCAGTGCGCAGTGTTAACCTTTTTTATGTGGCCTTGGGGAGAGCGAAGGGGTCTGTCAAACTCGTTCTAAAACCACACCGATGTTCCCTACCACACTTACTTGGGGGTCAGCGGGATCTAAGGCGACATCCGCTTCCCCGGACCAGTTCCGGCCGGATTTACCTGCGTGCCTCGCCCCGGAGGAGCAGTATACCTTAATTAATCTTGTAAAAGGGTTTGAAGGGGGGACCGTAATACCCGTCGGGGCTGCGGGCTGTTCGCAAGAGATACCGCGGCCTGGACATGAAGGGCTAAGAAGGAACATAGGTGGTTTTTAGTCAGTAGAAGTCTGACACTCCCTTTCGCTCTGCCCAAGAGCGGGCATTTGATGATTTCCCACACCCAAAAAAAAAAAAAAAGGGGGGACGTAATCTTCGATACACCTCATCTGGTATGAAAACAAAGATTGCCAAGTGCCATAAGATATAATAATATGTAATAATATATTCCACGAATTAAACAGGTAGTGCCAAATATTTTTTAAGAAATTTGTTTAGTTCCGAGAAATAAAGATATACACTCATTTGGACATTTTACGGTATTTATAATAAGTAGAGTCTCATACATAGTGTTCTAAATATACTATACTATTTTATATCAGTGTCTGGTCTACTTTCATATAATTGCAACCTAAGCAAAAATAATTTTGCAACCGTAGCTTTTCTCATAACTTTGAAACTACGAACGTTACCTGGCTGTGGGCAAACAATCTCAAGTTTCTAACAAAAATAGTATTCTAGTAAAATTTACAATAGATTACTTCCCTAAGAGTGGGTGTGGAAAGATTTATATACGCACTGTCGGTACCTGTATACCTACGTCATGTCAGTAGGTATTACGGACGTGAATGATTACATTTCATAAATTTTATATTGTTTCGCAGATATTCGAACACGTGGCGGTTTTTAACGATGAATGGTTTTATTTTTTTCCTTTCAGGAGTGGTTAGAAATCTGATTTATGAATAAAATTGTAAAATAAATCTAGTGAACAGTCCCTCAAAAAGACAGTGATTTTCTAAATCTTACCTCAAAACTTAGTATTTTAAAAACGATATAATAAAACTACCTTTCTCTATTTTGTTTTATTTGATGTCAATTTTCATGATTGGTCTGAATTTATGATGCAGAGTACACCAGGGCCCCGAGTCTGCTATTCAATAGTGTCAGAATGGTCTATCAGTGATCTCATAATTGTTGATTTTGAAAACACCAAACTTGTCAAAATCAACAATTATGAGATCACTGATAGACCATTCTGACACTATTGAATAGCAGACTCGGGGCCCAGATTTGTACATAATTCTTTGAGGATTATAGGCGGGTTGTTAAAATGTTATGATCGTTCAGAATAGACTTTTCAAAACATGCGAAATCGAGGTAGACTAAGAAATGCAGGAACAAAATCTGCTTGAGTGGAGACGTCGTGGGCATCAGCAGGCCTTTGAACAGCCTTCGGGGCTGCGGGTTGTTCGAAAGAGATACCGCGGCCTTAACATATAGGGCTAAGAAGGAACATGGGTGGTTTTTAGTCAGTAGAAGTCTGACACTCCCTACCGCTCTGCCCAGAGCGGGAGGAGTCATTTGATGTTTTCCCACCAGCCTTTGTAGAGGAAAGATAAATAAGGTCGTAGATAGATTTAAAACGTGATGCCTTAAAGCTAGATTACCTGCAGTTATACCCCACATTGGCCTGCAGTTAAACGTTCATGCTGTTCTAACTTAAGTTCGATATGATAGCATCTTGAGACCACATGGAAGAGCAGCACTCCAAAGCTTTCGATAACCACCCTCTTTTTTTATTTTGATGGGAAATCATCAAATGACTCCTCCCGCTCTGGGTCGAGCAGAAAGGAGTATCCGACTCTCACTCACCAAAACACTCGTGTTCCTTCTTATGCCCTTTGCGTTCCAGGGCCGCGGTCACTCTTTCGAACAAATTCCTCAACCCTGGCTTGATAACCACACTGGAATATGACAGCACCTTTTTGGTCTGTACTTAGATGATGCAAAATAATTACACTTGGCACCTTAACCAGTTACTCTGTCATCATCCAATGATTATGTCATTTCCCGGCAAAGCGGGAACACAAACAATTAACTCAAACTGCCCATTAATTTGTTTACTTCTGCTACAGCAACAATTTACACATCATTTGCGTCAAGGGCGATATAATTTCCGCCATTTTGTTTATTAAAATGATTATGAATGCATTATTTTGTTTGTTTATGTGTTATGCGTTGGGTTTATATAAATAACTGTGAAAGTTTGTGAGACGGATAGAAGTTTGTTACTCTTTTATGTAAAAAATACTGAACGGATTTTAACGAAATTTGGCATACAGATAGTTTATAAAAAGGACTAATACCGCCAGTATAGTCACGGAATTTAATTGTTAAGTAGAGTGATGCATTTCGTCAATTAGTTATTTAATATACACATTACATTCTATATTTCTACACTAATATTATAAAGAAGAAAGATTTGATTGTTTGTAACGAATAGGCTCCGAAACTACTGGACCGATTTCAAAAATTCTTTCACCGTTGGGAAGCTATCCGCGGGTGACATAGGCTACTTTTTATCCCTGTATTCTCACGGGAACGGGAACTACGCGGGTGAAACCGTGTGACGTCCGCTAGTAATTTATAAAGAATTTAAAACCTTTTATTAATGATCAATAAGTTTATCAATCTATCCATTAGGCCTATCAGTCCATACCTTTACAAAGACACGGCTCTGGGGAAAACTCAGTTTCCCTAAATGAGGACAAACATTTCCGAAATCTAATCATAATCAATCTTAACTTTATGCCTGTTCTCATTAAACACCGAATTGTTTATGAGCCCAAAACAAAAGGTAATTGCCGCCAAATTTTATCTCGAACAATAAATAAACTGAAGAGATTGTGCTCAATAAGAAAATGCCGTTAAAGTAACAAGTAAACAGGTATTTATAAAAATTGTTTATACTTGCCACAAAAGAGGCTCAATAGACAAAAACTTTGGATAAAGAATATTAGATTATTAAACCCTTGAATTAAAGATAATTCAAGGGTTTAATGATCCCCCGTCGGGACTGCGGGCTGTTCGCAAGAGATACCGCGGCCTCGACATAAGGGCTAAGAAGGAACATGGGTGGTTTTTAGTCTGTAGAAGTCTGACACTCCCATTCGCTCTGCCCAAGAGCGGGAGGGGTTATTCGATGATTTTACACACACCAAAAAAAAAAAAAAGGTTTTAATTATCTAATAAACGCGTAATACGTCTTTGCTATAAAATACTTACTTATTACGGTCAACCATAGTTTTTTTTTCTCATAAAAGTGATAAATGAAGACAGTATAAAAAGTGGAATTTCCCACTGAGTTGGTTGGTTTAAAAACAAATTATATTCTAACCAAATTCTGTTCAATGATGTGAAATAATTAATTCTTAAACACAGTCTATTATTTGCTTGTAAGCCAATTTTTTCGATAAGACAATATTTTTCGTTCATAAAACCAAATTAAATCAATTTTTTTATTTGTCAAAAAACATGTAATGGGTTATTGTTATTTCCGCCAACCAACCATCCCAGTGGATTTATCATTAAAAACACTAAGCAATCAATAGCGACAAAAAAACTTTTCGTATTCGAAACGTCCTTTTCGACACGTGGGCATTTTTTACTGCAGTTCTCAGCTCCATAACAACCTCGCCTACGGCTCGGTTATGAATCCCTCCTCGAATACAATAACAAACTTTCCCTACTTATATCAAAAAGCTGTATGTCATGTGTGTTCCAAAGCTGGTTTTTAATAAAAAAATGATAGATATAACTTGTTACTTATAATTTATTGAAGAGTAAGGAATATTTTAAAGAATAATTTTCTAAAACATTAAAAATAATAGCTGGAGTCCTGTAAACCAAATAATTAAAATTCCGAAATATTAAGCTACTTCTGTTGCTGACCGTACTATTGTTTACTCAGGCATTATTATTTTATTTATAGCTCAGTTGTAAAAACAGCAATAAATACAATTTCTGGTTGCTGATGCATAATTTTTCTTGCTCCAGTGACAAAAGCACCGTCGTCAGTACAAAATGAATGTTGCATGTTTTTGCAAGTTTATAATATAACTAGCTGACCCACACAACTTCGTCTGCGTCACATAATATAGCTTATAACCTTTCTCGATAAATCGACTATCTGATCTAACATATTAAATTGAGTTAAATCGTACTCGTAACAAACAAAAAATCTTACCTTTCCTCTTTATAATACCTATTAGTTTAGATTGGCTTCGATTATATTATTAAAGTAACAATTACTATAGGTATCTCTTACTGTTTAATATACAGTAACACCTTGTACTTGTAAACATTATGGTGAAGTAAATATTTTGAATTTGAATTTCTCCGGAGCCCCCAGAGGCCAGAATCCCCACGTACCTACCGCACCGGACCGAATGACTGCCACGCGCTTAATTATTTTGTCGCCCGTATATTTTTACATTGCGATATCTTCTAAGATATTTGTTTAAACTGTATAGAGTAAAGGGCACAAATATTTTATATTAAATTTCCGTGCTAACAAACACATTTATTTAGATATAGATTAATACCATATGGGTTAAATAAGCTTCGCAAAATATCATTCTTTTAAACCTAACATTTTAATATAAAAAAATGGTTACAGTGAGTCAATCTTAAAAGATAAACATATGCTATCGCGGACTTTTTTTTAGAACTTTTAAAGAGAAACAATTCCGTCATACATGATATTTACGTAACTTAAACCGTTTTCGCAGCGCACGCAACGGAAGCTCTCAAAAAGGAATATCTTTTCCCGTTTTTGCAACATTTTTCATTTATGCTCCGCTCCTATTGATCGTAGCGTGATGTTATGTAGCCTAAAGCCTTCCTCGATAAATGGACTATCCAGCACTAAATGATTTTTTCAATTCCAACCAGTAGTCCCTGAGTTTACCGCGTTCAAACAAACAAACAAACAAACTCTTCAGCTTTATAATATTACTAGCTGACCCATGCAACTTCGTCTGCGTCACATAAATCAAATCATATCAACATAAATTGAGTTAAATCGTAACAAACAAAAAATCTTATCTTTTATAATATTAGTTTAGATTTTATTAAAGTGTGAATTACTATAGGTATCTCTTACTGTTATATATACAGTAACACCTTGTACTTGTAAACATTATGGTGCAGTAAATATTTTGAATTTGAATTTCCCGGAGGCCAGAATCCCCACGTAGGGGCCTACATTGCGATGGAACGTGCGTCAGCCGGCTGCCGTACCGGACCGAACGAATCACTGCCGCGAGAGTAATTATTTTGTTGCGCGGATATTTTTACATTGCGATATCTTCTAAGGTATTTGTTTAAACTGTATAAAGTAAAGGGCACAAATATTCTATATTAAATTTCCGTGCTAACAAACACATTTATTTAGATATAGATTAATACCATATGGGTTAAATAAGCTTCGCAAACTATCACTCATTTTAACCTAAAATTATAATAGTAAAAAAAGGTTATAGTGAGTCAATCTTAAAAGATAGACATATGCTGTCGCGGACTGTTTTTTAGAACTTTTAAAGAGGAACAATTCCACCATACACAATATTTGCGTAAATTAAAGCGTTTTCGCAGCGCACGCAACGGAAGCTCTCAAAAACGAAATATTTTTCCCGTTTTTGCAACATTTTTCATTTATGCTCAGCTCCTTTTCGTTGTAGCGTGATGTTATATGCCCTAAAGCCTCCCTCGATAAATGGACTACCCAACACAAAAAGACTTTTTCTATTCCAACCAGTAGTCCCTGAGTTTACCGCGTTCAAACAAACAAACAAACAAACAAACTCTTCAGCTTTATAATATTAGTATAGATAATATAATAATAATAATAATAATATTTATTTATTGTTTTTGCAAAGTTTTTCTTACAAACTAGTGATTGGGGTTTCCTTTTAGGCGTCTAACGCCTGTATTAGGAGACCCCACTCTTCCATATCGTTTTAATTAATATTAACAAACTTGTTTTAATTTACACATAAAAAGAAAAAATAAAAATAAAAAATTTGTTTAGGAGAAATAAAAAGAAACACAAAATTAAGACAAAAATTAAAAAAGTGAAAATGCTTGTCACTCAGATGGTGTGTGGTTAAGTGTGAATGAGTATGTATGGAGGGTGAGTGTATGGGGGGCAGTGAGTGTATGATGTATGCCTGTGTGAGGTAAGGGTGTGTAGTGGTGAGTGTGTGAGTGTGAAAGGGTGTGTGTCGTGTGCTTACTTATGGCTGCGTGATTGCGAGGGATTGAAAATTATGTCGGTTTAAGTTTTATTTTAAGTTTGCATGTTACCAATCAGATTAGTTTGTGAGTTAAGTCAGCAGAGTTAACTGTTGAATGCGTTTTGGGTATTTTTACAACAGAAAAGTTTGTTTGCCGAATATCAACATTTCTACTGACAACTTGCATTTTTACGAAATTCGTAAAAATGCAAGTTAAAAATATAACGTTCGACAGATTTATTTCAGCGGCTTTACGTTCTTCAATACACGGTGATTATAGATATCGGTTTATCGTTAAATCGCAGGGCACACTAATTCTTTTAGTATGTATTTACACAAAACCACTAAAATAATAAAGAACGCTCGAATAAACACTTCCTTTATTTATTGAAATGTTGCCAAATTGAATTTCCAATAGATTGTGTAGTTACCAAGTACAAGTAATATCTATCTGTAATTCTGGCATTCATAATACCACCTTGGAGTAATTAGAATTTCATGTATCTTATCAGTCCATAGAAATAAAAGGTCTATTTATAAACATACATAAAGCATAGCATTTGATAATATGAAAGAAAGAGAAAAAAATATTTATTCAACTCGCACAGGATAAAACAAAATTATTAAAAATAACAATTTCCCTTTCCTTTGTACACTACGTTTTGTTACGGTGTTTCCTTATGTTCTTTCTTGTGTGTAGGTACATAAATGATAATATAACATAAATAAAACAAAAAGAAAACATAAAAAATCTTAAAAATAAGACATCCATTATATTAAACTAAAATTGGTCCTGGATGAGGGCAAAGACATTAGACTGCTACGCTGCGTGTCGCGGGTTCGATCCCCGCACGGAACAAATATTTCTATAACGTTCACTTTATAAAAAAAGTACAAAAGATGCACTAATCTCAGCGTGCAGTCAGAGATAAGACTTTCCAAAGTTTCACATTAAAACCCAAGATATAAAGTGGAAGCTGAAAGTTTTCTAACATTACCTCATAATTAAATTATTCCCTAAATCATTATTCTGAAATGAATGCCTCATTGGTGTGGTGGTCTCAAGCGCGAGTGCTTAGCATGAAGTCCTGTTTTCGATTGCTAGTTCGGGCAAAGTGTTATTAGGTTTTTTCATCAAATATTTCCCACTCAGTCGCGGAGCCTGGATTTGTAACCAGTTAGTGGGAATAGTCTCGTACGTGGGAATTTAACATAACTGGCAAAATGTTGGTGTACACTTCTGTCTGTCCTTCTAAGATTACAGGTGTGTTTCTAGGATTATGTTAGGTTATTCTAAAAATATCAACGACTTTTGTTGGTTACTTTGCCTTTCCACGTAAAAGTATAGATATCTACCTACATCATCTTTTTGCAAGCTCATTCTTACGCACTTCTAAAGTACCTAACTACCTACCTGTTAATGTACGGAGCCGCATGATTGCTTCCAGTAATCATCACATCATAATTCTTTTAGCGATTAATCGCATCATCTTCATCATCTCTGGATGATATATTGATTACCACACTAACAAAAGTACATCTGCTTAATTTCTTTCGTCGAACAATTTAGTATTCAAAATAGCTTGTGAAGTTTATTTTTGTCAAGCAATTTCCCATTCAAGCGAAAATATTATACAAGTCCGTCGTACTGTATGGATCAGAATGCCGAGCTTTGAAAAAGATGTATGAAAAGCGATCGCATGTAGCTGAGATGAGAATGTTGAGATGGATGTGCGGAGTGACAAGAACGGATAAAATAAGGAATGAGTATACGAGTATTTGAGGAAGTTTGAAAGAAAAATTGAAAGGAAGTCGTCTGACGAAGTATTTTAAATTACATTTCTCACCACCTTCGGGGATTACATGCGTGTTGTTATTATAAATACCGTAGTATTTTCATATTTATTTACTTTTATTGGCTTGTTCAAAATTTTGCATTAAAATGCTGAATAAAAACAATTTAACACATTTCAATACATAAAGGCACCGTTGAAAATTATTATTTGCTTATGTTGCTTCCTTTGTTTTAATTATCCTTGACGTGTCTTGGATGTAAAGCCCGTCGTAAACCCATGGAAGTGGCAGCGCCATGCATCTTACAAAATATAACATAAACAGAACGAGCATGGCCATCATAAAGCCACAACTCCACACACGGTACAAACGTATCTCATTTCTGAAATTTACAAGTGCATCATTTGTACGTGTTTATTATTAAATAATTTTATGTGAAATTGTATTATTTGAAAGTGGTTCCGAAAGTTTTTGATACTTACAAAGATTTATATGTATGTACCTATAACTAATGAAGATTTGATTAAGAGGATGGTAGACCGCGGCTAAGGTGGTGTGACCGGATCATGTTTGCGGGGCGAATATGGTTTGGAAGGAAGAAAGGGGATGCTTTTGTCCAACAGTGGGACAAGTTAAAGAAAAAAATACGAGTTAGTTGTGGTCAACAACATTACAGAAACCATCATTTCTAGGTATGTCGTTACCCAGTACACACTTATATTACTGACTAACATAAACATAGCAGCCATATGGCCTGTATTTCTGCGAAGGCCTATACAGTATTGTGTGTATTATAGTTCATCACATTATTAATAGGGGCGAGCCTATTGCCATCAACCGAACACCAAATTCAAACTCAGTGGCTGCTACTGAGAAATTTTTAATGGAAATTCAGCGATATTATGTCGTTAATTAATAGAATAATGTAGTAAGTAAGTGTTCTGCTCACAGACTTACATTCCACGAATAAGAAAATTAATTATCTCCACACTTGCTCAAAAATGGCTCTTACTTCAGCGAAGAATCTTAAAGACTTTTCTACGTAAAAGTTGTGAGAATGTAATTAAGTGTAAACTTAAATAGAATGTGATTAATAACGGTTAAATAATAGTAAGAATACATAGAAATTTGCTTAAAGAGGAGCTCGTGGTTTAATAATAACTGCCATTCGGGTCGATCTTTAGGTTAAGCCGCGCTTGCCTAGGTTGGTCTGTAGATGGGTGACATTACATACCGAGTTTCCTCCGTGCCTCGGAAAGCACGTTAAGCTGTTGGTCCCGGCTGCCATATATAGATCTTTGGCAGTCGTTACAGGTAGTCAGTGACCTGAAAACCTGACAAGCAGTCTTACCAAAGGGTATCGTATTACCCAGTATTAACTGGGTTGTGGAGGTCAGATAGGCAGTCGCTCCGTGTAAAATACTGGTACTCAGCTGCATCCGGTTAGACTGGAAGCCGACCCCAACACAGTTGGGAAAAGGCTTGGCAGATGATGACATAGAAATTTGCTTGTTGTTGTTGTTTTTCAACAAATACTATAGTGAGTGTTCCATAAATAACATAACATGTCGTTTGTAATTCCCGAAGGGCTAGGCAGAGGTGTAACTAACTAGTACCTAATAGTATACCCACATTTCACTCTCACGTCTGCTTGATGGAAAAACCCAATTACCCAGGATCACCCCAGGATGCTCATCCATCGCGCTTATTACCACAAGACCAACGTGGCCGTCAGTGATCTATAAATAAATAGTATAATAAGTTTACAACATTAAACCTGAAATTAAAATTAAACTGCGGGTTATTCGAAAGGGGTACCGCGGCCCCGGACACAAAGTGGTCAGAAGAAACATGTGTGGTTTTTAGTCAGTACAAGTCTGACACCCCCTTCCACTCTGTCATTTGTTGATTTCACAATCTCCAAAGAAACAAATAAAAACGTTATTTGTGTGACTTTATCAAGGGCGCCCGCAGTCACAAATCATTTTTTATTTGCACAAGTTGCAAACATCATTGCATCACTATTTATTTGCTTGAAAATATACTACAAGTATTGTAATATTGCTCATTAAATACTCATTGAAGGGATAAGTGAACAATACTAAGCTCTTAACATCAATAGAGAGAAATAGCGCGTTCTAACTGCAACAGAACATGGCCTCGAACGTTTCCGGTCTAGTTTCGAATAGTTTCAAAACTTAGTCTGAATACGAGATAGATAGATAAGTGATTGAATTGCTAGAAGTTCATTTGTTAATTTTTTTTTTACGAATAGAGTGCAGAGCTGGAATTAATGCCAAAGAAATTTTTTTTTGTGTTAATAAATGGTGGCATATTTTTGGATGAAAAAGAGGAGAAAAGAAACATAGGATTATTGTTTTTGGGATATATTTAACAGTTCCTAGTCAAAGATAAGACCTATTTCGTAATAGTATGGTTTCCAAAATGCAATGTTCGTAAAACACAGTAGGAGACAAGTACTTTCAAAAGTTGTTTCGTGTATGTATTATTATATTGGCGCTCGTGACGATACCGCGGCCTCGACAAAGGGCTCTAAGAAGGAACATGGGTGGTTTTTAGGGTTCCGTACCTCAAAAGGTAAAAACGGAACCCTTATAGGATCACTTTGTTGTCCGTCTGTCTGTCTGTCTGTCTGTCAAGACCTTTTTTCTCAGGAACGCGTGGAGGTATCAAGCTGAAATTCATATCAAATACTCAAGTCTATGGTCTCTTGGAGCTGTGAAAAAATCAAACTTCTAAGTCAACGCGATCAAAAGATACTCCCGTTTATGCCGCAAATGTTCGACACTCGCAAGGGAATCAAAACCTACAGGGTACTTCCCGTGAACTCAGAATCTTGAAATTTGGTATGAAGCAACGGAGCTGCGTTTATATGGCTCCCCTAATCTACAATGCTTTGCCGGGGTCAATTACTCAGCTACCCTTTAATAAGTTTTGTATTGCGTTGCGGAAGTGGTTGTTGCAAGAGTGTTTTTATTCGCTAGATGAGTTTTTCCAAAAGTGTCCCTGTAAATTTTATACTATTAAGCACCGACATATTTGACTGTACTATTGCATGCTATATATTGGCCAAATGTGTGTTACCAAATATTTTATGTAATAAGAACTTCATGTACCTACCATATTTGATGCAATAAATGAATTGAATTGAATTGAACGTCTTATAGCAGAGATATAGGAAAAATTGCGAAAAGTATACATTTTTAGTTATATCATATAATAAAAATATTTTTAATAATTTTAAACTTACTACCCCTTTCCTCATGAACGCGTAGTGGTATTATATTGAAATTCATATCAAATACTCAAATCTATAATACCTTTAAGCTGTAACAAAATCAAACTTCTATGTCAACGCAATCAAAAGAAACAGAAATTAAAACCGCATATTTTGAAACTCGCCACTACTCGCAAGGGAATCAAAACCTACAGGGTACTTCCCGTGAACTCAGAATCTTGAAATTTGGTACGAAGCAACGTCTTATAACACAGATAAAGGAAAAATTGCGAAAAGCATAAATTTTTAGTTACATCAAGATTCATTCAGATTCAGATTTCATTTAGCAATAAAAATACCATAACTTTTACTTATATACCTACATGTTTGTACGGAACCCTCGGTGCGCGAGTCTGACTCGCACTTGGCCGGTTTTTAGTGGGTAGAAGACTGACATTCCCTACCGCTCTGCGCAGAGCGGGTTGAGTCATTTCATGATTTTCCATCCCACCAAAAAAAAAATCCTTGCTTGACAGAAATATTATTTTAGTTCTTGTTATTCAAATGTTTCCTTTATTAATTATTTATTTTGTATTGTTTTAGGTGAGTGACCGCGTTTGTTCTGAAACCCGGCTGTCCATATTGCATGGAGTTTCGTTAGTACACATTCTTCTAAAAATACGTGACAACGTGACGTGTACTATAAGTGCTAATTATGAAAATGTATGGGATCGGCATACGCTACCGAAAAGGTTATGGTAAATAAATATATCATGGTGGATAAAGGTTTGTGCCTTAATAGAAATACGGTAACGTTCGGCTAGGTTCTCAAATCATTAAAGAAAGCTTAAAACTGCAGCGTCGACCAGTCCTGAAGCTCCAAGGTACAAGAAAACAATTTAGTACCAATATTTCTGAACAAATGCTTAAAGAAGTTTGACATTCATACACGGGTCTGACTGGCTGCGTTCCAAAGCCCTGACCCTATTTATTTACATGCATCGCTGTTTACCTTTACAAAATGAAATCATTCGTTGATAGAAGGCAAGTGACGGACGTCGAGACGTTCACAAGTAACGGTTTGTCTACGGCCACCCTTTCATCATTTCTCAACCGGTGCAAATGTTTGCAACCAGAGTAAACATCGCGAAGAGTTGTAATCAGGGATGGGCAAAGTACATGCACTGTTTCTATAAAATTACATACCTATTACGAAAAATTGGTTGCCTGTAAAGTCGGTATACGGGCGAAAGTTTTACGTGACAACGAAAATAGAAGCGCAAGACATGAACCGGTGTGTATGCCTATCTCTCTCACTCTCTCTCTCTCGCTCTGGACGCGTGCCTCTCACTCGCTCTCATTGTGAGCGCATAACGTGAGCGGAGCGTAACGCAGTTTCTTGAAGTGTCACCCGGCAAACCAATTTATAAGACGTTGTCACGTCAAAAAAATCAAATGTTCCTTTTTAAAATACGAACACAATATCGTGTATTTCAAATACAAAATAAATTCAGAGTCTTTGGTTGCTATTAATTATCGTAAGTACCTTACAGCGGTACTCAGAGATATTTAATGATTTAGCTTAGTAAAGATTTGACATACTTTTGTATGACAAAACTGTCAAAACCTAAGTGATGGCCTAAGTAATCATTAAAGCTCTGTGAGTGCGGCAGTTAGTCTGAGAACGACTTTAACTCTACTCTTGTGGAGGTATAAAATTGCTTGTAAATGATCAACAAACTGTATAAAGGCTGGTCTGGGCTGGGCTCATTTCATTTCATTTCATTTATTTATTCATCAAACAATTTTCATTGTGTTAGAATTTTACAAAACAATTAGGTACATATAAAATCATAAAAGTAGCAATAGGATCAAATATAAAGCATACAAAAAAACGGCTGGGCTGGGTGGTTGCTCATCTTTATATGAGAATTGGTCCAAATGCTGCCCAGGAATGGGAGTACCTGCGCTGGGTTCCTGACACTAATCTATGTCATTATACTTAATATTTTTAGAATCCATCCTGGGGTTCCTATTTTTTTTAACCTACTTATTTGACATATTCCTGGGCAGCATTTGGACCAAAGTTGAGCAATCTCCTTACCGGTATAATAATGGCCTCGCTTTGTATGAGTTTCCTGAACAACGAGATATTAGTTTAATTGATTGTTTGTCGCGCGTACTAGATTCCGTACCAGAACATTTTTACAAGCGTTGCCAAAATTTACAAGTTTTATATCAAAAGTGTATTTGTTAAGTATTAGAAAGTTATTTTGAGGCCAAAGTATTTATTAGGAAACGCAAATACCAAAAATGTATTTGTATTTCAATCACAAATAGTTAATTCAAACACAGCCCAACCCTGATTATAACATGTCCCAGTTACAAACCCAGTACGATTTACTTTTTAATTCACACTCAAGTAAACACACTGGCTGTTACTGAAACATTTCGTGGCATTGGAAAAACATTGGCCGTGAAATAGATCTGTAAACATTATGTATCTTAATTAGATTCGGAGATGGAATTATTAAAGGCGGACAGATTTAGTAGCGCAACGCATAAAACTTGTTAGAGTATCAAACAAACACTAGCTTAGAATTAATATCCGTTGAAGTTTTTAAATGAAAATCTAGATGGTTTCAGATTGCTAGTCAGCAAACGAACACAAACAAGTCTATGAGGTTTAAAAGGATTGATTTCTTACCATGCCCAGGAGGGTTCGAATCCCAGGTCGAAAAAAATGTTATTGAGTTTTTTCGTAAGAACACAGCCACCGAGATCGGATTTGTGACCGGTTGATGGAAATAGGCTCGCCCCCTGTTACATGGGATTTAAACATAACGGGTGACATGTGGGTGTAATAATAATGGGTACATCTCTGACTAACGCTTCGAGGATCATAGACGTAATGTTATGTTATGTTTAATAAATCGTTGGACAGCAAAACAAAAACAAACATGTCTATGAATTTTAAAATGATTGACTTGTACTTCTAATACTTTCTATCATAGATCTGGCAACTCATCCCATAGACAAGTGATTGTCTCAGTTGATTGATTGGCAGCCTAAAACCAACCATAATCTAGGACTCTAGGTAAATGTAACACAAAAAACGCGTTCTACAACACGTATCCTCCATTAGTCTAGCAACAAATAAAACATGGCCGTATTGTGCCGGCTCCAATAGCACAGATTTGTTCAACGTCCGGATCAATTTGCTAAACGCCTCTCCGCTATATTGTCTCGCCGTGGCTCGGTTTACGCAACAAAATTGATTTCATCACGAACGGGTACCTAGTAGGGACTCAGAACGACGTTTAACAAGTCTGCGCGATTTAGCGCCTTCGGAATCAATTTAGATGGAGACAAATGCTTTAAGACACATTTATTGTATGTACAACGTGGAAGGGACACTGACGCTAAAATCATTTTCATGTATTTAATACATCATTCTGAACTCCCCACATGTAAATGTTTCATAGGTTATTTAAAAAAAAAATCTGCTGTTCCATACATTTTGACGATGGAGGTAGTTTTGTAGGAAATTGTTTTTTTTTTAAATGAGGTACACATCAAGCTATTACAATATGTCAACCTTTAGTAGATCTTTGTTGTTATTTAAAGCGTTAGGTTCAAGGTTGCTGGCCGCAATAACAATTTTTCCAATTCATAAACATTGTAAAGAAAATAAAATGAGAAACGTTAATAAGTGACTTTAAAATTTGAGGGTTGCCTTCGATTTTCCTGGGATCCCACCATCAGATCCATACTCTTTATCTATCTATATATCTAATATCGGTGTTGGAACTCGGTTAAATAGCAGTTCGGTGTACTATCTACTTTTAAATATTATCTTCATTTCAGTGCCAACACCACCACTTACTGCGAAGAGTTTTGTAAATAAAAGAGATTTTGTCAGCAATATTCACAAAAATATGCACCTTACTAATAGATAAAAACAAACTGCAAGTTAACCTGCTAAACCAAGGTTTACGGTTATGATAATATCCTCCCGCGATAGTTAGCGTCCAGTCGTGTGCGGTAGATAGGTTCTGTTTTGACCTGATACGATTTAATCTGTCTATCAAGGGGCTAATGTTTACTGCGTTTGTGACCATTTTAAGAATTATCACGTGTGTCATATTATTATACCATTATGACATGAGACTGCCTCGTTGATTTGGTAGCTGCAAGCGCGACTGCTGAACATGAGGTTCGATTCCCGAGTCGGGCAAAGTGTTGTTTTGTTTAATCAAGAATTTTTCATTAGCAGCTACAGAGTCTACATTTGTGTCTGATTAATGGCAATCGGCTCGCCCCCTATTAGATAGACCTTAAACATAACTGGCTACATATTGGTAATGCACCTCTGCCTTACCCTTCGCGGATTATATGCGTGATGTTTTCTTATGATTCTGTTAAAGCGGTCATTTTAACCCTGTTCAATCCAACTATGCACCTTACACAAAAATATATTACCTACTGACAGCAAGCAACTAGCAACCTTAACGATTATACTGTAAGGTAAAATTTGGGAAAAAATACTTTGAAATGACAACTGCAGATGCACTGTGTCAGTCAATCACATCCTAAAATTCTAAGAATCATTTTTCTTTAAGAGAATTAATGAACCTCATGAAAAGACTCGATTAAGACCTTTTTTGCAATGAACTCCGTTAAAATACCTTTTTACCTAAAATGAAGAGGACAGTCAAGCATTTATTTGAAGGGCCATCTTTATTCAGATCCAATATTCTATAATTATATATAATATTTTTAAGAGTCAATTCAGAAGACAATGGCCCGACTTTTATACCGAAGTTTTTATAGCATTTTCCATTGACATTATTTTATATTGGTGTATTGCCGGATACACTTTGGGGGCAATCGAGAATTAATGTAAATATGTTGATATACAATATCCCTTTTTTTTGGCGGGTGGAAAATCATCAAATAACCCCTTCCGCTCTTGGGCAAAGCGGAAGGGAGTGTCAGACTTCTACTGGCTAAAAACCACCCATCTTCCTTCTTAGCCCTTGCGCCGAGGCCGCGGTACTTATCTCTTTCGAACAACCCGCAGCCCCGACGGGAATACAATATCCCTTTAATAACTTTCGAACGGAAACAAGAACTAGAGGAATATAAAACACAAATTACATTGATTTTCGAACGAACAATCTTTCACAAATTTTCTAATAACACCAACAACACTTCTTCATACACTGCAAATAACACAGAAACACACTTGTTTTCGTTCAAAACCACATCTCGACACTTCCGAACAGAAAATACACTGGAACACTTTCAGAATGTATCAAAGCGTGTTTGGAAAGTTGAAGAACAGATAAACAGGCTGTTGAGGAAGAGAAGTTTATTCCCAACTCAAGTTTATTTGCCACCCCTGAGGCTGGTTTAGTATTAAGTACTTACCTACCGTGTCTATTGAGTGCACTTCTCATTATATAAAATGATGGGCTTAATTCTCAATTTAGAGTTATTAGGAAAATGTTTTTGTTTTTGCCCCGTTTTTGACTGCGACTGCTGAGCATGAGGTCCTGGGTTCGATTCCCGGGTCGCGCAAAGTGTTATTGGCTTTTTACATCAGGAATTTATCAGTAACAGCTACGGAGTCTGGATTTGTGCCCGGTTGATGGCAATAGGCTCGCCCCCTATTACATGGGACTTACACATAACTGGCGAAATGTGGGTGTACTATTAGGTACACCTCTGCCTAACTTATGTTATGTTTTTGTTTTTAGATTTGTCTACATGAGTATTCCCGTTTGAGCACCTATTTTTAGAGCACTATGCTTTGAGCGCCAAATGTATTACCATTAGAGCACCAATCAATATTTTAACGTGGTGCTCAAATGGGAACAATAAAAAACACATTCAACTTTATTCCCTGTCGGTACACCTAGAATCAAATGGCAATGAAAACCATTAAGAATATTTTTATGAAGTATAATTATCATCATCATCATAATTATGCTCTTATCCCAATTAATTTGGAGTCAGCGCAGCATGGATCTACTTCTCTATTATTCGTCATATCATCAGACACTTCCTATCTTGCCACTTTTTATTAAGTAGGTATACAGGTTTCATAATAAAAAATAGCAAGAGAATACGTGGTAACAAGGTGTCATAGAACACTAAATACTATCACTATCACTACATAGTATAAAACAAAGTCGCTGTCGCTGTCTGTCCGTCCCTATGTATGCTTAAATCTTTAAAACTACGCAACGGATTTTGAAGCGGTTTTTAATAGATAGAGTGATTCAAGAGGAAGGTTTTTGTACATAATTGGACCGATATCCGCGATTGAAAATTATTTCAAGTAAAATAGAAAATATTGCTTTAGTTATTGATATCTAATATTAAACACTAGGAATAGGTATTACAAGGTTTTCTTTTTTAATCAAAAACAAAAAATAACTTATACCTAAGTTAGATGATGTACAATTTTGTTTCCGACCATGACAAATAATAAAGGCATGTCTAGACATACGCAATAGCGTACCAACTCTAATAATGACATAACAACTTTGTATGTAATCTACGAAAGAAAGAACGAAACAATCATCATAGCAGTAGACAAGTGTTCGTTACTTTCTTATTACTTGCGTGCCCATCCAATTAATATTGAGTAGGTGGGACATACGTAGAAACACTGACAAATTATTGTACTTCTTACGTAAAGTCCATTTCACGAAAGAAGTCCCGCGGACAATTGTGGAACTAAATTTAACAGATCGGCCATGTTGTCCTTTGTCGATGTTATCAAGGTGCGTTTGTTGTGGTAGATATTTTGTGAGTTTATTATTGGATTAGTGCGTTATAAGGTTTATTTACGATGCCAAAAGTTGTGAAACAACATTATGTCGCGCGACATACAGCGCTGCGTCTGCGGGACTTCTTTCGTGAAATGGACTTTACCTACGTCTCAGAGGACATTGCAAGTTTGCAATGACAGACATTAAAATTAAAAATAGTTTCGTTCGTTCTACAATATTCTATTCTATAAAACTTACACATCGTAAAATTGGTTTTACATCACCATCTTCTTGCCTTTGTTCCATATTAGTTGGGGTCAGCCCAACACGTTATTTTCTTTCATTCTCCTCTGCCAACAGTCACGCTTTCGTTTGCTCCGTTTATTTTTCAAATCATTCGTAACATTTGTTTTTAATGTGAAAAATTTGCACGATATGAAAGCTATAAAAGTTTTTACAACGTCAAATTCCGACTAATAAAAAGGCAATTTTGTTAAATAATCAGCATCACAACTTGCGTACCGTAATACACTTTTGAATCACAATTCGAAGAACTTTGAAGAATATTTTAAGCCACGGCTTAATTAATGGTATAAAAAAAACGTTTGCTCGACAACAAATAATAATAATGCGCTAATTGCTCAGGAACCGGAATCTAGATCTGTTTATGAGTAGCAATAAAGTTATTGCATAATATGATTTTTAAGTTAGTGTGTGATGTTGACTTGCTGCACGCGTTGGTGCAAACTGTCAGTGTAGCAAGTACCTGCTTAAATAAATAAATACAATTATATTTTTAAACTTTGACATTGACAAACATTATTTCTTTTCTTTCTTTTTTTAAAAACTTCGCTCCCCACTAGGATTACTCCTGTAATGCGCGTGGGTGCGTTTACAAACATGTAAAATTAAATATTTGTTCCGTGTGGACATCGACACGCTGCGTAGCAGTCAAAATCGAGCCAACCGTATCATCATTGCCGCAGTTGGCGTGGTACACAATTTATTACCCCGCCGATGTTTCTTCAACAAAAAAATCCTTCACAATTTCTCCCCTTCAAATTACATTGAAATATACCCAACAATCAATAATTGTGTCGTTCTATTTGTAAACCCATTAACCCTTGAAATCTTAATTACATTTCGGAATCAAAAACAGATTTGCGAGCCGTCGGCCGTCATCGGTTGGTCATTTGAGCCCTTCTCGTTAAGGGCCATTCTGTAAGACCCCAAGTAATTCAAAACACGGGTAAATGGGGCGAATGTTGCTACACTTTGGGTCAAGTCGTTTTAACTAAACTCGAGATAAATTAGATTTAACCCTGCTTATTGAGTGTTTCGATTTAGTGTGTCGTTTTATTGAAGCGTGTAATGAAAAACGTTTGAATGAATGGAGGGAGGCCTTTGCCCAGCGGTGGGACAATAAATGTGCTAGCTATAATAATGGAAAAGGTTGTTTCTGTAGAAAATATACGTTTTTGTAGAATCTAAAAATACAACATTGTAAAATCCCTAAATGTCTACCTAATGCAATTTGTTTTTTTTACTACCTTATTGGTCCTGTGGTCGAAAGTGTGACTGCTGAGCATGAAGTCCCGTGTTCGATTCCCAGTTTGGGCAAGTGTTATTGGGGTTTTCCATCAGGAATGTCTCAATAGCAGCCACGGAGTCCGGATTTATATCCGGTTCATGGCAATAGCCCCAGCAGTGAAATTCTATATTTTCTGATTCCCAGAAACTACTAAAAATGCACAAGTATACACGACCGCCCTTTTATAAGAACACGTTTTAATTAGAAAAAGCAGTCAATATAACAAAAATGTTAAAAAACAACAGCTTGGTACTCCGAGCTGACGGTACATACAAAGTCTTTCATAAATATTCTCCTAGGCGACAAGAGCAAATTCTAATAAACGATACCCATTTATCAATTTGATTTTTATTTACTAAGAGCTTCCTAAGAAAAACAAATCGACAACAATTTTTCCCTATTTCTTTCAGTAAAACTGTGACCTGAGAATATGAAACCTGTTTATGAAAATAAACCTTCATTAGTCTTATTTTATCGCTTTCAGATGTCTTTTTCACAAAAATTGAGTGCTGAAACCACAGGGGCAGATGTCAAGCCAATACTTATCGAGGAAATATATTATCTATACATACTTACTTACGCGAGACGCACGGGACCGGTCAACACTTAGGGGAGGCTTATGTCCAGCAGTGAACGTCTTTTGGCTGAGATGATGATGATGATGACCTTACTAATATTTCTAATCTTCGGAACTAATGATCCAATTAAAAAAAAATACACTGATAGTAAGATACAATATTCGTGGTTGCAATAGGCTAGACATACACTTGTAATTCTCTAGTTAAAAGCCTATAAAAAAAACATAAGGAAAGCACAAAACTATTTTAAAACCAGGTACACTTTGGCCTTCAAACTATTGATCAAATTGAAGTGTTTGTCAACAAACTCCACTCAATTGTTTGTAGACCACTGTAGACAGAAGTTTTGAATAGGAAATCATGTAGGGTTGGTATCCAGTGTCGTTTGGAATTGCGGGGTAAGAGGGGCTAAAGCTGTTACATGTTTTGTTCTCGACTGTAACTACTGATATTAGAAGGTAATGCATATTTTCCGAGAAATTAATAAAAAATGTTTCTAACCTCAAATCAGATATAAAGCGAAAACATAACGTTAAGTAATAGGCGATTGGCAACCTTTGTCCTAGTACATTGTCTGTGTTGTAAAGTGTTGGGCAAAATTGATAAAACGGAACGTTAAAACGTCATTTGCGTCATTTGCTACTGTGTCACTATACAGGATACAAGAGCGAGCGGAGCAAGCTCTGACCTTGTTGTGGCGTTCCGTGGCATCTACCCCCATGGGAAAAAGGCGGGAGTTTCCATATCTATGCATGGTAGTGTACGGGTTACATCCGGAGTTATTTACTATACGGACCTTGTAGAAACTAGAACAAATTTCCGTGCGTTCAAGCATTTTTGTCATACCTATTATTGGAATCAAATATAACAGCTCACAACTTAGGACCCAGTAATATTAATGACAATCCGTGGTGCTAGGCAACTGGGCCTATCCCAGTTGTATACGTCCCTGTATGCCTATTGGCCTTGTTCTGTTCTGTCTCCTGCTGATATGGAGGGAAGTGGAAATTATGTTTTTCCTACTCCTCCGCTATTCTTTTCTGATTAATTTCGTTGCGGGATCCAAGACAGTTAAATCGTTTCCCTGGGACTTCGTCGAGCTTCATTGTCTCGGCGCTTTTCTTGTGGTCGCCACTGTTGATTCTGGCTAACAGGAGTTACAGTGGTTTGGGAATAGTGTGGCGGGCTTGTCCCAATTAAAAAGCTCTGACCTTCTGCGCAAACCGGGACCAAAGGGTTAACGTGCAATTTTCTCATAAAGCTATCATTGAACATTTTGAATAATCATTTCTTCTTTGCATAATGCATTCATCATGCCTATTTATCCTCATTGCTGTATTAGAGTTGTATTTTAAGCAACGAAACCTTAATTTACTTTCAGCCTTAAAACACGAGTTCAAATAGTTAACCATGCATAGATATGGAAACTCCCGCCTTTTTCCCATGGGGGTAGATGCCACGGAACGCCACAATCCTTATATACTTCTTTCGCTTCATCCTCGTTCATACATCAGCAGGGCTATTGCGTATCTTTTAAATGTCAGTGGCTATCATAGTGTCCATCGATTAACTGTCAAATGGTTATGGTTTGGTATATTAAACTAATCTTTTTAAATGTCAGTGGCTATCATAGTGTCCATCGATTAACTGTCAAATGGTTCTATTTTGTACCAAACTGACAGATATACTCGATGGACACTATGACAGCTACTGACATTTAAAATACGCAATAGCCCTGCTGGTCGTACACGCACAGCCAAGCAGCTTCATTAATTAATCATACTCTTAATTACAATAGGTACTTTCCAAAAAAAAATAGCGAACATCTTGTCCCTTCACACACACTGAAATGAACATTCTAATTACGAAGATCATTTCTAATTACGAATATCATTTATTATTACGGTTTAATTAAACACTTAATTACAGATGAAAACGATAATGTTTTTTTCCTTACTTTTCTCCTTTTAATATAGATATTTATATTATACATGGAATATTATATTTTTTATCTTTATCCGCAATCTGGTGAGATTTTGTAACAATATTTGATTTAAAAGTCTCCATGGAGTTTCTAGCCCCATTCTACTCTATAGAGATCTACGCTTTGGCCTGGGCAACTTCATACTTGCTTAAGTTATTACGCCTTGTGGTTGTGACTGTAGCTTCGACTTTTTTTGTTTTTTGACATTCGTAAGTTTGAGTTGTTTGAGTTTTCTATTACCTATCGTGCTATAGTCTAATGCCAAAATCTGTTTTGCTTTCGACTCGGAGAAAAAGTAAATGATAAGGAGTTGCAAAAAGTTGGTCGGTATTTTCCTACTTCTTCTTTGTTCTTCTCCTTTCCCCGATCTTCGGCTTTCTTGGAGGCGCTATTCATTCAATTGGTTAGCATAGCCATCAGATAGGTTAAATTCCTCGAATTCTCTACGGGGTGCCGTAATTCAGGAACTTTGTAGCCTACTTCTCTACTGTGTTAAACAAATTAATCAACAGACACTTTTTGTGATCACCAGAAATTACAGATCTGGAACCTTCTATTTCGAAGTGAAAGCTTACAGCTTGGCTTTTAAGGATCATGGACTTGTAAAGTACCATTAGACCCTGGTAATTTTAGGTACTTATAATTCAGTTAAACAGTACCTTTTGAACGTAAATGTGAGAAAAATCTCCAAAGTTCATTCATTCAGACCAATTTTATCGGATTTCAATACGTTAATTTTAGGATACATAAAAACCCACCTCACATAAAATTATCAAAGGTATCTTTATAACCATGTGTTTTATTGCCAAAGGGCTTCGTCCCTATATTTAGGTTGTAGGTTCAGAATAACCCTTTGGATTGTTCATTTTAAATTTATAACTCCCTAGGCCATTGATGTTCCCTTTTAATTACTTTTATAGCCCTCCACATACAGGGAAATACAAAATTATAGATTATTTTTTTAAGTAACGTATTTCATCTGAAACATATAAAGGAAGTCGTCTATCTAGGTATGGACATGTTATGAAAAGGGACTAACCGCGTATGACTAAAATAGTGATGGATATTAATGTTGATGAATGGAGAGGTAGTGGAAGGCTTGACTTCGTGACTTCTGACAGGGGAGAATGGAAGAAGAAAACGTGTTGCTCTGACCCCAACTAGACGGAAATAAGAATAGGAAGATGATGTATCACATATTTCTTCCGAAACGGTAGCCTAATTTTCAATTAGAAGTACTAAGTTACCAATTACATATTTTCTTAACTCCTGTTTTATTTTGTTAATCATACGTTATAACATCAGAATCAGACGAAAACCTACTGTTGTGTCCCTCACAACAAAGCCAAAAAAGATACAGACAGCCTGTTACCATTAATCACTTGTAATAAGAATCTTTTACCCACAAATGCCTACTTTGTGATTCGCAAATATTAACACTAGATAAAAACCAAGATGAAGCTAACACGGAAAGTGCAGATTATCTCGAGAAAAAAAGACGTAAACCTACCCAGCAGTGGGTGAAGTCGGATTGTGGAGTATGGAAATTCTCGTGGTAAGTGCCAAACCTGGTATCAAAGTTAATTTGCCGCTCATAGGCCTGTAGCTTAGCTTTAGATGCCGTGGAGAAATTTCTCTCAGGCATACTGGTTGCCACACAATGTTTTCTATCACCGAAGCAAGTAATTATTATACAATATACACATGAATCTGATAAATCAGAAGTACATGTTTTGTTCGAAATCGAGACCTATAACTTGGGAGTCCGACGTTCTAATCACAAAGCTTATCAATAAGCTGCTGCCAATGATGATGATGATGATGATGGTGATGAATGCCTAACATAAAAAGCCAATTTATTTTACTGTGTTCTCAAATATCAAAACAGGACGTAAGAGTACATACAAAATGAGGATGTAGGACATAAAATGTGTGAACTACATACAATTCGTCCCGTGACAGTAATTCTGCTATAAATAAATATGTCATAATTTCCCAAAGGACGTTTTAGTTAATATAAAGTGCTATTTGTCGCATTTTCACGTCAAACCTTTCTGATTTACGGTAAAGGAAAATACTCGTAACAAATGGGCTTATAATGTTCTGAAAGCGTAAGATTTGTGCTTTTTCTTACTCTTTATTTAAGCTTCAAACATATAAGGCAATAATTCTTTTCAATAAAACTTTTTACCGCGAAAATACCTGATGGTAAAATACTTTGAAAAGCAGTAAAAGATACAAATGGCTCAACTAACTTTGACTTTGATGACCCATAAAGATTTGTCAGATTTACTGCCATACTTTGCCATAACTTTATATAAAAAACAAGCTCGCATAAAGACGCCTGTAACATAAGGAAATATTTTCAGGAGAGATCAGGAAGTTTCTAAAAGTAAACACATTTTCGTGTGCACCATTGATATAAAAACTAAAGATACGGTCGTCCGAACATTTGCTCGACGCGTTCGCCATACAGAGAATCGGTGTAGTCTGCTCGTTAATGTAACCTTGTATAAGCGGCGTGGTATTTTCGAGGTATAAAGAACATAAATAAAGCTTTTAATAAAATGTACGACCGCACCCGAAGCTAGCCGATCGTGGACTAGTTCACTTCGGCTTAGGAAAGACCATATTGGGACCACGTTCGAGGCGTCATTTTAACATGCCCTCCGCCCAGTCCTTACGCAGTAATATATAAGTCAATGGTGTGCACACATTAATGTTTCCAAATATATAATACCTAGCTATGTCCACCTAAAATTTTCCGTGACACGCCTGTCACAGTGACGTCTAACATAGCAACGCTCATTTTGTTTTCATCAATGTCTAAAATGTTAGCAGTAGAACTCTCAAACTAACTCAGTTTAAAATTTAAGAGCTGCCAGCATCACTGTCCATAGTGACAGCACATTTCTAGAGACGTCCTAAATCAAATTGATCTTTTCATAAACCTTTCACAATGTCTTTTACCTAAGAAAAATACTGCTTACTTACTCTTTACAAAACAATTGAAGTGACAGAAAAATCACTAAAATCAGCTGACAAGTCAAAAAATTAAACCGAAAAAGAATTCATTTATAGTAAACTTAATTTACGCTTGTTCGTTTCGAAGGTCTGTCGCGCTTATTACCAACTCGATGGAACCTAATTGTGATTGACAAGTACTATTGGATAATTGAATCTGAATGGAATGGCCAGTCAATCTCAATGGAATACGTATTGCGAGTGCTGTTGGTATCACTTTTGTAAGGCCACTCGTTTTGTGGTCAGGTTACAAAGTACTGCAGTCGCAATCTATGACACAAATGAAGAACTAACATCAAAAGTTCCAAAACTCGTTATAAGACGACGAACAAATACTCGCCACCAACCGTCGGGCAGTAACCCAACAGACACAACACCCGCCAGGTTGGAGGATTCACCTTTTTCTATAGAAGATGAAGAACATTACGCCCTAGTCTACACAATACTGTAAGTTTCTTTGTTAATACAATAAAACCGGCCAAGTGCGAGCCGGACTCGCGCACCGAGGGTTCCGTACACACCATGTTTAAAATTATTAAAAATATTTTTATTATATATTGTGGGCAAAAATTTATGCTTTTCGCAATTTTTCCTTTATCTATGCTTTGCTGTGACTTTGCTTCGTACCAAATATCAAGATTCTGCGTTCACGGCAAGTACCTTGTAGGTTATTCCCTTGCTAGTGTCGAAAATTTGCGGCATAAATGGCTGTATCTTTTGATAGCGTTGACTTGGAACCTTGATTTTTTTCACTGCTTTAAGGGACAGTAGACTTAAGTATTTGGTTTGAATTTCAGCTTGATACCTCCATGTGTTCTTGAGGAAAAGGGTCTTGACAGATAGACAGACGGACCGACGGACAACAAAGTGATATGTTAGGGTCGGCATCCAGTCTAAGCGGATGCTGCTAAATACCAGTATTTCACATGGAGCGACTGCCTGTCTAACCTCCACAACCCAGTTAATACTAGGTATTACGATACTCTTTGGTAAGACTGGATGTCAGAATTTCAGGTCACTGACTACCTGCACTGAGAAAAATGTCATTTTGACATAATCTTAAAATATCGTGACGTTGGTTTAAAATAGATGCGTTGTCCTAAAATATGTTGATAATAAGTCAATATTACGCTAGAACTGAAATGTGTTAAAATGGAATCGAATTATTTGGGTAAATAATGCAATAATAAGATACTTGTCATCGTAAAAATTGGTAATTATAAAATAACATTGTCTTCTTCAAATAATAACACAATGTAATAGAAAATGGTCCACTGTCCCATAAATTAGTATGATAATTGTAAATAAGATTCTAATTAAAAAACACAATGACAGTCACCATAATATAAATAGATTTCATAGTTTATTAAGAAGAAGTATTTCTAAAAATATAGGACGTAACTGGATATGTGAGGAAGTCATCGTAAAATAGTAGGAAAAATACGTCCTACTAAATCCATGGTGACACGTCATCTTAAATACTGTTATCATCAACATCAGTATTATCATCGTTCTTTTTGGTGAATCACTATGCTCCGTCCTTGGAGTGAATTCATCATACTTTAAGCTGAATTCACCTCTTTTATGATTGCCAGTTTTCTCAGTGTGTAACGACCGCCAAAGATCTATCTATAAAATCTATATATCTTACCCTATATGGGTGCAAAAAATGTTCACACTTAATGGAACCTTCACAAAGTCCTGACTAAACCACCAACACATTGCCCTCTCGACCATAACTCTTATATACTGAAAAGACAAAAAGATCCCCACTTTATCAGTTAACAAAGCTTAAGCCGCGTACGAATACCTTTATCTGTGCCCATTCAACAGGTGACCTGGTATCCCCGAGCTTTATGCTTTACAAGCCCCTGCACTCCAAACTTTATTTTTTCTTCTCATTCGTAATGTTAAAAAGATTTTGTTCAAAGAGTTTTTATGTGCGTGTAAGTAAGAATGTTTGTATTTTTTAAATGTATTTTACGATGGTCATGGCTGACAGTTTAGGGCAGGTTTTATTGAAATACTAGCGAACCTGGCAGACGTCGTCGTCCTGCCCGGACAGCAGCGCCACCTACCGGGTCCAATTGTAAATCGAAACCATTGTCGAATCACATCGGTACCGCGTACACATATAAATGTAAACGTACATCTATTGTACACACGGCAACAAATCAATCGCTAAACATATCCAGTATAACCTTTTTTTTTGGATTGTGGGAAGTCATGAAATGACTCCTCCTGCTCTGGGCAGGGTCAGACTTCTACTGACTAAAAGCTATTCTTAGCTCTTTGTGTCGAGGCCGCGATATCTCTTTAGAACAACCTGCAGCCCCGACGGGTACCAGTATTACCTTACCTAAAGACTTGTATGAGCTTCCCGTACAATGAGGAAGCTGCTTTTCGTTTTTTAAAGTTTGATTGGTCCTCATGCATACTCAGTTATTAGAACTATCCTTCTGTACGTATCTAGTTAGTGCCGTGTGTGTAAGTGGCCGAGTGATCGCACACCACTGTTTCTGCCTGTTGCTCCTATTAAAGCAATTACGTCGTCCGTTACGCCTGCAACAGACTTTGTCGGCCAATTACTTGCGCCAGGAATTAGGGATGTAACTACGCAGGCGATCATCATTCTTCGACCGTTTTTCTTTTTTTGGTTGGTGGAAAATCATCAAATGACTCCTCCCGTTTTGGGCAGAGCCAGACTATGCTAAACTAGGGAGTGTCAGACTTCTACTGACTAAAAACCAGCCATGTTCCTGCTTAGCCCTTTGTGTGGAGGGCGCGATATCTCTTTCGAATAACCCGCAGCCCCGACGGGGTCATTTTCCTACTCTATTTCCAATTTATTTGGGGTTGGAGCAGCATGTCTTCTTCTTCCATACTTCTCTATTACTCGACATCTTATCAGTCATACCTTTTGTACGTCCATCGATCATTTTTTTGGTCACACCTCTCTTGCAGCCATCCATTCATTCTATTCACATCCATGCATAATTGCATAATAAAAACTGTATACTATAAAAATATTGGAGGCTGGATCTAGCCCAGCGAGGATTTAAAATGTTTTTTTTTGTTAATGCAGTATCTGATTCACGGTAATAATTACACGGGACTTAACTATTTTTATCTATTGAGTTTGGTCCAACTGCGGTTGCCCATTTTTTGTCTACAACAACATTAATAAAATTATATAAACATCCTCACAATGAACTAACTTTTGCGAAGAAAAATATGACAAAGAAGGCAAAACAAATAGTTTACCCAGTGCTTATTCTTTTGCTAGATTAACCTGAGACAGATCTTTGTTTGTAATATTTCCTCAGTCAATTCTAGCTACGTTTTACTGAAATTTTCGTATTAAAGCAACACGATAAATGGTTTTAACTGAATGATATTTACGACACGATTTATATTCGATCACTCACTTAAATTATATTACCACTAAAGCCATTTCTATAATTGCGTCACTTTCTTCTTGACATATTTTGAAGTCTGTCAACTTTATTAGTAATTCCTTCAGAATTTTAGATATTATTGTTGTTCTAGCAAGCTTTCGGAGTTCCGTATATCGCGACAATGAAGATTCTCATTTCGGTTATTCGTCATAGTGTACATTTTGACTCACGTAAGTCATACTTTTAAACTTTATGTATACGGTACATCGGTATTTTAAACTTCCGAGTTCAGTAACACAGTCAAACAATCCATGATCATCATTGTCAATCGGAAATTGAAAGGTTAAGCCCTATCATCGCCATTTTCTACGGTCCTGTGCCAGCCAGTAAGCCATATAGTCACCAGAAAATGGACTATAATATCCTACAAAAACTTGGATTTTTTTGTCCTCAGTATATTATTATGTATAACCAAAGTTTAGCCCTATTCAAAAAGACAAAGATCGTAACGCAATTTCTCTTAAGAATTATCTGAATCGCAATAATTTCTTCATCGTGGTACGAGCGACTTACACTGTCAGTCTTTGTTGTAACTTTATTTATTACTATTGTTTTTCTTTCTTCTTATGTTTTGCTTTTGTTGGTGAGTCTCGTTTCTTTCTTTAATATCGACGTGCAAATCACACTAATAAGAATACACACTAATACACAGTATACACACCTGTTTAGTTATTGCCAGGGTATACATATATCCCGTCGGGGCTGTGGGTTGTTCGCAAGAGATACCGCGGCCTCGAAATAAAGGGCTAAGAAGGAACATGGGTGGTTTTTAGTCAGTAGAAGTCTGACACTCCCTTTCGCTCTGCCCAAGAGCGGGAGGGGTTATTCGATGATTTTCCACCCGCCAAAAAAAAAAAGGGTCTACATGTATTATATGCCTTTATTGCTAAAGCATTAAGTTTAAGGTTGATTTGGCAAATTTTACAGTTTTTGGGCGGCTTGAGGTGGCTGCCATCTGTTTCTATGACAAACGCGATGCAATCTTTTGCACGATGTATCTACCATTCTTATACCGATTGTGTATAAATAATTATTAAATTAAAATTACACTATTACTTATGGATTACGTTCCGTGATTTTTAAATATTGTGTGATCCCGAAATTTCGACGCTATTGGAAGCGCCATAGCCGCGGGATGACGCATCCCACGTTGTAGATTAAAAACCGTGAAACCTTACAACAGAATGATTAAATTGTTTACTTTTTTAATTAAAGAACAAACTTTCATTGAAAACAAATCCTTGAGGTTTTCCTTAAATGATTAAGATTTTCCTGTAAAGAAAGAAAGAAGAAGAAAAAAAAATATTTATTTGGGACAAGCACAGGAACTACAAAAATAATAAAAAAAGAATCTAAAACTAAATAATAAAAGAAGACCTGTGCGAGGCCAAAAAGGCTCCTATCTCAGCATGGTGCTGCGATAGATGAGAAACAAATACCGCAGCGCTGGTATTCTGATAGGGCCCACTGTGATGTCACGGTCACACCTACGGACACAAAATGCATAAAGCAAGATGGATAAATTGTCAAACCGTTTTCTATAAACCCCGTACTTTTCACCTGAAAACTAACTAATTACTCAGACGAAGTGAAATTGCACATTGTTTTAATTTTAATTCCCAGTACACATATTATTATTTTTGTATAAAATCAACGTCCTGTAAAAACGGGTTGTATTTTTTAGTTCTCTGTCTATATTCTTTGACGCTTACGCTCGGGGAGTTCTTTTCAATACGCTATCTTTGTCTTTCACAATGCCAATAAAAACTGCTCTTTGAATAAATGCTAATTAACTATAGTCAGTCATCATCTGCCTAGCTTTTTTTCCCAACTATGTTAGGGTCGGCTTCCAGTCTAACCGGATGCAGCTGAATACCAGTATTTTACATGGAGCGACTGCCTATCTGTCCTCCACAACCCAGTTAATATTAGGTAATACGATACTCTTTGGTAAGACTGGATGTCAGAATTTCAGGTCACTGACTACCTGTAACGACTGCCAAAGATCTATATATGGCAGCCGGGACCAACAGCTTAACGTGCTTTCCGAGGCACGGAGGAAACTCGGTATGTCGGGCGGTCACCCATCCACAGACCGACCTAGGCAAGCACAGCTTTACCTTAAGATCGTCCCGAATGGCAGTTCTTAATAAGCCACGAGCTCCTCCAATTAACTATAGTCAGTAATACCAATATTATATTTATAGTACCGGTGAAGGAGTATTCCAGCTAGTACAAGCTTTACAGACCTTCTTAGAATTGATGTAAAGAAAGGTCGGTGTTTCGACTTATCTAGCCATATTTCAATAAAACTTGTAGTATTCTGTAAATTATTATTTATAGTGTTCGTTTATTTATACTCTCTTTAACAGACATAGACTCTTGAACTTCTTAAACCCGTATAAACAAACCAAAGTGATTATTTGAGTAAAAGGGTAACTGCCGCATTCAGAGACCTTTAATTATTACTTAGGCCGTCACTTAGTAAAGGTTTTGACAGTTTTGTCATACGAAAGTATGTCAAATCTTTACTAATTAACGGCTTAAGTACCTAATTATTAATTATCTCTGAGTCGGTACTCGAGATCAGAGATAATTAATGATTAGGTACTAAGATTAAGATTAAGCAGTAAGATTTATTCTGTAGTTTAGTAATTGCTTGAAGTTGGTGCTGTCAAAAGCTAGAATTCGTTTAAATTCTTATCTATTTCATAAAAATGGTTGCCTAAGTGATGAGTAGTAAATAAACATTCCGTGGGACAAACGTTTGTATTTTAACTGAATACACGATACTATAAACAAGTCAAAGTCCTTTGATAGTGACATTAGTTCACAGAATCGGATGTTTCAGTGTAAAGGTACAGTTCTGATTGACGCAGACCAGAAACCAACAGTGTCGTCACTGGCTGACAGTAACAAATCGATTTGTTACTGTCAGCCAGTGACGACACTGTTGGTTACAAGACCGCATTTCTTGTTCGCCAAACGACTTTCGTGGAACTGAATACGAGGAAACCCTTTGAATAAATATTTTTTCTTTCTTTCTTTCTTTTCTTTCTTTGCCGCCAAAGTTGTGAGGTGGCATTTGAAATAAGGAGCGTAACACTGGTCAGTTTGCCTTTTTTTGGAGTGGGGGTGTCATCAAATGACTCCTCCCGCTTTGGGCGGCGCGAAAGGTAGTGTTAGCCTTCTACTGACTAAAAACCACTCACGTTCCTTCTTAGCTCTTTGAGTCCGGGGCTGCGGTATCTCTTTTTGAACCACCCGCAGCCCCGGCAGGCGTCAGCCTTGCGGGCCCCTGCAATGTTGCATACATCTCTTTGAGATGCGTGTGAAACACGAACGCGCCGTCGACACGACCTGTCATCGTCAAAGTATGGACGGACGGTGAGCCGGCCCATTAATCACCGTCCACAGGCCCGCGCCTACGATGTGGTCAGTTTGCCTCACTCGTCAGTTTATTTAATTCGACAGTTTCGTTTAAACCTTAGCAGCTATTGGCACCCGAAAAGTTTGCGTTCTCCATTGCCTTGTGAACTGTACCTTAATTCGGCCTACGCATCGCAAAGCTTAATTAACACAAATAACCCAGTGACATATCATGACATCGACCAACACGCAACTTGGGGAAATATGTCACCTTGACGTATTACAATCTATTCATTAATGACGACGCGTGTGCTTAAAACACAAATAGTCGTTGTTTACTTAGAATATGTTTGTATTTTAATGTGTACTGACAAACTGTTGTCGGTTGTTGGTGTTGCGTAGGCTGTGCTACGCTGTGTAGGCTGTGCTACGCTGCGTAGGCAGTGCTACGTTGCGTAGCTTGTACTACACTCCGTAGGCTATGGTAAGTTGCGTAGGCTTCGCTACGTTGCGTAGCCTACACGTCCTTTAACTATGGTAATACATACTCGATTAATAGTTTAACCAATCATAATAAAGAGTCAAAATTCCAACAGATCCCTTAATACAGAATATCTTCCATACTTTTGAATCTAATACAACTTCAAAGAGAGAGCAATGGAAAAGAAACTCGTTCAAGAAACTTTCAACGTGTTGTTGGCATAGTTTCTGAACTTATTTTCACGCCTTCGCGAAGTAAGTTTAACTATGAAGTACTTATACTTAAAGGTAGTGTTTTCATCACGTGAAAATGCCTTAGCGGTAAAAAAATAATGGCGAGATGGTCCGTAGGAAAGTAAAAAATAAACAATAAAAGTTAGCTGCTAAATACCTTTCTTTTTTTTTTGGCGTGTGGAAAATCATCAAATAACTCCCGCTCTTGGGTAGAGCGAAAGGGAGTGTCAGACTTCTACTGACTAAAAACCACCCATGTTCCTTCATAGCCCTTCATGTGGAGGCCGCGGTATCTCTTGCGAACAACCCGCAGCCCCGACGGGGCTGCTAAATACCTGAATTCAAATTTTGTTGCTGAATATTTAAATTGAATACAATGGGTAGGTAATATGACTGGGATGGGGATAATAATTATTTTTTTGAACTTGCACTTCACACTAATACTAGTATGAAGTGTAGTAGTAGTCATCATCATCATTTCAGCCAAAAGACGTCCACTGCTGGACATAGGCCTCCCCCAGGTGTCGCCACATTGACCGGTCCCGTGCGTCTCGCATCCAGCGGGTACCCGCAACCTTCACCAGGTCATCGGTCCACCTAGTGGGCGGCCTTCCAACGCAACGTCTTCCGGTTCGCGTTCGCCACTCCAGAACTTTTCGGCCCCATCGGCCATCCGTTGTGCAAGCAATGTGCCCTGCCCACTGCCACTTAAGTTTGGCAATTCTTCGGGCTATGTCGGTAACCTTGGTTCTCATGCGGATGTCCTCATTAGTAGTTTGTAGTAGTAGTATTTATTTAAACATTCAAACTTTAAATATACGTCCGAAGCCTAGTCATGAAAGCTTGAGCATGCTGGACTGATAAATACTTTTTCTTTTTTAATTTTCTTTCTTGAGTACATTTACTATAAACTTTAAGGATTTTAGTACGCATCAAATTCGTTAAATTCAAATACCGTATAAACTAAATGGCCGAAATAAAACTTCAGCCTTTCTCTCCTAAACCCATATCAACATTATGTTATCGTAACTTTGACCTAAAACACTTTATTATTTCATGAAATACTGAAATTTTATGTCAAGTACTAGGGCTCAAAGCCCACACTATTTCAGATAACGATTCCCAAATATAATAAAAGCCCGCATGTTAGTGTAAGTTTTGATGTGAAATTGTATAGTTTTGGGTATTGTTAAAATACTATCTACTTTTAAAATGGAACGGATAGTACAAAAACAGTGTTTAATTATTTTTGGAACTGACTGTCTCGTTGGTCTAGTGGTCGCAAGCGTGACTGCTGAGCATGACGGCCTGGGTTCGATTCCCAGGTCGGAAACGTGTTTTCCATCAGGAATTTCGGTAGCAGCCACAGAGCCTGGATTTGTTTCCTGTTGGTGGCATCTTTCCTTAGTGGATACCTACGTCATAAGAGGAATACGTGCGTATTTTTAAGTTTGTAGCCCCTAGTTTGGCCTGTGCGGTGATCCTCAGTCAGTCAGCTTTGCCTTTTATAATATTATACAAGATGATTTTTAGTCACCGTCCAAATTCTGATATCGATCTTTGGCGAAAATCATTGAATACGTGTTTTCTCTTGACTAAAAAATCTTCTTGTATACAGGGTGTAAATCAACCCATCACACAGCCGTCAACCAAGCATTCTGTACATCAAACTAAGTACCCCTACGCAAAAATTTTGGCTGGGAAATGACTTTTTTTATTGGGATCAAAAATCACATTTTACGGTAAAACTCAATGTAGCACTGTGAAAACATTGTGCTAGTGGATGCTTTAAATAGTAAACGGATCATGGGGGTAATATAAGTAAAGATAAAACCTGAACAACTAGTATTTACAAAAACAGCTGTGAAAAATTTGGAACTTTGACCCCCAATATCTCCGTAACTAGGAGGTTCCCAGGTATGGTCTAGAACAAAAAAATGATAGCAGTGGTGGGGAAAACAAGTGCCCTTCGTTTGCGTTAAGGGTACTTTTACACCCTATATAGATAGATCAACACAGAATAAAAAAAAAATTGTTCTTCAACAGACTTATTACCACACTTTTTTTTTTTTTGGGGGTGGGATATCACCAAATAACCCCTCCCGCTCTTGTGCAGAGCGAAAGGGAGTGTCAGACTTCTACTGACTAAAAACCACCCATGTTCCTTCTTAGCCCTTCATGTCGAGGCCGCGGTATCTCGTGCGAACAACCCGCAGCCCCGACGGGCATCGGCCCTTGCGGGCCCCTTCCATGTTGCTGACATCTCTTTGAGGTGAGGGCGCCGTGGCACCTCTCCAGCCACTCCTTAAAGAGAGGACTTACCGCCACTATCGTGGCGTGCCCTACTTATTACCACCCTTCGCTTATTACTTGGATCAATTCATCTATATCGAATACATGGAAAACAATATGTAGGGAATCTAATTTTTTGTACGTTGAGTAGTCTTTCGTCGGAAAAAATCCTTTTAAGGCGTATTGGAGAACAAAATAGATTTACCTCGGTTGTATCGGGACTGAAATTAAATTTACAAGTGTATTTTAGCAATAAGGTTTTATCGCTAAAGTTTTTGTTAACATTTAGAGGGTTTACAAATGAAATCGTATCAGAATGGTCAGTTATTAAGGTCGTGATTGTGTGATTTTGAATGTTTTGATAATCTGCTAATTGTCAGACGTAATCATGGTTTACAGATGGTGATTGCATGACAGAACTGACAAGCCACTGATCTGGCGAAACCATGATTGTCATTAAATATTTTGACATTTCTCGCGGACTTCGCGGACGACCATTATTATTGCTTTTTTTGCAAGATTTTAATTAACTTTGCTTTATGCACAGTCGAACAAGCTGATAAGTATGCAGCCAGCTAACTTGTCTTCACTTTTAAGATTATAAAGATACATTTAGAGACTGATGCCACACGATACAGCGTTTGACATCAGTCGCTTAATACGAAACGCTTTATAAAACAAAATTGCAATCAATATTTCCAGTGTACTAGAATTATAAAAAAAACTCTACCTGTATACTTATTAGTTTGTTCGAGTGTACATGTTCTAGTCCAACACATCACCAATATTAGTTAATAAACTTCTTCTGGGTTAGCTCGTTCCATTGTTAACCTTATCTTTGTCCTCGCGACAAGATTACGTTCAAAAGGGGGCCATTTAATATGAAATCACTAATTCACTACATATTATAAAACAAAGTACTCCACCGCGTCTGTCTGTCTGATTGCGATAAACACAAAAACTCCTCCACCGATTTTCGTGCTGTTTTCACTAATAAATAGAGTGGTTCTCGAGGAAGGTTTCAGTATTTAATTTATCCCTGGAATAGGTTCCCATGGGTTGCGGGAACGGCATCAAAATTTTATGATTATTTTTGGTCGCGATAACCAACACGCACACGGGCGAACCTGCGGGCATCAGCTAGTTAATAATATTGTTAACGTGATGAAAGTAACACACCTGTCCTGGTCAACCCGAAGAATTTTCTAAGGAATCATAATTTTTTAACTGTCTCTGTCCCAGTAATACCCTTGGGAACCTTATAAGATGAGTATGATTATTTATAATATGGCGATACTTTAATACAAGCCTTTAACCTTGGCTTACCCTTATGAGCTACTAGTCTTCACGATTTCAGGGTTTCGGAACAGTCTGCTTACCCCAGAGGCTTTTTTGTGGATGGTGCGAAATCACCAAATGGCTCCTCCCGCTCTGGGCGGAGCGGAAGGGAGTGACAGACTTTAACTCTCTTTACCCATGTTCCTTCTTAGCCCTTTGTGTTCGGGGCCGCGGTATCTCTTTCGAACAACCCGCAGCCCCGGTAGGACAACTCGCAGCCCTGGGAGGAGCCCTAGAGGCATGTCATATTGATTCATATGTATGTTTACTCCAACTTATAGTAGGCTTTAGCCCCAATCCGGTAATGAGAACATTTCGCATAGAGATAATACTACTATATGGCAATTTAAATTAGGTAATTAACATTCATAATGAGGTTTATTACTAAGTAATAACACTATTTTGTTAATTTAAAACGTATAAATGTTTATCCATTAGTTATTCATATTTAGGATCAAAATAATAGCCTATTTACCTAAATAAAATACTATTTAATAGAATCCTACGCTAAACGAAAATTAATTATTCATTAGAGTTCTAACCTGCCGAACAGAATAACACAACAGTTTGAATTATTTAAGTACTGGACTAAATATATTTAACAGGTCATAATTGAAATGTGGACAAAAGCGTATTTACAGTTACAGCTGTTATGACCTACTTACATCTATATAGGGTAGTGCCGACAATACGACAATAATTCATTTATTGTCGTATCCGTTACCACTGATAGTCCTAGTTCATAGGAACATTATTAAACTATCAAATAAACCTTAACACCAAAATAAAAAAAAATACAATAAAACTAAGTAGCATAAAACTTGGGCTGCGGGTTGTTCGCAAGAGATACCGCGGCCTCGACATGAAGAGCTAAGAAGGAACATGGGTGGTTTTTAGTCAGTAGAAGTCTGACACTCCCTTTCGCTCTGCCCAAGAGCGGGAGGGGTTATTTGATGATTTCCTAACCCCCAAAAAAAAAAAATTGCATAAAACTGTAAACGAATTACGTTGTCGTATTGTCAGCACCACCCTGTATAGCTATATACACCTTTATTATATTTACGACAAGGTTATAAACATACCCACTTACTTTTTTCGAAGGACATAGTGTGTTAATAATTCTATTTTCGTAACTCAAACAGAGTTGTTAAATTAAATAAAATTACTACATATTTTTGTAGGAGAGATTTCAATTCTCAATTCTTTATTGCGAACCATAATGTAAATACAATAGTAGTTGGTCGGGAAATTATTATCAGGCACAATTAAAGAACCTGTCGAGCACAGCATAGATCAAGTAGGCGAGAGGAGAGAATATCTTTTATGTGGTTGATTACAGCGCGAGTTATTGCGTAGGCATTTGTTTTTTTTTACAAATTTTCTTTGACTGGGAATTATCATTTAATTTAAATATTATATATCAAAATTGCTAATGGTTGACAACCTAACAAGATAATTCCACTAGACATGCTATTTCAAGCAACCAACCAAAAATCTGACAACCAGTCTTACCTTAGGGTTATGGAGGTCAGATAGGCAGTAAAATTTTGGTATCCAGCTGCATCCTGTTAGACTGGAAGCCGATTCCAACATAGTTGAGGCACGGTTTGGCAGATAACAAAACGATAGTATAGTTTATCATTAAAGTTATGAAATGTAACCGATAGAGTAACTACAAAAAAAATACTTAAAATAACTAGTGGACTTGGCAGACGTCGTACTGCCCGGACAGCAGCGCCATCTATCGGGTCCAATTGTGTTTTCAAACCATCCAAGAACCCATTGAAATATCCGCAGAAAGTTTCATCCAAATCGGTCCGGCCGTTCAGGAGGAGTTCAGTGACATACACACGTACAGTAGAATTAAGATAAAGATAATGACGGAGTATGTCAAACTCCAGCAGAATCCTGTCTTCACGCTACATGTAAGTGTAAACCCATCTTGGAAAGGCAAACAAGCTCGCAAACGGTTGTGTGCACGTATTCAGATAACGTTGAACCCTTAGCTGTGCACTTTAGCACTAAGTTTAATAAGCTATCAGCATGTCTAACTAAGTATTTAGGGAGTAGGTAGAGACGATATTGTATCGGTAAAACGATGCCTTTCGAATTAGTGCTGTGTTCAAGGTGTATCTATATAAAAGTTTAAGTTTTTTATATGCCTACTTTTTTAATCTTTCAGTTTTCTTTTTTTTATTCTAAAAGTAAATTAATCAAGTACTGTCCGAAGCCATTGTTCATTTTACTCGAAAATGGAATCTTCAACCCGAAAAGAAGAATCCATACATATACCTACATGGAGATTTAAAGTAATGGATACGAAGGAGATTTAAGATTGAATTGTAGGAACAGAATTTTTATCTGCTAGGCCGTCAGAAGTGCTTATAACTGGTCTACTAGAAAAAAGCCTTGCTTTTGATATTGTGTATGACGTAAATTGTTCCAATTGCCCATTTTTTGTATTAATTCTATAAAAATACTTACTAAATAATTTCAGTCGCACGTGTATATCTTAGGTTAACCTACTCCTGCCGAGGTCTTGGGATGGTCAGTTTGTGAATAGATGGCCGTCCATTTCATATCACCCATCCTGCTTACAAATGAAGAATTCGATTTTATCAACCTCGGAAAGCACATTAAACCGAAGGCCCCGCCCGACTGACATTTAATAAGCCCTAAAGTCTAAAAACCAGTCTCACCCTAAAGCGTCGTATTACACATAATTTACATGTATAATACTAGTATTTCGCTCCATTCGGTAAGACTGGAAGCCATTGGAGTCATCTTCCAGTCTACCCCAACTCAGCTGGAGTTGGAGAAAAGCCAGGCAGATGTAGAATAGGTAAACTAAATTCTAATATTTGAGTCCCACACGTTTTCATGACACCTACATTTAACCTTTGTATACTCGCGCCCATCGGCATTACACATATACTCACGCACGGTCTCTCAGACCGCGATTTGGTCTCGTCTATATTATTCTTGTATTTATGTGTTTTTAAACATTATTGGTATTTATTATAAAGAAGAGAGTATAATTATTGAACAAAAAAACCTATAAAGCATATCAGAACTATTACTCAATTTGGTAGAAGTAGTCTCTGGATACATGCTTTGTAAAATGCCATTATATTTGGCATTCTAACTTTAATAGGAAATATTATCATTTTCATGTGTTTATTAACAAAATTACGCTTAAATGTAATAAATGAGTATCAAGAATAATCAAAAAATAGGTACTCAAAATTAATATTTTGAGAATTTGAGATGGATTTGTAACAGTAGGCGACTTAGAGTATTTTTTCCGGGTCCGTGGCTTAGGCCCCCAGTGGTCGACGCACCTGTGGCCGACGCCCCCGATACGATTAATTTAATTCAAAGTAAACAGTTACACGTATACTCGCGTCGGTCTCACGGACCGAAAACAGTCATAAAGTGTCACTTGTCCACTAGGCACCAGCCCTTGTACCACACTAAACAATGCATAACAACAAATTAGGTAGTCGACAAATTCCCAGCGTTTTTTATTTCTGAGAAAACATCGAAATATTGACTTGTCGGTCTGAGAGACCAACGCGCGAGTATGCGTAGGTTAAACCCCAGTCACAAGAAATTGAGTTCACCAAGCAATTAGCATAGGTACACGTTTGCTACAAATTAATCGTGAGTGTTAGTGAAACCACCGCAAGCTGTATGACAACACGTGCGACATTCGTGCGAGCATTTATTATGTTGACAGTTCAGCTATGGGTATTTATCACTCCTATTGTTTAGAGGCTTAATATGTAAATGTAAACAATTGGGTTTATATCTTCCTGTCTTGTGAATGTTTAAATTCAACCTATAGATTTCGTTACTAAAGTGTTTTTCTTTGTGAAGTGGTTTTCGCTAAATTGACTCGGTTCGTTTGAGTATGAGCATTTTCAATAGAAAAGAAAGAAAAAACATTAATTTGTCTCGCACAGGACGAAATTATAAAACAAAATTATACAAAAGTAAACTGCAAAAAATATGGATAAAAGACACACATAAAATAACAAAGACACATTAGACTAAATTGGTCCTGTACGTACGATACGAGGCCAAAAGGTTCCCATCTCAGCATGGTAACGTCCATCAGTACCTCGATGACATCAGTAACATGGCTTACCGGACAGATTTTTAAATACCTCATTGTATGTGGAAAAGTACCACATTTTCACTCCAAGGTACAGTCATCCATGAATCACCACCACAGCTGGTTTTCCTTGCTTCGGCCAGTCTGCTTAAAGTCTTACAGGTTCCAGAATAAGGTGTTAATTCGATTGCCTTGGTATTTCAGTAAGGCTTTGCTTATAGTATCCGGGCTAAGTATAATTGGATACTTCAATTAGGGATTTTGTAGTAGCAGACGGACGGCAACAGGCTCGACCCCTATTAGATGGTACGATGAACATAACTGGTGAAATGTGGGCTACATACACCTTAACCAACTTTTTGCGTTATACAGGGTGTAAGAGACACCCACGCACAAACCAGTACCACCGAAACCGCCAACATCGACAGTTTTCAACGGTAATTCTAAAAATAAAATTTGTTGTTTCCTACAAATCTGCAATATTTACATGGTCAAAATGTGGAATATCAGATTTTTCTAATGATTTTATTTATGTGGCCGAGTTCAGAATGATGCTCAGAATTAGCGTTGAAAAAAGCCGGAAAGATTCCCGTTTCATTCCAATGCCGTTGTATTTTTCAATGGAACTTTCGAAAGATTCAAGAACATTGGCCAGTATAAATTTCATGTATTTTTCCAATAAAACGGAAAAAAACAGAAAGATTCCCGTTTCTTTCGTATTTTTCCGTTTATTTTAAGTGTAACTTTCGAAAGTTACATTGAAAAAAACGGAAAAATACCAAAAATTGTTTTTCCCCCGAAAAAACCAAATTGTAACTTTCGGAATTTTCAACGCTACTCAGAAAACGTGGTTATCGTTTGTACGCCGATATCCCTTCCACCTTGTATATGTGTTTTTATCAAACATGGTTCTCAAGCTCGGCTCTAATATTGCTACCAACATATTTTATTACTCTGCTGTAGCCCTCTTATCCCAAGGGATTAAATAGCTTCTTCGATAAATTGCGGTCTGACAATACACCTGCTTCGGTTGGTGTACCTTTATAAAAACATATTTGACCGTAAAAGGAGTACATAATCCGGCCATAAATATGGTTTACCGAGTCTTCATTGATATAAAAACTAAAGATACGGTCGTCCGAACATTTGCTCGACGCGTTCGCCATACAGAGAATTGGTGTAGTTTGCTCGTTAACGTAACCTTGTATAAGCGGCGTGGCATTTTCGAGGTTTATAGAACATAAATAAAGGTTTTAATAAAATTTACGACCGCACCCGAAGAGAGCCGATCGTGGACTAGTTCACTTCGGCTTACGAAAGACCTTATTGGGACCACGTTTGTGGCGTCATTTTAACATGCCGTCCGCCCAGTCCTTACGCAGTAATATATAAGTCAATGCGAGTCTTAAAAAAAATATTTGCTTCGTATAGCATCGCCATAGTATAAGTGGCAGTGTCTTTCTAAAGTTTTTTGTGAAAAACAAAAGTCATTAAAGGAAATCAGTTCAAATATTTTTTTTAATCGTAGGGACGTTTGCAAACATTTGACCTCACATATTTACATTTCTTTGCCGTTTTTCTCTCTTCCAAAGAGATCTACGCTAGGGAATGGGCAACTACAGTATACATTCACAGTTCTAATGCGTTGTTACTAGCTTCTATTTATTTTGTATTTGTTTTGACTATTCAAAAGACCTGTAACTGACCTACTTAAAATAAATGTTTTGATTCATTGATTGATAGATCATACACAAACAGTCAGAACTGGAACAACTGTCTGTAGGACCTACAAATATGTGTGCCGTCCGGGGATCGGACCCGCGAGGCGTAGCGCAGCAGCCAATTGCTTAGCCACTGCGCTGACTGTGTCGTCAAAAACAAGACAGTCCCAAAAATCTCGCCACACACTCTTCGCCACTTTCTGGTGTTTTTTTCTGGAGCGAAAAACCTGCGGAACAAACTAACAGTAGGAAGAATTAGTTATCTTTGTCGTAACCAAGACTACAACCCAGCCAGGGTATAACAAGGCTCAAAATACAGTCGTTCAAATTCACCACCATTGAAAGGAGATATACCCACGTTGTCGCGTTGTCCTCCATATAATAAATTTACAACGCCTTGTATTCTGGAAGCTTCGTTCGGTTTACCATTTGTCATCCCGGGCGTCCGACAAACGTATTTTGAGTGCCACTAAAATATTCACCGGACAATACTCAAACATTGTAAGGCTCTCCGACGAGAAAAGGTGCAGGAGTTATAACAAAATTTATTATTAATAGTTAGGGACAGTGCAAAGAGATTTTCGAGTAGGTAACACAGATATGCCATTTGCAAAAATCTTTTGTTTCCAAAACTTCAGCCAGTAACTTTCCGGAAGTTTATACATACTCGTATACTTCAAACCAACTTATCTGTGCAGGCGAGAAAACAGAACTAAAATTAATATCCTAACTTTGACATAGCGATGCGTTTTTTCTTGACAAGTAACGCCACTTTGAACTGCACACATAAAATTGTCATACTGTATATAAAGTCAATAATACTTTTGACTTTTCTGTCCTCTTTATTACTGATAAAAACTCCGTTTGTCTATGACCAGCGGTGTTTTTGTAAAGGATCAGTGACCCACAATGTTCTTCCCACAGAACAGATAAAAGAGATTTTATCTGTTCTGTGGTTCTTCCCTATATAAAATACACCATCTTTAAAACTGCTCATAATAAACCAGAAAACACAAATCCAATCGCGCTGCTAATCGTGACAGTGCCTAAAACACAGCAATTCAATTTAACTGCCTCCCCCAATCCAAAAATCGTTCCCCTGTCGTAACGTGCCAATATTAGCATTATTCCCAGCCGGTGAATGAATATATCTCAACAAACGATTATACAGTATGACAGCGGCCACCGTCCACCAGTTTCATTGAAATCGTAAACTTGTCCACTCCATCCCTTTGAATCAGAATTTTAAACTCCTATAGGACATAAAAGCGGGTCCGAAATGCTTTCACAGACGATTGTTTTCGTATTCCCAATGAAATGGATCCCACAACACGGGTGCAAATTAAAATAAAATCGTATTGTTCTCTCGTGAATATGAGCAATGATTTGAAGCGGCAAAAGTCCTCTGTTTACGTTTATAGGTAGTGATTATTTCGTTCAACCTTTGCACTTCAGGCCTACAAGGCAGCTTTTGCAGAATCATAATAGGATATTATATTATGAATACCGCGACAATTAGTAAAATGTTTACAAACCGATATGTTTTTGAACCGAAATTCTTCTAAAGTGGTAATTTTAGGCCCGTGCTCACAAACTTTCACATTTATAATAGTAGTAAGATTCTAGAATACATTCTAGAATCTATATTATATATATATATATATTCCAAAACTTTTTATTTCCATCTTTATGTGCATATCTATGTACCATGTCACACATGTTTATACAAATAAATGCATCTTTATCTTTATCTTTATATATACTTCGGTAGAAAAGTTATCAGTAATGTTGATGAGATCGCGCGATCGGTCAATGTTGACAGGATCAGTAGCGTTCGTGTGTATTACGTCATGCAAAAATGTGTCACGCTCTCAATTAAACTGTCGGTCACCTCCATAGACTCTCAATCAAACATAAATTGATATCTGATTGTGGACGAAGCGGTGTGTATGTGGAAATCGTAGCAAAACCAAAAAAAACTAAATATTTTATTTACATAGATGCCCCCAATCCCGATCGGGTTGATCGTCTCCTATGGAGAAGAATCCGCAAGAAACTCCATGGTTACTGTTTTAAAATGATTTGATTTCATAATATTTTCATGTTATCGCATAAGTATTCAGGTTTGGTGGGATATCCCCATGGGAAGAAGGCGTGAATTTATGTTTTAATTGCTATAGTCAGCTACTGGACGAGGCTTGAAACTTTCATAAAACCGCTGTCTCACGGCCTCGAGAGCTCTCCAAAAAATAAATCTACAAGATTTATTTTTAAGTTCGCGTAAAGCTGCAAAGTTCTCGTGAGTTAATTGAAAAAACTTTGCGGTATCGACGAAATGAATATTGTTTATTATGTAAATTATAAAATTAAAATATTGATTTAGTTATGAAACTGTGAGCAGTAGGAGTGCGATAGAGTTGTGTTCTCTCGTCTTTACTGGGTGCCTGGTGGAGTAGAACCCTGGTGTCAGAGTTTCATGCTGCCCATGGGCCTCTGACTTGGCTTTACATGCCGCCGAGAAATATTTCTTAGGTATGCTGGTTTCCTCACGATGTTTCTCCGCCACCGAAGCAACTTATCCGGAAAATCGGAGGTGCATGCGTGTTTTTTAATACACGTTTTTAAGGATATAACTTTACTTTAAATACCTCTATGACCCATTTACTATTCAATACTTCCATCACCACAATAATTTACCGTAAAGTAGCCACTACTCAAACAATATACCAACTAAAACCGAGTATTTAAATAGAAGTTAAATAAACTGAAAATATATAGGTTAATCTCAAAGATTAACGTTCCCAAACTCAACAGTACAATAATTAAACATAATAAATAGTCCACAAATTATCAACAGATTGCTAAGTGTTCTAACTTTAATTATTTAGTTCAGAAACAAGTAGTAAATAAGCAACGTTTAGGTAATTGCTTTGCTTATAAGCAATTTGTTATGGCAAACCCACCCTAATTTACAACACAGACAAGATAATTATATATTATAATGGAATTATAAGATCAAAAAGATTTAATCACACAATTAAAGTTTAAGTAATAAGAAACTTCAACTAAACTAAGAATCTGTAAAATAATCTCCAAAGATATCAAAAAAACTTTGAATCGTAATTTCTGAAGTATCTAGTCTTTAGTCTCGATTAAATAAATGAAAAGATTATTAAGATAAAAAAACACTAAAATCTAAAGAAATATTTGGCAAAAAGCCAACGTAAGCGTAAAATATTCATATTTTAACAAAATTAGAATCCTGAAACGAGATATCGGTTTCAGCTATTTATTATAACGGCAATGTTATTGGCAATCTTCTATTTCCAAAAACATCGAATTGAGTGAGTCTCATCCCAATTTGAATATCGACAAATTGTAATCACGAAGACGACATTTTCACAGAAAACAGACAAGCCGATTTATTTCATGAAAAATCGAGCATCCACATTTATTGCGAAGGTATCGCACAAAATGGCTTATTTGAGACTGGCTTTTGCCCCGATTTCCTTCGCGTGTATTTTGGATTTTCACAAACATAATGTTAATGTCATTTTTTTGGCAAAAATGACATTTGACGAGATTTTGGGCCAGTAAAATATAATGTCGTCTCAGTTACACGGCAAAGAAGGAGACCAATTAAATCCCCAATTTATTGTTTGTCTAATCAAATCCAATCCTTTTTTGCCAGAATATAGGTTTACAGAATTTGAATTTAAAATTATAAAGGACTAACATAACATTATGGTGTGCAAATATTTGATTTTAACCTGCCCAATGTTATTATTGTAAACAAAAACAAATTGTCCATAACAACAAAATATAAAATCATGCATGGATTAACAAATTAATAATTACTTGATGTCAAAGTTATTACTCAAAAAATATTTATATAGTTTTCAAACTACTCTATTTTGAAACTCCAAAAAATCTGTTATGCAGTTTAACCGTGAAGACGTAACATACGAACAGATCTGTCACTCTCGTATTCAAAATATGAGTAAGGATCACCTTCAACAATCAGAAGGGGCATTATTGCGAGCATAAGAATGTTCTACCACACGGTATGTTCAGATATTGAATTCTATCCGCTCTTATCGCATAATAAGAGGTGTCGCCTGTCTTATGTAGGAATGTGGCTTTACGTGAGTGACAGGATGCGAATATTTTCGATTGTTTGTTTGTTTGTTCCTCATCCATCATCGGCCTGCTTTTATTCGACTATATATTTCGGAGGTTACTCGACAAATGAAGGTTATATATCCATCCACGAAACGAATTAACATCATCTTCGATTCACCCAAGATATATACATATATGTATATATATACATCTTTATTCTTGTAATATAATTATAAAATATGCAAAAAACTAATTGGCTATTAATAAAATGACGCATCCAGTTTCCTCTTTTTAAAATCTAACAGTCTCTTGCCAGGTAGTTATTAAAAACAACGCAAGGCTGGATAAAAGATAAAAGGAAATCTCCTAAAATAATCTAACACCGCCATTCAATATGCGCCTGGATTTAAGTATGTCATCAAAGAGCAGCCGAGCGAAGTTTCTCTAAGTGGCTCAGAAGAGATCGCGGAAAAACCTTTGTTTGACGCCGAAGATACCCGTTAGGGCTAGCGCTGATTAGGATGGACCACATTGGTCGGAAATTATTTCCCAAAGAGAGGAGACCTGATTCCCAGCAGTGGGAACATTAAAAGGCATTAAAATGATGATAATAATGAAACCATGGTAAATTTTAAACGACTGATTTTTACATCTTTTTTTAAATTAATAACAAATAATAAAAATAATCATTTTATTATTTGGTCGGGCAACTGAGGTAGGTAATCTGTGGCGTACCTTCATTTTGTTGGTATCACAGGTGTTTTCCATCAGGTGTGATCGAGATCAAGAGCCATTTTATAATTTAAATGAAATGATGCCTTATTTATTCCTTTTGAACTCTGATGCAACTTTACAAAACGGCCGTAATATGCGTTTTGCTTTAAAGAGTAAAAATGGATTTTTCGAGACAGGAAAAAGGATCTTAATTTATCAATGTCTGTGGGGTAAAGCAGCATGTTTCCTTGAATTAGTTTCAGTCTTACTGCGGTACTCAGAGAGCTTTAATGATTACTTTACTAAGTGATGGCCTAAGTAATCATTAAAGCTCTCTGAGTGCGGCAGTGAGTGTATCCATTGCAGCGTTTGTCCTCGTGTATACTGTTATGTTTTTCTATTCGCTGTGTGCTTCAGAGAAGTAGCAAAAACTATAATTACTTTTCTAGACTGATTGGATGTTTTTATTCAACTTTGCTACTCTAGGGTTTCAAACAAACTTAATGTTGTATTTGCAATACTGCATTAACTTTTTTATCAGATTTTGAATCTATTTGTTTCTGAAGTAAACCTTTTTTTTTTTGTTCTTAACGTATACACACTGAATTTATCCGACTGTGCCTGAGCTCTAAAAGAGGGTTTCCGTTAATAATATCTTCATCATTCTCCTGCCCTTATCCCAATATATTTGGGGTCGGTGCAGTATGTCTTCTTCTCTCATACTTCTCTGTTACTCGTCATCCCAGCAGTCACTTCCTTTCTCTCCATATCATCTTTCACAAAGCCCATCCATCGTTTCTTCTGAATACCGATTTCAGTTGTTCCGGTAAAAATACCAATCGGCTCGACTCTTTTATCCGTTTGTAAAATTCTGACGAATTTCAATGATTAATGCGAATTCCAAACGACTGGTTAAGGTCTACGAATCCGTAATTGAAACTTACAAATACAACAGATTTACCCAAATAAGTTTGCGGAGAAGTGTTTTTTTTCGCTCAAAAAGCACAATGAGATTACGACGAGGCTAATTCTAACACAACCTAAAACCTGCTGACAGTCTCGAGAGAGCCCTAAGTGGTATTCTACAGCGGAAAAATCAAGGAACGGCCGATCAAACTGTGTACGAACTCGACCTCCGTCTTTCATTGTATCCATTCAGGAAGCCTCAAAAATTGTCAAGGACCGACATTTTAGGCGCTAAGCCAAGAAAACACTTCCACAAAATGGGTAACGATCGGTGTATTTAGGCCCAGTATTAAGCCAGTCGGGGCTGCGGGTTGTTCGCAAGAGATACCGCGACCTCGACATAAAGGGCTAAGAAGGAACATGGGTGGTTTTTAGTCAGTAGAAGTCTGACACTCCCTTTCGCTCTGCTCAAGAGCGGGACCCTGGTTATTGGATGATTTCCCACCCCAAAAAATAGGGCACAGTATTAAGCAGACGAGAACAACTAAAACAGTATAACAATATAATAAATATTAGATCTTAGAACTAGGAATAGACTAGGCTCCATTTTCTCCATAGCCGTATTTTTTTAAATAATGGTAACAATACACCGTAATGGTGATCCCTAAGTAAGTATATTCATATGGAGCTCCATGTTTACCATTCATTAAACATTATTACTTTTATAAACCTTCCATAAAACTGTACCCTACATATTGTGAATATTCTGAGCGCTTATTATCCCACATTAAGAGTTTAGCTTCCTTTTCCAGTAATATTAATTAATTTCCTCGTACGAGGATTAACTAATAATCCTGCATAACGTATTAAATTATAATCGGATGGTACCATTTTGACAGAATTTCGGTGGATTATACAGGTATCAGATTGTAATAATGTCGTAATAAGTACGTGTCGTAATAAGTACGTGTCGTAATAAGTACTGTTTGTAAAAAGGAGGTAATTTGTTTCATACCTACGGGTTTCTTATACAAATCACGCCTTTTCCCACGGAGGTAGGCAGAAAACAAAGAACGCCACCTGCTTCGATCCTTACTTGCTATCGTTTATTCTTATCACTACATATTATAAAACAAAGCCCTCCACCGCGTCTGTCTGGCTGTAACTTACCGATTTTCATGCTGTTTTCACCAATAGATCGACTTTGCTTTGCTGATGCTTGCGGCTTTTGAAAAAAATATATAAACAAATTCATATATATTTTTTTTTCAAAAGCCGCAAGCATCAGCAAAGCGAAGTCGCAGGCTTCAGCTAGTTACTCAATTAAATATTTTGTGGACAGAATATTATTGCAATACTATTCCCACTCAACAGGACAAAAGCGAAGAAGGAACAGGGATTATACTTCCAAAGCTTAACCCGACCTGTTGATTTCTAACCATGAACGATAAATCCCGATTCTTTCAGAATGCAGCGAACCTTTCCTAGGCCGTCGTTTGAAAAATACGCAACCCTAATAAAAATGATTAAGTGTTGAAAAGAATATTCTTCTTAGCGTGTCGATGGCAATCTAAGTTGTGCGGGCCCAAAACAGCAGGGCTATGGGGTATCTTTTCAAATGTCAGTGGCTATCGTAGTGTCCATCGATTAACTGTCAAATGGTTACGGTTTGGTACAAAATGAAACCATTTGACAGTTAATCGATGGACACTATGTTAGCCACTGACATTTTAAAAGATACGCTATAGCCCTGCTGAGCTACTGAGTAAACGAATATTAGTAAAACATTTTTTTTAAACTCAAGTTTCTTAAACCATCAACTTCAAATTAATCGTCATGATTCGCTTCATAATATTTTCTTGAAAAAATTGCTTACAAAGCGGTGTGCGATCGTGCGGAAGACTTGTGATAGCCCCTAAGTATCACTGCTTCCTTTGTGAAGAAAACATGTCATTCAGGTTATGACACCCTTCAATTATGTTACTGGGGCTAATAAGGAATATCACGTAACATAATATCACGCCTGTAATCCCGAAGGGTTAGACAGAGGTGTACGTACGTATATGTAGTACATCCACATTTCGCAAGATACGTTTAAGTCCCATGTAATGGGGGAGTGCCCATTGCCATCAACCGGGCACAAATCCAGACTTCGTGGCTGCTACTGAGAAGTCCCTGATGGAAAAGCACAACAACATTTTGCCCGACCCGGGAATTGAACCCAGGATCTCATGCTCAGCACTCGCGCTTGGTACCACTAGCTAGACCAAGTAGGCAGTCAATAGAAAATAAATTCGGGACATTTTCATTTAGTCCACAATTTACAAACAGTTTAGCACCTAGTCACATTAGGTGTTCGTCAGTTCCTGCGTATTCCATTGTTTGTTAAGCAAATTATCCAAATTTTAGGCCGCCTTAATTAGCTTTTTTTTTTTAAACATTGCCCCACACTAGGAATTTCTCCTGTATCGTGGGCGCGTTCACAAACATTTAAAGTCACATACACAAATACCCGAAACAACTATCTGTAGGTCATACAAATATTTGTTCCGTGCGGGGATCGAAACCGCTACACGCAGCGCAGCAGTCCATTGCTTGAGCTACTGCGCCAACCGTGCCGTCTTGCCATTGAGCCTCTGAGAAAACTTACGTTTGGAATTATTCACTTTTTTCGTAATATGAAACGATACCTTATGCTCAATGCAAGTGCCTTAAGAACACAATACGATTGCTAACACTTTAACAAAAAAAGCAAAAAAATTCAATGCAAAAAAATACCCTTAACCAGTTACGGAAATTTTGGAGAATAAAGTTCCAAATTACACAAGTTTTTTTAACACTTCCTTTAACCTCTAAGACTCGTTCGTTCACTATTCAAACCATTCATCAGCACAATATTTTGAGTGTGCTACATTAAGTATTAACGTAAAACGTGATTTTTCACTCCAAAGAAAAACTCTTCTCCAAATGCTTCGTTGACGTCAGTGTGAAGGGTCCGTTTTCCACCCTGTAGAATGTTGACTTTAGTCAGGTTAATGTTCACAAACAACTACATCGTAAATAATAATAATGATTTTTAAATTACCATAAAAAAGAAAACAAAAAACCTACCCTCATGACCACACAAAATAACTTCATTATACACAATAAATTATTCAAACAAAAACGAACATTTTAAAATATACAAAACGATTTATCAAAAAATAACCCTCGTTCACATTAGCACGATACAGTTTGACCTACAAGTGTCGCCGGACATAATTTATCAAGGCAGACGACGCCGACGTAACGGTTGTAGGGTGAATGTCAGTCGTGACGTGACTATCGAGAGCATGGTACGCTGTAGTGGGCGGAGGCCTTTAGATAATTAATTGTGCAATCACTGTCGCGTTTTCTTTTTAAGACGAGATGTACTAAGATGTGTCTTATTTTTAAAGTTTTTGTCTATATTATTTTATTATTGTATGTGCTATTGAAATTAGGACAAATAGGCAGTCGATTCTTATATGAAAACCGACCCCAACATAGTCGGGAAGAAGACTAAGCTGATGATGATAATGTGATATTGTACCTCCTACATGGATAAATAAATTCATTGGAATTAAAAAAAAAACTGGTTTGATAGTATACTTAGTAACCAATACGTATTATTTGTTTTTTTTTTTTTAACGTTGCCCCACACTAGGAATTTCTCCTGTATCGTGGGTGCGTTTACAAACATTCAATCACATACACAAACACACCCAGACCCGAAACAACTATCTGTAGGCCATACAAATATTTGTTCCGTGCGTGGATCGAACCTGCGACACGCAGCACAGCAGTCCAATCGCTCAGCCACTGCGCCAACCGTGCAGTCAAAAGAATAAGTAAGAGAAGTGGAAACATATAAAGTACTGGAGGATATGATAGAGGCTTTTGCCCAGCAGTGGGACCACGAAAGTAATTAAAATAATGGACGGCACGGTTCGATTCCCGCACGGAACAAATATTTGTATGGCCTACAAATAGTTGTTTCGGGTCTGAGTGTGTTTGTGTATGTGAGTTTAAATGTTTGTAAACGCACCTACGAAACAGGAGAAATTCCTAGTGTGGGGTAACGTTTGTTTAAAAAAAAAATTGAATAGACACAGACACCTCGACAATATTTGGAATCCAAGACGTGTCTGCCTAAATCCTCTGACGTCAAACTCAATTTCATGAGTGTTTTCTCACGAATTCAATACCCTTTCAATCCTATAGGGATTTAGTCGCTGGATCAGTGACTCCACTCTGTCTTTTCTTATCACGTATCTTCAACGTTTACCCGCAAAAGTGTTCAGCCAGCTACGAGTAGGTATTATTACGGGAGAAACTAAACAATCTTGGGACCGCAACGCCTCGGGGGAAAATTAGGAGATTAAGGAAGGAAGGAACAAGACAGGACTCACTTGACACTGCAGGTTTAACCAAAACTATGTTTTGGCTAATAATGTTTTTCATCGGTAAGGGGTAAGCGGATTAAATTAATTAATCCTTTTCAAGTATCGTTTTTTGGTTTAATTTTTTTGTTCTTACAAATGTTCCGCATTAGCTAACTACTTGCCATACGGTAAATTTATAAGAAAGGTTGATATTTAAGCTACGGGTTGTTCGTAAGAGATACATTTGATGGTTTCCCAAGCGCCTTAAAAAAAAACACAAAAAGGGAGAAATAAACTTGAGAAGAAAAAATCTTCTTTTTGACAGACATAAGATCTTAGCAATCCCAGTCCATTTGCTATCATTTATTGAGAGTTCCGTTGCCTATGTCTGAAGTTCTTCATCAAATCTTCACCAAATTGAAATGGAGAAAATACTCTTCCAAAAACTACCCAAATCGCTTCAAAAGTGCCCATAAAATTTGAAGAGTTCTCTCTATTTCTCCAGGATCCCATCATCAGATCCTGACTTAATCATGGGACCATCTGGGAAGTATACCCTTTTTATTTTGGCGGGTGGAAGGTCATACAATAACCCCTCCCGCTCTTGGGCAGAGCGAAAGGGAGTGTCAGACTTCTACTGACTAAAAACCACCCATGTTCCTTCTTAGCCCTTCATGTTGAGGCCGCGGTATCTCTTGCTAACAACCCGCAGCCCCGACGGGATACCCTTTCAAACAAAATAAAAAAAATCCACCTTACCTTACCTTTTTAACCAACTTCAAAAATGAGGAGGTTCTTAATTTATGTATGTTCCCCGATTACTGGAAGATAGCTGGACCGATTTGGATGTTTTTATACCCTTTCAAACAAAATAAAAAACATCCAAATCGGTCCAGCTATCTTCGAGTAATCGGAGAACATACATAAATTAAGAACCTCCTCATTTTTGAAGTTGGTTAAAAAGGTAAGGTAAGGTGGATTTTTTTTATTTTGTTTGAAAGGGTATCCCGTCGGGATACCCTTTCAAACAAAATAAAAAACTGTCCCCAAACTGTCGTGTTACTTACCCCTAACAAGTAAAAGAGGGTAAGTAATTTAACAATTGAATTTAATTTAGAGATAAGAGGTAAAAAATACAAATAAATCTATAAAAACACGAACCTTCCTAACTCACGCTTTGCACAGAACAGCTCCAGGGTAGGTAAATCTCGAAGGCTGGCCAGCAGATTACGGGCAAGTCCTTTAGGGAGGCCCGGAGAATACGTTGGAGGTACTTCGCGTCGCGAGGATCACGGGCGACTCCTTTAGGGAGGCCCGGAGGATACGTTGGAGGTACTTCGCGTCGCGAGGATCACGGGCGACTCCTTTAGGGAGGCCCGGAGGATACTTTGGAGGTACTTCGCGATGGTTCTTCTTAACTCAGATAATAACTTGTAGACGTGTTCATTCTTCTTTAAAAACCAGATCTCAACTGGAGGGCATCCTTCAGAAATCCCTTTTTATAAAACCATCTCTCCGTTTTCTTTTAATTCTTTCCAGAATTTAAGTTCTTGAAATCAAAAATTGTGAGTTGCCTGTATTTAAAACGGCCTGTATTATTCAGTCAAAAACTTCCTCAAAGAATTTCTGTGAGCGTGTTAATTAATTTTATAAGCGTGAGATAAGTTACAGTAAATAGAAATTATCAATAAATTACATTATTTGAGCTAATATATTAATAAAAATGAATTAAATTATATAAATCAAATGTAACCTTCATAGTTCTAACCACTAAGAAAAACTATGACACAAATTAAAAGAAAAAGTAAATGACATATTGACAACTGACGTTATGTCACACGAAAAGTAAACAATGAAAAATTATAAGATTTTATATTTTAAAACAGTAAAAACAACGTTAATAAATCGAATAAGATCGATTATAAGACTGCCAACAAAAATAGTTGTCGCCAAGGCGCGAAATGAGACGTAAAAAGGACATTTTATGAAAGATGAGGATGATTAGTAAAAGTGTAAGTATAAATCTCAATAAATACTATATTTCCCCAACGACCCCGAGAAAATTTTTGGTCTAGAACAAAAATTTTGTAAGGTTAAAGTATAACAGCATTCACAAAACGTACATACCTCATTCAAACACACCGACATCTTACGAAGTTAGGTCAGGTAGGATTCACATTCAATGATCACTACGCAACCTGATAAGGTAATAACTTTAAGGCTTATTTTCGGAGTTGTAATCCGCTCTCGTCTAAAACCCATTAAAGACATGAAGTAAAAATTTGTTAACAAAGGCTTATTTTTAAAGGAGTTGTAATCCGCTCCTAGTCAACTTTAGTTGATACATAACAACACCGTAGTCGGTAAACTCCGAGTTAACGTTAGGGCAGCTCCCGCAATAGTAGTCGGTATGCTCCGAGTAAAACGTCAAGGGCAGCTCCTATCAACTTTTAGAGTCAATAGTTAGAAACAAGATTCATACTAACTTGTAGAGTTAGTTGAAACGAAGGTTAGGTAATATATAAAGAAAGATTAAAAATAATCTTATAATGGTTTAAGAACCGATGAATGAATTAGAAAATAAATAGAGTTTTAATAAGCCGAAAAGGAACTCTATTTTAGAAGAGGGAAAGAAGAAAGAGATGAGTCATGTGTATATATGAAAAAAAAAAAATATTTAGTAAAAATAATAAAGGTTCCAAAAGAGGGTAAGGGAGGGCTGAGGAGGGACAAAGAGTAGGAGATAATTTCTGAAGGAGGATTCTAAAATATCCTACTAGCAGTCTCTATACTTTGTATTGAAAACTCAAAAGTGAGGACTCAAGAGTGAAAGAGTTTTAAGAGGGTAAGGGAGGGCTTAGGAGGGACAAAGAGTAAGAGATAATTTCTCTATACTTTGTATTATTACATAAAAAAAACAACGAACTGAAAACCTTCTCCTTTTTTTTTGAAGTCGGTTAGAAAGGTTAGGTAGTGGCAGTTATGTTTAAGTCTCATGTAGGTAATATCCAAGCATGTTACTGTTACTGAGAGCTGGTGTCATCCCACTACTGGCCACGGCCTTCCCCCTGACTTCCAAGCCCATTGTCTAAGAAATTACTAATATAAAAATCCAATAACACTTTGTTTAACCTGGAAATCGAAGCCAGGACCTCGCTACTACTAGACCGACGAGGCTGTGGTCAAGTTAAACGAAGATTAGTTGTGTATAAGGTTTGTCTAACATTACGTTACGCTAACCCAGTTCTACATCATCTTTCATAACAGCTCTATTCGTGTTTATGGTTCTGACATTAATTTATGCTGACCAGGGTTGCACCATACTTGCATTCATATCGATACTTCGGATCGATACTAACTGGGTTGTAGAGAACAATGGTATTGGTAGATATTAGTTGATGGATACTGACTGGTAATCAGCTGTTACTGGCTAGGATGTATCGCAACTAAGCTATACGATTGAGGTTGTATCGAATGACTTACACTCGACTCTTTAAATATCTCACTTATTAAACCCAAGTACATAAAATCGCATTTATTAATTCCTCTAACCGACAAAGACAGATTTCAGTAATAATTTTGTATATTGCAATGTGTATTCTTTTAGAATTTACCTATCCTGCAATTTAGTACAATGTGACATAATAGGGTTCACTCATTCTGATACCGATACTTTTATATCGCTCTAAGCATTTTTAGCAGTCATTTGTATCGATACTGTAAAGTTTCTATTCGGATCGTACATCACTAATGCTGACCATATCTGCACAATAATACCCTCTGCAGTTAAACATCATGCATGCTATTGTTTCCGTGGTAATATACGGAGATGGCGGCCACAAGAGCCAATTAATAGTTTCTGTTATTATTGCACTAAGTAACTTGTAGGGACAGTTCCCATTTAGCATGTGGTGAATACACAATAATGTATTGTGTACGAGAACATAATAATAATATTATATTACTGCTATATAATAGATAGAATTAGCGATATTGTACAAGAGACGTGTTGTGTGATGACAAATGTAGTGTTTAATCAATACTATCTATATGGTAAAATTTGTTTTTAAGTTTGTATGTAGGGATAATCTCCGGAACGAATGATCACATTGTTCTTGGGTGCTATAGGCTAAATTCCAGTAATGAAAATTATAATTAAAAATGATAACTCTGTAAAACTATAATAATCTGATTTACAGAGGAACCATGTTTCAGATCATCAATACAGTTCATTAAATTCCATTAATTACTTTTACATTGAATGAGATTAAATTAACTAGTAGGGTTGTATTGATGATATGAATGATAATTCCTAACGTATTACGGGCGCCATTCATATTTTAATTAACAAATAACCCGATACTGACCGGCAAATTGCAAAGACCCTAAGAAAAAAAACGCGCCCTGTGCCGTCTTACGAATTTTCGATCAGGTCACGTGACGGTCCTGACGCGAGTTTAACATTAACCCATCACAAAAAAGTGCACAACGCTGCTAGAAGTTTTCACTTAAAAAATAATTTCGCGGGCTACCCTGACGCTCTTACCTTAAACTATTTCTAAAGCGTCTGTCGTTTTAAGTATTTGACTATTCAAGGATATCTATGAAATCGGAATACCCTTTTTTCTCCTTTTCATAAAATATAGAAAATGTTTCCAATGTAAGACGAACAGCGGCTATTGCGTATCTTTTTAAATGTCAGTGGCTATCATAGTGTCCATCAATTAACTGTCAAATGGTTATAATTTTATACAAAATGGAACCATTTGACAGTTTATCGATGGACACTATGATAGTCATTGACATTTAAAAAGATACGCAATAGCCCTGCAGATCTCTTCAACAAAACTACGCAAAAGCCGGATCAAGCAAAACCATTAATATTCACATTGAATGGATCATTTGCGATATAATATAAGTATTCTATGAAAAAGGAATGAGCATTGAGCAGTATTGGATTACTACTGTAAGAACATTGTTAAAGAGTTTTTGATCATATTTTATCTAACCTATTTTTCAAAAAGATTGGAGCTTACTTGTAGGTCCCAAGTGACCTTGATTCGTTAGTTACCTCTGACATATTATTTTTTGTGGTTTGGAAAAATAGTGTAGCCCAAATAATGTTTTTTTTAAGGATGGGAAATCATCAAATAACTCCTCCCGCTCTGGGTGGAGCGGAAGGGAGTGTCAGACTCTTACTTATTAAAACCCATTCGTCTTCCCCCAAAATATGCTCTTTACATTTCAGGGCCGCGTTTTGGAAGAAATTCTGCAACCCTGGCAGGTGCAAATAATGTTAGCGAAACAAAACAACCATAACTCTTAAGCCAGCAAACATAGTAAATGAAGTACTAAATTAATACCTACTAAAGAATATCGTATCTAAAAAAAATAAAGACCAATTTTAAAATAATGAGCATTAACTATTTTATCACTGTAAAACATTACCAATTTGAATATACATTGCTAAAAAAACAATATTTCAACGGTTACTTAGAGTAAAAAGTTCAACATGTATAAACGCGGGCCGCCGCACGTAACATGCTACGCACGGTACCTGCAAATAACACTTCCGGCGAACGGACGTCTTCTTACCTAGTTCCTCGGTTAATTAACAAACTACCTTCTGATTTGCGCAGTGACATTACGCCAAGAATTAATATTAAATTAAAACTTAAGTCCCACTACCTAAAGTCCATTTCACGAAAGAAGTCCCGCAGACGCAGCGCTGTATGTCGCGCGACATAATGTTGTTTCACAACTTTTGGCATCGTAAATAAACCTTATAACGCACTAATCCAATAATAAACTCACAAAATATCTACTACAACAAACGCACCTTGATAACATCGACAAACGACAACATGGCCGATCTGTTAAATTTAGTTCCACAATTGTCCGCGGGACTCCTTTCGTGAAATGGACTTTACAACACATTGAATGCATAATAAGTGAAATGAAGTTTCACGTTTAGTTAGTATTTCACGTAAGATGAAGTTACCAAGCTTCGAAATAGGGTATTATTATAATTTGTGTTTATTGTGTACCTTGTTTTTGTTTTTTACTACGATGTAGAATTACATGTAGCATTAAGTACAAACCTCTGGTTTAATAATGTTCTTCTGCTTAAACAAATGTAATTATTTTTTATAAATAGTAAATAAATGAAAAAAAAAAGTCTGAGTATTGTCAACGTGTTTTTATTTTAAATAAACTAGCTGTGCCACGCGTCGTTCGCGTAAAATTATTTTAAACTAGCTGTGCCACGCGTCGTTAAAATTATTATAAAAATATTACTTTCCTATTTGAATAGGATTTTGATAACTTTTGCAGGGGTTTTAATTTTTTTACACGGTACCCTAATTATGTTTTACCTTCAGAACTTTTACTTGCAATAACAAGTAAAAGTTCCATCATTTTCGGAGATTTTCCGGAACAAACAGACAGACAAAAAATATGTTTTTTTTTTGTTATAAAGTGGCTTGTATACTTCCTTAATATGCATTAAGTAAAAAACTATTTTTATTTTAAAATTACAAACAGACACTCCATTTTATTTATTTTATTGTAGAAGGTACCTATTTCAAAGTAAAACTTCGAATCATCATCACGCACATTATGTAAAATAACGCTTTGTAAAAAGTATGTTACTCTTTTATAGTTCGACATAAAAATTTCCAAAAATACGGTGCAGTAAAATATAAACGTCAAAATAAAAATAAAGTTTTGAAATATTATTTCCACTACATATTTTTTTTTAGGATCTGGAAATATTCCAAGTTTGTCATTTGCTGTTTGTTGAATGACAAGAGTAAAATTAACGAACATGTCTATGATGACATTGACATTATTTTAGCCACACTTCCGTATTTTTTGCGAAGCGAGGGCAAGATAAAATTACATGTATTAACGTAACATTACCTCTATTATATATTATTAATGTAGTTAAAATAGTGTAACTGACGACACCCAATCTTCTTCTTAGCACATTCGGAAAGTTACATTATTCCCGAGTGTCATAGTCAATATTTAAAACGATCCCATGGTTTAATATCCGTATAAATAAAACAGGAGCAAACCCGCGTGGAAAATCTAGTCTGTAATATTTTGTACAAACATTATTGTATGGCAACATGGTTTTTGTAGGTGAAGCTCTCAAATATCCGGACGACATCATACGAAGATTTATCGAGATATTGCGCATTAATATATTGATACCTCACTCATCCTTGTGTAAATATACCGTGTAAACAACCACGAAGCATCAAATTTAATCGAAATCAAAAACAAAGCAAATCTCAGGGTTAGAACACAAATATTTACAAATAGAAATATCGGTAAGCATTCGTGCTCAGATAATTGAAACAGGAGCTTAATCAAATTAAACACAAACAACGAAGAGTAAATAATAAGTAAATAAATGTTACAGCGGTTTTATTTCTTTGGGAATTAAAGATTTACTTTGTATAAAAAAAGCTTAATTATTGCGACAGAAATCTCTCGCCGACTGGTCACTTTCACTTCGCGCGACCTGCAGGAATATTGCGTATCTTTTTAAATGTCAGTGGCTGTCATAATGTTCATTGATTAACTGTCAAATGGTTTCATTTTGTACCAAACCATAACCATTTGACAGTTAATCGATGGACACTACGATAGCCAGTGATATTTAAAAAGATACGCAATAGCCCTGCTTAGGGCTGGCTCTTTATTTGGTCAAAAAATTATTGGAGGAGTAAAGTTATTGGGGATATTGATGCAAAGATCGTCACACTCTGGACGCCATTTTTTTTGTTTTTGGGCGTGGGAAATCATCAAATGACTCCTCCCGATCTGGGCAGAGCGGTAGGGAGTGTCAGACTTCTACTGACTTAAAACCACCCATGTTCCTTCTTAGCCCTTTCTGCCGGCCACGGTATCTCTTTAGAACAACCCGCAGCCTCGACGGGACAACCCGCAGCTCCGACGGGTCACTCTGGACGCCTGAGGAAGGAAGGCGTCCGCGCCGTCGAGGTCGACCGCGGCGAAAGTGGCGTGACGATCTGATTGTGTTTCCGGGCTAACATGGCCAGAGACCGCACTCAAAAGAGGGGTATGGAAGCAGAAAGAGAAGGCCGCCTTTAACCAGCAGATGGGATACCAAATTGACTTATAAAATAAACAGTACATTATCACAACAAATTCCTGGACGTGGATATGAATTCCAGTAACCTATATGGAGAGCACTCAATTGGTTGCGTATCCAGTAAGTTACTGAAAATATAAATTGGCAAAAAAGAGAACAACATAATAGATACGTCTGGTAAGAATGTTTGATGAGATGGTAAGTAATACAGAAATATGGAAGAAGATGACATCCTGCTTTGACCTCAAATTAATTGGGATAAGGCCAGGAGAATGGTGCTGAGGTCGACCTTCGGTCTAACAGACGCAGCTGAATAGGTACCAGTATTTCACATAGAGTGGCTAATCTAAAATAAACTACCTTTAAAGATACGAAAACAAAAAATACGCAAATACTGTAACATAAACCTGTTCATAATTTTCCCCAAAAGAAACAAAGTATCAAAGTAGAACAAAGTATGTAACCTCCATCCTCATATTTTGTGATAAAAATATTCATATTCACACGGTAGTACCCAAACATTGGCATAACTCAAAAGGCTCTGCATCATTTATTACTGACATTTCGGCGCGATAAAAGCTTAGTTGTAGATTTATTTTAGAGTTCCGTGCCCTAATAGTGCGAAAGGGACGCAATAACTTGGCTTCATTGGCTGACGCCGTCATGTTCGCAGGGATGTATATTTTTAAACGAATAGGTATTCAATTAAGCTGGTTTACAAACAATCTACCTAACATGTATGTGTTAGTTACTAAGACCTCAATCGTGGTAAACATGTAGGTATACAAGTTTACGCCGTTTCTTATCAGTGTTAGTACATAACAAGTTAGCCGCTGTCGATTCAATTTCGCTAGATGAAGTAGGAATAATAGAACCATCTAGAATACAACGCGAGTGTGGAGCCCCAACACAGGATATGCCACACCTCCCTTTTTGCCCGCCGTGCACAATTGCTCTCTCCAGGACTTGAATGAAGCTCAAAATTTATCCCATGGGAGCGTCCTAACTGGATATAAAGTACCTACATTTATATCCTAATCCAGGTTTTTGTCTCCATGTGTGCAAAATTTCAACGAAATCCTTTCCTCCGTCTATGCACGAATAGGTCACATACAGACATAGTTTCTTTCGCATTTTTAGGGATCCGCAAAGGAATCAAAATCTACAGGGTACTTCCCGTGAACTCAGCATCTTGAAATTTGGTACGAAGCAATCTTATAGCACAGATAAAAAAATTGCGTAAACCGTAAATTTTTAGTTACATCCTACTTCCTATCCTACTTCCCACTAATATTATAAATGGGAAAGTTTGTGAGGATGTTTGAATGGATGGATGTTTGTTACTCGTTCACGCAAAAACTACTGAACGGATTTGGATGAAATTTAGAACACAGATAGCTTATAACCTGGATTAACACATAGGATACTTCTTATCCCGGTATTATGATCCCGTGGGACAATTATCGAACTCCACGCGGGCGAAGCCGCTGGCACAAGCTAGTCGTTATAATATATTTTTTTTAATAATTTAAAACTTCGTTTGTACGGAACCCTCGGTGTGCGAGTCTAACTCGTACTTGGCTGGTTTTTTTATATTGGTACAGTTCCAGTAGAAAAATATATTACACCCCTTTTTTTATACAACATTTCGGCGGCCAAAGATCTTGCCTGAAGCTATTCTTAAATTCGACGGCTGTTGTGTTTTATAAAGGAAGGAAGGTCTTTAAAAGATAAACAAGGAAGGGCCAAGTTAAACTAAGTTTATTCATTCTTTTTGTAGTCAACGATTTACTGGCCGATTGTTTAAAAAGGAATTAATTATATTCTCCAATTCCTCATGTCTTTTTTCATTCATTAACTGACTACTTCCAATTGTTTTGAAAGATCTTTTTCGCCGTATCAGTCCGCAGAACAATACAAGTTTGGTTAAAAAATTGACGTACTTTCTTGTTCGGTGGAATCTCAATATTTTTGATCAAGAAAATGTTGTAAGATTTCAGTCGCTTACAACAATGAAAGTGTTTGAAATATAGTACAATATTTCGAACATAATATTTGGCAATTAATGATCGAGTGAGGTTCTTAAAATGTAAATAAATACTTGTTCGCCACATAATTAAGCAAGGTTTCATTCTCACTCGTTCACACATAAGCTATCCCCAGTAATTATTTTCATAGCCCAATATATAAATTAATCAATGAATACTTGTCTATCAAAGCGTATCTAGTTAATAAACTTCAATGGTTAATTAACTCATTGTAGCCACACAATAGTTTGGGGCTGAACTGGACTAGCAATGTTTTAGGCCCTCGGTCCGTAGCCTTTGTCGTGTCTCCTCAAATATATCAATTAAGCCTTAATAGGGTAAAAGGCCCTTGAACTTGTGTCATCGTGTTACGTTAACGAGTCTGATAAGCTATTTTGACGATGTAATGGGTGAATAAACATCGTGTTACATTCAATTCAAATGTCTGGCGTTATGGACGCAATTAAATTAAAAGTTAAAATCTTCTCCTAACTCATTTTTAACTAGTATTTGACCAAAGAAACCATGTATGTACTGTGTGAAAGGTGATATGGCTAGAAAAAAGGGGTCCGACGAGATGACGAGCAACAGGGAGCTATAGAATGAGAAGACATGCTGCGTCGACGCCAAATAAATTGAGAAAAGCATAGTGAATCGTAACAAACCTCTATGATATGAATTATCATTAAAAATTTTGTTAGGAATGATTAATCTTAGCCCGCCAATAAGAGTCCCACTGTTGGGACACCGGGATCTTCTTTATGAGAACGAGTAGACCATAATACACCACGCAGACCTAGTGCGACTTTTTGTGTCTAAGTAATGCTCGTCATGACATCGACGTTTTCTTTTACTGTTTTGACATAATGAGCCAATATATTTTATAAATCATCGTGTTTTATGTAAAGGACCGCAGTACCTACCGGGAGATCCTAAAAACTGTTAGGGAGCCCCAAATTTAACAGCAGACATTTTCGGCTGACACAATGATCGAGTGAAAACCTGTACTAAAATAAACAGAAAATCGAAATGACGACACTCCTTAATAAGGACAATTTGGAAGCAAAACGTCTCAACGATTTTATCGTCTGTTTGTATACGAATTACTTAAAAACCGTCACGTTTAACGGGACTTTTACGGTTGTTGCCTTGGACACTCGAATAGGTAATAAGACTGTCTGGAGGACGCCTTCGCTTCGTTCACTGATTTTGTTAATAGGAGCTTTTGTCAATGGTTTCTGTGACCCTCGGGATCAGAGATTAGCAAAAATTAAGTAACTGTAAAAGATTAGACAATAGAAGTTTTAATCGTCCATTTTAGTATGCATAAGATAAGACGGCTCACATTGTAACTTCCTGGGGATAGTGGAACTAACTTTAGGATTAATATTAATTTTTAGCATGATTTTGTAGGTTGAGCCGTTGCCCCTGGCTGTTAATCTTTGACAGTCGTTACAGGTAGTCTGTGTCCCAAAAGTCTAACAGTATATTAATAATTTCAGTTATATATATGCCATACCTTTTTTTTTTGTTGGCGGGTGGAATATCATAAAATAATCCGCTCTTGGGCAGAGCGAAAGGGAGTGTCAGACTTCTACTGACTAAAAACCACCCATGTTCCTTTTTAGCCCTTTAAGTCGAGGCCGCGATATCTCTTGCGAAAAACCCGCAGCCCATAAATACCTAACAAAAGCAACAAGATTTATATACTCATATCCTACAGGATATTTTGTGATCCAGATGAAGTATTTTCTAGATGGTCTTACTGAAGGTGGTTTCTTTTTTAATATTTAAAAAAGTAAAAGATTTTATTTTCACTTACCAGGCTATAATCTCCGCTTATTAATTTAGAAAAAAACACGCAGAGTTAGCTTCCTCATCATATTTTTTTAATTAAATCTATCGACCGTCGGCAAATTGGATTTTGATAAGCAAACCCTATTATCTTCAATTTTCTTTACTCTGTTCTTGAGAAGCGAAGCCTTAAGAGTAAACAGACTTAGGTACGTTCAGCTTTTTAAAGTCTTATGACCCGAAATCCGTAGTTAATTCTCGTGGAAGCTGCTGTGATTGATTCTTCGAAATTTAGATTGAAATAGACAAAGAAGTTAATTGAAACCTATCAAATTGAAAAAGAATTCGGAAACTAAAAGTTTTGGAAAGGAAATTAAAAGCCATATTATGTTATTAAAATTTAATAAAATTGATTTCTGTAAATTGCTATTAAAACATACGTGTCAAAATAAATTTTTATATTTAAAATAAATAAGATCGATGTTTTCAAAGCAACGTAATTCATAGTTTGATTTATACAATGTTTACAACTTCCCAAACACTGAAGTGAATATTCAGGGAAAAATAACTACTTCATCATTTGCCCAGCCTTTTCCCAACTATTTTGGGGTCGGCTTCCAGTCTTACCGGATGCAGCTGAATACCAGTTTTATATGGAGCGACTCATCTGTCCCCCACAACTCAGTTAGTACTGGGTAATACGGTACCCCTTGATAAGACTATCAGATTATCGGGTCACTAACAGTAACGACTGTCATAGATCTACAAAAAACCAGAACCCATCGTGCCGCTCCCTTTCGGTTAGCTTCGCACGCTGGTAAGGAAACGTACCAGGGAACTTCACGCAGAGCTGTGGCTAGACCACGGCGAGTGCAGGCAGGCCAAGGAGGCGCTTCCCGCCATCGACGCCCGCCTCACCAAACAAGCGCTCCGGCTAACTAAGCTGCAGCTACGCACAGTGACGGCCGCCATCACTGGACACGGTACTTTTAACAAGCACCTCTTTGTTATAGGAGTCACAGATAGTCCTCTGTGTCGAGCCTGCATGGAGGAAGAAGAAACAGCAGCCCACGTGCTCCTGCACTGTACGGGGGTTGCCCCATACAGGGCCAAGTACTTCGGTAACCCAGGTACTCTCCGCGAGATTGCCGGTAACACCAAGGGGTTGCTGGCTTTTCTCGGGGAGCTGAGGTGGATCGAATAAGATTCCCACCCGCACGCAAAAAACGCGCTCAAGGCGTGGAGTTGCGGACACTAGCCCGATGCATCTATCTATCTATCTATCTAGATCTACAAATGACATCTGGGAACAATGACTTACTGCCGCACTCAGAGAACTTTAATGATTACTTAGGCCATCAATTAGTTAAGGTTTTCACAGTTTTGTCATACAAAAGTATGTCAAATCTTTACTAAGTGACGGCCTAAGTAATCATTAAATATCTCTGAGTACCGCAGTTAGCGTGCTTTCCAAGGCATGGAGGAAACTCTGTATGCAATTTGTGGTCACCAACTACACCTTCTTTATCTTAAATTGGTTTAAAGATTATTTCACAAAAAAAAGGTTAACAAATGAAAACCCTTTAGGTTCCTTACATAAATAAATATGATTAAACCGTGTCCACCGTACCAAAAGAAGATACAAAGGATAAATAAAACCAATTCCAAGTTGTGTTAGCTTATGGACGCGTGAAACTCGTGAAAGACAAACAAAACTTTTACGGATCATTTACGCAATCGCCCAAGCGCCGGTGACTTTCGTAGCCCGTAGACTTTCGTAGCCCGTAGACATTCGTAGCCCTTAGATTATTTGTCTTAGCGGCGTAGCATTGCTACGAAATGTAATTTCTGATCCAGAATAATTGTTCATCATAATTATGTGGGTACATTACATTGTTGGCTATAAAAGTACAGGAAGACCAAAGAAATGATGGACGGACTGTGTGAAGTATGATATGGCTAGAAAGGAGGTGTCTCCTGAGATGACGAGTAATAGAGGAGTATAGAAGATAAAGACATGCTGCGCCAAACCCAAATAAATTGGGCTAAAGGCAGAAGAATCATGACAATGGATATCATTATATTTCCCAGGTGAAATATGTACCTAATTGCGCATTCATGTTGGCCTATATTTATCTTTGACTAATAAACCTTTTACAGAGACATTATGTTAAACCTAGACTACTAAGTCATAGCCTTAAGTAAACGTATGTTTGAACAACGTTATGACCCTAAAATAATAGCAGTTAAGGCTTACTTTTACTAAAATCTTTTTTAAAACCGAAGACATTGCTAAAACAATAAAATAAACGTAGCAAAACCTAGTAACAAAAGTTTACAGCGCAATAAAAGTAAGCAGAATTTGGCCAAATTCAATATGGCCTCTTTTATGCCTACCACCTCAATTCATTGAATTCTCAGAAAGGGAGTAAATTGCGCCCTCGACCAGTTTTATTATTTGTCTCTTAAAGTCATATTATCAACATGACCACCAACCTCAAAGGTCCAAAGGTACTAAAAATAAAACAGGACCTGAAAAAACCTTGTTAACTTTGTTTTATTTTAATAAATACGGCCTTTACTGTGTAACTTTTATTTAACTTACCTCAAAAGAGAGGCTTGACGACTACTAGTATCATGCTTATACATAAACACAGTACGTACCAAAAATAAATAACAAATTAAGGTTTTCCCAATTAATTATAAGTAACACTTGTAACGGGATATTCACCATGTTTATATTTGTTTTGAGTTTCCGATATTCGTTTATTTGTTTTGTTTTCTTAATTGGTAGACGTAGACGTGGTGATGAGCGAACGAGCTCACTACATAAATATTGTTCTAATAATGTAATACAAGTAATGAGATTCCTTTGGTTATACGGAAAAGAGAACTTTAACCTAATGAGACACTTACACATAAAGTTCACGATAATTCTGACATTATTTCTTATCTTTAGATACACAAGTATCTCACAGTTAATAATTTGAAAATCATAACATAACATCACGTCTGCAATCCCCGAAGGATTCGGCAGAAGTGTACCTAATAATACACCCACAGCAGTTATGTTAAGTCCCAAGTTTTATGGGGGTGAGCCTATTGCTATCAACCAGGCACAAGTCCTGTCTCCGTGGCTGATAATGAGAGATTTCTTATGGAAAACCCAATAAAAATTTTCCAACCCGGAAATCGAACCCAAAACAACCTCATGCTCTGCCGTCGCGATTGTGACCACTCTACCAACGAAACAGTCATTATAAGTTTACGTTAAAATTAAACTACAATAATTATTAAATAATTTATTTCATACAAAATAATTTTATGTATTCTTAATATCTGTTGACTATATTAGAATTATCTCATAATTATGCTGACATTATATTATTATGATTTGACATTACGTACTTTATTGATTTGAATCTTTGACATTACTTACTTATTATTTTGAATTTATGACAATTTACAACGTATGTATTTATGACATTGTATAATTAATTCAATTTCATTTTTCTTTTTGCCTGGTTTATGGTATTAATTGATATTATTTTAGTTGGTTGAGAATGTGTGTATAATTTTAACTATAAATCTTGCATGCCTAATTTGGTACATCACAGTGAACTGCGCATTCACTTGACACCTATGAATGCAATATTATGTACTGTGTTTAGCAATAAATATTTGAATTTGAATTAACAACAGGTCTAAAAACCGGCCAAGAGCGTGTCGGGCCACGCTCAGTGTAGGGTTCCGTAGATAATAAAATATTATGTAAACGAAGTTAAAAAAAAAATACGGGCAAATGAAACTTGACCTCTGGATTGTATAGGCGCTCCCACGATTCAGGGACCAAATTATATTGGTTAACTGCAGTTTCCATCTGTTGTTTCCATCCAAGTTCAAAATAATTTTCCTAGAAAGTCCTTATAAAGTTCTACTTTTCAGATTTTTTTCGTATTTTCTAAACTTATGGTTCAAAAGTTAGAGGGGGGGGGACGCTTTGTTTTTTACTTTTGGAGCGATTATTTCCGAAATTATTGACATTATCAAAAAATGATTTTAGTAAACCCCTATTCATTTTTAAATACCTTTCCAACAATATATCACACATTAGGGTTAAAATTAAAAAAAAAAACACTTCCCACTTTACATATAGGGGGGCTACCCTAATAAAACATTTTTTTCCAATTTTTATTTTAGCACTTTGTCGGCGTGATTGATACACATATTGGTCCCAAATTTCAGCTTTCTAGTGCTAACGGTCACAGAGATTAAGCGAGGACGGACAGACAGACAGACATGGCGAAACTATAAGGGTTCCTAGTTGACTACGGAACCCTAAAAAGGTAAACATAACACAACAAATCAGTCCTCAGGGGGAACTCTAAAGCCCCCTCGACTAGGAAGAAACTTTTAGAAGCTTACACTGAAACGGAGAACAAAGCCTTTCGGGCGAGAAAACGTTTTCAGGAAGCATTTGCTTCTACTTACAGAATAATTTTATTTACGGTAGCAGGGTACCATGAATTACTGCATCGTCGTAGATAGAGGTACCGTTGTTCTTTACCTAGTATTACCCTTTATTCATCTCGTACGAGTCCTCAGGGAAGAATCTTACCCTTTTCCTGCTCAAGTAGGTGATATGACTCACACCTATTCTGAGTTTAGGTGAATTTCGTGAACCTCATTTCATGGTTTAATTTTCTCTACATATACATACATACATGGAAAAAGATGCGTATCTTTTTACTTTAGCTGAACCTGATAATTATTTGCTTCTCAAAAACGTATTCAGGGAAATAGAAAATAACATTTTAAATACAAATAGTGATGCAGTTAGCAACTTATCTTTAACTGTAACTTTGAACTTGACTTTTCAAAACCCGATCCAAACCGATGACGATACGATGCTTATACGCGTATATTAAGTGTCCGTTCTTCTTCTTTGTCTATATCTAGAAACCAGCATAGCTCTATCGTTGACTTTATTAAATACTGGAAGGTGTAGCTGGTTGTGCAAGATGAGCAGTAAAGGAGGTGAGGCATATCCCGCTGATGCGCTCCACATTCTATTTGTTAAGGGTCGAGAAAACCGCATTTGTTCAGATTATTTCTACAGCGGCCAACCGAGTTTTTGTTGCGTTACAATGCGGATTCATACTGAGCGTTGAACTGTTTGGAATATGCTGATCCTGGGCAAGTAATGCAAGTAATTTAGGTATGTGTGCGTTCAGCTTTATGTTATTTGACAATAAACTAAGAACTTTAAGGGGTCATCACCAATGTCGTCGTCGAGCCACGTATTTCTCGAACATTCTCAGTCATCCATTGGTCAGATCCATAATGTATATTGGAAATTTCTTTTTTCATTATATCCATCATTAAAATATGTGGATATGCGCTCTCTTAAGGGCCGTCCCACGAGCCAGTGAGTTGCGGCGGGCGAGAGTGTATAAATACGTGGCATGACGATAATATTACCGATTCTCTCGCTCGTGGAGACGGTCTCTTAATGTCACCAGTAATTGGTTCAGGCAAAAGTTGAGAAATTGTAATTGCTATACCTGGAGATAAAGTTATCAAGAGGATTCTATTAATAGTTGTTTTGCGAGCGCCGTGTGTATGTTATTATGCTAAACTGTAACATAACAACACGCTTGTATTCTCTAAAGAGCTAGGCAGAAGTGTTGAATACACCATCATGCTGCCAGTCAAAACATCCATGTTACAGGGAGTCATATTGCTATTATTATTTGGATACACATACAGACTTTTCGTACTCCTTCGATATTCTTCACTGATTAATTTCGGAGCGGGATCCAAGACAATTCAATTGTTTCTCTGGGACTTCATTATCTAGGCGCTTTTCTGGTGGTCGCCACTGTTGATTCGGAGTTGCAGTGATTTTGGAATAGTGTGGGGGGGGCTTATCCAACAAAAAGTCACTCTTGAAACTATTGAAACTATTACTCATGATACCACTTCTGGGCCCCAAAATTCAAGAACCTTTTTTTTTTGGCGGGTGGAAAATCATCAAATAACCCCTCCCACTCTTGGGTAGAGCGAAAGGGAGTGTCAGACTACTACTGACTAAAAACCACCCATGTTCCTTCTTAGCCCTTGCGCCGAGGCCGCGGTATCTCTTTCGAACAACCCGCAGCCGCGACGGGAAATTCAAGAAACTTGTGTTAACATCTTCTTCATAAACTTCATATTCTATTACTCAAAGGATGTGTGTAAAGAAACTTAGTGTTAGCATTAATTAATGTTCAACAAGAGCTGTGAGGAATTGAGGAGTATGAGGGAAACATAATTATGCAAAGTTTACACGTAGTTTAATTCGCGCGATACCCACATCTCAAACTAATAGCATAATAAGGATTGAGTTGTAGATGAAGAAGCGTTAATCTAAGTACTTCGGTAAGTGTGTACAGATAACATCACGCCTGGAATCCCCAAAGGGTTAGGTATAGGTGTATTATTCATTATTATTATTTTATTGGTTAGAGCAGTGGTGGCCCAGTGGTAGCGGCACCGACTTACGAACAGTGAGTCGGAACCCTGTCAGGCGCATTACTTTGTGTAATTTATTTCATCATCACTGCTCTCGAAACGGTGAAGGAAAACATCGTGAGGAAACCGGCATGTCGATGCATGCATGATTGTGACATCTACCAATCCGCACTGGGCCCACGTAGTGGATTATAGCCCATCTCTCTCCTGGAGAGGAGGCCGTCCCTGCAGTGGGAACATTATAGGCTTATGATTATTTATTGGTTAATTTGTGTACGATCCACATGACATCAAAAGAAACTCGTGTAGCGCAGAGCTTCGTGTCTATACATACAGGGTGTAAACTTGTGTAAAACATCCCTTCACGAAACCGTCAACCAAGCATTATGTACATCAAACGTTAACTTTCCCTAGGCAAAAAATATTGCTGGGAAACGACTTTATTTTTGGGTAAAACTCAATGTAGCACTCTTAAAACATTGTGCTAGTGAGTGCTTTGGACAGTAAAAGGGTCATGGAGGTAATCTAAGTGAAGTTATATCCTGAAAAAATAACACTTAAAAAAAATCTGTTTAAAATTAATTGTAACTTTGACCCCCAATATCTCCGTAACTAGGGGGTTCCCAGGTATGGTCTAGAACAAAAAAATTATCACACGAGAGAACAAGAACAGTTAGTGCCTTCATTAAGGGTACTTTTACACCCTTTATAAGGATAGCTGCTCGGGTCGATCTTTAGGTTAAGCTGTGCTTGCCTAGGTTAATCCGTGGATGGGTGACCACCTATTATATACCGAGTTTCCTCTGTGGCTCGGACAGCACGTTAAGCCATTAGTCCGGCTGTCATTTTGTAGATCTTTGACTGTCCTGATAGATATTCAATGGTCTGAAAGTCTGACAACCACTCTTACCAAATGGTATCGTATTACCCAGCCTAACTGAATTGTGGAGGTCAGATAAGCAGTCGCTCCATGTAAAATACTGGTATTCAGCTGCATCGGGTAAGACTGGAAGCTAATCCCAACATAATTGGAAGGTTAGGCAAATGATTACGTCAAAAGAAAAAGATTTTAATTGCCTCCATAAATAAGACGTTGCTCAAACAAATAATGAATAAACCACGTTATACACAATGCCTATGGGTCTTATCTTGATGTACATTCAGGGCCCAGCATTACTTGACCCCTCTGCTCACTCCACTTGCCCTCTTCTTCATAATACGAGGGGTCAGGTAATACTGGGCACAGACTGTACAATACACCATTAATAAGTTAAAATCCCGGTTAAATCAATATTTTCCGAAGCGATGGGCTCTTAAGTGCGTATAATTGAATAAAAACAACCCAAACACGACTTAAATAGCTTGTAATTGAACAAATTGATTTTCAACGCTCGTAACCAGAGCGTTGAGTACTTTCGAGATTGTATAGGAAATAAACATACCACCACGGTCGTAAGCCTCGGAGAGTTACCCATTTGGGGATTACAGTTGTTATGATAATATATAACATTAATACCACGCCTGTAATCCCCGTAGGGTTCGACAGAGGGTTATTTAGTACACTCACATTTCTCATCATTTCAGCCATAAGACGTCCACTGCTGGACATAGGAGGGGGGATTTCCCATAATCGCCACGCTTGGCAGGCGGGTTGGCAATCGCAGTATGGTTGTTACGAAGGTACAGAGAACGCTGCTGCCCATTCTCTGGTGAGTCCCTTAGTCGCCTCTTACGACACCCACGGGAAGATATGGGATGGTGCTATTCTTTACGTCCGACAGCATACAGAACGTTTAATACATTTCTCTTAACTATATTATTTGTGTGTTAAAAAAGAATTTTCGAAGTCTGGATACGTGCCCCGTTGGGGGTGTTCTATTAGGTACACCTTTGCATATCCCTGCAGGGATTAAAGGCGTGATGTTTTGTGTAAATGTGTACAAAAAATATTTCCCGATTTGATCCCAATGTTGACTTATAAGATTCAGCAAATACTTTTAACATGAAACACAACCTATTTTTGTTTTTGTTTACCGACAAGAAATCGGATACGTTAGAAATCAATCCTCGCTAGAAGTCACGTTGGTAGATCAGTAACGTTTGACCACAGATTTAAATATGTCTAGATGATGCAAGAGCACGTACTTCGCGTGTCTTAAGTATGTTACTGTCGCAGCAAGCTTTTTTTTTTTAAAACAAGAACATTGCAACTCAAGAACTTTATTCTAGACATTTAATAAAAAACAAAAAAATGTGTGAACCGAAACGGGACGCCTGGCAGATTTATGTGAAACAACGAAATTGTTTTGTATAAGTTATATGCACAAAAGAACAGATTACAACAGGAACCAGATATGGCCTAATGAAAAGATAAAGTGTTACAAATTTGTTCCATAAAATAATGACTGTTTATTAACTCTTTTTATTTTTTTATTTATTAATTAATGTTAGCTCAATGCGGCAGGAGAGATTGCGCACAGTCGCTTGCACATCTTATAGACTACTACGTACGTGTTTTATTTATTAATTAGTGTTAGCTTAGTGCGGCAAGAGAGATTGCGCACAGTCACTTGCACATCTTACAGACTACTACGTATGGACTACATAATATAGTACATATTTTATATTAATACCATCATAATATAGCCAACAATCAGGTTTACCCTCACCTATAGATGTTTCACATCAAAAACGAATAGAGTGCCTATACTTTAGAGTGTTTATCTGACGGACTAATTAGATTTTTTTTGTCAACTACTCTATTGACCACATTTCATAAATATCTGTCAGTCCTTCAGTTTCAGACAGAAAGTAATTCGTAAAATTATCTTTTTTTGTCATTACAATTAATATGTACCTAGTCGTAATTGAAAAAAGTTAATCAATTATGCATTTCTAAAAATAAATCTAATTCTGTGGTTGCCGTTACAAGGTTACCTATGTTGTTGAATTTTAATGTTGTTTCAAATGTGGCTATTAGATTGGCCCTAGTATAGTCACTATGGATGAAAAGAGCCGAACGGATAAAGACGGAAAGGAAGACCGATCATGCGATGGAGTGACGACATCATAGCTTCAGCCGGCAAGAAGTGGATTAAGCAAGCGAAAGACAGGGAAAACTGGATTAAACTGGAGGAGGCCTATACCCAAACAGGGGTTCCTATCCAAGAATAAATGCAATAATACTATGCACGTGAATAATACTATAAAACAATAGTTAAGTGAATAGTCATAAGTGAAATTTGTACTTATATGTAATACTTAGGTGATGGGAAATAAACAAGCTTTATTATTATTATAGTCACTATACAAGGCAGGCAGTCGAAAAATACGTTTCACGCTTGTCATGGTTTTTAAAATACGGATCGTGATACTTGCTATATCTAGGTATACATATGTCTGTGTGTGTTGAGTTTCTACATAGAGGTATCCATGTAGGCTGTGGGCTCATCCCAGCCGCCGCAGCAACCAATTTCCTCAGGTTAACCTTTACACGGGAAAATAGACTTTACACGGGAGTTCGGAATACGGACCGTATATTCTCTGCACGCGTCTTGTTTTTTCTAACGTTCCTTTTTGTATGTTAGATGAAGAGAATTGATATTTATTAAGTTGAACTTATAAAGGTGCACTTTAGGTGCGCTTTTCTAGTTTTCCTTGTATTTAACAAGGTAAATTAAGCTCTTGTTATAAGGAAAATAACATGCTTAATAGTTATAAATTGTACAACATTACTTCGTTTTCTTATGGTGATCTCATTCTTCCCTGTTACGATATTTTTAGATGTATACAGTGTGCGTGTTATACTTACAACAGAGCATTACCTATGTGACCATATTTATGGTAACAGATTCCATGTCTTTAGGAACAAAGAATCCAAAATGTGTTTATTTGGTATTAACAACACCTTAAAAAAAAATATACAGATCAAATTTAAAACCAACCAAACTAATAATGCGAAAAGGCCTCAGCTTAGAATTAAACACAAAATAACCTACACCAGTAAAACAAACCACAATAAAGAAACACCAAAATCGAAAAGCTACACAGTCTGTTGACACCGAATTAGTAAACGGGAGATTATTTAACCATCCGTCAGGTTCAAACATTTACCGGCCCACTAAGCCCGGCAAACGAATCCCTGCTTAATTAACTAGAATCCCCCATAGGTACACTAAAATATTCATTCCGATTAACTTCCGCTTTGTACATAAACTGATGCGATTATAAGGGTATAACTATGAATGGTATTAACTTGTGAAATACTCACTGTCAAACCGCTAAACTGTGTTCAACAGCTGTTTACGGTAAACCGGGATTAATCACGTTTAGTTTCATGGAAATAAAATTAATTTTAATTGATAACTAGTTTTGAAGAGATTAGTGTGAAATCTATCTGTTTTGGATAGAAATTATTGTTTGAGCATTGTTATAGAATGTTCAAAGTTTGTTTGATAGGTTTTCCCTACTTTTGCAGTTGTGGTGTTCCTGACTAAGTATTTGGCCACCTTCCCAGGGGTGGCGGCCCGGACTTATAAGCAGTAAGTTGTGGGTTCGACACCAGGCTAAATAATTTGATCACTACTGCTCTCAAAAGGGTAAAGAAAAACATAGTAAGAAAACGGCATGTCTCAGAACTAAACATTCGAAGACATGTAACATCTACCAACCTACACACTGGACCCGCGTGATGGAATATTGCACACAAGTAGACCTCTGTCCCAGAAGTGGAGACATTATAGACTCATTATGCTATGCTTATGCAGCACCTGTTCCCCACATTAATTCCAAAACAAAAAATTTGCGAACAAAAAACGCAAGCCTTTCTCATAATTTTTGTACCCCAAAAACATTACCCAACAAAGTTAAAGTTAATTATCTAAGTTTTAATTACACACACTTTTGACAGAAACCTTTGAATGTAGCTAAATACTGAGGAGAGTTTCGGCTACCTCGTACATTCCAGAATATTTGAAGACCCATTCAGGTACGAAATAGATTTTCTGAGAAGCACAGCTGTGTTTAATAGAGGTACGTGGTTTTCGTTCAAGGCAACGAGGACTGCATTTCCTTATTGGATTCCGAAATACAAGGACTTAATTGTATAGGTAGGTGTGTATTAATAAATAAAGCATATTGAATACTCAGCTAAATTGACCAGTTATCAAACCGCTTTTGGGCTTTATTCAGTAAATATTTAGATATTTAAAAATATTTTAAACTAACTATTGCGTTACCTTCGGCGGCGTGAAATTATCACAAGTATATTAATCTCTGTTTAAATCAGATTTTTTTAACAATCTCAAGAGTTCTCTCTTACTCTTACTCCTTATAACATTAACTATCTGTCAGTCCCGTCGAAATCGGTTCACATTGGCCGTTTCGCAGATTAACCGGAACAAATAGACAAGACATTTTTTTGTTTGTTTTGAAAATTCCGTTAAAAGGTGTTATTTAAAAGTACAAACAGACATTTCAATTTCATTTATTTGTATTGTATTCATGTATGATAATATTCGACATTCAGATTCATGAATCAATTCATCACGACAAAACACACACAATATTCTCATCTACAAAATTGCTCTATACCAAAATGGAATCACACCATAATCGCTCCTCAAATGTCAATCGTATATTCAATATCTTTCAATCTTCGAAAGGAAACTGCCCGTCTGAGAAGTAGGCTTAATAAATTGCATTCTACCCTCAGAAGAGGCGAGATGATAATAATAAATCATCCTGACATCTAACGCTTCAGGAAATCATTTAGTCGGATAGCTATCTGGAATTGAAAAACGAGGCAGCTGCGTGTCTCCTTATATGCGATAGTGAATGTTAAATTGAGGATGGTAGAGTATTGCCACTGTTTGTCATGGAGTATGAAAAGGAAAAGGAGGGAAATATACTTATACAGACGGTTTAGTCCAGACAAAATAACCATAAAAAGGTGGTTAAATAACAACAATTCGCATAGAGCAGAAAATTGGTGGAGATCTTGAATACACCATTATAAATGAAATATCAAAAGTCCCCACCTATCCCTGTCCAATTCAATCACTAACATGATTGTATACCACGTAGCGACTTTTAAAAGATTTTCTCTATTTTATTTATTATTTTGGTAGCCATACAGTTATGAAAAAGATCTTTATTCAAAGTGGCATTAGTTATTCCGCGAGAAAATCACTCTCGAATTCCTAAGCCTTATTTAACTCATTGCAGTTGTATCTGTAAAGAAAAAGCATATTCTATTCTACATCTCTAAGCAGAAACCTAGTGAAGATTCCACTAATTACCTAATCAGTTTTCATCCTCACCACGCAAGGTAAAATAAACATAGCAACACCAACAAACTCTGTTGTCACCTAATAACTAAACCGTCAACGTTACACGGTGACAGCGCGGGTCGAACACGGCAACACGGCACGCCCTGCCATTTCATCACCGGCTTAAATTTCCTCCATTAGGTAATCTACACATATCGATCCGTTTGTTTTATCCCAAAAAAGACCGGAATTAACGCGTAGGCGACTTAGGTATAATTAGTTAGATGTACTTTGCTGAAAGTACCGATGTACTCGTGGCTAATTATAACAGCCAATCGTGTCGATCATCGGATTAAGCCGTGGTTAGGTGACCACCCACTACATACCGAAATTCCTCTATGCCTCGTAAAGCAGTTTCATCCCAGCTGTCATTTGTAAATTTTTGACAGTCGTTAAGGAGAAGGGAAATCGTATTACCCAGTACTAGCCGGGTTGTAGAGGTCAGATAGACAGTCGCTCCATGTAAAATACTGGTATTCAGTTGGATCTGGTCAGACTGGAAACCAACCCTAATATAGTTGGAAAAAGGCTAGGCAGATGATGACTTTGCTGAAATTACCGAGTAACGGAACGATATGTTGTTATACATGCACTTTCGCCCTTTTCAGGAAGATAATACAAACTGCTACCGCTGGATTGCGATACTTACATGCTTCTTTCGCCTCTTCCACGTTCATACCTCTAGCCGTTTTCGCGTCTTTTTTCTAAAATAAATAATAAACATTTTCCAACCGCCCTCAGGCTCGTTAGTGATACAACACCTTTGATTCATTTACCTTAGACTCGTTAACAAAAACCGCAAAAAATTACCTTCTAATTAAGGTTTAATTAAAAGGGACCCGAAAAAATATTTATCCTCCCATTAAAAACACTTTGTGGTGGGCTAGTAACTATTAATTAAAGAGTCCTACGTTTACGATGAAAAAGTTCGAAAACAAAATTAAGTGGGTAAAGTGAATATATGTAGGGTGTAATTTTCTATTCGTTCTAGCCATTTATCTCGTCTAGACTGGCTATTTTTAATCGTGCATTTTTTCCATTATCCTTATAGGCGTGCGCATAATGAGAAAACTTTTTTTTTTGGCGGTTGGAAAAGGAAAATCATCAAATAACCCCTCCCGCTCTTGGGCAGAGCGAAAGAGAGTGTCAGACTTCTACTGACTAAAAACCACCCATGTTCCTTCTTAGCCCTTCATGTCGAGGCCTCGATATCTCTTGCGAACAACCCGCAGCCCCGACGGGATATGAGAATACCTAGATTCTGAAGTATTACTTACAAAAACCTCATCATCATCATTCACAGATCGACTTCACCCACTGCTGGGCATAGGCCTCTCTGTGCTTGTGCCAAGCTTCACGTTCTTGTGTCATCCTCATTCACCATATTCCCGCGATGACAACAATGTCGTCTGCCCATCTCGCCAGCGGACGACCAAAACTTCGCTTTCCAATCCTAGGTCACATCTTTGCTGCACCTGCCATCACCGTGCCTTGCTAGATGTCCCCAACCCCATTTGAGTTCCATAACTCGAATTCCAATATCGAAGACCTTATTTATTTATTTATGTACACAAAAAATACAAAAAAAGGAAAAAACATAAAAAATAGAAGAGCACAAGGGTACTGCTTATTTCATAAGAAATTTCTTCCAGCAGACCGAGAGGAGAGTTGGATTAGACATGTAGACACAGTGTGTAGAAAAGACAAATAGGAAAATTTTAATTAGAAAATTGTATTGGTGTAAAATAAACATACATACAAATATATACACATATAAAAATAAACACTAGTATTGTACCCTTTGTATTGTAGTTGTAGACTTTCGTACATTAACCTAAATTAGGGAAATAAATAACACAAGTAACATAAAAAAACTGAAAATCGATCAGGCACCTCGAAAGAAAACAAATAAAGCCTACATGTAAGAACAACATTACAATACACTTCGATAATCTTCTATTTGGCATCGTAATTTCAACAATAAAGAAGTCGTTTACTGTTCCTCGGAAACACGCTAGATCGGTGATAAAGAAAATTAAGTAGTTTTATTTCAGCCTAGTAAAATAAGTCTGATTTTAAACCTATTTCAAACATTTGTATTGATCATTACCATTAAACTTATAGAAACATTTTTGAAGTGAAAACTTCTTTAGCGGCGTCGTGCACTTTTTGGATGGGTAAAAAAATTTAAACTCGCATCAGGAAGGACACAGACCTCATCGAAAATTCGTAAGACGGCGCAAGGCGCTTGCGCGAATGTGCGTGTGTGTCAAATGTCTTGTCATGTTTGTGTACGATAGTGCAAATAAATGAATATTGCAAGTATTTAACCACATAATACTTTTATGCTGATAAATAGAGCAATTCGTGCGAAATTATTCCATAAACATTCCAAAATATTCAAAAATGTACAACATTAATGTTCAAGTGTCCACTTCTGCCGTTTCAACAAAGCCGTTTTGAGCAGTTATTTGTGATAATAATAATTAACATAATTATATTTTTTTTATATATTTTTTTTTATGGTTTTTGTAAATAATATTTAAAAATGTAATAAGTTTGTTTAAAAATAAATGAAGGGAAAAATAATTAACATAACACACATAATATCAGGCCTGTAAACGCCGAAGGGTTAGGCAGGGGTGTACACCAACATTTCCCCAATTATGTTTAAGTCCCATGTAATTGAAGGTGAGCCTATTACATTACACAGGACTTATATTCCATGACCGCTACTATGAAACTCCTTATGGAAAAACCCAATAGCACTGTGCCCGACCCGGGAATCGAACCAACGACTTCATGTTCAGCATCCGCGCTTGCGATCAATAGACTAACGAGACAATCTGTGAATGTCGATCGAAATAACTAAGTACATGATTTTCCCATAGATTAAAACTCAATTTTCAGACTAACTACTGAAATATTGTCGATGTAACTTTGATTACCAGTAAAATAGTTGGGAAAAGTTTAGACAGATTCTTCTTCTTCTTATCATGTGGGCAGTAAGGTCTAACAACCCCAGACACCCTAGTGTCAGAGTTTCTAAACCGCCTCAAGGGCCTCTGACGTGGTTTGGCGACCGCCACCGGCCACCGGCTTATACGTGCCTTCCAAAGCACGGAACCATCTTTTTATCAAATAATCAGGTGATTCAAGCCTGCAATGTCCTAGCTAAACTGAACACAACCCAGATACATGATGACTGCAAGTAAATTGTTCTCGAAATAGACACACAGTCTATTTGTCTATCATTTGTATACAAATCGTGTCGCGATTTTGTGAAACTTTTAAACATTCATTCAGATTTTATTTGCGTAAATCTCGTTACTTTTAATTTGTTAACAAAGCTAAATCTGTTTAAAAATAAAATTAGATATCCTTTAAACAAACTACACCAAAGTTGTAGATATTGTTTATTTCTATATTTTGTAAACTAGTTACGTTTTGTTATAATTATTCATTAGGTATGTACTCGTAGGTATTAGTGATTTGTCTGTCTAAATAATATTATTAACTTGTTTCCAGACTAGTGCTGACCCACCCATTACACTGCCCACCTATAAAGTATATATATTTATATATATTGCGTAGTACTAATCACATCATTTTTTAAGTATGTATATTTTTAAATGGCTAGACCTTTACGTTCAACTACCGCATCGAGTACAAGTCCCCGATTGCCTATTTATAGACACTATAATTATAGCCCATCCGTCTCCTGAGTCCCTTCAGGTGGGAACATAACAGGCTGATGATGGTAATGAGACACTATGTCAACCTAAGGAAACTGTTACTTTATGTGCGAACCTGTTTTTTACATTTCTTCGGTCAAAAACTCAATATCGAGTTGTCGTCTATGTTTTTTTTTGCCAAATAATTTGAAACCCTATTTCTATTGTCCGCAGATCCATGTTACGATGCTGGACGAGCTGGTGCCCACACTAGCGACCAACAGATCCACTGTACCCGGCCATGACCATACCTTCTACGTCACTTTCTTTGATGACGTCAACAACCGATATATTAACGACAGCCAGAATGTTACGGAGGTAAGAAAATATGGCTATCCTATGAATGCAGTAACAATTCGATCATCAAGAGACACTCAATACTTTTATTGCATTTTAAATGTGGGTATTTTAGGTGGTAAATTTACAATTTGATTATAGGTATCCTGTAGTAGAGCATAGCAAAATAAGTGAGTTAATTGAGGACGGAGGAGGATGTTAGGAGATCTCTCAATTGACCTTAATTAAGAGAATTAATTTACATGAGCACACGTCTTAACGAGTGGCAAATGGCTATGAAATATAAAGAAGCAATAAGATATTTAAAATCATTTTACTTTAAAGAATCGTAGAGTTCTCTCTGTCAAATCTCATGGGAAAATTGCGCAAAGCCATGAAATTAGAATAAAATATCTTACATCTTGTTATTAACATTCGATAGCCTCCTCATTAGCATTCAATGGTTCCTTAGCTATGGCTAAGGAACCATTGAACACGTCGGAAACATTTTACACACGTCGGAACACGTCGGATATGATTGAGCATACTCAATCATATCTTAAAAATGTTTCCGACGTGTTCCCAGCCAAATCCCTTACAGGCAGCAATCAACTCTTATCTACAGTTTCTTATCTATGCTGACGCGGGAAAGTGTAAAAAAGCGCTGAATGAATGGGAAAGCTCAGACCGGGGCTAGTTTATTCTGAGCGTTTTCTACACTTTCACTCTAACCCGCGTATAAAACTGTGCATGGCCTGTGTTACTTGGTTTCAACACACACACACTTAACAAAGCTTGTAAAAATCTTTCTTAAAACATTTCTTATTTAACACAAGGATTTTTCAGACATATATATTAATTTGTTTTAAGATTTTACTCCACAAGCGCAGTCGACTAAGGAAACTGGTTGACATAACATGTGACTGTCTTATCCCGCGTTTACATACATGCTTTACTATTCCTATTGTTTTGCGAAACATTCGTATAATACATGCAGAGCAGAGACACATTCAAGCAGTTTGAGAAATATGGATGGAGTGAGCACTTCACAATATATCTGCTCGACTCTGCAATTTGTTTATTTAGGTACACCTGTTCAAAATATGAGTACTTATTAACCATATCACTTAAATAACTTATTGCTTTTATTTAAAAAAAATCATTGAAGCGAAAATATGCGATAACAAATAGTATAAGTTTTCTTTTTCATATAGTCTAGCTTTCAAACAAGTCTTATAAAAAGAAAGCCAAAAATTACAAAGCAACTTTCGTTTCAACGTTAGTACGATCAAAATTATACAGAAACAACAACCCACTCGAGTCGCAATTCGTACAGAAAATACATTTTATTCGAAACTTGTATTTTTCGTGACCAATTGTTCTGTTTTGATTGTTTTCGAGCAAATATCATACAAGCGTCGTCCGCGGCTTCAGCTAGACAGTGAATTTAATAACTGTGCTGAAATCAAAACAATACGAAACCCAACACATTTATTTTGAAAGAGTAATGAAAATACAATCTTTCAAAACGTGAGCTATTGTTGTCACAGTCGTGTGAATTTTATACATTTAACTTCTATGACGTGGGGACCTGAGGCTATAGACACGTTTTGTTTTTTTTGCAATAACTTTGAACAGGTTTGAAATAACTTTTTGGTAGATTATGTTCACACTTTTTGAAAACCATTGAGTAACATAACTGAATAGCACATTTCTGGAACTGGAACCTCATTGTGAAATACAGTCTCTAATTATACCGAATTATCCTAGTTTAGAGTTGAATCTATTGTGTACAGATTTCTGCAACATAAAAATGTTCAATGTCTACCATCTAAAAAAGTGTAAACTTAAAGTTCAACTATCTGTATTTTTGGGATATATAGATACCGTTTTTTATTAAACTACTTTTCCTACCAGCAGACCTCCTCCCCCCATCCCCTCCACACACACAATATTCCTCTCTTCTCCTTCCTCTTCCTTCCTCCTCTTCTCGTTCTTCTCCCTGTCATTCTGTTTCTACTTCTTGTTTTTTGCTTCTGTACTATTTTTCAACCCTGATTCTGTAATTCTGTGAATGGGTCAGGAAATAAGTTAAACTAAGCATTGTATTGTTTCACACAGGCGTACCAGTCCTTCATCCTGCCATGGTGGCGGCAGGTGCTTTGGACGGTGCTGTTCGCAGGCATGGTGGTCGTGGCCACCGTGGGCAACCTCGTCGTCATCTGGATAGTCCTCGCTAACAAACGGATGAGGAGCGTCACTAATTACTTCTTGGGTAAGTCTAGGACTATCATCGCCAAGAATTTTGAGAGTACAGTTACTAGCAATGATAAAGGGTGTAAAAGTATCTTTAACGAAGTTGGAAGGCACTTACTTTCCCCGTTTGCCGGGAACATTCTAGTTACGGAGACATTGGAGGAAAAAATTTGAATTTTTCACATGTTGTATACAAAGCATCCATTAGCACAATGTTAATTTCAGCAATAATTTTTGTGTTGGGTTACTTAGTACAGAATGCTTGTTGAAGGCTTCGGGAAGGTTCCCGTCGGGGCTGCGGGTTGTTCGCAGATACCGCGGCCTCGACATGATGAGCTAAGAAGGAACATGGGTGGTTTTTAGTCAGTAGAAGTCTGACACTCCCTTTCGCTCTGCCCAAGAGCAGGAAGGGTTATCTGATGATTTTCCACCCGCCAAAAAAAAAAATGGTGCTAAACAGTCCATTGTCCAGCTAATAAATATTTTTATTTTTTACTGCATACAAAAAAACTTTTTTGCTTTTACTTACAAATTGCGAGTTTAACCCAGAATTGGGTAAAAAAACAAAAAAAACTATAACTTTTTTAAAGAAATGAAATTAAATGAGCAATGCAAGGCAAGGAATTTACGAGTAGCTTTATTTATCACAATTTCCACGAACGAGAATCCAGCAAGACAACCTCATTTAAAAACCTGTACGGTATGCAAAATGTAGGCGCCGCTTTCATAATGTGTAAATGTGAAGCCTGCAAGCGCATCGCTTTTAATTACTGGAGCCCCTTCCCGGCTTTTAGTTCCAAATAAAACGAAGGCAAGAGCGACGAGATTTTACTTATATAACATTTTATAAAAAAAAAAAAAAAAAAAAGTAGGGAACATTTTAAGCTCATATTATTGTGTGTAACTATTCCTGTTTCTGTCAGGAACAATCTTGAATTTATTATTTTACAGAAGCCACCACATTAAGCTCTATCTGTCAAATATCTTTAATAGATTTTTAACCTTATCGCAAAAGCATTCGGTTCAAGTGTGATTGGGAAAAGACGAACGATGGTGTTTCTTGCCGGTTCTTTTCCATAGGAAACGACCAACCGTAACCTTTTCTCGACGTTTTAAAAGTGCTCATGTGAACCAAAATATTATTTGATATAGTTTCGGATAGCTTTATGTACTGACTTCTGTATATATGTTTATTTTTCACTAAATCAAACATGAACCCATGTTTCCCTTTGTCAGTTAACCTGTCAGTGGCAGACGCAATGGTGTCGACCCTCAACGTGACGTTTAACTTCACGTATATGCTGAACTCTGACTGGCCGTTCGGACACTTCTACTGCAAGTTTTGTCAGTTCATAGCCGTGCTCAGCATATCTGCGTCTGTGTTTACGTTACTGGCGATCAGTGTGGACAGGTGAGTTGTCAGAACCTTTTTTTAATTATTATTAACACACTAACGGAATATTTAAGACAATTTACTTATTAAGACATGTGACGTCTACCAACTCACACTGAGCCCGCGTGGTGGATAGCCCATCCCTCTCCTAGAGAGGAGGCCTGAGTCCCTGCAGTGGGAACATTTTAGGCTGATGTTGACTGTTTGTCCGATGTTGTCTGTCAGTCCGGTTTTCAGAGTAAATGCTATTGTTAGTGACCATGTCAGTTAACTATAATAATATTACTAATAATACATATTATAGTTATGAGCAACTGACTAAATGTCCAAATATTTGCGGGCACCCATAGTATTATGACCTTTTCCGAATAACTGCCGTAAGTGAATAGACATTGTCTATGCGTGGCCTACAATATATCTATGGCAATTCCATTTATGAAAAAATCCAGCATGGCAACATAGTGTTTAGATGTTTGAGGCAATCGACAGTGAATATTCATTTCAATTAATTACATCATTCCATTGCCTCCATTACAATACAACTAATTAAAAACAAATGGAAATAAATGAAGCTTCCGCTTTCAAATGTTTATCTGAATAAGGAAACTTCAGTCGTTCAAATAAATCTTGGTACTAAATGTTTTTTTTTACAAGACTTCCCAAAATAAAAGAGAGTGTAATGTTTTCAGGGTTCGAGTATTCATTTTATATGTGTGCGAGTTTCTTTTGTCCCTTTTACCTACAAAGTGGAAAATCGTCAAAGAAAAGAAATGTAATTCGCCCATTTCATTGGTATTTACATACAAAATCACTGTTAGGTATGCTTATGAGTATAAAATTGAACGAACACAAGGGATTTTTTGCTGTCAACAATAATAATTTGCAATAAGTCACATTTTTCGCGAGATATTTTCTTTATTATGTGACGTCCCAAGATTTTTTATCACAAGAGGCCCGTAGCAGAAAAAAACTGAATTGTTACATTTTTTTTTGTTGCTGTTCTTCAAGAGGTTTTAAAGGAAACAAACATTAACATAACATCACGCCTGTAATCCCCGAAGTGTTAGGCAGAGGTATACCCACTAGTACACCCACGTTTCGCCAGTTATCTATTAAGTCCCGTATAATAGACCAAGCCTTTTGCCATCAATTGGGCACAAATTCAGACTCCGTGACTGCAACTGAGGAATTCATGATGGAAACACCCAATAGCACTTTGCCCGACCTGGTAATTGAACCCAGGACCGCTGCACAGCAAACATGGTATAGGTATTTATGGATAGCAGAAAAAAAAGTCCAACGTATATAATATGTTAATCACAAACTAAGTTGGTATACACAAGTTACAAATAAAATTGCAAAACTAAGTTCATCTTATCAACATAGATAGTTAATATATACGTTCATAAATACTCACATGTAGGTACAGCACACAAAAACACACCTGCAAAAATGCTATGGGATAATTCAGAACTAAAATCGTGTGAAGCGAGAAATGACGCCACCTAACGTAAACTAGTTATCGACTACAAACGCTCACAGGAAAATACACGATAAGGTATCCATGCAATTTTGCAGGTGACTGTACATAATTAGGTAGCTTTACTCAAATTAGAATTCCTGTCGCTTAATTAAAATTGTTTCCATACCATCTAACGAACACAAACTTAAAACATCAACTTTTACAACTCAGGTTTAATTTTCCAATCTGTTTTCCTAACTTTCCAATTAATTTCATACACCTATCATATTTCACACCAGCTTTATCTTTCACACCATCTTTATTTTTCACACCACCTTTATTTTTCACACCACCTTTATTTTTCACACCACCTTTACTTTTCACACCACCTTTATTTTTCACACCATCTTTATTTTTCACACCACCTTTATTTTTCACACCACCTTTATTTTTCACCTACTACATTTTACGTTAAACGTTTGCTACAAGAAATATTTTCCGGGGAACTATAAAAAAGTTAATATCGCTGATACAAGGTGTTCAAAGAAGAAACCCTAACATAGGAAATCCATTACCTACGTTTATCGCTGGGGCTTTTACCGGCCCTGTCTTTGTCACCACACCCTGTGCTTTCTTTAGCCACTGTAAATGTCACTCGGTCATCACTATTTCATTTTTAAATATAATTTACTAGCTGATGCCCACGGCTTTGCCCGCGTGGATGTCAGTCAAATTATATGCTAAAACTTCTTCGAGAACCACTCTATCCATTGGTGAAATCAGCATGAAAATCAGCAGGTGCAGCAGTTTTTGAGTTTATCGCGAACAGGCAGACAGACAGACAGTCAATTTATATAATATGTAGTGATAGTGATGATAGTGATTATAGTCCCGACTGCCTTGTTGGTCTAGTGGCTGCAAACGTGACTAGTGAGCACGAGGTCTTGGGTTAGATTCCCGGGTCGGGCAAAGTGTTATTGGGTTTTTCTATCAGAAATTTCTGAGTAAAAGCCACGGAGTCTAGATTCGTGTCCAGTTGTTGGCAATAGGCTCGGGGCTATTACATAGAATTTAATCATAACTGACAAAATGTGGGTGTACTAAGGGACACCTCTGCCTAACCCTTCGGTGATTACCTAGTTACTGGGTTGTGAAGGTTAGATGAAGGCAGTTGCTTCATGTAAAATACTGGTACTTAGCTGAATCCGGTTAGACTGGAAGCCGACCCTAACATAGTTTGGGAAAAAGGCAAATGATAGCCTAATTTTCTTTTAAAAAAAAACCATGCTTTCAAAACACATTAACATTATTTTCTAAGATAAATATGTCTTTGTAACTTTAATACCTGGAATTTCTAGTATCATTAAGTTGAAACAATGTGTTTCAAAGTTATTTACATGCATATTCATGATAAAAGCACAACACAGCTATTTACAAGATTTACTTTATCTTGCTAGTCCTTAGATTTAAGTATTCAAAATTATTGCTTTAAGAAACTTGAGATTTTCAGGCTAAAATTTTCATACAAAGTACCCAAACTAAGATGTGGAGCATACAAAGGGTTATTGTTCGTATTGTCTTTATTGACTTACTGCATCAGAATGCACAAGACGAGTCTGACTAAAACTATCTAGCTGCTCATTATCTACCTAGCCTTTTCCAAAGTATTAGATTATTATCGTTTATTCATTTACATACACATTTAATAATAATATATTTTTAAATATTTCTGTACAAAATAATATAAAAAAACATTTAATAGACATAACAATACTACAAAAACAAGCATCCATACACACAACCACCATATTCAGTAAGGTATTGGGAGACACTGTGTTTGTTAGTAGTACACCTCACACACAACAATCATCACACACAGTAGACTCTCTGCAATCATCCGTCAGTACCAAATACACAAAGTCTGTCATCAACCACACAAATTACAATCCGCACACGAAGAAGGAGATAGGGGGAAATACTCGTAGATATCTTTTTTCCCGCGGGATGCCCGGAGGAAAAGTCGTGAGGAAACCAGCATGCGAGATTTGTCGGGTCAGCATGTAAAGCAAAATCAGAGGCTTATGGGCACACGAAAAAAGAAAAGAGAGATATAAAAAATACATAGTTTTCATCTATTTTATCATCTAACTTACAAACCTTTTTCCATAGATACGTGGCCATAATGAGTCCTCTTCAGCCGAGACTGGGTAAGCGAGCCACTCTCGGCATCACGGGTGCAATCTGGTTCTGGAGCTCCGTCCTCAGTGCTCCCAACCTGATCTACTTCACAACTGAGATGGACTATCTGCCTGACGGAACGATAAGGTACAAGAATAAGACTATCTTGAAAAAAAATATATCTCATAATTACTAGCTACTTTGTTCCACCTATTGCTGGATAATGGACCGTTCATACCACGGTTCCTTGGTCTGTGTGAGTTTTATCATGGTCTTCCACTATCTTGGTCAGCTTTTGACATACAGAGAAGGCACGAGCATTGATCACTGCCTACATTTGCTAAAGACGGATTGGCCTTCCATCAACAAAAAATAATATTCACTCTCCACAAAAAAATGTTAGCAGAAAATCTAAAACCAATAATAAACTCATGTTTGTTGTTAAAGTTATTACAATACACATTGGAATACTCAACAAAAATATGTCTGGAAAACTTTTTGAGCTCGCAACAAAAGTCTAAAGTAGCTGTGTACCAATTTAGAGAACACGATTGCTACAAAACAAACCAATTTTCGAAAACCTCTTCAATTTTGTGCCAATCATAAAATGTTTGACATAATCCGAAATAACAATTTTCAATACAAGTAAAAACTTTTGAGGGCTCAACTTGAAAGTACAAAATGTTCTTCGAAAGCTTTTAGTATTTTCACAATTAAACTCTCTGGGGAATTCCGTCTAAAATGGTGGCACTCACAAAAACTATTATCAGGAAGACTGTAAAATGTTAGGCAGTAACGTCGTCGACTTTAATGCTGTGTTTTACAGGCGGGTGTGCTTCAGCGAATGGCCTGACGGCATTACCACGAGGTCTCAGCTTGAATATTGGTAAGTGCCTCTCAAAATGATGAATTTATTTTTATTTTTTTTAAACGTTGCCTCACACTAGGAATTTCTCCTGTATCGTGGGTGCGTTCACAAACATTTAAACTCACATACACAAATACCCAGACCCGGAACAACTATCTGTAGGTCATACAAATATTGCAGTCCATTGCTTGAGCCACTGCGCCAACCGTGCCGTCATTTATTTTATAGTAAGGTAGATTGAGGTTTGCATGACCTCGTCAATCATACTAAGAGCGAATTATTTAAAGGCATTGTCCGGAAGGCCTAAACAAAGTGCTATTCTATCAGCAGTAACGATGATTGAAAATTCAAAAATGTTTTGTTTAATACCACCAACCACCACACCACAAAAAACCACTTTGAAAGCCATTTCGGCAATTTAAAGAAAAAAATGGTGTTTACAACAAAAGTACAATACCAACACGGTCAAAATGTATGGAGAAGCTGTTTTTTTTTAAATGCCCAGTTAATAATTTCTATGATTAATATATTCATATCCAAGCCATTATTCTGAACTAGCCCAGGGTTCAGAATGATATCCTGAATACGTAGTAATCCTTGGTGCGTCAATGTCCAGTCCACCTATTACCTACATTTTCTATAACATTTTCACAATTAACAGGTACAACGTCGCGTTCATGGTGCTGACCTACTTTCTGCCCATCATGTCGATGACGTTCACGTACTCCAGGGTCGGCATTGAACTGTGGGGCTCGCAGTCTATCGGAGAATGCACGCAGAGGCAACTGGACAACGTCAAGAGTAAACGCAGGGTAAGAACATAATACTTGTATAAATATACAAGAGTGGGATCGATCCGAAGCAAGCCCTTTCTAAAAATATATCTTTTAATACCACCTATCTCAAAAAAAGTTAACATTGTGAGGAAACTGGCTTGTTCCTAAACTACAAAAAGACAATCCGTGCGAGTTGTGGGCAAACGCAAGCCTATTTAAACAAAACATAAATACAAGTAATATATTTTGTCCAATTTGACTATAACTTGGAATGTCTGCGCACGACACACCTCACTTGATTCAGATCCAGACATCAATTTACCTAATCAATCTCAAAGAGTAAATCATAATTACTTATATACGGTAATTACATTGAAACAGCTCTAATTTCAAACGATATTGGATTTAGATGCTTTCACGTTAGATGAGATTTTCTTACGTCATAAAAACTTATTTTCTCAAGAATAAATTTCCGAACGCCTGTTCCCAAAAATAAAGTAGGTTTCGATATAAAAATCTCATTCAAGTTAACTTTGTTGGAAATGCATGGGAATTTGATGAAAGCAATCTTCTCTTAGCTCACGATATAGACCCTTATTCACCACAATATTTCCATGTGTTTGACATGTAAATTAATAATTTGGTTATACTGAACAAAATCTTCAAGGAATATGACAAAATTATATTTTAGGGTTAAATACGACCCGTCGAGGCTGCGGGTTGTTCGAAAGAGATACCGCGGCCTGCGCACAAGGGCTAAGAAGGAACATGGGTGGTTTTCACTCAGTAGAAGTCTGACACTCTAATTTACTATAATTATTTTCACGTTGGTCTAGTGGTCGCAAGCGCGAACGCTGTGCATGAGATCCTGGGTTCAATTCCCAGGTCAGGCAGTGATTTTGAGTTTTTCCATGTTTCGAGTTGATGGCTTGACCGCTATAACATGAAACTTCAACACAACTGGCTAAATGTAGGTGTACTAATGAGTACCTACACGTCCCTTCGGGGATTACAGGCGTGATGTTATGTTTTAATTATTTTTCGTTACTACTACTAGAAACTTTGTAAGAAATGTTTCTGCATTTATAAATAAACCTCGGTATTCAATACTCATCAACAAATTCAAATTCTACCAAATCCTCAAAACTTTCGAAGCTTATTAAAATGTCTTAGAGGAATACATTTCATCCTCGGTTTTATTAAAATCTCTTCCAAACTCCTAAGCGGTTTCGGCGACCGCTTTCGCGGACCCAGTAAGTACTCACTGGAATTCATATTGTATCCTGAGTAAATTAAACATCCTATCTTCGACTATTGTCTTCGTTTCTTAATAATGGGTTCCGGATTCGTTCGGGATCCTTTTTAAAGAAATTGATTTCCCCGGGGATGTTTGACCTTCCCTGGCCAATATGTGCTTGCAACTTGTAATTCAAATTATTTGTTTACGTTTGTTCGAAGACAAAGTTGGCAACATGTTGTAGGAATAAACGCCGTATACCAAGTCGTGACTTAAACTTATTACAACACAGATATACGTATCTGGACTTGTTTCACTGAACTCTCTGTTACTACTGATCTAAGGATAGCCCAGCATCGAGAGAAATGGAGACAGATTGTTAGATTTATGAAGGACTTTCATCAGGGACACGACCTTCAGTAATGAAGAATACAAAGAGAGACTTGATAATCCGAATATCACGATCTGTATGGAAACCAAGCGTGCCATGTTTTAACTACCTATTCTGACGTCATACATAAGCACTATTTACTGCCGTACTCAGAGAGCTTTAATTATAACTTAGGCCATCACTTAGTAAAGATTTTGAAAGTTTTGTCATACAGAAGTATGTCAAATCTTTACTAAGTTACGGCCTAAGTAATCATTAACTATCTCTGAGTACCGCAGTTAGACTACTTACTTACTTATTTAAAATATATAAAGTTTTTGTTCTTTAAATGTTAAGAATTAAATTCTTGAGTTGTAACGTTGTCGTTTCAAACAAGTAAGCCGACTGCCAAAGTAGCCACCTTAAGCATAAAATGCCTTAGCCGGGTAAACGAAATACTTAAGGCTCCTCTCTCGAAAAAGCTTAAAAACAGCGTGCAAATGAAGCAGTTTTTCACCGACACTTACAGAGAAATTACATCTGAGAAAAATTGTTATGTAGATTAACATGATATGACACGTAATTTGGTTTAGCCATAATTTTTGTATCGGTATCACATAATAAGAAAAAAAATCTACAAAATCACCTCCAAATCGTTGAATGGAACCATTTTACTCCTTCATTTTTTAACAAAATAATATAAAAAAAATATCTCCTGCTTTGAAATACAAAGGAAAATAATTTGGTTTTGTTACTTTTTAAAAATATGTATTATTTTAATTATAATAAATGAAAAATGCGTCCGTTTAAAGTCCGTATCTACGACCGAGAAGGGTAGTTTGTATGCACAAGGTCATTGGCGTGAATACAAGCCTTAAGTAGATACTCTTGCGTTGACTAGGTATATCCGTATAATCTGTGATTGTAACTATCTCAAATAATATGTGCTTCTCAATAATTTAATGTAAATAACGCCCTAAGCAACGTATCTACTTCTTATTAATTATCCATCAAGCCATTAACTATGCTGACAATAAGAAAATAATTAATATAACATAACATTACGCCTGTCATTCCCGAAGTGTTAGGCAGTGGTGTACCTTCTAGCAGGTAAACCCACTTCGCCAGTTACGTTGATGTCCCATATAACAGGGGGCGAGCCTATTGCCATCAACGGGGTGCAAGTCTAGACTCCGTGACTGCTACTGAGAAATTCTTGATGGGAATAACCAATAAAAATTTGTTCGACCTGGAAATCGAGTCCAGAACATGAGGGTTCGATTCCCGGGGCTCAGCAGTCGCGATCGCGTCCGAGACAGTAATATTAAGAAGAATAAAACGAGAAGTATTATTTTAAACCGAAATTAACTCTTGCGAGAGACGAAACAAAATTGTATTGTTCCTTCAACAGGTTGTCAAGATGATGATAGTAGTGGTGGTAATATTCGCCGTCTGCTGGCTTCCCTTCCACGTGTACTTCCTGGTGACGTCATACTACCCCGACGTCGTCAACTACCCTCACATACAAGAAATATACCTGGGCATCTACTGGCTGGCCATGAGTAACTCAATGTACAATCCCATCATCTACTGCTGGATGAATTCCAAGTGAGTTTTTCGGAGCTGTAAAACTTTTATTACGAAACGATTTCATGTTTTCTCGACCGTGAATAAACGTCTTGTGAACTGTTGAACTTATTGGGGCAAACGTTTATTGATGTTCTGTTATAAATGTTAGATTCTACACTCAATTTACTATCTTTTCTTGTGTCTACAGAAATCATTGGTCTGAATATACATCTATTTGAATCACAACGGTATATCAATCATTTTTATGCCTTGCGAAAATTACCCAAGATTTTTTTCCCTCGAAACTTTTGTAAAAAGGGCCCAATCCAAATGTCAAAGTTTTCCAATAAAGATGCCTGCTAACCAGATTATATTTGAGAATCTTGATACGGTAATTAACCCAAACAGGGATCTTTATTATATTTCTTTTTCGAATAAATCTTATTAAATGGCAGAATATCATAAAAAAGTTTCTTACGCAGATTTAGAAGAGGTTTCAAGCAATTCTTCTGGTGTTGCGGTGCGTTCGGCGGAGGGGGGGCGTTCGACAGACGCAGGGGCTTCGGGACCGAACGTCTGGACAGATCAGTTCGATCTTTGTCGCCTAGCAGGAAGAATGGTACCAGTAAGCTGATGAAATTCTTGACTTTGATCGTTCTAGAGAATAGCTTGCTGTAAATGCTTCTCATTCAAATTTTGTTTGTAACGATGATCTTTTTCAACTTTTTACAAATCAGAAATTAAGTTCTTTTGTGAATTCTACATCACAACATGTACATAAATCGTGTTATCTTTCAAATACATCATACTACAAAAAACATTACAATCTAATACTTCCGAAATCAATTCATATTATATGTATCTTGAGTCATCAAGCCCATTATTTTGTTGGTACAGTTGTTCACCACCCTTTAACCTGAAAACTTGTTTTCTCCATTTCTTCTCTAGCTAGAACGATTTATTATTCAATGAATATAAAATACAATTCATGGACAAGAATTTCTTCTTCATAGGTTTATTCAAGACGACAAAATTCATCAAAAACCCACCTGGCTCTCCCCACTTGCTCCATGCAAATAAAATACACAAGTAAGAAATACTGAGGAGCCAAGTTCAGTTATTTTATATCTGACCTTATCGATGTTATAATAGAACGATCTAACATGACACACTCGTGATAGCTTTGAAATCGTCAGTAGTTAAGCTCTTTTCTTTCGGTTCGTCATACCCTTTTATCTTTATTTGCTTTCCCATAGCTTTCTTCCTATGATGTTTCACACGTTCCAGCGGCTTCATCATGTACAAGTTGACTGTTCATTTTGTTACTAACACTTGTCATAAATTCCGTGAAAAACGGGAGAAGTAAAATCTGAAATGAATGTCGTAATTTTTTCGACAGGCACTATCCGAATTTCGATGCATAGCACTTACAACCAGACGCTGGTGAGCTCCGCCTGACAGCGGCGCGGCGCGGGCGGCGCGCACGACGCGTGCACTGACGCGCCGCACGCGCCGCACGCCACGCACGCGCCACACGCCGCTCACGCGCCCCACGCCGCTACGGAGCGCACGTGGATATGACGCGAGTGCCGCGCCCCGCGAGCGCCCCGCACGCCGCACGACCTCTACGCCTGAACTCAATACGCCGCGTGAGGAAACTACACACTTGAGCGTTATAAACGTTTCCAAGCTGACACAATTATGTTTAAAACTTTATCTTAATAATACATGTATAGGTAAGTGGTATACTAGTCAAAACTAAGTATTGCGTAGGAATATGGAGAACGAAAACTTAAATGTTTTGTACATTTATAATAATGTTGACAATCGCAAACTTAAAAGAAAAGTCGCAATCTGTGGAATTCGTTCTCCACCTTTATTTTTGCAGTTTTACTTTGGCGCCCTTTTAATTCAGTATTTCTATACGAATTGCACAAATTAATGTACGTAATAGGTTTACTCATTTATAATAAAGACGTTTTTATACAATGCTTTTAGTTAATATTAGAAACAGTTTTTATATTCCATCATTGAACCGTTTAAATGATTTGATTGCATTTTATTATCAAAGTCACAATTTATTGTTAGTTTAATAAGTATTTTATCAACGAGTATATTTTCTAATCACTCTAGGCTAACTCTATAATTTCATATGAAAAGGGCCGTCAGGATTGATAATGAATAATGGCGTTACCAACTTTGTAGCTTGATTTATCTTGATTAAATAAAGATTAAGAAAGATGAAAGGGTTTTGAGGGTGTTGTAAAAATGAATGAAGGGTACTTTTTTTAATGAAATGTAAAGAAAGATTGTATATTGTAAATAAAATATGATATTATGCGTAAGTAGATATTTAATTGAATGTACAGATTTTATATCTAAATAATATTACGTAGTTATTTAAAATGAATATTTATGTTTGTAATATCAATGTATTAAACAATAAGTCATCTTGATTCGGGGATTTTTATTAAAAAAGATGGTGGATGGGACATGTGACCGGTTGACAGAAATAAATATCTATGTAGGTATTCCACATTAAACATTTTGATCACAGACCAATAGTAAAGTCCATTTCACGAAAGAAGTCCCGCAGACGCTGCGCTGTATGTCGCGCGACATAATGTTGTTTCACAACTTTTGGCATCGTAAATAAACCTTATAACGCACTAATCCAATAATAAACTCACAAAATATCTACCACAACAAACGCACCTTGATAACATCGACAAACGACAACATGGCCGATCTGTTAAATTTAGTTCCACAATTGTCCGCGGGACTTCTTTCGTGAAATGGACTTTATTATGGTCCTGCAAAATAGAATTTACTGTTACATACTACAAAACTCGCATCTGTTTGTTCGTAACTCTCCTCGAATAAAAATGAGTTTTATGTGCATCCAGAATTTAAATAACCTAGTACATTTCGTCGTATTGTACAGGACAAAACTTTGTCAGTATAAAGCTCCTGTCTCACTGAAGAAGCAGCGACTATATACCGACTATTTTATCGCTCAAGACACGCACACAGATCCCGTGACAGTTGAAAGTATAAATGTATCTATTAGTAGTTCATCGCTGATTGTTCATATCTGCAAGCGAATGAAAATAGGCTTTTTGTGGGTTAGCTTGTTCCACCATCGACCTTATCTCTGTCCTCAGGACAAGATTTAAGTCAAGAGTAGGCCCATTTCAAATTATATAAATTTAAAATCCAACCATGACTGGTCGAATTTTCACAAAAAAATTACAGCCCCTGCGTTTGTTTGAGTCAAAAAAGTAATTCCGTAAAAAAAATTCTATTAAAGTCCGGCCACTATGAACTTTATCCTACCTTTCGAATTTTTGTATAATTGCACTCCGCTACGTCATGTCGCTAATCGCCGACGGAGGGGCAGAAGGTGACAAATAGTGTCGCATGAAGCTTTTAGACTAAACGTACTTACCACGATTACTCTCAAAGTCATACGACCATGCAGCTGCACAATTTACCCGTAAAAACTTAAAAAACTTTACCTCGTCGCCAGTCAGTTTTAAAAATTAAATGTTGGGAGCAAAGAATCTCGAATTTAAGTAGACAGTTTTTAAAATTTCTAAATGGTACAGTCGGTTTACTTCCAGTGCACTTAGGTGGCTGAAAGGTTTAGCATCTTGCTTGGAACTTTTTCCTGTAAAATCTTTGTGGAGATTAGTATAAACATCTTTTCTTTGAGCTTAGAAAGCAAAGACATGGGCAAAGGCCTCCCTTATCCTTACCATTTATCCCTAGCCATTGTAATTGTTCGCCAATCCCTACGAAAAGACTCGAGGCATGATAAAAATAACCTTACGCTGAGTCAAAAAAAGTTTTTGAAACTATACGAGCAAAACAATACATGCATTCTCTGCCGCATCCATGTAAAAACTATAAAAATGCTATTGACATTTCCTTTGAACAAATAAAACAAGCTTCTCAAATAAAAACGTCAGTTCATCGTTTGACTACGTCGGTGCAAAACTCCGTGTGCATACGACCTTACGCAATATTAGGAAATGTATTGAAACCAGAGCATTGCAGTACGAACCGTGGATATTGAAACGATCTTATATCTGATCTCTAGTCATCGTTTTCCGATACATTGTACCGTCAATGTGTTACACTATCTATGCGCTCAATTTGAGATGCTGAGATATCGTCAAAAGTTAAGAAAAAATGTTTATGCGCAAAGAAAAAGAAAATAGTTACAAAAATATAAAACAATTAGCCTATCAATAACGGTTCCAAACTAATAATTATGTTCTTAACAACATTGAATTACAAACAATCTGATTTGGAAAATGTAAACTTCATTATTCACTTTTTATGTCCAACAGAGAAAAAATAAAGTTGTCAATGATTCTGACTCTGAGCTATTATAATTTGCCATTTGAAAAAGAATGCACGAGTAGGTACTTGTTACGTTACGTGGCTCACATAACATCACAATATGTAAGCCTACGGGCCTCACTGTAATTTCGGATGTTGGCATGAAAATGGGAAATATTCCACTCGGCACAATTTTTAATATTACTGTGTTCATGTTTTCAAACGAATAATGAAAGCAGTGACCCGAACAGAAAATTCCGGCTGTTGTGTGTAGTTTTACTCGCCCATGATATGCCTAAAGGTAGTACCACCTTTTTTTTTTTTTGAGGGGGTGGGAAACCATCAAATAACACCTCCCGCTCTTGGGCAGAGCGAAAGGGAGTGTCAGACTTCTACTGACTAAAAGCCCCGACGGGCGTCGGCCCTTCCATGTTGCTGACATCTCTTTGAGGCGCGCGTGGAACACGAACACGCCGTCGACACGGCCTGTCGTCGTCATAAGACGGACGGACGGCGAGCTTACCCATCACTTACCGTCCACAGGCCCACGTCTACGGTGGCCGGAAGCCATCACGTAGGTAGTACCACCTTTAAATCTTTCCAGCACGGCTCGAAATAATAATAATTATCATGATAATTCTCTTGAAAATGTGTTTAACAAACAGATTTGTGTTAAAACTAAATTATAAAACAATAAGAGCACATCATTATTTACATCTTATTTTAAAAAGGAAATTAACACTTGAAAGACAATTTTCTTAAATAATGAATCACGTCAATTATAATCTCATAATGATCATAATCATTATCAAAGCAAAGAATTATCTTGATAAATTACAAATCCTGCTTTCCAGCTAATTGAACTCAGTCTCAAACATGTTTGTTTTAACAAACAATGTCTTTACTTTCTAAGAGGTAAATGGAAAAAAAACGTTTTATAGTAATACGTCGGTATCCATAATATTTCTATTAGCAACAACAGTTTTAAGACTTTCGTAAGACTGCTTAGGCACCGTAACTTCACGTTCATAGCATTATACGAGTGTGAAAAGCTTTTACCTATTCATAGAAAACCCGAAATCCTGATGCAATTTTACCATACCAGTAATCTTTAGGCTATAAGTTACTTGTAATATTAGTGTTATCTTAAGTTACTCGTATACGTACATTATCTTGTAAATAAAACTATGTGTAAATATATTTTTTATGTAAAATGTAACGACATCTTGTATTTATTGAACGTTTAGGAACTCTATGTGAAATTGGGAAAATAAAAATTAATGAATATTTTATACTGTGTTTTAATTACTCAGGTACCTACCTACTTATTTTCATTTTTCAACGTTTTCACCAAATCATCACCTTTCATTGCCTATCAGCCAATTACCATACCAAGTACCATCTGTTTCTACCGGTGCTACTTTATTTATGTACATACAAAATACAAAGAAAAAAACAAACAAAAAATAGAAGAGCACAAAGGTACTGCTTATTTGTACGTTAATTGTACGTTGACGGAAATTTACTGAAATAATAATATTTCGTGAAATTACGACTCCTCGAAAATCCAATTTATGTATTATAATTATTGGCTTAAAAACGTCATATTTGAAGTTCAAACACATCCAAAAATTTCAAAGAAACGTAGAAAATTTCGAATTTCACGGTCTACATTCAAGTAGGTACTTACTTTACCTCACCGAGGCACAAGTTGTATATGTAAAGTACAGTGGGAAAGCACTCCTAGCAACATTACCAACTCACACTGAGAACAACATATGAAGGAAAATTGCCTGAGAACGACAAAGGACTCCATTTGCCGCATCTGGTCAATCCACTTCGAGATGTGGGCGTCCAGTGTCGCGGACAGGAGGATAATGTTGTTGGGCCTGTGGACGGTGAGTGATGGGCTAGCTCGCCGTCCGTCCGTCTTATGACGATGACAGGCCGTGTCGACGGCGCGGTCGTGTTCCACGCGCGCCTCAAAGAGATGTCAGCAACATGGAAGGGGCCCGCAAGGGCCGACGCCCGTCGGGGCTGCGGGTTGTTCGCAAGAGAAACCGCGGCCTCGACATAAAGGGCTAAGAAGGAACATGGGTGGTTTTTAGTCAGTAGAAGTCTGACACTCCCTTCCGCTCCCCCCAGAGCGGGAGGAGTCATTACCAAACATCCAAAAAAATAAATGTTGTGTGATCATCATTCATCAATCATCAGCCTATAATGTTCCCACTGCAGGGACTCAGGCCTCCTATCTAGAAGACCTATATAGCACTACGTGGGCCCAATGCGGGTTGTTAGATGTCACATGTCTTCAATTTTTTTCCTTCATCGTTTTGAGAGCAGCGGTGATGAAATAATTTACACAAAGTAATGCGCCTGACTGGGTTCGAACCCACGACTAACTATTCGTTAGTCGGGGCCACCACCACTGAGCCAAAATACTTTAAGTACTAAATAAGATAAAAAGAGTTTCTTTTCACTGACTTACTCGTACTACATAAAAAGAAATATGCTATTTACATGATACTAGCGGACTTCACGCGGTTTCACCCGCGTAATTCCCGTTCCCGTGGAGAAACAGGGATAAAAAGTAGCCTATGTCACCCGGTATAGAGTAGCTTCCCAACGGTGAAAGAATTTTTCAAATCGGTCCAGTAGTTTTTAAGTTTATTCGTTACATACAAAAAAAAATCTTTCCTCTTTATAATATTAGTATAAAAGAAGTATAGATGAATTGGCGTTAAAAATATTGTTGTTATATTGTTGTTTGTTGTTGTTGTTGTTTTTTATTATTGATTTCTTGTCCTGTGTGAGACCAATAAATACTTTCTCTTTCTTTCTTTCTTTTATTAGATTGTTTGGTACTACCATAGAAATATTAAAAAGAACATGGGTGCTTCGAAACCCTATTTGCGAGTACGACTCACACTTGGCCGGTTTAAATAACGGACGCTTTGTAAGGTAACACTAGGCAAATTATATATGTACTATTTGGCGTTCGGCTAAACACGTGCAACTGAGATAATTAAAGTACAATAGTAGTTATTCAGGCATTTAAATAAGTTTTGTTTAGTTTTAGTAAACCAGGCATAAATCTCCACAGACTACAATAACCAGTTATTTTGTATACTACCAGAATACTGCACATATATATTTGAAACATTTTTGTGACATCACTTACTGCCGCACTCAGAGAGCTTTAATGATTACTTAGCCCATCACTTAATAAATGATTTAACAGTTTTGTCATACAAAAGTATGTCAAATCTTTACTAAGTGACGACTTTTTTTTTTTTTTTTTCGGGTAGAAAATCATCAAATAACCCCTCCCGCTCTTGGGCAGAGCGAAAGGGAGTGTCAGACTTCTACTGACTAAAAACCACCCATGTTCCTTCTTAGCCCTTCATGTCGAGGCCGCGGTATCTCTTGCGAACAACCCGCAGCACTAAGTGATGGCTTAAGTAATCATTAAATATCTCTGAGTACCGCAGAGAGACTAGTAGTTGGGCACGGTATCAGAGCGGAATCAACCTGTTAACAATGATAAATGCGAGCGGTGGAAACTTTCCTATCTGTTGTAGTTAAATACATTTGCTCACTCGAAATCCTATATTCACAGAACAATTGTATTATTTATGTTTGTGGCTCATATTTCGATTTTTCTGCTAAGCGTGGTGTAGCTACAAATTCGCTTGACTACGAGAAAATGCCTACGACTAGGTTTGCTACAAATATGGCTACAACCTACAACGATATTAGCTCTACGACTGCGTCTACGAGCTTACTTCAGCTACGAGCTACGAGGGTGCTTGCTACGAGCGTCTACGATAAAAATGTCCAGTTGTAAGTTTGCTACAGACTTACGGGCTATATTGAAAAAGAAAATATTGGCGCTACTTGTGTTACAAAGTCTTATTGCGACGAGTAACTTACGACTACAATAATAATACATAACATCACGACTGTAATCCCTGAAGTGCTAGCCAGAGGTGTACCTAATATTACACCCACAATTCATCAGTTATGTTTAAGTCCCATGTAATAGGGGGCGAGCCTAGTGCCATCAACTGGTCATGAATGCTACCGAGAATTACCAGATGGAAAACCCGATAACATGCCCGACCCGGGAATCGAACCCAGGACCTCATGCTCAGCAGTCACATTTGCGACCAATAGACCAAAGAGGCCGTACTACAGTCACTCAGGAGAATTGGTTACACTGATGTATTTTTTCCCAAATAAACTGGCATTTTTACTGGCCAACTTGAACCTGAACAATTACTTAATTCCCTGGATGTCACCCACGCGAGGACCTGCCTGAAATAACAAGGTGATTACGTGCCAGGAAGTCATTCAGGAAATAAAACAACTAAAGATACTCAGCCAGATTTTTGACGCTGATTTTTTACACAGATAAGCAAAACTTTCGTACTTGGCTTACCGCAAGTCGGAAAGTTCTATATTCTTATCTCTTGCTGACTCGAGTTTACCGCGAGTTTGGCAGGTAAGGTAAATACTTGAGAATCTTCCTAAGTGATCCCGTTTCTAAAGTATCTCGTCTAAATACAAAATTTTGAACAAACCGGTATAAGTACCGAATATTTTAGTAGGAAATAAAGGAAAAAAAGTTACATAAACATAATTGATTTACTGCGGTACTCAGAGATATTTAATGATTACTTAAGCCGTCACTTAGTAAAGGTTTGACATACTTTTGTATGACAAAACTGTCAAAACCTTTACTAAGTAATGGCCTAAGTAATCATTAAAGCTCTCTGAGTGCGGCAGTTAGAGTACCTATTTCTTCTTTAATTTAATAAGAGATTATACTTTTACTCATTTTCCTTTAAAAACCTTTATTTTAATACGCGTTTCGGCCATTATTATAAGCCCATATTGTGGAGCTCGTGGCCTTATAACAACTGCCACTCGGATCGATCTTTAGGTAAAGCTGTGCTTGCCTAGATTGGTCTGTGGATGGGTGACCGCCCAAAATACCGAGTTTCCTCCGTGCTTCGGAAAGCACGTTAAGCTGTTGGTCCCGGCTGCCATATGTAGATTTTTGGCAGTCGTTACAGGTAGTCAGTGACCTGAAATTCTGACATCCATTCTTACCAAAGAGGTATCGTATTATCTAGTATTAACTGGGTTGTGGAGGTCAGATAGGCAGTCGCTCCATGTAAAATACTGGTATTCAGCTGCATACGGTTAGACTGGAAGCCAACCCTAACATAATTGGGAAAAGGCTAGGCAGATGATGATTGTCCCACTGCAGGGCAAAGGCTTCCCTTCCCTCCTTCCACTTTTCGCGACCTAGTGCTATTTAATTGTAGGCACGCTCATCCCGGTCTTCATGGTAGTACTAAAATTAGGGGCACCAATGAATCCTTTGGCAATTCCAAGCCTAATGTTCTAATAATAATGAACAAAACACCACATTCTTAATTAAACGTCACATTATCTTAACGCATAAACAATTCCACGAATGTTTCCTTAACCAAATTGTCAGTCAATATACGGTCGACATACGATGGAACATCCACGTCACAATCGATTGTTTTTGCTCAATCGAGTTAATGATCAACTACCTAGGGATGTTATGGAGCCTCGTAACCGTAACCGAAACTATCGGATATCCTAAATAAAAAAATATCCGTAACCGTAACCGAATTAAAATTTTCGAATAAAGGCCTTCTTTATTATTCTTTTTTTAAGTGTATTTCCATGAAATTAGCGAGGTTTTAGAACTTTTTCGTTTTAGTAACCGAAATTATGGGAAACAAGGGGATAATCACACTAAAATATTATAAAGGCGAAAGTTTGTGCGTTTGTGTGTATGTTTGTTACTCTTTCACGCAAAAACTACTCAACTGATTTGGATAAAATTTGGTACACAGATAGTTTATAACCTGGATTAACACATAGGATAGTTATTATTCCGATTTTATCTTCCCGTGGGATAATGTTCGAGTTGTAGCGGGTGAAGCCGCTGGCAACAGCAAGTGTGAAATAATTTCATATCCGTAACCCTATCCGAAACTGGTATAATATTATTCCGTTATCCGTATCCAGATCCGAAATTTCATATCCTTATCATTCCTGCACCTCCCACTGATAAATGGGCTATGTCGATTGAATATCCTGTTATATTCAAGCTTCGTTGGAGACCAAGACGTTTTAACGAGGAGCTCTTATGGCGTTAATGACGTGGTGTGTTATTGAAGGGTTGTTCAGCTATACTGGTTTTTCATAATAACTCAATAGGTAGACTTACTTCGATCCTTGGTTTGATTTCCGGGTCGGGCAAAGTGTTATTGGGTTTTTCCATCGGGACTTTCCCAGTAGCCCTCACGGAGTCTGAATTTGTGGGCGATTGATGCAAATAGACACGCTCGCATGGGTCTTACATAACACGCGAGATGTAAGTGTATTATTAGGTACCTACACCTCTGCCTAACATATTGGGAATTTCAGGCATGATGTTATGTTTTAATACTCTTACTTCTACCAGATTCCAGACCTTCTTCGACCTTCTGTACAAAGGATGTAACCATGTAATCATCAATTCATTTTCTGATTATACCAAAATTCGTTTTCGTCCTCTTCAACCCAATAACTAGATTATAATATACCGATATTCTTAGTCTAAACTGTTCATAGCCGAGCTCTTAATCTCCACATAATAGAAAATAATGATTGAAACATACAGAACCCCTTCCATATTGAGGGTGGACCCTTGTACAAGGACTAGGGTCCACCCTGAATATGGAAGGGCTTCATCAATTTACCAAGTTATTAATCAGCAGAGACTATCTTAGGACACAAAAGCCTCGATATTAAATAAAAAGAATATTATTCAACAGACTCAGAATTTGTGATATTGGTTTATTATGCTCAGTCAAGCCTTCCAAATAATATTCGAAACGTAGTTACATTTTGGGTAGCAAAAAAGAAAACTTATTTTATTTTTCTTTGAATAGGTTTTCTGCAGTATCTACATTTGTCAGAAACGAATATGAGAGGAAGTACTTATCGATGATTCCCGGTGTCCACCTACAGCTTGACAACCAGTGGTGGACAGCGAGAATTATTTTCACAAAATACTGGTGGCCACCGGGAAATATCGCTACTTATCTACTTATTATGGTACGATGAGTACGAAGGCGAAAAGGCGATTCTCAAAGTCTTCACAAGAAATAATAAAAAATACACGAACTGTCACTGTTAATCAAATTAATAACTATATAGGTAGGTGTAAGCCTCCATGCGAAACAATAAAATCTGTCACAAATATAAAATAAGCTGACTGCCGACATTAAAAACAAGTTAGGAAAACTTGCCGAAGTATTCCCGAAACCCGAAGAGGCAGATAATAGAAAAAGTGAAAATCCTAACTTACGCCGATGGAATATTTACTACAAGGCTGGTAGATGCTTGTCGAAGTTTGTCAATTTATTCGTGAGTCTGCCGGAATAGATCGTTTCTGACGGTGTAGTATTCCACAAGTCGATTTATTAACTCCTCAGGTTGTACAACGTGTTTAATCAGAAAATGATAAGGGAATTTTATTCAGATGCTGTCTTCAATAGTTTCTATATCATGTGGTTAATGCGTAACCAGCAGGGCTATTGCGTATCTTTTCAAATGGCAGTGGCTATCATAGTGTCCATCAATTAACTGTCAAATGGTTATGGTTTGGTACAAAATGGAACCATTTGACAGTTAATCGATGGACACTATGATAGCCACTGACATTTAAAAAGATACGCAATTGCCCTGCTGGTGTCAAAGTTTTAAGCCGTCCATGGACCTCTTACTTAGTATTACTTGGTGTGCAGAAATATTTCTCAGCCATCATGGTTTCCTCACGATGTTTTTCGTCTCCGAAGCATGTGATATTTATACAATACACACATGAATCATTATTGTACATGAAGTTTAAGTAAATTAATAAATGAATTCGAAAAATCAGAGGTGTGTTTTTTTTTTTTAGTTTGGCGGGTGGAAAATCATCATGTTCCTTCTTAGCCCTTTATGTGGAGGCCGCGGTATCTCTTGCGAACAACCCGCAGCCTCAACGGGCGTAGGCCCTTGTGGGCCCCTTCCGTGTTGCTGACATCTCTTTGAGGCGCGCGTGGAACACGAACGCGCCGTCGACGTCATAAAACGAACGGACAGTGAGCTAGCCCATCACTTACCGTCCACAGGCCCGCGTTTACGGTACCCGGAAGCCATCACGTGGCCCCCGACGCCCGGAGCGCCTCCCGCGGCAGCTGGGACGAGAGGTTCTCTCCCTCTCACGTTCCGCCACCTCCTTCGCTAGCATCACTGCTTCGCAGAAGGAGGCGACGGCATCCCATTCCTCCTCGCCCCGGACCATGGCTTGCACCAGGGCCGAACGCGAGAGGTCGCCGGCGCCGCCGCAGAGGTGTGTGTCTAGGGTTCGAACTTGAGATCTCTGACTTGGCAGTCGGACGGTCTCACCACTAGACTATCTCTGTAGATGCGATGATGATAGAGTATTTCATCAGCAATTTCTCAGTAGCAGCTACGGAGTCTGTATTTGTGTACGGTTGATGGCAATAGGCTCGCCCCTATTACCTGGAACCGACACATAACTGGCGTAATCTGGGTGCACTATTAGGTAAACCTCTGCCTCACCCTTCAGTATTACTGGCGTGATATTATGTATCCTGCGTTTACAGCATAAATGTTTTTACCGGTTACTGAGTACTATAATAGATAATTATACTTCTAATCGCTATTTAAGGAAAGCGTGGTATCTGAGAAAGTAACTTACTTTTCAAACACCAAATTACCCAATACGATCCGTCACAGCGTTACCTAAAAGTAAACTTTTATACAGAAAACACAAATTTCCCTCCAACTCCGATAGCACGTGGAAATCCGATTATTCAATGTCAAAGTGAATGTCGATTAAAAGCTTCAGAAGACTGTTATTTATAGCTCAACATTTTTAAAGCTAAGCATCACGGACATTCTGTTAAATGAACGGAGAGGCGGCTGAAGTTATCGAGAACTTTGTAGGTTACCCTCGTCTAATTAAATACCTTGGAAAACGAGGTAGTAAATTAATTGAGACGGCCTTTATCTATCAATATTTTACCCTAATGTCTAACCTGGCTTAATAATAACTGACACCGGATCTATCTTTAGGTTAAGCCGCGCCTGTCAAGTTTGGTCTGTGGATGGGTGACCACCCATTACAAACCGAGTTTTTTCCGTGCCTCGGAAAGCACGTAAAGCTATTGGTACCGGCCGGCAATCGTTACAGGTAGTCAGTGACCTGAAAATCTAACAACCAGTCTTACCAAAGGCAACCAGTATTACCCAGTGTTAACTGGATTGTGGAGATCAGATAGGCAGTCGCTCTATGTAAAATACTGATATTCAGCAGCATCCGGTTAGACTGGGAGCTGACCTCAACATAGTTGGGAAAAGGCTAGGCAGATGATGACTAACCATGACTGGCCGGACTGTCATTTGTAGTCGTATTAATCAATGCTTATTTTATATCATAACTTTACATTGTACCTATTAATCAATGCTAACTGTGTGTTGTGGAGGTCAGATGGACATGTCACTCTTTTAAAGTACCTACTGGTATTTAGCTGCGCCCGGTTAGACTAAAAGGCGACCCCAACATAATTGGAAAAAAGCTAGGAATGCGATGGGGTCTCTGGTGGTAGAGGCCATGTCAAGTAGTTCACTGTTAAAGGTTGATAAAAACGACGTTGCTGCCAACTAAGACTTGGACTTGAATTGACCTTACACCTTACTATTGTATCGAGTCTGGTTCTTCTAACCAAACAGACAGATGTGTTGCTGGGGAGTTTGTTCCGCCACTTCTTCTGTCCAGCAAAAACACTAGGAAGTGTCGAAGGGTGGGCGTTTTGGGGGACTGTCACTTGTAAATAAGTAAAGTAAATTTTGAGGTTCGAAAAGTGCTGATTATCAGCCTAGTTTGAATAAATGACCTTTGATTTTGATTTTGACCTTTCACCCACCTAATACTACCTAACCTTAAAATAATAAACAAAGTTCGTGAAGATCGAAAGCAGTTCATGTTATTGCAGTTAGTGTAATATGCATAAATTAATTCGAGCATAAACACAGAGTTGGATGAATGTTACGGTAACATTAAGTATACATAATGTTGATCCGCAGTTTAATTATGTTACGTTTAGGTGTGGATGATGTTGAAACTTGTAAGTATATGGTGTCGTAATATAGTCAGACGGTAGTTCGGTAATTTAAAAATAACCTGTGCATCACACAGGTTATTTTTAAATTATCAGCCTAGTTTAAATAAATGACCTTTGATTTTGATTTTGACCTTTCACCCACCTAATACTACCTAACCTTAAAATAATAAACAAAGTTCGTGAAGATCGAAAGCAGTTCATGTTATTGCAGTTATTGTAATATGCATAAATTAATTCGAGCATAAACACAGAGTTGGATGAATGTTACGGTAACATTAAGTATGAAGCGCGCCTTCAGCGGCTTCTCAAAATATAGAAGGTGCAGAGCAACCGGGGCGATAGTTGTTGGAGAGCGGAATAAAAACTCGAAACTATGTTAAAACTATATACATGAAAATCTATATACAATTCACAAATTTTATAATGTCTTCAGAAAATATTTACAACACGAAATTATCGAAACGCGACATGAAAAAAATTTTTTATCAAGAAGAAGTGACAGACAAAGAAAAGTCAAAAAATAGAGTGCCGCAGCACCGGCCAGCAACATACGTATGCCGCCTCCTTGATCGCGGCCTCGCGGCACTACATCAGCCCCCCCTTGAGACCGTCAAGGGCGATAATGGTCAGGAAACCTAACTCTACGTCCCGATCTAGTCTTGTGAACAATTGCTTCGCGATCTGGTGATTTCTGGTTCCCTGATTGAGTCACATGTGTTGTTTTGTGTGTGTCATGTTGTCGATCTTGTGATAAATGAGCGGGATTGGTTGAATGAGGTGTGTGTGATGATGTGTATGGAGTGGTGTCTGGGTCACGCAGTATGTAGGCTGGCTTGACTCGGTCTACCGATACTGTGACTTCCTTGCCATTAGCCAGAATAGTGAAAACCTTTTCACCACGGCGAAGCACCTCGTATGGTCCAGAATATGCTGGTTTCAAGGCACCACCAACAGTACAATCTCGCAAGAATACGTGAGTGCAAGTGGCTAACTCCTTGAACATGAAAGTTGGACGCTTACTACTATGGTGTGAGGCAGGCGAAGGCCTCAAACACTGGACAATACTTCGCAGCCTTGATGTGAATTCCATCAAGTCTGGATTACAGATGATTTCTGAGTCGAAAAACTCGCCTGGCAGACGTAATGGTTCGCCATACACCAATTCAGCTGAGGTGGTTTGCAGATCTTCCTTGAAAGCACTACGGACACCCAACAAGACAAGAGGGAGAGATTCAACCCAATTCCCGTTAGTGTGGCAGATTATGGCTGACTTCAGCTGCCGATGAAATCTTTCCACGAGACCATTACAGGCTGGATGATAGGCAGTGGTACGGTGATGATTGAATCCTGCAATGCGCGAAAGATTTCTGAATAACGCAGATTCGAACTGCCTACCACGATCTGTCACGATATCAACTGGACAGCCAAACCGGGAAATCCAGCCACTGAGTAGGGCTTTAGCAACAGTCTCAGCCGTTATGTCTTCCAAGGGTATTGCCTCAGGCCAACGCGTAAAGCGGTCGACAGCGGTGAGACAATACTTGAAACCTTGGGACAGAGGCAATGGTCCTATCAAGTCAATGTGGACAAATTTGAAACGAGCTGCAGGAAGTTTAAAAGTACCAACTGGAGCACTCGTATGACGTGTAATCTTGGAACGCTGACACGCTATACACGCTCGTACCCAGTTCCTGCAGTTCTTCCTAACTTCAGGCCACACATACCGCTCAGAGACTAGTTTGGCGGTTGCTTTTGCCCCAGGGTGACTAAGAGAATGCAGACTCTCGAACACTCTTCTCCGTAGCGGTTTCGGAACAAACGGCCTTACTGCGCTCGTACTGACGTCACAAAACAGTTCAATGTTGCTGCCTGGGACCTTCAGTTTTTTGAGACGCAGTGACGTGGGGCCTTCTGCGAGTTGGGTGAGCTCTAGATCAGAGTGCTGAGCGGCTGCCAATCGCTCCAGATCGATTGGCTGGGAAATCTCCTCAACTCGAGAGAGGGTATCAGCTACAACGTTGTCCTTACCGGATATGTAACGTATGTCAGTGGTAAACTGCGCGATCAGGTCCAGGTGCCGGAACTGTCTTGGCGAGCAGTTTTCTTTCCGATTGTGAAAGGCGAAGGTCAGAGGCTTGTGGTCGGTAAAGACAGTGAAGTCTCGGGCTTCGAGCATATGCCTGAAGTATTTTATGCTCTCGTAAATGGCGAGGAGCTCTCGATCGTAGGGTGAGTACTTCTGTTGAGAAGAGCTTAGCCCACGAGAGAAATATGCCAAAGGCTCCCAGGACTCGCCACTACCAGTCTGCTGCTGTAACACTGCGCCAATCGCCTTGTCAGACGCGTCAGTTACGAGCGCTAACCTTGCATCGCAACTGGGATGAGCAAGCAAGGCGGCTTGACATAGTCCCTCCTTGCAAACTTCAAATGCGTCGAGCAGCTGACCAGTAATATGAACTGGGTGCGATCCTTTCACTGAGCCGGTGAGTAGCGCGTTTAAAGGAGCTTGTTGTTTAGCTGCGCCTGGAATGAACCTACGATAAAAGTTCACCATACCTAAGAACCGACGTAGTTCTTTCACCGTTTTTGGTAAGGGAAAGGTCTTAATGGCGTCAACTTTGGCTGGAAGTGGGGTGGTACCTTTGGCTGAAATGCTGTAGCCTAAAAAGATGACCTCAGAAGCGCCAAACACGCACTTTGCCGTGTTGACGACCATTCCGTACTGCTTCAGCCTGGCGAAAACTTTGTGCAGATGCTCTTCATGTGTTTTTTGGTCCTTGGAAAAAACTAGGATATCATCCAGGTAGGCGTAGGTGAAGTCCAGACCCCGTAGCATCTCATCGACGAAGCGCTGGAACGTCTGTCCGGCATTACGAAGCCCGAACGTCATGAACGGAAATTCGTAAAGACCGAACGGCGTTGTAATGGCGGTCTTCGCGATGTCATCTGGATGCATAGGGATCTGGTTGTAAGCCTTGACCAGATCAATGGTAGAAAACATCGTACAACCTGACAAACAATGAGCAAAGTCGTGTATGTGCTTGATAGGGTACCTGTCGGGTATCGTTCGGGCATTCAGCATACGGTAATCCCCACAAGGACGCCATCCGTTGTCTTTTTTAGGGGTGAGGTGAAGAGGTGAAGCCCATGCTGATTCCGAAGGCCGGCAAGTACCGTTCTGCAACATCGCCTCGAACTCTGACTTTGCTATTTTAAGCTTATCAGGCGCTAGCCTGCGTGGTGTGCAAGAGACAGGTGGCCCAGGTGTGGTGTGGATGTGATGTACGGTGTTGTGGTGTATTGTGCGATGAATGCCATGCGGACGAGTAATGTCAGGGTATTTTGAAAGTATGGTGTGATATACAGAGTCACCAGACATTACCTTCACCGAAGAAATGTTGTCCTCGGTTCGCGCAAGTAAAGCCGCGGTCACAAGCGTAGTGCTACCGTCGATGAGACGTTGGTTTCGGACATCAACAATAATATTATAAAATGAAAGGAAATCCACGCCTATTATCGCCTTTGTAACGTCAGCCACTATAAAATTCCATGGAAAGTCGCGACGCAACCCTAGGTTTAGCACTAAGTGATTAAAACCGTATGTATTTATAGCTGACCCGTTTGCGGCACACAGTTCATAGCTAGTCTTTGCACGATACTCTTTTAAGCACTTACGAGGAAACACACACAGATCACTACCCGTATCTACAAGAAACTGCATTTTAGTCCGCCTATCCGTTACGAACAAGCGACCGGTACTCGGGCAGTCGTCGGCCGCCATTACCGACTGCCCTTCGCGTTTCCCGCGAAATCACAGGGTTTCATACACTTAAGAGCCTTGTCGCCGAACTTGTGATGGTACCAGCAGGTCGGGAACTTCTCGTAGTTGGAGTGCGATCTTACGGACGATGAGCGGCCCCTGAGATGTGAAGATGATCTTGATCGTGACCGCGCCATTCGGTCGAGCTTAGCAGTCAACGCTTCGACTTGTCGGGTTAACGCAGCAATCTCGCCCGATCCGCCAGACGTACCTGCTGAAACTCCTGTAACTTGCGAAGTTGGTGACACGGCGTCCAGGACCTGGTCGGCCAGCTCGGCAACCTCGTCCAGCTTCATCCTGGCCTGTGACGCGATGATGGGCTGCACGCTGCTGGGTAAACGACTGGACCAAAGGGTTCTGAGCAGGTCATCTGGTACACCAGATCCAGCTAGGCTTCTCAGTCGACGTAGGAAATGCGATGTTTTGCTATCTCCTAACTCTTCGTGATGAAGTAGCTGCTGTACCTGCTTTTCCCGTGACGCGGACAGCCTCTTGATGAGCTCCATCTTCAGTGTCTCATACTTGTCCGAAGCTGCGGGACCAGCGACGATGTCCTCGACGATCTCGATATACTGCAGCTCCAAGTGAGACAAAGCATGGTGATATTTGGTGGTATCCGTCGTCACTCCTGCCAACTCGAACTGGCTCTCCAGGCAAGAAAACCAAAGGTTCGGTTTAGACGGGTAAAATGGCGGTACCTTTACAGCGATGCGGTTTACGCTTGTCATCTCTCCGCTTTCTTTGCTCTCGTTCCCCGGCATAATGTTCCACAGGGGTCACCAATGAAGCGCGCCTTCAGCGGCTTCTCAAAATATAGAAGGTGCAGAGCAACCGGGGCGATAGTTGTTGGAGAGCGGAATAAAAACTCGAAACTATGTTAAAACTATATACATGAAAATCTATATACAATTCACAAATTTTATAATGTCTTCAGAAAATATTTACAACACGAAATTATCGAAACGCGACATGAAAAAAATTTTTTATCAAGAAGAAGTGACAGACAAAGAAAAGTCAAAAAATAGAGTGCCGCAGCACCGGCCAGCAACATACGTATGCCGCCTCCTTGATCGCGGCCTCGCGGCACTACAAGTATACATAATGTTGATCCGCAGTTTAATTATGTTACGTTTAGGTGTGGATGATGTTGAAACTTGTAAGTATATGGTGTCGTAATATAGTCAGACGGTAGTTCGGTAATTTAAAAATAACCTGTGTGATGATTTGCGTATTCGTTGAATTCAGATAATTATTGCAAGGGGAATTTGACGGCACGGTCGGCGCAATGGCTCAAGCAGTCTCTCACAATGTTAATTCCGTGTTCGTGCTCCATTGTAACCCTAGCTTTAAGTAACTTGTGTGGAGAAAATAAATTTTATATTATTATTATTAAAAAAAAAAAAAAAAAAAAAAATGGCTCAAGCAATGGACTGCGCACGAAACAAATATTTGTATGACCTAAAGATAATTGTTTTTTCGTTCGTAATTGAGGGAGACAGCATCGGAGATGGGAAGACGACATAAAAATAATAGCAGGCACCACATGGAGAAGATAGACTCAAGACCGCACTTTATGGCAGGCTTTAGGGGAGGGAGGCCTATGCTGAGTAGCAAGACAATCTTCGCAAAACTAGTGTCTAAATTAAATATTTTATCTTAGTATATAATTATTATTGTGCATTTCCTTTTTCTTTACTACTTGCGAGTGTCTACACTAGAATGTCTTCTTCTTCCGTACTTACATACAACATAGATGGGAAAAGGCTAGGCAGATGATGATGACTCGTCACCACAGCAGTCGCCTCGGACTATCAAGTCATATACAGGGTGTAAATCAACCCATCCCACAGCCGTCAACCAAGCATTCTGTACATCAAACTAAGTACCCCTACGCAATTTTTTTGCTGGGAAACAACAACTTTTTTTTTGGTCAAAAATCACATTTTTCGGTTAAACTCAATGTAGCACTGTTAAAACATTGTGTTAGTGGATGCTTTGAATAGAAAACCGGTCCTGGAGGTAATTTAAGTAAAGTTAAAACCTGAAAAACTAGTATTTACAAAAACAGCTGTGAAAATTTTGAAACTTTGACCTCCAATATGTGCGTAACTAGGAGGTTCCCAGGTATGGTCTAGAACAAAAAAAATATCGCAGTGGTGGGGAGAACAAGTGCCCTTTTTTTTTTTTTGGGGGGGTGGGAAATCATCAAATAACCCCTCCCGCTCTTGGGCAGAGCGAAAGGGAGTGTCAGATTTCTACTGACTAAAAACCACCCATGTTCTTTCTTAGCCCTTCATGTCGAGGCCGCGGTATCCCTTGCGAACAACCCGCAGCCTAGAACAAGTGCCCTTCGTTTGCGTTAATTGTACTTTTACACCCAAATATATATCATCGTTCACACAGTCCATCCCTTTTCTTTCATCGACAGTCATACCCAACATTTTCCTCACTATATTTACACATGAAACATATAACAGCACTATAAACATATGAAGTTTAAATAAACCAATTAGCACAATCATAGACAATGGATGTGCCTTCAACTGCTACAAGTACAGAATCTCGCTGTCACTTGCATGTGTAGCAGAGTAATATTCCCTGCATACATAGTTTAACTCAGTCTGTCTGAGTAGAATTTATACGGCAATAAAAACGGAGCAAGAACTCTTGAAATTAGAATTTGTTACTACTACTCCATTTGTAGAACGTGCAACCTGCGATATAAGGTTCATTGTTGGAAACAGCGATTGCACGTAAATATTTCAATGAAATCAAGATAAAACTGTGAAGCTAGGTAAAGTGGAACTAATAACAAAAACGAACGCATCTATACAAATAAATAAAACTGGAAGGTTCTGTTTGAATTGTCAAAGGAACAGATTTTTACTGAATGCGTATTATGAAAAACATAACCCATTCCTTGCAGTCGGGTAATAAATTTATAACGAAAACACATTTTAAAATTTTTTGTATGTCTTCTGTCTGTTTGTTCCGGCTAATCTCTGAAACGGCTGGGCTGTTTTTGACTGAACTTTTACTGACAGATAGCTGATAATAATAGAGAATTACAAAATCCGATTCAAAACGAGAAGTTAAATTTTTATAATAATTTCACGCGAACGAAATTCACGGGCAACAGCTAGTCCTTCATATTTTCTTTGCCTTAATAGGACTTATTGTTCCAAAAATGACACTATTGCATAAATCTTGTCTGCTGCTAAATCGAAAACCGAAACAAGCACCTATAAGGAAAGAAATTTGTGTATGTGAAACATGAACTTTTATCATTTTGAAAAGTTGTTCACACGATTGAAAATAGAATCCATTTTCCACTAAACGAATTCCAATAGATGCTCATGTTGGTTTCAAACGATTTTGTATTGTTTTATATCAACAGCTTGTTGAGAGAAATGTGTTTTGGACAGTCAGAGAATGCTTTGAAAAAAAGTCCATCTATTTTCATTAAATGTGTGACCATTTAATGAACATGTCCGGTTAATGGAGCCTACACACGTTGGCAACTTTCATACTCATTTAGATAACATACCATGCCATCTCCAGAAGGCGCACAGGCCTACGTTGTCGACATGCTTCATTGTGTAGGCTACTAGATTGCTAGATTTTATCTAACAAGTAATATAGTCTATGTTTTCAGCAAAATTTCGCTCTATGACTACTTATATTGCTGCAAAAGCAGTGATAGCCTAGTGTTGTGGCCGTCGGACTGGCCAGTCATAGCTCCCGAGTTCTGAACCCAAGACACGCACCTCTGAATTGTCGGATTCCTGTGCGCATTGTATAATTATCACTTGCTTCGGAGAAGAAAAACATCGTGAGGAAACCAGCATGACTTTTTTTTTTTGCCGAAAGCCGTCACGTGGCCCCCGACGCCCGAAGCGTCTCCCACGGCGGCTGGGACAAGAGGTTCTCTCCCTCTCCCGTTCCGCCACCTCCTTCGCTAGCATTACTGCTTCGCAGAAGGAGGCGACGGCGTCCCATTCCTCCTCGCCCCGGACCATGGCTTGCACCAGGGCCGGACGCGAGAGGCCGTCGATAAACCAGCATGCACGAGAACTCTTTAAATTTTATAGGCACACTTGAGGTGATTTGAGTAGTTTTTGGAAGAGTACCTTCTCGAAGTGATCCCATTTCAATTTGGTGAAGATCTGATAAAGAACTTTGGAGATAGGCAACGGAACTCTTCAATAAATTATAGCAAATGGACTGGGATTGCTGAAATCTCATGTCTGTCTATTGTTTACACCAGTTTATAACATAATATCACGCCGGTACGCTGTGAAGGGGTAAGCACATGTAAACTACCAAAAAATTAAATCAAACAAACAAAAGTCAGCGACTTCAGAAACTGATTTTTCTTCTGAAGTTTATTTTTCACTTTTTTTTTGAAGACGGTTTTATTTTTGTTAAAAAGTTATTCAGTAGTCGATTGTCACGAATCTTGAGCTCTGTTGTTATGTACAGACGCTAGCAGCTCAGTACATTAGGCTACCCGAAACTGTAATCAACCTGGTTATGGCGGGTGGAAAATCATCAAATAACTCCTCGCGGTCTTGGGCAGAGCGAAAGGGAGTGTCAGACTTCTACTGACTAAAAACCACCCATGTTCCTTCTTAGCCCTTCATGTCGAGGCCGCGGTATCTCTTGCGAACAAGCCGCAGCCCCGATGGGCGTCGGCTCTTGCGAGCCCCTTCCATTTTGCTGACATCTCATTGAGGCGCGCGTGGAACACGAACGCGCCGACACGGCCTGTCGTCGCCATAAGACGGACGGACGGCCAGCTAGCCCATCACTCACCGCCCACAGGCCCGCGTTTACGGTGGCCGGAAGCCATCACGTGGCCCCGGAGCGCCTCCCGCGGCGGCTCGGAAACCTAATGTTTTATCGGTAATGTAGTAGCTTGATTGCTGGCGTCTGTACCTATGACGTCGTGTCCGTGTTCTTTTTTCAAAACACTTTAAAAAATCATGGTTAGGTACGGTCGAACAAGGTAATGAGTATACAGCCACCTAACTTGATTACACAGATTCATTAACTTCCGCACTCAGAGAGGTTTAATGATTACTTAGGTCATCACTTAGTAAAGATTTTGACAGTTTCGTGAAGGTTTTGTATGTCTAATCTTTACTAAGGGACGGCATAAGTTTTTTTTTTTTTTTTCATTATGCAGTACTCGTTATTGAACGGTTACTCATACAATTACAATCTAGACCTTTACTAAGGGACGGCATAAGTAATCATTAAATATCTCATCAGTCGCCGCTTTATAAAACAAAATTGCAATCAATACTTTCAGTGGTTTTTTTTCGGATTTTACTACACTTAGGTTGGTAGGTAGTAGGTACGACTTATCCAAGATTTCGTAAAGCCCCTAGTGATTTACCGTGAAGATACACTATGCCCTTTTTCTTCCATTCATCTCTGTCATCCTTCATATGTTTACTTTCATTCTAGCCATGTCATCTTTCACATAATTCATTCATCTTTCATTATTTTTCCTCTACTCTGTGGATGACCGACTATGTATAGCTATTAACTCTTTTGATTAATAGAATTATTAGATTTAAGAAAGAAAGAAAATTGTGTGTACTTAACAAAACAAATTGATTGATTTCGTGAGTTCAGCAGACATGTACTACCTACCAATTTAAAAAGGTTCTTAAAAACACTACCTGTCATTGTGTCCATAGCAATTTTCCATAACTGTTATTTCAGTAAACTCAACTGTATTTGTTATTTATTTTATCATTATTGCATTATAATCGCAATTTGTTATAATTATATTATTTTGTAACGAGAATAACTGCCGGCCGACAAACAGTGTTTTGTAGTTTGGCAGCATGTTATTGTTAAACAGATTTTGAATAAATAAAAAAACCTACATTTTCAGTTTAGTGCCAAGTTGCATCTTTAACTTTACATACAGGGTGTAAATCAACCCATCACACACCCGTCAACCAAGCACTCTGTGCATCAAACTAAGTACCCCTACGCAAAAATTTTTGCTGGGAAATGACTTTTTTTTTGGGGTCAAAAATCACATTTTACGGTAAAACTCAAAGTAGCACTCTTAAAACATTGTGCTAGTGGATGCTTCGAATAGTAAACGGGTCATGGAGGTAATTTAAGTAAAATTAAACCTGAAATACTAGTATTTACAAAAAACAGCTGTGAAAAATTTTGAACTTTGACCCCCAATATCTCCGCAACTAAGAGGTTCCCAGGTATGGTCTAGAACAAAAAAATGATCGCAGTGGTGGGGAGAACAAATGCCCTTCGTTTGCGTTAAGGGTACTTTTACACCCTTTAGATCACAAAGACGCTCCCGCTGTATGTACGCTTAGATCTTTTAAACTGCACAACTGCAGTTTTCAGCAGTACATAGAGTAATTCAAGAGGAAGGTTCATAAATATGTAGTGTACATTGCACCCGTGCGAAACCAGACGGGTCGCTAGTAGAATACATAAAACAAACCAGAATTGCTAAAAAATACTAAATACATGTTTTTCATGCATGAGCATGAAATCTGCATTAGATAAATCTGGTTGAAAGCATCAAAGCACTTTGTTTCATTTACAATCCGGCATTTACATACAAAATTAAAATTCACGAGTTGTATTAACCCTCGCTTATCTTTCAGCACTTGTTAGCTGATTAGGGTTCAACAAGGTTAGAAACAAAACCACATTCACCGAAAACTGTTTCTAAAATGACATAGGTACATAACATTACGCATCTCATCACCGAAGGATTAGGCAGTGGTGTACCCATAAATATAATAAATAAGGGTGTACCTAATAGCACCCACATTTCGCCAGTTATGTTTAAGTCCCATGTAATAGGGGGCGAGCTTATTACTATCAACCGAGAATATCCCGGCTCCGTGGTTACAACCGATAAATTCCTGATTGAAACACCCAGTAACACTTTGCCCGACCCGGGAATACAACCCAGGACTTCATGCTCAGCAGTCGCACTTGCAACCACTAGACCATCGAGGTAGTCAGTTTCTAAAACAATATACAATTAACTTAAAATTTTAATAAAGTTAATCCAGATATGTATTAACGTAGCAAACATAATGACCATAAGTGGTTTTCCTGCACAAATATTAGCCCATTTGGGCGCCAATTGACAGCCCGCATAACTAAACACTTCAGATGGAATATTCAACCATTTGAGCCAAGGTCAATGCCAACCTAAGCCATGCGGTGATGCGGGTCTGGATTAAAAGAATCCAGCTTAGTTAACAGATTATTATCTTTGCAGTAAGAATGAAATTGATCTAATCTGGTTGGATGGGGTATAATCGACGCAGCTCGGACACAATGAGAAAGAAAAAAGAAAATTGTCGCAGATACATGACGTGCATACAAAATTATGAAAAAAAAAAACACTAAACATTCAAAGCATAACAAATATTAAAATACAAAGAAAGAATGGACTACGGAATTACACATAGCCTGCACCTCCTTATATATTAGTTAAGTGTAACCAGAACAGACGATTCTAGCTCTACAAAATTTCCACATATTAATGTCGGGCACAAATCCTTCGTGGCCGCTACTGAGAAATTCCTGATGGACCAACCCAATAACACTTTGCCCCTCAGTCTCCGCAGTTGCACTTTCAACCTCACGACTAACGAGGCAGTCACAACAACAACAACACAACACATTTTAATCCCAATTCGCACAACCTAGTCCAATCTCATTATAAAAACAAAGCCCGCTCTAAAATTGCGTGGGCATTGCGAACCGTTCCTAACATTACGCTTAGTGCCTAGTAACGGGATCCGGTAGGGGTGCCCCGCTTCCTGTTCAATATTGACACCGGCGCAATTGGCGCTGGCAGCAATTTGCATTTGTATTATTGTACACGTCCACTAGGCAGCGATCGGTGAATAAATGTTTGTTAACAGAACAGTGACAGATTGCGTTCTGTTGGTTACGAATTTAGTATTATTAATGGATTTCTCGTCCAACTTACCGCAGTGTCTCAAGGCGAAAGTCTATGACCAGTGTGTGTTGCCAGTGATAACTTACGGGACCGGAACGTGGTTGCTCACAATGGGCTACATCAGAAGGCTTAAAGACACTCAAAGGGCAATGGAGATGGCTATGCTCGGAGTTTCCTTGCGTGTTTGAATCAGAAATGAGGACATCCGCATGAGAACCAAGGTTACCGACGTATCCCGAAGAATTGTCAGGCAATTGGGCAGGGCACATTGCTCGCCGAACGGATGGCCGATGGGACCGAAAAGTTCTGGAGTGGCGACCGCGAAACGGAAGACGCTGCGTTGAAAGGCCTCCCACTAGGTGGACCGATGAACTCATGAAGGTTGCGGGGATCCGCTGGATTCGAGACGCACGGGACCGCGGGTCAATGTGGCGACACTTTGGGGAGGCCTATGTCCAACAGTGGACGTCTTTTGGCTGAAATGATGAATGATGATGAATGGTTATTGGAAATCGCGTTACAGAACTCAAATAGACAGGTGTAGTGATGACAGGTGGACTAAGGCTGTCACCGAATGACGTCCAAGAACTGCCAAAAGAAATGTAAGTCGTCCGGCGCGGGCGGCGAGATGGATAGACGACATAGTTGCCATCGGGGGCTAAACCTACATAAGGCTAGCACAGGACCGTGGAGATTGGTACAAGAAAAGAGAGGCCTATACCCAGCAGTGGGGGAGTTCGGGCTGTGGATGATGATGATGATGATGAATGCTGGAGGACAGTCAGGGAAACGTACTTGTAACTACTAGTGTTTGTAGTTTGGCAATTATTTCCAACTAGCAGACGTCACGCGGTTTCACCCGCGTAGTTCCCGTTCCCGTGGGAATACAGGGATAAAAAGTAGCATATGTCACTCGGGGATAGTGTAGCTTCCCAACGGTGAAAGAATTTTTGAAATCGGTCCCGTAGTTTCGGAGCCTATTCGTTACAAACAAACATACAAATCTTTCCTCTTTAAAATATTAGTGTAGATAACATAACATATACATATATAACAAAAAAAAATTCAGGTAACTGTGGCTCATAGATACCTTGCAGACTAACATACCTATATACAGTTTGTGTTTGATAACTACCCTACCAATAAAATGACGCTTTGCGCGTCTGTTCATGTGACAATATTATTCTTCAAAACTGCAATGGCTCTTGAGGCCGTTTTTACCATTTGAGATTTAAATTCTTAAGACTAACTTCCGCACTCAGAGATGTTAAATGATTACTTAAGCCGTCACTTAGTAAAGATTTGACATACAAAACCTTTACTATGTGATGGCTTAAGTAATCATTAAACGTCTCTGAGTGCGGCAGTCTGACATTTACTTAACGAGCGTATTCAAAAGAAAACGTGAAAAGCAGGGCCGGCTCTAACAATAGTAAATAAAGCGGTAGATACTTACTGCAGTAACAACAAAAATAAATTCAGCCAGACATTGCATACCACACGATATTAGAAGAAAGGAAAAAATACTGAAAAAGGAATATAATTTAAAGTTGAAAACCCCTTCCGAAAAAATAAAGAAACAACACCTATTAAGGTACTCCTCTTCAAAACTTCACGCATACAATTTTATGGTATGAATGGCTCTTCTCACAAAGGGCTCTTTTACAATTCCTATGGGAATGAAACTTCAATATTTTAGAACAAAAAAAATAAAAACATCATCTACTTATTTCTTCAGACGTACATCAAGCTACGGAGAACTGCCAAATCCCAATGAACCTTGAACCTAATACTTTAGCGATAAAGGTGAAATCTATTAAAGATTTTTGACAGATAGTAGTAGCTTCGCCTTGGTCTGTACCTCAGTAGGACTTTTATAAAAAATCTAATCTCCTTGGAAGTCCTGTAACAAGAATAAAATGAGAAACGCAATAATGTCGCCGGACTCTCTGAGGCAGGAGGATTGAGTGACTCAAACGGATTCAACTGGGTTCGGAATCCATTCGCTGCCACGTGTACGAATGTAAAACCGTGAGAATGAATCTCACTGTGTTTATTGAATTTTAAGAAAGAGATTTATCTAGTAGGTAGTCCTCTAATCACGAGCATAAGAATAGGACATTTGTTGCGGTTTGTTCGAAAGAGATAGGTACCGCAGCCCCGGACACAAAGGGCTAAGAGGAAACATGGGTGGTTTTTAGTCAGTAGAAGTCTAACGCTCCCTTCCGCTCCGCCAAGAGCGGGAGCAGTCATTTGATGATTTCCCACCCTCCAAAAAAAAAGGATGGGACATTTTTTCATATCAGGGTCAAATACAAGAAGGAAAAAGGGGAATGGATTTGTGTTCCCTGGCGTAATGTTCAAAATAAAACGCACACAAACATCGAGACGGTACAAAACGTCGTGATTTCTATCGTACAGTACAAGTCTTGTAGCAAGGCTGTTTAGTTAGTATCTATGTACTATAGGTATAATCTCTAGATAATGGGTTGTTAAAATGGAGTTACGAAGAACGACTCGGTCGCAGAGGGAGATAGGAAAAGCGAATGAAAATAAAATACATATTCAATGAACTAGAACAAAATATGAACTAGAAAAAGTAACAATAGCATCCTGAAAGTCGTGGCTGAGGACACGAGAGCTTCTGTGCCGACTGCTGAGGCATCTCATACGGAATCATTGTCCTCATGAAATGCCTCGTAAGTACATGACTCATTAAACTTTTATATTATCCAATTTGTTACTAATCCTAGTGTATAAGTTATTTACTAACAAAAATAGTTCCTATGTTGTCCAATTAAATAAATAAATAAATGAATTCTATCTATGCACCTAATTACTTACCCATAGGTACCCATCTTTAATTATTTTACTATGTAACAAGACCTATGTACCGACATATTAAAAATATTATTTCGTTAGGAAAACCGCACGATCATCTGATTAATGGAACTTTCAGGAAAACTACTGCTGAAAAAACAATTAATCAAGTAGGATCTCGTAATGAGATTGTTCACACATAATCTTTGCGTAGGTTTTTCGCGTTTTCTTTCACGGAAAAGTCTTTCGAAATTCTATCGAATATCCTTGTGTAAATATTTAACAACGGGTTGGCTTGTAAGCTTGGATAAGTTACGTACGGGCTATAGTGACCGACCCCTAGGGGGTATTCCGTATTACCCTAATCACAACGCTTGCATGACAGACAGATGGGCTATCTCGCACAGCTTAGCAACAGTCAGATGTAGATCCAACGACCGTTTCTACTAACAGTAGACGACACCTTAATAATAATGTGCCGTTGGATTTTCACCTTTGGACTATGAGTTCAAAGATGAAAATCTATAGGCCTTTGTTTTGGCATTCATATTATTGGGATTGCCCTAAAATTTCGATGCCGGTATTGCCAATGGTCTTTCCCAAAGAGCATTTAATGTAAAAATTAACTGTAAGCCCTGCTAATGCAATACAGAGGATACCACACATGTATTTTTAATTAGGCAACTATCAAGGTAGGTATCACAATTTACCTACCTCTACGGCCTCCTAGTCCCGCCACTTCTAGACAGGTAGGCAACTACATTTCTTTTTCTAATCCAGTTAACAAGATAATGGAAATTAATGGCCTGACCAACAAAACTAGCTGCTAAGAATATAAATAAATCGAGAGAATTTACTTTGCCCCGGTGGTAGTTAAATGCCGCAGGAAAAAACACTTTTCGTCTTACTTTTCTTTCCCAAAATGAGCAGGCAATTCTTTGGAGGAACCGCCTTCGTGATCACGGTACCCCATAAGCCAGGTAAGTATGAGTCAGTTACAGTACCACGCGATGGTTATTCAGTAATTCAGTGGCGAAAAAAGTTTACACCACGATACACAAAATAGTGCTGAACATACTTACAACGCCATCTACGTATTGCGGTAGGTAGTTGAAACTAAACTGTAGACCTTTTTCTCAGCGTTTGTCACGAGACGTATTGTTTGCCTATGTGTAGTATCCGGTAATAGTTTTGAATATAATAATATAATTATAATCTTCAAAAACTGAATATTCAGTATGTTTCTGTGTCGAATATTACGTGGGAAGGTACAAGATTTCTTTTATTGCGGATGCAATTTGATCGGTCCATCTCATCGGTGAAAATAATTATTTAATGCCATAACTAGATAAAACAAAACAATCTTCAGACAGAGGCCATTGATTAAAGATGAAGTTAACGAAATAAAAGCGTAAAAAATACTTTTCCACGTTCACTATCACTACAAATTAAAAATCTGTAAAAAGCAAAAATCGAGATAGTAGGTAGGTACAGTTGAGACGCAATATTTATTCCATGAACAACATTTCCGTACAATTAATAAATTCACACTGATTTCCGCGCGAATTGCGAACAAAACTCTCAAGGGGCTGATTTGTAACGCCAATCAGTTTCGTAAACAAACTTGGCGCCGTACCTTCCGTCTTCCATCGTCCATTACGAAATAACTATAGGTACATCACAAGTCAACAAGGATTTACAGCCTCAATTTAGGGTTGTAAAATCTCTTTTTAATTGCGTACCAGCTTTCCTTCGCGGCTGTCATAAATTTCGAAGATGCTCGCGTCGCTTTGTTCTATATTCAAGAGAACAATCACAATAATGATCCCTTACAAATGGGGTTGAAGCAATTAAGGCCGATGAAAAATTATGATGGAGGTACCTAATTAGTCACGATTTTTAGTGTAAGTTCACTGACTGACTGCTTCTTTTTAACCGACTTCCCAAAAAGGAGGAGGTTCTCGATTCGATCGGTATGTTTTTTTTTGTTATCCATCTGACAGCTGTTTTCTGTTAAATAAAACTTTTAAAAGGAGTTTGCCCAAATTTGGTCCAAATGCTGCCCAGGACTCAGTCTGTCTGTCAGCCTGTCAGCCTGTCAGTCTGTCAGGCTGTCATGCTGTCAGGCTGTCAGTCTGTCTGTCAGCCTGCCAGTCTGTCAGTCGGTATGTTAGTCTGTCTGTCAGTCCGTCTGTCAGTCCGTCTGTCAGTCTGTCTGTCAGTCCGTCTGTTTGAAAACCCCCGTGTAGCCGTCGGCAGACCACGTTTGGTCCACCCAGGTTCGACAAAAGCCGACTGAGGGCAGACGCCGTACGCAACTCTGCGCAAGCTGAGCAGAGTGCTCGCGGAAGTTCCACCAGGCCCAAATATTTCATGCTTGCCCATAATGGTATCGTTGCACCAGCGATGGTGAAGTGTGGACCAGCCGGAGGCCACACCAGCCTCGATTCGTTTCAAGCGAGACTGCAAAGTTGCAAACGGCTAGGGCAATCCGTCGAGTCCGATATGTTTATGTCATGAAATGACAGTATGAATACCAAAATGTCTTTAGTCGTGGTAATAAAAGGTGTAAAAATCATAAAAGTGCGTCAAAAAACACCATGTCTAAAAAATTATATCATCTAAATAAATGTTTAAAAACTGGCCAAGTGCAAGTCGGACTTGCACATAAAGGGTTCCGTACTTAGACTTCTTATAGGTTTTTCTGTAGTCTATAAGTGTTGAACTAATTTCTATATTTTTTACAGAATTTTAGGCTCCGTAGTTTCGGAGATAAGAGGGGGGATGGTCGGTCGGACAGACAGATAGACAGACACACGAGTGAACGTATAAGGGTTCCGTTTTTTTTTTTTTGCCTTTTGTTTTTTTCCGGAATCCTAAAAAATAGGAACCCCGTGTGTCAGAAACCCATCGCAGGTACTCCCATTTCTGGGCAGCATTTGGACCAATTCTCATATAAAGATGAGTAATCTCCTTTGTGTAGGCCCATGGCACAGTATAAATATCCATATTTATACTGTGCCCATGGGCAGCAACTATTTTTGTATTTTTTATTGACGTACCGCAGGTAGGTAACGTATTTTCTTTGTCACAAAAAAGCCTAATGTGTGCTTGTACATGTACACGATGTAATATTGTACAAAAAAGTTATTGCTGGTATTTTTTGTTGATATACAGAAATCATTGTTTACGGTACTGTTCTGGTTAACAAAAATGTAAATAAACATTTGAATGTCGCTCTCATAACATAAGTATCATCATTATTCATATCCTTAGATTATAGGTATACTAATCTAAGATTCATATCATTTCATTTAGTTTTAAGAAAAATTGATGTGTATTCAAATTGTATTATTTTTTTATTATTAAGTTTTAATTTTGTTGTCATATAAATGGTGAATTATTATAGGCTTATATACCAGCACTTTTAAGTTGTAAAATTTTAAATGTGTTTTTTTAGTAGGTATGTAGGTAATACACCAACAGCAATAATATGTTGGTGTATTTAATAAATAAATAAATAGATAACTCAAAACCCTGTCCTAGTCCAAATAGCTTTTCTGGGTACAATCAATATTAAATAGCTTTGTTACACTCACACATGAGCTCTGTACTGATAACACACTTAGGTAAACTGTCACTGTCCTGGTAAAATGCAAAAAACTAATGACAATTTGAATTTCGCGGGCTACCCTACCCACCACCACATTAACCGTGAAGCAAAAGTGGTAAAATCAAAGTTTTCCTATAAAATTTAATTAGTAGGTACTATTCTATACTCATTTGTTCTATTCAATGTTTAATTATTTCTATTTAATTGTCCAAGGTGTATTTTCTTCTGCCACGGTGCACGATTGTCAGAAATTTTCAAACACGAACGCACCCTATATTTTCTTCACTCATTTTGTCTGTGCCAATGCCACATGGATCATAGACACTCAATTCCAAAGTAGATAAATATAAACAAAATATTGTTACTACTTCTAAAATTATGACGAGATTGATACAAGATTTTTTTTTTAGTGAAAGATAATATTTTGCAAAATACATCTTTCAAAATCATCTTCAAAAAACCGAACTGTCAAATCCATAAACAAAATAGAACTAGGAAATCGAAGGACAGCAGACGGACGTCGACAGTGTTGCCGTTTTAGTGACTTTGTCACTAGATCTAGTGAGTTTTTGAGGTTTATGGTGACTTTTTTTCACGATTTAGTGACAAAAAAAAGTCTGGTGACTTCTAGCGACTTTTTCATGATCGACACAACAGTACATAATTATTTATCTTGTTGATACAATCCATATTTAATTAGCCAGAAAATTGTGTATACTTACTAGTAGGTACTAATACAAAAATGCTGCAAGTATTACTATTAAGTATTAACGCATACCGAGATTTAGCCATTGCAGTTTTGTCACTGCCACACTCAAACGCAGAATTAGAGCGAACGTTCAGTATAATGAACATTGTTAAATTTAAACTACGAAATAGATTAGCAACAACAACTCTGAATTCAATACTGATGATACGGAATCAGCTAAAATGTTTAAAAGAAACCTGCAAAAGTTATGTTTTACCAAGTGAAGTCTTGTCCCAAATGACGAAAATCGTTAAAAATATAAATAAGAGAGTACTGTGCCATCTACTTCCATATTACAACCGCAAGCTTCGACTTCCACGGCAATTACAGAGCAACCGTCCACTTCCACCATGCTGGACGAAGATACAACAGTGTTAATAGATGAAGATTTAATTAATTTTGAAACAGTGTTTTTGGTTAATTCAAATTATTGTTCGTTGTTTTTCATGTTTTTTAAGTTATTAAGTTAGGTACTTCTAATCAGTAAATTTAGTGACTTCTAGTGACTTTTTGAATTAAATTTTTCACCCAATCTAGTGACATTTTAGTAGGAGTTTGGTGACTTTATTTTTCCCTAAGCGGCAACACTGGACGTCGATCATCAATCAAATAAGCCAATATGGCCGACTGCTTCCAATGGGGCTGTTCGCGGTTAAATTTTACAAATTTGCAGTTGTAATTAAATAGTTTGTAAAGAAAATACATTGCCTTACATTATAATGTAAGTCAATGTACCCAATGAAGACTTTTACGTAAGTAAAGCAAATGAAAAAGTGAGATTTTGGACGTTATCCTTGACATGCCATGGGAAAGTTGTAAAGTGGCCTCCGTATTTTACGTTTATTTGCTACTTACAATATCAATTTTCAGGTATGCTGAAGATGCCAGTTAACTCTGTGACTGAAACAAAAAAAGGAGTGGACAAATCTAGATTTTCCCTGTCATTAAATAGGAATAATGCAATCTATTTGAGTAACGAAAATAAGAAATCGAAGGAGGACACAGACCCTTTTAGGCAGTCTACCAATAGGAATAAAGAGAATAAGCCTCTAAAAAGGCCTCTGAAGAGTGTATATTCCAATACTTTATCAGCTGCGAAAAGATTGAAGCCTCTGTCTGAGACAGCAAACCCAGCAGGTATTGTGTAACTTAGACCGGTACTTGACGCCGACGATGTGCAATACTTCGGTGATTTATTGCAGTTGTGCCCAGTGCTATCGAGGAAAATACAGTGTCGTGTAGTGTTTACGTTTCAATATTATTCTCATTCACTATTTTCTGTCAGTGTTGTGAATAGATCAGTTTATTATGATTTTATTCCATGTAACTATTTTCGACACTAATTATGTTGACCCAAAATAAGAAATTGAACATCATTATTGTACTAAGTGCTAGTAAAATCAAAATACCTACCTATTCTGATATTGTGGGAAGATAACTATTGCTGCAGCTGTCAGATTTCCTCTATGGTACAAGTCAACAAAATAACATCAATTATTCTAAACAAAAATCTCTGTGAGAGGATCTTATATTTATTAAATATTGCAGTAAAATCATCAGAGGTTAAGCTGATACTCTTCAAGCCTCCCTCAGCCAGCACTGCCATGTTGAATGGCCATCATACATCGGACACTCAATATGCAGGGAGTACACAACAACGGAAGACTCCCATTGCCACCTTATCTAACTTGGGGAACACTTGCTTCCTCAACAGTGTGCTTTATACTTTACGGTAATATTTTTTTCTGCATACATAAACTCACCCCTTTTTTCTTAAGGGTAGGTAGGATTTGCAGAACCTCACCTGCTACAATTTCATACCTACTCCTGTTGCTTGGTCCATATACACTAATTATTTTTATTGCTTTATTTTGCCACGCAGTCTTGTGAAAATATTCAGTTATGCTAAAATCAAAAAAAATATTTTATTGTCTAGTTGTTGATGTAAATGCAATGCAAATTATATGAAGAGAAATTGTGTGAAAACTGCTTTTTGAGGACCATATTTCGTATACAAATTAATGTTTTGTTTAAATAGGTGGCTGGAGTAACAATCTGTTACATTTTGAAATATGTCAAATTTGCATGAGCTCCCATTCGTCGGTATTCCCTAAAAGATTAGGCAGAGGTGCCTGTAGTACTCCCACATTATACCAATTATGTTCTAAGTTCCCTCTCTAAGTTCTTAAAGGAAAAACCCAATGACAGTCACCAAACTTTTTTTTTTTGGAAGGTGGGAAATCATCAAATGAATCCTCCTGCTCTGGGTGGAGTGAATGGAGTGAGTCTGACACTCCCTGTGTCAGACTTCTGCTGACTAAAATCCACCCATGTTCCTTATTAGCCCTTTGTGTCCAGGGCCGCTGTATCTCTTTTGAACAACCCGCAGCTCCGGAACAGTCACAAACCTGAACCTGGAGCCAGAAACCGCAAAACTTGTTAGTTTTGTGGTTTCTGTCAGTCCTTCATTATCCGTCACATTTGTTACAGATATGCACCACGCTTCCTCCACAACCTTCACCATCTGGTGTCCGACTTAGCTAGTGTAGAACAGAAGCTAGGCAGCATCAGGCTAAAGAGTTCCTCTCTGGGCCGCAGTGCAGCTGGGTTGGCCTCATCAGGCATCAGATCATGGAGCAGTAAAGACCTACTGTCTTTGGGACAGTCTGATAATAGTGCAGGGAAGAGTAAAATACAGGTAAAAGGCTTCACTTTTTGTTTTAATATATGAAAATTATTTAGCCCTTCATTGAAAAGGAAAAAATGCTGTGCCGCATTAGCATCCTATAATGTTCCCACAGACACAGACACAGGCCTCCTGTCTATGAGAGGGAATGTGCTATAATCCACCACATGAGCCGAGCATGGGCTGGTAGATGCTGTGCCAACACCAAATAAATTAGTATGAAGGATATATTGATTCTTTAGTCCCTGCATTAATGGACAACTAGTATTTTTGTTGTGAATTGGTAACCTATTTAGGTTACCAATTCACAACAAAAATACTAAAAAGTGCTTTATTTTATGAATTCATATAATTTTATCTTGACATTGGGATTTCCATCATATCTTTATTTCTAAACGGATGTCAGAAAGATAAGCACAGGAATTCAAATATTTCAGCAGTATTCAATATTTCCAAAAAATATATGACAGTGCTTCCTCTTCAGTGATAGTATTAACTGATTCATTGGATTTTGATAAGTATGAGTAATCTATACAAATAAATAAAATTGAAGTGTTTGTTTGTTATGTCAAAATAACAGAGATAAATAAATAAAACAGCTTTTACTGAATGCGGAAATTGTCTGTCTGTTTGTACCGACTTATCTCCAAAACGACTGGACGTATTATGACGGAACTCTTACTGGTTGATAGCTGATGTTATAAGGAGTAACATTATTTTTTCACTCTCTCTTTTTATCTGCCATCGGCTCGTCAGCCATAATCAGATGTGTTCTGGGGTGATAAGGAGTAACATGGCTACTTTATTTTAGAAAAAAAAAATAGATTGACAGTTCTATGCATAAAAATTAAAACTTTTAAAATTGGTAACTGACAAAACCAATTGAAAAAGGGAAAAAAAATTATTTTTGATAATAATTACACGATAGTCGTGGGCAACAGCTTGTGTATATCTATAATTTTCCTCCTCTTGTTGCAAGAACTGTTTTCTTAATCATATATTTGTTTCGTTTATCATAAGCAAGATGAGGGTCACAATTTATCTGATAAGAACATTATTGATAGTGATAATACAATCAGGTAGACCCAACCTGTGAATAAAGAATTTTTAGGCCAATATTGATCATATGATTACAATATTTACTTGTAATGTAAAGATAATTTTAATCACCATGCTAATTGGGTAATGAATTTTAAATACCTATAATAGTAATTTATAATACCTAATCAACGTTAAAAGTTGCTAGGCGACAGTTTCTGCACAGTAACATCTGCATTCTGCTTAACCTTTAACAACTTGAGTAGGGCTAAATACCAGATGAGGAGACAAATCCCTGGAAGGGGCCCGCAAAGCCCTACCCCCGTCGGTGTTGCGGGTTGTTTGAAAGAGATACCGTGCCCTCGACACAAAGGGCTAAGAAAGAACATGGGTGGTTTTTAATCAGTAAAGTCTGACACTCCCTACCGCTCTGCCCAGAGCGGGAGGAGTCATTTGATGATTTCCCGCTCTCCAAAAAAAAAGGAGACAAACCATAGAGATGTTTTTTGTTAGATGTTTGACTATTTCACACAGGTTAAATTTTTTTTGTTAAATATTCTTTGTAAACTTATGATTTCCAAATTCAAGAATATTTCGACAGGAAGTCTAAAGAGAAAGGCATATGGTATAAGACTATGCAAAGTGAGCCTCCTCGAATCCCATGGTTCGCTGAAAGGCATACAAAGAGGTCGTATGTGTCATGATGGCACATAGATTGCGTTCTGGTCATTTTCCATCCAGGAAGTTTGGATACCTTATGAAAAATGTCGATTGAAAAGATAATTGTCAAGTGTGTAATCAAGTCGAAGATGGTGGAATGTAAAAAGAACAGGAGAGAGAGGGAGATAGTGATGCGGGAGTTAAAAATTAATATGTATGATATTGGGGCTTTCATTAGAATACTATCTGCACCAAATTCGGGAGACACGAAACTGATTTATGAAATGGTCGCTGCATCACAATCTCCCTCGCTCACGCAATAATATTTATTTTTGTACATTAAACATACAATTACGGGTTTTTTGTGTATATAATTAGATAGGTTATGATGAGGCTGACGTACCTTTGTAAGGTAAAAAAAAGCCTCTAACAGTCACCCAAAATAATTGATTTTACTAAACACACTGGTATCACAAAAACTTTATAATGTTAGTTGGGGGAGACAAATATTGTAAAATATCAATTCCTTTTCTCCCCTTCAGATAGCAACCGAGAAGCTCCATGAGACATACTTCAACCTTCGAGCAGCAGAGAGCAAGTGCCTGAACAGCAGCTCTGCAGACGCCAGTCCGGAGCCCTACGCTGCCGACGCCTTCTTAGCTGCCCTTAGAGATGTCAACTCCACTTTCGAAGGTATAGTGAAAAATGATAAATTATGTTTATTCTGTTTTGTCTTTGTCATAGCCTTTTCTCCTGTTTAGAGATCAGAAATCATCCCAAGGAAACATACTGCTGGGATCAAATGTATTCTATGTCCCAACGCAAGACCTGGTCCACCTCAACATCACTATTCTTCTGCCCTTATATCAATTAAGGGTTGGTACAGCATGTTCTTTTCTCCCATACTAGTTATAAGTCATGGTCTACCTGTATGCTGCCTAATTTAGTCGAAATACGTTCGTGAATAATAGACACAGTAACTTTCGCATTTATAAATACTAGTAGTATAACATGTTACTTAGTTATTGCCTTTTGTAGCCATTGAAAGCGAGTTATACAGACCTTGAGAAAAAAAATGTTATAGTTAACTTCGATCGTAAAACTGCATAAGAAAATTACTTTTATGGATCTCTTATGGCAATAACTAGGTGTTAGTAGACAGTTCTTCTTGGATAATGTTTGAAATGACCGTGAAATTGATGAAGTCATCCCATTGATACCTTTTAAATCTGATGCACAAAACATTTACGGCAAAATGCAGTTATTGTAGCACTCTAGAAAGTTCCATTTACCTACATGGCTCGAAATATTATGCAAGTATTAGTATTGATTGGTCTTAAAATAGTTAGCAGCTGTTTGCCTAGTATGAGTCAGAGTTGTAACCCTCTGCCACTCACATAATGCTGATGAAACTGTTAGAAAGTGGTGCATGACGAACTTTATCAAACATTTTATCTTGTACTAGTGTGTGGGATATCTTTTCGAGGCAATTTTAGCAAATATGTACATGTATTCTTCATCATACACACAAACATGGAAATTGCAACATTACAGCATTATGTACAAAGGCGAGCTAAAGCTGAAATGGGTTTTCTTACAGCAAACCTTGTTGTAAATGCAATGTAGTCAAGCTGCTCTCATTATGTATATTTTACCTTAAAATAATAGTAAAGTAGTCAGGTCTTCCCCAAAACTTGAATTAAACAATGAAGTAGTCAGGTCTTCCCCAAAACTTGAATTAAACTATGAAGTAGTCAGGTCTTACCCAAAACTTGAATTAAACAATAAAGTAGTCAGGTCTTACCCAAAACTTGAATTAATCAATGAAGTAGTCAGGTCTTACCCAAAACTTGAATTAATCAATGAAGTAGTCAGGTCTTACCCAAAACTTGAATTAAACAATGAAGTAGTCTGGTCTTACCCGAAACTTGAATTAAACAATGAAGTAGTCAGGTCTTACGCAAAACTTGAATTAATCAATGAAGTAGTCAGGTCTTACCCAAAACTTGAATTAAACAATGAAGTAGTCAGGTCTTACGCAAAACTTGAATTAAACAATGAAGTAGTCAGGTCTTACCCAAAACTTGAATTAAACAATGAAGTAGTCAGGTCTTACCCAAAACTTGAATTAAACAATGAAGTAGTCAGGTCTTACCCAAAACTTGAATTAAACAATGAAGTAGTCAAGTCTTACCCAAAACTTGAATTAAACAATGAAGTAGTCAGGTCTTACCCAAAACTTGAATTAAACAATGAAGTAGTCAAGTCTTACCCACAACTTGAATTAAACATTGAAGTAGTCAGGTCTTACCCAAAACTTGAATCAAACAATAAAGCTCAACAAAAAACGCAAGTTCTAGTAAATTGTCCAACGTTCTAAATTCTAACGATCATCATCATGCACAGCCTAACTTCCCCCACTGCTGGATAGGCCTCTCTTTGTTTGTGCCAAGCTCCACGCTCTTGTGCCAGGATATTCCCTCAAAAGTTGCAATTCTAACTATGCAACTTGCATTTTATGCAAAGAAAATGTAATTACACACTAGCCACTAATTAAACTTTATTTCTTCCATTTGTACAGGTAACAGACAACAGGATGCCCACGAGCTTCTCGTATGCATACTGGACAACATCCGGGAGACATGTCGAGCGCTCAGTGCGCGAGCCAACAGATTGCAGACACATGAAAATGGTGACAGGTAATATAACTCTTATGTTGAATGGTTCATTTTAATCAGCTTCAGACTTGAACACCTGCAGTTATTTGCGGACATCGCCTTTCTGTGTCCAGTGCCAAAAGTTCTTTATATTGATTGTAGTAGACTTTAGTAGAGTATAAAATCGAGTTGTCTAACATCAACCAGTGTGAAATCCAGACTCCTAATGTCAATTTCCTAATGAAAACTAATTGTTCTCGATCAGTCCATGTTTGTCCTCGAGGCAAAACCTGTGTCTAGCACAGGACAGGGAAATACTGAATTGACTTAATTTTATCTTTGCTTAAATAATGTTGGAATTTCTACTGTATTGTGTATGCGTTTACAACCAGACCGGGAACCAATACCTGTAGGCCCTACAGGAGTAATATTTGTTCCGTGCGGGGATCGGACACGCAGCACAACCACCAGTTGGTCAGCCACTGCGCCAATAGTGCTGTTTAAAACCTTTGTCACTTCTGACTGGGGCGCGGAAACACAATGGCATTTTCCACGATCACCCCAACAGCAAGAATACTTTAAGGCCTAACCTAACTTACGTAATTCTAGCAACGGCATAGGCCGCCAGCCCAGTTTAGAAGGCGACGGCGGCAAGCCGACGCTGGGTAACCTGCGCAAGTCCTGGAAGAAACGCAAAGAGGTGAAGGCGAGCGACAAGAGTCGAGCGTCTCCCATTGAAGACCGTCCCCCGTCTCCCGCTGACCCTGAGAGAGATGAGAGATCCAGGCCGGGCTGGGACTTCGTCGCTGATGATTTTGAAGGTAACTGAAATTCCCGTCGGGGCTGCGGGTTCACAAACACAAAAACAAACAACTATAAAACGATTTCCTTAAAATGACAGGTTCTTTGACATTCCAAAGTCCATAAAGTGCAAATTCCATTTTTTTTTCGAACGAAGTTCCTTCTCGCGCGTTGTGAAAGGGGGCTAGACGGAAAAAATTCTTACGAAAAGTTGTCACGACACTTTTTGCTATAGTAAGCTATTGTAAGCTGTGCGGCGTCGCACGTTTCTCTGTCTGTCTCTCTCTCCTTAGAAAGCAAGCCAGATATTTTCATTTCTACATTTTTTTTTTTTTTTTTTACATAATAAAAAATAATAACAATAACTTCGTTCCATCCGGGTGTTCCTTGACACCTCTTAAGTTTTTTTTTTTTTTGGGGGGTGGGAAATCATCAAATAACCCCTCCCGCTCTTGGGCAGAGCGAGAGGGAGTGTCAGACTTCTACTGACTAAAAACCACCCATGTTCCTTCTTCGCCCTTCATGTCGAGGCCGCGGTATCCCTTGCGGACAACCCGCAGCCTAAGTGCAAACTCCTTAGTTGTGATATGTATTTCGGCAGTGATAATATTTCTCTAGATGAGGTGTAACTATATAAGGTGTAAAAGTACCCTTAACGCAAACGAAGGGCACTTGTTCTTCCCACCACTGTGATCATTTTTTTGTTCTAGACCATACCTGGGAACCTCCTAGTTACAGAGATATTGGGGGTCAAAGTTCAAAATTTTTCACAGCTGTTTTTGTAAATACTAGTTTTTCAGGTTATAACTTTACTTAAATTACCTCCATGACCCGTTTACTATTCGAAGCATCCACTAGCACAATGTTTTAACAGTGCTACATTGAGTTTTATCGTAAAATGTGATTTTATATCCAAAAAAAAAAAAATCGTTTCCCAGCAAACGTTTTGCGTAGGGGTACTTAGTTTGATGTACAGAATGCTTGGTTGACAGCTGTGTGATTTACACCCTGTATAGGGTGACTGGTTATTAGTGACCAATGTATGTCCGTCTAACTGGTCAAAATGTACTGAACAGCTGATTTTTCACAATTTCAGGTTTGGTCCCTTAGTAAAAGTTGTTTGTTATCATGAGTACTCAGTGTTTAAGTATCGGTCACTAACTACCAGTCACCTTATCATCATCATTTCAGCCATAAGAAGTCCACTGCTGGACATATCCCCCAGAAGGGGGGGGATTTGCCGTAATCGCCACGCTTGGCAGGCGGGTTGGCAACTTAGTCACTTTATATAGATGACATAACTGTGGTTTATAATAATAAACACTTCCTTTGAAAAGCAGATTGGTTATTGTACTTGATTTATGTCGCGTGAAATACAATGTAGGCTCAACTGAAACCCATATTATTTTTCTTTGAGGTTCTCAAAAAGTTAAGTACACACATCAACACTGTCTAGGGATATTTTGGATTTACTCAATTTACTCAAAATGTATTAAAAATAGCATACAACATGTATATATTTTTATAAAGCCCATTTATCAGACTACACTCCAGAATAAAAGAAAACAATGTTTTTTTGCGTAAACAAATTTTTATTAAAATAAAGAAAAAACATGAAATAATGGTAAAACTAACAACGAATGTGTTTCTCAAGAAAAATTTACAAATAAGGAAAAAATAATTTGTTTTTAACAGTTCTGTGAAAAATCAGTAGTCAGTAAAACCACCCATGACGTTAATAACGGTCCTGCAACGGTTTTTCATGCTTTGGATTAAGTTATCCAAGTCTTGCTGCGGTATATTGTCCCAGGTCCGGCTAAGATGCAAAAAAAGTTGCTCTTCCGTCGCAACGTTTGCAGGGAAATTCCTGAAAGCCCTTCTTTGGAGCATGTCCCACGCGTGTTCTATGGGGTTTAAGTCAGGCGATTGAGCGGGCCAGCCTAAGACCGATACGTCGTGCTCCTGCAACCAGCTCGTCACCTCTCTCGCTGTGTGCGGACGGGCGTTATCGTGCATGAGCGTGAATTCTTGGCCCATTTGTAGTCGATGGGGGTAGATTATTGGTATATATATATATATATATATATGATCCCGACCGATCTCGGCCACAGCGACTTGGATCTGCCTATTAAGAGCATCGCTGGTGTGCCCTCTGGTGACTGACATAGCCAATTTTTGCCGTGAAAGTGCGTCCACATTCACTGAAGATTATTGGTATTATTATTATTATCTTCATTGCACGAGGTGCTAGTACCAATAATCTTGTATTGGTACTAGCACCTCGTTACGGTATTTTTCAGCAGTTATGGTGTTTCTGATCCAAACGAGGTCTGTTCTTCCACCAACTCGAATTCCCGCCCAAACCATAATTGTCCCGCCGTGGTATGAATGGACTTCCTGAGGATGTTGCAGACGGCTCTCACGACCAGGAACTCGCCAAACACGCACTCTACGTGTATCGGGATGGAAACCGAACCGGGACTCATCGGTAAACAGCACTACAGACCACTGGTTTTCTTCCCAGAGCAAATGTTCACGAGCCCACTCTAGTCGTCGTCCACGATTTCCTCGGCGTAGTGCTGGAGTACGAAGCGGTCTGCGAGCATGAAGGTTAGCTTCATGCAGCCTTCTCCTCACAGTTTGGTCACTCACAAGCAACTGGTGCTCTGACTGGAGCCTCTGAACCAACTGCATGGCCGTAACATTTGGTTGTCTTCTCGCGGCAACTTGCAAAAATCGGTCTTGTCGTTGAGTGGTTATGCGCTTCCCGCCTGGGTGTCTTTCAGCCACTTCACCAGTAGCACGATAACGTGACCATAACCTTGATATCACGTTTTGTCTTGTTCCAAACTCCTCAGCAATACTCCGTTGAGTAGCCCCAGCTGGGAGCATGCCTACTGCCCTTAACATTTCTTCTCTAGTTAAATGGCGCCGCTGCATGATGCACACAATAACATTAATTCGGAATTAACCGATAACTTGTTATAAAACTTAAATTGGACACAAAAAAATAGCCACAAACTACTGTAGGTAAATGAAACCTTCGGACTTCGCTACCATTATGCCGCGTAAATCTTTTGTTTTTAATGTATTTTTTCAAATTCAAATTTAGAATCGTTCAAAAAGGCTTACAAAATAAACTTTCTTCAAAAGAATTTAAAAGTGGCCAGTATTTTTTGAGTTTAAGAACTTTATACAAAATATCCCTAGACGGTGTTGATGTGTGTAGTTGCTATTTACAACCTTATAAGAAGAGAGTTCCTTAACATAACAAGAACACCAGGAGTGTTCTCCCCGAAGGCCAGCTATGCTTAAGTCTCTATGTAATAGGGGGCGAGCCTATTGCCATCAACCAGGCACAAATCCAGGCCCCATAGCTGCTACTTAGAAATTCCGAAATTTTTGGCGCTATGGTTTGTCTTAACAATGAAATAATATATAACTTGCAGGCACAATGGTGGTCCGCACGATGTGTCTGGAATGTGAAGCAGTGACGGAGAAAGCGCAAGCGGTGTGTGAACTGTGTGTGCCTGTGACTGATGACGACACGGAAGAAGAGCCCTTTCGTGCCGCGTGCCTCTCTACCGAGTACCTACGCGATCAGAATAAGGTATGTACTACCCCCCGTCGGGGCTGCGGGTTGTTCGAAAGAGATACTGCGGCCTCGGCACAAGGGCTAAGAAAGAACATGGGTGGCTTTTAGTCAGTAGAAGTCTGACACTCCCTTCCGCTCTGGGGCATCAAATTGGGGTTGTAATAGTGAAGAATCATTTGGTAAGAGTTTGACTTATCCCTTGATTATGCACAGACGGAAAAGTTAGTTTTAGTATAAATGTATAGTTTAAAAATAATATATGAACCAAAAATTCCAGTACTGGTGCGAGCGTTGCCTCCGATACAACGAAGCGCGTCGCTCCGTGGCGTACTCTCGCCTGCCGCGCCTGCTGGTGCTGCAACTGAAGCGCTTCAGCGGCGGCATGGAGAAGATCACGAGACACGCGCCCACGCCGCTCGTCATGCCGTGCTTCTGTGAGCCCTGCGCCAAGAGACCGCCTGAACAACCTCCTACTCACAGGTAGAGTCAAATTATATTTGTATTAAATACAATGAAGTCCAAGTCTGCTGGAAAATACCAGATTAACGACGAATTACATGGGCATCATTCTCCATCCTGGACGTAATTATCTCCCCATATACACGTTAGCCAACACGAGAGGAGCTCGTGGCTTAATAAGAACTGCCACTCGGGTCGATCTTTAGGTAAAGCTGTGCTTGCCTAGGTCGGTCTGTGGATGGGTGACCGCCCGACATACCGAGTTTCCTCCGTGCCTCGGAAAGCACGTTAAGCTGTTGGTCCCGGCTGCCATATATAGATCTTTGGCAGTCGTTACAGGTAGTCAGTGACCTGAAATTCTGACATCCAGTCTTACCAAAGAGTATCGTATTACCTAGTATTAACTGGGTTGTAGAGGTCAGATAGGCAGTCGCTCCATGTAAAATACTGGTACTCAGCTGCATCCGGTTAGACTGGAAGCCGACCCCAACATAGTTGGGAAAAGGCTAGGCAGATGATGATACACGTTAGCCAACACGATCATCAGTTGTCCTCATCCAGCCACTCTGTGAAGATTGTCAGTCCACTTATTGAGATTACCTTAGAACGTTGACATAATTTTCAGATACATCCTATGGGGCGTGATAATGCACCTGGGTCAGACGCTAACAGGCGGGCACTACGTGGCGTACGCCCGCGACGCCAACACGCCGGGCGCGGCCACGTGCGCGCGCGACACGAGCGGCGCGGGCGACGCGGCGCCGGGCGGGTTCATGCGCGCGCTGTTCTCGCGGCCGCGCGCGCCCCCCGCCTGCACCGCGCGCGACTGCTGCGTGCCGCCGCGCCACAACGCCGCGTGGCTGGCGTGCGACGACGAGCTCGTCAAGCCCATCTCCAACGAAGAGTTCGAGGACCTGCTGTCCGCCGAGCCCGAGATGCGCTCGGCCGCCACGCCCTACCTTCTGTTCTACGTCAAGAGCGAGGTCGGCTAGTGCCTCCCCCGTGTCGACGCCCTAGTCGTTAGTAGTACTCGATGTGAGCTCCGTATCCACCGTTTCAAGTTCACCCATCTTCCGATCTAATTCAAAAATTTGGATAGTGCGGCCACCTTCAATCGGATACTTAAGTGTAGGACGGTCCTCCTATTTCGGAAGGTGTGTAGAACCGTTTCATTTACTCGTCCCGCGTCCGGACAGTGAATGTGTCGCGGCGTATTACTGTTCATTTAGCGATCGTCCTGTGAGCCGTATCTCTTGTTTGTTTAGATGCTTAAAAAGACATGGCGCGGACCGTGTGTGTCGGCCTGACGTGATATTATGAGTGTAGCTAAAATACTATATTAGGATGTTAGAGAGATCGATCAAAATATATTGTAAAGTATACATATAAATACATTCACAATATTTTCACTTGTTACAATCTGACAATATGGACTCGAGTAAGATTAAAATAGTTCGAATGTACCTTCTTATAATCTATACATACTGATTGTATATTGACGTTGATGCTGTATTATCTGTATTTAAATATTATATAACTGAGCTGTTGGCGAAATTATTTATTGGCCTAAAATTATAATTGTTTCAGAATTTAATGCCCATTATATAGTCTCTTTTTGAAATCATAGAATAACAAAAACTATGCATGGTCCAAACTCACCGCGTGCCCGTCAATTATATCATTACATATTTATTTAAAAGCCATTTTACAAATTTTTATAGTACTAAGACAAAGTTCAGAATACGCGCATTTTGATCGCAGCTTAGCTAACATACCCTATTCTCGAGTTCCATATCAATGTTACAAACTAAATCCAACCATAATTGATAATAAAACATGTTAAAGAAAATAGAAAATATATTTTTATGGCACTTTTTGTTAGTAGTTCACAAAGAACATAATATAGGAACGAGTGCAAAATAAACATTAAAAAATACGTTCGTTAATACTTCCATCTAATACAGTTCAAAAAGACATCTTACAATGCTAACTGTGACTTAATAAGATACCGAGTTACAGGTTGATAAAGTCACAAAATGTTAAGTACCTACATAACAGTGCCTGAATAAAGTAGGCGCCAATTGTGTTAGTAAAATGGTCATTAGTTTATAGAGAAATATAGTATGTACAAGTGAGACAAACAACTTCCTTAGTCTAGAAAATTCCAGAAATTTCCAGATTCCAGATTATGATCAGACAATTTACTTGAAGCGTCTACTTGCTTGTACCATCTTGAACTTACGCACAGAATAGTCTTAAAGGGAATCCGACAAGGTATTAGGTAGGTCAGTGTCAGGTTGTATGTTACATAAGATAGGATTCGCGACAGTAACCAATGTGACTTGACAGCATTGACTTATATATTACTGCGTAAGGACTGGGCGGACGGCATGTTTTAAAATGACGCCACAAACGTGGTCCCAATAAGGTCTTTCCTAAGCCGAAGTGAACTAGTCCACGTTCGGCTCTCTTCGGGTGTGGTCGTAAATTTTATTAAAAGCTTTATTTATGTTCTATAAACCTCGAAAATGCCACGCCGCTTATACAAGGTTACGTTAACGAGCAGACTACACCAATTCTCTGTATGGCGAACGCGTCGAGCAAATGTTCGGACGACCGTATCTTTAGTTTTTATATCAATGCTTGACAGAGTAATAATGATTAAAATCACCAATACAACCTTCTCAGTTCATATAACTTCCTTGAATACTTTTTTCATGAAATAGTCACTCAGTGGAATTAAATGAACTCAAGAAGATTGTATTCAGCATTTAAATGATTATATCTCTATAAATACATACCCATTACGTGCGCGACTCATATTTTAACCAACATAAAACGTGACACTGACCTGCAAGTTACAAAAAACGTAAGTTAAATTTCGTAGGTGACCTTGTCGGATTCACCTTAACATAGGGTTACAGAAACTTCGAGACTACAACGATCATAAATGCTTGCAATGAAATGCGACTGCTTTTCGTTTTTACAAACTTTTAAATACTGTGCTATTGTGTTACGGTTAGCTCTTGCTACCATGATAATACTGTGTATTTTTGTATGGCAGCTAGTATATTGTATCTAGTTTTATTTCTGTGTATAGTCTCGATTTGATACTGCAGTCGTTTTTGTAAAGATGACAACATCACGCCTGTAATCCCCGAACGGTTACGCAGGTGTACCTAATAGATAATTATCGGATATATAATGCAATAATGATTTAATATTATAAATGTTCATTGCAAAGACTACTGCAGTGATTTTTTTTCTTATGATTGAATGTCTTGTGACTATGGCTGCAAACTATATATAAATATTATTTTGATTTAGTCATAATCAAGAAAGCCGACTATTGTCGTGGTGGAAAATTAACTTATCTTAAACCAAGCATGTTTCAATGTATTTTTATAAAACAGTTGGAATGTTCATAGTTATATAATTTATGTAATACAGTGAAACCTGGATAAGTGGGCCCTGGATATGTGAGGGTCCATGGAGAACCTATGTTATTGAATAATTACAATGAGGTCCCTACACTTTTGTGTTAAAATATTTCTATAACTGGGAATTTTCAACCCTTGGTAACTGAGACTTGATTTTTTTGATTTACTTTTATAATTAGAATTTTGTAGCTCAATAGCCCGTATATGTGGGGCAGTTTATTAGCCTAGACAAGTTATGACGCGTAATAAGAGTATGGCTAAGCACATTTCGACCTCTCATAATGGGTACCTCTGTAAATAAGACAACTGTCATGTTGACCTGCCTATTTGAGAAACTGGTTAAATAAAAAACCTCTATAGGTGATAAAAAATACAGGTCTCTTCAGATCTCACTTATCCAGGTTTTACTGTAGTTCATTGCTACAGTCATCGACTTATCTACTTATGCTCGACTTCCAATTACTCAAGTTTACTCAACTGAAGCTAAATTACTTAATTTTTATTTGTTAATGCGGATGCCATTCCAAAAACCTTTGAAAAAGGTAGAATTCTTGTCAGTAGCTGTATGACTTTGTTTTTATTATCGAACAAAATGTTATTATTATCGTTCATTTTCATTGTAAATTCGATTTGGATAATAAAAATAAGTTCAATGACCTTTTTATTTATTCATTGTGGAGATGAAATTAACCATTTACAGGCAGTTTACATGTTGGCTGGTTTTGTTAAGCCAGACTTTCGCCCAGCACGCGTAGCATGACCACAGTAGCAACGGGTTTTGTCGACGGAAGATCGACAAAATGACACGAAAGAGAAAGAAAGAAAGATTTCATGTCGTGTTTGAAACTAGCTTTGTCTATTCTTGGTAGAATAGAGTAGAGATAGAATCCATGCTACGCGCGATAATATGATAGTATTGCGGCAATCAACGAGGTTAGTGCATGATAGACGAAACAGAATGATGTTGATAGTAACAAAGATGCAGGCATCATCTAAACCTAAAACAAGTTGTTTCTTCAACATCAGCGGCACAGCTGAGATATTACAATGCAATGCTATCACAAAGTTTCCACACGAATATATGACACGCTAAGTTTAAAAAAAATTAACACCTTTTATGCATGTACTTATTTCTAAATCGATGATAATCGAATTCCCACGATTTGTAACAATATTCTGTTACGTTGCTTACCAGTAGATCATCTTGGGATTACTCGTTATCTCTATTAATACCTAGTAAAGAAGATATGGACTCCTTTATATAATGTAGTAAATAGTAAGGTTTAATTTATTGACAGCTGATGAAGATAAGGGTGTAGGTAGAGTTATCACTTCCAAGATAAACCGACGGGTCACCGGGAACAGTTTAGTGACAGATTTCAGTGTGTTAACGTGTCTGTTATATTTATTTTATTTTAATTTACAAAATGAAGGCCGTTGAAACAAGGAGTAGGTTCTTAAAGGTAAGTCTATTATGTTATCTATCACTAGTACTTGGGCGACTAACCTCCGCCCGGGTAAAAATATAGAGGAAACGAATTTCCCCAGCTAATAAACCTATCAAGATCAATTTTTCCACACCGTAAAAACCCCATAAAACCATAACCCCGTAAACCCCCATAGTGCAACCTTCATCGAAATCTTTTTCGAGACCATGATTACATATTAGTAGGTTAATGAACTTATTTCTGATTATTTCAAAAATATGTTATCTGCATGGAGACGGGGTCAAAATTGTGACTGGCTTCGAGAAGAGAATCGAGAATTTTTAAGTAATTCAGGTTCTCAGCAACAACAATTTAATCTTTAATAGTATTACTTGGAACAGATGCTTTAAATAAATTGAAAAAACGTTTAGTTTTTGTATTTTTTCAGTAGATATTCAAGATATTGTGGCATAGGTTGTAAACATTTTTGTGGCACGTAAGTTTTGGCACTTTCCCGTCGGGGCTGCGGGTTGTTCGCAAGAGATACCGCGCGCGGCCTCGACATGAAGGGCTAAGAAGGAACATGGGTGGTTTTTAGTCAGTAGAAGTCTGACACTCGGGATTTCGCTCTGCCCAAGAGCGTGATTTTTTTATTTGATGATTTTCCACCCACCATAAAAAAGTAGGCACTTTTATAATTCATAATTATTGTTTAGCTTGCAAGCGTTATTAGTTTGGGCTCTTCAAGTAATATACAATCAGTGTTTTGATTTTTGAAAAACGTTCCAACATTCGCCGGTAGGTCTGATATGAAATGACGTTTTACTCAACTGGCTACCTGATTACCTACTTGTCTATGTCATTGACTTGACCTCTAAAAGTTCTTGCATAGCCGCTGTCAAACTACAGAAAGTTGTGTGATAGTGATTACGGAATTACATGTTTCATTGAATATTATAATTTTTAAATCACCATAACAATGGCATTTGTAAGTAAAAATATATTTATCATTACATTATATTTTATACCTAAGGTTAGGTTAGTTTTAAAACTTTTATTAACTTTTTATTATTATGTAGGGGCATTTACCCAAAGTGACGTAGGGATAAAGAATCTAGAAGCAAAGTCAATTTGACATAGTTTTTCCACTGCACACAGGTACAATTAATGGATTAATTGGTAATAAAATCAACACTGGCCCCAGGGCAAATAAATAATGACTTTATTTTTTTAATTAATAACCGGCATTTTTGGTTCTATGATGAAATGTCATTGACGTATAAGAACCAACATTCATTGTATTCGATTGTAAAAACAAGAATTTCTTATTAAATTAGTCGTTGTACTTATTTATTTTTCGTGGAGTTTATAACCTAAAAAGTTACACTATTACGTTTTGCAAAGGTTACCTACATAACTTTATGTATTTTATTACAAACGTAACACTTGATTAGCCCGCAATTATTTATTACATTTGGTACCTAGTTATTAGGTCCGATTAAACACGTATTTTTTTTATTTTTTTTTCAACCGTTTTATTTACAGTAGCAGCAGTCCCAAAATAACTTTGGTTACCAACCTACAAAATTTACATTTTAAGAATTGTATTTTAAATACAATGATGGATACATGTGTTTTAATTATGTAAACATAGATTATTAATTATCATCATACACTTAAGTGTATGTGTATCGTAGACAGTAGTAAAAACCTTACATACACTAGTGACTAAGTACTAAGTAAAAATAAATCGTTAGCCTTATATAGGTAATTATAATTACGCCCCTTTTCCTCCTAGGAACAGTCTAGGGAGGAACAAAATATTGTATTATACGTAGTATGATAATATATTTCAATACTCCAATATGATTATGTGACTCAAAGTTAATGTTACCTGTTGGTCAGTAGGGCATCTATTGTCAAATAAATTATACTATCAGTAAAGTGTCGGTCAGTAAACAGTGGACCTGCTTCCTAGAGAGTAATAGAATGATTTACTTATTAACTATGTGTTTGATGAGTATGACTGATCAAGTGATAAATTATTAAATACAATATTGAAATGAAGATTTTTTTGTTAATGAAAAAACTAAATTTTACCACTGTATAGAAGTGAAATATCTTTCTCTTATCTACCTCGAGCGAGGTCTATTATTACCTATATTATGCCTTTACCACAATCGTAATCATCATAAATATTTATTTAGTTTATTTTGGGTATATTTATTTCATTTTTTGTGCACAAAATGTGAATATAAACTTGCAACACAACATGACATAGACTTACATCATAGCGCCTTTGCGTTAGAGATTCGTAGTGGAAAAATATCAGTTACTCCCTACATTTCGTCGATAATATGCAAAGATATTTCAGTATGTTGTGTGTATTGTGTGTGTAGTCCTTATTTTATTGTTCGTAGTCCCTGAAAGTAACAAGATGTTTTGGCGTAATTTTTTTTTGTATAAATCGCCCACTCTCTTCTTCACTACTGGTTTTGCAACATCTTTGAATGCAGGCAGGTCGAGATGTCCCAAAAATTTACGTCAGCTCGTAAGAAAGTTTTCTTGTAACTGCAACAGTTAAGTTGCCCTCAGCTCTCAATGTCCGTTTAAATTAAAAGCGCACCCTTCCAAACTGAATCTAACTGCGAAAAATATTAGCCGACACTTAACTGGAAATATAACAATAAATGGTTTTTTCATTCATGTATAAAACCAACCTTCCAGATACCTATAACGAAAACAAATGAAATTATGTACAAAATACATTATTTCCGAAATTTCAAACGAAATACTTAAAAATGTTATTTACTCCTGCAAATAGATTAGAAAAATTAAAGTAAGTTGTTACCAACCGGAAGTTGAAGTTGTCAAGTTTGACAACAAGCGTCAAAAATAATGCGGTAAAAATAAAACGAGCAACTCAAACTCCCAGTGTAATTTTTGCTTGAGATAATTTTGATATTTTTATTTTAACAATAATGGTTAATCCAAAAACTAGTGCTAACTATTTGAACCAGGAGACAATATTGGCAAGATTTCAAATGTGTAAATATAGAAGAAAACCGATCTTGTTTCTCATTGCACTGAAAGGGTTTCTGCAGTTAGTTGCAGCTTGCGCAAACTGATTCGCTTTATGAAGTAATTATGATGAAAATCCAGTAATCATAGGTGGTTTAGTTGGTTTCGGTGGATTTACTCACCCCTCGGTTGTCACGTCGTTGCTCTGCGCGCGCCGCTCGCGTCTCGCGAAGTACGCAACTCAGTTCGAGCGCCGCTGCGGGAATCCGATTTTCATTCGGAAGGGCAGTTCAAGATCACGAAAGCCGGCAGTCCGACCTCCCGCGTTGTTCAGTGAAAGATTTCTGCATAAAAACAGTATCGCCATGGTTTTTACTACTGTCTACGATGGCAAAGTCGAGGTAATGTCCCTTTGTATGCTATTATTCTATTTTCGTCCCGTATTACTATTACGTGAGCCTACGATTTGTTACGGCGGCTGTTCGGTTACCTTGGCGATAATTTTTCACGCCGGTTCTGTCGTTCTAATTAAAATATTCCTTCAGTTTTCATGTAGGTGTGAAAAGGGTGCATTATTTGTGAACACTGCAGTGTTAATGTAATGTATGCACTAGTCTGAAAACTAACTGCCTACCATATGATTTGTGAAATCTTCCGTTTAGATAGGTATCTATGGTACAGATATAGAATAAACATAATGTGCAGATCAGAATTGAAATGCATTCAAGATTAGCTGGTATCAGCTGTAATCACAAGAGCAAGCAATCAACATTATCAGTGTTATGCATGTGTAATTATTATAGTTGCAATAATATTTTATTGATTTCCTGAAACCAATTGGATAGGTATTTGCCATTTAAGTATTAGAAATTAATAGTAAGTAAATATACTTACCTATGTAAACTTAGTATTTATTACCAAAGTACAACTAATTAAAATAAATCTTATTGCAAAAATATGATTGGGTTTTGGGAACGTTTTTCTCTCAAAAATAAAAATATATTGAACACTAATAATCTGTTCACAAGCTTATAATAGAGAAAATAAAAGTAATAAAATAATTAAGCAATGCATACCCCAATTTATTTATTTAATTATGATTTTAATAGTGGTAGGATTTCAGATTTCTAAAGAGCCACTAAGTTTCGGAACACACAATTTTTTTCCTTTTTAGGGTTCCGTAGTCAACTAGGAACCCTTATAGTTTCGCCATGTCTGTCTGTCTGTCCGTCTGTCCGTCCTCGCTTAATCTCTGTGACCGTTAGCACTAGAAAGCTGAAATTTGGGACCAATATGTGTATCAATCACGCCGACAAAGTGCTAAAATAAAAATTGGAAAAAAATGTTTTATTAGGGTAGCCCCCCTATATGTAAAGTGGGAAGTGTTTTTTTTTTTAATTTTAACCCTAATGTGTGATATATTGTTGGAAAGGTATTTAAAAATGAATAGGGGTTTACTAAAATCATTTTTTGATAATGTCAATAATTTCGGAAATAATCGCTCCAAAAGTAAAAAACAAAGCGTCCCCCCCCCTCTAACTTTTGAACCATAAGTTTAGAAAATACGAAAAAAATCTGAAAAGTAGAACTTTATAAGGACTTTCTAGGAAAATTATTTTGAACTTGGATGGAAACAACAGATGGAAACTGCAGTTAACCAATATAATTTGGTCCCTGAATCGTATGAGCGCCTATACAATCCAGAGGTCAAGTTTCATTTGCCCGTATTTTTTTTTTAACTTCGTTTACATAATATTTTATTATCTACGGAACCCTACACTGAGCGTGGCCCGACACGCTCTTGGCCGGTTTTTTTAATAAGTATTGTGTTCCGCTACACAATATGTTAATGGCCATATTGTTCAGTTTGAAATAAGAAGCATGCTCTATGGTGACATGATCTCATAAACAACACAATAGTTTGATGCACATGACTTCACTGGAATAGATTATGACTATACAACCAATACAAACCTATTGTAATCATTTCCTGTTATGTATGGAAAAGTACTTAAAGTTGCAAATTTAAATTAGCTATTTTGTAGTCTATTGCTGACTAGCACAAGGTCGCATTTGGATCCCTTGGACCCTTTTCACACAATTTTTTTTATGATGAGAAATCATCATAATTATGACCCTTCCTGCTCAGGGTGGAGCGGAAGGTAGTGTCAGACTTCTACTGACTAAAACCCACCCATGTTCCTTCTGAACCCTTTGTGTTCCGGGGCCACAGTATCTTTTTCGAACAGTCCCGTATCACCCAGTATCTTTTTTTTTTTTTTATCTCCTTCCAAAAGTCCTGCAGCCCTGGTCCCTTCTAACCCTGGATTTTGGAAAAAGATGCTTAGTCAATGGCCCATTGTCTCTGTTCAATGAACCTCAATAAAACTGTAAAATCAACTTAAGAATTTTCAAAAACAAGATTATGAAGCTAGAGTCCCAACCACGTGGCACAAAAACTTTGAAAGTACTGTAAAATAATAATCTTAGCCAAATTCAACTATTGAGGGTAAAGTAGAATATCTTTAATTTTTTAACAAAGAAGAAAAGTCTGTTTACTCTCATTAGAACAATAAAACTAAATAAAATAAACAGAAAATGGCTTTAGCTGGGCTTGGCTAGGAAGGTATACCACCTGAAGCTGCTTTTCATGAAAATCACATCATTTTAATCCATCTGCCTTCAAAGCAAATGTGAACAGGCATCTTCTGGGCATGCTCGCACCATTGTAGGGATACCTCATCCATCGCTTTACATCAGGTGTGATCAAGTTCTAAGACAGGCCTGTTTCCCCGCTTGAGCGGAGCCCCGCCGTGTTCTCGTAGTGGCGATCGGCGGCGGCGACCTCTCGCGTCCGCCCTTGGTGCAAGCCATAGTCCGGGGCGAGGAGGAATGGGGCGCCATAGCGGCCTTCTGCGAAGCACTGATGCTAGCGAAGGAGTGGCGGAACGTGAGATCCCAGCCGCCGCGGGAGACGCTCCGGGCGTCGGGGGCCACATGATGGCTTCCGGCCACCGTAGGCGCGGGCCTGTGCACGCTGAGTAATGGGCTAGCTCGCCGTCCGTCCATCTTATGACGGAACCTAGGTGGTTTTTAATCAGTAGAAGTCTGACACTCCCTTTCGCTCTGCCCAGAGCGGGACGGGTTATTTATTGATTTCCCAACCCCCCCAAAAAAAAGACAGGCCTATTTTACAATAAAAATATGGTTGAGTGGAAAATGAGTGATGTACCAGTTCATAGTCATTGGCAGTCTGAATGTGCATCAATGTCAATGCTATTAAAGCAAGTTAGTGCAGAGTGGAACTTTGCATCACTACTTGTCAATTGCTTGTTTTATTGTACTTGTATGTTAATTAACTAGGTACTTACCTATTGTTTAGTTTACGTAAATGTCTTCATACATAATACTATGTAAAATTGTTTTGATAGCTCGTCAGTCATCAATTCATCATCTATCATATTTCTATAGATTCATTTATTTGCTTACATAAAAGAATACTGGTAGGTTTAATATGAGGTCCCAAACTAGGCACTGCCTGTATCTTGGTGACCCAAACACTACACAAAGTTAAAAAAATACAATGTGTTGCTAGCACAGGAAAAGTTAAGTACTTGGATTAATTAGCAAAATGTAATTACAGAAATAAAAACAATAGAGCTAGCTTACTTTAGAAAAAGCCTAGGTACAGCTGAAAATATAAGCTGTTCCATACATTTTTACTGTGTAACACCTGATTTAATAAAAAATACCGATGAAAAAATGTATGTGGAGGAGGGGTACCATTTTCGCTTCGTTGTCCCTTCCATCTTGTATAAAAATATGTAGTTTAGGTGTCAATTATCCAGTCCCAATAAAACAACGGTAACTACTCACAGGATTCGTAGAATTGGCTTATGCAACTGAAGCCCCCTACCATATCAACAGGCAATGCCAGCTATCAACATATATAGGTATATATATTTTTATTTATTTAAAAATCCCTTACAACTATCATTACAGGTGTTCACCTAATGCGATAGCGCGGTTTTAAAACTAATATATTTAAAATTTAAAAAAACAATGAAAAACAAGTAGGTAAGTACATAGTAACATCAAAAAACCTAGCTTCTATACCCTAACTTTAAAAACACAATCTTTAAATTATAATACAACATAAATATAAAATCACAAAAAACACAACCGCAACGTTTAAATCATAAAACAACATTATCATCAAAAACACAATATTTAAAAGATTTATAACATAAAAACATTTAACCTGCTCTAATCTACTGAATAGCATAAAATAAACAACCATTAGAGGTACGTACCTACAAACCTCAGGCTTTCATACATTAATTTAATGCGGTACCTATATTATGGCGGCAGCTTGCATTACTTAGTATTCGTCGAAAGTGGGTAGGTAGGTACCTAATCATCGATCGAGTTTCCGACATATAGCTGCATAGTGCAGTGCGGTAGGTCATAGGTAGGTACTTGCTTTTCTATGTCGCAGTTAGCTAGTTAGCATTCTGATAAGATTTTAATGAGAAAATCTCATTGCTAACGATAAACTATAGCGCAACGTTCTATTACTTCTTCTCTGGATGACCTCTCCGAAGGTTGATCATCAACTCCGAATACTTAACCTTGCCCTTTGCGAGGTCGAACAGCTCAAAATCACTCATGACTCCTGGTACCTACCTACTTTCATGTTATTTATTTAAAACTACCTTTAATATACAGTGATACGTGGAAACAGACCGAAAACGAGCTCGTGGTTAAATAATAACAGCCGCTCGGGTCGATCTTCAGGTAAAGCCGCGCTTTCGTAGATTGGTCCGTGGTTTGGTGACCACCTAATACATTGACAGTCATTACAAGGTAGTTAGTGACCCGAAAGTCTGACAACCAGTCTTACCAACGGGTATCATATTATCCAATACTACCTAATTGTGTTGTGGAGGCTATTATACAGGGTGTAAATCAACCCCTCACACAGCCGTCAACCAAGCATTCTGTACATCAAACTAAGTACCCCTACGCAAAAGTTTTTCCTGGGAAACGATTTTTTTTTTGTTTATAAATCACATTTTACGGTAAAACTCAATGTAGCACTGTTAAAATATTGTGCTAGTGGATACTTTGAATAGTAAACGGGTCATGGAGGTAATTTACGTAAAGTTATAATCTGAAAAACTAGTATTTACAAAAACAGCTGTGAAAAATTTGGAATCTTGAAGAACAGACTGTATGGAAACGTCACCCTTCACGACGAAACAACAGTTTCCATTTGCCTACATATTTGTTTCAATAGCCATGAATAGCCACTTGCATGAGAATCGTGGTCTTTTTGTTCGCGTTCAATAAATAACGTCACTCAATACCGTTTCTATGTAACTACTTAGATTTAAATACATAGGTATATACTTCACTCAGTATGAATTGAAGCGCGCTCAAAGAACAGTAAAGATGAAGAGTTTCCGCTTTTTTGCAAAGCGTCGTAGATTTATTCAAACTATAAACCAGGTACTAAATGAAGTCTGGGCCTAAAGGATCGGGTTTACGTACAATAGGTCTATGTCGATTGATAGGTCTACCTTGCAGTGAACAATAATAATATTGGCATAATGGCATGACTTTCAGCTTCAGCTGCATCCGATTGGACTGGAAGCCGTCCCCAAAAGCCTTTCATGCCTAAGCCTTCCTAGCCTTTTCATGGCAGAAGCATCACCACCATGCTCGTTAATCAGTTCATAGTCTAAAGTGTTATATTATTTACAGGCGGGTTCCAATGACAAGCCTGCGATGCAGCTGGGGGCTGCCAACGCGCCCTCGCACTTACAGAACATGTGCAGTCTGGACATAGACTCCAAGTCCTCATACGTCCGTCTGTCCGGCATCATCTGTACCATCGGTGAGTATACGGTCTTAGAGCTGAATACCACTGCATCTGGGATTCTGGGCGATAGTTGTCCTGAGTTCAAATAACTGTTTGAAGTGGTATATTCCTGACCAAACCCGATTTCAGGCAAAGCTAGTTTGTCCTAGGCCAAACCATTTTATCGTGCCAGGATACGCGAACCCAAACAAAGCAATTACACTGCACCCAACTCGAGTGTAGCGCTCGCCGGCTGCTGCCACGGCACCGCTCGCTACGCTCGCTCGGCTCGCTCGGGTCACAGTTCTAGCCTAACCCAATTACCTAACCCATTTGAACAATTTGCTCTGTGATCGTTATTTTGTGATGAGTCCTAGTTTGGTCTAAAATCGGGTTCGGATGGTAACATATACACTTATATTGTAAAGGGAACCGTTCACTTATACCAAGTCACGATTAAACAATTTTCCCCGATTACCTATGTTGTTTGCAAAGTTGAAAAATCGAGAGCAGTTTGAAACTATAGTCGTCAACTGTCAACAGGCAGTAGGAATATAGTCAATGTATATGGCATGTCGTGGTTTCGCTAAAATAGGAAACATTGGCAGACGATGAGACGGCTCTGCCAGATGGGGTGTCTCTAAGGGTGAAGCTATAACAGTACTCGCTAACCGGTGTTAGCAGATTAAATCAATGAAACACTATGCCCTCCGAATTTCTACGATACCCATTCTCCAACAATGATCTCTGTTCTTCAGGATGCTTGAAGTGAATGCGATCTTTTAATCTCTTTTGATTTATCTTACTAATCTTGATTAGAAGCCAATGTAACCTAAGTATTGACTTCCGAAGCAATAAAAATACCTGCTTGGGAATGGTTGGAGCAAATAAGACCAAACGACAGCCAATACAGGCCTCTCACTAGGTGGACCGATGACCTGGTGAAGGTTGCGGGGATCCGCTGGATGCGAGACGCACGGGACCAGTTAATGACGCGACACTTGCGGAAGCCTATGTCCATCAGTGGACGTCTTTCGGCTGAAATGATGATCATGATGACAGCCTATTAGGTACCGATTGTCGACCTAATTCAACTGGTTTCCTATTCTCCATCACTCACTTTACTTTTCTTTCCAACCAGGTCCGGTATCCCGCGACCCAGCCATGCTCGAACGCATGATGGAAACCGGCATGAACGTAGCCCGTATGAACTTCTCCCACGGTTCGCACGAATACCACGCGGAGACCATCAAGAACTGCCGCATTGCTGAGAAGAACTACAGCGCCAAGATTGGCACCCCCTTCTCTCTGGCTATTGCTCTGGACACCAAGGGACCTGAGATCAGGACTGGATTGTTGGAAGGTGTAAGTAGCTTGGAATTGTATAAATGTCTATCGTGTCTTTACAGGTCTTGAGAAACCAAGCTTCATATATCTTTCTCCTGCCCTAATTTTTATTTATAGTCGCCGTAGCATGTTTTCTTCCCTACAGTATAAGTTAAACATCATAATACACGACAAGCCTGGCAAAACCTTCAAAACATTTAAGATCTAATTTCAGATATAATTATGACATATAACCTGTAACAATTTCAGTCCACCAGAAAAGTCATTTTGACCCAGTAGACTCTAAACCATTATTGTTATACCCAGGGTGGCTCAGCGGAAGTAGAGCTCAAGAAAGGAGACAGCATCAAGCTGACCACGGATCCTAACTACGCTGAGCGTGGAAACGCCGGCATCATCTTCGTGGACTATAAGAACATCATGAACGTGGTGAAGCCTGGCAACAGGATCTTCATCGATGACGGTCTCATCTCCATCATCTGTGCGTCCACCACCGCGGACGCTCTTGTTTGCACTATTGAGAATGGAGGTGAGTTCATATATTACGCATCATGATCAAACAAATTAGTGACGGTTTTTTAGGTTGGATGCGGCAACAGTGAAGGTGAAGAAGGGTGAGGGTAGGATTTTGGAATTGAAACAGTAGATACTTTTGTTAATTTGTTTTTTGGGTTTGTTTTTTTTATACATTGGTTTCATTGGGGTATTTTATCTTTTGATTTTAGAGTGTCCATCAATTTTCTTGCCCATTCTTCTCCATAGAGATCTACGCTTTGGAATTGGCAACTACAGTACTTTCATAAGTTATTATGCCTTGTGACTGTAGCTTCGGTTTCTTTGTTTTTCTAACATTCAAAAGATCATGCGAAAGCTCTTCATTTGGCTCGCAATAAAGAAGATATCGCGGAGATTATGAAATCCTCTTTTGGGGAAGATTTAAGTCATGACCGCGAATACGTCCTTCGAAAGTAAAACGCTTTCTTTCATTTGACTTTCGCAGAAAATCACGCACGTAAACTATGTCATAAACTGTACGATGATAATTGATTAAATAACTTATAGCGTTATCTAGATTGTTCTGGATACGTGTTTTGACTATCGTACTGTGATCTTAATAGCTGGCTTAAAAATCGACCGTATCATGACTCACTGTGAGTCACATTAGATTGATACACGATTCCTTTCACGTATATTTCCATTAGGTACCTAATTCTATTACGTGCTATTAGGCAGTGAACATATTTATCGATTTGAAATTACTTTAGCCAGTCAGAGCTTTAAGTCCAATCACAAGCAGCAATATACCTACACCATAAGCTGGTTATAAGCTGGTGGATAAGCTGGTTGTCAAGCTACATAGCCTGAACCACCGCCGCAAAGTTGTATGGCTGTCGGTCTTCTACTTCGGAGAGTGTGCGCAGGTTTTCCCCTAATGTGTTGACATTATGACACCAGCTTATAACCAGCTTATGGTGTAGGTATATTGCTGCTTGTAATTGGACTTAAAGCTCTGACTGGCTAAAGTAATTTCAAATCGATAAATGTGTTCAGCTGCATCCGGTTAGACTGGAAGCCGACCCCAACATAGTTGGGAAAAGGCTAGGCAGATGATGAAATGTGTTCAAAAATTTAAAACGTTAATCAACATTAACGTTTTAAATTTTTACGAACACAGCATTTTGGAAGCCATAATATCTCAAACTAGAAATTTATTTCCCTAGAAAATTGGTTTTGAATTTTGCTAACTAGTGGGCCTTTGCCCTGCAGTGGGTCAATATAGGCTTATAAAAAATTAAGTGTATACATGTTTTTGCTCGTGACTATCCATGTAAACTAAGAAACGAAGTATTTAGGTATTTGTCTCGAAACATTCAACTAAATTGGTCTTGTACAAGGCCAAAAGGCCCCTAATTTTGCCAGATTAGCGGCCTTTTGGCCTTTTGATGCTCCAAAACCGATTCTGCAGCGATAAGTGTCGTTTTACTCTCCTTACCTTTTACAACACTTCACACGGCAAAATATAAAAAAATATACAAGCTAGTTATTGTTACACTGAACAGCTGTTAAAAAAATCTTCAACAAATAAAAAGTCCGACAAAAAACGGGTTTCAAGTTATCCCCCTGTCTGCTACCTTCAATGGTTTCTATTCAATGAAATTCTTTCCATTCCTATGCACTATTATGAGCAGATTTCTTTTATGAAGCGAGATATTTACAAATTCATCTTGTTCAGGCTCGCATCTGCCACACAGCCGGATTGTGTCTTTATGTATGTATGTGTAGTTGTGTACCTATGGCAACCGAATCGATTCACGTGATATTCGTAGAGGAAGCTTACTGGTTCAGCAGGGCTAATCCGTATCTTTTTTAATGTCAGTGGCTATCATAGTCTCCATCGATTAACTGTCAAATGGTTATGGATTGGTACAAAATGGAACCATTTGATTTGACAGTTAATCGATGGACACTATGATAGCCACTGGCATTTAAAAAGATACGCAATATGATCTGTGTAGGGTTGTGAGATGTTAGGGTCGGCATGGTTGAGCATAGTCGGGCGGAAATATTGTATTTTAGGGATGTAAAAGTACGAAATCGAAAAGCAATTGTTCTCTCCGAAATATTTTTCACATAAAATTTTATAGGAAACGTCACAAGCATTACAAGCATGGATTGAATTTATTGTTTCTTACGGATAAGAACTCATTCTCAACAGATTGAACGGAGAAGGCAATTAGCACACTAACTTGGAAAGCCGTGGGGGAGGCCTTTGCCCAGCTGTGGGAAAGCGTGGGCTTGGAAAATGCAGGGATCCGGCTATCATATTATGTAGATCTTTGACAGTCCCTATGTTACACAAAAGTCTGACAACCAGTCTTCCCAAAGGGCATCGTATTACCCAGTTACTGGGTTGTAGTGGTCGATTCATGTAAAATACTGGTATTCAGCTACATCCGGTTAGACTGGAAGCTGACTCTAACATAGTTGGGAAAAGGCTAGGCAGATAATGATGAAGAACAGGCTAGGAATCCTGGTAAGTCAGACCTATCCGATCTAGATACCAATTCCTGGAATGACCAATGTTTTTTGTCCACCAGGTATGCTGGGTTCCCGCAAGGGTGTGAACCTGCCCGGTCTGCCCGTGGATCTGCCCGCAGTCTCAGAGAAGGACAAGTCTGACTTGATCTTTGGTGTTGAGCAAGGCGTAAGTATCTCTAGTGTTAAGGAATAACAATAATAGAGTGTGTACGAATACTCTTATACGCTCTCGGACAGAATTGAAGTACACTCTATTTCTATCACTACATATTATAAAACAAAATCCTCCGCCGCGTCTGTCTGTCTATATGTTCGCGATAAACTCAAAAACTGCTGCACCGATTTTCATGTTGTTCTCACCAATGGATAAAGTGGTTCTCGGCGATGGTTTTAATATCACTAATTCACTACATATTATTATAAAACAAAATCCTCCGCCGCGTCTGTCTGTCTGTCTGCTCGCGATAAACTCAAAAACTACTCCACCGCTTTTCATGCTGTTTTCACCAATGGATAGAGTGGTTCTCGAGGAAGGTTTTAGTATATAATTTACACGCGGCGGGCATCAGCCAGTCTATTTATATCTTTCTTTTTAAATAGACTATGTTTTCTGGAAGGGACACCCACGTAATAAAGGACACAAAAAATTACCCCGTACTCGGTATATCATTCTGAAAATTTTCTTCGGAATTTTTTAAATCACTTGTTCCATACGTTGGGGTAAATTATATTTATAATATGTGGTGGTGTTCAAAATTATGTTCTGAATATTTGGTTACCGTATGTGCGTCGATTTCCTTTCCACTTTTTATTGCTTTATACTCTATTTTTTTTTTTAGCTCGTGGCTAAGTAAGAACTGCCACTCGGGTCGATCTTTAGGTAAAGCTGTGCTTGCCTAGGTCGGTCTGTGGATGGGTGACCGCCTGACAAACCGAGTTTCCTCCGTGCCTCGGAAAGCACGTTAATTAAGCTGTTGGTCCCGGCTGCCATATATAGATCTTTGGCAGTCGTTACAGGTAGTTAGTGACCTGAAATTCTGACATCCAGTCTTACCAAAGAGTATCGTATTACCTAGTATTAACTGGGTTGTGGAGGTCAGATAGGCAGTCGCTCCATGTAAAATACTGGTATTCAGCTGCATCCGGTTAGACTGGAAGCCGACTCCAACATAGTTGGGAAAAGGCTAGGCTGATGACTCTATTTTAATACTGTCTTAGTTAATTTTGCAATACAAAAAGTTAACACAAAAGTTTAGTGCCTCCTTACATTTCGTTAGTGAATCTTTAGAATTCGTAAATATTATTAATTTTGAAGCGTTATCAACAGCTGATCACGGGGTCAACGCCCGCTGGTCACGTGAATTGCTGTAGGCCTGTAGTCTTACAATAATATTTTTTGTTTTTTATTTACTTCTTATGATTAGATATCGATAACTATTAAATATGGAAAGTTTAAAGCCCTTGTGAAGACAAGTATGTTTTTGCGTTTTGATAACAGGTTTAAATATGGAGAAAGATAACGTCATTTTCACGTTAAGCTAGCGTGTTCCGTAACCAATTTATGATGTGAAAAATAATACATGTTCAACGATACATAACATAACGCCTATATCCTCAAAGGGTAAGGCAGAGGTTTACTTAGTACGTCCATCCATACATTTCCACTAGGGTTGCCATTCCCAAAAATTTGGCTACCAGAACACGACGCGTGAAAACCCCGGATTTTAGAGCCCAGAATCCGGACATGTCAACAGGATTTTGAAACATAGTCAGAGCAAAAAAAACAGTTAAATCGAACTTATGCTCAGCAATCGCGTTTGACTTGCGATGCAGTCAACGATACATTCAACGGTGTATTACTTCTGAAAGGAGTAAATGATACCATGACGTCCACCAGGGTAGAATGTAAGAAGAAAACATGTTGCTCCGACTCCAAATAGTATAGGAAGATGATGATATAATAATATTGCTTTTGTTTCTACCCAACCCTTTTTTTGGAGGGTGGGAAATCATCAAATGACTCCTCTCACTCTAGGCAGAGCGGTAGGCAGTGTCAGACTTCTACTGACTAAAAACGACCCATGTATGTCTTTCGAACAACCCGCAGCCACGACAGACGTCGGCCCTTGCGAGAGAAGAGAAGTCAGCAACATTGCAGGGGCCCCTTGCAATGTTGCTGACTTATCTTTGAGGCGCACGTGGTCGACACGGCCTGTCATCGTCATAGGACGGACGGACGGACGGTGAGGTAGCCCATTACTCACCGTCCACAGCCCTACGGTGGCCGGAAGTCATCACGTAGCCTTCTACCTTCCCTTAATTTTATTTTCATCACAACATAAAATAACGAACTCGTGGCTTAATAAGAACTGCCACTCGGGTCGATCTTTAGGAAAAGCTGTGCTTGCCTAGGTCGGTCTGTGGATGGGTGACCGCCCGACATACCGAGTTTCCTCCGTGCCTCGGAAAGCACGTTAAGCTGTTGGTCCCGGCTGCCATATATAGATCTTTGGCAGTCGTTACAGGTAGTCAGTGACCTGAAATTCTGACATCCAGTCTCACCAAAGAGTATCGTATTACCTAGTATTAACTGGGTTGTGGGGGTCAGATAGGCAGTCGCTCCATGTAAAATACTGGTACTCAGCTGCATCCGGTTAGACTGGAAGCCGACCCCAACATAGTTGGGAAATGGCTAGGCAGATGATGATGATAAAATAACGAACGCGAGACTCACGGGACTGGTCAATGTGGCGACTCCTGGGGGAGGCCTATCGTCTTTTGGCTGAAATGATGATGGTGATGATGATGAAAAGAAATGATTGTGATACTTACAAACATCCTTACGTAGGTACTTCATCATTCTCTTGCCCTTTGTAGGTACTTATAATATAATAAATCATGATTGGCACAAGCATCCCGGCAAAACGTGCTAGCAGCGTGCTTGCAAACATCCGATACTTATAATTAATTGATGTCAGCACTATCGCTTGTTCCGATAGGGTCGTAAGTGTTATTTATAGATATCACCTATGTAAGGTCAGATATTGAAGTTATATGACACTTTGTAGGTCTTGTTGCAAGGCACGCACCTGCAATTCCTCTGCAGAGCAAAACGTGGTCTAGTGGTGTGATCGTCGGTCTTACAAGTCAGGTCTAGAGTTGGAACCCAAGACGCGCACCACTTCGAAAGACATACCGCGGCTTCGACACGATGGGCTTAGAAGGAACATGGGTGGTTTTTACTCAGTAGAAGTCTGACACTCCCTACCGCTCTGGCCAGAGCGGGAGGAGTCATTTGATGATTTCCCATCCTTCAAAAAAAAACACGCACGACTGATTTTTCGAGGTCATGCACGTATTGTTTAAAAGCTGCATGCCTTAGAGATATTTCTCGATGGCACATAAAGCCAAGTCAGATGCCCATGATTGGAAGAGCTGAAATGATTAACTTTAAAAAATCTCTGTAAATGTCAGGAGACAAATACATAAAATTATTAATTATTCAACGGTTAAAAATAAATTCGTAGACACAGGACACCCTGTTGAATCACGTGCCGGTTCGCTGACTAACTTTCTGTTGCCATGCGTGAATGCGTGATGCCTTTTTATAGAGATCATTCTATTAATCCTGTTTTATAATGAGATAGATGCTATCTTAACTAATTTAATAATAAAAGATATTAGGTTACAAAAAAAAGAGTCGGAAATCTTGCACGAATTGGTTTTAAAACAAATGTGAATGCATGATTCTATACTCTTTTTTTAAATATCTACAGGGAAAAGCCTAATACCATAATATCATTCACACTATCAACAAAATTCGTCATTGAACACGCAAGACAAACGTGAAAACGACGTAATCTTTCCCCAAAACTGTTCATGCACCGAAATCGGAAGATACTCATAAAACCGAGTCATTGATAAAAAAAAACCAGACAGTATATATAAAAAAATGACGTCACGTTTACGAGTCAGTGATCGATGAGTGGTCTTGAAAAAAATATACGTAAAAGAAGATTATCACAACACTTACACGTGTAAGTGTTGTGATAATATATATTATGTTATCAGAGGTGTCGATAACGCGGCGTAAAAATTAAATATAACTTTTCTGTTATGCATCCCCGCAAACAACGATAGCGGTCTAAAGCTTCACTGTTTTAGACTGTGGGAACTTAATTGGGAAAACGACTGTTTTTTGAACTTCCATCGACTGAATATAGCTTTTTAAGCATTTATACCTTTATAGATCCTGGGAAAATCTACCAGTTCATGTGAATCTTTAACACGCTTTCATTAGTTTTACCTGAAACTTTAAAAACAACGAAGAAGTTAAATATTACACATTTTCCAATTGGGCTGAAATTTTGCAAACATGTTTAGTTTTGTTGACAACGCATGGGTAGCTACGTGACGTCATTTTAAACCCAATTTAAATTGTACCGTCAAGAAAATAGAAAACCTCAAGATCAGTCTTCAGAATATTAATAAAATTATATTTAATATTAATAGTTTTATCTTTATTATATGTTGTTGACTGTAGGTATGTATATTTGTTCCATTCTTGTTTGTCAGCATTTGTACATTTTATCACCACGTTATGACAATGACCATGAAACTGAGGACAATTATTAACTTTATTATCACATAACGTAAATATTGTAATAAATAGTAACAAAACACACACGTCCACGATGTCAACAATGTTAAATATCTATCAAATACAGGACATTTTTGTTGCCCTAATGTATGACTGAAGAAAGTTAAAAACTAATAAATTTTCTTGGTCTGAAGGTTCCAAAATTTTAAGAATATCATATCATAAATAATCCTAGGACCTCATGATGCAAATGGTGTGTCTATGAAGTTTTGCTAGCGAATTAGAACGACGATTTCGCCGCCTTGTAATGTTTTTTAAAATTTATTTAGCCTATAGGTACTATCCCTCTGCTGGACAAAGGAGTTTGTGGAAGTAATTAGGGCCTCCCCCAGTTCCATTCACAGCCTTTCGTATTTCTATAAGAAGACAAAGCTTCTAAAAAATAACCACGATTTCTTCCGATCCAGGTGGACATGATCTTCGCCTCGTTCATCCGCAACGGCGCAGCACTGACAGAGATCCGAGGCATCCTCGGAGACAAGGGCAAGAACATCAAGATCATCTCCAAGATCGAGAACCACCAGGGCATGGTCAACCTTGATGAGATTATTACCGTGAGTACACGTTTATTTATAAATTAGCCTGAAAAAATTCCAGTCCTAGGCAATAGAAGTCGTCTATGTGAGAGGAACTGTCGAAAATCGACCATGCAGGTTGCAGGTTGTTTATTGTCGGGTTGTTCGCAAGAGATACCGCGGCATCGACATAAAGGGCTGTGAAGGAACATGGGTGGTTTTTAGTCAGTAGAAGTCTGACACTCCCTTTCGCTCTGCCCAAGAGCGGGAGGGGTTATTAAAAAAAGGGGTAATGTATTGCCCAGTCAGATCGGCAGTTGCTTCATGTAAAATACTGGTATTCGGCTGTGTCCGGTTAGACTGGAGATGCTTTAAAGCGAGCGGTGGCGGTCATAAAGACCGCATTCTGACATACGACTCAACATTATTATCTCCTTTATTCATTTTCTTACATGTTACTAAATACATTTTTAAATATTTCTTAAAAAAAAGATATAAAAACATTTAAAAATATATATTTATGTATACTCAACATTATTATTAATTTATTCTCAGATATTACATCGATAGAAATTGTTAGTAACACAGAAATGCTTATACATTGAATCTTCATAAGAATTTCTGAAGAAACAATAAAAGTCACTTATTTACAACACTGAACATAATGTATCAATTATATAAACAACTGAACTATGTATAAGCAATTAATTATTTATACAGAGTATGCTTTGAATGTTGCAGTTGTTTAAGATAAGTGGGTACTTACATGCAATTAATGATAATGTTTTGCACTTATTGTTTGTTACTAATAGAACTCATTGCCATTTCAATTGAAAAGAAAATGATGTATTTACGTTAATCAAACAAAACGTGTACTTAAATTACAAAAAATATCACAGATTATTAACTTATACACAATATAATAAGAAGGTAAAGGAATATCAATTACTTCAACCAAAAACATCTAATTTAAGAACATAATTACCACAGTTTTAAGGGTTAGGCAAAGGTGTTCCCAATTATACTACACTCGCATTTCGCCAGTTATTTTATGACCCATGCAACAGGGAGCAAGCCTGTTACCAACAAATCCAAACTCCGTGGCTGGTACTCAGAAAATTCCCGATGGAAAAACCTATAAAACTTTACCCAACCCGGAAATCGTATCCAGTACCTCATGCTCAGCCAGTCGCGCTTGCGACCACTCGACCAACGACGCAGTAAATTATAGAATTATTTTTATAACTTCTTTGCAAATAATAACCTTGTTTTTATCACGTTCTTGAACAAGTGCATGACCCAGCCTACCCTTTTTTTTTTTTGGGGGGAGTGGGAAATCATCGAATAACCCCTCCCGCTCTTGGGCAGAGCGAAAGGGAGTGTCAGACTTCTACTGACATCCATGTTCCTTCTTAGCCCTTCATGTCGAGGCCGCGGTATCTCTTGCGAAAAACCCGCAGCCAAACCCAGCCTACCTCATAAACAATCCTAGAATTCCATAATGCTCAATGGGTTCAAACAAGTCTATCAGGTCAGATTTACAACTCGATGAAATTGGCGGATGACTGCAATTTGCGTGCCATTGATACTCCCACTTGTAATCTAGGTTAGGCTAATAGAATGCAGTCCTATCTAGATATGCAGTGGAGATGGCGGATTCAGTAATAAAGGATGACTTTCAAGAAGTTTTGAGGTCAATTCAATGTAGTTTTCATCTTAAAGACTGCGTGTTAAAGTGTAATTTGGAAGATACTAGAGTGACAGGCAAAATCAATCTTGAGTCGTCATTGAGCATTTTTGGATTGGGCATTGTTTATTAAAAATTCTGCTTTGGGAGTCTGCCATAAACCCCAGTTTCACTTGATTTATTTTTTAGAGATTATACTACTTCTCCATTTTTAATGTTATATTTTAATTTTTTTCCAGGCTTCGGACGGTATCATGGTCGCCCGTGGTGACCTCGGTATTGAAATCCCACCAGAGAAGGTGTTCCTCGCACAAAAGACAATGATCGCTCGCTGCAACAGGGTAAGCCAACATTAACTCTTTGATAAATCTTCTGGACAGATAGTAATACTTAAGTTTGCATACATAACATCGACCGAAAAATGTTCGCATTATTTCGCTTTTCCGCGTAACCTTTAGTCCTTCGAGCCGGATTAGTATCTAAAATCAGTGATTAGCCTTAACATGCTTCGCTTGACTAAAGCAACAACTGCAGATTTAATTAGCAATACCAATATATAATATAATAATAATTAACCAATTCTCTCCACCTACCCAGGTCGGCAAACCAGTAATCTGCGCCACCCAGATGTTGGAGTCCATGGTGAAGAAGCCCCGCGCCACTCGCGCCGAGGTCTCTGACGTCGCTAACGCCATCCTGGACGGAGCTGACTGCGTCATGTTGTCCGGAGAGACGGCCAAGGGAGACTACCCTGTGGAGTGTGTGCTGACCATGGCTAACATCTGCAAGGAGGCTGAGGCTGCCATCTGGCATAGACAGCTGTTCAATGACCTGGTTGCTGAGGTAAGAAGCCAATTATATTAAGATGTGAGACCGGTATAACAATAGGGAGTTTCTCTAAAGTAGGAAAGGCCCATTAATTAGTAATGTGAAATCATTCTTGACGAAAGACATGTCAACAACTTGATAAATACTGACTGAACAAGATTCTGACTGACGTGTATAATAAATGAACATGTCATATTATCATGAAATCATGCAAAAAAACAAAATGGTAAAGGCAATTTAGGATGGCTTACGGTTACACGGGGCGATAATCTTCACAGGATGACCTGCGTTGAGCGATATGCCATTGGAGTGACCTTTCAGGAGTGAACTGCTGAAGGCGGATGATGATCAACCATGCTTGACTGATAGTTTACCAATGGGGATGATTTAAAGCTTCTACCATACCCAATTACTACACTTGTCGATCCGTAATCGACTTGAGCCGGTCATAAAGAGATTTATGTTGTCATCCACGCAACCATGAATACTATTAACACTTTTAACTACCCCAGGTAAGGCCCCCAATCGAGGCTTCCCACTCCACGGCCATCGCCGCAGTCGAGGCGTCCACCAAGTGCCTCGCATCCGCCATCGTCGTGATCACAACGAGCGGCAAGTCCGCACACCTGCTGAGCAAGTACCGCGCGCGCTGTCCCATCATCGCCGTCACCCGCCACGCGCAGACCGCGCGCCAGGCGCATCTGTACCGCGGCGTGCTGCCCATCGTGTACCAAGGTATGCTAACGTTACTATAGTACCACGAGCGGCACAAGTACCGGCCGCGCTGTCCCATCATCGCCGTCACCCGCCACGCGCAGACCGCGCGCCAGGCGCATCTGTACCGCGGCGTGCTGCCCATCGTGTACCAAGGTATGCTAACGTTACTATAGTACCACGAGCGGCACAAGTACCGGCCGCGCTGTCCCATCATCGCCGTCACCCGCCACGCGCAGACCGCGCGCCAGGCGCATCTGTACCGCGGCGTGCTGCCCATCGTGTACCAAGGTATGCTAACGTTACTATAGTACCACGAGCGGCACAAGTACCGGCCGCGCTGTCCCATCATCGCCGTCACCCGCCACGCGCAGACCGCGCGCCAGGCGCATCTGTACCGCGGCGTGCTGCCCATCGTGTACCAAGGTATGCTAACGTTACTATAGTACCACGAGCGGCACAAGTACCGGCCGCGCTGTCCCATCATCGCCGTCACCCGCCACGCGCAGACCGCGCGCCAGGCGCATCTGTACCGCGGCGTGCTGCCCATCGTGTACCAAGGTATGCTAACGTTACTATAGTACCACGAGCGGCACAAGTACCGGCCGCGCTGTCCCATCATCGCCGTCACCCGCCACGCGCAGACCGCGCGCCAGGCGCATCTGTACCGCGGCGTGCTGCCCATCGTGTACCAAGGTATGCTAACGTTACTATAGTACCACGAGCGGCACAAGTACCGGCCGCGCTGTCCCATCATCGCCGTCACCCGCCACGCGCAGACCGCGCGCCAGGCGCATCTGTACCGCGGCGTGCTGCCCATCGTGTACCAAGGTATGCTAACGTTACTATAGTACCACGAGCGGCACAAGTACCGGCCGCGCTGTCCCATCATCGCCGTCACCCGCCACGCGCAGACCGCGCGCCAGGCGCATCTGTACCGCGGCGTGCTGCCCATCGTGTACCAAGGTATGCTAACGTTACTATAGTACCACGAGCGGCACAAGTACCGGCCGCGCTGTCCCATCATCGCCGTCACCCGCCACGCGCAGACCGCGCGCCAGGCGCATCTGTACCGCGGCGTGCTGCCCATCGTGTACCAAGGTATGCTAACGTTACTATAGTACCACGAGCGGCACAAGTACCGGCCGCGCTGTCCCATCATCGCCGTCACCCGCCACGCGCAGACCGCGCGCCAGGCGCATCTGTACCGCGGCGTGCTGCCCATCGTGTACCAAGGTATGCTAACGTTACTATAGTACCACGAGCGGCACAAGTACCGGCCGCGCTGTCCCATCATCGCCGTCACCCGCCACGCGCAGACCGCGCGCCAGGCGCATCTGTACCGCGGCGTGCTGCCCATCGTGTACCAAGGTATGCTAACGTTACTATAGTACCACGAGCGGCACAAGTACCGGCCGCGCTGTCCCATCATCGCCGTCACCCGCCACGCGCAGACCGCGCGCCAGGCGCATCTGTACCGCGGCGTGCTGCCCATCGTGTACCAAGGTATGCTAACGTTACTATAGTACCACGAGCGGCACATGTACCGGCCGCGCTGTCCCATCATCGCCGTCACCCGCCACGCGCAGACCGCGCGCCAGGCGCATCTGTACCGCGGCGTGCTGCCCATCGTGTACCAAGGTATGCTAACGTTACTATAGTACCACGAGCGGCACAAGTACCGGCCGCGCTGTCCCATCATCGCCGTCACCCGCCACGCGCAGACCGCGCGCCAGGCGCATCTGTACCGCGGCGTGCTGCCCATCGTGTACCAAGGTATGCTAACGTTACTATAGTACCACGAGCGGCACAAGTACCGGCCGCGCTGTCCCATCATCGCCGTCACCCGCCACGCGCAGACCGCGCGCCAGGCGCATCTGTACCGCGGCGTGCTGCCCATCGTGTACCAAGGTATGCTAACGTTACTATAGTACCACGAGCGGCACAAGTACCGGCCGCGCTGTCCCATCATCGCCGTCACCCGCCACGCGCAGACCGCGCGCCAGGCGCATCTGTACCGCGGCGTGCTGCCCATCGTGTACCAAGGTATGCTAACGTTACTATAGTACCACGAGCGGCACAAGTACCGGCCGCGCTGTCCCATCATCGCCGTCACCCGCCACGCGCAGACCGCGCGCCAGGCGCATCTGTACCGCGGCGTGCTGCCCATCGTGTACCAAGGTATGCTAACGTTACTATAGTACCACGAGCGGCACAAGTACCGGCCGCGCTGTCCCATCATCGCCGTCACCCGCCACGCGCAGACCGCGCGCCAGGCGCATCTGTACCGCGGCGTGCTGCCCATCGTGTACCAAGGTATGCTAACGTTACTATAGTACCACGAGCGGCACAAGTACCGGCCGCGCTGTCCCATCATCATTTTTTCAGCCGAAACTAAAACGACCACTGCTGGACATAGTCCTCCCCCAAATGTTGTCACGCTAGCCGGCCCCGTGCGTCTCGTATCCAGCGGATCCCTGCAACCTCCACCAGGTCAACGGTCAACCTAGGCCTTCCAACCAATGCCCGTTGCGTTGGAAGGCCTCCATCTAGGTGGACTGTCCGGTTCGCGGTCGCCACTTGAAAACTTCTCGGCCCCATCGGCTACCCGTTCTCGAGCAATGTGCCCTGCACTTTACCACTTGATTTGGCAATTCTTCGAGCTGCGTCGTCGGCCGTCTGTCGCGACGCCCGTCTATGAGCTCTACTTGTTACTTTTTACTATGCGAGCCAACTAAGAATAGCGCTGTCAAGACGCCATTTTATTCAGCAAAACTCGCGAACTTCATTACCAAAGCGTACGGTGTGCAGAAAAATCAATGAAGAAATTATAATAATATTTATTTAATTCAGACACAGTCCATACAAGAAATACAAAAAAAAGAATCACATACACAAAACACAAATGCAATATTAAAATAATCAAAACAAATTAAGTTACACATACACATTAGAATTACGTAATCAATGTCGAGCACAATTAAATCATATTAAGATTATTAAGATTATACTCAGTTTAATTATTTAATGTTCACTTTTTTGGTATTTCTAATTAATTATACGTCAAATTAGTTATACATGAGTAGTATATGAAAAAAAGCATGTTAATAAAAATATTACACGATTTTTTTCACTTTCAAAGTACTTGTGCACATTAAAACGATTTTTCGTGCTCTAGGATGTAGCACCGCACCTCTCTTTGAACTCATATTCAGTTGAAAATTTATTTTTTTGGAATTCAAGAAACAATATTTTATAAAAATGAACATAAAGGGTGTAAAAGTACCCTTAACGCAAACGAAGGGCATTTGTTCTTCCCACCACTGCGATCATTTTTTTGTTCTAGACCATACCTGGGAACCTCCTAGTTACGGAGATATTGGGGGTCAAAGTTCCAAATTTTTCACAGCTGTTTTTGTAAATACTAGTATTTCAGGTTTTAACTTTACTTAAATTACCTCCATGACCCGTTTACTATTCAAAGCATCCACTAGCACAATGTTGTAAGAGTGCTACTTTGAGTTTTACCGTAAAATGTGATTTATGACCCCAAAAAAAAAAGTCATTTCCTAGCAAAAATTTTTGCGTAGGGGTACTTAGTTTGATGTACAGAATGCTTGGTTGACGGCTGTGTGAAGGGTTCGTTTACACCCTGTATATTATAATAATTAAATCTATGATGAAAAAAACATAACATTTCTTTTTTTTTGATGGCAGTACTTATCTGTCAGATCACTACTGCTACCGTGTGCAGATGGCAACAAGCGCGATCCTATTCTTAGTTGGCTAGCCTAGTAAAGAAGAATAATGTAGATGTTACTTAATATATTATTGGACTCCCATATTCTACTATCTAAAAGTATTTCTATAATCCTAATTTCAGCTGTAAATATAACTTACCAATCAACATCTTGTCCCCACAGAGACCGCTGCCGGTGACTGGCTTAAGGACGTCGACAACCGCGTACAGTCCGGTCTCAAGTTCGGTCGCGCGCGCGGCTTCATCAAGACCGGTGACAACGTGGTCGTTGTAACCGGGTGGAAACAGGGCTCCGGATTCACCAACACCATGCGTGTCATGTTAGTATTGTGATCATTTATTTATTTTTTAAGGAAAAACAAACAGTGACATATTACAGGTTTATAACAAGGCTTAAGTACTAAAATATGATACCCACTACGTTTTCCACCGATTATATTCATTCAGACATTTGTATAGGATAAAAAACTAAAATAACAGTTATAATAGGGATGTTTACTGACTTAAAAAAATATGATTCTTATTAGTCCGTCTGTTAGATTATCGAAAAATATTGGATACGTAGTTTTTGTTTTATCAAATCATTAAAAATTAACGAAGATAAAACGCGTCAAAGATTTGAGTGGGGGGACATGACGTCACTCACCGGTAAAGAATGTCATACTAATGTCTTAGAACATGACGTCACACGAGTTTTCAAAGCACTGTATCGTCTTCATTGTTTGTTTACGTGAAAAAAGAAAAAATACGTGTCTAATATTTTTTGGAAATCTATCTGACGGACTAATTTGATTTTTTTAGTTAACTACCCTATTATGAACTAAAATAATAGTTGTATAAACTAAAATAACAGTTATATAAACTAACATAACAGATATAAACTCGAGCAGGAGCTAGGAGCTCGTGGCTTAATAAGAACTGCCACTCGGGTCGATCTTGAGGTAAAGCTGTGCTTGCCTAGGTCGGTCTGTGGATGGGTGACCGCCCGACATACCGAGTTTCCTCCGTGCCTCGGAAAGCACGTTATGCTGTTGGTCCCGGCTGCCATATATATATATCTTTGACAGTCGTTACAGGTAGTCAGTGACCTGAAAGTCTGACGACCAGTCTTACAAAAGGGTATCGTATAACCTAGTATTAACTGGGTTGTGGAGGTCAGATAGGCAATCGCTCCATGTAAAATACAGGTATTCAACTGCATCTGGTTAGACTGGAAGCCGACCCTAACATAGTTGGGAAAAGGCTAGGCAGATGATGACTCCTTCACTTATAGGAGCACTATATTAGGTTTTTTCCATCATGATTTTCACAGTAGCAACCACGGGAGTCTGGATCTGTGTCCGGTTGATAACAATAGTCTCGCTTTCAATTACATGGGACTTTTTGTCACATAACTGGCGAAATGTGGGTGCACTATTTTGGTACAGGTCTACCTAACCTTTCGGAGATTAGGGTGTGATGTTATGTTAATTTCAACTTTCTGATTGACCAACTGTACCTTTATTGCACCAAATGTTTTGAATTTAATTTAACAAAACTACTTCATAACTATGTACCCCTTTTTTTTGGGGTGGAAAATCATCAAATAACCCCTCCCGCTCTTGGGCAGAGCGAAAGGGAGTGTCAGACTTCTACTGACAAAAAACCACCCATGTTCCTTCTTAGCACTTTATGTCGAGGCCGCGGTATCTCTTGCGAATAACTCGCAGCCCCGACGGAACTATGTACCCCTGGTATTAACATCTTCCTTTTTATTTTTCAGCCAAGTGGAATAGAGTTGCAGCACAACGTTACAGGAGTAACATAAAATACAATAAAATATGTTTAAGTATTAGCTGAAAAGTGACATTATAACGTGCAATATGGAGTCTCCTACCATAAACCATGCCTCATTTTTTCAAAACTGCCATAGAGTAAAAAAAAACGATCAAAGAGGCAAAGAGGTAGATTCTCATTCCAGGGCAGTGCCCAGGTTTTTGTGATAACTGGAGACTCCATATACGTTAAGTGATATATACATATGTATAAAATAATGTATCTCGAAATTTATACATTAGCTTTAGGCGTACATATTTATTATATAATAATTTATATGTTGCATGTTTGTGTAATGAAAATAAAAATTTGAACGTATTTTTACTTCGTTTTATTTCAAAATTAATTTACAACACTAGTGATTGTATTTATCCAATTCTGTATGTCATGTTGGCTAGGCCCTCGTCTCTGATGATGATGCACACGATTCTGGATTACACAAAACAAAAGCAAACAATTTAGAAATACATACTGTTTTAAGTTTATCTTTAACTTTCGCCAATTCTTGGTAGTCAGCGTCAGAAGTGGATTAATACCAATCATAGTTTCAAAGCAATTTTTTTAATAGAAACTTGTTAGATATTACTAGTTACTATGAAGTTATTGAAGGTTATGGTATATATTTTAAAGAAAAATCTTCCGAGACATTAAAAATAATGGCTGGAGTCATGTACATCAAATAATTAAAATTCCGAAGTGCTGAACTACTATGTTGCTGACCGTACGAGAAGACGAGAGGCCTATGCATCTTAATTATGCCTGTCAGTGGGTCCAAATAATAGGCTAATCATACTATCTGCCATCCTATTCAGTGTTTATGTGTAGTAGTATGCTGCCGTGCTGTGGTTTCTGATCATTATCCGGAATTGCCAATCTGATCGTAAACAGAAAATGTACACTTGTGCGATACGATTGCTCCACCAAGTTATTCAAATCGAACAAACTGCTGTTTCCTCATAGCCATACTAGGATGACTAAAAAGCCGAATATATGGCTATAAAAGCGTAAGTTTTGTACTTTTTGAGGGGAAATTATATCTTTCCGTCTCCTTTTCATTAGGGTTTCGTAGAATTTAAAAGTTGGCCGCGCAAACTTTACGTAGAGAGGATGTGCGGTCATAGAGATCTCAGCAACTACTTGCCATCCTTTTTTTGGTTTATCGCAATTGCAGTAAAATTTTCACGTTTCCCTCGGAAAGGTTATGTCTTGTATTACGTACAGAATACCTACAGCTATGTATAGTTTTAAACTTTTAAGACCACACATTGACTTTTTTTTTTGGCGGGTGGAAAATCATCAAATAACCCCCGTCCCGCTCTTGGGCAGAGCGAAAGGGAGTGTCAGACTTCTACTGACAAAAAATCACCCATGTTCCTTCTTAGCCCTTCATTTCGAGGCCGCGGTATCTCTTGCGAACAACCCACAGCCCCTATGGGCGTCGGGCCTTGCCCCTTCCATGTTGCTGACATCTCTTTGAGGCGCGCGTGGAACACGAACGCCCCATTGACACGGCCTGTCGTCGTCATAAGACGGACGGACGGCGAGCTATCCCATCACTCACCACAGGCCCGCGTCTACGGTGGCCGGAAACCATCACGTGGCCCCCGACCCCTCCCGCGGCGGGACGAGAGGTTCTCTCCCTCTCACGTTCGGCCACCTCCTTCGCTAGCATCACTGCTTCGCAGAAGGAGGCGACGGCGTCCCATTCCTCCGCGCCCCGGACCATGGCTTGCACCAGGGCCAGACGCGAGAGGCCGCCGCTGCCGATCGCCGCTACGAACCACACATTGACCTTGCAAGTTCCTTATCAGTAGACTGCTCCGAGAATAATGCCATAGTGCAAAGAGCCAAATAGTCCATAGTATGCTGTTATGGTATTATAGAAGCACCAGAGATATATCCTGACACTAACCTGCAAATAACAAAAAAACTTAAGATAATTTTAATTTGCGGTCTACCCTTGGGCTAGAGCCTGATTGTTGATTTTTTTTTAAAGTTGAGAGCATTATAATATTGTGCTTAATGATATTTCTATATTCGATAGAAGCCTATCATCATCCACAGCCTAAATTCACCCACTGCTGGGTAGAGGCTTCTGTTTTCTTGTGCCAATTTCTACGGTCTTGTGCAAGTCTCTTCCAGGTTTTTCCCCCTAATAGCCTATGCAGTTTCGTAAACACGCTTGATACTCTTGTTTGAATGTAAAATGGGGACTGTATTTGTTCGGGTCTATACGTCCGATTCTGCAGTAGTTGTCGAAGATCATGGCCGAAGCATTTACTGGACATATTGGGCTTTCTTTCGCTTGGTGCCAATTAACAAACTTGAACGTACCATCATCATCATCATCATTTCAGCCGAAAGACGTCCACTGCTGGTCATAGGCCTCCCCCCAAAGAGAATAATACTATTATTGTACTATGGCAGCCTCCCCCAAGTGTCGCCACATTGACCGGTCCCGTGCGTGTCGCATTCAGTGGATCCCCGCAATCTTCACCAGCTTTATTTACGGGCGTACGGGAAGTTAAAACCGATATACCTACATTCCCTACTACCTATGTGACGTTGAATATGTGTGTAGCAATGCCGGTGCCTGCCGCTTACTCCATAAATCGATTCGCAAGGAAATCTACAAACATCGTTTATAAATATCCTGTTTACGCATCGATCTAATGATTTGTTTATGACCTACGTAGAAGTTGAGTCGTAGCACCGAGCACGGCAATTTATAGACCAAGTCCATGTCCGTTATTGTCTATGTTTCATGCACTCTTGTGTTTAGCGCCATCTCGTAGGATTTTTTTATGTTTTAGTTATATAGTTTTCCTCTAGATGGCTCTACTAATTTCATATTTGTCGTGAGGGTAGTTTTATTTATGTTTTCTAACACACTATAATTATTATGTGTATGTAACATAAATATACTTAGTGTAAAAAAAGAATTTTCGTTATTCATTGTTAACTTATACGAATTCTAGATAACGAAGTATTTTGTGCTTATAGTTTCGGGACTAATAGATACATTTTCTGGCTTGTTCAGCTAATTTGCTAGTTGGCGACGTTTATACTCACACCCACCTAAAAAACAGCTGACTTTTGATAAAGTGATACATCTTATTATAAACTGTTATCTAAAGGAATATACAGATTCTCGGAAAATTGGCTGCTCGCCGGCAAACGCCGGTCGATAATGGAACTCGTGATCAGAACATGATCAGTAAATGATGATGATGAAATGATTTTAGTGGAGAAGTGTTCTTGAAGCTGGTTTTATGAGACAGTAAACAACGTAGCGTCATCGAGGCTCTTTGTGAGGAGCGTCTGCAGCGTCACAACAGTGCGTCGCGTCAGTAGCGTTGCCCCTTACCGCCACCGCCTGCGCTCCGGGCAGCGGGCAGTATCGCGCAGCGCGCCATCGGTATCGCCACCCCGATCCCGATTCCCGAGTGCCAGTTACACCACTGTGACTACTGTGAGGCGGTCGAACCACGCCGCTGACTAAAAATAACCGCGCGCCACTCAGTACCGGCGCAACTATCGCGCGCGTCGCCCGCTGCGCCCGCGACTTGCAACCATGGCGGAGACTATCGAGGAGACATACGAGAGCGCGGTCACCCGCAAGGTGGTCCGCACCAACCTCAAGATAGAGGAGGTGAGGATCGACACTCGACAGCTTTATGTAACGACACCCGCGCGACACAAATATAGCCGGCGCGCGCGCACGCCGCGACGCCAGCGCCACGCACCTGCTCACATAACAGATAACACGTTTGACAGTGAACACAACGTAAACACCAGATCCTGCCGCGGCGCTCACCCCGCCGCCGCGGCGCTCCTGAGGGACGTCGCCTGTCATTCACAAACCACCAACCAACACACCTCAGCCAGCACGCTCTTGCTCTCTTTTGTACATTTGATGACTGACAACCGGATGTCCAAAAGTATTCCGGGAACACATCAGCCCAACAAGCCCTGCCGGCACATAACCCCTAGTATCTGTTATGGTTCGAGTGAATGGCACGCGAAGGTCCGATGTTACCTACGTCAGTGTGGAGGAAGTGCGCGCGATGCGCCACTTACAATATTGGTGGCAATCGGCGATGTAAATAGAACAGGCGGTTGAATGAAAATTTCCGTGCCCACCTTGACGCGTGTGCATCGACCTGTCTCGTACATGAGCACTCCACGTGTGACCTTGCAACACATACACAAACATGGGACACTGTACACAATGAACACACAACACGCACAGATAGGTACATAGCTTTCTATAACTCATACACGCAACACCCTCACACATTATCGACCCAAACAGCAGCAGTTCGAACAACAACAAGGCGACCAGTGTGCAACGTTCTCTTTTAGAAGAAAGTGTCGTCATTAGAGATGTATTCTGGTACATGTAATGAATCTCAAGCGTGACTAATATATTATTCTGTGTACGTGCAGCACAAGAGCCAACATCAGCATAAGAGATAGCAGTTGCTTGCTGTTATCACATTCCATCTGAGTAACAATGAATGTTTGTCGGTTCTGTCGCGACTACTGTTCGTTTCCAAAGCGCAAAATCCAATGGAAAAACGCGCCGTGGCATATTTTCGTCTTGGCTCCCATCCTAGTTTATCTGCTACATTACGATGTTTATTCACAATACGAATGCGAGCATTAATGTGTGCGTCCGAACCACTTGTGTTTAAGTCTTTACAGTTGCTTTGGGTGCAAAACCGATGTACAGTATGTACCTGCCTTCCTGCTTACACTCGTAAACGTATTGATGGGACACTTTTAGAAGTGAACTTTGGTACACCACGAGTCGGAACAACATCCTTGATGTTCCAATTTTTAAAGTGTGAAACAAATTTTATATGAGCGGCAGTAAAACAGTGGTCTGGCAGTATCGAGCGTGTGTTTATTTGACATCACTGTCCTTGCATACCTGACTCAAGACATCGAAAATATTTGGATGAATCTTTTTGGCAAATGGTTTTGTTTTTTTTTCTTGAAGATCGATTATGTTAAGCGCATCAAAGGGACGAGGTATTAAACTGTAATAATGAATGACTAGCAGCTGTGGCCCAAAACAATCGCACAAGTCGCAATCTACCCAAGTTACAAATTAAGACACATATTTTGGTTTTTCAATGAGCTCATTAGTGTTTCTGTCTACTTAAAAACCATTCTTATCTTCACAGTACGCTCTATGGTTGTTAAGAATGTCAAAAAAAAAGTGAAATAGCTTGTAAAACACATACGAGTATTGCACTCTGCATGCCAAAATATTTGCTGCTGTGTTGTCTGTGTATTGTAAAGAACGCAAAACATGCGCCTGCGTCACAGAAGACGTAGCTCCAGATATCCAATGAAATGTGGAAACAAAAAAGCTAGTAACGAACCAAAATATTTACTGGAAAACTAATTTAACGCTTGAATTTCCTGCACTTGAGAAATTCTATGAACGTATTCGCTTGAATGAAATCTGTTTCCTCTGAATCTTACATTCAAATAAATCTTGTCTTACTAGGTTAGCCTAGTGATATCCAGAATATTCTAGGTGCACATTATTATACGACATGAGACTTGGATGGAAAAAACCTCCCACAAAAACATTGAAACGAATAACATCTGCGATGTAAAATAACATTGAGACCGCCAAACGGGGTTTTGGATCGTAGCGAATCGTACAAAACATTTTGCTTCACATACTGTGTGGACGGTATAATAGAATCAACCAGCATTGACCTTTGAGGAAAGGGTAAGGCTCTTGATAAGGAATAAAGTCATTTTTCTGATCAATTTCTTGATCAGTTACGTTGGCCTGTAAGAAAAAAGTAAGTCTACTTTGCTTTCAAAAGGTGTCCCTCAAGGGTCAATATTAGGTCCAGTGATATTAATTATCGTCAACACAACGTTTGAAGCAAATATTTATGAAAACGGTCGTATGTTGTTCGTGAAATGGTTGCTGTACCAGTACCACAATCAAACTTTATAAGATAGGTCATTTTCTCATGAACTTTACAATCAAGTCAAATCAAATAGCATTTAATACAAACTATAGCTTTAGCCCGCGGCTTCGCCCGCGTGAAACCGTCCTACAAACCGTCAACCGTCAACCGTCCCTATAAACCATATCCTATTTAACTCTCTTAGGGGTTGAATTAAATAAAAATACTACAACCTTACTCGAGACCCACTCTATCCATTGGTAAAAACAGCATGAAAATCGGTGCAGTCGTTTATGAGTTTATCGCGAACAGACAGACAGACAGACGCGGCAGAGGACTTTGTTTTATAATACCGAGTGATCAAAGGATACTCTATGCTAGTGATAGACTAGGCAGGGACACTTTGACTTGTCAATAACAAATAGATGAAGCTATAGTCTAGACACAAGGCATAATAACTATGGGGCTGCGGGTTGTTCGCAAGAGATACCGCGGCCTCGACATGAAGGGCTAAGAAGGAACATGGGTGGTTTTTAGTCAGGAAAAGTTTGACACTCCCTTTCGCTCTGCCCAGAGAGGGAGGGGTTATTTGATGATTTCCCACGCCCCCAAAACAAAAAAAGGCATAATAACTAAGGACCGGAGGCAGCCGTGATCGAGGACCAATAAACGCCCTCTAACTTTTACCTACTTTAATTAAAATAACGAGTGCAAACTAAAAATTTACCAACTTGCGACACATACATTGAGTACTTTATATTTGTAACGTTTAATTAGTGCTGCACGGTCGAGTTGCGTTTCTGGGAACATGGTGGGCGTTTATGAAAACATGTGGGTAATTATTTGGGGCCCGGCCGCCTGTGTTTTGGTACTCGAGTCGAGGCGTATAAACCACAAGGCCTTAGTAGTTAGTGTACAGTGCTAAAAACGGTAGTTACGTTATTTAAAATGTGTAATATATTTTGTTTAGAATAGGTAACAAAAATCACAAACAAACAAACAGAAAGAGAGAGCGCTGTAAAGGTCAAACAATTAGAATCACTTTCAGCAAATTCACTCACTCAGCAGCGATCAGCGATCTCACAGTTAAACTGCGTAAGCAGTTTTGTGGGGCAATGTACTTAGTTTTAAGACCTTTTTTAAGTAAATAAATCATTCATTCAATTATGAAAATACCACAGAAGCGAACTTTTAACTTTTGTCGGGTGAAACCCTCTTTATAAAGGCGACCGGTTTTTTGGAAGAAGACCACACTCCCAGTGGAAACCTGTCAAGTGCGGCGGATTGTGACCACCAGGGTGGTTTAAGTGAGGTAAAGTTCTCATACTCAAACGAGAAAACGGAAACAAGCCACCCTAGGGGGAGCCCTAGGGTGGCTTGTTTCCGTTTTCTCTAAATAGAACACTCCGGAGCCCCCTCTGTACCGCAGAAGCCCTGGAAGTCTAAAGCCACTTTAGCAGATCATAATACCTATGAATTGTGCTAAAATTCGTGAAATGGACCATTCATAATAGTTACTGCGTCTGTGACCATTTTACGAATTTTAATGCAATTTAGATATAGGTTCCCTATTATGGTCTGCTAAAGTGGCCATTTTAGAGCCCCAGAACCAGAAATGTGTGGTGAGCACAGCATTTACAGCCTATTCTCGGATGGTATAGGAAGATTATGGTAACTATACTTTAGACTCTAAAGTTTAGACAGAGAATAAAAAGAAATACCCTTTTGGACCAACAACTGCATAACATTGTGTGTTGTTGATTATAAGTTATAATAAAATTCAAAAACCACACATGCTAGGCTAATCGAAACCCCGCAGTGTTACATGATAGCTTCAATCATTAACTCGTTCGTCATGCCCCATTACTTGGTAAATTGCCACTGTATCACCTAGTTATCCACTTGTCACTGTAAATGATTGCTTATGACTCGTGTGTTACCCTCTAATGGGTAAACGAGTAAATAATATGACGTTAATACACAGTACTGGAAACTACAGTACTACACGTGTACGTTAACTACAGTACTGGAAATCTGTCTCTAATTCAATAAGATTCATATCTATTGGTTGATAACTTTGATAAGACAAATATAAATGATGAAAATGGGATAAATATAAATGTTGATGGAATGGATGGAGAGGGAGAGGAAAACCAGAGAAAAGATGGATGGATTGTGTGAGAAACGGTATGAAGGAAAAAGGAGTAAATGATAGCGTGATGATTGACATGGGAGAATGAAAGAATAAGAGGTGTTGTGCCGACCCCAAAAAACATGGCACAAGGGTAGGAAGATGATCAGATGATAGTTGACAGGATAATAGACAATATAGTTTTAGCGACAGACGGCGAGGTAAACACAACATGAACTAGTTTGTAAAATAGATATCAGTAAAGAAAGAAGGCATACAAATCATTACAAATTTATTAATATTAATATCTACAATTCCTTATTTATCTAGTCAAAAGTTTCTTGACCGCGACGATAAATAAATGCCTAAAATTTTGATTACCTCTATACCATCTCTATTCAATAAGATTCCTCGTGTAAAAATATTGAAGCACTTTAAAGTTAAAATTGTTAAACACACAAAAATGTTAAATGGAAGCAAATTGTTGAAACAAATTCATTCACTTATAATAGCAGATCTTTTAATTTACTGTAGCACATGTTCTTCCAGAACAGAAAACATCATGTGTATGGGATATTTCCCACCAAACATTACAAAAACAATTCTACGAAGTATTGTTCAAATCGTGTGTTTTTCCTGGCGATATCCCCAAAAGAAAAGTAAAACATAAACAAAAACAGGCGTGATGCGCTGTTATGTTACGTGCTACAATTTAGAAGCATTGCAAAGCCTAGTAATTATCCATTTATTAGTATTTATCTACAAAATGTTGAGTGTGAATGTAGATGCTAGATGGCTACAAGAGTAGAGTAAGACCAAAGACACGATGGATGGACTGTGTGAAGAATGAAATGGCTAGAAGGGAGGGACTGCTGAGATGATCAGTAATAGAGAATTATGGAAGAAGAATGTTGCACCGAACCCAAATAGATTGGGATAAGGGCAAGAGAATGATGATGATGATGATGATCCTTCTATATAATCCCAATACACACGTATTTTTTCAAGTACCTACGCCATTCCTCGCAATTTAACACTGGGCCCCATTGCTGAATGGAAGGAAATACCCCATGAGTCACCTTGCAGGGGACGCAGTCTGTTATATTGATCGCCCACGATTACGATCAGAGACCGACGACTTGCACAGGTGACGCATTGTCTACGCTTTATCGTCAAAGAGACACTATGATCACATAGTGTTTGTCGTGCACTTTTTTGCGTCAGTAATATGTCAAAGTAGAATGCTTTTCGTATCTTCTAGGTTTTCAATTAATTTAAAGTACTAAAACATGCGTCCAAATTGTGCATTATTTATGCAAGTTTGATCGTCTGCCAAACTTGCCTTTTGTATTCCCCAGCAGTAAATACCCTACTCAGAGATGCAACCAGGCGAATATATTCGCTCAAAAAACACTGAAAAAATCGTTGAGATTAGATTAAAGACACAATCTTCTAGCGATATCCACTAAGCTATCAAGGCGTCTATTTATTTTATTTATGTCATCAAATTGTCTGGGTCTTCGAACAAATTGCAATCCTCTCCAGTTTTCCGTATTTTTGTCTGAATATTTTCATTTCCACATTTCTTAACGACGTCATTTATCGATGCTATTTCGATTCGTGAGGACATAATGTGTTATGCAAGTTGTTCGGCAAAATATTCCTTCATAGACTACCTATGTCTTTCTCTTAAAGTGTCGTAGATTGCGCGATTATAAAGATTTATTCCTCCGTTGATGAAAGAATGGACGTAGTAAACGATACTTTTATTAGAACATAATTATGATATAATCCGCAAAAGCATGCATACCTAATTGATGGTTGCGTACAGTCAGCAGCACCAATATGTATAGGTACACTTAGCAACGTTTAGAAGCAATTTTTACCGCCAGTATTGAATTCATTTTCATGTAACGTAACGAAACTAACATTTTGAAACCCATGTTATATCTCAAAATTGCAATCGTTATCACGAGAAATTCACGTTTGAACTTTGCCAACTGTATAGATATTTTTGCTCGTGACTGTACACAAAGTATCTATGCGAAATCGTAACGTTTCAAGGTTGGTTGGTTAGTTTATTCACAAACGATATATCACGATTGTTGTCTTCATCGACTTGGTATTGCAAATAGTATGGTGCTTCTCCTCTTAAAATTTAGATTGTAGTTCATCGATATTGAATAATCATATAGCGTCGTAATTTGTTGACATGGAATATTGATTGTCTGTGATTAGAATGTCATTTTCTTGTGAAAACATAACATTTGACAAATTAATGAACATTTCTAATATCGGGTGTGGGCACATGCACTGTTGCCATGACTGCCAATAATTTCTTTTGTTTGCAGTAAGAGTATGTTTTCATGCATTATTCAATTTTTTGGCGTAGTAATGACGGCAGACGTAAGCAGTACAAGCAGTTATTTGATTTTTAGAGATCCATCTAATTAAGCGCTTGTTCATTAGTGAGCATACGTCAAAGTCAATCTGCTAGTAGGACATCGTTACTAATTAAAAGTGAACAGTTTTTTAGACTAAAGCAATAAATCCCGTTTCGTTACGCCTAGCGTGATCTGTATCATCGTTCGCTACTTCACAAGAATATTATTTTTTGTCTGTGTTCATATAACAAACAACACAATATCCTAAAAATGTCTGAGTAAATGATCCAAATAAAAATCTACGAGATTTACAACTTTCGTGACACAAATTCCTTGCGGTTAGTTTTTGCGAGTGCTCGATTTAGGCCGCTCGACTCGGAAACTGTGCAAGTTTGCAATACCGCCATATAAGGACATGGGCGCTCCTCGGTTCGCGAATCAAACGCTAAAATCTCAAGAGTGGAACAACTGTTCGGGAACATTGCCAAATGTGCGATTTTGCTTAATTGACGAGCAGGGAACATCCCGTTCGTTTGATCACGCTCCAGCGCACGCTTGTCCGCCATTACACCGGGTATAAAACATGCTTTACTGCGAAAACAAAATGTATGGCTTGTCATTGTGCATTACAGGATGCTCTAAAACATTTTGATTGCAAGTTAGGGTTGTTGAACGTAAATTGGCGTGGTGAGTTTAATTTTAAACATGCGTCCATCATGCATTCGACGGGCGATCGTCGATCGGGTCAACGTCAAGTCACGGAAGCCGTTGTGGCACAGTTGGGTCGCGAAGCGCGAAAATGGAACGCAGCGGATATAATTAAAACTGTACGGACAAATCGTTGGCGGGGGATTAACGCGCGAATTCGGTCGGCCATTGCTCGCCCAACAATGTTTTCAACGCTTATTGTTGTTATCTTGACACTAAATATTGCTGACTGGACTCGCAACAGGTTCACTGTTAGGTGGCACAGAAATAATACAGCAAAAACCAGAATTGTACGCAAAGAATTCACATACACACTAAACTAACCTAAAAACACGAAAACTACATTTCAACTTGTTATGAAATGTCTTGTTCTGCTACCAAGAGCAACACGAAATCTAAAAGTTTTGCGAATATATTTTAAAATTGCATATTCAACATGGCCCATAAACACCAATCGAATTCGTGCGTGCACATGACTATTTATGAACGCACGCACAAATCTTATCAAATCACTACGAAACAACATGATATTACCAAATTACAAGTTAATTTACACACTTTTACTAATCTCGCAATCTATTAAGGCGTCAACTACACGAGAAAATTAAGAGAGAACTGCGTTTAATCTGTCAAATTATTTTGCTCTAATAAACCGCTCTAGTTTCGAGGTCGCCGCTGCTGTTCATGATCTGAAATGCACACAATTTATTAGAAAAAAGCCTCAGAACTGACATTTACTTGTTATTTAATCAAAGAAGAGATCATGAGTATCTTGACACATTTATTCAAACACGTTAGCCTCATGGTCATCAGCTTTGAGGAGTTAAATTTACTTACAAACATTTTGATTGTGTAATTAATTTTACCTCATCATGTATTTGTTTATCGTTTGATGTACTAAAGCACATAATATATATACCTTAGTGCATCAAACGTTAAATCAAACGGTAATCTCTTTCTGGATCATACTGTACCTTTTGCTGTTGCTTGTTTATGTCTTGTTTAAACCTACAGCGATTGTGCAGTATGATTATCAAAAGTCTATCAAGATAACCCCGGTTTTTACGTTTCACAGTACTGGCCGCCAAAGCTCCATAAACCTCATTAAAACCAAGTTTTTGCGGTATTTTCTTATCAACCACATCACAAAAGTCGTTTCCAACGCTTGAACATGATACAAGAGCATTCGTTATATTGTCTTTCCCAAAAACATCGTTACCAACACTAGTCTTGTGACCTAAATATAAAAGAATTAATAGACACAAAGCTCAAAGACACGCAATTTTCGCTAAAATGTTAATAGGTTCTTTGACACCGATAAAACTTAATTCAATGTCATCATAGTGTCGGGCGAAGTCAGGTCGTTTCTATTTTCTCAGACATTATAAATACAATGCGTTATCTATATTTGCGATAGACGTGTGCAATTCCAATTGAATATCGACATAAGTTATCGTGCCGAGGCTAACGTGTGATTTTTCGAATCTTGCATTCGATGCCAAGTCGGGGTCAATGATATTACACACAAGGTACCTACAATTATTTACTTGTGTACGTATCAGAAAGAAAAATTCAAGATCACTTCATGTTTCACAATAGTTAATTGTAATCAAGTGCACAGAGAAGTTGCACAAAACACTTTGATTTTATAAGAGATAGAATAAGAAAACAATAAGGTGGTTATGAATGATGAGGATGACCATCACTCACTAAAATTAGATAGGTAACTGAAATAAATTCAGTATTCATGATACACAATCCATACAGAATGGAGCCATAAATACTCGAATCGTTCTTGCGTAGGTTGGAATCAATATTTTATTCCTATTGCTATAGACAATCGACAAAACAAAAGTGAAAGCGTTTGTAAACAATAAACATCACTTTCTGCTTATAAATCATTATGTTTTCCAGTTTTTGTATTTTTCCACAAAATAAACAATTTTTTGCATGTGTTATTTTCACTTGCGGCATGATCCACATTTCGGATAAATAAATAGGTCTGATATAATAACGTCTCGCGTAAATAGATCAAACAACGTCGACTTGCCTATTTTCTTGTCCACGGCAATAACATTTTCAAGCAGATTTTTTTAGATCAGAGTCTATGAATAGTGAGAACATGTCGAAATGTTGACTAGACCCCTAAAACCAAGACTACTCAGCAACTTCATTTTGAGCCTTCTATTTCTTTGCGTATCGATGACAATTCAAATTGACTCATCCCAAAATATACTGACAAGTTTGGCATTTTGAGTAGCGTCGATCTGCTCCTGAGATCTGTAAATAACAGGTTCATTCATTCATTCATGGGGCTTGGGTTTCCACACTTAGTCCTTGAAGTGGACCATTGTGCGTGAGCCATGTTGGCCGATTACTTCAAAAATAACAGGTTAGGCAACGACAACACCTGATGTTGTGTCCTGACACAACATCAAGTGTCCCATCGTTGTTGGGGCGACATCACATGCCGAGCCCGATTTCACAATTTTTCAATCCGCTAGGATATGGTCGTTGAACTCCGTAAATGCAGTGGATATTCTGCGTTCTTAGTCCAAGTTTACTAAAAGCACATTATTTAAGACTATCCTGAATCGTGTCCTGACTTCAATCCTGAGTGACCCATGGCACTGATGATGCGATTCGACTGGCCCATTCTTGATCCTGATAAAGCAGTAGAAACAGAGCAGTTAATTGAAAATATGATGACTATGATGCGCCGTCAAAAGCAAATTCCTGATGAAATTGGTTGGAATAGCTCCCGTTCATCCGTTTATTTCCACACGGTTTATTATAGAGTAGTAAAATATTTGTCTAATAGAATTCATTAATGGTTTTATTTTCTTTATTATTGCTTCTTAATGTGACTCAAACTAAACCTATAGTCGTTTGTGAGAGATTACCGAAGAGTAGATAGATATGGAAGACGCCATTCCCCAGCAGTAGGACATTAGAGGCTAAGCAAGAAAAACAATGTAACTCAAAATAAACAGTCAACATTAGCAGTCATGGTTACAGCAATCCAGTGATATTAGGCAAAGCCTAGAGAACGCATTAATACTTGTACAGTTGTTTACTGGAAAAACAAGGATCGTTTCCTAAAATCTGCTGGTCATGGTAAAGGCAGTTGAAAAAATTGGGTTTGCGTAGACGTTTTGCACACCTATGCAAAAGTTACTAACAAAGTCAATAAAACAAAATTAAAGCTTTTATTTCAAGTAGGCCAGTTATAGGCACTTTTGAACTGTCGAAACAAATACAAAATAAAAATCTATTTAATAATAACAGCACACAAACTTTACCGTAGTACCCTGAAGATGCTTCTCTACTTGCAAGACTATCCATAGGACCCTTTTGGATTTAAATTCATCACTGCATCCACGTATATATTATTAAGTTAAAAACGATCAGGTAGAAGACCATACACAGTTTTGGCTGACACTTCGGTTATTTCAAACTATTGTCTAGTTAGTTAAAAAATTAGAAAACTACATTGACTTGTTGCTTTCTTAAAATGTTATCTATTTTGAATTTTCCTCGAGTACTTATAAAATAGCTAGTGCTGTAGTAAGTACAGCTAAAAATCACAAGATCTGCCTATCTTCAGCTGACACAATCACAGAAACATAACAATTGTTTATCTCTCTCGTCTATTGGAATACGTTCACAATGTACGAAGATGAAAAACGAGCTCGGAGGGGTACAGAAATAGACGCGCGTCGCCCGTCGCTACTCCAATGTCGAGGTGATATGCATTGTGCGTACGAATCATGAATATTTCGTACACTAAATATTCTTTTTTAACGACCTTAGAAAGTTCATTGCGTCATTTTTACTTGTTTTTGAGAAACGTTGGAAGTTCATGGTGTTTTGAAGCTTTGGTAGCTTGCGTGGGCGGGCAAACTTTTTGTTACGTAATTTCTGTGTTATGTGGCTTTTCAGTCTGTTTTGACGAAGTGACGATATTCATTTTATAAGTCTTATGTTAGAAAAAGCTAAATTTCAATAAAGCACACAACAAAATTTGCACAGTCACTATCGCTTTTCTAGTCTTACCATCAGCATCCTCATTCTTCTGCCCGTATGCAAATTTATTTGGGAACGGTGCACCATTTCTTCTTACTTATTCTTCACTATTACTCACCACCTCAGCAGTTACCTCCTTTCTAGCTATATCATCCTTTTTCGGCCTTACCAATAGGTACATTTACTACAAGTCAATGCCTTGTATGGTTTTTCTCATCGTTGTAAGCCACTGCACCGTTAAATAAGGGTCTATCTACTTTCCCGCTTATCTTGAGACACGCCCGAACGATTTCAAGCTTTATTTATGACAAAGTTTCTGTTCACACGGTGAGGTCGTTGGCACATGTGTCACCTGCAGCCATCCATGTATCGGCTTTTAAATCTTTATTGCTCATTTAGCTTAAAAATACTTATGCCTAACATGGTCACCTTAATCTTTGAAATAATGCAGCGTCTGTATCAAACTTGGATAAATTAATGTCATCGAGTAAAAGCTTTGGACTTTCATACTAAATGACCTCATGTCATGAATCATTTATCATTCTCTTGCCCTTATTCAAATTCATTTGGGATCGGCACATAATGTCTTCTTCCATGCTTCTCTATTACTCGTTATCTCATCAGGCACGTCCTTTCTTGCCATAATTATAATCCTTTTTCCTTTAGGTACCTTATGTGTTTTGAATCATAACCAGAAAATCTAATAAGTCAATAAATATTCATTACAAATTGTCTGTATTCACCGTAAGGTCATTGGCACGTGCGCAGCGCTATCCCAAATACTTTCTCACTTCCTTTAAAGTGATCTAAACCGTTCACAAATATAAATAGTTCGGCAATTCCGTCCAAAAATAGCCTTAAACGTTAGTGTTAGTAATAAACAGTCTTTTTTTCTTTTGTTGTGAAACTGGGACGTTGACTCTAGAATATTTACGTTAAACTAGTAGTTCAATTTTCTATTGATGACATACGGTTCGGGGAAATACAGGAGTGTTCCATTAGGTTATGTTGACTCTGGCTGTTGCTCAGGGCTTGTAGAATATTTTTAAATATTAAAATCACTGTTCCGGTGGCCAATCAATATCTGTGCAACGTGGCCTAAAATGTAATTTTGCACAAAACACTGCACATAACAGTTGTAAAGGAAATATTCAACTTTGCTTAAAAATAAAAAATAATTATGTGCTTTCTAAACCCACACCTATAAATATTAACTTATTTGTAAGTAGCCTTTATGAAAACTAGAAAAGAAAAGTGTGAAAAAATTAAAATTTGATTCCTTTTGTTTGACTGATTCCCTTTGTTCCCTAATAATACTAAAAAGCATTTAATTTTTTATTATTGTGTGAACATAGGTACTTTCCGCTTCTCAGTAAAACGTAGAAAGGAAGGACCATAGACCGCAGAATAACACGTTGTTCATTCTCACATTCTCCATTGTCTGTGGTTTGAGATAATCATAAAAAATGATGGCTGCTTTATGGTTTCCGTTTATTCGATGGAGGTGATATTCTGAAACTTTCCTTATTACTAGAATGTTACGTAATGTTTCTATGACTGATATAAAATAATTACACTAAGCAATCCACTAGCAGAAAGTAAGGAAATAAATAGGTTTAAATAAATTTAATATTCTATAATTGTTATTTTAAATCTATTATCTTTTGCTCACGGCTTTGAATCTAAAATTATCTCGAGAAAATAAAATGATTGAGAAGTATGTGACTAACTCAAGTTTGACAGTGTGACTGGGTGACAGAAATGCAGAAAATTTCCTATTATTTTTAAAATTTACGTGTTTTCGCCCGCGTGTCTAATATACTAAAAACTTTCTCAAGAACCACTCTATCCATTGGTGAAAACAGCATGAAAATCGGTGTAGTAGTTTTTGAGTTCGTCGCGAAAGACAGACAGAAACGGCGGAGGACTTTGTATTATAATTTATGAGTGTTATGTATGAATTTATAATATGTAGTGATAGTGATGAGAACGTAAAAATGTACCTTTCAGGTTAAATTAATCTTAGTAGGTTACCATTGGGAAAAAAAATAAATACCAACAACATATTTTTTGAAAGAAAGGAGAGTAACCGCTTCAGTAAATAAAATAAAACTAATAAATATTTCATGCGAAAGTGAAATTTTCAACGCGATGAAATTGTACAGAATCTAGAGTAAATAATTGCGGCCCACTAATAGTTTTTTTATTCATTTTTCGAGGAAAAACACGTAACGCTCGAATTGAATCCCATTTATATTATAAATGTGCTGTATTTATAACTTATTTTATTTATCAACCTAATGTATTTAAATAGGAATATTTATGTTTATATAGGTAAGGGATAAACCACACTAATTGGTTCGAATCAGCCAGAAGAAACTTTATATCAATGCAAAGCATAACATAACTTCACGCTAAACCCCGAAGAGTTAGGCAGAGGTGTACCCATTAGTGCACCCACATTTAGTAGGGGGGCGAGACTTGCAAAAGTCAAGTAGAACATTAAAATAAAAACTTTTAATAAATAAAGGTAACTATTTTTAATTGTAAACAGTACGCCCGCGCCCTCTCAGTCAAGGCTGGCGGCTGCCTATTCGCAAACTGACTGACTAAGTAATGGATATTGTATACTTCACAAATACGGTATATTTATAAATACGTATATATACGCTTTATATTATATACGCGCGGTTTGTTAAAAACCTCGTTTCCGATCGACTCTACCCCGGATCGGACTAATCCATTTTTATCGCATGAAAAATGCTGACAGGCTCAAACCGATTCATTGTCGACATGTTGTGTAGTGTAGCCACTCTAAGTTGGATGTTGTAGGTACCGAAATGTCTTTTAATAAGTTGTTGATGTCATGGTCCATAGAATTATTATTAATCATACTTTTTTTTTGTAATAGCAAGCTACAAAGTCATATTTCACATGTGCAAGTCTAGACTCTGTGGCCGGTATTGATATTTATTTCTGATGAAATAACCCCATGACACTTTGCTCGACCCGGGAATCGAACCCAGGACTTTATGTTCAGTAGTCGCGCTTACGACCACTCGACAAGAGGCAGTCTCACACATACACATCATAATTTCCACGTGAACGAAGTCGCGGGCAGTGGCATATAAAATACAAGTATAAAATCTGCAATTACCAATTATCATAATACGTAGGTATCTTTAACAGTCTTATTCACCTCCACGCCACAATTTGGATCTCCCCTAATGATCACTAAAGATTGTGTTAGGCATAAAGTGTACGTGCGACCCAATTGTGACGACATTTGCGTGTCAGGTGTGAGGTGTGAGCCGACGTGACTCACAGGTCATTGGTCTAGTCGTAAACGTATTAGGGGAGAGTGTGGAAATGCCGGAAAATCCATAAAAATCCGCACGAAGGAATGCAGATGTAGACTGTACTTATATAAACGTGAGCTGCGATTTCCCAATAGGGATTGCAAACTCGTGACTTCGTACTCTTGTATCTAATGCAATAATGGAAGGGCGTTTTATTGCATCCTCTTGACTTATTCTCATAGTTACAGATATTGTACATTTGGCACCCGCAGTCGATAAACTAGTAGATAAATAAAAAGCGAGAACGAAAAAACACTAAGGACTACATTTAGTGTTTTTTCCTACTCGGTATTATTTTGTAATTAATTTCCAATGAATGAGCTTCATTGCCTCGGCGCTTTTCTGGTGGTCGCCACTGTAGCTTCTAGTTTTCAGGAGTTGCAGTAGTTTGGGTAAACAGCGGCGGCAATGTCCAAAAAAATAATGTCTAAACCTGGCTTCCAATTTGCCGTTCAAATAGCTTGATGTATGTACGTATGAGTTAAACCGTTGAATTTTCGAAATCAGAATTACGATAAGTAGGACATAGTAAAAATCTGATCTTTTTAACACTATCTTAACAATCGATGCATTGTTTGCATATTGCTCAATCTCATTGTTAAAAAAAAAACTTTTATTCTAATCTAATACATACATACATAAACTCACGCCCTTTTCCCATGGGGGTAGGCAGAAACCACAGAACGCCACTTGCTACGATCCTTACATACTCCTTTTGCTTCGTCCACATTCATACATCTGGTCATACACGCACGCCGGTTACGAGTACTACGCACCTGTCCTTTCAGAAGAACTAAATAAGACCAGTGTATGTCTTTCTAGGGCGTCCCCTCCCGGCATTACCACTCACATCTGCTTGTAAATACCTAATCTAATGTCTTATAATAAAGTTTCCTTTCGCTCCTGAAAATACGCAAAGGATTTACTAGTTGTATAAACCAAAAACAAGAAATTATAATATTAGTGTATTACTGGAAACTTGTAGTCTTGTACCTAGTCGAAGTATTTTGGCAGTGTAGTCTAGATTGGCGCACATCTCATCATGTTATTAATCACACTGCGACAAGCGACACTGGTTTCCTAATGATTCGACGACAATATTATTTGGTGTTACTTCAAAATAAGAATAATTTATGGTTTTTTTTTTCATCGTAAGGATAAAATTTAATCTTGTGGACACGAAACGAGAGTGAATCATTGAGTTTATAGTTACGACCCAGTTTTTAGATATGAGCATTTTAATAAAGAATTAGAGAAACTTTACCTGATGCTTCCTTTTAATTGAGACGACACGGTTGGCGCAGTGGCCAAGCGATAGGACTGCTGCTTAGCGTGTCGCGGGTTCGATCCCCGCACGGAACAAATATTTGTATGGCCTACAGATAGTTGTTTCGGGTCTGGGTGTCTGTGTATGTGAGTTTAAATGTTTGTAAACGCACCCACGGTACAGGAGAAATTCCTAGTGTGGGGCACCGTTTAAAAAAAAAAAAAAAAAAATATTGTATCGAAATGAGTACATAAGAGGAAGTCTGAAAGTGGCGATGGTGACTGAATAGTTGTGTGGTAATCGGTTGTGAGACAGTTGTGCGTGTCAGACTTCTACTGACTAAAAACCACCCATGTTCCTTCTTAGACCTTTATGTCGAGGCTGCGGTATCTCTTGCGAACAACTCGCAGCCCCGACGGGAGAAAATCCCAATGCATTTGCGGTCGGCGCAGCAGAAGAAGACATGCTGCGCCGACCCCAAATGCATTGGGATTGAGAGAAGAGAGAATGATCATGATAATAAAATAAAACACTACTTACTAACTGTGACTTCAATATTAACACGTAGGAAGGATGACCTCAAGTTCTCATTAAGAACTCTTTACTCAAACCAATAAAGCATAACTCAGTAATTTTTCAATCTAACGGCGATAGACTAATCGCTTGTCTAACGTACCCCTTATGGTAAAACATAAATCATTTAATATCAAGTTAGAGCAAAAATTAATTCAGAACAATATATCTTGAACGAATATGGGTATTGGGCAAGCCTAATCGGGCATCGAAGTAAAGTGCATTCGGTCCAAGTCGGTCACGACACTCACGCGACCGTAACGGTACTAATTTGGAAACGTTTGTACAGTAAACTTTATTATTTTGTTATATGATTTAAAGTTTAATTCAGCATAACACTTTCTGCCTAAATCTCAACCATTATTTTTTAGAAGCATATGCGAGTGGCTTCACCCTCGTGGTGTTTGGTAATTTTCACATGAAATAATGGGTACTCTCGGATTAAAAAGTATGGTGTGTGTTAATCCAGGTTATAAACTGTAAGTGGGCTAAATTATTTCAGTAGTTTTTGCGTGAAAGAAAAAACGTCCTCACAAACTTAAGATTTATAATTGCACAAAAACTATAGTAGTAAGATATTTTATCGATTGCTGAATTACAATACAACTAATTATCGGTTACTATTAACAAATACGTCTGAAATCTGCGATTAGGATTTAATTTACTTGATTTTCTGAATGGCTGGTACGGTAAGTGACTCTGGTTCTCTGCTCACACCTTATTTCATGAATAATACTCGATGAACGTAGCATGTGACTTATTGGTGCGATACACTTTACTCTAAAAATTCAGGTATTACAGACGTCACATTACGTTACAATTACTTTCCCACTATAATCTCCCAGTTGTATATCTCCTCCACAATTTACGTCGTAGGCGGACCCTAAACCTTATAAATACGATCGCCATCGTCGCTTCTGTTTTCTCGATCTATTTTCGACTGGCTATCACTTGCATAATGTGGCAACGAGACCAATTAACGATTAAATATGAGACGACGCCCACTGACCGTCCGTCACACAGGCCCTAGTGTTGCGAAACGGGCGAAGACGGGAGCAATACTATATCAAAACGACTTTAGAAGATTACTTTTATTAGCTGGCCGTGTTGGCGTGTCGAAAGTTAATTCCAGATCAATATATTAATTGGTTTATTGTGGTCCTTTGAGCCGTGGGCACGGGACTGTTATTTGATTATTGATTTATGATTTTTGGCATTTTACGATCTAGTTAGCTAGTAGCTATTATAGTGTACTTACGTTTCAGTGTGTAGCGAAGTCCACAACGCCACATAGGAGTTCTTTGCGCTACATCTTGACTAAATCTCCCAATCAAAGTAATATGCGAGATAGCGTAGGTATACTTAAACTACACCCCGACCACAATCGTTGGGAAGTAGCTCAACATACAAGTAGACGCAATACTCCTCTGGTTGGAGGATCGTCACTTTTCTAAAGAGGATGAGAAACTGTCCATCCTGTTACTCATACCACTATAGTCGTATGCTTATGTAGGTTCGCATAGTGCAGCAACTAAAAGACAATATCTATCTTTTCAGAATGTAGCACGAGCAAGCACTGTTACAGAAATACCGTAACTGGAAAGCATAGTCTTAGTCACACAACCAAAATACGTTATGTACTTGATGCAGCTAAACTAATACAGTTGAACAGATAGACTAGACGTTAGACAGACAGACAGACGACCAATCGCACGTAGATGCTTTGATTGTTATCAATACTTACTAGCAATGCTACTGAATGGCAATGAACAACCTGACACTACCATTTTGTTAACTCAACCAAGCAGTGGGCCCTATGGGGCCGTGATATTATAGCTGTTAGGTAGGTACTAAGTTTTGTTGGGAAATTAAAACCATAACCCAAACCACCAACCATCATTACAGCGCGTAAAGATCCTCACAACACCACATATCGCAATGAACATGTCAGACGCCGAGCCGTTCTCTGAAACATAAGGAAAATTACAAAGAAAACTCGTGAAAAATTTCGCCGTTTTAAGAAAATATGTCATTTACAAAATTGTCTGTTACAACTCTGACAGTTTCACCTCCAAGTGACAACTGTTACTACAAAATAGTGACAAAACGACTAGCAAAGCATTCAAGCATTCCGTTCCCACAAGGCAGAGGTTGCATACTACCCTCCAATAAAGATGCACATAATATAAATAAACACCTGGCTAGCACTGCTTCCTAGGACCTTGGCACACTGAACTTGTACACAATTATTAAAGTCGCTAAAGAACATAACATCACGCCATCCCCAAAGGGTTAGACAGAGGAGTTCCTACAGTACACCCACATTTCGCCAGTTATGTTTCAGTCCCATGTCATGGGTCGAGCCAATTGTCATCAACCGGCTACAAATCCAGTCTCCGTGACTGCTGAAATTCTTGATGAAAAACCCCAATAACACTTTGCCCGACCGGGGAGTCGACCCCCACAGGACCTCATGCACAGCAGTCGCGGTTGCAACCAGGCAGTCAAAGAAAACAGCTAGTATTTGCGGCACGGTTGGCAGTGGCTAAGCGATTGGACTGCTGCGCTGCGTGTCCGATCCCCGCACGGAACAAATATTTGTATGGCCTGCAGATAGTTGTTTCGGGTCTGGGTATTTGTGTATTTGACTTTATATGTTTGTAAACGCACCCACGATACAGGAGAAATTCCTAGTGTGGGGCAATGTTTGTTTTAAGAAAAAAAAATCTTTGCTTACTACCGTAGGTATCACTTACGGCCATGACCATAGAGAATACAGCTATGAGTGTAATGGCTGAGTGTAATGGTAATTCTAACTGTTTCGATTAGATGCTGATCGTCGAGGCGTGAAACTAACTCGGTTGTGTTAGTCTTGATCTCGATTTTTATGAGTTTTATTACTAAAATCGGATCGTTATTTAGGTATACTGAAAACGGGATATTTACCATGTTTACTGATTGTTTCGAGTTCCCGATATTTCGGCGCTGTTACAAGCACCATGATCACGGATAAACTGAAGTCATTGCGGGTGGATGTCTAAAGTTATACCGATTTACTATTAAGGTCTAGGTTTGGTACACTAAAATCGTGTTTGTGAATTGATGGTTTCATTATCATCAGCCTACCGCAGTCCACTAAAAATGTGTAAGTTAAAATGTGGTATATACTAACAGTTTTTCATTATAATAGGTGGATAATTTAGTACTTACGCAGCTGTTGAAAAACTCTATTTTACAAACGAAATATTTCATAAGCATAACATTATTTGTATTTAGAACAGTGGAACGAATTATTTATAAAGAAAATAATAACATTTTTTTAATTAAATCAACATAACTGCCCATAACTGAAACAGTTTTCACTTTTCAACGAATAGTATTGTCGAAGAAACATAACAAAGCACCTTATTTTAAAATGGATGTCAATCTTTTTACGCTTGCGCGTGAAATCAATTTAAATGGTTGAATATCATGATTTTCTCAGTCCGTGTATTAAAATCGATAAAGAACAAGAGTGAAACTTTTGCCGCGCAAAAACTGACAGCTGTCACAGCGATCGGCAAATGGTCGTCAAGACACAGTGGTCTTATTGTAATGCCTTGTTTAGACAACTTACTATTTCAGGTCCATACCTACTGCTTACATTCTCTTGATTTTATAGGATTTGTCGTAATTTTAGCACAGTTTATTATCCAGTAGTTTATGTATTTAATTTAATTATTGAGTTTTTTATTAAATATTTGGCTAGCATTTCTTAAGTATCTCCCTTGTGCATCAAAACGATCTTAGGAGCAACGAATCTTCGGTCTTTTTTTAAACGAGAACTCGATAGCCCAAATAAATTTTAACTTTTCTCGAGTGCAGTATTCGTCTCCTTACCCAGTTTCCGTGCTGGGACATTATCTTTTCCGTCCTATAAAGCATTAATGAAATGTGTTATACTTTATATGTATGGTGCACATTGGCATACAAAATTAAATAGAGTACACTCATTGATTTATTTTATTTGGCCAACAGTCGATCAAACTCATTGACAGTCAGTTGTCAGTCATAGTTGTTTGTATTGATAAATCGGATTAGATTCTTGCTGATTGATATAGAAGATCAATATCATGGCCTCTCTATTTGTGTGTAGAGGGTCAATGGTTCAATTAATAGAATAATAGATGTGAATGATTTTATTTTTGGTTTGGCTTTTGCTTTTCTAATAATGGAAGAGCAACTTAGGTATTCATTTCAAACGACACTTTACGAGGTTGAGGGTTACACTTTTTTTGTCCAGGAATCCGTACCTGGGAACTATCGGAGAAATGCAACATTTTTGTCAGAGATTTAACGTATAGGTAACTGTTTTAAATGTTAGGTAAGGACGCGGCGACGTGCCATTTTAGTAACGTAAAAAATCACAAGGCATCAAATTGTAGGAACTTAAGTACTGGTTTGCTGCATTGAAGGCACACATATTTCATGCAGCTACTTCTCACATTTGTGAGCAGGTCTATTTTTGAAGGACAATTATGTAAAGTAACAGAATTTTTTGGATGGATTTCCTTAAAGGTTCCCGAAAGCTTAAGCCATTTGAGCTTAGATAACATCAGAAAACTTATAATGGCATGATTCACGATGACTAACTTCAAAGAAGGGTCATCATGATGCATTGTACAAGAAAAGTATTGTGAGTCAACAAAGAAAGAAAGAAATGATACAAAGTCCACAAAAAAACATTATGACGATACTAAATCAAAAACAAGGAGAGTTTCTTAGGAAACATTAAAACTACACTGCTTCAGAAATAGGTCATTGTACATTGGGAATAATTTAACTGTATCGATGAATGTCTAGTAACTAAACCATAAAACTGTGGTGACGAGGACTTCTATAAATAATATTTACACAACTAAAATGTCTCTGGCATTTATTTATAGTTAATTATTTTTGATGATTTGGACTCGAAACACCGGGAGAGTTGGAAAGGAATGGGGAAATTGCCCAGCAGTGGGACAAAACAGGCTAGTTAAAAAAAAACATGTTCACCTTCCTTCTTCTTTATACTCAATTCCTCATTGCTGAGGATTTGTAACGTTTCGTAGTTTCTCATTTTTGTCTTTACAAGGTGTGGCTACTGTCATAATAGTTGGGTTAGAAGTGGTGATGATCTTGTGAACGACTCATATTTTTCAGTCTTTATTGTTTACTAGCGGACGTCACGCGGTTTTACCCGCGTAGTTCCCGTTCCCGTGGGAATACAGGGATAAAAAGTAGCTTATGTCACCCACGGATAGTGTAGCTTCCCTACGGTGAAAGAATTTTTTAAATCGGTCAAGTAGTTTTTTAGTTTATTCATTACAAACATACACACAAAACTACAAATCTTTTTATAATATTAGTGTAGATTAGTGTAGATATTCAGTTAGGAACGAAGTTTATGTTTCTCCTGAGTTTCTTTAACACGAAAATTGACAGCCTTCAGCATTTAGATTCCTTGCTTTTTTTCTCTCAGAATCTTTAAGCCGTTTCTCCCTTTACAAAACATTACGTTTCAACGACGTAATACGTTTCGTCATAATTATATTTCTGTGAAACAGCCGGCGTTTAGTCGACGTCCATCATCGCAGTCTTTGTCAGAACAGCACATGGCTTTTAGCGATATATACGTGGGTCTACATGTGGTGTCTGTCGATACTTTTAGCTATCTACGCTTTGCATTGGAAGATTTCTTGAAGGTCTTTATTTTAAGAGACACGGAACCTTATGACTAGTGAATTTGAAAGTTCGACTTTTACCTTGTTCTGTTTTGTCGTTCTATCTTCTATGTCGTTGGAAGTTTTCATATTCGGTTCGATTGTAACTAACGCTTCAATTTACGGACGCCTGCATAAATATCAAGCTACTACAATCTGCCCCTGAATTTCTTTAATAAATTCTCAACTTTATCGCTGAAGCATTAGGTTCAAGGTTGATTGTAAATTTGACAGTTTCGGTTAGTTTGATGTGGATGTCTGTAACTAAAAGGGGTTACGAACCTGGCGGTTTATAACAAATTTTAGTTACAATCTTTATCTTTCGTAAATAATGTCTTTGTCTTTTAGTTTGGTTTAACTAGAATGTGAAACGAAAATTCGGTTCTCTTTTATAATGGTCCTTTGAGCCTCGACTGCAAATATCTGACCACAAAATTAATTGAAAATCTATTGAAAAATCTTTCAGCAGAAAAACCGCAGAACGCTGAAACTGGCTAACGCCACGCTTGTTACGTCGGCCGCCGTCGGAAACGCTAGTTCAGTCCGCGTCGCATAGATGTCGCTGCCTGCATTAACCTACATCGATGAGTAGACACGCGTCACTTGCAGCTGTCCGAATATAATTTACCGGACAACAGCACAGTGCGACGATGCGTGGACAAAAATATTCTGCAGTATATATTCCCTTTAGGGAAGACAAAGACTTTGCATGTTAGTCATTCGGCTGAAAGTGAGCCAAATATGTGTGGCGCTTTGTAGTTTTTTTAGGTAAATGTCTTCGTAAAGAAAACGATCTGAATAAATATGACGGATAACATCATCAATCTAATATTCTAAGAAAAATAATGTAGTAAAGCGTCAACAAGAGGTACTTTCGGTTGCTTTAGGTAGGACAGAAAGGGCATAGAGCTAAAGCTTTTAATGTACTACTAAATCGTGTATTTTAAGTATAATAAAAAACAAACCAACGGCAAATATTGACAACAAGATTCTTTAATGTTCATAAGTTCATTAATCCGAAATATTTATATTGTATCTTATTTTAGTCATGAAAACGTGAATCTTGGGAATGTTGAAAAAAGTTATTGACGTGGAAGGTGATGTGTCTCGTTTTGGCAGAGTGTGGGTGCTCTAGAGCATTCCCCTTTGCAATGTATTCTGTACTGTTCGATATTTTATTTACTTGTTTTCTGAACTTTATTGCACAAATAACGAAATGTTATTTTTTAATTACCCATAATGGAGTTGTAATAAACTATAAACGAGAATTAAAAATGTGCCATGGACAATTTATCAAAGTTTTTTTCCGTTATTTTGATTGGTTGCCAAAAATGCAATACTACGACACTAATGCACATGCATTGTACGCAATTCATACTCGTCTCAGTTGAAAGTTTTTGTTTATTATAAGCTTTAAGTAATAAAGCGTAAATAATTACGACAAAAATAACTCACAACCGAGTTCATGACCGCACCACAACTCAAAAAATTTGACGAGAAAGCGATGAAAGCTATTTCAGTAATGATGATTATTATTTATAATTTCTGACGTCGAGTTTGTACTTGCTTTCGAGTTATGACGAATATAATTTATTTTATTAAGTAAATAAAGCGATAAACGATGTGCCGTGAAGAGACATATTATTTGTATCAAAAGCATGAAGAGTCAAGGGCAATTTGATAGTCATTTAAATATTAATCATTTAGGTTTTTGGTTATATTTGTCTTATTTATCCCAGAGTTTTCCTGGGTCAAAGAAACTTCAATACAGACAAAACTGAAGGTCTCAGGTGTTCTATTAAAGAATTTGATCAATTAAACTGTTACCCAATTCTTCTTGTTCTTTTACATGTCGCTGGCGCGGGAGTATTTTATATTTTGTTACCTACCTATTTTACGATTTACGGCCATTACTCATTGGGTTGTGGAGGCTGGTTAGGCAGTCGCTTCAATTTTTTTTTTTTTTTTTTTTTTCTTTTTAAACGTTGCCCCACACTAGGAATTTCTCCTGCATCGTGGGTGCGTTTACAAACATTCAAAGTCACATGTTCCGTGCGGGGATCGAACCCGCGACACGCAGCGCAGCAGTCCAATCTCTCAGCCACTGCGCCAACCGTGCCGTCAGAATATTAAATACTGGTATTCAGCTGCATCCAGTTAGACTGGAAGACTGACCCCAAAATAGTTGGGAAAAGGCTAGGTAGATGATCATGATAATGATTTTGCGACCTCCACGACGTTTTCAGTGGTACCTAGCACAGAGGCTCTGTGGTATATGTTTTGGGTCACAGAGTGCAGGATGGGAGGTGGAACATAGTTTGTGGTACAGCTCATACACGGACACCGCTACAGTTCCGTCAAGGCAACCCCACTTGACGAGGTTGTAGTTACATCTTCCCACTTAAAACCCAATTGTTTCCATATTCAGTACCTACCTTGCCCACGTACCTACACAAATTAAGGTGAATTAAGAGGATAAAATCTTGCCAAAGCTTTTAAAATATTACATTTGTCTGAGTCATATGTTTATGATACGAATTTTAAAGCCAGCTGATAGTTTCATATTTTATTATCTCTTCACTTCTTAAACAAAACAAAATCTTTATTTTCATATTTTTATAACATTAAATCTGAAGACAACAAAAATAATAATCATAAAATTTTGTCCACATCATGCTATTATAAACCCACTGTGCGGGCAGTGATTCATTCACGCCTGCGATTGCCAAAACCGCCCGTGTTGCCTGTAAACACAATTATGAGATATAAGGAAACATTAATTATTTCATTTTGATGATAACTAACACATTTACTTCCTATTTGTCGTAGAATCTTCCGTGACGTTAGCAAATGCAGTTTATTATTACTTGAATAGGTACTAATATTTATTTATTTAACACTGCAATTCGGAGATAGCAATATTCTCCTTGCTGATATGTTTATTTAATTTTTTTTTTTTGTGTAGTTTAGTGCAAAATAGTTTAAGATAAGAGGACTTGCCTTTAAGGATAAAAGCCTCTTTTCAAATAAGAGAATAAAAAAAAACACTGCAATCACAAAATACAGAGGCGTTGTTTTATTAGTGCCGTCTGTAGCGTTGCATTTAAAGATGCATAAGAAAACAACTAACCTAATATTATATAACGAAACATAAGATTCCGAAGAATCGTTGCAAAAATAAATACACGATGTCATCGTGATACAACCGACGAAAATGTCCAATGCTCTGTCTAGAGTCTAGAATCATATACATATACCTACAGGTGTTAGCACATAAAGGTACCCGAAACTATCAAATTATCCCAATCAAAATTGAACCTAATAGTTCAGCAAAAAAGTTGAGAATCCATTATTGAAGTCTGACAAGTTGTATGTGCCTACCTTCTACTGAAGCCATAGTAAAAGTTTATGCCAAATTACCACAACATCGTCTGTGTAGTTTCCACTCTATGAGAAAAACAAAAGTAAAACAAATGCACGCGGACAAATAAGTTAACAGTTTTCGGTTCAGAAAAACAGATGACTGCGGATATGGACATAACTACTTCTGTTTTGAAAAAAAACCGCCTTAATAAATTAAATGAGGCAGTTAGTTTTAATTTGAGCAGCAAATTGACTGTAAACTTCACCATGTTGGATTTACGGATGGACAGAGCTGAAAACGATTTCCGTGTTTCATCATCAAATACATAACTGTTAACACTAAACGTTTTCCACAGTAATATAATGATGTATTCATTAGGATTTATTAATATTATAATAGTGTCGACCGGAGTGACTCATAGGATGGTGGGTAATAGAGAAGTAGGTATGGAGGAAGAAGACGTGGCATGCAAATAAATTGGGAAAAGACGACAGAAGATAGATTACCGAAAAATATTGGACACGTATTTTTTCTTTTTTTACGTAAACATACAATGAAGACGATACAGTGCTTTAAAAACTCGTGTGACGTCATAATTATTCTAAGACATTAGTATGACATGTTTTACCGGTGAGTGACGTGACAAACCCCCACTCATATCTTTGACGTGTTTTATCTTCGTCAATTTTTATTGATTTGATAAAAAAAAAATACGTATACAATAATTTTCTATAATCTAACAAACGGACTAATTAGAATCATATTTTTTTTAGTCAGGAAACATCCCTATTAGGCCTGTCTTTTTGGTCTAGTAGTCGCAAGGGCGACCGCTGAACATGAGGACCAGGTTTGATTGTCGGGCACGCGACTCTGTTTTTTCGGATTCATGTGCGTATTGTATAATATCACATGTTTCGGTGACTGCAAACACTGTGAGAAAACCAGCATGCATGAGAGATGTTCCTAGACGGCATGTAGGGCCAGAGCCCATGGGCGGCATGCAACTCTGAAACCACGAAGAAAGAAAGATCCAAAACCAACGGCTTAACAGGCTTTCAGAGGCACGAAGGGGGTCTCGATATTATGTTGCGTGATGTTCATTCGTCCATGGACCGGCCAGTAAACGTAGCAACCTTAAATCGACCCTTAATATAATCAGCCCCAAGATACGGTCTATTACAGATTTAATAGCTTAAACGTCAAGAAAGGCGAGATAATAGTTATAAAACATACACTTTATTCTCTAATTTCATAGATATTTATTGAAGTAATAAATTGCTTAATTACTACTAAAACAAGAGCATTAAAACTAAATGTTAAAAATACATAAATCTCCAGTAATGTTGTGTTAAAAGTTGTACAACTCTGCGAATTTGTCGACGGCTGTTGACCTGGTTGGGAGACAGGCGGTGCTTCCTGGTAACTACGCTAAAAATGTAGGAAATTATTATTATGAGTTAGTTTTTGTTCAGTCTGGAGTTGAATGAAAGAACAGGAAAAGATTTCTTGCCGAACTCATCATCATTTTCAATAATCGGAAACTGGTGTAATTGGAATAACACTACCTGAATAACCCCTGTTATTGCGAACAGCTCAATTCTTTTTCCAATTTTAGGATGATCTCGCCAATGTTCGTAGTGTCATCATTATAAACAATTTCAGAATCATGCTGTACAGCGACTCTTAGTAAGATATCCAGTTCTTTAAATAACATATTATTGAAAAACAATCAAATTGTAGAAAACACATATTATCGCTCGATAAACAAACACATTTATCATAAACTCTGTGTCTTATTTGTCCGCTTGGCGTCGCCACTATTCAACGACAAAACTCTTCATAATAAAAACTTTTCGCTCCACTTCCTATCAAACCCATACCTTTTTTATACTCGTGGGTGACTAGTAACACTAGTAAACGCCTTTATAAGTCGTCTTGCATCACCCTGCACCGTTGTTGCCTACAAAACCGTACTGAATACATCCATTGATGACGCTACTGAATATGTAGGAGCCATTCGAACTGATGCAGCCACGCATGTCGAGAAATGCTGATAAATATTCATTTGAATATTGTTATTGTAAACAAAGGAGGTTGTAACTCGCTTGCATCCGCGACGATTAGCTGATTAACTTGTTAGGTAACTATTATATTAACTAGCTTTATGAGGTGTTATTAGGCTTTGCCGCCTGCGTGTATGTCGGGAATTACTATCCCACGGGTTACGCAAATACCTACTACCCCAGATAAAATGACAAATGCGTCGTAATCTGTTCAGCCATTATAGCATAAAAATGTAACAGACAGGCTGAGTTACCTACTTTCGTACTTATATTATAAAGCTGAAGATATTGTTTGTTTGTTTTGTTGGAATTATGATAAATTCTTCTAAGCGTGTCGATGAAAATTAGAATTGAATAAGCCCAAAATTTTGCGACGAGTTTGGCACTTTCAGTAGCGTTCATCAGTTCCTATGATGAGAAACAGAATGATAGGTATTAAGTAGCATAAATATGATGGTAAAATCGAATAACAGCTTATATTTAAACTATTGTTTCGCATTAGGCGGCCCTGATACACTAAATCAGTTTAAATCTTACTTAAATGTTGAGAGAGTACCCTAGATAATGGAAAATCAGTTTGTAAGAACATGGAGATACTAAATAAGTGATCAATCTTATAGACAGAAGAACTCGACCTAATTTGCAGTCCTCGATTCTTGCAGACTAAACACGCACTGAATAGCTTAGCTAGGATGAAGAGAGCTTTGTTCACTAATGGAAGTTTCAGGATTGAACGACATCAAAGAACGTCAATTGTATCGTTATTTGAGTGAATCGTGAATCAACGCACACAAAATTATGGAGTAGAACATTTCGATCGAATTTGATATCTACACACACTACAAGAAGTACACAAAAACTAAACAACACAATCATGGCACTCACAGTCAGAACACGAAAATTAAAATGCTTAAAACCGAACAAATCTTAGCTATTATAGGTAACCGGATTTTCGTAGCAGACGCCGTAGAAGGATCTACGGCGTAGATCCTTCTACGGTATTGCCTACGGGCGTAGCGCCTCGACCATAAACTACCCGAATTTTCGTCCACACAAACACGACGAATCACAATTACCGTTTCACACATAGATATAATAAATAAGATCTGTGGTTTCACACATATTATGCCAGTGACGTAACTTGTCTGTCAATTTATTTTAGAGACTATTTTTATATTGATAATGTAAATATTGATGATAGTTAATTAATAGAGATGTAGCTACCTAGTCTGCTAAACGGCTAGCACAACTCCCATTCATTAATAGTTTAAAAACGAACTTCCCAGGAATTATTGTTTACAGTTCTGACTTCACCTGTTAATACAAGAGACAGCTGACGAAAGCTTAGAAATTGTGACGTCAGGCTATAAAGAGACGCGGAATCTGCAACACTCAAGCAGCCTTGAGTGACGCAAATGTCATTATATAATGGGTTTTAAACGGATGTGTCCCGGTATTTTTAGTGCGGGTCACGGGCGACGCCAGGTGAGGCGCTAGTGTCCTCGCCCAATGACAGGGTCGCTTCCCGCGCTTTCTTTATCACCTGTCACTCTTATTTGTGTCTGAGAAGATTTTCCGGTGTCTATGGTTCTGCGTTTTATTTTTGTTTAATTTGAAAAGAGAATGAAAACTCTTTGCTAGAGAGTTTTTTGTTTATGTTGAGATAAATTTACGAATTAATTACTGGTTGGTAAAACTAGTGCCACACCAAAAAAAAAAAAAAAATTACTGGTTGCCAAGTTTATTACGTCGTCGCACTGTTTGAAGCTCTTCATTGTTAGTGACAGTGAAATAGGTACAAAAGGATTCGTTCTTAAGTCTGCGTTATTAAATCTATAAATATAAATTATAATTTATTGAAGAAACACACGTATGATATGCCAATATACCAGCAACACGACAGCATTTACGGGCTGATTTTGATGAAAATAACAAATGTACCAACACACAAACATAACCCGAACAATGGGCCAACTTTTGAGCCAAATAATCACAAATGTCACGAGATTATAACGACCTTTTTGACAATCCTAGTCATTCATTAGATTAAATTTGGACTGTAATTGCAGGTAAGTGACCTTGGCTGGCGTCACCATGATGGAGTGGAGAACAGCACGTGAGTATCTACTTCCTCTTGGAAGTGAAAATGTAAGTCATCATGAGATTGTCACCTTCAGTGAATACTAGTGTCACTAAATTATACGAAGGTGGTGATAACATGGTCGTACAGTCGCGCATTCATGGTAAACAAAAGTTTTGCAACATTGTTTAGTTTTGATATGTTCATTGTTGCATGTTCGTGCAACATGTTTCAAACAATATAAAACATGTTATGCCACTTTTATCTATCATGAAGGAACGATCGGGAATATTTTAATAAATTTTCTTTTTGAATTAGTACAGTTTCATAATTGATTCGCTGTAGTGCATGCTTCAATGATGTTTTATTTTTCGAATACCTTTTTTTAGATTTACAGTCTAATGTGTGAAGTTGGTACATTCATAACAATGGTTATTGTTTTAGTCACAAGCGTCACAAGCGCTCTTTTGTAATATTATTTACCTAGGTATAAAAATATCACAGTAGGTACCTAAATAAGTATTACATAATAATATCCTACTTATTTGTTAAAATAAAAATTATAAACAAAAAAACAGTCACCGACTTTTTTGGTGTTTTTTTGGAATCCGGTTGTTATTTTTTTTTTTAAAGTGTTTTTGTTCTCGACTCATACGTTATTACATTCGTTAACTAAAGTAATCAAATCTCTGATAATAATGTTTCGCCAAACTAAAGGAGCGTCGAATAGTACCCACGTGCTCGATAGATGGCGTTGTAGCCCTCTGCTGAATCGCGCTATGGTTTCGTTACACGGTGGGGTACATATACCAAGGGGACGTTTTGCTATTTGATACGCACCCTCGTGGGTGGTGTGCTGTGAAACGGTTGATAGTAAATTTTTGAGAAATCAGCCTTGTAGCTTTTGGTTGTAAAAGGCTGATTTTATTATCATTTGATACAAAAAGGGTCGCTTTGTGCTCTAATGCACTGACCGATAAGGGCGTTATTGCACAAAGTAGATACATTATTATTTATACAATGTATTATTCCACCTTACTACCTCGTCGGTCTAGTGGTAGCAGGCGCGACTGCTGAGCATAAGGGTTCGATACTCGGGTCGGGCAAAGTGTTATTGGGTTTTTCATGGGTTTTTCCATTAGGAATTGCATGCTCAGTAGCAGCTACAGAGTCCGGCTTGTATTGTTAGGAGGTTCCTTTCTCTAGAGCCCCTACCGCTTGGAGCATGGAGTCTTAAACCCTGTTCCCGTTACCGGTGGGCTACTATTTTTTACATTATTTTTTAAGAAATATTTAAATATGGAAATTATGTTTTTTTTTTGGCGGGCTTAATGCCACAAGGCATTCTCTACCACCAGTCAACCTTAGAATAAATAATGCTGTCCAGCATTGTGCTAGAGTACAAATTAATGTAAAATGATATGTAGGGAAAGTGAATAAAGAAACGATAACTAAATATAAATTAGAATCCCAATGTAACGTCAATCGCTTTAATCATAATCATCATTTATTGCACACAACTTTCAGAAACACAAGAAGTTCCCATCAACAAGTTGTAAATTCCCTTAACAATTTATTAGTTCCCTTTATTCATTTTGACATTTTACAAGGTGTAAAGAGAAAAACAGTTAATTTCGTAGTTTTCAGGAGATGTCGACAACAAACTATATATTCCTATGATTCCGTATTGGCATCCTGTCAAAATAATATGTTGGTAAATAGGAAGGTACGCGCGACGACCAATCAAGAATACTAAACCAGTTCATGTGCATCTCTCAATGTACGGCAAAACTAAAGAAAGCGAGGTCATGTTTTACTGGTGTATTTTGATGTGTCGCCATGTGTACTAAATAACTACGCATTAATGTAAACTTTTGCCCGTTTCTAATTTCTATTACCGCATTTTGTCAACAAAACGCACGTAGAGTACCGACAGCAAACTATTTCGAATATTGTGTAAATATTATTATTATAAGATCTAAAATTGCTAACCACAAAAGAAAACAACAGTTTTTACCAATAACTTTTCAGCATAAATCTTAAAACTATCGGTTAGGTTAATTTCTAAATGAAGTTACAGGGTTGTATGAATTATTATAATTCTGTAAATGTTATGACCGCGAATCATATATTGTTCAACATAACTCTGACCTGCAAATTGCAAACATCTTGAAATTTTGAATTTCGCGAGCTACTGGCGCTTCTCTTAAATTAGGCAAATGATCACGTTTTTGGAACCAATAAAGCACCAAAGAAAACTAAAAAGAAAACCGTCTAACTATGTACATCCAAACCCAAGTATTATAGATCAATAAGTTTAAAGCCAATTCATTTTTTTTTTATGCTTGTGTCCATCTTTGCCAACCATCATCATTCTCTTGCCCTTATCCCAATTCATTTGGGGTCGGCGCAACATGTCTTCTTCTTCCATTGCATACTTCTCTATTTCTCGTCATCTCATGAGACACCTTCTTTCTTACCATATCATTCTTAACACAGTCCATCCATCGTTTCTTTGGTCTTCCTCTACTCTTATACCCATCCACATTCATATTCAAAACCTTCCTCACGAAATTATCCTCATTCCTCCGCATAAAATGCCCATACCACGACAACCGATTTCCATACAATTTTTCAGTAACTCTTTCAGACTTCCTCTTATTTTATCCATTCGCGTAACACCGCACATACCCCTAAGCATTCTCATCTCAGCCACATGTAAATGCCTTTCATTCATCCCTTTTGTGACCCAATATTCTAACATTCTGATCCATAAAGGACCTTCATTGCTAACCATACTCTTGTAATTAATGTTCTCAGTATGTAGGTTATGTTAATTGTTCTAATACTGTGTTTCGGATGTATCCTTTTATGCTTTTGACCAATTGTATTGTTAGTGTGACAACATAGTTCCATTGTAGGACCTTGTATGTTCCTGTCACCTGTTGAAAGGAAAAATATCGGTCGTTATGAAGAATTATGTTTATTGCGCCACGTGTATAGAGCTATGTCACTAACAGAAGTAATAGAGGCCATAAAATAAACAAGCCAACAATAGAGATGAATGATATTTATGTCACAGGACTATCCTAGAAAATAAATGTGTACATTTGAGGCGGGGTTATTATGTAGATACTTATTGATTTGTTTCACTCACTGCAGGGTTTAGGCATCAATTTTCTTGTGGCAATCACCACGGTCCTGTAACAGCCTCATCCAGGTATTTCCCCGATGGCAGTTATATGATCGTCTGCCCATCTCACCGCCGGACGACCCACTTTCCTTTTGCCAGTTCCTGGATACCATACAGCTTTTTTTATTTTTTTTGGCGTGTGGAAAATCATCAAATAACCCCTCCCGCTCCTGGGCAGAGCGGAAGGGAGTGTCAGACTTCTACTGACTAAAAACCACCCATGTTCCTTCTTAGACCTTGCGCCGAGGCCGCGGTATCTCTTTCGAAAAACCCGCAGCCCCGGTATCTTATGATGGTGGCAAAATGAAAGTTTTAATAACCAGTTCAGTCACAAACTAGAAAACACTAACATTTCACATACTTGCCCAATCAATCCTGAAGACAGGAAATGGCTTTTTTACTACAGATTCCATTCTCCGACTCTTTAATGCCAATTTAATTTATAGTGACAACTCTTCTCAGTCCTTAGACCTTGGTCACAGAATTTAATTTCTTTACACGTTCCCAAGTGACAAGCAATGTTTCTTGGCACAAAAATCCACAATACGATTAATTCTTCACATTTTCTCATTAACGTCTTAAGTTTCCGAACTGTTGCCATCTGTTACAACCAATTCGCAAATCACCCAGTGATCACTCACATGAAAGAGATTTCGATCCAATTACCAGTTCATGCATAAAAACCTGGAATATTTGTGGAATGACCCATAATTCTTCTCTCCATTCGATTCTGAACCATATTCTAATTAATGTACGGTCTACATAGTTGTATCGTGTTTAGTCTAGTGATGTGACTACATTGGATAAAGGACTTTATCGATAACGATATAGCTGCTAAAGTATCGTGTCGGGCGGTAATCCCCGAAGCATGCTACAGATTTATCGCGCGCTGTTAGGAGAACCGCGTATTTATATTAAGTGGAGGAGCTGTCAGCGCCTACGCCGACGCCACTCTGGATGGCTGCATACAATAATGTATCCCACCACCAAACACTGGATTTTATTCACTTTTTGCAAAGTAATTAATTGAAAGTAAATATTTACTGGAAATCACGGTCTACGGTCGGACGAATTTTTCCACGATTGCGATTTTCATGTAAAGTTTGTTTTTTACAAAACTCACATAGAACTGGCACAGATAGTCAACCATTAAAAATGCGTTACGCGCCAGTAGTTTATAACTTAAAATATCTAGGGGTTTAAAAAAATCTGAATATAATGAACTGCAGACATTTGGTTTGATATAAATACCTGTTTTTAATTTAGATATCATAAAAACTCTGATGTCGAGCCAATTCTCGTAATGTGGCGGAATCGCGATCGGAATTTCACCATAAAATACAATTGTGACAAATATGAGAAAATCTGCAAGTCTGATATTTGCTTCGAAAACTAACCAGTTAGCGAGCTTTAACAAAGCGTTTAAAAGTGACATTAACAGGCAGTTTATGTCAAAGTAAATTCTGTGAAGTGAGCACAGGCAAACATGCTCCATTAAATAGTTGGTATTTCGCATTGCAAATTAATAATACAGAAAATACCAATATCAATCCGGAATAATTGTAGCAAAAGGCCACCGCGACACTTAACTCTTTCGGCTAGATCGTCCAACTAATAATACGCCCGCACGTGAAATGTTTTGGCTGGTGCTTTTTGTTCGCGCCGGTTATTTCAGTTTTCCAGTAGGATTTTATACAACATCAACTCTGGCCGTCTCCGCAGTGCAGCGCCAGAAAACGCTCCTGTCGACGCTTTGCGAATATTGATCCGTGATTTAAGTGTATCACAGTTATGGGCACACCACCCAACGAACCTCAACTACACGACAATATCGAAGTTTGAAACGGTCCTCATAAGATAAATCATTTTTGGATTAATGTGTGTTAGCGACCACTTATTTGTGAACGTTCTGTGAAGTGCAGTGAATGTGTGTCAAAGGTCTTTCGGAGTTCAGTGCTGTGGGTGTAGAGGAATATAACGGCAACCATGTCGGAGTTCTTTGGATCATGGACCGACAAAGGAGAGGGCGACAGCGAGACAACCATGGTAGAGGAAACCGTGGAGACCATTACCACGACCACCACGAGGAAACAGATACCTTCAGTAAGTGTGTAGGATCCTCGACTAATTGGCCTTGATCGAGGCCCGCGCCGCGGTTATATTTTGCCTCTACGACGTATTTAGCAACAGAGGACAGTAATTGCATTTAGGATCAGGTGAAACGTGATTAGTCACTGGAGCATGACATCTTTTAATTCCAATATCACCTTGTTAACAAATGAGGGAGACGACGAATGGCGACATATATATTTTTATTGCGTCTCGCCTATATCATTGTTAGAGGTGTTTATTTTGGACAAGTCCAGAGCGCGGGTGTCACGGGCGCTGTCAATGTAGAATCCCCTTGATATAAACCAGCTCCCGCACCAAGGTGAAGGCGAGTTCTACCGTCAACTGTCACCGTTCTTATAAATCAACTGACGCACTAGTCTAAAATTACATCATTTTCGCTTCACGACCTGAAAAAAAGAAATTTGGAGTCTCTCTTAATTTTGCATCGTTAAGTGCAAATTAATTATTTGTAGGAAAACTGTAAAAAGCTATGTACAGTGAAATGGTACCTATCCTACACCGTCAGTAGGACGTCAGTCCATAAAATTATGGTGAACATAAAATGAAGACGCTTTTGATGTCTCCAGGTGTATGCCAGCTTCTGTCAAAAATTATCTTTTACTAAGTTCATAAATTGTCATGCATTCAGCTCTAACTGACGATAAGATACTTGACTGCAATATAATTTTTCGAATATTTTTCAAAGCGAGTAAAATATTATTTAATTTAATACCACGTACTTGTTTTTGGCCCAGGCCTCTAAGAAATTATTACTGTATTTTAATGTTTTCTTGTTTATGGCCCATGTAACGCAACTGTTTCGTGACCAGCTAATTAGGATGGCCGGAGCCGACCTTTTGTGTTGACACTAATTTATTTACGTTACGCAAACGTCTTTTTATCTAAAGTCCGACGTCTAAGGACCCTGTTCTCGTCTATTTTACTGAAGTTAAATGGTTCGTGTAATGTCGCATTGGCCAAGCGTAGAAAAGCTGCGGCTAATTCAGTTGGTACTCCTCTATTTTGAAGAATATATAAACGTCTTTTACCGCACAAGCTTAATAGTGTTGTGCCATTCAGACCTACAGAAACATCGATAAAATGGTTTTCATTCTGGCTTCACCACAACTAAAATTGTAAGTTGTGTGTCGTAACACGAGTCTCGATCTCCGACTTAATATAATGTCGAAGCGTGGAACCAGAGTCGTGTTGTGTTGTCGAGACAATGTGATACACGTCAACATAATGCGCTTGAGCAGTGAATGGCCTTTTGTTTGGGAACAATGGAGCGTTTTGTAATTGGAAATGCTCGTGTCTTTGCAGAAATGAAGAAATTATGATGCTCCGTGGTTTTTTGTCGCGACGATGTAAAATGATGCGAAATTGATGTATCTATTGTCTGCGCGTACGAATATGGATTTGCTTTATGACTTCAGAAAAGACTTTCAACTGGCTGATTTCAAATCATATTAGAAAATCCATCATTCTTCAAACTGTTGTTTCCGATAGTAGATGGACTTCCTCCTCCGTCCAAATCAACCATTTCAGAACGCACTCAAAATTATTTTAAAATTTTCTAATTTTGGCCGTCTAACAATGTTTAATTTAGAAAACACAGTGTAAACAATTGGCATGATTCATTGCATCCATTGCTCCACATACTGAAATATTAGTTTCCTTGAGACAATGTTGGGCCTGAAACTGTAAATCAGGTAGGCTGCAACATGTAAATTGTTGCGTTACGACTTCACTGCGTAATTTAGAATGCACGACCTAGTTTAAAATGCAGGAAAAAATATCGTAATTCTTCCTATTTTCTCTCTTTTCATAAATCAAAGGCTACTTTCCTCACACTTTCGTTTAGGTACAGACTGGTGGGATGTGTCTTAACAGACATCGCACAGAGGGGACTCCGGATATGTTTTCGGATTGTGACCACCAGGGTGGGTTTAGTGAGGTAAAACTCCCACACTCCCCGGTCTTTTCTCCCAAGATCTTTAGAGGGTTGGCCCCAATAACAAAAAATAAAGACAAAAAGTACCAACTGGTTAGCATGTAGTTCAATCTGATTGTCACTTCATTAATTGTTGTTTGGTAGTCTACTGTCATTAATTCTTAAAACCTAAAGATAAAAACCCAAACATATTGTTTAATTAGGAATACAGAAAAAATATGAGTTTCTCATATTACAAAACATTGTTGGATCACAATGAAAGTAAATGAGATGAGAAAGCCCACTGTTGAATGGATATATTAATAACGACAATGGATTCTCATAACAAGCATCATTTTATAGACTGAAAGTGTAAAGCGAAGCGCACATTACATAGGAATCTTGTTTATTCCATACAAAAAATGCGATGCGGCCGTCTGTAGTTTCTGTGGTGCACAAAAGAAAGTTAAAATGCGATGCAACCCGCCTAAATCTGCATCAGCATTTGCCTACTATTCAATCCTTACAAAAATCTCTACGACTACAGAATTAAGATTTCCCAGACTTTATTGAGGTTGATCCGCTATAAATGTTTAGCTAACCCACTAAAAAGGTAAACAAACGATCAATATGGTGTATATGCACAAATTCTCCATAAAAACGAGACGTTGAAAAGTTTTGTGCAAACACAAAACGTCGTAAGTGACCTGATTAGATTTTTCCCCGCCGAAATGTCACGTCTGCAAACTGACGATAAATATAACGTTTTGTTAGTAAAGAAAGTGGTTTGTAATAAAAATCTGGGAAGTATCCGTGGGGTTATTGAACTCGGATGAGTTGATACTCGTTTTAGGGATGACGTGAGTCAGACTCACTGGTTTATTCCGAAGCTTAGGAGATGAGTTCAGAATCTGAACATCTTTTAGCTTGTTTCTTGTTAGTCTTGGATGTTTCTTCTTGTTTGTTCATTCGAGTACCTATTTGTAGATGTCTTTGTTTATGGTTTCGTTCTAGGATTGTCTTTGATTCGCAAGGCTAATGCTCAAACATGAATCTTGATTCAATACTTATAGGTTTACTTACAAATCCCTTCTCATATAATTACCTATGTAGATTTCATAAAAAAACAAGAACCACGTACGTAAGTTCTACACAGTAGGTACCTCGCATTGAGATAACTTTCAGAATATAGACCTTCCTTACTTGGAACATGTTTCATTAAGAATAGAGGGCTTTGACCTTTGAATGGACTATATTTCTGTGGCGTAGTAAACATAATAATAACTCAACTTTTAATTTTGTGAAAAACATTAAATAATTTAGGTATAATTACTTACGTTGTTTTCTTAAAGTGTTTTCGTAGCAACGCAACGTAGCTCAAATTCGTAGCCTATTTAAAGAAACAGTTGCTACACAGTTTTAATAAAAAGCATTGCATCATTTGAAATGATAACTTCGATCTGTAGAAGGATCTTAATTTCTTATAGTCCACTAACTTCCGTACTCAGAGATATTTAATGATTACTTAAGCCGTCACTTAGTAAAGATTTGACATTCAAAACCTTCAATCAAGTGATGGCTTAAGTAAGGGGGCGTCCATAAATTACGTGAGGTGTTTAAGGGGGGGAGGGGGTCGAGTCAAATCTCATCTAATCTTACGTTGGAGAGAGGGGGGGTCTCGGCAAATATCACGCAATTTTTTTTCTGATTGAAACAAAAAAAAATTATACTATTTTGGTCCATTTAATCCAGATTATACATGCATAAGATTTAATCTTAAGCGTAATCGTAATACGATAAAGTTCATTCACTAATTCGTTCAAGAGAAAATAATTTCATTCATACTTCGACGTTATACATTTACTTACTGTCAAACCACCATATTTGTTTTATACCAAATAGCTCAATTCAATCTGAATTCACGGTACAGTGTAGCCCGTCCTTTGTTTTCGCGCCACTGTCAGCCGAACGCGCGACTCGATGAACGAGAGCGTACGAGCTGAGTGGCAGCGACACACGGACAGGTTCCAACCTGCTTTGTTTATTCTTGTAAATGTTTTACTCGACTCAGTGCATGCTCTTACTAATTTAAAATGAGTTATCAAGATTTTTATAACGCATACGTCAAACGATACGTCTATAAGACGAAGAAATCCTGCCAGGACGATGTAATAAAATTATGGAATACAGCGAAGCAAAAATTCCCGAAGAAAGAAGAGATAATACATCACATTCAACATGAGATTGAAAAGCTTCTCAGGGAAGCCACTGAGAGAAAAGTTCGGTCTACTTTAGCATTTCTTCAAAAGGTAGGTTAAATATATTTTTTTAAGAAAATAATACTTTTTTTTATATAAAATTTAATGTTACAATTAAGGAATTCCTTTCGCTCCAGTTAAGTTACAACAACTGTAGTAGTCAATATTCAATAAATTAAAATAAAGAACCCATAAAAATTAAAAAATAAATAGTATATGAGGCATTAATCTTTGAAATTTTGAAAATTAAAAAAAAAAATAGTTAAATACGAAAATTAATTTGGCTCTTTTATCAGCTGCTAGTAACCTGTCCGTGATTTGGCAACGCTATATTTCGGTTGTTTACATTTTCATTTGCACAATATAACCTCAACCATGTTAAAGTTTTTGCAGTCAATGCAAATATAAATTAATTAAAAATATTAAATCACAAAACTATAACATTCTTATGTCTCATGGCAGGAATGCTAGTATTTTTTAATTATTGTTTTATTTTTCAATTATGAAATATGAAAATTTGTTAAAAATAAATAATTTATAAGTATGTATGAAAAGCATAAGTGCATTGAAGTTTAGTTTAAATTTATTGAATGATCTGAAGCTCGCGCGCTACGCAACGTTGCCAAATGTTCTGACGCTATTTAAATGCAGATTACTCAAAAATTTTCTGTGATTTTATAATTTTAATTTCTCTATAAATTCCACGACAACCTTTAGATTTTATTGCAAAAAATCAAACCTGAATATTTCGAAAACCTTATTTTGGGTTTTTTTTTTTTTTACCTCATCTAATCAATGGTTATTGCCATAATTTGAGAAAGTTGTTAAGGTCTGACTTTCTCGTAAGAGTCGAAAAAAATACTAACATTTTTAGAATTTTTTTTTTTTAAATTTGCACGCTGAAGAATAAATTTAACTTCACTAGTAGATAAATAAGGACTTCAACTATTAGATAAAAATTAATTTTATGCATAATCTAATATTTTTTATTTAACATAGATGGCAAAAGGACCTCCTTAATAGCATTAAAAAAAACTGAAACAGTGAAATTCTTGATAAAATATGCAAAATCATAACTACAAAATATTAGTGCGGGCACTACTGTTTTCACGTAATTCAATATTTCTTAATTTTGTGTTAATCTATCTCTTTAATTTATTGGATTCATTTCTTTATTATGATATTTTGATTTCAGACTAACACTAAGATCTCTAACAGTTCTTCGATTCAGGCTGGTACAAGCACTGAGAGTGTTCCAAACGTGGAATGTGGAGGTCAGGTTCAGATCAACGATCATAATATTCAACACGCGGAATCTGCGGTTCAGGATGAGATTAATGACCAGCAGTCAGAAGATCAAGATTTGGACGGTGGCCCTCAACCGGCAGGTTAGTATTCGTCTTTCTTTCTAAAGGTGACGTTTTCTTCATTTTGTCCTATTCTAAATAAAAGTTTTCTGTATTTCACAGGCGCTTCGAAACGAAAAAATCAGCCTCTTGTGATCAGCGATGATGAGGATGAAGCTATGTCGAACACTACACCATCCAACGTACGTCCCACTCCAGCACAAGATAATATAAAGAAAAAGATTACTAAGCTGCATGCGGAGCTTGACTTAACGGAAAGACGCAAAAGATCTCTTGTAGCTGACGGTACTGAATTTGATAAAGCATGTAATTTGCGGCGAGAAATTGACATTTGTGAGAAGAAGCTCAAGCTTAAAGAAAATCAAAGAGTGTACTCTATGACGCACAGAAAAAATCAAAAACAAAAATTAATTGAACTATGTTCAAAGAATCCCGATGCAGCTAAGTCGTTGACGCCTCGTGATGGCCCTGGACGCCCACGTTTAGAAAAAGAACAGTCTGAATTGCTAAAAACAATAAGTGATTTAGCCCTGTTTGGTGCGTCTGCTGAAGAGCGACGTCGTTGTGAGATAGTTCGCACGGTCCATACGCTTTCAGAACTTACAAATAAACTAAGCGAGCTGGGATTTAATATTTCACGAAGTGCTACTTATATTCGACTGTTACCTAGACGGGCAAATACACGAGAAGCTAAACGCCATGTGGTGACTGTGCCGGTGAAGCTGAGTCGTCCTGAAGCTGACCATCATAAGGCACACCAAGACCAATACTTTTCTGTGGCCTCCATAAGGTCGCTGGAAACGATAGCCTCAGTACTTGGTCCTGACTCCGTAACTTTTTTATCTCAGGATGACAAAGCCCGCGTCCCCATCGGCCTGACAGCGGCAAACAAGCAGGCGCCATTATTAATGCACGTTGAATATAAAGTGTCGTTACCAGATCACGACTTTGTGATTGCTTCGAGGCACAAATTAATTCCAAGCGTGTATGCTTTGTGTGAAGTGAAACCTAATGAGATGGGACGACCAGAAGCTGTTTCATATAGTGGACCAACTTACATAGCAATACGAAGTGGCAAGCACTCTTCGTCAACTGCAACTAGTCACGCTCAAGACTTGGACACTCTTTTAACAACTGAGCCTTTTGTCCAAATTTACAAAGAATTTAGACAGCAAAGTTAAACCTGTTCTTATAATTTCAAGTGACGGTGGGCCTGACGAGAATCCGCGATATCGCAAAGTGATCGCACACGCCATAGAGCATTTTAAACAATATGATTTGGACGCAGTATTTATTGTGACTAATGCCCCTGGCAGGAGCGCATTCAACAGAGTAGAGAGACGCATGGCTCCACTTAGTCGAGAACTAACAGGCGTTGTTCTTCCCCATGATTCTTTTGGGACACATCTTGACTCCAGCGGCAGAACATTAGACGAAAGTCTGGAAAAGGATAATTTCAAAAAGGCAGGGGATATTTTGGCTGAAATATGGTCTGCAGTTTGCATTGACGGGCACGAAGTTGTTGCTGAATATATAGACCCGAATAATGACACTTCCAGCGTTCCAGACCTGCCAGGCGAAGAATGGTACACTGAGCACGTTAGAGAGAGCCAATATTTACTCCAGGTACATTGGCAGTTGGTTTATATCAAATTTTTATGCGTGCCTATTTCATTTTTTTTTATTTTTTAACGAGCACGAATATAAACAAATTTTTATTAAGAGTTACAAAGGGAAATTGTTATTAATTTTTTCTAGGTTGTAAAATGCGATGACCAGAAGTGCTGCAGCCCACGCCGGAGTGATCTGCATATGATTCTTCACGACCGTTTTCTGCCACCTCCGTACCCTATCACTCAAGTTGATGGACATTTGACAATTCCGGACTTTAAAGAGCATGACGGAAAGTCATTTGCTCCATTTCTAATACGCCACTGCCTACCGATTCAACCGCTAAATGCCTTCATCAGCACGCCTTATGATCTCTATTGCCCAAGTGTACGTGATGATTTAGAGAAAAGATGCTGCAGTACATGCGGTATTTACTTTGCATCTAGCACAAGAGCTGCAGAGCACAGACGATCAGCCCACATTGCACCAGCTAAGCAAGCGCGTATGTTCCGAAAAGTGCGACCCACACGGATTGTCACAAGACGAGCTAATGAATTACTTTGTGCAAGTGCCAATGGCTTAGAGTGGCTAGATCAGAACGAAGTTGAAGGATCAGATGATTTTACTGAAAATCATATGGACATGTTGGTTCCAATAGTCTCTCTTGAGACCGTGCATGATTCTCCATGGACTGAATTAGAGTAGATACTCTTTTTTAATCTAAGTAGTTACGATTTAAGTATTCTATTGTTAAATTTTTATTACACTTATAATTAAACTCTCAGCAACATTGATTACTAGTCATAACTAGTCGTAAATAAAAGCACGAAGCAAATTTGTTTTTTTCTTTTTACAATAACAATCCAACACGTTTACGTAAGAAACTCACATTTTGAAAAATCTCACGTGAGATTGGGAGATGGGGGAGGGGGTTGAATAAAATCTCACGACATCTCACCAGGGGGGGAGGGAGGGGCAGAAAATTAAAAAAAACACCTCACGTAATTTATGGACGCCCCCTAATCATTAAATATCTTTGAGTACGGCAGTAACACTTAAATATTATTGCCGTTGAAAATCCAACAAAGAACTTAGTCAGGCATGTAGACAAAGATCTATTGTTACGTAGCGAATCAGAACTAACGCTATTTCTACCATTTTAGACCCTGGGGGCTAAAATGGAATAGCGACAATTTTAGACCCCCAGCATTAGTTCTGATTTGCACAATCATAAAAGGATAATAATATGAATCACGTAAACATGCTTAAAATTGACACAGACACAGTTAATATTAGCGATTTTAGAAATTAAAAACCATTTTACGAAATTTAACCTAATAATTATTATCATACATACTTAGTACCTACCTATGATTCTTTTATAGCGGCCATTTTAGGCTCCCTGATATCTTGTAATTTTATTGAAAGAAGTAAAATGTCAATGTGAATGATGGGTAAACTCGCCGTCCGTCCGTCTTATGACGACGACAGGCCGTGTCGACGGCGCATTCGTGTTCCACGCGCGCCTCAAAGAGATGTCAGCAACATGGAAGGGGCCCGCAAGGGCCGACGCCCGTCGGGGCTGCGGGTTGATCGCAGATACCGTGGCCTCGACATGAAGGGCTAAGAAGGAACATGGGTGGTTTTTAGTCAGTAGAAGTCTGACACTCCCTTTCGCTCTGCCCAAGAGCGGGAGGGGTCATTTGATGATTTTCCACCCACCATAAAAAAAAAAGTCTTCAATTAACTGAAGATGTCTTGTAATTTGTGGAGTAAAAACAACGCCTATCTGTCACTAAGGATGTTTACTGACTAAAAAAAATATGACTCTAATTAGTCAGTCTGTTAGATTATCGAAAATGATTGGATACGTATTTTTTGTTTTATCAAATCTATAAAAAATTATGAAGATAAAAAATCGCGTCAAAGATTTGAGGGGGGGTCGTGACGTCACTCATCGGTAAAAAATGTCATACTAATGTCTTAGGATTTTTTATGACGTCACACGAGTTTTCAAGCACTGTATCGTCTTCATTGTTTGTTTACGTGAAAAAAGAAAAAATACGTGTCCAATATTTTTTGGAAATCTATCTGACGGACTAATTACATTTTTTTAGTTAACTACCCTATTGTTGTAGTTCAAGTGCTTGAAGATCCGAAGAGAAGAGAACTAAATAGATAAATAGACCTAGTGAGTGTTGTGACCTCACAGGTACCTATATTGATCAGCACAACGCAGCAAAATGAACAACAATTTGAACGTAAAGGTGAACATTGTACAGACAAATCAAGTAAATAGCCAAATAAATTGTAGCAATACGAATTAAATGCGCATTTGCGCCCGTTTGTCCTTTGTCTGAGCTGCGTCGATTCAGCGTGAATGATGTCCAGTTATTATTGGATAAGGATTCGAACATGTTTCAAGGGTATTTCTGTTGATGTTTTGTGGTCTAAATTGGGATAAATGAGTTTAAGATCGTGCATCGGTCTTAGGATCTTTGAACGGCTGTTTTAGATTGTAGAATTAGTATTATCAACAGGGCTATTGCGTATCTTTTTAAATGTCAGTGGCTATCATAGTGTCCGTCGATTAACTGACAAATCGTTATGGTTTGGTACAAAAATGGAACCATTTGACAGTTATTCGATGGAGACTATGATAGCCACTGACATTTAAAAAGATACGCAATAGCCCTGCAGGACTTTCATCTAATCGGGATCGAGGTCCTAACAAAAAAGAGTTTATAAAGAACTCTTTCAAAGGCTACCATCATCATTTGAGGTCATGTCAGCAACTTCTTCCATACTTCTTTATCACTCGTCATCTCATAAGTCACCCACCATCATCATCAAAGTCTAGTCCACCTATCCCCTTTCGCTAGTTGGTTTAGTTCAGTGTGGCAGTGGCGTAACATGTAGCGTTGTTATGGCTTAGGTCGGCTTTATATTATGCCTCGTTGGTCGAGTCTCGACCAGTATGATCCTGATGGGTTAGAGCAAAGTTACATTACATTACTTATCCTGAGCTTATCAGATGGTTGATTTTAGGTTAGAGTATATCTCTGAGCTCAGTGTGCCTGTTGGCAAAGGCCTCCTCTAACATTTTCCATTGGTTTCTGTCTCTAGCGACCCTTCTCCAATTGGGACCCGCTGTTAGTTTTAGCTCATCTTCCCATCTTCTGTGTTGTCTTCCTCTTCTCCTTTTCCCATCTCTGGGATACCAATCTGTGACAATTTTGCTCCATTTTTCCTGATTGCCTCTTAGTGTATGCCCGGTCCATCTCCACTTCAATTGGTCTATCTTTGTGAGTACATCGGTTACTTGGGTCTTAGATCTTATAGTTGTATTTTTTACTCTGTCTTGTTTTCTGATGCTCATCATACTTCTCTCCATGGCTCTTTGGCAATATTTGAGCATATCTCTGTGATGTTGTGTAAGGGACCAGGTTTCACATCCATAGGTAAGGCAGGGTAGAATGCAGGTGTTAAACACTTTCCTCTTGATTGTTGTACTGAATTCTGTTGACTTCATCACTTCCTTCAGCGACCACTATCTTTTCCAACTATTGGCTATGCGTTTTTTAATTTCTTTCTTAGTTTGATCTACATGAGATATGATTTGCCCAAGGTAAGTATACTCGTTTACATATTCCAGGGGTAAGTTGTTTATTTTGATCTCTAGATTTTCTGAGTTTGACAGTAGTTTAGTCTTATTTATGTTCATGGATAGTCCAACTTTAGAGCAAAATGCTATTGAGTTTTTCCGCCGGGAATTTACCTTAGTAAAAGGAATCTGAATTTGTGACCGGTTGATGGCAACAGGCTAACCACCTGTTACATGCGACTTAAACATATCTGGCGAAACGTGGATGTACGACGCTTCTGCGACGTGATGTTGTTGTTACGACTCTTTTAATCATCCTCTTAGTTCGTTCATTACTTCCCAACCGTATTGATCTGTCGCAAAATCACCCATCTTTCTTTGATCTTCCTCCTTTTGGCAACTACCTTAGCTAAAAATGTATTTTCTAGTTTATCACGAACAGTTTCGTTACAAAATGCACGTTCAGCGTTGTAAACAGTTTCATCAACCATCACGCGGGTTCGATGACAGCCGCCGAAAAGTGCTAATTGCCCGACAGAACAAACTGAACTATCGCTAAATGAGCCAAATGCTAAACGTGAACAATACCACATTACGAACTGCCTACGTATTGTCGATCTGCGCGAAACTTGAAAAAAATGTTTTACAGTTTTTCTGAATATTGCCTCGTAAGAATGGTAACTGCGAAACTCAAAAGAATGGTTTGATTGAGATTTCTACACTGTTTGGTTTATAACAATTAATTTATGAATCTATAAAACCATTTTATTGCTCATTTTTGTCACATAAACAAGGGAACAGTGAAATGTAAAATTAAAAGTACAACTTTTTTGTTTACATCTAGCTAAAAACAAACAAAAGAGCGTCGTAACAGTAACAAAATAAAGATGAAATTCGTTTGACGGAAACATTTGAGAATACGACGTTGTTGAATTGCGTGCAGACGAATCTAAAATAGATCCAACTGCTTCGCCCCGCCGAGATAGGTACATTTTTGGAAATCAAATAAAAGCAATGCGTTTAAAAATAAAATTAAAACAAGGTTGTGTGTAAATAGAAAGCGCGGATGCAAAACGAATGAATCATAAAGGTCAACTTTACGTTTGTTTAGTGGTAGAGCGGTGCAAGGGTTAATAATCCCGTTTGACCGAGTCCAACGTCGAGCTTACATTGAACGATGGAAATAGACGCGTGGACGGACCGCTTCCAGACCACGTCCGTCGATGTACAGACGCCAGCCACCACATGAAGCTAACCGAAACTGACAAATCCCAATCTACCTTGATTCTAATACTTCAGCGATAAGGCTGAAATTCCACCAAAGAAATTCGACAGATTCTAGTAGTTTGATCTGCTTGCGTATGTACAGCGAACAAAACAAAACCCACAGACAACATGATATCACCCAAAATCACAACAACACATAGAAGAATCTCGTAGTATCACGTAATATCTATTTGTAATGAAACGTCACGAAGAAATGTCACAGCATTCTTTTAAATAATCTCTTCGTAAAGAACGTAGGTTGGTTTTGTTGTCAGTTCAAGGAGAACAGACTTGTATGAATCAGTCTGGAGTTACACCAGTTAGGTACCATGTAACATTGATATACAGGGAGAACAGTAAGAACAAAGATTGCTAACTATATTGCGCACACTGCTGTAGTGGATGAGTAAGCTCACGTCACGGCCACTAATCCTGGGCTAATTTTGCATTTCGAACAACGTTTATAAAGTACATATCATACCATAAACAATTTTAGTGCAGAGAAGTTCTACGTAGGTATAGTCATTGTTGTGGTACGGTTTTTTGAACTGACAGATTGAATGTAAGAATGTTTAAAATGCGTCGTGATCGCTTCTCTTCAACTTTCATATAGACGGTCGAAGGGTTAAAATTCTGAAGAAGAAAAATATGTTTTGAGTAAAAATATTTTTTTAATATTAACATATTTGGTGTTATGCAGAAAATTAATAAGTAAAATGTTGTCTTTTAGGTGCTCCTTTACATTTCTCACAAACTTTGAAAAAAAAAATCTTAAAAAAAAGAGTCCCACACGAATCACATAGGGTTATAAAAGTTATAATAATTATAACACGTTTAAATCCCATAGCATTTTAGTGAGATATTTATCGCTCACTGAATCACGACACACAGATAATGAAAGCTCTAATATCGTTTTTATTAGCGTTTGAGTTGATAATAGCTCATCACCTAGCCACGATAATAACGTAACCAGGTTTATAAAATCTATGAAAGATCGAAAACTTTTCGAAGATTCATCTATTCCATACTTACCTACTACTTAATATTATGTGTAGAGTAGTGTGTAGGGTATGGGAAAATAACTCCTTTGTCCGTTAACTTTTCATCTTGAATTTTTGGCAAGCATTTAAACCATGACCTGCGTGTAAAATCTGGGTTAGGACATAGAATACCATCCATCACGTAGTAAGTTTATTATGGGATAATTTTCGACCACCATGCAGGCGAAACCTCGAAAGATTCTAATCTATACGATATTTCTTGAAGAACTACCCAAAGGCCAGTGACACGCCAAAAGAACCAACAGTTTTATTTAATTTTGTATAAAAAAACATTTATCTGGGATAAAAAACACTCTTACGCCAGTTTAATTCCCGGATTCAATAGAAACGTTCCACGCACGAAGATCTGTGGGAACAAAGAGTAAAATAATAATTACAAAGATGCGATGCACCCACGACTTGTCATGACTTCTAACCTCGAATGACATTTTCTACTCCTATTATACTGAATCTAAACCAAACAATGAAGGGAAACCACTCAAAGAAGTTCACATGAAAATCATAAATTCTACACGAGTCCTGAGAACGGTGACTGACAGTGTTCTCCGTCACGTCACGACTCACGACTCACACGACTGGTGTGTCGAGTCCTTTACGATGAGGACTACATTATTCAATATCACGATGGCTATAGAGCTTGCTTATTTACCATTATTATAAGCTACTGGAAAAATGATAATCGTGATCAATGCTTGCACAATGACTAGTGAGATTTTGTGTCAATGAAATTGCAAGTTACTTGGATAAGATCTGGGGGCCTAAATTACCGCTCTGTAGCAGAATCATAATACGATAATAAAATAAATCACGTTTAATTCTTAAAACTGTCACGGATGCAGTTAATATTAAAGTCCATTTAGTCACCATTTTACGTATTTTTATTTTTGTTATCCTAAATATTATGATTTTTAACCGACTTCCCAAAAGGAGGAGGTTCTCGATTCGATCGGTATGTTTTTTTTATACCTATATACAAAGCTTTTTTAGTTTCACATACCGGGAGTTTGTCTGTAATCAAATCTTGTAAGTTAAATAAAATTGAACCCACTTCCCCGTTTTCGATTGACCTGAAGCTTTGCCTACGTTTTTGGTTCTGTTCACAATACACTTTTAGATCATACATAGATAGGCTGCCTGAATAAAGAACGAAAAAAACCACACCCGATAAGCTTTAAATTATCAATAAAAATTATGGTTAAATTATGGTCAAATTATTAATAGAGACGACTAATTGAAAACCTTCTCTAAACTGTCAAAATCTTGGATTAGGTAATCATTAAACGTCTCTGCGTGCGGCAGTTACTGCCGCAAGTTGATAGCAACTAATAGTTTTTCTATATATTTTTCTAGATATTTTTTAACTTTATTTATTTAGACATTCGGGCGAGAGCCTAGTTGTAAATTCCTAGTCTAGTTTGAGTCGTAAGAAAGCGCAGATTCTATTTTTCGCAAACACCTAAATTGTAATCTTGTCATCTTGTCCTTATAAATCCGAACTAAATGTACCTACCATTACTCATAATTAATTAAATTAGTAATGAATTATAGAAGTACAAGTTTGCCAAATTGTAAACTAATGGGGTGTGAGCAAAGTGCTGGAGAAACAAGGCTAGAATATTAATCATGTGCAGGAACACGAATGGATAAGTAATAAACTGTCACGTGCTGTAGCTTTTATTAGAAATTATGATTATGATTGTCAGGAAATGCCAAGTCCGTGTGACTTATCCGGATTATGTACGTGTCTTTGTGCGTTTTTCCGTTTGTTGCCGGAAAGTAACAGAAAAGAAATAATTATGTTAATAAAACTTCCAATTCCCGCGCTTCAAGTTCCATGCATTCCAATGTCATTTTTAATAAATATCACTGTCATGTCATGGTGTCATAGACAAATGAGCGGGGACTGTTTTTACTTTTTCTAGACTAGACTTTCTTAAAAATGAAACTCAAAATGCGTTTGATATTTCTGTCTCTTTGTTCACACAAAGATCGCAGTCATACTTCCGCACCAACAGTAGCCAATTTTCGCAGTAAATTTCATTATTAGCGCAGATATGTATGTTTTTCATAGAAGTAATTAATTTAAATTAACATTGTACGGTGCTTTAATTTACAAATAAACAATGCAGACAATTTAATTTAGTAACTAATTTGAGATAAGATTTATGGTAGTTGAGGACCAGTGCCAAAGGAGAATGAACATATAATAGAAACAATGACTTCCTGTCTACAGGGAAGGGCTTCTTTTGTAAATAAATGAAGGTTAGGAAAAGACAGTAAGCTCTCTTTGCTTCCTTTGTTAGATTTAATATTATGTAAGACGCGTTTTCTTGTTCATTTGGGGGGTCAAGTTCCCTCAATGGAGAATACCTACTCATATTCTCTTTGAAATCTAGTCCAAAATAGGATTCCTTGGGATCTTGGGAGACATTAATGCAAACGAAACGTACTCATACGTTTACGTTACAGTAATAAAGTCACGGCTTCACAGGTTTCTCAGAACGCCAAACTGTTTAATGATTCAAATGATCGCTAAATGTTGGCAGCAGATATCTATGACTCAAGTTATGTCATATTTTCACACTTTTCCTTGGCATCGTTAACAGAGAGAGTTTTGTCATTTATCTTGGTGTAAAATGCTATCTGAAATTACCCCTCGCATAGTGTTTGCTATTTATGATATTTTACGATCCTCTATTGTAGGTATAGACAAACTAACTTTCTTCTAAATGAAAAAAAAACAACAACAAGTGCCAGAGACTAGCTTCCGAATTCAAACCACGAGCGCAGAAAAAGTGTCATATAAAAAGTTCAAAATGCCAACTTTCTTTCGTCCGAGTTTTCTTACAACTTTCCCCAGATATCTTTTGATCAAAGTGTCTAATGGTTGCCATAAAATTGATAAAATACTGCAACGGTCCAGCGCTGTCCAAGGGCGATGCGATGCGTTGGCCAGATTGCGTCAATGAGAATATATGGGCCAAACCTACGTATGTATGTTGCCATTGCCGCCGGATATCGAATACTTCGTAATTTGAATTTCTTAGGTGCGTTCTATTAGTTTTTACGAAATTCGAGTTTAAATGCGTTCAAATTGTTTTCGTTAAGTGCAGTGGTTAGAAGGGATTCGGACTAGTGATTTCCTCAATTGTTGGCAATTGAGGTCATTGTTCCATCAAGAAGACAAGAATCGATAGGTACTTTTTTCGATTTTTAACTTTATTATGTATGAGGAATTCAGGATGTAGGTAGGTATTGCTCTACAATCTGGCACAATTTAAATAAATAGCTGAACGTTAATCTGAACCACATGCACGCATTCTTTGTCTTTCATACAAAAATTAATATTTTGAAACTAAAGACATCAAAGCTCTGTTTTTTATTATTGTAAAATATAAAATCTCACCTATTTGCATGTTGTTTATCTACCTACATTCTTGCAGTAACTATAATCCAAGTGATGAGACACAAAATAATGTGTCCGGCATATAAACCCACCTAGACCTAGTTGCGACTAGGAAATGAGTCAAAATATTATTGTTCAGGTGTGGGCGTATGATACGACCTTCGCCAGTAACGCGACCAAGGCAAGGAATGTCCACAGTCCACTCCATCCTATTATTTATATTGCGGATAGAAATATCCAACTATCTCGAAATAGATTAACTACTTGGAATCTGTTCTAAAGGATGATTTATTTATTGTTTAGATTCACGAATGCACGATATTTTTAGACGGAACCTGGAAAAGAAAGAAAAAGCAATAAAATTAGGAAATAAAAATAAAACTGTAGTAAAACGTCCGATAAATTCCAATTCACTTTATTGACTCTTTTAGTGGTTTTAAAGTTTTTTTCTTTGTTATTTTATTTATTTTGTGTGTTGCCAATTTCATTTCACAAATCTCAAACAAAACAGTTTTAGCTTACGTCACGGCCACGTGCGTGTGATGTCATGACGTGCGCTTTGGATATTGGTACTACTTACCTCCTATAAATATTTGGAATGGTGCAATATGTCACGGTGAAATTGATTGCATAGCCATCTACTTATAGTGCTATAATTATGTCAAAAATATGCAGCCAAGCATATGACACGACCATAACAACATTTTTTTTAAAGATGTAAGTAGGTATCTCTACACGGTTAAAATTTTTGTTAAGTCTTTCTCGAATTTTATAAAAACAATTCATCCTTTCATTGCTCGGTTTAAACCTACAATGTTATCCAGTTTACGTTGCTAAGTAGTTACTGTTACTGAAGTAAATAAGGCTGAAACTGTGCCACTCGTCGCGATAAGCGTGTTTGAAGATTTAGTTCAGATTGCATGGTCCTCTACAGACTTAACAACCATTACCTCACCTACATCTGTAAGTGGACCTAATTAGTTAAGTAATTTCCGAGGAATGATACCGTGTTACTATTAAAACACTCGAGTTTGATAAGTACTTTAGTTACTATAGGTTATGGTTGATGATTTAAATTGTAACATTTATGATGTATTATAATGTTGTTTCTAATATGCCTTGTAGAAAAGTAAAGGAAAAGTTATAAAAAATATTGTATAAGCATAATACGTGTACTCTCTTACTTAAGTGTCACAAATAAAGATTTTTGAATTTGATACCTAATAGAGTGGCTAAATACTAGGTACTTGTTTGAATTCTGCGCCGAGGCGGAAAGTCGTTCATTTGGGCATTCAATGATTCTTTTCTTAGTGTCAGCGACAACAGGCGTTATATTTGTAATATAATAAGCCATGACCCCGTGAATTAGGTTAAAGGGGTCTTATTTAACATGCTGAATGTATAATTAGGACACCGCCCATGGAATTTATGGAGTCAATGCTGCTGACATCAATGAAATATGATACAATATCATGTGTACAGTGTTATGTGAACTAATACAAGAACATTTTTTAGTCACCGTCCAATTTTTTTCCAGACTTATGGTATCATTCACCATCACCATTTTTGAAAAAAAAAATCGATACTTACGTAAAATTATTTTCTCGAAAGATCTATCCGCTCTCCGCTAAACGTTAAAACTTTGTGATAATATGATATCTCAATATTGTTATATTGAGTTATACTAAAAGAAAAAAACACTTATCAATCAATCAATGATTTTAGTCAAAGAAGAATATATTAGAATTTGGACGGTGACTAAAAATCATCTTGTATAGTAGGAAAAGCAAAAACATGTTGGAAAAGAAAGGAAAAGTAGAAAAGTAAGAATAAAGCTGCGACTTATTTGGTGAGTGTAAATACTTACAAAACATGTGTTACTTACAATAACTCGACACTAAACGGTACAATAAGGAATCACAACAAAAAAATCTTAGTGAGTCGAACCTTTCATTCACCTACTTCTAAATATAGGAACGCCTCACGCAATTGTTCACGGCGCTAAGCCGATAAAACTTTTCATTTCTACCAATAATGTTCGGTTATAGGAACGAAATGAACCGTGAGACCGTATCGTGAAATGTATCGAATCGATTTGACACATTTGATCGATTTACGATAGCCGCTTGTTCTATCTGAGGCCATTGTTATCGATTATAATACTTCGTTAATGTAGTTAGTGAAGAGTTTAAGGTGATTCGATAAAAATTATACAGTTGTGTGTTATTGTACTTTATAATTTTAAGTTGACTTGCGCGTTCAGCTTAGCATCTCTAGTCTGATAAACCAACAAACAGCCAGTATAACTATTTTCCGCCATTTACTATTTTCATATTTAATTGAGTGATTATGCAAAAATTACATTATTAAAATCTTTACGACCGTCGGAGTTGAATGGCTTTTAAATTTATAACCACTGCGCAAGCGCGGAGGTTAGACGCCAAACTCTAGAATAATGTTGTTGAACGTTTATAAATAGAAAACTGGGAATGTTTAGGTATCAGGAAACGCCTGTAAATCATAAGATTTGTTAGTGTAGGTTGAGATTTTCAGGTAGTTTATAAGATTATACTCGTGCTACAATGGTCAAAATAAAATATTATGTAGACTGCATCAGTTGCTCAGCTTGATACACAGCTGTAAAGATCTTAGTAAATGAAGGAAGTGGTTTATATCGGTTTTATTGAAATTGCAGCAGCCTGTCGTTTATCTTTATGTATTTAGATGTAGGTATAGTTAATTGTGATCACGAGCCAAAAGATTACCGCTCGCTGAAACGATCAGTGATTCAAGCAATACAAAATCAGTTTATGTGGAGCTTTTATTGTATTAGAAATTTATACAAAGCGAGGCCATGTTACACTGAAAATGTATACCTTGAAGTGTCATTGTACATTAGTTTTTCATAAAGTTATACCTATATATTAATATAGAAAGAGTATTTACAAAATATAATAGGTACAGACGCCAGGACATCATGGTTCTACAATCTGTCAAATTTCTTTACTAGATTTTCAACTATATCGCTAAAGCATTAGGTTTAAGGATGAGACAATTTTACAATTTCGGCTAACTTGATTTGCTGGCGTCTGTACTTACTTTATTAACATTTTTATCATTATCAGTCGATTTAGTCGAGTAGAGTCAATTTTATAACGCGAAGCTAAGATTATTGGAAGTAATTTCACTGAAATTGAAAAATGCAATCATGTACTTTTTTTGTATTATGTTATGAAAACCAAAATGCCGACAAACGCTAGTCGTATACCTACATATTGAGATTGTATAACAATAGTTATTACAAAATGTACATTTTATTATTATTACGAAACTGGTACACCATGCGAACTACATCATATTTACTTAAGACGCAACAGTGCGTTGTTTAATATTTGTTAAGTTATAAATAGCCGGTGATTATAAGCCTCTTTGTTGAAATAGCTTTTATATGGTAGTTTTTCATTTAGAATATTTTAAACTTTGAAAGCCTTCATTGCAACAAAAGTTTATTGCCCAAAGGTTAATGTGTTCCTGAACTCTGAAAGCCAGTTCGAGTAAAATAGAAAGATATGAAGGTAATGTATGTATCATTATCACCCACAGCCCGAATTCACCCACTGCTGGGTGTAGGCCATATTATTATGTGAATATAGGTGGTACCCAAATAATATATAATGTAAGTAAATAAATACAGCATAGAAATCGACTGAGATTCATAAACACAACATAGTCTATTACTTATTTAGCAGTATTCTAAACTATTATTATCATTTCCGTTATATTCTTCCCATCCATAAATGTTCTGCGCACGCAATATAATATCGGTAACACATTGAGTTACATCTAATTCGAAAACAACAAACTGTTGCAATCAGTGGCCTCGATATCCACTCTAACAGACGGTCTGTACTATCTGATGTCATAAAATTGTGACGTTTGTTGCAACTAGTATTCAGCAAAGGTACTTATAGAACCGTAAATTGTAACATTGTGAACTGGCAGAGCGTATAATAAGTATGTTTTGATCGTGTTACGGGCATTTATTATTTTACGATTATTTAATTAATTTAAATATAGCTTTCGAGATAACGCTACTAACTGCGGTACTCAGAGATATTTAATGATTACTTAAGCCGTCACTTAGTATGTATTTGAGATACTTTTGTATGACAAAACTGTCAAAACCTTTACTAAGTGATGGCCTAAGTAATCATTAAAGCTCTCTGAGTACGGCAGTACCTTCGAGGAACCTTGACCTAGCTCTATTGCTTTTATTTTTCATCCTTATCCATATTCAAGCAAATAAATGAATTGATTTGAATTTTATTCGATCAAGTCTTCCAATCTCAAACAGTGGATTTCAATCGAGTCGTATTAAAACACGTTCAGTCGCCATTTCCGTTAAACTAATTTCTTTTTGTGACACGTTTTTCCTTTGCGCAAAAAGCTGTAAATAATGGTACACTGTGGAACAAAGCCGGTTACAAGACTTGCAAGTAACGGGACCCAGAGTTGGTCATGCAAAAAATTGCAAGTTTGGAGATTAAAGACCTCGCCGCCAATGCTCAATTAAATTTTTATTCAGTTGAATGCACAAAACGTTGCACATTTATTCAAACGATTTGCAAACGGAAACGTATTTCCCTTTGTGAATCTTTATGGTTGATAATTGGTTGATAGTGATAATTGATTTTTCAATACACTACCTCAAAAACTGGTTCTTATTGCACTACTAGCTGTTGCCATGTTGCCAGCGGCTTCGCCCGCTGCGACTCGAAAATTATCCCACGGGAAGAAGAAAAAATCGGGATAAAATCCTATGTGTTAATCCAGGTTATAAACTATCTGTGTACCAAATTTTATCGAAATCCGTTCAGTAGTTTTTGCGTGAAAGAGTAACAAACATACACACTCACACACAAACTTTCGCCTTTTTAATATTAGTGTGACTAGTGTGATATACCTACATGTAAGTGTGAAGTGTGATATGATAAGTGTGTTAATATAATATATTAAAATATTAATATAATATTAGTGTGTGTGTGTGTGTGTGATGTGGTGTGAGTGGCGCCGGTAAATGAAAAGTTGTGTGGTAATCGATTGTCGTGGTATGGACATGTGATGCGAAGGAATGAAGAAAATGTTGTGAGAAAAATGTTGAGTATGAATGTAGATGGCTATAAGAGTAGAGGAAGACCAAAGAAACGATGGATGAACTGTGTGAAGGATGACATGGCTAGAAAGGAAGTGACTGCTGACATGACGAGAAATAGAGAAGTATGTAAGAAGAAGACATGTTGCGCCGACCCCAAATAAATTGGGATAAGGGCAGGAGAATGATGAGTGTGATGTGATGATTAGGATTGACATGCAATGTATTTCGCACGTGTGCGTTTTTCTTATTTTTCCACAACGTAGAGCGGAAAAGAAAATTACCACAGATAACTATACCTTATACTTAGTCCAAATCGATTAAACCAGGAAATTTAAAGAAAAATCATCGCCGACTGTAGAGAGTCAGCGGTGTTTTTTTTTAAATCTTGTCATTTTGATTTGGGTCTTTACAGCATAAATATTTTTTGAATAATTAAATTGTGTTTATAAAAAGAATACTATAGATAAACATGATTATTCTTAACAAATACCTGTTTACTTTTATGAATAAATAAACATTGATTTGTGTTCTTAATTAAAACTTATTTGAATTTTATATTTTTCCTGTAAGGCTGTTTAGCGGTTTCATACCTTTGCTTCTTTTTCAACCTGGCGAAATCAAACCGCGGAAAAAGCATATTAAATTTTTCGAGGTATCGTGCATTCGTTGTTCAGTGTTTCGAGGTGGCGTGCATTTGTTGTTCAGTGTTTCGAGGTGGTGTGCATTCGTTGTTCAGTTTTTCGAGATAGCGTGCATTGGTTGTTAAGTATTTCGTATTCATAAACTTACGGGCACGTGATATTAGGTGTTACACTTTTCTAAGTTACGTAACACACTCCAGTCTCCTAAAAATTGATGACAAAAATACTTATCGTTTTATTCTTCGAAAGTGTATTGAAACACGTCGTTTGATACACGTGGGAATTTGTTATTGCATTTCTCGACCCCATGAACACCCTCGCCTAACGGCGCTAAACTTTCCGCACTTGTATCACAATGTACTATTGTTACATCAGTCAAGTTGATTTTCACCCTCTCCTTGTAGTTTTAAATAATTATTTAAGACTGGGGGTATGATTGATTGGACTTGGAATTTTTTTCCAAGTCCAGTTTATACAAAACCGTTTGCAAAATTTGCAGTAACGGACCCGGAGTGGGTCATGCAAAAAATTGCAAGTTTGCAGTCAGGAGATTAGATCTTTACACAAAATTATACAAAATAGCTCTCCAGAACAGCAGCAAACACGGGAACTTTCACGTACAGGTAAAAAGAGATAAAACGAACTAAAGAACTGGTCGAGCGAGTGCACTAATAAGGCAGGGTGGTCCGTATCAAGAGGTGTCCTTAACGGGAGTTATGAATAACTGGGGCCAGCTCCAGACATGCACGAATGCTGCTCGTATAGGCACGACCGCTGACAAGTTTAGAAATTCTCTCAAATCTATGCAAATTCAAAAATCGACACCCAATATAAATAACATTGTAACTTTAGTTGCACGTTTGTAAAACTTTATGCCATATCGATATCCAATATGAATAAAGTTAGGTATGGTATAAAGTTGTACAAACGTGCCACTAAAGTAACAATGTTATTCTTAGGTGTCCAAAATGTACAAAAAAAATCAAGACAACTGTTCCATACCTACATTCTGAACGTGTAGGTCGTTGCACTTTTGAAAGGACTAGCTGATTTGAAAAAAAAAAAACCGATGAAAATTTTTAGTGTTCGTTGTTGATTTTTGATGTACCGAGTACGCGGTAACCACTTTTCACGTCGGTGTCCACCACCCTGTATAACAATAATAACCGCCAATTTATAGGTCCAAATCAGCCAAGTATAACCATAATATTAACAGAACTTCATTGAATTTGGTTAAGTGGTTTCAGCGATTAGCGTGTACGAATATGACACATTATTTTCATATAAGTATTTAGACTGTGTGTCGTGCCGTGCGGTATTACAATTTTATTGTATAGGTAACTAACCATAAGTGATTAATTAATTCATAAATAAATATCTATTCATAAAAATTCTTTGACGACACGGTTGACGCAGTGGCTCAAGCAATGGACTGCTGCGCTGCGTGTCGCGGGTTCGATCCCTGCACGGAACAAATATTTGTACGACCTACAGATAGTTGTTCCGGGTCTGGGTTTTTGTGTATGTGAGTTTAAATGTTTGTCAACGCACCCACGATACAGGAGAAATTCCTAGTGTGGGTCAACGTTTTTTTTAAACAAAAAAAAAAAAAAAAGTCATGAATGAACAGACAGTCCGTCGTTAAATAATTAATTTCAGTACGTATAATTCGTTTCTGAACTAATTCATGTAAATTTACCACAACTGAGTCCTGAGCGTCTGACTACCTAGGCTCTGTGTGAGGAAAACAGGTTATACTGAAATAAACATTGTTTAATATTATTAGATACAGAGGTTTTCCTATGTATATGAAACAATGAGGAATAGGTAGGTACCTAATAAGTCATTAACATACATGGCACAGGGAATTTCAAATGCCTATCTCTTTAAATAGGTCTGTACTCCTATTGTTCTTCAAATATCCTAGATTTTAGTGTTATAGAAAACCAGTGTTATTTTAATAAACAATAAAATTTCGAATAGCCGCTATGGTCTTGAACTACTTAGACCTAAAAGACTTTATTTTATTACAATAAATATTAAAAAGGTTTTATTATTAAAAACAGCAAACACAAGCTGATTTTCTTGAAAAACTCCTGATTAAAACCGTTTAGTTGAAAAGAAGAAATATTTTCTTTTCTTGCTTCCTAATGGCATCCTCGATTATTTCAACAGATTTTGGCTTGTTACAAAGTAAATAATGAAAAATAAGAAACTTGTACAAAGTATATGATGTACCTATACATTAAGGGGGTTTGGTAAGTTTCTAGGTAATCGAGTTAAATACAGTGCTACAAGGATCTTTAGGCGTTTGAATGATTCAGGCAATTATTATTAATGAAATAAAACCCTAAAAATTACTTCATGTTAAAACGAGATGCTCTGAAAATGCGTTTTCATTCATCTGTCATCGTTTGGCTCATCAACCCGTAATATTGCAGTTACATAATAAGTCATAAACCACATAACGTGACATGATAATCCACGACACCAAACTACATAATTTACATTAAAAGAAACGTAGGTTTTTTAAAGACCGAAAACAAGTACTTTGAAGACAAGTAAACTGGCACACTAGCTGTCGATCAATATCAATTCCTTTTATAGATAGGTACAGTCGACCAAAATTATGGCTACGCTTCTGCTCATTTTTAATACAAAATCCCGTGCCGCATGCCGTGCCTATTTGTGGAGATCAATGATACTTAAACAAAAAATATCGACGAAAGCTACATTAAATTAATACTTTTTTTACCACCTTTTTTCAGCCAATAGGAATAAAACAAAACAAGTTTTAAGTATCTGTGTAGACAGACATGATGAATCTCTAAGGGTTCCGTTTTTCGACATTTGGTAACGGAACCCTAAAAAAGGACCAAGGAAGAGAGAGTTTTTAAGTGTTTATAGCGACCGTGCACTGCAAGCAGGAATAGTTCCACCGGTTGTCAAATGTACAGACAGCAGCACACCAAACTACCCGAAAAACTGTCAATTTTTCCCAACTAGCCTTGAACCTACAATGATTCAGTGATAAAGTTTAAAATCTATTAAAGAAATTTGACATACTGTAGAAGCTTGATGTGGTGGTGACTGTACCTTGTCAGCCACCCACTTCTTCGCCTGACATCGTAATAAAATTGTAGAAAATCTCGTTCTTAACAGCTATGTCCCGATTTATATAGGTAATATACCTACCTACGCAAATGTGTTTATCTTGATAACTGAGTATTATGAACTAAGAACAGTTAAAATAGACCTGATATAATTTAATTTCTTGTTTTGTTTCCTGCTACTTAACGATGTGGAACTTAAGAGGGGAATACTTAACGGTTGTTTACTATCGTATTCCAATCTTCAATCACAAATAACGGATTTTCTTTCGTAAAAATGTTTAAGTAGGTACTAACATTATGGTTCTGCATTATGGTAGGTCATTGGGTAATTGGGTATGGGTGGACCGTAAATATGGTTACCGCGAATGGTTCCAAAGTGGAAAACTGTAGATGTAATCTTTTAACTGTAATCTTTTAACTTTGGACTCGATATTGTCCTTTTAAGGGTTCCGTAGCCGAATGTCAAAAAACGGAACCCTCATAGATTTTTGGACTCGAACGAGCTTTGGCCACCAGAACAGATCAAGGTGGGAAATGTGGGAATATCAACAATATAAGTATTTAATTACCTATATACAATATTATTACCTACAGTTATAGTTTTCTAAAAGTTTCTCTATCCAACCACTGAATTAATTACAGAGATCATTAAATCATTAGAAAAGTTCATTAGTGGTTTCAATTAGAACAGTCACATAAGGCTCGAATTCTCGATACTGTGTAAAAACAGCATGCACGAATTGCTGCCGTTAGATAGTAGGAAAAATAATGCAATCGCATGTCCGTGTGAGTTCAGCCTATGCGATCGATATTGCGATATAAAACTAACGAGCTCGACCGCTTGAGTTGCCATCGAACGAACGCGACGTAATGAACAACGCAGACTTTTAGGCTCAATAATGAAGGGAAGAAAAAAATGGCCCCGTTTTTTTTTCTGGTGGCATTCGCAACGGAACTCATCAAGGCCTGACGCTTATTGGGTTTGGGCGCAGAACGCCAGAAACGCAAAATGACAGATTAGCAAATTGCCAGGACTTAGATTTTTTTCTCAAATGGTCAGAATCGCAAAATGCCAGATTAGCAAAATGACAGGTTCGCGAAAAGACAGATTAGCAAAATGACAGGTTCGCGAAAAGACAGATTAGAAAATGTCAGAAAAGCAAATGCAATTTTTTTTTGTGGTGTATGAGTCACCTTTTTTTTTGTGTTTGGAATATCATCAAAAAACACCCCTCCCGCTCTGGGCAGAGCAAAAGGGAGTGTCAGACTTCTACTGACTAAAAACCACCATGTTCCTTCTTCGCCCTTTGTGTCGAAAAAAGAAAAAAAGAAAATTAAAAAAATAAAAATAAAAAAAATGATAAATGTTCATTTTGGTATTTGAAAAATGTTGGTGTAAACTATACTGATAATAAAGAATGTTGTTAATATTCATTAATTGATGTTTTTTATTTAATTCGAGATTGATCTGTCATTTTGCGAATCTGTCATTTTCAGATCTTGTCATTTTGCGACACCTGGCATTATGCGTTTCTGACCATTTGCTAATCTGTCATTCTGCGAATCTGGCATTTTGCGAATCTGTCATTTTCAGATCTTGTCATTTTGCGACACCTGGCATTATGCGTTTCTGACAATTTGCTAATCTGTCATTTTGCGTTTCTGACGTTCTGCGCCCAAACCGCTTAAAATATTGAACGACAAAAATCTATCACTTCCATCTCAATTCAACAAGACAGGGTCTTGCTTACTTACCTAACTAATAAGCTACGACAAATCCTTTGGACAAGAAAAGCTAAAATACTGTAAGAAAAAAAAAATACAAGTTACTAATGGAAAGCGGACGCGTGTACGCACCATGAATGTGACCATAGACCACAGACAATCTATCTTGTAAATCACAGATGCAGTACAGAATACATAGGCAGTTCGTCCTTTCACCATTATTACAAAATGGAGAGGATCCCACAGTAATTTGTATGTCTTGGCGCGCTTCGCGATACTTAACATGGCGTGTATGAATACTGCATGTAGAATCACAAATTAATTATTAATTCCGCGAGCATAATTTCCGATTGTGATGCTGTGACTGGCTGTGAGACAGGATATCGGATTTAAATACTTTGAATATTGATTTAGAATAAATAATGGTTTGCAACACCTGTGATCGCTTTTCAACATTTCATAATTCCTTGATATGGCGTATGGCCCATTCATACGGGTGTTTATACGGAATTGTAACGACCCTTCGTTTAACAAGTAGGTAGGTACCTACTTACAATCCTAAAGTCCATTTCACGAAAGAAGTCCCGCGGACAATTGTGGAACTAAATTTAACAGATCGGCCATGTTGTCGTTTGTCGATGTTATCAAGGTGTGTTTGTTGTGGTAGATATTTTGTGAGTTTATTATTGGATTAGTGCGTTATAAGGTTTATTTACGATGCCAAAAGTTGTGAAACAACATTATGTCGCGCGACATACAGCGCTGCGTCTGCGGGACTTCTTTCGTGAAATGGACTATTATAATGTCTACGGTGTCTACCTACTTATTATTTAAAATAAATTTCTAACAAAGATTACAATAAAGAAACTTTAAAATTGCGGCAAAGATTGACTTTACCAATGTGGTTTGTCGTGTGATGATGTAGAGGAAGGTCACTTACGAGTAAGAGGGCTACGTACGGGAGGTGTATAACTCTTAGCATAGTATGAGTAAGCACAGGCCAATTTATTAAATTGTTTATTACAGGTAGTCAGGTAGGTAGTTGAGACACAACACAAGATAATAATAATATATTTAATCATGTCAATAAGAGAAAAAAAACTTTCGCCACTGAGTCTGTGTTGATTGAAACGCACAAGAACCGGTAACGTGCGACAACAACCGGTAAATAAAGCTCTATTTGCGTGCTGCAGTAACCGGAAGAGTTAGCTTTAGCTTACACTCGTACACGTTGTTTGGAAAACAAAACAACACTGTTGTGCCATGAAAGCATGGAAATAGACTTAGGTACCTATATATTATATAGACTATAGAGACAGGTACTTTACAACTTGAGTTTACAAAATTATGAACAATAATTTACAGTAACGAGAAGTCTCCAACGAAATTTAACTCTTTTCAGTTAAAAAAACAACAATCATCATCATTCATGCCCAATCCAACATGTTGGAAAGGCGATTTACTCAACGTCGTGGTTAAGACCAAATGCTGCCTCGTGTACGGCATACGCGCTTGCGACCACTCGACCTGGGTTCGATTTCTGGGTCCTAGTAAAGTGTTATTGGATATTTCCATTTCAATTTTCTCATTAGCAGCCATGGAGTAAGAATTTGTGTCCGATTGGTGGCAATAGGCTCGCCCCCTACTACATGAGACTTGAAACATAATTGGTGAAATGTGGGAATGCTATTAGGTACACCTCTGCCTAACCATTCGGTGATCACAGCCGTGACGTTATAGTATGATACCTTTATTTTTTACCCGAAATCGATGTCACTTGATGTCACAGCTTCGAGAGCACTCGTGGGTAACTATTTGTCTCATAAAACGCCAAACGTGTTTTCTTGTTCATTACCGTTCTATCCACAACCGTAGAAAGTGTTGCAATCTCGTGTGAATGTTAAATATACCTGACACCACGTGTGTTACAATGGTGTGAATGTCCTATGGATCGGTGAAAACTAGATAATAGCTTTTCTTTCTAAAACTTTCCCACCTTGGAAAGTTAAAAAGTTATTTACTTTTCTGTTAGGCTATATAGGTTAAAAGTTACGATTTGTTGTTCGACAATACGAATGTGTATAGCACACTATAGTTTTACGATTACGACGTAATCTATGTAAAATATAGGATCTATCTATAGAAAATATAAGTATTTATTATTTTATATTATGTTAATGTATTTTTATGAAGGCACCTATTTTAATAAAAGAACTTCGTTTCTCTTGAAAATTGCTGTAAATCAATTGAAAAGTAAAAATATTAGTCATCATCATCGTCGTCGTATCGCTTTGTTTTGTTTGGACATGGTTTGTTAACTTCCTCAGTGGAAGTTCCTCCTGGAGGATCAAACAATTTTCCTGATTCTAGAAGTTTAACCGTTTCGCTCTCCTCCTTCGCTATTCGCGCTTTCATAATAGCATGTTCCCTGTCACGGATTATCTTTCTTTTTGCTTCTTCTTCGCGCCATATTTCCTCTTTACCCTCGTACCTGCGTTGTTTGATTCTACCATATATAATTCCAGCAAAGAGTAAAACAAACCTTGCACCCCTTATTACTGGGGATACTGGATGTGGTGGACCATATGGTAAATTATTCATCACAAGAAGTTATTGAATTAACTTTTAGTCAAAATAATTGTACATTAAAGAAAGTTTACTTTTAGAGGTCCATTATTTATTTTCGCTTACTGTCACGATGGTTGTCATTCTGAAGTCAGTTTTCAGGTACTGTTTTCAAAATGCCAAAAATCGCAGTTAAAACATTTTTAATGGCCAAAGAGGTTGTTCACCTGACTATTTAAAACATTTAACAATGTACTGTTGGAGGTGTTTGGGACATCCCTATCGGGTACTAGGTCAAGTGCACATGGCACTGAAATTATTATGTATTTTTCATGGGAATAACATTTGTATCAGTAGGAAGGCCAGTGGCCGAATGGGCAGCTAAGAATACCGCTTGTCTCTAGTGTGGCGACCACCAATTATAGCGGACTGGCGTGACGCCAGCGGTCGCAGCGTCGCGTGCTCAACAGGAACAAACGTTTATCGATTCAGATCAATCACTACATAGTCGGTCTTCCTGTGTATGTAACGGTGCTAAATTGCATATTGCCGTTAGCTAACTAGAACGTTGATTTACACATGTTAATGTGAAATATATTTTTTGTAACAATTTAATAAAAGTTCACTGGCGTTACATTTCCACTTTCTCTCGTTTTTGCAGTATACGTAAGATATACGAGTACCTAACATACAGCACTAATTGCATTGTATGCTTGCTAATGACTACAAATTAACGCACTGAATGAGCCTATTGTTTTCAGAACGATCTATGATGATAGATAGCAATTCCTTCCGGGATTGTGAAAATATGCTAAATCGTGTAATTAGAGGAGAAAATCAGTAGGTTATTTGATTTAATTTTCGACTCAAGTGACCAAAAATGCAATTATAAATTGAGGTAAATAGGTTAATAGGGCTAGCTTGCTGGATTTGGTTTTGCACAGTTTTGCAAGATTAAGAAGAACTTCTCGGATTGTACATTTCAGGGCAAAACATACGCTTTGGCCGAGGCGTTACGATCACCAGTCGTTTATACAATAAAATTTAGGCATAATACTAAATTGGTGGCAGTGGTTTTTGCCTACCCCCAAGGGCATGAGTTTATGTATGTATGTATGTATGGTGGCATCTTAGATTATATACATGCCATTTATGGCAGTTTCTGATCACCGGTCACTTCACTATCACTATATTTATAAAAGAAAGTCCTCCGTCTGACTGTCTGTCTGTTCGCGATAAACTCAAAAGCTACCGATTTCATGCTGTTTTCACCATAGAGCGGTTCTCGATGAAAGTTTTAATATATACCTAATTAACACGCGGACGAAGTCGCGGGTGAAGTGCTAGTATTATGTATAAAGCTCGAATTCTTTCTAGCTAATTAAATGAATGATGAATAACATCGAGATAACAATCAGTAATGGTATTTGGACAACGTGATGTTGAATATGTTTTTTAATATTGCGCCCACGCATGATTGAATAACAAAACGATACCCTTTCTATTTTTAAGCGTGAGCTTCGAGACCTTAACCCTAAAATGATTCTATCAAAACAAATCTGTTTCAAAATATAATACTTCAAGATAATATTCCAAATGACGATTTCGTGACATCAAATTCATTCAAATGTACCTAAGTCACGCTTTGTTGATATCTTGTTTGACTTTTAAATGTGTTTTTTTTACTAAATTAAATTAACCTCACCAAAAGAGGCCAGATTAATTGTGACCAACAGTGATCCCATTAATGCTTCAGCCATTAAAAAGTTAGTTATCCTGTATTTCCTTTAGGGATTGCCTATACCTGGTCATATCGCCTTATCTAATTAGTAGTTTTCAATTAGACAGATCACAGAACCAATTTGCACCGATGATGCCAGACTGTATCAACGACGACTGATAAGTTTGTCAAGGTCAACTTATGCAAACAACGGGTTTGCATAAGTTGACCTTGACAAACTTATCAGTTTCCAATTTACGGCGTTGCACAATCAAAATAATACAACAGCTCGCAACTAGTTCACCCTGTACATAATAATGTAGTTGCCACAAAGTATACTATAATTACTAAGGTCGCGGGTTCAATAACTAGTGGGATAGGCTTGGTATGGCGAGTAAACTATGTGACGTAATCATTCCATTAAAGTTGAGAATAAATTTAGCGCACTCGTCACGAAACAACTTGGTCGCATCAGTTGTATGTTTTACGAATAATCACTCGATGTTGACTGTAAATAGCGATTTTTTCCCCTTGTTTATAGTTTTAGTTACAGTATGATATAATCAAACGTGTCACGGTTGAATGCTAGTTAGGTATTTAAAAAAATCACCTCATTGCATGCGACGAGCGAACTGACGAAACATTATGCCTTAAGTAAATGTGTGTCGTATCTATGTATAACTCCAATTGGTTCGCTGGATGTAGGTAATGATAATAAAACGTTTCCAGGCAATGGGGACGTGTCGAGTACCTAGGCATATCTAGTGCTATGACGTACCTATTCAGTAAATTACGTGCAAAACGGTATAGGTAGGTACCAAATTAACAGCTTTAAATATAATGATAATGAAGATAGAAACAATAAAAATAAAGATGAGGTCAATTAGATAACTAATTAACTATACCTAAAGCTTGGTACTGCATTGGTTGATGCTCATGTAACGTATGCTAAATATGTTTTACAAATAGAACTACATTTTAACATTAAGCAAAATTAATTCCCGCTTTCACTATAAGTAGCTTAGATATAATACTAAATGTAAGTATTTGTAAACTCAGTAATAATATGATTGTATGTAAGTAGGTTACAATTTGTTAATAGATAAAAAAACACGATAATTTACACCACTCCAGTAGCATGCACACAGGGTATGGCCCTCTTGTGTATGGATGCTACCGGAGTGGTGTTTCACACGAATGTTCTACTATTTCATAAACCAATACTTACAGCTGGATATGACGGCAAAACGAAACCTTAGACAAACTCCGATCAGTTTCATTTGATCATAATTATAAACTTTCAGTTTACTGTCCTGTGGTAATCTCCTAGATCCAAAAACGGGCCAAACATAACCTTACTCAAAAATCGTATTTCAACTTAAATAAATATGTAAGTAGTTAGGTTTTAATTGTGTTTTGTATTGTGTTTCTTCTTATTGATGAAACTTCATAATTGGGTTTATTTGTATTTAGCGCCTTGATAAGAAACCGGTATCGAGTCGAATTATTTTTATTTTCTCTTGCCATCAATCCCTTCCCTACGACTGTTGTTGACTTTTTCCATCTCTTTCAAACCGCAATGAACAGCGATAACAATTACTTCCTTCTATCTCGCTCTAACTTAAACTTCTTTTAGTGTAAAATTGTCATTGGAAGAGGGCGCTTGTGACGTTTGCTGTATATAACATTGTTACCAAAAAGTTTTATTTACTCCTAAAATGTAAGAAAATGCCAAATTTTATTCGATTACTATAAAAACAATTGTGAATTAAACTTAAATACAAAATATGGGCTGTGTGCAGTGTTAAAAATGTCGTCATTCATTAATTTGTGGGTGTGGTGAACGCCGAAAGTGTCTTGTCAAATATTGATGTTTTATCTTTAATTTCTCTTTAAGATTGTGTTCCTTATGTAATTTGGGCGATAATGTTTTTCATGGTCGCTATTTAGTGCAGTCTGTATCGAAAAGTAACCTCAAACAGTGCGAGAAATAGTTTGGTAAAATAAGTGTTTTGGTGATTTTAGAAATCGTCATCGACGAAGACTACGACAATGACGACGCCAGCGAAGCTGTTCGGGCGAGAGCTGTCCAGCTACGACGAGGTGGACGTCGACGAGCTGCTATCCAAGCTGTCGCAGGAAGAACTTACCATGCTGGCCAAGGAGGTTGATCCAGATGTGAGTCAACTCTTTTAATTTATGCACTCTGTACAGATAACAATGTTTTTGCTTGTTTTGTGGGCTCTAGTTTGGAGTAATATCCTTATCACCAAGCCCAAAAGTGATTATTTTGGATAATACATCTTCAAAAACAACAGGCTTTGTTAGAAAAATGAAGCCATATCAGTATCAGTCAATGAACTTTACCAACTGTTAAAAAATTGCACCACAAAACCTTGCTTTAGCCTCGCATTTTTGCAATGTGAAACCAACTAAAATATTTTTCATAACAATGTAGGTATGTTTCTCATATAATTTTCTACCCACATTCACAATCTGCTAACATCATCAGCCAAGTCAATTGATATTGAAGGCCACAGTATTACGTTGGATAATACTGCTAACATTCACACAAATTACATGCCTCATTGTTGAACCATAGACTTCTCACAACTCACCTTGGAGGTTTTATCAGAAGTGTCTGCCTTGAAAAAATATGTGTTTGTTTATGGCTGACTAAAGTGGAATATTTTCTTTTATCACAATTTATGAATGGATAATCTTAAAGTTTGGCTGGTTTCCAACTATGTGGAGACCTATGTCCTGAGAGATTAGTTCCTGTTTATATTTTTTTGTTAAATGTTTTGTATGAACCTTCATTAATTAATTAAATTAACTGTTTTATTAGAGTTGAGTTGCTATTTCTTGATGGAATGTCCTGAGGTTCTTGATAAGTTTGTTAGAATAACTGAACTTTACCTATAAGAATTTAACACTGACATATTAGAGAAAAAAAATATGCATAGACCTAAATCTAAACACAAGACACCTATTAAACTTCCCCAAAAACAGTCCCCTCTATCGCCCTTCACCACTTCCCAGCGTTATAGCTGGGGAGAGCAGAGGTGGAACAAACTCCCCAACAACACATCTGTATGTTAAGTGAAAAGAAATTGGTTCTAAAAAATTTAGTACAGATGTTTCAAATTTACTTACTGAGGTATAAATGAATGGTTTTCTTAGTAGATAATCCATCATGAAACTAAAATTCTTATTACCTACCTGCTCTTTATTATTTTAAATTGCTATCAATTTGTCTTGCTTCCCTGCATTTCAGTGTGCCAAAGACTTCTTTGCATATATTTGAATATACTAATAGTATAACATTCAACACTTTATTGTTTTTCTACCCGTTTTTGTTCTATGTGCTACTAATTTGTCTGCTAGTCTATTTTTATCCAATGGCATCAGAAAGAGGGTATTGTTTTTGTCATTTGTAACTAGAATTACTAAAATTTTTATGAATTTGTAGAAATGTAACTGAAAAACTCCAACCTGCTATCTTGTGTTTATAAAGCTTGCTTCCATGTTTGTAATAAAAAAAAAAAAATATAAATAAAAAAAACTTCTTATTCTTAAAAATAATTGCATAGTAATTAATCATACTGCCTCCCTCAGAAATGTTAAATGATTACTTAAGCGTCTCTTAAGTAATCATTAAACGTGACTGAGTGCGGCAGTTACTATAGTAAATATTTAATCATTCACTTCAACATCATATCAAATATTCAAAAATCATGCCACTGTTTAATCAATTTTTGAATTATCAGAATTAGGTTATCACACTTGTGAACACAAGTATAATCATTGAATACTAACAAAATTAACCAAAAGTCTATTGTTATTGGTTTACTTTTATATCAGGAGACATTATTGAAAACAGATTATGATATAGAAGTTATCATTGCAACTATACAGGGCAGGTCTAGCTATCAGTGAATTGATAAACAAACATAATTAAAAAGCTATTTACCTGTATATGGAAAAACGAACATGATTCATTTTTGTGTAATAAATAATAATACTTCTGATTTATAAATAATGGGTGCAGTCTATTTTATCTACTGATTAGTTTAATCCTATACTAGCTGTGCCCTGCAATCTCTGTCCACAGTGACATTATTATAAAAACTATTGTTTTTAAGGGTTTTCATTTTTTTGCATGGAACCCTAATCTTTTTCCTAAAATTAAAGCCGCATAAGTTACACCTTATAACATCAGCTGTCTGTCAGTAAAAGTCTTATCAAAATTGGTCTGGTCGTTTTGGGGATTTGCTGGAACAAAAAGAACAAATTAAAAAAAAAAAATTGTTATAAGTAGGTACTGTAAATAAGTTCTTTTGAATTCAATAAAAAAAAACTGTTGTTTTGCCATTAGAAACCAACACTTCAATTTTATTTATTTGTATAGATTTGAAAATAATAAAACTTACCTATCTTGTTATTCTTTATTATTATCTTGTTATTCAGAAATGATGAGACCTTTTGAATTGCATTCACTATTCAGCATTGACTTTTAACATTTTCCTATGATCATTGTTGCTATTCTTGACTTGTAGTAAATAGCATGTGTTGATGCAAATGTTAAGTGTGAATAATTTTATACAAAGAAACGTAATGATTAAGATATTTGCCTATTAAATTTAAATTCAGTAATGACCCGTGACTTTCAAATTGTTGGTCAAAGGTCACAACTCTAATTAAATCTTAATATAGTGGAAATATTCTTTGTTTATTACAATTTTATTTCATTACATTTATGGTATTTAGTTAGCCCATATTATCCCACTTCTAGACAAAGGTCTATCCCCATTCCTTTCACTTCTCACACACACACCCCACTAAACTTATTTCATACAAGCAGAATATTTGAAAACCATACTTCAGAAAGTGTTATCAAGACTAATTAAACCTCTATAACTCATTCCAGGACAACTTCCTGCCACCAGACCAACGCAACAACTATGATTGTGATAAGGGTCCCACGGGGCCCCTAAACCGCAAGAAGTTGATAGAACACATTAACAAACAAGCCCGGGAGACACCAGACGTCCCTGAAATCAAGCCTTTTGTCGCTGGTGTCGTACGTGGAAAGAAGGTATGTTGAAAGCTTGGCATAGTACGAAAACGAATTGGAATTGTTGTGGTTTTAGTGGCTGGTCCCAGACTTAAAGAGTTGCAGGCAGCTTAAACCCTAGTGGGTTCACACTGTCCTTGCACAGTTTCAGATATCACCACTGCTTTTCAAAGATTGTAAGGAATTAGGATAGTATCACCAAATGGAACTAGGCCTATCACATCTTGTAAAGGGCATGCAGAACCAAGTTGCGGTCCCATAGTAAAACCTGGGAACTAGACCGGATTTCGCATTCCCTAATCCTATAGTGAAGTAGCAGAAACTGGAAAAATTATAGACTGATTGTATTTATGTATTACAGGTAGTTATGCAATAAATTGACTAATCTTGTGGAAAATTTTGTTGATTTCTATGTAAAAGATAGAACAGGAACTTGCTTTTTTTAAATTAAAAACTTGAAGTTATATAACACTAGCTGATGCCCGCGACTTCGTTCCCGGTAACTAAAAAAATGTTAGGGGTGGACAACCCTTATTACTTAGGGCTATAAAAAATAGATAGTAGCCGATTCTCAGACCTACTGAATATGCATATAAAATTTCATAAAAATCGTTTCGGAAGAGTATGTATGGTACCTAACTAACATTGTGACACGAGAATTTTATATATGTAGAGAAGATAACCAAGCCATGCGCCCTGTTGACTAGAAGTTTGGCTTGTAACATCCTTCACTTCATGTACTCTTTTTAGTAGGGGAAATTTTTGATCTGTGGATGTTTGACCACCCATTACATACAGTTTCTTCCGTGCCTCACAAATCACTTTAAACTGTTGGTCCCAGCTGTCATTTGTAAATCTTCGACAGTCTTTACAGGTAGTCAGTGACCCGAGAATCTGACAACCAGTCATACCAAGGAGTAATTTTTTGCCCAGTACTAACTGTAAAATAACTAATTGGGTTGTGGACGACAGCTGATAGGCAGTCGCTCCATGTAAAATACCGGTATTCATCTGCATTCGGTAAGATTTGAAGCCAACATTGTTGGGAAAAGGCTAGGCAGATGATAATTAGTAAGGGAAATCAAAATTAATTTTGTTTGTTTTTTTTTAAAAACATTGCCCCACACTAGGAATTTCTCCTATATCGTGGATGCGTTTAAAATCACATACACAAACACACCCAGACCCGAAACAACTATCTGTAGGCCATACAAATATTTGTTCCGTGCGGGGATCGAACCCGCGACACGTAGCGCAACAGTCCAATCGCTCAGCCACTGCGCCAACCGTGCCGAAAAATTATCAACAGAGTGTACCAATAACAGTGTTATAATACCCTTTTAGTTTTGTGTTAAACCGTTAAATTGGAGTTCAAAGTCAGGGCAACATAAACTAGTGCAGTTTATAATTGAATTAATTACCTATGAATCACTGCTAGACCGCTCTATGATAGCCGAGGCCGACAAAAGGCACGTCGGCGTAGGCAGAGGTTCCGTAGTTCAAGGTTTATTTACATATTGATAAGTGTAAGTGATTAGTGAATTAATCAGTTAGCATGGTGCTATGGCGCATCTGCTGGCTTATTCATACATTGCTACATAGACGGGAAGCCGACCCCAACATAGTTGGGAAAAGGCTAGGCAGATGATGAGTTTAAGAAAATTATGCCTTTCGACATTGGGCTGCTATTGATTCATTGACTTTACTAACATGTTATGCTTCTGTTTCCAGTGGATCCCGCCACCGGTGCCTGAGAAGCAGCGTGATGCAGACGAGCAGATCTCCATCGACCTCGGCGACGAGTATGAGCAGGCGCTCACTGATGCCTCGCAGGAGGAGATCATTGACTTGGCTGGTAAGTCACTTCTTTATATATCGTGTGGCTAGCGCCTAAACTTTTATCAGAGTTTTTATGTATCCCAAGGACCACTGACTTGCCTTTACATAAATATCTCGCAGGTTTCCTCACGATGTTTTCCTTTACCCCTAAAATAGAGGTTCAGGACTAGTTTGGGAGTTAGGATCTCATTTGTGACAATTTACTTGTGTGCTCTCTTGTTGTGACTGTGCTTGTAACTTGTATTTTAAAGTGTCAAATAAACATTTTTTTTTAACTTTATAATTCAGAGTTTAATACGCGCATTAATCAGAAAAATCAGAGGTACCTACATGTCTTTGGTTCGAACTCCAGACCTATGACTTAGCAGTCCGATGTTCACTACACTATCAGTGCCTCACACTTTGTCACATAAGTACCTTTTCTATTTGAGGGAAGGGCCAAGCCAGCCCGCGAAATTCATGTTTTCTTTCGTTTTTTTCGACTATTTCATGATCGATGTAATTCAATGGTATTAATTGAACTAACTGCCGCACTCAGAGAGCTTTACTGATTACTTAGACTATCACTAAGTAAAGGTTTTGACAGTTTTGTCATAGTAGTAATCTGAGTACCGCAGTTACTGCCGCACTCAGAGAGCTTTAATGATTACTTAGTTCATCACTTAGTAAAGGTTTTGACAGTTTTGTATGAATGATTATAACTCTGTAAAGCCGTATTTCAATCAACATACAAGCTGACACTGACCTGCAAAATTGCAAAAAACATATTAGTCCGGTCAATTTAGACATCCGAGGTTACATTAATTCCCACCCTGCTAAAAATTGGTAGGATTGTTCAAAACACCATTAGAATTGAAATGTGAAAAGTCCTCATCGATCCGACACCTGGAAAAAAATACCCGGGGTTAAAGGTCACAAAAATGGTTTTTTTTTGCGATTTTTAGCAAAACGGTTAGTTTTACATAAAATTAGCCGAGACAAAATTGTACAACTCTTTCATCTTTTTGAATCGATATATCTCAAAAACGGTAACTCTTAGAAATAAAACTATCATAAATTGTGCATCCTTCTAACTGCATCATTAGACAGGTACGAGTATTTATTCTATCTTTTCCCACTATTGAAACAATAGTGAGTAACAAGGAAAATTGCATTGGCTTTAAATGTAGTAATGTATATGAGCAGCTTCATTTAAAGAAACTTCTCATGAATACTTAAACAGTATGACTATCGTTTTGCAAGATACAGTGAGTATATTCAATTGCATGGACACACGAAAAGAACTTGTAGTTTCAAAAGGTTCTCGTTAAGTTTCAAAAAAAAAAAGAAATCGTTTCATCATTTCATTTTACGAAGCTAGGGAAGCCATAGATGTTAGGTTACTAACCCGTCGCCGCTACCTAAATCAGTCTAAGAACCCAGCTTATTCCAGTCCACTGCAAGCATTAGGCTTCTTCCAGTTTGTACCACACCACTAAATCCATTATCTTTGGCACGTAATCTACCCCAATCGGCTATAAATTATACTGGTTTGCGGCTTACATAAGAACCGCTCACTATCCAAAAATGCTTGTCTAAAATAACCTCTATTGCAGTATTGTTTTGGTTACTAAACACTAGTAAATATTCATAAATTCAAATATTGACAGAAAATGCATGCGAATGCGAAGTACGCCACAAAATTCTGGCAGACGTCATGAAAACGAAATATTGCTCGCTAACCTAGTGCCACATAATGTAATAATCTGTGTGCCGTCTAAATACCTCCACTGACACGGTTACCGGCAAACGAGACACTCTTACGACAGATCTACGACACTTCATATTATTTATGATAGCTGAAATCAGGAAATTTTCTTTTGTAATGACAATATGTTCCATCGTGATGGCCTGGCGACCGGCCAGCATTGTCTCGAGTTCATTGCAACTCGTACAGATGCGAACCAAAGAGTTTTTATGTCTAAAGCTACGTCTATAAAACACTTACAGTTTTTAATATTAAAAAATTACATAATTTATTGCAAACTGGAATTTGTTGGAAGAATGATGCATTTCATTTTGTTCGCTTTATTATGTGAGAAGCATCAGTTTATTTCTAGATTTCACTGGTGGTATTGTCAGATAATTTACGTCTTCATATTAAAAGTAGAATGATCGCTTGTGGCACAAAGTATTGTAGTGTTGTCAAAACAATTATCACTGGAAATACTAGTTTCTACTGACATGCAAATAGCTTTCGGAAATGAGGCGCCGTCTTCACTTTTTTATTGTCTCGAATGCAGTATAGTTATTTTTGTTGTTTATTCTAGAAACTTCTGTTGAAAATAACAACGAGAAACGTACAATCATAATAATTACGATATTTCGTGATGATTGGTAGCCTTGTTCCATGCACTACTGAGTTTAATAGGCGTCCAACTTATTGTGTCATTATTATTTGGGCTATTACAATGCTATATATGCATATGACCAACGAAAACCACGTATTTAGTACATGATCCTCAATATATAAATATTCTATCGATTAATTAAAAAAACAATTACTGTATATAATAATAAAAAAATATGCAGTTTTATATTTTTACTGTGTAGACTATAGAACTGCATATTTTTTCTATCAGACGTTGTAACCGTTTTTGTGTTACCTAGTTTTCTAAGTGTGACCATGAATCTAAATTAAGATTTCTATTCGACTGCTAAACATTCGTTAAGCCTTCATTCAAGTTCAAAACAATATCGCTCATAACCACGACGTATAATTATACGTATATTCATACTTCAAAATAAATTATAAATCATGTTAGTAAAGGAACATTTGGCACAACACTTTAGATTTGACGAGTACCTATACTTGGCGCGGTCTTCACCTATAATATATTTTGACAATGTATTGGTCCACTTGTCTGCCTTATTGGTGTAGTGGTCGTAAACGCGGCTGAGCATGAGGTTCTGGGTTTGATTCCCAGCTCGGGCAAAGTATTATTGGGTTTTTCCATCGAGAATCTCTCAGTAGCAGCTACGGAGTCTGGGTTTGTGCTCGGTTGACGGTAATAGGCTCGCCCCCTATTACATGTGACAGTTCTCTAATAGACAAGTTTTTATAAATTCAAAATCATGTTATATAACTGGTGAAATATGGGTGTACTATTAGGTATGCCTCTGCCTAACCCACCGGGTATTACAGGCGTGATGTTATGTTATATGATTGTGCCTTTAAGAAAAAGCTGTCTATTTCCACTGATCTATTAAAATGCAACATGACATTCATCATTGAAATGTTTATCAAACTGTACTCAAAACATTTTGTGTATTGTTTCCAGCTATCCTCGGGTTCCACTCGATGATGAACCAGGATCAGTACCACGCGTCGCTGCTCAACAAGGGGCAGCCCGTCGGACTTGGCTGGGATGGCATCACTAAGGCCACCAAATCGAAGGTATACTATTGGCTTTATAGGATAAAAGTGGCGGGACCAGTTAATAATTAAATTAAAGATATGGAGACTGTTTCAGCTTTTCTTGTGTGTGAATCCGTACTCTTCAAAGTTATTAAGCGCAACGGTTCGCAATTCAACCATTTCCGAACAAAAAATATTACGCTATAAATAAATAGGTCCTGAAAACGTGCTCAAGGAAACGTGTACTATGAATTACATAGGAGCGTTGAAATATTTGTCACCCTGTATGACTTACCAAGCGGTATCGTATTACGTAGTTACTAGGCAGATGATGATATCTAAGGCATGCGGAACCGGGTTTCGGTCCTATAGTAAATCTGGTTTTTCCCGGGTGGGACCGAAATCGGGTTTTGTATGCCCTAATGATGACTGATATGGTAACAATTGTATTGTTAATGTGTTGCAGGTGTACCCCATGGACCCCCCTAACGACACAGACCCCGACGACACCATCACGCGGGTGCAAAAGAACGACCAGCAGCTCACTGATCTCAATTGGAATAATATTAAGGTAAGCGGTAAAATCAAGACATGTATTTAAAATCTGTATTCTTCCAAACGGTAGAAACAAAACATTTCCTATACCCAGTTATCTCCCTTTTGTGCATGCTGCGGGTGACAATAATACTTCTCCATTACAAAACCATAAGATGTGTTGAAACTTTGAAAGGCACGTTTTGTGGGTCAGACTGGCGAAGTTTTCTATCAGTAGAATTTATTTGACTAACTGCCGCACTCAGAGGAGCTTTAATGATTACTTAGGCCATCACTTAGTAAAGGTTTTGATACAAGAGTATGTCAAATGCCCGGTTGATGGCAATAGGCTGACCCACTATTACATGAGCATAAATGGCAAAAAGTGGGTGTACTCTAAGTACACGCCTGCATAACGCTTCGGGGATTACAGCCGTAATGTTTATTAATTCATTAACCTTTTTATTATTACCTGTAAAAACACATTTGTTTTTACAGGTAAGACCCAAGCTAACAAAAGTAGTCATAAATTACTAATAGTCCAGTCCCAAGTAACGGGTCTGGGTAGAAATACAAGTTACATGGTGGACAACATACTAAGTGTCACCCTCTGGAATTCCGCCAAAGGACAGAAAATACGTCCAAATACTGAGATACACTATTCAGTGTGCTCACTGCACGAATCACTTGCGCAAACTTTAATAAGTTTGTACGTTTGTATGTTATGTTACTATACATTTAATATTAACCAAACTTTTCTCTCCAGAACATAAGCGACGAGAAATTCGAGAAGCTATTCGAAGCAGTAAAAGCCAACACTCACCTGGAAGTGCTGTCGCTCGTGAACGTAGGTCTGCACGACCGCACGTGTGCGTTGCTAGCGGACGCGCTGCGTGTGAACACGGCGCTGCGGGTCGTTAGCGTCGAGACCAACTTCATCAGCCCCGCCGGAGTGCTGCAGCTTGTGAAGGCACTGCTCGATACTAACACTGTGGAGGAGTTCCGGGCTTCTAACCAGGTGCGTTTTGGATTTATTTGGGTAAATAGAGGGAGAGGAAAGATATGAAGAATAAAGGAGTAAATGATAGTATGAAGATTCATAGGGAATAAAAAAAATGAGTTGCGCCGACCCAAATAATATGGGCCAACGACGGGAAGATTATGACTAGATAAACAATTCTCGAGAGACGGGCTGTGAACAAATCCACTTAGTTACCTAAGCGATGTTGAAATCGACAGAGACCTACGGAAAAGTCATTCTGTATGAGTGAACTTTATACAAAGTATAATAACTTATTTAGCACAGTCAACTGCACAAATCGGGTTAAAATTATTGTTCGGGCCATATGTTCCTAATTGTACAGTCAATTATATCTTACCAAATTTGTTGAATGTTTGATAACAGATTATATTGCGCAATAATTACCCTTTGCGTGGTATTTTAATAAAGTATTTCTTGACAACTTACGTATTACAATGTGGCATTAGTTTTCATTAAGTACATAACCATAATATGTGCATATACTCACGCCTTCTCCCATGGTACACAGAAATACAGAACGGCCACTTTCTCTTACGACCCTTAACTCAACTAATAGATAAATATTTATCATTATAACACCATATTCTCATCTCCCAGCGGTCGCAAGTCCTCGGCAACAAGATCGAGATGGAGATAACGTCCCTGGTGGAGCAGAACCCGACACTACTGCGGCTGGGCCTGCACCTGGAGTACAGCGACGCGCGACACAGGATCGCCAGCCATCTGCAGAGGAACATCGACAGAAGTGAGTCCTACATCACCCAGGGATTATGTACTAGGCAGATATTTGGGGTATTCGTTGGGACCTACACTTTATGAAATGCTCGAGGATTCAATGTTCTGTTTACAGCTGAATTTGACATGATTCTTGGTGGAGTACGAAGGCGTTGAGTTACAATAAATATAACAGAATAACGCATTGATTAAACAAAATTCGTAACTTTTAGACATTCTTCTTTACGTGTCGATAAACTCAAATTGTGTTAGACAGTATGTAGCCATCTGCACAGCTCTAAATTCGCTTCGTGTAAATCCTGAAAGGTGCAAATAGTTGTGCAGGATGAGCAGGATAGGAACATATATTAAAGCAAAGTCTGACGTTTTTCACTAATATAACCTCGAAAGTCGAATGGGTGTACGTTTTTAAATATACCGTCTCTTGGTAAGTCTAAAAGATTGACGTTAGGGCTTAATTGATACGAGCTTTGCATATTTGTGGGGTATACGACCAAATACCGGTGTCTGTCTAGTATGTAATCCGTGCATAACAGGGAAATGGTGCAAAGACGATCTGGGCAGCTATTGGCTTTGGTAAAAGGTTTCCCGTTCGAGAAAAGGGTTTTATTCTCTTTTTAAATAACGCATTATTAGCATGGGACGAGAAATCTAGTTTTGTAAAAGTGAATAAATCGAAAAAATCATCAATACGTTAATGCCACTCTTCTTTACACCACTTTAAAGCTATCAATTTACAATGATTACTTCTAAATTATATAGAAGAAAACTATGTCAAATACTTAGCATTTATAACATGCATAGCTTATATTGCGTAAATATAAGCTCATCGCAACAGAAAACTTATTTTAAGATCAACATTTAACAGTTTTATTACAGGTTCTTACGCATATAATGTGAGATGATGACGTTGCATACATTTCAAATCGAAATAAATGTTACCATGTTCAAAAACATCATCTTATGATCTATAAAAATGTTGTTCACTATGTTATCTTGCATAGAACTTTCACTCTTAACTCTGAACGTTAAAGCTCACTATGCTGTGTAACATGCTCAAGCGCTGAGTAACACAATTCAGAGAATCTCGCTATAATATCATTTGATTGTTATCACCTGTAAACATACTTTCAAAGCTAATTCAGACACATGCAGATATGTAATAGGCTATTGGCTTCTATTAAATGTAGTTTGTAAATTGACTTCAAAATGCTCAAATGAATAGTTATATTGGTTCATTGTGACATATTCAAAAGTGAAATAATTTTAAAGTTATTTGGGAAACAGCTTCGTTGAACTAGTGGTCTCAAACACGACTACAGAGCATGAGGTCGAGCAAATTGTGTTTTCGGGGTTTTTCATCAGGAATTTGTCAGTAGCAGCCACGAAGTCTGGGTTTGTGCCCAGTTGCTTAAACATAACTGGTGAAATGTGGGTGTACTATTAGGTACACCTCTGCCTAACCCTTCGTGGATTTAAGCGTGATGTTATGTCATGACGTAAACATTTTAATTTTTCTCAAAACAAATGTAAACGCTGTAGATGCCAATAAAATAGTCATAGCCAGCAGCTGTGGTGTCTGATCTAGCCTCTCTTACGGCACAATGTCTAACGCTCGCGTCTGCACAGATGGCGCGGCCCGCACTGCCCGGCGCCGGCACTCTATGTCGTAAACATTCACTTTTACATTATGTCCTCAAATGTATAGTCGTGGTGTTTGTTTGACCTACTTAGGTACTGTTATTCACTGATATTTGAATAATTATAAAAAGGGCCAGAACAAAAGGTGAAAATCGAGGTCTTCAACTTGATAACTGATTTAGTTTTGAACTTCTTTGTGCGGTACAAAAAATCACTAATAAGTTTCAAATACAGTGTAAAAGTTGCAACTGAATTCTTCAGAAATTTTTTACGCTTCAGTGTAACTGAAAATATTCATGATTATTGTACTTTTAACTACGCTCTTTGTAATTAAAAAACGTAGCTACTTAAAATCTTTAAAGATGATAAAGCTAGATTTAAATGTACATATCAGTGCGAACACATAGTAGTCAACCCACCACGACTTTAACACACACCCACGCCTACATAAGCACGTATGGCGCATTTTGCGACGACAGCCCATCCTCAGCTTGTATTAACAGTCAAGACACGAAAACTGAAGAATATACATCTGTACATAGAGAAAAACTTGCTGCACCACTTAATTGTGTCTAATGCGAGTCAGCGATAAAGCGGCTGAAGTTACTGTTTTCGAATATATATTGATAAAGTAGTTTTAAGTGCTACAAAGCAAGCAAAAGTTTCAAAAATAAAAGACAGTATTGTGTATAATGCAAGTCCTGCAAATAGAATAATTCAAAATGGCGCATGTTAATACCTCGAAAATATTTTGAATTGTATTAATTTTAAAGAAATCACTTTGGTTGTTAACTGTCATACAAACCATAAAATTATACATTTGTGCTAAAACTTGGATCATAAACAGTACATTGTATAAAAAGTCTTACCAGCCATCGACTCGCGAGATATCGATTCGATTACCCATTAGACACAAGAAACATCGATAAACTAAATCGATTATCGCAATCAGATTGCCGAGTGCTAAAGAAGGCTAGCGTGTCGCTGAGCCTGCGCCGACCTCGCGGCAGGCCGCCAGCTGTCGGCATCGACAGTAGCTTCTTCAACATGACGCCGCCCAGCGCTGAAGCTGTCACACCCACCAAAGAAGAACCAAAACCGGTTATGTCCGAACCGGTAGATACCGAGACCTCACTCACTGTCAAGGCTAAACCGCAACCAGACGATGATAGACCTACCTCAATTACGATAGGCGACGGACCACTACTACCCGACAAATCTTTGACAAATGGCTTTCAAGCACCTGTCGCTACTAACTTAGAAAAGCCAATTACTGAACTTGAACAACCGGTGACATTGGAAGCTGAAAAACCGCTGACTACCGAATCAGAAAAACCGGCAACTACCGAAGCAGAGAAACCGGTGACTACCGAAACAGAAAAATCGGTAACTGCCGAGGAAGTAAAACCGGTGCCTACCGAAGACCGTCTAGCCGGCGAGCCGGTAGCACCGGTAACAGAGGAAGGCAAAACAGAAGAGGGTACAGATAAAATATCTATGCCTACCGGCGAAGAAGTGGACCGATTTGTGAAGGCGGCACCACCCGATGTTAACCCCAACCCGCACTCGTGAGTAGTGACGAACTGATTGCAACTCACACCACACCGCGTGTCCCCCTATCTCTATTTTTTGTAGATGTTTATACACAGTTCTATGTGAATTCGAACAATATTACATACAAATTACATTCAAAAGTATCAATTAAACACTGATGTACAGAAGAGGGGAGTTATACCATATCTGATGAACACAGATTTGCCTGGCGTACAGGTCTATGAACGACTGTTTTTTTTATGACAGCGTACCGATTTCTGTGTGTCGTCAGATTATTCTCGCTTCTGTATTTCTAGGGCTTCCTTAGGTTTGAAGGTACAACATGCACAACTGTCTAATTTAAACAATCATAGTTACGATCACGTGTCATACTTGTTTTTGTAATGTATAATTTAATATATCAGTTAACGTTTTTTCACAAACTATTTCCTTATGTAATATTTTAAAACACTTTATTTTTATATACAGTAATGTTACAGGTTAAATTATTTTTGTCTTGGCAAATTTTTTAGAAGCAGTATTAGGGTGGAAGTTTAAAAGATATTTTACTTTTATTGGCACAATTTTATTATATATTGGCACAAAATTGTTCTAATTCACATGACGCAACATAAGACACATGTGTGAAACCGTAGTTGAGAGATATGTTGTTCCATTCCAGTACGGAAAGATCTAACGCTGCGACTTCAGTTCCGATTCTTTAATCAACTGGCCAAGGGGGCGCGTAGCCAATAGGCGAGGAGGTCAGCGCACGGTACATTGTTGGCACGGCATTAACCACACTACGCTTTTGTTATAGCTTATTTATAATGCCGGCTGATTGAGTGAACACTTACACTTATTCACGTGCAGTTTTATTGTAGGGAATGTCTTGTGACTGAAAATAAAATAAAATTCAGACCTCTATTTTAAAGAAAGAAAGAAAAAAAACTTGCAGCAATTATTCAGTGATAATACATAAATAAAGCACCTAGATATAGAATCAAATCGGCTGTATTAGAGTCATAAAATATTCAACTAAATGGGCAGATAAACCATACACAAATAGATTAGAGGTTCATTAAATTATCATTTACATTTACATGTCACAAGCAATGTATTGTAATTCAGTCAGTTATTTAATTCACATCTGAAAACATTCAATAATCCTTTTTATTATAAAACTGCACAAAATAAATCTTTAGTCGATATGACATAAGTGGCGGCAAAAATCGCCATAAGTGCCATATTTCTAGTATAACAATTAGTTTACTCTATATAACTCTGAAATACTCTCTACATTAATTCCTTCATATCTCTTTCCTTTAAAAATCTCAATTTAAAAATGAAACTAATATATTTTGATGTGTTTTCTACTACAAACCTTAACAGTTAACAATTTAATTTCTAGTGAGGGGAACGTAGAACAGACCGATAATAAATAGAAATGGCCGCAAAAAAGTTGGTAAACTGTCATCTATTTGGCGCGAATGTAAATGGCCAATTACGATAGTGCCGTGCTATTTTTTCGGGTAATAACGGTTTTTCACAGCGCAAAGGCTTAGCTAATCAAGATTTTTCGCTTAGTAAGCCTTCGTCGAAGCTTTGGGGTCCCAGCTGCGACAGGATAGTCATAAACGTTTGTTTAGCATCTATTAACTAGAACCATAAACAATGATATATTTTTTCCTGAACTCTATGACACGCATGGTTGTGACTACTAACAATTGTATGTGGAATGAAGTTCTGATACTAAAATTCATTGAAACAAAGATTTTGATGAGCATGGATTTCAATTCCCAACTTTGTATGTGTGTTCTGAAACTGATTGAAATGATTGATTGTTAATATATGTGTATCCTTTGTCATGATTTATTTCTTAATGAACCTACAACGTTACCGATGTTCGCTATATGAAAATGCCAGCTCAAGTGGGCTAAATAAAAATTTTACTACCGTTTGAGTTGAAGACTTATTGATCTGGTACCAATTGGATTGCATTTAAACTTGTTATTGCGGAGTTTACTGCTTCTATTGAGATTTAACATTTGCTATTAACGTCTGTTATACAAAACATATTTAGAACTTTATTTTAACGTTTCCCCTAACATTGAAACTCGTAAGTCCAATTAAATTCATGCAATGTTATCCCTTATGTATTAAAGTCCCTTACAAATGTCCTTTTAAAGCCATGCAATATTATCCCCTATAATCTTATGACATAAGTCTCAATGTAGCGAACATCGGTGATGTGTTATATGTATATAAATGTGTGACACGTGTCGGTGTGTATGCATTACAGTACGCCAGCAGCGACGGAGCCAGAACAGCGCTTAGAGCCTTGAACTGTCGCATGCGGTAAGTTTTATATCTCTTGTACTATGATTTTGACGTCATTATTTTAAAATATGAGGGTCGTTTTCAACAGATGTACTAAAAAGTGGAATAAAATATATCTTCTGAAGTTAGTCTTAAATTATTTGCTTTGTTACTTATAATCAGATTGTTGCGTTCCCACTTCTGATGATGCCGTATTCAGAAGTAGGAACTTTCTCTCTCTCTCTCTTCTAACGATTAGACTGTAATACACCACGCGGACTCAGTAAGGGTTGGTGGATGTCATAGAACTTTGTCACTACGGTATTATTTAACTTAAAGACGTAGGCCCTTGTTCTTGTGATTCATTATTGCGCTGCCGAAAAATCTTAACAACTTGAAGACAATCTCAATGTAGCTGTTGTTTCTTTTAATATATCTGTTGAATTCGACTCGTCTATCATGTCATTAGACATGCCATTGGCATTTTCAAATTCACCATTCATTGGACAAATCTTCATTCAAAATTCTCATTAGACTGGAAATTGATGACGCTTTGTAAGACTGCTCTCCCAGCTGGATGTGAAACATTCCATTTCAAAACTTAGAGCAGTAGAAAGCTGGAAGGTCGGTTTTATACTTTTTGAAAAAAAAAATAAGCAAAAGATGCATTTTGTGCATTTGCAAGCACATTTTACCCCTGTGTATAGCATGATAGCACCATTCCATGCATATTATACCCATTTATGTACCTATGCCAATCCCATTCCCTTAAGAAATATAAAAATCAGGGAGATTAAATATTTGAAAAAAAGTTTAAATATAACAAGATAAACATTAACGTCGCATTTTGTTCACAATAAATACTTTATATTTTAATTTTTAACAATAAAAAAGTAACATAGAAATGCTTCGCAATTACCTTGACTACACCTTATATATTTTCATTTCTAAATAATTATATATTTATTGATAACTTTGTATTTAGTATTTGACTTTTAATGTTATCTCTATTATGTAATTTATTATTTTAGATCCGTACCTCTAATGCTTTGCTGTGTAATCAAATACGCTTAATTATCTATGTATAATTTATTGTAGTTTATTAATTATATTGTAAAAATACTAAATTCACTTTTCATTATGCTATTCGCACACACCTACTCGCATAAGTTAATGTGTAACTATGACATTTCTATGTTTAATTAGAATAAGAATTTTGTTTTGGCAATGGTAAGTATCAAAAAATACTGAAATACTGATTCAAAAGTTCAAACTATACATTATTTATTTTGAATCTTCAAATGCTTCATTTTAAATTAAGTATGTAGGTAAGTTAATCAACATCAATAGAATTCTCCTAGTCAGTCATATACAGCAGTTCATTTAGAAAAACTAATTTTGAATATTGAGTCAATGAAGACTCAAAAGTACATAATTATCATTTCATGCGTCCAGCAGAATCCATTAAACGAAGGGATATAGCCATCATAATATTCCATTGTCAAAAGGATCCATTTTCAGGCTTGATTTACAACAAAACGAAGGCGAGTGGACCGGAGAGAAGTCGTACAAGATCGACATACTATCACAAGAGAAGCGATGTAGATACCTATGTGATTGTTGGCCCGATGTGACTGCCTCCATGGTCTAGTTGGCAAGCGAGACTGTTTTGGATGAGGTTCTGGGTTCGCCCTCATGAGACTCCAAACATAACTGGCGAAATGTGGGTGTACTATTAGGTACACCTCTGCCTAACTGATTTGTCATCGATGTGATTGGTCGATTTTCGAACGTCTCGTTCCCACTTAACTCTCCTCCGTTTTGTTGGAAACCGAAACAGAAAATGGACCCTTTGACTCTGACAGTTTAACGTCAAAAGAAAAAACCCGCAATAATACCTGGTCTCCACATTACAGGCGGTCGCCTCCGACGGCTGAGCCAGTTCACGCGCAGCCGCAGCTACGTGGTCGGCTGGATCCCGTGAGAGCGACCCCCCCCACACACTCGCCCCTCACCGCGCACGCGCTCGCTGGCAACGCACTCCGTGCAACACGATACGGGCCTTGTGATTGGGTATTTTGAACTGTGTGCTTTTAAAAATAGAATTTACGGTTTTTTTACGGTTTTTGCACTACAAATGATGGACTAGTTATGTCATATCGCTAATCGAATATAAAATATCATACTGTATCTGTCGATTTTTTGAAGTCCATAGAGTCAGAAAGATGCTTTAAATTTGTATAATGAACGATTCATTTTGTGATTTGTTGTGCAACCCTAGTATCTAAAAATCTTTATTACTGAAAATACTTTTTTCATAAACATATTTTGTTTTAAGACTTTTGGTAACGAAAAAATGACTTCGTATAAAGCGATCAATTACTTTGGCGAGTTTGTATGGAGAGAAATGTTTTTATGTCCAATTGTTTATACTAGTAGTAGTTTGTTAAACCGAGTATATTCAATAATAAAGATTTTTTGGGAGAAAAACCATGGAGTTTTGTAATTGTTGGAAATGTATATTTAGATAACTTTTGTAACTTAGCTGGGAAATTGTAAAGAAAGTCTTTGGCTTGTCTTATCATGTCGATATTTTTGTTGGCCCAATATTTCGAAAAAAGCAATTTAATATTATTATTTTTGTAGTAAACTAAGCTGGTGCTTCGATGTTAGACTTAATTATGACAATATTATATACTTTTAAACTTGCTATTAAGAACCTTTTCTAAGTCATTACAACTTTATAAAGCTTGCTTTTCAAAAATACTTAAAAACACATTATTCAAAATACGCAATCACAACGAACACGTATGGACAGCAAATTGGTACATTTGAAGACGAATGTTGTGTGCAAACAAGAATTGATATTTTATTAAAACTTTAATTCGTGAAAAATAAAAATGATGTAAATCATGTAACATCACTAGTACGGTGGCAGGCCCATCACTAGTTACAAGTAAATATTTCTGATAAAATCACAATTCTTGTATTCAGTGTGAACGATGGACGTTTTACTATTAATTCTTACTATAGTGTGCTAATGAATTCGTATTAATTTTATTATGATATTAAATTGTAATATATTTTATAGATGTGCACATTCCATTAATGCGAAACATGCTTCTCTTATATTGACGCTTTTTAGTGTTTAACAAACTTTTTATTTAAAACTTGACTAAAGTAAACGTTAAATTTTAATATTTAATTCAACATATGATATTATATGGGGTAGTTAGAGCGGTAGATGTAATTCTTAACTACCTACCTACCTCTCAAAATAATGCCGCAGAAGAGAATCCTACGGCATTATAAAGTTCCTTCATGTGTTATATTTGTGACTTGACAATTAATTTATTTTCTTGACTAATAGGACACATCAATGGATTAATTTATGACAGCTCTAAGTTAAATAACATTAATTGAAAATGACTGATTAATTATGACTTGCCAACAGCGTTTGATGATAAATGTACAAGTCAAACCGATATAGAGAAGCTATGTTCTGCGTCAATGGAGGGTAACTTTTAATATTTCAATAAAGCACTAGGTTTTGTTCTCAGAGTCTGGTAGACTTTCGATATACGCCTTCGGTGGGATTTTGTCATTTTGGTATTCGATTGTAGCTAAGCGCGACTAGCAATGTACTGAAGCTTTGGATATGAAGAATAGCTTTTGTAACGTAACCTTTTGCTTTCTTGAAACAAAAAAAAAATGCTTAAAAATGTAACTTTATGTATATTTAGTGAATCTACTGGGGAACTAAGTGTCCATAACATTGTGATACAGACATCATATTTTCCATTAAAATCAACTTCGATTTTTTTTCGTCTGTTAGTTTCAATAAGAGAGATTATTTGTATATGATTTTAGATTTTTAAAATGTAATATTCTTTTATTGTGACGATTTATGAGAAAAATTAAATTAATATAAATCATAATTTAATTGTAATGTTAGTTTTATTTATGTTGATATATTACGGTTCAGGAGCATTTTGATCCAACGAAATACCTTGACTAGTAGAGTCGCAGTTCTGTAGTTTGTGACAACTGTAAAAAAATATTAATAAAGTACATAAACATAATTCAGTGTTTTATTGAACATAGGATTACAATAACATGACTATCAATCATACACACAAAGATACAGCTGCCAATTTTATATTTATTTTGTTTTCAAAGTTCAAACAACATGAATTCTGAGGGTGATGTATATTTTATTAAATTTAGAGTATTTATGATGTTTCGATTTAGAGATACTTATTATTGCAAAAACACAAAATTAATTTGCCGAATGAACATACAACACTAAAGTGATAACAAACCTTCATGTAGTTTAGAAGCAGCAAATAATTAGACAAAGGTCAAGGTCATCAATCAAAGGTTATTATTTATCTTTAGATAAACCATCTAATACTGTGCACAGTTTTGTTACTAGGTGGGCCATTTTCCGTGCTACAAGCGGTAATTTCACGCAACCGTAGTCTTGAATGGATCATGGAAAACGGGATACCTTCGCATCACCCATATCATAAAGACACATCATGTAGGTTGAATAAGATCTAATATGGGTCGGGCTCAAGGTTCTTTTGAAAAAAAAAGCTAGATCTAGTCTATATATAGTCTAGATCTAGTATCTAGTCTAGTCTATCTAGAGAAGATCTTCATTTTGAAATCAGGATCCAATGAGAAAAACTATCGTCACTAGATCCGTTATAGATCTGGCCAATCTGAATCTTCTGAGATTGAACGGCTGACTCTTATGATAGCTGTGGGGTCAAAGCATTTTAAAAGAATACAGGGTGTAAATGAACCCTTCTCACAGCCGTCAACCAAGCATTCTGTACATCAAACTAAGTACCCCAACGCAAAAACAAACATTTTTGCTGGTTAACAACTTTTTTTTTGGGGACAAAAATCACATTTTACGGTAAAACTCAATGTGGCACTCTTAAAACATTGTGCTAGTGGATGCTTTGAATAGTAAAGGGGTCATGGAGGTAATTAAGTAAAGTTTTAAAACCTGAAAAACTAGTGTTTACAAAAACAGCTGTGAAAAATTTGGATCGTTGTCCCCCAATATCTCCGTAACTAGGGGGTTCCCAGGTATGGTCTATACCAAAAAAAATATCGCAGTAGTGGGGATAACAAGTGCCCTTCGTTTGCGTTAAGGGTACTTTTACTGCTGCTTTTGCTGTTTTTTTTTTTCACTAAATGATAACTGTATTTTTTCTCAACTCATCCAAAAATCGCTCGCATCGCAACAAACGAGTTGGGAAGTTCTAGAAAAACATCGTTTCCGATGATATTCTGTTAACAGAAATATTTATGATCAAGAAATAGTTGATATTGAATTTTTCGCGCAACTGCGGCGGGCTATTGGCACAAAGCCACTCTAGGTCGCGACTGGTTCGCTAAAAATAAAACTACACTGTTCATTCACACTAAAGCTTTATTTTCGATCAGTTGGATATGTTTCGATGACAGTTTCGCTAAAAGGATCCATATTTATTACTAAAAATACTCATAACTTAGAAGAGAATCTTTTACAGTAAATTACCGCTTTGGAAAATGTAGTACTTATAGTGAAATATCAGTATTGAAACTGTAAAACGAAGCGGTAATTTCATGTTTAGATAATTGGGTACTTTCCTGACTAAAAAAAATAATATGATTATGTTTAGTCCGTCAGTTAGATTATCGAAAATTATTGGAAACGTGTTTTTTTGTTTTATCAAATTAATAAAAAATTATGAACATAAAACGCGTCAAAGTGGGGGCTTGTGACGCCACTATCCAATAAAAAATGTACTGAAATGTGACGTCACACGAGTTTTCGAAGTACTGTATCTTTTGTTTACGAGTCTTTATTTTTTGTTTACGAGAAAAAATAAAAAATGTGTCCAATATTTTTTGAAAATCTATCTGAAGGACTAATTCGATTTTTTTGTCAAGTAGGTACCCAATTCACATTTATTTGCATACAAGATCAATGGAGGACACCACTATATTCCCCATAGACTCCGTATATGACTGGTATCATTATTTGCTTCTACTTACGTGTTAGTAGCTTCATTGAAAAAAAATAAAGAAGACCTATCACCAGTTCTCCAGGTACAGTATTATGGGAAATATGTAGACATGTCCCGCTTTCACAATGTATGCAGGTAGCAGTAAAACGAGACGAAAACTGCGAAGGTTTATGAATTTTTCTTATAAAACTAAGAATTTACATAAATAGGTAAACATAGCTATTTATTGTCACAATTTGGAAGACAAAGCGTGTCAAAATATTGGAATAGGTAATTAATTGAATGTGACCCAATATGAGGTACACTTATCAACATAGAATCGGTTTGAGCTTTGTGTTATGCCTGGACTGGGTCTGGGTGTTTGGTTTGTGTACGTGAGTTTAAATGTTTACAATCCCACCCACGATTCAGGAGAAATTCTTAGTGTGGGGAAACGTTCTTTTAAAAAAATGCTTGCGGACCTATAGGTCTCTAAATCGGTTGAAGCCACATTCTCTGCCAATAAATGTATTCACTCCCATAGGGTTTAGTAAGTGGATATCTCGACATTAGAAGCATAAAGTCGAATATACGAACCTTTATGTATGTGTCGAGTATGAGAAAATAAATAATAAAAACCAAAGTCACTCGGAAAAAAAGTATATTTATCAAAAAAAAACAACACAATATCTAACATAATGATAAATTAAAAGCCAACAACATTTTCCGTTTCATAAAAATAGTTCATGAAAGTTACATAATTTTACCTTCCTGTTACTATATTTATTGCAAAACATTAGTACCTGTTATTACTACGGCGCTAGTGTTGGGTGGCAGATACACAACTGAGTAAATATGTTTGTAAAATTACTGTCTATATATGTTTAATTTTATTTTACAGTTTCTCTACCAAAAAACGAGATATGTCTGCCCCAAATGGCATTTAACACCAAAACTATTTAATATTTTAATAAAAAATGTTCTAAAACTTGGTATGAAGATATTATTGTCATTATTGGCTAGCCTTAATGTCTACTAAGTACATCTTTAGGCCTATTAATGATTAGTTCTAGAAACTCTTATAATTATCAACTAGAAGTACAAAATCGGTTTAGAGCAAATATTCAATGTTATGGTTGTTTTAATGGTTTATAAGCAAATGTCTAATTTTGTGGAATGTGATTTGACTAAAATGAAATCCTATTAATTAATACAATATTTATAAAGCTAAAACATGATGGCACTTAACTTATTGACCACCAAAATTAGAAAAAAATCCAAAGAATAAAAAATATATGATGAAATAAAACAAATTTTCAATACTATTAAGACTAAGTACATCATCAATTATAAAAATAAATACTTTTCAAGGTTTCAAAATATTGCAGGAATTATTATGTGGCATATGCATGCTTAGGCTACACTAATACAGTCGTAATGATAAAATATTCGTAAATTATGTAAATTACCGTAGTAGACAAAAAGTAACTTATGAAAGACTCATAATTACAATAGTCTTAACATGTTTAGCTGAGTTGGATGAAAATTACCGTAGCGTAGGTAACGTCAACCACGTAATTGCATTGTCGCAGTTGTGTCACACAATATTATCTCTTTTTTCTGTCAAGATAATATAAGTTTTTTTTTATTATTTTTCGTAAGCACTTGTGGCATGTGCCAAATGTTTTCGTTCTTTCTACAATTCCCAGTAAATTGAAACATTGGTTTAATGTCAATAAAGCAATTATGAGGTCAACTATACCTCACATTACCTTCATTTTGTACAAAGCATGATCTACGATTTTTCTATCTTCTTTTCTTTTAATTAATTTCGAATATTCATTTAATTACCTTTTAAGGTGCACAACCCGGCTGCCTTTAATTAATATTTAAATATAGAAACATTAAAATACACCAAACGCCTATCTAGCCAAGCTAAATTCCAACAAGCTACTCCTTAAATATTAGTTTAGCTGTTTATAAAATTTTGAACTCGATCGCGACAGCTGACTAGCGAATAGGAAAATACATAGAAATAGCGACAATTATACATTTTAGTTGACGTTTGAAGCAGATTTTCAGTTCTTAGTAGTGAAAGATTAAATTTTGCCAATTATTACAAGCTAGCACGCTAGTATTATTATTAGGCCGTTTATAAGGATGGTCAAAAACAAGAAACTTAAGAGTATTCGTTAATTTACTCGTATAAACTTCAAATGTGTTCTTTATAAGTAAGCGGAATTTAAACTCTCTTCAGTAGAAGTATCTGGGCTACCGAGTTCGCTCGGGTGACAACTAGATTAATTTTGTGTCCCCAGTAGACCCCGTATATTGCAACTGTCTTATAGTAGTTTTCGAGAACGTGATTACGAATATACAAATAGATATTACTCATTTATTAGTTTAGGATAAACGACAACCATATTATTATAAACTATTTACCTACTACTGTAACATCGCTAAATATTCGAAAAAGCTAATGAACATTTTAGTTTCTAAATCTAAGATTTGCATACATTTTGGTCGATTTCATTTATAGGCAAAACTTTACTGTTTATATTTATATAATAATCGTGAGGCCTTTACTCATTATAGCGATTTTTAAATAGAATTGTTTTTCAATTAAAATGTAGGATAAAACCATAGTTACGGTTTAAGAGATTTCAACCACAAATTCTTTAAAAATGTGTAAGAATAAACATGGCTAAAATATTTAAAAATAAGACCATTGCTACGGATCTACATTCTTTAATATCCAAATTCTGGCTCCTAGTTGGGTAAATTAAATAAAAACAGGACAATCCATAACAATAGTTTTATTTAATACAAAATTAACACAGCTCATCTATTTAAGCATTCATTGCGCATAAGTACAAAGCGATTTAAGTAAAAAGCATATTACTGCGTATTATTATTTTACAAAGCAAAATTAATATCTTCTTGCGACCAGATATTACTATAGATGGCAGTGTGATCGCTTAGCCACAGGGGATTTTGATAGAGGGCGAACTTCACCAATTAAATTCATCTAAACCACTTTTATTGATCAAATTCGGGTCCACAGACTGTTTGGACAGCACCTTTTCTTTGGGCATTGCCCAAGTGGTAGTTGCTCTGTGGCATTATTTTTAAAGTCTATGATATCTCATGGTATTATTTTTTTAAATAGTAAACCGATAGTATCAGGAAATAATTTTAGGAACCAATTAAACGCCAATAATATTTAAAATATACAGACAAAGTATATAAGTAATGATTTGATTAGACAACTGAAGCTAGAAGAATATAAGACGTTTTATGAAGATTGTAAAGTACAAATTGCGTTGAAACATGTCTTTTAACTAAAATGTCTACTCTACTAATACTCCTTCCACCTTCTAATTAAAACATTCGGAATGTAAAATGCATCATAATGACTGAATAAAAAAATATAATAATATGTACATAATGACATAAACACATCATCTTAAAATCGTTGTTTAAAGTTTAACCAGTGATCTTATAAAAAAAAATGGAGGTCATAATATCTACAATCTAATTCAGATACAAAAAAAAAAATAAGATTTACAAAATAATTTAAATAATTGGTATTTAAATTTTACTTTTCGTTGCGGTATTGTCTTATAATCGTCACACTATTATTTAATTAATTTATTGATATTTTTGTGACTAATTGAGGCCAATTATGATAACATTGATAACAATTCCATAACGAAAAGTAAACAAAATGTCTTTCATACTAAATTGAACCTACTCTTTTATAAACTTGTAGACGTAACTAGGATGAGGGTAGATGCTCTTACGGCTTCACTGATGTCAATGGCATACAAAGTAAAATGTAATTAGCTAGCAAAACTCGGCAGACTTGATGAGCATTGGCATCTAAGCCTAAAATAAATAAAAGTTTTTTTTTATCATAGGACTGTTATAATTCCTTTGGTGAATTATTTATTAAGTGGTATTTTTACCCGCACACTAGAACACTATAAGGAAGGGTCTGATCACAGATTTAGATACACCTAGATACCGCAAATACCACGATCGGTATGAAAACCAAGCGTGCCATTTTTGACTACCTACAATGACGTAATAAGTTATTTAATAAGCTATTTAGTTACTATAAAAAATAGACGTTTTCTTTTTTATTTAAGTGTCTAGAAGTTCTTGAGCGGTGTTAACTAATTAGCTTGCTGCAACAGTAACCACGTTAAGTATAAAATACTTAGGCCGGACTCTTGCGTTATCTAAGTATATTTATATCTGTGGTTCTGATTTAAGTCGACTTTGTCTGCTTTTATTATTTCATCTTTCCCGATATTCTTTCTCCACTCTCCTAGTTACGGGTACAAGTGAACGTACTGGTGTTTACACGTTGTTGTCTACTTTGTCCAGAGGCATATCTCGTCGCCAGCTCAGCAGGTCATCGAAGAGGGCTTCTAAGTGAGGATTGCCTCCGAGGCGGGCCACCTGGAAGGGAGATTGAGGATAAGATACTGATGCTAGCTATTACGGGCTGGTTTATCCACTCTTTTAAAAACAAACTAACAAACAAACTATGTATTACTATTGTACTATCATATTCTGTTTTTTTTACATGTGAGTCCTTCATAGGCCATCAAAAAGCCATCAATAAATGAGTAACGACAGGTCTTAAGATTAAATGAGACGATGCCTGGGGTAAGTTCAGCAGCTGGGTACAACACCCCTCCCGCACCGCGCACGAACATGACGTAGAACATGACGTATGATGGATCCAGATCCATGGAGCACCATTAAACTCAACCATTTTGAAGGGAATTAATTTTTTTAAGAGTATGCTACCACGACCATACTTGCGAAGAAACAAGAGATGTGACTTAACATAATTAACGAAATATGGTTGTACTATTAGGTACACTACTACTTCGTGAATTACAGGCGTCATGTTATGTGAATATAAGTGTGTGTGTGTGTGTGTGTTGTGTGTTATGTTACGTGTTGTGTGGTGTTATAAGTGAATATTTATATCTGACCTCTTTCCTCGCCTCCTCGTCGAGGCTCTGCAGCGTGTTCCTAGTGTATGCAAAGCTGCCGATCCGCTCCAGTATCGTGATGCAGTACCGCTTCACCTCCAGGTCGCGTGTTCTTTGACGGAGTATGTCTACAAATGGGCTTAAGGAAATTTATGACTTTCGACGTGTGTAAATGACAAATGCAATACCTTGTACCAACTATGTTGACGTCGGCTACCAGTCTTGTCGGATACAGCTGAATAGCTGCATAATACTTAGTTTACATGATGCGACTGCCTATCTGACCTCCACAACCCAGTGAGTATTGGGTAATACGATACCCCTTGACTACCTAAGACGGACTTTCGGGCCGAGGACGATCTGTAACCTATGTTAAAATTTGGCATATATTTTTGTGAAATAACTGTTATATAAGTGTTTTTTTCAGGTTCGAAATTGCTTGTACACCTCATTTTTAAGCTTCGGAAGAGCGAAGTGACCTAACACAGTCAATTTTTGTTTAAAAGATCAATTCAACCACTAGTTGTAGAACTTAACTTATGGAAGAACATACATTAGATGTATTTGTGTCTTGGTATTCAGCTGTATCTGGTTAGACTGGAAAACGACCCCAATATACAGGGTGTAAATCAACCCATCACACAGCCGTCAACCAAGCATTCTGTACATCAAACTAAGTACCCCCACGCAAAATTTTTTGCTGGTTTTTTTTGGGTCAAAAATCACATTTTACGGCAAAACTCAATGTTAAAACATTGTGTAGGTGGATGCTTTGAATAGTGAACTGATGATGGAGGTCATTTAAGTAAAGATATAACCTCAAAAACTAGTATTTACAATAACAGCTAAGAAAAATTTGGAACTTTGACCCCCAATATCTCCGTAACTAAGCTACTAAAAATTATCGCAGTGGTGGGGAGAACAAGTGCCCTTCGTTTGCGTTAAGGGTACTTTTACACCCTATAGTTGGGAAAAGGCTAGGTGGATGCTGACTTGTCTTTCAATAAAACGTAGGTAATATTTGTAAAGGATACGAAGCACTTCGTTGTTTCCTTGCCGGATGGCGTGTATGATGGGGAAGCTGAACTTGCCTTCCGTCAGGTCTTCGCAGTAGCTCTTGTTCTCCGTGTACTGGGGGTATAACATATCATACATTACACGTCATTTTTTTTTTAAAGCATTGCAACACTAGGAATTTCTCCTGTTTACCAATACCCAGACCCGAAACAACTATATGTAGGCCATACAAATATTTGTTCCGTGCGGGGATCGCACCCGCGACATTAAGGCAGCAGACAACTGCCTAAGCCACTGCGCCAACCGTGCCGACTGATAGCACAGTTGGCGCAGTGGCTGAGCGAGGGACTGTTGTGGTGCGTGACTCGGGTTAAATTCCCGCACGGAACAAATATTTGTATGCCCTGCAGGAAGTTGATACGGGGCTATTTGTGTATGTCCGTTTGAATGTTTGTTATTGCTAAAAGACGTGCGGTTGCGAGCGCGTGTCTCTATTAAAACATAGTATGAGCAGCAATAATAATAATTTTGACAGCGGGCATCCAACTTAGTGCACCCGTGTTTTATGGGACGCCCTAATAACGTCAGGCATTCCCTACTAGTCAATCACTACAGTTGGTTTCACACTCTTGTTGGTCCAGAAGCCGCAAAACCGGTGCTACTGAGCATGGAGTCTTGGATTTGTTTCCCAGTTGAGGCTAAGTGTGGGCTTTAACATCATACATTCCTCAGTAGCAGCTTGGAGAGTACCGCTGTGCCCGGTTCACGGCTATAGGATTACCCAAATGGGGGTATGGCACTCAAAATTGGTACTGCAAAAACCTTCGTTGAAAACAGACGAAGTATTATCACTATCACTACATAGTATAAAACAAAGTCGCCTTTTCTGTCCCTATATCCCTATGTGCGCTTAAATCTTTAAAACTACGCAACGGATTTTGATGCGGTTTTTTCCAATAGATAGAGTGATTCAAGAGGAAGGTTTATATGTATAATACATGCATCATATACTAAGGCAACATTGCTAATTTTAGAGGTTTCTAACGTGATGTCGTAAATTAACCTATTTTTTTGGGCTTATTTAGCAATTTAGCAAAAACGCTGCCTAAACCCTACGAGTTAGATTAAATTAATGTACACCATAAAAAGGTCTACAAAAAAGTCCGCGATGGTATATGTTTATATTTTAGGGATAACCCACATTAACCATTTTTATTGTTTACTTTTTACGTGAAAAAATGGCTTATTTACGAAGCTATTTTAAGCAATACGACATTAATCCTTATCGAATTAAGTACCTTAAATACAGTGTGCAATTAATATAGATCAATATGGTTCCTTACAGCATGTAAATTAAACAAATATTTTCGGAGATATTACAAATTTAAAATTTGCGTTTGCGGCGGGCGGTACCGGTCGGTGTATTGATTCCCCGAATCCCTCTGATACCATCGGATTTACCCTTCCAATTTAAACGTTTACAGTTTCCGGTAAAGACATCTTTTGCAATGACCATTAATAAATCGCAAGGTCAAACCTTCAACGTTGCAGGCTTAGATTTGAGCGTTGACTGTTTTTCACATGGCCAACTGTATGTCGCTCTTTCAAGAGTAACCTCAAGAGAAAACATGTTTGTATTGTCTAATGACAAGAAAGCTGTGAACGTTGTGTATAAAGACATCCTGTAATTTATATTAATTGTTGTAAAAATAAAATAAATACCTAGGTAAAAATGTAAAAAGTAAATAAGTAAAAATGTGTAATGTAATAAAAATTGTATGAATTTAGATATTCCAAAGATAGCAGGAAATCTTCATAGTAAGTATAGGGAAAGAGGAATTGTTTTACTCCGAATTTAATGCGTGCAGGCCAAGGGCAGTAATGAATGAATCAAAAATACTGGATCGATTTTAATCATGTTTTCATTGAGTGACATAGGCATATATTATATTTTATGCCCGTGCAAAGTCGGAGCGGGCCGCTATGTTTTTATATACAACGTTCATAGTTTTTCTGTAGTGTATTTAATTTAGTATCAGCATTGCACCCGTGCGAAGCCGGGGCGGGTCGCTAGTAAATTATAATCTATGGTTTCAAATAATGAACGTATTTAACATAATTAAACAGCTGACGACCAGTCACACGAGCTAGAACCTTCGCAATATCTATGACGAATCACGATTTTTGGCCCTGGTGCGGAGAGCTGATGAGTGACAAATAGTGACAATACATTTAATACATGGTTACCCATCCGCAGCGCTATTTGGCAAGCATATTATATCCCATCGGGTCACTTGATTGCGTTTTTCCATTAGGAATTTCTCAGTTGTAGCCCGGAGTTTGGAAGTCGGCGGTATGATACCCACGTGAATAGATGTCGCTAGTGTTGTTTTTGTCGACTTGATTATGTCCGCTGGCACAATAGAAGCTTACCTCAGTGAGTCTCAAGTTGCAGTAGTCGTCTCTAATCTGGAAGTACAGGCCGAGGATGCCGGACAACTTGCTGAAGTCTGACTTGTTGTCACTGAACAGCTGCATCAGACGGATCGCTAACATGAATAGACCGCCCGTCTCTGGAATATCAAGGAAACATTTAAACATCATCCTTATCATTATTTGCCTAGCCTTTTCCAAACTATGTTGGCGTCGACTTATTCTGTAGGTATGAAATAGGCTCAATATAAACCAATCTTGTAATTGGTTTACTCCTGCTGTCAACAATGGAGTTCTAATTAAATGTCTGCCTAATTTCCGACATTTATTTTTAGACTTGTTGAATTACGTAAAACCGGATAGCTTAACGGATAGCTGATATCAATACCAACAAGTTTTGTATGAGATAAAATGTTCTAAAGTGTCACGTTTTCGGGATATGAGCTGTCAAAGTTAAAGTCCATTCACTGATTGAATAGCCACGCACGCACTAAAGCTGTATCAGTCGATAGCTGGCTTCAATACCACATCTTCCAACCGCTTTCAGTGTATTATAACTTCGATAAAGTTAAAACAACTAAACTGTCACAAAGATAAATAGACCTCGTCGTATTATGACGTGCAAATGACATTCAACGTACGGGACAAAGCAATTACGTCGGCTAAAATAAACTCAGACACCATTTATTTGAACTAAACCATTTACAGACACTAAAGACAGTCAATAAGTCGTAACAGTTAATTAATTGAATATTAATTAATTCAGTTTGCACGAACGAGCAAACCTGAGACCGGTGATGATTGTGAATACAACCGAGACTTAACCAAAAACAATTTAAAATCAACAACTAAATACCAGCATAAAACTGAAAAAAAAAACACAAAACAGAAAGCGTAGTTTAAGAGAAAAATGCAAGAAAGGCTCAAAAGATCTAGTAAGTACCTAGTTGTCCTAGTCCTAACACACATTTTTGTAGTAAATCTAAGAATCTAATTAAATATTATTAAGAACTAAACATTTTTTGTTGTAGAGGGAGTAATCTCTGGAACTAATAATCCAATTCTAATGTTTGTTTACCTACTCATTGAAAAATACATTATTCGTGGGTGCTATAGGATATAAATTATATTCATAAATCATGAATATTAGCCGAGTTATCACATTATAGCGGTCCAAGTCGCGGGCGTGGTGGTAGTATTTAATCAAATAAATAGTTATCAACGTTACACAATATCTCACTTTTGATGGTCATCTCCTTGTACTCCTCCTCGGCTGGACACTGGAAGTTGTCCCTCCAGTAGATCTCAATACCTTGCCCTCTGTGCAGCTCTAATAGCTGTTCTGTATACACCGTTGTGGCCTGAAACAAATGTTCTCTTGTTGTATCTTCTCAAGTGTAGTGGGGGGAATGTAAGGAATGTAACAGCGTTTTGTGGTTTCTGCCTACCCCCATGGGGAAAAGGTGTGAGTTTATGTATGCATGTATCTTCTCCACCTTTTTTTTTATGTTGGGTGGAAAATCATCAAATAACCCCTCCCGCTCTTGGGCAGAGCGAAAGGGAGTGTCAGACTTCTACTGACTAAAAACCACCCATGTTCCTTCTTAGCCCTTCATGTCGAGGCCGCGGTATCTCTTGCGAACAACCCGCAGCCCCGACGGGAACCCGCAGCCCCGACGGGATCTTCTCCACCTTAGAATTCACGTCGAGGCAGTGTACGTAAATCGTCCGAAGCGAAATGAGCCAAATCATGTCTTTTTCATTTTTTTGCAAGAATATAAATAATGCTTTTCAGCTCAAGCCAATTTTGTATCAGATAATTTGACAAGTAGACTATATGGTTACTCCCACATGATATATGTGGTCGAATTATTTGTGCCGTGTTTAGGCAAAAAACGAAGATACATGAATATTTTGAATTATTTGTGCTGAATCACGTCGACACGAACATATACGGACTGTCGTCTTGGATCTTCGTCAAATTCAAGGAGGTAACTATGCTAATGATTCTCGACCTAATAAATAATAAAAGTGTACTTTTTTCTTCTTATTAATGAAAATTAGTAACTGATTCTTGCCCCATAACTGCACTTTCACACACAAACAAACGCAAATGTTTATTCGATAATTTCTTATTCCCTAAACTACGGTATGGGAGTTATTATGAAACACTGTTAAATTTTTTTGAACAAAAAAACAGCGTATATTATATATTTACATGACTTTTATGACAATCTCCTGAATATTGACGAAGATGCAAAACTGCGCCTTGTATGTGCAATGTAGCACGATTAACCATGAGGAAACAAGAGTTCTGTTAGGCCTAATGTTTGGAAGGAATTATTCTGGGTGTGTAGAAATAATATTTCAGTATAGGTAAGTTACCATAGGATGCCCCAACTCCTGCGTCTTCTCAAGCGCCACGATCATGGTGTAGTTGGCGGCATTGATGGTGCTGGCCACGCCATAGATGGAATGCGCCACGGGGATGCCGCGCCGCAAGATCGAGTTGTCTTGGATGTCGTCGATACTGAACATAATCAGAAAGATTTTTAAAACATCTGAATGGAATGACAAGAGAGAGAGAGATAGAGAGAGAGAGAGAGACAGAGAGGGAGAACCAAAGAAAAGATGGATGGATTGTGTAAAGAATTATATGAAGGAAAATAAAGTGTAAATGTTAGCGTGGCGATTGACAGGCCGAGAATGGAAGAAAAACACGTGTTACTGCGACCCCAAATAACATGGGACAAGGGAGGAAGATGGTGAATCGGATTCTCTTCAGTTGGCCTTATTCTTTTTGAATCGTTGATAAATTCTATTTTACTAAATGGTTTTAATCGCAGAATCAGAAACGATCTTTACGTTCCGAATTAGAGCAATCAATTTAAGTGGTCGATTTTGTGTAAAAACTTTTGTTATGTCCGGAAATTGTAAGGTCTTAAACATGTAATTATCCTGTAGATTTGACCATTGACGCACCAATGATTCTTGAGAAATTCTTAATGAATTCGTAAAATAAAGTTAATTTATTCCAACTGGCGATAAAAAAGTTCCTTATCATAAATTCTTGCCATGCCATCAAGGACAAAAAGTGAAAATTAAGCCGACGGTTTCGGAGAATTCTTTCAAACAAGGAAACAAAGTTTTGATAAATCATCTTTAACTTATCTAACATGAACGTGGTCAAACATCTTTATCACTTTCGTCTTAAAATATTTTAACAGACATTCAATCGTCAGGAATGAAATTGTGTCGTCTCGAACGTATTCCTCATATGAGTCACCGTGTTATTTTTAACTCTCTCAGCTAAATACTTCAATTAACAGATGTGAGATAGGGAATACCATCCCATCATACAAATTGGAGCAGTCACACATTTTCATCGAATGTGCGGCTCAGTATTCCCCATGTGTAGGTAATTAATATAATGTGCTTTACATTGGAATATCAGCCTTATGATCTTATCTACACCACATCTGAATACCGTTTGCAACTAGTCGAGCGAGACCTTAACCTCTATTACCGTATCTCTATACGTATTAATCATTACCATTTTAAACTACGAAGTAGGTAGGTTTGAGGACCTCGTTGTTAATCAATAACAGACTCGTGGGACGATCTGGGTGAGCATATATACCGAGTCTCAGACGCGCCTGAGGATCTTTGACTGTTGTTACAGGTAGTCAGTGGCAAAAACGAAACTCTAACAACCAGTCTTAACAAGGGGTATCGTATACCAAGTGGTATCGTATACCAAGGGGTATCGTATACCAAGTGGTATCGTATACCAAGGGGTATCGTATACCAAGGGGTATCGTATACCAAGGGCCATTACTAACGTGGTCGGCGCAAGTTAGAATGGAAACCGACCTCAACATAGTTTGCAATGGAAAAGGCACGTCAAAACATAGGGTGGAATATCAATATTATGTGTGGCCGAGTATTGTCAACTCTTGGTCGCCTGCTTAGCGTAGGGAGCCTGGTTGGGCAGTGTGATTGACTTGGCTACCCTATGTGTTATATCGACGATTTAGCTGCTTCCGAGGATCACTCAATACATTTACTTAACTTAAGAAAATATTCCAGCATATTCTGAGTTCCTCTTGATTTGATCATGGTGTTAATTTGGCATGAGTCTACATGTCGCATATGACTAAAGCAATGATGAATATAAATGTTGATGGATGGAGAGGGGGAGGAAGACCATAGAACTGATGGATGGCTTGTGTGAGGAATGATGTGAGAGAAAACAGTTTCCATGATTGCGTGACGGTTTACAGTGGAGAATGGAACAATAGTCGTGTTGCGCAGTCCCCAAATAAGATAGGACAAGGGCAGAAGATAATGCCCGTCGGGGCTGCGGGTGTTCGCAAGAGATACCGCGGCCTCGACATGAAGGGCTAAGAAGGAAAGGAACATGGGTGGTTTTTAGTCAGTAGAAGTCTGACACTCCCTTTCGCTCTGCCCAAGAGCGGGAGGGGTCATTTGATGATTTTCCACCCACTATTAAAAAAAAAGGGCAGAAGATAATAATAGATACAGCTACACGCAATTAGCAAGACATGAGCAAAAACTGTTAATCTGTGGTGTTATCATCAATCATTTATATTTTCGAAGAGACTGATTACCGATTTTCCGAATTGTTTTGTGTACTAACAGTCTTATCAAGACAATAAATGTCACCTTTATCAACATGAGTAATATAAAAATATGTGCCTACACTCCTACAGTTATGAACAATTAATTGTCATTAATAAATGACACATGGTTATTTTACTCGTGTTTAAAGTAACGCACTACGCAACACTTGTGGATATTAAATCAACAATGCATTTGCATTAGCATGAATAAATAGAAAATAGTCTATCTTAATGGTTTGTGTAATACGCAAATAATATCCTATACTGTATATTTACATTTTTAGTATGATTTATTTAGACAGAACTCCTTAGAAGACGGTACGTCGGACGAGAGATGCGAACTTTGGCGAAACAAACATCCCACCCCTCCACATTTCATCAACCCGAAAGAACACCTGCCGCCCGGAAACGAACTGCAGTGGCCAATCTGGATATCTGTTAACCGACTGTGAGCCCAGGTTGGCCGCTGCAATGTAGATACAATCTGACCAAATGGGATACTATCGATCCATCCCAAACAAACTGCCAGTGTGGAGCCCCTTTGCAGGATATGCGCCACCTCCTATCCTGTCCATCCTGCACAACCACTTGCACCTTTCAGGACTTACTAGAAGCAAATTAGAAGCAAATGATAGAGCTGTGCAGGTGGCTACATACTGATCTAATACGATTTGAGCTCATCGACACGTAAAGAAGAAGAAGTATGATTTATTTATTATATCATTAATCATCATCATTCACAGCCCTGTGTGCGCATTGCTTGCTCCACGTTCTACGTTCATGTGCCAACCTCATCCAGAATATACCCGCAATGGCAACAATGCCACCTGCCCATCTTGTCGCCAGACGACTAACAATTCTCTTTCTAGTCCTTGGATGCCACTCGGTCACAGATATACTTCACACCTTGCTAGATTTCCTGCCCAACTCATTTGAGTTCCATAACGCGACTTCCAATATCGAAGACCTTCGCTGCGGCTCTGGATTTCGAAGTTTGGAACTCGGTCTACTAGTTTTATGCCGAGTATATAACGGTCCATGCAACTTTGGGTCCATGGCTCTCTGTGCTAGCCTGCTATTTATTTTATACACATGTGGGTAGGAACACACAAACCATCAAAAACCACAGAACGCCACTTGTTACGATCCTTACATACTCTTTTTGCCTCCAATAAGATCGTAAATCGCGATTATGTTTTAGAAGTGGTATAGTGTCATCTACCAATCTTAACAATTTTCTTGTGGTCTATTAGGTAATGTCTACAGCTACTTATTACACTACTTACGTGAATCTTGATTAAATCGGTATTATAATAACAATGAGGCAATCGTTTAAAAAAGCATTAGAGTGAAACGCAAGAGTTAAGTCTAATCAATATCGAAACCTCTTTGGCAAAACTCACACAAAGTAGTTAGGACTGTCGCCATACCAAATTTTAATAAAGCTACCCGAAATAAATATACTTACACCAAAATATTTTTTCCAATCAAGCAATAGAGATAGAAGAACTTCTTTGGCTAGTCCCATGACTAGAAGAACGACCAATGACCAAACCCAGCAAGAAAAAAATATCAATAACCATACCCATCAGGAAAAGATGTTCAATAAACATACCCAGCAGGACCAAGGATCATAAAAAAAAAAAAAAATAAAAAAAAAATCCAATGACCATACCCAGCAGGAAAACATGACCAATGAACATACCCAGCCGGAAAACATGACAAATGTACATACCCAGCAGGGAAAAATGACTTATGAACATACCCAGCAGGGAAAAATGACCAATGAACATACCCAGCAGGACCAAGTGACCAATGAACATACCCAGCAGGACAAAATGACTAATGAACATACCTAGCAGGAAAACATGACCAATGAACATACCTAGCAGGTCAAAATGACCAATGAACATAGCCAGTAGTACAAAATAACCAATGAACGTACCTAGCAGGACAAAATTACCAATGAACATACCCAGCAGGAAAAAATGATCAATGAACATACCCAGCAGGACCAAGTGACCAATGAACATACCCAGCAGGACAAAATGACTAATGAACATACCTAGCAGGAAAACATGACCAATGAACATACCCAGCAGGACAAAATGACTAATGAACATACCCAGTAGTACAAAATAACCAATGAACGTACCTAGCAGGACAAAATTACCAATGACCATACCCAGCAGGAAAAAATGATCAATGAACATACCCAGCAGGACCAAGTGACCAATGAACATACCCAGCAGGAAAAAATGATCAATGAACATACCCAGCAGGACCAAGTGACCAATGAACATACCCAGCAGGAAAAAATGATCAATGAACATACCCAGCAGGACCAAGTGACCAATGAACATACCCAGCAGGACAAAATGACTAATGAACATACCTAGCAGGAAAACATGACCAATGAACATACCCAGCAGGACAAAATGACTAATGAACATACCCAGTAGTACAAAATAACCAATGAACGTACCTAGCAGGTCAAAATTACCAATGACCATACCCAGCAGGAAAAAATGATCAATGAACATACCCAGCAGGACCAAATGATTAATGACCGTACCCAGCAGGAAAAAATGTTCAATATATAGACCTAGCAGAAACAATGACCATACGCAGCAGGTAAAAATGATCAATGAACATACCCAGCAGGAAAGAAAGATCAATGACCATACCCAGCAATACCAAAGTGACCAGTGACCATACCCAGCAGGAAAAAATTACCAATGACCATGCCCAGCAAGAAAACATGATTAATTTACAGACCTAGCAGGAACAATGACCATACCCAGCAGGAAAAAATGATCAATGAGTATACCATCAGGACCAAAGTGATCACCGATAACCAAATTAATTAATATATTTAAACTCACGCGTTAAAGTAAGTAATGTCAATGGTGTCCTGCGGGGCTGATGGTATCTTGTGTTTGACGCTGCAACATGATTAAGGCATTTGTGAGCCAATGCCAAATGAACGAAAAAACATCGAGAATTGAGAAAAGACAGATGGAAACATGGGATTAAATAATTAAGTAATTATTGTTTTCCTAGGTGTGCTCTTAAATATATTCGGGGTCGCTTCCGATGTCATATTGGCAAAAGCGGATGAGGAAGTTAAACTGGGCGTTGTGACCCAGGTTGTAGAAAGCCTAGCCCAGGCTCAGTCGAACACTGGCTGCAACAAACCGACAAATTGATTGATTCCGATCTAGGTCAAGGTTTTAACTTAGCTTACTAGAGTTATTGATCGTGGCCTGAGTTTAATAGAAATAACCTGCAAAAAATTGATGAGGCTAGGCGCAATGGCCTGACTTTTGTGAATATTAAGCCACTACACAATCGGGGGCCAGAATTATACAGTCAAGCTACTTCCAATATTTTAACTTTACATAGGTGTATGGGAGTACGCCTAATGGATCTCGTGACAATACCTACGCATATTTTTACATAAAATCGTTTTTCGACTTTATCAGGCGTGTCAGGAGGAAACGTCATTGGATGATCGCTAATACTGCAGTATAGAGCTCATTTTCGATTGAAGTATCGAATGGTGTACAAAGCGCGTAATCAGATTTTCGATCCGGGATTGCCATTCATAATTGATACTTCGTAATTCCAACAGAATATGTAGTACCAGTAAACTTTTCCTCGAAACGTCCTTGCTACTATATTTTTACTTAGAATAGCAAGGTGTTAGATGAATAGCAAATGAAATTCTTCAAAATAACTGGAACAAGTCAATGTCAAACAATAGTAATGAATGGGGACTGTGTATGTAGGTACACTGCATACAAATGATATTATCATGCATCATTTCTAGTGTTTACATTTCAATATGTACAATGTTATCCTCAAATGATTTAAGAGAGATATGTGATGTAAAATTATTTATGCATTTATTACATTATTTAACATGATTGTAATTGTTATCATCATCTGCCTAGCTTTTTCCCAACTATGTTGGGGTCGGCTTCCAGTCTAACCGGCTACAGCTGAATACCAGTATTTTACATAGAGCGACTGCCTATCTAACCTCCACAACCCAGTTAATATTGGGTAATACGATACCCTTTGGTAAGACTGGTTGTCAGACTTTCAGGTGGTAGTCAATGACCTGAAAGTCTGTAACGACTGCCAAAGATCTATATATGGCAGCAGCCGGGACCAATAGCTTAACGTGTTTTCCGAGGTACGAAGGAAACTCGGTATGCACCCGGGTATGGCGCTCGGGTACTTCGGGTAGTCACCCATCAACAGACCAACATAGGCAAGCGCGGCTTAAGCTAAAGATCGACCCGAGTGGCAGTTATTAAAAGCCCCGTGCTCCTTATTACACGACTGCCCCAAAAAAAAGAGTGTTATTTATTATTTGACCCGGCGAACTTCGTTCTGCCTAACAGTCAATGATAGATCATATCATATTTATGATTTGAAAATTTGTATCTGTTCCCGATGCAGTCGGGAACAACAACAACTTAATAACATTTCATTCTTTTTCCACGTATTTTGTACCTTTATTTTATAAGCAGCAAATATTCTAAGTATTCTATTTTTATGCAAATTTAGCTAATGATGGTAATTCTACTCTGTAGACAAAAAAGAAGAGGTATTATTTGACACCCTTGCTAATTAATTATTTGCCATTTGGGTGTATTACTTAGAAGAAAACATGGTGCGCTGACCCCAAGTTACATAGGACTGATGGGATATGGGCAGGAAGACAATAATGATGATGATTAAGGAAGTATCCTAGCTATTTCTCTAACCTTTTTCTTAGCATACCAATAACAATATCGGTCAACTTTATAAGATATTTGTACAAGTAATAACGGAAAAACGGCAGACTTAATGCCTTGGGCACCTAATCTTTACGGTGATGAAGAGACAATACACAGTAGCACGTGTGGCATGACCTCCGCAGAAACGGGTTTTGTCAACGGAAGAATAGACAAAAAGACAGATTGTAGAAAGATTTCATGTCGAGTTGCATTGAAAAAGCTTTCTCTATTCTTGGTAGAATCGCCATACTACGTGGGCAGGTGTATAGTAGGTTTACAGAAAAGAAAGTACTAAAAAATATTTATAACTAAAATATAAGAATAGTATAAGAAAGAATACTACTACAATTTAATTCTGAGGCAAATCTGCCAGCTTTTGTTAATTATCTATAGCTCAATGAAATAAAGCTAATCAGTTTGGTTAAATAGCATAGTATGACTGAAAGCCTAATCTTCCAACAATAGAGCGACTGTCCCTAGGTAAACTATCGAAAGTCAAAATTGGGTTCATGAGTTTGAAACTTTGAAGTCATTAATGATATTATTGATAATTATTGTCATTATTATTCCCTTTATTAACTTTTTAACAAATTTTGTGCATTTATAAACATTCCTAGATAAATTATTATTCCCTTTATTTATTTGTAAACAAACTTTATACATTTTTAAATATTTCTTACAAAAACGATAAAAAAAACATTTAAAAATATTATATTTATTATTATATCTATCCATAAAATAAACTTCATTTCACTGTTCTGTAAAGTAAGCACTTTTCACTTTCCTCAGTTTACATAATGACAGTCGAGAGGAGTATTATAATTGAATGCAACATTATTTCAGCCAATATTCACATAATGTGAGAAGAGGCATCTGTTGTCTTCATAGTCTAGATTTTCCTAATCATCTAGATTTTGCTGCCTAAACATTTAATAGCTAAACTAAAAATATCTGCCAACTCATTACATACATATATGTATAATTATATATGTTTTACCCATTTATAACAACCAATCAAAAAAATACTGGGGGAATAATCCTATTATTTTTAAATTCAGGGTATTCCCCCATTATTTTTTTGATCTATAAAACGTTTGGTCTAATATAGATGGGTTAACGACCTCAATACAATATTGGAGACATGAACCACAAACTTATCATATTAAACAGCTGCCGTGACATGTTTTTCATTCTTAAATCGAATGCAGAAAGTTCACGAAAATTCTTGGACTTCATGATAATTCGCATCACCCCACCGATTCAGCTAATGTGTCAAAATCTTGTCGGGCATAATGGTTAATGGGTTCCCCCATTAACCATTATGTTCGCCACACTATTCACAAACCACTGTAACTCCTGAAAGCCAGAATAAACAGTGGCGACCAACAGAAAACCGCCGAGACAATGAAGCTCGACGAAGTCCCAGAGAGCCGATTTAACTGTCTTGGAATCCGCAACAAAATTTATTTAGAAAAGAATAGCAGAGGAATAGGAAAAACATAATTTCCACTCATTATATATAAAGAACTATTCGACAATATTTAAATAACAGATTTATCAATAAAACTTACAGTAAGCTGGAGTTGTGCAGCATCTGTACAATCTCTCCCACGGCTCTCATCTTCTCATCTGAGATCTTGAGCCAGTAGTTGAAGGCTGATGCAAGCTTCTGCCTTATCTGCTTGCCTGGTACTTGTTGGATGTATGTGAATGGCATCAGGATTTTCTGAAAATATCAAATTTTTTGGGGAAACTTATCCAATAGGGAAACTATATTTAAAGCCCAAAAAAAAATCATCATGGCAATGATTGGGTTGAAATGTAAAAATACATTTAAACCCTTTTTTATTAATTGTAATACTGACACTACCCTGTACGTACGTACATATTCGAAGTTGCAGTATTCGTTAAAATCAACCCAAATTTATTACCCAAGTTATCTGGCAGAAATAACTGGAGTTCACAACACATCAATATGTTGTGCTTGTAACAGTCAAAAACAGCTCTAATTCATAATAGTGTTTTTTTGTATGGCACCAACTATTTATGACCATATACCAGAATCAATTAAATTTTAAATATTCACCAAGCCAAACGACATTTAAAGAAATGACTGTTAAGTGAATCATATTAAAATATAAGAGAATAAAATAAAAGAAGAGTGTTTGAAGGATAAAAGATAACTATAATTTTTAATAATTGACATGTCTGTTTAATTACTTTTATTATTGAATTATTATTTGTTGTTTTGACTTCCTATTGTGTATTTTGATGACTAAAAGTCATCAAAATACACAATAATACTATTGTGTATTTTGATGACTTTTAGGACAAACTATGATTGAATCTTTGGCATTTTTTTACTGACATCTGTTATTCAATAATATTTTTTAGTGAACTCGGTGTAATATTTTTTTCTTTATTGAATGACATTTTATCTTGAATATGGTATATTAACTTTTGCGACTTAATTGATTTCTTTTTTCTTATTTTTAATATTGTTTGTCATTTTATTTTTGAATGTTACTGTGAATTACTGTAATAGATATGTAATAGTCAAAGTAGTAATCTTCTTATTCTTATAACATTTACTTTTATTTATGTTCCAATAAGATTATTAGAAGATTTTTTGGTATATTTATAGAAAAGACAATAAAAATTAAAACTCTGCTAAGACAGTATTTAGGTACTTTAGATTGTTAACTTAATTAGCAGGCTTACTTATAACTAAAGATGTAATATGTCTTATTCATAACATTATTTTGGTTGGGACATAGTTTTGAATAAAAAGAAGTTTTAAACGTCCCACACATTTAGCTATTAATAAAAATATATGTAGCACAGTCATCACCTCGCAATTTGGCGCATTGCGTCATTTTAAATATTTATTGAACGCCGTTAACACCACCACAAAACACTTAACGAATGCTTTTTAATCGAATCGAAAAAGCATGAAAAATAACAAAACCTTTACAACAAAATATAGTTTTGGTCTACGATAGTTAAAGGCGGCAAACATGTGGAAAATTAAAATAGTATACGAAATAAAATGAGATATTTATATCTACCTCATCTTGAGTGTTATCACCAGTATTTGAAGCGATTTTAGACATTTTTAGTCTTTGTTTTATTAATTAATTCATAAATAATATTCCGAACTTCGCACTGAACACCGATCGATTTTGCTATGACAGAATTGAATGACACTGACAGCCGACCAGCTGAAAGCGCGAGCGGAAACGAAATAAGTGCGTTCATAAATTGCGCTGATTTTAATAGATGTGGTTTCGCGTCATCTTCATGATTGTGTCGATGTGCGAAGAAAATGAACGGAATGTAACGCAGTTACTCAAGCCCAACTTCATTGGGGTGAGCAAAGAGTAGCAGGGGTGAGGCTATGCTTAAAAGCCTCTAACATGGGTCATTAAAATACAGCAAATTTATTAATATTAATACTAGTGCATTCTTCCTGCAATCATAAAACTGAGGCATAAAACGATCGCCACACAAAGCATCATTGAACTTCTTTGAGACACGTTTCCATAAATCCAGAGCATTTAAAAAAATAAATCTGATTGTGGAAACTCCAGGAAAAGAAAAAGGGCGATTCAAATAATATGATGATGGTAGGTGTAGTAGAGTAAATAATAATTTCCTTGTAGTATCATTGAAATGATGCATATAGTCGATAAAAAAATGTTAGGTGACCCACAACCAGTGGATGATAATACTGGAAATAGAAAGGTTAGTTTTGCGATTAATTTCATATTAATTATCGTGAACGCCACGTAAGAGTTTTGCGGCAAAACTCAATCACCAGAATCACCACTCATAACAAACCTAGTCATACTTTTTGAACCAATAGAGAGCCGGCAATAATCGATAGTTTTTTTTTAGATCAGTGACATACAGTGTCAAACTGTCGCTGTCAAATCTAATGACATTTCGAATTTTTCTTCTGTTGTGGTGATGTATTTCCAAACAAACTCTAAGTTTTTAATAAATTATTCCGTCAATGTAATTGTAATGAGAGTGAAGGAAATTTGAAATTGTTTATTAATTAGGAACAATTATGGGCTTGGAACACATAAACGCCTTGAAGTCGTTTTGATTATGTCTGCACGAAACTATTTATCGGCACGAGAGAAAAGTTTATGTAAACTAATCGATTGTTTGCCAAATATCAATCACCAGAAGTTTGGATACCGTTCTGGGCAAGAACTACCGCCTTTGTCAGCAAACACGAGTACTTTTGTAAATCGGAATTTGAATTATTCATTCGAGGTTCAACCGTACATGGTGAACAGTTTGGAGAGAGCCGGGACGCCTTTTTCGGACTTTTTCTCGGAAAGTGAGACAGGTTGGTAAAGTTTCTTTGAATTTGGTACACTATGCAAGTCAAACTATGAAGAAACTTAGAGTAAGGAATATACTGATATAGTAAAATTGAAATACCAGCTTTCAAAGTTATTTACAAATAAGTTAAATTGAAGTGTCTGTTTGTAATTAACAAAATAAAAACTTTAACTGAATGCATTTTTGACTGTCTGTCTGATTGTTTCGACTAATCTCTGAAACAGCTCGACTTATTTAGGCAGGGCTTTTACAGGTAGATTGTGGATGTTACAAGGAGAAACTTAAGCTTTTTTTTTTGTAAATTGATTAGGTTTGCGTGCCTAAAAACTAAAACCCTTGAGATTGTTAATAAAATCCGATTCTAATAATAATTATATCTGGACAAATGTCGCGGTCATGAGCTAGTAAGTAATAAAAGAGTTATGAAGTGTCTAAAAAGGCACTGGTACTAAGTAAACAGCCACTAACTAACTTACATTTACTTTTATGATTACACAGATACATTTAGTCCCAGATACATCAGTTGCTTAAAGCCAAACACTTTATAAAACAAAATTGCAATCAATATTTTCAGTGTACTAGAATTATAAAGATTTCCGCCTGTTTATTATTAGCTGTACCAAACTGGAATTAATGGAAAATAAGTAATATCTTGCCACATTTCAATGGTTATACTGTGGGGTAGATGGTGGCTTTTGGGATGACGTTTTGCACTCGTAGTTTTGTTTTATGAATTGTTCTTCTGACATTCAAAAGTGCCTGTAATGGTTTAATTGAAATAAAAGCTTTGAGTTTGCGTTTGATAAATATTGGATTACCACCAGTAGCAAGCCTTCCCTTGATTTACTCTAAATTCTTGAGGTTGTGGTAACTTGTCATACATAAATGGTCGATCTATAGTGTTTGAAAATTTGTATAAGTAATATATACAGTTTAGCATCACACATGTTATCCTGAAGGATAGGCAGAGGTAGGACACCCGGTACACCCATATGTAATGTACATGTGTACATATGTCTTTAGTTATTTATTGAGTCTCTTGTAATAGAAGGTGAGCCTATTGCAATCAACGGGGCACAAATCCTAACTCAACATTGCAATTGAGAATTTGATGATGGCAGGACCTCACACTTGGATGATTGCAGCCACTAGACCAGGGATGGCGAACCTTTATGAATCAACGTGCCATTTTTTCTAAAGAAATGTTTATTGAAACCTTAAACATGCCGTCGTAGATGATAAGTAACTTATATGTATTGTATAAGGGTTGTAAGAGGTTACTTTTAGTAGATTACATGTTGAACTGGAGTCCTCTACCAAACGGTTTCTAATCAAATCTTATATTATTCATCTCTGAAAATAATAACTTGTAGGGATAGTTGAAAATATTGTGTAACGTGCCATCAATGGCACGCGTGCCATTGGTTCGCCATCCCTGCACTAGACCAAGAAGGACATATCTATCACACATGCATAACATCACACTTGTAATCCCAAAGGATTAGGTTGAGGTGTACTAAATAGCCTATTACCATCAACCGGGCACAAATCCAAAATCCACGCCTGCCACTGAAACCCAATAACAATTTACCCGACTTGGGAATCGAACCCAGGACCTGAAATTATATTGATAAGACAGCATGCACAGCAGCATGCTGTCTTATCAAGATAATTTCAATTGATAGAATTCTAACAATAATTTTCAGGAACACCAGACTTACATAGTGAGGAGAGTGACAGTAGTTCAGGGTCAGCATTGCGCCGGAACACAGCAGAGGCCACTAAGACATTAGCTGCTGAGTGGGAACGTATTGAGAGGACCCTGTACAATGAGGATGGAGAGAAGTGCACTCGGCCGAACATTATTGAGGAGTGTAAGCAGTGGAGACAGCTGCATCCACAACTCAGGTTAGGAAGACATCTTATTTCTTGCACTAGCCACTCAAGCCTAAGCTTGGTTGGCCCTAATGACCTAATGAATGAGAATGATTACTCTTTATGATGTTAGGGTTCTGAACAGTCTGCTGGCTGTAGCTATGCCACTGCAGCCAACATGGTGCCACTCGATTTTGCGCTACTTTTTCGTGTTCTTTTGGCGCTATTTAATTGGAATATTTCACCTTGCAAGAGGCAGCTAAGTAGCATTTGTGACTGCCCCATATCACATAAGTATTAGTCAAACATGGCGCTTGTGGTGTTGCTTAGGAGAGACCTATGTCCAGCAGAGGACATCAAACTATGCGGCGGAGGAATTAGTGCATCGTCAAGGGCCGACAATAGAGGGCCAATAAACGATCCCTGTATAACTCCACAAGATATAGATATTCTCTCAAATGGGCATTACCATTCAGGCTACACTATAACCATTTGTACTACTGGCGGTTCTTTTATACAAGCCTTTAACCTTTGCTTGCCCTTATTATAACTCTTCATGATGCTAGGGTTTCTGAACAGTCTACTTGTCTTAAGGGCTCTGCCGTATTGTTGGCCCCTGAATTTTGTACCCTTTTTTACCACATAACGTAGCTGAAGCTGTTCAACAAATTATGCGTTCAACAACTCCTAACGATTGACACAATATAGTTGGTTTGTGAAAAAAAAAGTCATTAGTGAATTTCGCAACTTTCAAGAACACGTTCAGACAAAACTTCACATCTTTGTACTATTGAAGGATACTAATCTCGTTTTTTTATTCGCTTTTCGATTCATACTAACTCAGCTTCATTTGTACCGTGCTGTACTGTGTGGGGTACCTGTAGGTAGCCACAGTTTTCCACGTGAGTTCATTAGGTCAAGGCGTCACCTACCCTCCTACCTCTTGCGCAAGGCATACTGACCCAAGCCCGACTATGTAAATAGCTTAACGTACTCCAACAATAAAAATGTCGTAATTTACATATTTTCAGAATTATGGGACACAGATTTTATGAAATAATGTGGCCAAGGCCGTTATTTCGACAAAAATAATTCGGGCTTAGCATACATTTTCAGCAATTTATTCCTTAAAAACCGACTTTAGTTTGATTATTAATAGTAGTCGTTGTAGCTTTGACCTATTCGGATCAAAATGGACCCTGCTTTCGGAGTATTTTCGTTTTTTTAGGCGGCTTTTTGTGAATCTTTAACATTAGAAAGGTATCTTCAAAGTAAATTGCTATCGCAAGATATAATATTCCGTGAAAATATTGTGAATCAGTGTTCATCTATTATTAGAGGTACAATCGTAATTCCGTCTTGTCATTCGAATTAATAGAAATCGTTCGTGACACTTTCACCATGGCACGACGTTAAACTAATAACAGGCAATATGACCTTCAAGATATAAATATTTAAATAGCAATTATTGATTTCCAGAGTCGTGGGTAAAAGTTTACAATTGCCCGAAAAACGTTTGTCGTACAGACAGATGGAGCACGACGAGGTCATCGCGATGCATTACAGCGACTACGAAGAGTTCAGCGAGAGTGAGGAGCGACTGTCTCAGAGTAGCACTGACGTCACGCCACAGAACTCACCGCGAGTCTCCGCCGAAGACCTGGGCGAGCACAGGCTGTCCAGAGAAAAGGTATCCTTTTACCCAATGTATAACGATGAAACAGACTTACCTGACGCGTTCTGCTCCGTCCTCCAAATCACACCAATACACATCCACAGTCCCTACAGAAAAAGACAAAACCCTTCCATCCTAAGATCTGAGCTCGCATCTTCTCGGTGGATGAGGAACCCCAGACCAGACTCTTCTTTAAATTGTGATAGAAATAGTGCTAAGTCTTTTGTTTCTTTGGATACTAGAAACTACGGGATGGCTTTGAGTGCGTCGGATAGAAATGCGTTGTTGAATAATAGAGTTGTAACTGCAAGGCATAGAGATTTGGCAAGATTAGAACCTATATGCACGCCGGAAGTACCGCAGAGTGACGTCACAAGGCTACCCAACGGTATTTCGTCACAGTATAGTATTAGAAAGGTTTCCTTGCCCCCTCTGCTTCTAGAGGAAGAGAAAAAGAAAGTTTCGACTGGCTCAGCTAGAAAACATCATGTGAGATCTAGAAAATCGGTTTCGAAAGGTATGTTCCATATGGACAGGGTGAAATATAATTGAGTCTGTTTAAGTCTTTGTATCCCAACCAAGAAATTAACTTTTTTTGTAACAAAAATCTTATAATATTTGTTGAGGTGTTAGAATCTCATCGATGCATCTTCTTGGCATGGAAATGACTAGATTTCTGAACTAAAGTTGAAAAAACATTTTTGAGGATCATTTGTTCCCACTCACTCGATATTGTGATTTTGAAAGTATGTAGTTCTAGTCCTTGCGTTGTGGTTTCTGGAGGAATAGGAATAACATAATTTCGTCCCTAAGAACTTGTGTTAGCTCTTTGCCTATTTGACTGCCTTTATTAGTTCTCTTTACTGCTGGTAGTACTGAAATGAACCTTATCTCTGTTGCATAAGGTCAATATTTCGATGTGACGGTGAGATGGCAGAAGTTTTGGATTGTAATATTAAATGCACGTTAAATTTATGATATTATTATGCTATACCTACTTATGACATTCAGGTATGTCTAATATTAATTTAGTATTTATTTAATGTATGAAATTGTTGATAAAATCACGTATTGTCACGAAATATTGTACATACAAAATTCACTATTTTTGTAAAATAATGTCACAAGTTGAAGGTAAGTATGAGATTGTACTTATGTTATAATAAATTAATTTCTAGTCTTTTTACTAGTCTTTAGATGATATAAATGTTTTTTTTTTTGTGATTAAAAGCACAATGTTTTGACTGTACATAAACCTTTCGGCCGTAATGCTATGCCACATTATGAAAATATATTTTCTTTGTAAAGTATCTTGTGTTTTAATGTAATGACTTCTTCTCGATTCCTGTGTGCAGCGGATTTCGGAAATGCTGGGATCCTCGGGCTTCATAATTCCATTCTGCATACATTCGTTAGCAAGTTTCAATAAAAAATATTAATAAAGGAAAATAACGACCTCAAATTGTCTAAGTCAGGAATTGGCTACCTTCCTGACTAAAAAAGTATGATTCTGTTTAGTCCGTCAGTTACATTATCGAAAAATATAGGATACATGTTTTTTATTTTTTCAAATAACTCACTATTACTCTTTTGTCTTCACTTTTTGTTTATGTGAAAAAAGAAAAAATATGTGTCCAAAATTTTTTGTAAATCTATCTGACGGACTAATTAGATTTTTTTTTGTCAAGTACCCAATTGGGCAACCAAGTTATTATTGGTATTTTTCGGAGAGGTGTTTGATAGTGAAAAAAAATACAGAAAAAAACTAGCTGCCTGGTTGGTTTAGTGGTCGCAAACGTGGCTACTGAACCAGAGGTGTAGGTTCGATTCTCAGGTCGGCCAAATTGTTATAGAATTTTTCCATCAGTAATTTCTCAATAACAGCCACGAAGTCTGGATTTGTTCCCTGTTGATGGCAAACAATTAAATATGGGTGTACTATTTCTGCCCTTCGGGGATTACAAGCGTGATGTTATTTTATGTAACAAATAAAAATAGAAGAAGAAAATTATCAGGGTTATCAGTAAAACCAAATATTCAAATACAAATACAGAATTTATTTTGATATTTACATTATTTGCATTTTATTAACAATCAACATCAACAATATTAAATAATTTGTTTTCGTGGTGTGATACATTTCGAACAGTCTGATAATATTACATGGCCCGTGGTGGACGCCATTTTGTTAAGTAGGTGCACAAAATGGCCTCCGTATGCATGGGAGATGTAACATCATATGTCATATGGTGGTTTGTAAATGGTTACCTAGAAGCGGTGAAACATGGGTTATTACGCTGAGAATTTGAGCAACTGCGGAGAAAGCTGTGAGCTTAAATTTTGGGTTGCCATTCGAAAATATAAACTAAGCGTTTGATTATAAAAGTTTATTTAATTGAAATAATACGACAATTTCAAATACCAAAGTTATTTACCTATTGGCTTAATCATTATGTTCGATTTTAGATTGAAAAGCAAAATAGTTTTTAGATTTTTTTAATGTGGCAACCCGTTGTATCGAGGCGTATTTTGCGCCAAAATTATCAAAACTTTTTGTTTTTATTTGGCACTGTGTAGGATGCATGTAATAGTAATCATGGACATTTTGTTAATTGTTGATATCTGATGTTTGTCATGTTATGCACATAGGTATTATGTGCAATTTGTTGTTCTAAGAGAAAAAGCAAAATGCATACGTACGGTACGGATATCTTATACTCACCGTATACGGGAAAATAAACGATCTACCATACTAGAGATACCTTGCATAGTAACTATGTCATGCATGAATATACAGTGCCAATATAATACAGGCCCGATTATCAGGGATCAATAACATTTGGTTCAGATCCAAACCAAATGCCCTAACAAAGGTTTTAATGAAAACCAATCTGATAAAAGGACAGGAAAACCCATAGTTTGAGACCAGACTCGTTGCGATAGTGCGTTCAGTTAGGTTGCTATTTATATCTTCTTCATTTACATATAAATTTAAATTGTTACAATATTTTATCTCACAGCCATCATTAATATATTGATACTACTTTAATAAGAGAGGACTAGTGTAACAACACGTTAGATGGCGTCAGCTTACAAAAAGGTTCTAGCGAACATTCGTTACAGAGCGTAAGATTTATATATACGTATATATAATACATGAAAAATTCACCTTGTCCGTTCTAAAAACGATAACAACCTCAAGCTATTAGCAATAGTCAACAATGTTGTTAATTCTAGAATTTAATGCACACAGAACATGGATTTACTAAGTACGCTTAGTAGGCATTTTTTTAGTTAGTGTTTTTTTGTATAATTAGATCTAGTAAGTGATTTCGTAGATGTAAGATATCGTTGAATCGTAGAGAGAAATTTCAGGGGCGGAAATATCTAAATTACCTTCGTCTCGCCTCGTATTGCCGAAGCATGTGCCTTCTGACTTGCGGCCATGGAATACTTTCATGCTTAAGTATATTAAAAAAGATATAAGTAATTGGCGTTCACGCGAGTTCCATGTAGTCTGGTTCCTTTTTAGCTCACATAAAATTCAACTTTAAATCACTCCAGTCATGATTTAAAGTTAAAATTGGCTTAATTAAATCTTCAAATAGTTTTGTGCCGACCCCAAAGATCATGGGACAAGGGCAGGAAAGTGATGATGAAACCTTCAAAAGTTATTACATTGAAACACATTTAATTCTATTAAATTTTTAAATGAAATACATTTCATTCTATTAACTTTTAAAATGAAACGCATTTCATTCTATTAACTTGTGAAGGTCTAATAAAGCCAACTTTGTGACTAGTAATCCATCTTCAGTTCAGTGGACACATGCTTTGCAAAGTTATATTTAAATTACAATATAAGAAACGTTGTTTCCGTGCCATTTGTCGAGATCCCATACAATTTATTCTAATCCGAAGAGCTAAGACGATTCGATCACCATCATTAAATACTTTCACACGTCACATTGTCGTATAAATCGGATTTTTAGATTTAAATATAAAATGCGTTATTATCTAAGAAAATATAATAAACTAACAGTAATAATTTGTGTGATAAATAGGTCTAACAGAAGGAAATTAAAATATTTTCATCAACATCCAACGTCCATTTTTTTTTTTTTTTCATAAGTTACATTCGCTTACGTTCAATAAATCCTGCTTCGTCAAACAATGCGCCAAATATTTTAATTTAATTCTATTTAATACGTTTTATATAGAGATCGGATATTTGGATGCATATTTACCTAAAGTTTAAGTGTTGACTAGTATGGAGTGCGAATTTAAAGTATTAAAAATAATAATTCTTCTAAGTAACCCCAGTTATATTTATCATTTTATTATGTTTTGTTATTCAGACACAAAATTTGAAGTTAGTTAGATACCAGCAATTTTTTTAATTTGATGCAATGTTTTCCGTGTCCACAATTTTTTATCAACTTCTAAACAAAATAGAAATAATATATTCCTAATAATAAATACATTTTAGACACACTATGTATTGTTTATGGAATACACACTTGCCGGGAAAAAATGTACTTTAGGTAAATATTCATTCGAAATTCCGAACATCCGATACCTAGTTATAAAATAATAATCGCATTTAGAATATAACGTCGAACACGTTACGTCCTTACGTCACGAAGTACGGTCTCTAAGTATCACCTAGCAACAAGTTTCGTCGAGAACATGCACACGGTACATTCGGTACATACACATGGTACATTCGGTACATACACATGGTACATTCAGTACATACACATGGCACATTCGGTACATACACATGGTACATTCGGTACATACACATTGAATATTAAACAATAATGGTAACATTAGACGTCAAGCAAACACACGCAGAAGGACTCAGCTATATTCTCTCTCGTTAAGGCGATTATACAATTTTAAACACTATTTTTATTTTTTAAATTGCACACTGACCCACCTCTATAAACTTTTAATTGCGATAAATATATTGTAATGCTGTATAAAAATATTAAAGGAAAAATCGTCATTTAATATTAATACTTATTTAACATTAATATTTTAATCCCAAATCAATAGCGTGTATTTTACATTTTTACAATGAGACGTCCGAACTCTATCCCTACCTAGCATACAGTGACATCGAAGCCTAATTCACAACAAACTACACACGATAGTATTTGAATATAAACTTTTTAATGTAACCGTAGCCTTCTATTTTAATGCAAAGGAGACGTATATTGAAAAATTCTTATGTAACATACAAAATTACATTTGACTATTTACAACATTCTAGCTAAAAACTTTAAAAATTGAGTGTCGAATGCAGCTCGCGGCGGTACTCTAAATATTAGGTACCTAGTTTGGCTAGGGCTCCATGCATAGGTCACTACTTACCGATATCAAGCTCAAATTACAACTAACCCACTATACTCGGCTGTGTGCGGTGTCAGTAAGTCGCCCCATCGCCCCATCGCCGTGCCCTACTCGGCCGACTCGCCCCTACCTTGGCAGACATTATAGGCGATGCCAACTCGGCCGAATAAGCCAATATGATCATTTTAATTAAATATTTTGGACAGACCGATTAGTTTAATTACATAAATAATAATCTATCGTGCACAACCATCTCATAAACTTTACAAATTTCTTTACGCCCGGTGGTTCGTGTGTAATATTATATTATAATTGTTTTTTTTATTAGCCCCTTGCACAAAGGTAGATAATTTCCCTTTGATTAGCACAGTTTCGAGTGCTACTAAAGTACGATTTGTACTTTGGAGTAATATTAATACACGTTTTAACTTTAAACATTACCTAATGTCGCAGGAATTTTCGTTCATATACAGGGCCTCATTTTTTGTACTTTTTTCGTTCGGGTACTTTGCTCTATGGATAATGTAGTGACATTACAAAAATATGGCAGTTTGTTTGCATTCAATTCCTTTACGAACTAGGGTTGCTGTGCTTTTTCCGTCATTGGACCGTAATTACCACAAGTTGAATACTCAGGACTTTACACACATGTTCGAATATCTGTAGAGCGCATACTTTGGAATATTCACGAAGACACAGTTTCGAATATTCAGGACAAGAGCACACATTCGAATGTTCTTTACACATTAACCTATGTATTCTGTAATTAAGGCCGGTTTTGCCTATACTATTTAAATGAATGATATCTATATTATGATTGTGATAAAGATATCTATGTACAGGATGTTTGATAAAATTTTAAATACTTCCGAATATCAGTAAAATTGAGGTATTTATGAATTATTAGGTATTAATTAAAGGAATTTAGTGCTGCTGCGTGCGTGCGACGCGTAGCGGGCGCGCGTGTACTCGTAATTTACATATTCATCAAACATCTTGTATTTTTAGTAATAATAATTATTGCAATATGTTGTATTAGGTACTATTTGAGGTTCTGTAATGATTCTAATTGGTGAGGCAATGTTAACTAATGCCTAATAAATTCTAAAAAAAGTAGCTGTAACAAGCTGCATCGGCGAATACTAATCTGTCGGTGTACGCCAGGTGTGCACGAGCGCAGCCCGTTACAGCAGCTTGTCTAATACAATCAACATAGTAAACTATGAGAATCCACAATCGTCAAAGCACCCGGAGTTAACACTAAATACATTGCAGGCTTCAGAAGCCTATCTATTTTAACAACGATTCGAAAATAATATCACACATTTACAGCAAAATTACACTTTCCACTCGGTGTCCTCGCAAACAAAAAACCATCTTCGAATTTGAACTAATCTCGCAATGGCACCGTTTCGTAGTTTATAATTATTTCAGTTCATTGATTTTTCATGTGCAGCGCCATGATTCACGTCCACTTTGACAATCCCCCCGCCAAATATCAGGAATAAATAAAAGAAAACAAAAAGAAAAAAAATAGCATAATATAATTTTATTAAAATAAAAAATAAAACAAAAACGTGGTACTATAAGGTGAGGCTGGAAGTTACTATGTTCATGTAACAGTTGATGTACTTTTATGCAGATTTGAAGGTGTAAAACGCGTCAAGTAATTTAGTTTGATTCTCTCTCAAAGTTCTGGAAAGAGTGTTTATTTGATTCTGCATAAAAATATTCAACCAGTAGTCTAACCTTAGTAATATAAAAATTTAATAAAAAAGAAGATAAAACAATGAGCAATGGAACTGTATGCAGACTACAACCATACGTGCAATTTGAATATAGCAGAGTGTCTTAAAACTAAATAATGAATTCAATGTGAATCAATTGAAAAAAAATTAAACAACTAAAAACTTAAAAAATAATGACTAAAATAATAAACTTCGTACAATCACAAAGTAACGACGATGATATGACGTGCTTAACAATCAGTCGGTGAATAACATTAAATGCTTATAATATGTCTATATTTCAGCTTTAAAAATAGCACTTAATTACGTGAAAAGTGACAGAAAAAAAATCTACAGAATAAGGAATGGATATTCTAAGAAAAGCAATAGCCTACACCTATGTCCACTTACACGTGAAACCAACATGCAATTAAAAGTTTAAAAGGTTCCTTTCGTTGAGCATTCCTTACAAATAATCGAAGAGACCTTAGAAAACGAATATAAGAAGATTTAGCTGAAAAGAGACAGCTATTAGAAGTTGTTTACAGTTTGAAGAAACTGTTAGAAGTTGTTCTCCACGAACATTTGATAGACAGTATTTTAAGTACAACAGTGGTTCTTTAATTTTTATATTAGAACTAGTTATACATGTTTAGATTCATCCATTCCGATCCAATCGTAGCTCCTGTATAGTTAGGACTCACTGTATGGGATACTTCTTGTACCAAGAACTACCGTTGTAGGAAGACAAAGAGGTGTGTCAGGACTCAGCCGAAAATGTGTATGCATGTGTGTATGTATTTTCCAACACCTTAAACAAAGCCTATAACTAAACCACCACCGCATAATATATGAGTTAAAATTATTTGAATATTGAAAGTCGTTGTTTTATGTGTCAATATTTGATTGTGAGTCAAGCGTGCAAGTGTGTACCGCTGTACTCCGTACTCCAGAGGTAGTCGCAGCTTCATATACCTGACGTCTCTCAGTATGCGATCTGTTGTAAATCTACCGCTCCCGCGATAGGTCTGCAACAGATTGGGAGCCCGTGTTGTTAATAAGCAACTACCTCCCGAAAGTTCAGCTATCAGCGGTACACTACCTACACAGGCGGATACAGCTGGTGTGATGTGCCATAACAATTCAATATCCAACTCTCTAATGTTGCCTTAAATTACATCCGAATTTTTAAAATTTATATACTCGTTAACAACAGCGTTTTACAGAACTCCGTCTAATCTTTTATCCTAGACATCGAAAGCTTTTCTATATTCTTAAAGCGCTTTCTATAAATTCTGTCTTGTTAACAGTTTAAAACTACCCTCTGCTGCTCCTATAGACTGCCATTCTCGTGACTTATAATATCCAGTTATTGTTCTGAACTGATGGAAGTGCTATAGACTGCGAGCCCAGTTGCTATAGGAGTCTATATCCATACGTTTATAATTTTAAGCTTTCGTTTAATATTAGGAATATTGTTTTAAGTTTTAGTAGATAGATACAGCTAAACAAACGAATGCTAGACTATACAAGAGTGTGTTTGAGTAGTGTAGATTGCTGTGCAGGAAGTGTTCAACTTAGAATACTAACATATAGTGTTGACAAAATTAAAAACAAAACGGGGCAGTGGAGGTAGCAGCACTCCCAGTCACGTCTAAATAAGTCAGGACAAAATCTAAGTAATTCGTGGACGTTTACCCGAGACTCGAGGTTACTCGTGCGGGAGTGTTGCTATGGGGTTAGTCAGGGACGGATGTGTCCGACGCCGCGCCACGCGTGTGGCGTCACGTCACGCCGCACGGGCGCGGCGCGGCGTGCGCGTCCCGGCCGGGCGGGGGGGCAGGATTGTCGGAGTGGGGGCCTACAGCCTAGATGTAGGAGTAGGGCCCGTCCGTGAGGGCGCTGCACAGCAATAGTCAGGAGGCGTCGTCCTTGCCGCCGGAGCCCGCTGCCGCGCGCCGCGACGAGCGGTACTCCACGCCTGGGTCGAACTGCATCAGCACGAACACCTGCACACACATATCACAAGATTCACTATTACTTCGCAGAAACTTCAAAATCAACAGATATTGCACGTAAATCAATTGTTACCGAAGGATGTCTAAAAATTATGACATGTAAGAATAATATTAGCATGAAATTCATCGTTCACCTCAACTCTTTCCTCAGGACAAGATTGAGGTTAAGAGTAGACGCATTTCGTACAAATAATGCGAGTCTTGAACATACATTAATGTGAACTGAATTACCTGGTCGGTAGGCAACAGTGAGAAGTCATCAGGCGGGTTGGTGATGACGTATCTCTTGCTGCTGGCGTCGCAGGAGGAGGAGGTGTCCCGGAACCGGTAGAGCCCAATGCACAGCATTCCGTAGGTGCTGAGCGCAGCCACGAACAGGTCGCCGTACTTGCCGGCCTCGCCGAACTGCGCCAGCGGGCCGTCGTACAACGAGATCTGACCAACTCTACACCGGTCCCTGGAAGCAACACAATTTTTTATCACACATCGGCGGTTGAGCTTGACAAGATCCACAAATGCAAACGAACCGAAGCTTAACGAGTTTTTGCATTTCTGACTCTGAAGTGTTCAGCAACTCGAGTTCGGCAACAACTGTGCGCATTTAAACTGCTTTGGATAAACCTAGACCATCACAAAATATTGTGTTTTTGTTACCTATTAGCTAAGCTTTCTGGCGTGGAATACCCGCCCCGCAGGCCGGCTCCCTCAGCCAGGATCAGCTCCAACTCAGGCGTCGCACCGCCCGTGATCAGCGAGCGGATCAGTGTTAAGGCATTTTGGTTGAAATACGTCTGGAACATAAATGCAGATATTACTTCCTCAAGAAGTTTAAGAAGAGCATCCTGGCGCATGTTACAGAAAAGCCATCGTAGCTATACAGCACATCAATGTTCTATTCACACTAGAAAAAAGTAATATACTTATCAGACCAGTTAGTAATTAGTTGTAGCAGCATAAAATCGGCTGTGCCAATCGGGAGTCCTCGCTACCCAATTCATAAACGGACCTGTTGGAAATAGAAACGTGTAAAGAGAGAACTGATACATACGGTGGACATAAGTGAGTCGAGCACGCTGACGGCGAAGGCGGTGCCGCACGCGAAGGGCTGCGTCAGGTACAGCTCCGTGTCCGGGTCGTCATCGTCGTCTTGGTCCAGGAACTGCACGTTACTGTCGTTCACCAACTCTGTAGAGAGGAGGAGACACAATTTTAGGAGAAAGAAGCTTGTCTAGAAGACGAACTATAAAGTTTTCATTGTGAAAATGAAGATTATGGGTCTCTATTGTTGGATCATACTTTTTAATGAAAATGAAAATTTCAATATTGTAATTTTTTACAATTTTGAAATTTTCATTTGATTTCCATCATATTTTCCAAAGAAATAAAAGAAGTATGAAGCTGATTCATTTCATCATCATGGATTGCATTAAGGCGAAGATTGAAGACGGACTCACCAGTAATCATAGGCACATTGGCACCATACACGGAGCCCCGTCTCTGCAGCAGTACTGGCGCCGGTGGCTGTCCAGGCGGCGGCGGCGCCGTACTGTTTCCATTCGTCCCCACTCCTGCACTCAGCACCCCTATCGTGTCGTCGAACGTCATAGCCTTGATGTTCAACGAAGCCAAGATAGCTTCCTTGTCTGCCAGCGTAGGATCATCGTTGGATGGCACCTTCGCAGATAGGATGCAGCACATGTCACATAAGTTCACATTAACTGCACGCAAGTCGGCCCGGCTTAGCGGTGAACCCTGAGGAAGATAAGAGTTGATGAGAAACACGTAGACGCAGACTGCATTGGTTGGTTCTATGGAATAAATCAATATGGACATATTCAAAAATATTCAAAAATATAACAAAACAAATCAGGATAAAGATGGAAAAAAACCCTTGGCGTCTAAATAGCGTTGCTCACATTCAAAACAGAAATCTTGGGTAGATTCTGCAACATCTTCCATTCTCTTCTAATATAGTCGACGCTTCCAACGATAACCACGTGCTTGAGCTCGTGGTAGTGGAAGTTAGAGGCCCTCAGCGGCATCACCAAGTTCCGCAACCCGATGAGCGGCGAGTCAGGGTCCGCGAACAAACACACTACCACGTGCCCGTTCAGAACTGTCATGGCCGCTTGGTTCCTGTCCTGTAAGAGAAAGATGTGTTTGATTGAGGTTTCATTTCCGATGATGTTAGTTTGAGAGCTGATATACTATAATAGGGAAGTCTTTGTTGGAACAGGTTATATTAGGAACTACTGTACTTACTAATATACAATCTTCCAAGTTCCTTGCTGGGCTCCAATGGAACATCCCAGTGGAGTCGTACTTCATTTCAGTCTTTTCGAAGTCGAAATCTTTCGACTGGTCGTCAGCCAAGCCCGCTGGCAGGCTGACGCCATTGCTGTTTTGGTTACCACCACTGCTTCTACTCGTTGGCCTGTACAAAGGTTGGATCTTAGTAAAGGTTTCTATCAAATAGAACTTACGTGCGTCTGAACAAAATGTGTTTATGTAAATGATTTTATTGTTTTTGTTTATTGTTTTCAATTTAATCTAGTAGAGGAAATTGAAAGGTTAGGGGCTAACAGTTAGATCTTTGTTACTAGGTATGGGGAAAATGAAGAGATAAGAATAGCCACTACTGAAGATAGCTTCTAATAATTCACTACAGTGAGTTCTCGGACAGTAAAACATTATTGACTGAATTTATTTAAAATCGGGTTCTTGAGAAAAATCAAGTTATTTCTGACAAACAGTTATTTTAAAAGAGACATGATCTGAAGCTACTGATTGTGTTGTAGATACTGAAAACAATAACATCTAAACTACTGTATGTACAAGAATGCGCATCGCAGACATAAATATTGAATGTGTATAAACATAGTGACTTAAACATGCTGTAGTTGTGTGTCGTGCGGAATTCAAGTGCAGTACACGGTAAAATATTAAAAGTAAACTCCTAAACGTATACGAACTAAAACATTTGACTAGTGAGGCAAGCACTACTCTACGAACTTAATCGAGGAAAGTCTGCGCAGTCGTCTGCAGTGCTAAGTCCTTGGACCGTGCAATACACACCCAATGTAGGCAACATTGACACATTGCTGACTTAACTCGTGTAAAAGAATTCAAGTACTTTGCAAATATCAAAACTACTGATAATAAAATGATCTAGCTGAATAATTTTCAATTACATGAGTTTTTTCACTTCGTAGGCAAGGTGATAGGCCTGGTAATTGGTATCTTGATCCTGGGGATTCCTGTAACACAGGGTCAAAGAGTCGTCTCCGTTTCTTTTTTTAGGAAAATAAATGTGCAAACAGGTAATATATCAATTTAGTGCTTTGTGCACGTCGTGCTAAAATAAAATACTCGAATAACAAGCCGCGATAGAAAGAGAAATCAAGGATAGAAGAAGAGACTTTATGGAATGTATTTATATTCATTATTTTAATTTTAATATTTATAATTTTGACCATGTTTTGGAGTTTAATTCGGCTAGTTTCAATAATATTCTGAAGCCGAATGTCGACCAAATTCTTTTGTTTTTGTCTAAAATAAAATTAATACACGGATTGTGTTGCTTGGCTCCAGAGAAAGCTCCAATTATAGCGTTATTTAACTGGGAGTGATGATACATGACTGAAAGAAGATCTGTTTTTTGAAGAGACAGATTTATAGACAGAAAATGATTCTTCAAACACTAATCATCTCATGTGTATGAAAGGAAATAGAAAGTTTCCCAAAGGTAGAAATGTATTTTGAGATTCAACTTCTGATATTCTATCATGAGTTCGTAACACCAACTGATATACTCTAAGCTACTCCATGTACCACCACTCGTTAACATTTAGTAATTAAAACGGTATAGGTATTGTTTCTGTGGTAGACTCACGTATCTGGTGGGGCCCTGTTGACGTTGGGCTTGACCTTGTTGACCTGTCTCGTGGTGGTGGTATTCATCAGTTGGTTCGCCATAGGGGACAACAACGTTGTCGGCGCTGCGTTCCGGTGATTGCGATTTATTACTAGAGGAAGAAGGTCTTGGGTTAGTTGTTTATTAGCTCTCTGTTTTGTTTGTATGCTTCCTTCTTTGATTTTGACAGGGTTTTTTTTGTTGTTTTTTCGATTTAGCTAACCTAGATGACTTCAGAAGTTCAGAAGTTCAGATATAAAGTTTTCTTTGTGGTTTTGCATCGTTTGTTATAAGATTTTCACTTTTCAGACGACTGTATTGTGTGTTTTGAGATTTCGCTTCTGTGGCTTCCGCCCATGTCATCGCTTTCATGATTAACATAAATGTTACAATTATAAGTGTCATTATTATTATCTTATGTATCAACGTTGCACTTTAGAGGAAGAGCATTCAGGATTTCAATAATTTTTTTGTGCACTAAAGTATTTTTCTTTACCAGTCAACTATTTTCGTGATGCTTAACTCTGATGTTGATGATGATGGAGATTACCTATATTATTTTGCTAATACTTACAACTAGTATCCTCCCCTCTTTCCCTCGCAATTTCACCTGAAAGACAATAATAATAATTTACGCGAAAGTGTTACTCTGTAAGGTTGTAAAAGCAGCAAAGCTTGTGAGTTTTGATTTTAATTTACTTTTAAATATTGCATTTTTTGTTTAACTAAGTATTCTAAATTTGCAAGTATTGACTTTAACAGAAAAAAAATATTAATTCAATTTCAAGAAATCATTTGAAAATTACTTGGGTTCAATCAAAATATAATTACTTATGTATTCTTAATCAATATTCTACAACAAAAGCATAGATGTAGGTACCCACATAGCATTCACTTCAGCGTTGCCAATTTTGGACAAAATTAACTGTTTGGTTGGGATCGTTATAGATTTTACGAAATCATGCTAATTGTAATTTGACCAGAGCGGTTGGGGCCGTTGTTTTCTTGATCTGTATTACAATCAGGCATTTTGTCAGACTAGTAAATAACGTCATCCATGAATTGGCAACTCTTTTAATTAATATGGTAGGTATTTAATCATTCAGACAAATAAATGCAATGCCATGAATATTTGCAATGCGCGGCAGAGGGGTACAAACCACAAATGATAATACATCCGCTTTAGAGTTTACCAAGAAGCACAGATCGATGGAAACAATTCAATCATCGTTGACTCATTACTCATTGAAATAGTGAATGCAAAAGTAAAATAAAAACAAAATGATTTGAATTCGTGTTCATTACAATTTTGTTAGTAGGGAAACTTTTGTGAAATTTAGTGTGAGGCTGTTAGTTTAGAACCACCGCTCGGCGGAGCGGCAGCGGGTCGTGTCACTACAGGGCAGCCGGGTCCATGCGAGAGAAGCGCATACCCACGGGCATCCCGCCAGTTGTCAGTGCTCGCTATGAGATAATGCGTGACAAAGCAACTAGGTGCACGGTACCGGAACGGTAACCTAGGACGAAGCTTATTGCCGGTCAAATGGTTCGGTGGGCCGATGATAAAAATAAAAACGAAAAAAAAACACTCGGCTCGGAGCCTGAGATGTACCTCGAACATGGACCTTCTTGGGCAACTCTGGCGGCGTGAAGGTGGGGGGAGGATGGTGATCATCTGCAAAACATCAGCACAAGTTCGCATTCCACTCCACTCAGTAAATACAGGTCCTACAGCACATCGCGATATAGTACAGCGTGTGGCCGGTCTGTCCATATTGACTCAGATCACTTCAAAAGTACAATCATCGGTTTCATCTTTTCAAGTATTTTGAAAGCAATTAGCACTTTAAATATTGGAACGTAAAAATTAATATAATAGGTGTTGGACTATAAAGTGTTAGATAAAAAAATAATTAGCACAAAGTTACGGTACGTGTACGTCCAGAGAGAAGCTCCAAAGAAAGCTGAAGATGAAACCGATACACAATCAAATTACTTAGTAAAATTCAAAGTTATAGTCACAACTAATTAATGCTACAGTTATCAAAACATACCTACCACCACACATGCAACAAACATAAAGCTACGAATACAAACGACACACAAAACAAAAAGTATCTAATAAACTATTAGACAAGCTCTACGTGCTATAAATTATGTCTCACTTGTTGAATTAAATGAATTTAAAACCCTAGATATTACCATGACTAATGCAAAGGGTATGAGGGTATGAAAACATGGAGTGATTAGAATGGCGTTGAGCGTACTAAGAACTGATGGCTCAAATTAAATTACAGAATCGTAAATATTACAGGGATGTGATAACAGTAAGGTGAGTATACCAAATCTTTCGGCAGATCGGACGCAGCAGCTAACCACTGCTGGGTCCTCGCGGTTCTATCGAGGCGGGAGCATCTAAACGTTCCCTATGCAGGGGGTCATTAAATCATCTTTTCAACGTTAAAGCATAAATAAATTATAAATTAACTTCTTGTAAAATCTATTACTTCACAACATCAATATCAGAGGGACTATGTTGATGCAGAAAATCAGGGATCAAAATACTCCTAGAAAAATATTTTGAGATATAATAATATAATAACAACAACACCAAAATAAATAAACGACATCACATAATGTCTCTCGATGTTTTAAATATCGGCTAATAGAGAGGCAAACATCTAACTGCTGTATAAATGCACATATAGAAACGTATAAGACAAGACAATGATAAACAGGACACGTTTGCTATGCGATGGTGGCCGGGAGTCACCCACGCCACTTGTCGCGTATAACATCACATTGACATGTACACTGAATCTTAACATTGAGGTTACGTACTTGCCCTGCCAACCATCTGGACGGCTCGTACGCCCTTCCTGAATGTGGCCACTGAACCGAGAAACAATACGTTTAGCTCACTTGTTACACAATCCATTTTAACCTGTTTGAAATTGTGGGTGTTACAGAAGATACGCAAATAATAGATCTTAATGCAGACAGAGATGCAAAGCTGAAAGTTATCTCTGAGTAGGAAGTAGTTGATGACGACGCAGAGTATGTTCGACTTCTCATTACTACCGCCCAAACTGAAATTTTTGGTAAGGACACGGTTATTACATCATCATTAGGGAGAGACTGGTCAGTGTGGGCGAGATAGTAATAGAGGTCAGTGTTCCTATTGGGGTTGCAGACGTGAACAGTGTTTAACTCTGATATACTCTCTACCTAAATCTGTCGTATATTAAGCGAGCTGTAGTTAATATAGTGTCTTAGCCTAACTGCACTATACTAGTTGCGTGTGTCGTTTTATCGTGTATTAGCATAGGTATATTGTAGCTCAGTTCCAATTCGTCCATAGCAATGGTTAGTTGATGCAAACAAACTATACGTGTGTAAGGTACGGTAATACGGTATATTTGTCATTTCGTTTCCGTACCGTCGAGAGCACGGTACGTATTAAGACTCTGTTTCACCATCCCAGTCTGCATCATCATCATTCCGACATCTGTAAAAATCCAAACACTGACAATACGAATGTACGCTCCTAACATGTACGTATGATTAGTTTGTTAGATGAGTTTGCTGGAATCAGATTCTGTGCAGTGAAGCTGATGTCGATGTTGGAGCGGTAGAATTTGATTCTGTCAAAAGCGTGATGAATGTGATGGATCGTGACTGTATTTAGTTTCCTCCCTGTGTTAGTCACTGTCGCGTCGTTAGCACAGACAAGCCGGAACTGTTGTCAAGTCTTTGTCCTCCAAAGCTCACTCTCGATGGGCAATTCTATCAGCAGTTTGAGATCTTCACTCCTTTAGTTCTGAGACATGCTTTCGTGGATTCTTTTATATTATTATATCTAAGTGTTCAGGGACATGACGGTGCACTTGCAGTTTGCGATATTTAGTTCTACATATTATTAATGTTTACATGCAAGTACTGTCTGTGCTGCTGGGCTCAGAAGTGCATCATAGCAATGTGTTCAACTGTCGTTGAGTCGCACCGCACTGCGTGTCCGGATATAATTTTGACAAGTGACTGCTGTGTGATACTATGTACAGGTCCTGATTGGTATGTTAATGTTAAGCGGTATTGTATGATGCACTAAATCCTCTCAATTGATACAGAAACAGAGCGAGTAATCTCAAAAGGCAGAAAAATGGTGAAGTGTCGGAGTGCTTCTCTTGTGGCGGAATCCATTCACGAGCGAGCGGACATACACAATGATCGCTAAATTATAGGGTGTGAACGAGCACGGGTCAAGATAATGCCTTGCAGCCGATCCAGTCAGTGAGGTACGGACGCAACACCACTAAAGCAACTCAACAAAATTATAGACACGAAAAATAAATATCGGAAAACGTCAAGTTGTGAGGTTAGGTGTGGTGCAAGTTACCTATGTCGGCTCCAACCTTCCGCTGGTGCGCGGTCACTAAAAGTTTAGCCGAACAATATATTCATTAATGTCGCACAAATAGAAAGAAAACAGTGTGAGGTCGAGCGAGTCTGTGTCGACGGCGCCATCTGGGCTCCTACGCCTACGTGTACGGCGAACATCTTGTGCTCACACTTGTGTAAGTGACACACATATTACGGGACACAGTTCAATACAACATTAAATATAATTCCAGAAAGAATGTCACAGAATAGTACAAAGTTAAGAAGTTAGCTTAGAGTATTGTATGTAGAGAATTCTGTACAGATTGTCTCGCTAAGTTAGGTAATGTATTAGTTATGATAGCAATACAGTGATCTTACAGTTTTTGCATTTGCACTTCTTGATGAGCGTTTCGTCTTTGATGTCCTCGTGGCAGGCCTTGCAATAATACCAAGCTCTGGAATGACAACAGTTGTAGTAAGTACTAAGGAGATAAAACTGCCACTACGACCGGCAACACAATCAAGTTGAAGAGAGTGTTAAACGACTGAAGGATGTTAGCCAGAAGACGACATTCTTGTTTTGGAAAGATGCTAAGAGGATCTAATTTTCTTGCGTTGTTCAGGCGAAGAAGTACCAGACTACTAGCGTCTATGAGCTCAAAAGAAAATAAAGCCTAAAACTAACCTTTTAACCTCATCAGCTGACTGTGCGATAAAGAATCCCTGTGTGTTGGCGTGAATCTTGGCACTGCGCGGGTTGATGGAGATCTTGCTGTCAGCTCCCTCCTCGCCCTTGATCTCAATGGCCAGCAGCAGCAGCTTGAGCTTCGTGAAGCACAACCTGGTGGATAGACATGATGTACCGGCTTGATCTGAAGTTGCATCCTTCCTTCTAAAGGTCTTACTTCGGGTTTGATGACACATCTTGATTTGGTTTGAGAACAAGCAGATAACAGAATTGAGACACCAAGTGTCTATTTTAAACGGTTGAATATTTTTGTTATGTTTGATTTGGATTCGTTTCAGAAAGGTATAATATGCTTGTTGCTCACCGTATAGGTGCCTGTAAACTTACCAATTGAGATTGTTTCAATACAAGTGTAAAAATTGTATTTTGTAATACATAATATGGTTTCCGAATGAGAACGAAATGTAGGATTATTCTCCAATATTTATCAACATTTAATCTTATATATTTCAAAAATATTACTTTTCGTTTTTCGGTTTCTACGATACTTTTTGATTTTGTTTACTCTTGGTACCATATTTTCCATCTTCTCTACGAGACTAACATTTCAGTAAATTAATTTAAATAAGAAAACTACTTACACGTAATTATTTGAAAATAATATGGGTATTAAAACATTAAAGGTTCAATTTCATGCTACAGACGACAAATATATTCTACTCTAAATAAGCTTATATAATTTCTACAACAGTTCTACAGAATTACAAACGATTATACGACGTATAAGTACATAATATAGGAATAATAATTATATAATACATTCGTAATAGAGTTCATGCATATTCTAAAGGCTATGGTGCAAATTCTACATATAGTGTTGTGTTCTGCGAATAAGGTGTACGACAGAGAAAGCGACAGAAGGAGGAGTAAGCCCGTCAACCAAGAAATTTCCAAACCTGTGAATAACTCACTTCAAGAAGATGGTAGTTTTAATAAAGTTAATAGAAAGTTGTGCAATGAAGCCCAAGACCATGTGCATGAAGGTAATGATTCAAATCAATGACAGAATATTTACAATTTCCTCTTTTACGTAATGCACTGAAGTAATTTCATAAATCGTGAGTTTCACTTCGAAGTAAAAATAATCATTGTCATCCTGAGTGATATAAAATTGAAATGTGTGTGTAATTAAAAAGTAAATAAAGTTGATATAATTAAATAACTTGAAAAAGTGCCGTCACTAGATGACGAACACAATTCATATCAGCTCTGTAGTGACAGTAGTTTAAAAAATACATACCACTAATAAATTGACTAATATATTACCCATTCAACATGCACAATCTATTCTGAAAAATCAGATAGACATTTTAGTTCTAAACATATCCAGCCTACTCGTGTCTAGGTTATCGGTTAGGAGTGCAGTCAGGTAGCTAGGGTTAGCAAGTCGGCACACAGTGTCTACGGTGCGGTGCGGCCCAAGGATCGAGGGGAGTCTTACTCGCTCGCTTGCGGGAAGCTCATCCCAGTGAAGGAAGTCGACAGTGTTTCGGTGTACATCTCGCAGCCAGTACCCTGCAGGTAATCGTTCTGCCAAGCTTGTGTGTCGGGGGACTGCAATCAACCAATAGGAGACGCTAAAGCTCGTGCCATGTTAGTCATAGCCACACATAGGTGGGGCTATCGCGTCTGTGCAGCCACACTCCGCGTTGCTCGCCGGCTATATTACACAACTATTCACAATTAGTTTTTCATAACCCTATATGTGTGTATATGTAGATGTTACCGGCTAAAACGTTATTCAGTGCAGTTCCTATGACAATGAAATAAAAAAAACACTGATATTTATTGAAAACCACAGACGGTAAGCTGGCAAACAAAAACACTAAAATGGTAAGCTATGCGTTTCGTAGTTTGTTAGTATTGATTGTCCTGTAATCAGAGTATGGAATGCTCAAACACTTGTAAAGTAAAAGTTTGTGTGTGACGTTGTCTGGTGGTCACGTTATTAAAGCGTCTCGTTCCTTGCCCACTTACTCTGCGGCCTGTTTGAACGGCATCCCGATAAACGTGGAGCTAAGAGTCTCGGTGTACATCTCCATGCCGGTACCGCGCATGTAGTCATTAGTCCATATAGCCATTTCTTGTGACTGTGGAAATGCCGCATAGTATCGTTAGAACTTGTGGTACGTTCAGAGAGCGACGGTAAGCTTTATCCGGCGGTAGTCGAGGGTCGGTCTCTGAAAGTACTTGAGGAGTATGTTTATAGAAGTGTGGGGTGTATTAAGAGGAAGGCTGACCGTCTTGAAGCTGCGCATGGCGAAGAGGTTGGCCATCATGGTGGAGAAGCCGGGCGCCAAGCAGCTCTGCGCGATGAAGCCCAGTTTCAGCTCGGCGAGGCAGATCACGTCGTCGCCCTGCTTCCAGTCCCACGATGGAATGTTTAGGAGGTACGCCTGGAAAAATTAACAATTTTGTACATCATCATCTTCAGCAAGCAACTCAGTCTAACGCAGTCCAAACCCACCTTATTGTGGTACTGCATCAGCTGGATGATGACCCGGATATCGTCGGAGTAGTTCTTGATGGAGATGACTCTCATGATGTTGGCGGCGTCTTCCGCGTCAGGGTCCTGGCAGTATTTGTTGGCTAGCACCAGACACGCATCTGCTTCATGTACCTAGGTTTAGAATTTATTATAGTTTCCTGACAGAGAGCGCGTGACGTATAGATGGTGGAGTAGAGGCTTCAAAAGCGATAGTGTTCTTTCTTTCTGATGCTGTATTGTTTTTGAAGTTTATATATATAATAGTGGAGTTCTCTAATGTGAAGATGTACACGATCGCTCTTAGATATACTCTTTTAACCATCTGTAAGACACGCTTACAGTTTTAGAATCAAGCTGCAGCTCAGGGTATTTTTCCAAAATGTTTGGTTCAAATCGGATAACTAGACACATATCTGGGTATACTTGATTAGAATTTTGGGTTTTGTTCTTCTCATCCAAGCAAGTTTACTCGTTTACAAATGCAAAATTTTGGGGGATTTTCGATCTGCGGTAAGCAATAAAACACTTATAGGGTCACAACACTTACCAATCATACGTGAACACACAAAGTTACCGAAAAGTTAGTTTACACATCTATTGTTAGGAGGAAAGACAGATAACAATTAAATAGACTTTTGTCTGATATTTACTTAAGTTAGTTGTACTTTCTATCAAGCGGAGGGTTACAAAAGCGTGAAGATTGCGGCATGCAGATTTGGCCGAAAATACGAAAATGAGCACCACGACTCGATTGGTAATATTGAATTTGATAAGTCAATTTTGCTGGGTTTGAATTTAATGAGTTTCTCTGGGTGGTGTTCATTTTAAAAGAAGCAGGTGGGGTTGAAAGAAGAAGGTAACATGCAGACAAGCGCTGACATTCTATAAGCCATGCCAACTTACCCAACTATATCGAAAATCGATAACTGTACTCGACTACTTATAAAAATGTTAAATTTTGAAATGGTAACCCTTTCTTCGGCAGCCATTAATGCCAATATTGCCATCGGAACGTACAGAAAATCGATATCGAAGTGACAAACGGGCCAGCATTGCAACAACACCCAATCAGACACATGGTGGGCGGGCAGAACGCAGCGGACGCGGCTCCAGTGAGGCTGGCTGGCCGCGCCGCCGCGTCGCCTGAACACTCAGTAGCGCTGCGAGGCAGAGGCGCTCAGTAGCAGCCGAGGGCGAAGGGACTGAGCGCCGCGCCGACAACTCGCGAAAGGTTAGTACGAGCATCGCTCTACTCTAGACAATATGTTACATCGTCAAACCGACACCACGCCCATTTTGATTATCTCTCGTGTGTGCATTGCTACTTACTTTCACCCTCTGAAGATCGATTGGATTCATAATGGTGCCTTGAAAGAATTCCACAGTGGTAAAGTGTCTCTTGAACAGGCCTTCGAGCTCCAGGTCGGGCGGTTTCCTGTCATGAACGCTCAGTTAACACCCTGGCCATGGTTACCGGACAGTCCGCCGCCTGGCGTGGCCTTACCATGCAACTCTATGTACCAAAATACGCAGTCGTGTGGTGGTGCGGGGTCGCGCCGCAGATACCCGCGGGCGACCTCGCAGCACCGTGAGAAGCAATGATTGCATCAAAATAATCACAAGATAAACGTTACCAAAGTGACCAATACCTACTGTGACTATGAAACAGCGTCTTTACAGAAGAAAGAGTTCTGTTTTATGCACATATAAATAAATAAAAAAGTACTGATTCACGTAGACGCGTCAATGAGAATTACGGCCGTGCGTTAGTCTAATGCCTGCTCTATGGTTGTATTCTAACCTTGACTCGTTCAAGGTCGACGGCATTCATCATTGTACCCTGAAAAAACTCGACGGTGGTGTAGTGACGCTTGAGGAGACCCTCCAGCTCAAGGTCGGGCTCTTTTCTGAAAGCGTCGTGGACCACACATGATACGCCACCACTCGACAAGTCGATACGCCGCAGCGTCACACTGATGCGTGACTTGCTTCCACAGTACACAGTTATCATTTCCCAGTGAGTTTCATAACTAATTCAGTATTTTTATTTATTTACTTGATGTTATGAATCATCACTATATTCATATTTTTTTTAATATATACTCTGATGTCAATTATTTTCTCAGACTTATAATACTTATCAATAATTTCTTAAACTACTTCATTCTGATATTACACAATATAGTACATTTAAAACTTTGTAAATTTGAAACTAGTGATGGTAACCTTTACATAAGTTTTAATATATTCTCGCAGCCTTACGTGCGCTGCTTAAAATTAGCTGCACATAGGATGAGTATAAGAACCATAGATCAATAGTTCATCATAATTCTGTTATGAACAAAGATCAGAAACATATTCTTCTTTAAACAAATAATACAGAAATAATCAATTTTAATTTGTGTCATCGGTTTGAATATTTTGTCTCGACACTTTTGTCTACGAAATGTTATGGTTGAACTTAGCTTATAAACTAACTTATCGTTAGGATACATACCTGTGTAAAAAAACAACTTCCACATCGACATCCTCTCTGTCCTCATGTAGGAAGTCTTTTAAAAAATGGCTCACAGATTCGTATGTTATGTGTCCACAGACCACTATATGCCTGAAAACGTACAAGTTTATTATAACACCGGCCCACCAAGCCACGCTCAAGGTGCATCTACCAAATTAATTGCATTTTGAAAAACAAAGAAAGAAGCTTCAGAAGCGAGTTCTCAGAAAGTTAAGCTTATTAAGTTGGAAAATAACTGAGTGGAAAGTTGCAAAATTGTCATTTATTTTTAAGCTTCGTGTTGAAAAAAGTTAAATTGGCTTGATTTTTTTTTAAGAAGCAAGTTTTCAAAAAGCTCATCTTATAAGTAAGGAAAAGACAGAAGTAACAGCAATTTGAAGTCTTATTTAACACCTGGGACCAGATGGAAGTAACTGGTAATAAAAACATATTGAAAGAAAAAGGTCTCGACAGGGTTAAACAAAACAGTAAGTGATAGAAGCGTGAAGAGAAGCTATACATCAACCACGCCATTGTTTCATTACGCCAATCGTTCTGTAATATGTTTCAAGACTACGTAGGTCGTAGTCAGAAAATTCCAAGATTTTTTATAAAACAATGACGTCGTTTGCAAATTAAAACGTTCATTATTACTATACGCTCATTAGTTTGTGGTCTAGTCAATTCCAAACTTAAATTTTAATAGTTTAAACATTCCAATAAATTCAAAAACTAAATCCAATATCTAAACTAAAGCCACAAATAAATGAACATTGTTCTAGAAAGCTCAGTTTCGTTCAGGATTTGTGTAACTATCTACCACACTAAAAATAAAATAAAATAAATGAGACGACGACTATTGGACAGGGTTGTTTAGGTCGCTTGCAGGACATTATATGTATTGTCTTTAGGGGGACATACAACATTTATAGCATACATTGCATGGAGTATATACTTTGAGGTGTGATGATTTGATTCTAAATGTTATTAGCACACAGACTATTCAATACTCTCACAAACAGCATGTTACTTCACTCAAAACTCACACTATAAAAATCTACGTATTCAAATTATGTTAGTAAAAGCTGGGTTATTTTTTGATGTAGGTAGCTTGTAAGCTGTCGCAATGTTTTTTATGCCCAAGCTTTCATTCTTTCAGAAATGTATCATGTATGGACTGAAAAAATTCAATTCATGATAATAATCATGAATTTTAGGGAAGCAGACACCGTTTGCGAAATTACCAAACAGTCCCCGTGTGTAATTCTTATCTAGACACAGCAAAATATATGTATTTGTTTTTTTTCTGTTACTTATAAGTTGTGATCTAGTTACTTTGTGGTTTATATAAATAAATACTGTGAAAAGTGTAAGTACGGCGCGTGTTTTCTCTGTACTTAATGTTTATTTGTACTCTACGCAATTGCATCTATAGTAATACGCCTTCGGTACTGTGTTTAGATAAAAATGCTATATAAACAGTAAAAGCTTGCGTCTCAGTACAGTTTATGTATTTGGGATAGTATATGTAATCACTTGGACAAATCTATGTTTCTTTAAAATTGTATATTGTTTTGGAGCCAGAGTCGCAATTCTTAATAAGTTCACATCGACACTGTTAGGAGGACAGTGGACACTCGTTTGTTGAAATGTGACAGTCGACAGTCCGTATAATGGTGAAGGTTAATGGTGTTAACATAAAAGAAAAGAAGTAGAGAATCAGAAATCATCACAGAGCAGAAAATTAGAAAGTTAAAACAACCCAAGGGATGCAAACGGCTCATGTCTACACGATCATGCAACTAGTATTCATCTAAGGTGTGGCAAAGGAACTGATTTCATTTTTATTCATATAAACATTAAATCTGTCTACCTTTGTATCTTTAATACGATCCATAAACATTGCAAACAATTTCCAAAATCAATCCAAAAGTTTCTCATAAAATGATTGGTGTATCGTTGCTAGGATGATGTCAATCATGTCAAAATGATATGTTCAATAAAACTAAACTAATTTTGCGTTAAAAATGTCCTCAATGCACACAGCCTTGCCACGCTCTATGAATATATTTACGAAAATACATTACACTAAAATAACCGAGGGGGTCGATTCAAAATTACATTACAGATCAAAAACATTAAAAGAGGGTCAACATTAAGAGTACAAGTACAAGTAACAGTAAGTCGTGCAGGCAGGAGTACAGTCGGAGCGGAGCGGACTGCGGGAGTGGGCGGGGTTGCGGACGGCGCGTTGGGCGGGGGCGGGGGCGAGGGCGGGGGGTGGCGGGGGACAGGCAGGGTGGTGCGCGCGCGTCCACAGCGCCCCCCGGGCGGCGCGGGCGCACCCGGCACCCGCCCGCAGGCAGGAGCTGTCGACGCCTCGCTTCGCAACGCACACCAGAACTCCAACAACGCACTACAGTACGGTACCACTCAACATTTAACTCTCCGTAACTAAGCTTTACGTTAACATTCCTTTACTTTACGTACGTTTACTAACAGAACATAATCATGATACCTATAATGACGAGCGATAACACTAGCCACTATCTGCTGTTCACTATTCAACTGAACTCAAATCAATTCAAAGGTAATTTACAATCAATATCGACTCATAAAAACAAAGACAACTCGCGGGACTTGCGTCCCGCTAAGATAAGTGAGAACACAGAAGCGTGCTAAGAGAGGAAAAGGAAGAATAGATGTCACAACACGGAACACATTCAACGGAACGGAGTGAAGACAGCGGCTCACCTGCGTCCCCGCTCATTCTTGAGGGTGCCGCCATACTTGGGTCTAGTGCCGATTAAGTCAATTATCTCTGGGATACAACTGGCAAATATCGCCTAAACGCCGACAGACAAAACAAGACGTTCACATTCATTCAACCGAGAGCGGGGGGCGAGTCGCCGGCGCGCGGCCCGTCGCGGGGGGCGGGGGCGGCGCGGCGGCGACCCGCCCGGCGCGGCGCGGGGGCGGCCGGCGCGGCACGGGCTGTGTGTCGCGGGACTGTGGCGAGTGCCGGAGCTAGCGCTACAGCGTGGCGACAGGCATCGTGTGCAAGCGAACAAACCAAACACTACTTCATCGACAGCATTACAAAACTTTACATCGGCTCTCTCCAGATCTAGTCTCGTTAGAAAGGATTAAAAAGCTCAACGGTATCTCGAGTAAAATTTACGAAAAAAGGCATGTAGTAGTGCGTCGGTCGACCGCGCGCCTGTCTCTCTAGTTCGGGGAGAGGGGCGCGGCCGCCGGGAGCTAACTCTTCGAGCATGCGCCACGGCACCGAGAGACCGATTCTAGTGAAGGATTAATAAATTTCATTAGCAAACTCCGCATTCAATCAACCAAGATCGAAACCGTGAGAGGTAGGAAGGCAGGAAGCCGCGTGGAGCGGGGGCGTGAGAGCAGGGTACCTGCGGCGGACGTCCTTGTTGTACCGGCCGCCGTATTTGTTCCGCTGCGCCGCCAGCTCCGTGATCTCGGGGATCCAGCTGGCGAACACAGCCTACGATACACAGCAACACCGTAAGGTGAGTGGCCGCGCCCCCGGCCCGCCCCCGCGCGCCCGCCCCGCCCCGCCCCGCCCGCCCGGCCCGCCCCCTCGCGCACGAGGCTGTGTGCGGTGAGTGTCGTCTGTCTGCGTGTGGCTGTGGCTGTGTGTGGGTGTGCGGGACTGGGGTGCCGTGCCGAGCTACGCTAGCCGTGGAGCGGCGGGAGCCGTGACGGGACTCGTGACCGGGTGCATGCAAAGCCTAAGGATACATACGCTAACTAATCGATGATCAGAACTTAAAAAGAAATCGGTTCGACCGGACCTAAACTAAAAACGGTGGGCACTCGTATAGACGCTTGGTAGACGCGAGCACGGGCGAGCCGTATCGACGCACCGCGTGGCGACGCTCGCCGCGGAGCTACGACCCGCGTAGCCCCGCGGCGAAGCGCCACCCTCCGCGCGCCGACGGACCCGCGCGTACCCACGAGTAGATAACACAATACATCTGACGGCACTGAGCAAGCTTTCTTATAAGGTGATGATTCCACGTGGGCGCCGGAAGCTGGGGCGGTTCATCCCGAGCGTGGCGCGAGATGAACCGCCTTCACTTGCGCCGGCCACTTTATATATCAAACGGATACCTCTTTCCATGTTCGCGCTTCAGCTCGCCACTGTACTTGGACCTACTTCCTACCAGCTCTATAATTTCGGGAATGCTACTAGCGAACATTGCCTGCAACATACCACGGTGTCGACTGAACATGCAGTCCGACCGCGCGGACACCATCGAGTGGTGCACGACAATGTCCACAATGAGATCGGAACCTCTCTATGGTGACGCTGAGTCGTAAAGTGTAGCCGGTAGCGGAGCGAAATAAAAATAAAAGGAAGTAGTGTGTGTCTACCGGTGATGTGAGCAACAGAACACAGCCAGGCGTGGTGCGGCATGCATCGCGAGTGGGAGGGGTGGGACGCGGCACCGGGTCGCCGAGGCGGCGGGCGCCACTTGACGCGCTACATGGCGACATAGCGACATGGTGACATGACGCACGCGCGACATTACGCGCAACACACGCGCTCGCTCGCGCAACGTATCTCGTTCGGACCAGTCCCCAGTACACTCCGTACTCTAAGCGCGGCGAGACAGATCCTCCGGCACGTTCGTGGTGACTATCACGTAACAAAGCAAAAGAAAAAACAAAATACACCCATGCAGCCGCTCGAAGAAAAGCGTATTAAAATTGAGTAGTCGGCGATAGTCGAAGGATAGTCCTCCGAAGCCGGGAAGTTAGAAGATGGCACATGAGGGTGAGGATCCGCCCGGGCGGGGCGCCGCTCGGCGTCTCGCGACCTCATCACAACGTCATGCTCTACACATGGTGCACTATAGTCAGGCTTACAATCATTCAACGAGCTGTGCGATAACCACTTGTCTAGCAAGTCCCATGTGAACTATATCGTAACCGTTACACTGCAAATGTTTGTTATATTTCCTTTTGCTTTGTTAATAATTTAGCCTCGTACAAGGAACCGCAAGCTTGTCGTAACGACTTTGTAGCCGTGAGAGAGAATAACACTACTTTACTTTAAGTTACTTGAAAGTTAAAATATCTTGTGTTCCAAATTACTACAGTGGGAATTGAAGAGACTTGCGTCTCCTTGCAAAGATAATTCAGATATTTGACTTTATATTTCAATTCATTTCATTTCATTAAATATTTTATTCATAGAAAGATATAGATAGAGCAGTTGAAACTGAAACTTACCAAGCCGACGAGGAGAAAAAAAACCAAAAATGTTCTTCCAAGTACTGTGTGACAGAACACGTCACCATAACCTACGGTGGACATGGTCACTATGAGGAAGTACACACACGTCCAATACGAGAGCTTCTGGGCATTCTCGAAATCTAATGGATCACCAGAGTTTTCCAGCTGAAACACGACAAAATAACAAAGTCAGAAATAAGTAGTAACTGTTGTACCGCAAAGTGGTTCAGACATCTTTTAGTGGACAGATGGAAAGGCTTAGACATCTCATGTTAGGAGCACAAAAATGTAGAACCGAGAGAATAGAATTTAATCTTTTACCCATTTAATTTTTAGGTCGGATCGTCAGGTAAATTAATGTTAAAGAATTTATTCGTATTGAAAGTGACAGTATGATATAATTGCATCACGTTTGCTTATGTCTGATTACTCCATTTATTCTCAACTCCATGTCTCTCAGAGATTTGACAGCAAATTCAAACAAAAATAATAGTTTAGTGTTGACTGGGGGTCTAAAATGCCCACTTAAGGAGTTCATAATATGAATTGCGTTCAAAAGCGTAAAACGAACCTTTCATAATAGTGACTGCGTCTGTGACCATTTAGGAAAATAGATCATCATAAGAAAATAATGTGAATTGCGTTAAAATTCGTATTTTTTTTTTCATTTTAGACCCCCTGGCTGCGCTTCAACCGAGGAGAAGACAAGGCTAAAGACGTTAATGATGACATGGCCTTTGCCTTTAAAAAGCAAAAATAATCAGCATATAGGGTTCCCACTGCTGGAAGACCTATTCTTAGTGGGAAAGAGTGAGCCGTTATTCACCACACGGGCTCAACGAAGCCCGTGTGGTGAATAACATTAAAAAGCTGTAGAGATCAGTGATGATGAAATATTTTTTTTGCCCCACACTAGGAATTTCTCCTGAATCGTGGGTGCGTTCAAAACATTTAAACTCACATACACAACCAAACACCCAGACCCGAAACAATTATCTGTAGATCATACAAATATTTGTTGCGTGCGGGGATCGAACCCGCGACACGCAGCACAGTTCAATTGCTCAGCCACTGCGCCAACTGTGTCGTCTGACGCAAAGTAAAGGGTCAAAACTTACTACTCCTAATCTTGGGCTTGGACCACTGTGCATCATCATCTGCCTAGCCTTTTCCCAACTATATTGGAGTCGGCATCCAGTCTAAACGGATACAGATCTATACAATACCAGTATTTTACATGGAGCGACTGCCTATCTGACCTCCACAACCCAGTTAGTATTGGGTTAGACACTCTTTGGTAAAACTGGTTGTTAGACTTTCGGGCAACTGATTACGTAAGACAACTGCCGAAAAATCTTAAAAAACAGCCGGGACCTACGTTTTAACGTGTTTCACGACGAAGGAAACTAGGTATGTAATGGGTCACCCATCGACGGACTGCGTTGCTACTGCTCTACACACATAAGAATATTAACTTGGACCCTGACTCAAAAAGTTTTAAAAATCTGTTAACAGTTTTCACTGCCATGATTCCGTGCTTCGCAAGGCACGTATAAGCCGGTGATCCCGGCCGCCAAATGGCGGTCGTCAAACCATGTCAGAGACCCTTTTTTTTTTGGCGGGTGGAAAATCATCCAATAACCCCTCCCGCTCTTGGGCAGAGCGAAAGGGAGTGTCAGACTTCTACTGACTAAAAACCACCCATGTTCCTTCTTAGCCCTTAATGTCGCGGAATCTCTTGCGAACAACCCGCAGCCCCGACGGGATGTCAGGGGCCCTTGAGGGGGTTTAGAAACTCTGACACCAGGGTGTGTGGGGTCGTTGGACGTTACTACCCACACGATTGGAAGAAGAACTGCCAAGTTCAAATTATTCATTTTTATCTGAATGCCGCGTGAGTGCAAGCCATCTATAGCTATGTATAGCGACGACTCGGAGGCGGGTTGGGGTACACAAACGAATTCGTGTTCGACCCATATGCTGGGTGCTTGGCACGGAAAGTGTTAATTCGTCCATGATTCACAAACACAGAGTAATATAATTTGACGTATAACACTTACCAAATGAATAATGCCGGCGGCGGTGAGCCACACTGATATAAATATAGAAACTAATTGCGCCAGCCGAATTGAGCTCGATGTCTTTAATATATTGAGGTATTGCAAAATATCAGGCACGGTCATTAAGCGTAGAGCTCTGAGAAATCTCAGCCCTGGAACAGAGATAAACTTGTGGTTAGTTCTTATATAAAATATATTAACAAATATAAATATTACCAAAACTGACAATTTTTCCCAATCAACTTTGAATCTAATGTTTCAGCGATATAGTTGAAAATCTATTAAAGAAATTTGTCAGATTGAGTAGCTTGTGTTGGCGTCTGGACATTTTATTATGTGTAAGTAGGTATATTGAGCATGATGAGGGACAAAGAAATACTAATATTCGAGTTGTATTAATAACTAGCTGTTGCCCGCAACCAACGTCCGCATGAGATTATTATAAAAATATAACTTCCCCTTCTTTCCTATTATTTTAATGTAAAATGGAATCGGACTTAGTTATCAATTACATAATTATTATTTATAACCCGAAACCCTAATCCATTTACTATCATAAAAGTAGCGTAAGATACTCCCGATAAGATCAGCTATCTGTTAGTAAAGGTCCTGACAACATCAGTCCGGTTTCGGATATTAACCGGAACAAACGGACAGACAGACAAAAATGAAAATTTTAAATAAAAAAAAATATATACTATACTTGCATTCAATAAAAAGCTGTTATTTTTAAATTTCAAACAGGCTAATTATTTGTTTGTGTATATATAGGGACATTCTGAGACATCCTTTTTTCTCATTAATTTTTAGATCACTTTGTAGAACGACAAAGTGATTTAAAGTACCATAAAAGATAAGATTCAAGCTTATTATTTAATAAGCTTATTATAACTGGTCCCATAGTAACTGTCCCTCTCAAATCAGTAACTTGCCAACGGACACCATTCTAAATGCCTAAAAGATATTTGGGTTCTGACATTTTCACTTTGAACTCTCATAATGTGATGACGTTATCTAATTAATCAATCTATCATTCGGTCGCCCTTCTTAAACAGCTGACGCACAGATTGCGATTAGAGATTAAATGGAACCAGTATCAGGGTGAGCCAAATTAATAGAAAGTTGCGACTCAGTTCATGGATCGAATTCTGTTTTAGATACGCTAGCATTACGGTTGCATGCTTCTTTTTATTTTTTTTGGGGGGTGGGAAATCATGAAATAACCCCTCCCGCTCTTGGGCAGAGCAAAAGGGAGTGTCAGACTTCTACTGACTAAAAACCACCCATGTTCCTTCTTAGCCCTTCATGTCGAGGCCGCGGTATCCCTTGCGAACAACCCGCAGCACGGTTGCATGCTTCGGTAGGATTAGCAGAGGTGTTTAAGTACTGTCATGATTACCTTTATGTAAACACGAAACAACTTTTAAAAGTGATTTTCTTTAACTGTGTTGATTCACGTTTTAAATTTTCACGAATCTATGTTCGTTGTTAATTTTGAAAGCCACAGTTTCATGAAATAGGTCTTTCAAAGTAGAAACTGTTATTTCTCAAGAAAGTTGCTTTTGGATATTGCATTTCGGCCAGTTGGATATGTTAAGTTCCGCTTTACTAGCCTAACATGTTTTGTTAAAAAAGTAAAATAAATGCATAGAAAATATTTTAATATGATAATACAACTAAAAAAGAAAAAAATAAACTTTGTCGAAAAGATAAAACCTACTTCAAAAACGCAGCAACATGCAATCGGTGGCAAACAAAAACAAAAATCACTGACTTCTGAAGATCTTATTTTGAAGTCGATTTAATTTTTTGCAAAGTCTTTAGTTTACAAAGTAATAATAAAAATACATATGCGATAACTCACCTATCCACGTTCTATCCAGGTATATTGATACAAAGGATGGGGGTATCGTGAAATAATCTACAAATGAATACATCTCGAGCATGAACCACAGTTTGTCACTAGCTGCTATAAACTGAAACAGAAATAAAACACGGTATAATATTCGCAATAAAAGCATAATTTTAATAATTATATACCATAACATCACAGCTGTAGTCCCTGAAGGGTAAGGCAGAGGTGTACCTAATAGTAGCACATTTCACCAGTTATGTTTAACGTCCTATACAGCGTGTAAATTAACCCTTCACACAGCCGTCAACCAAGCATTCTGTACATCAAACTACGAGTAAGTATCCCTACAAAATTTTTTTTGCTGGGAAACAACTTTTTTTTTGGGGTCAAAAATCACATTTTACGGTAAAACTCAATGTAGCACTGTTAAAACATTATGCTAGTGGATTCTTTGAGTAGTAAAGTAAACGGGTCATGGAGGTAATTTAAGTATATTTAGAACCTGAAAAACTAGTATTTACAAAAACAGCTGTGAAAAATTTGGAACTTTGACCCCTAATAAAAATTATATAATAAAATAATATCTCCGTAACTAGGGGGTTTACAGGTGTGGTCTAGAACAAAAAAATGATCGCAGTAGTAGGGAGAACAAGTGCCTTTCGTTTGCGTTAAGGGTACTTTTATACCCTATATAAGGGGCGAAATTATCACTATCAACCGGGCCCAAATCCAGCCTCCGTGATCTTCTTCAGGATTTCTCTATCAGGAATTTGTTAGTAGCAGACTGAAAAATTCCTGATGGCAGAAACCTAATAACAAATGCCTCGATCCAGGAGTCGAACTTGCCTCATGCTCGGACCAACGAGGCAGTCACAACATAAAACGTGTGACGATGCGAAGAGTCTGTTTATGTTCATGGCCCACATATGATAAATGTATATTTAGGATACGATGGGCCGGACATACGCATTGCGATTATAGAATAGAATAGAATATATTTATTTTCAGGTAACAAAGACCCATAGATAAATACCTTAACCTAAATATACATACTAATAATACAGTTTGTGTTAGTAAATATAAACTACCACCTAACTATTATAAATGTTCCTAAATAAATAATAAAATATCATAAACCATAACTCAGCTTATATAAATATGGGGTAGAAATATAAGACAAGGCTTAATTAAAGAGCCAGAGATAAATAAAAGCATCTCTCTCCCGTTTGTTTCCTCTTCAGAAAGTTTATCTCCCCGACTACGACTTGCAAAGTGTATCAAATAATTTCACAACGCGCGAGTTTCTTCAATTTAAATGAGTTTCTCGTCACAACACACGACATATGGAAAGATATTTAATTAACACAACAAACTTGAATTGAAGAAACTGTTAATAAGTAAAAAGATAAGAAAATGTCTTATATTTATATATATACACTAGCTGACCCATGCAACTTCGTCTGCGTCACATAATATAGCTTATAACAAAATGTCAACATAAATTGAGTTAAATCGTAACAAACAAAAAATCGTATCTTTCCTCTTTATAATATTAGTTTAGATTATATTAAAGTGTGAATTACTATTGGTATCTCTTACTGTTAAATAAACAGTAACACCTTGTAAACATTATGGTGCAGTAAATATTTTGAATATGAATTTCTCCGGAGTCCCCGGAGGCCAGAATCCCCACTAACCTACCGCACCGGACCGAATGACTGCCGCGCGCTTAAATATTTTGTCGCGCGGATATTTTTACATTGCGATATCTTCTAAGATATTTGTTTAAACTGTATAGAGTAAAGGGCACAAATATTCTATATTAAATTTCTGTGCTAACAAACACATTTATTTAGATATAGATTAATACCATATGGGTTAAAATTAAATAAGCTTCGCAAAATATCATTCTTTTTAACCTAACATTTTAATAGTAAAAAATGGTTACAGTGAGTCAATCTTAAAAGATAGACATATGCTGTCGCGGACTTTTTTTTAGAACTTTTAAAGAGGAACAATTCTTTCATACATGGTATTTGCGTAACTTAAACCGTTTTCGCAGCGCACGCAACGGAAGCTCTCAAAAAGGAATATCTTTTCCCGTTTTTGCAACATTTTTCATTTATGCTCCGCTCCTATTGGTCGTAGCGTGATGTTATATAGCCTAAAACCTTTCTCGATAAATGGACTATCCGACACAAAAAGAGTTTTTCTATTCCAACCAGTAGTCCCAGAGTTTACCGCGTTCAAACAAACAAACAAACAAACAAACAAACAAACAAACAAACAAACAAACAAACTCTTCAGCTTTATAATATTAGTATAGATCAGACATAAGAACGCTGAATACCAGATTTTTTACACATAGAAGAGTAGTTTCTGATGGAATATTTCATTTCATAGAAACTCGCTTCATAATACATAAAATCAGAGCAATCGGACAGATGAATGGCTTAAAGCTAGATTACCACGTAGCAGTTATAAAATACAAAAAAAAAACAAAATTTAAGAAATAAGTACTTGTGTACGGTCATGAGCAATAGTATGTATACACTCGGCAAAGTTCAAATGCGAATTTCTCGTAAAATAACGAGCGCAACTTGAGATATGACCTACTTTATGATAATATGGGTTCCCAAATATTGATTTCATTATGTAACATAAATATTTAATCAATACAGTAAGCGAAAATTGGTTCTAAACGTTGCTAAGTGTATACATATTGGTGTTGCTGACTGTATTCAATTTGAATAATTATGTTTATTTCTTGTATTGTCTACTGTGTGTGTGTGTATATGTCCACACAGTAGAAAATAAAACTTAATAATAAATAAATAAATAAAGTTGAACTTACTCGTATAAAAAAGTAGACCATAAAAAATATGTTAAAGGCAAGGTCGATTTGCTGAGTAATATTGTCGCTCCAATTCTGGCATCGCTCAACCTCTTCACTGAAATCAAACACGCTGTATTGTATATAGGACATGCAGCAAACATTACGACCACAACAGTTAGGAACAGGTTCACTGAAAGCTATTTCACTAGTTTATCACAGCTGACATATAAACATAAGCTACATATAGGACTATCAGCAAACAGTTTCGACCACATTTATTATACGTATTGACTCACGCATTCCTTGAATTCAGCATTATTAAGATTAGTAAGTTATTAATAATGTTAGCGATGCAATTTATTTTCAAGGTATAGGGAATGTTTTTTACCTGGACGCGTCAATGAAGTAGATGATGAGCGATGCTATACTCAGGATGAACACCAACACTACCTGGAATTGAAATTATTGGGCTTTTAGTACAATGTAACACCAGAAAGTTATATCAAGTTCATCATCTGCCTAGCCTTTTCTCAACTATGTTGGGGTCGGCTTCCAGTTTAACGGGATGTAGCTGAATACCAGTATTTTACATGGAGCGACTGCCTATCTGACCTCCACAACCCAGTTAGTACTAGGTAATACGATAACCTTTGGTAAGACTGCCATGGTTCTCAGATGTTGACTTTATCTCCAACAAAAGAATACACAAATTTTTTATTTTTTTTTTGTTATTTTTTTTTTTATAAACGTTGCCCCACACTAGGAATTTCTCCTGTATCGTGGATGCGTTCACAAACATATAAACTCACATACACAAATACCCAGACCCGGAACAACTATCTGTAGGTCATACAAATATTTGTTCCGTGCGGGGATCGAACCCGCGACACGCAGCGCAGCAGTCCAATCGCTCAGCCACTGCGCCAACCGTGCCGTCGAAAGTATTTTTAGATAATGGAAAACACAAAGTATTAGGTAGGTGTACTCCTTCACTTATAGGAGACTACAGCATTCACAATAATGTTAACATATTGAGCCTCTAATAATTAAAAAATTAACAATAGTTAAAATAAATTAGTGTGGAATGACTTGATGTAACGACTGCCAAATATCTACTCATATGTATGGCAGCCGAGATAAACGGCTTAACGTACTTTCCAAGACACAGAGGAAATTCGGTATGTATTTGGTGGTCACCCATAGACGGACCAACTAAGCACGGCTTAACGTAAAGAACCGAGTGGCAGTTATAATAAAGTCACGAGCTCCTCGACGAAAGTACGTCAAGTTGAAATAAATAAATGATGTCCTCGTTCAATTCTTTTGTGCGGGGGTAGGAAGCGTATCCAGCGTAGCGCTACGAAGGCTACGGCGGCGTAGCCCGTAGCACAGCCTACGCCGTAGAAGGTACGATGTTCATTTTTCTACTCAGCGTCTATGGAGTTTTGTACTTTGATTTAATGTTATAATATTATCCATATTTAAGGTTAGTCTAAAAGATAGTGGGCTAAGATTAAGTGATTACTTTTGCTTAATTTGCTTATTTGTTTTCAGACATTAATTTTCAATCAATAACCAATCAGTTTGTTTTCCACACATGCACATGAATACACACACATAGACATTACGCTGTAAGTACCTGTATTTAATTACATAAATCCTAGAATAGAGACAACTTTCTTGTTATATTTGGCTTAAATATAAACGAAATGTGTGAGGAGATGGCGCTGTTTGTCGAGGTACAGGATCTGTTCTAGTTTGACACCAGAGGCTTCCATGTTAAATACTAAAATATCAATTATTTCTTCTAACATAATATTAATTTTTGGTGAAATAAATATGATTGTTTCCTTTATTTATTTCTGAACACATTTATTACATTTTTAAATATTTCCCTCTAAAGTACTATTAAAAATATTGTGAGGTCGGAGCTCCAGGGAGCCGGGGCTGTGGGTTGTTCGAAAGAGATATCGCGGCCTCGGACATAAAGGGCTAAGTAGGAAAATGGGTGGTTTTTAGTCAGTAGAACTCTGACACTCCCTACCGCTCCACTCAGAGCGGGAGGAGTCATTTGATGATTTCCTACCCTCCGAAAAAAGGACTTCAGAGGAAGGAAATTCCTAACAATACGCGCTGTATCCAGCAGTACTGTTGTCTGAATCATGCCTTTGATCCAACTGGCAAGTGAAAGCCTCCTCAGATGTTGGTCGAAGCTATAGGCTATTAAGCCATTGGCAAACCTAATATTACGAAATTATAAATAAGCTGTGTTCAGTTTACCTGTCCTATAGGTACCTACTTACTTGATCGAATTGAAATCAATTAGCGTTACGGTAGACATTGATGGATGAGCCATTAGCAAAGTAGACATTACAGGGTATCAGTTACAAAATATAGACTCTTGATTGATCAATATTTCATTGCTTATACATTCGCAACCAATAATCGTTAAATATAAAATTTCCAAATAATAATAATAATAAATAATAAATCAATGTATTGACACACACAAGTTAGAACATACATAGAAGAAAACAATTACAAAGAGCATATATTGAAATAGTACATCAGAAGAAGTAGCCGTGGGCCCCAAACTAGGCACAGCCTGTATCTTGGTGACCCAATATAGAAAGTTAAGGCAGATTGAGTAGACGACTGTTCAGCGTGACACAGTACAGCAAAACAGGTAACAATTAGTTATTAGAGTAGTTGTTATAAATTGTATAGCAACAAAAATATGAATTAAGGAATAAACAATAAAATGAATACTTAGTTGTCGTGACCCAAGAACTGGATCTTACCTTGGTCAACGCCACCCGTCAGTCATTTGGGCAAATAACCAGCTGACAGATTTGGGATCTTGGACTTGGGGCCAGCGTGGATGTCGGTCAAACTATATATGTACTAGAAACCTTCCTCGAGAACCAGTCTATCCATTAGTGAAAACAACATGAAAATCTGCGCAGTCGTTTTGGGTTTATCGTGAACAGACAGACAGACACGGCAAAGGACTTTGTTTCATAATACGTAGTGATTTAGTGATTGTTTGCCTCATTCTAGTTCAGGTTCTAACGTACCGGTCTGGTTGTTAGTTTAACCTCTTTTAATTGCCCAGAATTCTAACCTGGCAAACTTAATGCCAACATCGGCGGTGCCTGTGCTAGATTGTATTAAGGTAAAAAAAATATCGCTCTTTGGCAAACGTTGAGTTTGGATTTCTGGGTTTCAGTCAAAGACTAAGTCTGACTGTGGTACTCAGAGATATTTAATGATTACTTAAGCCGTCACTTAGTAAAGATTTGACATACTTTTGTATGACAAAACTGTCAAACCCTTTACTAAGTGGTGGCCTAAGTAATCATTAACGCTCTCTGAGTGCGGCAGTAAGTCTGACTGCGGTACTCAGAGATATTTAATGATTACTTTAGCCGTCACTTAGTAAAGATTTGACATACTTTTGTATGACAAAACTGTCAAACCCTTTACTAAGTGGTGGCCTAAGTAATCATTAACGCTCTCTGAGTGCGGCAGTAAGTCTGACTGCGGTACTCAGAGATATTTAATGATTACTTTAGCCGTCACTTAGTAAAGATTTGACATACTTTTGTATGACAAAACTGTCAAACCCTTTACTAAGTGGTGGCCTAAGTAATCATTAACGCTCTCTGAGTGCGGCAGTAAGTCTGAGTGCCATAGGTTAAGTTAGTCACGTTTTTAGAATGAAGCCGGAAAGATGTACGGAGATAGTCACACAGTGGGTGCCTGAAGACGATTGTCGTCAAGGTTCATGACATAGATTTTTATTATTTCTGGTCACAAGGCAAGTTGAGTTTATATCATTCAGAAAACTTAGACCTAATAAATATTCCATTAAAGTATTAAAACTTTTACTTCCTCCCTTTTAGGGTTTACGACAGTTAATGGCTGTCACCCCCACAAATGGCCATAAATTGCTAATGAACTTAATTAGTATTCCAAGGCTTAGGTGCAGGCAACCTATGTTAGTACCTAAATCATATTGTATTATTTATGAGTTCATACATGCTCATGAATATTCATGTATGATCTCATAACAGACCTCTTTGGTCTAGTATTAGGAAGCGCATTGCGAAGCATGAGGTCATGAGTTCAATTCCCGGGTCAGGCAGTGTTATAGAATTTATCCGTCTGGAATTTCTCATTAGCACCCACGAGTCTAGATTTGTGGTCGGTTGATAGCAATAGGCTCGCTCCCTAAAATGAGCATGCATGAGCTTATAAACTAATGACATAGGACTAACGTAACGTAACGTTACGTGCGTGTTTATTGGTGGACTAACGTAGGATGCCTGCACTAAGCCTTGGAATACTAATAAAGTTAAACATACAACACTATAAATTGTGACGTTATTAATTTTATCTTATTTTATGGTTCTGCTAAAGCAGCCTTTTTAGTACCCCTGATTATATATTATAGGACCTAAGTATAAGTTTTTGAGCAGTGGTGGGCCAGTGTTGGCGGCCCCGACTTACGAACAGTAAGTCGTGGGTTCGAATCCAGGCAGGCGCAGCACTTCGTGTAATTTATTTCATCACCACTGCTCTCAAAACGGTAAAACATCGTGAGGAAACCGGCATGTCTTAGAACCTAACAAAGTTGAAGACATATCACATCTACCAATTCGCACTGGGCCCACGTTGTGGATTATAGCCCATCCCTCTCCTAGAGAGGAGGCCGGAGTCCCTGGCAGTGGGAACATTATAGGCTGATGATGAAGTATAAGTTGCGTCTGCTGAACTTCAAGTGTAATGTAGTACATGTTCCTTATTCTTTTGGGTGAACATTTGTCAAGTTAAGTAATGACAAACTACATAACAGAGCAAAATACTTGGGTCTATGAAATGAAAATATTACAAAGAATAATCCCCTTTAAGTTCCCTGTTACACAAAGCTCTTCACAACATAACTTATAGATAAAAATATTCCGAACTTCAAAGCAGTCTGTAAATTGTGTTCGTATTTCCATAATAAATCGGAAAATGCGACGCAGTTTAATAAAAGACAACGTTATAAAAATAACAAGTGAACACCGAATGGAAATGGATGTAAATTGGATGCTTCCTTACGACGACACTTCGATGCATACAAAAGAATGTCGGGGTAAGGACGCAAGCATCTATAAATGTTGATGATGTAGATACTCGGTGTTGTTGTTTAAGGCTTGTATTCACGCCAATGACCTTGTGCATACAAACTACCCCTCTCGGTCGTAGATACGGACTTTAAACGGACGCATTTTTCATTTATTATAAGTAAAATAATACATGTTTTTAAAAAGTAATTATTTTCCTTTGTATTTCAAAGCAGTAAAAAAAAGCAGTATTAAAAAATGAAGGAGTAAAATGGTTCAATTCAACGATTTGGAGGTGATTTTGTGGATTTTTTTTGTTATTATGGGATACCGATAGAAAAATTATGGCTAAACCAAATTACGTGTCATATCATGTAGATTACTAACAATTTTTCTCAGATATAATTTCCCTGTAAGTGCCGGTGAAAAGCTGTTTCAACTGCACGCTGTTTTTAAGCTTTTTCGAGAGAGCAGCCTTAAGTGATGCATATTTGCATGTAATATATAATGACTTAATGAGATACTGCGCCGGAGTGTAGTCCTACTGATCTTTTGTGTCGCATAACAGAATAAGCGAGGTGTACTTAATATAGTCACCCATTTCGCGAGTTATGTTTAAGTCCAATGTAATAGGGGGCGAGCTTATTCCTATCAAATAGGTACATACAAAACCAGACTTCGTGGCAGGTACTAAGAAATAACTGATGAAAAAACGAGCGAGAAAAACCCTATAATATTTTCCCCGACCACCGAATCGAACTCAGGACCGCAGGCTCAGCAATCGCGCTTGTGTCTACAAGACCAACGATGCAGTCTCTACTAACTACTAACCAGTAACCATACAGATTTTGAGTAACGGCACGGTTGGCGCAGTGGCTAAGCGATTGGGCTGCTGCGCTGCGTGTCGCGGGTTCGATCCCCGCACGTAACAAATATTTGTATGACCTGCAGATAGGTGTTTCGGGTCTGGGTATTTGTGTATGTGACTTTATATGTTTGTGAACGCACCCACGATACAGGAGAAATTCCTAGTGTGGAGCAACGTTTTTTTTTTAAAAAAAAACACCACATTTCTTTTAACTTTACTTTAATATTTTCATAATATAAAATTGCACCAGCATAAAATTGCGTGACAGAATTCTACCTACGAGTATCTATAGGTTATAATACATCAAGTATTGGCCTCCTTACATACATTTACATGAGCTTATCCTGCTGGAAATGTCATATTTACATGGGAATAACTTGCGACCATGCTTCATATCGTAAACTTAGCAAAATATGTAAGCAGGAGTCTGTTGCTTACATAAGTAGGACGACAGATATTTTCATCAAGATTCCCTTTTTTTATGTAATGACGAAACAAGTTTTGTCATGTTCATGTTTTTACAAGTCGTAGTACGAGCTCGCGATTATTTTCGTAGTATAAAAACGTAGTGTAAATTCGAAACATATTTTAATCGATTTATAACAGTAACCCCTATAAAAAATGGTTTTAAATTGTGCAATAATTATGAAAAAATTCAAATCAAATACATTTTCTCAAATTAGGCTGATGATTAAGTACGAACGTTTTGAACGCTAAAATTTACACGAAACAGTCCCACAAAACTCCCACCTTTCGACTCTTCTTAGTGTGATTAGCTGGGAAGAAGAAGGCGGAACAAACTCCGTTCTAGGTTTTCTCCGCGCGTTTGTACTAGGCCCTCAGTCCTTGAAGATCCATAGTTTATTCCAGTATTAAAAGATGGAGGTCGTACTGCATCTAATACATGTTTCATGCCGCGGCGAGGTTCATCCCGTAAGAGCAAGAGGCGTGACGTGACGCGACGTGACGCGACTACTAACGTCCATCTTTCTGGATACATCATGCTGTATTAGCATATGAATAGCTTCCGACATATTGTTTTTATGTCGTAAAACTGAGTATGATTATGTTTTTCTCATTTATCCTGATGTAGCTTTTATAGATAACCTTATATGTGTATAATTTTCGTAATTTTCTCAGCACATCCTTTTATTTTATACCCATATCATGGGAATGCACAAAAATAACTAGTCCGCCATATTTGGAAGTCCGCCATATTGGATTTAGAATAACGTCACTTAGTTAATCATGCGTTGTCATCCAAACTTTAGCTGCTAACTGCAAATGTTAGATGTAAACGTTAAAAAGCAGCTCGACTGATCTATCTAAGGAGTATGGAATAGATTCTACCAGCCATAACGATGCTGGAAAAATGACGTAAGTCACTGAAAACCTTATGGCGATCTTGTTGAAAGTCGCTTTAGCAACACTTAACGTTTTAACAGCAATTACCGTTAATGTTGGGTGTAGTGTTCCTACACCATTATGGAATGTTATTATTGGCCAAACCCGATTTCCAGCCAAACTTAGGCTTATTACAAAAGGACGATCATAGAGCACTCCGTCTAAATAGGTTAGGCTAGAACTGTGTCTAACGACGCGCAAGCCGAGCGAGCGCAGCGAGCGTTGCCGCCACAGCACCCGGAAAGCGCTGCATCCAAGTTAGTGTATCCTGACACAATAAACCATTAAACCGGTTTGACGTAGGACAAACAAATTTGGCCTGAAAACGACTTGGCTGGTGGTAACATATACAAACTATTTGCTCGTAGACCAGTAGGAAGATAAAGTTACTTACATGCGTTTCATGTTCATATAGATGCAAGTTAATTGTATCTATGTTTCATAAAAAGCACACGTTGTGTGCTATTAGTATAGTGATAGTAGAACTTGACTTTTATAGTACTAGCCGAGATCATATTAGTTAGAAAAGCGGAAATAAAATTTTAAAATCAACAAAAACTCAGAAAGTTAAATAAAATAACGAACTTCTCTTTGCCATTTCTTCGACATGAAAAATGTACGAAAAATTTTCTCTTTAAATAATTTCCGCCATTGCATCAAAGCTTTGAAGTCTAAGAGGCCAAGTTTCAAATTGCATCAACTTGTCACTTAAGTGGTCAGACTTGGCAACTTGCCTTAACTTGGCACTTGGAGAAACTGCCGCTCGCGGGATACACAACCTCGTAAAAGGGTTTTTAAATTGATTTCAATCGGTAAACATTAAGTTTGAGAGCAACGAACTTGTCACATATGTTTCAGTTAATAATGTTAAAAATGGGAACAAAATTCGTTAATGTACCTTACGGTACATTTATAATATTATCAACGGGTGGTTCAGTGTTATAACATTTTACTCAATAATATTATATGAAAAAGGTGTTGTTAGAATCACCATATTCAAAAAAATCGACCTTTCCAAGCATGTTCAGCAGGTCCCTTATAAAATTTATTAGTACCTATGTGAAGAAAATATTAAATAAAACCTAAAAAGTTGCTTCTAAATATCTACATTTTTTTAATTCAAAACCTGCCAAATATATATTTAACTAGTATATTGATATGCCATAACTCACATAAAGTACAGACGTGGGTACTAGGCACACGTCCAAGTAAAAAAAAAAATGACAAAAATGATAGCCATCAATACTCGGATATAACTCCTTTGCAAGAAAAAGATACATTTATCCAGAATTAGGGCAACAACCGATCGAAATTTAAATTCCAAGACAAAAACGACAACGTAGCCATTACACAATACGGGAATAAATAAGGAAATGTGTCGAGTTATGGATGTTATTAGATTACAAGGGCCTCGGTGCACGCAGCAGGCTAATCTCGTTAGTGGTCGATATCCAATTATGGAAACATTGGCGTCAGGCAAGGTTGCCGCCTTGACTTGGGGAACTTATTCAGATTTAAACCGCGCTGAAGGAAGGTGGTCAGACCACCTTGTTTCTTCTAGAAGGTAAGTTTGGGATTATTTAGATGTGCCAAGGAGTTAGCAGCTTAGTTTAAATCTTCTGTTAAAGCCCCAAAGCACATAATTTGTGGCCAAAGGATAAGTATTTTAAGATCTTTGAGTTAAGCCTTTCATCATCTGCCTAACCGGCTTCCAGTCTAACTCGATGCAGCTGAATACCAGTATTTTACATGGAGCGACTGCCTTTCTGACTCCAACAATCCAGTTGGTACTAGGTACCTTTGGGTAAGACTGGTAGACGTGGTTTATGAGCGGCTTTTATTATCTGGCCACGAGCTCCTCCTTTGAGTTAACCTTTTGTGGAAGTCTTTATATATATATATCTTTCTTAGGGTCAGCTTTTTTTTTTTTGGCGAGTGGAAAATCATCAAATAAGGGAAGGGAGTGTCAGACATCTACTGACTGAAAACCACCCATGTTCCTTCTTAGCCCTTGCGCCGATGCCGCGGTATCTCTTTCAAACAACCCGCAGCCCCGACGGGCGCAGCCCCGACGGGGTTAGCTTCTAACCAAGTTCAATAAGCAAAGCACAACCAAAGTTGGACTACTCTCATTTCAACCGATTCGTCATTCCTACCACTGGCCGTGACCCCATTCAGGGCAGGCATGAACAATGACCATTAAACTTATTTATAAGCACCATTATGCCTCTATAAATTATACCTATTTAACTCACAACCGTAGGCTTTCGTTTTTTCCTAAAGAAAGGGGCAATTTATAAGCGGCAATTATTACCGCATATTAATAGGTCGTTGAACCTCGTATACCGCACTGGCGGTTCTTAAGGGTTAATAGGCAACATTGTTAAGCGATGTGACGAGTATATTAAATGATTTTGTGGCGGGTGGGGTTATTAGTTGGTGTTATTATGACTTTCAGTTCAGCATTAATCAATTAGTGAGTCATATACCTACATCGGTGCTGATATACAAGAGGCCTCCATTATTTTTTTAATAACTATATCTGCTTACCCTTTCAACCCTCAATGGGGCCGCGCGATGGATTAATTATAGCCCATTCCCTCTCATACAGAGGAGGCCTGTGTCCCAGCAGTGGGAACATTAAAGGCTGATTATGCTTATGCTATTCGTATATAGGCGGGTTCCCAAGCCGTATTTTGGTGCAAACAGCAAGTTACATATTCACACAAAAGTTCTCACGTGTGTTGTGATTATTTATTTATTTATTATCGTGTTAGTTTAGTATGGATTTTGAGCACGACACGACAATTATAATGTTGTTTATGACATTTCGTCGAAACGAATACAAAATACTCCTAATTGGTTTTGTGCTAACCTACTTACGGTTTTACCTGCTCCTGTTAGACGTAAATTTTGTTCATATTTTTTTCCTGCTGCCACAAAAATAAGTATTACTGATATATTAAATCCAATTCAAACCAGCCAAGCATGCGATTTTTACAGGCCACTGAGAATGCTTCCTTTATCTTAGCGTCTAATGGAAATTTCAACCCGTGTAGGTATGAACGAGCTTAGAAATACGCGGGTGAGTCAGCGGGGTGGAAACTGAATGCTTGGCGTAACGTTATTCGGACTTTTCCATTTTCTCCAGAAGTAAGGAAGTATTTAGGAGCATTGTGTACTTAAAGCGAGACGGTAAGCCGCAATAGGAGGAATTTAGGAGTTTTGCTTTTTAGCTCAACGTTATTAGAAGAGGGAAAGAAAACGGTGCGTAAGCCTTTTATTATACTTATTTTCATTAGGGATAAACAAATGGGGTGACGAAATGGACGTTATTTTTTAAATTAAAGTTACCGAATTTGATTAATCAGCGTTTATAATATCTGTTATGTAAGTAGTTTAGATACATGCATTTAAAACAGAGTTTAATCCCAAAGATTAGGAATAGATAGAGACATTTAAATAACCTTCTAAGGTTATAAGTTTTTAAACTGACTGATGTTCACTAAATTATCATTAACACTGCAAACAGAACATATACCATGTTTACTATCTTGTTGAGTTCCAATTTATCCATGATCCTTACACACTGCCGAAATAACTAATTTAATGTTCCAATAATTTTAACAATTTTATATAATGAAAATGTTTGCATGCCGAATGGTGAAATATGGCAGAACCTACTTATGTATAACCCATATTTGCAAATAAATGTTATTCTATTCTATTCTATCAGGAAATCAAAACAAATAGTAAATATTCCGTTTTCAATATTAATGATAACTTTCTAATAACCTTCTAAAGCTCAGTTAGTCAGCTACGAAGTAAAACCATAACGGTAACATCACGCAACGCCACAGCGTAGCACCGATGTCTTTTAGTGAAAAACTTCTAATATTACAAGGAGGAAAATATGGTTACCCGGATGCACAAATTGCCTATTTGGCGCTGACAAAAATGTTGGGGAGGGGCTCACTGGAGGATTAATGAACGTGATAAGAAAAATTATGAAAGGACAGCTGGGAAGGGATGAAAATATTTTCCTCAAAGAAGCAGGTACTTTCTTTATTTTTTTAGTGTAAAGCGATGTGGGAAGACTCGTAGGTACTAGACGCTACTGAACCCTGACTCAGTGGTCTAGACATCGCAAACGTGACTGCTAAGCACGAGGTCCGATTCCCGGGTAAGTTTTGTATCAGAAATTTCTTGCAAATTAATGGCAATAGGCCATATATAACTGTCGTGTGTGTGTATAATCTGGGTGTACAATAGTACACTAGCTAAACTTCTGTCTAACACTTCGGAGATAACAGGCGTGATGTTATGTTATGCTACTGCTATGGGGAAACAGCCAAGTTCTGGGCTAACTCAATTTCGAAGCCTTTTTTTTTTTTTTGGGGTGTGGGAAATCATCAAATAACCCCCCCTCCCGCTCTTGGGCAGAGCGAAAGGGAGTGTCAGACTTCTACTGACTAAAAACCACCCATGTTCCTTCTTAGCCCTTCATGTCGAGGCCGCGGTATCTGCGAACAACCCGCAGCCCCGACAGGCAATTTCGAACCCTTGAACGTGAACAGTTCAACAAGCCAGTATTTATTTTGGCACATAACCCTGCAAGGCGCGCCACCTTCAACATATCTTGGACGTACGACCATATTACGGTCGGAAAAAGCAGTAAAACAACCTCAACTTTGCTAGTATACCGCTATTTATGTGCAAAGTTCCCGGCTGCGCTCGCAATTAGCCGACAGATAGAACTCTCCTAATGTCGCCGTGACACGCCACTAACTTTCACGAATAAAACCATAAAAAATGTAATGACAAAATTGTTGGGCATGGGACGTACTGTTGGGTGGTTTTAAAACGACATTTTTAGAATAGGATCCCTTTTGTATAGAGTGTCCTACCTGTAATATCCACAGTTAGGCAGAGATGAACCTAATAGTACACCCACATTTCGCGAGTCATGTTTAAGTCCCATGTAATAAAGAGCAGTGGTGGCTGCCCCGACTTACGAACAATAAATCGTGGGTTTAAACCCAGTCAGGCGCATTACTTTGTTTAATTTATTTCATCAACACTGCTCTCAAAACGGTGAAGGAAAACATCCTAAGAGGAAACCATGTCTTAGAACCAAAAAATTCAAAGACATGTAACATCTACCAACCCGCACTGGGCCCGTGTGGTGGATTATAGACCATCCATCTCCTAGAGAGGAGGCCTGAGTCACTGCAGTGGGAACATTATAGGCTGATGATGAATAGAGAGCGAGAATATTGCCATCAACGGGGCATGAATTCAGACTCCCTGGCTGCTACTGAAAAATTTCTTTGTCGAAAAACCGATTAACACTTTGCCGAACCTGGCTATCGAACCCAGGACCTTATACTCAGCAGTTGCGCTTGTGACCACTACGCCAACAAAACAGTTAAGTCAGTCTTAGTAGGTACATATTTGAATAAAAGATTCTGCAAGAAATATCTCCACGTTATCATACCAACGATTTCCCTACTCTCGTATTCCGGCTCTTAAACCTACTTGCCAACTCATTTTACAGTCCAATTCGTACGAAGTTCCTATTTCAAAGAACCTTGCTACTGCCAAGGATTATCTATCTGTGAAATATAAAGTTCCGATAAAAGCTTGGACCTAGATTTTTGTCTCAAGAAACTTTGCCGACCATTGTCGAATCTGATCCGACGATTTGACGACGATCTCTTTTCCCGACAACTGACCTTTTTCCGGAGTCTTGGGAGAAATTCTAGAATTATAGCGGATAGATACTTGTGTGGAATGATATGTGTGTCTGTGTGAGCGGGTCTTGCATGAACTGGGTCAGTATTTCATGTAGTTTTCGTATTGATCTCGTTTTGAGCAGATTTTTATGTTTTAGGGTGCTTTACTGTTGGGTGCGTCCAAAACTGTTCGGACTAAACTAATGCTCTGAAGTTAATATGTTTTTTTATTAACCTTCATGTATTTTTTTTTCTTCTCCTCCTCTATTGTTTTTTGTGGGAGTGTAGTCTTTGGCAGAATCAACGTAATATTATGTTAATAGTGTACGGGTTACATTCGGAGTTATTTACTATACGAACCTTGTAGAAACTAGAACAAATTTCCGTGCGTTCAAGCATTTTTGTTATACCTATTATAGGAATCAAATATAACAGCTCACAACTTAGGACCCAGTAATATTAATGACAATAATATCCGTGGTGCTAGGCAACTGGGCCTATCCCAGTTGTATACGTCCCTGTGTGCCTATTGGCCTTGTTCTGTTCTGTCTCCTGCTGATATGGAGGGAAGGGGAAATTATGTTTTATATTTTCTATTCTTTTCTGATTAATTTCGTTGCGGGATCCAAGGCAGTTAAATCGTTACCCTGGGACTTCGTCGAGCTTCATTGTCTCGGCGCTTTTCTGGTGGTCGCTACTATTGATTCTGGCTCACAGGAGATACAGTGGTTTAGGAATAGTGTGGCGGGCTTGACCTTCATGTACTAGATATCTCTCAAATTATTATCCGACTAAAAACACAAAAGAATAAGAGTAAAAACCTAGTTCAACAATAAGCCATAAATCTCTAGTCCGCAGGTCACACTAGCTAGGTAATACGATACCCTTTGGTAAGACTGAATGTCAGACTTTCAGGTCACTGACTACCTGTTACGGCTGTCAAAGATCTATATATGACAGCCGGGACCAACAGCTTAACGTGCTTTCCGAGGCACGGAGGAAACTCGGTATGTAATGGGCGGTCACCCATCCACAGACCAACCTAGGCAAGCGCAGCTTAACCTAAATATCGATCCGAGTGGCAGTTCTTATTAAGCCACGAGCTCCTAGAGCTCCACGAGCTCTTGGTCCTCCCGTGATACATATATAAATATCCTTGCCTATTAAAAAAAAACATGTACAACTCGTTAACATTTAATATTTATCTATACCTATCAATTTAAGCGATGTTCTATAATCGCCATCATTGTATCCCGCCTCAATTACCACTAACTCACGAACAATATTATCGAGCAAACTTTTAATTTAATGTTAGTCCATTCTACTGATTGAATTTTCTTTTTGCAAACTGGAGATCAAAGAGAATACTCAACGCGAGAATATGTTGATCAATTATATTGAGACGGATGGACGCATCTCTTATTTGATGTTTCTGTTTGGTTGATTGGAAAATATCGCTTTTGATTCACTATTTTTGCTTAATAAATTCATTCGCATTTTCAAAGTGAATACGTAGTTTTGGTACCTATTATATTAGAATAGAATGGAATACATTCGCAAAAATACTGTTGTTTATTTTATGCTACTCAGTAGATTAGAGCAGGTTAAATGTTTTTATATATAAATCTTTTACATATTGTGTTTTTGATGATAATGTTCTTTTATGATTTAAAGGTTGCGGTTGTGTTGTTAGTGCTTTTATAGTTATGTTGTATTATAATTTAAAGATTGTGTTTTTATAGTTAGGGTATGGAAGTTAGGATTATTGATGTTTTTCATTGTTTTTTAAATTATAAATAAGTTATTTTTAAAAACCGCGCTATCGCATTAGGTGAACATCTGTAATGATAGTTGTAAGGGATTTTTAAATAAATAAATACATTTATTTTCAGGTAACAAAACCCATAGGCAAATACCTTAACCTAAAAATACATACTAATAACATTTGTGTTAGTATAAGTAACATAAAACTATGTCAGGGGGTCTAAAATGGCCACTTTAGCAGATGATAATATGAATTGCGTTAATAACCATAAAATTGACTTTTCATAATAGTAACTGCATCTGTGAACATCAGGAAAATAATATGAATTGCGTTAACGGCCCGGCCTTTATGAGGTATAATTGTATTCTCTTCGCTTAAAACTTTGATCACCATCATCATCATTTTACTGCGCTTGTCCCATGTTACTTGCGGTCAGCGCAATACGTTTTTTTTATATTCCACACTCCTCTGTCAACCGTCACGCTTTCATTAACCGACTTCCCAAAAAGGAGGAGGTTCTCAATTCGATAAGTATGTTTTTTTTTTTTTTTTTCTATGTTTTAAAGGAGTAAATTTCTTTCATAACATTTCTCACACAATCCATCCATCGTTTCCTTGGTCTTCCTCTCTCTCTCTCTCCATCTTCATTAAATTCATCACTCTTTTAGTCACATGCGATTCGTTCCTCTTCATTACATGTCCATTCTACCACCACTCCTCAATTATTTTGTAAATGTTTAATAAAATATTGAGGTCGTGCAACTCCTGAAAACGTTTAAGGCTTAAGTATTGTGACATCGACAGTCCGTCGAAAAATTCGCACAGGTTTACAATGTTTTTTAATGAATTGTATTTACTGCCTCGTTGGTCTAGTGGTCGCAAGCGCGACTGCTGAGCATGAGGTCCTGGGTTCGATTCCCGGGTCGGGAAAAGTGTTATTGGCTTTTTCCATCAGAAATTTATCAGTAACAGCCACGGAGTCTGGATTTGTGCCCAGTTGATGGCAATAGGCTCGCCCCCTATTACATGGGACCTAAACATAACTGGCGAAATGTGGGTGTACACCTCTGCCTAACCCTTCGGGGATTACAGGCGTGATGTTATGTTATGTGTATTTTAATTCAAACTGGTTTATAAATCAGCTCGGCATCGAGACAATAGTCTGAAATAACCCTAATATGATTAATGGCAATATAAGAGTCGAGAATTGTTACAAAAACAAAGTTTCAGGGCTTCAGTAACTAGGGGATTAAGTTGTAGTCAACAAAGTCCCACAAGTAAACAAAACTAATCATCGTAGTTTGGGGTGATCATTTAATGGATACATATAATGTTGTTGTCAACATCTGTAGTCAGTAACACAGATATCATTCTGATGGACAACTTGTTGCCATGATTTTAGCAATTTAATCATAAACGCCAGAGAGTTACGATTCATTTTATGAAACGAGAGTTAATGTTGTGCGAAATGGGGCGCATTAGGCGAAAATCATATCATTTTCAGCCGTATTTACTGTCAACTAATGTTCAAACTGGCTGGAATCCTTTAAGAGGTCTTTGTTAAAATTCCTTATCACTCCATCACTGAGATTACTACTGATAAACAGAGGTATGACGATTCTGACTTGCTAATTAAATACTTATGATTTATTTATTGATTATGTATGAATGTGCTTATTTATCTAAAATTGTAATGACAAATGTTTACCTAACTGATATATTTTGAAAAATTACTATTTTATTATAATCTATTGACATGCCACCTTAATTTTAATTGCTTGTTTATGTAAATATTATACGCCATTTATTAGAAAAATATAGTGCACTTATTTCAGGTGGTATCTGTAACCATAACTATATTTAACAAAATAAATAATTGATTGAAACTGTTACGAAAATCGTGGTCAACAAGACGTGGTTTACGAAAACAATAAAATCATAGACAACGTGATCATACGCCACAAAACTACAGAAAAATCACACGTTAAACTGTAGACATTGATGAATTGCCGATAAATGTCGAGTAAGCGAAGATATCGGCCAGCTATAAAAGTGTCAAAGTATTCTTACGAATTAAAACCCACTCGAACGCAGCCGGCCCAGAAATACGAGCGTAATGAAACGTGGACTGGAATTGAAGGCCATAAATCAGGCCACGGCATGGCCTCACTGTAACGAGGTGTCGCACAGGCTTGATAAGGAATGGGACCTGAAGCGCGGATATTTGCAGATTCGGATATGATAACGGAATGAAAGATATTTCGGTTAAGCTAGTGTCAGAGCATCTAAACAATTTTGAACCTTAAATCTTTCACGATGTTGTTAATTGTGTGAGGTACAACGGCAGCCTTATTACTGAAAGCAATATCTTCCAGAAAAACTAAAAAAAAAAGCCCAGTAGTACAGGTTGCCCTTTGGGAACGGAACCCTAAAATGAGGGTGCTCAGTGGTGAACTTTATACCAAGCGGCAAACAGTAGCCCTACAATTTAACCAAATCTTTTCATCAGCTAACATAAGTAACATCCGATTGCCTAATATATATATACATGTACAGCTCAATGTCACATCGTAACCAAAGGTGCTGCTAGGTCAAACGATGAATTATAGTGTCACGCCGTACGTTACATTACATCTGTAACCATTCATTACTCTCCCGGTGTTGATGACTACACGAACACGTGCCCAAATTAAATGGCACCACTAATTGTCCTAACTAGCTCAATGAAGTGTATATAATCGGTGTCAGATTGCACGTTACTATTTGCGGATATCAATGATGCACGTTCCTCTTAATTGTCTATGCTGATGTGGACGTTGATAAAACGAACATAAACACCCGGGTGGATCCGGAATGAGGGACACTTGAATGACAAACTGATATGAGGCTCTGGGGGGCCATGAATTGTCAAAGATGGCTTGGAAAGATACTAATCAATGTTTATTCACGATCACTTAAATTGAAGACCAGATGGGATGGGATCAGAGGTGTTTTTCACACCGATAAAGACTACGTTCTAGTTTTATGCACAATAAAGAAATCTTTATACGCGGCCGGACGCAAATGATTCTCCGTGCTTCCATATCCACAATTACGAGTAGGTATGTCTCCCTATCACAAACTGCCCAACCTCCGATATCATGTTATTATTAACGTAAAAAAAGCAGAATAATCTTAATTTCGGGCTTTACTTAAATTCAAACACTGATTTTTTCTTAGCATTCGTAGTTAATAACCAAACTTGTATTATCACTCAAGGCATATATTTCGCCCTACCGGCTGCGGTTGTTCGAAAGAGATACCGCGGCTCTGGACACAAAGGGCCAGGGGTGGTTTAAGTCTGAAATCTTCCGCTTCACCAACCCAGAGCGGGAGGAGTCATTTGATGATTTCCCAACCTCCAAACAAAGGGATATTTTCGTGATAACCGATTATTTTGAGCTCTCGATATTTCGACACTGTTGCAAGCGCCATCCCGCAAAAAACAGTATAAGTTTAGTTAAATTGATTTGTTTACCTCCGACTTTTGAAATTAAATACCTACGCATTAAAAGACATGTCAGATTAACAAATAATCTTGGAAATCGGCCGACGCCGACGTCCGAAATTATCGCTAAATATACAAACCAAAAACAAAACATTGTGACGAGTTGATAACATGCCTTGAAAGTCGGTTAAAAAAAATTGACATGTATTTCACTAACCCACGTGATTAAAAAATCAAAGAAGCATAGATAAGTTTCGATAAAATAAAAAGACGCAAAAATTTATGATTAGTTTCGATTCGATACGTCTCCGCTCGTAGGTGTATCCGATAGTTACAGAACTTACGGATACACCACGGCTACATCCCTATCAATGATTAGTGGCTGTTTAAGACTCTGTGGAGCTACGTACGGCTCACAGTAATGGCTGCTGGGATTAGTAGAGGTATCGGTTGACTTCCGTGTAGGGAGGGACGGCAGTTAAGACCTTGTTTATAGTGATGGATGGCACTTTCCCTTACATACATACGTTCGTTCGGCAGATTGCCAAAAGATAGTGTAGAATTTGAACTTTGCCGTGGGCGGGTTTGTAAAGGTCACGAAATTTTGTAATTTGCCAAAATTCAGCGAACTTTGTTGTGCTATTGGAGACTTAAACCATGACAACGGTTTTAATTAACTTCGGGAATAGAAAACTGTATGAATAATTACAGTATGTTTCATAAAAGCCTTTGTTGTATATTATTCATAGTTCCATACTAATATTTTTATCAATGCAAAAGTAACTCTGTTCGTTTGTTTGTTACGTTTTCGCGACTAAACGACTTTTGGGATGGTAATGAAATGTGGTAAGGAGATTAGGTTATATCCTTGGAAAAACATAGGCTATCTTTTTTTTCTCACATTTACACATCAAAATTTCCACGCAAACGAAATCGGCGTTAGCAGCTAGTAAAATATAATCGTGCCTGGAAACTGGTAATGAACTACGAGGGTTTCAACAAGGTTAACGTCTTTAAAACCTGCTGTTTTATAGCCTACCGCATCCCAACCCATGGTAATCAAATTCTCTAACGTTTCCTTGGGAAAAATAAAACTCTTAAATCCAATAATCTCCACTCAGGGCTCACCACAGATCCACGCTAGTGTCCAACAAAAATAGATTTACGATCTTCGTTCAACTATTAAGTCATACCGAACAACATTACACGGCCAGTTTTTATAACGTTTTCACAAGCAATTAAACAAAACGCACACTTTCGTTTTATGACGCTAAACTCGGCAATCCGGAATCCCGAATGAACAAAATACAGGTCAACAGTGACCCCGTCCACATGTGTAATGGGTTCCGTTTAAATATTTATAGATGTATTTTTGCAAGCTCTGTTTTCCACACTCTGAGTGGTCGGCAGATTTAATCGTTTAATACCCTACACTGTGACTAAGCCAACGGGGCACGTGAATATTGACAATCTTTTTGTATTTGGTCACAGATTTCCATTAGCTGAAATAACATCGTTTTTCGCTATATACATATTTCGAAGTAGCGTGTATAAAACAGGTCAAGGACTTCCAAATAAATTACGAAGATAGAAGAATAAGGAACAATAAGCTTTCGTCCATAAATTACTTAAGTGTGTTTATAAAGTTGTATGGCGTCTTCATGTCTAAAGTTTTAACGATGAATGTTAAAATACTGGCACGATATGGGATAATAAATAAAATACGGATTCATAAAACACAAACACGAACATGTGTTTTGATGGAAAACCAATAAAAAGCATATCCATTGATAATATTGTTAATCAAAACATTATTTTTAAACGGAGGTCATTTTATGATATTTTTTAAGTATAAAGAAACCTCGGATGAAATACTGGACTCAATGTTTAACTGAATAAAATCGCAAAGTCTACAACTCCACTGCATGGCTACAATCAAGTACAGACGCTATCAAGCTACTCGAAACAGCCAAATTTTCCCAATCAACGTTGAACCTATAACTTCAGCGATAAAGTTGAAAATCTATTAAAGGAATTTGACGGATTGTAGTAGCTGGATGCGCTACCGACTGTACCTAGATCTACACACCGCTCTTGGTTCAACAGCCGGTAAGAAAATAAGAAAGACAATTTATAAATAACCCTAACATTTGTCATTCTGGTGGGGAGAAACGGTTTTTGTGTCACTATCAAAATAGACGCGATACACTGCGTGCTCATGAAAACCGTCTTTATGGACGATATTTTTAAGTTTGTTAGTAATTTGAACGTAAACAAACTTGATAATTCAGGATTGAATTCTAGTTGTATATAATATACGTTTATAAGAGTTTACTGTTAGTGATGGACTGATGAAAGACTGACAAAGTGATGAGAGGAATGAAGTAGGTCAAGACAAGACCGAATATTCAGTCACGACCATTATGCATATACGAAGCAACTTCTAAAAGTGTTTTTTCTCCTACTGTGTTGATTAACATTACACGTTTTTATGAATATAGCATTTTGGAAGCCATACAATTACGAAATAGGCCTTATTTCAAAGTAGAAACCGTGGTTTCCAAAGAAAAAGCTTTTTAATTTTCCATATAATTACGTGCTTGTGATCGTTCATTATGTCCATAAAAAAAATAACTGCAAATGTTAGTATTGAGAAAAAAATATATAAAAGCCAAGTACAATTTTTACCGGAATGAGAATGTTTCATGTATGGTCTCAAAAGAAAACATTCTTTACACAAACTGTTACTGCGGTAAAAACGGATTACTTTCGTCCACGCACGGTCAGCATATTGGATAAAGGTTACACATATTTACTCCTACACGTTTCCCCGTATCGATAAACGGATTTTTACTTCCATGATTTACAACCACTGCAGGTGGCTATAAGCTGCGGCCCGTCGGCTTGTTTGCCTTTTTGCTTCATGTAAAAAATATGAAATTCAGGAAAAGCTTTTTGGGCTTATTCGCTATGACGTAAATGCTGATGAGAAAATCCCAAAAATATGCCTTTATGAATCATGGACGCCCAATATGTTGCCATTTTTTGTATCGATTCGGAATAAAAATAACTTAAAGAGAATGGGCTAGAAGCACACACCAACACTCTCTTGCCCTTATCCTGATTAATTTGTGGTCAGTGCAGCATGTCTTTTTCTTCCATACTTCTCTGAAATCTCAAGAAACACATACTTTCTTACACACAGTCCATCCATCGTTTCTTTGGTCTTACTCTACTCTAATACCCCTTCACATTCATACTCAGAAGCACACAATGCCCATTGAATTCCGTTAGCTAAAACACGGGTAATTAAACAATTCGGCAACGCAGCAGAAACATTAACAAAAATTCTGAAAGTACAAGCCGAAATTGCAATTTTTAGTTTTAATGTGCCACCAGGATGTGTGGGTCGACCGCCATTGTGTCCACATAATGCAACTGTGTTTCTTTTGTTAACTGATTCATATGAATGCTGTTCGCAACTCGTATTATGCTAAATACCTAATTTGTGTGTAGCTTTATTCTTGTTTTCAGTTGCTTTTATTATAATGTTTTGAAATGTATGAAAAATATCTAGTCAAAAAATTCTCTTTTAAGGACTTATCTAAACTACTCCCACTCTGAGCAGAATGGTAGGGAGTGTCAGACTTATACTGACTAAAAACCACCCATGATTTGTCTTAGCTTTTTGTGTCGAGGCCGTGGTATCTCTTTCGAACAACCCACAGCCCCGACAGGAAAGTTGTACTTACTTATATATCATCATCTGCCTAGGCAGGAAAAGGCATCTGAAAAGGCTAGCCTTTTCCCAACCATGTTGGTGCCGGTTTCCAGTCGAAGTGGATGCCGCTGAATACTAGTGTAATGTAGTATTCTACATGGAGCGACTGCCTATCTGACCTCCACAACCCTGTTACTACTGAGTAATAGAATACTCTTTGGTAAGACTGGTTTTCAGACTTTCGGGCAGTTTCGGGCCACTGACTAGGTACCTACCACTACTACTTATGTAAACTCTTTATTTTAGAGTAAACTAGCTGATGCCCGCGGCTTCACTCGCGTGGATGTCGGTCAAATTATATACTAAAACCTTCCTCTTGAATCACTCTATCTATTAAAAAAAACCACATCAAAATCCGTTGCGTAGTTTTAAAGATTTAAGCATACATAGGGATATAGGGACAGAGAAAGCGATTTTGTTTTATACTATGTAGTGATTAAACCTACGAGTCAAAAATACGAACCTAGATGTGAGAGTATTATTTTTATCCTGGTTCCGTTACACCAGAGGCATTATTTATCAAACGAAAAATATCTTCAATTCACACACAAAGCTATCATTAAAGCTACATTTACGACAACGTCTCGGCATCGTGTTTGATATTTTCAATCCCCAAACACCGAGCGATCCCCGAATCAATTGCATTATTGACAATGCTTTTACCGAGAATCCAATACCGAAATCGTGGAATCTGCAGCATCTACACAATTCCTATAAGTAAGTACTTTTTTGAGGTCAGTAACCTGTAGAAATATATGGATTTCTAGTAGGTAACGTTTTCTGTGCTTTCATAGTTTTTTTTTTACTTGTGATAGCCGTTTTACACGCATTATGTACGTACCTACATGCATAATTATCACGAGACACTTAACGAAATTGAAAGGCACTTATTCTCAACATCATTGGGATCATTTTTGTTTTGGACCATACCTGGGGACCAAGTTGTTGACTAAGCTCATAATTTCAACAGTCTTAGCTCTAAATATGTGTTTTTATGATTCATATTACGTAACTCATAATTGTACTGTTTATGCGGATAGGTATATCCTCTTCTGCAAATTTGGCAATCGAAGTTGCTGTAAGAAAACCCAATTCAGGGTAAAGCTCACCATTGTACATACGCTATATAGTTACTGTAATTTTGTATGTAACAAATAATAAGAATAACTCTTGACTAAAAGTGAGCTCACCTGCGCATTGCACACGTAAACGTGTTAATTACATGCTCATCTACACTTGTAGCCAACCAAAAGAAAACAATTATTTCGTTAACAGCTCCAGTAAACATTTTCAAAGCTTTTGACATTTGCACTTCATTTGTTATGGAAGCTAGTTTATATTATTAGAACTATGTTAGTAGTTTTGTAATCTAAACAAATACAATGAAGAGAGGTCAGCTTCCCCGCTTAGAAGAGTTATCTAATAATTATTTGTGATCAAACTATGACAAGTAGATTATGATGGTGTTTAGTTATATTGGCTGCATTGGCCATTCTTTTATCTTTTTAAAACAATATATCAATCTCATCTTTTGAAAATATATGGAATGTAATTTTAATTTTTCTTATATATCAAAACATACTAGCTCAATTAAATTTATGCTCACAGCAGACGTAGAAACACAAAACCAAGAAGAAAATCGGTTCCATTTGTCCTGACACAGAAACAAGTGAATAAAACCGTTCCCATCAATATCGAAGATAAAACGACATCAAATAGAGTATTTTTTCCGATGTCAATAAAGTCTAAAGTCGCGTATCCAATTATACTGAAGCAATAACGAGGCGATGTCGCGCTCTGTGACACGACGGTTTCAAATATAGCTCGGTAAATATAGAATGTACGTGGTACGGGTTAGCCGAGTTTTGGATTTGATGATACGCAGAGTATCTGCTATTGATTTATTAGTCACAATGGTGATCACGGTCGTGAAAATGTTAATGAGGATGGAGCTGGCATTAAATTTAATGGTACACATGTTTATAATATTAATAAAACAGTTGATATTGAAATAAACAAGAAGGATGGCCAATTCTTAGTAGTTTTATTGAGAAAACACTGTCGAATACAGCGAGCAGTGTTTGGTGCAACCGTGAGGCTAATATTTCTGTTCTTTAAAAGTATCTTACAGAATCTCTGTGTATCTTGCAGAATATCTTTGTTGTGTACATTTATTTATTTAGCACAAACTCAGATTTTCTCTCTTTCTAGCGATTATACTTTTACCAAACGAAAAGAAGATAAAGTTCTAAAAACAAAACCTACCTACATTTCATTAGGTATTCAGTGAACATTATGAATGATATTCGGTCTAGTGGTAGACTATACATTCGTTGCTACAGTTCAGGCACATGAGTGCATTTAATTTCAGCAACGTGATAAATAGTTTAATATTATGTGTGAGTAGCGGTCGCGGCATTTAATGAGTTAACACTGTCGTTAATTGGAAGCTTATTTCAATTATAGGTTGTGTTAATATCAGATATGGTGATCGGAACAATTGCATGTTGCAGATATTGTTATTGTCACAATATTGTGGTTGCAATATCGTTGATAATTCATGTCAAGCGATTGGCTGCCATCATTTCAGTCATTGTTGTCATTGTCAATAGTGACTACAATGACACACCGATTAAAATAAGTTTGACAATACACTGAAAAAATAGAATTGTTAAATTTACGAAACAAGAGTAGTTTGAGGCTTCAACTAGTAAAATCAACCTAATTCCTCGTTGATTTTACAAATACTCGTTGTTCATTTCACTAAACCATCAAAGGTTAACATTAACCTATCTATTGTTTAGTAAAATTAAGAAATTTATGTGTTAAATACACATATGTATGTTTTGTAAAATGGTTGCCAGGAGCATCGTCAAAAAAAGTATGCTTAGCTACTAAAGTTCCATGTAAAATTAATGATCTTGGATGTTAATTTTACTAAACGCAATTCAACATGCACGATTTAGTATATTCAACTATAATTTGATGTTGAATTATTAAACAATTTGACATTTTACTTTCGTAAAAAACACTTTCTCGTTTTGTAAGAAGGTTCCTAAAAGTAACATTAGATGGCGCATGCTTCGCTACTAAAGTTCCATGTAAAATTAATGATCTTGGATGTTAATTTTACTAAACGCAATTCAACATGCACGATTTAGTAAATTCAACTATAATTTGATGTTGAATTATTAAACAATTTGACATTTTACTTTCGTAAAAAACACTTTCTCGTTTTGTAAGAAGGTTCCTAAAAGTAACATTAGATGGCGCATGCTTCGCTACTAAAGTTCCATGTAAAATTAATGATCTTGGATGTTAATTTTACTAAACGCAATTCAACATGCACGATTTAGTATATTCAACTATAATTTGATGTTGAATTATTAAACAATTTGACATTTTACTTTCGTAAAAAACACTTTCTCGTTTTGTAAGAAGGTTCCTAAAAGTAACATTAGATGGCGCATGCTTCGCTACTAAAGTTCCATGTAAAATTAATGATCTTGGATGTTAATTTTACTAAACGCAATTCAACATGCACGATTTAGTATATTCAACTATAATTTGATGTTGAATTATTAAACAATTTGACATTTTACTTTCGTAAAAAACACTTTCTCGTTTTGTAAGAAGATTCCTAAAAGTAACATTAGATGGCGCATGCTTCGCTACTAAAGTTTTATGTACAATTAACGATCTTGGATGTTGATTTTGCTAAACGCAATTCAACATCCACGATTTAGTATATTAAACTATAACTTGATGTTGAATTATTAAACAATTTGACATTTTACTTTCATAAAAAACACTTTCTAGTTTTGTAAGAAGATTCCTAAAAGTAACATTAGATGGCGCATGCTTCGCTACTAAAGTTCTATGTACAATTAACGATCTTGGAATGTTGATTTTGCTAAACGCAATTCAATATCCACGATTTAGTATATTAAACTATAACATGATTTTGAATTAATAAACAATTTGACATTTTACTTTCATAAAAAACACTTTCTCGTTTTGTAAGAAGGTTCCTAAAAGTAACATTAGATGGCGCATGCTTCGCTACTAAAGTTTTATGTACAATTAACGATCTTGTATGTTGATTTTGCTAAACGCAATTCAACATCCACGATTTAGTACATTCAAGTATAACTTAATGTTGAATTTTTAAACAATTTGACACAATACTTTCGTAAAAAACACTTTCTAGTTTTGTAAGAAGGTTCCTAAAAGTAACATTAGATGGCGCATGCTTCGCTACTAAAGTTCTATGTCAAATTAACGATCTTGGATGTTGATTTTGCTAAAGGCAATTTAATATCCATGATTTGGATGTTAATCTATGTATAACTATATGCAGAACTAGCGGCTTCCCGCGGCTGCGCACGCGTGTTAGTTTCGTCTGCTAACATCGGTATTTTAGGCGTTTTAATGTTTTGGGCTCGTTCTTCGGGATACAAATTAGCCATCTTAATCCAGGTACGAACAGTTCTCTTAGTACCAAGACCAAGTACCAACTCAAGATTATTTGAGGCTGTAGTGGTTGTCAGAAGTACGTTGAACTACATACATTTTGCAGTAGTTGGTATTTATTTATTTATTTGCCAGAAACATGGTATGTTAACAAAGGTGTTCATTATTATTGCATAGTGCTACATGTCTCACCGTTTTAACGGTATGCAAGATTCATTTTAAAATAACATAAATTACAATTTATTAACATTATTTTCATCACATTCGTTTTCTTTTCAATTACTTTCAATTAACATCATTTATATTACATTAATTTTAAAATTATACATTATTTCAATATTATATTGCACACACTTCTTTTTACCATAATATTATAAAATTGAATAATAAATTTAACATTGACTTAAATTAATACTTATGCCTATATTTGGATGTCAGATCAAGAAGAAAATAGAATTTACAGGGGCATTTTACAAAAAAACTCGTTAATGGAATAAAAGCATTCCTGTAACAAACAATTCCGTAGTGTCGAACAAAATTTTTTGAAGGGCAGTTGGGTAATTGACTTCGGCAGAGCATTGTAAATTGTGTGGTTGTATTTATTTTATACGTCACAGGTTGCGTTCACATCGTCGTAGTTAGCATAGGTAACTGATTTCCTCGTGATGTTTTCCTTCACTGATTGAGAGCTCTGGCATAGGTACTAATAAAGCTAGAATTAGAAATTAATAATAGTGCACTTAGAGCCCTTTCAGAAAATACCCCACACAACATTGACGATGTTTCCTCCCCCCTCCCTCGTCTGTGTCTCCGCTAACTCCTCCTAAATCACGCAACGAATTTTGATGCAGTTTTTACCATTAGCTAAGTAATTTTTCACGGATGGTTTAGTATAATAGAACCTAATTAAGTTTTCATGTACATAAAGGAAAAAATACAATACCTATTAGGCCGCGCTCAGTTTGGACGCGTTTTTGTACGAATTTTACTTGTGCGTAGGTACCTACACATACGAACACGCACGAACGATCCTAAATTCCTAACCTTCCAAGTAGGTACTATGGGAGCGCACATACTGGATGCGAGGTAGTCGTACGTATACGTTACGTACCTACGTGTAGTTCCGACGTCCGAAAACAATCCGAACTCGTTGGGATTTTTAAACACGTTCGTGCGTAAAAATGGATGTAGAAAAATTTATTAGGTAGGTAGGTACACACGGCTACACATCAAGCTATACATTTCCAGTTAACACTGATCTCGCACTGTACGGAAAACCTATACAATGCGAGACCAGCTTATACTGGAAATGTATAGCTTGATATGTAGCCGTGTGTACTTGCGATTGCGACGCTATTTAACTAGTGGCTCTGTGAGCTAGTAGACCTCGTGAGCAAGGGCTACTCCCAGTAGTCTTACCAGTAGGGCAAGGTTAGGCTTCAAAACAAAAAAAAAACCTAACAACCTACTCTACCTACCTTTTAGGGCAAGGTTCCTCGACGACGTCAAATAACCTGGGCCACGAGTCTGCTATTCAATAGTGTCAGAATGGTCTATCATTGATCTCATACCTAATTGTTGATTTTGACAAGTTTGGTGTTGTCAAAATCAACAATTAGGTATGAGATCAGTGATAGATCATTCTGACACTATTGAATAGCAGAGTCGGGGCCCTGTTTACCAAGTTTCGCCCAGATCGGTTGAAAAAGGGGGTTACCTTTACCTGGTAGGTAGACGAGAACAGAGGGGTCTAAAATGGCCACTTTAACAGAATCATATGATGATAGTATTAAGAATCACTAAATTGACATTCATCTGTCTAACAGTTTTGTATAAATCCAGATTTGACACTATTCATTTTTTGTGTAGGTACCATTTTACGAATCTCCATACAAAACTGTCAAACAAATGAATTAGGTACCTACGTGATGTGATACAGTTATTATTATGAATTGTCAATTTGTAACCATTACTTACATAAAAGAATTGTAAAGTGATCCATATTATTATCATCTTATGAATCTGTCAAAGTGGCCATTTTAGACCCCCAGGCATCCCGACAGACAGACATCCGGAGTTCCGGACAAAAGCATTTTTGGGCAAGCAGCTATTTTACCTACTTCTACTGACGGTGGCCGTTGGCAATATGAACCTCATGTCGTCGTCTTTCACATAAGATAAGTCTGGGACTTATGGCATAACAAATTTAGCCTTTTTGTTCCTTAAAACAAGGAATATAGGTAGGTACTTGCTTGTACACTCTGGATCGTGTACATACACAGTGAATCATAATCCATAAAGTACACAGTGAATCAATCCACTGTTAACCACATTGCCACTACACAATTTGAAATTAAATATCTCAACAACCACAGATAATTACGTAAATTTATTAGCGCTCAATCATATTAGATAAATCTACACAAACAATTAGAATAAAATATATAGGAAGACAGCATTGTTTATTATTATTCACTCGACATTGGCTACTTGTACTATTTATTAATTTGTGAGTTGTGACATTGGCAGAATAGTTAGTCGACATTAATAAATGCACACCAAATTTAATTAAAGCCGAATTTACAAACTTACCTACTTACCTTATAATGACGATTTTGATTAACTCTTTAAAAAATTAAATCAGAAAAATAATTGTTGCGCGCAGTAAAGTCTGTAAGTAGGTAGGTACCTACCTACCTACCAGACCGCTAGTCTATGTATTCAGGCCATGAGTTGGTAAGTAGCTATATTTCTCTCCTACTTTGCTGTGCCCTTACAGGGTCCGCCCTTTGTAACATCCGATATAAACCAGAATGCAAAATAAATAAATGAAATAATTCATACCTACAAAGTAGGTACTTTTACAAAACTAATTTCGTAAAATCAAAATGTACTATTGTCAGTTTTACCAACGCTTGTTTTGTCGGGTCGGGGGCGCGGGTTGAAAGGGGAAGGGACGGAACGGAACGCGATGCGTGTAGGCAGTAAACTCTTTCCTTCAGGGTGACCAGATTCAAATCCTATTTTACGTATAATTTAATACTTTTTCGATATTTTTTATAGCTTTTTTAGAACATCAATAAGTTTTTAGTTAAATTCCCGCATTCTCCAGTCAGCCCGCGATCATGGCGCTTGCAACAGCGTCGAAATATCTAGAGCTCAAAACAAATAATGATCACGGAAGATATCCCGTATTACGTGACAATATTATAACGTTTACTTCAGAATGATGTACTGAATACGTGTTAACCGTTTTTGTTTTCGCGTCAGTGAACCTTCCACCCCGTATGTATAAATTTAATATGCCTGATGATGATGAATAATTTAAATAAATTGTATAAAAAACATTCGTTTTATTCAGTTTCACCTTCACATCTTCATTTCTTAAAAAAAAAAGTACGTAGAACTATGAACTTTTCTAATCTGGCCTACGCGTTTTTTTAAATCCGAGTTGGCAACACTGCATTTCGCTGCTTTGTGAGTGTATTTGTGATGTGAACGGTTGTTTGTTGGTTGTCCTCCAATCTCCATATCGAACTTAACGACTGCAACTGCATTGCTTAACTTAATTAGTTAATTAATAAATAATAGTTAATTTTTAATATCGTTGTTGGCTTTTATTAGAATAAAAATCCGAGTGTCATAGAGGTGCGAGTGCGTTGTTTGGTTTGCCTTGCCGCAGTTCGGTCGGTCGCGCGCGGTGCGGTGGGCGGTGGCCGTTTTGTTCGAAATTTTGTACCTACCTACCTACCTACTAGGGAAGGACAAGACGATAATGGCATCGTGGGGAGTGTCTGAAGAGTCTCAGAAGATATTCAAAGGTATGTAACCTCAGACCAATTTGGTCTGAGTAACACTATTTATGTACTTACTTGTTACGTAATCGTTTATTTTCTCGATTCTATCGTATAGAACACCTAAATAAGGCTAAAAGTGTCTTGGTGTTTTTTGTCTCCGACCAACCGTTGGTCGTAAAAACGATGACGATAATTTAGGTTAGAACTGTGACCAACTACGAGCGAGCGTAGCGAGTGGTGCCGCGGCAGCGGCGGGCGAGCGCTCTAAATTGGTCGCGAAATTTTTCTAAGTATTTTTTTCATAGTGGCCTAAGACGACACACTGACCGCAGGCGGGTTGGCGATCGCAGTAGTATTTAAGTACTTAATTTATGACATTTTTATCTTTTCTTTTCTAGAACATGAGTTAGACCTGTTCTGCATTGAAAATATTATGGAATCCGATATTAACGAGCTCATACCAACCCATAGAATAAAAGACCGAATTAAATTTAAGGCCGGACTAGCTCGGATGCAAAATGAGAACAAAGCATTGGTAAGTGTATCTACATTTAACTCCAGAATCCTCTATGGATAATGCTGTGTGAATGTACTCTGTAATGAAAGTGTTATGATTGTTATACAGGCAGAGGTTCCGCTCATCATTACATGGACCATCTGCTAGGTTTCGTTAGCCTGTCTTCAAAAACGTTTTCTGCACACTATTTTCCTTGCACTTATTAATAGTAAGGGCTTATTTCAAGACGTCTGAGTAACGCTAGGTACTTGACCATTAAAAATCATATCTCTCACTTTGTTTACATGTCACAAAGAGAGAAGGATAAGTAATTTTATTTATGTATTACTTAGCGTTACTCAGTCAATGTGAAATAGGCTCTAAGTAAGATATTTATTACTATATATAAGATAGTACCTACATTCAATAAAAATAATTTTACAGAGCACATTGCCCATGGACTCAATATCAATTGGCTCATCTAGCTCTGGATTGAGCGGCAGCTACCCCTTGACAAAACAAACGGTTAGTTTCTTTATTAAATTATTCTATCAATCATACTGTAATCTGTTTGCCCTACATTAGAATTTAGATTATATTGTAAAAACTTGCCTGGTCAATAGTCATTTAAAAAAAAACAATCCAAATCGGACCTTATCAGTTACATTAGGTTTTTTTGTTGTGAAACGGTAGGTACTAGGTGATTTTTAAAATTCTGGCGAATATCATTCAGACCGTTAGTTTTTTTGTTAGAAAGATGATAGTCCTGAGATGGTTCTCAGCCATGTCTGGTAGACATCCATGCAGGAGTTTTCTTAAACTTTGTTCTTAAAAAGTTGTCGCTTCCAGGAGACATATTACATCCCTAGTAGAAAATATGAAAAAAAAACATATATTCCTGCAAGAGGGAAACTGGTAGACCGATACCACAATCAAAGATGCGTTTGGAAATCTGGCCTCATTGATGAGAAACGCGCACCTACAACAACACCTCCTGTCGTCATTGTTGAAGGTATATTATCTATATTAACTTATCTTAGTAATTGTTGGTAATTATGTAGATTTCGTTAGAAACAATCTACCTATTGGTCTTGCACCTAAAGTAGAGTTTTCCAAAAATTTCACCATAGGGGGTCTAGTTATGACCCCTAGAGCCCAAATCAACCGCCGGTTAAAAAGTTTACATATAATATATCAGGTATATGTATACCTATGTTGGTTGGTTGGTGGGGTGGGGCGACAAGCAAAATTTAGCCACACTCTACAGGTCGCAATTATGCACCGATTGCTTTCAAACTTGGCCCAAAAATCGAAAGGGTCAAAACTTAGGTTAAGTTTGTGAATGGGCGGAATTCGTCTATGGGGGGCGGCGGGGGGGGGCAGTTTTTCGAAAAACAGTTTTTTGGCCATAACTTTTTTCCTATGGAAAAATTTTGAACCGTATAGCATTTTTATCATTTCGAGTAAGAATACGGACAACTTTTAAATTTAAAACTTTTTGATGCTTTTTGCTTGGGGAGGGGGTTGAAATTTCCAAATTTTTATCCAAAACGGTAAACATTTTTACTGTAGAAAATATTTTTATTTGAAAGCAAATTATTTATTCTACAATTCTTATCTTATAAGTTTAGCGATAAAACTTATAGTTTTCGAAATAAAAAATTATAACTGAAAAATTGAGGGCGTTTCCATGCTAAACTCTCATAGGAGGATTTTAAAATTTATGACAACCATTTTTCAGCTTTAAAACCATCATCTGCCCGTTAATTAAATATTATAAACATAATGGTGGTACCTTCTTTGAAATCTACCTCCTGCGGCTTGCCGTAGGGATTTTTTTCATTCAATGTCACCTCATTATGGGAGACGTTTGCTGCGGAAAATCATTAAGTTAATTTTAATAAATATTAAGTTGCATGGCCAGACAAAAACCATAAGCAAAACTTGTAGGTACTATGGGAACCAGATAGCTGATATATTACGAGTACTATATACTTATATAAATATACTATGTAGTTGTTTAGCCATACAAACGGCGTATGATGGCCTTTCCAACCTCTCTTTTGTATTCTGTGGCTACTACCAACTATCTACGAGCTATGATAGCTGTGTATCAAATCCCAGCACCCAGCTTTCTAGTGTCTTGTGTCTGCTGCTGAGTACTCGCACAACGGACGGTGTAACGAGTCTTTTAAGCCTGTTACATACTATTGAATTCTTTGCTTTGATTTGTAGGCTCTGGTTGGTGTTGCCTTATGAAAATTCATTTTTTGGTTGACTTGGATTCGTGAAGTGGTCACACTGATTTTTATTTTCGATGCTGTCAAATTGACTTTGACATTTCTTGCTTTTCGACCTACAGCCTTAAATCAATGGAGTGATTTTTGAGCGCTCCAATAAAATCTCAAAATATAACTTGAGATGGGCGGCATCTAGTCCCTAATTATGTGGTAGCCGATTGCCCTTGTCATGATCCTAATTGGATAGCCTTTATTTTTTAAGGTAAGCGAATTCTTTGTGATTTCGGTCCGTTCCGCGTTGTCATGGCTATTTTGATAGCAGACGCTAATAGTTTCCGATATTTAATTGTTTCAGGATCTCTTATCTTCATTTGATAATTATTTGCTTGGATTAATTCATCTACTGATGACCACATTTTGATTTTTGGAAGAAACGGTGAGTTTAATTGTATATTGCTCGTGCAACGATTTCTAAATCGATCGCCATTTTTTATCCGCTAACGATTATTCATGTTTGTTTTCAGCCACAAGGCGTTTTTTTTCCATATTACTTAAATTTTTGAACGCACGCCCCTACCAAAATGCATATATCTTGGACCGCCGTTGGCAATCTCGGCGAATATCACCAAGATGCTCTTGGATAATCCATCAGGTTCCTAATTTAGTCGACGGAGTTTGGTATGGTTTATGATACATAACTTCAATTTATTTTAAAAAGTGCAATAATGACAGGTCTTAGAATAACAGCGATGTCATCTTAATTTTACACATTAGAGCTGTTAGCTTTAGAATTAGAAAGGAATTTTCAAACCAGCAGCCTTCGGGTAATAAAGTCGTTCTTACTTTTCATGATCGATTTTTATTGATACCTTCCCGCTTGAAGATTAAAAGTCTCAAGCTCCCGCAGGTAAGTCTATCCTTGGCATAGTTTTGTGTGTACTCCAGGCGCCCGAATTTTCACTTTTACTTATTTTTATTTGGAGCACACCACACAGTTTAATTTCATTCATCTCACTCTCATCTCACTCTCTTCTCTTCTCTAACACACTCCTTTTTTTTTTATTATTACAATTGTCGCTCAGCGAACAGGGACTTGAAGTAGGTTTGTCTGGTACCTATATACTGTCATTATTGCACAATTATTAAATAACTTATGAGTCTATTGTTTGCATTAGTTTGTTCTACATTGTTACTTCAATAACTTTGTGTTTATTTTAATTTTTGACTCATAAGTAGTACTTAACTTAATTTGGTGAATCTTTGTAAACAATATTTGGTGTTTACTTATTGATAATTTTGTTTATTGACCTGTTTGTTTTAATAACATGTTTTTTTCTTAGCAAAACCAACAGAAATGTATAGCATTGACCGTGTTTTGTTGTTCTCAACAGTAAAGTTATTTTAAAAACTAAGTTTAACTTTTAAAGAAAATAATTTAATCTAATTGTAAGTACAATATTGTACATTTAATTTATCTAGATTTAAGCTGCTTGTAAGTGATTATTGCACTTTTAAAACGATAAAATTAACTTAGTAATTTTTCATGGGAATACCACATTGACTTCAATACTTAACCTCAAACTTGAGAATTTATTTTCAAACTTTTAACTTTTTGAAATTTAGTTTTTGCTTTTCGTTTGCTATTCGCCTTGCTGTTTGTTAGTCATGGACAAGGGAGTTCAGTTTCCGCCGCTTCAGGATTCGGGTGATGTCGATACCTGTACTGCTGTTGATGCTGATGCTATTGAGAAAGTCCATGAGATGGTTAATGCCACAGATGTTAACAATCCCTTTGACTCAAGAATCGCTCACTCTTCTTCGGCTCTTACAGCTCAAGCGTTGCCTTCATTTAATTCCTTGAATGCGCTTGTGAATGAAAATATTCGAAAAAACTTTCCTCCTTTCACTAAATTGCCTGACTTGAAGAAAAGTAGAATAGTTTATAGCGGTAAATCTTGTGTTCGGGAATTTATTACTCAAATAGAAGAATATTTTCTTTATAAAAATTTCAATGAAAACCTCCTTGTGGGTTCTTTTTCAGATTTGCTTGATGGCATAGCACTTAAATGGTTTAGATCTATACGACTTCGTATTCCTTCTTGGCATGCACTTAAGCTAGCGCTTTTAAAACGCTTTGATAAGCCTGATTTTGATTATTTCTTAGAGAATGAGCTCCGCACCAGAAAACAGAAACCGTCTGAGTCGCTTCCTGATTTCATCACTGAAATTTCTGATATGGCCAGTCGCCTTTCAGAACCTTTGTTTGACCAAACTTTAATTAATGCCATAAAACACAATATGTTACCTGTTTATACACCTTTTTTGTTTCTTAGGCAGATTGATTCAATTGAACAATTTTTAGAACTTGCAAAAGAACTGGAAGTTGTTGTAGACAGAAAACCCAACAAAGAGTCAGTTAAACCTTCAGTAAAAGTAAATGCAGTTTCTAATGATTTAACTTGTCTGAAATGTAAAAAACCCGGACACTCATATAAAAATTGTAAGTCCATACCGGGTATTGTTTGTTTTAAGTGTCATAAGGCAGGGGTCACTTCTAAGACTTGTGACGTTTGTAATTCGGCTGTTAAAGACTCGCAAGAGCCAAAAAACTGATTCGGTTGCATCGAGCCCAAGTTTTTGAGAAAACTTCGAGCGTCTCGATGTGTAGAAAAACAATTAGAAGTCACAAGCCGGAGGATGTTACTCGTGATAAAGATTTTTCAGGCTGGTTGGATTATTTAAAGACCTTTTTTAACATTTATCGTTCAGCTCCTATTCTTTTTACAAAACAAAGTGATGCTAGACCCTTTTTAGAATTTAAAGTTCGAAATCAAATTTTTTCAGGTTTGTTGGACAGCGGTTCCACTAAATGTGTTTTAGGCTCAAATATTCACGAACAATTTTTGCAGTCAGGTTATAAAATTAGACCTTCTTGTGGTTCTGCTTCTATAGCAGATGGCACCTCTCGGAGAATTATTGGTGCCATGGATTTGCCAGTAACTTGTGATAATATCACTAAGATAATAGAATTTTTAATTATTCCTTCTTTTGATCCACCCATCATTTTAGGTTTTGACTTTTGGATTAAATTTAAAATTGCTAGAGACTTGTGGAAAAACATTACACTTGTTAAAGATAGTCAAAATAATAAAATACAAGTTTGTTCTGTTACTCCTATTTCTGAACTTTCTCCTTCAGAGAAACAGAAATTAAATAGCACTATTGCTTTGTTTGAAGACATTTCTTATGAGAAAAGAGGTTTGGGACTCACTCATTTAGTTGAACATAAAATTAACGTTACTAGTGAACCTTTTAAACAAAGATATTGGCCTTTGAGTCCTGCTAAACAAAAAGAACTTTTTGATGAAGTAGAAGTTTTACTAAAAGAAGGCATTATTCAACCCTCTAAGTCTCCTTGGTGTTCACCTGTTTTGGCGGTAGAAAAGAAAGATGGAGGTACTAGATTGTGTTTAGATTCAAGACGATTAAATTCTGTTACTATTAAAGATTCTTATCCCCTTCCTTATACTTCTAGAATATTAGATAACCTTAGAGGTGCCAAGTATATTAGTACAATAGATCTTTCTAAAGCTTTTTTGCAAATTGCACTTGAGAAATCCTCCCGTGAGAAAACTGCTTTTGTGGTTCCTGGAAAAGGTCTGTACGAGTTTGTTCGCATGCCATTCGGTCTCACAAATGCACCGGCTGAGTTGCAGAGACTGGTAGATAAACTTTTTGGTCCAGAGTATGATAATTCTGTATTTTGTTATTTAGACGATTTAATTTGTATAAATTCTGACTTTAATGGCCATATTGAACAATTAAATAAAATTTATAATATATTAAGAGAGGCAGGATTAACCGTAAATTTAAAGAAATGTAACTTTTGCAAAGATAGACTTCGCTATCTTGGTTTTATTGTTGACAGTAATGGTTTGCATACTGATCCTTCTAAATTAGAGACAATAGAAAATTTTCCTCGTCCAGAATCGGTAAAACAACTTCGAAGTTTCCTTGGTTTATGTTCCTATTATCGTAGATTCATTTGCAAATTTGCTGATATTGCTTCTCCTTTAACTAAAATGACTGCAGGTAGTAAAAATTCTAAAAAGTCACTTACTTGGAATGACGAAGCTGAAAATGCATTCCAAGAATTAAAAAATTCGTTAGTAACTTCTCCCGTCTTGCAATGTCCCAATTTTGAAAAACCTTTCTTTTTACATTGCGACGCTAGTTCTGTGGGCATTGGTAGTGTTTTGAGTCAAGAGGATGAGAAGGGAGATCAACATCCCATTGCTTTTTATTCTAGGTCACTTAATAAATGTGAAAGAAATTACAGTACCACTGAACGTGAATTATTAGCTATTTTAGATTCCATAGAACATTTTAGACCTTATATTGAAGGAATGAAGTTTACAGTTGTCACTGACCACGCTTGTTTGAAATGGCTTTTAGGTCTCAGTAATCCTAGTGGACGTTTGGCTCGTTGGGCTGCTAGAATTTCTCAATTTACATTCGATATTATTCATAAAAAAGGTTCATTACATTTAGTTCCAGATGCTTTATCTCGCATAGAAGTCGCCGCTATAAACGCTCAGGACAGTTTAGTCTTACCTGACGATGAAATTACTGACCCTTGGTATAGAAAAATATTTACCCAATGTCAAAAATCTCCTAGAAAGTATAAGAATTTTAGAGTTGAAAATAATACTTTGTATAAATTTTGTAGAAATAAATATAATCCTCACAGTCTTTTAGACTGGAAGATTGTTATACCCAAAGAGCATATTTTAGATACTATTAGATCAAATCACGATGATGTGAATTCTGGACACTTAGGAATACATAAAACTTTAAAGAAATTAAAACAACATTATTTTTGGAAGGGAATGTTTAATGATATTCATCAATACATTTTGTCTTGCGATACCTGTAAAGCTTATAAACATACTACATCTCCACCTTTTGGTATTATGATTAATCCTAAAAAAGTTGATCGTCCCATGCTTATGCTCTCAGTTGATATCATAGGAATTCTACCTAAAACTTATTCTGGTCATAGATACATACTTTCGGTTGTAGACGTTTTTACTAAATATTGCTGGTTCTTTCCAATGATCAATGCTACCACTAGAGTAATTTGTAAACATTTTGAAAAGGAAATATTTCTCAAATTTGGTTGTCCAAAAATAGTAGTTTGTGACAATGGAACTCAATTTACTTCAAAACATTTTGTAGATTTTTTGAAAGGTTTTAATATAACCAAAATATTTTATAATACTTTGTATACACCTCAAAATAACCCTGTTGAGAGATATAATAAAACGGTCGAAACCTGCATATCGTGTTTTGTTAAAGATGATCATAGAACTTGGTCAAGTTTTTTGCCCAATGTTCAATTGGCTTTAAATAATAGTGTAAACCTTGCTACTGAGTTTACTCCTAACTTTCTGATGTTTGGTAGGGAGCTTATTCTTGATGCGTCATTACATCACTTTAGTAGTTCTGTTGATAACTTATCTCAACTAGAAATTTCAAATAGGAATGCTTATGCAGTTTCTCTTAATTCACTTGGTGATATTTTTGTTAAAGTTCAAGCTTACTTGTTAAAGGGGTATAAGCGAAATGCCGCTTATTATAATAAAGGTCGGAAAGTCATTTCTTTTGGTGTGGGTGATATGGTGTGGAGAAGAAGTTTTGTTCAATCTCATGCTCCAGCATATTTTTCAGCTAAGCTTGCACCTAAGTTTGTAAAGTGTAAAATAACTGAAAAGGTTTCGGATAACGTTTATGTTTTGAAAGATTTAAATAAAGGTTCAGTGGGACGTTATCATGTTAAAGATATTATTAAATTTTAATTTGGTTTCCAAGTGTTAGTCTTGATATTTTTGATAAATTCTGTTTGAAGGCCGTTTTTGACAGTGTGATGTACGAGGGGATGGATGATAGGTTATCAACGGTTTGAAAGATGTATGTTAGGTAACTTCTTATAAATTTATTGAATTTGAATTCTTAACATTCTAAAAATAAAACTTAGGCCATTTTTGTTAATTAAATACAATTTTTTTCCACACTAAATGTTTTTCACACCAGAGGATCTTATTTTATGTTTAGTTCGTTTTTTGTTGGATTGTATAAGATCTTATTTTTTAAGGGTAACCTTTTACCTGTTTACATTTTATTAGGATCTTATGTAACCCTACACTTCAGGTTATTTTTACCTTGAGATCCAAAAACTTGAACTCAATTTCAAGTTTTTGTATTCTTTTTTTTCATAGTTTGAAATCATTCTATTTTCTCTTCGTCATAAATAGTAATCGATTTTTAAATCTATTTTGTGCTGTTCATTGACAGAATTGTTTCTCATTTTTACTAGAGTTTCATTCTCTTTAATGATCGGATTTGACTTTGTTAGTAACGCGTTCATCCTGGACTTTACTTTTTAGGGTCATTCTGTAACCTTTGTTACAAAATGCCTTATTATTTTTTGAATCTTGGTGTAACTTTTGACCTTGATTTCGACTCTTTTTTCCATTGTGCTCGGAAAGTCGGTGGTGTTGTGCCGATCACGATGTGGGATTTCGGCTCCGGCCATATTTTTTCCTTTTTCCATTGTGTTGGACATTGTTGTTCCAATCACAATGCGGGATTTTTTTTTGACTTTCGTCATTCTTTTTCTTTGCGTTCGGAAGTTCGGTGGTGATGTGCCGATCGCATTGTGAAACCTTGGCTTTCGCCTTTTCGTTATTGAGATTTCTCATTGGAGATCTCAATGATTTTTTGTGTTTGTCTGTGTTTGGGAGATTGGTAGTGTTGAGCCAGTCACAGCAACATTCTTTTACAGCTATTGTGTTCGGAAGTTCGGTGGTGATGAGCCGATCACAATACGCTTTCCTTTGTTTCATTGCAGGTTGTGCCTGTAACAATATTTTAAATAAGGCCTTTCAGCTTTATTTAAAAAACTTGTTTGGTGTTTCAAATTTTTTTTGGATTGTTGGATACGGAGTTAGTCAGTGGCAATAGAGCCTAACTGCACTCATAGAGATGGTAGAGTTGGAAGCAGTTGACATAGTAGTCAGTGGCGATAGTGCCTAACTGCACTCAAAGTTGTACTGTTCCAAGTGGTTTGAAATTTTTAGTCAGTGGCTATAGTGCCTAACTGCACTAAAAATTGTAGTTTGTATTGGTAATTTGTTCGAATTCGTTTGAAATTTGTAGTCAGTGGCTATAGTGCCTAACTGCACTGTTTTGGAGTTTAGAAGCGCTAAGAGATTTCTCTCTTCGTTTCATTTAACGAGTTTTTATAACTTATAATTTTTTCTGTTTTTCACAGATTTCATTTTTGACTTTTTGTCATTTGCATGTTTTTACTTTTATTAAATTCTTGAGACCTTGTCGTTTGACATGTTCAGAATTCATTTACACTTCGAATCTTTTATGATTTTTTTCTTTTTTTTGGGAATTAGAAAGTTGTTAAGACTGGTCTATTGTGTTGAAGATTTCTTTCTAATAAAAGAAAGTTCCTTTCTTTTATTTTCGGGGAGGGATGTAATGTAACGAGTCTTTTAAGCCTGTTACATACTATTGAATTCTTTGCTTTGATTTGTAGGCTCTGGTTGGTGTTGCCTTATGAAAATTCATTTTTTGGTTGACTTGGATTCGTGAAGTGGTCACACTGATTTTTATTTTCGATGCTGTCAAATTGACTTTGACATTTCTTGCTTCTCGACCTACAGCCTTAAATCAATGGAGTGATTTTTGAGCGCTCCAATAAAATCTCAAAATATAACTTGAGATGGGCGGCATCTAGTCCCTAATTATGTGGTAGCCGATTGCCCTTGTCATGATCCTAATTGGATAGCCTTTATTTTTTAAGGTAAGCGAATTCTTTGTGATTTCGGTCCGTTCCGCGTTGTCATGGCTATTTTGATAGCAGACGCTAATAGTTTCCGATATTTAATTGTTTCAGGATCTCTTATCTTCATTTGATAATTATTTGCTTGGATTAATTCATCTACTGATGACCACATTTTGATTTTTGGAAGAAACGGTGAGTTTAATTGTATATTGCTCGTGCAACGATTTCTAAATCGATCGCCATTTTTTATCCGCTAACGATTATTCATGTTTGTTTTCAGCCACAAGGCGTTTTTTTTCCATATTACTTAAATTTTTGAACGCACGCCCCTACCAAAATGCATATATCTTGGACCGCCGTTGGCAATCTCGGCGAATATCACCAAGATGCTCTTGGATAATCCATCAGGTTCCTAATTTAGTCGACGGAGTTTGGTATGGTTTATGATACATAACTTCAATTTATTTTAAAAAGTGCAATAATGACAGGTCTTAGAATAACAGCGATGTCATCTTAATTTTACACATTAGAGCTGTTAGCTTTAGAATTAGAAAGGAATTTTCAAACCAGCAGCCTTCGGGTAATAAAGTCGTTCTTACTTTTCATGATCGATTTTTATTGATACCTTCCCGCTTGAAGATTAAAAGTCTCAAGCTCCCGCAGGTAAGTCTATCCTTGGCATAGTTTTGTGTGTACTCCAGGCGCCCGAATTTTCACTTTTACTTATTTTTATTTGGAGCACACCACACAGTTTAATTTCATTCATCTCACTCTCATCTCACTCTCTTCTCTTCTCTAACACACTCCTTTTTTTTTTATTATTACAACGGTGACCCTCGTTCGTCATAAAAATGAAAGACTATCGTTTGCCTATGAAAGCAAACGATGGTCTTTCATTTTTTCCTTTGGGGCCCGTATAGGCTAGTTACGCCACTAAATATAGGCTACCTAAACATATAGTAAAATGATAGGGTTTTATTTCAGAACCTGATTTATCTCTCCAGGATGAAAACTCAATAAAATTGTGGCTCAAGTTTAATAAGGAACCTTGGGTAGAAATTAAACAAAAATGGAAACTTTCACAAAGACTGCAAATCCTAGATTTGAAGTCTAATAATAATTCCATTCAGGATGTTTGCAATGAGTGGCCGTCACTTAAGTCGAGCCTAGGCTACAATTTGGTAAGTTAAATAAATAATTTCTGAAATTAAACTTGATAAAAAAACAGTGTTAAGTTTAATACGTTTTTCATTATTTTCAGGTTGAATCAGATTTTGACGTCTTCTTTCCAAACTGCAAGTTGAAGTTATTCAAAAAATGGCCACATTTTATGGAAAAATCGTTGAAAGTGTATAAAAAACTTACAGCATGCGAAGAAACTTTGAAAATTCTTGCCGACAATCCCGGCGAAGGTAAGCAGGCAAACGCGCAAATTTTTTGAGGTTGAGCAATCATTGCCGTGGTGGTTGCGGGTATAGAATAAGACCAGTTTTAAGCTCCTGTAAAACTTTAAAATAGGTACCTACTTGTGTTTCGACTCAAACTGGGATCTTGCGATGTTCTCGATCTAGCCTATTTAAATACAATTTTACTTGAACTACGAAGCCATTAAACTCTTACAGATTTTGCCTTCTTAATTCCACGCAGATCGAATAAATGGTTATTGTAATTTTCTTTCAGATGTCAGGGATTATGTCTACTTAAAACTATTGAGTAGAAAGATGCCACCCACTATTAAAGTGGCTTTGAAAGGAGACGGCAAAAAAAAAAAAAATATAAGCCCAGTATAGCTGAGTCCGAAAAGTCTCATTCTACATGTAATGGTATGTATTAATTACTCTGGTACCTTTATAAAAGTCATTTGATTTTGAAAGTCACGGTCTACCAAGGGACCAAATTTACAAGCTTTATTTTTAATAATGAATTTTCTCTTACAGAATCAAAACGAAATACGAAACAATCGAAACTACGGCAAGAGGAATACCTCGCTAAAGGCCTTACGTGCCAACCGATAATTGTAGAAGTGGGGCCGTCAATAGAAGAGATAACGGATTTTTACGTTCATTTCGAAACGGTGATCTACAAAATTGACACTTTACTTACAGCGGTAGATGTATGTTTCAAGTTGATTCACGTTTTCAATGCAGAGTACTCGCTAGAGTCAATTAGCGTCTGGACCTTTATCCAAAAATATTTTTACGAAATCGACTGCCGAGCCGATAAAAAAATTTCAAATGTGGCTTGCTTTATCTCGGACCTTTCGTAGGAATTTATACTAAGCTTCATACTTAGCCTTGTACCTAACCTGCTACTCATTACCCGTTAATAAGAGATGGCAATAGTTTAAGCAATCTCCGTTTCTCCAGCTTAACACAATTTGAGTCTGTGAATTTTGAAAACATTGTGAAACATTGTACATCTTTTGACATAATTGTTTTTATAAGCACGGCCACAAATTAACAAAATGTTTAATTGTTTTGTATGTTCTCTTGTTATAAATAATTACAAATCACTTTTTATACACTTCAAATTTTCCCATAACTTGGGCCCTAACTCGGTTTATTGCTGTAGACAGTTGAATTGTATCAGATCATTTCCGAATATTCGCTCGTTTCGTCGTCACCTATTTACCACTCATATTTCAACATTAAATAATATACCGTCTAAAGTCTGTCCGTCAAACCGTGGTGATATAAATTAAATACAGGAATCATGGAGTAGTTTAAACGTAAGTGATATTAGTGAAGATATTGCTGCTATTGAAAATTGCAGCAATTTCGAAAATAGTTATCATGTATTATCGGAAAGAGCGGATATTTATAAAAACTCTACCTCTGCTTTCGCACTGTCACTGTGTAGTAATCCTACAGTTAATCGTAAATGTGCGCAAGAAATAATAAATAATGTTTCAAAGCAAATAACCGGAGTTATCGCTAACATGTTAACTGATTTACTACCGAATACTTCCAAAGTTAATGCCAATAAATTAAAAAATACTATTAAAATAATTTCACAATCATTTGATAGATTATTTCTCCGACATTTTCTCATGTAATGAGTAATGGAGATTCCAACTGCAGAGTAAAGTACTTATAAATATATCAAAGTTTAAGATTAACTTGGGAAGAATGCTTCTTATATCATAATTATAGTCGAGTGCAATTAGACATTAAGGCGGAACGAAGTTTATAGTGGTCGGATTTTCATGGGACTTTTTTATTGAGTTCCTAGACGAGTGGAGAAGAAAGAAAAAAAAATTCGCCACTTGCGACTTTTTTTTTTTAATTTCCTTTGGAATATTTTTTTTTCGTTAATAAATAACTTCAAATTTGACGAATACATATTGTAGCGTAATATTTTGACCTGCGTGCATCCATTAAACGCTAATTTGGTCCGTGCAAAAGCATCAGTTACCAATTTCAAAAGAATCTTAGTCTTAAAATTCGATATTTTAGAAATAATTGCAGAAAATAGGAAATTTTCAAAAAATACTTGAGATGTGCATTACATCGACAACAATGAACAAAGAAAGAGACCAAATTAGCATTTAATGGATGCACACAGGTCACACTATTACGCAAAAATATGAATTTGTCGAATTTGAGGTTATTCTCAAACGAAAAAGAAATATTACAAAGGAAATTAAAAAAAAAGAAGTCGCGAGCGGACTTTTTAAACTTTCTTCTCCACTCCTCTAGGAACTCAATAAAAAAAGTCCCATGAAAATCCGACCACTATAAACTTCGTTCCACCTTTTGAGTATTTTTTGTCTAATTGCACTCGACTATAGACAGCGTTTTCGAATTAAAGAAATTTATTGTTTTGTAATTTTTTTATTATAATGTGAATTGTAGAATTAAGTTGGTACTTACATAACATAACTTAGATAAGAATGTCAATAATTGTTCCTGTTTTTGTTTTTTAAATAAAATGTTCTTGTATTTTTTGTTCCTGTTTTTGTTTTTTAAATAAATTGTTCTTGTATTGTTTACATTTATAAATATATCATATTTTCAGATTAACTTAGGAATAATGCATCCTATATCTTAATTAACAACGTTTTGTACAAAACAATTAATTTCTTAAAATTCGAAAACGTTTTTTATTATAATGTGAATTGTAGAATTAAGTTGGTACTTACATAACATAAATTAGATAAGTAACTGTCAATAATTGTTCCTGATTTTGTTTTTTAAATTAAATGTTCTTAATTTTTTTACATTCTGTTATTATTTTAGTCCCTATTCTGACCAAATCTTGGAATTGTAATATTTAATCATTCATTGTTTTGTATAATTATGATAATTTCACCAAATTTTATTATTTGAATTATTTTTGTGTACATTTAAGGGGTCCTGTTTATTTTGCTATATTTATTTTGACCTAGGCATCTACTTTCGTTTATTTACGACTTTACTTTGGAACGTTCTACTTGGTATTTTGTTTTTGTGTTTACCCAGTAACATTGCACTTATCTGGATATCTTTGATATTTTATTTTACATAATATTTTACTTAGGTACCTACTTACTTGTTTATAATCTTCATGTATTTGTTTTCATGATTACCTACTTACTTACTTAGTTATCTCTAAATCTTTTAGAATAACCTTCCTACGAAACGAAGTTTTTTTTAATCAATTTTGTTTCACAAGACATTATTCTAAGAAATTTAAAAACAACTAAAACATGAAAGTAAGTACCTATCATGACACTTTTGTGTGTAGGTAAATATTGCGAAAGCAATATTGTTAAAATTTGTTTGTAGATTCAACCAAAGTAAAGTTGCAAAATATACGAAAGTAAATGAGTAAACCTAGCAAAGCCAGTTTCGTAGAACGTACTATACAATAATGATAATATAAACGATACTTATTTAGTAAAAAATACATAACATGACCCGTAACGTATACAAAACAGGTTTATTCAAAAATACTTACAAAATCCTTAAATTATACGAAAGAGAATGATTGAATATTACATGACTAGTATCGCATAGTCTACAAAAGCTGAAGGGTAAAATATACGAAGCCGATTTAGCAAAAAACACTAAAGTGAACTCGTTAAGTCCACGAAACAGAATGAGTAAATATTGCAAGACTAGTATCGTACATTCTAGGTAAATCATGTTGTAAAATATACTAAACAACTTTACTTGAAAAATACTAAATATGACACGTAAATTATACGAAAGAAAACGATTGAATATTACAAGACTAGTATCGCATAGTCTACATTAAGCTGAAGGGTAAAATATACGAAACCAATTTAGCAAAAAATACTAAAGTTAACTCGTTAAGTCTACGAAACAGAATGAGTAAATATTGTAAGACTAGTGTCGTACATTCTAGGTAAATCATGTTGTAAAATATACTATACAACTTTACTAAAAAATACTAAATATGACACGTAAATTATACGAAAGAGAATGATTGAATATTACAAGACTAGTATCTTATAGTCTACAAAAGCTGATGGGTAAAATATGCGAAGCCGATTTAGCAAAAAATACTAAAGTTAACTCGTTAAGTCTACGATATAGAATGAGTAAACTTTGCAAGACTAGTATCGTATGTTCTAATTAATTATGGGGTAAAATATACGAGACAGGTTTACTGAAAAATAATAAACAATATCCTTAAATTATACTAAATAATGACTGTGAATATTACATGACTAGTTTCGTAGAATAGATCGATTTTACAGAACTGAATAGTAAATTTTAACCAACAGGTTAGCTGAAAAACACTAAACAAAATCCTTATATTACGAAACTTAATGAGTGAATATTACATGACTCGTTTCGTATAATCGATCGATTTTACGAAACCTGTTTGTAATTCTAACCGATTCGGATACGTAGTAAAAATAACGTTATTACAACTCTAATGAGTTATTAATACCATACCAGTTTTGTAAATGTTTAACTATTTGGGTTTAGTAAAATCAACAAAAATGTGTGTAGGACCTATATTAACACTTGGCTTTTGCAAAAAATACTGAGAATTTAGTATATTTAACAAAGGTATTTTTTCAGTGTAAGACAACCTGAATTTTAAGTGCTGTGATTGGCTCAATTTTGACTTGATTATCCTTTCAGAAAGCGGGACTAGAAAAATCAAATAGACAGGTAAAGCACAGCTTTCTGAATTCGTCTCCTATTTGACATGGACCACGTGTTATTCCACAAAAAACAAGCGACAGAATACCATGGTAGTTGATTCTATTAGTAGAACCAACATCATTGGCCTTGAGGATCACTTTAAATAAGCCTACGATCACTTTCTTAGCGAATTCCTGGCGTGTTATCGTAATGGATCTGCGAAAAACAAATGCGGATGAGGAGGGAATAACATCCCGTATTTATTGGGGCTTTACCATAAGGAAGGTGGGAAACCGAGGATTTCGCTTCAATTTGGAAAATTGAAGCAGCAAACTGCGATAGCCCGTAATTTCTGAGTTGTTGTCCCAAAATTAAATTTATTTTTTGGATATTATTATATTAGAGTAGAAGTCGGTTGAAAAGTAACATAGTTATGTTTGGAAAAAGAAAAGAGCTATGCGTTATATTTTTGTTTATTATTAAACAAAAACATGGTTTCAACGTTGCAGACCCTGAGTTGGCATTAATTTTATTCGCAGGTATTGGCCGAATAATAGCACTAGATAGGGTTAAGTGGGGATGAAGGCCTTTGCTCTGCAGTGGGACACAAATGGCAAAAAAATAAATAATTGTGTGCATGTGCCAAATTAATTTATTTTCTTTCTTTCTATATCCCATAAATACTACTTTTTGGATTTTGGGCACTTTACTGGCTGACAGCGTTGAGGAGCAGTTTTTTGATGTCCTTTAATAGTCTTGTTAGTTTATTTAATATTTTTTAATGAATGTACTTGGGTAGTTATTTTACACCAATAAATATTGATCTTTCTATGTGCTTTTAATAAAAAAGGTGATAAAATCTAAACGTGCAAAAGTGACACATTTCTAGACATCCTGATTGTTTACCTAGAACATTGCAGGGTGACTGACACTACATCAATATTGGACTTAGTGAGGTGTGGGCGCGCCACTACCGCTGCCAATGGGAATGACTTTTTATGATTACGTCACCTGTGCCAAACTTTCAGCAATGTCGCCAAATCTGAGGTTTGAGCGTATAATGCGTATTTTTTGTTGGTTGTTTCAAGCTGGTTGAGATTGTTTAACTAGTTCATTTGTATATTGCATACTTATCGATTAGGTATTTGTGCAGTACATACAATAAAAGAACTGAAACCCAAAAGCCCAATCTATACAAATAAATAAAATTGAAATGTCTGTTTGGAATTAAAAAATAATAGATTTTTAATTAATGCATAATAATATGTAAGTTTATACGGTATCTACTTAGGTACCTATATCGAAACAATTTTCTTTTAAATATTTTTCTAGATTAGGATTCCGTGAAAAAAAATTAAAACCCTTGAAATTGTTAACAAAATCCTATATGAATAGGGAGATAATATTTTTATAATAATTTCAGGTAGACGAAGGTTGGGCAACAACGTTATATTTGTTCTCCATTTTAAAATGCTGTTCTATGAAAATTGCTTCGTCAAAACGAGTTTTTACGAAATTGGTTATGGACACTGTTTTATCCAGTTTAAACGAATTTTATTCACTTGTCCATCAAAGTATTTTCACCGAAGCGGAGGTATTTGTAGTAACCAGGCCACGGGATGTGTCATTATGGAAGCAACAATAGTTTTCCTAATTTTGCGAGGCAGACAGCGTTATAAAAATAGCTAGGAATAGTGGCATTACATTCTGGTCTAGACAATAAACTGAGTCAGACTGCGGCGACATAATTTGGATTTATTACCATACGAGGACAGTCTTGTTATAATTTTTCCCTTTTGTATGGGATATTTTGTGGAATATAAAAATATGGGATGAAAATGGAGGAATGTACCTAATAGTATTATTGTTTTGTTTATGTGTCTATTTGTCTTTGTTAATGAGGCAGTGATGCTGTGGTTTGCTACAAACAAGCGTGCAATGTGGATAAAGTAAACGATTCATAAGTAAAGTTGTAGAATCGACATTGCTCTATTTTTAACCGACTTCCAAAAAGGAGAAGGTTATCAATTCGTCTGTATGTTTTTTTTTTTTTGTATGTTTGTTATCGCATATCTCCGTCATTAATGAACCGATTTTCAAAATTCTTTTTTGTTCGAAAAAGTATACTCTCGAGGTGGTCCCATTGTCACCAAATCAGGAGCTGATGATGGGATCCCAGGGAAATCGAGGGCAACCCTCAAATTTTATAGGCACATATATGATGTTTTTCATATATTTTCTAAAGTTGTTTAAGTATTTACGTCTGACCATCATAGTATAATGTGAATTCGCTGATGATGATGGAAGGTACAACTCCTCAACGGTTACGAGTTGAAAGAAAATTCTTTCTTATTTATACTCACTTATGGAGGGATAATTGTATTCTTTCAGGGTATTAGGTTGGCCCGAGGTGGTCCCATTGTCATCAAGTCAGGATCTGATGATGGGATCCCAGGGAAATCGAGGGCAACCCTCAAATTGTATACGCATGTATCACGTGTTTCGTGCTTTTTCTAAAGTTTTTTAAGTATTTGCATCTAGCAGTCATCACTTGATGTTGATGAGTTGATGATGGAAGGTATAACTCCACAACGGTTAGGAGTTGGAGCATAATTCTTTAGTAAAATATTATGGGGACTATATGGTTGTATTCTTTCAGGTTCTCTAGGTGAGCTGATTATGGAAGGTACTACTCCTAAACGGTTAGGAGTTGAAAGCAATAATAAGGGAATCTTGAAGGTTAAAGGGTTAGAGTTCTTGGTTGAATGTTAAATGTATAGTAAATATTTGTATAGGATATTACAACTAAAAATTTTAAAATAAAAAAACTTTTTTGCAAAAAAAAACCGACTTCAAAAACACTAAAAAGTGAAAAACACAAAAACGAAAAACACAAAAAAGTGAAAAATAAACTTCACAAAAAAAACAGCTTTGGAAGTCGGTGGCAAAAAAAACGAAATCAAGCAGACAAAATGTTACCGACTTTCGTTTTTGTGTTTTTCACTTTTTTGTGTTTTTGAAGTCGGTTTTTTTTTTGCAAAAAAGTTTTAGAGAATAAGTAAGAGGCCAGAAATCATAATCATTCTCTTGCAACACAATTAATTTAGGGTCGACGCAGCATATCTTGTTCTTCCATATTTCTCTATAACTCGTCATATCATCAGAAGGGTCTGGAAAGATGTCGATAATTAGCAAACTAAAAAAACACAAGAAAGGTCCATCCATCGTTTCTTTGGTCTTTCTCTACTCTGATACCCATGCACATTTATTTTTTAAACGTTGCCCCACACTAGGACCTTCTCCTGTATCGTGGGAGCGTTCACAGACATTTAAACTCACATACACAAATACCCAGACTAGAAACAACTATCTGTAGGCCATACAAATATTTTTTCCGTGCGGGGATCGAACCCGCGACACATAGCTGCGCCAACCGTCGAACATCATACTCAAAACATTCCTTACGAAAAGTAATGAGACTAGACGTATTTTAAAGTACTGCATACATAAACACGGAAGTAGATCACTAGGCAGGTATGCATATAAAGATGTTGCCACGAATAAAGTGAATAAAATTTTATGACGCTTCGTTTTCAATGATAGGCAATAAAACCACTAAATAATGTGTTGAGGAGTAATAATAATGTTTCGGGGCACACGTTATTGCTCTACGTGACACGAAGTCATACACATATCCTATTATAGGCTAGGAGCATGGTAACACAACACATACCCCGTTATAGGCTAGGAGCATGGTAACTCATAATAAAATATTTGGCAACATCCGATAATACATATTTAGTAAGCGAACAAAAACAAGTTATGAATAATACATACGTAATAATATTGCACACTATCTATCACTATTGTATTCCTAAAAGGTTTAACCAGTGCTTACTGAAGGACTTTTTAAGAATACCTGTTGGTCTGAAAATTAATTAGTACTGTATGTGCGTCTTAGGCTATTTCCAACATGTTCCAGTCAGCTTCCAGTCTAGCCTGATACAACTGAATACTACTATTTTACATGGACCGACTTACTATCTGACTTCCACAACCCAGTTAAAACTGTGTAATACACCTTTTGGTAAAACCTTTTTGGTAAGACTGGTTGTTAGAGTTTCGGGTTACTCACTACTTAAAGTCTGTCGAAAATCTACTATTGGCAGCCTTCATGAAGAGCCTAACGTTCATTCCGAGGTAAGGAGGAAACTCGGTCTGTATTGAATGGCCATGAACCAACCTAGGCAAGCTCGGCTTTATCTGAATGAAAATCGACCCGAGCGGATCTTGGTATTTAGCCACGAGCTCCTCCTCTATAGAAACTAGAGTTATTAAATTCCTAATAAAAGTCATAATTTCCACTGTCTAGCTCCTGATCTCATCTCACTTAGCGTCCTATCCTTCAGCTTGTAGTGTGTGCGATAATGGCCCACAAGTGACGTCATCTGGCGCCCCATCTCTGACGTCACGAACAGGTCTAATATCTAATGGCGTATAAAGACCTCGCACTGACTTAAGTGGTTTCCGAGCTGTGGAAAGTGCTAGTCTTAATGTGTGATTTATATCAACGGTATATACATTTTGTGAACGTGGACGTAATGAAATGAGTAGGTATGTAAAGAACTCAGCTGGTGGTATTTACTGGTTAGTCTCGTGGGTAACTAGAGAACAAGCAAACGCAAATAGGTACCCTCGTGTGAAAAAGGCGTGAGATTATACAGGGTGGCGCCGACAATATGAGTAGAGGAAGAACAAACAATGGATTGACTATGTGAAGGATGATGTGGAAATAATTAGACAAGAATGGGAGAAGATTTCGTGCTGGGCCGACTTTAAATTAATTGGGATAAGGGCATCAAAATGATGAAGTCTTATGGCTAAATATGAGGGTGAAAATAATTAAAATCAAAAAAAATATGACAGTCTAGATACACAAATACATAAGAAAATATTATTAGTCTAGGTATGAAATAACGTAAGGATTATGAGAGGGAAACATGACGCTTGTTAGTTGGTGAAGCCTTCTAGTATGAAGATCGAATAACAAGACAAATCTATTGGCTTCTATGAAACAAAATAATAAGGTCTAAAACCTAACAGTACCGGGCTAAAGATTTTAAGCTATTGCATAGCTTCTATCGCGGGCCTTGAGCGTGGGGACCGAATCCAGAAATTCCGTAACGAAAAAAACCTAACACACTTGACAAATTGACACTTGACAATGACTTTTTGAAATATCACGCTTTTCTCTTTAGTTCAGCAACCCGCCTTTAGGTGGCATTGGTTGTATTGGAAAACTACCGTCATCAGCTGTTTGTGAGAAAGTATATAGGTGTATAGGTATTTATCATCTATGTACAACAGTGAATATCTGTACTCGTATAATTTGTGTACAAAGTGTTTTAAATATGAATAAACAAAGTGCATTTATTAATATCAAAGAAAAAAAAACAAAGGAAAAAAAATACTGCATTAATAAAATAAATAAATAATTATAATTGCATAAGTTGATAAAAAATGCTATGCAATAGCTTTACCGCGGCAGTCTCCAGTGCCACACGTCTTTTTTTTTTGTTACTAAGACAACTAAGTACTATTTTTCCTGCTTCTCACCATATATTTTTTAAATATTTCTGAAAAATAATAGAGAAAAAAGTATGGAAGGAGATTTCTGCTGTGCCGACCCCAATTAAATTAGGATAAGGGCAGGAGAATGATGATTTCTGTTACTTATATATTAGTTATAACCATACGTAACAAAAACGCAAGTTCTTAGCCCTAATTCACCTGTAAAGACTAAATTAGTTTCACAGACATGACATTTTCTTTGATTAGGAGTTTCCTGTGCGCAGTCATGCAACACACTAGATAACATCATGTAGGTATTAGGTGCGTTGGGATATTATCAAGTCTTAAAAACAGACATTAGTTGGTTGACAAGTCCTTGATGTTATTTGCATGGATATCTACGTCTAGAATTTTACATAACAATGACATAACATCGCGCTTGTAGTCTTTTTTTTTTTGGCGGGTGGAAAATCATCAAATGGGGTCCCGCTCTTGGGCAGAGCGAAAGGGAGTGTCAGACTTCTACTGACTAAAAACCACCCATGTTTCTTCTTAGCCCCTCATGTCGAGGCCGCGGTATCTCTTGCGAACAACCCGCAGCCCCGACGTGAAGCCCTCAAACGCTTGTAGTCCTCAAACGGTAAGACAGAGGTAATAACTATAACTAATATAAACTAACTTTTTGCCATGAAATAGGGGGCGAGCCTATGGCCGTCAACTGGTCATAAATCAAAGCCGCTATTGAAAAATTCCAGAAGGAAAAACCGAACAAAAAACGTACATTAAGTATGTGCTTTTAAAAACATTTTAGTATGAAGTAGATTGTAAGGTTATGCAAGAAATTATAGAAACCGATGAAATTATGAAACACATTAAATGTAAAAGGTATACCCAGCATAGTTACAGAAATAACTAATAACCAATTAATATGCACCTAACAGAATATAAGTATGCAATTAAATAGCAGTTAGACCAAAACTTAGCCTAATATTATTAGGCACGTCCTGTGTTGTGAAAGCTCCAAAATACATGCCCATAGACAGAGGATATTAGGAACTTAGTATTCTGAAATAACCATTTGATTTTGAAATCTAACTGATTGCATTTTCGTCACAGGTATGATAGGTTTTTTAATGAGTGGTATTATCAACACATTTCCTTTGATTGAGCACTTAAAATAGGTACCTAGAAGAATAGCTTACACTTTTTGGTGCTCATTCATGCGCCTGCGAATGTTAAATTATCCTGAATAAATATAGCCAGAAACCATTCAGGTTATTCATACACCTCGACAAAGTTAAATTTATTTTATTTGGTTTGTGTTTCTTCATACAAAGTTATTCTTTCAATCACGACCTTTTCTGCAATAGGTTTCAATGAGAACGAATACAAAATGACCAATTTCTCTTTTACAGGTTATATTCAAAATCGACACACCTGTTATCCCCGGAGGCTTAGGTAGAGGTATAACTCATAGTTCATAGTACACCCACATTTCCCAGTTATGTTAAAAAAAGTTTAAGTTTATGCGAGAGGCTCCTGAAGTAATTTTACAAAATAACAAATATATGAAAATTACTAAGCCAACATGTTTAAAAAATAACCTTCTCCTTCCACGATTGTACCTAGATCCGGTACCAACGGTAGTTAATAATAGAAGTTGATGGAAGTCAAAAGTGAGATCAACTGGTAACTCGTAATCTGATAAACACATTATTTTGCGAAAACACAACTGCTTAGTTCCTGACAGTGAGTGATCGTGAGTAATGGACCGCGTTCGATACTCGACTGTAAACATGTTTTCAACGGGCCCCGGGCCTCAGTTTTCGCGTAAATAAAAATATTGATGAAAATTTTAATGAACGGTGAATTTTCTTGTATAGACGCCAGCACATGAATCCACTACTGTCTGTCTTTCTTTAATAGATTTTCAACTTTATCGCTAAAGCGTTAGGTTCAAGGTTGGGGAAATTTGAGAGTTTCGGGTAGTTTGATGTGCTGGCGTCTTTACACACGGCGACACATCATCATCATTTCAGCTAAAAGAAGTCTACTGCTGGACATAGGCCTCCCCCAGGTGTCGCTACATTGACCGGTCCTGTGCGTCTCGCATCCAGCGGGTCCCCGCAACCTTCACCAGGACATCGGTCCACCTAGTGGGAGGCATTCCAACGCAACGTCTTCCAGTTCGCGGTCGCCAATCCAGAACTTTCCAGCCCCATCGGCCATCCGTTCTGCGAGCAATGTGCCCTGCCCATTGCCACTTAAGTTTGGCAATTCTTCGGCCTATGTCGGTAACCTTGGTTCTCTTGCGGATGTCTTCATTTCTGATGCGATCCCGCAAGGAGACTCCGACCATAGCCTACCCAACTGAACCGTTTGTCCCAGGTAGACATAATCGTCCACAACGTAGAGTCTCCGATCTTGATAGGAGTGGGTGTTACATGAACATTCAACATAACTTTGGTTTTGTACATGTTCATTTTAAGACCCGCTCTTTCGGGAGCTCCATTGAGGTCATCGAGCATTGTACTGAGGTCCTCCGTCCTCAGCTATGACCACTATATCGTCGGAAAACCGAAGGTGAGTGATGTACTCGCCATTGACGTTGATGCCAAGTCCTCACCAATCCAGAACCTTGAAGACATCCTCCAGTGCAGCGGTGAACAGTTTCGGAGATATGACGTCTCCCTGTCTTACACCGAGCTGCAGGATAGGTTCCGAGGTCTGGTCCTGAAGTCTGACTGATATGGTTCTGTTTTTGTACATACACTTCAACACCTCGATGTACCGGTAGTCGATTTGGCACCGTTGCCGCGTTGGAGAGACTGCAGTACAGCTTAAGTCTCGATCGAATCGAAGGCTTTCTCGTAGTCCATAAACGCTAAACAGAGTGGCAGGTTATATTCTCACTGTGGCACATCAAGCAATAAATATCCAGTGTATCCTGACCTCTCATTGTGTGTGCTTCTCATACAATGCGAGGTCAGCCTAACTTATTTTTTTTATTGGTCTTCGTGCGACGCTTTTTCGGCATTGAACAGGCGGAAATTAAAAGTTGAAGCAAAAGCAGGTCAGTTGTCATTTTCAGATACCTACCTAAACGACGAGCATAAATAAATTAATTATTGTGAGCCCGAGTATTTTAAAGCTAAATATTTTCAGAACAATGACTTTTCCAATGTTGGGTTAACTTTTAGAATTGTTTGTTAATAATGGGATTAATTAACCCATACCCACAATACACATTTTACAGCAGACTTCTATTGATAAGGCTCTCGTGAACTTCAGCTTCTATTCCATACAATGACTGTTAGTAATTTCGAAATAACATCTTTTTACTGAATGTATTTGAAAGTATATACGGTACCTATAATTTTATTTTTATTATTTGTCAGTCTATTTGTTTCGGTTGATCTCCAAAATGGCTGGACCGATTTTGATGGGACCTTGACTTGCTGCTGTTCTAAGAAGTAACTTAGGCTACTTTTATTAAAAACAAGGATTAGGGTTAGTGTAAAAAAAACTTCGAAAGTATTAACAAAATCCGATATAAATACGGAGATAATAATAATTATTATAATAATTTTACACGGACTAAGATCGCGGACAAAAGCACAATAAAACACCTTCCTTAGTCAGACAATTACCATATTGCATTACAATACAATAGGATGTGGGTATTGATTAACTAATTATACATATTACTAAGCTAACACCACCGCAAACGACATATTTATCGATATCAAAGCGATAGTGTAGCATGCCTTAGTAGGTATCTGTTAGAAACCTCGATTACTGCTTACCTAGTTGGTAAGCAGTAATATCACGCAGCTCATTAAAACTCATTTACACGAAGCCGAATGGTATGTAGCCGAGAAGTCGGGCTCTTGCTCATCGAGAGGAGATTGATTTTCCTGCTCGTCGAGAGGCGAGAACAAAATCTATTCGAGATTTGTAGACGAGAGCTAGGTTCATACATGATTTTCGTATGAACTCGTTCACAAATAATTTTATTGTCAAAAATGGTGATTTTCTGGAATTATCCAAATATTACAGTTTCCTTTTTTTTCCTATTGTTTCCTATTAATTCAAAAGACAAGAATCACCTTTGCCTGTAATATTTTTTTTGTCAGTTACGACAACGTTTTGTGTGAATGCAGAGTTTATATTACCTGTACGTGATTGTTACTTTTTTTGACTTTTTTCTGATGTGATGCTTTTCCAAATACCAGTTTTTCATATACCAGAGTATACCATTGTTGGTGAACCAAATAAATAAATAAATATCATAATCTGCATAGTTTTAATGTGCAAATCTGTAAATTATCTTCCTAATGTGGTGAGCCTTTATGCGATATGCATCACGTAACTTGAAGCTATGCTTAGTGCTAATAGGAGTTCAGCGTTCTAAGTAATTGATAGGTACACAAACTGATGTCATGGTTGATAATCTTAGTAATCATCACTAACGCTAACTAATAAATACCTAGGTACCTTCCATAGGTTGGACTTTGAAATTGATTGCATCAGCAAATATATGAATGGATTTTATATGTTGTAAGTAATCAGCATTATTGACTTCTGAATTGTTGATTTAAATTAATTAATATTTGTGAAGTCCTGAATTAATTACGTCGTACTATTAAAATTTGGTATCACTGTTTGTTGTTTATTTATCGGTAATTCATTTAATTGAAATGGAATAAACGTGGCCACCTGATGGTCCAAAACTATAATGATAGAAGTAACTTCGTAACAAAAAGAAGGAGAACACTAATTTAAATATGATAAAGTTATCACGATGTAAGCCAAGTCATAAAACCCAGATGAAGCAGGGGCGGGTTGTTAGTATCTACATCACATAGTTGCAAAAGAACTAGGCAGATGAAATCATGGTAGAAGCGTTCCCGGAGTAATAGGTCAGGGCTCTGGGCCTCCTCGCTGAATATTAGATGGATTGCGTTGCATGACGCGGGCATGAAATGTATGGCGGTACAGATTGAAAGCTACAGGCAGCAATACCGTGATATGTGGTGGTTTTAAAGAGATTGAAAAAGCAACTTGATGATGGAAATTGTATCTTTTTAGTTTCAGATTTTAGTGGCAAAAAGGAGGACGTTTCGTACCTGACTACTCTGAGAAAAAACAGTCGAAACAAACTCAGTTTCATGGTTTCTTTTAAGGTCCAGAGAGAAACCTGGTTCACTCACATGAGGATTATGCAGATTAATGTCTGAGATGGTATTTTAAAGAAAGAACCACACAGATTTGAGTAGAGCTGTCCAGTCATTTCAAATATCACGGTAGGTTCTGCTATTCCCCGTCGGGGCTGCGGGTTGTTCGCAAGAGATACCGCGGCCTCGACATACAAAACAAGGGCTAAGAAGGAACATGAGTGGTTTTTAGTCAGTAGAAGTCTGACACTCCCTTTCGCTCTGCCCATGAGCGGGAGGGGTTATTTGATGATACCACCCGCTAAAAAAAAAAAAAGGTTCTGCTATTTTCAAAACTGGTTATTGCTGCCAGCAGGTAATTCCTTACCAAATTGTCTTTGAGCCTAACAACACCACAATAACCTATTTACCATACTAGCTCATAAAACTCTAGAACGAGCACCTGACATACTCTATTTTGCGCTTCCAATACCGTCACCTACCTTACAAGTTGATGTAGTGGACCCAGTCACGTGAAATCAGATTATGATTCCAAACAAATACAATTTTATTAATAATATCCACTGTTAATAAATGTGGGGACATTCGGAGACAGCTGTGGTGGCATACTGCCAGAGAGTGTACTATGCCATTTGCCAACGTACGTCTGTGACGTCAGAGGGTATTTTGTCTCTCTCTAACGCCCTGAGACGTCATGTGTGGTTGTCATTAAAGTGGGAGTGTCGACGATCTGAGGTTATTGTATTTAATTTTTTATATTTTATGTCTTAATTTTCAGGTCTGTTCGTGAACTGGAGCGTCTCAATGACTAATGTTTTCATTTATATAAAAATTAGGGATCATCCCCACTAGTTCTACTGCACAGTCTTACGATGGAACTAGTGGGATTTTTTTTCCCACTAGTTTTACGATTCAAGGTGATACGAAATCGTAGAACTATTGGGAACAAAAAGCCCCATTAGTTCTACTGGTCTTATTAAACAATTTATAATAGAACTATTTTAAATTAAATATAATTGATTTAGGTTTCAATATGTCTGTTTTCTAGAAGCCGCCAAGCAAACTTTTCTGAAATTATCAATGATTTAAAATCTTAACGTATTGCGTCTTAATTCCGACCTTCCTCACTATTTAAGTGTCTCATCCAAAGTTATTTTTAAAACCACTTTGGTTGGTAATTAAAATTCTAAAGCTAGCAGCATGCACTCACACGTGGTCCTTGTTCTCTCTGCCAACACCGCGAGGCATCCGTCGTGAATGCACGCATGTACAAACGCCTGCGGGAACAGTTCGGGGCAAGTTGTGGTGTCATTCGAGTGCAATGGCTTACTTAATGGTCTCCTAGGCAATGGGCCAAAACAACATTATTTACGTCCCGAAAATTTGTAACTCAAAAGTTATTTTTTTTAAAGTACAACTTTCCCGTCGGGGCTGTGGGTTGTTCGAAAGAGATACCGCGGCTTCGACACAAAGAGCTAAGAAGGATCATGGGTGGTTTTTAGTCAGTAGAAGTCGGACACTCCCTATCATTCTGCCCAGAGTGGGAGGAGTCATTTGATGATTTCCCACCTTCCAAAAAAATGTTGTTTCAAAGATGGATCGTTAAGACTGTCTCGTTGGTCTAGTAACTAAGCAAGAGATCTTGGGTTTGATTACTGGGTCGGGGAAAGTGTTATTGAGGTTTTCCATTAAGTGTATATCAGTACTAGCTCCGGAGTCCGGACTCTGTACTTGTGCTCCGTTGATAGCAACCCCTCACCCCCTTTTACGTAGGACTTTAACATAACTGCCCAAAAGTGGTTGTAATAAAAGGTACACCTGTAACTCCTGTAAACCAGAATCAACAGTGGCGACCACAAGTAAAGCGCCGAGACAATGTCCCAGAGAAACGATTTTACTGTCTTGGATCCCGCAACGAAATTAATCAGAAAAGAATAGCGGAGGAGTAGGAAAAACATAATTTCCACTGCACGCTCACTCTCTCTTCACTTTTTCTTCTTAGTTACAGTGGTTTAGGAATAGTGTGGCGGGCTGTTTAGTCAAAAAAAAAAAAAAGGTAGGTACACGTCTGCTTAACCCTTCGGAAATGATTATAAGTGGAACGTTGAAATTCTTTCTCAGGGGCCGTATTTTTGAATCACTCGAAGTGAATCTTAAATTCATGCACGAAAGCAAAACGTATACGAATTGAATTTCGATTGCTCCAAATTTTACGTATTTTTGAAGTAATAGAAATTAGTGTTGCCCTAAAACTCGAATCTTATAACATTTTTCATTTCACGCAGAAAAATAAAAACCGGAAAGCCATAACCCGTTGATTTTAAAAACCGGTAATGAGTTACGTTGGAACGGAACGTAAATTAAAAAGTTATAATGTCATTGTCTGACGTCTGTCATTGGGATTTCGATATTTTTTTCTCTAGTATTTACATATTTTTTTCTGTCGCTGATGTAATTCATCAGGATATACTCCTCGAGGCTAACCATCGCGAAAGGCGAAAGAAAACACTGATTTATAGGTTAGATAAAGTCAACGTAACGTATCTGTCAACAAATCTTCACTTGTCAGTGTCATTCTCATTTCTACTGGTAGAATATCGGAAACGAGTGGGTCGGACCACTCGTTGCAAAATTCACGGGTATGAATATTCAAAAATAGCGATTTTAGGGATTCTCATACGAATTCTGCGATTTCGTACACGATTTGGAATTCTATTGATTCAAAAATACGGCCCCAGGTCTTTTGCAAGTGAATGAATATAGAATGGGTACAATGTATGTTTTATACTCCAAATAAACAAATGTTAGCTTTCAGGCTGAAATTGTAGTTGTAAAGTTGTTGATTTTCATTTAATACGGTATTAACGACTTACTAAAACTTAGTATATTCGTAAATACATCATAAGTCACGCGCCCGCGTTAGTCGGCTATAAACAAAATGATCCCGTAATGATGCGGAACCAAACCTCGATACGCCGAATCACAAGGATGTGTTCAAAACTATTGCAATCCTAGTTATTTTCTACAAATATTCTGGTTACACGTACCTATCGCGTGACTATCATATTTAAATGGCCTTCACGAAGCAAGGAAATAAGCCAATGATACAATGAACCGAATCCAGTGATAGCTGACGTAATGTTGACAATCAATTACATAAAACAGCGCTATTTTCAAGATCCTGACCGAATGGTGGCCAAGGTTAGGCCAGAGAAACCAGGGCCATCCAAACGCGCGTTGGGTCGACAATATTGTCAGGAGCGCGGGAAGCGGATGGATGAGGGACGCACAGATCAGAAAGGAGTGGCAGAGAAAAGGGGAGGCCTATACCCAACAGTGGGTGATTCCAGGCTGAAATGATGATTTGAAAATCAAGAATCCAACCACGAAGAGAAACATAAAAATGTAGGTAATCCTCTAAATTGTCACCATATTATCATTATCTTGCCTTCCCTTAGGGACGGTGCAGTATGTCTTCTTCTTCCATACTTCTCTATTACTCGTCATCCCATCAGGGACCTTCATTCTTGCTATATCATCTTTACAAAGTCCATCCAAGAAACAAAAAAATTATAAAGTTAGTACAGGTGTTTTCATTTTTACCGCAGCCAATATAAACAATGACATAAGTAACCAGCTGTTAGCACCACACACCCCCTGCTTTCGCGACAAAGGTAGGGTCTACAGCAGGGTATTGATTCGATTACCTAAAGTAAACAACTAGCTGCTAAGGTCTCATTCCGGTTAAAAGCTTCGCCCTTTGTCCTTCAACCATCTGTTTTGTGACATCGATATCTGATATCTGGGAGCGTCAAATTCAGGCTAAGTGAAACGTGATTCTGCTAGTCTACCACTTTGTACGCAATATTGCGAAATTGCTTTTAAAGAATGTGTTTAGTTTGAACCTCTAATGGGTTCCCTGTATAGGCCATTAAACTGCTGCGATCCTTCAACAGCACTCACCCCATTTGCGAGATGGTTAGTGTTTGTATGATGTCATTAGTGCCGAGTCTCTAGGCGCCACTTGCGATCGTCTGCAAAGATGCCTATAGATGGATAGATATGAATAGATGCACTTGAATTGTAAACTGAAGAACTGATTGGTAGTATTGCGAGTTTGTTTTCTTTCCATCATTAAATATATTGAAATACTTCAATTAATTCCACATTAGAGCGGCCGATCTCTAATTGATTCACTTAATTATGTAACAAATAACGTTTTAGACTACAACATATTCTTTAGTTTTTTTAAGTGACTGACCAACATGGCTCTGAAATAAAATGCCAGGGGACTTCGGTCTTTAAAACCATGAGACATAAATGACGTGTAGGTACAAACAAGATCTCAAAGCACTTAAGCTAGTCGTAGGATGGCGTCGTCTGATAACATTTCAGTGGCACCGTCGAGACTGATGTCTAGCCGCTAGATTGATCCATCCTTAGCCATATCTGAGGGGTAGGAGGGGCGCTGACGTCACACGTCACTGGCTAGAGGCATTCCTACTGATACTGACTCCTCGTCAATGTCTCAGAGGTGATGAAGTTACACATCAGTCAAATCATCGTCATAATATATATTCAGCGACAATGTGGCTGATATGATGGCTATTTTTAAAGTAGAATGGAACAAATGGAGGAGATAGGTCTATTAATATGGTCATGCTCCTTTGTTTTTGTACTTTTAAATGGCGATGATTTAGAACTGACGTTTTGTATGGCTATTGTCTTTGGTAATTGTTCTATTGATTGGAACATAAGTTTCCTTTACATTGTATATTTATTGCTCAAATCAGTCTTGCATTCCTCTGCTTGGTTATTCATTGTCAACCAAGCTCTTAACAAATCATTTTATAATATTACGCCTTGTTATCCCCGAAGAGTTAGGCACAGGTGCACCTAACAAATACACGCAAATCTCGCCAGTTTTGTTTAAAGTGTCATGGAACCGGGGGATGAGCCTTTTGCCATCAACCAATCACAAATACAGGCTCCGAGGAAGCTACTGAGAAATTTCTAATGGAAAAACCCAATAGCACTTTGCCCGACCTAGAAACCAAATTAAGGACCTCAAGCTCAGCTGTCTGCTAGCGACTGCCAGACCAAAGAGGCACTTATTGTAAATTAAGTTATCGCTATTTGAACTTAAAGTTAACCGTTCACTTATCCCCGCCCTCAAGAACTCAAGGAGTCTCAACTAAACTCCGACTTCAACTCCCAACACTACAGCCGGCACCACTGCAGCATACAAAATACTCCACAATACAGAACTACCAATAAATAATATATAAATAATTCACCATCTCCAGCTTAGGCCGGCTGCAAACTTAACGACAAACGAACGTTCCCGGTGAACGCACAAGTGCTGGCAATCGATAGGCACCGCCCACTGACCTATATAGCGGAGATTAGGAAGAGGCCAGCCCGACCGAGATGTCTTGTTTTTGTCTCGTGTCAAGAAGGCTTTATTTCTGAGATAAGGAATAGACGTTCAGAATTGTATGGGTTTAGTACAATGAATTATTTTGGTTGGTTATCCCTCTGTTGGGATAAAAACAGACGTCTTATCGCGGAGAAAGGATTATTTCAGATGGGTTTGGATGAAATTCGGTCTCAAAGGACGTTTTATTATACTCTCTTCATTTATCTGCTACGAGTACTTATATCATTTTACGCTGTCTACTATTTACACTTTGACTGTATTGTTGGTCTAGTGGTCGTAAGTGCAACTGTTGTGCAGGAGGACCTGGTTTCGATTCCCGGGTCGGGCAGTGTTATTGTGTTTTTCCATCTAGAATTTAGACATTAGCGGCCTGAATTTGTGCCCAGTTGAAGGCAATAGGCTCGCTCCCTATTACATGGGACTTAAACATAACTAGCGAATTGTAGGTGTTCTATTAGGTACACGTCTGCCTAACCCTTGGGGGATTACAGGCGTGTTGGTATGTTTATATTTACAAAGCTTTAGCGTGTATTGGTGGCAGTGTGTCACGCAACGTAAGTAAGGTTGGCCTAAATGGGGAAACCTCAGAAGCCTTGTAACCGCGGCGAGGGGGATGCGGTTTAATGTGCGTGTGAGTGATGAACGTTTCTACTGCCTTACCTACATCTGGCTTTGCTTTATTTTAATAAAACCTTTGTCCAATTTTTTTCATCTCATAGCCTTCCAGTTTTCTCTATGTGCGTTTTTCTCCGTCCAGTTTGTCACAAACTAGAAGCGTTTGTCGTCAGTATAAAACGAAGCCTAAAGGCACTTGTTCTGTCCGTCATTGCGATGTTTTTTTGGTCTGGGCCATACATTGGATTTGGTACCTTCTAGTTACGGTGACATTGGAGGTCAAAGTTACGAATTTTTCACAAGTTTGAAATGTTATTAATTTCCCTTTAAATACCTCCATAACCTCTGTACATTAAGCCCTATCGTAAAACGATTTTTCCCAGTAAAACTTTTGGCGCATTGTTACTTTAGTTTGATGTACAAAATGCGTGGTTGACAGCTTCATGAAGGGTTCTTTTATACCTTGTATAATTAGTTTCTGTTCTGGTTTTTAAATGTTGACAGTTATTTTGCATTCCATTTCCTTGGGTCAATGGAGTGCGAATATAAAGAACATTCCCTTCCTTCGAGCTTCTTAAATTGAAAAGTTTTCCTACGAAATCCAATAAAGCCTTTTTTTTGGCGTGTGGAAAATCATCAAATAACCCCTCCCGCTCTTGGGCAGAGCGAAAGGGAGTGTCAGACTTCTACTGACCAAAAACCACCAATGTTCCTCCTTAGCCCTTCATGTCGAAGCCGCGTTAAAGCCGCAATAAAGCCTTTGTTTGACTCCGATACTTCAATTTATCATCATTTTCCTACACTTATCTTAATTAATTTGGGGTCGGCGTAGCGTGTCATTTTCTTCCATCTATTACTCGTCATATCAACAGATACCCCCTTTCTTGGCATATCCCACTTCACACAATCCATCCATCGTTTCCTTGAATTATCAGGTAATATTTTTGACAAAATACGTGTCTCGGTTATTCGGCTACGGTATCGAATTCAGTCGATAACCGACATAACTATCTGGCAAACCGTACCGTATTTTGAGCGGTGGTTAACTGGAAGCCAACTGGAGTGGAAATGGTCAAACAGGTGACCCACAAACCTGCTGTTCAGTGTACAAATTTCACGATGAGCATGGTTTTCCCCTCTTTGCTAGAATGACTGAGTACCTAGACTAGATTTGTGTGTGCATTTTGCGGCTAAATGGTTCATTAGGTAAGTGGCGTGTATAATTAGGGGTTGTATTATCCACCTATATTGCTTTAGAAGTTTAGAAGAACATTTATATCATCTGATCATAGTCATCATCCTACATGAATCATTACACTATAATGTACCTTTTTTATATTTTTATGGCGGGTGGAAAATCATCAAATAACCCCCCCTCCCGCTCCTGGGCAGTGTCAGACTTCTACTGACTAAAAACCACCCATGTTCCTTCTTAGCCCTTCATGTCGAGGCCGCGGTATCTCTTGCGAACAGCCCGCAGCCCCGAGACGGGACTATAATGTACCTTGTATTGTGACTTAGAAACTATAGGATTACATTTTACTTTTTTTCGTCTTGTGTTTAGTGCTTAAGCTGGTGACAGAGTTTTATATCACCTATGGGCCTCTGACTTAACTTTACATGCCGTTGAGAAATATCTCTCTGGTTTCCTCAGAATTCTTTCTTCACCGAAGCAAATGATAATTAAAAATGTGCGTGTGTTGGGTGTCCAACTGGAGACCTTGTCAGTCCAACGGTTACATCACTAGACAATTTAACTGAAACTGCTCAATTCATCAAACTAGCAGGATTGTTATAAAGTAGATGTAAAATGTTCCATAATATTACATCTTTAGTGGATACTAGTACAGACATGGACAGTAAATGAACTGGCAGCACAATGTGTACGCATGTACAGTATCTATTCGTACGGCTAAAAGTGACTTGAGTGCTAAGCGAGTCACTGCGTATGACACACTAAGTATTTCCCGCTTCCACTTTTCAATAAAAAACACAAGCCTTAAATATAAAAGCCACCGCAGAAATAACATTGGCAATAAAGTTACCGAGCAAGCATTCTCAACAAACCGCCGACACATTTCTTTGAAGATTAAAAATAGCAAAGATATCGCAACGGTTCGGTTCTTGCCTCCAAAGGGCACGAATTCACAAAATGAAGACATTAACATAAACCGACAATCTTTCATTTTAAAATACATTTGACCTTTACTCAGGAAATCTTGATAACAGTGGCTCATTTAAATTTGTATAATAATTTTGTTTAGAAGGTGCTATTGTTGGGGGAACGATGAAGTAATATATTTTACAGTCTTAGAACCTGGAGACAGATAAAATGCTAATGTCTAGAACAATTATAAGATTGAGTTACGATCCTACCATTTTGAGGCAGAACTGAAGGACTTGAAAGTTGATACTCGCTACCAAACAAAAAGGACTGCCTCTTTAAATTAGTGGTCGCAAGCGTGACTTCTGTGCATGAGGTCTTGGGTTCGACCACGTGGGTTGTGTTATTGGGTTTTTTGTTTTTCTATCAGGAATTTATCAATAAGAAAAGAAAGAAAGAAAGAAAAAGTATTTATTGGTCTCACACAGGACAAGGAGCCAGGGAGACTGAATTTGTACCCGGTGATAACATTATGGTCACCCTATTACATGGGACTTATTAAAAACATAACTGGCGAAATGTGGGGTACTAATTGATGTATCTCTGCCTATCTCTTCTTCGGTGATTACAGGCATGATGTTATGCCGTGTCGACGGCGCGTTCGTGTTCCACACGCGCCTCAAAGAGATGTCAGCAACATGGAAGGGGCCCGCAAGGGCCGACGCCTGTCGAGGCTGCGGGTTGTTCGCAAGGGATACCGCGGCCTCGACATGAAGGGCTAAGAAGGAACATGGGTGGTTTTTAGTCAGTGGAAGTCTGACACTCCCTTTCGCTCTGCCCAAGAGCGGGAGGGGTTATTTGATGATTTCCCACCCCAAAAAAAAAAAAAAAGGCATGATGTTATATAATTACAAGATTGAGTTATGTTTCTACCATTTCCAGAATCACTTTAAGTTGATATTTGCTACCACAACAAAAAAGAATCAAACAAAATCGCCCGAACAGTTAAACCGTTCAAATACACTGCACACGCAGAAATATGGGGCCATTCCCAAATATTGCCCGACTACGTTTACCGATATTGCAGAATCAGACTTTGGCCAAACTTCCAACGAATTTGCCGCCGAAATAAAGGCTTTTATCGCCATTGGAATGCGTAATAGCCCGTAGGGGCGGATCGCTCTCATACGTGGGCCCGTGATTTTGGCTCTCTGCTGCAAAATAGCCGAGTGATAGATGAGGGAATTATGGTTATTGATTGATCGCTGAGAGCCCTGGGTGGGGCGAGTGCTTCTGAATATCCCTAGCTACGGAAAAAATCTTGAAGCTTGAAAACTAAGCGATGGCGATAAGTAGATTATTTGAATTTTTGGAATATAATATTAATCATTTTCATTTGCAATTGAGTTATAGTTTACTTATAACTTTATAAGCATTAATTATGCTATTGTATGAAAAATAACATTGAGCTAAGCGGCTAAATTTACACTTTTTGAAATCAATTACATATTCGTATTCTGATTTGATGATAGAATTACATTTTTATTTTTCGAAGTTATATATCCTTTATAATAAGACAATTTGTCTATTTTTAAAGGTTAACAAGTTTTATTAATAGTGTGTAGAATAGGCTAAAAAAATAGCTTCAAATAAATCTCTTACAACATTTTAAATCAGGAATGATACCGACTGCACAAAATCTATAATTGGTATGTTTTAATATGTTCAAAATTATTTAAGCTAAAGTGATGATCAGTAAGAAGTAAAGCATCGACATAACATCACGCCTGTAATTCCCAAAGGGTTAGGCAAACGATAAGGTAGGTAAAGCTAGGGTAGTTAATGGGTATACCCCATTAGTGGACCCACATTTCGCCAGTTACATTTAACTCCCAAGTAAAGTACCAAGTTTAAGTCAAAATTTCAACCAAGTCACCTCTTCACTAACGTTTCATCTTGTCTTAAAATATTCAAAACTCCGAGACACCTCAATTCTCGCAACCTTCCACTCGAGACAAAATCGATTTCAAACAGCTCCAGGAATAAACAATAACTCCCGCTCTCGAAAGGTCAGCCCACTGACAGTTGACCAAAACTGGGGGCACAAACGGGTATTTTTAAATAAATACGGAGACAGATGGAGGGCAGGCCTGACGGGGATGTATACATACAGGAATAGAAGGCCTAGTTTGCGATACGGAGGTCGATTTGTGTTCAGGTCCATCTGACGTCGTAAGCGTTCGATGCAGGCGGGAAATGGAGACAAGGCTTCTGGAAATGTTAAGGTCGCATCTATATCGGTTGCAAATGTTGCCTTAGCCCTGTGCTGGAAATGTCTTTACGTGTTTATAAATAACTTGCCACCCGTCCCTGCTTCTCACGGATATTACGTCATGATAAGAACATCGAGATATTTTTATTTCATGTGTGATGCGAGCACATTAAGCTACTATACCTGTCCTTTAGTATTCGATTTTCAACTTTGTCGCTAAAGCATTAAGTTTAGGGTTGATTGAGAAAATTTTAGTTTTGGGTAGCTTATTGTGCACGCGTGTACATGTTTCGGTACTTTGCTATTAACATAGTGAAAATTAAGAAATCTTAACGTGGTCAGATATACAGGGTGTAAATCAACCCATCACACAGCCGTCAACCAAGCATTCTGTACATCAAACTAAGTAACCCTGCGCAAAAATTTTTGCTGGGAAACGACTTTTTTTTTGGGATGAAAAATCACATTTTAGGGTAAAACTCAGTAAAACTCAATGAACTCACTCTTAAAACATTGTGCTAGTGGATGTTTTGAACAGTAAACGGTTCATGGAGGTAATTTAAGTAAAGATATAACCTGAAAAAAATTGCTGTGCAAAATTTGGGACTTTGACTCCCTATATCTCCGTAACTAGGGGGTTCCCAGATATGGTCTAGAACAAAAAAATGATCGCAGTGACGGGGAAAACAAAGTGCCTTTTGGCATCGTTACGTGTACTTTTACACCCTTTAGACTCTAAATTTCTAAATACTTAGTTAACTGTTTATTATTTGGAAAAGTATTTGTGTTTAGTTTATCATATCTAGAGGCGGTACTTTCAAGCTTAATAATAATAATTATAACGTACGATGTAAGTTTCTGAACAGTCTTGCCCTAGTTCATTCCAATATTTTCTAGTAGGTACCCATATATTCTAAAGGAGAAGGAGCTCGTGGCTTAATAAGAACTGCCACTCGGGTCGATCTTTAGGTAAAGCTGTGCTTGCCTAGGTCGGTCTGTGGATGGGTGACCGCCCGACATACCGAGTTTCCTCCGTGCCTCGGAAAGCACGTTAAGCTGTTGGTCCCGGCTGCCATATATAGATCTTTGGCAGTCGTTACAGGTAGTCAGTGACCTGAAATTCTGACATCCAGTCTTACCAAAGAGTATCGTATTACCTAGTATTAACTGGGTTGTGGAGGTCAGATAGGCAGTCGCTCCATGTAAAATACTGGTACTCAGCTGCATCCGGTTAGACTGGAAGCCGACCCCAACATAGTTGGGAAAAGGCTAGGCAGATGATGACCCATATATTCTAAAGTATATTCATACATCCAAATATACGAACTCATAATATAGCCGAACTAACCTGTTAGGTTAGTTCGCTCTCGCGTTCTCGCACTCGCCTGTATTACGTGAATACGAGCCGCTTCCGAAAATGAAGGGAATGCCACCGTTGACATAAATTTGAATAACTTTGTTGTTTTCCTGCTTTTCCTAGCAATATCGCCTCTTTGTTACCTTTTCTACCCGTTTAGAGGATTCCTCTTAGGTAAGGTACCTACAGAGTTTGTGCGTAAAATCGTAACCAAGACGACATATCAAGCTATACAATTCCTGTCGGGGCTGCGGGTTGTTCGAAAGAGATACCGCGACCTCGGCATGAAGGGCTAAGAAGGAACATGGGTGGTTTTTAGTCAGTAGAAGTCTGACACTCCCTTTCGCTCTGCCCAAGAGCGGGAGGGGTTATTTGATGATTTCCCACCCCCAAAAAAAAAAAAAAGCTATACAATCAAGTATAACCCGAATCTCTCTCCTGAACCTCGCTTTGTATGTCTTTCCCGTGAAATGAGAGTTCAGTGTGTACTGGTTTTATTACCTTGAATATGAAACATTGTTGCATTCTTGGCTTATAGTATTAAATGTATCGCACGGAAAAGTACGGACTCCTATAATTATAGTTACATCTCTTTCAATGGGACTTGGACAGTAATATCACAAATTAAATAGCTAAAGGCTAAAAGAAGTACCTTTTTAGGGTTCCGTAGCCGAATGGCAAAAAACAGAACCCTTATAGATTTGTCATGTCTGTCTGTCTGTCCGTCCGTATGTCACAGCCACTTTATTCGGAAACCATTAAAACTACACAGTTGAAACTTGGTAAGTAGATGTGTTCTGTGAACCGCTTTACGATTTTTATACAAGAAAAAAAAAAAGATTAAGGGAGTATCCTCACACATGGAACTGAAACTATTTTTTTTTTTTCATAAAACCCATTCTCTTACTTCTAAAGTAAGAGAGTGAAAAAGCTAAAAAAAATATGTGCTGTAGATCGCAATAAAAAAATTTACCCAAAATTGGTTTGAACGAGATATAGTATGTAGTTTTTGAGATATAGCACATTTAAAAAATCGCAAATATAACTTTGTCATTCATACAAACACTATGAAAAACAAACTTATCACAAAATATGTTTTTCTGTTGCCGCTTCAACAAGAAATAATATAATTTAAAGGGGGCTTCCCTTCTACGATGGTCGATGGTACGGAACCCTTCATGTGCAAGTCCGACTTGCACTTGGCCAGTTTTTTTTTTTGTTCACGTTCAGAGGAATACTACATATTTAAACTTTTTTGGCATATATAACTCTCTAAAAATATATAAAAACAAATATACTTAATTCATATTATAAAACATAATTAAAATACTTAAAGTATCTACTTATATGGTTTTTGGAAATTAAATGAGAAACTAAAAATAACGTTTCTATTTATACTCCGTTTATTTTTACGTAGTGAAGAATGGGAAGAATATATTAATCCTTTCTGCGTGAAAGTAGTTGGGTGTGCGCCAGAATTTTCACGAAATGTAACCCGTAAGTTGCGTCTTATATTATAGTAGATAGACTCTGTAGAACTAGAACGTAGTCGGTATAATACCAAAGATGTCGTTTGAGAATATTTCGCTCCATTTCATTCGAGTAGGTTCACTACGAAATTCGCCTTTATTGCTACGAGATAGAGGTACAGCTGCGCTGTTCAAGTGAAGTTGTGACCATTGACGTGCGGTTGGGTGTACACCAGAAGCCCAGTTTATAGTTTAATGGGTCACCGCGAAAGGTATTGTGTGCAATTCTATTTTAGATGCATTTTTACATGTACTTTTCTAACGATAGCATTCAGTTTGCGCTACTGGATGGTAGAAGTTTAATGGTGGCTTTTTGTAAACGAAAACCTATTTTGTTTTTGGTAAAATTATTTATAAAAATCTATTTGTTTATTCTGTTTTAAAGATTCTATTTTGCAAATGAAAGTACTAAAAAAGGTTATGATTAGATCATGTACGAACTCTTTAAATAGTTGTAGGGTCAAACACTACCTGTCGAGGCTGCGGGTCCTGTCGAGGCTGCGGGTTGTCCGCAAGGGATACCGAGGCCTCGACATGAAGGGCGAAGAAGGAACATGGGTGGTTTTTAGTCAGTAGAAGTCTGACACTCCCTTTCGCTCTGCCCAAGAGCGGGAGGGGTTATTTGATGATTTCCCACCCCCCCAAAAAAAAAAAAAAAAGGGGTCAAACACTATATTAAACTTTCGCCGTTTATATATAAGCTAACACAAAGAACGATTAAGAAAGACCGTAGACAGATTTGGCTGCACCTAACGATTTTTTTACCCTCCACCCGAATTTTTCAACCATCCCCCAATCATGGCGCTTGCAACAGCGTCGAAATATCGGAAGCACATAACAAAATATAACCAAAGAAGATATTATCTCATAAGTGACGGTATTAGTTTAGATGTTTTTTTTTGGGGTGGTGGGAAATCATGAAATAACCCCTCCCGCTCTGGGCAGAGCGAAAGGGAGTGTCAGACTTCTACTGACTAAAAATCACCCATGTTCCTTCTTAGCCCTTGCGCCGAGGTCGCGGTATCTCTTTCGAACGACCCGCAGCCCCGACGGGGGATCCAATCACCCCTTAGTTAACCATTCCTTAAAGAAATTATCAGTTGCCCGCACCTTAATAATTTATTTCATTTGGATTCCAATAAAAACCAAAAACTATACAACACGGCCACGTGGCGAGGTGTAATGTGTAACCTTATTAAATATATAAAAGACTGCAGTGGCGTGTGCTTATGATAAATAAATACGTATCGTCCGCACAAGGACAAGTGTGGGTCGACACGCTATGTTCCCAGCTTGAGGGTAGTTTTAAATAAGAAAACGAAAGTAAATTGTTCGAGTTTTTGGTCAAAAGGTGTGTGAACGCAAATGGAAAAAATAAGGAATGAGTAAGAGGGATTCTGTTCAAGATGATTATGTAATAATATTGATTTAGACCAATGTCAAAACAAAACTCTAACAAAGTTATTTATACTTACCATAAAAGAGGTAGGTATTGTGATTCAATGAACCGATGAAAGAAAAAACTAAGCAAAAACAAGTTACTACGCATGCGCTGTATCTTTACAAGGATAGACGGTTATTAACTTGGTAACTTTGAGTTTTTGTTACAAGACGATTTCGTGTTCATCATGGATACGCTGTAAAAAACTGCAAAAATAAGAATTCCAAAACAACCGAATGAGTTAAATGAAGTCTATCTGATCTATCGTATCGGAAAAACTTCGACTCAAAAACACACTAACGTGGTAAATCTAGGTAGAAGTGTTCTAAAACCAAAATAAATATTCTGTAGTTAAGAAGCAAAATTAATTGCCGCAACCGTCAATAGTAAAAAACACTGAACGGAATAGATTTGTACCCATAAACGTAATCATTTGCATAGGTAAACTAAGTTTTTTTGTTCTACGAGTGTGTACAATTTTTTTTGCTATGTATCAAATGTGTACATTTGTTAACGTTGAATCTTCTTCGGGTGTTTATTCACTAGAATGTTTTTTGAAATCTGGGTAGAAAACGTGAAAGCTACTAAAAACTCTATGGGATAAGGATACTATGCAAACCTAATGCTCAGCAGTATACTTTCTTAATTTAGGTATATTATAATTTTGAAACAGCCTACAATAATAACTGATATCTACATATTCCTTTCGTATAAGAAGCTTTCAATCATCCTCATATTTCATCGAGTTCAAACGTCCGCGTCATTCGAATAATTCACCCCCAATCTTCACAAAATGCCCTACAGTCTACACATAAGCAGATACGACTTGATAAGGAAATCGTTTAAACGACGCCATATCCCCTGCACGCACACCATTACCCCGAAATTATTTGTGTAGTAATGAGGCATGAGACAAAACGCATCAATGGATGCTGAAAGGGAAAACGTACTTGAACTACAGGGCGGAGCGCATCGATAAAGGAAAGTGGGTCACGGTCTGGTATCGCGTGGTGCCCGGACTCCGGCCCGGCCGGGTGGAGCTGTGCCGGGACCGTTAGGCCCCGTTTCCACGGCACGAGCGGAGCGGAGATGAGACGTGCGGGAATCGACTAATAACATTGTTTCTCTCGGATTTCGTCGAACTTTCTTGTCTCGGCGCTTGTCTGGTTGCCACTATTGATTCTGGCTTTCAGGAGTTTCAGTACTTTGGAAATAGTGTGTAAATTAAAAAACGTATGAAATGGCTGGATTTTTGTCAATGTTCTACATCTGACTGCGAATATGAACAATCTGCACATCACATTTTATGGTAGTGTAGTCTTTGGCAGACTGAACGCAATTCGAAGTTATTTACAATACTAGAACAAACCGTGCGTTCAATCGTTTTTACCATACCTATTATTGAAATCAAATTACAGCTTAGGACCCATTAATATTTATCTGTGGTGCTAGGCAACTGCGCTTATCCCAGTTTTATACGACCCTTTGTCTGTTGGCCTAATTCTGTTCTGTCTCCTGCTGATATGGAGGGAAGTGGAAATTATGTTTTTCCTACACCACCGATATTCTTTCGCTACGAAATCCAAGACCGTTAAATTGTTTCTCAAAAACTTCTTCGAACTTTATTGTCTCAGCGCTTCTTGTGGTCGCCATTGTTGATTCTGGCTTTCAGGAGTTACAGTGGTTTGGGAATAGTGTGCTTTAGCTGTAATTAACATCGCGTCTTTCGTCTCGCCTACACGTCACCTTTCCGCTCAGCTCGTCTCCGCCTCAGTGTAAACTTGGCCTTAAGTTACAGGAGCAATGCTAGAGCGTGTTGGAGTGTACTTAGTAGACGCTCGTGTGATTACGTTTTACGATTAGCTTTCAGTTGGAGGTTTTTCGGGTTTACTATACCTTGTAGGAACAGAAACATGTTTCTTAGTTTACGGCCGTCTATCATCATAATATTACGGATTGAAAAGTAACTAACTAGTTACTTTTAATATGAAAATAACGGTCGCTTAGTTTTTATCTTCGGAATGAAATAATCAACCCAGAAAGTCAACCAACGTAGGTATATAGTTCTATTTTTCGGGAACCTAAACTGGCCACTTCCAATCACGTCTCAAATTCAATTCATAACATTAATTCAAATCGTTTATTACATTTTCAGGAGATAAATATTTTTTTTACAGAAGCAATTATAGACTATTGACTGGTCCATGACCATTTTATGAATTTAATGAGATTCGTATTATTATCCTATGTTGACTCTGCTAAAGTGGCCATTGTAAGCCTCTGTGGGGTTACCATGGTATCTTAAAGAACGATTGTTTTAAATCTTATTCCAGTGTGGGAAAGCGACAGAGCTATACATGGTGTCTAGCGACATCTCTTTTCCTCACTGAAATAATGTTAAAACAACATTATGGTAGCTCGATCAATTCTCGATTTACAAGCAACATTTAAAGTTTTATTACGTCAGATTTCAGATCACCAATACATTTATCATCTTGTATCCTGCGGGAACTATCTATTCGTCATGGCCATGACACAAGCAGGCTTTTTTGTGAAATATTTTCATTGTGATTCATTGTGATCCGTGGTACGTGAGTAAGTTACATGATGACCAATATGACCTAGTTCCCCTTACTGGCATTTTCAGTGTTTTTATGAATACAGTAGTTGATATTTCGGCTGTATTTCAAAACAATGTCGTACCTTGCATTCATACTGTTTAGAAATGTGAAAGTATATCAATTTAAGCTTTAATCCGTTTGAATTTAAATGAAAATTGACACACAGGTGTACTATGACTTGGAATAAATAAATTATACTTTTATTGCACGTTCCCGTGGAATTATTCACATGGCTATGCAGTCTGAAATTATTTCAAGACATTTACGGCCACACTTACGGCAAGCGAAGGAGATGCTCTTGCGTTGTCTAAGTAATTATCTATATCTGTGCTTACGGCCAATTACTTAGTTATGTTTTCCATTTTATTTGGATATTTTGTATGTTTATCAAACTCATCGCGACCGGGACGTAACGCACCAGATCAATTCAGTACCTTCACCTGCTCTGTTACACTAATGTGACGGTGAGGCAGTGAACGAAAATAAACATGGAAGCATTCCTAGTTCACAAAAATGCCCCAACGTAGATTGCGCCGCGGTAGGCGGGGCTTACCGATTGCGCCGCTCACGCTTTTAGTTCGTCCGCAGTAAGCAACAGCGGCGGTCGACTTATTTAACGGTTTTTGCGTGTTAAATATTTTAAAATGCCTTCCTGTGCAGTGAAGTGGTGTATAAATAAATCAGATTTGCATAAAAATAATGCTGGAATTAGTCTTCACGTGTAAGTACACCGCTATTTATTATATTTCTATTATTTTAAAAATGAAGTCTGTTTGAATTATGTCACGCGGAGTCTATGGGGATGATGTTATGCCAACAAACAATTTACTTTTCTACCTGACATTAATGACAAATTTTATTTTATTAAGTATTTTGTTTACAATCTAATAGACAATAAGTACTGTAACTTTTTTTACTATGGGGACGGCATTATGCAAAACATTCTAACCTACTGAAGGTACATAAAAGTTTTTTTAATAGCATGGAATCCTCCATCCTAGCCTGTGAATGGATCCCAAGTAAAAAGACAAGGATCCTCGGTTCATTTTAGAAATGACGATTTTTATGTGACCAGAAAAGGATTTCCGAGCCACGTAACGTAGGTAATAGTCAAATGTCAAAATGTAAAATATGTTTGTATGCACATAAACACACAAATCTTTTAAATTTTTTTTTTTATGTTATTTCGCAATTTAATACGAAATAATACGTAAAAAACTGATTTTAATTTAAAGATACCTAAATTGTCAATAATAATAAATAAAAAATAGAACACACATTTTTCTATTTACCTTATAATTTTACCCTACCTATTACTGCCTAAATACTGATCTATTTACAAATCTTATATCAATTGTTGCCATACAGTTCATTCAACATAATCATGTTTTATCATAATTCTATAGTTAAATACCATCAATGTCACGATTAATTATTTGCGTTGCACCTTATTACATAAAACATCCCGGGCGACGAATGGTGGACGCAGTGGCGTCGTAGAAATGTCTTTAGCGGCCCATACGTTACACGATAATTGTAACCCAAACAGTCAGAAAATAAGGTCCATTTTTAACTGTGCATCCAGAGTAGTAATAATATTGTTTGTGTGATTTCGCGAATCAGTGACAGGGTTTCGATGTGTGAGTTTGTTTGGGATTTTGTGTCAAGATGCGCGCTTAGTTTCCTTGAAGTACTGCTTCCATGTTTATTTTCGTTCACTGCGGTGAGGAGTTTTATTTCCTAACCATCAAACCAGTATTGCGGTTAGGAAGTAAGCTTCACTAACCTTAACACCGGTATGATTTAAGTAAGTCGTGATTAAATTGCAATGAGTCGCGAATAAATGTAGATGGATCGAGAGGGAGAGGAAGATCAAAGAAAAGATGGATGGAGTGTGTGAGAAATGAAATAAAGGAAAAAGAAATAAATGACAGCGTGACGACTGACAGAGCAGAATGGAAGAAAAAGACATGTTGCGCCGATAGCAAATAATATGGGATAAGGGCAGAAAGAAGATGAAGAAGATAAAACTCATCTCGCACATACGAGCAAGTATCACAAAGTAATTTATCTTCCATTGAATGCTGGACTCGAAGTAAACCGTTGTCAGGATATCCGCCTGTGTGTGATACTTTACACAAATACGGTGGGCGTAGTATTGGCGCTTAGTGGATGCATCGGATGCCAGCGGCGGCTGTGAATGACACTCGACTAATATTGTACACATACTTGGCTACTAAACTGTCCTAGTTAGTTTTTTTACTGAGAAGTAGGAGGACACTAGAGCTCTTGCCTAAATAAAAACAGCCATTTAAAACTCGAAAACATAAGTAAAATAATAGAACAATATTATGCTTTATCCTTGAGGAAATTCCTAATTGAAATGTGAACAAAACTCTCTTCTTTTGTTACAAGAAGTTAATAGAAAATAAGTATTTATTTACCTCGTACAGAACAAACCAGAATTATGTAAAACGCACTTAAAGAATAGACTAAATTACTTTAAAAAAAACTAAATTGGTCCTGTACAAGCCAGTCCCAGAATGCGCATGGTCTATCTCAGTATGGTGCATACTTCTAGTTTCAACATTTTCTAAACTGTATCAGTCATTTCGATACTGCAGGCGTAAGCAGTTTATTAGGTATCTTTAATAGGTATTACTCATGTCCTCGAACATCCAGGCTCACTGCTTATGCTAATAGATTTAAAAGAGTGAGTAACGTAAACCACGATACTTCCATAGCAACAGAATGTAGGCAGTGGTACAGTGACGAGCATTAAAATGTGTCATGCAAAAGCATTTTGTATGTTTTTCTCAGGGAATTATAATTTATTGCTACATTTAGATAAGATCAATGTTATAAGAATATTGCAAAATTTTTGGCCTGCACAGTGCACAGCTAAAATCTTGTTTGACCAATATGTGGCCAAAATTGGCTTCGTTTAATTAATCAGAAGATGCAGGTGGTTTCACAGGAAGAGAAATACAGGAGCATTATAGTATTCTGATATAATTAATCGTTTCTAAATGTATTAATCGTTATTTCATGAGAAAAACATACAAAATGCTCCGCTCGTAAATAACAAGATTGGGAGAAAATCACTTTTTAAAGTCGGTAGTGTACACGTATTGGTGCTCGCGATCGTACTTAAGGGTCCTCTCTCGAAAAAGCTTAAAAACAGCGTGCAGATGAAGCGGTTTTTCACCGGCACTTACAGAGAAATTACATCTGAGAATTTTTTTTAGTAATCTACATGATATGACACGTAATTTGGTTTAGCCACAATTTTTGTATCGGTATCACATAATAAGAAAAAAAATCCACAAAATCACCTCCAAATCGTTGAATGGAACCATTTTACTCCTTCATTTTTTAACAAAATAATATAAAAAAATATCTACTGCTTTGAAATACAAAGGAAAATAATTTGGTTTTGTTACTTTTTAAAAACATGTATTATTTTAATTATAATAAATGAAAAACGCGTCCGTTTAGAGTCCGTATCTACGACCGAGAGAGGTAGTTTGTATGCACAAGGTCATTGGCGTGAATACAGGCCTTAACACTTGTAATTCGTCTACCGTAGGTACCTACTGTAATCTCATTATGTGAAGTTTTTGCGGGCATTAGGTCATTGATGTGATTCATATTACGTTTGTGCGGTCATTCTGTAAGACGCTCGAAAGATCGTTGAGTGTTTTGAACAGGTAAATAAATTGGTCAACGAAAAATGAAAAGGGAAAGTTTAATGATTATGAATTCAAGTCAGGATAAGCCCTTTTTTTTGCCGGGTGGAAAATCATCAAATAACCCCTCCCGCTCTTGGGCAGAGCGAAAGGGAGTGTCAGACTTCTACTGACTAAAAACCACCCTTGTTCCTTATTAGACCTATGTACATATGTCGAGGTTCAGGTTAAGCCTTAATTTCTGTACCCAATTTACATTTTATTTTTTACTTTTGAAACTAGTTATTACTTGCGACATCGTCTTCGAAATTTGATTGTAAGTTTAAATGTGGTTATCTCCGGCGCTAAGAATGGAAGGGCCGACGCCCGTCGGGGCTGCGGGTTGTTCGCAATAAATACCGCGGTCTCGACATGAAGGGCTAAGAAGGAACATGGGTGGTTTTTAGTCAGTAGAAGTCTGACACTCCCTTTCGCTCTGCCCAAGAGTGGGAGGGGTTAATTGATGATTTTCCACCCGCCAAAACAAAAAGGGCTAGAAAATATACGATTCGATACGGATAGAAAGATACATTATTCGTGGGTGTTATTATAGGCTACAAATAAAATTTATATCATGCATATTAGCCGAGTCATCATATCATTAGGGCATTTCCAGTTTTTTACTTTTCTACACAAGATTTTGTTAGTAACGTCGAGTTACAAATATTTATTAACCACTATCATTAACACTGAAAACGGGATAATTACCATGTTTACTATTTACCCGACTGCGGGAAGCCCAAAAGGAGGGTTATTTGCTCTAAGTGCCCGATATACTGGCGCTGCTGCAAGCACCGTGATCACGGATAAACGAGATTTATTCGAGGTATTTACTAACAAATTAGTTACCTAATTAATACTACGTTAGTGAGTAATTGCTGGTAAAATGAGTTAGGTATTATCAACCAAAGAAATAACAATATCCATAACATAACATCACGCCTGTAATCCCGAAGGGTTAGGCAGAGGTGTACCTAACAGTACACCCACATTTCGCGTTATGTTTAAGTCCCATGTAATAGGGGGCGAGCCTATTGCCATCAACCGGGCACAAATCCAGACTCCGTAGCTGTTACTGATAAATTCCTGATGGAAAAAGGCAATAACACTTTGCCCGACCCGGGAATCAAACCCAGGACCTCATGCTCAGCAGTCGCGCTTGCGACAACTAGACCAACGAGCCAGTCAAATAACAATATCCGTTTTCAAGAAAAATGTTACGACACATAGTATAAGATGTTCCCAATAACCGTTTCTAGTGCCGTACCCCTACCATTCCTAGCCGTACCCTAAATAAATCATACCTTAACAGAGGACCCTTTTATCCCTCAGAAGCGTTAACAGGTTAACTAGTAACCTTCAGAATCCTTTCAAGGGATCAGTGGGCTTCAGGTAACTAAAGGTTCCCATCGATTCCCACCAAACGAGCCGTTTTCAGATAGATGAACAGGGTACAATCGAATTAGCTATCTAGTCCAAAACCTTTGTTAGTTTTACTGTGGTAGGTAGTAGATGTTTTTGTACCTACAGAAATATTCTGATGAGGTCGACAGGTAAAAAATGCTTCAGGGATTTATTCCGGTTTTGTTTATTATTTTTTTGTGTATCTGCAATTCTGCATCAAGAAATTTATTACATTCTTCTTCTTAGCGTGTCGATGGTAAATTTCTATCAAATCGTTTTGGCCCAAAATTCAGCTATGTGAACTCCACTCGCTGATGCAGTCATAAGGTCGTCAAGTATGCAGGTGTCAGGGTATGCAGCGCAAGATGGAAGGTGGGACATTTTCTGTGGAAATACGCAACATACACACTTGAGGTCTGAGCCGTCAATGAACCCATCTGAAGAGATTGTCTTTGTTCGGAGTCGGTTCGGAGTCTATTTAGAGATTTACAAGTCGGCAACACATTTATTACATTTAATGACGATTTCATGAATAAGTCATTCAATGGGATTAAAATAGGTAAGAGGATTGTATGATGATTTTAATCATTAAGTATAACTCGTTACGGTCGTGAATCATATTTTAATCAACATACAACCTGAAATTAACCTGATTGAAAATTTCTTTTTCGCGGGCTTTTTTTCCAAAAAGGTTGGTATAATAATATGCATGAATGAGGTGGTAATCACATGCTACACAGATGATGATGATGAGCACCAGTTGTTCATCATCTATCTAACCTTTTCCGAACAATGCGAGTCGGCTTCCAGTCTAAGCGGATGCAGCTGAATACCTGTATTTTTTCTGTTATGCTACACTTGTATGCAGGCCTATTCGAAACTAAAGTTTGAGGAGTACCAACCTACCTACCCGCTAGTTACATGATGTTGTTGTTTAGTTGAAAAATTGTGTCAGCATGTGTTTGTTCCCATCCTATTTAGCTTTAAAAGTAGTATAACGTCTGTAATCTGTTTCCATTATGATGGCCTTGGAAACATTATGAATAGGTATACCTATGTACATGTTACCTAAGTTATGTATGTACAGACGCCAGCACATTAAGGTACTAAATTCTGTCAAACTTTAATAGATTTTCAACTTTATCGCTAAAGCATTAAGTTTCGGGTAGTTTGATGTGCGTCTGTAACTCTGTACACACAAGTACCCACTTTGTGGTAACAATGCAGTGCCATCATTGAATTATTTTGTACATTAAAACGGATCTTTAATTGATGATGATTTAGAATTTTAGATGAATGAATGTGGACGAGGGTAAATATTAAACAGCCAATATTGGTACAAACTACTGGACAATCTACAAGGTTGGCGATGTGACGTCACAGCATTGGTGATCACAGGCCTTAGGGGTGTGGGCAAATGGGCCAAGGAACACGTTTGGATTAATGTACCTACAGCAATCATTTTATATCGCTTCTATACGGGGGTGGGATGAAAAATGTACCCGCTATATCCATCAACAAGAAGTTTTACGATTCAACTAATTTCGAAAATTGATTTGCAGAAATTGAGGTTTATGCTTGCAAATAAAACTGAAATTAAACGACTGTGAATTTATTTAGCGTTAAATAAATATTATCATGAATATAAACTCGAGTGCCTACCTACATACCAACTACTCGCAAGGAATATTATAGGTTGTAGAACATCGTTCCGATTGAAAGAAATTAACATTACGTTTTTAACAAGATAAAACCTACTTACTGTCTACCTACCTTACAAATAAAATTGACAACATCAATAAATGAGTAAGTATAGTAAAACGATTCGTATCAAAATACTCGCTTACGTTTAATTGATACAACGACTGGGGCTTCTAATCTTAACGACGAAAGCAATCGATGAGCCCTCGTTAATGATCGGCCATCTCAACTAATTTATACTAAAGTACCTCGTGTTATATTCTATCGAAAGTCACAAGGTGGGTACCTATCACACGTATTTAATGTAACAATGCCACGCGAATTAGTAATCACCCACCCTAGCGAACATTTGTATGAAATATTAAGAGGGACGTTCTAAACTAGCCAAGTTACGGCATTAAGCGGGACAAGTTGATGGAGTTGAGAAGCAGCACTTACCAGTATTCGTCCGGTGGTGGTTTGACCGGATATGAGTTCGCCGGCCCAGTCTTTCGCTTCGGTCATGAACGTGCCCTCGAACTCTTGTTTGCCCTGCCGAGCCGCCTTCTGCTCCTTCTGCTTGGGGTCGTTCGGCGCCAGCTCCGGCTCCTGGCGGCAGCAGAAGTACGCGCACGCGCGCCATAACGCCACCACCAGTATCCCGCATATGAAGGTGCATATCGACGACAGCAGAAAGCACCACCATTTTCGGACACTGAGGCATTCTTCATCTTCAGATAGATAAGAGTCGGTCGACGCTGTAGTCGCCTCTTCCTCGGACGAAGCCATTCCCCGAGGGCGCGAGGCATTCAGTCAGGCGCGCCATGCACGTGCAGCGATGCGCGCGCCCGCACGCCGTGACCGCGCGCGACTGAGCGAGCGCGCCGCGCCCCGCGCGGTCGAACTCGCGCGATCGATCCGCGCCGGCGCGAGCCGCACTGCACTACCGAACCGTCGGAACCATGACCATCCTTCCACCCCGTTCACCACCTTCTCGCCTGCGATCCTCGACGCCAACTGATTCAGCCTCACTCCTCGTCGCGATCCGTGAGCATCGCCGAAACCGATACGACAGCTTTTATGACTGCAGATGTTTCCGTAAAGATTTTTATTGATGCCATAACAGAACGGCTCCTACATTACGTCCGACGGCACGCGTTGCCGACACACGAGTACTTTTATTTCTCTTCTAACTGTATAACGTAACTAATTGAAACTGAATTTGGGCGATTTGAACAAAGGTCAATGTATTCAGCCTGTGTCCCGCTAAGCGTAGTGCTACGCCGCCCTACTGCGTCAGCGGGCGCTACGAAACTCGTAGACGTCTACGAACGCTACGATTGGTCGAGCGAAAAGCGACCGAAGATGTGTTCGGTTTCGTTCCAAAAGTACCCATTTGTCTTTTCTTTGTTACACACGGTCTATGTTTTATGTACGTCTCCAGTTAATATAAATGAGGCAATTAGTAGATAATGCTAGTTTTTATGTAACGGAGACGTATAGCACGTTACGTAAGTGAGCCGTGTGAGAAAGTTTCATAGTGTCACATATTTTAAATTAAATGTTTTGACATTGAGCAGAACACTTACTGAGGCACGGAGGTATTTTCGTCGAATTATTTATTATGTTGTTTGGTTCCGAATATAGTTGTGGGACGACTACTTAAATATTTTAATTTATTATGCGTGTTAGAAGTCAGCGATTTCTGAAAAGATGCCTTTGAAGAGTTCTGAAGACTTGTACATGTTGGAAATGTTCGTATTCGGTAATGTCTTGTTTATATTTTGTTGTTCTGATACGTTACTGTTGAGTCGATATACCTCAATAATTCATATAATTATGTTTATGGACAAACGCGGCAAGATATTACAGGTATATTGTGTCTGAGATTAAAAACAATTTGGATTTTTCAACAATGTGTATTACCATCGAGTGTCAACAAAATACGATAATAGCAAACATTGAACTGCCACATAAAAATCAACAAACCAAAAATACCAATCTAAAAACAGTTTCAGCCAAAATGGGCGAGCAAAGAGTGATATTTTAATTGTAATTACGTACATTATCATAGGGTGAAACACCCACAGTTTGGCGCACCGCCAAATAGGCAAAAACTTCAAAACTAGTACAGTGTACATGCGACCTTTACTATGCGCTGAATATGTACGTACAATGGCAAGTTGGGGCCACATCGTATATTAATGTTCGTTGCCAAATGGGTGGCATAAATATTGCATATGGATTGCCAGTACTCCGTGGAGGAAGAAATATTTGCCAAGCGCATGCTGTACGCGTGTTCCTGTGCCATGTTAATGCACCGCTGTCTACTACGGTTATAAATTGTATTTTACTACGAACGATATTTGTAGGTACATACATAAGACACTGATATATAGGGTGTAAAATTACCCTTAACGCAAACGAAAGGTACTTGTTCTCCCCACCACTGCGATCATTTTTTCGTTCTGTACCATACCTGGGAACCTCCTAGTTACGGAGATATTGGGGGTCAAAGTTTCAAATTGTTCACAGCTGTTTTTGTAAATACTAGTTTTTCAGGTTATAACTTTACTTAAATTACCTCCATGACCCGTTTACTATTCAAAGCATCCACTAGCACAATGTGTTAACAGTGCTACATTGAGTTTTACCGTAAAATGTCATTTTTGACCCAAAAAAGAAAAGTCTTTTCCAGCACGCGTAGCATGCCACCGAAGAAACGGGTTTTGTCGACGGAAGAATCGACAGAATGACAGATTGTAGCAAAATTTCATGTTAAATTGTATGGAAAAAGCTTTGTCTATTCTTGGTAGAATAGAGATAGAATCGCCATACTAAGCGTGCAGCAAACATTTTTGCGTAGGGGTACTTAGTTTGATGTACAGAATGCTTGGTTGACGGCTGTGTGATGGTTTGATTTACACCCTGTATAGGTTGACTGGTAGTTGGTGACCAATAACACGTGATTGTACTTATGATAACAAAAAACTTACTATGGGACCGCACCTGAAATTGTGAAAAAAAGTCTGCTTTCAGGCGAATATAAATCGGTCACACACCAGTCACCCTATTTACACGAGGTGGTAGGGACTTCGCTGCGAAAACGGTAACCACGTGTTCAGTAGGTCATCGCTATAGAAAATATTCATCAGTTACCTACTAAAAAAAAACAGCAACGATGATTATCTACGCTTTGGAATGGGCAACTACCTACTGTACATTCCCAGTAAATATGCTTTGTGACGTGGACTGGCGCTTCTATAAATTTTGTATTTTTTTTTAAGATAATTCAAAAGTGGCTGTAAAACTGGGTGTGTGTGGGCTATAAATTGTAGTAGGTGGTGCGCTAGGACAGATCTCTAGTATCTGTACAATAAACCAATTTGTGTTGTGTCCTAGCATTGTCAAAGGAATTATATGATTAAACTAGCTGTTGCCAGCGGCTTCGCCCACTACAACTCGAAAATTATCCCACGGGAAGATAAAATCGGGATAAAACTATCCCATGTGTTAATCAAGGTTATAAACTATCTTTGTACAAAATTTTATCCAAATCTGTTCAGTAGTTTTTGCGTGAAAGAGTAACAAACATCCAAACAAACTTTCGCATAATATTAGGATTAATAGCATCAACAATAATATCAATGGTCACGAGATACCCGGACAGCTCTGATGATGACAGGTCGGCCATTCGGAAGATTATTCAATAAAGATTTATTGAATAATCTTCGACTGTTGACTGTCGGATCCCTGGAATTCTTGTTGATGTTGCCTGTTGGCCTCAGCTATTACGCACAGAAGTTAACTGTGTGTTCGACTATCAATGACATCCATTTTGATATCTAAAGTAGGTAGTTTACTTAACAAATGTAGATCATGCGAGTACAAATATGTAATATTATTACCTACATTTAGCAAAATTCAAAAGCTATTTTGTTGGGAAATAACAATTTTTAATTTGAGATAAAGACCTATTTCTTAAAACTATGGTACCTATTTTAAATGCTGTTCGTGAAAACTTACGTAAACCGTTAATCAAGACTGTATCAAAAAATCGATTCTGAAACTTAACTCCGACAAACGTTTCTCCGCCGGATGAGTCGTCGGCAGAATGTTTCGTTTTTAAGTTTTTCAACGACAGAACCTATCCACTAAAATACGAAATTTTCACCGACAGAACGATTAATTCACGAGTGAATCAACGACAGAATCTTTCACTTTGGTGAGGATAAGGATTCGTCGACAGACTCGACTGACTGCTCGTGACTTGGTACCCATTCCTATACCTACCTATAAAATCAAAATCAAAAGTCATATAAAATTATGGATTTATTACTTGATTTTAACTTATTAAGTTAATCCTCCATTACAGATTCGAAACGAGGGTATAGGTTCAGATCTTTAATTTTCTGTGTAAAAAATGTAAATACCCTCTTACTCATTGATATAAAAACTAAAGATACGGTCGTCCAAACATTTGCTCGACGCGTTCGCCATACAAAGAATCGGTGTAGTCTGCTCGTTAATGTAACCTTGTATAAGCGGCGTGGTATTTTCGAGGTATAAAGAACATAAATAAAGCTTTTAATAAAATTTAAGACCGCACCCGAAGAGAGCCGATCGTGGACTAGTTCACTTCGGCTTAGGAAAGACCATTTTGGAACCACGTTCGAGGCGTCATTTTAACATGCCGTCCGCCCAGTCCTTACGCAGTAATATATAAGTCAATGCTCTTACTACTAACTTACGTTATAACCAAAGTGCACCAACACAGTGCTTATAGCTAAGGATATAATTTGCTAGAATGTGGGTAAGTTACATATTTTTTGCTTTGCATTTCCTGATAACTTCGAAAAAACAATACCAACGTTAGAAGTAAATAAGTAGGTAGGTACCGTTAATACTTACTGGATTTTACTTTGTGACGGTAACAGGTAGCTGGCTCATTTCCAACATCTACCACAGGTAACACATTTGCCGCAGCTGAATCTTACTAACACCACCTGAACATAAATTAATTGGAACGTATTTTAAAATGGGAATTAATCTTAACCCTGTTTTTGGCAGCGTCGGTTCTTACGGTTCTACCCACAGATATAGATAGACCTGGATAACGCAAGTAATCACGATCTGTATGAAAACTAAGCGTGCCAATTTTTAAAAACCTATTATGACGTCACAAGCACTATATTTAGTGAATGAAAATCGGAAAATCAAATCGATTCAAAGACGCCCCCGCGTACGGCGCCCCCTTCGCTCCAAACCCCGCCTTTTGCACCAGCTCCGACGTCCGACTAGCGCAAACTGAGCGCGAAAGTGGCCACTTACGATTTTTGTACGTAAGCTAGGCACGCGAAGTGTTGCTCTTGCGTTATCTAGGACGATATTTGATGAGATTTTAGGCCACCTGTGGAATAAAGTCCATTTCACGAAAGAAGTCCCGCAGACGCAGCGCTGTATGTCGCGCGACATTATGTTGTTTCACAACTTTTGGCATCGTAAATAAACCTTATAACGCACTAATCCAATAATAAACTCACAAAATATCTACCACAACAAACGCACCTTGATAACATCGACAAACGACAACATGGCCGATCTGTTAAATTTAGTTCCACAATTGTCCGCGGGACTTCTTTCGTGAAATGGACTTTACCTACATTCTCTGTAGCCATGGTACTTAACACCGAGAATTCTTTACCATTAGAGCTGACAAGATCTTCAGCATTAAACAGACTCATGTTTGCCTTGATAATCAGAACTGTCCCCGCCCGTTTACGTTGAGCTTCTTTTTTTTAGGAAATCAGCAAATAACCCCTCCCGCTCTGCGAAAGAGAGTGTCAGACTTTTACTGACCTAAAACCACGCATGTTCTTTCTTAGCCCTTTGTGTCGAGGCCTACCACCTACCTACCTATCTCTTTCGAATAACCCGGAGCCCCGACAGAACGTTGAGCTTCTGAGTTTTAAGTCGACCTACACGATGACTGACAAACTGTTTCTATCGTCAAAAGACCATCTCAGATACTACTCTGCAGTCCTCATGGGACTTGACCAAGATGTCTGCCTTGCTTTTTTCACCTAACCCATCAAGTTGTAATAACACCCAACATTTACCCGTGGGTGGTTGATGCATAACTTCAAGCAGTTAAAGTATAATAACCAACTATACGAGAGATTAGAACCATAATTATAGGTACCTTCTCGCTTCATAAAATATTGACATGGCAGTAGGTACCTACCCGTACATGCCTACATACGCTTATAAATCGCTTCCTACACATAATGGAGGCGCCATCCTGGCGTAGTACATAGGTACTTAGATGTGTCTCGTCATCTAGCTGTTGGGTATTGAAGTACTTGTTTACTGTAGGTACCTATCACAGAACATATTTATACTCTAGCGAGGTACTTACCTATAGGTAGGTACTTCTACGTTTTACCTATTGTTATTTATTTAAAATTTTCATTTTCTCCATAAATTTTGATTTTGTATTGTATTGTATTATTATTTTCAATTGGTACTTAGGTCGGTCTTAGGTTTGGGCTCAAATGTCAATTTTAAAAATAACAAAAACGTTTCGAGTCTAATTTCTGATTTTGTTTTCTTATTAGAACGAACACAACCTTGAAATTAACTACAATAAGACAAAAATAATAACGTTCCACCCCCGACAAAAAATACCTTTAACTATAAATTTCAAATACAACGGATCAAAATTAGAAGCTGTAAATAAATTCACCCTTTTAGGCCTGGACATAGATTCACACATACATTGGAAATTACATAATCAAAAAGTAAGAACAAAATTATCCAAGTTTTTATACGCTCTCCGAGAAATCAAGAAAACAACAGACCTCAAAACAGCACTAGTATCATATTACGCGTACGCATTTGCATGGTTGAAATATGGAGTTATCTTATGGGGAAATAGTACAGACGCCCCTACATTATTCACTGTACAGAAAAAAAATATTAGAATTTTAATAAATATCAAAGATACGGACTCCTGTAAACCCCATTTTAAAGACCTAAAAATATTAACCCTGCCCTGCCTCTACATACTTGAAATTTGTAAGTTTGTACGAAAATACCCGCAATTCTATACAAAAAGAGGAGATATCCAATCAAAAATTGCACTTAGACACGAAAGCAGATTAAACATACCCACGTCACGATTAAAAATACACTCTTCTAGTACATTCGTTATGTCCATTAAAATTTACAATAAGTTACCGGAATACATCAAAAATATAAATAACCACAATGTCTTTAGCAATAAATTAAAACAATTTCTAATAACCAAAAGCTACTACACTATTGACGAATATTTTAACGAGAAATTTCAACAATAATAAAAACTACTTTTAAACAATACGTAAAATACTTAAAATAGTATTTAGTTTATTAGCATTGCTAATTTAATAATATAATTCGTGCAATATATAATATAAAACACATAAATATGACTTTAAACCAAATACACACATCAAAAGTGTCTAGGGATCAAGCATTTTTATGCGGATTTCTTGAGATTGAGATGTGGCTTTGTAATAAATTTATGATTTTATAAATTTATATGGATCCTTTTTGGTGCATTTCATAATTTGAATCAGGAACTGTGAATCAAATTCGAGTAAAAGATGAAAATCAGCTGTCAATATTTTCCCTATAAAAACATACAACGCATTGATGACATTATTAGTGCTACTGTTTCCCTACTACTGATTAAAACCAACGTTATTATGGAGCGGCGACGTCATTTAAGCAGGGAAGAAATGCTCAGAGCCGTGGGAATGATAGAAGCTGGTTCCCGGCAACGTACTGTGGCTTTAGCTCTGAATACAAGTCAGAGTGTTATCAGTCGACTTTGGACACGTTACCGAAGCACTGGTACCGTGGCTGAGCGCCATGGAGGACGGTATCGCTGCACCACACGGAGACAAGACCGATACATTCAAATCTTAACTCGAAGAGCTCCAACAATAACCGCCATGATGTTAGCCGTGAGGCTTCATCACTCTTCAGGGAACTTAATTAGCGACCAAACAGTCAGAAACCGCTTGCATGAAGTGAACCTTCATTCCCGAAGACCGCTACGGGTACCACCTATAGCAATGCACAATCGTAGGATTCGATATCAATGGGCTCTTGAACACAGAAATTGGGCAGAAGAACAATGGCGTTTCGTGTGCTTTTCTGATGAATCTCGTTTTGGTATGAGACCGGATACAAGACGTATACGACACTGGAGAACCCCTGGACGCCAACAGCGATTAAAATCCTGCCAGGAAGTCCATCCTTATAGTGGTGGAACCATCATGGTATGGGCGGGTATTTGGATCGGCGGAAGAACTGAGTTGATTTGGATCAGAGGCAACCTCAACGCTCAAATTTATGCTGAGACGATTGTATCAGACGTCATCGTTCCTCTACAAGTGCAAATCGGTCCCTTATATGCATTAACTGAAGTTAATGCATGATAATGCACGACCGCACACCGCAAGAGTTGTAAGACAGACTCTCGCCGCAGCTAACATCAATGTCCTGCCCTGGCCTGCTCAGTCGCCAGACTTGAACCCGATTGAGCATGCATGGGATATGCTACAGAGAAGAGCTCTGCCGAATATGGAGGGTATCCAGTCGCAAGAAGACCTTTTTTTGTTGTTGCAACGAACATGGGCGGCCATTCCACAGCGTGATTTGGATGAACTCATTTTGAGTATGCCAAACCGATGTTCTTGTGTTGTTAGTGTTGGCGGTAGAAACACGGATTATTAATTGTTTAAGTTACCCAATAAAATTTTAAAGAAAACTGTTATTTCAGTCTTTTTTTCGAACTTTAATGTTAGTGGTTCAAATGTCAAAAATCCCTTTATTAGGAAAATGGCAAATTTCTTTATTAATGCAAAGGTGACTTGGTTTATTGTTACTGTGACAAACGAAAACACTTTATTTGATGAATCCTTAAAGAAAATTTTAATTAATATCAATCAGGAGAAAAGTTATTGCAAAAATATATGTTGATCCCTAGACACTTTTGATGTGTGTATATAAATTCAACTATTTTAAATATAACTATTTTCAATGATACTATTTCAAATTAATATTATTTATTTTATTATTCCATTAAAAAGACGCCTTCATCCTCTCTCCTAATGAAAATTAACTTTGCTGTGCCCGACAGGGTCCATAATTGATTCTATGTCTTAACATACCAACTGTTACATGTAGGTACACATTATGGAATGCAATAAAGTATTGATTATTTTGACATAAATTTTTCACTTTACTTATTCATATTATTTTTTATCTTTAAATTTTGATTTTCATCCTTATATTTAATTTTTTGAATTTTATGATTACTTTTAATTGTTAGCGCTCTTAGATTTAAACACATTATTGTGCATACTGTGTCACATATATTTCTTTTACTGTGCCCGACAGGGTCCATGATTGTTTCTTTTGAAAAATGTTTAGGTACCACCTAAGCCTACATTGTGGAATGCAATAAAGAATTGAGTATTGAGTATTTAAGGAGGTAGATACTTTGTAAATCCGGTCCCTTCTGCGCGATTTATTATTTAGCACAAAACATGGTTTGCTAACAAAAGGGTCGCGGCCTAACATATTATGGTAGCTGCAACAAATGGATAATATTTTTTTCCTTAGAAAATGGGCGCAGCAGACCCCGCGTATTAAATACATAATTTGATACATAATTATTATTCTGTCTACCCACATTTTACAAAGTTATGTTGAAGATAGGTGTTCTGTTGAAGTCAACCCTTTGTCATAACTAACTACGGAATAGTAAGTAAGGAAATAAGTTGTTTTTGTATCTGGAACTTATGTTATTACAATTAAAAACTACTATTTCATTTAAATAATTTATTTCTTACACATAGTGGGGTATTTGGCTTAAGAATTAAACTAAACTAAATTACTTAATTTCGGTAACAAATTCAGTACAAAACAATGACTGACATACAAATAAGAATTGATAAACAACACCTCTTAGTAGTTTTAAGCACAGTAAAATATTATGACAGAAATAACACAAGACAATAATATTATAATAGTCTTCTGTTTCTACAAAGAAATCAACACTCAGAGCAAATTCCACTAAATAAATGAACTATCATGACTGTGGTCTGACGATCACATCTAAACTGCGTTCAGGAGTCTTCAGTGTCAACCGCCGTTCAAATGTGTTGATCGCGTTCAGTTTCTTTAGTGAAATTCGGCCTTAAATGTCAACATTGTCAACATGTCAACGTCTTAACCAAAGTTATATTATGGAGTAATTCCTTGTTAAATCTCATTTACACAAATCAAATAACTTATGAGCAAAAAGGGTCTTCATTATATTAAGGGTATAATTTAGACGGCCACCAAAAATATTTTTAAGACTCTAAGCCTAGGCACCAAATAAAATTTTTGGTTCCTAAAATGGATCAACGGTCACCAAATTCTATCCAACTCAAAGACCAACTTTTGGGTAAGGAACGCAGACCCGTGAACTAAAACTTAATTTATTAAAAAAAAAAATGTATGATGTTGTTTTGTCGTGGATTCTCATTCCAGATTATATGGAAATGCGCGGACCTCATCGCTCACGAGGAACAGCTACTAGCGATAATGGCTAGTTTAGGTCACAAAATATCGTGTCAGCAAAACAGATACATTTGTTAGTCGATCACTGACTACACAGTCACAAGGCGGGCGAGAACTGTGTCAAATAAAGAAATAACTTACTTTTATACCATACCTACTCTAAAAAGCTTATTTTATTCACGCAAAACAGTGAATAAAAAGGCCTTTTATTCACTGTTTTGTTTTTATTCACTATTTTGGTGTTTGAATTTGGAACACAAAAATATATCCGGTCTCTATTTCAATGCTTACACAAACTCCTTGCGCTAAGATTCGAAATTCAAAACTCTTTGGTGCAAATAAATTCTCGAGATTTGATTGGTCGATATTTGCGACAAGGAGTTTGGCATTAGATTAAAAACTTTTTTGTGTTCTTTGCTGCCTTTATAGAAAAATAAATATTGTTTCACAAGTTGACCACCCTAATGATAATAATAAGAAAATTACGCTTAATTTCAGTCATTGCTGTAAATTTAATGTCCATTTCAATGAATGTAACAATTCTTATTTCTTGATTAAATTTCTATTTTCGCTTAAATTATGTCTTTTCTCGTAGTCATGATATAAAGTATAGTATGCAACTCCTGAATAAAGTAAGAATTTATATCGAGGGCCATGAATCACTCCCGTCGTTCAGGATTCTAACAGTTGAATCACTCGCTGCGTTCGTGATTCAATCATTAGAATCCTTCACTTGCTCGTGACTCATCTACGGCCCTCGCTTTAAATCCGTCCTTTATTCACTAGTTGCATAATATACTATTATACCATACCTACTCTAAAAAGCTTATTTTATTCACGCAAAACAGTGAATAAAAAGGCCTTTTATTCACTGTTTTGTTTTTATTCACTATTTTGGTGTTTGAATTTGGAACACAAAAATATATCCGGTCTCTATTTCAATGCTTACACAAACTCCTTGCGCTAAGATTCGAAATTCAAAACTCTTTGGTGCAAATAAATTCTCGAGATTTGATTGGTCGATATTTGCGACAAGGAGTTTGGCATTAGATTAATAAATATTGTTTCACAAGTTGACCACCCTAATGATAATAATAAGAAAATTACGCTTAATTTCAGTCATTGCTCTAATTTTAATGTCCATTTCAATTAATGTAACAATTCTTATTTCTTGATTAAATTTCTATTTTCGCTTAAATTATGTCTTTTCTCGTAGTCATGATATAAAGTATAGTATGCAACTCCTGAATAAAGTACGAATTTATATCGAGGGCCATGAATCACTCGCGTCGTTCAGGATTCTAACAGTTGAATCACTTGCTGCGTTCGTGATTCAATCATTAGAATCCTTCACTTGCTCGTGACTCATCTACGGCCCTCGCTTTAAATCCGTCCTTTATTCACTAGTTGCATAATATACTATTAGTTGCTAGTTCTAGTCCTTTCCTTATACATAGGCAATGCTTCAATTCACAGATTTAATCTGTTCATAAAGCAGCCAGTACCAGCCGTGACTTGATTGATATTTTTGTTGTTGGTTGTGTATTATAGTAGTAAGTACAGTTCCATTTAAACTCAATGGCGGTTCGGAAGTTAGCTGCGACCGTAGGTGCACTCAGGTACAGTCAAGACGATAGCAATTTGGTTGCATTAAAATTTTGATATTCATAAAATGATTGAATATTATTTTATATATAATATTCAATAATTTTATGAATATAATAAATTACCACAAACTAATTTTACTATTACTGTAGAAACTGAACAAAGAATAATACCCCAATTTCACATGAAAATAATTTTAAATATTTGTATGAACAATAGTATGTAATTAGTACATTGAAAAATGTTTGAATACAAGGTGCCTAACAAGACGACTGTTTATGACCTCAGCTGTCTTTCTTATGAATTTCGGCACCTCAGAACCTTTTGTGAACTCATCTGACTGACAAAGCTATAAATTCGATGTTATAAGCCGCCATTAGGTTTGAATCTTACTGCAGTACACGTTTGCTTTGCCTTTCTATATTTATGTTCTACACCGAGTTCTCCGGCACATTTTCCCCAATCCACTTCAAGTACGCTGGATTTCCATTCTTGATTGGTAGTGAGATCACTTCACATACGGTATACGGATGGTTGCTGCGAACGAACTCTGTTAGTTTGTCCACTTGAGATGTTCTTGTTTTGATCATCAACAAGGCCTGGAAATGGAGAGTAGTCTGAGATCAATAAATGTTATTTGGCATAATATTATTAAGAGTTGTTGAGGATAGTAATAAATGATACTATTAACCTTGTTATAAATGAAAACTGGTATATATTCAGTATAATATTAAAGTCAGACGGGACATTACATTTATAATGGACGCGTCCAAGAGTCATCACTATAATTCTGTTCACTGGGGCCCAACTCAAAGCATTTATTTCAATTAGACCATTAAAGGCATATTAAAATGTCCAAAAAACAAAAATAGTCATGTCTGTTTGTCAATTAGACAGTCACAATCCCAAGGCATAAACTTGTGAAAGTACTGAAATTGTACATAATTTTAACTTTTCAGTTTGAAGTGACATTTCTTTTTTTTTCATACGTCTCTATTAGTAATCTCAAAAAAGACATCCATCTAGCTAAATCTTCTCTTTTAAACATAGGTTTAGTATTGAAATTGAGTATAAACCACTTGATGAGATGAAAAAATGCAAAACTGGTAAAAATAAACCATTTTTCCTTAACAACTAGTGGGCTTCCTTTTTGGGGAAATGAAAGGATTTCGCACTTCCATACTTAAAAAAATTATTAATTACTTATTAAAATTTGTGCTTGGTTGATTGCAATAAGGTTTGCCACCTATCAAACAGAACTTAAACATAGCTGTCAAAAAGTGGGTATACCAATTATATGCAACGCTATGGCCTCTACCTAAGCTTTCAAAGATATAATATATTTTATTATGTCATGTAGTGTAATAATAAAAAAAAGTGTGTGTGTGAGATGAGATGAATGAAATTAAACTGTGTGGTGTGCTCCAAATAAAAATAAGTAAAAGTGAAAATTCGGGCGCCTGGAGTACACACAAAACTATGCCAAGGATAGACTTACCTGCGGGAGCTTGAGACTTTTAATCTTCAAGCGGGAAGGCATCAATAAAAATCAATCATGAAAAGTAAGAACGACTTTATTACCCGAAGGCTGCTGGTTTGAAAATTCCTTTCTAACATTAACAACTCTAATGTGTAAAATTAAGAGAAAATTGTTGTTATTATAAGACCTGTCATTATTGCACTTTTTAAAATAAATTGATGTTATGTATCATAAACCATACCAAACTCCGTCGACTAAATTAGGAACCTGATGGATTATCCAAGAGCATCTTGGTGATATTCGCCGAGATTGCCAACGGCGGTCCAAGATATATGCATTTTGATAGGGGCGTGCGTTCAAAAATTTAAGTAATATGGAAAAAAAAACGCCTTGTGGCTGAAAACAAACATGAATAATCGTTAGCGGATAAAAAATGGCGATCGATTCAGAAATCGATGCAGAAATCTTTACGAGCAATATGCAATTAAACTCACCGTTTCTTCCAAAAATCAAAATGTGGTCATCAGTAGATGAATTAATCCAAGCAAATAATTATCAAATGAAGATAAGAGATCCTGAAACAATTAAATATCGGAAACTATTAGCGTCTGCTATCAAAATAGCCATGACAACGCGGAACGGACCGAAATCACAAAGAATTCGCTTACCTTAAAAAATAAAGGCTATCCAATTAGGATCATGACAAGGGCAATCGGCTACCACATAATTAGGGACTAGATGCCGCCCATCTCAAGTTATATTTTGAGATTTTATTGGAGCGCTCAAAAATCACTCCATTGATTCCAGGCTGTAGGTCGAAAAGCAAGAAATGTCAAAGTCAATTTGACAGCATCGAAAATAAAAATCAGTGTGACCACTTCACGAATCCAAGTCAACCAAAAATGAATTTTCATAAGGCAACACCAACCAGAGCCTACAAATCAAAGCAAAGAATTCAACAGTATGTAACAGGCTTAAAAGACTCGTTACATTACATCCCTCCCCGAAAATAAAAGAAAGGAACTTTCTTTTATTAGAAAGAAATCTTCAACACAATAATAGACCAGTCTTAACAACTTTCTAATTCCCAAAAAAAGAAAAGAATCATAAAAGATTCAAAGTGTAAATGAATTCTGAACATGTCAAACGACAAGGTCTCAAGAATTTAATAAAAGTAAAAACATGCAAATGACAAAAAGTCAAAAATGAAATCTGTGAAAAACAGAAAAAAATATAAGTTATAAAAACTAGTTAAATGAAACGAAGAGAGAAATCTCTTAGCGCTTCTAAACTCCAAAACAGTGCAGTTAGGCACCATCGCCACTGACTACAAATTTCAAACGAATTCGAACAATTTACCAATACAAACTACAATTTTTAGTGCAGTTAGGCACCATCGCCACTGACTAAAAATTTCAAACCACTTGGAACAGTACAACTTTGAGTGCAGTTAGGCACTATCGCCACTGACTACTATGTCAACTGCTTCCAACTCTACCATCTCTATGAGTGCAGTTAGGCTCTATTGCCACTGACTAACTCCGTATCCAACAATCCAAAAAAAATTTGAAACTCCAAACAAAAGTTTTTAAATAAAGCTGAAAGACCTTATTTAAAATATTGTTACAGGCACAACCTGCAACGAAACAAAGGAAAGCGTACTGTGATCGGCTCATCACCACCGAATTCCCGAGCACAATAGCTGTAAAAGAATGTTGCTGTGACTGGCTCAACACTACCAATCTCCCAAACACAGACAAACACAAAAAATCATTGAGATCTCCAATGAGAAATCTCAATAACGAAAAGGCGAAAGCCAAAGTTTCACAATGCGATCGGCACATCACCACCGAACTTCCGAACGCAAAGAAAAAAGAATGACGAAAGTCAAAAAAAAAATCCCGCATTGTGATTGGAACAACAATGTCCAACACAATGGAAAAAGGAAAAAAATATGGCCGGGGCCGAAATCCCACATCGTGATCGGCACAACACCACCGACTTTCCGAGCACAATGGAAAAAAGAGTCGAAATCAAGGTCAAAAGTTACACCAAGATTCAAAAAATAATAAGGCATTTTGTAACAAAGGTTACAGAATGACCCTAAAAAGTAAAGTCCAGGATGAACGCGTTACTAACAAAGTCAAATCCGATCATTAAAGAGAATGAAACTCTAGTAAAAATGAGAAACAATTCTGTCAATGAACAGCACAAACTAGATTTAAAAATCGATTACTATTTATGACGAAAAGAAAATAGAATGATTTCAAACTATGAAAAAAGAAGAATACAAAAACTTGAAATTGAGTTCAAGTTTTTGATCTCAAGGTAAAAATAACCTGAAGTGTAGGGTTACATAAGATCTTAATAAAATGTAAACAGGTAAAAGGTTACCCCTAAAAAAATAAGATCTTATACAATCCAACAAAAACGAACAAAACATAAAATAAGATCCTCTGATGTGAAAAACATTTAGTGTGGAAAAAAATAGTATTTAATTAACAAGAATGGCCTAAGTTTTATTTTTAGAATGTTAAGAATTCAAATTCAATAAATTTATAAGAAGTTACCTAACATACATCTTTCAAATCGTTGATAACCTATCATCCATCCCCTCGTACATCACACTGTCAAAAACGACCTTCAAACAGAATTTATCAAAATCAAGACTAACACTTGGAAACCAAATTAAAATTTAATAATATCTTTAACATGATAACGTCCCACTGAACCTTTATTTAAATCTTTCAAAACATAAACGTTATCCGAAACCTTTTCAGTTATTTTACACTTTACAAACTTAGGTGCAAGCTTAGCTGAAAAATATGCAGGAGCATGAGATTGAACAAAACTTCTTCTCCACACCATATCACCCACACCAAAAGAAATGACTTTCCGACCTTTATTATAATAAGCGGCATTTCGCTTATACCCCTTTAACAAGTAAGCTTGAACTTTAACAAAAATATCACTAAGTGAATTAAGAGAAACTGCATAAGCATTCCTATTTGAAATTTCTAGTTGAGATAAGTTATCAACAGAACTACTAAAGTGATGTAATGACGCATCAAGAATAAGCTCCCTACCAAACATCAGAAAGTTAGGAGTAAACTCAGTAGCAAGGTTTACACTATTATTTAAAGCTAATTGAACATTGGGCAAAAAACTTGACCAAGTTCTATGATCATCTTTAACAAAACACGATATGCAGGTTTCGACCGTTTTATTATATCTCTCAACAGGGTTATTTTGAGGTGTATACAAAGTATTATAAAATATTTTGGTTATATTAAAACCTTTCAAAAAATCTACAAAATGTTTTGAAGTAAATTGAGTTCCATTGTCACAAACTACTATTTTTGGACAACCAAATTTGAGAAATATTTCTTTTTCAAAATGTTTACAAATTACTCTAGTGGTAGCATTGATCATTGGAAAGAACCAGCAATATTTAGTAAAAACGTCTACAACCGAAAGTATGTATCTATGACCAGAATAAGTTTTAGGTAGAATTCCTATGATATCAACTGAGAGCATAAGCATGGGACGATCAACTTTTTTAGGATTAATCATAATACCAAAAGGTGGAGATGTAGTATGTTTATAAGCTTTACAGGTATCGCAAGACAAAAATGTATTGATGAATATCATTAAACATTCCCTTCCAAAAATAATGTTGTTTTAATTTCTTTAAAGTTTTATGTATTCCTAAGTGTCCAGAATTCACATCATCGTGATTTGATCTAATAGTATCTAAAATATGCTCTTTGGGTATAACAATCTTCCAGTCTAAAAGACTGTGAGGATTATATTTATTTCTACAAAATTTATATAAAGTATTATTTTCAACTCTAAAATTCTTATACTTTCTAGGAGATTTTTGACATTGGGTAAATATTTTTCTATACCAAGGGTCAGTAATTTCATCGTCAGGTAAGACTAAACTGTCCTGAGCGTTTATAGCGGCGACTTCTATGCGAGATAAAGCATCTGGAACTAAATGTAATGAACCTTTTTTATGAATAATATCGAATGTAAATTGAGAAATTCTAGCAGCCCAACGAGCCAAACGTCCACTAGGATTACTGAGACCTAAAAGCCATTTCAAACAAGCGTGGTCAGTGACAACTGTAAACTTCATTCCTTCAATATAAGGTCTAAAATGTTCTATGGAATCTAAAATAGCTAATAATTCACGTTCAGTGGTACTGTAATTTCTTTCACATTTATTAAGTGACCTAGAATAAAAAGCAATGGGATGTTGATCTCCCTTCTCATCCTCTTGACTCAAAACACTACCAATGCCCACAGAACTAGCGTCGCAATGTAAAAAGAAAGGTTTTTCAAAATTGGGACATTGCAAGACGGGAGAAGTTACTAACGAATTTTTTAATTCTTGGAATGCATTTTCAGCTTCGTCATTCCAAGTAAGTGACTTTTTAGAATTTTTACTACCTGCAGTCATTTTAGTTAAAGGAGAAGCAATATCAGCAAATTTGCAAATGAATCTACGATAATAGGAACATAAACCAAGGAAACTTCGAAGTTGTTTTACCGATTCTGGACGAGGAAAATTTTCTATTGTCTCTAATTTAGAAGGATCAGTATGCAAACCATTACTGTCAACAATAAAACCAAGATAGCGAAGTCTATCTTTGCAAAAGTTACATTTCTTTAAATTTACGGTTAATCCTGCCTCTCTTAATATATTATAAATTTTATTTAATTGTTCAATATGGCCATTAAAGTCAGAATTTATACAAATTAAATCGTCTAAATAACAAAATACAGAATTATCATACTCTGGACCAAAAAGTTTATCTACTAGTCTCTGCAACTCAGCCGGTGCATTTGTGAGACCGAATGGCATGCGAACAAACTCGTACAGACCTTTTCCAGGAACCACAAAAGCAGTTTTCTCACGGGAGGATTTCTCAAGTGCAATTTGCAAAAAAGCTTTAGAAAGATCTATTGTACTAATATACTTGGCACCTCTAAGGTTATCTAATATTCTAGAAGTATAAGGAAGGGGATAAGAATCTTTAATAGTAACAGAATTTAATCGTCTTGAATCTAAACACAATCTAGTACCTCCATCTTTCTTTTCTACCGCTAAAACAGGTGAACACCAAGGAGACTTAGAGGGTTGAATAATGCCTTCTTTTAGTAAAACTTCTACTTCATCAAAAAGTTCTTTTTGTTTAGCAGGACTCAAAGGCCAATATCTTTGTTTAAAAGGTTCACTAGTAACGTTAATTTTATGTTCAACTAAATGAGTGAGTCCCAAACCTCTTTTCTCATAAGAAATGTCTTCAAACAAAGCAATAGTGCTATTTAATTTCTGTTTCTCTGAAGGAGAAAGTTCAGAAATAGGAGTAACAGAACAAACTTGTATTTTATTATTTTGACTATCTTTAACAAGTGTAATGTTTTTCCACAAGTCTCTAGCAATTTTAAATTTAATCCAAAAGTCAAAACCTAAAATGATGGGTGGATCAAAAGAAGGAATAATTAAAAATTCTATTATCTTAGTGATATTATCACAAGTTACTGGCAAATCCATGGCACCAATAATTCTCCGAGAGGTGCCATCTGCTATAGAAGCAGAACCACAAGAAGGTCTAATTTTATAACCTGACTGCAAAAATTGTTCGTGAATATTTGAGCCTAAAACACATTTAGTGGAACCGCTGTCCAACAAACCTGAAAAAATTTGATTTCGAACTTTAAATTCTAAAAAGGGTCTAGCATCACTTTGTTTTGTAAAAAGAATAGGAGCTGAACGATAAATGTTAAAAAAGGTCTTTAAATAATCCAACCAGCCTGAAAAATCTTTATCACGAGTAACATCCTCCGGCTTGTGACTTCTAATTGTTTTTTTACACATCGAGACACTCGAAGTTTTCTCAAAAACGTGGGCTCGATGCAACCGAATCAGTTTTTTGGCTCTTGCGAGTCTTTAACAGCCGAATTACAAACGTCACAAGTCTTAGAAGTGACCCCTGCCTTATGACACTTAAAACAAACAATACCCGGTATGGACTTACAATTTTTATACGAGTGTCCGGGTTTTTTACATTTCAGACAAGTTAAATCATTAGAAACTGCATTTACTTTTACTGAAGGTTTAACTGACTCTTTGTTGGGTTTTCTGTCTACAACAACTTCCAGTTCTTTTGCAAGTTCTAAAAATTGTTCAATTGAATCAATCTGCCTAAGAAACAAAAAAGGTGTATAAACAGGTAACATATTGTGTTTTATGGCATTAATTAAAGTTTGGTCAAACAAAGGTTCTGAAAGGCGACTGGCCATATCAGAAATTTCAGTGATGAAATCAGGAAGCGACTCAGACGGTTTCTGTTTTCTGGTGCGGAGCTCATTCTCTAAGAAATAATCAAAATCAGGCTTATCAAAGCGTTTTAAAAGCGCTAGCTTAAGTGCATGCCAAGAAGGAATACGAAGTCGTATAGATCTAAACCATTTAAGTGCTATGCCATCAAGCAAATCTGAAAAAGAACCCACAAGGAGGTTTTCATTGAAATTTTTATAAAGAAAATATTCTTCTATTTGAGTAATAAATTCCCTAACACAAGATTTACCGCTATAAACTATTCTACTTTTCTTCAAGTCAGGCAATTTAGTGAAAGGAGGAAAGTTTTTTCGAATATTTTCATTCACAAGCGCATTCAAGGAGTTAAATGAAGGCAACGCTTGAGCTGTAAGAGCCGAAGAAGAGTGAGCGATTCTTGAGTCAAAGGGATTGTTAACATCTGTGGCATTAACCATCTCATGGACTTTCTCAATAGCATCAGCATCAACAGCAGTACAGGTATCGACATCACCCGAATCCTGAAGCGGCGGAAACTGAACTCCCTTGTCCATGACTAACAAACAGCAAGGCGAATAGCAAACGAAAAGCAAAAACTAAATTTCAAAAAGTTAAAAGTTTGAAAATAAATTCTCAAGTTTGAGGTTAAGTATTGAAGTCAATGTGGTATTCCCATGAAAAATTACTAAGTTAATTTTATCGTTTTAAAAGTGCAATAATCACTTACAAGCAGCTTAAATCTAGATAAATTAAATGTACAATATTGTACTTACAATTAGATTAAATTATTTTCTTTAAAAGTTAAACTTAGTTTTTAAAATAACTTTACTGTTGAGAACAACAAAACACGGTCAATGCTATACATTTCTGTTGGTTTTGCTAAGAAAAAAACATGTTATTAAAACAAACAGGTCAATAAACAAAATTATCAATAAGTAAACACCAAACATTGTTTACAAAGATTCACCAAATTAGGTTAAGTACTACTTATGAGTCAAAAATTAAAATAAATACAAAGTTATTGAAGTAACAATGTAGAACAAACTAATGCAAACAATAGACTCATAAGTTAATTAATAATTGTGCAATAATGACAGTATATAGGTACCAGACAAACCTACTTCAAGTCCCTGTTCGGGCGCCAATTGTAATAATAAAAAAAAGTGTGTGTGTGAGATGAGATGAATGAAATTAAACTGTGTGGTGTGCTCCAAATAAAAATAAGTAAAAGTGAAAATTCGGGCGCCTGGAGTACACACAAAACTATGCCAAGGATAGACTTACCTGCGGGAGCTTGAGACTTTTAATCTTCAAGCGGGAAGGCATCAATAAAAATCAATCATGAAAAGTAAGAACGACTTTATTACCCGAAGGCTGCTGGTTTGAAAATTCCTTTCTAACATTAACAACTCTAATGTGTAAAATTAAGAGAAAATTGTTGTTATTATAAGACCTGTCATTATTGCACTTTTTAAAATAAATTGATGTTATGTATCATAAACCATACCAAACTCCGTCGACTAAATTAGGAACCTGATGGATTATCCAAGAGCATCTTGGTGATATTCGCCGAGATTGCCAACGGCGGTCCAAGATATATGCATTTTGATAGGGGCGTGCGTTCAAAAATTTAAGTAATATGGAAAAAAAAACGCCTTGTGGCTGAAAACAAACATGAATAATCGTTAGCGGATAAAAAATGGCGATCGATTCAGAAATCGATGCAGAAATCTTTACGAGCAATATGCAATTAAACTCACCGTTTCTTCCAAAAATCAAAATGTGGTCATCAGTAGATGAATTAATCCAAGCAAATAATTATCAAATGAAGATAAGAGATCCTGAAACAATTAAATATCGGAAACTATTAGCGTCTGCTATCAAAATAGCCATGACAACGCGGAACGGACCGAAATCACAAAGAATTCGCTTACCTTAAAAAATAAAGGCTATCCAATTAGGATCATGACAAGGGCAATCGGCTACCACATAATTAGGGACTAGATGCCGCCCATCTCAAGTTATATTTTGAGATTTTATTGGAGCGCTCAAAAATCACTCCATTGATTCCAGGCTGTAGGTCGAAAAGCAAGAAATGTCAAAGTCAATTTGACAGCATCGAAAATAAAAATCAGTGTGACCACTTCACGAATCCAAGTCAACCAAAAATGAATTTTCATAAGGCAACACCAACCAGAGCCTACAAATCAAAGCAAAGAATTCAACAGTATGTAACAGGCTTAAAAGACTCGTTACAGTAGGTGATATTCTTTGGTACTAATTTGTTTTTACTAACTATCAGTATTTTCAATTTATCAATCGACCATATCAGCAGTACCCGTTTAAAAGCACATTGTGGAATTTTTAATTCAGTCACATAGTGGGCGTCAGAAAGCAGACATTCTCGCCAAGGCCTAAAAACCGATGGAGTGGCGACTCATTCACGTTTATTTTATCCAGAGAACGCCACGCGAAAAAAGGTGGAACATTATGAGGAACCTTTGAACATCAGTGAGATAAATATGGGTTAAAAAAATACAGTATCGAAGGCACGGTTAGCGCAGTGGCTGAGCGATTGGACTGCTGCGCTGCGCGTCGCGGGTTCGGTCCCCGCACGGAACAAATATTTGTATGGCCTACAAATAGTTGTTTCGGGTCTGGGTGTGTTTGTGTATGTGAGTTTAAATGTTTGTAAACGCACCCACGATACAGGAGAAATTCCTAGTGTGGAGCAATGTGGTTTTTTTAAAAAAAAAAAGTATATTTACCTCACTGTCTTCATTGATTTTGCCTTCCCATTCATAAATGGACGTGATTTGTGGTATCACGTTGACACAAGCAGCTAGTTTGTTCTTTACTAGGCCGTGACCAATAGCCTTGCCGACGTCTGTGTTGGGGACAGTCACATAAGCCACGGAGTATTTGTCTGAAAAATATTAGTTAATGTTGTTTAATTAAAGAATTATTGTAGAGGCAATAACCGGTAAACAGTATGACAATAAACCAGCATAATGTAGAATAAAATATAAACTCACCCGTATCCGTAATGTCAGAAGACATGTTAGCTTGAGCAAGTACTAAACAAGGCCTAAGAAATGAAAAGTATAATGTAATCAATGACTTTTTATTTAAAGAAAATAGCATTTTATGCCCCGAACCACGATTTAATTTAAGTTTTGATCAGTTTTGACACAACAAACAAACCAATGACAGAATCTTGGCCAAACTTGACAGTTGACATTGACAGTCCTCATTTTTCAACTTTTTGTTAAAACTAGGCATGCTACTTGGTCTTTTTAGCACAGGTTAGTGTTCATGGGGAATCCTAAACGATATAAAAAAACTGTATAAATGATACAAATTGTAATTTAATGTTATCGTACTCTATTAGTTTTATTACTTAATAATAAAACAATGGTGATATCACTGGCTGTTGATAATTTATTATATGGAAGTCGATAAATAATGTTTTATATTTCTGAACGTAGGCAAAAAGAAGAAAAGACGCGGGCTGCTTGAACAATATTATTTCAAGTACATGAGATAGTTCAGTTGCTAGTTGTATTTTATGAAATTAAAATAGTAAAGTGAACGTTAATCTATGGAGAAGAAGAGGAAAACCAAGGAAACGATGGATGGATTGTGTGAGGAATGGAAAGAAAACGGAGTAAAATAATAGCCTGCACTGAGGAAAGAAAAAAATAAATGTGTTGCCGTGACTTCAAGTAGTTAACATTATCAGGGAGGAATGATGATAAAAGTGAAGAGAAATAAAATTAACAGGGGGATAATATAACTTTATAAGGTAGGTAAAATTATTGCTTTATTACTTAGATCGGTAGCAGAGAAAGTTTTCAGTAGTAACTACAGTTATTTTGAGATAAGTGTAACCGCGTATGTACAGCCAGTCCCAAAAAGCTATAGACACGGACAAGGAACCATGTTATTATTTACAACCATTAAAATTCAGCTATGATAGGGTCCTCCGGCAGACACGTGGCGCCATCTATTATCATAAGAACGTTACTGTTGTTTGCCACGGGAACAGTACTTATTTTTGATGACAGGATGAAAGTCTACCCTGAGTCCGTTTCTGTACAACGTTTATGCAACAGGATGATTTTCACGCTTACACTACTGAACCCAGTGGTTTAGGCATGAAAATGTAACATACTTTCGCATTTAGTTGGTCTGACTCTAACTGCCGCACTCAGAGAGCTTTAATGATTACTTAGGCCATCACTTAGTAAAGGTTTTGACAGTTACTGTTTTGTCATACAAAAGTATGTCAAATCTTTACTAAGTGACGGTTTAAGTAATCATTAAATATCTCTGAGTACCGCAGTTAGTATTGCTCGCAAGTGCGACTCCTGAGTACAAGGGCCTGGGTTTGATTCCCGGGTCGTGCAAAGCGTTATTGTGTTATTTTAATGGGATTTTCTCAGTTACAGCCATGAAGTGCGGATTTGTGCCCGGTCGATGGCAATAGGCTTGCTCCCTCCCAACTAGGTACACCACTGCCCCTTCTATGACTCTTCGGGGGTTTTCACGTGTGATGTTATGTTTTTTTTACTTGACCCGTATTGTCCCACTCCTGGGCAAAGACCTCCCCCAATTCCTTCCACTTTTTACGATGGTGTGTTCATTCTCGCCAGTTGGTGAGTTATGTTATGTTCGTATAAGAGGAGGATTTGGAGTAAATTAGGGGCGCAAACGCAATGTTTTTTTTTGGATACTTAGTTTAGTTGAGTACCAATTTTACTGCAGTATCGGGTAGACCTTATCAATAAAAAGCATTTAAGTGTCTGAAAATCACGCGACCCACCACTGTTTCCGAGTTGTGAGTCTTCGATTTTTTAATTTTTCCATATAGAACGATTTACGTAGGTATATTTTTAAAATGTTACCTCGGATAACAAACTTTGCAGGAAAGATAGTATTGCTCTATTCAAAAACCATGAATAATCGAAAAAAAAATGGTGTCTGTCCATCGGTTTGGTGATCGGCCACGTAGTCTCGTGCTGTCGACTCTACCCTGAGTCAAGTAACGCTCTATGGACTCATCGTTGCAGGTAACGTGTCCAAAAGAATCTGAGGATTCGTAATTGCACAAGAGACGATAGTCTTTGACTCAAAGAACTCAATATTTAAATATTGAGTTCTTTGAGTATGGACACGTTAGTCTGACGAGCGGTCCAGCTTAACCTGAGCATGCGTCAGGTAAAAACAAGCTTGTAAATATAATAATTGTTAGACTGATATTATAATTATTTTAGATGGTATCTGTTTATGTACCTACTGTATACAAATGAGCATCCGGAGTAATAATTCTTCAATTCTTGCAATAGGTACAATATCAATAGGTAATACAATCATAACTATGAATATCGTAACTAGTGGAGCTGCGTGTGATTATATCATTTAACATAGGTAGGCAAGTCATAAAATAAAGTATGTATATATAACTGTCAGCGTTAAGCCTTAGTAAATAAATGTGAAGGTCGTACGCCACTTAATAACGGGCAAGAAACATTAAAAACCAGTTTAAATTGACATTCGTTTATTGTTTTTTAATCTAGACAATGTTTATTCTTAGAAATGACTAAATCTGTCCTATAAGTCAGTACTTTTATTTTGTTTAAGTACCTATTTTTAAGTATATCGATTACAATGACAACTTGGTCAGCAATTAAATAATAAAAATCTAATACTTTTGTTGCTATGTGGAATGAGATTAGTTTATTGATGTCGACAGAAATCAATATCTACAATTAATATGCACATCTAGAAAATACAAAGTATGTATATTATATACGTACTTACATTTTTTTTAAAGTACCTAATTAAATAAAATGACACAGGACGCTTTATAAATGAACTATCCATAAAATTAGTTGTTGGAATGCCTAGTTCTATAAAATATTTATCAATACTTAATTTTATAGATATCGTTACACAATTAAAGTACAAGTTACACAATTAAAGTACAATCATGTCGAAACCCTGTGAAGGTTTTAAATATTTAGGTACACTTACGTAAAAGTATAATAAATTGTAATGACTAATTAAATAGCCTCTTAGCTAAGTTTGAGAATGAAAACAAACAAAATCTTTATTTTCTTTTATTCAATTACAAAGCGTTTAAAAAGTTATAACCGTAGTAGGCGTAGCCCTTATATATGTCGTAGGATAATTTGATACTTCGAATCTTCGCGGAAATCCTAGGAAATCCTAGGGGTTTTGCGAAAACGCGGATAATTAGACATAGGCGAAAAATTTTTTTAGGGGCGGCATGGGCACCGGGCCGTAGGCCGACGAAGGAGGCCGGCGGAGGCCCGGCACTTCGGGGACAGAAGATATTAGTGTTATTTAATATGCGAGCGAAGCGAGCGCGCGTTGAAAAAGCTTTTGCTTTCGACGTATTTGGTGACCATTAATCCATTTTGGTAACTATGTCTAATTATCCGCGTTTTCGCAAAACCCCTAGGATTTCCGCGAAGATTCGAAGTATCAAATTATCCTACGACATATATAAGTACTATGAATTAAAATTCAATTATTATTGAGGTTGTGGTTCAATCAACCCGTATTCGCTATTATGTCCCATAGCTATCCATCATCACATCAATAAGTTTGATGATCATCATTTCTAGATCTGCTACAACCTACTGCGATTACCATGATTTGTATAGTGATAATATGAAGTTTAGTGTTCTTTGCATCGACAAATACTATCCAGCTATTATACACAGGTTCACAGCTTTTAATAGGACTATTACACTGCAGAAGTCTTACATTAGTAAGACAATAAGATACATTTTACAATAATTCGTAATCGACTAGGCAAATGATGATATAGTATAATAGTTTACAATAGATTAAACGGTGTTTATACTGGTTTACATTCTCCGTCTCCGTTGTAAATTGTCCAAAGGAAGAACTGAAGAACAAAATCACCAATCCTCATTCTAATATAAATTAGTCATTATTCACACAACACACATTTCATGAACTGTTCTATATTAATTTATGATATGTCTGGCAACACACGAGCAACAACTGGGTACTTTTAGTGACTGCTCGTCATCTCCATGCAGTAAGCGCATTTTGCGGTACACGTACTTCTGTTTGCAACGGCCTTGGTAACCCTTCATGAATGTAGCGATTCCAGAACATGGGGTTAAGTCTTGCCTGAAACAAATTAAGACTTTATTTTAATAACTGGAAAATTACTGACGCATTTCTGTGTAGGCCTACAGCAGTCAACTTCACATTTTAGGGTTCCGTAGCCGAAGGGCAAAAAACGGAACCCTTATAGAGTCGTCATGTTTAGCTGTCTGTCCGTCCGTATGTCACAGCCACATTCCGAAATTAGGTAGTTAGCGTAGTTCAAGCCTGTTATCGATGCCTTAGAGTGAAAACCTCGTAAGTGTAAAAGAAGTAACTGTTCAGGAGCGAGAAAAAACTGCGTGCATTTTCCAATTGTTGTACGGCGTCTTTTATGTTTTTTTATTATTTAATATGGAATAAATATATCGTATGAACTATGATTAGTCAGATCAGGATTTGCGTGGCGAGGTTTTATTCCTAAAACCGTAATAAAATAAATATGAGCAAAAATGCATTCCCGAGCTTTTCACTCTAAGGCGACGTTATGTGTTTTACCTTCCTCATAGTTAGTCTTACTTATGATATATTAAGTTTTTTGAGTTCTGTACAGAATAGGCCAGAATAAAAGTATTTTTTTGCTTTTTCGTCCGTCTGTCTGTTTGTCACAGCTACTTAATTAAGCACGTAAAAATTCTATCGGTTTAAAATTTCAAGTGGGATTGTAAAACTAAAATTATGGTGCCTTTCTCTATTTGGCGGCCAATATAACGAAACTATGGAAATTGGATATAATTAAAGATTACTAACAATAATATTGTATTATGTTAATTTAGTCTTTACTGAGTCATTATAAATCGATTTACACAAGATTTTTTGGGTAATTTAAAAACCCAAAAGTGAATGAAAAAAATAGCTATTGCCTCTGATTTGACACATTATGTTTGTTACTAGGTATAGCATTTTATTCATACCAGCCACCGTATCGGTTGTTTTAATAAAACAGAGAAGATTAAAAAAAAACGAACAATTCTGTTTTACTTTCATCCGAATACCTACTCATAGTTTCGGATTTCACCCTGAAGTGCCATCCCAAAAATGTATCTAACTCTACACTGCATGAGTTATACATACAGTATCAAACTCTTTTTGAACTCAACCGCCATACAAAGTTCTTTATTATTAGTAGAGATCGGGGGGTCTAAAATGGCCACTTTAGCAGATAATAATAGGAAAGTAATATGAATTGCGTTAAAATTCGTAAGAAGGTCACAGACCCAGTTACTATTATGAACACAGACCCAGTTACTATTATGAACACAGACCCAGTTACTAATATGAACACAGACCTAGTTACTATTATGAATGGCCCATTTTAAGAATTTTAACGCAATTCATATTATGATCCTATTATGACCTGCTAAAGTGGCTATTACCACATGCATCCGAATACCCGATCTCTATTAATAAGGCATCAATTTTGTTCATTGGCTTTTAGATGGAGTAATTTGGTAAAGAGTTTATCATACATAATATAAAAGTTAATTTTAAGCCGTATAGATTTTAACTTAAATTAATATGGTTAAAAATATTTGTACAAAATTAAATACCATTCCCCCTCTGTTATCCTCAATTCCGAAGTTTGCCCATCGACGGTGCTCACATTTCTGTAATCAATCGAGTTGATAGCCGTTAAGGTTAATGCAACAGAAACAATAAAGCAATATACACGAATAGTACGCATGATGACTAGAATAGCAATAAAAAACCAGTTTATGCGAATCTCTTATTGTATGCGAGATCTATACAAAGCGAGGCTTGTGTACAATTTCTAGAAATCAGCATAAATCCTTTACAAACTTAGGCGTGCGGTTTTTTAAAGTAAGCTCGGCATCTAATAGTACACCCATATTACGCCAGTTATGCTTAGTTAACTGCCGTGTTGTAAGTGGTGAGTCTGTTGCCATTAACCGGGTAGTAATCCAGGCACCTTGGCTGCTACCGAGATCTTCCTAACGTATTAAACATTTTGCTAGACCTGCGAATTGAACCCAAGCCGCTTAAGAGAGATCATATTATTAGGATGCTGATATATTAATTAAGTTACATTGCTTATAATACAGAAACCACGCCTGCTGCATGTTGCATGTATGTATGAAATGAAATGTCAAAAAACTATTCTGATTATGAACTTTCGACAATATGATGGTTCTACTTTTTAATGATTCTGGAAATTAAGTTTATGCTCAAAGGTGATTCTGACTTACAAAATTATGCCTTTTGAATTTATGATAAATGAGTGTACGCCAAATGTTTTTCGGCGAAATGACCTTTATGCCATCCACTGCTATGCAAAATAAAATTCGGACACAAAAAGTTCTACTATAAAAGGTAGACCCCACCATACCAAGTGTATGTTCGCGAGATGTCACAAGTAAAAATTTATACTATTATCTGCGTCTCTGATTTTGTGAGCTCGTATTATCTTATTATGATTCTGCTAAAGTGGTAATTTAAGGCTTCATGCTTCCCGTCGGGGCTGCGGGTTGTTCGAAAGAGATACCGTGCCCTCAGCGCAAGGGGTAAGAAGGAACATGGGTGGTTTTTAGTCAGTAGAAGTCTGACACTCCCTTTCGCTCTGCCCAGAGCGGAAGGGGTTATTTGATGATTTCCCAACCCCCCCCAAAAAAAAAAAAAAGGTTTCATGCTTCGCGGAAGCGCTTACGAGCACTAGACCATCGCGGTAGTAGTTCGCTCTAACACGACACAGATATTTAGAAGAAACATCACTTTATAGTCTCGCACTCTATTGCATGGGACTTAAATATAACTGGCGACATGTGGGTGTACTAATCGGTACACCTCTGCCTAATCCTTTAGGGATTACAAGCATGATGCTATGTTATTTTGTCACTCACTTGCAAATCTCCACTTTGAATCCCTGTACTGGGTCGTCATCTCGATTTAGCACAAGGTGCCATTGTCCACTGGGGTCGACTCCTGCTTTTGGATACAATAGCTGGATATAACATAATAGATTATTATTTTGATTGTTGCAAAACTTACATAATATGAAGCACTCTGGACAACGGCGGATCCAGAATTTTATTCTGGGCACATGGGGCACATGGGGCAGGCCGGCAAAAATAATAACAGAAACAGTTTAAAAAAAAATGATTGCAAAAAAATAACAACCGACTTGAAAAGAAAAAACACTAAAAGTTTCCAGAATAACTTTAATTTCGGAAGTCCGTGGCAAAAAGTCAATGAAACAAACAAAGTCACCGAGATTTGATTTGTAGTATGACTGTGATGGGAACTTATTAACTGCCTGGGGGGGGGGGCACATGCCCCGTGCCCCCCCTATGAATCCGCCCTTGACTCTGGAGCTATTACGTAGGTACTGCTTCCTACGTGCCTCAGAGAGCACTTTAAGCCGTCTCGGCTATCAATGGCAGATCTTTGACAGTATTTTACAGCTAGTGGCAGACAGACAACCAGTATAAGGTACCAAGAGGGAGAACCCCTTTTTTTTTAAAACCACCCATGTTCCTTCTTAGCCCTTCATGTCGAGGGCGCGGAATCTCTTGCGAACAACCCGCAGCCCCGACGGGAGGAAGACCACTCTTGGTAAGACTGGTTGTCTGTCTGCCTCTTGGATCTCCCCCAGTCCTAGTCTTAAGACTGGGGGGGAGGATCCAAGCGGCTCCATGTAAAATACTGGTATTCAGCTGCATACGGCTATACATGAAGTCGATCGCAAAATGGTTTGGAAAACCTTTTGTTCTTCTGACGATCAAAAGTGCCTCTAATGGTCTAACTGCGGTACTCAGAGATATTTAATGATTACTTAAGCAGTCACTTAGTAATGGTTTGACATACTTTTGTATGACAAAACTGTCAAAACCTTTACTAAGTAATCATTAAAGCTCTCTGAGTGCGGCAGTTAGTGAAATAAATGCTTTGAGTTTGTGTTACAAAAAGGCTTTTTGTTCTAAACATACCTTCGACTCAAATCTGCACAACTCTACATTCTCCTCTTGAGGTCCCACCCTCTGGGTGATGTCTGGTACGTCTGGCAAATCCAGTTTGTCATCTTGGAACATGCCTAAATCTTTGAGCTGTAAGTTAAAAGAGAAAATGCTGTTGTAAATAGGAATTTTATAACAAAGGCAATTAGAACAATGATGCATAGCAAGTGCAAGGGTGTGGTGTACTGTTTTTACCAAACTGCGATTAAGCTCAAAAGGTGTTTGACCTGTTTGTATGTATGTATATCCGTTTTATTGTTCCCTCGTAACTTCTAAAGGATGAACGGATTTAGATAATTTATACGTTGTTAGATTCGTCTAGGTGGCGCGAGTGTCACTGGCAACATTAAAAAAAAAACTAAAAAAGATGGCGGGACAGGCGGGGCCCTTTCCATTTTTTTACATCTTTGGTGCTCGTTTCTTGCTTTTCAGTTTTTTCAGTAGGGTTTTTTTTTGTTTTTTTATTACTTAATAAAGATATCAGTATTTTTTCAGGAACTTAATATTGGAAACTGTAAAAAGTACAACATGAAGTTCATGAAAAGCTTCAAAGGTTATTTTTATTAATTGGCTTTTCTATGCCTCACTCAGTTGGCAGGGTAATAGCGAAACACACTCGCATTCCCAATGCTACATTTACACATTTCTATAATATTGCGTTTTTAAGATGTTGAACCTTTGAAAATTAGAAGCTTTATTACATCACTATTTTATTACTTGTCCAGGAGACGAACTTTCCAAACACATAATAGGGTAGTTGACAAAAAAATCGAATCAGTCCGTCAGATAGACTCCAAAAAGTATTGGACGCATATTTTTCTTATTTCACGTAAACAAAAAATGAATACGATAGTACAGTACTTCGAAAAGTCGCGTGACGTCATAGTTTGATACATTTTTTACCAGAAAATGACGTCACAAGCCCCCAGTCACGATCTTTTAAACTTTTTTTTTCATCAATTTTATAAAACAAAAAACACGTATTCAATATTTTTCATTAATCGAACAGAGACGGTCAACGACGGTAAACAGAATCATATTTTTATTAGTCAGGAAACATCCTTATTATGGGAAACTATGTACTTGGTTACCAATTTCCTACTAAGTTCATCTGATTGTAATCGAGAAGTGTGATCGTGAATGGAATACTGTGCAGGTGGCTTACAATGACATCTTAAAGCATGTTTTAATCTTATTCCAGTGTTGAATAGACATGGCACTAGACCCCCTTAGCTCTGTCACTTTCCCACCCTCGAATAAGGCTATATGACATCATGGTAACCCAGGTGTATAAGGTGGACGAATAGGACTAAAAAGTAGAATAAACTTAAATTACCTCTGAAATAAGTTTGTTGGCTGTTTCTATCGGGTAGTTAGGAATATCTTCGCATATCCCAAGTCTTCTGCAATGTTCTGGTATCTCCAGCTTGAATTCTTCAGATGTTGGTCCAGGGAATACAATCTTGTCCGTATTTTGACCTGGAATGTTAAAGATTAAGTTACTTTGTGTTACTGAGGAAACTTAGGAGATAATAACAATAATTTGTTCGTTAGGTAGCTGGATCAAGGGTTTTGCTGAACAAAACCCCAACCAAAGCGGTATTCCTGGACACGGGTCGCATTGTTTGGAGGTTCCTTTCTCGTTCCAGATACCGATGGGCTACTGTTTTCAAATGTTATTTTTATATTGATTTTAAATAGGAATAAAAAAAGAGAAAAATATGAACGAACGAGTAAAAATCGCTTGAAAAGTAAGGTAGAGAATATAAAATACTGATATTTTGCTGTATCCAGTTACTGTAAACCGACTCCAACATAATTATTTATTTAATTAGTTGGGAAAAGCTAAAGCAAATGATGATGACGATAAGAAATTGCTAATTTCTTCTACATAGGAGAAACATCCAAAACAATTAGATCTACGTAGGACAATGCAATGTTTATATGTCAAGAAAAAGTGTGTAGAATAGTTATCTCAGTGTAATCAAAGCAAAGAAAAAAAAACAATTATACATCCGTGTTAGAATGGCTGTTTTTATGAACCAAGTACAATTTAACCTTAAGCCGGAGACAATGTGATTATAAGGTAATTTGCAAGCAAGTAATATCGTTTTTTTTATAGTCAAATTGATGAGTTTGTAGTTTTTTGGGTGTCTAAGTAATACGTATAGTACTTAGTTACCGGATTTACGTCATATCGTACACGGGTATACTTAAACGTTACTTGAACTTATCAAGTGAATGTCTATATAAGAAGAAATGAGAGACTAACATATATTTCTGTGGATTGCATGCACAGATTAGGCCTTTCAAAAAGTATTGCTTAACTATCTTACGTGCTTATTTTTGCAGTTCGCGTATCATTATGTGTTAGTTAAATAGATATTTTAAAGCATATTTCCTGCATTATGAAAACATAATCAAAGTAATTTAAATAAAGCCCCCAGAAGTCATTTATTTTATTTTATTGTAGATGGTTATGGTGAATGACGCTATTTTCCATAACCATTGTTGTGGTTAATTAATTTGTAAATTAACCTAAATTCAATTCAATTCAAATATTGTTTAATTTCACATACGCACATTATGAAACACCAGAAGCTTGGTTTGTATTGGTCGATTCCGGTAAAGAAGAACAGGCATTAAATTCTACGATTAATGTTTAAAGTAATTTAGTGAAATTTACATCTCGTAAATATTATTATTAACATTCAACTACATGCAATTAAATGTTGCATTGTGGTGTTAGAGGAAAATAATGTTTCAATTAAAATTTACGCCATCGAATTATCGCAACTCGTCGATAAGCCGGTAGGTTGACCATATACAGTGTGCGTAAAAGGAGGAAATTACCGATAATGACGCGAGTACTAAAATAATCTTTGTGTTGCAACTGTTGCAAGCGATGTAAATGGCCGACCTTGGGAGGTGCAGTTAGATTTAAATGATGTGTAGCAGGTACCGAAAGGTTAACTTCGGTTCCATTTAGAATAAAACGTATAGCTGTGTGTTGCTCACAATATACACGGGGGTTTGATGTGCATTGTACCTACATAAGTATATAAGCCTTGCGATTTTTAATATAATTTGAAAGATATTAGTATTTAATTTGGAGTTGCTGTCTTGTAGGAATTTTGACATACACAGCTTCAAACATTTGAAGTTAAAATAAAATGACCACTACTCTAAAACTCTTAAATATATTTTAGTTATAGTTTACTTATAAGTACTAATTATAACTTTGTAAGTGAACCAACAGTACTGTGCCTAAATGTACTCCTTTTTGTGTAATTTTTTTCTTAAATAAATTATTTTTTTTCCTAGCTATTTATTTGTTCCAATAAACTATTCAACCTGAACACATAGTCCATCTATCGTTTATTTGGGCATCCTCTACTGTTATATTCTGCATCTGATGCATCTGGGTTTTATGTGTATTTATTTGTGGTTCGTTCATTTGGAGAGGATGAATGAAAGTCGATTAACAAAAGGTATCTACAAGGCAGATCTGAGTGGCAATGCCGGGAGGGGACGCCCTAGAAAGACAAACACTGATCTTATTGGTGCCGTTCTTCAGAAAGGACAGGTGCGTAGTACTCGTAACCGGCGTGCGTGTATGACCAGTATGAATGTGGACGAGGCAAGGATCGTAGCAAGTGGCGTTCTGTGGTTTCTGCCTACCCCCATGTGAAAAGGGCGTGAGTTTATGTATATATCATGTATTTATCTCACCTCGTCTACTCTCTGCATATGGCTTCCAACTTAAAACTTTAGATTCATTTTCAGTCCTCGTCTGCATAGGCTCTCCTTTTCTAATTTGAGCGGATTGTACATCATCAGGAACATTTGACGAGTAGCTTTCGGGAGTGATGACTGACCGTGTGCTCATCCGTTCAAAGGCACGGTTCTCTGGGATGACCACAGGTTCCTGGTTTGCATAGTAGTGATGCTGGGAGTCGCTATCTGAACTCGCGTACGAAGTGTGCTTGCATTTGTATGCTGATGCTGTCATCTGAAATTGAGAAATTTATTGGTTGAAATACGTTTTTCTTTACTCCTCTATCTTATTATAAGTGTCCTTAAAAACTGAAAATAACTGGCGGTCTCTAAATTATTTAACCCAGATTTTTTTTTATCAAATAAATTTATGTAATTCACAAATGACTTTTATTTTCTATCATGAGTGTACACATTTTAAAAATGACTTTTTGCTAAATAGATATTCTGCTATACAGACCATCTGATAGTTAGACGTTTTGCTACATGGACATTTTGCTAAGTAGAGTTACTGCTCACTAAACGTTTTACGCTGTTGGACATTTAGCTACTTACTGCCGCACTCAGAGAGCTTTAATGATTACTTAGGCCATCACTTTGACAAGGTTTGACATACTTTTGTATGACATAACTGTCAAAATCTTTACTTAGTGATGGCCTAAGTAATCATTAAAGCTCTCTGAGTGCGGCAGTTAGACCTTCAAATCAGGAGGCTTTCAACGTTGAAATGTTAAGACTTTTTGTGAATGTTAAGAATTTTAACAACTAGTACCTAGTTGATCAGCATGATGTTCGTGGCTAAGGAATACTAGTTTACTTAGGTTGGTCCATGAATTGGTGATAATCACCCATTACATACCGGGTTTTCTCGATGCCTCAGAAACCCGGTCCCTGGTATTATTTGTAGACGTTTGACAGTAGTTACTGGTAGTCAGTGGCCCGAAAGTCTGACAACCAGTCTTACCAAATGGTACCGTATTACCCAGTGGGTACTGACTTGGTTGTGAAGGTTACTCTATATATTGGTATGTCACAGGTAGTCACTCCATGTTAAAGACTGGTATTCAACTGCATCTGGTCAGTGGTCAGACCCTGACATAGTTGGGAAAAGCCTATTATAGGCAGATGATGAATCGTATCCTCAAAAATAAGCAAGTATATAGTATTATATAGTAGCACCCAGATCGGGTTATGTACGGAGGTCTTATTCTCCATACATTTAAACCAATCTACAAGAATCTGACCGTGAAAGTTTACGATTGTGGTCTTAAAAGTAAACAAGTAGGTGCTTTATTTATTTATGACTTCCACGCACAACAATTATTATTGATACAAGAATAAACTTAAATGTAATTAATAGTAGGTATCTTTCCTTAAATGTAATATATTGTCTACCTAAGCTAAAGACGGAACTCTATGTAAATCGTAATATTGGTATTCGTCATAGACATGAGATAATTTTGAGATAATTTCAAATTTCTAGCCGAGTAGAAATTCAATTCCACTTTAAATGTTAATTTGGAAAGATCACGAATTTTTATACCTTTCCTTCTAAAAGATTTCAGCAAAATCGTAAGTTAAATTGTCGTATGTTTGTTTGTGCTAATTTTTTGTAATGTTTGCAATGTGCAGCGCAAATCGTATTCAAAGAACTCGCCCAAGGTTGATTTTGACAGCGGCAAATCTTTATATGAGCGTAGTAAACAACGAAAGCAGGTAAATAAAATTATGTAGATGTAAAATAATACGATTAATTAAAACCGACGTCATGGCTGTATGAGGAGAAATCCGAAACTGGTGTTACCTACTTCCGCCTGATTCTTGTTTTGGGCAGGACTTCTGTTGTCTTCGACATAACAGTTGGCAATTAGCACGTGAGTACTTGCAATCAGGACTATACTAACTTCAGTTGCGTGACGGAATTATAGCTTTGGTTCCATAGCTGAAGCGGTACAGTTTTATAGACTACGGGCTGGGACGGGGAGAACAAGTAAAAGGTTTTCGGAAGTGCCCTTGTGGAGCTTAGTTCAGAACTTATACTTAAGGTATAAACTGTGACTCTCTCTCTAAAGGCCAAAGGTATAAACAGACATTAATTTAGCTAGCGTCTCCGTTCAGTATTATCTGGAAATCCTGAGTGCAAAGATCAAGGACGCGGACATAAATAATTCTTCGATAGTGGACGCCCTACTTATTTGCAACCAGGTTACAAGCATGAAGTTTCTCCTAAACGACGGAACCCTTTCGGTACATAATTCTTGGTTTAAAAGCCTTTACATAACCCTTTACCTTTTCCTGTGAAGATGCCTTGTGGTGCCAGACTCAAAGAATGTCACCACATCTCTTCCAGCGGATATCGTAAAAGCCAATGATTGTAATAGGTACTTTGTATTTGTATAATAATAAATAAACCGCGAAAGTATTCCCAAGGAGGTTAGACGTTAAGCAGACGGCTGTTTTTTTTTGCCAAAACTCAAGTAGTGTGATATGTATAAATGGTAGTAATGTTAAGGCTAGGGTGTCCATTTTATTTATGTGGTAGCGATAGGAAGCGAAATAGTGTGAAAATAGTTTTGTATAGTGAGCTGAAAGAATGTGTGGTTGATAACATTCACCACACATTCATTAAGTCAAGAGAATGATAATTACAAGAGTTTTTTTTCTTTTCGTAGTACCTATAAAATAAATCAATTCGCCGTTTTATTTAAAAGGCGTGCCGAATTATATTACATTCACAATTCGTCATAGAGCTGTGGGTAAATTCGAATCGAACCGTTTTTTTACTTTATTTTGTCTGCTTTCGTTTTCGTTCCCAACGAAAGGGAAGTTTTGGGTCAAGTTTACTTTTCTTTAAGACCAATAAGTTGGCGGGTACTAGCTCAGTTTTTAATGACATGATGCTGCAAAAACTACTTTAATATGGCGTCATCAACCCACCGACTGTAACATCATTACATCACATGCGTAGGTAACAAATATTTGACTAGAAAAGTACCTAATGCTATGGATGGGTACAGTCACAATTTTGATAATTTACCACAAACATGTTTCCGGTCCATAATAAGTGCCCCACCATCATGGTCCTATAACACTAGACTTTGTTCGATGAGTAACACCATGTTACGCGTTAACAACTGATTTATCAGCTCATGGCCTCGATCCAACCACCGCCAATGTACTTGTGAGTGTAAAATAATTACTTTGATTTATTTTTGCTTTTTACAATAATTAATGGGATCATTGTGTTTTTATCTTTACGGTCATTAGACTTGCTTTAAACGCACAAGCTTCTAAGCTCTATTAGCGCTATTTTTAAACTTAAACAGAATAAACAAAACATAAAACAAGCGGAATTTTATTTATATTAACTTGAGTATGTATGCTTGTATGGTCGTTGAGAATTCGGCATTTGAGGGTTTTTTCTTGAGGGAAATTGTAAAAGGACTTGCTAGCCTAATATTCTACTTAAGAGGGAACACGGTGGTGGTGCGATTCTCCATACAAATGTATTCCCCTATTTTGATCCTGAAAAATACTTCTATAGCAATAATTTTTTTTTCATAAGTTAGGTACACATTCCTGTCATTTCCTTTTTTTCAGCAACTAATAAGTAAAGAAAATTTGACCCTCCAAAAATGACAAAAAAAAAAAACAGTTTTTAAGGTTCCGTAGTCAACAAGGAACCCTTTTTTTTTTTTGGGGGGGCGGGAAATCATCAAATAACCCCTCCCGCTCTTGGGCAGAGCGAAAGGGAGTGTCAGACTTCTACTGACTAAAAACCACCCATGTTCCTTCTTAGCCCTTCATGTCGAGGCCGCGGTATCCCTTGCGAAAACAAGGAACCCTTATAGTTTCGCCATGTCCGTAGGTACGTCTGGCCGCACTATAGCTCAAAGACTCTTGGTACTAGAATTCTGTAAATTGGCAGGAAGTACAGATGAGTAATGGCGACAAAGTAGTAAAATAAATCCTCCAAAAAAAATGCTTAGGGTATGTCCAGTACACACAAAAGTGGGAATGATTTTTTGTTTCTCGCGAACTCCATTTTGTGGGATGTCGTTGGGTCTAAAATATTGCGAATTTGTACAAATACTTTCGTTTGTGAATACGATTGTCCCCTGAAAGCTAATCGGTTGTCTTCAAATACCTGTTTCTTGTCCGTGGTGGACCCTCTTAATGGGGACAAATTGGATGTATGTTGCGGTTAGTGAATATTACTTCTTAAGTTCTGCGAATTTGTATGATAACTATTAATGTAACATCCCTTGTGTGAGTTAGTAGGTATAATCTGAAGTGTAATCAAACTAAGTATGTAGATGATTATAATATTTTGGAACGAATGGTATAAACACTAAATAATTTAGCACATTTAAATGGGATGGTTTTCCACAAAGGCTGGTTTTACCAATTCATTTTTAATGTATTTTCAAAACACAGTACACAAAATAATAGGCAGGATAAAATACCTGCCTGGTTTACATAATAGGAAGGTGTCTATATTTTTATACAAAGACATGTTTTGTTAAGTTCTAGTCCATTATCCTATTATGACGTCAAAATTAATGGAAGTTCAAAACAACGTTTTATTAAAATTCCTTTGGTATGTTTTTCATATTAAGTGGTACGTATTTAAAGTTGTGAAACTGTAAGAGTTCTTTGAAAAACCATGGGAATATGGGTAGGTATTATGAATGAATGAATTAAGAATATGTATGGCGATTTAATTAAATACATCATGACTTTTTAGACCAATACTGAGAAATGTATGGACGATTATCACACTAATATTATAAAGGCGAAAGTTTGTTAGTGTGTATGTTTTGCTCTTTCACGCAAAAACTACTGAACGGATTTGGATAAAATTTGATGCACTGATAGTTTATAACCTGGATTAACACATAGGATAGTTATTATCACGATTTTATCTTCCCGTGGGATAATTATCGAGTTGTAGCGGGCGAAGTCGCTGGCAACAGCCAGTTATGATCATAATTCTATAAATTAATGCATCTTTTTTACACTGGCCTTGATCATATTACCTCCTGAAACTAATTTACAAATTGTCATAAACGTAGGTTGGATAGGTCAGATAGCCAGTCGCTCCATGTCAAGTACTGGTATTCAGCTGCATCTAGTGAGGCTGGAAGCCGAACTTAACATCGTGGGGAAAAGGCTTAGAGAGATGAATTTTACCGGCTACGTTATTATAGCCCCCCCTAAAATAGGTATTTAGCAATATAAAGTTACCAATAATATATTACTGTTTCTTTTTCTTCATCTAATGTAATTAAAAATCTTGAACATAAAGATTGATAACGTAATTTCATAATAGTGAATCATGTGATTACAAAATAACCAATTTGATCGATCCACGAATTGGTTTCTTTAGTTGTAAGTGCAATCATAAAAACACTTACCTTTTACGTACATTATTGACGTAATCAAATGACGTATATTTGTATTATAAGGTAAAGCATGAGTTTCAGTAAAGTTTTGTACCTAGGTAGTTGCGTGAGGTCCAAAACAGTAGTTCTGGCGGAGGAACCCGTTAAGTAGTTGGGACTTGCAACGCATACGTAAAATAAGCTAAGCAATTCAAGGGTACAGTGTCCGCTAGGCTATAAATATTAACAATGACTAATTAAACAAAATTGTCCATTCATTGACTTGTAACCTATTTCTTAGTACGAAAGAGGCTTAGTAGGTGTTAACCGCTCTTTTTTAGCAAGTCATTTATTTTTTAAGTCAAAAGTATTTTAAACAAGTTCACTACTTTTGAATGCTTTGCATTTTTATAAGAAACTCATAACTTGAAATACTAAGAATATTGTAAAGTTAACAAAATTGTGCCTAATAGCGCCAATACAGCAGTCTAAGAATAAAATATAGGTCCAAGAAAATAACGTGTAAGCTGCATTGGCAAATCTTAGCATCTCGATAACCGTTTATGTAATAAAATCATTAGTTCAAACCGCAAATGAAATAAAATGTTATCATAATTACGACATCTTTAAAACGAGGGAACAGCAGGCGGACGTCGTTCGTGAAGTCATAATGGCTATATTATTATGTATATTTTATTTAGTCAATACAATTTACTCGCGGATGTCATTCGAATTCATTGCAAATAGCTCCAAAAACAGAAATCAACTTGTTAGTAGTTTTTTGTGGTAATTTCTAAGTCCAAACTTTAAAGACTTGTAAATAGCTTCAGAGAGTGCTGTAAAATTTGTCTAATACTCGTAAACCACTTGCCAAGTTGGAGAAACTTATAGTCACCGCAAAGCAGTAAACAGACCTACGGGATGTAGTCCTACTCCCTCACATTTGAATCGTTAGGTAGAGTTTACCTACTCAGACTTCTATAAAATTCACATGACTTTTTCATAGGTGCATAAAATATGTGTGCATGTTAAAAAAAAAATAAAAAATCCTGAAGTCTCTTGTTTCTTAATAGTAAATATAATGGTGCGTAGACATAATACTTAATAAGGTGCAAAGAACTAACCAAAATCTCCCTATTTTACGGGAATGGGATATTACAGTGGTGATGCCGTCACTAAAAACTATTATGGACAACAGACGTACTTGGTAAATAGGTAGGAAGGTATTATTCATAAGAATTATATCTGTTGTTACATAAAAGACGGGAAAATAATACATATTCTAATGAGTTTATTCATGGTTTCCATCATAATTTACAACCACATACTTACCAAGTTGAGATAAACTAGGTAATAAACTATGTGGAATTCCTACACAAACTGATTTAACAGACAATTTAATTCTGAAACATATTTGTTTCAGAAAACATCCATGTAGTCATAGTTTTATGCCATGATACATGCACATACCTACGCCATTCATGATTATATAGCGGCATATGACTATGAAAAACGTCACTGGGAAACCCGAATGTTTGAACTAAACAAGAATGATGCCTCAGGCACTAGTGGGACAATTACAAGTCACTTCAATCTACTCGTTTTTATGCACTACGGGCTCCATGTGAACCAAAGTTAGGCCTCCATTCGTCAGAAGGCATCATGAAACATTAATGTCACAATGTGAATGTAGCAGTCACATAGTATAGGTACCTACCTACTTTAAGCATACTTTTTTATGGGATAAGCCCGCCTCTGCAACTCCTGCAAGCCAGTAACAACACTGGCGACGAAGCGCCAGCAAGCAAGCGCAAGTGCGAGAAACAATTTAACTGTATTGGATACCGCAACAAAATTAATCAGAACATAATTTCCACTACTCTTCATAACAGCAGGATACAGAAAAACAAGGCCAATAGGCAAAAAGGGATGTTTACAACTGGGATTAAGCCAGTTGTTTATCACCACGGATAAATATTTTCATTACAGTTCACGTGTGTTCGCCAATTTCTCACAGGTCTCCCTCACTTGTTAATTTTAAAAGTAAATTATGTATATTATTCCATCAAGCTTGTAGCCTAGCCTTCTACATCTGACTGCGAATATGAACAACTGGACATCCTAATATAATTATGTGAGTCTTTGGCAGATTTAGTGCAATATGTATTATGTTGGATGGTGTACACTACACATTACACCCAGAGTTGTTTTGTATATTACGGATTTTGTGGAAAATAAAACAAATTTTCGCGCGTTCAAGTGAATTGGAAACAAATACCTATAACAGCTCCGTCCCATACATTTTTGTTAAACCATCAAGACGAACTGATAAAGTTCTTATAACTTATAAAATAAACTATATTTTTACTGTAGTCGATAAATAAAACATGTACTTAGCATCATTGAGTGTGTATCATGGCATCATAATACGATAATTACTATATCAAACGTCTTTGTTTCTACGCTGTCCAGGTTATAAAAACATGTATTTACGATAATCAATAACCAAGATTATTATTACAACAACGATTCTAATAATTCAATCATCTTCGTATATACCAACGTAAACTTCGTCATGTCAATGTAAGTTCAACAAAGCAAGCAAGTAAATATTGACTAATTAAAATAACGTTTGGCACACCCATGGATCCGTGGACACGCACTCGCTGTAGCAAAATATATTTTCCGTGATTTCGTACAAGACATCTGGTATATCTAGGCATCTGTGTTCCCTTCCACATTTAACCCGTCTGCCTTCAAAGCAAGAGTGAACAGGGATCTTCTGGGCACACTCGTTCCATCATAGACCTCGCCCATCGCTTTCCTCACGCGTGATCGAAGTTAAGAGCAGCCTACTTAGCAATAAAAAAGTACCCAAATAAAAAGATTCAGCCTGCTGTGGACTAAACAGCACCTAGGCGAAATTATCAGATACAATAATTTATGTGCCAACCTTGTTTTTCAGTTTCATATATTAAAAACGTTCCGTTGTCCGATTTTTACTCATCGACCTAAGTAGCCGAAAATTGTCTTTGTCTTCTAGACATTTTGTTGCATCATTTTGTAGCATCTTGTAAGGACGCGCTCTACCACCTGTAACTGTTGTCACGTCTAACAATATGTTTTTTTCTTTCGTAAATAGGATTTATTTATCGGATATTCGGATGCATATTTATGTTGACTAGTAAGGAGCGCGCCTATTCGGAAAAAATCTCGGTTTATTTAGACAAATAGTATGGTTTTCATATTATCGTCTTACATTCAACGAATTGTCATATTTACCATTTTGTCTCAATTTTCGCAGCAGTAAAATTTAAAATCAAGTAGTTTTTTAAACATCCTTTATTAAAATGTAATAAAATGTAATAATGTAATAATGTGTGTTGTATAGAAATAATTCTATACACATTTATTACATTTTAAATATTTCAATATAAAATAATATTTTTAATCTCTCTCTCTCTAAAGTCTCAGTTTTTAACACTTGGCTTCTTTTAAATATATTTTAAATATTCATTATACTCGTACTTATGGGTACTATATTTTTACTGTGATTTTGGGAAGTAAGTAATTGGCATTTTAAGAAGCCGCTTCCATACTTTTGTCTGGAATGGAATGATGCATTTTATCATTTTTTTTCCGGCCCGACCCGGGAACAAAGTACTTTAAATAAATATGCATCTGAATATCTGATCTCTAGTAATAAATCATGCAGAGCTCTTCAATGTAAGTACAGTTTTACCAGAATTATTATAATTATGATAAACTAGCGGACGTCACGCGGTTTCACGTAGTGAAAGAATTTTTGAAATCGGTACAGTAGTTTCGGAGCCTATTCGTTACAAACAAACAAACAAAATTTTTCCTCTTTATAATATTAGTGTAGACTATGGTCACAAATAGGTAATGTCGTGTTGCCCTTCGCCTATTCTACTAACGCACGCGTATGATTTTCTTCCCTCAGTTGATTGACTCTCGCAGTTCGCGTAGGAAGATAACCTCGTCAAATTATATGAATATTTACATAATTATGTAGGTACATAGGTAAAACAAGTTTCAACTTCCTCTTGGCTTTGATCTAGACGAGGTATGATTCAACAAACCGATAGGAATGAGCACCTAGGTATTGCTGCTGTATTTTTCTTGATTAATCTGTCTGTACATAATTATATAAAATGCAAAGCTGACTGACTGAGGATCAACGCACAGGCTAGAAACAGCTCTTAGGGCTAGAAACTTCCCGTCGGTGCTGCGGGTTGTTCGCAAGAGATACCGCGGCCTCGACATGAAGGGGTAAGAAGGAACACTTTTCGCTCTGCCCAAGAGCGGGAGGGGTTATTTGATGATTTTCCAACCGCCCAAAAAAAAAAGGGCTAGAAACTTAAAATTTCGCATAAGTGTTTTCCTCTTATGATGGGACCCACTAAGTAAGGATTTTTCAAAATTTTACCTCCTAGGGGGTGAAATAGGGGATGAAAGTTTGTGTGAAAAATCGACATTTTTGATATTTCCGACTTCGACGCGGGCGAAGCCGCGGACAATAGCTATATTATCTGTTCACTTAATATTTCAGCCTTTTCCCGGTATTAGCTGGGCTGAAATATAGAACACAATAAAGACAACAAAAAAATCTACCGAGCTTTGTATTAGTTATCGTTATAGTCGATATTATCTGCCATATATGGTTGAAAAATAAAATAAAATGAAACTTTTTTCAAATAACTGTACGCAACACGACTTGTACTAAATCTACAAAGGTACTATGTAACCTTACCAAGAACGCTTAATATTAGAATTATAGAATTGTGACTTACCTACTTGCTACAGGATAAATAACGTTTATTTTGCAAATAGACATTTATATATGTCATTTATTTTAAACTAGATGGGCCCGTTGATTCGTACCTGACTACTCTGAGAAAAAACAGCCGAAACAAACCCAGAATTCAACGTCTCTTGTAAGGTTTAGACATAATCTTGGTCAACTCACATTAGGGCTATGCAGTAATCTGCTTCGAAAGACGAAACAACCATACAGATTTTAGTGGACAGTCAGTGTAAGCATTTGTTAGTTACCGTCATAGTAAAAAATATTCATGCCAAATTACAGCTTTCTAGTACTAAGAGTCTTTGAGATATAGTGCGGACGGACAGACAGACAGACAGGCATGGCGAAACTATAGGGTTCCATGTTGACTACGGAACCCCGAAAATGACCCACATGCTCCTCACATTCACAATAATCAAATAAAAATTAATATACTGCTGTCATTATGGTTGAGATTATTGACCAAAATTGTAAATATTAATAACGATTTTGTTTCCTCTTGATTAATGGAGAACTTCCTTATCGAAATAAATATTTACCTCCATTACGTAACATGTGTGTGACCAAACCTGATCAGGATGGGGAATACCTCTCTGCAGACATCGGCTTTAAATAACTTATTTATAGATTGATAAAGTTATTGATACCGATGAAATTGATCAACATTTATTTATAGGTTTTTCCAAATATAGTTTTAATGGCGTTTGTATTTTCCATTCAAGTTTTACAAATTACTTTTATAGCCCACTGACACCGAATTGTTTTGACGGTGTACAACAGGTACCCACTTAAAAAACGGGGTTTTTGAGAATGATAAATTAGAAGATAAGTTATAGATATTTTTATCGTTAAACCCACTATTAATAAAGAACTAATAAAATATTCGGGAAATTTTATTAATGACAAAATTTCCCATGTAGTTAGTGCCTATTTGCATTATAGACATAAAAACTAAAGATACGGTCGTCCGAACATTTGCTCGACGCGTTCGCCATACAGAGAATCGGTGTAGTCTGCTCGTTAATGTAACCTTGTATAAGCGGCGTGGTATTTTCGAGGTCTAAAGAACATAAATAAAGCTTTTAATAAAATTTACGACCGCACCCGAAGAGAGCCGATCGTGGACTAGTTCACTTCGGCTTAGGAAAGACCATTTTGGGACCACGTTTGAGGCGTCATTTTAACATGCCGTCCTCCCAGTCCTTACGCAGTAATATATAAGTCAATATTTATAGAAGTTAGTTTGGTAAATTAAAAGTAAGTGCTTAAAAACTTACTATTTTAATATTTCGACTAGTTAGTTGGTTCACCATCATCATCTGCCTAGCCTATTGCAATTATTATGTCAATTTCTAGTCTAACTGAATGTAGCTGAAAACTGGTATATATGACAGGAAACGACTGCCTATCTGAACTCCACAACTCGGTATTGGGTAATACGATACGCTAAGGTAAGAATGGTTGCCAGAATTTCGGGTCACTGACTACCTGTGACCAATGACTGTTAGTTGAAACTGTTGTGATGAAATAAAAAAGCCGATGAAAAATTACTATTTTAAAAATAAATATTTTATGTGTGAACGTTAATGAGCCAAAAGCAGCATGTACCTAAGCATCGTAACGTAGGTGGGGGGTTCTGTGTTTTCTGCCTACCCTCATTAGAAAAAGGCATGAGTATATATTATGTATGTACGTATATTTTCCGAGTACAATTGCATTCAGCAATACGACAGGATAATTACAAAGTGAAAACAACAACTTCATTAGACAGAGACGTACAGATACGAATAAAACAATGGCATATTATACGTGTATATTTATAGCGGTTTGTTAGGAAAAGCAGGCAGAAAATACGTCAAGTATTTACATAATAACTGTTTCTATTATATACGTCTACGTCGTGCTACAAATACCTCTATTATACGATGCTGTAGTGTTACATGTGGCGACATTTCAAGCTACACATTTCCAGTATAACATGACCTTGCTTTGTATAGATGTCCCAAACAATGAGGGATCTGCTCATACTCGTTTTGAATAGTTTGATAGGTCGTCGTGCGAACTGCTAATAAGTGATAACGAATACAAGTTTATGCGACCAACGTGTTAAGACAAACTTAAATTATTACGGTTAACATCTGGTGGCAGTTTTTCGTAGAACATAATTATTACGAAACCAATTTATTACCTCCTTCAATTATTTTCCTAGGTGTTCGTTTGATTTTCCCTATGCAGGTAGTTAAGGTCGGGAAGACACGAATTTAAACATTACATAACATCACGCCTGTCGTCCCAGATGAGTTAGGCAGAAAGGCTTATTCCACTTTTCCCCCCTGAGAGAACCCACCTCAGGCAGTACAACCACATTTCGCCAGTTATGTTTACGTCCCATGTAAAAAAGGGCGAGCCTTTTACCATGAACCGAGCACGAATCCAGACTCCACGGCTGCTAAACCACTTATCAATATCACTTTGCTCGACCAGGAAGTCGAAGCCAGGACCTCGCTCTCAGCAGTTGCGGTTACGACGAGGCAGTCGGAAAGACGTAGCGAATGTTCAACTCGTGTACGGACTGACGTCTGATTGTGTCCTAATTTTCCAGTCAAGCCTGTTTCCTTGATGCGCTAATTAATTCTGTGTTTTCGTCATCAATTTAATTATGCCATTAATTTGCTAATGATCCATGATTATGTCTGACTGATATGTACTTATTGGCTTGAATTGAAATTCCTGAATGTAGATAATAATATCTAAGTTAATTAATTAGTAGGTAGGTATATTTCCATTTTAACCTTTTGTTCATGCAAATCGGAATATACGTTTATACAGGGTGTAAATCAACCCATCACACAGCCGTCAACCAAGCATTCTGTACATCAAACTAAAGACCCCTACGCAAAAAATTTTGCTGGGAAGCGACTTTTTTTTGGGTTCAGTAATAACCTGAAAAACTAGTATTTACAAAAACAGCTGTGAAAAATTTGGAACTTTGACCCCCAATATCTCCGAACCTAAGTGGTTCCCAGGTATGGTTTAGAACAAAAAGATTATGAGTGGTGGGGAGAACAAGTGCCCTTCGTTTGCATTAAGGGTACTTTTACACCCTATTTCTAGAAGCGTTAAAATTAACTTCAATGTTCAACGTAAATAATAACAGCAGCTCTTGCATAAGCTAGTTCGTTGATGAGTGACCATCCATATACCGAGTTTCTTCTACGCCTCGGAAAGCATGTCAAGCCCTCCCGTCGGGGCTGCGGGTTGTTCGCAAAAGATACCGCGGCCTCGACAAAAAAGGCTAAGAAGGAACATGGTTGGTTTTTAGTCAGTAGAAGTCTGACACTCCCTTTCGCTCTGCCCAAGAGCGGGAGGCCTACACCCCCAAAAAAAAAAGCCCTTGGTCCCGGCTGCCATTCGTAGATCTTGTAACAGTCGTTATCAATGTTAATCAGTGGCTCGACAGTCTGACAACCAGTCTTACTAAGAGGTAAGATATTATCTACCCGGTACTAACTGGGTTGTGGACGACAAGTAGGCAGTCGCTACATGTAAAATCTGGTATTCAGCTGCATCGGGACCCCAACATACTTGGCGAAAGGCTAGGTAGATGTGATGTTCAAAGTATCAAGGGTTGCCTACATAATGATTATAGACATTTGGGTACCTATACATATATAGTCATTGCAAGCAAGTGCTGCTTTATAGGCGTACCATGAGGAACCAGAAGGGCCCGTTTTTGGACTAAAACCACGTACATTATTAAAAACCCTCCATACAAGAATGTTAATAGGAGATATACAATCTCAAACAACGCTAAAACCATGTCTACGTATATCTAACCTCGTTTAGAAACAATAATCAAGTGTTCATTATAAAGCAATTAATTCGAATTGCACTCAATATCATCATCGTTCGTGCACGTCCATAATAAACCCGCGGTAAAAGTGTACACTTTTACTTTCATGACATTGCCGTTATGTACACACTCAGCTAAAAGTATAAGTGAATTGCTCTGTGTCAATATGTTGTATCGCTATTTAATTTAATTGAATATTTATAAAGCTTTCTTTTTAGTTATGCTTATGTTGCATTATGTCATTAGAATACTGTAATAATATATCAACGATATTTTCTACTTCGAATGTGATAGTTGAGAGGCAAGTGGAATTTTTTTTTTTAGTTGACGTACTTATAGTCATTATTATGTTTTCTTAAGACGAATTTTGCTTGAAAAAATATTCAAGTTTGATAGCAAAAGGACCTTCAAGAATAACAAAGTTGCTAGGCAATTAGAATACACAATGACATCTATGTACACCAATATTATAAAAATAGAGATTTATATGTCTGTAACAAATAAACTCATAGGACCGATTTCAAAAATTCTTTCAGCATTGGAATGCCCTGAGTAACATAGTCTGTATTTATTACAAGTTTAAAAAATAACTTTAGATCCGTGCAAAGCCGGGACGGGGCGCTAGTTTATTATAATGACAGTCCTATAAACAGTTTGTTAACACAATCATGTTATTATATAAATAAAGAAAATTAAAATAAACTCACCACAGTTATCCCAACGAGTAAATGTAGTGTCCAGGCCATTGCTGCACTTGTGGCACTCAAAACATATTTTTCATAAATCCGGCCTCAACGGGTAGTGGTCACTCAATAATTACATATCGAACTGCGACACTATTTATGTGTTGATATGACGTAGGCATGTGGTTAAAAGCGAAACACCGATATCGATTATAGCGGCGCACGTACACCTGTTTTCGCGGACAGATGTCAACTGCCGTATACAGTTGAACTGACCGGCCTGGTTCAAGACGCGTCGCACGCAGCGTTGTCAGTCGGCCAACGTCTTGAGAACCTTCCGCTCACTCTTCAAGTCCCCCCTCTTTATAAAAAATGTAAACACAGGAAGAGGAAGGGTAGACCTCCATACATTGGTTCCAAGTAAGGACATCCTACTGTTCAATTTTAATACACAGTTGACCTATTCACTTTCCAAGTTCAAAGGTCGTTCATATTATACATTAAACTTGTTTACTATTGTTTTTATTTCATTCAGGAAATTGAAGACGATATTTTGAGACGTACGCCATATTTTTTGTGCATGACATACAACGATACCTTACTAGTATCAACAAGAAATGCGCACCTAATTAAAATACTCGATTAATTAATGATAATATATATTACGATTTTCACATACAGTAGATATATTTATCTTCTTGAAGTCCACTCATCGCCACTTTGCATTTAGGGTATAATAATTATAATTTTAGCTATTATGTCATAATCACTATATGAGCGCATACATTAGTCAGCAATGGCTTCCACTAATTGTTAGTGGAAATCGTTGCAAATTGCAACGTCTCTTGCCAATATTTATGCTAAGATAAGTAATGTGTATATTCTTTGTATCATCATTTTAATAAAAACGGCATAGGCCTTCTTAAAAAAGTTTTTTGTTTATTCTCCTATTTGGTACGTTCCATAAAATTTATCTTTGTAATTATTAATAACTAGCTTATGTCCCGGGGCTCCGCCCGTTTCGAGTTCAGTAATTATACTACTACCGGGAAAAAAGTATCCTATATGTTAATTTAGGTTATAAAGTAGCTGTGTGCCAAATTTCACCCAAGTCCGTTCAACAGGTTTTGTGTGACAGAGGAACAAACCTCCATACATCCGTGTATCCTCACAAACTTTCACATGTATAATAGTTGTGAGATTGTATAAAGGAGTAATTGACTATATTAAGAGATAACATTGGAAAGGTTTAGGTTTAATAATCGGGACCTTAGTAAGATAATTAATTATTAGACGATTTAAATTATGATAATGTTTCAAATCCTTTAAATTTTCCCCCCACCAGCTTAACTTTTTTTTTTTTTTTTTATATTTTGGAAACGATACGTCGAAAGGTATGATCGCATATCGATATTATTATATGTATCACATCCCTATTCAGAGTTATTTTCCTTAAATTACTATAACACAATTATTAAATTAAATAGCATAGCAACATACTGAATATTGTTTATCATAAGTCCTTAACATGCATTAATTAGTACACCTGAATATTATGTCATTCTGGATCTACCTAAGTTTCGAATGATAAGATTTTTATGGTATTTTCCTTTCCGATGTTAAAAAAAACCTTTTGATAATCATGGGGAACAAAAATAATTAGCGGAGCTTATTATCCTACACGGGGACGGTATACCTTCTCACGTGTACAGTCATGACCACTGATATGAATACACGTAGTGGCTTTTAGAAAAGTGATTTTCTTCTAATCTCTAAATTGAATAATTTTAAACAATCGTGTTATTTTGGTACTCATGCATACAATTATAAAATAGATCTTTAATCAAAGTTGAAGTTTAGTTATTCTGTATTCAGTTCCACATAGGTACTCACAAGAATAAAAAAACCTGCTAACGAAAATACACTAAAATGTTGGTTACCCAACATTTTAGGTCAAAAAATAAACTTCTGAAGAAAAATCAGCTTCTGAAATCGGTGACATTTGTTTGTTTGATTTCGTTTTTTTGCCACCGACTTCAGAAGCTGATTTTTCTTCAGAAGTTTATTTTTCATTTTTTGGTGTTTTTGAAGTCGGTTTTATTTTTTGCCAAAAAGTTTTTTATTTTTCCATTTTTAGTTGTTCCCAAACAAATAATAAGTTTTATTTATCCCCAATAAATGGAACATTACATAATATCTTACTGTCCAAATCTGGGTGTACACATCTGCGTACCCCCTCAGATCATACAGGCGTGATGTTACGTCATGATGTTGTATAAACAATAAACATCCAAGCGATTGCAGCAATCACGACAGATTTGCCGTCTATTTTTGAAGAGTTCTATTGTATATCTCCGAAGATCAGGATCAGATCTTCACCAAATTTAAATGGGACCACCTCAGAAGTATACTCTTTCAAATAAAAAAAGAATTTTGAGAATCGGTTCACAAATGGAGGAGAAATCAGGTAACATACATAAAAAAAAAAGGAAGGAGGAGATTCTCGACTCGATTCGACTATCAGTCCTTTTTTTTGTATGTTTGTTACGTCATACATAACTCCATCATCTAAGAACCGATTTTCAAAATAATTGGAATGATGGAATCTCAGGGATATCGAGGGCAACCCGCAAATTATATAGGCACGTTTTACGCGCTTTTTTTAAAGCTATTCAAGTATTCGCATCTGGCAGCCATCATCCTCATGTTGATGAACTGATTATGGATGGTATTTAAACAATAACTCCTTAACGGCTAGGCGTTGAAGGATAATAATTCATAATTCATAATTCATCAGTGGGTCGTATAATGGGTGTAATGCTTTCAGGGCGCTGATGGAGCTGCCTCGCTATTGTAGCGCGTCGGGTATGTTTGCGGATGCAAATATAGATGGATTTGCGGCGATTATTCGCAAGAGAGTTGTGTCCCTGATGCGTCGCATACAAGGCAGTTTTCGAGTTCGGTTCAAGCACTCACGTTCCGCCACCTCCTTCGCTAGCATCACTGCTTCGCAGAAGGAGGCGACGGCGTCCCATTCCTCCTTGCCCCGGCCGGACGCGAGAGGTCGCCGCCGCCGATCGCCGCTACGAGAACACGGCGGGGCTCCGTCTAAGCGGGACACACCTCCATGGTGTGCTCCACCGTGTCCTCCGGCCGATCCTCACAATGGTGGCAACCATTGTGAGGATCGGCCGGACGTTTCCTCCCACCTGATTCGGTGCAGGTACCTCCCGAAACATCCGTGTAAGGTGAGTACCTGCGTCAGACAGAAGGTGAGGGCGCCGTAGCGCCTCTCCAGTCACTCAAAGAGGGGACTTACTGCCACTATCGTGGCGTGCCCTGCTTTATGTAAGTCTCACGTGAATATTATGGGGCTTACAAGGGGGGCGGGGGGTACACAGGGGGTGTACATTTTCGGTCATTTTTTGCCTAGGACGCTCCGTTTTTGAGATATATTTTAATTTCAGGTTTTTTGGTACAAAAATTTTGCATGCCTATAACTTGGAAACGGGTCATCATAGGACCATGCTTCTGAGAACCTAAATGGTGTCTATTGCAAAGGTTAACCCCATACTGCAATAAAACTGGGAATGATAAAAAATGTTGGGAACCATATTACTATGCCACCCTGCTAACATTATAAGTCGCCAAGTCATTATTTTAGTCGCCGAGTCATTATTTATAGCATCTCGCCTAATATTTCCACTGACTTGTTCAGTTTATTAGCTACCATAACGCAGCTGCCAGTTTTAGGTTTCTATAACACCCTTATTTTTTAAGCTTATTTAATACTAGCGGACGTCACGCGGTTTCACCCGCGTAGTTCCCGTTCCCGTGGGAGTACAGGGATAAAAAGTAGTCTATGTCACCCGCGGGTAGTGTAGCTTCCCAATGGTGAAAGAATTTTTGAAATCGGTCTAGTGGTTTCGGAGCCTATTCGTTACAAACAAACAAACAAATCTGTTCTCTTTATAATATTAAGTGTAGATAATAGTCGCCGCCGTCCTAAAGCTCGTTGGGTTGACAACATCGTCAAAGTCGCGGGAAACAGCTGGATGAGCGACGCACAGGATCGGGGCATGTGGCGGAAGAAAGGGGAGGCCTATACCCAGAATTGGGTGATTCCGGGCTGATATGATGATGATGATGAATATAATAGTCGCGGAAATAATTAATCGCTGCCAAGTTATTTTTTTCGTTACAAACACCTAGTCGCCTTTTAATTTATTAGTCCCCTCGAAAATAATAAGCCAAAATAAAATTACTTTAATCAGTGTTTTTTTTTGCTTGTACCTATATCCTTGGTTAGACAATACTGAACGCTGCTGTGCTAAAATTTGCCCGTCAATTTTAATGGGACCTTATATAACTTTATTAAATAGCATTGCACCATATTTAACATTGTGCATGTGCCTACAGCATGTTTTAATTAGTTAAAGGATTCAACTGTGTACCTAATGTATTCTGGATCTACCCAACTTTCCAGCGATAAGGTTCCTATAGGATTTTCCTTTACCTGCGTGTGTCGCGTACCTATTTCATTTTAAATAAGGCATCATATCTCTTGATAACCATATTGAATATAATTAACTAGTGGACTTGTTAAGGATAAAACGCCACTTATTAATCATGTTCAGCAAGACTATGAGACCATGTTCAAAAAAAGTCTAAGTGTGTACACCTGTGCATACCCAAACATTAAAAAAAAAAATAATAAAGAAATAATTTTTTTTTGCAAGTTCGTAGAAAAAATAGCTACCGGAAATATTATATAAGCTATCTATAGGGTGTAAAAGTACCCTTAACGCTAACGAAGGGCATTTGTTCACCCCACCACTGCGATCATTTTTTTTGTTCTAGACCATACCTGGGAACCTCCTAGTTGCGGAGATATTGGGGGTCAAAGTTCCAAATTTTTCACAGCTGTTTTTGTAAATACTAGTATTTCCGGTTTTAACTTTACTTAAATTACCTCCATGACCCGTTTACTATTCAAAGCATCCTCTAGCACAATGTTTTAAGAGTGCTACTTTGAGTTTTACTGTAAAATGTGATTTTTGACCCCAAAAAAAAGTCATTTCCCAGCAAACATTTTTGCGTAGGGGTACTTAGTTTGATGTACAGAATGCTTGGTTGTCGGATGCGTGAAGGGTTCGTTTACACCCTGTATAATCAATGAATGAATTGGAACAATTTATAGCCTTTTGCGCTGCTCGACACGTAACTGTTCTGTTTTACTTTTTGTCAAACAGAAACGAAACCTCTTTCTGTGGCTAGCCACGAGCCTGCTCGTGGCATAATAATAACTGCTCCTCAGGTCGATCTTTAGGTTAAACCGCGCTTGCCTAGATTGGTCTGTGGATGGGTGACCACCCATTACATACCGAGTTTCCTCCATGCCTTGTAAAGCATGTTATGCTGTTGGTCTCGGCTGCCATATATAGATTTGGCCGTTCGTTAGAGGTAGTGAGTGACCTAAAAATCTGTCAACCAGTGTTACCAAAACGTAGATATAAGGATATAGCCTATCCAGTCATGTAATATATTATTGTCGATTTTTTGTGGTAAAAATAAAGATAAAATAATTATTATTATTCTCTTTATTCATTTTTCTTACATACTAATTTACATTTTTAAATATTTCTTAAAAAAAGATATCAAAAAACATATAAAAAAATAGTAGTCCGCCGGTGTCGGGAGCAGGGTCCCAGCTATCGGTGGTTAGGGCTCCAGTGACAGGAACCTCCTCACAATACGGGCCGTGTCGAGAAGTACTGCCTTCTGAATCAGGCCCTTGACCCAACCGCCAAGCGAAAGCTTAGAAAGATGATGATCCGTGCTTTTGGCTATCAAGCCATTGGCCGTTACAACTATCGGCACAACGATAGCCGACTTCACATGCCACATATCGACAACCTCGTGTGCTAAGTCTAGATATTTTATTTGTTTTTCTTTCTCAGCTTTCACGGGGTTCTCGTCATGCGGAATGGTAACATCGATTATCATTACGTCGCGCTGATCGGTCTATCACCACTATATAAGGCTTATTGGCAACAATAGTTCTGTCAGTGATGATAGACTGATCCCAGTACAACGTGACATGGTCTTTTTCGAGAACTGGGTCGGGCAGATACTTGTTTGTAGTACGGTACCTCAGATTCCACAAGTTTATATTTCAAGGCAAGTTGCTGGTGAATAATCCTGGCTACTTGATTGTGCCTGTGCAAGTACTCGCCGTTAGCTAGACGAGAACAGCCAGAAATAATATTATGTCTGATGTACTCACCAGAACGTGGGCATGCCCGACACACGTCAACCGTCCCATCCTTCATAATATATTTCCGGTAGTTGTTCGTCAACATAACTTCGTCCATTATCGCACAGGCAAAACCTTCAGTTTCCCCAAAGAGGTCGCTAAAACGTAGCCAGGACACGGACGCTAGAAAATCTACATCGGGCCCATGAAGAGCCCGGTAGAAGCGCCCGTGAAGCTCCTTGCTTTGCCATACTTCCCTGCGGTCATTTGCAGTAAGTACCACAGGTTTGCGCCAATTCTCGTTAGCCATGGATAGCGGGGTGAGTCCCTTGTCCACTGCGACCACATCTCGGTGCATACCCACCTCGGCTTTTAAAAAATATTATCTGAGACTGCACACCTCGCGGTTGTGGAGGGTCTTCGCGTTTGAAAAGCCTCGACCCCGCACTTCCGCGGGATGTGCAGTTTCATCACCGATGATCGTGAGTGATGCATCCGATTTGCGGTCAGCAATGTACGGACTCTTCTATCCAAGGCGTCGAGTTCGGTTATTATTATAGATTATGATGATTAGAGGCACTACATGAAATGACATTCTGACTACACAGCAAACACACAACAGAACAGAGAAGTAATAAATGTTCTGAATTGACATCCATTTTCTGGAGGATTTAGGGACTTTGATTGAGATTTTTAAATTAGTTTGGGCAGTTTTTTTGTCGGATTTGGAACCGAAAAGGTCTATTAGTATTCTGCACGAAAACTTAGTGACTGAGTGGGTAAAATGTAATAAGGGAACGCAAAACTATGTTTGAATAGTGTTGGGTCTCTGCAAGCAGGGCCGGGCCCACATTTAGTTAAAAAAGGATTAATAATAACGAAGTTTTCAGCAACATTGATTTTTATCTTATCGTACGAACCTTTAACTACTCGTATATAACTCAAAGTCAACTACAAAATGGTAGGTTTTCGCTAAATCAGACGAATTGAATTTCGCTTTTTTTAAGGATAATTCAGTACAACGAATATGATGAGGACAAAGAAATAGAATATTGCAAAATTGAAATGCAATTTTTTACAATAATAAGGGACAGAGAGGGATAATGAGTTTTACTCTTGGGTAATTAATACCCTGTAGAGGGTATGGTATGTATATGGTATATTAGGTAAGTGATAATATGATTAATATAATGTTACAATGTATGATTAAATTAAAAAAAGAAAAGAAAACATGTTCCTATATTATTATGATTTATGTATCATCACCACATAGTATAAAACACAGTCGCTGTCTGTCCGTCCCTATGTATGCTAAAATCTTTAAAATTACGCAAGTGATTTTGAAGCGGTTTTTTTTAATAGATAGAGTAATTCAAGAGGAAGGTTTTAGTATATAATTTGACCGACATTCACGGCGAAGCCGCGGGCATGAGGTAGTTGTTAATAAAATGTTAAATGTAATGTTTAATGAAATGTGAAAACATATTGTATCAGCATGGTAATGTAAAATTAATTATTTATTGCAAGAAATGTAATTGTTAAGGATAAATAAAGGCTTAAATAAATAAGAGGGTATGGAAATACAACAATTAACGAATTAACATTTTTATTTTCTTTTTTTAATTCTGACTGTGGACCCTTGACCATAGTGCTGATCACATGCTGATCATGATTTACTCTCCTACCCTTATCCCAATTTATTTGGAGTTTGTGCAGCATATCTTCTTCTTCCATATTTCTCTATGAAGTACTCTTCGTATAGACAGTCACCTGCTTTCTAGCCATATCAGCCTTCACATAGTTCATCCATAGTTTCTTTGGTGTTCCTTTACTTTTACAGCTTATACTCAATCTCCTACCTGAATAAATCTAGCTCCTAATCACCTGCCTGCCTTTTCCCAACTATGTTGGGGTCGGCTTCCAGTCTAACCGGATGCAGCTGAATACCAGTATATTACATGGAGTGACTGCCTATCTGACCTCCACAACCCAGTTAATACTAGGTAATACGATACTCTTTGGTAAGACTGGATGTCAGAATTTCAGGTCACTGACTACCTGTTACGACTGCCAAAGATCTATATATGGCAGCCGGGACCAACAGCTTAACGTGCTTTCCGAGGCATGGAGGAAACTCGGTATTTCGAGCGGGCACCCATCCACAGATCGATCTAGGCAAGCACAGCTTTACCTAAAGATTGACCCGAATGGCAGTTCTTATTAAGGGTGTTGCGTTGCTAAAATCCCAAAAACGACGTATGTTTAAAGAAATTTGTTGAGGAATCCTTCCGTACGATTTCCATATAAAAAATATATGTTATACTTAAAGTCATCACAAATAATTCGTATTGTTTAAAATTTTAATAAACCTTCACATTATTTAATAAAAAATCGTAGTATGTCTTAACCTAAATCGAATTTTGTCTCTGTAACGGCTGAATAGTTCGGTATGAATTTTATACCCAAAAATTCGTAGTGATGTATTTATCAATCCGTATTGTTTATTTTCTCTGATTTGTAATAAAATTTTAAAATAATAAATTAATTCCCGACATTTTGAGGCAAATGCGGCGCAAGACCCGTCGCGCATACTTGGAACGCGCTGCGCCAGTGTCTCGATGACTGTTGTCACGGGTGGACTGCACGCATGTCATTACTTCACAAATAAAATTCAAAAGTTCACGTTTTTAATGTTTTCTGAATTAAAACATATTGTAAATTGTATAGTTATCAATATTTCGTAAAATAAGAACAGAAAATAAGTTTGTAAATATATTTAAAGTAGTTTGTAATTTCGTTTTGTTGTTTGCACCTATCATAGAGTAAGCTGACTATGCCTAATAAACGTAAAGTGACGCGTGGCCGAGCTCTCCAAAACTATTGGTAAATTACCTACGTTTCTTAGTAGATATTTTGGTATATAGATATATCTATGATATTATTTTAATTTTGGACTGCCTCGTTGGTCTAGTGGTCGTAAGCACGATGCTGAGCATGAGGTCCTGGGTTCGATTCCCGGGTCGGGCAAAGTGTTATTGGGTTTTTCCATCAGGAAATTATAAGTAACAGCCACGGAGTCTGGATTTGTGCCCGGTTGATGGCAATAGGCTCGCCCCTATTATATGGGACTTAAACATAACTGGCGAAATGTGGGTGTACTATTAGGTACACCTCTGCCTAACCCTTCGGGGATTACAGGCGTGATGTTATGTTATCTAACTATTTTGTCTTGAGATTTTCGTTTGATGGAAGATGGAGATCTAGATGACTGATGATGTCTCGTACCTAATGATGGTCTCTCATACTACATGATACATTTTGAAGGTCTGATGAAGACCAGGTAACTGCTTATCGGTTCTCAGTCACGGAAATAGTCAGAATGCTCCAACTTTCAGCTTTTATCTCATTGAGCACGGATGCTACTACATGATACATTTTGAAGGTCTGATGATGATCAGCTAAGTGCTTATCGGTTCTCAGTGACGGATGTAGTTAGAATGACCTAGCTTTCAGATTTTATCTTATTGAGCACGGATGCTACTACATGATACATTTTGAAGGTCTGATGATGACCAGCTAAGTGCTAATTGGTTCTCAGTGACGGATATAGCTAGAATGACCTAGCTTTCAAATTTTATCGATCTGAGCACGGATGCTACTACATGATACATTTTGAAGGTCTGATGATGATCACCTAAGTGCTTATCGGTTTTCAGTGACGGATGTAGTTAGAATGACCTAGCTTTCAGATTTTATCTTATTGAGCACGGATGCTACTACATGATATATTTTGAAGGTCTGATGATGACCAGCTAAGTGCTTATCGGTTAACAGTGACGGATATAGCTAGAATGACCACCACCAGGTAAATGGCACCATCAGTCTCCAAGGCCTCTTCGAGCTCTTTCATATGAGTCCACACACGACGGTTCTACGTGGTGCAATCAATGAGATCCTATACTTACCTTCGGAGTCTACCATCAGGTAGCTGGTATCATCAGTCTCCAAGGCCCCCTCGAGCTCTTTCAAATGAGTCCAAACACGATGGTTCTACTCAGTGCCGTCAATGATATCCTATACCCACCTTCGGAGTCCACCATTAGGTACGAGACATCATCAGTCATCCAGATCTTCATCTTCCATCAAACGAAATTCTCAAGACAAAATAATTAAAACGATAAAACAATTAACACCATTAAAACAATAACACACATTACATAACATCACGCCTGTAATCCCCAAATGGTTAGGCAAAGGTGTACCTAATAGTAGGCGTGATGTTATGTTATGTATGTTATTATTTTAATGATTTTAATTGTTTTATCGCTTTTAGCGATAAAACAATTGTAGCAAAAAACAATTGTAGTCGTTCTTGTAGCACGGATGCTACTACATTTTGAAGGTCTGATGATGACCAGCTAAGTGCTAATTGGTTCTCAGTGACGGATATAGCTAGAATGACCTAGCTTTCAAATTTTATCGATCTGAGCACGGATGCTACTACATGATACATTTTGAAGGTCTGATGATGACCAGCTAAGTGCTTATCGGTTCTCAGTGACGGATACAGTTATGATGCTACAGCTTTCTGCTTTTATCTTATTGAGCACGGATGCTACTACATGATACATTTTGAAGGTCTGATGATGATTAGCTAAGTGCTAATTGGTTCTCAGTGATGGATATAACTAGAATGACCTAGCTTTCAGATTTTATCTTATTGAGCACGGATGCTACTACATGATATATTTTGAAGGTCTGATGATGATCAGCTAAGTGCTTATCGGTTAACAGTGACGGATATAGCTAGAATGACCACCACCAGGTAAATGGCACCATCAGTCTCCAAGGCCTCTTCGAGCTCTTTCATATGAGTCCACACACGACGGTTCTACGTGGTGCCATCAATGAGATCCTATACTTACCTTCGGAGTCTACCATCAGGTAGCTGGTATCATCAGTCTCCAAGGCCCCCTCGAGCTCTTTCAAATGAGTCCAAACACGATGGTTCTACTCAGTGCCGTCAATGATATCCTATACCCACCTTCGGAGTCCACCATTAGGTACGAGACATCATCAGTCATCCAGATCTTCATCTTCCATCAAACGAAATTCTCAAGACAAAATAATTAAAAGCGATAAAACAATTAACACCATTAAAATAATAACATATATTACATAACATCACGCCTGTAATCCCCGAAGGGTTAGGCAGAGGTGTACCTAATAGTAGGCGTGATGTTATGTTATGTATCTTATTATTTTAATGTTCTTGTAGCACGGATGCTACTACATTTTGAAGGTCTGATGATAACCAGCTAAGTGCTTATCGGTTCTCAGTGACGAACGTAGTTAGCATGACCTAGCTTTAAAATTTTATCGATCTGAGCACGGATGCTACTACATAATACATTCTGAAGGTCTGATGATGACCAGCTAAGTGCTAATTGGTTCTCAGTGACGGATATAGCTAGAATGACCTAGCTTTCAAATTTTATCGATCTGAGCACGGATGCTACTACATGATACATTTTGAAGGTCTGATGATGATCAGCTAAGTGCTTATCGGTTCTCAGTGACGGATACAGTTATGATGCTACAGCTTTCTGCTTTTATCTTATTGAGCACGGATGCTACTACATGATATATTTTGAAGGTCTGATGATGACCAGCTAAGTGTTTATTGGTTAACAGTGACGGATATAGCTAGAATGACCACCACCAGGTAAATGGCACCATCAGTCTCCAAGGCCTCTTCAAGCTCTTTCATATGAGTCCACACACGACGGTTCTACGTGGTGCCATCAATGAGATCCTATACTTACCTTCGGAGTCTACCATCAGGTAGCTGGTATCATCAGTCTCCAAGGCCCCCTCGAGCTCTTTCAAATGAGTCCAAACACGATGGTACTACTCAGTGCCGTCAATGATATCCTATACCCACCTTCGGAGTCCACCATTAGGTACGAGACATCATCAGTCATCCAGATCTTCATCTTCCATCAAACGAAATTCTCAAGACAAAATAATTAAAAGCGATAAAACAATTAACACCATTAAAATAATAACATATATTACATAACATCACGCCTGTAATCCCCGAAGGGTTAGGCAGAGGTGTACCTAATAGTAGGCGTGATGTTATGTTATGTATCTTATTATTTTAATGGTGTTGATACCTCGAGGACGCCTTGGAGACTGATAATGTCATTTACCTGATGGTGGACTCCAAAGGTAAGTAAAGGATCTCATTGACGGAACTGCGTAGAATCGTCGTGTTTGGACTCATTTGAAAGAGCTCGAGGAGGCCTTAGAGACTGATGATGCCATTTACTTGACGGTGGACTTCGAAGGTGGGTACAGGATCTCATTGACAGCGCTGCGTAGAACCATCGTGTTTGGACTCATTTGAAAGAGCTCGAAGAGGCCTTAGAGACTGATGGTGCCATTTACCTGACGGTGGTCATTCTAGCTATATCCGTCACTGTGAACCGATAAGCACTTAGCTGGTCATCATCAGACCTTCAAAATGTATCATGTAGTAGCATCCGTGCTCAGATCGATAAAATTTGAAAGCTAGGTCATTCTAGTTATATCCATCACTGAAAACCAATTAGCACTTAGCTGGTCATCATCAGACGTTCAAAATGTATCATGTAGTAGCATCCGTGCTCAATAAGATAAAAGCAGAAAGCTGTAGCATCATAACTGTATCCGTCACTGAGAACCGATAAGCACTTAGCTGATCATCATCAGACCTTCAAAATGTATCATGTAGTAGCATCCGTGCTCAGATCGATAAAATTTGAAAGCTAGGTCATTCTAGCTATATCCGTCACTGAGAACCAATTAGCACTTAGCTGGTAATCATCAGACCTTCAGAATGTATTATGTAGTAGCATCCGTGCTCAGATCGATAAAATTTTAAAGCTAGGTCATGCTAACTACGTTCGTCACTGAGAACCGATAAGCACTTAGCTGGTTATCATCAGACCTTCAAAATGTGGTAGCATCCGTGCTACAAGAACGACTACTATTGTTTTTTGCTACAATTGTTTTATCGCTAAAAGCGATAAAACAATTAAAATCATTAAAATAATAACATACATAACATAACATCACGCCTACTAACTATTAGGTACACCTCTGCCTTACCCTTTGGGGATTACAGGCGCGATGTTATGTAATGTATGTTATTGTTTTAATGGTGTTAATTGTTTTATCGTTTTAATTATTTTGTCTTGAGAATTTCGTTTGATGGAAGATGGAGATCTGGATTACTGATGATGTCTCGTACCTAATGGTGGACTCCGAAGGTAGGTATAGGATCTTATTGACGGCACTAAGTAGAACCATCGTGTTTGGACTCATTTGAAAGAGCTCGAGGAGGCCTTGGAGACTGATGATACTAGCTACCTGATGGTAGACTCCGAAGGTAAGTACCTATAGGATCTCATTGATGGCACCACGTAGAACCGTCGTGAGTGGACTCATTTGAAAGAGCTCGAAGAGGCCTCGGAGACTGATGGTGCCATTTACCTGATGGTGGTCATTCTAGCTATATCCGTCACTGTGAACCGATAAGCACTTAGCTGGTCATCATCAGACCTTCAAAATGTATCATGTAGTAGCATCCGTGCTCAATAAGATAAAATCTGAAAGCTAGGTCATTCTAGCTATATCCGTCACTGAGAACCAATTAGCACTTAGCTGGTCATCATCAGACCTTCAAAATGTATCATGTAGTAGCATCCGTGCTCAGACAGATAAAATTTGAAAGCTAGGTTATTCTAACTACATCCGTCACTGAGAACCGATAAGCACTTAGCTGGTCATCATCAGACCTTCAAAATGTATCATGTAGTAGCATCCGTGCTAAATAAGATAAAAGCTGATAGCTGGAGCATTCTAACTATATCCGTCACTGAGAACCGATAATCACTTAGCTGGTCATCATCAGACCTTCATAATGTATCATGTAGTAGAATACGTGCTCAGATAAATAAAATTTGAAAGCTAGGTCATTCTAACTACATCCGTCACTAAAACCGATAAGCACTTAGCTGGTCATCATCAGACCTTCAAAATGTATTAAGTAGTAGCATCCGTGCTCAGACAGATAAAATTTGAAAGCTAGGTCATTCTAACTACATCAGTCACTGAGAACCGATAAGCACTTAGGTGGTCATCGTCAGACCTTCAAAATGTATCATGTAGTAGATTCGTGCTCAGTTAGCTGAAAGCTCCAGCTTTCAGCTAACTGAGCACGAATTCGCATTCTGACTATTTCCGTGACTGAGAAGCGATAAGCAGTTACCTGGTCTTTATCAGACCTTAAGAATGTATCGTAGGAGTACCTGTGCTCAGTGAAATAACTATTAGTTATTACTTCATTAGTCAAAGTGTATAATTTATTATTAAATATTTTATTCATACATTGTACTCCAAGAGGAACAAAATATGTTAGGCAAATACGATTACCACTCTGCGACACGTTTCTGTTCTTTGGTACGTTTTTCTGTAGTACAGTTGTTTGCCGGTAGGGGCCGAAAAGTAAACAAAAGCCAGTACAGAGGTCAAATCGTCAAAGTCATCCACTGCTGTGTTCCCCTTAACCCACGAGCCCCACAAAAAATCTAGCTCCTAAATAAAAACAAATTTGGCGTTCTCTCATCACACGTTGCTAAAACATTTCGTGTTACGTTTGTTTTTTGCAAAGCCCACTAGGCTCCCCATCGAGCATGCGTTTGCCGAACTGGTCAGACATCAGTGTGGACACATTATGATGGTTTACTGGCTAAAAAAATATGATCCTAATTAGTTCGATTATCGAAAAATATTGGATACGTATTTTTTGTTTTATCAAATCAATAAAAATTGACGAAGATAAAAATTGTCAAAGATTTGGGTAGGGGGGTTGTTACGTCACTCACCGGTGAAAAATGTCATACGAATGTCTTAGAATATGACGTCACACGAGTTTTCAAAGCACTGTATCGTCTTCATTGTTTATTTACGTGAAAAAAGAAAAAACACGTGTCCAATATTTTTTGAAAATCTGTCTGACGGACTAATTAGATTTTTTTTTGTTAACTACCCTATTTTGAACTAAAATGTCTCAGGACCTAATATCAGACGAGCTCGTCGATTGATCAGTGTGAGCAAGTGAATGTGTTTGTTTCCTAACAAGGTTTTGGAGTTCAGATACTCTCTTTGTCTTTAAAATGCTGGCATGCAATCAGGTTTGGTTTGAAACCAAGTCCAACATAGGAAAATAGGAGACATTACTGGTACAGTCGAACAAGCTAATAAGTATACATCCAGCTAACTTGTATTTACTTTTAAGATAATACAGATAAATTCAGAGACTGATGTGAAATGATATATCGTTTGACATCAGTCGCTAACTTGTGCGAAACGCTTTATAAAACAAAAATGAAATCGATATTTTCAGTGTACAAGAATTATAAAGATTGAAGACTTGTATAATTATTAGCTTGTTCGACTGTACTGTAGATGCTACGAGTGATGATATGTATAAAGGTACTATCATTCAAGTTTTATATTATGATAATTGTTGATATGACTTAAACAAAAAAACGCCTAAAAATATTGGAGGAAGCGGTCGTTAAATTGAAATTATATTTGCATAATCTCAGATTAAATTATTACAATAATCGGTGAAAAATTCCACAAGGTCATTTGAAGATGCAAAGTTACCATTTCAATATTTAAGTCTTTGTTATAATATGAACGATAGCACCGACTAGACTAATGTCAATTTGCTTTGTAGAAGTACCAGTATTCGGAAGTTTTTGTTCGTCTGCTGTTAAAATAATTGTTTCAAATAATTACATATAACATTAGTTCCTTGACATGCAAGCTAATATTACCATAACACATAAAGCCTGAGGCGCTTTTGTCATTACATTCGCGTGTTCAAATCCGGAACTACTTTGCCGATTTTGATAAAACTTGTTATATAAGTCTTGTATGTTAATTCAAAACATCTGAGATTGATAATACTAATTAGTGTGTAATGCATTATAACAAATAACTGGTTTCCTCAAAGAAATAAACTTAAGAGAGCAATTTAAATAAAAATAAGGTCTGCTGTAGACACGTCCTCCATACACACGTACATTTTCTTTTTTCACCAACTAATAACTTACCTACCCTCTTAAGAGTTCATTCCTTTCTATTTGGTATGGAGCCTAGCAGACGCAGCTAGTTCGTTAATCTCTAAATCCGAGATCGGAAGACATCAAGATAAGGAGAGAGACTACCCTACTTGCTGCAGTAAAATTGACTTGCAGTGAAATTATACGACCGGCGCGTATTTATCGTAGCACTTATCAAACCATTAAGTCAATAATGTTGCTCGTTACCGCTTATCTGGGTGAAAGTTTCGCAAGTTGCCTCGTGACCAGAACCAGCTCTAACACAAAGCCGTGGTAAAAGCTTCTCGGCCGTACTCGTGCTAATTTGTGCCATATAGCATGGCGTCGTGCAGTAAAAGGAACAGGAGTGTTTTCTGAATCTATTTTTAGATATAAGTAATCTTAGAAATCGATTGAAGCCGTGATGACAGACGAACATTTCATTTTATGACGCAATAAAAGGACAAGGTTTAGTGCTGAATAAAAATACTTAACACTAAAAGTGACAGGTACTCACTACTCTTTTAGGTCGAGAGACGTTAGTCAGTTTTTCACAGACAGCCTGTCCTTTTGTCAAACTCTCAGTGAGCTGAGGTCAACAAAGGTGATTTGGATTTCGATGCACTGTGGATTGAGGTATCATTAAATTCATTGGTTGATGGACGGATAATAATCGGACTTGATAGAGAATATTCAATAATAGCTAATTTTGGCGAAAGCTTTTGTAACCACTTAGTATATTACTATTTGGTTGAACAGGCTAAGGAGCACCACTGTAATCGATTACCTATGAAGCTAATGTCACTAGTCGACATTGAATAAACCCGGAATCCAGGAACGAGGTGGGCGCCTTAAGTAGCGTCTATCATAACCCCGTTTTGAGTATTGCCTGCACATCAGAATATGTGTGCTATAGTTGGATGAATTGAATTGTACAAATATTAGCACTTCTGAGTGGAATCATCAAGCATCTTGCCACAGCTGCGCTCGTCTCCGCTTTAGTGGGGCTTATTCCAACTAGGAACCACAAATGAAAATTTTGGCCCCAAGGCCTAAGTATTCAAGATTCTTTATTTGCGTGAAATATGGTTCAGTATAGTCTTAAAAATTAAAGGTTTCTTCTCCTGTAGATTGTTCGCCAGTGAGTAGGTAAAGCTATCGTAAATCATCACTACATAGTATAAAACAAAGTCGCTTTCTCTGTCCCTATATCCTTATGTATGCTTAAATCTTTAAAACTACGCAACGGATTTTGAAGCGGTTTTTTTAATAGATAGAGTGATTCAAGAGAAAGGTTTTAGTATATAATTTGACCGAAATCCACGCGGGTGAAGCCGCGGGCATCAGCTAGTAATAAATAAAACACCCTTTCTGTTGACAATTTTATTTTTTTATAAATAACCATAATTTGACTAGCAATGAATTTCTCGAATCAGACATGTACAAAGTTTTAACTTAAATCCTTACCTAGCATTATGCCTTAAGCTTACTTATAAAAATAAAGTAGAATAAAAACTAATGTTGTACAAATATAAATAAATAAACTATTTAAACTGATAGTCGCTAAAATTATCTTCATTTTAAATGCCTTTTGCGCTACCGTTAGTACTGTTTTGTTGAATATTTATTTTTAAAACAAAGATAGAAAAAACCTTTGTTATGCCCTGTTCACATTATTCCAGTAGCAGTCCATTTCAGTGCTATCTAATTTCAGCGCAGAATTGCAACAGAAAGAATCTGGAGGATCCAGTCAAGTAAATGGATATGCATGCATGCATTGTTGTTTTATGTGAATAGGTACGTATTAATGATGCATTGTTGTAATTCTTTTCCTAATATTTGACTGCCTCGTTGGTCTAGTGGTTGCAAGCGCGACTGCTGAGCACGAGGTCCTGGTTTCGATTCCCGGGTCGGGCAAAGTGTTATTGGCTTTGTCCATCAGGAATTTATCAGTAACAGCTACGGAGTCTGGATTTGTGCCCGGTTGATGGCAATAGGCTTGCCCCCTATGACATGGGACTTAAACATAGCTGGCGAAATGTGGGTGTACTATTAGGTACACCTCTGCCTAACCCTTCGGGAATTACAGGCGTGATGTTATGTTATGTTATATTTGCGGGAATATTGTAGACAAAATGATCCAGTCATAGTCAGTCATAGTGATTGGGCTAGATTACTGGACTGGAATAATGTGAAACGGACATAATTAATAAAAATATATCCACACTTGTTTGCAATGATAGTTGTCCTAGTTATTAATATAGCCGCGGACTATTCCATACAGTCTTCATTTTTTTGCTAGAATTCCTGTGTAGGTAAAACTTCAGCATTTTATAATGCCTTGTTCTTATAATGGCAGGAACAGCAGACGGGCAAATCAACTGTCACTTTCTCGGAGCCTTCTTTACCATCGTGAACTAGAAACTCCCATACGTTGTATTTCTGTTTGCAAAACGGCTCCATACCGAAAGGCATTTTGAATTCCGTGAAGCAGGGACTTTCAACTTGCCTGTAAAAGAAAAACGGAATATAAATTAAGATTTTATAATATAACAAGGTGATGGCGAAGTAGGCCGGGACGTAACGCAACGGATTAACTCAGGATGGATGAAATGGCGACAGGTCACTGGAACAACTTCTGACCCACGGATCCTCAAGTTAAAGGGGAAAACATACAAGTCCGTGATTAGACCTGTCGTACTGTATAGATCAGAATGCTGGGCTTTGAAAAAGATGGATGAAAAACGATTGCATGTAGCGGAGATGAGAATGTTGAGATGGATGTGCGGAGTGACAAGAATGGATAAAATAAGGAATGAGTATATTAGAGAAAGTTTGAAAGTGGCGCATGTTACAGAAAAATTGAAAGGAAGTCGTCTGTCTTGGTATGGTCATGTAATGAGGAGGGATGAAACGCATGTGACTCAAATAGTGATATAAATCTTGATGGATGGAGAGGCAGAGGAAGGCCAAAGAAAAGATGGATGCATTGTGTGAGGAATGATATGAAGGAGAAACGAGTAAATGCCACCGCACCGTGACGTCTAACGGGGAAGAATGGAAAAGTAAACGTGTTGCGCCGACCCCAAATGGAATGGGATAAGGGCAGAAAAATTAATGATGAATATAACGTTATCACATCTTCAACCCCCTAGGGGTTGGGCAGAGGTGTACCCAATTACAGTAACCCACATTTTGCTAGTTATATTAAGGTCCTATGTAATAGGGAGCGAGGCTATTGCAATCAACCGGGCACAGAATCAGACTTCATGGCTTTTACTGAGAAATTTCTGTTGGAAGACCCCAATAACACTTAGCCCGATTCAGGAATCGAACCCAGAAGCGACGCTTAGCAGTCGCGCTTGCGGCTAGTCGACCAACGAGGGAGTCTAATATTGGTTGGTAGTAATTGCAGTTTGATGTAGGCAACGTATTATACCAACGCAGCCCAAAGGTGGGTAGAAGTGCAGGTATAGCGGGAACTACCTCCAAATTATGTATTATTTGGCTGGACACGCCAGGCATCAGTTCCTACGCGTGTCATAAGTTGCTACAAATAAACTTTAGAAAGTTCACCTCTTTGCATCTTTAGAGTACAGTTCGGCTAATTAAAATAACTAGTTGTTGCCAGCGGCTTCGCCCGCTACAACTCGAAAATTATCCCACGGGAAGATAAAATCGGGATAAAAATTATCCTATGTGTTAATCCAGGCTATAAACTATCTGTGTACCAATTTTATCCAAATCCGTTCAGTAGTTCTTGCGTGAAAGAGTAATAAACATCCATCCATCAATACATACATCCTCATAAACTTTCGCCTTTATAATATTAATGTGATTAGGATTGTGCTGGACTTTATCAAGGGAACGAAGAAAAATGTTTCAATTGTCTTTGTTGTGTAAAACACCATGAGGTAAAGCACTACATTGTAGTTTGTTACCTAAATCACATTTTAATTATTTTGTCTCTCTCACACATTGTGAATCTTATCTCATTAGAAGTAAAATTGAAACATGTATCCAAGTTTCATCCGAGTTAAGGTTCAAGTTTAGATCTTTCTAAATTGACTTAAGAGTTCCGAGATGGAAGGGATTCCGACGCTCAGGTTACTACGCATTCAGTACACAACAACAAAAGTTTACAGCTTGCACGTCGTGACTGCGGCAGCCAGACTACCACTCAGCATGATGGGGTCATCATATTGAACCCTCTCATATAGACATCTCATTGAATTGTTCAGGATCATGTACCGAGTACGTGATAACCGTTTGTGCGTCTGTGTTTTCTTCCCTGTATAGAATATTATGGATATATCATTGATATAAAAATTAAAGATACGGTCGTCCGAACATTTGCTCGACGCGTTCGCTATACAGAGAATCGGTGTAGTCTGCTCGTTAAGGTGATAGATTGAGAAAAATGTGGTTTTTCTAGGTCTACGAACTTGTTGAGTATGTAGAATAGGGATTTGACATTTTGGTGAATGGTTTTTGACTCTTTGGTCTAGTATCGACGAAAATGAATACACGATTCAATGAATTTTTCTCGATACAAAAAAATTGCAAAGTTATATAAATTTTTTTACTTTCTTAGAAATCACGGCGTAACACTTAAGAATTATTCAATGGAATTGACTTTGAAACATAGAGAATTATTATATCAAGTATCCAGGAAAGTAATTTAAAATTTTATTTAAATTTTCTGTTAAAAATGGAGAAAATTCTTTTTGGCACATACGTTGTTTTATTCCGAGCAGACGCACATTATTGCCATCTCTTCTTTTGCGTTTCAAAAGTATTTGCATCACTTTCGCTCGCTTGTCAGATCAGTCGCCCGGTGGGCTTCATCGACGCAGGACCTATGACATTTTTTTACAAATCTGTGCCATCAGATTTTCGTGATTATAATAATTGATTATTCGTAAAAGATAGTAGATTGTTACTTAATTAGTGTTGAATAGGTATATAAAGACTATTCTTGAGATTTAACAGTACCTATAACGTATCGTTTTCCATTTGTGATGAGTATTTAATTGTTTATAAATAAAAATGTGAAGAAATATGAAACCAAAACTAAATAAAGTACAACGTTTGAAGTTCCTGAGGGTGAGGGCTCAGAAAATGAAAGAGAGAAAGAAGTAAGTATGTTATTTTTAATGTTATTATGTACAATAATTAATAGTTTCTATTTTATCAGTAACTATGAGCACGTTTTTAGCTGCAATCGAAGTCGCCACCTCTGCTCATATACTTAGATAATCAGCTACAACCTATATTTGCCTCGCAAAGTAATATTGGGTTAGCATTCTATTTGCTAGAGCAAAATATTTATGAAATAAAAATAAAACAGGCTAAAATGTACTAATAAATCATTTTAGGTTAGACATAATATGTCTGACATATTATGTCAACAAAACATCATTAATACGTCAACTTCTATTACCGCGTGTGAAGAGCACATAAACGAATGGAGTCACATTTGAATTGCAAAAAGAGGTGAGTTTAGTCGAAATTATTTTTTTGGCCTTTAGTGAGGTATGGATTTGGAGTTTATTAATCATTTCAGTTTTCCTTACAAGTAGAGTAATTTTTTTGTGATTTTAAAAATAGTCCAGTCATTTGGTAGTTTTACCTGGAAAGTTTTCCGGGAGTTTTGAAAATTGGTGAGTTTATAGATTTCGACGTGCTCTTTTCGAAATTTCACTTTGCCACCTCGTAACTGTGCCACTCGCGCCGCCATTTTGGAAAAATGACACTCAAAAATAGTTTTTTGAGAATAACTTCGTTCCGACTCAATTTACGATAAAAATAGTTCAGAATTAAATTAAACTAGAGAAAATTTCCTACATTTATGTCCTAATAACGTTTTTCGTAAAATCAATAGTGACGGCGTACGAGCGCCGCAAATTGTAATTTAAAATGTGTTTGCGCTAATAACGCGTTTCCACACCACCTTAAGGTAGAGTTAGAAGCGCGTTTTTTAGGGTTCCGTACCTCAATAGGGAAAATCCCTTAAAAAAGGAACCCTTTTATGATCACTCTCTTGTCCGACTGCCGTCGTGTGTCCGTCTGTCCGTGGTGTGTTCACCACCGATTTTCTTAGGTAGGGGCTATGCTTTTACTACTATTGTTTTATAACGTTACAATTTGTTCTACTATAGAATCGATGTCCTGAGAGCATAGTCAACTGTCTAATGGTATTCAAAGTGATTTGCATTTCTGCAGAACTTTTAGGATCGACCTAAATGACTTTCAGTAGCTTATGTCGGTCGTTGTATTTGTTGTTGTGTTTCAAAGAAAGAGAATGTTAACGTAAGTAGTAAGTTAATAAAGGCTATTTTTATTTTATTTTATGTCGGTCATAGTCCAGCACCCCCTGGATCAAGACGTCCGCATGTAGTAACATAACATCACTCCTTGTGAACACTGGACACCCCACACACATTTTACCAATTATGTTTAAGTCCCATGTAATAGGTGGCGAGCCTATTGCCATCAACCGGCCACAAATTCAGACTCCGTGGCCTCTACTGAAGAATTCCTGATGGAAAAACGCAATAACACTTCACCCGACCTGGGAATCTAACCCAGGATCAAGCAAAGTAGTCGCACTTGCGATCACAAGAATATTCCCTTTTTTTTTTTTAGCGTAGTTGTATAATGGTTTACGGCGCTCGTACGCCGAAACTATTGGTTTTAAATAAGGAAAAAAAAGACATAAATTGTAGGAAATTTTCTCTACTATTATTTTGTATAGATATGTTTTTCTTGTAAAATGCGTCGGAAAGGAGTTATTATCAAAAAACTGCTTTTAGGCGCCATTTTTGCAATATGGCGGCGCGAGCGGCAAAGATACGAGGTGGCAAAGTTAAAATTCGGAAAGAGCACGTCAAAATCTATAAAATTACCAATTTTCAAAACTCCCGGAAAACTTTCCAGGTAACCTCTATTTTTTCGACCAAATGACTGTACTAAAAGCCGTAGAACAAAAATTATCAAAGATAAAAAACAATCTGAATGTTATTATGCTCCACTTGAATGTTGATGGTTTTTATTCCAGAAATAAAAGGAAGCAACAACATGATATTGATAACGAATATAAAGAAGTTGAAGAAAACGTGAGTTCTCTCATTTTATTTACTTCTAGCTTTTGCCCGCGGCTTTGCCAACGTGGATGTCGGAAATATCAAAAATGACGATTTTCCATACTACAAACTTTTATTCCCTGTTTCCCCCTTGAGAGTTGAATTTTGAAAAATCTTTTCTTAGTGGATGCTTACGTCATAAGAGAAATACGTGTGCGAAATTTAACGTTTCTTGGTCTAAGGGTTTGTATCCTCGGTCAGTCAGCTTTGCATTAATTTTATATATACAGATATATTAAGAACTTCCCCGTACTAGAGCTTGGCATAAATAGTATTTTTCCAAGTTGATTTATACTTCTTTCAGGGTTCTAAAACTGCCGACATCAGCGGAATAATAATATTAATAACAGTCATCAAATAATTAAATTTCCAAAATGTCCAGCTACTTCTGTTGCTGACCGTACAAATAGATACAAGATGTAGTATCTGACGAATGGGAAGTGATGGCATGGTAAGAGATGAGAAAATCGGGGGAACGGGAGAAAAAAGCGGCAGACAAAGTAGGAAAGGTTACTAAAGATGGTTACCAATAATAGATTTGTAAACTTAGATGGTTGTTGCGGTAAACGTTCATACAGAACTAATTATGCTGCACTATTGGCGATTTCGTAAAGTTCTTTTCATGGAAGTTAAAAACAAATACTGATGTATTTGTGCTTGAGTGGGAAAGGCAAATGAGATAGTAAAACAACATGAGTGTTTTAAAAATTATAGCGGATCTTCAACAGCTATGGAATCCACTATTATCGCCGAAGGATTTAAACAGTCTATAGAAATGCATTCGTATCTATGGAAGATCATAGCTAATGGAGACAGTACCACTTATACACAAATACTTGACAATACTGTATCTCTCAATCACGGTCGAAAAGATTGGTTGCAAAAATCATATATTTAGAAAGAACAATGTGCAAAAATGTATGGACACCGTCCCCGAAAACGAAATCAGTCACAATAATAATAGGGTAGTTCACAAAAAAAAAAAAATTAGTCCATCAGATACATTTCCAAAAAATAATGGACACATATTTTTTCTTTTTTCACGTAAACAAAAGATGAAGACTATACAGTATACAGTGCTTCGAAAAGTCGTGTGACGTCACAAACTTAGTACTTTTTTACCCTGAAAGTGACGCCCCTCATAGTCTTTGACACGTCTTAGTTTCGTAAATTTTGATTAATTTGATAAAACAAAAAACACGTATCCAATATTTTTCGATAATCTAACAGACGAACTAATTAGATGTTTTTGGTGAAACACCCTATTATGTTACCGATCCCGATGCTTGTTTTTTTTAATTATTACTGTGGAATGATATCGTTCGTAGTGTTCACACCTCGGAACCTCGGAAAACATAATTTAAAAATATTAACAACAAATAAGATTTTAAAGATACGAAAGTACATAAATGTATCGCCATAAAAAATCATGGCTTACAAAATCTGCAGCAATCAGACAACATAAAAAATCTGCACCAAGATATTACGAACCCTGCCATTTATCATGCATTTGAAGCCACCTCAAATATTTTTATTACAAGAATCATGGTGATTCTTGTAATAAAAATATTTGAGGTGGCTTGATACAGGTAAAGGTCGCGCCATGTAAAAAGAACGCTGGCGGTCAAGATTTATCGGCCTATTTGGTGGTAAGAGGTGGGGGTGGTATTTATGTTCTTTCTATAAAATTAGTTTACTGATATGTTGCTTTTTTTTTAAATATTTTGTGTTATTGTATACTTTTGTCATTTCGTTCCCATTACCTATTGTAGAAAGGAGGCCTGTGTCTCAGCAGTGGGAACATTATATAGGCTGATGATGGTGATGATGATGATGTAGTTTAAAATAGGTTCTCTTAAAATAGGTTTTCTTAAAATAAAGTTTTTATTTTATTTGTTGTGCGGAGCTCTGTCATTTTTCGATTTTATAGTTATAAGTCTGTTAATAAGATTGACATCTTAATATTATGTTGTACACTAAATCTATACGTCTTGGGCTTCCTAGAATATACCAGAGAATGAATTAAGTATTAAAATCGGTTCAGTAGTTTACGCTGAAATTGCGAACAAATATTATTATGCATACAAATAGACGAGTTTTTGAAAAGTAGATTAAATATAGATAAAAGTAAATTAATGTGTTAAAAATATTGATAATACATGCACCACGTTTTTATTATAAGAACACAAAAAGAATAGAAATAATAATTTGTTATCATACCTTCATTACTTAATGAATTCGTATTACATATTAAAAAATGGTTGAAAATTAATTATTTGTATTATTTTATATTTGTCTACTCCATACCTCCTGTGTGCTAATATTTCAAGAATTTCAAGTAGTGCGTGACAAGGACAACCGCGTAAACCCTCGTAAACTGCATTGCGCGCGCGGGGGCGCCGAGGAAATCACGCCCATCGAGCTATGACTTATTTTCGGCATAGCCCGTTAATGTAACCTTGTATAAGCGGCGTGGTATTTTCGAGGTATAAAGAACATAAATAAAGCTTTTAATAAAATTTACGACCGCACCCGAAGAGAGCCGATCGTGGACTAGTTCACTTCGGCTTAGGAAAGACCATTTTGGGACCACGTTCGAGGCGTCATTTTAACATGCCATCCGCCCAGTCCTTACGCAGTAATATATAAGTCAATGGGATATATAGATGTACTCACTTGCATGACTCTAGCCGGACCATCTGGACATAATTCTCCTCAGGGGCTTGCACGACTGTACGCCAATCACCTTGCGTATCCTTGACTTTGTAGAGAGGCTCAAACTGTAAAAATAATAAAAAATAATGGTAATTATCGACTGCGAAGGCACCAGCGTTGTTGTGGATCGGAATGATTGACCTATAGTGGGAAAAGTTTCGAGCATGAATATGGATGGCAGTTATGTGTTTGAGCCGTTTGGGGTTGAAACACTAGGGCCTTGGGGTCCGAGTGCTCACCTAATATTTAAGGAAATTGCCAAGCGGTTGGTCGACTCTTCACGTGACCGGAGGGCTTTGCCATCCAACGTGGGAATGCTGCTAGCCTTCTGGGCACTTTTCCTGTTGACAGCGGTGTGGACGAGTTTTTTGACGCCCTGTAATTCTTCTCTTTTTGATACTTGTATGTATATATTTTATTATAATTTTAGTTCTGTAAATTGTAGTAAAATTTTTCACTTAAGAAGCAGTCAGTACGGAAAAAAAATATGGATGGCTTAACTACTCTAATAATTGTATATCCATGCATGTAGGTACTCGGATACCTCATAGGAAATATTAAAAAACGATGCATGGATTGTCTGAAAGTGGTCTGGTTAAATGGCTGAATATTTCAGACGGATAATATAGATGTATCGAAGAACGAGAAAGCTATGTAGCTGCACTATAAAAAGTACTACAACAACATAGCACAAACAATAGTATAGCGCCATCTATGACACTGATAATGAACTACCATTGAAATCGTACATCGCTCAGTTATCCGCGACTTATGCCCAAAGACCCAACAACAAAATATGTCGGGCTGTAGTCACTAGTCCACCGTATATAACACCCGTCCGGTTGGCAGATACTCCCTTTGTTCTAGGAGAGAATACCCTGTTCTACTTGCCCCTATAGCTAAAAAGGTAAATCTGTTCAATTCAGATGAACTGGTCTGGATTTTTAACTGTCCATTAAATATTCAAGCTCTTATTCTTATATTTGGGTAGAATACTACTAAACGGGTCTATGTAGGAAACAGCAGTCCGCTGTGTCATGTTTTATTTTAAACGCGTGATTTCATTTTTGTCAACGATCTTAGCTACTTAGGTATTTGAAAAGGCTACGGCATGGTTCACGGCCAAATTATGGCACGTGTTGCTTGCTAGCCGTTCAATGAAAATTAGTTAAGTAGCTCAAGAGATTTGTCAAACGTGTTTACAAAAAAAATCAGTTCATTGTCCGGATCTCTAAGACGTGATTAAGAGGCATACTGTGTCATTATCATCATCATTCTCTTGCCCTTATCCCAATTCATTTGGAGTCGGCGCAGCATGTCTTCTTCTTCCAAATTTCTCTGTTCCTCATCATCTCATGAGACACCTTCTTTCTTACCATATCATTCATACTGTGTATCACCAATAAATATGGCACCATAGTAACCCGTATATAAACAAGACTGTTGAGGAAAACACCTTGATAACCTTGCGTCGCAAGTTCCGTTTGTTCGCGTATCTTACCCATATTATATTATGCAACGTCGATTATGCGTTGTGTGTTTGTTAAATAAATGTCCAGTTAATCACAGCCTCCGTAGATTTGGATGTTCATTATTTGTTGAATAATTAATCAACAAATAATGAGCATCCAAATCTACTATTTTTCTATGGTAGCTACAGTTGCCAATCAAGGCTTTTATAAAATTTTCAAAATAGCGACCACACATTTAAGGCTTGTATTCACGCCAATGACCTTGTCCATACAAACTACCTCTCTCGGTCGTAGATACGGACTCTAAACGGACGCGTTTTTCATTTATTATAATTAAAATAATACATGTTTTTAAAAAGTAACAAAACCAAATTATTTTCCTTTATATTTCAAAGCAGTAGATATTTTTTTTATATTATTTTGTTAAAAAATGAAGGAGTAAAATGGTTCCATTCAACGATTTGGAGGTGATTTTGTGGATTTTTTTTCTTATTATGTGATACCGATACAAAAATTGTGGCTAAACCAAATTACGTGTCATATCATGTAGATTACTAAAAAAAATTCTCAGATGTAATTTCTCTGTAAGTGCCGGTGAAAAACCGCTTCATCTGCACGCTGTTTTTAAGCTTTTTCGAGAGAGGACCCTTAACTTGTATTGATTAACCCGCCTCAGTAAAAACGAGGTATTGTATGAGAGATAATCTCCTAGCTTAGCATATCTTGGGAACTTGACGCTCTACGTCAACTTTCCAAGATATGTCATGAAAGTTACAATCTTCGCCATCAGCACAAGTTTGATGACCTATATTTCGGGAATGTGATACTTTAGATTTTGTCCCATAAATACTTGTTTGTATTGTTTGTTACACATGGCTTGTTTTTATTGCAAAATAAAAATCTATCACGCCTGATGAAAAGCGAAAGACGATCTAACAAAATCAAATTTGTACTGATGGTGATTAGTGAAAAGGTTGTAACTTTGATAGCTTAAATCTCGGGAATCGGAATTTTTTGCACCATGATCTGATCACGGATAAACTGAAGTTATTGCGAGTTTGTTTACGAGCAGACAAATCGGCCGTGTTGATGATAATGTTAGTGACCTTGGTACCAAGTTATTGATTAAAACCGGTTTTATACGTGGCCACTATTTTGAAAATAACTAGTTTGGCAGGCCACACTTTTCCAACACCTTTCGTAACTTTAATGCTGTTGTGGAAGTCTTTGTAAATATTTTTATTTACCGTAACAGTAGTTTCACAGTTGTCTATGTCGTCAGGGTCTCCTTGGCGATCTGCTGTCATCACGTAAGTAGGCTGGAATGCCGGCTCCTGGAAACACATAAAAATGTTCTTTAATTTCACAGACTATTAGAAGTTCGCATAGCTGAATTTCGGGTGCTAATGGAAATTTGCCATCGGCCCGCTAAGTAAAAAGGTTTTCAAATAATTAATTGAGTTCAAAATGTTGGGATAAGCATAAGTTTCAATATCTTTTATTTTTGCAGATTAGTTTGACTCAAGGTCGATTTTTAAGTCCGTCGGGGCTGCGGGTGTTCGCAAGAGATACCGCGGCCTCGACATGAAGGGCTAAGAAAGAACATCGGTGGTTTTTAGTCAGTAAAAGTCTGACACTCCCTTTTGCTCTGCCCAAGAGCGGGAGGGGAGGTCATTTGATGATTTTCCACCCACCATAACCTTTGTAAAGGGTCGGTCTGTGGATGGGAGATTGTCCATTACTGTACTTAATTTTCAGCTTGCCTCGGAAAACACGTTAAGCCATTGTTCCCAGCTGTGATTTGTAGATTTTTGACACGTTTAACTAGTCAGTCGCCTGAAAGTGTGACAACCATTCTTTACTTAAACGATATCCCTTGGGTATCGTATTACCTAGTATTACCTGGGTCGTGAAGGTTAGATAGGCAGTAGTTCCATGGAAAAAAACCCTGGTATTCAGCTGCATCCGGTTAGTCTGGAAGCCGGCCCCAATTATTAGGAAAAGGCTAGGCAGATCAGATAGTGAGTACCTATGACCCAAGCTATTTTAGCAGCTCACCTTAAACTTTCCTTTAAACATCTTATTGAACAGTTGCTGAGGGTAATCATCAGGTTTGACTGTGCAGAAGTTTTGGTCTTTGCATATATCTGCTACATCTGTGCTTCCGTAACGATTGCTTACGTCTTGTGTCGGTCCTGGGAACACGATGTTTGAGTCATCAACTGAAATTGCAAACACAATAATTGGATTAATTTTTATTTCATGAAAAAAAGCTATTAACAATTTGTGGCTGTATGTTCTTCACAGTAAGGTTTAGAGGTGGTAGAGTGCTTTGATTTGCTTGTAAGTAGTTATCAGGTTTTGCCAGTCAATGGATAAGAGGAACAGATCTTGAAAAACACTTTTAAAGTACTTATCGTCGTTGAAGTTCTAACACCACGTACTCGTAAGTAAGAAATAGAAACTTTACAGGAGATTGAAAAAACTGCTTTTCAAATCATGTAATGAACTATATTATTTTACAATTTTTGTTTTCTGTATATCAAAGACATTGCTTGTTGCTGTGACTGGCTGAAACAACGCGTCCTCCGATTCACTAAGAAACGGTTACAAAAATTAAAACCGCCAAAACTGACTTACGTATGGTGTTGGAACTTTATCAATATGTATTGTTATATCAAATTGTTTCATCTGAAAGTGATGTCCAACCGCAGTTGTAATATAATTTATGACTGCTACGATTCGCATACATACGTAACGTATACATCTAATTAAATTAAATTACGTAGGTTATCGGGGTCGCATGAATGCGCGCTCTTATTGCCATAATAAAATTTGATTACCCGGGCCAAGATGCAACGCGACGTACTTGTTTATTGTACAACGGAAAGATATGTGAGTATTCGTGGAAATCGTTATACTTAATTGGTATAAATCCTTAGTAATTATTAACAAAAACAAAACATATTACAAGGGTGTCAATGTACCCGTCGGGGCTGCGGGTTGTTCGCAGATACCGCGGCCTCGACATGAAGGGCTAAGAAGGAACATGGGTGGTTTTTAGTCAGTAGAAGTCTGACACTCCCTTTCGCTCTGCCCAAGTGCGGGAGGGGTTATTTGATGATTTCCCAACCCCAAAAAAAAAAAAGGGTGTCAATGTACCTACACTTAGGTACAACAAGTTTAGGTACATTCAATTATTTTTGTTAGAGGCTTATTTACAGTATGTATTCAGTCAATACGAGAAAATAGTAGCTCTACATGTACCGTTTCTGTATTATATTATACCGGAGCGAAAGACACGCTCTCGAAATCTGTTACTTTTTGTGTGCTAGCTGAAGTATATAAACATAGTTACTCACTTTTCTTGGTAGCTGCTCCATTTGTTAGCTGCAGACTGCTGACCGCACACTGAAATTAGACCAAAGATGGTTCTTTAGTATTTGCTCTTCCTGTAAGTCGTGTATTGAGAATTTGTGAAGGCATACATCGGAAAATTTATCAGAAGTCCTATCAATGACAGAAAATGTTAAACATATTCGTTTACTATGAATAAAATAATTTTCTGGGACTTTTTATGAATCATGATAAAATACAAAGTACAGACAACGTTATACATAGTATCTCAGAAACGTGCAATTAAAACGAAATCGAAGATACATGCAAGCTAAGCATGTCGAGTTTCTAAAGTGTCAATTGGTTTAGATGACTTGCATGCTAACTAGTAACCAGTAAATTCTACTACTACTATTATGTTGCTTAGCATGTCTAAGACAAGTTTCTAAATTGGCACGGTCACTAACATTATCAATAACACTGAAAACGAGTTATTTACCATGTTTACTGTTTATTTTGAATTCTCACGCCGCGCTCCGCCGCCGTTGCAAGCACCATGATCACGGATAAATTGACAATGTTTAGAGTTTTTCAGTGATCAGTGATCATGCTTCCAACAGTGCCGAAATATCGGGAACTCATAGAAACAGTAAACATATTAAATATTCTATTTTCAGAGTTACTGATAATGTATTAGACAAATTATGTATTATACTAAGGAACTTACATTTCGCCCAAATGAAATATTTTAAAGCTGAAATTAATATTCGAAAAGTGACCTTATGGCGATTTGGACTGTGGAATCAGCACATTCTGTCACATTTTATTTAAGTTACCTTGATAATGACGAGATGAGGTACTAAGATATAACGTTGACGTTGACTCACGATACGACGTCACTGTAATTATTTCGTTAAACAAGTATACTTGCTTGGAAATTATTTTTACGCCACAAAAATTTGCACAAAAGCAAAGAAAACCCAAAACGAGGACAGATTTTATTTTTCTTGGAAACTCACTGATTCATGAATACTTTGAAAGGAACTGAAAAGAGAAAATTCAAAAGTTGCAGACTGGTCGTTAGTTTTCATTATACGCAATTAACATTTATTGTGGTGGCTGTACACTGTCCTCGAGGCACTCCGAGGCAGAGCGTGTGCGAGAGTGCATAGCCAAACGAGGAAAACGAGGCTTTTTCCTTTTTTTTCTTTTTGAATGGTATCTCCCAGGTCAACCTATGAGGCTGGCTTCTGCTTCCCGTCAGGGCTGCGGGTTGTTCGATAGAGATACCGCGGCATCGATACAAAGGGCTAAGAACAAACATGGGTGGTTTTTAGTCAGTAGAAGAGGCTTCAGCTTAACCGGAGCTATCTGTCGGTGGGTGCTTTGACTGTAAGGGCTGAAGTCAGGGGCTGCGGGTTGTTCGAAAGAGATACCGCGGCCTCGGCACAAGGGCTAAGAAGGAACATGGGTGGTTTTTAGTCAGTAGAAGTTTGACACTCCCTTCTGCTCTGCCCAGAGTGGGAGGGGTTGTATGATGATTTCCCACACCCCATAAAAAAAGGCTTTCAGCCAGGGCAGAATACTGATTATGATTAGAGAATCCTCTGTACCTACCTACAATCTCGCACTCGCCTTTCCTAGTCTCTCAGCGAGAGTGTACCTTTAAACTTCTCTCAATGTCTTTGTGTTGCACCAACAAGAGAACCGGTAGTAGGGGGCGAGCCTATTGCCATCAACCTGATAACAGTTTAGACTACGTGACTGCTACCGAGAAGTTCCTAATAAAAATACTCAATGACACTTAACCCGATCCGGGTATCGCACCCGGGACCTCACGCTCAGCAGTCGTGCTTGACCAATGAGGCAGTCTGAGGGACTTTTATTCAAAAAGTATTTCTTCATTAGGAGCAAGATTGGCAAGTACGATGTAAGTACCTACCTACAAATAAGACTAAGCATCATTTACATTCTTGGGAACATTTTAACATAAACAAATAAATACCGTAAAAAGCTCTTGCATTATTTGTCTTGGTAACTAAACATAACAGTCAAAAGTTAGCAATGAGACAATGTTGTCACAATATTATTAGCTCGCCAAATAAAAGAAACGTGATAATCACGTACAAAATATAAATGCTCCCCTTATATTGAGAACTAGTTTGTATATTGAGATCAGCAGCAGATACAAAACCTCGCTCTATTAACTATATTTTAACCTGAGTAGCTGAACATTACAGAACAGACAGTTCAAATAAGGAATACTTTTATGTATCTGCTTTGTGGGATTATTGGAGGCAATCGCGAGAGCCGAGCTTGTGGTACTAGAGTCAATTTGTGGGTCGAATAGGCTCGTTTATTACATGGAATTAAAATATAATAGGAATGTTTACTGACTTAAAAAAAATATGATTCTAATTAGTCCGTCAGTTAGATTATCGAAAAATATTGGATACGTATTTTTTGTTTTATCAAATCAATAAAAAAATACGAAGATAAAACGCGTCAAAGATTTGAGTGGGGGGTTGTGACGTCACTTACCGGTAAAAACTGTAATACTAATGTCTTAGAATATGACGTCACACGAGTTTTCAAAGCACTGTATCGTCTTCATTGTTTGTTTACGTGAAAAAAGAAAAAATACGTGTCCAATATTTTTTGGAAATCTATCTGACGGACTAATTAGATTTTTTTGTTAACTACTTTATTGGCTAAATGTGAGTGTACTTTTAGGTACATTTCTGCCTTCTTTTCTTTACATTGTATCTACATTGTGGAGGTATTACTTTTAAAACCCCTATAATTCAGTTATCTATTAAACATGTCACGAATCGATATATTGATTTATCATAGTTCATTATCGTGTTGCTCATGAACTACTGCATGTGTAATGCGGATGCCATGGATATGATAGACTTTGTATCATCGTAGGATATAAATTAAGTTGGTCTGATGCAACTTTACGCTATACAGGGTGTTAATCAACCCATCACACAGCCGTCAACCAACCATTCTCTACATCAAACTAAGTACCCCTACACAAAAAATTTTGCTGGGAAAAGACTTTTTTTTGGGTCAAAAATTACATTTTACGGTAAAACTCAATGTAGCACTGTTAAAACATTGTGCTAGTGGATGCTTTGAATAGTAAACGGGTCATGGAGGTAATTTAAGTAAAGTTATAACCTGAAAAACTAGTATTTACAAAAAACAGCTGTGAAAATTTGGATCTTTGACCTCCAATATCTCCGTAACTAGGAGGTACCTAGGTATGGTCTAGAACAAAAAAATGATAGCAGTGGTAAGGAGAACAAGTGCCGTTCGTTTGCTTTATGGGTACTTTTACACCCTTTATTAAACAAACTAATGAGATGAAGGCATTTTCATTCATTTCATGGCCTTTGGTAAATGTTCCTTTGAGCGCGCACGAGTCATGTGCACCATGTCTTTTTTTTGGGTGTAGGAAATCATCAAATGACTCCGCTCCGGGCAGAGCGGTAGGGAGTGTCAGTCTTCTACTGACTAAAAACCACCCATGATCCTTACCAAGGAACATGGAAGGATACCCAAGGGCTTCTTAGCCCTTGTGCCGAGGCTGCGGTATCTCTTTCGAACAGCCCGCAGCCCCGACGGGAACAGCCCGCAGCCCCAACGGGATTGAGTCAGAACTTAAAACGAGATTTTTAACCCCAAAAGAAAGTCAAGTCTTCCATCAATAACTTCTTGCGTAGTAACTTATTATTTTAATGTATAGAATACTTGGTTGACGGGTTTGTAACGGATCTGTTTACACATTGTATACGAAACAAGTCTTGCCTACAACCAGTCTGTAAGAACCAGACATTAATTACAGAAAGCTAACAAATAATACTTATGAGAGAAAACCAGTCAGTAACTATAATTACGAGAAGACAGGACGCAGAACGATGTCGGCGGACGTCCGTCGTTCAGATAACCTGTCTCCTTGTATTTTCAAGATGGATGTCTTTTTAAGTGAGCTCTTGATCATTTAAATTCATTGATTTAAGTAATTTAGATTTTTTTTTAATAGATGGCACGGTTGCCGCAGTGGCTGAGCAGAGACTGCTGCGCTGCGTGTCGCGGGTTCGATCCTCGCACGGAACAAATATTTGTATGGCCTACAGATAGTTGTTTCGGGTCTGGGTGTGTTTGTGGATGTTAGTTTAAATGTTTGTAAACTCACCCACGATACAGGAGACATTCCTAGTGTGGGGCAACGTTTTACTATTAAAAAGAAAAAAAAAAGAAAATAAAATTTGTATAGACGCGGTAGACCTCAGAGCAGATGGCAAGACAAGCTGGACAGAACCAACAACGAGTGGTCTACATTAGCCTTGGATCGAAAGATTTGGAAGTCATGGGACCTTAGCCCAGCAGTGGGATGACAAAGGCTAACAGTATTAATAGACGATTTAATAATTGTACCTCGATATTTCAATATAATTATCCTAACACTGATTAATTAAGCGCGGTGTTTTGTTTAATCACTTTACTGTCGAAAATGATACATGGTATGTGTCGTGTTACAGGCGAAAATCATCGAATAACCCCTCCCGTTATTGGGCAGAGCGAAAGGGAGTGTCAGACTTCTACTGACTAAAAACCACCCATGTTCCTGCTTAGCCCTTTATGTCGAGGCCGCAGTATCTCTTGCGAACAACCCGCAGTCCCGTACACTTGAATCCATAGAAGATACCGGAAATATTTCTGAGGAGATTTTATTTCATGTACTTAAATAATATTTTCCGGTCAAGTGCGTCTTATCTTCATATTCATATCTGTACTAATAAATAGAATTGTTGTGCTCATAACATCACATTTTTATTTAAATCTTAAATCTGTCTGTCTGTCCGGCTAATCTCCAAAACGGCTCGACCGGTTTACTGGTACCTACATAACATAGTATGTTATTTTTATTTAATTAATAAAAAAAAAAAAAAAAAAACATTGCAACGTATTTTTAAACCGTGTTTTTATTTCTAGTGCCATGTGTTAGCTAGCTAATAATTCACTGATGTTCTTCAACAAGAAGATTCCTTTTCCGTATATATCAAACAAAACAAGAACTCAAAAATCAAAAAAAAACGTAATAAATACATTACCATCGAATTTAATAAAGTCCATTAATATTATGCATACATAATATAACATATAAAACCCGATATAAATATACAGTACTCACGAAAACAAAGCAAATTCCCACGAACATGTTTCACGATCACAGAGCACAACAGACGTGCGTTCCCGTTTGTGTCTCGACGGTTACTAAGTAATGTTGATTTGTGCTGCAAACATACTCTTTGTATTTATATTTTTTCGCATAAAGCTCCTTGCACACTGGCGGAAAATACTGATGTTGCGTAGCGTGTAAACGTCGTAGACAAACGCTACGAAAATTGGTGTGAAATAAAATAAGCCGAAAGTTTAAGTTTGTGTATTTTGGGCCAGAATCGACACATAGTGGGTGCCTGAAGACGGTCGTCTTCACCGAGGCACGCCCAAGAAACGCTGGCGAGACGATTTGGGCTCTTTCCTAACTGGTTGGCAACCAGTGAAGGTAAAACGTGCCGTATGGTGTCGGACGTAAAGAATAGGATCATCCCATATCTTCCCGTGGGTGTCGTAAGAAGCGACGGTACTTACCAGAGAATGGGCAGCAGCGTTCTCTGTGCCTTCGTAATAACCATACTGCGATCGCCAACCCGCCTGCCAGGCGTGGCGATTATAGCAAATCCCCCCCTGCTGGACATAGGCGGGAGGCCCAGGTGTCGCCACATTGACCAGTCCCGTGCGTCTCGCAACCAATGGGTCATTTTGTACCAAACCATTACGGTTGGTACAAAATGGAACCATTTGACAGTTAATTAATGAACACTATGATAGCCACTGACATTTAAAAAGATACGCAATAGCCCTGCATCGGTCCACCTAGTAGAAGGCCTTTATTTTTTTTTGGCGGGTGGAAAATCATCAAATAACCCCTCCCGCTCTTGGGCAGAGCGAAAGGGAATGTCAGACTTCTACTGACTAAGAACCACCCATGTTCCTTCTTAGCCCTATAGGGCTAAGAAGGAACATATATGTCGACATATATGTCGAGGCCGCGGTATCTCTTGCGAACAACCCGCAGGCCTAGTCGGAGGCTTTCCAACGCAACGTCTTCCGGTTCGCAGTCGCCACTTCAGAACTTTCCATCCGTTCTGCGAGCTAAATAATTACTAATTCAAAATTATTGTTTCAAATCATTCATATTTTTCACTCTGTAAAAACCAAAAATATATAATAACGACGTTTTTATATCTTGCTATGCGTTTGGCCTTAACATTTCATATCTTACATGTTCTATCAATATCGAGTACAGAGAGAGGAGGAGAATAATAATAATATCGGGAGGTCATAATAATGGATAATCACAGAAAATAACCGGTAACTGAAAGTACAAGTTAAGTTATTAAGCGTGAAAGCTTAATTAACTTGAGATGAGTTTTTCTTTTTAAAGTTGACATTTTCTTATATATTTTCCTTCGATCTTAAGTACCTATTCGTAACCTTAATGATTTCAAAAGTATTTCTTACTATATATACTTTCATTTATCTTTGAATTGACTTGCTTTATACAGTGGCTGTGAATGGCTTGGGTTTACCTGAAAGCTGCGTAAACTGAACATGCGTGATTAACCTGGTATACAGGGTGCAAATTAACCCATCACACAGCCGTCAACCAAGTATTCTGTACATCAAACTAAGTACCCCTACTCAAAAAATCACGTTTTTCGGTAAAACTCAATGTAGCACTCTTAAAACATTGTGCTAGTGGATGCTTTGAATAGTAAACGGGTCATGGAGGTAATTCAAGTAAAGATAGAACCTGAAAAACTAGTAGTTACAAAAGCAGCTGTGAAAATTTTGGAACTTTGACCCCCAATATCTCCGTAACTAGGGGGTTCCCAGGTATGGTCTAGAAAAAAAAATTAACGCAGTGGTGGGTGCAAACAAGTGCCCTTCGTTTGCGTTAAGGGTACTTTTACACCCTTTTATACATTTGAGATCATCATTACCTGCCTTGCCTTTTCTCAACTATGTTGGGGTCGGCTTCCACTCTAACCGGATGCGATGATTTTATGGAGCGATGGCCTATATGACCTCCACAACCCATTTAGAACTGGGTAATATGGTACCCCTTTGTAAGACTGGTTGTCAGAATGTCGGGAGTGTCGGGACTCTATATACCTATAACGACTGTCATAGATCAATGGCAGCCGGGACCGACGGCTTACGTGCTTTCTGAGACACGGAGGAAACTCAGTATGTAATGGGTACTCACGCATTCACAGACCAACCGCGGGACTTAACCTGAAGATTGATCCGAGTGGCTGTTATCATCTAGCCAAGAGCTCTATACATTTAAGATCATGTGACTAGCCAACACCTAAAGAAAGTCTAGGGTTCCACTCAATATTAACCTAGGTACATATAGGGTGTAAAAGTACCCTTAACGCAAACGAAAAGCACTTGTTCTCCCCACCACTGCGATCATTTTTTTATCATACCTGGGAACTTCCTAGTTCCGGAGATATTGGGGGTCAAAGTTCCAAATTTTTCACAGCTGTTTTTGTAAATACTAGTTTTTCAGGTTATAACTTTTTGCGTAGGGGTACTTAGTTTGATGTACAGAATGCTTGGTTGACGGCTGTGTGATGGGTTGATTTACACCTTGTATATATTTTTCACCTCCGCCCTATGAGCGGGAATGGGCTATAATTTACCACGCGGGCCCAGTGCAGATGATACATGTTTTCGAATTTTGAGTTCTAGGAAATGTCGGTTTCCTCACGATGTTTTCCTTTACCGTTTTGAAAGTACATAAACTTTTGAATGTATTTTTATTATCACCATAAATAGCCATAAGCCTACAGGATAATTGGAGGTAGTTAATTCAGTACGTCATTCTGGTTTTGACGTCATTTGGTAGCCTAGTTGCAAAGCTCTTTCCTTTTACGTAGTTGCGTAGTTAAAAGGAAAATTCTGTAGTAACGATTCGATGTACCTGACTGCATAGCTTCAACTGTTTTTTGTGCCAGTCATGCGTTAATGGTAATGCGCTGGACAAGCAATATCACATTAATAGCATTTATGTTAAAATTCTATTTGTTAATTTATATTAATTGTAGTAATTGTTGGTTCTAAGTTTGTATGTGGGGGGAAATTTCCGGAATTAATGATCAAATTCTAAAAATTCTTTCACTGACATGAAATTTCGTGGATGGCGAAAAATATATTTTTATCATGCATATAAGCCGAGATCTCACATTTTTTGCGAACGAAGTCGCGAGCAGTGCTAGTAAATGATAAAATAAGCAGGTAACCTACTATATGACTACGTCGTCTTACTTCGAATGGAATTACAATAGCCACGTAACGGGGATTTCCTGAATTTATTAGGTTTAGGTAAATTATAGAAAAAAAACACTTCCTGTACCTACGCACCAAAAGTAATGACACGGTCACGAATTTCTGCGAAGTCCGGTAATAATAAAATTAGATACAATTATATGGAAAAAGTTTCCTCCGTGCCTCGGATAGCAAAGTACGATGAGCCGTGGGTCCCTGGTTTTTGCTGACATTTTAGATCATTGGCTGTAGTTGCAGGTAGTCAGTTGCCCGAAACTCTGACAACTACTCTTACCAAGCTATCGTCTTACCCTATACTGACTGGGTTGTGAAAGTCAGATAGGCAGTCGCTCCAGGAAACATACTGATATTCAGCCGTATCCGGTTAGACTGGAAGCCGACCCCAACATGTTGGAAAAAGGCTAGGCAGATGATGATTTTCTTTGTTCATCGTTTTCTTTGTTATAGTGCCAATCTGTTTATGTTCCAAATAAAAACATTTTTACTTTTTACTTTTTATGTAAAATACTGGTATTCAGCTGCGTCCGATATGACTGGATACTAGGCAGATGATGATATGTTTTTAGGTTTCAGTAACAAGAGACGAAATGTAACGAACTTATTAATGTGTTGTATTATCTCATCATAATAATCACTTATCACTCGCCTCGATGAAGAAAACGTGAGGCATTCAAACCAGCGCATGCCTTTTTTTTTGCGGGTGACAAATCATCGAATAACTCCTCCCGCTCTTGGGCAGAGCGAAAGGGAGTGTCAGACTTCTACTGACTAAAAACCACCCATGTTCCTTCTTAGCCCATCATGTCGAGGCCGCTGTATCTCTTGCGAACAACCCGCAGCCCTGACGGGCAACCAGCGCATGCCTGAGAGATATTTCTCGACAGCATCTAAGGCCAAGTCAAACTAAGTAGTAAAGCCAAGCCAAGTAAAGCCAAGTATGACGGCACGGTTGGTGCAGTGACTGAGCGATTGAACTGCTGCGCTGTGTGTCACGGGTTCGATAGATAGTTACCTACAGATAGTTGTTTCGGGTCTGGGTATTTGTGTATGTGAGTCTAAATGTTGGTGAACACACCCATGATACAGGAGAAATTCCTAGTGTTGGACAACGTTTTTTTTTGCAATAAAAAGGCCCGTGTTATCTCAGCTAGGCTATGTACCTAAAACCTCCATATTTCTTATGCTTTCCTATATAGCTACTTTATGTACGTAGATATGGGTACCTGAGTAGGTAGATGTACCCATATCTTGAGGTACCCATTTTGAAAATTCAAAAAGCTATGTTTTTCCTACTAACAGAATCATAATGTCACGTACTATTTCGGACCATAAATTGTTGATTGCAATCTTAATAACCGAGGAAGATTGCCAAAATGATAGTGAGTTATTATTTTGCTAAAATGCTGACCGACATTTACGTCATTGTAAATTATCTTACAACTAAGTGCAACATGCAAGTGTTGCGAAATCCCATGGTTAATAATATAATAATAATTTTATACGATATCCTGTAAGTCTTTCTGGGACTTACCGTCCTTTTTACGCTGTATCTTGCGCTTGGAAGTTGTCACACAGTCAAATAACAAGTTTTTAGCCTCGGCTATTTCGTCCACATCGAACGAACTCGCATACAGACGAATCATGCTCGGCTCATCCATAACTTCTAGCTTATTTTGTATAAAAGCTAGGATCTAACTGATTACTTCATTGCAACTGTCACACTTTAAGTACGCATTTTTTATTCGTAGCCATGTTTACTTTACTAATAACTATACTGCAATCCGATAATAACATTAGATCAGGCCTAATTACAAAGGCTGGGATGGCAAGTAATAGAGAAGTATGTGTACCTACAAGCAAACTTGCGAGAAACCTTTGACGATATCACGCGGTGCGCGCGCATCCAACACTGACGAGCTGGGTTGGCTGAGGCTGTTAAATATGAAAGAAGAACACATACTGCGCCTACCCTAAATTAATCTATCGTAGAACGAACATAACATCACGTCTGTAACCCCCGAAGGGTTAGGCAGAAGTGTACCAATCAGTACTCGTACACCCATCGCATCGTTTGCCAGTTACGTTCAGGTACCATGTAATAGGGGGCGAGACTATTAGAATCAACGGGACACGAAACCAGACTTTGTGGCTGCTATTAACAAATTCCTGATGGAAAAATCCAATAACACTTTGCCTCACTCAGGAATCGAACCTGGACTTTATGCTTAGTAGTCGCGCTAGCTCAGTAGTCGCGCTAAAAATTACATTTAAATATAATAATCAAATAAAAATTTAATTAATAATTATGAAATATTATCTAAAAATTGTTATTAGGTATTTGTTGCATAAAAATAATTGTAAAACTGCATGAAATTGAGAAATAATAAAAGGCTTATTTATTTATTTAGTCGCGCTAGCGACCACTAAACAAAGAGGCAGGAATTAATAATCCCATGAATAAATACCATGAAACCGTTATTATTAGAAGTTTCCTTAAAACCCCCCATTATCTTATGATGAGTAAGAAAACCGTACGTCATACAATAAATACAATCATGTGTTACTACTAGAAACGACGTCATTGCGGCCAACCCAGACAGCGAGATAGCGAGCCTAAATCCTTGGTAAAGGTACGTAACGACTAGTTCCGAAAAACTCAAAGACAGACCGTCATTCTCAAGTCAAGTCAGTCTTCTCGAGGAGGCCACCATTGTCCAGGCCTGGATCCGGGAGTCGGCAACAGCCGGACCCGTCGACGTCGAACAGGAGGCGCTGTGGTTCCACGGGGCGATGACGCAGATCAGCGACGCGTCCATGCCCCGGGTCCACGCACAGTCAGCGAGGCGCCAGGTGTACTGGTGGTCTACCGAAATCGCACAGCTGCGCGTCGCGTGCGTAGCGGTGTGGCGCCAGTACACCCGATACCGGAGGAGACGTCGTCGGGTCCCTGACGAAGAAGCCGCGCGGTATGAGGTGTACCGCGCGGCGAAGAAGACTCTGCGGCTGGCCTTTGGCGAGGCAAAGAAGCGCGCTAGGGAAGAGATGTTGGAGACTCTGGACGGAGATCCGTGGGGGCGCCCCTATCGAGCGGTTCGAGGGAAACTTCGAGCCGCCGCGCCTCCACTTACGGAGAGTCTCCAACCCGAGCTGTTGGAGGAGGTAGTAGCAGCCCTCTTCCCGGCGAGAGCGGAACTTTGCCCACGGCCGCAGAGTCTACAGAGGACGACGCCATCAGCGTCCCAGAGGTGACACAGGCAGAGATGGGGGCGGCCGTGATGCGGCTCCGGGCCAAGAACGTGGCTCCGGGGCCCGACGGAATTCACGGCCAAGTGCTAGCCCTCGCTCTGAAGGAGCTAGAGCCCTGGCTGAGAGAACTCTACACAGCGTGTCTTGAGCGGGGCCAGTTTCCCACTTTGTGGAAATCTGGTCGTCTGGTCCTGCTCAAGAAGGTGGGGCGCCCTGCGGACTCACCGTCCGCGTACCGGCCCTTAGTGCTGCTAGTGGAGGTGGGTAAGCTGTTCGAAAGGATAAGGTATCCCGGGGTGGGGTGATGTTGGCGGTGTCCTTGGACATCTCCAACGCCTTCAACACCCTGCCCTGGAGTTGTATCCGGGAGGCACTGCGGTACCATCGAGTGCCTCCTTACCTCCGCCGCATTGTCGGGGCTTATTTCTCGGAGAGGTGTGTCACCTACGTGGGACGTGATGGCGTCGTAAACCAGCACCGCATGTCGTGCGGTGTTCCGCAGGGCTCGGTCCTGGGCCCGCCCCTGTGGAACATCGGGTATGACTGGGTGCTGAGGGGCGAACTCCCACCGGGCGTAGACCTGACGTGTTACGCGGACGATACGCTGGTCACCGCCCGGGGGAGTTCGTACAGGGAGGCAGCGTTGCTGGCGACGGCTGCGGTCTCACAGGTGGTGAGCCGCATCCGAAGCCTAGGCCTGGAGGTGGCCCTCAACAAGTCGGAGGCCATGGTCTTTCATGGCCCCCGGCGGGCGCCGCCGCCTGATGCCCACATCGTGGTCGGGGGGGCTCGAATTGCTGTCGAGTCTACCATGAAGTACCTGGGATTGGTGCTCGACAGCCGGTGGGATTTCGGCCCCCACTTCCGGCGGCTGGCGCCCAAGTTGTTGGGCGCGGCTGGGGCGCTAGCAACGCTGCTTCCCAATCTGGGGGGCCCGAGCGCCGCCTGTAGGCGGCTCTACGTGGGGATCGTGCGATCGATGGCCCTGTATGGGGCCCCGATCTGGGCGGCTGACCTACGGCCGGTAGCATAGCTGTTCTGCGGAAACCGCAGAGAGCTATGGCCGTCAGAGTCATCAGGGGATATCGCACGATCTCCTACGAGGCGGCTTGCGTACTGGCCGGATCCCCGCCCTGGGACCTGGAGGCAAAAGTCCACGCGTCACTGCATCAGTGGCGCGAGGAACTGCGGGCGAAGGGCTGATGCAGCGACACATGGAGTTGCGTCAGTCTCAGCTCCGTGAGGTCCTGGTGGCGGAATGGCGGGACAGGCTCTCACGCCCTACCGCCGGCCTCGATACCATCGAGGCGGTCCGGCCAGTACTCGAGCCCTGGCTCGGGAGAAGGCACGGCTCCCTGTCGTTTCGTGTGACGCAGGTGCTCTCGGGGCATGGTTGCTTCGGGAAGTACCTGTGTCGCATAAACAGGGAGCCGGACGCCCGGTGTCACCACTGCGTCGACTGCCGGGAGGACACGGTGCGGCATACGCTGGCAGAGTGTGCCGCTTGGGAGGAGCCGCGCCGTGCCTTCATCTCAGAAGTAGGCAGTGACCTGTCGCTGCCGGCCGTAGTCGAGTCTATGGTCGGCAGCGAGGAGGCCTGGGACGCGGTGGTAACCTTCTGCGAAACAGTCGTGTCGCAGAAGGAGGCTGCGGAGAGGGAGAGGGAGATTTCTTCCCCACACCCGATCCGCAGCAGACGCACCGGGCGTCGGCGGAGGGCGGCTAACGCCCTCTTCCGGCCCCCCTAATTGGGTCCAGGGGCGACGGACTTGGGGACGTCCGTCGCCCCCCACACATCTGGACCCGAGGTGGCGGCGCGAAGTGTTCCACGCGCGCCCCTCTTAGACGTCGCGCGGGGGGAGTCTAACACCTCACTCCTCCCGCCGACCCGAGATTGAGGCCCGCAGAGGTGGGCCGGCACTAGCCGGGGGTCGTGGTAGTATCTTAAGTTCCCGCGGCCCCCGGCGTAGGTGTGAGATGGAACACCGGGGTGGTTTTTAGTCAGTAAGAGTCTGACAGACCCCTCCGCCCCCCCCAGGGTGGGGGACATCCATGAGGATTTTCCACCCCGGAACAAAAAAAAAAAAAAAAAAAAAAAAAAGGTATGCGGGTCTAAGTAAGGAGAATAAACGAATAATAACCATGAAATATGACATGAATAACTTTTCAGATTATTGTTGTTTTAAGGTTATGGATGTTCCCGTCGGGGCTGGGGGTTGTTCGCAAGAGATACCGCGGGCTCGAAATAAAGGGCTAAGAAGGAACATGGGTGGTGTTTAGTCAGTAGAAGTCTGACACTCGAATCCCTCTCGCTCTGCCCGAGAGCGGGAGGGGTTATTTAATGATTTTCCACCCGTCAAAAAAAAAAGGCTGTTGCTTGTCTGAAATAAAAGTTTGACGCTACGTAACTTCCCCTGAAATATGGAATTTAAATGTTTTAAAATAGCGATGCACGTAGGTACGTTAGCTTAGTTAAAGTGCTTGATAGTGACAGGTGCCTACTTATGTAAATTCATCATCATCATAATTCATTTGAGTGTTTAAGTAACATTTTCCAGTATGTATATAACTCAAAAAATGGTATTCCAAACTTGCATTGACTCTTCTGCGACGTCGACCGTCTATGGTATTAAGCCAAGTAACGTATTTTTATTTTAGTATTGATTGTACAAGTTATATTTAAATGAACTGAATGTGGCCAATACTTTCGAATACTCCATTTACAAAAAAATAAAGTAATGGTTAGGTTTGACATTATTACATTTTTCTAAACCACTGCGTACTATATCCTACTCCCTAATGCAATTAAGGGGATGTAAAGTTTGTATGGAAGAATACTAATGTGCAGTCTGAATAATTTGACGTGATTTCGCCTGTGTCAATAATGGTGAAGACGTGTAGTATGTATGTGTGCGCCGCCATACTAAACGGCTAGGCGCTAAACAGCCTTTTCCCAACTATGAAGGGGTCAGTTTCCAGTCTAACCGAATGTAGCTGAATACCAACCAGTTTGTAAGGTCATAAAAATAGCTTTATTTTATTATGCCGCTTTGATCGCATAAAATGGAATTTAACCACTAAAAATGAAGTTAGCAGCTAAATTTTAATCTTTATATTTCTAAATTTAATTAAAACAAAAAAAAACCCGCCAGGCTTTGCCTTTGCTTTTTTTTTATGCTTTGGCTTTGGCTTTGCTCGGCCAGGGAAACCCCTGGCCGAGCAAAGTCTAGGCCAGGGTAGGCCTGTAGATTAATACTGACAGAAGCACATTTTTAAGAGATTTCTTACCAACGACATTGACCGTTACCAGCATATCTAAATCGCTTTTAAGTAGTCAGTGTCAATTCCAAGGTTGGCGACGTATTTCTGAAGAATTACCGAACTTAAGTGACAGTGTGCAGGGCACATTTCTCGCAGAACGGATGGCCCACCGGCCATAGGGCCGAAAAAATCTCGAGTTGCGCTGGAAGGTCTCCCACATCCCACTAGGTGGACGAACGACCTGGTAAAAGCGGTGGGGATCCGCTGGATACGAGACTCTCTTACGTTATAAATAAAGCAAAGCAACCCGAGAATAAAAAAAAAATAAAAAAATGAAACTAAACAACCCGACCTAAAAGCACAAATCAAGCCCATTTAGATGCAGGTCATTGCAGGTGTGCTTTAAAAAAGCCGAAATTAACTATTTGTGGTTTTTTTCACATGTTACATAGAAAAAAATAACAGTTTAGGAATGTTTCGCATAATGAAAAATTTAAAAAACAAGTTTTATTGAAATATTTAAATATTTATTAATAGGTGAAATAAAAAAGAAAAAAATACAAAACACACTTTTTGTAATTAAATAGTTAAAGCATAAAATATCCTAGGTTAAATAAACTAAGTACGGATTTAAAACATGTTCAAAAGTTTCTCGTTTCTTTAATTTTTTCGGGTTATTGGAAAAAAACATGAATTTACTGATTTTACAATTTTTTCGAATGAAACATTGAAAAAAACGGGATTGGAAAAATACATTCCATGTCAGTTTTATGTTTCAATTTACCGCCTGCTTCCAAATAGGCTTGTTCTATACTTTGCAGTATTTTTTTTTTTCTAATGTTGTTCTATGTGTTGCAGTATTTATAAAGTCAACTGATTACCTCTTTTGCCTGTAAGTACAGTAATTTTAGTGTTCTATTTTCTACTGGATACTTAAATAATGACAATAAAATCTCATATTTAAAATACATTTATTTTTTATTTCGTTGTATACATTGGTATTAATTTGTAGTCCCTATTAATATTTTTATTTTAGTATTATCTGTAGTCTGTATATAAAGTACATAATAACTTACTTAAATAAAGGCAAAATAAATACATTTTTTTTACTAAATTTATAATTACACTTAAGAACCAATAATACTTAATTTACAATATTACTTCTACATAATTATATTTGAAACTGTACGTTAATTGTGCAGTAAGTACATTGCTTTCTAATTTAAGAATCCTATAATAATACTTGTTCCTTAATTATTGAATAATTTTGATGAAAGGCATAGAGGGTGTTTTGTAATCCCTCAAAACATTCTTCAGTCTTGATTGACGTCATCAATGAGGAAACCACTACAATATCCCCACGAATGATTAGGTATTGAAGGAAATCTTGTCATTCTTATATTATAGACTTTGATGACGCCGAATGATCAAATGCATAATATTTACAGATCAAACAACCCAAAACTGACAATTTCAGTCAAGCTTTAACCTATAGCGGTAAAGTTAAAATCTATTACAAAAAGACAGGTTGTATTACTTGGCGTCTGTACATTCACTAAATTATGACTTATTGGTGGTACTTATTATTCATGAAGTCCAATCTTTCTTGTTCAAATAGTCTGTCATACTCTTCATTGTCGCGCTGACATCTGCAGCACACTGGGATGGTTGCCCTTGCTATAGTTATTTTCGGATTTTCAGAGATCATATTTTCACTCAGCACAAAGAAGTCGAGGTCCATCGTTTGGTTGACACATTTCATGGCTTTCAAAAAGCGTGGTGTATCGCTGGTTGGAACCTCCTCTCTAAAAATAAACAGAATAATCATCTTTAATGTGTTATGTTTTAGGATAAAAATCATTTGTGTATCACTTGTCTGTTAGGTGGATGGACTATGTTAAAGGATTTTGTGGCAGGAACGGAGATGTCTGTTGAGATTGTGAGTATTAGAGAAGTAAGAAAGACGAAGACATTCAGCGCCGACCTAAAATTAATTGGGATATAGGCCAGAGAATTTTGATGGTTGCCTGTCAAGTGCCTTTGATTCCGATAGTAGCAACACATGTGAGGCAAATGTATTGCAGTTGTTTTTATAGAACTATGTACTACTTTGCCATTATTGTAGTCTCGTTGCGAGGACGAGAAATTGAACGGAGTTACTTGTGTGTCAGATTGAGAGTCAAAAGTTCAGTGATATGGAAAAAAACCAAGGCAAGAGATGTGGTCAAACAGGTCCTGACACTGAAATGGAAATGGTGAGGCCATATTCAAAGAACTACGGATGAAAGATGGTAATTAGAAATTGGTATCCAATTAGTAAAAAGAGAAGGAAGGATAGACCACTTAAAAGATGGAGACACGATATAAAGGAAACAGCCGGAAACTTATGGCCCAGACTGGCGAAAGACAGAGTCAGCTGGAACAGTTTGGAGGAGGCTTTCACCGCAAAAGGCGGCCCTTACACCTAACAATACTAATCTTATTTTAAGCAAAAATACTAACATTACTAACAAATAAATAAATAAGTACACAACACATCACACTAATATTATAAAGGCGAAAGTTTGTGTGTGAGTGTGTATGTTTGTTACTCTGTCACGCAAAAACTACTGAACGGATATAGATAAAATGTAGTACAAAGATAGTTTATAACCTGGATTAACACATAGGATAGTTTTTATCCCGATTTTATCATCCCGTGGGATAATTTTCGAGTTGTAGCGGGCGAAACCGCTGGCAACAGCTAGATAAATATAAAAGTAAGTGTAAACTAGATGTAAGGGATAAAATAAAGCTAAATTAATAAATAATATTGTAGTCTGATGTACCATTACGCTTTGTAATACCCGAAAGGTTAGGCAAAAGTGTACTAACAAATACACCCACATTTTGCCCGTATTTTGTATTCTGTTGAAACTGGAAGCCGACCCCAACATAGTTGGGAGTAGGTTAGGCAGATGATGATGATGACCGAGAATTTAAATAAAATGAAGAATACTTACGAGCACCACGTAAGAGAGTACTGTTGCCGGAAGTCCTTTGGGGCAAGAGACTGTATAACCACTCGCTCTTGGTTATTAGTATCTGTGATGTAGTAGATCGGGTTGTCCTGAAGAAAACAAAACAAAGATTTTGTTGTCAGTCAGTACTTCAGTTTGTATAAACTTAACTGAAGGATTCCTTAATCTGCCCGTCGGGGCAGAATCAAATCAAATGACTTGAATCTAGTTTGCGATTAAATGACCCTACAATCGAGTCAGGCATGCGGGTCTAAGTAAGGAGAATAAACGAATAATAACCATGAAACATGACATGAATAACTTTTCAGATTATTGTTGTTTTAAGGTTATGGATGTTCCCGTCGGGGCTGCGGGTCTCGTCGTCGGGGCTGCGGGTTGTTCGCAAGAGATAGCGCGAGCTCGAAATAAAGGGCTAAGAAGGAACATGGGTGGTTGTTAGTCAGTACAAGTCTGACACTCCCTTTCGCTCTGCCCAAGAGCGGGAGTGGTTATTCGATGATTTTCCACCCGCCAAAAAAAAAAAAAAGGTTTCCTCTTGACCTTTGATGAGTAAAACATATTTTGTGTTTTGTTTTGCATTGTACAGGTACAGATAATTGAAGAGCTCGTGGATAAGTAAGAGCAGCTGCTCGGGTCGATCTTTAGGTTAAGACGTGCATGCCGAGGTTGGTCCGCGGATGGGTGACCACCCATTAAATACCGAGTTTCCTCCATGCTTCGGTAAGCACGTTAAGCCGTTAGCCCCGGCTGTAATTTGTACATTTTTGGCAGTGGTTACAGCTAGTCCGGAACCAGAATGTCTGTCAACCAGTCCCTCCAAAGGGTATCGTATTATCCAGTAATAACTTTACCTTCTCTGGTATAAAGGTATGAAATAAACATGAACCAGTATTAAGATTCAATATATATTCAAAAAAAAATGGGCTTAGGAGGTCAGAAAGGCAGTCGCTCCATGTGAAATACTGGTATTCAGCTGCATCCGATTAGACTGGAAGCCGACTCCAACACAGTTGGGAAAAGGTTAGGCAGATGATGCTTGAATAGGTTAATCTTCTGATAAATTAATGAGTGAATAGTTGTACTTACAGTGAAGCTTGTTTTGCATCCAATCGGGCCATTACTGCCTCTATTTGAGCCATAGCTGACACGGGCTTCAGGATTTTCCAGCTCCTGTGACAATAATATTAATATTCATTTTTTGTTTTCAAAAAAATTTATAACATCACGTCTGTTAAGCAGTGGTGTAGTAAACAGTACACCCACATTACGCCAGTTAGGTATGTTTAATTGAGTCACATTTAATATTTTATTTCACGGCACGGTTGGCGCAGTGGCTGAGCGATTGGTCTGCTGCGCTGCGTGTCGCGGGTTCGATCCCCGCACGGAACAAATATTTGTATGGCCTACAGATAGTTGTTTCGGGCCTGGGTGTGTTTGTGTATGTGAGTTTAAATGCTTGTAAACGCACCAACGATACAGGAGAAATTCCTAGTGTGGGGCAATGTTTTAAAAAAAAAAAAAAAATAGGGGCGAGCCTATTGCCATCAACAAGGCACAGAGTCATACTCCGTGGTTACTACTGAGAAATTACTGATGGAAACACTACAAAATTATTTTATAAAAATTATGGTAACAACAAATTAAAACAAAAATGGTGGAATGGTGGTGGTGGTGATAATTATGGTGGTTAGCTATCAACTCATCATCATCATCATCAACAGCAACATCATCGTTGTCAACTTAGAGATCCAAATAAAAAAACAATCCCCAAATGATTACAGCTGCAATGAGTATAGTAATGAGAACAGCTGGTTATATGTAGGCGATAAGGAATTTAAAACTTTCTGTTCAGTTTGAAGACTGTAGGTGCCACATTTTTCAATATAAACATTTCTGAATAATAACGTTTTTTCTTACCATATCACGCAAGTTTTCGACGATTCTGTCAATCATTTCATCAGGGTAGTTGTCTCCCTTTTCGAAGCAGAACGGCTGCCCCTTGCAGGAGTATGGCATTTCAATGACTGTAATTAAAAAAATATTTCTTTGTTAAACACTCAATAAAGAAACTTGTTAAATGATGATACGATTCATATTTCGTGTATTCTTTACAAGGCAAAATCAATGTTGTTTAAAAATCCGGCCGAGTTTGAAGTCGTGGAAATCAAGGAAACACCCGCTGTGTAATGGGCTTGCTGTTTCTTGATCAGGAGTAAGGAGAAACTTTGTCTCATTTTATCAAGTTAAGTTTATAATCTGTCAATGACAAATCGCCAAATTGCAAACATACGTAACATAACGCCTGTAATCCCCGAAGGGTAAGCCAGAGGCGTATCTAATAGTACACTCACATTTCGCCAGTTATGTAATAGGGGGCGACCCCATTGCCATCAACCGGGCATACATACAGATTTATGTGGCTGCTACTGCGAAATTGAATCCAGGACCTCATGCTCAGCAGATTGATTGCGCCCACTAGAGCTACGAGGCAGTCGAAGATAGATTATAAACTATTCAAAAATATCACGTTAACTTTAAATGGTTTGTTACTGTTCACAATTTCTTGATAGTTTATTATCTATCTAACGAGAAGCATTATAATCATAATATTGATAAATAAAAGTTGATCATTACCGTCATTAGGGTCGAACAATGATTCCATGTCTTCATCGATTCGACGTCTTTCCACATCATGAGAAGAGGAAGCTTCCACATTTGAGCCCACTTGGAGAGCGACCTGTAAATTAAAATATATTTAAATAAATAAAAGTAACAAATTTTGAGGTGGCGCCAAACAAATAATCATGAAAGATCAGTCGATCTACTGTCATTTTACGCTTTTTTAACTGGAAAGTGAAAGAAACGTTTTAAAGGGCTTATTTAGACTGAATGGTTTTTTATTTTTTTTGAAAAAAGTTTTTTTGGCGTTTTTAGCATGATTCGAGAAAAACGAAATTTTCAAGTAGGTATGTTAATCTGAATTCTTCTTTCTCGATTTAGTTTCGTCATGAACCTATTAAACTAAGAATAAAAAAATATAACAGTTAGACTCACCAGAAGCGCAAACAAGAATTGGAAACACATTTTTGCCATTTTTATCAAATAATAACGACGACTGATGTAAAATAGTAAAAAGCAAACAAATGGTTCTGTTATAAAAACTATGAACCGTTTCTTCACAGCGGTGCTCTTCTCTGAAAGCTCAGGATGTGAATGATATTGATGTTGTGAAACACCTGTTATATATCCATAGTTAAGTCATTACCCATTTAAGGAAAACAGTTAATTAAATCATTATAATTGTATTGGTGTAAAAAACGGCATGGCATTCCTCGTTGATAATGAAATTTTACGTAAAAACATTACGTCAGATAACTAGGTACCTAAATGACGATTTATTTTGTGACGCAATGAGTTACTAGGTAAAATAAATACTAGATGCAAACGGACCCTTCACAATGCCATCAAACAAGCATTCTGTTTATCTAATTAAGTAACTCTACGCGAAAATGATTACTGAGAAACAACTTCTTTTTTGGGTTTAAAATCACATTTTAACGAACCCAAAACATTTCGCTGATAGATGCATTTAATAGTACGGGGGTTACGGAGACTTTTTGGTAAAGTCATAAGATAAAAAACTTGTAAAAAATATGCTCGAAAAAGGTGGAACTTTGACCGCCAATATCTTCGTAACTAGAAAGTTCCCAGATACCTTACCTACCATTTAATCGAGGTATCCATTTAACAAATGTGCTGGCTACTAGTGGTTTAATTTTAGTATTGATAAAATACAAAAAAACATGCTTTCAAATAAAATAAAAATTGCATCATAATCGGTTCACCCGTTTTAGAGTTACGTTGCCACAGACAGACAACACACATAGCTGTCGAATTAATGACATACCATCATCATCATCTGTTTGCGTAGAGTTAAAAAATGCAGAACTCTCTTAATTAATCACTCACTTTCTAACTGCCACACTCAGAGAGCTTTAATGATCACTTAGGCCGTCACTTAGTAAAGGTATTGACAGTTTTGTCATACAAAAGAATGTCAAATCTTTACTAAGTAACGGCTTAAGTAATCATTAAATATCTTTGAGTACCGCAGTAAGTCTCATTTAATAAATGGAGAACTTATTGCCATTATTGGGGTATAACGAACCCGTCGGGGATGCGGGTTGTTCGAAAGAGATACCGCGGCCTCGGCGCAAGGGCTAAGAAAGAACATGGCTGGTTTTTAGTCAGTAGAAGTCTGACACTCCCTTCAGCTCTGCCCAAGAGTGGGAGGGATTCATCGGCCTAGCCTTTTCCCAACTATGTTGGGGGCAGCTGAGTACCAGTATTTTACATGGAGCGACTGCCTATCTGACCTCCACAACCCAGTTAATACTAGGTAATACGATACTCTTTGGTAAGACTGGATGTCAGAATTTCAGGTCACTGACTACCTGTAACGACTGCAAAAGATCTATATATGGCAGCCGGGACCAACAGCTTAACGTGCTTTCCGAGGCACGGAGGAAACTCGGTATGTCGGGCGGTCACCCATCCACAGACCGACCTAGGCAAGCACAGCTTTACCTAAAGATCGACCCGAGTGGCAGTTCTTATTAAGCCACGAGCTCGATGATGATTTTCCAACCGCCAAAAAAAAAGGGTATAAAGAACAGGTTGTAAAGTCCTTGATCCCCCATAAAATAGGGAGAATCTTCCACCCAGACGGGTGTACTGGTGGGCTACTGCCCGACAGTTGGGTTAGGTTCTTCCATGAACCACCTGAACCATGAAGCACCTGTGCACCTGTGCACCTGTGTCGCCCCCCACACATCTGGACCCGAGGTGGCGGCGCGAAGTGTTCCACGCGCGCCCCTCTCAGACGTCGCGCGGGGGGAGTCTAACACCTCACTCCTCCCGCCGACCCGAGATTGAGGCCCGCAGAAGCGGGCCGGCACTAGCCGGGGGTCGCGGTAGTATCTTAAGTTCCCGCGGCCCCCCGGCGTAGGTGTGAGATGGAACACCGGGGTGGTTTTTAGTCAGTAAGAGTCTGACAGACCCCTCCGCCCCCCCAGGGTGGGGGACATCCATGAGGATTTTCCACCCCGGAAAAAAAAAAAAGAAAAAAAAAAAAAGGGTCTTCTATATGGTTTAGGTGGTAACTAAACGTCAGCGGTTAACGTTAATTTCGTCTTTAAAATTTTGATGTTAGTACTTCATTTGTTGCATAGATGGCGCTATGGTACATATTGTTGCATCAATGCTTTCTGTAGTGCCGCTACACACCAGTACCGTTTATTCCATTTATACAGGGTTTAAACGAACCCTTCACACAGCCGTCAACCAAGCATTCTGTACATCAAACTATTTTTCCTTCACACTGATTTTTTTCACATTTTACGGTAAAACTCAATGATAATGAATAGTTAACGGGTCATGGAGGTAATTTAAGTAAAGCTATAACCTGAAAAATTAGTATTTACAAAAACGGCTGTGAAAAATTTAGAAATTTGACCCGCAAATCTCCGTAACTACCTCCTAGTTACGGAGATTTCCCAGGTATGGTCTAGAACAAAAAAATATCGCAGGGACGGGGAGAACAAGGGCTTTTCGGCTGCGGTAAGGGTAGTTTTACACCTTTTGTACTCGTATTACTATTATATTGATGTCGACGGATAAATATTTGAATGTATTTTTTATTGGCACTAGCTCGTCACACTATTCCTAAACCACTGTAACACCTGAAAGCCATAATCAACCGTGGCAACCATCAGAAAAACGCCGAATCAATGAAACTCGTCGCAGTCGCTGAGTAACAATTTAGCAGTTTTAAATCCTGCACCAAATTTATCAAAGAATGTATAGCAACATTAGCCATTTAACTATTTAACAGAGGCGTACCTTATAGTACATTCTTTAATTACTTATGTTTAAGTCCCATGTAATAGGGAGCGAGCCTATTTCCATCAAATGAGTCATTCAGACTCAGTGACTGCTACTGAGAAATGCCTGATAGAAAAATCAAATAGGACTTTGCCCGAACTGGGAACCGAATCGGAGTTCGCTTCCTAGCTTAGCATTCGCACTGGCAACCAATAAACTTACTTCTGAAAGTAAATAGTCCAGCCTACATTTTGTAATTAGGAAAACATTTAAAACTAGTTCAACTGTGGCATTGTAATTTTTGTATTTTTACTTGATAGCTGACGGGATTTTCCCCATTTTATTAAAATGTGATATTCCCGGTTGCGAAAGCTCAGGTGCGTGTCTGTCATGCCCTATGAATATAATTATTGGTACCTACGACCGCAGTCGACTTTCATTTTTATTTCAGCTAGCCTATAGATTCTTCTTTTTACCCAACTGCAAGGAAAGGGTTATTTTTTTCGCGCTTAACTTTTTTTGTGTTATTCTTATTCCCTTATATTTTCCAAGTCACTTGATAGATTTATTTAATAAGCGGAATTGTTAGATTCGTATCATTAGTCTAAGTGTTCTTAGATAGGTGACACAAAAAAAATATGGGGGCTGCTAGATGTCATTTTTTAAAATGTTTTTTATGTGGACTTCCTAACCTGATGTCAGAGTTTTTATACGCACTTGGCATGATATGCAGTCAAGAAAAAAAATCTCAGGCATGCTGGTTTGGCTACAAGTGATAATTGGACGTAGTTATGCAAAAATGTTTCAATCCACAGTGACTTCAATTTGAGATAAAAGCAATTTAGTGTTTCAGTGGTACACTTTTTTGCCTTGACTAATACATACTTATACTATTACTTATATTAAAGACAAATATAGTAGTTAGATAACCATGTATGGTTGGTTATACACACTAAATTGCGTTTATCTCAAATTGAAGTCACTGTGGATTGAAACATTTTTGCATAACTACGTCCAATTATAAAAATGCACATGAATACAAAAAATCAAAGGTCTTGGATTCGAATTGAATGAAGTCCGACGCGCGACGGTCACGCCACTAGGCAAGCACTTTAGGTACCGTCCCAAGTCTAATCAAAGACATGACTCCGAGGAGCTCGTGGCTTAATAAGAACTGTCAATCGGGTCGATCTTTAGGTTAAGCCGCGGTTGCGGCCGGTTAGTGGCCTAGGTTGGTCTGTGGATGGGTGACCGCCCGACATACCGAGTTTCCTCCGTGCCTTGGAAAGCACGTTAGGCTGTTGGTCCCGGCTGCCATATATAGATCTTTGGCAGTCGTTACAGGTAGTCAGTGGCCAGAAAGTATGAAAACTAGTCTTACCAAAAGCAGTATAAACTGGACTGTGGAGGTCAGATAGGCAGAAGCTCCTTGTAAAATACTGGTATTTAGCTGCATCCGGTTAGACTGGAAGCCGTCCCCAACACAGTTAGGAAAAGGCTAGACAGATGATGATCTGGTTCACGCACCTTTAGTTGCCGTTTTTATCATACTTAGTTGTTTTCTGGTTTCCAAATTATTTATAATTCAAATGTTATGGCTGTATTTTAATGTTGAACTATATTTATGAACTAGCTGTTAGGTACCCGCGACTTTCGTCCGCGTGAGATTATAATAAAAGTATTACCTTCCCGTTTTCAATTTGATTTTGTTAAAAACAAATAAGTCTAAGTTCCTCCTTATTTCATTAACTATCTGCCAGTAAGTCCTGGCCAAATTAGTCCAGCCGTTTCATAGATTAGACGGGACAAACAGAAAGACAAACAACAATTTTAAAATAATTATGTGGCTTTGTTATGAGTAGGTACCGTACTTGCTGTTTTGAAATTTAAGCTTCAATTTTATTTATTCGAATACAGTATAATATAGATGGCAAACAGACACTTCAATTTTATTTTTTTGTGTAGATACAGGACTATGACCCCCCAGTTTTATGGATGTGGCATCCATTACATTAACATGATTGTAGCCTACGGTGCCGGTTCTGTAGACACCAAGGTTGGCACAACTTGACAAACTTAACTAGATTGATGACGACACGGTTGGCGCAGTGGTTCAAGCAGTTGACTACAGTTGAGATCGCGGGTTCAATCCTCGCACGGAACAATTATTTGTATGGCCTACAGATAGTTGTTTCGGGTCCGGGTATTTATGTATGTGAGTTTAAATGTTTGTGAATGTGAGGAGAAATTCCTAGTGTAGGGCAAAGTTTAAAAAAAAAAAATTTAGTTAACTACTTTCCTATTCAGAAAACGTGCAAAATGACAGTAGTAAACTAATTATTTTCATCATCATCATCATATCAGCCACTGCTAGGTATAAGCCTCCCCTTGTCTGCCACACATTTGTGCTCGGTTCTGTGCGTCCCTAATTCAGGTGCTTTTCACGATTTGGGCGATATTGTTAACCTAACGAGCTTGGACGGTCCTGGTTTCTTAGGCCTAACCTTGACCACCACTCGGATAAAGCCTTGCTCCATCGGCCATCACCGATTCTAGCCAAATGTTCTGCCCAGGTCCATTAAATAGTTTAATAGGAGTAAAATAAGATTAGCAACTAAGCCGTAGTTGGCAATTCTCCTGTACGCGTCACACGTCGACAACGTGTCATATTGCTATAACATAATTTGATTAATGATTTTGTAACTAAGCCCTTTTCACTGCAGAAAATAGTAAAAATATTCATATTCTTGCAAGTCGCTTTCTTGAAATTCGAGACGTGCTTTTTGTGCCAACTGGGTGCTCTCAGGGTCCATCACAACGGTGAGTAATGGGCTAGCTCACCGTCCGTCCGTTTTATGTCGACGACAGGCCGTGTCGACGGTGCGTTCATGTTCCACGCGCGCCTCATTCAGATGTCTGCAACATTGCAAGGACGCTCAGGACGTTCAGGGCCCGACCGACGCCTGCCGGGGCTGCGGGTTGTTCGATAGAGATACCGCGGCCCCGGACACAAAGGGCTTAGAAGGAACATGGGTGGTTTTTAGTCAGTAGAAGTCTGACACTCCCTTCCGCTTCGCCCAGAGCGGGAGCAGTCATTAATTGATGATTCCCCAGTATCCAAAAAAGAAAGTGTCCACCATAAAACCTCCGGTCGTATGCCTTTTCGAGGTCGACAAACATCATCATCATCATTTTTTTTCATCATTTCAGCCATAAGACGTCCACTGCTGGACATAGGCCTCCCCCAGAAAGGGAGAATTTGCCATTATCGCCACCTTGGCAGGCGGGTTGGCGATCGCAGTATGGTTGTTACGAAGGCACAGATAACGCTACTACCCATTCTGTGGCAAATCCCTTACTCGCCTCTTATGACACGAACGTGAAGATATGGGATGGTGTTATTCTTTACGTACGACACCATACGGCAAACATCATGCGCAAGTACTCTGCATACTTCTGGATTTCTCGTATCGTGGCATCCGTCATACTCCGACCAGGTATAAAACCTACTGATTTCGTGAAAAGCTCTCTTCTCTCAGTCGTTTTTCAATAACTTTCTCCCAACCTTCCATACTACTTACTAAATTTAGGCACTCCAGGTATGTCCTGGAGTGCCTAAATTTGTGGAGATGGTACTTACGCCGGGAGCAACTAACACTAACACTGCGTTACCATGCTTCGGGTGACCCGGTGTAACCCTAGACCGGTCGCTAACCTACCAAAATAACTGCCAGGCTATAAAAATGAAAGTACATGCTAGAAATAACTTACTACGCTGCCTTACATCTACCAAATGGGGGGCGTCTCCTCGAGTTCTGCGAACCACTGGACTGGCGCTTTGTTTCTCCGCTGGGATTGCGCCTCCAAAAGTTAGTAGAACCGTAGCAAGCTGCACCGAGAGGAAGAAGCTACAAGCTGACTTACGCCACCCAATGCACAGTTACGCCCCAGTGCTAGTGATAATGTCCCACCTTCCATCTTGCGCTGCATGCCCTGACACCTGCACACTTGACGACCTTATGACTGCATCAGCGAGTGGAGTCCGCATAGCTGAGTTTTGGGCCAAAACGATTTGATCGTATAGAAATTTGCCATCGACACGCTAAGAAGAAGACTCCAGGACATCACCTTTATTTTTAAAGATGGGCACCAGCGAAGTGTTGAACCATTTGTCAGGTATGGCTTCATCCAGCAACAACTTATTGGAGGCTAAAGCTTACGTGCCTCCATTCATCCGTAAGTTATTACGGGTGGATGCACGTTCCTTCCAACCTTCAACTGGTATACCGCCAGGCCTTGATAACGCTTTACCATTCCATTTACTGATATTCTCACTTCATCCATACTAACCTAACACCTGATTCACAGGTTTGTTGTCCAGCAGCCTTTCAGTCGTTTTCCTTATCGATCGGTTTTTCAAAGTACTCCTTAACCTATAGCCTTAATTAAAAGAACCATTCCAGCTTCATCTTTTACACTTTTAATCTGACATACATCCCGCGCCTTTCTCTCTCTAGCAAGCCGGTAGGGTTGTTTTTGGCCTGCTGTACTATCGAAATTGCCTTATAGCTTGTCTTGGGCCTTTGATTTACCTACGGCCACAGATTTCTTCTTGAGAGCATCGTACTCACTCAGGAGTGAGTATGATGTTCTTAGCTTTCAAATTAACACTTGCAACTTCAACACTGCCATTCTTTCGATTTCCTCTTTTTTTCCTTCATCACAATAATAAATAAAAATGCTTATGGAGGGTATTATTTTTTAATAGATATATAATTTAATTTCGTATATAATATATGTTAGTAGTATAAACTTAACCTATTGTTAGTAAATAACATTAAGAAATAAGATCAATTGATTTCAACTTATCTAAATTACGATGTTTTAATGTACAAATTTTACCTACTAACTAAAGTCACAATGGTTTCGTTTAAATATGAGAACAAACCTAAAAATATTTTATAAAGACAACAAAAATCAATAGGTAGGTACTAACATAGTCTTTTTTCGATTGGTATGTTATAAAAGGGGTATGACTTAAATGGCCTGTCTAACTTATTTCATTTTTTCCAAGGTTTTTACGGTCACGCATATATATATATATAATTATATCTAGGTATATACATAGGTTTTATACCTATATTACCCGATAGCTGGTATCAATACAAACTAAATAACCTTAAGAGCTAATATCTCGGAATCGTGACACTTTGTCAAGTATTAAACAAAACTTGTTTGTATTCATTGCAGCTATCGCTTAATATAGGTTCAATGAGTGTGGGACCCGCTATTTTTTAAATAAAATAAAATGGCGGAGATAGAAAGATTTTTGTAACCCCTTTCTTTCACTATGCTCAGTTAAATTAACACAGACATGTATGGGCTGAACACATGAAGAGATAAATCTGTGATTTGATAGAAACTTAAATTAATTTTAACCGTTTTTTTTTTAGTTTTCCGTATATCTGCACCTACAGCACACTGGAATACCACCCTTAGCCTTAGCGAGCTCAATCTTGAGTTCATAATATTCGTCCGTCAATACAAAGAAATCTAAATCCATGTATGTGTTGACACACTCCACGTTGTACTTTGCCAGTGTTTGGGATCCCCTTAAGAAATGAGGCGTGTCACGCTTTATTTGACCCGGTCGTCTGAAAATAGAAGAATATATTTTTTATCATGCACAACATACTTGACAAGTAATAATCATAAAATAATACATTCCACACAGGGTAACACAGATGGCGGGCTTATTACTAAAAGCAAAAAAAATACATTTTCACGAATTAATTAATTAATAAGCTGTGCCAATATAAATGATTCATCATCATCATGTTACCACTGCATGGACTCAGGTCTCCTCTCTAGGAGAGGAATGGGCTATAATCTACTAAGCGGGTCCAGTGCGTGTTGGTAGATGTCACATGCCTTTGAATTTTTTGGTTAGACATGCTTTCCTCACGATGTTTTCCTTCACCGTTTTGAGAGCAGCGGTGATGAAATAAATTACACAAAGTAATGCGCCTGCCTGGGTTCAAACCCACGACTTACTGTTCGTAAGTCGGTGTCGCCACCACTGGGCCACCGCTGCTCTCTATAAATGACTGAGCCAATATATTATATAACCTTTGCGCACTTAAGGACGCGTGTTTCTGGATCCTCTCATATCAGCTTCATAATGATATAAATCACCCTCGAAGCTAATCACATTTAGTACGAGTCATATTAACACATCTTTTTCAACCTTATCAATAAAAATACTTACAAGCACCATTTAGCACTGTATATCTGCTGTAACTTCTCAGGTGCCTGCACCACCACGCGGGGTTGATCGTATTCGTCGACAATGTAGTATATAGGTTTGTCCTAAAAAACAAAAAAAAAATCTGTTACCGCTTTTTTTAATCTTTATGGGTGGAAAAGTACCATTAACGATGCTGGACTGGAATGCACTTTTTCTCTCCGTCTTTGTGATATTTTTTTTCTCAAGCTTTGGGTTAAAAGTCCGTAACTAGAATACTAGGGAGTATTCTAGTTACGGAGTTTTAAACGTCAAAGTTTCAAAAATTTTACAAGATTTTTAAAAATATTGTCTCTAGATTGCAACTTTACTTCAAATACCTTCACAACCTTCGTACTATTCAATGTACTTGTTCTGTTGCTTTTTGAAGAAACTAATGTTAAAATTTTCGTTGCCATATTTTAATGAAAACGTTTAGACACTTACAACAAAACTGGTGTTGGCTGGGCAGTCAGGATTGTCAGTTCCGTCGCGAGACGCCAAGTCATTTCCAATTTCATTTAACGGCTGGAACAAGTGAATTATTTGTTAGTAACGAAAATACATGGCTCTAACTGTTTATAATAAAACAACACAAGAAATCGTAGTCGATGAAAAGGGTTTCGTTTTCAGAAACCCAGTACGGAACCTTAAAAAGGAATTTCAATAAGGGGTATTGGTGTTAAACGGATAGTTGTGCTCACCAGAGGCATTTGATCTAATAACTCTTTAATCCTGTCATCAGGGTAATTATCTCCCTTTTCAAAACAAAACTTTTGTCCTTCGCATGATGCCGGCATTTCAACTGTAAAATAAAATTCAATCATTAAAAATATTGAAGGTACACACACGGCTACACATCCAAGATACAACAATCTGTAAAATTTCATTTTTTTTTTCATTCATGTAATAAAAAATATATATATGTTTACCGTTAAGTAGCTTGCTGGAATCGAATAATAATTCTCCATAATCTGGTGCATACGCTGAATTTAAGCCCATGTGAAGAGCGACCTGAAAATTATTACGAAAGCTCTCTGTAAATAATGTAGATACAGTCTTGAAAAGCCCGTAGGTTAGTACGATTCCGTAAGGTAAATACCAAAGTACACGCGGGTGAAGTCTGGAGCATAACCGAGTCAATTGTTAAGCGTAAAATGATGACTGTTTGAATGTTTTTTTTTAATTTTCATTTACTAAAAGATACAAATCGGACCCCTACAAATTTAATTTAAACACACAAAATGTTTTGCGACACTTAAAATAAAAGTTAAAACAAACTTACCACACACAAATTAACCAATAAGCGATACATTATGTTTCGAATTATATTTCGAATAAATTTAAGACAACCGTTTAATGTAATATTGTCGAGGTAAATAGAATTATTGTTATTCACAACGTTACACACGTTTGACGAAATGATAATGTGCGTGTACTGTCTAACACGGTCAATATATATGTCAGCTATAGGAAAAACCTCAACCATTTAGTACTCGCAAAATATAGTACCTACAGAGTTTGTTTAGAGAGTAACCGACCACTACGAGTATAAGCCAGTCACCGTAGACGCAAAAATGGCAAAAATGAATAAACTATGGCTGAACTCACGCAAATTCGTTTAAAAGGTATTTTACAATTAATGTACATTATCATCAGTGGCGTAGCGTGTCTTGGCGGGGGTATACAAAATTTGTTCGGGGGCTCTTATGAACGATAAAGATTTGTCACAAAAAGGTAAAAATGTTTGCATAAAATTAAAAGAAATATTTATTCATTATAATTATCTATCTGTCACTATTTCCAAAATTTTTACAAACAATTCAAATTAAATATATTACACACTCCTTGTCTTTTTTTCGGCAAACTGATTAATTAAATCATTTATTATAGCTGATGATGACTTTACAACGCACGCGTTACGCGGGAAAAAAAGAAAATTCTTTTCTTGGCTTTTGTCATTTATGAAATTAAAAAAAATTGGGAAGTTTTGTTAATCTTTGCTTACGCACGTCTGGGCCCCCGTGGCCTGGGGGCCCCGTGTAATTGTTACGGCAGATACGGCGGTAGCTACGCCTCTGATCATCATCATCTTCATACCCTTGTCCCACGTAGCTTCGGGTCGGCGCAGCACGTCTTTTTCTTTCATTCTCCCGTGTCAATCGCCACGCAACCATTTACTCCTTTTTCCTTCATACCATTCCTCATACAAGTCATCACCCTTTTCTTTGGTCTTCCTCTCTATCCCTCTTTTAATCACATGCGATTCCCTCCTCATCACATACCTCAACAGTTACACACATACTTCCTCTAGAATACTCATTCCTCTTTATTCATTCTTGTCACAACACACATCTAGTAGTTTTTTAGGTTATAGGTCATAGTGTCCATCGATTAACTATCAAATGGTTCCATTTTTTAGGGTTTTAAGTATGGCCTGTTTTTATTTGGAAGGTGGGAAATCATCAAATGACTCCTCCCGCTCTGGTCGGTCCCAAAGGGAGTGTCAGACTTCTACTGATTAAAAACCACCCATGTTCCTTCTTAGCCCTTTGTGTCCGAGGTCGCGGTATTTCTTTCGAACAACCCGCAGCTTAGGAATTGGCCTCTCTCATAGTTCCATTTGTGGAACAAGAATAAGTAACTGACCGTTGATACATGAGGATGTATGAACGGTCAGTTCAGTTAGAGAGGTCTTTATGTGCACTGCGATAAGAATCTGTAAAATGTATCTTATGACTTGCATAACAGCCTCGTGATTTCATTAAATCGTGTCGGTCAATTGTATCTAGCCAAATAACATTACGTAAGAGAATGATATATGATACAAAAATGTTTATCATCCATCATTCCTATTACTTCATTTGGTTACTCAGGATAACTACATATACGTGTGCCTCATAGGTCTAGTGGTCGCAAGCGCGACTGCTGAGCATGAGATCCTAGGTTCGATTACCGTGTAGGGCAAAGTAATTAGGTTTTTCAGAAATTTCTGTTCAGCCACGAAATCTGGCTTTGTGTCCAGTTGACAATAGGCTCGCCCCCCAATAACATGGGCCTCCTGGTACTTTGTGAGACTTAACTGACCTTGTTTTTCATCTCCAACAAAAAAAAACTGCATGGTATTAGCAAGGCATTTACATTTAATTTAAAGATTCCAATTTCCAGTACCTCCTAATGTTTCTGAAAATTATTATCGATATGTTTTATAAAAGGGTCATCACTAGCAACTACCCGTAGGTGCTCAAAAGGGAATAAAGTTAAATATTTTTATTGTTCCCATTAGAGCACCACGTCAAAATATTGATTGGTGCTCTAATGGGAATAGCTTTGGTGCTCTAAAATTCGGTGCTCAGATGGGAATTTACCTCGGAACCCCAACATAGTTGAGATAGGCTTGGCAGGTGGTGTGCTATAAATATCCCTGTGAGGGATGCAGGGATTTTATACATCCCGTCGGGGCTGCGGGTTGTTCGCAAGAGATACCGCGGCCTCGAGATAAAGGGCTAAGAAGGAACATGAGTGGTTTTTAGTCAGTAAAAGTCTAACACTCCCTTTCGCTCTGCCCAAGAGCGTGAGGGGTTATTCGATGATTTTCCACCCGCCAAAAAATAAAAAAGGGGTTTTATACATAAATAATGTTTTCCTTTTGGAAAGCTAAAATTTTCCATAACAATAATAAATAAATGGACCTGATGCATTAACGTTGCAATTGTTGTTATTTACGGTATTCCCAACATTTGAACATGTTCTAACTGGAGTTCCCGATTTCCAAAGCGGTGAAACATGATATATTTTGTTATAGTAAATACATAATTATAAATAAATAATGTATCTACTTATGCAGCCTGAAACAGGTTTGAATAAACCAAGTCCGTCAAGTCGCTACAATACTTAAAAAAAAATTATCGTAGCGATTTTACAAACGTTGCAACGTTAATTATAAAACTATTAGAGGAATTTAATTACATGTATCTGGACTGGGTGATTTTAAATTTTGGTGGTCCAATATTTTCTTTTTTTTCGTGAAAAATAAGAACTTCGTACTTATTTTACGAAGTACGAAGTACATAATCATAGCTAGAAGAACCTTCAAGACGGCTCGGAATATCTCGATAACTTTTTGGGATATTTCAGTTCAAAGATTAGTGTGACCACCAAAATTAAAAATCACCCACCAAAATTGGAAATCACCTATCTACTACTGAACTACATGTACACTAAAAAAAAAAAAAAATCTGGTATTCATTATATAAAAAAAAATATATAATATAAAATATAAAAAAAAATTGCCATCATAAACCAGTTTTGAATGATACCAAATCTTCACAAACGTCTCGTTTCCGAGATACTTAGCCATCAAGATACAATGTTCGCCATCAGTACAACATTGATGTTATTGGCCATTCATAAAAACCTATATTAATCAACAGCTAAACCGTTTGAGTTCGTTTAGTAAAGTTAGTGTAATGCATTGCACTGAGTGCAGTGCACTGAGTGCAGTGCACTGAGTGCTTCGCTTTGCTTAAAGAACACGAGAACAAATTGTCTTCAACTTAATAGAGACTATAAGAAAAGTGCCAATGGACACATTCTTAATTTTGTAAGTTTTAGCAAATTAGGTTAAATTTAAATTACTTATTAGCCTCAAGGTCTAGATTGTAATTGTATGAGTAACCGTTTAATAACGAGTACTTCATAATGAAAAAAAAAAATCAACAGCTGGCATATAAAAAAAAATGAAAAAAATGTATAATTTTTATTATTATATTATAGCTAGCCTATGTTGTCCCACTGCTGAGCAAAGGCCTCCCTCCATTCCTACCAAGCAACGGTCACGATTGTGTGCAACGTCTCTCCAATTCTCAAGGAAGGCGTCCAGTTCGTCCCGCCATCGCGCCATCTCCTTCGTGGTCCTTATATTCTTACAAATATTTAATTAAAATAATAATTTGTTAATATTTGTAAAATAGTGGGAAATATTTGTATGGCCTACAGATAATTGTTTCGGATCAGGGTATTTGTGTTGAGTTTAAATGTTTGTGAACGCACCCACGATACAGGACAAATTCCTAGTGTAGGGAAACGTACAAAAAAAAAAAAGAATAAATACAGACAAGTATTGTATGAGGGAAAACTACCAAAAGAGTCACGTTTGATAGCTTACAATTCGGAAGAAACGGTAATTAATTTCTAACATTTGTAAGCATCTGTTGTATATTGTACTATACATGAGATGAGCTATATGACTAATTGCGGATAAAAACTGCGGATTCATTTCAATTCAAATTCGTCATTTATGGTTTTCCTGAAAGACTATGAATGGCACTGACATACCAAGAATCCCATGAGTGCTAATTTATTTATGAATGAATGAAAGCTTATAAAAATATAAAAAGGACAATCAGTTATGTCCAACAAATGGCTTGGTTTTCCTCATTTTGTGAATGTAAAAAGTATATTATGTGTTTCCTTCTTTCTTTCTTTATCGAGTGGGTTAGTATCTAACTTAAAAAGAGAATAAATGGACCAGAATAATAACAGAATGGTATACCAGGAATGTAAAAAGAAATTAAGGGCGTCAAACAAAACGATGGGAAATTGATTTAAAAAAGTGGCTGGTACAGAGCAGACGAGAATATCGCACGTTTAATAGCTACAAAAGCGACAAAAGCGTCCTCTAAAGTTCTCAATTTCTGCCTCTCTCGATGTTCTCGTCTACTCTGAACCGGAAAACCGATCGTTTTATTAAATAATCTGTTAGGCATGCTGGTTTGCTCACGATGTTTACCTTCACCGAAGCAAGTGTTAATTAATTAAACGCACATGTATCCGAAAAATCAGAGGTGCAAGTCTTGGGTTCGAACTTTAGACCTTTGATTATTATATATTTTTCTTTTTTGGGGGAGGGGGGGGGGTAAAAAATCACCGAATAACCCCTCCCGCTCTTGGGCAGAGTGGAAGGGAGTGTCAGACTTCTACTGACTAAAAACCACCCATGTTCCTTCTTAGCCCTTCATGTCGAGGCCGCGGTATCTCTTGCGAACAACCCGCAGCCCCGGCGGGTTGTTGGAAAGAGATACCGCGGCATCGGCACAAGGGCTAAGAAGGACCCGTCGGGGCTGCGGGCCCCGTCGGGGCGGCGGGTCCGGGTATCTCTTTCCAACAACCCGCAGCCCCGATGGGTTCATTCACAGCCTTGGTGAGAGGTTCGCAGTTACAACTACGGGTGAGTGGATTTGTGCAAGAGTGAGCGACTATAGTATTAGAGGAAGTTTAAAAGTACCGCCTGTAACAGAAAAATTTAAAGGAAATCATCTGTCTTCGTATAGTTATGTAATGAGGAGGGATGAAACGCATGTGACTAAAAAAGTGATGGATATAAATGTTGTTGGATGGGGAGGTAGAGGAAGACCAAAGAAAAGGTAGATGGATTGCGTGAGGAATGATATGAATGAGAAAGGAGTAAATGCCACCGTGACGTCTAACAGGGAAGAATGGAAAAAGAAAACGTGTTGCGCCGACCCCAAATGGAATGGGTTATGGGCAGGAAAATGATGACTATTTATTTCGAGTATCCGATATTTCGGTACTGTTGAAAGCAGCATGATCACGGGTAAACTGATTTTGTTGCGGGTGAATGTAGAGCAGACAAAACGGTCAACTCTTTTCTATTTCATTTCGATTCTTGTGTTGCTATGATTTTGCAATTCAACGATCAAACCTCTAGGCTAACACTGCTTGCTTATGTGTTTACTTATACAGCAATAGACCAATCTAGTTTCAAAAATATCTACGCTAACTAGCAGGATTTTGGTGTGCTTCTGGACACGGCTCGTATTCTTAGGAGGTTCCTCTCTCTGGAGCCCTGAACGTCGGTAGCTTTTACCCTGTTCCCGATACCGGCGGGCTACTATTTTTTAAATGTTTTTTTTTAATAGTACCTAATAATAAATAATATTAAAATAGCCTTTTATTCAGACCAGTACACTGGTCTGAATAAAAGGCTAAAATGAAAAGAAAAATACATGAAAAATCTTAATCTATTCTTCTTTTTAATTTTACTGATTCTCTGTATATCTGTTTGCCAGTCGGCAAAGGCCTCCTCCAATCTTTTCCACTCAATTCACTCTAATAGCACCTACTTAACATATTTAAAAAAATGTAATAATATGTAAAAATAAGTAATGGAAATAAGTACTACTATTACAAGACAAGCCGTTTATATTGCTGCGATAGCATATTAGATTTGCCCCATCACATCTGAGACATTTTGAGTTAAACTTCTCCTATCTATGGAAACACAAGAGTTTTAGCTTTTGGAGTCAGCAACGTATTTGCAACATGTTTTATGTTATTAAATGAATTACTAACTACTGCTATTAAAACGTAAAATACGCACGACGAATCAAAATCAAAATATTTATTTCAAGTAAGCCGGTTACAGACACTTTTGAATAGTCGAACAAGTACTGAATAAACTAATCTGCAGTCCCAGTCTCAATTTAAGGCATAATAACTGTGAGTGCTGTAGTTGCCCATTCCAATCCAAAGCGTTGGTCTCATGAGAAGAACGGCAAGAAATTCCATGGACTTACATTTACTCTTTAATTAACATACCATAACATCGCGCCTGAAATCCTCGTAGGGTTAGGCAGAGGTGTACCTACCCATTACACCCACATTTTGCTAGGCATGTTTAAGTCCCATCTAATAGGGTACAAGTCTATTGAATCAACTGGGCACAAATCCAGACTCCTTGACTGTTACTCAGAAATTCTAGATGGAAAAACTCAATTGAAAACTCAGTTTCCTGACCTGAGAATTGAACCCAGTACCTCATGCTTAGCAGGCACACTGGCGACCACAAGACCAACGAGGCAGTCAAGACGGGGAAGAAGTGTGTTTATTTTACCAACAAATCGAAATAATTTAATCGAGTAGAGGGTCGGTTTTCCAGAGTTCATATAACCCCAATCTATTTAAATAAGCTTCTTCTGGGTAAGCTCGTTGCATCGTCGAACCGCTGCTCTTTTTTTTTTTTTGGCGGGTGGAAAATCATCAAACCTTCATGTCGAGGCCGCGGTATCTCTTGCGAACAACCCGCAGCCTTAGGGCAAGATTGAGGTTAAGAGTAGACCAATTTCAAATAAAAAAAAGATATTAACACTAACACCTTCAGTGCCAGGAGCCCACCTGGTGGGGCCACTCACGTGGTACTCGCGATGCTGGGAGTCCACCTCGTGGGCCCATTTCAAATGGTTTTTTTCCACCAACCTAGTGAGTACTGGGTAATACGATCAACCTGTCAAGTCCTGACCACCAGTCTTACTCGTCTTATCTTTGGTGAGACTGGTTGCAGACCAGTCTTACTAGTCTTATCTTTGGTAAGACTGGTTGCAGACCATTCTTACTAGTCATATCTTTGGTAAGACTGGTTGCAGACCAGTCAATATATATGGCGGGATGGCACATGACTTGTATAAAATGGGAGTGGAGTCGAATGCGTAATAAAAAATTAAATTGGTGCGAATTATTTTTAATGGTTTTACATTAGAGATTAACATACTTTTAAATAAACTTAAATATTTTCTTAGTACTACTAACATAAAATTAAACTTTTACTAATAAATAATACTTTACAAATGGCAGTTTTAAGAAAGCTACTACAATTTGTCAAATTTCTTTGATAGATTTTCAACTTAATCGCTAAAGTAGGTACTTATTTGATGCAATGGTGATTGGGAAAATTTAACAGTTTTTGGTAGTTTGATGTACGGTCGTGTGTACAATGTGTAACATGCAGATGCACTGATTTACGAAGATAAAAAATAACTTGTTTGTGATTTCATGCTTTCAGTTTCGTTCTTTTACAGACTTTACTTTTATCATGACATTGGTGTAATAGGGTAGTTGACAAAAAAAACCCAATTAGTCCGTCAGACAGATTTCCAAAAAATATTTGATACGTATTTTTTCTTTTTTCACGTTAACAATAAATGAAGACGATACAGTGGTTCGAAAAGTCGCGCGGCGTGACAGTTTGGTACATTTTTTACCAAAAAGTGACGTTACCAGCCCCCACTCACGATCTTTGACACGTTTTATTTTCGTCCATTTGTATTACTTTGATAAAATATTTTTTGAGTCAGCCAGTCAGTTGTCTTTTTTACGTTTTCGCGATTCGGCATGAGCAACAGACCGGGATCGTGTAATTCTTAATTTTAAGGCTATTTACTTCAGGATCATACACCAGCAGAGTCCTTGTTGCAGTTGATTCCTGGCACGTGGACTTTAAGTTGAAGGTGCTAAGGCCCAAGTTCCTGAAGCATTGCTGATCATCTCCGACTTCTGGATTTTCTGTGTGTCTGTAGAATGGATGAATAAAACATTATTTTACAATAAAATAGTTATTGGCGTATTAAATTGCTTTGTACAGACGGCAGGACATTACGCATTACCAATCTGTCTTGCCTTAATAGATTTTAAATTTTATCACTACAGGTTCAGGGCTGATTGGGAATATTTTAGTTTTCGAAAGCTTGTGCTGGTCACATCACATCTAATGTTTAACCACTATAGCTGCGTTGCATTGATATATTTCAGTGCCACATATGTTAGTTTGACTAAACCAACATTTTATGGGAAATCATCATCATCATCATTTCAGCAATAAGACGTCCACTGCTGGACATAGGCCTCCCCTCCCCTCCCAAGGGAGGGGGGAATTTGCCATAATCGCCACGCTTGGTACAGAGAACGCTGCTGCCCATTCTCTGGTAAGTCCCTTAGTCGCCTCTTACGACACCCACGGGAAGATATGGGATGGTGCTGTTCTTTACGTCTGACACCATACGGACACGGTTATGGGAAATACTAAATACTTATAGGTTTTACTCACTTGCAGTTCACTTTGGTGTACGTTTGGGGGAACATCTTAGTTTGCACGATGATGTCCACAGCTGTTCCAGTGGGATGCTCGTAAGCGTAAACTGACTCCGACTGAAACACATAGTTATAAATATCATTTATTTGGATGAACAATATTATATAAAAATAAATTATTTCTATGTATTTGTGCCTTTCTGTTAACGATAAATAAATAAAAATTCTTCCAAACAACACTAAAAAGTCTAAAATAAGTTTGCCTTCGGAAGTCGGTGACTTTATCTTTTTTGCGCCGACTTCCGAAAGTTATTTTAGTGTTTTGATTGGAAATAGGTTTTTTTATTAACCAATCCAACTTAAAGTATTGCAAAAAAAGTCTAGTCTTCGTTTACCTACAGCCCTACGAGCTACGCTATTAAAGGTGAAAAATTAAAAGTGAGTTTAGAATCTTACCGTAACTACGGTCGGACAGTTATCGTCATCATCAAAATGCTGCGTAATGGGACCGCCGGACCTGCTGTTCATACCCTGTACAGACAAAATAAAAACATTAGCGAAGTTGATTTAATTATGGGATGCAGCTAAAATGAAAAACACATGAAAAAAAATTGATTGTAAAATGTTAACTAAAATATGAAACAACCCGTCGGGGCTGCGGGTTGTTCGAAAGAGATACCGCGGTCTCGGCGCAAGGGCTAAGAAGGAACATGGGTGGTTTTTAGTCAATAGAAGTCTGACACTCCCTTCCGCTCTGCCCAAGAGCAGGAGGGGATATTTGATGAAATTCCAACCGCCGCAAAAAAATAAAATAAAATATGAAACAACAAAATCTCGTCTGTAATCCCGGAGGGTTGTCCAGAGGTGTACCTAATAGTACACCGCCGTTTCAATTCAATTTCATTTATTATAAATTCATTTCTCCAGTACTAAAAACTTAAATATAGTTTAATGCAATAGGGCTTGTGGCAATTGGGCACAAATTCAGCCTCCGTGGCTGGTATTGAGAAATTATTGATGGAGAAACTTAACAACGGTTTGCCGACCCGGGATAATGGAGAAAATGGTATCTAAAATCTGATGATTAAATGAATTCCTTACAATCATATACGGAGGAAGGAGTTCGTCGATCTTTTTCTCGATTGCGTCATAGCCATCAGGTCGAATGGAGCAGAAACCTTTTCCTCTACACTGCTCAGGAATTGTAATGGTAGGAGTACCTTTGGAAATAAAAGAAAACAAAATTGAAATATGATCTCTTGCTCTATGAATGTACGTCATTCTTTGAATTTAAGTGTTTCGTAAGAGTTACTTTGAGCACTGCCAACTTACCTTTGGGCGCAGCTCTGCTGGCTCCCACAAGAAGGGACGCCTGTAAAATAAAAAATAAATGTTATAAGTATTTTTTTGCTTTGGTGCACAAACAAAATATTTTGTTGGTATAAAAAGAAACATAAATACAATCTTTTATGCCAGTTACTTGATTGTTTTGATTACGTAATGTTTAAAAAAAAATTAAAAGCCTAAAATATTTACCACGAATAGAAAAATTAAAGATGCCATGATAATGTCAACTGAACCACTTTTCAAATAACTCAAAAAATAAATAAGTTATTGATTTCTGTAGGCGCAACGACGTAAACAACAAATATTTTAACAAATAATTTGTATAGAGCAAATATTTACAACACGATGATGCACAACGAATAGAAGTTTGCAACTGATTTCATTACAACATTACTCGGTTTATATATATTATGTGTGTTTATAAGTACGTTTTACTACATAGTATTTTTCCTTATGTTGCTAAGGATAATAATTCTGTGAAAAAGCAACGGTACAAGTTTCAGCTACGGATCGTAAACACCATTGACTAGATGACATTATATAAAAATCATAACGTGTTTAGACATTAGATCTACCAATTTTAAGAAATTTGCAATGAATATTACGTGTAATATGTCTACTATATGTCATCAGAAACTGATTTAGTATTACCGTAGTAAAAACAACAGAACAAGACAGTTTTTGATGACCCCAAGCTGTGGTCATAACGATTGCATGGCATATTTTTTTTTTAATTTTAATTGTCTTAACAACCTCTTAAAAATATTTATATTCTTTTTATTTTGAAAAAATGCAATGTACCAGATATTTATTTATTTTTTAAATACAAATACAGTTAGGATTTTCCTAAAACGAATTCATCACACGTTTTTATAGAAACCACAAATAATAATAAACGGATAACAACAGCTTTATGCATTTACCTTGTCCTCTGAGGTTAAGCTGATTGTGGCAACTTGTTGGTTCCTGTCCTTATAAAGTTAAACACTAGTACTGAACTGTATTCAAAAGTGATATAAAACTAATTAAATCCGTTACATTATCTAAAAAAATATCGACTTGCTATAAAAAACCCAAAATAGAAAAAAAAATCTTTAGTTTCGGAAGTCGGTGGCTTATGTTTGTTTAATCTGGGGGCACGGCAGTGCCCCGCCAAGTCGAGCAATAAAGCGGCACGGCCGTACCATCCTTTTCTCGAAATAGTTCAGGCCATTTTTTACTTTTTTGCCACCGATTTCTGAAAGAATAGTTTTTATATTTTATTTAACCTTTCGTTTTATTATTTTGCTGTTGTGATATTGAGCGGAAATCATGAATTGGCAAGTGTAAGAAAAACTTTTAATAGTGTAGGTAATAAAAAAAAATATTTTCCCGAATGATCAATTCATATTTCAGCATTTTACAATGCCTAACTACAATAATACAAAGTCCTACGAATAGATATAACATAACATCACGCCTTTAATCCCCGAAGGGTTAAGCAGAGGTGTATCTAATAGTATACCCGCATTTCGCCAGTTATCATGAACCAGATGCCATCAACCGATCGAATAGATTTAAAATCTCGATATTTAATAGTTGTCTCTGTTGCAACATTATTGCCTGCCTTCTTAAACACTACAATTTGCGGTTCTCTATTACAGAAACAAAATGCCTCATAGGTACACCCCTATCTAATAAATATGTACCTACGTTAAACTTTATAGGCTTATTATTTTTATGTTGAAGGTTCTTTGGTGGCGACCGCAGACAGAATGTAAGCCATCGTTGCCAAATATTAGGTTATTTAAGGCCATGCTGTTTCCTGCCGGGGCTGCGGGTTGTTCGAAAGAGATACCGAGGCCTCGGACACAAAGGGCTAAGAAGAAACATTGGTGGTTTTTACTCAAGAGAAGTCTAACACTATCTACCGCTCCGCCCAGAACGGGAGGAGTCATTTGATGATTAAATCCGCGCCTACCAGAAAAAAAGTTCACGCAGTTTTTTTCAAAAGCACCTGTTTCCGTTCTGAGGTAAATGTCTAAATCCAGTTGATGAAGAAAGAAATAAAATTGTGTTTATTTTCTGTGAAATTGTGGTTTTGTGTTTGTTTGATACATAAAACCATATTTTAAAAATTAAAGTTGACATTGTTAAATCTCATTTGATCATACCGAAATTAGCTCTGTCATTGTTCCATTATACAAGTATCTAAGTAAACCACGAGCTTGAATCATTGTCACCTACCTAAGTCATTGTTATAAAATCAATTCAGTGATTTCAAATGGTACCTACTCACAAGAGCCTCATCACCCGGTCTCCGTAATAATGTGGTAGTTGAAAAAAAAAGGATTTGTTCCGCTAGGTAGATTTCCAAAAAATATACGACACATATTTTTTTTTTCACGTTAACAAAAATTGAAGACGATACAGTGGTTCGTAAAGTCGTGTGACATCACAGCTTGGTACATGTTTTACCACGAAGTTACGTCACAAGCCCCCAGTCACGATCTTTGACACGTTTTATTTTCGTATTTTTTTATTAATTTGATAAAAAAAACACATTTCAGATATTTTTCGATAATCTAACAGACGAACTAAACAGAATCATATTTTTTTTAAGTCGGAACGTCCCTTTATGTGTGACGTCTGAAAGAAATAATTCATGTTCCTTTTCTGCAGAGTGTCAAAGACGTAACACTCCTTGTTATGCAAATCTCTATTTAGAAATATTATAAATTGAAGCTACTTTCCGTATCCGTCTGTGTGACCGTGTTGTTCTTCCTTTCGCAACTTCATGCGGTCGACTTATACTTATTCGACCGGTTAATGTATCAATAATTCAATACATAATAATTCTCAATCTTCATGTTTGATCGTTTGAGTCATAATAGTGGGCCATCATCTGCCTAGCCTTTTCCTAACTGTCTTGGGGTCGGCTTCTAGTAGAACCAGATGCAGCTGAATATCAATATTTTATATGGAACGACTGCCAACCAGACTTCCACAACCCAGTTAGTACTGCATAACATGGTAAGACTGGTATGGTAAACTGTTGGTCCCCTGACTACCTGTAACGACTGCCAAATATCTACTAAACACAGCCAGGACCAACAACGCTTGCCTGGGTAAGACCGTAGATGGTCATCTACCGGTCTAAGGGCTCATTTACGGAGACGCGGGGCGTCGCGCGACGCGTGCAGAAGGCTCGTCTCGAGCTTTTTTATTCATTTACTGAGAGGCGCGTCCACCGCAAGGAACGCTGCATTTTAAACTAACGAGCGAAAAATGACTTCTCGTAAAATCGACGTTTGAAATCGTTAACGTTTTCATACATCGCCATGTGTTTGAATTAAAAACGCACAACGCGCCGCGCGATGCCCCGCGTGTCCGTAAATGAGGCCTAGCCTAGGCAAGAGCGGCTTAACCTAAAGCTGATCGACCCGAGCACCTGTTATTATTTAACCAGGAGCTACATAACTGCTAATAATAACAACTTGTGGTCAATTTGCTATAACAATATTTTAAAAAAAATGGTGGTTATTGGCAGCTTCATTAGTCGAAATTTAAGGGATGACATTTAGTTATTTCTCCAAAGGAGCGATGAATGGACTGTGAGGATGATATGGCAAGAAGGTGTCTGATGTTCCTTAATCCCGTCGGGGCTGCGGGTTGTTCCCGTCGGGGCTGCCGGTTGTTCGAAAGAGATACCACGGTCTCGACACAAAGGGCTAAGAAGGAACATGGGTGGTTTTTAGTCAGTAGAAGTCTGACACTCACTTTCGCTCTGCCCAGAGCGGGAGGGGTTATTTGATGATTTCCCCCCCCCACCCCCAAAAAAAAAGGTGTCTGATGTAAATTCCTAGATGCTTGTTAACATTTCTCACTTTTTACCTTCTTTTACACAGTATTTTTTGCGTAGTGTTGTCTAATTGTCGGGCCAACGTTGCAGCCCCATATCACAGTACCTACTAATGCATAGAAAATGCAACAAATGCAAACATAGAAATATTGTATAACCAAACCCTTTTAAAAGAGTAACCATGGGGTTTCTTGCCGGTTCTTTCTCTATAAAATCGTTTTATAAGACAGGTCCCATGGTGGTCTATGTGAAATAAAATATTTTGGTTTTGATTTTGCTAAGTTGATGAGAAATGAATGTAGAAGACATGCTGCACTGACCCCAAACAAATAGGTATAAGGGCAGATTATGATGATGATAATTGAATTATTTCTCTATAATCCTGATACGACGTAATATATGAATTTGGTCATCGCCAGATTATGACATCATAATTGAGGTCATAAAAGAGTGCTTGTTTGCTACTCCAACAACAATATTATTTATTACGTCATGTTAAGGATAGTTGCTTGTATTGTAACTAGATTACCACGTCATCATCATCATCATCATCAGCCTATAATGTTCCCACTGCAGGGACTCAGGCCTCCTCTCTAGGAGAGGGATGGGCTATGATCCACCACGCGGTCCCAGTGCGGATTGGTAGATGTCACATGTCTTCGATTTTTTTGGTTCTAAGACATGCCGGTTTCCTCACGATGTTTTCCTTCACCGTTTTGAGAGTAGTGGTGATAAAATAAATTACACAAAATAATGCGCCTGATTGGTTTCGAACCCACGACTCACTGTTCGTAAGTCGGGGCCGCTACCACTGAGCTACCACTGCTCTAGTAATTACTTAAACTCAAGTTATTACTTTAATTTAACTGTGGATACCAGGGTACCTGCCGTACTCAGAGATATTTAATGATTACTTAAGCCGTCGCTTAGTAAAGATTTGACATACTTTTGTATGACAAAACTGTCAAAACCTTTACTAAGTGATGGCCTAAGAAAATATTAAAGCTCTCTGAGTGCGGCAGTAAGTCTCTTTGTAGCCGAAGCTTTGGTGTAGTTCGGACAATCATAAACTGTCCAGCTCTGTTGAAGTATTTGTATTGCGTGTGAAAATTGCCAGTGCATGTCAGTAGTCATGGACATTCTACTACACAGCAATGATGAAAATTTCTTAAAGTTTAATTACATATAATGGAACGAATTTCATGTAAAACTGTCACACGTTATGTCATTAAAATGTGAAAATACACGATGTTCTAAGACCTCGTCTTGGAAAAACATTTTTGCAACCCTACCACTATCTTATTGGTTTTTTGACTCTAAATCAGAGGAGTAAGGTAGATTTTTCATTGATAACTGGCTTAAGGCTAGCTGAATGCGTTGCGCCCTGTTTACTATCCAAATTGTCAACATAACAATTGGATATGTAATGTTTAAACACATTCCTCAGTCTGCAATATACGAACGACTTTATAAGTTGTGAGTTACACAATATTATTCAATTTACCTGTTTATTTTGGTGATTACATCACTGTTCAAAATAGCACTTCGATTGTAGTTATTAGGTTTCTTTTTTGGGTCACTTTAATGTGTGCACAAAAATTTATAGGATGTTACACAGACAGCTCTAGTGAATGAGAAACTGAAACTCTATATCTCTTCATGACAGTACTAGATACTTATTTGCAACCAATTTTAGAATATAATCGACTCGACACATGGACAAAAAATCCAAAAAACTTGTTTAATAATCATCCAGCCTTAGGCTTCATTGGTCTTTCAGTCAGTGCCTAATCTTCGTTCATTAGTCTTTTTCCAAATATATTGGGGTCGGCTTCCAGTCATACAGGATGCAGCTGAAATAAAACACAACCCAGTTAGTACCGAGAAATATGATATTTTTTTGGAAAATCATCAAATAACCCTCCCGCTCTTGGGCAGAGCGAAAGAGAGTGTCAGACTTTTCTACTGACTAAAAACCACCCATGTTCCTTCTTAGCCCTTCATGTCGAGGCCGCGGTATCTCTTACGAACAACCCGCAGCCCCGACGGGGGAAATATGATATCCCTTGGTAAGACTGGTTGTCCGACTTTCGGGCCACTGACTACCTGTTACGATTGTCAAAAACCTACAAATTTTAATAACGGCTAATCGTATTTTTCGTGCGTCGGAAAGCACGTTAAGTTAAACCATAATTTAAAACAAAAAAAAAATATTTTCCTAATATCTACCAATAACTTACTCTGCAATTAGAATATCTCGGGACAAATTGTACCGAGATATTCTAATATTTTGGGTGTACGCTAGGAATAGGGGATCAGACAGAGTCAAAAAAATATGATTCTAACTAATTAGTCCGTCAGTTAGGTTATCGAAAAATATTGGATACGTGTTTTTTGTTTTATCAAATGAATCAAAATTGACGAAGATAGAACGCGTCAAAGATCATGAGTGGGGGGTTGTGACGTCATTCGTAGGTAAAAAATGTTCTGACATGTGACGTTTTGAGGAGTTCACGAGTTTTCGAAGCACTGTATCGTCTTAATTTTTTGTTTATGTGAAAAAAGAAAAAATATGTGTTCAATATTTTTTGGAAATCTACCTGATGGACTAATTAGTTTTTTTTTGTCCGATCCCCTATTGTTCCGAAACTTGAATGAATAATGATAAGATTGACCTGAGTCAGACATTTTGAGAGCGTGACATCATAGCTACATCATTAACATAAAGTTCGCAAGCTATGGTGTAACACCGGATGCTGCGGCGGTGCCGCGGCGTGTCCTGGATCGGGGACGCGGGTTTTGGGTTTACCGACTAGGATCTAGGTATTTTTGCTGTTGCGCTAACATTTCACGCCGTTGCTCTTTGGTAAGAAGTAGGTAAGCTTTTGCCCGCGGGTTTGCTTTAGGTTTAGGTACTCGTAATTTCCTTCGGGCGCGTCTTACTGCGGTACTCAGAGATATTTAATGATTACTTAAGACGTCACTTAGTAAAGGTTTGACATACTTTGTATGACAAAACTGTCTAAGTGATGTCCTAAGTACTCATTAAAGCTCTCTGAGTGCGGCAGTTAGTTATGGCTTTTGATGCTTCGTTTAAATTATGTGAGGCACTGGTGGTTTTTTTTAATTGATTCTTTCATTTTGGATTTCCAACAAAATTTAACCACAATTACAGTGTTTGGTGTCCTAATCAAGATGTATTACGTAAGACTGTAAAAGTGCTCATTCACCTATAGGAGCCATAGCTTTGACCGTCCTGCAACTGGTTTGATGGGAAATATCCTCTGAAGGGCCTATTTCCCATAAAACCAGGTATAGGTATTTTAGATAGGCAGTCGCTCTATCTAAAATACTGGTATTCAGCTGAATCCGGTAATATTGCAAGTCAACTACAACATAATTAGGAATAGGCTAGGAAGGCTATGATGATCCTCTGAAGAGGCTCCGACTCCTCATAGACTTTGATCGAGATTTGAGTAACCGATTGGAAATTAATTCTCATGAGATGACGAGAAACAGAGAAGTATGGAAGAAGAAGACATACTGCGCCAACCCCAAATGAATTGGGATAAGGGCAAGAGAATGTTAATGAAGTATCCGAATGGACAAATTGTCAGCGGCAAACATAAAAGCTATACGAGGTTATGATTAATATGACAGACTGTTTTTGATCGCAAAAGGTCGTTGAGGTCATGCTCGTTACGATCTCGTGAGTAACACTCACGTGTGAATGAATTTCAAAACCGCAACATGTTGGTCGAATATTATGTTTAGGGATACACGTCAACTTTGATAGGTAGGTACCTAAAAAATGTTTTAAGAAAAATGCTTATTTTTTCTGTAAACAACATACTCGTAACATAACGTCTGTCTTTAGGTAGAGGTATACGAATAAGTACACCCACATTTCACCAGTTATGAGAGAGTCTCATATAATAGGGAGTCTATTGCCATCAACCGAGCACAAGTCCAGATTCTGTGGTTGCTACTGAAAAATTCCTGATGAAAAAACCCGATAATGCTTTGCCCGACCTGGGGTTTGAACCCAGGTCCTCATGCACAGTAGTCGCGAGACTAACGAGGCAGTTCCGAAACATAGCACCTGTTGTTGCAATAAACTAGCTAACACATTAATATGTTTATAGCTCGTCTAAGCCTCGTAAGTTATATTAGCCATAATCACAGGCTATCATGATAATTTTCCTTAACCGAAAACCCATTGCACATAGCCGTTTAAGTTTTACAATGAAATTCGCACTCAGTCCACTCTTGCGCAGGCCGACGACGGACGCTCACTAGGATGCCGGGCATTGCCGGGTTACATAATGAAGAATGTGGGCCGTTGTGCAATTATGGCGATAACACCTTGCTTCAGTGGACCCCAAACAACTGTATCAGGTTTTACTGAAATGTGATCTTACGTATAAACAATCTTTTTCCTGTTAAGTTCTTATTGTGGTATGGTCATTTAAGGTTCGATTTCCAGGTCAGGCAAAGTGTTGTTAGCCTGTGGACAGTGAGTAATGGGTAAGCTCGCCGTTCGTCCGTCTTATGACGACGACAGGCCGTGTCGACGGCGCGTTCGTGTTCCACGCGCGCCTCAAAGAGATGTCAGCAACATGGAAGGGGCCCGCAAGGGCCGACGCCCGTCGGGGCTGCGGGTTGTTCGAAAGAGATACCGCAGCCTCGGTGCAAGGGCTAAGAAGGAACATGGGTGGTTTTTAGTCAGTAGAAGTCTGACACTCCCTTCCGCTCTGCCCAAGTGCGGGATGGGTTATTTGATGATTTCCCACCCCGCAAAAAGAAAAAAAATTGGAGCTGGTGGCTAAATAATAGCAGCCGCTCGGATCAATCTTCCGGTTAAGCCGCACTTGCCTAGATTTGTCTGTGGATGGGTGAACATCCAACTATACCAAAAAGTGTTTCACTTGATTGAACAAGCATTTTTACTTCGTCTTTACCCTGACTTTGCAACCAGGGATTACTGAGTCTAAACGGGGGATCTAAAATTTCCACTTTAGCAGATCATAATATGATTTGCGTTAAAAAGCGTAAAATGTATGTTTCATAGTATGAACTGCGTTTGTGACTATTTGTAAGTCGGTGACTTTTGTTTGTTTTATTCAGTTTTTTTGTCACCGACTTCAGAAGCTAAAGTTATTTTTCACTTTTTTGTGTTTTTGAAGTCGGTTTTATTTTTTGCAAAAAAGTTTTTTTATTTTTCCATTTTTAGTTGTAATATCCTTTACAAATATTTGATATTCATTAATTTTACGTTGTTAACAATACATGTCACGGTAATAGGCTTATCCGCAATAAAATGGAACTTAACATACCTAACTCTCGAAATATGGGCGTCCTGTACACATCTGCGTACCCCGTCAGAGCATACAGGCGTGATGATAAGTTAAAATGTTGCGTAAACAATAAACATCCAAGCGATTGCAGCAATCACGACAGATTTGCCGTCTATTTTTGAAGAGTTCTATTGTATATCTCCGAAGATCAGGATCAGATCTTCACCAAATTTCAATGGGACCACCTCAGGAGTATACTCTTTCAAATAAAAAAAGAATTTTGAGAATCGGTTCACAAATGGAGGAGAAATCAGGTAACATACATAAAAAATAAAAAATACATACACACGAACATATAACCTCCTCCTTTTTTGAAGTCGGTTAAAAATGGCTGGATGGTGCAAATGTTAACTTATTAGAGTCAGAAATCGGGAACCAATTGTTCTTAATCATTCCTTGTGGTTTTCGCTGAAAGCAGATTGCAAATAGGAATGCACTTCTTGTCTACAATCGATCTAAGCTCAGTACTAATGGTGAATGCTTTTTTTTTTCTTTTGGCGGGTGGAAAATCATCAAATAACCCCTCCCGCTCTTGGCCAGAGCGAAAGGGAGTGTCAGACTTCTACTGACTAAAAACCACCCATGTTCCTTCTTAGCCCTTGCGCCGAGGCCGCGGTATCTCTTGCGAACAACCCGCAGCTTCAGCGGATACAACCCGCAGTCCCGGCGGGATGGTGAATGCTTTCCGTAGCAATACTAGCAAATTAATTGCGTCGAGAAGCAGCCATTTAAAGTTTTCATATTGTGCTAGCAAACGATTTACTTAGTATCTCAAGTTGTGATCCACTATGTCATGATTGGGTATTAGTAATCACATAACCGTTTCTTAAATAATGTGAGAATAGAAAAAAAAGATACATACTTGAATTAATAGGAAAAAACGCTACATATGTGCTGGATCATGGCATTTGAATGGATAAACAGTCTAGTCTCAAACATTTATCTATGATGCAACTAACTTAATAAAAAATTTGATATTAATTTGTTTTGTGAGCAAAAAATTAAGTGCTATGAGTATTACGTGATGCTTGTTTTTCTAGAGTAATAGTAAGCTTACACAGTTATAAAAAAAGAATTGGAGACCTACATAATAATTTAATTATTCAAATGTCAGATTCAAGAGCTGTGACTTAAGTAAAAGATCGTAGGTGTTTGACAAATATTATTCCACGTCTATTCAGGGTAGGATGTTAATGATATTAATTAAATATAATATATGATGATAAAAACTTTTTTGAACTGGGAGACTTGTTTGTTTCATTGACTTTTTTTGCCGCCGACTTCCGAAAGTAAAGTTATTTTTCGCTTTTAAGTGTGATTTTGGAAGTCAGTTGCTTATCCTTTTTAGTTGAAAGTTTTTGTTGTTGTTGTTAGTTTCATACAAAATGATATTGTTCTTGTCATTGTATATTGTTACTAGTTAATAAAATGTATATGAGACCACCGGTTCTTCTACCAAAATTAAAAACAATCTCTTAAATCGATCCATAAGAGTGACGGAACATACATACAGCCGAACATAGAACCTCATCCTACTTTAAAGTCGGTTAAAAAGGGAATACTTTTTCGAAACAGTAACAACAAAACTATGCAGTAAAAAGCTTGTTCAGCTCTCGACATAGTAACATTAAGAAGATACTATCAAAAATGTATATGTCGCAATAGTTCATCAACCTGGCCTTTTGATGTTGGAGTCCGCTTGCAGTCTAACTGGATGCAGCCAAATACCAGTATTTGACATGGAGCGACTGCCTATCTGACTTCCACAACCCAGTTACTATTGGGCAATATTATACCCCTTCCTAACACTGGTTGTTAGACATATATTCCGCAATAGTTCGCCACATAAAAACTGTGCTTCCGAAGCAATCTTTCAACTTCCTTAGTGGAAAAGTACAAAGTATTATCTAATACACTTTAAATATGAAATGTTGAAACAAACCAAGTATCTGATCGCATATATTGTAACATCAGTCGACATCCCTTCACTGCATGTGCAAGAGTTGACCGACAATCGCCTATCTCACGCAATGTTTTTAATCTCACGTGAAAAGCAATAAAATGTGATTGGGGTCGTCTAAGAGCTTCCTGCATCTTTTTGTAACTGATAGACATAGCGTTGCACGTACAATAAATCATTCATGGGACAGTTCATGATCACGGTTTGCTGTCGCAACTCTCTCGAACAAGAGTGAGAGAGAGAGAGAAAACATTAAGCAAGGAATCCCTGAAGGGAATGACAAAGGTGGTACTAATAGTAACTACTTACACCCTAATTTCGCCAGTTATGTTTAAGTCGCAAGTAATAACTGCAAATTCAGACTCCGTCGCTGCCAAATTCCTCATAGAAAAACCCAATATTACTTTACCCGACCAGGGAATTGAACCTAGGACCTCATGCTCAGCAATCGCACTTGCGACCACTGGACCAACGGGCACTCAACAATAAATAAATATGAATGAAATATGAATCAGTCAGGATGTCAATTTAAAAGTACTTCGAATGTAAAACGATACAAAATGTTTCATGAACTCTTTTGTATAGTATTTTATGAAAAAAAAAATCTTAAGGAAAAAGGAAAAAAAGGAATGTCCCACTTATTGTGCATGTTTTCAACTATATCTGCGGTTATTCCCAAATGGGTATTCACATTTTTATTAAAAAAAATAACTGCATTTCATTATTTGAATCTTCATCACCTGCCTAAAGTTTTCCTGCATTTTGAGGACGGCTTCCAGTCGTAATAGATCCCTCTCCACCAAATGGCAAATCTGATCCCCATTTAATTTAATTTTTATATTGTGTTATGATGTTAAGTTTAGTTATAGGTATTGTGTGGTGTGTATTTCCCTGCGATTATTTAATTACTTACATTATTTTTAAATACGTCACAGTCACAGGGTAACACAAAACCCCATGTTATTTTATTATTACAATTACATGCCTTAATAAAATAAAACGAGAATTCAGCTATTTGTCAAAAACCTTCTCTGAAAATCAAAGGTAAACCGCATAGTTTCAACAATAATTATACATTGTTGTAACTATAGAATATTGAGTAACAATGTTTTTTGGGAAGTAAAAAAAAAACGTTTGTAAAAACGTATAAAGACAACTCACTTCATTTCAATTTCTCTTCGAATAAAATACAGGAATAAATAAATTTATTTATAATAATTTTGACGCACCCTAAAATTTAATTATACTGGCGTCCGACCTCGATCAGTATTTTATTTATTTAAACTTCATGCACAAACGTGGTACATAGGCGGACTTATTGCCACAAGGCATTCTCTACCAGTCAACCTTAGTATCCACCACCATCATCATCCCCCGCCTAGCCTTTTCCCAACTATGTAATGGTCGACTTCCAGTCTAACCGGATAGAGCTTAATACCAGTATTTTATTTGAAATGATTCAGGTTTCCCAGATCGGACTACCTAATCCAAACAAAATTGTTCAACCCTCGAACAAAATTTTTAAATGCGAATTTAAAAATTCCAAAAAAAAAATCCAAATTCCGTCAGGGCTGCGGGTTGTTCGAAAGAGATACCGCAACCTCGGCGCAAGGGCTAAGAAGGAACATGGGTGGTTTTTAGTCAGTAGAAGTCTGACACTCCCTTATGCTCTGCCCAGAGCGGGAGGGGTTATTTGATGATTTCCCACCCCCCAAAAAAAAAAAAAGGTACATACAAAGGAGATCGCGCGTTGATGTCTTTTCTTGAAAATTTGGTCAAAATTGTCTTTTCTTACATAAGTCACCCTGTGCACCTCTGACCTATAATTTGTGTTGCTTAAATAAAAAGGCGTCTTTATTTTGATTGCCTCATTGGTCGTCTGTTGAACATGAGGTCTGGGGTTCAATTCCAAGTCGGGCAAAGTGTTTTCTACCAGGACCTTCTTATTAGCAGCCACGGAGTTTAGATTTGTGCCCGGTTGATGGCAAAAGGTTCGTCCCCTGTTACATGGGGCTTAATCACATTGCATTATGTAAATTATTCAGCTGCTAGATTATAGCACAAATGAATGTAACTAGATCATAAACGAGAGGAGTCAGTCCGTCCCGCATAGCGTATTGATAACAAGATACTATGCGATAATTCACAATCGCTAGAGGGGATTGCAAGTTTAAATAAAAAGAAAACACAGTGCCGTGGCCAGTGAGAGTAAGACGTCTTTAGCGAACGCGCGCGAAAGTTGCATGCGAACTCGCGCCATTACAAACGTCATCCCGGCTGCCATTTTTTTTGGAACGGGATACCATAAACGTGTCAGCCTTTTTATTGTCTGTGGAATTTCGTAATTTTTTTATTAAGTGTTCCGTGGTTTGCTTGTGGGGTGACAGTGTGAGTGCTAAGTGACTTTCGCCGTCTATTTGTGCAGGATGATGTACACACGTAATATAAAGGTACGTTAATACCGTCGTCATTTATTATTTTAAGAGACATTATTAATATATTATGAATGTGTCACGGTTACGGTTTTTCTTTTGAAATGAAAGGAAGTTATTTCCCTAACAGGATACAAATACGTAGGTAGGTATATATTTTATTTTCCTGGCAATATAAGGAAACAATTGATTGTAAAATAAAAAAACAACGGGTTTACTTAACTAAATAAATAAATCTATTTTAAGTCAACCTCAGTACAAAATCTAATATTTCGTAGGCTTGGTACTAAAATTACAATGTATCAAGGTATTATTGTTTAAGTTCAATGTGTATTTTTACGATATATTCCAATGCTACTATTGCATAATAAAAAGCAATTTCATTTCAACGTTTGACAAGTTTCACCTTTACACACAATGCCAGTAAACAAAAAGGTGTGAATCTGTCATTGTTGTACTACGAAGAAAACTCGTAAAAATGTAATCGATAAAAGGTAAAAATATTCTCACCGTTTAATTGAATAAATATGTATAAAACTATTGTATATTATTTACATTTGAGTCATAAATAAATCGCTTAATGACACGCATTGTACATTGCGTGTCAAATTGTTACTTAGTTTACGCTTATTTGCGTGTTGTGCGGTGGTTTTGTGTTTATTTTAGCTGCAGACTTTAAGATGGATGTTATTGAACTATGAAAAATATGTAACAAGAATTAATTGTAAGGGATTCAAGCATGAAACTAGTTAATTTGTGACCCTTCGTATCACATTTTCGCGTCATGTTATGCAGTTTAACAGTGCAGAAGATGTATGGAAATAAAATGGTAACACTGTCAAGTAATCTTGCCTGTGGGTTTATTAAATAGGCCCCTTTTATGAACTAAAACTCAACTAATTTAACCCAAAGTCAACAGTAACTTTACTTTGTACCAATTTCCGCTAACCAAAGTATAATCGTACAAAGTAGCAATTCTTGAAAAATAATAATTATTATGTTTACACAATGGGAGTTTTCGCTTGAACGATTTCTGATAAATTGTATAATAACAAGCACTTATTAAGTTATTGCACGTATCTTTTTTACGGATCCATTATAACTAGTAGTACAATAGCTATAAAATATTATAATTATATTCTAGTATATGATTTCATGAAACCTCATTTATAGTTTGTTTTCACATCCGAACTAAATTAATTCAGTCCTTCGTAATTGTTAGTTACTTTAGATTTCTCTTGGGAGGAAAACAAACCCATAATAATTATGTCAGGTCAGGTATCCGCTGGTCAGCAAAGATCGAACTCCAATAGACTTAAATGGTTATAGTTGTTTAGAAAAAATACATTTCAAGAAGATATAAAGTCCGCTGTTTTACTTCTGCCCAACTCTACAAAAATTCTTGCAAGGATTGTAATCACAAGTTTTCGGAGAATCTTCATAGATTGTGGTTCCCCGCTATACTGCTGACTAACTGAAAGCGTGTCAGTATGTATTTAACATGGGCTAAATTAGGAAAATTCTGTTTGCAAATATTTGTCTTATATGGATTGAAGAACATTAAACTAGATATTTATTTAAACACAATATGAAACACTCCAAGTTAGGTGATATGAATGTTGCAAAGCTATTTGGAGTTACTCCTACTTGCAGATTAGACTTTGAAAGTTGACATCAATACCGTTTAGGAAAGATCAAATATAAGAGTATTTCAACAGCTTTTGATTGTTTAGTGGCTCAGTTCGGTCTTTAAGTATTGTTCCACTCAATACTTTGATAAAACACTTAGAGACAGGTTTAATAGCAATCTCGCTTCTATCTTCTAACACGACAACCGTAATCGGTTGTCGTGTTGTCACCGATGACTGAAAAATTCACACATCTTTTCACTTCACTTTCGTCAATTTCAGAATTCCTCATAGAACTCATTTCTTAATTTATCCATTCGCGTATTACACAATATTTCCATCTCAGCCACATAGATGCCTTTCATTAATCTTTCTTTCATAAAAGATTGAGACACAAAACTGTTCACAAAACTATACCTGAAACTGATGCGTTTGCAGATGCATTACTTGATTACACGATAAGATCAAACAATTCTTGAAAAGAGCACAGTAAGATAAACTAGTGGCGATCGTAACACACTTTTTACGGTTAGCTACTCAATTAATTACGACAAGTTGCTCTAAAAAGTGTAAAATAACTGTTATACTAGTTTTTCCGGCGGACCAGGTGGAAAGGATATGCAAGTTATTAGTGCAAAAATATGACATAATAATGCCCTTTTTTTTGGCACTACTACTGCTACGTTTTCTGCTATATTCAAATTGCTATTATAGTTAGAAAGAAAGAAAGAAAAAGGGAGTTAGGGTTTTGTACTTCAAAAGGAAAAAAAGAACCATTATAGGATCATTTTGTTGCCCTATAATGGTTCTTGCCCTGATATGTTTGTCTATCTGCAATGCATGGACAATTATTATTATTATGAGCCTATACTGTCCCACTGCAGGGCAAAGGCCTCCCTTCCCTCCTTCCACTTTTTGTGATCCAGTGCGACAGTAGACCAATTCTTAGAGAAAGAGTCCAGCTCATGGACAATTCAGAAATAAAATCGTGTGAAGCGAGAAATGACGCCGCCTATAAACGCTCACAGGAAAATAGACACTAAAGTATCCATGCAATTTTGCAGGTGACTGTACGTGGACATGCATAATCTCGTGTGATATTATTTAATTATGTCAGATTTTATGTCAAGGCTTCAAGTTCAAATCACAGGTCACATATATATTCTCACAAGTTTTATTGTTTCTTGGCCTTAAAGTATAGGATACTGCCATTAGGTTACAAAGATACCCATCTGAAGTAAAGTTAATGATAATGTAACGTATGGCTAATGAATACCAAATTCAATGGAAACTAAAGATACTACACACGCGAAATTTTACAATTCTTAAGATAATTGTCGGTAATGTAGGAGCCAATTCATTTGTTATTATAAAAGGTGAGGTTTGAGGCTGTGACCCCAATTTAAATTTAAAAGTGAGAGGTACCTACATTATTTTTAACGATTTTTTTTTCTGTGTTGATTTGCAATTAGTAGTCGTCTATAACCAGATAATTTGTGAGGTTTCGTCAGGTCAACTGCCTCCCCCCCCGAGGACCTCTACTCATAGTATTAATACAATGGAATTTTCTACTTTCTTTTTAGTGAATTTACTTCAAAATTAACTAAGGCTTGAAATCAGCTCCCGTCGGGGCTGCGGGTTGTTCGCAAGAGATACCGTGGGTGGTTTTTAGTCAGTAGAAGTCGTAGAATTCCTGTACTTATGTTTTTTTTGTAAATTTTCTATTAGGTAGATGGTTGAGAAGCAAACGGATATTTACTGCCTACAAGAAAGTTTATCTTACGGAACCCAGTACCTTTCAGAAGCAACCATGCTTATGTAATAGCGGTGAATGTATCATACAAGTTTTTAGAAGTACATAACACTTCCTTACTGATGTTTACTTACTTACATACATACCAAACTCATCATCATCTGCCTAGCCTTTTACCACACACTTTTTCAACAACCCAGTTAGTATTGGGTCGATCTGGTAAGACTGGTTGTCAGACTTTCAGATCCCTGACGTCATGTAACGCCTTTAATCCCCGAAGTGACGTGAGTAACACCGACATTTCGCCAAATATGTTGAGTTCCCTGTACTAAATAGGGTGCGAGCCTATTGCCATCAACCGGGCACAATTCATAAACATAACATCACGCCTGTAATCGCCGAAGAGTTAGGCAGAGGTGTACCTAATAGTACACCCACATTTCGTTAGTCATGTTTAAGTCCCATGTAATAGGGGGCGAGCCTTTTGCCATCAACCGGGCACAAATCCAGACTCCGTTGCTGTAACTGATAAATTCCTGATGGAAAAAGCCAATAACACTTTGCCCGACCCGGGAATCGAACCCAGGACCTCATGCTCAGCAGTCGCGCTTGCGACCACTAGACCAACGAGGCAGTCAGGATCCCGTTATATTTTAGTCCAAACCAGTCGAATTGAAATGTAAATAAGTTTCCCTTTCTTTAAATGCTACGGCATACTTGTATACCTGTCTCCGGTTTTTTCTTTCTATATTACGTAATGAGGATGGGTTGAATAACCTTCTTTACGTGCCATTGCGACTACAACCTGCACGCGTGTGACATTCTGTAATTGCAATAATTATTGTGTGGGCTATCATACCCTTACTGGCTTCTTGCTTTTCTCAATTAGTTTAAATGCCAAAATTACACTATGGCGAGTGTTTATTATAATTGCATACGCCTAAAAACCTTATTATTATTATTATTATGAGCCTGTACTGTCCCACTGCAGGGCAAAGGCCTCCCTTCCCTCCTTCCACTTTTTGCGATCCAGTGCGACAGTAGACCAATTCCTTAAAAAATCCTTAAAAATTCGTTAAAAACCTTATATGTATGAGCAAAGTAATGGAGCACTTGAGTACCTCATCATCTGCCAGCCTTCTCCAAACTATATTGGATTCAGCTTACGGTCTAACCGGATGCAGCTGAATATCAGTATTTACATGGAGCGACTTCTGATCGCTTCAACCCAGCTGGTACTTGGTATTAGAATACCTCCTAAGACTGGTTGGCAGACTTTCGTGCAACCTGCCTGTAATTACTGTCAAAGATCTGCATATGACAGCCGATACCAACGGTGTTTCCCGAAGTTCGCACACAGTCACATATACTCCAGTGACGTAGCGTGCCTATAACTCGATTCCCTTCGGCTTCCCTTCGGGAAAATTACACTCTACGTCTACTTTAGTCAAATAGTTGATTATCAGATCTGTGGATATAAATATTTAATACATCATAGAATTAAAAATATCACAGAAATGCCAACATTTTTCATGTCAACAAAGAAAGCAACAGACAACTCCAAATAAGCCGGTGCTTGGGTGTCAGAATTCAGAACTAAATTCGTAGGAACGCGCTCGCGTGACCTTATCGACGCTTCGTCACTGATATACTCTGTATGTAATGGGTGGTCACCAATCAACGGATCAACCTTGTCAAGTGAAGTTTAACCTAAAGATCGATCCAAGCGACTGTTTTTATTTAGCCACGCGCTTACTCCAAATCGCAATATTTAAGAAATTATTGAATAACAAGTATATTGACTCTCCTATGTAGTCTACTGCTTACTAATATAAAGTAGGCCAAAGAAGTTTCGAGAAAACCACAGTTAAATCTTTTATAATGAGTTTCAAAACGTCTGCTATCTTAGAAATGCTAAGTAATGTATTCAAGAATTAACTTTCTCGAATTCGGCAGTTAGACCCACGTGTTTAGCATCTTCGGAAGTCGTAATAGTTTAACTAACAAGAATGATAGTGAAAAATTTAAAATTATAATATTGATCACATCTAATTATATTTATTATGTAATATGAAAAACTAGTTTTAATAGAAAAACTTAGGTAACTAGCGGACGTCACGCGGTTTCACCCGCGTAGTTCCCGTTCTCTTGGGAATACAGGGATAAAAAGTAGCCTATGTCACCCGCGGATAGTGTAGCTTCCCAACGGTGAAAGAATTTTTGAAATCGGTCCAGTTGTTTCGGAGCCTATTCGTTACAAACAAATCTTTCCTCTTTATAATATTAGTGTAGATAAACAAAACTGCAGCAGTAGGTATCACGTCTTTTAAAAACAAATTAGTGCATATAAAAATTGGTAACATATCCACCAATAGTAAACCTGCATTATCATTATTCTCTTGGCTTTATCCCAATTCATTTGTGGTTGCGCAGCATGTCTTCTTTTGCATACTTCTCTATTACTCGTTGTCTCATCAAACACCTTCTTTCTTGTCATGTCATCCTTTACACAGTCCATCCAACGTTTCTTTGGTCTTCCTCTACTCTTACCTATACCCATCCATATTCATACTCAATGGTTCCTCTCCACATTTTCCTTATTCCTTCGCATCACATGCTCGATTACCACACAACTTTTCAGTCGAAATAACCTGCATCCATAAGCATCACTGCCTAGCCTTTTCCCAACTATGTTGGGGTCGGCTTCCAGTCTAACCGAGGATGGAGCGACTGCCTATCTAACCTCCACAACCCAGTTAATACTAGGTAATACTATTTGGTAAGACTGGATGCCAGAATTTCAGGTCACTGACTACCAGTAGCGACTTCCAAATATATGGCAGCCGGGACCAACAGCTTAACGTGCTTTCCCAGGCACGGAGGAAACTCGATATGTCGGGCGGTCACCCATCCACAGACCGACCTTGGCAAACACATCTTTACCTAAAGATCGACCCGAGTGGCAGTTCTTATTAAGCCACGAGCTCCTCTATAAACCTGCATCCATAAGCATTTTACATAAAAGAGTTACAGCGGACGTCGTCACGAACAACCTGCGCAAAGGCCACCTATAATCTCGATCACGTTCGGACATTGACGTGTAACGTAACACCACATTGAAAGTGAAGCCGTTTTGCTTTCTGACTACCACCGTCCGGTGTCGGCCAAATTATAAACATTACTTTATTTTGCCGGGACTGAGTTATTGATAGAAAGTGTCCGCCATGTATTTGATGGAGAATTATTTGAGTTTTATTGTTTTTGTATGTAATAAGATGGTTACTCAGCCACATGTATCATTATTTTAGTATTACTGACTCGTCGGTCTTGTGGTCGCAAGCGCGACTTCTGTGTTCCTGGGTTCGAATTCCAGGTCGGGCTGTGCTTTTGGGTTTTTACATCAGGAATTTCTTATTGGTGGGCAAGTAGTCTGGATTTGGGTTCGATTGATGACAATAGACTCACCCTTATCAAATAGGACTGAACCATTACTGGCGAAATGTGAGTGTACCATAAGGTACACCTCTGCCAAATTCTTTGAGGGTTTTAGGCATGATGTTATGTTACATTGTTACCAAATAAGAGTTGGTTACAAAAATCGTACAAAATGCACTAGCATTGCCCAAACTCACCTGTCAAAATATGACAGTCCAAAAGTCACATACTTACTTTTGTTTATTAGGACAATGTATTTACATAATATTGTAAAATGAACAAGACATTAAGCAACTGTATTGTAAACATTGTATTTGACATTTTTCTCAGCTGTTATCTATGTAACAGTAGTGAATTCGTTGACCCAAAAACTAATGGGGTCGCATTATTATGGAAACTATCTCATAGGTATGTGTAAGATTAGGCCTTCCTCCTTGCTGACCTGGAAATACAGAAAGAAACTATTTTCTTTGACAGCCGTACAAGGTAGATGGTCCGAAAGCCTGACAACAAGCATTAGCAAGAGGCATTATATTACCCTGGGTTATTACTAACTGGGTTGTGGAGGTCAGGTTAGCAGTAGCTCCATGTAAAATACTGGTATGCAGCTGGATTCGGTTACATTGGAAACCAACCCGGACATAGTTGGAATAAGGCTTGGCAGATGGTGAGATAGGAACTATTTGGGAACATTTTGTTCTGGCCATGACAAAATGTGTCAATCAGTATTTGTCTTCTCACATATCTGCTATAATAAAGCTATAACTATCTTGATTACCGATTAGGCCTTAGGTCGACAATAAAACTTTTGTAATATCCAATAAAGTGTTGTAACAACTCCTTAACTTGCTGACAATAAAAATAAAAACAATGGTTCATATGCGCTGCTATTAAAGGCTCTATTACTTTGCATATCTATAAAAGATCATCATAATTCTCTTGCCCTTATCCCAATTCATTTGAGGTCGGCTCAGCATGTATTCTTCTTCTATACTTCTCTATTTTACTATTTGCTGGGGAGTTTGTTCAGCCACTTATTCTTTCCAGCAAAAACACTAGGAAGTGTCGAAGGGTGCGTTTTGGGGGACTGTCACTTGTAAATAAGTAAAGTAAAGTAAATTTTGACGTTCGAAAAGTGCTGATTTTCAGTCTAGTTTGAATAAATGACTTTTGATTTTGATTTATTACTCGTCATCTCATGATCATATGGCAAAAGATGATCACTTAACAGCTCATCTATCGTTTCTTTGGTCTTCCTCTCCCGGCCCATCCAGATTCATACTCAAAACTTTAAATTTCCTTATTCCTGCGCATCACATACCTGTACAAACTGGCTAAAAGATATTAATAAAACCCTAATTTATAGTGGCTAATCTATTACCAGCAATGCTATTGCGTATCTTTTTAAACGTCAGTGGCTATCATAGTGTCCATCGATTAACTGTCAATCTGTTTAGATCGTTTAATTTAGTTAACCTGTTTTTTGAACCAACAAGGATCACGGCTTCTTCATCAACTTGCCTTGATAATATGTTCAGTGATTGTGTTGCCGAGGACAAATTAGTGTTAAGTGACTTATCGTCTGATCACTGTGGCTTAAAAGCTAGCTTCCCTATGCCATTAAAAAAAAAGCCGCGCACAATAGAATGCAGGCCTCATACAGTTAGTCGTTGCAATAAATTTAAAAATAATGTAGCACTTAAAGTAACACCGTCAATAGTAGAACACGAAACTCCTAATGAAATTTATAAAGCCCTTTTTGATGTTGTTCAAAATGAATACCAATCTATTTTTAAGTCGAAAACTGTTAACATTAAGGGACCTTCTGTGGGCTTCAACCAATGGGCCACACCAGGTATTTACAAAAGTCGAACCCGATTATACGAGTTGTATGGTCTTAAACAATACCGGTTTGATACAACTTTTCTAGACTATGTTAAAAATTATTCTAAATTATTTAAAAAGATTTGTATTATTGCAAAATCTAAATTCTTAAGCGAGACCATTAAAAATTCTAATAATAAAGTTAAAGCCACTTGGAAAATCATTAACAATGAAACGGGTAAATCTGTTAAACAAGATAATCACCTTGAGATCATGGTGGGTAACAAATTAGTTAATAAAGCAGCCGACGTAGCCGAGGCTTTTAATGAGTATTTTGCCAGCATACCTATAGCGACGACTCGTTCCCTAAGTTCGTCGCCGTCTAAAGCCGAAGATCTTTTGCATAGCAGCGTGTCTAAATGTGGTAACGTATTTAGTTTCGAACATGTAACACCTATTGATGTGGTTAACGTTTTTAATTCACTTAAGTCTAAAAACACAGGTGATTTTTGGGGCATTTCTATTAAACTATTAAGTAACATAATCGACATTGTAGCCCCCTGTCTTGCTGTCACTTTCAATAAATGCGTTGATTTGGGGACTTTCCCTGATCTTATGAAAAGCAGTAAAGTCATCCCTCTATTTAAATCTGGCAGCAAAAATGATATTGGTAACTTTAGACCAATTTCTATATTACCCGCATTTAGCAAAATTTTTGAAAAACTAATTCTCAAACAGTTGTTAGTACATTTTAATTTAAATAATCTCCTTCACAATGATCAATATGGCTTTACAAAGGGTCGTTCGACTACGGATGCAGGTGTTGCTTTGCTAAAACACATATTTAACGCATGGGAGAACGCACAAAATGCAGTCGGTGTTTTCTGCGACCTCTCTAAAGCTTTTGATTGCGTACATCACGACACGCTTTTACGGAAACTGCGTCATTACGGTGTTCAAAATGAGGCCCTAAATGTGATAGATTCGTATTTACAAAATAGATTCCAATGTGTAGACGTAAATGGCGCCAAATCTTCCGGACTACCGGTTCGGCTTGGTGTACCTCAAGGTTCAATACTGGGTCCGTTTTTATTCTTGGTTTATATTAATGACCTACCATATTATTTAAAAGGTTTTTGTGACGTTGTGCTATTTGCAGATGATACCTCTCTTATCTTTAAAGTAGATAGGAATAGACACGATTTTGACGACGTAAACAGCACGCTGTCAATGGTCACGGATTGGTTCACAACAAACAACCTTGTTCTTAATGCTAAGAAAACTAAAATAATTAAGTTCGCTTTACCCAATGTTAGAAATCTAGGTCCCAATATTATCCTCGCCAATCAAGAGCTGGAAACTGTCGACTCTGCTGTATTTCTGGGCATAACAGTAGATTCAAAATTACAATGGGGCTTACACATATCAAGCCTAGCGGGAAGGCTAAGTTCGGCCGCATACGCCGTCAGAAAAGTAAGACAATTCACTGACGTTGATACAGCACGGTTAGTCTACTTTAGTTATTTTCACAGCGTTATGTCCTACGGTATTCTGCTGTGGGGCAAAGCTGCTGATATTCAAAATATATTTGTTCTGCAGAAGCGAGCAGTTCGTGCAATTTATCAGCTGGGTGCCCGAGTTTCTCTTAGAGATATTTTTAAGGAGATTGGTATTCTCACGGTTGCTTCTCAGTTCATCTTTGCCAACATTTTATATATTAGACAAAATATTCACCTGTACACTAAAAACAGTGATATTCACAATTTTAACACTAGAAATAAGCATAAACTACGCGCTCCTTTTCACCGGCTTCACAAAGTTCATAATTCATTCGTAGGGCTCGGTATAACATTTTATAACAAATTGCCATCTTCTTTTCTAGACTTGCCATTTAATGCATTTAAAGCCAAAGTAAAATCTAATCTTTGTTTAAAAGCTTACTATTCCATTAACGACTACTTAAATGATAGGAATAGTTGGTCGCTGAGTTGAACACAAGACAATGTTTGTTTGTTATTTATGTTCTTTCTCCAAAATTAGTTTACTGACATGTTATGTCTTTTTTATGTTTTTATTATTATATACATTTTTTATTTTTGACTTGTGTCTGTAATCAATCGTAATATTAAGTTACACCTTTCTATTGTATCGAGTCTGGTTCTTCTAACCAAACAGACAGATGTGTTGCTGGGGAGTTTGTTCCGCCACTTCTTCTTTCCAGCAAAAAACACTAGGAAGTGTCGAAGGGTGGGCGTTTTGGGGGACTGTCACTTGTAAATGAGTAAAGTAAAGTAAAGTAAATTTTGACGTTCGAAAAGTGCTGATTATCAGCCTAGTTTGAATAAATGACTTTTGATTTTGATTTTAATGGTTTATGGTGTGGTACAAAATGGAACCATGTTACAGTTAATCGATGGACACTATGATAGCCACTGACATTTAAAAAGATACGCAATAGCCCTGCTAGAACTATGTAGATAAACAGTCAAACTCCGGGCAACTACGGAGGTAAAAGACACTTAATTCGCACAAGAACATTATATTTTTTGTATGAATAAAACAAAGAATAGTGTGTTATTTATGAGCCTTTCACACCTCACTAATTTCTTTACACACAAACACTTATACGCGTACATGTTACTTAACTCAGAATTAAGTAATCATATGACTCAGTTCACTGGAATAGTTTCGTCTACCGGATCTCTGTCTAATCCAGTTCGCGCGACTACAAGCCAATTTGCCTTTTGACACGGTTTTCGCGAGACACAGACATAACATCTGTGACTAAAGGAAAGTTTACATTTAAAAAATCAATTAATGAACGAGGAGACAATATTCGTGTGTATCGAAAGAGTCAACTGAGGAGGAAGGTTACCGTAGGATTACAACCACCAGGATCCACATACATTTTACTAAAGGACTGCCTCGTTGGCATTGTGGTCGCAAACGCTACTGTTGTGCATGAGGTCCTAAGTTCGATTCCCAGGTTGGGCATAGTGTTACTGGGTTTTTTCATCAGGAATTTCTCAGTAGCAGCCATGCAGTCTAGGTTTGTGCCAGGTTAATGGCAATTGGCTCGCCCCCTATTACATGGGACTGGAAACATAACTATCGAAACTAATTGTGTACTAATTAATGGGTACACCTCTGCCGTCTCTGTCTGTCTCTCTTCGGGGATTAAAGGCGTGATGTTATATTTACTAAAGAACCTTAAGTTATACACAAATCTAGTCTTCCTAATGTTACGATTGCGGAATTTGCTAATTGACCGTATAAATTAAAAAGTAATTATGAAACTGGTCGCAACATTTAAACAAACAATCCTTGCTAGAGCTAATGGCACTTAGTGCTGCTTGACCCACAAGGAAACAAGCTTGAACATAAACAAATACGTTCACATGTTCACAAGTTATTATCACGACGGACGCGGCAGTGCACCTATGTATGTTTAGCTTGCACTCGTAACTTTCACCGCAAAGAGTTAAAATTCTGACAGACACTCCTGCGCAGAGAAAACGCATCGAAGAAATGCAATTTTAATTTTATTTGTCTACAATATTAATGGTAGTTATTGATTGAACCTATAATGGCTTTCTTGCCTTACTGCCCTACCTTAATGCGTTTTTGGTTTTTAGGAATCGAACCCAGGCTGGTTGGTCTAGGGTTTGCAAGCGTGACTGAAAAGGTCTGTGCCAAGTTGAGGGTAATAGGCTCGCGGGCAAGGGATATTAACTTATCTGGCGGAATCTGGGTTTTTTATTTGGTCAATAATTACGTGTCTGTGTACTTGTAGCCATTCACTTACTATTATATTTCTAAACAGAAGCACCCAACGTGCGTATTGTAAAATCTTCGACATGAAAGAGTGAAGACATGAGTTCACATTCACTTACAGTAAATTGATTCAAAGCACAGATAATAGCTTTTGTATAAGCATTCGGTAACATTCGATTGTGAGACTTAAATCACCGACGTTCACTATTGCGATATGAATGAAAAGGCTCTTCACCAACATAGCGTTGCGTATTTGTGATGGAATATTACGTATGTATGTATTTGGGTGTTACTGATTTAATTGAGTTTATCATCTACGCTATTACTGTGGCTATGAATAGGTTATGCATGTCTTATTTGTTATTGTTGCATTGTATTTTTCATTATTTATTTAGCCAGTTAAACTGGGTGAGAGATTCAATCTTTATGTCTGAATTGTTTGGTTCGTTTGGTTATAGAATGTCTCTCAACTCAGTGTGCCTTTTGGCAAAAGCCTCCTTCAGTAGCTTCCATTGCTTGTCTTGAGCAACTCTCCTCTATTTGGGTCCCTCAGTAAGTTTCAGCTCATCTTCCCAGCGCATTAGTTGTCGTCCACGACGTCTCTTGCCAGTTTGTGTGTGTGTGTGTGTATGTTTGTTACTCTTTCACGTAAAAACTACTGAACGGATGTGGATGAAACACAGATAGTTTATAACCTGGATTAACACATAGGATACTTTTTATCCCGGTAGTATGATCCCGTGGGCCAATTTTCGAACTCCACGCGGGCGATGACGCTGGCACAAGTTTGTCATCGATAAGGAAAGGTTTAAAATAAATATTAATATCACACGAGCGCAAACCGGACTCGTAAAGGAAAGAAAGTAGTCTACGGTTCTTCTGACAGACAATCCGGTTTGCGAAACACACCCGTTAATGACTGCAGTGTTACTGCAGCCGATGAAAGGTGCTTCCTTCATATCGTTTATGCGAGCACTGCTGGAGTATTTTTGCTAGCGAATATAATCAATTTTAATTAAAATTAAACGATCAAGTAAACGACTTCCGTAAAGTTATTTTTCGCTATTTGTGAGCCGGTTGTATTTTTTGCAAAAAGACCTTTTTTTATCTTTTTCATTTTATATTGTCACTAAACGTAGATGAATTACGAAATCAACAAACATACATATTATAGAAGCTAACTCATAAACTACCCAAGCGCAGATAATAATTATGGAACCACCGGTTTAGCTTTTCTACCAAATGAATCAATAGTCTCGTAAATTGCTCCATAATTTACGAAAATATCATTGAACATACATAGCAAAACAATACATACAGTTAAAAAGAACCTTGTCATTTATTAAAATCAGTTAAAAATGGAATACTAGCGAAAACTGTTGTTTAAACGCTTGTAACACTATGAAACAGCAATTTTTTTGAGTTCATTAATTTAACCGATCACCACACCACAATTAGACTTCCAATTCAATTCAACTTTGTCGAGAATGCCCCTAACTGGTGCAACTGTAAGCTTGTTTGATTTCGCGGCTCTCATTACGATTACACAACGACATAGAATCTCCAGACATGGCGGTGCGTCAACTGTAACTGATGGTAGATCGCGACTGTAGATTACAAGTGTACAAACAAGATGTGATGTTCGCAGATTATTGTAATGTAACAATCCTTTAAATACGTAACAGTAATTACGCTGTTTAAACCAGTTGCGTTTATTACTTAACAGCTAACAAGTTATTAGTGATTCGACAGTCCTACTTACATCAAGGAAATGAGTGTCAAATTCGTGAAGACGGACAAAAAATAAGTGTTACATAAGCGTAGCCTTAATTTTTTATAGGAATTATCATCTGTATTAGTCTAATCGGGGTCATTACATTCGCGGATATCCGACTGGCAATTAATTATGATTACATCTGGTGGCCACTCAATATTAATTTATGTAATAGTAATATCGCGTTTTGGATCTAAAAGTTTACCTCAAATATTATCACATAAAAGGCATGGAATGCATTGAGAGAGGAAGACCAAATAAACAATGGATGGACTTTGTGAAGGATGAAAGATAGATAGACGGTAACTGTTCTGCTGAGGTGACGAGTAAGAGAGAAGTATGGAACAACATGCTGCGCCGATCGCATATCAATTGAAATAAGGGCAAGAGAATGATACTGATGAGGTTTCGAAAGCGTACAACACAAATACATAAAGAAAACAACGTTTTAGCTTGGGTCATGGAGATGACACACAATTTACGCTGGATGACCAATTGGCTAAATAGCCCCTTTCTCTACAATGAAACAATTGAGTTACTCATACCAATGCGTGACAGTGTCATAATAATAATTACCAAACTTACTATGACGAGCTTCTTTAAATATCTAGCCTATACCCGCGGCTTCACCTATCGGTAATTGCTCAGACTCTGTCCCATGGAATCGCACTCCTGGGATAAAAAGTATCCTATGTGTTATAAACTATCTGTGTGCCAAATTTTATGCAAAACCGGTCAGTAGTTTTTGCGTGATAGAGTCACAAATATTCAAGCATCTAAATATCCATGCATCCACACAAACTTTCACATTTATGATATTAATAAATTAAATATTATTGTAGGATAGTAGGACGGACATTTTTTTTAGTAGTAAATCCGCTCTGAACAGAAAAATAATATTATAAACTTCGATTGCTCATCCTGCATTTCTTTATAGGTACAGGTTTTGCGTCCGTCTTGCATTACGAAACACAAACATCCGCAGGTGCACTGAACTTTTTGTTCAACCAAATAAAAAGTGTTTTTATTCAAATAATACTAAAGTTGAGAGTAAGAAGACTACTTTACATGAATGTAGTCTGAAATATAAATAGCTGCATGCATTATTATGTATATTTCACTAGGTTTTGCTCCCGTTATATATTAAGCTACGGGGACGTTTTAAATGCGTTTAACCTATGACACTCGTGGGTAATGTAGCGTCCTACGTCACATCAGTAAAAGAATTCGGAATGGATCAGTAGTTCTGAAGACACTCCCTAAGACTCTTCTTGGGGAGTGTCTGTTGTCTGGGACCCACTACGTACAAACTAACAAAAAAAAATATCTTTATCATATTGGTATAGATAGCTGTATGATAGCAAGCAGCGTCCTAGAGGATCATCTTGAAGTTTGTTTTCATTGTCAATATAAACAAGGACTATAAAATCTCATCATTCTGTAATCAGCTGTGGCTCAAAGATAAAGACAATGACAAGACATTTCATTGTCATGTAATCAACATGACTCGCTTGCTAATATCACATGGCAAGCATATCCTCACTGTCTTAGTATTCATCTTATTCATGCTAGGAGAAGATCAAACATTGTCATCGCCACAAACTTTCTACAACCTACGTGTATTTTCGTTTACCACCACAAAACTTTACCTAAGCGGTAACTGACCGCATTCCTATATATTTTGCTTTTTTACAAATCCCTGAAATTGTAAACGTTTTATGTAAGCGACACGACATTACGACATAATGATCATTCTTTGCCGCCCCTTGTTTGAAATAAAAAATGTCTCAAAAGGAAATGGTTGGTACCGATATGCTATTACGATGCTCCACTGAGTGCAAATTGCCGTGTATGAAACTTTTATAGGCAGTCCCTGCCCTGTAACGTGTAATTGAACAGTTTCCTTTAAACTCGCTAATTCTTTAAGTACGTACGCCATGTATTGGTTTATTGGCCTAATTACTAGGTGGATTTTTTTTTCATATCAATCGTCACGTTATCATTAACTCATTTTTTCTTTATATTATTCCGCACACAAACTATCCATATTTCTTTTAATCACATGCAATTTAATCTCTCCTCATAACATGCCCATACCACGACAGCCGATTCCCTTTCAACATTTGTGTAACTGGCGCAACTATCAAACTTGCTCTAATACACTCATATTCCTTACATAATCCATTCTTGTCATATAGTAAATATTCTCATCTCCGCTACATGCAATCTTTTTCTTCTTCACGATCATAACATTTGTTTATTGCAATCCAAACAGTGGATTAAAAAAAAATTAGGTATTCAAGCATTGTCAGTTGGTGAAAGAAATCCATATGATCGCTTTGGCCTCGATCGCTGATACCTCTAACGCAAAGATTTGAATGTCAAATTTTACATAAATGCATCCATCACTAGCCTACTTGCAGCCTATTCTTCTAAACTTAATTTGTGGGTAATTTAACTTTACTAATCCAATGTGTTGTTTGCTTTATGGCAGAAATGAACTTTCTTCGTTATGGTCTAATACATAAGACCTACATATCAAGATTTCTCTAAGTGTCTACAACTTACAGGCTAACAGGAAATTAAATGTTGGTAATTATCGCTATCAAGTCTAGAGGAATGTTGTATTGTCGTTCATGTCGTAAAGCAAATCCGTCTTCTTTTATTTTTCACTATTGTTATCGTAAACTTACTGTTTACTGTGTAACACTTGTCTTATTAATATTGAGGTACTCTCTGGTACCTAAATCGTACCGTTCAGTAGTTTTAATTACATCTATACATCCAGAAATCCGTACATCCACACAGACTTCGCATAATTTATAGGAAGGAATGTTTTGGCAGGAATTTTTGTGTAGACCATCGGCACAAGTTAATTATTCACCTTTACGGGACCATGAGACTGGTCTGTACCAGTCTCATGGTCCCTTAGATGTGAATAATTTCGGCCCAGAGACCTTGGAGATCGGCACAAGTAAAGAGACGCCTATACCCAGCAATGGGTGAATTCAGGCTGTGAATGATAAAGGAATGTGGAGGCACAGTCCTCGCCACAAAAATTTGGCTATAGTCAGCAGTATAGTACCGGAGGTATTATTGCTCTGGGTTGTCCGGACGTACATTTTTACGGACAATTACACATTCGTAAAGGTATTATTGTCCTTTACTGCTATATTAAAATGTCGATCTCCATGAAAGAGTATGTTTCAACACCCATAACTGTAGACCATTTGTATGTTACGCTTGGTGTAGCAGTAACACCAATTTTCCACATCGACGCCGACACCGCCACTTTAAAAAATAAACTTCCGTTTCGCGGTTATTTTTATAACTTAGCATTAACAACTGACTGCGCTTTTCTTATGGGGTAGGCAGAGGTATAGACAACTAAAAATTACGATCGATGTTCTATCCCATGGAGCCAATGTGCAGAAGTGGTACCTAAAATATTTAAGTCTGTTGAAAAATGAGAAAACCTCTTAATTTTTCGAATTCTTGAAAGTGTTGTATTGTGCTCCGATAAAGAAAAACATTGTGGGGAAACCTGCATGCCTGAGAGACATTTCTCGACGGCATGCAAAGCCAATTCAGAGGCCCATGAGGAACATGAAAAAACTCTGTCACCAGCCACAAGGCAAAGGAAGAAGAATATTAAAATCTAGGATTACGGTATTTGTTGTAAATGGATTTGGAAACTTCATATTTTTTATTACATTTATGATGGTTTAAACAGTTTCTAGCTCTTAACTGCTCGATTCTTGACTGTTTAATCAGGTGCTATTCTGGTTTTGGAAAGTAACCCAGTTTCAAACAGCAACTCAAATTTAAAGTTTTTTGAAGCCACCAGTTTTTGTAATTCAAATTCTTTGCTAAATGCAACCTATTAATGAATAGAGAAATTTCTGTTTAACTATAACCTACATCATCGATTTTCTTTTCGCCTTGACATACGACTAAGAATTTTGAAGAATACATATATTCTGTCAATAACCTCGAGGCAACTAAATAAGCGATTTAGAAATCGCGTAGATAAAATTAAATTGGGTGAATGTCAAGAAGGCTTTTTAGAATAACTGTTCCACGTCCAACATAGGCGATAAAATTAAATGAATCCTTTATTTACTAGCTAAGACCTTTATTAGCTAAGACCAGACATAAGGTCTAAATTAAACTAATAGACATAAAACAAGCAAAAACAATCAATTACTTAACAAAACTGCGTCTCCAGCTGATCGCTTCCGCCGCGAGCAACGTCGTGGCCCCACCAAGCGGAACCATGCAGTATGACGTCACAGCGACGCGCGCGCATAAAAACTTTCACTTTCTTTCACTGCCAAGGCTCGCCCCGCGGCCGCAGACTGTCGTCACAATCATATCATGTTTATAACTGTATAGCTATTGTTTCAAATTACCTAAATTGCACCAGAAATGTAGAAACGATAACGACCTGTGTGTATTGAAATAATGTAATGTTACCATTTCCTACGTAATTTATTGTTAAGCTTGTTATGTCGCAAAGAGCGGTTATTTTTAAATATGTAGCCGAGCACAATTATTTAAACTAGCTTTACGTACTCGTATGTGGTTGACAATGGTCTTAGTAAGTGCTTTGTTCTGCGACTCGTCTGCCTTCTTTGCAACCAAACGTGATGTAAGAGTGACAAAACAGGGACATTACAAAACAGCTATTCTTAACATTTTTCTTAGGAAAATACAAAACCAAAAGTTGAACTGTGCCAATGACGTGTTTCCTTATGAAAACCGGCTACTGGATTCCTTAGGATGTATGATACGTAATAAGAACTACATTGAATGGTAATGTGCATTTAAAAATACTCATACCCCGTTACAAAAGTATTAAATAGATCGTTTTCATTTAGGAATCATTTTATATGTGCCATTCCTGAAATTTAAGCGTATCTTACTGGAATGGCGTTACAAGAGTTTCATCAAAGGAGAGTATTAGCCAGTAAAGGTGGCAAAGGCAAATATTATATTTGATGTCCTTCATATAAACTATTTGCTAACTTAACCTTTCTTTCTTCCCCAGTTATGGATCTGCGTGGCGTGCCTGGCATCCTCGCTGGCTGCTCCGGCGCCAGCAAGGGGTCCTCAGCTATACCTAGACATCATCGACATGGCCGCTATAAGCAGGATGTCACCGCAGCAGCTAGAAACCCTTGCTGAAGGTCTAGCAGCTGAAGAGATTATGAGGTATGGCATATCAATGAACAATAGGAACATTGTCTCCCATAGGGTATATAATAAGGAGCCTTGGAACTGGAGTCATCTTATTAAGCAGTGATATCAGATTCGGAATAGCAGTAGCATTTCCATCCGGATGAAAATAAAATTGGATTGCAACCCCTAACTCTGCAATCATCAATAATTCAATATATTCTCCAATGTATTCTTCTTCTTAGCACGTCGATGTTAATCTAAATTGAGCCGCCCAAGAACTAAGCTACTAGTTTGGCGCTTTCGGTAGCGTCCATCAGATCCTGTAGTGAACAAGCAATAGGACATGCAGGACACCATATTCATTGCCCTACTGTATTTTTTCAATACTTATAGTTATTGAACGTTCGTTTTCCGTACACATTTCAGTTGTAAGAGGGTTTAAATCTAGAGATTATTCGCAGATTTTTCTTGAAACTCAATTTTATATCTTGTGCCACCAGGACAAAGCGATCGTCAGCTCAAGCAGCGCTAACGTCAGTGGTATCCAAAGCGTCATCAGCGCTACAAAGCAAGGTCGGGCTGCTGGGACAAGCGTCAGCCTTCATCTCGTCAGCCTCCAGCAAGAACAGCGGACATGGCGAGGAAGGCCACGGTTATAACTACGAACCGGTAAGATGTGGAAAAATAGTACGATTTAAGATCTTATATTGTAGGTGATAGATGTCATCAGAAACAATGAAGAACTTTACAGCCTTTTGAAAATAAGTTTTTATCAATTTTTATTTTTATTTTAGAGAACCATTGGATTTCATATTAGTTCTTCAACCACTTGGTACTGAATCAGAAATTAATCTGTGTTCTTTTTCGTTGATTGGTCCTCCCTCCATATCCTTTAATTTTATAGGCTTTATAGGTTAGGCAGCGGTGTCTCATGAAATGACGAGAAACAGAGAAGTATGGAAGAAGAAGACATGCTGCGCCGACCCCAAATGAATTGGTATAAGGGCAAGATAATGATGATGGTGAGGTAGCGGTGTACCTCAAAGTACACTCACATTTCACAGGTTATGTTGTAGTCCTATGTTATAAACGACGCGCTTATTGATATCAACCGGGCACAAATCCAAATTCTGCTACTGAGAAATTTTTGATGGCAAAACCCAGTTTGCCCGACCTGGAAATCGAGACCTTATGCTTTTTTTTTTATTGTGGGTGGCAAATCATCAAATAACCCCTCCCGCTCTTGGGCAGAGCGAAAGGGAGTGTCAGACTTCTACTAACTAAAAACCACCCAAGTTCCTTCTTAGCCCTTCATGTCGAGGCCACGGTATCTCTTGCGAACAACCCGCAGCCCCAAAGGGCACCTTATGCTTAACTTTATTTTACCTCGAACTTATAGACTTACGGCCAGAACCAAAATCAATTTAAAGTACAACAAAATGTTAACGACAATTATTGCCTTTCACCAACAGCAAGAAGAAAAATACGATTACTGGGGCCTTAAGAAGTCAATCCTCTTTACACTGTTCCAAGCCGTGAAGGCCATTACCGGTGGAGTTACGATCCTGAAGGGACAGCTGATCAAGGGAGGTGGAGCACTGGCTGCCACGCTCGGCAAGGTCATCTCGGGGAAGGGTGACGCTGTCAGCAACCTCGGCAAGAAGATCGTCAGCTCGGCTGCTCTTAGTAACAAGAAACCACACTGTGAGTACTGTAGATAATTTTAGTTTTTGGAGCGGATGCTCCTGTTTTAGCATGTCATGTCTAATTATTTAAACTTGAAATTTATTTTTTTAAAGATTTTCTTAGCTTTTTTCTTATATGGCCTTTTTTTTTTTTGGCGGGTGGAAAATCATCGCTCATCGCTCTTGGGCAGAGCGAAAGGGAGTGTCAGACTTCTACTGACTAAAAACCACCCATGTTTCTTCTTAGCCCTTTATGTCGAGGCCGCGGTATCTCTCGCGAACTACCCGCAGCCCCGACGGGATTTGGGTTAGCCTCATGTATTATTTTTAGAAGAGAGACAGAGGTTTCAATAATTCAAATATGCTTGTAACTGGCCTATTTGAAATAAATGCTTTGATTTTGAAGACGATCAAGTTAGTATCAAGATATATATTTGAAATGACTTTCTTAGTAATCCTACAAGAAATGCCTTCTTTACGTGATTAAGCATATTATGCCTGTTTTCACTAACATTTTAAAACAATTGTCTAATTAAAGTTAACTGCTGGACATTACTCAAATTGTAGCGTAGTGTTACTGAAAATTGGCATCAAAATCTAAAGCGATTAATAGTGACGGTTTAGTTATTGACGGTGCTTAAAGATGCAGCATGAATCAGCCGCGGCTTGCAAAGAAGGCTTTTAGCATAAAATTATAAATCACTATAATTTAACCCGTGTTAAACCCTATTGATAAAGGTTTTTGTGCGTCACTCTCCAAGCTACTCAGCGGGACTTATGAAGAGGCTCAACGTTAGAGTACAAATTAATCTTTAGATATTATTAATTAGAGCTATTAATAATGTTACTTACATAATAATGTATCTGTTTACTGTTTGATCAATTGAGTGTTATGTCATCTAGATGTAATAGTTAATTAAACTTTCCAAGTAAATAGTTATCTTTATTTACATATTTAGATTGTGTAACATTTATGTTAGTAGGTCATTAAGTACCTACTTAGTTTTTCAATAACATGTTACTACATTTATAATTACTTACCTGTGTAATAAGTAAGTCAGATATTTCTACTGATGCACAGATGGTTGTTAACACAAAATTAATGCCATGTTTTTTACTAAGACATGAATAACTTCAAAGATTGTTATTATTTCAATGGGTGTAAGATGGAGAATGAAAGACAAGAAGATAGAGCAAGAAGAATACAAATTGAGAGTTTTAAATCAGAAAAAGAAAACTCTTCACAATTAAGTATTTGTATTCCGTCTATCTGACTTAGTTAAGTTAAGCACATAACTTGATGTTAATCAATGCAGTACTTTAGAGGTTTATTTTATTCAGAATAGTAACCATTAACTGTTTTGTACACAAAGAGTTTTCAATTGTCAAACCACAAAGTACAGTAGGTAATTTAATCTGAGCCAAGCCTAATTAAAAGGATGATGTATCAATAGTAATAGTCAGTAAACGAAATAATATGTTAAAATTGCATGATTGCAGGTTTTTTTAAATATAAGACGCTGTTGAATTAAATAGGCAATTATATAAATCGTATAAAAGAACTAGTGTACGTAAACAGCGCGGTTTGAGCTTTTTTGTATGGAATTTGGCACATCGACCCACCGCACCGCGATCTTTACCTTCAAATATCTCGGTAACGTGATACGTTGGGGTACCGTGTCACTGGACATTTTTTGTTCGACTATATGTCTTCTATCCATACATACGAGTACTACTTTCATCGCGGACCGAGAGTTCGAAATTTTTTTTCGAACTGGCGGGCAGGTTGATATGCCACATCGGTTCTATCCCCATTTATTTTATTCAGTTTTTTTTTTATTGTGTAAATGCGTCTTATTCACACTGTTTGTCTATAGTTGTAATTAGGTAATATGGAATCAATTTTGTAAACATAAAGATTTTCATAATAAATTATTGGCAATAATTTATTCGTGGTTTCCCAAGATTGTTATGTTACGATTTTTTTCTACAATTTATACCAACAATTATTTAATAAATAATACTGCTATTCATTTAGGTATATTGTGAACTCCACTTGAAACTATAAAATTAGTGAGAAAGTCATTGTAGATTTCGATTTTCCTTACTTTACCTAATTATCTTACGTTACCTACGTGAGATCATCTGCCTAGTCTTTTCCTAATTATGTTGGGATCGGCTTCCAGTCTAACTGGATGCAGCTGAATACTCGTATTTTACATGGAGCGACTGCCTATCTGACCTACACAAACCAGTTAGTACAGGGTTATACGATAAAAATAAATTTTTTTTTTTGGTTATTTCAACTCGTAAGATAATAAATAGTAAGGAAAGGAAAGTTGTCGTCGCCAACGTCATCAGCAAAATTCACATGAAACTTAATGGCATGTGCACCTCTTATGCCCTACATACTTAACCAATCAATAACTTCCAATTAAACACAGTGACGTAATTTATTTTGACGCCAAGTCATAAACGAACGGAAAATTAACCATAACTATTACGTTCATTGCACTTTTCAAAGTATTACACATTACCGCATTATTATGTTAATAACCTATCATACAATAAAACGTCATCTTGTTTTTTTAAATTATTTTGTCCTGTAAGTTACCTACGCAATGTGTGGTAATAGTCGTTATGGTTATCGATACCATCAAGGTAGTTTCGCAGGGGAAAATGGGACAGTATCCAGGTACTGTTACCTTGATGAGGCAATTGATTGGTTATGAGGTCACTTACCTAGTTGTTATGCGAGTATAATTTATATTTACAATTTATAATATCTATCTATACCTACATATAAGAAATAAAGTTAAAGTGTCTGTTTTCATTTCAAAATAATAGATTTTTATTGAATGCATATGAAAGTATTTGTATGTTTGTCCGTCTGTCTGTTTTTTCCAGCCAATCGCCGGAAAGGCTGAAAGGATCTTGATGGGACTCTGACTGATAGCTGATATTATAAAGAATAACTTAGACTACAGGCTTAGGAAAAATGAAATCTTTGAAATGGTTTTGGGTCAGGTCGTTCCTATCTACACTATAATATTATAAAGAGGAAAGATTTGTATTTTTGTTTGTGTGTATGTTTGTAATGCATAAACTTAAAAACTACTGGACCGATTTTAAAAATTCACCGTTGGGAAGCTACACTATCCCCGGGTGACATAGGCTACTTTTTATCCCTGTATTCCCACGGGAACGGGAACTACGCGGGTGAAACCGCGTGACGTACGCTAGTTTAATATATAAAACAATTCTATCGAAGCTGGGGCGTCTTTCTATGACGAGTTAAATCAAGAGTTTACCTATTTAAACACACACACGGACTGATAAAATCAAAACCCTTCCTTTTTGGATTTGCCGTGGTCGGGTAGAAAATGCAGTAAAAGCAAATCTACATACAATTCACACTGTAAACGGACCCTACACGAAACCAGCAACCAAACATTACTCGTATGTTCATCTAAGAAACCATATGCAAAAGAAACTATATGCTATATGAAAAAGTGTGGAAAAAAGCTCGCGAGTGGACACAGTGAGTTTTGTGTGTCGGGAACAGAATCGTGTAGTGAGTGACAATGGTAGTGGTACCGAACGCAAAAAACGAACAAGAAAGAGGGTAGACCGATTTGTCTGCTCATAAACATCCACCCGCAATGACTTCAGTTTATCCGTGATCATGGTGCTTGTAACAGCGCCGAAATATCGGGAACTCTCGAAACAATCAGTAAACATGGTAAATATCCCGTTTTCAGTATAAATAATATATGCAAAACTTAGTGCTGATAAACAGACAAGTACCTTTTTCGAGAACAAGTACTTTTCTGCCTCGATAAGGGTATTTTTAAACCCATTATAATAGTAAACACAAAGTGATAGGTAGGTGACGGGTTTAGGTAGGCGCTAAATAACATTTCAAATTAGATTTAAATAGTTATTTATTTAAAATTAGATTTAAATAGTTATTTATTTAAACATATTATTCTATTATGTGGTTTATATATGCCTAAACGCCTATTTAAACCTATAGGTATTTGGTACCTACTACAGTCAATATTATTCAGTTGGTAGCTATGTGAGAATTTACAAAAACCTCTTTTCACGAATTATTTACTAAGTATACACTTAGTAAATAATTCGTGAATAAAGTAGTTGTTAATAGAAAATATAACAGATTACCTATGTAAAAATGTTCTGTTTTTATGACATCACAAATATCGTCCACTTACTTATAGTTCAAAAGCTTATTTTCTCGTGGAATAATTATGGGTACTTCAAAATGATTGATTTTATAAAAGTACGAGTTTAATTTTATTAAATATTTTGTAACATTAAAACACTTACATCAAAAGTTTAGAAGAAAATAAATTGTGATTATTTTTAGCTTGTGTGTATTTATGGTCGTAACTGTACTTTACACGTATGCCCTCCGATGAACTACTTAGGGTGGGTTGCACCATATTACTATAACGATAACCAAACCGTAACAAGCCATCAAATTATACTTTTTTAATGCTTTTATGGCTTGTTACGGTTTGGTTATCGTTATAGTAATATGGTGCAACCCACCCCAAGACGGCTAAAGTCAGGAGTGTTTTAGTCAAATTCCAGTGTGGAAAAGAGACGACGCTAGACTGTATAGCTCTGTCGCTTTCCCACACTGGAATAAGATGAATACAATCCTGCTTTAAGGTATCATGGTAACCCTACTAATATCCTTCCAAATTGTCCATGTTGTTGAGGAAAGCGGAGTAACCGACCAATTTAATGATGTCAGGAAGATATCGCTTACACCGCCGTTGTACTCAAAGAATTTGTAATATTCTAAAATGTTCTATCTAACTAACAAAGACTAAAATCGCTCCCCATTTTTTTGGAATCATCAATCATCCTTCCGCTCTGAGTGGAGCGAAAGGGAGTGTCAGACTAAAAACCACCCATTTTCCTTCTCAGCCCTTTGTTCTGGGGCCGCGGTTTCTAAAATGGTTCTTCTTAATTTTCCAGCGACAGCGGTATACGGGCCCCCTCCAAGCTCGCACGTGGAGTACGGGCCCCCTACCGCGTACGGCGCTCCCACTGCGCCCGCGCACTTCACTGGCCCATCCGTGCCCACGGGATACGCCGCCGCCGCTCACAAGTACCCGTCGCAGCTAGACGGTAAGGAAACACAGACACTTTGTTGCAACGAATTATAGTACATTCAGTGCCCTACATTACCTGACCCTTCGTATCAAGAAAAAGAGGGGTCAGATAATGGTCGGCACTGACTGTACCTTCACACATGGGATAAGTTTAAATTTTGAATGGTCATTGATGCTGAATAGGTCCTGAATTTTATCTTTTTAAGGTTCAGTGTGAAATTGCTGAGCTGCTAATATTGAGAGAGCGATACAGATTTTTTTTTTAAAGTAATTAATATTTGATTTATTCGCCGATGACTTTAAGAAGCTTCATAAGATTAGCAAGAAGACAAGAAAAAGAAAATTATGTTTATTTGACAATAAAAACAAAAAAAAATACATAAAGTACATGTTACAAGCCAGTCACAATAAGAAAGCACGCGAGTGTATTTCTACAAATCTGATCCTTACCCCTAAACTGGGTCTGGACCCGTATTTTATGAGCTAAAAATCAAAACAAACTAATAATGCCAAAAGGGCCTCAGCATAATGCCAGATGACAACACAAGATGTACCTGACGCTGATTTTTAACTGCAGCCCACAGATAACTGCTTCGAAAAATGAATGAATACCAATTTAACTGACATAGCTCTTATATGTGATAGGAGCAGGCGATTATAACATATTACTGACATATAAAGGTCAGCGAACTTAAAAACATACAGTTATATGACGAGTTTAATCTTTGAAAATCATGCTGTAACACAAAAAAATTTATAACTGACTGTGCCTGCAAAAAACTTGTTATATTTATGAAGAAAAAAACTAGAATGTCAACAAAAACAACTGCCCCTTATATTATGTAAGCTAATAGTCAAGGAGCTTGTTCGTATTATGGTAAAAGTTATTGCGTAAATGTTCGTTAAGTGTACTTATTTGAAAAAATATGAGTATGATTGTCAGGAAATGATTTAATTAGGTGCTGTCACAATAGTGATGTAATGTGTATCTCAGGAATATTAGAATTTGAGAAGTCTGTATAATATGGACTTTCGACCATATGTAACATACAAAGAAAGAAAGAAAAAGTATTTATTGGTCTCACACAGGACAAGAAATCAATAATAAAAAAAAAAACAAAAAAAAACAAGAGGAACACTTAAAAAACCGAGGTAACCGAGTGTCATTTGTACATCTCTGACAGTCGTAATCGGTAGTTATTGGCCGGAAAGTCTGACAACCAGTCTCACCAAGGGTACATTACCCAGTACTAACTGGGTTGTGGACATCAGACAGGCAATCGCTCCATGTAAAATACTGGTATTCAACTGCATCCAGTTAGACTGGAAGCCGACCCTCACATAGATGGGGATGGGCTAGGCAGAATATGATGCAATCTACGTTTCGAAATTCTAGTAGATTTGCAAATATTATATGCTAATTGTAAAGTAACATAAGTTAATTTTAACCCTTTCATATTGTAACATAATATTTCCGTTATGAAGGGAAATTTTAAAAGTAGCCTACACTCGGTTCCGGTTAGTAAAAAAAATCTAAATCAGATAAATATTTCTGAAGATGACCGGCATACAAACTTAAATATGTAGATCGTTTTCATATAAAATTAAAATATTCACAGCAATAAGGAAGAATTTCCCATCTAATACATAATTTAGTAGCAAAATAGGTTTGCCTGGCGCCTATAAAATCTGCAAACCATATTACCTAACGCGATCAAGATATCGTTACAAAATCAATAAACATAACCTCATAAATAAAAATACGCAAAGTAGAACATATCTATTATGATCAATCTATTGCGCAATGGGGTCGGTCAGAGGTCCCGATCCACCGGAACTGAGAGGTTACATAAGCTTCAGACAAAACGCATCATGCTTACGCAACTCGACCGGTAGTCGTAATGAATACTATCGTGGGAGCCACTTGCTGTAGTTACAATCTTTTTACGCAGTGTGGGATTAAATACCGAGTAGTCTGCAAATGAATACAGAGTAGACGCAACCAAGGCGCGTCTGCTAAGCGTGAGTTGGCAAATTTTTATTGGTTTTTTATCCGTATCAGCCACAGACGCTGGATGTAATCGTGCATAGAACAACGTTACAAAGGATGTAAACGCTAGATGAAGAACAAATTAAAAATATGTAACAACATCATCATCATATTCCTGCCCTTGTCCCATTCCACTTGTGGTCGGGGCAACATGTTTTCTTCTTCCATTCTCGCCTTTCAGACGTCACGGGATTATTTACTCCTTTCTGTTTCATGTCATTCCTCAAACAATCTATCCATCATTTCTTTGGCTTTCCTCTCTCTCTCTCTCCATCCAACAATAATCATGTCAAGGTAATATCTAGTCTGTGTTTATGAATAGTTTACAATTACTTCATCATAATCATCTTTCTTTATATCATCTAATTCATTTGGGGCAGCATGTCTTCTTCTTCCATACTTCACTATTACTCGTCATCTCATAAGACACCACCTTTCTTGCACATCCTATCCATTACACACCACCTTCCTTCCTTTACACATTCTATCCATTCATCTTTTACAATAGGGATGTTTCGTGACTAAAAAAATATGATTCTGTTTAGTCCGTCAGTTTGACTATCGAAAAATACTGGATACGTGTTTTTGTTTTATCAAATTAATTAAAATTGACGAAGATAAAACGCGTCAAAGATCATGAAATTACTACGTGGTCAAAAATATAGTGCGATGTGACGTCACATGAGTTTTCGAAGCGCTGTGTCTTCATTTTTTGTTTACGTGAAAAAAGAAAAAATATGTGTTCAATATATTTTGGAAATCTATCTGACGGACTAATTAGATTTTTTTGTCAACTACCCTATTACTTTGTAGGTACGTGAAATAAAAAAGATACGTACTCAATAATGAACATTGACACTTACAAGTAGTAAGTTAGGAGATAAATAACTAATCGTAAAACAGTGACAATAACTTTAATGGCTATTAACGATGACTTATTTTCTAACACGTACGATTTGAAGATGAATTTATCTTTATCGTGGCCAAAAGTTTAATATGTCAAGGCCTTATTAGCATGAAAGTCGTAACTACTTATGCTTCAGGTATAGAAATGTACCGAGCAGTGAATGTGCGAATAAGTGACTTGCTGTTTTAGTTACTGACGTAATAACGTTGATTCACACTGTCACAGGCAAGTGAGAACTGCTTTCTAAACATTTTGTACACGTGCAGGGCACAGCCTTAACTTTTTTCAAAGCTTTTGCATCTTATTTATCACTGATCGATATTACTTAGCCCTAACCTACCTAAACCTTTTTTTTTTTTTTTGGGGTTGGGAAATCATCAAATAACCCCTCCCGCTCTGGGCAGAGCGAAAGGGAGTGTCAGACTTCAACTGACTAAAAACCACCCATGTTCCTTCTTAGCCCTTTATGTCGAGGTCGCGCTATCTCTTGCGAAAAACCCGCAGCCCGACCTGCTACGATCCTTACATACACTTTTTGCCTCGTCCGTGTTCAGTGATAATGAGTAATTAAGCTTATAGAAAACGGGAAGCCGTTTTTGCATCAGTGTTTATCTGGTTCAATCTACACCAATATTATGAAGAGGAAAGATTTGTTTGTAACGAATAGGCTCCGAAACTACTGGACCGATTTTAAAAATTCTTTTACCGTTGGGAAGCTATACTATCCCCGAGTGACATAGGCTACTTTTTATCCCTGTATTCCCACGGGAACGGGAACTACGCGGGTGAAACCGCGTGACGTCTGCTAGTTTATTATATTCTTGGCAATATTGTAACCCTATTGAGTTCTCTTCGAAAGTCACGATCTTCCAATTACGAAGCTTTTACTACCTAGTTCTTATCATTTGTTTTATCAACGTTTAGTGTTTCATCTAGGCCATTATTACATAAACTCAATTTCCTAGCCTTCTTGCGTAAAACTTGACATTTATTTTCTAGATCACCTAGCATTCTACTTTTCGATTTTATTTGTTTTATTCATGCCTAAACAAATTTTTCCATTTACAGTCTTCATTTTAATATGAAGTGTCTCGTCATATGTAAATTCAGAAAGACTTTGTTACATCTAATAAGTGGTTCTCTTCCGGGAATAATGATTTGTGTTCTTATTTTTTATTCAAAACCTGAATTGTATTTTTTTATAATTATTAATAAATAAACTAAACTAACTAAACTAAACTGAATCCCCCAAAGGTTAGGCAGAGGAAAAAAAATAATATTAAAATTTAAATGATTTTCGATTCCAATAATACAATAGTTTTCATTTTAGGTTATTTATTAAAGACACAGTCACCTTTGTGCCAAACAAGACTATCACTTATTCGCTTTGAATAACATCCTCATTATTTCCTCATATTTATTTACATGAAGTTACAAACAACTTTGATGAAGAATAGGGACTTTCTATAACAGCTTAACTTTTTATAACCTACCTAGCTGGCCAGTTACATTGTATTATTGAAAATGTGGTAAATGTTAAGTAGGTAACCAATAACTTATTGAAGAAATTCACACCACATTTTGTAATCTCTATATAATATAAAATTCTCGTGTCACAATGTTAGTTACCGTACTCCTCTGAAACGGCTTGACCGATTTTTATGAAATTTTGTATGAACATTCAGTAAGTCTGAGAATCGGCTACTATCTATTTTACATACCCCTAAGTGATAAGGGTTGTCCACCCCAAATATTTTTAGCAAGACATCAAACCACGGGAACGAAGTCGCGGGCATCAGCTAGTTTAAATATAAATGTAATTATATAGGTATAAGTGGTCGCAAAAGTTAATATTGAGCATAAGTTCCTGGGTTCGATTTCCACCTCGGGCAAAGTGTTATTGGGATTTTCCACGGTGGAATTTCTCAGCAGCAGCCACGGAGTCTGGATTTGGGCTCAGTTTAAGGCAATGTAGGCTCGCCCCTATTATATGGGACTTAACCATAACCGGCGAAATACCTATAGATGAGGAACACCACTGCCTAGCCCTTCGGGGATTACAGGTGCAGTGTTATGCTATGTGTGCAAACAAAAACAAAATTTGCAGCCATGCAGTATAACATACGCTCAGCTCAGCTTTACAACAGAGTTAACAGAAACATATACATATACACCAAACAACTACATGATTGTAAAAAAATTATACTAGAATGGATAAAACCACTTTCGTATGAAGACACCGAAGCACTCTTGTAACATGATAACGTACACACATCAAACACGTGCAGTTTAACACCCACACCCACACACACACACACACACACACACTCACACACACTCACACACACATACACAAATCATCATCCATTATACACAACTCAACTTTTACCATTAGCCTCTCATACATTCATAACATATTAGGAGAATATTAGGATTATATTGTTAAGAAAATAAAATAGAATTATGGAAGAGCGGTGTCTCCTACTACAGGCATTATTTGCTTAAAAGGAGACTCCAATCATCAACTAATTTAAGAAATATTGTTTTACGGAAATAAATATTTTGTATTTTTGTATTTTTTGTATTTGTATGTGTGTACCACTTTTCACACTGACCTCATAAATTCATGATAGACACATGAGGCAATTATATCTGGTTAAATAAATACATGAAGCACTATTACGTAGATATTAATTAGATACGTGAAGTAATTCTAAGCAATAAATTACAATTTGTCGATACCCAATTTATCACGACTGCGTTGTTTACGATACCAGGCAGCTGGTATAGTTAGTGTCCAGCATTACCTGACCCTTCATATAAAGCTGAAGCGGGCAAGAGTTGTGTGAGAAGAGGGGTCAGCTAATGCTGGGCGACTGTACTTACATAACTGAATCCCAACGTCTATCATCCTCAGTCGGTTAAAATAGCCAAGGAGGTCGCATTCGTCCACTCACCTTATTGTTTATTGACGAGACTTTTACTTTTGGCAACAATTTGTACTTGAATATATTTAAATTTAAATACATCTCATGTGCTGAATACGAAATTAGTTGGTTGTTATTGTAAAACGGTGCTAAAGTTGCAGGTATTTAGGTAGGGTTTTGTATTGTTATTCGTCTCGACTCTTAAATCTTGTGGAATATGATTAACCTATAAATTAACAACGGGAAATCAAGGTCAAACATTGAATCCTTTTTTCATTCGCGTCATTAAAAGACTGTTCGGTAATTTTCAGCGCAATGGTTTGTAATTTTAATATCTATAGCTCTGGGACTTGATGAGTAACATAGACGAGTAAAAGTTCATTTATTTTCATACCTTGATTCGATTTAATTTATTTTGTATATTTCTTGTTCACAAGCAACATAGTTACGAACTAAATATATGTAGTTCCACAACCCTTTTCAAGCAGTTTCTCTATTGTTTTTAACCGAGCCAGTGTTGGCCAAACGCCGAAGATGATTGCGGACTGTAATAAAATTTTGCCAGAGCCAGGATTCTGTGTTTTGATATTTGAATTTCTATTTTCAGAGATGATAGTGATGTCTTCGGTAGTAGACGCTGTTTCAGAGGAGCCGATGCCAATGCCCTCAGAGGAGCTATTGTATCGGTATTATGACCTTGTCAGTGAACTGTGGTAAGAGTAAGTTCAAGTCTTCTTGCAGTTTTTACTGTGTTCTCTACTGCTTCATTTCGCTTTGTTCTTGAAGACATTTTAGCAGGCGTTTTGCCGGGTTTATTTCTTTCAAACCTGTTGTTTATTCTCGTAAACATTAAATAGAATAAAGCACAATTCAGTGATCAATTTTGATTCTTCTTCTAGCTATGTATTATAATAGCAATTCTACTCTTGTTTTATCATCGTCTGCAGTCTCGCACACATTTTCTCTTTTGGCACTCTAAAACAGAACAGATTTCTTGACATTGTCTCAAAGTGTTCTGCAATTGTAAAACTGTATTATAGATTGTGGCTGCATCTGGCTGTTTAAACAGGACTCGAAGGTGTCTACCTCATCAGTATTGGAAAGTAAGCAACAAAACATTAATCTGCACATAATAGCAATGATTGACCGCCATAATTCTTATGCAATTACCTTTTACTGTACCTACTTTCATTCTTCTTCGTGTGGTTGGTACCAAACTTAGTGTCAGAGTTCTACCATCTATGGGCCTCTGACTTGGCATTACATGCCTTCGAGATGTATCTCCCAGGTATACTGGTTTCCCGTCGGGGCTGCGGGTTGTTCGCAAGAGATACCGCGGCCTCGACATGAAGCGCTAAGAAGGAACATGGGTGGTTTTTAGTCAGTAGAAGTCTGACACTCCCTTTCGCTCTACCCAAGAGCGGGAGGGGTTATTTGATGATTTCCCCCCGCCCCCCCAAAAAAAAAGGGCTAAGAAGGAACACGGGTGGTTTTTAGTCAGTAGAAGTCTGACACTCCCTTTCGCTCTACCCAAGAGCGGGAGGGGTTATTTGATGATTTCCCCCCGCCCCTCCAAAAAAAAAGGGCTAAGAAGGAACACGGGTGGTTTTTAGTCAGTAGAAGTCTGACACTCCCTTTCGCTCTGCCCAAGAGCGGGATGGGTTATTTGATGATTTTCCACCCACCAAAAAAAAAAAGCATGCTGGTTTTCTCGCGATATTTTCCTTCACCAATGCAAGTGATACTGACATATAATTATACAATACGCACATGAATCAGAGGCTGCTTTGGGTGTGCTTTGGGTCCTAATTCTACAAAAAAAAATCCACTAGACTATCACTATTCCTACTTTCATTTATAAATGAACTCAAGAATCAAACAAGTTCTCTCAAACCACGGTATTTTAAGCCTTTTCGCAAACAAGATGTCTTAACCTTGAGCATGATTTTCAACCTTAATAGTATGCTTATTACGACACATTTGACATTCATTGGTCCGTCTCCATACCCAAAAACCGCAGCGACGTCCTCTTTAACGTAAGACTTTCCCTTTTAAACGAAAATAGACGTTTTACATGACGAACTAATTCAAACACTTGACAGACAAATAACTGTGTATAGAATGGATTTTGTGTGTCCCCTAATAATTTTCTGTTTGATGGCGTATTGCAATATCACTCGGTAGACAATGTAAGAAAGATTGCAACCATTTTAGCAGACTGCCGTTGTTGGTCGAGTGGACACAAACGCGACTGCTGAGCATGGGGTCCTGGGTTCGATCCCGGGTCAGGCAAAGTGAAATTGGGTTTTTTTATCAGGAATTTCTAAGTAGCAGCCACGGAGGCTGGAATTGTGCCTAGTTGATGGCAACAGGCTAGGTGGTATTACACGGGACTTAAATTGAACTGGCAGAATTTGTGTGTACTATACACCTCTGCTTAAACCTTTGGGGATTACAGGCGTGTTGTTATATCATTTTGTCATTGACATAATAATTTTCAGTTTGATGGCTATTGCAATATCACTCCGAAGACAATATAAGAAAGATTGCAACCATTTCCTATTTTCCCATACTTTGAGGAAATAATCTTCTTACATTGTTTGTTTCTCTCAGATTATTTGGAACTCAAATTCCTTCCGGGTCAGAAGAGGTTACAATGTCTCTCTATATGCACAATCTGATTACATCAATGTTGTACTATTATGGAAGAACAAATTGCCACATACTCTATTTCTCCAAGTTAAATGACCTATAATACCTCACTTTATTACTTCAAAGCACCTCTTCACTTGAGAAGGTACTTCAAGCGTGACTTTCTAGTCTTTTTTCTGATAGTCATAACAGTATATTTGCAATAGAAGTTATCTTCAAATCTATTGACCTGAATAAATAAATGTGAACACGTAACATCACGCCTGGAACCCCTGAACGGTTAGGCAGAGGCGTAATAGTACACTCACATTTCACCCGTTATGTCCAAGTCCCTCGTAATAGGAGGCGAGCCAATTGTCATCAACTGGAACTGGAACAAATCCAGACTCCATGCCTGCTACCGACAAATTCAAACACTATCACTTTTTGCTCGACTTAGGAATCGAACCGACCTCATGCACAGTAGTTACGTTTGCGAGCACTATACCAATGACGCAGTCAGTTTTATATTAGTTATAACAGTATATTTCCAATAGAAGTTATCTTCAAATCTATTAGCCTTTTTTTTGGCGGGTGGGAAGTCATCAAATTACCCCTCCCGCTCTTGGGCAAAGCGAAAGGGAGTGTCAGACTTCTACTGACTAAAAACTACCCATGTTCCTTCTTAGCCCTTCATGTCGAGACCGCGGTATCTCTGGCAAACAACCCGCAGCCCCGACGAAGCAGTCAGTTTTATATTAGTTTATTTAAACAGTATATTTGCAATAGAAGTTATCTTCAAATCTATTGGCCTAGATAAGTTACTGTTCAGACTAACTAAATACCAACAAAAGACCTATAAATCATAAATCATAAATCATAAATCATTTATTTTTTGCTGAATACACTGTTACAATGGTGTTATAAGAATTACATGTTTCAAGTGATTCTACCGTAAGGCATGCAAAATTTTTTCAGTCATAGTTATTATATTAATAAATTAATCAAGATAGACATTGGAATAAATAAAATTAAATGAAATAAAATTAAAATTAAATGAATTAAGCATGATACAATTATAATAAGTTGAAGTCATAGTAGAGAATAAATTATTTTTTAAATATTAGAAGTATTTAGATTATTTCAATGTCATTCCTAGAATTATTAAATTACATTAACGGATTAGTTATTTCGAGATAGGTACATGCATAATATTCATATAATTGATTTTGCTTGATGTCACTGTGAGGTCTTTAGTTTGTCAAAATTATCATTGAGGAAGTCATTCAAGTTATAGTAGCATTTATTAACCAAAAATTTTTTCAGAGTTTTCTTAAATAGGGCCGTATTCATTGCCCTTATTGCTTTAGGTAATTTATTGAAGATTACAGGAGCCATATGGAACACACTCTTGTACATTAAAGAGGTACATGTTCGGGGTACATAGAGGCGAAGTGCGTCCCGTTGTTGTCTATTATTTATTTCTGATGCTAATTTAAATAGGTTTTTATTGGTTTTCACAAATATTGAGACCTCATAGATATACAGACTTGGGAGAGTCAGAATGTTATACTCCTGGAAAAACGGTTTACAGGTTTCGACCATTTGAAGCCCAAACATAGCCCTTAAGCATCGTTTTTGTGCTTTAAAAATTATCTCAATATCCGTCGAATTTCCCCAGAAAATTACACCATACCTCAGTACTGAAGCAACTAAACCATGATAAGCCGCTAACAACGTATTTATATTTGAGACCTTTTTGAGTTCATGTAGGGCATATACTGATTTATTCAATCTTTTGCACAATGTTTCAATCTGGGATTTCCAATTTAACTTATTATCCAATGTAAGTCCAAGAAACTTTGTTAATAGGACTTCAGCGACAGGTTCACCCTTATAGTTAGTCTTAGGTGTACCTGCATTGATACGCTGACTAAAATGCATTATTTTCGTTTTCCCAATGTTTGCCTTCAAATTGTTACTATCTAACCATTGTATGATTGCATTTAGGCTACTGTTTATATCATGCTCGTAAGAAGTTCTGTCATTACACTTAATTGCAACGGTGCTGTCGTCAGCAAAAAGTGTCATTGGGTTTGAGTTAGCGTTCGGAAGGTCATTAATGTATATAATGAAAAGTAGTGAGCTCAATACGCCTCCTTGTGGGACACCGTACAGAATTTTACGTCCCCCTGATAAATATGTCTCCTCCATCTTAGTTCTACTATTAATTCTATTAATTTGTGTATATTGAGTGCGGTTCTTGAGGTACGTTTCTATTAATTTTAAAACGTTGCCCCTTATGCCATATAACTCGAGCTTATAAAGTAAAACGTCATGCACCACATGATCGAAAGCCTGTGTCATATCCATGAAGATGCCGCAGATCGGTATTCGCTTGTCGACATTAGACATTATGATTTCCAAGAACTCATATATAGCAAGGTTGATACTTTTATCTTGTCTGAATCCTTTTTGTTCCTTAGCTAAGATGTTATGGGTTTCAAAGTATTTAATCAGCTCACGATAAATGTATTTTTCAAAAATTTTTGAGACGATTGGCAGTAAGGCAATAGGTCTATAATTAACAACGCTTTCTTTACTCTCTTTTTTATGGATCGGTTTAATAATTGCTACTTTTAATTTTTCTGGGTATATACCAGTTTCAATAGACAAGTTTAAAATGTAACTCAGAGGTTGCGAAATACATTCCGTTACCAGCTTGATGACTTTCGTGCAGATACCGTCATATCCTACACTATTGGTGTTTTTTAGCCCTTTTATAATTTGTTTTATATCTTCTGGCAGACATGGCTTCATGAAGATTGAGTTTAGTCTAGATGTTAGGTATTGCTTATGCTGATCGATGTGCGTAGTATTAATGGGTGATATCTTATCTACAAAATAGTCATTAAATTCATTTGATATGTCATACGGATTTGTCACGATATTATTATTTGATTCAATATATGGGATAGATTCTAGTGGTCTGTTTTGCTTTGCAGTATTAATAATTTGCCATACAGCTTTTGGTTTATTACTAGAGTTTAAGATATTGTGATTGTTTTGCGCTCGTTGGGTCAAAGATACAATCCTCTTCAGTCTTTTGGTGTATTGCTTCAATTTTGATTTATTGTCCACACTTGGGGTTTTTCTACATTTCCACAGTAGTTCACGTTTCTTAGCGCTACAGGTCTTAATACCCCGTGAGACCCACTTGGTTTTTTTGTGGAGGTGTATGGTTATAGTTTTGTAGGGAAAGCAAAGGTCATAAAACAACTGAAATGTATCAATGAAAACATTATATGCTATGTTTGGATCACAAGTACTGTACATATCTGCAAATGACATTCGACCTAAATAATATTTGAATTTGGCCTGATTTTCTACACATAAATCCCGTCTCCTGATTTTCCAGTTCTTAATTATACATATGTTTCCCACTTGACATTTCAACAATTGTGCGGTGTGGTCAGACAGTGCTAGTTCAATTACTTCTGATTTACATGCTTTCCCAAAATTATGGGCAAAATTGTCAATACATGTTTTACTTACATGTCTGGTAGGTTCTTTCAATTGTAATTTTAAATTGTAATTTAATAGTAAACATTCAAATTCGTTTGTCAACTTACACTTATTTAGAATATTAATATTAAAATCTCCAGCTATAACAATCTTATGTTTGTGATAGTGTTTAAGGAGTAAGGTTAGGGTCTTGTTCAGTCTATCAAAAAATATATCAATATTACTAGCTAGGGGTACTCTATACACACAGACAATAACAATTTTGTAGTCAGTCAGCTCAATAGCACTACACTCAAACGCTGAGCAGAGTGAACAACTCGTTAATGTTAATATTTCTTTGCAGTTATGTCCCTTCTTGACAAATATACAAGACCCGCCTCTTTTTGAATTCGTTCTAGAGTAGCATGATACCAAGTTATAGTTGGGAATCGAACAGATTTCCTCACACCCGGACATCATGAAGTGCTCGGTGAGACAGATAACATCAACGTTTGTTTTTGTATCTAGTAATTCTTGTAGAGCAACTGTTAATAACTGCGATTTTGTCCGTAGTCCAGCAATGTTTTGATGAAGAATGTTTAGATATTTAGGGGCGAAAAAGAGATTCAGACTCTGGGACTTCTTCGCCTGGCAGTTTTTCTTCTAGACTCCTTGTATTTTCTTGGTTAATTGCCAACATCAAATCAAAGAGGTCACTAAATATAATCTTCATACCATGGTTATTTAATGTTCCAGAGCGTGTATATAAGGTATGGTGGTAACTTAAACTCAAATTCGAGTCTAAATGATACACATGCTCATGGGTCATAATGTCCATATATAGCATACCATTGAATACTTCCAGTCTTGAGTTATATATATTGCAGTTATAATAGTAGTCAGATTTGAATGTCGGTAATGTAATTATAATATTAGTATGATTCATGTCCTGTAGCATATATCTAATGTCAGTTATTATGTCATAATAGTTATTTGTCTTTCTAAAGTCTTCTTCACCAACCATAATTATGCAAAAGTCATTCATTGTGAAGTTTGATAGTTTTGTTTGTATATCCTTTAGGAGACACTTTATTCCAACATTTGGTGTAAGATAATGACATAAGTGGTAGTCTCCTAGGAAGTATTCTTCTGCTAAGGTTAAAATGTTATTGCTTTTATTTGCACTAATAATGCAGAGTTTATTTTTAACTACGGTCTGCGAATAGGGCGTCCCACTAGATGCAATATCCCTATAAGACTTGACAGGTGGCGCCATCTGTGCATTGGAGTGCTGTACTGTATTGTTTTGTTGATCTCTTCCTACAACATTGCTTTTATTTGCTATGGTTGACTCCGTTTGGGTTTGTTTGTTACTACGAGGTTCTTTTGACTGCTGTGAAAATTTTCTAGGGGTTTTGAGTGGAGATTGGCTTGGACTGGATACTATTTGTTTATAGATTGAATTTTTGCGGCTTAGCTTTTCGTTCGCCTTTTTTAGCGTCTCATTTTCTAGTAACAATGTATCTATTTCGGTATTAGCACTCAATAGTTTTGTAGTCAGGCCATCAATTTGTTTTTGCAGTTCGGTTATGATATCAGCATTTTCATCCTCCGATATATCAGGAACGCTGTGCATAGTGCCATCTAGTGTGTGATTATTGACACTCTCATCTAGGTTTGTATCGGAGTGCGCACGCGCACGTCTCATTGTGACATTTTCTGTGTGATCCATCACTTTCAACAGTGTGCTATGTAGTGCAGACATAATCCGATAGATGTCGCTTTTCTCAGTTTTGGTGTACTGACTAATCCTTTGTTTATATTTGAATACTTAGTTGAAAATTAACGATTTTTATTTTGCACTTAGATCGATTCAAGTCGTTATGAGTGATATAAAAGATTGTACCTGCTTTAATAAAAGTGTCGAAGGCTTCCTGATTCAGTCCAAGTCCAGTATTATGTTGTTGTCACTGATTTGTTTACGTTTTATGATCTGCAGGAGCTTTGCTTATTTCGTCACTTTGCACCTGAGTTTTTAGGAGATAACGATGTATAGCCTTGAGAAGCACTTAATACTTAAAATTATAGCACTTATAACTCTATTGTAACATTGTAATTATTTTTAAAGAAAATTTAAAATAGACTCGATGTTAGTCGTTTGCGTTCCGTTTCACATCCTATGATCCCATCCCATCCTATTTAGAAACTATCTCTTGAAAGATCAGGGAAGTGCAAGATGTAATAATTCCGTAACATTTTAAGGAAGGCATACAATGCCCGTAACAGTTGCTAAGATTAAAGGCACGCCTTTGGGTGCCATTCAGTGAAAGTTATTATGTCACGGATCCAGTTGGGCCGGTTGGAAATGTAACTGTACGATCTTTTGACACATGTGCACCACGTGAATTCTCACAAGTTGAAACATTATAACATTAAGCCTGTAATCCCCGAAGGGTTAGGCAGAGGTGGCATTTAATACACACCAAGTTTCGCCAGTTATGTTTGAGTTCCATGTAATAGCGGCTAAGCCTTTTGCCATCAACCGGGCACATATCCACATTCCGTGGCTGCTACTGAGATTTTTTATTGAAAATACTCAATAACACTTTGTAAAATGAAAGGCAATTGCATGTGGCAGAGATGAGAATGCTAAGGGGGATGTGTGGTGTGACGCGAATGGATAATATAAGGAATGAGTACGAGGAAGTCTGAAAGTGGCGCCGGTAAACGAAAAGTTGTGTGGTAATCGATTGTCGTGGTATGGACATGTGATGCGAAGGAATGAAGAAATTGTTGTGAGAAAAATGTTAAGTATGAATGTGGATGGCTACAAGAGTAGAGGAAGACCAAAGAAACGATGGATGGACTGTGTGAAGGATGACATGGCTAGAAAGAAGTGACTGCTGACATGACGAGAAATAGAGAAGTATGGTAGAAGAAGACAGGTTGCACCGACCCCAAATAAATTGGGATAAGGGCAGGAGAATGATGACTCAATAACACTTTGTTTGACCTGGGAATCGACACCAAAACCTCATGCACTGCAGTCGCTCTTACGACCACTAGATGAAGCGGCAATCTCAAGTTATCGGATCCCTTTGTGTAATACTAAGTCCATGCAATAGTTGTTGCAACTTCGGAAAATGATACATTATACTGACTGCAATATTATGGTGTAACATAACAATTTCATAGTCAGACATGATGGTTGCACAATGTTATTCATTATGCACTGGGAATTATGTCTATTAATAGTCTGAGAATTAAATATCTTTTGTCCCTGAATTTAAAATCTTAATGGAAATCAAGTTTGTATGACTAATTAGGCGTTTGTTTGATACGTTTTCTAAGCATTGCTGAGAATTTGACACGGTGTTTTACAAAATTAATAAAACATTGTTTGTGTCGACTTAATAACTAGTATACCTACGGTTGGGTTATCATTTCAGAAGCTGATGTCACCAAAACATAATCCAATTAATATTTATTATTGCGTAACGGTATTTTATGATTCAATATTATATCACTCATTACCAACCTACATTGTAAGGTGCATGGTTATTCTTATTTTCAAAAACCTAATAAAAAAATAAATGACTCCACAATATTGCGCCTAAATCTACGATTCTTGTTTTTTTTTCATTAGCCAGTGAAATTCGCGACACCAATACGGATCTAACGCCGAATTATATTTGGTCCAAATCCGTTTATTATTTTAGAAGATACCAGGAAAAAAGAAACGGACAAACATACATGTCAAACACATAACCCACTTTTTGGATTGCGCCAAAGTCGGCAAAAAATATCACTATTAAATATTATTCACGTTCGCCTTTCTTCTGCTAATAAAAATAACTTCCGACATTTTTAAATAAGTTTTAACTCCAGATAGTGCATATTAATAACTGTAAAATAAAAATTAAATAATCAATCAGCAAAGCGGTCGTTGCATAACACCTTTCAAAAAACATTAACTTGAACATTTGAAAAGTTAAGCTATTTCTCTAACCGACCGTTTTGCGACTAAACAGATTATGCAATAGCGAGCAAAGAAAAAAATAGCCGAAATAAATTAAGTGTCTGACTGACAATCTATCATTTTAAACGTTTAAAAGTTTTCTGTATCTTCAAAGGATGTTACATTAAACGTTTACCGTTCTTGCGTTACTTGACAAATTATACAGAAAAAGTGGAAAAATAATACCTCTGTCTAATGTTTTCGTCGCCGTGTTGAAATAGCTTAGCTAATATCAGTTTTAATGAAACATAACGCATGATTAAGTTAGTGGTACAAATTCATATGTATAAAGCATTTAACTTGTAACACTTATATTGTGTGCAATGATAAGGTACCTTTACATAGTTAGGTTCGCATAATTTTTTTATTATTAAGTAGTTCATTGCTAAAAAGGTGGCTAAACCCGACATGAAAAAGCTGAAAAGCAAAACACAAGCACATTTTTAATTACAAGAAATGCTTGTTTAATTTAAAATGTGAAAACACGGTCGAAGTGTGTGTAACAGCTGATTTAAAAAAAAAACAAATACCACTAAGAATTTCTAAGTGCCCCCGGGTCCAGAATGTTGCACTGAATACGTGTTAGGTTTAACATTACGGTCTCTGCCACTATGTATACCTCATCATCATCATCATTCTCTTGCCCTTATCCCAATTCATTTGGGGTCGGCGCAGCATATCTTCCTCTTCCATACTTCTCTGTTTCTCGTCATCTCATGTGACACCTCCTTTTTTACCATATCATTTTTTACACAGTCCATTCATCGTTTCTTTGGTCTTCCTCTACTCGTATATCCTTCCACATTCATATTTAAAAACTTCCTGACAACATTTTCCTCATGCCTCCGCATCACATGCCCATACCACGACAACCGATTTCCACACAACTTTTCAGTCACTGGCGCCACTTTCAGACTTCCTCTTATGTACTCATTCCTTATTTTATCCATTCGCGTAACACCGCACATGCCCCTAAGCATTCTCATCTCAGCCACATGCAAATGCCTTTTATTCATCCCTTTTGTGGCCCAACATTCTGATCCATACAAGACAGCAGGTCTAACCATTGTTTTATAAATCTCCAAACCTCCACTATGTATACCTACTTATACAAATATTGCACATTTAATAGTATAGGATTCAACGATTTGTATACTACAAATCTCTCCCAACATTCAAACCACAACCTCGCTATTGACATTATATTACGCAGACAACAAAGACAAGCACAGCTATAAAACATGCAAAGTCAGCGACCTTCCGTGGTCCCGTGGTCACGGGCGTAGGTGCAAGAATCGGGCCCGCAGAACTAGACCTGCCGCGTTCTATACAACTTTCAACCCATGTAGGGCTTGACATTTTACAATAATAATCGAGTGTTGACGCAAATCACTAATAACTTTCACGAATCACGTATGAAAGTATAGCTGCAGTGTGAGTGGGGAGCATCACGCGTTGTGTGGATGTGATCATGTGTGACAGTATTGACTACTGCTCTTACTAACTGATTGCCACGTTGGTCTAGTGGTCGCAATCACGGCTGCTGAGCATGAGGTTCTGGGTTCGATTCCCGGGTGTGGCAAATTGTTATTAGGTTTTTCATCAGAAATTTCTCAGTAGCAGCCACGGAGTCTGGATTTGTACCCGGTGTATGACAATAGGATCGCCTTCTATTACATGGGACTTAAACATAACTGGCGTAAATGTGTGAGTTCTATTTGGTAGACCTCTGCCGAACCCTTCGGGGACAACAGGCGTGATATTATGTTCTGAATCAAATCACCAAATTCCAAAATCACCTTTTGAATATTGTTATTGGCACTTCATGATGGATCGCATAGAGTCTATTTTTTAAATCAAACATAGTTTCCATTATTAATTTTCTAATTATTTTTGGTACACAAACAACATCATAGTTTCAGGTATTATTTCGTAATATTAATTAAATACAAGGAAAACAGTAATTATTTTGTACCAAATTGTCAAGTTTATTGACTGATGTTGTTACACTACGCACAACTTAAAAAAAAAAAAAAAATACATACACACGAACATATAACCTCCTCCTTTTTTGAAGTCGGTTAAAAAATGAATAATAATGCGATGATCATTACATGGTACGCAGTATTAGTTAAACCTTTGCATAAATATTCTCTTTGACGAGAGAAATAGTATCGTGAGTGAAAACTCAACGTTTCCGTATGGCCATTCATTTTGTTTAAACATATTTATACAGTTTGTTTTTGGTTATTTATATACATTTGAATTAAGTAGGTACCCATTTTAGTGAGAGTTAACTTGCAATTATGCATATATTATTATTAATTATAATTTTAAAGTAAACACGTGCCATAAATTATGACGTAGTGAGGATTATGTAATTAAAACATCTATCATTATATAATTCTTACGCTTCCTACCTAGTTGTTGCTGTTAAAACAACCGCAGGAAAACAATAGCCTTTAAACAACAAAATAACGTTATCTAATTAACCACGTATCAAAAGCAATGTTTCCTATTCGTTAACTAATATGGGTTTTTACATATCAAAGATCCTGGTTTATTATTTCGTACACTCTTGCTAAAAATAATTGTAGAATACCCTCAAACTATCAGATGAGCACTTTACAGCACAAGTCTTGAAAAGAAATGCAACATGACAAATTATACACACGTCATTGCACTTTACAGCACTAGTTTTGAAAAAAAAAGCAACATCACAAATAACACACACAATAGTTGTCATAAAAAAATCTTCTTTAAAAACCTGTCACGGACGACTCGTTAACCACAAAGAATTTCGGAAAGAAATCCGAATGCATTACTATTGTATTCTTGGCTCGTTATTGCATAACTGTTACCGAAGTGCAATTGGTACTGCAGTGACAGATAAAATGTCGTTATTTGTCCAACTTTATTAGTATTGTTAGTGAACTCATCAGATGTAAGACGTTGCGTCATTTAAGTGCAATATAAACATGGAGTTGCGAATTTAAATTGGGCATCATTATTTGGTGCATTATTAACTTATAAGGAAATAAATTGAGCGAAACTTCTTTTTTTTATTGCAAGATACCTAGTGCAAACTTTGCTTTATTTTATGAAAAAACTGTTGCATAACCATTATATTAGCCTGTAATAGGCACAAATTACAGGGCAATAGTCTCTTCTCGAAAGGAGCTTGTTGTTTAATAATAACAGGCACTCGGGTCTTTAGGTTAAGCCTCGCTTGCTTATGTTGGTCCGTGTGGATGACCACCCATTACGTACCAAGTTGCTCCCGTCGGTGCTGCGGGTTGTTTGAAAGAGATACCGCGGGCTCGGCGCTAGGGCTAAGAAGGAACATGGGTGGTTTTTAGTCAGAAGAAGTCTGACACTTCGGTAGGGGTTATTTGATGATTTTCCACCCACCAAAAGATTTAAAAAAAAGTTGCTTCCGTGGCTCGTAAAGTCCATTTCACGAAAGAAGTCCCGCGGACAATTGTGGAACTAAATTTAACAGATCGGCCATGTTGTCGTTTGTCGATGTTATCAAGGTGCGTTTGTTGTGGTAGATATTTTGTGAGTTTATTATTGGATTAGTGCGTTATAAGGTTTATTTACGATGCCATGCAAAAGTTGTGAAACAACATTATGTCGCGCGACATACAGCGCTGCGTCTGCGGGACTTCTTTCGTGAAATGGACTTTAATGCCGTTGGTCCCGGCTGTCATATAAACATCTTTGACAGTCGTTGCAGGTTCCAGTGGCCCGAAAGTCTGTCAACCAGTCTTAGCACAACACAACACAGTTAGGGTTGTGGAGGTCAGAGAGGCAGTCGCTCTGTGTAAAAGACTGTTATTCAGCTGCATCCGATGAGACTTAAATCCGACCCCAACATATTTGGAAAAAGGCTAGGCAGATGATGATGAGTGTGTTCTCAAGCAAAATATCCATTGAGGAAGACAAACACATGACAAACACAAACTTTGCTCTTAAAAATCATCTCTCTTTGACTGTTATGTTCATTTTTCTTCTGGACGAATTTGCAAATTGTATGCTCATATAGGATCACTATGTCCAAATTCAACAAATTATAAGGACCTATAACCAATTACTTAAGTGTAGACGTCCATTCACAAGCGCGTCATTTCATACGATTACGCCATCCATAAGAAGACATACAACAGTCATACGTCTTAGCTTACGTATCGAGACTTTCCTGAAGTATACTTACAATATTGTAAATGCAGTACACTTGCGTAATTACTCTTATGGAGAAGGATACTTAGTTTAATGCGAGCTCTGTTGAACTAGGAACTAGCTAACATTATGCAAATGGCTATTTTAGAACATTTTCTCTTGTCACTATATGTCGTAATTGTTTGGTTTTATAATTTGACCTACCTATGCTGCATCTGAAAGTGTCCTCAAGGCTTCTTGTGCTAGTATCAAATTATGAATATTTACGAAAAAAAAGTGACGTTGTTGTCACTTATTTTATTACATTACAATTTGTCTGTGAGACTGCCTCGTTGGTCTAGTGGTCGCAAGCGCGACTGCTGAGCATAAGGTCCTGGGTGCGATTCCCGGGTCGGGCAAAGTGTTATTGGCTTTTTAATTGGAAATTATCAGTAACAACTGATAAATTCCTGATGGAAAAAGGTTGATGGCAATAGGCTCGCCCCCTATTAAACATAACTGGCGAAATGTGGGTGTACTATTAGGTACACCTCTGCCTAACCCTTCGGGGATTACAGGCGTGATGTTATGTTATGTTGTTGTCTGTGAGAAGATAGATAAGAACTAAAAGATATACATAATATAATTCAAACGAAGGTATAGAAGAAGCTGGCTGGAGGCCTTACACTTAAGGCATCCACAGAATAGTCTGGTTAAGTAGAAGCCAGCTTCATAGATTTACCTGCAAGATGCCATGCAGGAAAAAAAGAAAAAAATTGAAGAGGATGGTGTTGACAATTCGAAATAAAAATTAACCTCAATTTGACCTTTACGTGCAAATCATCACGTGTGTCTTTTAATAAATATACTTACAAACCGTTTATTATTTAGAATTGAATAGTGTCTATGAATCAGTTCCACATGTTTATGCTTATATTTGAATGACATGTCTCATATTCACCTAATTTTAGGAGTTCACCTTTTTTCCTCTCATTCAAAACCAATAAGGTTTGGTACCGAGATAAAATCCTACATAGACATATTTAGCATCCATAGGTAACAAAATAGGGTAGTTGACAAAAAAAAACTAATTAGGCCAATACATTCCCAAAAAATATTGAACACGTATTTTTTCTTTTTTCACGTAAACAAACAATGAAGACGATACAGTGCTTTGAAAACTCGTGTGACGTCATATTCATTACATTAGTATGACATTTTTTACCGGTGAGTGACGTCACAACCCCCCACTCAAATCGTTGACGCGTTTTATCTTCGTAATTTTTTATAGATTTGATAAAATAAAAAATACGTATCCAATATTTTTCGATAATCTAACAGACGGACTAATTAGAATCATATTTTTTTTAGTCAGTAAACATCTCTATTGGAAGAGTTCAAATGTTGCGAAAATCACGTACACCTACCGTCCTGTTTGTCTATATCCGAGCTACTTCCGTCATCATTTTCCTTAACTTATTCAATTCTTCTTGGGGTTGGCACAACACGTATTCTTCTACCATTTTCCCCTGTCCTCATGGCATCATTTGCTCCTTTCTCTTTCATATCATTACTCACACAATCCATCCATGATTGTCTGACAAAAAGATGATTCCGTGCTTCGGAAGGCACGTATAAGCCGGTGGTCCTAACCGCCAAATGGCGATCGTCAAACCACGTCAGAGGCCCTTGAGGCGGTTAAGAAATTCTGACACTAGGGATTGTGGGGTCGTTAGACCTTACTGCCCACACGATAAGAAGAAGAATCCATCCATCTTTCCTTTTTCTCCTTCCCCTCCCTCTCCACTCTCCATCCATCACATGCGTTTACTAAGCTAGTGTAGTACCAACTTAAAATTGAAGGTATCATCCAAATGAAGACAGGAAGACAATTATTAAGAGATTCGCGTTCAATTGAGAGGTTCAGCAAGTCGACGACCGGCACTTAATTTTAAAAAGCGACGCACTGTACCGTTGCACATTGTCCTACTTAATAATGAAGATATAAATATAAGTTGAACTTAGTAGCTGGTAGTGTAGAATTTGTTGGTAAAACTATGAAAACAAACTATTTGACGATAATATTCTTTTTTGTGTATTTAACTATGAAACTTTGAAATGAAGACTGCCCTATGTTCTACGGTACTGTCATTGAATTTGAGCGAAATCGGTCATTCTCTCTATACAAGGTGGACAGGACGACGACGCTAAAACGCTTACCAAGTATTTTTCATCAGTAATTTTAAAAACAGCTGTTTCATACAATTTGACCGTGTAGTTTTGTTGGATGGTACTGGTTTTTTTGTTAGTAACCTTTGAAAGATTTTTATGTATGTATTGGTTCAGAATGATGTACAGAATACGTGGTAACCGTTTTATTGTCGGTGTCCTCTACCTTGTATAACAGAGTAAGTACAAACTGATCTATTGACAATCTGATACAACAGAATCATTGGTGGTATATACCACCCAAGGGTGGTATCAACTGCATTAAAATTTTCTCAATTAAAATAGTGGCGGTAGTCGTTCTATGATTTCTGCCTGCCCCCATGGGAAAAGGGCGTGAATTTATGAAGTTAAGTATTATTAGTTTCTTCTTACTATTTCATAAATCCTTGCATTAAATACCTAGTTACAAACCGCAGTTACGTAAATGTATAGCTTATTTAATTGCATCATCCAATTCTTCGTAGGGCACAACAGAGAAAGCCTCTTATAATGTATTTCCCCTGAGAATCGTACAGTGAAAGTAATTTAAATACTTACCTACACCCACTCTTAATTAAAATACACGTAAGTTGATACTTAAACATAAAAAGAGTGATAGCGTATCGTAGTGTGACCACGACCACAATACATGTGGGTAAGGCCACGAAAAACTGTTCATTTCAAAAATAAAACGTGGACCGCACTAAAATTTGAAAAATAAAAATACGGTACCATTATTTCTAATACCATTTGCACTTTTATCAATATTTAGAGTATTCCTGCCCAGCATGGAGTAATTAAAATCCAAAAATATCTTATATACCTTGAGTTCCTTAACTATTTGCTACCTACTTAATATTATTTCTCTCGCCGAAGGAATTTTTCCAGAAGAATGGAAGAAATCTGGAATTGTTCCTCTTTGTTATAAGAAAGGCGATCAAGACAATACTAAAACCTATAGACCCAACACTTTTCTCTCAACCTTGGCCAACTTTTTTGATTCCCTCACATATCCTGGATTATATATTATACAAAATATATATATATCTCAACTTATCAACACCATTTTAGAAGTGATTGTTTTATTCAGACTAATTGGATCTGTTTTATCTCTGATCTAACAAATAAATAAATTGATGAACGATACCAAAGCTAGTAGGTATTTTATAATAACACGCAATTCATTTTATTTTATTTATTTTATTTATTTTATTTATTTTATTTATTTTATTTATTTTATTTATTTTATTTATTTTATTTATTTTATTTATTTTATTTATTTTATTTATTTGGCTCACCAACAATTTTAACAATATTAAAACCCAAACGTATATACGTAATACGTAAAATACGTATAATTTTGCAGTCAATTACTTGTTACAGGATAATAAATTATTTCATTATCAGATTGACATCAGATGATATGATAAATAATTATCTCATTTAGTTATTTACCTTATTGTTGTCTCTGTTGAAAGTGAAAATACGGTGGCAATAAACTGGTACGAATACGTATAACAAGTACGCGGTAACTTTCATGGTTCGGAAACTAATAGCGTCATCGGCGAATAAAACAAAACAAATCCTGGCCCCGTATTCACAAACGCATCGATTCGGAAAGACAAAATCTACGCACTTCTGTCTGCTCACTTTCGAAATACCAAAAAAACAGATAGACATACCTACGACTTATCGAATCGAAATCGAATCAAAGCGTTAGTAAATACGAGGCCTATTCATATTTCAATTTGGCTGACAATATCGGCACTTTTTGAACATCAAAGTTCACAAGTGACAGTCCTCCAAAACGCCCTTCGACACTTTCTAAATCTTCAATATCAGCATATTATATTATATTTCAGCATCAATGAAATTCAGACCAATAATTATCTAATTAAATTGCGTTAATTATAGGATACCACGAACGGCCACAGCCTCCTCGAGATGTACCACAGTTTTACAGCCGTTTAGGTACAACATGACTTATAGGTTCTGTATACCTATTAGACAAGACCAAGTATTTGTAGCTTAGTTTGGAAAAATCCTGCGAGTAGATTATGTAGCGTAGCAACATTAGTATGGCCGTATAAGTAGCTTTTAAGTAGATACGTAGACACAGTATACAAATAGACACTGTTCAGATATTACTTTTAATATCTACACAATACAGTAGAAACTTCAGCAGTTACTTTTAAGAGCTAAGAACGCTATGAAATACAAGTCGTGGCGTTGGTATCTAACTCATAAAAAAGTTCCCTTCATTTTCAATGTTCAATCATAAATAAATATTACTTACAGGCAAATTTGTAAGCAATGCTGAAGCTTCTAAGGATTAGAATTCGTAATCATTTCATGTTTAAGTACGAGTATAATGTATTTATTTACTTTGAATAGCACATCATATAATAATAACATTATGACACCGCCATCGACACTAACAACATATCACCTAAGACAGACACATTTTTGAGACAGGCCGGACTAAACTGAACGGCATCCACGCCGGCCTCGTCATACTGACCCCGCTGGGCGAAGTAGCGCCGAGCGAGACCCTGGACACTGCGCACTCCGAGTACCCCGGACACACGCCCCTCGACCCTCCCCCATCCATCCTCCACACTGTCTACAGCGCCATCAAAAACGCATTCTCTACCACCGTCCCCTCTCTTACCGAACCTTCTCACGATGCTCCGTCATACGGCGCTCCGTCGTATGCTGCTCCGTCGTACAACGCTCAGTCATACCCGGGCCCAGTCTACCCCCCGACCTCGTACGCCGAGGAGCAGACTGCCCCCGCTGCTCCCGTCTCATACCAACCTCCGCCTCCCCCGCAACCCATCCCTACATTCAAGCCCATGGCGTGGGGAGCAGTTAACTCATACGGCCAGCCTGCCGCGGCAGATTATTATCCTGATGTCGATCCTAGAATTCCCACTGCTCAAAGTTACGCCTACGCGGCACCCAAACGCTCAGTCCCAGCCCCCCCAGTTAAAGTCACAGGCTTAACGGCTGAAAAGATACAGAAAATCCAGAATAACTTAAAAAAAGTCACAGCTTACATGAACCAGCAGCAAAGATCCTCTGAATCTTTCAAGTTAGCTGATCTAGACGCCTACCGGGAAATGTTAGTTAAAGGCGAAATTCCCTTCTTGCCGACCCCTGTAGTGTCTGACAATGAGCTGGGCGTGCTCCCCGCGGAACTCCTAGACCCCCTCCCTTCCACCACAATCACCACCACAACAACCACAACTACGACCACAGAAAAGCCACAGACCACCACAGAACAGAATAGAAGACAAGACGTGAAATACTATCTACGAGGCAACAAGATTGTTCAAGTGCGATAACTCTGACTGTTGACTGACTGAAGGTATGTGACGTTGACTGGACTCCTCCACTCTGCGACTATCTCCTCTTGACTATGAGTGGCTAGTCTTCTGTACATAACAACATTTACGACTACAGGACTAACTTTCTTGTTACATCATTTCATACGCATGTAGTATTTTGTTAGTACAATCACTTAAGTACATAAGTCAATTTCTGTCAAAATTATAATGATATTTCATTATTTTAATAACTTTTTTATTGCATAAATACACGCTAGCATAACGTAAATGAAATATGAGTTTGTAATGAGATGCACCTATATAACAAACAAGTGTTCAAGAAAGTGATCGAACGCTTGATTTAAGCTCTCAGAAGCTTAATAAATCACCTTAATGGATCTTAGTCTTCGGGTTTTGACAGATATTGACATCACATTCGTAGTAATCTATGTAGAAAGTATATTTTACACAAGAAGCCTTTACTTACCTTTATGTATTTCACACAGTGTAGCTGTAATTACAAATGCAAGTACAATGAAAAGTTTCACCTAGATTTCAACAAGTGTAATAATTTTTTTATATTTTTTGTTTTCCAGATTTCCCTGTCCAGCATACATTAATTAATGCTGAGGAGCTGCAGCACTATAACCATCAGTAATTATTATTATTTATAGTAATTGTATGGTGGTACCAACTTTAGTTCTTAACCCAATTTCCTTTTAATAACTCATATTTAATAAGCCAAAAAGATTTTTGAAGAAGTAGGTCTTGAAGACTGCTTGATGAGCCAGATTTTTTCAATAAAAAATGTAAGCATGGTACATTATTTTATGTAATAGGTAATTTAGTGAAAGGATTAACCAGTGATGATGTTAGTGACAATAAGAATATGATACCGAGGAATACCAAAAAATCGTGTTAACGAACTTGAAACAGACACCGTGTGAAAGATCTTAAAACAATTCGAAAATAAAAAAAAAAAACAAAAATTACTATAAACTTTTGAAACATTAAATTCAGAGTGCATAAAAAATAATATCTGCCGCTGGTCTGGTCTCGCAAGTTGAGTGACACAGCTGGACTGTTCCATATTTGGATTTGTCTGTTCCGTTTATGTTCCTAACTGTGGGGCTAGACTGGCTGTTCAGTGCGGTGTACTATCTACCAGGTCTTAGAGAGTTGAAACAGGAGGTGGCTTACCGATCTTTATGACAGCATAACTTGTTCGTGCAAAATCGAGTTTACCTTTTGTCGATCGAAAGTCGACATTTAACTAATACCGATAATATCATCATCGATAATAATCGATAGTTCGATATTTATCTTAAAAATATTGTACGAACCTGCACTTACATCTTGAATATTTTGCGGAGTTATTCTCAAACGTATTGTGCGTTTGTTTTTTCTTCCAAATACCATATTTGATGAAGTCATAAAGTGAATTCGTTGCCTCCTGGTTTATGTGCTGTAAGATAATGTATATTATTACAGTATTACAGTAGGAAATTTGAAAGTACATATTCGTACCTACTAGTACACGCGACGACCAATCAAGCTTTACTAACCAGTTTCTGTCTGATCTCTCATTGTATGAGATATCTATATAAAAGCGAGGCCATGTTATACTGGGAATGTATAGCTTGATGGGCCGCTGTATGTACCACTTTTGTACTTACCTAATTTATTAAGCCACTTATTTGAGAAATTGGTGTTACCTAGGACGTAGGAAAATTGAAATGTAATTTTGTAAATATTGCTCAAATAAGTAATACTGAGATACTATTTATATTTTATGTAATATATTAAATGTAATTTTACTATTTTTGTAAATAAATGATGAAGGGTGTGTGATACATAATTGGTGTTTTGTGATTATATTTTATCCTTTTCCCAAGCCATGACCCATCTCCTGCAGGGCTATTGCGTATCTTTTTAAATGTCAGTGGCTACCATAGTGTCCATCAATTAACTGTCAGTTTGGTACAAAATGGAACCATTTGACAGTTAATCGATGGACACTATGATAGCCACTGACATTTAAAAAGATACGCAATAGCCCTGCTGACCTACTCTTTGTGCAACTTCACCTGCACTTTAAGGAACCTCTTCGAAGCCACAAGCTGTCTAAGTGGTTAGTTATCTGGTCGAAACAAATTTATTTCATAAAAATTGTACCAACTGGAATTGGTTGGCAGGTAGCAACTGGATGAGAGTTGCCAGGAATCGAGCTGAATGGCGTGCGATTGAACAGGCCTATTTATAGCCGTGAATTGCTGTAAGCTGATGATGATTAGTCATCAGCAAGACGAAGAAAAAGAAAAGGACTTACACTTTTACAAAATCATTGCATTTACAGAAGCGTAGTACTCGTAACCGGCGTGCGTGTATGACCAGATCTATGAATGTGGATGAGGCAAAAGGAGTATGTAAGGATCGTAGCAAGTGGCGTTCTGTGGTTTCTGCCTACCGCCCATGAGAAAAGGGCGTGAGTTTATTTATGAGTTTATGTATGTAAAATCATTGCTTCATTCGCCGACAGCGTGAGGTCCTAGGTTCGATTCCCTTGCAATAGGATCGACCTCTATGAAGTACTATTACAGACGTGACGTTATGTTATGTTTAGTCCATACTTATTACTGTTAGAGATATGTACTCATGATATACTACGTTTACCTAAATATATGCAAAGATAAGATTCGGTAAGGGCAATACAAGTACAGAGCAAGAAACAATAAGAAGAAATATTTTGAGAGGCTCTGTTTACGCAAACAAAAATCTGATTCCCCGCATACCATTTTGTTTTTGTTATATTTTATTTTATTTCTGTGAACGTGGCGTGACCTGGGACCCTATCAGAATACCAGCGCTGTGACATTTGTCAAAATTGTTGCAGCACCATGCTGAGATAGTGGCCTTTTGGCCTCGTACGAGACTTATTTTAATTCTCTTTTATTTTTTAAGTGTTTCACTTGTTTTCTTTTTTGACAATTTTTTATTATTAATTTCTTGTCCTGTGTGAGACCAATAAATACTTTTTCTTTCTTTCTTTCATTTCAAGAAAAACGAACACTATAATCAACTGAAGTGAGTGAGATATAAATAACTGACTGGGTCATAATTTTGGGCATGAAGTTGAGTTCAAACTAAACTTTCAGCATGGTCATTTCAAAGTCTTTTTACTTTAATAATTATGTTGGTTGCATCTGTACTGAATGGTTCGAAGCCAGGCAGGCGCATTACTTTGTGTAATTTATTTCATCACCACTGCTCACAAAAATGGTGAAGTAAAACATCGTGAGGAAACCGTCATGTCTTAGAACCTAAATATTCGAAGACATGTGACATCTACCAATCCACAGTGGGCCCGCGTGGTAGATTGTAGCCCATACCTCTTCTAGTGAGGAGGCCCGAGTCCCTGTAGTGGGAATGTTATAGGCTGATGATGATGATGATAAAGATGTACTGAATGCAGATGGATAGCTGTTATTTTGTATAATTTTGGTTATACCAAAATAAATGATGTCGGCGCAAAATACAAAACGCCTTATAGAAAGCTTTTAGTTCAAAGTGTTGTGCGCACAGGAACTCGTACATGTTGGTCAGGGTCTTTTTACCACTCATACGCCAAACCTTTTCCAACTATGTAGGCATCGGCTCTCAGCCTAGCCGGATGCAACTGATTACGACTATATTATATGGAGTGACTGCCTATCTGACCTTCTCAACCCAGTTAGTCGTAATTACGAAACCCCTTTGTAAGACTGGTTGACAGACTTTCGGGCCACTAACTACCTGTCATCATCATCATTACCATCAGCCTATAATGATCCCACTGCAGGGACTCGGGCCTCCTCTCTAGGAGAAGGATGGGCTATAATCCACCACGCGGGCCCAGTGCGGATTGGCAGATGTCACATGTCTTCGAATTTTTAGGTTCAGAGACATGACGGTTTCCTCACGATGTTTTCCTTCACCGTTTTGAGAGCAGTGGTGGTGAAATAAATTACACAAAGTAATGTGCCTGCCTGGGTTCGAACCCACGACTCACTGTTCGTAAGTCTTCTTCTTTTTTTATTATTTTTGTAGTTCCTGTGCTTGTCCCAAATAAATATTTTTCTTTCTTTCTTTCTAAGTCGGGGTCGTAACCACTGGGCCACTACTGCTAACTACCTGTCAATCAATCAATCAATAAGCCCTGTATGCGTTGTATGTGTATTTTTTTTGTATGTCCTTTTGTATGCTCGTTATGTTTCTGCGACAAATAAATATTTTTTCTTTCTTTTTCTTTCTTCCTTTCTGTAACGACTATCAAAGATCTTCAAAGAACAACTGGGACCAACGAACGGAAACTCGGTATGTAATAGGTCACCCACAGGATCTAGGCAACTTAACGATTACTTATCGAACTTAAGATTGATATGAGCAACTACCGTAGGTACTCTAACAAAATAAAATACTAGCTGATGCACGCGGCTTCACCCGCGTGGATTTCGGTCAAAATATATACTAAAACCTTCCTCGAGAACCATTCTATCCATTGGTGAAAACAGCATGGAAATCGGTGCAGTAGTTTTGGAGTTTATCGCGAACCGACAGACGGACAGACAGATGCGGCGGAGGGCTTTGTTTTATAATTAAAATATATCAGCTATCTAGGCTATCAATCGCGATGTTCTGATTCCTACTAACATTATTAACTAATGACTAGGTAGCTATCAATACTTTCCGGGAACTACCGTTAATTGGTCGCGTGCTGACACCGCGATGGTTGCTCAGATAGGACCTAGTCATCCGGTTTTATGGAGGAAATTAACCATGATCACGAATTAATTCAGCGGCGCCGCGGCTTACCTACCTACTTCCTTTTTGTAGCAGATTGGATTCATGATAAACCGCTTGAGACGTGACTACGGTAGGTACTTACTGACATTAAATGTCTATTAACTTTAAGCTTAAACATCCTTTTATATGTTACGTAACTCATGTTAGGAGACGTGTATTATGTGGATAGGTAGGTATATCAAAATATGTTATAAAATGGATTAGCAGGCTCTTATCATTGAATAAGGGCGTAAAATATTATTCTTTTCAACAAACTTGCTGGGGGGTAAAGTTGCTCGCGTCCGTAGGACTTACCACCTTCTCCTAGGCCCACCCTACACGTGCCCCCCGGGTGGTGCCAAATGAGCAACAACGCCGAGCAACAGGCGGCGGTTAATTAACCTGACACCTGGTTTACCACAAGCCAAGGAGGACTAAAACCCTCCAAAAAGTGTGGCCATGTCGCCTTGGGAAAGTGGCATGCGTATGCCCCATAGGAAAAAACCAGGCCTAACAAGCCGGAACCCGCTCGGGGTAGGAAATTACCTCCACAACTCGCAACTCTGTGCATATACCTACACACAGAATCGAGGGCCTTGGCTTAACCGCCCGGACCAAGAGGTAGAATACCTCTATAAAAAGTTACCCTAATCCTAAGGTGGGAATACGTGCCGACGGGATGCATGGCTTGCAGGAAGCAAGTTCTTAGCGCCAACCTCGACGAACCCGGCAAACGTCGTTGTATATTGCCTTCTTGAGGGAATGGGCGTCACCCCTCTTGTGACGTGTTAAATCGGCCCTACTCGTGGGAACAAAATGAGCAATTCTAAAACCCTTGAAAATATACTAAAATTAGATAAGATTAACCCAAAAACTATGACCCAACAACTTTTCCATTAAGGAATGTTTATAAATCGGCCAAGATCAAGTTCTTTTAGCGGATCAACTAACCAAGACCAAGTGATCATTGAGCTTGAAGATAAAACAGATAGAGAATCCGAAGAACAGCAGTTCACAGAAGTGCACTATGGCAAACGGCAAAGATCCAGTCCGGACGCAGTAATGCGTAGCCAAAAGCAAACAAAATTGAATTACTGGCTTGCAGCATCAGCAGTATCGACATACAACAGCTTCACAGGGCTCGACGACACAGAGGAAACAGATAAACCTGAAACACAAGCACGGAAACCAATAAGACCCCCTCCACTGTTTATAGACGGCGTCAAAAATATCCAACCTTTACTGAAATTATTAGAAGAAGTAGCAAAAGGAGAGTATGAAATTAAGATATTAAGAGGCGACAGAGTTAAAGTTCAATCGAAATCAGCTGAATCATACTCCACTATTTATAAAGAACTGAAGGCAAAAGACACAGAATTCTTCAGCTACCTTCCTAAACAAGACCGAAGCTTTAGAGTGGTGCTTAAAAACCTACACCCATCTACAGATAAAGAGGAAATAAAAATAGCTATTGAGGAGCTCGACCATAAAGTAACAAACGTCTGGAACATTCAAAACTCAAGAACAAAACAGGCTTTACCAATGTGGAACATCGAACTAGAATCTCGAGAAAATAATAAAGACATATATAGCGTAAAATCTTTATTACACTGCCGCATATCGTTTGAAGCACCCAGACCAAAGCGAGTAATCCCTCAATGCACTAATTGTCAAGACTATAATCACACACAAAAGTATTGCAATAGAAAACCCAGATGCGTCAAATGTACAGGTCCGCATCACACCTCAGCTTGTCCACGTAAAGAAAGATCAACCCAGGTTAAATGCGTCCTTTGCGAGGGAAATCACCCAGCTAACTATAAAGGCTGCATAGTCTACAAAGAGTTACTGAAAGTCCGATATCCTCCCCCAATCACTAAACAAAGAACAAAACCTGGATACACGAGAAAAGAACAAGAACCTACAAATAAAACAACAAATAACGGAAAATCGTATGCCTCAGACACAAAAGAACTCCCCAAACAACCTACGATGCAAACAATCAATGTTGAGGATGAGAACCAAAAAAGTAACGAACTCAAAGCCATTAGGGAAACACTTACTACCCTGATGAACCAAATGTTAATTATGACCCAAACGTTAACCGATTTAATTTCAAAAATGTCATTACATTCACAGCACTAAAATTGTGTGTATGGAATGCCAATGGCTTGTCAAACCACTCGGAAGAGTTAAAAATATTCGTTAAAATCCACCACATAGATGTTGTACTAATCTCAGAAACCCACTTCACTTCCAAAAGCTACTTCAGGATACCAGGCTACAATATGTACCACACTAACCACCCCGACAACAAAGCACATGGAGGATCGGCCGTTCTCATCAGGTCAAACATCAAGCACCATGTACTACAAAATTACTGTAAAAACTACATCCAAGCAACAAACATCGTAATAACAGACTGGATCAGCGACATTACAATATCGGCCCTCTACTGTCCACCGAGATTTGCTATTAAGGAAACAGAGTTCTATGACTATTTTCAATCCCTTGGAGACAGGTTTATTGCAGGAGGTGACTATAATGCCAAGCATACGTTTTGGGGTTCGAGACTTGTCCTACCCAGAGGGCGAGAACTTCTTAAATGCATCCAAGCAAAAAACATGAACGTGATATCGTCTGGTAAACCGACTTACTGGCCAACAGACAAGAGAAAAATCCAAGATGTTATCGATTTTTGTGTCAGCAAAGGAATCGCAAAGAACAACATATCGTGCCGGAGTTGCTGGGATCTATCCTCAGACCACTCTCCAATCATTGTAGAACTACACACTACCGCCCAAGAATGCGTAAAAAGATGCGTTCTACATAACAAAAGAACTAACTGGGCTCTATTTCGAGAGCTCACAGATAAAGCGTTTCAGGAACCTGTTAGTCTAAAATCAAATGACGAAATAACAGAAGCGGTTCTGTACTTCAATAAAATGGTGCAAGATGCAGCCTGGTGTTCAACCCCACCGACACCACATAGAAGCATGGAAAACTATGTAGCGAAACATATACTAGATAAAGTAACCCAAAAAAGAAACAAACGGAAACAATGGCAACAAACCAGAGACCCTGTGGCGAAAAAATTACTCAACCACGCCACCAGACAGCTGAAGCACATTCTGGACAAAGATCGTAATGACGGATTTCACAATTATATCGCTGGCCTAGATGCCACTGCTTCCTCCGATTATTATTTGTGGAAAGCCACCAGAAAACTAAAACGGCCCATTAGTGTATCTCCCCCTTTAAGAAAATCTGACGGTACATGGGCACGGACAGACCAAGAGAAAGCCGAAACGTTTTCAGAACATCTTTCAAACGTCTTTATTCCCCACCCATATGAAGGCTCTCCAGATGATGCGGATGAAATTACTGCCCATTTACATACTCCTAACACGGAAGAAATGCCATTTAAATTTACAAAGACAGAAGTTCTCCGAATCATAAAAAAATCTGATCCAAAGAAGTCGCCAGGATACGACCTTATAACGAATCGTATACTACAAGAACTACCAGATTCTGGCATAACTTTCCTTACGTCACTGTTCAACGCCATGACCAGACTGCAGTTCTTTCCCCCGGAGTGGAAAGTCGCACAAATTATAATGCTACTGAAACCAGATAAACAACCTGAAGAAGCAAAATCATATAGGCCCATAAGCCTGCTACCTATTCCATCCAAAATTTACGAATCTCTACTGCTGCAACGAATTTTACCTATACTCAAGGAAAAAGAATTAATTCCTGAACACCAGTTTGGGTTCCGCAGTAAACATGCCACTATCGACCAAATCCACAGACTCACTAAAAAGATCATGGAATCACTGGAGGCAAAATATTACTGTGCTAGCGGTTTCCTGGACATATCTCAAGCGTTTGACCGCGTGTGGCATGAAGGATTGCTTTTTAAATTTAAAATGCTTTACCAGGCCACCAGTATGGAATACTTAAATCATTTCTACAGCAGCGCCATTTCATAGTACAAAATGGGGAAGCACTGTCAGAACTGCGCCCAATAAAAGCAGGAGTTCCACAGGGTAGCGTACTGGGCCCTATACTCTACTTACTGTTCACTGCAGATTTGCCGACATCTGAATCCTTAACCACTGGAACTTTTGCTGACGACACTGCCTTACTAGCTGCACATAGTGACCCAGTTGTAGCCTCAGAGACTCTCCAAAAAGGACTAAATGGCATATCACACTGGCTTAAAAAGTGGCGGATAAAAGCAAATGAAACAAAATCAGTCAATGTAACGTTTACTTTAAGAAGAGGATCTTGCCCTCCAGTCACATTAAACAACATTGAAGTTCCACAGGCAGACCATGTGAGATATCTTGGATTGCACTTAGACAAAAGACTTACCTGGCAAAAACACATTTTTACTAAGAGGAAGCAACTTGGTATCCAAACACGTAAACTTTACTGGCTCATTGGGCGAAAATCTCAACTATCACTTGAGAACAAAATACTCCTGTACAAGGCAATACTGAAGCCCGTCTGGACGTATGGGATCCAATTATGGGGCACTGCATCTAAATCAAACATTGAAATCTTACAAAGGTTTCAAAATAAAGCACTGCGTATGATAACCAACGCTCCATGGTTTGTACCCAACGAACTGTTACATCGTGATCTACAAATACCCACTGTAAAGCAGGAAATTGTGCGCCATACCAAGTCCTATGAAGAACGCATCAAAAAACATCCAAACGCTCTAGCTCGGCCATTAATGGACAACCACAACAAAGCGCGACGATTAAAGCGTAAAATACCTCAAGATAATCTAGCCCAATCACAGTAAAAACATACTGTCTAAACAATGAGGTTGTGACACAGGTCACATACTGAGCGCGCCAGCAAAAGCACCAACCAACATACTGCTGAATGTCCCACGAAGGAGACAGATTGTAGTAAACAAAGAAACAAAAAAAAAAAAAAAACAAACTTGCTCATAAAATGGCTCTAATTTCACTGCAATTAAGCACTTAATGACACCTGTAATCAAACTGTGACTTTTTCATAGCTATTATTTACAAGTGAGTTATAGGTTTTTTTTTATTGGTTGAGTTGCTTTGTTCTTAAAAAAGATTCGATACAAAAAAGATCGTGTTAAATAGTACAAATAAATTAATGTAATGTACCTTTGCTTGCAACATCATTTCATGCAACTTCGTATTTAAATAGATAGTTTCAACTTGTACGTTTTTAATAAATAAAACTTACATTCAAATATAACTTTTATTTAGAAGTCGCCAATTTGTACGTGGCTAAAACGCTATTCGCGAAAAGCCAAAAAAAAGAAACCTCAATTTTTTTTAGTCTATAGCCGATCCCTGACCTCGAGACCCTGACCTAACGGCTCGGGTCTCAATGGTGCCTCAGTGGTAATCACCAACATTACACACTTGTACCATAATGTACTATTATAGAATTGTCTATCAATTGGTACAAAACAGTTCCGCAATGAATCTATGATATAGTGTTAATACATACATAAATTGACACCGTTTTCCCGCAGGGGTAGGCAGAAACCACAGAACCCCACCTGCTACGATCCTTACATCCTACTCCTTTTGCCTCGTCCACATTCATACATCTGGGCCCCGAGTCTGCTATTCAATCGTGTCAGAATGGTCTATCAGTGATCTCATAATTGTTGATTTTGACAACACCAAACTAGTCAAAATCAACAATTATGAGATCACTGATAGACCATTCTGACACTATTGAATAGCAGACTCGGGGCCCAGCTCGTTGCAAGAATTCCATGGGTAATTGTTGATTTACACAACACCAAACTTGTCAAAATCAACAATTATGAGATCACTGATAGACCATTCTGACACTATTGAATAGCAGACTCGGGGCCCTGGTCATACACGCACGCCGCCGGTTGCCAGTAGGTACTATGCACCTGTGATTAAATGACCTCACCATTAAGTACAGTGTAAGTAGGTATAATTATGTCTTTCTAGGACGCTCCCCTCCCGGCGTTGCCTCTCACATCTACCTTATAAAAGCCTTTCGTTAATCGATTTTCACTCACCCTCTCCACATGACCAAGCATACCGCTACATATTATTATTATTCCTCAGTTTTTTTTATAAATTAACAATTTAACGACTTACAAGTAAAAACTACAAATAAAGCAAAATAATGGGTAAAAAGTTTCATATAAATCAACTAGCTATAGCAAACAACGGTAGCACACTTATTGCTTGACATCTGCTTGAAGGCGCTAACTACAAACTGACTTTATCACCCACTCACAAAGTACGAATAGGAATACCAATGGTCATTGCCGTGGAGATAGTGAGAATGTTCGTAGTCAGTGTCAGGTTGTATGTGGAAAAAAATGTGTTACGTGGCTGTAGAACAGTAGAACACGGTTTTTACAGAATTACAATCATCCATTGACATATATATTAGTTTTTAATATCAATGCAATCATCAGAAAGTTTATTTAAGGTACATACAATTCCTAACCCAAGAAAAATCTCACTAACAAAAAAACAAGTCTTACGACCTTACCGTAGTAAGGGCAAACTAACAAACTTTACTACAGTCCTTTCGCAAATATTTTACCTGTGAAATAATATCACTCTCAAAGTGATCTTTTAAAGTCTAACTGCGGTACTCAGAGATATTTACTGATTACTTACGCCGTCACTTAGTAAAGATTTGACATACTTTTTAATGACAAAACTGTCAAAACCTTTACTAAGTGATGGCCTAAGTAATCATTAAAGCTCTCTGAGTGCGGCAGTTAGACGATGAACTTTGAACTTTTGAAATTAGACTCTAAGTTCATTACATCGCATTTTAAAATTATTGAAACAATAGTAGCCTGGAAAATTAATAGGCACTTCAACAAAGTTGCTAGCACGTTGGACGCGAAATTTTGCCCATCCACGTGACACTTGACTCCGATAAACACTAAACACAAATTAACACGTTCGTGCGCTGCCAAAGAAATGAGCGCAATGTTTTGTCTAATTTAACGGACGTTTTGGTGATACCGGCATGTAGGTACGTATGTGTTGGAATCGAGCACTAGGGACGCAGCGGGAACTTAACATAACATAACATCACGCCTGTAATCCCCGAAGGGTTAGGCAGAGGTGTACCTCATAGTACACCCACATTTTGCCAGTTATGTTTAAGTCCCATGTAACAGGGGGCGAGCCTATTGCCATCAACCGGGCACAAATCCAGACTCCGTGGCATTTACTGATAAATTCCTGATGGAAAAAGCCACACAAGCGCAGCGGGAACTTATCAGGAGCTAACCGAAAAAATAATAGTTGTTGTTGTTGTAGTTGTTGTTTTGGCATGTTGCTCTTCCAGTGCCGATTAGAAAATTGTAGTTATTGTGTTTGTATGGGTAATTTAATCAATGAATAACTTTAATGTAATTGTTTGTTTAATTGTTTGTTTATAGTCCTCCTTGTTCTGGCCATTCATGCGCCCCCCAGAGTCTACATATTATTGCATTGTCCTGGAAAGCATCATGATCTTCCTGCCCTTATCCCATTCTGTTTGGGGTCGGCGCAACACGTTTTCTTCTTCCATTCTTCCCTGTTACACGTCATGGTGGCATTTACTCCTTTCTCATTCATATCATTGCTCACACAATCCATCCATCTTTTCTTTGGCCTTCCTCTCCCTCTCCATCCATCAATATTTATATCCATCACTTTTTTGGTCACATGCGTTTCATCCCTCTACATGACCATGACCAAGATAAAAAATGGAAAACATAATATATTAAAATAGTTACACTGCAATATTACGCAATCTTTAAATCTTACAAGAAAATCTTGATCAAGCCTCCTTTAAATTATTTATATTATTAATTAATATTAACAATTAGATCTCGCTCTGCTCTATTCACAGTAAACACCATCACAATACAGTAAAGACGGAAGAGGAACACCATGAAACGAAATTAAACACAATAAGTTTACATAAGACTGAGCACTCGCCTTCCTAGTGCGTCGAGCTTCATTACGCTCACTTTCAGAATGATTGAGGTGCAGGAGCAGCAATTAAGGCACAGGTTGGTGACCTAGGCAGTATAAGAGGTGATCGATTTTGTGGTAAAAAAAGGAAGGGAGGGCTAATTTGTGAGTTGTGGAGAAGGAAATGTGGAAAGCCATACCAAGTTCTATAAATTATTAAAAGTTAAGACCACAAATGAGTACTCTCTTAGGCTTAAATCAACGCCTTTCTGACATTAACACGGTTTGCCAGCAGACATGTTACCACTGAACACTGCCACGAAACATTACCATCAAATAAATTTTCCAGTTGCGCGGAAGTTGTAACAGTTGTCTGGCGAAGGAAAGCATTTAATGCACTCGTGGTTTGTAACATTTCCTTATACAACTAGCGCTGACATGCGGTTTTTCGATTCTTCAGACACTTTTGCTAGGAAGAATGCAGCAAAAGATACCTTCGGAATAAATGGGATTAAGTAACGCGGTCCGCGTATTTAAAACCAATTGATAAAACCGGCGACCAGTGAAGGGTTCCATACCATTCGTAGTAGGGGATTCCCCTTTGATATTTTTTAATTATTAAATTTGTTTCTATAGCGGCATTAAAAATACCTACACCATTCTGTGAAAATTTCAAAGATCTACCAACTGTCTAGCTCACTGGCCAGATAGAGTCGCTCCATTTAAAATACTGATATTCAGCTGAATCCGGTTAGACTGGAAGCTGACCCCAATAAAGTTTGGAAAAAAGCTAGACAGATTATGATGATAGCGTGTGACATACCAATGTGGAAAGGATATTCGAAACAGGAGTACCCACAAACCAAATAAAAACAAATGTGAAGAGCAACCTAGGCATTGAGTTAGATCTGAGTCAGATTAGATCATGAATAAATTATAATAATAATAATAGTTCTTTATTCGTAAAAAAAAAAACAACATAACAACGGATTTCGAGGTGTAAGTTACATATAAGAAGTACATAGATGTTACAGTTTTGATCGCTACTTACGTGTTGTTACCTAATAATTATGGATGTTAACATAGAAACTGATTCACTCTGTTCCCCGTACTAGTATAGACTGTATAACTACTTATAAAAACAACAACAAACTTTATACCTCATCCAGGAACTGAATTACCCAAAAATTACGGTATCTTTAAATTTCGGTATGACGTCATACCGTTAAATAAGGGTTACCGAAATATTTCGATACCGTTATTTTTTTCGGTAGCGGAATTTTGAGGTTGGAAATGCATACCGGTATATTTCGGTATAAGTACCATAACCGTTATAAATGTATCGGTAGCGGTACCTAAACCTGAATAAATAGGGGTTTTCTTTGACGCACCGCCTCGCCACTCTGTCTGTCGTTCACTTGCCGATCTAAGTATTGGTTTTTATTTCCGATCGGAAGGACACGACTGCGCGCCGCGCCCCGTCTCGCATGCATTTCGGTACCGAAATCGTGTAAGGGTTAAATAACGGTTTAGCCCAACCTTTATTTATAAAAGTACCGGTTATATATACCTTTATTTTAGACCGGTACCGGTATATTTTTGAGGTAACCTTTAACCGTAACCGCTTTCAGTCCCTGCCTCATACTAATATTTTCGAAAATGTCAAACTATTTTTCGTTCACAGTCTAAACAACAACTTTCTCATCCGTTTCGGAGGCAAGGCATCGCCTGTTTATTCATACGGGATGAGTCTTTGCACTAAAAAAATAAAGAAAGAAAGAAAGAAAATGCATTTATTTGGCACATGCCACAAGTACCTACACACAATGTAGAACAAAAAATAACTTAAAACTAAACAAATCGTGCCACTGTGTGCCTCACGGCTGCGCCAAAAAGGTCCAGTTCAGCAAAATGCCGAGCAACTAGTGCCTGACGCTGGTTTTCAACTGAACCTAAATTAGAGTGGTCACAGATGTATAACAGTTTTATATGTTGTGTCAATGTTGGTGGTGAATATGTACTTAAATATGTAATCGAGATGTGTACAATAAAATAAATATACAATAGAAATTACATAAAAAAAAAAAAAACAATGCACTGGTAGTAAAACAAAATAAGAAACAACAAATATGTGTGTAAAGTAAACCAAGACAATATAATATATATTTATGTATAGATAGGTAAATAACACGGATAGGCACGATAACTATTAACGCATTACAACTGTAATTTATTTATGTTTGCATTTCGTCCACAAACAGTTATAATTATATAGCCACAATCATTTAGGTAGGTAGGAAGGTAGGAACGTCATATAACTGAGACATTTAGAGCAACCATATCCAGCTTACGTTGTGCTTCTATGAGGAACTGCCGTAAATGACTTCTAAATGTGTCTATCGTCTTCATTAGTCTTATCGGTGGTGGCAGGTTATTCCATATTTTGGAAGCCGCATAACGAAAGCTGCCTCTGAAAGCTGCTGAACTATGCGACTGAGTTGAGAGTTGTTGCGAACATTGTCTTCTCCCACATTCTCGTCTGCTAGCTATCCAACTCAGTTTATCAAAAAGGTAGTCCGGTTTTTGGTATTTGATCACACCGAACAGAAGGCATGCTAAGTGTAGTTTGCGTCTCGATTTCATTTTAAGAGTGGAATGCTTGTTTAGAAAAGGTGTGACATGACTTCTACGGGGAATGTTGTAACAAAATCGAGCGCACGCGTTTTGTACCCTTTGTATGAGCCGATCCGTACGAGCTAAGAGGCGCGGGCCATACACAGTGTCGGCGTAGTTCAACCTAGATAGAACTAACGTTTCCACAAGTTGCTCGCGTAGTGGTACGGATAAATAAGGCCTCATCTTGTACAAGACCTTCAGGCGGTAAAAACAGTTTCTCACAGAGTCTGCTACGTGTTTCTCAAAACGAAGGTCTTTGTCCATAGTAAGGCCTAAATTTCGCGCCTCAAACACTCGTTCAATTGGTTCACTCATTAGTTCTAAGTCGAAGGTCAAAGGTAGTCGAGCAAGCTGCTGCCTGGTGCCAAATACCATATACTTAGTTTTTGTAGGGTTTAGCGACAGGCAGTTCTCCTCGGACCAAGTAGCGATTCGTTTGAGATCCTCGTTAAGGTATTTGATGGCGCTGTCATACTCGTCTGGGTGGAAAGAAATATATAGTTGTACATCGTCGGCGTATATGTGGTACTTGCATCTCTGTAGGCATCTTATTATGTCAGCGCAGTACAAAATGAAGAGAATGGGACCTAAAATAGAACCCTGAGGAACTCCTCTATCTACGGGAATAGATGTTGAGCTACGGGTAGTGCCGTCACTCAGACGCAGCTCAACTAATTGTTCCCTCTGGCTTAAGTAGCTACGGAACCATTGGATAGCTTCAGGGTCGAAACCGTAATATTTTAGTTTTGACAATAATAACGGGATATTTATAGCGTCAAATGCCCTGGAAAAATCCAATAGAACAAGTAATGTGCACATCCCCTTATCTTGAGCACATAATATGTTATCAGTAACATCGAGTAAAGCTGTAGATGTACTGCGCTGTTTTCTAAACCCTGATTGCAAGTCCGGTAAAACGTTATTTTGCTCTAGAAAAAGCGTAAGTTGGCGGCTAACGATTTTCTCTAGTACTTTGGATAAGCATGGTAATATACTGATAGGGCGTAGATCTTTTAAGGCTAATGGATTTGAGTTTTTAGGTAAGGGTCTAATGGAAGCAATTTTCCATTGGTCAGGGAACGTTGACGTCGCTATGGAGCGGTTTATTATGTCTGTTACAACGTCTAAGGTGTGTGGCAAAGTCATGTTTATCATGTCCAAGGTAATGTGGTCGTTCCCTTCGGCGTTACTTTTGAGACCAGCGATAGTACGTGAGACATTGTTCTGGTCCACTGGAGTGATTGAAAAAATTGCTTCACCGTGGCTATGACTATCATAATAATTCATAAGGGATGTGCTAGCTAAGGGGTTGCCGGGAACAATCAAAAAGTTTCTATTAATTAAATCAGCATCTGTAAAGTGCGACGGAAGGTCTTGTCTAGGTTTAAAGTCAGATAATGTGGATTTTAGATTTTTCCATAGTAATTTAGGATTTTTGATTTTATTATTTATATTGTGTTTGAAATATGCAGTTTTTTCACTGAACAGTGAATTAACCACCAAGTGCTTTAGGTCTTTGTAGTAACTTTTTTTAGAGTCAGATTTAGTTTTCCTATAAGTATTAAGCGCAATGTCACGCAAACGCATCATAAGTTTGATTGTGTCTGTGATCCACGGATAGGATTTTTCCCTAACAGTGCATGTCTTAATTGGTGCATGTACATCAAACAAGAAAGTAAGATGGGTGTTGAAGACATGCACCATATCATTAACAGAAAAACATCTTTACTTTATTTATAAATATTTGGTCTTACAGACAGAAAAACATCTTTACTCCACCTTCATAGATTACATACTTGCACCTCTGTTCACCCATTTAAGTCTAACTGCGGTACTCAGAGATATTTAATGATTACTTAAGCCGTCACTTAGCAAAGATTTGACATACTTTTGTATGACAAAGCTGTCAAAACCTTTACTAAGTGATGGCCTAAGTAATCATTAAAGCTCTCTGAGTGCGGCAGTAAGAGTCGTATCTAAACCTGAACTGCCTATTCGCAACAAAAGTAAAAACTAGTGTGAAAATACTGCGTCGCTGTCACCGGTCATCGGCGACGATTTCCAGTTGGCGTGCGCAAGAGTCGCTGACTCGTGCGCCGATGAAAAACGCGCTCTCTAATACATGGATGATATAATTTGCTAATACTTGGCTGGTGTACTTCTATTTTATTGTACATCGTTAATATCTCCGTAGACTTTTTTTGTTAAAGGACTATCTGCGCCCCGCGGGTTCACCTGCGTGAGTAAATGATCATTATTTTTTCTGAATTATAGCCTATGGTAGTTCCTGATATTTTAGTTTCCCATTGTTGAAAAAATTATTTAAAAACAGTCCAGTAGTTTCGGACCTTATTCGGTACAAACAAACAAAAAATCTTTCTGCTCTATATTAGTTTAAGTATAGATGAAATCACAAAATCTTAATAAAGCATCAAGTGTCGCTTTATCGTTATATCGCCTGCTGATAATAATCTTGTTTAATTTGACACAAAGTGTTTATTATTGCATGATTGAAACTGATATGTCATTTATAAAAAATACTTAAAGAGGACGATTACATCTAATTATTTATCTAAGTTTTTTTCCATTATTGTTTTCAGAAAGTGCATGTCTGCCTTTTTAAGTTGACCGGACTTCACATCTAATAGATCTACATAGTTCTAATAATATACCACTAAAGACACGCCATCACTCAATATTGTTTTTTAAATGCTTGTTCTGTTTATCATGCAAATCATTCTTTTTGGTTCTAATTTTATATTTATTTTTTTTGTAACGATTATTTTACTTCTTAATAATTTTAGTCTTACTTTTAAGTCAAGTGATTTCAAGCACTGCTTATTTTATTTAATATACTTATACCTAATATTGAAGCTGTCTTGGCTTTCGTGCGTTTTTTCACGGGTGACCACTGAAAACCAGCGCTGTGCTGTGGGTGCCCATAGCACAGCATCATGCTGAGTGGCAACCTAGTTGTCGCAGTCACGACGTGCAACTATATTTATATTATCCCTGCTTTTTGTATTTTTTAATATCTGTTATGCGTTGTATGTGTATTTTTTGTTGTATGTCTCTTTGTATGCTCGTTATGTTTCTGCGACAAATAAATATTTTTTTTTCTTTCTTTCTTCTTTCTACCAATTGATTTTATTATATTTTATGACGATTAAAATCTTGCTTTTGCTCAGAAGTTGAACAGTAAATCTAATTAATACCATTGTATAATTTTACAAGTGGACCTCTGCTTCATGCGGTTTTTGTAACTTGAGAAAATATCGAAATATTATTACAACGCAACAACACTAATACTGCTATAACAACTTACTCCATTTGCATAGTTTTTTTTAAACGTTGCCCCACACTAGGAATTTCTCCTGTATGGTGGGTGTGTTCACAAACATATAAAGCCACATACACAAATACCCAGACCCGAAACAACTATCTGCAGGCCATACAAATATTTGTTCCGTGCGGGGATGGAACCCGCGACACGTGGCGCAGCAGTCCAATCGCTTAGCCACTGAGCCAACCGTGCCGTCAATATTTACAAAACCCTTTCTTCGTTCTCGAAGTGATGATGAAAATAACATCATTTGTTAAGGAGTTTAGAAACCAAATCACATAATTATGTAACTGCTTGAAGTCGCTTGTAGTTTTCCTAGAACTTTAATAGTTACATAAACCGCGATGCTTGTTAATCCAGAAGGGTTAAGAAGAGGTTTATTTAATGGTACACCCATATTTCACCAGTTATGTTTAAGGGCCATGTAATCGTAAGGGCCGACGCCTATCGGGGCTGGTTGTTCGAAAGAGAAACCCCGACCCTGGACAGGAAAGGCTAAGAAGGAACATGGGTAGTTTTTAGTCAGTAGAAGTTTGACACTCCCTTCCGCACCGCCCAGAGTGGGAGGAGTCATTCAATGATTTCCCACCCTCCAAAAAATAAACAAAATGGCCCATGTATCGGGGGCGAGGCTGTGGCTGCTGCTAAGAAAACCCATAACAAATTGCTCGACCTAGGCTAGGAGTCGAGCCTAGGACTTCACGGTCAGCAGTCACGGTTGCGAACACTAGACTAGGTTATATTTCGTACAGAATTAATTATCGTATTCTGTATCTTAGAATTTTGCAAACTTTTGACTGCCAAAGAACCCTTTGATTCACGAAAAGTCTTCCACGAACTTTTGAGCCGTTTCAGTTATTTGATAAAATGATAATTCTAAGCAAAACTAATTCTTAGAAAGTATCCAAACTGTTTGAGTTTATTCTGGTTCATACTCATAGAAATGTCATTCATTACTCAGAAACAATTCAAGCGGACTGAGTTCGTTCAGCAAATACATTTTGTATGCTCTTCATACTGTGGGTTGAGTTGGTGTAGTGAAAAAAACTAGTTTCCGTCTACATTTAAAAAATAGGGTTTTCACTACATGATAGATTCGACCCTCAGGAGTACGATGGCATACTTAACTCAATTTTGGCCAAAGTGTGCATTGAGTCCTTGCTTAACTTAACGTCCAATTATAATAGTTCCATAAACACAACATTTCTTACAAGCCCCCCAATACTCCCTGATGAAGGAAGTATAGTAACTAGTAATTTGCTACGACTATGTTTTACTAACTGTTCAAGATAGCTAGCCGAAGCAATCTAGTGGGGGATGGTATAAAGACTAGCGGTGACCTATTTCGCGTTCCACAACCAACTTACAGCAGTCCAGTGCTGTTGTTACTGTTATACCAATTAATCCTAGTGTTGCCAGTTGAAAAATCGTGTTTTTGTATCAGTGAAAACGATATTGTGACTGTAATTGCATCGGTTAGTGCTTGGACGAAGTGTTTTGTGTGACTTTGTGAAAATCTTCGATAATATGAAGGTTTGTTTGCAATATTTTACTTAAATAACTTTTGTTTATGAAAATCTTTGGTGTTAATAAGGAGTTCCTAATTGATTACTTTGGTTTTTAAAAAACGTTCTCATTTTATAAAGATGCACCATGATTTGATTTAAAAATGTTTTACCTCTACGTTTTACGTTAGCTATACAAAATTTTACTGGATTTCTCCAGTTTTGTATCATTTTGGTAACAATACTAAGAACACACCACGCTTCATTACTTTCATGTTCACAATTTTCCATTGAGGGGGAAGTGTCAAAGCAGCCCGCAAAAGATTTTTTTTTTTGCAATTTGCAGGACAGTGTTATGCTGTCTGTAAAACAAAGTATGATTTGCGACCATAACACGTTATGTAGTTGTTACAGAAATATAATCATTGAAATCATCAAAGCAACCCCTCGTAAGTTAATTTAATGACTATTTCATGAAAAAGTCTTCCAATGTAATGATTCTAATTATTTTGACTTTGTAATGCCATATTTGTTACGGTTGCAAATCAACATACAACCCGGGACTGACCTGTAAAAAAAATTGCTGCAGAAAATTTTCATTAAAAAGTTTTAAGAAAATTCTTTGGTAACCCTTTCAATAGCGCTGCTGATAAACAAAAATATTGTTACCGTTCCATTAAAAACGCCAATCTATTTAACACCAACTATTAAATTAATAAACTACCAATAAACTATAAAAAAGGGCATCAAAAAACTGCTCCTCAACGCTTTTAGCCGGTAATGTGCCCAAAAGACTGGCGGCATTGCCACGTTGTATGGCAACACTTAGCCTCTGGCCAAGATAAAAGCCAGCCCTTGGGTCATGAGAAGCGTCAACTAAGTAGTTTTTTTTAATTTCTTTGAACAGGCTATGAGCACCTGGCCCCAGTTTTAACATAAAAAAAATCAAATTAACACCAAACAAGTTCACAATTTCTCCAACAACAGGATTTCAGAACAGAATCTGGTTACATGCACAGAATTATAATCTGTCAATTACAGTGCAATGTATATCTGATCAGGAGAAATTGTATTAGCATACCTCTGATAGCGGGATCGACAGGTTCATTACCAAGACCAGCTTGTGGCCTTGAAGTGCGTGCCTGGTATGTTTCTCGTGATTATGATCATGCAGCTGCGCTTAGTTTTGAGTGAATTCGACGGGTTAAAATCATGTTTGTTACTACGAACTGGGTGTAACCTAGTAATAGGAACACCTCTGCCTAATTCTTCGGGGATAACGGGCGTGATGTTATGTTTATGTTCTTTAAACTATCGACTACTAAGCTTATACCCCGGTTTCGTCCGCGTACACTTCTGAAATGATCCCAGGACTAAATGGAATGAGGTCGGCTACGCAGTCGCTCTATGTAAAATACTAGTGGTCAGCTGTTAGATTGGAAGCCGACCCCAACCAAGTTGGGTAAGGCTAAGCAGATGATGGTTTCATGTCAGACATACACATACACCCACACCGCACAAACACCCGCACACATACACGCACACACAATACATTTAGAGTCACTCTTGGCCACCTTATCTTATTCAACTTTTTTGTGTACTTCGTAATTGGCGTATTGTTTTGTAATAATTTTAAGTTATTTTACTGTAAACTGTAAAGCTACCTTTCATAAATAAATAAATATTTAATATAATATACCTACTGATTTTTTTACTAATGCATAAATGGGAATCTAATCGCTACCCCGAACAAACACCGCCCATTCGTCTCTCTACCATTAGCTACACTATATTTCTCTTCAGATACTTACTAGTAAGTATACGATAGCAGTAATCTGCTCTTACGCCTTACAATTTAACACATAAGTACATACATACGTAGCGTTAGAAAGAGTAGTACTACGAGTAAACTAACCAGTCTAGGTTTCACATTGGCCGGTAATGACAGTCGTCATTCGATGTCGGTGTCATCCGTGCATTCGAAGTACCTAAACATTATTGCTACTTTGTCGCTTTTACTTTTGTTATTTTAAGAAAATGGCAGGCATTATTACAATAGGACACTTTTGTGTAACAATGCATGCCTATGTTACATTCGGTGCATCAAGCTAAAGTCCATTTCACGAAAGAAGTCCCGCAGACGCAGCGCTGTATGTCGCGCGACATAATGTTGTTTCACAACTTTTGGCATCGTAAATAAACCTTATGACGCACTAATCCAATAATAAACTCACAAAATATCTACCACAACAAACGCACCTTGATAACATCGACAAACGACAACATGGCCGATCTGTTAAATTTAGTTCCACAATAATTGTCCGCGGGACTTCTTTCGTGAAATGGACTTTACGCGGTATAATCTGTCAAATCTCTCTCTCTCTCTCTTTAAAAAAACGTTGCCTCACACGAGGAATTTCTCCTGTATCGTGGGTGCGTTCACAAACATATAAAGTCGCATACACAAATACCCAGACCCGAAACAACTATCTGCAGGTCATACAAATAATTGTTCCGTGCGGGGATCGAACCCGCGACACGCAGCGCAGCAGTCCAATCGCTTAGCCACTGCGCCAATTCCAAATTCCTAATTTATATTTATTAATTTCTAACTTTATCGATAAAGCGTTAGGTTCAACGTTGATTGAGAAAATTTTACATGTATGGGTAGCTTGATGTGCTGGCTGGCCTGTACTTTAATACTCAGTACTGTCAGTTGTGTGAAAATAACCCATGCCTTAGTAAGTATCTATAATAAGGTGTATTAGTTAATCAGAAAGGGTGTTTTAACCCCAAGGAGGCATATATCGGGGCCCCGTCGGGGCTGCGGGTTGTTCGAAAGAGATACCGCGGCCTCGGCGCAAGGGCTAAGAAGGAGCATGAGTGATTTTTAGTCAGTAGAAGTCTAACACTCCCTTTCGCTCTGCCCAAGAGCGGGAGGAGTTATTTGATGATTTTCCAACCGCCAAAAAAAAAAAAAAAAAAGGAGTACGCTCTCTTTGCATAAAAAGGAGGTTACAATTTAAAATTCATTTTAAACAAATCGAAACAAAAGACGAAGTTTCTGTTTACTGAAACGCTTAGCTACGAGTATATACCTAAAAGTATTTAGATAAGCTTTTAAGTGTACTTACCTTCAAAGACCAAAGCCTAAAAGTTCTAATTTATGAAACTCAGCAAGTACACACGGCGACACATCAGTTTTTATACATTTCCAGTAAAACACGGCCTCGCTTTGCATAGATATTCCGTACAATGAGATATACGCATAAACTGGTTCTGTATACTGTACTGTGAAGTAAATAGATATCGCTGACCTAGAGGATATAAGATAATCACATAATCGCGCAAGAGCTTAAAAAACTAATTGAGGGAAAGGTAAGACAAATTATGTTATCGCTCCCACTAGTAATGGCGAGGTAAATTACCTGCATCGCGGTAAATTAATTTAATAACCGATTAGTTGTAATAGTCATTGAAATACCCACTATACTGCGGTCCAAGCGACAAACTCCACTTTACACTAATCAGTGTCAAAGAAGGTCGTTTAATTATATTTTTTTAACGATTAAAGGTTCAAGTGTTCTTTTATGCTCTGAAGGATATTCAGATTTATCAATAATTATAGTTGGTGTTTTTTTTAATGAAAAACCAATACTCAACACTGCTTTTCTGAACGAATAAGGAACCATATTAGATTTGGACACACATACGTTTGTTCCAGTCTTTCTTCATAAATAAGTCTGAAAGGGAAACTGAGCCTTAATTTTCAGACCAATATGCAGAAAGAGAAATAAATTAAAGAAAAGAAGAAGAAGAAATGGAAATATATAAAAGCAGAAGAAAACAAATATGCAGAAATTAATGGCATTTATTTTTCAGGAATTAACGTCTTTCGTACGATAGTCGTAAAATATATTACTTGTTTTAATTAATCCCCAACGCAAAAAGATGTTATAAGTTTGACCGCTAGATATTAGGGATGTATGTATGTGTGTGTCTGTCTGTGCCACCGTAGCACTTTTACGGATGACTCGATTTTATTGATTTTTTTTTCTTCCGTAAGTACACCTTTATCAAAAAATAAGTAGGCAAGTAAAATTTTACTTAGGTAAATCAAGATTTTGCTATCCTACAAATGCCTAATTTACATCGCTCACAATGAAAAGTTGAAAATAAACAAGAAATCATTACCAGATCATACTTCGTAATGAAAATGCAAGAGCTGCATTCATAATTTCTATAAGGCCTCCTATATTATTCTCATTACCATCCATCCTTCCATATTCCAACTAACTCAACATAATGATAACATTCGCGGCCACTTTTCTCCAAGCATAGCGGCCGCGTGGCTATTAGAGTGTGGACACAGCATACTGCACACCGTTATCGTTCTGCTTTATTTACTGCACGTCACTGAACCTCACTGCAGGAGCTCTGTAATTGCTTTAGTACCTACTTATTACAGTAAAATGGAGAACTTCTCAGACTTAGGTAACTACACTATTTAAAAAAACTTGAGAGGTGTCAAGGGACACCCGGATGGAACGAAGTTCCTTTTGATTAATTAGTGAAGGAATTGTAATAAAATTTTATTTTTTTTAAGTTATAATAATATTTTTTTTATTATTAACAAATATGATGTACTTAACTTAATCAGTAGGAAAAAAAAATCTATAGCAAAAAGTGTCGTTACAACTTTTGGTCTTAATTTTTTCCGTCTAGCCCCCTTACGCAACGCGCGATAAGGAACTTCGTTCCAAAAAAATTTATGACATTATTTTTACTCACAAGCTTCAGCATAGTCTTGACCCTTGTACTGCTTAGGAGTTCCTGTATCTCGAGAGCCAAGCCTAGAGTTTTGCTACCAACGATTCTGTTTTGAAAAATGGGTGCCAGGGTTTTTTACCTTATCCGATTGGTTTGGAGGTTGTCGGCCAACCACAACACAGTTAACACAATCTCAAATTTAACCGTCCGATTTATGTAATTTGTATTGTTGTTTTTCTGGAACTGAGTGTTAGAGTCAAAGTATGAATGAGTTCAAAACTTCAAACTTCAAAGTATGAAAATTTTCTATCTTTCTTAAGTGTACTGGAATTGCCACTATCCAACCCATGATTGCGATCAAGTGTTTTCTATTTGAGGATTTTGTATTCTATGTTGCTTGTTAGATCTTAATCTTTTGTCCTTTTATGGGCCACTTGGCACTCAGTGTTTGTAGTGTTGAATATTTTGATGAAAGATTAGATGGCTACATAGTTCAGATAGTTAAGTACCCTAGTGACTCAGTCCAAATTAGAAACGTAGTACCTAGCTATAAGGTAATGCAAAATACCAAGACATGCTCGAGTAGAGCAAGACAAAGAAAATAACAAAGGGTGAACTGTGTAAAGGATGTTATGGCAAGGAAGGAGATGTCTGATGCCATGACGAGTAATAAATAAGAATGAACAAAGAAGACCCGAATTCATATCGAATTCGGATAAGGGCAAGATAATGATGATCGTAAAAATTACAAGAAACTTTCATAGGCCTACGGATCGGGGTTAGCAGCCTATGGGCTAAGATTCATCATCTAACCCATAAGCAGCCTTTAGCCTTTTACCAACTATGTTGGGGTCGGCTTCCAGCACCGAATGTAGCTGAATACCAGTATTTTTAATATATTTAAAATATAATGCCTATGGGCTAGATTGCATTCCAATAATTAAGATTACCCACGCTAATAAACTTTAGGAAGGAAACACCATGCGATAGTGGACCTACTCCTAACACGCCAAGACTTAAATCTCATTGATTTACCCCAGAAACGTGCAATTTGCTCATTATCGAGAAAGTATCGGAACAAAATGATAGATTGGGAAAGTCACAACCTTGCATTATGTTAAGGTAATGATAGGAAGCTGGTAAAACTGGCATTTCCTTGAGATTGATAGATGTGTATCGTCTGATAAGATAGGAGGGAAAATATCGTGAGGAAAGCAGAAAATCTTAAAACCAAAATTTTCGAAGACTTGTTAAACCGTTTTCCACTACCTCATTCACAGCGGAACCTGTCTCCCAACGGTCACTTGGGTCGGTTTAATCTTGAGGGAATTGTGATGCCTTTATATTGCGAGTTTGAAGGAACCCTTTTTTCACCTGAAAATTCACCGTAATTGCTTAAAGAATAATTGTCAATTAGTTTAATGTCGTCGATTTAAAAGCTTGCAAAATGTTTCAATAAAACAAGAACATTATGACCGAGATGTTAAGCTAAGCTCAAAGTTATCAAGAAATGAGGATCCAGATAATACAACAATAATTAAACTACCAGCTTTACAATATTAAACTAAAGATGTATGAACTTCGACGAGATTGTGGCAGCTGGCGTTCTATGGTTTCTGCTTACCCCCATGGTAAAAAGACGTGGTTGAGACAAAAACGAATGCCTCTTTTATTTTCCAAAGGCTATCCTGTTTCCTCTGTAATTGTTTTTGTGGGTACGTATTTGAATATCGAAGATTAAAATACCTACGCTTAAAATATCGATGTTCAAAACATCGAAAATGAAAATATCGAACGACCGTAAAACCGAAACATAAAATATCGAAAGTTTATATTATCGAATGGTTAAATAACCTACGTCCAATACATCTAAAATCTAAATATCTACAAAAGTTACATCGAAATACAGATTTTCGAATGTCCTAAATATCGAAGTACAAACTATCGAACGTTCTAAATATAGATGGGTACATATATTATTTGAACGTCGAAAATATTTTTTTAATGTAAGTAGTAGGAGTGGAAAAAGGTTGCTTCTGCAACGTCTCCGGCGCTACGGGAAGTGCAACCCCTTCGCCCTTGCGTAACAAAGGATAGGCACCCATGTTCACCTCCGCAGCTTCGGCTTGCTGGTCGCCTCCGGCGACCAGCCTCAGCCGCTACGGCTCCCACGGGTGCCTATGCTTTGTTACAGCGAGCGGGGGTTGCCCTCCCTTCGCGCCTCCGGATTTTTATATACACTCTAGGGGTAACAGCCAAAAGACTACGTAAATTCGGGGTACCCTAATTCGGTTTTGGAACAATTTCGACCTATTTTATCCATGAAAGTCAGTGTCCAGTGTACAAGCATAGGTCAATCGTGAAGGTATTATTTAGGTCTTGAAATTAAAATATATTTTTGAAAGTCAATATGTTATGCTACTAAAGTTAGTGACAGAAACGTATCGCTGCAAAATCGACTCTACGTAGTCTTGTATGCCCTACCCCTAGAGTGTAATTTAGAATCGCGTAGGCGCGGAGGGGCGCGGCAGCCCGCGAGCTGAGGAGCAGGTGGTTTTAACGCCCGCCGCCGCAGCTGAGGCTGGCCGGCGAAGCCGGCCAACAAGCCGAAGGTGGTGGTGAGCGTTTAGATCATCTGCGACGTTAAGCTCGCGTGGGACTGCCGGAGCCCTGCAGCGCCGGAGCCGTGACAGAAACCATGCTTGCTTGCATGTTGCATGATTGCTGCAAGCTTGTTTGCTAGATGGTAATCAGTTACTAGGTGGGTTACAAAAAAAAACAAGGAAAATTTCATGTAATGTAGGTACTTTAATTATTTTGACATAATAAAAACCCAAAATAAAACACATTTGTACGCAAATGTACAATATAACCACTGCGATCATTTTTTTGTTCTAGACCGTACCTGGGGACCCCCTAGTTACGGAGATATTGGGGGTCAAAGTTACAAAGTTTTCCCCAAAAAAAAAAACGTTTTACAGAATGCTTGGTTAACGGCTGTGTGATGGGTTGATTTACACCCTGTATAATTTTTTTTCGGTATTTTAACTAGTAGATATTTTTTTTAACGTAGATATTATGAACTTAGGCATAATGTCATTCGATATTTTGAATCATTCGGAATTTTAATTTTCGATGTTTTAAGCGTAGGTATAACAATTTTCGACATTTTGATACAATCGATATTTAAATTTTCGATGTTTTGAACATCGATATTTTAAGCGTAGGTATTTTAATCTTCGATATTTAAATACGTACCCGTTTTTGTCGTTTGCGTCGTGTTTTCATAATTAATGTCCATTTCTACCGTTGCGCTGTAACATTGCTTTCGGAATGCTGTTGTAAAATATATCTAGCGGGCAGAGCAGCCACCTTTATGGCCCTTCCCTGTACCTATATTTATAGACTATCGTGTTCCAACATTGCAACAATGTAGTAATGACCGGTCTTATAACAGGGTGCTCCGTTTCCTGGGCAACTCTAACGGTTCGGAAGAAAGAGGGCCGTATTTTGTAGTGGACTTTTGTAAACCACCATCAGTAAACCGTTCAGCAATATTTAGATACTGCGCAGTGTTACTAACTTATTTTTACATCCTGTATAAACCCATATAAAAGATTTGTTTTTTTTTTCGCGGAACTCAGTAAAGTGGACCTAATTATCAATTAAAACTACGTACTAATATTCGATAGTAATGGAAATCCCATACAGAAAACCCGATTCGGTTCCTAGAGCAATAAAATAAATGTGTCTTCACCGTAACATCGCGAATTATTACTTCAATAATAACAATGATTAGTTACTGAGTTGATAACTAGGAAAATTAGACACAGACTGCTAATGATGCAATAACTAATAAAATGATATTAACATGTCCCGACGATCAAAAATTGCGTGACGTTACGCTTGAGGACTGTTGTACGCGAAATTTCATAAGAGAACGATGAATAATGATCTTTTTTCGTTCGTTTCAGACGTTTGCCGGATTCCTAATGTCGCCGTTAGTTATGTTTCAGTCGTAATTAAAGATGTTAATGCAATGTTCTGTTAAATCGCTGGGCCCGGGCAATAAAGCGGTAATATCAAAAATCGAATTTTACAGGAGAAATAAAAGAAGCTAATTTGTTTATAGTGCAGCGTACACTGATCCAAAATAGACGTTCAAAATTTCAAATGAAAGTTAATTTTTTTACCAATCTAGCCTTTTAAAAATAATTGTAATAAAATAAATATTTAAGGAAATAATTGAAAAAATGTATAATACAAATTATAGACGATACTTTTTCAATTGCAACATCATTAATGACTTTATAAACACACCGACCACCGAGATTTAGGAATGTAAGAATATAATACGACGTAATTTCCGCTTTAGATCTGGAGCGTACCAGCCGATTACCACCTTCTTCAGGGAAATTTTATAGCCAAAGCTTAGCTGTATCATCCACTAATCGCTATTTTAGAATCCTATCAATTAAACATATTTTTATGTATCCATTGTAACAGACCGACCTTACAATGTTATTTTTTTTTTATTTTTAACCACTTTAGACAGTATTTTATGAAATTTATACATATTTTTTTTTAATGTTACTACTACCTAATTTTTGTTAAGTTAAATTTTAAATGATAATAACTTTGTATAAAAAAAACCTTTCAAATCACATAATTTTTATTGAATACTAAACTTTGGAAACAAACACACAAAAAACTCTTAAAAAATAAAAAATACTATGCTACCTTAACAAAATCACATTTTTTTTTTATTAAATATTAAACTTTGGAAACAAACACCAAAACAATACTATGCTACCTTAATTTGAAGAAAATCACATAATTTTTAGGAACTGTTTTATTAGGGAAACAAAAATAAAATGGTCGAAACCAACGGTAAAAGGAAAAAAAAAATATGCTGCTTTAATCTGAATCTTCGCTTTAATATCGATTTCTGCTTCAGAGTTCCTAACACAATGCAAATTGTTATGAAATGTATGATAATGTTTCGGGATTGCTTCGGTTTTGCAGAGACTCATCAAATCATCGTAAAGTGGTTTTGGTAAGGCGATTGGCTCTCTGTACAGATTTCTCAGTTCATCTCCTGATACATCAGTCACTGGCGTCTTTTTGGGTCATCCTCTTGAAGATCTGGTGTTTGATGCAGTATTTAAAGAAATATACTCATCGTCAAAGTTATACTTTAAATAAATAACATCTGGATGAGCTAGAGTAATCTTGATTTCGTGAATCTTTGTCCACATAACTTTTTCATTAGTTTGGTCTGCCCGCAACCAGTGTCTTTTGTCCATTATTTCCTTCAAATTTAAGAAACTATGTTGTTCCATTTCCTTAAGATGAAATTTTTCACCATTGATCTTAGCATTCATGATTATACCATACATTTTATCAGGAGTATAAATCGTGTGGTTCTTTTTTGCGCGTTCGATAAGAGAATGCATCGAATCTCCTTCAGACTGGCTATGGTCAGTTTCAAAGTACCTATGTATTATGTTAACTCCATACTTTTTGGACAAATATAGATACAGAGCAAAGATAATCCTATTTTTATTCTGCCCAGCACAACCATCAGAATAAAATATAAAATTCTTGATACCACGTTGGCTCTCAGTTTCAATGAAATTTAGGACGCAACTGCCGATTTCATTAGCACCCCTTTTGGCCACTTGATAGTGCCAAAGATAGCAGTAACCTCTTCCACTTAATGAGTTGTAAATTGTAAAGTTATATATAGGATACTTTTGCTTGTAATGAAAGATTCCTACTTCTGATTGAGGGATCGTCAAGACTTTTTCAAGATCATAAATAGCGACGACAGTAGTCGTAGAATCGACTTCTGTTTTATCTTTAGATTTTAGTTCACGAACACATTCCTTGTTTCTAATGTGCTTTGTGTAAGCTTCTTGGAGTTGGCTTTTTCTTTCACCATCAGCTTGACGATACAATGTACATTGACCGCAACCTAGTGATTGCAATAATTCTATAATTTAAGCATTATGTATTCTGATGAATGGTTTAAGAGTGCAAATTATCGAAATGATGTAAAGATGGCCACAAAACGACAGTATGAAACTGTGTTTAATACAAAATTCAATTATTCTTTTCACAAACCTAAAAAAGATAATATATGTGCGGCCAATGTACATTGTATCGTCAAGCTGATGGTGAAAGAAAAGGCCAACTCCAAGAAGCTTACACAAAGCACATTAGAAACAAGGAATGTGTTCGTGAACTAAAATCTAAAGATAAAACAGAAGTCGATTCTACGACTACTGTCGTCGCTATTTATGATCTTGAAAAGTCTTGACGATCCCTCAATCAGAAGTAGGAATCTTTCATTACAAGCGAAAGTATCCTATAACTTTATAATTTACAACTCATTAAGTGGAAGAGGTTACTGCTATCTTTGGCACTATCAAGTGGCCAAAAGGGGTGCTAATGAAATCGGCAGTTGCGTCCTAAATTTCATTGAAACTGAGAGCCAACGTGGTATCAAGAATTTTATATTTTATTCTGATGGTTGTGCTGGGCAGAATAAAAATAGGATTATCTTTGCTCTGTATCTATATTTGTCCAAAAAGTATGGAGTTAACATAATACATAGGTACTTTGAAACTGACCATAGCCAGTCTGAAGGAGATTCGATGCATTCTCTTATCGAACGCGCAAAAAAGAACCACACGATTTATACTCCTGATAAAATGTATGGCATAATCATGAATGCTAAGATCAATGGTGAAAAATTTCATCTTAAGGAAATGGAACAACATAGTTTCTTAAATTTGAAGGAAATAATGGACAAAAGACACTGGTTGCGGGCAGACCAAACTAATGAAAAAGTTATGTGGACAAAGATTCACGAAATCAAGATTACTCTAGCTCATCCAGATGTTATTTATTTAAAGTATAACTTTGACGATGAGTATATTTCTTTAAATACTGCATCAAACACCAGATCTTCAAGAGGATGACCCAAAAAGACGCCAGTGACTGATGTATCAGGAGATGAACTGAGAAATCTGTACAGAGAGCCAATCGCCTTACCAAAACCACTTTACGATGATTTGATGAGTCTCTGCAAAACCGAAGCAATCCCGAAACATTATCATACATTTCATAACAATTTGCATTGTGTTAGGAACTCTGAAGCAGAAATCGATATTAAAGCGAAGATTCAGATTAAAGCAGCATATTTTTTTTTTCCTTTTACCGTTGGTTTCGACCATTTTATTTTTGTTTTCCTAATAAAACAGTTCCTAAAAATTATGTGATTTTCTTCAAATTAAGTTAGCATAGTATTTTTTTTGGTGTTTGTTTCCAAAGTTTAATATTTAATAAAAAAATATGTGATTTTATTCAAATTAAGGCATAGTATTTTTTTCTTTTTAAGAGTTTTTGTTTCCAAAGTTTAATATTTAATAAAAAAAAATGTGATTTTGTTAAGGTAGCATAGTATTTTTTATTTTTTAAGAGTTTTTTGTGTGTTTGTTTCCAAAGTTTAGTATTCAATAAAAATTATGTGATTTGAAAGGTTTTTTTTATACAAAGTTATTATCATTTAAAATTTAACTAAACAAAAATTAGGTAGTAGTAACATTAAAAAAAAATATGTATAAATTTCATAAAATACTGTCAAAATGGTTAAAAATAAAAATAAATAACATTGTAAGGTCGGTCTGTTACAATGGTTACATAAAAATATGTTTCATTGATTTATTTGTATCAATTGTTTACCTAAACATGATGCTAGAAAGCATGCGGTAATCATTTATGCGTAGGAGTGAAAGGGATGGCGTTTAGCGTAACACGACAGTACGGCGCCGGGGTTACAATACATTTCCGGGAAGAAAGGCGTAATAGCTTGTACAGAATAAAATCTCTTGTGATTACTTCGTATTAAGTGTTTACAGTTTATTGATATAATACGTTTATTTCCAAAAAGGTGGTTAAATTTATTACTGTTACCATTTGTTTAGAAATTTTGTGTAAAGATGTTCACCGTTTTTTTGTGTTATGTTTCTTAGAGTATTGCAATAATACATTTTTAGTCGTAAGAGAATTTTCCATGCAATAAAGCTGTTATTGTCATTTATTCTAAAGAAATATTAATTTAAAAAATTTGAAAAAAATAAGAGTGATAGATTGATACTCCGAGAAGCCAAAAATCAAATAACATTAAAAAGGGCGTAACCGGCGTTTACCGCTATATTGCCCGGGGCCAGCGTAAATGGATGCTTATTTTAGGCTATGATTTAGGTTATTACCTTCATACTTAAGTACTAACGCTCAAGGTAAACGCGCTCGTGGAAACCAATCCTAGATTGAACTTATTTGCTGATGAATGGAAGACTATAAATGTTTGTGGTTCTGTAGAAAAACAGAGTAAAAGGATCACTTAGTTCAGTTGCGATACTAAATGTAATAAATAAAACAACAAACATTTAAAGTTTACAGACATCCAGACTCTGAAAAACTACCTGCATGCAGGTCATACAAATTATTCCATGCGGGGATCGGACCCACGACACGCACTGCAGCAGCCAATCGCTTTTCCAACTGTGCCGACTGCCTAATTATAATAAATATGTTTCATATTTTTAAATGTGTAGTGATATTTAAATCATAGATATGTATAGCCTAGAATCATTCAGTTCTATGTTAAAATATAAATATCGCTCGTTTTCGCGCGCATCCAGCCGTGGCAGTTTCACTGCAAACATTTGTGCACGTAGCGAAGATATGCGCGCGCGGTGATAATCTACGGGTGAAGTGATTGCATATTATGATGCCTGGGAAACTTGAAGATTTTCGGAAAATCCTTTGTCGTGATGTAAGTTTCTACCGCTCGCTATAGGCATAACATAGGCTATTGATGATTGTAACATTGCTTTGCGATTAAAAAGATACATATGACATTCATCATCATCTTTTTCCCAACTATGTTACGGTCGGCTTCCAGTCTTGGCGGTTGGATACCCGTATTTTACATGGAGCGACTGCCTATCCTTTAAAAGATACATTTGTTGTCCTGCCTAATACTGATCGGTAAAGTTGTTCAAGCAAACTTATCTTGCGTCTCGTGTCGTATTTAAAGGAGTTTTAAAACCAAAAGTTGCTCTCTAGGAAAGGACTGGGCCCTCTTCAACAGCAAAACAATTAAGTACTTATATCGGTGGTCTGGCATGTTTATAAACCATAAACATGTACAGTACCCGGCGATAAATATTGCACATCGACCTTTGGAAAAATCAATGCAATTTATTCGTTAATAAAGTTCTTATTTTGTATTTAGCTTGCCGTGAAACATTTTCGAACCGAAGCCGACGTAGCTTGCGGCAGTTATATATAAAAGCACAGCGGAAAAGAGATGTCTCGAACAGTCATTTCTGCATATTGTGTTGTATTGTATTGTTGTTGTTGTATCTGTTACTATAATTCTTCTGCTTCGTTAATTCGTTCACTCTTGACAGAGCAGTCGTGGTCATGGTCACGGGGGCCACAACTGTGGTCACGGCCTTCACGATCCTTTTCCACCGGTTTCTTTTGGCCGCATGGCGAGCATATTCTGCCAGAGGGATCTTGGTCACAAGTTTGATGGAATCTGTCCATCGAGTTAGTGATCGACGACGGTCTCGTGCCTTCGACTCTACGAATCACCAAACACTCTATGGACTTATTCTTACGGGTAACGCGTCCAAAGAATCTGAGGATGCGTTATTGCCCAAACAACAACTATTGAGTTCTTTGAGTATTGACACGTTAGTCCGATAAGCGGTTAAGTCCACCTTATCCTAACCATAATTGCTACACGTATTTACTCTCGTCTTTTCTTTTATTTTGTGCCGCCATATCGTTAACCCTGCCACTTACCGAGTAAACGTTTACTGGGAACAATTTTCACGTCTTGTAAATAACCGGCCGGGCCGCGCCGGTCGCCGGACATCTTTCCCCGGTGCCTTACATATACGGAATGTCGCCTCGTTGCTTGTAACTGAGTAATTGCGTATATTTATATACTAACGTGTGTGGCACCGTGTTGTGCGCGTGTTTCTCTAACAGTTACAGAACAAAATTCTCAAAAAACAACATCTAACATTCGGAAGTCGGCGACTTGTTTTTTCATTGACTTTTATGTTGATTGTTGTTTTTGACCTACTCTTTTTGGAATTGATTAAAAGGAAAGGTAGTTAAGCTTCGATAAGTCTCTCCTTACTGATTGACTTGATGACCTTTAAGCTGATCTCTGGACAATCTGGATCTCTTAGCACCAGCATCAACTAGTTCATAAAGTTCTGCTATATTGTTAATCACATCCTTATCTGTATTATTTTCAGGTCTACATAATCTACCTGGCTCTCTGCAGCCTGACACAAGCGGTGTACATCAGCCGCATGTCTTCGGTCAACAGACTGCGATCGCCTACGCCTTTCAGACCAGGAGTAAACATGCAGAGGCCGTGGACTCACACACGACTCGTCCAGGCTGCCTCACACCGAGCACCCTATGTGCTGTATAGAAAACCCCCGCAAAGGTAAGCGAATGAAAAGAAAACTTAAAAACAAAGAATCAATCAATCGAAGACTCAAATCTTCCAAAACAAGAACGATATACACTACAGCACCTTAATCGGGTAAATACACCTACCTACATTCTTCGAAAACAAAAATCATCATTGTGAAGACGATAGTTTGTAGAAAAATGAAGCTTTGAAACTTCAAGCTTTCTATTCCACTAAAAAGTTTTTTTTTTTATTTGATTAAAGGGCTTTGTCGCTTAAAAAGTTTCTAGATCAAGCAGATGTGGCTTTAGGAAAGACTAAGTTCATTGAAAGCAAGGACAATTAAATGTCTGCCATTGAAAGTGAAGACGTACTTTTTCGAATAGGCACATGGGGAAATAATATGCAGGCTAGTGCCTAGTGCTAGAAGGAAAATATTCCAACAACATCTGTCACTGTAGGATATACTTTCGTATAATGCCGTTTGGTATAGGTAAATATTCTACTCTTTGGTCTCATCTTCTTCTTAGCGTGTCGATGTCAAATCTTCACTAAATAAATCAAATAAATTTGGCCCAATATTCAGCTATACGAACTCCGCTTTGGTCTAATGTATGTCAAAGTCTAAGCCGCGTAATGCAATCTTCATAACTTGAAGACACTTCTTGCATCCTCCAAAATCAGCAACCTCATCTTCTTCCAGGTACGCAGTGAAGCACTATGGTCCATCAGCAACCCGCAACATGTTCGCGGGCGGGCCGTGGAAGACCACCGGCCGACAACCCTTGTCCCCTGTTACTCCGGAGTACGAGTTTGTGAAGGCAGCTTCGAACGCGCCTGTGGTGCATACTGACGGTGGTACAGGTTGACTGGCTATGTGCACTGCACTTCTATTTTTATGCTCTTTTACTTGGGATGAAGGTACTTTGGCTGAGTTAAACTTTTGCGCTAAGTCGCCAATCTGCGTAGCGATAGTTCCGAAGTGTCAAGTTTAATAGACACTCGTATCAATCACCGTGACGATTCTGTCACCCGTGGCGATGCCAAAAGGCACTCACGGGGTATGTACCCCGCCTGTAATGTAACAATCCAAGATTCGATATGGTACAGAAACATGATAATCAGGTCCCGTATTCAACGCTTCGATTCGGAAAGTTATATGTCTATCTCGGTCACTTACGTTATTGCCAAAAGAGATAGATTAAATATACGAATAATCGAATCGAAGCATATTTTGTGAATACAGGGGCAGAACTGTGTTACTACAGGCGAATGCTCCCAGTGATTTAAAATATTTTTGTTCGCTCTGTCATACGACGGCACGAGGTTTACTTGGCTTGTTTGAACAAGCCACCACCACATACGGGTTCCTCAAATATCCTTTAACTCGGATCAAGGAATGCACCCCGTTACCAATCATTTTGTAATATAAAAAAATAGATAGCGTATTGGCTACTGAATTGAATTGTTTTACCTAACCTTCTACATGGAGTGAGACGTGGTCAAGATGTGGTGTGGAAGCAGATGATTCTTTGCCGTTAATTTATTATGTTTTAGAGTGAATATTTTTCCCTACTACCCTGCTTGTACTAATTGCTTTTACTGTGTAGATTGGTTTTCGATTTCGACTTCGTGCACTAAACGCACAAAACTAATTTTAAATAATTCGTCCATGGCAAGAAATTACGTCACAAAATTTAATTAAATTTATTATCTACCTACTATTTGAAAGCTTTTTCGTCCTACCCTTTAATCATTTACTAACAAGAGTTTTGTATTTAATTTATAATAATATGTGTTAGTTTAAAAGGGTGGGGGGAGGGGGGGTTAAGGGGTTCTATGGGCCACTGTAGCCTGAAATAAATTTATGTTGTTGTTATAGCAGTCATTCGATGATTCCGTTTTTTTAGTTTTCCCATTTTGTGCATATTTTGTGACGTAACCATCGCTGTGGTCGAAAGCATTTTGGTTCAGGCATGTTTGACCATCAGGTGCCATCCACACAATACCAGCACCCAACCTCAGCCTATCGGAGAAGCCTATTGTAGTCATCGAGTCCTCCGACAATCCTGTCTCGGAACTGGTAAGTTTCTACCCTACATCGAAGTCTTAACTTCGATTTAAATAGCAATAACAAGGCCAGAGTTTTGTGTTGTAATGTTTTTCAAACCTAAGAATCAAAATTTACAAACGAAGCACAGATCAAATGTTTTGAGATCCTAGCCCTAACCCCTGACTGACATAACTAAATCAGAATGTGATACCATTTTCACTTCTAAAGGTACCCAAGTTGGGGCATGATTAGAGGTTTCTGATCCATGACGAGTCGATAGGCCTGAGGGCCTCCAAATTGGAAGGTTCCGTATACTTATTTTCAGTTCATTAGACAGTAATTTTTGGTCAGTAATGGAGATAGGCCTAAATTAAGTTAAACCATTTGGAAGCTCTAGAACTTTTTCTCCAAATGCGGTTTGGAACAATATCAGGTGACAAGCAGACCACAAAATTAAATAACGATAATACTCATTGACCTACATTTCAGCCAAGACCGTCATACGAAGTAACAGAAAAATATCCAGAGAGTGAATACAGCGTGGCTAAAATAGAGTCGCCCATAGGATTTTCAAAAGCTACAGTAAGTTAAAAAAAGAACTTGATAAAACTTTATTACCTGAAACGCATTTAATTAATACAGTTGTTATACTTTTTGCAGTCCTTTACAACGCCGGAGCTACAAACGCTGATCAGAAACGGAGCGGCTTTGCAGCTGGCATCAGAGTACTCTCTGCCAGCTATCATTTCCAATCAACATCAAGGCTTACAACAACATGCTTTACAGCATCAGGTCGTGCAGCATCAGTATCCATTGCAGGTATTTTACTCTAAATCTCGTATGATAAAACTGTTTCTTGAAAGTGCGACAAATATTAGCGCCGCCCAAAATTTTCTAAGATTATAATTTCTTACAAGTTGATCCATCTTAACTTATTGCAGGGTTTACAAAACGTCTTACCGACACAACAAGACTTAATAAACACAGGAGCCGACGGCTTATTTATACCACCGAATGCTTTATACCAAAATGATCCAATGTTCTTGCAAAAACTTCAAAACCAGCTTCTACAGCGTTTCCCATCAGTGGAGTTTATTCCATATGCTGCTGAAGCCCCAAATCAAGTCCATTTACAACCGGAAGCCTCGCAGCTACATACCCAAATGGTTCATCCACAGATGATGCGTCCTCAAGTCCTTCACACGCAAGTCATTCATCCACAAGAACTTCATCAAATGATACTTCTTGAGAATGAACAGTTGGATAAACCGTTATTTTCATCACACAATGAGCCGAAGACAGTAGTTCAAAGAGAGACACAAGAAAATACTATTGTGACGTTAGTACCTCAACCTTTCGTGGTAGCAAATACAACAGAGAAACAGGTGGAAGATACTCCACCTCCTCAACCGGAAAATATAACAGTAGAATTAGTAGCATCTGAAACAGAGCCACCAACAACGACAGTTAAATACATACTTGAAAGTAACACAGATAAAAACACAACCCCAATTTACTACGCACAGATCGGTCAAAGCGTGGGTAACGTTATCGCCAATGGGTTTTACTCTGCCATTAATGACGTCAGAGCAGCAGCAGCACTGGCTCAAGTAGATGACTCACCAGTCTACAAACGACCGGAAAATGTGACTACTACAACCAGCAGTTCAGATATGACAGCTTACTTTGCACAAAACGAAGAAAAACCTGAGAATAAAACAACAACTGAACTGAAACCACTGCGAGGAGTGCCGTTTAAAAAATCAACGGATTCTGTTAACGTAGCTTATACGTTAGTAAGGGCGGATGATAAACAAGCCAAAGTGAACCAAGAAGGGGCTGTGTATGCGGGACAAATTGTAGAAGCAACCATTACCGAAGATCAAGATTTCAATAAAGAAAAAGCTACCTTGATATCTCGAAGGGCTCCAATAAGACTATTCGCTGTAGCAGACACTAAAAATATTGTCAGTTCAGCAAACACATTGCCTCAAGTGGCCGTGGTGAAGGCAAAGATTCCTCCAAAAAGCAAGTTAACGTTTGATGACAAAACTGGGGAACCTATTCTAAGGATATATGCTAGTTATGTTGACAGTCCAAAACAGGTTAGTGATTAATATTTCACAGTAACACTTAATAATTACAAAAGGTTTTTTTTTGACAAATCTGGCAGACATTAGAAAATTAAATAATTTCAAAGGTTTTTTTTTGACAAATCTGGCAGACATAGGTATAGAGGGTGGAAGGGACACACGTGTTAACCGTTTTCACGTCGGATGTTATTCAACTTAGAACATGTTAAGCTATTGCATAGCTTCTATCGCGGGCCTTGAGCGTGGGGACCGAATCCAGAAATTCCGTAACGAAAAAAACCTAACACTCATTTATTTAATAAAAGAAAATAAAATGTTTTTTTATCGGTCACCACGCTCAAAGTGTAACTTGAATTAATATCAAAGAAAAAAAAAACAAAGGAAAAAAAATACTGCATTAATAAAATAAATAAATAATTATAATTGCATAAGTGGATAAAAAATGCTATGCAATAGCTTTACCGCGGCAGTCTCCAGTGCCACACGTCTTTTTTTTTTGTGTACTTGGCCAGACATAGTAGGTACTCAGGGAACACATAATCTACATCAAAAAGAAAAAAAGCATATTTTTGAAAGAAACTTACGTATTTACACTACTACACTTTCTTTGCTTCCAGAAAGATGCAATAGTATCAAAACTGTCCAGCCTGAAGCAAATGAAAGACGCTGCAACCAGAAAAGATGCAGTAGACAATTGGAAGGCAGCGACTATCAAAACCGCTGACAAAACTCAGGGAGTCGACACAAACCAGGTCACACAGTTTGGGCTCAAGCTAAAAGATAAGAATGACTACTATAGTGAACTCATTTTCGAAGATTATGAAGACTTGTAATTTAGGTTTGGTCTGGTAGACCGTATAGGTACTACATCTAATGCTACAGAACATTTTTTTGTGTACTTTGCTAACAGAAAATTGAGATCTCATACCTCAATTTTCTCTTGCTCATGTTTTTGTTTGACCACGTGTTTAAAATCTATTTCGACCACGTTCATGTGATCATTCCCTACAGTTTAAAAATTAATTGATCTGTCTATTTCCGTTACGATTGCTGTCGGGGAGCTCTCATTGAAAAAATGTCGAATTCAGTGATTTTTATTCATACTTCAACGAATGAAAAATAAAAGGTAGTAACTACAGTTCAAGTGTGTAAAAAGCTATTTATTTACTCGTTCTAACTAGAAAGATCACAGATATAGATACCTAGATAACGCAAGAGCAACACTTCGCGTGCCTAGCTTACGTACAAAAATCGTAATCGTATAGCGCTAGTCGGACGTCGGCGCTGGTGCAAAAGGCGGGGGTTGGAGCGAAGGCTTTGAATTGATTTGATTTTCCACCACTAAATAGTGCTTCTCACGTCGTAATAGGTAGTCGCCACGCTTGGTTTTCATACAGATCGTGATACTTGCTTTATCTAGGTCTATCTATATCTGTGAGTAAGATGGACTAACAGAGCGGCAGTCGAAGCAAATATCTTGGTATTTTTTGGTGCCGCCGAGATAACAATGTTGGTAAAGATGTACCTACAGGGTGTAAAAGTACCCTTAACGCAAACGAAGGGCATTTGTTCTCCCCACCACTGCGATCATTTTTTTGTTCTAGACCATACCTGGGAACCTCCTAGTTACGGAGATATTGGGGGTCAAAGTTCCAAAATTTTCACAGCTGTTTTTGTAAATACTAGTATTTCAGGTTTTAACTTTACTTAAATTACCTCCATGACCCGTTTACTATTCAAAGCATCCACTAGCACAATGTTTTAAGAGTGCTACTATGAGTTTTACCGTAAAATGTGATTTTTGACCCGAAAAAAAAGTCATTTTCCAGCAAAAATTTTTGCGTAGGGGTACTTGGTTTGATGTACAGAATGCTTGGTTGTCGGGTGCGTGAAGGGTTCGTTTACACCCTGTATGTTTTGACGTGTAAAATATTGGAGAAATATTCTTATCTTGAAAATTTTGTCTGTTTGCTAACTAATTAATTACATTTGGGTGATTTTTGACTCTAAAGAAAACTGTAGGTGTTGACTAAAGCTAGTAATAAATATACTGGATATATTTATGACTAACTTCTGCCAACGGATATGTGTAATAAATAATAATACAATACATTATGTAAGCGTAACAAATTATTTGATTAGCAATAATAGCAGACATGATATTTCCATAAATTATTATAATGTGTTTGTATTCATAATTCGTGTAAATATGCATTTTTTTCCTCAAATAAGTAGATTTAAGTTAGATTTACTTTATTACTACAAGGAGTAATTTCATCACTTTTTTTGGCATTTGTAATTTTGACGAGAGAATGTTGGTTTAATTTAAATTATTTTTTGTGTGTTTGGCTCAAACACACAAAAAATAATTACATATTAAAATATTATTTATCATTGTCGATACATATATGACTGAAAACTACACATTAGCTGTGCTTTGATTAAAAGATAATTATTTGATCATAATCAGAGTTGAGATCTAGAGACACGACATTAGGCAAGTTACTATATTTTGTGAAATTTCTTTAATAGATTTTCAACTTAATCGCTATAGCATTAGGTTCAAAGTTGACTGGGAAAATTTGACAGTTTCGGGAAGCCTGACGTGTGGCGTCTGTAGATTTATAATAAGTAGTTCTACCCTGATAGCTGTTATGTTGAAGTGGTGAAATAAGCTCAAATAGGTTGTTTGCGACAAGGATGACAAAACTAAAAAAAAATTGATTTCTCAATGTTGTTAAACTTTATAGTTCCATAAAGTAAACCTTTCTATGTTTGAGAATCCTATCCAACACAAACATGGTAATATAAAAAAAAAAATTTCGGTATCGTCCGTCGTATTTCTTATTTTTCGAGATATGTCATTCATTATTGTTGCAAACAAGCGAAATGTTATACTAAGTTGCATTTAGGATAGTTGTTATTTATTTATATAAATGCCAAATTGTTATTCAAATAAAAACAATATAACTTTACTTTCCTTTTTTATTTATAATTATACTATTACAATTTACAAAATTGTATTTCACAATAATAATTTTATTGTATTTTGGTCTTAAACATTTTAATTACGGATAGCTACATACAAACTTATGGAAATAATAACTGCAAAACGTTGTGAAGTTCAAAACAATAATTCCTAAAAAAGGTATGTATCAAGAACAACTTTAAAAAACTAATTACTACAGGTAATTTTAAATTTAGAATTTTTAATCGTTTTTTAAGCCGAATTACCTAGAACCAAGGCGTGTCGCGTTCACTATGATTTTATTTTAATTTCTTAATCGGAAACGCGCATGTAATAGTATATTATGCAACTAGTGAATAAAGGACGGATTTAAAGCGAGGGCCGTAGATGAGTCACGAGCAAGTGAAGGATTCTAATGATTGAATCACGAACGCAGCGAGTGATTCAACTGTTAGAATCCTGAACGACGCGAGTGATTCATGGCCCTCGATATAAATTCGTACTTTATTCAGGAGTTGCATACTATACTTTATATCATGACTACGAGAAAAGACATAATTTAAGCGAAAATAGAAATTTAATCAAGAAATAAGAATTGTTACATTAATTGAAATGGACATTAAAATTAGAGCAATGACTGAAATTAAGCGTAATTTTCTTATTATTATCATTAGGGTGGTCAACTTGTGAAACAATATTTATTAATCTAATGCCAAACTCCTTGTCGCAAATATCGACCAATCAAATCTCGAGAATTTATTTGCACCAAAGAGTTTTGAATTTCGAATCTTAGCGCAAGGAGTTTGTGTAAGCCTAAGCATTGAAATAGAGACCGGATATATTTTTGTGTTCCAAATTCAAACACCAAAATAGTGAATAAAAACAAAACAGTGAATAAAAGGCCTTTTTATTCACTGTTTTGCGTGAATAAAATAAGCTTTTTAGAGTAGGTATGGTATAAAGACATTTAGAGATAAAGAAACTACCTTTAGGTAAATTAAAGTATTGTTTGAGGTCAAACTTGTCTAGTCTCTAAACCTAATTCCAATATCAATTACATTCTCTTTTCCGCGTAGCTAGGCAACAATATCCTATAATTCAAAAGTTTTGTACAAAAAGCAAGATAATAATAAAATCTTTTTACACAGTCCAGGCAAATGCCAATCATACTCAACAAATATTAGTAAGTTTAGCTAAATTATGTATAAAGAAAACAAAGGATATTTAGAAAAATAAAAGTCCAATGATTGTATGGAAAAACCTCCTACAGTCAGCATTTGAGATACATAGGTATAATAATTATAACTAGTTGTGTTATATTTCTGAGACCAATTTGTTAAAAAGGCCATTGGCTGCTGTACAATAAGTGCACTTTGGGTTCATAATTGAGGTAGAATGCACAACAAACTTAAGGCAGGTTGCACTAAAGGCGTACCCTATTCAATTCGGGCCATTATCAGGTATTGTGTCAAGTGGTGCGAGGGATCCTTCTACTTCAAGTAATTTATATTTACCCCCTTTTTTTATGGTGGGTAGAAAATCATCAAATAACCCCTCCCGCTCTTGGGCAGAGCGAAAGGGAGTGTCAGACTTCTACTGACTAAAAACCACCCATGTTCCTTCTTAGCCCTTCATGTCGAGGCCGCGGTATCTCTTGGGAACAACCCGCAGCCCCGACGGGATATTTACCTTGACACCTGCGCACTAGACGATCTTATGACTGCATCAGCGAGCGGAGTTCGCATGGCTGAATTTTGGACCAATAAATATTTAATCAAATTTTGCCATTGACATGGTAAGAAAAATTTAAGGAGAATGCGACAAAGTAGCCCGTGAAATTCGAATTTTCTTACGTTTTTTGCAATTTGCCGGTCAGTGTCAGGTTGTATGTTAAATAAAATAGGATACCAATACATCCCTCTCAGTTTATAATTCATTCACATTCATATTTAGTTCATTCATAGTTTTGTGCTATGGATTTATGAATCTGAAAGAAACGTTTAATAATAATAAAGGTTCCTTGAATGCCTTTTTCATCAATTTATAGTCACTCAAGGAACAGTATCGCATCAACCTTAAGCAGTCTACGATGTTGTATTTACTCATCATTTTATCATCATTCTCCTGCCCTTATCCCAATTTATTTGGGGTCGGCGCAACATGTCTTCTTCTTCCATACTTCTCTATTTCTCGTCATGTCAGTAGTCACCTCCTTTCTAGCCATATCATCCTTCACACAGTCCATCCATCGTTTCTTTGGTCTTCCTCTACTCTTATAGCCATCTACATTCATACTCAACATTTTTCTCACAACATTTTCTTCATTCCTTCGCATCACATGTCCATACCACGACAATCGATTACCGCACAACTTTTCATTTACCGGCGCCACTTTCAGACTTCCTCTTATGTACTCATTCCTTATTTTATCCATTCGCGTCACACCACACATCCCCCTTAGCATTCTCATCTCAGCCACATGCAATTGCCTTTCATTTATCCCTTTTGTGGCCCAACATTCTGATCCATACACGACAGCAGGTCTAACCATGGTTTTATAAATCTTCCCCTTGAGTTTAAGGGGAATGCGGGAGTCGCAAATTGTTCCCGTGACCTGCCGCCATTTCATCCATCCAGTGCTAATTCTATGCTTTACACTACGATCTATTTCGCCATCGCTTTGCACGAGAGAACCGAGATACCGAAAGTCGGAGCAAACTGGAAGAAGCACGCCATCTAGCGCTATGGCTCCAGAACTGGAGAGACCGCCGAAATCGCAAAACATGTATTCGGTTTTACTTCTGCTGATTTTCAGGCCAACATTCTCCAGCTTCTGTTGCCATTTCTCCAATCTGCTCTGGATCTCAGGTCCATCTTCACCGACAAGAACAATGTCATCGGCAAACAGCATGCACCAGGGTGCCTCTTCTTGTATGTCCGACGTCAGAGCATCCATAATCAACAAGAAGAGGTAAGGGCTTAAAGCCGACCCTTGGTGCAAGCCTACAGCCACACTGAACTCATCGGTGTTGCCAGCAGCTGACCGAACGTAGGTACGAGATTGACTGTACATAGCTCGAATTAACTCTACATACTTCCCTGATATACCTTTCTCTTTCAAGGCCCACCATAACACATCCCGAGGTACCCTATCATACGCTTTCTCTAGATCAATGAACACCATGTGCAAGTTCTTGTGTGCACGTCTGTACTTCTCGCACAATTGGCGAAGTGCAAAAGTGGCGTCCGTTGTTCCTCGACCTGGCATAAACCCAAACTGATTTTGGGTGATCTCACTCTCCTCTCTTATTCTTTTCTCTATCACTTTCTCCCATACTTTCATACTATGTGACATGAGCTTTATTCCCCGATAGTTGTTGCAGTCTTGCACATCACCTTTATTCTTGAAAATGGGCACTAGCGAACTATTGCGATGTTGTATTTACTATTCCATATAATTCCTCACACAATGCATCGATGTTTGCTTTGGCCTTCCTCTCCATCTCAGTGACCAGTTTAATATAACATTCCGTAATCTAGGATCCGCTTTTGAAGTTCTTCTTATTGGAACTTTATCATACTAACACACTAATATTATAAATGCGAAAGTTTGTGAGTGTATGTTTGTTACTCTTTCACGCAAAAACTACTGAACGAATTTGGATAAAATTTGGTATACAGATAGTTTATAACCTGGATTAACACATAGGATAGTTTTTATCCTAATTTTATCTTCCCGTGGGACGATTTTCGAGTTGTAGCTGGCAACACCTAGTTATGCATATAGACAAAACCGGTTTAGATGAATAACTGACTCCAAATATTACAAAAATGCTTTGTGTTAATCTTTTATCTCAAATTCCAAAACAATTTAAGAAAAATCATAATATTATACGGACTTAATTTATATTTTTACTATCCTACATTATGCTACCACTGAGGTGGAATTCTTGTATATTGCACAACATCTACATATCTATATAATTATAAAGAACCCTCTTTATGTTGTCTTGGCTCATCTACACCTTATCATTTTGGCACACGCATATTGCGTTAGCTGAAATATTGTATGTATCAAAAATGAAATATCGCCCACTGCATTTGTCTTATAATAATATTGCTTATACACACGGTTTTCACACATTTACATGGAGTAAAATGTTTTGAAGCATTGGCGCATACAAATGTATGTTTTAATTGGTTTTGGACAATATGCTTGTCATGCTATGTTGTCACAATCATCATCATCATGTATTCTAGCATCTACAAATGAATAACTACAGTAATACTTAGTCCATAGAGAAGCAATATCGCCCCTAAAAAAGAACCAATGGAGTTTATATTTCGATATTAAAGCTTGTATTTTAGAACTCGTATCTTTAAGAAAGAAAAATCTTGTAAGAAATCTATAGTAGAAATATTCATTTATTTAAAAAAGTGTCTCCTTGAGGTTAATTTCAATGTACGGTCACCTCAGTGGATGAGCAGTGTGCTGTCTCCACTGACTAAGCCAGTGAGTCTAGTTTCTCCAATTGATCCATAAACCACGGTCGGCCCGCGGCGCGTTTTGTGAGTATGTCGCATCCAGTTTCCGTCACCAGCAGTGTTTGTTCAAACTGGAAAATAAAAACACAGCTTATTAAATGAGTTGAAATGCTTCCCTGTAGCAGAAAGGGGAGGTACGATATCAGCCGTTTTTCGGTATTGGCGGGTAATTAAGGAGATATAGCCATCGCAGACACAGGTGATTTCTGTTCCTTTACTTTCATAGTCAGATGGGCCGGCAATCCGACACGACCGGAGAGAGATCAGGACCAAAGGCTTAAAGTGCTTTCCGAGGCATCATACAGCCAACTTCCTGACTTCAGGCTACTGAGAAATTTCCCAGACATAGGTAGCAGTCGCGCTTACGACCACGAGAACAACAACGGGGCAATAACTCCGAGCTGATAATAATACGATGATGATGCTCATGCGTGCTTTATATTCAAAATGTTTTTTGTTTATAGTTTTCAAAACACATTACATACAGTCAAAATACACAAGTTTAAATTTAATTGGTTATCGAAACTTCGCAAACGTGTTGTGTATCGATTTCTAAACACGACTTGATAATTATTTTTGGGGTCAACAACCGCAATTATTGTTATTGAAATTTGAAAAATGCGGCCATTTGTTATAAGAGGCAGCAACAAGAAAAAGCTTTGAACCACGCCAACAAGATAATTTTTTTAAGTCTTAGCTTGAAATCTTGATTAACTTAACTTTCAACCTGAACTAACTTTTATATTTTACTAGCTGATGCCCGCGGCTTCACCCGCGTGTATGTCAGTCAAATTATATACTAAAACCTTCCTCTTGAATCACTCTATGTATTAAAAAAAAACCGCTTCAAAATCCGTTACGTAGTTTTAAAGATTTAAGCATACATAGGGATATAGGGACAGAGAATGCGACTTTGTTTTATAATTATGTAGTGAGAACAGTATTCACATTACATAGTTAAAGTACAAAGGAAAATATTTCTTATTACTACTTCGTTAATTACTGATAATGTAATTGTTTGTAAAAAAAAACAAAATATCAATAAGTAAAAGGCACCTGAGCAGAGCGAGAGCCATCAGCAGTGACAGCGGTCCAGTGATCCGGCCACTGTTCATCACGCCAACCTCCTTCGTTGATCATTGGCTCGATTGTGAAGCAATGGCCGGGCTTCATCACTCCAATTGCTTTGTTTTCTGAAAGGATAAGCAAAGAATTTATAATAACAGCGGTGGCCCACACTTATGAGCAGAAAGTCGTGGGTTCGAACACAGGCAGGCACATTACTTTGTGTAATTTATCTCAAAATGCTGAAGGAAAACATTGTGAAAAATAAGGGATCAGACTGACTTAAAAAAATATGATTCTGTTTAGTCCGATAGTTAGATTATCGAAAAATATTGGATACGTGTTTTTTGTTTAATCAAATTAATAAAAATTGATGAAGATAAAACGCGTCAAAGATCATGAGTGAGGGCTTGTGACGTCACTTGTACAACTTGTACAACAATATAGGATTCTGTTATGTAATAATAAAAAAAAAGAGTGTGTGAGATGAGAGTGAGAGTGAGATGAATGAAATTAAACTGTGTGGTGTGCTCCAAATAAAAATAAGTAAAAGTGAAAATTCGGGCGCCTGGAGTACACACAAAACTATGCCAAGGATAGACTTACCTGCGGGAGCTTGAGACTTTTAATCTTCAAGCGGGAAGGCATCAATAAAAATCAATCATGAAAAGTAAGAACGACTTTATTACCCGAAGGCTGCTGGTTTGAAAATTCCTTTCTAATTCTAAAGCTAACAGCTCTAATGTGTAAAATTAAGATGACATCGCTGTTATTCTAAGACCTGTCATTATTGCACTTTTTTAAAATAAATTGATGTTATGTATCATAAACCATACCAAACTCCGTCGACTAAATTAGGAACCTGATGGATTATCCAAGAGCATCTTGGTGATATTCGCCGAGATTGCCAACGGCGGTCCAAGATTTTGGTAGGGGCGTGCGTTCAAAAATTTAAGTAATATGGAAAAAAAAACGCCTTGTGGCTGAAAACAAACATGAATAATCGTTAGCGGATAAAAAATGGCGATTGATTTAGAAATCGATGCACAAATCGTTACGAGCAATATACAATTAAACTCACCGTTTCTTCCAAAAATCAAAATGTGGTCATCAGTAGATGAATGAATCCAAGCAAATAATTATAAAATGAAGATAAGAGATCCTGAAACAATTAAATATCGGAAACTATTAGCGTCTGCTATCAAAATAGCCATGACAACGCGGAACGGACCGAAATCACAAAGAATTCGCTTACCTTAAAAAATAAAGGCTATCCAATTAGGATCATGACCAGGGCAATCGGCTACCACATAATTAGGGACTAGATGCCGCCCATCTCAAGTTATATTTTGAGATTTTATTGGAGCGCTCAAAAATCACTCCATTGATTCCAGGCTGTAGGTCGAAAAGCAAGAAATGTCAAAGTCAATTTGACAGCATCGAAAATAAAAATCAGTGTGACCACTTCACGAATCCAAGTCAACAAAAAATGAATTTTCATAAGGCAACACCAACCAGAGCCTACAAATCAAAGCAAAGAATTCAATAGTATGTAACAGGCTTAAAAGACTCGTTACATTACATCCCTCCCCGAAAATAAAAGAAAGGAACTTTCTTTTATTAGAAAGAAATCTTCAACACAATAGACCAGTCTTAACAACTTTCTAAATCCAAAAAAAGAAAAGAATCATAAAAGATTCGAAGTGTAAATGAATTCTGAACATGTCAAACGACAAGGTCTCAAGAATTTAATAAAAGTAAAAACATGCAAATGACAAAAAGTCAAAAATGAAATCTGTGAAAAACAGAAAAAAATATAAGTTATAAAAACTTGTTAAATGAAACGAAGAGAGAAATCTCTTAGCGCTTCTAAACTCCAAAACAGTGCAGTTAGGCACCATCGCCACTGACTACAAATTTCAAACGAATTCGAACAATTTACCAATACAAACTACAATTTTTAGTGCAGTTAGGCACCATCGCCACTGACTAAAAATTTCAAACCACTTGGAACAGTACAACTTTGAGTGCAGTTAGGCACTATCGCCACTGACTACTATGTCAACTGCTTCCAACTCTACCATCTCTATGAGTGCAGTTAGGCTCTATTGCCACTGACTAACTCCGTATCCAACAATCCAAAAAAATTTGAAACTCCAAACAAAAGTTTTTAAATAAAGCTGAAAGACCTTATTTAAAATATTGTTACAGGCACAACCTGCAACGAAACAAAGGAAAGCGTACTGTGATCGGCTCATCACCACCGAATTCCCGAGCACAATAGCTGTAAAAGAATGTTGCTGTGACTGGCTCAACACTACCAATCTCCCAAACACAGACAAACACAAAAAATCATTGAGATCTCCAATGAGAAATCTCAATAACGAAAAGGCGAAAGCCAAAGTTTCACAATGCGATCGGCACATCACCACCGAACTTCCGAACGCAAAGAAAAAAGAATGACGAAAGTCAAAAAAAAATCCCGCATTGTGATTGGAACAACAATGTCCAACACAATGGAAAAAGGAAAAAATATGGCCGGGGCCGAAATCCCACATCGTGATCGGCACAACACCACCGACTTTCCGAGCACAATGGAAAAAAGAGTCGAAATCAAGGTCAAAAGTTACACCAAGATTCAAAAAATAATAAGGCATTTTGTAACAAAGGTTACAGAATGCAACTCTAGTAAAAATGAGAAACAATTCTGTCAATGAACAGCACAAAATAGATTTAAAAATCGATTACTATTTATGACGAAGAGAAAATAGAATGATTTCAAACTATGAAAAAAGAAGAATACAAAAACTTGAAATTGAGTTCAAGTTTTTGATCTCAAGGTAAAAATAACCTGAAGTGTAGGGTTATATAAGATCCTAATAAAATGTAAACAGGTAAAAGGTTACCCTTAAAAAAATAAGATCTTATACAATCCAACAAAAACGAACAAAACATAAAATAAGATCCTTCGGTGTGAAAAACATTTAGTATGGAAAAAAATAGTATTTAATTAACAAGAATGGCCTAAGTTTTATTTTTAGAATGTTAAGAATTCAAATTCAATAAATTTATAAGAAGTTACCTAACATACATCTTTCAAATCGTTGATAACCTATCATCCATCCCCTCGTACATCACACTGTCAAAAACGACCTTCAAACAGAATTTATCAAAATCAAGACTAACACTTGGAAACCAAATTAAAATTTAATAATATCTTTAACATGATAACGTCCCACTGAACCTTTATTTAAATCTTTCAAAACATAAACGTTATCCGAAACCTTTTCAGTTATTTTACACTTTACAAACTTAGGTGCAAGCTTAGCTGAAAAATATGCAGGAGCATGAGATTGAACAAAACTTCTTCTCCACACCATATCACCCACACCAAAAGAAATGACTTTCCGACCTTTATTATAATAAGCGGCATTTCGCTTATACCCCTTTAACAAGTAAGCTTGAACTTTAACAAAAATATCACTAAGTGAATTAAGAGAAACTGCATAAGCATTCCTATTTGAAATTTCTAGTTGAGATAAGTTATCAACAGAACTACTAAAGTGATGTAATGACGCATCAAGAATAAGCTCCCTACCAAACATCAGAAAGTTAGGAGTAAACTCAGTAGCAAGGTTTACACTATTATTTAAAGCTAATTGAACATTGGGCAAAAAACTTGACCAAGTTCTATGATCATCTTTAACAAAACACGATATGCAGGTTTCGACCGTTTTATTATATCTCTCAACAGGGTTATTTTGAGGTGTATACAAAGTATTATAAAATATTTTGGTTATATTAAAACCTTTCAAAAAATCTACAAAATGTTTTGAAGTAAATTGAGTTCCATTGTCACAAACTACTATTTTTGGACAACCAAATTTGAGAAATATTTCTTTTTCAAAATGTTTACAAATTACTCTAGTGGTAGCATTGATCATTGGAAAGAACCAGCAATATTTAGTAAAAACGTCTACAACCGAAAGTATGTATCTATGACCAGAATAAGTTTTAGGTAGAATTCCTATGATATCAACTGAGAGCATAAGCATCAACAGCAGTACAGGTATCGACATCACCCGAATCCTGAAGCGGCGGAAACTGAACTCCCTTGTCCATGACTAACAAACAGCAAGGCGAATAGCAAACGAAAAGCAAAAACTAAATTTCAAAAAGTTAAGAGTTTGAAAATAAATTCTCAAGTTTGAGGTTAAGTATTGAAGTCAATGTGGTATTCCCATGAAAAATTACTAAGTTAATTTTATCGTTTTAAAAGTGCAATAATCACTTACAAGCAGCTTAAATCTAGATAAATTAAATGTACAATATTGTACTTACAATTAGATTAAATTATTTTCTTTAAAAGTTAAACTTAGTTTTTAAAATAACTTTACTGTTGAGAACAACAAAACACGGTCAATGCTATACATTTCTGTTGGTTTTGCTAAGAAAAAAACATGTTATTAAAACAAACAGGTCAATAAACAAAATTATCAATAAGTAAACACCAAATATTGTTTACAAAGATTCACCAAATTAAGTTAAGTACTACTTATGAGTCAAAAATTAAAATAAACACAAAGTTATTGAAGTAACAATGTAGAACAAACTAATGCAAACAATAGACTCATAAGTTATTTAATAATTGTGCAATAATGACAGTATATAGGTACCAGACAAACCTACTTCAGGTCCCTGTTCGCTGAGCGACAATTGTAATAATAAAAAAAAAGAGTGTGTGAGATGAGAGTGAGAGTGAGATGAATGAAATTAAACTGTGTGGTGTGCTCCAAATAAAAATAAGTAAAAGTGAAAATTCGGGCGCCTGGAGTACACACAAAACTATGCCAAGGATAGACTTACCTGCGGGAGCTTGAGACTTTTAATCTTCAAGCGGGAAGGCATCAATAAAAATCAATCATGAAAAGTAAGAACGACTTTATTACCCGAAGGCTGCTGGTTTGAAAATTCCTTTCTAATTCTAAAGCTAACAGCTCTAATGTGTAAAATTAAGATGACATCGCTGTTATTCTAAGACCTGTCATTATTGCACTTTTTTAAAATAAATTGATGTTATGTATCATAAACCATACCAAACTCCGTCGACTAAATTAGGAACCTGATGGATTATCCAAGAGCATCTTGGTGATATTCGCCGAGATTGCCAACGGCGGTCCAAGATTTTGGTAGGGGCGTGCGTTCAAAAATTTAAGTAATATGGAAAAAAAAACGCCTTGTGGCTGAAAACAAACATGAATAATCGTTAGCGGATAAAAAATGGCGATTGATTTAGAAATCGATGCACAAATCGTTACGAGCAATATACAATTAAACTCACCGTTTCTTCCAAAAATCAAAATGTGGTCATCAGTAGATGAATGAATCCAAGCAAATAATTATAAAATGAAGATAAGAGATCCTGAAACAATTAAATATCGGAAACTATTAGCGTCTGCTATCAAAATAGCCATGACAACGCGGAACGGACCGAAATCACAAAGAATTCGCTTACCTTAAAAAATAAAGGCTATCCAATTAGGATCATGACCAGGGCAATCGGCTACCACATAATTAGGGACTAGATGCCGCCCATCTCAAGTTATATTTTGAGATTTTATTGGAGCGCTCAAAAATCACTCCATTGATTCCAGGCTGTAGGTCGAAAAGCAAGAAATGTCAAAGTCAATTTGACAGCATCGAAAATAAAAATCAGTGTGACCACTTCACGAATCCAAGTCAACAAAAAATGAATTTTCATAAGGCAACACCAACCAGAGCCTACAAATCAAAGCAAAGAATTCAATAGTATGTAACAGGCTTAAAAGACTCGTTACAGTTAATTAATTAATTTTAATCTTAGACTTGAAATTAAGCATAGGAACCTTTGTGTGATTATTTTTTATTTTTATTTGTGTATTTATTTTGTGTGATTTACACCAATTTTTTGAACAAGCTTGAATTACTTGGTTGATCAATTTATATTTGTACAAGATAGTCCACATAAAAATAGATCAACCAAGTATGTAGCAACTACAATGCTTGTGACTACAATACTTACTGGCATAATGAGGCACATTAGGTGTGGTATGGAACAGCCTATGTATTCCATGCCCACAGTAGGACCGTACAACGCTGAACCCATTCGCCTGAGCATGCTTCTGAATAACATTCCCAATTTCTCGGTACTTCTCACCAGGCTTTACTATCGCAATAGCTTGCGATATGCATTCATACGTAACCTGGACAAGCTTTCTAGTAGTTTCTGGTACGTTTCCAACAAAGAACGTCTCGTTGAGATCACCGTGAAATCCTCGGTGGTAGACTGTTACATCAACATTGCAAATATCACCGTCCTGTAAATTAAAGGCATTTAACTTTTGAGATTGCAAAAATAACATTAAGTACTTCAATTCTTATTGAGAGTGTTTCGAATAAGTTATCAGTATCACAGTAAAATAGCTGTGCAGTGAGATAACCAGTAATAAAAAATAATGAGTGTGTATATCATAGTTTTGCAAGAAAACAACACAGGCCAACTTTTTATAACAAGGTCAATAAACTCATAACAATATGGGGTTACTTATATGCTAATGTTCTTGAACATGACATGAATTTTTTTCAAGGTTTGGACGTACAAAACGGCCTATTGAGTATATTCTATCATCTTGTAACAGTTTATTGACCCTAAGATTTTACTTAATTGTGATACAGGATTGAGAATTACTATGTCATTTTCTGATCCTGTCATTGGTCACAATTGCAAGTTATAAGCCAAAGTTAGTTTACCATAAATATTTCTCATTAAATAATGGATACGTCATAACATAACATAACACCTTCCAGTACACTAAACTGATATTCAGGATTACAATATAGTGGACCCATGGTAATGTAACATCCCTATAACGGCCGAATGTAGGAACACAAACTATTTTGACAAATCTTCAATAATGTAAGATAATGCATGATGAAGCAGATTGCAACTGTACACACCACCACTATACATTGTGTCGTGCTTGACAGATAGACCAGATTGATAGAATTTAATTGTAGTATTTTGATCTGTAATTTGTTGAATTACAACTAGGTACTTTTTTCTAGAAAAATATTTCATGAAATTCCCGACTATAGGGGTCTTAGGCTGCCTATCCATTGAAGCGGAGCAAGATTGCAGAGCGTAGAAACAGAGATATATTAACTAATAGGATTGCACACTGGAACAGAGGGCAGATTTTACACAATCCTATTAATCAATTTCTCTGTTTCTCCTCTCCGCAGCCTCGCTCGGCTTCAGTATACAGGCAGCCTTAGGCAGTACTCCGACCAATTCGATAGTCAAACACTGCCCAGCAAAACATTTGTCAGATTACTGGGGGGCCACTGTAAAAAGTTTAATAACGTTTATAAATAAATACAAACCTCCAAAGGACGTAAATCTGGTATTCCATGGCAGATCACCTCATTGACTGAAGTGCAGCAGCTGTTAGGAAAGTTATGATAGTTCAGGGGGCTCGGGTAGCACTCCCGCTCAAGACAAGCCTCGTGGACCACACGGTCAATCTCCTCCGTTGTTACTCCCACACCACATGCTCTGGAAACCAAGTCATCATTTTAAGTGTAAATCATTTAATATTGATAAAATTCAATCATTAGCATTTCCAGTTACTAAGATTGAGGCTAGTTTAAGCATTTGTATTTATTTATTTAAACTTCATGCACAAGAGTGGTACATAAATAGGCGGATTTATTCTTTTCAGATCAGGAATCTTGTTTAATTAATAAAGTAACAAAACTTTGTTTTTATGCTAGAGGGTAGGTTAAAGTTCGAAGAATTAATTCTTATGCATTTCTTTGAACCACAGGAGTATAACGTTAGATTGTTTTCGAATAAAAAATGTAACAACATTCTTGTATTTTTGTTCCATGTATTACTTAGAGAACTATTAAAACAACAACTCACTTGGCAGCCTCGTCCAGTACCTCTCTCCCGAGGCGACACGCCACGCGCATGCCTTCGATCTCTTCATCATCAAGCACTTTGATCTGCCCGGACCCCTTCGCAGCATGTTCCGACGCTGGGAAACCGGTCGGGTGATCAGCATAGTCAGGACGACCGATATGCAGCGGCACCGTTCGCTTTGGCCCCGCCGGGAACGGTCTCAGCTTCCCAGTGAAATTGAACGACGGCCACGGGTTGTACTTCACATTAGACACATCTGTACTCTCTCCCTCTAAAACAAAATGTACCTTGTCATAACGACTTGTAACCTAATACCGTAACATAACCTATACAACGCACTTACTCGCTAACGAATGAATTATTTTGTGATTCTTCCACGATTTCTTGAAGCAGTCCTGATTACAGAAATATGAGCCTTGAATTCCGAGTTTTATGCAAGTCGGACATTGTAATTGTGCAATGGATTTGCAGCCGGGTGTTTCACACATTCCAATCGCCGCCATTTTTTTGAGATGACTGTCAAAGTGTCAAATCTGTCTAATTTGTATTGACACTTGCTAGTAAGTGTTACCAGCCTGATTTGAATTATAAATAAGAAACGTTCCAAATCTGCTTTTGCATAATTATGGTGGTCTACAAAAGTGTTTTATTACCAGAAGACGGGATTCGTCACCAAGGGGAGGGAGGCCTAGAAACCGCTGGTGTGATGAGTTGATGACTGAAGCGTTTGTGAATGATTGGCCGAAGAAAAACGCATGGTGAGGAAGAGTGCAAGGCTATGAGGGAGACCTATGCCCAGTCGTGGGACAACATAGGCTAAGGACTAGATTGAGGTCATACAAAGGCCCATCCAAAAATACAAAAAGGAAAAAAAAGATTATTTGCATCCAATGAAATTACCCTTATTATCCAGTTCATTCAAAGGTACAGGTACCTTCACCTGACCATTCATCGTACTTTTAGTAAAATTCTGTAATTCGGAGTTTTAAGGTAATAAAAAATTATTAGTTAAAATTATGGTTATAGATATTCATAATAATTAATTACAGAATAATTGGCCGCCCCCGGAGAATAAAATGATAACTGCCATTACCATAGTTTTATTGTTATGCCATGTTTGAAACCTTCGGAGCCTAATACATCTACTTACTTATTTTTTTTTTGTGATTTTTCTCCTTTAATCCACAAAGTTATAAGATAAAACAATAATATTCACTACTTTTCCCTGAACAGATGCGTACTAGAAAAAAAAAAAAGACGTGTGGCACTCGGAGACTGCCGCGGTAAAGCTATTGCATAGCATTTTTTATCAACTTATGCAATTATAATTATTTATTTATTTTATTAATGCAGTATTTAAATATAGTATTTATATAAGTATTTATACTTACACTTTTACTAATCATCCTCATCTTTTATAAAATGTCCTTTTACGTCTCATGTCGCGCCTTGGCGACAACTATTTTTGTTGGCAGCCTTATAATCGATCTTATTCGATTTATTAACTTTGATTTTGCTGTTTTAAAATATTAAATCTAATAATTTTTCAATGTTTACTTTTCATCTGACATTACGTCAGTTGTCAAAATGTCATTTACTTTTTCTTTTATTTTGTGTCATAGTTTTTCTTAGTGGTTAGAGCTATGAAGGTTACATTTGATTTATATAATTTAATTTATTTTTATTAATATGTTTGCTCAAATAATGTAATTTATTGATAATTTCTATTAATAGTATCTTATCTTACGCTTATAAAATTAATTAACACGCTCACAGAAATTCTTTGAGGAAGTTTTTGACTGAATAATACAGGCCGTTTTAAATACAGGCAACTCACAATTTTTGATTTCAAGAAATTGTGATTGTGAGTTTTCGTTACGGAATTTCTGGATTCGGTCCCCACGCTCAAGGCCCGCGATAGAAGCTATGCAATAGCTTAAAAGATAGTGAAAAAACAGTTTCTTTACGAATAGGCGACAATAACTTTTGCAATAATATTCTCGGAAAAACTAATCGGCGAAATATTGATGAACGACATTTTCATTTTAAAAATACCCCAGAATAAAAGTTCATGGTTGTATTACCGAATAATGCATGTCCAACATTAACGAGAATAAAATTGTAATGGAATAAGTTTTCCGTAGACCTATTTGACCTACATAATATTCGTTGAATATTTTTGTAATGCACTATAGCAATACTTACAGTCTTATAAAACTAACGAGAATAAAATGTTAAGAGTGTACCTAATTATAATTATTAGTCAATTAGGACAGCAGTCAAATGCTACTAACTTCTTAAATTTTAAATATCTTCAGTTTATATAACATAATTAAAATTACGGGTTTTTTTTAAACATTTTCTAAGGTTAAAAAATTAGCTATCACTGAGCCTTTTTTAACCGACTTCCGAAAAGGAGGAGGTTATCAATTCGTCTGTATGTTTTTTTTTGTATGTTTGCTCCGACATTAATAAACCGATTTTCAAAATTCTTTTTGTGTTCGAATAGGTATATTCCCGAGGTGGTCCCATTGTCACCAAATCAGGATCTGAAGATGGGATCCCAGGGAAATCGAGAGCAACCCTCAAATTTTATAGGCACATATGATGTTTTTCATATATTTTCTAAAGCTGTTTAAGTATTTGCGTCTGACCATTATAATATCATGTGAATTCGCTGATGATGATGGAAGGTTCAACTTCTCAACGGTTAGGAGTTGAAAGAAAATTATTTCTTATTTATACTCACTTATGGAGCGATAATTGTATTCTTTCAGGGTATTAGGTTGACCCGAGGTGGTCCCATTGTCACCAAGTCAGGATCTGATGATGGGATCCCAGGAAAATCGAGGGCAACCCTCAAAATTTATAGGCACTTATGACGTTTTCCATATATTTTCTAAACCTGTTCAAGTATTTGCGTGTGGTCATCATAATATCATGTAGATTCACTGATGATGATGGAAGGTACAACTTCTCAACGGTTAGGAGTTTATAGAAAATTCTTTCAGAACTATGCGTACTTAAGCTTATATAAATAAACAAATAAATACTTATAAAGCGATAGTTGTATTCTTTCAGGGTATTAGATTGCCCTGATGATAGAAGGTAAAACTCATTAACCGACGTTAAAAAAGGAGGTTCTCAATATTTTTTTATACAATGTATATTCACCGATTACTCGGAGGCGTCTGAACCGATATAAAAAATATTTTTTTGTTGAAAAGGAGATATCCCAAGGGTGGTACTATGATTAGAAAATCAGGATCTGATGATGGCTTCCCAGAGAAATCGAGGGCAACCCTCAAATTGTATAGGCATGTATCACGTGTTTCGTGCTTTTTCTAAAGTTTTTTAAGTATTTTCATCTAGCAGTCATCACTTCATGTTGATGAGTTGATGATGGAAGGTATAACTCCTCAACGGTTAGGAGTTGGAGCATAATTCTTTAGTAAAATATTATGGGGACGTATATATGGTTGTGTTCTTTCAGGTTATCTAGGTGAGCTGATTATGGAAGGTAGGTACTACTCCTAAACGGTTAAGAGTTGAAAGCAATAATAAGAAAATCTTGAAGGTTAAGGGTTAGGGTTCTAGGTTCTCCGGTATCACCGGGTGCCGGCCTACCTTCGTCGTGTAGTCGGGGACTACTTGACAGACAGGGCTGTCATCTACCCCGGTCAAGACGGAGAATGGAACCGGCGAGAGATGTCGTGCGGTGTTCCACAGGGATCGGTTCTGGGGCCGCCCCTGTGGAACATCGGTTACGACTGGGTGCTGCGTGCCGACCTCCCTAGCGGTGTCAGCGTAGTATGTTACGCTGACGATACGCTTGTGCTAGCACAGGGGGGGTCGCACGAGGCGGCGGCCGAAAATATGACACGCGGGGTTGCGATAGTTGTAGAGAGGATCCGGCAGTTGGGTCTCGAGGTGGCACTTCACAAGTCGGAGGCCATGGGCTTCCATGGACGTGGGAATGTGCTACCGTCGGGATCCCAGCTAACGGTGGGAGGGGTTCCCATCGGCGTCGAGTGTACTTTGAAGTACCTAGGACTCGTCCTCGACAGCCGGTGGAACTTCGTGGAGCACTTCCGACGTTTGGCTCCCAGACTGGAGCGGGCGGCGGCTGCCTTCAGGTGGCTCTTGCCCAATCTGGGGGGGCCAAACGCCTCCTGCCGGAGGCTCTATGCGGGGATCGTGCGGTCCATGGCCCTTTATGGGGCCCCGGTGTGGGCGAGTGCTTTGAGAAAGCGGGCCGCCCATTACCTGAACGCACCCCAAAAGGTTATGGCCGTGAGGCTAGTCCGTGGGTACCGCACGATCTCCCGCGAGGCGGCGAACCTCCTTGCCGGATTGCCACCATGGGATCTGGAGGCGATAGTCCTCGCGCGCCTGCATGAATGGCGCGCGGAGGCGCTGCACCGGGGGGTCACTCCGTTGCCGCGGCTAATTGCTGCGCAGCGGACAGACCTCCGGTGCGATCTCATGGCGGCATGGAAACAGCGACTGTCGCAACCCCGTGCAGGGCACGCCACGATAGTGGCGGTAAGTCCCCTCTTTGAGGAGTGGCTGGAGAGGCGCCACGGCGCCCTCACCTTCCGTCTGACGCAGGTACTCACCGGACACGGTTGTTTCGGGAGGTACCTGCACCGAATCAGGCGGGAGGAAACGCCCGGTTGTCACCATTGTGAGGATCGGCCGGAGGACACGGTGGAGCACACCGTGGAGGTGTGTCCCGCTTGGGCGGAGCCCCGCCGTGTTCTCGTAGCGGCGATCGGCGGCGGCGACCTCTCGCGTCCGGCCCTGGTGCAAGCCATGGTCCGGGGCGAGGAGGAATGGGACGCCGTCGCCTCCTTCTGCGAAGCAGTGATGCTAGCGAAGGAGGTGGCGGAACGTGAGAGGGAGAGAACCTCTCGTCCCAGCCGCCGCGGGAGGCGCTCCGGGCGTCGGGGGCCACGTGATGGCTTCCGGCCACCGTAGACGCGGGCCTGTGGACGGTGAGTGATGGGTAAGCTCGCCGTCCGTCCGTCTTATGACGACAACAGGCCGTGTCGACGGCGCGTTCGTGTTCCACGCGCGCCTCAAAGAGATGTCAGCAACATGGAAGGGGCCCGCAAGGGCCGACGCCTGTCGAGGCTGCGGGTTGTCCGCAAGGGATACCGAGGCCTCGACATGAAGGGCGAAGAAGGAACATGGGTGGTTTTTAGTCAGTAGAAGTCTGACACTCCCTTTCGCTCTGCCCAAGAGCGGGAGGGGTTATTTGATGATTTCCCACCCCCCAAAAAAAAAAAAAAAAAAAGGGTTCTAGGTTGAATGTTAAATGTATAGTAAATATTTGTATAGGATATTACAACTAAAAATTGTAAAATACCTAAAAAAAACTTTTTTGCAAAAAAAAAAACCGACTTCAAAAACACAAAAAAGTGAAAAATAAACTTCACAAGAAAAAGCAGCTTCTGAAGTCGTTGGCAAAAAAACGAAATCAAACAGACAAAATGTCACCGACTTCAGAAGCTGCTTTTTCTTGTGAAGTTTATTTTTCACTTTTTTGTGTTTTTCGTTTTTCACTTTTTTGTGTTTTTGAAGTCGGTTTTTTTTTTATCTATCTACGTCTACTGCTTGGCAAGGCGTAGTCAAAAATCAGTATTTATTTTTACTGAAAAGTTGTGTTTTTGCAGTTATCATTTTATTCTCCGGGGATGGCGAATTGTTTAATTTAATGAGATTATAGAGATTAGATAGCTAAGTGGAACAGAAAGAGGGAGTCCTTTTCTCAGCTGTGTGTCAGAGCAGAACAGGCTGAATAAAATAGTTAAATGCCAAGATATACTTTTGTATCGGATTTGTATTTGATCGGGTAGATATTAACTATTGCCACAGATATTATAATCTATTACTAAAGGTACTTACTGAATGGTTTACGAATATTATACAACAATCCTCTTGGAAGGTCCCAGGATCGAATGAAAACGTTTCTAGAGTGACAATAGAAAAAATTCCATCCGGCCGCAAGATAATTAATATCACTGTCAAAAATGTCCAGCAACTCCTGCATTGCACAAAAACACAAGCAGGTACAAACTCGGAAAAAGATTGTTTATTATAACACCAAAAAGTACTTTTTACATGTTATAAAAAAGTAGAATTTAATTATTACAGTTTCAATAAAAACATACTGAAATACGCCATTCGCGCTGCGATCGCATTGAGATTGACGTAGGTATTTGCTTTTAAAACTACGTACTCTATTTTTAAATCGTTTATTTTCTTCCAGCGCTGTCCAGAGCGTACATCAGTAATTCCAGTCGGACTGGCAATATTTTTATTGGCGTTCCACGTTCCTAGCTTGATTGAAAGAGTCCGCCGCAAAAAGTTCTCATCTGGAAAAAAGTAAAACTGGTCAACCTTTTTGTTGGTTTCCGTTAGACGTTCCAACATGCTCGTAAAAATATTAAGAACGAGGGTTTTTGGGTTGTGATTTAAATCCCAAGTTTCCAAGCATTCTTATGGTGACAAAAAGAAGGCTTTGAAAGTTTAACGAACTCTAAAGAGTAGCTTATATAGCTACGCTTTTAAATTAGGCCAATGTTCACCGTAATGCGGTTTACCTTAAGGGTGTAAAACACGGTTGTTTACGTATTTTAAGATACAGTGAAACTAGGTTTTTGTTTATTGCTCAGGTATAAAAGTCTTCATCATCATCATCAGCCTATAATTTTCCCACTGCAGGGACTCAGGCCTCCTCTTATCCACGAAAGTCTTACTATGGTACCTACATACAGTTACCTACCTAATGAATCAAGGGTGTTGAATCCCTTCGGGTGCGGGTTGTTCGCAAGAGATACCGCGGCCTCGGCATGAAGGGCTAAAAAGGAACATGGATGGTTTTCAGTCAGTAGAAGTCTGATACTCCCTTTCGCTCTGCCCAAGAGCGGGAGGGGTTATTTGATGATTTTCCACCAGCCAAAAAAAAATGGTTTTCATTCATCCCTTTTGTGGCCCAACATAATGATCCATACAAGACAGCTAGTCTAACAATTGTTTTATAAATCTTCTCCTTTAGTTTAGGGGGAAAGCGGGAGTCGCAGATTTTTCCCGTGACCTGCTGCCATTTCATCCATCCCGTGTTAATTCTGTGTTTATGTACTACCCAAAGGCTATTTTACAAAGAAACAATGTTTTGTAGAAGGTGATGTAAGACTTCGTTAAAACAAAATTAATACAATAATCGCCCTTGAGGTTTTCAGCTGCGTGGTCGACCAAAGTTTCATTTATACCCTCAAATTACTCATAAAGCCGATAAATTGTTAAAAGGTGAGGCAAATGAACCCGAATTAATTTAATTTTCGCAGAAAACATCGATACGATGTAGTCGGTAGAATTGGGTGAGGTATTAAACTAATTGCTCTGTCCGTTTTAGTTTTAAGTGGTCGGTCTGTCTGGAAAAGTTATAGGTGTAAAATTATAGGTGTTATGTTATATTATTCTAGGTGAGATTTTTGGATGTGTGAATACTGAATAGAATACTTAGTATAAAATTTTATGTTCAGCCGTATTCAAACATAAGATCAGATATGCAAACATTTGCATTATTTATGAAACATGTACTTACCTACATTATAAAAACCAGCAGGGCTATTGCGTATCTTTTTAAATGTCAGTGGCTATCATAGTGTCCATCAATTAACTATCAAATGGTTTCATTTTGTACCAAACCATAACCATTTGACAGTTAATCGATGGACACTATGATAGACACTGAAATTTAAAAAGATACGACACAATAAAATACCCCCTCACATTCTTCAACTGAATGAGACGCACTTTAAATCCTGTAGAAAACGCACACTGTAGGCCAGCATTTATAAGTTGGGGGATTACTTTGATGATATAAATGCTATGCTGGGTCTGCTCCACAACGACCACAACCATAGGGGTAGATTAATTGATTATCATGTGAAGTTATTGTAGAGGCTGCAGAAGATTGTAAAAATATCTTTGCATTGTATAGATTCAATATTAATATTATATAATTGCATGGCACATGTGTGAGTACTATGTACTATAAAGCCACTTTTTACATTTTCACATTTGGTTACATTTTACTGACGTTGCCCTGGTGGCTGAGAGAATGTCATGCTCACTCAAATGTCTCGCTGATGGTGGCGCGTGTGTCGGATCATTTAGTTCCCTTCAAAATGGTTGAGTTGAATGGTGCTGATCCATGCGTCATGTTCGTGAACGGGCGCTGTCAGTGGAGACTGGTCATCTCTTAGTTGCCATGGTATAATTTTTTTTATTTGTTTATTGTACCCTTTTACTCCGGACGCTCTTAACTTGCACGTCTTGCTACATAGTTCTCACATAATATACCATCCCAACATGAATGATGTAATGTACCAAGATTTTGTAACAATATTCTGATTTAAAAGAGTGTCCATGGAGTTTCTTGCCCGTTCTTCTCCATAGAGATCTACGCTAGGGAATGGGCAACTACAGTACTTTCACAAGTTATTATGCCTTGTGACTGTGACTGTAGCTTAGGAGTGCAATGCGTCGTCCCGGGGGTTGCTGCGTCGGGTTGCGCGTCGCCGGATGTCTGCGGCGGCGGGTGCTGTGGGTGCGGGGGTGCGCGGCGGCGCGTGCCGTGGCGGTGGGTGCGCGGGGCTCCGGGTCGCGGGCGGCGGTTGCGCGTTGCGACGTGCATTCGTTGTTTCGTGATTTGGAGTCTCGTGCATTCGTTGTTGCGGTGTGCGTCGCTGCGTGCTTTCGTGCTCGCAGAGTTCGTTGTTGCGGGCATTCGGCGGCGTGTGGCTCGGCGTGGTGGCTTTCGGGATGACGTATTGCACTCGTAGTTTAGTTTTGTTTTATGAATTGTTCTTCTGACATTCAAAAGTGCCTGTAATGGTTTAATTGAAATAAATGCTTTGAGTTTGAGTTTGAGTTTGAGTTTAACCCCACAGATCAATTTATAAAGTATCATTGCCATTCAATAGACGAATTAATAAGTGCATAATGTTTATCCTTATAATGTGACCAGACCAGCACTAATTTTCAATGAATGAAAGGCAGACCGTTTACTTTAAAAAATAGTTGTTGCTGTTGTTTCATCGGATTTTAAAACCTGGAATCCTAGATTCAGGTCTGGCCTTGCACGACCGCCGAACTGTATTGCGGTCAAACATACAATGATCAATCAGGTAATTTTATAAGAGTAGATATTTTGGTGCGAGACTGCCATGCCTCGTTGGTCTAGTGGCCGCAATCGCGACTGCTAAGCGTGAGGTGCTGGGTTCAATTCCCGGGTTGCGCGAATTGTTATTGGGTTTTACATCAGGAATTTCACACTAACAGTCACGAAGTCTGAATACACGCCCGGTTGATGGCTCGTACCCTATTACAATAGGGTAGTTAACAAAAAAGAACTAATAGTCTGTCAGATAGATTTCCAAAAAATATTGGACACGTATTTTTTCTTTTTTCACGTAAACAAACAATGAAGACGATACAGTGCTTTGAAAACTCGTGTGACGTCATATTCTAAGACATTTAGTATGAATTTTTTTACCGGTGAGTGACGTCACCACTCCCCACTCAAATCGTTGACGCGTTTTATCTTCGTCATTTTTTATTGATTTGATAAAACGAAAAATATCCTATCCATTTTTTTTCGATAATCTCATAGACGGTCTAATATGAATCATATTTTTTTAGTCAGTATCTCAGTATACATCCCTAATAAGGGACTTATACATAACTAACGAAATGTGGTAGTAGCTTATATTAGGTATACCTCTGCCTAACCCTTGGGGGCTAAAGGTGTAATGTTATGAGTGAAGTTTTTAAAAATATGTGTTTTTTTGTCTGATCTGATTTGGGAACCTAGAATCTTAGACCCAGGCGTGGCCTTGCACATCATCATCATCTCCCTAGCCTTTTCCCAACTATGTTAGGGTCGGCTTCCAGTCTAACCGGATGCAGCTGAATACCAGTATTTTACATGGAGCGACTGCCTATCTGACCTCCACAACCCAGTTAATACTAGGTAATACGATACTCTTTGGTAAGACTGGATGTCAGAATTTCAGGTCACTGACTACCTGTAACGACTGCCAAAGATCTATATATGGCAGCCGGGACCAACAGCTTAACGTGCTTTCCGAGGCACGGAGGAAACTCAGTATGTCGGGCGGTCACCCATCCACAGACCGACCTAGGCAAGCACAGCTTTACCTAAAGATCGGCCTGAGTGGCAGTTCTTATTAAAATAAATTGGGTACAAACAAAGATCAGATAATTATGCTTTTTACAAGAGTAGATATTTTGGTCCTATACGGTTTGGCTCAGTAACGAAACCCAACTTTATTTTTATAACACAGTTACTAAAAATAAAAATCGACCCATCAGCGTAGTATTTATGCAAATCTAAATGTAGGTATATAAAGGAGAATTTACTCAAAGCCGGGTTCAGAAATAAACACTATTATCCATACAAATCGAGAAGATTACAATACAAATGTACTTAGGTATAATCTAGGGGGATTAGGGATATTTATTGTCCGTTTTCTTCTTTTGCTAATCCCCGGACATTCGGGGGGTAGGTATTACCTATTGTATAGTAAAGGGATTCGCAGTGCGTTGCCCGTTTGAGTTCGTTAAATTGTCAGGATTAACTTAAATGCATCAAAAGGTCCGACAAGCGGGGTTCGGAGGCAGCGAGGGTTGTTAATATTTGTATTATTTTCACACAGAAATATCTCTTGCTCTGTTTCTTGAAGTATTTTTGGCTATTGCAAGCTTAGTGCACAAACAAGACTTTATTTCGATTGTGTTAATTTGTAAGTTTCCATTTTTCTAAAAGTGAACAACCACCAACCATTGAATGTTAGTTGAAAACTTCACTCAGCTTATAGAAGACCTAAAGCACGCTACGGACATCGTGTTTAACGTATTCACACGCTGGGCCCAAGAAATTTAATCAAGTTTTACCATCGCATCGTCATGAAGGAAGAGATGAAGTTGAAAACGGTCTCTTTTTAGATAGTTTTGAATGATGCTTAGCTAATGTTCTCCGTGTCGCTGCCACGACATTTTTTGAAATTTTGTCTTCCCAGAAGAATGTTGATGTTAATGTTGAATTAATTATTAATTATGATTTTTTTAATGTTCGTTACTTCCACCGCCTCGTCGGTGGCAGCCTAGAAGTCACCATGGCTGTATGTTTTTTGGCTAAGAGAGCAGAATAGGAGGTGGAGCATGGTTTACGATACACTCCACAACCACATCCTGCTGCTGTTCCATTACTTAGCTAAAAATACCTCTATGTAGTCAAGTCCTGGGTTCGATTACCGGGTCGGGCAAAGTGTTATTGGCTTTTCCCATCAGGAATTTAGCAGTAACAGCCACGGAGTCTGGATTCGTGCCTGGTTGATGGCAATAGGCTCGCCCCCTATTACATGGGACTTAAAACATAACTGGCGAAATGTTGGTGTACTATTAGGTACACCTCTGCCTAACCCTTCGGGGATTACAGGCGTGATGTTACGTTATGTGTGTAGTCAAATTAGTGCGAAGAATCCGCTGACTTCAAAGCCACGCGTTATAAATCTTAAGACAAAGGCGGAATGTTGCGCACAAAATAAAAACGCCTTTTTCTTGGATTTTCCTTTGTTTTCTTATAATACATCTAATTGATACTAGAGCGTAGGATTAAGTAATCCATATTATTATGATCTTAATCCTACTTTGTGACTTGACATCAATTCTATTAAATACGAACAATAGTTTTGTCAAAACTTTACTTTTGGTAGGTAGTAGTTTATAACTTTATACACTAACCGCCACTTACTGCCGTACTCAGAGATATTTAATGATTACTTAAGCCGTCACTTAGTAAAGGTTTGACATACTTTTGTATGACAAAACTGTCAAAACCTTTAATAAGTGATGGCCTAAGTAACCATTAAAGCTCTCTGAGTGCGGCAGTAAGTGGCGGTTACAAAACATAGACAGAAAATGGCATATTTCCGATTTGCATTGGCGTTTAAAAGAGTGTCTTCATCTATAGGTACATACCGATTAATTTTCTAAACGGCTGAATCGATTTTGATAGGACTTGTACTGACAGATAGCTGATGTTGTAAGGAGTTTTGATTAGAAAAAGGATTAGTGTTTCGTGCAAAAAAATTAAAACTCTTGCCGATTTAAATATGAAAAATTTAACAATATCAGTTTCAAATCGGGAAGTCATATTTAATAATAATTTACGCAGCGAAACTGTTCAATTTTCCCATGCAACCTTGAACCTGTTGCTTTGGCAATAAAGTTGAAAATCTATTACACTTTGTTACCTGATACTAGCGTCTGTACCAAACTCACATTATATTTCTATTACGGCAAAAAATAATTCCCCACAAAAAATGTCGTCAGCATAAAAGTTTCAATAGACTTGGAGGTGATAAAAATATATAATATTTTCACCTCCGCGATGGCAGTTGTGAATGGAGGGACCAAATAAAGGCTCTTTTTCTGAGGCGCCATGAAACTGCTGTTTATTTATTCAAAAGCCTTAATATTTTGTGTGCTGATTGCAATGATAAGTAAAAATGTCCAAGGGAAAAGATGGACATTTTTTTAAGCTGAGATATTAAAATTCATTGTCATCTGGATGCATGATTTTTGTTGGTGGTTACTGTGGAGGTTTTTTATTATTACGTTTACTATATTCATCATCTCAGCCAAAAGATGTCCACTGCTGAACATAGGCTCCCCCAGAAGGGGGGGATTTGCCATAATCGCCACGCTTGGCAGGTGGATTGGCGATCGCAGTATGGTTGTTACAAAGGCACAGAGAACGCTGCTGCCCATTCTCTGGTAAGTCCCTTAATCGCCTCTTACGACACCCACGGGAAGATATGGGATGGTGCTATTCGTTACGTCCGACACCATACGGAACCACTATATTAGTGAAATTTATTCTAAAGCTTTATGCACCTAGTGTACAAAAAAAAACAACGTACAAAGGCGGACTTAATACATTGAGTATTTTCTACCAGTCTATCTTAGGGAATGCAGAATGAAATAATTGATGAATATGATTAATAATTTTATTTTTGTGATCATAAATGGGTGGAATTTTTCTGTGGCAGTCCCTTGCCGATGGACCTGCTAGCCCTGCTGATCTCTCTCCAGGTATGTCAGATTACCGTCTCATCGGTCTATTGATGACCCGGTTGGCGCATTGGCTGAGCGATTGCCTGCTACGCTACGTGTCCCGGGTTCGATCCCCACACGAAAGAAATATTTGTATGATTATAGTATTTATTGAGATTTATACTTACACTTTTACTAATCATCCTCATCTTTCATAAAATGTCCTTTTTACGTCTCATTTCGCGCCTTGGCGACAACTATTTTTGTTGGCAGTCTTATAATCGATCTTATTCGATTTATTAACGTTGTTTTTACTGTTTTAAAATATTAAATCTTATAGTTTTTCATTGTTTACTTTTCGTGTGACATAACGTCAGTTGTCAATATGTCATTTACTTTTTCTTTTAATTTGTGTCATAGTTTTTCTTAGTGGTTAGAACTATGAAGGTTACATTTGATTTATATAATTTAATTTATTTTTATTAATATATTAGCTCAAATAATGTAATTTATTGATAATTTCTATTTACTGTAACTTATCTCACGCTTATAAAATTAATTAACACGCTCACAGAAATTCTTTGAGGAAGTTTTTGACTGAATAATACAGGCCGTTTTAAATACAGGCAACTCACAATTTTTGATTTCAAGAACTTAAATTCTGGAAAGAATTAAAAGACAATTGGATGGAAAAAACGGAGAGATGGTTTTATAAAAAGGGATTTCTGAAGGATGCCCTCCAGTTGAGATCTGGTTTTTAAAGAAGAATGAACACGTCTACAAGTTATTATCTGAGTTCTTAAGAAGAACCATCGCGAAGTACCTCAAACGTATCCTCCGGGCCTCCCTAAACGAGTCGCCCGTGATCCTCGCGACGCGAAGTACCTCCAACGTATCCTCCGGGCCTCCCTAAAGGAGTCGCCCGTGATCCTCACGACGCGAAGTACCTCCAACGTATTCTCCGGGCCTCCCTAAAGGACTTGCCCGTAATCTGCTGGCCAGCCTTCGAGATTTACCTACCCTGGAGCTGTTTTATTCTGTGCAAAGCGTGAGTTAGGAAGGTTCGTGTTTTTATAGATTTATTTGTATTTTTTACCTCTTACCTCTAAATTAAATTCAATTGTTAAATTACTTACCCTCTTTTACTTGTTAGGGGTAAGTAACACGACAGTTTGGCGCCCAACGTAAAATCAAGACTAGATCTCACTCATTCCCTCTCTAAATTCTAAAAAAACTTACACAAGCAATCAAATTTGGTATATTATTATTTTTCATCATAATTCATCACTTCATCAATCTTTACTACTCTTAATACTAAACATACATTTATACTACACCCCCACACACATTCCTTTTACCTCTGGTAATTGGCACTCTTTCGGCCTCTTGGATGTGTTTAACCCACTTCTGGGCACTGCCAAGGTTGGAGATTGGATACTTTACGACAGCCGCAGGACAATATCCTGTGGTCGTTTATACAAATCTATATATATTTATGTAATACTTATTACAAATAATTATCATTATATCGGATCCTCTAGTCCTCTTAAACTCTCTTTCTTTAACTCTTGAGTCCTCCTCTTAAACAATTATATTGAACTACGTTTAGTGTCGTGGGCTCTTCTTTTATAGATACTGGGTCAATACAAAGTATAGAGACTGCTAGTAGGATATTTTAGATTCCTCCTTCAGAACTTAACTCTTACTCTTTGTCCCTCCTCAGCCCTCCCTTACCCTCTTAAACTCTTTCACTCTCTTACCCTCTTAAACTCTTTCACTCTCTTACCCTCTTAAACTCTTTCACTCCCTTACCCTCTTAAACTCTTTCACTCCCTTACCCTCTTAAACTCTTTCACTCCCTTACCCTCTTAAACTCTTTCACTCTCTTACCCTCTTAAACTCTTTCACTCTCTTACCCTCTTAAACTCTTTCCCTCCCTTACCCTCTTTCCCTCCCTTACCCTCTTAAACTCTTTCTCTCCCTTACCCTCTTAAACTCTTTCCCTCCCTTACCCTCTTAAACTCTTTCCCTCCCTTACCCTCTTAAACTCTTTCCCTCCCTTACCCTCTTTCCCTCCCTTACCCTCTTAAACTCTTTCCCTCCCTTACCCTCTTAAACTCTTGCCCTCCCTTACCCTCTTAAACTCTTTCACTCCCTTACCCTCTTAAACTCTTCCCTCTTGAGTCCTATAATACTCTTGAATCCTCTTTTATTTTCCTCCCTTTAACACAACTTTATCTTCTTTAACTTTAATTTTTAATCATGGATAGAATTATTTTCTTTGAACTTCTAAACAAAGCTGAGCTAGAATACGAAATTAAAATAAGGTTAGAAGAACCAAAAGATACTGTAATACAACTTAAAAAACAAATTCTTCAACTCGCACCTCTTATTCCCTCTGAAGAAATTGTTGACTCGATATTAGAAGTTAAGACTGATTTGGATGAACTTACCACTACCTTAAATTATATTGAACCAAAAATACTATCGTTAGAACAGGGCAACCTTAGACTCTACAAAAAAATTAAAACTTTTATTAATCATTTATTTCATCGACTAGAGAGGATTGATATAGATTCGGATTCCTCAGAGGTAAATCGTTTATCTCAAACTAAAGAGAGATTTCTCAATTTAGAATCGAAATTTAATTCTTTATCTTCTGTTTCCAACGGTAGTAACCCTCAACCTATAATAGTCAACCGTCCCTCTTCAACTCCTAATAGTCCCAATGAGACAATGTTCCATACTATGCTTCCCGACATTCAGTCTCAATCTCAAAACTCAATTCCCAATAATTCTCATAACGAATTAAAAAGAATAAAATACGACGGGAATTCTTGCCCACGGTCATTTATTCAGAAAATTCAGGAATTTAGTATTTCTAGGAATATTTCTTCAAACAAATTATTGGATCATGCGTTCGAATTTCTTACCGATAACGCTTTACATTGGTACCGTTTCAAACGTGATTCTTTGTTATCATGGGACGAACTTTGCGAAGCTTTGATTTCAGACTTTGGCGGTTTCGACTATGACCATAAATTACTAGAGGCCATTAATAGTCGAACTCAAGGCAAGGATGAACCTATAGTTATTTTTATTTCCATACTGACTGGCATGTTTTCCAGACTATCAGAAAAATTATCGGAAACTAAAAAACTACAAATTATTATTCGTAACATCCGACCATGCTATTCACCTTATATCGCGAATAATAATATCAATTCAATACTTGCGCTTATTTCATGTTGTAAAAAATATGAAGAATTTTTGGACAAAGAGAAACGTTTCAGCGAACCTCAAACTACAAATAATCCTTTAACTGTTGAATTTAACTATAAATCAAATTTAACAACAAAACCCTCAACCTCTAACGCGTTCCCTCCTAGAACAAATTTTAATCGTTTTAACAATAAACCACAAGTTAATACAATTAATAAACATAATAGTAATGATTTTTGTGTACGATGCCGCATTAATGGTCATAAATTAGCTAATTGCTTGCAACCTCGTACATTAATAATTTGTTATAGATGTGGTTTAAAAGATGTAAAATTTACTGACTGCCCTAACTGTAATAAGACTAACAACTCCTTGGGTAATAAAAACTTTAATCAATCAGACTGGCATGATTGGTTACAAACTTTAAAAAATTTCTTTCATTGTTACAAAATAACTTCACTATATGATAGCGAAAAAGATTTTAATCGGCCTTTTATTGATATTTCTATTAATAACAAAATATTTTCCGGTTTACTAGATAGCGGTAGTTCTATTACAATACTTGGTAATAACTCTCATCTAGAAATTTTAAAATTAGGCTTCACGTTATCCAAGTCTTCTTTAATGACGATTACTACTGCCAGTAATCATAAAAGTAAATCTCTTGGCTCAATTGACATTCCGATTAGATACAATAATCAAACTCATCTAATCCAAGCCTTCGTATTTCCAAATATATCTCCTTCAATTATTTTGGGAGTCGACTTTTGGAAAAAGTTTAACCTTGTTCCACACATACTTTCTTCGGCTTTTAAGCCAAATACTAAATGTTCAGTAGTTACTGAAACTACTAAACAAGTACTTCCTTATAATGTCCTCTCTTTAGAGCAAAAAACTATTGCGGATGACATGATTAAACGATTTAAAGCTATATCCTTCGAAAGTAGAGGAAAACTGGGTCGCACTCATCTTATTAGTCATCACATCGATACTGGTGATACTCCTCCAATTAAACAACGATGTTATCGTCTTTCTCCTGAAAAACAAAAAGCTCTCATTATAGAAGTCGATAAAATGTTAGAATGGGCCGTTATTGAAAAATGCGAAATTCCTTGGCTTTCTCCGGTTATCATTACACCTAAAAAGAATGGCGAATGGCGATTCTGTGTTGATAGTCGTAAACTTAATTCAGTTACTCGTAAGGACGCGTACAGCCTTCCATTTGTTAACGAAATTTTAGATAATCTTAAAAACGCTAAATTTCTTTCAAGCATTGATATTGCTAAAGCATTTTGGGAGATCCCTTTGAAAGATGAAGCGGATAAAGATAAAACGGCTTTTTATGTCCCTGGTAGAGGCATGTATCGCTTTGTTATCATGCCCTTTGGTTTAACTAATGCTCCAGCTACCCAGCAAAGACTTATGGACATGCTTTTTACTCCTGAATTTGACAATAAGGTCTTTTGTTACCTTGATGATATAATAATCATTTCTGAATCATTTGAAGAGCATATCTCTTACCTAGTTAAAGTTCTTGAGAAATTAACGTTTGCTAAATTGACTATTAACTTTGATAAAAGTCAATTCTTTAAAAATGAACTTAAATACTTAGGATATATTGTAGATGAAAACGGTTTACGCTCAGATCCGGCTAAAATTAAAGCAATACTCGAATTTCCTACTCCCACTACTCGTAAAGAAGTGAGAAAATTTATTGGAACTTGTAGTTGGTTTCGCCGTTTTATTCCTAACTTCAGCACAATTGCAACTCCACTTAATAAATTAACTTCTTCCGGTAAAAATGCTCCTAAATTCATTTGGGATAAAGATGCTACTCTGGCTTTTAATAAATTAAAAGAAGCTCTTGTAACTACTCCTATACTAGCTTGTCCCGATTACGATCTCCCTTTCTCTGTACATTGCGATGCTTCTAACTTCGGCATCGGAGGTATGTTAACACAACTAAAAGACGACAAGGAAGTAGTTATAGCTTATATGAGCAAATCTCTTAGTAAAAACGAACGAAATTACTCAACTACAGAAAGAGAAACTCTTGCGGTAATTTCAGCTTTAGAACATTGGCGTTGTTATATCGATAATGGTAAACAATTCACTGTTTATACGGATCACGCAGCACTTAAATGGTTCTTAAAATTGTCTAATCCATCTGGTAGACTCGCACGGTGGGCTCTTAGGTTGTCATCTTTTAATTTTACTCTAAAACACAAAAGAGGTAAAGACAACTTAGTTCCTGATTTACTCTCCCGTACATCATGTCCACTTGGTGTTAATCCTATCTTACTTAATCCTGAAACCGTAGCTCCAGCATTGGAACACTATAACAAAATACTTTTAGAATGTCGTAACAGTCCTGATCGATATCCTAATTATACTATTCGCGAAAATAAATTATTCCGCTATACCCAATCTCCCTACGCGTTAACTGAAGATTTCGCGTGGAAAGAAATTCCTCATCCTGATCTCCGGGAAACCCTTGTCAAAGATAACCATGGATCCCCAGATCAGCCTCATCTAGGAATCTTTAAAACTTATAAAAAATTATCACTCCTATATTACTGGCCAGCTATGTTTAAAGATATCGCTAAAATAATTTCTATCTGTGATACTTGCTTAACTTACAAACACGCAAATCACTCTCCCTTTGGCCTTATGGGTAAACCAAAAATTTGTTCCAGGCCTTTTCAAACAATTTCTTTGGATCTAATGGGTCCTCTACCTATGTATGACTAGACGTAGAAATCAATTTATCTTAGTAGTTAACTGTTGTTTTACTAAATATTCCCTGATATTTCCACTAAAACGGTCTACTAGTGCTAACATCATCTCTAATTTAGAAAATTTTGTTTTTCTGGTTCATGGAGTACCTCAAACTATTATTATGGATAATGGATCTCAATTCCAATCCGATGAATTTCGCAACTTTCTGGGCAGATATAACATACCACACATATTTTTCTCTCCTCACTATTGCCCTCAAGTTAATCCCACTGAAAGATACAATCGTACCATAATCACAGCTTTGTCATCTTTGGTTGGTGATGACCATAGATCTTGGGACACCCACCTTCCTAAAGTCCAATACGTTATGAACAGCACAACTAATGCTACCACTGGTTTCTCACCTAACTTTTTACTCTTTGGACGAGAGACAGTTACTACTGGCTCACTTTATACGCCAACTAATAATCTTGATGAAATCGTTTTTCTACCTAGGGACATCTATGCTACTAACATAGGTTTATTATCTGCAATTTTCGATAAAGTTCAGATAGCCCTTCATATTGCTCATGCTCGTAACTCTTCTCGTTATAACGAAAGTCGTTCCTTTAAAGAATATAACGTAGGAGATACAGTCTGGCGAAGAAACTATGTACATAGTCAGGCTGGGATTTATTTCAGCGCAAAACTAGCGCCAAAATATGTTAAGTCTACTGTATTGCAGAAACTATCCCCGTTAGTTTACATACTTGTGGATCCTAATGGCAACCAAGCCAAATGGCATATTAAAGATTTTAAAATATAATGTACATAATTATGTAATTTTTTTTTTATACACATGACTCATCTCTTTCTTCTTTCCTTCTTCTAAAATAGAGTTCATTTACGGCTTATTAAAACTCTATTTATTTTCTAATTCATTCATCGGTTCTTAAACCATTATAAGATTATTTATTAATCTTTCTTTATATCTGTTCTTATCAGATAACTCTATGAAATGTTTTTAGTTTCATATTACCTAACGTTCGTTTCAACTAACTCTACAAGTTAGTATGACTCTTGTTTCTATCTATTAACTCTAAAAGTTGATAGGAGCTGCCCTTGACGTTTTACTCGGAGCATACCGACTACTATTGCGGGAGCTGCCCTGATGTTAACTCGGAGTTTACCGAGTGCGGTGTTGTTATATAACAACTAAAGTTGACTAGGAGCGGATTACAACTCCTTTAAAAATAAGCCTTTGTTAAAATTTTTTTTTACTTCATGTTATTAATGGGTTTTAGACGAGAGCGGATTACAACTCCGAAAATAAGCCTTAAAGTTATTAACTTATCAGGTTGCGTAGTGATCATTGAATGTGAATCCTACCTGACCTAACTTCGTAAGATGTCGGTATAGTTGAATGAAGTATGTACGTTTTGTGAATGCTGTTATACTTTAACCTTACAAAATTTTTGTTCTAGACCAAAAATTTTCTCGGGGTCGTTGGGGAAATATAGTATTTATTGAGATTTATACTTACACTTTTACTAATCATCCTCATCTTTCATAAAATGTCCTTTTTACGTCTCATTTCGCGCCTTGGCGACAACTATTTTTGTTGGCAGTCTTATAATCGATCTTATTCGATTTATTAACGTTGTTTTTACTGTTTTAAAATATTAAATCTTATAATTTTTCATTGTTTACTTTTCGTGTGACATAACGTCAGTTGTCAATATGTCATTTACTTTTTCTTTTAATTTGTGTCATAGTTTTTCTTAGTGGTTAGAACTATGAAGGTTACATTTGATTTATATAATTTAATTTATTTTTATTAATATATTAGCTCAAATAATGTAATTTATTGATAATTTCTATTTACTGTAACTTATCTCACGCTTATAAAATTAATTAACACGCTCACAGAAATTCTTTGAGGAAGTTTTTGACTGAATAATACAGGCCGTTTTAAATACAGGCAACTCACAATTTTTGATTTCAAGAACTTAAATTCTGGAAAGAATTAAAAGACAATTGGATGGAAAAAACGGAGAGATGGTTTTATAAAAAGGGATTTCTGAAGGATGCCCTCCAGTTGAGATCTGGTTTTTAAAGAAGAATGAACACGTCTACAAGTTATTATCTGAGTTCTTAAGAAGAACCATCGCGAAGTACCTCAAACGTATCCTCCGGGCCTCCCTAAACGAGTCGCCCGTGATCCTCGCGACGCGAAGTACCTCCAACGTATCCTCCGGGCCTCCCTAAAGGAGTCGCCCGTGATCCTCACGACGCGAAGTACCTCCAACGTATTCTCCGGGCCTCCCTAAAGGACTTGCCCGTAATCTGCTGGCCAGCCTTCGAGATTTACCTACCCTGGAGCTGTTTTATTCTGTGCAAAGCGTGAGTTAGGAAGGTTCGTGTTTTTATAGATTTATTTGTATTTTTTACCTCTTACCTCTAAATTAAATTCAATTGTTAAATTACTTACCCTCTTTTACTTGTTAGGGGTAAGTAACACGACATGATCCACCTTCAGTTACTTGTCCCGGGTCTATCTGTTTGTGTATATAAGTTTAAATAATTGTAAATACACCCACGTTAAAGGAGAAATTTGGTGTAGTGCAACGTCTAAGAACGTCGAAGAATTATTATTTTCTTTTTTGTGTAATTAAAAAGCTCAAGTGCAATCAAACCAAATTTCTAGTGTATTGTTCTACTGACGGGTAAAGGCCTCCGTCTACTTCTTGCACACAATTCTGTTTTCTGTCAATCTAATACGAAAGCTTTAAAATAACTAGTGGTAAATAAATAAATAAAAATAAACAGCACCTACCTTTCCTAAATAAATACTACGTTCCATTTATTCCTGGAAATTATTTAATTAGCAATAGTTATCCTAAATACAACATCATCCCACACAAGATAATTAGAACAAAGGTCAGGCTTGTCATGCTCACGAAAAAAAGGCCTTATAATTCTTAGAAAATCTACCTTGACCTTAAGCAAGTAAGGGATAAAAAATAACAACACATTAATTACAGAAAAGGTACAAATAAAAAATTGCTTCAAAACGTCCTGAAATGCCTACGCCAAAGCTACGTCGTAGCGTTCGTAGCAGTCTCGTAGCGGGGCGGGTGGCCAGTCGTAGCGCGTCGCCGGGCAAGAGCGCTTGTCCGTGAGGCGCCCAACTCGCGAACTAAGTTGTATCGTGCTTTGTGCTTTTGTATGGTAAGTAGTTTTGTATTAAGTTTTTTTATAGCATGAATAATATTTTTTATACTGTTGTTATTATTTTATGAATGGATGGTTTGTTCGGAATTTTGGATAGGGTTTTTGTGTCTTTTTTTCTTCAGTAAACAGATGTTTCGGTGGACACGACTAAATTAACAAATTCATCATTCCCTGTCTAGGATTTTGCCAGTATTGTTGGGGTCGGCTTCCAGTTTATTCAATAAATTATGAATTTTATTATTATTTTTCGTTAATATCTCAGAACTAAAAATACGTGAAAAAAACGCTTTAATATTTTGGATTGCATTGATAGCCGACCCCAACATAGTTGGGAAAAGACAAGGCAGATGATGATGATTCTGGATTCTATTTATTTTATACGTAACACAATGCACACAGATAAATTTAAATTTTACAATGACAGAAAGTTTATATTCCATAAAAAAATACAATAGAGCAATTTTGTTGTTATAATTAATGGCTTTGTTTTTAAACCACACGACTCAAAAAAAGAAAGGTGCACAAAATTTCGGTTAGTTACCATAACATAACATTACATCACACAACTAATCCCCAAAGCGATAAGCAGAGGAGTATCTAAATAATTTAGGTTTATTGCTAGTAATTAACAGCAAACCCGCTATAAAAATTACCTTCCATAACGAATTTGCCGTATAAGGGTCATGAGCAATATATTTTCTTTCCCACATTACATCATGAGGGTGTAATGGGGTGATGTGCCTCCTTCGCCACCGGCAGTGAGCCAAGAGGTCGTTACTAGGTAGTTGGGCACCCTCCCGACCTTTATGGAAAATATAGCGTGATGCATGCGGTGCTAATATTTGGACTTGGCATAATGATCTTGGTTTAGGAAACTACTCTTTATTATGATGATCTTGGGAAATATAGATGGGTCAAAAAGGTGTCTGCAAAGTATAGAGCAGTGGTGGCCTACTGGTTGCAGCCCCGACTTACGAACATTAAGTCGTGGGTTTAAACCCAGGCAGGCACATTACTTTGTGTAATTTATTTCATCACCACTGATCTCAAAGCGGTGAAGGAAAACATCGTGTGGAAACCGACAAAAAATTGGAAGGCATGCGACATCTACCAACTCGCACTGGGTCCGTGTGGTGGACTATAGCCCATCCCTGTACTAGAGAGGAGCCCCGAGTCCCTGTAGTGGGAACATTAAAGGCCGATGATAAAAAAATGTTTAGAGTATTTTAAGAGAGTTAGGTCCCACAAACTCAAAGCATTTATTTCAATGAGACCATAACAGGCACTTTTAAATCCAAAGAAATCCAAAAAAAACCAAAGCTAAAGTCACAATCTATCTAGTTATGTAAAAAGAATACACTTTTAAATTCAAAGAAATCCAAAAAAAACCAAAGCTAGAGTCACAATCTATCTATTTATGTAAAAAGAATACACTTTTAAATCCAAAGAAATCCAAAAAAAACCAAAGCTAGAGTCACAATCTATCTATTTATGTAAAAAGAATAGTCCTGACTGACTCATCAACGCGCAGCCCAAACCGTTGGGCCTAGAAAGCAGAAATATTGCATAGAGGTTTCCTTTAAAATATTGACCAGGAATAAGGAAGGATTTTTTGAAATTCAAACCCAGAGGAGTTAAATACGGGTTGAAAGTTTGGACAATCGCCATTTCCTTAGTTTAACCGACATCCACGTGGCCAAAGTCGCGGGCAAAAGCTGCTGCATAATAACTTGTGAAAGTACTGTAGTCGTCCATTCCAAAACGTAGATCTCTGTAGAGAAATAGGGCAAGAAACTCCATGGATACTCTTAGTCAACAAAAATATTATTCTAAAATCACTTTTGTATTGTAGAGAAACTAATATAGTTACGTCACAGTTACAACGATGTGAAAGGTATCTTAGGTCATTAGGATTTTTCATAACAAGATTAAAAATACAGGAGTATTTGAGATATGGCTTCTCTTATATTCGACTTGTAAATAAAACAAGAATTTAAAACTCTAGCTTAAAAAATAACCTTAATCTAAATACCTCAAGATTTAAACTCAATTTGCTTTCCAAGCCCTAAGCTTTCCTCGAGGCCCAAAAACCCGTGGTTACCTCCGCAAAAAATTAATTCACCCATTAAATTAATATACCCTATTAAATTCTAATCTCCCGCGATCCAGGTGAAACCCACCCACTTTGTAATGGAAAAAAGTGATCCTATCGCACTGATTCAATTTCCAAGACTTGTAGATTGCTCACAGAAGAAATTAATATCGTCCGGTTATCCTGATTCTGGAGCAAATAGCCTTTGTTGAGTACTCCATTGGTATATTACCGCTTTGTCATGTGTTAGCTTTCTATCTTGTAAAGATGTGCGCCATTTTGTTTTGGAACTACTCGAGGTAAAGATGTGATGATGATGATGACTGCCGTTTGAACATACTTTTTTACTGATTAGACCTAATCGCGTGAGGTCCTGGGTCTATAGGTCAGGCAAATTGTTACCTATTGGGTTGTTTCATTTCTCAGTAACAGCCACGGAGTTTGGATCTGTACTTGGTTGATGGCACTAGGCATGCCCCCTATTACATGGGACTTAAACATAACTGGCGATATGTCGGTGTGTGGTGTACCTTTGCCTTACTCTTCAGGGATTATAGGATTGATGTTATTTGTCTAATTACTTAAATTTTCAAAACTGGAATAGAAATAGTTTTTAATGAATAATTCTCATATCCTAACATACGAAAGTGCCTCTGTGAAACTAAAGTCAAACTAAACATTTTTTTAATTACTGTAGTATCAATAAACAAACAAACATTGTTTGAAACATCCAAAGAATGAAATTAAGACGTCCAGAATCCGCTTTTAAATAACGAAAGTTCCTTTACACTTCGAATTAAGACGGTAGAATGGGCCAATAAAAAAGTGCTTGATCTTAAATTGAGTGTTTTGTTCAGTCGAATGGTCCAGAGAAATTCAATCTCGCAAGCCTGTACTTTTGTGTGACCTCACATTCGTGTACCATTTTAGACTTTATTGATTTAGGATTTTATACGTAGGGGACGAACGGGGAATGCTAATTTCTGAACGGATTGTGAGCAAATACGTTCCGTACGACGCTTTAGATGTCGTTACGATTCCTGAAGGTAGGGGGACTTCCAAGTAGGTGTATTGATTGATATCGTTTGAGTGAAATGTATCGGTAACGTGCTTACGGCTTCATCGAATTTCATTACGATTCTAATGGAATGCCAGACGTTATCATTATTATAGAAAGTCAATCAAGTGGATTGGCGAGAAATTATTTTGAAAAATAAATCAACTGAATCTCACCGAGCATGACTGCTTCTGAAAGTTTCTTTATAATAAAAAATATAATATAATTTTCTTTCTAATAAATCTGATAATGTTTTCGGTTGACGTGGAAAAATACTTTTATAAACGCCATAGATTACTAATTCCAATACGAGAGCCTTAAATATCTGAACAGAAAGTCTTTAAAAAGACACCGGGGGACACAGACTGGCCAAAACAACAAAAACCTGTTTAGATGTAGATTCATTGATAACTGTGCCCTTGAGTGTTAATGTGGTGGGCCAACATCACATTTACGATGATGATGATTTACAAACGATGGCACACTTGATATCGTGTTAAACCTGACATACAGGAGTTGATGGACGCCGCTGAAAATGACTAACGCGTCGCAAAATTTTGGGACATTGACTCACAATTTGAATAGGGTAGTTAACTAAAAAAAATAATTAGTCCGTAAGATAGATTTCCAAAAAATATTGGACACGTATTTTTTCTTTTTTCACGTAAACAAACAATGAAGACGATACAGTGCCTTGAAAACTCGTGTGACGTCATATTCTAAGATATTAGTATGACATTCTTTACCGGTGAGTGACGTCACGACCTTTCTATTCCAAACAGTAGTCCCTAAGTTTACCTAGTTCAAACAAACAAACTCTTCAGCTTTATAATATTAGTATAAACACTCAAATCTTTGACGCGTTTTATCTTCGTCAATTTTTAATGATTTGATAAAACAAAAAAATACGTATCCAATATTTTTCGATAATCTAAGAGACGGGCTAATTAGAATCATATTATTTTAAGTCAGTAAACATCCATATTATCATCAACACGAATTAAGAAGACTAATTCCAGGTGTCGCATATTCACCCCAATCCAGAAGTTTAAGAATTAAAGTCCAGAAGTTGTGCCAAATGTAAATCGATTTGGCCAACATTAATCGCTAATCCAAAAGCCGGTGGGCGGAAGTTGCACAAATTAATGGGACGTCAAAGCCAGCCAGATTTCCGAATGCAAAGGTCCACTGTTTGATAGTCTGCGCTGCCCTAATGCTGGGGTGTGAGTAAAAGGATTTGGCGTTTGAATTTATTAGGTTTTTATAACTCAGACCCTTATTTCATGCCTAGTTACTAATTTCAGGATTCTTCTTCTTCTTTTTTTCTTTTTATAAAAAACGTTGCCCCACACTAGGAATTTCTCCTGTATCGTGGGTGCGTTTACAAACATTTAAACTCACATACACAAATACCCAGACCCAAAACAACTATCTGTAGGTCATACAAATATTTGTTCCGTGCGGGAATCGAACACGCGACACGCAGCGCAGCAGTCCAATCGCTCAGCCACTGCGCCAACCGTGCCGTCAAATTGAGTTGATTGAATTTTAAGAACTAAGATTGGCCGCTGTGATCGAAAACGGTCAGGAGAGGACTATATTATTAGGTCACATTACTTTTAGATAACATTCAGACCACCGAAATACTTACATGAACAAAATCAGCTAACGAAAATACACTTAAAATGTTGGTTACTCTAACATTTTAGGTTAAAATAAAATCACTTTAATCAGTGTTTTTTTACTTGAATATCTTTGGTACGTTCTAAACGCTGTGTTAGTCCATCTATTTTAATGGTGACACAAGGACTGGCTTTTACCTTGGCCAGAGGCTAAGACAGTATTGCCATACACCGTGGCAATGCTGCCAGTTTTTTGGGCACATTACCGACTAACAGCGTTGAGGAGCAGTTTTTTATGCTCTTTTATAGTTTCTTGTTAGTTTAGTTTATTTCATAGTTTTTAATTAATGTACATAATTAGTTTATTCTAATAAAAACTTAAGTGTCCCTTATAATGGGACCTACTATTGGACCTATTATATTTACAATTAAAATACCTATTTGATTGTTTTCTAGTCCCCGTTAACTTGCACCACATTTCGCCCGCAGTGGGCGACTAGTGAAATATTATTGGAATTCCTATATCCAAGATAATCCAGGGTTGGTGGTGGCGTCGCCCGCCGTCACTCGGCGACCTTTTCCGACACTGCCTTGTAATAATGGAATCTGACTGCTGTTTTATTTGTCTGTTTGTCAATCGTTTAGTATGTGTAAGATCTATGCTGTTTTTTGTTGCTTTAATAAAAGTTTAGGATCATTGTGTTTTTTGGAGACATGTTTGCTCCTGCGATTTTTATGTAAGATTGCTGTTGCAAACATTTTTTACACAAACACGAGAAATAAAACATAATTTTGTAAAACTTACTCATCATCTTCTTCCTGCTACCGTTTTCCCAATATCGTTCCATATACTTGAAAGATAACCCAGAAAACATAGATATTTCCAAGCAAAGAGCCAAAACCATAGCGTAGATTACAAAACTAAATATATGCAAGAATTATTGGTTTTGGTAGCAGTCCAGATGACCTGAACAGAATTTGAATTGGTCCTGGTTCAAGATCGAAGGCCATTGTTACACAGTATCAGTGGTGGCACAGCTAACCAGCCTTCATGAGTACGTAGAATATTTTTCAGCTTCAATTTTAATACACTTTACTTGGCAAACATTGTGAAGTGTCAGTTGGCATGTTATTCTGAGCCGAAAACTTAATTTTTTTTTTTTATCATGGAACCCGCGCTAACGACTAATTTCGTAGCATAAATATTAGCCTATATTCCAACTGTGGTATAAGTATGATAGGCTTTTTCTTATCTCTTATCTTACATATTTATTAATAATATTAAAAGTTTATGCACAAGTAATAAAACTTAGACTTATTTAAGTCTAACTGCGGTACTCACAGAATTTAATGATTACTTAAGCCGACACTTAGTAAAGGTTTGACGTACTTTTGTATGACGAAACTGTCAAACTGTCATTTACTAACTGATGGCCTAAGTAATCATTAAAGCTCTCTGAGTGCGGCAGTAAGTCTAAGTTTTATTACTTGGGCATAATGATAGGCTGATTATGCCTAAATGCAACTAACACTAGACACACATCTTTCACATCGAAAAAAAAACTGAAATGTTTTTGCTTCTTGCAAACCCATTCTAGCTCTTAGCTAAATAAAAAATCGTCAAAGTGGGGTGTGAACCGGATAGAGTGAGCCGTATTTCGATACGTTTCTTTTTTTAAACTGTTTTTTTTTCTACCGCAATTTCGGCCAGTCGTTGGATTTACTTTTTTAAATCTTCTTTGCTTCGTTCTATAGTGGTCAGAGGCTGAGGCTTTTTTGGTAGGTACTAAGTATTTTAGTAAAAACGTGTTACCCGTATTTCTAGTATTTATATAAAATACTAAAAATACGAGTGTAAAATTTTATCAATTCGATGTCGATACTTTTTTCCCCTGTTGATTTTCCTCTCGTTACCGTTGACAGAATATAATTTCACTAAACCCTAATTTTGTACATTATTTTTTTATTTTCCTTTATTGGCCTACCAACAATTGTTTACACTGATATAATTTAAAGTAAGTATATAATATCTAAGGTTAGTGTTACAATTAATTACAGGTTAGCACCACATGCCCCATAAACTAATAAGATGTGCCACAAGCACTGAACTATAATTAAAGATAAATATTTGAGTACTTAACTAAAATTAATAGGTTTAACAATCCGAATTAAAAATCTAATTAAAATCAAAATTACAATCAAAAATTAAAACAGAAATTAAAAATCAGATTAAAATCACAATTAAAATCAAAATTGGTTAAAATACGAATCAAAAGTCAAATTAAAATCACAATTAATATTAAAATCAAAATTAAAATCAGAAACGAAATCAAAATTAAATCAAAATTTAAGTAATAAATTAAAACAAAAGTAAAAAACAAGCAAAAACAAACAAATCAAAATAAATTAAAACAAGTAAAAATAACAAAATTAGGGTTTCACATATATATATGAAACCCTAATTTTGTACACTATATTATTATTATATGTACAAAATTAGGGTTAAATATGAAAAGCTTTGAAAACAATTATTGCCATTATATATCTACTGACTATATTGTAATTTATGGTTATTTTGTTTCCAAAATCTAGGCTAAAAACATTTGTGTTCTAGTGTAGTAAAAGGAACCCTAAAAGCATTTGTTTTATTACCACTTAGGTCTAGGTTGCGGATATCTCATAAAAGATCCTTTTACTCCTAAAGTCCGAGTATGACGTAAACTATGTTTACAGTATTATGTACATACCAACACAATACTCGTAAAAGATAAGTATTTGTGTTGAAGTATTCTTGGACATTCTTTGAGGATTATTTCGAAGCACCCGTTTTTATTAGATACTTGAATCGAGGGAACAAAACCAGTATATAGTTGGCTTTTGATTCTGTTGCAGTAAAGTTGGGCAAAGTGTTATTGGATTTTTGCCTCAAGGTTTTTTCAGTAGCATCCATGGAGCCTGAAGCTGAGCCTGTGCGCGGTTGATAGCATAGCCTATGGAACTTACACATCATCATCAGCATCAGCCTATTGCATCCTACTGCTGGATATAGGCCTCTTAATCTTACGCCACTCAACTCGATTTTCGGCAACTCTCATCCAGTTGCTACAAGCCACTCTGCGAAGATCAACGCTCCACCGAGCCTGAGGCCGTCCCACCTTTTTCTTTTTTTTTGGCGGGTGGAAAATCATCAAATAACTCCTCCCGCTCTTGGGCAGAGCGGAAGGGAGTGTCAGACTTCTACTTACTAAAAACCACCCATGTTCCTTCTTAGCCATTCTCTTCTCTCTCTGTCTCTTTCGAACATCCCGCAGCCCCGACGGGCTAGCCTTTGAAACTTACACATAACTGGCAAAATTTGGATGTTCTAATGGGCACACCTCTGCCTTTCCCTTCGGTGATTACAGGCGTGATGTTATGTTATATCTGATGTTTGGGTATAAATATAATGTCTACTGACTGTTTCTTTTCATCATCATCACTACATAGTATAAAACAAAGTCGCTGTCGCTGTCTGTCCGTCCCTATTCATGCTTAAATCTTTAAAACTACGCAACGGATTTGGAAGCGGTTTTTAACAGATAGAGTGATTCAAGAGGATGGTTTTAATATATAATTTGACCGACATCCAGGCGGGCGAAGCCGTGGGCATCAGCTAGTTAAATATAGGGTGTAAAAAGACCCTTAACGCAAATGAAGGGCACTTGTTCTCCCCACCACTGCACTATGGAAAATCGTAGAACAACTGCTGATTAAAAATGGTTTTTGTCAATGTCGCTACTGGCATGCTTTTTTTATTTTACTCAATAGTTTAAGGACCAAACTAGACTATAATATCAAAAAATTATAAATATTAAATGAAATGATTTTTTTACAACACCACAAACTTTATAGTTTTGACGGACGTCCATGTCAGGCCCGTTCACTTCATCACTTTTAAATTGATTTTATTGTTATACGTTACAGGAAAAGGTATAATGTATTATATATTTCTGGAAACCTCGTCTTTTGAAGAATATGAAACAGCTAATATGTATTTGATGTTATGTTAAGGTTCACCTTAAAATCATTGCAAAATAAAATATGGTGAAAAAAAAGTTTTTTTAAAGCTCAACGAGACTTTTGACGTTTACCCCTGCTTTACATTTAATGTTGATTCGTAGCCTAACTATCCATAAACATAATCAAATAATAACAGCTGCGGATATTTGCGGGTTTCGGAGTAGGTAATTAATAAAAATGTGATAAGAGTCAGAAAACGGAAAACCGCTCGCTATCTATTGCGGTTTGAAATGTTGCTGTTTACATCAATAGTTTGCGGTAAATTTTGTAATTTATAATTGATATTAGGGCATTTATCTTTTTTGCACTCATGTTGCGTGTGAAAATATTAATCAACAAAATGCACACTACCCTCATATTTCAAATAGTATATAAACAGTGGTTTCATTCCATTGTAAATAACAAAATAGTGGTGAATTAACAGAAGTGTAATTACATTTGTTGACTCTTCAAAATGTCTACTTTCAAGTGTTCTAAACGTGAAATAATACTTTCGTATATCGAAGGAGGAAAATCGTTGGAAGCATTATCAACAGTTTTGCAAGAAAAATATCATGTGTCTGAAGACAACTTATGTTTCATCCTCAGTGATTTTCAAAGACATATTATTCCCGCTTTTAATAAACGCTGGAACGAAGCTTCACGGAACAAGGATACATTTTTAATTAAGAACAGTAATTGGTTGGAATCAGAATATTCAATAACTTTACCGGACTCTGAAGACGTTACAACCATCTCCACACCATCTACTTCTTCTGGAAAACGTGGAAGACCGTGCGTATCTTATCCAGACTTGTCAGAATCCAGTAAAAGAAGAAAAAATACAATGTTACTTAATGAATATGGATTTGAACACGTCTATAATGCATATCTTCAAGGGTTACGTTCGATAGGAGAAGGAACAGAAGCTAAACTTGTGGAAACATTAAGGTTTGCTGACAGTGAAAATAAGACCTTATTTTCGAGTCTCATAGAAGACGCAAGGCAGACCAAAATGTTAACGGATGAAGAAGCATTGAGCGTATTTATTGACTTGGATTTAACGAAAGCACAATATTTGTACTTGAGTTTAACGAACGAACGAAAATGTTTTGTGCTTCCGCCATATTACAAAGTGCAAGAAGTTAAAACTACTTGCTATCCACCGTCTTCAGCCATAGAAATTACAGACACAAGTGCAAAAATAGTAAGACTTCAAGATTTATTAGATCACACTGCAGCTAGAATATTGACAATAGATTCAGTCTATAGGAATGGATTGAATAACTTACTTCTATATAGTAAATGGGGCTGTGATGGCTCATCCGGTCAAAGCCAGTACAAACAGAAACTGCCAGAAGAGTCTGAACTTATTTCTGATTCGAATTTATTTATCACTTCTTTGGTGCCTATTAAGTTAATTAACGAGCTAACAGGTGATGTTGTCTGGCAAAATCCGGTACCTTCATCTGTTCGTTTTTGCCGGCCTATATTAATAGAATTTTGTAAAGAAACTCCCGAGAAAACTAAAGCCGTTGTGGATGAAATAAAGGGTCAAATAAATTCCTTGAGTCCATTAATTAACAAAGAAGGTGAGGGAGTGCAAGTGAAGCATGATCTCTTCCTTACAATGATAGATGGTAAAGTAGCTCAGGTATTAACAGATACGCCTTCGGGTTCCACATGTACAATATGTGGAGCTACTCCACGCCAAATGAACGATTTGACAAAAGTGACAGCTAGGTCTGAAAATGAAGATTCTTATCAATACGGACTGTCTACTTTGCACGCCTGGATTCGTTGTATGGAAATGATTTTACATATTTCCTATAATCTGTCTTTCCAAACATGGTCAGCCACAAGTGAAGAAAAGAAACGACTAAAGCAAGAGAAGAAAACCCTGGTACAAAGGCGTTTCCGTGAAGAGCTAGGATTGATCATCGACAAACCAAGACAAGTAAGTGGTAATTCTAATGACGGTAATACTGCCAGAAGATTTTTTCACAATGCAAGCTGCTCTGCTGAAATTACAGGAGTGGATATAAATTTGATTAAACGACTTTACATAATTCTGCAAGCTCTTTCATCGGGTGTAATGATAAATGCTGAAAAATTTGGCAGTTATGCTATGGAGACTGCTAGGATCTATGTGAGCAATTATGAATGGTATTACATGCCATCTTCAGTTCACAAAATTTTGATTCATGGAGAAAGTGTCATAAAGCATTTTGCAGTACTTCCTATTGGTCAACTTTCGGAAGATGCACAAGAATCTCGCAATAAGGATTATAAAAAATTTCGTCTTCATCATGCTAGAAAATGCTCAAGATCCGCTACAAACGAAGATGTATTTCATACTCTTCTTTATACTTCAGATCCTTACATTACCAGCATTAGAAAACCGTATACTAAAAACGTGAAGGAACTTGATGAAGACACCTTAGATCTTCTGAAAGTGAACGAATTAATTTTAGATCCCGAAGTTCATCAAGTATAAATAACATAACATTTAGTAAACAGTACAATTAATTAATTAATCTGTGTTCGATTTAAATCTTTAAAAAAATGCTTTTTTTATTTTATTTGATTTTTATTTTGATGTACTATATGATGTTTGGTTTTTGTAAACATTAAAATAATAGTATTCATTGTTAAGAAATAAACATTGGAGATTTTTTATAATTTTGAATTTGTTTTATTTTTTAATTTATTATTTTAAATCTAATCATAATAAATTACATTCTATTTGAAGCCATATACACTATTCTATATTTGTGCAAAATTTTAGAACATAATATTCAGAAATAAAGAAGTTATTGATTTTTAATCAGAAACAGACCATTATTTTCCACAGTGCACTGTGATCATTTTTTTGTTCTAGACCATACCTGGGAACCCCCTAGTTACGGAGATATTGGGGGTCAAAGTTCCAAATTTTTCATAGCTGTTTTTGTAAATACTAGTTTTTCAGGTTATAACTTTACTTAAATTACCTCCATGACCCGTTTACTATTCAAAGCATCCACTAGCACAATGTTTTAACCCTAGAAAGATAACCTACGTCGCAGAGGCGCCTGCGCGGGAAACATATTACTGTAGTTTTTTATCCGACGCGTGTATTTGTTTGTCCTTCTGAGCCAACTCGGTTGTCGGTTAGCCCTTTCACGGGATAGCTGTTTCCTTGCTGTAAGTTCTATAGTTTTGTTTATATGACGAGTCTCGCGAGGCGTATGGTTATCTTTTGTGAAACATTTAAGAATTAATTAATTTGAAATTATTTTTTTTGATGACAGATTTTTCTTTTATACTCATTATATTGTAGTCATAATAGCTTGTAAGAAATAACTCAATTTTTTTAGATGATTATAAGTGTTTTTGTTCCTGAAGCATAAGGCTGTTGATTTATGTTAGAGGTCTACTCATTTGGTTTAAAATTATTTTAAGTAAACAAATTAAATAAAAATGTATTTAAAATTGATAGTTTATATTATACCTTTTAACACAATACTAAATTTAACATAATCTACTTTTAACATAATCATAAATATTTTTTATTAAATCAATTAAAAAACACGTATTATAAAAGGGTGCGCCTCTGAAGCGTATGGTTATCTTTAACGTATGCCGTGGTATGGTTATCTTTCTAGGGTTAAGAGTGCTACATTGAGTTTTATCGTAAAATGTGATTTTTGACCCCAAAAAAAAAGTCGTTTTCCAGCAAAATTTTTTGCTGGGAAACGACTTTTTTTTTAACCAAGCATTCTGTACATCAAACTAAGTATAGTTTGATGTACAGAATGCTTGGTTGACGGCTGTGTGATGGGTTGATTTACACCCTGTATAAAGAACAACTACAGACTACTAAAGCCGATCCCAACATAGTTAAGGAAAGGATGCAGGTGATTATGATTTTTAAAAAACTTCCTATATATACCTTTTGGTTTACTTATCAGATATAAATGAATCCCAAAAACTAGAAAAAGAAATACCATAAAAAGCACCTATCAAATTACATTAAGTTCCACAAAATACAAAAACATAACAAAATTCACATATCATCCATTAAAACATTATGCTCACGTCTATTAACTTTCGTCCCATCTATGGATCGTCCTAATAGCCGCACATTACCGTCACTAATGTCAGCTAATAGTTTGACCGGAGCCTTAATATTAGTTTACTTTCGGTGAAAAGGACGCTCTTCATATATTATGTTAGCCTGGTACATGAGTCGTGGGAAGTTTGCTTAATGTGGTTTATTTACTTGGGTTATGAAGTTCACTATCTTTGTATAAGAATGTTAGGTTATTAATCTCAATGTACAGATGTGTCTTAGATTTTCAGAATTTTGAAAGACGTTTGAATAAAAAAGTGATGCATCATCATCATGAGAAAACAGTGATGAATACGAATGTTAATATTTATGTAATTATTAATTTATTAATAGGGAAACAGCTATGTAACACAAAGCCATTTACAATTATAGTAAACTAGCTGATGCCCGCGGCTTCGCCCGCGTGGATGTATGTTAACTTATATACTAAAACCTTCCTCTTGAATCACTTTATCTATTAAAAAAAACCGCATCAAAATCCGTTGCGTAGTTTTAAAGATTTAAGCATACATAGGGATATAGGGACTGAGAAAGCGACTTTGTTTTATACTATGTAGTGATAGTGAAGGAGAGAAAGAGCAAAATAAAAGGTAGATAGATTTTTGTAAGGAATGTTTGAATAATAAAATTATTAACAAGTAATATTAGCTTATGGTATAAAACTTTATAAAAAACAAGAGACAAGAGATTTTAAATATGGGTGTGACATTGTTTTTATTCTTATTCTTCTCAGCAAACCCTTTAAATAGATACTCATATCATGAGGGTGCACAAAAATAACAAATCTACCATATTGCATACATACATTGTCATTCAAACCAAACATGTATGCGTAATTTCAGTTCAATCGGAAACCGGAAAGTGCATAAAATTTAACTTATAAGATTTTTCACATAGTAACAGATGAAACTGATAAAACGTGTTTAAAAAACCTTGCACCAAATCAATAGATCAGACACGCAAAAAGGGCAGAAAGACGGCAATTTCTAAAAATTCTTTTCTAAAAGCTTTTACAGCTCTCAATAACACTGGTTACTTTAAATCTTTCTAAATGACGAATCCGTGTATCTCGCTATACTGTAACTAGTCTTGCAAAGCTCATGAAATTCGGACTCTGAGGGAAGAACTGAAAGCTTAGAATGCCTGGAAGGCATTTCCGAAGTTTGACTCGGATTTTTACTTTTCACTTTTTCTAGATCAGATAAAGTTTTGAAAGGGTTTCGCTAACGATAAATATAGTTATATCTAGATGCAGAGACAGAGATATAAGATACTTTTGTACAGAAAGGCTATCAGAGGAAATGTCATAGAAAAAACATGATCCTGTGTTTAGCACATTACTCGCCGAACGGATAGCCCATGGGGCCGAAAAGTTCTGGAGTGGCGACCGCAAACTGGAAGATGTTATGTTTATGAAGATGGAAGGTTACCCACTAGGTGGACCAATGACCTGGTGAAGGTGATGGGAACCCGCTGAATGCGAGACCTGCAGTGGACATCTTTTGGCTGAAATGATAAAGCTGGTAAATCAAGTTCCTAACGCTTAATTAATTTCGTCCCGTCCAACGTATGTTTAAACGTCTACTAACCTAAATAAGGATTTAATTTTTTAAGTTTATATCCTCAACAGTCTGTTTATAATCCGTCATGATGTCTTTCAAGCAAATGGATCGAAACAATTCATAATTATAATCGTGTCGACCTTGTTTACGGATAGTTTTCCTCATAAGCCCCGTGACCTTGACCCCGACCTTATCAATCATGAACTTGAAGCGACGCGGGTTCATAAATAACATGGCCATTAGTTAACTGTTCTATCTTGGATAACAATAGGAAATGTTTTCCAACTGGAGTTTGTCGGATTCATAATTTTTGTTAGAGCTAATTCATCGGTATATTATGTAGTTGTAAGAAAATGCTGGTTAAGTTTTTTTTGTAGCATTTTTTTGATTGCAAAACATGAAAATTGTTTGTTTTCACTGAAATAAAATACTAATATTATTAGTCCGCCTTATCTTACTGCCGAGCAAAGGCGCGTCCCTTAATGACTTTCAGTTATTTCGGTCTAGGGCTGATGACGTCCCACCATCTTCTCCAAGGTTTTCCGCGATGTCTTCTGGCTATATCAGGACTGCAGAAAGTTGCTATTTTGGCCCGCAGCTCGTTGGGCAGACGTGGGCAGTCCAGTCTTCAGCTTAGCGTCTTTTTGGGGAATGTCAGTAATTTGCGTTTAAAAATCAAAAAGTACTCTACGCTATTCCAGCAAGTGTCAGTAAATAAGCCACAGACATCAGTTTGATAAAATCGTCACAGCTAGAACGCTCCAAGAAGGACTAAAAATAAAAACAACTAATTGAGTGACAATCGTAATGGAAGAAATCTTAGGACCGTACCGGTTACATACAAAGTCTTCTTTCCCGAAATGTTTCCGAATTTCGGACATTGAGTCCGATCCAGTCCTATTAATTGAATAATGTATACGAAAAGCTTTCTCTTGAAAACCTTTCTGAATTTATTATCGAAGCTAAACGAACTATTAACTCCGAGATATAATTGGACCACTTTGGTACATTTTTGGGATCTTTTCGCGATGCGTAAGAAATGGTTTTGACTGCTAAGGGCCGGTTGGTTAAATCTTTTGGTGAAATGGAAATTGAGTAAATTGAATTTTGAATAAATCTAGTTGAGAGAAGAAATTAAAACAACCTACTAATATAAACAGATCGAGATGATCCTAGCTGTGGAAGGTGAAGTAATTATAAGGATGTGAATGATGATTAACTGGAGATAATACTTAGTTCTTCATTTAATTAACTAACTATAAACATTACAGCAATTAAAAACGATTAAATCATCATCATCATTATTTCAGCCGAAAGACGTCACTGCTGGACATAGGCCTCCCCTAAGTTTCGCCACATTGACCGGTCCCGTGCGTCTCGCATTTTAAAGCAAAAGTAACTTATTTGGAAACAAGTATATGCAGCAAAGATTCTTGAAGCAATGCATTACTCTCACTTATTCTATCACATTTGCTACCGGCCCGCTAAGAAAAAGTAGAAAACAGTATTTTCAAGTAACAAAAACACTGGCAATAAGCCAGACAAACTAAAAGCCTGAACATGAAGTAAAATGCGGTTTTTAAACTTACCGGCGACTGCAGGTCCACGGAGAAAAATGATTCATAAATCAGCTTCACAAAAAGGAAAAATAAATTACGTTCTTTCGCGGACAGATATAAAACCCGAGTAGGTAATTAGTGCAATTAGTGAAGCGACCCAAGTTAACATTTACGTTCCTTTTGCTGAGTTCATAAAGGACAGTTTTATAGAATTTTTATAAAGTTGACCTCGGTCGTGTCGTAAGTGAGAAAAGATATAATAGTGGAATAAAAGATAGCTTCTTGGTTAAGCCGTTGTTCATCATCTGCATAGCATTTTCCCAACTATGTTGGGACTGGCTTACAATCTATCCGGATGAAGCTGAATACGAGTATTTTACATGCAGCAACTGCATATTTGACCTCCACAACCCAGATAGCACTGGGTAATACGATAGCCCTTGGTAAGACTGGTTGTCAGACTTTCGGACTGCTGCAGACTACTTGTAATGACTGTCAAAGATCTGCAGACGACATGATGGTCTTTAAAAGTACCTTTTTTTTTGGCGGGTGGAAAATCATCAAATAACCCCTCCCGCTCTTGGGCAGAGCGAAAGGGAGTGTCAGACTTCTACTGACTAAAAACCACCCATGTTCCTTCTTAGCCCTTCATGTCGAGGCCGCGGTATCTCTTGCGAACAACCCGCAGCCCCGACGGGATCAAATGACTCCTCCCGCCCATTTTCCTTCTTAGCCCTTTGTGCTGAGGCCGCGGTATCTAAGCTTTCGAACCCCCCGCAGCCCCGTCAGGAAGGTATTGCAATGGTACCTACGGTGTTGTTTCAACAAAATATTGCATTTGTTAAGTAACGCAACTGCAACGATGTAACGAAGTAATTTGCAGCGTGGCCTCCGCTGCAAATTGGCGGAAAATCGCTTTAGTTTCAACATCGATGCGTTGCTCTGACCTTAGTTGTGTGGCCCTGGCCTGTAAAGCTTTGTTGAAATAGGAGATACAGTTGGAAAAACGTATAAACGACGCCAATAGCATGAACGGAGTTCAGAGATAATCAAAAACCTGAAGATGCAATCACAAAGTCAGGGCCATAAGTAGTCCCGTCGGGGCTGCGGCTCCTGTCGGGGCTGCGGCTCCTGTCGGGGCTGCGGCTCCTGTCGGGGCTGCGGGTTGTTCGCAAGAGATACCGCGGCCTCGACATGAAGGGCTAAGAAGGAACATGGGTGGTTTTTAGTTAGTAGAAGTCTGACACTCCCTTTTGCTCTGCCCAAGAGCGGGAGGAGTTATTTGATGATTTTCCGCCCGCCAAAAAAAAATGATTCCCACTCTTGGGCAGAGCAAAAGGGAGAGTAAGACTTCTAAATCAAATCAATTCAAAATCATTTAATCGTAAACATAGGTAATAATTACATACAAGACTGACTGATTAAAAACCACCCATGTTCCTTCTTAGCCCTTGCGCCGAGGCCGCGGTATCCCTTTCGAACAACCCGCAGCCCCGACTGGTCATATTAGGACCTCATACACAACATCCGCGCTTGTGAACACGAGACCAACGAGGCATTATCATGGAAAGTATCAGTTGAGAAACTAGTATTTAATCCTCTGTGCCACCATGACCACACAAAAACCATAAAATCACTTCACATATTGAAACACTGAAGTTCATACAGCACTTTCAGAGAAACTGAAACACGATATCATTCCCCTGTAATCTAGAGAGTCTTCGAGCGTCCTTATGATCACCCGGTGGATCATAAGACATTCAAGCAATGTTAGCGGACGTTCAAGAGGTTAATTAAAAATTTCCACCTTGTTTACAGTGCGTGAGAGCACCGAGCTTGCTAGCAACTGTACCTACACTATAGTACATAGTGCAAACTGCACGGTAAATATGTACAGTTACAGTACATTATTGTGTGTACCTTCGCCACTTGCAATATGGGGTATTCATAGAACGAAGAAGTGTAAGTTTTTTTTTCTCACAAGCAGGCTTTTTAGGCGTTCCTCTTGTTTATTTTATGACATGTGTAAACGGAGTATGTAGAGGAAATCGCCTGGCTGGATAATAACAGCCGCACGGGGCGAGCTTTAAGGTGAAGCCATGATGCCTACTGAAGAAGTTGGTTCGTGGATGTGTGCCGCAATAAGCACGTTAAGCAGTTGTTGGACCCGCCAGTGAATTGTATATCTTTGATAGTCGTTACGAGTAGTCAGATGCTGAAAATCTGACATACAGTCAGTCAAGTTCAGCTGAAAATGTGACATTCAGTATTGTTAGATCGTAACAGGTGTCGCTCTGTAGTTTCTGCCTACCTCCAGGTGAAATAGACGTGAGTTTATGTGTGTATGTAGGGTGTAAAAGTACCCTTAACGCAAACGAAGGGCACTTGTTCTCCCCACCACTGCGATCATTTTTTTGTTCTAGACCATACCTGGGAATCTCCTAGTTACGGAGATATTGGGGGTCAAAGTTCCAAATTTTTCACAGCTGTTTTGGTAAAGACTACTTTTTCAGGTTATAATTTTACTTAAATTACCTCTATGACCCGTTCACTATTCAAAGCATCCAATAGCATAATGTTTTAAGAGTGCTACATTGAGTTTTACCGTAGAATGTGATTTTTGAGCCCAAAAAAAAAATCGTTTCCCAGCTAAAATTTTTGCGTAGGGGTACTTAGTTGCACGATCTCCCGCGAGGCGGCGAACCTCCTTGCCGGATTGCCGCCGTGGGATCTGGAGGCGATAGTCCTCGCGCGCCTGCATGAATGGGCGCGCGGAGGCGCAGCACCGGGGGGTCACTCCATTGCCGCGGCTAATTGCTGCGCAGCGGACAGACCTCCGGTGCGATCTCATGGCGGCATGGAGACAGCGACTGTCGCAACCCCGTGCAGGGCACGCCACGATAGTGGCGGTAAGTCCCCTCTTTGAGGAGTGGCTGGAGAGGCGCCACGGCGCCCTCACCTTCCGTCTGACGCAGGTACTCACCGGACACGGTTGTTTCGGGAGGTACCTGCACCGAATCAGGCGGGAGGAAACGCCCGGATGCCACCATTGCGAGGATCGGCCGGAGGACACGGTGGAGCACACTGTGGAAGTGTGTCCCGCTTGGGCGGAGCCCCGCCGTGTTCTCGCAGCGGCGATCGGCGGCGGCGACCTCTCGCGTCCGGCCCTGGTGCAAGCCATGGTCCGGGGCGAGGAGGAATGGGACGCCGTCGCCTCCTTCTGCGAAGCAGTGATGCTAGCGAAGGAGGTGGCGGAACGTGAGAGGGAGAGAACCTTTCGTCCCAGCCGCCGCGGGAGGCGCTCCGGGCGTCGGGGGCCACGTGATGGCTTCCGGCCACCGTAGACGCGGGCCTGTGGACGGTGAGTGATGGGTAAGCTCGCCGTCCGTCCGTCTTATGACGACAACAGGCCGTGTCGACGGCGCGTTCGTGTTCCACGCGTGCCTCAAAGAGATGTCAGCAACATGGAAGGGGCCCGCAAGGGCCGACGCCTGTCGAGGCTGCGGGATGTCCGCAAGGGATACCGAGGCCTCGACATGAAGGGCGAGGAAGGAACATGGGTGGTTTTTAGTCAGTAGAAGTCTGACACTCCCTTTCGCTCTGCCCAAGAGCGGGAGGGGTTATTTGATGATTTCCCACCCCCGAAAAAAAAAAAAAAAAAAAAGGGGTACTTAGTTTGATGTACAGAATGCTTGGTTAACGGGTGTGTGATGGGTTTATTTACACCCTGTATAAACGGGTTTCAAATAATGTAAACAGCAAAAACAATAGGGTAGTTGACAAAAAAAATCTAATTACTCCGTCAGATAGATTTCCAAAAAATATTGGACGCGTATTTTTTTTTTTCACGTAAACAATAAATAAAGACAATACAGTGCTCCGAAAAGACGCGCGACGTCACAGTTTGGGTACATTTCATCATTCACGATCTTTGACACGTTTTATTTTCGTCAATTTTTATTAATTTGATTAAACAAAAAACACGTATTCAATATTTTTCGATAATGTAACAGACGGACTAAACAGAATCATATTTTTTTAGTCAGTCAACTACCCTAATATGCGTACCATACCATTATACGTACCGCAAACCCACAGAGATTTATAATTCCTCCCATGTAAAGATTAAGCCATCCACTCATCCGAACCAAATGTAACACAGCCCATCATCCACAAAACAGGGTTAACCTTGTATGTAACAACACAATGACTGAAATATCGTATTCAACTAAATGTGAAACCCCTAACCCTCCTGCTACTGGCAGACCATTAATTTATATCGAATAGGTATATCAATATATCGATGTTCGTCGATTTTGGACCGTTCAACCTGAGAATGTTCGTGGCAGCTTGATATTTTGTTGTTTAACTGTTTAGACGCTACGTTAGCTCGGTACCGAGTCGGCTTTTAGCCCCGATTGCCGGATAATGCTACCAGATACAGAAGGTCAGGCTAGATTGCGTGTTTATTTTGTGTCGTTAGCTTTCTGAACTAGAAATGGTGGAATAAGTGTGTTAGTGTTTCTGACGTCAGACGTAGAAATGGGTTAGTAACGTAAACAGTTTGGTCCCTTTAGAATTATGGTTGGTATGAGTATAGTTAAATTAATGGTTATTGTATATATTTCGTTCAGAGAACATAAAATTTAGGTTATTAATTTTGTCGACTGTACGGAGAGTATTCCACAAAACGTACTCTTATAGATAAGAGAGAGATTTGACTTGACAAAATTGATGGTTTAAAAAAATGAAGGGAAAAAAAATTCAAAAAAGGAATACCTCCACAATAATTGATGTTCATCGAACACTAATGAACCATCACAAATTATAGTTCCTAGCCTTACTCCTAAAGCTCTCAAAACTTGGATCAAAACTTTCTTAAACCCGAAAAAATCCTTAATTGAAGTTGAAAAACAAGAACTCGTAAACGCGTTATTTAGCGAGAATTCCCCAAGAAACTTGTAACGAGAAAATGCGGAAATTCCTCAATAAAAGTTATTTGATATGCGCTAAGCTGACTTAAACCGTTCTTAACAGGGCTGTGTTTATTAAATAACTGATTTATTTTGCTCTTAATTTTTGGCTGAGCCTCTGAAGGGTTATTAAGGTAATTATATCGGGCTGACGCGTCGGGAGTTCGTCAGGAGTAATTAATTGTAATCTACGTAGACGTGGCGTGACAGGACCGAAGGATGAAAGAATTACGTTCACTTTGAAGCGAGTTTGTGGTGAGATCGTGTGGTTGCGTTTGTTACTGGCTGTATTTTTTTGTTTTGTTTTTGAATACCGTGTAATTCCTTTTTTGAATAATTTATTTTAAAGGCTTTTACTGATACATTACAGATTCAGGTCCCGGTGTTTCATTTTGTGTGGCGAAAAGTAAAGCTTTGTTATTAGGTCACATTAGATTAAATACCTAATTTTCAGAAGGTCTAACTAGTCTTCGTCCAAGTAGTTAGTCCAAGGGATATCATTACCCAATAAAAATTGGGTTGTGTAGATCAGAAAGGTAGTCGCTCCATGTAAAATACTGGTATTCAGTTGCATCCGGTTAGACTGGATGCCGACCCCAACATAGTTTTGAAAAGCCAAAGTAGATGATGTCATACAAATTATTGAAATATTTTCTTATTTGACTGTGTCTTCGAGCATTTGCAAATGCTATAATGGAATCGGGGAAGCGACAAAATAGAGTGAAAAATCCAATTCACGTAAGCTTTGAATTGAAAACATTTTCCTTGTCGATTGTCATTCCTTAGGTACTTGCAAATAGGAACACACCTGTGTCTACTTACCCCAAATACGTATAGTATATACTTTTTTACTAATCCTGAACTAGGGCTGTCCCATCACCATCAAATACTAGATTATATAGAACAAATTATTTGCCACGGCTTATTCGAAATGAATTATTTTATTTTTGATGTCGTTTTTTATTTTTACTAACGTGCACTTCTTGCTACATCGTTCTCACATAATGTATCATTTGAACATAAATGATGTAACCAAGGCTTTGTAACAGTATTCGGATTTAAAAGAGGGTCCATTCCATGGACTTATTGCCCGTTCTACTCCATAGAGATCTACGCTTTGGAATAGGCAACTACGGTACTTTTGATTTAATGCCTTGTGACTGGGACTGTAGCTACATAATAATATTGTTGTATTTGCTTTGACAAATCAAAAGTGCCTATAACTGGCCCTGGTACTTTAAATAAATACTTTGATTGATTGATTAAAGGGTAAGCAGGGGTTTCGCATCTTCAGGTGACACCTCTTGAAAATTGCAATTTTACTTCTAGGCGATGTAAAGAAAGTGTGCCTAAGACATTGACAAATTATTATGTAAGGAACAGTTTCAATTAACGAGGTTTAAGATCGGTTTGTTTTTAATTAAAGGGCTTGTTGCGGTGTTTATGCCGATTAAATCTTTGAAGTCTTACCTTTGAGATGGTTTCGTAAATTTGTGTAATTATTTTAGGCAAAACTATTGCATAATTACAAAATAATACGACGCGACGTAAGGGTAAAACAATCCCTCTCACAGAATGGTGAGCTGAGTAACAGCAATGAAACCGTGAACATAAACTGATTATGCATAAGCAACTTACTGCGGTACTCAGAGATATTTAATGATTACTTAAGCCGTTACTAAGTAAAGGTTTGACATAATAATGTATGACAAAACTCTCAAAACCTTTACTAAGTGATGGCCTAAGTAATCATAAAAGCTCTCTGAGTGCGGCAGTTAGTCATCCTTATTTGAATCCTATTTTGTTAACGTTTCAAGGGTTTCAATTTGCCCGTCGGGGCTGCGGGTTGTTCGAAAGAGATACCGCGGCCTCGACACATAGGGCTAAGAAGGAACATGGGTGGTTTTTAGTCGGTAAAAGTCTGACACTCCCTTTCGCTCTGCCCAGAGCGGAGGGGGGTTATTTGATGATTTCCCAACCTAAAAAATCCAGTTTGCAGATTCCTAGATGCTTGTTAACTTTTGTCTTATTTTACGTGTGTCTTGTGATAGTTTACCCCAAAAAAAAATTGTTTCCCAGCTCCAGTTTTTTGCGTAGTTTGATTTGCGGTATTCTTGGTTGGTTTCGTGAAAGATCCATTTAGACATTGTGTGTAAAAGTGTCTACAGTACTATGTGACATAAATAACCATTAGCATAGGTTGAATCTTTTCCCAAGGAGCGTCTTATTTTGAATGAAGACAAGTTTTTAAGTGTCCGCTTTGAGCCACATTTTATGCTCCGTTCAATATCTTAATGGCATAACTTTGAATTTTATTACACAGAAGATGTCTCTTTTAAATGTAGGTATTTTGTTGTTTTTTTATTAAATGTAGATGACAAACATTTAACATTTTTCGGGAAATTGAATGTCTTTATCGGTTCTTCTTGATTCTTGCTTAAATACTCACACACGCGTGAGTCTCAAACACGAATACGCGTTTTCAGATATGGGATAGGTTTATGTACAGACACCAGCCCATCAAACTCCAATTTTCAAACTCAAATTTTCCCAATCAATCTTGAATCTAACGCTTTAGCGATAAAGTCGATAATCTATTAAAGAAGCTTAGTATACTGGCGTCTTCTGTACAAGGATCTTTAGCCGCGTTACAAAAATCGGATAAGTTTTGTTTAAAAAAATGTAGATATACGAGTATGTACCAACAGGCCATCCCTGCCAAAAATCCTTCTATGGGTATACCTACCTATCTATAGCGACGAGTATTTATAACTTTCTACACGTTCTGTTTTGTCATATTCAAAACCCAATTTTTAAAACAAACACAAAGGATCAGCGTAATCTTTGAAAACGCAAAGCAAACATAACCACGCTGATGGTGCTATCAGCATCATGCCTTATTAATGGGGATTGCAATCGGGATCAAAGCGATTGCTATCTTAGTATCTCCTGATACGACACGTAGTGCAGTGCACTACACTTTGATATAGTTGGGGTATGCGTTATGTGTCAGTGTTGACAATATACTTCGCTAGTTTTAACCCATTCCTAAAAAAGGACGAGGTTATGTTATTTCGCAACTATTTTATTTCATAATTATGTGGTTTCGACTTATCTAATGACTTCCCACACTATGGGCTACGCGAGTGAGGTGCAAGTGGAACACGAACGCGCCGTCGACACGGCCTGTCGTCGTCTAGGTACCTAAAGAGAGAACCTCTCGTCCCAGCCGCCGCGGGAGACGCTCCGGGCGTCGGGGGCGTGATGGGTTCCGGTCACCGTAGGCGCGGGCCTGTGGACGGTGAGTAATGAACTAGCTCGCCGTCCGTCCGTCTTATGGCAACGAGAGGCCGTGTCGACGGCGCGTTCGTGTTCCACGTGCGTCTCAAAGAGATGTCAGCAACATGGAAGGAGCCCGCAAGTGCCGACGCCTGTTGGCTGCGAGTTGTTCAAAAGAGATTCCGCGGCCTCGGCACAAAGGACACTAAGAAGTAATATGGGCGATTTTTAGCCAGTAGAAGTTAGACACTGCCTACCACTCTGCCTAGAGCGGGAGGAGTCATTAGATGATTTCCCACACCTCAAAAAAATAAAGTACGACCTAAGTACCTACATCGCCTTTAATGTTGTTGTCCCTCGTCACCCTCAATTTACTTTTCCTTGAGAGTAATCTTTGAGACGGAATGTTTTGAATTTTGAGAGTTTCCAATTTTTGGGACTTTGATCTTCGCATACACGTTTACATAAAGATTGGGTAAGGTAAATTGAGAGGATGATGTAATCTTCATAACATAACTGTTTACAAATATACCTATATTTACTGCCTTTTAAGCAGAAATTACAAATCTATGATCCTTACATATTCCTTTTGCTTTATTCACATTCATCCTCCTACATACAAAACTGCAATTCACGGGATATTTACCATGTTTATAGTTTGTGTTCCCGATATTTCGGCGCTGTTGCAATATCCACCAAATCGGTGTCAGTTTATGATAGCTATACGAAAAAATGTAAAAAATGGGACTGCAGATTTTTCCTTTTAGCTAACCAGTATAACAATTATGACATTAAAACTTTGCGTAGTAGGTATAGCACTACTTCCATAAATCAGCCTTGAAACGTATTCCGACAAAGTAGGCACCTTGGTAAAACGTAATGTTAAATTAAAATTAGACACGAAAACAGCTAGAACTAGGTCGACACCATAAGTTAGGCACGAAAGCCGTACCGATCCTACTAATTACTTTGCATAATTAAATTCGTTTGCCAAAAAACGAACAATATAGTCGAAGCTTAAAAAGGATTTGGGGAACACTTGACAAATGTTCAGATAAAGTGCTGAAGAGGAAATTGTATTGTGAACAGGTTTTTTTTGTTTTTAAATGTTATTAGTTAAAAGCTTTGAAAACAATAAATTGATGTAGATACGTATGAATAGATATAAATCTTAAAACATTAGACATTTTAGTTTGAATGAAAACCAAAGATATTATTATAGTAGGTACTTTTCTTTGTTGTGTATTTCTTGCCTGTGAGATTTTAATTGCTACTGATGTAGTGTACGTACACATTGGTCCATTTTTTTACTAGCCTACATCATATACTGCTGCTGGGCAGAGTCCTGCCTTTTCTTCTCCCATACCTCTCGATCCTGTGCGATCTCTGGCCATGTAAGCCCCGAAAACAAGATCGGATCGACCTTGAAGGCGCTCCTCTGCTAAAATTTAAGAGATTAATCAGAGAAAATATCTACTTCGATTTCCTCTCTAAACACGCAAAGCTCAGAAATAACTTGTAAAAATGTTTCTTTTCCACTTATAATCGAAGCGACAGACATTGACAGGAAACTAAAAAGAATAACTCAGCGGAATCCCCCGTCGCTCCAAAAAAAACAGAAATTTAACTTTTAACAAGAAATGAAATCACTTCGCAAATAGACCGGAAATAAAAAGGCAGGGGTTCTGCAGGGGGTGCCTTATTATTTGGGGATGAAAGAACGGCAGACGTCTAAACACGCTCGTCTCGACTGGATTTACATTTTTATTAAGATACCCCCCTCGTAACAAAATTCAGGTTGGAAAAATGTTTACCTAAGTATCGCTTGTCTTCAATTTCGTGTTGATCTGAAAACAAAAATAGATTTTCCTTAGAAATGTCTTGGAATTTCTAAATTACTTTATTTCCGTACTAGGGCTGTAATGGTTTTGGTCTTGTGCTATTTTTATCGGCCTCTTCGTAAAGGTCGTCTTGTAAGCACATTTTTAACAACAACGTGAATTATATTTTTCTCACTTGACCTATCCAAGACTCTCCAAGAGACTTTGATGATTTCTTTTGTTTAAAGTACCTTCATGTAAGAAACAGTTTCTTTGTGTATTTTTTCACAGGTATACATCTTTTTCAGGGATATTAAAAATGACAGGTACGTAAGTAAACTAGGTTACAAAAAAAAACGTTAGATTAAGTTTTGATACAGTTTCATGTATAAAATTATAAAAGGTACATAAAGTGCCTAACTACTATTATTTTTTACATGTATACTTAATTCCTAGATAATATCATTTTGAGTAGACGTCTAACATAAAGTGGTTTCTGAACAAATGTAAATATTTTTTTAATTTCTTTCACAAAGTTTATGTAAACTTTAATATTATGTCATCTTCAGAGAAAAAATAATGAGTAGTTTTTTTCCTTTGAAATTCATGCAAAGCTCGCGTTGGAAGGACTCTTCATTTCTGTTTATCATATTATACGAGGACAAGTTTTATAATTACCACGATGTCTGGATTCGTACTCGGTTGATGGCGTGGGGATAGGCTCGCCCCCATTACATTAGACTTAAACATAACTGACGAAAAGTGGGTGTTCTAATGGTACAACTCGATATAACCTTTTGGGGATTAAAAGTATTAATCTAAGTAGTAATGGTTTTATAAAATCCCTTCAGTTTTTTTTTTCGTTAGTTAAATCGCCGATTAAAAAAAAACAAAATATTGGCAATGAGTGCATTTATCCAGAACTCTATTAATAAAAGCGAAGTTGGCGTTTTAAGCGAAGTTACTCGCTTTAAGCTGATAACAATCGCTTGCATTTAAATGGCCCCTGCCTGGCAATTTGTTGCGTCTGCTTTAAATGGGCCGAAGTTATTGTGCGGCCTGAACAGTTTTATCCGACGGAGAATAAATTAATACTATTAAACACGACTGCTGAGCAAGAGGTCTTGTATTCGATTCCCTGTCGGAAAAAGTGTTATAGGGTTTTCCTATCAAACATTTTTGAGTAGCAGTCACGCAGACTAGATTTATGCCCGATTGATGGCAATAAGCTTGCCCCCGATACATCATCATCATTTTAGCCATAAGACGTCCACTGCTGGACATCCTCCCCCAGGAGGGGATTTGCCATAATCGCCACGCTTGGCAGGCGGGTTGGCGATCGCAGTATGTTTGTTACGAAGGCACAGAGAACGCTGCTGCCCATTCTCTGGTAAGTCCCTTAGTCGTTTCTTACGACGCCCACGGGAAGATATAGGATGGTGCTATTCTTTACGTCTATAATTCTTTCTTTGCCCCCGATTTTAAGGGACTTAAGCATAGCTAGCGAAACGTGGGTGTACTAATAGGTACACTTCTGCCTAACCCTTCCAGGATTACAGGCATGATGTTATATATATTAAGTAGGTGAATAGTGGGTATATTTCACTACTACAATCCATCCAACAGCCACGAGAAGCTTTAATTTTTGTAAACAAAGAACTCTACTAAGTTACGTAGCAACAACTCAATCAAGGACAAATAATTCCAAATTCAATCAACTCAATAGATATAATTAATATGAAACTCTCCCAACAAAATCTTTCAAAACTTCCGTATGACTGAATATTAATAAAATCAGTGACCACAGAATGATTAATAGACTTTGTATCTTTCTGTTAAAATAAATGAAACCTTTATACCTACATCAGTAAAAAAATACACTTTACTTTAACGCCGCTGAAAGGTAGTTCTTCCCGTCATAGCGATGTTTTTTTTTTTGTTCTGGTTCATAAAGTTTCATACAGGTTCAAACGCTCCACAAGTTTTTTTTTAATACTAGTTTTTAAGGTTAAAGCACTTATATTACTCTTAAACTTTAGATAGTTTAATTACCTCTATGACCCGTTTAGTATTCAAAGCATCCATAAAGACAATCTTTTGAATGTGCTTCGTTGAGTTTTCACCCTAAAAAATAGTTTCCCAGCATTATTTTTTCGTCAGGTAACTTAGATATAATTATGTACATAATGCTTGGTTTGTGGCTTCGTAAAAGGATCGTTTACACTACGGTCCTAGTATACAGGACCGGTGTGGAATAATTAAAGTAGGTAAATATTTTAGCATCCAAAAATTTATTGCATGAAAATTGACTCATTCATTTTGGAGCTGCCCAGCTGTGTCAACACACATAATTAACTTTAATTTTCAGTTTCTGATGGATGGCATAACGGAAACATGAACTTAAATTATGTATAAGCACTTATAGAACTTTTTAATTTTCATCGTGAATTTTGTGACGTCACTTAGTCAGCTGATGACACCATTTATCAATACTGGAATTGCTAGTCGAGTAAATTATGGGTGACTAAGGTGAGTAATCAGTTCCCGTCGGGACTGCGGGTTGTTCGCAAGAGATACCGCGTCCTCGACATAAAGGGCTAAGAAGGAACATGGGTGGTTTTTAGTCAGTAGAAGTCTGACACTCCCTTTCGCTCTGCCCAGAGCGGGAGGGGTTATTTGATGATTTCCCACACACAAAAAAAAAAAGGTGAGTAAGCACTTACGAGAGGAAATCAGAAAGGAATTTATTCATCCAATCTAAATACGAGAGCCTATGTTTGATGTTATAGGTCCAAAGAAAAGATGGATGGAATGTGTGAGGCGTGATATGAAAGAGAAAGAAGTAAATGATACCGTGACGACTAACAGGGGCTGACCCCAAATAGAATGGGACAAGGACAGGAAGCTGACGATGTTGGAAGGTGCGACTTTTTTATTAACTTGTGTCGGTCTTATGGTTGATTCGAATTTATTTGAAATCTTTCTCATAACTTTATGTATTTATGTATAAAGCTCGAATGACGTTGACAAGGAGCTGTTGATAGATATTTTTATTTATGAAAAATATTGAAAAACAAGATGGTAGTGTATGTTACGACTTCAACCACGCACCAAATTCATGTGCACTTTGATTGTGAAGACTTTGTCCTGTCATTTTAAAAGTTAAAATACAATATTTATTTAACTCAAAAAAGTCTAAAAGCTCTTCAAACAACCCTTTAAACCTTATCAACGTAACAGCTCAAACTATTTAAAACAATGAAATCACCACCGTTATCACCAATTACTCCGTTCACGTTCATTTGAACAATCACAAAAGCGTATACATTACCGAAACTGAAAACAACACTTATTTCATCATGAAATTGTTTTATCTTTCACTCTCTTTATTTTCACTCCATTTAAGCCACCAATCCAGTGTAAGTTGAGATATTTCTGCTATTCATTTTATGTTGGTACCCGTCTCGGGTTTATAGGCATCGTTAGACTTGGTTCCATGACATGGTATTGAAAGATATGGGATTAGCTTGGCTACGTTTCCAGGAATGGGAATAGAAATAAAACGTAGGATACTGTTCTGTCTGGTTGGACTTATCACTCGCTCTGTTGATATGATTTAAGAATCATGCTATTTCGTCCCATCCACGATTTTAGGCGATACAACTAGTTAATTTTTTTAATTTTCTATATTTTAATTGATTTAGACAAAATATAAGGTATAGTTATCTGTGGTAATTTTCTTTCCCGCCCTTGGTTGAGGAAAAATAAGATTACCGCACGTGTGAAATATGTTGCATTTCGAACCTAATCGTAGTGCAATAAGAGCTTCTTTTCGAGGAAGTGTATTGAAAAAAAAAGTTATGTCAGAAGTATTTTTAAAAGATTATTTTTAAAAATAATTTGGTGTATACTATTGTCTGCCGTACGCAGGACTGTTTGGCTCTTATTGCAGAGGAAATTTCAAAGCAATGGTAGCCCCAATGCTTTGTTGTCGATGGAAACACTATTTATTTTGTTTGAGTGCATTTTGGATTTGTTTTCGGAGAAAGTTTTCATGTAGCCATTCCTAGATGTAGTAGATGCTCTGGATGTTCTTGTTTGATGATATGATGTCAGTTTTGAATCCCTACGATTGTGAGAATATGGTTAGTGTTTGACAATATTAGATTGTACAGACGCCATGTACTCTTGTGGCGTGTGCCAAATAAATATGGTTTCTTTTTTTCTTTCTTACATCAAGCTACCTGAAACTGTCCAATTTCCCAATCCACCTTGAGACTAATGCTTTAGCGATAAAGTTCAAAATATATTAATTAAATTTGACAGATACAGTTTTACACACATTTTCGACATGTACGATCTTGGTTATTTGAAACCATGTAAACTGTAAACGGTGGTGACGTTTTTGCCTTTGCTGTTAATATCAAACATCGTCGGCCTCTGCTTAGCCTTTTCATCACTATGTTGGAATCGGTTTGCAAGCCAGTTTTTCACATGTAGTGTGTGCCTCCTATCTGACCTTCAGAACCTTGTACTGGTCAATACTACATAATACCATATGGCATGACTGGTAAGGTAGCAGACTTTCGGGACTCAGACTATTCGACTATCAAAGATCTGCATATATGACAATCGAAACCAACAACTTAACATTGTATTTTGGGATACGAAGGGAACTTGGAGAAGGGAACAGGGTTTGTAGTGGCCCCCGTCGCGGCTGCGGGTTGTTCGCAAGAGATACCGCGGCCTCGACATGAAGGGCTAAGAAGGAACATGGGTGGTTTTTAGTCAGTAGACACTCCCTTTCGCTCTGCCCAAGAGCGGGAGGGGTTATTTGATGATTTTCCACCCACCATAAAAAAAAAATAAAAAAAAAGGGTTTGTAGTGGCATCCATGGATCAACATCGGCAAGCGCTGCTTAACCTTGACACGGTGCAGCTGTAATTTTGTATTTATAAAAGTAGGACTTGCACATGAAGGGTTCCGTACCATCGTAGTATGAATGACAAAGTTATATTTGCGGTTTTTTTGAATATGCTATATCTCAAAAACTATTATCTATATATCATTCAAAACAATTTTGCTTGAAAGTTTACATGGCGATCTACAGCATAATTTTTTTTTTTACATTTTCACTCTTTTAGTTTAAAGTTAGAGGGGGGGGGGGACACATTTTACCACTTTGGAAGTGTCTATCTTCCACACGATTGACTTTGAGAAAAAATGGTTTTAAAAACTTCAATATTATTTTTAAAGACCTCTTCTATAGACATTCCACACGTATAGGTTTAATGAAAAAAGTTTTTTTAGTTTCAGTTCCATGTATGGGGACACCCCCTTAATCTTTTACTGTTTTCATTTTCGTATAAAAATCGTAAAGCGGTTCACAGAATACATCTACTGACCAAGTTTCAACTGTGTCGTCTTAATAGTTTCCGAATAAAGAGGCTGTGACAAACGGACAGACAGACAGACAGACGGACAGACCGTTTTTGCCATTCGGCTACGGAACCCTAAAAACAATCATTCATAGTTATCTACCCACACCATAGCTTCAAGTGATACACAGTCCTAAGCACACTATTCACTTTAACGATTATTTTTGGAGCGAGAAGACCTACGTAATGGGCTTAATTAAAAATACCCGCGCGAATGGCTTCGAGATGGGCTGTCAGTTTTATAGCGCCGGCGCCGAAATGACGAGATGCGGCCCGAGGTAGAGATGGAGATACGACCTAGGAAAATGTTTATTCACCTGGTTTGTTCAATTTCAGTTTTTATTCAGACTTCAGAGGTTATAAATTCGTTTTGATGTGTTGGTCGTGAATTTCAAATTCAGAAGGAATAATTGCTAAAGGCTTATGCGTGAGTAAAAATTCTAGACGAAAGCGGATAAGCGAAATCTTAGATATTTTTACATGAATCTAATCACAAACGGTTGTTGTCTCAGGTTTTAACTTTTTTTAAATTGTTTTTTACCATGTGTGTGGGCTGTTATATGACTTAAAAATATACTTCTCCATAATGTTGTCATTAACACTGAAAATTTAAAATTTACTATTTTTATTGTTTTTTTTTTAAACTGTCAAAACACACACACACGTCTAGTTTGTCGGTCTGTCACTGTTTGTTTTTTTTTACTCTTGTCTCTATAATGGCTTGATCGACTATTCTCTGACCGAAATTTCTCTATAAAGGTATTCGCTTAAACCTTGGCGCAGGTTTGTCTATTTAAATTAAGTGGATCTCCTGTTTACAAACAGGTAATCTTTACAACTAAGGGTGAGTCGCAGACAGGATGAATTTATTGGTTTTCCTTTGATGGGGGTGAGAAAAACCAATAAATTCGTCTGTCCATTATAGACAGCCGTCAAACCTAAAACGGCCGTCTCGCGACGAACGTTGAACTACAAAACTCTCTGTAAGTAATATAAAAAGGTACGAAATTCCTATTACTTCCGAGCTTCGACTCCTCATGTCCGCCGTACGACGAGGGTTGCCTATTATTCAGTATTTATATAGAAATAAATCCTCCGTGTTATCGAGATATGTAGCCGTTTAGATATCATTTTGTATTAATGGGCGACAGTTTAAGGTTTTGGTGTATCGACGATAATATATATTAGGACCTTAAAAGTCGGCGGGAGATATACCAACGCGTATAGTAAACTAGCTAGGAAGATTTGACTTCTCAGATATCTTGCCAACCCGTCGGGACTGCGGGTTGTTCGAAAGAGATACCGCGGCCTCGACACAAAGGGGTAAGAAGGAACATGGGTGATTTTAGTCAGTAGAAGTCTGACACTCTATTCTGCTCTGCCCAGAGCGGGAGGAGTCATTTGATGATTTTCCAACCACCCAAAAAAAAAGATATCTTTCCAAAAGATTTAAATTATAGAACTGATACTGATACTCGTACGGTTTCGGAAGCCGACGAAAAAACTTAGTTTACTGGTTTTAATTTTTAGAGATTTAACAATCTCGGTTCAATTGAACATTTCAGACCTCTAGGGAACGATCCCATGAAATGATGTTTATATGTATTTCCTTAAGGTACTAGGTCTAGTGATTGCAAACGTGACTGCTGAGCATGAGGTCCTAGGTTTGATTCCCAGGTTGGGTAAATTGTAATTGAGTATTTCTATTAGAAATTTCCCAGTAACAGTCATGGACTCTGGATTAAAAAGTAATAAGTTCTTTCCCTTTACATGCATATGACTTAAATATAACTGGCGAAATGTGAGTGTACTATAAAGGACACCTATGCCTAACCCTTTGAGGATTTACAGGCGTGATATTATGTTACATAGCATCAATATTAAATTGCTTTTACTCAAAAACATAAGTGGCATTTCTAAGATCCCGCGTCCTTAAATTGTATTCAACAAAACCAGACAAATATTTAAGTGGAAAAACAATGGATGAAATGCGTCGTCTGTCCGTCAAGTAGAATTTATTCTCCGTTGAGTGACGGCTGGGAAATAAATCCGGCTGAAATGTGGCGGTACTCAGTCGCGGGGAAACTGCCTCACATTTATGTGGCACTTTTTATATTCAAGTGTTTTTGTAACGAGTAAATAAAAGCTGAGGATTTCGGCTGATGCATTAGTGATGGCTTCGAATATACGCGGCTTTTAGTATGTATTACTCCTGAGGAGGAGGCCAACTTACTAGAGGTAGTAAGTTGGTAAATGAAATAATTCAGACTCACACAATGGGGCACTTAATGTCGTGTCCTGCGTGTCCTGTTGGTTGTTCAGTACAGAAACTAACGGACGCCACCAAAAGCGGCCAACTAGAACGTTTGACGCTGCCACGCTTGCACGACCAAACTATTATTTTTTAAATACGTTCGACACAAAATGAAGAACAAATAAACCACTTATAACCCATATCAGCTATTAAAGGAACAGCACGTTCGTTCCATAGCAGACCTCATCCATTGCTCTCTAGCAGACAGGATTAATGATTAAACCATCTGGCATAGGACCGTGGCGAGTGGCACAAGAAAAGAGAGGCCGACATTATACCCAGCAGTTTTTATTATTATGGTAGGCCAATGGGCCAATGGGCCTAACATAATAATAAAAAAAACTACTTAATAATTACTCAATAGTTTCATTACTTTTACAGTCTGTTCTTAATTATTTAATTTGTAAGTTTTGTATCCAAACTAGCTAGTGAAGTTAATAAGTAATTAATTTCAGTAATATCCATTAGAGTTCGTAACTAATGGCATTAGCATTAATCAAAATTATATGGAAGCTACGCTAGGAACAAGTTCGTATTACGTTAAATTACTAGGTGCCTATCCGAATAATCATAGTAAGTGCTAAGTTTTTCCTAATGGGCTGTATAAATCTTCTAATAAGTTACAGTTATAAATAATTGATTTTCATGAAGTTTTACTCCCAAAGTCTCAAGAATCCTTCAAATGGATGTCTCTTTAAAAAGTTATTCAATTAATAATAATTAAATATTACAATATTAATAAATTAATAGTTATGCGTGATCATGCATAAAAAAGTACGTACGCATCGAATTGATAACATCCTCGTTTTTTTTGTCGTCGGTTAAAAATACGTTTTGTCAAGGTACGGTCAAATCAAGGGGATCGGTCAGTGTATGTACCGGACTCTGACAGATATTTTATCAGTACACTAGCCGTTGCAACTCGAAAATTATCCCACGGGGAGATAAAATCGGGATAAAAACTATTCTGTGTGTATCCTGTTAATCAAGATTATAAACTATCTGTGTTCCCAATTTTATTCAAATCCGTTTAGCAGTTTTTGCGTGAAAGAGTAACAAAAATACACACTAACAAACTTTCGCCTTTATAATATTAGTGTGATTTATCTGTAAAAGTACGTTGTTCGCTGTCCAGTCCTCTCACCAACCCAGTCAAACCGAACGCGAACAATGAGTAGTGTCGCTGCAGTTGTATTTAGAGGTATGTGGTCACCACGGTCAACATCTGGTCAAAATCTTTGTAATATGACTCAAAACATGAACATGAGGTCCTGGGTTTAGGTGTTATTAGGTTTGTTCATCAGGAATTCGACGTAGCAGCCACGGAGCCTGGATTTGTGTCCGGTTGATGGCAATGGGCTCGCTCTCTATTACATGGCACGTAAATACAACTTGCGAAATGTCGGTGTTCTGTTTGGTACTCTTCTGCCTCACTCTTTGGGGATAACAGGTGTGGTGTGATGTTATGTTACAGTACCCGGTGATAAATATTGCAAATCGACCTTTGGAAAAATCAATGCAATTTATTCGTTAATTAAGTTTTTATTTTGTATTTAGCTTGCCGTGAAACATTTTCGAACCGACCTAGCTTGCGGCAGTTATATATAAAAGCACAGCGGAAAAGAGATGTCTCGAACAGTCATTTCGTATATAGCATCCAAAGGTCGATGTGCAATATTTTTCGCCGGGTACTGTACTATTACGATTAACTTTAAAAGTTGTGCAAGTTTCTGTTATAAACCTTTCTTGTTTTCTTACTCAAAACGTCATTGAAATAGTGTAGACCACTTAACGATGGGAAATCATTGCTCGGACGGAGCACGACGGAGTGTCAGACTCTTACTGACAAAAACACATCTATGTTCTTTCTTATGCCCTTTGCATTCCAGTTCTGCGGTAACTATTTCCAACAAATTCCGTAACCCTGGCAGACTTAATAGTCTACGTACTTTTCAACAAGACAATACACTTTGTCGGTAAATTAATGATAGTTAAATAACAAATCAGTTAAATGAAAACGATGTTTACAAATACGAGATAAACTTTAACACAGGAATGAGTCTACTGTTGTGAGCGCTTTTGACAGATGGTTATAAAGGACAACTAATGTATCGTCGGCGACAGAAGTCAAATGGACTGGTGCTGTTTTATTTTATGTTTTTTTTAATGTTTTGTACTATAATGGCTTGTAAATTCGTCTAATACTCGCGTAAGACGTTGAAGTGTGGAGTTTTAGTTTATTCAAAACAAACATCATCATGTCATGTTTCTGCGACAAATCAATATTTTTAAGCTATTGCATAGCTTCTATCGCGGGCCTTGAGCGTAGGGACCGAATCCAGAAATTCCGTAACGAAAAAAAAAAAAAACCTAACGAATTGACACTTGACAATTTCTTGAAATCAAAAATTGTGAGTTGCCTGTATTTAATTTTATTATTCAGTCAAAAACTTCCTCAAAGAATTTCTGTGAGCGTGTTAATTTATTTTTATAAGCGTAAGATAAGATACTATTAATAGAAATTATCAATAAATTACATTATTTGAGCAAACATATTAATAAAAATAAATTAAATTATATAAATCAAATGTAACCTTCATAGCTCTAACCACTAAGAAAAACTATGACACAAAATAAAAGAAAAAGTAAATGACATCTTGACAACTGACGTAATGTCAGATGAAAAGTAAACATTGAAAAATTATTAGATTTAATATTTTAAAACAGCAAAATCAAAGTTAATAAATCGAATAAGATCGATTATAAGGCTGCCAACAAAAATAGTTGTCGCCAAGGCGCGACATGAGACGTAAAAGGACATTTTATAAAAGATGAGGATGATTAGTAAAAGTGTAAGTATAAATACTATATTTAAATACTGCATTAATAAAATAAATAAATAATTATAATTGCATAAGTTGATAAAAAATGCTATGCAATAGCTTTACCGCGGCAGTCTCCGAGTGCCACACGTTTTTTTTTTCTTTCTTTTCTTTCTAGTAACGATTACAATTACAAAGATAAATGACATTTTGAAACTTTAAAGTATGCCTCTGAGGCGAGAAAATAATTGATATTCCAATGGTTTATTATTATTATTTAAAAACTTCATGCAATCCAAAGTGTTCAGAATTTTCATTTCCAAGACTTTAAAATGAAATCAGAATACAGTCTTACGCCATTTAATTGAGGAAACATCTTTAAACAAGAACACTACTGCAACAAATAGCATTGCAGTGAGAAAGAAAGAAAGAAATGGTATAAAAGAGAATTTTAAAAGAGTAACCATGGGGTTTCTTGCCGGTTCTTCTCCTTAAGAAACGACCAACCGGAACCGTGCTCCTTTTGTCGACGTTTTTTAAGTGCTCATGTGAAGAGAATCTGTCGGACCAAAAAAAAAAACAAAACTAAATCATTTGCAGTTCGAATTTCAAAAAGATGCATACCGCTTCTGTTATCAAGAGTACCGTCTCCCGAGTGTGACGCTCTTCAGTCGCCTTCGGGAGCCCGTCGTGACCGAGTGTATGTCTGTCAGTGATAACTGTGATAAGTGATAACCACGAGTGCACTGTGCTAACCGCTAGTGGACTGTGTTTTATTGTGAAGGTGGGTATTTTTAGTTTTATTTATTTGTTTTGGTTGTGTTTTTTCTGTTGGAGAGAGGGTACTTAAGAAAAAAAAAATGTTGTTTTCATGTTAACATTATGATATTAAAGACCGTCTTGTTTGTTTTGAGAAAAACGAATTTCTTGGAGAAAAAACATAGTCGTAAGATAAGGTACTTTTAGTAATAAAAATATTATGTCGATAAATGAACAAACACGTAGTATAAACGCGTAGTGTATAAAAAACATACGAGTACAAAAGTATTTTAGAAAAGTAATTAATAATTTATCACCACAATTAATAGTACTGACTGTTCTGTAACTGATTGTAGGACTGCCCCGTTGGTCTAATGAAAAATGGAAGCGTGACTACTTAACATGAGGTCGTCGGTTCAATTCCCGAGTCGGACAAAGCGTTTTTTCCAGCGGGAATTTCTCAGTAGCAGCCACGGCGTCTGAGTTTGTGCCCTGTTGATGGCAATAGGCTCGCCCCCTATTGTATGGGATTTGATATAAATAGCGGAAGGTGCGTGTACTATTAGGTATACCTCTGCCTAACTTTTCTGAGATTGCAGGCGTGATGTTTTGTATGTGCTATCTTCTACCTAATAGTAACATTTAAATAAACTGCCGACTACCTACATATTAATTCCAGTTTCCAAAGAGAAATAATCTCCCAGCTGTTAACATTGGCACGTAAATTGGAACTCGGCTAGTGCAAGTATGTTACAACTACAATCCTGTCCTCGTAAGACAAAAGATGTAACTCAAAAAATCGAATATACTGTTTTGTTTTCATCTGCTTTATACCTCTCGCATCTGATGGACTAATTAAAGTACCCGTACCTTCATTGTAACATAAAATAATGTAGTGAGAAAAATAAGTAAATTATTGTTTTTTGTACTAATTAGTACGAAAATGGATCAACATAATTATGTTTGTTTTGTTGGGGGAATACAGGCGTGGTGTAGTGCTATATTATTAATAACATGTTTGAAGACACATAACATAACATCACGCCTGTAATCCTCGAAGAGTTAGGCAGAGGTGTACCTAATAGTACTCCCACATTTCGCCAGTTATGCTTAAGACCCATGTAATTGGGGCGAGCCGATTGCCATCAACAATCGGCATGCTCAGCAGTCGCGCTAGTGACTACTAGTCCAGCGAGCCAGTCGAAGAAAACCTAACAAATAAATGTATATTTGTTGAGTTACCGCTCTTTGCTAATAGAATCAAAATCTACTACAATGAGTAACCTGTGTCAGAACTAACAGTGTAGTATTACATAAGGTACACTCTCAACCACAAGTATCAACACAACAACTTTTAAAAGTGATTTTCTCTTACTGTGTGTTTTACGTTTTTACGAAAGTCATCGTTTCATCGTCGTAGCATTTTGGAAGTCATCGTTTTACGAAATAGGTTTTATCTCAAGGTACGAATCTTTATTTCACAAGAAAATAGCTTTTGAATTTTAATGACCGGTCAATGTGGCGACACTTTGGGGAGGCCTATGTCCAGCAGTGGACGTCTATTAGCTGAAATGATGATACATATTTATGGTCGTGACTGTACACGTTTTATGGCGCAACGTCAATTTTCTCATTCATGGCGCGGTGACAGAGAGGGAGTCGGGAAGATGGTTATTAGATTGTTGATTCATCTTAGCGGGTTTTCTTGTTGTTTAGCTGAATTTAGTAGTTTAGTTGGCTATTAGTCACAATTTTTAGAGAGATTTCTTACAAAATTTGGCCAGAAATTGTGTGAATAAAATTGGCGAGTTATTAGGCCGTGAGTTTGATTTCCAACTAATGAAGAAACTATTGACGCAACATGACATTGTGTATATATTTCTCGCTGGGCTTGACTTTGTTTCGTACTCTCGTAATTATTTCCCACAATGAGGTTGTGTTAGACGCTTATTATACCGAAAAAAAAACTAAACGAGTACGCTCAGTACAGGTGTTACTACGTCCCGTCGGGGCTGCGGGTTGTTCGCATGAGATACCGCGGCCTCGACATGAAGGGCTAAGAAGGAACATGGGTGGTTTTTAGTCAGTAGAAGTCTGACACTCCCTTTCGCTCTGCCCAAGAGCGGGAGGGGTTATTTGATGATTTCCCACCCCAAAAAAAAAAAAAGGTGTAACTACGTTATTTGGATAAATGTCTATATCTATGAACACGACCAATAGGGTAGTTAACTAAAAAAATCTAATTAGTCCGTCAGATAGATTTCCAAAAAAATATTGGACACGTATTTTTTTCTTTTTTCACGTAAACAAACAATGAAGACGATACAGTGCTTTGAAAACTCGTGTGACGTCATATTCTAAGACATTAGCATGACATTTTTTACCGGTGAGTGACGTCACGACCCCCCACTCAAAACATTGACGCGTTTTATCTTCGTATTCTTTTATTGATTTGATAAAACAAAAAATACGTATCCAATATTTTTCGATAATCTAACAGACGGACTAATTAGAACCACATTTTTTTAGTCAGTAAACATCCCTGTTGGTAAACAAACTGGCAATCCCAATACACGACCATTAAAAAAAACACAAAGGGTTCTGTCTACTCTCTCAAAAGCCCACAAAACAATTAGTTCCGTACCCTATTAATAGCCACAAAAGCTTATAAATAGTTAGTTAACATAATAGAAAGGCAAACAAATGGCTGCAGTAATTAATGGCACGGTCTCAGGTGTCAAAACATGTATTATGTTGTGTTAAACATGTGTGTTGTTGTTTTGAACATGTATCATGTTGTTTGGAACATGTATTATGTTTCGTTGTATGTTAAGTTACACATGGCTTGTTTATTTTGGTGATCAGTTTATCAGTTTTCTATGGTTTTCGGTGTATAAGGGACTTTTTGGTGTGAATGAGATGTAGGCTAGTTGGGAAGCGCCAGTGTTAACCAAGAGAGACAGAGAAGTTGAGCCACTTGACTGGTCTAGCGGTCACAAATGATTCTGGGCTCGATTCCTAGCTCAAAGTGCTATTAGGTTTTTCCTTATGGAATTTTGTAGTTGTTGTACAAAAGCTAGAAAGCCAGAATTACTACCCAATTGACGGCAAAATGCTCCCCGCCTATTTTATGGCACTTGGAACATAATACATACCAACATAACTTGAGTAATACATACATCAGGTTTTGTTCTAAAAATAAATGCTGAAAATATGCATTGATACCAACTTCCTGTAAAATCGAGGTCAAAATGAATTCTACAAACTACAAACACATTTAACTTTACTTTTGCGTATTAATATTATGCGATTAAGATTTTTAGAGCGAAATTAAAGTAGAAATGCTCCAGTAAATCCAAAAATAAATGGTCTATCAGACCGTATAATGGCGATATTTTACGTTGCACTTTTTACTCTAAATCAAACCGTATTCCTGAAAATGTAACTTAATTTTCAGTGGGTTAAAGTAACTTTTTCATTGACACAATAAATATTATTCTGACGAGTAATACTATCTAGCGCAGAATTGTTAACGCCTTCCTTGCTTTAATTATGAATAAACAAAATGTAGAACGGGGGATAAATGGTGTCTTATCTTATTTTCTACACAACTAAGAGTATTAGTGTAATGTAATAATTAATTGAATACTGATAGATTAGTTAATTTGGTGCTAATTGGCTTATAGCTCTGTTGTTTTAGCACAAAGGTAAATAAAAGCGTGTGTTGATCACGTAATTTTATATATCGCTGTTTTTTGTTATCATCGTTGAACAAAGTTCTCGGATACAAAAAAATACGTATGTTGCTACAGAATTGCGTTATTTATCTGTCACAAAAAATAAAGATCATACGAAATATCATGAAACTATATTTTTCGTAAGACAGACAGCTTGTCTATGGAAATACCTACTTACCTAATGAAGATTGACTTACAGGAAAATGTATTTACATTCAAAAGAAGGAATACCTACCAGTATTATATAATACTTGTAGGTATTTCTTCTAAAAAAGAAAAAATATAAATTTTTCGCAGAATAAGAAATTTTAAAATATCTCTTTCAAATGACATACTGTATCAATATTTTATAAATACATCAAGGCGGAACACAAAACTTAAGAAAAAAAACTGCTTCTATAGTCGGTAACATTTGTTTGATTTCGTTTTTTCTACCGACTACTGAAGCAGAGTTTTTTTTAAGTTTATTTTTCACTTTTTTGTGTTTTTGATTTGTAGAAGTCGGTTTTATTTTTTGACAAAACGTTTTTATTTTTCACTTTTTAGTGGTTCTCATGTGCTTACCCCTTTACAGCGTACTGGTGTAAACAATAGACAGACATGAGATTTCGGCAATCCCAGACCATTTGCTATCATTTATTGAGCAGAATCGTTGCCTTCCTCCGAAGATTATCATCAGATTTTCACCAAATTAAAATGAAACCACTCCGAGAAAGGACGCTTCCATAAACTACCCAAATCGCAAGAGTTCTCTCTATTTCTCCAGGATCCCACCCATTTTTCCCAGATCCTGGCTTGATGATCATGGGACCACCTGACCATCCTTTATCAGAATCAGAACTTTATTTGCTAAGAGTGTAGGTACAGAACGGACAGAGAACATACATAAAAAAAAAGATCCCGACAAATTGATAACCTTTTCGAAGTAGGTTAAAAAAAGGTTCCAGGTCCTGAATTCGACAAGCAGGTTACCACTTAGTATGATGCTGTGCTACTGAATTTTAACAAAAATAAAATCATATTCCTGAAACACGTTTCACCATTACAACAGAAAACCATAACGGTTTATTAATATTCATACATAGCAACGTAATTAAGTTTTATGCACGGTTAGGTGTGGGCTAGAAACTATGCTACATTTAGAATTAAATTCCACTTTAAATCGTACTATAATATTTGTATTTCGCAATCCTGTAGCGAAATAACCATAGATACATATATATCTGGATAACGCGGAGCGCTTACTTACTACGTACTTACTCGTACCACTTCGCGGTATTTTATACCAACTTGGTTATATCGCAGCAAACTAATTTGTTTAAAACAACAACGTAGGTAATAAACAAAAATTTTGTACGAATCGATTTTTGTATAGTAACTTACTTGTATAGTAACTTTTTTGTATAGTAACTTAGGTACGGGTTGTTCGAAATAGATACCGCGGCATCGACACAAAGGGCTAAGAAGGAACATGGGTAGTTTTTAGTCTGTAGAAGTGTGACACAGCGGGAGGGGTTATTTGATGATTTCCCAACCCCCCCAAAAAAAAAGGCAATAGCGCTTATGATGCCATCATAAGCGCAATTGTCTTTCTTTTAGGTAGTCGGTAGTCAAAACGTAGGACACTTGGTTTCAATACGGATCGTAATACTTCCGTTTTATTGTCTTGTGTTACTCAGAGAGCTTTAATGATTACTTAGGCCATCACTTAGTAAAGGTTTTGACATACAAAAGTATGTCAAATCTTTCCTAAGTGACGGTTTAAGTATTCATTAAGTATCTCTGAGTACCGCAGTATGTCTATAGAAATAATTATGGAATAAAGGAGAAGGCAATTTTTGGCATTACTGATTTTGGAAAGTTACAGAATTCAAAGCTATTTAAAAAAAAAGCGCTTATTTTTATATACTGATAGCCAGATTAACTTTATTATTGAAAATTGGGATAAAATCTCGTTTTAAATGAGCAGCTAACTTGATTTGATTTACCGGATTTACCACAGAGCGGACCAGTCTTTGTTTTTAAGGCCATGGATAGAAAGCTTTTTGGCCATGTCATACTATGTATGACAGTGTTGTCATAACAAAAAAATACAATTAATTTTTAATAAATTAATTTATCTAATGTTTGTTTGCTAGCGCATAATTAATAATAAATTAATTTATATAATGTTTAGTTTGTTAGCGCATAATTAATAAAATCATAACAAAATCAAAATATGTATTACAGTATACGAGGACTCTTGATCTAGCTAAAAAATAGTTTTTTTTTACAAACCATAATGAAAAAAATCGCCGGAGGGTCCGGGACGTTCGAGTGGCTAAACACCATAGATATGATTTTTTAGTAGATGACACATTAAAACACAAAAAAAAGTAGATGACATTTCGCGTCACTTTCACTGACAGTTGACACAACTTCACAAGTCGCATCGCTCGCGATAGTTATCATTATATTATTATTATAATTATCATTTTCAAAGCATTACAAAGTATAATTAGCAATATGTTACGCATACAATAAACATTTTTGCATCAAAATAGTAATTATAGAGGTAAAACAATCTATTAAAGTACCATTAATGCACTTATCCACACTTTTACAAAAATTAAGATTTCTCTTCAACCCCATTGTTATTTATTTTTTTGTTTTTTTTTAGTAAAAGCGCATTATATTCCCATCAACCCATGCCACTTTTATTTCTGTAGAAACTAAAAAAGTTGAATGCCAGCGTTCTATGAGCTTCTGCCATTCTCCTTTGCTCTGTATTTAGTTTTCCTTATCAAACTGAAAATTAGCAAACACTACTTTGAACCGTTAAACGTTACAGAAAGCTTTACATGTTTTTTTCTGTTCATGTGGAAGTTGCTACGCAAGCAGTTTTTAACGGGCTTGAGCATAAAAGTTTGGCTGCGAATCCTGTCAGAGTTTACTGTTGATAGAGCATGCATAAAGTTCCTGTCGAGGCTGCGGGTTGTCCGCAAGGGATACCGCGGCCTCGACATGAAGGGCAAAGAAGGAACATGGGTGGTTTTTAGTCAGTAGAAGTCTGACACTCCCTTTCGCTCTGCCCAAGAGCGGGAGGGGTTATTTGATGATTTCCCAACCCCCAAAAAAAAAAAAAAGCATGCATAAAGTTTAATTTTAGATAGCTTTTTAAACTTTCTAAAAAAATATTAAAAATGTCTGTTAGTTATGGTTATTTGTGATAGAGTAGATTTCTGTAATTGAAACATTTACAAGTTATTTAGCTAGACCCTTATCATAGCGGTCATCCACGCATTTTATTCTAAAACTAAATTTATAATTACGATCGCATCACCGTACGAAAAATTATGTACGTATGCAACGGTATACAGATGTTGTTGTGTTATAATAACTTAAGATGTAGCTTGGCAGTACTGAGCATATTATCTTCTTACCAGCCAGTCAAGACACCTGACTTTTCATGATAGCCAAAAGTTTACTCTTACCTATGGTAAGGGCCTTTTGCAGAAAAGTTTCAGCCCTTCTAAAACGACGTATGTCTGGCGGTTTAAAGTTCAATTTTTAGGTAACCAGAACGTCTGTGATGGAAAGAAAAGTATCTTTTTTTTTTTTTGTTGGGTGGAAAATCATCAAATAACCCCTCCCACTCTTGGGCAGAGCTAAAGGGAGTGTCAGACTTCTACTGACTAAAAACCACCCATGTTCCTTCTTAACCCTTCATGTCGAGGCCGCGGTGCCTCTTGCGAACAACCCGCAGCAAGAAAAGTAACTCTAGGTTTCATTAGGCTCTTTTTATACCCCTAATAATATTAATTCATCATCAAGATACAGAAAAACAATTCTACAACCGACTGAAACACCACTAATTGCCAACCGTTTCATAGCTGTTTTATTATTAACTTAACATACAGTCACGCACAAATGAGACTTAAGCTCTTAACTTGACAGTTTAATTTACGTTTTGTCAGAATTGATACAAATATCTGCGGCTTCTGACGTCACAGCGTAAAGGGCTTAGCTTTGAGTACCTACGTCATGGTTAGATGTGAAAATGTAGGCTAACGAACGTGGCTACACTGGGTATGTTAATGAATAACAGTGAATTTTAATGGCTAATTGAACCTGATATTTTATGTGTGTTTAAAAGTTTATACCTATGTATGAAGCACATCGTGGAATGTTCTTCGTCCTCCATGAAAAGGGAGTGTCTTCCGACTCAGGTGTTGTGTCTGGTGGGCTCCTGGCTGATGGTTGTTGAGGTGTTATATGTTACCGATTGGTTTTTTGGAGGGAATGAGGAACAGGGTGTATCCCCCATAGAAAAGGGAGGATCCTCCGACCAGACGGGTGTTGTGTCTGGTGGGCTAACTGCCCGACATAAATATGTAAGTCGTGATTTTCTATATAGGCCAATGTCGCGGATAAACTTGATAGCGCTATGTAGGATTTGCCAAATTAGTTCGCATGTGTTGCGATAGATGTCGCTGTTGCCACAGTTAACTTATTTATCGTGTCAGAAAAAAAATTGAATCAAAAATACTGCGATCAACTTCAATGTGGGGCTCGTTGGCCACTGGCGCTACAACGTTCGCTACGCTCGCTCGGCTCGCGCTTGATTGCTCGCAGTTCTTACCTAACACATTTGTACGGGGTGCTCTATAATCGCCCTTTTCTTACGAGACCTAGTTTGGCCTCTCTGGGACAAACTAGTTTAGTCGGAAAAATTTTGACCACTCAAAAGCATACATTTACCTCAGATCGTGTTAATTTAAAACAAGAAAACAAGGCAAGCTTCTGTAATTCCCCTTTGTTTTACCTGTTAGTGTCAATTAAGTCGTCATAAGTAATTATCCCAGTACAAACATGTTCATGAGTGTCGGAATTTCATGAAAATTAACACCGGTAAACAAAGATACCCTTTATGTAATTTTTGAGGAAAGGTGAACCCTTTCCTTTACCATTTTTTTTTTGGCCTGTGGAAAATCTTCAAATAACCGAGCGGGGTTAGACTTCTACTGACTAAAAACCACTCATGTTCCTTCTTAGCCCTTTATGTCGAGGCCGCGGTATCTCTTGCAAACAACCCGCAGCCCCGACGCGACGGTTCCTTTACCATCACATTTGTAATTTTAGAGGCGCTAGGCGGAGACAATAGACTTTGAATCGGAATGGCTCATCTTTGAACTTCACCAATGAAATTCATCTAAACCACGTTTAAGAGCTGTCAGCATCATAATTACTATTGAACATTGCTGGCACTTGAACGCCGCGCGCCGTATAGATGTGCTGATCTCTTTGATTCCCAGGTATGGTCTAGAACAAAAAAAAATATCGCAGTGGTGGGCAGAACAAGTGCTCTTTGTTTGCGTTAAGGGTACTTTTAAACCCTGTATATTATACTGTTAGAGCCCCTACACCCAATGATACAGAATTATCATACAGCCATCTAACATTCATATTTTTAGTTTCAATTTAACATTGTATGTAACCTTCTGGGATTCTAAATAAACATTTATTTATTTTACTTTATATTATTATCAATTCTTTTGTAATTACTATAAAATAGGAAAACGTTTTATACACTGCGACAGGATTGATTAATGAAACTTAAAATTAATTTTAATAACTTGGCTACGGTACTCAAGTCCTCAGATAATTGAAACATAAACCAAGATTACACTACATTTTCTCTTCAAAACAAACTTCGCCAGTTATGTTTAAGTCCTATGTAACCTAACCGAGCCTATTGCCATCAACCGGACCCGTGGCTGCTACTGAAAAATCCTGACAGAGAACACCAATAACACTTTGCCCGACCTGGGAATCGAACCCAGGACCTCAAGCTCAGCAGTCGCGCTTGCGACTACTAGACCAGTGAGGCGTTCTTTTCGAAACAACAGGAAAAAAACAGTAAACTATTTCATTAACTGCCTTAGTACAAAGAAAGCATCCACTTTATTATTGGAATGTATCATTCTTATCACCCTCTGATAGTGGGTGACCAATGCTCCACAAACGTTACACGCCATTACGTCGTATGTGCCACTGATACACAAGTACAACCCAACTTTAACCACATCTACTAAGGTACAGTTTCCATTGCGATGTGACCGGGAGATGCTTGGATGAGTACAAGCTTAGAGGTCAAAGAACATTGGCTGATTAGGCATGCTCATTGCTTGGTACTTAGAATAAACGTGCTGTTTTGATGATAATGTATTTTATGAGACCGTTTGAATCGTGGTTTCAATACATTTTCTAGAAGATGAAAAGTCAATCTATTCTACCTGTAAGAAAGTGGAGGCGTTTGTAAGTAAGGATAAGACCTATTTACATGTAGAATGTAATGAAGTATAAACAACATGATTTTGCTGATACTTGCGTGGTAGCTAAAGCCAATAAAAGGTTCTTTTAAGTTCCATCATCTGCCTAACCTTTTTCCATCTATGTTGGGGTCGGATTCCAGTCTTACCGGATGCAGCTGAAAACCTGTATTTATTGTACCTACCCGGAATATTATATTATGAGGTTGGGACTCACGTGGACATAATCCCATGTTTTAAAAATATTTTTTCAGAGACGCTCTTCCATTCGAGAGAGGGTTCAAATCATTCATCCCATCCATGCATGCGCATAGGTTTTACCTATTTTGTTTCTTTTAAATGTTGCCCCACACTAGAAATTTCTCCTGTATCGTGGGTGCGTTTACAAACATTTACACTCCCATACACAAATACCCAGACCCGAAACAACTATCTGTAGGCCATACAAATATTTTTTCCGTGCGGGGATCGACCCCGCGACACGCAGCGCAGCAGTCCAATCGCTCAGCTACTGCGCCAACCGTGTCGTCAGAAAGCTTAGGCAGATTATTTTAAATGCATGGACGAAAAAGGAGTATGTATGGATCATAGCAGGTGGCTTTCTGTTTCTGCTTGCCCCCATGACAAAAAAGGTGTGTGTTTACGTACTTTATTCTTAAAAATGGACAATGCCTAGCAGACTCGGGTAGCTGCTAGGCTACTAACTTGTGTAGTGAACATTAATATTTTTATTTCCGCATAGACTGTTACAATAAAAGAGACAACTAATGTAATAGAAATGTATTTTTTAAAATATCTGGGAATTTAAATGGTTACCGTTAATTTTTTTTTTAAACTTTGCCCTACTCTAGGAATTTCTGCTATATTGTGAGTGGGTTTACAAGCATTTAAATTCACATAGGTACACAAACTTCTTTATCTTACAATAGGGGATCGGACTAAGTCAAAAAAATATGATTCTAATTAATCCGTCAGTTAGTTTATCGAAGAATATTGCATACGTGTTTTTTGTTTTATCAAAATAATAAAAATTGACGAAGATAAAACGCGTCAAAGATCATGAGTGGGGGGGGGGTTGTGACGTCAATTGTAGGTAAAAATTGTACTGACATGTGACGTTTTCGAGGAGTTCACGAGTTTTCGAAGCACTGTATCGTCTTAATTTTTTTGTTAATGTGAAAAAAGAAAAAATATGTGTTCAATATTTTTTGGAAATCTATCTGACGGACTAATTAGTTTTTTTTGTCCGATCCCCTATTAATCCACAAGCCGTCGGAAATCTGTTATCAATTTCCAAGTTAGCAGTGATTGGGTGACGGAAATACCACCCCAATCAATTCAATTGACATAAGATTTATCGATTTAATTGAATAGGCTTTCAGAAACCGGAGGTTAGTGTTCCGTAATCCGTGCTCAATAGAGTTATATGTACACCAAGCTATCATCATAACATAACATCACGCCTGTATTCCCCGAAAGGTTATTTATAGGTGTGGTCATTATTATACCCACATTTCATCAGTTGTGTTTAAGTCCCATGTAATAAGGGGCGAGCCTATTGCCATCGGCCGGGCACAAATCCAGACTCTGTGGCTGTTACTGAAAAATTACTGATGAAAATACGAAATATCACGGGCATGGGAATCGAACCAATTATCATATCTCAATAGGGGATCGGACAAAACTAATTAGTCCGTCAGATAGAATTCCAAAAAATATTGAACACATATTTTTTCTTTTTTCACATAAACAAAAAATTAAGACAATACAGTGCTTCGAAAACTAGACGTTTTCGAGGAGTTCACTCTCCTCGAAAACGTCACATTTCAGTACATTTCTCACCTACAATTGACGTCACAACCTCTCAACTCATGAACTTTGACGCGTTTTATCTTCGTCAATTTTTGATTAATTTGAAAAAAAAAACACGTATCCAATAGTTTTCGATAATCTAACTGACGGAATAATTAGAATCAATTTTTTTTGACTCAGTCCGAACCCCTATCCTATCTGAAACCGTTTTATACCCTATCCCTACTTAAAAGCAATTTTGAATGTGTGATTGGGTTTTATCATCACTGCTTTTAAAACGGCGAAGTAAAACATCACGTGAGAACTGGCCACAACTGACTATGTTGTGCTAAAATGCCAACAACGAACATAAATTCCTATCGTCAGGAATTTCCGAACAAAGGGCGTTTAATCTTCATAATGAATGCCAAAAATGCCTGCAAAAAACCTATCAGTGAACAGTCATTAGTCTCATCCATAACGCCCATATAAGCAAACATTTCTGGCCGAAAACAAAAATATAATAATATAAACGTCCATCAGTCCGTCGGTCCGGCCGTATCTCCCGTCCCTGACCCTCGGCTTATCGCCGAAGTTCATAACACTCTTTATCCTGTACCGTGGATGAACAAATTTTTTGTACGTCAAACTTTTCGATAAACCGACCTTCGAGTTGGTATTGAGGAAAGAGGGCAGGACGGGTCATTTCCTCTTCTTGATTTAAAGGAGCTGTAACTGGTACCTAATTTATTTGTGACGGTCGTAACGTTTGTAAAGATTTTTTTTGTATTTTGTTTCAATTGAGAGCTGCAGTCGTTGGCCCCGTTTGTCATTTGTGGATATTTGGCAGTCGTTACAGGTAGTCAGTAGCCCGACAGTCTGACAACCACAAGCTGTATCATATTATCCTCTACTAACTGGGTTGTGGAGGTCAGATACGCAGTCGCTTTATGTCAAATACTGGTATTCAGCTGCATCCAGTTAGACATGACGCCGACCACAACATAGTTCGGAAAATGTTAGGTAGATGATGAATTGATCTGGTATTATCTGCTATCAAAAATACACTCATAAACATCCCTTTTTTTGTTTTTCGCGGGTGGAAAATCATTAAATAACCCCTCCCACTCTTGGGCAGAGCGGAAGGGAGTGTCAGACTTCTACTGGCTAAAAACCACCTATGTTCCTTCTTAGCCCTTGCGCCGAGGCCGCGGTATCTCTTTCGAACAACCCGCAGCGCCGACTAGGTCTTAGACATCCCTTACTACCTCTTTGAACTGGTCTACCCTCACCACATAACCATAATCACTTAACCACCATACGCATACGCACAGGACCTCCCTTTTCTTCCCTTTGCTTCGCGTTAATACTCTATTCGAAATCCACTCGAGTTAAGGCACGATAAAGTTGTACAAAGGCATATACCACCCACCCAGCCTTAACTCCTTAGAGGAGAACAATAAACACGTGCTAAACAATACGTTGGGAAACTTCCGACCCTCCGTAATCGCTGGGGTATTGTTTCCCTATTAAAAACCATTGGCAGCGTCGCGGCTACAAAGCACCAAAACTATCCAAGTGAAGCTCCACAAACTTACGGGACTACAGCGAGTTGGTTCGCTAGTTTGCAACCGCTAATTATTATTACAAAGGGATATTTTGTGGTGCATTGATTTTGTTTGTTGTTAAAAATTGTGACTTTAATGATACGTCTCTTCTCTATAATTCAATTCAATTCTTCTTCATGCTCTTAACCTACAAGAGCTCTTATGAAATGCCGAAAAATATGTGCAGGTTAGGATTGGCCGTTTCTTATAAATATACAGAAAAAAAAACAATGCAGACATGGTTACTCTTGAAGATATTGTCCCCGTCGGGGCTGCGGGTTGTTCGCAAGAGATACCGCGGCCTCGACATGAAGGTCTAAGAAGGAAAATGGGTGGTTTTTAGTCAGTAGAAGTCTGACACTCCCTTTCGCTCTGCCCAAGAGCGGGAGGGGTTATTTGATGATTTCCCACACACCAAAAAAAAAAAATAAAAATAATTGTCAATTAGATTAGTAGGTAATATTAATGAGCTTTCCTGTTTTAAGTCTCGGCTTACTGTGTGAAAGAAAGAAGGACAGACAAACTAACATTTTTTTTTTTTTTTTAGGAAGCAAAAATAAAATACTAACAATAAAAACGCACTACATATTGTAAAAGTAATCCCTATCCACAAAGGTGTCGTACAATCTCAACAACTGACCTTTCACGTTCAAACATTCTTCCCAGACCTTCCCATTGCTTTTATTTACGACCACTATATTACTAAGGTATGGTCCTCAATTCCATTCATGCTGCCTAGGCACAACAGACATATTAAAATAAACATACAGTATTTCAACTAGCAACAAATGGGGAGTTTTTAGTTGTTATATCTCCTGCCGATATGGAGGGAAGTGGAATTTATGTTTTTCCTACTCCACCGTAATTTTTTTCTGAATAATTTCGTTCCGAGACAGTTAAATTGATTTTCTGTGACTTCACAGGAGTTATAGTGGTTTGTGAATAGTGTGGTCGGCTCGTCCCAAAAAAAAGAAATGAACAGAATTTTATTGGCTTACACACAAAAGCAAAGCATAAGCATTATTGTTATTGGAAACATGCCTTCTCGCTGGTGTAGCACAACGCGGGTTTCCTCATCCAAATCGTTTATACCAAATCGAGACAAATTGTTACGTCTGAAGCTTCCTACTAAGTCTGTTTAGTTCACAAGTCACAACCCAACACCCGCGTTTGATTTATCAATTAGGGCCTAGTTGGATAACTGGTTATCTTTGTTCTGTGGTAGGGTGCTCCCTCAATTCCGTCCACGCTACGTCTAGGCGGTGCCTTGGCACGACGACGCTATGACATTCAGCTACTTTAAGGTTGATGGGACTGGGTAGCCCGCGAAATTCGAATTTTCTTACGTTTTTTTGCAATTTGTCGGTCATTGTCAAGTCGTATGTTAAATAAAATTGTGACTATTTGATGAAAAAGGCATTCTTGAGACTTATATGAACGGAGACGGTTGTATTGGTGATTTTAATCATTATTACTCAGTAAATAAACATTTGTTACTACCGCGAATCCTATTTTAATTAACATACGACTTGATACTAACCGGAAAATTGCTAAAAACGTAAGAAAATGCGAATTTCGCGGGCTACCTTGTCGCATTCACTTAAATTTGATTGCACTTACATTAGCAAGATGGCCGCGGTGAAAAATTTATTCGCTTGAGAATTTACTGCCTGAAAATTGTGGGTGCTTGTTTGTAGACTTGTTTATGTAATTTTGTGTTTTTAGTAAAGGAAACGTTACATATTAAATTTTCGACATAAGTAAATTCTCAGTAGGAACCCGGGATCTGGGGTGTGGTAAAAGACATTATTATGATATACTTTTCACGAGACGATATTATATAGGGATCATAACATTACTGGCAAATACGACAAAATTAATTACATCCCTTTGCCAATCACTTCCGAGAATTACATTAAGACAGGGGAAATAATTATTCATCAAATGGAAGAAAACTTTTAAATTATCCGTAAAATCGAACCACTTCTGTCAGTCTTTGACTTATATCTTCTATTTTTTTATGAATGAACATATTAAGTTATTTATTCTCTATTTGTAGCAAAGAAAAAATACAATAAATATTTAATTTTCGTGCAATGCATTCATTACAGGCACTTTTTATCCGTATTTTATAAAGATGTTTCACTTGTTTTCCTCCTTAAATGGCTTTAAAACGTGAAATTAGGTACCGGTAGGTTTAGTTTAAAATTTCCACCTACAGGTACTTTATTCATGAAGTCCATAGACCGAAATGTAAACAAGAAAATAGGTAGTTATCTATTTTCCAAATAACTTACTTACTTTGCTAGGCTAATTCAAGAAACGCGTCGGAGACAATTGCTAGGCTTTGTTTGCGTCAAGTCTCTTGCTAGGCCCCTAGCATAAGCATCACTTGATCAATTTTGAAAATTGAATGAAAATTGAGTCTCTACATTCGCACATACAATTTGGTTGTTAAAAACGCTGTATTTAAGGGTGGGTGTAACTAATGTTGTAGTGGATGGGTGACCATTTCAGCATACCGAGTTCCTACCGTGCCTCGGAAACCAGGTAAAACCATCGGTACCTGCCGTCATTCTTGGAACTGTAACAGTTGTTATAGGTCGTCTGAAGCCCGAAAGCCTGACAACCAGTCTTGCCAAAAGATTGGGAGGTCGATAGGCAGTCACTCCATGGAAAAAACTGGTAATCAACTACAGTTGGTTAGACTGGAAGCCGACTCAACATTTTTAGGAAAAAGCTAGGTAGATTGATTGTATCTAATATTGTGCTGTGTGTGTGGAGCAGCGATGGCAGACGCATTACTTTGTGTAATTTATTTCATCACCAATGCTGTCAAAACAGTGAAGGAAAACATCGTGAGGAAACCGGCATGTCTTGGAACCAAAAAAATTGAAGACATGTGACATCTACCAACCCGCACTGGGCCCGCGTGGTGGATTATAGCTTATCCCTCTCCTAGAGAGGAGGCCTGAGTCCCTGCAGTGGGAACATTTTAAGCTGATGACATGAATATTGTGCTTATCTAAACATTCTAACCAAAAAACTCTAAAGGTTAGTAACGTGTTTTCAATTTAAAAAAAAAAAACGAACAAAAATTTCGTCTGTCCGTGTTAGAATTTCTAAATTCCGCCGAAGTCCGCACAAATAAAATATTGTTCATGGAATACGCTTTCAATCAATCAAATCCGATAAGGGAATAATAGCAAAAAAAAATGAGGTCTGGCGTCAATCACTGGAGAACTAGACGGAATGTTTTTTGTTGGTGCGTGCTACTGCCCTCAATGAGATCGCCGGAATGATGACCAATTCTTGCCTTTAAGTAAAATCTATACAAATAAAAAATGAAGTGTTTGCTTGTAATGTATTATTATTATAACCCTATTCTCACTCACTCTGCGAGGGACGGGCAGCAGGGTCCTTTAAACTTTCGGTGACCTCACTGCGATCCCCAAGCCGCCTGCCAAGCGTGGGGATTATGGCAACCTCCCCTTTAGGGGGAGGCCTTTGTTCACCAGTGGACGTGTCCCGGCTGATGATGATGATGATTGTCTCACTGCAGGACAAAGGCCTCACATCCCTCTTTCCACTTTTCGCGATCTAGTGCGATTATAGGCCAATCCTTTGTGAAGGAGTTCTGCAGCTAATCTCGCCTGGGCCTGCCGCGTTGTCGTTTCCTGCTTTTTGGTATCCACTAAGAAAATGCATCATCGTCAACCACGACCATTCTGTCAAGAATGTACGACTGAGGAGGAGGTGTGGTAATTTTCGCCCATCGCTCCTCCGAAATGCGGCAGATAAGTTATTTATATAAATATTGTATACTGAATGCATACGAAAATATATACGGCACTTATAAGTTAACACATGATGCCACCTATCGATTGATACGAGTTTAATCTAATCAAACAAAACTTGTGCTGACATTAAAGTCCATTCACTGGTGAAATCTTCTGTCATCATTGAATGGATTAAGGGCCGGTTTTTCAATCGCCAGTTAACTTTTATCTGACGAATAATTTTGTCATTTTGACAGTTTTTGTATAGACAATCTGTCAAAACATCACATTTATTCCTCAGGTATAAGTTAACTGGCGATTGAAAAACCGGCCCTATGACTTATATAGCTCATTGAATATATTTCGAAAACGTGACAATTTAGAACATTTTGCCTTGTACAATACGTGTGTGGTACAACTATCGATTAATACAGGTTTTGTGCATGGCCATAACTTTGATAAATAAATGGCGGTAGTTTTAAGCAGGCCATTTCACTCAAGCCCCTTTAAAGAGAAAATCAGGAGTCCAATGTAATGTGTTACAGAAGAAAGAATAAAATAAATAACTAACTTCGAACCAAGATAAATACGTTCATAACAAATCTTACTCCAATCCAACCAAGACAGGAATGACATAATATAGGTAAGAAATGTATTACCTACCTACTTCAAACATTTAACTAATAAATCACTCAATATATCTCAAACACCTTATGAATTCCCACGTTAATTGGGACTCGTTAATCAATCGATCAGATGGGAACATCATGAAAGTTTGACCCTTCGCAACAAAAAGTAGCCTAAATTCGTCATGTCCAATTTAAAGGCCGTATCTACTGCGACGAACTTTATCGACGCAATTTGTTTTACACGAATGAAAACATTAGTCTGTCTGGTTTTTTGTTCTTTCCTCTTATCGAGCTGTGATGGCCAGGGTCTAATTTATTTGTAGGTTTGTATAAAATTATTAAATTATCTATACATACAAATAAAATTGAAGTGTCTGTTTGAACCGGCTTCACAAAGTTCATAATTCATTCGTAGGGCTCGGTATAACATTTTATAACAAACTGCCATCTTCTTTTCTAGACTTGCCATTTAATGCATTTAAAGCCAAAGTAAAATCTAATCTTTGTTTAAAAGCTTACTATTCCATTAACGACTACTTAAATGATAGGAATAGTTATTTATGTTCTTTCTCCAAAATTAGTTTACTGACATGTTATGTCTTTTTTATGTTTTTATTATTATATACATTTTTATTTTTGACTTGTGTCTGTAATCAATCGTAATATTAAGTTACACCTTTCTATTGTATCGAGTCTGGTTCTTCTAACCAAACAGACAGATGTGTAGCTGGGGAGTTTGTTCCGCCACTTCTTCTTTCCAGCAAAAAACACTAGGAAGTGTCGAAGGGTGGGCGTTTTGGGGGACTGTCACTTGTAAATGAGTAAAGTAAAGTAAAGTCAATTTTGACGTTCGAAAAGTGCTGATTATCAGCCTAGTTTGAATAAATGACTTTTGATTTTGATTTTTGATTTTGAAATATCAGAAAGTATATACGTACAGTACCCGGCGATAAATATTGCACATCGACCTTTGGAAATTGGTGTATTTTATACAAAGAATAAAAATAATTTATCAAAAGAACCAAATCATAATTGTTTTAACAGCTCCTAATAGATACCGGACTGTTTGTATTTCGTGCGACAGAGATAACGCTCTACAAAGCCGAAATTAGCCGATTGTCTATTTCCAAAGGTCGATGTGCAATATTTATCGCCGGGTACAGTACGGTACTTTTGAAAAAAAAAAAAGAAAGTCAAACTATGGTTGCAACTGATGCCCGTCGGGGCTGCGGATTGTTCGAAAGAGATACCGCGGCTTCGGCACAAAGGGCTAAGAAGGAACATGGGTGGTTTTTAGTCAGTAGAAGTCTAACACTCCCTACCGCTCTGCCCAAAGCGGGAGGACTCATTTGATGATTTCTCACACCCAAAAAATAAAAAAAGAAGGTTGCAACAGCTAATGTATATATAGCTTTAATTTTTTTAAACTGGATGATCAAAGTCTCACTATGCACTCCTTCACTTTAGAAAAAAACCGACAGTGTACAAAACACAACAAAAAGTGTAAAATATTAAAGAAACCGCTCCAAGTACAAGTAGAATGAGGGCAGAATAAAAACTTGCACCAAATCAGCGGACCCAAAATTCTCCCCCCTTTTCCCTTTTCAACCGTCTTTCCTGTATTAAATTATAAAGTAACCGTTTTTCTAACCTCAAGAAGGGCATGTCGTGATGATAAGTACGGAGGGGGAGGCCTCTTCAACCACGTGGATAGGTTAGGGGCGGCCCTGCTTTGAGCCGGGCCCCAGGGCCTCTTGACCCCGTAAGAGATAAAAGCATCATGATAGACTTATATACGTTACGTATAGGTATGTACAAACGTCTTGAGTGGACCTCAATGTTATTTATTAAGGTTTGTTTCCTTTTAAGGGGTCAGAGACTTATGAAATCGCCATTACGGACAGAAATTGCGGCGAAATTGGTGAATTATGTCCGAAGTTATTTTAAAAACATCACTCAACCTTAATTTAAAGATTATGTAAAACTATTCAAATAGTATGGATGTGACGGTACTATCTTAGGTAATATTCAAAATTGGTAGGTTGTAAACCTGTAGGTCCTAGATTTCCCAATGGTACCTAAGTTTGTCAATCTTGTTCAAAAGCAGCATTAGGTTACCTATTTTTTTCTTTTTAAATCGTTGCCCCACTTCAGGAATTTCTCCTGCATTGTGGGTGCGTTCACAAACATTTAAACTCACATTCACAAATACCCAGACCCGAAACAACTATCTGTAGGCCATACAAATATTTGTTCCGTACGGGGATCGAACCCAAGACACGTAACGCAGCAAACTGTTTGAGCCACTGCGCCAACCGTGCCGCCCTGGTCGCCGTATTGTCTTAATGGAAATTCTAAAGCTAGAAACGAGGTGACTGCTGAAATGACCGACCATGTAAATTAAATTGGGATATGGGCAGGAGAATAGCGATGTCTTAATAAGTGCCAAGATACACCAGAATTTGACTTTCGCAAATTATTCGAGATGACGTATTGCACTCGTAGTTTAGTTTTGTTTTATGAATTGTTCTTAACATAACACACATAACATCACGCCTGTAATCCCCGAAGGGTTAGGCAGAGGAGTGCGTAATAGTACACCCACATTTCTCCAGTTATGTTTAAGTCCCATGTAATAGGGGGCGAACCTATTGCCATCAACCGGGCACAAATCCAGACTCCGTGGCTGTTACTGATAAATTCTTGATGGAAAAAGCCAATAACACTTTGCCCGACCCGGGAATCGAACCCAGGGAATCGAATTGTTCTTCTGACATTCAAAAGTGCCTGTAATGGTTTAATTGAAACGCTTTGAGTTTCAGTTTGAGTCATTCCATCACTATTATGAAAGCAATACGCACTGGGCCGTGGTGGATTATAGCCCATCCTTCTCCTAGAGAGGAGGCCTGAGTACCTGCAGTGCGAACATTATAGGCAAAAGCAATATTGTCATAATGCATAAAAATAAAAATGACGAATTGTTCCATTTGTCCCAAACCAAACAAAACTTTGATAACTTCTTGACTTCTGAATGCGTAATTTAAGTATGAGTAATGTGATCATTGTTATGTTCTAAGATAAGATGTGATTGTTATACAAAAATACACGTACATACGGACAGATGGATACGGAGCCATAACATTTTTAATTTTTTGTCTTCAGAACACGATTCTCAAAATAAAAATGCGGTTGTTGCGTAGTTAGGAACCTTTAAGTACCTACGTCACTGCTTTATCCTCAAAGGATAATAGGTGTGCAGTTATTAGGCTGTTGTTTGGACTAAACGTCTTATTGTCTGTAGACCGAAAATAGTAATAGAAGCATGCTAGATTAAAATTCCTCTAATGACATAATGAGAGTTCTTACTCATTCGTGCTGAGACGAAAGAAGAAAACATTGATCATTTTGTTTATCGCCAGCTTTATGGGCCTACCACACTTTTGCCTGCGCAGTTAAACGGTGCACACGGTACATCGCGCGTGTGGTTGGTAAAACTGTATTACCATTACCAACCACACGCGCGATGTACTGTGTGCACTGTGTAATCGCGCAAGCAAGACTGTGGTGAAGCCTGTGCGTGTGGTAGGCCCATTAGACATCGCATAGTAACGAGGCTGAATTTTCCCCAAAAATACCTTAATTTCTATTTCATTTACCTAGCAAAGTTTGTGTGTCTACAGGAACAAATTTAATTAAATTCCACGTTTCGATTTATTTGCTCGTGTGGGTGATTAAGCCGCGATTGAACAGGCTCTAAATGTAAGTAGGTAGGTATAAAAATAACTAATAATAAGAACGTCGTCTACGTTCTTTTTATTAGGTATGTCTCACTTTCATTTAAAAAGAGATGTTACACGTGTTTAAATTATTGATAAAATATAATCCGACCACAGGTCTGGGTAGATACTATCTTTCGCAAAGTCTCTTTAGCAATTGATGTGTATGGTGATGCCGCTGTTGATATAATCTGGTTAAATGGGGTATACTCGATCCATCCCAAACAAACTTTACTTTTTAACTATTTTTTTTCTGTTTTTTGAATGTCTCTTAGGAAAAATGTTTATTTAAACACATTATGGACTTTATCGTCAGTTTTTCACCAAACGCTCTTTCCTACTTTTTCGTTTTTGTCAAAAAAATCCTTTACAATATCTTTTCCAAGAAGGAGATATTTTTTAAAGTGGCCAATCACCTAAATCAATTACTTTATATAAAAGTAAAAACCAGAACCAAAAATTCGAAGAAATGTGACATCTACCAATCCGCACTGGGCCTGCGTGGTAGATTATAGCCCATTCCTTCTCAAAGAGAGGAGGCCTGTGTCCCAGCAGTGGGAACAATAATATATAGTCTGTTGATGATGAAAAGTAAAAAAGATCGATTTCAATTGAATCATTATAATAGATACCAACTTAGGTAGGCCATCAAGCTACTGCAGTCTATCAAATTTCTTTGACAGATTTTCAACTTTATCTCTAAAGCATAAAGTTCAAGGTTGATTGGTAAAATTTTACAGTTGCGGGTAGCTTGTTAAACTGGTATTTGTACATTTAAAATTAAATGAGATGACTAAACGAAAACAAAACAAAGATAATTACCAACATGTTCTATTTCAATTTTGTTTACTAGCACTGGAACTAGTCTAGAGTAAATACAAAGTAGAAAAACAAATATTTGTTAGCGAGTATCTGTGGTTAGTTCGTCTAATGGTGGACGCTGTCTTGTGGTTCCGTGCCACTTTATTTGTTTACTACGGTTTAAATGTACGAGCATTTACTGGAGAGAAGTGTAAAGAGGAGGCAGATGGGATTTGCGTACATAATTTCGCTTAGATTCAAATGTAAATTGGTTAATATTAGCCTCTGTATTAGTCATCACCTGCCTAGCTTTTTCCTAACTATGAAATACATAATTTGTGAAAATTTCAACTGTCTAGCTATCGCGGTTCTTGACAAACAGCCTGGTGACAGACAGACGGACGGACAGACCGCGAAGTCTTAGTAATAGGGTCCCGTTTGGGTGCGGAACCCTAGAAACGGGCAGTAGATATATTTTCGACGAATCATTCTTCCAATAATTCTAGGATTTTTAGGAACAAAAAAGTATGATTCAAAAATAATAGTACTCGTATGTTATGTTACAATTGAATTAGATCTACAAACAAAGTATACGAGTATTCACGCCATCCCTTAGAGATAGGGGATACTTAAGATTTATAACAAAAGTTAGTGTTTTTGTAGTCTATCTTTTGGGGTGAACAAATATGTCTGGGGCCAGACTGTAATTAAGAAAAACTATTGTGTCGAGCTATTCTTTACAAAAACTCTAATCTCATTTGTTGTATCATTATTTCGAATCTACCTTTACTTCTTTTAAAAAATCTGTTAAAGATAAAAATATATTTCGCTTCTAAAAACTCAACTAGGTAGCTACATGTTTTACCATTAGAGCCAGTACACTTTGATAAACAAATTCTTTGGTTTAAAAGATTTCATGTTTATGCAATGTATTGATTAATTTGCTCTTGCTTTACATCATCAATGTTTTCATCCAAATCTTCAGAGCGTATTTGCTTCAATGTTGAAGTTTTATAAATTAGGCTCCGTTCCATGAATTCGAACTGCCATTGAATGTGTTTATGTACTTTCGTATTAATTAAAGTGATCTCTTGAGTATTGAAGCGTTAGGTATTTTATCAATTTAATGGAATCTGATTAATGTATTTACTTCATATTATGTTAATTGATTTTGTCGATTAAACTCTCAAGTGTCTAAGTTAGATTGATGAAAACTGTATTTCTTGTACTCAAGTGGAAGTGTCAATATTTAAAATGTTTTCTTTCTTTGTTTCAGATAATTCCACAAATTAACAGTAATATGACATAGTGTTCAATAAAGTGTAATAAAATGTTTGACATTATGACTTTTCGACATAATCGTGCGTCCGCCGCGGCGGTCAGCGCGTTACTGACGATATTAGTGTGTGCGGTCTTTGAAGTAAGCTTGGTAGAGGGGAGAGAGGAACCACATAAGTACACGATAGATGAATTATTGTCTATGAGTTTCGAACACAAAGATTCTGGAGACCTTGGAATGGACCCTTGTAAAGCTGGTAAGTCATTATTATTCATAATTTATTTGATACAGTAATGTTCTTATAAATTAAATCATCTGATATGGTGATCATAAACGCTTCTACATAATTATTACGTTAATACTTGAACAGTAGACAAATTAGTTTTAATTAAAAACTAAACTGTAATGTAGATTCTTTTCTATTCCAAATATAAATCTTGGAACGCGGTTGAAAAGTCTGACAACCAGTCTTACCAAGGGTAAGGTATACTAATTAGGTTGTGAAGATCAGATGGGCAGCCGCTCCATGTTAAATACTGGTATTCAGCTGCATCCGGTTAGACTGGAAGCCGACCCCAACGTCGTTGGGAAAAGGCTACGCAGACGATATAAGTTGGTTGTACATAAGTAAGTTACATGAATCTTAAAAAGTAAAAGTACTGGCATAAAAACTTTCAAATCACAAAGAGATAAACTCGTTAAAGGTCGTCCTTTTGCCGAGCAACAAAGATCTCTTTTTCAATAAAAATCAGTAGGTGTTGAACTTTTTATGCTTGTCTCGTAAAATGACAGTTTCAGACCCTCATTTTTTCTTTGTCGCTCATATAAATCCGTAGTATGGGCACGAGACAGATATCAAATGTAGACAAATTCTTCGCTGACGTTTTATAAGGAAAAAGGTGAGGAAATGTGAGAAAATTCTGTAATTGAAACCTTATCGCTTCAGTGGAGGGGTTATGCTTTCTGAACTGAGAGTAGACAATTTGATTGTCGTGTTTGAGCATATATTTCTCGTCCATTTTGTAAATCAAATCACCAGTAAATTGCTAACCACGTGTTGATATATCAGTCGGCTTATCATAAGATCACGCTTATCATCCCCGTAAGGTTAGGCAGTGGAGTACCTAACAGTACACCCACATGTCACCATTCTATTCGTCATTTCATGTTTAAGTCCGATGTAATAGGGGGCAAGCCTATTGTCATCAAACGGGCACAAATCCAGACTCCGCAGCTGCTTCTGAGAAATTTCTGATGAAAAACCCTTTGGCCAACTTGGGAATCGAACCCAGGACCGCATGGTCAGCAGTCGTGCTCGCGACCACTAGACCCACGAGGCACTCAATCAAATCACCAGTAAATTGCTAACCACATATTGAAATCGGGCGAATTTAATAAGTAAGAGATGTAAGTGTAAAGAAAAAGTAATAAAAAGATTTAAAAACATGAGTGCACTTAACCTTCTTTGTTCGTTTCGTAATTTCGTGATTAATATACAACTTTCAGCGAAGACGAAACTTCAAAAAAAGAGAAACTACTTCAACACATCTTAACTTTTTTACTTAATCTTAAAAGCTTTTTAACCTTCCCATGAAGAGGGACACAATACAATTGTGAGAAGAATATCTTAGAAATTTAGAATACGCAATATCTAAACATTTTACGAAACATTTAGCGTATCTTTATTCTTACAGCCAATCCGTTTTCTCCGTTTATATAGAAGATCCTGTTAAACTCTGCCTCCCTAACAATATTGCCGTCACGGGCATCGGGCAACGTTGGGCAATTGGAACAAACAAACCGTGAAAGGACCGTCGGCAGATAGGTCGGATTTACGCCATGGACAGCTTATAATTCTCGCTGATTACCTCCGCACGGAATTTGACACAATTCCAACCGCGGTGTGGTGCAAGCGTTGAGCGGTAGCGATTTACCTCTTCGCCTCAACTCGATCAATGGAAACGCGTTTTGCGTCAGCGACTGTCCGCTGCCTACCTATTAACTAATGAGAAAATGGCTTAAGGTGCTTCTACACGGTCTACACTTTCCCAGAAATGTGTGGCTGTATTATTGACAAGTATTGCTCGGCCATCTCGAGCAGAATGTCTTCTTCTTCCATGCTTCTATATTATTCGTCATCTCAGCAGTCACCTCCTTTCTTGCCATATCATCCGTCACAGTCCATCTCTCGTTGTTTTGGTCTTCCTCAACTCTTGTTTTGCTATTCATATAAAATTAGAATAGAATGCAAAACAAGTCCTATTCTGAAACTTAACTCCGACAAACGTTTCTCCGCCGGATGAGCCGCCGACAGAATGTTTCGTTTTTAAGTTTTTTAATGAAGAACCCTTATTTGGTGAAAGATTATGTCGTCGATTCACTCATGAATTAATCGTTCTGTCGGCGAAACGTTCATAGTGGAAAGGTTCTGGCTTTAAAAAAATTAAAAACGAAACGTTTATCGTTTGTCGGAGTTGTTTCAAAATCACAGGTTCAAAATTCAGTTTCTTACAACGCTGCCTCTTATGACTTGAACAGTCTTACCAAAGCGAGCGGAGAGGATCTGTTTTTATCGTCCACCGTTGATTTCTGTTTTAGCACTTTTTAATGGTACCTCTCTGGCCGAGATTTAAATACCCTACATTGTCCGCCTTTAGTCGCAGGAATAGTTTCCACAGCGTTTTTGAAACAGTTTAAAAGTTTTAAATTTCGCTTTTGTGTGCTTAAAAATGTGGCGTTAAAAGGAGCTTTTTTTGTTTTTTCGCTAGAATTGGTTTGGTAGACTTTAAGACTAATACGTTCACGTTTTATTTGATACTAGCTGTTGGCTACGACCTTCGTTCACGTGAAATTGTTATTTGAGTCGAATTTTGTTAACAATTTCTAAGCATTTAATTTTTTTTCACGTAACACTGTTTTTTGTTAGTTTTTTGCGAGTAAAACCCCCTCGATCAGCACAGACGTTTCAGAGATTTCGAAAGAAACAGACAGATAATAAATTAATCATTAATGTTTTTGTAAGTTCCGTGGATTCAATAAAAAAATGTTATTTTTAAATTTATGAATAAATTCACTTTAAATCAGCACAAGTCAGATTAGACTGTCTCCTAAACTAATTATTGATTGATAATAATTTAATTTTTGTTTACTGTTGAAGGATTTGCAGAGTTATGAAAAGAAATTATGTACTTAGAATCTCTATTATTATTCTCGTTTCGCTATTAAGTATGTAGTTAATATAAATATAGACTTGGCAAGGGCACTGCCGTGCCCCCAGATTTGTGTTGGGACTTGCGGGAATGTAACCCGTAACCTTGATGTTGGGGCAACACATACCTCCACGCATTGTGGGACCGCATTTCAATGTTATGTTAGCATAACATAACATCACGCCTGTAATTCCCCAGGGGTTATGCAGAGGTGTACCTAATAGTTCACACACATTTCGCCAGTTATGTTTAAGTCCCATGTAATAACGAACGAGCCTATTCTTATCAACTGGACAAAAATGCAGGCTTCGTGGCACAGAGAGACTTCAGATGATCGAGAAACCCAAAAGCACCTTGCCGGGCCGGGAATCGAACCCAGGACCTCATGCACAGCAGACACATTTGCGACCACTAGACCAATGAGGCAGTCTGTCTGTGTGTCTGAAATAAATCGAATGAAAAGGTATGGTTGGTGGTTATACTCTAGGGCAACCAAGTTCTTGCTAACAACCCGACTTGTAATAAAATTATTTTCGTCAAACAACAACTAATGGAATTTTACGGAGTAATTTCAGTCAGTACCGAAGCTTTTAAAAATCGAAACAACTGGCGACCAAATAAATAGGGCTGCCCGTTGGCATTTTAAAATAAAATAAACAATTAACGCAACCCAACCCGACGGATGATGGAAAAACCGTCAAAGTTTATCGGCACGAAACGGTCGCGCGGCACTAAATTGGAATCTGGCACTCTATAAACCTTTAATGTCAATAAAGCGGTCCCTCATCAAGTGAACCGTAAAAATCGGTGGAATGCCGGTTTTTACACCCGTCACCTCGGTCCACGATGAAATTGTTTTATTTCGTACTTTTTTCAATGTCTTTCATTGTTGTCGGCTGCAGCTCTGCGGTAGGACGTGTGGAATAATTATTCAATATTTTTTTCTCAAAATGGTTGTGAAATTCATTAGAAAGGTAAATTTTCGTAACATAGCATAGCCTGTAAACCCCAAATGGTTAGGCAGAGGTTTACTCATTAGTTCACCCACATTTCGCCATTTATTTTTAATGTAATCGAAGGTGAGGTGAACCGGTGAGGTTGACATTACTCAATGTCAACCTCACCGGTTCTTTTAAATCCGGTTTTTTTTATTTATTTAATTATAGCTAACGTCACGGGCGTTATCAATACCCGCGAAATTTTCAATTACACAATATTATAAAAATGTGCTACTGATGTATATATGCTGTGTTAGTTATTGTTATTTTAGTAAAGATTTATCAAAATCCGTTTAGTAGTTTTTGCATGAAAGAGAAACAAACATCTGTCCATTCATCCTCACAAACTTTTGCGTTTATAATGTAAGTAAGACCAGCCAAGGAACACCAAATTTTTTTAATATTTTTTTAAACGTTGCCCACACTAGGAATTTGTCCTGTATCGTGGGTGCGTTTACAAACATAATAAAGTCACATACACAAATACCCAGACCAGAAACAACTATCTGCAGGCCATACAAATATTTGTTCCGTGCGGGGATCGAACCCGCGACAGGCAGCGCAGCAGTCCAATCGCTTAGCCACTGCGCCAACCGTGCCGTAATTAAGATGAAATGAGCCTCTGTTAATACTGACTATAATACGTATTTTTCAGACCCCGGGTAGTTAAAAATGAGATTATAAAATTAAATGACTATTTTACATAAAATTGAAACAGCGTAAAATATGAGTAAAAGAATCTTTCGTATTTCGTAGACGTCGTCGCTACAGGCTACACTACGCTTGAACAGCTACGCGATTGGAACTCGTAGCACGTCGTAGCGTTTCGCGTAGCAAACTTTCATTTTTCTTTGCTTTAATGTTATATCAATTTCTGTAGCATTTAACTTATCATTGAAACATGTTTTTTTATTCGGAATACGATTCTAATTGTAGAGAAGTAAGAAATTTTACTGTTTTAAAATATGTTTATTATAAGAGCTTACTATAAACCTTGGTTTTTTTTTGGGGGGTATAAAATCATCATCCCGCTCTGGGCAGAGCGAAAGGGAGTGTCAGACTTCTACTGACTAAAAACCACCCATGTTCCTTCTTAGCCCTTGCCCCGAGGCCGCGGTATCTCTTTCGAACAACCCGCAGCCTTTGAGCCCGCTCTTTGAGGCACGCGTGGAACACGAACGCGTCGTCGACACGGCCTGTCGTCGTCATAAGACGAACGGACGGCGAGCCAGCCCATTACTCACCGTTCACAGGCCCGCGTCTTCGGTGCCCGGAGCGTCTCCGCTTACTATAAACCTTAAATGGATATTTATTATTTTTTCATTATCGTGTGGTTAGTGCCTTACCTATTGTCAGAGTGTTTATGCCGTCCATGGCCAATACCAAATACATACCAAACTGTGACGTCACACGACTTTTCGAAGTACTGTATCGTCTTCATTTATGTTTACGTGAAAAAAGAAAAAATATTTGTCCAATATTTTTGAATGGTTTCGTTCGCGAGCAGACCCCGGCACAATTAATTGCTACTGGATTTACCACTCAAGTTCCGTATTGTTAAAGTTTGATTTTTCGAAAATCATTCTGACGGTCTAATTACATTTTTTTTGTCAATTATCCTATTACAGGCGTAATATTATGTGGGTATATACTAAGATAATTTGCTCCCACTCCTAGTTAATTTGGGGCGTTTCATAAAACCATTCACTACAATATTGAATGGTTTCGTTCGCGAGCAGACCCCGGCACAATTAATTGCTACTGGATTTACCACTCAAGTTCCGTATTATTAAAGTTTGAGTTCCATTGGCGTGAAGTTTTCAACAAGCATTTAATTTTACTTAGGTAGAGAGGAAGTAGTATTTCTATATTTAAGGTTTCTTGCAGGATTTGAAGGTCACCCAAAGCTGGGTGGCTATTGCGTATCTTTTTAAATGTCAGTGGCTATCATAGTGTCCATCAATTAACTGTCAAATGGTTATGGTTTGGTACAAAATGGAACCATTTGACAGTTAATCGATGGACACTATGATAGCCGCTGACATTTAAAAAGATACGCAATAGCCCTGTAGAACTATAAAGGCTAGGTAGACAAGTGAATGTATTGAACATTGCACAGACACACGAATGGAGGTAGGCAGAAATAACAAATTTATTTTGTGTTATAAAAATGGGGCATTGTGTCATTCTTTTTACATTATACACTTCTGGACACATCTATTGGCCCACCTTGTATTTTCAGTTTCGTTTGGTCCTAGCTAAAATTTTATATTAGGTCGAGCAAAAAGTTTTTATGCAGTTTTGAACCTGGCACATTCACAATTTCATTCAATAGTCTTTTTTTGAATTTCGAACACAGAATTTAAAGAAACAAAAGACAATTTGGAGCCTGTTTGTTGATATCAAACAATCGAATATTATGAAAACTTGGTTTTATTGGTTTACTTGGATTTAATTCTTGAAAAAGTGATTGATATATTTGGTTTTGCAACAAACATTACTTATTCTTAACAATAAGGTGAGGTTCTATCAATAATCTATGGATACTTCACCTGAAGTCGCCGCCCAAGCTGTGGCACTTATTCAGGCCGGACACAGCCAAAGAAACGTGAGTGCTCAACTTAATTTAAGTCGATCTGCGGTCCGAAATGTTTATCGGAGGTACCTAAAGACTGGCGGCTTTGTTGGTCACAACTGAAAGGCAGGATCGATTCATCGTGACGACCAGCTTGAGAAATCGTCACCTTACCTCCATTGAGATACAAAACCAACTTCGCGACTTCCACGGAGTATCTGTGAGCGCTCGAACTGTTCGGAGAAGGTTAAAAGAACGCGATATGGTACCACACAAGCCAGTTAATGGGCCCAAACTAACGCGAGCCCACCGAACAGCGCGCCTTCATTTCGCACGCAGTCATTTAAATTGGACACAGCAAGATTGGAGCCGTGTACTCTTTTCTAATGAGTCTAAAATTGTGTTACATGGCAATGATGGAAGGAAGAAGGTCTACCGACGTAAGGGAGAGCGTTTCGCACAATGCTGCTTTGAAGAGAGGGTTGCTTATGGCGGTGGCTCATGGACTGTCTGGGGCGGTATATCCGCGAGCGGCAAAACTTAACTTGAGGTTGTTACAGGACCACGGCTGCCAACATTAAATGCTGAAAGGTACATTCGTGAGTGCTTAGAACCTCACGTGATACCATACGCGGACTATGTGGGCCCAAATTTCCTTTTTATGCATGATAATGCAAGAGCCCATGCGGCCGGCATCGTCAGGGAATATCTTCGGGATGTGAACATCACAGTTATGGACTGGCCAGCCAGAAACCCAGACATGAACTCCATTGAGCACATGTGGGACGAGCTAAAAAGACGTGTTAGGGCTCGTCAGCCAGTTGATCAGACGATGCAGGAGTTGAAAACTGCCATAGAAGAGGAATGGGAGATGATCCCTCAAAATTTCATAGAGCGGTTGATAAACTCTTTGCCTAATCGTATGAGAGCTGTGGTAAGATGCCCATGGAGGCAACACGCGTTATTAAATTAAACCTTTATTTGATAAAACATGTTTTTTATTCAAAAATCAATTGCCTTTAACAAGGCGCATATCCGACTTGTTAGGCGTAGCTCCATGTCGTATGGTATTCTGAATTCAAATTTAAAACAATACGATCGAAAAAGATGGTAAAATGTATCAGGTTTAAAACTGCATTAACAGTTTTTGTTCAATCTAGCAATCATATTTCAGTAGGGGCCATCGAAACCTAAACTCTAAGGTGGGCCAATAGATGTGTCCAGAAGTGTATTAGTCGCTGAAAAAAGAAAATGATAGGGACATGTCTACAATAAACCTTGAATTAAAAATATTGTGCTAAATAATTTTTCAGGAAGAAAAGTTGTTTCCTCTTAACACCACTCTACTACTGTTCTTACACACTCCATTTTTGCTTCCTTTCATTTTCCAGAACTTTAATTCTGATCAATCAGTTTCTACGTAGCGAACTCGTTCTGGTGTTTTTTTTATTTCCTTCCTTATTATATTTCTTTCAATTTTATGGAAATAATGTGAAAACTTCTTGAGGATTTTCCTTTTGTATGTCTCATTCAATAGTTTAAAAAATACTTTATACAAGCAAATATCGTTTACCAATCGGCTATGCATTGTAATTTTTGTGGGGAAATAAAAAGCGTGCCTCCAACACGATGCTCGTTACAATTGCAAAACCCGAGCCGTGACGCTCATACTGAAAAATATCCGTGACGCCCGATATAATAATATGAATGGTGGTGTTTCTACGTTCGTTTGGTGCGGTTGGTACCTATGAAGGAATGCAGTGATTACCCTACATAGTGGTTTTATTTTGTGGAGTGTCGTAAACTTTGAGGGAAATTGGAGAGTCTTCTCGATGCAACAAGTCCTTTGTTCCTCTTTAACGCTCCGTACCCGAAGGGTTACCAATGGGATCCTATTACAAAATCTCTGCTGTCTGTCTGTCTGTCAGCGGGCTTCAGTAGGCAGTTGGAATTTTCATAGAATTTGTATATTATGTTGCCACTATAACAACAAATAATAAAAAAATACGATGGTACGGAACCTTTTAAGCGCGTGTTGGATTTGCATTTGGACGGTTTTTGAAGTGAAAATTGCTTTAGCGGCGTTCTGCACTTTTTTTGGGATGGGTTAAAAAATGTTAAACGCGCGTCAGGACACGTGACCTGATCAAAAATTTTGTCATGTTTGTGTACGATAGCACAATAAATGAATTTGTATTTAACCACATAAATGATAGTACTTTTATGCTGATAGATAAAGCAATTTGTGCGAAATTATTCCCTAACCATTCCAAAATATTCAAAAATGGACAAGTACGTTATTATTCAAGCTTTCATTCTGTCGGTACTCCCGGAGTGCAACCCGTTGTTTTTTTTTAATGCTTTAAAATAAATGGGTTAGTTTGAAATTGTTACCGGATGTATCAATACATAACATTTCACATCTAGACAGAATCTTCTATTTTTTTAGTACTAAGCTCCTCGCAGAAATCTATAAGTAGATGTAGCTCTTGTCTTCGCTAATTATAAGTTATTCGATGAGATATTATTTTTAGTTGCATGTGGCTGAGATGAGAATGCTAAGGGACATGTGTGGTGTAACGCGAACGGAAAAATAGTTGAGAATTAGTTTCAGGTTTTAATATTGAATATTATATATTGCAGAGGAGGGTTTGGTTTATTTTATTAGCTGAATGTTCTAGAATTTGAGTACATAAGAGAAAGTGTGACAGTGGTGCCCGCGACTGAAAAGGTGCGAGGTAATCTTATATCGTGGTATGGACATAAGTGATGTGAAGGAATGAGGAAAAGGTTGAGTATGAAAGTAGATGGCTATGAAAGTAGAGGAAGGCCAAAGTAACGATGGATGAACTGTGTGAAGGACGATATGGCTAGAAAGGAGGTGACTGCCAAGATAGAAGAAGAAGTAATAGAGAAGTATGGAAGAAGAAGATATGCTGTGCCGAAATCATATGAATTGGGGAAAAGCCAAGAGAATGATGACGATAAGCAACCCCTTTGGTTGTAACAACCCTGTTTGTTGAGCATTCAGTAGATGATATGCAGTCTAAAAATAAAAATAAACTTGCTTTAACCACTTAATTTAAAATTAAACAATGAAATAAAACCCACAGTAATAAAGAATATGAAAACCACAGGCACGTATTGTTAGCAATAAAATAGCACAAACATTTTACTGCTTGTAATATATGAGAACAAATTAATCTTCGTAGTTTACGACTGACTTTTTATGCTCCCTAAGTACAAGGGCATAAAATATTTAGGGGTTAGAATTTGTCCCTGCTGGAAAAATTACTCGGTTTTCGGAATATGTATTGCGGGCATTCCAGTCTTTGGCGTTGGAATGTTTCTTTGGCCACAATTTGACTTATTGGGACAAGCCCGCCACACTATTCCCAAACCACTGTAACTTCTGTAAGCCAGAATCAACAGTGGCGACCACAAGAAAAGCGCCGAGACAATGAAGCCCGACGAAGTCCCAGAGAAACGATTAAACTGTCTTGGATCCCGCAACGAAATTAATCAGAAAATAATAGCAGAGGAGTAGGAAAAAACATAATTTCCACTTCCCTCCGTATCAGCAGGAGACAGAACAGAACAAGGCCAATAGGCACACAGGGACATATACAACTGGGATAAGCCCAGTTGCCTAGCACCACGGATATTATTGTCATTAATATTACTGGGTCCTAAGTTGTGAGCTGTTATATTTGATTCCAATAATAGGTATGACAAAAATGCTTGAACGCACGGAAATTTGTTCTAGTTTCTACAAGGTCCGTATAGTAAATAACTCCGGATGTAACCTGTACATTATCCAACATAATATTACGTTCATTCTGCCAAAGACTACACTCCCATAAAATATGATGTGCGGATTGTTCATTTTCGCAGTCAGATGTAGAACATTGACAAAAAGGCGAGGCAACAAGCTTGAAGGAAAATAATTTACTCTTAAAGTTACCATGACCTGTGAGAAATTGGGCAACACAGTGATCCACCTCCAGCCATGTCCTGGCCAGCCGCTCACGAACGGATGGAAAGAACTGGTGGAGGTGTCGGCCTTTGATGGAATTATCCCACCTACATTGCCATTCAGACAAAAGTTCCTCCCAGACGTCAGTCTGTGGTTTTAGTAATCTAGCTATTTTAGCACGGTCACGTTGCATTAAAAAGTCTGCGTCCGCGGTCTCTCGTGCGCAGTAGTACATTGAAGCACGGCGCTGCACTTCAAGATCGACTGGAAGTACCCCTGCCAGTACCGGTAAGGCTTCAGTACTAACCGTCCTATACGCTTTACACAAGAAAATCAAGGCCAACCGCTGGCTTTGAAGTAATTTACGTCGTACCGCTCCTATGGTGGCCCTTTCGGCCCATACTGGTGCCCCGTAGCACATACACCCCAAGTAAGTAGCCCCATAGATAGTCTTTAGAGTTAAAAATGACAAACCCCACGTAGATTTGGATATTCTCGTTAAGGCATAAAAGTTCTTTTTAGCTTTTTCACCGACGGTTTTTATGTGTTCAATGAATGAAAAATTCTTCTCTAAGACAAACCCAAGGTAGCACACGGACTGCTTCCTTTTAACGGGAACGTTATTAAATTTAATACTAGGCCATGATTTAAGATTACCTTTTAAAAGAAGTTGATAAGTTTTGTGCGGTGCAAAGGTCAGACGGTTACGATCACCCCACTGGGATATTAATTTTAGGCAAGTGTCAGCCAAATTTTCGAGTCCAGCCCGAGTACTTGACTGAATGAGCAGCAGGCCGTCGTCCGCGTAACCGGTTAATGAACAGCCACATGGAAGTGGAATCGCGAGGAAGTCATCGAAGCCTACGTTCCATACATACGGACCCATAACCGAACCCTGAGGACATCCCATGGTAAGGGACTTTGACATAGAATGATGTCCGAGTTTGAGTTTCGCGGAACCATTTAAGAAGTACGAGTAAACAAGATTGTATATGTTTTTAGGGCAACCACGAATTTTCAGTTTTAGGAGTAGCATCGGCCACCATGCGTTATCAAAAGCCCCAGAAATATCTAGAAAGATCCCAACTACGTATTTGTGTTCGGATGTATTGACAATTTTCCTGACAGAAAGTGCCGCGTCTACGGTAGATTTTCCCACGGTAAAACCGAATTGGTTGTTGTGAAATTTTGGCCCGTCTGGTAGTAAACGTGGAACGATAAGGCGCTCCAGGAGTTTCCCCAAAGATGGTAGTAGTGTTATAGGGCGATAAGACTTAGGGTCGTCCGGTGGCTTGTCGCCGCTTTTCGGAATTATTCGTATGAAGCCGCGTCGCCATACACGAGGAAAGACGCCTTCTGCAATACAACTGTTGTATACCCTTAAAATTGCGTCGGCCGCTGTTTTACATGCTTCTATTATCATCCGATTCGATATTTTATCTTCACCTGACGATTTGTTAAGTGGTAGCTTCCTGACAACGTTAATAAATTCGTCAATAGATGGAAGGTCTGACGCTGGTGATTCAGGTGGCACAGCCGCCCACGCCCTGATCTGCTGGTGGTAGTCATTATCATTATCAGGCAAATCATCAGGTATCAAAGTATTTAATAGAACTTCGGTTGTCTCCTCAATACCGGTGGTGTGTTTGTTGTTTACTTTAATGTTTTCGACGAACGCAAGGTCTACTGATCGATTTGCTTTGAACTCGTGATACAAAGGAGACCACGGACCTTCTTTATCTAATTTTTCTACTATTTTCCGAAGTAAATTACCTTTAGATTTTTCTACCGATGCTCTGTAGCGGGACTTGGCAACTCTAAACGCATTTAAAGCAGAGGTAAGTGGGTCTCCGGTGACCATTCGTTTTTTAACCTTATTTAAATGTCTACGCGCTCGGCGATAACTTTTACGTTGTTCAATTAAGTAATCACACCACCAATCACATCTACGTATATTGGTCATAGATCCGCGACCAATGGCGATGTCAGCACAGTAAGTGAAGGTGTCTGACATAATTTCAGCACTTTTTTCAGCTGACAGCCCGTCTCGAGTGAAGTCTTTGGTGTGAGATGCAAAAAGTAAGCTAAAGAATTCCCAATTTGCGCCTTTACATTTATACCTAAAGTTACCAATGATATGTGACGGACCTTGAGTAAACATCGGAACAAATTCGTACACGATAAGCCGATGATCGCTACATGACGCGTCTGGTAGGACACGCCACCTATCCAAACGAACGTCTGCACTAGAAAGTGTGACGTCAATACAAGATTCGCCCATTTGGCTGCAAAAAGTAGGTGGTGCATCAGGTGTATTGTGAATCGACAAGTTCGATTCACAATACACCTGATGCACCACAATTTGACTTGTAAACCAACTGTTGACGGTATTGCCAAAAGAAACTCTCTCTTCGGGTTAAGCCGTGCTTCCCTAGGTTAGTCTGTGGATGGGTGACCATCCATTGCATACCGAGTGTCCGACGTGCCTCGAAAGGCACGTTAAGCTGTTGGTCCAGCCTGTCATTAGCAGATTGTAGATCTCAGTCGTAACAGGTAATCAGTGGCCCGAATGTCTGACATGTATCACTATTCGTATTAATATTACCCACTACCAACTGGGACTTGGAGGTCAGATAGGCAGTCACTCCATGTAAAATACTGTGATTCAGCAGCATCAGGTTAGACTGGAAGCCGACCCCAACATAGCTGAGAAAAGGCAGATAATTATTTTATTACTGAATACTGATTTCAATAGTCCTGTCTCATCAGCCTATAATGTTCCCACTGTAAGGACTCAGGCCTTCTCGCTGGGAGAGGGATGAGCTATAAACCACCACGCGGGCCTAGTGCGGGTTGGTAGATGTCACATGCCTTCGAATTTGTTGATTCTAAGACATGCCGGTTTCGTCGCGATGTTTTCCTAGCCCTATCTGTATTTTAATTAAATAATTATGACACAGGGTATAGAAAAACTTTGCGGGTTGTTCGCAAGAGATACCGCGGCCTCGACATGAAGGGCTAAAGAGGAACATGGGTGGTTTTTAGTCAGTAGAAGTCCGACACTCCCTTTCGCTCTGCCCAAGAGCGGACGGGGTTATTTGATGATTTTCCACACGCCAAAAAAAACCTTATCTTGCTAGATATTATAATGCTGTCTAAATTATGTACAATCTCATTACGCAGCACAAAAATTACTTTCACTACTTATGAACTGAGGACTGCCTCGTTGATCTAGTGGTCACAAGCGCGACTGCTGAGCATGAGGTCCTGGGTTCAATTCCTACGCCGGGCAAAGTGTTATTGAGTTTTTCCATCAGAATTTTTTAAGTAGCTCCCACGGACTCTGGATATATAAGTCTGGAAATATGGGTATACTATTGGGTATATGGGTATAGATACACTTCTGCCTAACACTTCGGGGATTACCGGCGTGATGTTATACTGTATGAATTAAGTATTTCTACCATCAACTTCACAGGTAGGTCCTAACCTCCATCAAAACACGTGACTCCTAAACTGAAACGTTTTCAGATAAAAGATAGAACATGCTTCAATATTACACAATATCTATAAACTTTTGTATGTTGACACTTCCAATATTAAGCGAAGTTCTGATGAATTGAAAATTAAGGGCCTTGTTTAGGTAATGGCAGGCTTGAAACTGAATATTTTTAAAGATAGCGTTGTGTAGTTAAAATTCATTATGCTAAAATTATGAAAGCGGAAATGTGTCTGTCTGTTACCGTTTCAGGACCTAACGGTTGAATGGATTTGAATGATAGGTATTATCTAAAGCCACAACATCATTAGCTTAAAATGTTCCCACTGCAGGGACTCAAGCTTCCTCTTAGGAGAGGGATGGGCAATAATCCACCACGCGGGCCCAGTGCGGGTTGGTAGATGTCACATGTCTTCGAAGTTTTTGGTGTAACGACTGCCAAAGATCTATTTATGGCAATTGGCACCAACGGCTTAACTTGCTTTCTGAGGCACAGAGGAAACTCGGTATCTACTGGGTGACCACCAAGATTAACGTGCGCGGCAGTTATTATACAGAGACAAGTTTAAGACAAGCTTTGAAGCTTGCTATGTCGCTGATTAAAAAAAAAATATCGTTAATGAGTGCAATTATCCAGAACCCTATTGGTGAAAACAATCGCTTGCATTTAAATGGTCCCAGCCTAGCAATTTGTGTTCTACAAGTAAATGTTCGCTAAGCAAAAATAAACATCTTCATAAATTACCCAACCATTTCATGTACAGTAAAGATTTCCAATCCACACATAGTTAGGTATACGAAACTTAACAATTATAAACTTGTCAGAAGTTTAATTAAAAGCGGGTCAGTAGTTCCTAAGATTATAGCGCACAAATATGCTAACTTTGTTAAATAGTTTCCATCAAGTCCGTGCCTCTTGTACTAGAGCGAATTTATGAGAAAATTGAGTTTCTCAAGAGGAATTATATTTTTTACATCATGACGGTTAAATTCTTTGTATGTTCGTTGTAACAAGTTGTGTTGTCAAAGTTTAAATAATTTTCTTGCCATTACGTTCATTTATTTGGTGACTTTGCAGTATTCAATATTTTATTTGATAATTCTGTCCTCATAGATGTAGATACCTACCCGAGCTGTAAACATTTTGTTTGATCTCGTTGATAGTAGTAGCTCAAATAAATGAAACAATCAAATATCCTTGTGATTGAACCATATTTTCCTCATTTATTTCAGTTCGTTAGGGTTTCAAACTTTTTCAACTAACTTGAGAGCATATAGACAAAGTTTTTCACAAATATATGATGGTTAAACTCAAAGACACGCTCGAGAATGGCTTCATTTAATATCTCGTTGCTTCAGTCCACCATATTGGATTTAGACTGATTTCACTTAGCTAACCAACAACCATGGATTGTCATTTAAACTAAACAAATGTATGAACAATTTCAGCTCCGTCGGTAATTTGAAATTGGGTATGGGGAAGAACTTCTAAGATTTTTCTACATAGTTACAAGCTAATAAAAGCGTGTTAGATAACGCACATTTGACATCAATGCTTATGCAATAATTTTGAGGCTTAAAATAAAAATCACGTAGGTCTCTACGTAAGTAGTTACAAAATTCGCACAATTTTCAATAGTTACCTACGTAAGTTCTACTAAAAACGTGCCAGCCACCTGCCTATCCTACCTGCAACAATGCATGTCGTGATGGATGGCGTATTCTGCCATCGACTCATCGTTCGCGTGAACAAACAACTTTGTTATGAAAACTTCGGAACGCTTTCCTTCACAATTTCAACTTGGTGTTCAATTTACAAATTGATAAGTTTGGAATATGTTTCAGAGGAGAATTAGTTTATATCTCACATTTATTATAAAATAAACTTGCGGCTCAAAAAAGATAGATACATTTTGTGACTATCATCAACATCTTTTATCCAATTATAATAAGTAATCATAAGTTTGTATTTATTTACTCTCACAGTTGGTTTTGTAGCACTTAATAGTTTTGAACTAACTTTTTTAAATTAGCATTAGTAAAAACAATTACTAAATGTAATAATAATAGTTTTATCGTAGAATACGTACCTAACGTATTCTACGATAAAACTATTATTGACTATTTTTTATTACTATTTATTCTACTATTACCTTAATATGACGTGGGATCCAGTGCTAAACTGCAAAAAGCGGGCAAGGGAGATTTATGTTCATGTAAGTAGTATAATATCCAGTTTTGATATTTTGGTCAGTTAGGCAAAAGCTGATTGGCCCTCCGTGTTCGTACTACAAAACCGAAACAATAGCTGGTAATCAACAGCAGTCAAATTGCAAACAGTCTGTCTTAAATTTTGCTCGTTGGTTCTTCAGTATTTGGTTCAGTTATCCTGAATTTCAGCTGCGCAATAAATAAGAGTTACAAAATATACACAATTGTGGCTAATTCCAGATGCACAAATGATAGTTACAAAACGCAAAAATATAACTATGTGTTGCTTCTAACCTTGCTGATCACTCTCACAAATTCACAAGGGGGTAGAAATCTAAATGAGAGCCGATGATGTACTAAAATATAACTAGTTAACACATAACAGATTCTGTACAGCTCCCAATACTAAAACCATGTCCCTTTTTTTTATTGGGCGGGTGGAAAATCATCAAATAACCCCTCCCGCTCTTGGGCAGAGCGAGAGGGAGTGTCAGACTTCTACTGACTAAAAACCACCCATGTTCCTTCTTAGCATTTCATGTCGAGGCCGCGGTATCTCTTGCGAACAACCCGCAGCCCCGACGAAAACCGTCTCCCTGAGAGCGATTCATAATCCACCACGTTGTCCCAGCCATATTTCATTTGCATTAACCAACATCGACCATTAAACGCCCCAATTTACTTAGACATGGAAAAACACAGCTTTTTATCCCCGATCCTCAGTCGATTACTCATAAGGGTAGAGCGTTTAAAAGTAATAACATCTCTTATCGCCGTATCATTTCAGTGCGAATGACACGCGGGCACGCCGCTCAGGATATGAGCTCTTTCGAATGTCAGATAAACGTCTGACACACTGTTGGGCACATTGGCGAGTGAATAAATACTCGGAAGATAATATCGAGTGATTGTCGGACAAAAACCTCTTGTCCGGTTGTGATTCACAGAATTTGGATGGGATTTTTATCCTCCTGATACGTACCCCAAAAAGTTTTCCAAAGATTATCGAGAGGAAGAGATATAGAAATTAGAGTGAACTTTGAGATATAATTCAGTCCATAAAGTAACTATGTGCACCTTAGGTCCCTGGTTGGAACGCACCGAGTTGGTATCTTAATTTCCTTGAATTTTTTGCAGTATTTTGACAACAAATAAGAAAAGGCAAGGAAAATGATGAATTGCTTTATTTTGACAAGATCTTTTCACCTAATTGCTTTTGATTCCTTTCTGTGATTATAAAATTAAGAACTAAATACGCCAGATTAATAAAACAAGCAAAACTATTCTTTAACATTCCCATCGCTGAGACACATGCTACCTCTCTATGGGTGATAGCAAACAGTCCTCTATCTGAGTTCGAATCTACGACGTACGCCTGTAGCAGCTAATTCCACTTGGTCACCACACTCACCACTACTCAACACCCGCTTTGTTAGCAAGATAAGCACATGGCACACATCATAGCATAGTACCTACATCATCGAAGTCTTTTTAACCGATTTCAAAGATAGGAGCAGGTTCTCAATTCGGTTGGCTTTTGTTTACCACAGTCATGAGTTCGTCATTTTAACCGATTTGTTTTTATTATATGAAAGGATTATACTCACCGATGACGTGACGACCTAGAAGCGTTTGTGACAAGTTGGACGGAGAAAACCGCACAGAGGGAAGAGTGTAAGGCTTTTGGGAGGCTTTCGCCCAGCAGTGGGACAAAATAGGCTAAGAAAATACTCTCCGATTGGTCCATATAGTAATTTCATAAAAATCAAAAAGAATACTGTAGGCACAAACCGAGTACACTCCAATCTCGTAAACGTTATTATAAACTCGTAAACTGGTGTGAACGCACAGTCATTTGATATGCGAGGACGTACGTCTCAGCGACACGCAGTCTGCGAAGTATAATCTAATTAATTGGGAAACACACCGAGTTGAGGGTTTCGGATGGTGGGAGCAAATTTTAAAGGATTCACACTGTTTTTAGTGACCTTGGCTACTTGTGGAATTGAATTTACTTGGCCTGCCATATTATTTTACTTTCAAATTTATATTTTTTTAAACTTTTATTTACCAAAACATGGAAATTAAGTCAAAGTGATTACTTGAGTAACTACAACAGAACTAATATTTAAGATGCGATTTTAATTCTGTAGTTTAATAATTAATTGGATTGCTCGAAGTCAAAACTGTCAAAACTTATAATTATTAGCTTTGGTTTCTTTGATGGGTCTACTTTGTTCAAATTCCTGTCTATTACATAAAAATGTTTGCAGAAGGTAATTACTTAAATTCAAGTAAACTTTAACTTGACTTTAGATACGGATATCCAATCTAGCATCTAAATAATTAGCATTGGAATCCAATCAGCATTAGTATTGCTATTTATTTAAAACAGTATATACGTTCTGCTTTCTCTCAATGCTTCCTCTAATTTTAATTTTAGATTGGCCCACTTAAAAGTTTCAAGTGCCAATCGAATCTAAATTGTTTTCATCTTGGCTTTCAAACTTCCTAATTGGTTTAAGAGTTGATATTTCTATAATTTATTTCTACATCACGTTTTTGTTGGCATGAAATGCTTTCAGGCGTAAAAATCTGTGTTTAATTACTTCTAGAGAAGAAAAACGAGTTTTAGTTTTTACTCGTTAATATTTTTGATTTCGTTACTCAATCAATTAAAAAGTCGGAAAATTATGTAATAGAAAGCTGTGTACTCAATGAGAGTTTCAACGTTTCTAACATACAAAAATACTAACTTCCACACAAACTTTCAATACTTATAATTATTTTATGCGTAACTCTATGTAACCCTAAACTATTTAATATTCTGACTGACTCTAAATTATTGTGTTTTTCTATCAGGAATTACTCTAAAGCTTCTACGGAGCCTAGACCTATGCCCGATTGATGGCAATATGCTCGTGCCTTATGTTATGGTACTTATACATAACTGGATATGTGGCTGTACTAGGCCTCATTTACGGACACGCGGGGCGTCGCTTGGCGCGTTGTGCGTTCTTAATTCAAACACATGGCAATATATAAATACGTTAACGATTTCAAACGTCAATTTTACGAGAAGCGATTTTTCGCTCGTTAGTTTAAAATGCAGCGTTCGTTGCGGTGGACGCGCCTCTTAGTAAATAAATAAAAAAGCTCGAGACAAGCCTTCGAGACAAGCCTCGAGACACGCTTTTACGGAAACTGCGTCATTACGGTGTTCAAAATGAGGCCCTAAATGTGATAGATTCGTATTTACAAAATAGATTCCAATGTGTAGACGTAAATGGCGCCAAATCTTCCGGACTACCGCACCGGTTCGGCTTGGTGTACCTCAAGGTTCAATACTGGGTCCGTTTTTATTCTTGGTTTATATTAATGACCTACCATATTATTTAAAAGGTTTTTGTGACGTTGTGCTATTTGCAGATGATACCTCTCTTATCTTTAAAGTAGATAGGAATAGACACGATTTTGACGACGTAAACAGCACGCTGTCAATGGTCACGGATTGGTTCACAACAAACAACCTTGTTCTTAATGCTAAGAAAACTAAAATAATTAAGTTCGCTTTACCCAATGTTAGAAATCTAGGTCCCAATATTATCCTCGCCAATCAAGAGCTGGAAACTGCCGACTCTGCTGTATTTCTGGGCATAACAGTAGATTCAAAATTACAATGGGGCTTACACATATCAAGCCTAGCGGGAAGGCTAAGTTCGGCCGCATACGCCGTCAGAAAAGTAAGACAATTCACTGACGTTGATACAGCACGGTTAGTCTACTTTAGTTATTTTCACAGCGTTATGTCCTACGGTATTCTGCTGTGGGGCAAAGCTGCTGATATTCAAAATGTATTTGTTCTGCAGAAGCGAGCGGTTCGTGCAATTTATCAGCTGGGTGCCCGAGTTTCTCTTAGAGATATTTTTAAGGAGATTGGTATTCTCACGGTTGCTTCTCAGTTCATCTTTGCCAACATTTTATATATCGGCGCAACTACAACCGTTCGACGAGAATAATTAAGTTTAATCATTTGATTGTCTTAAAATTAGTTTATAAACCATCAGTTGATTATTTTTGAGTTGATTACGATGTAAAATTAATGTTATGATTGTAATTTCAATACTTAACCTACGAACTTGTAAACTCGTGCAATGCGCAGAGTCCTATAAATACGGCCGCACTGTAGGCGCTCGGCTCAGTCGCTCTCGAGCCGCCGTACAGTACGGACCTCTCTGTGACGTCGTTACGCTGCTCGTTGAATAAACAAAGCATATAAAAGTACTTGTGAAGTTTTCCTTCGAAGACCCAAAATGAGTAACCATCATGAAGACAACAATCGTGACGTCAGCAATGCTGACGTCACACTTTTTAAAAATACTCCGGAGGTCCTTTCTCCGTCATCAGAAGTGGGATTGCAAGAAGCTCTTACCCAAGCCACTTCCTCATCAGTTCCGCCACCTGATGCACTGGAACAACACAACATCCAGCAGCAGGAACCTGTGTTGGTCACCAATGTACCATTGGAACCTGTAATACAATCAAGACCGCAAGTGTACCCTCACAATGCCATGCAGTTGGGAGGGGTCCCACCACAATTGTTGATGCAAATGATGGAGACAATGGAGAAAATGTCTGAGCGCTTATGTGCTCGACCTACCGAAGCAAAAATAAGGATTAAAGACATCTATTTACCATCCTTCGATCCGGACACCCACATCGGTGTACGAGAATGGTGCCAGCATATAGATCAAGCGATTGAAGCGTATAAGCTTGATGATTTCGATGTACGCATGAAAGTCTGCAGCCTGTTGAAGGGACGAGCTAAAATGTGGATTGATGATTGGATGGTGACTACTACAAGTTGGGAAGAGTTGCGGAAGAATCTCATCACCACTTTTGAACCTGAAAATAGATACTCCCGCGACATTATCATGTTTAGAGAACATGTTTACGATGCATCAAAAGACATAGCGGAGTTCTTATCACGCGCCTGGATCTTGTGGCGAAGAGTCACCAAAGACAAACTGGGAGACGAACATGCTGTGGAAGCTGTGATTGGAAGCATTAATGACGAGCGCTTGCGTATTGAACTATTGAATGCCAGGGCAACTAGTGTCCCTGAGCTCATCTCTGTTGCTACATCCATACGTAAGAAGCGAAGTCACCCAAGCTCCAATTCCACAAACAATAACAAACGTTCACGTTTTTCGGACAATACACCATCAACAATAAGCTGCCGTATATGTAAGAAGACGAACCACTCTACTAACGACTGCAGGTTCAAACCTTCAGAACCTGAAGCTAGCAAAAAAGATCCAAAAACAACACCACCCGCACCTGCCTGTACCTATTGCAAGAGACCAGGCCACACTTACGAAACTTGCTTCAAACGCGAACGTTCGTTGACTTCAAATGTGAACTGTGTAGCAAGCCATAAGCTGGCTCCTATCACCATCAAAATAGGTGAAAGTACTTTGGAAGCCATCTTTGACAGCGGCGCGGAGTGCTCAATTATCAGAGAATCTGTCGCTGCAGCCCTACCTGGTCAAAGGAGACCAGTAGTCAATTATTTGAAAGGGATTGGCCAATTTCCCGCACTGTCGTTAACCAAGCTTACGACTGTATGCGTCATAGATACCATCAGTGTTGAACTTGAGTTTTTCATATTGCCCGACTATGAAATGACGACAGACATTTTAGTGGGAATGAACTTGATCCATGGCACTAATCTAAGTGTAATAATCACATCTAATGGAACGATGATAATCCATAGAACACTCGTCAATCATGTGAGTATGAGTTCTTCTCTTTTCAATAACTTGGACTGTGACCTAACCAATGAAGATGAAGTCTTGCAACTACGACGACTTCTGAATAAATACGAACATCTGTTTATTTGTGGATATCCTAAGACTCGGGTCAACACCGGCGAGCTAGAAATCAGACTGAAAAACCCTGATAAATTTGTGGAAAGAAGACCATATCGCCTCAGCCCAGTGGAACGAGAGAAGGTTCGTACCATTATCCAAGAACTACTAGATCATAACATCATTCGTGAGAGCAAATCTCCTTACTCAAGTCCCATTATCCTGGTCAAGAAAAAGAATGGTGATGATAGGCTATGTGTGGACTTTCGGGAGCTCAACTCGAATACACTACGTGACCATTATCCACTCCCATTAATCTCTGATCAGATTGACCAATTGGCAAATGGTCATTTCTATACAAGTCTTGACATGGCGGCTGGTTTCCACCAGATTCCCATTGGTGAGACCTCCATAGAGAAGACTGCGTTCGTCACACCAGATGGGCTATATGAATACCTCACCATGCCATTTGGTTTGAGCAATGCTTGTTCGGTTTACCAACGATGCATCAACAGAGCTTTGACATCATTATTGGGAACAGCTGCGCAAGTCTATGTAGATGACGTATTGAGCAAGTGTACAGATTTCCCTGAAGGAATCTCCCACCTGGAACGAATTCTCATAGCACTGCAAGATTCGGGATTTTCTATCAACGTAGAGAAGTGCGCTTTCTTCAAACGGTCCATTGAATATCTCGGGAACGTAGTTTCCGATGGACAAGTACGACCAAGTCCACGTAAAGTAGAGGCCCTCGTCAAAGCACCAGTACCAAAAACTGTAAAGCAAGTCAGGCAGTTCAATGGTCTGGCTGGATACTTCAGGAAGTACATTCCTGACTTTTCTCGTATAATGGTGCCTTTGTACGAACTAACGAAACAAGGAGCAAAATGGACATGGACAGACAAACACGAAAAAGCTCGTAACACAATCATCGAGTGCCTAACGTCTGCTCCAGTCCTTACATTATTTCAAGAAGAAGCACCCATACTACTATACACGGATGCAAGCAGCCTCGGATTTGGTGCAGTACTAGTCCAAGTGATAGACGGACGACAACATGCTGTTGCCTTTATGAGCATGAGAACCACGGAAGCTGAGAGTCGCTACCACTCCTACGAGTTAGAGACACTGGCGGTGGTACGAGCTATAAAACACTTTCGCCAGTATCTATACGGGCGAAACTTCACCGTGATAACGGATTGCAACGCATTAAAAGCGTCAAAACACAAAAAGGATCTTCTGCCAAGGATTCATCGCTGGTGGGCGTTCTTACAAAATTATGACTTCGAGGTAGAGTACCGCAAAGGCGAACGTCTTCAACATGCTGACTTTTTCAGTCGAAATCCAGTTGAGCTTTCAGTCAATATTATGACAAGAGACTTGAACTGGCTCAAAATTGAACAGCGACGGGATGACGAACTGCGTCCGATAATGGACAGCCTCAGTGACAATAACCCAGTGGAAGACTATGTGTTAGAGGACAATGTTTTAAAGAAGAACGTTAATGATCCTGTCTTCGGTCAGCAGCTCAGTACCGTCGTCCCCAAATCATTTCAATGGAGCATTATAAACTCTTTTCACACTGCACTAAAACACCCTGGCTGGGAAAAGACACTGCAGAAGATCAGAGAAACTTATTGGTTCAACAAAATGAGTTCTACTATCCGAAGATTTGTGGATAACTGCGTTGTATGCCGTACATCCAAAGGAAGATCCGGGGCCATTCAAGCCCAATTACACCCTATACAAAAACCAACGGCCGCCTTCCAAGTTATTCATATGGACATAACAGGGAAGCTGGGCACACCAGACGATCAGCAATACGTCATAGTCACCATTGACGCTTTCTCAAAGTACGTTTTACTGTACTTTAGTACCAATAAAAACCCACACAGTACATTGGCTGCTCTAAAACGTACTGTGCATCTATTTGGTGCACCGGTCCAAATCATAGTCGATGGAGGAAGAGAGTTCCTTGGAGAGTTCAAGGAGTACTGTGACACCATCGGAATAAACATCCATGCTATCGCTCCAGGAGTCAGCCGAGCGAATGGCCAAGTTGAAAGAGTCGTTGCAACCCTTAAAAATGCTTTAGTAATGATAAAAAATTACGAAGCAGAGCAGTGGCACACTGTACTCGAGGAACTTCAGCTGGCAATGAACTGTACAACCCATCGGGTCACCGGTGTTGCTCCACTGACACTTATTACACAACGAAAACACTGTGTACCTCCTGAGCTTCTCAACCTGGTGGATATTGATAACGAAACCGTTGATATTGAAGCACTTACTCAACAGGTGCAACAGAAAATGATTCGTTGTAGCGAACAAGACAGACAACGCTTCAACCTACATAAGGCCAAAATCCATCATTTTCAAAGAGGAGACTACGTATTGGTGAAAAATAATCCTCGAAACCAAACCTCGCTTGACCTTAAATTCAGCGAACCATATGAAGTTTGTAGAATACTGGAAAATGACCGATATTTGGTAAAGAAAGTTGTCGGCAGAGGACGACCTCGCAAGGTTGCCCATGATCAGCTGCGCCGCGCTCCACAACCTGGTGATCAGTTGACCGTATCGGCGGGAAACGTATCACCTACTCACCGAGATCCTACTGCAGAATCAAATGAGCCCATTCCGTCGACCTCACGAGAAGGGCTGCAAGTACAGCCAAACCACGACTCGAACCAAGACGACCCATTGGAATAAATGGTAAGTAATTCAATCCAAATATTCCAAATAACCCTCCGAGAACTCTACGAGATCCTCCGAGAACTCTACGAGACCCTCCGAGAACTCTACGAGACCCTCCGAGAACTCTACGAGACCCTTCGAGAACTCTACGAGACCCTTCGAGAACTCTACGAGACCCTCCGAGAACTCTACGAGAACCTTCTAACCTTATAAGCATTGATATCCCCAAAAGACAAAGCAACGCAAGTTGCTTACAGACGCACTACTCAGAGAAATTCAAATCATTTCTTTCAGATTTACGAGAATCCAAATAATCTACGAGAATCCATACCAATCTACGAGAATCCATAACAATCTACGAGAACCAATGAGGCTGGTGCAGAGCGCGCACCGCCTGTCAGTATGGCCGTATCGGCGCAACTACAACCGTTCGACGAGAATAATTAAGTTTAATCATTTGATTGTCTTAAAATTAGTTTATAAACCATCAGTTGATTATTTTTGAGTTGATTACGATGTAAAATTAATGTTATGATTGTAATTTCAATACTTAACCTACGAACTTGTAAACTCGTGCAATGCGCAGAGTCCTATAAATACGGCCGCACTGTAGGCGCTCGGCTCAGTCGCTCTCGAGCCGCCGTACAGTACGGACCTCTCTGTGACGTCGTTACGCTGCTCGTTGAATAAACAAAGCATATAAAAGTACTTGTGAAGTTTTCCTTCGAAGACCCAAAATGAGTAACCATCATGAAGACAACAATCGTGACGTCAGCAATGCTGACGTCACACTTTTTAAAAATACTCCGGAGGTCCTTTCTCCGTCATATATATTAGACAAAATATTCACCTGTACACTAAAAACAGTGATATTCACAATTTTAACACTAGAAATAAGCATAAACTACGCGCTCCTTTTCACCGGCTGCACAAAGTTCATAATTCATTCGTAGGGCTCGGTATAACATTTTATAACAAATTGCCATCTTCTTTTCTAGACTTGCCATTTAATGCATTTAAAGCCAAAGTAAAATCTAATCTTTGTTTAAAAGCTTACTATTCCATTAACGACTACTTAAATGATAGGAATAGTTGGTCGCTGAGTTGAACACAAGACAATGTTTGTTTGTTATTTATGTTCTTTCTCCAAAATTAGTTTACTGACATGTTATGTCTTTTTTATGTTTTTATTATTATATACATTTTTATTTTTGACTTGTGTCTGTAATCAATCGTAATATTAAGTTACACCTTTCTATTGTATCGAGTCTGGTTCTTCTAACCAAACAGACAGATGTGTTGCTGGGGAGTTTGTTCCGCCACTTCTTCTTTCCAGCAAAAAACACTAGGAAGTGTCGAAGGGTGGACGTTTTGGGGGACTGTCACTTGTAAATGAGTAAAGTAAAGTAAAGTAAATTTTGACGTTCGAAAAGTGCTGATTATCAGCCTAGTTTGAATAAATGACTTTTGATTTTGATTTTGATTTTTTGATCTTCCGCACGCCCCGCGTCTCCGTAAACGAGCTCGTAGGGTACATCTCTGCCTAACCGGGGATTACAGGCGCAATCTTATGTTACTTTAAATCCCTTTTTTTATTTACAAAAACTGGCTAGCCATTCATAGTGCGCGTATGTATTTACCCTTATTTCCAAGAAAAAATGCTAAGCAGACGTCTTGACAAGCCCCGTCGGCGACGGGTGACAGTTAGACCTCGCGTATTTTGCTGGCAGTCCCCGTCGAGACGTGTGTCGTGATTTACTGCTTATAACGTTTATATATGAGCGTGAATATATTAAGGAAAAGGTGATGGCGTAATGTGTTGCCTTGATTTCATGTTTTTATTTATTTCTTGTATAATTTTCTTGTTATGAGAGCGAAGGTGAGGGTGTTTCGTTTATAGAATTACTCGAAAATTACTGAAACAATTTTATGTTCATTACATGGTTTGTTTTGTTCACGGTTGGTTTTATTATTAATGTCACCCAAAGGGTAACGAAGAGTGCTTTAATCGGAGTTTATTTGCTTGATCGAATCAGAAATGAAGATATCCGCAAGAGAATCAAGGTAACCGACGTAGCCCGAAGAATTGCTAAGCCTAATTTGCAGTGGGAAGGGCGCACCGATGGGGCTGAAAAGTTCTGGAGTGGCGACCGCGAACCAGAAGTCATCACTAGGTGGACCCATGACCTGGTGAAGGTTGCGGGGATACACAGAATGCGAGACGCACAGGACTGGTCAATGAGGTGACACTTGGGGGAGGTCTATGTCCAGCAGTGGACGTATTTCGCCTGAAATGATGACGTTGATAGTCATGGTCTTTACTGCCATTTCTAGAGGACTTCATTACTATATTTTACAAAAACATACATACATGAGTAGGCATTAATTACTTGTAAGCTATACCTAAGTACCGGGGTAAATAGAGATGCTGCGGTGAATAGAAATAAAAGTTTAAAAGGGATTTTAACATTGAATTAATTTTGTAGGTTACCAGCACGTACTCTATTTTATACGCTTCATTTTACTTTATAATTTAGATACGTTTTCGGCAACATACCATTTAATTCAACGTTAAAATCTCTCTCAAATTATTGTTTCAAATTCACTCCAGCGTTTATGACTCGAGTAGGTAACTTTCTCCAAGTACTACCAAAAATCACTTTAAAAAAGTTCCCTAAGCACTCCATATCTAGGGTTAAAAGCCGGATTCTCTTAAGCCTGATTGGTGTGGGTCATTTGTTAACCCTTCCTACGTCTGACCTCGGCCGGAGTGCATGATAAACGGCCGAACTTAACACTCCATTTAATTTTAACTGCCGTTTGTCTGGTGACGGGCTAATATTTTAATTGACAGCTGTTTGGGTACTTTGGTTTGTTTAAAGTTATGTTGTTTTGTTGTTATAGCAGTTTGTCTTTTTTTAATATTAAATGGGCCTATTCTTTACCTCAATCTTGTCCAAGGACAGGGATCAAGCTAACCCAAAATAATGTAATCGTGCTTTTTTTGTAAGCTCTAATCGTGGAGCTTACAAAAAAAAGCACGATGGGACATCGGTCCCAGAGTAACAATTTAAATGTCTTGGATCTCGCAACGAAATTAATCAGAAAATGATAGCGGTGGAGTAGAAAAAACATAATTTCCACTTGAAAAACTCAAAAAAACGGTTCACCCGTCCCGGTATCGTAATCAGAAGTCGGGCTTGCGACCACTAGACAAACGAGGCGGTCTGTTGTTTAATATATGTTAATTAATATATATTATATGTTCATTTCACGTTCAATTATACGTTTATACCATTTAGAGTTATTTTTAGGATTTACCAGGCCAGCCAAGCTACGCAACATAACATAAAACATTTACCCAGTTTTGAGTTAAGCTTTTAGCAAATGACTTATATTCTCTCCTGACTAATTTGTCATTTAATTACTTCATCTTATGCAACTAAATACACAATAACTTCAAAATTACGTAACTTACTGTAACTGCTCAACGCTCGTATCTCGTGACTGCCATTTTTAAATGTAAAACAGTTTATTTATAAACCGTTATCTTTTAGTTATTGGTAATTAACTTGTTTGTGTCGATGATAAGGAAATTTATTATGTTTAACGTATGTAGTTGCATTAATGTTATGTCGACGATTCTCGCTGGTAGTAAAAATAATATTATTTTCCTTATTTTCTGTAAAAAGAATCAAATAGGTGCTTAATTAAAAACCCTCAAGATAGTTAGTTGATTTAGACTGAAATATTTTATCAAAGTTTTTTTATCCCCATCCCGGTATTTTCCATACATTTGTCGAGTAAATGTTGTTCATTTGCAAGCATGACTGCAAAATAATTTCAGTATACAAATGTTTACGGTACGTTGTCGGTACTGGCCAACAATAGCACTTTAATATTTACCGTAAATCTGGTAGCTGTTTAAATTGTACGTTTTTCATCTACAAATATAACTGGTAAAAATAAATGGGCGTAATATTTTATACACCTCTGCCTAACCCTTCGGGGATTACAGTCGTGACGTTAAGTACGTTATTTACTATCAATTGGCTATTTATTTACAATTTTGTTTCTTACAAAACCGAGCACCACATAATAGAAAAGTTCAGTTGATGCCGTCAGAACAACATAGATCTTCAAATAACTTTCAGGCACGTCATACTACACACTTACTTACTCAGAAACATATTCCTACGTAACTCTTCCTTAAACAAGCAAAGCAACTACCTAAATGTACGTCAAAACAACCATTCACACATGGCAAGTGTACTTGACGTCAGCGTCCTGGCACGGCTCACATCCAGGCTACAGCTTAAACGGGTCACTACTCAAACGCACGCCGGCAATTCATTACTGCACCGCTAACCAATTAGAGCTAAGCAAAAAATATTGCAACACCGCCCTCATATTTCATTGCCAGAGCAAAAAAATCAAAGAGACAGCGCGAAACAGAACGCTTGCTCAGTCATTGTGCCCCGAAAAATTATAAACGAAAAATTTCGAGAGAAAAAACCCTTTTTAATGAAATTACAGAGCTTTGTTCGAGTGCGTATGTTGTTTTTTTATTTATTTCGATTTATTCTTGTTCGCTATTTAATCTGTGTGACACTTGATGAGGGTAGGGCGTTATAAGGCTGTGTGTTCACTGTATAAGCGTTTGTTTGGCGATTGGCCTCGCGAGATATTCGGTTCTATGTCTATTTTAATAAATGTTAATGTCGATTTATTGGATGCTAAGACTCAGTGAAATCTGCCCTACATCATCGTCTCAAATAAGTGCCTACTTACAATTTATTTGCTTGCTTTACGAAGTAAGTGTAAATGTATCTAACAGCGAGTAAATAGAGACTGAAGATGTATTACGTTTTGAGAAAATACAATAAACTTTCGTCTTTTTCCTTAGGGATAGACTGAAATTACATAGCGCCTGGAGCTAGACAGGAGATGTACAATGTCAAACCAAATATAAGTTTCCTGGAACATCTATACCTGCTTTTGTCATAAATCTGTCTTTAAAAACGAATTTGGATGAATTTCAGCATACAAGTAGACCATATTTTGGAAAAGGACAGGTTTAATCTCGGTACGTTCCCGTGGGACCATTTTAGACCTCCAAGCGGCTGAAGTCGTGAACAAAAGCTGTATATGAATAAACGTACGAATGACGACCATTCAAGTTATAGAAATCCACTATAAGCGAATCTCTTATTGTGTGAGAAATCGTTACAAAGAGAGTCCATGGTATGCTGGATATGCATAGCCAGATGTGTCACCGTGTGTACACATTCCCTAAATAAAATCACATGAAACATTCATATGACCAAGCTCGTTAACGTCCACGCTATATTGATGAAGAGAAACAAATATTTACTTTAGATAATGACTGTTAGCTCGAATTAATTAAATAATTTCACAATTATTTGGTGTTCAATGTTGACCGCCGCGCATAATTTGTTTAGGGGCTGACTAAATATTTTGGATTAAAATTGCATTGTGTTGTTAATCAACTGTTTTGCTAGTTTGTATTTTGATTGGATGTTATATTTGTTTAGTTGAAGAGTTGCTGACAAAACTAAATTTTATGTTTACTATCTTTGAATTTATTTGAATATATACGCATATCATGATAGGGTAGTTGACTGACTAAAATAAATATTCTGTTTAGTCCATCTGTTGGATTATCGAAAAATATTGGATACGTGTTTTTTGTTTTATCAAACGAATAAAAATTGTCGAATATTAAAAGTGTCAAACAAAGATCGTCACTTTCTGGTAAAATATGTACCAAACTGTGACGTCGCGCGACTTTTGGAAGCACTGTATCGTCTCCATTTACTGTTTACGTGAAAAAAGAAAAAATACAATAAAATAGCCAGTTAAGATACAGCCACACAATCATTTTCGCATTAATAATAACGGTAATATATTTAACGATACGGATTAGTTGCAATCATCTGGTTTAGGAACTTAGCTAGAACGTTTGAAAAACCGGTAAAAGTCAAATAAAATAATATAATCACACTAATATTTTAAAGGCGAAAGTTTGTGAGTGTGTATGTTTGTTACTCTTTCACGCAAAAACTATTGAACAGATTTAGAAAAAAAATGGATCACAGATAGTTAATAACGTGGATTAACACATAGGATAGTTATTATCCCGATTTTATCTTCCTGTGGGATAAATTTCGAGTTGTAGCGGGCGAAGCCGCTGGCAACAGCTAGTTTAATTATAATTTTCAGTTCAATAAAATTATATTCTTAAAGGGTATTCTGAATAACATGTAATGGTCTTAATAAAGTTCACACAAAAACGTCAACAATGCTTGGAACGAATTTCTTCATTCGCTGTAGGGTCAGCTATTACTTTGATCGCAGTTCAGATATCGCCAACCTTTCTCCCCTATCCGTTGAGAGCACTTCGAGACTAAATTATTAGTTGCCAGTTTCCGACCTGTCTTGAATCTTAAGTTTGATTGTAGTTTCCTTTCTTGGCGGGTGATTCAGTCTGGAGGATAGAAAGTCCTGAATTCGAATAACAATAGTTGTTTTTAGGAGGGGTGTAACAAAAAACGCGAATTTGCAGGGTTGAAATTGTGTGTTTGTCGTACGTTGCTTGAATTAAAAATTTCTCTACTACAGTAATGAAGTGAATTTGGTTGTCGATATGTGGAATGTGAACTCGGCTATAGATCATTGTGCCGATAGTCGTAACGGCCAATGGCCTTAGATAAGAGTCTAGACCAACATTTTTCGAAATTTCACTTGGCGGTTGGATCAAGGGCCTGATTCAGAAGTACTTCTCGATACGGCTCGTATTGTGAGGAAATTCCTGTCTCTGGAGCCCTAACCACCGTTAGCTTGGACCCGGCTACCGATATCAGTAGACCGCTATTTTTTTATATTTTTTAGATGCCTTTTTGTAAGAAATATCTAAAAATGTATGTGAAGTAAAGAAATAAATAAAGGACGAAATAAGTATAATCATTTTCCTGATAAATGTTTAGGCAGCAACTCACACAGACCTGATTAAGGACCTCTAATCTCTAGATTATGTTGGATATAGACCATCATGTATTTTCATCTCACAATTATTAAGCTTTGCCTTTATAATAATAGAATATATTTTTGTAACATGCCTTTTAAATACCATGAAATGTAAAAGGCCATTTTAATCTAAGTTTTTTCAAGGAAAATTGCCTGTATTGCTAAACTTAGCACTAAAATACACAGCTCAATATAAATACACAGCTTATCGAGTTGATAATTATGGTATTTTATCGTATAAAGAGGTTTGAACTTTTTTGTATGGAAGGTGGCATATCGACCCACCGCCATTTTGTTTTTTTTTTAGAAATCACGGCCCACGATGAAATTGGTATGTATGGGTAGACGAACAAAAAATGTCATTGAACATGGTAACCCAAAGTGTCACGTTATCGAGATATTTGAAGATAAAGATCCACATATAAGTACAATGACCATAAAAATAGACCTTTTACGTGTCTATAGGCGTTGATTATTATTATTACTGTTTATTGACAGAGAGTAGGTACATTACATACTACTAGGAGTACGAGAAAACTATTCATTGCTATAACATAGCGTTTCATTGCGAAGCGAAGCGATTTTCTCGTGCTAATGTTTTAATTTTCCTGTTTATAAATTAACAATTATTTAACTGTCACGTTACATTGAGTTTCAAAATCCAAGATTAGTTATTTCATTTATAAAACATGCATTTCATTTACAAAAAACTGCCTCGTTGGTCTAGTGGTTGCGAGCGCGACTGCTGAGCATATGGTCCTGGGTGTGATATACCTATTTGAAAGAAAGAAATAAAACACAACAAAATAATAAAAAAACTTAGAATTAAACACGAAAAAGAGTGTGTATCTCACGGCTGCGACTGCTGGTATTGTTCATCAGGAAATTCTCAGTAGCAGCCACGGATTTTGGATTTGTACCCGGCTGAGCTAGGCGCCCCTATGATATGGGACTAAAACATATAAACTGGTTAAATGTGGGTGTTCTATTAGGTATTCCTTTGCCTAACCTTTCGAGGATTACAGGCGTGATGTTATGTGGTTTTATTAATAAAGAAAAGCCGAAAGTCTAAAATCAAAATCGCGTGTGGAATTTCACACGTCAAACATCACTCTACCAAAATCATCAAAGCGTTTTCCAACGACACTTTTGTTGAAACTTTTTAGTTGAAACAACATTTCAAATTGATATTCGAACATGTGTTTTGATATTGACTTGTGTCATTCACTTGAAATAAAAATTTATCTGTGCAAACAACGTTTTTACTTCCATATCCTAGTTATCTAGTATATTTCATCAAAAGGTTATGGGCCCAGTTACTAAATTTGCCATCAAGAACCTCAGCGGCCTAGATGACTACTCTACGTGGAAATTCGCGATGAAAATGATTCTCATACGAGAAAAATTGTTCACGTATACGTCAACGTACCCGGATTCCAAGAACTCCACCGCCATTGAGAAGGACCAAGATGCACTAGCTTTGATTTGTCTACATGTGGAACCTACACTTTATGCGTATGTACAAGATTCAAATAATGCTAAAGATGCTTGGGATAGCTTAGCGAAAGCGTTTGAGGACAAAGGCGTAAATCGCAGGATCACCCTCATGAACGCATTGTTGGATGAGAAGCTAGAGAGACACTCATCGATGCATGAATATGTTGCTACAGTTATGTCTCTTTCTCAAAAGTTGAAGGATATTGCCACCGGATTTGACGATGATCTTGTAGCTGTCGTGTTACTGAGAGGACTACCTGAAGAGTACAGACCTATGCGAATGGCGCTGGAACACTCTGGGATGAAGTTGACTTCAGAGAACGTACGGCAGAAGTTACTACAGGAGGATTCATGTCAAGGTACATTGTCTTCAGGGGACTCGGCATTGGCTGTGAGTAAGAGTAAGAAGCGGAATGGGAACAAAAATATTAATATGACCAAAATTAAATGCTTTAAATGTGGAAAGAGTGGACATAAGAAGCCGGACTGTCCTGAAGGAAAGAAAGCGGGTTCGATCTCCAAACTGAGTGACGTCGCGATCGTAAGCCTGTCTTCATTCAGCGCCGGGGACTCCTTCAATCCGACGGAGTGGTACATCGACAGCGGGGCATCTTCACATATGTCTTTCCAGAAACATTGGTTTAAAGATTTGGTTATGAATGTTGGTATGAGTAACGTGACATGTGCGAATAATGATAAGATTGAATGCAAGGGTAAGGGTGATATCATGGTGAGTTTGAAAGGACGAATGCTTACTGTGAAGAATGTCATGTATGTACCCGGTTTGCGTGTTAATCTGTTATCAGTGTCTAAATTAGTAGAGAAAGGATGGAAGGTAAGTTTTGACAGAGATGGGTGCAAGTTAATTCACCATTTGGTTCCAGGTCATTTCAAGGGAAAGCTTCTGGCTACCGCAAGTGAAGTCTTAGGGATCTACAAGCTTGAAGGTTGTCAGGCGGTTGTAGATGGGACTGCGTTGGCGTCAGTGAAAGCAGGTAATCCTTTGATGTTGTGGCACCGGCGGCTTGGACACGTAAATGAGCGAGATTTACGTAAGCTTCCGGGTATGGATTTTGGAAAGAGCGTAATGGAGCCTTGTGTCGCCTGTATTAAGGGGAAGGCACATCGTTTACCTTTTCCAGTTGGTGAGGCTGAGAAGGCAGTCGATAGACTGCAAATGGTTCACGCAGATATCTGTGGCCCAATGTCTGAACCCACGTACGGTGGATCTCGGTATATGCTAGTTATTTTAGATGATTTTACACGTAAATCTTTTGTATTTTTCCTTAAATCAAAAGATCAGGTTTTCGATCATTTTAAAGTTTTTCTAGCTAGTGTAGAGATTGAAACCGGTTTGAAGGTAAAGTGCATACGCACGGACAATGGAACAGAATTTGTGAACAGAAAGTTTGATGGGTTTCTACAGCAAAAAGGTATAAAGCATCAGTTGACTGTTCCCTACACTCCGGAGCAGAATGGCGTAGTGGAGCGAGCAAACCGCACTATTGTGGAGATGGCTCGTGCTATGTTGGCGGAAAAGGGTCTGTGTGCGAGACTGTGGGGGGAGGCATGTAATACGGCTGTTTATACCAAGAACAGGCTGCCTCACAGTGGCAATAATGGTAAGATTCCTGAGGAGTTGTGGACAGGGAAGGCTCAGTCATTCGATCATTTCAGAGTTTTTGGAACGAAAGCGTTTGTGCACGTGCCGAAGGAAACTCGGAAGAAATGGAGCCCTAAAGCGGTAGAACATATCTTTGTTGGTTACTGTGAAGAAACCAAGGGATATCGTTTCATAAATCCCAGTAATCCTTGCGTCATTGTTAGAGCAAGGGATGTAGTTTTCTTGGAGGACTCTACAGCAGTAGTTTCAGAGGATCCTAGTCAGCTCGTAGGTAGCGGTGACAAAGGTGCTGAAGTAATCTGGGAACTTGCAAAGAAGTAGAAGGCCAGTCAGGTTCGTCACCTGGTAGTGCAGAAGCTTCTCAAGGGCAGAGTTCCACAGATGAGGCTGAAGTATATGAAGACGCGGAGGTGGAGGTGGGAGAAACGTGTGATAGCGGAGCAGAAAATGTCGTGGTGGAAAATGTTGAAGTTGAAGAGACCATTAACAGAGGAGAGTCAAACGAAGGTGAATGTCGTTATCCTCTACGTAGTAGAATCCAAAAAGGAAATCTTCATGGACTTGCATGCTGTACAGAAGTCCCGGAGCCTTTGACAGTTAAGGAAGCCTTAAGTCGGGTAGATAAGGATAACTGGAAGGAAGCCATGAAAAAAGAGATGGATTCAATGTACGAGAACAAGGTCTGGAAGCTCGTCAAAAAGCCACCTGAAGCTAAAGTCGTGGGAAACAAGTGGATCTTCAAGTACAAGTTTGATGCAGATGGTAATAAGACCTATAAAGCTCGACTTGTGGCGAAGGGTTTCACTCAGTCCTATGGGGTCGACTACTTCGAAACTTATTCACCGGTCGTGAGAAGATCGACAGTTAGATTGCTGCTATCGTTGGCTGTTGAAAAAGATTTTTTTATCAGTCACTTCGATGTAAACACCGCCTTTCTGAACGGTGATTTGCATGAAAGAGTTTATATGCGACAGCCGGAGGGTTGCATAGACGAAAACTCGAAGGAAAAAGTTTGCTTACTAGAAAAAGCGATATACGGCCTCAAACAAGCTTCACGGTCTTGGAATGAAAAAGTAAATGAAGTGTTATTGTCTTTGAACTTCAAGCGCTGTGACTTTGATAGCTGTCTTTACAAATATAATAATTTTTACATCGCTTTGTACGTTGACGATTTTTTATTATTTTACAAAGACAAACAGCAGAAGGAAGTTTTATTAGACAATCTTTGTAAACATTTCAAGATAAAGGATTTAGGGGAAGCGAGACAAGTTCTGGGTATGCTTTTGTCTAAGACGGATACTGGAATATATTTGAATCAAGAGAGGCTTATTTCGAAGATCTTGGATGAATATGGTATGTCTGACTGCAAACCAGTGAAAACTCCGACGGAAATGGATTTCCATAAAGCCTTGGCGGAAGGGGAAGGAGGTAAGTTCTTATCCTGCCAAGACTCTCGTAGTTATCAGGCGCTTATAGGGTCGCTGAACTATCTGGCCTGTAACACACGCCCAGATATTGCGGCAGCGGTAAATTTTTTGGCACAGTATAACTCATGTTGTGAGGAACGTCATTGGAAAGCTGCTAAACATATCTTGAGATACCTTAAAGGTACAAAGGATCTATGTTTGATATTTCTCAAGTCGCCGGTACAGGACATCACGGGATTCGTAGATGCTGACTGGGGAGGGAACATTAAAGATAGGAAATCATATTCTGGGTTTATTTTTAGGTGCGGAAACTCGTTGATTAACTGGGAATGCCGGAAACAAGCTTGTGTGGCACTGTCGTCAACGGAAGCCGAGTATATTGCACTTTCGGAGGCAACCAAGGAGGCAGTTCACTTGCGGCAGTTGAATGCATTTATAAGAGGTGAATATCTTGGGGCTATTTGCATTTTCGTAGATAATCAGAGTGCTATTAAACTTGCGTACAATCCTGTAGCGCATAGAAGGACGAAACATATAGACATAAGGGCGCACTATGTCAGAGATTGCATTGCTAAGAATGTTGTACGTCTGGACTATGTGTGTACGGAAGATAACCCAGCAGATGTGCTGACAAAACCATTAGGTCGTGTGGCATTTAATAAGTGTGTGCGCGATCTGAATTTGAGTGTGTCTGGTGTGGTGTGATGTGAGGATATCTGATGATGGATGTTGTTTGAGGGGAAGTGTTGAAACTTTTTAGTTGAAACAACATTTCAAATTGATATTCGAACATGTGTTTTGATATTGACTTGTGTCATTCACTTGAAATAAAAATTTATCTGTGCAAACAACGTTTTTACTTCCATATCCTAGTTATCTAGTATATTTCATCAAAAACTTTTATTTTAACTTTTATCAAACATTTTTTGACCGGCCTTGTGTTCAACACCTCTGCTAAATCCTTTGAGGATTACACACGTGATCGTTTTACAAATCCGTGAACAAAATTTAAACAAATATTTTAAACAAACTGTCACAGCATAGCGAAACAAATACGGGGTGTAACATGTTTTTAGCAATACGAATATATAGCTGCAGGAGCGACCCTGGGCCTCAACTATTGTTAGTCTGTCTGTTTATACGTTCATCTGTCTATTCATTTGTAGGTTTTATGGAGCTTATCCACTTGAATATCTCATAGATTCCAACTGGCTAGATCATACGTCACAAATAATAAAAAAAAATGAAGGTCAACTGCAATAGGGATGTTACCTGACTATAAAAATATGATTCTATTTAGTCCGTCTGTTAGATTATCGAAAAATATTGGATACGTATGTGTTTCTTGTTTTTTCAAATTAATAAAAAATATGAAATAAAACGTGTCAAAGATCATGAGTGGGGGCTTGTGACGCCAATTCGTGGTAAAAAATGTACCACGATGTGATGTCGCACGACTTTTCGAAGCACTATAAATTATCGTCTTCATTTTTTGTTTACGTGAAAAAAGAAAAAACATGTGTCCAATATTTTTGAAAAACTATCTGACGGACTACCCTATTGTTATGGTGGCAACATCAACCCGACGATAAAGTCCATTTCACGAAAGAAGTCCCGCAGACGCAGCGCTGTATGTCGCGCGACATAATGTTGTTTCACAGTTTTTGGCATCGTAAATAAACCTTATAACGCACTAATCCAATAATAAACTCACAAAATATCTACCACAACAAACGCACCTTGATAACATCGACAAACGACAACATGGCCGATCTGTTAAATTTAGTTCCACAATTGTCCGCGGGACTTCTTTCGTGAAATGGACTTTAAGTCCTAAGTTACTTCACAAACAATGGGAAACAAGATAAAAAGTTAGCAGCATTTATGAATCTACTAGTCTAGTTGTTAAGGTTTATAGTGTGCTTACATTCGACTTAATTTGACTCCCATTCAACGACTTTAAAAAAATTTAAACTGTCGAACTACCCATGTAACTAAGTTCATATAATCCGGAAAATAATGCTAACAAAAAGCATTATTTTTCGGATATGAAAACTTCTTCTTAAAGCGAATTTGTATTTTTATCGCCATACTGCCTATAACGGTGCCTATCATATCAAATGTCAAAGGTTTTAAAACAGTAGCAAATAACAAAGGACATTCGATCCATGTTTGTCCCGTTGTTGAAAAAGGTTGCGGTCGCTGATCAAATAGATTGAATTTTCAATTTTGTATTAAAATTAGAAAGTCCCACGTTTTTACAAGGAATCACCTTTCAACTTACTTTGATGTGGTTGTTATAAAACTAAGGGCTTTGAGTTTATTTTCTATACATTTTTCATGTTAACATTATTCCTCGTTAAGATCAGAGACCTCGATAACATTACGCCTGCCTGTAGAAGAGTTAGGCAGAGGATAACCTAATAGTACACCCACATTTCGCTAGCTGTGTTTAACTAACATGCAATAGGGGCCTATGGCCATCAATTGGACACAAATTCAGATTCCGTGGTTTCTACTGGGTCGCGATTTCGACTACTTGACCAACAAGGAAGACACCACTAGACCATCCTAACCTGCCTAGAATTAAAGTTGTTAAAATTGGATTACCAATAAAAACAAAATTTTCTAGTAGATATTTTTCTGTAAAAGCATCACAAAAGTGTCAGACAGAAAACAGAACTGTTCTGTAATACATCAGAAATAGATACTCGAACAAAGATCTTCAAGTACTCCCTACCAGAATCTGTTGACACACTCGAAACGCAGAAGCCGCCACGCTGACATGGACACACCACATACATCGCAAACAATCGAAACACGACCTTAAGTAAAAGAAATAAAGACTACACCACCTGCAAAGTTAAATTGCTTTACAGTCGAACAAACCAAAAGCAAAATGGAACCGATGTGAGCAATATTACACTTTATTCCGTTCTAATAAATGTGACGTCGACCGCATTGTAAAGGTTGTGTAGAGACACAATAGCATCAAATGTGGACATGGCTACGCAAAGCTGTACCTCATTTATCGATATTGTATCTACCTTAGCATGGGCGATCATGTCGCTTAATGTGAAGCGAAATAGTGATGAAAAAGTATCGATAATTATGAATTGTAGATGTTTTATAGTGGACTAGTTGTGCCCCGCGATTAAATTAAAATACTTTCCTATTTGAGTCAGATTTGGTATCAATTTGAAGGGTTCTAGTTTCTTGCACGGTACCTCAGTATTTTTTAACTGTTAAACACTGGATTTTACACTGAACGCAATGATAGTCAAGTGGTGTGATCGTCGGACCGCCAAATCATACTATCTTTTTTTTTTTGGCGGGAGTAAAATCATCGAATATCCCTCCCGCTCTTGGGCAGAGCGAAAGAGAGTGTCAGACTTCTACTGACTAAAAACTACCTACGTTCCTTCTTAGCCCTTCATATCGAGGCCGCGGTATCTCTAGCGAACAACCCGCAGCCCCAACGGGAAATCATACTATCTCAAGTTCGAACCATTACTAACATCCACCTGTAATTTATCAGGTTCATGTGATTTTGTAAAATTCATAGAATAATCACTTGTTGCGGTAAAGGAAAACATCGTAAGGACACCAGCATACATAAGATATATTTTTTACGGCATTTAAAGCCAAGTCAGAGGACCAGGGTCGGCATAATTTCTCTGATAGCAAGTTAGTCACTAACCACACGATAAAGAAAGAAAGATAGAACCTAAGAAAGATAAAACTTTTGTTTTAAAAATTGGTTTACTCGGATATCAGTTCATTAGATTGCAAATTGGACGTTATTGAGTACTCAATATTTTTTGTTGTTCACCGCAATCTTTTCAGGAGAACGATTAACTTTTAGTAGATCAAAATCAATGGACTTGGCAATAATCCAATTTGTTGACAACTTTCGACTAAACGTATTAAATTGACAATATCGTATTCTCAATTATTGTCAGGGGAAAATTTTTCCTCTTATTATTTTATTTTTATGGAATAATGTGAGAATAGAAAGGAAAACCACAGGTTGTTGGATTTCGGCGGCGGCGACCTCTCGCGTCCGGCCCTGGTGCAAGCCATGGTCCGGGGCGAGGAGGAATGGGACGCCGTCGCCTCCTTCTGCGAAGCAGTGATGCTAGCGAAGGAGGTGGCGGAACGTGAGAGGGAGATAACCTCTCGTCCCAGCCGCCGCGGGAGGCGCTCCGGGCGTCGGGGGCCACGTGATGGCTTCCGGCCACCGTAGACGCGGGCCTGTGGACGGTGAGTGATGGGTAAGATCGCCGTCCGTCCGTCTTATGACGACGACAGGCCGTGTCGACGGCGCGTTCGTGTTCCACGCGCGCCTCAAAGAGATGTCAGCAACATGGAAGGGGCCCGCTTGGGCCGACGCCTGTCGAGGCTGCGGGCTGTCCGCAAGGGAAACCGCGGCCTCGACATGAAGGGCGAAGAAGGAACATGGGTGGTTTTTAGTCAGTAGAAGTCTGACACTCCCTTTCGCTCTGCCCAAGAGCGGGAGGGGTTATTTGATGATTTCCCACGCCCAAAAAAAAAAAAAAAAAGGTTGTTGGATTTTGTGGAAAGTTACAACCATTTTATTTTTGTTGAAATAATCAAATGACTCCTCTCGCTCTGGGCGTAGCGGAAGGGAGTGGGCAGGCTAAACTTGACTAAAAAGCACCCATGTTCCTACTTAGCCCATTGTGTTCCGGGGCCGCGGTATGTGTTCCAACAATCCGCAGGAAACTTTACCACCTATGACAACGACGACGACGACGACGACGTGCAATTATTTTTATACTAACCCTGCTTTTTGTATTTTTTTTTAATATAATGTTATGCGTTGTTTGTGTATTTTTTTTTTGTATGTCTATTTGTATGCTCGTTATGTTTCTGCGACAAATAAATATTTTTTCTTTCTTTTCTTTTCTTTCTTTCTATGATAATGATCATGGTAATCACCGAAGACTTCTACCTCTTCTTTTTAGCGTAGGTATCATAGTTGACACTACCCTGAAGTAACTACCAGGTCAGTGTCATCTACGTTTCTCCACCTTTTTTGTTTTGTTGGAGTTTGGGGAATAATTTATTTATTTATTTATTGTTCACAAAATCCACAGCTCTTTGAAATTTTATCTTAAAAATATAAACTTATCCTACAGCCAATTAAGGATTTACAATTTAATAGCTAAACATTTACATTGCTAAGAGTACAGCGTGTATGAGTGTGTAAGTATAGTGTGCCTGAGGAGTGTAAATAGGTGTGTGAGTATGTTGAAATGACTCCTCCCATTCTGGGCATAGCGGTAGGGAGTGTCAGACTTTGACGTGTCAGACATTGACGGCACGGTTGGCGTAGTGGCTGAGCGATTGGACTGCTGCGCTGCGTGTTGCGCGTTCGATCCCCGCACGAAACAAATATTTGTATAGCCTACAGATAGTTGTTACAGGGCTGGGTGTTCTGTGTTGAGTTTAAATGTTTGTAAAAGCACCCACGATACAGGAGAAATTCCTAGTGTGGGGCAAGATTTAAAAAAAAAAAAAAGACTTCTACCGACTGAAAACCACCCATGTTCCTTCTTAGCCCTTTGTATCGAGGCCGCGGTATCTTGTTTGAACAATCCGCAGCCCCGACGGGATGTTTCTCCACCTGGGCTGGTTATCGATAGATTTATAGTCAGCGATATTGTGCTAGTAAAGACATACCTACGATTATTATTACGTTCGATTTACATGGATCATTTAATTTTTCAATTCTTCCATCATCATTTGATGAGCCTTTTTCCAAGTATGTTGGGGTCGGCTTCCAGCCTAACCAGATGCTGTAAAATACCAATATTTTGCATGGAGCATTTTTAATCTGACCTCCACAAAGTAGTTAGTGCTGGGTACCCTTGGTGAGACTGAATGTCAGACTTTCGGACTACCTGTTATGACTGTCAGAGATCTGGAAATGACAGCCGGGACCACCAGCTTACGTTTTTGGTTTTTTAAGAATCATAAAAACCATGTCGATGAAATAACAACACTATGGAAGCCGGAAGCGAGTGACACTTTTCAACTGTTGGCTAATGTACAGTCAACTATACGTCAATGCTCTGACTTTGTTGAAAGCACCATCAGCGAAGTAGTAATAGCAGTATTCATAGATCAAAGTGTGAATTCTGACCGTACGCGACTGTCCCTTTAGCAGTACGCTGTGGGAACCGGCAGCTTGTCTTCGTGTCAAAATAGTAGGTACAGTCGCGCGCTACTTCTTTTGTGATGGCATTACTGAAATAACGCTGGCATCGTGTATCAAAATGTACTTGTGGACAGTCGCGCACTAAAGTGTTTTACTGAATACTACGTGTACTATCGCGTTCTTTATGCGAAATGAAAAACGTAACTTTTGACTGTGATGTCTTTTACATGATTGGGCCCTGCTGCGGATTGCTTTCGTCATTTCAGTTCCTTGCAAAATTACTGTTTCTTGTTCTTCTAATGAAATGCCTATCAAAATACAAATTAATGATTTACTTAAAATGCCTTTATAATTAAATGCATCCATCAACACAATGTTTTGAGTCCGTTTCATTTACTCCTACCGCAAAACGTGATTATGCACAAAAAAATAAACATTTCCCAGCAATAATGATTGCGTAAATTTACTTAGTTTTATATTTTCCTGGTTGACGGTTTTATGAAGCTTTCGTCATACCTTGTATGTGCAAAATTGTATGTCCACCACAGTTACGACGGACAACACAGTCTTAATGTAACTACAGCAATTTCACGGACAGGAAACCGTCCTTTAGTCCATTGTGGTAATACACCTGTGAGGCTTCGGGCACCGAAACGTGCTGGTAAGCCGCTCTCACGTGGAACATGCTTTGTCTAGGGGTTGGTTAGTAAGCAGTTAACGCGTTACATGTGACAGGATATAATTGTGTCAGTGTATGGTGATGTCATCTGTTAAAACGTTACCGTATGACAGGAACTAAGATGTACGTAATAATAACAGAGATTATCTTTATAAATAAATATCAGAAAAACAGCAAGAAGAGAGAGAGAGAAAGTAGAAGAAATGCTATAAATGACTCTTAAATTGCTTATAATTATACGCTTGTATTATTTAAACCTTAGTTTTTTAGTTTGAGGCAATAAGTTTAAGTTTACTTAAATACAATCATTTTCCAAAATATTTTTTTTTCCTTTACATAAAATAATTTCGCCTATCTGACCTCCACAACCCAGTTAATACCACGAAGCCCCTTGGTCAGATTTTCAAGCCACTATCTGAAATGACTGCCACGAGCCTTTTTACACGACTGCCCCAAAAAAAAGAGTGTTATGTTTTTAGCGTTCATGTATGTATGTATGTATGTATGTATGTATGTATGTATGTATGTATGTATGTATGTTTGTTTGTGAGTTTCTTTATTCCACCATAACTTCTAAACGCCTGAACCGATTTTGATGTATGTGGTATCGTTAGATTCGTTACGTCATCCCGGGTAACATAGGCTAGAGAAAACATCAAAAAACATAATAGGGTGGCCATGGTTTAGAAATAAAAATAACTTTTAATTTGTTTTTATTGAAATTTCAATGAAAAATATCAAAATCATCGTCTAGAACTTATTAAGTAGATTACAAAAATATACCACAGTAGTATTCAATATCTAGTGTTTTCTAGTAATACTACTTAACAAATGATATGGTGACATTTTAAACCCGGGATTCGATACGAATAAGCTACATATCAATAGATTCTCTGTAATGAAAGAAATAAAACTGGCTAGGTTACAACTCCCAAATCCATCCACGACGGCACCTAAATGGTTTTTAAGTTTGTATGAAAAGTCAGTATGTGTGAATCAATTTACTAGAAACATGGCGAAAAAATATCGATATATCACTAAAAGATATGAAATAAAAAACAAATAATTAAAAAAATTAAAAAACACGCCTGCCATGACAAAAAGTAAACTAAAAAAAAACAAATAATTAAAAAAATTAAAAAACACGCCAGCCATGACAAAAAGTAAACTAAAAAATAAAAAACAAGTCAAAGGAATTCAGCGATGAATGGGAGCAAGGTCCCGTAAATGTATTCGAAAATGGAAAACTGAAATCTAAAACTTTTATTGCAGTCGGGGAACAGTTCGGTGGAACAATTCTTTACAGGTCCCCCGACTGCAATAAAAGTTTTAGATTTCAGTTTTCCATTTTCGAATACATTTACGGGACCTGTTTTTTATTTTTTAGTTTACTTTTTGTCATGGCTGGCGTGTTTTTTAATTTTTTTAATTATTTGTTTTTTTGTCTATACTACCTGACTACCTACTGACTATAACTGTGCGCCAGAATCAACAGTGAGGACAACCAAAGCTCCAGGAAGTCCCAGAGAAACGATTTAAATAAAACTGTCTTGGATTCCTCAACGGAATTAATCAGAAAAGAATAACGGAGAAGTAGGAAAAACATACAACAGCCACGAGCCTATTGAAACTAAAACTATCTTCCATAACCGCACATTATGAAAACATAATAATTACCAGACCCAGTCGTTAGTATGTCAATCAGCAGTACCTACTCTACCTACCCACCTAATGTTTAACGGCATTAAGCAGGAACGCCGACTCGGATTGCAAAACAATTCAGGAATTTGGAATCTCAATGTCAAACGCTCCAGCCTGGCTGTGTTTACCTTCAACTATTGAGGTATAATTTACATATATTAGTCTATGTATGTACAACGTAGAGGCTCCGTATGGTGTCGGGCGTAAAGAATAGCACCATCCCATATCTTCCCGTGGGTGTCGTAAGAGGCGACTAAGGGACTTATCAGAGAATGGGCAGCAGCGTCCTCTGTGCCTTCGCAACAACCATACTGCAACTAGCCTGCCAAGCGTGGCGATTATGGCAAATCCCCCCTTCTGGGCCTTCAGCCTATGTCCAACAGTGGAGGTCTTATGGCTGAAATGATGATGATGATGATGATACTACGTCTTTCTTGTATGATATGAATTACTTGAGTTCCGTGACTTTTAAAATGTCAAGCTACACGATAATTGACAAATAAGGCTTACAGTGACCCCGTCGCTGCGGGTTGTTCGCAGATACCGCGGCCTCGACATGAAGGGCTAAGAAGGAACATGGGTGGTTTTTAGTCAGTAGAAGTCTGACACTCCCTCTCGCTCTGCCCAAGAGTGGGATTTTTTTGATGATATCCCAGCCCCCAAAAAAAAAAAAAAAGGCTTACAGTGACTGGGCATTAGGCACGTTAACTCAAATCCGTGTGGTTCTTTCTTCAAAAAAAAAACTAACCAAGTGCAAGTCGGACTTGCACATGAAGGGTTCCGTACCATCGTAGTAGGGAAATCCCTGTTAATTTGTATTATTTCTTGCTAAAGCGGCAACAGAAAAACATATTTTGTGCTAAGTTTGTTTTTCATAGTGTTTGAATGAATGAAAAAATTGTATTTGCGGTTTTTTAAATGTGCTACATCTCATAAACTATTTACTATATATGGTTCAAACTAATTTTGGTTGAAAGTTTTTACTGCGATCTACAGCATATATTTTTTTTAGATTTTTCACTTTCTTAGTTTAAAAGTTAGAGGGGACACACATTTTACCACTTTGGAAGTATCTATCTTTCAAACGATTGACTTTGAGTAAAAGTGATTTCAGGAACCTCAATGTTATTTTTAAAGACCTGTCTATAGACACCCCGCACGAATAGGTTTGACGAAAAAAGTTATTTTTAGTTTCAGTTGGTACATAAAAAAAAGTAAAAAATTGTAAAGCGGTTCACAGAATACATCTACCTACCATGTTTCAACTGTGTAGTCTTAGTAGTTTCTGAATAAAGTGGCTGTGACATAATTATGGACGGACAGACAGACATGACGAATCTATAATGGTTTCGTTTTTTGCTATTCGGCTACGGCACCCTAAAAATCATCTTAGACACTAGAGTCTGAAAGACTAAGTCATCATGATTGTGAGTTGATCAAAATATGTCTGTCAGGACCTTAATTATAACCTCTAAGTTGATTTCAGCTGGTTTTTTTTTCAGAGTAGTCGTAGGAACGAAACACCGGCTCCATCTAGTTGAAAAATACGTGTATTAACCATGTCAGAGTCCCTTCAGGCGGTTTAAAAACTCTGACACTAGGATGTATGGGGTCGTTAGACCTTACTGCCCACACGATAAGCAGAGAAGGAGCTAAATAAACATCATTTATACCATACCTACTCTAAAAAGCTTATTTTATTCACGCAAAACAGTGAATAAAAAGGCCTTTTATTCACTGTTTTGTTTTTATTCACTATTTTGGTGTTTGAATTTGGAACACAAAAATATATCCGGTCTCTATTTTAATGCTTACACAAACTCCTTGCGCTAAGATTCGAAATTCAAAACTCTTTGGTGCAAATAAATTCTCGAGATTTGATTGGTCGATATTTGCGACAAGGAGTTTGGCATTAGATTAATAAATATTGTTTCACAAGTTGACCACCCTAATGATAATAATAAGAAAATTACGCTTAATTTCAGTCATTGCTCTAATTTTAATGTCCATTTCAATTAATGTAACAATTCTTATTTCTTAATTAAATTTCTATTTTCGCTTAAATTATGTCTTTTCTCGTAGTCATGATATAAAGTATAGTATGCAACTCCTGAATAAAGTACGAATTTATATCGAGGGCCATGAATCACTCGCGACGTTCAGGATTCGAACAGTTGAATCACTCGCTGCGTTCGTGATTCAATCATTAGAATCCTTCACTTGCTCGTGACTCATCTACGGCCCTCGCTTTAAATCCGTCCTTTATTCACTAGTTGCATAATATACTATTATCATTACTGTGTGTGATATTTCATTGATGGGATATTACAAGAATTTCTAGTTGACTTCTAATTTCAGTATTATTTATGTCTGACAAATATCACAGTAGGTAAATAGGAAAATTTAATTACAAATAAACTGAAGTTCTAGTTTTAAATATCAGTATAAATAATTCTTTGCGCACCTGTACCTGGCAACAATCAATCGAAGGTGCGACTCCATTCATCAATTCAAAGTGTTGATGCAGTGCGGCTGTACAGGTACACTCGCGATCAGTTTGCATACAAATTGGTCTATAAACCTGGGTTTATTAATAAGTGGTTATGAACGGGAATCAGACTTCAGGGGACTTCTAATAACCCCGTGCAGGGCACGCCACGATAGTGGCGGTAAGTCCCCTCTTTGAGGAGTGGCTGGAGAGGCGCCACGGCGCCCTCACTTTCCGTCTGACGCAGGTACTCACCGGACACGGTTGTTTCGGGAGGTACTTGCACCGAATCAGGCGGGAGGAAACGCCCGGATGCCACCATTGCGAGGATCGGCCGGAGGACACGGTGGAGCACACTGTGGAAGTGTGTCCCGCTTGGGCGGAGCCCCGCCGTGTTCTCGTAGCGGCGATCGGCGGCGGCGACCTCTCGCGTCCGGCCCTGGTGCAAGCCATGGTCCGGGGTGAGGAGGAATGGGACGCCGTCGCCTCCTTCTGCGAAGCAGTGATGCTAGCGAAGGAGGTGGCGGAACGTGAGAGGGAGAGAACCTCTCGTCCCAGCCGCCGCGGGAGGCGCTCCGGGCGTCGGGGGCCACGTGATGGCTTCCGGCCACCGTAGACGCGGGCCTGTGGACGGTGAGAGATGGGTAAGCTCGCCGTCCGTCCGTCTTATGACGACGACAGGCCGTGTCGACGGCGCGTTCGTGTTCCACGCGCGCCTCAAAGAGATGTCAGCAGCATGCAAGGGCCGACGCCTGTCGAGGCTGCGGGTTGTCCGCAAGGGATACCGCGGCCTCGACATGAAGGGCGAAGAGGGAACATGGGTGGTTTTTAGTCAGTAGAAGTCTGACACTCCCTTTCGCTCTGCCCAAGAGCGGGAGGGGGGACTTCTAATGAAAATATCAACACAATGTTTTATTAAACACAGATCACAAGAAACAGCTAAAACAGGAGATATTTGAAAGACCAAAGGTTGAAAGTCCAAAGTCAAAGTCAAACATTTATTTGCAAATAAATGTTTGACTTTGACTTTGAAGACAAACATGAAAACTCTCTCTGCCACTCGTTACTAGTCGTTACATAATATCACGCCTGCAATCCCAGACATGATGGTTAGACAGGCGTACTCTACTACTTGTTTAAAATATAATAACTTGCGAATTTCCACAGACCACTTAGATATCGATATCTAATGTACTGTTTGACTACTCCTCCGCTATTCTTTTCTGATTAATTTCGTTGCTGGATCCAATACAGTTAAATCGTTTCTCCAGGACTTCGTCGAGGTCCATTGTCTCGGTGCTTTTCTGGGGGATCCCACTGTTGATTCTGGCTTCCTGGAATAACAGTGGTTTGGTAATATGCGGCGGGCATGTCACAATAAAAAATGAAAAAACCAAACAGATTTCACTCTCAATCGTCTGATGAAAGATTTTCACGAAAACGTTATACAAAAATATTATGTGGCCATTTCTTCCATTGAGCACCCAACTAGTGTAACAATGTCACATTACCCCACTTAGGTAGTTAAGTGAAGTGTGCACGTTACCTGTATTGTACGATTTTATTCGACGATCGTACTCAATGGCGGCGGGTCGAGGTCGACGCCCTCTATTGTCAAGCCGCTATTATTACTTTAATAAGAGGAATGGCGAGGTTTTTCACTTCAATAGTCACAATATTATATTACATCTGTGGTTCGTACTATATCGAAAAGGTTTTTATATTTTCTTCGAGTAATCTTCCAAAGGATTGGACTAGGCGGGTTGTTGTTGAGGTAGGTACATCCCTATTTTGCCTTAGGGAGATTGAGCAAGGCTGACTCTACGATCGGGATTTAAAACTCCGGCCTGTTAGAACATCCTTTTCAAATCTTCGATGACCGGCCTCCACTAAGGTTCGTACCCGAGTTCTTTGCTACTCACATCATCATCTGCCTAGCCTTTTTCCCAACTATGTTGGGGTCGGCTTGCAGTCTAACTGGATGCAGCTGAATACCAGTATTTTACATGGAGCGACTGCCTATCTGACCTCCACAACCCAGTTAACACTAGGTAATACGATACTCTTTTTGGTAAGCCGAGTACTTTGCTACTGTGAGTCTGAATATAATAGCAAAAAACAATAGAAGTCTACGGCATCTGATAGCCACTGAGTATAATAAAAGTGATGTACAGACAGGAAATCAATTATTTTTCGATCAAAAGGGATTCAATTTTTCTCTATTAAGAATTTTTCCCCATAATTTCACTGAATTGCTTTTAGAATGTGTATTCTCCTTTCTGTTTACATTATTAGTTCACACTTAAATTAAAGCCCAAACAAGAACTGACTGTCAACTTTTCAATGTCCGATGAAAATCGAATATTAGACATTGAATTTTGGTGTCACAACGGCCATAAATTATTTATTATGAAATTTTCAACTCCTAATTCCATAAGCTCCTAATTGGCACCTCAGTGACATAAATAACGCCAAAAACATTTTAATGAAAAGTCGTATATTGATAGCAGCTGACAAATTGATGCCGATTATTATTTGATCCGTATGAAACCGGATTAACTTCTCAATGGGGAACCATTTTGCGTCAATTAGCATCAAAGTGACGGTTGAAGGGTGGTTTTTTGATGAAAGCGTATTATGGTAATAAGGAAAATTATGGGGAAATTTTATAGGAGCTCTTTGTTTACCATCATCATAATCAAAGTTCATAATGGGAACAGTTTCATATCATAACATCACGCCTACAATCCCGGAGGGGTAAGACTGAGCTGTACCTAAAAGCACAGTCACATTGCGTCAGCTATGTTTAAGTCCCATTTAATAGGGCGCGATATATATTCCTTGTTTTGGAGGTTATGAACCATTGGTCTAGTGGTCGCAAGCGCTATTGCTGAGCCTGAGGTTCGATTCCAGGCCGTGGAAAGTGTTAAGTATTGGGTTGTTCGAAAGAGATAACGCGGTCTCGGCATAAAGGGCTAAGAAGGAATATTGGTGGTTTTTAGTTAGTGGAAGTCTGACACTCCCTTTCGCTCTGCTCGGAGCGGGAGGGGTTATTTGATGATTTTCCACCCGCCAAAAAAAAAAAAAAATCAGTGGAAAGTGTTATTGCTTTTTTATCTCAGGAATTTCTCAATAGCAATGGCTCCCATCGGGGCTGCGATTTGTTTGAAAGAGATACCGCGGCCTCGACACAAAGGGCTAAGAAGAAACATTACAAAACAGACAATAACAAAAAAAAAGACAAATGACCTTATTTCATGGCACTTAAACATAACTGGCGAAATGTGGGTGTACTATTAGTCACACCTCTGCCTAAACCTTTGGACATTACATACGTGATGTTATGTAAAAAACAAAAAATTTTTTGGGAAGGAAGAATATACACTTGAATAGGTAAGACGACAATTTCTTCATGGAAACACTCCCTGGTAACATTAACTGCAGAACAAATGGTTAGTGTGGTCAATGTATCCGCGTCACATCGATAGTTTATGTTGGACGGGACAGTGCTCTATCGTCGTTTACACGACATTACACACGTCCCGCACTATTTCAGACGTATAGGCTCTCCCTTCTTTATTTCTTTGTCGTTGGCTTCTAAAATATCTGTGGTTTAGTTAGAGGTGAAATCACATTTAAATAACGGGGTAGTTGACAAAAAAATGTAATAGTCGGCCAAAAAAATGATGCACACATATTTTGTCTTTTTTCACGTAAACAAAAAATGAAGACGATACAGTGCTTTGAAAACTCGTGTGACGTCTTACTGCATGATATTTTTATCAAAAAGTGACGTCACGAGCCCCCACTCATGATCTTTAACGCGTTTTATTTTCGTAATTTTGTATTAATATACTAAAACAAAAAACACGAATCCAATATTTTTTCGATAATCCAATTATCCAACTGACGCGGAATCATATGTTTTTAGTCAGCAAACATTCTTATTATTTTACTACAGCTACCGTAAAGGTATTACAGTTTTAAGTGCAGTCACGAGTACCATACCTATTTACGTAGTAACTTAAAAGTGATTTTCACCCACTATAATTAATAAATTTTCGCGAACATGGTATTTTTGAATCCGAAATAGACCTTATCTCAAAACCTTTCTTTAACGAGAATGGCGATTCAATCAAAAACAGCAGCAACTATAGGTAAGGCGCAATTTCATTGGTTGTTAACTCGGTATTTTTCGGCATTCGGGGAGTTAATTTCAATCATAATTATAAATTGTTCACCGAATGTGGGCCCTGTGGCTCGCATTTCAGAAATCTCTCGCACCCCGCATGCGGGCCTATCGATTAATGAAATTGCGCCAGTACAGCTACAAAAATCTACCAGCTGTGCTTAACCGCATATGAGGAACAAGCATATTTGTACAGTTTCTGACGCTAAACTTACGACGCTTAAATAAAGATTTTAACAACATTTAAACTTTAAATAACATTTGAAATAGTTATGTAGTTCTAAAAGCCTATTTCACGATGTCCGAATAGCCAATGATCACCGAATAAATAAATAAAAATGGAACAGAATTTAGGAGTATGTGGTAAAACAGGCCCGTAGCATCAGCCTAAGATGTTTCCACAGCTGGGGTCCACCAAGCGGGTCCAGTTCTAGGACATGACGGTTTCATTACGTTTTTTTTCACCGTTTTGAGAGCAGTGGTAATGAAATAAATTACAGTAATGCGCCTGTCCGGGTTCGAACTCACGACTTACTAAGCCACTTAATAAGCCCTTACACGCATTTCATTTTAATTAACGAAAACACGTGATATTATATTCTCATTAAAATTCAGCTAACATCCATGTCTATACGTAGGTAAGCTGGAAACTCGAATTTGTTGATGATGTGTGGGGGAGTTTAGCATAAATCCATATTTCAGAGACTGCTGGGGAACTATCGTGGAAACCGTTCTATTTGCTCACGCCTCGTCCCAAAATACTTCCGTCTAATTTTATTGTCAAACTGGAATAAGAAAACAAACATGATAAATTCAATCCTGTAAGTACCTCCCAGGCATATATTATATAATATATACTGGCACGAGTACTGCTATAATTATGTTATACACATAGCAATATTCAAAAGCCCTTTTCTTGGGAAATAACGGCTTCTAATTTGAGATAAGACCTAAGTATTTCGTAAAACTATGACTTCCAAAATGCTGTATTCGTGAAAATGTTAAACTTTAAGTAATTCACACAATACCACGCAAGTGCGGAAAAATTTAAAAAATGCGCATTCACCAAATCATCGGTTCATCTAGGCCCTAGGGGCTTTCTAACGCAACGTCTTCCGGCTCGCGGTCGCAACTTTAGAACTTGCCGGCCCCATCGGCCATCCGTTCAGCGAGCAATATACCAACTGCGGTAATTCTTCCAAAAAAAAACAATCTAATTCATAATTTCAATACAAATCCAATTCCAATTTTTCCCACTCAGTACACAAAACATAACACTCTATGAACATTTGGCAGCATAAACACAAACACGGCATATCGCAGCGAAGTTGTATGGCATAATAATCAGCATCGAAGTCGCAGTGCACATTGAAGTGACGGGGACAAAGGAGTTGCTTGCAGTCAGCCATGCGCCTTTGTGTGACTCCTGCCTACACCTAGGAACTAGACTATTTCGTGTGAATATTATGTACAGACACCATGTTACTATAACTGGCTACTTCCCTTCCCGACTAAATTAAATATGATTCTGTTTAGTCCGTCAGTAAGATTATCGAAAATATTGGATTTGTTTTTGTATTAATTTGAATTAATAAAAATTGACGAAGATAAAACGCGTCAAAGATCATGAGTGGGGGCTTGTGACGTCTCATCCCAGTAAAATGTATTGAAATGTGACGTCACACGAGCTTTCGAAGCCCTGTATATGGTCTTCAGTTTTTATTTACGTGAAAAAAGAAAAAAAATATGTGTATCTTTCGGAAATCTATCTGACGGACAAATTTTATGTTTTTTTTTGTCAACTACCCAATCTAGATTGATTGGGGAAATACAGTCTTATGTAGCTTGATGTGCTTGTATGTAGTAACCCGTGTGACGCGTATCGTGTGGGCTGGTTCGAGGATCACTGGAAAAGAGCTCATGAAAGGAATTGGGGGACTTTTGTCCAGCAGTGAAACAGTACAGGCAAAAATGAAAACCGAAAATAAAAAAGGGGTATCGTATTACTCAGTAATAACTAGGTTCATGGTTTTTAATATTCACACACTAACAAAACCATTACTAGGCCTTCGTTGTTCGTCCGTCCGCCCATCAGTCTGTCTGTCAGTGGGCTGTATCTCATGATCTGTAATAGATAGACGGTTAAAATGCTCACAGAATATAGTGAAACACAGGATGGTTGGACTACGACTGACAGTTCATTTGAAAGGTTACATAATCTTATATATAAAAATGAAACCCGTTTTCCGTTGTCACGACATAGCATGAAAACGGCTTGACCGATTTGGCTGATTTTTTTTTTTAAATGTTCGTTGAAGTTCAACGATGGTTTTTACGGCGAGAAAAAATCGAATAATGGCCGGAAAAGCCCTAAAAACAGCCCTTTTCTTTTTCCCATAGAAACGTTTTCTAACTAAAACGTAAAATCAATTTGAGCTTTAATACCGTACCTATAAAGTTCAAGTGTTAGTGGAGAGTTTCAAATGGTGTTTGCGTATAATACAAAAAATAAATTGCTGTTAGTTAGTCGCGCTAAAACTAGAGAACGGCTAGACCGATTTGTCTAATTTTGGTTTTGAAACATTTGTGGCAGTCCAGAGAAGGTGAGAAATTAGTAGTATGTAGGTAGGTAGGTAATAGGTAGGTGGTAGGTAGTTGGTACGTAGGCAGGTAAAAGGGCATTACAGCTATATTATATAAAAATGAATAGCTGTTCGTTAGTCTCGCTAAAACTCGAGAACGGCTGGACCGATTTGGCAAATTATAGTGTTGAATTATTCGTGGAAGTCCAGGGAAGGTTTAAAAGGTGAGAAAGTGGTAGGTAGGTAGGCAGGGTAGTAGGTAGAGTAGTAGGTAGGGTAGTAAGTAGGATAGTAGAGTAGGTAGGGTAGTCAGTAGAGTAGTAGGTAGGGTAGTAGGTAGGTCGGGTAGTAGGTAGGTAGGGTAGTAGGTAGGTAGGTAGGGTAGTAGGTAGGTAGGGTAGTAGGTAGGTAGGTAGGGTAGTAGGTAGGTAGGGTAGGAGGTAGTAGGTAGGTAGGTAGTTGGTACACAGGCAGGTAGTAGGTAGGAAAAAGGGCATTGCAACGCATGCCGGGAACAGCTAGTAATTAATAATAATAATATTAAGGAATCAACGCAACGATTGTAATCTTTTAAACAATCATTTATTCTTATTCTAATAGAAATTATAGGTGGCGCTACTAGTCACATTTTGTTACACATTCTAACACAGAATGTGTATTTCTGTTGCCGCTTTAACAACAAATAATAAAAATTAAAAGGGGTTCTCCTACTACGACGGTACGGAACCCTCTTTGCGCGAGTCCGTCTCCGTTTTCTATACAGTAGATACTTATTGATGATATGATAATTATGATTTTAGAACCGTTAACTTTTGAACCGCAACAAACTTTAACTTATTATAAGTGACGAACGTTGATTATCCAAAAGTGTTTACCAGCGCTGTGCTGTGGGTGCCCATAGCACAGCATCATGCTGAGTGGCAACCTACGCAACACGACACACGCGCACACTTGTCGCAGTCACGACGTGCAACTATCTTTTTATTATCCCTGCTTGTTGTATTTTTTAATATCTGTTATGCGTTGTATGTGTATTTTTATTCTCTTTGTATGCTCGTTATGTTTCTGCGACAAATAAATAATTTTTCTTTCTTTCTTTCTTTTCTTTATAATAATAATAAATCATTTTATTTTAGACAACTAAGAGAGAGCTTCATTTTTTGCATAAACAGCTCCCGGGAAACGGGATCTCATTCAAAAGTAATAATAAACCAATTCAAAGGAACTCTTAATTTTAAAAAAGCAGCTCCATTCATATCGAAAATATGCATGAAACATTTATTTGCCTCAGTTAATACAATATTTTTTTTATCAAAGTACATGTCATTTTGCAGGACAAAGTGTGGTCGGCTGAACACAAAAAGTTAAATTATTTACTGACATCTCCGGAAAACAAGGTTTTAATGTCAACATAATTAAATATTGAATCAGCATTACCATCAAACGTGGCGATGCTGCCAGCCTTCTGGGCACTTTTCTTATTGAAAGAGATTTGGGTCATTTTTTTTTTAAGCTATTGCATAGCTTCTATCGCGGGCCTTGAGCGTGGGGACCGAATCCAGAAATTCCGTAACGAAAAAAAAACCTAACGAATTGACACTTGACAATTTCTTGAAATCAAAAATTGTGAGTTGCCTGTATTTAATTTTATTATTCAGTCAAAAACTTCCTCAAAGAATTTCTGTGAGCGTGTTAATTAATTTTATAAGCGTAAGATAAGATACTAATAATATAAATTATCAATAAATTACATTATTTGAGCAAACATATTAATAAAAATAAATTAAATTATATAAATCAAATGTAACCTTCATAGCTCTAACCACTAAGAAAAACTATGACACAAAATAAAAGAAAAAGTAAATGACATCTTGACAACTGACGTAATGTCAGATGAAAAGTAAACATTGAAAAATTATTAGATTTAATATTTTAAAACAGCAAAATCAAAGTTAATAAATCGAATAAGATCGATTATAAGGCTGCCAACAAAAATAGTTGTCGCCAAGGCGCGACATGAGACGTAAAAGGACATTTTATAAAAGATGAGGATGATTAGTAAAAGTGTAAGTATAAATACTATATTTAAATACTGCATTAATAAAATAAATAAATAATTATAATTGCATAAGTTGATAAAAAATGCTATGCAGCTTTACCGCGGCAGTCTCCAGTGCCACACGTCTTTTTTAATTTCACTTTTCTCATTTTGTTACTAATACAAAACAAACAATACCATCACGCCCGTCATCCTCAAAAGGTAAGGCAGCGGTGTACCTAATAGTACACCCACATTTTGCCAGTTTAAGTTGAAGTTCCATGTACCTACTCGTAATAGGGAAATAATACCTTGTTACCATTAACCGGGCACAAATCAATCCGCGGATATAAAATAGATAGATATGATGTTATGTTACAATAGACTTAGATACAGAATCAAAATGAAAATTCTATCAGACACGTTTGTTTTCCGACTTTACGCGGCTAAACCTTTTTGCGACATGTTTCGTACACCTTTTTCTATTTTCTTAACAAATATTTAGAGAGTACTTTCGTATAGAAAATATCTGTAGCGAAATAAACGGCGCCAGTATAAGTTGAGCTGCATGTCTCCCCATTTTCATTTAGATTGCGAAGAAAAGGAGGAATGTAGTTGTGGGGCAGAGGTCTTGTTGAAATGGATGTTATTTTCGTCACAAAGATGTCTATGATTGGAGATTCTTTTGTGACGCCTATTTGTATTGACACAGAATATCGTAGACGGTATACAATATAAATGTGGGACTATTCACTTGCGTCTCGTGTATCAAACGTAAGTGGTCGTGGGATTACAATAACGTACTTTAGGTAAAGTGTCGAAGTTTGTAGGATCACTTTAACTTTAAATGATAGCTACGTTATAATAATTCACAATGGGCATAGTTCAATGAGTTTGTTTCTAGTGTTTTAATTGGCCTTTTGAATAACTAGGTACATCAACAATCTTTCATGGGACGCAAATACTCTAAAGTTTGTTGTAGTAATTAGACTAAATCTAAAATATCGAGAGAAATAATATGTTTTACAATTATTATGGAAGACCCAATAAAATTGTTCGATCAAAAACTTTTTTGTAAAAAATAAAACCGACTTCAAAAACATAAAATTAAAAATATACGATCAACTTTTTTCCATGACACTGAATATTTCCCTAAGCGCGCTTTGACAGCTTTTCAAGCTCATATATATGTGAAACGCGGTCGATGCGTCGATTCAGCTCCCATATCCTTTGTGTGCATAGCACCATTTATTACCATGCAACGGACAAGCAACGTCCTAGCGCCATGTCCGCACCGGCCCGCACTGTCCGGCCCGTCCTTGTCCGGTACGAAGCCTTTGTGTGCACCACCCTTTATCCTGTCAACATCGACATTACTGTTTTGCCACGTCTGTACGGTGTACGGTACAACGTGAACATACCAAAAGCATGGCGACGCTTTGAAAGTCACAAATTGCCAATTGGATACACCTTTAAATTGAAAACCAAGTTACTTAAACATAATCATAATAATTTCTTTATTTGTTAACATAAGTACACAAGAAATAGAGATCTTAGGTTAGTTAAACAGGGCGCTATGTTACCTAGAGGCGTACAGATGTGCAATTTTAAATAACAACAGTCTACTGTCTCTTTGATGTACCTAATGGTACACCTACAATAAGCCAGTTATGTCTAAGACCCATGTAATAGAGTGCCTATTGCCATCAATCGGGCACAATAGGGATGTTTACTGACTAAAAAAAATATGATTCTAATTAGTCCGTCTGTTAGATTATCGAAAAATATTGGATACGTATTTTTTGATTTATCAAATCATTAAAAATTGACGAAGATAAAACGCGTCAAAGATTTGAGTGGGGGGTCGTGACGTCACTCACCGGTAAAGAATGTCATACTAATGTCTTAGAATATGACGTCACACGAGTTTTCAAAGCACTCTATCGTCTTAATTGTTTGTTTACGTGAAAAAAGAAAAAATACGTGTCCAATATTCTTCGGAAATCTATCTGACGGACTAATTAGATTTCTTTTGTTAACTACCCTATTCCAGCATTCGTGGCTGCTACTGAGAATTTTTTACACTTCGCGACCTGGGAATCGAAACAAGGACCTCATGTTTAGCAGTCGTGCTTGCGACCACTAGACCAATAAGACGGTTACATAGAAAAGACCAAACATGATGTAGGTAACCAAAGTTTTGTAAAAATATTATTATTTAAAAGAGTGTCCATGGAGTTTCTTGCCGTTCTTCTCATGAAACCAACGCTTTAGAATGGGCAACTACAGTACACTCACAGTTATTATGCCTTGTGACTGGGACTGTAGCTTAGTTTATTAGTTTATTTAGTACTAGCGGACGTCACGCAGTTTCACCCGCGTAGTTCCCGTTCCCGTGGGAATACAGGGATAAAAAGTAGCCTATGTCATTTGCGGATAGTGTAGCTTCCCAACGGTGAAAAAAATTTTGAAATCAGTCCAGTAGTTTCGGAGCCTATTCGTTACAAACGAACAAACAAATCTTTCCTCTTTTTAATATTATTAGTGTATATATTTTGTTCGACTATTCAAAAGTGCCTGTAACCGGCTTACTTGAATTAAATATTTTGATTTTGAACTAGGAGAATAGAAAAAGAGGTTTGCGTCACTGTGGTTGCTACTGCTGGGTATGACAGTATCGCCGTGTCGTTGGTTTTCGGCAAACTGTTGTTGGATCAGAATTTATGGTAGTGCAGGAGACGGCCACTGCCCCAGAAAATAATGAAACTTATACATATAATAATTAGAAAAATTTCTTCTTCTAGGTAACGTTCTTTAGGAAAAAGCGGGAGGAATATTATGTTTCATAGAATGATTAAATATGCAAGAACATAGCCCATAAAATAAAAACACACGCAAAGAAGCATTATCCGACGGAACAAAAGCGTTTAAACTAGTCAGAAACTGTGCAAGAAATTCATTGAACTGCCAAGTACCATAGCTCCGTGAGTAATGCACTCCACAACAAGTTATAGTCCAAGTTTTACATGCGAGAACATGTTCAGAACAAGTTCTGTTCGAACAATTTGTTTCTTTATTCTCTTGTTGATTCGTTATTTTGGAACTTTACGGGTAAAATTCTGAAGCTGGCCAAAATTTAAACCTTTCTGTAGATGGTATCATTGCTGCTTATTGCCATAGAGTTACATAGATATCGGTCGTAAGGAGTTTGTGGCTAAATAATAACACCCTCATATGTCGATCTTCAAGGTTAAGCTACACTTGCCAAGGTCGGTCTGTGGATGGGTGACCATCATTACATACCGAGTTTTTATCCTTCCGAAAGCACGTTAAGCAGTTAGTCCCAGCTGACATTTGATAATCGTAACAACGACAACAGTCTTACCAAAGGTTACCGAATTCTCAAGTACTAACTGGGTCGTGGAGGTAAGACAGGCCTTCGCTCCATGTAAAATACCGGTATTCAGCTGCATCCGGTTTGACTGGAATCCGACCCAAACATAGTTGGGAAAACGCTAGGCTGATGATGATGATGATGAATTCTTGTAACTCTGGATCTGACTGGAAGTTACCTTATATCCTCTAACATTACCTTCTGTAGAGCGTGAGATAGGTAGGTCCGTGTTTTGTTGATATCACTGTATTTTCTACCCCATATCTCTTTATTAAATTCAATTGTTAATATACTTACCCTCTTTTACTTGTTAGGGATAAGTATCCAGAGTAGTTACAAGAATTCATCATCATCATCATCAGCCTAGCTTTTTCCCAACTATGTTTGGATTGGATTTCAGCCTATTCTCACAAACCGTGCCATATATGGCACGGTTAATAGGCGCGGGCCTTAAACGTTAATAGGACTTCAGCATAACTGAGGTACTTAACCTTTGGGGAATTCAGGCGTGTAGTTGTTATGTATGGTGTTAAACAGACTACACTACATTACTACAGTCCTAAAGTTGAACTACCAGGGACGCAGAACTTCCAAGAACTTATGTTCTAAGGTCACAACTAAATGCTTATTTGTGTGATTTTGGTGAAGTCTCTCCATACTATCTTTGTTTAAGTTTTGGGGAATATATTTTTTTTCGGGAACACTTCAAGCTACACCTTTATGGCCAATGGCCATGGCCGTGGCCTCGCTTTGTATATAATTTCCTGACAGCGAGAAATCCGCATAAACTGGTTAAATATAGCATGATAGGTCGTCGTGCGTGTTATCAAAGTACCTACTATTAGAGATTATAATAGTTTCGGTTCCAAATCCGCCTATCTATTAAAACCTTCAAGACAGCATGCTATTGAGATAGATAAATGGACACCGGCTTTCTCTATGTGACGCAGATACAGTGTAGATTGTGTTATATTTCTTTGATTTTTTGGAGTTATGACGGGCCGGTTTCCTAACCTCATACTCATGTTTACCCAAAGAGTAATATATCTAGAAGAGTAATAAATAGTCCATAGCAAAATTTTACTCAGAAATTAAGCCAGTTTCAATGTACTTTGTGGATCTTTCATTGTACGGGAAATCTGTGCAAAGTCAGACCATAATAATATCATAGTGGAAATGTATAGCTCTATATGTCACCGAATTTACTAAGGGACGACTACTTTTCTACCTTACTACTTACGGCCTAAGAGCAAAAAGTGGCAGACCGAAGTATTACATTAAACACACTATCCTATTCCAAACACTACCTTTTAAACTCAAGAATAAAACCTCTTCGCAACCTCAATACTCATTCACGCAAGGCACTCATTTTCAGGCGCATCTCTCGTTGAAAAGGCATGTTCCTACGCTTTGTGCTCGCAGTTCCGTTGAGACAAAGCTATTACATGCTGTCTGATGAATGCTGGGATACCTCACAGTTAGCTTGCAGTTTCTACTTACGTTACTATGTTGTTATGTGCTCGGGGATTAGTTTTTAGAGAGTTTTCTGAATGTTACTATTTAGGAATTTATTCTTTTTAATAATAATACTTAAAATTAATACTTGGACTGCTACTTTCCAGGGTGCAACATTAGGATTTTTGGTAGGTAATTGAGGTTTTCTAACAATTTTGGACTAAAGAATCGGATAACAATATGGTCAACTGTGATTGCTCTTAGTCATCTATTCTAATGGGACTCATTATATCGGCCTAGATTTTTCCCAACTATGTTAGGGTCGGCTTCCTGTCGAACCGGATGCAGCTAAATACCAGAATTTTAAATGGAGTGACTGACTATCTGACCTCTATAACCCAGTAATTACTGGGTAATTTAGAACTCACCAAAATTGATGAGCAAGATTGGTCTGCTTTAACATTACACTAAAATACTGCTAAAATTGCTCTTAGTCAGCAAGACGCACCTTAACACGGTAATACCAAACCAAAATGCTGAACTTACATACCTGTATGGCCAGAATAAAATATTTAGTAAAATAATTGCCTTGCCTTGTGGCCAAAACAAATACCGGAACCCAATAATACGCTGCAGACACTATTTTGTGGCTCGTACATAATTGTAAGGCACCATAATTGAAGCGACCGTTCACGCGAAGTCGCGTGATGTGGCAATGAACGTGCTAACTAAAACTATAAACTGATTTATCTTTTGATAAAAACCCCGAAATCGTATCACCAGGGAAACCTTACACAAAACAGGGCCGCCACTTATATGCACATTACCGGTTATAAGCGGATAATACCGGATTAAGCCGGTTCAAACTGGTGCAGGCATTTCGTAGTTAACGAGATTTGAATAATGTGAGACTTGTCTACTTTAAAGAGCTTGACTTTAGCCTCACGTACATATTTTAGTACAGTTTATGCCCAGCATTAGCTGACCCCTCATGCTGAGAAAAAGAGGTGAAATTGGTAAGTGGAGAGGGTCAGATAATGCTGGGCACTGACTGTACTTCTTTTCGTTTTAAACTTAGTAGGACTTTGCGTTTAGTTTTAGATTAACTTTAGTTATCAAACGGGTGTGTTAGTTGTGTCCCGTTGTCCCTGTTCCCATTAGTGTTTAAACTTGTCTTAGCTAAGTTTTGTTTGTGCTTTGTCTGAGAAGGATTCACGAATTTATGTACTTTTACCTAATTACTTCTAGATATAGACATAGTCTTAGACTGCCTTTTTGGTCTAGTGGTCGCAAGCGTGCACTACTAAGCAAGAGGTCCTAGGTACGTTTCCCGGGTCGAGCAAAGTGATATTCGATTTTTCTATCACGAATTTCTCAGTAGCAGTCACGGAGTCTGGATTCGTGCCCGGTTGATGGCAATAGGCCCGGCCCTATTACTTGGGACACACATAACTCGTAAAATGTGGTTAATTATTAGTTACACCTCAGTCTTACCCTTCGGGGACTGCAGGTGTGAAGTTATGTTGTGTAAAAAGAAAAGTAAAAATAAAAAAATCGCAGAAAGATGACGAGCATACAAGGAGACACAAAAAAAAGCAAAACACATGCTACACATAACAAATATAAGGAAATACAACAAGCAGCTAATTTAAAAGAAAGGTTACAAAAAAGAAATAACATAACATATGTTCAAAACCTTTTCCATGATACGCTTTATATTTCACATTAAAAAAAATTGGTTGCCTGTAAAGTCGGTATACGGGCGAAAGTTTTACGTGACAACGAAAATAGAAGCGCAAGACATGAACCGGTGTGTATGCCTATCTCTCTCACTCTCTCTCTCTCGCTCTGGACGCGTGCCTCTCACTCGCTCTCATTGTGAGCGCATAACGTGAGCGGAGCGTAACGCAGTTTCTTGAAGTGTCACCCGGCAAACCAATTTATAAGACGTTGTCACGTCAAAATTTCCGATACTCTGAATATCAAATAAAACATGTTTTGTGGTGTATACGTTTTAAAATTGGCATCATCTCTTCGATATACGATATATCACCTGCGACCCGCCGATGTCGGGATGGATATCGCCTGGCTTGCCACCTCTATGAATGGTGAAATATAGCTAGGGGTGGCAAACTATGTCAGTTTTATTTTATCATCATCCCCATAGAATCACCCCGGCATCATCATTAAGTGTAGGGATCCCTTTCATTAATTTTGGTCCTTCGAGCCGGATCTGAACTTTTCGTTATTTTTGTTGGTTTTATCAAAGACAAAATAAAGTTGATTCCCAGCATTTTTTTTTGCGAAAGTTTACTTAGTTTGATGTATATTCTGCTTCTCTGGTTGACGGTTTCGTGAAGGGTTCGTTTACTGACTGGTGAAATGTGGGTGTAATATTAGGTACACCTCTGCCTAAACCTTCGGTGATTACAGGTGTGATGTTGTGATGATAAATAAATATTTGCATTCGTGTCAACCCTGTAACTACCAAGGATCGCGTACCGATCCCCGGCTATTCGGAATAAATATCCGTCATATTGAAATATTTTAAAATGGAAATAAGTAAAATATAGTGGAGGCTTTACATTGCAGCCTCCTGTATCTTACACAGTACACTTGGGAAATACAGTGAACAGAACGATACGATATCACTTGTTATTGAGTTGTGTGATCTGTCTTTGTGAAGAAGTTTATTTTGGTCCTGTTTTTATTTATTTTTATTTTACCGTCTTTTGTACCATGTTTCAGGTAAATGAATATTATTCTTGTTAATAAAATGATCTAAATAAATAAAATATAATTATAATTTTACCTGTCCGTTTCACAAAATAAAAACATTGACTTATAAATAAATGGACTTATTCCTCCGCATTCTACTAAAAGGTATTTATTAAAGAAATTGTTTTGCGTATTGAACACAATTCAAACAAAAAAAAAATTAACAAGATAAAAATTTCATAACGGCTAAATTAACATAGTTTATCAGAACAGAACAGTTTAGGTTCAATAGAACCTGTCCCAGGCTGGAGATTTTCCGATCTTTTAGAGAAATGTACTTCGATGCATTATTATCATGGTATTACGATACCTGGTAAGACTGGTTTCCAGACTTTCGGGCCACTGACAACCTGTAACGTATGTCAAAGATCTGGAAAAGAAAGCCGAGCCAAAACGACTTGACGTGCTTTCTGAGGCACGAGGAACTTAATTGTGTTATGGGTGGTCATCCATCCACGGACTACTAGGCAAGCGCAACGTAATTTTGACGGCACGGTTGGTGCAGTGGCTGAGCGATTGGACTGCTGCGCTGCGTGTCGCGAGTTCGATCCCCGCACGGAACAAATATTTGTATGGCCTACAGATAGTTGTTTCGGGTCTGGGTATTTGTGTATGTGAGTTTATATGTTTGTGAACGCACCCACGATACAGGAGAAATTCCTAGTGTGGGGCAACGTTTTAAAAAAAAAAAAAATCCTAGTGTCGGGCAATGTTTTATTTAAAGAAAACAAAATAGCTAAGTGGCTAATTAGCCAGAAGCTCTTTAGACAGATATTTTATAGTACATTTTCCGAAAAGGCCAGTTTCCGACATCTGTCCGCAATCTCTCCGTAATACTTCAATCGAACCATAACAGTCACTTATTGTAAACCCATATCAATGCCACTCAATTTCCTTTAAACGGACAACACAACGATATGTAGCGAGCGCTTGCAATCGATTGCATTCAGATTGCATGCAATGCGGCGTCCCGATTAAATTATACAACGCATTACGGGCCCTGTACACTGTTGTACAACTGCGGCTGGAATGTATTTGGACAGCACATTAGAGAACGCATGTGTATGATGCTGGGGCTTGTTAAATAAAGCCGATAACGACAGTTCGACGATTCACACGTAGAGTTTAAATCTCTTATTATTTGTTATTAATTATACAAACTATTAAAAGTATACATACGAATTGCAATAATATAACATAATGTACAATGGCTAGATTAAGCTAACATTTAAAAAAATATTAATGCAATCGTTCTAAAAGATGCTAATCTCTTCGGGGAGTATATATATTTTTCTTAGAGTGTGATTTAAAAGCACTGGTCGTATATATGCGACAGTTTTGTAATGTACAAACAAATATGTATGTCGAGTTTTCAATTATATTAAAAAAATAGCCCTTGGTCCAAATTGGTCCAAAACTACATACCACACACACATACTCTGCAGCTGTAATAGCTCTCGTAATTTCTCATTTCGAAAGAGCACGGTAAATTACAAACACCATTTGACTGTAATTAGACCCCTGCTGGGAACTGGTAACAAGGCAACATGTTCACAAATCAGCGGGAACGCGCCGACAACTCGGTTATTGTTAACGGTCTATTAGAGCCCCGATGAGCAGTCGGTGGAAAATGCATAATACAATGAAACAGCTTTAAACTGTGACACTTTAGATTACGACACAAATTGCTATGTTAATGGCATCATCTGGCTAGCCTTTTCCCAATTATGTTGAAGTCGGCTTCCAGTCAAACCGGCTGAATCTGGATACTAGCTAGCATTTTACATGGAGCCACTGTCTATCTGATCTCCACAACCCGGTTAGTACTGGGTAATACGATACCCCTTGGTAAGACTCATTGTCAAACTTTTAACTACCTGTATCGTCTAAATTTGGTACAAGCCCGCCACACTATTCCCAAACCACTGTAACTCCTGTAAGCCAGAATAAACAGTGGCGACCACAAGAAAAACGCCCAGACAATGAAGCCCGACGAAGTCTCAGAGAAACGATTTAACTGTCTTGGATCCCGCAACGAAATTAATCAGAAAATAATAGCGGAGGAGTAGGAAAAACATAATTTCCACTTCCCTCCATATCAGCAGGAGACAAAACAGAACAAGGCCAACCTGTATCGTCTGTCATAGATTTATAAATTACAGCCGGGATCAACGCTTTAACGTAAGGAAACTAAGGGAGCTCGGTACGTAATACGTGGTCACCCATGCACAGACCAACCGGCGGGAACGTCCCGATACCTCGGTTAGAGTAAACGGTCTATTAGAACCCCGATGAGCAGTCGGTGGAAAATGCATAATACAATGAAACAGCTTTTAACTGCCACACTTACGATTACGACACAAATTGCTATGTTAATGTATGATAGTGGTTTACAAGTTTTCATGAGCATTATGTTGAATGGTTTTGGGGGAAATTTGTCAGTAAATTTTGGTATAGTTTTTTTTAGAAAATGTGGTTGTATTTGGTAGTCAAAATAATAGGTTTTTACATGAAACATTGTACAGGAAAATATATATGGCACTTATAAGAAAAACACATCTTCTTAAATTCAGTCTGTCTGTCTTTTTGTGTGGTCCGCTTATTCACCGAAAGCCAGATAGATTTTGACGAGACTGAGAGAGAGAGTAACTAAGCCTTTTTTGTAATAAGAATAATGGTTATGTGTAAAAAATTAAAACGTTTGAAATTGATAACAAAATCCGATATTATAAAAATAATACACTCGAACCAAGGTCGCGGGGCTTAGCTCGTTATTTACATAAGAAAATAAATCATAACTCCACGTTTACGCCCATTCACATGTGATAGTTATATTGCTAACCCAATTACGTACGTAATCCTAGATTTAGACGAAATATCAGGTCTCGGTATCTATAGATACTATAGAGACCTATACATACCACAGAATGACAGTGTCTGTCTATTATAGTTTAGTACTACATAATAATAATATGTGGTAGAACCTGCGGGGTACGCGCGTAGCATTACATCGTAGTCGCGTAGCACTTACTACACGTGTTTTGCTACGAAGTATTTGTGTAGCGGTTTCGTAGCAAGTTAATCTACAACATGATTTTATGGTGGAGCGCGATTGACGGTCGGTGGATGGGTTTATTCTGGGAAAAGTTTAGGTCTCCTAAAAGGCTTAATACATAGGTATCTGATTGTTTTCTTCTTTTTCTCCATAGGCACCTATATCACTGTAGAATCTATCTTTTGTGTTTTGAACATAGATTGATATTTTCAGTATTTTTGTTAATTAGAAATTGATACAGAAACTGAAAACATATGCATATGTTTCTGTTCGACATTTTTAATTCAATTAATAACGGTATTGCAGTTCTTTTTCACTGCAAATAATTCACCACAAACTCAATAACGACAATTAAAACAAAATCAAAACCTGTGGCAAATGTTAATTAAATTAACAGCTGATTTGAACAACCTACGCGAAACCTCCACCATAATCAAATTCAATTCTCAAACACGACCGCACATGAATATTCATGCGGCCGTACTATCGTAAACCGTCATGTCCAATACGCGCCGTGTAAGCATACATACGCAATTAATTAATTGCCAGCCAGCGTTAGGCAACATCTGGGACATAGACACGGGTCGGCGATTAAATTTTATGATCGCAGCAGATGTACGGTGTTGTTAATGGCCGCATGCAATCGGTGACGCGTTTCGGTAACATTTCGCATTTGGAACGTTCTGAATTTGAATGCATGTCGTGATTTGCTAAGAGGTTTGTTATAAGTGAGCTGACATAGAAGGTTTAGTGTTTATTTATTATGAAATATTTATAGATCTGTATCTTATGGTGATGTATGGTATCACGATCTGTCGAAACTTAGATTATTTTTAGCGGGAATAAGAAAATAATTTGCAAAGTTTTAAGAACTGTATACGTGCTAATAATATAATAATGTTAACTAAATAACATCTACTGGCTCAAAAGTTATTTGAAAATAAATCAAAAATAAATTAAGATTCCTACAATCTCTGCCACGTGACTGGTAAGAGTTTGATCCATTAACATGTTGGTCCTGTTTACGAGTAATTTTTTAAATACTTTGTTTACTATATTTTTTTCGTTAATTTTACTATAATATATTGGTCAATGTGGCTTGGGGGAACCCTATGTCCAGCAGTAGGCGTCTTTTGGCTGAAATGATGATGATGACTATATTTATAGAGTAAATTCTCACCACCAACATTTAAATCAAGACAGTTTTTCAAACCCCTTAAACAAAAAAAAAAACTACGTAGATTATTCACAACCAGAGCGCTAGTCCGCAATAATTGGACGACAGCGAGCGGCGCAGTGCGGTGCAACTAATGACCTAACCTAATAGATGTCATACACAAATTAGATCATAATGATAGTTATTGACTATGTATATTTATTGGGTGTTAAAAGGAAGCTTGTTGATTTAGTGGGAGATTAGTTATTGTTGTGGACGTAGTAACGTAGACAAGCAATTATGATACGGAGGGTTGAACGACATTGGGCAAGTCGGATATTCTTCATAACGACAATTCGTCAAATTTGATATTCAAAGCTGTAGTTCGTCAAATCATCTGTTTGTCCAATTATGAAATTTGCCATATACGCTATTGGCCAAGTAATTTAAGTACAATCTGTAAACAATCAAACTGTAAAAATGAAAGTACATAATAGAAAAAAAAATCCTTCAAAATTATACGAACTCATGAACCGATAGTTGTATTGCAAGAATCTTATTGGCGTGACTTATATGCACATCATAAATACTTGATGCCTGCATGGAAGTTTATGGCCCAGTCCTACGCATTGTGAGGAAGTCTGTCTTCTAGCAATAAGAACGTTATAAATAAATAAATAATGTTTTATTTCAAGCAGAACACCAATATACAATCATTATTAAAATTGGAATCGAACAAAATAGTACTGGTAACAAAATGCTTTAAAGGCAAACGTTATAAAAGTTGTATGCAGTTTTTTTAGATTGTAATTTATTATTATCACATATATAGGTTTTCTTAACAATCTGGTTCCGTCGAAATATCACTAATTAGTTCATATTTTTGTAACCTTGGACTGATAACTTGTTTTTATGTACGTGACTATGACTTTTTGCGATTATTCACGTAAAAGTACGTTTACACTACTAACTTAACATTTACCAGAACAATCAACTTATCGATAATATCAACTGATCGTAACGTAATAAATAAATACGACAAGACAAGGTGATTTTTGATAAATATTTTCCACCCTGAGACTCTATAACCGAAATCAAAAAGTACATCTCCTCTGTTGATAATCTCACCCCTATTACATGTGACTTAACCATAACTGGCGAAATGTAGGTGCACTATTAGGTCTGTGCACTTTTGCCATATCTTTCGGAGAATACAGATGTGGTGTGATATGATCATGATCACCCATTAAAATATACTTTTCTTTACAGAAAACTTCCAAGGCGACATCGCGATACCAAACGTGGACTACTTGAAGCCACCGACGAGTGCGCCGGTGAACAAAATTAACAAGTCACTCCAAGAAGAGGTCGAGAGGTTGAAGAAAGAGGTGCTATTAGAGGGACTGCAAGTAGAAGAGGAAGGACTTCCAGATATACTGAGGAAGAGGACGAAGCAACCACTGCCATTATCACAGGAGAAGCCAAAGAAATACAACGATGCTGTTCTGATGACGAAGGTATGAAACAAGGAATGGGTTGATTTCAGTATAACCTAAACTAGATAGATAATTAATTTAGCATACAATAAGTATCGATTCATTCTTCTTTTAAGTTTATCGATGATGGCAAAAAGTTCAGATGCTTATTACCCAAAACTCAGCCACGTAAACCCCACTCACTGGTGCAAAAAGGAAGGTGGGCCATTGTCTGTTGGGAGACGACGCATACGCACTTGAGATCTGAGCCGTCCATGAACCCTCATCTCTGCAAGATATTGTCTTTCTTCCTGCCAACTTGGGTTCGAATTTGGTTCAGATATTTCCAAGTTGGCCACGGCAACGTGTGCCCAGGTGGAAGTTTCTAAAGAATCAACTTCAAAGATTGCAAACATTATTAAAATAACATAATTATGTTTACGTAGCATAACATGTTATTTAACAGCAATCTTGTAACATTAAAGGATGTAAATATTACGCAAATTGCTTACCAAACTTTTACGTACGATCAAATATTTGTGATAGATCCTCTGAAGTTTAAGCCGTCAAAAAACATTTCGAAAGCAATCGCCTGTCTTTTACAGCCACGACTTCAATTACCACCTGTTGCGAACGAAATCAATAAGAAATTCTTATATTAAGCGTTGTGAAATATGGATAATTTATGCCAAATATAAAAATGTGGGTAGACGTGTTCTTGAGTGGAGACCGCGACGCCCTCAGGTTCGGTGGAGCGACGATCCTCGCATGGTGGCTGGTAGCAACTGGATGAGAGTTCCCGAGAATCGAGCTGAGTGGCGTGCAAAGAGGTCTATATCGAGCAGTGGCGTAGCTGTAGGCTGATGATGATAATAAAAATGTGGATAATAAGCAACTGACATTATCAAGTTAACATTTACTTTACTAGTTTTTAAATTAAGTTTACTACTGAACTTCAAGCACAAATTCTTTTACAAAATTTTATTTACTTATAAGAAAGGATCAAGAACAAATTATTTAACATCGTAGACGAAGCCCCTCCTGAACCACTTAACTTAACAAGACATTTTCCATTCCAGATTCTACCTTCAGGTTTGGACAAATCGCTGTTGTTAAAAAACGGCAAATTACCTCCGGAAGAAATGTTAGACAATTACACTAATGCAACCAATCAAACTAAAACGGACCACTTAAACCAAACTACAGTACAGGATAACCTAACCGAATCAGAGAGTTTAGAACAAGACGGAGTTCTAGTAGTAAACGTGTCAACGAACCACATTCTCAATTTAGAAGAGTTTTACCCTCATATACAAATCACGAATGTGTCTAATAAAATGGATGAGATCACTAACAAGATTCAGAGTAATAGTAGAGAGATTACTGGAGATTCTAAAAATAACCTAAAGTTTAAGGGTATGCCTGATAATATTACTGTAGCTCCTGCTCCAACTAATGGTGTTTTGCCTTCAAATGAGCAAGAGGAAGATAAGATTATAAACAACACAGACTTGGACATGGATGGGAAGTTATCTGAGCCTAACTTGCTGCGGCCAACGGAGAGTCTTCAGAACTTGATGGAGGAGACTGGTGGCAGAAGGAACAGACGTCGAAGACGGAGACACGGTAATGGAAGACGGTATGGCTTTAACTTTCCTATCTTCTTTTCACTTTGCCTTTCTGTTAATACTTCTTCTAAGTCTAAATGTCTTTCCCTGTCTACTAAACTTTCTAAATCATCTACTCAAAAATAAATCAATTAATAACAGTTTGTTAGCAGACAAAATGTTACTTCACAAACGTACAACGGTATAAGTACTTAAAAAATATTGAATAGAAGTGTCTATTCAATATTTTTCTTTCGTTAAATAAGTTTAAACTTTTAATAATTAAGATCCAGTAAAGCCTTTATTAAACAGAACAGAATAAAAATCCTCAAGCATCTTGGTAGCATTAATTTATAATTTAGTGCAGTGGAATGAAAAATCATAAGAAAGCATAAAGTTCCTCTTTATAAAACGGTCTATAATTAAATTCATTTTCAAGGAGTTCTCAAGTCGGCAGCCATATTGCATTAGAGATCAGTGACGTATTCAGCTACAAGGAAATATAGAACGTCTAATTCTGCAGACTCGACTTTATTTAACTACCTCGTTGGTCTAGTGGTTGCAAGCGCGACTGTTAAGCATGAGGTCCTGTGTTGTTGGGTTTTCCATCTGGAATTTCTCAGTAGCAGCCACAGAGTCTGGATTTGCACCCGGTTGATGGCAGTAGACTCGCCTCCTATGGGACTTAAATATAACTGGCAAAATGTGTCCTATTTGATATATTTTTACCTAAACCTTCGAGGATTACAGGCGTGATGTTATGTTATTGCTTAGGAGTATTAAAAAGTGTACAGTCAGCAGCAACAATATTTATACACTTAACAAACTTTAGAAGCAATTTTCGCCTTTTTTTATGGTGGGTGGAAAATCATCAAATAACCCCTCTCGCTCTTGGGTAGAGCGAAAGGGAGTGTCAGACTTCTACTGACTAAAAACCACCCATGTTCCTTCTTAGCCCTTCATGTCGAGGCCGCGGTATCTCTTGCGAACAACCCGCAGCCCCGACGGGCGTCGGCCCTTGCGGGCCCCTTCCATGTTGCTGACATCTCTTTGAGGCGCGCGTGGAACACGAACGCGCCGTCGACACGGCCTGTCGTCGTCATAAGACGGACGGACGGCGAGCTTACCCATCACACACCGTCCACGGGCCTGCGTCTACCGTGGCCGGAAGCCATCACGTGGCCCCCGACACCCGGAGCGCCTCTCGCGGCGGCTGGGACGAGAGGTTCTCTCCCTCTCACGTTCCGCCACCTCCTTCGCTAGCATCACTGCTTCGCAGAAGGAGGCGACGGCGTCCCATTCCTCCTCGCCCCGGACCATAGCTTGCACCAGGGCCGGAGCAATTTTCGCCTACTGTAATTGTTTAGGACAGTCTAATAAATTTTTAAATATAGAATTTTTATTTTTAGTGTTAAGGAAATAGTAATAATTTTAGCAAATAAGCTTGCAACACTTTTTTTGTGGTATTTTTCCGTTGTGTTGTGGCAATACTTTTTTCTTCTTCTTGTCTGATTGCTATGTGTAACGGTGTGCCTCTTGACTGAATTTTTATATTTTTAATAAACTCCATAAGTTTAATGTTCCCACGCATTTTATTTCGTACAGTAATGATTTCACTTTCACGTCACAAAACGAATCTAATATTTTGGGACCCATGTCATCATAAAGTAGTTCATATATCAAAGTTTCAATCGTTATTTTACTAGAAATTCGCGTTTGAACTTGGCCAAGTGTTTACGTGACTGTACCTACCTATTTCTCGATAGAAATTAGTGTACAAATTTAAATTATACTCGTAGATAATTGTTATCGCAGCACACTGAACAGGCACTTCGTATAGACGTTTAAAATCATTTATTTTGTGGTCGAGCATCTCGTGTCCTTATAGGTTTTTATTTAATGATAAAAGTTTTAAATTACAAAGCAGAATATTAAACCACAAAAGACTCCATAAAAGAAAATTGCTTCTCTAAATCAATCAAATCATCAAACAATTCGATTTTATCTAATTTTCCGTGTTCTCCATGCCACAAACAATTTATTGTCATTATCCTATTTTACTCAATAAACCGCTTGGTTGGCAACCTTTCATCGATTTGCTTCTTAAGTGCCTTGTCTGTATATGCCAAATAAGATATAAATGTAACCCTAATTAGAGTGATTTTAATTATAAAACGTTATTCATATCTATAATATATAATTAGTGCTTAAATATTAAACTGGCATTCAAAAGAGGGATCTAACGAAAATAAATCATTCTAAATACCTAAAATAACGTAGGATAGAATTTCCACTACAAAAATCGTTGGATTCTTGCTAGGGCCTGTGACTCTTATAGGTAGGTACTATGAAAATAGTTTTTTGTGTATCTTAATAGTAGGATTTTAAGGTTAGTGCTGATTCTCCCCGTTCTTGTTTCGCCCGAAAATTATTAAAACGATATTGTATAACTACACACATTGGTTCTCTAATTTACCCCGAAACTTAAAAATTACTACAAACAAGCACAGCTCACTCATTTTAACAGAAGTTCTCACATTTTGCTTGTCACGTTTTGTGCTTGCCATTCTTGTTACCAATCTGTCAAGCCAGCATAATTCTAAATGTACAAAAATATAACCAGTAATACTCGATCAATTTTCAAAGGAAAACAAGAACGGAGGAAATATAGGGAATAGCCCGGATTTTACATCATTAGCATCCCCTTCAATAGAAAACATTTAAGCTAGCTTAGCTCTTACTAAACCCTCTTTCCAATCCAAATCGTTCAAACTTTCGAACCAACTTTCTTCGTCTCCAGCCAATACTGGTGTTCTAATAAAGACTCATTAGTGTCTGTTCACTGCGCTCTTTTTACTTCGCCGTTGAGCAAAGGATCGGCTCTATTGAATCCTGTGAAGCCTTGTACAGTAATTGTGACTGCGACTGCGAGTCGTTCCTTTACTATGAATTTTGAATCTTGAGTTATGCTAGGATTTAAATAGATTTTTTTTTGTGTGTCTTTGAACTTTTGGTTTGGACGTTTGGGGATTTACTAAGTTACCTTTGTCCACGTTATCGATAGAACAGCCTCATCACGGTTATCCATAGCCTGAATTCCTCCACTGCTGGATGTGGATATAGGCCCCTCTGTTGGTGTGCCAACCTCATCAGCAACAAGCATCTTACTTTGAATGAAAATTGAGATTTCAATAAAAATAATATAATTGTGCGACGACTGCAATGTGGTTTAGGGAACACAAGCGCTACTACTGAATGCGAGATACTTTTTTGGTTCGAATTCAAGGTCGGGCAAAGTGTTTTGTATATTACTGTCGGGAAGTTTCTCATTAGCCTAGAGTCCGAATCTGTGCTTTATTGGTGGTAATTGACACGTATAGTATACATGTTCTTATTTTTCTTAGTCGTTCACTCTTGACGAAGTGGTTGTGGTCATAGCGATCGCCCACAATTGCGGTCGCTGCCATCGCAATCCTTTTCCACTGGTCTCCATTTGCTGCATGACGAGCATATCTTGCCGGGATCTTGGTGACCGATCTGATTGAGTCTGTCTTTCGACTTGGTGATCGACGACATGGCCTCGTGCCTTCTACTCTACCCTGAATCAGCAACTGCATGAATGAATAATTTTAAATAAGATGTTCGTATTTTCTTAGTAAGGGGTACCAAAGTATACAGAAGGCATACTTAAATATGCAGTGCATTTAGATTTGCAATCTACATAGATAATACGGTCATTCATTAACTTTATTTAAACGAGACTCGACCGGACTATTGAAGTGCTCGTTCAGCTATTTGCCTTTTCCCTTCTAATGTTTAATGAGCTTGCGGTTTTTATTCTGTCTTGAATTAAAATAATGATGTCGGAAGTAAAATTCATGAGTATTTAATTAACTAGCAGTTGCCAGCGGCTTCGCCCGCTACAACTCGAAAATTATCTAACTCGTGAAAGAGTTACAAACATACACACTCACACACAACTTTCGCCTTTATAATATTAGTGTGAAGGGTGATAATCGTTGACGGCTTCATTGCTCTTGTGGTCTCACGTACTCGTAATCGCGACTGTTGACCATGAAGTCCTGGATTTGATTCTCATGTCGGTCAAAATGTTATAGGATTTTTCCTTCAGGAATTTCTCAGTAACACCCACGGAGTCTAGATTAAACATAGCTGGTGAAATGTGGGTGTAGGTACTATTTGGCACACCTCTGCCTAACCCTTCCTGAATAACAGGCGTGACGCTATTATAATCATTAAAAGTTTTAATAAGAGATTTCTTTTCAGGTTAAGAAACATACATTCAGGTGAACGAGCAGGCCAGAACACTTTAAATACAGCCGAAAACAAAACAGTATCCAAATTTATCCGAAAGAAGTTTTTTCGTCACCACAAGAAGCACAACAGTGGAGAACATAGCAGGGAGAAGAAGTTTGAGATACCTGTACATGAATTCGAAGAGAGATTTGAAGCCAAACCACCGCCAAAAAACTTGAATAAGACGCAGACAGAACAAAATTTTGACAATTGGTTTTTTCGTGACGACATGGAAGACTTAGAAGCTGCTGAGACTAATTCTTTTAATACTACTGAGGTAAGGGATGACTTTAGTTTAATATTCAAGTAAAAGTATTGACTGGTTTATCATTACCATCACCATTTTCCTGCCCTTATAACATTGCATTCATTTATTGTCAGGCAACTAAGGCCCATAAATACCTTACAAAGTAACATTCATAATAATATGATAAATAATACAATCTGCCAATTTGCTTTTATCCTTATCCCAATTTGCTTCGGCGCTGCATGTCTTTTTCCATACTTCTCTTTTGACTGTATTATATTTTTACATTGTCTTGGGATTTATGAAACAACATAATTCAGTCGTCTTCCTGTATTACTTGACCAATCTTGCAAAAATAGTGATAATAGGTCAGATAAAGCAGGGCACTGACTGTATCTAACTCTTATCGTATGTTTTACTGTAAATTCCTCAGTGACAATCAAATCGTGATTACGAAGTCGATTTCTGGCCCAGGCAAAATTTTATTGGATTTGTCGATCAGCAATTTGACGGTACGGTTTGCGCAGTGGCTAAGCGATTGGACTGCTGCGCTGCGTGTCGCGGGTTCGATCCCCGCACGGAACAAATATTTGTATGTCCTGCAGATAGTTGTTTTGGGTCTGGGTATTTGTGTGTGTGACTTTATATGTTTGTAAACGCACCCACGATACAGGAGAAATTCCTAGTGTGGGGCAATGTTTTTTAAAAAAAGAAAAAGAAAGAAAGAAAAGGAATTTCTCAGCAGCACCAATGGAGTCTGGATTTGCGCCTGGTTTATGGCAATAGGCTTGCCCTCTGTTATAAAGAACTTCAAACATAACTGGCCAAATGTGGGTGTTCTATGAGTTACACCCCTGCCTAACCCTTCGGGGATTACAGACGTGATGTTATGTTGTGCATGAAATCAAACAACTCTCCACTCCAAAGTCGAACTCACAGAAGACATATTCCTCCACGCTATCATCCAGCTCCCCAATATAATTAAACTGCGTGTAGATGATAAAGATATTCCAATTGGGCTCTGTTACCGCGTTGTCAGCGATTAAATCAATTACCGGCCATTATGGTAATCCGGTAATGGGAGCTCTAGCTTAAAGGCATGCTCATTGAAGCCATCTGCATGATAACGGATTATACAATTACCCAAATGAGTGCTATGCGAGATTTGGTTGATTAGATCGTATTTGATGAAGTAGACCATAAATTCATCAAAGAAAATTATGATAAAAAAAGATAATACTTAGAATGATTCTTTGAATAACCTAATACGAAGACCAACAAAAAATGTAATCATCTTTGAATGTAATCATGAAGGGGATTGTCTATAAATACATTTCAACGCTATATTTAAGCTTACCTATTTACCAGCCGTATTTAGAGCGTCCCACGTCACGAGTTCACGTATATTTATAGATGTTTAATTAAAGTGTTTGTAGTTAGTTATTTACCTTCTTAAGAGAAACACTAATTGGTGTAAATGTTTGGTAGGAAAATAAACTAATACGAAAGCCTATTAGTTTATTTTGCTACCAAACATTTACGTCAATTAATGTAATCTTCTTGGCAATAGACATTCAGACGTAACGAACTTCAAACGTACGACACGTTTGAAGTTGGGCAAAGTTTTCATCTTCGGCTAGGTAAGTCATTGTTGAGATAGGCACAATGCTGCTTGACGGCTTAAATAACAAAAGGAGACACAAACTATTAGGAAAATGAAATAGAATTTGTTTCTCTTCCAAATAAGTAAATAGGAATTCATGTGGTGGTTGAACAGGAGGTGGAGGAACCCTTCTTTTTTTTTTTTTTTTCGGGGTTGGGAAATCATCAAATAACCCCTCCCGCTCTTGGGCAGAGCGAAAGGGAGTGTCAGACGTCTACTGACTAAAAACCACCCATGTTCCTTCTTCGCCCTTCATGTCGAGGCCGCGGTATCCCTTGCGGACAACCCGTAGCCTCGACAGTGGTGGAGGAACCCTTTTTTTTTTTTTTTGGGGGTGGGAAATCATCAAATAACCCCTCCCGCTCTTGGGCAGAGCGAAAGGGAGTGTCAGACTTCTACTGACTAAAAACCACCCATGTTCCTTCTTCGCCCTTCATGTCGAGGCCGCGGTATCCCTTGCGGACAACCCGCAGCCTCGACAGTGGTGGAGGAACCCTTAAGTTGCCATTACTTGCCGTAAATGTGGATCAATCTGCGCGATTCCGCGATTCTTTTGCTTTTCTATCGTTATATATAACCATCATTTCATAGAGCATGGAGCAGAACGGGAGTGCTATCACAAACAGAACAATTAATAATGTTCCGTACTGTTAAATGTAATCCTAAAACAAACAGTAACTTGGAATAAATGAAAATAGAACCCCACAATACATTTTATAAAACCTTTTTCTTATTAGCCTATAATATATTGTCCCACTGCTGAACAAAAGTCTCCCCGACGTAACCTCCCAGTCTTCACTCCGTGCGGTTATAAAATCTTATTATACAAAATTTGAAATAATGAAAATATCTCATCCGACATCAATTTGTCTAACACCTAATCATATATAATTTTACAGGCAAAAAAGCGTCACCGTACAATTCGAGCAGCGACGAACAGGAAGGAAAGGATCTGGGAGAACGGCGTGATTCCCTACGAGATCGATGGCAACTTCAGCGGGGCACATAAGTCCTTGTTCAAGCAGGCCATGCGCCATTGGGAGAACTTCACATGCGTCAAGTTTGTGGAAAGGGACGCTGATCTGCATAAAGATTATATCGTTTTTACTGAGAGGCCTTGCGGGTAAGTTTTTGTGGTAAATTTATTGATTCTGTAAAATCAAGCAAGATTTCGTTAATTGGGTTATGTGAAATCGTCGGGTTTGCCAAGAGGCAATCTAGCCATGTTTTAAACTAGCTTAATTCTTATGGGTACTGATCACAATCGGCGAGGTAAGAGATTATACGTTGTGTAACATATTCAACGCAAGACCTCTCGTGTGGTGTCTCAGACCATAAGAGTGATACATTTCTATCAACGAATCGCGTCAGTTTCTATTAAAAAGCCTATAGATAAAGCAAAAGTTTTTCAGTTTCATGGGCCACACTGGAGGCTTTTTCTTTACTATGTAACACCTTGTAGATTACCAGTTTCTAATTCCTATAACTTTTTTTTTTTCGTTTTTCGGTCTAAAAGCGGGTTTCCGTCGGGGTTGCGGGTTGTTCGCAAGAGATACCGCGGCCTCGACATGATAGGCTAAGAAGGAACATGGGTGGTTTTTAGTCAGTAGAAGTCTGACACTCCCTTTCGCTCTGCCCAAGAGCGGGAGGGGTTATTTGATGATTTTCCACCCACCAAAAAGGAAAAAGGCCTAAAGGCGGCCTTTGTAGTATTAAGATAGACTTCAAGTTAAGTGATCGAATGATACACTTCTAGCTACATTTATTCCGTAATAATTTCATCTTCACATTTGCCAACATATTTTATTTCTGGTCGTGACTACTGATGATCAAAGATCCTGTGTTGTCACCACCTCATAATGTAATCCGTATTACGAATCAGGATACAAGCAGGATTTATTTACTTGTTAAAAATAAATGGCACATGGCATCATGGCACTATGATGTCAGAAACACCGAATATGTTTCTTTAAAATGGATGAGGTATATAACTATGAATTTTCTACTCTGGTGACCATGCGCCACTCCTATAATAGGGATCAAAAAAAAATGTTCTGTTCAGCCCGTCAGTTAGATTATCGAAAAATGTTGGACACAAATTTTTCTTTTTTCACGTAAACAAAAAATTAAGACGATACAGTGCTTACATTTTTACCGGAAACTGACGTCGCAAGCCCACGAAGATAAAACCTTTGGCGGGTTTTATCTTCGTCAATTTTTAACCGACTTCAAAAAAGGAGGAGGTTCTATGTTCGTGTGTAAGTATTTTTTTTTTTTTTTATTTGATGTAAAAACAAAAATCACTGTATCCAATATTTTTGATAATCTAATTGACGGACTAAACTATTTTTTTTTGTCATGAAACATCCCTATTACTATGAATCTGATACAACAACAAGATTAAACACATTTTAATCCTGGGCAACACCAGGGCAGTCAAAAAGTCTTCAGTCCTTATATGAGACTGTATTATTGGTATCATGCAATAAAATGCATAACTTAATTTTTTATAGCTGGCAGAACCACGTTTTCAAAATGTGTGCATGGTATTGGTACAAAGAAGTACGTAAGATTGATTTCTTGAACCTAGAACGGATGAGAGACCTGCTCTTATTGCCCCATCTCAAAAAATAACCCTACGAAGTTGTTTTCCAACTATCACTTCCAGTTTAGCCCCCACTGACATCACACCTGTTATTGCCCCAACAGTTGCTGCTCATTCGTAGGCAAGCGCGGCAGTGGTGCCCAAGCCATCTCCATCGGGAAGAACTGCGACAAGTTTGGCATCGTCGTCCACGAGCTGGGCCACGTGGTCGGATTCTGGCATGAACACACCAGGCCGGATAGGGACAAGCATGTGCAGATCATCAGGGATAATATTATGCTTGGTAAGTTTTCCATACTGGAGATGTCGTGACGTCTGACAGGGTAGAATGGAAGAAGAATACGTAATGTGCTGACCTCAAGCAGAATGGGGTAAGGGCCGAACGATGATGAAGTTTTACTATATGGACCGTTTTCGGATTCTAATCAGGGATAAAAATATTAGGTTTACGATTAATTAGTTTAATTATTTTCGGGTTTATTGTCATGTTCCATTTAGATTCTAGCATTTACTGTCGAGTCGAACTGTTTTAAGTATGTTCCAAGGCTGTTTTCTATTTAATCTAGAATTAAGTTCTTCAATCGCATTACTTTGTATAATTCATTTCATCACCACTGCTCTCAAAAACGGTAAAGGAAAACATCGTGAGGAAACCATGTCCTAAAACCTTAAATTCGAAGACTTGTGACATCAACGAATCTGTACTTGGCCCGCTTGGTAGATTATAGCCCAGTCCCTCTCGAAGAGTAGAGACATATTGTAGCAAATTAGCTTGCTGCGACCTACAGAGCGAGTAACATCGTTAAGTATAAAATAGTTAAGCTGGACACGCAAGAATAATAAAATAAATATTATGTTCTGAACATTGCTGGCTAAATCCTCATTAAATCATATTGCATTACACAAGAATAGTCACATGGTCAGGTTCACGAGAGCATCAGACCAAAACAATCTGGTTACATACGGGACAATGTCACGGTTAGTTGTCCAGCTGTGGTTGACCTCCATTGTGACCGCTTACCAGCGCCTGTAGGCTGACGGAGCGAGTTTCTGTAGGATTAATACGTAAAGGTTTTTTAAATAAGGTTTTGATAAATAAGGAAAATAAAGATGCCATGTTTCTGTAAACTGGTCCCATTTAAGGTCAGTTTCTCTAAGAAATGTGAATATAAAATGTTTATAAAATTATGCTCGATGTGGCGACGCCTATCTTGAGCAGTAGACATCTTAAATTTTGGTGATGAAGACGAGTAATTGTTACCAAAAATTAAATTAATCCTAGTTTTTTAACCAACGTCAACTAGCAAGACAGTTTGAAGCTATTTTCAATTCCATGTATTCACGTTTCAGTGGTTTTAAACTAGGAACGTTAATATCCCATCTAGAATGCATGAACATGTTGAAATGGCAATAAGCCGGTTACAGCTGATGCTAAACCGAAACAATTGGGATTCATTATTCAATTACCGTAAATGGATAAATAGTGTGGGAAGATGCGTCAATCTCTAGTTCTAATATCTATAACATACTTATTTCTAGGCAAATCGATTTTTCATAGATAATTATGATAACTGCTGTTATTATGGTTAACAAAAAAAACGTTAGCAGGCGCAAATTAGTTCTTTTGTTATTTCAACAAAAGATTAAAGGACCTACGTACAAAGAATAAGATGCAAAATCAGTAATTGACCCAAATATTCTGTCACACAAAACTGAACTTAATTAACGACTCCCTTTCAATAACATCCTCGTTTCTGATTATAATCCGGTATGAGCTCTTAAGCACTTCACGAGTGCGTAAGCCTGAACAATACGCGCGCACTTACAGTACGCACTCACGGTACGCACTTAAAGTACGCCGACTACGCAGTGTCATACTTGACCCGAATACATTGCGAATATCTTCCCGCGAATCTTTACGAGGGGCCGCTGTTACACCGTTGACGAAAATTGCAAACAATAATTAGAAGTCAGCTGTTCGCAAAAATCACGAACTCCTTTTTTATTTCTCAAAGGGTTATTTGGAGAAAGCTTGTAAAGACGTTGAAACAAGGCGCTAAAATGTAACTTTTCATCTTTCTATGCAAAGCAGATGATGATTTTTATCTACATAGTTGAAAAGGTGTTTATTTTTTGGTTAGACCTTTTTAGAGACTTTAAAAAGAAAGTTGTTGTGTAGTTGCGTAAATGCGCCATGTATCTAAATATTTTAATGTAGAACAGCTGTATCGTAAAAAAGTTTTACATAATTTTGTTTTTTAAGTTCTGAAACATTACAATCAAATTATGCACGCCCACGTTTTAGAAACCTCAGGCTTATTCTGTTTATAAGTGAAGCCTCATTGATTACGCAAACTTTAAAAGATTTTCACTTAAAAGGCTGCACAAACTCCAAATCAAATTACATTTTATGTAATCTTGTTTAGACGTAAACAGAAAAACATTTTTTCGTGTGATTGAGTTTTAATAATAAACATTTTTCCAAGTCGTTAATATTTCAAACCATCAGCGTTTTTTCTCAAAGTGACTTTGATGTCTAAATAAGTTTATGAATGAAGTTATTGACGTGTAATCATTTTAAAGATTTATAAAAGAGAAAGATAAATTGCTGCCAATGAGAAATAACATTTTACGTTTAAAAAGCGAAATATTAAAAAAGAAAATATCTATCATTCATCATTTCAAATTGAGTTTTATAGAAAATTGAGTGAGTTTATAGAGAATTGTGAATTTGCGATCAAAAGATAGAAACGAAATAGTCACACTTGAACGTTATACCTAAATAAATTGGAACATAAACTCTTCGCTGAACAATAAAGCTATGTCATAGTGCTCCATTTTCTGCAGCAAATTGGGGCTAGAACAGAACAGATCGAATCGAAGCCATTCAGGAATTGTAGTCGGACGAAGCGAGCGCCAAAGTGTTGATTTAAACCTGCAATGCCTTCTGTAAAATAGATAAGTTTCCTGGCTAGTATAACCCAATTTAATGCTAACGCAGTTTAACGTAAATGTCATGCAGAAATTGGCAGTCATATTGGACCTTCGTGTTTCGTCTGAAATAAAAACCTACTTTAAATATTAGAGCAATCCACTGCAGGAGACTCGTTTCCACTTAATTTAATATTTTTTTGTTTATCTAAAGACATGTTTTTTTGTCTTTTAAGTAACTAAGTTTTCAGCCTAGTCGGGAGCCTACATCTAGCCTGCTTGTAGCCACTATTTTACTAACCCTTAACGTTATGGAATGTCTAAAAAAGTTACGTCTTTTAAGTTCAATCGGGAAAAAATATTGAATGTCAGAAACTTTGCGACAAACGCAACAGGCCCTCCATTTCTTAGCCCAAAGACTTCCGCTCACATCAAACAAAAATTCAAAACAATTAACTCTATCCTTTATTCCTAACACGGTTACGCGTCGGTGTGACAGGCCCCCTCATGACACTGACACACACGTCCTACATTGAGATTGTCACGTCATCGCACATTGTATCTGACGCATAATCAGCTCACTCCGGAACCAAAACATGGTCCTCCTTCCTGTTTATTATATTATCTGTTGAGTAAAGGATTTATTTATTTCTTAAAGTAATGAGGTCAGTGTATGAAGTAAAGTTTTGATTTGAATGGCCCAATTTGTCAGCGTGTCTACTTTGAAACCGTATAAGATGAAAGTAGAATTGATACAAAAAGAAGAAGAAGAACGTTGGGTTTTTTTAAAGTAATTTTGTTACTATATAACATAACATCACGACTGTAATCCCCGAAGGACTAGGTAGAGTTAACCTAATAAATACTCACGTTTCGCCAGTTATTTTCAAGTCCCATGTTATAGGGGACGAGCCTATTGCCATCAACCGGGCACGAATTCAGTCTCCGTGGCTGCTAATAAGAAATACCTGATAGTAAAACCCAGTAGATAACACTTTTCCCGACCCGAAGTCGAACCCAAGATTGCATGCTCAGCAGTCTTGCTTGTGACCACTAGACCAACGAGGTTGTCCATTACTACGAAATGGGCCAACATTTTATAAGAATTCAAATAAATATTTAACAATTTCAGAAACAGAAAATAATTTCAGTAACTCATTTGTGAAAACAATGTCCCGGTACGGAATTGAATATGGGTTCGACTCCTGCTCTTGTCAGTCGTCAAATCAAAACCCTTACAATTTGTTTAGAAAAAATGTTTTAGACAAGCCGCGGAGATGAATTCCTCACGAAAAAAAAAAAATACACTAAATGAATTCTGCGCTAATTCAGATTAACTTCGAAAGGCAAAACTAGTTGTCAGAAAGCACCATTTGTACCTATTTTCCACTTCCTTATTTCCTGTTGAAAACAACCATGTCAATTACAAAATAAGGTCCATAATCGTTTAGACTATTATGACCGTTTAATATGGGTCGTTTGTCCAATTTCACAATTCGAAATGGCGCGGTAATCGCGTTATCAACTGGACTATCACGGTACCCGACCGTGTTATGGTCATTACACAATTATATTAATCTGAACTATATATATGTTCTACTTCGCGAATATGAAGGGTTATAGGTATAAGAAGTAAAGATCTGGTCAAACTGAAACGAATCCCGCGCAGGATTTGCACGCGCCGATTATGTCAACTGACTTGTGTGAAGTTGTTCACACTATTGTGCAAATAGTTGCGTGACCTCATCATTCTGCCCTTATCCCATTTTATTTGGGGTCATCTCAGCATTTTTTCTTTTTCCATACTCCTTTTTTAGACCCTTTCTAATCATATCGTCTTACACACAGTTCATCCATCGTGTCTTTGTACTTTTATAGCCATACACATTAATTCTCAAACTTTACTTAAGACATTTTCCTCAATCTTCCGCATCACATAGAATTATCCCCATTCGACAAATAATTGCATGACCTCTCGATCATTAAAACAAACGAATACTGTCGCGTCTCATGTCCCGCGCGGGATAAGCTTCAGTGTGATCAGATCTTTATATCCCCTGTGTTCCAATTAGAAGGTACTTATTCCTAAAACCTACTTAATATCTTTTTAAGTGCTTCCAGTTTAGTTTGGCGTTTTGTCTTGTTCTAGAAAATAGTAAATTGCTACTGTTTCTAGCTATTACTATTTGTCTTTGTACTAACATTATCTTGTGTTATAATTAGACTGGGACTTTAATAGATAACCCCGGAGGTCCTAAGTGCAAACAAATGGATGTGTGTGGAGTCCAAAGTTATTGTTTTACGTTTAAGCCCTGTTTTTGTCATCATTCAACATCATTCTCTTGCCCTTATCCCAATTCATTTGGGGTCGGCGCAGCATGTCTTCCTCTTCCATACCTCTCTGTTTTTCGTCATCTCGTGAGGCACCTCCTTTCTTACCATATCATTCTTAATACAGTCCATCCATCGTTTCTTTGGTCCCTACCCTGCCAGCCCTGTTTATGTATTAGTAACTAGCGGACGTCACGCGGTTTCACCCGCGTAGTTCCCGTTCCCGTCGAAATACAGGGGTAAAAAGTAGCCTATGTCACCTGGGAATAGTGTAGCTTCCCAACGGTGAAAGAATTTTTTAAATCGGTTTAGTAGTTTTTAAGTTTCTTCATTATAAACATACACACACACAAAAATATAGAGAGGCAGTCGCTCCATATAAAATACTGGTATTCAGCTTCATCCGGTTACACTGAAAACCGACTCGAACAAAGTTGAAAAAGGCTAGGCAGATGATGAACTATGAAAATTTAAGTAATTAACGATGAATAACCTAACTTCCTACATAATAGAAGACTTCACATTATCTTAAAGAAACGTTAGATAAATTAGATCCTTATACCAACAGCCAACTAAAGCGTAGACAACTAAAATACCAAGTGAGCGTGCCAAAATCTCAGACATTCTGCCCCAAACTTAATAACTTGTTACAATCAAAATTCAACTTTAAAACAACTACGTATAGTTTAGATTTAATTTAGCAGCCGAATATCTTGAAGTTATACAAAATTGCACTATAAAGTTGGAGAGATAGGGTGTAATTTGAAATGAGGTTGTCCTGTTTAAGGCTGCCCAAATAGTTTTAGTTGTTCTGTGTTAAATTCGAAGTGAATCGCTGGCGTGCTCTGTGATAGCTACTTGAATAGAATTCTCTAACAATGTTTGCTCAAAAATTTAGTTCTCATGGAAGCGTTTGGCGATCAGAGTACCTCCCTATTAGTTAGTTGGTAGTTCATCCATAGAAGTTTAAAGTTTAGGGAGGCTAACAGAAGAAAAGAAAGAACTTTATAGCAAAAAAAAAATCGACTTGATATTAAAACACTAAAAGTTTAAAATACTTTCGTAATTCGGGTACCTTGTTTGTGTCATTGATTTTTTTTTGCCACTGACTTCCAAAAGGCAAACCTCCCTTTTTTTTTGTTTTTGGGTTAAAATTTGAATTGGTTGAATGAGATTGTGGGTTATTTATTAAATTTGGGACATTTAAACTTAACACATGTTACTACTCACAACATTTTCCACTCATGTTTTACTTCGCTAGACATGAGTAGTCATGTCTTACGAAATAGTCCATATATAAGTTACCCCGATTAGGTTCCTGGTTTAGCATCTTGAGAGGCTGCTCAGATTAAATTAGGGAGATGGGAACTTTGTAGTATCCATGCAGTCTCCAATACATACAGTACCGAGATGGTGGCCAATATCGAATTTAGTCTAAAAGCAGTGACTTGCTTGGAACGTTTCATTAGCCATGTAGGTTCAAGTAAATTAGTATAATTTGAATTTGAGCTATAATTTAGGAAAATCATTTTATTAAGTAGGAGCTCGTGGTTAAATATTAACAGCCGCTCGGATCAATCGTCCGGTTAAGCAACGTTTGCTTAGGTTGGTTAATGGGTGTCGATCACCCATTACATACCGAGTGTTCCTCTGTCCCTAAGAAAGTTTTTACATCGTTGACAGTCGTTACAGGTAGTCAGTGACCTGAAAGTCTGACAACCAGTCTTACCAAAGGGTATCGTGTTACCCAGTATTAATTGGGTTGTGGAGGTCAGATAGGCAATCGCTGCATGTAAAATACTGGTACTCAGATGCATCCGGTTAGACTCGAAGTCGACCCCAACATGGTTGGGGAAAGGCTAGGCAGATGATGATCGTTTTAAGTAAATAGATTCTACGATGTCCTGAGGAAAGTCACTCAATGGCAACCATTAATTTTCCAGAAACACTTGCAAGCTCATAAGGGTGTGTGCTTAGTGTTGAGCAGAGCGAAGACAGAGCTGTTTTTTTTTCAGTTCCGTACTATTGTAGTAGATATTGAGATATTTTTCATGTTATTTTTTATTTCTTAAAAATTTTAGGCTCAGTAGTTTCGGATATAAGGGAAGGGGGTGGGACAGATAGACAGACACACGAGTCCTATAAAGGTTACCTTTTTTCCTTTTGAGGTACGGAGCCTTAAAAAAACTTACTGAAAAAAGAACATTAACTTCTAGTTTTCCTTTTCCCGTTTCCGCTCTTCATCTCTGCTCCTCAAATACCTTCATGATCTCTGAAAACTTATCTAAAGAAAATGATTATGTGCTTGTGGTTACGCCAAGAAAAAATTCTAGCTATACGCCATCAACCTTTTTTCATCCAGTCCAAATAAAAGTATTTCCAAGTAAAAATATCCACAGAAATAAACTGGCCATCAGAAAACAGATAGGTATTTTCTTTGAAACTTATTTTACGTATTGGACCGTTAAGTGTTATTATGAATCGTGACGTAAATTCGAAGCTGAATGATTGCTTCTAAAAATAAAATCTTGTCTTGAAAAAATTGAAGAAAAAGTCGCCCTTGATTGTATTTTTTTTGATATAGCTAAAGACAGAATTCTATACATTTTGCTTTTTCTAAGCGTTTCAATGACAATTGAAATTGAGTGAGCCTAAAATTTGATGACGAGTTGGACACTAGTAGCCTCTATCAGCTCTGATGTGCAAATAAAAGAACAGGCAGGACACGATATGTAGTGTCTCAAAGATTGTGGGGTAGCACCACATTTACACTCCAAGCTAGAGTCATCTCCCGTTGGGGCTGCGAGTTGTTCGATATAGATACCGCGGCCTCGACACAAAAAGCTAAGAAAGAACATGGGTGGTTTTTAGTCAGTAGAAGTCTGACACTCCCTTCCGCTCTGCCCAGAGCGGGAGAATTTAAGATTTCCCCCTCCCCAAAAGGGTAGTCATCTATGAATCTCCACCTGAAGAGGTTTACCTTGGTTCGATGAAACTGTGTCCAGAGTCTATTCAAAAAGTTCTTTTCAAGTAAAGGATAAAACTACTTATAAAGTACGTAATAAAATAAAAATAAAATTAATGGTTGTTCATTGATTAATGATGAAGATCACTACTATATTATAAAACAAAGTCCTCAGCCGTCTGTTTGTCTGTTCGCGATAAACTCAAAAAACTGCTGCACCGATTTTCATGTCGTCTTCAACAATGGATAGAGTGATTCTCGAGGAAGGTTAAAGTATATAATTATTTTTTTTTCGAAATTCAACTTCTAAGGGAGTTAATTAGGGGATGAAAGATTAAAATATATTTTTCGACATCCACGCGGGCGAAGCCGCGAGCAAAAGCTAGTAAGTAATAAATGTGAGTTAGTTATTGTATTTTTTTTAAATGTAGCATTAAAAAGTAAATAAATAAGAAGGTACTATCTACATTTTATCTTGAGCGAGAAAACTTTAATAATCACATTGTGAAAGTTTTGCGAAAATTCATCAAAAATTCCAATTTCCTCTTTGCTCGACGTTGAAATAATTTCATTCGAGAGGCTTAATATCTGATACTTGTGTTAGCTATAATAATCCCTTGCCGAAGTTCTTTTGACTTTTCAAGTCATGTTCCTTTGATTACAAGTTGTAGACATGTTTGATTGTCATTTGTTATTTAGGAACTTACGAAATTGTTGAATACTTTGATCTTTATTGTAATTTTCTGTTCTACATGTCATAAAGACGCGTAATTTTTATAAGTTTTTTTTTTTATGTTGAAGACAGGTGCAATTTTGCGTTTACAATTACTGAGCATAACTAGACATATTTTATTATCAAGAATTTTCCCTATTTCTACTATGTTGTGTAATCTAGATATTCGACTAGAATCCTACTCTTAAACACAGATTAATTATTAATTATTACCCTGCTCTACATACAATTTATTATGTGATATCGTTAATAAGCACCCAAGCTAGGCAGGCTTCTGCAACTAGAAATTGGATTGCCATATGACTAGATTATGGTCATTATTCCAGGTAATTAATAGAGTAGTTAACTAAAAAAATCGAATTAATCCGTCAGATAGAGTTCCAAAAATATTGGACACGTATTTTTTCTTTTTTCACGTAAACAAATAATGAGATACAGTGCTTTGAAAACTCGTGTGACGTCATATTCTAAGACATTAGTAAGACATTTTTTACCGGTAACAACCTTTGCTGCGTCACAACCTCAAATCTTTGACGCGTTATATCTTCGTCAATTTTTATTGATATGATCATTGATATAAAAACTAAAGATACGGTCGTCCGAACACTTGCTCGACGCGTTCGCCATACAGAGAATCGGTGTAGCCTGCCCGTTAACGTAACCTTGTATAAGCGGCGTGGTATTTTCGAGGTATAAAGAACATAAATATAGCTTTTAATAAAATTTACGACCGCACCCGAAGAGAGCCGATCGTGGACTATTTCACTTCGGCTTAGGAAAGACCGTTTTAGGACCAAGTTCGAGGCGTCATTTTAACATGCGGTCCGCCCAGTCCTTACGCAGTAATATATAAGTCAATGGATATGATAAAATAAAAAATACATTAGAATCATATTTTTTTAAGTCGGTAAACATCCCTACATCCCTTTTAACCATTCGGGGGTTCGCGCGAAGCTATTTGTATCTCACAGGTCCCCGACACATGGTAGAAGTAGTTATAGGAATAGTGGAAAGTGGTGGTGGTTTCTCCACACGGAAGAAGAGCTCAAGACAATTTTCCGACAGCAAAAATGGTTTTTAATTAAAGCAACGTACATGTGACATCTACGAACCCGCACTGGGCCTAAGAATTATAGCCCATTTCCTCTCATAGAGAGGACGCCAGTAACCCAGCAATGTGAACATTATAGGCTGATGATTATGATGACAATGGAGTAATATATTATTTTTTTCCACAGGTCAAGAATATAACTTCAACAAATTAACAGACGAGGAAGTGAACTCTCTCGGCCAGACATATGACTACGACTCCATCATGCACTATGCGAGGAACACCTTCAGCAAGGGCACCTACCTGGACACCATACTGCCTCTCGAAGTCCATGGCAAGAAGAGGCCGGAGATCGGGCAGAGAGTGAGACTGAGTGCCTCTGATATCGCACAGACCAATCTTCTGTATAAGTGTGCAAGTAAGAATATGATTATTATGATATTTTATTAAATTCTTAAAACTTTTTTACGTCTAGGTACAGACGCCAGTATATCAAAGCTACCCGAAATGGGGGTTGACTGACTAAAAAAAATATGAATCTGTTTAGTCCGTCTGTTATATTATCGAAACATACTGGATGTGTTTTTTTTTGTTTTATCAATTTAATAAAAATTGACGAAAATTAAACGTGTCAAAGATCGTGAGTGAGGGCTGGTGACGTCACTTTCTGGAAAAAAATGTACCAAACTGTGACGTCGCGCGACTTTTTGAAGCACTGTATCAGCCTTCATTTATTGTTTACGTGAAAAAATAAAAAATACTTAACTTAACTCTATCTGACGGACTAATTAGATTTTTTTGTCAAACTAACCTAATGTCAAATTTTTCGAATCGACCTGAAACCTAATGCTTTAGAGATAAAGTTGAATAATCTATTAAAGAAATTGTACATATTGTAGTAGCTTGATTGTGGTGGGCGTCTGTACTCCAATGTATTTTTTTTCAGATAAAGGTTTTCATATCAATATCGTCACAAGTCACAAATGTGGCATTTATATAATATAGTAAGTTTTTAAACTGACACGGTCATCAACATTATGATTAACACTGAAAACGGGATACTTACCATGTGTTATGTCTATATGCATGTATCATGTGATCGCTAAGTGTTTACTACTATCTGTATGCCCCCACGTAAGTTAGTCGCAAATAAATCGTCTTGAAGCAAACACGCATTTTAAATTACAAAGTTCCTGCTAAGCAAATCTACACCTTATCCTAAAGAACATAGTGGTCAAAATCGAGCCGGATTAATTAGTGGAAAAAACAAGTTATCGAAGTTAAAGTTACCGAGCGGCCGCCGGCCGGCGCGAACAATAGACTGCCGCATTCCAGAGAGGATTAGTGAATATTGACAACAAGTTAAACGCACGATGAGTACTACCGCGGAGTTAATTAATGTTTTGGAAGACACGGCTGCGTTATTACAAAAAACACAGTTGAATTTGAAGAAATGTCCTAAACCCAGGTTGACAAAAGGTTACGTGGAGACAAGAATTAGATGTATAGAACAATATTGGACAACATTCAGGGAAACTCATCAACAATTAGTGAAGATAACTCCAAAAGAACAAAAACAAACTATAAAGTACTTTGTTAACGAAGATTTCTTTATTTATGAAGACTTGTATCTTGTGTTATTAGCCGATTTACAAGACCTTTTGTTGTCAATACATGCAGCGTCCGCGCCTTCCACGTCAGTGTCATCGAAAAACAACTCGTATACAAGTACGAATAATGATCAACTCGTTAGGCTGCCGAGAATACAATTACCGAGTTTTAGTGGGAATTATGAAGATTGGCCTACATTCAAGGACCTATTTATTTCATTAGTACATGAAAACACGGCGATCAGTGATGTTCAGAAGTTGCACTATTTGAAGAGCAGTGTCACCGGGGAGGCCGAGATATTATTGAAGCCTATTCAAATTACACAAAGTAATTATAATCAAGCATGGAATGTTCTTAAATCAAGGTATGGAAATAAACGATTGATTATATATTCAGTGTTAAAGAAGTTATTTTATCAAAAGAAAATAAGTACTCAATCTGCAAACCAAATCAAGAATTTATTAGACGTCACAACGGATTGTTTGAATAACTTAGAAAACTTAAATATAAGTACGAGCTCATGGGATCCTTTAATTATTTTTCTTGTGATACAGAAAATGGACCCTGAGTCTCACAAAGAGTGGGAACAATCTTCTGGCACTTGTGATGAAGATAACTTACCTACTTGGAAAGATTTGAAGGAATTTCTGCGCTCAAGATACCGTACCTTAGAACTTATAATGTCAGCATCAGGCACCCGTGAAAAACTTATAAAAGAACGTTCACACCTTGTTACTGCTACAGCAACTACAGCATCATCGTCGGCAGATAAAGCATGCGTGCTCTGTAAAGAAAATCACACTTTATGTCATTGTAAGGATTTTACCAAACTGCAACCTACAGAGAGATCTGAATACGTTAAGTCAAACAAACTTTGCTTTAATTGTTTGGTACCAGGCCATTCTGCATATCAATGTAAATTGCAAATGACCTGTCGTATATGTAAGCGACGTCATCACACTCTTCTACACCGAAATAAGGATTCTGCTTCTTCGGCACAAACTGAAGACTCTAATCAACCAAAGGCATCACAACACAGGGTAGAAGAGAAAGAGGAAATAGTCAACACTACGATCGCGTCGCATCACAGTGCCAAACAAAGTACAAGTATAGCACTACTGGCCACGGCAACAGTTTTAGCAAGAAACGAGCATAATCACACTGTTGTTCTACGTGCGCTAGTGGACCAAGGTTCGCAGGCTTCGTTCATCAGCGAGAAGGCGACTCAACTGCTCAAACTAACCAGGCAAACAGCAAGAGGAAATATCATTGGGGTGGGTTCTACAAGAACAAGCATCGATCACGTGGTCCAACTAAGGATTGGTTCTCGATGCAATCCAAGCTTCGAGATTAGCATACAAGCATACGTCATGAGTAAACAGTTGACCACGAGAATCCCCTCCAAAGCTTTTGCTGTCAAACATTGGCCACACCTAGAGGGACTCAACCTGGCCGACCCGGACTATCACAAACCGGGTTCCATTGACTTGCTTCTAGGTGTCAAAGAGTATGCACAAATCGTGCAACAACAATTAATCAAAGGTCCTCCCGGTTCTCCATGTGCCCAAGAAACAAACCTGGGATGGATCTTGTTTGGAGAAATCAACACCAATTTAAAAGAAGAATGTTTTCTGGTCCTTCATCAGCAAATAGAAGTAGATAATCTGTTGAAATCCCTTTGGGAAATTGACACTGAAAAGAAAAGAAAGTTAACAAGAGAAGAAAAACAATGTGAAACAATATATGAAAACACTCATGCAAGAACAAAAGAAGGAAGATACATAGTAAAGTTACCTTTTAAAACCGATAATCCCTTATCGCCTAAAGGAAACACAAAAGAAATAGCAAGACATAGATTATTACAGCTAGAAAGAAGATTTAGAAAAGCACCTACACTAAAAGAAGACTACCAAAAGGCCATGCAAGAATATATAAAGTCAAATTATATGGAAGAAATACCTGAAAAAGAAACTAAGAAAAATAAAGCGGTGTACTTACCTCATCACGCCGTTGTCCGCGTCGAAAAGGAAACCTCGAAGACACGCGTCGTGTTTGACGCTTCAGCAAAAGGCTTGAATCACATCTCTCTCAACGATGAACTGCTTGTAGGTCCTCAACTGCAAGATGACCTTCGAGATATTGTTATGAGATCGAGATTACATTGCGTCTGCTATGCAAGTGATATACAAAAGATGTACCTGCAAGTCTTACTACAGGAACAAGACGCCGATACCTATCAACGCCTTTTGTGGAGAGAAGAAGAGACAGATCCCATTAAAGAGTACCGAATGCTTCGTGTCACGTTTGGCACAGCGTCAGCACCCCATCTAGCAGTAAGGACTCTTCATCAAGTGGCGGAAGATGAAGGGCAAAATCATCCAAAGGCTGTTCACATTATCAAGGCAGACTTCTACATGGATGATTTGATATCTGGTGATGACACTGCAGAGAAAGCCATACAGACAGCTCAAGAAGTTTCTAATATACTGCAAAAAGGTGGCTTCATATTATCAAAATGGTCTTCCAATTCTACCGAGTTCATGCAATCCATAGAAGTCAATAGGAGAACAACTCGAGTACACTTAGATTTGAAATTAGATGGAACTGTCCAAGCCCTAGGATTGATCTGGAATCTAGGAACAGATCAGTATCAATATAAAATAAACTTACCGGTGATGCCAGATAAGGTCACAAAAAGAACAATCCTATCGGACATGCAAAAACTGTTCGATCCGCTGGGATGGATCGCTCCGAGTTTAATCTTAGCTAAAATGCTTATACAAAAGCTATGGCTGGAAAAGGTTGGCTGGGACGACAAAATAAGCCAACAGCTGGTGGACGAGTGGTTCACTCTTCGAGAAGACTTTCAAGAAGTAAAAGAAATACATGTTGATCGATGGCTTGGCACATTGAGTATGGATTTAGACAAGATTGAAGTTCATGGCTTCAGCGACGCCTCCACGCGAGCATACGCAGCAGTGGCTTACGTCCGAATAAAGATGCGAGATGGATCGGTGTCAACAAAACTGATAGCAGCAAAGACTAGAGTGGCACCACTACGAACTGTTTCTTTACCACGGTTAGAGCTGTGTGGAGCGGTGTTGTTGTCAAGGTTGCTTAAGCAAATAGAACAAGCCATGAAAATACCTGCATCAAACATCTATGCATGGACGGATTCAACAATTGTCCTTGCATGGTTATCTGGCGATCCCCACAAATGGAAAACTTTTGTAGCGAACCGGGTTGTAGAGATCACTGAAAACGTAAACAACAACCAATGGTTTCATGTCTCATCTGAAGAAAATCCTGCAGACATTGGGTCCCGGGGTATGTTGCTAGTTGATCTGAAAAGGTCCTATTTGTGGTGGAAGGGTCCAGCTTGGCTCGCTGAAACAGAAATAAGATTAAAACAAGAAAACACATCTACAGATTTAGAAATGAAACAGGATAAAATACAAGCAAATTTAAAAATAGAACATGAAGAAAGTATAAAGTTACAATTCAAAGAATTCGTTAGTCTTAGAGAATTGATAAAAGTGATAACCTATTGTCGAAGATTTTTAAATTTTAAAAGAAACACGGAACAAGGTTTCACTACAAAGGAATTAGAAAAGGCTCTAATAAAATGCATTAAATTAGTACAACAAGAAGAATTTGAAGATGAAATAGAAAGACTAAAATTAAATAAATCTGTAAAAGGAGAAAGTAAAATCAAAACCTTGAACCCTTACCTTGATGAAGATGGTGTCCTCAGGGTGGGCGGTCGACTTCGTAACGCGAACTTGGATGAACAGGCTAAACATCCTATTATACTGGGAAACAAAAACTATTTGGTGCCTTTGATTATCGCTGATGCACATAGTCACACGTTGCATGGCGGCGTTCAACTTATGTTGAATTACATAAGCTCAAAGTATTGGGTTATACGAGGAAAGGCACTTGTAAAATCCTGTATACACAAGTGTCTAGTATGTGCTAGACTCAGAGCGCGATCAAGGATGCAGCTAATGGGTGACCTGCCCAAAGCGAGAGTAACTCCTGCTCGAGCTTTCATACATACTGGAGTTGATTTTGCAGGCCCATTTCTAATCAGCATGTCCAAAGGAAGAGGCATCAGAACTCAGAAAGCATACATCTGTGTGTTCATATGTATGTCCACGAAGGCTATGCACCTTGAGCTTGTTAGCGATTTAACGTCTGAAGCTTTTATCGCTGCATTCAAGCGATTTGTTTCCAGAAGAGGAAAATGCAGCGATATATGGAGTGACCAGGGCCGTAATTTTGTTGGTGCCAACAAAGAACTAATGGCCGCATGGAAAGAAGCAAATCTGGTCTTTGAAGGTGTCATATCAAACACATTGGCACTAGAAGGAACACAATGGCATTACATACCAGCATATTCACCGAACTTTGGAGGCTTGTGGGAGGCGGGTGTAAAATCCATTAAACACCATTTGAAGCGCGTGCTCACCACTAACCTCACCTATGAAGAAATGACCACGGTGCTGTGCCAAATTGAGGCTTGTCTCAATTCTAGGCCATTGTGTCCTATCGATGACAAGGACCCAGACTGCATAGAAGCATTAACACCTGGACACTTTTTAATCGGCGAAGCTCCTGTCGTTGTACCGTCACCTGATTTCAAAGATATAAAGACTCATTCCTTATCCCGGTGGCAATACACCCAAAAATTGCTTGGCGACTTCTGGCGACGTTGGCATCAGGAATATTTAACTCGATTGCAACAACGTCCCATTTGGTTAAAGAAGGCGGAGGAGTTCAAGATTGGCGATGTTGTTTTAATAAAAACCGAAGGATTACCGCCTGGCAAATTTTCTCTGGGTCGTGTTGTAGACAAACATCCCGGAGAAGATGGAATTACCAGAGTCTACAGCATAAAAAGTGGCAACAATGTAGTGAAGAGAATAGATGTTGCTCAAAGTTATGCCCTTTACCTATTGCTACTGAGTAAAATATTATGTTTAAGTTAATCATTAGAATACAATGTTATGTTAAGTTAATCATTAGAGCAAAATGTTATGTTAAATTAATCATTAGAGTCCAATGTTATGTTTAAGTTGAATTCCCGTGAAGTTAGTTTATTGATTGTCAGAGTAAAGTTTTGGATTAGTAAAAGAACTACGTCCTTTTGGTGGGCGGTATGTTATGTCTATATGCATGTATCATGTGATCGCTAAGTGTTTACTACTATCTGTATGCCCCCACGTAAGTTAGTCGCAAATAAATCGTCTTGAAGCAAACACGCATTTTAAATTATAAAGTTCCTGCTAAGTAAATCTACACCTTATCCTAAAGAACACCATGTTTACAATTTGTTTTGAGTTCACCATATTTCTGCGCTGTTGCAAGCACCATGATCAGGGATAAACTCTAACAACAAAAGCTAATAGAGGGCTACGTCAGTTGTGAAACAAAATGTGGATCGACTCCTTGACTTAAACAAGGTTCGAAAATCAACGTTTTCCATATTATTTTGATGATAATTCAGACTACATTTAAGCTTCAGTATTTCGTTCACTATCAAAGTAATTTTAATAATCTGTTAAACAGACTCTACAGCATTTCTTTTTCAATCGAGTTAATAGTCTCTAAGTTATTGCAAACAGAGCACCTAATTGAATTATGCTTTCAGAAAATGTAATATCTTAAATCAATACGAATAAAGTCTCGAGCACATGGTGTATTTTAAACGCGCAGACGACTCGCGTTTCATCTACGCGCGTCGTCTGCACAGCAAATGGCCGACGCGCGTAAAACGCGATAGAACGCGCGTGTGAAGCGCGTTTAAAGCGCGTACAAAGGGTCGACTTGGGATTACTGTATCTCCGCGTATACGTACAGTAGACGCGCTTTCCCGATCGCCTTGTGTGCTTAAGTTACAAGGTTGCGTTCTGATCTCGTTTAAAGCACGTTTACGCGCTATATCTGCGCGTCGTCTGCGCGTTTGTAATACGCCGTGTGCTAGGGGCCTAAGACTGATATTTCAAAATTGAAATCACTTAAATTCTCAGAACTGGTGCTTCAACATTCAATATTCCTACGATCAAAAATCCCTAACCATTCGTTAAACTAACTGGGAATTATTACGAAAATTAATTCCCCACTTAAAGATACAATCGCAGTGACCGTACTAAATTATCGTATATCAGTGTTTATAGGTAATAATGATGATTTAATATTGTAAATAAAAACGAAAGTCCTGCTTTGATGGCCTAGTGGTCGCAAGTGTGACTGTTGAGCATAAAGTTCGAGGGTTCAAACCGTAGAGGAGCAACCCCCCCCCCCCTGCAGTGGCCGATATGGAAATCATTGAACTGATTGCGTGCTCTAGTTAGCCGCTGCCGATCCAATTTGGCTAGATTAGGTATAACCAACCTATCTCGGATACAATGCTAGTATGAGCCGCAGAAAAGAAAAACGAACAAAATCATGTTTTGGGGCTCCACAAAGACAAGTCTCCTGCCCGTCATGCACAACTAATTGCCCCTCTGGACTTGAATGAGCGAATGACAGAGCTCCAGGTAGCTACGTAGTTGTCGGACCAGACCTTACCTTTTTTTTTTTTTTTGGGGGGTGGGAAATCATCAAATAACCCCTTCCGCTCTTGGGCAGAGCGAAAGGGAGTGTCAGACTTCTACTGACTAAAAACCACCCATGTTCCTTCTTCGCCCTTCATGTCGAGGCCGCGGTATCCCTTGCGGACAACCCGCAGCCTCGACAGGAACCAGACCTTACCTTACGATTCGAGAAAAAAAAGAAGCATTGTTCCCGATTGATGGCAATAAGCCTGCCCCGTTTCTTAACGGCCACATTTTGTCGTTCCTTTACTTTAGGTACTCCAGCCTAGCCCTTTGAGAATTACAGGTGTGATGTTATGTTACAGAATGTGGAAGGACCCTGCTGGGTAACTCGGGGTGGTTCAACTCGCCCGGGTGGGGCAGTGAGACGCCCCCTACGACCCCTGACCGCTGTGAATGGAGGATCGTGGCTACGCATGGTGAAAGAGTCGTTCTGAATATTACTGGTAAGTGGAACCAGCATGCTTTTATAAGGTTTATTGGATTTCGTACGACTTAATAATTGGGTTCCGTATGGTGTCGGACGTAAAGAATAGCACCATCCCATATCTTCCCGTGGGTGTCGTAAGAGGCGACTAAGGGACTTACCAGAGAATGGGCAGCAGCGTTCTCTGTGCCTTCGTAACAACTATACTGCGATCGCCAACCCGCCTGCCAAACGTGGCGATTATGGCAAATCCCCCCATTCTGGGGGAGGCTTAGGTCCAGCAGTGGACGTCTTTTGGCTGAAGTGATGAATAATTGAGTAGTAGCCATTTTTTTGGGGGTGGGAAATCGTCAAATAGCCTCGCCCGCTCTTGGTCAAAGCGGAAGGGAGACTTCTACTGACTAAAAACCACACATGTTCCTTCTTAGCCCTTGCGCCGAGGCCGCGGTATCTCTTTCGAACAACCCGCAGCCCCGACGGGTTGGGTAGTAGCCATGTCATCATTATTTCAGCAGAAAGACGTCTACTGCTGGACTTAGGCCTACCCAAGTGTCGCCACATACACGGGTCCCGTACGTCTCACATCACGTCATTCCATGTTAAAGAATAATTCAGCATTTCCCTTTAGTATAGAAGCCAACCTGAACAATGTCCAATTTCAATGTGTGTGTGTGTGTGTGATAGCTATATCGTGATGTAATCCTACTATTAGTTTTAAGTTTGTGATACTGCCTCGTTGGTCTGGTGGTCGCAATTGCAAATGCTGAGCATGTGATCCTAGGCTTGATTGTCAGGGCGGACAAGTATTTCTCATTAGCGACCACGGAGTCTGGATTTGTGCCCGTTTGATGGCAATAGGCTAGCCCTACTTACTTAGGACTTCAACTTAACTGGCTAAATGTGCGTGTTATTAGGTACGCCTCTGCCTAGCTAAACCCTTCAGAAATTACAGGCGTGATGTTATGTTATATTTATAGACATCATCGAAGATATTGAAATGTAATATCCTTTGAATTTATTGTGTGATAGACGAGTTTCTCCAGCTTTAAATGTCAAGTGCTCATCAACTTACGCAAATCGTTTTCTATCCAATCGAGACGTACTTCGCTAAATTCTAATTAATTGATTTCATTTCCAAGTGGAAATTGCATATTCTCACCTTTGACTTTTCAATGTGCTATCTTCGTCTGAATTGCTAAATACACTTTAACTTCAACTATACTGCGTTTATTTAAACATTAGTTAACAAGGAGCAGCAGTGGCCTAGTCGTGGTGGCCCTTACGAACAGTAAGTCGTGGGTTCAAAGCCAGGCAGGCGCATTACTTTGTGTAATTTATTTCATCACTGCTGCTCTCAAAACGGTGAAGGAAAACATCGTGAGGAAACTGGCATATCTTAGAACCAAATAATTCAAAGACATGTGATATCTACGAACCCGCACTGGGCTCGCGTGGTGGATTATAGCTATCCCTCTCCTAGAGAGGAGGCCTGAGTCCCTGCAGTGGGAACATGGCTGATGATGATGATACTTTTCTGTGTTTCTCACTGGTTTATTTGTTGTGTTTTGAATGAGCCGCTTACACAAAACCGACTTCAAAAACACAAAAAAGTGAAAAATAACTTTAGCTTCTGAAGTCGGTGACTTTTGTTTGTTTTATTCAGTTTTTTTGTCACCGACTTCAGAAGCTAAAGTTATTTTTCACTTTTTTGTGTTTTTGAAGTCGGTTTTATTTTTTGCAAAAAAGTTTTTTTATTTTTCCATTTTTAGTTGTAATATCCTTTACAAATATTTGATATTCATTAATTTTACGTTGTTAACAATACATGTCACGGTAATAGGCTTTATCCGCAATAAAATGGAACTTAACATACCTAACTCTCGAAATCTGGGCGTCCTGTACACATCTGCGTACCCCGTCAGAGCATACAGGGGTGATGGTAAGTTAAGATGTTGCGTAAACAATAAACATCCAAGCGATTGCAGCAATCACGACAGATTTGCCGTCTATTTTTGAAGAGTTCTATTGTATATCTCCGAAGATCAGGATCAGATCTTTACCAAATTTAAATGGGACCACCTCAGGAGTATACTCTTTCAAATAAAAAAAGAATTTTGAGAATCGGTTCACAAATGGAGGAGAAATCAGGTAACATACATAAAAAAAAAAAAAAAAAATACATACACACGAACATATAACCTCCTCCTTTTTTGAAGTCGGTTAAAAACACAATGACTGTAGTTCTAAAATGCCGGTTTCCTCACGATGTCTTCTTTTACCGTTTTGAGAGCAGAGATAAAACATATTCAGCATTAATTCTTCTGAACAGTAGACGCAACTCCATCGAATACTAATTTAAATAGTCTACCAAAGATAGCAGTTATATCTACTTAGTACTGTTACATTGTCCGACACAATGTTCCACACTCCGAGAATAATTTCATTCTCCAAGACAAAGTCGAAGCGTTTATTTCAATTAGAGAGCTACGTTTCAGATTTATAGGGTGGACTATTGTGTAAAAAGTCCCTCTAGAATCAGACCTTGTGGTTGGAAGCCATCTTTACGATATTGCATTATTAATATACACCATTAACGCCTTTCTGTTTTTTTTTGGGGGATGGGAAATCATCAAATAACCCCTCCTGCTCTTGGGTAGAGCGCATGGGAGTGTCAGACTTCTACTGACTAAAAACCACCCATGTTCCTTCTTAGCCCTTCATGTCGAGGCCGCGTTATCTCTTGCGAACAACCCGCAGCCCCGACGGGCGTCGGCCCTTGCGGGCCCCTTCCATGTTGCTGACATCTCTTTAAGGCGCGCGTGGAACACGAACGCGCTGTCGACACGGCCTGTCGTCGTCATAAGATCGCCCGGGGATCGCCGAACCGTTGAGGCCTTATAAACATCATCATGCCACGGTTTTTCCAGCTATGCTAGGGCCGGCTTTCAGTCTTACCGGCTTCAACTAAATACCAGTATTTTACACGGAACGACTATCTATCTGTTCTCTCCAACCCAGTTAGTACTGGGTAACTGGATACCCTTTGGTGGACTTGTTTTTATTTGTATAAACACGACCCTTTAATGAAATATTTTTTGCGGTTAGTCTGATTTTAGGTACGCTTACCACTTGTAAACTACTTACTAGAAAGATTTTAAAGCAGTTTTCACCATCAATCAAAGTATTTCTTGAAAAAAGTCTTATTGAACAATACTCAACATTTTTCCTGCATTTGACATGTTGACATTCTTTCTTTCTTTAATACTTTCATATTTCAACCCCTCTAAAGCAAGACGGATCTGAATATATTACAAAGAAGACATTTGAGACAACACTCGAACATCTCAATTCTTCGCCCCATCTACCTTCCTATTGTCTCGGTATTGTATCCAAAAACGTATACCTACAGACCTGCTTATTCCTCAATACGTATAAAGGAGCTCTTTCCAGGAAGGCCCTGAAGTGTTTGCTGAGAGCCTTGGCAGCCCAATTTTGTTGGAGGGCCTACTTGAGACGACCCTCGGCTGTTAGCGAATCGTTAATTTTTACAAATGCACGCAAATGGATGCTTAATGTTGTCATGTTTGAGATTTTAATTATAGTACAAACTAGCATTAAGTCTGCAAATTATTGTTAGGATATGGTGAAAAAGCTTTGGAAAAATCCGACATCGCATTTCCTTGAGCGTTTGGAAGTTGTATATCTATTTATTATATGTAATGAAATTAGAAAAGGGGTTTGAACTTTTTTGTATGGAAGCTGGCATATCGACCCACCGCCATTTTGTTTTTTTTTAGAAATCACGGCCCACGATGAAATTGGTATGTATGGGTAGAGATCACCCAGACTAACAAAAAATGTCATGGAACATGGTACTCCAAAGTGTCACGTTATCGAGATATTTGAAGGTAAAGATCGACATATGACTACCTTTATCTGCATTTCTAAATTATTTAATACAGATGGTAAAAAAACCCTAAACGACGCTCTACCCAAAAACATAATCAGTTTGATACATTTTACGCGACAACTTTCGTACCACCCATAAACAGGGAAATCAATTTACCATGATTTTTTAAGACGGTATAAAACCAAACACCTAAATACAACATAAACCTGAACCTTCCAAAAATATTCAAACCCAGGCATAACGTATAAACCCTTGGTCATACTGGACGAGTACTCGCTGCGAATGCTACAGTCTTGCCGCCAAAAAAATCTCTTGGTGTGGCACGCTATTCTCTGCTACTAATAATTAACAATGAAATCATAAACCAAGTTTTAAAGTATTTAATTACTTGCCTCAGAACCAAAAATTAGAAGAAACATGTGGAGGAACGTGGAAAATGTTGTGAGGAAATTGAGTATGAATGTGGGACATGACGTGGGTATAAGAATAAGGAAGACCATCAAAGAGAAGATTGATGGACTGTATTCAGGATTAGATTTATATGTGTTCAGGGTGATATGGCTACCAAGGAGGTGACTGCTGAAATGACGAATGAAGGAGAAGTATGAAAGAAGAAGACATAGAGCACGGATCCCAAAAAAAATGGAACAAAGCCAGAAGAATGATGATGATCTGTTTCCCTGTAAAAGGGTGACCTTTTACAGGGAAACAGACCTTTCCCCAGCGGTGGAAAACTATATCAGTGATGTTGGACTCGCTTCGTGTGACCGAAGCTTTACCGTTTTCCCACCAAATCGATACACCATTACATTCTGTCCATAATTTCCGTTTGACTTGTCACAGCACCCACTAACTCAAATCACTCACAGAAATCGTAGGCTCGCTCCTTGCGGAAACCTATACAGCCTTCCTTTCATAAATCGACAAATTGTGTCCACAATAATCCTTCATAGTCAGACTAACAGAAATACTTTGACGGCAGTATCTCGTTAAGCTTTATCTAGCAGACAAATGGGTGTTTGGACAAGCGGTTATAATCCAGTTTATATCGCTAGTAAGCCCCCTGTCAAAGGAAGTTATACTTTTTGTCGGAGTCTGGTAGACAGAGATTTGTGAAGGTTGAGGATCTGCCTTGATTGGGAGCGGGCGAATAACAATGTCAACAGTAACTGATGTTGATGACAAAGCTTTTTATTTTGACAACTCGTTATCTAAGATCTAACACAGTGTAAGTATTTTTTTTAAGATTTTGGCATTTTGATGCCGTTCGCTGAAGAATCGGAACCTGTGTATGTTAGAACTTAATGATTTACGTTACCGATATTAAATTTTTGCAGTGGATTACGAATTTCATTGGCAAAAGCGTTATAACGATCGTGCATCAATCAATTGCTTTTATAAACTCTCGAAAATGGCGCAGCAAATAACTAACAAATAGAATATTGAAGCTAAACACAAAAACTTCCTATAAAGCTATTGAAGCTACTAGTTGTTTAATGCATAATAAAAATAATGATTAGCCCCACCCACGGGTTTTGCCTTCTCCCTTCAACATCCACTCGCTTTATAGGTTACTCCCGCTCAGCTTCCTAACTCAATCTCACCCTTACTTTCTCTCCGAAATAATTATCTTACACAATCCAATCGTCGAGAATATTTTCTAAGAACCAAACTCGACCTTTAGTAAGCAATTTTTCATCTTAATGAAGAATGACTACCCAACGAAAGTACATTTCTTTCAACATAACACTTATCTTAAAAAATGGGCTCAGTAATTGGCGTAATTAAAATAAATTTGCTTATGAAACTTATCTGGATGATTGGGACAACTTAATTACGAGTTATGGCGTCGCTCATTGAATTTTCTTTTTAGCCCAATGTCATGGTCAGCATTTGGGGGTTTTGAATTTTTAGAAGATTCTAGGGATATGCATAGGCTCACGCCCTTTTCTCATGAGGGGAGGCAGAAACCAAAGAATACTAGGTACCTGCTGCGATCCTTTTTTTTAAGGGTGGGATATCATCAAATAACTAACTCTGGGTGGAGCGGTAGGGAGTGACAGACTTCTACTGACTAAAAACCATCCATGTTCCATCCTAGCCCTTTATGACCGGGGCCGCGGGATCTCTTTCGCACAACCCGCAGTCCCGGCAGGCGTCGGTTCTTGCCCCTGCAATGTTGTTGACATCTCTATGAGGCAATGGACGAACACGAACGCGCCGTCGACACGCCCTGTCGTCGTCATAAGACAGACGGACGGTGAACTAGCCCATTATTCATCGTCCACAGGCCTACGGTGGCCGGAAGCCATCACGTGGCCCCCGACGCCCGGAGCGTCTCTTCCTGCTACGATCCTTACATGCTCTTTTTGCCTCGTCCACATTTTTACATCTGGTCACTACGCACCTGTCTTTTCTGAAGAACCTGACCAATAAGGTCACTGTATGATTTCTAAGGCGTCCCCTCCCACCGTTGCCACTTACATCTGCCTTGTCACTCATGACCAAACCATTATCAGCATAATTTGGTCCTATTTTTTCAAAAATACGTCCATTATATTCGACTTGCTTTTGAAGTCATCTAGATTAATTGTAATTTGTGTCTAGACAACGCTTAAATATTGACTGTTCATCTAACTAAGATTGAAGAGAAAATCAATCAAGATATTTTAATTACGTAACAGCACGTCTGTAATCCCAGATGGGTTAGACAAAGACGTAACTAATAGTACACCCACATGTTGCCAGTTATTTTTAAGCCCCATGTAAAAGGTGGCGACCCTGTTACCATCAACTGCGCATAAATCCGGTCTCCGTGACTGTTACTAAAAAAGACCTGATGAAAAACCCGATAACACTTTGCTCGACCAGCATAGCTATTCACAACCACTCGATTGTCCATTGTATCCAATCGATCCATCGTACTATCGAACTATCGAACTATCGAAAATCGCTATTCACAAAACCGATGAAGAGAGTATCAATTCTGCCGACAGTTTTTTGCTATCGGAAGTGCAATCGAATCAGAATTACGACGCCATTTTGAACTACACTATAAACAAGAGTCGTTGCGTATCCATTTAAAATTAAAATCATTTTAAAATGGTTTTTAATTAAATATTTAGTTACTCGACGGATATTCAGTACAATGAATAGTAAAACTAATAGAAATACTCATTTCTTTTATGTATTTTCTTTTTTTTTGTATTTTGTGTGTACATAAATAAATAAATATAATTTATTGGCTACATAAAATTTTTCGCCACAAGTGTTTATGTACACCATGTCGATCGAATCTGTGAATAGCATTTGCCAATCGTTCGATTCAAAAATCTGATACTCGAAAAAGTGTCAAGTTCGATTCGACTTCGATTCGATTGTTCGTGAATAGCTATGCTGGGAATCAAACCCAGGACCTTATGTTCAGCAGTCGACCACTAGACCAACGAGACAGCCAAAAATAATTACTTAGCTAATAGGGGGTCTTACATTTTTTGATTCATTACAAAAATAACTTTGTATCGGATGCCGTCAAAACGTTGAGCAAAGGATCTTTAGGCCTATTTCCGTCTTATTTATTAAACATTTTCTAAAGTTCCTTCCAAGCTTAAAAGGAAAACGCATTAAGTTTCCCTAAATAGCAACGACGAAAATTCACCTTTTTCGGTGCTCTCGTCCAAACATTTTAAGGGATTTGCCACGGGTATTTGATCCTAAATACCAAATTAAACCTACCTATAGAAAAAAATACTCCTTTAAAAGATCTTTTAAGCGTCCATTATCAAGTACCGTGAAATAGGATCCTTTACACACAAACATGGGTAGACCGTAGTACCGTACTACGTAAGCACAAGAGTAGTGTGTAAGTATGTGCGGTGTGTGTGTGTGTGTAGGTGTGTTTGTGTTTGGGTGTGTGTGTGCACGTGTCCGTCTGTACAGAATAAGGTCCAATACATGCAAATAAATTTACCATTTCGTTTGTCCGTTACGAATATAAATGGATTCTGGTGAATTAATGAATTTATTACCAGCTTTTATTTTAAGTGGCCTATGGCCGGTCACTTGCGACTATAAATCTTTTGTGGCGGCACCACTGGTCTCTGGGGACTGAATTCTTTGTGTTGCTGGAAAATGAAGATACATTTAGGAATGTTCTAAATCCCTACGTTAGGAACTTAGGACTGCCATATTAGAGAAATGTTAGTATTTTAAAGTGTTTACGTGAAGTATTACCCCATTCGAGGAGCTTGTAGTTTAATAATAATTGCCACTCGGGTCGATCTTTAGGTTAAGCCGCGCTTGCCTAGGTTGGTCTGCGGATGGGTGACCGCCCATTACATACCGAGTTTCCTCCGTGCCTCGGAAAGCACGTTAACCTGTTGGTCCCGGCTGCCATATTTAGATCTTTGACAGTCCTTACAGGTAGTCAGTGACCTGAAAGTGACAACCAGTCTTACCAAAGTGTTACCCAGTAATAACTGGGTTGTGGAGGTCAGATAGGCAGTCGCTCCATGTAAAATACTGGTACTCAGCTGCATCCGGTTAGACTTGTGTATGTTGGGGTCGGAGTCTAGGCAGATGACGTGAAGTATTACCCCGTTATCATCCTCTTGCACTGATCCCAATTTATCAGGGGTTGGCGCAGCATGTCATTTCAAAGTTTTACTTCAGTATTTGACTGCCTCGTTATCTAGTGGTCGCAAATGCGACTGCTGAGCACTAGGTCCTGGGTTCGATGCCCGGGTCAGGTAAAGTGTTATTGGGTATTTCTATCAAGAATTTCTCAGTGGGAGCAGGAGTCTGAATGTGTGCCCAGTTGATGGCAATAGGCTGGCCCCCTATTACACACACTTGGGACTTAAACATAACTGGCGAAATGTGGGTGTACTACCTATTAGGATTAAACGCGTGATGTTATGTTATAAAAATTATTGAAATTAAGTATGGAGAGAATTATATTTTAATGTGCTAAAAAAAAGAACAAAATTGACGAATTTTCGATTATTGTAAGCTCTTTAGTAAATTCAATAACCAGTGTTTCTTCAGAATAATTTTGTTTGAATCTAATAATAACCGTGAACAAAAATCCAGATAATAATGTCGGACAGAAATAAAACTAAGCTTACCTTCGTTACTACTTTAATATATCGTCTTGTTCAAACACATTTAGAAATATTTTCAGAATCGGAAGGATAAATAAAATAAAATAGAGCACACAAAAAATAACAAACATGAAGATAATCTGGTTTGTTCTAAAAATAGCAGATAAAAAACCGTTTGAGATGTTGCTAACAAAGATCACAAAGAAAGATACAACTTAATTATAGTATCAGAAATAGGACATAATGTAATATTACTTCAATTCACAACCGTGATACAGAATGACTTTAAAGACATTTTGGCATTTTTTTTTGTAATTACTCTTTTTTACATAACAAAATTCTTTACTTGTGACTCTCTCATTGTTCACCATTTTGTGTAACAAATCAGTCACAAAACCCTTGGGTGTTCCGAATTACCCGACGAGGGTGGAGTAATTTTGAACGCACCGTGGGGCAATCACGGATACTATGGGGTAACCACGAATACTGTGGTGTAGGTAATGCTAACGATGTTTTTGAAATCCAAATAATATGCTATCTATGAAGATACCTACACGCAGCCATTGCAGGTTTCAGCCAAAACAACGTTCCCAATTAATTCACATGAATGCAAACTAATTAGCGAATGTACAACTCATTGGTTGGTCAGCAATTCAGTCTATTTCAAACATTCATTTTATAGCAGATTCACTGGGTTCATGAGAAATAGTATTTATGCAATATTATTAATTTATTTATAACACTAATTGAAATAAACCACTGAATTTCTGTTTGAAAATATAAATTAATATTGACCATAGATATATTATCATCATCATATCAGCCCGAAGTCACCCACTGCTGGGTATAATAGGCCTCCCTTTTCTTCCACCACACGTCCCGCTCCTGTGCGTCTCTCAATGCCTTGCTCCATCGGCCATCTCCGCGTCGAGATGTCCTGCCCAGGTCCACCTGAGGCGCACTGCCCGGTCCCCGACATTAAAGACTTTCGTCCGACGGCGGATTATATAATATGATGAATTTAAAAAAAGTGCCACACTGGGGTTGGACTTGTAGCAGCACCTACAGTAACATTATCCGTGGTCTGAACGGTATCTTATCTCTCTCTGTTGTGTCACTATTGCAGGCTTGCTGAAAGAAGTCTTTGCTAATATTATAAATAGTATTTCTTTGTAAGTTTGTATGTAGGGGGTAATCATCGGAACTATTGGTCCGATTTCGAAAATTGTTTCACTAACGGAAAGCTACATAATTCCCGAATGCTTTAAGCTATATTTAAAACGTTCCCGTGGGTTCTTCTTCTTTATCGTGGGGCTAGTGCTCAACTTGGTGTCAGAGTTGTAAGCCGCCCAAGGGCCACTAACTTCCCGTCGGGGTCGGGGCTGCGGGATGTTCGAAAAGATACCGCGGCCTCGGCACAAGGGCTAAGAAGAAACATGGGTGGTTTTTAGTCAGTAGAAGTCTGACACTCCCTACCGCTCTGCCCAGAGTGAGACGAGTCATTTGATGATTCCCCATCCCCGTAAAAAAAAGGGGGCATCGAGAAACATCTCTCATTCATGCTGGTTTCCTCACCGAAGCAAGTGATAATTAAATAATACACACATGAAACCGAATAATCAGGTTGTGCGCGTCTTGGATTCGAACTCGAGAATTATGAGTTTCCAACATGACATATTTCTATGCAGTCTAATGGTCCTAACAAACGGGAGCGAAGCCGTGAGCAAAAGCTAGTTACCAGTGTGCTCTTTTTTGTATTTTGTTTACATAAATAAATAAAACACACAGAAGTTTAAATTATACCAAATAAACACAACATAATAAATAACATCACATATGTTAAAACAATAATTGAATAACTAGAAACAATGAATCCTACCTTTTTCAGCAATAGACGTTTTTCAACTAAATGATGATGACGATGATACAATTTAATTAGTCTCTTTAGCCGAAACATTACAGTGTAACAGTGTTACTCGTACCTAGCGCTGTTTCGGTATAAGTCCGGTCCTACAAAAAATACGCACAACAGTATTAAAGAAACCCAAAAATGTCAAACAGAGTCCTACTTTAAAACCCGCTAGTTGGGTAGCCGACATTCAGATTTATTCAACAACACATGGTTGAACTAGTCGTCGACCTAACTTTGTGCAAGAAAAAGGTCAAACGAAGAAACTAAGCATGATTTATAATGACAATCATGCTCCCAATTTGTAGTAAGAAGTCTTGAATAATCATATTTATAAGCATAACAAAATATCACGCCTGTAGGTAATCCCCAAAGGTAGGCAGAGGTGTACCAAATATAAGTGCACACACATTTCGCCAGTTGTGTTTAGGTCTCATGTAATAGGGGGCAAAACTACTGCCATCAACCGGGCGCAAATCCAGACACCGTGACTGCTACTGAGAAAGTCCTGATCGAAAAACCCAATAACACTTCGCCCGATCCAAAAATCAAACCCAGTACTCCGTGTTTAGTAGTTGCGCTTGCGACCACTAAACCAATGAGGCAGTCAAGGCAGAGGGGGGGAGGGATCAAGGCAGTCATAATAATATTTATGACAAAAAAACATTAAAATAAAAGCTTTTTAACTTTGCTCCAAACCACTTTATTTTAAAATTAAGGTATATCGCAGAGCCAGACTCACAAAAACATCATCCATTACCTACGTGTGGAGGAGTGACAAATACAGCAAAACAAAGGCGAGACTTGAGATTTATTGTGGCTCGAATTGGACGGAGCGGGTTACGGGTTAGAATGGTCTGTAGAAATGTAGGACCACAGAGAAAGAAAACCGTATAAGTATATAGGGTGTAAACAAACCCTTCGCGAAACCGTCAACCAAGCATTATGTACATCAAACTAAGTAACTCCACGCAAAAGTTATTGTTGGGAAATTACTTAAATTTTTGTGGTTAAAAATCACGTTTTAAGGTAGGGCTCAAAACATTTTTCACCTCAGCACCTCAAACAAGCAGGTTTTGCTGTTTACAGACAGTGAGCAAAATTCGATTTTGCTGCGAGCGTGAGACAAAGTAACTTTATAATTTTTTTTTTAATACCGAGAACTGTGCAGGTCTACTCACAAAATTCTAAAGATTTTAAATTTTCAACTTCGTATTGTTCTGTCACTTTCACTTCGATACGAAAAAAGCGAGAGATAGAAACAAGTCGATTCGAAATTTGATTTTCAAATTCCATATTAATAGGCCTAAAAAAGAAACAAACAATAAAACTTTCGGATACCGATATTGTAAATCGATAACCGTAATATTGTAAATCAAGTGATGAAATGAAAAATTGTTATATTTCGAATAATCGAATTATATTTTTATATTTAAATCAAGATGAAGAATGTTGAAGAAAAAAATACGAAGTTTATCATGTAGGTATCTACGTATTTATTTATAGTTTTAACAATTTTTAATATTGAGACAGAATACCGCGAGTGTAGTTTCAGAACGAATTAAAAAAAAAAACAGCGGGATTCAATTTTTTATTGTTTTAGTCTCTGATGCTAGCTACAAAGTACAATAAAATTTGGATAATAAAGTAATAATAATAAATAAATATGAGTGAGTCCAGTGACGAAGTCTGCTATTTAACACCCGAAGAATTGAAGAATAATGTAAAAAATGCAGAATTAAGTTTCCTGCCTGAAAAATCTCGCGAAAAATATCTGAAAGCATACCATGTCTTCAATGAATGGAGACTTACAAAGGGCGCAAGCAGTTTTTCGGAGACGGTGTTGCTATCATATTTTTTAGATATATCACAGACGAGACGAGGCGTTCATCTACAATGTGGAGTATTTACTCAATGTTGAAAGCTACTTTAAAAACAAAACATAACGTGCATATTGAAACATACCTACGCAAAACTCGTATCTTTTCTAAAAAGAATGTCAGTTGGGCATAAGGCTAATTTTATTGAATTGGTACCTCTACCTACAATATTAATTATTTTGATTCACAATAAATAGTTACTTCAATCTATTCCTGTTTATTATTTTATCTCCTAAAGTGTTCTCGCTGCTGAAGTGAAAAGTAATGTGTGTTACACGAGAGCAAAGTTTTTTTGCATCTCGTGCCTTTGAATCCCTCGCCACACTCAGGATTCAACTTTAGAATCACTCGCTACGCTCGTGATTCAACTATAGAATCCTTCGCTTACTCGGGATTCAAAATCAACACTCGCAGCAAAAACCCACTTTGCTCTCTTGTTGCACAAATAACTATTGCTGGTCTATCAGATGTGATGCATTAAATACTATAATATTAAAATCTTACACTTTTTGTAAATAAAAAGTTGGTTGTTTGACCCCCAATATGTCTATTTGTAATAAGAAGGTTTCCAGGTATGGTCTAGAATTTTAGATCAACAAAATGATCGTCCTTTGTCGTTCAAGTGCAGGGCAGAGGCCTCTGTTCTTCTGTGCAGTTCATCCCATCTCCTTCTGGGCTTACCGCATTGTCAATTCCTGCCAGTTGGGATCCACTTCAGCCTAGTAGCTGTATAGCTTCATAACTAATCACAAAAAACGTCTGGTACAGCACTAAACATTAATACGTTAAATTGCCATAAGTACCTAAAAACATACCGTACAATTTTATTTCAACATCTATAGATAACACAAACATACATCACAACACCGCAACATTCACATCTTCGTTTCGACTATTTGGCCAGCAATTAACTGATGAACTAGCACGTTGATTGATTGCTCGCTTCATCAACTAGAAGGGTCGTAATGAAAATTGACTGAACCTCTACTTAGTGTGCCGAAAATGCCAACATTCGTTCCTAAATGTAGCTGTTTTAGGATTTGCTTGAAGTATTACCCACGAGGGAACAAAATAAAGGTGCTTGAAAACGGTGTTTTGATGTTAGAGTCGCAAAAAAAACTTTTTACTAACATGGTGATGCGGAGGAATGAGAAAAATGGCTATAAGAGTAGAGGAAGACCAAAGAAACGATGTATGGAATGAGTGAAGGATGCTATGGCTAGAAAGGAGGTGACTGCTGAGATGACGAGTAATAATTATAGAAGTATGGAAGAAGATAACATACTGTGCCAACCACATATAAATTGGGAAAAGGACAGGAGAAGGATGAAGAAAAAATTTTATTCATCAAAATGTTCATACAATGTAGATTTAGAGCCAAAGGTCGTCGGTATTTTAGCTTTGTATTTTATTAAAAGTAATTGGTGTTTTTGGAAATAAAAATAAACCTAGTTTAACTAAATAGAATTTCACTTTACGATGCCAAATTATGCTTTAATCTTTAATTCATTATCGAGAAAGACGTTCAAAATAATGTTTATTGAAATACCAAAATCGCTGGACGCTCCAAATAAACACTCAAAAATAAAATCTTTTGGCAGTTCTATTTCGATATCCACAAAGTCAAATAGAGTGGGGCCCAATATCCTGCAACTTTATTCGTGGGGCCGCCAAACATCGCAACATCAAACGGTTTCATTGGAATAGACCCTACACACGTAAAAACCCCGTGGCGTTGTATGGGGAGCAATGGACGGAAATATAAAGCTAAACGCACCTATTATGGGCAACTTTGAAGTTTGTATTCATGGAATACGGTTGAAAATAGGTCGAGTATGTTTGCACGATGTATGAACGAAAGTTGACTAAGGATGTTTATTACGAGATGAGAGGAAAAGTTAACGATTTCGTAAATAAAATCACGTTTTGTGTAAGTAGGTACTTTTCGTTTTACAGTTGTTTCAGCCTTCTAGATAATGATTTGCTGTTTTTCATTCCATCTGTTGTTTATGGGACGTCGTTTCCATTTATCATGAAATTATAGTTGTTCAATCAGATAACAGTGTACGGTGATAGTCTAGTGGCGGGCGCGTGACCGTCGGACCTCCAAGTCATAGGTACGTCTCAAGTACAAACCCATGATCCTCTGATTTTTCGGGGCCATGTTCATATTGTTAAGGGTACATTTCACCAAAAAAAATCTAAGTAGTCCGTCAGATAGATTTCCAAAAAAGTAATGGACACATTATTTTTCTTTTTTCACGTAAACAAAAGATGAAGACAATGCTTCGAAAAGTCGCGTTTTTTTTCACTCGCCAATAAAATAAAAATAAATAATAATAATGAAATGCCTTTCTGGCAGTTACAGTAAAAAAGACCTTAAAAGACATTGTTAAAAGTCCTCTAAACAATGAAAACCCCAACCTCAGAATAAGGCCATCGAAAGCAATAAGTTTCCACTTCAATTCGCAACGTTTAGTGGCCAGTCCTGGAATCCTGTTCAATACAAACTTCCCAACGTTACATGACCTCCGCCCTACACAACCCCTTACAAATACCTGAACAAAGTTTACTAATGAAGGGGATAGTGGGGTCATCGTGTGCTGGTCAGTTAAAAATGGGAGGTCGTAAATTGCCACTGGTCACTACCACCTTAGTTTACGATTGCGGTTGTACTGTTAAACTCCATTAATTTATGGGTTTAAATATAGAATTAAATTGCTTACGAATACAGATTTAATTGAATCAGAGAGTCGAATTTGCTGACTGTTGTTTTAGCAAGAGTGTCCCCAAACAACGATTCAGTTTCGAATTTGGAACGAAAAGCGTTTTGTATTTTGCATTTGGTTATTTTCGTTGGTGCTGAAATTCAATTTCCATATTGCGGTTTTCTGTAATACCAAAAATCAATTAAACTTTGTTGATAAATAGTTTGCTTAAGATTCGTAAGTTTACATAAGCGTTTGTACTTAAATGAAGTTTAGATTAGTCGCATATAATTCTGATGAAGACACATAATGTCGTAAGAACGCTTAAACAGAAATTTGGAAGTTAGGGTATACTCCTGTAGGTACTACTAATGAATAACAGTGTTGGAACAATTAATTGGTACATCATGTCATCATCGAAGCGATGTCACACTTCGTTGGCGTAGGCCCCCGAGAGCAATCACTGATGCAGCTTTCGATAAGTTACACGGCCAATTGATCAGAGTTCAGTCGTTCTCATACATTTACTTTAAATTAAAGTATTTCGTAGTACATAGTTATAACCATCTGTAGAGCCATCTGTGGAGGCTTGTAAATGGCTTGTCGTGTAACATCTCATTATTAATAAATGTATTGTTAGCTGTAAGCCACCCGAAGAAAATAAAATAAAACAATATTCTTTTAGCTACTTTTAAAGATCATGCACAATGATTTGGCATCGCTTTAAGATGCTTTACTGATGATGGCTTGATACTTCGCCATTTACTTGCTATCGATTCTTCTTGCCGTTATCGTCCGGCACAAAATCGTTTGAACGTGTAGCCAAAGACCATAGGGCCGCCTATGGTCTTTGGCTACACGTTCAAACGATTTTTTTGATTGTTTGTAACGAATAGGCTCCGAAACTACGGAACCGATTTCAAAAATTCTTTCACCATTGGGAAGCTACACTATCCCCGAGTGACATAGGCTACTTTTCATCCCTGTATTCCCACGGGAACGGGAACTATGCGGGTGAAACTGCGTGACGTCCGCTAGTATTCCATACATCCCAAACTTTTCTTACAGAAATTGACATCCACAAATCCGAAGACTGCCGTTCAGAGTGGGTCGAAGTGCGGGATGGGTACATGCCAGACGCTCCAGTACTTGGCAGGATCTGCGGCTCCGGGAAAGGTCCCATGATGAGGTCTACTGGCTCAAGACTGACTGTGGTGTACCAACCTGGACCGAGACCCAAACCTCATAGAGGATTCAGGGCGTTTTATGAGGGTATGTTATGATCACACAGAATTTCCCCGCTTAATTCCAATACTTTTGATTAAGATTACGACCGAAAACTTTAGAAATGTCTTTAGATCTTTTGGCACCAAATTTAAACGGATAATTCTAATACATGATTGTATTCACTTGTGTGAGTGTCGCAATTTATTGCGTTGTCCTTGCTAATAACTTAGTTTAACGTAAGCAGGGTTCTCTGATTTCGCCAAGAAAAAAAATAGTAGGAGAGCAACGAAAGTGATGCAAAATGCTTCACAGGAAACTTATTTTATAATGCACGTAATACAAAGAGATCTCAAGAAGTAATGTACTTGTTGCAGCTGTTTGTGGTGGAGACATAGAAGTGGACAGCACAGGACATCTGGAGTCACCGAACTACCCTGATGACTATCAGCCTAATAAGCTTTGTATTTGGAGACTTTCCGTACCGCAGGTAAACATCACTCAATAACTCAATTTAATCGATACGCTGAGAAAAAGGCGTCCCCTTATTCGTAGATTTTGTTCTGAACTAATGCAACAAATTAGAATATCGAGATCGAGATCGAAATTCGTGATCATAATATCAAGTTGTTCTTATCTTTCAGGATTATCAAGTAGCTCTTCGTTTCCACTCATTCGAGGTTGAGAACCATGATACTTGTTCCTATGATAAGGTGAAGGTCAGAGATGGTGACTCCATGGACAGTCCCCTTATTGGCATGTTCTGCGGTCACAAAATTCCTCCTGACATAAGGTACGTTTCGATTTTCTTTTCTGATTGTTTCCTTTGCCAATATTTTGATGACAACCACTTCCAGCATTATTTTACGGTGGAGGCAACCGTCGTGCCTTTCATCGCATGCTTCATAACTTTACTAGCGTTGCAAACAGACGGTACGATTAGCGCAGTCGCTGAGCGATTGGACTGCTGCGCTGCGTGTCGCGGGTTCGATCCCCGCGCGTAACAAATATTTGTATAACCTACAGATAGTCGTTCCGGGTATGGGTATTTGTGTATGTGAGCTTGAATGTTTGTGAACGCACCCACGAAACAGGAGAAATTCCTAGTGTGGGGCAAAGTTTAGAAAAAAAAATATGCTGAGTTTGTCAGTCAATCAGTTTCTTCGGTTACTATCTTTTTTTAATCGTTTTTGCTTGTGCTTTGTCTGGGTCATCATTAACCCGGCCTTTAGAACTATCACAACTGGATGACGTTCTTCGCACTAAAGCTACTGCTCCGCAATAATCTTCTCTTACCCAATTTCTACCTACGCAACAGCTAAACAATACTTACATTTCAGGTCTACTTCCAACAAGTTGCTGGTCATCTTCGAGTCTGACAGCACCGTCCAGAAGGCTGGCTTCTCCGCGACCTTCATGAAGGAGTTTGATGAGTGTGCTTCCATAGAGCATGGATGTAGCCACTCTTGTGTCAATACTCTTGGAGGTTATGAGTGTGCCTGTGATATTGGCTACGAGCTGCATTCTGATGGGAAGAAATGTGAAAGTATGTGGACTTTGTTCTACATTTAGTTATATTTCTTCGGAGGAAAATACGACACTGACACTGAGAAAGTGGCCATCTACTGGTCACCAAGTAATTTAATTTGATAAGACGTATGTATCATTGTCGATGGAGGTATATAGTCCATTTGAAGTGGTCCAGAAAACACGATCCTCATTAATGAGGGATCGATTGAAGAAGATTTTTTTTGGACTTTTATTAGGGAAAAGTTCGCTCTTTTTTAAAAGCATTCCAAGCGCTGATGAAAACGTGACCGATTTGTGATGATGACAGGAAAACGTTCATTTGGTAAACAGTACGTTAACCAACAGTGAATTATAAGACAAACTATCACGGTGCACAGTTAAAACCAAAAAAAAATATATAATCATATGGGGATCACCATCATAATTAAATGGTATGACAATCCTTTTTTTTCTAGATGCTTGCGGTGGCTCTCTATACGCACCAAACGGAACCATCACATCACCATCGTTCCCTGATCTCTACCCTCCATCAAAGAACTGTCTGTGGGAGATCGTAGCACCTCCTCAGCACCGGATAACGCTGAACTTCACGCACTTTGACTTGGAAGGAAACAATATGTATCAGCAGGTTAGAAACCCACTACTAATTAATTGTCCTTTGCAAAGTAGTTAGATATTTCTATTTAGGTTTGCTTTCCACCTTTTTGTTTTATATTTTCTCTAGACATCTTTAAAGTTTTATTCCTCACTACCCCAGAAAATATCTATTAGTTTTTGTTCTCATCAAAAGTATGCAACTTCATAATGGCATATATCTCTGCCTGGCTTTGAGCCATCTCATCTAAGAGGTTAATATTCTTCGAACTTCGTCATTCTTCACCAGAAATTTATGTCTTTTTTTATGGTGGGTGGAAAATCATCAAATAACCCCCTCCTGCTCTTGGGCAAAGCGGAAGGGAGTGTCAGACTTCTACTGACTAAAAACCACCCATGTTCCTTCTTAGCCCTTCATGTCGAGGCCGCGGTATCTCTTGCGAACAACCTGCAGCCCTGACGGGCGAAATTTATGTCCCTAAAGGGCTTTTTATACTTCCTACTGGTACAGTCTTCCTTCTTGATGTTCTTATTATCTACATCCACAGCCCGTCTTCACCCACTATTTGGTACCGGCTGTTCTATACTCATGCCATAAATCTCCCATACTTAGTTCATCACAGTCACCTTTTACAATAGCCCCCTTCTAAAACCAAAGGTACTGCTTATAGTCACCACGGAAAGTTTATGTATTTCCAGGAGTGTGAATATGACAGCGTGACGGTGCACTCCAAGCTGGGGGCCGATGTGTTGAGGAGACATGGCGTCTTCTGTGGGTCGGCGCTGCCGCCCCCAGTCACATCTGATGGATCAGTGCTTAGAGTTCAGGTTTGTTAGACATTTTGTTCTTATTTATGAGGTCGTTTGACTAAACTCAATCTTTGTCTGAATTCTCTGCATATTTTGCATAGTAATCTTCAACGGTAGCGAAAGTTTTCCTGGAAAAAATATCAACAAAGTCTACAGATTGAGTTAGAAACTGTTCTACTTATTTTATGTAAGCATTGGAGAAACTTAGTAATCAGGTTTTAAAAATCAACAAGTCACTCTTTTGAGTGAAATGTCTTATTTGGCAAAATCCGAATAGCCCAGGCCAGCCCTAATTACAACGTACTTGCACAGTTCACATCAGACGCATCAGTCCACCGCTCAGGCTTCGCGGCAGCATACTACATCGACGTGGATGAATGTGCCGAAAATAACGGAGGATGCCAACACGAGTGCCGCAACACACTCGGCGGCTACGAGTGCGCGTGTTACAGCGGCTTCACGCTGCACCCCAACACACACGACTGCAAGGAAGGTGGCTGCAAGCATGACGTCACGCAGCCACACGGCACTATATTCAGGTAAGTGTCCACCAGACGACCAACAAGTACTTAAAACCGGGTAGACAACACTGTCCTTAGATTTTACTACGACATTCTTTCTATCCTTTGTCAAACAAGAACATCTAAATCCAAAGAACTCTCTCAATAGATCAGGAAAGTCTTTAAAATCATATAATTTGTTTCACAGTCCAAACTTCCCAGCAACATACCCGCCACGAAAGGACTGTGTTTGGCAATTCTCTACCACACCTGGACACCGAATCAAGCTCATTTTCCAGAAATTTGAATTGGAGCCTCATCCTGTAAGTAAACATTTTCAATCTATCTACTAACTTTGTCTTGACCACTGACGATAACAGACTTTGTCCAAGTCAGGACTTTTTGTCGCTTTTTCAAAGCACAATTAGGACGACACACGCATTTGGATGCTAGTTCGGCGATTTTATGAAGCATCTGCAAAACTGGTTGCTTGTTCCCGTCGATTCTAAAAGTATTTATTTTATTATCTTTACCAGGAATGTGCCTACGACTATGTGACGATATACGACGGAGCATCAGCAGACGAGAAGACCCTGGGCCTGTTCTGCGGTAACAGACTGCCTCACCCTATCGTCGCGTCGCAGAACCAGATGTACGTGGTATTTAAGTCTGATGGCTCCGTGCAGAGAAGCGGGTTCCTAGCTAACCATTCTACTGGTGAGTTGGTTAACCTATTAGAGAAAATTCGAGGTTTTACAAAATTTTTGAACTTGGTAATTTCCATGTCTCCGGAATTGATCCTACAAATTAATATTCTATCAGTTTTACTTTCTTAGTTTTTTGCGTAAAACTGGTTCTTAGGTGCTTGTTGGCTTGCTTCCGAGAAATGTAGAATTATTAAGTTCAAGGCAATTGATCTTAACTGTAGGAACACATAATATTGCTAGAACTGTCTCTGATTACCCTCGTTTTAAATTCACAATCCACTAATAAGTACTAAATAGGTTCTACATCCAATTTTCTCATCTTTCTTCCAGCTTGTGGTGGGTATCTTGCAGCTACCGAAGCGGTGCAGCATCTGTACTCCCACGCCCGCTACGGCGACAACGCTTACGAATCCAGAGCCAACTGCGACTGGAACATTGAAGCTCCCAGGAATCACTTTGTGAAGCTAACCTTCCTGACTTTCGAACTGGAACCCGAATCCAACTGCCATTATGACTACGTTCAAGTGTTTGGGGGATTAGATGGCAGTGGAGGGAATTATGGTACTTTCTGCGGAACTAAGGTAATATTTAGAAGGAAACTTACTTAAGGTTTAGTTAGTAAAATGGACCAATAAGAACCTTTAGTTCTGAAATTGCAGCAACGAATGTGTTATCTTCTTCTTGACCAAAACTGAGCTAGAGCTACTAGTTTAGCGCTTTCCCCTGCTTCCATCAAATCCTGTAGTGAACAAACAACAGGACACGCAGGACACGATAGTGCCCCGTTGTTTGTGGAACTGCACCACATTTACACTTTTGTCTGAAGCAGGGGTATTTCATCCTTTTTATAAAAATCTGACGCATTTTAAGACTCACATTTAAAAACAGGCAGCAGCTGTTGATTATCAAACTAGGTACCTTTTTATTTATCTATCAGTGTATGTGTCCTAGGAAAAAATTCGCATAATCATTGGCATTATTAAACTCTTCTTTCTTGTTCTAGATGCCGCCAGAAATAGTATCAACATCTGAAGCCCTTCTCATTAGATTCCGAACAGACGATTCCCTAGTTTTCAAGGGCTTCTCGGCCTCATACCAAATGATCAAGCCAGTGTGGAGTGAAGAGGACAGTGCAGAGGGCGTAGAATATGATGAAGAAGAAGACGAGAGGATGCCCCCTTTAGTGGTCGGCAGGCGTGGCTTGCGGGCGTCCATGCCGCGCTTCGTGCGTCGCCCCACGTGACGCTGGCCGCTTCCCCGACACCCGCGACATCGCAGACCGCACCGCAATAGCCGGATCTAATCGGTTTAACGGTTTTCAGTTTTAATGATCTGGCAACACTGAAGTTGATCTAGAACAGTATTGCCAGTGTTTTAATGTTGACGTTCAGGAATTGTAGTTGCCATATTTAATTTGAGTACAATTTTTAATCAGTTTAAAATAAACAGTCACTTTTTTTATTCCTAAAGTATAACGCCTGTTATATAAATGTAGTGAAATGCGGTCAGTTGCCTTTAAATAGTTGCGACAAAGACACTAGGTACTTGAAATGTTATTTTTTACGACTGAATAAAAAATGTAAATAAATTTAAATTCCTAGTCTAATTATTATTTAGGTCTATTACTTAAATAGTGGTTACCATTACAATACTCGTACGAGAAATGTATGAATCACGTAAAATATAATACAAATAAATGATGTTACTTATTATTATAATAGCCTATTACCAAAGAAATGTTCATAGTTCTCATTAGTCACACACAGTGATAAGATTTATACTTCATTTACCTGTTTTTACTACGTACATATTATTTTTTAAATGATTGTATCAGCTAATAATTAGACAAGCGCACATAGAATCGTTTTGCCATTTACATGCATTTATATAATCTAATTTAAATTAGTTATAGAATTTGAGACAATATATAAAATTTAAGGGATAATATAAAATGTAAAAAGTTATTTTGTAATAGGTGTTCAATTCATATCAATATTTGAATACATATACTGTATATTGTAAACTAGTAAAGTAAATAAGCATTTTACTGAATTAACAGAGACATTAATTTATCTATTTTGCAGTCAGAAATCAATACAATTTTTTTTTATTGATGTAAGTACCTACATGACACCAAATACTCCTAGAAATTATTTAGTAGTAGGTAACTACATAACAAAAACAAAAATTTACATCAATTAGAATTTTCGTACGAAACTTAACATTTTTTTTTATTATGACTTTTTGCAATCTTCTCTTTCCTCTGAAAGGTAGGTAAACTAGTAACTTACTTTATTTTACTCCTATCTACATTATTTTTGTACTTAACGTCGTTACGAACAAAAAGTAGTTTCAGTTATATCAATAAATGTGAACTAGTAGGTGTATAATAAAAATCGTTTACAATGTTTTAAGTTATCATTGTGCCAATAAGGGATACTTAGTTACTGTTAATGCCATAGAGTAAAATAGGCTAGCGTTTTGTAACTTAATTATGAATATTTATACGTAGGAATGTTATTTTTATTAAAATGCAATGAAATGTAACCTTGTTTGATTATTTTATACCTATCTTTTACTTTTTTGTACTTTTACCCTCTCGACAGTTCACCATCGGAATTACACCAGGTCAGAAAGATATTAGGGCTATTCGAGTCATTTCTTACCACCCTCATAGCCTCAGAGCTACTGTTGTGAGCTGATGAAATAGATTTCCTAAACGGGTGGGCCATTCACTCACTACCCAGCATTTAGTTGTGTATCAAACATTTTCCGACCGGTCTACCGCCGCTATTTTGTCGCAGCGTCTTTGTGTGTTTGTGAGAAAAATCTTATTATTATATATATACTCGGCCAATAAACCTGATTTGGTGGTGGTGGATCGATCAGAGCGGCGTGCAATAATTGTTGACATAACGGTCCCGCATGACGAGAACCTCGTGAAAGCCGAGAAAAATAAGCAAAATCAAGTATATTGACTTGGCTCGCAAGGTTGTCGACATGTGGGATGTGAACTCAGCGATCATTGTGCCGATAGTCGTTTCAGCCAATGACTTAATTACCAAGAGCCTCGACCAACATCTGAGAAGGCTCTCGTTAGGCAGCTGGATCAAGGGCTTGATGCAGAAAGCGGTACTACTGGACACGGCTCGTATTGTTAGGAGGTTCCTTTCTCTGGAGTCCTGACCGTAGCCTGACTACCGTAGCTTGGACCCTGTTCCCGATACCGGTGGGCTACAATTTTTATATTTTTAAATGTTTTTTTTTTGTAAGAAATATTTAGTAACGTGAAAAATTTGTTGAAAATGATAGGAAGTAATACCTACTCAATCTAATAATAATATTATTTTGATCACCAATTTAAAACCTATTTCTGAGCGAGTCAGCGTCGGACATTTCGATCGATAACCATAGACTTGTATGATAGCGTTCACTGTTCAACGTATGCTGGTCAATAAAATCGCACGAAAATAAACGCCCGAGCGGCACACGTAACCGGCACCGGTCTTGCTCTGAAAATAGGTCTAAAGGAAAGACGGAAAGACCATCAGGACTTTAGCCTTTATAGATACAAGAACTAGTGAAGCGAGCTAGAATTTCTTAGCATGCCACCTCGGGCGCCTCGAATAGGTTAAGGTTTGTAAAGTCTGATAAATGTAATTGATGTTGTTATAAAGAACTTTTAGGTGTATTACCTATACCCATACAAAATGTTCGTGCTCAAAACTTGAGCAAGAAAGAAAAAATATTACTATTATGCTCTTTTATTGTATGTTTTTATAGGCTTTACGGATCGCGAGCCAGTTAGTGTTATTGTTAGAGCTTGATAGTGAGGCCACTTCCTAAGTCAGACTGGGTGTTTATTTACTTATTTACTTATTTTAGGAAAGCTTACAGTCTAATAACTATAAATAATTATAACTAAATATATATCTAAATTGCTAATAACAAGCTTCCACAGATAACAACAAAAAACATACTTCCTCATAGTTACTTCCAAAATTACAATTACAGTATAAAACTATCAAGTTTCTACAAAAAAAAAAAAACAAAAAAAAAAACAAACAAACTTGATACTGCAGCACAGAATACATAATAGTACTGACTGCAGTACAATAAAAAGTATTGATTAATCGAAAAGTTTGTTCAGTTTACATAATTGTCACTACTTTAACTAGAGCTCACTAACTGCCGTACTCAGAGATATCCAATGATTACCCAAGCCATCACCCAGCAAAGTTTCGACATACTTGTTACTTGTACGTGTTCCCCAAACTAACTCTTTCAGTTTAAACTTTAGTCCGATACTTAGAGATGTTTCTGCACTGCAATGGGCTGGCTGTTTTTACTGAACTGATAGATATCGTGCATAAGGCACACACCCGCTTTCAGAATTAACAGTGGAAGACAAACGAAACAGTGTGGCATGGCGTCGGCGCGTAGTTCAGAATAACTGAGTGAATTTGGCATAAAGGCGGTACTACAATATTTATTTTAACCAAATGTAAATGTAAAAACAACATGTTGAGTATTTGTTGTTTATTTATTTCAATTTAACCGTCTCTTACCGAATAAATTATTATCTGTCCGTCCTTAAAATTTTGCTATGGCAATATTACAAAACGTCAACTTGTTGTTTTGTCATTTTAAAAAGAAAAAGTCAAATCTAGTAATTTATTTATTTCGTCTTTATTAGCGTCTTTTTGACCTAATTACGACAAACTTAACTGAACACGTATTAGATTACTTACGAAGCGTATATTTTGTTAAAATGACTGCGTTAGCGTTTAAAGTTAAAAGTAAAAATGGTCAACAAATACTTAAAGATTTGACCTCTGATAGCACCGTGGGCGAACTGAAGATGTTTTTATCAAGTATATCGGACGTGAGCGCTGAGAGAGTCGGTGTGCTGTGTGGGTATCCTCCGAAGTCTCTGGACATTAGTAATGACAGTCAAAAACTCAGTGACATTGGTTTGAAAACCGGCGAGACTCTGATCGTCGAAGAGAAGCCAGCAGCGACAACCGGTCTGAGCAAGACCCCCGAGTCTAAACCACAAGAAAACGGTATTGCGTCACACGAAACTTTAGTACCCATTAGACCAGGAATTTTAATGAAGAAGGTGGTCCCTTCTGATAATTCATGTTTATTTACTAGTATAGGTAAGTTTTCTCAATATTTATGAATGACAAAGTACTTTTTTCCTAGTTAATATATTTGTTTCTGTCATTGTTATGTAGGAGGCATTCATGTCTAGCTACCATTATTGGTAATATTGTATACTTGAGGCATTTTAAGGTCGTGCATAATGTGACTTTATAGTTTATATCTAATTATAGCCTTGTTTCTAATTAACACTTGTTATGTGATGTTCTGTGGCTGTAGAGTGCATTATCAAATGTCATGTGTGACAATGGATCATAAAACATAATGGTCTTACTAGTCTCCTATAATGCCCTCATGTTAATTTATCTTGTTGTTTTCTTACTAGAATCATCTATCAGCATTTTTCAATTAAAGTTCAAACTACAATATTTCAATCACAACATTTCAAAGCAGAGTTCTAGAATTGCTTGTGTTTTCTTCTGGTTATGTAAAATAAAATGATGTAAGAACTTACTATATTTTTTAATTAGTAGTTTAAAAATTTTTAAATTTGGACAAAGTTTATTTTTTAACTCTCTGTTTAATAGCGAAACTTTAAAAAACTTCATATTATGAGAATAGGTAGCCAGAAACCAGAACAATCAGCATCACCAATCTTCTGAAAAATCCTTTTTTATTTTAGCGGGTGGAAAATCATCAAATAACTCCCCTCCCCTCCCGCTCTTAGGCAGAGCAAAAGGGAGTGTCAGACTTCTACTGACTAAAAACCACCCGTGTTCCTTGTTAGCCCTTCATGTCGAGGCCGCGATATCTCTTGCGAACAACCCGCAGCCCCGACGGGTCTTAAACATCCTTGACCTCTAAATTAATTAATAATAATTGTTAATGCCAAAAAACTGGTTTCTCCAGTTATTCTAGGTGATCATAATGAAATACAGCAAAATAAATAAATTCAATTGCAGACTTATTATTTTATTATAGCCTTCAATCGGTCATATACCAATAATATTTATTTATTGTTCGTAAATTGTTTTCTTGTTCCACTTTAGCGTGTCCGTTTGCCAGGTGGCAAAGACCTCCAATCTTCTCCATTCTGGCCTTTCTATGGCCACTGACAGCACTTACTTGACTTGATGCAGACTTATATATCACAGAATAATTTTCTGTTTCAGGATTTGTATTAAACGGAAATGTAGACACTACAGTACATTCTCTAATGCGCGAGATAATCGCGATGGAGGTAGCTAGCGACTTAGATACTTACAATGAGGCGGTGCTCGGCAAACCAAATGCTGAATACTGCGTGTGGATCCAACAGCCAAGTTCATGGGGTGGTGCTATAGAGGTATGATGAATTCATTTTTTATATCAACAAAATGCATTAACCTTTGGTATCAAATGTGGATCTGCGTTATCCTGTTTGACCTTTTAGTTAGCCTAATCTTTCCCACTTCTGAGTAAAGGCCTCCCTCCATTCCTTCCACTTTCCTCGTTGTTGATAAAGATGAACAATAATACTAACCCATACTAATTGTCCCACAGCCGGCCTCTTGTCATTAAAAGTTCAGGTTTCCAAAAAAAAAAAAAACCTGTGATAGACTCTGAAAAGTCAACACAGCTACACATATCCAGTATAACTTGACCTAGCTTTGTATGAGCTTCGCGTTAATTAAGAGCTCAACTTAATTATGGTTTTGCGTCGTTTCATTGGTTGTTGTGCATACACTGACCAAAAAAGTTATTCAGAACATGGTAGCAAGTTTTTAAACCACTATTATCCCCACAAGTAGAAAATGTTTTATGACTAAGCTAACTTTATTGCAATATTATTTAAATCAATGAATTAAATTACTATGAATAATAATGACTTGCAATAAAACCATGATGAAGTTTATTTTTACAGTTGTGTAATATCATACCATTTTATTTAGAAACGTTTAGTTGTAAATCTATTAACATAATCATATTTTTTTTATGTGAATATTTGTACATCGCCTTAAAATAATATATAAAAGCAAGTGCTACAGCTGAACATGGGATCCAAGTTTGATTTCCAGGTCAGGCAAAGTCTATTGAATATTATCGAATAGGAATTTGGCCCTGATAAATGGCAATGGCACCATGTAATAGGGGTATTACATGGTACTCAAACCTAATCCTTACTAATATTATAAATGCGAAAGTAACTTTGTCTGTCTGTCTGTCGCGCTTTCAAGCCAAAACTACTGAACCGATTTGAATGAAACTTGCTACACAGATAGTCTAGAGCCTGAGAAAAGACGTAGGCTACTTTTTAATGCGAAAAAGGGTTGTAAGGGGGGATGAAAGATTACTTTTGGTCGCAAGTACTGACATCGGTCACGATAACCGATATCCACGCGGGCGAAACCGCAGGCATCAGCTAGTACGTGATATGTGACTGAACTCTAGCCCTTAGCCCCCTCTAGACCCCTGCCAAACCTTTAAAAAAAATGGTGAAAAGGTGGTGGGGGTGGTGGTGGTGGTGGTGTTTGCGGGTCGAACATGAACGGTGATGGCTTAAAATAGAAGAGATTTGGAAGGAGAGAGGGGAGGCCTTTACCCAGTTGTGGGATACTTGACAGACTAACAAATTAAAAATGTATAAATAACAAAAAAATATTCAGTCCGACTTATACACACAATTGGGTACCTTTTTCCTGACAAAAAAAAAATATTCTGTTTAGTTCGTCAACTAGATTATCGAAAAATATTGGATACGTGTTTTTTGTTTTATGAAATTAATAAAAATTGACGAAGATAAAACGCTTCAAAGATCATGAGTTTTGTGATCCTTTGTGACGTTACTTTTCAATAAAAAATGTACTGAAATGTAACGTTACACGAGTTTTCGAAGCACTGTATCGTCTTTATTTTTTGTTTATGTGAAAAAAAAAAAAATATTGTCCAATATTTTTTGGAAATCTATCTGTCGGACTAATTAGGTTTTTTTTTGTCAAATACCCTATTTTATTATTCAAAACTGGCATTTGAATAATAATATTATATTTTTACACTCAAATGTAAGTTATTCATACCATTAAAACTTACATATTTTTTTATTAATTCCAGGTAGCGATCCTATCTCGTTTCTATGGACTCGAAATGGATGTTGTAGACACATTGAACGCAATTATTAACAGATTTGGTGAAGACAAGAACTATGGACAACGAGTTTTCTTATTATTTGACGGCGTGCACTACGATCCCTTGTATCTGGAGCAGGTTGACGTGAGTTCTGCTTTTATTTATTGAGATAACAGAAAAGTATGTCTGTTTTATCATACACTAGACGTCACATCAACCGCTCGCTGTTGGACTTTGGTAGCGTGTACTATAGTACCACTATGGCGACATAATACAAAAAGAGAGGTGCGAAAAACAACCCTATCCTTGCAGTCGGGTAAAAAGTACTACAGCGCCATCTTTTTTTCCCTTTTGTTTATCTGCAATCAGCATTAGCTATAAGCAGGTTCGTTGTAAGTTGTGGCAGTTCGAGTTTGTCTTCCGGTGAACTCAAGCCGAACTTCATCAATATAATATGTGGTCGCTTTCATAAGCAAGCAGCTTCATTCACCTAAGAGCAATGTCTAAAGACAGGAAATAATAATACATATAATTCGTGGCAATTTCTCTTCTAAACCGTGCTTGTTTAGAAAAGAAATCTCTTTCTCTCCTTAAAGGAGAGAAAGAGATTTCTTTCTTGTTTAGTTTTGTCCCGACTGCTGGTCAATGATAATATCTAACACGTAACGCTTTGTTGTCGTATCAGTTACACAACTGCCGTGATAATAGAGGTTCACAAGTTTTTTTTAGTGGCCTGTACTGTTTCCTAAACTGCAGGACCTCCCCTTTCTCTCTCCCAAACTCTCTGGTTGGTGCAATTTCTGGCCACGCTTACCCCACGAATATGATCAGATCGTCACGCCACCTTCGCCGCAGTCGACCTCGTCGGCGACGTCCACCTTCAGGCGTCCTGTGCGGCCGATTCTTGCCCACTTCTCCGGATGCCAGCCCGCTGCCACTTTAGTTCTAACCCCAACATCAGCTACTTGAGTTATGGAGCGCAGGGTGGTGACCTCACAAGATATTTTCTGAAAAATTCTCCCTTGTTCACAGGGAGGTATCCAAACGATATTCCCGACGGAAGACATGGAGATATACCGAGAGGCTGAGCAGCTGGCACACGAAGCCAAGTCGTCCAGACAATTCACCGACGTTAACAAGTTCACTCTACGGTGTAATGTGTGTGATAAGTTAATTACCGGATACGTGGAAGCTCAGAAGCACGCCAAAGAAACTACCCACACGAATTTTGGTGAAGTTTAGCGAACAATCGGTTGCTTAAGGTGTATGTCTAAATGATTGTGTCTGCTTGCTGAATATGTTGGTGGTGATAGATTCTAAATAAAGCTTCTAACGAGACGGTGTTATTGTATTTGAAAATGCTTCTAAACGGGCAATGTTTTACTGTAATACAGTGGCGGGCAACATTGCCAGCCGTAGTTTGCAATATTGCAGTAATGGCCCGGCCATATAGCCACACATATTTGGTATGGCCAAGCATGTTCACATGTAGTCAACAATATTTTCGAGATGGCCAATAGTACAGCCACACATTTAAGCAAAGTATAGCCCGTTTAGAAACACCTTTATGTTCTTTGATTTCAGTGAGTTTTATTGACTGATTCGTGACTATCTTAATAATATGACTTCCGACTTTCACACTTCTTTTTTGTTGTCGCGTCAAGTCGACTTTAATAGTTGCTATTTCGATTTTAAATAACTCTTCCGTACAACACAATAACCTCATTTTTACTTAGTATCAAGTGCACTTATACTAGATGAAACATATTCCTATATAAAATAGTGTAAATTGTCAGGCGGACACAATCACATAAATTAGCTTAATTTGTTAGGATTTTTAATAGTTTTTTCCAATTCCCGAAGACCTTTATTTTAATTATACTAATGAACATATGTAGTTAAATAGTTCAATTGGAGATTATAATGTTATTGTTTATAATCTCAAATATTAATTGTTAAATCGAGATTTGTTTATATTTGAGATACACACATATCCTATGGTAATATCTATTTTGTATGAAATAGAAATTACTTTGAGAGGTCTCGGGTGAAATAAAACAATTATTTTTACATGATCACAAGGCCGTTGGAGTCTAATGTTGTTGAAACGGTGTCTTTTTATAATAATGATTATTTATTTTTACGTTGTATAATTTTGTTAGACGCTCAATGTTTTCACCAAAGTAGATTACAAAATGCAGCACACTTAAATAGTCAATTATTAGTACCAGCTAGACAGATGATCTTATTGTTAAATTTAAAGGCAAGAACAGGAGATTATAAACGCCAATTCATATAGGGAAATATAAATTTTATAATATAAATTATGGTTGTGTTGTCTTACAAAGATTAGATCGAAATATTTCTCGATTATCAGATGAATTAATAATACTTAGCTTTTTCTAATAAGAATTCATTGTTATTTATAGTATTGTCTCGATGTTAAGGTAATGGTAACGAAATTATTCGTGTACAAAATAAATGTAATGAATTTAAAATCGAACGAAAACGAAACAGACAATAACCGTCATTTTCCTTCGCATTTTCAATTCGAGACCGTGGTTGCGCGGAATCACGCAACCACGGTCTTGAATCCGCTTTTTGAGTTTTTCGCTATTAATGCAAAAGGTCAAAAATAATGAAATTTTTACTCCCTACTGGAATGTTGGTCTACGCCATTCAATGGATGATCTTAACGCAACCATTTATCCAAAATGGTTGGATTTTTATGGAATGAAGTTGTATACTAACATAGATAATTGAATATTTCTAAAAAAAGTTTATCAATCGAAATGGTATTTAGAAAGTGACCTACTTATGTATGAAAGTTATATTTATTGAAGCTCAACAATTTTTTTTTGGTAAAATTGTAAGCTTCATTTCGACTTACAGTTTTTAAATTGCGTAATTGTAGTAATTTATTCGCAAATGTGTTTTCCTACAACCTAATGATATCTCCTTCCTCTATGATCTATGAATTGGCAAGAAAAACGTTTATTTTGTACTAAAACTCATTGGCGGCTTGAAAACGCAGAAGCGTAGGCCTACGCTATTTATTTTTTTGTATCACGTTGTTGAGTCGCCAATGAAAAACATGACTTGTAAATTGTAAAATAAAGCTCAAAATTGCATTAATAAAATTTGATAAATGATATTATATTTATTTTATTTCGTTTACGGTGTTAACCTTTGCCTGTGTTATCCCACTACTGCGCAAAGGCCTCCAAATCTTTCAATCCAGGGCTAATGTGGACCACTGGTCGTTGGTTCTGTCCAGCTCGTCCCGCCATCTCCTGCGAGGTTTACCGCGTCGCCTTATAACTGTGGCAGAGCTCCACAACGTCCCTGGTTCAAGCCATGGTCCGGGGCGAGAGGGAATGGGACGCCGTCGCCTCCTGCGAAGCAATGATGGTGGCAAAGGTGACGGAACGTGCGAGAGAGAGAACCTGTCGTCCCAGCCGCCACTGGAGACGCTGCGGGCGTCGGGGCCCACGTGATGGCTTCCGGCTACCGTAGGCGTGGGCCTGTGGACGGTGAGTAAGAGACGGGCCGTGTCGATGGCGCGTTGGTGTTCCACGCGTGCCTCAAAGAGAAGTCGGCAACATTCCAAGGGCCGACGCCTGTTGGGGCTGCGGGTTGTTCGAAAGAGATATCTTAGCCCTTTGTATCCGGATACAAAGGGCTAAGAAGGAACATGGGTGGTTTTAGTATAGAAGTAACACTCCCTTCCGCTCCGTCCAGAGCGAGCGAAGTCATTTAATGAATTCCCACACCAAAAAAAAAACGAAAAAGGACTCCACAACGTGCTTATTTTGGCCCACAGCTCGTCAGCACGGTAGTCAATGTAGTCATGGCCAGCCCAGTCCCTCTTCAGCTTAGCGGCTTTTTGAGCAACGTCAGTAATTAGTCTTTTGGTTGTTTGAGGTTAAAATAAGTGTGTGCTAGTTTAAGGTTATAATTAAACTCCAAAGCAGGTTTTATTCGATTTATTTTTAACACAAATGTACAATATCAATAAATATAGTCACATCGGCTTTCTATCACCTGTCGTTACACTATGATTCACTTTATACAATGTTGTCATACAACATTAACCTATCTTTACGCTCAAAATAAAATTGTGCATTAGAAATTGGGCCGTCCTTTACGTTGTTCAATTTTGAAGCAAGACATAATACATCAAAGTTTATAATTATGTGCTCAAATATGTATTCAGCAATAATATTTAATTATTAAAAAAAAATATAATAATATATAATATAGGGTGTGTAAGGGATATCCCTACACAGACTGATGGTACAACGAACGTAGCGAACGGCAAGAGCGACGAGTTCGGTAGCTGTAAAAAAGTTTTTTTTTGGGAAGGAAAAATTCCGTTATAATAATATGATAAATAAGGCGCCGAATGCACCTTGTATACTTCTTGCCTCAAAATGAAACATTTCGATACAGTTTTAGGAACCAAACGGCGTTAACTTATGATTAAGCGTATACACAGCTTTTATTACTAAATAGGTGTAGAAAATACAAGAAGACGTGCCCGAGCTAGTTCGCGATGATTTTTAGAATATTACAATTTTTCGCCTTGTTCATGCAAATCTTATTTCTTCCAAGGTTTGTCAAAACAAGGCAAGTTTATATTCTAAATTATCTCAGTATTAAAAATGTTAAGTTTAAGGATTTGTCCTTTATGCTTTTCTGTACAATTCTTTATTTATTTCTACTTACTCGTTGATTTATTTGAACTCTGTCATACATTTCTTGGGGACATCCTATCTAGACATTTAGGTTCACTTATTTATTAGTATTATTTGCTTTTAAATATTTAAACAGCTGAAAAAATAATCGAGTGTTATTGCGGTAGGATCTAACTTATTTAGAAAAATATGTATTATATGGAAGGTGAGTGTTTAGATATTTAAAAGCTTTATGAGATATGGACATTGCCGATAATAAGGTTAAGCCGATTATAAATAAAAAACAATTTTACAATATAAAACAGGTTCAGGTCAGGTTTGACGCCTCAAATTCTTCAAAACACAATTTTAGTCGGCAATCAAGCCAAATCGATTGACCATTTGTTTTAACAAATAAAAAATAACAATAAAAAGTTCGCTTTGATTTCGATTTTTGCTTAAAACTAAAGGCATTCTGATATGTTACAATTATCAAGTCACACAAGTGTGTTAATAAATACAAAACGGTAATAGTACAAGATCATTTCAAAAATATTACTTTGATTTAATATTCTAAATGCAAATATCAAAAAGGATTTCGTAAAAATATAGTGCTTATTGCATAATACCATCTTATAGCAACTTAACGTGATTCTAAAAACATGGCAGTGTATAAAATTAAAAATGCACAAATAATTGCAATTGGAAAAAAATAAAGATCTTACAAGCGAGTAAATAAATAGAAAATAAAAACTATAAATCTCTAATTCTTATTGCTAGCTGTAACATATCGAATGCTAAAAAGAAATCTAAAAATGTGGACTTACTTCTGAAGTCCTTTGTATTAAAATGCTATTAGGTGCGAGTCGACTACACAATTGTTGTCTTTATCTATATTATATGGCCAATATAATAATATAATATGTGCTAGAATAACGTAGTATGAAAATCCCGAAAATTATTTGGCATCTTTACAAGATGTAGGTATTTTTATATGCATTGTGTTAATTTATTTTAATTTTATTAGTCACCAAAGAGAGCTTTTGTCAAGCATATTAATATGTTAATAATCTCTTTACAATAAATTAATAAAAAATATTAGTTTAACAAATATATTTTTTAAGATTTTTGGGTTACACAGCCAATTTAGAATTCACGAATTCGAAACATTCATATTTTTTTTATTTGATGATTTTCACCAAGTTGAAAAAGAATATAAGGGACCAAGTCCTAGGCAATCAAATCGGCAAACAAAGAAAAAAAATATAATTATATTCATTTAATATATATTATTATGTTTATGCTTCGTATTACCGTCACAGCATTTTTCCTTACCGCTCTTTATATATCTCACACATAATAAATTAAAAGGTTTTCATACTACGTCGACTAGCAAATACAGCAGGTCTTAAATATTAAACCACTTTAGTAATGGACACAATTGCTTGGGAGCTTTAAAAGTAAGCAGATTTTATAAATGGTGTACTGGTTCACCTTTGCCTAAACCTTAGGGGATTACTGGCGTGATGTTATATCATTTTTATATTAGGTTTTAAATATGCTGAAGATATTAACACAACCCGCAGTAAGCTCTTTTATCTCTTGAAAAGATTTTTCATACAGAAATGCTGATTGCAATAAAATTAGAGCCGTAAATACTGTGAATATAATTTCGTGTTACAAAATGTATAGTGTTTTAAATATTGCTTAATCTCACTTGTTATGTCTTATCTTCAAATATTGTTACAAGCTTACATTTTTATTACATACCGTGCAATTTTGTGGGTAGAACACAAGCTGTGAATAACCAGTATAACCTGACCTCGTTTCGTATGAGCTTCTGATGAGAGATCAGCTTTATTTGGTTTAGCATAGCTTATTGGTCGTCCTGCGAACATCTTTGAAATTCTGATATGTTTTTTGTTGCAAGAAAATACATTAATCTATTGAAATCTAGTCAAACTAGACGACCTGGGGCTGTGGGCCTGTTTGAAAGAGATACCGCGACCCCGCGACACAAAGGGCTAAGGAACAAGAGTGGGTTTTAGTCAGTACAAGTCTGACACTCCCTTCCGTTCCACCCGGAGCGTTTGATGATTGCCCATCCATAAAAAAGTCACACTAGACGATGAAGGTAATCTCAAGATTTTACAAAGTTATTGACACACCATCTTTAAGTCTGTCACTTTTTGGCCGCCATATTGAAATGTGTTCTTATCTCGCTCGCACAACCAAGTTGAAAGCGAGACAGCGGTACTACCAAAAGTCTTCCTACCCACAAAATGCCCAGTATAAATATCATCATTACTTACTCCTCAACACATACACTATTGTGCCGCTGCAGGCGCAGGTTTGGCCGCAGACCAGCGCGGCAGGGAGATGCCGAACTTGGTCTCGAGCCCCGTGAGTACGGGCAGCGCCACCTGGTACCCGCCGATGTGCTGCGGCTTGGGTTGCGTTTCCTCGATAGGTGTCGCCACGTGTAGCTCCGACCCGGCCGGACGACTGGGGAGGGATTTTAAGGTTAAATAAATAATCCAATGAATAAATGACTAGCATGATTTGACATAAAGACTCTGAAGAAGAAGAATCATTTTAATATAGAAAAGAGAACCATATTTAACAAGTAAGGCGGACAGATTTGAAGATTTATATGTGGTATCAAATAAGTAGTCGACCAGAAAAATGAAACTTTTGGTCGACTACTTATTTCGAAACAATGTTAAGTCTTTTTTTGTGCCAACTAGAGAAGTAGGTTCATAACCTTTTTCTATTTTGAAGCTTGAACCCAACTTTTTGGATTCATGTGTGTATGTATAATTATCATTTGTTTCAGTGAAGGAAAATATCTTGAAGAAGCCAGCTTGCCTGAGAGACAGCATGTATAACAAAGACAAAGGCTCACGAGCGACATAAAAACTATGTCACCAGGCTAGAAACTAACACGATAAATACGAATATTGTTATTGTATGTGGTTGCCATGCTAGAGATAAAATGGCAATATTTCACTGTATGAACTATACAAATAGATAAGAAAAATAAAGCAGGTATTTCTAGTCTCCCGGGGCTGCGGGACTGTTCGAAAGAGATGCCGCGTCCCCAAGACACAAAGGGCTAAGAAGGATCATGAGTGTGTTTCAGTCCGTAAAAGTCTGACACTCCCTTCCGCTCGCCATTTGATGATTTCCCATCCTCCATAAAAAAGGGCGACTTCCCTAGATTGTCCCTAGAAGTTTTAATACTCACGATCCTCCGAAGTCGACAAAGAACAGACGCTGCAGTATCTCGTAGGTGACGAGTGTGACACCGAACTGCGGACTGGAGCGCATGACTCGTGCGACGGCTCCCTTCCAGAACGCGCGCGCGCCTTCCTCTGCGTATATCTTGCGCGTCGCGTCCAGCACACCGCTGTACGTGGTCTGGCCTGAACGGGCTACCACCTGGGAAAGGGTACAAAGTAGCATAATTTATTGCTATTTATTATTATAGATATATTATATTTGTAGCAGCATGAGGAACTGGATTTGATTCCCACGTGGAGCAAACAAAATGTCATTGAGTTTTTTCTATGAGGAATTTGTCAGTAGAAACCACGTAGTCTGGATCTTTGCCCGGTTGATGGCAATAGACCTCACCATCTAATACCATGAGAGTTAAACATAACTAGCGAAATATAGGTGAACTATTAGACCTCGGCCAAACCCTTTGGGGGATTACAGGCGTGTTGTGGTATTACATTCTTTTTGTAGGCAGAATTCCCCGGTTACGTACTATGTTTGCGAATAAGTTGTTTGTTTGCCCTTTGAGTGGCCACGGGATGCAGTAAATGATGCACCGCCTAGCTTCGTACAGAACAGCGAGTTACTACAATCTAGCCAATTTCTTTAACAGATTTTCACCTTTTTCACAAAATTTTCTTTGTGGAATAAAACAAAATTGAGCAATTACTCCGAGTGAATGGTTCATATTATTATGTTAATTGAACCGTAAGTGTATCAGCTTTAATAAGATTTTAAAACAGCGCAGTCAGGTAGTGCATGTTACCTGTAAGCGCGTCTTGATGACGTCAGCTGGAGTGACGAGCGAGGCGGCAGGTATGCCGGCGATGGCGCCGGCCGCTAGCAACGTCAGCGGGTGGTTGTAGCCGTTCTCGTCCGCGAACTTAGCCTGGAATGGTAGGTTTTGTGTTATTGTTAGTACAGTGTAGATGGGACGATTCAATAGGGTAGTTAATTAAAAAAAAAAACCAAAAAATATTGGACACGCATTTTTTCTTTTTTCACGTAAACAAACAATGAAGACGATACAATACTTTGAAAACTCGTGTGACGTCACGATCCCCCACTCAAATCTTTGACGCGTTTTATCTTCGTAAATTTTTATTGATTTGATAAAACAAAAAATACGTATCCAATATTTCTCAATAATCTAACAGATGGACTAATTAGAATCATACTTTTTTTAGCCAGTAAACATCCCTATTTAATTGCTGTTACCGCAATTTGTTTAAAAGAGTGTCCATGGAGTTCTACACTTTGGAATGGGCAACGACAGTACTTTAACAAGTTACTAGCTGATGCCCGCGACTTCGTTCCCGTGGAAATTTTGATGTGTTACTAAAATTTTTTGGGGTAGACAACCCTTATCACTTGAAAAATAGATAGTAGCCGATTCTCAGACTTACTGAATGTGCATACAAAATTTCTTAAAAATCGGTCAAGCCGTTTCGGAGGAGTATGGTAACTAACATTGTGACACGAGAATTTTATATATACAGAGATTATGCCTTGTGGCGGTAGTTTCGCTTACTGTTTTTCTGACATTCAAAAGTGCCTGTAATGGTCTAATTGAAATATTTTTTTGTTCAAAGTTTGACTACAGGCAGAGTTTTTAATTCATTCATTCAGAGAGATGGGTAGGCAAGACAATTAAATAGAGAATGCAGCATTACCATTCCAGTCTAAAAACCGTATCGTTTAACCACAGGTTAAGCAAACTGCTAACGTTAGACGATACTAATTTGAGGAAGTTGGAAATAAAAATACGCCAGGGAAATTGTTTCTAATTAGCGTTTGAATTTCATCTTTTATTATACATGGAAAATATATCCAAAAAACATTCATACTAACCTTAACATGAGCATAAGCAGGGAAATAAATAGCGCTGAAAGGCACATCTCGTAGCAGACAGGCCCTCGCCCCCTTGTACAGTCCGAAGAGCCCTAGGTCTTTGACAACGGACCAGGCCCTCACTTTAGTACCGCCAGCAATCTCTCCCGCCACTTGCAGACGAATCTTTACTATTTCTAACGGATTTGTGAATACTACTTGTGAAGAACCGGCCTGGGAACAGAAAGAACTTATTTTAGTATTGTTGGTAGGTAATTAAGCAAAAAGTATCATCATTTCACACGAAAGCCGTCCACTGCTGGACATAGGCCTCCCCCAGGTGTCGCCACTGACCGGTCCCGTGCGTCTCGCATCCAGCGGATCCCCGCAACCTTCACCAGGTCATCGGTCCAGCTAGTGGGAAGCCTTCTAACGCAACGTCTTCTGGACCGGCCATCCGTTCTGCGAGCCCACTGCCACTTAAGTTTGGCAATTCTTCGGGCTACGTCGGTTAACTTGGTTTTCTTGTGGATGTCTTCATTTCTAATTTCATCACGCTAGAAAACTCCGAGCCCTCTCCTTGCCCTTTACGTGAAAACACTGATGAGGGATTTGAAGGATTTGCGAGATAGTAGTTAATAAAAAAGTAAAAATAAGCGAGAAATAGTTAATTAAATAAATATATACTCACACAACCACCAGCCAAGACCTCAGCGTATAGCGATATGTTACCATTTTTGTCGGTGAATTTGTCGCGAACTAAGTCGTTCATCTGGAAAAGTTAATTAATACATGTGTTATCAAAGTGTTTAAGGCCTTATTTTAGGATACGCTTTGAATCTAGTTTTATTTCTCGATTTCAAAACAATATCTACCACAGAAGTTTCAGTGTTTGTGTTATTGGCTTTTTCCATCAGGAATTTATCAGTAACAGCCATGGAGTCTGGATTTGTGCCCGGTTGATGGCAATAGGCTCGCCCCCTTTGACATGGGACTTAAACATAACTGGCGAAATGTGGGTGTACTATTAGGTACACCTCTGCCTAACCCTTCGGGGATTACAGGTGTGATGTTATGTTAAGTTTCAAAGATTTATTTTTGAACACGAGTAAGGCCCGTAAGTCAGTAGGGGCCATCGTGCTTTGACACTAAAATCGACTCGTGCGCTGTGAACGGGACATAGACTGGTGCGCTGTGAACGGGACATAGACTGGTGCGCTGTGAACGGGACATAGACTGGTGCGCTGTGAATGGGACATAGACTGGTGCGCTGTGAACGGGACATAGACTGGTGCGCTGTGAACGGGACATAGACTGGTGCGCTGTGAACGGGACATAGACTGGTGCGCTGTGAACGGGACATAGACTGGTGCGCTGTGAACGGGACATAGACTGGTGCGCTGTGAACGGGACATAGACTGGTGCGCTGTGAACGGGACATAGACTGGTGCGCTGTGAACGGGACATAGACTGGTGCGCTGTGAACGGGACATAGACTGGTGCGCTGTGAACGGGACATAGACTGGTGCGCTGTGAACGGGACATAGACTGGTGCGCTGTGAACGGGACATAGACTGGTGCGCTGTGAACGGGACATAGACTGGTGCGCTGTGAACGGGACATAGACTGGTGCGCTGTGAACGGGACATAGACTGGTGCGCTGTGAACGGGACATAGACTGGTGCGCTGTGAACGGGACATAGACTGGTGCGCTGTGAACGGGACATAGACTGGTGCGCTGTGAACGGGACATAGACTGGTGCGCTGTGAACGGGACATAGACTGGTGCGCTGTGAACGGGACATAGACTGGTGCGCTGTGAACGGGACATAGACTGGTGCGCTGTGAACGGGACATAGACTGGTGCGCTGTGAACGGGACATAGACTGGTGCGCTGTGAACGGGACATAGAATGGTGCGCTGTGAACGGGACATAGACTGGTGCGCTGTGAACGGGACATAGACTGGTGCGCTGTGAACGGGACATAGACTGGTGCGCTGTGAACGGGACATAGACTGGTGCGCTGTGAATGGGACATAGACTGGTGCGCTGTGAACGGGACATAGACTGGTGCGCTGTGAACGGGACATAGACTGGTGCGCTGTGAACGGGACATAGACTGGTGCGCTGTGAACGGGACATAGACTGGTGCGCTGTGAACGGGACATAGACTGGTGCGCTGTGAACGGGACATAGACTGGTGCGCTGTGAACGGGACATAGACTGTACTGTCATGGCGTGAGGCCCCTTGTATGTCCCGTCGGGGCTGCGGGTTGTTCGCAAGAGATACCGCGGCCTCGACATAAAGGGCTAAGAAGGAACATGGGTGGTTGTTAGTCAGTAGAAGTCTGACACTCCATTTCGCTCTGCCCAAGAGCGGGAGGGGTTATTTGATGATTTCCCACCCCCCAAAAAAAAGGCCCCTTGTATGCCACGTAAAATCAACCTTTACCCATTAAAATCGTTCGTTTTGGATCGATTGAACTTTCAAAAACGGAACATATCAACATATGTTCCGTTTTTGAAAGTTTCACACCATTTGTAAAAAAGTAAGGTCAGATACAGAGATCGATAGATATCGACAAAAGAAAATAATTAATGTAATATTTATTGTGCAACTTTACAATACACACCCTAATCAAAGATGTTCACATCAGCCGGGCGTCCCGTGACCGACAACTTTTTTCTATGTCTGGCTTATTTTGACTGACATGAAATAGGGTACAAAACTATCTATAACTACGTTCTGCTCGCGGCTTCGTCCGCGTGGTCTGGTTTTCGGGTTACTAAAAATAGCCACACACTCAAAAATAATGTGGCTTTCAACTGGTAAAATAATTTTTAAAATCGATTCAATAGATCTAGAGATTACCTTTACATCCTCACAAACTTTACTTCTTTATAATATGAGTATAGACCAAATACTAACCGTCAACTTAATAGCCTTCTCAGGGGCCACACCGATCAGCTGGGGCACCAGTCCTCTATACAGGCCAAAGAGACCTTCGTGCCGGATGACCTTCTTGAAGCAATCCCAGGAGTTCCTATACGCCACTTCACCAATGAAGGAGCCGGTACGCTGGTTCTGCATGCGGGTCTTTACTAAGTCGATGGGGTACACTGCTGAGGCTCCGACGGCTGAGGAGTTAATGATGTTGGAATTAATATAGGGAGCGATTTTGGAGTTTCGTGCCCATTCTTCTCTATTAAGAGATTTACGCTTTGGAATGGGCAAGTATAGTACTTTCAAAAGTTGTTTTGCCTCTTTTTCTTTGTTTTTCTGACATTCAAAAGTGACTGTAATGGTCTAATTGAAATAAATGCCTTGAGTTTGGTTTTGAATGAGGATATCTATGGCAGTTAAGGTTTGGTGTTAGATTACAGTCTAGCATGTATTTATTATTCTGTGTAGCCTTTGGAGTGGTAGCAAGCATTGTATTTGAAACATTTAAAAATATTAAACTGTATTAAAAAAAAATGTGTGCTTACATTGCATAAAAACCAGTACTTATCTATTCTGTGTAAAGCGTGAGTTAGGAAGGTTCGGGTTTTTATAGATTTCTTTGTATTTTTTTTACCTCTTACCTCTATATTAAATTCAATTGTTAAATTACTTACCCTCTTTTACTTGTTAGGGGTAAGTAACACGACAGTTTGGTCCCAGAGCTAAAAATCTATGAAATAATTTTATTGTATGAATCTCAGTATACGTTTAATAATAAACTGTGAAAGCATAAAACAGTGTTGTGTGTTGTTGGTGTTAATTTAGTTTAAGCTTGAATGTTATCCTGTATTTTTTTTGTAGCTGTATTGTGTTTGTGTTGCTCACACTTTTTCTTTAAAATCTATATTTAGAAGTAAGGACTTTTAATTGGCTGTCAGTCTCACATACTATTTTTTAATCTGTTTATCTTAGCTGTAAGTCTTCCATAGTTAATAAATAAAAAAATATGAAAGTATGTTATTATAACATCTAATTAAGTCACTTTTAAAGGATCAAACTTGGATCTTGTTGTTTGTGGGCCTACAGCAGTAGAGATTTGTATCTTTGAAGCCAACCCCAAAGACGCAACTTTTGTATTGAAAGAACTTGATACATACCACCAGCAATAGAACCGAGTGTGAATCTGTACGTGCTCTCCAGAATCTGAATCAACACGCCTCTTTCTTCCGGACTCTGTAACAAGCATACACCAGTATTTACCGATACCCTTTATTGAAGACCGCTAGCTATAAGAAATATAAGAGTTGTTGAATGGTTTGTTCGTACAATACTGATACGAGGCATTCATGTTTTTTTTCACGATTTTTTTATTGCAAGCCAGATTATTGGAAGCAATGTATTTTACCCAGTAATATTTTTGGAACGAAGTTTCTTATCGCGCGTTGTGAAAAGGGGCTAGACGGAAAAAATTCTTACGAAAAGTTGTCACGACACTTTTTGCTATAGTAAGCTATTGTAAGCTGTGCGGCGTCGCATGTTTCTCTGTCTGTCTGTCTCTTATAGAAAGCAAGCCAGATATTTTTATTTCTACATTTCTTTCTTTTTTTTATTTTTTTTATTTCTTTTTTTTTTTTACATAATAAAAAATAATAACAATAACTTCGTTCCACCCGGGTGTTCCTTGACACCTCTCAAGTTTTTTTGGTTTCCCTGGCTCAAAAGGAAATGAAACGGCACCCATTTACGATTACTTTGTTGCTCGTCTGATACAACAATTTTTCCGTCGCCTCGATTTTGCTAAAATTCGGAAACATGCTTCCGTTATATCACGAATTAACAAAGTTAAAGTCAGCGTTACTTTAATTGTTTCGAATATTTTGAATGGCCTCGGTCAGTATTGTAAATGTTAATGCATATATGTTAGTAATTTATAGTGTGTTGTGAAGTGGCCTAGCTGTAGCATATATCATGTCGCTTAATGTAGAGGTGTGGCAGTGACAATGTTTAAATAATTGAATTTGAACATGCTGTAAAATAGGTAGCGGTAGTTTCTAAGTGAAGCACTTTGTGATTATTTTTTTATAAGTATAGCATATTTTTGTTTTATAAAATAAAATATGCTCTTGACCTTTCTATAAGATTGTTTACTAAGTAAATTAAGGATGCTTATAGCCACAAATATCTTGAAGTGTCAAAATAAAGGTTTTTGTTGTGATATATGCACGATTAGTCAAAAGTTTGAGTATAAGTATTAAAACTAGGAAGTATAGTAAAACTAAAGAATTGAGTACTTTTAATAGAGACATCGAATTTTTGGTAGTTTGTGGATAACATTTACTTAGTGTTAGTGTAATTAAATCTCGAAATTAGAAGAATAAGGGCGGATGTACAGTCGAACAAGCTAATAAGTACACAGCCAGCTATCTTATATTTACTTTTAAGATTATTCAGATACATTTAGAGATGAGACAGAAGATTATACAAATAATATGAAACACTTTATAAAACAAAATTGCACTACATAGGTACATATTTTTAGTGTTCTAGAATTATAAAGAGGAGCACGTAGCTTAATAAGAACTGCCACTCGGGTCGATCTTTAGGTTAAGCTGTGCTTGCCTAGGTCGGTCTGTGGATGGGTGACCGCCCGACATGCCGAGTTTCCTCCGTGCCTCGGAAAGCACGTTAAGCTGTTGGTCCCGGCTGCCATATATAGATCTTTGGCAGTCGTTACAGGTAGTCAGTGACCTGAAATTCTGACATCCAGTCTTACCAAAGAGTATCGTATTACCTAGTATTAACTGGGTTGTGGAGGTCAGATAGGCAGTCGCTCCATGTAAAATACTGGTACTCAGCTGCATCCGGTTAGACTGGAAGCCGACCCCAACATAGTTGGGAAAAGGCTAGGCAGATGATGATGAATTATAAAGATCTCTACCTATATACTTATTAGCTTGTTCGATTGTACAAATACAGGGAGTTTTGTACATCCATCCTTATGCTTCTGATGTCGAGAAATGTAAGTCCGTTTACGAACACAAATCTCACACGCACAAACATTTAAAATACTTATTGACGTCACAGTTACTTTTAAATGAGCGGGATTGCAAGAGCCTCTAGTATAGGAAAGCCAGCGTTTAGTCCACAGAGTATAGAATCAAATAGAGTCAGCAGTGATAATAAAATTTGTCGCCTCAAAAGAGCGTTAAGTTCACAATTTCTGTCAAGTACTGCCTTCAAAGCTGTCATTTCTTATGTCAATGTGTCGTAATGCGAGAAAACGGTGAAACTCTTGGGTTGTATTGAAAATGTAGCCAATACGGGATACAGCGTCGGATGGCGGGACATCTCACTGCCGCACTCAGAGAGCTTTAATGATTACTTAGGCCATCACTTAGTAAAGGTTTTGACAGTTTTGTCATACAAAAGTATGTCAAATCTTTACTAAGTGACGGCTTAAGTAATCATTAAATGTCTCTGAGTACCGCAGTTAGTGCTATAGGTACTAGTTTTCTATACTAAGGGCTTAGACAAAAGACGATCCCAATAGCATTTGTGGTAGCTAGTGTGCAAGTGAGCTTAGCTAATGACGTCACAGAACGGCACATATCTAGATTTGCTACAAATTTCTACCAAAAATTCACTGTCCCAAGAAATATAAAAGACAGAAACATCATAAACTCTGCCGGCCTTACTTACCAATATTCGTTCCAAACAGTTAACAAATCGACAAGGCTCTAACATAGTTACCTCCTCCTTAATAAGCATTGAAAGAAAAAGAACAATATACCTGTCAGTTAGTGATGTTTCCAAACAAAAAACAACTCTTATGTCTAAAATATTAGGTCTAAATTACACTAGACATACATTTGAAGGCTGCTCCTGCAAGTTGAATGAGACAGCGTTATGCTGGTTAGTTTGGGTGGGAAAGAGAGGGCGATACTCACGGAAACTGCTTTAATTTCGGCGACGCGGCGGGTGACTTGTTTGAAGTATTGCTCTGGCGTGATGGAGTTGAGATCATTGTAGACGATTCGGCTGGAATTAGGAACAAAAATATGTGTGAGATCGATATTTGGGAAATATATAAATAATCATTAAAGGACATGGTCCAAAATGTATGGACCAAAAACCCAGACTCGATTGGGACTAAATGGGTAACATTTGGACCATCTCCTTAAATAATTATTGAAAGAAAAACGTTTGACAAATAAAAAAAAACTTCAAATCTCAAGATATCCTTTGCCAAAAAGTATTTTTTTTTTAAGTTGTCATGCGTAATTTATGCACAATTAAAAAAAAACTGTACAAATGCGGACTTAATGATAAGCAGTGATCGGATATTCGGATGCATATTTACCTAAAGTGTAGGTGTTGGCTATTATGGAATGCACTTTTGTATCGAAAAAATCCCGGGAATTTGGAATCGACAAATTTAGTTTTATTTTACTATAGAATCAAATCGGTTGTAGTAGTATTTACTTTGTTTAAGGTATTGGCTAATATTATGGAATGCACTTCTGTACCGAAAAAATCCCGGGATTACGGAATCAACAGTGACCAAAAGCACAGTGATATAGTGATTAAAATTGTGGAACGTCGGTAGGGCTAGTTGGAAGATATCTGTTACTCACCTTTGTACACTTTAATAAAGAATATTTATAGTACTTATTATGTTTTGTATCGTGTAGGTACTTATGTGCAATAAAGTATAAAATTGTATTCATTTTTAAATTAACGTCTACTACCTACTATTCCTCTTACACTCAACATAGTCATAAATTGATAGGGAACTTAAAATTAACTTCAAGTAAATACACATTAATAACTATGTACCTAATACCCCTGTTTTTTTTAAAATAAATACCACATGCTAAAGACGACGTTTCTTCACCATGTTACAGGCTAGTTTTGCATTCCCGAATTTTCTGGAATCTCGGGATTTATATTTAAAAAAATATGTTTTAAGAAGCCGCTTCCATAATTTCCTAACCAAAAATGAACTTTAGGTAAATATGCATCCGAATATCCGATCACTGATGATAAGCTAAGAATTTAAATTTGAAATAAATCAGGCATCCTCGTTTCATCAGAAACATCATCCATCGCTTTCCATCAGGCGTGATAAAGGTCAAGAGCAGGCCCATTAAGTTACAAAAAGAAAAAAGAAAACGAAGATCATTCTCGAAGTTTGTATGTGAAGTAAAACAATAGTGTAGATAAGAAAGACGGAATAAAAAAAATTACGTCCGTTTTTACACTGCATTTATAAACATTATTTAAACTTTTATCAACCGTCGTCGGTTCAACGCCGAAAGAAGAAAATTCAGCAGTGCACTTTTATGAGGCATTGAGAACGGACACCAGCCACGTAAATTAGGACTGTTTCGTGAAGTAATAAAACCTATTTTACAAAGGCATTGATTTGTGCAAATTTTAGTTTAAAAGCACTCGCATTCTTCTCAAAATCAAATACTGTGGACCAACCCTCTACCGCCGGGACTCGAACTCGCTTCCTCACTGACGCCGGCAATGTAATAAAACTACAAATTAGAATGTAACGGATTTTATAACACAACATCACGACTGTGATGCCCCGAAGGCTTAGGCAGAGGTATATCTATAAGTACATTAGTACACCCACATTCACCAATCATGTTTTATTTTTTAGTGAGCTATATATTTTGCTTGAATTATGGTATGCCGCCGTACTATCCCATCTACTGTACAGCCTTTTCCCAACTATCTTGGGGTCGGCTTCCAGTCTAACCCGATGCAGCTGAAAACATACTTGGATCGACTGCCAGCCACACCACAACCCAGTTAGTATTGGATAATACGATACCCGTTAGAGAGACTGGTTGTCATGCTGCTATCTGTATAACTATTGTTAGATATCTACAAATGACCGCCGGAACCAGCGCCGTCTATCGGGGTATCGGGGTTGCCAAAGTACGGAGGAAACTCGTTATGTACGTTGTGAACCAACCTAGACAAGTGCGGCTTAACTTTAACATCGACTCGAGGCATCATCATCATTATCAGTTTGTATCTACATTTTTGCACCCTTTATTTATTTATTTAAGGACAACCAACAAAGCATACACCAAAAATACATTTTAGGCCAATCGCTCACGCCGACTTTTTGTAACGATGCTGTCGCGCGTTCTTATCGATACAGTCGCGATACGGTTACCAGCTGTCACCAGCTGTTAGCCCTCGCCCACAAAACTAACGCGTGTTAGTAGCGATGCTGACGCGCGTTTCGTAAAGTATCGATACAAAAAGTCGCCGTGGGCAAGGGGCCTTAAGGTACTAGCGCCTTATGGGATATTATTATTACATTTTATAGTGTAGCCTTAGGAAAAGGCAAAGGAAAGGGAAAGGGTATATACCCGTCGGGGCTGCGGGTTGTTCGAAAGAGATACCGCGGCTCCGGACACAAAGGGCTAAGAAGGAACATGGGTGGTTTTTAGTCAGTAGAAGTCTGACACCTACCGCTCTGCCCAGAGAGGGAGGGGGGGACATTTGATGATTTGCCACCCTTAAAAAAAGGCAATTTTACTTTTGGAGTTGCTTTACATAGAATCTTCTATAATGAACTCAGCAACACCAGAGGAAAAGAATTGAAAAAAGAGTCATCATTCTCCTGCCCTTATCCCAATTTATTTGGGGTCGGCGCAACATGTCTTCTTCTTCCATACTTCTCTATTTCTCGTCATGTCAGCAGTCACCTCCTTTCTAGCCATATCATCCTTCACACAGTCCATCCATCGTTTCTTTGGTCTTCCTCTACTCTTATAGCCATCTACATTCATACTCAACATTTTTCTCACAACATTTTCTTCATTCCGTCGCATCACATGTCCATACCACGACAATCGATTACCGCACAACTTTTCATTTACCGGCGCCACTTTCAGACTTCCTCTTATGTACTCATTCCTTATTTTATCCATTCGCGTCACACCACACATCCCCCTTAGCATTCTCATCTCAGCCACATGCAATTGCCTTTCATTTATCCCTTTTGTGGCCCAACATTCTGATCCATACACGACAGCAGGTCTAACCATGGTTTTATAAATCTTCCCCTTGAGTTTAAGGGGAATGCGGGAGTCGCAAATTGTTCCCGTGACCTGCCGCCATTTCATCCATCCAGTGCTAATTCTATGCTTTACACTACGATCTATTTCGCCATCGCTTTGCACGAGAGAACCGAGATACCGAAAGTCGGAGCAAACTGGAAGAAGCACGCCATCTAGCGCTATGGCTCCAGAACTGGAGAGACCGCCGAAATCGCAAAACATGTATTCGGTTTTACTTCTGCTGATTTTCAGGCCAACATTCTCCAGCTTCTGTTGCCATTTCTCCAATCAGCTCTGGATCTCAGGTCCATCTTCACCGACAAGAACAATGTCATCGGCAAACAGCATGCACCAGGGTGCCTCTTCTTGTATGTCCGACGTCAGAGCATCCATAATCAACAAGAAGAGGTAAGGGCTTAAAGCTGACCCTTGGTGCAAGCCTACAGCCACACTGAACTCATCGGTGTTGCCAGCAGCTGACCGAACGTAGGTACGAGATTGACTGTACATAGCTCGAATTAACTCTACATACTTCCCTGGTATACCTTTCTCTTTCAAGGCCCACCATAACACATCCCGAGGTACCCTATCATACGCTTTCTCTAGATCAATGAACACCATGTGCAAGTTCTTGTGTGCACGTCTGTACTTCTCGCACAATTGGCGAAGTGCAAAAGTGGCGTCCGTTGTTCCTCGACCTGGCATAAACCCAAACTGATTTTGGGTGATCTCACTCCCCTCTCTTATTCTTTTCTCTATCACTTTCTCTCATACTTTCATACTATGTGACATGAGCTTTATTCCCCGATAGTTGTTGCAGTCTTGCACATCACCTTTATTCTTGTATATGTCGTAGGATAATTTGATACTTCGAATCTTCGCGGAAATCCTAGGGGTTTTGCGAAAACGCGGATAATTAGACATAGGTAAACGCGCGCTCGCTTCGCTCGCATATTAAATAACACTAATATCTTCTGTCCCCGAAGTGCCGAGCCTCCGCCGGCCTCCTTCGTCGGCCTACGGCCCGGTGCCCATGCCGCCCCTAAAAATTTTTTAGGAACCGAAAATTTTATTTGGTGCCTAGGCTTAGAGTCTTAAAAATATTTTGTGGTGGCCGTCTAAATAGTAACGAGTATTTTCGCAAAAATCCTGACTTTGTCCAGTAAGATTTGATAATTTTTCGCCTATGTCTAATTATCCGCGTTTTCGCAAAACCCCTAGGAACCCCTAGGATTTCCGCGAAGATTCGAAGTATCAAATTATCCTACGACATAATATATAATTGAAAAAAGAGTAAAGATAACTAATTGATAACAGTCGTAGTAAAGATAAAAGATAAGATTGTTGCAGCATAGGTATATTATGTGTCATCTTTACTATGACATTGTCATATGTTTGAGGTCGCTGTGACACGTGGGACGAGTAAGTAATTAGTGCACAAGTGCAAACACAAAATATTATGAAGGTCGGAGTGTTGAAAGAAAGGTAATTAGTGGGAATTATCGAGACTGAGTGGTGCCGTTTCAAATGAAATAAACCTATTAAGTTATTGCATAGCTTCTATCGCGGGCCTTGAGCGTGGGGACCGAATCCAGAAATTCCATAACGAAAAAAACCTAACACTCATTTATTTAATAAAACAAAAAAAAATGTTTTTTTATCGGTCACCACGCTCAAAGTGTAACTTGAATTAATATCAAAGAAAAAAAAAACAAAGGAAAAAAAATACTGCATTAATAAAATAAATAAATAATTATAATTGCATAAGTTGATAAAAAATGCTATGCAATAGCTTTACCGCGGCAGTCTTCTAGTGTCACACGTCTTTTTTTATAGCATAACATGACGCCTGTAATCGCGAAGGGCTAGTAGTAAACTCAGGTTTCGCCACTTAATATTACAGAAAAGTTAAAAGAGAATCGACTGTCGTGGTATGGGCATGTGATGAAGTGGTATGAATCGCATGTGACTAATAAAGTGATGAATATAAATGTGAATGGATGGATGGAAAGGGAGAGTAAGACCAAAGAAAAGATGGATGGACTGTGTTAAGAATGATATGGCAAAAAAGGAGGTGTCTCATGAGATGACGAGAAACAGAGAAAGATTGTAGAAGACATGCTGCGTCCACCCCAAATGAATTGTGATAAGGGCAAGAGAATGATGATGAAGTACTGTGAGCAGAGAATGTAATGTTTACATTGGAATAAAGGGATAATAAGAAAAATTCCGTTGGAATAGGATTAAAAACAAGGAGCTGAATGCACCCTGTCAGTTTGAAGGCTATCGATTTTTTTTTTGGGGTTGGAAAATCATCAAATAACCGCTTCGCTCTGCCCGCTCTTGGGCAGAGCGAAAGGGAGTGTCAGACTTCTACTGACTAAAAACCACCCATCTTCCTTCTTAGCCTTTCATGTCGAGGCCGCGGTATCTCTTGCGAACAACCCGCAGCCTAGACGGGCGTCGGCCCTCGGAAGGGGCCCCCTTACATGTTGCTGACATCTCTTTGAGGCGCGCGTGGAACACGAACGCGCCGTCGACACGGCCTGTCTTCGTCATAAGACGGACGGACGGCGAGCTAGCCCATTACTCACCGTCCACAGGCCCGCGTCTACGGTGGCTGAAGCCGTACGAAGGCTATCCCTTATACTCTGTATAACAGTTTAAATTCAACTCGCCCTGGAAAACTGTATCACGGGTATTTGTAATGAAGGGAATAAACACCATGATTTAAGTTTCGGCTTGTATTTCCCAGAAGTGACCTAAATGTCATATTGGCGACAAACACAATGTAGGAGGATAAATCATAGTTCATGATTAACACATTAAATCATAAATTAACGAGTAATTCTGTGGCTTACGTAACTGAAATGTATCGTTAAATAATTGATTACGTGATGTTTTGATGTAATAATATTTTAATGAAACTCATAAGGGGACGTCCATTAATTACGTGAGGCGTTATTGGGGGAGATGGGGTCGAGGTGAATTACGTTTTTTTGTCCCGCAAGAAACAATGTAAAATAGAAAGAAAACTGAATTTATTAAAGTAAACATGTTTCTCCACTGAATTATAGTTATATCCTACGCAATAATAAAATAAACAATAAAAATAATTAACCAACATGCTTTTTTTTAGTTTTAACGCAATCAACCAGAGATTAACCGTATTTACAATAAGATACGCATTAAAAAAAATCTCACGTGATATTCGAATCTGGGATGAGGGGGCCAAGTGGAATCTCACGAAATCTCACCAAAGGGGAGGGGGTCAAAAAATCGCCAAAATTGACTGACGTAATTAATGGACGGCCCATTACTATTGTTGTCAAGTACCTTCTAACATCAAAGAGGATAATAAATATTGTTAATTGGAATGATATTATGAGAATTAATTATTAGCGAACAGGTTTAGTTTACGTAATTATGGAGAGTATTACGTGGATGATATGACGTTGTTTCGTACCGTGAAAAATTATGTTTTAATTTAATTGTGGCGACTATGACTTTTTTATTGCAGTATGACGCTTGATCTCATTTTAATACTGTATGGTGACATTATTAGGGATAATATGATGATTATTTAGAATTCTTGTTTTTACTTGCAACATAGTATTATCAAATTGTTCTGAATAAGGCTCGTAGGTAAATATGTTAGTAAAAGCGAGGACAACTGGTAGATCAATATTTTTTTCGCCCCTAAGCCTAGCTTGCTGTGGTTGGCCCGTAGATGAGTAACCATCAAATTCAAATATTTATTGCACACAGTACATAATATTGCTTTTATAGGTGTCAAGCAAATGCGCAGTTCACTGTGATGTACCAAATTAGGCTTGCAAGATTTATAGTTAAAATTATACACGCATTCTCAACCAAATAAAATACTATCAATTAATACCATAAACCGGGCAAAAATTTAATCGAATTAATTATACAATGTCATAAATACATATGTTGTGAATTGTCATAAATTCAAACATCCTCAGAGATGGTGTATACTCTCGAACATTAGCTCTCCTTGTCTCTCCCGAGACACCTCGCCTAAAAGCAACATGATGCCGAGAGCTACAGTGTACGGCCTAGTAGATACAGACACCCCTCGTACCTCGGAAAGCACAGTTGGTCCCAGTTGTTATTTATAAATCTTTGACAATCGTAACAGGAGCAAGCCCGCCAGTTTAATCGTTGCGGCTGTTATATGCCCTCAGTTTTAAGCTCAACGCATTCGTATAAGAATTGCACTAAATCAGCATCTCCTCTATTAGAACCGTTCAATATTCTTCGCCACTAATTACCGTTACTGTTATCTATTATTAGCTTAGGTGATACCGATGCTTTAGGCGATTCTCACATGACACCGCTCGATTGCGCGGTCGGGTGGTAAAGCGGGTCTCATGCCGAAATCCTTTGATACCTAACACACGTACAACGCTCGTCCGCGCGGACGAGAAGCGCTCGCTGCATCTCCGCGCGGACGAGTAGCGCTTCCTGCATATCCGCGCGGACGACAAACTCAAAAAAACAACTCACCCATTAGTTTGATGTATGTTATCACACAAATTGAACAGTATATCGACTTCCAGCGGCGTTATCTGAGACATCATCTGCGCTGAATGCAGGAACTCTTCCTTCGTGACCTCTTGAGTGCGCGTACCATTGGTTGCGTTCAGGTATACTCGCTTGATCAACTCCATGTTGTTTAGCAGTGAGTTGAAGGCCATGTAGTAGGGGAAGCTGATCTTGCGCTCGCCTTGGGGAAGGATTGAAGCCTGAAATTGTAGGTGAAATAAGTATTATGTTAGAGTAAATTTAATACCCTCTACCTAGCCGTCAACCAAGGCACTCTGCACTTTGAACTAAGTAACTTTACACAAAAGTTAGTACCCATCGCATGTCTAGTTTATAGACACAATTAAAAAGTCATTGTTTCATGTACATAATTATGCTGTACTTTTCACCCGCGAGAGGTTAAGCGAAACGACTTTTTTTTTGGTATAATCACGGTTTACGGTGGGACTTAATGTAACGTAACTCAAAAATAGGTCTTATGGATTAATTGGATACTACAAGAGTCATGTCAATGAGGTATCCAATATCATAATGGAATGCGTATCATAAAATCATAATACACCTGTCCTATGATGGTCCTGTATTGTGATATGCGTGCGACACGATATTGAGCGACAGTTAGTATGGGTAGCGTTAGCTATCGTTCACAATTGCGAGTTTTTGGTACAAGTTGACGTTCAATTGTTTTGGTAACTGCTTGGTGATTCTACTAATAGGACAATCCGGTTTCCTTACGATGTTTTCCTTCATCGTAAGAGCGGTGAAATAAATTACAGAAAGTAAGACTTGGCTGGGTTCAAAATCACATACATCGGTACCGTTACTACTGGACTACTAATGAACCTTTGTTTCGTAGCAAGAAGGTCGAATTTCAAGTGTAGGCACTAATTTTATTACGCATTGATTAGAGTCATGTAGTGCAAATACTGTTTGGTTTTGGTTTAATTTAAACAAACATTCCATTTAGTATAATTTTTGTCATTAATTGTGTCATCACGGTGTCATAGATATTGTGGTTTATAGCCACATTGTTGCAAATTATTTGTTTTTGTTTGTTCAACAAAAACCAAAATAAAATGAATCATGGTTTGTATGCAAAAACACTGCGCAACTTGGCATTTCATCATCTATCAGTGCAACAAGTTGATGAATGACTCAAGATTTCTATAAGTACAATTATTTACCTGCATTAACTTTCTTATAGAAAAACCCAATGACAGTATCTTATTGGGCATACTTGTAAGACATGAAAAAACATTTCTCAACCAAAAATAATCAACTATGTAAGAATTATAAAAGACAACATAATATCTCCACTGTATTTCAGAAGGTTTAGGAAGAGGTGCATCCATAGTTAATATAAATGGTCCATGGACACACATACGCCCTGGCTGGAGATCTTACATTCAAAGCATCCACAGGATTTTCCGGTCAAGCAGAAGCCAGCCTCATAGGTTGACATGCAAAACGCCAAGTCGAAAAAAAATCATCCATAAAGATTTGGTTTTGTATTTGGATTCTGGGCTGCATCGGAAACACCCAATAAAAAACACAATTTCACTTAGACTGATGACCCGGGAATCAGACCCAGAGCAGTGGTTCAGGTAGCTTTTGCGATCTAGTTCAAAATATAAAAACAACTACTCACATTGATAACCTTCGAGTTCAAATCCTTAGTCAACAAATGTTTCTTGACCGACAGCATTATATCCCTAAAGTCTCCCGCGCTGATGAACCCTGAGCCATCTATGTCGCACTTCTTGAAGGCTTCCACTCCATACTCCTCGTGGAAGTCATGGAGGAACTGGCTGAACTCAGGGTATGTTACCAGACGCTTCTTGTCTTTGCCGAAGTACAGACGGACGAAGGTACTTTCCATGTTGAATGGCAGCTTCTGATGAAGGGCGGTCTTTCGCATGACTTCCGCAAATTCGTCTGGAATTGGATGAAGAGAATTAATAGTCATTTAGGGGATATTATTACGTTATTATCTATTATTATGAGCCCCCAAAATCAAATGCCGATATTCAAGAATTGAATAGGTAACGTTTATAAACCGTAAAAAGTTATAACAGTGTTATAGAACTATTTTACCGAACATCTTTTTATTCGTTGATTAAGAGACTGTTAAAACATTTTTTTAAGGTTCTTGTCATTTGATTGCATAGGTAAGGAAATGTAGGTAGGTATATCTTCAGAACCTTGCGATTGAATTAAGGCCTACTTCACCACCTCCATCAATTAATTGACTTTCCATTTTTCTGCTGACTAGTTTTTATCTGGAGACCTTGGAACTAGGCGTTTGTCTTCTTTCTATTTTTAAAAAAAAAAAACGTTGCACCCACGATACAGGAGAAATTCCTAGTGTGGAATTTCTCCTGTATCGTGGGTGCGTTTACAAACATATAACGTCACATACACAAATACCCAGACCCGATACAACTATCTGCAGGCCATACAAATATTTGTTCCGTGCGGGGATCGAACCCGCGACACGCAGCGCAGCAGTCCAATCGCTTAGCCACTGCGCCAACCGTGCCGTCGAAAAACACAACTGACGTCACAACTGTTATGTTTAGGGTGAGGGGCAGCATTCAAACACGGTGGTTCGGGCTATGACTGCTTTAATTAGCTTCGAACACAATATATTATACTTACATTATCTTAGGACTACCTTCACATTCGTTATTATTTAATATCAAGATGAAATGATTTACATCTACCTACAACCCCTTTCTTTATTAATTTTAAAACAGTTGTATACGTTACTATGGATGGTAATGGAAAAACAAATAATAATTTAATCTTATGAAACAATAATTTGATCTACCTACAACCCCTTTCTTCATTAATTTTAAAACAGTTATATATGTCATATGTTACTATGGATGGTACTGGTAAAACAAATATTAATTTATTCTTATGAAACAATAATTTAGAATATTGAAACAAGAATTGTTGAGAGTGACTAGTTTCAGCTACAGTACAACATTACATTTAATACATTATATTTTATCATTTTACAATCATTTGAATAACCTATTTTAATTTTAAAATAATAGCATATTTTAATTTAGTACAACAATATTATCAACAATAATAATGTATCATTCTAATCATATAATTAAATTAGTTATAAATATAATAAGTAAATTAAATTAATTTAGTACAGCAATATTATCAACAATAATAATGTATCATTCTAATCATATAATAATCATAATAATCATCACCTTTTCTTCATTACGAAGAATTTTATTTAATTAACTAATTTATTACATTTTATTCACATACATAATATAATTTATTGACATTACATAAATTATAGTTGTTTACCTTATTTATTCAATTTAATTTAATATTAATTTGCCATTCCATAAACAGTAATTTTACATGCTTTAAACTTATTTTAATATAATTTATTTTTATTTTTAACAAACTTAACTTATATATCTTACATGCACATAAATCCAAACCCACTTGTTGATCATACAAAATACTGTTCTGTGATACAGAGTATTTGCTCCTTGCGGGAATCGAACCCGTAACACGCAGCGAAGCGGTCCGATCACTCAGCCACTGCGCCCAACGTGCAACGTTGTTGTCTAATCAGCGTCTTGTGGTTTGCTTGAGAATTGTCCCCAGCGATCAGGTGGTCTCACTATCCTGCCAGAACGAGTTTTATAATAATTAGTGGTGCCGTTATTTGTGTGTGTCGTTGTCGGTACACTGGAGCCGCCGCGTGACACATCTACCGGCATTGCATTATTTTGTGACTCGTCTATATGTATGTCGTCGTATGTATTTCTACAGTAATTATCGTGTGGTAGTTCGCAATTTTGTCTATCTGAGTCTATAATAATATGTTTTCTATTTCTTCTTAATGTTTGTCCTGAATTCATTTTGATTAAATACGATCTATTAGGTAACAAACGTTGAATAATTCCAGAAGTCCAATGATCACTTAGTTTTATTTTGACTTTTTGATTTAAAATTAACGGTTTTAACTTTTTTGACCGTTTATCAAAGTACTTTTTCTGCTGTGTTTGACGTTTCTCTATTTTATTTGAAACGTTTTTCTGCAACTTTGGTTGAAGAAAATGAGGTGAGCACGGAATTATACTTCGTATTTTTCTGTTGTATAACAGCTCGGCAGGTGAACTTAACTCATTACTTATTGGCGTATTCAAATATTCTAACAATCCTAAACTGAATTCCGTTTTTTGAAAGTTGGTCTTTTTCATCATGTTTTTTACTGTTTGGACCGCTCTTTCTACCTGACCATTTGATTGTGGGTACCTAGGAGAAGATGTTTTGTGTTCAAAACTCCAATTAATTGAAAACTCTGTAAACAAATTAGAGGAAAATTCCGGGCCATTGTCTGACATTAGTATTTGAGGTATACCGTAACACCTAAATATATTTTTCAATTGTTTGATTACCTCTGAAGATGTAGTCGAACACAACTCAACAACTTGTACAAACTTACTGTAGTAATCTATTACTATCAAATAAGATTTAATGCCGTAATGAAAGATATCAGTGCCTATTTTATACCAGGCTCTGTCGGGAATTTCATGTGGGATTAATGGTTCTTTTGTGTTATTCTTTTTATATGTTAAACAGGCCTGACAGTGTGATAAATAATCTTGTAATTGTGAATTCATATTTGGCCAAAACATGATTTCCCTAGCCCTAAGCTTGCACTTTTCTATACCTAGGTGACCTATATGTATTTTTTGTAACATTATTTTCCGCATACAGTTTGGTATAACTATTCGGTTGCCTTTCCATATCAACCCATAATTTATAGTTAACTCATCCCTGCTGTCCCAATATGGTTTCAATTCATCACTGATTTCATTTTTTAGCACGGGCCATCCTTTTTTTATAATTTTTTTTAACGCTTGCATTTCATTATCTTCTCTAGTACATTTTTGTATTTCTAAAAAATGGGAATCTGTTAGTGGATTCATCGTTGTTATAGCACACACCTGTGCTTGTGCTTCGAGGTGATCGCGCGTAGTGCTACTGTCAGTGTCCGGCAACGCCGCTCGTGACAATGCGTCTGCTATGTATAGATATTTACCCGGTTTATATGTGAGCGTGAAAGAATATGGTTGGAGTCTCATTAACATCCTTTGTAGGCGTGCTGGTGCATTTACTAAAGGTTTGTTTATGATACTAACTAACGGCTTGTGATCTGTTTCTATGGTCACATCATGACGTCCATATATGTAGGTATAGAATCTCTCACATGCAAATACGCAAGCATACAATTCCTTCTCGATTTGAGCATAATTTTGTTCAGTTTTTGTTAATGATTTCGAAGCGTAACATACGGGATTATTATCCTGCATTAAACAGGCTCCTAAACCATTTTTACTCGCGTCTACTGAAATAACTACCGGTTTCTCGAGCGTGTAGTATCTTAGAACAGGTGGATTAGTCAGCTGACTTTTTAACATTTCAAAACATTGTTCATGTCTGTTATCCCAGTGCCAAGCTATGTGTTTTCCTAACAACTCGCGTAGGACGGCTGTTTTTTCTGAAAAATTCGGTATAAAATTGCTGACATAGGTTATCATGCCTAAGAATCTTTCAATATCTTTTATATTTTGTGGGCGTGGCATATTCTTAATAGCCAATACTTGTGACTCATCCGGGCTGATCCCGTCTTTTGTTATTTTGTGCCCTAAATATGTTAGCTCGCTTAGACCTATTTTACATTTACTTTTATTTAATTTTATATTTATTTCCTTACAACGTTGCAAAACAGCACGTAATCTTTGATCGTGTACTTCCTTTGTTTCTGCGTACACAAGTAGATCATCAATAAATAAAATAACGCCTTCTATATCATCGAAATGTTCATATAAACGTTTATGGAATATTTCTGACGCTGATGAGATGCCGTACGGCATTCTCAAAAATTTAAATCTTCCGATAACGGTATTAAATGTGCAAAGGTCTGTGCTAGCCGGGTGTAAATTTACATGCCAAAATCCCTGCTTAGCATCTAGTGTACTGAAATATTTTGCACCGGATAGATTAGCAGTTATTTCTTCAAGAGTGGGTAACTTAAAATGTTCCCGCTTTATTGCTTTGTTTAGATCGCGCGGGTCTAAACAAATGCGGAGGTCTCCATTTGGTTTTTTAACCACCGTCATGCTGTTTACCCAATCGGTGGGTCCCTCAACTTTAGCAATGATACCCTGATTTTCCATTTCCTTTAACTTTTGTTTTACTTGATCTTTTATGGCGATTGGTAACTTTCGAGGAGCATGAACTACAGGCTTGTACCCGTCTTTTAGTTGTATCTCATATGTACCTGGTAAACAACCCATTCCGGTAAATAATTCTGGAAACTCATTTAATATGTTCACGTTTGTTGTTTCCACTTGTTTTATACTAAATACTCTTTTTAACAATTTTAACTCTTGACATGAACTTCTTCCCAAAATGGGAGGTGCATTAGTGTCTACAACTATAAATTTTAAAATGAAAGTATTGTCTTTATATTGTACTTTAAGATAACATTTACCTATAACTTTAATCTGACTTCCTGAATAACCCTGTAACTTCGTCGTTGTATAAACTAATTTATCTTGTGTTAATTTAATTTTACTAAGGTATTTGTGTGGCAAAACATTAACGTCGGCTCCAGTGTCCAGTTTAAAATTGATCAGTCTACCCTCAATACTTAATGCTACCGTCCACTCGCTACTAGAAAAACGATCAACTGCGTGAATTACCTGATCGCTGGAGTCCTCTCGTACCTCGTACACCCGACACATTCTCGAATAATGGTTCATTTTCCTACAAGCGCTGCATCGCTGACCATACGCTGGGCATTTATATTTCTCATGGTTTTTTCCACATTTTCCACAAACAGCTCGGGGTCTTGAAAATCTACGCTCCTTTTCTTGACCTTCACGCGCGTGTCCACCCGCGCGCTGTTCATCTTTTTGTCCTTGATATCGGGAAGCCCTGACGTCACCACCGCTGGAACCGGTTGACCGCTGTTTTTTATGACGCGGCGCCGAACTTCTTGTATAGTGAATGCTTTTCCCTTCCTTCTCGTCGATTGAGACTGCATGTACATTTTGTGATTGTTCCTGATTCTCGTTTTTAATGTTCTTTGCTTGGGCTCGAGACATTTCCGCCAATCTACATATATCTATTGCTTTTGATAGTGACAAATCCGGTTCTCTTAACAGTCTTTCTCTGAGGCCACTGTCTTTAATTCCACATATCATCTTATCACGAACCAACCCGCTACACAAATCTTTAAACTCACACTTCGCTGCTATTTTGTTCAATTCAAATACGTATTGTTCTATTGATTCCAAATCACGCTGGTCGCGGGTAAAAAATGTGTGTCTTTCTATGGTTATGTTCTTGCGCGGCAAGAAAAACGCATCAAATTCCTTTAGTAAGTCTGCTGTAGTTTTGTACTCGCCTGTGAATTGTTCGTATACCTCCCGACATTTTTCTCCAATGATGTGTAATAGGATGTTGATTTGCACTTTATTCTCTTTCCGATGCAGTTCACAAGCTTCGTAATATATCTCGAACGCCTTTTTCCATTTTTCCCATTCCTTACTTAGGTTGCCTGAAGTAACGTTGGTTAAATCATTTTCAAAAACGAACGGTTGCGGCGGTTGCAAAATGGACTCCATTGTTCGCTTCGTTGATGTCGGTACTTCTGCTTCTTGATATGTTTCGGAATCACTGCTACTCGTCATTTATTTAAGTAGATAAGTAGATTTTAAAGCTTTAATTTCGGTTCACTAATTTATTTAGGTACCGGCTGCGCCATGTTATGTTTAGGGTGAGGGGCAGCATTCAAACACGGTGGTTCGGGCTATGACTGCTTTAATTAGCTTCGAACACAATATATTATACTTACATTATCTTAGGACTACCTTCACATTCGTTATTATTTAATATCAAGATGAAATGATTTACATCTACCTACAACAACGTTGTCACTTGTTAAGTCTCAATATTTAAATGGTAAAGGTGGCTGTACACTCTCGACCGAAAGCACTCTCTGTCTCTCCTGAGGCGTTTCGCAATAAGCCAACATGCAAGCAAGCGAGGAACAGCGAGGCTGTACGAGCGGTACCATGTACACTCTCACATTCGCCCTGCCTCGGCGACCCCCACATCTCGTCATAGTTCCACGGAATAGGGGGCAAGCCGTCGGGGCTGCGGGTTGTTCGCAAGAGATACCGCGGCCTCGACATGAAGGGCTAAGAAGGAACATTTGTGGTTTTTAGTCAGTAGAAGTCTGACACTCCCTTTCGCTCTGCCCAGAGCGGGATATTTGATGATTTCCCAACCCCCCCAAAAAAAAAAAAGCCTATTGTCATCAAACGGGCACAAATCCAGACTCCGTGGTTGCTACTGTGTAATTCCTGATGGAGAAACCTAATAACACATAGCACGACCGGGGAATCGAACCCATTATGTGTGTTTTGCTTATAATTTACGAACAATACTATAATATTACTAACAATGCTCTTCCACTTACCAAACGCGACAAGTCCATTGCCGTTAGTATCGAAGAGCTGGAAGGCGGTCTTGTACAACGCATCGGGGACGCACAGCAGACCCTCAAAGGCCTGGAACTCCGAGAACGAGATGAACCCGTCCTTGTCCATGTCCACGATCCCCGCGATGAGCTTGACGGATTCCGCATTGTAGTCATCTGGAAGTTCAAGTATTAGTATAACATCTCGTCGATTATCTCCGAAAGGGTGGGCACAGGTGCTCGTCGGGGCTGCGGATGCCCGTCGGGGCTGCAGTTTGTTCGCAAGAGATACCGCGGCCTCGACTTGAAGGGCTAAGAAGGAACATGGGTGGTTTTTAGTCAGTAGAAGTCTGACACTCTCTTTCGCTCTGCTCAAGAGCGGGAGTGGTTATTTGATGATTTTCCACCCGGAAAATTCGGGAAGACTGGTTGTCAGACTTTCAGGTCACTGACTACTTGTAACGACTGCCAAAGATCTTTATATAACAGCCGGGACCAAGAGCTTAACGTGCTTTCCGAGGCACGGAGGAAACTCGGTATGTAATGGGCGGTCACCCATCCACAGACCAACCTAGGTAAGCGCGGCTAAACCTTAAGATCGACCCGAGTGGCAGTCATTATTAAAAGCCACGAGCTCCTCTGAATTCCGTCTCCTGACGGCTGCTGTAAAATTTGTTCGGAAAAAATCTACGACACTGCTACCGAGTCTTCATCACCAAGATTACACAATGTGAATTAAGAGATCCCGTATTGGTACTTTTCTCGAGTGGCGACCACGTACCGGAAGACGCAGCGTTGGTAGGCCTCCCACCAGGTGGACCGCCGACATCGTGAGAGTCGCGGGCAACCGATGGATGCAAACGGCAGCCTGCCGCTCTTTATGGCGTTCAATGGGGGAGGCCTTTGTCCAGCAGTGGACGTCTTATGGCCGATGATGATGTTTAACTAATGTTTTGCCGGTTTGCGTTGGGACTCATCATCATCATCATAATATACCGTACCTTTTCCCAACTATGTTGGGTTCGGCTTCTAATCTTTCCAGATGCAGTTGAAAAACAATACCAGTACCGGTTATTTAGGTTCAGAAAATAAGCTTCAATATTTTGTAGGCATGTTTATTTGCCAGTGAGATAATGTACCTATTTTGGAAAATACATACTAATCAGTTAGTACTATTTTAGTAACATTTTGTGGTAATCCTTAAGTAACGGATTGGCCCAAGGAAAAACCTAAAATCTAATTAATGTGGAAAAATATTTAAATATTCATTGCTAACATGTTTTATCGGCATTGAATAGGCAAGAATTGGAACATTATTTCATTAGAATTAATGATCAGAATGATTGAGGAAAACTTTTCTACTAAGTAGGTATTGTTATATTATGTATGCATAAATTAAATAATAATTAATATAATTATTATGTTTGTGGTGGTATTTTTGTTTTGGTTTAGGTACTACGGCCATTAACAGTTTTGGTTATCGTACTTTATCATAAAGATAGAAAGAAAAAGAAAGAAAGATTAAAAATTGTGTTTATTTGGCATTATTCACAAAAACACCTTATTTTTACAAAAGAAGCCTAGCCTAGCCAAGCCTTTTCCTAATTATGTTGAGATCGGCTTCCAGTCAAACCGGATGCCGCTGAATACCAGTATTTTACATGGAGCAACAGCCTATCCGTTGATTATACTTACAACGAAATAAATTTAAAATGCAATTGCATACTATACTATGAACATGCTTTTGCATTAATTAGTCCACGAGTACCAAGCGATCGTTTGTAAACAGATCTTGGCACTGACCAACACACGAATGGTAAACATATTAATCTACTGAGAGTTAAACCTCTCAGTTTTTCTCAAAAAAAAAAACATGTTAACTTACTAAACTGATTAACCACCTTGCTTTTTATTGTAATTATAAAACAAACTTACATTCATTGCAGTTTTAAGACCTGCGCTCCCATACATTATCTATAGGAAAATATTTTATATACCTAAGTATATTTTATAAGTTGGTCGACTCGTTTTCCTTTTTTTCTTTCGTTTCGTTGTATATTCATGCCAAATAACAGCTTTCTAGTACTAACTGCGGTACTCAGAGATATTTAATGATTACTTTAGCCGATGGTAAACATATTAATCTACTGAGAGTTAAACCTCTCAGTTTTACTCAAAAAAAAAAACATGTTAACTTACTAAACTGATTAACCACCTTGCTTTTTATTGTAATTATAAAACAAACTTACATTCATTGCAGTTTTAAGACCTGCGCTCCCATACATTATCTATAGGAAAATATTTTATATACCTAAGTATATTTTATAAGTTGGTCGACTCGTTTTCCTTTTTTTCTTTCGTTTCGTTGTATATTCATGCCAAATAACAGCTTTCTAGTACTAACTGCGGTACTCAGAGATATTTAATGATTACTTTAGCCGATGGTAAACATATTAATCTACTGAGAGTTAAACCTCTCAGTTTTACTCAAAAAAAAAAACATGTTAACTTACTAAACTGATTAACCACCTTGCTTTTTATTGTAATTATAAAACAAACTTACATTCATTGCAGTTTTAAGACCTGCGCTCCCATACATTATCTATAGGAAAATATTTTATATACCTAAGTATATTTTATAAGTTGGTCGACTCGTTTTCCTTTTTTTCTTTCGTTTCGTTGTATATTCATGCCAAATAACAGCTTTCTAGTACTAACTGCGGTACTCAGAGATATTTAATGATTACTTTAGCCGTCACTTAGTAAAGATGTGACATATTTTTGTATAACAAAACTGGCCAAACCTTTACTTACTGCCGCACTCAGAGAGCTTTAATAAAAGTTTTGACAGTTTTGTCATACAAAAGTATGTCAAATCTTTACTAAGTAACGGCTTAAGTAATCATTAAATATCTATGAGTACCGCAGTTGGTGATGGCCTAAGTAATCATTAAAGCTCTCTGAGTGCGGCAGTCAGTCTTTGAGATATAGTGCGGACCATTTTGACAACGGAACCCTTAAAAATGCCTGATGCATTCCATTCGTTGATTCATCATAATAATACCAAAATAATTGTATCTAATATCTTCGTGATAAGTCGAGTCTACTATTATTTACGAGTATTATTTTTAATACTACGTAATTTACTTTACATTCAGCGTACACGATTTGCGCACGCATAGTAGATTGTGACGTTATAATTCAGATATCGTTGTCGATAAAGTAATCATATATTTTTTTCTTATTTCTATGATTATGGTTTTATCTTGTATACAAACTGCTATATAGAATTGTTACAATAATTCATCCTGTATTGTAGTACTTACTATAAATTATATCAAGATTAATTGGATGTTTTTATGATCGCATGATGTGTCTTTGATAAAGTTATTATCTTGTTATCTAGTCCTATTTAATACCAATATATTGCTAACTGCATGAAATTACATTATTCCGGCTCGTTTATTTTCACCAAACTAAGTTATTTACCACCAATTTTTTGTCAATAATTATTAAGTATATTTTTTGCTAAAGATCATGAAACCTCCTCAGAATGGAATAAAACTTCCCTCAAAGAAAGATCCCTACACCTAAAATTAAAAAAAAACAAATGAACGCGCTTAGTTCAAGGCGACCAATATCCTTTATTTTTTCAAAGCAGCCAGTATGAGCAATAGTATAATAGTACCTTTTTGGTGATAAATTGTAAGTAAAGAGTGATTTATTTGGGGCGACATCAACACCATCATTAATGTCATCGTGGGTAAATCCTGGAGGAGGTTGGCACAGAAACGTGGAACGTTGGCACAAGCAAAGAGAGGCCTATACCCATCAGTAGGTGATGTCAGGCTGTGGACGATGATGATGATGAATAATTATGTAAGTAGATACGAACCTTCTTCGAATAATCCTAAGAACTTGCGCACGAAATCTTCACTGGTGATGTGCTTCTCACCGTTCTTGGTGACGGTGGCGTACTTCAGGAATATCTCATGAAGACGGTCTCGGTCCGCCCGCTTAAGATAACCAGCCCCCTGTGGATAATTTAAATGTATTAGGACGATTGTAATTGTGGTCTACTGAAGGCATCTGAGATGTGGTTGCTATTGGAGACGAAACTGAAATATTACTTTGCCTGTAAAATTATGCCGGTAACGAATCATTTAAAATTTCAAATAATTTATTACAATCCATAATGTACACTTACAGGTGATGAATAAAAAATATAGAAATTATTATGGGCCCAGCAAAAAGGCGAGCCTATTGCCATTAACTGGGCACAAACTCAGGCTCCGTGGCTGCTACTAAAAAAACCCTAATAGAAAACCCAATAACCAACGAGCCGGGAAGCGAACCCAGGGCTCTGCAGTTGTGATTGCGACTCTAGATCAACAAGGCAGACGTGAAGTTGATCACATGCTATCAGATTTTAAAAAAATATTGTTATATCATTGGTTTGGTTAATGACAAAGTAGTTGCAGTTCTTTAGGGACGGAGGGCTTTGCAAACCTTTTAAATACCTTAGAAAGAAAGACATAGGTACATTAAACATCTATGTTACACATAAAAAGGTCTAATCCTAGAGATGGCAAAACGTGACAACCAGCTTACAAGAATATGCAGTAAGTAGAATGCAGTAACATAGAATCCAGTAGATATTGTGTTCAATTCTTTTCATACGAGTATAATGTAGGTACTTGTGTTTTGTGTCCAAGAATAATATTGCAAATTGTGAAAACGTTCTTGACCTACTTTACTGTGATATGACTTGTTTGCAATGAGTCTGATAAAGGAATAAATATAAGATTATTATTATTTTACTTTCGTTATACTTTTTTAGATTCCTTTTGATATTTACTTACGTATATACGGTGAGACATCAAACTATACATTACCAGTATAATTGCAATTTCTTTCAAAATTACAGTTATCTTTATCATTGCCAAAATCAGCTTTTCCATGTACTTCGACCGTATAACTGCGGTACTCAGAAATATTTAATGATTACTTAAGCCGTCACTTAGTAAAGATTTGACATACTTTTGTATGACAAAACTGTCGAATCCTTTACTAAGTGATGGCCTAAGTAATCATTAAAGCTCTCTGAGTGCGGCAGTAAGTATTGTACTTTTTAGGAAACATCTGTTTTTTTTAAATAGTCTTTAAAAATGTTTCTTGTGGGGGCTCAGAATGATGTTGGTACAGCCTACGTGGAAACCGTTTTCTTGCCAGTGTCCCTTTCACTCAATAGATATTGATAAACATTTACCCTCTTCGAGTCGGGTAATAACTATACGGGATTTAACGTGATATAATATTAATTTCCTTTGTCATGTCTTGTCATTTTTATTTTACTATAAAATAAAATATAACAATACCAACATTTATAGGCATTGTTTATAATAATTACATTATATCATTCAGAAAAACCATGGGATTATTGCCTAAGAAACCAAGGAAACTTTCACAATTTCCTTGAATGTTACTAACTACACTATGGTGCATTATTGCACACTATACAATTATGACTGGTTTAATTTAATTATGATTTATTATATTATCAAGGCCATTGTGACACATTTTTTTACCAAGAATTCAGTAGGTAGGTTTGTGATTTTGACCCCCTAGGATTGAAATCTATGGTTTAAACAGTTATGGTCTAGCTAAATAGGCTAATCTTGTACTGCAGCTGATATTAATTCACACTAATGCAAAGTCGCAGAATAGCATTGAAAATGTTGCTTATTCCTATATTTTCTTATAGATTTGACTACAACAGTAATTGCTTTTTGAAGTAGATCACATTGAAAACATTGAGCTAAAGCTTAGCACATAGTAATTAATTCAAGCTAGGTTGGCGAAGTCCTACAATTGACTAAGGTACCTATGAAAAGGCTATGTAACGGAAACCCCTGCCTCAACTAGGTTTATTTATAAAACTTGAGAGGTGTCAAGGAACACCCGGATGGAACGAAGTTATTGTTATTATTTTTTATTATGTAAAAAAAAAAAAAAAAAAAGAAATGTAGAAATGAAAATATCTGGCTTGCTTTCTATAAGAGAGAGAGAGAGACAGACAGAGAAACATGCTACGCCGCACAGCTTACAATAGCTTACTAGAGCAATAGTGTCGTGACAACTTTTCGTAAGAATTTTTTCCGTCTAGCCCCCTTTCACAACGCGCGATAAGGAACTTCGTTCCAATATAACATCAAGCCTGTAATCCCCCAAGGGTTAGGCAACCTAATAGGCTAATTTAGTACACCCACATTTCGCCAGATATGTTTAATTATCAAGTGGCAAAACTATTATTAGTCTTAATAATAATATGTACCTAATATGATATTGAAATATTATAGGCATTTCTGATATTATGTTTTTGATTTTGGTTTGGCAAAATAGGGAAAAAGGAAACATAATATGTCAAGTGGCTCTATTTCTGTTCACCGGTGACTTAGGTATTTGTTGTCTTTCTGCCGCACTCAGAGAGCTTTAATGATTACTTAGGTCATCACTTAGTAAAGGTTTTGACAGTTTTGTCATACAAAAGTATGTCAAATCTTTACTAAGTGACGGGTTAAGTAATCATTAAATATCTCTGAGTACCGCAGTGAGTGTGAAGTGAAGTCCTTATTGTAAGTTACTATTTGAGATATTTCTCAATTTTGTTGGTTTTACGCACAAATGTCATAGAAAATTGCCCATTGTCCTTCATCGCCAGTTATTAAAAAAAAATCGTCGTTCTACACAAAAATGCAATACATGAAATGTATGGTACTTTCTTTGTAGTGATCGCCAAATTTGGGGTAGAATCGTGTATGATTTCTTGTGTGCGATTTTCTCAACTCAGCCTGTCACAGTTTGCAGAACATAGCTGTCTTGTCTGCATGACAACAAACCATACTTTATATTTATTTATTACAAGAGCGTCATATAAATATATGGTCATACAAAAAACTAGTTTTAGCCGAGTACACTCGTCATAATTATGTCGTGATTACTGGCACAAACCGGTACCTAGGTATGTATGAGACTATAAGTAAACGTATGAGTATGACGAAGGATTTTCTACGGATATGATCAATTTGAGATATTATTGAGATAAAGATTCTGGGTCATGACTGGGTAAGTATTGCAAGTGATTCAGTATTAAGACGATGAACGTTGACAAATTGGGAAAAACCGACATACTTATTTCGGGCAGAAAACATCAATTTTTATTATTTAGCTAAATACCTAGTATTGTACAGTCGAACAAGCTAATAAGTATACAGGCAGCTAACTTATATTTACTTTTAAGATTATACAGATACATTTAGAGACTGATGCCAAACGATACAGTGTTTGACATCAGTCGCTTAATGCGAAACGCTTTATAAAACAAAATTGCAATCAATATTTTCAGTGTAAAAGAATTATAAAAAACTCTACCTGTAAACTTATTAGCTTGTTCGACTGTACTATAGGTATGTATGAGACTATAAGTAAACGTATGAGTATAACGAAGGATTTTCTACGGATATGATCAATTTGAGATATTATTGAGATAAAGATTCTGGGTCATGACAGGGTAAGTACTGCAAGTGATTCAGTATTATGACGATGAACGTTGACAAATTGGGAAAAACCGACATACTTATTTCGGGCAGAAAAAATCAATTTTTATTATTTAACTAAATACCTAGCTATTGTCTACTGTCGATATTTACTAGGGTGACGATATGATAAGGGTCATAAGGGAAAAACATCTTTAGATACTTAGGTATCTAAAGATGCGAAAATAAAATCCGGCGAAATATAAAATTACACCTTTGCCATCCTTCTTCCGTCTTTGCTTCGGCCGGCTTGGGTTTGATGTTGGTTTAGAGATTTCCAAATCGGCCACGGTTACGTGTGTCCAGGTGGAAGGTTTTCTGATGGACCATTGAAGCAAAGTGGTTTAAACCGCGCCTGCCAGAAATATTGCTGTCGACGCGATGAAATTGACTGGACCAACTGGGCCCACGTCCCCAAGAAATTTTTTACTATTTTTCAGCCTCTTACAATAGTAAGAGGGTAAGTTTTCTTGCTGCCCAACAGGGCAGCAAGTATTAAGTTATGCAATGGGTAATAAATTCCCCATTGCATGTTTTTATTATTCTATTACAACATACTGAAAGTATTTTTAGCCAATAAAAAGTCTGTAAACCAGTTCAATGTACAGGGAATTCCTGGAACAAAAAAGTCCCAACCTAATCTAGCTGAGCAATAAAAATACTGGTTTTCCCCACCCGGGGGCACTGGGAAACACTGATTTGGTTCCGAATGCCGTTCCAAGAATAATGTATGATATAATTTTTATTATTTATTTGATGTTGCTGATAGACCGTACATAACATGAGCGACAGTAAGTGTAAAGTAGGTAATTCCTATTGTCTGGACGAGACCGTCCGCGTGCCTAAAATATCCTATTACACTTACTTATTAAAGATTTTGACACTAAACTGAAGGTTAATGTACCTATGTCAAATCTTTACTAAGTGACTGCTTAAGTAATCATTAAATATTTCTGAGTACGGCAGTTAGATTTTTATCAGTGGCATATTTTTTTTAATCACATGGGTACAGTTTCAGAGATTACCTCGTCAAAGCGTAAACACTTTTGTATCTAGGGCTACCAAATTGATAAGTGTAGGTAGGTGCACTTTCATATTGAATCATCAATTAAAGTTATGAATAATTTAAATCTGATTCATCACATTTTTAAGCTGATGCAAATATTTCTTACTTTCAGGGTTACAAAAAAGCATTTACATATCTCTTGCTCTGTAAGTACACCCTTACACCCCTGAATGCCGGGGTGTATGACTATCATTACAGCATAGGTTTTGGAATTTGAAAAAAGAACTGTCATACTCATACTGCACGAAGAATATTTTTAAAAAGTTAATTTTTTTTTCTCGGTATCGATTAATTACTCGAATCGGAATCTAGACAATTTATTTTATAAAGATTTTATTTTAAATATGGAACTATTTGTTTCCACATCGTATGTTAAATGGAATCGATTTAAAAATCAAACTGGCCAGCAAGATTTGACGCGCTTGCGTGCGTGAAAAAAAAAAGGCAGTCTACTAGTAGGCGCGAAAGCATCGCGAAAATAATTAATTGAAACCTGCTGTCTTGTTGTTTACTTACCTCACAATCGATATGTAAAGCAGAGTATTTATCTCGGGCGTAAGCATCAATTGCATACTCGGGTTAATTAGCGCCTTCGCTTCGCTTAGGCGCCAAAAACCTCGTATGCAATTGATGTCATACAGCCCTTGGTTAATAACTATTAATATGTTTTAAAAATAAAGAGAGACGTTTAATGTTTTATTATTAAATCAGCTTCTTTTGTCACGGTGAGAAGAGTATCCACGGAGTTTCTTGCACCTAGTTCTCCATACAGATTTAATCTTTGGTTTATAAGACGTTATCGGATCCGTTATCCGTCTGTGATTGTAGCTACAATTCATTTTTGTCTTTGTTTCGACAATCCAAAAGTGCCGGCGTAACTGCCCTACTTAAATTAAATGCTTTGCAAAGGAATGGTGGTGAAGGATGTAATAATTTCAATAGGTGTAACATTATTATGAATTTTTCAGTACTCAATTTTTCCTCAAAAGATGTACTAGGGCAAAGGTGAGGTGTTAATACGTAATTGCAGATCAAAGAAATATGCATCAATCAAAGTGACGTTACAGGGAATATTCAATACGTAACTTTTGTCTGCATTACGTCCATCCGGTTACGGTTTTAATGATGTTTCAATATGCATTTAATTAATTATTTTTCCCCATGGAGAGGAAAACGTGCGCTTGGAATGTGCGTACACTGATCCAGTATAAATACGTCGGGCGGGCCAACGACTTACCATTCGTTATTTAGAACTGCCAATCAGGCAGTCATAACAATAGTAATTCAATTATTAAATTAATAATTGTAATTAATCCGTTCATAGTTCTTTTATAGCTTGTGGTTGAATAGTTAAAATTTCAGTTGCAAATAGTTGTTTTGATTACAATGGCGACTTTCAAACCAATTTTGTTCGCGGTAATTTTTTTTTAAATTTTTCTTTTCACTTTTTTGGAATTTTTATTTTGATATTTTTATTCACCCTCAATTCAAGGTTATTAAAGTTTGTTTTGTTTTTCATTAACAGGTGATGCTGGCGATTTTTGTGGCCGTTAGTAGTGCTGCGCCTAATAAAAAGGGTAAGTGTTAACATTATTTTTACCTTAGACTTCCCCTTATTATCTAATGTTATCAAAAGTTTTTTTAATTTATTTTTTCAACATCATCATTATCATTCTCCTGCCCTTATCCCAATTTATTTGGGGTCGGCGCAACATGTCATCTTGTGTTCATGAAGATTTTGGGAAATGATAATTTAAATTGTTTACCTAATAATAAATGTTGTTTACTTACACAAATGTTTTTTTTTTTCAGAACTCAATTTGAGGATTCCTGAAGAATGTAAAGGCAAAGGTTTCTGTAACATAAAGCCCGAAGGATATGATGAAATGCAGGAATTGATCGACAGCCTCCTGACACCTAAGTTTATTGCCGTAAGTTATTTATTTATATTTATTTACTTAGCTGTTGCACGCCGCGTTAGAATCAGATTTTGTTAACAATTTCAATTCAAGTTTTAATTTTTTTGCACGGAACCTAATTCTTTTTCTAAAATATTATAACATCTTAAAACAACAGTAAAAATTGGTACCTACAGCTGTTTTATATCTGAAAAATGAATATTACCTATTTTTTTTTATTTTTGACATGGTTTGGCACATTATGAACATTCTCCTTTGCCTTCATACTTTTAGTTTGTAATTTAAATATGAATGCACATAATTCTAACAATTCAATTTTTGCAGCAAAATTTGGGAGACCGTAGCGGAGGCAAACCAGACGGGCTTTCTCCTGAGAGCGACTGGCATAACTGCCCGACTAGACAAACGGTGAGATTTGATTTTATTTTATTTTCATGGGCTAGATTCAGTGTTATTTCGCATGGCAAAACACATATCAAATAATCAGAAAATGAAGGATTATGTGGAACCTTTTTATTTAGAAGACCATCATCGTCATCTGCCTTGCCTTTTCCTAACTATGTTGAGGTCGGCTTCCAGTATAACCGGATGCAGCTGAATACCAGTATTTTTCATGGAGCGACTGCCTACGGCCTTCTTATTCATTGTAAACTCTACGCAGTGTTATAGTGCAGATAACATTACCTACTTTATTTATACGTATCTATTTTTTACATAGAAGCTCATCTTTTTTCTTTTTTACAGACTGAGGATTCGTTATATGCCTACAGTTTTTCTAACGAATCAGACCCAGATTATATCGTCCAACATAAGCTGCTTAAGCAACCCATCGTCAAAATTGAATGCGCGTAAGTACATTTTAAGATACCTTTTGAATTACACATGAATTTATTCGGGATAAGCTATTTGTCAAAGATATTTGTCACTCTTGTGAATTAATTTTAATAGGCAATTTCCCTGTGCATTTTCAGTCTCAAAATGTTTGTCATCTGAATTGCTTGTAAAGCATAGCATATTAATAAGTAGCCTATAATATTCCCACTCCTAGGACAGCCTACAGGCCCCGTCTCTGTGAGAGGGACTGGGCCATAATCCACCACGCGGGCCTAGTGCTGGTTGGAAGATGTTACATAGCTTCAAATTTTCGGTTCTAGAACATTCTACTTCACCGTTTCCGAATTGCTTGTATTTAACAAAAACTTTATTTTGTTTCAGGTACGATAAAATTGACGTCGGTTCCTCCGAACAGTGCTTCGAAGACTTAAGCTTGTCTACATTCAACATGAAGTCCAAGTGTGAATCATCGACAGCTATGCGCAGTCTTCTTGTGTTCGATGTTAAAACGCAACAGCTTAAGAAGAAGTCCTACCCTATTCCTTGCTGTTGTACTTGCAAAGTTGAAAGAAATTAATGCCTTTTCAGTTCGATTCATCCAAATACATCGTTTTTTAAGAAGACTTTTATAAACAATATTGTATTGTTTGCGCAAACTAAGCGTTCTCTTTCGGTCTTAAAATCGTACCCTGTGGGAGTCGTTAAATTAAATTAAGATCAGTTCTTTAGATGGATTCAAATCTGTTCTAAGACCTAATGATTGTAATAAGGAACTGATAAAGCTTAATCATTTCAAATAACATTATCACCTTAGTGGTAAAAACCGAAAACGATGGCTCAATGCAAGAGATCATGAAACGAATCAAAAGCTTTGCTATTTATTATTATTACTAAAATTACTATAAAGACTGATTTAATTTTTTATTACTTGATTTTACTATTTAGTAATTATTTTAGTACCTATAACTTAGTAAAATCTATAATTATTTAATTTGATTGTAATTTGTACAACAATTATTTTTAGCAAAATATTTGTATCATTAGCCAGATTTTAAAGATATTTATTTAAATTTAGTAAAGTATTTTCTATTGCTTGTAAAAATGTACAGTTTAGACTTCGTCCGTTGAGACTTTTTGTCTCAACGGACCAGTTTTTTGATAAGAAAAAAATATAATTATACATGCCAATTATTTTATAACCCTCTTTTTTAATTTCTTCTTCTTTATCGTGTGGTTAGTGCCCAACCTAGTGCCCGAGTTTTTCTTCCGCCCATAGGCCTCTGACTTGAAAAACACAGTTTCTGACGTTACTACATTGATTAATTCGTTTAATGATTCAGACTACAATGGTAGCTTGTTATAAATAAATTTGGTTTACATTGACGTAAACCAAGTGGGTAATTCTAATTAGGCACTGAAAGTTTACCTGTTCAGTTATAATAATTTATTTGAATGAATACCTGTGAACTTAAATTGTAGGTTTACCAAAGAGCATCGTATTACCATCCATAATTTTAATTTTCAGAAATCAAAAGCTACTTGATCAATAATTTCACAAAGCATTGTCTGATTGGGTAGATTAATTGCGTGGTAAGACTGTCTGGCTTTTGAACTAAACGCTATTTATAAAAGAACCCTTTATCGCCATTATTAAACAACATGATAATAATTCCGTTACGTATTTTGATTATGACACACAGTTCAACAAAGAGACATCGATCTGTCGTGAAACAATTGATTGTACCTATTCATGCGATTCTGAACTTTATGTCTCAATAACAATATTTATTACCCCTTACAGAAAATTCGTTACTATCTGATAAGGAAGCGTAGTTATATCGTTAGACCGAAGCTCATAATTAACTACATCCTTATTTTGAGGACAGAAGACTCAGATTGGTGTTGTTTTTAAGGAAAACGTCGATCAGTTTTATAAGCTCTTTATTATTTGCTGCATTCTCGGTTAACGTTTACATTATATGACAGAAAATATTACTTTGAAAGACTTAATTAAAGCGAAATGAGACATCTGTTATAAAACCGGCTCAGCCTCTATTGATCTGTCGTTAAGGTAAAATTGCACTTGATATTGAAGAAAATATTTGAATACTGGGATACTACTTTACTGATTTTAAATCTTAGCGCATAGTAACTAGGTATACATAGCATTAAATAACAATTTATATAATTTAAAATATGTAAAAAATGAAAAATATGAATATGTATTAAATGTCAGCCATAGGTGCATTTTGAGATAGAGGTACTCAAGCACTTTCGCAAAAACATAAAAAAATCAAAATTTCAATAATTTCTCACGTGTTTCTATTTTTAGAACATCACAATGAGTTTCTGAAATAAAGGACTCTTATCAGCGATCGCGTGTTTTATAAATATCAAGTTTTTACTCCCCCCCCCCTTGTTTGTTACCGTTGGCACGGGCAGTGATTATAGACAACAAGGTTGTGGCTGCAAGGCCAAGGCCAAACAATATTCATACTATAGAATTTTGCATATGCAACTAGCATTATGTAAAAATTATGTAATGAAACGGACTAAAACTGCACATAATATTACAGAAGACTTCTTAACTTTTACATTAAAATTTTGTTGTTTTACATTAAAATTTTTGTTGTCATATCCCTTGTTATAATTATGTTAAATTGCTTGAGGCTATATGATACATTGTTATGTGGTTCTTCCAGTAACAAAAATTGTAAATGACTACTGCAAATATTGGTTGTCTGGCAGCGAGATGGGCAGACAACATTGTTGCTATCGCAGGAATATCCTGGACGAGGCTAGCACAAGAACATGAAGCATAGCACAAGAACATGAAGCATAGCACAAGAACATGAAGCATAGCACAAGCAAAGAGAGGCCAATACCCAGCAGTGGGTGAAGTGGGGCCTGTGGAGGATGATGATGATGGCTTTTCTGTTCATTCTCAAATACTTATACCCACAATTTAGATCTTGTTTGGTTTCTGGTTGTACAATATAGCCTTTCCGAACTAATTTTGTTTGACTAATTCAATTTTAAACTTTATTTGGTGTGTAGCAGATGCTTTATTGTTTATCAATATTACTTTCATGTAGTAGATTTTTCATCAAGTTATTTAGGAGAGGAGACCATTTCCTAGTTACACTATGTAACGAGTCTTTTAAGCCTGTTACATACTATTGAATTCTTTGCTTTGATTTGTAGGCTCTGGTTGGTGTTGCCTTATGAAAATTCATTTTTTGTTGACTTGGATTCGTGAAGTGGTCACACTGATTTTTATTTTCGATGCTGTCAAATTGACTTTGACATTTCTTGCTTTTCGACCTACAGCCTGGAATCAATGGAGTGATTTTTGAGCGCTCCAATAAAATCTCAAAATATAACTTGAGATGGGCGGCATCTAGTCCCTAATTATGTGGTAGCCGATTGCCCTGGTCATGATCCTAATTGGATAGCCTTTATTTTTTAAGGTAAGCGAATTCTTTGTGATTTCGGTCCGTTCCGCGTTGTCATGGCTATTTTGATAGCAGACGCTAATAGTTTCCGATATTTAATTGTTTCAGGATCTCTTATCTTCATTTTATAATTATTTGCTTGGATTCATTCATCTACTGATGACCACATTTTGATTTTTGGAAGAAACGGTGAGTTTAATTGTATATTGCTTGTAACGATTTTTGCAACGATTTCTAAATCGATCGCCATTTTTTATCCGCTAACGATTATTCATGTTTGTTTTCAGCCACAAGGCGTTTTTTTTTCATATTACTTAAATTTTTGAACGCACGCCCCTACCAAAATGCATATATCTTGGACCGCCGTTGGCAATCTCGGCGAATATCACCAAGATGCTCTTGGATAATCCATCAGGTTCCTAATTTAGTCGACGGAGTTTGGTATGGTTTATGATACATAACTTCAATTTATTTTAAAAAAGTGCAATAATGACAGGTCTTAGAATAACAGCGATGTCATCTTAATTTTACACATTAGAGCTGTTAGCTTTAGAATTAGAAAGGAATTTTCAAACCAGCAGCCTTCGGGTAATAAAGTCGTTCTTACTTTTCATGATTGATTTTTATTGATGCCTTCCCGCTTGAAGATTAAAAGTCTCAAGCTCCCGCAGGTAAGTCTATCCTTGGCATAGTTTTGTGTGTACTCCAGGCGCCCGAATTCTCACTCTCACTTCTCATCTCACACACACTTTTTTTTATTATTACAATTGTCGCTCAGCGAACAGGGACTTGAAGTAGGTTTGTCTGGTACCTATATACTGTCATTATTGCACAATTATTAAATAACTTATGAGTCTATTGTTTGCATTAGTTTGTTCTACATTGTTACTTTAATAACTTTGTGTTTATTTTAATTTTTGACTCATAAGTAGTACTTAACTTAATTTGGTGAATCTTTGTAAACAATATTTGGTGTTTACTTATTGATAATTTTGTTTATTGACCTGTTTGTTTTAATAACATGTTTTTTTCTTAGCAAAACCAACAGAAATGTATAGCATTGACCGTGTTTTGTTGTTCTCAACAGTAAAGTTATTTTAAAAACTAAGTTTAACTTTTAAAGAAAATAATTTAATCTAATTGTAAGTACAATATTGTACATTTAATTTATCTAGATTTAAGCTGCTTGTAAGTGATTATTGCACTTTTAAAACGATAAAATTAACTTAGTAATTTTTCATGGGAATACCACATTGACTTCAATACTTAACCTCAAACTTGAGAATTTATTTTCAAACTTTTAACTTTTTGAAATTTAGTTTTTGCTTTTCGTTTGCTATTCGCCTTGCTGTTTGTTAGTCATGGACAAGGGAGTTCAGTCTCCGCCGCTTCAGGATTCGGGTGATGTCGATACCTGTACTGCTGTTGATGCTTATGCTCTCAGTTGATATCATAGGAATTCTACCTAAAACTTATTCTGGTCATAGATACATACTTTCGGTTGTAGACGTTTTTACTAAATATTGCTGGTTCTTTCCAATGATCAATGCTACCACTAGAGTAATTTGTAAACATTTTGAAAAAGAAATATTTCTCAAATTTGGTTGTCCAAAAATAGTAGTTTGTGACAATGGAACTCAATTTACTTCAAAACATTTTGTAGATTTTTTGAAAGGTTTTAATATAACCAAAATATTTTATAATACTTTGTATACACCTCAAAATAACCCTGTTGAGAGATATAATAAAACGGTCGAAACCTGCATATCGTGTTTTGTTAAAGATGATCATAGAACTTGGTCAAGTTTTTTGCCCAATGTTCAATTGGCTTTAAATAATAGTGTAAACCTTGCTACTGAGTTTACTCCTAACTTTCTGATGTTTGGTAGGGAGCTTATTCTTGATGCGTCATTACATCACTTTAGTAGTTCTGTTGATAACTTATCTCAACTAGAAATTTCAAATAGGAATGCTTATGCAGTTTCTCTTAATTCACTTAGTGATATTTTTGTTAAAGTTCAAGCTTACTTGTTAAAGGGGTATAAGCGAAATGCCGCTTATTATAATAAAGGTCGGAAAGTCATTTCTTTTGGTGTGGGTGATATGGTGTGGAGAAGAAGTTTTGTTCAATCTCATGCTCCTGCATATTTTTCAGCTAAGCTTGCACCTAAGTTTGTAAAGTGTAAAATAACTGAAAAGGTTTCGGATAACGTTTATGTTTTGAAAGATTTAAATAAAGGTTCAGTGGGACGTTATCATGTTAAAGATATTATAAAATTTTAATTTGGTTTCCAAGTGTTAGTCTTGATTTTGATAAATTCTGTTGGAAGGCTGCTTTTGATAGTGTGATGTACGAGGGGATGGATGATAGGTTATCAGCGATTTGAAAGATGTATGTTAGGTAACTTCTTATAAATTTATTGAATTTGAATTCTTAACATTCTAAAAATAAAACTTAGGCCATTTTTGTTAATTAAATACAATTTTTTTCCACACTAAATGTTTTTCACATCAGAGGATCTTATTTTATGTTTTGTTCGTTTTTGTTGGATTGTATAAGATCTTATTTTTTTAAGGGTAACCTTTTATAGGGTCATTCTGTAACCTTTGTTACAAAATGCCTTATTATTTTTTGAATCTTGGTGTAACTTTTGACCTTGATTTCGACTCTTTTTTCCATTGTGCTCGGAAAGTCGGTGGTGTTGTGCCGATCACGATGTGGGATTTCGGCCCCGGCCATATTTTTTCCTTTTTCCATTGTGTTGGACATTGTTGTTCCAATCACAATGCGGGATTTTTTTTTGACTTTCGTCATTCTTTTTTTATGCGTTCGGAAGTTCGGTGGTGATGTGCCGATCGCATTGTGAAACTTTGGCTTTCGCCTTTTCGTTATTGAGATTTCTCATTGGAGATCTCAATGATTTTTTGTGTTTGTCTGTGTTTGGGAGATTGGTAGTGTTGAGCCAGTCACAGCAACATTCTTTTACAGCTATTGTGCTCGGGAATTCGGTGGTGATGAGCCGATCACAGTACGCTTTCCTTTGTTTTGTTGCAGGTTGTGCCTGTAACAATATTTTAAATAAGGTCTTTCAGCTTTATTTAAAAACTTTTGTTTGGAGTTTCAAATTTTTTTTGGATTGTTGGATACGGAGTTAGTCAGTGGCAATAGAGCCTAACTGCACTCATAGAGATGGTAGAGTTGGAAGCAGTTGACATAGTAGTCAGTGGCAATAGAGCCTAACTGCACTCAAAGTTGTACTGTTCCAAGTGGTTTGAAATTTTTAGTCAGTGGCGATGGTGCCTAACTGCACTAAAAATTGTAGTTTGTATTGGTAATTTGTTCGAATTCGTTTGAAATTTGTAGTCAGTGGCTATAGTGCCTAACTGCACTGTTTTGGAGTTTAGAAGCGCTAAGAGATTTCTCTCTTCGTTTCATTTAACTAGTTTTTATAACTTATATTTTTTTCTGTTTTTCACAGATTTCATTTTTGACTTTTTGTCATTTGCATGTTTTTACTTTTATTAAATTCTTGAGACCTTGTCGTTTGACATGTTCAGAATTCATTTACACTTCGAATCTTTTATGATTCTTTTCTTTTTTTGGATTTAGAAAGTTGTTAAGACTGGTCTATTGTGTTGAAGATTTCTTTCTAATAAAAGAAAGTTCCTTTCTTTTATTTTCGGGGAGGGATGTAATGTAACGAGTCTTTTAAGCCTGTTACATACTATTGAATTCTTTGCTTTGATTTGTAGGCTCTGGTTGGTGTTGCCTTATGAAAATTCATTTTTTGTTGACTTGGATTCGTGAAGTGGTCACACTGATTTTTATTTTCGATGCTGTCAAATTGACTTTGACATTTCTTGCTTTTCGACCTACAGCCTGGAATCAATGGAGTGATTTTTGAGCGCTCCAATAAAATCTCAAAATATAACTTGAGATGGGCGGCATCTAGTCCCTAATTATGTGGTAGCCGATTGCCCTGGTCATGATCCTAATTGGATAGCCTTTATTTTTTAAGGTAAGCGAATTCTTTGTGATTTCGGTCCGTTCCGCGTTGTCATGGCTATTTTGATAGCAGACGCTAATAGTTTCCGATATTTAATTGTTTCAGGATCTCTTATCTTCATTTTATAATTATTTGCTTGGATTCATTCATCTACTGATGACCACATTTTGATTTTTGGAAGAAACGGTGAGTTTAATTGTATATTGCTTGTAACGATTTTTGCAACGATTTCTAAATCGATCGCCATTTTTTATCCGCTAACGATTATTCATGTTTGTTTTCAGCCACAAGGCGTTTTTTTTCCATATTACTTAAATTTTTGAACGCACGCCCCTACCAAAATGCATATATCTTGGACCGCCGTTGGCAATCTCGGCGAATATCACCAAGATGCTCTTGGATAATCCATCAGGTTCCTAATTTAGTCGACGGAGTTTGGTATGGTTTATGATACATAACTTCAATTTATTTTAAAAAAGTGCAATAATGACAGGTCTTAGAATAACAGCGATGTCATCTTAATTTTACACATTAGAGCTGTTAGCTTTAGAATTAGAAAGGAATTTTCAAACCAGCAGCCTTCGGGTAATAAAGTCGTTCTTACTTTTCATGATTGATTTTTATTGATGCCTTCCCGCTTGAAGATTAAAAGTCTCAAGCTCCCGCAGGTAAGTCTATCCTTGGCATAGTTTTGTGTGTACTCCAGGCGCCCGAATTCTCACTCTCACTTCTCATCTCACACACACTTTTTTTTTATTATTACAACTATCACATTCTTAGCCAGCGAATATAGATTTATTCTAAGAACATTAAATGGGCAGTAGGACTCTTGTATGAGAGGCTTAATGTCCAACGAGATGCAGCTGAATACCAATGTTGGACACAGCAAAACCGCCTATCTGATATAATATGTCAACCTTAGTTAGGATACTTACTACTTACTTACTGGGTAACACAAATACAATACTCATTGGTAAGACTAGTAGTTAGGGTTTCGAGCCACTGACTACATTACAATTGTCAAAAATCTACAATGGGCAAGCGGGATCAACGACTTAGCATGTTTCCGAGGTATGACGGAATTGATTTTGTATGTAATGGGTGGTCAACCGTACACAGACCAAACTGAGCAACCGTGGCTGAACCTAAAGATTGACCTGAACCACTGTTCACAAGCTCCTCAAAACCAAAACTTGGATGTTTGAGGAACCCTAAAAAAAGGTACTGTGTTTAACTGATTGAAGGCAATTATTAGACATCCAAAACATGCCATTGACTGATAAGACAAGATTTGCCTAAATATCATATTTTGATGGAAAAATTGTACACATTCGGATAGCATGAGCATATTATATAATATCATCATTGATTACATGTCATATCTACACACTATGTAGATAACAATACATTTTAGTTCAAACAATGTAGAGCCATGATAGATGGTTTTGACGAAAATCTTAAGGTCAAGGAAGGTGACTTTTGAGATTTAACTTAATGCATTTTTTTCATTGAAACTAAAGGTCTTCATAATCTTTGTGAAGTTCAAAAGTATGGTTCTTAATTCCTTCTAGATTGCCACTATTCTGTGGGTTAGAGGCTAACATTCATTACAGATGTCCATATATTCCAGTAATAGCTTCTTTAAAATTGCTTATTTAAGTAGCCTGTCTAGTTCAAGTAGCAAATGAGATGTCAGTTCAAATTGGCAGTTTTTAACTGTGAAGTGTCATTTCATGGACTTTATGGGACTGAGCTACTTTATTAACACAAATGTAAATCAGTCTCTTGACAATAAAAATAAATGACTGCTAATTAGTTACATTGAACTAAGTGGGTAACTAAAGGAAAACTTGTTTTAGGTAATCAATTAGCAAAAACAGGTTCTTTACTATTATGTGAGAGTATAAATAGACATACTTATATGTATTTCAAGGCTTCATCAGCATGTTAGTGAGTGATAAAAGACACAGATAATATATCTAAAAACATACTCTAACGTATTGGAACAATAAGGTAATTTTTCATTCAATAATATTCATAGATAATTTGAAATCAATGGACGATTTATTGCAAAGAGGTTGTTTACGATATTTTTCATAACTGCCAATAAAAAAGATGAATTGCCAATAAGTGTTGAAATAAAAATCATACAATAGTAAACTCATTCCAAACCGTGTTTCGCTGGCATTAGGGTACATTTTTCAGTAACAAAAACACATGATAATCACTATTGGAACACAATCACAGGCACATTTGAAAAGAGAACTGCATTAATTACTGCTTCATTCTTGAATTAGTGGGTTGCACAAGTATAAATTAAATAAATAAGTTACCCGACGAGTTGACATTTTGTTGTGAAGAATCCTACTGAACTGAACTAAGGCCATCACCACGTTGACGTAACTGATAAGAATAATATTATCTTGTGTACTTAAGTAATATAAAATATTTCACATGCTCTTATCTTACATTTAGTAAGTTTCTTCATTCAAGATTGACATGTTTTCACTATAATATTGTAAATAAATGAAAGTTTTTGGATTCAATTAAAACCAGGTAAGTGAAATACTAAGTGGTTCATGCATAATTCGAAATTGGGAGATCGTGTGAATTTTTATCTGGACGAAGTGTTGTAATATCATATTTATTTTTTATTTCCTCACAAAAGGTCGAAGAGGTTAGGTTGGTTATCTAATAATGTTTGAACTTGGAATTGGTTTGTCAATTTGGACATGGAAAGTAATACAATGACAATTTGACGTTTATCTCGATCATTGTTTAGAAGTTATCAGGTGTTTTCGGTATGCGAAGGTCGCTGAGACGCATAGTGACGTACCGTTGCAGTTCAAGGGCGGACAAATCAAGGGCATTCATTTAAAAATATAGCGCATTGACAACAACACTCTTGTCAACAACGATACGCACTAATTAACTTACTGAATTAAACCTTTTTATTTATAATCAAAAACTTACCTACCTCTTGACAGCTGGCCTGAGTGATTACAGAGCTCAACAAAGATTTAAACATTACAGTGTTTTTTTTTGTCACAACACAATTTTCTTGAAAGAATACTGTAATGTTTAACTCGGCAACAATTGTATAAACTACGGTAGCCCTGATAACACGTCACGATACATAAAAATGTACAAAAGTCTATTTTTGTTAGACACGCACAGTGCTCATGATCGTCTCAGCCGCCCGGCTATGATAATGCAATAATATTTAGAAGGTCTTTTGTTTACTCGCTAACCTAAAATAATTTTGCACTCTTCAACTTGGCCGCACAGTTCGGCGTTTTTTTTGCAAATTTTGACGTAATAGTGATGTATTCTGAAGACGTTTTATGTTTTTTTGTAGTGATGTGACTTCATGAGTTATGGAATTAACGGTGCCGGTGTTACTATTCATATACAACAATTTTGACGATAGGAAAATAATTATAATACTGTATTGTACGAAAAAATAAATTGATATTAATGCATTTTGGGATAAATATTAGATTAGGTAAGTACTTCAGTTTGACTGTAGCATTTTTATGTAGGTACCTATCTATTTGAATAAATTAAAACTGTTTTATATTATTAATAAACCATTAGTTCGAAACAAACTAAATTGTTTTAATGTTTAATCAGACTAATAATTATCCGACGTAAGACAACGAGCTTCGAGTTAGATTTCAGCTATCCTGCTGGAGAATTAATATTATTGTAAAACAAAGACTACAACCCTACAAAAGTAATCATAAAACTTACAGCTTGACTTATCACCGATTCTGATTAATATTTTTTATTGCGCTCAACCGGAGTCCAGTGATTTTTATAGATGAATCAGTGATTCGGTGCAATTCATTCATACGTAACTTTAAAATTGTTGTAAGTTACTTTTCTCTTGTATAAGGACAGTTTGGCCTGCTCCTGCATTTTCCACGAAGTTACCTCTTGTCCTTACTAGAACAAGCTATGTAACATAGATGTCACTAGTTGTTTGTAAGAATTTTAATGTTACGATTTTCATTCTAGTCTTTGGTTGGTTTGATTTATCAAATTGTTCAATGATGTATGTAAAGATTAATATCTTTATTTAACCTGTCACTTGACAGTGCTTCCGTATTCCAGATGCATCATGTAGTAAATGATAAAAATTAAAAATCATTTCCTGTGACTAAACTACTGGATAATATTTAAATGTATTTTGCATATAGACTGGAAACATTCTAAGGTGCAATAATGTATATGTATATATGTACAATATGTATATTATGTAGTATAATTTACTGTCGTATTGAAAGCCCCACCCTGTACATGAGTAGGATTTGAAAAATAAGCATGTTGGCGTAGCAAAATGGTGACATTTTAGGGTGACCAGTTGCATTTACTATTTATTTGTTCTTTTTTTTTTAATAAAAACAGTTTCCATAAATTGTTGATTTATCCAAATTTATTTATTTATCGAATTCAAAAAATAATATTTATAAAAATGAATGAATATTAATTAAACCTATGAATAAAAAAACATCATCATCTTCCTGCCCTTATCCCATTCTATTTGGGGTCGGCGCAACACGTTTTCTTCTTCCATTCTTCCCTGTTACACGTCAAGGTGGCATTTATTCCTTTCTCATTCATATCATTCCTCACACAATCCATCCATCTTTTCTTTGGCCTTCCTCTCCCTTTCCATCCATCAATATTTATATCCATCACTTTTTTAGTCACATGCGTTTCATCCCTCCTCATTACATGACCATACCAAGATAAACGACTTCCTTTCAATTTTTCTGTAACAGGTGCTACTTTCAAACTTCCTCTAATATACTCATTCCTCACTTTATCCATTCTTGTCACTCCGCACATCCATCTCAACATTCTCATCTCCGCTACATGCAATCGTTTTTCATCCATCTTTTTCAAAGCCCAGCACTCTGATCCATACAGTACGACAGGTCTAATCACGGACTTGTATATTTTCCCCTTTAACTTGAGGGGCATCCGTGGGTCGCAAGTTGTTCCAGTGACCTGTCGCCATTTCATCCATCCTGAGTTGATCCGTTGCGTTACGTCCCGGTCTACATCACCATCCCCTTGGACAAGCGACCCGAGGTACCGGAAGTTGGAGCAGATCGGTATGGGAGTTCCGGCAAGAGTTATAGGCACTGGACTAGAGAGACCGCCGAAATCGCAAAACAGGTATTCAGTTTTGGTTCTGCTCAAAAAAAAAACATAATTATTATTATTTCTTTTTCGCATTTCTTTTTGCTGGCAGTACTTATCTGACAGCTGTCGTGTGAAGTCGGCAGCAAGCGCGATCCTATTCTTAGTTGGCTCGCATAGTACAACGTTGCAGTGTTCTGAAGTGCTGTGCGGTTGATAAACATTATTTTTTAGTCTTTAGTCAGTATTTTTTACCTACTTGTAGACAAATCTACAAAAATCTGTAAATTAAACTCATTTCTCTGGTTTTCCAGGCCGGTAAAAGACTATGTAGGCATATTTACTTTCAGTCATTCCTCTCAACACTTATAATAATAATATAAGAAAGCAACCACAAAAACCCACCAGAGAACACTTCGTCAGTTCGTCATCATTTGAAAAAACAAAACAATAGACCCAAGTTTAGCCAACTCTATAGAGAGCTAATAACCAAAACTACAGTAAAGCTTGTCAGTGTAAAACAGACGAGCAATTAAATAAAAACCGCAACTGAAAACTGAATGCCTACCAACCGACCGAAGTAAATTAGGCACAAATCACCTGACTGTATACTTATCTGCATGTTTACTGTTGCTCATTAGTGGCTAGGACTAGACTTGCCACAAATTGAGAAGATGGTTCATGGTTTTTGGTGGAAGTTGTCGTGTTACTTACCCCTAACAAGTAAAAGAGGGTAAGTAATTTAACAATTGAATTTAATTTAGAGGTAAGAGGTAAAAAATACAAATAAATCTATAAAAACACGAACCTTCCTAACTCACGCTTTGCACAGAACAGCTCCAGGGTAGGTAAATCTCGAAGGCTGGCCAGCAGATTACGGGCAAGTCCTTTAGGGAGGCCCGGAGAATACGTTGGAGGTACTTCGCGTCGCGAGGATCACGGGCGACTCCTTTAGGGAGGCCCGGAGGATACGTTGGAGGTACTTCGCGTCGCGAGGATCACGGGCGACTCCTTTAGGGAGGCCCGGAGGATACTTTGGAGGTACTTTGCGATGGTTCTTCTTAAGAACTCAGATAACCACTTGTAGACGTGATCAATCTTCTTTAAAAACCAGATCTCAACTGGAGGGCATCCTTCAGAAATCCCTTTTTATAAAACCATCTCTCCGTTTTTTCCACCCAATTGTCTTTTAATTCTTTCCAGAATTTAAGTTCTTGAAATCAAAAATTGTGAGTTGCCTGTATTTAAAACGGCCTGTATTATTCAGTCAAAAACTTCCTCAAAGAATTTCTGTGAGCGTGTTAATTAATTTTATAAGCGTGAGATAAGTTACAGTAAATAGAAATGATCAATAAATTACATTATTTGAGCTAATATATTAATAAAAATAAATTAAATTATATAAATCAAATGTAACCTTCATAGTTCTAACCACTAAGAAAAACTATGACACAAATTAAAAGAAAAAGTAAATGACATATTGACAACTGACGTTATGTCACACGAAAAGTAAACAATGAAAAATTATAAGATTTAGTATTTTAAAACAGTAAAAACAACGTTAATAAATCGAATAAGATCGATTATAAGACTGCCAACAAAAATAGTTGTCGCCAAGGCGCGACATGAGACGTAAAATGGACATTTTATGAAAGATGAGGATGATTAGTAAAAGTGTAAGTATAAATCTCAATAAATACTATATTTCCCCAACGACCCCGAGAAAATTTTTGGTCTAGAACAAAAATTTTGTAAGGTTAAAGTATAACAGCATTCACAAAACGTATATACTTTATTCAAATACACCGACATCTTACGAAGTTAGGTCAGGTAGGATTCACATTCAATGATCACTACGCAACCTGATAAGTTAATAACTTTAAGGCTTATTTTCGGAGTTGTAATCCGCTCTCGTCTAAAACCCATTAATAACATGAAGTAAAAAAAAAATTTAACAAAGGCTTATTTTTAAAGGAGTTGTAATCCGCTCCTAGTCAACTTTAGTTGATACATAACACCGTAGTCGGTAAACTCCGAGTTGACGTCAGGGCAGCTCCCGCAATAGTAGTCGGTATGCTCCGAGTAAAACGTCAAGGGCAGCTCCTATCAACTTTTAGAGTCAATAGTTAGAAACAAGAATCATACTAACTTGTAGAGTTAGTTGAAACGAAAGTTAGGTAATATATAAAGCAAGATTAAAAATAATCTTATAATGGTTTAAGAACCGATGAATGAATTAGAAAATAAATAGAGTTTTAATAAGCCGAAAAGGAACTCTATTTTAGAAGAGGGAAAGAAGAAAGAGATGAGTCATGTGTATATATGAAAAAAAAAATATTTAGAAAAAATAATAAAGGTTCCAAAAGAAGGTAAGGGAGGGCTGAGGAGGGACAAAGAGTAAGAGATAATTTCTGAAGGAGGATTCTAAAATAGCCTACTAGCAGTCTCTATACTTTGTATTGAAAACTCAAAAGTGAGGACTCAAGAGTGAAGAGTTTAAGAGGGTAAGGGAGTGAAAGAGTTTAAGAGGGTAAGAGAGTGAAAGAGTTTAAGAGGGTAAGAGAGTGAAAGAGTTTAAGAGGGTAAGGGAGTGAAAGAGTTTAAGAGGGTAAGAGAGTGAAAGAGTTTAAGAGGGTAAGGGAGTAAGAGTTTAAGAGGGTAAGAGAGTGAAAGAGTTTAAGAGGGTAAGGGAGTGAAAGAGTTTAAGAGGGTAAGAGAGTGAAAGAGTTTAAGAGGGTAAGGGAGTGAAAGAGTTTAAGAGGGTAAGAGAGTGAAAGAGTTTAAGAGGGTAAGGGAGGGAAAGAGTTTAAGAGGGTAAGAGAGTGAAAGAGTTTAAGAGGGTAAGGGAGGGCTGAGGAGGGACAAAGAGTAAGAGTTAAGTTCTGAAGGAGGAATCTAAAATAGCCTACTAACAGTCTCTATACTTTGTATTGACCCAGTATCTATAAAAGTTCAAGAGCCCACGACACTAAACGTAGTTCAATATAATTGTTTAAGAGGAGGACTCAAGAGTTAAAGAAAAGAGAGTTTAAGAGGACTAGAGGATCCGATATAATGATAATTATTTGTAATAGGTATTACATAAATATATATAGATTTGTATAAACGACCACAGGATATTGTCCTGCGGCTGTCGTAAAGTATCCAATCTCCAACCTTGGCAGTGCCCACAAGTGGTTATCACATCCAAGAGCCCGAAAGGGTGCACATTATCTTTCGATAATGGAATGTGTGCAAGTCTGTGGGATGCAGTGTAGTGATGTTTTGGTAAAGTATTAAGTATAATGAGAAACGACTACGAGATATTGTCCAATAGTCGTTGTATAGTAACCAATCTCCAACCTTGGCAGTGTCCACAAGTGGATTAACACATCCAAGAGGCCGAAAGGGTGTCAATTACCAGAGGTAAAAGAAATGTGTGTGGGGGTGTAGTATAAATGTATGTTTAGTATTAAGTAAAGTAGTAAAGATTGATGAAGTGATGAATTATGATGAAAAATAATTATATACCAAATTTGATTGCTTGTGTAAGTTTTTTTAGAATTTAGGGAGAGAATGAGTGAGATCTAGTCTTGATTTTACGTTGGGCGCCAAACTGTCGTGTTACTTACCCCTAACAAGTAAAAGAGGGTAAGTAATTTAACAATTGAATTTAATTTAGAGGTAAGAGGTAAAAAATACAAATAAATCTATAAAAACACGAACCTTCCTAACTCACGCTTTGCACAGAACAGCTCCAGGGTAGGTAAATCTCGAAGGCTGGCCAGCAGATTACGGGCAAGTCCTTTAGGGAGGCCCGGAGAATACGTTGGAGGTACTTCGCGTCGCGAGGATCACGGGCGACTCCTTTAGGGAGGCCCGGAGGATACGTTGGAGGTACTTCGCGTCGCGAGGATCACGGGCGACTCCTTTAGGGAGGCCCGGAGGATACTTTGGAGGTACTTTGCGATGGTTCTTCTTAAGAACTCAGATAACCACTTGTAGACGTGATCAATCTTCTTTAAAAACCAGATCTCAACTGGAGGGCATCCTTCAGAAATCCCTTTTTATAAAACCATCTCTCCGTTTTTTCCACCCAATTGTCTTTTAATTCTTTCCAGAATTTAAGTTCTTGAAATCAAAAATTGAGAGTTGCCTGTATTTAAAACGGCCTGTATTATTCAGTCAAAAACTTCCTCAAAGAATTTCTGTGAGCGTGTTAATTAATTTTATAAGCGTGAGATAAGTTACAGTAAATAGAAATGATCAATAAATTACATTATTTGAGCTAATATATTAATAAAAATAAATTAAATTATATAAATCAAATGTAACCTTCATAGTTCTAACCACTAAGAAAAACTATGACACAAATTAAAAGAAAAAGTAAATGACATATTGACAACTGACGTTATGTCACACGAAAAGTAAACAATGAAAAATTATAAGATTTAGTATTTTAAAACAGTAAAAACAACGTTAATAAATCGAATAAGATCGATTATAAGACTGCCAACAAAAATAGTTGTCGCCAAGGCGCGACATGAGACGTAAAAAGGACATTTTATGAAAGATGAGGATGATTAGTAAAAGTGTAAGTATAAATCTCAATAAATACTATAAAGTCAACCTATGAGGTAGTCGACTGCCTAACCGGGCTATCCTGTGGGTGAATGGAGTGTTAGGCCTCCAGCCAGAGCATTGAGGAATTTTTGGAACGAAGTTCCTTATCGCGCGTTGTGAAAGGGGGCTAGACGGAAAAAATTCTTACGAAAAGTTGTCACGACACTTTTTGCTATAGTAAGCTATTGTAAGCTGTGCGGCGTCGCATGTTTCTCTGTCTGTCTCCCTCTCTCTTATAGAAAGCAAGCCAGATATTTTCATTTCTACATTTTTTTTTTTTTTTTTTTTACATAATAAAAAATAATAACAATAACTTCGTTCCATCCGGGTGTTCCTTGATACCTCTCAGGTTATTTTTTTATCAGTTTTAGGATTTTACTCATTGAAAAAAAATGTACACTGCAAAAAATAACTACGAAAGGACTGAACTTATTATTATTACTTAATGGGTAGTTGAGTCTGGTAGTGGTTGTACCTGAGCATGATGCCATGATGAAGATTTAGGTTCGATTCCTATGGCTGCCAAACTTAATTGCATTATTCTTGAAAGTATTTTGTATAGAAGATATAAGTAGGTACATAAATAGGTATGTAGTAAGTAGTACATTACCGCCCTTGCATTTAATTGTTTGCATTAAATATTTTGTTCAATAGTTGAGACAAATATATAAGTACGTCGACTTAGTCAGGTGACTAAGTCGACGTCGAGTCGTTTTTTGACATAAAGTAGGTACTTTATGTCAAAAAAGACGATAACAGAGAAATCAGAATAAGGAAGGAGTGACTATTAAATTCAATTTAATTTGAACAGCTTCTGTATGGGTTCAATATCCCTACTATTCCCTACTTGCTGTAAGTGCCTATCAAAGTGCCAATTCTAACTAACAAGCAACTTTTTTTTATCTGCAAGAGGCTCGTTTGACAAGCCAATCGCTACACAAACGTAGGAACATTACCTGCCAGTCCACATTGTACCACTACCTCCAGTTCTGCGGATTACAATTCGAATTTCGAATAATAAGTTCGTTAGTGAATTCGCTGTTGCGGTCGCGACTGCAAACAAATGCACGTCACTATTTAGCTTCGGGCCTGCAGAATAGGCCTGCAAACAGTTTCAAACCTCATTTCTAATGAGTTAAGGTCTTTAATACGATTTTCGTTGTTCAGAAAGGCATTCGTAGTTTATCGGAACTGTTCAGAGTTCTGGTGCTATTACATTGTAAATCACATTTGTGTAGGTACGACTACATCCCGAATTTGAATTTGCCAATACTTTAGCCCGTGTTAATGTGTTTTTCTTGTATGTTTCTGCTTTTTATTAGATGTGAGATACTGCTAGCGCATTGCCTGGTTTCGTTTAGTATATTGGCTTGGTTTCTTCGATTTTATTACTAACACTATTTGCTTCGCCGTTCTCTGTTATCATTGAAGATATCAGACGTTTTATCAGCCAGCACTGACATGCTTATCTCATCGATAGCGGTAGTTACTTGATAGATCTATGTAGTTGGTAGGACATCGACCTTTTTTTATTTTACCTTCTTTCATGTCACTGACTTAATTGCCATCTTCCATCACTCTTCCTCTACCTGACTGCTGAACTTTTTGTTAAAACAGGCGTATTGATATCACCATTCTTGGCAGGTCAAAGTGTATTAATTTAAGCATAGTTACTGTGTGTCATGAGTACTCTTGACACATTAACCAACGTAATGTAACTTCATGATTGCTACAAATTATGATAAGAGCAAAAAACAAGAACAATAGGGATGTTTAGGTACTGACTAAAAAATATTGAATACGTATTTTTTGTTTTATCAAATCAATAAAAGTTGACGAAGATAAAACGCGTCAAAGATTTGAATAGGGGTTGTGACGTCACTCACCGGTAAAAAATGTCATACCAATGTCTTAGAAAATGACGTCACACGAGTCTTCAAAGCACTGTATCGTCTTCATTGTTTGTATAGGTGAAAAAAGAAAAAATACGTGTCAAATATTTTTTGAAAATCTATCTGACGGCCTAATTAGATTTTTTATAACTACCCTATTATAACCATTAAAAACAAATCGACGTCCCCGGGGAATAAACCCGTAATCGCAAAACTCAAATTTTACAGGAAAAATGATTTAGTGTTTTTGGGGTATATCTATTCAACAAAAGATAATTATGACAATATTATTATATGACGGAAAAGCTAATTTTTACCCGAAAAGTTTATAGTATTAGGTGTAACTATTAAATATACACAGATTTAGTTATACACCAAAACACATATTACCGAAAATGGTTTCATACAATTTTTAGGATATTGATATCTTACGATCCTGACTTATCAATATTATTCCAGTAATGTTTACTTACCGAATTATTCTTGTAAATTTCTTAAAAATCATAGGCATAATATTGCTTTACTGGATTATTAAACGTGTTTTTTCATTACAGGAGAGAGATTGTAATGTTCAGTTACCGACTTATTATGGTAAAATTTTAAAGAACTATAAAAGGGTAAAGTAGTGTAACCCGTATTTTATAGAAAATTTTCGGTAGTCTTAATATTGTAATCATTGAAAACCGATTATGTAAAATAAATTTGTCATCGGTATCTTCGAGGGAATAATTAAAGAAAACTCACAAAATTTATTAAAATAATAACTTTTATTGGGAACAAAGTTCTCATAGAGATCACAAATTACAATCAGTAAAAGTATAAAAAAGTAAGCCAAGTAAAAACATTAAAACTAATCGGTATTATCATTAGCATCATCATTATCATCGCGATCGTCACTGTTTTCTACAGAAATTAAGGATTCATAAAATGCGTGGTAATACCGTGGAATCGCTTCACTATTGCATAAAGACAGTAAATCTGTATGCAACGCCTTGCTTATAGGAAGAGGTTGATGCACGTGCCAATACAGGATCTTCTTTTAAAGCATCTGTCTTAGGTTTTCTCCCACGTCGTTTGGTTTGAAATGAATGAAATAACTAATTCAGAATATGCCTCATCATAATCATATTTAAAGAAAACCTTGTCCTGTTGGGATGATGATACATGAATTTCCTTTACATCAGACCAGCGTATCGTATTTCCAATTCAAACGATTTACCAATTTTTTAATGTCTAAAATATCTGTTTGCTCCAATTCTTTCATAGTATATTTTTCTCCCGAGACTTTGGAGTTTAGAATTATATTATATATTTGATCAGGTGTGTAAATAGACTTATTTCTCATGTTCCTTTCAATACAGGCATACATCGAGTCGCTCTCGTTCTGGCTATGTCCAGTCTCGAAAAATCTGTGCGTTATAGACAAATTTAAAGATTTTGCTGCATACGCATACAAGGCAAATATGAACCTGTTCTTATTTTGGCCATAACAACCATCCGAATAAAAATATATTTAACACCTCGCTCCTGTTCACTCTTTTAAGAATTGCAACAATCAACTCCCGATTTCTATGCAGCCTCGTTTTGCGATTTGGTAATACCACACGTAGCAATACCCTTTTTTACGTAGAGCGTCAAAAATAGTAAAATTACTTGCGTTTATAATGGAAAATGCCTAAAGCAGATTGTGGAATACTTAACACTTTTTGCAGGTCGAAGATAGCAATCGTGCTGTCGTTTTTGTCAATTGTAATTTTTTCTTCATGTTTAATTTGCCGAATTCTCTCTTTTCTATATTTAAATGACGTCTATAGCTTTCTTCTAAAGACTCTTTTTCTGATGGACTGGCTTGCTCATATACAAAACATGTTGAACATTGATCTTTTTTAGGCTTAAAAATGAGTAGTTAAATTTTGTGTTAAAAATGGTTTCATATTGAGGTTTTGTCGCCATCGTAACTTCAACATAATTTTGCTGTGGAAACCACTCAGTGTACAAATGAAACATTTTTGATATGTTGAGGTCTTGTGACAAATATTCTCGAGTTGAGCTTTTTCTTGTATAGCGAGACTCTACTTTAGGAAATAATGAAATATGCTTCTCAATACTCGACTCTGTGCTGGAGCTCATTTTACGAGGTCTATTGGTGTGCTTACCTCTTAAGTCTGTAATCCCTTCGTCTAATTTAATTTTTTCTATTGCTGTATATACCATTAATGTTCATTAATTTTTAAAGTGTTTAGGAAAAATTACTTACAAACAAGAATTTTTTGAAGAAAAATTTAAATAAAAAAAAAATATTTTATAGTCTGTGTGCGATTATTTTTCCGTTCTAGAGTCATTCGTTTGATATTTCCGGTTTTATTATGTTTAATAATATACATCCATTGGTGTTCTCGATCAGAAAGTTTATAAAATTTATCAAATAAGTCTTGCCTAGAGAGGCAAGACTTCAACAGCAAATTTACCTCTTCAGAGGAAGAGGTAAATTTGCTGCCACAGTTCATTTTACATGAACACACAGGACCCATGGGCTTTTGTGGATACTTATTCTTATTATATGACAACCTTCGTAAGCTTGACCAGCGTTTTTAAGCAATTTTTTTTTTCTAGACCACTGGTCTTCATTAATTGTACGTTTTCTGGTTAAATTTATGTCCAGGATGATAACCACACACACACACACACACAGTTCATTACCGAAAATGTCTACCACAAAATTTACGATAATAAACCTGTAATCGCGTTAACCAGAAATTTTGGTGATACATTTTACAGTAATATTACTTTACCAAAATGTAGCCACTAAATTGTATTTGTAATAATGTATTTCGTTATTTTTCTAGTAAAAAAAAAATAGAAAATTTCCAAAGAACAAAAGTGTTATAAGGAAAACCGTTGGAAATTACCGCAGAAAAAAATTGAAAAAAATTGCATAAGTGTATCCCGGCCCATAGAATCAGATACCGTAAATGGTAAAACAATAAAAAGTCAGTAATAGTATATTACAGGTTTATTCCTTGAGGGCGTCGAAATGGGCATTCCAAATGAATGAATAGAACGTATTAATTTTGATAGTGACATTCGATTGGCGATAATCACCAAGTTTAGCACAGATTACGGTGATTGCATTTGGTTTTCTGGCCCTTGAGATATTTGTGATTAATCACCTTGTCAATAAAGTTTTTTTTATGTATATTTTTTTCTATTTGCTGAGTTAAGTAAGCGTAACTTTCACTTGCAAGAATAATTAAAATATGTGCAAGGCTTAGGTAAACAATCGCCCTTTATTAGGCATGCAAACATTAATTAAATTGAAAATATAACTACTTTACAGTTGAAAACAATGGTGCCGCATACTTATTATAAAAAAGTAGAGGAGCTAGAAACTAAAAAGTTTTCCTCAGAAACAAAAGACAAATAAACTCCCTTGTTCGCGATGTACATCGCAAACAAAACAAGTAAACACAAAGTATGAAACAATTTCACAAAGATTTTTATGCAGTAAGGTCTTCAGAAATTCTATTACCGTACACAGGAAACTACTGTGGGTAGAACATTAAATATTTTATAGATGCATAGATGCCTAAGTGCTGTAGGGTAGCTGTAGGGGCTCAAACGCTATGAGTTGGCTTGCCTGTACACAATTTCCATAATAATATTCAATAAACGCTGTAAGGGGACTTTTCGAATATAAGCTTTCAGACCTTTATGACATAACTGCTGTAGTCTATGCCCGGTATACGAACTCATTGGAGAATAAGGAGGTCACACTGTGAGTAGTGTTGCCATGCATTATTTATAAGTAGGTATCTTGTTACCCTGTATGAATGGAATGGAAAAGCAGACAGATTTTATTGCCTGTCTGATGTGTTTAGAATGGGATTTTAGAAGTCCAATCTAAGTATATAGGCCTAATTAGGAAGAAGTTTTGAACGTTCATAATCACGCATGACTTTATAGATATGTACCTATGAAAGACGATAACAATGCTGAACGTATCTAACATCCTCATCATATCTATACGTATCTATGTAGCCCCCGATGATGATGATAAAGTGCCCTGCTGAATATGACGTGTGTATTCTAATGACTATTGTAATCAATCGCTGCTAGGCTCCCAGTAGATACAATATAATAATATCACAATGTTGCCCTATGTAACGCAAAGTTTGAATGGCAGAGAATGCCTTGTACGTTTAAATAAATATTAATTATAATTAACTGTACGGGTATAAAATGTAATATATTTATTGAATGTGGTGTGTATGTAGCTAAAAAGCTCAGTTCATTCTAAGTGAAACTGGCAGTTAGGAAGTTATTCCCATAGCTGCACTGTGGTTGCTTAAGGCTGGTTATTCATAACGGCATCAAGGAGTTATAAGTAGAATCTACTTTTAATAACTCCTTGATTTTTTTTTTCTTTCTTTTTCAATGTTATTTATTTGTATAGTTGTAATAGTTTTATTGAATGCAATGTGAGTTAATACTTACTGCTTTTAGAATATAAATCCCAAATAGATGCTAATGGGGTCTTAGTTTGGCTTAAAAATTGCAGTGAAATCTGTTAGGCCTTGGCGCTGTTTACCGAGATAGTCCTAGATCAATCTTAGTTCGGTCAACAGAGGATTTATGTCATGTCAAGTCATCTAATATGATTGTCATTGATTTTTTTTTTGGTGAAATAAAGACTTTCTATGCTCTATTGTATTAAGTACACCTACATTATCTAAGTTTTAACCATGAAATCGCAAGGATATAAACACAATTTACACAAGAAAATGCAACAGAAAGTCCGTTTAAACATCGCTCCGTATTTAACGTTCGCTACGAAAGTGGTTCCAACTTAACATCTATTTCAAAACTATCTTCAGTGTGGAAAATAAGGATATCTTCGTAACTAATCTTTCGGTCAGGGACGTTTCTCGTTTGGAACAGTCCCATTTATACTAAAACTGGATTGCTTTTAGAGGCTTTCAGTTCAACTTGTGAGGTACTAAAACCATTCATGGAGATATAATCTGGACATTGACTATTTCACGTACGATTTTAGCTGTTAAATGTTACGATTGATAAGTGTTATTTGTGCTCAAAGCAATACAATACAATATCATTATTTTCTCTATTTACAAAGGGTCACATAGTTTCAATAAGCATATTTTTAAGAATAATATTTTAACAAAATGGAGGATTACCAAGGGATATCGTATTACACGGTACTAACTGGGTTGTGGAGGTCCGATTAGCAATCGCTCCATGTAAAATACAGATAACCAGCTTCAGCCGGGAGCCTGCAAGTTGACCCCTAAAACAGTTGGGAAAAGGCTAGGTAGGTGATGATGCGTTACATTTATTTTCTACTAGGATACACTGTGATGGATCTCTGGGCTCTCACTTCGAATAGAAAGTAGTTAACATACTCAAACAAATTAATGATTAAACTAAATACCACAGTAGAACTACATTCAAATAGAATTGTGTTTTTTTATAACAAGAGTGCTGATGTTCGAATCTAAACTGTTAGTATTACATTTGTAATGCATAATGCTCCCAGGCCAGTGACGGAGTGCAAAATGTAGATATTTACTCGATTTCGCTCTCATTCTCGTCTAGTCTGTCAACCAATGTATCGTCATCGTGGGCACTATGGTAAATACGAAATCTACCACCAAAATATGTAGTAATCTTTATTAAAAAACAGTTTTGTCGTTAGTAAGTTACAAAATAATTTTCTTGGCCTTATCTCAAATTAATTTGGGGTCGGCGCAGCATGTCTTCTTCTTCCATACTTCTCTATTACTCGTTATAATTATTATCAGTTGTCACCTCCTTTCTAGCCATAATTAATTATCATTATTCACATAGTCCATCGTAAGCCATCGTTCCTTTGGGCTTCCTCTACTTTTATAGCCATCTAAATTCATACTCAACAGTTTCCTCACAGCATTTTCAAAATAAAAATACACATAGCGACACATTATTTTTTTGTTCAAATCTGTTGAAAAATATACGCGAATCCAGTCGTAAAATGTATAGATTTAAGCCTGGTACCCACTAACGCGTAGCGTGATACGCCTATGTATTTACAACACTATATTCACTGTTTTCCCGATTAGAGATAGAGAGGGATACAACATTCAGGTATGACAAGCGTAAACAAATAAATTAGAATAAAGGAGATTGGTCACAAACAATGGGTAACTATTAATGCAAGCTCAATGATATATTTTTTTTGGTACGGTAAACAGTTACAGTTCAGTGGATAGGGTTGTACATAATTATATTTGACATTAAGTGGGATATTTTCATATATATAATTATATTTCTTCAAAAAGGAACATTCATGATAAAAAAAACATAGTCTTTAAAGTTGTGAGTAGCAATATCCAGTCATTATCCTCCTCTATAGGAAAATAAATCACCGTAAGCACAACCTCTTCCTTCTTTTGAAGTTGGTTATACTTAAAGGACTTTGCTCTACTGTAGGTACAAGTAAAATGCTGTCATATTTTTTTTCCGCGGTCGTATAAGAAAACTCGTACCGACTTACGAAATAAAATCTAAAACATATCGTATTCGTTAGTGAATGAAGCACACGTAAGCGGTTTATATTACGACCGGTGTACTTATTTATTACAAGCTTTTTCCCGCGGCTTGGCCCGCGTGGAAATTGTCCCACGGGGCTTTGCGCTGGGACAATTTTCGATTTCCGGGCAGTAGTTACCTACTGCCGAGAAGAAACCTAACCTAGAGACCCTAGCACGAGGTAAACGCGCTATCGTATCATTAACACTTTTTTTTAGTTTGAATAATAGAATAATTGTATTTTCAATTCAAAACTTGGCGCATTTACGTTACGTTTACATTGAGCTGTACGCGTTTGATGATGAATGTTAGTGAGTCAGTTGCAAAACAAATTATCCTATAACATTTTACTTTTTTTAACCGACTTCCCAAAAAGGAGGAGGTTCTCAATTCGATTGGTATGTTTTTTTTTTTCATTAAGTACAATCAATGTCATCTCAGAATTTATTATTTACGAAACGAGTATTTTCAATTAGGTTGACGTGGTTAAAATCCGTAAAGCACAAGACGAACAGAATAACTTTCTCAATCATTATATCGGTATAGATGATATCAAATGATATGAGTATACGTAGTCGTCAGAACACTTAATCCGTATTTACGGTAAATCGCATGAGCTTTTAGAAAAACTCGAAATTATTGGCGTAAGACGGTTACGTAAGACGAGACAGTGTATTTAGGTGTTTTCATGATCTCCCAGAACTAGTAACTTGTGAGAGACGTTCTAGGAACTTTGTGTCTCTGCCGGTAGTAGTTAGAGCTGTACTGGTGCAGTCTGACAGTTAAATCGTGTCTATTTCGTCGAGCTTCATTGTCTTGGCGCTATTCTGGTGGTCGCCACTGTTGATTCTGGCTTTCAGGAGTTACAGTGGTATGGGAATAGTGAGGTGGGCTTGTGGTGGAGTTTGAATAGTGAAAGGAGGTGACTGTGATGGTTTAAAAGAGTAAATGATAGCGTGACGATTGTCAGCGGCGAATGGTAGAAAAAAACGTGTCGCCCCAACTACAAATAACGTGGGACAAGGGCAAAAATATAATGACTGACCAAACGTAGGTTCTTACATGAAAAAACGCAATTTTTAAATAATCATTCCATTCCATATAACAACTCTTTTCCAGCTAAAGTACTAAGATTACAGAAAACAAAGGTCGCTAGTGACACTAGAAGGTTCGTAAAGCAAATAAATCGAATTTAGTCGTCTCGGAGCCCAAAGTTTCTTTCGACAAAGCTTCAGATATGAAGTTAGTGGAGTTTCTATTATTCTGTACCAGGAGTACAGATATTCACGAAGCAAACGCTGTGTACAATTTAAATGGAAATTGGTTTTACATACTTAATTTTAGTTGTTGAGACTTTCTTTTTCTTAGATTTATGTTTACCTGGTTATGGTTTTGTGATTTCTGAGCTGGGATGATTGTTTGAGAACTATAAATTGTCTTTGTTTAAGAGAGATGTAAAGAACTTAAGTGAGAATGAAATGGTTGAAAACTTTAGTTGGCGTTATCGTTGGCGTATTTGGGAACCCTTTGTCGCGATAAAGGCTGCTAGATTGGAACGTTAATGAAAGATAATGGAAGTTCAAAGCTACATTATCTACAACTAGATTCTCTCCGCCTTTGATCCACCTACACTCATGACCTACTTATACAGATTTCAGTCAGCATTATTTTTAGAATAGGAATAGAGGTTTTTATTGTTTGTCGGTTCTCTTCACTTTGTACAGTTGTCAACCCTGAAACAAATTCTAAACAAACCACTGCCTACACGAATAAAAAAAAAACAAATGTCAAAAATATCGTCATAACATAAGCGTAGGAGTCAACCCGTCACCCGCCGCGTTATTCTGTCGTCACTGGCCATAAACCCTTCAATGCATACAAAAAACTTCATTTTCAATATCGTGCCGGTTCGTTGGACGGCAATATGTCGGTCGGGTACGGTTCTAAAACATATTTTACGCGTTCGCTTCGAGATCGTGAAGGGTTTACTATGGTTTACGGTCTGACTATCGTTTTGGATGTGCGGATGACCTAATTCGGTCACTTTTACGTAGCTGGGTATAAGTTCGTTTGGAAATGTTATTATGGTTAGAGATTGCTTTGGAATTTTGTTACTTTTTTGATTTTGGTGCGGTTTTATTGAAAAAAAGCTGACCTCAGGATTAGAATGACGATTTCAATTTTATTTTAATATTGGTTTGTGGACATTTAACATTGTACTTGACATGAAAAAGACTTAATTGACCTGACTTTAATTTCTATCATTTCATTTTTATTTTGATGTTACATCGGTTTTATTGAAAAAAAGCTGACCTCAGGATTAGAATGACGATTTCAATTTTATTTTAATATTGGTTTGTGGACATTTAACATTGTACTTGACATGAAAAAGACTTAATTGACCTGACTTTAATTTCTATCATTTCATTTTTATTTTGATGTTACATTCGGTTTTATTGAAAAAAAGCTGACCTCAGGATTAGAATGACGATTTCAATTTTATTTTAATATTGGTTTGTGGACATTTAACATTGTACTTGACATGAAAAAGACTTAATTGACCTGACTTTAATTTCTATCATTTCATTTTTATTTTGATGTTACATTCGGTTTTATTGAAAAAAAGCTGACCTCAGGATTAGAATGACGATTTCAATTTTATTTTAATATTGGTTTGTGGACATTTAACATTGTACTTGACATGAAAAAGACTTAATTGACCTGACTTTAATTTCTATCATTTCATTTTTATTTTGATGTTACATCGGTTTTATTGAAAAAAAGCTGACCTCAGGATTAGAATGACGATTTCAATTTTATTTTAATATTGGTTTGTGGACATTTAACATTGTACTTGACATGAAAAAGACTTTTAATTGACTTGACTTTAATTTCTATCATTTCATTTTTATTTTGATGTAACATTGAGTTATGATTTGGTATTGTGAGTGTGTATGTGTTTTTTTTATAAATTAACTGCCTACTAACACATTAAAATGTACTTACTAACAATGTTACATGGATCTCTGTGTCTCAATTAAATAAATGAATTGAATTATGCTTAAAGCTGCTTTCAATAATGGTTTTCTACATTTCGGTATGAGAGTCTACGAGTATTTAACAAAACACCTACCAATTAATTTCATATTTTCCTCCTCCTTCTACTGCGAATAACGTACACAACAAAAAGTTCTAATTACGAACACGGCAAGAAACCAGGAAAACCTATAACCTCCGAGAAAAAAATTATTACACCCCGAAGGCATATTAATACACACGAAGCAATCTATTACAGTCATTCTAATCTTTATTACAATGTATTATATCAGAGTATCGACATCATTTTATGGCGTCTCGTATCCTCGGGGTGTAATTTTCGTAACACCCTGTAGCTATTTACGAGGGACAGGCTTAAAAGCTATCTGGACGTTAAAATTTATATTATAGACGTCTACGCCTTCCATTTTTGTTTTCACAGCACTTTTTTAAGATGCTATACGTGTTCTCATACTTGAATGTTAATAGGATCGTAGAAAAGAAAGAGCTTGTTATTTTTTTTTATATGACCTGTTATACTGATGGTTTAACAGAATATTAAAGTTTTCTATTTGTTGGTTTCAGGACGCTACTTCAACGTACCGCTTAATCGAAGTCTCATAAAAGAAGTACCTCATACGCAAAATGCAGAGCAATATAGCACCAAACTGTATGGTGGTCACACCCCATCACCTGGCCACACAAAGTGCTTTAGCAATACTCAGAGAAGGAGGAACTGCTATAGAAGCAATGGTTTCAGCGGCCGCAACAATAGCTGTAGTCTACCCTCATATGAACAGCATTGGAGGCGATTCATTTTGGCTCATTGTACCACCCAGTGGTGATCCTGTAGTAATTGAAGCCTGTGGAGCAGCTGGCTCATTAGCTACACCAGATTTCTATGAGCATTACCATAAAATTCCAACTAAAGGCCCAAAGGTAGCCAACACAGTCGCAGGTACAGTTGGTGGATGGGAAGAAGCTCTTGAATATGTTTCCGAATGTGGCTACCAAAGAACATCACTCAACAAGTTACTAGCGGATGCCATTAAATACGCAGAAGATGGGTTTCCAGTTACTAAATCTCAACACGAGAGCTTAACAAATTTGCAAGCCACAGGAAATCTCTCACCTGATTTTGAAAGTGTTTATTTGCCTGACGGAGAAGTTCCAAAAGTTGGATCAACATTCTGCCAAAAACAACTCGCTGAGACTTTAACTAATCTAGCTGAGAATGGTCTAAAAAGTTTCTATGACGGTGATTTGGCATCTTTGATTGCTGAGGACATGGCATCGCTAGGCATGCCTATAATTAAATCAGATCTTGCAAACTATGCTCCGGTTAGAAAAGAACCTCTACGATTAATGCACAGTCACGGAGAGTTATTCAACGTTCCTCCACCAACACAAGGATTAGTGTCATTAGCCATTCTTGGAATCTTAGACAAGTTAGGCATTGATGGTCAGGATGAGGCGCAATTTATTCACACTACTGTAGAAGCAACTAAACAAGGTTTTAAAATGCGAGACCAGTACATTACTGACCCAGCCTTCATGAAAATTGAGCCTGAGTCATTGTTGACTGGTCCAAATATATTTAAACTAGCCAGAGGTATTGATTTCGAACAAGCATCTAGTGTTGATGCTGGCAAAGGTCCCGGGGATACAATTTGGATGGGGGCAATGGATAATAAAGGCTTTTCAGTTTCTTTTATTCAGAGTATTTATCATCAGTTTGGGAGTACTGTGGTACTTCCCCAAACAGGTATCTTGTGGCATAATAGAGGCGTATCGTTTACCTTGAAGAGAGACCACCTCTTATGCATAAAGCCTGGAAAGAAGCCTTTTCACACTTTGAACCCGGCTGCAGCACGTCTTCACGATGGTCGTATAGTAGTATATGGGACCAGAGGAGGTGATGGGCAGTCTCAAACACAAGCAGCAATCTTCCACAGATACGCTGTGCAAGGTAAGGACTTGCAGCAAGCAGTGTCAGACCCAAGATGGTTATATGGAAGAATTGCTGGTGATCCACAGAGTACCCTGAAGTTAGAAGGCAGGTTTTCGGAGGAGACTATCGATCAGTTGAAAGAACTGGGTCATGAGGTAGTTATGTTACCAGATTATAGTGAGGATGTTGGTCAAGCTGGGATGCTGGTCAGGCATCCTGATGGAAATATGGAAGGGGCTTTTGATGTCAGAAGTAATGGAAGTGCTGCTGGATTTTGATACGTGCAATAATATTTCTTTATTTTATACTAAGTCTATGAAGGTAGTTTTTTATACAAAAACTTTATACGAATTAGAACTCGTAAGTTTTTTTATACGCGACTCTATCGAATGATTTTATTCCAAAGTGTTTATCTATGAAACAGAAACCTAATTAGATTTTAGAATCAAGTTAGTTAGGACCATAGTGTTTGATCACTTACTGTACAACTAATTAAAATGGCAAATGGTAAGCTTAAAATGTATCTTAGATTTATAATTAATTATTTTTAGACGTGGTTTCTTTTAAATGAAGTAACAGGGTTTAGAATTTAAAAGGAAAACAAATCAGCATTTAGATAGCATTTATAGGTTTGAAACAGTATGAGTATAATAATAATATGTTACGACTAACAGAACTAATTTTATCACCTTATTAGTCAATAATTGCGTACTTAATTAATGAACCGGAACATAAAAGGAACGGACAAACTCTTCTAGTTGGTCGTAGACAGTGAAAATTATGAAGTTCTATTATTAAAACTTTTTTAAATTCGCCGTTCAAAGACCCAAGCGTTCCCGGAAACTTCTTTGGACATTTTTGGAACTGTCAGAACCAAAAGGAAAATTTGCGAACTCGCAAGACTTATTTTCAGGAAAACTTGGAACTCTTTTGTCTTTTAAAAAATGGACCCAAAGTGGAGCTTAAAATTAACAGTCTAGGAACAGTTTTAAATTAGACAATCTCTTTGAAATATATGGTTCTTTTCCTGAACAGTGGTCGACGATAATTCACATTTATTGGAAAGATAAGAGAACGAACAAAGAATGGATGTAAATCAAAAAAGGACGCTTTAAAATAATATTGGAGTTTGGTTTGACGTGGTATTGGTACGCACTGCGAATTTTTTGATAAACGAAGCAATAAATAAAAAATAATGGGAATGTTATGGAAGGAATCTCAAAATGATTGTTTATTTATTTTTATTTTTTGGGTTTCCATGTCCTTGTTTTGAAGCGTTTCGTCCAGATTGTCGATGATTTAGAACTCTTGTTAGCAAAGGACCAAAATAATAAAATGTGTTTTTTTTTTATAGTCTCTGAACGATACCAGAAAGCTATTTTATCTACATTGGTAGAAATCTGATAGCAATATCACAAATACTAAATCATGTACCTACTTATACTACATAATACGTAATATTTTCGTATAAATTCTTACGATGCTCAAAAATGTGTTCATTTATTCTCAAATAGTTTGTTAAGGAATTAGGTACGTCAATAGTATATTATGCAACTAGTGAATAAAGGACGGATTTAAAGCGAGGGCCGTAGATGAGTCACGAGCAAGTGAAGGATTCTAATGATTGAATCACGAACGCAGCGAGTGATTCAACTGTTAGAATCCTGAACGACGCGAGTGATTCATGGCCCTCGATATAAATTCGTACTTTATTCAGGAGTTGCATACTATACTTTATATCATGACTACGACAAAAGACATAATTTAAGCGAAAATAGAAATTTAATCAAGAAATAAGAATTGTTACATTAATTGAAATGGACATTAAAATTAGAGCAATGACTGAAATTAAGCGTAATTTTCTTATTGTTATCATTAGGGTGGTCAACTTGTGAAACAATATTTATTAATCTAATGCCAAACTCCTTGTCGCAAATATCGACCAATCAAATCTCGAGGATTTATTTGCACCAAAGAGTTTTGAATTTCGAATCTTAGCGCAAGGAGTTTGTGTAAGCATTGAAATAGAGACCGGATATATTTTTGTGTTCCAAATTCAAACACCAAAATAGTGAATAAAAACAAAACAGTGAATAAAAGGCCTTTTTATTCACTGTTTTGCGTGAATAAAATAAGCTTTTTAGAGTAGGTATGGTATAATAGTTATTTGTGCAACAAGAGAGCAAAGTGGGTTTTTGCTGCGAGTGTTGATTTTGAATCCCGAGTAAGCGAAGGATTCTATAGTTGAATCACGAGCGTAGCGAGTGATTCTAAAGTTGAATCCTGAGTGTGGCGAGGGATTCAAAGGCACGAGATGCAAAAAAACTTTGCTCTCGTGTAACACACATTACTTTTCACTTCAGCAGCGAGAACACTTTAGGAGATAAAATAATAAACAGGAATAGATTGAAATAACTATTTATTGTGAATCAAAATAATTAACATTGTAGGTAGAGGTACCAATTCAATAAAATTAGCCCTATGCCCAACTGACATTCTTTTTAGAAAAGATACGAGTTTTGCGTATCTATACTAATATTATAAAGCTGAAGAGTTTGTTTGTTTGTTTGTTTGTTTGTTTGTTTGTTTGTTTGTTTGTTTGAACGCGGTAAACTCTGGGACTACTGGTTGGAATAGAAAAACTCTTTTTGTGTCGGATAGTCCATTTATCGAGGAAGGCTTTAGGCTATATAACATCACGCTGCGACCAATAGGAGCGGAGCATAAATGAAAAATGTTGCAAAAACGGGAAAAGATATTCCTTTTTGAGAGCTTCTGTTGCGTGCGCTGCGAAAACGGTTTAAGTTACGCAAATACCATGTATGAAAGAATTGTTCCTCTTTAAAAGTCCTAACAAAAAGTCCGCGACAGCATATGTCTATCTTTTAAGATTGACTCACTGTAACCATTTTTTACTATTAAAATGTTAGGTTAAAAAGAATGATATTTTGCGAAGCTTATTTAACCCATATGGTATTAATCTATATCTAAATAAATGTGTTTGTTAGCACAGAAATTTAATATAGAATATTTGTGCCCTTTACTCTATACAGTTTAAACAAATATCTTAGAAGATATCGCAATGTAAAAATATCCGCGCGACAAAATAATTAAGCGCGCGGCAGTCATTCGGTCCGGTGCGGTAGGTTAGTGGGGATTCTGGCCTCCGGGGACTCCGGAGAAATTCATATTCAAAATATTTACTGCACCATAATGTTTACAAGGTGTTACTGTATATTTAACAGTAAGAGATACCAATAGTAATTCACACTTTAATATAATCTAAACTAATATTATAAAGAGGAAAGATACGATTTTTTGTTTGTTACGATTTAACTCAATTTATGTTGACATTATTTGTTATAAGATATATTATGTGACGCAGACGAAGTTGCATGGGTCAGCTAGTGTTTCAATATGCACGTTATGTTTTGTTTTTAAAGTAGCTTTCCACATTGAGTAAATACTCCACATTGTAGATGATAGCCTCGTCTGTGATAAATCTAAAAAATATGATAGCAACACCGTCTCCGAAAAACTGCTTGTGCCTTTTGTAAGTCTCCATTCTTTGAAGACATGGTATGCTTTCAGATATTTTTCGCGAGATTTTTCAGGCAGGAAACTTAATTCTGAATTTTTACATTATTCTTCAATTCTTCGGGTGTTAAATAGCAGACTTCGTCACTGGACTCACTCATATTTATTTATTATTACTACTTTATTATCCAAATTTTATTGTACTTTGTAGCTAGCGTAACTGCATAAACAGAGACAAAAACAATAAAAATTTGAATCCAGTTTTTTTTTTTTTTAATTCGTTCTGAAACTACACTCGCGGTATTTTGTCTCAATATTAAAAATTGTTAAAACTATAAATAAATAAGTAGATACCTACACGATAAACTTCGTATTTTTTTCTTCAACATTCTTCATCTTGATTTAAATATAAAAAATATAATTCGATTATTCGAAATATAACAATTTTTCATTTCATCACGTGATTTACAATATTACGGTTATCGATTTACAATATCGGTATCCGAACGTTTTATTGTTTGTTTCTTTTATAAAGCCTTTAATAAATATGGAATTTGAAAATCTAATTTCGAATCGACTTGTTTCTATCTCTCGCTTGTTTCGTATCAAAGTGAAAGTGACAGAACAAAACAAAGTTGAAATCTTTCGAATTTTGTGAGTAGACCTGCACAGTTCTCGGTATTAAAAAAAAAAATTAAAAAGTTACTTTGTCTCACGCTCGCAGCAAAATCGAATTTTGCTCACTGTCTGTAAACAGCAAAACCTGCTTGTTTGAGGTGCTGAGGTGAAAAGTTTATTTTTTATTAAGTTTATATAATTAATGACTTTATTCATTGTTATTATGTACGAATGTATAACTATATAATTATATTATATAAAATAATTAAGAATTTATGATTACACAGGAATTGATTTATCTAAAGTAAATATTTTTTAGCCAGAGCGTTCGTTTTATTCTTACTAAGCACTAGGAGATTTTCCTCCTCGTTATAATAAATTAATACTGTTCTTTATTCAAAATAAATCTTACGTTCAAATCTGCTTTATTAATTCAGTTATTGGAAAACAGATTTGCTAAACAAAAGACGATTACTGGAGACGAAAATGAAAGGATGAAGAACAGAAAACAAAAAATAGATGAGTCTATTCAAAATAAAAGATTTTTACTGATTGCATATTGTTAAAGTACATACAGTACTTACAACAATCAAACATTATTTGAAATTTTTGTCTACATGTCTGTTTGTTCCGGCTAATCTCCAAAACGGCAGGTCTGGTTTTAATAAGACTTTAACTGGCAGATATCTGATGTTATAAGGAATAACTTTACTGTACTTATATTTTAGAAAAAAAGATTGGTAAGTAATACTTTTGTAATATTTAATCTTACACACATGAAGCTCGCGGGGCTCAGCATTTTAATTTATAAACCTGCGCAAGTTCCCCAAAAGATACAGACAGGCAACTCGAATCTCAAAACCTTTCTACGAATTTTCATCAAAACATTGTGAGTATTGGCCCAAGCCCTCGAATTAGCCATGCCACAAATAGCACGCACAATGCCCATAGAACACAATAAATCTGTATACGATTCGTATCAGTTACTGTCCATTGTCTACCCGTCGGCCCTATAGTTTCAGTTCAGTGAAGTGATCTTAGGGATCTATCGATCTGTTGTGAAGTCAAAAGGATCGTGATTGGGTAGAAATCTACCAAGTTATTAGGGATGGGCGGTGTTGACTTACTTGTACTAATACATGTTTGGTATTTGTACAAGGATGTTTAGCATAATCAGCATATAATGTTCTCACTGCACACAGGACACTATAATATCGTGCCCCTAAAGCAAAAAAAAACTAATTGCACAATATATAGTTTCGAAAACATCGTGTTTAAAGATTCGAATCGTAAAATTTCTATTAAAACACCTGATAATGAGAAGAGTACCACTTAAACGGCGATTAAATGTTTTTCCCGACGAAAAACATTGCTTACAGTGCAAGAACATTGCTTTAATAGACACTTATTGGGTTTTGTTTGTTCTTTATTCTACTCTAACTAAAAGCTAAATTCAGAACGGAGCGTCATATCGGAAAACGGGTTTTACCAGTATGTACATCTTGAAAAGTAGATTCTAATGGTATCTGTAACTAATTCTTGCCCTTAAGTGACTTTAGTTGGTTTTCGCTTTAAGGGCACGATATCTCCATGAGAGGGAATGGGGCTTAATCCACCACGCTGGCCCAGTGAATACATTATGGATTGCAATAAAGAATTTGAATTTGGTACGAGTATGTTTACTACTTCCTGATTCTTCCTCCGTAAAATGTTTTAGATATTATTATCTGAACATATAATTAGTATCTGAACTACCGAAATATAAATTCAAAATAGAAAATAAATTGATGACAAATTGACTAAATATTAATACATTTTCGTCCGAAAAAGTTATAAAATGTAACAAGTTTTACCTAGTAGTTGTACCGTATCCTTTACTAAAGCCTTCTAGTATCTACTTTCAGACGTGCTCAAAGATAACGGTTACTTACGACAATTTATTACAATTAAAGGTTCTGAAAGTATATTATGTTAAAATTCGGAATTATTACTCTTCAAATATTCGCCCGGAAATTATTTTGTACGAGTATTTCGTAATTTAAAAAAGTATTTTGCAGTACTTTCCTTAATTTTCCTTAATACTTTCCTTTTACTTATACAAGAATGTCTTTGCACAACCCTGTATGTCATGTACTTATATAGCTATTTTTGGAACAATTGGGATTACTCTGTATGTTTGGTTTACAGATCGTGTTTTGTCTCGTTTCAGGTGGATTGATTTGAGTTTGGAACAATGAGAGATGAGGGAATTAGGTTCGTTATGGTGGTCTTCTTTGATATAGATTTTGTTGGCATTCCTTAGGGGCTTAGACAAACGACACTCGGTTCATCAGCTAGGTATTATATGTTGGGGTCGGCTTTCAGTCTATTATGCAGCTGAATACTAGTATTTTACATGGGGCGACTGCATGATCATAATTATGTATCCGTGGTCCTAGGCAGCTGACCCATAAGCCTAAGGCCCATTGGCGGCATAAGTTACTGGAACTGTGGCACTATCCACACGATAAGGAGAGACTGGGTTTATTCCAAGTTATAAACGTCCCTATGTACCTACTGGTCTTGTTTTGTTCTATTTCCTGCTGATATGGAGGGAAGTGGAAATTATGTTTATCAATTCTTTCGCTATTATTTTCTGATTAATTTTGTTACGGGATCCGACACAGTTAAATGTATCTCTGGGACTTCGCCGAGGTTCATTGTCTGGACGCTTTTCTGGTGGTCACCACCGTAATTCTGGTTTTCAAGAGTAGCAGTGGTTTGGGAATGGGATGACGGGCTTTTCATAAAAATGATAGTCTCTTATTACCCTCTAATGTTTTCATTTTATTGGATCTAAAAATCTCTGACATACTTTAAAGTAAAAAAGGAAGCATTGATGCTCTATCCACGTTAGCGCCGTAATGCATGCTCTTAGCAAATGTTTGCAAACGTGCGTTATCAAGACATGTCAGGCGATTGTCATGTTGACGTTTGTCATAGACATAATAGCATAGTGGCAAAGGGGGAAAACAAGTGACCTATATCAGCAGTTTTCTTTGAGGGTTAGAAGGTACCTTTACTGTGAAGGAAGACCTATTGAAGTCATCTTCAACGGCAAATATGAAAAAAAAACTGACCTACGTCGCGTAAGCAGTGTATTGCGGGAGATAGGGAAACATACAGAAACACGACAATTATCTTCGGGTGCTACCTATCTCATTACAGAACACGACTTGTTGCAGGATCCTCTTCTTTGAAATGGAGGTTAAGGAGTAATTATAAGAGTAGAGGAAGAAACCCAAAGACTTTCAAATATTACAAGCTATGTCTTATATTTCTTTGAAGAAACCAAAGAAACTATTGATGGATTGAGTGTAGAATGGTATGGCTAGAAAAGAGGTGACTGCTGAAATGAGTTATAGAGAAATATGGAAGAATAAAACATGAGCCTGCACCGACTCCAAATAAATTGAGATAAGGGCAAGAGATGGGGCTGCGGGTTGTTTGCAGGGGCTGCGGGTTGTTCGCAAGAGATACCGCGGCCTCGACATGAAGGGCTAAGAAGGGACATGGGTGGTTTTTAGTCAGTAGAAGTCTGACACTCCCTTTCGCTCTCCCCAAGAGCGGGAGGGGTTATTTGATGATTTTCCACCCGCCCAAAAAAAAATAAAAGGGCAAGAGATGCCATCTAGTTCCTAAAAACAAAACCTGGATGTTTCTTTTCATTAACAATCATTAAATGTTACTGGTGAAATGTTGGTGAATTATAATGTACACCTCTGTCTAATCCTAGTGAAATTCCGCCTGGATTTTATGATGTAATGTTCTTCTCATCAAAGTTATAAGAGCTTTGTTTCCAGTTGCTAAGAACCACTTCCTTACACAACTCCCTAACCCTTTCTGTCACATAACAATAATTTTCCCCATATTAAATCTTAAACCAGAACTGTAATATTACTAACACGCCAGTACTTTCAGAGGCCAATAAATAGCGTGCTTAATACAGCGTGTTGGCCCAAAACTGTCAAAGAGCTCTCATTGGACTTGAACTGTGGCCTGAGAAGGCCTGCGAAGTTTTGCGATACAACTTAATACGAGACTACAGTCCGTACAGAGTTAAATTGCCTGTTACAGCGATCCAATCGCAGCCTTATCTTAAAGAGAATGAAGATCTTTATCTTGTTACTTAAAATAACAGCAGCAAGAAATCTTCTTTCGCTTGCCAAAATAGGTCCGTAGATGGCTAACTTTAGAATACATACCGAGTTTTCTTGAAAAACACGTTAAGCTGTTAATGGCTCCAGCTGTCATGTGTTTTGATAGTCGTAACATGAAGTCACTCTTGCGAAAATCGAAGAACTAGTCTTACTAAAAGCGACTGTATTACCCACCAACTGAGTTGTGAAGTTCAGATGAGCAGTTACTCCATCTTATATACTGATATTCTGAATGGAATCTGACCCCAAAATAGTTGGGAAAAGCCAGACAGGTTGGGATTTTGGCAGACTTGACTTTATTGTAACGAAATTAAAGATCACTTTGACAGTGATAATATTTCACAGGTAAACATGTGCGAAAGGACTGTAGTAAAGTTTGTTAGTTTGCCCTTACTACGGTAAGGTCGTAAGACTTATTTTTTTGTTAGTGTGATTTTTCTTGGGTTAGGAATTGTATGTACCTACCTTAACCTAACTCGTGTGTAAATACACTAGAGAAGTGGTTAGTATATTCATTTCGTTGTCGGGATGTGGAATTATTTCTTCGAATAACTTTCAGCTTAACTTAAAGCTGCAGAGATATCTGTAGTTGTGGCCGCGCGGGTTGATTAAAGGTTAAGTAACGCTTACCAAGGTCGTTCAGGGGATGGATTACCATTCATTACATACCGAGCCCTCCAACCTCTGGGCTTCTATTTTTCACCGCTACCATGTGTAGATATTTTGACAATTGATACTGATAGACAGACTGGTTCTGAAACTTCCAGATAGTCATTTGGGTAACTGCCCGACATAATGTAAGTCGGGATTTTCTTTATGAGCTAATAATGCCGCGGAAAACTTTGATAGCGCGATGTAGGATTCGTCAATTAGTTCTCATGTATTGCGATAGATGTCGCTGTCGCCACAGTCCGACAACCCGTCTAATCAAATAACGCAAAAATAATGCACATTCATACTACGTATCCATATTAACTTGCAGTCGACATAAAACCTAAGCTTGTAAGTATCTAATACACTGCTCGCTAAAACCAGCCATTTATCATAAATTCAATTAAAAATCCGCAATGTGCAGCGAAGTCTTTATTACTTTCATTCGGTACTGTATAGTAGGCTGTAGGCCCAACCGTATCGGTTAAATTAAGATGAATGCGGTCTCTTCATTATTCCGTAAGTTTAATTTCGCAATGTTTAGACCATTTGTTCAAATTAGTGGGTAGCGTGACAAATAAGGAATCATTGCCTTTTTATACACCCAGGTTTTGTTTGGGTTGGCAGTGAATGTCTTTTAGGCGGACTAGTTTTTGTTCTAGGCTTTACTCTCGTTATGACCGCAAATTGTGTCGTTTTAATGTCTATGACACTCAGGGATATTGTAGTTTTCTATGATTACCATATTTTTTTTGGAATTACCCCCAAGATTTTTGTCCAATCAACTGTCTAAAATTCATAGTTTCTCTATTGGTTGAAATTCGCAAATGGTTTATTTTTTCTTTATAATAAGTACCTATGTGTGTGTGTGTGTGTGTGTCTTACTAACATAGATATTTATTCATTGATTTAGGAAGCTCGGTAAGCTGTTTCAACTGTTTGTTCACGCGGATGCTTAAATAAGATAGAGAAATCCAGCTCAATGTGGAAATAAAGTTCTAGAAATTGGAGTTAAAACTGGAATTGAATGATTGTGGAAGTGAAAATCGTCTTGATGTTATATTTTGCTGTGAGAGATGTGTTGTCCCTGTTTTGACATGGTACAACGAGACACGGTACGTATATACTGCTAACGTAAAAGTTAATGCACTAATTTACCGCAGAAATTCTCTCATTCCTAGAAACTCAAAAAACATAAAACTTCGCATTTTCAAATTAGGAAGCCACTCGAAATTCAGAAAAGATTTTTTAGCCAAAATGACGTCGATTTAGCGGAGAATCGACTAACGAGGTCAATTGCAGCGATGGAACGCTCGCATGATGTAGAAGGCTGAAAAAAATAACGCCTTTGCCAATTTTCTTCTAAAACGTTTCCTGCCTTGCTATCTTTTATCTTATTTTCGCTATGTAAGCTTTGTTGTAAAGTGTACGCAAAAATACGTTTTTTGTATATAATGTTGTTAGGTAATGGTTTTGATGTTTCTTACTTCTTTTAAATTAGGTATAATTTATTGACGTTACATTGATGATAAAATTATGTTTATTTGTACGTTAATATATATATCAAAATATGACAAATCACGCCTGTAATAGGTACCGGTATTGTGAACCCCCATGGAATAACATGAGAGGAGAATATATTTCCATAAACCGGGCACAAAATCAGACTCCAGAATGAAACCGAGATCTTCCTGAAGGGAGATTCCAATGTCACTGTGCCTGGCTGAATATCAAAGCCTGTTTCATGTTTGGCAATCTGTAGCCGTTGCGGCCACTAGTTCAACATGGCTTATTTGTAAGACCACCAACGTCACTACATATAATATTATTATTATAAAACAAAGTCCTCCGCCGTGTCTGTCTGTCTGTCCACGATAAACTGAAAAACTATTGCACTGATTTTCATGCTGTTCCCACCGATGGATAGAATGGTTCTCGAAGAAGGTTTCAGTATTTAATTTATCGCGATAACCGACATCTAGGCGGGTGAAGCCGCGGGCATCCGCAGGTTCGTAAATATATGCATGAAAAAGGGCTACACCTAATTAAAATGATACCAACAAACTGAGGACTAAAAAACCATCTCGACACCTCATAAATGCATTTCCCCGTTATAAGCCACGTACTTAAAACTCCAGTTAAGCTCTAGTTAGTTGCAGGTAAGTTTCATCACAGTTTAACTAATGTTAATGAGTTCCCGTTTATGAATAACTGAGCATGGCTCCTCTTTGCTTGTTTACGTTGCATCTGAAGTTAGTGTGTTATTCCTGTTTGTTTTTTCATTAATGTTTAATTTCAAAGATGGTGTTTGTTTGTGATTAATCTACATTGGAATGGGTCGCGTCTGCTTCCAACTTCGATTTACTTGAAACACTTATCATAACATTACCCCTGTAATTCCCGAAGACTAAGGCAGAGGAAATTTGGCGGGTTTGGTTAGGTTTAAATAATATGCAATAAGGAGCGAGCCTATTGCCATAAACCGGGTACGAATCCAGACTCCATGGCTGCTGCTGAGAAATTTTTGATGGGAAAACCCAGTACTTTGGCCAACCCGGGAATCGAACCCAGGACCGCATGCACAGCAGTCGCGCTTGCAACCAATGAGTCAGATTTACTTTATAATGTGCTTGTTTTTGGAAGCCGACCCCAAGATGTTGGGAGTCAGGCAGATGATGACGCAGATGAATCAACCCTGTCAACCAGTCACAAAAACTAAACAATTTCACTGTTCGCGAAGTTGAGACTGAGCAGTGTCAACTTCGCGAACACCAATTATTCGTTGGTGCCATATAATTTGTGCTTATCCATTTTGCTTAGTTTCAACCTTTTTCGCCTGTATTTCTTGAAGGTAGGTAGAGCAGATGGCTGTTGAATTCTTGAGCGATAACTAAGTATTGAAACATGCAACTTAGCCAGGATGGAGACCGACGACAAGGTGAAGGTTGTGGGAACCCACTATCAAATCTTCTCATTTTGGTGATCTTTGGGGGATGACTGTTCCCAACAGTGGACGAATTTCGGTTGAAATGATTATGATGAATAGCCAGCTTCCGGTCTGCTAACTAAAGTCAAAAGTGAAAGTCAAAGATTTATTTGCAAATAAATATAGTTACAAAAGTTCTTACAGTAGTAGTAGGTACAAGTAGCTTAGCATACTCAATCATAACATAATGACATGCAATTTTTTTAAATATAATAAACTAGGTGCCTGAAGACGGTCATCGTCACCGAGGTAGACCCAAGAAACGTTGGCGTGACGATTTGGACTCGTTCGTGACTGATTTGCCAGAGAAGGCACAACACCAGGAGAGCTGGAAAGAAATGGGGGAGGCCTTTGCCCAGCAGTGGGACACAATAGGCTAATAAAAAAAAAAAAAAATTGAATACACTAAATACCCAAACATACTCAATACTCAATTCTTTATTGCATTCCACAATGTAAGTTTAGGTGGTAAACATTTTTCAAAAGAAACAATCATGGACCCTGTCGGGCACAGCAAAAGAAATATAATGTGACATTTACATATGATCTCATAATGTTACTTATTCTATTCCATTTTTATTGATTTATCCATTTTTATTTGAATATATACTAGTTCATTTATACTCTTAGACGTCTCCGGATAGTCATGAATGAACTTCCAGCTGGTTAGATTTTGCTTTGATCTACGTGGATCCGGAGTCTATCAAAATATTTCTAAGTTAGGCTGTATAGATGTATGCACAAAAAGAGTAGGTATAAAAGGATCGTAGTAGGAGACGTTCTGTGATTTCTGCTTACCCCCGCGGGAATAAGGCATGAGTTTACAATAGCCTTATAAGGAGCATCCTGGAATACTGCAGTGTGATATGGAGGCCCCACTACGCAACCCACTCGATGCGGATAGAACGAGTCCAAAAAAGGTTTGTCCGATATCTAGGGTACTCAAAGGGAAGGCCATTTAAATATCTCTCCTACCTTGATAAACTAGGCTGCTACAAAATGAGTTCCCTGGAAGCTCGAAGGGAGTTATTGGATTTGAGATTTGCATATAAACTCCTCAACAACACCATTGACTGCCCACAATTGCTATACAAGTTCAACTTCAGGGTACCCCGTAGACCACCTCGCAGACCTATAACACCCTTAGCTCCACCTCTTCGCCGTACAGTGTTTGGAGCTAATTCACCTATACCCCGCATGTGCAAACTCGTAAACGAGCGTAGCGACCTGGTTGACGTCCACACAGATTCAATATTGACGTTTGTCAAATGTAATTAGTATTATAGTATCTAATATAATTATCTAGAATTTAAGTACATTATGTTTTTAGTCTCTATTCTTTCTTTTTTGGTTTTGTTTTTTTTTCGATTGTATCCCTTACAAGACAAGTGTTAGTAATAGTATTATGTCTTTAAATTAAGTCTAAAATTACAAAGAACATTGTGCATGTGGTGTTTGCCTATAATTGGTTGTGCAGTTAGATTTAAGACACTATTTTGTAAGTATTCCTAAGTTTAAAATATCTGTAACAACTGTTGGTGAACCTTAAATAAATAAATAAATAAATGAGTTTATGCATGTATACCTAGTAGAAAATACAATACTTCTGATGAAAAATACGCCGAAAAGGAAGCTGATAAAACGAACATTCTAGTAGCAAGTATTCCACCATAAATAAAATATTCGTACAAAAACAAAGCACATTTCTATCTGTCAGAAAATTTTCAGGCGTCCATTTCTCATTCCTTGTTACCAATTATATGTTGAAGTTTGTCTCGAAGCTGCGGTCTTGTCTTGTGATATACAATCTGAAGTTACGACCCATTTATCACTTGTACCTTTCAAGGTATTTTTGTAAAGAACTTTCCTGAAAAAATAATATGAAATACGGTAGACGACAAAAAAATCTAATTAGTCCGTCAGATTGATTTCCAAAAAATATTGGACACGTGTGTGTGACGTCACATTTCAGTACATTTTTAACATAAAAGTGACGTCACAAGCGCCAACTCATGACGTTTGACGCGTTTTATCTTCCTCGTTTTTTATTAATTTGATAAAATAAAAAAAATATTGTATTAAATTATTTTAAAACACTTTTTTCACACCTGTAATAAATATTAACTCAGTTTTGAGTCTTTACACACATCTAAGTATACTTAATAATCTAATCATTGAGTTTATTAAGTCTATTATAGGTATTACTTGTTCTTGTCGCAAATATTTTAACCAATATCTACGCTGTTTCGATTAAAACATCGTTAGTATTTAGTTACGTTACATTTATCTACATCGTGTATTTGTGTTAGGGCTTTCGTAACGAAACGTTTGAGAGAATATTATACAAAGCCAATGACTATATAGTCTATATACATAGTTTAATTCTCTTTGTACAAAGCCATCAAAGGTTCGTTTGGGCCCTGTCGAGGCTGCGGGTTGTTCGCAAGGGATACCGCGGCCTCGACATGAAGGCCTAAGAAGGAACATGGGTGGTTTTTAGTCAGTAGAAGTCTGACACTCCCTTTCGCTCTGCTCAAGAGCGGAAGGGGTTATTTGATGCCACCCCACAAAAAAAAAAAAAAAGGTTCGTTTGGGTACCAAGTATTAGGGAAGTAGACCTGCAAACGCTCTTCTCAGAACCTTTGAGTTTGTTTTATTTGTTTCTGCGTTTCCCGGCTGCTTTTCGTGAAAATGGCATGGAGTCCTCTCCTCCCTTCTTCCATCGGGAGTCCAGACCTTGTCCCACCACCCATATCTTGTCGATATTCAACACATTCGCAAGAAGCGCTTTGCTAAATATTATCTTTTATTATGGCCATAGCCAAGGACTGAACTTCCTTACGTCCATGTTCTCTAGTTTATGATAACTAAATCTATTTAAATCGCGAGTTAATAGGTTTCTTTCGGGTCATGTTAAGGCGTTTGATATCTCGAAGCTTTCGGTATAATAATATAATATGGAGCTATGTACGTTAAAAAAAGTTGGTAAGAACGATTGGTTAAATAACGACAGAAAAAATATTTCGAACTCCGCGATATGGCTCTCAAAATCCACAACTTTTCTTTGTTTCTTCATTTTAATGTACAGTGACACTTGCGCCACCAAGATGAATATAACGACGTATATTTTATTCAAATCCGTTCATCCGTTCAGGAGATATGAGGGAACAAAGAAACGGACATACATACACATAGGTGAAACACATAACCCTCCTTTTGCGTTTCACCGCAATCGGGTAAAAAAATCAATACCAGAAACGTTAGGTACGTCTGTAAATCCTAATTAAAGTATCAATTACTAATAACCGTATGCTGAAACAAAACTTCGATCCGTAGAGTATTTTGTAAAACATTACCTCACTAAGCCTTTGTGGAAGTTGGCTAACTAACATAATTGAGCTTTTGTCTGTATCAACTTGCTTTTTATTCGCTTTGTTGTCTAGAAAACGTTGCCAAGTTTAAATCTCAGGTCTTTTTTATGTTATGTGCCGTTTGTGGATGAGATCGTTTTGTTTTTAGTTGATTGTATGTGTTCTCAACTGACTGTTGTCAATTTCTATCGAGTTAACTGTGCATTATAAAGGTGAAACCTTCAAGGTATCCCTCGAAATTCGATTGTTTTTTACGGTTTTTGCAATTTTTGCCCATCAGTGTCAGGTTGTATGTTCAGTTAAATAAGATAGGTATGCAATTGTAACAAATGTGACTTTACAGAGTAATAATGATTAAAATCAACAATACAACTCTTTCAGTTCATATTATGTCCTTTTTTTTTTTGGGGGTGGGAAATCATCAAATAACCCCTCCCGCTCTTGGGCAACGCGAAAGGGAGTGTCAGACTTCTACTGACTAAAAACCACCCATGTTCCTTCTTAGCCCTTCATGTCTAGGCCGCGGTATCTGCGAACAACCCGCAGCCCCGACGGGCGTCGGCCCTTGCGGGCCCCTTCCATGTTGCTGACATCTCTTTGAGGCGCGCGTGGAACACGAACGCGCCGTCGACACGGCCTGTCTTCGTCGTAAGACGGACGGACGGCGAGCTTACCCATCACTCACCGTCCACAGGCCCGCGTCTGCGGTGGCCGGAAGCCATCACGTGGCCCCCGACGCCCGGAGCGCCTCCCGCGGCGGCTGGGACGAGAGGTTCTCTCCCTCTCACGTTCCGCCACCTCCTTCGCTAGCATTACTGCTTCGCAGAAGGAGGTGACGGTCATATTATGTCCTTGAGTGACTATTTGATGAAAACGGCATTCAAGGAAGTAATATGAACTTTCGCGGGCCACCTTCTCGCATTCACCATAAGATGACAAGGTAGTGTTGCAAATAGCTGTCAAATATTTTAACTGTTTTGATTTAAATGTCAATATTGTTGTTTGAAACTATAAGCCTATATGGGCACTTATAAAACGGTTCCTATGGAGAAAAACCTGCAAGATACTCCATGGTTACTGTTTTTAATGTTACAATTTTATCATGTTACAGTAATAAATAAATAAATAAAATAAAATAAAATAAAAAGCCTTTTATTTCTTGCATTCCATATAACAATTTCATTAACAATGTGTGCATGCAAATTAAATTTAAAATTAATGTGATTATGATTATCAAATAATTAGATTGTATTAATATTATATTCAAATCCATTTAATTTGTTTCATTTAAAATATATAAGTTACAGTATTAGTACTAAAATAATTATCTAGCAGACCTTAAACAATTATTTGCTTCACAAAATCTTGCTTGAGATATAATTATGTCAAACAATTCATGATTGGTTGGATAGACAGAATTTAGGTACCTTCAAGAATGTCTCCGTAGTGAAAGTTCAAGAGTTTGACATTTAAAACATTTTCTTTTATCCAAATCTTCTCAAATCAGAGTCATTAATTTACTTTGTGTGTTTTAGACACTGATTATAGCCTGGAACCTGGAAAAGATAAAGGTTATTGTAAATGGCCTATAAAAGATAAGTCGATTTATGACCCTTCACAAAATTATCTGCTATAGATTTTCCTTTTCATTTCTTACAAAAAAAATCAACTTGTTTTGAAATTTTTGTTTTAAATTAGATAATTATCTAAATCTCTTGTAGAAATAGGTTTCCAGAAATCGGGTTTGAAACATACCTGTATGGACTGCGTGGACAGCGTCTGGTCATGCACAAAGTTATACATATAATATGTGTTTACATAAATTTACAGTAAACAGCCATATGCTCCCGAAAATCAATCTTTTATAGACATCCTTCACAAAGCAATTCTTGAAATACATCATACCCGCCCGAAAAGGACTTCCAACTTCGCCGATACAACTTAGTACTCAATTGTAAAGCTAAGCTAGATTATTCTAGCAATAGCAAAGTCTAGTTAAGCTGTGGTTATACAGTGCATCCGGTGCGAGTAGCTTAAGTGGCAGCTTCTCAAACTTATTCCTATGTGTCGCTTCGTCGATACACAAAGTAGGAAATTTGCAGAAGGCCGGGTGCATATGCAACGAGCAAAATCAAGCGCCCACTTATGACGCAAAATCTTTTGGCATCGAGATGTACAGTCATGACCACTAAAATGTATCCAATTAAGATAATTCCAGTGAGGTTTTTTAACGGAATACATACTAATGCAACTTAATCTATTTCCTAATCTTATGGGTCAGAAAACTGTTTTTCCGAAACTACATAAAATTGCAATAGATTAGATTAGATTACAAGAAAAATAAAATCAAGAGATTACTGACTTCTAAAAGTCACATATCTTGTTAGTGATCAAGCGACACGCGTCTTCCATCAGCAACTACGGATAAAACCAATGCAAAAATGGTTATGAGTGAGTGAGAGAGAGAATAATTATGAGAGAAATGGTAATACGAGTACATGCCACAATTCACTGCAACGCCTATTAATCTGACGGACACAAGAGACGCTCGCGTGTATCACAAGAGGCTGCATGGGACCGACTCTGCCGGGGCTGCGACTGCGGGTTACGCGGAGATACGACGGCCCCGGACACTAAGCGCTAAGAAGGAACATGGGTCGTTTTTAGTCAGTGGAAGTCTGACACTCCCTACCGCCCAGAGCGGGAGGAGTCATTTGATGATTTCCCAACCTCCAAAAACTGGAACAGACTAGACGGGGAAAGCGGCTCAGCCCTTGTAAAAAGCGCTATCAGAACTAACCTGAAAGTGTGGTGGCGCTGGGTGGAGTATAGTATGATGTGGCGCAGATTGGGAGAATTCCATGTCCAGGAGTGGACTACGATAGGCTTAGTTGATAGATTAAGTTAGTAAGCAGGTAGAAACAAGCAGTGATAACCTAGTGGTGTGATCGTGCGACCCAAGGCACGCACCTATGATTTTTCGGATTCATGTTCGAATTGAATAATTATCACTGGCTTCGGTAAAGGAAATCATCGTGAGGAAATCAGCAGGCTTATAGACATTTCTCGACAGCATGTAAAACTAAGTCAAGGTTCAAAATATCCCGTAGGGGCTGCGGGTTGTTCGAAAGAGATGATGCGGCCCCGGACACAAACGGTTAAGAAGGAACATGGGTGGTTTTTAGTCAGTAGAAGTCTGACACTCCCTACCGCTCTGCCCAGGAGGAGTCATTTGATGATTTCCCAACCTCCAAAAACTGGGACAGAGAAAGGAAGAAGATGGGGAAGGAGTGTTTCAGTGACCTCAGCCATTGTAAAAAGTGCTAGAACTAACTTGAAAAGTGTTGAGGTGGCGTAGGTTGGGAGATGTCCATGTCCAGGAGTGGACTGCGATAGGCTTAATTGATTGCCTAAGTAACTAGTAACAAGCGCTAATAGTCAGTGGTGTGACCGTCGGACCCAAAGTACGCGCACGCACACTCAGATTTTTCGGAGTATAATTATCACTTGTTTCGGTAAAGGAAAACATCGTGAGGAAATCAGCATCTCTAAGAGATATTTCTCGACAGCATGTAAATGATAAAAACTCTGACACCTGGTTAAGCACTAACCACGGGATGAAGCAAAAAACGCAAAAAAGTGAAATAGATAAAGAAAAAAAAACACAAAACTTTTAATTTAAACTTTAGAAGATGAATTAGCTTCTCAAGTTGTGACTTTTGTTTGATTATGTTTTTTCAACACACTTGCTCATAAAGTGGCTCTAATTTCACCGCAATTAGGCATGTAATGACACCTGTAATCAAACTGTGAATTTTTCATTACCATTATTCACAAGTGAGTTATAGGTTTTTTTTTAAATTAATTTTTTGGTTGAGTTGCTTTGTACTTAAAAAAGTTTCGATACCTACTAAAAAGATTGTGTTCAATACTACAAATAAATTAATGTACCTATTCCTTGCTCATTTCATGCAACTTCGAATTGAAATAGATCATTTTAACTTGTATATACCTTTTTAATAAATAAAACTTTCGTTTTCTCTGTAATAAAAAAAAATTGAATTCCCCATTTTGTACGTGACTGCAACACTATCCGCGAAAAGCAAAAAAAAAAAACTTAATCTTTTAGTCTATAGCCGATCGCCATTGTTAGATGCGCGCTCAGGAAAACTTATTAATTTAAATAGATAATTTCAACTAGTATATACGTTTCCAATAAATAAAACTTTTGTTTTCTCTGTAATAAAAAACTTTGAAATTTTCATTTTGTACGTGGCTGAAACGCTATCCGCAAAAAGCAAAAAAAAGAAACCTCATACTTTTAGTCTATGGCCAATTGCCATTGTTAGATGCGCGCGCAGGAAAACTGATTAATTTTTCCCGCCATGGCGAAATTTTTTTCACAACTCATTTTAACTGTTGAAAATGATTTTTTTGTGTTATTTTCTTCACAAATGTGTTGAAAAACGTCGTATGATACACGTGTGTATTGATGATTACCGTCCTCGGCTCTCTTAAGACCCTCACCTAACGGCTCGGGTCTCAATGGCGCCTCAGCGGTAATCACCAACGTTACACACTTATACCATAATGTACTATTATGCCACCGACTTCTGAAACTGATAATTTATTAATTGATGAAATACTTTTTTAAATCGGTTCAGAAATGACTGAGTTATGAGGAAAACAAAAAAAAAACAAATATGGACGAATTGTTAGGCTCCTCCTTTTTGGAAGTCGGTTAAAAAGTTGATTGACTGAACCTTGTTTCGCAACGTCCAAGGAGACCATTTTGCCTTATCGCTTGTTGTAAAGTATGCCTTCTGTATTTATTTACCTATTCTCAGGCCAATAACTCGTATTACCATCCAGTTCTGAACTTTGGATTCGATTCCTGTGTTCCTAGACTTACTAGCTTCGATAATATAAGCCCCTCCATTCAGTTCATCAAAGGAGACTGTGGTATTAAAACCTACATGGTTATTACTAGTATTGGTTTAGAATTTAGTTATGGTGAGCTTGTGTTAGAGTTTCTTATTGTCTCTTGTCTGCTGTGTGTGTTTGTGTGTGTGTGTGTGACAATTGCGAAGTTCTGTGATACTGGTTTTAGAAGAATAGGTATACCCACAAGGTGTCTTCCCGAAGGCGGCAACCAAGCATTCTGTACGTCAAACTAAGTAACTCTACGCCAATAATAGGGTAGTTAACAAGAAAATCTAATTAGTCCGTCAGTAAGATTTCTTAAAAATATTGGACACATATTTTTTTTTTTCACGTAAGTAAACAATGATGACTATACAGTGCTTTGAAAACTCGTGTGACGTCATATTTTAAGACATTAGTATGACATTTTTTACCGGTGAGAGACGTCACAAACCCCCACTCAAATCTTTGACGCGTTTTATCTTCGTCAATTTTTATTGATTTGATAAAACGAAAAATAGGTACCTATCCAATATTTTTCTTAATAATCTAACAGACGGACTAATTAGAATCATATTTTTTTTTAGTCAGGAAACATCCCTATTGCTGGAAAATGATTTTATTTTGGGGTTAAAATTTACATTTTAACGTAGTAGGTAAAGCACTCAAACATTATGCTGACGGATGCATCGCAAGATCGTGCAAGTATCAGTCGCGCATAATAAATTCATTCGCGCAAGAGTCTCTTCGCGGAAATGTTATTTCGCACAAAAGTTCATTCGCGCAAATGCCTTTTCGCACATGTGGATTCGTGCAAGTGTCCTGATACCGAGAACAATTACCTTTGACTTCGTTAATAGTTTTCTTATACCCATTATAAAGTGTATCAGAACGGTGTGAAAAAAATCTAATTGAGCAGCTGTCTGCGCGGGCCCCACATTTAAGTAAATAAGTGGTTCAGTCTATCCCACACCTTCAAATAATATGATCATTGATCACACATTTCTAATAAATGCTGTGTAGAACCTATAGGTAGGTACATTATTATCATCCGAGCATGTGAACCCGGTTTCCAAAAGTCTGATAAGTAAACGTTGAAATTGGTTGGAGGAAATAACGGCCAATCTAATCACGTGACTTGCGAATCGACTTCAATAGATTGCCTTTGAATTCAGAAATCCGAATCAAAGTATAATGCCGAATCCTGTAGGATGGATAAAATTAAGTTAAAATATGTGAATAACTATAGATATACCTACAAGATGTACCGGAATAAACTAGGAAACTAAACTTGTTTTATGAGTTTTGAAAATCTTTTTTTACCCGATGATCAGTCCCTGTAGAAAGGCCATTTTTTGCTTTTATGGATCCATTTTCATCATCATTTCAGCCAGAAGAAGTCCACAGCAAGACATATGTTTCTCCCAAGTGTCGCCACATTCATCATTCCCGTGGGCCTCGCATCCAGTGGAAATCCTTCTTTCTAGAAGAATTTCCACTGGATGTGGGGCCTAAAAGAAAATTAATGTAGCATCTTAGTCCTAGACGCCAGTAGAGAGGTCTTGCGTTTATGTTACATCTTGTGTTTAAATTAAAATCTCTGTTACCTATAGTTAATGTCATATTTAAAACCAACAAGCCTGCTATCGCCAACGTGTAAGGCAGAGGTGTACTTAAAAGTACGTAATAGTAAATAGGGGGCGAGCTGCTACACATTGCTTGACCGGGGAATCGAATCCAAGAGAGATTAACAAGGCAGTACCATTAAGTCAAAATAAAATTTGATATTAGAAATTTTATTTTTGTGTACCTAATTCTTGTTTGATAAGTACCTAAATCGTTTGACCAAAAGAATGGGTAGTACCAGCATTCAACTCTCACTATTATTATGTTAAATATGAAGAAAAATCAATAAATTGCGCGTCGCCGTCGTAACGGAAGCATTCAAGTAGTGCGTCCTGAGAGACTTAACAGTTCACGACGAGCAATAGCGGAGACACTTTGACTTAGCATGTAACTTGACGTGAATCGATTTTTTTTAAAAACGTTGCTCCACACTAGGAATTTCTCCTATATCGTGGGTGCGTTTACAAACATTTAAAATCATAGGCACAAATACCCAGACCCGGAACAACTATCTGTCAAATATTTGTTCCGTTCGAGGCTCGCACCCGCGACACGCAGCGCAGCAGTTCAATCGCTCAGCCACTGCGCCAACCGTGCCGTCAAGTTTTACTCTAGTTTGTATAGAAGGTAAGATGTTGGTATATAGAATGAGTATTATTATAATTATCAGTGGCTTGCCTGAGATATATTTTTCAGCAGCATGTAAAGCCAAGTCAGAGGCTCATGGACGGCATATACACTCTTTTGTTTTTTTTTTTTTTAAAAAACGTTGCCCCACACTAGGAATTTCTCCTGTATCGTTGGTGCGTTCACAGACATTTGAACTCACATACACAAATACCCAGACTCGAAACAACTTTCTGTAGGCCATACAAATATTTGTTCCGTGCGAGGATCGAACCCGCGACACGTTGCGCAGCAGTCACCTGCTTGGGCCACTGCGCCAACCGTGTCGCCAAGTTAGTGTTACACACGATACAAAGAAAAAGTTTAGTGCAGTAAAGAGTATGTGTGTTTGACTGTATATGAGTGTCAAAGCGTGAAAGAGGGTGGCGGGGAGGGTAGAATTATTCTCAGATTTAAAATTTAATTATTATCTAGGTCATGCCTGCCTCGTCCTGTTACGTCCTCTTCTTTATAGTTCGGTGACGTATCGCATAAGGTCCATATTCCCACGTCTCATTTCGAAGCTGTATTTTATTTCGTGCAAAATGTTTAAATAATACCTTCAGTTCTTAATCTGCTATCTTTGGCTTGCTTCTGAAGATGTTCTCGAGATAGAAGTTTTCTTAAAGAATCCTGTGGGATTTTTATAAGAGGAGAAAAGATTTAGTTTTGTGGAGAGAATTTTGAAAGGATTTTCACAGCTACATTGAAACGATTATGACCTCTCAAAAGATTTATTTTAAACCGTTAACTATTAATCATCATCATCATCATCTTCCTGCCATTATTCCATTCTATTTGGGGTCGGGGCAACACGTTCTTCTTCCATTCTTCACTGTAAGACTTCACTATTACGGTACTGTAATTACAACCAAATAATTAAACAACCAAAAATGTACAAAAAGTACTTAGTTCATAAAACTGATTGTACAAAAGAATATTAAGTAAGAATATTAAGTAATTAATTGTAATAACAATAGTTTTAGACAGCGCCATCTGTTATCTGCTTATACTAATTATGTGTAATAGTTATCACTATTACACACACGTTACTACTTTTTAATAACACCGTGTACTCTTTTACCTATGTGTCACAAATAAAGATTTTTAAATTTGAATTTGAATATATGTCGCAAATTCAATAGGGTTAGCGTCCACGTGCTCGATATTGGTGTCTGCCATGTTGTTATTTTATCAATCAGTGCGCACAACCGGCACAGGCGCTGTCTCGGGAGCCAGAGAGGCTCGAAATATAGACGAAACGCACTACTGACAGATACAACTGACACTGAGAGCTACGACATTGACAAATCCGACATTGACGAATCCGGTGTATGCGCGGAGTTCCTATTTAAATAAATTAAATAGCCATTCAAATAAGTGCCTTTCATGCATTATTATCTCTAACATAATGTTATGCAAAAAACCTAACTTTTACAAACAATCTGAACCTTAATACTTAAATCTAGCAAGCCATCGACCCGTACACAGATGGTTACAGACACTTTCATCTAACCTTAGGGATTCGGTGGCCCCATTAGTTGGACTATTGAGATTAGATAGCACACGTAACGTGGAGAAAAGGTCAGCCACAGCTGCTAGGACTAAAATTGCCGTAAAGTGTTTATAATCTTGCTTAACATAACATCTCGCCTGTAATCTCCGAAGGGTTAGCTAGAGATGTACCTAATAGTACACCCACATTTCGCCAGTTATATAAATTTAAGTCTCATGTAACAGAGGGCGAGCCTATTGCCATCAACCGGGCACAAATTCAGACTCCGTGGCTGCTATTGAAACCTGATGGAAAAAACGACTAACGCTTTAACCCCAGGAATCGAACCTCACGCTCAGTACTCGCTGGCGATCACTAGACTAAGAAGGCAGTCTCAATCTTGCTTAACATTTTATTTATTTACGTCTGTTCACTAACCAGCCATTTTGAACTTTACAAACTTGATCCAGAAGTGATGAAAGTAGGTTGTCAGTTTAAATTACAACAAAATCGCAGCACAAGCTAAAGATACTGCAAACGTTGTTGCACATCTCAATGAGTGCAGACAAAGCTAGCAATAAAAGTGCCAGGAAAACATAAAGAACAAGAACAAAAGCTTCGCAGACTACCCTCATTCCTGTTTACGAGTGTGAAGTTACATGGAATCTATTACTCTACAACAAACGATAATCACTGCCTTATTCGTTGCACGAAACGGTACCAACTTTCTTTGCCATTAGCAGATTAGTTCGCTTTAGCGTCGCAAGAAACTTACCTATTGTCGTTAGCCAACTTACTTCTTACACACAATCACGTGACAGTCAACCTTATGTTCAAAACAATAGAGGGTTCTTTAAAGCAGGTTTAAGTTGGTTTCGTGAGGTATCAAATAAGCAAACTTGGGTCTGTGAAACCACAAAAACAGGTGTTTCTGCTCACGGCTGGTGTAAATTTGTCAGGGATAGATTACAATGTTTAAACTGTGCCTACGTCTGTTTTACAGAAGTTTGTTTGAAAGTTTCGGGACTTATAAAGGAATGATATAGGATTTTAAGACGTAGAGACATATTAATTTGAGCGATATGGAAAGGCAAATTCAAGCCCAAACTTTAACCAAGAATGAATCTAAGTTGACGCTGGATTCGGATTCAAGTCTGCGTCTTACGTTTGAGGTTTGGATGGCAAGTAACCGGCACACTTTGAAATAAACTTATTAATGAGGTTCTACTTCCCAGTATTATTTTATTTAAATAATTTTAATACTAGGTAGTACTAGTAGGTAAAAGATGGATGGATTGTGTGAAGGATGATATGGCTAGAAAGGAAGTGACTGCTGACATGACGAGAAATAGAGAAGTATGGAAGAAGAAGACATGTTGCGCCGACCCCAAATAAATTGAGATAAGGGCAGGAGAATGATGATGACTAGTAGGTATCTAATTTAGTATTATAGGACAGTTGCCGCAACCTGCGGGCATGTATGACATTATGTGGATGAGGCAAAAGGAGTGGTTAGGATCATAGCAGTTGGCGTGCTCTGGTCTTTCCCTCTTGGGAAAAGGGCGTTACTTTAAGTATGTTGAATACTCAGTAGAGTTACCAAAACGAAGTCATAATCAATAGGGTAGAAGACAAAAAAATCTAATTAGTCCGACAGATAGATTTCCAACTTGGACACATCTTTTTTCCTTCTTCACGTAAAGAAAAAATGAAGATACAGTGCTTCGAAAACTCGTGTGATGTCACATATCAGTACATTGTTTACCTAAAAGTGACGTCACAGGCCCCCACTCATGATCTTTGACCCGATTTATCTTCCTCAATTTTTATTTTATTTTTTATTTTATTTATTAGGGACAAAAAACAGTTACATGCTAAGCTTAACTAAAGATTCTTAAATTAGCACAACTTAGAAATACATTTATACACAACATCACATATTTATGTTATTACACATGTAACCAACAACATTGTCCACGGATTCACAAGAAAAAAAATAGTTAAAGAAAACAGACAAATCGTGTGCATCGTAAAAGAATATTAAAAAGAAAGAAATAAAAGGAAATGAAACTTATGAATTTAGTAACTCTATTGCTCTTGCCTTGAAGCGATCTTTGGAAAGAGTAAATAAGTCAAGCTCCATAAAGTGAGCGTTGTACGCATCAACAAGGCGCCGAAGAGGTACGCGCTCCCCAGCGTTAGTCCTGCACGAATTCGTGTGGAATAGTCGAGGCACACGTACCCCACGAAGCATGACAGATCTAGGTACTATATAATGTAGACTATTTGACAGAGGAATGCAGTCGAATCTATTATTGCATATTCCATGCAGCGTCATTACTCCCAGAAGAAATCGTCTAGACTCCAAACTAAGAACATTATATCGTTTCAGTAATTGTTCATAAGAGACTTTAGAATGATAACATCTGTAATTCATAGTACGTAAATACTTTTTCTGAACAATTTCTAGCCTATCTTTGTACTTATCATATAGAGGATCCCAAATTTGGACGGCGTATTCTAATTGAGACCGAATTAGTGTTTTATATAATATTAAGAATGTAGAGGGTCGCACAAAGCTACTTGAAAATCTCATCACCATTCCATACATCTGAAAGGCCTTTTTTACTATATTGTCAATATGAGTATCAAAATGCAGACTAGAATCAAGCGTAACACCCAAGTCACGAACAGATGGAACTTCTTTAAGACTTCTATTGTTTACGGTATAATTAAATTTGATCTGATTTTTATTCTTAGTGATTAATTAGATAAAACAAACAAAATGTATCCAATATTTTTCAATAATGTAAAACTGACGGACTAAACACATTCATATTTTTTTTAGTCAGTCGACATCCCGATTGATCACGACATAATCGTAGAGAATATTCTTTTTATGAGCTGCCCGGGGACCTACTTGCACCAGTTCAAAAAGAGAAAACTTGTGTCCTGTCAATGGGAACTTTCAGGCTATATTTACTTATAGTACAACCTTTTTTATGGCGGGTTGTAAATCATCAAATAACCCCTCCCGCTCTTGGGCAGAGCGGAAGGGAGTGTCAGACTTCTACTGACTAAAAAACACCCATGTTCCTTCTTAGCCCTTGCGCCGAGGCCGCGGTATCTCTTTCGAACAACCCGCAGCCCCGACGGGCAATAGTACAACCTCATCTTGCCTTTTGCTATCAATCAGGCACAAATCCAGGCTCAGTGGAGAGTGAAATTCCTGACGAAAAAACCCAATAACACGTTGGTCGACCCGGGAATATAACTCAAGACCCATGCTCAGCAGTCATTCTTGTGACCACTAGACAAACAAGGCAGTTAGTAATCAACCTTCCATTAAGGTACAACAGTTGACGTGTGACCTCAATCCAGAGATACACATAGTACAGTACCCGGCGATAAATATTGCACATCGACCTTTGGAAAAATCAATGCAATTTATTCGTTAATTAAGTTCTTATTTTGTATTTAGCTTGCCGTGAAACATTTTCGAACCGACCTAGCTTGCGGCAGTTATATATAAAAGCACAGCGGAAAAGAGATGTCTCGAACAGTCATTTCGTATATAGTTTCTCCAAAGGTCGATGTGCAATATTTATCGCCGGGTACTGTATTTCCTATCAACCAAAGCCAATACCTAAGTGACCCTAAGCTTTGTGTACCTAACTCAATAGTTGAGTTACTTACTAGTTAACGTACGCAAACTAACTACGGTTAACACGGCTTTGAGTGTATTCTGTAAGAAGAACTTGCCACTCCCTGATGAAGAACCAGTGAAGCGTATCGGAGCAAGCGATTATTTTACCCTGGTACACTGCTAAAGAATTTGTAGTATTTATTTCCTTAAGTTTTCGATGTCTGCTCTTTCTTAAAGTAATATTCTTTAGGTTCCATCTAATGGCGGACCCTATTGCCATTGACCAGGTACAAATGTAGACTAACTGCCGCACTCAGAGAGCTTTAATGATTACTTAGGCCATCACTTAGTAAAGGTTTTGACAGTTTTGTCATACAAAAGTATGTCAACCCTTTACTAACTGCCGTACTCAGAGAGCTTTAATGATTACTTAGGCCATCCCTTAGTAAAGGTTTTGACAGTTTTGTCATACAAAAGTATGTCAAATCTTTACTAAGTGACGGCTTAACCTTTCGTATGCCGTGTAATTAGACACAATTAAAAAGCCATTGTGTCTCGCGTAGATCTACGTTCCGGCATTCGAAAGGTTAAGTAATCATTTAATATCTCTGAGTACGGCAGTAAGTGACGGCCTAAGAAATCATTAAAGCTCTCTGTGTGCGGGAGTTAGTAACTGAAACAAAGAAATTGCTTATGCAAAAACCAGATATTATTTTGCCCGAACTGTAAATCGAACCTCGGAGTTCGTGCTCTACATTAGCGATTGCGGCCAATAAACAAATAATGAGACAGTATTTTCTATTTCTGTATTTACTATATATAATTTTCGTTATCAATTTCAAATAGTTCCTAAGCTTCTAATACCGTTTAAAACAGCAAATAAGCATCAAAAAAATAAAACTATCTATTTTCTAAACTAGCCATTTATATGCAACTACCCATTCGCGTGCACATTAGCAAATAACATCAAAACAGTCCGTTTAATAGGGCATTATTGTGGTCAGCGTATCGATTGCATGCTCTCTTTTACGACCACAGACTAACAAACATTCGTTTAGAAACTACTGAACTGTCAGTGAACCAAAAAGGTTGTACGAACTTTTTTAGTCTGTGGATGTTGGTTTGATATGGAACGGACCACGCGTTCGCAATACGTTTTTACGAGTCACATTGGCCGCGGTAACTGTTATTAGAATTGTTTCCATAGTCTCTGTATGTTTACTGCATGCACTTATGCGATGCAATCCACACATTTTGATTTTGCTGCCTCAATAAGATACGCCTGAGTCGGCTTTGGATCCCGTTATTTGTTTTGTTTACCCGATTTTAGGATTATTTTCGTTGCGGATGTATATTTTTGCTGATTTTATGGGTTGAATGAAAGTTTTGTTAGTGCAGAACACAATGCAATTTCGACTTCATTTTTTAGTTTACAAAATAATTTTACGTAAGAGTCCGTGCCTAATTCTTTTAGGCCACTTTACCGTATTACCCTATGGAATTCGAACAGCCTGACCAACGAAATAAAATAACTCATAATTTGATTACCTTGCAGTGAACCAACCTTAAAAAAAGAACACAAATAAATAAAACTGCACTTCAGCGCGTAATTCGTATTTCACAGCAGAGCCACAGAGATCGCCAACACTACATTAATTATTCACGCAACGGACACTTTCGATATAAATAAAACACGTGAAAAATATTTGTTTTTCACCGTGCCGTGGAATGGCGTTATTTACATGCCTGTGACATGTATGTTGAGCTTCCATTCTTTTCGTCAGGGGTAGCCAACCTATTTTATTTGGAATGTACTTGAATAGCCTTTTGTTGTCGTCGAGTTTCAGAACATGAATGGTTTGCAGTTGAAGTACTTACATAGGAAGTGGATCTACATAAAAAGTGACATTCTATTTGCGTTATCTATTATAGATAAGAAAAAAAATGTATTAGAGTGATATTGAATACAAAATACTTCGATTACGACACAGGGGACCTAGACAAAAATGTAATTTTGGGGTAAAGGGTGAGTGTGATGATTACAATATTTGAGGTTAGTGAAGACAAGTAAATCGTGGAAAAATATAAAAGATAGAGAGAATAAGACAAAACATTTTTAATTTCCTAAAGTCTCTCAACAACTAAGGAACAGAATGAGCCAGTAATATGAAATAAGATAAAGTATTTGTGGGACTTTATCTTATATTACATTTCCACATACGGTCCATTCCCACAAAATTATATTAAAAACTGAAATGTTTTGCTACATTTTGAGCTTAACCACAAGCCGCTGTGAAACTGTCCACGTGTCGACATACTATGTACTGTATTACACTCGTATACATTTATATCGGAATGGTAGGTACAGTCACAGACACGAATACGGGAAACACTTAGCAAAATTCACATATATAATGCTTTATACAAGTTGTAAACGCATGCTTCACATAGCTAACTACCAAGCATTCTGTACATCAATTTTTTGGCCGGAATCTTCGACGAGTAAGAAAGTTTGGCCGTACAGCCAGGCGTCCAACCAAATTTGTTCAAAATAGCGTTCACGTGTTAATGGTCTCTTATTCCATAAGCCAGCTATGTTGTTAACTAACTGAAGTATAACTTTCCAGGTTATTTTCTGATCTTCACCCCGTCTACCTTAAAATACAAAACCAAAAGACAAGGCACACTGTCGCTACTAGCGCCCACAGGCACAAAACGAGTAGGCAACTACTCTCAAACAAAGCACACACCCACTCCAAGTTTACCTCTAATATTCAGCTCAAACCCGTCACAGGGTTGCACGGGTTGCACCTCAACTTAAAATAAATATAAACATTAGTGAGATGAATCAGTGTCCTCACAGTACAGGGAACTTCACTTATCACCACAGAATATAGAGCTAACCAGAAGGCACAGCGCCAACGATCACTGTTAAAAACACAGTCCAACCGAATGAAGTACTGAACTTGTTTTTGATTTTATATAAAAAAATATGTTATTGGTATTGATAACGATGGAATTTATTTGATTGTGAAATTTTAAAACCATAACAATAATTTGTCCAGTGCTGGGCTGGGACGCATGTTTGCTTTATATTAGAGAAATACCTTACACTGTCCAAAAATAAAACATTGACATCCCTTCTGCCTCTTTATCTACCCACGCACGACACGTTAACTTGAGTTTTGATTGACTATATTTTAAATGTTTGTGGGATATCGTAGCGAACAAAAGACCGAGATTATGGAACAACTATCTTATTTTAATTAGTTAAGAGCTGACTATTTCCATACTAGTTTTCCTTACTGGTGCAGTGATGTCATACATCAAGAACTGTGGGTTTTCTCATTGGTGCAGTCGAAGCAATCGAAACGTCAGTACAGTTCTTTAATGGACTTAAGGCTTGTATTCACGCCAATGACCTTGTGCATACAAACTACCCCTCTCGGTCGTAGATACGGACTTTAAACGGACGCGTTTTTCATTTATTATAATTAAAATAATGCATGTTTTTAAAAAGTAACAAAACCAAATTATTTTCCTTTGTATTTCAAAGCACTAGATATTTTTTTTATATTATTTTGTTAAAAAATGAAGGAGTAAAATGGTTCCATTCAACGATTTGGAGGTGATTTTGTGGATTTTTTTTCTTATTATGTGATACCAATACAAAAATTATGGCTAAACCAAATTACGTGCCATATCATGTAGATTACTAACAATTTTTCTCAGATGTAATTTCTCTGTAAGTGCCGGTGAAAAACTGCTTCATCTGCACGCTGTTTTTAAGCTTTTTCGAGAGAGGAGCCTTAAAGAACTGTACTGACGTTTAGATTGCTTCAGTTGTATCTGCATCTTCTGGTCTGTTCTATACTCTGTGCTTATCTCTAACTTCGCTGGCACTGCATCAGCACTCATGAATAACGCAGTTGAAGTCGTTTGAAACTGAATCAACGTTTACTTTTTACGGCTGAACGGCTTACAGCGTACATAATAGTGTTTTATACAGCTTTATTTATTGGGCGTCTAAGATTTAAATCAGTGTTTACGAGAAAAGTGATCTGATGGGTGGTGTTTTGTCTTTACTGGTATCAACTCAAGGATACTTTACTATGCCATTATTTCTGTTCTGTAATCTGATAGTTTTAATCGGAAGACCGATTACACAGTTACAGTTGGTTGGTTGGGTATTTGTGTATGTGAGTCTATATGTCTGTAAACGCACGTTGTTTTAAAAAAGAAAAGAAAAAAGTTGACAAACAATAAAATTACATAATGCCGAATTGATAAACAATGCGGTAAAACTGAAATAAAATTAAAGGACAAATGAGAATGATTAAATAATTGATGGTTTATCATGAAAGTAAAATAATGTACTTAACAAAAGTGCTTCGCAGGTAATGCAATAATTTTATTCAGTTACGATTTCCACAGACTGATGGTCCAATATTAATGGATACAATCAATTAATTGAATTGTCTGATGTTTGATGAGGATTGCAGTTATTGGTTTACACATACACCATACCCATGGGGATAAACTGACACTACAGAACGCCACCTGCTCCAATCCGACACACTCCTTTTACTTCGTTCACGTTCATACATCTGCAGGGAAATTACGTATCTTTTTAAATGTCAGTGGCTATCATAGTGTCCATCGATTAACTGTCAAATCCATCCATTTTGTACCAAACCCTAACCATTTGAAAGTTAATTGATAGACACTATGATAGCCACTGACATTTAAAAAAGATACGCAATAGAGATGCTGGTTATACACGCACGCCGGTTGCGAGTAGTAACTACGCACCTGTTCTTTCTGAAGAAGCTCACCAATAAGGTATGGTAAGGTGTGTATGTCCTATCATTCCTTTTCCTTCATATACAAAATGTTAAAATTATGTTATATAGGTGTAGATTCACCTTAAGACATGTTGCATTGTTTCTTAATAATGTCACCCACCGTTTTAAGAACAATCGTGATGAAATAATTTTCCCAAGGTAAAGTACCTCCGCGGCGAAAGTGGTGTGACGATCTGATCATGTTTGCGGGGCTAACATGGCCAGAGATAGCACGTGATAGAAAGGTATGGAAGGAGAAAGGGGAGGCCTTTGCTCAGCAGTGGGACACAATGTAGGCTAGCAAAAAAAGAAAAAAAAAATCCCTCTTTGAGTCGAACCTGCGACCTCAACGCGCAAGTCTCTCATGACCGTTAGGACTGCTTCCAATATTTCACTGCTAGGCACTTGTTAATTGCTCCCCTTTTTTTTCTTGTAGGTTGAGAAATCATTAAATGACTCCTCCCGCTCTAGGCGGAGCGGAAGGGAACGTTAGTGTGTGCGTGTGAACTGAGGGACCAAAAAGGAATACGCGAAATGAAAATCCTAAGATTTAGTAGAAGACTTAAAACAAATGTAGAACAAATCCGGGGAATTTGTAATCAAATATATTAAAAACTACGACCCATAAAGTGTGGTCCCTCAGTTCTCACAGACGGTTAGCCAGATCTCGGAAAGTATCTTAAAAAAGAAGGTTTTGTGAATACAGACATTTAGTAAAGAATTTGGAAAGATATTCACAAAATAACAGACCACAAAGCATTAAAGATAAAAAAAAAATATAACGACTGAACTGTGGTCCCTCAGTCCACACAACAAAGATAAATATTTTAGTGAATATTACTGAATTAAACTAATAAAACCGTTCTTTTTCTACATAAAGTTTTAGAAGAAGTCTTAAAACATATCGTAAAAAAAAATGAAGCCTAAATATCGAAGCATTTTGAAGATAGCGATGATTATTACTGGTCCCTCAATCCTCCACTCCACTGACATATGTGCATGTGCTAGCTGCTGGGCTATAGGAATATCAGAAAGTCTAGTGTACTTAACTTTTAGTAGAAAGTTTCTTCTAAATAATAGGTATCTAAAATTGTGCATTTCTTACCTCTTAGCTGAGATAATATTATTTCTTTAATTCTATGAAAGTAAACAGAGCAGTGTGACCACACAATAAAACAAAATGTAGACAGTCCTTTTATACTTTATTTAATATAATTTTCATTTTTTAGACAAAACGAAAACAAGGTTGTACGGTTCCCGTCGGGGTTGCGGGTTGTTCGAAAGAGATACCGCGGCCTCGACATGAAGGGCTAAGAAGGAACATGGGTGGTTTTTAGTCAGTAGAAGTCTGACACTCCCTTCCGCTCTGCCCAAGAGCGGGAGGGGTTATTTGATGATTTTCCACCCACCATAAAAAAAAAAGGATGTACGGTTCCCGTCGGGGCTGCGGGTTGTTCGAAAGAGATACCGCGGCTTCGGCACAAAGCGCTAAGAAGGAACATGAGTGGTTTTTAGTCAGTAGAAGTCTGACACTCTCCGTATTCTCTCTCTCTCTCTCTATTTCTCTCTCTCTCTCTGTTTGTGCAGTGTGGGTGTCTGTGAATGTGTGCGATGATATGGTGTATGTCTATTTGTGACTAACTGCCTAACTGACACTAGCAGGGGGTTGGAGAACACGCGTATGCTCCGGATTGTAATTATCTCTTTTTTAAGACGGTTCCGTGTGGTATTGAAGGAGTCGAGTGAAGGGAATTTGTCATTATATAGGGTGTAAAAGTACCCTTAACGCAAACGAAGGGCGTTTGTTCTCCCCACCACTGCGATCATTTTTTGTTCTAGACCATACCTGGGAACCTCCTAGTTACGGAGATATTGGGGGTCAAAGTTCCAAATTTTTCACAGCTGTTTTTGTAAATACTAGTATTTCAGGTTTTAACTTTACTTAAATTATCTCCATGACCCGTTTACTATTCAAAGCATTAACTAACACAATGTTTTATGAGTGCTACTTTGAGTTTTACCGTAAAATGTGATTTTTGACCCCAAAAAAAAGTCATTTCCCGGCAAAAAATTTTGCGTAGGGGTACTTGGTTTGATGTACAGAATGCTTGGTTGTCGTATGCGTGAAGGGTTCGTTTACATCCTGTATAATGCGGGTAGACGCAAAAAGGGTGACATCTTCAAATAATCGGTGGAGGCCGAAGGGACTGCTAACAGGGAGGTATGTCTGGTACGCCTGAGTGGGAAAATGAAATGCTATAAAAAAAACTAGGCCTTCATAATCTTTCTTTATACTGCCTACCGATATCACTGTTTTCTGAACGAGCTTCTTTTGCTGCTGTGATGATCATTATTTCAAAATTATTGTAAGTACGTAAGTTTTTTTTTTGCGGCATGGGAAAGCATCAATCTGTTGATATTTAGTCGATTTTATTATACAAAAATTAATCTTTGGTTTTCTTTATACTGGCAACACTGTCACCAAACGTCTGTTATAAAAAAGACGGTTGCCTTTAGTCGCTCTCTCACTTCTATCGAAACTGTGCTAGGAGGCAGTTACCTTTCTTGTGGGTAATTTTATATTTGAATAATAAACGAGTCAATGTTCATCGTATTTAAATTCAAATTGCTGCTGTTTTCTTGACACCCATTTCCTATACAATCATCATCGAGGGGTAGGCAGTGTCAGACTTCTACTGACTAAAAACCACCCATGTTCCTTCTTAGCCCTTCATGTCGAGGCCGCGGTATCTCTTTCGAACAACCCGCAACCCCGACGGGAACCGTACAACCTTGTTTTCGTTTTGTCTAAAAAATGAAAATTATATTAAATAAAGTATAAAAAGACTGTCTACATTTTGTTTTATTGTGTGGTCACACTGCTCTGTTTACTTTCATAGAATTAAAGAAATAATATTATCTCAGCTAAGAGGTAAGAAATGCACAATTTTAGATACCTATTATTTAGAAGAAACTTTCTACTAAAAGTTAAGTACACTAGACTTTCTGATATTCCTATAGCCCAGCAGCTAGCACATGCACATATGTCAGTGGAGTGGAGGATTGAGGGACCAGTAATAATCATCGCTATCTTCAAAATGCTTCGATATTTAGGCTTCATTTTTTTTTACGATATGTTTTAAGACTTCTTCTAAAACTTTATGTAGAAAAAGAACGGTTTTATTAGTTTAATTCAGTAATATTCACTAAAATATTTATCTTTGTTGTGTGGACTGAGGGACCACAGTTCAGTCGTTATATTTTTTTTATCTTTAATGCTTTGTGGTCTGTTATTTTGTGAATATCTTTCCAAATTCTTTACTAAATGTCTGTATTCACAAAACCTTCTTTTTTAAGATACTTTCCGAGATCTGGCTAACCGTCTGTGAGAACTGAGAGACCACACTTTATGGGTCGTAGTTTTTAATATATTTGATTACAAATTCCCCGGATTTGTTCTACATTTGTTTTAAGTCTTCTACTAAATCTTAGGATTTTCATTTCGCGTATTCCTTTTTGGTCCCTCAGTTCACACGCACATACGTTAGTCTAATGACAAAAAACCACCCGTGTTCCTTCTCAGCCCTTTGTGTCCGGGGCCGCGGTATCTCTTTCGAACTGCCCACAGCAGCCAAAAGTAAAGTGCTTCCTTGAGTCGAACCTGGTACCTCAACGCACAAGTCGCTTGTGACCGTTATGACTCGTACTAGGCAATGCTAGGTACCTACCAGGAATGTCCTGCAAAGAAGAAAATAAACTAAAAGAAAATAGGTATTCAATAATAAAATTAAATACTGTAGAGCCTGAACAAAGGACTAGTTAATGAAGCAGTAACTCCATTGTTACATTAAAATCAATTTGCAGCCGAACGGCGGGAGTAGGGCCGATAATTCACGTATAGCTAATTGTACGCGACAACGCGAAAACAAACGAAATGGACGGCTGTCTGTAGGGCTGATTTTGGTGGTTGATTGTTTGACGATATTATTATAATATGAATCATTCCCACTAGTTCTACTGAACAGTCCTACGGTAGAACTAGTGGTAATTATTTTTCCCACTAGTTCTACGATTTAGGGTGGTCTCAAAGAGATGTCAGCAACATGGAAGGGGCCCGCAAGGGCCGACGCCCGTAGGGGCTGCGGGTTTTTCGCAAGAGATACCGCGGCCTCGACATGAAGGGCTAAGAAGGAACATGGGTGGTTTTTAGTCAGTAGAAGTCTGACACTCCCTTTCGCTCTGCCCAAGAGCGAGAGGGGTTATTTGATGATTTCCCACCGCCCCAAAAAAAAAAAAGGGTGGTACACACTCGTAGATCGTAGAACTACCGGTCCTTTAAAACGGATGGGATTTTTTTTCTCATAGTACCTACTAATCTTGGCTTCGGTATCTCGGTTCACTCGTGCAAAGCGACGGCGAAATATACCGTAGTGTTAAGCACAGAATTAAGACGGGATGGATGAAATGGCGGCAGGTCACGGGAACAATCTGCGACTCCCGCTTTCCCCTTAAACTAAAGGGGAAGATTTATAAAACAATGGTTAGACCTGCTGTCTTGTATGGATCAGAATATTGGGCCATAAAAGCGATGAATGAAAGGCATTTGCATGTGGCTGAGATGAGAATGCTTAGGGGGATGTGCGGTGTTACGCGAATGGATAAACTAAGGAATGAGTACATAAGAGGAAGTCTGAAAGTGGCGCCGGTGACTGAAAAGTTGTGTGGAAATCGGTTGTCGTGGTATGGGCATGTGATGCGGAGGAATGAGACAAATGTTGTGAGGAAGGTTTTAAATATGAATGTGGAAGGATATACGAGTAGAGGAAGACCAAAGAAACGATGGATGGACTGTGTTAAAAATGATATGGTAAAAAAGGAGGTGTCTCATGAGATGACGAGAAACAGAGAAGTATGGAAGAGGAAGACATGCTGCGCCGACCCCAAATGAATTGGGATAAGGACAAGAGAATGATGATAACCTACTAATCTTGGCATAGGTCGTACATTCACGCTATGCAAAACTCGCACCAATGCGAATTTACCCCGAGTTGGATTTGCTACTAGTATATTGGCACGAATAGCCTCAGGTTACTGTGGGCGTTAAATTCGAAGATTACGTAGTAAGAAATTGGCAAGGACAAGTAGAAGATGAGAAACAAAGATATTACAGTCTTACAAACTACCAGGAGGCCAGGCTGCCGTTTTCCTCATTTGTAAATTTTATGAAAGCTCATGCTAACAAGTCTTTTCTCATGAAAAGACTTGTTAGCAGCCAGATGTACCACAGCTCTGACCCTTGATCAACTGAAATGGAACAATAGACCTACTCCCTCTTTTGTACAGGTACCTTCTCCCTCTTTTGTCCGACTTCATTTCCAAAACGTTTTCCTCTCACTTAATTATCGTCCCCAACATACATCCCCCCGTCTCCTGAAAATGTTTTACAATTCAATCGAGAGTCGCTCCCAGCTGTTAATTGGGGGCGTTATAATGAATATCAATTGACCGTGGAGGGTGCCCCTGCGCACATCCCATAGCTCTCGGGTTCACTCGTGCTCGTGCCAGAATTAACGGCACGAGTTGGTACGAGTTGTTACGAGTTATGATTTTCTACGAACATTGTGATTTGTGATGCGTTTCATTTTGATGTGCTGTCGCTTTGAATGTTTTGTTCGATATTCTGATTGTTGATGTTGCCTTTTTTTATTTTGAGGACTGTGTACAATTATAATTGTAGTTGAATTTGTTAGGTGTCAGTAAATAAACCAATATATTCTGAGCATATCGTGGCTCACTGCTAGGTCAAGCAACTCCATAGCTGTGCCAAGACAACCTGTTCTCCACCTCTGCCGTATAGTTTGTCCAAGTCACTTTACTAGGATTGTCGATACTTTTAGCTGGTTGAGAAGCTCTTGGCTAAATAATAACAGCCGCGATTTTCAGGTTAAGCCGCGCTTACCTAGGTTGGTTCGTGGATGAGTGGCCACCCAGCATCGGAAAGTACGTTTAGCCATTGGTCCCAGCATTTGAAGATTTTTGACAGTCGTTACAAGTAGTCAGTCGCCCGAAAGTCTGACAACCAGACGTATATCGACTTTACTGTTACTGGAACAGAGTTCATGATATAACTGTAAGTTTATTATGACCTGTGAATGTGTTTTTTTAATATTTTTGCTATTATTATTACTTTTTATTATTTTTATGATTTCAAATACAATATATGTAAATTGTTTGTGAATAAATTGAATTGAATTGTTTTCAGGTCTAAGGTTAAAGTAAACATTTAAAACAACACCTGTTTTTTAGAAGTTAGTAATGAATCCATACTTGCATAAACAAAATCTCTGGTAAATCTTAATCCACGTATACCCAGTCTGTTACGTAAAATCTTGGTACGCTATAAACCCAAGATGCAGCTTTATTAAAATATTTAAACAGTTTATTAAAATACTTTATCTGAGATGCCCAACGCGAGCATGCAAAATGTAGAGAGAGGAATATGCAAAAAGTAAAGAAAAATTGTCATTAATTTATGTAAGATGAACCGTCTACGATGTTCCAATGTAGAGGGTGTCTTGTTGTACGATTTGATTAATATTTCATTTTGATTTTAATACTTTATGCGTTGACTGTTTCGCTAATCTAGTGACCAAAAATGTTAATCTTCACGAATTTCTCAATAGCAGCCACAGAGTTTGGATTTGTGCTCGATTGACGGCAATACGCTCAAGCCAATTACAGGGGACTTGAAGCATATTAACTGTCTGTGTGTAATGTGGGTGTACTAATATGTATACCTCTGCGTAATCCTTTGGGGATTACAGGCGTGATGTTATGTTATTGTTGTATTTAAGTACTTATCTTTTTTTTACAATATTGGCTAATAATAAATATAACAAAGTATGTGAAACTGGGGGAGGCCTTTGCTCATGGGTGGGACAAGACGAGCTAGCAAAAAAATAAAAAAATGTGAGACTAAATATTTACGACAGTTCCAAAAGACGCTGTCGTTTCTGCCTTAAATGTCGCATTTGACACTCACCCACAACAAGAAGATTATAAGAAAGACAAATTCACTTCCGATAAACAAATGCAGTCAACTTTCCCGAAAAGCAAAATAAAACTTTGTGTCGCATTTGGCTGGGCAGCCAGGCATTGTACCGCTTGGAATGGCAAACGTCAATAATATGTCCAATTCAGTATACTGTACCGTCTACTGCGGTACTTTAAGCCGACGTTTTACAAAAGAAATCTTTTATTGAACGCCTCTTTGTTTCCGTGATCGCAGATGTGACTGCTGAGTATTTGGTCCTTTTTTTGTGGGAAATCATCATATAACTTATCCCGGTGTAGGCGGAGCGGAAGCGAGCGTCAGACTTCTACTGACTAAAAACCACCCATGTTCCTTCTTAGCCCTTTGTGTCCGGAGCCACGGTCTCTCTTTCGAACAACCCGCTGCCCAAGTAATATGTCCTGGATTTAATTTTGACCTCACGATCCGGTAGTGAACTCGTGGCTAAGTGATAACTTCGTCGATCTTCAGGATATGGTGAGTGTGTAATGGGTGTACGGTCAGCAACAGAAGTAGCTTAACATTTTGGAATTTTCATTATTTGATGTACACTGCCATTTCGCGGCCGGGACCACCGACTTATACGTGCCTTCCGTAGCACGAAATCATCTTTTTATCAGACAATCAGGTGATTCAAGCCTGCAATGTCCTAGCCAAACTGAAAACAACTTTACAAAGTATGCTTTCCGTGGGAATCGAAACCACGACCACCGGGTCACAAGGCAAACGCCTAAACCACTCGACCACGGAGGCAGTAAAATAGTGATTTTCAGCTGCATCCGATACTGGAATCCGACCCCAACATAGTTTGGAAATAAAGCTTTTAAGGTTTTTAGTTTAATTACCTCCATGACCCGTGTACTATTCAAAGCATCCATCAGCATAATGTTTTGTGTGTGCTAAATTGCGTTTTTTTAAATTGAGTTATTAAAACGCGATTTTCACCTAAAAAAATCCTTTTCCAGCAGTAACTTTTACGTAGGGTTACCGAGTTTTATATACAAAATGCTTCGTTGACGTTTTCATGAAGGGTTCATTTACACCCTGTATGTATTATATAAACCACCATAATTCTGAAATTCACCTCATATTTTTTCCTCAAACAATAAAAATACATACAGTTTTCGCTCAATTAACGCCCTCGCTCCCAGATAAAGCGAGTCTTAAGCGCCCAGGCAAGATAAGACCGACCCATTATTTTTCTCATTAGTCCGGGACCCGAGATAACATTGCCTATTACTAACGGTGGAGAGGTGTGAATTGCTTGACTAATCTTTTCCCTTATTGCTTAAGATTAAAAGATAACACGTATAATGGACTGTGCCTTATTTTTTTCGCAGTTTTGTGATGATTTATTGGTGGGTGTGTGAAAGGTATAGGACGATAAGCCGGTTATTCAGAATTTTCGTACGAGAAGTTGTGAAAAAGGAACAGGGGTTGATTTTGTATGGGTTCCATACAATGGAAATCTTCTCTTATCGTTATCATTGAAGAGACAGGCCTAGCCTAGGTTAGGGAACAGGGTTAAACTTTTTTTTGTCGGGTGGAAAATCATCAAATAACCCCTCCCGCTCTTAGGCAGAGCGAAACAGACTTCTACTGATTAAAAACTACCCATGTTCCTTCTTAGCCCTATATGTCGAGGCCACGGTATCTCTTGCAAACAACCCGCAGCCCCGAACGGGACCTGCAGCCTCGGCGGTAGGGTTGGCTTCCAATCTAAACGGATACAGCAGAATGCCAGTATTTTACGTGGAGCGACTGCCTTGGCAAACCAAGCAAAAGCTAGGTCGTTTACAAGGCAATGCACTTGAAGATTACTTGAAAGTTACTTTACGTTATAGATCATTTATTTATTTATGTATCTGTTTAGTGCTTTTTAACTATGTTGGGGTCGGTTTACAGTTTAACAGGATACAGCTGAATGCCAGTATTTTACATTAAGCAGCTTATCTGATCTCTACATCCCTGTTACTGAAAAACATGATACCCCACCGGCTTAGCGTGCTTTATGAGGCCGTAGGGGTCGGTATGTAATGGATGGAAACACATGCATGAACCGACCTCGGAAAGTGTTGCCTAACCTTCAAGATTGACTCAAGCGGCTGTTATTTTTTTGTAAAGATTCACAAGTACGAAAAAATAGGAGGTTATTTCATACACACACCCTTTTTTTCTTTTTTTGGGGTTGAAAATCATCAAATTGGCCGAGCGAAAGGGAGTGTCAAACTTCTATTGACTAAAACCACTTATGTTCCTTCTTACTTGTTCCTTCTTCGCCGTCTCCCGCGGCGGCTGGGGACGAGAGGTTCTCTCCCTCTCACGTTCCACCACCTCCTTCGCTGGCATCACTGCTTCGCAGAAGGAGGCGACGGCGTTCATACACACACCCTCACATTCACACACGCTCAGTCTCACTCACACACTAACATGCCTAAGTGAGTGCTGCTTGTTTAGATTTAATTACCTCTTTTATTTTTCTTGTTCATATAATATTTTCCTTATTAGGTACCTATATTTATAATTTATCAAGTAAGTATCATGTATCATATAATACGTTTTCAAGTATGGAAGAGTGGAGCTTCCTAATACAGGCTTTTATACTTTAAAGGAGGCTTTAATCGCTAGTTGTTAAGGCTTACTTGTTAAAATAATGAATCATTTTTTTTTCACCATTATGAAAGACTCTTCGATCTTTTCAAGTCATACCACAGCTGTCTAATATAATTAATAATTTCACGTTAATATCCAATCAAAACCGCGTTCAACAGTTACGTGTGTTGAATACCGTTTAGATGAACTGATCGCGTTCTGGTCCATCGGTCAGTTTCACAAAGCTTTTTGTTTAACTAAATAATTAGTCTTGTGCACATTTTCGAAGCACACGATATTACAAGCATCTATGCTGTTACAAAGTTCGGCCACGTAAGAGAATGTTTGCTTTAAGGCGAAATTCTTCATTGTAACACATAATGAAATTGCTGGCGTGTTCTGGACAAAGACTGGCGATAAAGCTAGGCTATCGAAAATGAGCGATGACATACTACATTATTTGTTCACGGTGCTAAGAAATAGCGATTCTAATGATGCATGTAGCATTATTAAAAAAGTGTTATCGACAAAAAAGATGTATATTTTATTATTATGAAAGTCTTTTAAACTTTTATTAGTTAGCCATGTAAAATAATTTCAGAAGGAACTAATAAATGATCATTTTTTACAAAAAGAAATGGCTGTAATATTTTCAGACATTTGTTTTTATTGACATTTTTGGTTTTTTAAGAGTAGAGGTAGACAAAAAAAAAAACGATGGATGGACTGTGTTAAGAATGATATGGCACGAAAGAAGGTGTCTCATGAGATGACGAGAAACAGACAATAAGGAAGAAGAAGACATGTTGCGCCGACCCCAAATGAATTGGGATAAGGGCAAGAGAATTATATTTAACAGGGTGATGTTAATTGTATCCCAAAAGTTATTGCTATACTAAACCGTTAGTAATTGAGTGTTAAATATTTCAAATACAAATATGGAGTAGTGAAACATTCGATTGAAAATATCCCAAAATGTTAATTTTATAACATTTCCAGACTTATTAATCAAGTTTTTTGAAATTAAATTTTATTTTCAGTCTAGGTTGAATTTTTGTTCTGTCTTAAAACAAAAAGAATGTAATTGTTATTATCGATGCTGAATCACCTCTCACAATTCGGCTGGTCTTTCAAAACTAACCCTGCATAGTATTTAGACCATCTACCTTACGTGAGAAAGTCTGCAACAGCTTTTTTGAGATTTTACTATATTTTATTTTACATAAACTCATGCCCTTTGGTAGGCAGAAACCACAGTACGCCATCTGCTAAGATCCTGACTCGTTTTGCATCGTCCACTTATATATCTGGATTCTGGACATACGCGCAAAAAAATCTATGTGGTAGAATAATTGAAATCTTAGCTTGATATTTCGATTTTTATTACGAAAAAAAATTATTCTCATGATCACATGTCATTGTTTTGTTCAACAAACAATTATTGTCATTCTTGTCGCTCCAACTTATTGCCCCTCTCGTCACTGTATACGAATCCCTACAACGCAAGCTATAACCCATGGACCTTTGTTCGCGTCAAAGCCGATGAATATTTGAAAGGACCACTCAAATTCAGTTCGACCACATTTGAAACAAGCTCCATTGTACATCTGTACATTTTACGGGTAACCAGAGACGGTAGTTGTGATCATGTATGGAGAAACAAAGCTTTTGATGCAAACAATTGTTTTTCGAGAAATTCCCGAGGGAAAAGCCAATCACAATTTGCCTGACCCGGAAATAGAACCTAGGACCTCATGGTCAGCTGTCACGATTGCGACCACTAGACCAACGAGATAGTTTTCATTGGCTCTTACTAAAGGTATATCTACTTTTAAATTAAATTGGAAAAGAAAGGGATACAGGGAGGGGGCGCAATGGTTATCGTATTGTCTAGTACTTACTGGGTTGTGGAGGTCAAAACTGAAATTCAGCTGAATCCGGTAAGATTGGAAGCCGATCCCAACAAAGTTGCAATAAGGCTAGGCAGATGATGACACCATTCGGTTGCATGTAGGTCAGATGGATGTTTGATGAAGGAGCATGTATCAAAAAGTATCTACGTGTTATTAAGAGCTTTCAAAATTAACACATCATCATCATCAGCCATAAGACGTCCACTGCTGGACAAAGGCCTCCTCCATAGAACGCCATAAAGAACGGCAGCCTGCCGTTTGCATCCACCGGTTGCCCGCGACTCTCACGATGTCGTCGGTCCACCTGGTTCGAGGCCTACCAACGCTGCGTCTTCCGTCGCCACTCGAGAACTTTTCTTCCTCATCGGTTGTCGGTTCTTCGAGCGATGTGGCCTGCCCATTGGCACTTCAACTTGTCTGGTTCTTCGACGAATTTCCTCGTTTCGGATTTTATCGCACAAAGAAACTCCGATCACAGCTCGCACATCAACACATCATGTGTAAATCATTAATATTATGATCATAGGCACGTTTTTAATATCAGTTCTGAACAAAACTCATACAATAATCTCATGAATAAACCTAACGTTATTCAAAGATGAAAATAGACCTTTTCAAATTCCACCACCGCCCACACACATACCGTATATATATAACTGTACACATTATTACTTTATAACCCACAAAAATATAATATCCAAAGGCACTCAAATTTTCTTCGACTCTTAAGCGTACGCACGAGTTTTTATTACATCGCTGCAGCGGCTGGATGTAGAAATACCTAGTTATGGCTCCGTGGGTAAACGGTACGGGAATACTAATGTAACAACTTACTGAAGTCGGTTTTAAGAAAATACTCAATGAATTTTCAGCAGGCGAGAATGAATTTAACACTATTTGAATTTGTTAGTGATTTATTATGTGAGTTAAATGATTTAGTAAAGTAGCGTGATTAGTGTGAGCTTAAAATTAAATTAAATCACGCCTATGATTTCCAAAGGTTTCAGGTGTGTCTTTTGCAAACCCGCATTTTTTAAGTAAGTTTGGTTTAAGTTCTATGTTATGAGGGCGAGCCGATTGCTATTAATTTAGCGGGCACAAATCTTGGCTCTAGGCTAAATACAATGTTATAGCTTTTGAACATTACAACAATAAAATATAATCGTTCTCGTTGTTCGCTTGAGTGATGAAAATAACGGTAGTAACAATGGTAATATTGTTGGTACCCATAACGTCAAGACCTCATTTAGGGAAGAAAATCACTATGCATTACTAATTCATCGTTTGTGTTTCTACTTATTAGTAGAGTATGACACGCTGCTGTACTACCACTTTTACCAACTACACCAAAATCGGCAACAGTTGTGGAAGGACGAAATATTTTCAGGAACCGCATGCAAAAATATGATAGCAGTTTAAGACCCAACTTCACCAACTCCAATATCATTAGGTATCACTTATCTCAAAACTTTTCCCAGAGGTTCAAGAAAACGGCAAAAAAATGTCGGCTGAGCCCATTTATCACTATTAACACGGGTGCAGATTAGTCCACAAATAAGAGCCTTATCCCCTGCCTGATAGCTCTTAACGAGGCCGGAGCATTAGGCTATGGATACACTGACGATATACGTCCTAAAAGTGAGGTGAGTACTGAAAAAAAGTGGAGGATACACAGTTGTCCCGTCGGGGCTGCGGGTTGTTAGCAAGAGATACCGCGGCCTCGGCGCAAGGGCTAAGAAGGTACATGGGTGGTTTTTAGTCAGTAGAAGTCAGACACTCCCTTTCGCTCTGCCCAAGAGTGGGAGAGGTTATTTGATGATGTTCCACACGCCAAAAAAAAAACGATACACAGTTGTGAGCGGTACTTTCTTCTTTATCGTAGTGCCCAACCTAGTGTCTATCTTTTTATACTGCCCAAAGTCCTCTGACTCGGTTTTACATGCCGTCAAGAAAATCTAAGAAATGTGGATTTCCTCACGATGTTTTAATACATTGGAGTAGGTATTCAATATTCGAAATTCAAATTATGATTTCACGACATTAATGTTTAAGCACAGCTGCAGGTACATCGAAAACTTCTTTTTTTATTACTTTTACCCTTTTTTTTTATGGTGGGTGGTAAATCATCAAATGACCCCTCCTGCTCTTGGGCAGAGCGAAAGGAGGTGTCAGACTTCTACTGACTAAAAACCACCCATGTTCCTTCTTAGCCCTTCATGTCGAGGCCACGGTATCTGCGAACAACCCGCAGCCCCGACGGGATTACTTTTACCCTTGTTTAAACATAACTAAAACAATCAAGAAAATTCCACACAAAATCTAATTACACTCTCAACAAGTTCTCAGAATAGTGTCCTCAAACAAGGCCTCCAATCATTAATATTTCCTAATAGCATTATATTCTCCGCGCCAGCCTGTCCTCAGCCGAAGTCCCTCGTCATCTTTAATCGTAGCCGACAGCTCTGCTCTAATGAGAAAAATAATGATGAGCTACAGACTCAAAGGCAGCTTTAATCAACACCTACGTAAGCTCTAAGTACTCTTTTTTTGGCTTTACACTCGGAAAATTGTGTAATTAAATTAGTTACGAGTAAGGTTTTTTAGTATGAAGTTCGGAACTATTTAGTTAGTTAAATATGACATGTTAAGGTAGTTTAAACTTTAATAATTATCGAATTAGGTACATATATGTATAATTTATGATAAAAAGGTTCATCAATAACTTTTGATTTTACTGTCAACTAGGCTTTTATAAAAAAAATACCTTTTTTGGTATAATAATTACTTATTCTTGTATTTCATTTTCTGTTTATCAAAAAGGTTCCGTAAAAAGGAGATTGCTCAAATTTGGTCCAAATGCTGCCCAGGAATGGGTGGACCTGCGCTGGGTTCCTGGCACTATTCTATGTCATTACAGTAAATATTTTTAATATCCATCCTAGGATTCTTTATTTTTTGGCAGATTTATTAGAAGAAGAATTATTTAAAGACAGGTTGTGTAAATAGACAGTTTGATACTGTAATTTTTTGACATAAACATGTCGGACTCAATGGATTGTTACATTTTATAAATAGAGTCCAGGGGCCGTATTTTTGAATCAATAGAATTCCAAATCGTGTACAAAATCGCAGAATTCGTATGAGAATACCTAAAATCGCTATTTTTGAATATTCATACCCGTGAATTTTGCAACGAGTGGTCCGACCCACTCGTTTCCGATATTCTACCAGTAGAAATGAGAATGACACTGACAAGTGAAGATTTGTTGACAGATACGTTACGTTGACTTTAACTAACCTATAAATCAGTATTTTCTTTCGCCTTTCGCGATGGTTAGCCTCGAGGAGTATATCCTGATGAATTACATCAGCGACAGAAAAAAATATGTAAATACTAGAGAAAAAAATATCGAAATCCCAATGACAGACGTCAGACAATGACATTATAACTTTTTAATTTACGTTCCGTTCCACCGTAACTCATTACCGGTTTTTAAAATCAACGGGTTATGGCTTTCCGGTTTTTATTTTTCTGCGTGAAATGAAAAATGTTATAAGATTCGAGTTTTAGGGCAACACTAATTTCTATTACTTCAAAAAAACGTAAAATTTGGAGCAATCGAAATTCAATTCGTATACGTTTTGCTTTCGTGCATGAATTTAAGATTCACTTCGAGTGATTCAAAAATACGGCCCCTGGCCCTTTGTAGTCTCAGTCTGTCTGTCAGTCTGTCTGTCAGTCTGTCTGTCAGTCTGTCTGTCAGTCTGTCTGTCAGTCTGTCTGTCAGTCTGTCTGTCAGTCTGTCTGTCAGTCTGTCTGTCAGTCTGTCTGTCAGTCTGTCTGTCAGTCTGTCTGTCAGTCTGTCTGTCAGTCTGTCTGTCAGTCTGTCTGTCAGTCTGTCTGTCAGTCTGTCTGTCAGTCTGTCTGTCAGTCTGTCTGTCAGTCTGTCTGTCAGTCTGTCTGTCAGTCTGTCTGTCAGTCTGTCTGTCAGTCTGTCTGTCAGTCTGTCTGTCAGTCTGTCTGTCAGTCTGTCTGTCAGTCTGTCTGTCAGTCTGTCTGTCAGTCTGTCTGTCAGTCTGTCTGTCAGTCTGTCTGTCAGTCTGTCTGTCAGTCTGTCTGTCAGTCTGTCTGTCAGTCTGTCTGTCAGTCTGTCTGTCAGTCTGTCTGTCAGTCTGTCTGTCAGTCTGTCTGTCAGTCTGTCTGTCAGTCTGTCTGTCAGTCTGTCTGTCAGTCTGTCTGTCAGTCTGTCTGTCAGTCTGTCTGTCAGTCTGTCTGTCAGTCTGTCAGTCTGTCTGTCAGTCTGTCTGTCAGTCTGTCTGTCAGTCTGTCTGTCAGTCTGTCTGTCAGTCTGTCTGTCAGTCTGTCTGTCAGTCTGTCTGTCAGTCTGTCTGTCAGTCTGTCTGTCAGTCTGTCTGTCAGTCTGTCTGTCAGTCTGTCTGTCAGTCTGTCTGTCAGTCTGTCTGTCAGTCTGTCTGTCAGTCTGTCTGTCAGTCTGTCTGTCAGTCTGTCTGTCAGTCTGTCTGTCAGTCTGTCTGTCAGTCTGTCTGTCAGTCTGTCTGTCAGTCTGTCTGTCAGTCTGTCTGTCAGTCTGTCTGTCAGTCAGTCTGTCTGTCAGTCTGTCTGTCAGTCTGTCTGTCAGTCTGTCTGTCAGTCTGTCTGTCAGTCTGTCTGTCAGTCTGTCTGTCAGTCTGTCTGTCAGTCTGTCTGTCAGTCTGTCTGTCAGTCTGTCTGTCAGTCTGTCTGTCAGTCTGTCTGTCAGTCTGTCTGTCTGTCAGTCTGTCTGTCAGTCTGTCTGTCAGTCTGTCTGTCAGTCTGTCTGTCAGTCTGTCTGTCTGTCAGTCTGTCAGTCTGTCTGTCAGTCTGTCTGTCAGTCTGTCTGTCAGTCTGTCTGTCAGTCTGTCTGTCAGTCTCTCTGTCAGTCTGTCTGTCAGTCTGTCTGTCAGTCTGTCTGTCAGTCTGTCTGTCAGTCTGTCTGTCAGTCTGTCTGTCAGTCTGTCTGTCAGTCTGTCTGTCAGTCTGTCTGTCAGTCTGTCTGTCAGTCTGTCTGTCAGTCTGTCTGTCAGTCTGTCTGTCAGTCTGTCTGTCAGTCTGTCTGTCAGTCTGTCTGTCAGTCTCTCTGTCAGTCTGTCTGTCAGTCTGTCTGTCAGTCTGTCTGTCAGTCTGTCTGTCAGTCTGTCTGTCAGTCTGTCTGTCAGTCTGTCTGTCAGTCTGTCTGTCAGTCTGTCTGTCAGTCTGTCTGTCAGTCTGTCTGTCAGTCTGTCTGTCAGTCTGTCTGTCAGTCTGTCTGTCAGTCTGTCTGTCAGTCTGTCTGTCAGTCTGTCTGTCAGTCTGTCTGTCAGTCTGTCTGTCAGTCTGTCTGTCAGTCTGTCTGTCAGTCTGTCTGTCAGTCTGTCTGTCAGTCTGTCTGTCAGTCTGTCTGTCAGTCTGTCTGTCAGTCTGTCTGTTACGTCATTGTGTGCCTTTTTTATTTATGCGGTTCTTCTTCTTTTCGTGTCGATTGTACTTCCATATTATACGGTTATTAACTATGCACATAGAGCAGCTTTACCATCATCTCAAATAATTTAAGTCAGACCAATTGTCAAAAGAGCCTCCCTTTTAACGCACCGTACACAATTTTTTTTTTGATTTAACAGTAAATGATGTCTAAGTTTTTCACACGTAGACGCTTTAAAAAGTTAGCTTTTACTATTAACACAAGGGAAAGGAAATAGTAATTGATAAGTTTGTAATACACGTGCTAATAAATCTAATCGTGACAGATTATTGGCTAAAGGGTTCAGACAAATTGGGTATCATTCGATTTATTACCGAGGGTAGTATTACCGCAGTTTAATATTGAAGCATAGGGGGAGGTTTTAGTTTCATCAATTAATATATTAGTTGAGATAAATGAGAGTTTTGGGTAATATTCGTTGATGTTTATGAGTAGAAATAATAATAATAATAGTTTAGATTTGTTTATCTTTTGAATCATACAGGAAAAAAAAATTACTGCATTACTGTACAATAACGTCAGTTGAAGCACGGGACTCTAATTCCCCACCTTAAGTCCCTTGCTCCACTTAGGTGGAGAACCTAGGTGAAGCACAGGTCACGGTGTTTTTATGTACTGTTTTACTGTGAGAAAGATTTGGATTGTGGTTACTATGGCGATCAATGTGTTGATAATGACTAACTCAGGAGTATGGAAGAAGCAGATATGCTGCGCCGACCCCAAATACATTCGAGTAACAATAGGTATTCGTCATATTTCAATAATAATAAGGTGTAATATAATAAACATATTCCACCATGTATATATAGTGACGGTATCTCGGGTACTAGACCTTTTCTTTAAGATTTTCACAGAAGATAAATATAAATATGGAACTTAGGACCTTACACATTGCGACTAGATTGTATTCGTAACTATCACCAATCGTGAAACCTGTTTTAACATAATAATTATTACATATAAAAAGTTGAAAACTAATTTTTTTCATCCACTCAATTATTTTTTAAATATTGAATGGGCCTACAAGACCTCACTCTTATCCTGACCATGCAACTTTGCGGTGGTAGGCCAGGCTATGTAGCTTGGCTAGACTAGCTTATCGTCACCAATGAGCCTTTTAGCTCTGCGCTCAACAGATTCAAGTGTGGCTAGTTTTTATTTTGCTGATCCATCTCAAAGGTGACAGCAATACTCCATGTCAGACTGGACTTGAGCTTTATACAAGACTGAAAGCTGTCCGGATTGAAGTATCGCTTAACCTTATTTAGGATACCCAGATTTTTTGCCGCGGTTTGAGCTTTTGACTCATTGTAGGCACCGAAGTTCAGATAAAACAGAAGGAAAGAAAAATAACAACTTGTTTATTACACAAAATTATGTAGTTAGTGCGTAAAAACAAAAGATACTATAGTTTTGTTAAATTAATTATTCTTTCTCGAAAGACGTTAAATCTTTCTAGACGACTTTCCTACTTTGATGCTTACCTCAAATGTAAAAAGCTATTTTTTATAAAACCATATTCTGAGAAACACTAAGTAAAAAACAATTCATACGAATAGAAAAAAACATTATCATTTGAGTAGCAAAAAGATTAGACAATTTGGTCCATTCTTGTTTTTTTACTGAAATGGTAAAAATAGCGCGTTAGAATAAAATAATACGTACTTTTGTACCTATTGAATATACTCAAGACTATTGACTTAGAGCTTGGTGTAATTCATAAACTTCAGAGCTACCATTGTGTAGGTACACTGTTTTAAAAAAATATATTTTGCCGCGGCGAAGGCGGGGTAAGGGGAGATGATTTAATGAGAGGAAGTGGGCTGTAATCCACCTCGCGGGTCCAGTGCGGGTTGGTGGACGTCACAAATCTTCTAATTAGGGCTGTCGACTGCCTCGTTGGTCTAGTGATCACAAGCACGACAGCTAAGCATAAGATCCCGGGTTTGAATTTCGGGTCGGCCAAGGTGCTTTTGGGTTTATTCATTAAGAATTCTTCAGAAGTGGTTTCTGGATTTGTGCCCGTTTGATAGCAATTATGCTGACTTCCTATTACATGGGACTACAATATAACTGACGAAATGTGTTCACAGCTGCATTACCCTACGGGGATTAAACAAGGTGATGCAATGTTAATAAGGACATGTCGGTTTACGCTCTTGGTCTTATTTATCACCGTTTTTACAGTACTACACGAAGTTTCAATAGGTTCAAACTGACAACCCATGACACGTACTTAAGTCAAAGCCAAGTGGAGCCACTCAACTCACTGGACCAACATTGTACTTCAAATGCTAAGCTCGACTTCTAAAAAAACAAAACAAATGTGACAATACCACACTCCAAAACCCCCGCTCCACACTTTGGACGGACCCGAAGCAGGCATACGCCACGACCTCCCGAATCCCGTTGTAAATCTCGTAAAAAGGATTTGCTCCGTTGTATTCGACGCCGATTTACCGCGATACATACTCGTATATAATTCAAACGTGTTTAGTTCCAGAGGTTGGCCCGTAATGGCTCACTTTTAGAGGGGCTTGTCTTGTTTTTGTTTTTAGTTTCGTTGTTTTTTCGGACGTGATTTGGCGATGTTTTGTGTTCGTACGTAATTGACGTAGCTTGTTCTTTTTAGAAGGTACATTTTCTACAACATTATATACCTATTATAACGTGGAATTTGAACAAGTAGTCAGTGGCCTGAAAGTGTGATAACCAGTCTTACGAAGCGGTATTATATAACCCAGTTCTAATTGGATCAGATAGCAGTCGCTCCATGTAAAATATATTGGTATTCAGATGCATTCGGTTAGACTGGAAGCCGACCCTAACATAGTTGCGAATAGGCTAGGCAGATGATGGTGAACATGGAATCGACAGTAACGACGTATGGGTGTTACTACCTATATCTATAAAAGGCAAAGCTGACTGACTGAGGATCAACGCACGCGACAAACTTATTTCGCACACGCATTCCTCTTATAACGTAGGCATCCACTATGGATGGAATTTTCAAAATACAACCCCCAAGGGGGTGAAAAGGGGGGGCAAAGTTTGTATGGAAAACCGACATTTTCATGCGAGCGAAGCCGCGGGCCAAAGTTAGTTTAGTATTCTTCTGCTTAACTGTAACGATTGTCAAAGATCTAAAAGTGACAACCAGGAACACTTCGTCTTAGCCAGTAATAAATAAAATGAAGATTCACAGCATATCACATGATCCCACAAGAGAATGCTTAGGGGGATGTGCGGTGTTACGCGAATGGACAAAATAAGGAATGAGTACCTACATAAGAGGAAGTCTGAAAGTGGCGCCGGTGACTGAAAAGTTGTGTGGAAATCGGTTGTCGTGGTATGGGCATGTGATGCGGAGGAATGAGGAAAATGTTGTGAGGAACGTTTTAAATATGAATGTGGAAGGATATACGAGTAGAGGAAGACCAAAGAAACGATGGATGGACTGTGTTAAAAATGATATGGTAAAAAAGGAGGTGTCTCATGAGATGACGAGAAACAGAGAATTATGGAAGAGGAAGACATGCTGCCAGCGCCGACCCCAAATTAGTTGGGATAAAAGCAAGAGAATGATGATGATCGCATGATCCCACACATAGTTCAGCACACATAATTATTGAAGTCCGATATCCTACTTCCTACTAATATTATAAATGCGAAAGTTTTGTGAGGATGGATAGATGGATGTTTGTTACTCTTTCACGCAAAAACTACTGAACGGATGTGGATGAAATTTAAAACACAGATTGTTTATAACCTGGACTAACACATAGGATACTTTTTATCCCGGTAGTATGATCCCGTGGGATAATTATCGAACCCCACGCGGGCGAAACCGCTGGCACAAGCTAGTTTAAGTAATATATTATTCAAAGCAATACCAGCCAATACATTATCTCTAATGTGTATTTGTATTTATTTATTTTATATATATTATTTATTTGTATTTATATAGTCGGCTAGACACTAAACCACACCATTGTTTTCATTAGAAACGCCATTCAAAAAGGGAAAGCTAATGAAATCATGAAATATGAGAGCTTTGTAATCCGGCCGAAGTAAGATAAAGTTAATTAATTTGAGTTAATGAATTTGCTTTATACAGGGTGATTTAGTCACATGCATTTGTATAGAGCTGTGGTGGCCCAGAGGTTGGGGCCCCGACTGAGCAGTGGTGGCCCAGTGGTTGCGGCCCCGACTTATGAACAGTAAGTCGTGAGTTCGAACCAAATCAGGCGCATTATTTTGTGTAATTTATTTCCACACCACTGATCTCAAAACGGTGAAGGAAAACATCGTGAGGAAACCGGCATGTGTTAGAACCAAAAAATTCGAAGACATGTGACATTTACCAATCCGCACTGGGCCCGCGTGGTGGATTATAGCCCATCCTTCTCCTAGAGAGGAGGCCTGAGTTCCTGCAGTGGTAACATTATAGGCTGATGATGATGATTTGTCTGTTTACATTTCTTCATCTGGAATCTCTCAGTAATAGACACGGAGTCTGGATTTGATCGAAATAAATACTCATACGTAGGTAACCTTACTAACCATCATCTGCCTAGCCTTTTCCCAACTGTGTTGGGGTCGGCTTCCAGTCTAACCGGATGCAGCTGAATACCAGTATTTTACATGGAGCGACTGCCTATCTGACCTCCACAACCCAGTTAATACTAGGTAATACGATACCCTTTGGTAAGACTGGTTGTCAGACTTTCAGGTCACTGACTACCTGTAACGACTGCCAAAGATCTATAAATGGCTGCCGGGACCAACAGCTTAACGTGCTTTCCGAGGCACGGAGGAAACTCGGTATGTAATGGGTGGTCACCCATCCACAGACCAACCTAGGCAAGCGCGGCTTAACCTAAAGTTTGACCCGAGTGGCAGTTATTATTAAGCCACGAGCTCCTCCTAGGTAACCTTACTAACCGCTGACGTAATATACCATGACGATTCCCTCCCTCATTTTCGCGTCTTCCTTAACCTTCACGAAAACCACCTAATCTTCCACTGTTTACATCCATAATTCACATCAACACTTTGAAAATAGAAATTAATCAATTACGACTAAACTAGTCTTAACCACAAGCTCAAAGGTTCGAACCGAAGGCGTTTCATCTCGCCGCTAATCCGCGAATCGTGTTTAAACTCTCGCTTGTCATAGTTTTAGGGAAAATTAACTTCGAGATCAATAGGTAGGTTTGTTGTTGTTCAAAAGTTCTTGTTTGTATTGTTTTTGGTATTGTTTACCCCGTTTTCTATAAATAAATTGGTCTTTTGAAGTTGGTTTGTGGATCTCCAAGTGGGATTTGAGGTTAATTGCTTTTGTTTTATTTTTGTGATAGGGTTAGAGAAGAAAAAAAGAGGAGCTCGTGGCTTAATGAGGAGCTCGTGGCTTAATGAGAACTGCCACTTGGGGTCGATCTTTAGGTTAAGCTGCGCTTGCCTAGGTTGTTCTGTGGATGGGTGACCGCCCGACATACCAAGTTTCCTCCGTGCCTCGAAAAGCACGTTATGCTGTTGGTCCCGGCTGCCATTTATAGACCTTTGGCAGTCGTTACAGGTAGTCAGTGACCTGAAAGTCTGGCATCCAGTCTTACCAAAGAGTATCGTATTACCTAGTATTAACTGGGTTGTGGAGGTCAGATAGGCAGTCGCTCCGTGTGAAATACTGGTATTCAGCTGCATCTGGTTAGACTGGAAGCCGACCCCAACATAGTTGGGAAAAGGCTAGGCAGATGATGGTGAGAGACATTGGTTTCTCAATTAGGAACGCGCTTCTATTAGGAGTACTTGGATTAAACTGGCTTGCACGGATCTCAGAATTTCCGTGTGCCGTAAGAGTACGCAATCTTTCTAGAATCTCAGGCGTGATGTAATGAAATTACATGAAACGTTGACTGTGTGATGTGGACACTTTGAGTCCCATGTTATAAGGGCGAGCCTATTGCCATCAACCGGTCCCAAATCCCAACTCCTTGGCTGTTACTAAGAAATACTTGATAGAAAAACCCAATAACAATTTGCCCGACCTGAGACTCGAACCTAGGACCTCATGCTCAGCAGTTGCGCTTACAAACACTAGACCAGCGAGACAGTTAGAACAATGTGTAGTATTAAAAAAAACGTTCAAAGCGAAAAACACTGGACTACCCTCTGCACAAGTTTCACCACAAACCAAAATATTTGAAACAAAGTGAAAATAACAAATAAAAGAAAAAAAAAACAAATGAAAGCCAGCAAAGACTATTGAAGTAATTCTTTTTTCAAACTAAATATTATGTATATGTGGCCAGTTCGTATTAAGAACTCTTTGTTCATATATTAGTATTTTTCTTTGATTGATGAAGCGTTCCTCTAAATAAATCCATGAGTGTAGATTTAGAACCGAGATAGAGCTAGAAAATTACAGTCTAAAATAAAAAAAAACCTTTTACGTCCTGTGAATCCTTGTTTAATCCTGGCTCCGCGGTGTTGAAGATTTAATTAAAGCGAACGAGGAAATGTTCGGAGGAACTAACGTTTTTCTTTTTGGTTTAGTGTGTAAAGGCACTTTCATCAGTTTTTACTGCGATCTTATTTAGCGATTGAGGTTATACCTACCAACTGAAGTTATTGAAGTCAAAGTGATTTTTTTAGGACGGGGTTGACGGATTTCATCTTCGGCTTATGAAGGACATTTGAAAATACAGTTTTCTTCAAAAAAATAATGTAACGCTGTCGCTACAACTCGCTGGATGCCAATATCACAGACCCGTTTATTGGTGTGGGTCAGAAATAATGACTCACTTGCAGTAGCGTCCATCATCTTTTGGAGTATTCCATAATTATATAGAAGTGATGGACCAACATCTATTGTGACAATTTCTGTGCCATTCTTAAATCAAACAAAGTAATCGTAACGCCAGAATAACATAACGCCGGTTTTACCCGAAAAGTAAAGCAGAGATAAAAGTGATATCATAATAATATACATCCTCATTGTCTTTTGTTTTTCGTCACATGTTTAGTAACAAGAGACCAGCCTATTGCCGCATACGAAACACAAATCCAGACTTTACTACTAAGGGTGGGTTGCACCATATTACTATAACGATAACCAAACCGTAACAAGCCATCAAATTATACTTTTTTAATGCTTTTATGGCTTGTTACGGTTTGGTTATCGTTATAGTAATATGGTGCAACCCACCCTAAGAAAACAAAGTTATTTATTTCAATGTCAACACTGTACAATTTTTCTTCCACCTCCAAAATGGTACCGTCAGTTCGCTGTCGACGATTTCGCGGGGTTCCCTCTACATTACCGTATTTGCTTAGATAGTGGCTCGACTCAGTCAGCGAGACGACGACGCCCCGTAATGGATTTCTGACGTTGAAATAAATGATAGATCGCCGGCGTACGATGCATTACCTGTGGACGTGTTGCAGAGCTACGAATCTTTAGAAGGAGGTTCTTTAAAAATAAAATGGAACAGAACTACTTTAAATTATTGATGATCTGGTAGAAGGACGGATGAAAGTTTGACTCAAAAACAAGAATGTGCTTTGCTTTTTACGAAACTATTTAGAGTTTAATTAACATGATTATCACCATCATCATCAGCCAGATGACGTTCACTGCTGGACAAAGGCCTTCACCATATAACGCCATAACGAACGGCAACCGGCGCTTGTATCCACCGGTAGCCCACGACTCTCACGATGTCGTCGGTCTACCTGGCGGGAAGCCTTATGAGAAAAATATGGTGTATTTTCCCGAACAACACACTACATTTTTTTTAGTTTGTGTAATCATCAAATGACTAAAAACAGCCAATGTTCCTTCTTAGCCCCTTGTATCCGGGGCCGCGGTATCTCTTCCGAACAACCCGCAGTCCCGGACAACCCGTAACCCCGGTCCACACGGTGCCTGGCATACAGTAACATCTGGTAAGACTAGAAACCGACCCACGGCAAAAGCCTAGCTGTTGATGCCATTCTAACCTTGACCTACAATAAGAACCGTAGTAACCAAACCTTTTACTCCATATTAAAATCAACGTACTCCCATATTTTCACAAATAAATATTAAAAAGCCTCCTCCACCCGCACTCGGCACACGTCCCGCATAACGAAATGATCTGTATCCGAAATAAATCCAATGGAATAAACTTTTCCGTCGCACGTAGACATTTGACTCGCTGTGATCGATTGTACTATCCGTATTTATTGATATGGGCTCCGGATAAATAATGGCGGCGGCCACTTAAAGCTCATTGCACGTTGATAAGGTACTAGTATTTTGATCGCGGCTTTACTTGCGTGGAAGTTGGAAAATATTCCACGGGAACGTCTTACTGGTATTAGTACTCGTAATAGCTAGTCAAGGGATTTATGCTAAATATCATTCCGTCATTGATACGTAAAAACATGGTGTCCGTTTCGATTGCTCGGCCACATTGTCGTAGAATTAAAACGACTACGTCAACATTACGAAGGAATTTGTAGAACACTAACAGTGCAAACCGCAAATTCGTAGATATAATATTCAGAAAGTTATAAAGGTTTAACCATGGCCGCGCGGTTGAAACGTGGAGGACCGCGCGGCCACGGAGTTCTATCAAACGGAGCTTAGTAGAGGTTCCATTCATTTTGTTGACCACTGATACGATTTCGAAGAAAATGTAGATAGTATAAATAAAGGCCTAATGTTTGTAATTCACGACCTACAGTACTTAGAAGTTATGGCCGCGCGGTTGAAACGCGGAGGACCGCGCGGCCACGTAGTTCTCTTAAACGAAACTTAGTAGAGATACCATTCTTTTTGCTAATCACTAATACGATTTCGAAGAAAATGTAGACACTATGCATAAAGCTGTAATGTTTGGACTTCACGACCTATGGCACATAAATGCTATAATCCAAGTTAGAAGTAGGGTGACCAAGATTTATAGATATTATAAAGAAAAAATATTATGTAGAAAGGATCATAATCATTATCATCTACAGACTGAATTCACCCACTGCTGGGTATAGCCTCTCTTTGTTGTGCCATTCTCCACGGTCCTGCGCCAGCCTCATCTGCCTGTCACGCTGCTGGACGACCCACACTTCTTTTTCCAGTTCTTCTTTTTCAAAATGTTTATCAGATTTCAATTCGATTCCTTCTCACACTATACGCAATAAGATTTAAGATGTCATTATAAAATAACTACTTCTTAAAATTGTAAAGCGTCGATTATCGCTAAAGCCAATTTACCACTATTTGTTGTAAAACAATACTCGTGGCTTAATAATATCTGATCTTTAGGTTAAGCCGCTCTTGTCTAGGTTGGTCTGTGGATGGGTGACCGCCCATTACATAGGTAGGTACCGAGTTTCCTCCGTGCCTCGGAAAGCACGTTAAGCTGTTGGTCCCGGCTGCCATATTATTAAATAGATCTTTGACAGTCGTTACAGGTAGTCAGTGACCTGAAAGTCTGTCGACCAGTCTTACCAAAGGGTATCGTATTACCCAGTATTAACTGAGTTGTGGAGGTCAGATAGGCAGTCACTCTATGTAAAATACTGATATTCAGCTGCATCATCCGGTTCGACTGGAAGTCGACCCCAACATACTTGGGCAAAAGGCTAGGCAGATGATGATGATGATGGTGTTGTAAAATAATAAACGCCTCTATTCAAAAGTATTTTTTTCAAAAAAATAAATATTTTCATTACATTGTGACATTAATTTGAGTTTCTATACTGACTGAAGGTCCGTTCTTCATACTGAGCGAGTTAGGTTTGCTCTCAATAATAATAGAAGTCACCTATATATAAAAATGAACTTTAATACAATGATTCAAAACTCTGTTTTAAGGTTGATGTGACACAGATACCGCGGCCTCGGCACAAGGGCTAAGAAGGAACATTACTGGTTTTTAGTCAGTAGAAGTCTGACACTCCATTTCGCTCTGCCCAAGAGTGGATTTGATGATTTCCCACCCCCCAAAAAAAAAATAAAAAACTTGAGAGGTGTCAAGGGACACCCGGATGGAACGAAGTTTTGAAAATAACTGGCTTGCTTTCTATGAGAGAGATAGAGAGAGACAGACAGAGAAACACGCGCACTCCGCATCACATTAAGTGTCGTTATATCTTTTGGTCTTAATTTTTTCCGTCTAGCCCCATTTCGCAACGCGCGAAAAGGAACTTCGTTCCAAAAAGGTTGATGTGACAAGGTAGCCCGCGAAATTCCAATTTTCTTACGTATTTTGCAATTTGCCGGTCAGTGTCAGGTCAGGTTGTATGATAAATAAAATAGGATTTGCGACCCTAACGTGTCATGCCGTCGCATGTTTGTAAACGCACCCACGACACAGGAGAAATTCCTAGTGTGGGGCAAAGTTTAAAAAAAAATGTGACTTTACTGAGTAATATTGATTAAATTCACCAATACAACCCTCTCAGTTCATGAAGGTTCCTTGAGTGACTATTTGATGAAAAAGGCATTATCTCTAATTAAAAACAAATTTTATGATGTTGCTTAATTAATTCAGAGAAATATAAAGGGAGTCCTATGATTAAATGAGTAATGAGTAAAAAAAAAAAAAAAATTCTGTAGCAAAATGTTAAAACCAGTATTTATACCAATACGGTGTTAACATTTTGGCATAAGTACTTCTTTATCCAATTTACCATTCTTTTGCGTTTCTGACGTTCTACACCCAAACCTTATTCCCTCATAATAAATAATATGCCAGAGGCTTATGTCCAGCAGTGGGCGTCTTTCGGCTGAAATGATGATGAAATAATATTATATGCACGTAAAAACGAGGCTTTCGGAAATGTCTGATTGACGCACATTAAATTTTAGTCACCCTACTTCTAACTTGTACTATAGGTTTAAAGAGCTGTAGGTCGTGAAGTCCAAACATTAGGGCTTTAAACATACTGTCTACATATTCTTCGAAATCGTGTCAGAGGTTAGCAAAAAGAATGATACCTCTACTAAGCTCCGTTCATGAGAACTGCATTACCGAGCGTTTCGACCGCGCGGCCATGGCATATATGTGCTGTAGGTTGTGAAGTCTAAACATTAGAGCTTTATGCATAGTGTCTACATTTTCTTCGAAATCGTATTAGTGATTAGCAAAAAGAATGGTATCTCTACTAAGTTTCGTTTAAGAGAACTACGTGGCCGCGCGGTCCTCCGCGTTTCAACCGCGCGGCCATAACTTCTAAGTACTGTAGGTCGTGAATTACAAACATTAGGCCTTTATTTATACTATCTACATTTTCTTCGAAATCGTATCAGTGGTCAACAAAATGAATGGAACCTCTACTAAGCTCCGTTTGATAGAACTCCGTGGCCGCGCGGTCCTCCACGTTTCAACCGCGTGGCCATGGTTAAACCTTTATAACTTTCTGAATATTATATCTACGAATTTGCGGTTTGCACTGTTAGTGTTCTACAAATTCCTTCGTAATGTTGACGTAGTCGTTTTACTTCTACGACAATGTGGCCGAGCAATCGAAACGGACACAAAAACATGACCAACAAATAAACAAAATCACTTTCGCATACTTACCTAATTATTATCTATCCTCAAAGAGCTTCATATTAAGAACCGGCTTTCGTCTACTACTGTGCAGCTGCGAATTTTAAAGTTTTTTGGTCACATTACTCGTAATGAAAACTCGATGGAGTGACTGGTAGTTCAGGGCCGAGTGGAGGGCAAAAGATCACACGGCCGATCACCGACTCGCTGGACTGACTTGATCAAAAAGCCTACTGAGTCTACCATGGTCCAGTGTACTCGCAACGTCTCCAACCGGCAGAAATGGAAGCACATCGCTGAAGGAGCAGTCCTCGGGGAAGTCAACGACCCAACAAACATCTCGCCGTGTACCTCGTCTGCGCAACCACGACCACTCTGACAGGAGCGTATCGAATAAGAAGAAGATTTCGAGGAGTATCCTCCATGCCTCGTAAACCCATTGGTCCCGGCTGTCAGTTGTAGATATTTGACAGTCGTTACAGTTTGTCAGTAGCCTGAAAGTCTGACAAGCAGTCCTAGCAAAGAGGTATCCGTATAACCCAGTACTAACTGGGTTGAGGAGGCATTTAAAATACTGATATTCAGCTGCATCCGGTTAGATTTGCAGTTGAAGCTGTGCGTTGCTCTTAAAGTGGCTGTTTTTCTTATGCTTTATTGTGACAGTGATTTTAAGTGTCAAAACGTCTAAGTATGAGTAAATATTTTTAAATAAATATTTGGCGAAAGAAAATATTGTTGGAGTGTTTCCCAGCAAGTCAAAATAGCTGGATTTTATAATACTTCCTCGTTGACCTAGTGGTCAGATGCACGACTGCTGAGCGTCAGAGCCTGGGTTCGTAACTTAGGTCGGACTTAGTGTTATTAGGTTTTTCTATATAGAAAGAAAAAAATATTTATTTGTCGCAGAAACATAACGAGCATACAAAATTATACCTATATGGCATTATTAATATTATTGGAATTATTATATGGAATTATTCAGTTGCAGCTCAGTTCAGACTTGTTGGATTAGCCACAGTGGCCAATCCATGGCTTTGGGTTCAACCCGAGGGAACTTACGAAGTGGCAAAATGTGTTAACTATAATTACAGCCCGGACTAACAGCCTAACCTGTTTCCAGAGGCACGGAGGAGTCTCAATAAGTTGGTCTTGTCAAATTCACGAACCAAACACGGCAAGCAGCCATCCAGCTGATATTATTTAGTACCACCACCAGAATAAATATAAGCATTGCAAGTAATGATGTCACTGCCTCACTGTTCCAGCTAGGACAAATGGTAAGCTTCGCCCGGGGCCGGGTCGCGCTCGTGATAAAACAGGGAGTTTATAACGATGCAACCGGGAGCAAAGTTTGTCGCTGCCAATTAATTAGTATTTACCGCGACTCCGCGAGCCAACTTGTGTATTTTAAAGTTATCTCTATGCGTTTGATTATGAGGTTTCTTTTTGGAGATCATCTTTTGGAGCATGTTGGGTAGCGTTACACACACACACACACGTGTTTTTCCCGTAGTTACAGTAGGGCCTGTTTCAACATGTCCGAATAGCCACTATTCACTGAACAAATATCGAAATGGAATAGAATTTATATCAAATTACCTGCGAAGTGAAAAATAACGGGCACATTTTTTTTTAAACGTTGCCCCACTCTAGGAATTTCTCCTGTATCGTGGGTGCGTTCACGAACATTTAACTTACATACACAAATACCCAGACCCGAAACAAATATATGTAGAACATACAAATATTTGTTCCGTGCGGGGATCGAACCCGCGACACGTAGCGCAACAGTCAACTGCTTGAGCCACTGCGCCATACATGGCGTCAAATGACTTAATCGTAGGTGGGGTGATTGTCGGGCTGTAGTGCTGTTAATGGGAATAGGCTCGCCCCTTTTTACACGTGACTTAAAAATAACTGGAGCAATGTGGGTGTACTATTATGTTCACCTTTACCAAAATCTTCGAGGATTACTAATGTGATATTGTGTGTGTGGATTGAAAAAGCAGAGATTAAACCAGTCTGAAATCGATAAAAAGTAATCGAAATAACCCAACAGCGCAAATAGACCATTTTTATTTCATGGCTGGAGATCGTCAAAAAACTCCTTCCGCTCTGGGCAGAGCGGTACCTACGTAGTGTCAGACTTCTGTAATAATAATAATCATTTGTGTCATAAGTAAATAAAAAAATAAGTCATTTATTTCGGAACAATAATATACATTGTGTTGAAATTTGAAAAAATTGTAAAATAAAACAGTACAATTAAAATATTACAATCAAACATTTGTCTAAGATATAAAAATAACAACCATATTAATTCACATAATAATTATACACTAACTAACTCAAAACGATAATGATTCTCATTCAATTAAAAATAATTAATAACAAAATGAAACGAAAAGTGAAAAACTAAACAAAAATCCAATTGGTTTGAATAATATAATAATAATTATGTCATCAAACATTCGTGTATTGCATTGCAAATTAAAACTAGAATGTCAAATCAAAATAAAATCAAAATAAATTAGGTACAAATTGTTATAAAAAGGTCAGTCATAAATGTCATCTCAATGTAAATAGGATGTCAAAGATAATAAATTATAATTACCTACTAAAATAATATGTCATTTAAAAATCTATAGGTAATTCAATAATTTAAAACAAAATGACAATTTAATAAAAAAATAAAAACAACAACAATATTAAGTACCTACAAAAAAGAAAACTAAATAATAATCATCGTACAATTTAAAATTAATTCCAATAATAATAATACGGCTATGGCTTATCATCTAGGTACTCATCGACACTGTAATAGCCCTTCCCCAATAAATATGTCTTCAATTTGTTTTTAAATACGTTTGTGCTATTTATGCTTTTAAATTCTAGGGGAAGCTTATTGTATAGAAATACTGATTGGTACCTAGGACTGTGATGAACCACGTTTATTTTCGGCTGGATTGTGTTAGGCAAGTCCTTCCAACGCGTATTCATTCTAACTTGACGTTGGTCAGCAGTTTCAGATTTGTGCAAGTTTTTAACAAAACTGGTTAGCAGCACCAGTATATAAAGGCATGGTACCTTCAAAATATTAAGTGTAATAAAATGATCTCTGCACGAATCCGTCTGTTTTAATCGGAGCATTGTCCTTAAGGCTCGTTTTTGAATCACAAATGTCGAGTGAATGTTATACTTATAACTGTTTCCCCAAAACTCAATACTATATCTAAGCTTAGACTCAACCAAGGCAAAGTATACCATCCTAAGCTGGGCCAATGTCAGTTCCTCTCTTAGGCTTCGGAGTGCATAGCAAGCTGAGCTAACAGACTTCGTTACTGACGAAGTCTCAGCCTTCCAGTTTAACAATGCATCGATGTGAACCTTTTTATTAGTACTAGTAAGTACTTTTTGAACCCTTTTTAAAAATTGGAATTACCTTTGCAATTTTAAACTGATCAGGGAACAGGCCTTCCTCAATACAGGTATTATAAAGTGATGCAAGTGGAGTTGCCAAAATGTCAATATTATTTTTAATGATAGTCAGGGGAATCTCGTCATAGCCTGTAGACGGTTTATTGGCCATCTTTTTAACTAAGTTGAAAATTTCAAGAGGCGTGACTGCTTCAAAAGACATGTTAGAGTCTACTCTGCTGACACTTTCAGTCAGATATTCAATTGCCAATTTATGATCACACTCTGTAAGGTGAACATTGTTGTCGAACCTTTTTGAAAGAATGTTAGCTACGTCTACACCATTAGTAATTATTTTGTCCCACTACAGGGCAAAGGCCTCCCTTTCCTCTTTCCACTTATCTCTATCCAGTGCTCCGGTTTGCTAATCCCTGCGAAAAGAATCCAGCCCAGTTCCATTTGAGCTTGGCAGCCGTGTGATCTACCTACATCAGCAATTTGAGTTTTGGAACGCAGTATCGAGTTTCTTATCTAATCAGAGAGCTTAACTCCAAGGATACTACGCTCCATTGCTGACTAAAAACCACCCATGTTCCATTCTTAGCCCTTTGTGTCCGAGGCCGCGGTATCTCTTTCGAACATAACAAGAAAATTAAAATAAACCAAAACTTTGTAACCTCTGTCATTAACTGTTTTAAAATCTTATCCACTTGATAGAAGATGAATTAAGTAATGTTTTGTGTGTTGGTATATTTTACGACAAGCTTTTAAATTAGTTAATCACGATGGATATTGTTGCGTCTTCCCGTGGGACTCGTAAAACGAGATTATGTAAGACTAGCCGGGTTTGCGACTCCACCTGCGTGGAGAGATTTTTAAAATATTATTTTGTGAAATTTTCTTTGTTAAATTCTTGAATATTAGTGGAATTATGAGTAACATGTTGTACTCAGTGTTTTTTTCATAATTAAGTACCTACCACTAATAATAAGGTAAGTGTATCGTATTTTCTTGTACACAACATTCAGTTCAGTTTGTTAGCATGTTGGCTAAATCTTTACAATTTGTATGCCAAATGGTAAAACATAGCGCACTACCATAATTTTAAGACCTTGTATGTAATATGTTTACTTAAGTTTACGATTAAATGATTTTGATTTGATTTCACAATTTGTTGAAGTCACAATTCTAATCTTATATTCTAATTTCGTTAACGTTTTTACAAAAGAAACAAAAATGATTTGACAATTCGTCTTATATGTTACTTTGACTAATTGTAAAATGGTGCACTGTTTAAAAAAAACTAGATTAAATACATTTATATAAGATCATAGTTTCATGTTTTCAGGAGAACACAGAATTGCCACCTTCACATGAATGTTTTGAAAAAACTCCTGCTACTGGGTTTATTTATATCAGTAATTTCTCAGTGAAAAATGTGGTGAAATGTGGGTGTACTAACAGCTACACCTCTGCCTAACCCTTCAGGGATTACAGGCGTGATGTTATGCTCCAAAAATAAAAATAAAAAGCAAATTAGTTGAAAAAATCTTTCTTCTTCCTTTTGTATCAAGCCATGGTGGATATTATTAACACTAGATTTTGATGAATATTTTACGGTGCAGCGTGTAAAGTTAAGGCCTAATGAGAAAATAATGATTTTTCAGCTTCGCGTCGTCATAAGCTGTGCCTTAGACACTGCCGGTGAGCGGCAAAGATGTATAAAGGTAGTTCAAGATTGGATATGGTAAATTATTGTTCTAGAGCAAGGTTTAAACGATTTACAATAGAAAAGGTTGCCGATGTAGCCCTGAGAATTGCCATACTTAAGTGGCAGTGGCCAGATGACATTACTTGCAGATCATATTATGGCCCCCATCACCATTATCAGCCTATAATGTTCCCACTGCAGGGACTCAGGCCTCCTCTCTAGGAGAGAGATGGGCTATAATCTACCACGCGGGCCCAGTGCGGGTTATGGCCCTCATCGGCGAAAAATTCTGGAGCGGTGAACCATAAGACGGTAGCGTTGGAAAGCCCAAGAAAGGTATTGCTTAGGTTGGTTACTAGGTGGACCGATGACCTGGTGAAAGTTGCGGGTACTTGCTGAATGCGAGACGCACGGGACTGGTCAATGTAACATTATATAGAGTAGGCCTATGTCCAGTCCGCAGTAACATTTGGGCTGTAATGATGATGAAGCTCTCTTTCTAGGGCCTCTCTCGGTCAGGGTAAAACGCTATCAAAATGAAAGTCCCAAAAAATGTTTTTGTTTTTATAATTTTTAAAATAAAGTTTGTATAGTTTAAGTCGGGAACAATAATTGTCCTCTTGTTTAAATGGGCGTTAATGGTTGCGACACAGTTATAAACTTTTGGAGTTTTCATCGTTTTCTTTATAATTGTGCCAACTATTTATGTTCCAATCAAGACTATTTACTTTTGCTATCTCGTGTTCGTGCAACGACTTTTTCAATAGTTTTTTTTTGTGATGATCATCGAGTGTTTATGGTATTATTATAATGCCACCTCCATCGACTTAGCTTCATGGTTGTAAGTTTCCTCTTATTATGCCTACGGACTACCTTGCAAATTCCTAGAGCCTAGGAATTCTCATGAAAACCGAGACAGGTCTCAATATCTGGGTAACGGACACCTTTGGTAGGTGTCCATGTTCGTGTACTTCAATTATGTGTCCATCCAGTAGTATCAAGCCTATGTCGTTCGACCGTCGTCTGTCTTGCAATTGTTTCTCAGGGTCTTCGTCGAGATTAATTTTCTGGGCGCTTTGGTAGTCGCCACTCTTTCAGGAGTTGCTGTAGTTTACCGAGTAGGAGGCCTATCATAAAAAAGACTGTCGTTTAAAACTTATCCACACAGGAAATTCACACTAATCTTCAAATGCAAAAGTAATGCTATCTGCCTTTTTCACACCTAAACGGTAGAATTTAGATGAAATTTGGTACAGAGTTGGCCCACAACCTGATAGAGAATCGGACAAAAAAAAACTAATTAGTCCATCAGATAGATTTCCAAAAAATATTGAACACATATTTTTTCTTTTTTCACATAAACAAAAAATTGAGACGATACAGTGCTTCGAAAACTCGTGAAATCCTCGAAAACGTCACATGTTAGTACATTTTTTACCTACAAATGACGTCACAATCCCCACTCATGATCTTTGACGCGTTTTATCTTCGTCAATTTTTATTAATTTGATAAAACAAAAAACACGTAGGTACTTATCCAATATTTTTCGATAATCTAACTGACGGACTAATTAGAATCATATTTTTTTGATCCAGTCCGATCCCTTATTATAGTAGTAATTTCAAATGAGATAATTTCCTACAGAACATCCACGAGAACAATGCCGCAGAAAAAGCTAGTTTACATTAAAATATAGCTTTGCAAGGATCTGACGCTGACACACAACACACCATCCTGATTTGACAACAAGACGGCAGTATTGGCCGGTTTTTTCCCACGCGCTAAAACATCCTTAAAAGAATAAAGATACAGTTTTTATCACCCCTTGCCCCATCCTAAGCCCTAGATAATTCTTCTGTTTTTAAACCCCACCGTCGTCAGTTAGTCGTTAAGCTCGTCGCTTGGGTAACACCGGGCTCCTACTAATCTATCGTCTTTCCCGCCTTTGTCAACGTCTAGTTTAAGAACTGCCATTAACTAGGTACGTCAAATTGTCTAGTATCCAGTTCACATTGTAGATTTGGAGCTAGACTTTTGATTTGGGTGTTATGTTTTGTTGAGTTTATGATGTTGCCGCATGTCTAATATTGTCTACCGCATCGTTATCTTCAACCGCATGTTACGAAAGGCTTTTTTTTGGACGTTTGGAAATCATCAAAGGACTCGAGAGGTGTGTCAGACTTCTACTGACTAAAAACCACCCATGTTCTTTCTTAGCCCATTTTTCGGATTAATGTGCGTATTGTTTAATTATCACTTGCTACGGTGAAGGAAATCGTTGTGAGGAAACCGGCATGCCTTAAAGATATTTCTCGACGGCGTGTATAGCCAAGTTAGAGGCCCATGGGCAACATAAAAACCTAGACACCAGGTTATGCACTAAGCACTCGTGTGTTTAGTGCATAAAGAATAAAGAAAGAAAAGTTATTCATTTGTATTAAGTGAGTGAAGAAAATCTACGTAGGGAAAACGTCAAAAGGGCGTCATAGAAAGACATAAACTAGCCATGTTGGTAATGTTCTTCAGATAATTCAGGTCCGTAGTACCTACTCTTAACCAGCAAAATTACCTAGCCATGTATGACCAGATGTATGAATATCGACTAAGAAATGGAGTGAGAAAGAAAGAAAAAGGATGGGATCGGAGGGTCGTGTCCGACTAAGTATCTATTGTAACTGTCTTCTTGGGAAAAGGTTAATGTCCTTTGTCCCATTTTCTTTGAATTCCAAAGAATGAAATTGAATAATGAAGATGTGAAACATCATGTTACTTAGATCTACGAGTAAAATACATAATTCTCACGTCACGAAATTACCTAAAACGTTGGAGTCAACAAACTTCAAACTCGTGAACACTTGAAAGTTACTCCCATAGACGCTTATAAGAAATTACTGTGCTAAGTTCCCGGGACTTAATCTAGACCCTATTCTGAATAATATACAGCCTTTACACTTGACGCGTTATTTGTGTCTAAATTCATAACGAGATACAACTTTATTATGGTAATTACTTATAACAATTAGGTAAGTTGCGATGAGGAGGAGTTGAGAGGAGAACGGCTGTTTTGTAGACAGGCGGACGTGACGCGGTTTCAACCGCGTTGTTTCCGTTCCCGTGGGAATACAGGGATAAAAATATATAGCCTATGTCACCCGGGAGTAGTGTAGCTTCCCAACGGTGAAATAATTTTTCAAATCGGTTCAGTCGTTTTTAAGTTTATTAATTACAAACATACACACACACAAAAATACAAATCTTTCCTATTTAGAATATTAGTGTAGATATGGCCTCTTAATTATTTATTGGTAAACTAAAACAATAATTGAAAATAGAAGTTGTGAGAAGAAGATGGCGAAGTCAGTTAACGGGAACTTAAACGTTAGTAATAAACAGGCCCCTATTCTAATAAACTCCCCTTATTTAAAAAAAAAACTGTCAGCCATGAAAGCCCAATAATAAATGACAAAGACTAAACACGTAACAGAGTGTACACTACACAAAATCTTTGGTACAATTTTTCCCTCTCCCTGAAAGCACAGGTGTTATCCTCACAATGAAATATAACAGTTGGCCAGAGTTACCGTGAAACTGAAATTAACTAAACTCAGCGGGGACTGTTAATTTCATTAGCTGGCTAACGCAGCGACTACTTTTGTTGGATATAATTCCAGTTTGCTCTATACTTTTGGGGTTCTTTGGAAAATGTTATGATAAAGTTGCAAAATAGGGATGAAAATATCTATTTTATTTAAATACCGCGTTATATAGTCCTGCAATGGTTATCGTTAAATAGATAAATTAAGTAAATAAATAAAACAACTTGTGGGATAACAACGTTTTCAATATTGAAAAGAAACAATAATTTAAACAATATAACAATAACAATATTTTAAATTGAAAGCGGTAGGAAGATTTTGTGGAAAAATGTTGTGATTTACGTCAATAGGTACACACGTTATATTGAATTATTGCATTTCTTTGATACGTCAAGACAACCAAACCAAAACACCAAAAAACAAAAATTATTTCATTTAGTATGCTTCAGATTGGTCTACAGGAAAATTAAATCAAAATGTGAGCAAAATTATTTTAAATGAATGTAGCAGACAACTGTGAAAGTAATAGCGCTAGGATAGCTGGTTCAATGGATAATTTATATTTCAAAATAGTGTGACCTCATTAGTCAGATTACAACTTAACTACAGCAAACGTTACAGACCGTCGCCATTTCGGTACTAAAAATGCTTACCAATTAAAAATAAATCATTGTAAGACACGTGTTAGGTTTTACATAATACTCTTGCCGGTAGTGGCCACAGCGAATAAAAAACTCGATAAACTATTATTATTTTGAAGAATTAAAATGAAAACTTAATGGCATTTCAATGTATTTTCTTAATTTAGGTCTCTCATAATACTCTTGCTGGGTAGGGCCACCTATAGTGAAAACTCGAAACACCATTAACATTTTTTAAGAAAAAAAAACTAAACTGAAATAATAATATTTTTTTGTTTGTTTTACAGATTACAGACAGCAATAATGCAGTTTAGGTCTTACATGTTATAAATCTTTCCTCAAAGGTTATGACAGAAAAATGGCATATTATTTTTAATTATTTATGATAAATTTGATTTTTTTGACAAAGGATCTGGAAAAAAATAGGTACATTATGTCGGACAACGCAGGTAAAATATTATAATAAATATGATTAATAGTTGTAAATTATCTTTGCTCTGAACTTCTGTATTTCGTACAGTCTTGTTACAATAAAAAATATAATATCAACTCTCTGAGAGGAGAATCAAAGATTTTTTCACGCAGTAAAACAAAAATCCCTGCAGAACCCTCATTTATTTAATAAGCGACGTCTTCAGCTTCTAACGAACTGCAGGTAATCGTCGAGAAATAAAAAGAGTCCTTTTTGTGTTACGTTTTAATATATTGTGCACACTCCAATTTTATTTCATAATTTTTCTCCTTTGTTGTATTTCCCCTCCATCATAGAAGCAAGACTTTGTTATGCGTTATATAATAAATATTATCAAGATAATGAGTGAAACTATTCATTCAGAACTACAATCTGTTATATATCTTTGATAGATTTTCAACATTATCGCGAAAGTGTTAGGTTCAAAGTTGATTGGGAAAGTTTGTCAATTTCGGGTAGCTCGATTTGTTGCCAGTAACTCGTAATAAAGGAAAGCAATGATCCTTGTTCGTTTTTGAACTTTAATTTTATTACGTTTTCTTCAGTTTGGTTAAAGTGGATGCTCCAGGGTAGCCCAGAATTCGAAATTCGTTGTATGTTAAATAAAATACAATTTGCGACCCTAAAAAATGTACCTTTACTTACTCAGTAAAGGTACATTTTTTAGGATAATGATTAAAATCACCAATACAACACTCTCATTTCATTTAACTTCCTGGAATGCTTTTCATCAAATAGTCACTAAATTTAATTTAATCAACTCAAGTGGAATATTTTCATGATTTAATTTTAATATCCCTTTAAATCTGTATCAATCAACTCAAAGATAAAAATCGTAATATTTTCTTTAAAAAATAGTATGCTTAACGTAACATAACCTAAAGATTGAAATTAAATGATATTTTAGTACAAGATAAAAAAATAATAATCTCCTTAATTTTGCACAAACAAATTTAGTTAATCCCATGAAAAAAAAATTTTTCAAAATACATAAAAAATGTATTAAAAATCTATATAAAATATATATCGTAAATATGTTTTTAATAACAAACTTTTAGCCGATTTTCATATATATTTTTAATAGATTTTACTTTCATTTACATTCATAGTATTTACCTTCATATTATGCAGATTCTAAAAGTTTTTTTTTTTAAAGTAAACTTGTACATAATAATATGCATTACGTATACGATTCATATTTTAATCAACATGAAATCTGACACTGACCCGCAAATTGTAAAAACGTTACAAAATTCGAATTTCACCTTAAGGAAAAGATGTAGTAGTATCACTATGTGCGTTAAATATGTGTACCAACATCATATGCAAGTACCTCCAGACATAATAAATCAGTAGCTAACTCAGACTGACGGTGTTTCATTACGTTTAACTGGGTAAAAGCAATGCTGCAAACGTCATGCGTGAATGTGACAAACAAGACTTTGCACTTGTAATTAAGGCTCCATTTCAATCCTTAAAACACTTCACATAGGATAGGATATTTAAATTTAAAAAACAGGTTTTTTATTTATATTATTAATAAAGTGTAATTAAACGTTACAATAAAATTATATTATAATTTTAAATATATGCTCAAAATTAACGACAATCAGAATCGATTGAAAAAAGTTAAAGCTTAAAAATACTGCAAAAAGATGCGGTTTTCGGTGTCGTTTGTCATTTTTCGGTCTAGCCTCTCAACCCGCAAACAAATCAGAACGGTAACGTGTGACAAGGAACTCAGTTCAAAAAAAGCTTTTTAATCTTTATGCTGCACTAGCTGTATTTCGGAAACCCCCAGGTAAATCTAAGTTTCTCCGGAAATTCTAATGCAATTTCCTCAATTTCTATTTCCACATGCTTATCACACCTCGTACTTTTTCACACAAAACGGTTTTCTCTCCCCAAAGAAAACTTTTCGAGAAAAGTTCTCAAGGTTTTAAAATAACGCCGTACAATGGCAAACTATTTTATTTCTAGCTACGCCACGTCGCGGAGTTCAATCATCACATGTATGGTCTCCGAGGGGGGAGGAGGGGGGAAAGAGTTTGAATTACCACACTTACCTCACGGGATTACTGTGGACCACTACCATTTGCTTCTATAAAGGTTATCTTTGGTAGATTCTGGAATGGAAAAAGAAGCTCTTTTTTAACTAGCTAGGGTCTGGACCCTAGCTATAGAGCTCCTTTTTTAAAGACTTTTTGGTCCATACCAATATAAGTAAAATAGTTTTTCAATATACTTCATCAAAAACAGTCCCTTAGTGCACTACGTTTTCAACATGCAATGTATTTCACACGGGAGCTTGCATTTACCGCTACCAAGGGCAGATAAAATAGCCACTGATTAACTATACTTAAATTAAGTCCAAAATGGTTCAAATTCTGTATTCAGTAGGTAGTGATTGTTTCTTTTTAATCTCAGCTAAGAGATATGCGTGTTTATTTACAAGTAATTACTTCATGAATTAATAAACGTAAACGTTTATTCATCGTGTTCTCATTTTAAAAACATTTGAGTTTTCTATTTATCATATTAGGCTGCTTAGCGTTCTGGCTGCTTCTTAAACCTGGCGAAAGCAAAAGTGAAAAAACAAAAAAATATTAAAAAATACTTATTATTTTACTGTTTTACTACTTCGAAAGTCCATTAAAAATTCGTTTGATACACGAGGTTATTTGTTGCAGTTATCGGCTCCATAACAACCTCGTCGGGGGCTCGGTTGTGAATTCGACCTCGAATGCAATAACTAATTTTCCCCAATTATATCAAAATGTACTATTGAGAGCAGTTGTCTGCTCTTCACTCCTCGTAAAATTACTAGTTGTACACCACTAATCTTCCTGATGATTGACACTGACGATCAGTATCCCACGTTGCACCATGTGAAGTAGAATGTTATTTCAGAGTCAAAAACAAACCTATATATTCGCCATATTGTGGGCAATGCAAACTCACTTGAATAATTTCCACACGGATATTTTGACGGGAAGAGAAAGAAATAAAAAAACCGACCTCGAAAGGCTTCACCGTATTTTTTCAGCGTCCGTTACTCAACCAATACCAAAAAGTGCTCACAAAGGTAAATACGAATACTCGTAGTACGCTAAAGTAGAATACAGTCCGTGAGAATTTTAACTCGGCTATAAATGCTCCGTGGCAATGATCGTAAAGCATTTTCACGGTATTGCGCACTGAACACTGATCCAGATCAAACTGGTCTGAATCGGTTCAGACCAGTTGAAAGCGCTTCAAAGCGGTTCCCGGTTACCTCCGAGTATTTAAATGGACTTTGAGCGAGAAGTCACGTCCAAAATCAGTTTGGTATTGGCATATTTTGCTACGTTTCTAACTCAATAGCTTTACTCAATGGCTTTGACGTTGATGTCGATATTTTTAGAAAGGTTTGAATAGTATATTAATTTATAATTTGTTTTGTTTACTTCTTAAGGTTTATGGTCTGTTTATGTGTCAAATTCTTCGAAAAACCTAAACGATATTCGGCGAAACTTGAATATAAAGTTCATTTTATGAGAAAATTTAACATTTTGAATGAAGCCAATGTTTTTATTGCTGCTTTTGATAGGTGCTTTATTGTTGCCAAGCTTTTTGAAATAAAACGTTCATCCAAAGGAAAAGCGACGGCAAATCTATTAACTAAATTACAAGCCCATACGAAAACCTGCTTCCGTCCTTTACCTCAAGTGATTCGTACAATATCAGTCGAAAAAATTAGGACGTCGCGTGAAAAACGTCCGAACCGTAGATTTGTACCATCTGATATACTCCACCTTTTTCAATGTCCGATTTCTATAATACACTTCTTTTTTCCTTCAATCGGGGCGTGCAAATGCCATCTGATTGGTGGTAAATCGGTTTCAGTAAAAAAATAAAAGACTCGCTATTTTTATACGGCTTCCTCTATTTGGGGTTCCGTTTGTGTAATTGGTGCTTTGTTAGGGTGCGTCGAATTGTTTTTAGTAAGTGCAAGTTCCATGTTCTTTAATGTGTTCAAGTTTCCATTGTTTGAATCATAGCTAGGCCTTGGTAACTCGCTTTGAATACCTGAAACAAAAATAAGAAATTCTCAGCACAAGCATCATTTTACATTAATTATTGTTTTACTGATTAAAAACCTATTGATGTTTCAGTTTAATTTTTTTAGTGAAACTTAGTCTTATTTTTGGGTCTTTAGGAACTTCATTTGTGGCATAATGTGTGTAGGTAGTAATGATAAGTAACATTTCTTTGTGAAAATTACAAGAACATTGAACGAATCTCAGTGATCATAGTAGTTTTTAAAGTTCATACAAATATTCTTAATACACTTCGCTCAATACTTGTGTGTGTATGTGTGTGTGTGTGTTTAGAGTATAAATAAATATTCCAAAAAGTTACACAGACTCTATTGTTATGTCAATGTATTAATAAAAGTATAAAATCTTACCGAGGTCATTGTAACAAGTGACAAGTCGTTCCCCAATGCGGTCTTGATCTTGAATTCCTTGTTCATATAACTTATAATAATAAGGTAGTTCTTCTTATCTTTCAGACGCATGCTTGCCCAGTCAAACTCAAGAAGAGCCGTGTAGAATTTTATTTCCTATTTGAAAGAAGAAAAATTATAATTTCAGTAAGTAATATTTATGAATCACGGTAAGTACAGTTCGTAATAAAATAATCGCAGACGCAATCATACTGAATTGTCCCTTTCTGACCATTTTTTAGGGTTCCGTAGTCAACTAGGAACCCTTATAGTTTCGCCATGTCTGTCTGTCTGTCCGTCCTCGCTTAATCTCTGTGACCGTTAGCACTAGAAAGCTGAAATTTGGGACCAATATGTGTATCAATCACGCCGACAAAGTGCTAAAATAAAAATTGGAAAAAAATGTTTTATTAGGGTAGCCCCCCTATATGTAAAGTGGGAAGTGTTTTTTTTTTTAATTTTAACCCTAATGTGTGATATATTGTTGGAAAGGTATTTAAAAATGAATAGGGGTTTACTAAAATCATTTTTTGATAATATCAATAATTTCGGAAATAATCGCTCCAAAAGTAAAAAACAAAGCGTCCCCCCCCCTCTAACTTTTGAACCATAAGTTTAGAAAATACGAAAAAAATCTGAAAAGTAGAACTTTATAAGGACTTTCTAGGAAAATTATTTTGAACTTGGATGGAAACAACAGATGGAAACTGCAGTTAACCAATATAATTTGGTCCCTGAATCGTATGAGCGCCTATACAATCCAGAGGTCAAGTTTCATTTGCCCGTATTTTTTTTTTAACTTCGTTTACATAATATTTTATTATCTACGGAACCCTACACTGAGCGTGGCCCGACACGCTCTTGGCCGGTTTCTAATAGAATGAAACTACTTTATTTTTATTTCGATACGGAATGTAAAAATACTATAAAAATAGTGACAAAAAGTTAAAACAAGACCAAAATCGGCCTAACAACACAAAACTTATAACCAATGAAACTTTTGTTTCTATCTTTTTCTACGGAATTCAGTATGGATTTTTTAAGTCGATCGTGAACAAAGACGTCATGAAAGTTATCGGATCTCTCTGTCTAATCAGTAGTTTTAAATGCTCATAACTTATAATTTTTTATAAATATTTAAAAAAAAAATTAACTTTGCTATTTCTAACGTTAATACGCTTTGTTTAGAGTGATAAAAATAATCATGCATATAATAGGGTGTAAAAGTACCCTTAACGCAATCGAAGGGCACTTGTTCTCCCCATCACTGCAAACATTTTTTTGTTCTAGACTATACCTGGGAACCCCCTAGTTACGGAGATATTGGTGGTCAAAGTTCCAAATTTTTCACAGCTGTTTTTGTAAATACTAGTTTTTCAGGTAATAACGGTACTTAGTTTGATGTACAGAATGCTTGGTTGACGGCTGTGTGATGGGTTGATTTACACCCTGTATACCTCATTGACGTTCACTTACCTTATTTTTTACTGCTTCACCAAGGATGTTGTAGGCAAATACTTCTATCATTGTAGGTACTAAGTTAGTCAGAAACATCCATTGTATTTCCTAGAACAATATGTATGTATGTAAAGAAACAAAAGAAACCAAAGAGAACAAAATCTTCAAAATCAGATTTTAAAAAGTGGTAACTAGATAAGTACACGAACACCTCTCTCAGTCTCATTATCTTAGGAATAATATAGCGAGAGTCTTGTCCGAAAAATACCGATATTTCTGATTTGTTTGACCGAATCGTAACTGAGAAAAGACTAAGGTTAGTAACTTTCTGCAACAGTTACACCACTTTTGTTTGGATCCCAAATAAACAACAAAACAACAGTCTATATTTATCGTGAAAAAAACAGTAGGTACACACCTCACTCATACAAAGATATATCAAACAAATTGCGAATAAAGTGCTCACTAGAGGGATTACTGTCTGCCACTTGAAGATATGTGTCGTAATGTTGAAATACCTGAAAATTTAAATACAAATACTGATTTTACGAGTCAAGTAGCTAATTAACGAGCAACACAACCACCATAGTTACAAGTAAGGTTAAAAATATTTCTACTCTCATCCCTTCAAATGCTAAATACATTTTCAGGTAAGCCCACTGTTTAAATATGGTTAAAACTTAAACCGTCGAGAAAAAGAGAAAAACAGACATCATGTTAAACGGATGTAAACTTACTCCATCAAAACAGCATGATCTCTATAAAAACTCCTAAGCGTATTATTGAGACGATCCATATACTCCACGTCAGTTTCACCAGATTCCTTATGCTTCATCTTCAATCTATTTACAACACTGTCGCTGGCCATACAGAAAGATAGCATTAGTATAACAAACCACAGATCTACCACACAATAAGTAAATGCCATCTCGACCAAATAAATGGTATGCAGGATCAACCCGACTTCGTAATAAGGGCTTGTCATCGGCATCAAAATCGATGTCGTCTTCGACAAAGTCACCCTCGTACCCAGAATATAATTCCAAAACGCGACCAGAAGGTACATCATTACTGGGCAAAGGACCCCAGCAAACAATATTCTGACGACAATCTTTATTTTTGCAAACAATTCGTTTGATTTCTCAATGGAGTCTGCCCGTATCATATCCAACAGCGATGTTTTCGCAATCAAGTAAGACTTTCGAAAAGTTTCACGGTCGTTAATGAAAAGCAAGTATTTAAAAGAAAAGAAAATGGTGATTGAGAAAGTATAATAAGCTTCGCCTTTTTCAGCAAGTTCTGTCGCATCTTTCAGGTACTCTTTGGTGCCGAAATACACGTAAATTAGTAAGAAGATGATGAAAATTTGCTTCGCCATTCTGTTTTTCAAATTCCAATTTAGATCTAAGACATTTTGCCCGAGGATTTCTTGAACTAACAAGGGTAAAGTCACGACTTTGTCAAATTCATTCCTTTCTCCGATGATATTTAAATAGTCTTTTATGGTATCGTCGGAAAATATTTTCATTTTCGCAAAAACGTTTCGAGCGCGCGGTGCAGTTAAGAATTGTGATTCAAGTCGGTGTGAAAGTACTGTCGTCACGAGAAGTGGAATGAAATATATTATTTGAGAACGTGAAGTTACGCGGCGGAGTCTTTGTATGATATGCAAGTAAGATTTATGACGATATTAATGTTTGTGTTCTGTTATTCCGTTCGTGAAGGTGACCAGTAGCTCTCATGCAAATAGTAAGTTATTAGTTTAGTTGTCAAACAAGTCCTTTCGCTGTAGTTTATAAGCCCCATGGGATGTGATTCGAACTGTTCAAACTCTTGAGTTCCGATAAGTTAGGTGCGACGCAGCTTAATTAAGAATTATTTTATCGAATTTTATGATGTACTTAGATACCTTTTTTTTATAAACGTTACCTTACAGTAGGAATTTCCTGGAATTTACTTTGACGGAAGCTTGCTAACACTGAGACTCCCAATATGTGATCACCTTTCATAACATTTTATGGAAAGTTAGATAAGATTCAAACTTTATGTTCACTACCTTTTCAGTTTTGAAAGTAAATGTACCACAGATAATAACTGGCGTCATTATTCAATCAGTCTAATTAATCTTTTGCCGCCTTATGTCTGTAACGTAACCGTTCTGTGCAATTGAAAACGGTTTAGTTCAAAATTATGGCAATCATGACGCAGGGAATAATATAAAGTCGTAAATCAAATGAATTAACACCTTATCGCGTACAGGTACGGTGTGATTTTCACTGCAATCAGTAAAATTTTACAGTTAATAACAGAGAATCAGAAGCCATTTCTCTAATTAGGTTGGGAACTTCAAAATTGTGCAATAATAGTTTTCCTTGGCAATAAAATAGCTATTAAAAGTAAGATTTATGTGTTGAAGGCGCAGTTCCAAGTTTTCTATTTAGTAATTACTTAAAATCATTTTGGTTTTTAGTCGTATTTAAGTTTATGATCGCAGTTAATAGAGGGTCATAAACAATACGCACCACCGTCGATTAGATGTTGCCTTTTTGTTTCAAAAGCAGGATTTTCCGTTAAAGATAATATGGGGATTATGGATGGGTATACAAAGAATTTGAACAAACTATAAATAGAATATCAGAAGAAATGTCACAGTAAAACAGTGATTATATAGTCTCAGTGAACCCAAAGAGCAAAATAATGTACATATTTGCAAAACAATAAACCATTTTTTTATACTTCATGTCGAGGCCGCGGTATCTCTTGCGAACAACCCGCAGCCCCGACGGGCGTCGGCCCTTGCGGGCCCCTTCCGTGTTGCTGACATCTCTTTGAACGCGCCGTCGACACGGCCTGTCGTCGTCATAAGACGGACGGACGGCGAGCTAGTCCATCACTAACCGTCCACAGGCCCGCGTCTACGGTGGCCGGAAGCCATCACGTGGTCCCCGACGCCCGGAGTGCCTCCCGCGGATGAGACGCTGCCTAACATATTATTATTCTATTTTATTTTCAGCTGCAACTCACGAGTGCACGATTTAATACAGCCATTAACGTTCTCATTAGGTATGGTTTTATGGAACTAGTAGGAACTATATGATACGCTTTGACATCAAAAGCTCGTTCATAATGCGCAGTAATTGGTAACATCGCTATGAGAATAGATAGCTCCACAGTTATACACACCATATCCTCCTTTGTGTCCCGGCACGACAATTATATTTTGTTGTTATAAAACAGTACAAACACAACTTCATGAAGCCGTCCACCGAACATTTTGTTCGCCAAACTAAGTAGGTCTTCGCAAATTATTGCTGGATAACGCCTTTTTAGGAAGAAAAATCACGAATTACTGCAAGACTTAATATAACGCACTCAAAACATTGTGCTTATGAATGTAATAGTACGGGGGTTGTGAAGGTACTTAAAATAAATTTTTAACATTAAAACACGTATTTAACAAAAACTTGTGAAAAATTGGAACTTTCCTCCCTATTAAAGAAAAATCGCAATGACAGGGGAAATCAGTGCCTTTGCGGTTTGTAAAGAGTACCTACTTTTGTACCCAATAGGTTGTATGGGGACATGTTACAGAGGGCACCATGTCCTGATATTTATATTCTGTGCTTCAAATTCTTTAGGGATCAACATTCATTCAAAAGAGTGAGTCAAGCGGCTAGGCTAATGAGGCTTTTATAAACCCGGAAACATACTCAACCCTATAAAATATAATTAATTATTAATAATTTGTCGTATTAAAATGTTATATTGAGCCCAATAATTACCCTCAAACTAAACTTCAACAGCGTACGTGATTAAAAATGCTTCTGAATCACGCGATTGGTACACGACTGCGATTGTTCAGCAATCGGTCGCATGCAACGGGTCGCGTGTTAATTAAGAGCAACATTAAACTCTAACGGGTATGACGTCACGAAACAATCGTTAAAAGTTGTAATTAAAAATAAGTCGTAAAGAGCACGGATCAAAATTTTCATGATACTTATATTATTTACTTTATAAATCATGGATTTCAGTAGATCAAACTGTGTTGTCTCTGTTTAAAAATATTTAGTTTTTCCACAAATTAGATTTTTTTTTCACTCATACAATTTAGCCTGCATTCACCCACTATTATTAGGTCTAAATGGGCCTCTGTTTTATCCGTTTCTCGCAACCTTGACGAGATCGTCAACCCAACGGAATTTAAATCAGACTTTAAACTTCCTGAATTTGGCACAGCCAAACGATGGTCATTTTGTCCTACTCTGGATACCACTTCAAGAAATATTGGATAACTGGGTTCATATCGAAGTCCAAGCCAAGGTAGTTCTGGGTGGCCACGGGATGGCTACCGGCCACCGAAGGCGCGGGCCTGTGGACGGTGAGTAATGGGCTAGTCCGTCCGTCTTATGACGACGACAGGCCGTGTCGACGGCGCGATCACGTTCCACGCGCGCTTCAAAGAGATGTCAGCAACATTACAGGGGCAAGGACCGACCCCTGCTGGCACTGCGGGTTGTTCGAAGGAGACACCACGGTCCCGAACACAAAGGGCTAAGAAGGAACATTTGTGGTTTTTAGTCATTAGAAGTCTGACACTCCCTACCGCTCAAAAAAGGTTAGTTCTGGGTGATACGGTACGGTTGGTAAGACTGGTTGTCAGTCTTTTAGGTTACTCACAATACAACTGCCATAGATTTACAAAATGACAGCCAAGCCCAACGGATTAACGTGCTACGTGCTTTCGAGGTGCGACGAAAACTGTATATACAATTATGGTCACCCATAAAAATCCACAGACCGACCTTGGCAAGCGTGGCCTAACCTTGTGTGGCTGTTATTATTTACCCACGAGCTTCTCCGATTTCCGAAGATCGTGATGTTAAAAATAATAGCGTCAATCTTTCGTCAAAGCCCATTTCGTATCGGCAACTTAAAACAGTCTAGGTACATAATATTTGATGTCGTACTCATATAAGGGTAGTTTATGAGTGGTCGAGCTAGCGTGCAACACAATTTCATTACGGGCTCCTTTACGGTGTCGTTAAGTCATAATACGACGAACTGCAAACATTGCTCTACAGGGGTGGTACACACTAGTTCCAGCGTGGGTGACTTGGTGACACGCGTGTTGGAACAGCGACTGTGAATAAATTACATGTAAGGATTTGATACGAGTAAACCCCGCTTTTTAAGAGCAGTGGTGGTCCAGTGGTGGCGATCCCGACTTTCTAGCAGTAAGTCGTGGGTCGAACCCAGGCAGGCGCAATACTTTGTGTGATTTATTTCATCACCATTGCTCTCAAAAACGGTGAAGGAAAACATCATGAGGAAACCGGCATGTCTTAGAACCAAAAACTTGAAGGCTTATGACATCTACCAACCCGCACTGGGCCCGCGTGGTGGATTAAAGCCTACTCCCGCTCATAGAGAGGAACCCTGTGTCCCAGCAGTGGGATCATTTTAGGCTGATGATGAAAACCCAGCTTTATCACTATAAAGCTGGGTTTTCAAGTGTCAAGGACAGTTGCGAGTAGTGACTATAAGTACAGTACTGTACTACTGGTACTGCAGTACTGGTACTATAAGTACCAGTCTGTTATCCAGTGACTGTTTACTTGATACTGTTCGATGAGTTTACACCACTAGCACCAATATCTAGGCGGACTATGTCCGCAGTAGTTTTCATGATGTTTCGACCTATATGACACTAGCTGATGCCCGCGGCTTTGCCCGCGTGGAAGTCGGTCAAATTATATACTAAAACCTTCCTTTTGAATCACGCTAACTATTAAAAAAGACCGCTTCAAAATCCGTTGCGTAGTTATAAAGATTTAAGCATACATAGGGACGGACAGACAGCGACAGCGACTTTGTTTTATACTATGTATTGATGATGATGTTGGTGGGGCCATGGGTGGTGGTGAGTTTGTCATACTCCCTGTACCTATTTTCTTCACATTTGACCAATTTAAACCGCACGAAAATGTATACCACGAGGCATTACGACGAGACTAAAACAAATTCAACTCATTTCAATCGGATTTTATTAACAATCTCAAGAGTTTAATGTTTTTGCACGGAGCCCTAATTAATTTTCTGTAATTAATTAAGAAAGATGAAAGATGATGATGTAAGTAAATCTAAATTACTCATAACATGAGGTTTGTGCCAGTAAAAGTCCTGTCAAAATTTAAACGGTTCAGCCGCATATGCATTCAGTAAAAAGCCGTTATTATGAAATTATGAAGAGACACTTCAATTAAATTATTTTGTAAAGAAGATATTGCCACCCGTCTATGCCGAAGTATGTGAGAATGTGTGGGAACCAGCCCTAGTGAAGTGTCTCTGATACTACAGAGAAAGCTCCTTTGTGCGTCAGTAAAGTGAAAATGTCAATCAGGTAAAGTTAACATTAGCTTGACAAGCATGATGAGTTGGCATTTGTTTTATGGTCAACGAGGAGTTACTGATGTAAGTAGTTTCCTTTGTAACATTATGTTTTTGTTACATGTTAACATGGTAATTTCAGTTGTACGAAGTTTGTATGTCAAGACGGGCAATATAACACTTTTTGCAACAAAACGTTTTTTTTTGTGTGATTTTGTAAGTCGGTTGACTTCTAAAACAATATAAACCCTAATAAAATACCTTTAATCCCGGAAGTCGTTGACTTTGTTTCATTGACTTTTTTGCCACAGACTACAAAAAAAAAAATTACACTACAAATAATTGTGGGTGATGAACGTAATGCAGTCATCTTTATGAGTCGATTTTTTATTTGTATTGAATCAAAAAACATTAAAGTCGATGTTTAAAAACGAGGCCATTGAAACTCCAGAGCGGCTAAGAATTAATTCACTTATAAACTATTGAAACATGACGACAGCCTTCCGCTAACCCTAACATTATAAATTACGGGTCAGTATCGCCCCTCTGTTTACCACCGCAATATATTTCATCGTGGCTCCTATTAAACCGGACCTTACAATTATGACTGCAGTTAACCTAACTACTCAACGAACTACCGTTGAAGTTTTATTAAAAGTTTCATCAATTTTCTTTGTAGTTTGATGACGTTAAACATTGATATAGAAAATGACGGTCGTGTTAATGAACTCTTGTGATCAAACTTATAGTGTTAAATCCAGACCCCGTGGCTGCTAAAAAACCCAATAACATTGATGCATGCATTATTAAGGAAGTAGGTGAATAATAAATAATAACAAAAACAATAAATCGATTATTTTAATAACTAAGGCTATATCAATATATGTATGAATCAAAGTTCAAAGTTCATTTATTTGTCAGAAACATGAGTATACACACAAAGCATGTAAGATGTTAAGTACATTAGAAAGAATCACAGTCATGTTTTACCTTTACGGCGTACAAATATGTATTATACATTTGATCAATAATCCAATTCATTGTATCTATTAATTATTAAACATATTTATATATTTAAAAAAAAAAAAATAATAATTGAAATTCATTTGTTAACAATTACAATAAATTACATTTCCATAATATAATATAGGTACATACAGCATAAGCAATTCAAACATTAATTAAATGAGATAAGTGGTATAGTCAAAATTAATTCAAATGTCAAAATAAGATTTAAAAAAACTAAGAACAGTCCACAGAATCAAAAAAGTAAAGTAAAGTCACCTGTCGAGGCTGCGGGTTGTCCGCAAGGGATACCGAGGCCTCGACATGAAGGGCGAAGAAGGAACATGGGTGGTTTTTAGTCAGTAGAAGTCTGACACTCCCTTTCGCTCTGCCCAAGAGCGGGATGGGTTATTTGATGATTTCCCACCCCCAAAAAAAAAAAAAAAAAAGTCAACAAAGTCAAAAATTTATCAAAATGTCAAAATAAGATAAAAGATCGAGATCGGAATCGAAAGCCATATATAGGCTGTACATACAAAAGGGATTCAGATAGGCGTAAATTCCTGATAATAATTGGGATATATTATATAATATGTATAGGTTATACTGACAAAAGTTTTTGGTAGGTATATTTTTTCACATCTCGCATCGTGAACGCGTTGCTTAAAAAATATATAAATTCACAATATTGAAAATCAAAGTCTCTTGATACAATTCACTTTTGATTTCACACAAGAGGTCGGAGATTTTTGTATACGTTTTACCAAAAAATAACTAAATAATTGTATTGGTTATGACTGTCACTATTTTTTTGAGGGTTTTATTTCGTTTTCAGATGTAAATATTAAGTTTTACTTTAAAAGTTCACTTGTTGTTACTATATGAGCTTAATCTGAAAAGTGTTAAATTGTAATTTGAAATACAGAATATCGCACCCAGTATGTTTTCACTGCACAAAACTCATCTTCTACCTATATATTGTTCAAGTCTAACAGAATAAATCCTGACAATCCTACATATTTTTACCTAAATAATTTAGTTACTAACGAAATTAACGCGCGTAGTATATTCTAATTAAAGGAGGAATTAAGGAGCTCGTGGCTTAATAAGAACTGCCACTCGGGTCGATCTTTAGGTAAAGCTGTGCTTGCCTAGGTCGGTCTGTGGATGGGTGACCGCCCGACATACCGAGTTTCCTCCGTGCTTCGGAAAGCACGTTAAGCTGTTGGTCCCGGCTGCCATATATAGAGCTTTGGCAGTCGTTACAGGTAGTCAGTGACCTGAAATTCTGACATCCAGTCTTACCAAAGAGTATCGTATTAGGTACGTAGTATTAACTGGGTTGTGGAGGTCAGATAGGCAGTCGCCCCATGTAAAATACTGGTACTCAGCTGCATCCGGTTAGACTGGAAGCCGACCCCAACATAGTTAGGAAAAGGCTAGGCAGATGATGACTATATTCTAATTAAATTGGCGTCAGTACCAGCCATTAAATTAACGCATTTAGTTACATTAGCTCTAATTATGATGACCCTCTGACCTAGCCACCTTTGTGACTTTCAACTAAGTAACGGTAGCCAAAAGTTTTAGAAAAACGGCTTGTCCTTTGTTACCTACAACAGTCCCCATAAAGAAGAAGAAGGTAGGTAGAAATAGCGCGAGGCAGAATTCCCACGATTAAAAAAACAGTGTGTCTAGTTGGTCGTGTGGTCGCAAGCGCGACTGCCGAGTATGAGGACTTGGATTCGATTCTCGGTTCTGGGAAAGTGTTACTTGGTTTTTCAATCAGGAATTTTTCAGTAACTGCCTCCATGACTGGAGTGACTCCGTGCCCAGTTGATGACAATGGGCTCGCCTTATAGAACATGGAACTTAAAACATAACTGGTGAAATGTGAGTGTACTATGACGTACCGTAACCCTTGTTTTTGGCGGGTGGAAAAGCAAAATAACTAACCCCTCCCGCTCTTGGGCAGAGCGAAAGGGAGTGTCAAACTTCTACTGACTAAAAACCACTCATGTTCCTTCTTAGCCCTTCATGTCGAGGCCGCAGTATCTCTTGCGAACAACCCGCAGCCCCGACGGGACGTACCGTAACCCTTGATGATTACAGAGCCGTAACGTTACGTTTTGTAAAAAAAACCCTACTCTTGGAGTCGTCAATCTGCAAGCGTCAAGCTAGCAGGTTGAAGACGTAACAAAAAACCATAAAGCATTGTTATAATCACCATAGTGCTTAGTTTGTTGCCATCATTATTGTATCCGAGGTAGAAATAATGTAACAATTTTTCTTTTCCATTAACGTTTAAATATAATACTGGTTAACAAACAAGCTTAGCCACAGCTCAGACAGGCTTAATTAAAAAAAGAAAATACCTACTTTATTTTTATAAAAGAAGTTTTAGATATTCCTAATCTACGAAAACGTTTTTGTTTATAAAAAATAATCTCATTAAAATCATTACAAAAATAAGTATTAAGTCTATTCCGTCTTTACTCTCTGGTTCAATGTCCAAATGAAAAGTGTTTCTGACTCGCTCTCTTAGAAGTACTCTTAAAGGACATATTTTGCATTGTCCATAATATAATTTTTAAGGAAACAACATCTTAAATTAACTGTTTGACTATTTCTGCAATTATAAAGATCAGGATTCTGATTGCGTGTTAACAACAATTGATTATTCATACTGTCGCAGTAATCTGTACGGTAGTTGAATTCAATCTGTTTCGTGCGATCTCATGAACATAGTGCTTGCTGTGTCACTCTTTGCTGACACTGGTGGTCCGTCTTTCAGGCCACTGACTTCATCAAAAAATTACAAATAACAGCCGGAACCTTGGTTTGAGTGGGTGTTTACCCATACATAGACCAAGCTAGGTAACCGCAGCTTAACCTTAAGATCGATCCGAGCTTTTATTCTTTATCCACGATCTCCTCGACGAGCTATCTAAAAACGCTAAAAGAAACAGAGAGGCCAATTTTCAGTAGACTTCGTTACCTAAGCTTACCTAAACAATCACTAGCAAATAACACAATAGGGTACCAAGATAAACCGGGCCATTCATCATGCGACTGAGCCACACCTCAGATATCCACACAATAGTTGCAGCAACCAGTCGCAGTCGCTAACAATGCTTGCGGAATGTTAATTGCTGTCGTTTGTCGCAAGACACTGATAAATGTTGACGCTTGTCACTTGGAGATTTGGGGTGGACGCACTGGGTTGGGTTGACGTGGCGGTTTTGAAAAACCTTCTAGTGTAATGACACATTACATTTTTTTTGTTCAATGCATTAATACGTTCACAGTGGCTCTTTAGTGTGTGAACTTAGATGACATGATAATGTTAATGGTAACGCGTTCTAAAAAGCTTTAAATTAACTCTTATCAGAACTTGACAGTTTGGAGACGCTTCTACAACGAAAAAAAGACGTGTGGACTGCCGCGGTAAAGCTATTGCATAGCATTTTTTATCAACTTATGCAATTATAATTATTTATTTATTTTATTAATGCAGTATTTAAATATAGTACCTATTTATACTTACACTTTTACTAATCATCCTCATCTTTTATAAAATGTCCTTTTACGTCTCATGTCGCGCCTTGGCGACAACTATTTTTGTTGGCAGCCCTATAATCGATCTTATTCGATTTATTAACTTTGATTTTGCTGTTTTAAAATATTAAATCTAATAATTTTTCAATGTTTACTTTTCATCTGACATTACGTCAGTTGTCAAGATGTCATTTACTTTTTCTTTTATTTTGTGTCATAGTTTTTCTTAATGGTTAGAGCTATGAAGGTTACATTTGATTTATATAATTTAATTTATTTTTATTAATATGTTAGCTCAAATAATGTAATTTATTGATAATTTCTATTAATAGTATCTTATGTTACGCTTATAAAATTAATTAACACGCTCACAGAAATTGTTTGAGGAAGTTTTTGACTGAATAATACAGGCCGTTTTAAATACAGGCAACTCACAATTTTTAATTTCAAGAAATTGTCAAGTGTCAATTTGTCAAGTGTCAGTTTGTTAGGTTTTTATTTTCGTTACGGAATTTCTGGATTCGGTCCCCACGCTCAAGGCCCGCGATAGAAGCTATGCAATAGCTTAATAATATATTTAATAACTTGACATGAACCACTTAAATAATTGAAAAAATATTGAACTGAATTTACACATCACAATTCATAATCGTAGTATATATATACCAAGTACCGATCAACATTTTTTTTTGGAAACTGCAACGTTAAAAACACCAAGTGCGTTAAACATTCCGCGAACCTGTCTTGAATATAATCTCGTGAATAGACCAAGATTCACCACAAACATCTTGCAAGCATCTCTACAATTTGATAGAGCGTGCGACACGATATTTTTAATAGAGTTAGCCTCCCTGTGGGATATGTTGAAGTAATTTCACCGTTTTATTGTTGCTTGACGAAATTTTGATGAAATAAAAGTAAGAGATTGCGCCGAGGTAGAGCAGTTTTATAGTAGAGTTTGGAAGTTTTGTGTCTTGCGCCTTTTTCTTTTGAGATGTGAGCTGGAAACTAAAGTTAGAGGGTGTTGCACTGTTGTGGTGTTATATTATTTATGTTTTGGTTGGTTTTAGATGTGTGGTTGAAACAGGGGAAAACGTTTGTGTGGTGTAAACGTCACTAGCCTGCCTTATCATCATCATCTTGCAATCAAGACGAATGCTCCTTGATGTTATGACATTGTTTAATATATGCCGCAACAAATTCGATTGACCTGACTTAGTAAAGAATCTATGTTACCTTGTTCCTCGAACAGTACATGTACGTGAGGTGCGCGCACGGGGCTTGTTTGCTTCAGGCTGTTGTAAATCCTCCGCTCGCGCTCACCTCTTCACCGCTTGGTTGAGACTTAAAACAATGAGTTTAGCTTAATCGACATACTATTCCTCAGTAAAAACGTATTCAGGAAGCAAATCCACGCAGCTCTTAAGGATCGGCGGTCGACCATTGTGATGTAATATGTAGGTATAGAAATTTATTGTGTGGCCTTTTGTGTAACTTTTCGTATATTATGCATCACTTATTGTAACTGTTATTTTAGTTTATATCATATACATAAATGTCTCTCTAGTTACTTATCATTTAAAGACAAGTAATCTGTGGAAAACGTAGTGGGTAGCATAATTATTATATTTTAGTTTTTAAGCCTTGTTTTAACCTGTAATATGTTACTGTTTGTTTTTCCTTAATAAATAAATCTTCTTGTCCTTGTTCCATAATACTTTTAGTCACCTATAACCTATACCCTCGTCATCATCATCAGCCTAGCCTTTTCCCAACTATGCTGGTGTTGGCTTCTAGTCTAACCGGATGCAAGTTTACATGGAGTGTTTAAAACTAACCCATCGTCTATTCTACGGAATAGAATATTTTTTTTGGTGAAAGAAACACGTGCAAGACACATTGAATCTAGGGAGTCCCGTGCGGTAAACAGAATTACCTTTGAACGATCTAATTGTCTATAAAAAGCATGATTCGCCGTTGAATGGTAATACAATAGGTGTATGCTGCAGTAGGTACAATGTACATGGGTCGTACATTTAAAGCTCATTTTTATATTACGACGTCAAAAAACTCGACTGACCTTCGACATCTCCGTTAGGTACTCGTTAAAATATATCACAACTAAAGCAACAATAACTCTTAGTTACTATAAGCTTCATGTAATGCTATTGAACAACTTATATACTAGAAAAACGCCTGTCACAAGTAAGCAATTTCATTCAGCAGGATTTCTAAAATACGTCAAGTGTCTAACAATTGGTTTATTTCGCTAGCCCAAAATATATTTCACTCCCACACACGCGCCATGCGAAGGCTAGTTCTAAATATAGGACGAAAGTAATGTGTGTGGATTTGACATCGTTAGTGCCAGAATATGTGAACATTGAACAACCAGAAGGTCATGTAGCTATGTTATTTTCTGACCGGTCGATGGAGCTTGTAGATTAAAATATGCTCGACAATCAAATGGACATACGTGGCCGACCAAATTCGCTGAAAAACTGGTTGGCGGTAAGGTTGAAGTATGCTTGAGTGACGTAAAGTAGGAAGTACTCTGGGCAGTTGGACGATCTTTCGCATTGCTGGTTGAAGCTGAATGGGAGTTGCCAAAAATCGAGTCAAATGGCGTGTGATTGGGGAGGTCTTTGTCCAGCTGTGGACTGCTGAGGGCTGATGATGGACAAATATCTTTGGAGAATAGTTAGTCTTAATCTTTTTGGGCACGTTAAATCAGTGTTGTGCGTCTGTTAGATTTATCGAAAAATATTGGACACGTATTTTTTGTTTTATCAAATCAATAAAAATGACGAAGATAAAACGCGTCAAAGAATTTAATGGGGGTTTGTGACGTCAGTCACTGGTAAAAAATGTAAAGACATTTCTTAGAATATGACGTCACACGAGTTTTCAAAACACTGTATCGTCTTTGTTGTTGCTTTGTTTACGTAAAAAAAGAAAAAATACGTGTCTAATATTTTTTGGTAATCTATCCGATGGACTAATTTGATTTGTTTTGTTAACTAACTACATAAAATTAATTTCGATGTTTTTTTAGAATAGGGTTTCTAAAAAAACATCGAAATTAATTTTATGTCCGTCACCAATTTATGCGTGACTGGAACCTGTACTATCCACGGAGCACAAACTATGAAACTTCTATAGTATTCTACATAGTTCGACATAATGTAGCATGTAACACGCTGGCGAGGTAATGTCTCCGCAAGGGAACTTTTTCACTGCTTTTTACCTAAAGACTAAAGTGTAGTTAGAAACTTTTAGAACAGTTGCTCGGGAGATGGGACCGATTTTATGGAAAACATAGTTTTTTTTGCAGAATCTGGGTACGTCTAAAGAATTTTGTTTAGGTAAAAACTGGTTAAACAAATGCAATGAAATCCCAAAGAACAGACTATATTCCGTGATTTCAAATATTTTATAAACACAAATAAATAGTGACAAAAAAAATATAATTAGTCCGTCGGATAGATTTCCAAAAAATATTGGATACGTATTTTTTCTTTTTTATCGTAAAGAATAAATTAAGACTTCAGTGCTTCGAAAAGTCGCGCGAAGTCACAGTTTGGTACTTTTTTACCAAAACCACTTGATCTTTGACACATTTTATTTTCGTAAATTTTTATTAATTTGATAAAACAAAAAACACGTATCCAATATTTTTCGATAATCTAACAGACGGACTAAACAGAATCATATTTTTTAGGTCAGTTAACTACCCTATTGCTCAAAGACTAGATCGCATACATTTCAGTAAATTAAAATTCAAATAGAGTTTTGCTGTCCCTTTAATGAAAACATTTTACTAAAAGTATGTTATTTCGATATACAAAATCATGGCAAAAAACAGATTTAAAATCATAATGTTATTATTAAAAAAAAAACTACGAGTAAAGGAATTTAATAAACGGAGTTGTATTATTAAATTTCATTTTAGTATTCATGAATATACATAGATCACTTTGATCTTGTTCAAATTAGATAAGACGTAGAATAACATAATATATATGCAAAAAAAAAAAAATGCACGTATTGGTCTACTATTTATATTTTTTGGACTAGCCCGTCACGCTATTCTCAAACCACTGTGACTCCTGAAAGTCAAAATCAACGGTGCTGACCCACAGAAAAGCGCCGAGACAATGAAGATCGACGAAGTCGAAGAAACGAATTTAACTATCTTAGATCTCGCAACGAAATGAATCAGAAATAAAAAAACTTTTTTGCAAAAAATAAAACCGACTTCAAAAACACAAAAAAGTGAAAAATAACTTTAGCTTCTGAAGTCGGTGACTTTTGTTTGTTTTATTCAGTTTTTTTGTCACCGACTTCAGAAGCTAAAGTTATTTTTCACTTTTTTGTGTTTTTGAAGTCGGTTTTATTTTTTGCAAAAAAGTTTTTTTATTTTTCCATTTTTAGTTGTAATATCCTTCACAAATATTTGATATTCATTAATTTTACGTTGTTAACAATACATGTCACGGTAATAGGCTTATCCGCAATAAAATGGAACTTAACATACCTAACTCTCGAGCGGGCGTGGGCGTCCTGTACACATCTGCGTACCCCGTCAGAGCATACAGGCGTGATGGTAAGTTAAGATGTTGCGTAAACAATAAACATCCAAGCGATTGCAGCAATCACGACAGATTTGCCGTCTATTTTTGAAGAGTTCTATTGTATATCTCCGAAGATCAGGATCAGATCTTCACCAAATTTAAATGGGACCACCTCAGGAGTATACTCTTTTAAATAAAAAAAGAATTTTGAGAATCGGTTCACAAATGGAGGAGAAATCAGGTAACATACATAAAACAAAAAAAAAAAAAACAAAAAAATACATACACACGAACATAGAACCTCCTCCTTTTTTGAAGTCGGTTAAAGAATAGCGGAGGAGTCGGAAAAAACATAACATATTGGACTACTAATGCAAATTATTACCTCCAACATACAGCACAGGTCAACCACAACTGGGTATCGGTTCGTGTGCCATATTATCACTTAAGGACAGCCCACTGACAGTCAACAGAGCCATTTTGTTAAGCAACTCAGAGTTATACTAGGGTAGTAAAACCTTACCAGTACCATTGTGTTACCAGTTGTTAAACTTTGAACAAGACCCTCCACAGCCTGGCAAATGTTTAGACATGTCAAGTTACATACATACATGCATAAACTCACACCTTTTTCCAATGGGAGTAGCCCGAAAACCCAAAACGATCGAACTGCAACGATCTTTACATACACTTTTTGCGTACACATCAGGTCATACACGCAAGCTGATTGCGAGCGCATGTATCTATTCTTTCTAAAGAACCTCACAAATAAGGTCACTTAAAGAAAGAAATTAACATTATAAATTTAGTGCGTTTATCTACATAGTACAGAGTTTATCACTTATTCAAAAAGGACAGTTACATCATAAACCTACCATATCCATCATTTTACAAGTCCGTTAAAAAAAAACACATACGAAAAAAAGTGTCCAAAAATATTGGTACATTTATTTTCGTTCCGACTCCCGTCCCAAATGTTATATGTAACACCGTCAAGGGGTTGGGACATCCAAACTCTTCGCTTCACGACTATACAACAGAACTCCATTACTTGGCCCACCTTGGTCCCAAGGCCCTGGACCTTTTTAGGAGATTAATGGCCATAAAGCATTATTTTTCACGTCAACCTTTTTAGGCAAATATTTTGATTAAAAATGCTGATTTTCCGTTAATGGGTGGACTTACGAGGCGGGTTGGGTTGGGTTTGCTAATTATTTTGGGCGAGATGTTTCTATGTAATGAGAATTTTTAAGCTTTTTACATACTAGGGCTTACATACATTTTTTTTCTTAGCCTGTTTTGTGTCCCATTGTTGGCTAAAGGCCTTCCCTTTCTCCAACCAAACCTTCAGTATGTTATATTAACAAAAATGGAAGTATACACACCTAGTACAGTCGAACAAGCTAATAAGTATACAGCCAGCTAATTTGCATTTACTTTTAAGAATATACAGATACATTTAGAGACTGATGTGAAACGATACAGCGTTTGACATCAGCCGTTTAATGCGAAACGCTTTATAATACAAAATTTCAATCAATACTTTCAGTGTACTTGAATTATAAAAATCTCTACCTGTATACTTGTTCGACTGTACAGAATCTAGGTAATTTAATCATCAATTTTATTATATGTCGTTTCCACATTTTCACAAAATTTTGTATTTCCCACACACCTTATTTGAATACCGGTAAAGTGTAAATAAAACAGAATCACGTAATTTATATAACATTTACACAACCAAAAATACATCAAAATGAATAGTTTCACTACAAACTCGCTGCTACGAACCGGGTTTTATCAAAGGACTCTGAATTCTGCGTTGTCAAGCCACAACATACTGAGATAACTCTGTCCATTACAAAGCACTTGCTGGAACATAGTACAAAGAAAATAGTTGACGGTCGCGGCGCCCTCTGGCGGTGGCGTGATTCGCTTAGTTTGCCTTGCAATTTAAGTGAGAGGATTTCGATTTATACGTATTTTTGAGGACAGAAGAGATAATGTACTCGTTATTTGATTGAATTTTGTCACAAAAGTAATGTAAGTTAGAAGGTTTTTAGAATTCAATAAAAACAGGATCGTTTTAATTAAAATACTTGATCATTTAGTATTTCAAATTACTTAAAATCGTTCACATTCTAGTACCCTTTACTCTAATCCTTTTTTTTCGGTGGTTGGAAATCATCAAATGACTCCTCCCACTCTGGGCAGAGCGGTAGGGAGTGTCGGACTTCTACTGACTAAAAACCACCTATGTTCCTTCTTAGCCTTTTGTGCCGAGGCCGCGGTATCTCTTTCAAACAACCCGCAGCCCCGACGGGGTTTACTCCAGTTATTCCGACAATTCATATTCTCAATACCTCAGCCTCCTCGCTTTAGGGAAAACTTTTATGATTAACCTACATACAAAGGCACCTACTCATACATATTTCATTAGTCTTAAGCTCAAGCTCCAAATTAATTTCCAAAGTGAAATCGAGTGTAACATAACATACTCGAAATTAAGCCAAAACAGGGCATAGCATTACAACTTAAAGCGGAACCTACGGAACTATGTTTACGGTCAATTTGTAACATGGGCTGGCACTAAGGGGCATCACGTCACGGTGGCTGACACAGGCACAAGTTAAATTGTGCGGCCGCGCTGCGCTGTAAGCTCGTACGTACATTATGAGGAGGTGCTCGCGTTACTGTTGTCGAGTTATAGCTTTGTGGTAGACATTATGATTGCGCTCATGGGCGTTTTGTCGATTGAGGGACTGGTAACCTCCCCGTCGGGGCTGCGGGTTGTTCGCAAGAGATACCGCGGCCTCGACATGAAGGGCTAAGAAGGAACATGGGTGGTTTTTAGTCAGTAGAAGTCTGACACTCCCTTTCGCTCTGCCCAAGAGCGGGAGGGGTTGTTTGATGATTTTCCACCCACCAAAAAAAAAAAAAAAGGACTTGTAACCTTTGGTATTGGAAGGTGGATCCGCGAACGAAACATAGATTCGCGTTTTGGCTGTCTATTAGGGATTGCGTCATAAACGAGGTCCTGAGAAATCATGAAGGGAAAGTGAAATGTTTTAAGTACAGAATTAGTTTGTTTTGTTGTCACACAACTGGTTTTTCAAGATTTAAGTAAGAGCTGCACCAAGGATGTAATATAATGTTTCTTCATTTTTGCCTCAAAAAGCACGTTAAGGGCCGTTTTTGGTCTTACCAGTGATTTGTACAAAAGATTTACATCTTAGATAGATTTTACGAGTAGTCAGAAAGCTGGCAGAAGTCTGGCAAGCAGTTTTATCAACGGGTGTCGTATTACCAAGTGTTAAGGTTGTTAAGGTCAGAAAGGGAGTTGCTCCATTCAAGTTACAGATATTATATTTCAGCTGCATCCGGCTAGGCTGGAAACCGACCCCAACATAGTTTAAGAAAAGGCTGATAATGATGTTAGGTCGTCTTCGAACGCACCCGTTTCTGTAGCCAATCTCCCGTCCACAACTCGAGTAACAAACAAGTAATAATTAAAGACACTGTACCTACGTCAAAATGATGACTGAAGTATAGCGTAATATATTAAATTATCTCTCTGACCATATTACATATTATATGCTCAGTATATAACCGACGAAATGTAATTGAGTTTTTAGTAATTTGCCATTTCATGTTGATGGACTGGGTGAGTTGGGTTGTTCGAGTTACTCGTGTATTTCTGGGTAGTGCTATTAATAAAATGCCAAGGCCCGGCTTCCACCAAAGCAGAGAGGAGCGGAGACAAGAGGAGATGTGCGGAAATCGGCCAATAACATTAATTAAAGTTTACATGTGGTCTATCGCCCTTCCTGTGATTGGTCGTATTTGGCACATCTCGTCTCCGCTCCCGCTTTGGTGGATGCCCTGGCATAAGTATATTTGCTTTCATGTAGTTGACAGAGGAATATACAAGGTGTAAATGGACCTTGGACAAAGCCTATCCAAGCATTCTGTTCATCAGATTAAGTAACTCTTCGTAAAAAATATTGCTGGTATAAGACTGGTGTAAATAACTTTTTTTTGGGTTGACAAATCACGTCTTACAGTAAGACTTAATGTGACGCACTCAACACATTGTTCTGATGAATGGATTGAATAATACAGGGTTCTATATAGGAGGTATTCAAAGTAAATTAACATTAAAACTTGTACCTAAAAAGCTACCAAGAACTGGGACAGATAGACAGTTGCTCGTTTGAAATACTGGTTTGCTCCAATTTTACCCATACCCAATTGGAAGCCAGTCCTAATATGGTTGCTAAAAGAAAGGCTAAGTAATTGTTAATTATAATGATGATACTGTTTTTTTTCTTTTTTAATTATACTGTTCTGTCTGTACTGTGAAAAAGTCTCACCCATTCCTTTTCAACCCTGCCGGTGTTTTGCCTTCTCTGTCCAACTGGTCACGAACGAGACTAAATCTAAAAAATAATTCAAATAATCTGTTGATAATTATATTATATTACGCAAGCTTGAATAAACAGAACAGCATTTAAATTAAACGTGTAACTGAACACTGCACTTGATTGACGAATTATCGAATTAAGTAGGCTCAAATACAATATTACTTAATTGATAGTTGAGCCGTTTGAGGTTGAAACATTTGGCCATGAGGACCGAGTGGCCATCTAGTACTGCGGACTGATTTTTGACTAAATTTATTTTTCATAAAAGTCGTAAAAGTTTTTACGACTATTTTGTTAGTGGTGTAAAAATTAATTAATTTGTTTGTCATTCTCATCCATTCCGGAGTTGGACGAACAACTCTGTGACGAAGCAAAACAAAGTATAATTGTGGAAAAGTGATATTCATATAGGTACCATATTCATATATATATATAGTAAAAAAGAAATACTTTGACAATAACAGTGCAATCAGACCTCAGTCGTCTAACTTCGATCATTTGTCTCAAATAAATGTCACCTCATACATTTTATGTCACAAAATATGTCAAATGTCATCGATCAACCGCAAACTGGTTGTACCCTTTTATTTTTAACCGAATTCGTCAGACTTTTTTGTGTGTATGTTAACCGAATTCGTCAGACTTTTTTTGTGTGTGTATATCTTCGTCAATTGTTAACCGATTTTGATCTTTCTCTCCTTAGCGTGTCCATGACAATATTTAAATGATTATTCGTTTGGTAAAAAAATAAGTCAAACAGACAAAGTCACCGATTTCAGCAGCTAAAATTATTTTCAATTTTTATGATTTTGAAGTCGGTTTTATTTTTTGTTAAAATGATTTATTATTGTTCCAGTTTTACGAGTAGTTGTAATATGATCAGGTTTACCTAATAGCCTGAAAGAATTCAACTATCAGTCCAAAAAACGAAATCAAACAAATGAAAGTGACCGACTTTAGAAGCTGACTTTTTCTTCTAAAGTTTATTTTTCACTTTTTCGTGTTTTTTCAGTCGTTTTATTTTTTGTTAAAATGTTTTTATCATTTTATTTTTATGTAACGTCCTATACAAATATTTGCAATGCATTTATTTTGTATTGTTAGCTTTATATTATTATCATCATGTGTCAAGAACAGTGATGTTATTTCAAATTGGATATGTCCACCACCATTAATATTGTTTTAATGGTGTTGCTTCAATTTAATATTTAAGTATCAATTATAATAATAAATTGTAATTACTAAACAAAATTAATGTTAGCTGGTCATGTAGGAAATTCATAATATGTCTATAAATAATATACTGAATTATTTAACGAGTTAGGTCATTCACACACACAGATGAAAAGATTAGGGATGCATCCGATTCCGATACCGATACCGATATATCAGCGATACTTCGGGTTTGCCGATATGTCTCCTAATATATCGAGAGATGCAGATCCGTTCGTTTTCTGGTGCAATGACTTCTTATACCCAAACTTGAAAAAAATGGCGCAGAAGTACTTTAGTTTCCAAATGAGCTCTGTCGCATCGGCGAGACTATTTTCCACCGCAGGTCTTTTTCAAACAGACTTACGAAATCGCCTTTCTCCGCAAAACTTAAGAATACTTTGTTTTTTAAACAAAAATCTTATCAAAGTTAATTTTAATTACTAAAACTATTACCTAATATCAACCTGTCTGTATTTTTAAAATAATTAAAAAAAAATAACCTGTCTTGTGTTTTATTATTTTACCTTTATTATTTATTTCAAAAAGCGTATCGGTATTAGGCATTGGTATCGCCGATATTTTTATAAAAGTATCGGTATCGATATCGTATCGGCAAAAAGGCGTATCAAGGCATCCCTAGAAAAGATCATTAATAATTTTAAAAAATCAGTTTGCTTTGTTCTCAAATCATCATCTGCCTAGCCTTTTTCGAACTATGTTGGAGTTGGCTTCCAGTCTAACCGGATGCAGCTGAATACTAGTATTTTACAAAGATCGGTTGCCTACTTGACGTCCACAACCCGGTTAGTGCTGTGTTGTTTGCTTTGTCTCAAACCAATGCCGTTATTTTTTTGAGAAAAAAGACTTTTCAAGAGCAATAAATAATGCGAAAAAGTTAATTTCGGGCTTGAATAAATTCCCTTACCCGAAAAAGTCAAACCTATTCAAAAAACAGTATGTAACCACATAAAAAGTAAAACCTTCTTGAATAGGAACTAGGCCGACCCGGGCAAACCTATTGGACCTAAACTTCTAACGAAAGCACTTATTCATGCAAAATTAATGTAGCAAAATGAATTGGACGTACGTAGGTGTTGGTGGAAATCTCGAATGGCAACACATTACTCCATAAACATCATACGAGTCGGCTCGGGGGGAGATTTATTGACGTTTCATGAAACGTGAGCGTAAGTCCGAAAGTTTTGAGGTAACCCTGTGAGGTGGTGCAAGGGATGAATGGAGGCGGATCATAGTATACACATAACATCACGTCCGTAATCCCTAAAGGATGAGACAGATACGACAGAAGTGTACCTAATAGTAGGTAGATATATAGGGTGCGAGCCTATTGCCATCAACAAGGCACAAATCAAGACTGGACTCCGAACTAGTTGACAGTAGAGCGGTCCACTAGGTAAACACAGTAGAGGTAGACCGTACAACCGACCAACCCATTTCGACGTCGCATTGCGACGCACGCGGCGTTCTCAATAGTAATTCTTTCTTTTATGAGATGGGCCAACTCTTGACCTCTATCTTGTCCAAAGGGCAGAGATGAGGTCGACGATGGAAAGAGCTAACCCAGAAAAAGCCTATTTACTCGTGACTTAAATATTATAGGTTGGGGATATATGAACTCGGGAAAACCGACGGACGCAAGGAGTTCCGCTCTTTGGCTGCGCGCATAATAAAATATGTACCAAAGCGCATCGTATGAATGTGTGGATCATCGACAAGGTATGGTAGAAGGGTAATCAATGGAATCAGCCAGTGGAGCTCTTGTGCACACTCTCCGAGGTACAGTCTGTAGAAGACCGACACATATGCAACTTTGCTGCGGTGGGCCAGGCAATGTAGCTTTGTCACCAATAAGCCTCCTGGCTCTGTACGCTACATAATCAAGTGTGGCAAGTTGGTATTTGGCTGAGCCATCCCAAAGATGACAGCATTTCTCCATGCTGGACCGGACTTGATCTTTATCACATCCTCTCTTTAGCGTATCCTCGTAAACAACATTGTACATTTTCTTGTTTGTGTTTATGATTCCATACGATAATGCAGGCTACCTCTTTAAGGGGAAAAACAGTTTTCTTGTAAGTCCTTAGTTTTTGATAAGACTGATCTTTAGTTTTACTGATTATAAAATATTAAAAGATAATTACTTATTTCTTTATCAAAGCCTACAAAAACGCGAAAACAACGCGTTTTTGTATGCTTTGATAAAAAAATAAATTAAAACCAAGTTCCATTTTTTTTTTTTGGGAGTAGCCCGCCACACCATTCCCAAACCACTGTAAATCCTGTAAGCCTGAATCAACAGTGGCGACCACAAGAAAAGCGCCGAGACAATGAAGCCCGACGATGTCCCAGAGAAACGATTTAACTATCCTGGATCCTGCAACGAAATTAGTCAGAAAAGAATAGCGGAGGAGTAGGAAAAACATAATTTTCACTTCCCTCCAAGTTCAATTTGCCTAACTAATCTTGGTTATGCGATCGTTCTTTGTTTTAATAATGACACTATTAGTACACTCGTCCCCTTATGACATAATCCCCGCTTCTTCCCAATGTCCCCAATTTCCCATTTCCATATGCACGCTACATTATGTCGTTAGTTAAGATGTGTACCAAGGAGCAGGACGTAAGCCTCCCACAAATTGTCACAACTAATGGTCCCGTGCGGTTTGCATGCATGGCTTCTTGTGACCGAGCCACGTACAATATAGCCAGCCTTTTAAGTACAGAAACGTGCTCACATTGGATTTCGATGTGGACTAAATAGATTTTTGAGTAAAAATAGGTAACTCGATTTTTATGCACTTAAATATAAAGCAGCTCGTGTCTAGATATTAAGAGCCGCTCGGATTAATCTTCAGGTTATGCCGCATTTGCCTAGGTTGGTTTGTGGATGGGTGACCACGTATTACATATATACGTGACTATTTGATGAAAGAGGCATTCAAGGAATTAATATGAACTGAGAGGGTTGTATTGGTGATTTTAATAATTATTACTGTGTAAAGTCACATTTGTTACGTTCTACGTACTGACCGGAAAATTGCAAAAAACGTTAGAAAATTCGAATTTCGAAGGCTATCCTGAAGCATTCACCTTCAGCTAGAATTGTCAATTTTCGTTAAAAGCAAGGTCTTGCAGCACAACCACCATTCTAGCCATAAGACGTCCACTGCTGGAGATAGGCCTCCCCCAGAAGGGGGGATTTGCCATAATCGCCACGCTTGGCAGGCGGGTTGGCGATCGCAGTATGGTTGTTACCATAGAGGTTGTTACGAAGGCTCAGAGAACGCTGATGCCCATTCTCTGGTGAGTTCCTTAGTCGCCACTTACGACACCCACGGAAAGATATGGGATGGTGCTATTCTTTACGTTCGACACAAATAAAGAGAAAAAAAAAGTTGAAAATTAAGATAAACTTCGATACTTTCAAGTTTTCGCGAAAATCTAAATACTTATAATAGGTAATTATCTATTTATCGTGTCGACGCAGGACCTTGATTTTTAAATAAGTACATAAAAGGGCCTTTTATTCTAGACCTCAGTATCTGGCATACATTTGAACTTGCTAGGTTACCGATTTTATCGATTTTCTCAAGAATGGCCACCCATTCTTGCGAAAAAGGTGGTGAAAATAACAGGTGGTGACACACGGACAGACAGACAGTCGGACAAGAGTTTCTTTCTTTTACCTTATGAGCTACGGAACCCTAAAAATACAGTCGAATTGAGAATCTTCTCCATTTTTGATGTCAGTTAAAACTGAGAATTAGTGAATATTTGTTAAATTGTAATTTCAGTAGTACTTGATAAAATCATTTAGGTACTTCGATGATGATATCATTTTATTGCCGTTATTATATTATAATCCCATTAGATTTGTAGAGGTTTTAGTGAAGATATCGCGATTAAGTGAATTTATTTGTAATTATCGGTTGATTAATCTATACATATAGTAAATCTGTAGAAAAATTGTTTTTGTACATCGAAAATATTACAAAAAAATAATTGTAAGGGTGTTAAAGTATATGGCTTCCGGCCAACGTAGGCGCGCGCCTGTGTACGGTGAGTAGTGGGCTAGCTCACCGTCAGTCCGTCTTATGACGACGCGACGACAGGCCGTTTCGACGCGCCACGTGTTCGTGAACATATTTTTTTGTTTTTTTTTTGGCTGATCAACAAACATCCAACCATTGTAAACTTTTAAAAAGTGGTGACATAGTCATGGCTTTGCATTACTCTCTTAATTTTCCACAGCGTAAGTTAGTTAACGCAGGTCAATGATTTAATATACTTTAATCTAAGCGACGCATTTTAATTTTCGACAATCACACGGACGAAGTCGCGAGCACAGCTAGTTAACCCTTAATCAGTGAATCAACATCCATTTCAAGAAATTGATATACACTAATACAGGAAACAAAACACTGGCATTAAGGATTTGTTTGAACATCGTCATCATCTGCCTCACCTTTTCCCAATTATGTTGAAGTTGGTTTTACTTTTAGCCAGATCTAGTTGAATACTAGTATTAGTTTACATGGAGCGACTCCCTATCTGACGCTATCGCTATAATACGATACCCGTTAGTTAGACTGGTTCTTACTGCCGCACTCAGAGAGCTTTAATGATTACTTAGGCCGTCACTTAGTAAAGGTCGTACTTTTGTATGACAAAACTGTCAAAACCTTTACTAAGTGACGGACTAAGTAATCAGATCTCTGAGTACCGCAGTTAGACTTTCAAACCACTGACTAACTTTAATAATTGGAACGAAGTTCCTTATCGCGCGTTGTGAAAGGGGGCTAGACGGAAAAAATTCTTACGAAAAGTTGTCACGACACTTTTTGCTATAGTAAGCTATTGTAAGCTGTGCGGCGTCGCATGTTTCTGTCTGTCTCTCTCTCTCTTATAGAAAGCAAGCCAGATATTTTCATTTCTACATTTCTTTTTTTTTTATTTTTTTATTTTTTTTTACATAATAAAAAATAATAACAATAACTTCGTTCCATCCGGGTGTTCCTTGACACCTCTCAAGTTTTTTTGATTTTTATTCCGATAATTTTTATAACTTAGACCAACCACCCAAGGTCTTAAGGGACCCCTCATACATTATAGTTGCGTATAAACAGCGTCGGTTGCTGAAATTTTGAGTACTACATCAACGTTCGACGAGGTCATAATTTAATTTGTTCCGTGACGTCACTCGTGACGTATCTACATAATAAATTGTATGGAGATGAAGACTAATTTATGGACAAGGGATGTTTTGTTATGCGCCGTATGCCCACAATATGTTATTGCTATTATCTTAGGGATCATGATGGAGGGTCACTTGGTATTCCACTTGATGGATGCGTGAGGGTTGGCCTGAATGTACAATTGAATTAATTCCTTTACAATATTTGATCCCTATCATCTTCACTGTAGAAACTGGATAGCTATGACGAAAAACCGACAAAGGTGGAGAGATTTGGAAGAGACCTACACTCAACATTGGGTGCTCAAAGGTTGAAGAGGAGAGCAGCGGAGCAGCGTCAGATGGTACACACACTGTGTTCCCATCTGGCTTTATGCTGAGCTGAGGACCTTCTGGTATTATCAGCTTGTTTCTTTTGTAAAAATAAGGTGTTTTTGTGAATAATGCCAAATAAACACTACCCCTCCTCCCCCCCCCCCTTTCTCTCTTTCTATCACTTCCAAACAAAGCTCTGCAGTTTCGTTCGTCTTCAAAATAACGTACACCTCAAATCTGTGTTCTGCTTTTGGCCGCCTAAAATGGCAATAGGGGGCTATATCAGATTTTAAACTGACATGTTTACTTTTTGAAAGAAAGAAAGAAAGAAAAATATTTATTTGGACAAACACAGGAACTACAAAAATAATAAAAAAAGAATCTAAAACTAAATAATAATAAAAAAGACCTGTGCGAGGCCAAAAAGGCTCCTATCTCAGCATGGTGCTGCGATAGATGAAAAAACAAATACCGCAGCGCTGGTATTCTGATAGGGCCCACTGTGATGTCACGGTCACACCTACGGACACATAATACATACTAACAAAATTAAAATTGAATACTTACTTAAACAAAATAACACTAAACAACACAAACACAATGAGTACATAAATGAAAATATTTTGTTTCAAGCTCCCGATATTTCGGCGCTGTTACAAGCACCATGATCACGATTTTCAGTGTTAATGATATTAGAAGCCATATTGCAAAATTTACCAAAAAGTAAGGGATCATGATAATTAATTTAATTACAAAATTGTACTAATATCTCCCGAGTAAGTTCCGAACAACTAATCTCATAACACAATTCATGAAAATTCCGCTACATTTTTTTTGGTAATAAACAAATAAGTTCTCCCTATCCGGAAACGGTCAAACATACCCATAATATTTACTAAACAGTTATCTCTATCGTTATTCGGATGATATCGGTCGGGTCCGCTACTTATAGATAAGTTAGGGTCCCTACAAATTGATACATGTGGTGAAAGGTTACAAGTTGGGTTCAACGCTAGGGAGTTGCTAGAGATTATGATAAACGTTGTTTTCAAGTCAAGTTGTTACTTCCTACTTTGGTTTGAAGGTCAAAGTCTAAGATTTATTTGTATATTCAACTAATATGCCAGAATTGTTTGTTTTGTTTTGGACATTTTCGATGCTATCATTAATAGTGAAAACGGGTTAGTGACCATGTCAGTTTAAAATCCTTTACTGATTGGACACCCTGCAATGTACGATAAGAATTTTAACAATAAGGTGCGGTCCACCCCCGTCGGGGTTGCGGGTTGTTCGAGAGAGATACAGCCCCAGCCGCAAAGGGCTAAGAAAGAACATGGGTAGTTTTTAGTCAGTATAGAAGTCTGACACTCCCTACCGCTCTGCCCAGAGCGGGAGGAGACATTTGATGATTTCCAACCCTTCAAACAAAAAACGCCTTGTTAGCCCAGGTGGTCACTATCGCTACTGCAGAGCATAAAGCTGGTTTCGATTCCCAGGATGGAAAAATAGTCATTGGGATTTTCCAACTAACTAATAGGCTCGCCGCCTGTTACATAAAATTTAGCACACGTGGCGATATGTAGGTGAACACCTCTGCTGACTCTTCATTTCATTACAGGCGTGATGTTATGATATCATACGTTCTGACAAATCTGCGGAAGCTACACCAAACCAAACCTAGCAACAAATCTGTTACACAATTGCCAATAGCAGACATGCGTAAGAGGCCTTGCAGCCTCCGGGACGACACGTGACCAGCCCGGTGGGTGTCTTTGACGGCTTGTCTATTCACTGTCTTGTCTTGACATAGACAATCGAATGGTCACGTGACGTCAATAGCTGTACCTGACGGAACATTTCAATGTAGCTCATGTTTTGTTTGGAGTGGTGGAGATTGACGTTATACACAAGTGACAAATGTCAATTGCCTTTTGTTTTGCAACCGGTTAGACTGAAAGCCGACTCCAACGTATTTGGGAAAACGCTGGGTAGATGATGATGGAGGGAAATTTCTAATACGAGTACCTATATGTGAAATGGACTCTTAGCTGCCACGGCTTGTTTGAATTATTATTTTATCTTTGAATCTTCGTTTTTAACTTTACAGTGGGCACTTATCGTGCACATCTTGCTACATCGTTCTCACATAATATACCATCTCAACACGAATGATGTCACCAAAGTTTTGTAACAATATTATGATTTAAAAGACTGTCCATGGAGTTTCTTGCCGTTCTTCTCATGAGACCAACGCTTTGGAATGGGCAACTACAGTACACTCACAGTTATTATGCCTTGTGACTGGGACTGTAGCTTAGTTGACTAGTTTATTTAGTATTTGTTCGACTATTCAAAAGTGCGTGTGGCTTACTTGAAATAAATATTTTGATTTTTTTGGTATTGATTTTGGCCGTTGTGAAAAATCCTTGCGAATTTGATTCAGCTCTATATGGGACTTTAAACATGGCTGAAATGCATTGTTAGTTAATTCTTCACCTCAGTTACCCAAACCTAAGAACTTAATTTATTTCTTATGCTCGGTTGCTTCAAGACTTATTTTCTTATGACGCTTGCGTCACACTCTCTCCAGAAGAGCGCTGATAGTGACGGCTTAGAAACAACGGCACGTGACCAGTTGTGTTCGACAGCTGGCCTACTTTACTGATTTATTTACTTAGGTTTCAATTATGTAAGGGATTATTTTGACGTGACAACGTCTTATAAATTGGTTTGCCGGGTGACACTTCAAGAAACTGCGTTACGCTCCGCTCACGTTATGCGCTCACAATGAGAGCGAGTGAGAGGCACGCGTCCAGAGCGAGAGAGAGAGAGTGAGAGAGATAGGCATACACACCGGTTCATGTCTTGCGCTTCTATTTTCGTTGTCACGTAAAACTTTCGCCCGTATACCGACTTTACAGGCAACCAATTTTTTTGCGGTTCAATTACTATATATATACAGAACAAATTAGACTCGCTTCTCAAAATTTATATAACACACTTTTTTTACCAAACAGAGTATGAAGAATCCGTCTTCGTCGTCCGTTTGACAAAATTAATTACTTTGGGTACCTACATAAGTATGTTACTAAATTAATACGCCGTTTCTGTAGTTAGACTAAGACAAAGCTTTTTTTGTTAATTGTGAAGCTGCTATACAACAAAGAAATAAATACTACAATGTGAAGCTGCTTAAAGTTTGATAATATTGAAAGTAGTATCATCTTAAATATAAATGAAATACATTTTCTTCTTTTTGGAAGCCTTCCAATTACAAAACCTGAAGATAAGCTACATACATTACAAAGACATCCTTCCTTATCATTTCGGTGTATCAAACTTCAACAACACAAACTCCATATTTATTTCAAGCCCAACTTTCAAGTGCAAGAACGGGCTTCCAAAACTTTAAAGCGAAATTAGCATATACGGAATAGACAGTGGTGCAAACACTTAGATGTTGAAGTTAGACTCCGACGCTTTAGACCCCAGTCACCTACCTATGCACGAACTAAAGTGGCCTCCATAAATTTAGACGTGTAAGTTTAAACGGCAATTCGGGAGTTAGGTACAATGGAAACGGTTTGTGAATGAGGTTTATGTACAATCGATAAGGTTTGCTTTGTAAACGATCTTGAAGTGGGCGTAACCAGTATTGGAATTATTTATAATCCTAGGACTATCACCAAAACATTAACCTGATCAATTTTAAAACACAATCTCTTGCACACGATGACCAATAGTGCCTGGCACTTTAAGCAAAAATGGTCCTTACGGTGATCTCTTAATCAGCATTAATTTTTGGCGATGGTGCCGCTCGGTGCCATCATATCACCCTACACACAGTCCATCCATCGTTTTCTTTTGTTCTCAATCATGTAAGGAACAATGAACATTTAAGTACTTGTAGTTCGTTTACTTAGTTCTTGATGTTAAACTCATGAATGTTACAGCTTAGTAGAGGTATCCCAGTATCTTCTTCCTTATCGCACGATCGCTTTCTGGGTCGCAATGGTTTGTGAAAACTTTAGAAATGTGCTTACGAATATTGTAAGTTGACAAAAGTCGTGTATAAAAGCCGTTAATGTACAATAGTGAGAGAAGCGCTTGTAGCCAAATACTAACAACTATTTGGTCAATTTTCAGGTTAAGCCATTTCATAACCATTACATACCGAGGTTTTCACGTTTAGCCGTTTATCCGGACTGTTATTTGCAGATCAATCGAAACCTACTTAGTCAGAGGCCCAAAAGTTTGACAGCCGGTCTTACCAAAAGGTATCGTGTTGCTCAGTACTAATTGGGTTGTGGATACTAGACAGGCAGTCGCTACATGTAAAATATTGGTATTCAGCTGCTTCCGATTAAAGTCGAAGCCTACCCCAACATAGTTGGGAAAACAGTGCTTCGGTAGTCATAAAATTATCGTATGTATAATCTGTAAACTCGACTTGCTCTAGACTAGTTAGATGCCATTTATCTACACTAATATTATTAAGAGGAAAGATTTGTTTGTTTGTAACGAATAGGCTCCGAAACTACTAGACCGATTTTAAAAATTTTTTCACCGTTGGGAAGCTACACTATCCCCGAGTGACATAGGCTACTTTTTATCCCTGTATTCCCATGGGAACGGGAACTACGCGGGTGAAACCGCATGACGTCCACTAGTAAACAATACTTTGCTAGCCACATCCAGTAATCCAACATCAACGCCGTAACTTTTCCCCGAAGGCGTATATTTCTCTATACACGGGTGTCTGTGTCTAATAAAGTGGTCACAGTCGAAGCAAGATTAACAGCGTCTCTTTATTATTGTTTGTGTTCGGGCGCGCGCATAATGGAACCATGGAAAAATATGGCGGATTGGGAATTGAAGAGTATATTGGTATTATTATGATGTATGAGCGTTTTGTGGTGTGGTTTAAGGTTTTTGGATTTACGCCTGGGAAATATTTTAATATTATAAATATTTGTTTGGTTATATGATGGTTTATTAAATAGAGTTCTTGATATGACAAGAAAGGAGGTGTCAAATGGGATGACGAGTAATAGAGAAGTGTGGAAGAAGAAGACGTCACGCTGCGCCGACTCCAAATGGATTAGAATAAGGGCAAGAGAATGATGCTGATGCTAGCTTTCTCTGTTCCATGTCGATCAAAAGAGTTTAGCATGGTACAGTGGCTACAATAGTTAGGCTTTAGAGGTGAGGACTAGTAAAGGAATTTGAAAGAAGAAGACATGCTGCGCAAACTCAAATAAATTGGGCTAATAGAGCGAAAAGGAGTGTCAGACTTCTACTGACTAAAAACCACTCATGTTCCTTCTTAGCCCTTCATGTCGAGGCCGCGGTAACCCTTGCGAACAACCCGCAGCCCCGACGGGGGGAAAATGACCCTTAACATTGCATATTTTCACCTCTGACAGCTATATTTCAAAAATAACGTTTTTTTTAAAGGACTAAACAGTGTTGTGATTTTAACAGACTTGTCATTGGCAACTCAATTCAACCAAAATCATGACCGCAATGGAAACGAAGGTAAAAAATCTAAACCCTTGTTTTCGTCATTGCACTTCATCTTCTTGATCCGATGCTTTAGGTTTTCTTCTTTATGATTATTGCATTATAATAAGTATTGTGTATATTATCATTTAAGTTATAACACCATGCAAGTGTGCCATACTGTCAACATTAATTTAATTATTACATAATGGAAATTTTATATTACTTATCAAAACCTATTAACGTAGACACTCAATCGAAAAGATATCCCACTTTTCAATTTAACAAAAAATAATCGATTCGCCACATAATATCATCGCCATGAAACATTGTAAAACGGCCCATAACAAAACAGGGTTCTATTTCCTGCTCGTTATCTCACCATCGGGGGCTATTATCCGATGCCTTTCCAAATTATATTCGTGAATAGGGACAAAGCGACACGTTCAAATTTTGTTATTAGGTGTTTGTAAAGAGGAGGCTATGTTTGTGTTCTGGAGGACTGACTTTTGTATTGTTGGAGAAAGATTTGGAAGGTGTTGATTTTGATAACAATATGTTTTGGTTGTATCAGTGTCTATGTATGGAGTGGAGTAACTTATCTATACTTATATTATAAAGCTGAACAGTTGGTTTGTTTGTTTGTTTGTTCAAACGCGATAAACTCAGGAACTGGTTGGGATTGAAAAAATCTTTTTGTGTTCTATAGTCCATTTATCGAGGACGGTTTTAGGCTATTTTATGGGACGCATACGAAGTTGCGTGGGCTAGTGAATTAAAAAAACTCTTTAAGATGTTAATTTGTTCTTACTTTGTATTATTAATCTTTAGAAAGAAGACAACTAAACTGTACTATATTAAATCAACATTTTTTTCAATTGCACATCAAAAAGAAAAGGAGTATGTAAGGATCGTAGCAGGTTGCGTTCTGTGATTTCTGCCTACCCTCATGGAAGAAAGGTGTGAGTTTATATTTATGTATGCACCAACCACAGTTTGTCATTGCATCACCCAACGGTAGATTAGTAGAGCATGCTATTGGCATTAGGTCCACCTCTGTACATTGTGTACTTAGAGAATTAAATAAATAAAAATACACAACTTACCTCTTTTATAGTAAGAACTTTTCTAATTATTTTTAAAGTTTTTTTAATAAAAGTAATCAGTTTGTACATTACTTAATTCTCTATATTTTGACTGTTTTTAAGAAACAAACCTCCAATAGCCATCAAATCATTTTCATTATAAGGAATCATTCCTGTTGTATATTTTTATATTATCTTGACTGGTTTTGAGAGACAAATCTCGAATAGTTGGTGGCTATGTAATACTTTTACGAGGAATTATACCCACAAAATGAACCAAAAGCAAAAGCCTTAAATTATTTTTCTATATGGACATCAGCTCAAAGCGCTGTTTTTTTTTAAAAAAAGGCGGCCCCCGTTACCACCCACTATGTGCACACCTTAACCAGGGCACCACTTGGGAGGAAATTTGTATAAATTAAATGAAAACGGTACAAATGAAAGAATTTATCATTTTGTACGTGTCCCGACTTATATTGAGTATCGCTTTTCTTTATTTAATTTGTGCCTGTCTGTGCTAGGGAATTTCATTTTCTTTACATATACGTGACAAGTTATTGGCATCGTGTGACGGTTCGGTATATTTAAATTGGAACCGTGACACGAGTTTTCCGAAGCCGATGTTATAGACGAGTGTAATATTCGTCTCGTTTTGTCGGCTCGTCTTAATATTCGGTAAGGGAAATATTTGGCGTACCAGCTGATTATTACTCGGCATTTTTTCTGTGGACTCAATATACAAGATATATGGAGAGGCTGAAGAACGTACGAGTATTTTGGCAATACAAACGCTGTTTAGGTATTGGTAAAATATTTATGATACCACTTTACGTTTTTTGTGTGTGGTAGTTGAAGTGCCGAACATGTGGAATGGCTTTTCTTTCGAAGCTAAGGCATCTTCTACTTTCTTACCACAGATACTGATTACATTAGTTATACTAGATTTGGCACCCATAGAAACTCTCATCTACCAAAAAATGTATCTCGTTTATGATAAGCAATAGCATACTGTATTCAGATGGATGTTAACATCATGATGGATGTTAAGGTTCCATCATCGGGCCCTCCCCCCTGATTTATCAAATATATCCCCTGGGGTATATATTTTGATAATTTGGTTTATGTAATATTATGTGGATGTATTTGTGCTCGGGCCCGATGATGAAACCTTTTTGATACCCCGTAACTCTAGGGTTGTATTCTATTAGCAAAAATCCACACAGGCAGTCGCTCCATGTAAAACAATTGTATTTAGTGGAATCCGGTTAGATTGGAAGGTGACCACTACATAGTTGAGAAAATGCTATACAGATGGTGATGGATACCAAAAACAGTATTTTAACATCAAAGAACCGAGATATTAAAACGCACCTAAATAGAAAAAGAAAAACAACCTCCCCCGTTTCCTTTAAAACGAAAATATCAAAACAATGTCGTAGACGATGGGTTCCTCGTTAATTTACTTTAATTAAAACTGACTTTTGCTAAAATAACTTGATTACAACGCTGGGAACGTAAGAAAAAACGTTATTACAAAACACTTTGGCACAAAAGGAATTTCTCGTTCTTTCGATTATACTGAGTTTCAGTGAAAATGTTTTTTGTATTAAATTGCTTCAAGTAGTAGACTGTATAAGCTTGTCGGTCTTTTCTTCTAGATATTATGAAGATGTTTGTATTAACTACTTAGGTAAGTTTGTGAACGCACCCACGATACAGGAGAAATTCCTAGTGTGGGGCAACGTTTTTTTTAAAAAAAAAAAGAAAAGTAATAAACTGTTTTAATGTTCGTTTTATGGATCTGTCTTCTTAATTTTAGGAAACAAGTCGAATGTTGGACAAAGTCTTAGGATATTCTGTCACGCTGCGGGTGGTTCGCAAGAGATACCGCGGCCTCGACATGAAGGGCTAAGAAGGAACATGGGTGGTTTTTAGTCAGTAGAAGTCTGACACTCCCTTTCGCTCTGCCCAGAGTGGGAGGGGTTATTTGATGATTTCCCACCCGCCCAAAAAAAAAAGAGTATTCTGTCAGGAATTTCTCAGTAGCAGCCACGGAATCTGGATTTGTGCCCAGTTTCCAATAGCAATGGGCCCGCTCTCTATTACATAGGATTTAAAAACATAACTGGGGAAATATGGGGGCACTATTAGGTATACATCTGCCTAACCCTTTGGGGAAATATTACTGGCATGATGTTTTGTTACTATCGCGATATTTACATTGTTGAGCTATTGAATTTTAAAATGGAAGGTGTAAACGACTTTTCACAAAACCGTCGACTAAGCATTTTGTACAGCAAACTAAGTAACCCTACGCAAAAATTATTGCTGGGAACAACTTAGGTATTTTGTTTTCAGTGAAATATCACGCTGTGTAACGGACTCGAAGTATTGTGCTAATAGATGCATTAATAATAGTCAACGGTTTTATAACCATATAAAACAAATATTTTTAAAAACCTGCTGAAAATTGAAAAAGTCCGAACTTTGACCTCCAATATCTCCGTAACTTTTATCGGTTAAAAGATTCTGAGTATTGTTCAGAACAAATATAATTGCAATGATATGTAGAACAAGTGCCTTTTGGCACCGTTAAGGTTCGATTCCCACCCTTCATAATGACAAAACATCTTTCAAATTGTAATAGAAACTGAAGTGTTACGCAATTTTGTACCCAGGCTTACCCTTTCACCCACATAAGACCATCCTTCAGAATCCTCGCTATAACTCGAGATCTAAGGGCGGCATCACACATTGGCTGTATCGTTCTGAAATAAGGTCCGATCTACATACACCCGCTAGGTGGGACACAGACGTGTTTTACATGAAAAAGGAACGATCCTATACGGGAAAAAGCAATATCGTGTTAGTGCTTGTGTTTTGTTTTTGGTTCAGGTGATGGGAATACAGCGGATCACCTATTTTTACATATTTGCACGAAACGTTTCGCTGCATATTTCATTATACCCACATCCAAAGAGTAGTATTCCCCGACTGCGTCGGTTTTCTCAAGTTCATACGACCCCAATCTATTTAAGTCGACAATAAGCTTCTATTTGGTTAGCTCGTTCCATCGTTGACCTCATCTCTATCTTCAAGACAAGATTGAGGTCAAGGGTAGACCCATTAAATATTAAAATTTTACTTATTTAAAGAGTAACAGAGTAATAGCTAGTCTGTAACAAAATAAAAAAAATATATAAGTGTTCGTTAAGAATAAAGTAAGTAACTTGAATTACTTTTTTTCAATGAATGTTTCTTCACTGAGTCAAAGACATGGCGTGGTAGCATAATTAAGTATATTCTATTTTACAGGAAGTTTACCTTACAACATAATATGGTTCTTTTCTAAAATCGTCTTAGATTTAAAACTTATTGGGTTATAGTTTCGATAAATTATGCTACGTACGCGTAACACATCAGCTACGCCGTAGCAATATCAGCTATGTCGTAGCACTTTGTCTCGATTATTGCCACGGAAAATCCTTAATAAGTGTAATGTTTTTTTTTTTTATCTTTACACTTATTCCTTACTCGCGTTTTCCATGAATTTTACACCATAACCCATGTGCACTTGTGATAAAACGACACTATGTTCAGTAGGGTCATTGTAAAAGTAAGCCAACAATGCGCGGCGTGAACTAGCCTAGCCCCGCGTGTTGACACTGTTAATGGGGAACGAAATATTTTGGTTAACCGCTTTCTTATAACTGCTTTCTTTCTTGTGCTAAACATCTAACTTTAATCAGTGAAACTTGGATTTTGCTATGCTATGACTAACATGAATGATCACTGATTTTAAAAAACACCAAAAAGTGAAAAATAAACTTCTGAAGAAAAATCAGCTTCTGAAGTCGGTGACATTTGTTTGTTTGATTTCGTTTTTTTGCCACCGACTTCAGAAGCTGATTTTTCTTCAGAAGTTTATTTTTCACTTTTTGGTGTTTTTGAAGTCGGTTTTATTTTTTGCCAAAAAGTTTTTTATTTTTCCATTTTTAGTTGTTCCCAAACAAATAATAGGTTTTATTTATCCCCAATAAATGGAACATTACATAATATCTTACTGTCCAAATCTGGGTGTACACATCTGCGTACCCCCTCAGATCATACAGGCGTGATGTTACGTCATGATGTTGTATAAACAATAAACATCCAAGCGATTGCAGCAATCCCGACAGATTTGCCGTCTATTTTTGAAGAGTTCTATTGTATATCTCCGAAGATCAGGATCAGATCTTCACCAAATTTAAATGGGACCACCTCAGGTGTATACTCTTTCAAATAAAGAATTTTGAGAATCGGTTCACAAATGGAGGAGAAATCAGGTAACATACATAAAAAAAAAAAAAAAAAATACATACACACGAACATAGAACCTCCTCCTTTTTTGAAGTCGGTTAATTAAAAATGGCCCGTCTTTCCCAGAACAAAATGTTGGTTTCTTATTTTTTACACATTTACGAAACAAAATTTCAATATAGTAAATGACAAGACTTACATCATGGGCAGAAGTTTTTCATGCTCAAGAGATACGAATGACATTTAAAAGTACCTGTAATGGTTTAATTTAAAATATAAATGCCTTGAGTTGGAATGTTGATAGCGACTGTGAGTAAAAAAATCAAAGAATAAATTGATTCATTCTTTATCGTGTGATTAGTGTATAACCAAAGCAAAGTGGCAAAGTGTTATTGATTTATCAATAACAGCTACGGAGTTTGGATTTGTGCCCGGTTGATGGCAATAGGCTCGCCCCCTATTACAAGGGACTTAAACATAACTGGCGAAATGTGGGTGTAATTAGGTACACCTCTGTCTAACCCTTCGGGGATTACATGCGTGATGTTATGTTATGTGTGTTGTAATGTATAACCCGGTGCAAGAGTCTTTATGCCTTTTTTTTTTATTTGGGGGGTGGTAAATCATCAAATAGCCCCTCCCGCTCTTGGGCAGAGCGAAAGGGAGTGTCAGACTTCTACTGACTAAAAAATACCCATGTTCCTTCTTAGCCCTTCATGTCGAGGCCGCGGTATCTCTTGCGAACAACCCGCAGCCCCGACGGGCAGTTTTTATGCCTCCCATTACGTACTAACTGGGTTGTGGAGGTCATACAAGCAGTACTTCCATGTCAAACACTGGAACCCAATCCCAACAAAGTTCGGAAAAGGTTATGCGAATGAACTTAATTGTAATATTCAATATTTATATCTGTATTTAGTTTTACTTTATAAAATGTTTATATTGTAGTTGTATCTTTGTATGAATTAAAATGCTTGTATTTTTTAATATTTATTCTGTGGAAAATGTTGTTGGTAACACATTAGCTCATACTCGCCTTTATTGTTATTTTATGTTTAATGTAATGTGTCACTGTTGGTTTTCCCCAATAAATAAAATAAATTAAATAAACTTAATAGCACAAGGATCTCTAAACAAGACAATCTATACAACAAAAATAAAAAACAAAAGTAACATTGCGTGCATCACTAAGCGTGGGTCCATAATAAGAATTACTTACCTCAGCTTTTAGGATAGAGGCCCATAGGGATGACCCTAGTTAAGTTCTCGTTAGCCACTAATGAGTCCAATAGATCTTGATTAGCTTCGCCCTTTAGTAATTTTGCTTTCGGCTTAGTAATGGCTGCTTATTTAGTTTCGGCCTCTCACTAAAATATGTATATTTTGGGGTACTTTAAATTGAGGTTTAAGTGACACTAAAACAGTTTCTAGGTTTCGGTCTAAATTTGTTTTGTAGTTTGTTTTAGTATGTTTTCAGGTAACTAAGTCCTGTTTGAATGTGATTTATTGTCTAGCACAATTTGATTGATGTACTTATGGATAATAGAACTAAATACTCAATATAATAGAACATAAGCGCTGAATTATTGTAACAATATATTGTAAAAACTTAAAATAGACACGTACAATTCAGGTGGCGTTCCAATACTTTTCATAAGTATATACTTATTTATTAATTATTTTAATTGGCCTATTCTTTTCCACTGCTAGCCAAAGGCCATCATTAGAATAAACTTGATATTAACATAATAATGATATTTGATCACACTATCTTTTGCTCGAGGTGTCGCAAATTAACCCTGGGTAACGTACTACCGGGATGTAAAGTACCTATTAACGCATTTCCTATGTGTGTGTACTAGCGTGGCTTATCTGTGCGTCAAATTTCTTGCAAATGCATTCAGCAGTTACAGCGTTACAGACAAACAATCGCACTTTCATATTACCAACCAAATTCAAGTACCAACGTGTTGGAATATAATAGATGACAAAGATAATTCTTTTTATTTTGTAATTTATTAAATAGATTTCTAATATACTCGTATTCATTATTAAACACGATGCTTTCTAATGTTAATGACAGCAATTAATAACTGTCACTTAGTGTCAAATCAAAGAGACATTCTAGGAATTTCATAGAGTAAATTTCTATGAAGAGACATCCTTAAGACTGCAAATGCTTTACAAATTAAAATCCTGAATCCATGTTATAGACGTCTAATTAGAATTAATTATAATTAATCTAAATCAGTATTTATTTATAATAATTAATTACTTTATATTAACAAAATATAACATTACATGACACCTATAATCCCCAAAGAGTTAGGCAGAGGTGTTCTTCATAGCGCACTCAAATTTCGCTAGTTATGTTTATAAGGAGGCGAGCCTATTGCCATCAATGGGCACAAGTCTAGAGTCCGTAACTACTACTGGAATAACCCAACAACAATTTGCCCGACCCGGGAATCGAACCCAGGACCTCATGCTCAGCAGTGGCGATGCCAACGAGGCAGTCTGTTCCTTCAGATTATAAAACATAATCCTCCGCCGCGTCTGTCTGTCTGTCTGTTCGCGATGAAATCAAAAACTACTGCCCCCATTTTCGTGCTGTTTTCACCAATGAATAGAGTGGTTCTCTGGTTTATTATAATATAATTTGTCAAGTTTTCGACATCCACCCGGACGTAGCCGCGGGCATCAGCTAGTATGAAAATAAGATACATAGATGAACTGTAGTAATAATCTATAAATAAATTTATCCTTTGTAAATTAAATCATTCAAATGATACACACACTAAAAGCGCACCCACACTTCACAAACACCCACATTTACGGAGATGCCCCAACTCACATCCAAAAGAGAGTGAATAATGGAAATGACAGGACATTATCTTTATACAATACTGACGTCACTATATTAGATTACGAATTACCATGTGACGTGACATTTCTGACGTCAGAGTAGCTGTCAGGACTAGCTGAGATAACTTTGAAAGTTTGCTTTGTTTTCGTGAACGGTCGGAAAAGGGAAACGTTTTGAAAATTGCGACATACATTAAATTTATACAAATTTATACTTATTTCTACACTAATATTATATAAGGAGGAGAGATTTGTATGTTTGTATTTTTGTGTGTGTGTATGTTTGTAACGAATAAACTTAAAAACGACTGAATATTTGAAAAATTATTTTACCGTTGGGAAGTAACACTATTCCCGGGTGACATAGGCTACTTTTTATCCCTGTATTCCCACGGGAACGGGAACTACGCGGGTGAAACCGCGTGACGTCCGCTGGTGAGTAAATGAAAGGAGCAGCGTTAATAAGTTTTGTTACGAAGAATTAATATTACAATTAATATTAGGTACAATAATCTTCACTATATTTTTGTAAGGCAAAGTAATTGTAAATCTAAGTTATGATAAGTTTTATTTCTGATATTCGTTGCATTTAGTTGGACGCATTATTGATTCGCGTCGCGAGACGAGACGAAATAGCTGTTCCGTTTTCTGCATTAAATTATAATGCTCTCATAGACCGAATTAATTGCATGAACGTAAAGATTTGTTTGATCGGTTCAAGCTAATTTCAAGTCGATGGGTGGTGTCACTTTCTTTAAGTTACACAAACTGGACTCCCAATTACTAGCTTCTGCCCTCGGTTTCTCTCTGTTATAGTCAAAACTTATCCCGTTATTATCGTTTTTAATATTATTATAGTCTATGACAGATGGGGTAGGTAGATTATCGTCTGAAAGAATTTTCAAAATCGGATCAGTAGTTCTAAAGATTAGCCCATACAACCAAACTTACTTTTCCTCTATTTCTCTATAATCACTACATTATTATAAAACAAAGTCCTCCGTCGCGTCTGTCTGCCTGCCTGTTTGTCTGTTCGCGATAAACTCAAAAACTACTTGACCGATTTTCATGCTGTTTTCACCAACGGATAGAGTGGTTCTCGAGAAAGGGTTTAATATATAATTTGACGCGGGCAAAGCCGCGGGCATCAGCTAGTATATTATATTATTGATTTACTTATTGCTGTCGGGAATCAAATGTACCAATATCTTCTCGGTGGTGCTTAATTACATGAATTCAGTCTACCCATAACCAATTGATGTAAATTGTATCTCTATGCGGTCCCAGTGGAGACCGTGCAATCATGCATGGCTCAAGATTTCCTATTAATTAATTCCAATATATCATGCGCCGTACGCTATTGATTACGGAAATCCGAATCTGTATCTTATGATTGACTAGCTGATGCCCGCGGCTTCGCTCGCGTGGATGTCGGTCAAATTATTCACTAAAACCTTCCTCTTGAATCACTCTATCTATTAAAAAAAAACCGCATCAAAATCCGTTGCGTAGTTTTAAAGATTTAAGCATACATACGGATATAGGGACAGAGAAAGCGACTTTGTTTTATACTATGTAGTGATAGTGACACAATCGTGACAATGTTAACGTTTCAAAGATTTTTTTTGTTTTCTTTGTAAGTGAGATAAATTAATTGATAATAAATGATTCATCTGAAAAATTAGTATCATAGCCATGGATGGTTAACACACGGTACGTCACAGCTGAAATGGCGTGTGTTGAGTTTTGCTGCTCATAGGCCTCTCCCTTTTTTTTTTTTTTTGGGGGTGGGAAATCATCAAATAACCCTCCCGCTCTTGGGCAGAGCGAAAGGGAGTGTCAGACTTCTACTGACTAAAAACCACCCATGTTCCTTCTTCGCCCTTCATGTCGAGGCCGCGGTATCCCTTGCGAACATCCCGCAGCCTCGACAGGATAGGCCTCTCCCTGACTTGGTTTTACTTGCCGTTGAGTAATATCTATCAGGCATGCACCACGGCCCCGGACACAAAGGGCTAAGAAGGAACATAGATGGTTTTTAGTCAGTAGAAGTCTGACACTCCCTTCTGCCCAGAGCGGGAGGAGTCATTTGATGATTTACCAACCACCAAAAAAAAGGCATGCTGGTTTGATAATTATGCAATACATATGAATCTGAGAAATCAGAGCTTTTTCTTTTTGGCGGGTGGAAAATCATCAAATAACTCCTCCCGCTCTTGGGCAGAGCGAAAGGTAGTGTCAGACATCTACTGACTAAAAACCACCCATGTTCCTTCTTAGCCCTTTCGCCAAGGCCGCGGTATCTCTTTCGAACAACCCGCAACCCCGCTCTTGGGTTCAAATTCGAGACTTGACTGTTCAATATCCATACAATTAGGATATCACGACAATACAGGGCTCCAATATAAGGACCGCTTCTATCTAATAGAAGCGATTTTTGAATTGTTTGAAGTTTTAGGCCCACAATTAAAAGCATTTTGTTGGTAATACACCAATACGAATAAGATGAAAGTGGTGTTTGTCAGTATCGTTTAATTTTGCTGTGGATGTTTACATATTCAAACATTTGCTTTGCCAATAAGTTTACATTTACAGTACCCGTCGATAAATATTGCACATCGACCTTTGGAGAAACTATATACGAAATGACTGTTCGTGACACCTCTTTTTCGCTGTGTTTTTATTCATAACTGCCGCAAGCTAGGTCGGTTCGAAAATCTTTCACGGCAAGCTAAATACAAAATAAGAACTTAATTAACGAATAAATTGCATTGATTTTTTGTGCAATATTTATCGCCGGGTACTGTAACTACTACTTTATACAAGTCTGTTTTCCATTTCCACGGTTCAACCATAGATGGCGGCAAAACTTACGATTATAACCTCAAAATTAATCGGCAAATTATGAATACCACTACTAAATATTACAATGAGCAGAAAATGAGTAACGAATTCAAATTTGCGGGCGTGTGGCCAGCGACCGCGTCATTTGCAGTGGGCTCCGTACGTATTTGTGCGGTTCTCTATTTACGCCCCAGGAACCCTGATTACGGGTAGTGCTAATGGTGGGCGGTCCATGCGGTGTACAGATGGTATTTTGATTTGTTTATCTGTCATTCGTATGGTATTGATTACATCAGGTTTAAACGTCACTGTTTGATTAAGTGTTTTAAAGTTTGTTTTTTTATTCTTTAATTAAGACTAAGCTTTTATATAAATAAATATAATAATTAATGAGTCAATACTCAATACTCAATTCTTTATTGCATTCCACAATGTAGGCTTAGGTGGTAAACATTTTTCAAAAGAAACAATCATGGACCCTGTCGGGCACAGCAAAAGAAATATATTACGTGACACAGTATGCACAATAATGTGTTTAAATCTAAGAGCGCTAACAATTAAAAGTAATCATAAAATTCAAAAAATTAAATATAAGGATGAAAATCAAAATTTAAAGATAAAAAATCAAAATTTAAAGAGTCTGTTTGATCTGTCAGACAAAACCTCAGAACCTTGCTCCCATTCATCACTGAATTCGTTTGACTTGTTTTTTATTTTTTAGTTTACTTTTTGTCATGGCAGGCGTGTTTTTTTAATTTTTTAAATTATTTGTTTTTATGGATACCAACTTTGAGATCTGAGGTGATTTAGTTCTTGTAGTGACACGTAAATTAGGAAACATCTTAACTGCGTCAGGCGTCTTGATTTACTATGCTTCTGTACAATGTTGTGTGTACTGTGTGCACTGTCACAGGTCAACATAATATTTACAGATATTTTTTTTGACAGATTCAAAACCCTGTAGCTAAAAAACGCAGCAACATAGGACCTTAATTCCTTAAGAAAATTTTGTCGTATTGATCCGAACTTTAATGCCTATCAGTACAAAGTACGAGCAAATCATATATTTAAATGCTCGCCAGCTCCCTAACTATTGAGGGTATCTCTTTCGAACAACCCGCAGCCCTGACGGCGGCGCTAAAGTCGGTGAAAGTGGGTATTGAATTTTTCAATTAGACATTAATTCTCAGTAGCAGTCTGAATTTGTGCCCGGTTGATGTCAATAGGCTCGCCCCCTAATACATCTGAATAACACATAACTGGCGAAATGTGAATGTACTATTTGGTTCACCTAAACCTTTAGGTATTACAACCGTGATGTTATATTATGATAAACTCACTGAAAAAATAACGTTAAAAAAGACTTCATCAATATTCACGTAAAATGTTTTAAATCAAGCGTTTTCAATAAATACATACGATTCTGTATCATTTACATTGGGACAATGGACGTGAACTTTTTACGGGAGCTTTTAATTTGAACTTTTTCAGAGCACTGGGGGTTATTGATCATCGGACCGTATTAAAACGCAAACACGGGGGTCTTAATTTGCATGTCTCTGTAGGGTTGGTGATGGGACGCTTTTTTGCTCTCGTATTTTTTTTGCCTGTTGTTGCTTTTTCGTTGAAAATCGATAGTCGCTTGGTAGTCTGTATTATGGTATTCTTGCAATGATAGGAACCTGTGGAAAGTCGCTATAAAAAAGGAAACAGCTTTATTGAAGCTTTTGTTGTGGTGTGAACTATTAAAATGTTTAGTAAATGAACAGTATGCTTTTTGCTTTTTTTAAATTGGGACAAGCCCGCCACACTATTCCCAAACCACTGTAACTCCTGTTAGCCAGAATCAACAGTGGCGACCACAAGAAAAGCGCCGAGACAATGAAGCTCGACGAAGTCCCAGGGAAACGATTTAACTGTCTTGGATCCCGCAACGAAATTAATCAGAAAAGAATAGCGGAGGAGTAGGAAAAACATAATTTCCACTTCCCTCCATATCAGCAGGAGACAGAACAGAACAAGGCCAATAGGCATACAGGGACGTATACAACTGGGATAGGCCCAGTTGCCTAGCACCACGGATATTATTGTCATTAATATTACTGGGTCCTAAGTTGTGAGCTGTTATATTTGATTCCAATAATAGGTATGACAAAAATGCTTGAACGCACGGAAATTTGTTCTAGTTTCTACAAGGTCCGTATAGTAAATAACTCCGGATGTAACCCGTACACTATTTAACATAATATTACGTTCATTCTGCCAAAGACTACACTCCCATAAAATGTGATGTGCAGATTGTTCAAATTCGCAGTCAGATGTAGAACATTGACAAAAAGGTGAGTCAACAAGCTTGAAGGAAAACAATTTACTCTTAAAGTTACCATGACCTGTGAGAAATTGGGCAACACAGTGATCCACCTCCAGCCATGTCCTGGCCAGCCGCTCACGAACGGATGGAAAGAACTGATGGAGGTGTCGGCCTTTGATGGAATTATCCCACCTACATTGCCATTCGGACAAAAGTTCCTCCCAGACGTCAGCCTGTGGCTTAAGTAATCTAGCTATTTTAGCACGGTCGCGTTGCGTTAAAAAGTCTGCGTCTGCGGTCTCTCGTGCGCAGTAGTACATTGAAGCACGACGCTGCACTTCAAGATCGACTGGAAGTACCCCTGCCAGTACCGGTAAGGCTTCAGTACTAACCGTCCTATATGCTTTACACAAGAAAATTAAGGCCAACCGCTGGCTTTGAAGCAATTTACGTCGTACCGCTCCTATGGAGGCCCTATCGGCCCAAACTGGTGCCCCGTAGCACATACACCCCAAGTAAGTAGCCCCATAGATCGTCTTCAGAGTTAAAAATGACAAACCCCACGTAGATTTGGATATTCTCGTTAAGGCATAAAAGTTTTTTTTAGCTTTTTCACCGACGGTTTTTATGTGTTCAATAAAAAATTCCTCTCCAAGACAAACCCAAGGTAGCACACGGACTCCTTCTTTTTCACGGGGACGTTATTAAATTTAATACTAGGCCATGATTTAAGATTACCTTTTAAAAGAAGTTGATAAGTTTTGTGTGGTGCAAAGGAAATGCTTTTTGCTTATAAGTATTTGTGCTTTGTTATCATCACCATTTTACTTCACCTTTAGGTCTAAAATTTAGTCACGTACACGTTTTCATTGCGGTGCCTACATGTCAGTGCAGTGTTAAAAGTTCGACTTTCGGCGCTAAGCCTTTTTTTCGGCGGTTGGAGAATCCCCCCCTACCCCCTCCCGCTCTTGGGCAGAGCGAAAGGGAGTGTCAGACTTCTACTGACTAAAAACCACCCATGTTCCTTCTTAGCCCTTGCGCCGAGGCCGCGGTATCTCTTTCTTACAACCCGCACCGCCGACCGGATTATTTTATACCTAACTATTACTTTTTTGTACTTTTACAGTTCACCATCGGAATTATAACAAGCCTAATGTCGAAAATCCGAAACTGTTTCTATATTTAGATATGGTACAAACACCGCTATCGCATACGCACATCAAGCTACCCGACACTGTAACATTTTCCCAGTTATCTTTGAGCCTTATGCTTAAGCGATAAAGTTGAAAATCTATTAAAGAAATAAGACAGACTGCGGTAGCATAATGTGCTGGCGTCTGTATTATTAGATTATTAATGTATGTTCAACATTCATCTCATATGTTTAAGTATACATAACCCTATTCAATTAAAAGGATACCCGTAATCACTACCCAGTAATCACATTCTTCTGTAAACTTCACCAAACTTTGTAAGCAAATCAAAGTTACGAAACTCACAAAACATTAACAACAAAACCAATTGTAATTACATAATCCAATTGTAACAACGACTAATTTTTGTGACAAAATTATTCATGTAAGCCCCTAGCGAAGCGGCAACCCTACAAAATGAATATGTAACGAGTAGATATTAAAATATCAAGTGTTATTTACAGCGGACCCGGACTCGTGCGTGTAGGTAAATTATTCCGTGTCTGCTGTCGACGACGGCTTAGTGGGTCGTGATGTTTATTATAAAGAGTTATTTTACTATAGATGGTACTTGCTTTTGTATTTTCTGTTTACTTTATAAAGTGACATTATATCAGAATGGACAAGACGCTCTCCGCGGCTGATAGAATAATGTTTCGACCGAGGATGGGCTTAAGAAACCAGGGCCGTCCGAAAGCGGGTTTGGTTAACGATATCGTCAAGGTCGTGGGAAACGCATGGATTAGGGACGCACAGAACAGAGAGGAGTAGCAAACCCCCCCCCCCCCCCCCCGACCCCAACCCAACCCCACTCTTCGTTCTTCTTCTTAGTCCTATACCCTCCTACAGTGGGTGATCCCGGGGTGAAATGATGATTATATCAGCAGTCACGATGGTCAAAAGCTGATACCTATCAAAGTTGTTGGATGATGTAGAATTACAATACGCTTTAAAAACGGCTGCCCTCTGGTCGGAACTTAAACTTTTGGTAATTTTTATAGTTATTTAAAATTACGTCACGCTACATTTCAAAGAGTGTTCTCAGGAAATCCCAACACTGTTTGTCTTTAGCGAGTTATCAAATCAATTGAATTCAAAAACATAGTCGTGCATTTATGAGCATAAAGCATAAATCATAATAAACTATAATAATTTGATTACCTTGTGAGACACTTCACATATTCTTCACATATCTTCACAGGTACAAAGGTTTTTTTTTTTTGGAGGGTGAAAAATCCCGCTCTTGGGCAGAGCGAAAGGGAGTGTCAGACTTCTACTGACTAAAAACCACCCATGTTCCTACTTAGCCCTTCATTTCGAGGCCGCGGTATCTCTTTCGAACAACTCGCAGCCCCGACGGGATTCAAAAGGGCCTGACCCGAAACTGGGACAGTAGATGTTTGTGCAAAAAAAGCACGGCTGTCGGCTATGCTGCGAAAAAAATCTAATGTGACCAAGAAAAACCATTATTTCGAAAATAATGCAAAATGAAACCTAATAAAATATAATTTTGTTAGTACAATATTTTTCTCGTTCGAAAATCATAAAGTCAAAGCCCAGCTCTAACAGCCGTTAACCAAATTTAAAAATCGTTACACCAAAATACAATAAAACCCTGTTTAATATTAATAAGAATTCCATCAAAATTCCCGTACATATTTAAGTCTGTCCTACTTCCAGTTCTGTTTACAAGTTTCCCTCATCAATTCCAAGTATTTAAGATTTAGTCGGCGGCAAAGCAACTCGACGCAACTTGGCAACTTCTAAAGCTCAACACCTGTAATGTGTATAGTTATTGTTGTAAATTATGTTTACTTGTTACTAAATAGTGTTGTAGTTAGGCTGTTGTTAGTCTATGTAAACGACTTCTAAATAACCTAAGGTCCTTAGTATGTTTGTTTTGTATCTGAAGGACAATAGCTATTACAAATAGATTTATGATGAATCATAGTTGTATACCGTCAAGTGTTAACATTTTTGGGTTTACTTTACATAACAAATGTGCTACGCCAAAAGATTGGCTACGAGCCAATCTTTTGTATTTAATGTTTTCTTAAGACATAACAGGGGCTGCGATTCTCCATACAAATGTATTCTCCGTTTTGCCCGACTGCGGCGAAGCCCAAAAGGAAGGGTTATGTGTTTGACCTGTATGTATGTATGTCCGTTTCTTTGTTCCCTCATAACTCCTGAACGAATGAACAGATTTAAATAATACGTCGTTAGATTCGTCTTGGTAGCGCGAGTGTCACTGACTACATTTAAATTAAAAAAACGAAGACATAATTTGCGAATTTTGAGGGCAAACATTTTTTTTTAACCCCGCGATGTGGCCCCCAAAATTCGCAATTTTTGACCCTACTCCTACTATCGAGTAGGGTCAAAACTTAATAGGTATCAAAATAAAGCGTTTTAAAAGGAGATAACAATAATATAAAAGAAATTCATAGTGACAAATCGTATAAAAAAGTCAAATTGTCTGCGAAGTATTTTACGTGACTAACAAAAAAGATGGAATTAAAAAAGTAGTTAAAAAACTAAAAAACCCAACTGAAAAAACTGAAAAACAAACAAAACTTGAAAGCAGGCGTGGTCCGTTTAAAAAAAATATATTCAAAGTGATGACAGCTTTAATATCATTTTTAATTTCAACAACAAAATTGTCTGATTTAGTGTCGATGGCTCAGGAGTTGTAGTGTCTGGTGTGGTTGTCTCAGGTATTATCGGTGGAAGTGTAGTTGACTCAGGCTTTGTCGACTCTGTTGTAGTTGGCTTAGGCGTTGTTGGCTCTGGTGTAGTAGGATCAGGCTTTATTGGCTCAAGTGTGGTTGCATCTGGTTTAGTTGTCTCTGGTGTGGTTGGCTCTGGTGTGATTGGCTCTGGTATGACTGGCTCTGGTCTAATTGGCTCTGGTGTGATTGGCTTTGGTGTGGTAGGTTCAGGCGTTGTTAGCTCAACAGTGGTTGACTCTGGTGTTGTTGGGTAAGGCGTAGTTAGATCTGGTGTGGTGGGCTCAGGCATTGTTGGCTCTGGCGTTGTGGGCGCAGGCGTTGTCGGCTTTGGTGTTGTAGGTTCAAGAGTGGTCGACTCTGGTGTTGTTGGCTCTAGTGTGATTGACTCTGGTGTAGCTGGCAGCTCTGACGTTGTTGGTTCTGGTGTGGTAGATTCAGGCGTAGTCGGCTCTGGTGTGGTGGGCTCAGGCATTGTTGGCTCAGGCGTTGTGGGCGCAGGCGTTGTCGGCTTTGGTGTTGTAGGTTCAGGCGTTGTTGACTCAAGACTGGTTGGATCTGGTGTTGTTGGGTCAGGTGTTGTTGGGTCGGGTGTTGTTGGCTCGGGTGTTGTTGGCTCGGGTGTTGTTGGCTCGGGTGTTGTTGGCTCTGGTATAGCTGGCAGCTCTAACGTTGTTGGTTTTGGTGTGGTAGACTCAGGCGTAATAGTCGGTTCTGATGTGGTGGTCTCAGGCATTGTTGGCTCAAGAGTGGTTGGCTCTGGTGTAGCTGGCAGCTCTGACGTTGTTGGTTCTGGTGTGGTAGACTCAGGCGTAGTCGGTTCTGGTGTGGTGGGCTCAGACATTGTTGGCTCAGGCGTTGAGGGTGCAGTCGTTGTGGGCGCAGGCGTTGTAGGCAGGTGTGTCGGTGTCAGTATCTCAAGCGTAGTTGACGCTGGCGTTTTTGGGTCTGGCGTTGTTGGTTCTGGTGTGGTTAGCTCAGGCACTGTGGGATCAGACATTGTCGGTTCTGGTGTCGGTATCTCAGGCGTAGTTGACTCTGGCGTTGTTGGTTCTGGTGTGGTTGTTTCGAATTCATAGATGCGGCAATTGCTTTCATCCATATGAGGTGGTATGTAGCGGAATGAATCAACCAGAACAATGGAATTTGGAGATACCATACCCATGATGGATATCTGAAAAAAATAAAGTATTGACTGTTAGTGTGAAATTTAGTAAAAAAACACAATAACTTAACCTGGGAATCAAAAATCATGCTCAGCAATTGAGCCTCCAACCACTAGACGAACCATGCCGTTGCTCGAAATATTACAAAAATGTCTTTGTTTTTATTGTATCTCTTTGAATGCTCTTCATGTTTCTGCGACAAGTAAATATTTTATCTTTCTTTTTTTAATGAGCCAGTCATTTGCAATTATCCTTATTTGGCAGTGTACACACATGTTTACCAAGCGCAGTGTTATATCAGATTAATAATATCCATGGTCGTACCTGCCAAGCAATTTGATATTATGTCATTATCCTACACACGGTGGTGATGCTGCGCATAAAGGCCCGCAGAGTTCAAAATTGTTTGTAGTTGACGGCGCATTGCTAGCGCCAACCGGTGAAACATACGTCGGAATGAAATAAGACAGCTGTCAGTCTGGGGTTGCGTCAAGGCGATGGTCAGAGCGGCCATCTTGAATGACAACGGCGAGGGCACCACGTATCCGACAAATCCCTTTTGTTCCAAGTAATCTTGTCCCTTTTTGTTTCGATAATAATTAAAAACTACTACTACTAGTGAATAGATTGTAGTAAAATTTGCTACGGAAAATATTTTGCGCGACTAAAAAACTTATGATTGCGACTGGAGTCATTTCGTGTTGGTATCCACATTACTACTTATTGAAAACATGGCCAAGCTGATGATGACGGGTATCTTCCCATACATTTATGTTCGTTTATATTTTTATTTTGTAAATAAAATTGTTGTTTTTGTACGCTGTCCTAATGAGTCATATTTTAAGGTTTACTGGGAAGGAATGTTTTGTGGCATTAAGGTCCACGTACCACTACTGTATATCCAGTTATAAATGTGTAGTGTTAATACTCACGTAGCCTTCGTATGTGCCTTCGCGGTACAAGGTCATCCTCAGAGTGTGCCATCCGCTCACGAAGTTTAGGTCATGAGCATTATTCCAAGCATTTCCTACAAACTCATTAGGGTCTTCTAACAAATTGACCATAACTATGAATAGATTTAAGGGCTTTTCTTCCATATAAATGTTAACTTCTATTATGCCGCCTCGGTGCATAGTAAAAACGAAGGATGACACACAACTTAATTCAGATAGGGCAGCGGGCGTAATAAAGGTAGTACTTTGGTTATTTTTATCACTCAAGTCAACATTACTGTATTTGTTCTCGATCCAAAATGGCAAGGAGCTACAAATCACATCCCGCTCATGTGTCAACCATTCATTGAAATTTTCCTCAAACGAGTACCTCACACAACTATCACTGACTGCGCAAGACACGAAAATAAATAATGACACTATGCGAATCATTTTGTTTCGCCACATGACACATTAATGGCTGCAGAAACAAATTTATTTAATTATAAATGCCATATTATATTTTAATCAAAGAGATATCTTAGTTATTTATTATGTGCTCTGATAAGATAGACTCTTTAAATGTATAATAT